>OX621235.1:25145400-34773240 GCA_951640165.1 Pseudoips prasinana | reverse complement strand
ATTCGTTCTTACGTAAACTCGGTCACTTCCCCACACTATTAGTTTTAGTATGGTAACATTATTTTTCTTTGAACTGTCAAGTTACTGAATACAATTAAAAGTCGAACTATAAAAACAAATTTACAACTAGCATCAATAAACATAAACCAGTCTCCATGACCTTCTTTGAGCATTCGATTGTGTAAATAAGCTGCTCTTAAAGAATTTTAACTATTTTTGTATTAGAGGCGATGTATTAGACTGTTTAGTTAGTTATTCAAACAATTTTTATCAATGTGTTGAAATTAGTTATATCAACGATAAGTTTGGGTCCATGTTATAAGAATAGTTATAGCATCATTAAATTAGGTGTACCACAAGGAAGTATTATTTGACCGTTGCGTTTCTTCTTATATATTAATGATTTACCAACTGCTTTTAAATATGAATATATTATAACTGTTTCCATCAATCAAAAATAAGCGCGCGGATACTTCACAAGTTTACAGATACCTATGTATTACACAAGTTTGTCACATAAAATAGCCTTATTTCCTTTTATTTATTTTCTTGTACATCGTCAATTTTAGCCAGCGTGACCGCCTCGAGGAGCTGATCCGCGGGCTGACGCCGTGCCGCCAGAGCATTGGCGCGGCCATGGCGTGGTGCCTAGAGCACGCGGAGGCGGCGGGCGAGGTGGCGGCGTGCCTGTGCGAGGCGCTGAGCGGCGCGAGCACGGGCCCGGCGCGGCGCGTGGCGCGCCTGTACCTGTTGTCCGACATCCTGCACAACGCGGGCGCCAAGCTCACCAACGCCAGCGCGTACAGGAGCGCGTGAGTATGGCTACTACACACTACTGTGACGCCGTGCGAGGCACAGAGCGGCGCGGGCACGGGCCAGGCGCGGCGCGTGGCGCGCCTGTACCTGCTGTCCGACATCCTGCACAACGCGGGCGCCAAGCTCACCAACGCCAGCGCGTACAGGAGCGCGTGAGTATGGCTACTACACACTACTGTGACGCCGTGCGAGGCACAGAGCGGCGCGGGCACGGGCCCGGCGCGGCGCGTGGCGCGCCTGTACCTGCTGTCCGACATCCTGCACAACGCGGGCGCCAAGCTCACCAACGCCAGCCCGTACAGGAGCGCGTGAGTATGGCTACTACTACACTACTGTGACGCCGTGCGAGGTGGCGGCGTGCCTGTGCGAGGCGCTGAGGTCGATATATTTATCAAATCAAATCAAATCAATTTATTAATTGCAAACACAGGTACATTATTACATTTTATGGTGTCATACAAATGTGAAGATCACTATGTCTAGCCGGTGAGGGCATGCAATTTTTAAAGATGTAATGACATAATTAATAGTTAATTAGAAAATAATATATAAAAAGAAATGTCATTACCATAATAAATACTACAAAATTAATGTCATAATTAAGAAATACATGCTTATCATTATGTCAAAATGTCAGAAATTATAAAAAAAAGACAATGTACTTAAATCAATGTCACCTTAAATAATTTATATATACCTTAAATAACAATTAAATTACGTAATTGACACACAAGTCGGAACATAAAAACATTGGAAATATGAAAAATAAATGTCAACTATGTTTTATCCAATAAGTATTCTGTTATTGTATAGTATGCCTTATGTATTAAAAAATTAGACAAATTCTTTTTAAATTTTAGAAGATCAGTTTCGGAAAGAATAGGGGTTGGTAATTTATTATATATCTTAGGGGCCATACCTAAAAAGTTATTGTTATAAACCGTTTTTTTATGCGGTCTGAATCGTATTTTATTTATGTGTCGTTTACTATTTAATGTATCAAACAAATAAAGGTTTTTTTTAACGAATAAGGCCACCTCGTAGATATATAAACATGGCATAGTAAGAATACCAAGGCTCAAAAAGAAAGGCTTGCAACTGTCAGTGCATTTTATTCCGCATATTGCTCTCAGGCACCTTTTTTGAGCTCTGAAAACTATTTCCCTGTTCGTGGAATTGCCCCAATATATAATTGCGTAACGTAAGGTAGATGTGACGTAAGCATGATAAGCCGTGATTGCTGTTGCCTGATCTACTACCTTGGACAAGTTATACAGAGCATACGAGAACTGGCTTAGTCTTTTACAGATAGTCTCAGTATGGGACTTCCACGTCATATCTCTGTCTATTTTAAGACCTAAAAATGAGGTAGCACTAGTCTCTGCAATTTGATTATTTTCATATTTTATGTCTAGTTTGGCGTGATTAGTCCTTTGTTCGAATGTCATGAGTTTGGTTTTAACGAAATTTATGATTAAATTATTTTTCCTAAGCCAGTCAATAATACTGACGAGGCTGTCATTGATCTCTCTTTCGATTGTCATATTATCACTCTCAGAAAACATAACTGTACAGTCATCAGCAAATAAAACCATAGGATGACGTATTACTGTTGGCATGTCATTTATATAGATGAGGAACAGTAGAGGACCTAATATGCTCCCTTGGGGTACACCATAATTAATTATTCTTTGAGTAGATTCGTAGGATTCTTCAGTTTTTGACTTTATATTTATCCTATGGATTTTAGTTAACTGTTTTCTATCAGTTAAATAGGACTTAATGAGATCAAGAGGGTTGCCTCTAATGCCGTATCTTTCCAGCTTATCAAGCAAAATTTTACGATCTACAAAATCAAAAGCTTTGCTCATATCCATGAACAAGGCTGCCGTCTGACGTCTTTTGTCAATATTTGTGATTACCGTTTCAAATAACCGGTATATGGCCATATTAATATTCTTATGTTGCCGAAATCCATATTGTTCTCCCACTAAAATATCGTTTTGTTCAAGAAATGAATTGAAGTAACTGTATATAATTTTCTCAAAAATTTTTGAGAAAATTGGTAGAAGTGCTATGGGTCTGTAATTGCCAGGATCCTGTTTATTACCTTTTTTATATAGAGGTTTTATAACAGATAATTTCATTCCATCAGGAAAAACGCCATATTCTATGCATAAATTTATAACATGGCTTAATACGGGTGCAATAATTATTGATACTGACTTAATTGTGTGTGTACTAATGTCATCATACCCAGAGCTTTTTGTGTTGTTCAATGAATTAATTATTTTATCAATATCATGGGGAGTAGTCGGCTTTAAAAATATTGAATCGCGATAAAAGTCAAGTTTTAAATTAGCGCTATTATTATTGGATTTAGATTCGATCTCGTCAATAAAAAAGTTGTTGAAGAATTGTGCTATAAGCTTAGGTTCAGTGATTTTTGTATTGTCAATAATAATTTGTTGTATCCCTTCGGTAAGTTTATTACTCTTAAATTTGTTTATTACTTGCCATGTAGCCTTGCTTTTATTTTTTGCCATGGTAATAAAATTAACATTCTGTGATTTTTGAGTTAAGTGGATTATAGTTTTAAGTCGTTTGGAATATTTTTTAAATAATTGTCTATTAATTGAGTTAGGCCTTTTCCGAAATTGCCATAGCATATGTCTTTTCCTTTTGCAACAAAGTTTTATACCCTTACTGATCCATTTGGATTTCTTACACGCTGAAACTCTTAATTTTCTAATAGGAAAGCACAGATCATGAAATAATTTAAAGATGTCATGGAATTTATTAAATGCGTCATTAGGTTCAGTAGATTGGTAAATGTCATTAAATGTCAAACTTTGTAAACAATTTTTAAACGTTATAATATTGTCATTTGAATAATCACGCTTATGTATATACCAGTGGGTTAATACACAGGTTTTCTTTACCGGACATTTCAACAATTGAGCGGTATGGTCTGAAACTGCTAATTCAATTATTTCACACTTACTACCTTTGATATTGTGGACGATATTGTCTATACACGTACCACTACATAAGCGGGTGGCAGTGTGGACTCCTAGCTTTAGATTATAGCTCAATAATATATGAAGGAAACTGTTGGAATTATAATTACTTTTAAGCATATCTATGTTGAAGTCCCCACATAATACAGTTTTTTTCTGTCTTTTTAGACAAATTTCTTCCAAAATATTGTCTAGAGTTGATAGAAACGCGGTTACAGATCTTTTATCATATTTAGGAGGCCGATACATACACAATATGATCAAAGAATGATCATTTAATTCAACCGCGCAACATTCTAAAAAGTTCGGCTTACACCATTTCTCAAGATCAATTTTTTTACCTCGTATTGTATTTCTCAACAAGATACAAGAGCCCCCATTTCTATCATTTCTAGAGTAGTGGGTGACGAGTCCATAGTTTGACAAGTTAACATGTACATGATCATTTTTATTCATATTTGTCTCGGTTAAGCATAGTATATCAACTGATTTACCACTTTCCATAAGATCATTTAAATGTATACTTAATAAGTCCGACTTGCTAATCAATCCGTTAATGTTTTGATGAAGAATAAATATATATTTAGTCACGAAAAAAATCCTTACATATAGAGTCATGAGGCAACTTAGAGTTATCAATCTGTGAACAATTATCATTTACATTGGTACTTATTGATATCATACTAAGTGGTTTAAAATAGTCTAAAATCGTTTTTTGATGACATTTCATTTTTAAAGCAGGTAGAACATTTTTGCACGATATATATAGCTTTTTATTTTTAATGAATTTTTCAGTGTAGTCGTATAAGTCAATTTGGACATTCAATTTAAAACTAAGATGATACATATAGGTACGATTATTTTGTCTTCGTTGAAGAAAACGGTTATGATACGATAGTTCACTGATGTCAATAAATGTACAATTTGAAAAGTTATTACATACAATTTTCATACTTTGGTTGAGCATTTTTTCATTCAAGTATGGATTATACTGAACACTAAGTAGAAAAACTTGTTTACAGATCTTAAGTTCATTGAGTGCTATACATAATTCTTTGCAAAGTAAAGATGGATTTCTATCGTTACTACCAACTGAGAGAATTACAATATCATTTTTGGTTAGCGAGTTGAACAGTTGAACATTTTGTACTATTTGAGAGCACGATGCACCAGGCTTTGTAATAGCTGAAATATTATAACAGTCATTCCACTTATCTTGTCTGCTCTTGATAAGAAAGTGTGACAGACCTCGCACTTGTGCGTCACCTAATATCAATATTTTAGGGCTTATATTAGTGTTTGATACTACCGCACTATGTATAACATTAGGTACTACGGGAAATTGTTGGGTGTTGTAATTTGTATTGTCTTGGGTCTTACTATAATTCAACACCTGCAGGTCGGGTTGTGATGTTATGCATGGAAAATCCTTAGGTTTTTGAATATCCTCTTGAATTTCAGTCTCAATTACATCTTTTTCGAAATCAATAGTTTTGCTACAGGTTTTACGTCGTTTCCGTCTTGAGTCAGAACTTTGTGGAGTATTTACACATATTGTTTTTAAATATGTTATCTTTTTTTCTTGATTCTTGGTATTATTTTTTAGAGATGTATTTTCGAGAAGCAATTCCTCAATTTGTTGGTGTGCACTCTCAAGTTCATTTTTAAGATTATTTATTTTGCTTTTTAATTCCATAATGTAATCGCTCTCGTAATTTGATGTAATTTCTGGTAAACTGTCTGCAATTGACACATCACACGATGATGATGAATTTGACAGGCATAATTGATCGCATGATGAAGTAAGCTTTTTATTTTTCTGGCGCATAGTAATATTGTTATTCATGTTATTATCCATTTTAAGATATTTGGCAAGCTTACAAATAAACAAAAAGTAACAAAAATAAAAAATTCAAACTTATTTGTATCTTGCCCTGACTTGAACTCGGATTCGCTGCGAAGTATTGGTGACCGGCGTCGTAGCGCACTCGGCTACGGCTGAGTTACAAATATGTTCAAATATGTGCTTCTTACTTAGAGTTACGTTCTTCGAATGATAGGTACTTTGTCTTGTGCGTTATTTCGCCACCATATAAGGTAACAAAACAGGTGATTGGGCACGTTGGATGATTCATCGGCAGCTTGCTTGTTTTGTACTGAGTCACTCTGGTTATGTTATCGCTATTATTGATATTTGTTAAAAGTTACTGTTTTGTATTAATTTTGGGAGAAATGTGTTTATAATAAACTGTAGGTAAATAAAGTTTATAGTAATTTTAACACTGTTGATATGTTAATTATTATTTTTATGGTTTAGGTTTTGTTTATTTAGGGAATTGCATACCTAAATTATTATTTTTTCACTTATATTCACAGATTTATTTGATTAAACACTGTCACTTTACAGATAATATAGTATTTATTGGGTGTATGTGGTATTGTAATAATTTAATTACTTAAACAATTTTTTTGTTAATTTATGACGCGGAGCTCGGTAAAACATTTGTTATATGACATCATCATCATATCAGCCGAAAGACTTCGACTGCTGGACAAAGGCCTCCTTCAAAGATCTCCACAATTGCCAGTCTTGCGCTATTCGCATCCAGCGGTTTCCAGCGCCCGCACAAGATCATTGGTCCATTTTGTGGGGGCCCTGCCCACGCTGCGTCTTCCGGTTCGTGGTCGCCACCCGAGAACTTTTATGCCCCAACGACCGTCGGTTCTACGAGCTATGTACCCCGCCCACTGCCACTTCAGTTTTGCAATTCTTCGGGCTATGTCTGTGACTTTGGTTCGCCTGCAGATTTGGACATTTCTGATTCGATCTCGCAGGGAAACCCCCAGCATAGCGGTCTCCGTTGTTCTTTGGGTGACCTTGAGCCTTCTAATAAGGCCCATAGTGAGTGACCACGTCTCTGTTCCGTAAGTCATCACTGGCAACACACACTGGTCGAAGACTTTCGACTTGAGACACTGCGGTATTTTTTACGAGAAGATGTAACGTAGCTTCCCGAATGCTGCCCAGCCGAGTTGGATTCTACGATCGACCTCCTTCTCGAAGTTGGACCTACCTAGTTGGATGGTCTGTCCTAGGTAAATACAGTTCTCAACAACTTCGAGTGCAGAGTCTCCAACCTTCAATTGAGTGGATGCAACATGGACGTTTGATATGATTTTCGTCTTATCCATGTTCATTTTCAGACCTACTTGTTGAGAAACTCTGCTGAGGTCATCGAGCATTGTACCGAGATCTTCCATGGTCTCAGCCATGACTATTATACCATCGGAAAATCGAAGGTGAGTGATGTACTCGCCATTGACATTAATGCCAAAGCCTTTCCAGTCCAAAAGCTTAGAGTCAATCTTCCAATGCAGCGATGAACAGTTTCGGAGATATAACATCTCCCTATCTCTCGCCTTGCTGCACGTGGATAGGTTTCGAGTTCTGGTCCTGGAGCCGCACTGACATGGTGGCGTTTTTATACAAACACCTCGTTATACCGGTAGTCGATTTGGCACCTTTGGAGAGACCTCAGCAAGGCCCAGTTTTCGATAGAGTCAAAGGCTTTCTCATAGTCCACAAACGCTAAGCATAATGGCTGGTTAAACTCCTCGGTCTTCTGTATAACTTGCCGCAGCATATGTATGTGGTCTATTGTGTTTAAAGCCTTTTCGGAAACCGGAGTGTTCGGAAGGCTGGAAGTCGTCGACCCTGCATGCGAGACGATTCGTAATGACCCTTGAAAACAACTTGTAAACATGGCTCAGCAGTGTGATGGGTCTATAATTCTTAAGTAGGGTTTTGTCGCTCTTTTTGAAGAAGAGCAACACCACACTTCTGTGCCATGCTTGTGTTTGACCATCTAGTATGACGGAGTTAAATAACTTCTGAAGGGCCCGTAGGATTGGCGTTCCACCCGCCTTCAGAAGCTCTGCTGCAACTCCATCATCACCAGGCGCCTTGTCGTTCTTAAGTTGTCTGAGAGCCATTATAATCTCGTACAGGCTGACGTTTGGGATGTCTTCGGTGTAATGTCGGGTTAGTCGTGCTCTTGGATCTGACATGGCATGACTTTTGACAGGTGGCTGCGTTGTCGTATATAACTGTCCGTAGAACTTCTCGATCTCTCCCAGCAAATCAGGTTTAGACGTGACGATTCTACCATCCTCAGTCGTCAGCTTCGTCAGTTGGCTCTGTCCAACAGACAGATCTGTTGCGAACACTTTCGAGCTTTTGTTCCGCTCAATGGCTTCTTTAATACATTTTGTATTAAATTGGCGCGTGTCGGGAGATTCCATGACAACTTTTATTTTGTTTGTGAATTTTGCAAGTTGATGGTGTTCTGTTTTACGTTATTCAATTTCATAGCTATATTAAGCACGCTATTGTCAAGATGATTCTGCCGTAGCTTACTGTTAAAGCACTCAAATGTTTAAAAAAATGTGGACTGTGTCTTAGCCATTATATTTTTCGGAGGCAGCACATTCCAAAGAAGTACGCATTGTACGAAAAGGGAACTATAGAAAAATATAGGCCGATAATGTTTTCTAAATTCGATTCGATTGACATGTTATGTCTATTGCTATCCCGTTCCTACTAAGCAATGGGACAACCAGTTCAGATTTTTAATTGTGATGCCATCCCTTATGAAAGATATCTAGTTACAAGTAAGGATTACTATATCCTTCTTCTAAATTTAAGAATGCAAGATTATTGCAGTCGAAACAAAACACTATAATATTGTAATGATCAAAAGAAGACTGTATCTATTACCAGATTCCAGCAACGGCTCGTGGAAATAATGCGCAACTCGCACTTAGCGTTGACGCGGATGACGTCACGGCTGCAGCAAGAAGGGTTTCGGGCGCGCGTGACTCGCATTTTGCAAGCGTGGGCCGACTGGGCGGTCTACCCTACTGACTTCTTATTGCATATCAACGATGTCTTTCTAGGTCATGATAAGGTAAGATTACCTTTGTCTGTATATCGTTTTTAATATTAGCCGTTGTCTTCTTTAGTACTTCAGCTCTCCAACTTTCATGACTGTTTTTGAAGACTTCTCTTAGGTGCTCTCAGCCAGTAACGCTCACCGGTCCGTAAGTAATCGGCAAGGTAAACAATTATTACACCAGGGTAACCATTACCCATACGATAACGAAGAAATGACACTTGGAGTGAATCTTTATAACAGCTGCTGAGTAAAAACAGTCTACCTCCAATATAGCTATGCTGAAAACGAAAACACATGTGCCACAACATTCCAGAATACGTCATATCTTCATACCGACACGCAGTGAAGCGATACGATGAGCGATTTATATTGTAGGGCACAGAAGCCAATATCTATAACAACCGCACCTGTGTGGCGAAACTTGACCGAGCTGAACTAGACGAGAAACGTTTAAAACTATCTCGCTGACTATATGTTGCATGGCAAATGACCATTTTCCCCCTTTTTTTTTTCCCATATAAACGTTTTCAAAAACAAAAGCTTAGGTCTTTTATGTATCGGTTGAGGCAGTACGAAGTCTGCCGGCTCAGCTAGTTGTATATTAAAATATTCGGCGACTTAGATACTCTATAAAATATTACTGTAGATATTATATAGACTATAGATTGTCTAAGTCGCTGGATTATTTAATTATGTAATTACTTATTTTTATCTATAGATGGTGCTATATCAATAACCTTCTTCTTCTAGTTTCTCAGCGTATAGTTCGTGTGATTTCAGGAGACGGATGGAGGTTCTCGAATGGTAACCGAGCTTAACCCGTCTACGGAAGACGCGTCAGGCGACGCGTCTCCGGCGCGTTCCTCCGCCTCGGAGGAGTCGTGGGAGGGCGGCGCGCTGGACGGGGCCGCGCTGAGGAGGCTGGCGGCGCAGAGGGCCAGGCTGCTGCCGCCTGCCACACCCATGACCCAGCCCGTGATACATGATGACATCGATGGCGTACCCGGTAAGTGATATAGCTCAGAATGTCGCGGGAGAGGAATATTTACGTTATTATTAAAATTATAATTTTGGTTGAAAAAATCATCATCATCATCATTACAGCTGAAAGAAGTCTACTGCTTGCAAGTCTCCCCAAGAATCATCTTGGGGGGATATGCTATAACGCTTGGCAGACGGGTTGGCGATCGCAGTAAGATGGTCATAGTACTCAGAAGGAAGCTGCTCCCCGTCCTCTGGTAGATATTCCCTCGGGTCGACTTCTACGCCCCCACGGGATGAGATGGGGCGACAATATATTCTGATATTGGCAGCTGTCACCACACAGCAAATATGTCTAAATACAAGAAAATAATTTTTAATTAATGGCGATTTGCCTTATGTATAATATGGTGTTCCAGTGGACGAGGACATCGACGGCGTGCCGCTGGAGGCGGAGGCGGAGGCACGCGCGGCGGGCGGCTCGTTCGTGCCGTCGCGCTGGGAGAGCGTGGAGCCCGAGCTGGGCGCCGACGAGCCCGCCTGGGCGCCGCGGGCGCCAGTGCTGGACGCGCCCGCGCCCACCACGCCCGTCTCGGCGCACCAACAAGACAAGTACTCTACTCATTTTAGCTTCGCTTCCTGTTACCATTTGTTTTGGAACCAGCCCTCCTGTGTGAGCTACATAAACTGGTTCCTGACTGTTTGCTGATAAAACTGTGTGATGGTGGAACGACAGGGAGGGAATCAACGTTTTTTAAAAGAAAAAATATGACCATTAGCTGATGATGAAGCACAAGTCGGTGCAGTTGAAGGAGCTCTTTAGTAATTCCCTTGAAATATAAAATTTATGTATGCTCTTGTCATATGATTGGTCACTAAGCGAAAGATGTAAATAAATTAAGAATCAAATTCAATCAATCCGTATAGTAGTAACTTTTTTAAAGGAATCTAGTATACTTCTTGTTACCGTGTAAAGTCAAATGCCCATAGACAGTATCGTTTAAAACTAAGTTGTGCCACATGAACATTATAAGTAAAAATCCTATTTTTAATTATCATAATTTAGTACTATAATATGGAGTTACACATTTTCCGGATAAAAGAAAAAACAATTATAAGTCCTTTTATTGTTTTGGCATTATAAACAAGCGGCGCCATTAACAAAATGTTGCCGCAAATGAAAATAAATTCGTTCGGAATATTTAAAGTCAATAATCGATGGACAAAAAAGAAATAAGGATTTATATCAGTCAAATTAGTGATGTTACTACGCAATAAAATGGCCAATAGCACTTAGTAATGATAAATTAGCGCTTAATATTCTTAAGTCTATTCATTTTCGATGCGTTGTGGTGCGGGTTCACCTGCTTTGTGAAATAACCTAGACCACTAAGCCATATTCCAACTGAAACATTATTTCTGTCCAACCTAAACTAATTATAGATATATTACTATTATTTCTTTTACTATTAATTTCTTTTATTTTCTAAATGCTCGGATATAACAACACGAACATAATATATAAAAGGAATGACACATGACAAGCAAATCGATAAAAACATCGATATCTGATTCATATTTTTGGCAACACTTAAGTAATCTTTGACGTTATGTGCCATCGCAAGTCACAACTGGTTTTTATCATAGTGTTTGGCGAATGTTTTGATATTTCTTGTGTGTGTAGTTGTGGATTATTCGTAACAACTCGAGTGACTTTGAGAAAGAGACTCCATTACGCTAATAATTGTAATCTGAGACAGAGACTCCTTATTGTGAAAAGTGATTTTGAAACGGAAGACTAAATTCATTATGGATAGTACAGTTCACCTATTCACTCCGATTGCGGCATGGAAGTTGGCAGTCATTGTGCGAAGTCAATGATAATATCTACATTCTAACTACTTGGATTTAGTTACTACTAAAACCTACCGTTCTCTGTATTTTTGTTGTAAATAAATAATACACATTCACTGAAATGAGTATTTCTTTCAATTGTCAACCCAAACTAATATTATAAAGAGATATGATACTTGCTATGTTTTGTATATGAAGTAAATTCTCAGACTACTGGACCAATTTACACAATTCTTTCACCTAATAAAACAAAGCCTATACTTTGTTTTATTTAAAAAGATGATGCCCGGAGACAGGAAGGTGCTGGTATTATACTAACATGTCTCGAAAGCATATGAAGCCGTCTATCCTGTGCCTAAGCTGTCTCAGGTCGTGTTGGATCGCTGCCCCATTAGACAATCAGAGCGATGAAATAGAAGTGCACCTATGATTGCACATGGACTACAATATATCCTGCTTAGTAGGCTAGACTCCGTTGAGATTAGCCGCCTCTAACCCATAATATTACTTAAGTCATAATTTGCCTATAAACTAGTCGGCAACCAACATTTCTTTACTTAAGATGTTCTATGTTCACCCATCTATTTCCTTGAAACCCGGCAAATAACATAAATCATGTTAATTTTAATTGAAAGTATATATTAATCGCAACATAGAAGAGTAGTTTTCATCCAGGCACAATAATGTTTGCACCGATACTAAGTTCCATAGTCACTTGGGCATTCCCCTTTAAGTGATAGATTAAATATTACACAAAGTTTGATTTATACGTACTACTTCATTTATTGTGAGAGATAGAAAGAACCTCTCTGAAGATGGAGATGATATGGGATCAAAAAATCCTTCTAATGACTGAGAAAGTATTGGCATTCCTCCTGTTAGAGGGATAAAAGTTCCTTCCGCTAAATTATATCATGAGAGAAAATTACTTGTCTATCTACACACATGAATCTGACATATTTTCTGTCATCAATTGTATAGTTTAAGGTTACATACGTTGAGCGTAATTTATAAATATATGTTGATTAATAAGCTAAATTTATCCGCGAAGAACTTGTTACATATCAGTTAAGTAAAGTATTACTTGTTAGTAAAAATCGATGGTGCTTCAATAACCTTCCTCCTCATAACTTTCTCATCGTACCGTCCGTGAATATTGTTGTGCGCGAATCACACTCGCAACCTTCGATTAAAGGGCAGGCTCGCTACCAACGGGAGTCACGGCAGTCTGTAGAGAGAGATCATCACATATCCATACCTCGGTGCCTTTGGCTTGCTTACTTGGTTGATGAATGACCAACGCGTTGTTGTCCCAGCGAGGAGCAGGCGCTGCCGCGCGACACGCTGCGCGACATCGAGGTGCGCGTGCTGAAGTACGCGGACGAGCTGGAGGCGGGGCTGCGCGCGCGCCGCGCCCCCCTCACGCCGCAGCAGCAGATACAGCACTACCGCCGGAAACTTATCAAGAAGGTCACTAATATTCCTATTTTTCGCATTTGACGTTGTATTTGAGTTACTCACTTATTGTTGTTCTGAGGGATTTTTTTTAGACGTTGGCGAGTCTTCTTCTTGCCCCGTCCGTAGATTTGAAATCTATCATATGAATCCTGGGTAAAACGTAGCTTTCAAGCGTTTTGTAGAAATAAGTGGCGGAGCACCGTTGAACCCGTACCGTTCGCGATATAACGATGACCGAAGGTATAGAAAACAAGAAGGATGAAAGGGAAGAATGGAGAATATTATTTTGATTTTTAGACAATAAATATTCAATACAAGCATGCTATAATAAGCTATGCTATTCGCGTCGGCCGGGCACTCGCTGGCTGCGCAGGCGTGCTGCGTGTGAGGGCGAACTTTGACCGTGTTTACCATTGCGTTTGAATTTCTCACATCTATGAGCGGTAAATTTCTTGTGCGGGTCGCTGGAAATCGCTGGATGCGGATAGCGCAAGACCGGCAATTGTGGAGATCTTTGGGGGAGGCCTTTGTCCAGCAGTGGACGTCTTTCGGCTGATATGATGATGATGATGAGCGGTAAATTTCCGCCCGAATTTTTTAAGAGGTCCGATCTCGGTCCGATTGTTAAGACCGCCACAATTCTAGAAGCAGCTCGACTAAAGAAGCATTTCCACCTTATAAAATACACTCCAGACAAGATTATCATAATATATAAATATTATGATAATCTTGTGGTCCTGGAGTTAGTAAGATCGCCAGCATTCATAGTGGTGGTGTAAAGAGCAATACGGCCATGAAGCCATCTGTGTCCAAAGCGTCATAAAATATATAAAAATAACTACCATTTTACATGTGAGTAAGCGAGACAAGTAAATTATCCCTTTGCAGCTTTTGGACGATTTAAGCCATCATGCCCCAATTCATAATTTTCACGTCCTAAGTAAATCGACCCAAATTACCTTACCTTACCTTAAAATTTACGTACTGCTGCAATTTTTTCTATGCGAGGATCAATGACAAAACTTCGGATGGTCAAGCCCAGTCTCGCCTTAGGAAATTGCTGGAATGATTTGTTAGATACTTCTCCAGCCAAGCTCCTCGTAGAGCGAAAGACCTCGGAACTGTCGCAGATCCAGCAATGAGTTATTATTTGTCGACTGTATTTAACAAGTGAACTATATTTCCAGGCTTCCAGAGAAGCGAAAGAGGCTGCTACCGAAGAGGTGAGAGAGTCACCGGAACCCAAACGACGATCTCCCATCGAGGAAGATACCTATTCCACGTAAGTGTTTTCTATTTACTATTAGTGAAGCAGAGGTTTACAACATGGCTAGCATGGCAATTTATGTATTGAGACACTTAGACTTACACTTATATTCCAAGCGCTTAAAGTCACGGTGACTTTAAGCGCTTGGAGTCTAAGTGTAAAACTTTAAATATGTATAGTTGAAAACTGTTGTAGAGTAGTATAGAGAATTATTAAAAATATTCAATTGAAAATATTTGTAGAACTAGATTATTATCATTCTAGGGCATCGTCTAAGAAGTCGAAAAAATCTCGAGAAATATCGCAGTCGCCGCCACCAAAGAGATCACGATACAGGTGAGCCACCATCACTTTTACTGAAACAACCAAATGTCAGTCTTCACACAAATGCCATACCTACTGATTGTCATTATGGAATAACGATACCCAACTACTGGACACAAGCGAGCTAGATTTGTATACGCTAAGGCTGCGTTTCCACTGAGGCGAAGCGGAGACGAGCGGAGTGGAAACACAGCGTAATAAGCAAACCGCTACTTATAGTAGCGGCCGAAGAAGTATGTGGTTTATTGGAACGAAGTTCCTTATCGCCCGTTGCGAAAGGCTAGACGGGGCTAGACACTTTTTGCTTTTTTTTTATAATTACAAAAATTGAGCCTACTGATTTAAGTTTATATTTGTTAAAAAAAACTTGTGTGTACTTATGTACACGCGTTAGAAGTTATACTTCTTAATATACAACTTGAACATAGTTATCAATTTTCATACCACCTAGAACTAACTTCATGCTGTTAAATTTTATGGTGTCGGTGTGCGCGCGCATCGTAAAAATTCACTCGCATAATTTTTCTCCATAGCGCCAAAAGAAGTATAACTTCAAAAAAAAAAAATTCAATTCCTTCACTAATTAATCGAAAGGAACTTGATTCCATCCGGGTGTCCCTTGACACCTCTCAAGTTTTTTTTTTGCAACGAAATAAGGTTCAAATTTGAGTCCGAATCTACTTTGCTTAGTTTTTGTCGTACTGTTTATACAACTTTATTTTCATTTCCGTAGTGAGCGATTAAAATCGAAATCGAGGTCGAGATCTCGGGAGCGGGAACGAGAAAAAGACCGCGATCGATCCCGGGACCGTGACCGTGAACGAGAACGGGAACGAGACCGCGAACGAGACAGAAGGCGGCGCAGCCCGGCCACGCCCCCCTCGCACCACCATCGCAAACACAGCAAGCACGCCAAGTACAAGTACTGAGGACTGGTCAGAGTGTTTAGCGACTTGTATTTAATATAATAAATGAATATAATCAATATTTATATTTTATTTTGTTGCGTATTTATTCATAGAAAATTAGCAGAATAAATTATTGTAGTGTCGTACGGAGCTATTTAACAAGGTCCCTGACGGAGGACCCAAAAAAAACACATTTTGGTTTTTTTTGGGTCCTCCGTCAGGGACCTTGTTAAGTAGCTCCGAACGACACTACAATAATTTATTCTGTTAATTTCCCAAAGATTTAATTCTAGTTAAAACTTATTTTAAAAGTTACAAATTAATTATGTGTCTGATTCGAGTCGATGTTGGAACAAGAATGACTTATAACTACGTAATATTAAATACAATGAAATATCGATGTCAGCAGATTTGCCTCATGCATCGATTGTGTTCCGATCCCACGTTCATGTCTCATGAAGACAATATTCAATTGTGTTCGGTTTCACGAAGTTAACGAGGCTAATGATGCGCCTGCACTTCGCTTAGTACTGAGTGAGTACTATAACACCTCCCCTTCAGAACAGCAATTATTTTTGAAGTTTGATTTGAGAAAATATTGCTGACTCCGGCCTTGATGTCTCAGCTTCTTCAAATTTTCCAGTATTTTCCTTTTTCGGAAGGGTTTCCTTTCCCTTGCATTGAAGAACGTCATAGTATTTCCAAATTACGTAGACAGCTAGTGTGAGAATAGCCAATACCACGACAATAACGGTATCGTAGTATGGTAAAGATGGTACTACAATGGTACTTCATTCATTTTTATGGTAGGCTGAGAGCTAATTTTATGCTGGGCTTCATGTAGTTTTGATAAGTCGATTGATTTCAAACTTAAATGAATTGACTCGGGGCGTTGATTGATTTCTGAATACGATATCTGACTAATCTTGATGGGTTGTCCCTCTATGTGATCGTTGATATTGGTGATGGTGAATTCTGGAGTATACAGGAAGCAATTAATAGGAATAGTTGCCAGATAACTTCCGTTTAGCGTCATGTTATCTTCTCTGTCACACAGTAAGTGCACTCTTGTAGTGTTGGGAAAGGACACAACGTAGTGTTTTTCATCAAGTTTCTCCATAGATGATCTTGTTAGTGTAATAGTTGCTACTTCACATGATTAACTAATGGATTGATTTTGAATAAGGCTCTGGATGCAATCCGGACGCTGTTGAAGCTGGTGAACCATTTTCTCACCGCAGAGATACCAATTGTCGTACTTCGGGCATTCTGCCTCTATGTACACATAACCTTTTCTATTTGTTGCTATCATTGGACAAGGTGGGATAAGGGCTTGCCTAAATTTATTGGGAGATATACTTAATTTATAACGTTTATATATATCCTTATCAAATATAGGTATTTTGAAAACTATTACAACTACATCTCCGGAGTAGTAATATCCGGGTTTGATTATATCGTAGTACGCCCTAAGTTCTAGATCTAGTATCTGATCTCTAGAGTAAATTTTAAGTACCTATTTAATCATATTTTTAAGTGTAACTATATTAATCATAGAATGGTGCGAGCTAGAAGAATGTATAAAGGCTAGCATATTTTCTATTCTTAATAACTCGTTTAACATTTCATCAACGTTTTCCGTAAAAATATTTAAATATTGACCAAATTTAGCATATTTAATTAAACTAGTTTCTCTATGGGCATCACTATTTAATATTAAAGTTAGTGTTTCATTTATTTTAATTTCATTTGCCATTAGTTTATTTATTATACTCAAATGTTCAGCCATCAATTCTTTACTTAGGCTTATATGATTATTTAATTCTTCATTTAATTCGTAGTTATTACTCTGTAGAATTTTGATGGCATTATCGTATTTTAAAGCATCGGTATGATCTAAATTACCAGTAACACTTTTTATTACCGATCCTAGTCCGTCTATGAGACCTCTCTTTACACGCCCGGGTTTTAATGTTTCTAACTGATCTATGACCATTTGCAACTTATGGGCAAGATACTCAACCTGTACTTCAAATAACAAATAAGTTTTTTTGTCTAATTTATGCTGATAATCAGATAATTGATTCTGTAATACTCTAATTTTATCATCTATGTCTTTAAGTTGTATATATTGTAAAAAGGTATGATAATGGGTAATTAACTTCGTTGTTCCGAGTCGAAATGGTAGTAATCCTGGACCGTCATCAAGGCTTTCAAGTGACATCTCCCCCATTGTTTTCTGGGCTGTCATTGAACGAGCAATCAGGACCAGTAGCACCCTGCAACAATTGGGCACTTTTAGGTACTCTCTTTAATCGGCTCTTTGCAACGGGGCCGCGTTTTCTAGATGTGTATTGGGAGATCTGCTAAAACTGTGTCGTGACTGTACCTAGGGGCTAACTTTTGTCGGCTCGCTAATGGGTTCTTTACAAATACTTGCTGTTGGGGCTGATATTCAACTTCGGGTTCACGATTTTTGTTATGATGGTCTATTATATTTTTTCTATTTGTAAGCGACGACTCATTAATAGTTTCGTATATTAACTTCATACGGTCCTTATGATTTATTATATATTGCTGCATTAAATTCTTAATTAAATCTACGTCAAAGGGATCTCGTAAAACTTTGTATCGCGCTGTTGTATGCCAAGATTGCATATGGAACGAGATTAACTACATCTTCCCCCTTATGAGTTAATTTGAGAATACGCAAATGTTCCAATAATGTTGAGTGGAACCTCTCTACTATTCCGTTTTCGTTGGGAGTATGTGGCAAAATCCTATGGTGATTTATTTTATGGAGATTTATAAATTCATTAAAAAGTTGATTGGTGAATTCTGTCCCATTATCCGATATTATACTTAAGGGCAAACCATGGTGCGTGCAAAATTTTAATATGGCTTGTAATATAGTTATAGCTGTACCATCTTTTATATGATACGCCTGAGCATACTTAGAAAATTAATCTACTATAATAATAATATTCTGGGACACTATTAACACACGGCCATCTGATCCCAAACTAAGCAGAGCTTGTACTATGGAAACCATTTAACTGATATAATACATATACTACTTTTCTTTTGTAAATACATACTTATATAGATAATTACACCCGGACTCAGGACAAACAGACATGTTCATGCACACAAATATCTGTCCTGGGTGTGAATCGAACCCACGACCTCCGGCGTGAAAAGCAAGCATTTGCCAACCACGCCAACAGGCCCGTCATGGTTGGTTACTTCTCATTATTAATGGCGAGTAAATCTACATGTACTATTTCAAATGGTTTTGTGGCTGGGGGAACGACATTAAACTTCTGTTTGATCGGGTCACGATCATATTTTCCTTGTCCACAAATAATACAATCATTTATATATTTAGTGACATGATCTTTCATTTTCGGCCAGTAGTAACGATAAGAGAGAGAAAGATAACACTCTGTTATCCCACGATGGTTAGTTTTCCCTTCGTGGTAATGTTTTATAATCTCTTGTTGTCTCAAATATTCCTTCACGTTTTCGAGTTCTCTTTTTGTTAAAACTAAATTCATAGCCGAATTCTTAAATTTATTTTGTGTAATAGGTATAATATCGTACATGGAAAGTGGAGGGTCTATTAGAAGCGCTGTTTTGATCTTAGGGTTAACGTATTCTTTAATTAAGTCAATGATATCGTTCTCCAGATTAGATTGAGATACTTGTATAGCAACTTTTGTGTGAGTATCGAAAGGTTTTGATATAGTGGGACGTTTTTTATATATATTATATATATACAGGCTTACAGGTTAAGTCGACCTAGATCCTTTAAGAGGTTGTAGTTTCTATAATTTCTGACTGATTTGTCTATAAAACACCATACCCCAAACTTAACTGTTTTCAAAATACTGGACTTTGAAGGTTTTTTGAGATAAAATCGGTTTTATGACAATTGGCCTATATTTTTTTGAGGGTTTTGCCTCTAACTGCGTGTGTTTGCAATTTTTGTGTAGTAGATAAGTTGTTTTATTATTCTCAACACTAAAATAGCAGTTCACTGAACTGACTGGGTCGTAGTAGACGATTGATAGTTATAAATTGAAATAAATTCCTCAAAAAATATTTTTTCTTTCTGAAATAATAAAAGAAAAGTCTATGACAGTTATGCTGCAGATGTGCTTAAAAATATCTACATTTCATCAGCTATCCAACAAGGTATAACAAGCTAGGTTATTATCAGAATTCTTAGTAAAAAACTTCGATGAAAGGCTCTCGGGTAGTAGTAAAGATAACAGTACTAATTTATCACGGGTCAGAAAACAAAATAAAACAATCCAAATAGGTACAAAATGACATCTATTACTGCTATTTTTACAGAAAGTCATGATTCATGTTCCACATGGCCGCCTCTGTTTCGCACACATATTCTCATTCTGTGTCTTAATCCACTCTTTACTACACCAGTTGTTAAACCCCTTCTTATTTCATTTGCCGCATCGATTATTCTCTGTCTCAAAACATCAACAGATGTGATTGGATTAGGTTCGTTGTACACCAAACTCTTCATGTGTCCCCACACATAAAAATCCATGGGGGTCAGGTCTGGACTTCTAGCTGGCCACGGTATGGGTCCACCTCTTCCGATCCACTTATTAGGATAATTAGTGTCTAGCCATTCTCTGACACTTCTCCTGTAGTGTGCAGGACAACCGTCATGTTGAAACCACATATCACGAATGAGATAGAGTGGTACGTCGTCTAGTAAGTCGGATAAATCTTCTCTTAAAAAGTTTTCATAATGTTCTCCATTTAAATTGTCGGGAAGAAAGTAAGGCCCAATCAAATGGTTTGATATGATTCCCATCCATACATTCAAACTGAATCGTCTTTGTGATGCCTTTGGCCACTTCTTATTGGGATTTCTTTGAACTTTTGGGGCCCAATAATGAACATTGTGGTAATTGGTTATGCCGTCTTTATCAAATTTGGACTCGTCTGTCCACAAGATCTTTTTAAAAAATGATGGATCTTCTAAATCTGCATTGAGCATGAATCTGCAGAAATCCAACCTCCTCACAGGATCTCCTTCTTCGATGGTGTGTACCGGCGTGTAATGATAAGGATAGAGGCCGGCAGTATTCACCGTAAACCATACTTTCCACTGCGAGAGTCCAAGTTCTCGGGCAACAATATTGGTCGAAGTAGTTGGATCCAATCTAAACCGTCGAACTATTTCATTGTCTTGCTCTTCATCATCATCATTGACACGTGGTCTACCCAAGTCTGTTCGTCGCCTCGAAACAGAGCCAGTCTCTCGAAGTCGTCGGTAAACTCCGTCAAAGACACTAACATCCGGTACTCGGCGGCCTGGGTAACGTGATATGTATTCATCACGAGCTCGTGCGGATACACAATTGCAGTACCCATAACAAATCAAAATATCAGCATATTCCTCGTTCGTGTAGGTCGTCATCTTCAACAGTTCCAAATCAGAAGCACAAATCAATAGTCCAGTTTGCAAGCACAGTCACGATTTGAAAGAAACAGTCCAGAAATCCAAGCCAAGTCGAATGAAAAACCAAGAGCACTAAGAATCGCATCTACTACAGACGAATCGCGTAAGCATACTAACCAAACAATAACAACAAAATGGCTGTGGTTTTTTTTTCTCGCTCACACCTAATTACATTGTATGATATCTCGCTTGCACGCACCGCAGTCCCATGAAGAACAATAGGCGCAACAAGTAACGCAAGGAAACACGTTATCTTTACTACTACTACTACCCGAGAGCCTTTCATCGAAGTTTTTTTCTAAGAATTATAATAATACCCTAGCTTGTTATACCTTGTTGGATAGCTGATGAAATGTAGATATTTTTAGGCACATCTGCAGCATAACTGTCATAGACTTTTTTTTTATTATTACAGAAAGAAACATTATTTTTTACGAATTTATTTCAATTTATAACTATCAATCGTCTACTACGACCCAGTCAGTTCAGTGAACTGCTATTTTAGTGTTGAGAATAATAAAGCAACTTATCTACTACACAAAATCGGAAACACAAATAAATTAGAGGCAAAAAACCCAAAAAAATATAGGCCAATAGATGTAAAACCGTTTTTATTTCAAAAAAGCTTCAAAGTCCAATATCTTGAAAACGGTTAAGTTTGGGGTACGGTGTTTCATAGACAAATCAGTCGGGAATTATGGAAACTATCACCTCTTAAAGGATCTAGGTCGACTTAACCTGTAACCCTGTATATCGGTCATCGACTATGGGTACTTCTAGGATTGGGTTTTCTAAGCTTGTATGGACGGATGCTGTGGAAGAGTTCGATCTAGATGGTGGGCGTTCCGAAACATTTGCAATCATAGAATCTACTTCCTCGTTATATATCTCAATGCGCGAAAGAGCGTCGGCATTTGTATTAGATAAACCTTTCCTGTATACTATAGTAAAATCATACTCGGATAATTTTAGTCTCCAACGAGTTAGGCGAGAGTTGGGTTCTTTTAGATTCATAAACCATGGCAATGGTTTATGATCGGATATAACTTTAAATTTTCTTCCAAATAGATACGGCCTGAAGTATTTGGTTGCCCATACTATTGCGAGGAGTTCTTTTTCGACAGTGCTATAGTTCATCTCGTTCTCATTAAGAGTACGCGATTGTCTTGTCTGCTCCTAATGTGCCCTGAGATAATATAGCACCTAAAGCGACGTTAGAAGCGTCGTTTGTTAGGATAAAGTCCTTTGAGAAATCGGGGTATTATAAAATTGGGTCATTCGTGAAAATACTTTTGCATTTATTAAAACTATTGAGGAATTCAGAATTTGTAATGACTTTCCTACCCTTTTTAAGACATTGTGTGAGTGGTTTTGTAATTTTGGCAAAGTCCGGAGTGAATTTTCGATAGTATCCAACTAGACCTAAAAACTGTTTTATTTCTTTAGGGGTAGTTGGTAAGAGATAATTTTGTACAGCCGATATTTTGTCAGGATTGGGTTTAATCCCATCTCTAGTTATTATATGGCCTAAATAGGCAGTTTCTAAATTAAAAAATTCGGACTTGTCCATTTGTATTTTAAAGTTAGATTCTTTTAACTTTTGGAAAACTTTTTCGACATTTACAATGTGTTCCTGGAGTGATGTACTGAATACAATAATATCATCTAGGTAAACAAGACACACTACATTCTGGAGGTCCTTGAGGACGTTGTCCATTACTCGTCGGAACGTTGAGGGTGAGTTTTTCAACCCCATAGGCATTCGTAAAAATTCATAATGCCCATTTTCTACGGTTCTTTACGGGTCTTTCTGCGGTTTTGGGAATGTCATCGGGTTCCATTTCTACCTGATAGAATCCGCTGCCAAGGTCTAGAGTCGAGAAATATTGGCAAATACCTAATTTGTCTAAAACATCGTTAATGTTTGGAATCGGGTACTTGTCGTCATACATTTTCTCATTCAGTTTCCGGAAATCAACAACTAAACGCCATTTGGGTTTACCGGATGCGTCAACTTTTTTCGGCACTATCCATATGGGGGAACTCCAGGCTGATTCTGATGGTCGGATGATGCCTTGACTTAGCATCTTACTAATCTGATCTTTAACCTCGACTCTATGTATATAAGGATACCGGTAACTCTTCGTAAATATAGGTAATTCATCGGTAGTTCGTATGCGGTGCTTTATTTTATTTGTGAATGTATGATTTTCACACCATATATATAGAATACATCAGCATATTTTTTGCATAGTGCTTCTAAATTTATTCGCTCCTCCTCATCCAAATGATCAGTTCTTAAACGAGATAAATCCTCATTTACACGAGAGGGCGATTCTATATTACACATAATATCAGTATTGCAAGGTTTTTGTTCGGTGCGTGTGCATTGAATATTATAAATCTCTGCGTGAACGGCATGGTCCATTGAGAATATTAAATCATGCGATGTAGGATTATATACCTCCACAAATCCGCGACTATTGTTAACTGTAGTTAAGTATTCATGAATTAGGCAATTTGAAATTGTTTGTTCCGAAATATAAGCGTCACCATTTTGCAAATTTATAGATACTTTAACTATTTTTGAGGAATTACCGTGAATAATGTCTTAGTATAAATTAACATTTCGCGAATTATACATGTGAATCGGATTAGCTGACTTGCGCGTTTGTAATATTTTAGCTTTAAGATCTATTTTAGCCGCCTATTTTTCTAATAAATCTAGACCTATAAGACCGTCAAAGTATTCGTGAAATTTGTAGACGTATAGTTTAATATTTTCGGGCTCACCCAGCTCTACAAATGTAGGAATAGTGATGGAATAATTATTTCTAGATGTGGCATGAACATTTCTGACCTCAAACGGGTCATAGTTCAATGGTATTTCGTTAAAATATCTTTCTACGGCTTCTGGACTTATAAAAGACTGATTGGCACCCGTATCTATGAGGAATTTTAAGGGAGGATCTAAAATCTGTATATAGGGGAGTTGTCTCCGCGTCTGTAAATTGAGTTCTATTTTGACTTGACTAATATCTTCCGCTGGGGAAATCCTGTTCGTTGGTAGAAGTAGAACATGGTTCGGGCTCAACTGACATTGTTTGCGGATAGTAATCAACGGGCATGCATTGATATTGCTCGTCCGGATAGTATGGTAAATAATTATAGTACCCGTTGCCTTCAGAATAATAATTATTTTCTGGTTCATTGTAATCCGACATACCACAATCATTGTAATCGTAATAATTATAACATACGTTCATGTTCATCTCTCTAGTTTTAAAATAATTAGATGGCGTTGGGTTTCCATTCTTACGCCAATCGTGACCTGAAAACTGACCAACTGGTGACCTTTCCCTAGAAACAAAGTGGCTAACACCACTCATAGGCTTAGGGCCCGTACTTTGTGGATTACTACGCATGGGTGGAAACTGAAAACCGCTATTATTAGGGTTATAACTTGGTGGTGGCCGTAGACAGAGAAACCAATAGACAAAGGCACCATGAAGCCGCGACTGAAACAGAGATAGTTTGTCAATGTGTGCGTGTAATGTTGCCATAATAATAGAACTCCCTGTTTTGGGGGGGAATTCGGGAAATGATCAATCGCATTTTTTTGTCAGATTAATTTTACCGAAAACTATTGACCAATGTCTTTTTTGTTATTAGCATCATTTGAAGCTAATTTATAGGTCGTCGAAGTTATTTGCTAAATCGACGAAACATAGTTCAATTAAAAATACCTATAACGCATGATGTTATAGGTATTATTTAATTGAACTATGTTTCGTAGATTTAGAAAATAACTTTTTACTATAAATAAAAAATAAATAAAATAAAAATCATTTATTTCAGACAAAAGAGTCCATAAGCACGACAGGGTTGTTAGTATTAAAAGTAAACTAATGTTAGTAATTAAAATACAAAGTGTCACCGTCTACTCTGAAACAGCAGGCTCACTGGTCTCGCAACACATGGAGTGCAGTGAACCTACTGAGCAGAACAGTATCGGTTCTCTCGCCAATCATCTTCAGGACGCTATTAGGGCTCCCCCGTACTCGTCGCACCACCGACGCTACTTTCTTACGCATAATTGCGTAGAAGTCATCTACGCTGGCATCAGTAAACATGCCGGATGCACTGCAATATCGAGGGAGCCGAAACAGTGCCCTAAACACATTGTTATACTGGACGCGCAAGGCATTGTAGGCTTTTTGAGTAAAGTTAGCCCACAGGCCGCTCGTGTAAAACGTCTGGCAGAATGCCTTGAACATTGTTATTTTAACAGGAGCCGTACATCGAGCGAACCTGTGTGCCAACATGTTACCGCGAACCGACAATGCCCTGCGCTCCCTGTCAATGTCTAATTCGTCACTCAAATTTTCATTGACAATATGTCCCAGATATTTAAACTGTGGAACACGAGTTAGAGGTACACCATTAAGTAGTATAGGTGGTATAAATATAGGTATATGGTTTTTTATTTTTACACTTGAAAAACATAAACTCACTTTTACTTTCGTTATACCTCAGGCCATGCTCCACAGCATAAACCTCACCCACCTTTATCAGCTGTCTAAGACCCCCAATTGAAGGGCTCAGCAGCACCATATCATCTGCATAACTCAGATTATTGACACATATGTCATCAATATGGCATCCAACATGCATGCTGCTGAGCTCCTCAATCAGATGGTTAACATATATATTAAAGAGCCTTGGTGATGTCAACCCGCCCTGCCTGACCCCACACTCTAAAGAATAGTCATCTGAGTATACATTTCCCCACCTAACTATATTAAGCTGGTTACTGTACCAGTAAGCAAGGATATTCACAAGATCGGCTGGGACACCAGCAGTTCTTAATTTTGTCCAAAGCTTATCATATGACACCAGATCAAAAGCTTTGGACAAATCCAAGAAGCATGCATATACTGGAGTGTGCCTTTTTACATAATAATCAACAGTGTGTTCCAGAGACAGTATTGCACTTTCGGTTGACAGCCCCTCTCTGAAACCGAACTGTGTATCTTGTAATGTTACAAAACGGTCAAGTTTTCTATCTAATAACCCATCAAACACTTTTGCAATTATAGTAGCTAAAGAAATTGGTCTATAATTACTTCTATCAGAGATATCAGCAGTGACATTTTTTACTATTGGCACAACCACTGTTCTCATAAGATTAGATGGTAAATATGAGTGCCGTATGCAAAAAGTGTAAAACATGGCTAAAACTCTATACAGGTGCACTCCCCCATGCTGCAAGTGCTCGACACTGAGCCCCTCATGGCCGGGTGACTTCCCTCTTTTCATATTTTTAATAATATCAGCCACATCTTTACTTGAAAATCCAATAGGCATTTCTACTGGGCCATGTTCAGTCTCAGGCACCGACTGCAAGGAGGATTTCACCTGAAAATGATCCTTAAATGAATTTGCAATCATTTTAGCATCACTGAGGCCATCAACACACACTGGCAGACTAGCCTTACCATTTAAACGCTTAGTGCCCTTCCAGAACTTATTAAATTTCTTAGCAGAATGCTGCGAGGCAAGTATATCCATTTTTATCTGTTCCTGGTTGTTCTGACAGTACTTTAAGCGTGACTTGAAAATCCGACGACTTTCATACATTTTATCATACAAGGGTCCACTCACTGGTTTACCACCCAATACATACAATTGATGGTCCAGTCTAGCCTGCCTATGCGCATCTCTAACATGCTTGTTCCAGCCATGAACACACTTAACATTACTCGGCTTCTTAGGTAAGGAACTGCGACTGTTTGCCGAAGCCTGGCTTAATATATTAACAATATTGTTGTATAAGTTGTCAATTACAGATCTGTGTTGTAACTTTTGACACATACTATCGGCACATTTATGAAGTTCATCAGGAAACATAATTTTTCTAAAGTTATTATTGCAAATTTCATGATATTTCTGAACTTCATCTAATTTTCTAACCCCCCATACAACATCATTACTAATATAATTGTGTACTTCTACCTTTGCATTAATTACTTCTAAATTACATGTTACCTGTAAGGGGAAATGATCCGACCAGTATACATCATTGAGGACCATAATATTCATCACAGACTGCCATGCTGATTCAGTCACCACACAGTGGTCCAGCCATCGCTTACACCCATATACTTCACTTTGAAAGGTATATGTTTCAGATGAAATACCTAGTTTGACTAAATCAGCACATATCCAGTCATTTTCCTCACAAAAATCAAGAAGTTCAGTACAAAACGGAGCATTAGGATGTGCATTGAAATCTCCTAACATAAATACTACCTCGATACTATTGTCTTGTATAATTGCATTTAACTCACCCAAACACTGAGTAAATTCCGGCAAGTTCACAGTTTGGTCAGTCGGCATATACACACTCATAACTAACATTTCACGACCAGCTCCAGTTATTACTTTAATCGCAGCAATACGCTCACTTAAACACTTCACTACCGTAACATTGCGAAAAGCACTTTTTCTCCATAGTATCGCAACCCCTCCGTGAGGTCTACCTCGTAGCACTCCAGCAGTTAAGTCCACCGCCGACTTCCCTGTGGAGCCGAAGTTGTCGTCAATATCACCCAGTACTTGAATATCGTACGGTAACAGCCAAGTTTCTTGAAGGGCTATCACGTCTGCCGATTTACATAAAGTTCTCACACATTCCAGACTTCTTTTAATATTTTTGCAGTTATAACTTACTAGGGTACTATCCATTTAATTTTTTGTCGTCTTTATCAGAATTCCACGGTCTAAATCGTATGAATCTTCTAAACGTTATTCCATCAGGCCACAAGTTATCATTCAAAAAGGTATCAATTTTACTAATTGAAACATAAATCTTAAATGAATTGTACGGCCTTTCTTTTTTCATGCTAACTTTTTCAAGGAAGACTTTTTCCTGGGTCTTATTATGTATATATTCACATATGTCGGCTTCTAGGGTCTCTTTGTTTACATTAGAAATAAACAAAGGAATCTTTGTTTCCGCCGCTTTGAACTTTGTTTCAACATTGGTTATTGCCTTTCCCATTTTTCCAATAAATCGATTCTTGTGTCGCCCACGTTGCATCACAGTCCACTCATCTGTCGGCTTATTTTGTTTCCATTCACCCGGCAATTTAACTATTTCCACCATCGTTGGTGGCAGCGTAGACGGCGTCAGCGTTTGTTTACATGCAATACCGGCAATACCGGTAGTACGAGTATCTGAGGATGACGATATAACTTTATTCGTGAGCGCCAGTGGCGATGAAATAATATGTGTTTGCGACGACGCCGCCTCTGCCGGCTGAGCCACAGGCGTTTTCGGTGCGAGGGAGATAGTCCTATTTTCATATGGGCGATAGTGAGACAGCGGCGTCAAGTCGAGCGCGTTTCGTTCCGATGACTTTGTCTTAGCGTCGGTATTTGATAAATCATGTGATAAACCTACCGGCCCACTATCCGAAAAATATGTACCTCTTTTTTCCGTGTTAATATTTGGGTAATTAACCAAGGAAGTTAGCTTTAGATTGTCTAGGTCTATACGTACTGTTTCTACCATATCTACTGTCGCATAATTTTCCTTAATTGTTTGTATCTCACTACGAAGGAGCACAATGTCTTTCAGTAATTTCGTAACATCAATGTGATCAAAAGATATCGGAGGCAATTTTTGTAAATCCCGTGCGACGAAGGTGGGAATCACATCCGGATCGATTTCCTTAAAGAGACAGATAATGTCCTCTAAGTCTCTTTGCATTTTACCATCTCGCCTTCGAGATTTTTTTTTTCTCTGAGAAGTCGTTACAGATTCAAAAAACAAAGTTTTCGCCTCATCAATATCTGGTTCCGAAAAGGCAGATAGGCACACACGAACTATAGACTCATTATCCATCACATCATGTTTATTTTGAATAAATGCCAGTACTTCACTTATAATTATATTACAATTACAACACTTCAACTTATTAACCGCCATTGTTTACAAAGGACGCGCGCGCACGTCAGCGCTGCGCGAGCGAGACTGCTATTGGCCGCAGCATCTTTTGAACTTTTTTCATTTGCCAAATGTTTTATTATGAAATAACATTTTGTGCAAGACCGGCAATTGTGGATATCTTTGGGGGAGGCCTTTGTCCAGCTGTGAGAGTCTTTCGGCTGATAATATTATGATGATCAAGATGGTACTTGGTAAAGATTTTCATCCAAAGGAAACATCGGAGTACCAAACGAAAACAATCGGTTTGATTATAGGTCAACTGATACAGTGACATACTTTAGTTCAATAAAGTAAAAAAAGGTAATACTTGAAAAGTTTCATGTTAAAATTCAGTCAAATATTTTTCGAACTTATGATAAGTAACCGGGAAATTCATTTTGGATCTTATAAAATGGATTAAAGTAACAATAAAACTATAGAAATTAAATATTTTTTTATTTTTAATATATAAAATAAAACAGAGGATACCAATGTATAAAAACCACTTTATTGATGACTTTTAAAAATGTATCACGTAAACGTACTCCAGTTGCCCCAAGAAAATATAAGGGAAAAATGTATCCTTTACCTATTACAAAGCTCTTTATTGAAAAAAGGAGACAAAGAAATAGATGGCATAAAACAAGGTGCCCATAAGATAAGATTACTAAATAATATCACCAAAAAACTTAAAAGAGATTCAAAAACATGTTTTTTTTTCATGTTCTTTGTTTTCCCAACTACACCCAAAAAACGTTAAGGAAATCTTTGTTTCCGCTATCTATAGTGCTTAATATGTCAGCATCTTCAAATGATATTAAGGATTTGATTTTAAGTTCCGAAATAATATCTGATAAATGAGCATTTCGTTTCAACAAACGCCTATTTGTTTGACGGACAGCACGTATCTTATTCTGAGATTAATAAGACCCTCAGTTTTTTTCTTTAAATTCACTTTAAGTTTTTTTTTCTTGGTGTATCTTCATCTGCAGGCATTAGCAATTTTCTTCTCGAGATACTTTTTATGTTAACGTCGTCTTGCAAAACGGCACTTAATGATGTGGAAGGCAATGGATCATCTACCTCTTGTGTCGCCACAATCTAAAACATTAAAGAAAAATAAATAAAAGCACACAGATTATGATGGCAAATAATGTTGTCATATTACTATGTAGAACTAGCAACTAAGGCCAACCTGTCTTGTTTACTTTTATGTATTTACTGTAGTATTATCTTAACTATTGTAATTTTAATCTATATTAAATGATCTCTGAATTTAACATACTTATTTGGATAAGGATTCAGTATTATTATGATGATGTCGGAGAATATATACCTTGATAGTCTTTTTCTTGTTTTGTAATAATGATAATGCATCTGATACTGGCGATTCATCAGAACTTCCAAATTTAACAGCTCTTATCTGCAAGGTAAATATAAAATTATAAACTGTATTTTGCAATATACTTATAAATTAAATAAGAGTAATATAAATATAATATTTACTGTAGTTGGTACTGCATCAGGATACAAAACAGTTTTCTTCTTCTTTTTATCAAAAAAGTTTCCGGAAAGTGATTACTACATATTTTAGAGTATTTTGTGGGGGTCCAGTCTTTTCTTCCAGTCGCTTCTATCCATTTTCTGCATAATCCTGAGTCACCTGGAAAAGTAAAGATAACTGACTTTTATAATCAATATTCATTCTATCAAAAATCTGATGTTCATCACAAATTAAAAGATGCTTTAAATAAATTTGTAAGCTAGCACATTTATACCCAGCTGTACTTCTACTACATTTAAAGCAAATGTGTCAGATAAGTTGTATAAGATATGGGGCTACATGGAAAAACCTCTCAAAGATAGAAACTTTTTACTAAGTTGCGAAATGGAGGGGGTTAATTCCAAGTTACCTAAAGGAGTCTCCATTTAGGTAGATGTATAAATGAGTCTTAGAAATTAATTTGTTTAAAACTAAAATATAAAATTTCGATCACTTAAGGTTCAATTGCAATATTTATTTAAAACCATTATAGGAAACAAAATATCAGCACGGGTGCGCCAAAGCTCACCTAAAATTTCAACTCCGATAATTGGAAATCCGAAAATGTTCTTCCTAACATTTTTCATCATAACATCAAAACTCCTAATTACTTTGTCTCTAATGTTAATAATTCCGAAGCATTCAACTTCATAATGTCAGTAGCAATAAACATCTATTATACTTTTATTTGTTTTCCTATATTTTCTCAACATAACCATCGTTTATACTATTATTCAAAGTCATATCTTTTTTGTTTAGCCACGGTACTATTTATAGTCATTAGTTTAAGTTTAGTTGGAACTGCGACTATAACGCAAGAGCCAAGCGAGCAAAACCAGAGTCCCGCTCCAATCATTGAGTCAAGTTCCAGAAACGAATCGGTCCTATTCATAATTATTGGGTTAGGTTAGGTTAGAACGGTGACCCCCCAACGCACGAGCCGAGCGAGCGAAGCGAGCGTGCCGCGGCGGCGGCCGGCGAAGTGCCAGAACCGAATTGGTCCTATAGTTATTGCATGTACGTTTAATTTTAATCCTCCGCGGTGAAATTATTATGGTGAGTATGTTTAGGGATTAAATCGTTATGATAAAAAACAGTAGGAGTTTAAATATATTTACATTAATGATATTATTGATTACAATTTTCGAAAACATGAGTGTTATGAACATCGCCGGTAGCACTACAAATAGTATGAATGAAAACTTTAGGATGAAAAATTTTAGGAAGAGTGATAATTCGGATTACAAATCGTTAGGAAGAACAATTTCGGGTAAAGAACTTTAGGTGAGCCAATATGGACCCTATCAGCACATATAGTAAAAATCTTACAGAATTTATCTCAGGCTGTCGAAAACTTTATTTGGAGTTGATGAATTTGGGAATTTTAAAATTGGGGAATTTTACATTTGAAGTTTGCAACAAATACCACACAAAAATTAAAGGTTATAATATGAAAACTTGACTAAATCCTTATATTTAACGAGTATTATCGTTACTAAATGCTATGTTTCAAGTAATTATCACTAAGAAACTATATTTAAGGACGACTAATAATAAAACACCGCCGTACTTACGAGTGAAAAGACACACCGGGAATTTTCATCTCACTGTCACTATCGCATGAAATAACACGACAAAGCACCATTGTATTAGCCTAAATGTGGTTTAGGATCATTTACGAGTAATTTAACTGTAAACCAATCGTTTTATAATGTAAAATCAACAGAATAATATCACATAAACAAGATGCTACACGGACTGTCAAAGTTTGTTTCGCAATTAAAGTTGCTGACCTTGAAAAACCTGGTTACACGATACGGGACAGAAGATATCATAGTTGTGTCTCTGTCTATCACATTCGTATCGCGATTATAGCTCTCGTTCTTGAGTGAAAGAGAAAGGAATTGTCATTTGGTCTATTAGTTTCTCTGTCTACGGTTAGGTAAGACTAAATAGATGTGTAGATAAGTATAGATATAGCCAGATATGCCAAGCTCTAAAATATAAATTGTTATAAATAAGATTACTTTACACCGTTAACCAACAACATACTTTACACTTTATACAAGGATCATACTTTATGTAGGTACCTACCATGGAGGTGTTATATGTGTATAATGAAAACCAGGTAATCTATTATAAGGTATATTTATTAACTTTATAGGGGAATAATCATTTAAATACAAGAGATACAAGCTGAACATATTATTTAATATATATACTATAACATAATAAAACAAAACACGTTGAGACATAAACATAATACAAAGTTTACTTAGCTTTAAATCACTCAGTCTGTTCAGTACGGCAGTTCCAATAGAATCGACACAAATAGCATTACTGTTAATTTAAATTTGTTCAAACTGAATCGTCCCTCCAACCACCGAGAGCTCCGCTCCGGGTAGGTTAAATACTCTTTGCTCAAACCGATCGGGACACACCTTTTATAATAGACGACAAACAGATGTGAAACATGTTTTGCGACAAACAAGTATGACGTACACCCGCCCGTCGCCAGGCTAAATGTTAGGCTACCGCTGTTTTATTAATACCGTATTTAATTATAAATGTACTATTATTTTATCTACTAACTAGTAATATATATAGTTATATACTTATTATATCGATTCCAAGCTAACACGTGCGTGACGGCATACCCATAGGCCTAAATGGAGCAGGTTGATTAAATTGCATATTAGGTCTCCAGTTTTGTTGGGGTGGCTGCAAATTTGGCACAGGTGGAGTTCGCATCAGTAAATTGAATGGTTTCACCGGAGGTATAGCTACAGGCGTGGTATACGCAGTTTTTGGTGCTGCCACAAGAGATTTTTTATCAGCCATAGGATCGTTACGATTTTGTAAATACATCACATTCAATTCTTCCTGTACGAATTCCAATGCTTTCTCGACACTATCAGGACGCATGCATCGTATGCGAGATCCTAAAGGCTCTTTCAGGCCGCGAAAAATGCTTGCATGGTTAATTTACTATATACGGTACGCTTAGCATCGGTTGTTGTATCAACTTCTTCGTGCAAAGTGACATAGGTCTTGATAGTGCTGAATAAATTAACACATTTAGCATAAAACTCTTGAGGAGAATTATTTCCCTGTGTGGCTAACATGAGATCATTGTAAAGAGTGGTCTCGTCTCTTTGGTCCGAAAAGTTATTTATCAATGAGGTTTTAATGCTACACCAATTTTCAGAAATTCCGTTTGAATTTATTATGCGTGCCACTGGCCCAGTAATTTTATTCAAGATGCCGTTAATCAAACATAACTTATGAAGTGCACTACCTCCTGAATATTCAAATACTATAATCTATACATATAATAAATCTGTAGAAAAATATTTTTTGTACATCAAAAGAAAATCCAAAAAGAATAGCCAGGGTATTAAAGAACAACCAATAGAACCCATTTCCAGCATTTTTAGAATTTTTGTCTGTTTGTCTGTGTGTCTGTTTGTCTGTTTGTCTGTTTATATGTTCGGGTATCACGTAAAATATACGAAAGCAATGTAGATAACTTTTATACACAACGATTGAGCGTAACTTGAGGTAACATTTAGTTTTTGTTTTATTGCAATCGGTTCAGTCTATCAAAAGATATTAGATTTTAAAGTAATCATGGAGAAAAATAACACACATTTCGGTACTTCAAGATGAACTTATATTTATAGTTGAACTAAACTGTCCGATAGATGTCTTTGTGCATATTATGACATCTCTTTTCTGAATGAACTAGGTTGATAGTTGATTTTTGTTTCGATAGATGTCGTTGTGTATTTCTTTTGACTCGCGGTGTTAATTTTGCCGGTGTTTGCTGATTGCATGAGTTACGTAGGGTTTTTAATGTTGTGAATTGCTTCGAAATAAGGTCTTGGCTGCCTAGAAGTATGTCGTTGTCCAAAATTGGTTATTAAAAACATCTGTTTTCTTTGGGCAAATTGAATTATGTAGAAGGTTGGATTTGTTATAATTTCATTTTAAATTATTGATAGTTGGTTTTTATTTCGATACATGTCGTTGTGCTTGATAGTGGATATTTATTTCGATAGATGTCGTTGTGCATTGCTTTTGACCCGCGGTGTTAAGATTTGCCCGTGTTTGCTAATTGCATGAGTTAGGTAGGGCTTAGAATGTTCCGAATTGTTTCGAAATAAGGTCTTGGTTGGCTAGAAGTATGTCGTTGTCCAAAAATGGTTATTAAAATATTCTGTATTCTTTGGGCAAATTGAATTATGTACATGGTTGGATTTGTTATAATTTAATTTTAAATTATAATGTCAATCGATCGAAAGTTTGTGCTGTCGATTCGTTTGTAACGCGAATGTACAGACGATTCGAATTTTATTGAGCCTGTCCGATTTAATGTATTTGAATGTAGTAAATTAACCCGGTCTCTCATAATTTTCTCAGCACAAATCTATATACCTACCTATGTAAAAGAGGAAACTGACTGACTGACATATCAACGCAAAGCCTGAACGGCTGGGGTTAGAGACTTGAAATTTTGCCGGTAGGTATTTTTATGACGTATGCATTCACTAAGGAAGGGGTTTTTGGAAATACTAACCCTAAAGGGGTAAAACAGAGAATGAAAGATAATGAAAGATTTTGAAGTTAAAGGCATTGAAACTGATATTTAGTAGTTTAGCCAAAAATAAAAATAAATATTTTAGAATTTTTGGAAATTCCACCCCAAGGGCGTAAAATAGGGGATGTAAGTTTGTATGAAAAGTGTATAATTTTTTATGTGGAAAGCATGAAAATTGGTATTTGGCCTTTCCGTTAAAAATAAAAAATATGTATTTCAGGATTTTAGGAATTTCCACTCCTAAGGGCGCATAATAGGGGATGTATGTTGCGTGTGGGTATACCTATAATGGTTGTGAGACTTCAAGTCAAAACTTTGCATCGTGTTATAGAGTCTACTATTATACCTGGATCCACCCAGGGAGAAGCAGTGTTCGTGTCACGTATTCCGTTAGTGCCAAATGATCTCCCTTTTCAGTTTAAAATACTGTAATTCCCTATAAAAGTGTGTGTCGCGATGACGATCAACAAATTGCAAAGGCAAACCCTCAAGTTAGCTGGAATTGACTTGAGGAAGGCGGGCAGGTTCACGAGGCGTGCTCACGTGTGAGTTCATCCCACAGTCTGATCCATGTAGAGCGAGGACCTACGTCTTTTGCTGAGCGCCGTAAAGTGGATGATATTGAACATCCCACATACCAGGCCGCTTGCAGAGCACGCCATTTATTAGTTGGAGGTAAGCATTGGGATGACGCTCTAGCGGAAGCATGCGTGATCGATAGTCCACATCGCTTGCGACATTTGTTTGCCATCTTACTGACCTTTTGTGCGTTATCGGACGCTAAACAGTTATGGCAAAAGTACCATGACAAGTTTGCTGAAGATTTTATGAGACATGTACAACTAAATACTGATGGACAAATTACTGACAGGGTACGTGAAAATTGTCACAACAGGTCCTTATTGGCTATTCAAATGATAGTTATAAGTATAGGAGGGAACCCGATCAGTCAGAGGCTGCGAAAAGGCACAGGAGTTTTTATTGTTAAAAATAGGCGATGGCACATACCCCGTACAAGAAGATGGAAAAGTTATTTTGATTGGTAATCTCGGTTCTTAGGTTACACCACAGCAAGAGCTAATTTCTTCTGTGTACGGAGATACCACAAACATGGGAAATCAAGCCGGTTCTTGGCTATGTCAGCGAGCTATTTTGACTCCCCACAATGACCAAGCTGCGGCAATTAATTTCAAAATATTGAGTCATGCGTCCGGTAATAGTAGAGAATATAGCTCAATAAATACATTTATGGAAGAAGATAACGCCACGCACTACCCGGTAGAATTTTTGGATTCCCTCAGCACGCCCGGACTTTCAGCCCACAAAATAGTTTTAAAAATTGGTGTACCAATCATTCTCCTCAGAAATTAATGTCCTCCCAAACTTTGTAACGGCACTCGGCTCAAAGTCACAAATCTGCAACATTATCGAAGCTGAAATATTAACAGGTTGCGGCGCCGGTGATATTGTTTTTATTCCAAGGATACCTATAATTCCTAAAAACTTTCCTTTCTCTTTCAAACGAGTGCAATTCCCAGTCAGTCTCTGTTATGCCATGACGATTAGTAAAGCTCAGGTCCAGACATTATCCGTTGCGGGGGTGGACCTAAGTATTGGATGCTTTTCCCATGGTCAACTATACGTAGCTCTTTCACGCGTAAACAACCCCAATAACGTTTTTGTGTACGCTCCAGATGGTTCCACACGTAAAATAAAGAAGCACTAAATTAAATAAAAAAATGTTTTCGATATCCTCCCACCGCGCTTTACACTAAAAAATACATTGTTAAGTTCCGACATCCACGCGAACGAAGTCGCGGGCACAGCTAGTATCGCAAATATGTATAAATCGGTTTAAAATATGTGGGTTGCCATCAAAGTCAGGCACAATTCGTAGTGCCTTATAAAGGGCTTCAAGGTCCGACATATTACTAGTTTCTAAATTAATTCTATTACTGTCTAAACTAATTCTACGTGCCTCTCTATAACGCGACGATCTGCTAGATAGATCTCTGAGTGCGGAAAATTTTTGAGACGGAAATGTACGTAATTTAACAAAAGTTACACTAACAGCTATAGGTATAACACTAAACTAATAATTCACAAAAACTAGCACTGTATTTTTTTATTTTACTACCTATCAATTAAGTAACATAAATCAAGGATAATTTTAGGAATAAATAAAGGATAAAGGAAGCAACACACAGAAACGATTTTCTAGTGTACTTACAGTAGCTGCATTTTAGTTGTTCTGGGATCGACCTGTCTGAGTCTGGATGTCTCCTCCTCACAGGACTCAGGTTCTTCTTGCAGGATATTCGGTGAAACGCGATCGCTCGCGACGGCAGTAGCGATTTAGCGAAAGGGATCTCGATATTAGAGCCCTCTCTAGCTTCCCAAAACGCCTATTTTATCCTACCGACTGCGCCACTTAACAAGGTCCCTGACGGAGGACCCAAAAAAAACCAAAATGTTTTCCCAAAGATTTAATTCTAGTTAAAACTTATGTTTAAAAGTTACAAATTAATTATGTGTCTGATTCGAGTCGATGTTGGAACAAGAATGACTTATAACTACTTAATATTAAATACAATGAAATATCGATGTCAGCAGAATTGCCTCATGCGTTGATTGTGTTCCGATCCCACGTTCATGTCTCATGAAGACAATCTTCAATTGTGTTCGGTTTCACGAATTTAACGAGGCTAGTGATGCGCCTGCACTTCGCTTAGTACTGAGTACTATAACAAGCTCTGGTCTTCGATGTGGAGCAATAAATAATATTCTATCTCAAGTGGACACCGCATGCGTAAAACATTTTTTTTACGTTGCAAAAGAACTTTAAATTTTGCCTTAGGAGGACGAATTTTGTAAGAAACGAAAACGAGATCATGGTAAGAGAAGGCATCTGCTGAATATTGGCCATGCTTAGCAACATGACCTTTTGAAGAGATAAGAACTAGGTCAAGGAGAGAAGGCGTTTAATGAGGAAAATAGGTGAAAATTCAGGTGAAGAAGCGATCAGATTGTATGGCAGGTATATGTTAGTGAAGAATAACGAGAGTCATTCTATAGCAAACAAGTATTGAAATCATCAATCATTATTCCTGTGACTATAGGATGTACGAAAGGTTTAAAGTAAGAGGTCAAAATAAGCAAAAAGAGTTAATACGAAGAGAAAGACAGTAATATACACCACTAAACATACACATACTAGACCTTTCGTGTAATGCAGCTCTACTTCGATAAACAGATGTTTTCCAGCATCCAGCGGTGGTGGTTGTGAAGACATACTAACCATAAAGAAATTTAATTTATTTCGAAGATAAATTGCAACTCCACCAGTACGATCATTTCTGATGACTTAAAGCCAGGAACTGTATAAGAGGCCGTAGAGAGACAAGGTTTGAGCCAGGACTCGGAGACAAGAATAGCATTTATATTTATATGTTTAAGATTTGCCAGCAAATCAAGGAAATGAGCCGGAACACTGGACGTATAAATCACATTGAAATTTTTTGGCACGTCTGCAAAATGGCCCTATATAGTATCAGCGAGGGAGTGTAATACTCTGTCAAGAAAGTACCGGGAAAAGATCAATAATATACAAAATGTTTGTTATTCATCCAAATTTATTTTATCACCTTCAAAGTATGCTCCTTCAGAAACGATACACTTACGCCAACGAGTAATCCATTCATCAAAACATGTTTTAAACGCTGCTTTCGGAATTGAGTTTAGTTCTTGCCGCGAATTCTACTTTATGTCTTCTACCGATTGAAAACGGGTACCACGAAGTGGTAATTTCAGTTTAGGAAAAAGAAAGAAGTCAGCTGGAGCCATATCTGGTGGATATGGTGGTTGCTGGATGGTATTTGTTGAGTGTTTGGTCAAAAATTCGTTCACAATGATGGCCTTGTGCGACGGCGCATTATCGTGGTGCAAAATCCAAGACTTTTCTTTCCACAAATCTGGCCGTTTTCGTCGAATTTGCTCTCTTAAACGCCGCATAACGCTCAAATAATATTCTTTATTTACCGTTCGACCTTCCGGTAAGAATTCAGAGTGCTCAACACCGCGATAGTCAAAGAAAACAGTCAACATGACTTTCACTTTTGATCGACTTTGGCTTGTTTATTTTGGTTTCGGTTCTGTTGGAAGACGCCACTCCGAAGCTTGTTGACTAGTTTGCATGTCAAACTCGTAAACCCACGTCTCGTCACCAGTAACAATGCGTTTCATTAATGTTGGGGTCGGAATTGACTCGTTCTACCATGTCCTCGGCGACTTTCGTGCGATTGAGTTTTTGGAGAAAATTCAGATCTTTTGGGACTAGCCGAGCGGCAACATGTTTCATACCCAAATGATTAGTTAAAATGGTACGAATCGACTCGTGAGATACAGAAAGTTCGGCGGCTATCTCTCTCGGAGTTGAATGAGGATTTTCAGTCACTATTTGCTTCACTTTTGCGATGTTAACTTCAGCTGCAGACGTTGATGGCCTACCAGAGCGAGGCAAATCTTTCATCACATCTCGACCGCTTTTGAACGCTTTGAACCACTCATAAGCACGAGTTTTTGATAAAGTCGAATCACCGTAAGCCTTCTGTAACATTTTCAGTGACTCCGAACACGAAATTCCATTAGCGATGCAAAATTTAAGACAAACTCTTATCATAACTGTCCATTATGAAATTCGCAATACACACTATAGGTATATGATATTACTAAAACCAGCACTGTATTTAATATAAATAACAGATGCAACTCACACTCCGCGCCAAAATGGAAAATAGTTGTGCCAATCTAACAACAACAAAAAAAGAACCAAAATTTGAATTTGGAACCATAAACAAATCATCCATTCCCGATACTTTTTGAATTGAATGTATGCAAACCAAACTACCATAATCTTTCATCATCCATTTGTATAACAATGATGTATACATAAGAATAGGTAAATGTGCCAAATAAAAGATAAAGTACTGTATAATTTTATTTAATAAACATTTCATTCTTATAGGCTTAAAATTGGTAAAAATAAAAGAATGATAAAATAGCTAAAATTACTATCTAAATAATACTAAAACATTCCAATACAAACATAATGAGAACACAAATTGTAATTTATTTATAATAATCTCATAATATAATAATATTTATTATTCCCTGATGCAATAGAACTTATGATCTAAAAAGATTATAAAAGTAATGTCAATGTTACTCAGGTGTCCAATTATTATAAACTCAACTGGGATCTTTCAGTTCAATTATTCTATAGTAAAAATAGGCACACAATTTAGCAATCAAGATATCCTCTTGATAATGTAACAAGGCAGAGATAATAAAAAACAATATTTATATTCGTGTCCGCGCACTCATTTATTTTGAATAATTATGTTGTTATTATACATTAAATGAACAAATTACGATATATAAAATGAAGAAGTGAGTATTGTCCTTTCTGTTACGTTACCAAAAGCTGTCTTATAATTTAATTGATGTTATATGGAATTTAAATACGATACAACCTCACTTTTGCGATAAAAAAACTGATATTAAAAATACATAACAGAAATTATAAACTCTCAACTTTCGGTATTGAAATGTATGGCGCATTTCTTTAATATTATAAATAATAATTAGAATACCTTTATTTTGTAGCACTAATTTTTCTTTTACTGGACAATATTTGTACCAGTTTGTTACAGAACAGCTGAAGTAACAAAAATCCATAGTTATTTTTTTTCTTATTTATAGATTAATTTTGCGATTTGTTCTTACACCGTTCGGCGCAGCCTATGCACACCCAAAATTGCAACAAGTAACATTGACACTACCTACACATAAGACACGATACACTACATGACTAGCTGATAGGTAGGCTCATATTGTTCTATATCGGCACATGCATACTTATTGACGATGTAACTGTCCGTGTGGCGCAGTGGTTAAGACAGTCGCCTCACCACATCGTGTCCTGGGTTCGATTCTCACGCAGGACAACTATTTGTGTGACCCATAAATAATTGCCAATTATATATTTTTTTAACACAAAGATTTGATTTTCACGACTGAACTCACGTAATAAACCTAGATATAGATTTGGACCGAATGAAACTGGCTGATCAAATGAAAAATACATTTTGTTACAATCCTTTAAAAGCTAAAGATATAGACACAAAAGTATTAAGTTTAGATTACAAATAGAATATTATTGTTCTTTATTTTATATTATACCGTGATTTCTTCATATTTTAAGTGGTTAAATTTATAATTTAGTATTATACGTGAGTTATCAATAAAGTCTGCATGTACCATCGAACGCTATAAGTACTATATAATTTGATTAATTGCTTTAAAAACATTCTGATAAGGCAATACATTATACTATACATTTATAACACAATAATATATCTTTGTTTTGTCAATAAAGCTCCCAGCATTACCGTAGCCTCGCAAGCGTCTTAATGTAATTCATATTAACACTTTTAATACACAAAATTATAGCACGACCCAAGTCAGAGACCTTCAACATCACTTACTTATCGTATGGGCAGTGGTTATCCTACTGCCAGACTTGTTCAAGCCGCCCAGTAGGCCTCTGACATGGCTTAACGACTGTTGCCAAATGGCTACAACCGGGACCGACAGCTTAACGTACCCTCCGAAGCACGGACACACTCAATAATTAAACCACTTTAGCGGTCACCCAGCTATGGGCTGACTGCGAGCCTAGTTGCTTAAAGTAATCGTCCATTAACTGTATTAAGTGATACCTCTCTGACTGTGGCCGTCCTATACAAAAACTTAATTAAATATTAATTATGCAATACATTTGTGATACTACATGAATACTTCTAGTTTAAAAACATACAAAAATTCGCTTTTACAATATAATACTGAAATACGCACTGGATATAACACAAAATAAAATCAACTAATGTAAATAAAACATATTTGTTATTAAAAAAAATCATATTCTTAGAGTAACTTACGCTAAGTTTAACATGTATTTGGACATTAGTATACCTCGGCCAACGAGAAGAGATAAAGGATATGAACAAAGCCTCCATATTAACTGTATAATTAAGAAACAGATCTCACTCTTAAGAATACCGTATGTATACGTTTAGGGATAACGACTGCATAGAACGACTGGTTGTGCAAGTAAAAGTGGAGGGAACCAGATCGCGTGGCAGGTCACCTATGCGCTGGACTGACCAAGTTAAATCCGCAGTAGGAAGCTGCGTATCGGACTGTGCCAGACAGTCCGCCAACAGAGAGAGATGGCGGGCGTTCATGCGCAAAGCTGTGCCCACCCTTACCATCAACGTGGATGCCTCGATGTGACCACGACCGCTCTGCCAAGAGCGTAACGAAAGAGAAGAAGAATGTATACGTTTAATTAACAAAGTATGTAGTGCTAATAATAGGAGCAATATCTGAGCATTCAATTATTATTTACAGTTGTATAAACAGGAGCTCGTAATCTAACCAACTTGGATGTTGTCGACAACTCTTCGTTGGACTAAAAACTCAACTTTTATTATAGCCAACTTACTTTATCGTATGAGCAGTGGTTACCCTAGTGTTAAACTTACTAAACAGCAAGCCTTTGACATGGCTTAACGCCTGTACCTCTACCAGACTTCATACAGTTTACTTACTCGATGAAACTTACCGTTTTAACATTAAAATATAAACTACACGATCTTGTGGTAGACATACTATTGTCTAACGATTGCAAATGGGACCGAAACACAGTGGAACGAATGTATGGGAGCGGTTGGACGTAGACATGTCCGAAAAATAAGAGTAAAATTATGACAAACTAATGATGCCATCTTATTCGATTACTTAATGCCTTCATAAATTGTGGTGATGAATTTCTTCATAACTCCCATATTTCGGGAGTAATTTGAGAAAATGTGAAATTTTACTATGAAAATGAGTGTATCGAGCTCTCTCCCTCCTGATTCCGGGCTTGTTTCCAGTAGCGGTCTCTAATATCGTAATGCTATTACTAAGAGCTATATTTAATACTAAGACACATAGTGCGCCAAATGTGCACTTTCTGGGATAAAAGGAAATGAAAATTAAAAAAAAAAAACGTTTTTTCCCCATTTGTATTTACTTTAAACCGCAGACAGACTTATTAAGAGGTCTATAAATATATTATATATATACAGAAATATATATTAACAAAAATATTCACAAGAACTGATGAGAGTATGACTTTTAAGTAAGTTGAAGATTTACGAGGACTAGGATGTGTACAAGTTGAAGCATCAGATTTAGCAGGAGAAATTATGGGCTCGATGACGTCACTTATATTTTCTGTAGAAGGTTCCATATTTTCATTCTGTAATTCCGGCCATTGAATTGCAGCCTGTAGCCAAATCTCATGTTTCTTCCGAAACTTATCTGTGCTTCTTCCAGACTTTGTCCATTTTGCATAAATGCGGTAGCAAAATCGACGACACCAGTCTTTTAAACTTGTTTCAGCACTTTCACATAACTGAACACAACTGTTATCTTTTAAAACACTGAACAAATAGTTAAAGTCGCGTAAATCTTTATGTGCGCGTGCGCATAAAGCAACGTGAATATCAAGATTTGTATTAAAATTTGGAAAATACATTGCGAGATTAGCTTGGATACAACGAGGTGTAAATCAACACTGATTTTAAAGTTACTAATAGTGACCTATTTATATAAAATCCAGGTATCCCAGGTATCCTTTGTTAAATATTGCAAGGTAATTAGTTATTGTGATAATTAGTAAATGATGCATGCTAAATTAGTGTATTAAGAGCCATTTAGTAATTAAATAATAGCAATGTTCTTATCAGTAATCATTAGTGCATCAGTTTTATATGTAAACCTTAAGTCCCTAATTATATATCCTAATTAGCTTATATCTTCTCTAATTGGCTGCTCAGAAATGTTATTGTAATAAGGTAAACCTTTAGAAAAACGGTTTTAATCAACAAAATAAACAAAAAATAAAAAAATTGTGTTATAAAATAAACATCACTCTTTATCCCAGAAAGTGCACATTTGGCGCACTATGTGTCTTAGTATTAAATATAGCTCTTAGTATTAGCATTATGATATTAGAGACCGCTACTTGAAACAAGCCCGGAATCAGGAGGGAGAGAGCTCGATACACTCATTTTCATAGTAAAATTTCACATTTTCTCAAATTACTCCCGAAATATGGGAGTTATGAAGAAATTCATCACCACAAGTTATGAAGGCATTAAGTAATCGAATAAGATGGCATCATTAGTTTGGCATAATTTTACTCTTTTTTTTCGGACATGTCTACGTCCAACCGCTCCCATACATTCGTTCCACTGTGCGACAGCTTAACGTGCCCTCCGAAGCAAGCAGACGCCCAGAAGTTAAACCACTTTTGCAGCTACCCAAGTCTATTAAAGACCGCCGTTTACTTACATAGGGACCGGTGAGAGGAACTGGCCTATTATATCCAATGAGGTAGCGGTATTCATTTACACCGAAATCACCTTGCACTTGGATTTTGTTTACTCAAACTTCAGTTATCTTAAACTTACTTTTTCACAAAAGTTCGAACAATTCTTGTAAAGGTTTTATTCACATTTGATATCTCAACTCTTTGGCCAAATGTTAGTATTAAAAAAGTAGTCTACATAATTTGACGTCGCCTACAACTACTGTGTTACATGGTTCCGATCTACCCGTAGTACAGGAATGTACAAAAATATAATTATTCGATTAATCACAGACTATCATAATAATGTATGTATCAGTTCCAATTTGAGTAGTGGAGATGGTATAGACACGCCAAATATTTGCCCTCTTTCTAAACTGGGTTTGTCACTTTACATAGGAACGAATGTGACACCATTCCCCTGGATTATTGGGAGTCGCAATATTATTAGAACAACTTCAAAAGAACGGTCATTAATTCAACTGTACTTTTTCTACGCGAATTTCGGTTGTTTCTGAACCTATTTATCTGGTTCTTTGACCTCGGTTGACTTTGAAGTCGGTTTTATTATTAATATCTACTCCATAAATAGGTAGATCCCTAAAGTACGAAATATTTCCCGCGTTAAGAACTTTAATTATATATGAATCTATAAAGATTAACGTTACGATCTACATTAATCGATTCGTTATAGTTATATGTATATAAACATAATTTTAGGAAGAAAATTACTTTTTATCCAATTTTAACAACTAATTTGCAAGATAAACATAATATTATACGATACTTAACCACTCGGAATAAAAATAAATAAGCAAACATTGGTGCAATAAAAGGATTGTGTTTTTCCTTTGCGCCTCTAGCTTACTGCAGTGCGGTCCAAATATTTGGCATGATCTGCGTTATTCTAATTTTTATTTCTCCTTTTTGTTACAACACTACTTCAAACTACTACAAAATTAGAGTGTACCCTACAACCTGGACGTACAAAAAGCTATTAGAAAACAAATAACGTTATTCGTTTTATGTTGTGACATTTCACTATTAATATTTGAAATAATAATTTGTATTGTAATAAAACATGTAAAAATAAATCTCGTTAAAATTCATCAAAATAATATAACAATAACATGATTCTATGGTTTTAATTAATCAGTTCGTAAACTTAAATTATAATCTAAGAAGAAAGAATATTTGATAGAGATAGAGATGTGAAAATGGAGAGTTCATAGAAGTATTGGAAATTAAAATTATTTAAAAGTAAATAACAAGATTTAGCTTATTGAAAATGTGTCATTAAGAATAAATTAAGATTTTGACACCAGTTGTAATTAAAGGAGTTTAATAATTTGATTGTAGATCAATTTCTTAGGGTCTGGAATTTTTATTGCTTTATTCAATTTAAATGTTTCATTCTTATTCAGACCGGGCGGTTTCATTAATTATTAATAATTATTATCATATTACTTTTATTGAATTACGATTACGAAATCATAAGAAAAGGATCAGTTATTGGCGAAATTTAGCAAAAAAATGGATTCATTTTCATGAAGTATGTAAAAAGTCTGTGGCTACTGTGAATGTGGGTATTCACATATATAACTTCATATTAGTTTGGTAATAGTAAAAATTGGCTTTGCTGCCATTGGCTGGGATTGTGCCTACATTTGGCATAACGCGTTGGCATTCATATAATTTGAGGATTAACTACACTAAAGACATTGGTTCGTCATTAAATCAATCACAGGAATCTAAATATCAAGCTAAGCTAAGGCCGACTAATCCGTAATAGTTTTAAACTATCTATCATTATAGTGTCGACATTTGTTATAAGACGTAGCTTTACAAGGGAATTGAATCAAGAAAAGAAACAAAATGTTACTCTCCAATGGCATTTGAACCAAGTTTTTGGTATTGATGTGGTACCGCAGTTGCGCTGAGAGCGCTAACATTAATGCTTCCATTTGTATGATTCTAAAGATCCACATCAATCCTAGTTAATATGTTATCATAACTCGACAATGGCCACTACTGAGTGACTTAATAAAAATATTAGATAGTTCAGAAATAAAAATACAAAAAGAATAAATAGAAAATGTAAACAGGACAGCGTAGAAAAGTGTAATTAAAATCTAAGAAATAATTGTCAGAAACCAAATAACGCTACGTTTCACTACATATGTCTGAAATGAATTCAATTCAACAATATAACAACCTACTCGTACTATGTGAAGGCCTTTTATTTCCTCTAGCAGTATACTTACACCTTGACACAACTCTCGTCTACTCATTGGTCTAATCATGGCGCTAGTGTGTCAGAAAACGATAAATCAGAATTAACCACTTCCATCTAAAGTCTGCCACACTGCGGATAGTTTAGTTCTAGTCAAAAAATATTGTTGGTGCTACCTTACACAAGAGGGGTCCTTCTCAAATTATTATTGAAAATAAGGGTTCTATACAAAATTTATCAGTGTTTGCGGATGTATTCATCATCAACATATCGCCGAGAGACGTGCACCGCTGGACAAAGACGTACCCCAAAGATCTCCACAATTGCCGGTCTTGGGCTAACCAGGCGTCAAAATTGAATAAACTTTTGTTAAATTGATGATTTTGAGCCGCATTATATTTTAGATTATATTTTCAAGAGGTACATTGAAGGTACATTTCTCTTGTAAACATAAGGTGACCCGAAGATGCATATTACGTTCATTATCAGATGCACCCGCCATTCTGACCGTCAACGCGAATTATTATAAAAATAAAGTGAGCGCGGTCCTGCTCACTTTATTTTTATAATAATTCGCGTTTCCCGGAGGTACATTCATTTTAATTAAAGGTATGTATGTTCAAGTACATTGCAGGTACGTTCCTTTTATGTATAATTTATTTATTTTTGCAACAGTACACCCGCCATTCCGACTCACACGACTTTCGAACACACTAGCGCTATGGACGCTTAACAACTATTATGGAACTACACAATACTATTATTGCGAACCTACATTATGTGATTTATCTAAGTTTTATACTTATTCATAATCATTGCATAAGATAAGTGATAATATACTTACTTCTAATTACATTTTATAATTGTGTAGTTAACAATTTAGGCCCTAGTCTATGTTGTTAAAAAATCTACTTATTTTAACATAACTTGGTATTATTAGTAAAATCATAATCTTATTGTATGTGCCGTTGTATATGTTTAAATTATAGATTCTATAGCTTTTGATTGGAATGTCCTTTGTCTTTAAAAATGGTGGTAGAATTGAGTATAATATTCCGAATCTCATACACGAGAGACCCAGGTACTTACTTTAGCTATTTGATAGTATATGTCTACTCGCACCTTTGTTAGAAAAGGTGCTAAGAGAGCTGAAATAAACAATAAAGCTGCCACCTAAAACATACATACATTATAATTAAACTTGGCCAAAACAAAATCAACCTAATTTAATGCATCTATAGTGTATTTTGCTTTGGCAAATACTGTGTACAAAAAAGAAAAAACTATCATGGCCAACCCATCGAGCGTAACAATTGCAGTTTTTATATGGACAAGTGCAGCCTTCAATTGTTTCCTCTATGCATATCTCCCGCTCGTCCGTTCCCCATCGGTAAAGCATTAAGCCATTTAAAATGTTCGAGATCAACTAATCTTTTATCGAAATAACCTCATTGAAGTCACAATAATTGTCTTTTATTATAACGTTTGTTTTAGCGTAGGGCATGAATTACACTATTCTATTTATTGGCAACATTGATCCATATTTTTTCTCTTTTATATTTGGACGTAATACTATATTTGTTCGTATGATTTATTTTGCATCTTTGGCCAACTTGATTGGGAACACATTTACATACCTATCCAGAACACAATCCATGTATGCAACTGACAAAGTGCCAATAGAAATATAATAGTGAAGACCATGCCTCTGTACGTATCTGACATTCTCAACAAGTTTCTACTACTCTCTACTATCTAGACATTCAAGACAAACATTTCTCTACGATTTTCTACAATTCCAATACATCCATCACACCATTATTTTCTTCTTTAATATATATCTCTAGAGATCGCTTTGTTTTTAATATATTTTTTAGAGCTACAATAATCAGCCGCCAAAAAGCTGTTACTAAAACAAATAAAATGAGCTTGAAGTCTTATAAAATTCATATCTAACGAATATAACTTATAATTTAATTTTACAATCAACATGAGCATTACATAGCTACTAGACGAGTTGCAGTATTCACGCTGCACGTTGCCTTATCATGTACAAAATTGCCTTATCTGCGTAGTAAGTTGCCACATTTTCGTAGTACCTTGCCACAGCCGCGTAATACGTTGCCGCAGTGACGTAGTAGGATGCCGTAGCTACCTTACCCGCATAGTAAGAGGGTAGTCACCTCCAGGCGCGCCTGAGGTGGCGAGTGGGCGTGCTCGCGGCGGGCGAGCACGAACCCGACTGTCACCTCGTCTTACGGAGCCGCCAACAACGTATGCGTCCGTCACTGATAACACACAAACAAAATCTCTATACTTTATTTATTATAGCAGGATCTTATAAGCAAAGCAGGCGACAGTAAAGGCTAAAATACACTATCATCTTTGAAGAATAAGATGAACGTCAATAAGTATACGTTTATGCGGTTAAAGGATTGTGTATTTTAGGTCTAAGATTTAGGATTATTTGTTAGATTATATTACACATAAGAGAGAAGCGAAAATAAAATGCGTCCCGAACGCGACATTTCGGAAGATTTCACAAAACTAGCACTTAATACAACACACGAAGATGTGCCTTCACCTTAAATTGGGAGCAATTTTTGTTACAACGTAGTTTGTGCCAATTAAAACAAAGCACGATGATTTTGCTTGCATTGAAATTAATAACTAGCTATTTTAGCTTCACAATAAGGATAACGTTAAGACATCATAAAATTAAGAAATAGTTTTTTATTTTACTTTTAATATATCTGGTGATACTGTAATACTATAAAAAAAGCCATATATACAACAAACTTCTGTTACTAACGCTGTTCATAACAATATTGCAGTATCACCCGAGATATATTATGAAATAGGCAACCTAGTAGTATTTTAAATAGAAGAATAATTATAAGCTACCATACTGCAGAATGATCAAAATAAAAACTATAATGACAACATTTAAAGCCGATAGTTAGTAAGATACTACCGCTGATGTACTAAAATGAATTACATATTAATCGATGATTGAAAATTAGTAGCTAAATGAAAGCTAAGTTAGTTACGATGTTTAAGAAAACTTTTAGATAAATACCACTCACGGCAACATTGATTGAATTTTAACATGTACTCTTACACTACAGCTTGAGAAAATATGTAAAATGAAAACAATTGAAATCACATAAAACATCCAAACATTTTGAACGTATTTGTAAAATTTTTGCGAATACTAATTTTACTTCTTCTTCTTCTTAGCGAGTCGATGATGGCAATCTAAACTGTGTCCGCCCAGAACTTGGCCACGAGAATCGCATTATGAGTAGCCTCCATCAGATCTTTAAGCGTGCAGTTGTAAGGGCACGCGCTACATGATAGTAGATGTCCCATTGTCTGTGGGACTACACCACATTTGCATTGAAGGCGATCATTAATGTAACCCCACCTGAGCAAGTTGTCCCTGCTTGAGAAAATATGTAAAATGAAAACAATTGAAATCACATAAAACATCCAAACATTTTGAACGTATTTGTAAAATTTTTGCGAATACTAATTTTACTTCTTCTTCTTCTTAGCGAGTCGATGATGGCAATCTAAACTGTGTCCGCCCAGAACTTGGCCACGAGAATCGCATTATGAGTAGCCTCCATCAGATCTTTAAGCGTGCAAATTTTACTTCTTCTTCTTCTTAGCGAGTCGATGATGGCAATCTAAACTGTGTCCGCCCAGAACTTGGCCACGAGAATCGCATTATGAGTAGCCTCCATCAGATCTTTAAGCGTGCAGTTGTAAGGGCACGCGCTACATGATAGTAGATGTCCCATTGTCTGTGGGACTACACCACATTTGCATTGAAGGCGATCATTAATGTAACCCCACCTGAGCAAGTTGTCCCTGCTGCGACCAACCTGGGTTCGAAGCCTATTTAATGATTTCCAGGCTAGCCAAGGCAGTTTCCATCCAGGGGCGAGACTTTCAGATGGTGGAACAAATGGTACAGGCAGTTTGGTACACTCTCGCCACAGCTGGCATCTAGCCTGTGAGAGTTCTCCGCTCAGTGGGAGGACGCACTTCACGAAGCTGTGTCGACTTTTAAGCCTTTGTGACACAGGACTGTGATCATGCAATGGGTGCCGTGCGTCACTGTCCATTTTTAATCTCTCGCTGGAGCTTGCCGCCGCTCTACGCACCGCCGGAGGAGCTATGCCTGCCAGTGGATACAGCAATTGAACTGGTGTTGGTTTAAGACAACCAGTGATGGTTCGACACGTTTCGTTTAAAGCTATATCCACTAGCTTTGCATGGGCTGAGCGACTCCACACCGGGCATGCGTATTCAGCTGCAGAGAATGAGAGCGCTAATCCGGTAGTACGTACAACGTCGGGCGAGGCTCCCCATTTGGTTGCAACTAGACGTTGTAGGAGATTGTTACGAGAGTGTACCTTCTGCTTGATATTTTCGCAGTTTTTTCTGAAGTTTAGAGACCTATCCAGAGAAACCCCAAGGTATTTAGGGAACTTACTGTGTGCAATGGGCGTTCCGTTCCATACTATATTCAGTGTGCGGCTTGCCTCTCTATTGCGCAGATGAAAAACGCAAGATTGGGTTTTGCTCGGGTTAGGTTTTAGTGAATTTTTGACATAGTACTCAGCCAAGTTTTCAAGAGCATTTGAGAGGTCAACCTCCACTTTCTCAAACGTGGCGGCTTGTGAGGTGAGAGCGAGGTCATCAGCATATAAAAAATGGGACGTGTTTGTATTCAGCGGTTGGTCGTTGGTGTATATGTTAAATAAAAGAGGGGCCAAGACACTACCCTGAGGAAGGCCGTTTTTGTGTGTTCTCCAACGACTTTTATCAAGTAGGAGATGGACTTGGAAACTGCGATTATGTAGCAGTTCACGCAGTACCTTCACAAAGTTGTGGTCCTTGGTGATCGTCTAATTTTACTAGTTATTCCATTTCAAAATGATTGTCCTCTTTAAATATTATACGCTTTTTCTGATACCCTTTGAATTTACTTTAGGGTGGCGAAGGGTCCATATAACTTCATCATCCTTAACGGGCAATCACGTTCATAATGCCGAAACATTATCTGTTTAGTTTACACATTTTAACCTTGTCGATTTTTCTGTTGGTGTGCCATTTCATCGGCTTCCCTATATTACTAGCATTTAAAAAAAAATACAGGAAACGAAGCTTAAGATGTTTGTTTCTACTATGGAACCAGCAACTCTAGAGGATCATGTGTATCAAGCTAAGAACTATAGCTAAGTGGTCGAGTACATGTGTCGGGTATCAATGCGAAAGCTTTGTGAGTGGGGACAAGCGGCGGCGCGTGCGCAAGCGGACTTCAGGGTACTGTATTGCTCACTTTACAAGTGTGCTCTAGTTATTTCCCTTTGTCTAGTAAGTGTAGATAAGAAGAAAACAAGTTAATAAAATTGTTTGATACTATCACCGAGGTAAATCAGTTTGAAATAACAATGTTCCCCTAAAAAATAAATTTTTTGGAGTTTTAAGAAAATGTGATGATCTAATCTAAATCTGCAGCTATCTACGTAATGGTTCTAGGACAAATATGTGTTCATGAACAACTAATAATCAAAATGACAGTAGAGAAAATAGATTATATAAAAAAAATGAAAACAATTTCCCAAGTCTTAGAAAGCAGTACTTCAAAAGCACTTTAATTTTCGAATAATTATTTTATATAAATTGTTATTTTTAAAACATTTCGTTAATCCATTATTTTCAAAATAGAATAATCTAGAAAACTTGGTATACCAGTGTATGTTGCTATAATATTTAGCTGAGAAAAAGCTACATATATAGATGATAGTTCGATTTAATTTGGATTATGCAATGCTGCAAAATTCCATCCGTATGATCAAAACGGCAAACTTGTGTAAAATATGAGTCACCATTCGTTCTAATAATGGTAAGTGCAATCAAACAGAATGCAATATAACACAACTAAATTAAATACTACCCTAATTTTTTGAATTATTATTTTTCAATTAAACATATTCGGCGAATTGTTAGTATTCGATAAATTGTTTCTGACTAGTTTTATTTTGATTAAATGCTTTGGAAAAAAAAACCGCTATTATGAAAAACGTTAGTGAAAAATTGCGCGACATCGAAAGCTTACATTTTTTATATTATAAGTGTGTTGGAAGGTATTGTGTCTGATGTAAGGGTAGTGCTATCTTCACATATAATATTTTTAATTGTCTAATAACCTGTTCTTTTGAAGACAGTTTATGATAATGGGATTGGTTCCTTATGCTGAAATATGATATTTGGAAGATGAATTAGTTGATTGTTATTTGGAAACATTATATCTTTATGATATGATTGTTTGAAATGTTATTCGTACTTGTGTTTACACAGGGATAGGTGTGTTTGTGTGTCCACAAAAATAGGTGTGTGCGTGTGTGTGTGTATGCACCTGGTAGCTCACTGGTCGACGGTGATCCGCCACATGCGCACTTCGCCGCCGCTGCAATACATTCACATGTTATATATCTTAACGACATATAGTTAAATTACTTCTTAGTTAAGATCTTAGACTATAGCTAAGAATGCTAATGACGAGAAAGAGACCCAAGAGAGACTTTAAAAAAAGACATTGTACATTTAGAACTTCACTAAACTTCATTAATGATATGGTATCTAGAGGCTAAGAACACCCAAATCAACCATATCACAGTAGAGCCAAACTTGTACAGATCAAAATAGAGCGAATGGAAATTATTAGAACAGGGCCCATTATACAATCAAAGACAACCAATTGTTACATATAAAATAAATTAAATTGAGTTGTAATTAGTCAGAATTATGTTTATCGAGGGGAAATGGTAGAATATTTTTTGCGACAGATTAACTCTTCAAAATATAACATAATATGATGTATGTAATACTAGAACAAATCTTGCGGAAATAAGGATTATCGTTGTATCATTAGCTATTGTCAGCCCTATAAACAGTTATTCTTCACATACTGTAATAGAAGTGATATATACAATAATCTCAGTTATGGCATGGACAATTTTTCTATCCACTGTCAAAACTTTTTTGTCAAAACATAATTGGGGAAGGAATCCTGAGGTGGGGGTTGGAGTGGGCCCGCAGCCCGTGCGGCAGGTCGGGAGCTGCGTAGGCAGCACCGCGGAACGCAGTGCGCTGGAGCACACACGCACCGGTAGGTACCTACTGTGAATACCCACTTGCCAGCCGTATACAGCGCCCAGAGGTGGGGGTTGGGGTGGGCCCGCAGCGCGTGCGGCAGGTCGGGAGCTGCGTAGGCAGCACACACGCACCGGTAGGTACCTACTGTGGATACTCACTTGCCAGCCGTATACAGCGCCCTGAGGTGGGGGTTGGGGTGGGCCCGCAGCGCGTGCGGCAGGTCGGGAGCTGCGTAGGCAGCACACACGCACCGGTAGGTACCTACTGTGGATACTCACTTGCCAGCCGTATACAGCGCCCTGAGGTGGGGGTTGGGGTGGGCCCGTAGAGCGTGCGGCAGGTCGGGGAGCTGCGCGGGCGGCGCCGCGGGGCGCAGTGCACTGGACCACACGCGCACGGTGGCGTCGCGACCGCAGCTTGCTACCAGCGCATCGGCCGCAGTGCCTACTGTGGACACGCCTGTCACCCAGCCTTTGTGCGCGTTCATTACGCTCTATAAAAAAATAGAAAATTGATTTGACGCATGGATTAAATTCCGCACATTCTCTAAACATTAACGCCAGTGGCGACACCTATCTTGGAAACCTCTACAAATATAATAAATAACTGAAGACTCAATTTCTCTCCCTAGATAATAATTAACGAAGATAGTTTTAACGCACTAGGGACAATTATTTTGAAAATATTAGGTGAGGAATTTTATTGCACAGTACCAAGAACTGTCCTGTAAGAGTTGCTCTTTCATAAGAAGTGCTAAGTCATAACAAAGATCAACCTGTAAGATAAATAGTGTTTGAATAACTTACATGAGTTAATGTGTGTTCAGTAAGACTCCATCTCTTGAGGCTGGTATCTCGGGACGCGCTGTACAGTATCGCGTCGTCGTCGCACAACGCCAATGCTTGAACTCCATCGTAGTGAGGTGGCTCTAATAACCAGCGGTTGTTCGCTTCCCAACTACCTGTTAATACGAATAAGTCTTAGTATTAAGTTGGATTCATTAAGGAAAACTATTTATAAAAATCTGTCTCATGGTATATTCGAAACTTACGGCATATTTACACCCTTTTATATAATTAACAACATGATAAGCTATACTATATGGTTCCGTGGCTATCACGCCTGTTTCCCAGAAGGGTAGGCGGAGACAACGGATTTCCGTTTTCACGTTCCTTGCCCTCCTCTTTCGTCAGGTTTACTCTCATTCTTCATACATGCTCGCCTGCTTAGGGTACTTCTTCTTCCACTTCTAAAGCAGTATATCTAGCCTGTGTGAATGGTACAACCGAAAGGGAACACCTCGACAACAATCTCTTTTCAATTCTCAAGAAAGTCCAGATCAAGGAGTCCTAAACTCAATTTGCCAGTGTGTATCGTACGTAGCTTAACACAGAGCGCCTGCCCAGGATTGGTAGAGGGTGCTAGATCGAGACCGAAAAAAATTACGATTCCACATAAATGTAAAATTTTTACGGAATGAATAATTTTTGACTTTGACTTTGATAGCACTAGCACTACTTCTATATAAGTAACTGCAGTTAAAATCGGCAGTTTTATCGCATTATTCCGATTTTTCCAGACCACCGTAGCATGGACAAGAAAAAGTAACATAGAAATGACGGTAGTTGTTACTGCACTATGGTGTCCATGACGTAATGCTCATAATAAGCACTTACTAGTATCCATCTAAACACTTACCAGTATCTTGTGGAAGCATGTCCAACGTCCGCACATAGTGGTCCTTCGAGCCGGTGGCGACCAAGTCGCCTTGCGGGGCGCGGCCAAGCGCCAGGCACATGACTGCTGCCGCGTGGCCGGTCCATAATTTCGATACACACTCCATCCTAAGGTCAGAATAAACTTGACTGCACAACTAATCTGGGATGCTAGTAATAATTTGTATTAAATACTGAGGCGAATATTGCATGTTGCAGCATATGTCGGTATCCTATTCTCTATTTATGCGGGAATAGGATACCCATTTATATAGGAATTTGTTTCATCTTTCTGGTTATTGCAATTAATTGCATTACTGGAGTATTATTTTCACAAGTACAAGGGGCATTTTGTATTTGATAAACTCGATGACGTGGTACCGACGAAAAAAATCTTTTTTCCCAATAGTATTACATTCTCCTCACTATCCCATCGCATAAGATGTTTATAATACTTTCGGTGCCCAGCACCCGGCCAGTGGTTTGAAACGTTGGCATACCCAGCACCCGACAACCAAGTTCATGGCGTGGCTGCGAAAGTGAAATAATAGTTACATTCGCAAATCCCATAGGCGCAGCTTGTCTCCCGCGGCGGTGTAGAGCCTGTTGGTCCGCGCCAGTGCCAGCGCCGTCACCGCCACCTCTCCGCCCACACCGCGGGTCGTCGGCATTGGGCCTGCTACGCCAGACGACCTGGCAAATAAAACACTGGGATTAGTTACCTGCCTCCCCACCCTAGAAGCTGTACGGTCTTGTACTGTATCAATTAAACATTCTTCTAGCTTCCGGTCGCAGCTTTTTCAAGAGACAGCATGTGGAGTCCTTCGAAATAATTATGTTTTTGACGAATGTAATGTCTCTTTAAGTACGTATGATACGTTGCTACATTTGCACGCCTGTTTCTGTATTCCTCCACCAGAAAGTCTGTCATTCCTTATAAATTACTGTAGTAACAAGTGGGTTAAGCCCTGATAGGAATATAATAGGTCTTTACCTATGAAATTGCCGTTTTGTATGAAAAAATTTAAACGAATTTTTTTCATGAATTTTTTTATTTGTATTGATCGAAGTAATCACCCATGCAATCAATGCATCTTTGCCATCGCAGTGGCAGTTTATTGATGCCCTTCTTAAAGAAATCAGCTGGACGGGAGGCAACAAATTCTTCAAAGGCATTTTGTACTGCCTCTCGGGTATTGAATTTTTTTCCCGCCAAGAAGTTATCCAAATTCTGGAAAAAGTAGTAGTCTGTAGGCGCAAGGTCTGGTGAGTAGGGCGGATGACGGAGAGCTTCCAACCCCAGTTCTTGCAACTTGGAGACCGTCTGCTGTGCAGTATGAGGTCGCGCGTTGTCGTGCAGGAGCAGCGGAGACGAGCGATTGACCAATGCTGGTTGGAGATGCGCCAGCTTCTCCATCATTGTGCTCAGTTCTTCACAGTACACATCTGCAGTAATGCTCACCCCGTTTGGTAAGAAGCTGTGATGAATCACACCGGCGCTAGACCACCAAACAGTGACCATCACTTTTCTAGGGGTAAGTTTTCGTTTAGGGCATTGTTTAGGTGCTGAACCAGGATCCAACCAACTTGCTGAGCGCTTGCGGTTATCAAACAGAATCCATTTTTCATCGCAGGTAACAATGCGGTTCAAAATTCCTTCATTTGTGTGTCTGTTGAGCAGTGCAAGGCACGTCTCGACGCGTACTTCGCGCTGGCGATCATTGAGTTCGTGGGGCACCCATTTGTCAAGCTTTTTTACCTTGCCAATTTGACGCAAATGGACCAATATTGTTTTGACGCTAACGTCGAAAGCTGCTGCTAATTCAGCCGTAGATTGTGTATCATCAGCTTCCACAACCGCCTTTAATTCGTCATTGTCGACCAAAGTCTTCGGACGACCGTGAGGTTCATTTTTCAGGTCGAAATTTCCAGAACGGAAGCGAGCAAACCAATAACAGGTGGTGCGTTGGTTTGTAGTGTTAGCTCCGTAAACGTCGTTGATGTTGCGTGCCGCTTGTGCCGCGTTGCTGCCACGACGGTACTCATATTCCATAATTACTCGAATTTTTAACGTATCCATGATGACGAAAAAGATTGAAATGCGATGAAAATGTAACACTAATCAATAAAGAAATGACTACTTTTGGAAAAAAGAATCCATGTTTTTAAAATAAAATTAATTTGAAATTAGAATTCTTAGCCAAACAAAAATTATTTTGATTTGAAATGGCCAGTACTGCAGAACGGCAATTTCATAGGTAAAGACCTAATATTAGATTTTATTTTGACAAATAATTTTTACACCGATACTAACCATAGTGTAGTGATAGGCGTTCTAGAGCGGGTATCGAACACCCTAACCGCAGCGCCGGCAGCCGCCAGCACGAGGCGCGGATCGTTCTTGTCAGGCCGGTCACTAGCGGCCAGCGCGGACACTCCGCCGCCGCACCAGCCGCGCCATACTTCTGTGCCCGCCGTGAAGTCCCAGCCTCGAACTGTACGGTCTGACAGCAAAGCAAAGCGTTAATGTAAGGCTAGATTAGACAAAGTAAGAAGCTAAATCATTGTTGTGTTCAGATACAGTCTATTTGTCCTCGGTTTCCTACACTATGGACGATCTGATCGTGGTTTTAATGAATGTGTTTAAAATGGTAGCATAGTACTTATGGCTGGTACGGAAATGACGAGTTTTCTCAGAGGAATGACTGAATCGAGGAAGATCTAAGAATTATGTATGTGTATTCAAATTCAAATTGTTTATTTGCTTTAAACAGGGTGATACATAATGTGGTGTATAACATTACAGGAGAACAAGCCCATTTAGCTATAAAAACAGCATGCAAATATCAACAAACTTTAAAATGTAAAAGCATCTAGTTAATTCACAAACAAAATCACAATCGGTAATCTGTGTATGGATTACTTCTGACTCTTGCACCGAATAAAACGCATTTTCTATCAGCCATTTTTTTAAAACTAGATTAAATTTATATAGCGGCAATGTTTTGAATGATTTTGGAATTTTATTAAAAACTTTAACGCACATCGAAAAACTATTTTTCTGTAGCCGGCTTGTTCTGGGTATTAAGTCCAGTACTAATCTATTTGGATTTCTGATGTTATTTCTCTTAGTAACGTCTTTTGCTTGTTTAAATGTGTTCGGGTGTTGTCTTACAAAATTACAAACCTCTAGGATGTACAAACTCGGTAAAGTCAGTATTTTTAACTTTTTGAAGTATGGATTGCATGATACATCAGGGGCAATGTCGCATATGGATCTTATGCATGTTTTTTGTGCAATAAAGGCCTTTTCTATATTAGTACCGTTTCCCCAGAGTAACAACCCATATCGAAATATAGATTCGACGTAGGCTGTGCATGCCGTATTTTGGTCAGAATTTTTTGCCAGTTTGTACAGAGCAAAAGAAAACCCATTTATATTATTTGTAATCTTTTCTATTTGCTCCTTCCAGTTTAGTTTACTGTTAATTATTAAACCTAGAAATGTACTATTATTTGCCATCGATAGATTTTGTCCGTTATAATTTATATTAATGTCATTAATTTTAAATTATTGAAATTAATTATATGTGTTTTAGATAAATTTACTTGTAGATTATTATTATTCATCCATTCTATTATTAATGTCAAGGTATTGTTTAAGTCAGTATGGCGGAATAACTGAAGAAGCCAGGACGCACAAAAGTCGCTGTGTGATTTAATACACTGGGCACTTACCAACTCCACCGCTATAGAGCATGTGCGTCGTAGCCGCTAAAGCCAGCGCGGCACCTGAGTGTCCTTCCGCCACGTGCGTGCACTGAAGCCAGGCACCCGTTGCGTTACCGCCACTGCCGCTTACTCGCTGCATTTAAAGGTAATATTTACTTTTAAGTTCTTAATCAATGTTTTCCGTTCAACAAATCCACAAGGGGTGGATGGAAAACCAAAGGAATATTACTTGTTAAGTGACTAGAATGTGATGAATAATTCAGACATTACGGCATACGGGCAGATTAGCAAATATTTTCCTGTCACGCCGCAGGTCGTGGGTTGAGGAGGTTGGGAGACACAAATATCTGTCCTGAGTGGGAATCTCCACCCAGGACAGATATTTGTGTCTGTTTGTCCTGAGTCTCGGTGTACTTATCTATATAAGTATATATTTACAAAAAAAAGTAGTATATGTAGTATATCAGTTACCTGGTTTCCATAATACAAGCTCTACTTAGTGAATAATGTAATAATTAACGCATTGGGTGTAAACCTGTCACGTTAATTATATGGTGTTAAATAAATAAATAAATAAAAAAAATGTCCCAGGATATTATTATAGCCCTTATAAAGTACTCTAGTAACAATCACGTTAAGTGCCAATAAGGAGAGACAAGCTGTATAGTGAGTTCACTCAATGAACAATGATCTAGACATTCGGGATCGCATGTTGCTTTAGCTAATTTGCTGTCCCATATAAAGTTGCCAAAAAAAATGGGTGTTACTGACGACCTACTTTATTTTCCCTTTTTAAATGGCCTAATTGAATCTTTCCCCATTCTCAAATATTTTTGTATTTGAAATAAGATAAAAACTCTACCTTCAATGTAATCTCCTTGACGACACCCTGCGGCGTGTTGTCTTGCCCGTGGCCCGCTAGTCGCAGGAACACGTCGTCGTCCCGCGCACGCCGCGCGGCGCCCGGCGACGCGGGCGGCGTGTTGGACGTGGTGGACGTCTCTCTGCGTTAGTTCACCGTTAGCAAGCGGGACATGACCAGGCAGCCAGGGTGGAGACAAACAAGCAAAATTGCGCAAAACAACAAAACTAATATAGTAGTTCCATATTTTTTTCAGAAACAGGTATTAACCGTTATAAATTAAAGGTTAAGATCAGGTTTGTTACCGGTTCGGAAACAGTAACAAATCCAACATAAGTATTTATTTAATAACGTTTAATTCCGTTTTATTATAATATGCATATCAATAGCTCATCCAGAAAATGTGGACCTCGCTGTAATTAAGCGCAAAATTTCGATACATGATGTCGACAACTTTACAATCGTTCTAAAGTTAATTTCGTATCGTAAATGCGATGCGTTAGCAAGAAACAGAATCGCCATCCTGGGGCTGGCATATCCAGAACCAGGATCTACCCCTAACAAGCGTACTGAATTATGGGCCAAATTAATTCAGGGCTCTAGGTATGGAATAAAGACCAATGGAGGTAAGTACAAAAGAGGGTCGAAGTGCTGTACACAAGTACACCCCAACCATGATGAGAGAAGACAAGTTTCGTAACGTCTAGAAACGACTTCATGATACAAAACACACATTTGAACGCTAACACGTAAGGTAATCGCGCTTCAAGATTCATATTTTCAGATGAGCTATTTTTCTTTAACTACGAATGTCTGTCTCACAGTGACTGTTCAATAGATACAGCGTAGCGTGGTGAAAAATACTCTACAGCGTACTATTTCTCTACAGCGTTCGACCAATGAGATCAATGAAAAACAAATGAAATTATGACTGCAAGCGAAGGGATTGGTCCAACGCTGTAGAGAAACAAGAGTATTTTTCACCATGCTTTCTCGGCTGATGCTAGCCAATGAAACTGTTATTAATTGTGGTATGTGCTAGTGTTTATCGAAAGTGTTGTTAGTTACAAATTATTTTGATTTCAAAATTAACCCAGTGTTAAGCTCATTCAGTGAGTTGTACATAGTTTTAATAACAATTCATTAATACTAATAATAATGAGTATTTATACCATGACTGATTTATTTATTATTTAGATTATAAGTCAATTATTACGAATTAATCTACCATAATAAATTGTATATGTAATAAGAAAGTTGATAAATTCTGTATACAAAACTTTTTAGCCGAATGACATGAATAAGTCGCAATGGGAATTCATGCCACAATATGAATATGGGTTATAAATGAAATCATTAACGTAATTATAAATATCATGGTACTTACATTGATATTCTACTGTATATTTTAATAGTTGCATCACGGTTTCTTAAGCAGTAAATATAGGTCGAAAGCCTTGGCTTCTAAGTAAAATAGGGGTCAGCAGAAGGAATTTAATCTTTTCTGATAGATTGATTTAGCGTCTCATTTTCCAGTACGCTTGTTGTATCTATTACGGTACTGTTCTTAGTTTGATATCGCGTATAAACACAGTAAGTTATTGTCTTACACGTCTATAAGTATGAAGTAAAGTTATACAGGATATAATTTTAGATTTCAGAATTACATTTCATTCATTTTTATATAGACGCAACATAAATTACGTTTATTGTATACTATTTCAAATTTCAAATTTAGAAAGCATTAAATAAGGATTCCGCTATGCTTCTTATCAGTTATTTTCAAGTTTGCTATATCCTGAGCAGACGGTTGAGACGAATCATAAGATGAGTTTAAAATCTTGAAACTATCAAATAAAGGAAAATACTTGTCTACGCATATTTAACTATTATTGTATAATTCAAGAATACATGGTTATAAGGAAATCATATTTTCCCACATGGGCTATAAAACCTTATAAGCATAAATATAACGTAATTAGGTAGTATGCAATAATTGGATCGCGGCCCAGGTGAAAAAAGGCGTGATACAATTATCGTAAGTTACTTAGAAGATGGAAGTAGCTAAAATAACAATGACCGCGATTAACAAGCTTTTACAGGCACTCCCAGTGGCGCCATCTATATTCTTTGGATTAAGACACTTCTTCTGCCCGTTCACTCGTAATCCCGTATTCACCTGAGCCGTAATACTACACACCCTACGTCTACTTACTCTCAATAAAAATGGACTATAATCAATATTGCACTTAACATAAAAAAATATATATTAACGAATAACATTGTCAACAAATTATTGTATTATGTCCATGCAGTATCTAGGGTGCGCCATGCGGATATGCAAACAAAACACAAGCAGTATTGCAAATATTTATTGTTCCTACATAATATACATTATAAACACGTTGATTTCTGTATGTGAGTATTCATGTCAATTTAAATAATAAGCAAAATTGGAAAGAAAATAGTGATCATTAGGAGACTACATGATATATTCTGAAATAAATATGAAATAGAATCGTCTATCCTCATCGAAGCTGTCTATAAAGCATCTTCTACACGGTTGCAAACTAACGTTCGAACAGAGGTCACCCTGGTGGTTGCCATCCATCTAGACAGCACAACTGTAGTCTAGATGGGTGACCTCATCTAGACTACAGTTGTGTCTAGATGGATGGCAACCACCAGGGTGACCACTGTTGGAAGGAAGGTTAAAGGTGTAGCAGATGCTTATGGTTCATATTCAGTAGATCTGGCTACTTTATTGATATAGGTAAGTAGAAAGAAAGAAGTTTCCTCTACAAAGACTCACATACACAAACAAACTCATCTTAATTTAGCCATTGCCAAGTTAAAGCTTAAACAACAAATTTGTGGTTCACTTAAAACTATGTACATATATTATTGTATATTTATATATTACAATATAAAATGCAATAGAAGCTTTACAACTCTACTTTGGATTAGTCTTCTTAATTACTCCTACAAACAGATTAGGTACTAAATTGTGCACTGGCTGTGGCCTATTTTGTTATACAAGAAAACCTTATTGTCCTCCCGTAAGAGACATAAATGTCTTTGATCTTTGTCTGCGAAACACTTTTGTATGACAAACCCCATAAAAAACAGAACCTACCGTCTAATTCATTGTGATGTGATTGGGGTTCAAATAGATGAAGATTAAAAATCTATCCATACCTAGCTATAGGTCCGCCCTTTGAGTATGACTAGTAAAATATAATTAAAACTCCTGGTGTATATGATAATAATTATATAGTATTTAAGAATTTGCGCGTTGTATATACAGAGATGATACATTCTATTAGCTGCTCTGAAGTAAGCAAAATTTTATTTGGCAAATTCGCGGCCTTTATCCTTCTATCTAATAACATCAACTATCATGAAAAACGTATTTCATCAAGAATTATTTTATCACAAAATTGATTGATGTTTGATTTATCTTCATTTAGAATAATGCTAATTTGTCTTTCAATTTATCTTTTTTTTCTATTATTACCGTTTAGAAATGGTAGAATAGAAAACCGGATTGTTGTATTAGACCGAGAGGCACTACATCAATCGTAACCGATCAAAGAGTACAGGCACGACGTCCGGAACTACTAGATATTCTAGGAATCAAACGTAGAAGGAATACTAGGGGTCTAATATGTGCTTCCTTTGCGGAATATCTTACAAAACAGAAAGGAAGTGAGATATCTTTACCTAAATCGTTATATCATCATCGTTTATTTTATTATTATTCAATCAACGACTGTTAATGTGTTGGCGTCTGCCAAGCTGCCACTTCTGACTTCAATTGTATCACTTATTGGAGATTTAGTAACAATTGTATTCGAATAAGTATTGAATTTAATCATGTATCATCAACTAAAATAAATAAAACATTTCAATAAAAGACATGAGAAATTACTCCGTCAGCTATCTGTACTCTTAGGTATAAATACCTAACTTTGGTACTATATTTTTAATCAATCAATAAAAGAATCAGCTCAAAGTATCCTAAAACGTAGCCCTATTAAATAGCCTGAGAACTTGTTGCATGAGTCTTCATACATCAAAATGTTTAGATTCGTAGACTTTAGCTTTTATAAGCAAAACGGTGTCCTAGGCCTCTTTATAAATTCATCAATAACATCATCATAATAATATGTATGCTACAAAAAGATACTTGATTAAGAGATAGTTCGTTAATTTGTTCATAATAAGGTTTCGTCAATATTTCGATTTAACTAATGTTAGCTAAGAAAGAACGTTAATTGTAATCGAGTTAAACAATAATACTAATAGTAAATGCTTGTCAATTGGAAGATTATTGAAATAATATTAGTTAAAAACATTAATATATTAAATTACTTATACAAATAGACTTCTTTTTTACACATACAATTGATCGATGTACTTATATAAAGTTTAGATCACAGTAAAATTCATAATATTGCATCGAAGTGACTGACGTCACGAACAATGGTATCAAGCACCTTCATTTTTGGTTCTATACCCGTAATTTAGTGCCTCAATATAAAACATCAATTTGACATTTTTTTTCTAGGCCTTTACATGATATTTGTAATGTTTAAATTTCATGCTTATTGGGTATCAGTACTAAGATATAAAATTATTTTTAAATGAAGTATGTACCTACATAAATATTCATTCCAAATACTAACACAAATAAAAACCTAAATTAGTCATTAGAAAGTAAACATCTATTAAACAAATTAATAATCCAGTTCCATATTGATTCGTAGCGTTATAGTAATAGAACTCCATTTTGAACTAAATTTGGTATGTCCTTAATGTCACTTATGTAATATTCGTGGGCGTGCATAAATTACGTGCGCACCCGTTATGTGCGTATACCACCAAATATTTACAGTGCTGTAAATAAATGAGCATCGTTCTGGAGTAATTTAATTTACATTTTTGAATTATAGAACTTACTTATGACATCATTTAAAATTCGAGTAAAGCAAGCTTGGGAGTTCACTTTCCTTAACCAATAGTTATATATCTACTTTTTTGTACACCTTACATAACAGAGCGTACAGGCCTTTTCAGGTCCACAATGTGCATTCTCGCCGACTCGAAACTTAAAAAGCTAGAACTAGCTTACTTCCACCTAGTGCTGTCTATATTAAAGCTAGTTCACCAAGCTAATTGTTATGGAAACAATGCTCATCTACTGATCCACTGATAAACATAACTAATAATATAATATATAAAGCAGTATATAGCGATGGCGCATGCTAGTCGGCGGGTTAGCACTGGCGGCCCTCAGTCCTCCACTATGTTGAGCTCGGTCAGCAGGCTGCAACAACACACTTCAGCACGCACCGGACTCGCCACCTCCGACCGAATAGTGTACCGATGATTGCATATAACTATACTAAGACTTCATATTCCCTATACATTTTAATAAAGACATACCTAAGCGACATCCAGAAAAAACAAATTATATGTAAATAAAAATCTATAGCCATAGTTACGACGCTTAGCGTAGTAATACGGTTTGTCCAATTTGGATGATTTCTTTTTTGTTAAGTGCAGAATATAAGACCAATAAATTAATTTTAGTTAGGTAGCTTTACTTTAACCATTTCACTGCGTATTTATTCATTGGTTTATTAATTTATATGATCAAAAATATGCGTCGTGTGCGTCTCGGGCACTTGTATTTTTTAATTTACTTTTGTATTCCAGATAAAGATTTTGTACCGTAAAGCTTGCTGAGTAGAAATCCAGGATTGTATAGAAACAGGAACAAAATTTTACTTATGTGTAGTCCCTGTCGGGTTGCCATAATACAGGCCCTGCCCAGTTTGGGATCAAATGACAGTGTGTTATAGCTGTCCCAAGATATTTATTATTATTATACATCTCGGTTCGCCATGGGATTTTTAGTTGATATTTGTTGTACCGTAAACACCAAACGCTGAATATTAACGAGCCCTAAGTATAGCCATAATGGCATTCATTACATTTATACACTATGTTCTAAGTTTATATCATTTCAAGATATTTTCTTTATTTTATTATGACAAAATTAGTTGTGACAAAGTGATGTCTCTAGTAGCAGTTTTACAATACAGAGTTTAAAATCTATTATGTATAGTAGATTTATAGCAATCATTGGTACACACTGTCGGTACAAAAGTACATTATAACTACAACACGTTAACACATATCCCTCTAACTACTCGTCTACAGTGTAGCACATATACCCAAGCGTGTCATGCAGAAAGGGACGGCGATATAATAACAGAGTCAGATGCTAACTACTCAAGCACCCATAATATCCACAAGTGTGAAAAGATCAAAGTGAGAAAGTTTGTAAAATGTTTCTAAAAATATAATCCGACAAACCCGTTGGTGACGCTTTAAACACTTTTAGGCGACGACATGTATGTCACTTCAATCAATTAGTACTTCTTTAATTTTAAAAAGAAACCCAAAAAATACATTTATTTTATATAATATAACAGTTTAGTTAAAGTGCAATTATTCTGTAGTTTCTGTACAATTATAAAATTTTGATAGTTGCCGTCTTGTCGGTGTCGATTTGTCATCTTCTCGGTGTCACGTTATCGCTATCAGTTGTGGTCTTGTCGGTGTCGAGTTTCCGTCAGGTTGGTGTCGCATTAAGGCCTTTTCGAAATTGACTTATCATCTTACTGACATCGGGTTGTCATATTTTATAAATTACAACTAGGAAGGCTTTTACAGCTTCACCGGACCATACGAGGCGAGCGGGGGGGCCAAAACAAATAATACTATGAATTAAGTAACGCGCGGCCGTCGGTCCCCCTTATTAGTGTTGTATCGAATTTGTGATCGTGCTAAATTGACCTTATACTTTTTGTTTTAACCTTTTGCATATGCTTATAAATGTTACCAAGTTATGTAAAGTGTCACCAAGGAATTTGCCGGAATATCTAGAGGAACCTCACAACTATAAATAATAATCAAGTAAAATAATAAGATGTAAAATATACCTATTTGATCATTCCCATAGACACAATAAAACGAAAATAAAAAAGATTCATAGGAGAAATTTGGAAAGATAAATAATTCAAGACAGTTGGTCGCCAACATACAGTATTTACATTATCATAGAATGATGGTTAAGATCTGGCACCATCCGTAACAATTCTTAAGTTTATGTTGAATGACAGTGCCGCAGTTTAATTAAATGTCTTAAAAATTAACGTTAAACGGAATAAATAGCATACGAACAGGTTTTGGTAGGGATACGAGCCCTACCAAAACCTGTTCGTATGTAATACGTACACAAGAAATTTCTACGAAATCTACAAAAACCTGCGTCGTTTGTTGGCACCTAAGTGCTTTTCAGTAAAAGTTTACTTAAGTATATTTAAAATATTGGTTTTAATATAAAGTGATAACGTATTTACAATGACATGTGGTGAGAACTTACTACAGAAAATTCTGTATCTTTGAGTAGCAATTGTTGCGTAGCGTTAGCGAATTTCATATGTTTTTTACAAAACGTGTCTTTTGTGTTTAGTTTAAGAAGATTTCTCCGCTTCACCAGACTATAGATGCGAGCGTGGCTCTAGTCATCTAGCATAATAATACTATAAACTAAGTCAGCCCGATTCAATATGGTTACTCACAGGGGATTTTTCTAACATGATATCCAGTAAGCTTAGGTTACTTTCATAGTTTCACCGGGCTATAGCAGTGAACGATTTTAGATCTCATGTCTTCTGACGGAAAAGGTGGGGCAAGTTTTGGCGCCACTGCGTCACAACATATGCCATAACCGAAATGTTTTTGTATACAATGAGAACGTAAAAATGTAGAATTTCACTAACGCTACTACGCAATTCTTTATGGAGGCCGTTAAACTGTGTGTTGGTAAAATTAGTTGAGTAAATACGTGATCACTTGGGAGCGCAGTGCTGGCTGGCATACGTACAAGGAGGCGGGCTTGGCCAGGTTGTGGCGGCGCGGCGGGCGCGGGGACTCGGGCGCGCGGCGCGGCGCCACGGGCGACGCCAGCGCGCCGGGGTTGCAGTTCAGCGGCTGAAGCCCTCTGGGGAACAATGAAGTAATAAAAATAAAAAAATAAAATAAAAATAATATCTGGGGACAATGTCACACAGATCATCCTAGCCCCAAACTAAGCAAAGCTTGTACTATGGGTACCAGGCGACGATATACATACTTATATAGATAGATAAATACATATATACATAGAAAACATCCATGACTCAGAAACAAATATTCGTGCTCATCACATAAATATTTGCATTTGCACTTACCGGGATTCGAACCCAGGACCACCAGCTTCGTAGGCAGGAGCACTACCAACTAGGCTAAGGTGACTGTAGGCCTTAGGTATTTCCACCATAGAGGCCAGCCTCAATGGAGACCGCGAATATGTACAAGTGGATGCAAAAACACAGGTGTAATTTTTATTCTGACAAACTCACGGCGGGGGCTAACCGAAACAATCGAAAAGAAGTATGTACAGAACCGAAGGATTTACGTGCTTTCTAAAGCAAGGCTGTGTTACTTCCAGACTCCGGGCTGATACTGTGACCCACTTTCTTTACAGAAAAATCACCGCTAGCTGCCGCTAGACAAACAAAACAGCAGCAGTATTTGTTGAACATGACCAGCTTGAAGCAATCACTACACATGTTGAACTTTATGGGGTGATACATTTGGACTATTTAAAGGTGCTACAATATTATACTGTGTTGCTTACTTACTTACTTACTTATCTTGTGGGCAGTGGTAACCCTAGTGTCAGAGTTGTTCAAGCCGCCCATTAGGCCTCTGACATGGGTTAACGGCTGTTGCCTAATGGCTACAACCGGGACCAACAGCTTAACGTGCCCTCCGAAGCACGGAGACGCTCAGAAATTAAACCACTTTCGCGGTCACCCATCTATGGACTGACCGCAAGCCAAGTTGCTTGACCTCGCCAATCACTTACTGACCGGTGAGAGCATCTATCTGTGAGCGCCTCCATATAACAAAGAATATCACCACCCCATTTCATCCGGTGGGGTCCGTAACTCTTACCAAGGAATATGTATCAGAAAACTGTCAGCAAAGTTTCTCTGAGTACTATGACCATCATAGTGCGAACACCACCCGTCTGCCAAGAATGTGGCGGTTATAGCATAGCCCCTTAAATAATGGACCGGTAATTGTGTAGATCATCGTGACCGGCCTTTCAGTAGAGGACGTCTTTCGGCTGATATGAAGATGATGAATATTTTACTAAGCCAGGCGGCCTTTTACTCAAACATTCATCAACATATGCATATTATTCTTTTTTTTTATTGCTTTTGTAGGCAGACGAGCTAACGGCCCACCTGATGGTAAGTGGTAACCGCTGCTCATGGACATTCGTAGTGCCAGGGGGCCCAACAAACCGCTGCCTACTGTGGGATAATAATAATAATATCTAGGAACAATGTCACACAGATCATCCTAGCCCCAAACTAAGCAAAGCTTGTACTATGGGTACCAGGAGACGATATACATACTTATATAGATAGATAAATACTTAAATACATAGAAAACATCCATGACTCAGAAACAAATGAACCCAGGACCACCAGCTTCGTAGGCAGGAACACTACCAACTAAGCTACGGTGACCGATTAATACTCTTTTTAAACGTCGTTTGAAGAAGGACAAATAAATATTGGGTTTAGCCGCCCAGTTGTACCGATGAATACCATCCTGTTTAGATGTGAAGCGCCCCTTACCGAGTAATATTTTCTCGCTACATCTTTTAGCGAGCAATCAATAAACTATAAACATTTCAAATAAATAAATATAATTACCTTAGACTCCCGGGCGCGCTGGGCACTCGACTGAGAGGTATGGGGCGCGGGGAAGTAGGTTCGATCAGAGACTGGGTCATAGGGTCTTCTTCACGACCGATCACCCCCAGGTCTCGTAGACGGACTGAGCCACGACGACCACTGTTGCAAAAATATACACGCTTGAGTCTACACAAATAAGAAAACTTCAAAGGAAAGATTTGCTTGAGCAGTGGAATGGCTGAAAGAAGATATAAATGTAAATGTTTACAAATTTGCTTCCTTTTTCTTTTATTAAGTTTAAATTTATATTTAGAACAACAGTTCTTTGACGAACTTTCATCTTAAGTCAAAATAAATAAAGGTATTGATAATGATTTTTTATCTCTTTAAACCTGAATAAGATAGGAACTTTAGTAGGCAATTTAAAATATAACTAAGTTAATTGCATGCCATAACTTTACACCTAGTAGAAAAGGTTGCAACTTAAAGTAAGCAAGCAAGTAAATTATACTTTAAAAGATAATAATCTCATATTCTATCATCTCTGGTGGTTTTTCGAGCATCAGCTTAAAAGCCATCACGAAATCAAATAAACAGCTCAGTTTATAGAACACTTAAACTATACCCTTGGTGCTTTTACAGCTGGCCTCTTAAGTTGCAATTCTCTCGTCTTATGAGGCTCTAGCCTCGTTATATATCATAAAGGCTCAGGAGTGAAATGGAAATACTTTTTTCCCAGACCTCCTTGTTTCTTTCTGATTAAATTCGTTGCGGGATCCAAGACAGTCAAATGAATTCCCGGGAAATGCCTGAGGCTCACCGCTCAAAGTCATTTCGGATACAGGACGTGCAGTGGTGGGTAAGAAAGAGCAGCCCCATAAAAAAATGCTCAAAAAATTAGTCTCGAAATTCCTATAATAAATGAAACATATATTTCTTGAAGTTCAACAAATTGTTCTTCGTACACAATTGCCACGGTTCAAAGATACTCACTTGTTTCTTTGGAATGGTGAGTTGGTGTTGTCGTCGGGCGGCGACGTGGGCGCCGTGTGAGTCTCGCGCACGCCGTTGGGCGGCCGCTCCAGCAGGGCGCTGGAATACATCAACATTATTACATTCTTACTGCTGACTCCAACAAAAATCTTGGTTTCGTAATTTTATTACAAAAGATTTATTAGACAAAATACTAATAGAAAGGACTGCTGTATTAAAAAATTCTTGACTTCGTATTACGCACAAATATTCAGCTAAAACCTGGGTAGGGTTCACAAAAAAAAACATAAAAATATCACTAAGCCACAAGTAATTAGTTAATTTAATGGAGAATAGACGTTATTACGTAATTCGTAAAGATCACTTTCAGAAAATAAATCCATAAGCATTAACTGCACGACAATGCAAACTTAAATTTATTGCGTTCTTCGCGGGTTGGCCTTTATTATATCTTGGTATTATTTATTTTACTTTACCCGGCGCTTATCTATAGTTAAGGCACACACTATCCCAAATTACTTTTTAAAACATAACATAACATAGACTCACGCCTGTTTCCCAGAGGGGTAGGCAGAGACAACGGATTTCCATTTGTCACGATCTTTGCATACTTCTTTTGCCTCGATTACTGTCATTATATTCTTCATACATGCTCGCCGGGTTAGGGTACTTTTGACCTGCCCTTTCTTGATAACATCTCCAATTTGGTCAGAGAATGTTCAACGTGGTCTTCCCCTTCCGGTTGTCCCATTCACACAGGCCAGATATACTTCTTTTGTCAATCTTCTTTCATTCATCCTTTCTAAATGGCCAAACCATCTCAGCATGCCTTTTTCAATCACTTTTTAAGATTTATCTTATTTTTTTATTTAAAGCTTTAGTACAACGATGTATCATATTGGCCACAACATCTTGGTAGATGATTGTTGCAGCGTTGCTGTCGCTATATTTGGTTAATGACGCATCGTCTTTTATGACTTATCAGTCCAATGGCCGCTCGGCATGTACAACGATGTATAAGGCAGACTTAATGCCAATGGCATTCTCTACCAGTCAACCTTAGGGTGATGCAGCGGAAAACTTGGTAGGTGCACTATAGATTGTTCAGTGTGAATGATTTACCTCAGGAAATTCATTGATTAATATAATTAGGAAAACTTACCTGTCAACAGGTGAAACAGAACGTGTAGAAGTTCCAGATGATACGTGCGCAAGTAGAGCTGCTAATGCGGCAGGTGGCCCGACCCAAGGGTTGAGGTTCTGATCCCCGGCGGCGCGTAAAGCACTTGCCGTTCTTTCTGTATTGTCTTCCAACTGCGAAAATACAATGGAGTTTAAAGACACTGATATTTTATACCATTGTAGCCTTTTATATGAAGTAAGATTTTACTATTCATATTTTGTAAAAACAAATACATATATGGCCAGTATTGACTATAGAGAAATACAATTGAATAGAGGAAACTCTTTATCGTAATTTCGGCTTAATGTTGCCAGTAACAAGAAGATATTGTATGCAAGGAACATCTTTCAATATATGTGGGTGGTCGATATATCGGCACAAAGGTCATCAATATAGGCGCTTTATTAACGCTCCAGTACTGGTAAGGCTATCTGACGCAATGACTCGACTGACAGCAACGTGAATTCGACAAATTGTTTAAGAGCATTGCAGCTATTTCCGTCAGAATGGAAGAGAGAAATATAATCATAGTTGATATAAAGTTAACAGCTGTTTTCCTTCTAGCGCAGCTCAGACGTCGTATAATACGTATCATGGACATTCAGTTGTCGCTACTCCAAAGGCGACATGTATAATAGTATTGCTCTGTGCCAGACTGGCAGGTGTCGGCAATTCGGGAGGGCAAATTAGAGCTCTTCCAGGGTATGTGTCCCGATCATCTGGGACATGACTGGAGCTCCATACCCATGTTCCCAGGGCATAGGTTGATAATAATGATACAATAGAAAGTATTGGTACAAACTTCTTTGAGTTGCGCTCGTGTGTCTTGCAACATTTTCAGGTTTCTGGCAGCATCTTGAGCATGTTGTAACGTTAGTGTTGACAACCGTTCTAGGGAATACCGTCCCGCTTCAGCTGAGTCTATCTGATCTAACAGATGAGGAAGCTCGTTTTCGTCGTTTTCTTCCTAAAGAGATAAAAAGAAAACCAATTAATTCGGTAAACAAAGATAAAGTTAACCAAGAAAATTAGTATCCATTCTTAGAAAAGGTGAAAGTAATAGATATTATACTCAAGGGTTGAAGGTAAGATAAGAATCGCCGCATAACAAGTTAAATTTGAAGCGTTACCTCAATCTGTATAATTTGCGCTTGCGTGTCCGCGATGGCTTCCCGCAGGTAGCGCAGCAGGTGCATGGCGTCGGGCTCCGCGTCGGCGTGGCTGGCGCGCTCGCGCTGGCGCAGCAGGCGCTCCAGGCCCGCCTCCAGCTCGCCCAGCGTGCAGCGCGCGGCGCAGGCGCGCGACAGCCAGCACTCCAGGCGCGCCCACGCCTCGCGGTACGCCGCGCTCTTGCGCGCGCGCGCCCGCCCTGCCAGTGGATATCTCATTTACACATTTATTTTTGAAATAAAACTTCGTTAGGCACACTAACTTAGGGAGCAAACTGGTCAATGACGAGAGCGCTACAACAGTGTGAACAGACGAGGCGAACGGAAATTGAGAGGGTCATATAAGTTAGTGAAGTTAGAAAGATTTCTTATATTACCGTAGGGTCAAAAGACATGTTTTCTCTCTCTTTCTCTCATAGCCAGTTACGTTTCGTATATCTACGTTTTACTACAGTCGTGTGGTCTAAAGCACCATCGCTTTTTTTATTATTATTTTAACATTACATATTCATATATTAGGAAGACCAACAACTAATTAGATTAGGTATTATTTTATTACGTAGGATTTTATGAAGAACTCAATAATACACAATTATTTACACAGGGAATATAAATCACAGTTTAAAATATTAAACATGGGCCTGTATTTCGATATGGTCTGATCGTATGGAAAATTTTAGCAATTAAAGTTAATATTGAGATTATTTACATTCATCCATAATTATAGAAATGAATAATGTACATTGGTTTTTTGTCAATTCTGGAAGATCATTAATATAAAGTAGAAATAAGAGACGTCCCAATATATTCCCTTACGGTACTCCCGAGCTTTTTAATTTTAACGTTGATCGTATGCCCGTATAACTCTTTGTTTTCACTAAGACACATTGTTTTCGGACTAAAAGCTATTCTCGCCATTTTAAGATTTATCCACGAATACCAGGGTCCTTGTTTAATCAACAATTATATATAGGTTACGTGACACAAAATCGAATTCCTTTGACATGTCAAAAAAGTTGACACAGATCTACAATGAAATCTCTTGTCTTTTAGACATACGTTTGAGTACAAACAGGGATGAAGATATAATTTCTAAATCTATTCTTACGAGCAGTTTCAACAGTTTGGTAGAACTAGCAAATACAACGATTAAAAATTAAATTTAAGAAAACTACTGTCTAAATGAAATCATACCATGCAAACGGCCGGCCGCCCTGTTGCTCAGCTTGTCACGATGTCCTCGTCTCAGCAAAGATACTTCTTCCTGTTTTCGTCTCAATACCTAAACATACATAAAATATAATAATACCCATTTAATATACCTTTGGTGCTCGTATATTGTCTTATGGGTATAATATTATATTGAGTTCTATTTAATAGATTTGAAAACCAGCAATTAAAGGCAAACAACAGCAAAAATTCAACATTATGAATGACTTGTGGCCCGCCCCAGCTTCAAACGAGGAAATAAATTGAATAAATATATTATTAGTACATCATGCGAAATACTGACTTTCATAAGAAAAAAGTAATATCCTTGGTTACATTATTTTAATTTTTGAAGGTACTCCTAATTGTTTTGAAAAAAATACAGGTGATGCTATTCGCTGATATTGTAGCTCTCTATAGATAAATAAGTTATAAAAACCAGATAATTATTTTTGAGTTTATCCATAACAAACAAACTAACATACAAGAAATCAAATCTTTTCTGCTCATAAGGATAGTTTTGATTTGGTTATATTATTATGTATGTGTTTCCAAGTACTGATGTGATTATTAATTTTCGCCTGGCCTATAATAAAACAATTATTAATCATGATGTGTTTGAAAATAATATTATCTCTTACCGCTTCCTTCATTTTAGTTTCCGCTTCCAATGATCGAATCAAATTTGCATGCTTCCGAGATTCCTTCCGCAGTTGTGCCACCTAAAACCAACAAAAAATATTATTTTAAAGCTTCTAGTCTAAGCTTACGGCTGACTGCCAGAATAAACGACTGGCACCTGCGGCTCTACCGGCTAAGCCGCCGAACATCAATTTCTTAAATGGCGTTCAAATAAATAAATGTAAATAAAGAAAAAGGTTTTTATTCACGTAGACTTCAAAAAAAAAGCGCTTGTAAATAAAAAAAAAAAAAAGGTTTTTATTCACGTAGACTTCAAAAAAGCGCTTGTAAATAGTCAGAACATGTTTGCAGTAATATAGTTGTATACATTAGATATTATTTCTAGTAACATAGATATTTAGGTACATCTTGTATGAAAACATTTATAAAATTTATTTTATTACAGAAATGATATTTAGCTAGCTCGTATCAAGTTATTGTCAAGAGATTATGTTTAATTATCTAGTTTAAGTCTAATATTTTTACTACATATTGTCAATGGTTCTGTCTATATTAAAGGTATTATTATAATGACGGACCTTGTGTTAATAACGACGGTGGCGCTTTAATGCTACCACCGGATCCAATGCGCCCCAACTGAGAAGACCCAGCGAAACAAACTCAGTGGGTTCATCTACTACCGGTTTCAACACGACCCAGTTGAGACGGTCCGGCGAAACATACTCAAGCGGGCATGAACACGGGATTTGGTCCAATTAGAGTAATTATTTCGCATCCAGCAGTTTCCAGCGACCCGCACAAGATCATCGGTCCATCTTGTAGGGGGCCTGCCCACGCTGCGTCTTCCGGTTCGTGGTCGCCACTCGAGAACCTTTCTGCCCCAACGGCCGTCGGCTCTACGAGCTATGTGCCCTGCCCACTGCCACTTCAGCTTGGCAATTCTTCGGGCAAACACAATATATGCTCGATCGGTTGTCTGAATGCTTATTATTTTAGATTGTATTTAGGTATACAAAAGAAAAACTTCGAAACAATAACATTATTCATTTTGAGACAGAGTCAATAATTTTAAATTAAGTATATGATAGCAATCATTTACAGATAGTTCACGTAACACAGCAGATCAGTCATGTCTATATGGCTACAAGATCTCCAGCGAGCAATGTGCAGGTAGGAAGTGAGAGCCAGACGTCTTTGTCATCGATGTACTCTTTAGTGGTGTAATAACCCCTAGCCATAAGTATACGTTTAATATGTGTTTTAAAACTTGTGTCAGGCAGATCAGCAATTTGAGTAGGAAGCTTGTTATAAAACCTAATACAATTTCCTAAAATGATTTATTAGTTTTGCTTACTCTAAAGCCTGGCATGGCTAGTTTGTTTTTATTCCTAGTATTTATATTATGCAGTTCACTTTTCTTTTTATAATTATGAATATTTTTTCTAACAAACATTATATTCTGATATATATATATTCCGATGGCACAGTAAGTATATTTATTTCTTTAAACAAATTTAGCAAAGAATCGCGACTGCCTAAACCATAAATGGCTCTGACTGCTCTTTTCTGCAATACAAAAATAGCACCTATGTCAGCCGCCGAACCCTACAGCAGAATGCCATACGACATAATGCTATGAAAGTACGCGAAATACACTAATCTAGCAGTTTGTTCATCTGACAATTGCCTTATTTTCCAGACAGCATAGGAACTTAATTTACCTGCTAACTTTTCAATCTGAGGACCCCATTGCAATTTTGAATCAAGTGTTAATCCTAAAAATACGGTCGATGGGACTAGATCTAATATTTTCGCATTAAGTGCAACTGTTGGTACAATTTGAGTCACATTCGGCAATGAGAACCTGATGCATTTAGTTTTCCCTGCATTTAACAAGAGATTATTTGCCGAAAACCATTCTGATATTAAGCTGAGTGTTTTATTATGCTCAATAAGATCTTTATCCTTTCTATTTACTTTAAATATGAGCGACGTATCATCAGCGAACAAAACTATGTCTGATACTTTCTCTACCAGATAAGGGAGATCATTTATATAAACTAGAAATAAAAATGGGCCTAATATAGATCTTGGGGCACCCCCATTTTCACAGGATGACGTGCCGAAGTGACACCGCCTATCGAAACCATCTGTTGTCGCCCCGATAAATAGGACATCACAAGATCAAGAGATGTGCCAGATATTCCATAGTACTTCAGTTTAACAACGAGCGTACGATGATCAACGCAATCGAAAGCCTTAGAGAGATCACAGAAAACTCCCAGCGCATCCTGTGATCCCTCCCAAGCCTCCAATATTGACCTAATTAAAGTGCAACCTGCATCCTGAGTAGAGCGGCCCCTTGTAAACCCGAACTGCTTGTTATGCAATATCTCATTCACGTTAAAGTGCGACAACATTTGGCTGAGCATCAGCTTTTCAAATATTTTACTTAAAGCTGGCAGTATTGAGATAGGCCTATAATTCGTGGCATTTTTTGAACAACCTGCCTTGAAAATGGGTATTATCTTACTTATTTTCATTAAATCGGGAAAGACACCATCACTTATACAGCCATTGAAGATGGCTGCAAGGATTGTAGCAATGTTTAGTATGATTGATTCAATTGCTTTAACAGACAGTCCCCACAAATCTTCTGTGCCTTTTCTTTTAATACTCTTAAAAGCTTTTATAATATCATCACTTGTTACGGATTTAAAACTAAAGTTAGGTACAGTTTGTTTTACGATTTGATTTAAAAAGAGTTCAGCCACATCTGGTGATGATGCGAGACACTTAGTAATATCCACGGGTATATTTGCAAAAAAAGCAGCTAAAAAATTGGCAATGGTAAGCTTGTCTGAAACCAATTCATCACCAATATTCAATACTAATGTTTGATCTCTTGATCTACTTTTACCAGTTTCAGTATTAATTATTTGCCAAGCTGATTTTATTTTATTATCAGATTTTTTAATTTTATCTCTTATATATAAAGATTTAGCTTGAATGCAAACCTTTATAATCAATAACGACGTAATCAATCGTTAAACCGGCTTCAACGTTGACAATCGATTCCGGACCATTTATGACGTCACATGTGGTCACGGAAACCGATTTCACGATTTATTAAGTAATTTTTGACCTTTATTTATTTGAACGCCATTCACGTAAACGATGTTCGGCTACTTAGCCGGTAGAGCCCCTGAGCTGGACACACAGAGAAGCAGTAATCGAAATTGTAAGACACGTTGTCAAAATCATCATCATATCAGCTGGAAGAAGTCCACGGCTGGACAAAGGTCTCTCCCAAAGATCTCAACAACTGCTGGTCATGCGCTCAAAGGCAAACTCATAGTATAGCCACCTCCATTGCCCTTTGGATGACCTTATGAGGCCCATAGCGACCTACCTCGTCTCTGTTCATATTATTTTAAGCGAATGTTATCATATTATCCTAAGCGAATGTAGGATTCAAGCGCTATTTGTTACACGGAGCCTGTCCCTTAACCAAACAGATACTGACTGCAATTTTTTTATAAATTAAGAATTTCTCGGTGTTGGTGGGTCACAAACCACTAGGCACTGTAGCCACTATGGTCGTTAAAACACAGTCGTAAGTCATGTAACGGAAAGTGCATTATATAAAGAACGCAATTAAACATAATGTGTTGACTGAACTATCAACTAAACGCAAAATATCAAAGTACCTCCTTAGCTCGAGCCGCTTCAGCTTGTTGATGACGTTTAGATTCTTCTCTCATGCGTTGAACTAACTTTACCTGCAAATAATATTATAATATGTACAGAATAATACAATCATACATTAATTTATATCAATATATATATATTCATACTACTAAAAACAGCACCGCGCAAAGAACTGATATTTAGCACTGATGTATTTGTTTTCAAAGTGAGCTATATCTTTTGCGTATTGAAACCACTTTCCATTCCTTCAGACTTTCGAGTCGAGTTGTTCTCAAAGGTTCACATCAAACTAACATTATTTTTAACCTTTGAGTTATTATTTATAAACCACTTATAAAGCTAAGGCAGTCGAGCTAGCGACCCACCTGATGGTAAGTGGTAACCGCTGCTCATGGACATTTGCAATGCCAGGGGGCATACTAGTTCCTCCCTCTTACCCACCACTGCAACTCCTGTAAGCCAGGATCAACAGTGGCACACAATGAAATGACACGAGCGGTGAGGCTCCGGCATGTCCCGGGGAATCGCTTTAACTGTCTTGGATCCCGCAACGAATTTAATCATAAAGAAAAAGGAGGAGTTAGAAAATGAATAGTTCCGCCAGGGGGCATAGCATATCGCTGCCTTCCGTGAGATAAGTACTCTTTTTAAACCTCATTTAAAGAAGGACATGTCGTAGCGCTGCGTAAACATGCACCTTATCTCGCTTTGTGTGCGTCAAACATGTACCCTATCCCGCTTCATGTGCGTCAAACATGTACCTTATCTCGCTTCATGTGCGTCAAACATGTACCTTATCTCGCTTCATGTGCGTCAAACATGTACCTTATCTCGCTTCATGTGTGTCAAATATGTACCTTATCTCGCTTCATGTGCGTCAAACATGTACCGTATCTCGCTTCATGTGCTCAAACATGTACCTTACCCCGCTTCATGTGCGTCAAACATGTACCTTATCCCGCTTCATGTGCGTCAACTCATTGCGCAGCGTAGATATTTGCTGCGCGGTCTGTTGCTGCGAGCGTTGCAGTCGGGTATGCTCCCTCTGTGCTGCCTGCAACCTCTTCAGTTCGCGCGACATGGCGGCCACACGACGTTCGTACTCGTCTTTCACGCGTTTTAATTTTTCTTTCGGTGGGGACGCTTGCGTAGCTGTTGGTAAAAATAAAGATGAATTTTAGAGAGGCAAGGCGAGAACATGGGAAACAGAGAGGGAGAGAGTGAAAAGACTGATACTGATTGATTCTTTTTGAACTAGCTGTCCCGGCAGAGGCTATTATGTCTTGAAAATAGAAAAAGAACCTGAAATCTGAATGCAGAGGCGCCTATCGGGTTTATTGTAAATCCAAACTATTTAGAGAGCACCTGAATTGGATAACAAATACACTCAGACAAAAACTTACATCAAAATAAGTCCGGCTATATATAAGCTGTGCAGTCAACTGATGTATAGCAGACATGGCGTTCTATACGGATATTTTTTATTTCCTTATTTTCCAATGAGCGATAAAATTTCTAGAGATCAATAAAAATATCTAAAACAGGCAATCCGTTCTCGAGATATCGTCAAAATTATCGAGATTCTGCTATTTGGGGCCGAGACAGATCCAAAAAACATCAAAATCACTTTAGCCGTCCTTTTGTTATATTGATGTAATTGAACCGACTGTTTTATATATACATATGTATGTAAAAATACCTGGGTTACTGCCTACGTGGTTTCATTTATGAGCATCTTCATACTCTCGGCCGCGGTTATACTCATGAAACAAAAGTCGTTAAACTAAGTCAGAAGTTTATTTTTTTTTGATTTGACGCTATTGTTAGCCTAGGAGGCTTTCACTACTTCACCGGACTATAGAGGCGAGCAGAGGGCTCAAGCCGTCTAGCAATTAAGTCACCCGCGCCGGAGGGCACCCCCTGTGGGGTTCGAACCTCGACTCTGGGCGATTACTGGCGGAGAGAGGGCAAGATCATCATTTTAGGGAGTTTTATGCAACTTTCGCTCTACGTTAATGACATGACGCGGCCCGGCTCCGCGTTGAGGGGGCTTTTTATCGATACGATATGCGAACTAAGGGTCATGGAGGGCGTTGGTGGTCGCGACACGTTCGCGGTCGTACTCGGGTGGCTAGAAAAGTTCTTGACATTTTGTTGTAGACACTTACCATTTGATACAATAAAAGCAACATAATTGTAAATTAAAATTACCGTCTTAGATGCGTTATGTACTCACCGAGCGACGCTAGCACCTTGTCCCGCTCGTCGTTGGTGGCCTTGATCTGGTGGTGCAGCGTGTCCAGCCTCTGCTCGTAGTGCTGGCGCAGCGCGGCCAGGCGGCGCTGCGACATCTCCAGCTGCTCGATGAGCCGCGCCTTCGTGTCGATGTCCTCGCTCAGTGCTGCCAGTTGCGCGGAGAGGACGCGTTGGCCTGAATCAAACAGCACACTTGAAGAGATGCAACAAAATAAATATTCCAAATTTATGTTGGCAACCCGGATTACTGTTATCATCTTTTATAAATGACGTTTAGTGGCAGCGTGAAAGACCGGTCATTATCGGCGAGTGGAAACATGAACTGTCTGGTAAAGTTCAGACTAAACCCACGCCATAGGGCACCTTCTTCGGGTGTCATTACTCGAATAATGACGGCAAACTTTACACAACAATTTTTAAACATACATCAAGAAAGGAACAAGGAGTTAGAAAAAAAGGAGTTCTAGAGCTTTTTTCTTCCAGAACGACGTGGAAGACAGAATTATATATATATCATGATCGACAGCATACAAAATGAGATAATTGCAACTACAGAAGGTAGCTGTTAAAGCATCAAGGGAATACATCAAGAGTCCTTATGATTTAAATAAATAAATACCTTGGGACAAGTAACACACTACCACCTGGTCCCAAACTAGGTAGACCCTGCACTATGGCAACCAGACAACTGATAAACATACATACGTATATATTTCTAAATACATGCATATTATAGATAAATGACACCCAGACTCAGAACAAATAATTGACTGAAAACGATTATTTGTTCTGTGACTGGGTGTCACACAAAGATTTGTCCCGGGTGGGAATCGAACCTTTGAACTATGACTTAGCGGTCAGGATCAATACTTGACTGAAAACAATTATTTGTTCTGTAACTGGGTGTCACACAAAGATTTGTCCCGGGTGGGAATCGAACCTATGAACTATGACTTAGCGGTCAGGATCAATACTTGACTGAAAACAATTATTTGTTCTGTGACTGGGTGTCACACAAAGATTTGTCCCGGGTGGGAATCGAACCTATGAACTATGACTTAGCGGTCAGGATCAATACTTGACTGAAAACAATTATTTGTTCTGTGACTGGGTGTCACACAAAGATTTGTCCCGGGTGGGAATCGAACCTATGAACTATGACTTAGCGGTCAGGATCAATAATTGACTGAAAACGATTATTTTTTCTGTGACTGGGTGTCACACAAAGATTTGTCCCGGGTGGGAATCGAACCTACGAACTATACTTAGCGGTCAGGTTGAATAATTGACTGAAAACGATTATTTGTTTTGTGACTGGGTGTCACAAAAAGATTTGTCCCGGATGGGAATCGAACTCTAGCTTAGCAGCCAGGTTCACCAACCCCTAGATCAACAGGCCAGTTGAGGTCTTATTCTTGATTCCAATACAATAGCGCCTAAACAAACGCTATTACACGTTGCTACAAGATTTATATAAGTATTAATATTAAATATAATTAAAGTATGAAATAATAATAATATCTGGGGACAATGTCACACAGATCATCCTAGCCCCAAACTAAGCAAAGCTTGTACTATGGGTACCAGGCGACGATATACATACTTACATAGATAGATAAATACATATATACATAGGAAACATCCATGACTCAGAAACAAATATTCGTGCTCATCACACAAATATATACGCACTTACCGGGATTCGAACCCAGGACCACCAGCTTCGTAGGCAGGAGCACTACCAACTAGTCTATGGTGACCGTCACCATTTAACTCACCCTTGGTTTCCTCGTCTTCCTCATCAGATTCACTGGTTTCTCCTCCATCACTAGGCTCGGAGTCTTCGGCGCTCTCTCCCTCAGCTCTTTCTCTCTCGCCGATAGGCCTCTCATCTACAGCGCTAGTCATACTCTCGCTCATGTTTAACTTTCGCTGGAATTCTAGCTCACCCATACTGCGGGCAAGCAGTTCCTTTTCCTGTTGAAAATAATAATATTTGTTAAAAAGTTTTTTTTTAATAGTATCAGATCCGATGGCATTATATCTACGCTGATGGTAGTTTTAGCTTGAAAGAAATCCTTATTATTACAAAAAACCAATATTGAAATCGAGAAATGTTTAGTATCTCATTTTCCAATTTCTTCTTACAAATATGATTAGAATTTAATTTTTATTCCAGTTCCAAACGCAAGAAAATGCGCTAATAGTGCAGTCATTGAAGCATTATTGCTCCGATTTTTTTTACTGTGAACCGAATTGCATACAATTTTGGAATTAGGTTCATCTTACCCTTAACTTCAATAGTGAAAATGATTTGAACTCCGCCACCACCCTGGGGGTGGTTGCCACCCCTTCTCGAAGGTGAATTTTTTTTTATTCAAAATAACCTCAGATATCGATAGAAGGCCTAATTTTAAGCAAAAAATCATCTATTAAGTTTTCAATAAATCCAATACTTTTCAAGTTATTGGCAATGGAAAATTCGCAATTTTTTCACATTTTTCATCGGTTTTTTGCAAATACCTCCAAAAATATACGTTTTATCGAAAATTTTATAGAAAACAAAATTGTAGCAGGTAAAACAATGAACAATTTGGTTTTTTATAAAGTATTCTAAGTGCAATATTAAGCTAGATATTAAAGATCAAAGCCGTTTTTTATTTTGTCTGAAATTTAATCAATGTGGCCAATGCCATCTAGCGGCGAGCAAATGCATTTTATGCATTCTAATACAATAGGGTTTTGTAGTGCTTGAAATAAGCTTTAAAATGAGCTCTATTAAAAGTCATTTGCACGTAAAATAAGTGAGTTGTATTGCAAATAAGGGGAGCATCTAATGTTTTTTTCTTTTAAATCAATGGGTTTCATAAGTGCCATTTCCACTAAAATTAAAATTAATCATATTCCGCCTAGAGTTAACTTTATTGTGAAGAGTTTGATAGATAGTATCAGTTCGGCTGCTTCAGAACACATATTTTTCAAAAAAGTCACGATTAAAAAAAAAACAAAAGGTCTAATTTTTTTAAAACCATCTTTATTTTCATAATACCTCAAAAATGACGACAGACACGTAAAAAAGTGTTCGGATAAAAATTTAGGTATTTTTCTGACAAACAATTTGGATTTTTTGTTTTTTCTGTCAAACAAAAATTGACGGAGATATGATTGTTTAAAGAGCGCGTGGCAGCGCAATCACAGCCTCTCTTAAGCCCTTTAACCCTTCACCGTTTTAGAAAAAGGTTTTTACTATATATTGCAATACAGGATGTTGTAGCTCTATTAATTACCTTTACAATGGTTTTTTATAAATTGTGATAGCATGAAAATTGAAGGAGTTATGGTCCAAAAACTTATCATATTTTTTTCTACTTAGTAACTGAAAATTTCTTTTGGAGCAATGTGAAAGTACGCAGTATAATAGAGACCCCCAACTATTGTAATGTGTATATATACACATAATATGGCTCATATATTTTGGAAACGTAGGCATGAATACATACCAACGTTCTTATATGTATATATAACACATTTGCGTGAAGAGGCCAACGAAAAAGCCATCGATAATAAAATTAACTGATAGATTATGTATAGTGGAATTTTTTATTCAATACATTTTTTAGAGGATTTATTGGACACATTTATTGGATACATAAATATATATAACTAAACTGCAAAAAAGGATGTGGAGCGTCTTGCGGATGCAGAAAAGTTGGTCTGTTTTGTAAATAGCCCTCCAATTCAGCCAGAAGATGTTGAATGTGACAGCGACTCCGACATTGAGTCATGAATAATAATATTATATTTTAATAATAATAGTACAATTTTATATAATTTGTAAATATTTTATTCAATAAATGGCATTTTTTTACTCTAAATTAAATTATTTTTAAATATGTAATCATATATATTTACTGTTTTAATTTAGGGGTAGTTTTAATGGTAGAAAAGCTTAAGAATATGATAGGTAATCATTTTCGAGAGTGTGGAATAATATGGAAAACCTCTTCATTTTATATAAAAAAAAATTAACAATTTTTTTATCAAGGAGTAGTTTTCAAGGGTTGAAAGGGGGTTAAAAATTTGATAATTATTATAGAGAATATAAAATGTTACTTACTCTATACTTACATCTTTTTATGTCATACCAAAGTATTTTTTTGTGATTTTTTCAATTTAGGGGTTGTTTGCAAGGGTTGTAATATTTTCAAGGGGTTGAAAATGATTTTAATATGAGGTAATTATGTTAGAAAATACTTTACAATTTCACCCCTTACTATTAGACATGTTTTATAGCGATAAAATGGCTCAATGTCAATTTTTCCATTAAGAGGTAGTTTACACCCCTTAAAAATAATAGGCGGAGTTCAGATCATTTTCACTTTTGAAGTTAAGGGTAAGATGAGCCTAATTCCAAAATTTCATGCAAATCGGTTCACAGTAAAAAAAATCGGAGGTAAGACCGTATTTTTTGCTTCAATGACTGCACTATAAGCTTAATTGTATTTTCTTTTTCCTTGTTGTTTACCTGATTTGTTGACAGCTTGAAATAAGCTACTTGTTGATTTTTATTATTATTATTTAATACTATCTGTGCCCGCAACTTCGTCCGCATGTTTAATAATGACTCCGACAAAATAATAAAGATATTCTGTTGAATAACTCTAATATTTTGTCATGTCGCAAACTTATAAAACATTCACATAAACCTTAGATATTTCCAAACAAACTTTCATCCCGTATTTCCTGTTGGTGTTTTACACGCTTGCGGGAAAAACTTTTACAAACATTGAATGCGATATTTATTTATATCGAATCAACAGCCTTAAAACAAGTTTCAAGCTTTGAGCTTTAAAAATGACGATACTTCCATACAACTTTTCATCCTCCCTTTCAACCCATTTTTTGTATTAAAAAGTATAATGCCTATATAAGCCTATGTCTTTTCCCAGGCTCTAGCCGATCTTTGTACCGAATTTTATTTAAATCTGTTCAGTAGTTTTCGCGTGAACGCGCGACAAATTAACAGTTACTTTCGCATTGATAATATTACTAAGGATAAATATAATTTATTATTTAATAGAGTATGCATCTGTGTTTCCACGAACATTGAAATATATCCTGCGTAGTTGGCTAGACTCGGTTGAGATTGGCCGCCGCACTATTACTGTGCAATTTATGAATTTCGTTGCAAAAACTATTTAGTTAATTTGACATCACATAGATTGGTAGCCAAGGTTGTATGAGTTAGATGCAGTTTACTTGCAACATATTTTTTTATTTGTTCTATGACAATGACCCAAATTATTTCATTTAAGCTACATGTAACACGTAATTAAATACAATAGTACAATGAATCGGCTTGTAATTGTCAATCAAGCGAATCACGGGCGGGTTGGACGGTCAATCCTTTAATTGCGTTATGCAGCTGCTTCTGACTCATACGAGGTGCAAAGGATGGTTCTTTACGGAACGAAATAGACAGGTATAACATATAATGATATAATATCTTTACTGCATAACCAACAAACACAAAATAAACACAGTTTGATCAAAATTTTATGGAGTCTATTCCTTAAACTATCTCAGACATGTATCTTAAATATTTACACATTATTTAGATTTAAAACTCAATAGAAAGTGAAGCTGTGTCAGCGTTCTACATTATAATTATATTCCAATTTGACAAAACAAAAGTAAGCTAGTTTACAAGTATCTTATTTTTGTATTTATGTAAGTGTGCGTGCATGCGTGCGTGCGTGCGTGCGTGCGTGTGTGTGTGTGTGTGTGTGTGTGTGTGTGTGTGTGTGTGTGTGTGTGTGTTAGTATGTTTAAAGGTATTGCGTTTAGACAAATTATTTGTTTCAGGTATTTTAGTGCGATATAGTTCTAACGAGTTAGGATGGTAAGTTAGACTAAAAACTAAATTAATATTATTTCAATGTCTATGACTTTTACCGAAGAATACATTTTAAAATATATTTGATAAATTAATTATACATATATCGCTATCGTTTATTTGATTATTCAAGAAGATCAATAAACAATTAATTAATATGTAATTATTTTCCAACCAGCATTTGATCTCTCTTGCTATCCTTCCTTCCCGTGGCGTCGGCTAGCCCAGGACTACATTGTATTTCCAATAATAACCGTTTAACTGGTAGTAGGGGCAACACATGACTTACAAAATAGAAGCTTAATAGTTCACAAACTAATTCTAAAAATGAATTTTACTGTTGTTTATTTTGTCTTGTTAGTATTTACTTGTGGGTGCTGTAGTGGATGCTTATGATCACACGATATAAGTGAAAATTTCTATCTTCTCGCTGGACTGTAAACGTAGGCTGATGAAGTCTGGACCAGATTATATGAGGTTCAGAACGAAAAATCGAGCGTGTTTGTTATTTTTTTTTAATTCATAATCTATATCTATATTGACATTAATATATGGTACAATTTAGTTGAATTCCTTGGATCCTGTGCTAGGTTATTATACCTGTGTTACAGAATTCAGTGCCCTCCCCGCGTTTCGTTTTTCTAACAATAATTTATGCAACAAAGTAAGATATCGAGTGGAGTCGAGTAAACACAACTCAGCGTCACCAACCCGAGCGTGACGCTACACTTATGTTCACTCTTAAGAAAAACGTCTAAACCTGATAATGAACATGCCAATAGAGTCGTCGCGCTCACCTTGTACAGCTCGCGCTTGGCGTCGTCGATGACGGCGTTGGGGTCGTGCGCGCTGGAGTCGTGGCGCGTGCGCACCGTGGCCTCGCGGCGCCGGCTCGCCTCGTACATCGCGTTCGACTCCATCAGTTGTGCTCGCAGGTCTTCGATTTCACTCACGTAGCCCTAAACACGCGGAGAATAAATAAATATCTTGGAACAACAAACAATCTGCCATCTGATCTTACAATAGGCAGAATCTGTACTAAGGCAACCGTTAAACATACTTGTATATTTCTAAATACATATATATTATAAGTAAATTACACCCAGACACAGAACAATTAATGTTTATCACACAAAGATTTTTCCCGGGTGGGAATCGAACCCACGACCACTGGTATAGCAGTCAGAATCACTAACCTATACCAACAGGCCAGTCAAATCTGGAGAAGACATGTTAATACAAGACAAGACAAGATATACTGAGTCATCAGTTCACGTCGCTAAAAACTGGTGCCTTCGTTTGCCTACCAGTAGCTAATACCATCATAGATAATAAGGAGTCAAATTTCAAGCCCAACCAATAAGTTTTATTGGCATTCTAATGACAACAAAAACACCCAACATTAGCCCGAAGTTTAAATTATTTACGGTATACCCCCATGAGGGCTTGAAAGGTATGGAAAACTGTCAAGCATCATCTCTCCCCGGTCATATTGGATCGCTGTCCAATTGAGTACCAGTGTGTGCCCAAGCGCAGGTGCATTTTCTATTGCCTGAAAATTCACCTGCACTTGAGTACCAGTGTGTGCCCAAGCGCAGGTGCATTTTCTATTGCCTGAAAATGCACCTGCACTTGAGTACCAGTGTGTGCCCAAGCGCAGGTGCATTTTCTATTGCCTGAAAATGCACCTGCACTTGGGCACACACCAAAATACTATTATATTGGCCTATGTAGTTGTATATTCCCTGTTGAGTTCGACTTCTATAGCCGTAATTCAGCCACCCACTTCCCAATTCTTCTTGATTGTTAACTTGTGTAATGCAAATATATCGTTATACACATTATCTTTATTTACCTGTACAAGGGACGTCAGCGAGCAATCATTTTGATCTGGACTTCCATCCTTAGGTGCCCACGTTCCTAATGCTTTCTCCGCTACTAATTCACTGTTTCGTGCCGATAGCTGCTCTATAGTTCCCTGCATCGCTTTCACTCGTCTTCTCAGAGCTTCTATCTCACCGGTCAGTATAGCGTTCTCTTGTACCACGTCGCTCCACCCTTCTTCACCGTTTTCTGCTATTACACGTTTGCCCTAGAAAGTACAATTGTTACAATTTTTTTAAATAATAATACACACCTTAATTATACTAATATTAGTAAGTTCGAAAGTTTGTGAGTATGGATGTCTGTTACTCTTTTACGCAAAAACTACCGAACGGATTTTGAGGAATTTTGTATTAATATAGTGTAGAAGCGGAAACTATAGCAGTGGGGATTTTCTATAAAAAGGCGATGCCTCGCCGGCATCGCTCTCTTTGGGTCCCAACAGTTGTCGAGGCTGTTACTCTGTCCGATTGCGGATCGATTCGTAAAAGTCTTTGTTTTTAATTGTTAGCCAGTGTAGTGCGGGTAATTTTCCTTCTTTTGTTCGTTTTCTTTGTTTGAATTAAAATTATTTGGTTGTTAAATATTTTTGTGATTATTGTTGTCGTAAGTTGTATTAAAATTTGTTTTAAAAAAGCTACTTCTGGTCTCATTCCTTAGAATAGATTATATATCCGAATTACACATAGGCTTACTTACTTATCGTATGGGCAGTGGTTACCCTAGTGTCAGAGTTGTTCAAACCGTCCAGTAGGCCCCTGACATAGCTAACGACTGAGACCGACAGCTTAACGTGCACTCTGAAGCACGGAGACGCTCAGATATGTAACCAATTTTGGCGGTCACCCATACATGGACTGACCGCGAGCTTAGTTGCTTAACCTTTCCGATCACTTACGGAGCGTTGAGAGCATCTGGCTGGGATTATAATTAATAAAGTTTAACGCGGGTATATCCATGGGGCACAGGTAGTTAATAATAATGGACAACGCGCAAAGAGCTCAAAAAATCAAGTAGGCACTCTCGCCCAACTTATGTTGACTTGGTTTGGTTTCACTGGTCCGTAAGAGATTGGGGAGCTTAAGTACAAATGAACATGGTCAATAGCTTGGTGGTCAAATGGCCAACCGCCAGAGCATCTAAACTAGCATATCAATCATAGAGAATTGTCTACGAATAAGTTTAAAAGAATTATTAAAGCCAAATATAATAATAGCAAGGCATATTACAAAATTTCTGATTATTTAAGTGATAAAAGTGCTTGGGATTGAGTTGTTCTGAGTCAACACACATGATTGTAATTAATCTTAGGTATATTTTATTTTAAAATAGGATACCTACTGAGTTTTCTGGCAGTGTTTCTCAGTAGCTGCCACTTCATGCACTGCACGGTAGGGTAAAAAAATATGACGATTCCACATAAATGTAGATTTTTTACGGAATAAATGATTTTTGACTTTGACTTTATCTTGACAAGAATATGGCAGCCGTTAAGCCATGTCAGTGGAGGTTAGGACAGACTATTACTTTACCTGTTTATATTCAGCCAACTCCAGCTGCAACCTCGCGACGTCTTGCCTCAGTTGGTGTATTGTCCTTGACGTGAGGTCTTGGTTCACCACACATCTGTTCTTAATATTCCTTGCCCGGTTCGCATATTTCAACGTGTTGAGGGTTTCCATGAAGTCCCTGTCGCTTGGTGAGACGCAGGCTATCATCACTGTAAGAAATGAAGACTCGTAAACAACATATTTGTTAGCTTGGTAGATCAAATAAATTACGCTGATGTTTTGTATCACAGCTATGTTTGTTATCTGTGACACTTCTAGGCCTTGAGCCTAGAAGTCACAAGTCAAGTCACAGTCTCACAAGTTTAAAAAATCAAACGTGGTAACTCCAGACAGCTGCTACAATATTGTACAAAATCTTTCCTGGCGATGCTTCTTGTCTTGATGTCTTTTATACCAATAAAGTAAATATAAAATCATTTCATCTTATGACGGTCACTGTAGCCTAGTTGGTAGTGCTCCTGCCTACGAAGCTGGTGGTTCTGGGTTCGAATCCCGGTAAGTGCAAATATTTGTGTGATGAGCACGAATATTTGTTTCTGAGTCATGGATGTTTTCTATGTATACAAGTATTTATCTATCTATATAAGTATGTATATCGTCGCCTGTTACCCATAGTACAAGCTTTGCTTAGTTTGGGGCTAGGAAGATCTGTGTGACATTGTCCCTAGATATTATAAAAAAAAAATCTCTCTTATACAGCTCTTAAGAAGAGATAGAACTGTCAAACTACTTAAACTGCTTATACTCGCACGTACATCAATCAAGTCCTAACGTGGTGCTTATTATCTTTCAGCATTTCGTACTAAAACTAAATAGACCTAACTAAAGATGAAGATCAATAGATATAGAGATAGATAATGATATTAAAATCTGTTAAGTTGGTATTGCATAGAATCGGCGGCGGCACTATAAAACGAAAATGGCCTAAGAGTTACCCGGTCTAGCTCATTTTCGGTCATGCATCTTCTCATCTTGTCAACCGGAAGACGTCCACTGCTGGAGAAAAGCCTTCCCAAAACTTTTGCACAATTGAGTTGTATCCATCATTTGGAGGAATATGCCATAATCGATACGCTTGGCATACGGGTTGGCGATCGCAGTATGATCCATCATAAGTCATAGATAACGGGTAGCAGCGTCTCTCTCTACACTATATCCATATAGTACACAGAGAGACGCTGCTCTCCGTTCTCTAGGAGATATTCCCTTGGGTCGACTTCTACGTCCGTAGACAAACTACTACTACTGTACTAACCTGTGTTACTATTCCCTCCTAATGAGTCCTGCAGTAACCTTGTCAGCTTGGAGTCTCTGTACGGGACATGAAGTACTCTGCGCGATTTGTCTCCGAGAGCCGATATGACGTTGCCAAGCGCGAGAAGACCACAATTGATTGAAATACCTTCTCGTGCCCGTTCGCCGGTTGCACCTATGAAAAGTTTATGAAATAAAAACACCCATACGTCACCCATTTTTGACAGCTAGTTTGTGACCTGCGTTTGCGTAACTGGCTATCAAAAAATTGTCTCTTACAAAAAGGTTACTTGGCAGTGTGGTTCTTATACTTTTCCGCGTGTCTAACAATGTAATCCTAATCTGCGCTTAGCATCCTCGGTACTTAAGGAAAACCCTTGAAATTCTCTTCAGAATAATTTCAATTCCAACTAAGGCCAATCCCAATCCAATGAAATTGTGGTTTGTTTATCTAAGCGGTAGATCGAAATGTATCCGTGAGTAGGACGAACTAGGTTGGTAGCTTTAGTTCCTACAAGAATTACAAGTATGCCATAACAACTTCCTGTTCAATGCACCAGTTAGTATTCTCCGTCTTATTTGACATTTCCACAATTTCTTATGTGGTGGACAAATGTTCCTTTTCACAGAAAAGTGATATGTTCGGCAGGGTAATTGAATCATGTGAATGTAATCTTCCGGATGCGTAAGCCCATTAAGCCCAACCATACGGGTCAACTCCAGGAATTATAATTGTTTTAGCTTCAATATTATAAATGGAATCATCACCTGTCCGCTTCAATCGTTCAGAGCCAGCCAAGTCGACAAAATGGAACTTTGCAGTCAATGTCTCATATTGTTCCGGCGGCTCTGCATCGGCGTCTTTATCAGCTGCATCCTGATCTGGCGCCAGTCTCCTCTGCCGCAGGAGTAGCGTGAATACAGCATGTGACCGTGATGAAGATGAATTCATGTTGGTGGCTGCAGTAGTTCGTGCGAGGGCACCTGCTCGGAGAGCACCGAGAGCCTCTCGGGCGCCGCGAACTGCACGTATTGATGCCCCAACCACACGCACTCCGCCGCAGCCATCTTCAGTTATCCTAAGTGTGCCCTGAAAACACAAATTATAAGTAAACTAGACCGCTTTCAATTCTAGATAGAAAAATAAGCAACAGATATAACAGAAGTTTAACTTGACTAACTACTTCCTGTAGGTCCGATTATAAGTGTCCGAAAAATATTTCCTTATCGACTTAATTTATTGTCAGTCAGAGTAGTTCAGGCGTAATTTATAAGGTTTTTTTTTGATTTCACGTTCTAATCCTTTCTGACTGATTCTAAATTATAATGATGACAATTTAGACCAGTTTGTTAGAGTTTTGCAGAATTCCCAGTTCCTAATTCCAATAGTACAACAACAAAACTCTACATCTAGTTATAGAGGACCATATAATATTCATTCGTTCTAAATGAATTGATTTGCCAGCTAACATTCGGAACATTTCCGAAGGGTTTCCCAGAAATTCAGTATCAGATTTTATTAATATCCGCTGTTTCTAATGAAATCATTTATCAGTTTTTATCAGCATATGTGTAGCTGTGCAAGTCCTACAAGCCAATACTACTCACATGCAACATTTCACGCTTGACCGAGTGTTAGGAAAACATTGGGTATGCCGGTTATTATCAATTTAGTGAGGCACTGATTTGACGCATAATGGTTACACTTGATTGGAGTTAGTGTTCAATGGATAATTGATGTTTTGTTGCTGGCTAACTTCATACCTAGGGTTGCCATATGTCCCGTATATACGAGACTATCATCGTATTTAAGTATCACGTCCCGTATTATTACTCGTACCGTTTATCAGTACTTCATTATACACATACACACGGCTACATTTCCAGTATAAGCTGATCCCGCGTTGTATAGGATTTCCATACAATGGGAGGTTAGCTTATTTTGGAAATGTGTAGCTTGATATGTAGCCGTGTGTACTTAAGGCTCGAAGCAGGCGAGAGACGCGCGGGGTGAGAGGTGAGGGAGGGGCGATACTTATTATATTAAACTATTACTACCTATTTTCAGTTTTTATTATTTGCCACTAATAAGTCCCGTATCAGTTCTCAATAATAATGGCAACCCTAGCTGTAGCAAAAGATTGCATATGATCAACATGCTTTTGACGGGCCCGTGGCGTGGTTGTTAAATACTTGCTTTTCACGAATCTGGGTGTAATTATCTATATAAGTATGTATTTACAAAATAAAAATAGTATATCAGTTAACTGGTTTCCATAGTACAAGCCCTGCATAGTTTGGACTAAGATGACGGTGTGTGAATAATGTCCTAGATGTTATTATTATTATTTATTGTAAAACTTCATTAATTAAGACACTAATAGAAAACGGACCTTAACGTTAGTGCTTGATATACGACATCCACCCTTACTGCTTACGCAATTAGAGGCCGACAAGGTAAACATGTATCTGACTTCAGGTCAAGTAGTTTTGATCAAGGTCCAACCGACGTTGACTGTCCGAGAGGTGCGGCGGTTGAGGTAGTTGCTTTGTTACTACTTCGGCGCGAACATATTTAGTTGTCCTGAGTATGGGTGTGCGTTGTGTCCGCGGGGAACTTTACAAACTTTACAGTGTTAGTGTACCGAACTGTACTGTTGACTTAGTTAAACTGTTGTAATTTTTACATAGTGTAAAATTAAATTGTAAAATTTATTATAAATATTATGTTGACATTATTGAAATGAGACTTAGTAACTCAAAAAAGGCCAGGCAGAGCTAAAGTCATTAGTAGAAGTTGTTTGAAAAATCTGCAGTGAAACTGCACAATGATCCTTTAAAAAAATATTAGCAAAATGGCAACGCCAGCACTAATTAACATATTGTACATATAGCAATTTACGAAGACAAGGCACAACCAAACTCAGAACAACTATTTATGGGCTACACAAAATCTTGTTCGGGATAGACGTCCGCATGGACAGACTAGTTCACAATTTTTTGTTACTTTACTTTTGTGTGAACTGCTGAATAAATATCATTATTTCATTAGAACTCGAAAACGAGGGCGTTGAGGCAACAGACAAACAGCAAGACGACTACTTTAACTCTTGCGTCACACGTGGAGTCATTTCTTCAGGAAGTCGTGCCGGAACTCAACTGGTAGGGAGGATGGGTTAGCAATGTTTAGGTGATACCCCCGGTAGTAAAAGGCGGATGGTATACTTGTAGGCTGACTTTGTCACGCAAAAGATAAAACTAAATAACTATCTTACTTATCGTATGAGCGGTGGTTACCCTAGTGTCAGAGTAGTAGCTGCCCAGTAGGCATCTGACATGGCTTAAAAACTATTGCCTATTGGCTACAACCGGGAACGACAGCTTAACGTGCCCCCCGAAGCACGGAGACGCTCAGAAATTAAACCATTTTGGCGAACACCCATCGATGGATTGACCGAGAGCCTTGTTGTTAAACCTCGTCGATCACTTACGGACCTGTGAGAGCATCTGACTATGAGCGCCTCACTAACTATAATAACACAGGAAAAAAATCAGTTAACTTTATGTCAACAGCTTTTTGCAAAGTCATCTTTCTCAACAATCGAATCGCAAACGCGTAACCTTTCAAAACAGTTTGTACAAATGTTAGTTTGGAAAGAGGTCAATATAGTCAACAAACAAAATACACAAGTGTTTGTCATCTTGGACATGACAGAATCGCGCATTAACGTAACATAAAACGAATTCTTACTTGCATCACTACACTTCACACTTGTTGCTAAAATCATAAAACTCGAAGGGGCATCGCAATCCTTGCCTAATGACTCTTGACTAAATGGCATTGGAGTATTCATATTTTATGTATTTCAGAATTATTTCAGAACAAAAGCAATGGTGCACCTGTCGAATCGTTATCTTGGTAACGCTTTTTGTTACATTCAGTTCCCACCACTAAAGTGCTATGCAACCCTAGCATTCTGATGTCGGACTATAAGCACCAAAAATCTTTCAGACTAGCTTTTTTATAATGTCAAGTCCCTCCTTCTTACCCACCACTGTAAGTCCTTTAACGTCTGGATCATGCCTGAGCCTCATCACTCTGTGTAGCGGTGAGGCTCAGGCATATCTCGGGGAATGGCTTTAACTGTCTTGAATCCAGACTTACAGACCTGCTTAAAGCAGTCGTTAATAAATGCAGGTTGACACCGCATTCACGTATATTGAAACTGTCACTAAGGAAGCTGTTGTAAGTTTAATAATTGATCAACTTACTAAGCCAGTCCTGGTAGCAATACCGACTTAATGTATGCTCAAATTCAAACCGGTTTGCTGAATAGGAGATTTAAAGCCACCGCGAGGTTTTTTTGCACATACCTTAGCAAAAGGATCTTTCGCAGGATCGAGTAAGTCCACTATATCTTCATTGTATAGCTCTATGAACTGAGCTTGGACCGAGAACTCTGGCGGCAGCTGTCCTTTTGTTCGCGCTTCCTCTGCTCTCTCTTCGGCACCCGCGAACAAGTCTCGGATGGCTCTGGGGATGATGCCGCGCCGTTCTTCATCACCATCACCTTCGCCTTCCCATCCACTGCCCATCGTGTAGGTTTTGCCGGAGCCAGTCTGTAACAAAGAACAGATATAATTGGTGACATATATGCAAGGGGTTGGTATACGGATTTGATATTTTTGCAATATATTGTTAACCAGTCAGTGATCACTAGTCTAGCATGATATGAGCAAAGTGTACGTATACCTCATGTTTAGCTATGGAGAGCAAATGGGCAAAACTTCACAACCTTCAAAAACCTTCGCCCATCTACTACTGGTAGAAAGTAGATTTAAAGCGCAACCGCCATCATACACATACCTAGGTCTACTCTAATGAAAATCCGAATGGGAACCTCAATGTAGATAGGACTAATGACACAATCAGACTCAGAATTAAATGGGTAAAACATTGACAAAAATAATATATTTTTTACCCACAGGTACTTCGTTAAACTAACGATGAATTAAAACGCAGAGTTCATCTTAAAAACTCAATGTAACTAATTCTGTATAAAAAGTAATAATATATTAATGTTTTGCCTATCTAAAAGCCCATGTGTATAAAAACTTTTATCTTCAAAGAAAAGGCATCCACTACAGATCTCTACAACTACAGAAGACTTGCGCTACTCGCACCCAACGGCCTCTAGCGACCCTTAGGGTTAGCGCAGACAGAGAGGAGCGCAGCGGAGAGGATTTTATTAAGGCGCTAGAAAATCTACTTTTAGCTATAGGAATAAAGTGCATATATGCTCATAATGTTCAAGCATACATGCACTTTATTTAAATAATTTTAAAGTTGATTTTCTAGTGCCTTAATAAAATCCTCTCCGCTGCGCTCCTCTCTGTCTGCGCTGGCCCTTACAAGATTCATAATTATTTTCGATCCACCTCGTGAGGGGCCTGCTCACGCTGCGTCTGCCGTTTCATTCTGTACTCGAGACTCTTTCTGTTCTATCGGACGTCGGTTTTACATATTTCATTTGGAAGGCTACGAAAATGGGCACGGAGTATTTTCTTAAGTGTGTCAAATCCGTAACAAATAATATTTACCAGATAGAATAAAATGTTTCTTATAAAAGTCTCTAATAAAGAATACACTTTATCTAAATAACTTAATTACTATGCTTGCAGCTGTTTGTAAGATCAAAAATCTGTGTTTACCGGAAACATTTCCAACCACGGATTCGTTTAATGACTTAATTAATTTTAGAATGGGCGGGATATCAAAATCGCTCGTCGTATCGTTCCCACGGTTAAAGAGTGTGACCACCGAATTCACTTTCTATACTCGTGACTTACGGAATAAACCTTGTAGATAATTAAAGTATATATATTTGGACGGTCACCGTAGCCTAGTTGGTAGTGCTCCTGCCACGAAGCTAGTGGTCCTGGGTTCGAATCCCGGTAAGTGCAAATATTTGTGTGATGAGCACGAATATTTGTTTCGAGTCATGGATGTTTTCTATGTATTTAAGTATTTATCTATCTATATAAGTATGTGTATCGTCGCCTGGTACCCATAGAACAAGCGTTGCTTAGTTTGGGGCTAGGGTGAACTGTGTGACATTGTCCCAAGATAATATAAGAAAAAAAATATCATAATTACTGGCAAATCTGTCTTTTACGCCAGTTAAATGCAAATGTCATGACATATCTCTCTCTCTCTCTAATATAGCTCGTATGAAAAGAACAGGGCATACTAATACTGCCTTGTAACAAGCGCATTATTAGTCGACATTTCCTGACGTTTTGTTCATTTTTAATTATAAAATGCAATGACATTTTTTTAACACAACTTCCGCATTAGGTAGATTAATCCCTGTGTCGCGGTCGCGGGGTACTTTACAAACATAATCGACGGACACAAAATACATCCAGACTCAGAATAACTATTTATGTGTTACACAAATTGTCTTGTGCGGGAAAGTAACTCGAGACACGAAGTCGTGAGGCGACTGTCTTAGCCGCTACGCCACACATGCTTAAATTACGTTGTGCATAGAATCGGGGGCATTGTACTACTCGTAATAACTTATTCATACTTAAGTATACTGAGCAATTGCCATGTGTAAGATTGTAAACAGAAATCGAAAGTTTGATCACAGTTACGAGATACTTGTTCATTCACGGAAAGTCGGATAAGACAAGTGTCCAGTTTCCGTTTCTTGTTATGACATTACTTGAGCAGGCGAGCTTTGCTTACTCATAAAAAAAACATACAACCGATTTCAGATCTTGTTTAGAGCAACCGATTTGAACTAAATTCCTTGCCTTGAAAGCAATCCCTGCCTACTTGGTTGAAAAACAACGGAAAAATGACGTAACATAGTTTAACTCTTAAACGGATAATAGTATAATAGTCACCACCTCATTTTATACTCTATTTTGTTGAATAAGAGCTAAAACCAATGAATTATGAATATAAGCTTTGACTAATTAAGGGTTAAAAACCATACAGTCAAATTGATAACTTGTTTTGAAGTCTATTAATAATGGTCCACCTGTACCGAGAACACATTTACATACTTAAATAAATCTACAAATATTGATCATTAAATAGTTTAGGATAATATTTTGTATGTTTAATAAGATGTTTAAATATTATCAGTAAGTAGGAATACATCACATAATTATGTTATAACAGGCATTGGTCCTTCGAGCCGGATGCGTTTCAAAACGCGGATATTATAAACAATAGTTTACCGCCGTCGTCTTCGAACAGCGATAGCGATCGCAAAACAAGCAATTACATATATGTAAGACATTAATAGCCATTGTACACATAGTTCACACATCGGGCGTCTGCCAGTCTGCCATCGCAGCGAGCGCGCGTGACTACAATACCGAGCAACAGCACCGTGCGACCGCCAATTTATTACTTTAGATTGCTTTACAATTATATAATATTATCTCTAAAACCAGAAAAAGTCTCAGTACGTGACGGCGAATGTAACTCGATCAGATATCTCAGTAACAAAGAGAGAAAGTGAGCGGTGATGCGTCACTTATCATATGTCGTTAATTGTGAGATACAACATAGAATGGACATCGTTAATTGGAGGGCGGGACGATTTCTAGACAAGTATTTTGAAAGAGGAGACAACAATAAAGATGGATGACCCAGAAAGTTCAAGTATTTTCCTTTATGGCGCTTTGTTTAGCCTAACAACTGTTGTTGATAAATGTAAAGTGAACATTGAACACTATTCCAAATTGATTATACTGAACAAAAGAGGGTGTAGGCAATTACTTTACACTATGCCAACCGTCAGATTTGGTCTTTGAAATAGGTCTCTATTGAGTGCGTCATGCGTCATACAGCCAGGTTAGGATCGTACATTGCGTAGTGACGTAATCCTAAATCGTTTAGGCTGTTCCTATATCTCCGAAACTTTACTGAATTGGAGATCGATAAAGAAGGTAGGTTTCGTAAGATTTCTAGTAACATTTTCCATGTGAATTGATTCAGAACAATTAAATTTGGCATTTTGTGTTGAAGTTAGTACTTAAATTTCATAATCTATACATATAATAAAATCGTAGGAAAGTCAAAACTGTACATTGAATATTTTTTTTAAAGAATACTTACTAGGGACGTGAGCTACAATGGATAACGAAGCGAAAAATATAGTTTTTAGAATTTTTGTCTGTGTGTCTGTTTATCTGTATGTATGTCCGGGCTAATCTCAAAAAGTACTGCATGGATTGACTTCAAATTTTGCATAAATATTACTAAGAGGTCGGGTCAACATATAGGCTACATATTATCACGCTATCACCTACGAGGGAGGAGTTATGATAATTTATAAAATTTAACGCGGGTAAAACCGCGGGTCACAGCTAGTATACTTTAAAGGTTCTAACAAACAACGTTTAATTGAAATGAATCAATTACCATCAAAATGCTGTAAACTTCAGAGACTTTTCCTTTCTGAATCGTGCGATAGATAGAAATTTATACTAAAATAAGAAGTTTAAATTACAATATTAAGTCTCAAAATATGTAATCACACTAATATTATAAAGGCGCAAGTTTGTGAGTGTGTGAGTGTGTATGTTCGTTACTTCATCACGTCTAAACGGCTGGAGCGATTTTAATAAAATTTGGTATGGAGTTAAGTGACACCCTGGATTAACACATAGGCTATAATTAATAAAGTTTAACGCGGGTAAAACTGCGGGGCACAGCCATTTAATAATAATTTTAATAATCTAGAAAGGACACATGCGTGTCGGGCTCGTTCGTGTCTCTTTCAACTGTCTACTTATTACTATTCATTGGATACATCCCGCTGACAGACAGAGAGACAGACAGCGGAGGCTTAGTATTAAGGTTCCGATGGTATGTGGTGACATACCATCGGAACCACAGTACTTATATTATGCTTAATAGAACCCTATTAAGCATGAAATTACATAATCAGAATGGGTTGGTCATATTTTACCTATATTCTGTATTGGGTACACGAATAGTAAATGTTTTGTGCTGTTAGGTAAGATCTCTATTGTCAGTATAATAGATTGGACAAACAGATTCTGTGTACATGTTTGTTGAACAATTATCAGGTGCTGACGAATCGGCAAACATGCGCGAGGACGGCTTTGAATTTTCACCACAAAGATATTTTACTCCAACGTAGAGATTTGGTTAAATTAAGGTTATAGACATGAGGTTCCCAAACAAAAAGTTTAGGCTGAACGCTAATGGTGGTTTAACTTGACTTGAACATTTATTTTATGAACCGTTTAAAGTATATAAATTTAATTTTATTGTCACCTTCCAAATGTAAATATTATAATCTCTGACAGAAAGAGTATCAACATAGTGAAATTACAAAGTTATACACGGATATATACCGGCTAATTAAACATGACATACCTAGAGATAGAAGAATTATACATACATACAAAAGAATGCTATAGAGCTGATTCAGCCAACAAAATATCAAGTAGAAAATAGTAGTAGAGATTTAACCCTTTAATCGGACAATGGTATAATTCCACCACCTCATTTTAAACGCTATTGTGTTGTGATAGGGCCAGCGCAGACAGGGAGGAGCGCAGAGGAGAGGATTTTATTAAAGTACTAGGAAATCAATTTGAAAATTATAGAAATAAAGTGCATATATGCTTGAAACTAACATAAAATGCTCGCGCAGTCCCGGGTATATAATGTTAATGTAAGCATATATGAACATTATTTGAATAAGTTTAAAGTTGATTTTCTAGTAGCTTAATAAAATCCTCTCCGCTGCTCTCCTCTCTGTCTGCACTGGCCCATAAGAGCTAAACCTAATTAATTATAAACATACACTCTGACCGATTAAGTCATTACATTGCTTTACGTCAATGACAACTTTCAATTGTGTATGAAAATTATGAATATTAAAAAAAATATTAAAAAAATATTAAAAAATTGTTCCTGTATATTTCTTTGTCTTGACGTCAACCGCAAGTCGCCGTGGGCATTGACCCTCACATCTCATTACATCTTTTCTCTGAAGTGAGTCTTCTTTCCATCCAGCGTTGTTTTAATACACGAATGTAGTAGTCATAGGTCATAGAACTTGCGACGTTTTTAATACGATAGGGTGTGGAGTGGGCGGGACGCTGTATAAATACTTTATAAGTAGTTCCACATACCTATAAATTTAATATGAAATACCTATAATTTGCTAATCCGTTTTTATGAATATCGCCTACGCTCGCTCCGTTATAGGTCAAGAATAAAAGTTTATGTGCGATTTTTTCTTGGCACAAATACAAAGCAATATTTGTATAGTGGCGATATTGCAGTATGTGAAATAATATTAACTTAGAGTAGCAAACATGTCATGTATGGTATATGTATGACAATATGTTTTTACAATTTGATATTTATAAACGACTTGAAAAAGACGAATTCAATTCGATAGTGAATATCTATATATTTTTTTATTCAATTACTGAATGTATATGAGATACCTGTCAAAGTTTCTTACCCCAAGAAGGATGTATACCTGGATGAAGACTTTATCAGCGAACGCGAATGTGAAAAGTATCTCTAATCCAAAATCTGCAGCTTTATACGCAGAAGATTCCGCAAAAGTACTTGAAGTTTATGAAATATTTATATATTATTTTTTTATATTAAACGACTTTATGAATGTTTAACAATAATTTATTATAAACTAGATAAAGAATAGAATAAGGAACTCTATATTTATTTATATTAGTTTAATATAGCAAGCAACACCTGTAATGTAAGCATATACCAGCAAATAAATCATAGATTAATTGATTGATTGAGATATTCTGCGTGTTGAATTTAATTTTTAACGGGACTAGTCCACCCTCTTACCCACCACTGCAACTCTTGTAAGCCAGGATCAACAGTGGGATACAATCAAATGACACTGAGCGGTGAGGCTCAGGCATGTTCCAGGGAATCACGCAACGCATTTAATCAGAAAGAAACAAGGAGGAGTTAAATGTATTCTGCCTATTGACTGTATCCTCTGTGTATTTATATTGACTGGCTTTTAATCTAATGGTTGGGGACCGTAACTACTAAGCCAGAAGACAAATTTTCCAACCTAGACAACATTTTTGTGTGATGTGCACAATTATTTGTTACTAGCTGTGCCCCGCGGTTTTACCCGCGTTAAACTTTATAAATTATCACAGCTCCTCCCCTTAGGTGATAGCGCGATAATATGTATGATATAAAATTTTAGGTAATTTCATGCAGTACTTTTTGAGTTTAGCCCGGACATACATACAGACAAACAGACAAGTGTGTTAGTCGCCACAAGATATCTATATTTATTTATTTAATATTCTTCAAATTTCTTCCATTCTGTACATTACCTGTGAGGCCGTCACTTGCACTGTTTCCGATTTAAATATAGTTCACTCTCAAGTTTATGTTTTTGGCGTGCAATATAGACATATTAGTTATCTATGTTTCTAAAACTGTAATAGAGCTCTAGAAGGGGTAGGGTCGTCCACCTAAGTAGCTAGAGAAAGCCGCAGGTTAGCTAGGGGAGGCTCCTCAGCGGCGAGGATCGCTTTGGCCCCTTAACGCGTCATCGGTGATCCCGTGCAACTGATCACACCCTCTCTTAGAATTCTGTCCTTTTGCTTCAGCGGCACCCTGAGCTGTGGCCCGAACCCCAAAAGGGTGGCCTCGGGTATTAGTCGTTTAATTTAAGCTACTGGTTAAGAGCCTTCTGCGCTAGCCAAATGCTCATTGCCTTCAATTCTTTAATTTTAATATAGTACAACTAAATTTCAAAATAATCGATTAGTAACTTGTTATTTATTTTAGGATTTAAGAAAATATATCTGATAAAACAGACTGCACGGACGGACTAATTATTTTTTTGTAATCCTTATACTGTATTCGACTATGTTTATGTACTGCATTGTGAACTTGACAAGTACAAGTGTATGTTAATACCCAAGTGCTGAATAAATTTCATTATTTCATTTCATTTCAGAAGCATGCGCCAATGTTCTTTATTAGCCGTATGGCAACTCCGCTTGAAATAAGACCATTGGACTACGACAACATACGACCTACCCATGACGTTGTGCGCCAATGTTCTTTTCCATCCGTAGGGTAACTTGGCTTGAGATAAGGCCATTGGACTACGACAACATACGACCTACCCATGACGTTGTGCGCCAATGTTCTTTTCCATCCGTAGGGTAACGTGGCTTGAGATAAGGCCATTGGACTACGACAACATACGACCTACCCATGACGTTGTGCGCCAATGTTCTTTTCCATCCGTAGGGTAACGTGGCTTGAGATAAGGCCATTGGACTACGACAACATACGACCTACCCATGACGTTGTGCGCCAATGTTCTTTTCCATCCGTAGGGTAACTTGGCTTGAGATAAGGCCATTGGACTACGACAAAATACGACCTACCCATGACGTTGTGCGCCAATTTTCTTTTCCATCCGTAGGGTAACGTGGCTTGAGATAAGGCCATTGGACTACGACAACATACGACCTACCCATGACGTTGTGCGCCAATGTTCTTTTCCATCCGTAGGGTAACTTGGCTTGAGATAAGGCCATTGGACTACGACAACATACGACCTACCCATGACGTTGTGCGCCAATGTTCTTTTCCATCCGTAGGGTAACTTGGCTTGAGATAAGGCCATTGGACTACGACAACATACGACCTACCCATGACGTTGTGCGCCAATGTTCTTTTCCATCCGTAGGGTAACGTGGCTTGAAATAAGGCCATTGGACTACGACAACATACGACCTACCCATGACGTTGTGCGCCAATGTTCTTTTCCATCCGTAGGGTAACGTGGCTTGAGATAAGGCCATTGGACTACGACAACATACGACCTACCCATGACGTTGTGCGCCAATGTTCTTTTCCATCCGTAGGGTAACGTGGCTTGAGATAAGGCCATTGGACTACGACAACATACGACCTACCCATGACGTTGTGCGCCAATGTTCTTTTCCATCCGTAGGGTAACTTGGCTTGAGATAAGGCCATTGGACTACGACAAGATACGACCTACCCCTGACATTGTAGAGTTTATAGTCACCATGAAAATAAAACAAAATATCACATCAAACGGAATGTGCGTATTTAATTTGTTTACTTATCAATTCTCAAGGTACAATCGGCATTTAATAACTTGTTCGTAGCAGTTCCTTTTTAGTACAGCTTACATAATATTAGATTATGGTACAATGTGCAATGTAAAAGCGATAATATATTATTTAAAAAAAACTAAGTTAACTTTAGTACAAATTTACATTACTTCTAACAAAATAAAACGTTTTAATTATAAAGTAAAATTATAAGATATTGTTATTGACGGACCTGTTGGCGTGGTTGGATAATGCTTGCTTTTTACGCCGGAGGTCGTGGGTTCGATTCCCACCCAGGACAGGTATTTGTGTGCATGAACATGTCTGTTTGTCCTGAGTCCGGGTGTAATTATCTATATAAGTATGTATTTACATACCGCTGATTAAATGCCAGAGGGCCACATGACGAAAATGCTAAATTTTACAGGAGAGCCCATCAAAGATTTCATCGTGATATTTTACGTTTTTTTGCGAATCTACTAGTGCTACAACTAAGTGTTATATATCATCGGATGCGTATTTTAGAGCTTTATAAATGTGATACTAACAAATTGTATCAGCTTGCATCTACGAAAGTATAGTGTCACATGAGTCCGTTTTACTTATAAAAATGACTGTAGATTCTTAACATTATATGTATTAAAAGGCCACATAACGCAAAATCAGCAATGTTTATTAACGTTTTTCTCAAATACCATGACAATTATACCTTAACTACATATTAAAAGAATAAGCATAACACAACATAGTATAACAACTACTAAATTTAAGGAAATTACTTCTTTATTAAATAACTAATTCAAACACAAAAAAAAGAAGTTTCTAAATATTAAAAATCTGTCTCACAGTTATGGCAATATCACAATGCTAATGACATTTAAGCCTTAAACATACAAGGAACAATATTTTGCACTTCACGGAAATCACAGTAATTATTATTAAAACCCGTCTAGAACTTAAAAATCTCGTATACACTAAAAATCAATAAAATAATAAATCTATACTTAGAACATTTAGAAAATAAAAATTATACTGGAACAATATAATAATATTATTATTCTTCATAGTTACACAGAAATTAATATCACAACTCTGCTTTGCACAAATCTAAAAATAAACATTTAACTATTTTAATTCAGTCTCAATAATTCAGTTTGTAATTTAACAATCAGTTTATATTACTTTCTATGTCATTCTCTAAAATAGTACCTATACAAAAAAATAACTTTATGTAATACGTCATAATGGTTAAAAGTAGGTATAACACTTAAGATACTAGAAAGCTTATGTTTTACATTAGGAACTTTATAGGTTTGCGTAAAAAGATTCGTAATATTTGGGAATTACATTCTTTTCAATTAGTTTTAAGATGCCCTGTTTTTTCGCTGCGGCTATTTGTAGTTTATTCGAATAAAGTTTTCGTAGTGACCGTGACGTAGATGTAATTGTATTTTGCCTTCTTTTCAGGGTGGTGACTTCAGCGAATCCAGTGTCTTCGTAGGAATTCTTGTAGAAAAACTTATTCCGGTGTTCTCTGTCACTCTTAATAACCTTAAGATCTGCCCATTTCACCTTTTCTCCGTCGTCATTCGTAGTGTAGTTCCCAGTAGCGAGAGATTTCAAGTTCCAAAAGTTTTCATGTGTGAGTTCCTGAACAGTGTAGGGCAATTCCGTTCTTTTTGCTGTTTTTATCAGTGTGATGTACTGATCGGGGACATAGATAGGTGAGGATTTTAAAGCCCTGGTGATGTTTCTCTGAATCATTGAATGAATAGAGTCGCCCTCGTTTTGAGTATGGCCTTTTATCAAAAATTTGTGAGTAATGCTTTTAAGTTTTGGTAACTCGTTTAAAGCATGTTGGTACATGGCCAACATAAATTTATTTTTTTGCTGACCACAGCAGTTGTCACTATAAAAAACCACATCAAAGTCTGCGTTTGCTTTGTCATGCAAGCTTTTTAAGTACATAAGTACGCATGAGCCTATTTCGTTGGCACCACGTCCTCCTTCGCCTTCATGCCATACAAAACAGGTAGTGTTTTTGGAACCAAGCTCTGTAATTGTGAAGTTGTACAGATTCAATTTAGACACATAGTAAAAACTTGAAATTTCTCCTCTCGGACATGGCATCACGGCTTGCAGATCGTACACAGCAACAATAAAGTTATCGCTAACATTGTGTTTGTCTATTTCTTTTTCTGATCTTGATAAATCTTTTTCTTTGAGGTGTATATCATACCTTTCTTGTAACAAAGCTTTGTTTTCTGCGTTGCGATAAGCAGTGCAATCTTCACACTGATCTTTTTTTGGGCACCAAAAAGAAATATTAAAATCATTCACAAATATATTATAATATATTTGGTACGCAACATGATGCAATCCTTTGGATTTACATTCCTTAACGTAATCTCGATGTAAAGCTGCAATCGTATACCCACCTTCGATATATTCCTTCTGCGTCTGAGCACGGCAATAATGACTCTCTATTCTTGGAATAGAGTTAATATGGGACCTGACCCCATCAGTCAAATCCAAACTCAACTTAAGATTGTTACCATGTTTTCCTCTATTGTCTTTGAGTTGAGGACCAGTGAGATTAGAAGTCTTTTTAACAACTGTTCTAATAGTTTTATCGGAGATTGCAAGTGTATTCATGAAGAACAATTTGCATACTCGGGTCCGTTTATTATCTCGTGGCAAATAGTAAGCATGGTTCATAGTTGCCCGACTAACACTGCCCACTCGCGTATATCGATACTTTGGTTCAATAGTAGTCATGTTGCTATGTACAAATCGTCTCTGCTCTTCTAAATCGGCCAATTTCCAATATTCTTCGAAAACCATGGATCGTTCATCAGTTGAGAATACTTCACTACGTTTTTTTTCCATAACTCCGGATGAGCTTTTCTTTTTCGAGACCTTTTTGGCATGTCAATAAACGAAGCTTCGAAACTAGGCTTTGTTACAATGCTAGGTGGAGTTTGAACATTGAGCGAATGGCATTCGTCATTATACGGCTGAATTATATCGCAAGGTGAATGGTTTTCAATATCAGGTGTATGAGTTTTATCGCTGATTGGCTGAACATCAATGCTAGATGGTTCAATATCTTCATCAGTGGTTGAATCAGTTTTGCGTCCGTCAATTTCAAAATCAGGATCTTTTACACTGTCATCTGAAGAAAAATCTGAGCTAGTTGATGAGTCATCGCTAGAGCTAGAGTTGCTATCTGAGTCACTGTCAGTGGAGGTACTTTCCTCAACAATAAAATTCGGTCGGTTTTCAGGACTATTGTCTGAAAAATCAATGTTATATTGGCTGTCTGGTATTGAATTTGTTGAAAATGAGTCATTACTTGATTGATTATCTTGTACGGTATCCATTTTGTTCTGAGTGTTTAGTATCGGTGAGATTAATTCTTGATCGACAGTGTTGGGAGTTGAGTTGGACGTGTTATTTTGAGTTGAAGTTGTTTGAAGATCTTCGTTTTTGGATATTACCATACCCAAAATTTTTTGTGCTCGGGTACCCATTCTATAAAAAAATAAAAAATAATGATATACCTATATAAACACAACAAAACACTAACTCTGAACATTCACTCCTGGTCTTTATCATCAACGGCACTAATGTTTTTACTTATTTATTCATTTATTTACCACTATCATGTACAGACGCCAGCACATCCAGCTACCCTGCTACCCTATCTGACAAATTTATTTTATAGATTTTCAACTTTATTACATAAGCATAAGGTTCACTTTCAATTGGGGGAAGTTGACAAATTGGGGTAGCTGGATGTGCTGGCGTCTGTACATAACGAATTTCATAAAATATTTTTATCTGAGCAGCCAGCGAGTTAAGTAGCACAGCTTTTGTTTGTACCTACTGATTTAGGTACGCACTCGGTGCGCGTAGTACCTACGCGAGCATACCTACTGCACGCGAATGAAGCATACGGGGACGTTAGCAAACTTATTTCCCACAAATTATTACTTCAAACAAGTTTTAAGTAGGTACCTAAAGTTGATTTACCTACCCGCTCAAAAAAGTAAAAAGTAAAAACCAACGATAACAGACATCAATAGAGCCACAACAGAAACATGTCTAATTTGTCTAAGTAAATAATATCGTTTATACTTTTTTATTGTATACAAAACAGACGCATAACAAGTACTGCACTTTTGTCCTAAAAAAACAAAAAATTTGCTCATAATATTAAAATGCAAAGCGGACACATTCTATAATATGGCCCTTTGGCATATAAAATAATCTTGTACTTACTTGATATTTTAATTCCACACGGCTCCAATACAAAATAAGGCACTTTGGTCTATATAATTAAAATAAAACTAGATATTAAATCGCAATATGGCCCTTTGTCATAAAAGTTGCGTGCGCTCTCGCCGACTACGAGGATGCAACTGACAAGATGGCCGTTTCGATCTGAAGTTGGTCACCAAAGTCACGGAATGCAAAAGAGGCGGTTGTGTGATTGGTCCATTTTTAGTGATAGAATCATGGGTGTCTTTTTCGAATATAAAAAATAGAACGGTTTAGATGCATTTTTTGGAAAAAAAAGAGTTTCAGTGTTTTTTGCGTTGTGGCCTTTTCGCATTTAATCAGCGATACGTTGTATATCAGTTATCTAGTCGCCATAGTACAAGCTCTGCTTTGTTTGGAATCAGATGGATGTGTGTAAATAATGTCCCAGGATATTATATTATTATTACCCCCGATTCTATTCAAAAGCAACTAAACTCATTTAAATGTCATGCATCTTTCAAACGGACTTTTAATGGAAAGGACGGGGTATCTTTATTTTATGTCAATTTTGTTAGTTTAAGCGAGAATTACTGAGGGAAAATACGCCACACGTTAGAACCTGTTGACTAGGTAATAATGTGCCTAGTGCACTTAATTGGTGCGCGTATTATAAGCATTTTTATTAGTTTGACAGTTGTATGTATGTATGACCTGTCTTTTTCATAAGAAATGAATTAGAGAGACTTGTAATGACATTTAGTTGAGTGGTGTAATGGACAGAATCGCCAGTATTGTTGTATTAAATACATTATCAGTGATTAATCTTTGATCTAATTAAGACAATAGGAGTATGATTTATTTTAATCACAATTATTACGATTCATTATTTGATAAATTCCCATTAAACTAGAAAGTTTTAAGTTCCACCACAAAGCACCCTTAGCGTGACGACGTCATTTTCTTGAATTGACGATAGCTCGCAATATTACTAAATTGATACTAACTAACTGCGGTCGCCAACGCGCATGCCAAGCGCGGTGACTACGGCAAACCCCTCTAAATGGCAACGTTATAGTAACCTTTGGGGGGAGGCCTATAGGAAAACACGTCACATTAAAAAAAATGATTATTGAAGTACTATTATTTTTTCTTAATATAAAGAAACATCTACAAGTAGGCCCGTGTGTGAATCGAACCAAAAACACGAGGGCAACGAAGCAGTAGCGATGCGAATACCTTAAACACTGAGCCACATCTGCAATATACACTTTAAACTTTCGCATATTATAAGTATACAAAATTGTTTACAAAAAAGGTTAGTCGCGTTAATACCTGTCAATATTGTATAACAGACCTTCAGTATCAACCACTTATAACTAGTTAATAAAAGACGCTAATCGCTTATGCCTTAAGACAAGGGCAGTATAAATCGAATCGCACGCGCCCCTCATTTTGTTTACTCTGATGTCACTGCGTTAAACGGCGTATAACACGGAAACTTACACACGACATTTACCTACATATTATACATGCTTTAAAACGATTTGTATGCAACGTTTCCCATACCGATCTCAGAATAGTAACGTGCAGTTTATTTGCAAATCAATATTCTATTGGATTTTATGTATGTTGTTTATATCTGTTAGCTGATTTGTATAAATAAATTGCTGGAATCTTATTATGGAACTTGTATTCTATTCTTATGTTCAACACCTTCGCGTCGTAATATGTTCTTAGTGAATGGTTTTTGCTTGATTTTTTATAATGTTTTTGTTAAGTTTGAATAGTTTTTGCATTTAATTTAAAGAGCGTGATTGCGGCATGCATGCCTAATGAATTGTGGTACATAGAATGAACACAAATAAAAACTAGAATACCTACAATTTTTTTCTGTAGAACTGTCTGTCTACGTTAAAACGCTTGTCGATTGACAAAAGCGAATTTCATCGATACGAATTCAAAGTGAGAACAGGCATCTTATGGGTACGCGCGCTCCACCTTCGATCTACCTTCACACCTTCGTGAGATCATGGTCAAGGGCAAATCATTCCAGTATAAAAAAGCAGTGTGTTCGCTGCGTTGAGTTCCTAATAATTTTGACTTCTTCTAAGAGACTTTTGTTTTCGCTTCTCTACATAGAGCTCGAAAGACGTCTTCGTTATTTGTATAGTTGAAGTTTGGAAAATGTCCTTGAACTGTTCAGGCCAACCTTGCAAATATATTAGCCACAAATGCAAAAAAACTGATTTAGAAAATCAATTGCGGGCATTTAGCCGTCTGGGTAACTGCCAGCAATATATAAAAATAAAAACTGTCTCATAGAAAGAAGTCTGAAGAATAAGGGGACTATAGAACGAAAATAGTGAATATTATTTATTTTATTACAATTTTTTTTAATTATGTAGATATTTTATTACAATTTTTTTTTAATTATGTAGACTAAGTTAATAATAGTTAAGTTGTTCTAAGATATTAGTTATGTTTAACTGTGCCAATGTTTTGTAGATGGGAGTTTACTTGTATGTAATAAGTTATACTGTAATTGTTACTTATATAATGATGTTTAAAATGAGCTTGTATAATATTGTTGTTGGTGAATCCAATAAACTAAAAAAAAATACCGCTATGTTTCAACGAATTCGATTAATTTGGACTTTCAAATAGGTACTATAAGTATATGTGTGGAAGTCCAAATTCATCGAATTCTAAAGCACAGTTATTTCACAATAGTTAAGTCCAAGTACCCCTCGGTGGAAGAATCTAACACGTACTCGGACGACTTTTACTCGTATTTTCCCTAAAAACTAATATTATCAATACTCAAGTGGAAGTTTCGGAGGGTAACAATCAATATTAGTGACATTTAGACGGAGAGGCGTCAATGTTATGACGCTGGGTGCGAAGAGGAATAAAAATAGGCTTATATTACAAATGTTTATGGTACTGCTGTCTTTACAAGTTACTTTTTGTGAACTTCCCAATTCATATATCAAATATATTTGGGCAAAATAACAAAAGTCGAACGTTTTTTCTCACGCAAAATTAAAATATTGAAACTGACTGCACGTGTGGCGCAGCGGCTTAGACAGTCGCCTCGCCGCTTCGTGTCGCGGGTTCGAGTCCCGCCACGGACAACTATTAATGTGGCTCATAAATAGTTGTTCTGAGTCTGGATGTAATCTGTGTCCGTCTATTATATGATTGTAATAGTAGAAGAGTTTAATAATAGACGGACACAAATTACATCCAGACCAAATTACAACCATTTGTGGGTCAAACAAATAGTTGTTCGGCGCGGGAATCCAACCCGGGACACGAAGTGGCGAGGCGACTGTATTAAGCACGTGCAGTAAGTTTTTCACTATACTAAAACTGCATATAATTGTTAGAAGGGAATGCTGTGATATTAGAAGTAGGTTAACTTTTTACAAGTTTAAGTTCTTCAGACATTATGTGCGAAGCACTGCTTAATTGGTCAAATCAAAAAGTAAATACATTACATAAGTAATTATTATTTAGTCAGGTGCAGCTCCTTCCGTTAGACCATCAGTCACCATAAATCTATAATATAAGCCATCGAAATTTGTACCTTATCACATAGAAAATAAAGGCGTTTCTGCTACTGTTATCTAAGTGTTTACAAGGGGATTACAGGCGGTGACGAATTAGATTTTATCTTTAGGCGCCAACAGTGAGTCAGTGCTGTTCCTGATGTTATAAGATAGGCTTACTGTATGTTTGCTAGTTTTCATAAACTGTGTTATATTTTGACTAGTTAAGCATTTGTTATCACTAGGTGAGGTAGAGATACATATATGATAAAGAGGGGTTTAGAGCACAAACTGAACGGCCGAGGTGAATTTGGTGACAGATAGGGGTCTGTCAATATTAAACATATTATTAATAATAGTCATCATCATCATGCGCTCATAGCTAGATGCTCTCACCGGTCCATAAGCGATCGGAGAGGTTAAGTAACTAGGCTCACGGTCAGTCCATATAAGGGTGACCGCCAAAGTGGTTTAATTTCTGAGCGTCTCCGTGCTTCGGAGGGCACATTAAACCGTCGGCCTCAGTTGTAGTCATTAGACAATAGTCGTAAAGCCATGCCAGAGGCCTACTGGGCGGCTTGAACAACTCTGACACTAGGGTATCTAAGTAAGTAAGATCATCATCATCATCATTACAGCTGAAAGAAGTCCACTGATGGACAAGCCACTCCCACGAATCATCTTGAGGAGATATGCCATAATTGCCACGCTTGGCAAACGGGTTGGGGATCGCAGTAAGATGGTCATAGTACGCTGAAGGTAGCTGTTGCCCGTCCTCTGGTAGCCTCAGTTCAAGCCCCATGTCATGGTTTGGATGTCTGGTACATTAAGCGGCACACATTACAAACAGAATAGTGTTAAACATTGACGCCTGCCTTTCTTCGGCAAGATCGCCGGCGAAGAGTATTTATTGGAACGAAGTTCCTTATCGCGCGTTGTGAAAGGCGGCTAGACGGAAAAAATTCTTACGAAAAGTTGTCACGACAATTTTTGCAGCTGTTCGGCGTGCGCATATTTTTTCTGTCTGTCTCTCTCTCTCTCTCCTATAGAAAGCAAGCCAGATATTTTCATTTCTAATTCGCATTGAACAGTGTGGTGTCGCGACGATTTTTTTTGTTGAGTGAATACAGGTTTTTTGTACATAATAAATAATAAGAAATAACTTCGTTCCATCCGGGTGTCCCTTGACACCTCTCAAGTTTTTATTCATTAGAACTGGTGATCCCGGCTTAACGCTACCAGGAGCGGCTCTGAAATAAAACTTCTCAAAAGATTGATACCTATGTTATGTTTGTTTCCAGTTCAAAATATTAACTAGTTCTTTCAAATGTATGTTCACAATAATGAGCAGTTACTTCGTTGACAATAATGTATTTGGGTAGAGATACTGTATTTATATTTTCTTATTGTCTTACCTTAAAAGTAAGTGCTCTGCCGCCTGAAACCCTATTATAATATACTTAGTGTTCAAAAGACTAGTTTTTCTGTACAGATAAATTTATAGAATTTTATTGTCTAACTAGCTGTGCCCCGCGGTTTTACCCGCGTTAAATTTTATAAATTATAATAGCTCCTCCTCCGTAGGTGATAGCGCGATAATATGTAGCCTATAGTTTACCCGACCTCTTAGTAATATTCATGCAAAATTTAAAGTAAATCCATGCAGTACTTTTTGAGTTTAGCCCGGTATACATACAGACAAACAGACACACAGACAAAAATTCTAAAAACTATATTTTAGGCTTCGGTATCTGTTGTAGATCACGGCCCAAGTATCCTTTTAAAAAATATTTAATGTACAGATTCGACTTTCCTACGATTTTATTATATGTATAGATTAGATCTTGTAAAATGTATTTGTATTTTATTTCTAGTACTGTCATAATTATATCCCGCTCGGCACACCGGTAGCGAGAGCAGTTATAAATAAGCAGGTGACTGTTATCTTCCGATACTCCAGATTTAATTCTTGAGCACTTGACAACACCCACTGTTTGTATGACTGATTCCTATTCCTAGCTCTCAAAGTTCTAAAAATATTAAGCGAGCAAATACTATTTTGTTTTTACTTTTATCGAGAACATTATAAGATACTATCGATAAGGTATTGGGGCTACTATTTATTATTGTTGATAACAGTGATGCGATAAATCATATTTAGCATGACAATGTTTATCAAATATTTCAATTTAATATGTATACGGAGTTATTTTCTACTTCAAATCGGATTTCATTTGTCGGAAAACGAATTATTAGACAATGATTATCGTTAAAAACAAATATTAGACAAATAAAATCAAAACAATATTTTCTTTTTTTTTTAAATCATTGATTATAGCGTAGCGATGAATACGCACACGAAACTATTTTCTGCGGAGTATCCGTCACTCTTCAGGAGGTAAGATCAGGGGCTCTACCGGCTAAGTCGCCGAACATCGTTTTCGTGAATGGCGTTCAAATAAATAAAGGTTAAAAATGACTCAAGCGTTAAATCGGCTTCAACGTTGACAATCGATTCCGGACCATTTATAACGTCACATGTGGTCATGGAAGCCGATTTAACGATTGATTAAGTCATTTTTAACCTTTATTTATTTGAACGCCATTTATATAATCGATGTTCGGTGACTTAGCCGGTAGAGCCCCAGGAGTTTTTTACGTTGACAGGTGCACTCTGCGACTGTGACGCCGCGGCGCCGCCGACTACAATCTGTATTCAATCCGTCACGATGGAATTCAGAGGAGTTGTGTTAAATAAATATGTTGGGACAACTAACACACTGCCATCTGATCCCAAACTAGACAGAGACTGTACTATGGAAACCAAACAACTGATGAACATATTTTTATTACAGCAAGACGCAGAACAAATAATCGTGCTCATCACACAAAGATTTATCCTGCGCGGGGATCGTTCAGGAGTGTGAGTATGTTCTGTTAGTTTGACATTTGAAAGGAAGCCGTAACGAATGTAGTAAAAGTCCAGCGTGACAAATAGCACTCATCTCCTTTTAAAGATATTGCACACTTTCGATTTTATTGGCCTTTTGTCAGTTTCGGTGGTAGTTAGATTTGTATGCATATCTTATTCAAGTGCTTTTGGACACTTCCGCTTACTCACAATGTAAACCATTGTGAGTAAGATGGGACAAAAAGTTAGAAATTGATTCCATAAAACCTTAGTATTTACTTTAGCTCTTAAGGAGTCAATCCTCCCCATGAAATCGAATGACTAGTAAAATATCATACAGATGCATATTTTTTAACATGGCTGCCTAGGACAGCCTAGGATGCTTTCACAGCTTCACCGGATAATAGAGGCAAGCGGGGGTTCAAACCGTAGTAAATAATACTACAAAATAAGTATGACTCTATATAACCCACGCTCCAATTGAATCTTGGCTTATGACGGTTATTAGTCTATCGGTTTTGAACAAGTTTGCGTCTCGCGAGTCGCGTGTCGTTCGTCCGATTGAAGACCGGAAGGGGCAGTTCATTGATACAATTGCAAACTAAGAGTTATGGAGGGGCTTGTAGCGGATAACTGACTTCTACTTACCACGTTCCTTGCACACCACTCTACTCAGATAAAATTATTCATACATGCATAACCATTAACGACACCGCAACGTTAAAATGGTTAGATTTTATTGAATTGTATTTTATGATTTATATCAACATTAAAAATAATTCTTCATTTCGTTGCATTCAACTAAAATCTAATGCTTAAGGAGTTGTTATCAATACAATATATTTAACATTCAACTGTGAACAAATCAGGTAGATGAATGGCACTTACATCCTCCGTTAGGGAGCTATCAATTAGATCTACCGGTGTGTATTCATAGCTTAACGGCAGAGCGTCTTCTCCGTATTGGTAGAGGGAACTGATAGATTGTATAATTCCCGAGTATTAAGTTTAATATCCTACTCATTCCTCAATCAAAACATTACCTCGCGTAAATAAATGGACAACATTATAAGCATCAACACAATAATTATGTTAAAAGCCGCAACATTTTTCTCCCTACTACGTATTTAAGTGACAAAGAGTAATACGGTGGTAATACTTTAAAAGGCATGAAATTGACTCTCATTTACATATTCGGAGTATGAATCAACATAAACAATAAAGGTGGACCACACAGTACGCAACTTGGTAAGGAAAATTATAATGGTGTTCATAGAATCAGTTCTTTATGAGGTACAGTCAGTACAATAGTTGCTTTTTCCACAACAATAGAACAAAAATAGGTTTTGATTAGAAAATAAACAGCGCACATAATAAATAAGATCTGTTAGATGTATATTAAACAAATAATATTCTGGGACATTGATGTAAGTTTCTAGTTTAGATTTCAGAGCTAATATTCACGGAGGACTCAAATTATTGCGTTCACGTATGGCATAAAAATCTTTAAATCTCACTATAGAAAAAATAAACTACACATAAGAATATTTTCAAATATCTCATAACTCTGAATAATCTATGAACGATAAATAGAAAATATGTTAATTTCTCCGCTATGCATTTTGAATAAATTTTACTTTTTGGATCTTACTAATCAAATATATATCAAAATAAAAAAAAAATTAACCCTCGACTCAAAAGAGTGGTGTTATAAGTTTGACGTCAATGTCTATCTGTCTGTGTGTGTGTCTGTGGCATCGTATCTCTCAAACAGATGAACCAATTTCAATGCGGTTTTATAATTTAAAAGCCAGTTTCTTTGCGGTGGTTCTTAGCTGTTTGGTTAATATCGTTCCGCCAGTGTAAGAGGATCAGCTTTTTTCCAAAATGTTCCATGTTTTCTAACGGTTAGGTTATTCAAGAAACAACGAGCCATAAATATACTAGTATATGCATTAAGCTTGCAATAGTTTTTGGGCACATTTCACTTTGCATCAAATTTAAATAAAATATAAGTCAATTAATACCAGTCATCTATAAAATATGTCACGCAAATCCGGTGATCCTTTACCACCCATGTAATTCACTCCCACTTATTTTATTACAATTTTGCCACAGCCTTATATGGTACCACTTAGTGGGCTCGATATCTATCACAACCATTGATTTACTAAGGAAACACTATAACTACCTCCGTATCGGGTTTACTAGCCTTAGGTTAATAAGACGCCATAAACCTATAAGAGAGGTAGGGCACAGCGTTTATTCGCTCGAAGAGCAAGCCTGACTGGGGAAGTACCTCCACCTTACAGAATACATTCCTTAATAATAACATTAATAATTTAATGTTGTGTTTCTGAGTGTGAGTAAGGTCGCCAGAGCTCATTGGGGTGGGGGGAAGGGTCAGCAACACTTGTTTGCTGACTCTTAAAGGCCGGCAACGCACTCGCGACTCCTCTGGTGACGCGAGTGTGCACATGACATGACATGGGCGGCGGTGATCACTTACCATCAGGTGACCCACTTGCTCGTTTGTCGACCTCTGGCATAAAAAAAAAACCTGGAAGTACAGTCAGCAGCAGATGTAGTTTCATTATAAAATTATACAATACTGTCCCACTGCAGGACCTCCTCCCACAATATGAGCGGATAGGCCACAGTGCACCGCCATTTTATATGCCACTAGCAGTGCCCGCGGACTTCGTTCCGCGTTATAAATATTTTAGCTTTCTAATAAAAATAATTTTGAAAATCGGTTCAGTAGATCCAGAGATTATCCCTTACAATGTCACGAACTCCCAAACGTTACCTCTTTATAATATTATATAGTATAGATTAAAAACTATTTTGGAGGACTCTTAGGCATGCAGGTTTCCTCTTGATGTTTTTCTTCAGTGTTTTAAGTACGAGATAATTCGAACACGTACATGAGTCCGAAAAGTCAGTGATGCGTCTCTTGGGTTGGAACTCAAGACTTTTAATTCCACTGGTTGGACCGTTGCGTCTCGTGTTTAAACCATGGCACCACTGACTTTTAAAGAATTTAGAACTTAACTGAAATGGTTTCTTGCTTTAGAAAATCCTAATGACACTTCATTGCCCAAACGGGGGTTTCAACTTCATTATCTGCGACAAAACGCCTTATCACCAGACGAACGGGGAAGGTAACCAGAACTAAGCACCAAAGATAATGCATATCTCCAGCTGTCTCAGCCTGGTAGTTTAAAATATGCTTTAGAACTAAGAAAAATAAAATGGATTGTTGACTCTCTACACTGACTTTGTTGTTGACTACTATCTACACACTTTCAGTATTGTAACCGTAAGTGTGTGGTCGTCCTAACGCTTAGTATGTAGGAAACGGCGCGGTATGCGCGGACGCACAGATATAGATCACAGGCGCCGCCCGCCCATTTACGGCTAGGCGCTAATACTGCCACCCAGTGCCCTTACATGTTAGTGCTGTTTGCAATTGTGTACATTTCTAATTGGAAAACAAAGAGCAAAGTAACCTAGTAACTGTATTGAACAAGAAACTTGCTTGCAAATATTTCCTTCTGGTTATCAAGCTGTGCTCTACATTGGCTTTATGTTTTACTGTAATTGGAAAACAAAGGAGCTGTGCAAGCAAGGAAACAATTTGAAATAGCAATGAGGTTTCCTTGTTTTGGACCATGACTTATATTGGCATAAAATAAAAGGAGTTCTTTGGAAAAGGGTATATTAAAAAATATTGTGAGGGTCGCTGGGAGCAGCTGGGTAGCGCAAGTCCGGCAATTGTGGAAATTCTTGGGGGGAGGCCTTTGCCCACTGTACGCGTGTTTCTGCTGATATGATGATGATGATGTTGATATAAAAATAACAAAACTTATAAGCTGTGGTTATCTTTGTCATTTCGCTTTCGCTTGTTTTCACTTAAGTGTAAATTTTATCTAGTTATATTATGTTTAGCTAGTCGAACATGCAGTCTTTTTTTTTGAAATATTAATTTAGTAGTTAGTTTTAATATTAGTCCTATAACTTTAACGTCAGAACTAGTTAAGTACTCATTATATTTTCTATTTTATTATATTTTGCTGACCACACGAAGAAATTTAATATTTTTCTGGTTGGGTGATTTACCGAGTTAACTAACCGTGAAAAGATCGTTAAAAGTATTAAAAAAATGAATTTATGTGAGCCGGCTGCACTTACTTACGTGCTACTTTATAAAATGTTTTAATTATATGAATATCTTAAAAATATCTGAGACTATGGAACGGGCCGTCCGATTTTAGTATATTAACATGTTCCCAAGAAAATCTCATCAATAACCTTACAAGCCTAAGAATTCAGCAAGTAGATTAACAACATCACACCTTATACAAAATGCCTCTACTTCGGCGACCCGTAGGCGAAAAACCGCAATACATTAGCAAGCGGAAATTATACAGCGACACCTGCCTTGAAACATCCATTCATAACAAGTTTCCTAAAAGAGAACCGCTAGGAAAGACGTTGGAATTCCAATATTAGGAATCCGTACGCCTTCGACCGGACTTGGAGCATGGTACAACGACAATTCTTTTACTCATGGTAGGCGTAGTACGTCTGTTTTGTTTTATCCGTGCTAGAATTGCATCATAGGTACAGATTCGTAGAGTGCCCTAGGATAAGATTAAAACAATGTATCGAGTGTATAACTTTGTTAGAAACAAGTGTTAATCGGTAGAATAATACAGGTTGCGGGATGTAAGCTTAACTTTCAGGAAAATAATTTATTTTGTAAACTACGGTTAAGGTTAACTATGAATGTTATGGATTTGTTATTAGAGAACGAAAAATCAGGATAAAGAATATTATTTGGTAATTCATACACAAATCGACTGCACTGTAATATGTCTCCCACTTCTTTATGGTTGTAGAATTCCCAAAATGTAGGGAAGGTCTAACTAGGAGACTAAAACTAGGAGATATTAAAAAGAACACGAAATATCAAATGAATTAAAATGAAATTTTGGCTAACATACGAATATAGACTGATCTCGACTATAGGCTAGTAGATGCTCCGAATCGGCATCAAATGGTGTCGTGCCCAGAAGACTGGCAGCATAGGCCACGCATAGGCAATCCTTATTCTCTGTAATAAAAATAGACTAGCCCTCTGGTCATTCTATATTAAGATATAACTAATTGTGCCCCGCGGTTTTTTTAAACTTTATTAATTATAGCCTATGTGTTATTCGGATATATAAGCTATATTACCACAAAGTTTCATCAAAATCCGTCCGGTAGTTTTTGCGTGAAGAAGTAACAAACATACACACTCATAATCTTTCGCCTTCATAATATTAGTGAGATAACGTTTAATTGATGCCTAGATTGGTTTTCTAGGGTCAAAGCAGAATTTATAATTTTAACATCGGCGATTTAGTTGCTTATCGGAAGCTCTATGCAAATATTTGAATGTCAATGACATCTATCTGCAGAATACTAGGACTTGCGATGACAACATAAAAGCAGAAAGTCATCAAAACGCGAGACAGCCGAAAAATATCTGATTAATAAAGTATCGTTAACGCTCTAAACTATATATGTGTTTGTACAGACGCCAGCACATCAAGCTACCCCAATCTATCAAATTTCCCCAACTGAAAGTGAACCTTATACTTATGTGATAAAGTTGAAAATCTATAAAAGAAATTTGACAGATTGGTGTAGCTGGATGTATTAGCGACTGTATTTTCTGAAATAGCTACGGAACCTTATAGAAATAATATTAATAAAAGTGGATTACTTGCCTAATATCTCTAGTTTAAAATAGATAATTTTAAGTAGATAACAACGATATCAAGTGAACTGGTTATTTTCAGTAAGCTACGCGCAACTATAGAATCAAGTATCTTTGGATCGACCTTCGTGGGCTTACAGCCAGGTCAATAACACTGGTCAACAATCAAGTCTCAAAACGAAGGAACTACGTGATTTATAATTAGTTACGAATACAATTTTTTGCATAAATATTGAGTGGGAAAATAAATCCTTTGGAATTTATTTTAATTTATTCGTAGATTCGGATATTCCAGTCGGTACGGATGAATAAAATAAGTTTATAAACCGTTCCGATCAATTAATATGCAAAATATGAATTCTAATCTCAAGAAACTATTCATGCTTATGTAAATATTAGCGATTATTACCATATAAGTTTTAAAAACATATTTTGTACCGAATTTTTTGAATTCCTACAATTAAATATTTGCAGCAGTTGGTGACCACTTGTTACCTCGGCCCGTTATAGAAAAGGTTCTTGAGACACAGACGGACAGTATGATGTATTTGTATTTTCAGTTTATAGTTTAGCATCCTAAAATAGAACAAGAATAAAGAAACTCTCATCTCCATGTCAGTAACCGCCCTCTGGCGTGGGTTAGAATAGATAGTTCAGTTATAAGACTTATATATAATATACTACATGGCTTGAGCCCTTGCCTCGCCTATATAGACCAGTGAATAAGTGAAAGACTCCTAGTCTAAGTGTCTTACACGATCTGCGAACATCAACTAAATACAAAAAAATCTAGTTGGGCAATAACTAGTATTTTATTTAGAAATTGTCTAACTAGCATATTGGACTAGTTTAGCAGTAACGAACTAATTTTTATTTTAGTTGCCTACCCATATTTTTTATAGGTAGTTGAGGTTTAGAATTAGTTAAGAAGGCCTACACTGTTTCAATTTTATTGAATTCATATTAATTCATTTTTATGTGAATTCATTGGATTATGTTAATTGAATGTTATATATTCATTTAAAATTTCAATACTATTCGAAATTTGTGAGACGAAATTTACAAATAGGTAACTGAATTGTCATCTAAAACTTCATACAAAATTTATATAAAGTTTAAATGTTGAAAATCATGACTTGACTTAACACTTGTATAACTCTATAGAGAATGACACCGCGGCTTTCTCCCCTTTGTCAAGAACTTCTATTATCGCATAGAATCCTGATAAATGCTTATTAGGTTAAAAGGGTAACAATGAAGGTAATTTTGTATCAGTTTTATCAATACAAAGGGCTAGAAGGACCGGATGCCCGCTGATAAGTAATATAGACAAAGAAGTGGAAGTATAACGTGGAACGGAAAATGTTCGTTAGTCATGAAAGACATATATTTGGGTAATTGCAAAGTATGTAGTACTATTTTCTCGAGGCATGGATGCTTCGGGAAGTACCTGAATAAGATTGGCCGGGAAGAGACAGCCGGCTGTCACCACTGCGGTGATCTCGAGGACACAGCACTCCACACTCTAGTAGAGTGTCCGGCGTGGGTGTCACAACGTCGTGACCTTGGCGCAGCTGTAGGCACGGGTGGCTTCTCGCTGACGGCTGTGATTCAATTCATGGTCACGAGCGAGAACGCTTGGGATATCGTTGCCACCTTCTGCGAGGAAGCAATGCTGGCTAAGGAGGTAGCGGAACGGGAAATAGTGGCAACTTCCTCCTACCCAGCCCACGCCAGGAGAGTCCGGTGTCGGAGGACGCAAGCTGCGGATCTCCGACCTCCATGAAGAACGGCCTGCGGGTGGCTTGTTTGGGACAGCAAGCTACCCGACCAGAGTAGGGCCGAGATGGCAGCGTGTTGTGTTCCACACACGCCTCTCGTGAGGAAGGGGACATTGGAGGGGCCCGTTGAATATGAACCGGCACCTGCCTGGACTTTGGCGAATGCGCAAGTGAATCCCGCGGTCCCGACAGAGGGTGGCTGCAGGAACACCATAGTTTTAGTGGGAGATTCCTATGAGACTACCACATACCCCGTCGCTTCCCTATCGGCGGGGACATATAAAAGGTTTCCACCACGAAAAAAAAAACACAAAAATACGACGACGTCTACCAAGACAGCTAGTTTAGATTTAATTTTATATTTTGCCGAAATTAATGACTTGGTTCAATTGCAAGTTCTACGCTGCTTTTTTAGCTCGTTTTAAATCTTCTGTTCACCCTAGTTTGAACTGTGTTAGTTCTGTGCCTCTAGCACGAGTTCCTGCAGTTTACTTACTCGATCACACGTACAGTTTCGTCCCATACATTGAGCACCAGAGATTTAGTTCTTAATAGTTTCCGCGAGAGGCGCTGGTGCTCAATGTATGGGAGGAAGCTGTACGTGTGATCGAGTAAGTAAACTGCAGGAACTCGTGCTAGAGGCACTGGCATAAGAAGGTAAACTAGATGCTGTCTCGCGATTCAGTACACTGTCTATTGATAAATAATTGTGTAATACACAAGTTGTGTAGAACAAATTGAGTCAATATGTTCAGTGGCAATTATGGCAGTAATTTGTTTACTTGTGTTATCGGTTTTTCGTGTTCTAACTATTAGAAAGATCACGACTCTTGACATCTTATTTATTTATTACACTAACACATCATTTAAAATTTTATTTTATTATAACCTGAATATAGCTAAATTCAGGTATATAATTATTATGAATTAATGAATGATTCAATACCTTCTTACGTAATTAAATCTAAATATTTGCATGACATAAGTTGTCAAGTATAGCGGTATCAAAATATTTATATCAATATCATCGAATTGTAATACTTATTAATATTCTTACAAATAAATAATTCATTCATTCATTCAAACTCTTGGTAATAAATATATTTTATTTATTTATGTAGAAGGATTTGTTTACCTTCAAATTTATAGATAGTTACTATTGACAGACACTATCTAAAAAAAATACATAGGAATCTCATAATACCAGTATTTCTCAAAATTTTCCATAACCATTTTGAGATGTGAAGTTCCAATATTTTCGAACTGAGTGCTAAAAGAAAAACTTGTATTATTCCTTTGTTTTCGAAAATTATAATATTTAAATAGACGGTATCAAAGAAATGTCCAGTATTATGTATCGCACTTAGTTCAAAAGCCTTACCAATCCACAACCTTTATTTCTGAAAAGATCTTACAAACTGTAAAGGTTTTATACATATACTATGACAAAACTACGGCGTCTAAAAACGCGCTATGAGTAAATTATTTTTAAAACATTTTTCTAACGGCTCACTTCCTTAAATCGGCAATAAATAACACGCCAACAGGTTTACAGTGTTAATAAACCTTAACGAGCGTTTAGTTAGTAGATAAGATAACCTAGTAACATCTTCCTTGTCTGCAAGTTCATGTACAAGGTCGACGAACTAAACTGGAGACAGTCCACTAAAATCAAGGCTTATAATAGTAGAAAAAGGAAATGGGGTTAATAATAATAATAATAATAATAATAATTCTTTATTTAAGAACAACATAGGCTCCACTGTGTTAGTAACAAATTGTCTTAAAAATATGTTAGTAACTTAATATGCTAGTTTTAGTCGGTTAGTAATGTTTTACTTATTCTATGTTAATACTTATAATCTAATTTTAATTTACTGATATAAATAACAATTTATAAGTTCTGTTGCACTAGGCTCTATCAGTAGGTCGTATGACATGCAACTGAAAGAACCTACCTAATACAGCACTCTCCATTCTTTCAGCAAATACAACAAGCATCTTGTTGGGACTGTCCCGCCACCTGCGCACCAGGGAGGCAATATTTTTACGCATGAGCGTGTAGAAGTCTTGTGTGCGCTCCTCGGCAAACATACCTGAAGCGCTGCAGTAACGGGGCAGTCCCAACAACATTCTGAATGCATTGTTGTATTGCACTCTCAATGTGTTATAGGTTCTCTTGTAGAAGTTAGCCCACAGGCTACTAGTGTACAATGCCTGCACAAAAGCCTTGAATAATGTAATTTTGACAGGCTTGGAACATTTACCAAACCTCCTTGTGAGCATGTTACATCTAGTAGCCAGTGCCCTTCGCTCTCTCTCTATATCTATATCATCCTTGAGATCCTCCGTCACAATATGACCCAGGTATTTAAACTGAGCAACTCTAGTCAAGGGCGAACCACTTAGTGTAACTGGAGGTACATAATGCGGACTCATGTTCTTGCCAGAAAACACCATAAGTTCGCTCTTCACTGAGTTGTACCTTAGTCCATGTTCTCTAGCGTACTTCTCACATATGCCAACTAGCCTTCTCAATCCATTAATTGAAGGGCTAAGCAGCACCATGTCATCTGCGAACGAGATATTATTTAAAGTGACGTCATCAATTCGACAACCAATCTTGGTGCTACTTAGTTCCTCAATCAAGGCATTTATATACAAATTAAAAAGTCGCGGGGATGTAAGGCCCCCCTGCCTCACACCACAGTGTAGTTTGTATGGCTCAGAAATAGCGTCTCCCCATTTGACAACGTTTGTTTGGTTGCCATACCAGTATGACAGTATCTGTATTAAGTGTGCAGGGACGCCCTCATCCTCGAGCTTTTTCCAGAGCTTCCCGTAAGATACCAGGTCAAAAGCCTTTGAGAGGTCCAGGAAACATGCGTATACCGGAGTCTTACGATCTGTATAGTATTAATATTATTAATATTAATACCTCGATTTATTTCAAACTAGCTGTGCCCCGCGGTTTTACCCGCATTAAACTTTATAAATTATATGTGTTAATCTAGAATATCAGCTAACTCCATACCAATCTTTTTTTCGGATTTATAATATTAGTGTGATGTATAGCATTAGAAACTGTCGGTCCTGTGCCTTACTTCCTGGTGGTGCTTTTTAAATTTAATATCAGATTATGATACATATATCAGATAACCTAGTAACGGATTCCTTATCCCATACAAGTTCATGTGCATGGTCGACGAACAAAACTGAAGATAATTCAGTATAATCAGACCTCAGAATCATGTCTTTTCTGTAGAAGAAGAAGAAATAAATGGGGTTTTAAGATTTCATTTGAATTTTCCGACTTACTTTATTATACGTTAGCCTGGAAGAGATTATATATCGCAATTAGCGATAAGGCCGCCGTTTGTACACTATTATGTTATTATTTTGATTTACAATAGTTTCAATTTCAATTTATTTATTGCTTTAATGGATTTTACATATTTTAGATTATAATACAGTACCAAACATGAACCCTGTAAGGGCACTGCAACAATACAATATACGTACAAATAATTTTTTGTCAAAAACTTCACATGTTTCACTTAAATTTAAATGAATACAATAAAATAGCATTGTGAATATCTGTAAAGTGTGCTTTTTAGTTTTTTCTTTATTGTATAGGCAGCGATGTAATAACGTTATTAAAAAATATGTTATTATGAAGGGAATTATTAATTAGGATTTATTTTCTTACCGACCACCAGTTACTTACTTACTTATATCCATACATAAGTAAGTAAGTAACTGGTGGTCGGTAAGAAAATAAATCCTAATTAATAATTCCCTTCATTAATTGATACATTCAAATTGATCGGCACAAAAACGATACTTGTCAAGCGTGTTTAACTAAAAGCTAGTTAACTAGAAATTTTCAGATTATTATAGGGACAGTGGGGTAGTGTTCCAGTTGTTTAAGGTGTCCTATAGGTCTATGACATGGCTTCTCGGCTATTATCCAATGACTACAGCAGAGACCGGGAGATAAATTACACCACTTTGACGGTCACTTATTTATTTTTTATTTATTTATTTATTTATAGTTAAATAAAACGGTTAATAACCAATTACATTAATTAACTTAGAAACAATTACATTACTTATTTTTAGGGTTACATATAAATTTCAATACAAAATACTGGACATCCTTGCATACTTTCTTTCGCAGAAAACCAAACATATTCGCCTAATGTCTGTCCATCTACCGGCAAACGCATCGCATTCAGGATAGGCAATCAGGAGGGCGTTTAGCGTATCTAGGGTTCGACATACTGGAGACTTGGCTCTAGCGACAGTATGATGCAGCGGCTTCGCAAATAATTCACGCTAGTGGCGGCACTGATGACGCCTACGACCAGGCACATATAACCGACAGAATAAATTAAGGAGCTCAGGACAGTCGATTTCTCCACGAACGGTTTTAAAGGCTACCGTAAGCTGATCAAAGCCTCTTCTCACCTCCAAAGAATTAAAACCTAGCATTCCTAAAAGATAGTTAGTAGGGTACATATAAGGATAGTAGTTGTATATCCTTTTAAATAGAAATCTAAGGAAGGTTTTTTGCACCTTTTCGATAATCAATATTTGGGTCGCTGTATGAGGGTTCCAGACACAGGCACTAGCCTCGAGTTTGCTTCGAACCAGACAATTGTAAAGAAGGCTGATGACTTGTGGGTTCTCAAAGTCACGGACATTACGCAAAACAAAACCCAACCGCCTAAATGATTCCTTGGCAACACCGGAAACATGATCACTAAATGTGAGACAGCGATCGAAGGTCACTCCCAAGTCCTTTATGTTGTTGACACGAGTAATTGGTTGACCACCTATAGTATAATTAAAAAGAACTGATCGCCGCCCGCGACCGTAGGTCATGATGCTATATCATGACCTACGGTCGCGGGCGGCGACCAGTTCTTTTTAATTATACTATAGGTGGTCAACCAATTACTCGTGTCTCTATCTAGTGTTGAAGAGCAGCTTGTTTTCAATGCTCCAGTGCCAAATGGCGTTTATATCTTTTTGTAGCTGTTCACATTCTTTCTCGTTTTTTATTTCCATTATTAGTTTTAGGTCATCGGCATATAGTAGGCATTTAGCAAATTTAACTTTATTTACAAGGTCATTGATCATTACTAGGAATAGAAGTGGACCCAACACAGATCCTTGACTAACACCTGAGCGTGTATTATAGGGCCCGGACTCAAAGCAACCATGTTTGACGAACTGTGTGCGATCGCGCAAGTAGTCAGCAAAGAAGTTGAGAAAACCTTGACAGAAACCAATGGCAGCCAACTTAGTTAAGAGCACATCATTGTCGACCCTGTCAAAAGCTTTGCAGAAATCGAAGTAGAGGACATCAACTTGCTTTCCTATGTCTAGGCTTCTAGAAATTAAGTCCACCTTAACCATAAGATTTGAGTTAACGGAGCGACCGGACCGAAAGCCATGCTGGGCATCTGATAGATAAGCATTTATACTATTGTAAATAAATGTATGAAGTATATGCTCAAAAACTTTTGCTATCGTTGGAAGGACAGCAATAGGCCTGTGTTTATCCACTGAGGATCTATCACTGGTTTTAGGAATAGGCGTAACTCGCGATATTTTCCATTGTTTGGGGTATACACCTGATTGGAAGGCCAGGTTGAAAATATGACATAGGGGAGGTAATAGACTTTCTTTGCATCCCTTAAGGATGTAGGCGGGAATATTGTCAAGACCGATCGAGCTAGAAGGTCTAATTTTATCAATTCCCTTCTCTACATCCCGAATTGTCAGAGAAGGAAGAGGTACATCACCTCCCTCAGAGCTTAGGTTCAATATATTTGGGTCCAATCTAGGTACATCAGGCAAAAACACACTGGAGAAATACTGAGCAAATGCCTCGGCCGCCTTTACACCTGAACAAAGCTCTCCGTTATATGCTACTTGTGGTTCAAAGCCACCCTTTGATCTTAAGCTGGATATATGTTGCCAGAAATCTTTTGGATTCTTTTTTAAGCTCTTTTCCACATTACGGGAGTATGACTTATAGGCTTTCTCAGTTCTAGCTCTAAGTTCTGATCGTAAAGCACTAAACTCTGCGTAGGTATGCTCACAATGTGTTTGTTTCCATCTTTTGTGTAGTTTGATTTTCTTATTTATATCGTTTACCATATCTTTAGTGAACCACACTGAATACCTTTTACAACTATAAGTGTGTCTCTTCTTTTTAGGGATGGAGGTGTCAAATAGATCGTACATTATAGTGTAAAACTTATCGGTAGCCAAGCACGGGTTGTTACAGCTAATAACTTCATGCCACGAAGCTGAACCTATTTGGTCATAAAGAAGTTTATAATCTCCTTTGGCAAAGTTCCAGTCCCTACTTCGATCTATGTTGCTGGGGTCTAGCTTTTCATTATATCTAAACGGACCGCGTTGCCTAGGTGCTTCACCGATCTATGATCATCTGATCTATGCTACGAGCACTATCTATTAATAAACATAGCTTAAAATGTCGGGTTTTAATTCTCTATGTATCAGAATTAATTTTTATTAAGCGACACGAGCTTCTATTATTTTTCCACAATTATTGTTAACTAGCTGTGCCCCGTGGTTTTATAAATTACAGCCTATGTGTTAATCCAGGGTGCCAGCTAACTCCATACCAAATTTCATTAATATCGTCCAGTCATTTAGACGTAAAGAAATAACAAACATACAGACTCACACACTCACAAACCTTCGCCTTTATAATATTAGCGTGATTACGTTGCCAATGATTAAGGTATTAATGTAATTTAGCGATCGTTTAGTTAGCATATAAGATAACATAGTAACATCTTCCTCGAATATCAGTTCAAGTACCTACAAGGTCACCGAACGAAACAAGAGATAATCCACTCAATTGACTCCTCAGCAGACATGATACTTGTAGCTGAGTCATCTACTTGTAGCAACAAGTCTTACCAAGTGTAATGGGTAAATTACTAAAAATTGAGATTGAAACAAACTTGTTGTACAGACGCCAGCACATACAGCTACCCCAATCTGTAAAATTTATTTTATAGATTTTCAACTTTACTCACATAAGCATAAGGTTCACTTTCATTTGGGCAAATTTGACAGATTGGGGTAGCTTGATGTGCTTGTACCGAGTAAACTTTTTCTGCCTAAGGCTACGTTTGGCGGTAGTCTTGCCTGATGCATAGGCACAGGCAGATAGGATGTAAGAAACAGCACTCAAATTTAACTTGAAGACCTTTGAGACCTTTCCTGGCACAATCACAAGACGCCAAAAGTAAAACTGTCAGACTTATGTGTGAGTGGTGGCTAGCCTACCTTTCGTTTCTACAGAAGAGACCACATCATCCATCATGAAATACATATCATTAGGTCGTTAGGAATTCTGTCTGAAACAAAACCATGTAGTGTGTTGTTAGCTTTGTTCAGATTGCTTCTAAAGCCTGCGTTTTCGCCGGGGTATAGGAGAAAAGTTATATTATATTCCAACCTATCCTCATCTCCCATTGAGAAATCACTTACCTCACTCAAATTATCAAGACAATCTGCGTGTAATCCTCAATTCCTTGTTTACTGTCTTATATATAGTGTGTCTTATAAAAAAGCGGGTTACACCGAATGAACACCGATGCTTGTGTAATTTCAATATATAGGTATATACCATCAGCTTGAGGAAGACAGCAAACTGTTTGTGGCTCAGTTGCTGTGCCAAATTGGCAGGAGACCGCAATTGGGTAGGGTAATCTAGAGCCCTCCTAGGGAACGTGTCCCGACCATCTGGGACCCGCGTTCCCGGGGCTCTCCCTATGAGGCGCCAAGAGAAGTCCACGGCAAGTTAGGTTAAGTTGGTGCGAGTCCGACATACCCACCCGTACACACAATTTGCGAGTGGCAAGAGTACACATTCACCATGCTTTATATAAATAATTATAGGTACCACGATATAAGCTTGTGTGCAAGCACAATATAGGTATTATTGCCATTACGGATAGCACAAACACAATGTCTAATCCGAATCAAAAAGCGAGGTTTATTCTGGTTCTTTTATATCGCTTGAAATATTACGCATTGTAATAATAGGGCAGAAACATCTCCAAAATTCGCTACACCTAACAAAGAGTCAGGGCAAACAACTGCCCTTTACGAACATCGAATCTGCAACACATCAGATAAAATCAATAAAATTTACAGCTCCCGGGAGTCAAGGATGTGATTATGATAATAATGCGTAATAAATAAATACTATGATAGTTATTTTATAACGCAAGGATCAAAGGTGCGCAAGCAGTTAAGTTTTTAAATGCTACGTATTGGATGACAAGGGTATGACAATCGCTATTTAGGTTAACAGTTTATTAAATAGTATTTACATTATAAGGATTGTACTAAAATCAAATACATAATAACGAGGAACACACAGTTAATCAGGTCTTATAATACTTAACTTACTTATAATACTTAAAAAAAGGCCTACTCTAATTGTAATGTTTTGCCTTGTGACCTTACACAACATGTGTAACTTTTACTATTGACTGTAAACATCTATAGTAAGACATGATATTATGCAAATAAATTGAAATTGACTGCCTACCCCTTAAGAACACCAACCTTTTGAAAAGTACGATTGAAGAATATTAGTCCACCAGTTAATATGACGGATCTTCAAAAGTTGCGGATCTGCTAACCAATATGTAGTCCGAATCCACGAGACTTAGCAATTGTGCGGTTTTGATTGCTCTAATTGACAGAAAATCGATAGGGATTAGATTATAATCGCGTAGGTAGCCACTTGGCTAAGGCACACACTTGTAATTTTATTATACCGTAATTGAATACGCTCTAGATAAACGAGGCAGTTAACATTACAGACTTTATGAAGAGCACTACACGTGTATAAAGATCAGACATCTGCCTATCAAACCAATCTAGATCCACATGTCAAGGATATTTCAGTTACAGACAACTAGGGAAATTGTTAAAAAGGAAACACTTCTTTAACCAAATAGGTTTAGTAAAGACATACGAGGTATACACTTTCATAGAGCAACGTTATTTCTAGAAACCAGTCAGCCGCTAATGGCTACTCAAGCTATTTTTGTTCCTATTGATGTTTTCAACCTAAATGCGGATAAAATTAATGTGGGGATATAATATTTCAGAAACTGTTGCATCTATCTCTTCAGTGTTTGATAATATTTATGTATCCGTAGATAGTCTATAACTTAATAAGATTTTGAACAGGAAGGTCATCTCTTGGAAAAAATAAGTCACAACGGCAATGGATTGACGGGCCGGTTGGCGTGGTTGGTAAATGCTTGCCTTTCACGCCACAGGTCGTGGGTTCGATTCCCATCCAGGACAGATATTTGTGTGCATGGACATGTATGTTTATCCTGGGTCTGGGTGTAATGATCTATTTGGTATGTATTTACAAAAGAAAAGTAAGTATATCAGTTATCTGGTTTCAATAGCCTGTACTGGTCAGGTGTGATTAATGTCCCAGGATATTATTATTATTTTATAATGAACGAAAATATATTTTTCAGCATTTGGAAAATATGGGACATGAACGACAGGGTTGCCACCCGTTATAATAAAAAGTGATTTAAACAAAACTTATAGATAGGCGACGATCTCAAAAGTATTATAAAAATTATTTACAACAACGGAGAAATCGCGTAACATACCTACATACAAAAATAAATGGTCGAAATGATAACCTCCATTTTAAACTCGGTTAAAAATAACGCGTGCAACGAAATGATGAAGCGGATATTGCAAGTCCTGAAGATAAAATCTGTCAAAAGGATTGTTAAACGGTCAGTTGAATTGATGGCTGGTTTTTATTGAGACCACCAGAAGCGATATACAAGCAATAATACATGAATTCTCGAAATGTTACAAATATCAAGCAGAATGTAGAACATAATACTTATCTACCTTTATTAAGAAATATCATGATTAAGTTGTTCCACTTATAAATACATTAACGCTTTCCTTCAATGGGTTTAATAATATCCTGGGACATTATTTATACACGGTTATCTGATCCCAAACTAAGCAGAGCTTGTACTATGGAAACCAGGTAACTGTACAGTAGTATACGTAGTATTATACTACTTGTCTTTTGTAAATACATACTTCTATAGATAACTCTCACTGAACGACGGATTTTTCCGTCCCTGTAATAAAGAGCTCATTCATAAAACGGCTGGCGGTCTACCTATGCCCTTTTATCTATAATAAAATATGCAGTCAGCATATGGGGATATACACTTTTAAACTTTCGCGTATCATAATTATATATGAACATTGTTAACAGGTATTAACGCGACTAACCTTATTTGCACACACACTGCACTAATGCAACTTGGTCGAAACGTCGGGAAAATAAAAATAAGGTTAGCCGCGTTAATACCTGTTAACAATGTTCATATATAATTCGGGGATAGTTAAATACTGTACTAGCAGGATGAAACGGATTGTGATGGACTGGCTTATTACTCTATCATACGAGGATACGGAACTTATCCTCACAGGCTTTAGCTGATTATCTTATCATACAACACACACACACCTGCTCCCACACACACGGATACATAACCACATACAATCACCCATCCCATGAACATGCACACACATTTATTACAAAATACATTCATATTTAGTTTAATTTTATTGTTAAGTGCAGTTTTGTTGTCTGCTATTTTAATTTACTTAATTGTCCAAAGTTTACCTAGTTCCTGCGATACAAGTCTAGAACTTAGTGTAGATTGTTTTGTGTAATAAATGATATTTTGTTAAATAAATAAATAAAAATAAAATAAATTAACACCTAGGTGTAGTAAATACTTGCATGTCCCGCCACAGGTCGTGGGTTCGATTCCCACCCAGGTCAGATTTTCTTGAGCCTAACCATGTCTGTTTGTCAAGAGTCTGGGTGTAATTATCGATATAAGTATGTATTTACAAAAGAAAAGTAGTAGGTATATGTAGTATATCAGTTATCTGGTTTGCATAATACAAGCATTGCTTAGTTTGAGATCAGAAGGCCATGACAGAATATTGTGAATATTATTATTAATTTTATTATTATATCTATTGTAGAATAGTAAGTAGTGTAGAATATATGAGGCTATTAAATTAGAACGAGGTATTTTTTGTCCACTGTACAAAATACATAATATGATAATTGAATTATTTCAATCACGTTTTACTGGAGCATAATTAGCGTTCAGTAAAGAGGTCGGATGTGGGCGCAAGGACCGTCGCCCGCGCAACGTTCCGTTCAACTTTTATTGTGATTATGACACCGCATGCAAATCCGTTCAGTATCTCATAATCGGTTCTCAAGTCTGTCATTGAGTTTTTGTAACGTAACATAATTAGTGATCGCATGTGGGCAGTTACTATGAACTGATATGGTGGTTCGTGGTTCCCTGTTAAGAGTAGATCGCATTGAAATCGTTTTGCATAACCAGCAGATACGTCATTTTCTTGTGATGTTCTATCTTTAGAATCTGCGAGTCATTGAGCGTATTATACGATTGATGGATGATTTCGATTTGAAAATTTTACAATTACGACCGTATTATTTGAAATATTAATACGGTCTATTCAATTTTGATTACATTTTATTTATGGAGCTGTAACAATATTGCTGTAACGAAATTCCTATTCGTTCCTACTTTCAATAGAATTTTCTTGTAAATTTATTATTTAAGTATTAGGGTTTAATATAAATGTATTCGATAGTCTATAAATATATTCTGAAAATCGATCATGAGCATTTAGATGCAGAGCATGTCCCACGAGTTGGGTTTCTTGGCTGTTTCCTTTATCCACGAATCTGCCATCTTTAGAAAAATCTTGGTAATCTACCTTTAGAAATAAAAGGATTTAAGAAAAAAAAAGGTCTTAAGTTACAAACTATTATAATTTGTCTACGGTTAATTAGCCTGTCATTTGTTTTTTTTATATTCATCATTACAGCTAAATGAGTCCACTGCTGGACAAGCCTCCCTCAAGAATCGTCTTGGGGGGATATGCAATAATCGCCATGCTTGGCAGGCGGGTTGGCGATCGCAGTAAGATGGTCATAGTAATCAGAAGGAAGCTGCTGCCCATCCTCTGGTAGATATTCCCTCGGGTCGACTTCTACGCCCCCCACGGGATGAGATGGGGTGATGATATTCTGATTCTGATATTTGTCGCCGTCACCACACAGCAGCAATTTTTTATATTAATACAAGCGTATCACCTGAGGGTAAGTGAGCACCTGTCCATGGATACCGCCAACACCAGAGGGGCAACAAGTGCTTTGCCAGACTTTAAGAAAGGCTTGGAATATTCTTTAAGTTTTCTTTAGGTCATACCGGATCTTAAATTCCTCCGTAGTTAATTGTCCACAAAGCGATCTTGCGCGGTAAAGAGTTTATTTTGAAAGTCACGGCAATAGACGTCCATTCATCCAGATGATGTAGATGAAATTTCCATACAGCCCAATCAAGGGATAGGACTAATTACCAGATACTCTGTAGTATTTTATTGCTACTACAAGAATAAGACTGGCATTAACATAGCGGTTTGTTCGGCACTAGATAGTTCATCAGTATTCATACGAAACGGGACGGAACGTTCAACAAATTGACTGTAATGGTATGCAATATAATAATTAGCACCGAGCTCCAATTAGATGGGATGCGGTACAAACTCATCTGTGAAATATATTGAGGACTCACCGGACTGGTATAATGAGGGCATTGATAAAATAGCAAGTAGTTTTACTCCAAGTGTGGTGATGTCAGACTTCGTTACTGATATGCTGCACGTGGCACATTATTAAAACAATAGCATGCATATTACAAAATTAAAAATAATAAATTAAATAACTGATTACACTCGGGCGATAAATCATAAATTTTCCAATCACCATATTTCGTGTAATTTATAGAATGAGAACTGATTTGTAAGTACATTATATTATGTATCTTGACTATATCTAAAGCCCCAGTCTAAAAACTGGCCAAAAACGAGTAGGACTCGCGCACCTTAGGTTCCGTACAATTTTCTAAAACTGCAAACAATCATGTTTGTTGTAAGGGGCATCCTTACAACAAACATGACTTTTGCAGTTTTATTTGCAGCCCTTAAATATTTGTTTTATTTTAATTTAATTATATACTCTTTTAAAGTCAATATTAAACTAAATATTCTGTGATTTTGTTGTTATAGCGGCAACAGAAATACATCAAATCCTCATTATCAAATACAATAATAGTAAATCGTAATTTTTTAACTTTATAAATGCTAACTATATTTTATTATAAACTGTTATCAACTTAAAACCTTGTTCAATAGCCAGCATCTGATGATTAAGTACCATTAACGAGCTAGTTACTAGAGCATTTTACTAAACAAACTAGTGAAAGCAGAACTCATGCTGTGCGACATATCTGGGTTATGTGCCAACAAAATGAGGAAAGCTTCTCGCCCCCTATATACAATTAGTTTAACATTGAATTGCCATCATCACATCACACCATCATGAAATTCTGTCAACTTTACATACTTTAGAAAGATATTAAACTTGTCTAATGCATGTCATGCTATTTGTAGTACCAGTCGCGTATGATTATGTATCTAATATGACTAAAAACGTCTACCGACAGCTGGTCGAAGACCTCCCCATAATATTTTCGAATGGGAATGAGTCCATCCCTTGCCACAATTGCGCTTGGCAGACGGGTAGGCGATCGAAGTCGTATCTAATCGAAACTCAGAGAGACGCTGCTACCCGTTCTGCGGTAGATATTCATTCAGAACGAGTACTATAGGTACATATAGGCTGAGATGGTGTGGTAATATTTGTTGCCGTCAGCCACACAGCCTAGCTTTTACAGACGCTAGCTCATCCTGCTACCCCAATCTATCAATTTTCTTTTATAGATTTTCAACGTTATCACTTAACCATAAATTAAGTTTCAATTGGGGAAATTTGACAGGTTGGGGTAGCTTGATGTGCTGGCGCCTGTATTAATATTCTACTGTTCTGCGAATTGATTATTATTACCTGATAATAAGAGTTCTACATAACAGTAGGAAAGGACAATATAACATAGAATTTCTGCAGTAATGGTCCAGTGAAAATAATGATAGCGAATGATGGCTTCCACTAGAGCGAGATGACAGGATAATTAGAATGAGTGTAGACAATGATGAACCTTTTAATACTTTCTATATATTTAACAGAATGGATGTTTATTATTCAGATAGAAAATGTATAGGAAAAATAATAATAAGTTTATTTGCAACTAAATATAATAATAATATATTAATTAAGCGTGGTGTAGTCCTCGCACTAGGATTCCCTGTTTTGTGAGGGCAAGGTCCTTCCAATTGAGGTTTAAACTTAAAAAAAATAATAATAAGTTTATTTGCAACTAAATATAATAATAATATATTAATTAAGCGTGGTCTAGTCCTCGCACTAGGATTCCCTGTTCTGTGAGGGCTAGGTCCTTCCAATTGTGGTTTAAACTTAGATGACCACGTTATTATAATATAAATAATTGGATGTATTTTAATAGTAATTTATAATTCATCTTAACATTTCTGAAACAATATCGCATCGAAACAAGAATATTTAATTGCTACAATATATTTTGTTACACACCGAAGGTTGGCCTAATAATATCTAATTAAAATATCGATCACAAAGTTATGGGGGCAAACAATGTCACCGCAGAGTAATACATCACCGTACGAGACCACATTGAAAATGTTGAAATGTACGGTAAGAGCTTGCCTAATACACGGTTTACTGGCGGTTATAATTTATTATAGGGCCTGTATAAGGTATGGTATAAGAATATTAACAAGTCATTGGTAGAATGTATACAATCTACATTGAAATTATATTATAAGTAACTAGCTGGGCCCCGCGGTGTTACCCGCGTTAAATTTTATAAATTGTCTTTGCTATAAACCTCACGGAGCCCGAGACCTTTCCAACGAATGCAAAACCGTGGAAATCGGTTCGTGCGTTCTGGAGTTATAGCGTCAGGAAGGAAAACCCGACTTATTTTTATATAGTAGATAAAATAAAAAAGGTTTTTATTCATGACTTTAAAAAGCGCTTGTAAATAGTCAGAACATGTTTGTTGTAATATAGTTAAGTACATACATAATTATTTCTAGTTACATATTGATATTTACCGTTCACGGATTGTTAATACATATAATAATTTATAAAATTTTAATTGAGGTTTATGCTATATTTTACTACATATTGTCTGAATGGTTCTGTCTATATTAAGGTACGAATTTAATATTATTATTATGGCGGACCTTGTGTTTCTAACGACGGTCGCGCTTTAATACTACCACCGTATTCAATGCGCCCCAACTGAGAAGACCCAGCGAAACAAACTTAGCAGCTTTCTACTCGGCCCAGTGGAGACGGTCCTGCTACACATACTCAAGCGGGCATGATTTGACAAACAGATTTGGTGGTGGTTTGGTATTGTGAACTAACTAAGCAAAATATCATAACTCTCATTTTGGCAGTTGTAAAAAGGTCTAAGTATGTACGCATACAATGTGTTTAAGTCATATAAGGCTTTAATGTAATAATGAAATTTATTCATCGTTTGGTGCTTGTCTAGCTCAAATGCAGAAGTATTAGAACTAGTCCGCGCGGTCTGTTTTGACACAGAAATGTCGAGAAATCCTTAAACAAATAACAAGTTATCTTGCTTCTATTTTTATTATTTGGTATGAATATTACAACATAGATTTAGCATGACAAATTTTTGTATGTCAATAATTCTATGCCGGGCATATTGTATACCCGCATTAGGGTTCTTCCTATCACCTGGCAAAGAAATCCCCGGCAGATTAGGTTTAGTCGGTGCGAGTCCGGCATACCCACCCGCAGACACTCTTTGCGGGTGCCATGCGAAGGCATTCCCCTGCCTTATAAAAAAAACGCTTATAGGACTTACCAGCCACCTAACCAGTATAACTACCAATACTTAGCCTCATTAGTTACTGGCGATCGATCTCTATCGTTTGAAACCAAAGTTCAAGAGGATTAAAGTTAGTTCATTCATTAATAACTTAAGATTCTTAGTACATTCATCATAAGTTATTTATATATGTGACCGCATGATTTTTTTATCTATACAAATAAATAAAATTGGAGTGTCTGTTTGTAATATTGAAATAACCGGTCGGATCGGACGTACGCTATAACAATTTTACATTATAAAACACAAAATGTCGCAAAAGTCACTCGAAAATATAATACGTGAGTTGCATAAAACGGTATCCGCGCTTGTGGTTAAAGTTAGTGCACTTGAAGATAAAATAAGTGAACAAAATACGTTAATTATACAATTATCATCGGTTCCATCCAATACTTCGATTCAACCAATTATAGCAACTACCCCCGCAAACTCAAATTCGCATCAATCCGACACTGATCCGATGCAGCGCTTGACTCGCCAAGCTCGCTTAAAAGCCGTAGAAGCAATAGGCGCCAAGGCAGCGAAGAAACAAAAGTCGGTAAGCAATGTTTGCGCTGGAAGATCGTCCGCACCTAGCGATGATATACCGATAACCCGCAACGAACCAACTCTAATACGTGGGGCCACGCAAACTGAGGCGAACACTGCCGCCATCACAAATTTACCGGATGATACGGCTTCTAACAATGGAGTAATTCGTGAAGAGTTGAAGGTTGTTAATGATGACATCATGACCAAAATTCGTCGCCCCCGTCGCTCAATAATAAGAGCGACTGGTGAAGCGGACTCTGAATTACTGACGGTTGAACAAACTAAATATGTTCATGCCTGGAACTTTCATGAGGACGTGACAGAGGCGAACATACTAACCTACCTCAAAAGGAAAAAACCCGATGTAGACTTTCAAATAAAAAAACCTGATCCAATCCACGACAGTCACAACTGTTTTGTCATAGGAACCACAGCAAACCACTTTGAATTTCTTATGTCACCGGACAACTGGCCAACAGGAACAGCACTACAACAGTGGTATACAACTAAAAATCGACGAAACAGGAAAAATAGCCATACTTTTCGATCTCATACACAAGCGTAAACCGAAAAGTTTTAACATTAACATTTTTTACCAAAACGTAAGGGGATTAAAAAGTAAAACCTCAGAAGTTAAAACATTACTCAACGACTTTCGTGGCCACACACTGGCGTTAACAGAAACACGACTAGATGACAGCGTTTATGATTCCGAGTTATTTCCTCGAGATTATACGGTTATTCGGCGTGACCGAGTTGGAGGCGGAGGAGGTGGAGTATTGCTAGCCGTGCGACAACCTTACCATCTACGGCAAATTCAGTGTGAGTGCTCACCAGACGATGAAATAGTCGCCGGACAAATTACAACGGGCAAATATCGCTTTATCTGTTGCGTAACCTACCTGCCGCCAAGAATACCCGATATAAGATATTATTCGATTTTCAACTGCATAGAAACACTTATAACTCAATTTAAAATACCTGTTATAGTGATTGGCGACTTTAATTTATATTCAGCATCTCAATCTGTACGAGAAAGCTATAAACTGTTATTATCAATGTGTGATTTAGCGCAACATAATACTGTTCTCAATGGTCTTGACCGTGTACTTGACTTAGTCATTAGCCGAAGGGATTTAATGCCCCCTTCTGTGTTGGAGTCTGAGGTGAGTCTCGTTGAGTCCGAAGTTCATCACGTACCATTAGATATAGTTATAACTTTAAATAGGTTTTACTTGCATAATGATCGGGATGCTAGCAGGCACGAATGCACTTCAAAGACCCGTAACTTTAAGAAAGTAAATTATTATAATTTATATTCTCGTTTGTTATATACCGACTGGTCCCCGGTATTGAGCTCATTGGGTACCGAGGAGGCGGTAACTAATCTTTATAACATCTTAAATAAATTATTTGACGAATTAGTTCCAAACAATATAAAACGAAACATACGTGGTCATTATCCAGATTGGTATAACTCACAAACTATAAAATGTTTACATTTAAAATCTTATTATCACACACTCTATAAAAAAACAAACAACCAACTATATTACGCGTTCTTTACCTACTTTCGTAAACAATTTAAATCGTTACTCGCGACAACTTTCACAACTCACTATAAAAATATTGAAAATAATATATTGCAAGATCCCGGTAGTTTTTGGCACTATATTAAACAAAACAGGAAATCGAATGAACCCTCAACATTTGGAATGTCTAATCCACAGCAAGTAGCAGATGCATTCGCATCGTTCTTTAAAAGTGTTTATTTATCGAATGCGCCGACATTAGATCCGCTCGCAGCGCTGGCCGCCGCCTCAATGTCGCCCCCACCCAGCCTCGCACCGGACATTCACGTTATTGTGGACAGTGTGCAAAAGAACGATATACGCATCGCCCTAAAAAAACTTAAAGCAAAATTCACTCAAGGGCCTGATGGTGTACCACAAATAATTGTCCGAGACTGTTATGAAATCTTTGTTGAGCCTCTATGGCACATATTTAAATTATCTCTCCAACAACAAATTTATCCGCTCGTATGGAAAACTACCAAAGTTATACCCATACACAAGGCAGGATCTAAGTCTGAAATTCAAAATTACAGGGCCGTGGCAGTTCTGTCAGTATTTGGTAAGGTTATGGAGTACACTTTATATACACTAATATATAAACAATTAAATGGTTGGTTTTGTGATGAACAACATGGGTTTTTACCTGGGCGTTCCACAACTAGCAATCTTATTAATATTTCAACGCTCATTTCGAACGGAATTGATGCTAAAAGGCAGGTCGACGTGGCTTATTTTGATTTCCAAAAGGCGTTTGATCAGATCCAAAATGATGTCCTACTTTACAAACTAGCAAATATAGGCTTTTCAAAAAATCTTGTTCACTTTCTTTCAAATTACCTAAGAAATCGTAAACAGTATGTTCTATACCAAAACTGCAAATCTGAAGAATATACTGTTAATTCAGGTATTGGGCAAGGTAGTTGTCTGGGCCCATTACTTTTCTTAATATTAATAAACGACTTACCATCTAATATAAAATATAGCACATGTCTAATGTTTGCAGATGATGTCAAATTGGCACTGCCAATTGATACACCATCCGATTGCGACCTATTACAAAGTGACATCGACAGTGTAATTGAGTGGAGCTATCAGAATAGTTTATGTCTCAATTCAAACAAATGTGTGATTGTGTCTTATAGTCGCGCACGTTTCCCAATACACAAAAACTATACACTACACAATACGATTGTGAAAAGAGCGGACACCGTAAAAGATTTAGGCACATGGTTTGATAGCCAATTAACTTACCATGATAATATTTGCAAACTCTGTGATAAATCGCGGAAAAGCCTAGGATTTGTTCTGAGACAGTCTAGAAGCTTTTGTAATCGTAAAACTTTGTGTACCTTATATAACGCGTACGTTCGTACCACACTCGAGACTAATTCAGTGATATGGAATCCCTATCAAGTTCAGTACATACAAAAAGTCGAAAAAATACAGAAATCATTTGTACGCTATTTGTTCAAAAGATTATATTATTATTATCCGTATTTATATCCAACACTTTATATCGTGGGTATGGTGGACTATCGTATGTTAGCAGTACGACGTAACATTGCATTAGTCACGTATTTCTTCAGGTTAATGCGTGGTTACACATATAACTCTTTACTATTGGCACTATTACAGTTCCGTGTGCCGCGACACAGGACATACTTTGTCCAGGCGCGACGTCAACATAACCTATTGGCGGTGCCGGCCGCTCGAACAAATCTAGCCCGAAATGCACCTCTGTCCCGCGCAGTTCGCTATATCAATGATATCGAGAATGACTCAACAATAGATATATTCTCATGCACGGAAAATGCATTCCTAACCGTTGCAGGACGTCACATTGAGGCATTGACTATTGAGAGCAGTATACAGTAACTTCTTATTACAATTTTATCTTTTTCTAATATTATGCAGTAGATACATAATATTAGAAAACTTTTCACTTTATTTTTTTTTAACATGGTTAATTAATTAGCTTATTATAGTATAGTATAGTACCTATAGATTATGTATATAAATTATTATGATTGTATCACTTATTGTGCTTGGAATTATCTGTTAGCAATAAGATATCTGTAATAAATAAATAAATAAATAAATAAATAAAATAACATTTTTTACAATTTTTGTCTGTCTGTCTGTCTGTTTGTTCCGGCTAATCTCTGAAACGGCTGGACCGATTTTGACGGGACTTTTATTGGCAGGTAGCTGATGTAATAAGGAGTAACTTAGGCTACTTTTATTTCAGAAAAAGTCATTTATTTTACTAAAAAACAAAAAAAAAACAATATAAACTAATTAACACGCGGACGAAGTCGCGGGCACAGCTAGTTTTTAATATATAAATTCAAAATATATAAAATTGATGACAGGTATAGCGGAGATGGTAAGGTAGTCGCCTCGCTGCTACCTCAGTACCGATTCCTGCACAGAACAAATATACGTGTGATCCATAAATGGCTTTTTTGGGCATGGGTGTGTTCTTTATACATTAATTTGGAAAAGTCTACCGCGGTACAGGGACTTAATTCCGTCATCTTTAAAAAACAATATCACACCTCGCGACTTTAATAATAATTCACAAAGACGTCTACCAATTGGCTGCAAAAACTTGTGATAGCATCGACTATGTTATCTATGTTAATGTGGTCAGTATAGCTCAGCTTTTCACAACCACTTCTTTATTTTAACAGACAGTAGAATATAAAGATATATCTATTCGACTGGCGATGTGCCAATGTATGGCACTCGACTAAAGTTTTACTATTGTGTCGGATATGAGTGCCGCGTAACGTAATATCTGATGCAACACTTACAAGCCGTCTTCCTTACAAATCGGTTTTAGTTCGCTTCATACATGATATGGCTTCTTTCCTGCGGATTTAACACGAGTGGGATATTAATCTGATATTATTTGTTTCTTTATTTATTACTAGGTGTGCCTCGTGGTTTCACCCGCGTTCAACTATATAAATTATAGCCTGTGTGTCATTCAGATATATAAGCTATATTACTACAAAGTTTCATCAAAATCCTTTTCGTAGATCTTGCGTGAAAGAGTAACAAAGATCCATATACTCACAAAATTTCACATTTATAATATTGGTAGGACTTGATATATGTGTATCCATACATTCCAACATTTCCATTAAATGTATAATTACTTCAAACCAGGCAATAGCTAATTTCCTACAATATAGATGTAATCGTTTGGGGTACAACTGGGTACAATTTACGGCCCAATTCTATCAATGAAATTTTTAGAACTAGAGAAAGCACTTAAGACATTATACTGTCTATGTACTTTTTTAATAACGGCGATGTGATATTGCTAGGATATCTATCGACTTGTCAACTGTAGCTCAGATATGAAGGATCACCTAAGATAGGGTGATTAAATAGAGAAACAGATTTACGGTACAGGCAATTCTGTGCAGGTCAGTAATACCTATCGGTGCAGGTTTAAGTTGCATCAGATAAATCTGACCTTATTGACAACCACGCTTGAACCCGTATGGCTCTGTCCAGTTAGTCAGCACTGACAAGTTTAAACCTGTTTCTTTTAAGTGAACGTATAAGTATAAGATAAGATACAAATAATATACCTGTACCGATCGGTACAGACCCGTGCGGATTTGTCTGTACCGGAAACCTTATTCTTTAAACCTGCTTGCTTGCTCGCCTGCTGTTCTTTAAAAATTACTATAGTAATAAACAAGTATATATTGTACTTTCTCTATGATATATACCGCAGAACATCACGAGCTTTGCCTTTAGCTAGTCTGTCGTCACTTCATACATATATAATATACCTTACATTAGTCCTCTAGTAAAAAGGTGGTTATTACTGTTACACAATATTCGATCAATAGTATTATCGGTAGTTACGTAGAATTACGTATAAATAATGTAGGCAACAAATAGGTATTCCTACACCGCATCACCATTAAATTATAGGTTACCATCGACCTATAGAACTTGCCTGTAGCTGTGTATTTGTATAATTAATGTCAGGTCCCGTGGCCTTCACGGCGTTTCAATAGTATTGTTGTCTCAATTTAATATTCATCTAGTTAGTTGAGGAGAAAATGTTATGATCTATGTATGTACAAAGGAGAAAATTATTGTTTGTGGCTTGTTAACTCGCTTGTTATTAGATTACTTTATAAAGAACAGCACAGCGGAAATTGTGCTCTCCGTAATATCTAGGTTGAGCACCATAGACCGTGGTTAATATGACAATAGGTCTACGCTGGCTTAGCTTAAGGCACTGACGTTAAAATGTTACAATCAATCCACACGCACATCCAGCTACCCCAATCTGTCAAATTTCCCCAACTGAAAGTGAACTTTACTTTCAGTTGGGGAAATTTGACAGATTGGGATAGCTTGATGTGCTGGCGTCTGAAAGGAGAATATTATTGGTTGTGGTTAGTTAACTCTCTTGGTACTAGATTACTTTATGGCAAACTAACTGGATTGGTGATTGTGCTCTCCGTAATATCTAGGTTATGTAGCATAGACCGCGGTTAATATGACGATAGGTCAACGCTGGCATAGTTAAAGGCACTGTCGTCATACACACAAATAACACTGCAATAATGCCTTTATGTATGTTATTTGTCGATAGAACAGGACGAACCAAACACAAAATTGTTTTAAAATAATATATGATATTGCGAACCTAAATGTATATGATATATATATGATCGGTGACCGCAAAAGCTAATAATTAACTTGTTAGCGTCTCTGTAGAGAGAAGACGATAGGCTGTCTTTCCCGGATTACAGCCTTACTTCCCCTCCTAACGAGCTAGTGTTACCACTGCTCATACGAAAGAATGAAGAATATCCAATCATTCGTTCGTATGGGCAGTACTTATACCGCAAAAACAGTAATGTCACACACAATGTTGTCACAAACATGGCTTGAACTTATTCTATAAGAAAGGTAAAGAAACTTAAAACTAACAATGAACTAGCCCGCAGGTTTTTGTTAAAATCTTATACAATACTTTAAATAAAATTTTTAATAAAGTCAAGTGATAATATAAACTGTTAAAAGTAGTATAAATAATGTTTAGACTATGTATAAGCGCTCTACCCATTTAGAGCGCTGTTGTGTGATTTTTTTGGATCATTGCTGTATATAAGGTTTCTTTTTCTGGCTATCTATCGTCCCTCAAGATTTCTGATGATCATTGTCACTAGCTGCGTCAGTGACGTTGCTGGATTTAACAAAATGGTAGAAATGATTGATGTTGGCATAAGTAAGTTACCTGTGTTCAGTCCGTGTTGCGTGTGATAGAGTAAGTGATTGTTTTATAAGCTAGCATAGTACTATTCAAATTCAAATTATTTTATTTGCAGAAATATGGGTCTTACAATGTTCTTATTTCTAATTATTATTATTACTATGAGTAACTTATGTCTTTTACGCACTTTCCTCATTATGTGTCCGATAAATTCACATAGTATATATGTGTAAAAGGATTCCCAATAGCATATGTACATATTCTCAACATGCTGCACGTACACCAGCAACAAACAACACAATATTATTGTCTTAAGGCGTCAATACATTTTACTTCTATTTCTTATTGCCTCAATGTTTGGCTCGTATCCAAACCTAGACTTCTGTTGTGATCAGTTAGTTCCATGGCGGCTTCTGATTATAATCTAGCATTAACGTCTACAGGCTTTACAAATTACCTAATTTGTAAAGTTTTATCTCCCACTTGAACTGTGACAAAATATAAAAAAGACTTGATAAATCGATTGTCTATAAACATTATAGTAGTGTTAAGATGTATTCGACAATTTTTTTTAGTCTAACAATGTTGACCTAATATGTGCTTTTTGCTAAGGCTTTATTCAGTTCCGTTCATGTATTTATCCCACGCAAACCATTTTCAGTTCATGATACGACAGTCCAATTCTAAAAATTAAGCAATATTACGCGAACGCAGACCCACTGCGAGGTTAAGGCATGCGACAAATTATTTGCGATATTTCTATCCCGAACTCTTTTTTTTAAAGTCTACGCCCGCACTATGGAATCTAATCCCTGTGTCACGGGGTACTTTACAAACATATAATAGACGGACACAAATAACATCCAGACTCAGAACAACTATTTGTGTGTCAAATAAATAGTTATCTGGCGCGTGACTCGAACCCGCGACACCAAGCGACGAGGCGACTGTCTTAGCCACTGCGCCACACTAACTAATAAAAATATGATTTGTACATCTATATTTAAGTAGATAAAGTCATCGGTCAAATCCCAAATCATGTATTAGTTAAGACCGTGCAAAATTTAATGACCAAAATCCTGGCCGAATCGTGATTTGTGCAACGTTTTACACTTTGTTCCAACTCTTTATCTTGGAGTTAATAAAGCATGTCACCAGAACTTAGTTAATGTCAGAAAGATGTATAAACATAGTTTGAAGAAATATATTTCAGTTGTTTTATTGCATGTTTACCGGTGGATCGTAAAATTTTACAGTTACTGTGTGAAGGCAAGAATCTCAGACCGTTCAACAACTGTATACTTTATAGACATTTAACCACAATTTATTTATACTCTGAATAAAGTATAATTAATTGGGAACCTACATAATTATTTTCACAAACAATATCGGTTATGTCCTGTTTTTAGTGCTAGGCGTATGAATAAGTTGGATTCGCACTTTTTTAATACTTTTTGATTCGGGACATTCGTCTCAATATTTGACTATGTCAGTCCTGTCGATCTTACTTCATACTCTAAACACAATACAAGAAACACCAACAAGTAACAATTTTATATTAATAAGACAGTAGTGAAATAGCGTATGTTTCATATACGAATCCTCTCAGCCGTATCTCGGTATCTCCCTTTAATATAACATAAAATATTATAATACAATAGCACAAAATTGCTGGCGGTTCTCTTTGACACCACGATACAAATTTAAATATTTTTACCTCTCCCTCTATTTTACCTCGTAACAAAAAGTGTGTACATGGAATTGCCAAACAACTAAAACTACGCACTTATACGCGCACGGGGCACTTATATTAGTCAACAGGTCAGGCCAAAACTAAAGTGTCACATATAAAGATGCCCTGTCCTTTTCATAATAACTATGTTAGAAAGAAATGCAAAGGTATTAGAAATAATAATACCTTAATATAGACAGAACCATTGACAATATGTAGTAAAAATATTAGACTTAAACTAGATAATTAAACATAATGTCTTGACAATAACTTGATACGAGCTAGCTAAATATCATTGCTATAATAAAATAAAATTTATAAATGTTTTCATACAATCAATACAATGTGTACCTAAATATCTATGTTTCTAGAAATAATAATGTATACAACTATATTACTACAAACATGTTCTGCTTATTTACAAGCGCTTTTTTAAATTCTACGTGAATAATAACCTTTTTTATTTTATTTTTATTTTATTAAAAATAGTTATTTTTTGCATAGGCTGTTGCAATCCTATGAAGATACTACTTCCAGGAAGCGGCTTTGAACTACACTTTACCGAGTGCGTCCTCCTTCGGCACTGCTACATCGACAAGCTTGAAGAACATGATATGAAAGTTCAATTGTTTATGACTGTGTGTGCCTAACAAGTAAATTGCTCGAGTGAAAACCAAATAGAATCTTTCATTATTACCTTTGAAAACTCCAACACTACAAACCAGAAACGCGGGTGAAATTATAGATGATTGTTGGTTATGGTAGTTCCTTTCGACACACCAATCTAAATTGCGAAATAGGACAATGATAAAATGGATGAGATTTTTCGCTCCCATTCAATTGTCTCTCATAAAGAATAAAGTAAGTATACTTTTTATCACGGTCAAACGAATTCAATAAATTTCCCTCCACCTTTTTGAAATAAAATATCTAGCATTTAACTCAATATAAATAATTCTTTGTTAACATAACCAGTCTACCTGCAAGTCACATAATGCACTCTTCAAGCTAAGCCGACATGTTTGTTCTCAAACAATTGCACTGTTCTCACACTTTTCCGTGTATTTTTAGCTAACTGGGTCAATTGTGGATGTTTCTACATGGTTGACGAGTAGGGTACATACAATGCAATTTAAATTCCTAATTCAGGTTTTTATATTCATTTTGAAAACTTTACTTATATTTTTTTCCTTTTATCTGGGTAAGAAATCAAAAAACATAAGTTCCGTCTAGTGCTATGCGGTTACCGAAGCGTAATTTTTCGCCATCGCGTCACACAAGCATCAGCAAACCTTCCCTCCCAACGAAATCTGGCGACCTCAACCGCAAGAACATAACATTATAATAGGTCTTTACCTATGAAATTGCCGTTTTGTATGAAAAAATTTAAACGAATTTTTTTCATGAATTTTTTTATTTGTATTAATCGAAGTAATCACCCATGCAATCAATGCATCTTTGCCATCGCAGTGGCAGTTTATTGATGCCCTTCTTAAAGAAATCAGCTGGACGGGAGGCAACAAATTCTTCAAAGGCATTTTGTACTGCCTCTCGGGTATTGAATTTTTTTCCCGCCAAGAAGTTATCCAAATTCTGGAAAAAGTAGTAGTCTGTAGGCGCAAGGTCTGGTGAGTAGGGCGGATGACGGAGAGCTTCCAACCCCAGTTCTTGCAACTTGGAGACCGTCTGCTGTGCAGTATGAGGTCGCGCGTTGTCGTGCAGGAGCAGCGGAGACGAGCGATTGACCAATGCTGGTTGGAGATGCGCCAGCTTCTCCATCATTGTGCTCAGTTCTTCACAGTACACATCTGCAGTAATGCTCACCCCGTTTGGTAAGAAGCTGTGATGAATCACACCGGCGCTAGACCACCAAACAGTGACCATCACTTTTCTAGGGGTAAGTTTTCGTTTAGGGCATTGTTTAGGTGCTGAACCAGGATCCAACCAACTTGCTGAGCGCTTGCGGTTATCAAACAGAATCCATTTTTCATCGCAGGTAACAATGCGGTTCAAAATTCCTTCATTTGTGTGTCTGTTGAGCAGTGCAAGGCACGTCTCGACGCGTACTTCGCGCTGGCGATCATTGAGTTCGTGGGGCACCCATTTGTCAAGCTTTTTTACCTTGCCAATTTGACGCAAATGGACCAATATTGTTTTGACGCTAACGTCGAAAGCTGCTGCTAATTCAGCCGTAGATTGTGTATCATCAGCTTCCACAACCGCCTTTAATTCGTCATTGTCGACCAAAGTCTTCGGACGACCGCGAGGTTCATTTTTCAGGTCGAAATTTCCAGAACGGAAGCGAGCAAACCAATAACAGGTGGTGCGTTGGTTTGTAGTGTTAGCTCCGTAAACGTCGTTGATGTTGCGTGCCGCTTGTGCCGCGTTGCTGCCACGACGGTACTCATATTCCATAATTACTCGAATTTTTAACGTATCCATGATGACGAAAAAGATTGAAATGCGATGAAAATGTAACACTAATCAATAAAGAAATGACTACTTTTGGAAAAAAGAATCCATGTTTTTAAAATAAAATTAATTTGAAATTAGAATTCTTAGCCAAACAAAAATTATTTTGATTTGAAATGGCCAGTACTGCAGAACGGCAATTTCATAGGTAAAGACCTAATATATAGTAGTATAGAGAAGGATCAAGTCGATTTGAATATATCTATCTAACTTTCCAATGTCCCTGTTAAATGAAAATAAAACGGTTTTGCAGGTAGTTGACCTGATTACTGCTCACAGATTTCTGTTCAGAAACCCTGGTATCTCTCCCAACCAACACCGGGGTACGCTTTTTTAATGGTGGCGTATACTGGCCCCTCCATTGAACCAGTATTATTTGGGGCTTTTGTTTGTCAGTCCGTCCCAACGGGAGCGTCAGGGCACACCCGACGCTCTTTTACTCAACTTGTAAGCCTTGGTGTTAGCCTATACTTACTTATAAAGTGAAAAAGCTAAGGAATATACAGAATAGCTTGTTTTCCTTAAACCAGGGTCCAAAGAGTGTAACATTTATGTATAGCTAGGATTCAGTGAAGACTAAAAGTTTACATGATAATAGCATTTTTTCACTACTAAAAGTGCACGACGCTAACTTTCTTTTGAGTAGACAGATTTCAGTTCATTGAACTTTAAAAGATAAACGATTTAAGCTGCTTTATAAGTTTTTATTATTTTTTCACATAATTTATAGCAGTTGAGTTTGCTGAATAGGAACTTTGAGACTTATAAAGAACTTTATAAGAAGCCATTTTTAAAATATGTTTAAGATACCACTTTAAACCTAATTGTAGCTCAGATTTTTCATCAGACACATAAAATATAGCATAGTGGAAGATACTGCCAAATATTTACAGTCAACTTTTGGATTATATAGAAGTATATTTTGCAGCAATGTGGATTATGAAGCTGTCTAACTACGAGGTCTCCATCAAAAAAATATAATACAAAATATATCGCATCACTGTGCGTGTCACAGACAAATTGCTTACAATTTCCCTCCTCGGTTCCCAGGCTGTTAACCTTTTAAACGAGTAGTCAAAGGAAAATACATTGTAGCTAAACAGGAAACCCTGACGGTAATTTGCTGTTTTGAAATATATTCAAAATGTGGATACGCGCAATATTCTAACGGAGATGGGCTATTGTAAATTCGGGTCAAGATTTACCATCAGATTGCTTCTTCTACTAGCCCATAATGAATGACTTTACTAAGTACTAATTACTTAGGTTCCTTATAAATTCATTTAATATTGTAAAGATCACAAAAATCCAGTACTCTTGGTGGTAGAAGATATTGGGCCACCTGACTAGGTAATACAACCAAAGTTAAATTCGGGGCTAGAGTATTACTAGTAAAGGAGTTTATTGTGTTTGTGCAAATTTACTTGAATATGTATCTGTTGTCTTAAACAGTACGTGCCGTCCAAGTTCCGAAATTTTTGATAATTTTTATTCTATACTTAAAGAGATATTTTTTTATATTTTAAAAGTGCACCGACAATCATAAAACATGTACCTACATATGGAGGAACAGGCTAGGTTTGGCGGCGACGGCGCAATGTCTGTGCTTATCATCAGGCAACACTTGGGTCCATAATTCATTCGAATTTACGTACTTATTACGTATTTTCAATTATTGAACACTAACCTGTCCATAAGCGAGCACTGTAGCGTTGTATCCATCTAGAGCTGCTTCCACCAGTTTGCTGACGCAGGTCTCGTATACGAACTGTTGCGAGCCTGACGGGTCGAAGGCATAATTGAAGGTGAAGGCGCGCTCGGAGCCCAGGGCCACGCCACCCTCGCCGGCCGCGCCGCCGGCTCGGGCGCAGATACCGCATCCTTCAAGGACTTCGGACGGCGTCTGCGGACGGATCCTGAGAAACAAATAAAATAGTTAGTCAGTCAGTTTGAATGTTCTAGGCGCCGACCTCTTTTGCAAAGTACCGTTAGCAGTGGCTTAGGGCCATGTTTTACCTGAGGTAAAACAAGCATGGCATGTGGGTAGAATCCGCACCTGGACTAAACATAAAAAAATGGAGATTTGTGGTTTTAGAAGGCTTACCATCAAAACATAATACAATCAGACACCTAGTTTAACGATCTAGGTTACTGGTTCTTCACAACGGGTTTCGAGGACAAAGTCAGTCACTTTATTAGTAACCCGAGTGAATGCATCCAGTTAAGATGGATAGAAAATTGGTATCTTCTCAAATTTATAAAGATATAGATAGGAGACGACTAAAGTGGAGTATTTTACCTAAAGCATCTTGAGGGAAAGAAATACACGCAAAGAATTTTGTTCATTTTTTATAGTCTGCATTTTGTAATAAGTTTATATAAATTGTCAATTCGATTTACCAACTTGATTTATTTGTTGCTTATAACAACAAAGCTATAAAAATTATAGTCGCGCCATTTGAATATCAATATATTATACTGAAACGTTATCACTCAACATATCGGTCACGTATTATTTCTTGTTTTACATGGAAATGTGGATGTTTTATTAACTTAACTACACATAACAATGTAATACAATGCAAACTTATCGTCACCTATAACCACCGACTCGTCACCAATAATTCAGCTGTACAATCACTAAATCACCGTAACAGAAAAGCATAATCTCAAATCAATCAAATCATCTTCAAAGAGTAGCAGATGCCACTAATTCAACAATCCAATTGACTTGTTAACGGACTAGCTAATGAGACCGTTAGATGGGCTGAAGCAGTTTCTAGGTATGAATAATATTAATAGAAAATTGAAAGCAAGCGGAATCAAATTTCTATCATAGGGTCTACATTCCACATTTCGACCTCTTATCAAAGGGCTATCATCACTGTTCTTAATATTGGCTAACCAGAGAGAAAATAATACACGACAATTTATTACGGGTACTATATTCTTATTTACCATAAGAAATTTCACTTCATTATGGCTTTTTAGAATATGCACAGCAGAACTGTAGTTGACAAACTTTTCGGAACAGTCGTGTCAATGGGTATATTGCGATAACCGCCGAAACGGGAAACAGATTTATTGACTCGCTTATTATTAGAGTGTTTTATAAGAGACCGCTGATAGGCTACAGAAGAGCCCTTAGAGTCAATAATATTTGGGTGAATTCGTATATCAAGCAAGTATTAATAATTCGAAAGTTTCCAATATACCTAGTAGACACTGTATTATGGTGTTCGTAGGGAGGCTAACAGGTGGACAACTAGTAGCGAAGTGGTTACTACTTTCTCTCAAATAACATTATAAGAAGTGTGAAGCAGTGTATAGGTAACAGTCCTGTATTATATTTTATATTATGTATATCCTCGCCTTAGTAGGGAAGAGTCAAACCTTATTTTGCCTCATTTACTGATAACAGTAATATAAATTCATCCTACCTGCTCGCCGGTTTAGGGTACTTCTGACCTGGCCTTTCTTGAGAACATCTCCGTTTTGGTCAGAAAATATTCTACGAGGTCTTATTTTTCTCTTTTAGAAATAATAAAACAAGTAAACTTTCTGAACGGTGTAAGAGAAACAATCTTTTCTTCACGAAACAAGGGACCAATTTACATCAACTCATTATTGGAGTTGGTACGTACGGTTATGCATTGCTTCATGCAAACCATTACAGTGCGCAGGAACTAGACCTCACAATTCAATGAACACCGGATGTACCAATTACCAGTTCAAAAGGGAACATTTATAGCGACCAGCTAACACCCGGCCAAACACAATGTACATTCTAACATATGAGAATTGTACCTATATTTGCATATTGGTTTTTGTTATTATTATTATTTATTTATTATCAGATAACATGATCCATTATGATTAGTAACAACAGGAGCTTATAAACTATGTTAGTAAATAACTTAAATATACATAACATTTAAATACACTTTACATTAAATACACCTTAAATTATTTTATTTTGCCGTCCCAACTACGATGCTTACCCAGAGCGAGTGTATCGGACACTGATATTTACTAGATATTATCTTCAGAATGTCGCTGCTGCTGCCGCGCACTCTAGCCAACATTGACGATACACGCTTGCGTCTTATTGCGTAAAAGTCATCCGTACGCGCTTTGGCAAACATCGCAGAAGCACTGCAGTAACGCGGCAACCGCAACAACATTCTGAAGACGTTATTATATTGTACCCGCAGAGCGCTGTATGCCTTTTGAGTATAATTAACCCACAGGCTGCTCGTGTAGAACGATTGGCAATATGCTTTAAATAGCGTTAATTTGACTTCAGTTGAGCAACGAGCAAACCTGCGAGCCAACATATTACCTCGCACCGCCAGCGCTCTGCGTTCACGTTCAATGTCCTCGTTGTCCTTCAGATCATCGGTGATAATGTGCCCCAGATACTTAACCTTTTTAACTCTAGTTAGAGGAGAACCGTTCAGTAATATAGGTGGAGGTTCATGATGGGCTTTATCACCAAGACAAAATCATACACTCGCTCTTAGCAGCATTATACTTGAGACCATGACTCTCGGCATACCGCTCACAAACTCTCAGTAGGTGACGAAGGGACCCAATTGTCGGCCCAAGCAGCAGCATGTCGTCAGCATAACTTATATTGTTGACAGCGACTCCATCAATGTGACAACCTACATGCATGCTACTCAGCTCGCCAATCAGGCTATCCATGTATACATTAAAAAGGGTGGGCGATGAAATTCCCCCTTGCCTCACGCCACACTCTAGCTTGTATTCCTCAGACAAGCAATCCGCCCATTTAACGACATTTACTTGATTGTCATACCAAAATTTTAGAATCTCCACTAGTTCACTAGCTACATTTTGTTTACGCATTTTATCCCACAGGACCTCATAGCAAACTAGATCAAAAGCCTTGGATAAATCTAAATAACAAGCATAAACAGGTGTCCTACGATACAAATAATACCTAACTGTGTGCTTCATACAGAGAATAGCATTCTCAGTAGAGAGGCCAGGTTGGAAGCCAAATTGCGCGTGATGCAGGTTTAGGTTCGTTCTTAAATGCCTGTTAATTAGACCATCCAATACTTTAGCCAGAATTGTTGCCAGAGAAATGGGACGATAGTTACTTTTATCACAAATATCTGCAGTTTTACATTTAACTACTGGTATCACTATCGTTCTCATGAGGTCCTGAGGGAGATACCCATGACACATGCACAGGGAGAAGAACATGGCCAATACCCTGGGTAAATGAGCGCCCGCATGCCGTAAATGTTCAACGCTCAAGCTGTCGTGTCCTGGCGATTTACCCCGAGACATGTGATCAATTATACTCCTAACATCTTTAGGTCTTATTTGTATAATGGTAGAAATATCTGACTGAACTGACTATCTGACTGAATTCGCTATTGAGGACACATGTGGGTTTACCTTAAAATATGATTTGAAAATATTTGCAATGTTACGAGGATCTCTTTCGGAGTCAATGCACTCAGCCTGCTTAGGCTTTATATTTAGTTGGTTAGTACGTTTCCAGAAATTTTTGAAGTTCTTTTCAGAACAATAAGATGCCAGAGTGTCCATTTTAATTTGTTCGGCGTGGTCTTGACACCATTTAAGTCGTGATTTGAAAATTTTCCTACTTTTACTCATAGCGTCGTAAATGCATCCTGATGAAGGTTTCCCATGCCAGACCCAATTATTAAAATTATTTTTAGCCTCCTCATGTGCCTTCTTGACGTGCTTACTCCAGCCAGGTACCGGTTTTTTATTTTGATGACAACGATGATTAACTATATTATAACTCTTTATACTTGCCTCGCACAGTGTTTTTATTATTCTGTTATACATTAAATCTAAACTTCTACGGTGTTCTAAATTTGTACAATATTTATCAGCGCATAGCTGAAATTCTTGCGGAAAATCGATACATTTTAAACCATTATTACAAATTTTATGATACAGCTGTATTTGTTCAGGGGACCTATTACCCCACACAATTTTGTTAGGCATACAGTTTGAAGCCACTTTCCTATGTCTTACAATATTATTATAATTGCACTCTATTTCAACCGGAAAGTGATCAGACCAGAATACATTATAATGAATTTTTACGTTAGATATAAGTTTATAACCCAATTCAGTACTAACGCAATGGTCTAACCATCGACAAGAGCCATGAACGTCACTGATAAAAGTATAGTCACCTGCGTTAAGGCTTAGGCGTTCCACATCCGCACATACCCATCTTTGCTCCCCACAAAAATACATAAGTTCATTATAGAAAAGACCGCCAGGGTGGGCATTAAAATCATCAGTTATGTCAAGTCATTTTATTTCCAAGAACACGAATAAGTCTTTGATTTTTATTTCTTGTTCATTATCATTATCTTAGGACCGACTGCGAATTCAATTGAAGAGTTACTTAGGTTATGTGAGGCCTATGCTGACTCGCACGGTCTTCTGTATAATGTAAAAAGTGCGAATATATGGTCTTTGAGGTCGGTGGCAAGCGTCAATGGAATGGACCCGACCTACTTTTGAATGGTTCAAAATTAACAGGATATCCACCATTAAATACCTAGGGCACTTTCTTGCTGACGACCTCAAGGACAATTTGGACATTGAGAGGGAAAGGATGGCTCTGGCGGTCCGGAGCAACATGTTGGCCCGTAGGTTTGCGCGATGTACAGACCAAGTTAAAATCACCCTGTTTAAGGCATACTGTCAGAGTCTGTACACGGGCAATCTATGGTTCAACAAGGGAACGCTAGATGTCCTCCGCATCCAGTATAATAATGCTTTCAGAATGCTATTGAGACTGCCTCGTTACTGTAGTGCGTCGGAAATGTTTGCGCAAGCTCGTACCGACGATTTTTATGCGATTGTACGCTAAAAAACAGCATCCCTTGTGCGAAGAGTGAGAGACAGTCGGAATAGCATTCTGAAAATTATAGCCGAGAACCTCAACTCGCCAATTATTTGCCGTTTTGTACGGTAAATTGTAAATACTAACACTAGAAAATAAGTTATTTTTATGTTACTAACACTCTATGGATTTATTTGTCCGCAATAAAAGATATACAATACAAGTATAAACATTTTAGCTTATAAATTTTCGAAGTCCTAAAAATCCTTAAAAGGTTAACATATTTTCATTCATTTCGAATTAAATATAGGAAGCCATCCTAGCTATCCTATTTCAACCAAAGAAATCAGAAGTCTTCGCGGTTTCGCTGTTTACTTGGTTTTTTTTTCACCTGCAATCAGAAGGAACATATTCATGACATTTCCGTACCCGCGTTTACTGCCATTTTGCGATTTGAATATCTTCTAGTGGATAATTTAAAGGAAAGCATGGAATTACATCGTTAGAAGCAATTATCTCCCTAATTGACATAAATATTACTGACGAAGCAATAGTAGTATTTCATTGAAATGTTGAAAATCATTATTATTACTGGTTCGTGTGTAGTCGCCTTGCTACTACTACGGCGCCCCCGTGTTTCGGGTTCAATTCCCGCATAAGAGTATTTGTGTGAGTGGTTATTCCGAGTCCGTGAAATGCGTGTTCGTAAAGATCCTGCGATACAGAGATGTTCCCTGTTGATGATTGTTATGATTACATATCTGTATTTCTTATTTTTAAAAAGACAATGGGATATATCTGTTTATAACACCAATTATACTTCCATCCCATGGTGAGGTCTACCAAATAGGCTGACCAATGCATTATTGTAATATATATACCATATTTCATTTGGAATCTATAAATATGAAACTCGATAGGTACGCCTTAGATTTTATGCTTCCTAACCAGCACAATGCTCCGTAAGTGATCGGCGAAGTTAAGCACCCAGAGGCGCGAACAGTCTATAGATGGCTGACTGCCAAAGTGCTCAAACTACCGAGCCCCTCCATGCTTCAGCGTGCTTGTTAAACTGTCGGAACTAGCTTCAAGATTCCTCAGTCTTTAGCTACGCCAAAAACTCTGAAGTAAGTTTGTATAATTATAAGTGCGAGTGGCACTCAAACTCGGGCAGGTTTTCAGTCCCATGGACTGTAATCGTGTAAGCGCTCCACCACCATTCCACTGAGGTGTGATTATTACTTTGAGTGGTAAACAAAATGCAAAAGAAAAATAATTAATTTTCTAAGAAGGTTGAAATATAGAATTTTTTTTACAGCAACCACTTTTTGAACTCTACATACGCTACAATGCGGTTGCAAGGCTTAAATTGTAACTCTGCCCAATTTATTCCTGTGTATCTTGTAAAAAATTAAGACTAAACTCTTGAACTAATAATCAGCACATCATTTGTCTGTGTAACAAAGCAAGTGGGAGTATGGACTTATAACTTGGGAGCGTTGAACCCAATCTCTTCAAACATAAAGATGTAGCTTCCAATTTAATATGACTAGTCACTTGTGCATAAATCCGGTTACCAAGACTTGCCATCTTGGTCCCAAGAAAATATTATTGTGTGGTGACGGCGGCGAATATCAAAATACCATCACTCCATCTCGATCGTGGGGGGCGTAGATCCCTGATCCGAGGGAACGTCTACCAGAGGACGAGAAGCAGCTTCCATCTGAGTACTATGACCATCTTACTGCGATCGCCGACCCGTAGGCCAATTGTGCCGATTATGGCATTTCCCCTCCAAGCTTATTCTTGGGAGAGGCTTGTCCAGCAGTGGACTTATTTTGGCTGTAACGATAATAAATAATTCCAGTTTTAACCGATAATGCAGGTAGAATACCTGCATGTTTTTTAAGCGAGCAATTGAGTCACCTGATGGTCAGTGATCACCGCCGCCCATGGACACTCACAACACCAGAGGAGCCGCAAGTGCGTTGCCGGTCTTTAAGAATGGAATAGGCATTTAATTTATCTGTTTAAGTATATTTTTTTATAACGAATGTATATTTATAAAATCATTACCAGGGCAGCAAGTGGCATAATAATCCCGACCACCACAGGTGCTATGGACCTTATACTTGTGATACTAGCCAAGATGTATTCAAGTTGTAACATAAATAGTGAAGGAGTCTAAGCAGCTGGAGCTTTTTGCTGCCCATACAAAATGCATCAGCTGATTGTTATTTTTGTGGAATTTGATTTGCGATGCTAAACGTATTTCAGTCTCATAGGCACATTACGCATTCCAGAAATAACATTAGCAGCTGTCCAAATCAGTACATACCACAACAAAGATTTGAATCAAACAACATCCACGAGTCATTCCTTTGAACAAGGAGCACAAACACACCGCATAAGTATTGTGTTCTTGAGTTGCAAGCTATTGTGCCGGTTACACAATGGTGCACGCGAGCGTCCGTGTGGAAACTCCACCACACGAACTCCGTAACTAATGTCGGGTAATGCCTAGATTTTACAATCTTATCGTAGAATGTGCTCATTTAATGATTTAGTGTTTGGAGGGTTTCAGGAAGCAATTTTATACGTAGGAAAGTAGACAAGCATGATCGTTACGGCAACGAAAGGCCTATAAAATAGTGTCATGACCTATGTCATTTTGACGCCATAAAAGTATAAAGTTGAAGTTTGAATGAAGTTAACAAATTAATACCGTTAGTCTTGTATAATTCTACTGCGAACTCAAAATCGTCGCCGATATTAAGTAGAAACGTGGCAGGTAACAAACATTCTCTAGATGAAAAGCAATCACTCTCCTAGCAAGAACCTGCCATTGCAGCGTAGGTACCTGTATATAAAGCCATTGTACATTGTTGTTCGACAATGACGAGAAGGAATGACTGACTACACTGCAGCACTGTACATTACAGCAACACATGTTTATGCAATGCACCTACCACTACGAACAATTTTCAGATAACCGTAGGAAGAAAAGCAATCGAACAATTCCATCTTGATATTTAAATATTTTCTATTCATTCGATCGTTCGTTCTTTTTTTTCGTATTGTAATGATATAGTCTACGTAAAACGTCAGTAACTACATTGTTTTTAAAGCGAATATTGTAATCTTCGAGCATTTAGATTCTAATAGAGGTTGGAATGGGAATAAAATAACAAAAGAAGACAAGAAACAACAGAATTGGGTCGTATAAGATAAGGCCAACCAATTAAAACTGTGGACTTACTTGTTATACACGCACCGGGCATATCACTCCACAAGCCTTAACGTGACGCTTATTTTATCAGTATTTCGCGGCAAAATTATAACGTTACAACTAAAGATGCCCTGTCACTGTCATAAGCAATAGGTTAGCAAGAAATGCAATGATATAAAAATTTGTTTATTTGTTACTGTATAGACTCGGGGGCATAATCTATGCCGCACAACTATCGACCAACGTGATTGTCAATGGCATATTTCATAAATATTTAAATTGTACTTTAATCTCATAGTAATAATGTTGAATATTATTTGCAGTTCTATATAAAAATAAATTTGATATTAGTGTATAATTAATAAATATAACAATATATGTACTAGTTAATGTATAAGAAGCTTCGCATTTGTCCGGTCCCACGACATCTCAAGCCATTTTATTTATTTTACAATAAATTGCTAATCGATTACTAAAGTCAAATTGCATCGTTTCTAATTATTAGATTGGATTTCGATTGAATTGATCGACATTGATGTTAAAATATCATTCGATTTTGCCCATTGATTCGATTGTAAATGGCATTCACAAACGCTAGTGGCCAATATCAATTCAGTTATTGTATCGAAGTTTTCGATAGTATAATACAATTTTTATCGCCTTTTATCAGTGTTCACTCATTTGTATGAGTCAGCTGGATAAGTTAATGGTTTAACAGTTACGTTTCGGTAGAAAGGAAGTTGTTTGTTAAATTGGGTTATTATTAAAGTAGGTAAGTATAATATTCCCACGAGTTCATTTCAACTAAAGATTTAGACATTCCAAGTTTACAGAACAATTAGGTATGATATTCAACATTTTCCGTTCGCTTATGCCTAGTTGAATATTTGGACTCTGTCCTCAGTTTATCCTATTGTAGATAGCTACCTAGTTACCTGACGGATGGACTGGTTTCCTTAGGATATAGAGGTCAAATTCTGGCAACTATCAGAATTCGACCTTGATACCCTAAGGTAACCAGCCAAGATGTCAGATCTATTAGGCGTCTGACTACCGCTATCGATTGTTATATGCATTGTCATGATAATCGGGAATGCCACCGGAACATCAGTTTCCTAGAAAACATGTAAAGCCGTCATTCGAGCAGCTTCTTCTATTTTAATCTTTTTATAGAACAACCTAGAAGTAGTAGAAGGAACATGAGTTATTATAATATCCCAATGAAAATCTACGAAAAAAACATGGCGTTCGAAATATCGCCCAAAATGAAACAGATAAACTCCACATACGCAATTTTTATGCAAGAAATCCAAGAAATATTACACATATTATTACCTGACTAGTTAACACCTTGATTAGCTAAAACAATTATCTCCATATCATATCCTATTTACAAAGTGCATAAGGCTTTGTGGAACAGCGTAGGTTGATATGGGCCCAAATATTTTGCGAAACTCGCCCACGACTCATTGCCACCGCTGCACCGTGGGCAGAGACAAAACTATAACCTTTAAGAAACATAACACCTTTATAATCATATTCTAGTATTGCCCAATATTATAGCGGACCCCTGTTTGGATATTTAGCCATTGAACGACTTGGATACTTCGGTTCAAGATATTGATTGTAGAACAATGGAGTATACATATACTTTAAAATGTTTGCCGGTTCGGCTTCACTTGGGTGTAATTTACAAAGAAAAGAGGTGAAAAGGGAGAGGAGGAAAGTGAAGCGATATTTGGTGAAAGAAATGTTTTCTGTGCGTCAACCGAAGTTTTCTTTAGGATCTTATAGAACTACAATGTCGTCAGGTTTTACCTAAGTAGTAACAAATACACTTTTGGTGACTTCCGTTTCAAAATAATACATTTTTCTACTTATACTCCTAGTAAAGTAACAAGGTTTTATTATACAATGTTTAACATAAATAATCGACGAAACTTAGAAGTTTAATTTGTTTACGACACTGAACAACATGTGAACATAAACTGGCAAAATAGAAAAACAAAATTTACCTGTCCACCTTAAAAATTACCTCCACCATGTTACACCTCGTATATTCCGTAAAAAAAAAAATGGTAGTGAAAATCACGTGAGCGGAGAGGGTCAGACCCGGCAAGCGACTTTGTTGTCTGTTTTAGATATCATTTGCTAGAGACCATAACAGCCTGCTCAAAATATGGAAAGGTATGAATTTATCTGTTTGGCAGATAATATCGACTGCTAACTGCACCTGTGTGTCGAAATGCTCCCGTGCTGAGTCTCCTGTATGTGGACCGCATTAAATAAGTTCGTGAAAACCAACCCGGACTGCGATTTATTCGCTCATGCATTCGCCAATTAAATGGTTATGTGTATATATTTTTGTGATAATGAAATATTTAAACATAGAGAAATTCTTATGTCAATATAGAGTTATTTTGCTACTACCTACATATTTTTGTTATTTATTACCGTATTATTGAATTGAAGACACCGAGACCACTACAGATCAGGGTCGGGATCACAGATCAGTGGTTAGGGGGCCAACATTCCTCGGTCTATTCAGTGTGCAGACGGTCGGTCCATTGCATTCGTTGGTTCGATGTAACCCCAGTTGGAAATTAACTACTATACATCTATGTATACTTACTTGGACCTAGAGTAAAGATGAATGAACTCAAATTGAATAGAGAAATGCATAAAGCAGTAAAAAGAAATTTACGACCGTACATGAATGACAAACTCGGGTATAAATAAGTTGGCAAACGGTAGGATAAAGAGAGTCACGCACTGTGTATGTTTAAAATGAACTGAAGTTTGATCGATAGTTCCATTACCAGCGTATCTAAGCATGAATTGTTTCAAACGCGGTAGATGTACAGATGTCAGCACATCCAGCTACTCCAATCTGTCAAATCTCTTTTATAGATTTTCAACGTTACCACATACGCATAATGTTTACTTTCAATTGGGGAAATTTGACAGATTGGGGTAGTTTGATGTGCTGGCGCTGTACATAACAATATCGGAAATGATGGCGGAAAATTCTATAAAAGCTCATTAAACACAAAAACTTTTGGAATTGTATTATATTACATTACAGTTCTCTTACAGGAGTATATTATCATGACAGTGGACACATAAATAGAAGGAATCTTTTGACACCATACATAACAATACAGGAAATTATCGCAGAATATTTTATAAAATCTCATTGAACAAGAAGCTTTTCGTATTGTATTATACAAAATTGTAGTTCTTTTACAGGAGCATATGGTAGTAGACACAAAATAGAAGAAAATCTTTTTTCACAATTTTGTTTTTATGACGTCTGTTATATGAAAAATGTTACAAATGAAGCGCAATATTTTGAGGAGTTTTAAAATTTATACATTTATTTTTCGTTGGTAGGTGCATTACTTGAGAATGGTTGCACCTTATGTGAATTTGTTTTTTAAATATTTATGTTAGTACAAATACGCCTACTGAAAAGGAAATATGCATCGAAAAGTGTTCCTGGAAAATAAAAAGTGCTTTTAGTTTTTTCCACGCCTTCCAAATCTAAATACCTATAATCATAAAGACAATTAATAGAATTCGTCAACGTCTCCAAGTTTTAACTGCTATGAGTCGTTATATTTCAATATACATTTTATTGATATAATTTTTATAGTTACTACGGAAAGTCTTCATTTTATCGGAACAATGATTGCCTACAAATTAAAGTTTATATTCGTTTTTTATTCATTAAATGATATCTAATGAGTAGAAAAATATATTATTCTCTTTTTGTATTAATTTTCAACAGTGGGTCGACTTACGATGGATTTACCTCATATAATAGGTCTTTACATATGAAATTGCCGTTTTGTATGAAGAAATTTAAACGAATTTTTTTCATGAATTTTTTTATTTGTATTAATCGAAGTAATCACCCATGCAATCAATGCATCTTTGCCATCGCAGTGGCAGTTTATTGATGCCCTTCTTAAAGAAATCAGCTGGACGGGAGGCAACAAATTCTTCAAAGGCATTTTGTACTGCCTCTCGGGTATTGAATTTTTTTCCCGCCAAGAAGTTATCCAAATTCTGGAAAAAGTAGTAGTCTGTAGGCGCAAGGTCTGGTGAGTAGGGCGGATGACGGAGAGCTTCCAACCCCAGTTCTTGCAACTTGGAGACCGTCTGCTGTGCAGTATGAGGTCGCGCGTTGTCGTGCAGGAGCAGCGGAGACGAGCGATTGACCAATGCTGGTTGGAGATGCGCCAGCTTCTCCATCATTGTGCTCAGTTCTTCACAGTACACATCTGCAGTAATGCTCACCCCGTTTGGTAAGAAGCTGTGATGAATCACACCGGCGCTAGACCACCAAACAGTGACCATCACTTTTCTAGGGGTAAGTTTTCGTTTAGGGCATTGTTTAGGTGCTGAACCAGGATCCAACCAACTTGCTGAGCGCTTGCGGTTATCAAACAGAATCCATTTTTCATCGCAGGTGACAATGCGGTTCAAAATTCCTTCATTTGTGTGTCTGTTGAGCAGTGCAAGGCACGTCTCGACGCGTACTTCGCGCTGGCGATCATTGAGTTCGTGGGGCACCCATTTGTCAAGCTTTTTTACCTTGCCAATTTGACGCAAATGGACCAATATTGTTTTGACGCTAACGTCGAAAGCTGCTGCTAATTCAGCCGTAGATTGTGTATCATCAGCTTCCACAACCGCCTTTAATTCGTCATTGTCGACCAAAGTCTTCGGACGACCGCGAGGTTCATTTTTCAGGTCGAAATTTCCAGCGAGCAAACCAAAAACAGGTGGTGCGTTGGTTTGTAGTGTTAGCTCCGTAAACGTCGTTGATGTTGCGTGCCGCTTGTGCCGCGTTGCTGCCACGACGGTACTCATATTCCATAATTACTCGAATTTTTAACGTATCCATGATGACGAAAAAGATTGAAATGCGATGAAAATGTAACACTAATCAATAAAGAAATGACTACTTTTGGAAAAAAGAATCCATGTTTTTAAAATAAAATTAATTTGAAATTAGAATTCTTAGCCAAATAAAAATTATTTTGATTTGAAATGGCCAGTACTGCAGAACGGCAATTTCATAGGTAAAGACCTAATATTTTTTTATTGTTTTATTTAAAAAAAATCACAAACAAGAAAAAAGACATTCAATCACACGATTTCTAATCGGGGCAGAAGTACAAAAGAGAAAAAGAAAATTCAAACAATCTGCTTAAATCCCAATTTGTGCATGCACTCTGCCGACAGACGTATAGACGTATGATTTGAAGTATGTTAGTACATATTTGGTTTATATTTTTTTTTGTTAGTTGGGACAGCTAGTATTACATAATAAGCAAACATGTAAAAATAGGTCGGTAAAGTAAAAATACATTTGCTGAATAAAAATTATCACCATATACGTTTCTTGTCATCTTATCAACATATGTGATAATATCAGTAGGTAATGGCAATCTTTATAATCAAAACACATCGGCTCATTCAGATACCGAACGAAATCCAGTTAGGCATGTGTTGTGGTAATAAGTATAGGCTCCTTTCATCAGTGGCTTTTAACCTAATTGTAACTATTGTCAGATCAATAACTTTATAATGACTTAGTGAACTCATGCTTGAGAGCTTGGAAACGACACTACTATACATATACTATGCAGATGCACTAAGCAGTATATCACTTAGTACGAGTTGTTATATCCTTTTTAAGAAAATCCAATTCTTAAGTCTAATCAGCCAGTAGATAAACAAAGCTAATTAACGCTTTGATTGGATTGCTTGCCCTTAATCAAGTTTTTTCTTCTCTCCGCTGTCATCATAGAAAAAAAACGTTGACATTAAATGATTTCGTCTTCCGTGGCATTTAAGCATGAAATCCAAGAATTCATTGCCTGCCAATTATATTTTAGCTAAAGAGTGCGAGGGTGGACGACTTCATTAAGAATGCAATTTAGAATGACATGAATGCGACCAGTTACGTTTTCAAATTGAAAATTAGTAGTTGCATGCACAATTATAGACCATAACACTTTATAATAAGGACTGGCGCTTTTAACGGTCTCTTGATATCACGACATGCTTCGCATGCATAATCAAGCAACTAAATTAACTGCCAGTGCGTTCGAATATGAATCTAATTGACATAAAACCAAATGTAAAGTATGTGGGATGCAATCGACAAAAAACTAATAAACATATCACATTTATCGACTTAGCCGTAAATTTAACAATAGGCGGAAATAACGTCCGCACGAGACCAAGGTGTTCACATGAATGACCATATTACCGCGCATTCCTACATAAAATTAAAAAAAATATATTTGGTGGAACAAGTTTATGGAACGAATGTATTCGTACAAACACCAATTTCTAACGTAACTTAGTCAAGTTAAGTATACAAGTTATGTATAACTTAGTTATACATTACTTGTATACTTATAGTTAAACTCTTTAGTTGTTTTTTTTAAGTCTGTGTTTTGTTTTAAAACGTTTTTATGAACTACGAGTAGTTTTACTATTTTAACTAAATCATAATGATACGATGGTAGCCGACTTCTTGAAACGATTAATTTCTTTATACATAAATCCGAAGATTTAATTTTATAAAAACAAATTTATAGTTGACGACCTAGCAATCATGGCCCTTCAAATAATCAAAATCCGATTATAAATGCCATAGGAGAAAACACAAGAAAACTAAACAGATAGAGATGGACGTTCTTTCTTTTTGAAGTAGGTTTAAAATGAATTTACTATTTTTACTTGTTAATTAAAATTGGCTATGATAATGCCTGCATTACCCTCCTGTCAGTGACACCAGCCCGCATTAGTAGAAATGGGGAGATAAGAGCAGTACAAACACACATACTCCTTGGTACATTACACCCTTTTCCGTGATACTGCGGTGTCGACAGCTTGTCGGTGGGTACACTCTGACCTCGGTTTATTGTAGTGTAAGTGTATCTACTAATTTGATGGTATAGTCGACATCACGATTGTACTATCGATGAAATATCCGGTGCACCACCGATAAGGTCTATGTTACGCAAGCTAGTTTAAAACGACAAGATGGGTTTTAAAAGACGATAATGACGGTCGATTGTTCAATTCCTCAAGCTTTATCTGAAGGAATGTTTCGAGTTCCGTCATCGTAAGACACACTCTAGATCCTCAGGCAACTTAAGACACAAAATCCACTCCCATTCAAGTTCAAGTTGAAGGCAGATCATTCACCACACAAGCTGTACGTTTGTAGAACGCTTTATCATTATTGGTTAGACGCGCCCAAACAATATCAATCATGAAAAGGATATTGAAAGACTTTATCAACACTATTGTAATTGCAGCATCATAATTGTCACATATTGTTATTTATTTAATTATATCTTATAATGTTTATATACATATACATACAATCCAAACTTTTTACAACGAAACTCAAAGAGATCTAGAATTTTTTTTACGTTATATGGCTTGCAGAAAGAAAAACATGTAGGTAATTCACAATAATAAATTAATAAATTATTATTATATATTATCCTATTACCTATTATTACTTTTAAACGATACATCTGATGATCATCACATTTGCACGCCAAATATGGAACGGTAAGACCCATATTAATATAACAATGTAAGACCCATATTTTAGAAAACAAAATAATTTGAATTTGGGAACCGGTTCGGGCCGGATCCTCGTCTATATTTTCGTATGTTTGTAAATATTCATTAAAACGTACTGGTATGTTGAACTGTTATATGCATTCACTCAGTTGTAGATTGTTTTCACTATCAAACTCATCCGTTTTAAATGTCTGGTCATTATATAGTCCCGCGTGGCCGAAAGAATGCTGTAGGTATAGTTGCAGGTGCTAACTTTCTCCAGATTTTAGATATAAAGTTAATATAATAATAATATATTATTGTATTGTATGAATAACATATTACTATGCCCTATTACTATGTCTGCAAGGCATTCTACTGAAGTCAAATATTGAATTGAGAAGAAGAATTGGATTGATTTCTATGTGACAATTCTTTTTTTCAGTGATTACACGATTCTAACTACTTCAGTCTATCCCAGGATTGTATGGAAGAAATTACAGCTAGCGATAAGAGAACACTTTTTCCATTATTTTAAAAACTGTCTAGTAATTAAGTTTCAGGTCTGGTGTACAATAAAGAGTTCATATTCTATTGCATGACAGAGAGCAAGGATGGTTTTTGTAAAACAAATGAATAGACTGACGGGTCTTTGATTGTACTTACATAATTTAAATTGGGAATAAGCGGACGTGGCCCGGTGCAATCACGTCTAACACTCCTTCCCACATCCTTATAAACGATTCACGCTATAAAACTTAGAATTTATGACTACTTATTAAACAGGTATCGCTGTAACTAATGCCTCATAATTTTATGGACGAAGTTGTAAAGTTGATGGCGGCCTTAACATATTTTATGTTTAGAAATACTTAACCACACAACTAATCGCATCAAGTCCTACATTTTCCGCAAAAATTGTTTTAAAACGTACCTACAATGCAGATTTACGGTTATTTACAACTCCACGAGCATTAATAGACTTAATTATTCATTAAGTTTTACGGCATTCGCGATCAAAAAAGCAGGAATTTATGCACAAAATTATGGTATCAGCCATTTTGCGGCAACAACAACCTGGGGAAATGGGTCAGTTGTGTTGCATCTAATCGTGACTTATACCTTAGAATTTAGATTGCGTTAGCCTCTCTTTCGATTGGTAAAATAATATCATCAAGGGGACGAGATAATCACTATACCGTGCCGAAGTACTCGTAGTTTCGCATATGAAGTGCGGGGTAAGTCAGGCAAAAATCCAAACATGTTGGAAACTTTTAAATTGCTCTGTGTTACTGAAACCTAAATTAATCTAAATAAACCAAGATGCAAATAAACCTAACAATTTGTGTAAGTTTCGCTACAAAAAGAAACCATTTCGTTGAATTATAGCTTATGGCGACTTACATGACTTGTTCGTTTTGGTTGAAATTTACCTAAGAGGCCAAAACTGAGACAATAACTACTAATTTAGTACATTCAGGCTACCAAACTAGAATATGATCGATACTACATGTGTTCCATTTGACATTCACGGCCCACGTTACGGCCTAATAAAACATTTAAAATACCAGAAAATGTCGGCAGCAGTCACTATTGATCGGTGGCCATACAGTCTGCTATCGATCGCATTTGCAAATAAAACTTTTTAAGAAAGAAAGATGTTCTGATCTATATTTATACATATATTATTAAATTTCTTGCGAGCTAATAAAAAGGACAAAGTATGTTGAATATTCACAACTGGCTTGGATATTTCCCATTTTTCTACAACTTATAATAAGGGATCACCATAACCGCTTAAGGCCCTGGAACAGCAAGATAGCTATGTCTAGAATTCTTGCCTTAAGTGATTCCTTAATAGTTTTAAGAAATGGAAGTATCCGAATCGGACGTCTATACGAAGGGTTCCGTAACATCGTACAAGAATCTCATAGAGCATAAAGGATCAAGAAACAACGCTTCTTTCCTTTAATTTTCATTATTCGTATAAAGCCGCGTTAGAAATACCTACTATGCGAAAATTTAAACCACCTTCTACGGTTCATGAAATATGGACGGACGGAGAACGCCTTAATTTGGCATCCTTTGGGTACGGAGGGCCAAAAATAGTCCTAGTTACGTTACAAAATGCAAATGATCCCGCTGGCTAGGTTAAATAGTTATTGTTCTTCTGACAATTCCGAAGTTAACAACTGTTAGGAATTCCTATTTGCAACTATTCCCAACACTAATGATGTTGTGTATTCAGTTTGTCCCTCTGACAAAGAGCCTCGTAATAAACTAAACAAGCGAAGAGGTTGAAACTATTTCGGTAGTTGAATTAAGAGCAACTAAACAGTATTCTGAACCAGCATTTTTTTAGAAAGTGCTAAGAATTTTTTAGGGAAATTTGGAGACTTACAAAAAAATTAAGACACTGATAACCTGAAAGACGTTTTGGCGTTGTCATTAAAATGTCTTTCTACAATTGGGAAATTTTTATTTTTTTTAAATATTAGAGCAAACGAGCACATAGTTCACATGAAGGTAAGTGATCTCTGCAACCCATGGACACTCACAACATCAGGTGGACCGCAAGTGCGTCACCGTCAATAGACTAGTTACTAGAAAGGTTGCCTTGTCATACTGGATCGGAAATCGAATTAATTAGTTCCACAGCGTGGCTGTGCGCAGTATAATGTTTTAGGCAGTTTGGGGCACCTCAGAAGGTCGTTTGCAATTATTATTAATTTTTGTGAGAAACCATGTTCCAATTCGTCTTCCGTTAGTATCAACTAAGTATCTACCGCCTGCAGGCGTTGCTGTGGCGAACTAGTAATTTCTTATACTCGTTTATAAACAAAGTAAAATCATCGATTTAGACGTATTTAACGTTTAACCAGAGACGGTGAATAGGGTGCTGAGGGAGTTTTTTCATAAAATTTATGTTAGTTAGTTATAATAGATATCATTTCATTTAGGTATCGTTACGCTTTACCTTACTTGCATTATATTGCTATATCTGCTTTAACCACAGCTACATTTGTAAACAATGGTTTATTCGTGGATAGTTTAATAGGTCTCCACGAATAAGTGTCCACTAGTGGCCGCCCGCAAATTAGCGGGAAGCGGCCGGGTACTAGTGGGCTGGATGTCGGTCCGGGTGGTAGCGCTTCCACCCAGAGCTCTCCAGTGTTACCGCTGCCTGGAGAGGGGGCATGTCAGGGCTCGGTGCACAGGGTGCGACCGGAGCGCGTCGTGCTTCGTCTGTGGTCAACAGGGCCACAAGGCGAAGGAATGCACGGCGCGCGCCCCTACTTGCGTGGTGTGTGCCGACCTTGGCAGGCCGGCAAACCATCGCCTGGGCAGCGGTAGGTGTACGCCACCAAAGAGAAAGGGAGCAGGACGTCCTGCCACGTCCGTTCCTACATCGTCGCGGTCCAACGATCCGGGCTCTGGCCCCGATGGGGTGTCTATGGAGGTCTAAACATTCTTTCCCCCCCAACTTATTTTGCAGGGCAACTTGAACCACTGCATCGCTGCGCAAGCTCTTCTTGCGCAGACGATTGCTGAGCGTTCGGTTGCCCTAGCGATAGTGGCGGAGCCTCACTCCGTTCCCGACCACCCTCGTTGGTTCGGGGCGGATGGGGTCGCCATTTATTGGGCAGGGGGGGAACGTGACCCCCATTGCGCACACCTGGCCAAGAGGCCCGGATTCGTCGTCGTGGAGTGGGGACCAGCAGTCGTGGTGGGCTGCTACATCTCCCCGAATTGCGGCCTCGCAAATTTTGAGGCGTACCTGGACGGGCTAACGAGCCATATTAGCTCTTATCAGTCCCGTCCGGTACCCTTCCTGGGCGATTTTAACGCCCACTCTAGGGTGTGGGGCGATGCCCGGGACGACGTTCGAGGGGAGTCACTGTTGGAATGGGCCGCCGTACTGGACCTCCGTCTTTTAAACAGGGGTTCAGTCAGCACCTGTGTGCGGTGGCAGGGGGAGTCGATCGTCGACTTGACGTGGGCGACTCCCTCGGCCATGCACCTGGTCTCGGGGTGGCGAGTTGCGGAGGAAATAGCCACGCTGTCGGATCACCGACACATCCTCTTCAGCGTGGCCTTCCGTCCGCCCCGAGGCGGCCCTGACCGCAGTAGTTTTATCCCGCCACGGCGCTGGTGCCTACGCCGCTTGGACCGCGACATGCTGACGGCTGCCGCCGTCGCCATCGCCTGGGGTGCCAGTGAGGGTGGAGAGAGGATCCCGTCCGATCCCAATTCGCAAGCGGACTGGTTCCGGGGCATCATGTCTCGCATCTGCGACACGTCGATGCCCCGGATCCGTCCGGGTGACAGACGGGGCTCGCAATATTGGTGGTCGGCCGAAATCGCGCGACTCCGCTCGGAGTATATCGCAGCGCGTCGCCGACACCAGCAGGCCCGTCGGAGGAGGCGAGCCAATGCCGAAGAGGCTGCCGAAGCGCACAGGGCATATCAAGTCGCCGTCAAGGCACTATCCATTGCGATAGCGGATGCCAAAGCTCGAGAAGTCCACGACAGGTAGGTTTAGTCGGTGCAAGTCCGACATACCCACCCGCAGACACTATTTGCGGGTGGCATGCGAAGGCATTCCCCCTGCCTTATCAAAAACTGCTATATAAAGGGTTTATTCCCTTTATATAGCAGAAGGTATGTTTCTAAGTGATATGATACGAGCTCTATCGCAATCCAATAGAGTTCAAAATGTGGTGGCAATGGCAACTATATCCCCACTGCCCGTGAATAGATTGTGGCTCTCTGTCTTAAACAACATAAAAGGCGATGAATTCCTATATAAAGTCCACATGCTGCCATATATCATGACTCCATGAATATCTTTAAAACCCTAATTTTGAAGACGAAAACGAATAATATATTAAGTTAGTACATAGGTATATGAGAGCGTGGCGATTATGGCATATCCCCCATTCTTTAGGGAAGCTTTTGTCCAGCAGTGGACGTACTTTGGCTGACATGATGATATCTCATATACTACATACTATTTTGTGTTAATTGATGTCTTTTTATTTTTGTTTGTCTTTTTATATTTTCTTTATTTTAATTACAAGTATAATTTGCTTTAATTAATAATTTGGTTAAGTTAAGTTTAATTTATATTTGATACTTTTGTTTATATAGTTTATTATCACGTTAACTTAATTACACTTAGTTTTTAGCTTAGGTAATCATTTCTATTTGTGAGTGTTGGTTCACGTGTTATTGGCAACTGTATAAGACCATAACTTGGTACCAATCGTTATTTGATATGTTATATACAGAAGCTGTTGGTGCACCTTTAAATATATAAATAAACATAAAAGTGAGAGCTGATGGTCTTCCTAAGAAACATAAATTGTGAACCACAATACTAATATACATTGGAATCTGCTGCGATCTTATGAATGCATTGGTTCCAATATTAACAATTCTCGATTGTGCCGTTTCTATATCGTTTAATGGCTTATTATGAACGCGCGACACTATAGTCAACCTCAATTGCTTCTTTCTTCTTTGCCGTATGGGCAGTGGTTACTGGACGCCTCTGACATGGCTTAACGAATGTTGTCTAACGGAGATTTACCTCCGTGATTCGTTCTTATATAATAAATCCAAATTATTATTTTTTTATTTTGTTTAACGAATAAAAGAAAAGAAGTATTCACTTCAAAAATTTCTAATGAGGTTAGGAATTTAAAAAATCCATCCTGTTTACTTTTACATCACTGAACTAATTTACAAGTCATTAGTTATTACACCGATGTCCAAAACAGCGCTTATGCAAAGAACTGTAAAACTACGAAAACTGCTAATAATACGCGTTACGTTAGAAAAACATACAATACTTACTTATCGTATGGGCAGTGGTTACCCTGGTGTCAGAGAGTTGTTCAAGCTGCCCAGTAGGCCTCTGACATGGCTTAACGACTGTTGCCTAATGGCTACAACCGGGACCGCCAGGTTAACGTGCCCTCCGAAGCACGGACACGCTCAGAAATTAAACCACTTTGGCGGTCATCTATGGTCTGACGGTATCATTTGCGGACCGGTGAGAACATCAGGCTATACAATGATTACTTATATTAAAATTAAGTTTAGGTACATACAACATCAAAAAAACCAATCGGTAGAATTGCTGGCGATTCTGTTTTTGCACCACTTAACTGAATTTAACGTCATTTCTCAATTAAAAAAGAGCAGGGGGATACCTGGATCTGCCAAATTCCTAAAACTGCTAATATGCTTCGCTATTTTACCTCTGTGTTTCGGCCCAAAAGTAAACTGTTCTTTTCGTAAGCACTATGTTGGCAAGAAATGCAATGATATTATTTTTAATCGAAAAATGCTTCGATTCGATGTAATACAACTACATAGAATCTAAGCATTGTTAACCGAGCTATACTAAAATGTGCATTGTGCAAGTGAAATTTGCGAAAACTTGGCAATTATCACAAAGACACTTTCAGAATTTCGTTTTGGCAAAGAGTTATGTGCACAGAGACAGCACAAACTTTTCAGTTACTATTGGAAACAGCACTAATTACTCAATGGCCACTATTATACAAGCAGTAATTTTAAGTGGGTTGGTAGAAATACACCGATAGTTGGTACAACCTAAATGATAATGTTGTGTACTCAGGGATTTTCTACTTCCTTAACGAACATTGCTCTAATGAACCAGTACTGAGGTTAACTTAGTCAATTTCATTATCCATAAGAAGCCTTTATTTTTTTCTCCGATATCTTTACGTAGAGGAAATCCTTTACCCTCCGCCGTTTGGAGAGACAAGGGGCTATGTGGTTCGGTCAGGGTTACCTAATATTATGAAATGAAGGTTTTAGCATCTAACTGGCTTGTTGGTCCCAGTGGTTACTGATCCTGACTTCTAAACCAGAGGTCATGAGTTCAATCCCCACATAGAACAAATCTTAGTGTGATGTGCACGATTATTTGTTCTGTGTCTGGGTGTGATTTATCCTACTAATATTATAAACGCGAAAGTTCGTAAGTATGGATGGATGTTTGTTACTCTTTCACGTTAAAACTACTGAATAGATTTTAATGAAACTTTACAATAATATAGCTTATACATCAGAATAACACATAGGCTACAATTTATAAAGATATTGTGTGAATTGTCCAAAATGTGACGATAAGTGTCAAGTAAATAGGAAAAAATCTATCATCTGCGAGCTATTCCGGCGTGAACTGCCAAAACCGCTAGACGTACACATCTTACTAATATTATAAATGCGAAACTTTCTGAGTATAGATGTATATTTGTTACTCTTTTACGCCAAGACTACTTTAACGTGAGTGAAACCGCGGCGGATAGCTAGTCTATCATATGTATGTATTTAGATAAAAATAAGTTGTCAGGTTACCATAGTATATATCCAGATAATAGACATCATATACGACATCAGTCATCAGTAAATCATCCGACTTTACGAATACAAAATGTAGTTAGAGCCTTGGCATCTTTACTTATTATCTGCAGGAGAAAAAACAGATGATTGGTATATTTTTGTTTTTCAGCTTCTCCGAACTCGTTTCCCATTTGAGCAGTCTAGAATATACAACAATAGCGATAAGACCGCCCATCGCTTAAAAAGTTTAAGGAATTTGTTGTTACTGTTAAATCAACAGGCGAATCGTTATTAAGTCGATCACGATTATCATAAAGAATAGAAAGGTTGATTTGCGTTAACCACAAAGAAATGGAAGAACTTATGAACGACCATTTTTTTTTATCTTTACCGCGGTTATCGCATATATATCTTTGAACAACCAATTTGGAACTTTAAACTATAAGTTTTCATATTAGAAGATCTAAACTAATTCTTAATTATAGAGTAAACTGCATTTGATATACAAGGTGACATACATAGTGGACGTAACTCAAGCAGCGCTATATATATACCCATGAAACTAAATATTGGAAAACGAAGTCAAATTTGAAATATATTTTTTGGCCTCCCTATGCATAATGCATCTATTGATGAATGAAGTTAATCTCTTTTTTGGTGAATTTTGTATGTTGATTAGCTATACTTTGCTAAGTTTATTGGGCACATTAAGTTCCTTAAGTTATGTCTACTATTTATATTACACCTTGTATATGTATATATTGGTCCCGGGTATGACCTTAAACTGCCTCTATCGGGGGCTCTAGAATCTTAGGATTCATCAGAGGCCTACGATAGCATAGTTACTATCAGTACAGGATAGTAACTTCGAGCGGCGGCGGAAGAGTAGGCATAATAATGCATACCAACGGCGGCGCTCACAGGCCGAGTTAGCTGGCTTACTGTACGCTCACCGAGACGCAGGGGACGAGCACAAGTGAGCTATTTAGTCCGAGGGAGCATACTTGAAACAAAACCCCGATCCAAAGTGTCATCCGACCCGTGCTGAGGGATCCATGGCCAGAGGGTATTCTGGTCGATAACGGAGGGTGTCTATGTTGGCGGTCATAGGACACAGCATGGATCCGCCTTACCCCCGTATAGGGGTCTGCGAGGCTCTGCGAGGGTGGACCGTTTAGTCCCTAATACTCGTGGGAACGCAATGGAGATAAGAAATTTTAATCCTTTAAATGGCGGCGACGTGGTCCGCCACCCGTCACGTCTCGTTTCCCAGAGAGGCGAAAAGTGGTCAACGGAGAGCCGTTTTGCTACGTTTTTTATTTATTTTATTTATTTTTGAGTATATTTTCATAAACACTTACAGTCTTAGTGCGAATCCCGCGTACGTTTTGGTAGTATATTTCCAAGCCGTTGAATTTGAGAACAATACACCATTACACTGACCTTATTATTTAATAGTATGCACAAGATTACACCATAAGTTTCAAATTATCATAACCCCGAATAAATAATGCTTGGGACGATTCATCTTTACGCACATAGATTCGGCCATTTCGAACCCAAGTAAATTTGTAATTCATCTCCTTCGCCTTCTTACGAGTAGCTGCATGTAAGGCCTTGTTGCTAGGCGTTAGGTGTTCCGCGACATAAACTGGTACAAGCGGGCCGCCGAGCCCTAGGTGATGAGAGTTCAGTTTGTTGTTGGAATTCTTTTTGTTGAAGTTGATTACAGCCGCCAACATAGTGTCACGCTGACGACGACGTACGTTGAATATTGGAGGAGGAATAGAAGGTAAGATGGATGAAGTATGTCAGCTGATGAGTGAAAAGCGGATCGATGTGTTGTGTGTGAATGAGACGAAGCGGAAAGGGTGTGATACTACAAACCACGGACTATACACGGCGTATTGGTCTGGAGTACCGAACACCACCCGAGCTTGCCAAGGTGTGGGTCTCATTCTTTCCACAAGTATGTCTGAGTGTGTGACTGAGTTCGAATGCGTGAATGCAAGAGTAATGTGGTTGAGAATGAAAGTTGGTATGACCCGTATCTTCCTAGTAGGAGTGTACGCTCCTGTAGATATGGGTGCAGTTGTAATACAGCGAGAACAAGAGGAAAGAAAGGCATTCTGGGAGACCCTGAGAGATGTGTTGCGGTTAAGTCGGTATAATGAAAGAGTAATAATGTTAGGTGATTTTAATGGATGGGTTGGGGTAAAACGTGATGGTTTTGAAAGAGTACTAGGTCAATTCGGTGACGAGAGTGAGAATGAGAATGGGTACAGTCTGCTTGAGATATGTTTGGAATGGGGTCTTTGTGTTACAAATACTATGTTTGAACATAAAAGAATCCATACGTTTACACGAGAGAGGAAAAATGTGAGAAAGAGTATGATTGACTTCGTGATTGTAGATGAAAGACTGAGAAAGAATGTTCTAGACACAAGAGTCTATCGTGGGACCGCAATCCATACAGACCACTTTCTGGTGATGAGCCGAATAAGTGGTCTGTCCAAAGGATGGCGCCACCGAATCCCTGAGACTAAAAGTGTACTAGAGAGAATAAAAGTAGAGGAACTGCAAGAGGAAGAAGTGGCAGATGAGTACAAAAGTAAGTTGGTTGGGAAATTTGAGGGATCTGAAGACATAAGAGAAGTAGAAGAGCTATGGAAGGTAGTCAAAGAAGGTGTGGTGAGTGTAGCTGGTGAAGTATGTGGTGTAATAAAGAGAAGAAGAGGAAGAAAGATGAAGAATATTTGGTGGGATAAAAGTGTACAAAAAGTTGTATGTGAAAAGAAGAAAGCGTGGTTAGACTGGCTACCCACCAGAGCAAACGAACGAATGCATAAGGCGACGAATGAGGATATAGAAAGGGCCTGGAATGATTATAGGAAAATGAAAGGAATTGTAAAGGTGTGGTGGACGAAAAGAAAAATGAACAAAAGGATAATTTTGATAGAAGGTTGTCTAAGGATTTTCAGACGAACATTAAGTTTTTCTGGAAATCCGTTAGATCAGTAAGAGGCATAACTCAAACCTCAGAATTGAAATCCATACGAGACCAAGATGGAAATATAGTGAAAGGGGAAGAATGGGTGTTAAAACGTTGGAAGGAGTATTTTAAAAGTTTGTATGAAAGAGGTTACACCTCTTTCATACAAACTTTCAAAATACTCCTTCCAACGTTTTAACACGCATTCTTCCTCTTTCACTATATTTCCATACATACAGAGAGTGAACGTAGTTCACTAAGTATAGACGAGAACAAATGTAAAGATGAAATTGGTATGGATGAGATTGTGAAAGCTATTAAGGGTATGAAATCAGGTAAGTCACCAGGGTATGACAGGATAACTTCCGAGATGCTGAAGGCTGGACATGGCATCATAGCGAGTCAGCTGTGCAGCCTTTTCAATCTATGCTATACCACCGGCCAAGTGCCAAGTGATTGGTGCAAGGCTGTCATTGTACCTCTTTACAAAGGGAAAGGCTCACGGCAAGACTGTAAAAACTATAGGGGCATTAGTCTGCTCAGCGTCGTTGGTAAGTTGTATGCAAAAGTATTGGTTGAAAGAGTTGTGAAAGAAACCGATGCGAAAATATGGGATGCACAGGCGGGTTTTCGGAAAGGAATGGGATGCACGGATCAGGTCTTTTCTCTGCGAAGCATAGTAGAGAAGTTTTTGGGCAAAAACCAAAAGGTCTACTGTGCCTTCGTAGACTTAGAAAAGGCCTACGATAGAGTGTTGAGGAATGAACTATGGTCGGTACTGTCCATGTATGGGTTGAACGACAACCTTGTTCAAGCACTGAAATCTCTTTATAGGGATTCCAGAGCTTGCGTGAGGATTAACGGGTCATACACCGAGTGGTTTAGCATCCAAAAGGGTGTTAGACAGGGATGTGTAGCGTCACCGTGGTTGTTTAACCTATTCATGGATAGCTGTTTAAAAGATTTGAAAGAAAGTGAATGCGGTGTAAGGATGAATGAGTTACTCATCAAATGTCTGCTTTACGCTGATGATCAAGTTTTACTTGCATCATCGGCGGACGAGTTGCAGGTGATGGTAACAAATATGTATGAATCTTTTGAAAGGAAAGGGATGAAAATGAATGTAGGTAAGACGAAAGTAATGGTATTTGAGAGGGATGAATACACGACAGCGTGTGATATTGTGATTGGAGGAGAGAAAGTCGAACAGGTGAATGAGTTTGTATATTTGGGAACTTTGTTTACGAGAGATGGGAAATATGAAAAAGATATTGTTAGAAGAGTAAATGCGGGGAACAGAGTGAATGGGGCACTACACGCCTTTATGAGTAGCCGGCAAGTATCAAAGAAGGCTCGACTAGCCGTGCACGATGGAGTGTTAGTGCCAACTTTAATGTATGGAAGTGAAAGTTGGGTATGGCAGAAAAAGAATGAAAGTAAAATAAATGCAGTGGAAATGAGAGCTCTGAGAAGTATGTGTGGTGTGACTTTGAGAGACAGAATTCGAAATACTGATGTAAGAGAGCGTTGTGGTGTGAAAGAGGATGTAGTCACAAAGATTGAAAAACGCATGCTGAGATGGTTTGGCCATTTAGAAAGGATGAATGAAAGAAGATTGACAAAAGAAGTATACCTGGCCTGTGTGAATGGGACAACCGGAAGGGGAAGACCACGTCGAACATTCTCTGACCAAATTGGAGATGTTCTCAAGAAAGGGCAGGTCAGAAGTACCCTTAACCGGCGAGCATGTATGAAGAATATAATGACAGTAATCGAGGCAAAAGAAGTATGCAAAGATCGTGACAAATGGAAATCCGTTGTCTCTGCCTACCCCTCTGGGAAACAGGCGTGAGTCTATGTATGTATGTATGTATGTATATGTATATACAGGCTGGCCGAGGAGTTGACGTTCAAACGCAACATTTTGATACTTTATGATGAGGAGTATCCGAAACACCCCCATGAATGTTTTACGATTTTGCGTAGTTTTCGAGATATAATTTTTTTAATGACTTTTTTCGTAAATTTCACGTAACATCAGTTTTCGAAATTTTTCTCATTCTGTTGAACATTTCTGGTTCAGTTTTTTGTGATAACTAATTAGCATAGTTTAACCTAACACCCTAAAAAGTATGGTTTATGTAATCATTGCAGAACTGACTTACAATTTATTCGAAAGTTCAAAATTAGGGTTTGAGCTCGGGAGTCGTAAATTTTCAAAGTATAAAAAAACGCAAAATCGTGGAACATAGATACATGGGGTTGATTCGGATACTCCTCATCATAAAGTGTCTAAATTTTGTGTTTGAACGTCACCTCCTCTTCCACCCTGTACATGGAAATAACTAGACATCGAATTAAGAGGAAACCCTTAAAACTGTACACAAACAAAATCTAGGTTGTTTGTTGCTGTTTTCTCCTTTTCTTATTATATCAAACGTCGAAAATATAGGTTTATTCTTGACTGTTTTATCTTTTGATACCAATCGCTAAACTTGTTTATCATTTATTTTGATCTGTTTGAAATAAGCTTTGTAATTGATATTTGAGGGGTCTTAATTTCTACGAAAATTGTTATATCCATAAAAACGAGACGGCCAAGCATAGCCGTAGCAGGTAGGTACACACGGCTACATATCAAGTTATACATTTCCAATATAAGCTGACCTGTCATTGTATGGAATCGTATACAACGCGAGATCCTCGTATACTGGAAATGTATAGCTTGATGTGTAGCCGTGCGTACCTATTTACATATATTAAAGTCTGAAAAAAGTCGTTTCATTTAAAATCCAAGGAGATAAATATCTCTAGTAGAAATGACTTATAGCATTGGAAAGTCCCTACTGGTCACAGTTAACAATCTGCTTATCAAGTTGTAAGGAAACAATAAACACCGGATCCCGTTACTACAGAACCGAATTAAGATAGTAAAACAAGGAAATGTAAATCGGTTGAATAATATAACGATTAATACAACACGATTGGTAGGAAGTTGATACCGGAAGAGGTCTAATCAACGGGCCGGCCTACAAATTTGGTGAGTAAGCGTCGCTATAGGGCTTCACGACGTTTAATTACATCTAATCCAACAATTGCTTAACAAGACTGTTGATAGTATATCATATCACCAATCGTTCCCCTTGGTCTAGCGGTAGCTTGTTCAGATAATGAGGTCCTGGGTTCCAATCTTGGGTCGGGCTAAAGTGATTTTTGGGAGCAGCCTGAAGCCCGGGAATTGACAGTATCACAGCCCCGTGCCTTGGAGAGCTCGAAAAGCCGTCGGTCCTGTACCAGACCTGAAGGCCTTTGATCTTATTACCATGCCCTCAGAGCAAATAAAATACCAACTAAATTAACTATAACTAATTTTAACATATTTGCATCTCTTTCTAACGTAATACTTATGAAAATAACAGGCCTCTTTAGTTGTGTCAATTTAATTTTAGCGAGAATTGCTAAGAGAAATTAAGCAACACGTTAGAACCCCTGTTGAGAATAATGCGCGTATTAGAAGCAGTTTTAGTAGTTTGAGTTCTATGTATGCCCTGCTCTTTTCATACAATCTATATTAGAAAGAGAATCAAAATGCCATTTAGTTTAATTCAGTTGTGTAAAAGGAAGAATCGCCAGCAGTGTAAATATTTGATCAATGAAGTGCAGGAAATTACATATGTTCGATCATGACATTGTAGACAAATAAGCAATTTTTCTATTGCGTAATTTCATTAGCAAATACTGTAAAGTCTGTATACACTGACAACCCTGCTAAAATACTTTTCAAATTATAGCAACTAAAAAACTTTTACAATTAACTTTTATATTTATGCGCGTAGGAAGTGGTCCTAGACCTTTGTGTCATGAGTTTTTCAAGGTTCTCGATAGGCCGCTGACATTGCTTAAAGATGTTAATACGCGTAGGTGTACATCATTCAGGTCGAGTCAGTCAATTTCTCTTAATTTTCGTCGCATGTCAAAAGATAGGTTGATTAAACTTAAAGAGCCGAAAGACAAGTGAAGAGGTCACAATCATTACGATTCACGTGGTAATAATTCGTCAAATGTTGCCTTATGTAAGGAGGCTACTGCCCTCTTACATAAGGCAATCTTTGACGAACATTTTACGCATGTTTTTGATGTCCAGACAAACTAACCATGCGTAAAAACATGCGTCCAAGGAGAGTTCACAAAGGAGGTAGTCCATAAACGCTAATTTTTTTTAAAACAACTGCCGCACTACGAAACTTAATCCCTGTATCGCGGGGTACTTTACAGACATTTAATAAACGCACACGAAGTACATTCGGCTTCAGAAACATTATTTATGGGTTACACAAATAGCTGTCCTGCGTGGGATTCGAACCCGAGACACGAAGTAGCGAGGCGACTGTCTTAGCCGCTGCTCTATGAGCAGGTAGACTGAGGAAGTACATCTATCATGCAGCATGTTTTGTCTGTACTAGAATTATAACGTTAAAATAGTAGTCCTGCGCGACAGCAAGTTGGCTAGAGATCCCCAGGTGACGCGTCAGTAAGGCCATGTTTTTTGTCAGGCTAAAGAAAACGTCTGAGCGAATTGGAGGTATAGATGGGAACGAAGCATCGTAATTGGCTAACCATTGTATGGTAAAAATAAACCTTCGTTGTATTTATATAAGGTAGGTTTATGAACGCACGTAAATTCCACTTAAACAGCTGTTGGCACAGTCCCGTCCTTCCCCAGGCGGCGACACGCTGTCGACTTTTACGTAAACATTCACAGAGCATGACATTTAAGTACTTACACTTACGTCCACTATACGATATCAGAACCTGATTCTGTATCAGGTATGACTCATGCATAAAGGTAATTGAACAACGCAGAGTGTAATTAATATTTGCTCGGCCGAGCGTGGCTTCTCTTATCTCACTGGATATTGCGGTCACTAAGAATTCATCTAATTAGTTGTGTTATACCAGGTAAAAAACTAGTTATGATTAGCAATATTTCTTGTGTATATATGGTTGTCTTATTGACATTTTTATGCTGTTCCGTGACTACTGTTTCGGGCACCGGAAGGGAGCGAACGGCACGCAATTATATCGCCGTCCGTTCTTCTATATCTTAACGGGCGGTGGCTTAAGAACTTAAAGAACAAGACAATTGAAAATTTTACATTGGCTATATAACAACACATAGGAATAATGATATAAAGTTAAAAATAAACCCCTAAAAAGTCCCAACAAAAGTAAGGTGAAATTAGTTTTTTTTTGCGAGCCCGATTCGCACACGGCTGGTTTTGTTATTATTTCTTACCTACTATTACATAAAGTTTTTTTTAGAAAGACGATAATGACCAGAACGTAGCTACGGGCAGCTTTCGTGACAATGTAATCACGTTACTAAGAAACACCGATAAATGTGAGTAAAACAGATTTCATCTCATCATATCAGCCGAAAGACGCCCACTGCTGGACAAAGGCCTCCCCAAATGATCTCCACAATTGCCGGTCTTGCCCTATCCGCATCCAGCTACCTCCAGCGACAGCCACAAGATCATCAGTCCATCTTGTAGGGGGCCTGCCCTCACCACGTCTTCGGTTCGTGGTGGTTTCATCTATTCACACGATAATATATAATTTATCATACATAATTATGTTAACTATTCAATAATAAAGAGTATTTTACTTTACTTTTCTCTGTAGATAAAAATCTCAAATTCACCTCATTATTTTATATGTACCTACCGCATTTGTTTTAGGACAATCTTGAATTTGACGTAACATTACTACGAGTATAATTTCCGCAATTAATGTTCAGACCATTCTATATCGTTTTTAACCCGTTTTGACATTTTCCATCCAGCTGATTTTGGGCCGCATCCGAGTGAAACGTGAAAATGGGTCTTGTCAGTCTCTTAAACTACTCAATATAACAGAACTTACTATCAATCAACAAGAGTTACATATTTACATGACATTGAAAAAAAATACTTAATTAAACAAACCATAATTAAATTCGGCTATTGCCCCTGACCGAAACAATTGTTTGAACATTTGTTCAAACAATTAACAGAAGCGGTTCAATAACAAAATTTGAACAATTCAATGACTTGTCAAAACGTAGAGTATGGTGTAGCGCAGCCCTACCTTAGTGTAATATATCTCTGCATCGCGGGTATTTGAAAAATACTTCTTTACACACACATGACTTGGTGAGTAAGCTGGTCAATGCGTGACGAGAATGTGACAAAAAAAAAGTTACCATTTGAACCCTGGTTCAGTCTTTCATCATTGGCGGCATGCGAGTATGCGTTTGTTTTCCTTTGCCTTGCCTTTTTACCTTTTATAAGGCCGCATAACCTATTGCGGCCTTATAAAAGGTGAAAGGCTGATCACTGAAATCCTTTTTTTCTGGTAGAAAACTTTCATAGGTCACCGCCGATGGGGAGACGGCGGTGGATGTAGGTATATGAGAGTCCCCGGGGCTACCCACTAAAAACGCCACGGTGCTCGATGTGATGGCTCCGAGAACTCGAGACGATCTGGAACCACTATCTGTACCTCTGGAGATGGGGCTAAGGTGTTAGTGTTCCCAACATGCTTCTTGTACGTATACAACCTGCGCTATCTCAGGTTTCTTCTTCCTGCGATCACCTTCTACAAAGAACAAGGGCAGCTGGAATCCCCACTGTGATCCTGAAGGCGGCACCTAACTATCCGGTAATGTGCAGTATAGCGCCGCCTTCCACACTCACTCGCGCCGCCACTACCAAATTTACGGTGCCGAACTGTCTCGCCAGATTAATGGCCATTGCCACCTCTCCGGCGCCTAACTAGCCTGCGGGTGGGATCAGCAATCTCCAGATCCCGTGCAGAGCTTAGCAAAAAGAGACTACTGCCTTCCAGATTTCGTTCTCCGCTCCGAGGTTGGTAACATTAACGAGAGTACGACTAAACGCCGACAGACTGTACACCGACAAGACTTTACTTCGACTGTAAATTTCGCCGACAGAACACTTCACTCATACTCAGAGAGAAACATTTACCAAGTGTAATATAGGACCGATTCTGTTCTGGTTCTGGCACATCGCGGCACGGTCGCTTCGCTCGCTCGGCTCGTGCATTGTGGTCACAGTTCTGACCTAAACCAATAATTATGAATACTGTCTACAAAGTGTTCTGTCGGCGAAAAGTACAGTCGAATTAAAGTGTTGTCGGTGTACAGTCTGTCGGCGTTTAGTCGTACACTGAACATTAACAACGGCTGGCGGAGAAAGATCTCGCTCTATCTGTGCGACCAAGACTCGCCTCGCGCTGTCCAAAGCTAGGCACTCTTGGAGCGTATGTTAGGCTGAGTAGGGGTTCTGAATACCTATAAAGATTGTCATAGATATCTTCTAATGGTTAACCTCTACTATTGTCGACCGCTCTTTAAAATGACTAAGTAGTTTCTCGACGACGGCACAAAGCAAGTTACCATCAATAAAAGTGAATCTATAGACATCCTGCAAAGCTTATCCGTTTATCATGAACTTAATCAAAGGCAAGAAAAAATAAATTGGTTGGTACTCCAAACATGGCGATTGGCCTATAAGTTTACCGTAGCAGTAGCGTCCCGTTACCTTCCTTATACAGATCTAAACGACATGTACAGAACTGCATATACGGAAGCATCGATAGAAGACGTCGCCAGTACTCTTCGCATAGTTGGGGACTATCATAGTACCACAAAACGAAGAGAATCTGTCCAAGACGACTACCGCACGAGTGTCCCGGTTTTAATTAACTAAAATATTCGGAACCAGTCAGGTCAGCTAAAGGACCGACGTCTTAACGTGATTAGTGACACTGATTGCTAAACCAGAGGTTTTCGGTGCGATCACTACCCAGGACAAATCGTTGTGCTATTAGTTTATTTGTTTGTTCTGTTTCTGGGTGTATTTACAAATATATAAGTATGTTTATCAGTTGTCTGGTTGCCATAGTACAGGCTCTCTAGTTCGGGATCCGATGGTAGATGGTATGTTAGTTGACCCAAGATATTTATTATTTATATCTCGTCATAAGCCAGACCCCGAGTATGTATCTAGCGATAAAAATCTTGGGCACTACTTGAAGTTCGCTTTAGCTACTAGCTAAACTATTCACGTGTCTCCACTCTACATAATATAGAGTGGAGACACGTGAATAGTTTTTGTACAATCGACACAGAGGCATGGATACACGAGTTTTTTCAATAACATGACATGTTTACAATTAGCTTAGAATGCTTTCACTGCTTCACCAGGAGAGCGATGGATTAAACAAGCCCTCTAGTAAAATAATACTGCCTAATGAACCCGAAGTTGAGGGCTCCCCATTTGGGCTTCGAACCTCAACTTAGAGCAGTTACAACTGACGAGTAGACTGATGCATGAGAGGGTCAGTTTTGTAGAACTGTTGCTGTAGAACAACAGTAGTACAAGACTGAACGTATCATACCCTCTCAGCAGCATCGGGTATTAATGTAGATTAATACCCGAAGCTGCTCATCCGATCGAGGACAGGAGATCATAGCGGACGATGGTGGTGAATACACTAACAGTTTGAAAAGACACAAGCAGAAAGACCTGCGGACACGAATCAAATTCATAACACCTCTCTTTTTAGCCGGCGATTAAATACAAATTGATAATGGCCCGTGAAAAAGGTCAATACACTGTAAACGATTTGTAAAACAATAGATAGGAGATAATTAAAGACCGCTGCAGCCTGGCCGAAACAATTTAATGACTATAAACTGATTAGATTCGGCTGCTATTACACCGTTGCGTAAACTATGCAGACAGCAGTCCAACTTGTACAAAACCATAACCAATCTAATGTTTGATTTGGTAATAGAAACTGCGATACTGAAGTATTTGGAACAAATAGTATCAAGATTGAATTTGTACTTGAACGCATTTTATTTGTTAGGAGACCATTTCACGTAAATTGTCATAAGCGATGATTGGAATTTTATATATGTAAAGAAAGAGTTCAATACACTGTATATCTATTTCTGCTTGAAATTTGTTTGTGTTACTAATGAAAACAAAGAAATTTATGAACATTATAGATAAAATTAAATTATATTCATTTCGAACTTCAATATTAAGGTAGAATTTTTTTTAAATAGTTGCTATAGTGCAAACGGTGTCCAAATCTCGTGGGCGCCAAGGTACACCAGTCATTGTGACGACCCCACACATGTCAGAGAAATTTAAACAAAGCGATATAATATTTAATTAGTAGCTTAACATAATTCAACTCTTCGCCATAGCGGGTCACCTCGCCTTTTGTCAGTCTTTTAAGACAGATTTACTAATGAATAATTTTTTTTAAAGACAGATTATATTTAGTGTCCGACCAAGGCATTTATACATTAGTTTTATTAATCTATCGATAAGAGAGATAAGAATAAGAAACATAGTTCAGGGCCCCAATGGGCCGGTTGACGTGGTTGGTACATACAGTTTGCTTTTCACGCAGGTCGTGGGTTCGATTCCCACCAAGGACAGATATTTGTGTTCATGAACATATCGGTTTGTCCTGAGTCTGGGTGTAATTATCTATATAAGTATGCATTTACAAAAGAATAGTAGTATAATATGTATGTAGTATATCAGTTTAATGGTATCCATAGTACAAGCTCTGCTTAGATTGGGATCAGATGGCCGTGTGTAAATAATTTCCCAGGATATTCATCATCATCATCATTACAGCTTAAATAAGTCCACTGCTGGACAAGCCTCCCTCAAGAATCATCTTGAGGGGATATGCCATAATCGCCACGCTTGGCAGGCGGGTTGGCGATCGCAGTATGATGGTCGTAGTACTCAGAAGGAAGCTGCTTCCCGTCCTCTGGTAGATATTCCCTCGGGTCGACTTCTACGCCCCCCACGGGATGAGATGGGGTGATGATATTCTGATTCTGATATTTGTCGCCGTCACCACACAGCAGGATAGGTTATTATTATATTATTATTATATTATTATTATTATTATCTACCGATAAGAGCTTTGGGTTAGACGTATGGAATAAGGAACTTAGTTAAGGGCACCAATGACAGAACAGATTAGAGATGCTGTCATCGATAGAGTTATGGTGGGTACCTGGCAATAAACGATGTAGTCGATAAAATAAGTGCGAATTTTTTACGGTAGGGCGTTGTCCCTAGGGTAACTAAAATCGATGTGTCCCAACCGGCTATTACACTTCCGCTGTGGCAACAGCCGACCCTCGCCCTTTCTGTCGCTTGATGGGACCGTAAAAACAATACACTAAGTGCAGATTAAAAATCAAGGGAACACCTACCCTTTGCATGGTACACACCATGTCTTTGACGTAACGAATATATCACGTGGCTAATTTCAATATAAAGTTATTCAGTAAATTTAAACGAGTTTAAGATATTTCAAACCACAATTGAGTATGAATTCGTAAATATACCATCCCATTCTATTTATCTCCATAATTTTAACTTAATAGTTGTAGTGATAAAGCGGGTCATACTGAAATTTCATTTTAATTTGTTTTTTTAGGCAGACGACAGCTTTCCGCGACATATTAGCTTTTTATGTTGTACACACGGCCACGTATCAAGCTATACAATTCCAATATAAGCTGACCTTAACTATATCCACCATATCCACCAACTATACCATAACTTATACTGAAAATGTATAGCTTGAAATGTTGCCGTGTGTACATGACAGAGAGCCATTAATAGGTCTCCAAAAATTATAAGATTCGTAAATATCTATACGATTCTTATAATTCTTAAAGCATCTTTTAGTTGGTTTGCTTTTCACGTCCTAAGCATAGAACATTATGAATATGTATTTAAATCTAGATACAAAAATAAATTGATAATAATCTAGCATCATACAAAACATTGCCAGTTCAAATGTCATAGGATTCACGGAACAAAATTATTCTTCACTTCAAACGTGCTATGAGATTAATTTGATTAAATTTCAACCAAGGATCAGGAATCGTGCGCACAAGCCACGCGTTGGTGTAACAGACATCTTAAATCAAGCTGAGGATAGGTCGTGGCTTGTCCTCTAATGCTATTGTCTCAGATTTGACATGGCACAGTTCAAGGGGTTTGGCTTTTGCAATGTTCTTGTTCTCAGTTACTATGTTGTGTCATGTGAAAGTGGAGATTACTAGTTGATGGACAATGGAGGACAAAAGATAGGACGAAACAAAAAAAGATAATAGGACAAAATTTAAGTGGCGCCGGACCCATATAATACAATTGATATCGGCTTGATTTCAGTATTAGATCATGCTTTTTGCATGATCATGCGTGGTAGTCCAGTAGCGAGGGATGCACTTACATTAAGCCAATACTAGGAGAATAGGTCTACCATGGCATAACTTATTACGAGAAACAGTGAATCCTACTGATACCTAATAAATGCGAAAGTTTGTAATTATGGATGTATGTTACTCTTTTACGCAAAAACTACTGAACTGATTGTGATGAAAGCTTATATCCGAATAACACAGGCTATGATTTATAAAGTTTAACGCGGGTAAAACCGCGGGGAACAGCTAGTTTGCAATACAAAAGAATCCTATTTTGTTTTAACATTAGTTATGTATTATTGTATCCACAGATATAATGTAGGTCATATAAGTATGCCCTCAGCGGTTAGAACAAAAATCAGTACATTTGATGGAAGTATCTTTGATCTGACTGGTTAGCTACCACATTCACATGCAAGGCACTGACAAAACATTAAAGCAGTCTTAATGTTTTATCAGTGCCTAGACGAGACTTATGTCAAAGAGTAGCTCGAATGTAGTAGTATCTCTATCTTGCAGAATACATACGGTAATAGTAACAATAGGTTGTGTTCCTTTGTGTAAGGTGGCCAGACTTGATTGAGTGACAGCAGTAGATCGTATTATGGCTTTAGGTCTATACAATATGTTACATAATAGTGGAAGATAGTAAGGGTCCATGAAACTAAACCAATTTAAGAAAACCAGTTTGTGAAAATCGAATAATATTTTAAGGCTCCTCATAAAATCACGCGTATTCACGCGATACAAGGATTCGGAACACCAGTGAGAGAATTGTACTTTAAAAAAAACTGTTAAATAGGACGTTACGAAGAAAAAACGAGCACATGCAGGCCATCTGTTCTGCCAGCATGGTGACAGTTGAAGTGAATGTAAACAGTTTTAGACAACTTCCTGTCAGTAATAATGTAACAACTTGGTAAAATTATGTTCTCGCAGTTAATAACAAACGGTAGAAAGTAACTGGACATATTTACTTTAAAATAATTAACCATGTGTTTCCATAACTCTTTTAAATTAAATTACCTTATGTTTATTTATTGCTGTTTCTTTTGTTTATTAATTTCTATTTTGCCTTTACAAGGACAGAATAGGGTATGTAAAAAAATATTTTTTTCTACAAATCTCAAACTATCCGATATTTATCCAATAAACATACCTTACGCTGCACTAATTCCAGACACAATACACACAAAAAACCGGTCAAGTGCAAGTCGGACTCGCGCACGAAGGCTTCCGTACCATTATCTATAAAAACTTCACGTTTGTTGAATGGGGCTCCCATAGAACCAACGTGAAGTTTTTATATATTAGTTTCGTTTTTGTAGAGTGTTTTATAGTATTTATTGTTATAGCGGTATCAGAAATACATCATCTGTGAAAATTTCAACTGTCTAACTATCACGGTTCATGAGATATAATAGCCTCGTGACAGACGGACAGTCAGACAGCGAAGTCTTAGTAATAGGGTCCCGTTTTACCCTTTGGGCACGGAACCCTAAAGAAACGATTCTGTGTGAAAGTAATGTTAATATATAGCAAACTTGTAAATAAGACCTCTCAATAAATATTATTAATACAAGGTTTTAAAAAGACCTCGGTACAATGCTCGATGACCTCAGCAGAGTCTCTCAACAAGTGGGTCTGAAAATGAACATGGATAAGACGAAAATCATGTCAAACGTCCATGTTGCACCCACTCAATTGAAAGTTGGTGACTCTGCACTCGAAGTTGTAGAGAACTATATTTACCTAGGACAGACCATCCAACTAGGTAGGTCCAACTTCGAGAAGGAGGTCAATCGTAGAATCCAACTCGGCTGGGCAGCGTTCGGGAAGCTACGTAACATCTTCTCGTCCAAAATACCGCAGTGTCTCAAGTCGAAAGTCTTCGACCAGTGTGTGTTGCCAGTGGTGACATACGGAACAGAGACGTGGTCGCTCACTATGGGCCTTATTAGAAGGCTCAAGGTCACCCAAAGAGCAATGGAGAGGGCTATGCTCGGAGTTTCCCTGCGGGATCGTATCAGAAATGTCGAAATCCGCAGGCGAACCGAAGTCACCGACATAGCCCGAAGAATTGCAAAACTGAAGTGGCAGTGGGCGGGGCACATAGCTCGTAGAACCGATGGCCGTTGGGGCAGAAAGGTTCTTGAGTGGCGACCACGAACCGGAAGACGCAGCGTTGGCAGGCCCCCTACAAGATGGACCGATGATCTTGTGCGAGTCGCTGGAAACAGCTGGATGCGAATAGCGCAAGACCGGCAATTGTGGAGATCTTTGGGGGAGGCCTTTGTCCAGCAGTGTACGTCTTTCGGCTGATATGATTTAAAAAGAACCAACAAAAATGGCCTTCGTCTACGATCATAATAATTAATCAGGGTAAGTTATTCTATACTTATTTAAGCAGACGTAACCACTGCCCATACGATAAAGTAAAGAAAAAGGAAATAACTCCCTGTAATACGGGGGACTTCACAAACATGCAATAATCGTACACAAAGCTCACCCACACCGAGAATAACTATATATGGGTCCCACAAACAGTTATTCTTTACGGGGATCGAACATACAACGCCAGGGCAGCGAGACAGAAGCGAGGTGACTACCTAACCACTGCGCCATGTGAAAATATAAATAAGGTATGAATTGCTATATAAATCACGAATATAAAATAACTTTATATAATGTGCACGCTATTCTAAAACCATACAAAGTTGACACAAATCCGTAAACGACATTCTTACTTAGTTCACAAGTGGTTCAACAAAAAGTAGCAATCACATATTATATCATCAATCATTGAACAGGATGAGGACCGGTAACGTACGCAAAAAGCACCCGTGTTGAGGTCTCGTACAGACGCCAGCACCTCAAGCTACCCCAATCTGTCAGACTTCGCCAATTGAAAGTGAACCTTATACTTTTGTAATAAAGTTGAAAATCTTAAAAGAAATTTGTCAGATTGGGGTAGCTGGATGTGCTGCCGTCTGTACTAAGATCAATGTAAACATGGATGTTACATTGAACACATACACTTGTTCAATATTCAATTACATATTGAACTTTCTGTGATATATCTATCGACAATTATGTGAAGATAATATCGAGATGTTTAGTTATTTGAAAATTGAGATGATGATAAATTGAGATAAGTTAAATTACATTTTGAAACATCTGGGTTCTGTAGGCCGGCCCTGCTTATTTACTTGTCGTATGGACAGTGGTTACGCTTTTTTTTACGTGGTGGAAATGCTCTAGTCGCACGTGGTGTGGGGCTCGGCCCACTAACCACCACGATAGCCAGCCTCACAGTGCTTGTAGCGGGGGCTCTGGTTATTCGTGAACGATCTCGCCAGTACCTCCGCTGTACACTGAGCGTCCGCGAGACTCTCACCCGGGGAGGAGATGGGCCTGAATGCCTCCCCCTCTCACCAGTACGCACAAGCGTGTTACCTGAGCTACAGCAGGTTACTTTCCCGGGACCGCTTATACAAGACGACTGGAGTTCTCTCCTTCAAACGCCAGCGATCCCAGGGAGACAGTGGTTGCCCTAGTGTCAGAGTTGTTCAAGCCACCAAGTAGGCCTCTGACATGGCTAAACGACTGTTGCCTAATGACTACAACCGGGACCGACAGCTTAACTAACTAACTAGAAATTAAACCACTTTGGTGGTCACTCCTATATAGACTGATCGCGAGCCTAGTTGCTTAACCTCGTTGATCACTTACGAACCGGTGACAGCATCTAGTTAGCTATGACCGGCCTTGCTGATGAAACTGTATCCACTCGCTAGAATCTCTCCTCGACATATAAGAAAAACTGGATAAATTCCACACAACGGCACTCTTCTTTGTTGGAGACTTTCGGTTTGACCTATGGACAGCAATTTTCAACGATATTTCACCTGGTTTCGATTGGCCTTGATCACTGTGGGTTAATCTAAATATGTTCCAAAATCCGTCTTAATATGTTCCAAGTTGAGCTGCAGGTACAATGTTTATATTGTGGGACTAATCTCTCTTACCCACCATCAGCCAAGATTAACAGTGGGACACATTGAAATGACACTGAGCGGTGAGGTTCAGGCATGTCCCAGGAAATCGCTTTATCTGTCTTATTTACATCCAGAGCAAAACGTGTACCATAATGATATAACGAGGTGAGAATGAGGCTTTCTCGACGAACAACAACAACAAACGAGAGAATAGTAACTAGAGAAGTCAAGCAATTTTGCAAGCCTGTATGAAGATGTCCTGTTTGTTGAAAACGCTTAAGAAATGTCGAAAAGGCTTGATATCAATCAAGCCTACATATATAGTGCTCAAATAAAATCCATTCTACAGCTGATCACTGATCCGATATCTGTACTACAGAAGATTTGAAGGTGTCCTCTGCCAAGTCAATTAATGTGACTTCATACTGGCAACAAATTTTGAAGTTTTCCATTATTTAGTAAGCGTATTTGATAGATGAAGCGGAACATGAATGGGGAAAGAATCAACGGATGCAGTTCACAAGGAACATAGGCCCTTTTAATTAAAGGCAATGTCATGCAAAGGTTGGAAGCTGCTGACATTGGAAGCAATATCCGGACGCTGAATAGACGCGAGGGGTAAACGCTTCCAAATCAAATTCAGCTAAAGATCTTATGAATAATATCAGTACAAAAACTGCATCATAAAAAATGTAGCATAAATGGCAGTAAACTTCTATTTGTCCTACTAAAGCAACGGAACGTAAGAAGGTAGCCAAGAAATTTGAGATTTAATGTGCGATTGTGCAAATTATGGTGATGACGACGATATTTTTAAATGCTACTCAAGGCCGTGATGTCATTCACGATAGATGCCATGTAATAGGTGTAAACATTATGCCACGTACACTTAAAACAAAAATATCTCTCGGCAGTGCACGTCTCGGAAGACAATGTTTATAAAAGGATGTGGAGAGTTTATGATCATACATGTCGGCTGACGTCACCCCTAATTTCCTAATGTACAAAACAAGACCAAAATAAATGAACATCATAACAAATGACTGCAGCTTAACGGTAGAATAAGTACGGAACTAAAGTTTTTTTAAGCTTATTAGCTTCAAGCAATAAATCAAATTTCGTATGTCTTCAGAACACATTTTGGGTCATTCGTATCTTTGAAGCACGCAATATCGATATAAAAATCAGGCCTGCGTGCATGTTTTCGACGGGTAGTGGTAAAAACTGCGATGAAAATATACCGTGACTTGCATTTTGAATTACCGTCAATTCATTAATTTTTTATAAGGCGACAAGGCGTCGCGTCGGCGGTAATATACCTATTGGGGCAGTTTCTTTTACGGTTTAGCACTTGCAGTACTTTATGCTTTATTTAATATGGTAAATTAGAGTCTAAATTAGGGTCCGGCAAACCTCATGCGGCCTCTGTCAAAAGACACTAAAGGCGAAGGGTGCAATTCATAAGAGAAGCCGTTCCATAGCCGCTAGATTTAAATGTACTGTACAACTTATTAGAAGTACATTAAATTTAATATGATGTTGACTGACGGAGGCTCCATGTGAGAGTATAAAGTGGATGGCATTGTTTATATCTGATGACGTGCCTTACATATAAAAAAATATGAGCTATTAATTAGCGTCAATAGATATTTTGTCATTCATATGTACTACTATTATAAAAGCGGAAGTAGCTCTGCTAATATGTTACACGTATGTTACAAACTATTCGGACCAATAGGGTTTCAAATAGTTTTTTTTTTATACATTAATGTCCACAGTTATCCTATGTAGTTTCCACTGTTTCATATAAACGATCGGTAGCAAATAAGACTAGAGGTATAAAGTAAGTAACCGAAGGCATCCCTTTAGGGTTTCAAACCTCGACTCAGGGCGGTTACTGCGAGGGTTTAGGGAATCGTGCTCTACGGCACCCAGTTAAGGATCGGAGGGGACCGATTGAACCCTGGGTTATTCTCCGTAACCGTTATAGAAGTTGCCCCCTAGGGTGGTAACCTTATGGCCTATAAATGTAATTTTAAATTCAAGCGAATGATGCCAAAGAATTCTTTAGCTTATCTTCATATAATTGATTAACAGACTCCAAAACGCCTGCAAAAATACACTATACAAAAATAAACTATATTCTTATGTTTATAGGAGAAAATAACAATATTTGTACTTAATTTTTGTACTCGGATTTTGGAGTGGGCCGGGTTCAATTAGGTATTCCTGCTTTTTGTAGTAGGTAAAAAGGTAAGAGTGCTATTAAGACTCTACGGCACTGTAAGTTACATAACCGCCCATATTCGTACAAAATTTTGTTCCAGTCTCTATTAAACCCCGGAATTCTAATCACCCTGTCTTACGCACGATTTTAAACACCGATTGTATGACAGAGAGACATTATATCCTATTAAATATCCTGACAACCATAAAATATATAAAGAGTTGTTTAATGATCCGCTAACAATTTTACAAAGCTTCAAGTATTACACAAACACCGTACGTTTATCTCCACAAAACACTTAACTGCACATAAAAACGACGTTTAATGGTCCCCTTGAGAATCTAGCTGACATAATAGATTGGCCTGAGATACATACTAACGTAGTTACGAAGCTATGTGATACAAGAACCATCAACGTTCTACTACGACCTAGACACACATTACATAACCTACCGTAAGACCAAATATTTTGTGCTTACTTGGAGCATTTGTTTACGATAAATGCTCCTTGATGTGTGGTGACGGCAGCGAATATCAGAATATCATCACCCCATCTCATCCAGTGGCGGGCGTAGATGGCGACCAGAGGGAATGTCTACCAGAGGACGGGCAGCAGCGTCTCTCTGTGTACTGTGACCATCATACTGCGATCGCCAACCCTTCTGCCAAGCGTAGCCATTATGGCATATCGCCAAGATGATTCATGTGGGAGGCTTTTGTCCAGCAGTTTTTACAGCTGTTATGATGAATTGCTCCTTTATAATTAAGCGAAATTTTAAGTACATATAGAAGAACTTATTATTACACATCAATTTATATTCGCCAATTAAATAATTTTCATTTCATGTATACTGATTGTACATCGAATTTATTCGGGCGTAACTGAAAATTTATTTAGCTACTGGACAAGTAGGTTAGGTTAGTACTGCGACCATGCAACGCACGAGCCGAGCGAGCTAACTAGCATGCCGGGTAAGCGGTTGGGGAGTGGCAGAAGCTAATTTATTTACACAAACAATCCACTTTCAAATAAATATCACTGCGTCATGAACTTAAGATTGCTGCTAAGATTATTATAATATTTAGATTGAAGTAACTATATTGTGAGGCAATCAGTGTACGTAGGATACGGAGTTTTTTGTAATACAAAAGGAAGATTTTATGATTAAGTTAAGTACTACCCAATTCTTAGTTGGGTAAAGATTGGTCGACAATGAATACGGGCACCAAATATCATCAACCCATCTCATCTAGGGCGTCGAGCGTTTTTGAACACCGGCGTCATCAGCGGAAAAAAATGAAATTTTAAAATGCTGTGCATAAACAAGGATATCGACAATTGGATCTAGCAAGAAATACGCAAATGATTCCGGACCGAAGAAAAACGTTTTTGCGACCAATGACTCCGGATTTTTTGCGACCGTATCGTGATTACATTTACTAACTAAATAGTTAATCGAAGGTTTTTTAACTTTTGTATTTCGTACAATTAAAAATACCATTTAATATAATGAAACTCTATTTTTTTTATCTTCCATTATGTTAAGTTCTTTGCATTAAGAAATACTATTGTTATTATTGATTATAGAAAATATAACTTCAGTATATAATAAGTAATATAATAATAATAATAATAATGTATGTAATAAATGATACAAATAAAACGTTTTAATGAAACTCGAAGCTATAAATCTCAGACGGAGACTAATTAGAGGAGTTTAAAACGTAAAGAAGGACATTACCGAATCGGTTACATAACAAAGTGTCCAAACAACGTTATTGTGTGAATATGAGTACACAAGCAATACTAGCAAGTAGTAATTTGTATTGTTCATGGAATGGAAACACGTGTATAGTAGTTATACCTTATGAAGACCCACCCCTCCATCACGCAAATGTGTGTATAACAGTGACCAATAATAGCCCCGTTTCTATTTAAAAAGAGTCAGGTTATGAAGTATGTATTCTAAATAAGAGTTTATATCTCTACAGCAGATACATTGGCAATATCCAAATTATTTGCTTCTGCTTTATATGAACGCTGTGTTAATCTGTAATTAATTATTACATACAAAAATATCATTTAGATGATTAGAGATTATAACATTTCCAATTTTGTAATTTTACTTATTTAAAGTTAATGTTGAATTGGATAGCTTATGCAACGACAACGATAACGACTCAACGAATGGTAGAGCACAAAATTACACTTAAAACACAGCAGAAACGTAAAAGTGTCCACATGTATTCATCTCGGAATAGTTTAGCCAAGTTCTTGGGCTTGAGTAAGGTCGTCGGTGGTGCCCATCGGGGACAGCAGCGGGGAAAAGATCAGAAACGCGTATGTTTCGTTTATAAACTAATTAAAATACGTAGATAGATAAGTTGCAAGAAAATTATCAATACGTATAATTTTCTTGCAACTAATTTAGATTTACATATTTTTATTAGATAAAAAATAATATATATCGTACACCACAATCGCAATTATGCAGCATAGAGGTAGGGCATTACCTTAGTAGAACCGTCTATACCTCTAGTACAAACAATAATATGGTATTTGTTGATGTGCAAGTGGGATCTTTGGGTCAGATATTTGCATACATTACGTATCTTAAGTCACGTTTAGTTACTACATTAGATGCAGATATGTAACGCAATTTGTAACAGTTATTAACAAGGTTTACGCGATTCGACGACGGCATACAATTGTGCATGCATTTCGAAAGACTGTGTACAAATGATTTGGCACACTAAGAAGTAACAGCCGTAGCTGATACAAACAATCATACGGTCCACCTAGTTAGCGGTTACTGTTATTATAGCCACTTGAATCTATCACCCATCACACACGCGTTGCTAATCTTTCACCGACCTAGGCGACCTTACTCAAACTCAAGAACTTGGCTAAACTATTCTGAGAAGAATACATGTGGACACTTATAATTCAGCTGTTCTTTAAGCGCAATTTATTGCTCTACCATTCTTAGATTATTCGAAATTAACTTATACACATGTGTCTTTAAATGTGCTAATCTCCGTACCAATGGGTCAGCGGAGTTTATGTCAGATGATCAATAAATAACACCATTGCAAATAAAATTGTAATACTTAGGTTAGATATTACGGATACCACGAGGATAACAATAAGTTGCCCACATTGAGTTCATTCATGTTATGGTGAAATACTGTAACGTGTAACTCACGTAATTAAGTATATGTTCGATTCGGCAAACAGTTTCAATATTTTCAGGAGATCATCTTTAGAGCGAAAGCGACCCGCAAGACATCGTTGTCGTGGCCGAAACCAACATAAAGTGACTCGTAATAGACCATCACTAAGTATTAAGCTAATTCCTCACGTCAGTTTTAATCATAATACATACATGAACCAGATAAAGGAAAAAAAATACTGTTGTGTATTATGAGGCAAAGTCATTGACAAGGAAGAATGGAAGAAACTCCACCGAAAAGAGAATTACTATTAAATATAAATGATGATAATAATAATAATATCTAGGGACAATGTCACACAGATCATCCTAGCCCCAAACTAAGCAAAGCTTGTACTATGGGTACTAGGTGACGATATACATACTTATATAGATAGATAAATACTTAAATACATAGAAAACATCCATGACTCAGAAACAAATATTCGTGCTCATCACGCAAATATTTGCACTTACTGGGATTCGAACCCAGGACCACCAGCTTCGTAGGCAGGAGCACTACCAACTAGGCTACGGCGACCGTCATAATCATGTCGTCATGATCGTCATGACATAACCCAGATATTAGGGACACCAAGAGCTGTGCTTTTAGATATTCTGCTGTCCCTTATACAATACTGTAATAACGAGCGGTTTAATTTTAGCGGTAAAATAAAGAAGGTCATAACACATACACTCCCCAATTTATCAAAAAGTGACAATTTAATTCCCCTCGGTCGTTAATACAGTAAAGTGGAATTCAGGGGAAAACCAAGGCACATTTGTATAGGCCTTCCACATGAGTCACTATTAATAAACAAAATTTTAAATTACAATAAACAATGTACGTAATTTACTTAATATAAGGATTTCCACAGTGGAGTTGTGTCCATAATTTGGAGGGTAATAGCATAATCGCCACGCTTGGCAGACGGGTTGGCGATCGCAATATGATGGTCAGACGCTTGCTGTTCTCTGGAAGAAATACCTGCGGGTCGATGTCTATGCCCCCCACAGGATAAAATATAGTGGCCATATTATATGCCGTCAGGCACATACCATAAATAAATTTATACTCAGGGTTCAGGAGCTACCAAACTTAAGAAATCAACCGTATCCACATGCAGTAGTTTCTAAACAAGCCAAGTCTACTAACCTGACAGCCACTCGCACGCTGGACTCGTCACCGGCCATGGCTACGTGCACCTGCGCAAACGCAACATTGTAAACCATTAGTTTCGCACAATACTTAAACATTATCATTTGTTTCACACAAAGGTTAGGCTAGATCATTTTGTTTATTAAAATCGTCATTATTATTGTACAATGGAACTAGTAATAGTGTTAACTTTATTGAATGTTATATTTTATACAAAATGTTAAACAAATAGTGTAACCCTTATCTAAGGAGTATAGGAAGTATGAAATGCAACTTAATATGTTAAACATGAGTTTGCAGCACAAATGTTCTTTTTTAAGGTTCCGTAGCCTATTGGCAAAAAACGGAACCCTTATGGATTCGTCATATCTGTATGTATGTCTGCCTGTCCATCCGTATGTCATGAGTATGCCAGTTTTTTTCCGAAACTATTATAACTATACCGTTGAAACTAGGTAAGTACGTAGATGTATTCTGTGAACCGCATTAAGATTTCCACACAAAAATAGAAAAAGCCAATAAATTAAATTTTGAGGGCTCCCCATACTTCGACAGAACAGAAACTAAAACTTTTTTTTCACCTTAGTTAATTGTGTTGCGGGACGTAAGTTAAACCACAGAGTTGGATAATGACTGACTTTATTCACAATGCTCCTACTTCACATTATCTAGTAATACCTACATTTAAATATTATCACATCTTCCTTATTAAAAACAAAAAAAAACAATAAAACATATTTATAGAAAAAGTAGAAAGATTAAAAAACAAAATTCATTATCATATACATTCTTTTCATTTAGGTACAGTATACTTCATTATATAATTCTAATAATAATTATAAATTACATATTTAAACAATATTAGTTCATAAAACTTAAAAACAAAATTTAAGCACTGTGTAATTATAATTTTAAATATATCACTCATCATAATTTATATAACAAATAATTATAATTATATGAAAATGTAATTGAAGTTAAATAAAATAAATTATAGTAATTAAATTAATTGCGTGCAGTCCTCTCAACGGGTAGATGATGTGCTATTGCAGGTATAGCCCCACCTATCCGGAGGTCGCACCATCCTGCCAGAGCGAGTAACGTAAAAGTTAGGAGATGGACATTGATAATTCTGCTGATTACATTGATGTGGCAAAATATCATCATAAACAAAACTATAATCTTGTGAGTGTTCTTGAGTGGGTGAGAGATCTGCTATAATGTGGCTTCTATTCCTTACTACCACTTTCCCATTGAACAGCCGCATCCTATATGACCTATTTCCTAAAATACCGTCCACGACGCCCGGAACCCAGACACATTTAATTGTATCATAAACTCTTACCTTTTCGTACATTTGTAATGGTTGCAAGTTTCTACTACCTCTGTCATAATATGTTTTTTGTTTCTGTTGCCTAGCTATCAGTTTGTTCTTTATACTTGCATGTACTTTAGGTTTTAATAATTTTAACGGAGTAGGCAGAACACTTCTCATTTTTCTACTTTGTAAGAGCTCTGCTGGTGAAGGTAAATCGTTGCTCAGAGGCGTATTCAAGCATTCTAATAACGCAAGTCGATAATCAGAATTGTCATCCATTGATTTTCTTAGGATTTGTTTAATAGTCTGAACCGTGCGTTCAATCTGCCCATTTGATTTTGGGTAGTAGGGAGATGACGTCACGTGAGCAAAATTCCATTCTTGCGAAAACTGTTTAAAGTCATAGGCTGTGAATTGAGGACCACAATCAGACATCACAATAGCAGGTATACCTTGACGACTAAATATATCTTTTAGACAGTTAATTATACTGTAAGAAGTAGTACTACGTAATTTAACTATTTCAAAAAACTTACTGAAATAATCAATTAAAAGCAAGTAGTCGTCCCCTTTGTACTGAAATAGATCAATGCCTACTTTAGCCCACGGCCGATCGGGAACCTCGTGACATTGTAACTCTTCTTTTTGATTACTTTTCCTATATGTTAAACAAACACTACAAGTTCGAACTAAATTATCTATATCATTGCTCATGCATGGCCAAAATACCAATTCCCTAGCCCTTAATTTACATTTCTCAACACCCATATGTCCAACATGAATGTTTTTTAAAATTTCTTTTCTCATTGCTTTTGGAATCACCACTCGATCCGATTTCCAAATAAGCCCATTTGAAACTGTTAAGTCCTCTCTAAAATTCCAATACGATTTAATTATATCTGCTATATCGTTTTTATTTTCAGGCCAGCCTTTTAAAACACATTTCTTTAACTGTATCATTTCTTCATCTACTTCTATTTGTTTCTGTATATTTATGAACTGAGAATCCGTAAAATATTCACATTTATTTTTCACACAATCTGTTAATAAACAAACTTCGTCGCCGCTACTGTCTACACTACTATGGAAAACCTGTTTCTCACTAGACGATGATTCATACGCGCGCGATAGTGCGTCTGCTATGTACATGTATTTACCTGGTTTATATACCAAAGTAAACGTATAACGCTGTAATCTTAATAACATTCGTTGTAACCTAGAAGGAGCATCAACGATAGGTTTTTTAATAATACTAATTAACGGTTTATGATCCGTTTCTATTGTTATGTCTGATCGTCCAAAAATGTACGCATAAAATCTTTCACAGGCAAACACACAAGCGAATAATTCTTTTTCAATCTGTGCATATCTTTGCTCAGTTTTAGTTAATGCTTTAGAAGCATAACATACAGGGTGTCCATTTTGCAACAAACAGCAGCCTAAACCTGTACTACTCGCATCGACTGATATAACTATAGGTACGTTAATATCGTAGTATCGTAAAATAGGGCGTTGCATTAAACAATTTCTTAAATAATTAAAACACTCGTTATGTCTTTCGTCCCAGTGCCATTCAATTTCTTTTTTTAATAATTCTCTAAGCGGGAATGTTTTATCCGACAGATTGGGAATAAAAGATCCCACGTATGTTATCAATCCTAAAAAGCGTTCCACATCTTTATTATTTTTTGGGACTGGCATATTTTTTATTGCCGTTAAATGAGAATCATCTGGACTTAACCCATCTTTAGTGATCCGATGACCCAAGTATTTAATTTCCTGTAAACCAAACTTGCATTTATTAATATTTAATTTTGAATTTATTTTTCTACATCTTTCTAACACCTTTTTTAAAATTACATCATGTTCGCATCTATTTTTTGCATAAATTAATAAATCATCAATATATATGCATACCCCCTCAATATCATCAAAGTTTTCGTATATTCTTTTATGGAAAACCTCTGAAGCTGAACAAATTCCAAAAGGCATTCTTAAAAATTTATACCTACCGAACGGGGTATTAAATGTGCAATACTTGCTACTTTCCCCTAGCCTAATATTCCAAAACCCTGAAGAAACATCTAAAGTACTGAAATACCTAGCACCCGCTAGTCTAGACACAATCTCATCAATAGTTGGTAGCTTAAAATGTTCTCGTTTTATAGCTTGGTTCAATTCCTTTGGATCTAAACAAATTCTTAAGTCTCCGTTTGGTTTTTTTACCACCGTTATACTGCTTACCCAGTCCGACGGACCTTCAACTTTACTTATAATACCCTGCGACTCCATTTCTAATATTTTTTGTTTTACTTGTTCTTTAATAGCAAATGGCAATTTTCTAGGGGCATGAATAATTGGAACAGCGTCACTTCTCAACTGGATATCATATTCACCCGGTAAACATCCTATCCCTCTAAAGACATCCTTAAAATCACTAATAAAATGGGGCCTCATAATATCAGATCTCTGCACCGACAACACCCTCTTTATTAAATCTAACTCGACACAAGCATAGCGACTTAATACAGGCATACTATTGACATCCGCAATAGTAAACTCCAATAGATATAATTTAGTTTTATAGTAAACTTTAAGATGTATTTTCCCAATCACTTTAATCAAGGCGCCTGAATAACCAGTCAAACTAGTGCTTGTTTGCAACAATTGATCACGTGATATACCCATCATCGATAAATAACTTAATGGTAAAACATTTACATCAGCTCCGGTGTCTAATTTAAAGTTTATTTGGCACCTATTTATTTTTAAATCTACGGACCAATCACTTAAATCTTTATCTAATGAATATATTACCTGTTGATCCGGGGCTTCCACTAAGTAAACACGACATACTTTTGCAAAATGATTCATTTTAGAACACCGTAAACAGGTTTTCCCGTAAGCCGGGCACGCACCATACACATGCACTTTGCCACATTTGTTGCACTCTGACGTCGAATTATATTTGTGGTAGCTATTAGCGCGTGGTTGTACATCCCGCTGACCAACGCCTCGCCGAATGAGACCTCGCCGATCTTGCCCTTTGCGCCCGCGCACGTCGTATGTATTGTAGCCGCCCGGCGCCCGTGATGACGATGGAGCCGTCAAACCTCGACGATTCGTAATGGCATATATGTCGTTATTTCGGTCTTGATACTCTTCATGAATATTATATATGACCTCATTGTCGTTCCTGATGTTTTCCGAGTACATTTTTGATACGACCGCCGCTTGACATATTTCAACCGCCCTGCCCAGTGTTAGGTCCTCTTCACGTAGTAATCTTTCTCTAATCGCCGAACTGATGACACCGCACACTAATCGGTCTTTTATTAGATCCTCATTCAAGTCGCCAAACTCACACGTCAGGGCTAACTTGCGTAATTGAAATATATATTGATCTATGGTCTCGTTCTGTTGCTGATTTCTTGTAAAAAACTTGTGTCGTTCGACCGTTAAATTTTTCTTGGTTTGGAAGTGACCATCAAGTTTTTTTAACACACCCTCCAAAGTTGTTTCCTTGAATTGTTCTATAATTTCACGGCATTGTTCTCCAACAATATGTAAAAATATGTTGAACTGGATCACAGGCGACTTTTGATTTAACTCACAGGCATCAAAATATATTTGGAAGCCTCTCTTCCACTTTTTCCATGCTTCGCTCAGCTTCCCCGACGTTGCGTCAAACGAGTTTTGTTCAAAACAAAATGGATGTGGGGGAGATAAAACAGTTTCCATTTTATTTTAGTTTATTTATATATATAGTTATTAAATATATATTTTACAGCCGAATCCACACGATTAATTGATTTTATATTTGTTTTTATGCTACCGTCTGCGCCATGTTAATTGTGTTGCGGGACGTAAGTTAAACCACAGAGTTGGATAATGACTGACTTTATTCACAATGCTCCTACTTCACATTATCTAGTAATACCTACATTTAAATATTATCACAACCCATACATGTGGGGTATCTATGGATAGAATTTCAACTTTATCAGAAAAGCATAAGGTTCACTTTTAATTGGGGAAATTTGACAGATTGGGGTAGCTTGATGTGCTGGTGTCTGTACATGATGTTCTATGATTTTTAAAGAAGTAATTATTGCTATTAACAAAATAAGCTAGGCTCAGTCACCAAGGTTCTAAATTAAAGTCAGGATATTTGAAAGTGTGTTTTTAATGTATAGTAATTATGTATTAAGCTAATGAAGTTGTGAATAAAAACATAAATCTTTTGTTAAATCTATTTGTGCTTTAATAAATCATATTGCCTAATATGGATTGACAGTTGATAAATGAATGGTTGGTATTTTGACACATAAATTAGTATTAGTGGTTATTAATAATGTTACATGAACTTTTAGGACACACCTGAATTTAGTATTTTTTTTAATTGAAGATAAAACAAATAACAACCTACACATGTAGAAAAATTGCGATTCAATACATTACAATTAAGAGGATATAGGTAGATATGTTTCAAAAGAAACAGTTTGGAAGTCAGAAACAATTCAAAATGGAGATTTTTGTACAGAATTATGGCACTCATGATATGTGGTGCTTATTCCCATAAGTAAGAAAGTTCATTTGTATCACGCCTTACCTCTTCCCAGAAGTTTCTACCTATTAAGGTCACTTGCGGGCCAAATGTGATTTAATTTTTAATTGATAGGAAATTTATCAATTACGGCCATTTGTGAGCCAAATGTGAGTTTACATTTAAAATATAGAAAACTATATCAATCCTTGTATCACACACTGGTATCTATTCGCAATCACCTAAACTACCGCTGACTTCTTTGAGTATATACTAAATAAATTTAATTTACTACAGCTTCATTAGCTGATAAATCATGTTGTATCTGTTCACTAATAATAAAATATTTTATCGTAATTTTTTTGTCAACCAAATTGCTGACACTTATAAAAGCTTTGCTGGTAATGTTCGTCACTTTATAGCCTTCTGGATGATAGGCTGTCAGCATCTTTATTCCTAAGACTATCAATATTAGGAGGCCTCTTACTGGAACTGCTAATAATTACTGAGGTGTTCAGAATTTACAGTACTATTTTGTGTTATTGTGGTTGTTCCCGAATCTGCCTATATCTATTCAAATACAACTAAAGATTATACTAATACAGATACAAAATAGACCAATATTATATTAATATTAATATAGACAAACCCTAGCTGCTAAGCCAGAGCTTGTGGGTTTCATCCTCACAGAGAATTAATCTTTGTGTGATGAGCATGATTAGTTGTTGTGTACCTTGGTGTAGTTTATCTATAATAGGTATGTATGTATTTAAGTAGAAATATATAAGTATGTTTATCCATTGTTTGCTTGCCATAGTACAGGCTCTGTATAGTCTGGGATCATATGGCTGTGTGTTACTTGACCCAATAATTATTTATTTATATAAAAAAAAAAAAAATTACTATAAAGACACCTGTGTTTAATTATTGATTTTAACAAATCAACTATTTAACCAGCCAAGTAAAGACCAATATTTCATTAATACCTATATTGCCAATGTCATATCAGTTGAGAATTTTTACAGTCTTTTATAGCAGCACATGCTGGAGAAGTAGTAGTAGTAGTACAAGTAATTATGAATAGAGGTTTAATTCTGTCAAATAATTCTGTCAATCACAGAATAGGTGTTCAAACTATTGGTAAAATCTATGTAAACTTTAGAGCCATGCTGTAAAGCAATCAGAGATCGAATTAGTCTTGATGGAAATAAAGTAAGTAACTTATTAAACATTTTTAAAATTACAAATAAAACATTAGGTATACCTAGTTTAGTTTTGTCACCATTAATGTGCAAGTAAAAATCTCAGTTTTCATGTCATTTGGGCATATAGCTGGGGATATTATATTTTTATTAAATTATTCCCTGCTACCAATGGAAGACATATTTAAGGCAATAGTCATTTGGTAGACCATGGTGCACTTCTTTCAAGTGAAAAGAGTCCCTTTCAAATAAAATAATTTTACACTATTTAATTACCAAATTGATAAAGAGAGGTTCTATTCTGTTATCAAGCTTGTAACATTTAATATAAGCATATCATAGCACTTCACCCAGTGTAAATAAACAAATCTTTGCTATTAGATTTGTTTGAATTCAATGCACAGAAGGAATTCGGAAATTTGTTGAGTTAATTTCCTTCCCAAGTTTAGCTAACGAAAGTTATGGTGCAGTACTAAATACAATATGTAAGCAATAGATATCGAAAGAATATTATCAATGAATAAGGAGCACCCAAGATAATGTTGAAGTAACCTTATACAATACTAGTTACTATACGAGCTCTAAAGTAAATAAATAATCGATAGGTGTAAGTTAAGTGCATAAAATATCTACTAGCTACTGATACAAGTGATAACGTATAAAAAATATTTATATTGCAGTCAGATATTGACGAAACATTACAGTTAAACGATAACATGCAGGGATTTATTGACAAAACAATATAAAAATTAAACTACAAACAATAATACTTACTGAGGTTTAGTAAATCCTTTAGTAACACTTTATCACATTTCTTTTAGCGTCCACGACAATACAAGCTACTTTGGCGACCGATATTTACGTCCATCTTTCACCATACCATTGGGGATAGATTAGACCGATTTTATTTTTACACGCAAAGTTTTCTTACTTTCTATTAGATAGTTAGCCTTATTTTCATGCTTAACAAATGTATACGTGCCACACTAATTTTATTCAATTAATATCGTATTCAAATAAAACAGCGGTTGAAAACTAGCGCATTCACTCGCGATCATTCTCAAAAATTCGTTTAACAACTGACTCGCTTGACAAAACAAACGATCCGAAACGGATGGTGTAGTGTCATTTTGACGGGTGGGAGTAGTGTTAACAGCAATAAAATATTCTACTAAATTTTGTTTATATGACACACATGTGGGCGTCCAAGCTTTTTAGCTTGGACGCCCACGTCACGGTCCGTACAAGGTCACATAGTAAATGATGTTTTTAGAGTACCCGAAATTTTAAAAGTAAAGTTAAGTAAACAAGTACCCAGTGGTAGCCATAACATTTTTTTGGAATAAAATATGTTTTAATACCGCGTAATGATATATATTATGTTAATTATATAATTAAAATGTGGAAACTATATGTAAATGGTCTTAAAAAGTCCTTTCAATACTGTATAAATTCTTAGATAATTTTCTTGTAGTTTGTCACGCAATTAATCATGCTGGAGAAAATAAAAATGATTATGTTATAAAAATAAACAGGCAGATATTGAATTTTTCATATCACTTGTTTTCCCGTGTCATATGATATCAAGTTTCCTCCCATCATGTATTTTGAATTATTCAATAAAAGTTTCAGGAAATAGGAATGTAATAATTTATAGCATGTTTATTACACTTCCACTACCTACTGTTCAGATCTGCCCAAAAACATAATCAATAATAGCTGTTCGTACTGGTCACAACAAAGAAAAAATCTTTGGTTGGGACTTACGACTGAGATATTTATGTTTTCTTCAAGTTGTTTCTGTAAAAAATAACCAATTTATAAATTACTCGCTTTTTAAAGCGATTAAAAATAATAAAGGGCGATGTTATGTAACAAAAAATACTCACATTTAATCAATAATTGTAACAAAGATTTTCAACCTGAATAACTTACAGGGTTTTCCTTCGGAAAAACGCCCTGTAGGCAATTTTACAAGACAAGTCGTATCGTAATAAAATTCGTGAATTCGTTAGTGAAGAATATAAAGGTATTTTAAGCCCGAAACCCATTCCAAATGTTAGCAAACCAACTTTTTTTTGTATTCCTAAAGATCACAATTCCGGCCCAACAACTTCTGTTCTGAAACAAAAAACTGTAAAGAGTGCTCGAGAAAAATCATCATGTCCATACTGGAAATGAGTTTGTCATTGGAATCTGGTACGAGGAGTAATTTAATTTTTCCAAGACGCAAGTTAGATTCCGAACTAGAACAATCTATGTGTTTAATTTTGGCTAGTGATTTCGTAATTTTATAACGGTTCCAGTAGACCAAATAATCATCGTTCTATACCAATTGCATTACAAATTTAATGAATGTTCTATTAACCTAACCATGAAATTATTAAGGTTCGCTTCAAAAATATTATATCATTATTCAAAACTATGCTACTGTATTGGATATAAAATATATGGATATAATATAATAATATATGGACGGTGTTGAAAATGAACATTATTCCTAATTCTTATCATGAACATTTAATAATTTAATGATATGAACGGTATCAAGTATCGCGGGCAGCCGCTGGATGTGGGCAGCACAAGACCGATAGAGAAGAGTACGATAAAGATATAATTAGGTGTGTTCATTATAAGAAATGTTTTTATAGGTTGTATGTTACGTAATACGGAACGACAAAATGCGTGGTTGCCAAACCTACTAATAAGTAACTGCCGGATAGCTATTTGGCAAATAAATTAAACGGGAAGGTGATGGTGAAACGCAATGTGTTTTATCCAGAACTTATATCTGTCAGTTTATTTATTTGATAGTTAGCTATCCGACACTTTATTCGTACATTGTGAAACAGAACCTTAAATGAATAAATATATTCATAACATATTAAGAGGAATACAATAAATGAATAATACGAGTAATACCTAATATTATATATGACTTAAGCATGTATCAAAATTTGCACGTCATACATTGATGACAGAATATGTAGAGCATAATTATGTAACATATAATAATAATGTAATAAATAACATCGTATAATACAGATTTATTCGATGGTAAATTCACCAAGAAAATATATGGCAACATTATTTATTACGCTACTAGCGCGCTGACAGGGAGGATGAGAAAATATCAAAGTTGTTCACGTTGGTACTAATTTACCTGATTAGTTTTTACATACTAAACTAGATGACGCTGTTTGCAAGTATAGTGAACTAAAATAAATATATATTTATTTAATTAATATATTAATAAATATGTATTATAATATCCATAAAAATATGACATAGAAAAATATTGTAAGATAGTGTTGCACATAATTTACCAAAATTAAAATATTCAAAGTAGAAACAATGCCATTACCTGCAGGTACCTCATCGGTCAAGACGGTCTTTGCTTTGCTACAGTGAAAGATCGCTTCTTATCTTTGCCGGAAGCATAATTTTTTGAGTGGTAGAACATAGCATTGTTAGCACCATACTAGGGTCACATGTATGTAAAGTTTCCTGAGCAAAACCCTACGGATACGTTCTCCTGCCAATTAAAATTGACAAAGTAGGTTACCTTTAGTTTTCGCTTAAATCGTTAATTTATGTGTTCGTTGTATCGTTGTTATGTGGAAGGTAGTTAGGTGAGCAGGCATAAGGGTACGATGTCACGTATAAAGACTTGCCGTAGCTATATAGGTACTTTGATCGAACTAAGAGATAATACAGAACCCCAGTACTGAATGGGATCTCTACATTTACCTATTGTAGATTAGATACATACATAGGTAAATAAACGAATAATAATAGTAATAGCTTTATTTCTTATCTCACACAGAAAATTACAAGGAAATTGTCGTATTAACTAATTTAAAAAAGGTGAGATCTGTGTTAGGCTCTAGACAGACGGACCGCATTTCAACTGCAACTGCACGCCGACTGCAATTGAACTGCAATCGGACTGCGCGTTTGTTCCATTGCAGTCGTGTCAACTGCATTCAAACTGCACTTAAACTGCAATTTGCAGTTGAAATGCGGTCCGTCTGTTTAGAGCCTCTGGTATCCGTACTAGATGGGAAACATGTACCTATGACAGATGACCAGCAGCAGATGAATCTCCTATCTATAAATATAAAGGTGTAATGGTAAGTGTAGTTTGAGTTCAATGATTATGTTGTGATATTATTTTATTTAATTTTAGGAGACTCTTGTTTATACAGGTACTTTGCTTGAAGTGGCCAACAACCAAACTTAAAAACACCGTTTTGATATGCTACACATATTCTTACTGTGTGTCGTCACATTATGATTAAGATGGTTGCCTCCCTGCTATTTCCGTGCCCTCGTGGTTCAAGTTCAATCCCCGTACAGGATAACTATGTGTTCTTCATCGCCGTGAAAAGTAGGTAGGTATGTTTGTAAAATGTCCCGCGGTACAGGGAAGTGCTAGCGACTCTACACCTCTATAGTTAGCTGGTTAACCAAATGGTTTATAGTTTAAAGGGAAATTAATGTGTGAAAAACCCCTTTTTTCGTTTTGTATCAAAATCGGCATCTTTTAGCCTTAATCAGGTAATAAGTGTAAAATCATCAAAGTAACAGGTAGTATGGAAGAAATGGCTGTAAGCGACAAGACTGACAATTGTTTTTATATTATTAATTATTATGGTCTGTAGATGGTGTGCAATGAACTGTATTTATCTTAATTTATTTTACATTTTTAATTACAACTTATCGTATGGGCAGTGGTTACCCTAGACAGAGTTGTCAGAGTTGTTCAAGCCGCCCATTGGGCCTCTGACATGGCTTAACGCTTGTCTATTGACTACAAGATCTACAGCTTAACGTGCTGTCTGAAGCACGCAGAGAAATTAAACTACTTTGGTGGTCACCCATCTATGGACTGCCCGCGAGCCTAGTTGGTTAACCTCGCCAATCACCGGTGAGATCATCGCGCTATGAGCGCCATTTTTAATTTATATTGCCGATGTTTGAATAAAAAAGAAAAACTACTTTTACATACATTCAGCCCATCCCATGCCCTAAGTTACTGATCGTGTCCGTGCTTCAGAGCACACTTTAAGCTGTCGGTTCCAGGAGTAGTCATTAGCCACTAGTTAAAGCCATGCAAGAGGCCTACTTCTTCATAGCGTGTCGATGGCAATCTAAATTAAGTCAGCCCAGAATTCAGCTAGGTACGCGTTGAGCGTTGTCAGTAGCGTCCATTAGTTCTTGTAACGTGCAGGCATTAGGACACGCAGGACATGTTAACAAGTGTCCCATAGTTTGAGGAACAGAACCACACTTGCACTCTAGGTTGGAAATGTTTAAAAATCCCCACCAGAGCAGGTTTTCCTTGCTTCGACCAACTTGGGTCCGGAGTCTATTCAGGGACTTCCAGGTTGGCCACGGCAACTTGTGTCCAGGCGGAAGGTTTTCAGCGGGAGGGACGAATGGGATGGGTAGGCAAGCACTGTCTCGCCACAGTTTGAGGCCTACTGGGCGGGTTGAATAACTCTGACACTGTCCATACGATAAAGTAAAGTCATTTCAATGACAGTTGCTCTCACCGGTCCGTAATTGATCAGCAAGGTTAAGCACCTAGACACGCGGTCCCGCCAGTGATTTAATTTCTGAGCGTCTCAGTGCTTCGGGGGGCACGTTAAGCAATCGTTCCCAGTTGTTGTCGCCAAACAACAGTCGATTAGCCATGTCAGAGGCCTACTGGGCGGCTTGAAATACTCTGACACCCTAGTGTCAGAGTACCACTGCTCCTACGATAAAGTAAAAAGTAATGACAGCTGTCATTGAATACTTGACCCGAGGGAAATAACCCACGTGTTTTGGACACGAGCCCTACGAAGATATCGGCTCTCTCCCGATCTCTCCCTTTGCGGAAGTTTGTAATGTGCTTTCATATTATGAAACCTTATTAACTTACTTAACTATTAATTCCGTACTTACAAGAAATTAAGGAAACATTTCAAGACCATGCATGAATAACAAGAATTATATCATTTGAATCCATTATTTTCAGCTCAAATCATTATTAAATCTGATCGTTAAATAAGTTCCTTAAACGTGAAGCCCGTTTTCAAGTTGAGCTTGATTTATAAATCCCAGCCCTAATGCCTAAGTATCTAAATGTCTTTGATCTCCGGATGCTCTCTTTCTCCCTTACTTTAGATAACATTTTAACTGCCCGCTTTTTTGTAACAAAATGTCGCATAAAATAAGACGCAATTCTGTTAAATGAAGTAATCAGAATAAAAAGTTAATAAAGTTCCCACTTGCGGTATTAGCCCTCTTTCGTTGCGTTCTCCAGACGATGACTCGGTTTATATTCTACTATGGACTTATGTTTACATACGACGGACAGTTACTTGCCATGCTGACCCAAAGCATATGCGACGAGTAAATTAACGACAGCGAGTAATATCCATTTCCTATTATATCCACGTGCTAGTGTAAGATCAGACTGGCGCCATGATATTCACCACGGAGCTATAAAACATGACGAAGCCTGGCTGGACAAGCTGAAGCAGAATAGGCTCCGCGTCGCCACCCCCAATCCCGTGGACTCGCAATTTATCTGCGACAGGTGTGGCAAGATATGCCGAGCGGCCATTGGACTAATAAGTCACTAAAGACGATGCGACATTAACCTAATATAGCGACAGCAACGCTGAAACAATCATCTACCAAGATGTTGTGGCCAATATGATGACTAAGGCTGATTTCAGAGTGACGCGCCAGCGCGTCTCAACAGCCGCGTGCGAGAAGCGTCACTCTGAAACGCTAGCTGCCAGTAGAGGAGCTCGGGCAGCGCTGGCTGACGGCGCGCGTCTCACAGGCGGCGCGTTTGAACTGCGTGACTATGAAACGCAACTACTATCTAGTGTAATTGTAAGCGCGCGCGTTTGGACGGAGCCGCTCGCCGGCGCGACTCTGAAATCACACTTAAGGAGTTCCATTTATCTATGAATTCGAAGTATTGTCTGGTTAGGCAAATCCGATTCACCGAATGACAACCGCTGTTGGACTAGAGGCTTTCCGAAGAATGGGGGAATACGTTATAACCGCCACGTTTGGCAGACGGGTTGGCGATTACAGTGTGGTGGTCATAGATCACAGAGAGAGACGCTACTGCCCATTCCCTTGGGATGACTTGTACACCCCTCACGGGATGAGATGAGGGTGGTGATATTATAGCCAAACAGCAAAGCCCATAGGTATTTATTATTTACTAGCTGTGCCCCGCGGTTTTACTCGCGTTAAATTTTATAAATCATCACTTATAACGATAGCGATAGCGTGATAATTTGTAGCCTATATGTTGACCCGACCTCTTGGTAATATTCATGCAAAGTTTGAAGTAAATCCATGCCGTACTTTTTGAGTTTAGCCCGGATATACAGACAAACAGACACACAGACAAAAATTCTAAAAACTATATTTTTGGCTTCGATATCTATTATAGATCACGCCCCAAGTATCCTTTTTAAAAATTATTCAATGTATGATATCAATTCGAGCGCAATAATTGTTTTTCAACCGCAATGAATCCCTGTGACGCGGGCACTTGCACAAATACATGTGTTAAAATTTTACCCCTTACCAGTAGGTAATTTGTGACAGTGATTACAATCTGTATTCAATAAACCTTTATTTAATAATGTCCATTTAATTCCCTGAGACTTGGATCCCAAATGGCTGCCCTGATGCGGTTGTCACTTGCATACAAAAAACCGGCCAAGTGCAAGTCGGACTCGACCATGAAGGGTTCCGCAGCAGCAAGTATGTCAGTTGATTAAATGAAAGATAAATTGCGGTTTACGATTTATGACGCATTAAAAAAACTACTTACTAGATCTCGTTCAAACCAATTTTCGTTGTTAGTTAACATGGTGATGTATCTACATCTTTTAGAAGTTATACTCATTTTTTCACTTTGGAAGTGTTTTTCGCGCAAACTATTCAGTTAGAAAACAATGATATAAGGAACCTCAATATCATTTTTGAAAACCTATCCATAGATGTACATGTATGGGTACAATAAAAAAAAATATATTTTCAGTTTTATGTATGGGGAACCCCCAAAATTATTAATCTTTTTTTATTTTTGTGTGAAAATCTTATTGCGGTTCACAGAATACATCTACTTACCAAGTTTCAACAGTAACTAAAGCTCTTATAGTTTCGGAAAAAAGTGGCTGTGACATACGGACGGACAGACGGACAGACATGACGAATCTATAAGGGTTCCGTTTTTTGCCATTTGGCTACGGAACCCTAAAAACCATCCATCCATTATCTAAGAATATTGAAGTCCAAGTCGAGTAATAGTAGTACTAAAAGGAGTAAAACTAATACAACCTTAACTTAATTAAAATGAGTTGTTAAACAACTTCTCCCAAAAGGACAACGGGCGGACCAGACTGTTCAGTCAAATTAAGAGTTTTACTATTTAGGTACAAAACAATTGTACAATATTTAATTGCTGTTTGGTGTAATCCGTGTAGTGGCGGATTCAGAATACATTATGACACTATCCTATTTTATTTCGTAGGTGTCATCGAAGGCAACTAAAGGCGAAAGTTTAAACAAAGAAGATTATTGCATGAAAGGAATTTTTTTAAACAAAACCCGATTCCAATCCGTCTGGCCAGCGAGGTGTAGTAGCCTAATTTCCTTTTAATATTATTTTGAAGGAGACCCGTGACGTAACGTTTTGTTTGAGTCAATACGACCGAGATGCTAATCCAGCAAATCAAACAAGAACTTAGGTCGAGCATCGTACCGCGACCTCAGTGCATGGTCGGACAGCAAACCGCGAGCATTCATTCATAATCATTCCATTATTTAGACTAAATCTATTATAGCAATAAAACAACAGTTCTCCAAATTCCAGTCTTTTTTATTATTATATATATATATATATATATATATATATATATATATATATATATCACATATAACGATAAATCGTAAACCGCAATTTATCTTTCATTTAATCAACTGACATACTTGCTGCTGCGGAACCCTTCATGGGCGAGTCCGACTTGCACTTGGCCGGTTTTTTGTATGCAAGTGACAACCGCATCAGGGCAGCCATTTGGGATCCAAGTCTCAGGGAATTAAATGGACATTATTAAATAAAGTTTATTGAATACAGATTGTAATCACTGTCACAAATTACCTACTGGTAAGGGGTAAAATTTTAACACATGTATTTGTGCAAGTGCAAGTGTTTATACAATACAAAAAAAAAGACAGGCGATTCTGTCAGGTCTTTAGCACTGCCAGGCGTGTGCTAAAATATTGTGCAAAAAAAATCGGAAAAATGTATTTGAGGCAACTTGAAATTTGGCAGAATGTTATTTATGTATTGTATAAACATTAAACTACAACATATCAAAATTTCAGCTTGCCTCAAATACATTTTTTGGATAAAAAAAATTCAAAAATTTAGGGTTTGGTTTAGACCCGCTACCCGCCAGCCAGGTCTGCAGTTCCGTGTTGGGGTGTGTCTGAAGAGCTATAGGATAAGTTTTCAGCTTGCCCCAAAAACCTTCCGAAAAATGCGTGCCAGCTCTTGGACTATAACTATGTATGTGAGAAAATCTTGGAATCCTAATTAGACCCACTTCCCGGTCTCCGATTAGGATGAAATTTTGCATACGCTCTGAGTTCTGATGACAATATATGACTAGCTAAGAAACGTCATTACAATTCCAATATGGCGGCCTCCCAAAGATGGCGGACTGGCTGTTTGAAATCCATCCCCATGATATGGGTATCAAATGAAAGGGTTTGCTGTCAGGAATACGAAAAAAATTGTCATGTGACTTAAATCCAATATGGCGGACGTCCAAGATTGCGGACACACTATTTGAAATTTTGAATTTATTTGTAAGTGGTAAAAGCGTGTTATTTAGATTTTTAAACTATTATTATAAATACTTAGCGGAGACTATACTATAACTGATGCCGCTTGCTCGACAAGTCATGGCTTCATAATTGACCATTCTCTACAACCCGATGAGCCCTAGGGACCGTAGAACTCTTAGACGTTCTGTTCTGTAAGGTCCTAGACCGTAAGGTACTCTTGGAACAAAATGACGCTGTGAACAAAATCACCCAGATGTTACCGTTATGTGTTACCCCGACGTCATTCACGTGCAGGAGATTAGAACAGAAAAATTTTGGACGCAATAGTATTCCATCCCCAAAATTCTTGGTATAATGTTGTCACACATAATCACATCACACTAATATTATAAAAGCCGAAAGTTTGTGAGTGTGTATGTTTGTTACTTCTACAAGCCTAAACGGCTGGAGCGATTTTAACAAAACGGAGTTAGCTGAAACCCTGGATTAACACATAGGCTATAATTTATAAAGTTTAACGCGGGTAAAACCGCGGGGCACAGCTAGTTTAAAATTTTTAGAGCAAAGGTAGCGACGCGATGGCGGAAGTTCTATTGAAGTTTTTTTTTTATAATTATATTACAACAACATAAGTGACTTTTCTTTCTCTTCAGCGATAGTGAAGTTTAAACCGTATTCGTTTTAAACGAATTCATATTACACATAAGAATAAAGGATGCCTCAGTGTCTGCCCGATCCGACGCGCCACCTGCACTAGCCTTTATAAAACTCTTCAGTTTTCCCATGCCCATCCTTCACAGCGCACAACCATCTCACTCGTACGTTAAGACGTTTAAAATGCTATTAAATTATTATATTTGCTTTCTAAAAACGTGCTTCAGTCATCTTGGTAAATTAATATTCCAAAATATTCAGAAGAAGTATTCACTTTCACGTTATTTACTCATACAAAGAAGTAGGAGAAAATTGTGTTTCCCCTTTATTTTAAGAACAAAATAGACAATACTTGTTCTGAATATTTTGAAGACCGCTTAATTTAAATCTGCCGTCAAGAGGACTGAAGTAAAGCTTCAAACATGTGGGGGCCGAGACTTACGGGGATGGCTGATGGAGATGATTGAAAAATCATCTGAGACCTGAGGCATTGATCATGCCTACAGACGATGGGTCTGTCAAATGTATCTAGCCTTAAGTATGTCTTAAATATGTAAAATTAAATGTAGATGTATATAGGTTAAGATTTTATGTACTACTAGCGGCCCGGTACGTGCTTCGCTACGCTTTTAAGTATTAGTTCAAATTGTTTGTATATGGGAGTATAGAAAGATGTTGATTTTACACTTTTTCAAGACTTTTTTTTAATTTTCTCTACGTACAAACCTTCCCTGGACTTCCACGAATAATTCAAGACCAAAATTAGCCAAACCGGTAAAGGCGTTGTTGAGTTATATATAACATTACAACGAAAAGTGGCATTGATTTTTATATATATAGATAAGAGCGCGTTACTCGACATTAAACGTAACAGTTTGGTGAGATTACTTATATGTCATAGTATTGTAATATATATATATATATATATATATATATATATATATATATATATATATATATATATATATATATATATATATATATATATAATAATAAAAAAGACTGGAATTTGGAGAACTGTTGTTTTATTGCTATAATAGATTTAGTCTAAATAATGGAATGATTCGCGTCTCACACGCGGCGCGTTTGAACTGCGTGACTATGAAACGCAACTACTATCTAGTGTAATTGTAAGCGCGCGCGTTTGGACGGAGCCGCTCGCCGGCGCGACTCTGAAATCACACTTAAGGAGTTCCATTTATCTATGAATTCGAAGTATTGTCTGGTTAGGCAAATCCGATTCACCGAATGACAACCGCTGTTGGACTAGAGGCTTTCCGAAGAATGGGGGAATACGTTATAATCGCCACGTTTGGCAGACGGGTTGGCGATTACAGTGTGGTGGTCATAGATCACAGAGAGAGACGCTACTGTCCATTCCCTTGGGATGACTTGTACACCCCTCACGGGATGAGATGAGGGTGGTGATATTATAGCCAAACAGCAAAGCCCATAGGTATTTATTATTTACTAGCTGTGCCCCGCGGTTTTACTCGCGTTAAATTTTATAAATTATCACATATAACGATAGCGATAGCGTGATAATTTGTAGCCTATATGTTGACCCGACCTCTTGGTAATATTCATGCATAATATTCATATATATATATATATATATATATATATATATATATATCACATATAACGATAAATCGTAAACCGCAATTTATCTTTCATTTAATCAACTGACATACTTGCTGCTGCGGAACCCTTCATGGGCGAGTCCGACTTGCACTTGGCCGGTTTTTTGTATGCAAGTGACAACCGCATCAGGGCAGCCATTTGGGATCCAAGTCTCAGGGAATTAAATGGACATTATTAAATAAAGTTTATTGAATACAGATTGTAATCACTGTCACAAATTACCTACTGGTAAGGGGTAAAATTTTAACACATGTATTTGTGCAAGTGCCCGCGTCACAGGGATTCATTGCGGTTGAAAAACAATTATTGCGCTCGAATTGATATCATACATTGAATAATTTTTAAAAAGGATACTTGGGGCGTGATCTATAATAGATATCGAAGCCAAAAATATAGTTTTTAGAATTTTTGTCCGTGTGTCTGTTTGTCTGTATATCCGGGCTAAACTCAAAAAGTACGGCATGGATTTACTTCAAACTTTGCATGAATATTACCAAGAGGTCGGGTCAACATATAGGCTACAAATTATCACGCTATCGCTATCGTTATATGTGATAATTTATAAAATTTAACGCGAGTAAAACCGCGGGGCACAGCTAGTAAATAATAAATACCTATGGGCTTTGCTGTTGGCTATAATATCACCACCCTCATCTCATCCCGTGAGGGGTGTACAAGTCATCCCAAGGGAATGGACAGTAGCGTCTCTCTCTGTGATCTATGACCACCACACTGTAATCGCCAACCCGTCTGCCAAACGTGGCGATTATAACGTATTCCCCCATTCTTCGGAAAGCCTCTAGTCCAACAGCGGTTGTCATTCGGTGAATCGGATTTGCCTAACCAGACAATACTTCGAATTCATAGATAAATGGAACTCCTTAAGTGTGATTTCAGAGTCGCGCCGGCGAGCGGCTCCGTCCAAACGCGCGCGCTTACAATTACACTAGATAGTAGTTGCGTTTCATAGTCACGCAGTTCAAACGCGCCGCGTGTGAGACGCGAATCATTCCATTATTTAGACTAAATCTATTATAGCAATAAAACAACAGTTCTCCAAATTCCAGTCTTTTTTATTATTATTATATATATATATATATATATATATATATATATATATATATATATATATATATATATATATATATATATATATATATATATATATATATATATATATATATATATATATATATATATATATATATATATATATATATATTACAATACTATGACATATAAGTAATCTCACCAAACTGTTACGTTTAATGTCGAGTAACGCGCTCTTATCTATATATATAAAAATCAATGCCACTTTTCGTTGTAATGTTATATATAACTCAACAACGCCTTTACCGGTTTGGCTAATTTTGGTCTTGAATTATTCGTGGAAGTCCAGGGAAGGTTTGTACGTAGAGAAAATTAAAAAAAAGTCTTGAAAAAGTGTAAAATCAACATCTTTCTATACTCCCATATACAAACAATTTGAACTAATACTTAAAAGCGTAGCGAAGCACGTACCGGGCCGCTAGTAGTACATAAAATCTTAACCTATATACATCTACATTTAATTTTACATATTTAAGACATACTTAAGGCTAGATACATTTGACAGACCCATCGTCTGTAGGCATGATCAATGCCTCAGGTCTCAGATGATTTTTCAATCATCTCCATCAGCCATCCCCGTAAGTCTCGGCCCCCACATGTTTGAAGCTTTACTTCAGTCCTCTTGACGGCAGATTTAAATTAAGCGGTCTTCAAAATATTCAGAACAAGTATTGTCTATTTTGTTCTTAAAATAAAGGGGAAACACAATTTTCTCCTACTTCTTTGTATGAGTAAATAACGTGAAAGTGAATACTTCTTCTGAATATTTTGGAATATTAATTTACCAAGATGACTGAAGCACGTTTTTAGAAAGCAAATATAATAATTTAATAGCATTTTAAACGTCTTAACGTACGAGTGAGATGGTTGTGCGCTGTGAAGGATGGGCATGGGAAAACTGAAGAGTTTTATAAAGGCTAGTGCAGGTGGCGCGTCGGATCGGGCAGACACTGAGGCATCCTTTATTCTTATGTGTAATATGAATTCGTTTAAAACGAATACGGTTTAAACTTCACTATCGCTGAAGAGAAAGAAAAGTCACTTATGTTGTTGTAATATAATTATAAAAAAAAAACTTCAATAGAACTTCCGCCATCGCGTCGCTACCTTTGCTCTAAAAATTTTAAACTAGCTGTGCCCCGCGGTTTTACCCGCGTTAAACTTTATAAATTATAGCCTATGTGTTAATCCAGGGTTTCAGCTAACTCCGTTTTGTTAAAATCGCTCCAGCCGTTTAGGCTTGTAGAAGTAACAAACATACACACTCACAAACTTTCGGCTTTTATAATATTAGTGTGATGTGATTATGTGTGACAACATTATACCAAGAATTTTGGGGATGGAATACTATTGCGTCCAAAATTTTTCTGTTCTAATCTCCTGCACGTGAATGACGTCGGGGTAACACATAACGGTAACATCTGGGTGATTTTGTTCACAGCGTCATTTTGCTCCAAGAGTACCTTACGGTCTAGGACCTTACAGAACAGAACGTCTAAGAGTTCTACGGTCCCTAGGGCTCATCGGGTTGTAGAGAATGGTCAATTATGAAGCCATGACTTGTCGAGCAAGCGGCATCAGTTATAGTATAGTCTCCGCTAAGTATTTATAATAATAGTTTAAAAATCTAAATAACACGCTTTTACCACTTACAAATAAATTCAAAATTTCAAATAGTGTGTCCGCAATCTTGGACGTCCGCCATATTGGATTTAAGTCACATGACAATTTTTTTCGTATTCCTGACAGCAAACCCTTTCATTTGATACCCATATCATGGGGATGGATTTCAAACAGCCAGTCCGCCATCTTTGGGAGGCCGCCATATTGGAATTGTAATGACGTTTCTTAGCTAGTCATATATTGTCATCAGAACTCAGAGCGTATGCAAAATTTCATCCTAATCGGAGACCGGGAAGTGGGTCTAATTAGGATTCCAAGATTTTCTCACATACATAGTTATAGTCCAAGAGCTGGCACGCATTTTTCGGAAGGTTTTTGGGGCAAGCTGAAAACTTATCCTATAGCTCTTCAGACACACCCCAACACGGAACTGCAGACCTGGCTGGCGGGTAGCGGGTCTAAACCAAACCCTAAATTTTTGAATTTTTTTTATCCAAAAAATGTATTTGAGGCAAGCTGAAATTTTGATATGTTGTAGTTTAATGTTTATACAATACATAAATAACATTCTGCCAAATTTCAAGTTGCCTCAAATACATTTTTCCGATTTTTTTTGCAAAATATTTTAGCACACGCCTGGCAGTGCTAAAGACCTGACAGAATCGCCTGTCTTTTTTTTTGTATTGTATAAACATTAAACTACAACATATCAAAATTTCAGCTTGCCTAAAATACATTATTTGGTTAAAAAAAATAAAATAAAAAATTTAGAGGTTGGTTTAGACCCGCTACCCGCCTGCCAGGTCTGCAGTTCCGTGTTGGGGTGTGTCTGAAGAGTTATAGGACAAGTTTTCAGCTTGCCTCAAATACCTACCCAAAAATGCGTGCCAGCTCTCCTACTATTACAATTGAAGCTAATAAAAGTGTGTTAAAAAGAAGAGTGATACATCTCCACTCTGTTTTATTTTTTTTTATTTGAACGTCAACACCTGCAGGATGCAGATTCACGGTATCGTCGGTCGGGGTCTCTATTAATTTGCGATTCGTAGACGAGCACCCCGAAACTCAAAACAACAATATCTGGGTCACACAAATGGTTGTCATTGCGGGATTACATCGTGACAAACCAACCAAGCAACCTCAAACCACTGCACCACTTGTGTACGAGTATGAGTTAGGGATGCTGGGAGACACACATAGATATCAAGCGGAATTTTACTTCGGACACAAAAGAAAGGACCGCCTGTGAAATTTATATACAACATGTAACGTAATTAACGCACACCCTCAGACACCCCAATTAGAATATTATGTTGTAATCATAATACATACACTGAATTTTTACTTTAACGTATATGCATTGTTATTTACTAAATTAGTTTATTTTTCTTTATTTTGTATTGAGTGATGGAATTTGTATGAATACAAATGAAACTGCAATATTAAAAGTTACTACTTTGACTTACGGTCCATTTCTATTTGTTTTGACTGTACAGGGTGAATATGACAATAATTTCCGTAGTTTTAATTATTTTGAAAAAAGAACCCTATATTGAAAATGATATAAATCGATTCACTAAACGATTCTGAACAAATTATTTTCAGGATGTGCGTTAATTAAGTTACATGTTGTATATGAATTTTCAGATAAAATTTACCGCATTTCAGTAGGTTCGTTTGTTTGGAAGCCGTAATCACAGACAAAGATATATGAGTAGGTTAAAATTTTTGACTATCCTCATTTTGTGTCGAGGGTAAACTAACAATTAATTTAAGTCTCTTACTGTTAATTCATGAGCACTGGGTGAAGGAGCTCGTTGCTTTTTGTTTGTGACTCTTAGACCTAGCCATGGTCCTTAGAACTCCTATAAGTCATAACGGCGATTAAGCCTAGACATTTAGCTGCTACTAAGAAATAAGACTTTCGCCCAACACGGGATCTGAACCCAGCACCTTATCGATTGAAGTTAAAACAAACTACCGCTAGAATGACGAGGTTGGCAATTATATATAACAGTTTATATACTACTGATTTAAGAAGAATTATATGGCTACTCTACATGGATGGTGACCGTCTCGTTACGCGTGTTCAAAATCACGGGTCGATCGGACCTAAAAATTATTTTCTAATGGTTATTTCAAGAAAACTTTCTTAGTATCAGCCGGAGTCTGACAGTGGTGGTAAGTATATACCCCCGTGCCTCGGAGACTACATAAAGCCGCCAGTCCTGTACCTGATCTCTTTCCGTCGTTACTCGTCCCTTTGGATTAGGGTACATGGCTAGTCTCTATGGAGATAGACGGCCGTGGCTGTAATTAAGAAGACATTATGGGTGGTAGATAATAATAATATAATAATAATAATGATTTATTGTGTGAACTTACAACAATGGATTACATTACACAATGGATAACGATGATAGCCGCAAAAGTAAAAACTGTAGCGCAGCTATCAACGCCCGCCTCCAGAGACATTGATACATAGTTCTTTATTTAAAATAATAATAATAATAATAATTTGCATGCGAATTTAGAATATAATTTATAGATTGACAATTTAAAGAGCTACAGTCGATTTTAATAATAATAATACTTATAGACTAAACACAAAATGTTAGTATCATGGAAATGTGTGTGTATGTGTTTATGTGTGTGTGTGTGTGTGTGTGTGTGTATGTGTGTGTGGTAGAGCGCTCGCGTGTGTGTGTGTACGTGTCCTGTTTATTTTATTTCATAACAAAATCTTCGGTGGCACCATAATCCAGTGTTTGTAGCCATTTTCGGATTTTTATTATGAGTTCATTCTTTGTTAGTGGGTAAATATTTATGATTTTATTAATTTTATTATAGAGTTTGGCACTAATGAAACTAAAATGTTTACTCACCATTGTAGTCTTACGAGGCTCTAATTTACAAACTCGATCCGACCTTCTCTTTCTCGTACAATAGCTTGGATCATATGTCAGTAGGCTGTGTTTACGTAATATTCTTTGAAAAATAAATAACTGCCTCACAGTAAGGACCCTGCACAGTGAATAGATACTAACATTAGGAAATCTAATTGGTTTCCTCGCAAGAACCTTTAAAACAGCTTTCTGTGCCCTTTCCATCCGAAGCATTGTTGTCTTTGGTGCTCCTCCCCAAACCGTTACACAATAACCAATTATAGATTGTGCTAACGCATAGTATATATTAATCATACATTTAAAGTCAATAACAGATCTTAGTTTTTTGAAAATGTAGATAAGTTTTCGTACTCGTGCTGATATTGAATTTATCTGCGTCTTCCAATTCATAAGATTATCAATTACAACACCGAGATATTTGATACTATTTGAACGTTCGAGGAGGGTACAGTCACAGGAGGTGTTGTCATCTGAGCTTGGACAGTTGTGAGCTCTGATTTGGAAGGATGATAGAGGCTGACCACGGGTGTTCGGGGAAAATGGGACGTACTTGCTCGTGCTGATATTAAGGGTTAGCAGGTTTTCGGATAACCATTTCATGACTTCAGCCAGTGCTCTTACTGCATACATTTGGGTCTCTGGCCAGCTGCGACCGTGGATAATAAGAGCTGTGTCATCAGCGAAGGAAACAATTTTTGTATTAGTCAAATTTAGATTACACAGCTCATTCACGTAAATAAGGAAGAGTGTAGGTCCTAAAACACTGCCCTGAGTGATACCAAAAGTTATAGGCTCATTATTACTTAAATGATTTCCCACCTTTACAACTTGACTCCGGTTTGTAAGATAGCTTCGGAACATGTCAAGCGCAGTTCCACGTATTCCGTAGTTTTCTAGCTTGGAAATTAGATTGGGGACAGAGACAGTGTCAAAAGCTTTAGATAAGTCTAGAAAAATACCTACTGTTTTATTATTCTGATTGATGTTTTGAGATATTGTGTCGGTGAGGGTTAGAATAGCATCTTCAGTAGATATTCCTCTTCTGAACCCAAACTGGGTAGCGGCTAAAATGCTGTTTGTGGACAGATAGTTAAGAAGTCTAGAATTAATAACCTTTTCAAAAATTTTTGATAGAGTACTGAAATAGGGCGGTAGTTTGCTACACTGTCTCTGTCCCCACTTTTATAGATTGGGTGCACTATGGCGGTTTTAAAACATTCCGGGAAAATACCTAAAGACATGCACATATTAAAGATGTGTACAAGGATGGGGACTATAATGTGCCTAGATGCCTTGATAATTGAGGTCGGTATACCATCAATTCCATCTGCACATTTGTCTTTTAGGTGGAGAATAATATTATCCACCTCAATGTTATCCACGTAATATAAGGCCATTGATTCTAATGGAGAGGAATAACCCGTTGGCTTTGGGTACCCTGGTGAATTTATACCTCCAGTGTTACTTGTACATGGATTGATTTTGGAGGCTAGGTCTTTACCCACATTTGAAAAATTTTTATTTATCATATCAAGAGACTTTGAAGGAGTGTCATAGCTTTTCAGCAGCTCAGTACTGGCGGTTTTCGTGTGCTCCAAATCGGCTACTTGTTTAATAAGTTTCCAGGTAGCTTTTGCATAACCCTGTCTGTTGATAAAATAATAAATACCTCGTTCATTTTATAATGAGCTAAAGTTAACAACTTGTTTTTATCGTTTTAAACTTGGCAACCCTACCTTAGAGCCATCAATCAGCACCTCCATCACTTTTCACCTACTAAGTAAACAGTCTTTAGCGCTGTAATCCGCCCACTCTTCACAAATGGACCGAAATAAGAGGGGGAATTGATTACGTGTCTCGGTTAACTGATCAGATATCGATGAAAAAATTACATAGCAATTAGTTATATTTAAAATTATACGTATCTATACATATAATAAAATCTTAGGAATGTCAAAACTGTACATTGAATATTTTTTTAATGGATACTTGGGGCTTGATCTACAATCGATATCGAAGCCAAAAATATAGTGCTTAGAATTTTCTTGTCTGTTTGTCTGTATGTATGTCCGGGCTAAACTCACAAAGTACTGCACGGATTTACATCAAACTTTGCATGAATATTACTAAGAGGTCAGGTCAACATATAGGCTACATACTATCACTCTATCACCTACGGGGGAGAAGCTGTGATAATTTATAAAATGTAACGCAGGTTAAACCACGGGGCACAGCTAGTTATATATAGTAGAGGTTACGAAATCTAAATTCGGCAACAGCGTACTTTTTTAACCTTTTTTTTGAGCTTTTAGACTTAACTTTAACTTGACATTTTTGTTTCCCATAATAAAATAAAAAGACATTAAATAAATTGCCTTTGTCTTGGTTTTAAAGTTGAAATAAATTAATGGTCTCCTTTCATAATAATGGAATCATCCGTGGTGGAGTATGGCTTACACCCTTGTAAGCCATACTCCACCACGCGGGCTTAGTATGAGTTTGTAGACTTAACATGCCATCAAGTACATGTTTAGAGAACGCACAGGTATGCAGGTTTCCTCACAATATTTTCTTTCAGCGTTTTGAATTGAAGAAAAGTAAAGTAATCAGAAATGTCGAAATCCGCAGGCGAACTAAAGTCACCGACATAGCCCGAAGAATTGCAAAACTGACGTGGCAGTGGGCGGGGCACATAGCTCGTAGATCCGACGGCCGTTGGGGCAGAAAGGTTTTCGAGTGGCGACCACGAACCGGAAGACGCAGCGTGGGCAGGCCCCCTACAAGATGGACCGATGGTCTTGTGCGGGTCGCTGGAAACTGCTGGATGCGAATAGCGCAAGACCGGCAATTGTGGAGATCTTTGCCACTGCTGGACAAAGGCCTCCCCGGCCTTTGTCCAGCAGTGGACGTCTTTCGGCTGATATGATGATGATGATGATGAAAGTAAAGAAGAGTCAGGATTAGTAATAACTATTAAATAATCCTGATACAACTTCTTTGTAATTATATTTACTTATTCAAAGTTACTAATACGCACATCAATTCTTGGGTTAGTACTCGAGTCTACTTACTTCACAGCCCAACTTTCTAACCACTAGCCTACCTCGACTTTTGTTTAACCATATAGTATAAGAAAAATACTTCTACATAATAACTATAGAGTAGTTATGGGTGGGGCAATCTAGTACGTGTCCCGACCCTCTGGGTCATGGCGGAAAAGGGGGCACCGGAGCAGCATACTCGCGTTCCCGGGACTCCCCCCATCAGGCGCCAAGATAAGTCCACAGCAGGTAAGGTTTAGACGGTGTGAGTCCAATATACCCGCAGATACTTTTTGCGGGTTGCATGCATAGGAATTCCCCCTGCCTTACCAAAAAAAAGACGTGGATAGGAGGAACCGTTGAAATTTCTTTAAAGTGACAAGTTTTTTTTTTAGTGCAACCTATTTTTATGCAATTAGTGATTGAACAGATCTAATTTTTAAGGCTGGCTGCCTGATCAGTAAGAGTTTTATTAAGTGAAGTTGACAGAATGCGTTGGCAGAACGAACTTTACGTTTTTTGATGATCTCATTCTCATTCTCATCACATGTGTGTCGCGGAGGTGATGAAAACTTTAACTCAGATTCTTTTACTTGAAATGAAAGACTTTCTCCCTTCGGGCGCAGGAGTAAAGATAATCTTCTACAAAAAAGATTAGATATGAACGGAGGAAATTTAAATCGTATTTTCAGATATGTTATGATATTCCTAGTATCAACTCGTTGTATGTACTTGGGAGTATAATAATAATAATAAAAAACATTTATTTCAGATAGTTGCATCCATAGTATTATTAGTAAATTAATCTTAAAGAGCTATGTTACTATAAAAATAAATTAAATTAATTAGCCAACCCCTACGATTTTGCCCACCCCGTGGATTAATATGGGGTTGTCAAACTGCTCTGAAATGGTTCTCAGAATACTGTTGTAATGGCGGATAGTTTGTTAGAATAAATTTAGATATACTAACACTAGGTTAAGGTTCATTTTTTACTATTACTACATATCATGATCATCATCATCAGCATGATACCGTCCACTGCTGAACGTTATAGTTTCTATTACGTTGGCATTTGAAAGGGTTTGCCTCAGTCACCGCGCTTGGCATGCGAGTTGGCTGGCGACCACAGTTATGTAGTAGCAATATTACACAGGGGGCGCTGCTGCCCGACTACAGTCGCTTTTTACGACACCCACGGGATGGTATGGGGTGACTTGTTATTCTTTCGAGGCCAGAAACCACACGGCTTAAATGCAAAAAGGCTTTTAGAAGTTGTGGTTGAAATGTTACTTTTAATTTATTGACTAAAATTATTTCAAGTCTTGACTTGTTTAGAATATGAGAGTCTTGGGCAAAATGGATATGGGCAATACGGATAGGTTTTGACGGTATTGCCCGTTTAATTATTTGGTAATCTCCTTCATAAGTAAGAAATATTTTGACAATATTTCCAATCAGACTTATTCCAATAATAACTGCTCCTAAAACAGGCCGCAGACATAAGAGGCAGAAATTAGAGGTCTGGTCACCCCATACACAGGATGGTATGGGGTGACCTGTTATTCTTTCTGGGCTAGAAACCACACGGCTTGCATGCAAAAAGGCTTTTAGAAGTTGTGGTTGAAATATCAGTCGAATAAACTAAGTGAGCAATGGAAAAGGCTATGCTTGGAGTTACCCTGCGAGATCGAATCAGAAATACTGAGATTCGCAGGCGAACCAAAGTGGCCGACATAGCTCAAAGAATTGCCAAACTGAAGTGGCAGTGGGCAGGGCGCATAGCTCGTAGAACTGACGGCCGATGGGGCAGAAAGGTTCTCGAGTGGCGACCACGAACCGGAAGACGCAGCGTGGGCAGGCCTCGTACACGGTGGACCGACGATCTTGTGCGGGTCGCGGGAAGCCGCTGGATGCGGGCAGCGCAGGACCGGCTATTGTGGACATCCTTGGGGGAGGCCTTTGTCCAGCAGTGGACGTCTTTCGGCTGATACGATGTTGATGAAACTAAGTGATTTATTTTAAGCATGCTTTGTCACAAGTCGACACGCGTTTGTAATAGTTTGTAATCTTACGTAAGTGAACTAAATAATAATAATAAATAAATATCTAGGGACAATGTCACTCAGATCGTCCTAGCCCCAAACTAAGCAAAGCTTGTACTATGGGTACCAGGCGACGATATACATACTTATATAAATAGATAAATACTTATATACATAGAAAACATCCATGACTCAGAAACAAATATTCGTGCTCATCACACAAATATTTGCACTTTCGAACCCAGGACCACCAGCTTCGAAGGCAGGAGCAATACCAACTAGGCTACGGGATCGTCACTGTAATTGTTCTTTTCTTTACCCGAATTTCAGCCATAGCGACCACTCTCAATAGAGATTAGCCATCTGTGCGTGCCATATTATAGTGCACAAGTGTGTGCGCAAACACAGGAGCACTTTCTATCATTCTCATGATGCGATGGGACGCCTAGCGACACGATCGGAAAGAGGTCAGGTACAGGACCGACGGCATTACGTGCTCTCGAACGCACGGCGATATAATACCGCCAACTCCCAGAGTTCGAGCTGATGCTGAGAAATTTTTCTTTTTACAGAAAAATCCCTTTTTTTCCCACTTTTGGACGGACCCGGACACTTTTGGCGGGTGGCATGCATTAGCATTTTTTCGCCTGCCTTATCAAAAAAAAAAAAAAGTACCTAAACAATGTCATTACCCAAGAAATGTAAATGGAAACTAATTTGGCCTCTGCTTGAACAAAACAAATTTCTTGTCAAATAGGTCAACGCATATAAACGGGATTCACTGCACTTCTCAAACGGAACTAAAGTCTTCAGTTCTTGACTGGTAACTCTTACGCTTAGGCATAGATGGCGTTAGCAGGTCCACAAGTACGTAGTTGTCGAATGCTACCGACAGATATTACGAGGTTTTCTATCCCATAATAATAAAATCATATGCGAGTGGATGTTACTGATTTTACAAGAAACTTTAAAAGCATAAAAAGGAAATTATCCGGGAGCATTTTACATACTATTATTAGTTTATTATATACTAGTTAAGGCCCGCAGAGTCACCCGCGTTAAAGCTTATAAATGATGGCCTATGTGTCATTCTTATATATAATCTATATTACTACAAGGACCCCTAAGTGCTCTGAGTATACCTAAATTCTGACAGTATGCTTTAAAAAGCGTAATTTAATTATTATAAAACGGGCCTGTTGGCATGGTTGGCAAATGCTAGCTTTTCACGCAGGAGGTCATGGTTTCGATTCCCTCCCAGGATATAATCTATACAAGCTCTGCTTAGTTTGGGATCAGATGGTGTGTAGTACAAAGAGTGAACCCATGGGTCCACTACTTAGTGAAGTGAATTCACTACACTGACTGCTAGCGTCCTACGTTCGCTTTCAATGCCATCGTCGTTTTTAAGGTCGTCGGTAAGTACGTGCCCTAGATATTTGAATGTGTCTTCAAAACTATATCGACATCGTTAGACGCAGCGTACATGTTGGACCGATAATCTTGTGAGGATCACTAGAAAACGCTGTATGTGGAAGCGGGAGACTGGCAATTGTAGAGATCTTTGGGGGAAGCCTATATGCAGCAGTGGATTTATTACAGCTGACATGATTTTCATTTTTTTTTTCATTCGTTTATTTCAGTAACAATTTTTACATTGTATTGAAAATAACTAAAAAATAACTTATAATAATTATGCTAAAAACTAAAAAAAAAATACATTACAAATTCCCATACAAAGTCAAAAATAAAAACATTACAAATTCCCATACAAAGTCAAAAATAAAAACATTACACATACCAATACACATGTCAAAAATTTAAAATAAAATATCAATAAAAATAGTAGCATTAATAGGTCTAGCTATATCGAACATCTGAAATACGCCGGGGTGCACTTGCCTCGGGTACTAGCCATGTTTTTTAACTTATGTATAAGCCACTGTTATCTACCTAATAGCTTTATGTTAACAATTGTAGTACCTGTTATTAAAAATAAAACTGGGAATGCCTCTGATGCTTCAAATTACAGGCCTATATCCTTGGCTACTGTTTTTGCCAAGGTGCTGGACAGTCTGCTAGACGAACAATTGGCTAAGCATCTAATACTGCACGACGCTCAGTTTGGCTTTAGGCCGGGGCTGTCTACTGAAAGCGCTATATTATGTCTTAAGCAGACTGTGCAGTACTACAAGGATAGAAAAACGCCTGTATTTGCCTGTTTTTTGGACTTATCGAAGGCTTTCGATCTTGTCAATTATGACGTAATGTGGAATAAGTTGGTATCTGAAACTTCTGTACCGATTGAAGTTATATCAATATTTAAGTACTGGTATAGAAACCAACGCAATTGTGTAAGGTGGAACGGTTCCTTGTCGAGTATGTACCGGTTGGAATGTGGAGTGAGGCAGGGTGGATTAAGTTCGCCTCGGTTGTTCAACCTGTATATAAACCGGCTGATTGTTGACCTCAGCAGCACCAAGGTCGGATGTCATATTGACGGAGTATGTACCAATAACCTTTCATACGCTGACGACATGGTGGTATTAAGTCCATCAATAAGTGCTATGAGGAGGCTATTGTCGATATGTGAGTCATATGCGGTGACTCATGGACTCAAATATAATGTTGGGAAGAGTGAACTAATGCTCTTCAAAGCGCGTGGTTTTTCGTACTCAGCTTTTCCTAATGTATCACTGTGTGGCACTCCTCTGTGTAGGGTGTCTAAATTTAAATATTTGGGCCACTGGGTCACCGATGACTTAAGTGATAATTTAGACATAGAAAGAGAACGCAGGTCGCTGGCTGTCCGTTGTAACATGCTGGCCCGCAGGTTTGCACGGTGTACGAATTCAGTTAAGATTACGCTTTTTAAAGCATATTGCCAATCTTTCTACACCTGCAGCCTGTGGGTCAGCTATTCGAAGCGGACATACAGCGACTTGCGTGTCCAGTATAATAATGCACTCAGGGTACTGTTGGGGCTGCCATGGCGTTGCAGTGCGTCAGGGATGTTCGCTGAGGCGCGGGTGGATGGCTTTGCCGCAATAGTTAGAAAAAGATGCGCCTCCCTACTCACGCGCGTTCGTGGCAGTACCAACACTATTCTGGGTGTTTTTACAGATCGGTGGGAGTCCCCCATGCTGCAAAGATGGGTGCGGCTTCACACAGAAATTAAATTTTTTGTTACCAATTACTAACATTAGTTTTTAAGCACATTGTTACTAACAAAATATGGACCTTGTCTGAAATAAATGTTTATTATTATTATTATTATTATTATATGTATCACGGAGAAACTCATCAAGGGTGTAGTAGCACTTCTCTAACAAAAATGATCTTAACTGCTGCTTAAACTGATTTATGTTGTGAATCGACTTCAAGTGTACAGGTAGTTTATTAAAGAGTTTCACCGACTGATAACCTGCTGCATGACACACTACTTCTAAATGAGGTATAACGATGATGATAATAACGATGAACTCTCTCGATCTTTTGCGCATAACTATTTCACTACAACATGCCCCGCATAGATGACTAGTCTCCTTTGAAGTTTTCAAGCCACCATGGCCAAAATCTGACCAGCAAAACAAGTATGGCTTTCGACCAATGAAATATGAACAAACGCAGTTTTTAGCATTTAGTACAACGTCCGCTACCCTCATCTTATTTCTTTAAATCCCGGTCCATCCAGTGCAAAACGGTTGCCTGGAAGAGTGTATTGATTTATAGCTGATAAAACTTTTTGTTTCTTTTCACAAGTCATACGGTTTTAAGTAATCCGTGTCGTACTGTAAGGACATCACACTCGATGGTTGCTCCTTCAACTAGCTCTACATATACCGTTGATTCATATACGACGTAGCGCCTAAGAAAAAAATGCATATACACAATCATTCCTTTGCAGCGATATAGACTTAGGAGTCCAAGATGGTTTTTACTTGCAAATGTTTTATTTCCTGGGTAAACTTTGTGTACAAACATACAAAACTTGGGCTCTTTAAAGTAGAGCTTAATGATTCAAAGTCTATAAACTGAACCGGTATTTAATCAATATTGTCAAGCTGCAATGAAATCTGAACAGTATGTTAGTTACTCGTATTAGCGTTAAGTTAAACATACTGATATACAAGGACAAACAGATGTACAAAAAACTAAGTTTACATAGACTCACGCCTGTTTCCCAGAGGGGTAGGAAGAGACAACGGATTTCCATTTGTCACGATCTTTGCACACGTCTTTTGCCTCGATTACTGTCATTATATTCTTCATACATGCTCGCCGGTTTAGGGTACTTCTGACCTGCCTAAGTTTACATGCCGAATAAATATCGTTTCTAGAACATTTATCACTTTCTGACGATTTTGTAAAGAGTTTGAGAGAGAGTTTGCTTAAAAGTAGAGATGACAATTATTAGCAACCGGAGTATTAGACCTCTATTATTGGTAGGCGCTCATAGCCAGATACTCTCACCGGTCCGTAAGTGATTGGCGAGGTCTAGCAACTAGGCTCGCGGTCAGTCAATAGATGGGTGACCGCCCAAATGGTTTAATTTTTGAACGAATTTATTTGGTCTGTGTAATATGTATATAATTCTACTGTAATATGTTTGTATTTAGAAATATAGAAGTATGCTTATCAATTGTCTAGTTACCATAGCACAGGCTCTGCCAAGTTAGTGTATTACTCATCCCTAGATATTTATTATTATATATCTCGGGACAATGTCACACAGATCATCCTAGCCCCAAACTAAGCAAAGCTTGTACTATGGATACCAGGCGACGATATACATACTTATATAGATAGATAAATACTTATGTACATAGAAAACATCCATGACTCAGAAACAAATATTCGTGCTCATCACACAAATATTTGCACTTACCGGGTTTCGAACCCAGGACCACCAGCTTCCTAGGCAGGAGCACTACCAACTAGGCTACGGTGACCGATTATGTTATATAATGTACATGTTTCACCGATTGTAGCCATCTTTCAGCTGACATGATGAATTACGTAGGTATATATTACGGATTGGCGTGGTTGGTGGATGCTTCCCTTTCACGCCGTAGGTCCTGAGTTTGATTCCCACCCATGACAGATATTTATGTGAATGAACATGTCTGCTTGTCCTGCGTATGGGTGTAATTATATATATAAGTAAGTAGGTATTTACACAAGAAAAGTAGTATGTATATATCAGTTAACTGGTTTCCATATTACAAGCTCTGCTTCGTTTGGGATCAGACGACCGTGTGTGTGTGAATAATACATACATACATAGACTCACGCCTGTTTCCCAGAGGGGTAGGCAGAGACAACGGATTTCCATTTGTCACGATCTTTGCATACGTCTTTTGCCTCGATTACTGTCATTATATTATAATCATTTGTTTGCAGCGATATTGACATAGGAGTCCATGATGGTTTTTACTTTCAAATATTTTATTTCCTGGGTAAACTCTGTATACAAACATACGCAACTTGTGCTCTATTAAGTACAGCGTAATGATTCAAACTCCATAAACTGAAGCGGTATTTAATCAATATGACAATATTGATTAAATACCTGCAATGCTGCTGCAATGAAATCTGAATAGTATGTTAGTTACTCGTATTAGCGTTAAGTTAAACATACTGATATACAAAGACAAACAGATGTACAAAAAAGTTTAAATGCATTGTTTAAACGCATGCAATTTGCACCGCCCTCCCGCCCGCAAAAATGTGCACATGCAAGAAAGACAATATAAAAAAGCAAATTACATGCGCCAGGACGATACCCAACACGTGTTTCATTCCTCCACGGACCATTCTCAAGGGCTGCTAACTCGTCGAGTGCTCGAAGGAGACTCCTTCGAGCTTCGGGCGGTGCAAATTGCATCCCGGCATGATTAAACTGACAATTAGCGGAGTTAACACTACATATTGATTTTGTATTTTGATCGAATTTATTTGGTCTGTGTAATATGTATATAATTCTACTGTAATATGTTTGTATTTAGAAATATAGAAGTATGCTTATCAATTGTCTAGTTACCATAGCACAGGCTCTGCCAAGTTAGTGTATTACTCATCCCTAGATATTTATTATTATATATCTCGGGACAATGTCACACAGATCATCCTAGCCCCAAACTAAGCAAAGCTTGTACTATGGATACCAGGCGACGATATACATACTTATATAGATAGATAAATACTTATGTACATAGAAAACATCCATGACTTCACACAAATATTTGCACTTACCGGGTTTCGAACCCAGGACCACCAGCTTCGTAGGCAGGAGCACTACCAACTAGGCTACGATGACCGATTATGTTATATAATGTACATGTTTCACCGATTGTAGCCATCTTTCAGCTGACATGATGAATTACGTAGGTATATATTACGGATTGGCGTGGTTGGTGGATGCTTCCCTTTCACGCCGCAGGTCCCGAGTTTGATTCCCACCCATGACAGATATTTGTGTGAATGAACATGTCTGCTTGTCCTGAGTATGGGTGTAATTATCTATATAAGTAAGTAGGTATTTACAAAAGAAAAGTAGTATATGTAATATATTAGTTAACTGGTTTCCATATTACAAGCTCTGCTTAGTTTGGGATCAGACGACCGTGTGTGGGTAATGTCCCAAGATATTATTATTCGTTCCCTATTCATATAGGCGAGACTTTAAATATTATATTTTAGTGCATACCTGAAATTGTTTTTATCTTTTAGTTGTATTTAAAGACTGTTTTTTTTATGATATATTATTATTTCATATCTCATCATTAGACAGGTAGTAAGTAGTGTACTAAGCTTATACTAAACATAACTGTTATGTCCATTGATTACTTACTAACTTGTATATTTTATTGTGATTGGTAATTTATATAACGCACATAAACGTTGTCCGGTAATTAATTTCCAACGGTATATATGATGACTAAATTAAATATATACAGCGTATAACATTAACAGGTACGAAGTTGTATATAAAGAGTTCAGCTACACGGTAGTCTGCAGGTTGATAGTATGGCAAACGGGCATCGGAGACTGTAGAGTGTGCAGATTCTGCAATAATGCAGACGAAACACCTCTACACCTGCTCTGACACTGTGAGCCACTGATGCATAAACGTAACACCGTCCTGGGCTAACACTTCTTGCACCAGGACGATGTTATCAATACTCCTGCTAAAAAGATTCTGCAATTTATCTATGTTGCAGAGTTAGACAGGGAAGTTTAGTTGGAGCGGCGAGCACAATAGTTCATCTCTGGACGCAGTGTTACCAGGACCTCCGGGGACTGGAAATAGCCGCCACCAGAATAATAAGAATGGCAAACGGGCAAGTGGGTCACCTGATGGTAAGTGATCACCGCCGCCCATGGACATTCTAGTGAAAACGAAAATGATCGAATTCCAGCTGTCGATAGGAATGTAGCATTGTGATTGGCAAACATTTTCTCGCTATTATAATAGTAACCCATCGTAGCGCTGTAATCACTTTGAGAGCCTGACCTTGAACGTTCGTAAGTCTTTTTTTAACTCATACTATACCCTCTGAAAATCTTACATAATTTATGTTTAGAAAATACGAGGGATAAGGTTACGCTTTAATGCAATAGTGTCATTTAAATCTAACAGACAGTAATTCGTATTTAAGGAGCTAAGTTTACTAAGGAATCTGCAGGCATGGTACAATTTTACAGCACGTTCTTACGTTTTGGGTGTATTTCAAACTTAGTTAGAATTTTGATATTGAGTTCGGATAATACGAGAAAAATGGTTTAGCTTTTATGCAAAAGTGTCAATCTGATCTAAATCTCAAAATTAAACATGATGATATGAATATTTTAAGGAAGGTATCTAGTGCATTTACTCTAGGTATGTAGGGAAGTCTCTGTGTTCTACACAAGCCACTGTAGGTAGGTAACAAAACAATAGTCAATTTTGCAAGCCATGCAGGTGCGTGAAATATATACCTTATTTCTGTAATATTAGTATAAAATATACATTAACAAATTTAAAATATTCTGCCGTTCCTACCACTTATTTCCCGCTAATGTCCGCTGTTGAACAGAGCCTGAACCAAATAGTGTCTTCAATTATGCTTCTAGCCAACTAAGCAACTAACAAATATCATTGAAGACACTAGTGAGTGAGTTTGCTTTGATGCTAACCTCTAAATGCGAAATGCCCTCTCCAATCACCAATAGGATGAGAGGTCTACCTTTTAAAGCATTAAAAGCCTACTACGCTAACTGTAAGCAAAATGTAAAAAAAAACAAAAATAGAAGCAAACTTGAAACTGTGCACTCAGAACTCTACTGAATGACTATAACAAGATTCGCGCAAATTTACATTCCTATACAAAAGTTTGCCCGAAAATAACTTTTCCTGTAACTATGTACCTATTTGTCACCCTCCAACCTCAAGACGTAATCATAAACGAAATACGTTCGCACCCCATCGAACGACTGTAGAATTTTGATTACATATCGACGAATTCTTGCGACCGTTTTCACTCCATCTTGGATGTCTCGAAGCCGTTTTCGTAAATGCTAGGTAATAATACAATTCTCGTTCTTTCTTTTTTAATTCTCGATACAAATAGATAAGGTTAACTTCTATCTTTGTTGTTTGAAATCGATATGTATCCAGGCGGTGAAATCATACTCTTTATTGAATAAGATTTAAAAAAAATGGTTAATGTGTGCAGGTCACAAACAAGTGCATAAAAACAGTGTTCACCTTCCAAATTAGTAATATATCACAAGAATAAAATTAAAGTACAATTTTATCGCACGTTTCTTCGTAAGTTGCTCTTTGGTTACACTCGAAATAAAATATACAGACCGGCCGAGGAGTATACTTTATGATGAGGAGTATCCGAATCACCCCCATGCATGTTCTACGATTTTGCGTAGTTTTCGAGATAGAATTTTTTTAAATTATTTTTTTCGTAAATTTCACGTAACGTCAGTTTTCGATTTTTTTCTCGTTCTGTTGAACATTTCTGGTTCAGTTGTTTTTGTGATAAGTAATTCTAATAATAATAATAAAATCCTAACACCCTGTAATGTATGGTTTATCTAATCATTGCACAACTGACTTAGAATTTTACAGGGGGGGCATTAAACGGACGAAGAGGAGGGAGAAGCATCCGGAAGTAAGCAGAGCACCAGCGTTTTTACCTTACGTGAAAGGAGTAACGGATAAAGTTGGATCAGTACTAAAGAAATACTCCATCAAGACTGTATATAGTCCGATCTCCAAAGTCTCCAACCAGCTGCGTACACCGAAGGATGTTATTCCTCTTCAAACACCGGGTGTCTACAGGTTTGAGTGCAACTGCGGTATGTTTTATATCGGCCAAACTAAAAGGTCTATTGCTGAAAAGGCCAAAGAACATATCGCAGCTGTCAGGAACCGACAGGTTAATAAATCAGCAATAGCTGAGCACGTAGTCGACACAGGATCCCAACACTGGATTACAAATTTACACAAGCCACAGGTCCTCTCCACCGATCGTCACTATTACTCCAGAATAGTACGTGAACCGGTTGAAATAAAGAAACATATCAATTTCAACCGGGAGGACGGATACCGCCTCTCACCATCTTGGAATCCTGTAATAACGAAGTGCCATCGTCGCGTAACCAACGTAGTGCGCCCGGGCGCTGATGTCATTAGTGTCGTGTGTACCGACAGTTTCGTAAAGGAAAATCAAAAATATCAAGACCATGCGAGGGTAGATACCGAAACCCGAGCTTCACGGAGACGACGCTGCCGAGCCACACCAGTCGACCGGTGACCACGGCTGGTGCAATCCATGCCGAAACGTCGGGTAAACAAGGTAATGATTTACCTAAATATTTATCGCGATGAGACCCGTGTCCACAGTATATAAAAATGTGTACAAATCGCGAAAGTTTAAAAACATTAATGACTTAGAATTTATTCGAAAGTTAAAAATTAGGGTTTTGAGCTCAGGACTCATAAATTTTCAAAGTGTAAAAAAACTACGCAAAATCGTAGAACATACATGGGGGTGATTCAGATACTCCTCATCATAAAGTATCTAAATTGTGCGTTTGAACGTCAACTCCTCGGCCGGTCAGCCTGTATATTTTATTTCGAGTGTAACCAAAGAGCAACGATTTTACGAAGAAACGTGCGATAAAATTGAACTTTCATTTTATTCTTGTGATATATTACTAATTTGGAAGGTGAACACTGTCTTTATTCACTTGTTTGTGACCTGCACACGTTAACCATTTTTTTTAAATCTTATTCAATAAAGAGTATGATTTCACCGCCTGGATACATGTCGATTTCAAACAACAAAGAAAGGAGTTAACCTTATCTATTTGTATCATGGAGGTGATTCGGATAGTCCTCATCATAAAGTATCTAAATTTAGCGTTTGAACGTCAATTCCTCGGCCACCCTGTATGTCGAGTAATGCTAAGTTTTACCACTAGATGGTGCTAAATTCCCCGTATAGAATAACAAGTTCCAATTTCCTACAGGATTAATCGTAGCTTAATTGGAAAAGCCTTGAAGGCTTTTACCCATATAATGCTATTTCAAATCTTGTCGGAGTTCTAAATTTATTATTCACAAAATTATATTTGGAATATTGGTTTAACAAAGCAAACATGTTTAATTTATTAGATTTGTTCACAAAACTTTCGAATTAGTTTTATCAACTTTTGAGTTGACTGGCGTTACTTTCAGAATTGCACGAGTGGTTACCGTATGACCTTACAATTCATAAGGAACCTGTCAACGCTAAGATTGTGTGTATTAGGTACTAGCTGTGCCCCGCGGTTTTACCCGCGTTAAATGTTATAAATTAACACAGTTCTTCCCCCGTAGGTGATAGCGTGATAATATGTAGCCTATATGTTGACCCGACCTCTTAGTAATATTCATGCAAAATTTGAAGTGCAGTACTTTTTGAGTTTAGCCCGGACATACATACAGACAAACAAACAAAAATTCTAAAAACTATATTTTTGGCTTCGATATCGAATGTAGATTAAGCCCCAAGTATCCTTTTTAAAAAATATTCAATGTACAGTTTTGACTTTCCAACGATTTTATTATATGTATAGGTAGATGTCAATTAATTAATATTGGGAGAGAACCGATCCTGCTGATAGACGTCGGAGGTGTCGGGGTGGCGGCGGCAGCCGGCAGCACAAGTTCTCTAGGAACTGCGGAGGTATTCACAGGAGTGTCCTCTACAACCGTCACTTGCAAGCAGCGCCGGGAAAACAGCAATCTATTTGTGGCGTAGTCGCTGTGCAGGGGCTCTACCGGCTAAGTCACCGAACATCGATTTCTTAAATGGCGTTCAAATAAATTAAGTTTAAAAATGACTTAATCAGTTGTGAAATCGGCTTCCATGAGCACATGTGACGTCATAAATGGTCCAGAATCGATTGTCAACGTTGAAGCCGATTTAACGATTGATTTAAGTCATTTTTAACCTTTATTTATTTGAACGCCATTTAAGAAATCGATGTTCGGTGACTTAGCCGGTAGAGCCCCAGGTTGGCAGGATCCGGTAATCCAGAAGGATACGGTACTTTACCTGGCCGATCGCTTCGCAGCGGCGAGGCCAGCTGGCTATGAGCGCTTCTTTGGCATTGGCATTAGGATTCAAACTTCGATTGTTATCGATTTTCACATAACAATCAGAACTGACCTCTTAAATTGCCACAGACACAAACAAGTCAATCAAAGATAATCTAAAATATATATTTTTTTGCGGTGTTATCCGTCCTTTCATTTATCGTATGGGCAGTGGTTCTTCACGCCGCCCACTCAGCCTCTGACATAGCTTGGACCGACAGCTTAACATGTCCTCCGACGCACGGAGACGCTCACAAATTTAACCACTTTGACGATCACCCATCTGTAGACAGACCGCGTGCATAGGTGCTTTACCTCGTCGATCATTACGTACCGATAAGCGCAACTGGCTGAAAGCGCCTCAATTTTGCAGCGCAAGCATCGAATCCGCAACCCCAATGAACCTGAATGAGGTATTCATAGTTAATCATGTAACAGTTCTAAGTTGCGCTGTAGATAAGCCATATTACCTAATATCACTTTAAAAGGTCACGGCAGTAGCAGCGTAAGGTCACTTAACTTTACGGTCTCAGTTAATACAAAGGTCACTCCTGAAGTTTTCCATCGCCTCACTTTAAAACTTACTCTAATATTCAATCAACTTGTATAATATTCCTCAGAACTTTAAACTTATTGTAGTTGAATGTTAAAACAGTATTAAAAATTAATGTTGTTAAATATAAGTTGATGGTTTAATAGAAAGTTGTATGTTGGTGCAAAAATATTAATTACCGGGATCCAACCATCACTCTCTTTGAATCTTCATTTGCATTCGTACTCGTAAAATGCTTTCCCCGATCTTCAAACGGATGAGCAGCAATCAGATGCATCTGAACGTAGACCAAAAGCTCTACAAAAGGTCGCTAAAACACATCCTCTCGTTGTTAGCAACACGCACACGTTGCCGACCCTTACCCTCGTCCTGATGAGCTCTAGCAACCATAATGAAATGAAATAATGGAATTTACTCAGCACTGGGGCGTGAACACACACTTGTATATTTTAAGCTTGTAATGCAGTACCTAAACATAGCCAAATACAGTATTATTATATATTAAAGTAACAAAAAAATATTGAATTAGTCTGTCCGCGCCGTCTGTTTTAACAAATATTTTTTTAAATCCTTAAATAAATAACTAGTTACTAAGCTATTATACTTAAATTTTGTAGTAAAATATTTAAAAAAAAATAAGACAACGAGCAGTTCGCTAGCGCAGAAAGCTCTTTACCAGTAGCTTAGTTTAAGCGACTAATACCAGGATGCCCTCAAGTCAAATTATGGGGTTCGGGTCACAGCTCAGAGGGCCGCTGAAATAAAAAGACAGAATTCTAAATGAGGGTGTAATCACTTGCACAAGATCACCGATCACGTGTAAGGGGCCCACGCGATCCTCGCCGTCTAGGAACTTACCCTAGCTAACCTGCGGCTTTCTTTAGTTACCTAGATGAACGTCCCGTAGAAGAATGCAACGAAGTAACTCCGGGCTTGCTTTTTCGTCTTATTTAGCTAATTCAAACCAAAACCCACAGCATTAACATAAATAATAATGAACTTCCGCAGTTGTACTGCCCATAGAGTTAAAGAACGCAGTTTCGCGTCAAAAACCTCAGTCATCATACAATGGTTATGTACGCGTTTGTGGTTTATACAACAAGTAGGTACGCACTTCTCTAACCAAATACAATGTGTAGTAAAGTTAACAAACGAGTAAGTGCCTGGTTCAAAGCCCAGGTCAAAAAGTAGTTAGAATTGTTATAAATAATAAAAGTATGTATTGTTTGTTCCCAAGTGCGTTCGCCCTGTCACGCGTCGCTACGCGCCGTGCGACTGGAGCCAACAATAGAAGCTCTACATGAATTTCCTTGCCTAGAAATAGGCTGTAGACATTTTTATTGAACATTTTTTACGTTCCAGGAATGTTCGCGGCACGTTTTCTGAGATTATTGGATTGGAGTCTATATCTACAAGTGTTTATTTATTTATACTTCAGTACTATTGAAATGTACATAGGCGGACTTAATGCCAAAGGCATTTTGTATCAGTCAACCTTAGGGTAGTGCAGAGAGATCATGGCAGGCGCACTTAGGTATAAAAAAAATGTATTTACTTACTATAATTATAAATAATAATAATGACGAACACTATACATATTCTATAAATATATACAATACATACTATACAATAAATACCATATGCTTTAATCTAATGAATACCATACTATAACATAATATACTATAATAAATAGAATTATTAAAATTTTTGATGAGACGTTTCTGCGTGAAGCTTCTTGCAAATATGCTCACGTACTTTCTTTTTAAACGCATAGCGAGTCTTAGCCATCCTGATTCCAACCGGAAGCTCATTCCAAAGAAGGATAGATTGGACAAAGAAAGAGGAATGAATAAAGTCAGAGCTATGTGGTGGACATCGTAAAAGACGATTATGACTAGAGTGGAGAGTTTTACTATGAGTAGCAAAAAGATATTGAAAGTGAGGCTTTAAGTAAGAAGGAACAGTAGGAGAGTCCAGTATGGAGAAAAGTGTGGTGAGCCTCTTAAATTTCTTCGCTGGCGAATGGGCAACCAGTTTAACTGGGTGCGGTAAGCAGACACATGATCATACTTACGTAGATTGAAAACGAATCGAATGCAGTTATTTAGAAGTCGGTCAAGTTTGTTAAGAAGAAGTGTTGTGTGATATAATATACAAAATTGATACCTATACGAAAAATTACGGTGGCAAACTTGTACAATTACTAATACCGAATTACCGAATAATGACCGAGTTTTGCAAGCTTTCCGGTAGAGCCTTTGCGGCCCGAGGTTGCGGATTAGATTCTATCATCAGAAATCAAAAACAGAGATTTAATAATAATTAATACCTTTGGTAGCATGGATCCTGTTCCAGCTGCCGGTTGCAGATCCTATTTTTTATATTTTAAATGTATAATTGTATATATTTCTTAATTTAGTAGTAAGTTAATTATGAATAAAGGAATAATAATAAATAAATATCTTGGGAGGACTAACACATTACCATCTGATTCTGAACTAGGCAGAGTCTGTACTATGGAAACCAGATAACTGATAAGGATATACTACTTTTCTTTTTTGTATATACATACGTATATAGATAATTACACCCATACTCAGGACAAGCAGACAAGTTCATGCACACTAATATCTATCCTGGGTGGGAATCGAATCCACGATCTCCGGCGTGAAAATCAAGCATTTGCCAACCATGGCAACAGGCGTAAATGTGGCATACGACCAAAAACGCATATTTGCTTCTTGAAAAGCCCGCGCCATTCCGGTCGTTGAGCTTCTAATCCTTCCCACTTAAAAGGCTTAATATTGCAAGGCAACGCATTGACAAACAAAAATCACCGCTCAGGGTCAGGAGTAGTGAGCGGCTGTAGATTGCGTACAAATCCGCGCGTAATCTAGCTTGGGTCGACGGGCTTTCGCGCCAAAACGGTTTTACTCTTTGAAAGTAAACCCTTTTCTTTATTCACTACCGAGGCAAATGAGCTAGCGGCTCACCTCATGGAAAGTGGTAACCGCTACTCATGGACATTCGCAATTCCAGGGGGCACATTAAACCGCTGACTACCGAGAGATAAGTACTCTTTTAAACCTCGTTTAAAGAAATAAAGCAATATTAAGTATGCATTAAGAACTCTAGCTAGATGCTCTCACCACCGGTCCGTAAGCGATCAGCGAGGTTAAGAAACTAGGCTCGGGTCAGTCCATAGATGGGTGACCGTTTCGAAAGTGGTTTAATTTCTGAGGATTTCCGTGCTTCGGAGGACACGTTCAGCTGACGGTCCCAGTTGTAGTCATTAGATAACAGTCGTTAAGCCATGTCAGAGGCCTACTAGGCGCCTTGAGCAACTCTGCCACTAGGGTTTTCTGCCACTCATACGATAAGCAAGCAAAAAAGAAAAAAAAACTGTTTTGAGGAGCAGTTTTTGATATGAGTTATAAAAGTATCGTTGTGTCGTGTAAAGCTATAAACAGATAATATCAAAAACATTAAAAATAAAATACATAAAGTTCTCAGTGATATCAGAATACTGTCAAGTAACAAAAAAACAAAAATGTAACCCAAATTATGTAGCAAACATACTACAGAGTTTCAGACTATGGGAATGATAAAATTGCTTGGGAATAAGTAGCATATTTATAAAATTAAAGCTAAAAAATATATAAAAATTAGTTATTAGATAGATAATTATCAAACATGAACAATATTAAACATGATCGAGATTAAAGACACACACTGTTCTGAATTGTATCATCATTATGCCGGCCTAAAAACGACTTCTGCTGAACCGAAGCCTTCCCCTATGATCACCACAATAGCCGGTCTTATGTTCAACATTTTAGAGGATAAGATAAAGATATATTTGCGTAAAACATGTTTGGTATGATGATGATGATATGCTATAGTCATCACGCTTGGCCGAGGTGTTGGCGATGAATGTTATATACTTGACGAGAAAAATAATTAAGTACCACCAATGACTTCAATGTATCGCTTTAACTGCTTGTGTAAGGCGCATAGAGATAGGTAAACAGCTCTTTATTGCAACCCAAAAACTTCTACTAGGTAATCTATTTATATACCTTATCGCTAAAACAGATCTCTCCAACAATCGAGATTAGAGATCAAGGCCTGTAATTAGAGATGATGTCCAATACGGAGTCTTAATAAGTCTTAATAAATTTTAGCCAAACAATAATGTGTTATTATTAATTAGAACAAATTAAATAGACTTATTTTTATTGGTAGACTGTTGATCCTAAAACTGTTACGTTATAATAAGACCTTATTGTATACAGATACGCAATAAATAATTCTTTATCTTTATCTTATCCCACTTGAGGACTGTTTTTATTAGAACCAGTTCCCTATACCCATTAATGCAACTCTTGTAAGCTAGGATTAACAGTAAAACATAGTAAAAGGGTAAGGCCCAGTGATGTCCCGGGGAATCACTTTAACTCCGTTGGAATCTGCATCAAGTTTAATCAGATAAGAACAAGGAGGGGTTATCAAATTGTAGCGCCAGTTAGAGCAACGCCTGAGAATAATGTTACAAAGTTAGAGCCTTATAAAACAAGAGAAGTCTCACCAAGCGACATTAATGTTTTCCGATAAGTGCAAATATTTGTGTGATGAGCACGAATATTTGTTTCTGAGTTATGGATGTTTTCTATGTATATAAGTATTTATCTATCTATATAAGTATGTATATCGTCGCCTGGTACCCATAGTACAAGCTTTGCTTAGTTTGGGGCTAGGATGATCTGTGTGACATTGCCCCTAGATATTATTATTAAGCTAAGCGCTAAGTTTCTAGTTTTTTGGTTTCCGGCTGAGAAAGAATAATAGCCCCCCCCCCATACCATGGGTGTTGTAAGAGGCGACTAAGGGATACATTAGATAGTCGGGCAGCAGCGCCTCCTATGTACTAACCACCACCTAACTGCATGCTAAGCGTGGTGACCTCGGCAAACCCCTCCAAATAGTAACGTTGTAGAAACCTTTGGGGGAGGCCTACGTCCAGTAGTGGATGATACCAGGCTGATGATGATGATTATATTATAGGTTATATATGTCTGCCGAGCACTTCTCTCCGTTCGCTCTTTGCGGGTGGCATGGGTAGGCATTCCACCTGTCATCATCTTCAACATTGACATTAAAAAACCTTCAAAGTATTCCAATTTTGTCATTTCTCGTATGAACAGGTCAAAATATAATAGAAAATATTAATTGCAGAGAAAATATAAAATTTACTAAACAAGCCTAAGAAAAGAAGCAAGTAAAAAAATACTTTTAATTAGAAAAGGGGCATCGAAGTACATATGTATAGTTGGGTATTTATAATTATACATACAAGCCGTAATATAAATAGCGGACAAACGGACGGAACTTATCTTTCTTATGAAACTAAACAAAGTGTAAAACATCAACATACAAAACACATAAGAAAAATTATTAACTTGCATACAAAATTTCGATCGTTTTGTATGTAGAGCCAAAGGAATAGTGTTTTACTAACTGGTTTTCTTTAATCTGTTCAGTTTCATGATAGATAAAGCTTTTTTTCCTTTACTATTTAGGTTTAAAGAGGTTATCTATACTAATATTATAAAGAGGTAACGTTAGTGACGTTGTAAGGGGTAATCTCTGCATCTACTGAACCGATTTTCAAAATTATTTCACCAATAGAAAGCTACGTTATGGTGGAGTGTCATAGGCTATGATTCATTTTTATTTATCCCGAACTATTGACCCGAAGTATTACGCGGGACAAACGGGCAGGGACAAAAATATTTATAACGCGGAACGAAGTCCGCGGGCACTGCTATATTCACGTAAGAACATTAACAGTTCACTTATATATGTATAAATATGAGTAATTATATCTTATGTACAGATGCCAGCACATCCAGGTACCTCAATCTGTCAAATTTCTTTTATAGATTTTCAACTTTATGGCATAAGCATAAGGTTAATTTTCAATAGGGGATAATCAATTGAAAGCTTAGCTTGATGAGCTGGCGTCTGTACCAAATCCTGTGGTTATTAGCGTTTAATATCTCTATAAATAACCACGCCGCCAAGAAGTATTACCAAAAACTTAAAGTGCCTACAACTTTATTTGCCCGTGCCTTGCCAACTATCTCGCCAGCGCCTACAGATGATCTCGTAAACTATTTATAAAATGTATAATTAATCTTTAGTACGTACCTAACTTTATTATGCTCAACTAATCGAAAGTGAGAGTTTTAAACAAGTCTTTTGACACAGGGTTAAATTAAATTAGTGAGCCAAAGTTTGCTGGAATGTTCGTAGATTACGACTATAATAGTGGCGAGACTTTAGAATGGATTTTGATATTTCGATACGAAGTTCTTCCCTTCATTGTTTTACTGATGTATCTCGAATGTACATATGTCGCTTGTCGTACACAGGCGTGCAAATGTAATTGTGGTAGTCGCCTCACTACCACGTCAACCCTTTTGGTTTAAACTTACGCTTTTTTTTATACTTACCTACATATATATGTACATATACAACACGTAACTTAATTAACGCACATCCTGAAAATAGTTTGTTCAGAATCGTTTACTGAATCGATTTATATCATTTTTAATATAGGTAATTTTTTTTTCAATAATAGTTAATACTTGAAATTATTGTCATATTAACCCTGTATGTATGTATGTTAGTATTCATACAAATTCTATCATTCAATACAAAATAAAGAAAAATAAACTTTATTTCAAGAAACTAATTTAGTAAATAAAAGTGCACATATGTGTTAAATTAAAAATTCAGTGTATGTATTATGATTACACCATAATATTCTAATTGGGGTGTCTCAGGGTGTGCGTTAATTACGTTACATGTTGTATTTGACTGGCTTCTTAGTCTAGTGGTGAACATGACTGGAAAAATCTCTGTTTAATAAGCACGTTTATTTATTCTGTATATGGATGTAATTTTTCTATAACATGTATATATTTAGAAATATATAATTATACTAATCAGTTCTCTAGTTTCCATAGATTAGATAAAGATATTTGTTTATTTATGTTAGTGAGTCACACGAGCAAGCGAGTTACCTGATGGTAAGTGATCTCCGCTGCCCATGCGTAGTAGTGCTCGGTACAATTCTTTTTGTGAAACGCTCGGTGGTAGACGAGAATTAATCCAAGTGATATGGATTCTGGTGAAAGGTGCCGTGGCTGAACGTGGCTACAGTATACACGTGTATGCCCATAATTGTTTTTAGTCTGGGTGTGTTTGTAGACAAGAATTTCATGTTTATTTATTTATTTAATTAAAGCTTACCATTATTTTTTAAAAATAAAATACAATTTTATTGTTTCATAAAGATATTTAAGAGCACTTAGATATTTAAGATGACACTGGAACCCGCACTAGGATACCCTGTGTTGCAGGATCCAGTCTCGTCCGTTACAGATTAACTATAGATAAGAATATACAATAATAATATAATCGTAATAAGTAATAATAAGTGATCTCCGCTGCCTATGAGTAGTAGTGCGCAATACGAAGATTTTTTTGAAACAGTCGGTGGCAGACGACAATTCATCCAGGTATTATGGATTAAATTTCCACTTCTGGCGAGAGTGTCCGTGGCGGAACGTGGCTACAGGATACACGTGTAAGCCCATAGTTGTTTTTAGTCTGGGTGTGCTTTGTAGACAATTTCATGTTTATTTATTGATTTAATTAAAGTTTCCCAACAATTGTTACAGATTTACTATAGATAAGAATTTACAATAATAATATAATCGTATTAAGTAATAATAAGTGACCTCCGCTGCCTATGAGTAGTAGTGCGCGGTACAAAGATATTTTTGAAACGCTCGGTGGCAGACGACAATTCATCCAGGTGTTATGGATTAAATTTCCACTTCTGGCGAGAGTGTCCGTGGCAGAACGTGGCCGCAGGATACACGTGTATGCTCATAATTGTTTTTAGTCTGGGTGTGGTTTGTAGACATGAATTTCATATTTATTTATTTATTTAAATAAGTATTACCAACAGTTGCTACAGATTTACTATAAATAAGAATTTACAATAATAATATAATCGTAATAAGTAATAATAAGTGATCTCTGCTGCCTATGAGTAGTAGTGCACGGTACAAAGTTTTTTGTTAAACGCTCGGTGGCAGACGACAATTCATCCAGGTGTTATGGATTAAATTTCCACTTCTGGCGAATGGGGCCGTGGCAGAACGTGGCTGCAGGGTACACGTGTATGCCCATAGTTGTTTTTAGTCTGGGTGTGCTTTGTAGACAAGAATTTCATGTTTATTTATTTATTAAATTAAAGCTTACCATTAATTTTTAAAAATAAAATAAAATTTTATTGTTTCATAAATGGTTGCACTTAGATATTTAAGATGACACTGGAACCCGCACTAGGATACCCTGTGTTGCAGGATCCAGTCTCGTCCGTTACAGATTAACTATAGATAAGAACTTACAATAATAATATAATACTAATAAGTAATAATAAGTGACCTCCGCTGCCTTTGAGTAGTAGTGCGCGGTACGAAGATTTTTTTGAAACGCTCGGTGGCAGACGACAATTCATCCAGGTGTTATGGATTTAATTTCCACTTCAGGCGGGAGTGTCCGTGGCAGAACGTGGCTGCAGGATACACGTGTATGCCCATAGTTGTTTTAGTCTGAGTGTACTTTGTAGACATGAATTTCATGTTTATTTATTTATTTAAGTTTACCAACAGTTGTTACAAATTTCCTAATGATAAGAATGTACAATAATAATATAATCGCCACGCTTGGCAGACGGGTTGGCGATCGCAGTAAGATGGTCATAGTACTCAGAAAGAAGCTAGTGCCCGTCTTCTGGTATATATTTGCCGTCACCACAAAATGTTACCATTAGCCACTCACTATTAGAATTACCTTATACTAATTTGCTGAGCTAGATGAACAAAAAGCAATACTATGTGTATACCTTTGAAATGCCATTATAATTAAATAAATTAACTTACTCTTCTTTTGTAATAGAAATATAAATTATTTTCAACTCTAGTTGTTCAAGATTGAAACGTCTTTCACAGGAAGTTTTGAACAAAATGATAACAGCCATCTTTATTTATAAGTTCCAAGACTTTTAAGACTCGTCAAAAATGTTGGAAGTTTTCCTTTATTAAATTGTATCACATTGTCGTAACTTTAAAGTACTTTGAACCTTTTTAAATTTAATGTTAGCCGGTTATTCTACGCGATTTGGCAACACTTGACAGAAAATGGAAACCTTTTAGAGTAAATGCGTATTTTGACGTTGTGGAGTGCTATCGGAAAATGGGGTGTACGATGTTACCTAGGTGCTTTTAGAACGTCGTTCAATATCCATCGATTTATTTCAATACATTGAGTTTAAGCGTTTTATCAGATGATACAATATGATGTTATTGGATTATTTTTGGAGATGTTAGAGCTCCTTTGATATGCTCATGTTTACGATACATTTATAATAAACGCTTTCCATTCACTTGCAATATTGTTCGCAGTTACAATTTTAATGTTTATTTAATGTCTTGTATGACGTAAAATACATATTGACAGGAGGACAGAAAGTCTATTCTACAGTTCCACAAACTTATCTGGCCCGCTGGCAGCGTCGCTGTTATCGCATTTAGTGTTGCTAGTAACTATTTTTTACAATAAAGTGGGTAAAAATAATATGCACATTGTAACGTAAATATTACTTCACTAAAAAGCAAACAAATACTGTCATTACAAATCTTTATATTTTTATACAATAATTATGATCATTTACATAAAATGTATGCTGAATGTTCTCCAACGGAGATACTCCAGGTATTATTATGTCACCGGAATTGTTTAATTCAGAAGTCATTTCATCATCATCATTATCGTAATCACTGCTTTCACTTTCACTATCTAAATGAATGATGAAAGGCTCTTCTAAGTATCCATCCCTTTTTCGATATTCATTTTCATTTTTAATTTACATGATTGCAATGCTTTTGCCATTCTTTGACTGTTATTTTATTATAAGCTTCTGCAATCAATGTAGGCATTTCAGAATTCGATCTACCAATATTCTGATCTGCTATAAATTTTTGCATCTGCTTGCTCTTTTTCTTTCACAAGTTTTCTTACAAATCACTCCCCGGCACCTACAATGGAAATAGCAAAAATTAAATAAATAATGAATATTTTAGAATATGTATTTAAATTTAAAGTGCGAGTTTCATATTTTTTCAGAATGTGACAACACTAACCTGTAGCAGCAGCTACGCGTTCATACAACTTATTGAAGGGTATAATTGGTGCCTGAAGGCGTTTTCTTCCTTCATATAATTCAATACTTATAATTTAACGTTCCTCGCATCACTTTTTAAAGCTTTCGGCATTTTTCACAATTAAAACCCACAAAAATAAAAATAAATACGCGCAACCAACAAACAATGGCAGGAATGTCAGGGAATAACAGGCCGATTGACATTTCTAACTGGCGCGATGGCGGCGTTAGTTCTACTTTTGGCCACCGGGCCAGATAAGTTTGTGGCACTATACCTTCTTTTAATGTTATAATGGCATCGGAAATAATTGAAATACTGATTTTTTCAAAGAAATATCATAATGGCTAGTTACTAACTACATAGCTTTAAATTGTTAACTTTCAGTGTTTTAGTACTTAGTCATGATAAGTGATAATAGAGGAAAAAACATACGGCTTGAAATTAGTACTTTCTGATATTTTAAATAATTAATCTTAAAGCAGCAATATAAGACTCTGTTAATTCTCAAATTGCAGGCCACAGGGATTGAATTTTTTTTTTTTTTGGTATTATGAATATAATAAATGATGAAACAGCAGTGGACGTCTTTCGGCTTATATGATGATGATGAAATGATGAAACTGCTGTGTCAGTATAATAATAGAAGGCATAAATATATTTTATGCATTTTTCTAATAAAACTTTATATTCATTCAACTTCCTATTCTTCTTGCATGTTCTGCCGAAAGGGTCACCACCTCAGCATTAGCTATGTAGCTTAATTACACGTAAGTAGCGCTGGCTTTAACCCAGAATGTCACGCACGGACGGAGCTAGTACTAGTATAATATTAAATATTTAATTGGGTTTAATTTATTTAGTGTATAATTTCTGAGCAATGATAAAATAACTAAAACAGATACAGATAAGATAAAATATCGCTCGATAAGACACTAGTTTTAGTAATAATATTAATAATAATATCTGGGGACAATGTCACACAGATCATCCTACCCCCAAACTAAGCAAAGCTTGTACTATGGGTACCAGGCGATGATATACATACTTATAAAGATAGATAAATACATATGTAAATGCATAGAAAACATCCATGACTCAGAAACAAATATTCGTACTCATGACACAAATATTTGCACTTACCGGGATTCGAACCCAGGACCACCAGCTTCGTAGGCAGGAGCACTACCAACTAGGCTACGGTGACCGACAAAAAATTAGGTTCTTATTTATGTTTTAAATATATAGATGCTTTGAAGCTTGTCTTAACTGTCCAGTGAAGCACTGAAAGCCTATAGAAAAATGACCTGCAGATAGTCGTTCTGTGTTTGAATGACACGTTAGAAAAATGACCTGCAGATAGTCGTTCTGTGTTTGAATGACACGTTAGAAAAATGACCTGCAGATAGTCGTTCTGTGTTTGAATGACATGTTAGAAAAATGACCTGCAGATAGTCGTTCTGTGTTTGAATGACATGTTAGAAAAATGACCTACAGATAGTCGTTCTGTGTTTGAATGACATGTTAGAAAAATGACCTGCAGATAGTCGTTCTGTGTTTGAATGACATGTTAGAACAATGACCTGCAGATAGTCGTTCTGTGTTTGAATGACATGTTAGAAAAATGACCTACAGATAGTCGTTCTGTGTTTGAATGACATGTTAGAAAAATTACCTGCAGATAGTCGTTCTGTGTTTGAATGACATGTTAGAAAAATCCTTCACGACAGGGATATCTAAGCGCGGGCTGCCGACATGTCAAGTTTTTAAAACTAATATTAAAAACAAAACCGGCCACCTGCAGGTCGGACTCGCCCACGAAGGGTTCCGTACCAATATCTATAAAACCGATCAAATAATTGACGTTTGTTGTATGGGGCCCCCCTTAAATATTTTTTTTTTGTTATTATTTGTTGTTATAGCGGCAACAGAAATACTGTGAAATTTTCAACTGTCTAACTATCACGGTTCATGAGATACAGCCTGGTGACAGACGGAAAGACAGTTATTTGTTTTAGTTTTCAGTGTTTTTGTTTTTCCGTTTTACCTTTTTGTTACGGAACCCTAAAAAGGTTGTTAACAAGTCTTGCAGAAATTATTTTAATTCTAATAATAAATCTAGTCGTCTACTTTTGCAAGCACTTTTTGTTTCGGAAGCGTGCTTGAGTCACGTCTCAGAGAGCAAAAACTAAACAAGTAGGCTTGTTTGAAACTTGATTAGTATTTAAGAGCGTTTACGAGTGGCCATGTCTTCGGCATACTAAGTGATGTCCTTTGACATTGGATGAAACAATAGAGTGGTAGCCAGTATGCATCAGTGAGTTACATGACAATGAGAAGCATTATTGTGTATATTCTTGTGTTTTTAGGGTTCCGTAGCCAAATGGCAAAAAACGGAACCCTTATAGATTCGTCATGTCTGTCTGTCTGTCCGTCCGTATGTCACAGCCACTTTTTTCCGAAACTATAAGAGCTGTACTGTTGAAACTTGGTTAGTAGATGTATTATGTGAACCGCATTAAGATTTTTATACAAAAATAGAAAAATAACAATAATTTTGGGGGGTCGCCATACATAGAACTGAATCGCAAAAAAAAAAACTTGTGTGTACTTATGTACACGCGTTAGAAGTTATACTTCTTAATATACAACTTGAACATAGTTATCAATATCTATCAATAGAATTTTTACTAAAAAAAATAAAATAAAGTAAAGTAAAAATTCACTGTCATACCACCTAGAACTAACTTCATGCTGTTTCACTCACACAAAAATTCACTCTCATCATTTTTCTCCATCGCGCCAAAAGAAGTATAACTTCAAAAAATTTTATCGTACCCATACATGTGGGGTGTGTTTATGGATAGGTCTTCAAAAATAATATTGAAGTTTCTAATATCATATTTTTCTAAACTGGATAGTTTGCGCAAGAGACACCTCCAAAGTGGAAAATGAGTGTCCCCCCCCTGTAACTTCTAAAATAAGAGAATGATAAAACTAAAAAGAATATATATGATGTACATTATCGTGGAAACTAACAACGAAAATTGGTTTGAACGAGATCTAGCAAGTAGTTTTTTTTAATACGTCATAAACCGCAATTTGCTTTCATTTAATCAACTGAAATACTTTCTTCTACGGAACCCTTCATATGAGTCCGACTCGCACTTGGCCGGTTTTTTAATACGTATCGCCGCACTACGTATGTAATAATTCCATCGTCACGGGGCACTGTTTTTTTTTTGCAAAATGGGTTTGCGCATGACCACGATCTCACCTGATGGTAAGTGAAGATGTGGTCGAAGGTGGACCGCGCGTACCCATAAGATGCCTGTTCACTCTAACCTTGAATAAACCCATGTTATATGAGTCTGGAAACACGTCGTTTGGGAGGTTGTTTCACAGCTTTGCCGTGCGTATGATGCAAGAGGAAGCAAAACGCTTCATAAACATATAATTATTATTAACATATCTAGACTCGGAGCAACTATTCATGGGTCAGACAAATAGTTGTCCTGAGCGGGAATAGAACCCGGGACAGGAAATGGCAAGGCTACTGTCTTAACCGCTGCGCCACACATGCAGTCATTAGTCTTACTTAGTTGTGTCAAAACCTTAAAACACACCATCTTAAAGCTTCTATTATGAGCAGGGTACGAGGCAGTCCCAATAGCATATTAAACACGATCGTCGACCGGTGGGACAGCCCAATACTGGAACATTGGATGCGCAAACATACCCCAATGGGGTGTTTTTTGAATGTTTAGCTTTAAGGTATTAACTAACAATAGTGTTTAAGTTTATAAATTATTTACTAACAAAATGGATTCTAATTATCTGAAATAAATTATTATTATTATTAAATATGGATTAGAATTTTCGTAAGTATTCCCCTCGTTGATCTAGGGGTCGTGTGTTCAACAGCAGCAAATAATGTTTTAGGTTCAAATCCCGAGTCAGGATGAGACGTGTAAATTAATTTTGTGTCAAAAAAATCTCGATAGCACCCCGAAGAAAGGAAGTAGGTAGTACTCCTTTTTATTGATGAAGTTAACTGTAAGCCTATGACAGTTTCACTGCTTCACCGGACAAGAAACTAGACCGCGGCTGGCAAGAGATGAAATAAAAAGAGCAGTTCTTGTGCGCCAGCACATTGTCTATACATATAATAAAATCGTAGGAGAGTCAAAACTGTACATTGAATATTTTTTTGAATGTATACCTGGGGCATGATCTACAGTCTACATCGAAGCAAAAATATAGTTTTTAGAATTTTTGTCTGTTTATCTGTATGTATGTCCGGGCTAAACTAAAAAAGTACTGCATGGATTTACTGCAAATTTTTCATGAATATTACTAAGAGGTCGGGTCACCATACAGGCTACATATTATCACGCTATCACTTACGGGGGACGAGCTGTGATAATTTTTAAAGTTTAACGCGGGTAAAACCGCGGGGCACAGCTAGTGTTAAATAAATATCCTGGACGTAACACAGTCCCATCAAGCCCAAATGATGTTAAACTTGTATTATAATAAAATAAAAATGTTATGGCCCAAGTGAAGCCCAAATGAAGCTAAACTTGTATTATAATAAAATAAAAACATGGCCCATATTCATTAGTAACAATTTGGACTCAAGCGCTATGTTAGTAAATTATTGAATAATACATAATGCAATCAACCATATATAATACAATCATATTCACACTAATATTATAAAGGCGATAGTTTGTGAGTGTGTATGTTTATTAGTCTTTCACGCAAAAACTACCGAGCGGATTATGATGAAACTTTGTAGTAATATAGCTTATATATCCGAATAACACCTAGGCCATTATTTATAAAGTTTAACGCGGGTAAATCCACGAGGCACAGCTAGTTACAAATAAATAAAAGATCCTACTATGCATACTTACAACGGATAGAAATGATAATATCTATAATCATAATAATAATATCTAGGGACAATGTCACACAGGTTATCCTAGCCCCAAGCTAAGCAAAACTTGTACTATGGGTACCAGGCGACGATATACATACTTATATAGATAGATAAATACTTAAATACATAGAAAACGTCCATGACTCAGAAACAAATATTCGTGCTCATCACACAAATATTTGCACTTACCGGGATTCGAACCCAGGACCACCAGCTTCGTAGGCAGGAGCACTACCAACTAGGCTACGGTGACCGTCTGAATGAAGCTAAACTTGTATTATAATAAAATAAAAATGTTTTATTGTGAACTACATGGACCATATTTGTTAGTAAATTATTGAATAATACACAATGCAATCAACCATTTATAATACAATCATATTCACACTAATATTATAAAGGCGATAGTTTGTGAATGTGTATGTTTGTTACTCTTTCACGCAAAAACTACCGAACGGATTATGATGAAACTTTGTAGTAATATAATGATAATAAATAATAATGTCCTCCTAGCCGTATTCCGGCCACGGCGGCCAGTCTCAATAGAGATTAGCCATCTGCGTGGGAGATATTATAGTGCTCAAGTGTGTGCGCAAACACAGGAGCACTTTCTATTCCATCACTCTCATGATCCGATGGGACGCCTCGCGACACGACCGGAAAGAGGTTAGGTACAGGACCGACGGCTTTACGTGCTCTCCGAGGCACGGGGGTATAATACCGCCAACTCCCAGACTTCGGGCTGATGCTGAGAATTTTTTTCTTTTTACAGAAAACTCCCAAAATCAGTTTTGGCCCGACCCGGGATTTGAACCCAGGACCTCCTTTTTTGCTGCGAGTGAACACGCTACCGCTAGACGAACGAATAATATAGCATATATATCCGAATAACACCTAGGCTATAATTTATAAAGTTTAACGCGGGTCCAAATCGGTCGCGGTCCGTTAAATCCACGAGGCACAGCTGTACTCTTTATTCTGTGCAGCTAGTTACAAATAAATAAAAGATCATACTATGCATACTTACTAGACAACGGATAGAAATACTTATTTACTTAAAAAATATAAAAACAACTAAGATTAAAGCACATAGGCATGTTCATGAATAGAAATATTTGTCTTAAGCTCGGTTCGAACTCGCTACCTTTGAATCAAAAGCAGATTCACTTCCAACCCAGTCACAGCGGTCGTCGACTCATATGACTCACGCAGATCCTTAGTCATTATTACGTCTACCTGCAGTCTACGGGCCGCAAACTCTAGTTTCAAAATACTATACAACATGTAACTTAATTAACGCACATCCTGAAAATAGTTGGTTCAGAATCGTTTACTGAATCGATTTATATCATTTTTAATATATGTAATTTTTTTTTTCAATATAATTAAATCTACGGAAATTATTTTCATATTAACCCTGTACAGTCAAAACAAATTGAAATGGACCGCAAGTCAAAGTAATAAGACTTTTATATCGCAGTTTTATTTGTATTCATACAAATTCCATCATTTAATATAAAATAAAGAAAAATAAACTTTATTCCAAGAAACTAATTTATTAAATAACAATGCATATACATGTTAAATTAAAAATTCAGTGTATGTATTATGATTACAACATAATATTCTAATTGGGGTGTTTGAGGGTGTACGTTAATTACGTTACATGTTGTATAGGGATTTATTCATAATAATATCCTGGGACATTATTTACACACGGCCATCTAATCCCAAACTAAGCAGAGCTTGTACTATGGAAACCAGATAACTGATATACCATATATACTTACTACTTTTCTTTTGTAAATACATACTGTATAGATAATTACACCCAGACTCAGGGGCTCTACCAGCTAAGTCGCCGAACATCGATTTCTTAAATGGCGTTTAAATAAGTAAAGGTTAAAAATTACTTAAACAATCGTTAAATCGGCATCCATGAGCACATGTGACGTCATAAATGGTCCGGAATCGATTGTCAACGTTGAAGCCGATTTAACGATTGATTAAGTCTTTTTTAACCTTTATTTACTTGAACGCCATTTAAGAAATCGCTGTTCGGCGACTTAGCTGGTAGAGCCCCAGGACAAACAGGCATGTTCATATGCACAAATATCTCTTCTGGGTGGGAATCGAACCCACGACCTGCAGCGTGAAAAGCAAGCATTTGCCAACCACGCCAACAGGCGTTACGTGTTTTGGTTCAAATTCTAGGGAGTTCTTAAAATACTGTACTTATCTATTTTTGTTATTAAAACTTGTTTCGCAAGGCATGAAACTCAACCCGTAAGCCATTGACTTATATGTATAACTAGACACGCTGTTTCGAATAAAAACTCTGTCCCAGTCCGGCTGTGCGCGAGGTCAGGCGCGCGGGCACGGCGGCCAAAATTTTGACTGAGTTGCAGTGCCCGCGCAAATTCTTAATATGGGATTGCGCGTCTAGTAGAATACATATAGGTCAATGCCGTAAGCGCATAATTTTTTGGATAATAAATCAGCTTCTGATATTTAAGTACTGTGTTGTTTTTTTTTCTTAAAACTAGCTTAACCTGTTGACCTTTAATACGGGTTTTATTAAAAACCTAAATCAGGCAGGCCTTCACAAATTTGATCTAATTAAGATTATGCCGCCAATTGTACAATTGTGTAAAGTATGTTATTGTGTTCTTGTATCCCGTAATGTTTTGGAGTACAATAAATAGTTATCTTATCTTAACCTCGCCAAACACTTAATGCGGCGAGAGGATAATAATTTACTCATTTTTAACCTTGATCTAGTCGAACGCCGATCACGATAATCGGTGGTGTACAATAAAGAGTTATCTTATCTTAACCTCGCCAAACACTTAATGCGGCGAGATCATAATAATTTACTCATTTTTAACCTTCATCTAGTCGAACGCCGATCACGATCACGATAATCGGTGGTGTACAATAAAGAGTTATCTTATCTTAACCTCGCCAAACACTTAATGCGGCGAGAGTATAATAATTTACTCATTTTTAACCTTCATCTAGTCGAACGCCGATCACAATCACGATAATCAGTGTTAGGTGGTAGCCCTCCAGGTGTAGGTACATGCTCCAGTCAATTTTCGACCACCACGGCCACTCCCAATGGATACTAGCCATTTGTGCATATTATGGTGCACAAGTGTTTGCACAAACACAGGGACACTTTCACACACTTCTGTCAGAACAAGACCGACAGCTTTATGCGCTGAGACACGAGGGTGCAAATACCGCCTACTCCCAGATTTCGGGCTTGATACTGAGAAATTTCACATTTCAATTTTTATCACCATTTTTGCCCGAATCCGAATCGGGATTTGAACCTCATTATCTGCAATTGAACACGCTACCACTAGACCAATGAGCCAGTATATCTTGTATCTTATATCAATGATGCCTGTTCATATTCCCTTTTACCTCACAAGTTGTGTAAAAGAACATACAAAAGTGCATGTTGTGGTTGCGACCTGCCCGTAGACCTGCAAGCCTGCTACGTCTATAATAAAATAAATATATTGTAGCGGTAAACGTTTTATAGGCCGGGGGTGCGCGGGGCGGGGCGGGCGCGCGGAGAGGGGGAGCGTTGACCTCGGCCAGGTTTACGAGTGCATTTGCACAGTGACACCCCCCCGCGCCCCGCGCACACCACCGCCATCACCATGCGTGCACGCAACTGCGATTCTCGAAATCGCAAAACACGGCCAATTATGATTGATACTGTCAAGATTGGAACGGCGGAGCGTCGCGACGAATGTCAAAGACGATTGAACCTGTTCACTGTTCATTAGCGTCGCGGCAGTTGTTGAATATAAGAAGTAGGTACTATCGTTCGATAAATAAGGGTTATTAGTAATTAGGTTCGTGTATAAATATCTACTCAATGCAGAGGCATGCTTAAGAGGATGCTCAATATTTTCGGCTCATGCAAATCACGCCAACATAAGCTAATAAATCAGAATCAGATCAGAAAACTGACAAAATGGGTACAGGAAACATTTCGATTCTTTTGTCTTAAGCATTTTTTGCTGCTTGTTGAGCAAAAGTAAGTGGAGGCTTTTTATTTGTTAGGTCTCTGACATCGATTATCCCGCGAGCAGACGCGCTCGCAGGATAATCGATGTCAGAGACGTCTGTCGAATCCAAAGAGTCCAGCTGATACTTGAAACTCGCTGAGTGTCCAGTCTGGGAGGCCGAGAGAATTGAATCTGTCCCCACCAGCAATCGTAGGCGCAATGCTGGCGGGTTACTCCACCAAATGGGACACCGTTGTGTCCTTTTGTGACTGAGTTATGCTCCAGAAGGAGGCCGCCCAGCGGGATCGGGAGCGAGCCGATCCCGCTCGCAGACGGAGGAGGCGTCGCCGCGTCGGGGCGGCGGCGGCAGCCATTAGCCTAACTCCCCTCCAGAGGTGCGGCAGCAGTAAGAGAAGTGTCCTCTACTGCTGCCAAGTGCAAGCAGCGCCGGGAAGAAAGCGAACTGTTTGTAGCACCGTCGCTGTGCCAGACTTGCAGGAGTCGGCAATTGGGGAGGGCAACTCAGAGTCCTCCCAGGGTGCGTGTCCCGACCATCCGGGACACGACACAAAAGGGGGGCCCCGGAGCAGCATACCCGCGTATCCGGGGCTCATCGTCCGGCCCAGAGAGTCGTTCGAACTAAAACAGTTTCCGTTTTATAAAGTATAGATATTTTATAAAATCTTTTAAATAGATTTATGTATACATTCTCGTTACATTGGAAAATAAGATTTTATTCCCTACCGCCAATATCTTCAACGCGACGTCTGATACGCGAAGACGATTGATCGGTAATATCCGCATGACCTACCTAATATATTTTTTTGTTTACCGCGACTTAATAAAAATTCTATGCAACCAATACGAAAGGTTAACATTAAATACCTAAAATGCTATTCTAATATTAATCGAACCTTATCGGAGGCAAAGTTCTGTACAATAGACATAATGTGTGCAGTCCGCGTCATTCAAACAGTGACAGTGGGGAACTCTAAGCACTAAGTAATACGGATCATTTTCCAAGCAACATTAGTCTATTGTTGTGACGTTGACAGAATGTCGTGTGCTTCCTGACAGATACGTCGGTAAAATAACCGTGACGCGACTGTACGTCTAACATAATAATGCCTTTTCAGCGCACCCTTACAACTTATGTACTAGCACATCAAGCTACCCCAATCTGTCAAATTTCCCCAACTGAAAGTGAACTTTATGCGCATGAGATAAGGTTGAAAATTTATAAAAAAGAATTGACAGGTTGGGATAGCTGGATGTGCTGGCGTCTGTCCTGTATACGAAGTTCCGACACTTTGTGGAGACGGCAGACAGATTTACATTACAATTGAAGCTTCTGTTAAACATTCTTTGAGGTATCTTTCTACATAACAATTCAAATTTGGAACAGAAAACAATAGAATAACAACACGGCTTAGTTACTGTTTTAAAATACGAAACCGACTTCTTCTAGAAAACCGATTCGAGCAAAAGTTTCAAGACACCATTTCGAAAGCATTCCATATCAATTAAAAAGCTTAAAAAAAGATTACTAACAACGAAGAAATCGCGTAACATTAATACAGAAAAAGAAACATGAATTCGAGTTTTTTGTAAGTCGGTTAATAAGACACAGATTGGAATCCAGACGTTACGATTTTCTAATTAATTCTAGTGACTGGCTTCGCAGTTTTGGTATTTTTTTTGGTTTCAGATCATATGCTATTAAACGAGCATACAAATGTTGCTTATTATTATTATTCAATTGAAATTTCCTTATGGACTATATTGTATGAATAAAAAAAAATATATTGGACTGAATGGAATCCGAATACGACGAAACAATTTTGTAGGACTTTCAGTTTAGGTTATTTCTTAGTCGCAGATTCTATTAACCGAGCAACTACTTTACTACATCATTTGGACAGTGCTTCTGCATACTAGGTTTAAAGTTGAATAACTAGATGATTTTTCTATTAAAATTGCAATGAGTTCATAAAATCAGCTTCTGTAAGCTGGTCGCCTAGGTGAGGAGGGCTGTGTACCTTTAATGGGACGGTTTAGAAGGCCTTTGGAACATTTGTTCAACCGCCCATCACGGCAAGTGTGAAACGGGCCACACACAATGATGTTTAGACGTGGTTTGTATTATGAGTATTGGTTCCTATGACAAGTGCCGCTTGTGCAATGACAATGACATGAAAATTCGCTAAGGTATGGCTCTATATTACTGTGGCGTGCTGTCATGTTTATATATATATTACAGCACGCCACAGTAATATAGCGAATTTTCATGTCATTGTCATTGCACAAGCGGCACTTGTCATAATATAATTTTTGGGCTATTTTCGAACAACTTGTCACTTACTATGACAAGTGCCGCTTGTCATAGTCATGTATGTATTCGACCAGCACATTCGAGCCTTGAAGTGGAAGAGGATTTTCCATTTAAGGGCGCTATATGGCGTGCTGTAATATAAATATTACAGCACGCAACACAGTAATATAGCGCCATACATTAGCGAATTTTCATGTCATTGTCATTGCACAAACGGCACTTGTCATAGTAAGTGACAAGTTGTTCGAAAATAGCCCAATTTTCATGTCAGGACTGGCATAACAGTATAACCCTCTTTAAAGGACTTAAGTTAAATTAATTAAAATATTGGCATATCCCCTCCAAATATGTTTTATGGAAGCCTTTCTCCAGCAGTGAACGTCTATCAGCTGATATTATCTTGGTGAAATATTGAGACGTTCATAGCCATACGTGGTAGTTCAATCAGTAGCGCAATGGCTAGGGCACCTGCCGTTAAATGGAAGAATCCTCTTCCACTTCAGGGCTCGAATGTGCTGGTCGAATACATACATGCTTCCCAGTGAAGTGTTATGAGAGTAACCATTGTCCATTGGGTAAGATCTAGATTAGATATTTTTGTTTTTAAAAAAGGTCGTTAGTATCCACTGCACCACTATCCACCACCACCCTTAACAGGCTCTGTGCTATACACACATCAACAAAGTCTAGGGATACGTTATTTTGAAATCAAACATGGCTTTATTGTTTAAAACCTATTTAGTTTCCTTAAAAAGTTTATTTACAGATTTAAACCTTGTCTATTCTTTATTCAAAATTTAAAAATTAAAATGAGAAACAAATGAAAACACGCAAAGCACAGCGCAATCTTGAGTTGTATCTAATTTCAAGAAGTTGCATTAAAATTTTTTTTGCGTGTTAATTGAAGAAAACCTGATAAATTGTTTTATTTTCTTTTCTCAATTGGTTGTGTAAGCTTTTTAGCGTCATGCCACGCCATCATTTGAGTCGAGATGAAATGTTACGGGCAGTTGGCATGTTACAAAACGGTGCTATTCAACGCGTCGTTGCTGAGTCTCTGGGCACAAGCCAAAATGTGGTATCCAGGCTGTGGTCACGTTATCGCGCTACTGGAGATGTGGCAGAACGGCACACAGGTAGATATCGTGTTACCACTCAGAGACAGGATCGATTTCTCCAAATGACCGCCAGAAGACTACCCAATATCACAGCGATGCAACTAGTGCAAAGGCTCCAGGAGGGTCAGCAGCTGCTGGTGAGCGACCAAACCGTGCGAAGGAGGCTGCATGAAGTTGGTCTTCATGCTCGCAGACCGCTACGAGTCCCAGCGCTGCGACGTGGCAATCGCGGTAGGCGACTTTTATGGGCTCAAGAACATTTGACATGGAGTGATCAACAATGGTCATTGGTGCTGTTCACTGATGAGTCCCGCTATGGATTTCATCCAGATTCGAGACGAACACGCGTTTGGAGAACTCCAGGCAGGGTCAGCCGTCTCCGACATCCACAGGAGGTCCACTCTTACCAAGGCGGGACAATTATGGTGTGGGCAGGAATACGAATCGGCGGACGAACCCAACTCATTTGGATTCAGGGCAGCATGACTGCCCATAGATACCGTGAGGAGGTAGTAGAACGTGTCATTGTCCCGCTCAGGGCCCTAACGGGGCAAGAATTTCAGCTCATGCATGACAATGCACCTTCCCATACAGCGCGGCTGGTGAGGGCCGCCCTTCGAGAACACGATGTTCAGGTATTAGATTGGCCTCCACAGTCGCCAGACTTAAACCCAATTGAACACGCCTGGGACATGTTACAGCGAAGAGCATTGAGGGATTTTTCGCCCAACTTGACAACAGAAGAACAACTTTTCGAACATTTAAAAAGAACTTGGGACTGCATACCCCAGCAAGACATTGACACCTTAATTTTAAGTATGGAAAATCGTTGCCGCTGTGTGATTAATGTTAGAGGAGGAAATACCGATTACTGATTATCAGATTTGGTAAGATTTTTATTCATTTAATTCGATTGAATAATTTTATAAGAATAAAATGTTTTTGTTCACTCAGTAATTTTCTATGGCTTAATTAATTTAAGACTTTTATTAATTAGAAAAACAAAATCGCATCGTGTTGTTAATGTTTAAATATCGGCCATGAAATTATCTTTAATTCTTCCATTTACAGTCATAACAAAATGTTTATAGTTTTCTAGATAATCAATGAAATGTTCAATATCCCTAGATTGTGTTGATGTGTGTATACGACAATATCAATTTCAACCTTATCAATTTGGAATAAGGTCCAAAAACAACGACAAAAATATAGTAAAACCCGGTTAAGGGTTAAAGAGAAGGCATACTTGTATGTAATTCCTGACTGAAAAATGTCTACAATCAAGAATATACGTTTCTAGTACATTTGTCACGTTTAAAGCAACCACCTTGGTACTTAAATCCCTAATTTTAAACGAGTTAACACGTCTAACAAGTTTTTAACATCACCCGTGTGCGCCGGGCCCTTTAAAGAGGTATAGAAATAAAAAAGTGAAGTAGTATGTGAAACAGCTCCTCCATGTTTGAGTAGGGAGCGGAGTTTGTCGAGCAAATACAAGCGAGCGTGACGGTGTGTCGCGACCTCCCGACTGCCGCCATTGTTGTCTCCGATGCGCCCGCGCATGCAGGCTGCGACACATATATGAGCGGAGCGGGTAAACGAAATGATCTTGAAAACATCGCGTAGAATTAAGTAAAAAGGTGGTAGTGTTGTATAGTGTGTCGGAGTGAAAAAGCTAAATATATAGTACCTACTGTAGAACGAGATGGATATATATCCAGGGATGAACATATTGTCCCCAGAATTTCTATTATATAAATAAATGCGCTAACAGCAAACCTAGAAGAGGTTGGAGTGGATTGACAATTAGAGATTTGCCGTAATACCTATACATCCGCACAAGATTAGTTACCATATGGAAAACAGAGTATACACATTCATGTCACTTAGTAAAACGGTCAACAGACGAAGTCGCGGGCACAGCAAGTTTCAAATAAAGTAAATGACAAGTTACAAAATAAGACAAAGTGAAATAACAAATGTCAATTAAATTGAGGGCATTGTACCAATGGATTCACTTATAATTTGTATTCTGTTTCCATGTTTCGTGTACCAGGTAATGCCAGGATTCAAACGAAGAAACCTTTCATCTTCATTCTAAGCGTTGAAGTGCCTATGAATCGTACAACTAAACAGAGCCATGACAGTTTCAGACATATTACATCTGAAATGCAGGGTGTCAGCTGTTATTTTACGGTTTGCACGGTCTTAAGTTTATGAATTTATGGGCCCGGTTAATTGGCTACTTCCATGTAAAGGGGTAATTAGAAATACAGATAGATAGATAGATAGATTAACTTTTTATTGTACACCAATATTAAAATCTTACAGTACAGGAGCATGTAAATAAAAGTATACAATTGGCGGTCTTATCACTAAAATGTGATCTCTTCCAGACAACCAAATAATGGACAATAATAGGGATTATTTAAGAGGTCAGTTGTCGCAAAGACTACTGTTGAGTTGTCGGTGTACGTATACTTTGTTAACAGTACCCGTTGGTACTCAGTACAAGAGCCTATGTACCTAATAAATGTAAGTGGGGAACTTCACCTGGTTTCCAAAGAAAGCTTGTCTCACTTCATCTCGCTTATATTCCTAATGCATTTATAATAGCTTTTTATGTAATAGGATGACATACGAGCAAGTGGGGCACCTGATGGTAAGTGATCACCGCGGCCCATGGACACTCGCAACACCAGAGGAGCCGCAAGTGCGTTGCCGGCCTTTAAGAAAGGAATAGGTTCGCTTCTTGAGTCCCCACCAGCGATCCTAGGCGCGATGCTAGCGGGTCACTCCACCAAATGGGACGCCGTGGTCTCCTTATGTCTTGTTCCAGAAGGAGGCCGCCGAGCGGGATCGGGAACGGGCCGGTCCCGCTCCTAGACGGAGAAGGCGTCAGGGTGGCGGCAGAAGCCGGTAGCCCAACTCTCCTCAGGGCTGGGGTGGCAGTGTGAGAAGTGTCCTCTACTGCCGCCACGTGCAAACAGCTCCGGTAAGATAGCGATCTGTTTGTGGCACAGTCACTGTGTCGGACTGGCAAGAGTCTGCAATATGGGAGGGCAATCCCGAGCCCTCCCAGGGTACGTGTCCCGACCATCTGGACCACGTTTCCGAAGCTCCTCCAGAAAAAAAGGTTTAGCTTCTTGAAGGTTCCATGTTATACCGGTTCGGAAATACCTCCGCAGTTATTTGATTTCACGACGTGGTAGTGTGCGGTAAAAAGTTCCTTGTGAAACGCACGGTGATAGAAGACCATTCATCGAGGTGATAGGGTCGAAATTTCCACTGATGGCGAGAGGGTCTGTGGCGAAATATGGCGGCAAGTATAAGCTCGAACAATTCCTCTGAACAATCCCCGAGATAAAAGCGGTAAAGGACACATAGCTATACAAACTGTCCATTTTACATTTATCATATAAATTGCAAAGTTTCAATTTACATGCATGGTTGACTGTCTGAGTTAGGGTAGGGTTTACGGCCATTAATTTTGAAAGCGAATTATAGATCCCTTCCCGAGTTCTTACTGTAAACCAGTACGTACACAGAAAGGGTTATTGACTAGCCATATGACTACAGCTAAAAGTTAAAGAAGGGTGTTAAAATCCAAAATCTCTATTATTATATTATAGTAAAGGTTGGTCTTTCTCGAGTGGGAAGTGACACCGTAGTGTTTTCAAGCCAATTGAGTCCTTAAATGGTTTAATGACTGTTGTATAGTGAGTAGAAGCGGGACCTGCAGCTTAATTTGTCCTTCGTAGCACGGAGACACTCAGAAATAGTACGTTGTCTGCGTGCTACGAATGCTTAGGAGGTGGTGTTTAACTGCGCCTATAGGTTACGGGAAAAGCATCTGGGCAAGTAGTAGCGAGAGAGAAATAATAATAAGTTATTTAATATTAGCTGTGCCCTGCGGTTTTACCCGCATAAAACTTTATAAACTATAGACTATGTGTTAATCCGGGGCGTCAGCTAAATCCATACCAATTTTTATTAAAATCGCCCCAGCCGTTTAGACGCGAAGAAGTAACAAACATACACACGCACAAACTTTCGCTATTTATAATATTAGTGTGATAAAAATTAATATGAAATTACAAGTCTGAGTTGGTAGGGAGCCGGCCTTTTGAATCCAAGGATGCGGGTTCGATGCTCGCACAAGACAAATATTTGTGTTCATGAACATGTCTATTCCTCTAGTTCCGGGTGTTTTCTGTGTTTCTATAGTTTGGGCTGGATGGCACTGTGATATGACCCTGATATTTTTTTTTTTTTTTTTTGAATTACAAATATATTAATTTACCATTTAATATATAAATCTACTATAACAACGCTTAATGTTATTCAGGAATATACTGGCGAGGTTAATTGATACCTTCCTTTAGAATAGTATCTAGGTTAAGGGAAATATCGGAAGTGCGGTGACACCTAGGTTTATCTGGATAGATCTAGGTGCACTCAACCACAGTCCGTAAAAGGTAGATGTACCCTATTTAACTATTCATGAGTTTTACCCTACTCACTCGGTCTTGGGCAGTTTGGTTTTGTGGTTAGCCACACGTGTAACGTAACCTAAGTTTAACCAGCTGATATGCTGATATCGGCCGCAACTAGATACAGCCGGTTATAACTAGGTGTAGCCGCAATTCGGGTGTTGGCCGCGACACATCTAACGTATTCTAAGGAATGGGTATCATCGATTTTCCACAACCTCCATCATTTCCTTTTCCGTCTTACTATCTCGTGTTATGGCTTGACGAGTATTGTGTAATTACTACAGACGTACCGACAGTTTACCATGCCCTCCGTAGCACGGAGTTATTCCACTTAGGGGAATCTATGTACTAATCACGGACCTGTTTTGCGTGGTGATGGCGGCGAATATAAAGAAAAAGAAAGAAAGAAAGAAAAAGTAAGAAAGAAAAAGAAAGATAGAAAGAAAGAAAGAGAAAGAAAGAAAGAAAGAAAAAGATTTATTCAGAAAAACATTGCACAGACAACAAAAATATAAAATAACAATCAAAACCAAAGATAAAATAAAATGAAAAACAAAGGCACTTGTTGTCCGTGCAAGTCTGAAATGGCACTACCTCAGCATTTGCTAGAACATTTTATTGTTCTAGCGCTGGTAATTCTGATGGTGCCGAGTGACTTTCACGGAACATTAACATAAATATACAAATACAAGTAAATCACGGACAAATGAATGATAATAAATAAAAATAAAATAAAACAAACACAAATTATTATCATTAAAGCAATACAACATATTATCTACTTCCTAAACAAATAAAATAATAAAAAAACTGGCATATCACGAGCGAGTACATAATAGAAATATCATCACCCCATCGCATACCGTGAGGGGCATAGAAGTCGACCCGAGGGAATATCTATCAGAGGAGTGACACCAGCTTCTGTCTGTGTACTATGACCATCATACTACGATCGCCAACCCGTCTGCCAAGCGTGGCAATTATGGCATATCCCGCTAAAGGCAAATACCCTTGATTCTTGGGGGAGGCTTTTGTCCAGGAGTGGACTTTTTACAGCTGTTGTGAGTGAGTGAGTGAGTTAGAATCACGCACCTAAGTGGTGAACGCGATCGACCACTAACATAATGATAATATAAAATAATAAATAATGATAGCGGCATTTGGCCGAGTCGGTAATCCGGGAGGACCAACCGAAGCCCCCCCAGGGTACGTACCCCAATCACCTGGGGCATGGTACAGAAGGGAGGCACCAGTGCAGAACACCCACGTTCCCGAGGCTCCTTCCATCAGGCGTTAAAGAAGTCCATAGCTGGTTAGGTTTAGTCGGTGCAAGTCCAAAATACCCAACAACAGACATTCCCTCTGCCTCAACACAAAAAGGGGCACATCTCCATGAGTCATCTATCTATATCAGTTACAGATAGGTACGTAACAGGTATTTATTTATTCTTTTTTTCTAATAAAAGGATATTATCAACTCTAGCCAGTATTTTCTTGAGAATCAGCTTGAGTTTAGAGTAACAGGAAGAGTAGTATAAATTTACATAACAACAATTCCAATTACGAGCACGAACATTAAATATTTGATTTAGCGTCTTAGAAATTCACGGAATTAGGGGAAACTCACAGAAATAAATAAATACGGACAAAGCAAATACCTACTCCAGCGTTTAAAAACAAATTGTAGTGTAATTTTTGTGTCACAAACAACGTGTTTTTGGCGCATGGCGTTCACGACAATTTATAATTACTTTTTCCTCTTTCGCTTAGAAAAATCGGGTCGTTTAACATTTAATAGGGTGTAATGTATTGTTTATTTCTTTCTTCCACCTTTATTTATTCTTCTTTTGATTTTTGTTTCATTATTTCGTATTAAGATAAGACCTACTACTAAAACTTGACTTTGAGCGACTTGACTAAAAGATCAAAGTAAAAGGAGGCACACGTTCCTAAGTTTCTTAGGAGGATTACGCACAACTATTATACCCCCTGCTTCTGATTACTAATTCAGGCGATGCAGACTTAGACGCAGTCTACGCAAAGCTGCGCATAGGCCTTGTCACTAAATGTGATCTCTTCCAGATATTATTATGTAATTTAATGAAAATATAATGAGGTGGTTGACGTGGTTGGTAGATGCTATGCTTGCTTTTCACGCCGGAGGTCGTGGGTTCGATTCCCACCCCGGACAAATGTTTGTGTGCATGAACGTGTCTGTTTGTCCTGGGTCTGGGTGTAATAATAATAATACACATATACCATAGTATTACATCAATTTAACATTGTTTATAAATGTATCCTATATAATTACAATATGATCTGACTTTAATTTTTTAATAATTGTAGTAAAAATAAATTAATTAATAATATAAAAATAGCACGTAATTATCTCTGGTTTCCAAAGTACAGTTTGGGATCAGATGGCCGTGTCTAAATAATGTCCCAGGATATTATTATTATTATTTTCAAACAAAAGTGTATAAAATACGATGCTATGCTACTTAGAGGTCAGAATCACGTATCTACTTTGCGATATCGCGTCTAGTCGAAGGCACATCAGTAAACACTTGCTCTACAACATAAAGATGTTGTCAAGGTCAAAATGTATCCACCGATATCACTTCAATGCTTGCTTTTACTTGCAGTTCTGTACATTTGAAATTACTACATACTCTAATACTCTTCCCGTGTATTAGATGCATTAAAGGTAGAATCGAAAATTGAAAAAGTTTTGCAGAGGACTGCCGCGTTCACTGAAGCAGAAAACTTTGTTCATAGTTCAGAGTTTGCAGTGTTAATCAGTAATAATACTATTTCCCTAGCAGGACCTTCGGGGGCCAAATTTTGTCTTCTAAGAATGTGGCAGTGGAGTGGGGTCCTTATAACACGACCCCTTCGGCTTTGCACATCTTGTCAAATTCAAACTAATTGCTTCTGGGCTACTGGTAGTGCCTGCCTACTAGCTACAGTTTTTATAGAGTAAATTCTATACCTTTATCTATGATACGCAGTCAAGCTACCTTTGATTTTCAGGGTTATAATTATTATACATACCTTCAAGTGTCATTGCAAAAATACAGCAATTGCCATTGCTTAACCTTTTGTAAATCATTACGTTTGTAAGCAATAATTGGTATGGAACTTTATCAGAAATCACCACCGTCCGTTCTAGATCGGCGAGGTTATGCAAATAGGCGCATGCTCAGTCTTTATATAAGTTTCCGAGCGTTTATTTGCTTATAGAGTGGGATTGCATTAAAATATAATTTTTGAATGCAATAAAATCCGAATGAAAATATCTATGCAGGGCTACTCTACATCAGTAGTATATCAGATTGGTTTAAGCTTATAAACGACTAAGTGAAAATTCTATGCTGAAATATATTTTTACTTCCAATATTTTTTTTGTATTATATATAATTCTGTTACTTGAATACTGAGTGATAATAAAAGAAATAAACACATGTTTTATTAATTTACTCCGATATTTTTACTGTTTAAATTCGGATGTAGACCAATAACTTTTCGAATCGGCTTCTTTTACTAAATGTGTCCCCCTACGCTACTGGAAGGTAAAGTGAAGTCAACTAGGACTATTATGGAAGCGTAGAACAAGTTTTTTAACAAGAAGTTATTTTTTTTTAGAGATCCTTCAATAATTATCCACAATTAAACGTAGTTCGTGTTTTGCTGTTATAGGACTAATTAAATAAGTAATGAAAGTTATTGAGTCGGTAGAATATCAAAACTGGACCGCATAACTACGTTTATTGGAACGCATACGCCAACAAAAGGCAAGCATCCCGCGTACACATGCCAAAGGTTTGTTAGGGCTGTCTCCAAAATCAATGCGTATGCTGGGGAGGGTAGGAAGGAATGGAGGCAGTTCTACTGATAAAAGAATAATAGTTCTTTAATTAGATAATGAGATTTGTTCAATAGTTTAATGACCTGTAACTATCTAAACCTGGTATTATGCTAAGTAACTTAGAATCAATATCTGGAATAGTTTATTATTCAGATCTTGTAGAGAAAAGACCAACTTCAGTCCGTTTAAACCTCCTATGGGAATCAAGTATAACAGCTCACTTAATGGGACTCTTAAACTATACCTTTGGTGCTTTTTCAGCTGGCCTTCCTAGTTGCAATTTTGTCGTTTAATGCGTCTTTAGCTGTCTTTAGCTTCGTTATATCATTCTGTCTTCCGCTTTGATCTATAGGGAAGTGGATCTACTTTTTTCTTTAGTCTCCTTGTTTCTTTCTGATTAAATTTGTGGCGAGATCGAAGACAGTTAAAACAATTCTCCGAGACATGCCTGAGCCTCACTGCTCAGTGTCATTTCATTGTGTGCCACTGTCGATCGAGGCTCATCAAAGTTGCAGTGATCGGTAGAAGGGAACGACTAGTCACCCAAAAACCATCCACTACAGAAATTGTATGCGGTAAGATGTATTTTTAACGTCTAATTTAGTTACGTTATTAGGTTTATTTTTCAGTATCTTTAGTTGTTTATCAATGTAGAGCATTTCTGCAAAGTTTTACTCAACATTATTTAACCCCGTATTTTCGAAGTTTCCAAACTTTGGTAAAGACCATGATTCAATTGTGCTACTTTACGTTGTTTAATTTAGAAGTTATTTTGACATGTTTACAAGTTAACTTATTAACTTTATAATTGAGTAATTTATTGTTGCTAATGGCGGCTGACGCTGCCAGTTGCAGACACCGTACACTGTGGCAAAAGTTATGACTACTAAGAAGTACATATTCGTATTTAGAATTCATTCTAGATTTAAATATCCATATTCAAAATTAATTATTATCAATTACATAAGAATAATGTCACACAGATCATCCTAGCCCCAAACTAAGCAAAGCTTGTACTATGGGTACCAGGCGACGATATACATACTTATATAGATAAATAAATACTTGTATACATAGAAAACATCCATGACTCAGAAACAAATATTCGTGCTCATCACACAAATATTTGCACTTCCGGGATTCGAACCCAGGACCACCAGCTTCGTAGGCAGGAGCACTACCAACTAGGCTACGGTGACCGTCAAAATAATCAATATAAAAAGAAAAACATTCGGACTTCTCGGTTTTAGAAACGAAGTCTAATTAGAAATCGCGAAAATTAAGATATAATAATTAAGGAAGAATTGTCCAAAAATATAATAGGTCTTTACCTATGAAATTGCCATTTTGTATGAAAAAATTTAAACGAATTTTTTTCATGAATTTTTTTATTTGTATTAATCGAAGTAATCACCCATGCAATCAATGCATCTTTGCCATCGCAGTGGCAGTTTATTGATGCCCTTCTTAAAGAAATCAGCTGGACGGGAGGCAACAAATTCTTCAAGGCATTTTGTACTGCCTCTCGGGTATTGAATTTTTTTCCCGCCAAGAAGTTATCCAAATTCTGGAAAAAGTAGTAGTCTGTAGGCGCAAGGTCTGGTGAGTAGGGCGGATGACGGAGAGCTTCCAACCCCAGTTCTTGCAACTTGGAGACCGTCTGCTGTGCAGTATGAGGTCGCGCGTTGTCGTGCAGGAGCAGCGGAGACGAGCGATTGACCAATGCTGGTTGGAGATGCGCCAGCTTCTCCATCATTGTGCTCAGTTCTTCACAGTACACATCTGCAGTAATGCTCACCCCGTTTGGTAAGAAGCTGTGATGAATCACACCGGCGCTAGACCACCAAACAGTGACCATCACTTTTCTAGGGGTAAGTTTTCGTTTAGGGCATTGTTTAGGTGCTGAACCAGGATCCAACCAACTTGCTGAGCGCTTGCGGTTATCAAACAGAATCCATTTTTCATCGCAGGTAACAATGCGGTTCAAAATTCCTTCATTTGTGTGTCTGTTGAGCAGTGCAAGGCACGTCTCGACGCGTACTTCGCGCTGGCGATCATTGAGTTCGTGGGGCACCCATTTGTCAAGCTTTTTTACCTTGCCAATTTGACGCAAATGGACCAATATTGTTTTGACGCTAACGTCGAAAGCTGCTGCTAATTCAGCCGTAGATTGTGTATCATCAGCTTCCACAACCGCCTTTAATTCGTCATTGTCGACCAAAGTCTTCGGACGACCGCGAGGTTCATTTTTCAGGTCGAAATTTCCAGAACGGAAGCGAGCAAACCAATAACAGGTGGTGCGTTGGTTTGTAGTGTTAGCTCCGTAAACGTCGTTGATGTTGCGTGCCGCTTGTGCCGCGTTGCTGCCACGACGGTACTCATATTCCATAATTACTCGAATTTTTAACGTATCCATGATGACGAAAAAGATTGAAATGCGATGAAAATGTAACACTAATCAATAAAGAAATGACTACTTTTGGAAAAAAGAATCCATGTTTTTAAAATAAAATTAATTTGAAATTAGAATTCTTAGCCAAACAAAAATTATTTTGATTTGAAATGGCCAGTACTGCAGAACGGCAATTTCATAGGTAAAGACCATTTGTTAATTAATTTTTAATATGGATATTTAATTCTTGAATGAATTCTAAATAAGAATATATTATACCTACTTCTTAGTAGTCATATCTTTTAACCACAGTGAATGGTGTCTGCAACTGGCAGCTTCAGCCGCCATTAGCAACAATAAATTACTCAATTATGAAGTTAATAAGTTAACTTGTAAACATGTCAAAATAACGAATTGAGCTATTCTTCTTTTACTATTTTATAGGCAGTGGTTGAAGACTGCTGTCTAACGACAATAACCGGGACTGACAGCTTAACTTGCTCTCGAATCACGAAGATGCTCAGAAGCTCAGGAGGTTTAGGACAGTTACTGACGTAGTAGTGCATGAGGTGAGTTGATTTTTATGGACGTTTTATGCAACCCTGACCCTACGTAATGCTCTGCTAAACGCAGGCTGTTTCCAAATAAGAATCAGAGGGAGAATTTTAAAAACCTCAGGATAAAAACAACTCCGTGGGATCGAGTACCAGAAAAACGTCGGATATTATCACAATCCGATCAGTCCGCGTCCGCTTGTACCAAGCATATGCCCTTACCATTGGTTCGCTGCACTTGTCACACAGGCGCATAATAAAATACGTTGACGTACGAGCGTGTGTGTGTTACTCAAATTCAATTAGTTGGGATTGCAAGCTAAGTTGTTGTACTTACGGTAATGGGTATGCTTATTGAAATTACTAGGTAAGGTAAGCTTAGTTAAAAGTTTGCGTTTCCCGGTTCCACTGGGATGTTTACGAACTATTTTAGTGACACCTATTTTATCTTATTATAGATAGATGGATAGATAACTCTTTATTGTACACCAAGTAAAATAAAATATAAGGAACAAGGATGCATTACAGAAATGTACAATTGGCGGCCTTGTCACTAAATGTGATCTCTTCCAGATATTATTATGTAATTTAATGAAAATATAATGAGGTGGTTGACGTGGTTGGTAGATGCTATGCTTGCTTTTCACGCCGGAGGTCGTGGGTTCGATTCCCACCCCGGACAAATGTTTGTGTGCATGAACGTGTCTGTTTGTCCTGGTTCTGGGTGTAATAATAATAATAATCTTTATTTCAGACTTAAAAGTCCATAGTATTACATCAATTTAACATTGTTTATAAATGTATCCTATATAATTACAATATGATCTGACTTAAATTTTTTAATAATTGTAGTAAAAATAAATTAATTAATAATATAAAAATAGCACGTAATTATCTCTGGTTTCCAAAGTACAGTTTGGGATCAGATGGCCGTGTCTAAATAATGTCCCAGGATATTATTATTATTATTTTCAAACAAAAGTGTATAAAATACGATGCTATGCTACTTAGAGGTCAGAATCACGTATCTACTTTGCGATATCGCGTCTAGTCGAAGGCACATCAGTAAACACTTGCTCTACAACATAAAGATGTTGTCAAGGTCAAAATGTATCCACCGATATCACTTCAATGCTTGCTTTTACTTGCAGTTCTGTACACAGTACAACATCATAGTTCAATATCAGCACAGCACACTACACTGTGTGGTAGCTAGACATTTATCAGTATATTTTATCACTAACAATGACATCGTCATAGTATCTCTCCTTAGTATTCCTAATGCGTAGCGGCTGAAGTTCACGCCGCGCGCCGTTTCGGTTAAAGCATAAGCCTATGCTTTAAATGAAATGGGATGCACTTCTATGCGCTTAGGTTGGCGTTTTTACATCAGAATTGAACGAAGTTGCACTCTAGGATCAGTGCGTTACCTCGGTGTCTTATTTTCCAATGATTTGATTTTCCAACATTTAATTGTTCAACTTTGTAAGAATGTTTACAAAATCTAGTTTTAGTTTAACAGGAAACCAGCAACTTCACAAATATAGAAGTTTATTTAATTCGTGATTATAATTTTTTGCATCATTTATTTATATAGTATTCTTAATTTTTTATATACTGTGGACACGGGTCTCATCGCGATAAATATTTAGGTAAATCATTACCTTGGTTACCCGACGTTTCGGCATGGATTGCACCAGCCGTGGTCACGGGTCGACCCGTAGTAGTATATAAAAAATGTGTACAAATCGCGAAAGTTTAAAAACATTAATAGTATTCTTAATGTCACTTTATGAAGCATTGGTAAGGAGTAGGTAGGCTAGAAAGGAATGCTATCATCTAGAATCCCCATGAAGATAAATATGGTCACATGGAGGATAAATTACAAAATAAGTTCACTAGGTATCTGTATTTGAAGCAGTACAGAGTATATATTTTCTACCCGTATATGTATCCAACTCGGTTTCTCATAGGGATGGTTGGATACTATAAATTGGAGGCGAGGCGAAACGTAGCTACATATAGCTCCTCTGTATTCCGTGGCAAGTTACAAAATCCTAAGGTGTTGAAATCATTAAAATTTATGGTACCTAATCCCAGATTAGGACAGCTGGTGTAAACATGTAATAGTATGGTTGGTTATGTTTTTATAAATAAATACTTTACTAAATGAAAAATCTGAACCGAAACTAAGCAGAGCTTATACTATGGGAACCAGATAACTGATATATTACATAAACTACTTTTCTTTTGTAAATACATACTTATATAGATAATTACACCCAGACTCAGGACAAACATACATGGTCATGCACACAAATATCTGTCTCGGGTGGGTATCGAACCCACGACCTCCGGCGTGAAAGGCAAGCATTTGCCAACCACGCCAAGAGGCCCGTCAACTAAGATAACTGATATATTACATAAACTACTTTTCTTTTGTAAATACATACTTATATAGATTTACACCCAGACTCAGGACAAACAGACATGGTCATTCACACAAATATCTGTCTCGGGTGGGTATCGAACCCACGACCTCCGGCGTGAAAGGCAAGCATTTGCCAACCACGCCAAGAGGCCCGTCAACTAAGATAACTGATATATTACATAAACTACTTTTCTTTTGTAAATACATACTTATATAGATTTACACCCAGACTCAGGACAAACAGACATGGTCATTCACACAAATATCTGTCTCGGGTGGGTATCGAACCCACGACCTCCGGCGTGAAAGGCAAGCATTTGCCAACCACGCCAAGAGGCCCGTCAACTAAGATAACTGATATATTACATAAACTGCTTTTCTTTTGTAAATACATATTTATATAGATAATTACACCCAGACTCAGGACAAACATACATGGTCATGCACACAAATATCTATCTCGGGTGGGAATCGAACCCACGACCTCCGGCATGAATGGCAAGCATTTGCTAACCACACCAACAACATAGTGAGTGATGTTCGTTTGTTAAAAAAGGCTGAATATTTGCTACTTTAGATACATCAAATACAAAGAGTAGAAAACCGTGTCAATTCGAAACTAAAGTAGGTATCTCGCTACCTCGCTACTAAAACCTGTCATTTTGTTGCCTCAATCCCACACTCACTACAACTACTAACTCAACAAGTTGTTCAACTCAGTTTACAGACCATTGCGTTATTTCTACAACAAATGGAACTCTATTCATCCAATGAATGTAAGGAGTACGTATTGTACAGCGAAATGGGATGAAATACTCACGCAAGGTGATTTTAGATTGTAGTGGATCGAATGGATTACGGTAAGTAATCCATGTGTAAACGTCAAAGTAAGCTGAGGACCGCTGTCACATTGAATGGAGGAAAAAGCGAGGAAAATGTTAGATGGATAGTTGCTAGGACGTGTATTTAGATGAATGACTCAATAGGACTGTGTATTTTTACAAGGATACTTACCTTTTAGTAGTGCTGATATCTTTATGAAAGCATATATACAGTTATTTAGTGGTAATATTAAAATAATAATAATAATCTGGGACATTAATTACACACGGCCATCTGATCTCAAACTAAGCAGAGCTTGTGCTAAGGAAACCAGATAAGATACTACAGATACTGCTTTTCTTTAGTGAATACATATTTATATAGATAATTACAACCAGGACCAACAAACATGTTCATGCACACGAATATCTGTCCCGGGTGGGAAATGAACCCACGCCTTGCACCATGACAGGCAAGCATTTACGACAACGACAACCGGGCCATCTACACATCTATACAAATAAATAAAATTGGTGTGTCTGTTTGTAATATTGAAATAACCGAGTTTTACTACATAAATATGAATATATATACGGTACATACACCAAAATAATATTTTTTAAAATTTTTGTCTGTCTGTCTGTCTGTTTGTTTCGGCTAATCTCTGAAACGGCTGGACCGATTTCGACGGGACTTTTATTGGCAGGTAGCTGATGTAATAAGGAGTAACTTAGGCTACTTTTATTTTAGAAAAAGTCTTTTATTTTACTAAAAAACAAAAAGAACAAAATAAACTATTTAACACGCGGACGAAATCGCGGGCACAGCTATCAATAAATATAATTTCAAGATATTGATATATTTTACAAAAAGTCGTAATATTTCGCAATTATGAGATTTTAATACCTATAAGGTGATTTGTAAAGTATGTCTGTTTTATGTAATGATTTAGAAAGTTTATATTCAGTTAATAATTATACTTTGATTTTTTTTTCAATGGATGTGTCCTGTTTTGTATAGGTAACTAAAACAAAATTATCAGTAAGTTACAATAATTGTACCGTAAATTTAACTTTTATACTAAATGATTACAGATTTATAACTTGGCCGGGTGACGACAGCCTAATTAGTTATTTCCGGAACTGTTTAGTTAGATTTATCTAAGTTATCCTTACTAAAATAAAGTTAATTTAGACTACGTTTGAAGAAACACATCGATCCTTAAACAGAGAAAATTACTATAGAAAATGATTCAATCAAAAGGATATGAAAAAGAGGTGTGAATTGATCGTGACAAATGAAATCCGTTGTCTCTGCCTACTCCTCTGAGAAACAGACGTGAGTCTATGTATGTTTAAAATATTATGACCTCTATTAGAGACCTCTATTAAATTTAATTTTGATCCTTGTTATAATCTAAATTAAGAAACATTCGTTTTTCATTTTTTTTTTCTTAAAGACGACGCTCGCACTAGGGAATCTAATCCCTGTGTCGCGGGGTACTATACAAACATGTAATAGACGGACAAAAATGAAATCCAGACTCTGAACAACTATTAATGGGTCATACAAATAGTGGTCCGGCGTGGGACTTGTGCCCGCTAAACGAAGCGGCGAGGCGACTGTATTAGACACGTGTAGTTAATAATTATAATTTGGCATCTTCCAAAACATGGCTGTTACAGGTATAAAATTCGGCGTTTAAAAAATCTTATTATATTAATCTTAACTTAGATAATTACTTAATATTTTTCTTCGATTACGAGTATACCCTACAGTTTGACTAGTTTTAATAATTTTATACATCAATAAAAAATATCGTCCTCCCTTGTTTCCACAACACATTGTTAAGATATGTATATTTCCACTCAATCTAGTATCACGTGTAGTGGATAGGCGTTGCTTGTAAAGCCGGATATATACAATAGTTAAGCTTACTAAGTTTAGCTTAACTCGTTTAGCTTTGTATACTGCAGTTACGTCGTTACCACGAATAGTATAACTTAGTTCTATGTCAGTTTGTTTGATCGATAAAATGTGTTTGTTTATTACATATCTGTCTTTAAATCCCACAATTTATCTGCGTACCTATTTTACGTTATGAAATGAGCTAAAACTCATTAAACGCCTTAAAACCGCACGAAATCCTCAGTGATAGAGTCTCCAACTCGTACTTAGAAAATTACATTATAAATTAAATCGATTTTAATAATAGATTCCCAGCGGAACGCAATTTCCTGGTCACCTTTTTGGGTTTCCGAATGGTGTGATTCTATTAATATGCGCTTATAAGATTCTCGTCATGATTCTATCTGTAGGGTATTGGAGGCGTACGTAAATACACCCCCGCTTTGTGTTACCTACGCAAATATTTGCCGTGACCAAAATTAGGTAATCCTGCATGGTAGAACATTCGAATATAATTGTATAAATGCTTCACGGGGACCTTCACCTTCACAGGATGCCTTTTGTATCGACATTAATTAGGGTATATTATGGAATAAATATCGTCGTCAAATAAGGTTATAATATAATAATATCCTGAGGCTGTAAATACAGCCATTGAATGTATGTATGTATTTACACACAGCCAATCCCAAACTAAGCAGAGCTTGTACTATGGAAACCAGATAACTGATATACTACATATTATACTACTTTTCTTTTGTAAATACATACTTATATAGATAATTACACCCAGACTCAGGACAAACAGACATGTTCATGCACACAAATATCTGTCCTAACTGGGAATCGAACCCACGACCTCCGGCGTGAAAAGCAAGCATTTGCCAACCACGCCAACAGGCCCGAATTTTAAATCTCGTAAAAGGCGAAATTCTGAAAGAGGTAAGGCACAGCGTTCATTCGCTCAAAGAACAGCCCGACTGGGGAAGTACCTCCACCTTACAGAAGACATTCCTTAATAGTAAAATTAATAATTTAATGTTGTGTTTAGGTCGGCAGAGCTCATAGGGGTGGGGGTGAGAAGGGTCAGCACCAGTTGTTTACAGACTTTTTTCAAGGCCGGCAATGCACCCGTGACTCCTTGGTCCATGGTTGTCCATGGGCAGCGGTGATCACTTACCACCAGGTGACCCACTAGCTCATTTGTCACCTTAAAGAAAAATCAGAATAATTCCTTGCTTACGGTCCCTATTATTCTTTGCAACTTGTTTTCATTCACCCGAGGGTTAGGACTGTGAGTTGATGAGTGGGCCAGGAATTTTCTTGAACCTTTTCCAATAGTTTCAGGAGATCCTCTTAATGAACCCACGCCCTATCTATATCAACGGCCGGGTAGAGTCGCCCGGTATGCGGGAAATTTGAATCCTGCCACTTTAGCATTACAGCCCTGGTCGTTTCCTATCTGAAGATTCCGAAGACAACTATTTCGTGGGGTCAGACTAAAGAGAAAGTGGTATGAAGTCGAAGAAAACCGTTGCGACGGTAAAAATCACTTTGTATATGAATCAAAATCTGAAACTATTTTTGAAGTTATACTTCTTTTGGCGCGATGGAGAAAAATGATGAGAGTGAATTTTTACGATGCGCGCGCACACCGACACCAAAAAATTTAACAGCATGAAGTTAGTTCTAGGTGGTATGAAAATGTATGAGAGTGAATTTTTACGATGCGCGTGCATCGTGCGCGCGCATCGTAAAAATAACAGCATGACGTTAGTTCTAGGTGGTATGAAAATTGATAACTATGTTCAAGTTGTATATTAAGAAGTATAACTTCTAACGCGTGTACATAAGTACACACAAGTTTTTTTTTATTATCTTAACTATATTCAGTACCTCCCCGATATAAAATTGTTACGATGTTGCCGATCAATCTACTACGTTGAATGTAGCAAAACATCTTGATGGATACCGCAATCAATTACTCCAAGTACGTACGTACGTAACACTGTAACTTATAAGTGATATTTCTGTAGGTAAAACTTTTGTTGGTGCTTAGTTAAGTTAGTTGGATACGAATAATGTAAACAAAATTAAATTATACTTGAGTTTTAAATTAGGAAAATAGGTTAGGGGTAGTAAAGTATGACAATTTACCTTAATGGTCAAATAATACGTAACGTTAAAATATGTAATCTGTAAAAAATATAAGGCAAAGAATCTGTTTCTCCTTGTAATGGTTGTGGATTTGGTATATTAAGTTGGCCGCTCCTTAATAATCGAGCAAAAGATGTTGCTTCAAATATAGTACTATCGGCATCTTTCCCATATGATCCAACAACTACAAAAATAAATTTATAATTGGCATCTACCACAGCCATTAAAACAATTGAATATTTACTTTTATAACAATAAAACATTGACCCGCTACCCGGAGGGCACTTTATGGCTATGTGTTTTCCGTCTATACTACCAAGGCAATGAGGAAATCCCCATTTTTGGAAAAAATCTTCTGCCATATTCAGCCAATTTTCCTCTGTGGGTATTGGAAGGACAAGTGGTCTTAACACGTTCCACAATTCTTCACAAACTTCAGTCACTATTTTCGAAACTGTTGAATTACCCATACGATATGAAAAAGATAGTGTCTTGTATGTGTCTCCAGTTGCCAGAAACCTGTAACAAAAAAAAAATTGTTGGAAGAAAACTGTTGCTGGATATAATATACCTATTTTTTATACCACATAGGTGGCAAACAAGCACCAGTGGTTTGAATGCTTCCTCCACCAGTGGTTTGAATGCTTCCTCCACCAGTGGTGGCGGAAGTATACAAAGTAATCTACATCAAAGTGCATATGACTTTGATTTCCGCAAAGTAACGCCTAAATCAATTAATTGTCTCCTTTGTTTCAGTTCCAGCTTTAAAAGCAAAATGGAAAAATTTAAAAGATACTTTCAGAAAATTCAAGCAATCAAAACACAGCTCTAGTGGTCAAGCAACAAAAAAACTACAGAATTGGGCCTGGGCTGAACAAATGTCATTTCTTGAATCATCTACTACCCCTAATCACACGGAGAGCAGCATTATTCTGGATAATGAATCTTCTCAACACGAAGAAACAAATGAAGATTCAGCCAATCAACCTACACCCTCCACTTCTTGCGACGCGACAACCGTACCAGAAAATACACAACAATCCGGTTCATCACATCAAATATACAGGCAACAGCGAAGAATAAACATGAATCCTACAGACAGAATGGTTGAGTACTTAGAAAATAGAAGGAAACAAAACTCTAATGATGAGAAAGTCACGGTTAAATGTGACGGTATTGATTTGTTATTTTTGGGCTATGCAGACTCGTTTAAAAAACTAAGCAAACGCACTCAAGTAACCGTTAAATTCGATACCGCAAAAATATTGATGGAAGCTGAGCTTAATGATCTTGAGACTGCTGAAAGAAACACATCTTCACGTACTTCAAACTACTCAAATACAACAACATACTCAAGCATGCATGCTCCTATTCCTCAAAATGACAGTGAGGCAGCACATCAAGATTCTTACGACAGTAATACAACAAACATACATGCTCTTGTTACTCCGGGAAACCACTCCTTGATAAATAATGACAGTAATACCGTCGAACGTACTCATTTGAGTACATCTACATATTTTTCTCAATTTTCATCATTATAATTGTTTTAAATTTTAATTTTGTAACATTCATTTTAATATAGGTACTTACCTCAAAGTTAATCCCAGTCTTTCTTTGCTAGAAATCTTTTGATGAAATTTGCATCTCTAAACCTTGTATACAAGGCTTTATAAGGTTATGTAACTCTTCAAAACTGTCTGGTGTCATTCTGAAGTAAGAATAAAAACGGTCTTCATGTGACTGTAACTCTTTACATAATATATTCTCTCCCAACTTCTTTCTTTTTTATTGATATCATGCACCCAGGTACGACGTTTTTTTAAAGTAGTTGACCACAGTAAGATTAGTTCCTCCTCTGACTCCGAAAGCGACGACATTTTCTTTCGATTCTTATTTCTCAACTGTTCTAGTTTTAGGTTTCGCTCTGTTTCGCTATTATAGATAGATAGATAGGTACACTTTATTGCACATCACAGAATAAAATTATATGTATAGAAATAGTTTCAATTTATGTACAATTGGCGGTCTTATCGCATAAGAGCGATTTCTTCCAGACAACCGTTGGATGGACTAGATTAGCAATTGAGAAAAGTGGCTAGCAATGTACGGTAAAATAACTTTAAATTCAATTTAAATAAATACTCAAATACATAGACTAAATAAATATATATATATATCAATATATACATACTATAAATAAATAAGAAAAGGTACACCAAATGTAAGGATTTGAAAATAATAATAAAAAGAAAAGAAACAGTAGCAGGTTTATGATCTACAGATCTACAGAGTCAGGTAATGATTCTTTACTGAATTTTTAAAAGTGGTAATAGTCTGAGCGCGTTTTATAGGCAATGGCAGGGCATTCCACAGACGAGCTGCTTGAACCGTAAATGATTTATCGAGGAAATCTGTGGAATGTCCCGATATTTTAAGTTGCAGATTTTCCGATGATCTTAAGGGCCTAAAATGTGAATCACATAGGAACTCAAATCTTTCCTTAAGATAGTGGGGACTAGTAGGATTGAACAAAATATTGTAAAGCAGGGAGAGAATATGAGTATTTCGGCGGAGTCTTATAGGGAGCCACTTGAGTTTTTTTCGGAATTCGGATACATGATCATATTTGCGTAGGCCAAATATGAATCTGATGCAGAAGTTTTGGAGACGCTCATGTTTATCAAGTTTGTCTTCCGTGAGATCTAGATAGCTGGCATCTGCGTAGTCGAGTACTGGGAGAAGGAGGGATTGAGCAAGCGCAATTTTAGTGGTGGTAGGGAGAAAGTTCCGTAGTCTACGCAGTACTCCTGCAGTTGCACTGCGGCTTGTCTGTTGCAGTTGAGGACCCCAAGAGAGAGATGTGTCAAAATAGATCCCCAAGTTTCTCACTGTGGTACTGTATGGTATGACAGTATTGTCAAAAACTACTCGTGGAAGTTGCGACCAGTCAAGTGAGGTGATTTTTCGCGGACTGCCAATAACAATTACCTGACTTTTTGACGGGTTTACGTGAAGTCCATAGGCTTTGCTCCAATTAGAAATATACTCCAAGTCCTTATTTACTATTGACACACCATTTGAGATGGTTTCTAATGAAGCTTGTGTGTATACTTGGAGGTCGTCTGCATAAAGGTGGTAGGAAGAATCTAACTGACAGGAAATAGAGTTAATAAATATTGAAAATAGTAGCGGAGACAGAACGCCACCCTGAGGCACGCCAGTGCTCATACTGCACCAAGATGACATAGCATCATCAATGCGAACACGTTGCCGGCGACCATCCAGGTAACTGCGAAACCAGTCAATTGCCTAAGGAGATATGTTAAGAGAGCGTAGTATGCCAAGAAGAATATCAAAATCAACGGTATTAAATGCATTGCTAAAATCAAGCAACGCTAGTACCGTTAATTTTCCACACTCCATACCTTGCCTGATATCCTCCGTAATATTGACTAGAGCTGTGGTGGTACTGTGACCGCGACGGAATCCGGATTGGTAGGGATTAAGGAGGCTATTAGAACAAAGGTAGGAATTCAGTTGATTGTGGATTAGGCGTTCTAGGACTTTGGAGAGAAAAGGAAGTATGGAAATGGGACGAAATTCTGAAAAGGATGTTGGGTTTGGCTTCTTGGGCAGAGGAGTAATTTGAGGATCTTTCCAAGTGGATGGAAAGACGCTAGTGGATATGGAAAAATTGAGGATATGACACAGAATAGGAAGGATTTCAACAAGGATAGGAATTATCATATTACGGCTGATATAGTCACATCCAACAGAGTTGGATGTTATAGATAGTACACTCTTCTCAACATCACTAGCGGAAAATTGACTAAAGACAAATACGGGATAGTTAGGGGTTGGCAGAGAAGAAAGGTGACGTAGCGTGGTAGCTTTGATAGTCCCATCGAAATTGGACGAAGCCGAGAAATGTTTATTAAGTTTGTTAATATCTATATCTTTGGGAATACCAGTTTGGCGTTGTCTACCAACCCCCATTGATTGAAGGAATTTCCAGACCCGAGCTGGATCTCAGTTCTGTACAGATTCATGAAAATGCTGGCGTTGCGCTTTCCTACATACCTTATTGCAGCGATTCCTAATGTCTATGTACTTCCGTTTATTAGTATCATTGGGTCGAGATTTTACTTTTGATTTGGCTATTACTTTTTTGTTCAGAAGGATTTTAATTTCCTCTGTTAGCCATGGTGATGGAAGGTGCTTCATTTTGACAGCGCGAATCGGAGCATGTACATCGTATAATTGGACAAGTTTGGTGTTAAAATGATGTATTTTGTAGTCCATCGAGTCACTATCAAGTAGTGGAGCCCAGTCAATACTACCAGCATCTTCCCGCAGTTTAGTGAGGTCCATTTAACCAAAATTACGCTGCATTAGGATTTTAGGTTTTGCCTTAACGGGGCGAACTTTATAGGACAGAAAAATAAGGTCATGGTATGAAAATGCGTCCGCTGAGCACTGACCATGCTTAGAGACGTGTTCCATAGAAGAAACGAAGATGAGGTCAAGGAGGGATGGATTGCAGTTAGAAAAATTATGGGTGGCATTCAGAGGTAGGATGTTAAGATTATTGGCCTCTACAAGATATTCTAGCTTTGATGCTCGGAAGTCTTTTTTTAATAAGCAGGTATTGAAGTCACCCATGACTATCGTGTGACTGTTAGAAGGTACTAAGTTTTCTAGAAGATTTTCCAATGAGGAGAAGAAATCAATGCGCATTGAAGGACAGTAGTAAACGCCTAAGAGTAATTTAGCGTGATTTACCTCTACTTCGATGAAAAGATGTTCACCTGCATTTGGGGGCGGAGGTTGTGCTGATACGTTGATGACAGAGAAAGGAATGTTATTACGCAAGTATATAGCAACACCACCACCGCCACTGCCAGTCCGATCATTTCTAATTAATTGGAATCCGGGAAGAACATACGAAGCAGAGGGTAAGCATGGCTTTAGCCATGATTCGGAAATGAGTATGGCATGGACGTTCTTACAGTCAAAAGAAACCAGCATATCAGGAAAATGAGCCGGAATACTCTGCGCGTTGATATGAATCACATTAAAGTTCCGAGAGACACCAGAAAACTGCATTTCAAGAATTTCCGATATAAATGGAATACTGCAAAAGCTTAGGTCATCACTAGATGAAGAAATACAGTCTTGAAATTCACTACTATCATCACTTTCAGACATGGTGATTTTAAATAAATATTAATAAAATAGTAAAATTAACATATAATATAAAAATATAAAAAAAAATCAGAGAAAGAAAAAAAAAGTTTCAAGTCCACCCACCGGTTGGGTGTTTACATAGAAAGTAAATAAACAACTAAACTAAAATGCAAAAAGAAAATCCCCAAAAAAATAGGGAACTGGGACACACTAGCATTTATAGTTTCGCGTAAGTGAAGTACTGTTGCACAGCGAAACTCACGCAGCGGTTTCGCAGTTGTTGTTTCGCAGCGGAGGTGTGATATAGGCAAAAATGTTCTCAGCAATGATTAACGCTACGTCCTACGTAGGCGATTCAAAGCGAACGCGATTATGAAGCGGTGACACGCGAATTTGATGCGATGCGGTGCGACGCGGCGGCTATGTCCTACGTGCACGCGAATCGTCTCGCGCAGCCGCCACCGACGCCGCAAAAACACGACGGCACCGCATCCAGTTCGCGCGAAAATATCAAGCCAACTGATCGCGTTCGCTTAATTTCGCGCCGCTTCGCACCGCGTTTGGTCACGTAGGACACTTCAATAGGTTTCAACTGTTTGTTGTTAACGCGCCGCGCCGCGCCGCTTCGCGTTCGCGTCTAGATCGCTCACGCAGGACGTCACGTAATTCTTGTTCGAGCCGTCTTATCCTATAAATTGTATTATTGTTTGTTCCTCAAATACATACATAGACGCATGCCTGTTTCCCAGAGGGGTAGGCAGAGACAACGGATTTCCTTTTGTCACAATTTTTGCACACCTCTTTTGCCTCGATTACCGTCATTATATTCTTCATACATGCTCGCCGGTTAAGGGTACTTTTGACCTGCCCTTTCTTGAGAACGTCGGAGACGTTCTCAAGAAAGGGTTGGAGAATGTTTGAAAGGGTTGGAGAAAGGGTTGGAGAAAAGAAAGGGTTGAGAAAGGGTTGGAGAATGTTGGAGAATGTTCATTTGGTAAGAGAATGTTCGACGAGGTCTTCTCCTTCCGGTTGTCCCATTCGCACAGGCCAGGTATACTTCTTTTGTCAATCTTCTTTCATTCATCCTTTCTAAATGGCCTAACCATCTCAGCATACCTTTTTCAATCTTTGTGACTACATCCTCTTTTACATTCCTTTTTTACGTTGTTAAACTATCTTCGAGTTTTACTGTGAAGATTGAAGAAACCAACGATAAAGAATGTGAAGTCAGCTATGCTGACGTCGCTCATTTTAGAAACAACAGTGTTCAGGGGTCCCTCGTCATATATCCTATTAATATTAGAAACGTGAAAGTTTGTAAGTATGGATGGATGGATGTTTGTTACTCTTTCACGTACTACTGAATTTATTTTAATGAAAGTTTACAATAATATAGATTATACATCAGAATAACACATAGGTATATTACTGTATAAAGTACTACAAAATTTATAAAGATATTGTGTGAATTGTCCAAAATAAGACGATAAGGCTCAAGTAAGTATAAAAAAGTCTACCATCTGCGAGTTATTCCGGCGTGCACTGCCAAAACCGCTAGAGGTGTGTATCCTACTAATATTATGAATGCGAAAGTTTGTGAGTATAGATGGATGTTTGTTACTCTTTTACGCTAAACTACTTTAACGCGGGTGCAACCGCGGGGCTTTGCTAGTATTAAATAAGTCATTTGCCTTTGCCCTATATCGCCTTTTTCGTTATCCCGTAATTTCCAACGTAGGAAACATATTTTATCCCACATCTGTATTACATTAATTATTAATCTGTATAATTTATCTCATTGTTTCAGCTACTGGCGTAAACTATTCGCTGAGCTCGTTCGTCATTGTGTCACGAGAATAGTCAAGGATAAGAGCTGTAAGAACTTCGTAGTAAATGCACAGAGGATAAAACTTTACATAATGATAAAGTATCATTAATTATAGGTATTTTATAAAAAAGAAATTATAACTGAACGTAGGTATTTTCCCCTTAATGTTATTGCTTGCTTGCTTATCGTATGGGCAGTGGTTACCCTAGTGTCAGAGTTGGTCAAGCCGCAGACATGGCTAAACGACTGTTGTCAAATGACACAACCGGGGCCGACAACTTAACGTGCCCTCCGAAGCACGGAGATGCCTAGAAATTAAACCATGATGGCGATCACCCATCTATGACCTGACCGCGACCCTAGTTACTTAACAGCAGTGGACGTACTTTTGCTGACATGATGATGATGGAAACAATTTAATTTTTTTTGTATGAAACTGCAAGAACGGAGTACGTAATCTATCTTATGTCCAAAGGATTTATTGAACGGTCTTTGGCTTAAGATAAGATAATTAATTTAGATATGGTTACATATGGCGGTAGGTACATAGATAGTATATTGGTTCTCGACATATCTACCCTTAGAGGGCATGCGAATAATACATTAATCGTACATGATGATGTCCTCCCGACCGAATTTCAGCCACGGCGGCCAGTCTTAATGGAGACTAGCCAATTGCGCAGGACATATTATAGTGGACATATTATAGTATTCCATCACTCTCATGATCCGATGGGACGCCTAGCGACACGACCGGAAAGTGTTCAGGTACAGGACCGACGGCTTTACGTGCTCTCCGAGGCACGGGGGTGTAATACCGCCAACTTCCAGACTTCGGGCTGATACTGAGAAATTTCTTTTTATGGAAAAATCCCAAAATCACTTTTTGGCCCGACCCGGGATTTAAACCCAGGACCTCATTATCTGCGGTTGAACACGCTACCGCGAGGCCAACGAGGCAACAATCGTAATCGTACTTATTTGTAGATATGTATGTTTGATTGTACAATGTCCAAATCCTTCACTGTTCAGGCGGTAAGGCTGTGGAACTCTCTTCCGCCTAACATACGTAATAGTAATACCATCTCCATATTAAAAAAAAGGTTAAAAGAACACTACCTTTCCTCTTTGCCTTAGATATATGTATTTTAAGTAGTTTATTTTAAATTATGTATGTATTTATGAATATGTGTATTTTGTTCGTATGTATGTATATCATCCTACACACTTATATCTTCCTCTCTTCCAAAATCTCCTCTTGCAGGTCTACTGGAAGAGATTTCTTCAGAAATAAGTAGTACCTTTGTGCAATGTCTTCTCTTGTTTTTTATTCTTTCTTTCTTCTATACTTTCAGTGTTTACATACATTTGAAAATAAATAAATGTCAATGGCAAAGATTTTACATAACTCTAACATAGGTACTTAATATTGAAATAACTAATTCTAAGCTTTACAAGGCTTCATACAACTAAGGTCCTTGTTTCCTAGACTAGTATTCTAGAGGTGATCAGCCCTATAGATCCTAATTGTCAATTCTATGTGTGAGCGTGATGGCTGCGCGCTAAAGGATAGGCCTTAATGGAATTTCAAGTAGACGTGGATCTTAGGAAGCTGCAATACGTAATAGAATACAAGATGGGTTTTCGTACCACGACTTACCTAGAACAAATTAAGGGTATTCGAAACTCTTGTGACACTACACGTGGTACATATAGAACTCGCCAGTCGATAGTAAAATTGTAAACGCACCGTGTCTTCCATCTTGCTCTTTGATTATTTATTTGGATTCATATCGATTAAATAGCTTCTGAAAGAAAGAAAGAAAAACATTTATTCAGAATAATGCACAGACAACAAAAATATAAAATAACATAATGACAAATAAAATAAAAAACAGACACTAGTTGTCCGTGCAAGCCTGAAATGGCACCATCTCAGCATTAGCTAGAACATATTTTTATTGTTCTAGCGCTGGTAATTCTGATGGTGCCAAGTGACTGTCAAGGAACATTAACTTATATACTTAACATTCAAGTATGTCACGGATAAAACAATGACAAAATAAGACAATTTAACACAATTTAAAGCATAACAACATGGTTTTTACACTCTAAATAAATAAAATTATTAAAAACTGGTGTAATAGTGGCGCATCACTAATATGCGTTCCCTTCGAGCATTATGCGTTCCATATCACGGGCGTAGCGAGTAAAAGCGTCTCTTTTCCATAAAAACAGGCCCTTTCGTGGACCACCCAGGCTCAGTATAAAAATAGACCGGTACGGAAACTACCTACAATCGGTCAAAACGGCACACTCACACTAACATGCGCATCGACAAGACCCCTAAGCGGTTGTCGCGGTGATGTCAGCAGTGAGTATCGTGTCAAAACGAGTGATCGAGTGCAATCAATAACTCGGCTTGATTTATAAAACAAGTATGTTTCAATGAAAAGTAATAATTAGTTTCTAAAACATTATAAAATAAAAATAAATAAAATAAAAAAGGTTTTTATTCACGTAGACTTTAAAAAAGCGCTTGTAAATAGTCAGAACATGTTTGTAGTAATACAGTTATTATTTCTAGTTACTTATTACAGATATTTAGGTACACGGAATGTTAAAACATTTATACAATTTATTTTATAATAGTAGTGATATTTAGCTAGCTTGTATTAAGTTATTGTCAAGGAGATTATCTTTAGGTTTAATTATTGAAATTTATATTTTACTACATATCACGTCTGAATGGTTCTGTCTATATTATGGTATGAATTCAGTATTAGTAATATAACGGACCTTGTGTTTAAAAGTGTAACTTTAATTAGTGTTATATTAGTGTAAATAGTATATATATTTTTTTAATTTAGCATAAGAATGTGTTTCAGTTATTTGCTTGAGTTGATTATAAATATGTTTTAATTTTATTTATGTTAAAAATTATGTTTAATTTTATTTGTTTTATGTAGTATATTTTATTTCATTTAATTTTATTTTTCTTTATGTGTCACTATTATGACATTTATGCGCATGCTGTGACACCTTAAAATGTTGTGCATTTAATTGTAATTTTGTAGTTAATAATCTAGACGTAAGAAACAATGTAACAACTACTGGTTGTCCAAATAAATAAATAAATATAAAACGACGGTCGCGCTTTAATGCTACCACCGGATCCAATGGGCCCCAACTGAGAAGACCCAGCGAAACACATTAAACGAACATTAAAAGTTACAACCCTACAGTTTCAATAGAGCGATAATTATTTCATCGATTAGGCTTAGTTACCTTACTGTCCATATTTATAAACGCCGAGGTTCGAACCCTCGGAGCAGATTATTTGGCTGTAGGCATATTTCTATTATCCGTAAAAGCAATGACAACGTATTATTTATTATACAAACATATAATTGACCGCCATAAAGTTTATCCAAACTCGGAACAAAATTTTATGGGTCACACACATAATTGTCCAGCGCGGGAATCGAACGCGAGACATGAAGTGGCGAAGCGACTGTCTTTACCGCAGCGCCACAGGTGCACCCAATATAGTAATAACAACATGAAAACGAAGACTGCTAAAATGTTCTGAGTTTCAGTGAAAAATGTAACTGTCTTGAAACTTGCAGTGAATTTAATAAAACGGAGCATAGGAAGTGAAATGAGGGAAGTCCGTCTTTTGTCGAGAAGACAAAAGGGGATGATAGTTGTAAAAGCTTATGTACGGGTTGCATAAGGGACGCTATTTTCTTTGACTATATAGTTCTGCTCGTAAAAATAAAAAGTATAATATAAAAGGTAATACACGTAGAGTTTAGAAAAGTGTAATGTTTGCAGTATTAGAATATAATAACCTTAGTGATTAAAGTCACGTGGCTACTGCCCCGGCACCGTACGATCCATGTACAGGACAACTATTTGTGTCACCCATAAATAATTCCACGGTCACCGCAACCTAGTTGGTAGTGCTCCTGCCTTCGAAGCTGGTGGTCCTGGGTTGGAATCCCGGTAAGTGCAAATATTTGTGTGATGAACACGAATATTTGTGTTTCTGAGTCATGGATGTTCTCTATGTATTTATGTATTTATTTATCTATATAAGTATGTATATCGTCGCCTGGTACCCATAGTACAAGCTTTGCTTAGTTTGGGGCTAGGATGATCTGTGTGACATTGTCCCCAGATATTATTATAATGGTCATATAAGGGAATCGAACCCAAAATAAGTTTGAAAAAAATCTCGGGACACCTAACACACTGCGATCTAATCCTAAACCAGGCAGAGTTTGTACTTTGGCAACCAGACATCTGATGAACACATTTATATATTTCTAAATGCATACACATTATAAATATCGTCACACAAATATTTGTCCTAGATGGGGATCGAACCCACGACTTCCGCCTGATCAGTTAGTGTCATTAACCACAGGATCAACAGGCCAGGTTTAACTCAAATGGAATTAACTTGAAATATGTCGATTTTATATCATTCATAAGATACCTATCAAAGTTATAGTTCCAGGTGTTCAATTTTATATTAAAGTTTATTGATATAAAACCTCTTTCTAAAATAAGGTACTTAGTATGCAACTCCAAACCATCCTGTAACAAGTTTATGTAAAGAACGTACTACGTATAAAAAGAATAAACTGTCAAACATAACCGCTAAAAATTGGTGCCACAGATTATAAAAAGTCAATTATAACGGCGCGCTTGCACGTTTTCAATAAATGTCCCGACGTTTCTGTGTATTCCTGGTATTTACATAGAATGTCAACTACGCTAAATGATTTTATCTATCTGTGACATGGTTCTTTAAATGCTGTACATTTCTGTCGAACAACCATTTTACCAGTCTTGAGCTCATCTAAAGACGTTTTTACTTCGCATTTTGCTGTTAACAAGCCAATAGATTAGGTTATCGTGAGCTTTATATTATGGAGGGATCGTGTATGATGTTATTACTGTAATATGGTCGTGGGTAAAAATATTAAAGAATAGTGTTTGGATCCATACTTATCGCTTATGTATGCTGTAGACGATATTTATGCAAAGTTTGTAGATACTTTTATCTAAGTAGCTATAGAAGAAATGGCGATTCGGCGGAAGAAGACCACAAATAGTATAAGACATTTTTTTATTAACCTAGGGGTATAGGGTTTTTGGTGTGTGTTGACGGCATAGAATATCATCACCCCAACTCATCCCGTGGGGGGGCGTAGAAATCGACCGAGGGAATACCTACCAGAGAACGGGCAGAAGCGTTTTTCTGTGAACTATGACCATCAAACTGCGATCGCGAACCCGTCTGCCAAGCGTGGACATACTTTGGCTGACATGATGATATGGGGTCTTTTGGGATTCGAATCTCGACAGGGCGCTTACTAATGAATAGAAGTATGAGATAGTAAATATGCGAAGATATTACATTGAGAATTGGGGAGGGCATTTATCGTTACGAATGCAAAATAAATTGAGGGTTTTGGTGGTCGCGGAATTTTCGCGGTCATATTCTCGGCCAGCGAATAGGTATAATATGTTTGAATAGATTATAGGATCAAGATTTTAATAAACATTACTGGCTTACTGGCGTAAGCCGAGAGCTATAGATAATCCCGGGAGAAGATAGGTGTCTACGAGACTGCGAGACTACGAGATGACCATCTAAATGCGGTGGTTTTGAAGTTAGATGTGTTGTGCAACGAATATTGCCACACCATCTCTTCCGTGGGGGCGTAGAAGGCGTCCCACCCGAGGGAATACCTACCAGAGAACGTTCTTTGTTAGTTATACCCTCGATAGCAGCGTCTCTAAGAGTATCTAAATCTGCCAAGCGTAGCAACTATGCAATATCCCCTTAACTAGATGAGCCTTCTGTCCAGCAGTGGGGATCATACTGCTGACATTATGATGGCTGAGTCTAAAAACCGTTTAGACGCTTGCTTTATCTGCTAGGGCAAAGTTCCTGAATCATCCAAAGACACTGCAGGAGTAAGGTTGCCAGGCCATAAAATGCAAAGGCTGGACTGCGCACTATATAAGGCCTGACATTTTGCCCTAAAAGCCGGATATTTTTTTTATTGCCAAACAGTTTGCTCTCTTGTCCGCTCGGACGCTCGTCCGCCCATCGTCGTACGAATCGCCACTCTGACAAAAAGCCTGACAAAAGCCGGACAGGCCAAACACGTACATATTTGGCCGGACGCGACCGCAAAAAGCCAAACATGTCCGGCTAAAGCCAAACACCTGGCAAGCCTATGCAGGAGGCCCTCTAGCCAGCCTTTCATAGTGTCGTGGACTTCTGGATGGAAATAAAATGTTCACGCACAATGGCCCCATAGGATGGTAACTGCGGAAACCAATCACCCAAATATCTAATGACGGATAGTAGGCAATTAGAGAGACTAGAGTTATTAATATAGGGCACGGTAGCTGATCGCTTTCAAGTCGGCAATATTATAGTTTGCGGAGTTTGCCAACCTATTAAAAAAACAGTTTATTCTTTTTAACAGTTTTTTGAGCAAGGTTGTCAGTTTTCCTGAAAGGATTTTTATTTGTTTGTTTTTGAACCATTTTTGATAATATCATTTTATTGTATAGGATCTGCTTTTAAATTTGACCCACTCAGCAAACTAGAGATTTATACAAAAAAGTATGTTGGTGGTAGTTCTAAAACTTTAATTCAGTAACTTCGTGCAATTGCATTCTGAAGAGCTTGTAAGAAGAGCTTTTGATTAAACATTCCATTGTAGTTCTACCTGACGAGGAAGTTAAACTTTTCTATTGCATTACCCTAGTTTTAGCACCAAGGTTTACGGCCTGGAATTCAAGGCGTAACTATCTCGCCCGCGTATTGAAGACAGCATTTTTGGAATATGCATCGCTGATTTCGTAGGGTTAATACTTTTATAATATCAGTTAGTAGTATATTTTCAGTTTTATATGTTTTTTATTAACGAAAACGATATTTCCATATCGTAAACTACCACGTATAAAAATTTTAAAAGGAAAAATAGTATATGCACACACAGTTCTTGATAGTTGAAGAACGTGAGGCACAAAAATTATCTGCACGTCTCCGAATGGATTCCATCCCAACACTAGCTGCAACATTAACTGCGGCAGCGCTGGTATTCTGATGGAGCCAAGTTCAACAACCCATGGACAATTAAAGTGTCACTACAGCATGCAATTACAATTTGGAAATACCTTTACACTAATAAATAAATAAAAATATAGAATAGTTTTAAGAAAGGAGGTACTCATAAATATTGGAATAATATACTAATGCTGTGGCCCGCAACTTTACCCGCGTTAAACTTTATAAATTATAGCTTATGTGTTACTCGGATATATAAGCTATATTTCCACAAAGTTTCGTGAAAGGGTAACAAATATCCATACATCCAAACATCCATACATCCATACACCCATACATGCAACATCCATACTCACAAACTTTTGAATTTACAATATTAGTAGGATTATTCTCACAATATGACCGAACTACATTTTAGAATGTTTGAAAAATTATTTTATAGCATGACATCTTAGTTTGAGTGCGAGATGGCTGCACGGCGAGGTCTGCGCTTTTATGAGGACAAGGAGAAACTAGCTTATTGTGTTACTTAAATAAACGTTTATGTTGTTAACCGTGTTAAGTGTTCGGCCACAGTGGAGAACTTCAGGCTTTCGCGCGGGATGACAGCTACAACTATTTGTATGTAGCACATGTTGTCTTGCATTTGTCCTTTGTGTAGGCAATAGGTCCTGTACTTATGACCTGTTGAAAGGGTCACCATCTCAGCGTTTTATGTGTTGTGACACCCAACGCTGATCTTCCGTTGTTATCCGTGAGAGGTAGTGGTAATGGTAGTTCGGACTAATGTGTAGGGAGATTTTATATAAATTATTAAAAACTTTTATTCGCGTTGAAATGTTTAAATAGTAACCTATGTGTTATAGAGATATATAAGCACAAATTTCCACAAAATATTAAAAAAACGCTGCATACGTTCAATGTTCAATATTAAGGTCAAAGACAGTTGTGTCCCAGTTTTCAGAGAACATAAATTGTTAACATTCCCATGTATTTATATTTTAGAAATGGCAATATTAGTTAAAACCAATCCTCAACTATTTAAATCTTTAAAAGAAGCTCGATATTGTACAGTCTCTATGAGGTCACAGTACCAAAACTTATTGTATGAAGGTGACTGTAAAACAGCTTTGTTTAAAGAAAGTGTTATGGGAATGGCTCCTGTTATTTTTAATAAAATACCTAATTGTATTAAGGATCAACCTTTAGAAGTTTTTAAAAAGAGACTCACCACCTTATTGCAAAATAATTGTTATTACTCTGTTCGAGAATTCTTAAACGATGCTTCTATAAATTATTTTTTTATGCTACTGACGTTGTATTAGTTTTAAGGTTATTGTGAGCAAATGTGGTTCATAAATGTTTGTATGCCTAAATAGGAAGAATGTACAAGGATTCGTTATACAATGTGGAGCAGGACGATTGACATTCCTCTTAACCACGTAAAGAATGGCATGCTCTTTACCCGTATACAAAAAATCAATCAAATCCAATGAATACTTTAGCCACAGGAAATTATTTATCATTTTCATAATTTTCAACATGATGTAGATCGGAGTCCGTAATAATAGGTAAACATTGTAAGGTCAGGGACCTGTAACGTTCGAAAAAACTCTCTACGTCTCGATATGCTTGAAAGACAGAGAAAGGTGTCATACGATCCTACTCTGACGCGCCCCGCCCTCTCCCACAAAATACCACAATTAGAAAGAAAAAGAAATATTACTTACGCAAATAATGCATTAGTGGTGCATAGAAAATTGCGAGTGTGTGTGTGAGCGGAATTTTTTCGGAAAATAGTCCTTGACTCGGTAACTAGGTCAGTCAGTGCATAGCGGCGCCCTTTGAGGAGAGCACACGCATACTTTTTTCTATCACAAGACTAGCCGCGCGCGCATTGTTGTGATTTTATGAAAAGTTTGTGGTTATTGTGATCAAAGACGATTTATGATAGTTGGATTAGTGCATTGTGTGACTTATTGTTAGGTGTTAGTGTAATATAAGATATTTAGGCATTTATTAGGTAATTAGTTTTGTGATTTACGTTAGGTTTGTATAGTTTAATAATTATGCCTCAAATAAGGTATACAGCTGCCGAGTACACCGACATGGTACTTATGTACGGAGAATGTCGCCAAAATGCGGCTTTAGCATTGCGTAGATATCGGGAGAGATATGGTAACACAAGAACGTGAGAAAACGAGAGAATCGGCCTTTGGTTCCTCAAGGAGAAGGTGTGTCTTCAAATTCAAGTCTCGAAGACCGGATATTACAACATTTTGAAAACATGTGATGTGATATTATGTGATTAATTATCCAATCAGTGATCTTTTATTAATTAACAATTCGCAACTTAATGAGTTTGTGCCGCTGATTTGTTCTTCTCCGACTAAAGTACCTACGGCCAACACCGCCGACACGCTGCACGCCGCACCACGCCGCGCACTAGGTCAGTGACTTTTCGTAGATAAAGCGTGTTTACTTTTTATCTAGTTGATTCTGCTATATATTTTGTTTGAAAATTGCAATTTTTAAATTTTCCATTTACTACTAATCTTCGTGTCTTAAAATGTTTTGATGGACTAGTACTGTGCTCGTTTTAATTTAATGTCGTAGTTCCAGATCCACATTGTATATCTGCAACACCAATTGCAAACACCTACATTCTTTGCAAATAAATGATCACTTACTTACTTACAAAGTTTTATCAAAAATCGTCTGTAGTTTTTGCGTGATCGAGTAACAAACATCCATACTCACAAACTTCCTTCCTTTTTATTTATAATATTAGTAGGCTGTAAAAATCAACAATGATATAATTTCTAGCTGTCCCGTAAGGTCACCTGTGGTCTCATATAATTTAAGTATATTTTGTATGTAAAGACATGATGATAGTGTTTCAGGTTAAAGTGAGAGAGGAAATATCGGAGCTTAGCCACAGTTGTGCAGCACACTCGCATCACTCGCGTCAAGCAGCACTGTCAATTGATTCTCTTTTATAATACAATTGCACGGCAATCCGTTATGCCCGGGACGACATAAAGCTTAGGACCGATAGCTGAAGTTGAATTCTTAATGAGAATTTGAATCTAGGATCTCATTACGTGGAGTTGAATATGCTACAAGTGAAATATATAGCCGAGCTGACGGCCGCTAGGGCAGAAAGGTTCTCGAGTGGCGACCACGAACCGGAAGACGCAGCGGGAAATCGCTGGATGCGGATAGCGCAAGACCGGCAATTGTGGAGATCTGGGGGGGGGGGGGGGGGGCTTTGTCCAGCTGTGGACGTCTTTCGGCTGATATGATGATGATGATGATGATGAAATATATATAATAACTAGGTAATATAAATATCATATATAAATCCGTCCAAAATACCGCAATGTTGCAAGTCGAAAGAAAAAAAAACTTCGACCGGTGTGTATTGCAGTGACTTTCGGAACAGAGACGTGGTCGCTTACTATGGGCCTGATAAGAAGGCTCAAGGTCACTCAAAATGGAATGAAGAGGGCTATCTCGGAGTTTCTCTCAGATATTGAATCAGAAATGTTGAAATCTGCAGGCGAAAGAAACTAACAGATTGAAGAATTGCTAAGCTGAAGTGGCAGTGGCTGAAGGAGCTAATAAAAACTGGCCAAGTGCGAGTCGGACTCACCCATGAAGGGTTCCGTACCAGCAAGTATTTCAGTTGATTAAATGAAAGCAAATTGCGGTTTACGATTTATGACGTATTAAAAAAAACTACTTGCTAGATCTCATTCAAACCAATTTTTGTTGTTAGTTTCCATGGTAATGTATATCATATATTTTTTTTAGTTTTATCATTCTCTTATTTTAGAAGTTACAGAGGGGGGGGCACTCATTTTACTACTTTGGAAGTGTCTCTCGCGCAAGCTATTCAGTTTAGAAAAAAAATGATATTAGAAACCTCAATATCATTTTTGAAGACCTATCCATAGACACCCCACGTGTACCTATGGGTACGATGAAAATAAAATTTTTGAGTTTCAGTTCTATGTATGACCCCCCAACATTATTGTTCTTTTTCTATTTTTGTGTAAAAATGTTAATGCGGTTCACCGAATAGGTACATCTACTTACCAAGTTTCAACAGTACAGCTCTTATAGTTTAGGAAAAAGTGGCTGTGACATACGGACGGACAGACAGACAGACATGACGAATCTATAAGGGTTCCGTTTTTTGCCATTTGGCTACGGAACCCTAAAAAGTTCTCGAGTGCCGACCACGAACCGGGAGCCGCAGCATGGGTACGCCTCCTACCAGATGGACCAATGATCTTGCGTGGGTCGCTGGCCCACTGGATGCGGGTAGCGCAAGACCGGTACTTGTGGAGATGTCCTGGGGAGGCTTATGTCAAGCAGTGAATGTCTTTCGACTGATATGATGATGATATAAGTATGTTATATGTTTTTTCTATTTAGTTTTCTATTTATTTTATATTAATTTAGTGAATGTGGTGCTTACCTGTTAGTAATTTTTACACTAGGCTTGTTAATATTACGGTAATACTCAACTGTATTAGTGTAAACAATTGTTGGTGAGCCAATAAACAAAAAGTAAAAAAAAATATTATTAAAAAATCTTGCTTCTTAAATGATCTTTATACAACAATTTTATATTTTTGTGTGTACTTTTAGAATTGAATTTGCGTAATATGAAAAAAACCGGCCAAGTGCGAGTCGGACTCGCACATGAAGGGTTCCGTAGTAGCAAGTATTTAAGTGTTGATTAAATGAAAGCAAATTGCGGTTTAAAACGTATAAAAAAAAAACTATTTGATAGATCTCGTTCAAACCAATTTTCGTTGTTAGTTTCTATGGTAATGTATATCATATATATTTTTTAGTTTTATTATTCTCTTATTTTAGAAGTGACAGGGGGGGGGGGGACACTCATTTTACCACTTTGGAAGTGTCTCTCGCGCAAACTTTTCAGTTTAGACTAAAATGATATTAGAAACCTCAATATGATTTTTGAAGACCTATCCATAGACACCCCACATGTATGGGTGGACATGTATGTCGGAAAAAAGTGGCTGTGACATACGGACGGACAGACAGACAGACATGACGAATCTATAAGGGTTCCGTTTTTTGCCTTTTGGCTACGGAACCCTAAAAAGAAATAAAATAAGTGATTTTTTTTCTTTGTAAGGCTTGGATTGGGATATGAAATGTTGTTTTACCTTCAAATTTTGTTCCTAATCAAACATTAATTTTATATATTAACTAGCTGGTGCCCGCGACAATTTTGAATGATGATAATGTAACTACTTACTTCTAGCTTAATCTAAAAAATATAACTTTTAATGCAAATATGTAATATAAATTTAAGAAATCTAACCTATAAATAAAGACTAACTAAGAAATAAAATAAAGATTACTTTGCTACTGTTATTAAAAAAAAAAGTACTCGATATCATCAACCAAAAAAAATCAAAGAATACATATCAATTGTTCTTAAGTATAGTCAGTAAGTCAAATAAAGTAAAATAATAATCAACGATGCATTAATCTCAAAGGTAACTCCCATTAGATTAGGTTGCGACCACGGCATTGATAGGTCTAATATCACATTTTGTGAACGAAACCATAGCACGATCTAAAACGATGATTACGCCATCTACTAACAAAAATATAAACTTGTAAAGCGGTATAATTAAAATGTGTGCATATATTTTGGGTGAGATTTAGGCGATTATCTGTTGATTCAGTTTTGTACTACCTTTTATTTCAAGCATTGATTTATTTAAAAGTTCCGCGATCTGAAACGATATTAACGCCATTTAGTTACAAAATTGTGAACGTGTAGATCAGTAAAATTAATATGATATTTTTTGGGTGCGATCATCCCGACACCAACAATTTATACTACGCTAACTCGAATCTAAGGTAAATTCGTTATTTATCCCAATTTGATTAAAATGTCGTTTTTTTAATTTGTTATAAAAATTACAAAAATAAAGAAGTTACAAACAAATCTTATAAAACGCTAAATCTTTACTTAGACGACAACGACCACGACATTTTAAGCAACATGGCATAAGAAAGGAATTTTTCTGAAATTTGAGTTAGGTAGCGTAAATTCTTGGTGGCTATCTATTGAATCAGTTTTGGTTTACCTTTTTTTTAACAACAAATTATTCACTGGATTGCTTTATTTTTAACTGAAAGATCAAATACCGATTTACATGCGTTTAACTCAAAAAATAAAACTGATTTTCATACAAACTTACATCCCCTATTTTAGTCGTCCTTAGGGATAAAATTCCAAAAATCCTGAAATATATATTTATTATTTTTAAAGGAAAGGCAAAATATCAATTTTCATGCGTTTACCTTAAAAATGTCACATTTTTCATACAAACTTACATCCCCTATTTGTCACCCTTAGGGGCGGAATTCTCGAAAATCGTGAAATATATATTTTTAATTTTAAACTGAAATGCCAAATACCAATTTTCATGCGTTTAACTTTAAGTCCCAGTTTACATAGAAACTTACATCCCCTATTTTACGACCTTAGGGGTGGAAATCTCAAAAATTCAGAAATGTATATTTTTAATTTTTAACTGAAATGCCAAATACCAATTATCATGCGTTTATCTTAAAAATTGTCATATTTTTCATACAAACTTACACCCTCTATTTTACGTTCTTGGGGCTGGAATTTCCGAAAATCCTGAAATATCCTGAAGGCCAAATACCAATTTTCATGCCTTTAACTTCAAAAACGGCAAAGTTTCATACTAACTTTGCACCCCCGTTTTACCCCTTTAGGGGTTGAATTTCGTAAAATCCTTCCTTATTCCTTGTCTACAGTATAAAGAAAACATTTGTGCAAAATTTCAGCTTTCTAGGTCCCACGGTTTTGGCTGGGCGTTGATGAGTCAGTCAGTCAGGACTTCTCTTTTTATTTATATAGATAGATTGTTTGTATATCCATAGTAAAGCAACAGAGATCATAGATACTAAATCTTAATCTCGGAAACATATGGAGAGGGTATAGTAACGTACACACTATCGAACCGAGGAACGAGTACGCTTTCATACCGATAGTTTCAAATCGACTGATTACTTCCCTGGGCCGCTGCCAAATGGAAACAAGGTGAAACGCTGTGACTTTTCGTAATTAACTGAGAACTTGCCTGGAAAGAACTATTTTCTAACTACTGACGGCCTGGTGGCGTGGTTGCTAAATACTTGCTTTTCACGCCGGAGGTCGTGGGTTAGATTCCCACCCAGGACAGATATTTGTGTGCATGAACATGTCTGTTTGACCTGTGTCTGGTTGTAATTATCTATTATCAATTAGTATATGTAGTATATCAGTTAACAGGTTTCCATAGTACAAGCTCTGCTTAGTTTGGAATCAGATTGCCGTGTGTGAATAATGTCCCAGGATATTTAAGATAAAAAAAAAAAATAACGTGTGCAGATCACTATTATTATTATTACTTAGTTGTAGAATAAGGCGCTCATGGCAAGGTGCCCTTACTGAACTGATGGCCTACATGAACGGCGCGCGGCGGTCAGTCTCAATAGAGATTAGCCATTTGTGTGAGACATATTATCGTGCGTAAGTGAGGGCACAAACACAGGTGTATTTGCTATTCCCTCACTCTTATGATCTGATTGATGGCTATGACCGAGCCAGGACTTGAGTCCAGGACTTCATTATCTACAGTTGGACACGTTACCGCTTGACCAACGAGGTAGCAACTACGCCCGCGGCTCGTCGCATAAACTTGTTCTGGACTACCTGGAGGAGGTGGATGAATTGATCCCTAGCGTGCGCGAAGACCGGGCTCGCGTAGGTCATCATGGGTCGAATGCACGTCTTGTAAATTCTCACCTTGTTTTCAAGGGACATTTTACTGCGTGCATTCAGGAGGCCGTGTAATCGATAAAGGGCAAATGAGGCACGGTTACGAGCGTATCTCAGATGGTCCTTGAAGTTTAACTTCCGATCGAGGATCACTCCCAAATATTTGGTTTTCTTCTCCCAGGGGATCGGTTCACCAAACATTCGGACGGGATCGGCGGTGGGGGAGGGGTCTATCCTAGAGAAGAGCACGGCTGCGCTCTTGGTGGGATTGACTTCGATCCTCCATTTCCTGAACCATTCGCCGAGGGCGTCGGCTGAGGATTGGAGTTCTCGGTGGATGGCTGACGTGCTCCTACTGGAGTAGTAGAGAGCTGTGTCGTCAGCGAAGAGGGCTAGATGAGCCTTATTGGGTCTGGGGATGTCGCTGGTGTACAGCGAGAATAGGAGCGGGGCAAGGACTGAGCCTTGGGGAACTCCTGCGCGTATCGGTCTGAGGGAGGAGTAATTTCCCTCGACGCGGTATCTAAACGTTCGGTCCGTAAGGAAGTCTCGTAAGATGTTCTTACGAGACTTCCTTACGGACCGAACGTTTAGATACCGCGTCGAGGGAAATTACGCGATGTAAAAATAGCTATGCCCCGCGGTTTTACCCGCGTTAATCTTTATAAATTATCACAGCTCCTCGCCCGCAGGTGATAGTGTGATAATATGGAGCCTATATGTTGACCCGACCTCTTAATAATATTCATGCAAAATTTTAAGTAAATCCATGCAGTACTTTTTGAGTTTAGCCCGGACATACATACAGACAAACAGACGCACAGGCAAAAATTCTAAAAACTATATTTTTGGCTTCGATTTCGATAGTAGATCACGCCCCAAGTATCGTATAAAAAATATGCAATGTACAGTTTTGACTTTCCTACGATTATTATATGTATAGGTATAGATATATAAACCCGAGAATTGTAAGCCCCAGAAACGCAGTTTCATCATCATCATATCAGCCGAAAGACGTCCACCGCTGGACAAAGGCCTCCCCCAAAGATCTCCAGAAACGCAGGGTATGTCCATATTAATATATAGATTTAGCTCATTCACGAAATGGTGATTCCTTTATGCCGATCACAGCTAATAAATTCTTGAAAGAATAATGAAAATTCAAAAACCGTATATTCGTTGAGAAAGATGTAAGATTTTTTATGAGATAAACAAAAGTGATTAAACCGATAGATATAAATGACCCCACCACATATCATATTAATGGAGAATGTACAAAGACTGTATGTAATTAAAATAGTAACAGCAAGTATTGGTATGTTGGTCTAGTGCTTAGTAATCTATGAGTGTGAAGCCAACCAGGCAAAATCTTTGTGTGATGAGCAGGTTTATTTGTTCTATGTCTTAAGTGTAATAAATCTACATATATATGTATTTAGAAATAATAATAAATAAACACTATTAAACACAAATTAATTCAGACAAATCTGACGCCTTATTACCAATATTCTCCCAAACCAGTATTGGACAGCATCAACCACAAATTATATTTTGACAGAGCCATACTAACAGACAAAACAATACATAATAATAGACCTGATATCACTTTAATAGATAAAGCCAATAAAATAACATATTTGATTGATATTGCCGTTCCTAACACACATAACGTCCAAAAAACTGTTACAGAGAAAATACAGAAGTACACAGATTTAAAAGAAGAAGTAGTAAGAATATGGAAAATGGAGAAAGTATTAATTGTGCCATTGGTGCTCTCTAGTACTGGTATCATTCCAAAATACTTACATCACTCACTCCGTTTGTTAGATTTACCAGAAAATACATACATAAATATGCAAAAAGCAGCAATTCTTAACACTTGCCGAATTGTGCGAAAGTTTTTACAGGATGACACCTACAATAATGAATCCCTGCAAGAACATGATGCTGACTTGGCGTAAGCCCGTAGGCATCATTACTAACCGAAAAATATATATCGAGAAAATAAAGAAAAGTAAAAAATAATAATAATAAAATAAAATATATATGTATGTTTATCAGTTGTCTGGCTGTCATAGTACAGACTCTACCTAGTTTGGCATCATTAGCGCGTTGCCTGCCTAACTTGCAACAAACTTTTGCGGCGAAAAATCTTATAAATCTCTTGTTTTTTATGGTATGAGATGGGGTGATGATATTCAGTATAGTATATCAGTACCTCTAGCACGAGTTCCTGCAGTTTACTTACTTGATCACACATACAGTTTCGTCCCATACATTGAGCACCAGAGTTTTAGTTGTGTTGAGTGCTCAATGTATGGGAGGAAACTGTACGTGTGATCGAGTAAGTAAACTGCAGGAACTCGTGCTAGAGTCACTGATATTCACCGCCGTCACCACATGGTATATAGTTATCATTAGTAGATTTTAAATTAAAATATATATGTTAACTCAATAGATATATATTACGATATAGATAGCGAGAGTTAAACAGAAAATATTATTGTTTTCAGCACAAATAGAAACATAACTTTTTGTTTATAAAATTTTGAAGGCAAACAAGCATACGGCCCACCTTATGGGAAGTGGTCACCGTAACCTATGAACACTTCCAACACCAGGGGAATCATTAGCACGTTGCCTGCCTAACTTCCAACAAACTTTTCGGCTTTATAGCTTATAAATCTCATGCTTTTTACGGGATGAGGGGTGATGAGATTCTGATATTCACCGCCGTCACCACACAGCATATAGCATAAAGTTATCATTAGTAGATTATAAATTAAATGAACTCAAAAGATATATATATCCGAGTTCAACAGAAGATATTATTGTTTTCTGCCCAAATTGAAACAAAACTTAGTTCCTGCCTAACTTCCAACAAACTTTTGCGGCGCAAAAGCTTTTAAAATCTCATGCTTTTTATCTGAACTCGAGCCGTAAAATCAAATCTGTTAACGTGCTTTATTTAGTCAAATGAAGTATAAAGGCAAAAAGAAGACGCAGGCGGTTATGCGTCATGTTTTTTTATGAACAAAATTGTTATAAACAAAAAAAAGCATCTAAATTGCGAAGTGCAGTTCATATGCGCAGCGCGACACACTTCGAGTCCACACTTTCATGGCAAACCAGTTATTTACCAAACGTGTGTGCGCCTTTGTCCTTCTAAATCAAATTGCTCTCGAACGTTTACAACTAATACATTTAAATAAGTCAAGAAACTGATCGATTCGCGTTTGACCAGTTAAAATCGCGTTCGTTCTGATTTCAAATCAAATTATTAAACTTTCTCAGTTCTCGGGAGGTTAACAAACGACGACGCCATTTTTATTTATTAGATTGTTTAGGTAATTGTATAATCTATTTTATTCTCAATACTCGTAACTGCCTACAATAGGTACAGCGTATGACTTTTGCAGATCGATTCTAAATCATCAGATGAAGTAGATCACGTTATCGGATGATTTAGAATCGATCTGCAAAGGAATTTTTAATGAATACAATATACCTGCGCCCGAGGGGTTTTCCATTGGGGTTCGAAAATGGACTCTGAGCGTTTAAAAAGCATTGAAACTTTGTATGGGATATACTAAACCCTGAACAGGTTAGATACTGTGTGCCTAAAGGCAGACGAAGGCATTTTTGACCCCCGACGCAAGACGGGGCAACAAAGTTTGTAAGTTTGACATCGATATCTCTCTCCGGATATAATGACAGGAAACGTGGTAAAAGAGGTGATTTTACTATCTAAATTAGTTAATTAGAATATATCATGTAAATATATTATCATTATCTATATAAGTATGTATTTACAAAAGAAAAGTAGTATATTTAGTATATCAGTTATCTGATATCCATAGTACAAGCTCTGCTTAGTTTGGGATCAGATGACCGTGTGTAAATAATGTCCTAAGATATTTATTATTTTATTTATGTGAACGAGTTTACGAAAAATTTACTGTGAGCATTACTCTATCTAGAATTTATTTTTAACCTTAATCCATTTATTATATCGGCTCCTATGATGCGATCTAGTCATAACAAAAATATGAAACACAAATATACACCCACGTCAAAATGAATAATCGATTTGCTGTGACACGAAATTATTCTGAATTATTAAACTGCCTTCAAACATTGCCTTGCGTCAATATACATTGGTTTTCTGTAATTAGATTTCTATTTATAAATAAACCTCGTTACCTAGAGATCTTTTGAAAATACATTTCTTAGCAATAAAACAATACCATTGGCTAAATAAAGTTCTTGTTGCCGCGTGATCAAACGAATAATATTAAACCTTATTATAAATATATAGATGCCTCGTTGGTTTAGCGGTAGCGTGCTCAACCGCAGATAATGAGGTCCTGAGTTCAAATCCCGGGTCGGACCAAAAAATGATTGTTTGATTTATCCATAAAAAGAAATTTCTCAGTATCAGCCCGAAGTCTGGAAGTTGGTGGTATTACACCCCCGTGCCTCGGAGAGCACGTAAAGCCGTCGGTCCTGTACCTGAACTCTTTCCGGTCGTGGCGCTAGTCGTCCCATCGGATCATGAGAGTGCCCCTGTGTTTGCGCACACACTTGTGCACTATATGTCCTGCGCAATTGGCTGGTCTCCTTTGAGACTGGCCGCCGTGGCCGAAATTCGGTCGGGAAGACATCATCATCATCAATATATAGAAGACTGTTTTTTTATACAATTTAAGTAGTTGGTAGGTAGTAGCCTATGAACGCTTGCAACACCAGGAGCATCATTAGCGCGTTGCCAACCCTTTAGAAACTTTATAACTCCCATTTTGAAATGCCCCATGCTGTAGTCTCTTGGGAAAACCGTAACAGGGAGTTCATTCCAAAACCTCAACGTACGTGGGAGGATATTTTACTAAAAGCGTACCGTCGATCGAAAAGGTACGAGGATTTACTAAAAAAACCAATATGGATTTTTTTATGCTATGGGACGACAAACGAGCAAGCGGGTCACCTGATGGTTGGTAAGTGATCACCACCGCCCATGGCCACATGCAACACTAGAGGAATAACGGGTGCGTTGTTGCCGGCCTTTAAAAGGGATAGCAAACAAATGTTGCTGACCCACCCCGATGAGCTCTGGCGACCTTACTCACACGCAGAAACACAACATTAAAGTTATTAATGTTATAAAAGTTATTAATTGACGGTCACCGTAGCCTAGTGGGTAGTGCTCCTGCCTACGAAGCTGGTGGTCCTGGGTTCGAATCCCGGTAATTGCAAATATTTGTGTGATGAGCACGAATATTTGTTGAGTCATGGATGTTTTCTATGTATTTAAGTATTTATCTATCTATATAAGTATGTATATCGTCGCCTGGTACCCATAGTACAAGCTTTGCTTATTTTGGGGCTAGGAAGATCTGTGGGACATTGTCCCTAGATATTTATTTTATTTATCCCCTAGATATTTATTATTGAGGAATATCTTTTGTAAGGTGGAGGTACTTCCTCAGTCGGGCTGCTCTTTGAGCGAATGAAGGCTATGCCCTACCTCTCCTAAATATAATTATCTGAAATAAATAATTTATTTTTATTATTTAACTTCGCAATTGGATTAACCAATCATATAAGCACAGCTCTGAAGAGATTTTCATTTAAAAATACGGGCATAATTGTCCGTCATTGTATGGTCATTGTCATAATATGGTCGGGTATTATCGCGACTAATCCATGTAACTTGATCAAAACGTCGGGAGAATAATAATAAAGGTGAGTAGCGTTAATATCTGAACATAATGTTGTATATAATCTCATCTTTTTTGGGGTTCCGTACCCAAAGGGTAAAACGGGACCCTATTACTAAGAACCCGCTGTCTCTCCGTCGGTCACGAGGCTGCAACTCATGAACCGTGACAGTTAGACAGTTGTATATTACACAGATACTGTATTTCTGTTGCCGCTATAACAACAAATACAAAAAAATAGAATAAAATAAAATTTATTTATAAGTTTTTTTTTTAAGTTAAGTATTAATTTAATATAAAAGAAATATATAAGGGGAGCCCCCATACAAATAACATGATTTTTTCATAGATAAAGATTTGGTAGCCTTCATGCACGAGTTCCATTAGCACTTGGCCGGTTTTTATTTATATTGCAACATTGTAATACAATTTTACGATTCATTATTATGATTTTACAAAAGTGATTATTTTTATGTATACCTTCAATACCGTCGGGCACAACGATGCTGAAAAGCAACACTCACTCTGATCACTCCATAAGTGATCGAGAGGTCACCGTCAAGGGGTTTAATTTCTAGGCCGCCGTGCTTCGGAGGGTACGTTAAGTTGTCAGTACAGGTTGTTGCCATTAGACAACAGTCGTTAAGCCATGAAAGAGGCCTACTGGGCGGCTTGAATAACTCTGACACCGGGGTAACGCCGATCGCTTATGGACCACACATGGGAATGTACAGACGCCAGCATATCCTGCTACCCCATTCTTTCAAATTTCTATTATAGACTTACAACTTTATCAAAAAATTTAAGATTCACTTTCATTTGGGGAAATTTGACAGATTGGGGTAGCTTGATGTGCTGGCGTCTGTACGTAGCAAAATTATAACTATATTGTTAAAAAAAATAGTTAGAAAGTGTTATATTATGCATGTTAATAAGACAATAATAAAGGCCTATTTTCTTTTTTACTATGCTGGAACACAGTGACTATACAGTAAAAATAACAAATCACACATACCTACTTCAAAATGAATAACCAATTAGCTGCGACTCAAAATTGTACTGAATTATTAAAGTTCGTCCTCTCGGTCCTTCGTATCAACCTTCAATTCAATTTAAAAGTCCTTTTAACAAAAACCTAATGAGGCTAAATACCTTTTCAGCAACAAAGTCGGTGGGTTCCTACGAACCACGTATTTAATTAAACGAGAAGCACTCACTGTGTGTCAGAAAAACAATTTTGTAGCTCATTACGAAATGTAACTCTTGATATAACAAAACAAGGTTGTGAAGTATTAATCCTAAAGCGTCGGTATGAAAGTGTACTTGTGCCTCGGTTCGATCGCAATCATTCTGAAAACTAATGCTCATTTTACGGCCGTTTTATGAGAATACAAAATAGCAGACTATTCGTAGCCAATGAGTTAGAGATAATGGAATACGTAGGTGTAAGATACTGTCAACAAAATAAGTATTTCTGATAAGTAAGTACTTTTTATTATGTGGTTTTACAGAGACAAAAATAACATTTAACATACGAATCTCAACTCGGAAAACCTCTTTAAGTTCAATATTGTGGATCAATTTTTAAGTTCGATTGGTCTGGTCAACCTGCTACTTGTTTTTTGCAGGCGGGTGGTGTAAAGTGCTTCCCGGCTTGATTAAACTAACAATTAGTGGAATTAACACTCAATCAATCAATCATTTATTATTTGTAAAACATAGGTACAAAAAATACAGATCTTAAAGTTGATTACAGTGCGCTATGTTTTGTCTATGGTAAGACATACAAATAATTCAAAAGTAGTTTTAAAGTTCATAGTAAAATATTTTAATAATGCCAAAAAATTCAGTATATAAAACAAAGAAAGAGCAAACATGAAATATATTTTAATATTGAAACCGAAATTAGAAAATGTCAAGAACTTTATCTTTTAAGAATTCGTCAACCGTGTAATAACACTTATCAATTAAAATTTTTTGCATTGTTTTCTTGAACTTGTGAATTTTTTTATCTGATCTGGTATCCTATTATATATTCTTGGAGCGATGCCAAAGAAGCTTTTATACATTAGAGCCGTTTTACATTTTGTGTGACACAATTGATTTAAATATTTAGTCCGCATAGGAGCTATTCTACCATCTGATAATTATTTAACAAATAGGTGTGAATTAATCTTTACAAATAATGCTGTTTCTAAAATGTACAATGATGGCAGTGTGAGTAGTTTAAAAGATCTGAAGAAAGGTACACAACTATCAGTTATTTTAATATTACGCATTGCCCTTATGCATCGCTTTTGCATTTTCACTAGATGATAATTTTGTATTTAGACTGTCATGTCCGCAAATTAATGCCTGAATTCATTACTTATTAAAACTAGTCTATTAAACTGAAAGAAAAATGTGTGAATATTACCCCACAATTGATTAACTTATATATATTTGTACTAAATTACAAAGTTTTGTGGTATTCCGGCTTATCATCAAGTTGAATTTAATAGATTAGGGACTTACGACACGTGTGGCCTGGGGGCTTAGGTAGTCGCCTTGCTACCAACTTAGCGCCCTAGTATTTCGGGTTTGACCCCGCACGTCCTGTGTGGGCTCCAACCAAAACATTTGTGTGACCCATAAATATTTGTCTTGAGATTGAGTTTGCTTTGTGTCCATTCATTGCATGTTTTAAAGTTGAATTGCAACAAAGTAATTGGTTATTCGGGTCCATGTTTCTTAATTAAGTATATGATCTATTATGTTCAAAAAGGAAAAGCTATTAGACGAAAATGAGGTAGAGCGTACCGTTTTTTGGCGTTATCGTTCGTCGTTCGGTACACAAACGCCCTTTGTGTTTAACCCTCCATGTAACAATGCTTGTGCGTAGCATTTAACTATAAGAATCCACGTACCTCCTAACTAACCTATAATTATGTGTTATATGCCTCGTTGGTCTAGCGGTAGCATATTCAACCGCAGATAATGAGGTCCTGGGTTCAAATCCCGGGTTGGGCCAAAAGTGATTTTTAAGTGAATTTCTCAGTATGAGCCTGAAGTCTAGGAGTTGGTGGTATTACACCCCCGTGCCTCAGAGAGGACGTAAACCAGACGGTCCTGTACCTGAGCTCTTTCCGGTCGTGTCGCAACTTGTCCCATCGGATCATGATGGAGATGGAATAGAAAGTGCCCCTTTGTTGGCACACACATTTTTGTACTATAATATGTCCTGCGCAAGTGGCTAGTCTTCATTGAGATTGGCCGCCGTGGCTGAAATTTGGTCGGGAGAACATTATTATTATATATAACATTTATGTCAACACTTTGTTTGCCATAAAAGTTATAAGTGACTTCTGTTGCTGACCGTAGGTACTAGATGTGAAAATAAAGTTAATTTTGCTATTGACCACCGGTATGGTCTCCACAGTATTATATAGGTACCTACTTTATTCCAGATAGCAAAAGACAAAGGGGGAATAAACTACCCACTTTTTTATAATAACCTGTTTATTCTAAATTTAATGTTAAAGTTGGAGAGAACATAATAAAGAGAAATTATTATTTATGTTTGTTCGTGATACTTAAACTTCTATTTCTTCTATACTGATTTAAAAAAAAAAACACCTATCGCCGGACATATTATAAGTGCCAAAGCTCTATTACCCCACTTTCATAATCCAAGCAAACAAGTCAGAATATGTACCAGAAGTTCCTGTAGTGTACTTCCTCGGAGATACATGCAGTTTCTTCCAGTACAATAACTATCACCGCCCCTCCCGGTAACGCCAATGAACTTCAAATATCTAATAGCTATACTAAAAAACGGTAAGTTTCTAATTCGGTAATCTAGTAATTCAAAGTATCCAGCTGAATGAAACGGTTTTCATCATGTTTTGCTACTGGCCTTCGTTTTGAAAATTTGAAAATGGAAGGGCAATCGAATGATCATTATAAGCACAACGTGACACTGGCGGAAGATGCTGGAGAAAACAGCAGATTGCCATTAAAAAAAGGATTATTATTAAAAAAAACTTCACTTCTTTTTCTACTAAAATCGACAACTTTATTTTAAAAAGTTGTGCAATAATTTTAAGGATTGGACTTCACAGTTTATTAAAAACCTTTTTGTGTTAGCAAATTGCAGCCTAATTCATTACTTTAAAAATAAAAAAGTCATCAAAAGACGTGCAAATCTATTGTAAATCTTTTATATTGTTCACATTTTAAATTAAATCATCTTGCTGCAGTTGTGCAGTCTAGATGGAAGGCAACCACCAGTGTGACCTCTGTTAGGACCTTGGTTTACAACCGTGTAGAAGATGCTTTAATTAGATTAGATTTAAGAAAGAAAAATGTGGTTTGCACACATTTAGCTTATCCTAAGCTCTTATCCGCTGGATGAGAGAAACGCAAGACCGGTATGTGGAGGTCTTTGGGTGAGGCCGTTGTCCAGCAGTGGACATTTTTCGGCTGATGATGATGAAGCTCTTAACTTAATTAGATGTAGTCATGTTAGAGGTATACAAACAGGGCCGACGAACACGAACGACGAACACGAACAGTGCCTCTAGCACGAGTTCCTGCAGTTTACTTACTCGATCACACGTACAGTTTCCTCCCATACATTGAGCACCAGCGCCTCTCGCGGAAACTATTAAGAACTAAAACTCTGGTGCTCAATGTATGGGACGAAACTGTTCGTGTGATCGAGTAAGTAAATTGCAGGAACTCGTGCTAGAGGCACAGGACGTCTTTCCTGTTCGTGTACCTCTAACATGTTACGGTTTTCCCAAGAGACTACAGCATGGGGCCCTTCAAAAAGGGAGTTGTAAGGTTTCTAAAGAGTCGGCACCGCGGTAATGATGCACCTGGTGTCGCAGGCGTTCATAGGCTACGGTGACCACTTACCATCAGGGGGGCCGTATGCTTGTTTGCCAACTAAGTTGTATAAAAAAAAACAGCTTCATCATCATCATATCTGCCGAAAAATGTCCACTGCTGGACAACGGCCTCACCCAAAGATCTCCACATACCGGTCTTTGAGACACGGAGGTGCAATATCGCCAACTGACTCCGGGCTTAAACGGAGAATTTCAATACTCCCAATATCGTTTGGGATTTCAATACTCCCAATATGATTTGGAATTTCAATACTCCTAATATCGTTTGGAATTTCAATACTCCCAATATCGTTTGGAATTTCAATACTCCCAATATCGTTAGGAATTTCCAAATTCAGGCCATCATTATCAGCAATTGATTAGGTTTCCACAAAATCAAAGAGGTAGGTTCGAGTACTTACTTATCGTATGGACAGTGTTTACCCTAGTGTCAGAGTTGTTCGTCCGCCCTGCAGGCCTCTGACATGGCTTAACGACTGATGTCTAATGACAACGAACGGAACCAACAACTTAACGTGGTCACCGAAGCACGCTCAGCAATTAAACCACTTTTGTCACCCATCTATTGAATGACCGCGAGCCAAGTTGCTTAACCTCACCGATCATTTACGGATCGGTGAGAGCATCTAGCTATATATATGAGTATATACGTTTTACAAGGGTTTGTATCAATAATGTAAGTATTAAGTGACCGACGCTAAAATTACTTTCTATATTAAGAATTCTGTATCGTTAAGTTATTGCGGAGTAACTTGATCATGGCCTTGTATTTAACTAATAAAATCTTAATTTTATGAGGTTGGTAATGACATTATAACATGGTTATTATTTTGTTTAGGTTTTTAAACTGCATATACTAATAAAATATGGTTCGTTCAAATTATTGTTGCCAACATATATTTTTTTTTTCCGCACTATGAAATTGGATTCCTTTATCCGCGGGGAACTTTAATTGCAATTTGCGGACACAAAGAACAGCCAGTCTAAGAACAACGATTTATGGGTCACACAAATAGTTGTTGTTGTCTATTGTTGCTGATTTTGGTACAAAAATAAAACTATGAACATGTACAAGATTCAGACATAGCCCTTTTCGACATGATACAAAAAGCATCGGCGGAAAACACAGTAATTATTGCTGGTGACTTCAACTTACCCAACTTAAAGTGGCCACTTGAAGGTGTCACCAGACATGACAAAGTCAGCGAATGTTTTATGAACATGTACAATAATAGTAACTTGAACCAATTAGTTACACAAATTACCAGGAAACGGAACAATGAGGAATCATTGCTGGACCTCATTTTATGTAATGAAGATACGCTAATTTGTGACGTAGAGTATTATCCACCAATTGGCAAAAGTGATCACTTAGTTATCACAGCTTGTATCCAACTACTTAGTAACAATGATAAAAGAACTGACAACGAACAACGTCACGATTTTTATAATGCAAACTTTGATACCATAAACAAACATTTAGCAGAAACATTGAGAACCAATGACAGTTCACCTACAGATTCATGGCTCTCACTGAAGCAGCAAATACATAAGGCAATCAATAAATTCATACCCAAGAAATCAAACTACAAAAATAAATGCTTTAATAAACCATGGATAAATAAAGAAATATTCGATTTAACTTCAAAAAAGAAAGCACTGTGGCATATATACCAAATAGGAAAAACTGATGATATGTATCGTGAATATAGAAATGTTAACAATAAAATCCTACAACTTACCCGAAGAAGAAGAGCATACTTTGAATCAAATATAATCGACTTGGGACCAAAATCTTTTTATGGATATATAAGAAAACAACTTAATTCCAAAGTGAGCATACCATCTATATTGAAGAATGAATCAAATCAACTAATTGTCGAACCGACACAAATAGCGGAGATGTTTGCAAGTCAGTTTGAACTTACCTTTGTTAAAGAGCCTGATGGACCGTTACCAACTATCAATATGGCAAGATGTATAAAATCACTTGAAACTATTGAAATCACAGCTGAATTAGTTAAAAAAGCTCTTGATACTTTCGACGACACTACAGCCACTGGACCTGATGAGATCCCGGCCATTTTGCTTAAGAAATGCTCGTCTACACTCGTAAACACCATTACCAAGGTTATGAATGAATCTTTAGATTCAGGATGCGTACCCGCTGATTGGAAAATGGCTACGGTTGTGCCCATATACAAGAAAGGAAATAAGTTACTTACTAACAACTACAGGCCAATAAGTTTGACAAGTATTCTATGCAAAACCATGGAAAAAATCATAGCTGATAAACTTAGAAGTTTTCTTAGCCAAGAAAATCTTATACTGAATGAACAACATGGCTTTGTCCCAAAGCGTTCTGTAACTACAAATCTGATTACGTGTGTCAACCAATGGATAACAAATCACGACAAAGGTCAACCCACTGATGTTGTTTACCTTGACTATGAAAAGGCCTTTGACCGTGTGCCTCTACGACGGCTAATACATAAATTGGAACACCTTGGAATACGTGGAAAGATATTAGATTGGATAAGAGACTTTTTAACAAATAGAACCTTTTGTGTAAGAATTGGAAATCAACTCTCTGTAGCGCGACCAGTTCACAGCGGTGTGCCTCAAGGGTCTGTACTTGGACCTCTCATCTTTATACTATACCTAACAGACTTAAAGAATACTCTACAACTCCCTTTTTCGATGTTTGCCGACGACACGAAGTTCTTCGCAAATCCATGCCTACAATCGCATGATATACAAAAAGATTTGGATGCCATATTCGACTGGACAACACGGTGGTTACTAACATTGAATGTAACAAAGTGCACCATATTACACATTGGCAAGAAAAATCCCCATAACATTTACTACCTGGGAAATCAACACCTTGCTCCTGTAACTACACAAAAAGATCTGGGAGTTGTTATAACAAATGACCTTAAATGGGAAACCCACATCAGTGGTGTCTCTAAAAAAGCTAATTCAATGTTATATCTTGTCAGAAAAGCGTTTAAGTGTCTTACTCCCAAAACTGTCTTGAAAATTTATAAAACTTATATAAGACCACTATTAGAATATGCATATGTGATATGGGATCCTTATTTCAAGAAAGACATCATGCTATTAGAGAAGGTCCAGAGAAGAGCGACAAAAATGGCTTCAGTACTGAGAAACAAACCATATGAGGAACGATTAAAAGACCTTGGCCTCACTTCTCTCGAAAAACGTAGACAGAGGGGAAGTCTCATTGAAACCTACAAAATTTTGTCTGGGGCCTACAATGTAGCAGGAATTAGGGACTTGTTTTCTCTAAATGACAATCAATATCTGAGAGGACACTCCCTAAAATTAAGCAGAATACCGCACAAAAGCAATCCACTAAAACACTTCCTGCCAAACCGTGTGGTCAATGAGTGGAATAAACTTCCTGAAACTGTCATAAAGGCACCCAATTTAAACTGCTTCAAAAACAGACTTGACAAATTTTCCAAATCGCAAACAAAAACACACGCATCAGCTTACTAGCTGCTAGTGTGATAAACACTTAATAATAATAATAATGTAGTTAATTATATTTTATACCTTTATTACATTGGGTTACATTATTGTAATTTATGTCTAAATCTCTTATTTATTCGAAAAATAAATACAGCACATGTCACTCGCTGATAATGGAGGATTTCTATACGTGAAACGATTTTTTTAATCAGTTTAAAAAAATTTAAACTATTCCATTACTAACAAACATAAATAAACAAAATCTAATATTTTACCTTTAGTTTAGATGTTCAAAGTATTTTGTAGGTATGTCTTATACTTGAAATAAGTTTTTTTATATTCTTAACTTTAATGGAAAGAAGTGGTAAAAGAGACGGCATTATAATCATTCCACCTTGCTTGCTTTGAGCGCCACATACTTAAATATCCCTTGGTACCTACCTTAAAAAATAAATCGTAATAAAAAGAAAAGTCAACCACGAAACTCCCGAAACAGGAACGGTGCGCAAGATTCGGGTGCGACTACCTGTCGGCCGAGTAGTTAGGTGGGTAGTCTGGTAGTGCAAAAACTGACCGGCGCGGCGCTCCCACGCTCGCGGTCAACGACCCGCCTGCATCGCTAATTTGACGAATATTGGCGAAGTGATAACGATGTCTCGCGATCGCCGTCTACGCAAATTCCGATCGACCGCTAATCGATGCCGGCTACGTATGTTCTTGGTATAGATAAGTTTATTATATCAATAAATTGTTGGTCGAAGTGTGTGGGCGTTCGAGTCTCTGACATGGATCCAAAGAAAGCTTGCAAGAGATCGCATCTAGATATAGGGTCGTCAATTGTACAATCTTGTTACTCATTTAAATATTCAATGGTCTTAATTTTGGTGTTCAATAACGAGTTACTTACTTAATTATTTAATTTTCTAAATCCAGATAATGCAGGTTTGAAACTTATCTTAGGTGGTTTGAAATCAAGAGATGTGTATATTTATATATGATGGGTTTATATGGATATAATATACAATTCTCCTGGCTGAATTTCTGGTGAACTGGTGTATGAAATAAGAAAGTACTAAATATCTTATGTATACTATCTTCATTTTCTTAAGGTTTTAATTTTGAAAAGACCATCTAGGAAATTCAATGCCTATATCGCCGGTGACGCTTACTAAAGCTCACCCAGACGCAGAATATGATATGGGGCACATTAACAGTTGCCCCATGTGGGTATGAAACCGCACCATGAGAGCGCCTACTGCGACTAGGTAGTAATGATACTAAGTGCACCTGACTACGCAAGTAGCATAGTGGGTAAGGTAGTCCTTAACCACTGCGCCATATGTGCAGTATAATTAATAGGTTAATCCGGGACGAATATTGCCCGGGTTTACTATGCCAAATCGAATATCAATTGGTCAACCAATTAATCGAATGTCAAAATACGTGACCATTCATAATATCGAAGGATTATGAAATGAAACATTCACACACATTCATTTTCTAGGGCGAATGTTCGATTTATTAACCATTCGATATTATGAACTTTCGAGTATTTAGTAATTCGATTTATAGTGGTCGATTAATTTGTATTCGATTGTTTGGCATTTGATTTGACATATTATCATTACAACGATATTGCTCTTAACCCGCTAACTTACTTATTGTATGGGAACACCTCGAGGCCTGGGTGATCTGAGTCGGACGGCCGAGAAGCGACAACACACTGTCACCATTGCGGAAGCACATCTTCACTCACATCTCACGCACATCTTGCACTCCTCCAGCGTATGCTGGGCAGAGTCAAGGTCGCTTGACTCTGCTCAGCATACGCTGGAGGAGTGTCCGGCCTGGGAGGCCGAGAGACGAGTCCTGGTCGCTGAGATCGGACGGGATCTTTCGCCGCCAGCAGTCGTTTACGCGGTGCTGGCTGGCGACTCCACCAAATGGGACGCCGTGGTCTCCTTCTGTGAGGCAGTCATGCTCCAGAAGGAGGCCACCGAGCGGGATCGGGAGCGACTCGATCCCGCTCGCAGACGGAGGAGGCGTCGGGGCGGCGGCGGCAGCCGGTAGCCGAACTCTCCTCGGGGCTGCGGTGGCAGTATGAGAAGTGTCCTCTACTGCCACCACGTGAAAACAGCTCCGGGAAGACAGCGATCTGTTTGTGGCGCAGTCACTGTGCCGGACTGGCACGAGTCGGCAATACGGGAGGTCAATCCATAGCCCTCCCAGGGCCATGTCCCGACCATCTGGGACATGGCGCAAAAGGGGAGCACCGGAGCAGCATACCAGCTTTCCCGGGGCTCCCCCTATCAGGCGCCAAGAGAAGAGGCATTCCTCCTGCCTTATCAAAAAATAAAAAAAAGAAGTTCCAACCATCTAACAAAAATGTGTGTACTGACGGACGGACTAGACCATGCGTTAATATTTTGGATATTATTAAAAATTGTATTGTAATTGTATTAGAAGTTTCTATATAATGTTTTTGATAAGTACAAGGATATGTTTATAGGCAAGTAATGTATAAACTTAATTCCATTAAAAAATACTACTTATATAACTAACTCACCATACATAAAATGACGTATTATTTCAAAACTGAAATCTGATTCCCGTCTAAATTTTGTCGAATCATATCATAATCATTTATTTAATTTAGAAGTAATCTACAGTCAAGGTGGTTATATTTTCACGAGTTAATAAATTCGTCCAAAAGAGATTGGTATATAAGCCACGATGTAAATGGCGCAAATTTAAAAGTGAAGGTGATTGCTTAAATAAAGTTAATTAATTGGTAATTTGACAAAACTTTTCGCTGTAGTTGAAAGTGAAACAGATTATGAATCTCACGCAATAATGAAGGCGTTAGTCACTCAATACGGGTAAATATAATTATTGACGCCTATTATGATTATTAAGTTATTGTAGGATTCACAGTAGCTCCGCGAAAAGGAAATAAAATATACTTTCGGTAATTTTGATTTTATTGATCTGAGGTACTACTAGTAAAAATTCTACCAGATCCAAATTAACTATTTATATTTCATTGATTATTTATAAATATTTGTATAGTACTATTGGCTCAATTTTATAAAAACCATTTGTCTACGTAATTCATTACAATTGTAATGAATTAAGTAGACCGGAGATGCCACCGTTTTGTAAACTAGTTGTGGAAGTTTGTTATTGACATTTATTTATCAAAATTTGTAAACAATTGTATGTAGCTGTAAGCTTCCCAAATAAAATAAAATAAGGGTCCAAGTAAATATCCAACTTCCTTTTCTTCAATCCTGTTCCATTAAACAGGTGCTTGGAAGAGATCAGACCCAGCTACTCATGTAAATTAATTGTCTCAATTTTTGAGTTACTTAGGTACTTATTTAATTTATTACCTTAAATCCAGAGAATGCAGGTTAGAATCTTGTCGGTAGTTTAAACTTGGTATATATCTAACACTAGCTGTGCACCGCCGTTTTACCCGCGTTAAACTTTATAAATTATAGCCTATGTGTTAGCCCAGGGTCTCAGCTACCTCCATACCAAATTTTATTAAAATCGCTCCAGCCGCTGAGACGTGAAGAAGTAACAAACATACACACTCAGTGTGAGTGTCTCACACACTCACAAACTATCGTCTTTATAATATTAGTGTGATTGCTAAAATGTGCAAATCAAAAGATGTGATGATTTACACACACGTTTTGTTCTAAGATACGAGGATACGAATAAAGTATAGAGAAGAAGTATTGTAGTAAACGTAATGTATCGTCCTCTTACGGAACGTAACGAAATAATAGAAAAATCTATACATTTGTATTTACTTTTCTTGGCCTAGCTACGGTATAGTTGATATGAAAATGATTGATGGCTGTAATACCTTCATAAACCCTCGGCAAAGCTTTATAATTTCCCCATACATTAGACTGTACAAGGCATTGTTAGGTTGATATTACACTTAGACATATTATACGCTGTTCGGTATCCCCAAAACTAAGGTCATAGTATATTTTCTAATCTATCTTCCTGTGTGGCTGATGGAAAAAAATATCTATCTGAGGACAGCGTGTCTCTGTATACTATGACCACCATATTGCGATTGCTAACCCACCTGCCAAGCGAGGCGATTATGGCATAGTTCTTTCTCCTAATGAGGGACCCAAATGGAAAAAAAAATTAAGAGCATTCTAGCTATGGCCGTAATTCCGTGTGACTATTATGATTATGACATTTATTAGGGTTATGTAAACCCAGCTATATGCCGTTGAAACTGTTCAATTCTAATCATCCCAAAAGTAGGTCAGACAATCTGTTTGTAATTATCATTCTGGAACCGGGCCACTGGATTAAGTTCCCAGAATACTTGCATCATTGCCACTCTGTATGTCAATGCCTAATTGTTAGACATAATTATATGCTACGTTCCGGGAACTGCTGCATGTCTTGATGAGGTGACACCTCATCAAGACATGCAGCATTTGTTTTAAGTAGCAGCTTTGACATTGAAAGTTATTGATATAATTATAATATATTAATTTATGTCAGCATTATTTATATATTAACTTTCCTTCAAGGATTTCGTTTGATCGGCACTTCATTCTTCAGGTATAATTTGTTTAAAATATTCACAGAAATTAATTTAGATCAGTTAAGTAATTGAGCATTTCAATAATGCAGGCGAAATCGTGATAAATCATATCACAGTATTCTTAATTTTATAAAGTAAACAAACATTGCATAACTAATGGATTAATTATATATTTCCTAGTACTAGTAATTTCTAACACCAGGAAATACAACTACGTTTGTAAAATTATCATCGTTCTGAATTAGCCGTTCATAAATCGGGCATAGACTGAAGACCAGCTGTCTTTCTAATCGTGTCCACACTAAGTCCACAAACGCTAGCAGCTGACGTACACTGAACAAGCTACAACCACACCGCTTTCCGACCACACATGTCTAATCCATCGACTTATGGATTGGCCTCTAGCGGATTTATGTGCCTTTAAGTTAGTAAGGGACTTATATATATAAGGGATATTTTTTGTTACAAAAATATAAACCATGATCCATCGGCTCCCTGATGGAATCAACCAATATTGTCTCTACAATTTTTTAAGAACAATATACGAAATTGTTCTTAAAAAATTGTAGAAACAATATTGGTTGATTCCATCAGAGAGCCGATGTCTTAATAATATCTGTTATGGCTATCTTAATTTCAATTAAAGAAATAGATATATTTTATTAGTACAAATGTTTGTACCTTATGGGCTATGCAGGGTGCGATTAAAATATTTTTTGCAATTCTTCCAATACTCAAACCTAACGTAGGTGGTACCCTACGTTAGGTTTGAGTATTGGAAGAATTGAAATTAAAAATTGAATAGAAACATGATAAAGCACCAACTGTGGATATCAAGTAAAAGTAGACTTGGGCTCATTTGGCTCATGTCTGTAAGCGGCTTTCAATAAAAGTTTTACTCTATCAGCTGAACCTACATTAAAATTTTGTTACAGCGATAAAGTGATACAGTGGCTATTGTGGCTAAATTGCTTCGCTAAAAACGAAAGAACAGAAGATTTAGAACCTCTAAAAACTTTAATAAAATGTTAGGAACAAAACTGCTACCAAAATTATGGAGTGACATGGTACTGTTAAATTTGTGTCCCTGTTTTCTAACATAGGCTAGAACCCTCTTCATGGTTTTTGTGAACGTTATTAGTGCCACAGACATTAATTACACACGGCCAACTGATCCCAAACTAAGCAGAGCTTGTACTATGGGAAACAGATAACTGATATACTACATATACTTTTCTTTTGTAAATACATACTTATATAGATAACTAGCGGCCCGGTACGTGCTTCGCTACGTATAAGGCATAGTAATAAATAAATGATCATTAAGTTCATTTATTCAATGAAAAAAATATTTTAAATTGCTAAAAGAAGTTGATTTTACACTTTTTCAAGACTTTTGTAAAATTTTCTCTACGTACTTACAAACCTTCTCTGGACTTCCACGAATAATTCAAGACCAAAATTAGCCAAATCGGTAAAGGCGTTGTTGAGTTATAACATTACAACGAAAAGTGGCATTGATTTTTATATATATAGATTACACCCAGACTCAAGACAAACAGACATGTTCACGCACACAAATATCTGTCCTGGGTGGGAATCGAACCCACGACCTCCGGCGCGAAAAGCAAGCCTTTACCAACCACGTAACCAGGCCCATACGTACTACCGTGCCGTAAATACATTTCTAGAATATTGGATTTGAATATTCTAATTGAAAATTAAGTATTTTCGATCAGATCGCGAACGGCTATTTTAGAGCTCCTTGGGGATATATGTACAGTAATTCTATTGATTTATCAGGTTTCTATATGGATTGGCAAATAATCAATGGTAAGTTAAACGTGATGTGCCATCGCGTGTGTTTACGATGCCTAATAGAAATGCTGCAGGAGAACACGCTAGGTCTGTACTTAATTCCTAACTGATTGACGGCTAATGGGAAATTTTAATTAAATATGTTTTAAACTCCCAAAGACGTAAGAATTCAAATTTATTAATCTTGAATTGCTTCATATACAATTCCTTACAAACTGGACAAGTGTACATTTTCCATATAGTACCTGCATAACGCACTGACGTTGACTGCATGTGTTTCGCAATGGGTTAGTTAGTCACCATTTTGTGTCCTAGGTTTGTAATAGCACCTCGGGGCTGCGGTGGCAGTATGAGAAGTGTCCTCAACTGCCGCCACGAGCAAGCAGCCCCGGGAAGACAGCGAACTGTTTGTGGCGCAGTCGCTGTGCCGTACTGGCAGGAGTCGGCAAATGGGGAGGGCAACCCACAGTCCTCCCCGGGTGCGTGTCCCGACCATCTGGGACACGGCGCAAAAGGGGGCACCGGAGCAGCATACCCGCGTTCCGGGAGCTCCCCCTATCAGGCGCCAGAAGAAGTCCACGGCAGGTTAGGTTTAGGCGGTGCGAGTCCGACATACCCACCCGCAGACACTTTTTGCGGGTGGCATGCGTAGGCATTCCCCCTGCCTTATCAAAAAAAAAAGGTTTGTAATAGGTTGCTTAGGTTGCTTTTCAACATATCAGTCAGCTAGGCTATCTCTCTTCATAGATATAATAATATTGTATGTAGATAGGCCATACATTTTATATTATTTCAGAAATCAATCAATTTAACTCTGTGTACCTAAACCAATTACTAGCCTGTTTTCAGATCAGATCTAGTGTTTAGTGACTCTGATTGTTAAGCCAGATGTCGTCTATTCGATCTCCACCCAGAACATATGATTGTGTGATGACTACGAATATTGGTTCTGTGTCTGACTGTTATTTCTCTATAACTAGCTGTGCCCCGCGATTTTACCACGCGTTAAACTTTATAAATTATCCGTTTAGACGTGAAGAAGTAACAAATATACTCGTCGTCACAAAAAGTCACAAACTTTCAGCTTTATAATATTAGTGTGATATCGTAATAATATTGTATGTAGATTTGCCATAAATTTTATATTTTTCCAGTAATAAACAATTTTTATGAGTGATTCCTCAACTCGTCCTACATGCCTACGGCCCATTTGGGACGACTTGCGGAACATCAACATTAATAATATTTTCATTCCGCAACTCGTCCCACGTTTCTTTTTGTGAGGAATTTTAGACTTCATCAACGTTAAGTACAGTTAGTAAGACAAGTTATAACAGTATAATTTAAGAATGTTCAGTTTTAACTTTCGTTTTGTTCAAAGATTATATGTATAGTTTAATATGAAAAAATATTATCTTTATTACTAGTGATTATTTAAGAACTGTAGGTTTATTTATAAAACTCATTCTAAAATGTGATTAACAATTATAAAACTGTCATAGATACCATTAAAAATTGTTTTTTTAGTTATAAGCTATAAATTTATGATAAATCCTAGTAAGTCTAATTTTCAGTCATATTAGTATAATTGTTAAAGTTTTTAAATTGTTGATTATTTTATTCATGTTTGTTGATTATTATTCTTACGGCGATTGCTTATTATTTCTTATTATATGATTTTATCTCTTCTATTTATATATGAAAATGTACTGTTGATTAAATATTTTATACTTAACAAATTCTTATTCTTATTATTATATTATAGCATTATGTCGTATGGCATTCTGCTGTGGGGTTCGGCGGCTGACATAGGTACTATTTTTGTATTGCAGAAAAGAGCAGTCAGAGCCATTTATGGTTTAGGCAGTCGCGATTCTTTGCGAAATTTGTTTAAAGAAATAAATATACTTACTGTGCCATCGGAATATATATATCAGAATATAATGTTTGTTCGAAAAAATATTCATAAATATAAAAAGTAAAGTGAACTGCGTAATATAAATACTAGGAATAAAAACAAACTAGCCATGCCAGGTTTTAGAGTAAGCAAAACTAATAAATATTTTTTAGGAAATTGTATTAGGTTTTATAACAAGCTTCCTACTCAAATTACTGATCTGCCTGACACAAGTTTTAAAACACATATTAAACGTATACTTTTGGCTAGGGGTTATTACACCACAAAAGAGTACATCGATGACAAAGACGTCTGGCTCTCACTTCCTACGTGCACATTGCGCGCTGGAGATCTTGTAGCCATATAGACATGACTGATCTGCTGTGTTACGTGAACTATCTGTAAATGATTGCTATCATATACTTAATTCAAAATTATTGACTCTGTCTCAAAATGAATAATGTTATTGTTTCGAAGTTTTTCTTTTGTATACCTAAATATAATCTAAAATAATAAGCATTCAGACAACCGATCGAGCATATATTGTGTTTGCCTACTAAATAATTACTCTAATTGGACCAAATCCAGTGTTCATGCCCGCTTGAGTATGTTTCGCCGGACCGTCTCAACTGGGTTGTGTTGAAACCGGTAGTAGATGAACCCACTGAGTTTGTTTCGCTGGGTCTTCTCAGTTGGGGCGCATTGGATCCGGTGGTAGCTTTAAAGCGCGACCGTCGTTATTAACACAAGGTCCGTCATAATAATAATACCTTAATATAGACAGAACCATTGACAATATGTAGTAAAAACATTAGACTTAAACTAGATAATTAAACATAATTTCTTGACAATAACTTGATACGAGCTAGCTAAATATCATTGCTATTAAAATAAATTTTATAAATGTTTTCATACAATATGTACCTAAATATCTATGTTACTAGAAATAATAATGTATACAACTATATTACTACAAACATGTTCTGACTATTTACAAGCGCTTTTTTAAAGTCTACGTGAATAAAAACCTTTTTTATTTTTTATTATATCCACACTAACACTTTTGCCACTGATTGTACCTTTTCTCATTGAGATAGTACCGTGGGACGAGTTGCGGAATGAAAATATTATTAATTTTGATGTTCCGCAAGTCGTCCCAAATGGGCCGTAGGCATGTAGGACGAGTTGAGGAATCACTCATTTTTATCATCATCATATCAGCCAAAAGACGTCCACAGCTGGACCAAGGCCTCCCTCAAAGATCTCCACAATAGCCGGTCCCGCGCTGGCCGCATCCAACGCCTTCCCGCGACCATTGCAAAATCGTCGGTCCACCTTGTAGGGGGCCGGCTCACGCTGCGTCTTAGGGTTCGTGGTCGCTCTGGGGCAGAAAGGTTCTCAATAAATTATAGTCTGTATAAATCAATGACTAGCCCGATGGTATAGTGGTTAGTGACTCTGATTGTTCAGCCAGTTGTGTGTGATGACTACGATATTTGGTTCTGCTATTATTTATCTATAACGTGTATTTATAAACATAAAAGCTGTACCCACGACTTCCTCCGTGCGGACGAAGTTGTGGGGCCAGCTCTTGGGCTTTTGTAATGACTCAGTAAATGATACCTCCGAATATCCCTAATATTTTGGCTCTTGTCGCAAACTTCTAAAACATTCACATGAACCTTACAGATTTCAATACAAACTTTCATCTCCTATTCCTTGTTAATGTTGTATTCCCTTTTGTTATATTTATTTTCGATAATCAACAAACTAAAAAATAAGTTTCAAGCTTCTAGCTCTAAAAATGACAATACTTCCATACAACTTTTAATCCCCCTTTTCAACCCCTTACAACCTTTATCTTATTCGCATTAAAAGCTTATCGCTTAATCGCATTAAAAAGTAACCTATCTCCTTTCTCAGACTCTAGACTAACTGTACCAAATATTCATTTTTATCGGTTCAGTCGCTTTGGGGTGAAAGCGCGACAGACAGATATACAGAGTTACTTTCGCATATATAATATTAATAAGGATAAATATTATGTTTATGAGTTGCTACAGGTCAGGCTCTTAATAGTTTGGGATTAGACGGCAGCGTGATACAATTATCACGCTGCCGTCTAATCCCAAACTAGGCAGAGTAGGTATATACTTACTGGTCAAAATAGAGTAGTAGTTCTCTAGATAAGTATTTATTCATTCATTCATTCATTTTAATAGTTTTCTATGACTATGACTCTATTTTGACCAGTAAGTATATACTCTACCAGTAGGGCTCATAGCTAGCTGCTCTCACCGGTCCGTAAGCGATCGGCGAGGTTAAGCAACTAGGCTCGCGGTCAGTCCATAGATGAGTGACCACCAAAGTGGTTTAATTTCTGAGCGTCTCCGTGCTTCGGAGGACACGTTAAACCGGTCCCGGTAGTGGTCATTAGGCAACAGTAGTTAAGCCATGTCAGAGGCCTACTGGGCGGCTTGAACAACTCTGTCACTACGGCAACCACTGCCCTTATGATAAGTAAGTAAGTACCAGTAGGTAACGGCCCGCCCATTACATTGACATGAAACAGTAAAACGTTCTTGTTGCTTCCCATTTAATACCGACCTGATGCCATTACGTATACACCTGCAATGATATACAATGCAATTAGCGATCGCATTAAAACTGATATATTCATCGTGTTAACATGATACTCACTAGATAACTTTAATGTAAGTAATCACATGCATTAAACTGCACGAAAGCTATGTTTAAAGTTCTGATAATATTATTATTATTACAATTAATACATCGATGATCTAGTGGTAGCATGTCTACGGCAGATAATGAGGTCCTGGAAGGCTACCGCCTAAAGCTTCTTGTACACGGTTGCAAATCAACGTGCCAACAGAGGTCGCCCTGGTGGTTGCCATCCATCTAGACTGTTGTCTTGTGCAGTCTAGATGGATGGCAACCACCAGGTCGCCTTTTGCCCATTGACTTATATGTATAACTAGACACGCTGTTTCGAATAAAAACTCTGTCCCAGCCCGGCTGTGCGCGAGGTGAGGGGCGCGCGCGCGGCGGCCAAAATTGTTTACTGACAACTCGGTGAGCAAATTCTCAATATGGGATTGCGCGTCTAGTAGAATACATATAGGTCAATGCTTTTGCCGCACTTAAGTCGCTGGTCATCGTGATCGGCATTCAAATAGATGAAGGTTAAAAAATACTTAATTATTCGTTGAAAATCGAACGTAAGATTTAGTAATTTTTAGGGTTCCGTACCCAAAGGGTAAGCGGGACCCTATTACTAAGACTTCGCTGTCTGTCTGTCACCAGGCTGTATCTCATGAACCGCGATAGTCAGACAGTTGAAATTTTCACAGATGATGTATTTCTGTTGCCGCTATAACAACAAATAATAAAAAAACAAAATAAATTAAATATTTAATGGGGCTACCATACACCTAACGTGAATTTTTTGCTCGTTTTTATAGATAATGGTACGGAACCCTTCGTGCGCGAGTCCAACTCTCACTTGGCCGATTTTTTACCTTCATCTATTTTAACGCCGATCATGATCACGATGGTCGGCGACTTAACCCTCCTAGATTGAAATCCCGGGTCTCCCGGGATAAAAGTGTCATTGGGATTTTTCTGTCATGAATAAACCTAGTATCAGCCTCGGGTCTTGACGTTGGCGGTGTTATCCTTTCCTTTTTAAATTTAAAAAAAGAATACACCTGCGTTTGCGCACACTCTTCACTATATATAATATATCCGCCAAAGTTGGCTAATTTCCGGCTTTTACTGCCTCGCTAGCCTAACGGTAGCGTGTTCATCCACACATAATGAGGTCCTGTAAATTTCTCAGCATCAGCCCAAAGTCTAGCAAGCGGCGGTATCCTGAACCCGCGCAGTTAGTTAATATTGAGAATGGCCGCGGTTGAATTCTAATTTACGAAACATGATTTCCCCGTAATAGGTACACATCCGATCATGATCACGATGATCGGCGACTAGCCCCCCTAGATTGAAATCCCGGGTCTGGACGTTGGCGGTGCCATCCTTTCCTTTTTAAATTTAAAAAAGAATACTCCTGTGTTTGCGCTTACACTCTTCACTATGTCCTCCAACGTTGGCTAATCTCCGTTGAGATTGATTGTCAATTTTTGACTGCCTCGTTAGCCTAACGGTTCAACCGCACATAATGAGGTCCTGGGTTCAAATCCCAAGGCGGGTCAAATAAAGTGACTTTTGGATTTTTCTCTTATTTCTCAGTAAGTATCAGCCCAAAGTCTAGCAGGTGGCGGTATCCTGAATATATCCTTCGCAGTTGGCTATTATTGAGAATGGCCGCGGTTGAATTCGAATTTACGGAACATGATTTCCCCGTAATAGGTACATTGAAAATGGACAAAGGAATTATAAATTAAATAATTTCATTTGGGCTTACACGTGCACTATGAATTTATGAAATTCGATGAATCGTGTTTCAAATTGTTTCACAATGAACCTGAACCACAATGAATCACAAAGAACCAAAATTATTGTTTGCTTCGTGTGGATAGCGCTGATTTTCGTGTAAGTGATTTGGTTATCTACAGACAGACTGTCTCGAAAGGTTTTATACTATCACAAATATTATAAAGGCAAAAGTTTGTGAGTGTGTATGTTTGTTACTTCTTCACGTCTAAACGGCTGGAGCGATTTTAATAAAATTTGGTATGGAGTTAGCTGGCACCCTATATTAACAGATATAATTTATAAATTAAATCTATAATTTATGAAGTTTAACGCGGGTAAAACCGCGGGGCTTAGCTAGTGTGAAATACTTATGGAACTTTATTATAGTTCAGGAGATGCTCATAGCCAGATGCACTCACCGGTCCGTAAATGATTGGCGAGGTTAAGCAATTAGGCTCGCGTTCAGTCCATAGATGGGTGACCGCCAAAGTGGTTCGATTTGTGAGGGTCTCCGTGCTCCGTGCACGTTAAGCGGTCGGTTAAGGTTGTAGCCATTAGGCAACCGTCGTTAAGGCATGTCAGAGACCTACAGGACGGGTTGAACAACTCTGGCACCAGGGTAATCACTGCCCATACGATAAGTAAGTAAGATAGTTCATATGTTTACAGTGATTGGATAAACATATGAATTCCACTTGCAATCGACTTAAAAAGAAAGAAGTTATCAAGTCATCATCGTATATCGTCCACTCCTAGACATAGGCCTCCTCCGAAGGTTTCTATAACATTGCCATTTGGAGGGGTTTGCCTTAGAGCGCCTTCACACTAGCGTTTGTCCAGCGAAGGCATTCGATAAATGGAGGCGCAGCGCAGAAGCTGCGACTACGCCGCGCTGGCGCTGTGTTGCTGCGGCGTCAGTGCAAGGGTAAATGAATTCGCTGCGTTAGCGCCGCAGGTGCGAGACGCATGCGCCGCGTAACTAAATCGACTCCAACGGAAACGCCGCAACAAGACGAGGCCTGCGCCGCGTTGTCGCGGCCTGTGCACTGCGCATACGTTTATCGAACGCCTACGCTGGACATACGCTAGTGTGAAGAGAGCTTTAGTCACCACGTTTGGCATGCGAGTTGGCGACAGCAGTTAGGTGGTAGCTAGTACACAGGAGGCTCTGCTGCCCGACTACGACTTATACGACACCCACGGCTTGGTCCGGGGTGGCGTGATTTCGTTATTTAGCTAGCTTATATTAAGTTATTGTCAAGTTTACATATAGGTTTAATTATTAAAATTTAAAGTTTTAGATATACTGTAAATTATATTTAAAACTTTAAATTTCGATAATTAAACCTATAATATATAAACTTGACAGTAACATATTGTCTGATTAGTTCTAAAACAATTTATATATCCGATTTAAAGCCAGCTATTTAAATACATTAAAGATGAATTTATAGTATTTCCTTCCATTGTTGGCAAAAATTGTTAATTACGTACGTGGATTGAAAAGCTCGCGGCCTTTTATTTTCTATGCTACAATTTTTAACCGAATTTTCAACCGATTCAATTGCGATTCTGAATTCTGCCTCCTAAATGTAAATGTACATTCAATTCTGAGTAATGGAACAATGTGCTGAAATTAAATGTTTGTTTAAAATATATTAACATCAAAGGAGATCCTTTCTGACATGCAAATAACGGTCAGGTCTTATACCACTGTTAATGAATGGGTTGCGTTTAAGCCTATGGCTCTCTCTACTATCGAAGAAAACATAGGTAAAGTGTGTCATATCACATCATCATTATATCAGCCGAAAGACGTCCACTGCTGGACAAAGGCGACCTCCAAAAATCTCTAAAATCGCCGGAATTGCATCTGCCGGGGGTTTTTAGCACTTCTTGACCTGTCGTTACCAAAGCTGGGAAAAGCAGGGCTGCTGGAGACTGCGGACCGCGGTTTTGTGGTGTCTATCATTTGGGGAGGCGGGCAATTTTCAATTATTTCTTTAAATGTTTGTGACGTACCTAGGTGAGACCTGGCTTCACCACTACTACAAAGTAAAAACACTGGCTAATATCTAGTTAAATGGCAATTTTGATGGCAGGCAAAAAAGAGCGTTAAAGTGTTTTTGAGGTACCTGGTAAAGACATAACAGTGTCTTGCTTGGAAGCTAGTTTGAAATGGTTTGTTTGCGTTGGCAAACGCTAACAGGCTTCCATAGATTATGTACTTATAAAGCTTTTCCACTAATCTCAAAAATTGGCTAAACTCAAAAAGTATTGCATGGATTTACTTCACATTTTGCATGAATATTACTAACAGGTCCAAAAGTGCTAAGGGGCTTCATATCGGCCCATGCCTGGCCCCAGTCTCCTACTGAGAATTTATATCCCAAAAATACTAGTAAATGCGGTTGTACAGACGCCAGCATATCCAGCTCCCCCAATCTGTCAAATTTCTTTTAGATTTTCAACTTAATAACAAAAGCTTCACTTACATTTGGGGAAATTTGACAGACAGGTAACTTGATGTGCTGGGGTCTGTACATGCTACCCATGGCCAGAAGGCAGTCGTATAAGGAACACTATAAAACCAACAAAATAAATAATACATCATCATCATTACAGCTAATAAGTCCACTGCTGGACAAGCCTCCCTCAAGAATCGTCTTGAGGGGATATGCCATAATCGCCACGCTTGGCAGGCGGGTTGGCGATCGCAGTAAGATAGTCATAGTAATCAGAAGGAAGCTGCTGCCCTTCCTCAGGTAGATATTCCCTCGGGTCGACTTCTACGCCCCCCACGGGATGAGATGGGGTGATGATATTCTGATTCTGATATTTGTCGCCGTCACCACACAGCAGCATTTAAAAGCAATAAATGGTGGATGGCTTCAAGTCTCCTCATTATGTAGGCACGGGCACACGCAAGTAAAGCCGTTTACACTTTTATTTGCTTAGGCCTCGAAATGTTTTCATTGCGACCTTTTAAGTTTGGAGGCGTGAAGGGGAACGGCAAAATGTCGTGTTAACGGCCTGGTAAAATTGATTACGATATTTTTGTGAGCGCAGCTGTCTGCTAACTAACTCCAGTTTCGAGTTACAAACATTATAATGTATGTTTGTAACTTGAAACTGGAGTTATTTCCAATTGAATACTTGTTATTGAGGTATTACTACCAATAAAGCTGCTTGGAAGTACCCTATTCTTTTTAGGGTTCCGTAGCCAAATGGAAAATACGGAACCCTTATAGATTCGTCATGTCTGTCTGTCCGTCCGTATGTCACAGCCACTTTTTTCCGAAACTATAAGAGCTGTACTGTTGAAACTTGGTAAGTAGATGTAATATGTGAACCGCATTAAGACCGCGTTTTTTTTTATTTTCTTTTATAAGGCAGTGTCTGAGGGTGGATATGTCGGACTTGCATCGTCTAAACCTAACTTGCCGTGGACTTCTCTTGGCACCTGATGGGGAGAGCCCCGGGAACGCGGGTACGCTGCTCCGGTGCTTGGAAGTACCCTAAACCGGCGTGTATGTATGAAGAATATAGGCACTGTCAGTAAACGAGGCAAAACAGGTGTGCAAAGATCGTGATAATTGGAAATCCGTTGTCTCTGCCTACTCCTTTGGGTAACAGGCGTGTATGATAGAAATAAACAAAATAAAAAGATTTTTATTCAAGTAGACTTTAAAAAAGCGCTTGTAAATAGTCAGAACATGTTCGTAGTAATATGTAATTAATTTATAATTATTTCTAGGTACATATAGATATTTAGGTATACGGATTGTAGGAAATAATTTACAATAAGATTTATTTTATAATAGTAGAACAGTAAAAGTAATAGTATATGTACAGCTGCTTTGCGTTGTAAGTTCATTCTTAATGAAATAAGATCAGTGCCTTAAATGAAATATTTTTCTGCACTACTCGGTTTACCTTGCTTTTTCTTTTCTAAAACAGAACCGACTTCAAATCTTATTACTGAAAAACCATAAAACGCGTGGCTGTTTCGTTTGTTTGGTTTCAAGTCGCTATATTTCGGTGTTTTAATAAGCTTTTTATTGCTATTTTTTTGTTACGTATGAATTCGGGACTAGTCCCTCCCTCTTACCCACCACTGCAACTCCTGTAAGCCAGGATCAACAGTGGCACACAATGAAATGACACTGAGCGGTGAAGCTCAGGCATGTCCCGGGGAATCGCTTTAACTGTCTTGGATCCCACAACGAATTTAATCAGAAACAGAAAAAAGGAGGAGTTAGAAAATGAATAGTTCCACTTCCCTCCAGAGCAAAGCGGGAGACAGAATGATGTAAAGAGGCTATAGCCTCATAAAATGAGATATTTGCAACTAGAGAAGCCAGCTGCAAAAGCACCGAGGATCAATTTAAGGGTCCTAAGTGAGCTGTTATATTTGATTCCAATAGTAGGTATGGCAAAAGCGCTTAAACGCACGGAAGTTGTTCCTTGTTGCCACAAGATCCGTATAATAAACTACTCCAGATATTGGTTGCAATCTGTTTAACATAATATCACGCTGATTTTGCCAGAGATCACACTCCCCTTTATTGCTATTTGGAGGATCACGACTTCTACAAAAATAGGTTAATTCACAAAAAATCGCAACCTTTATTGGTTTATATTGCGTCAGTTCGTTAAAATCCAGAAAGGAAAGTCAGAAATACGTCTGTAAGGGAAAAATGCTGCTAGTAATTGCTCTTATCCTACTAAATTGCTATTGTAAGACTCGATATTATTCCATGAAATATTGAAGATATTGGCGGCAGGGAATAAAATGTATCCCATGAATTTGTAATATGTAATTAATATTTAGGTATTTGGTATATTAGGTCATTAGACTGGCCTATTGGTCTAGTGAGCTATAGGTCGTAAGTTCGATCCCCACCCATGACAAATCTTTGTGAAATGAACACGATTATTTGTTCTGTCTAGGGGTAATATATCTATAATATGTTTCTATGTATCTAATATCTAGGGACAAAGTCACACAGATCATCCTAGCCCCAAACTAAACAAAGCTTGTACTATGGGTACCAGGCGACGATATATATATAAAGATAAATACATAGAAAACATCCATGACTCAGAAACAAATATTCGCGCTCATCACACAAATATTTGCACTTACCGGGATTCGAACCCAGGACCACCAGCTTCGTAGGCAGGAGCACTACCAACTACGCTACGGCGATTTAAATAATATATAAGTAGGTATGTTAATCAGATATCTGGTTGCCATAGTATTTACAGGTTGTACCTACTTTGGGATTAGAAGGCAGTTGGTTAGTTGTTGCGAGATATTTAATTGATTTTTTAACAACTTTATCATTTACAACTGAGAACAAAATATTAAATACTTCTATTGAAAAAATTCCAGTAATTGTTTCATACCAAACCATTATAATCATAAATTAAATTATAATTGTATATGATGTTTAAATAGAAGTAACAGATCTAATAATCTAAATAACTTGTATTTACAATTAAAATATATAATAATAATACTATTGAAAAACAGTCGTTTTTTGGTTTAAGAGGGTAGAAGAACGAATTAATCCTCGTCATGGAGTCATGCAATCCGAAAATTTGATTTCATGACTCCAAATTTAAAAATCCTTAGGTATATAGAATTTCATAATAGTTTTGAAAGTTTTTTTTAAGAGTGATACTGTTTTGGCGTCATGGCCCTTGGACACAAATGAGATCGCGCGTAGATTTTTACGCAGTCTAGCGGCACTCATTGCCTCTCAGTCCACCTATTTTTGTTTATCAAAGCCTTAACTTAATGACTTGATTTAAGATTCAAGATTTTTATGCTGTTTAGCATGATACAATGTTGCACAATTTCCAAAAGGCAGGAGATCGGAGTAGGTAGTCTGTTCAGGTTTGCAAAGTAATCTTAAACATTTACCTCTTTTTATACATCTTATTTTGTAAGGAACATTTTTATACGGTTGTGATAATGAAGCTCAATTTAAAAACTGCATGCCTACAACAACGTTATGTTAATGAAGCCGGAACGTGCGCCCAGAAAGTGGTTAATTAACACTGTAAAAGGTTTAATGCAAAAGAAGTAAGATATCAATAAGTAGGACATAAATACATATACATTAAACCTTTGCTTTCAACTACGTCGCAATGTTATCATCAGTAATCACTACAAGACATCGGTCTTGTAGTGATTACTGATGATAACATCGCGAAGTAGTTGAACGCACAAGGACTTATTTTTTGTTTAGAATCAAAACAGTGCAGTAATGTTATATGATATCCCATGGTTGCACAGTTTTCATGAATGCATGGTTATTTAGTTTTTATTTAGATTTAAATTTACCATGGAGATCTCATACCTATTAAGTTTAATATAAAATGTATGCATTAGATCAAAAAGATTCAGGCTGACAATAAAAATCGGACGAATAAAACCGACTGGGTGCAAAAAAATAAAATTGAAAAGGGGCGGATTTTGTACCATTGTAAAACTTTTATACTTCACATTTAGAAAGAAGTGTTTTAAATTATCACGGTAGATAGTAGGTAACGGTAAGGTTGGCAGTTGAAAGAAAAGTAGATTACGTACACGCGGCTACATATCAAGCTATACATTTCCAGTATAAGCTGATCCCGCATTATATAGGATTTCCATACAATGAAAGGTCAGCTTATATTGGAAAAGTATAGCTTGATATGTAGCCGTGTGTACCTTGTTAAAGTTAATATAACACTCGTGCACTAATAACTCACTTTGCGTTGGATGCAACAATCTACTATTCCTAACCGAATTACAATAACTTAGTAAAAGTCACCTACCGACTTCGAGTTAACAATTCAATTATATGTGTGTTACATGATTTTTCCATTGTATGTCAAACGTTGTTATTTTTCTTTTGCTTGCTGCATCCTATATAAAATTGGATCAAATCTTTTGTTATGAAGAAAAATTGAAGTCAGTTCTATATTTTACAGTTTTAGTTGTGTCAATATTCAATTACATGATTTGAAGCTGGTAGATTTGTTCCATTTCAGGGTTTTGAATCCGAGGGGTACAAACGGGACTCTATTAGTATGCCTCCGCTAGTCTTTCCATCTGCCCATCTATTCATCTGTCCATCAGTTAGTCAGCGGGCGCTCATGGTCCCTGATTAGTAAACCGTTTTTTTTACAAAGCATGTATTTCTTACAATAAATAATTTGTCACTATTACAATAAATAATAAAAATAATATCAAAATAAAAAAAAAGTTCTTCTTATATGCCATAAATATGGCCAATTTCTCTCACCGGTCCGCAAGTGATCGACGGAGTTAAGCACGCTAGGTATGAATAAAATAAATAAAAATAAAATAAAGAAGGTTTTTATTCACGTAGAGTTTAAAAAAAGCGCTTTTAAATAGTCAGAACATGTTTGTAGTAAAACAGTTATTATTTCTAGTTACTTATTACAGATATTTAGGTACACGGAATGTTAAAACATTTATACAATTTATTTTATAATAGTAGTGATAGTTAGATATTTAGCTAGTTTCTACGTTTCACTATATGTCTACAAATGCGAGCGATTTTAAGTTTAGAACGGCTTTAACAATGCTATTAGGAAATGGTACAATTTTGAAACAATTTTAACCGTCTTTGGAAAAAGTATATTTATGCTGTCAATTGAACTATAATATAGAAGGGCTTCATTTCATTCTGAAATGGCTATTATGCTGTGTGGACTATAACTAAAATGTAAAGTATTACTATTATTTAAGTCATTTTTAATTATTTTAATACCAGGCATTACTACAAAGTTTGAAATTACATATAAATTACTTACTATACGAAGAAAGTCCACAATAATACATTAAAGAAATCTAATTAAAATACCCGCACATCATTATACCCAAAATACAAATTAACTCCACCGAAGCCAAGAGCAACGACATCGCGCTCCATGAAATATAAAAGTAATATAATACGTTATAACAAATACGCCGAAAAGAGCTACAATATAAGATAAAAAATTGCAATCTCGGCGCATTTTTTACCGAAAAATTCCATCATACGGCAACTTGATGAATAGTCTGATGAAAAAATTATTTTCGTCGCCGAAAATGCAGGAACAGTATAAAGTGCAAAAAGTAGTAATTGTCTCGAAAATGGCTGTTGCAATTTTCGGTTGGTGCAGTGTTGCAGTTTTCTGCTGCGTTGAGTCAAATAACATGATTTTGAGCCGCTATAATTTTTCTATTTTGGGGAATCGAATCCTAAGGCGAATCCTAAGCGGAGGCATACTAAAAGTTCCGTTTGTACAAACGAAACTCTTAGTATGCTTCCGCTTGTCCTTCCATCTGCCCATCAGTCGGTGCTCATGAGCCCTGATAAGTAAACAATTTAAATTTTTCACAAAGCATATATTTCGTCTTATATCTATTATTACAATAAAAATAAAATAATGTTCAAATAAATAAGTTAATTAGGTCTCTCACTTAGGACTAATTTTGTAATAATAATCGTGGGTGAATTGTAAACCATTCTGCCTATTTCTGTTCTGTATATTCGACAACAACTAATTAAATATGATCTACGAACTGCCGATTTTGCTGATACTTATTCCCAAACAATTTTTTTACCATACCACATCAGGTCTCGTTTAATACGTTGACAACTGGGATTGAGATTACCGGCTTACTAGTATGCCACAATCTAATGTCAGTGTTAAGTAGTTTCTTAGTAATATTATTTCACATTGTCAATCTGGACATTGCTTGGCGCGTTCTCATTATTTCAATATTAATCTCAAAAATGAACGTCACTTTATCCCCATCTCATTCCATGGCCTCTCACGGATTAAAAAAAATGAATTCGAAAATTATTATAAAGTAAAAATAAACTACTGTGTGGCTGACGGCAAAGAATATCAGCACCCCTTCTCATCCCGTGGGGGGCTAAGAAGTCGCACCGAGGGAATATTTACCAAAATGACGGGCAGCACTAGCGCCTTTCTGATTATTGTGGCCATCATATCATCGTTTACAAAAGGTTAATTCTTCTTTAAAATCTCCTAGAACTTACAGTACATTTAAATCGGAGGGCAAACCTATTTTTCAAAAAGGTAAATGATTACTTAAACGAGAATTTGGTCGCTTGGTTAAACACGGGCAACATCATAATGTTATATTAAGAAAATTAATTGATTTTATTCCAAAGACCACTCCAATTGATTCTAGAATTATTATAAAATAATAATGATTTTATCTTGAATAAGTCATACACTTTGCTACTAGGATTTTAGTTCAATATGTAGATAACCATTTATTAAACAATTTATTAATATATTTTTTAGTTTTTCTATGTATTTCAGACTGGGAGTTTGCAACATTGTGAGCGTATCAGTTTTTGCGTCGGTAGAGGCGGGATGTCGTCGTAATTGCGTCGCGCAAGACATGACAAACCACTTCGGGGCAGACAAGCCATCTTCAATACCTCAGAATTTATGTGTACAGACGTGGTGCAGAATTTGTAAATAGTTTGCTCGTTATGTATTGGAATTATTTATTTTAACTGGCAGTAAATAGATGCTCCTGAGGATAAATATTATAGCAATTCACTATATTAACATACATACATAGACTCACGCCTGTTTCCCAAAGGGGTAGGCAGAGACAACGGATTTCCATTTGTCACGATCTTTGCACACGTCTTTTGCCTCGATTACTGTCATTATATTCTTCATACATGCTCGCCGGTTTATGGTACTTCTGACCTGCCCTTTCTTGAGAACGTCTCCGATTTGGTCAGAGAATGTACGACGAGGTCTTCCCCTCGCACAAAATAACACTAAATAGTCAATACTCAACCCACTAAATAGTCAATACTCAACCCACTAAATAACACTAAATAGTCAATACTCAACCCACTAAATAGTCAATACTCAACCCACTAAATAACACTAAATAGTCAATACTCAACCCACTAAATAACACTATATAGTCAATACTCAATAGTCAATTCATTATTGCATTCCACAATGTATGTACAAGTAGAAAGTTCATCATGGACCCTGTCAGGCACAGCAAAGGAGGAGAGAGGAGGATTTATTTCAGCCATTAAATATATATTTATATTAAATCTTATTTACTTTAATATATAATATAACTAGCTGACCCGACAAATGTTGTCCTGTCTTAACGATGACTATTTAATTCGAATTGGTATAATTAAAAAAAAACAGTGCATTTATTATTCTAATGCTTTATGATATCCTTATTTTTTTTCTTGCGCGTATATACATAAATAGTTTTGTTGGTACTCCGCTGGCGTGACCAAGGGAAATAGGGATTCATTTATATATATATATATATATATATATATATATATATATATATATATATATATATATATATATATATATATATACACACACATCAACACAATCTAGGGATATTGAACATTTCATTGATTATCTAGAAAACTATAAACATTTTGTTATGACTGTAAATGGAAGAATTAAAGATAATTTCATGGCCGATATTTAAACATTAACAACACGATGCGATTTTGTTTTTCTAATTAATAAAAGTCTTAAATTAATTAAGCCATAGAAAATTACTGAGTGAACAAAAACATTTTATTCTTATAAAATTATTCAATCGAATTAAATGAATAAAAATCTTACCAAATCTGATAATCAGTAATCGGTATTTCCTCCTCTAACATTAATCACACAGCGGCAACGATTTTCCATACTTAAAATTAAGGTGTCAATGTCTTGCTGGGGTATGCAGTCCCAAGTTCTTTTTAAATGTTCGAAAAGTTGTTCTTCTGTTGTCAAGTTGGGCGGAAAATCCCTCAATGCTCTTCGCTGTAACATGTCCCAGGCGTGTTCAATTGGGTTTAAGTCTGGCGACTGTGGAGGCCAATCTAATACCTGAACATCGTGTTCTCGAAGGGCGGCCCTCACCAGCCGCGCTGTATGGGAAGGTGCATTGTCATGCATGAGCTGAAATTCTTGCCCCGTTAGGGCCCTGAGCGGGACAATGACACGTTCTACAACCTCCTCACGGTATCTATGGGCAGTCATGCTGCCCTGAATCCAAATGAGTTGGGTTCGTCCGCCGATTCGTATTCCTGCCCACACCATAATTGTCCCGCCTTGGTAAGAGTGGACCTCCTGTGGATGTCGGAGACGGCAGACCCTGCCTGGAGTTCTCCAAACGCGTGTTCGTCTCGAATCTGGATGAAATCCATAGCGGGACTCATCAGTGAACAGCACCAATGACCATTGTTGATCACTCCATGTCAAATGTTCTTGAGCCCATAAAAGTCGCCTACCGCGATTGCCACGTCGCAGCGCTGGGACTCGTAGCGGTCTGCGAGCATGAAGACCAACTTCATGCAGCCTCCTTCGCACGGTTTGGTCGCTCACCAGCAGCTGCTGACCCTCCTGGAGCCTTTGCACTAGTTGCATCGCTGTGATATTGGGTAGTCTTCTGGCGGTCATTTGGAGAAATCGATCCTGTCTCTGAGTGGTAACACGATATCTACCTGTGTGCCGTTCTGCCACATCTCCAGTAGCGCGATAACGTGACCACAGCCTGGATACCACATTTTGGCTTGTGCCCAGAGACTCAGCAACGACGCGTTGAATAGCACCGTTTTGTAACATGCCAACTGCCCGTAACATTTCATCTCGACTCAAATGATGGCGTGGCATGACGCTAAAAAGCTTACACAACCAATTGAGAAAAGAAAATAAAACAATTTATCAGGTTTTCTTCAATTAACACGCAAAAAAAAATTTAATGCAACTTCTTGAAATTAGATACAACTCAAGATTGCGCTGTGCTTTGCGTGTTTTCATTTGTTTCTCATTTTAATTTTTAAATTTTGAATAAAGAATAGACAAGGTTTAAATCTGTAAATAAACTTTTTAAGGAAACTAAATAGGTTTTAAACAATAAAGCCATGTTTGATTTCAAAATAACGTATCCCTAGACTTTGTTGATGTGTGTATATTATAATTAATTGATATAAATTATAATGCATTGATCAGTTATTAAGTATACTATTTATATATTTCATTTATTGTGCGTGTTTATCATATAATTCATTAAATTATGTGAAATTATTATTAAGAATTTTTCATATTCATATTTATTGATAATGCAGTAGCATTTACATAGGTTTGATGCTTCAGTTTAATTTAATTATGTTGGTACCCTAGAAAATAAGTTATTTTTATGTTACTAACACTCAATGAGTCTGTGTTCGTGCTTCCATAGAACATTTGTCTATAAATTCTTACCTCTTTGTTATTTTATTTTATTTAATGTCTTAAAGGTATAACTACATTTTTAACGTTATACTTATATCTTAACAGACATTAAATTTATTACACACTTATTATTAACAGTTTGTTGGCCAATACGTACTTACATAAATACTTATTGTATGGGCAGTGGTTACCCTAGTGTCAGACTTGTTCAAGCCGTCCAGTACGCCCCTCTGCGATGGCTTAACGATTATTGCCTAATGGCTACAAATGGGACCGATAGCTTAAAGTACCCTCCGAAATACGGAGGTGCTCAGAAATCAAACCACTTTGACGGTTACCCATCTATAGACTGACCGCGAGCCTAGTTGCTTAACCTCGCTGATCACATACGGATGGGGACTGGCTATAAACGATTATTGGTGAATACTGAGCACATATTTAACCTGATTATATCACACTTACAGGGTTTCTTCTTATCTTCTTATATTACTACAAAGTTTCATCAAAATCCATTCAGTAGTTTTTGCCTGAAAGAGTTACAAACATCCATACATCCATCCGTACTCACAAACTTTCGTATTTACAATATTAGTAGGGTTTAAATACTATGTTATACATGTTATTATAAGCATTTGATTAGAGGAATACCCATAGAACATTCTATACATATATATTTTCCACGAATGTATGTATCAACACCGCGGGGCACAGCTACTTGTAGCTGTGCCCCAGGGTTTTACCCGCTTTTTAACTTTATAAATTATAGCCTATGTGTTAATCTAGGGTGTCAGCTAACTCCATACCAAATTTTATTGAAATCGCTCCAGCCGTTTAGACGTGGAGAAGTAACAAACATACACACTCACACAGTCACATACTCACAAACTTTCACCTTTATAATATTAGTGTGATGCTCATTCGTTCTTCTACGTTACTCTTACATACTTTTACATTCTTAGTTATACCATTGTCTTCGAACAGTATTCAGTTAACCTGTTCAATGCGGTAGGCTACCAAATATTCCGTGGTGCCTTGGAGGAGCCTGGGTATGTGATGGCGCCCTTAAAGCGCCATCCGCCATGAATGTACCTTATGGCTTTTCCTCATTTGCCACGTCTCTTAAGTTTAGTTCTCACTCGATATTGAACGTTAAGCATATGCCAGACGTAAAAGATTACCATGGCGCCTCTCGGGCGCCATCCGCATTTAATCGGTTAAATATCCGCGGTATTTTATACATTCGTGTTCTTTCACCGTAATTTCTATTCTTGTCTATTCCAATGAACAGTAGTACGGGTATAACTGTAAGTATAAACCAAACAAATCGCTCCAATTAATCTCGTCGCTTTGTGTCCATTATCCCCTCAGAAATGCATGTCTTTGAACGTCCAAAAGTGCTGCGTTATTTCCTTCACTAACAAAAGTCAAAAAATATTACATAACTACAACTTAAACGGGTGTGAGTTAGTAAGAAAGAACTGGGTTAAAGATCTGGGTATTATTTTCGACGAAAAGTTAAATTTTCATATACATTTCGATAACATGGTTAATAAAAGCATCAAGTTGCTCGGTTTTATATTTAGAATAAGCAAGAACTTTAAAAATCCTATTTGTCTGTTACAACTGTATTCCACTTTAATTCGGAGCATCCTGGAGTATAACTCACCTATTTGGTCACCTTTCTATGCTATCCATACGAACCGAATAGAACAGTTGCAAAAGAAATGCCTACATATAATGTGCCACAGGCTCGGTCTTGTAAGACAACTAAGATCATATAAAGAGAGGCTCAACAGATTCAAATTGCTATCGCTCGAAACTCGTCGTAAATGCTATGACCTCACTTGTCTTCACAAGATAGCGCACTCCATAATCGATGCCCGATAGTCGATGACTTAACATCCATTTTGAATTTCAACACAAAATTTAGAGCCCGCCAACCTCATCTTAAAAGTTTTACGTTAAATGTTCACATAAATAATACATCGTATTACAATCCACTTGTTAGAATGTGCCGTCTTTATAATGAGCTCCTGCTTCAACATAGCAACGAATTAGATGTTTTCGACTTCGGAATCCAAACTTTTAAAAGGAAAGTTAGACATATCATGTCAAAAAGTTAAAAATCAAATCTGCTTAAGCTTCAAACTATTAGATTTTAGTTTTAATTAATTAGTTTTAAGGTGCATGTTCACCTAGGTGCGACTCGATTGGATCATTGTGTTACGGATCGTGCTTCGGTGAACTTCAAATCTATTTGTTTTATTATATAATTTTACTTTATGTCATGCGTCACTATTAGTTCCACTCAAATTGTCATGCTGTGTACACTTGTTTAGGAATACTGTCTAGAGCTAAACCTTAATGTATACTTTTCTGTCATGTATTGATGATATTCTGTTTTGTGTGCCAATAAAATAAAATAAAATAAAATAAACTGGGACAGCCGGGGCACGAGGATTTCTGATGCAAATGCTATGCACACATATAATCTGATTCCATTTTAATAATAAGTTCACTGTAAAGTGATTGGTAGTCTGTTAATGTTCAATTAAGCTTCGTGTGGTTTACGTGTAGAAACTCATTAAGTCATTGGTGCTACATTATCAAGGACGTCGTATCAGTGATAGTTTTCGATTGGTGGTAGTGCATGACTTATATAGGCTAGAGTGACGTCAAAATGAGGACCCATCGGCGATCTTTATAGATATGTAAGATAACTCACTTGTTACTACAGCAGTTCATAAACGAGAGTACCTATACCAGTGAAAGGTTACGTCCTGATGCGGGGAGTATCTTGCTGAAGAGCGATCGTAAATAGATGAAATTGTATTTGAACTGTCATTGTTAAATGACACTCTGATAAACGAGCACACACACACTCACACACACACACACACACACACACACACACTACACACACACATACACACACATGCGTGCGTGCGACGCGGACGCACGATCTAAAACGTAATAAATAGTAATAAAAAGTAGTTTTATATACCTAATATCTATAATATAATATCTATAATCTATAAATAACTATGTTTGAAAAATTAAGTAATCGTAGACATAACAATAAATACGGTTTCCATTAAACAAAACTGCATTACTAAATAAAAGCATATTTTGCATAGCCCATCGAATTTATAACCACTTACCAACCAAACTGCTTGAAACATTAGACTTCGTCGTGTTCAAGCGTAATCTTAATAAATGGCTTATTGAAAAGTGCTAGTTACTATGCTGTTAATGACTATTTGACGGACAAATATTTATAATTCATGTTGTATTAATGTATTTTTGAAGTTATACTTCTTTTGGCGCGATGGAGAAAAATGATGAGAGTGAATTTTTACGATGCGCGCGCACACCACCAAAAAATTTAACAGCATGAAGTTAGTTCTAGGTGGTATGAGAGTGAATTTTTACGATGCGCGCGCATCGTGCGCGCGCATTGTAAAAATAACAGCATGACGTTAGTTCTAGGTGGTATGAAAATTGATAACTATGTTCAAGTTGTATATTAAGAAGTATAACTTCTAACGCGTGTACATAAGTACACACAAGTTTTTTTTTATTTTTGTAAGGTATTAGTTATTTTCATCGATATTTTGTCTGTAATTCTCTTGACATTCATTTTTTAATTATGACATTTATATTATGTAATTTTAGGTAAATGTTTGTTTTGCGAGCATTTTTTTTAATATTTGCGTGCCTAAAAGCTGATTATGGTGATACCTAATACCTTTGTAATAACTAATGTAAACCACCCATTTTCGCAAATAAAAGATTTGATTTGATGTATACAACTTAACTCAGTGGTTATTACAGTATTCGGCTTCAAAAATGTATTATATTTATGAGCCGAGTGAAATAAGGTCTCCGTGTCAACTTGAACAAATCGTTTGAATATAAGTATGCACTTAAACCGAGAACTTTCGATTCCTCTAATCTCACGGAAATTCACATGCACGCAAGTTTCGATCATACGATGCATAGCATCGATGCTATAAATAGTCGATATTTATTTATTTATAAACGACAAACCTTCGACATTTCACAATGCACTTTTTTTTTTTTTTTTTTTTGATTAGGCAGGGGGAATGCTAATGCATGCCACCCGCAAAAAGTGTCTGCGGGTGGGTATGTCGGACTCTCACCGACTAAACCTAACCTGCCGTGGACTTCTTCTGGCGCCTGATAGGGGGAGCCCCGGGAACGCGGGTATGCTGCTCCGGTGCCCCTCTTTTGCGCCGTGTCCCAGATGGTTGGGACACGCACCCGGGGAGGACTGTGGGTTGCCCTCCCCATTTGCCGACTCCTGCCAGTACGGCACAGCGACTGCGCCACAAACAGTTCGCTGTCTTCCCGGGGCTGCTTGCACGTGGCGGCAGTTGAGGACACTTCTCATACTGCCACCGCAGCCCCGAGGGGAGTTGGGCTAGCGGCTGCCGCCGCCACCCCGACGCCTCCTCCGCCTACGAGCGGGATCGGCTCGTTCCCGATCCCGTTCGGCGGCCTCCTTCTGCAGCAAAACTGCCTCACAGAAGGAGACCACGGCGTCCCATTTGGTGGAGTCGCCAGCCAGCATCGCATACACGACTGCTGGCGGCGAAAGATCCCGTCCGATCTCAGCGACCAGGACTCGTCTCTCGGCCTCCCAGGCCGGGCACTCCTCCAGCGTATGCTGGGCAGAGTCCAGGTCGCTCCCGCAATGGTGACAATGTGTCGTCACTTCACGGCCGATCCGGCACAGATACTCACCGAAACACCCGTGTCCGGTGAGTATCTGAGTCAGTCTGTAGGTGACGCAACCGCCCTTCCTTCCCACCCAGGCCTCGAGGTGAGGCAGGATAGCACCGACGGCACGTTGGCGCGCGTTCAGCCGCAACTCGAGCCTTGCGCGCCACTGTGTTAGTACGCGCCGGTGTGCATCCCGCCTATAGGCAACGAGCGTCTGCTCTGGCGCCTCACCGCTCTCCCGGCGGACGCGGATCTCGGTGTAAACCGTCGCGTCGACTGCCGCCAGGAGATCAAACGGCGGGAGGCGCGCCAGGAGTGTCGCCGCCTCAAAGGATACCGTCCGGTATCCTCGTGCGATCCGTATGGCCACCACACGCTGCAGGCTGTTAAGGATAGCTCTGCAGCGGGAGGCGCCCATCAGGCGTTCAGACCAGACGGGCGCCCCATAAAGGACCATGGATCGCACGACACCTCCGTAGAGGCGGCGAACTTCTTCCCTGGGACCCCCGAGGTTCGGCAAAAGCCGGTGTAACGCTCCGGTTACCCGGCGCACTCGGGGGGCCAGACGCTCGAAGTGCTCCTCGAAGCCCCATCGGCTGTCTAGGGTGAGGCCTAGGTACTTCATGTACCACCCCACCCTGACCTCTGCGTCACCTACACGCATCGACGTACTGGGTGGTTCCTCCCTACGGCGTAAGCCGTGGAACCATAGCGCCTCGGTCTTGTGAGGCGCTACCCGAAGGCCCAGTCTCGTTATGGCCGCGACGACACACGTGACACCGAGTTCGGCGAGCCGTACCGCCCGCTGGAAACTTACCTCCCGGGCTATGACGAGCGTGTCGTCCGCATAGCAGACGACGCTCACCCCGGGAGGGAGGCTTATTCGCAGGACCGCATCGTACGCGAGGCTCCATAGCAGAGGTCCTAACACGGACCCCTGAGGAACCCCGCAGGAGAGCTCCCTCTGGATCTCAATCCCGTTCCGACCGACGAATTTAATCGTCCTGTCGCGCAAATATGCCCCGACTATACCACGGAGATAGGGAGGCACGTTATGATGGACCAGTGCCTCCCGTATCGCCCGCCAGGGGACGGAGTTGAAGGCGTTGACGATACTCAATACTCAATACTCAATCATTTATTGCTTCCATAATGTATAACAGATGGTATAATCTTATAATTATGTAACAATTATGGACCCTGTCGGGCACAGCATAGTAGAAGAGAGGAAGAAGGCTTTTTGTTAATAATAAAAAGTTTAAGAATTTATGCTATTTGTATATATATATGTTCATATATAGAATCATAGTATGCCAAATTTTAATTTAAAAATGTCAATATTTAAAGCGAAAAGATTATCAGATTAATAAATGTCAAGATATTTATATATAATTATTTCTTTGAGTCCAAGAATTCTTTTACAGTATAATAGCTTTTCTGTAATAAGAAAAGCTTTAGTTTTTGAATAAAAGTATTATCCTTTTTTTATTTTTTTAATTCTTCTGGAAGTTTATTATACACTTTTATTGACATGACCAACGGGCTTGTAGAGTGCATAGATAGATGGGATGTTGGTAAATTTAATCTATTCCCATGCCTAAGTGTGAAGCTAGATTGTAAATTTTCCCTTTTGGTGTAGTATTCTGGATGCTGCCGAACAAACTTACAAATTTCCAGGATATAGATACTTGGCAAGGTTAAAATTTTGAGATGTTGGAAATGTGCTTTGCAGGATTCTGTTTCTTCTATGTTTACTAATATTCGGATTAACTTTTTTTGTAGGGTAAACACTGAGAGTGATTCTGTACTATTTGCCCAGAGGATTACTCCGTAGCTTAGCCAGGAGTAGGCGTAAGCGTAGTAAGTTACAAGAGCTGTTGATAGGTCTGTGGTCTTTTTTACTTCTCTTAGCGCATAAGAAAATTGTGATAATTTTGTCCTTACTTTTTTTACGTGCGCTTTCCAATTGATATGGGTGTCCAAAGTTAATCCTAGCAAATTGAATTCATTAACGACCTCTAATCGGAGTCCATTAAATGTAAAATTTATGTCTATTGGTTTTTTTTGGTGGGGATAGAATGGCAATATTTTAGTTTTTTGGAAATGTGATGTCTAAGCTCACCGCCAACGCCACCCCCCCCGCCCGAACGGCGGGCTCTGACAGGGCGCGGACGCGGTTGATCGCGTCCAGCGTCGAACGTCCCTGCCGGAATCCGAACTGGCTGTCCGATAAGTCGGGGCCAACGCGCGACAGATGCTCGCTGAGACGGGCGGCTATGACACGCTCAAAGAGCTTGCCCGCCTCGTCCAGCAAGCAGATTGGTCGGAACGCCGAGGGAGAATCAGCGGTCCTGCCCGGCTTCTGCAAAAGCACCAGCCTTGCCTCTTTCCAGCAGGTGGGGAACACGGCACTACGGAGGCAGCTGGTGAACAGTTGCCTCATCCGGTCCCCCAGGACTGCTAGGGCGCAAACCCACGCCCTGCCCGGTATCCCATCCGGGCCAGGGGCGGTATTTCGGGCCGCAAGTCGCCGTACTGCTCGGTCCAGCTCCCCCTCCGTCACCTCCAACTGGTCGTCCCAATCATGGTACGACGGTGACGGAGGGTCCGAGGGACTGTCCTGGACCCTAGGGAAGAGGGTGTCCACCACCCTCCACATGAAATCCGGGTCCAGGGTAGTCGTCAACGGAGGGACCCACGGTCTGAGCTTGCCCAGTACCATTTTGTACGGGCGCCCCCATGGGTCCCTATCCAGTCCCTCGATGAGCTCGTTCCAGGACCGAGCTTTGGCTTCCGCTATCGCGATGGATAGCGCCTTGACGGCGACTTGATACGCCCTGTGCGCTCCGGCAGCCTCTTCGGCATTGGCTCGCCTCCTCCGACGGGCCCGCTGGTGTCGGCGACGCGCTGCGACATACTCCGAACGGAGTCGCGCGATTTCGGCCGACCACCAATACTGCGAGCCTCGTCTGTCACCCGGACGGATCCGGGGCATCGATGTGTCGCAGATGCGAGACATGATGCCCCGGAACCAGCCCGCTTGCGAATTGGGATCGGACGGGATCCTCTCTCCACCCTCACTCGCCCCCCAGGCGATGGCGACGGCGGCAGCCGTCAACATGCCGCGGTCCAAGCGGCGTAGGCACCAGCGCCGTGGTGGGTCAACACTACTGCGGTCAGGGCCGCCTCGGGGCGGACGGAAGGCCACGCTGAAGAGTATGTGTCGGTGATCCGACAGCGTGGCAATTTCCTCCGCAACTCGCCACCCCGAGACCAGGTGCATGGCCGAGGGAGTCGCCCACGTCAAGTCGACGATCGACTCCCCTTGCCACCGCACACAGGTGCTGACTGAACCCCGATTTAAAACACGGAGGTCCAGTCCGGCGGCCCATTCCAGTAGTGACTCCCCTCGAACGTCGTCCCGGGCATCGCCCCACACACTAGAGTGGGCGTTAAAATCGCCCAGGACGAGTACCGGACGGGACTGGTAAGAGCTAATATGGCTCGTTAGCCCGTCCAGGTACGCCTCAAAATTTGCGAGGCCGCAATTCGGGGAGATGTAGCAGCCCACCACGACTGCTGGTCCCCACTCCACGACGACGAATCCGGGCCCCTTGGCCAGGAGTGCACAATGGGGGTCGCGTTCCCCCCCTGCCCAATAAACGGCGACGAGGCCCCCATCCGCCCCGAACCAACGAGGGTGGTCGGGAACGGAGTGAGGCTCCGCCACTATCGCTAGGGCAACCGAACGCTAAGCAATCGTCTGCGCAAGAAGAGCTTGCGCAGCGATGCAGTGGTTCAAGTTGCCCTGCAAAATAAGTTGGGGGGGAAAGAATTTTTACACCTCCATGGACACCCCACCGGGGCCAGAGCCCGGATCGTTGGACCGCGACCATGTAGGAGCGGACGTGGCAGGACGTCCCGCTCCCTTTCTTTTAGGTGGCGTGCACCTACCGCTGCCCAGGCGATGGTTTGCCGGCCTGCCAAGGTCGGCACACACAATGCAATGAGGGGCGCGCGCCGTGCATTCCTTCGCCTTGTGGCCCTGTTGGCCACAGACGAAGCACGACGCGCTCCGGTCGCACCCTGTGCACCGAGCCCTGACGTGGCCCCTCTCCAGGCAGCGGTAACATTGGAGAGCTCTGGGTGGAAGTGCTATCACCCGGACGGACATCCAGCCCACTAGTACCCGGCCAATTGCCGCTAAATTGCGGGCGGCCACTAGTGGGCAACGAACCCACACCGAACCTAAGCCCGACGGGGAGAACCGAATTTCGCCGACTTTTACGTCGGCGACGGCACATCCCCCCGCCGTGGCTAAAGTTTCTGCCACTTCGGTGGGGTCGGCGGAGTCGTCCAGGTCCATCACCCGGAGCTCTCCCATTGCGACTGGGTGCGCCACCACCGCATCCGTCTCGGCTAAGGCCTCCCTTAGCCGGGAGGTCAGGGCCGCCTTCGCGGACCCCTCTGGACCAGGGATCCTCAAAATGAGGCCCCCGGTCAGGGCCCTCTTAGGGCAAAGGCCCGCCTCCAGGCCAAGGTCTTTCAATTGGACCTTGGTCCTTGCCATCTTCATGACCTCGGCCATGGTAGTGGCCGAGGTCGATGGCAAGTTTATCGTCACTGCCGCGGACGATGGAGGTCGCGGCAGCGCGATCGGCCTCTTTGGAGGCGGAGGTGGCGGTGGCCGATTTAGGCGGGCAGCCTTTGCCCTGGCCTTTCGGCCAACCACCTGGGCCCATGTGCCCTCGGTGGGTGGTGGCGGCGCAGTCGGTGCCGGCATTGCCGCATTTCTTTCCGCAGCGGCCTCTGCGGCGGCAGCCCGTTGTTTCCGCCGGCCACCCCGCTTCGCGGTGGGTGGCACCTGGGGCGGCGCTGCGCTCCCAGCGAGCGGCGGGCGGATGGCCCTGCCCGGGAAGATCTCATCCATTACATTTTGACGCATCTGGAGCAGGCGTTGATTCCAAATGCGCCCTATTTCCTCCATTTTGCGGTCCAAGAGGGCCGCAAATTTCTCACCTAGATCTTCCCGGTGTGGTGCAGATGCAAAAGCACCTGGGTTGCCTCTTTGTGGTGCCGGTGCCGAATGAGACGTTGGCTCACTCCTACCAGGTGCACGTGGTGGCGACGGTCTCGGCAGCGGCGGATCTGGCGGCGATGCCGGCGCCCCAAAATCACGCCGACGAAGGTCCCCCAACTCAGCCGACATGGCAGCCACACGAGACTCTAAAGAGGCCAATTGCGAGCGAAGCTGCTGGTTCTCCTGCTCCAGCTTATCTCTAACAGTCCTCCCGTGTAGTTCGGTGGCGGCCGCTTGAACCTTCCGGGCTGCAAGTCTCAAGGCGCGGACGAAGTCACACTTCAAGCGGGGGGACTTATCCGCCACTTCCTCCACTGCCGCTACCGATTCCTGTATTACTGCACCCAGGTCGGCTGTCGGCTGCTGCCGAAACTCCTCTACCAGACTACTGCCCCAGGTCGAGGACCTGGGGCAGTAGTCTTTTACATTTTGTCGTATCTACTGGACCCTGCTGAGGGTCCAGCGTGACCACTAAGTTGCCGTCGTCGTCCTCTACGTCTGTGCCAGCTTTGGCACGAACTCTCCGGTTCCCATGTCCGACAGGGTTCCGCCGTTTGCGATTCCCTACCCCACTAACCAGGGATTCTAAGGAAACGGCAGACCTTAGGAAGCTATCCGCCTCCTCGTCCGTGCCCTCTCGGGATGTCCCAGGCACGGGAGTAGCTGGGCGGGTTAACATTCCCTTGGTCTTCCTCGCACTACTTTTCTTAGATGCGGTGGCCTTCACAATCTCTTTGCCTTTACTTGTGGGGCGCATAACACCCGGCACACCTTCGGCCTCTTCCGATGTCAAGGGAGTGACTTTGACAAAAGGTTGGGCTTGACTTCTACAATTCGCCAGCGGCGAAAGAATGGTGGAATCACCAATACGAGGGCCGGAGCCCTCGAGGCAGACGTTGCCCCCCTCAGATACGGTGGGGCTGACGGCCGAAGCCGTGAGGGATTCTCCCGTATGGGTACCCTCCTGGGGAATTATGTTTATACGACCTGCCATTATTTTTATTGCCGGAATATTCGCCACGAGCAGCAATCTCTCTCCGGGAGACGAATCCCATTACGAAAAGAGAGACTGCCGCTCGTGCCCAGGGTACACCGCGAGGAGGTTTTCCGACCTAGTACCCCTTCACAATGCACCTTAACAATTTATTCATGTTTAAATACTAGTTCTTTCTTGCATGGTGTTTGATGGTCGAAGTTGAAGGCGAGTGACTCTCTGCTGAGGTGTCAAACTACTCAATACTACTAAATCATACCACGGAAGTTTTTTCGAGAGAAACCTCATGGTGATGTAGTTTTAATACATTTAAAATGGCGCCATAATATCAAAACAACTGACAAACAGGTGAAACAAATTGCATTTTAAAGCCAATGAGTTCCATTTTCAAATGTAGTAGGTAGTAGTTATTGACAGTAGACTATCGTAATAGTGAAACCGTGTAGAGGAAAAATAAGCTTTTCTACAAAGTAGGTAAATATAAATTTTAGGAAAGTTTCCGTTAAAGTTTAGCAAGGTGTAACATAAATAGGCAACGTATCATAAGGAACTTCAATGGCTTGTGAAACTGAACAACAAAATACACAAATAATGATAAATTTCACACACAAGAGTAATATTTTACAAACTCTTATCTTCCCTCGATTATTTATGTTTCATCTCTTTAAATGGGAAATAACTACCTTACATAAATATTTACTTCAATACTACAAAATAAAAAAAATAGAACGATATTAATTGTTTGATATTAGTAATGACATCAATGGCTCATTAGGGTGGGGGGAAGAGCCAGCAACACTTGTTTGCTGACTCTTTTTAAAGGCCGGTAACGAACTCGCAACTCCTGTGGTGTTGTGATTGTCCATGGGTGGTGGTGATCACTTACCACCAGGTGACTCCTCTTGCTCGTTTGTAGCCTCTGACATATTAAAAAAAATTCAGTGGAACAGTAATTTTATACAGAAGATAAAAACACCCCCGTACGTATAGGCTCTGGATTGAATCTCGCTCTGCAGCGTGTTTCCCCAGCGGTACGACTTGTCCTCCTTTAAGCGAGGTTTAAAAAAGAGTATTAATCTCACGGTAGGCAGTGGTTTGCTGGACCCCCTGGCATTGCGAATATACATGAGTGGCAGTTACCACTTACCAACAGCTGGGCTGCTAGCTCGTCTGCCTCTCAGAGCAATAAAAAAATACTTGAGAGGTGTCAAGAGACACCCGGATGGAACGAAGTTATTTCTTATTATTTATTATGTACAAAAAACCTGTATACACTCAACAAAAATAATCGTCGCGACACCACACTGTTCAATGCGATATAGAAATGAAAATATCTGGCTTGTTTTCTATAAGAGAGAGAGAGAGAGAGACAGGCAGAGAAACATGCGCACGCCGCACAGCTGCAAAAAGTGTCGTGACAACTTATCGTAAGAATTTTTTCCGTCTAGCCTCCTTTCACAACGCGCGATAAGGAACTTCGTTCCAAAAATACAGGCTCCTGTCAATGCTAACTTTGGAACGGTCGGTGGCTGCTATGGACACGTTGTCTTTTGTTATCAACACACTACCTTTGATGATCTGTGGCATCAAAGGTAGCGTGTTGATAACAAAAGACAACGTGTCTATGGCAGCCACCGACACGCGACAGCAGCAGTACTTATCCAAGTTCTGCACAAAGTTCCAATCGTTTGAAAGAATCTCTAATCTCAATGAACCTTACTCATATTTCTACAATGGATTGGGTCCATTATTAGGAAGGATATGCCATAATCGCCACGCTTGTCAGGTGGGTTGGCGATCGCAGTATGATGGTCATACAGAGACGCTGCTGCCCGTTCTTTGAGAAATATTCCCTTGGGATGACTTCCCACGGCATGAAATGCGGTGGTGATATTGTTAGCAGTTGGCCACACAACTTAACAGCTAAATGTACAGACGCCAGCACATCAAGCTACCCCAATCTATCAAATTTCCCCAATTGAAAGTGAACCTTATGCTTATGTGATAAAGTTGAAAATCTATAAAAGAAATTTGTCAGATTGGGGTAGCTGGATGTGCTAGCATCTTTACCATTCCATTATTGTTATTACCATTTATATATACAACTTAACTCAATGGTTATTACAGTATTCGGCTTCATAGATGTATTATGTTTATGAGCCGAGTGAAATAAGGTCTTTGTGTCAACTTGAACAAATCGTTTGAATATAAGTATGCACTTCAACCGAGAACCTTCGATTCCTCTAATCTCACGGCAATTCACATGCACGCAAGTCTCGACAATACGGTGTATATCATCGATACTATAAATAGTCGATTTGCATGGTATTTGACAGGCGAAGGCAGCTTGAAGCCGAATGACACTCTGCTGTGGTATCTACTCTTTAAATAATTGAAAATAATACTACGGAAATTTTTCCGAGTTAAACCTATGGTGACGTAGGTTCAATATATTTAAAATGGCGCCAACATGTAAAACAAATGACAAAAAGATGAAACAAATTGTATTTCAAGTTCCATTTTCAAATGTAGTAGGTAGTCGTTATTGACAGAACACCGTCGTAATAGTGAAACCGTATAGAGGGAAAAACCGGCCAAGTGCGAGTCGGACTCGCCCATGAATTATAATAAAATATTGTATCTTAGTAGCAGCCCGAATTCAGGAAGATGGCGGTATGACACGCATGTGCCTTCGCAGTGCTTTAAGCAGCTATCGGTCCTGCTCTTTATACAGTTCAAGCAGGGACAGCCCCAATCCAATTCTATTTTCATCCCATACTATAATATAATAATAATATAATATCTAGGGACAATGTCACACAGATCATCCTAGCCCCAAACTAAGCAAAGCTTGTACTATGGGTACCAGGCGACGATATACACACTTATATAGATAGATAAATATCTACTTATATACATAGAAAACATCCATGACTCAGAAACAAATATTCGTGCTCATCACACAAATATTTGCATTTACCGGGATTCGAACCCAGGACCACCAGCTTCGTAGGCAGGGGCACTACCAACTAGGCTACGGTGACCGCCTATTAAAGAGAGGAGTTAGAGAGTGCCTTTGAGTTTGTGTAAACACTTTTGTACTATAATATATGGTATAAAAGAGTATAAACATACTCAATACCCTCTAACCTCTCTCTATAATAGTACGATGAGATGCAATGCATTTGCAGTGCTTTTAAAAGTTATTGCTCCTGCGCTTGATAGAGTTCAAGCAGGGACGGATAGATTAATTCTTTATTGTACACCAATAGTAAAATCACACAGTACAGGAGCATATAATTAAAATGTATACAATTGGCATATCACTGTGACATCTTCCAGACAACCAAAGAATGGACAAGTATAGGAAGTATTCAAGTAGCTGTTGTCGGTGTAATCGCATTCTATCAATTCTTAACTTTAAAATTTCGCACTTTAAAAAAATATTTATACCAATATGAAACATACGAGGAGAGGTTAGCAAGGGAAAAAACGCGTAGAAAAGATTTTGCCAGCAACTTCAAGCCTCTATTTGATGTTGCTAAACATAGTCCTCATTATCAGGCTTTTAAAATTTTTAATAAGTTACCGATTGAGTTAAAAGGCATGCTGTACACAAGTTCATTTAAACCACAACTTAAGACACTCCTATTGAAAAGATGTCTCTACTCTATAGACGATTTATAAATCATTATGTTATTAATTAAATAATTTATTGATAATAACTATTATTATATAATCCATTAATGTTATTTGGATTTAAAGGATTTTTTTATAATTAATAATTAATCGTTTTTATCATAATTGCCTGTGAATGTTCATTTACTTATTTTAAATTTATTGTACTGTTTTTTAATTTGTATTGTTTTTATGTTTCATGTTTGTATAATATTCACACACAATTTAAATTGTTCATGAATAAACGGAATTGAAATTGAATTCTATAATGGCTATCCCATCGTCTACCTTCCGGCTCTTAAACATAATTAATTGGCAACTATGATCTATCCATACCGAATATTCACAGTTTTGAATTGAAAGTTATCGTCAGACAGACAAACATATAACATGTCCAAGTTTACTCGGAGACCTCGTTTCATTTGGTATATTGTTAACTAGCCGTGCCCCGCGGTTTTACTCGCGTTAAACTTTATAAATTATCACAGCTCCTCCCCCGTATGTGATAGCGTGATAATATGTAGCCTATATGTTGACCCGACCTCTTAGTAATATCCATGCAGTATTTTTTGAGTTTAGCCCGGACATACATACAGACAAACAGGCAAACATTCTACAAACTATATATTTTTTGCTTCGCTATCGATTGCAGATCACGCCCCAAGTATCTTTAAAAAAAATATTCGTTGTACAGTTTTGACTTTCCTATCATTTTATTATATGTAAAGATGTAAATTTTGTTAAAAGCACTTTCATTTCAAAAACAAATGCATACCTATTACTTTAGCGAGGTGTGAGTTTCCTTCACACGAGTAGTATCCGGCTTATTTTATCATGAAATCTCCGCACTGAATTGTTAACACGAGCCTGGCTTTGAAATTGTAACAATGCATATATCAGTTGGGTTATCTGTTTATCAGCACTGTTCACCTACAGCAATGCATTAGTTCGTAAAACCCGCATCTCGTGCAAGGAATGAGCTCAAGAAGTTCTACGCCAAGAAGAAATAAATGACTTTGTAGTAAAGCGACTGTACAAAGAAGCTTTGACTCCCATGCGGAATAATTTGGTCCATAACGAAGCGTATTTTAAGTAAATATCTATAGCGATATTGAACTCTATGGCATGGTTCCGAGAGTAGCTATTTATGTAAGTATTTATTATTATTATTTGGGGCTTGATGCCTTGATTGCATCTTGCTACCTCGAACATTTCTGATCTATTGTAGCAGAGCTCCTTGATTTGTTAGAGTTCAGTGCTTAATCCTATAGATTTAAAAAACTTCCAGATTGATTGTACCAGTAACTTGCCAATGATAATTTTCTGTACGAAAAGAAGATTAGTTATCTTGATTCTTTTCCTTTTTTAGTAGTAGTTGTTACTAAATAATTTATATTTGCGAGTTCGTGGTGGAACGTGTAGGAAGTGCGGGTCAAATTCATTTATCTCGTTCCCTTGTCTAGTTCGTTATCCGAGTAGACGCCATCCATTATTTTCACCCGAGTTTTACAACTTCCGCGAGATAGTAACAGATATCCTGAGACTTTTATTGTTACCAGGATCAGTGTAAAACAATGTAGGTAGACAAAGTTAGTGCTACGATGTCAGCGTCTTTATTATGAAGGTAACAAGGGTGGTTGTTATAGTGTAAGTGTATCTATTGACGTCTCGTCGACTGTTCCGAACGGCTTGCTAGAAAACTTGGAATCTCGCTGGATGATTTGATTTATCACTTTTTTATTTAAATTTAGAACGCGTAAATCAAAATAAGAATCATCTGTGGTATACAGGAACTAGTAGAAACATATCTAATATGTTTTGTTAATGGTATTATTGAGAAAATACATATTTTTAACGAAAAGGGTAAGAAATGAGAATGGCTTGGCTCACCTTGGCTTCCACAAATGATAAAAACTTAAAATGTTAACTACCAGATAAAATTATCAGAAATGAAACAAGTTTACTAAAACCAATAAATGTCTTAAAATAATTGTTCTTAACCTCGCCTAATGACTTTAGGATGAAAAGTCATATGTAAATATAGTGATTATAGTAAGTACCCGGTATGCGATTTATTACCATTTGAAGAAGGTACAAAATTAAAAATCGTTAATCTGAATTTCATACGAGATAGTCAAAATATCCGAGTCCCACGAGAAAATAACCTCCTTTACATTATCGTTATTGCATACAAAAACAACACAAACAAGATGTATAGAATACATGTTGTTACATAGCGTGTTTTACTCATCATCATCATCAACCCAAGGACGTCCACTGTTGGTCAGTCGAAGATCATCAGACCATTTGTCCACACAAATGGTCTGATGATCTTCGACTTCTAAAGAATTTTCTAAAGCTGAAGCTGAAGAGCCCCACGGCCAGCTACAGCTTTAGATTAATAATAATAATATCTAGGGACAACGTCACACAGATCATCCTAGCCCCAAACTAAGCAAAGCTTGTACTATGGGTACCAGAAGACGATATACATACTTATATAGATAGATAAACACTTAAATACATAGAAAACATCCATGACTCAGAAACAAATATTCGTGCTCATCACACAAATATTTGCACTTACCGGGATACGAACCCAGGACCACCAGCTTCGTAGGCAGGAGCACTACCAACTAGGCTAAGGTGACATTGACAGCATGAAACCAATCCCCAATTCATAGAATTGTTGTATGTATATGTAATAGTTTATTGACATAAATAGTCCCCAATCTTAAAGGAATGTTGTGAACAACTTATTCTATTTTATTTCTTGCAGACTTCCAACGAAGCACTGAGCACGAAATTCACAATAACTGGATATTGTTATCTAACAAATACAACTACTTACTCATATCAATTTTTCACTCTAATTGGTACTTAGCAGACAAACTGAGTTAAAAAGTTAAGCACATTTCTAGGCGCGAAGCACAATTACTAACTTGAATGAATATACCTCTACAATAATATCCTAGGGCATTATTCACACACGGCTCAAAACTAAGCACAGCTTGTACTATGTAAACCAGATAACTGATATATTACATATACTACTTTTCTTTTGTAAATACATACTTATATAAGTAATTAAAAACAGACATGTTCTTGCACGCAAATATCTGTCATGGGTGGGAATCGAACCCACGACCTGCAGCGTAAAAGGTAAACATTTAACAATCACGTAATTAGGTACAGAAGAATAATATTTTAGGACAAAAAATGAGGTAGTCCACCAAGGGCACCTATCTGAATGGCACCTGCGCGAATGGCACCTAGCCTAGTCCACGAAATTCACCTATCAATATTTTTGGCAGGTGCTCTTCGTGGATTCAATTTATTTTTTACATACTTGTCCACGAAGAGCACCTACGACTAAGTAACCTAGGTTAGAAAATGAATGATATCGATAAAAATGACTAGATCGTTTATTAATATTACTAATATTACGCAAGTTAATAAATAAATAGGCTAGGTGCCATTCGCGCAGGTGCCATTCAGATGGGTGCCCTTGGTGGACTACCTCCAAAAAATGTTATTGGGATACGTCTGACAAGAGGATAAATAATGTAGCAGTCCGGAGTTTGAAAGCTGGTGGTGTTACGTGCTCGACGTGCTCGTACGTCGGAGAGCACGTAAATCTGTCGGTCCTGCGTCTAAATTCACCCCAGTCACGACGCATAGCTATTCCATAGGATTATGGGAGATATGTTTGACCACAGTTCTGCAGTCTGCAGGTAAAATGCGACTAACAGCACATTTTTTTAAATAACATACCGGTGTATGTATTTGATGTAACGATATTATCTATCTGCCATACTGCCTCGTTGGTCTAGCGGTAGCGTGTTCAACCGCAGATAATGAGGTCCTGGCTTCAAATCCCAGGTCGAGCCAAAAAGTGATTTTGGGATTTTTCCGTAAAAAGAAATTTTACAGTATCAGCCCGAAGTCTGGGAGTTGGCGGTATTATGTGCCCCGTGCCTCGGAGAGCACGTAAAGCTGTCAGTCCTGTACCTGACCTCTTTCCGGTCGTGTCGGTAGTCGTCCCATCAGATCATGAGAGTGATGGAATAGAAAGTGCCCCTGTGTTTGCGCACACACTTGTGCACTATAATATGTCCGGCGCAATTGACTAGTCTCCATTGGGAAAGCCGCCGTGGCTGAAATTCGGTCGGGAGGACATTATTTATTTATTTATTTACTAGCTAATATGTGATTAAATCTCTTTCTAATATAGCTTGTTTGAAAGGAATTAGGTACACATATGCTTGCCAAACAACTTAAAGTGCGCACTTATACGCGCACCGGCACACAATTTAGTCGACCAATCCTAACGTGCCGCATATTTTTACTCCGTATTACACACACAATCTAAATTGTTTTTCATTACAACTATGTTTTAAAGGTATGCAATGTTGCAATGCAGATGCAATTATATAATTACATTTCAGTTGTGGTTTCATTGAATCGGGAGCATTGTAGTAGGTATATGTGAATTAATCTCGCCAATACCAAAAATTGCAGTGCAGCAGTGTCTCTCAAAAACCAAATTGGTCCAATCGGTTTAAGGATTGATATGAAAACCTTTATGGATACGGAATTAACGGAATTGGCTAGTAGCTCTATTTGTAACTATGTAAATCACATGTAAACTCTATGTACTACTATTTCCATATCAGACCATCCTTTTATTCGACCGCGTTGCGGCAAAAAGCCGCACACCACACGTGCAATCAGTCTTATCTCACTCATTAATATATGTATGAAGAGAGGGCTGATCCATATCAGTAGTTAACCATGAGTTTTCATCTACTGGTTCGTTACAAGACGTGGAAAGTAATATGGTATATCGTATTAATAATCTAATCTAACCACAAATAAGTCAGGTTCTTTGGTAGGTGGTAGGTGTTTAAGCCCGGGGAGGCCAACTATTTGTGTGACCCACATGTGGCTGTTCTGATACCAGGGTAATGTCCCCGAAGTTAAAAGACTATTTTTCCTAGTACCGACATTGTATATTCTAGTTTAGCCTAGACTTAATAACTGTAATAGTTAAAAGTTTTAAACTATTGTAGTTCTATTATACGTGCCTATTACATACGGCTGGGTTTAAGTCCTTCAAAAATACCGAATTTTTTTGAACCAAAAAGTTCTCCGACGTTACACTACTGCTTATGGAAAAATACGTAAAATAGTTCTAAGGGCCTCATATGATGTCGCCAGATACCGGCAGCTCAACAGACATATCTTAAAGCCGACACACGCTAATTTAATACAATTAGTATTGAAGAGGCCATTAAGCGGAACACAGGCTCTAAAGTGTTCTCTAGATCTCGTTGTCTATTGCAGAGCCAATTGACGAAGCTGAAGATTGAAGATGGTAGAATCGTCACGACTAAACTAAAAAATATAGAATATCTAGTAGCAAAATTACTTGGTATTTATTTCAGGATTGCTCAACATTTTACGTGATGAGGGTTACACACCTGTATCATAGGTGATTTTAACTTAGGTAGTATAAACTGGGACTTGGTGAGTGACACAGCGAGTATCAACACAACATCTAGCACAACACAAATACTATTTGATTTTATCAACGTCAGTCAACTCAAACAAATGAACAATATTCCAAACTACAACGGTCGGCTACTGGATCTTATCTTAACTGATTTGCCTTCATGTGAGGTTTCGGCCACTATAACTCCTCTTAGCATCATAGACAAACAACATCCTCCTCTGAACTTTGTCATAAACCGTATAAGACCTCATAGCAAGCTTCCTTATAATCATAGCAACAAAAGACCAAACTTTTACAAAACAGATTATGACATCATAACCTAAATGAAATTAACTGGAATCTATTATTTCGAGAGGCGCATGATGTAAATGAAATGTTAAACATTTTTTATTCTAAAATAAATGAGATCATTTGTGCTTGTGTTCCTTTCAGCACGCCCAAGCCCCCTAAATACCCTCCATGGTTCGATAAAAGTTTGATAAGAACTCTCAATGAAAAGGAAAAAGTAAGGAAACGATATAAACTGTTTAAAAACCCCATGGACAGACTCGAACTTACTATACTTGGCAAGCGATGCTCCGCCCTCGCCACTCTACGCTATAACTATCACCGTAAATTGGAAGCTGAACTCGCGAAAAACCCTAAAGCTTTTTGGTCCCATGTAAAAAAGAAAAGAGGTGGCGCTAGCTCATTTCCTGCTGCAATGACGGATAGTTACGAGACAACCACGGATGGATTTAAGATATGTGATATGTTTGCAAAGCACTTCTCGTCAGTGTTTGGTGATATGGAGCCTAATGGTGACATAACTCCGTCAACTTATTTAAATGAAATTAATAACTACGGTCTGGCTCTGACGATACCGGTTATAGAGGAGGAGTCCTTAGTTCACAAACTAAAGTCACTGGACCACTATAAGGGTGCTGGTCCCGACGGCATTCCACCCATTTTCATATCTATGTGTGCCTCGGCACTTGCAACACCATTAACAGTAATCTTTAACAAGTCTCTCTCCAGCGGCATTTTCCCAGATGCTTGGAAAAGAGCGAAAGTAGTGCCAATTCATAAATCTAGTGCAAAGGACAATGTATTAAACTACAGGCCTATATCTCTTTTACCTGTATTTGCTAAGGTCTTTGAATCTTTGATCTGCCCCTTAATTCAATCCCACCTCAGTCTTCACCTTAGTGTTTCCCAGCATGGGTTTGTTAGTGCTAGATCAACATGTACTAATTTAATCACTTTTACAGAATCCTTGGTAGAGTCATTAGATGCTAGCAAGCAGATAGATGCTATTTACTGTGATCTAAGCAAAGCATTCGATCGGGTCCCACATAAATTGCTTCTGAACAAGTTATCTGCCTATGGAATTACGGGCACCCTTCTTGACTGGTTTAGATCTTACCTGGGAGGTCGCAGTTTCTTTGTGGCAGTTAATTGCTACCAATCTGATACGTACAATATCACATCAGGAGTGCCACAAGGGTCCCACGTCGGGCCAGTCCTTTTTAATTTTTTTATCAATGATATCCTCAACGGCTTTCACTTCTCCAAATGTTTTATGTACGCCGATGATTTGAAGTTCTGTAGGGTAATAGAATCGTATGAAGACTCCAAACTGCTCCAACATGACCTTGATCGTCTTATGAAATGGTGCAAAGATAATCATATGTCATTAAACGTTAAAAAGTGCTATCACGTATACTTTACAAGGAAAATACATCCATTACTAACTACCTATCGTATTTGAACTGAAATTATTCAAAAAGTGAAAGGAATAAAGGATTTAGGAGTAACATTTGATGAGAAACTTACATTTGTGCCACATCAGGAATGTATTGTTTTGCAAGCGTCTAAAATGCTGGGATTCGTGTTGCGGAATATCAGGAATTTCCGAAGTGCAAAAACTAAAGTTATTCTGTATAACTGCCTTGTACGTAGTAGCTTGGAATATTGTTCCACTGTTTGGCGGCCGCACTATGCATCTCATGTCCTAAGACTGGAGCGAATTCAAAAACGGTTTCTCTGGCACCTAGCCTACTCCTCGGGTCTAAATAAAAAGATAAAATCATATTCGGGGAGGCTAGCGCACTTTAATATCTCGTCTTTAGAAAAACGCAGAAACGTAATTGATGCTCTTTTTGCATATAAATTATAACGGCATAAAATTGACTGTCCACCTCTTTTAGCGAGAATAAGATATAGAGTTCCTGCCAGAATTCCACGTGCCCCAATTACACCTTTTTACCCACCACTCAGAAGAACCATCTTTGGAGCTAACTCCCCAATCCCACGGCTGTGCAAACTCTTAAACGGTTGCAGCGACGTTGTTGATGTGCACGCTGTTACACTCAATTCATTTCGTAAACATATACTTAACACTCTAGCATGACATTTTAATTTTGTTCAATGTTAATTTTGATTACTCTTAATTTTTAACTTTATAATTTACATTCAATTTAATTTAATTATTCTGACATTGTTCATCATTGCCGCAAAATGTTTGTTTTTTTTTAAATTTATGTTTTCTTAATTTATTGTAGATTGTTATTTTGTTTAGTTATTTTAGTTTAATTAAGAATTGTACCCCACATTATTTATATTGAGCTTGTGGTGCTTGCCTATAAGAGGTAACTATACTGGAATTTGTTCTGTGTACTGACTATTTCATATGTATTAGTATAAGTTACTGTTGGTAAGCCAAAAATAAATAAATAAATAAAAAATGAGACGGCTTGGCTTAAAATCTGGTTTCTTTAATAAATTGTTTTGTTTTATTAGTCTTTTCTGCATTATGAGCTTGACAAGCACAAGTGTATGTTAATACCTAAATGCAGAATAAATTGTATTATAAGCCCATGGTAGGGTTACCGACGAGGAAATTCAGTGCGAGTGATTTAATTAAGGATTAAATCTAAATTAGTGCGATCTACGCGCCTTACACGGTATGATAAAATACAGAAATAGACTGGTTTCCTGTATTCTTATAACTGGAATTAGTTAATTGGCTATTCTAATTACTTAATACAGATAAGAATTGGATTTTAGTGTTAAGTGCTAAGTACAGATTTTATTGCGACTTGGATTTTGAAGTCTATTGAGGAGAATTTCCGCTTGAGTACACTGGTGCTGCAGTCTTACGGTAGCCATCTTTATACTACGTATACGTGACATGGCGGTTCGATTCCCTCATAGGGCAACTATTACGGTGGATCATAGATAGTTGTGTCAAGTGTACGGCTGTTTCTTATCCGTGCGTTGTAAGTTTGTCATGTTAGAGGTGGTAGGTTTGTCAAGATTACCTTATAAGTAGAGTACTATAGTTATAAGGTAAGCGGAGAATATATCCTATACAAATAGCATCGTTAGTATTTGAAAAATTAATTGTAAGTAATGTGTGATGTATTCCTATTACAGTTTTACCTTTACTGTACATATTGGCACGCATATGTATTAAGTCCGTTGCTCACAGGTATTTCCGAAGTGCGGATGATATGACAATAAGGATGAACAACTCTGAAGCCAGGGTAACCATTGTCCTTACGATCTAGAAATAAAGTAACAAAATAACGGTGACCGTAGCCTAGTTGGTAGTGCTCCTGCCTACGAAGCTGGTGGTCCCGGGTTCGAATCCCGGTAAGTGCAAATATTTGTGTGATGAGCACGAATATTTGTTTCTGAGTCATGGATGTTTTCTATGTATTTAAGTATTTATCTATCTATATAAGTATGTATATCGTCGCCTGGTACCCATAGTACAAGCTTTGCTTAGTATGGGGCTAGGATGATCTGTGTGACATTATTCCTAGATATTATATTATAAGATTAAATAATGAATTCGTAAAATATTATAAAGTAAAAAAATCACCGCTGTGTAGCTGACGGCAAAGAATATATACAACATGTAACTTAATTAACGCACACCCTGAATATAGTTTGTTCAGAATCTTTTACTGAATCGATTTATATCATTTTAATATAGGTAATTTTTTATTCCAAAATAATTATAACTACGGAAATTATCGTTATTTTAACCCTGTACAGTCAAAATAAATTGAAATGGACCGTAAATCAAAGTAATAAGACTTTTAAATAGCAGTTTTATTTGTATTCATCCAAATTCCATTATTCAACACAAAATAAATAAAAATAAACTTTATTTTAAAAAACTAATTTAGTAAATAACAATGCATATACAAGTTAAATTAATAATTCAGTGCATGTATTATGATTACAACATAATATTCTAATTGGGGTGTCTGAGGGTGTGCGTTAATTACGTTACAAGTTGTATATATACAACACACCTTCTCATCCCGTAGGTGGCATAAAAGTCGGCCCGAGGAAAAGCTACTAGAGAACGGGCAACAGTGTTTCTCCGTGCACTATGACCATCATACTGAGATCACTAGTCCATCTGCCAAGCGTGGTTAGGTATGTCACATCCTTCCAAATGATGGACAAAACTACACTGTGAAGATATTTCGGGGAGGCCTTTGTCCAGCTGTGGACGTCATTCAGCTGACACGATTTCGATGATGAAAATGAAAAAAAATACATTGGTATACAAACGCCCAATAATAATATTACTATATCTAATCTCTCGATGATACGTAAGACTTTGTGTAAGAGACCGATCCGCTCTTGGCTGGTTTTTAGTCTGCTTCAACAAAATTTTGACTGGTTCTGTGGTTAATGTTGTTTTTCGATACTGCACTAATGTAGTTGTTTTGAGTCTGGGTGTGTTCTACGTGATTTGGTAGTTTGTTAAAGAAAAGAGCAAGACTAGAGAAATGAATCTCAGTATCGTGAAACTTACAGTGCTTTGTTTAAAAACCATCACAAAGGTACAATATCGTTTATAATTATTGCACTCTTGTACAAACATAAAACATGCTAGAATATAAGTGGCCTATTTATGGAAATCGTTATTCCGCAGTAACAGGGGCTTACAAACGCACGTAAAAAGCGTACGGATTATTGTGGCTTTGCATAAAATATATTGCAGTTTTCCATAAGCTCTGACGCAAACCAAACATTTTATATGAAAATACATTGTTAACCGAAGCATTGGATTGGAACTACGATCGATATTAGACTAGGAGCTAGCGAAACATTTGCCTGATTAGGGATTGTCTATTAGTAAAGATAGCCTCTTTAGTAATGGACAATCCCTAATCTATATGATCTAATATGTGCTCTTATACAATATACCATCAAAAACATAAATGGGTCCATCAGCCGGTACTGCTGGATTAAGGCTTCCCTCAAAGATCTCTGTCAGTCTTGCACTGCCGTCTGTGTCTTCTGGTGTGTTCTGCTGGAACATATTATTATTTCAGTATTTATAAAATCATCATCATCATGTCAGCCAAAGTACGTGCACAGCCGGACAAAAGCCCCCCCAAAGAATGGGGGGATATACAATAATCACCACGCTTGGCAGACGGGTTGGCGATCACAGTTTGATGGTCATAGTTTACAGAAAAACACTGCTGCGCGTTCTCTGGTAGGTATTCCCTTGGACGATTTCAACGCCCTCCACGACATGATGATGTTCTATACCGCCATCACACAGCAATATTATAAAATACTTTAAATATTTTTTTATCAGACATTAAAATGTTTTTGGGCATACAAGATATGTGAAGGAAAAAGTCGTATTTCTTAATTTAATATAATAGTCAATTAAGAATAAGTTATGCTTTAAACAAATTTTGTCATTTACCTCCGCGAAAGCCCGCCCGCCTGCTCGCACCCGTTCTACTGTGTTTGAATAATAAGTGAAACTAATGAAATATCTTAATATATTTTGTTTGCCACAAATTGATACTTAGAGGTATATGTAAGTACTACGATATCGAAGTTTTCTTATAAAAAATAAATGTTTGAATTTTTAAAACGTTAGCTTTTTTATGCTGGATGAGTTTGCGCTTGACCACGATCTCACCTGATGGTAAGTGAAGATGTGGTCGGAGGTGGACCGCGCGTACCCAAGATGCCTGTTCACTCTAGCCTGTGATGAGTGATAATAAACAATCGACTAAGCCGGTTGGCGTGACTGATAAATTCTTGCCTTTCACGCTGCATGTCTTGGGTTCCATTCCCTCACAGGACACATATTTGTGTGCATGAACATGTCCGTTTGTCCTGTGTCTGGGTGTAATTACCTATATAAGTACATATGTATTTACAAAATAAAATTGGTACGTAGATATTTGTAGTATAGCAGTTATCTGGTTTCCATAGTACAAGATCTGCTTAGTTTGGAATCAGACGGCAATGTGTGAATAATGTCCCAGGATATTATTATATAATTATTATTATTTACCAAATATATCGCACGAATCTAAAAATACAACGAAACGTTGAATAAGATGTTCGTCAGCTCTTATTTTATTGTAATAGTTGACGCAACTGTATTTAACTGTAATTACATTGGTCGGTGTAGTGGCCATTAAAATATACTATTAAAACTATATAAACCGCTTAAACACTAAATGATACAGTCATTAGGGCTTTAATGAAAACGTTATCTAATCTTAACCAACCAGTGTCTACTTATTATTGAATTCAATTATATACCATACATAGGTATGGTATATAATTGTATGGTACTTAATTAATGAATTCACTAATAATAGTTATGAATATTTTAAGTACCCCATAATTAGCGATTATTATTTGTATACATAGGGTGAACTTCAACTTAAGTTTCGTAGGGGAGACCGGGGCGCGACTTAACAAAATTTATATTTTCAGTTGTAGCTTCAAAACGCCAAAACATTTTGAAATGTTTTTTATGTCAAACGATGCCTAAACTACCCAATAACCATATCGTTGGTTTTAATTTCACAATAAGTTTATATCTTTTTAAAAAAGTCGTTTTTACTCGGAAATGTCAGAAATTAATACTTACCCCGCAATCGGGGCAACAATTAACGGTTCCGAGGTAAGTATTAACAAATGGGGCAACAATTAACATTGTAAGTATTTTCCTCTATAAATAAAGAAAACACTAAATTACAATGACATTTTTTTATTAAGCAATACAATGAACATTAGATTGAATGAATTTGCACTTTGTCCCTGCTACTGCAATAGAAATATGTAGGGAAAGAAACCCAAACAAAGCCTCTCTATATAATAACAAAAATCAACGAATATCTGAATGATTTATATTTAACAGACAGTTTTTTGGTTATAATATTAAAGGAAACGTTATTTTTCAATAATCACAATGTTTAGTTACTGGAAAAACAACTAAAATTATGCTTAAAAGTTATCGTACTCGGTTAAACAACTATATCAATGAAAAAAGAGAAAAACTCAACGAAAACCTCTTCATAGAAGAAAAAAAAGCAACAAATCTTTAAATAATAACTAATAAAAATTAATTTACTGATATTATTAATTTAACAGTGTTTTAAGTAATTTAATCAGACTTATGTGTGTTAACGAATAACAATATCATCACCTTAAATGAGGTAGTAAGAGCTTAATCTTAAACGTAGCAATCTTTATACAACTTACCATATATACTCTAAATCAGTCTCAATGCAGTTTAGTTTTATTATAAAATGAACATCTTAAAAATATAATCTAGTAGAAATCATTTTCATATAACGACAATATGGTTCATTTTTAATCATAATAATCAGCTGAATCACAATTTTGGTAAAAAATTATGAAACTGTGTTGCCCCTAATACATACGGACTAAGCCCACTGATTGCACAATATGCATTGCATCAGATGTGTCTTCATTGTATGGGACACCACAAATTATACAAAAATATTCATCTTCTGCACTGTCGCTGCTTTCTTCCAATATCAAAGAATATGGTGGCAGTCGTACGGATTCTATTATAAAACAGTTATCTATTAGATCACGTGAAGGGCCAGCAACCACTACCGTAGGTATTGTAGGTTGAACAGCGAATCGCGACATATTCGATATTCGGTTGCTACCTCTCTGTAGTTCCTTTTTTTGTCAGCTATTTCTAAAGCAACTGACTCGTAGGTCGCCAGTAAAGTCATGCCTGGAGTGGTTCTCCGCTTATAATTCCTAATGCTGTAATATTTAAGATAAATAAATAATTATGTACCGTGGTGAATATACAGCTCTTTAAAGTTAGGACATATGGACGGACAGACGGACAGACGGACGGACAGTGTAGGCTTAATAATGTGGAACTCAATGGTATTATATACTGCTAATACTTACCCCACATACGTGGTAAGAATTAACATGTTAATAGTAGCCCCGTGTGTTTTGTTAATTTTAGCCCCCCAGGGTACATTTTCAATAAAAAAAATATAATTATGAATAAGTGTACATTGGCGCTAGTAAAGTTATGTAACATTATTAAGAATAAAACAAACTACTACGAAAAAGAAAATAAAACGGTGAAATCAAATATTCACCACGTAAATCAAAAAATCGTAAAGTGAAAAATGTTCATTGCCTGGCCAAAATAGACGCACATCACAAAACTCACTCCCACGGCAAACTGAGCTCAACTGACGAGTCTCAATCTGTAGACCGCTGTTACAGGGACGAATTTTAGGAATAACTAGTGACTTGCTATTTATGGTTTCTTAGAAATTCGCCTGTTAATACTTACCTCTGTTAATTAAAGCCCCGGCCTCCCCTACTTAAGGTAAAATTTATTGATAGCTTCCAAACGACATATATATATAAAGTTTATTGATTTCGTTATTAAACTACATTTAGTTGAATAACGAATTATTCATTATAATATAATAATAATAATATCCTTTGTTTACACACGGCCATCTGATCCCAAAGCTGAGCTTGTACTATGGAAACCAGATGTTTCAAGACCAAAGTCTTGAAACATTAACCTCAATCAATGACACATTGAAAATCCTCTTCTTCCTTGCATTTTATCGTTTCTATTGGGGTGAGCTCCCAGTCTTGTGTAATGTCAACTACCAGAACGAATCTACTTTGCATATAATAGGATCTCATAATGATACTTTACCCTTGGTTTTAATAACTCAGCATGGAATTAACGGCCGTCCTAACCACTCACTGAAAATTATATTAAAACAAAAACAAAGAATTCGTAACTACGCTTAAATGGACTCCTAATTAAAAGTTTCAATGAGGACCGCGATTTTTATCTGTAGAGAGTTTTAATTTGCAAAGAGTGACGAAAAAGTTGAAAAAAGATGACAAGTATACCGAAGTAGGACTGTTTTCGTTCACAGCTTAAGTGTGGCTGGTGAAATTTTCTACCTACTCTTTTCTTTCCGCGTGAGGTGGGGATGCATTTATATTGGTCTATTCCTTTGGGAGCTACGATACTACACTCATATCATAAAAAAAAACATGCGGTGCAGTCTTTGGGGACTGCCGACAGAAGTAAAACAATTTTTTCATTTCTCGTACTCCGAAAGAATTTTTATTTGATCCGAGTAGCGAGTGGAAGATGCTACTTCCCACCTTTGGGCGGTAAAGACTCATAGTAATTGCTTCCCTCCTTATGGTGAGAATAAATTTTAAATATACAACTATATTTGGTTGGGCAGTCGGCTGTAAAAATCTAACATAATTAAGAAAAAATGAGAGTGTATAAACGGCGCGTGCGAATTAAAAAGAAAGACCCTACGTCAGTTTTGTCAGTGATACAGTTTTATCCATCAGTAGTTGTTACCCGCAACTTTGTTCGAGACAATTTTTAATGATGACCAATGTAACCTACAACAAAAGAGTCACTTTTAGAAACTGTAAAATGATGTGAACTACGCACTGTGAACAAATAAAGGAAGGCCGTTCATTAAAATTCTGTATGCCGTTTCTGTCAGAAATGGTTTGAGAAATAATCCAATTAAAATGAATAGTGATACTAAAGTCTACAGGGTCAAAGTGTCAAGTTATGTTTTAAGTTCAACACTCAGAAAAAATAATTAACGCAACAGAAAAAAACACGGCCTCAAAAGCATATTTTCAAAATAAAGATTTCCCTGACTAACTAATTAACACATAAGTATTGTTTTTAGACGATTTTTCATTGGCCTACAACTTTGAAATATGGCATCAAGAGATAAAGGAAAAATAGAGAACATTATCGATTTTTGATACATGTCATTCGCTGTCAAGCAGTGTCAAAGTAAAATTGAGCTTCTTACTCTATAAGACCAAAAGCATACACATATCTATTAATTCACATGATAAGAGCAAGGAAACACTTATTTATTTTACCAAATCATGCGTTTAGCTTCAAAACTGACAGATTTTCATATAAACTTACACCCCCTATTTTACGCTCTTAGGGGTGGAATTATTATTTCATATTTTTAATTTTTGACTGAAATGCCAAATACCAATTTTCATGCGTTGAACTTAACGTTTTTTCATAAAAACTTACATTCCCTATTTTACCCCCTTAGGGGTAGAATTTCCAAAAATCCCGAAGCACATATTTTTTTACTTTTAACTGAAAGGCCAAATACCATTTTTTATACCTTTAAATTAAAAAATACGGATTTTCATATAAACTTTTATCGCCTATTTTACCCCCTTAGGGGATGAATTTCCAAAAAACCTTTCATAGTGCTCCCCAATGTTATAAAAGGAACCCTGTGCTAAATGTCAAGTTTCTAACCCTTATAGTTTAGGCCCTGCGTTGATGTCAGTGAGTCAGTTTTGCCTTTTATATATATAGATTTGGAGGGATATGCTATATTTTTTTTTATATCTTGTGGACACGGGTCTCAATTACGATAAAGATTTAGGCAAATCTTTGTTACCCGACGTTTCGGCATAGATTGCGCCAGCCGCACAGTGGAACGAATGTATGGGAGCGGTTGGACGTAGACATGTCCGAAAAATAAGAGTAAAATTATGACAAACTAATGATGCCATCTTATTCGATTACTTAATGCCTTCATAAATTGTGGTGATGAATTTCTTCATAACTCCCATATTTCGGGAGTAATTTGAGAAAATGTGAAATTTTACTATGAAAATGAGTGTATCGAGCTCTCTCCCTCCTGATTCCGGGCTTGTTTCAAGTAGCGGTCTCTAATATCGTAATGCTATTACTAAGAGCTATATTTAATACTAAGACACATAGTGCGCCAAATGTGCACTTTCTGGGATAAAAGGAAATGAAAATTAAAAAAAAAAAACGTTTTTTCCCCATTTGTATTTACTTTAAACCGCAGACAGACTTATTAAGAGGTCTATAAATATATTATATATATACAGAAATATATATTAACAAAAATATTCACAAGAACTGATGAGAGTATGACTTTTAAGTAAGTTGAAGATTTACGAGGACTAGGATGTGTACAAGTTGAAGCATCAGATTTAGCAGGAGAAATTATGGGCTCGATGACGTCACTTATATTTTCTGTAGAAGGTTCCATATTTTCATTCTGTAATTCCGGCCATTGAATTGCAGCCTGTAGCCAAATCTCATGTTTCTTCCGAAACTTATCTGTGCTTCTTCCAGACTTTGTCCATTTTGCATAAATGCGGTAGCAAAATCGACGACACCAGTCTTTTAAACTTGTTTCAGCACTTTCACATAACTGAACACAACTGTTATCTTTTAAAACACTGAAAAAATAGTTAAAGTCGCGTAAATCTTTATGTGCGCGTGCGCATAAAGCAACGTGAATATCAAGATTTGTATTAAAATTTGGAAAATACATTGCGAGATTAGCTTGGATACAACGAGGTGTAAATCAACACTGATTTTAAAGTTACTAATAGTGACCTATTTATATAAAATCCAGGTATCCCAGGTATCCTTTGTTAAATATTGCAAGGTAATTAGTTATTGTGATAATTAGTAAATGATGCATGCTAAATTAGTGTATTAAGAGCCATTTAGTAATTAAATAATAGCAATGTTCTTATCAGTAATCATTAGTGCATCAGTTTTATATGTAAACCTTAAGTCCCTAATTATATATCCTAATTAGCTTATATCTTCTCTAATTGGCTGCTCAGAAATGTTATTGTAATAAGGTAAACCTTTAGAAAAACGGTTTTAATCAACAAAATAAACAAAAAATAAAAAAATTGTGTTATAAAATAAACATCACTCTTTATCCCAGAAAGTGCACATTTGGCGCACTATGTGTCTTAGTATTAAATATAGCTCTTAGTATTAGCATTATGATATTAGAGACCGCTACTTGAAACAAGCCCGGAATCAGGAGGGAGAGAGCTCGATACACTCATTTTCATAGTAAAATTTCACATTTTCTCAAATTACTCCCGAAATATGGGAGTTATGAAGAAATTCATCACCACAAGTTATGAAGGCATTAAGTAATCGAATAAGATGGCATCATTAGTTTGGCATAATTTTACTCTTTTTTTTCGGACATGTCTACGTCCAACCGCTCCCATACATTCGTTCCACTGTGCATCGTAGCAGTCCATCCCATCACTAAATACGTCTATGACGTTACGTTATACGCATAACGCTTTGCTTATTTTTTCATTCAATTTAATTTAATTTGTAGAGATGAACATTCTGGTTGCATTTTATTCAATTTACTACAGTTATTAATGATTTAATATGTAACAAATGTGGTACAGCTGAGATACTAAGACAAAATTTGTAAATCGCTGCGCCTTTCAAGAGTGAAACGCAATGTTACTGAAACTGTCACCCACACCATGCTATAACGCAAATAGTATAAGGAATAAGACAAATATCATTAAATATAACAAATTGATCTGGGAATACAGGCTATGTTGTAACACATTCTTATGCACCGTATTCACATTTACATCGAAACGGTGAACAAAATAATGCTAAGAACTACTCCTTAACATTATTTTGTTCACATACTATATACACTACAATGATTTCTTGAAAATAATAGTTATGGGCACGTGCTAACGACGTATATTTTACACTAACAGGACAAAGTTGCAGGCATAGTGTTTGCAGTTAACTAGGAGGCTCTCAGTGCCACGCCGGACTAAAGAGGCCAGCGTGGGCTCAAGCAGTCTAACAAGAGACACCTAAAAATATGCTAACTCTGCGTTTATACTGAATCTGCGCCTCACATTTAAACAAATAACAACAAACAAATAATAATATCCTGGGCCATTATTCACACACAGCCATCTACCAAATCCCAAACTGAGCAGTGCTTGTACTATGAGATACCTACGTGCGTTATTGTTATCATCACTGAGTATGGAACAGAACACTACTAATGTTCTAGAGCCCGTAAACACAATAAGGGGTAAGCAGGTGCCACAAATAATATGTACATTTTTTCATTTATATTTGGCTTTACATTTGGATAAAATGGCGCCGTATCATCGCAACTTATTGAACGTTATGATTTTCACCTTTCATATAAATATTAAGTTATTGATTACTGAGTACAATTAATAACTTCATAATTGATAAAAAAAATAAACCGGGTCCTAATAACTTAAAAAATGTCAAATACTCCAAAAATGTAGTAAGTAATAAGTAGTAATGTCTGAGTAGTAGTCATCATAAGATATATGGATTTTACATTATTTTGCTACTTTTGACAATATTCTGCTACATTTCACATTATTCTAAACTATTTTTTTAATGCAACGCCATGCATATTTACAATATACCAACTGATTCTTAAATGATTTTATACTCCCTGCCTAGGCGCTATTTAATATGATGTAAAACAAAACTTTTGCGACAGCACATTACCAAACACTAGAGGTATATTCACTTTTGTGTTCTGTCATTAAGATTATTATTATTGTAGTGCATATGTATAATCATTATGTAGTAAAATATAAAGATTCCCTTGTAATTATGCAGAGGTATTTGTCTGATAATCAATATATTGTTATAATTACTAGTAGTTTAGTTATTTCTACAAATATTAGTAAGGGCGGCCTTCGGCCGGCAGTCGGTGGTCACGACCAAATCTTTGGCATACAACCACGACTGGGCCTGTACGACAATACGTTTATTTCTTAGGACATGTTTATACTTATTATTACTGATATATTTTTATTCAGCGCCACAGACTAAGCAAACTGAGAAAATACAACATTGCCCTTATTTTTACATAGTTTAAGTACCGTAGTCTGAAATCTATACATATAAATAAAATTGGAGTGTCTGTTTGTAATATTGGAATAACCATTTCTTACTACATGTATATGAATATATATACGGTACATACGCCAAAATAACATTTTTTACAATTTTTGTCTGTCTGCCCGTCTATTTGTTACGGCTAATCTCTTGAATGGCTGGACCGATTTTGACGGGATTTATCTTTTATTGACAGGAAGCTGATGTAATAAGGAGTAACTTAGGCTAGGTTTACTTTAGAAAAAATCTTTTATTGTAGAAAAATACTCAAAAAAGCAACTAAATAAACCAATAAACACGCGGACGAAGTACGGGTACAGCAATTTTTAATAAAAATATAACTGAACCTATACATATAAATAAAATTGGAATTCTGTTTGTTATATTGAAATAACAATTTTTACTACATGTATTATGAATATATATTACGGTACACACACCAAAATACCATTTATTACAATTTTTGTCTCTCTGTCTGTTCCGGCTAATCTGTGAAAAGGCTGAACTGATTTTGACGTTACTTTTGATGGAATAAGGATTAACTTAGACTACGATTATTTAAGAGCAATTCTTTAATTTTAGAAAAAAAACCAATAAGATCTAAATAAACTAATTAACACGGTGACGAAGCGCGCGTACAGCTATCTATACATATTTACATCTATACTCTATACTCTATTCTATACATATAAATAAAATTGGAGTGTCTGTTTGTAATATTGAAATAACCGTCTTTTACTACATTAATATGAATATATATATATACGGTAAATACACCAAAATAACATTTTTACAATTGTTGTCTGTCTGTGTGTTTGTTCCGGCTATTCTCTGAAATGGCTGTACCGATTTTGACGGGACTTTTATTGGCAGGTAGCTGATGTAATAAGGAGTAACGTAGGCAACGTTTATTTTAGAAAAATTCTTTTATTTTAGAAAAAAAAACGTAATAAAGGTATTTCCACGCGGATGAAGCGCGGGTACAGCTATTAACAATAAAAAGTTAACTTAATTTGGAATAAGTAAAAATAAAACGAAATAAAGTAAATGTAAAGGTATCATACCAAAAAAAAATCTATAAAAATTATGAATCGACTGTTAAGCAGAAGGAAGTTCGCCGGGTCAGCTAGTTAAATATAAAATTTTAGTACCACTAAAGCCTTTGAAATTTCATTTTGCATGCTATAAATTTTAAATGTCCTGCAACTTATTTAAAACCTTTAAACGCGGTAGTATCTCCGCAAGGTATATATTTCGTGTCCTTATTAGAAGAAATACAACAATGCTATAGGGGAAATACAAAGGAGATAACTTAAAATAATGAAGTATAAGTTATTATAATTTTTGCGTTGTAGCATGGTGCGGGTGATAGTTGATTATTAGACGTTGACATCTATAAGTACCACATTACTAGGGATGTGAAATACATTTTTATTGCCAACGATACTCGCAGCATAAATCTAATAAGTTCTCTATAATATTGATAATATAATAGATTGACAATTTTGTCCATATTGACAGTATAATAGAGTCATCATTAATAATATCCGTCACAGATTCTGATGATGAATTAAGTGACAATTCAGAGTCAGGATCAGATACGAGTTCAGACTAATTAAATGCATTTTTTACCTTACCCTAATGTTCTGTTGTATAATTATAGACAATATTGCATTTTAACAATAAAAATTTACCTATGCTCAAAATACGTTTTTTATTATACAAAAATATCGACTACCCATCGCACAGTGGAACGAATGTATGGGAGCGGTTGGACGTAGACATGTCCGAAAAATAAGAGTAAAATTATGACAAACTAATGATGCCATCTTATTCGATTACTTAATGCCTTCATAAATTGTGGTGATGAATTTCTTCATAACTCCCATATTTCGGGAGTAATTTGAGAAAATGTGAAATTTTACTATGAAAATGAGTGTATCGAGCTCTCTCCCTCCTGATTCCGGGCTTGTTTCAAGTAGCGGTCTCTAATATCGTAATGCTATTACTAAGAGCTATATTTAATACTAAGACACATAGTGCGCCAAATGTGCACTTTCTGGGATAAAAGGAAATGAAAATTAAAAAAAAAAAACGTTTTTTCCCCATTTGTATTTACTTTAAACCGCAGACAGACTTATTAAGAGGTCTATAAATATATTATATATATACAGAAATATATATTAACAAAAATATTCACAAGAACTGATGAGAGTATGACTTTTAAGTAAGTTGAAGATTTACGAGGACTAGGATGTGTACAAGTTGAAGCATCAGATTTAGCAGGAGAAATTATGGGCTCGATGACGTCACTTATATTTTCTGTAGAAGGTTCCATATTTTCATTCTGTAATTCCGGCCATTGAATTGCAGCCTGTAGCCAAATCTCATGTTTCTTCCGAAACTTATCTGTGCTTCTTCCAGACTTTGTCCATTTTGCATAAATGCGGTAGCAAAATCGACGACACCAGTCTTTTAAACTTGTTTCAGCACTTTCACATAACTGAACACAACTGTTATCTTTTAAAACACTGAAAAAATAGTTAAAGTCGCGTAAATCTTTATGTGCGCGTGCGCATAAAGCAACGTGAATATCAAGATTTGTATTAAAATTTGGAAAATACATTGCGAGATTAGCTTGGATACAACGAGGTGTAAATCAACACTGATTTTAAAGTTACTAATAGTGACCTATTTATATAAAATCCAGGTATCCCAGGTATCCTTTGTTAAATATTGCAAGGTAATTAGTTATTGTGATAATTAGTAAATGATGCATGCTAAATTAGTGTATTAAGAGCCATTTAGTAATTAAATAATAGCAATGTTCTTATCAGTAATCATTAGTGCATCAGTTTTATATGTAAACCTTAAGTCCCTAATTATATATCCTAATTAGCTTATATCTTCTCTAATTGGCTGCTCAGAAATGTTATTGTAATAAGGTAAACCTTTAGAAAAACGGTTTTAATCAACAAAATAAACAAAAAATAAAAAAATTGTGTTATAAAATAAACATCACTCTTTATCCCAGAAAGTGCACATTTGGCGCACTATGTGTCTTAGTATTAAATATAGCTCTTAGTATTAGCATTATGATATTAGAGACCGCTACTTGAAACAAGCCCGGAATCAGGAGGGAGAGAGCTCGATACACTCATTTTCATAGTAAAATTTCACATTTTCTCAAATTACTCCCGAAATATGGGAGTTATGAAGAAATTCATCACCACAAGTTATGAAGGCATTAAGTAATCGAATAAGATGGCATCATTAGTTTGGCATAATTTTACTCTTTTTTTTCGGACATGTCTACGTCCAACCGCTCCCATACATTCGTTCCACTGTGAGCCGTGGTCACGGGTCGACCACACGGATATGCTATAATCACCACCCTTGGCAGACGGGTTGGCGATCGCATTTGCGAACTCAGTATGATGGTCACACACAGAGATGCTGCTGCCCGTGCTCTGAGAGATATTCCCTCGACATCTACGCCCCCCACGGGACGTGACAGGGTCTTTATATTCTATGCCGTCGGCCGCACAGCATAAATAAATAAAATTCTATATACACATATACATACACAACACATAACAGGCTGTAATTATTATCGTTCACTGCTGGACATAGGCCTCCTCCAAAGATCTCCACAATTGTCGGTCTTGCCCTATCTTCATCCACCGGCTTCCAGCAACCCTCCCAAGATCATTGGTCCATCTTGTAGGGGACCTGATCACACTGTGTCTTCTGGTTCGTGGTTGCCACTCAAGAAGTTTTCTGCATCAACAGCCGTCGGTTCTACGAGCAGTTGTCTATACGCTTATAACTCCCAATTTATTCGTTGTGATCACTTCCGCCCTCGATCATGGTTTCACTTGGTGTTCAAGTACAGAATTTCTAGAGCAACAACCTATGGATACCCAATTTTAAACTCTAAAATTATCAACTAACCACAGATAACTAAAGAGGTATGATGTAATAATGTTTCTAAAAACGTTATAAACTCTATCTGGCTTATCAGATGAATAGAACATTTATTGCAATGATGATAAATAATTAAAATACTTCCCTAAAACAGCACTAATTATTGGAACCAAGTTCTTTAACGTGACTTGCGGGTACCCTAACTCTAGTTAATTGGTAAAAATAGTCACGTACGAAAGAGCATAATTCCCCTTCAAGCGAATTTCCTTCTCTCACTATTTATAACGAGGGTGTGGGTTCACTCGAGTGTTCAAATTAGAGGAGACGAGCATTGTGCGGGATAGTTGTATAACCTCAATAATTTTCGTAAAAAATTTAAGGCCCTCTTTAACCTACATCTGAGTCGCAAGTCTCAGACTCTATCGAGTGTTTCCATCTCTCCTCTACCACGCGATGGACCCGGTTTCCGCTCGGTGAATCCATGGAATACTAAGAATTAATTCTTCTATATCCTGAGATATTATTCATGCACAGCCATCTGATTGCAAAATAAGCAGGTCTTGGATTATTAAAACTAGATAACTGATATACTACATACTCGTATATTACTGATATTTAGTAACTACATACGTGTATAGATAATAGTACCCAGACTAACAGGACGTTTCTATATCCTGAGATATTATTCATGCACGGCCATCTGATTGCAAACTAAGCAGGGCTTGTATTATTAAAACTAGATAACTGATATCGCACACCCAGATTAAGGGTAGCTTAACTCAAAATATGTCTTTTTTCAGGAAACGAAAAAAACGTTTAATTTAATTTCTAATTAAGTTTATGAAATTATTTTTACAGAAGTAGGATCCCTATTTTATTTATATATTTATCTGCTGTATTGGAAATATGTAAGTTCATGAATTATTTCTTAATTTACATTTTTCGTGTTATTCTAGTTATCTTGAATGAATAGACATCAAAAAATCTGATCAAGTCAAAATAATTTATTATTAGTGAAATATTTTGAATTACTGCACTCCTAATCTCCACAATTAATTCATGCACTTATCATAAATATACGTGTATCTGCTTTATGTTTTATTTATAGTTGAGAAATAAATACAACTATGGTTAAATTTTGTTTTTTTATTAATGTTTGAGTACAACAATCAATAAAAACTGAGATCCGCCGAATAGTATCTGTTAGCCTACCATTGTAACATTTATATTATTATATTATTATTATTTGTAACTTATACATATAATATCTTGGATATAAAGGCATATAGCGATAAAAGATATTTATTTTTTTGCTGCCCGCAACAATTATCACTATAAAAGATAACGTCTAGATCTTCACCCGATGTACTTTTCTCAACCAGCATTAGTAAATATTGAAATACGCATGACCCAATCTCCACAGCACCTCTTTTGCCATCAATCTCGTCCCAAAAGAAGCATACGACAGTTTTGGCAAACAAGTCAGTTATTTAAGATAAGGCAGTTAATTCTTGATTTGTAATAAAATATATCCTTATTTTATTACAAATCAAGATGTGTAAAGAAATATTGAACTGCGTGAAATCCGGTAGAATGTTGATGACGATGCCGCTGGTAACTGCTGATTTTCTCGCAGATCTTTATAGTTACGGTATAGATCGGCTAGGCATTTATCATTAATGATATATTCTTTTGTTGTTTGTGCTCGAAGATAGTGTGAGTCTATTCTAGGAATAGAGTTAATGAAAGGGGCGACACTTTCTTTTATCTCGTCATCAACCGTCAAGTGCTGACCGTGTTTACCTCTTTGGTCTGCGCCAACAAATCCATCGACAGTTTGTTTTGGAAGAGCCGTTTTAATAAACTGGTCGCTCAAACTCAGAGTAGCCTTGAAGAATGCCTTTCAGACTCTTAAACGATTGTTTTCAACCTCAAAGAAAAATGCCGAATTTAGTGACCTGTAATTTTGGGTAGTGCTGTATCTGTATTTTGGCTTAATGACTTGAGTGTGCCTGTTAGGCACGCTCAAGTCATTAAGCCAAAATCAAACACAAACTCCCGTTGTCTTTGCAGGTCGTCTAATTGCCAAAAATGGTCAAACAATGATTTGCGTATTAGTTCAGAGATTTTGGTTTTGCATTTCAACCTAAGTGCAGGTTGCAAGGAAGTTTTACTGATGTCTTTGCAGGTCGCCTAATTGCCAAAAATGGTCAAACAATGATTTGCATATTAGTTCAGAGATTTTTGTTTTGCATTTCAACCTAAATGCTCGCTGCAAGGAGGTTTTACTGATCTTTCAAGAACATTTTTATTAGTAGAACTTACATACGCCTTTCCGGTGTTTCGTCGTAGTTTTTTAATATTAGTTAACCATCTTGCTGAGTTTCTTGTCCTTTTTCTTCCCTTTGTAATACATTGAGTATCAGCAGACGTTCTAACAAACGATTGAGAGGTTGAAGCTTCCACAGGCGGATACTCACTATGAAGGATGTTCAAATTTATCTCGGAGGTTGTACAGCTGCTTGAACTAAAAGAAGAGCTACTAGAATCAGACGAGGAACTGCTGGAGGAGGAAGTACTCGAAGACCGTGACCTGTTTCCCGACTGTACGAGAGGCGGGTGGCGTGATGCTGTTTTCGGAGATGGGTTGAAGTTTGAATCGGCATTGGAATCGTCGAAATCACTATAGCAACTACTATCTCTTGAAATGCAATACGAAGGGTTTACCTGGGGATCGTTGGCGGGTATTTCAGTAGGGGTTATTACCTCTTCTAGTGCCACATTTTCTTCTAACGCTACCGTCGTGTTGCCTTTTACTTCAAATGCACTGGTCTCAAAGGTTGCTTCAGTTGTTCTGGTAGTCGAATGCGATGTTCAATGCTCTTGTACCTCATCTTCCACGTTACCAGTGTCAGTGTCATGGTTTGTTTCAATTGCAGACACCTTTTGGAGAATTAAAAGGCTGCGACCTTTCATCATCTGTAGGAAATAAAACTTTTTTTTTATGAACCACGAATACTAAACTAACTCAAAAAATACTCTAACAGGAGGGTTTCTAATTGGAAAACAAATTAGAATTAAATAATTTTCGATAATAGTAGGTTATCTCTAAATAATGAGATATACAAATAATTAAGACCATTAATAGATACAGAATAAGAGCGATTTTAAATTTAACCAACAATAACCAACTAACTCTAACACTGTAACATAATTTCACTAATACCAAACTATTTCTAGTTAGTGTAAAAGAAATACTTACTTTTGTAAACAATACAAGCACAATTAGAAATAATCGAAAAATGTCCAAAAATAACAAAACAAGTTCGTTCACCTATAACAAATCAACACAAAATAATTCAAGTTTCATTATTGTTTTGAATCACAAATAGTTAACTAACTCAAAATAATCGAGTCTTGACGTGTATAGATAATATCCAACTGAGCGGCGAAACGTTCGTAACTGGTGTTGCGTCACTCTTGTTAGCGGGGAGTGTCCCGGTATCAAGTCAGCAAGACTAACATATAGCGACATCTACATTTTAATAATGAAGATTTTTGAACAGGTGTCTTTGCAGTTTACGTAGTTTTCGGCACTGATTCCGATGCTTGTAATAACTCCATTTTGAATTATTTCGAGTTAAGCTACCCTTAATCTGGGTGTGCGATATACTACATATATTACTGTTATTTAGTAAATACATACGTGTATAGATAATAGTACCCAGACTAACAGGACGTTTCTATATCCTGAGATATTATTCATGCACGGCCATCTGATTGCAAACTAAGCAGGGCTCGTATTATTGAAACTAGATAACTGATATACTACATATATTACTGTTATTTAGTAAATACATACGTGTATAGATAATAGTACCCAGACTAACAGGACGTTTCTATATCCTGAGATATTATTCATGCACGGCCATCTGATTCCAAACTAAGCAGGGCTTGTATTATTATTTAAACCAGATAACTGATATACTACATATATTACTGTTATTTAGTAAATACATACGTGTATAGATAATAATACCCAGACTCAGGACAAACATACATCTTCATGCACACTTATTATCTGTCCTGAGTGGGAATTGAACCCACGATCAGTTGAAGTGTTATTTGCATTTATGTTAAAATCATATGTGAGTTCTATAATAATCTACGTAGCGCCGTGTGTGCTATTTTAATACAACTAAACTTGTTTTTGTATAATAATAAGTCATATCTACCCACTTATAAATGTAGATTTATTTATTACGATATTCCTTTACCATAAAACATGATATTTGGCAATAATATGAAATTGTAAAGTCTACTAAAACGTCTACATCTCATTCAAGTTTTATTTGCAGTCATTCACCTCGGACTTTATTATTATTTTAATTAAATGGTGATTTCATTTCACTCGGAATAACGGCCGTGAGTCGTCAATCCTCATATACATATATAATTGTTTTAGAGCTCGGCTATCCACTTTAGACGACTTCCTTCATAAAAGTACGATTGCGTCTTTCTACCATTAGTTCACCGCTCACTATTTACTGACACTAGTTCACTACTAGTCACGAGGATGAGTTACTCGTAAGCAATATTAACCCTTTAGAAGTTAGTAGGTAGGCAATTAATTTATTGAGAAGAAACTTTAGGCTTGTAGCCAATAGAGTTCAAAATATGGTGGCAACTATTCCCCACAGGGGCTACTGCTTAAATCACCGGTCATCGTAATCGTGATCGGTGTTCAAATAGATGAAGGTTAAAAAATACTAAATTATTCGTTCAATCGACTTCCATGAGTACATGTGACGTCATAAATGGTCCGGAATCGATTTTCAACGTTGAAGCCGATTGAACGAATGATCTAGTAATTTTTAACCTTAATTTATTTCAAAGCCGATCGCGATGACGATGACCGGCGAATTGAAGGTATCCCGCCTGGGGCTTTACCGGCTAAGGGGCCAAACATCGATTTCTTAAATGGCGTTCAAAAAAATAAAGGTTCGTTAAATCGGCTTCCATGAGCACATGTGATGTCACAAATGGTCCGAAATCGAGTGTCAACGTTAAAGCCGATTTAAGGATTGATTAAGTCATTTTTATCCTCAATTTATTTGAACGCCATTTAAGAAATCGATGTTCGGCGTCTTAGCCGGTAGAGCCCCTGGTCGAATATTCACCAGGGCGAACAGTCTCAATGGAGACTAGCCATAACATAATATGTTACACAATATGTACACAAGTGTGTGCGCAAATACAGGGGTACTTTCTGTTCCAACACTCTCATGATCTGGTGGGACGATTAGCGACATGACCGCAAAGTGGTCAGGTACACACGGCTTCACATCAAGCTATATATTTCCACTATAAGCTGATCTCGCGTTGTATAGGGTTTCCATACAATGACAGGAACTTATATTGGAAATGTATACCTTAATATGTAGCCATGTGTACAGAACCGAAGGCTTTACGTGCTCTCCGAGTCGTGAGGGTATAAAACCTCAACTATCACATTCGGGGTAGTACTGAGAAATTTTCTTAATAGAATCACCTCATAAATCACTTTTTAACCCGACACGAAATTTAAATCCAGGACCCCAATATTTGCGGTAGAATACGGTACCGCTAGACCATTGAGGCAATAAGGCGGTTGTGAAGCACTGGAATACCGTACATGGATCTGGAGGGGTCCTCTTTATTGTAAAATAGTGCGCATGTTATTCTGTTATAATTTGTAATGTTGACATTTAATATGTAATAACATATTTATAAGTTTGATTTACTAACAATATATGGAATATTTATTAATTCGAAATAAATGAATAATAATAGCAGCTGTTCCAAAAAAAAAGAGGATGAATTTGATGTAAACTATACTTAGGACTTTTAATAGTTATTTTAAATGGTTATTGGTATGGTTGGTGGTTAGTGTTATGAGACAGTGTCTGCTCTGACTTGGGGATTCAATGCGGCCATTATCCCCCGTAGGTGATAGCGTGATAATATGTAGCCTATATGTTGACCCGACCTCTTAGTAATATTCATGCACAATTTGATGTAAATCCATGCAGTACTTTTTGAGTTTAGCCCGGACATATATACATACAAACAGACAAAAATTCTAAAAACTATATTTTTGGCGTCGATATCGATTGTAGATCACGCCCCAAGTATCCTTTTAAAAAAATATTCATTGTGCAGTTTTGACTTTCCTACGATTTTATTATATGAATAGATTATCACATCGTCAACCTGATATTGTCCACTGCTGGCCTTCCCCAAAGGAATTTGTAACGTGGTTATTTAGAGCGGGTTGCCGTGGTCACCGCGCTTGGCAAGCGAGTTGGCGACCGCAAATAGGTGGTGGCGTAATATGTAGTTGACGCTGCTGGCTGATTACCTGATGTATTATCCCTTAGTCGCATTTTCAAATCCAAACTCCGGTTCCACCTAAGTTTATCTGAGTCAATCTATGTATATCCAACAGTTGGTTCAAATTATTAACATTTATTGAGACATAACAATATTTATAGGTTTCACACAATTAAATAAACAACCTGTACATTAATACTTACATATTTCGTCTCTGCCGGCGTTCAAAGAATCGCTTAAGCAGGTTCAACAGACGAAGGATAAGTCTGTGGGGAGGTCATGTCAATATTTAGTTATTTAGCGCTGCGCGTGCGCTCCGGAACTGCACCTGATCACACACGCCGGCCAACGTACGGATAACAAAAAAGATTTTTTTCTTAAATAATATGCATTTTTAATATACCCTAAATAATAGGTTTTATTGCTATTCTTTTAGTTTAGCATTTTAAACATACTAAGCTGAAACCAAAGAAGACCTCTTTAAAATAAGTTCTATATATTTTTGTGCTACTGTGTGACTGACGGCAAAGAATATCTCCACCCCATTTCATTCCGTGGGGGCGGAGATATCGACCTGAGTGAAAATCACCCAGAGATCAGGTTGCAGCTTCTTTCTATTTACTCATGATCACAGTAGTAGATAATATATTTACGACTCCAAATAATAATTATTTGCAAAGAATTCAATCGAAATATTTGGATTTAAGTTCAAACAAAGAGTAAAGAACAATCTGCCCATTCATTTATTTCATTAATTTTTTTATCAAATTTACGGAAACAATACAAGAAATTGAGAGGTGTCAAGGGATACCCGGATGGAACGAAGTTATTTCTTATTATTTATTATGTACAAAAAACCTGTATACACTCAATAAAAATAATCGTCGCCGCACCACACTGTTCAATGCGAAATAGAAATGAAAATATCTGGCTTGCTTTCTATAAGAGAGAGAGAGAGAGAGAGAGACAGACGGAGAAACATGCTCACGCCGCACAGCTGCAAAAAGTGTCGTGACAACTTTTCGTAAGATTTTTTTCCGTCTAGCCCCCTTTCACAACGCGCGATAAGGAACTTCGTTCCAAAAATAAATCAAACGCTATTATTTTACCAAATGATCGATTTATCTTATTTCAAGACCTGTTTTATAATCTATGGTTGTGTGTTTATGCACAGGGCACTTCACTAAGTGAGCGTCACCCGTCAATAAATGTACTGTACGTAACTGTAGTATATTATCCAAGTAAAAGGTAATTCATAAGCATGAGCTGTCAAAAAGATAATAAACGAATAGACAGTCTAGCTGAGTAGAACGAGAAACATAGTCCGCGCGCCGAAGGGGACCCCATTTGGGGTACGAATCTCCACTCACGAGAGTCGATTATATTTAGGATGTTTTGTGCAAGCGCTCTACCTTAATACGTTCAAAAGTAGGCATCACATCCGATTGTAGTTCGGAGAGGGCATTTCATCGAATGAACGTGTAGTTCTTAGTGGAAACCCAAAGTTGGTGGGTGTTTCATAAAATCAATTATTCGGTCGTTAAAAGTTACAGGTCTTTTTCTTGGTGTAGTCAGGGGTTTTACGGTAAACTTAACACTTGAATTATTTATACATCCATCGATTTCCCTATGTTTGATGCTCGTAGACTCGTATTTTTATAATCTAATATCTTATTCTGGGTTCATTGCATAGAGGAATGCTGTTTCATACATTATTCAGTCGATGTGGGTTTAACGTAATTCTGCGAGTAGGGGACAGCTGCCATGGTTGGGTATGACTTAAAGTAGGTAATTAGTTGTGATAGCGACCTAGTTGCGATCAGTAGGTTTAATGAAATAATAATAATAATGTCCTCCTAATTCCGGGCACGGCAGGCAGTCTCAACAGAGATTAGCCATCTGCGCGTGACATATTATAGTGCTCAAGTGTGTGTGCAAATACAGGAGCACTTTCTATTCCATCACTCTCATGATCCAATGGGACGCCTAGCGACACGACCGGAAAGAGGTCAGGTACAGGACCGACGGCTTTCTCCGAGGCTCGGGGGCTATAATACCGCCAACTCCCAGACTTCGAGCTAATGCTGAGTAATTTTCTTTTTACAGAAAAGTCCCAAAATCACTTTTTGACCCGACCCAGGATTTGAACCCAGGACCTAGTTCTCTGTGGGTGAACACGCTACCACTAGGCCAACGAGGCCTATATTGTGTAGTTTAATATTAATAATAATCGAGAAGCGAAGTATTGTCCTTGGTAGAACTTATCATGATAGCACGACAGTAACCAACCATAGCTCTCTGTTCGCTATAACAGATTAGGAATGTTTGAGGTGTTAAGAAGCCACCGAGGTATTAATACAAATTAACAATAATAATCATAGCTCGTAGAACCGACGGCCGTTGGGGCAGAAAGGTTCTCGAGTGGCGACCACGAACCGGATGACGCAGCGTGGGCAGGCCCCCTACAAGATGGAGCGATGATCTTGTGCGGGTCGCTGGAAACTGCTGGATGCGAATAGCCGGCAATTGTGGAGATCTTTGGAGGAGGCCTTTGTCCAGCAGTAGACGTCTTTCGGCTGATATGGTGATGATGATGATGAATAATAATCATAGCGCTCAATACCGGTTGGGAGCTCGAACTAGTTTTGTTTTGTTTTAGGAATACTATTTGGTTCTATGCCTTCATACAGTTTCCTGTTGGTTGTTGTTGCAAGGGTCTATACCTAGAGGCTATCTATTCTCTTAAAATGGTACGTAATTCTAGGACTGGCCAATTTAATTTGAATAGAAGTGATATTTATTTGGTACTCTTTCTTTTATTCTAGATAGAAATTATTTTCATCTAGGACTTCTTTTACTTCTATTATTTATTATTATTGTAGCCTTTATGTTACTTTTAGACACATTTTAAAGTTCATCAACTTTGATATGTAAACCCCTTCGTTAAAACTATTAAACACACGTTTTGATTTTTGTTTTTGTTGACGCTACATACACATATTATGTTACACAAAGTTTTGTGTAAGATAATATTTTAAGAAGTAGCTTGTTATATAAGTAAGTTGTGTGAAAAGTAGGTACTTTTGCTTTAGTATTGTGGTCATGGGTGAATAAGCAGGCTCACTCGCGGCCAAAATATATCCATGGGATTTTATGGAGTATATAGACAGGAAGTAAGCTGATCATAACCACAAACCGTTCTTTCTACTACTTACATTTATAATATAACACGTAAAGCCGTGTGTCGCGCACCTGAATCGATCCGCTCGGTAGCATCACATTTTTAATTAGTTATATTGAAATGTAAAAAGAGACAAAAGGGGTGTACAAAGATGGAGAAGAAGACAAATATCCCTCTGGGAAACAGGCGTGAGTCTATGTATATCGGAATATGAGAGAACGTTTAAATTCTTCTTATTATTATGAGATCGCTTATTTGCTTCTCTAGTTGCAATTCTCTGAGCCAGATGCTCTCAGTCAGTCTATAGATGGGTGACCGTCACTGTGGTTAAATTTTGAGTCCCCGTGCTTCGGAAGGCACGTCAAGCTGTTGGCCTGGACCGCAATGATTATATGACATCTTGCTACCTCAAAAATTTCTAATCTGTTGCTGTCGTTAGACAACAGTCGTTGAGCTAAGTCAGAAATTTGCTGGGTGGCTTCAACAATTCTCACATTAGGGTAACCACTGTCCATACGATAAGCAAAGAATTCCCTGATTTTATGAGCTTCTAGCCGCGTTATATCATTCTATCTCCCTTTGTACTGGAGGGAAGTGGAATTACTTTTTTCCAATTCCTTTGTTTCAATCTGATTATTGCGGGATCTAAGACAGTTGAAGCGATAACCCTATATATGTCTGAGCCTCACTACTTACACTAATTCAGTGTGTTCCACTGTTTATCCTGTCTTACAAGAGTTGCAGTGGTGGGTGAGAGGGAGCGACTAGTACGCTTGTGTTTGCGCTCAAACTGGCGTCTACATACCTATATGTAATATAACTAAAAGGTACTTTCAAAAGTAAAATAACAGTTACAATTACTACTTATAAAACAGTATTTTTGCGAACTCAAAGAACCAAAAAAACCAACATGCAATAATATCAAGTTATGGACGTCATTTATCATATGCATTGCTCTGGTGATCGTTTTAGGGAGAAGGTTGATCTTAACGTCTCTTACGGCAAAAAATCGCGGGCGGCATCGTCTCCACACATACCGCTATGACGAACATGCCCTGTATAATATTAAAAAAAATACAAGGCTGTAACACAATGTATCAAAAATGTGCATGTAAAAATACTCATTTAAATTAATAATTTACCCGTGCGAGGCCGGTGCGACTTACTAGTTTATTTTAGGGTTATACTTACAATGAATTGTTACTTCAGTAACTCACCGTTCCGTGTCACCCCGATATCCAATATCCGGCTCAATCTGTCGTACAGTCTTAAAGATAACTCAGAACAAAACAGTTTTGTCTAGACCAGAGCTTTACGACATCGGCAGCTTTGTAGTACAGAGACTAGAAAGGTTTGCCGAGTGATAATGGCTGTTTTGAAGTATTGGATCGCCAGTTAATCGAATGGTTGTGGGGAAAAGTCTAGAGAAAAGCTTTACACAGAAATAAGAATTGTACTGACACTTGAATAACACCCCCACTATTTTACCCTTATTCAAGAAACACCGAATTTTACCACTACCTAGTTTGTACATATATGAAATTTGCTTTTTTGTCTACAAACATCCAAATTTATTTGAAAAACAATTAAACGTAAATGATAGAAATACTAGAGTCCCCAACAAACTTCTGATCGCTGTCAACGTACTTCGATGTATAGTAGGAACTGTTATTGTATGGCCATTCGAATTTACAATAAATTGCCAAATTATTTGAAAAGCCTTCATTTAAATATGTTTAAACTGAAATTATTTGAATTTCTAATTAATAAATGTTCTTATTCTACTAAAGAGTATTTAGATGATAAGTAATTTTAAATTGTTCATAGATTTTTTAGTTATAAGATAATATTTGTACACCAGAAATGGTAGAATATATGAGACTTTCGCATTTGTAACACCTAGGTATATTCCTTTATTGTACTATATTCATACAAATAAACTATGTTATATTCTATTCTTCTACTTCGGGATTAAGGGGATAAATGAAAATAAAGTGAGATTTCTATTAACTATATTACTTTTAATAAATTTAGATTTGGTTACTTGATTGGTGAGTATATTATTAATTATCTTGACTATTAAGCTCATGTATTGCAAGCGAAATTAGGATGAAAATTATAATTTAAAAAGTAGGCTTTTATTATTTCCTCCTCTTTATTTGCAATCAAAATATTGTTGTGAATAACTTGAAATAATTACGACAAAACGGAAATATGTAAGTTTACCAAATTAATCATCAAATCATAATTAAATTAAATTTATTTTAATAAATATGCTCGTTTTATGTTGTTTTCGTGAATTTGCACACCATTACGCGGTATGTCCATTTTATATGTACCCCCTTAGTTGTCCCTTCATTTTCGAGGAAGGTCCTTAAGGGCATGTAAAAAAATATTATTTGTTTTCTATTCGGCAGATTTTTTATGAATGGGTTCGGAATTTTTGTAGGGTAATGTAGGTAATATATTATTAAAATGAAATAGGTACTTCTCTTTAAATTGGTTGCAGGATTTAAGACAGATGGCCCGCCCTTCCCTAGCCTCGCAGCTCAGTGACTTTTTCGATGGACAGTTACATTCAATATGTCACTGTCGAAACTGGCTTATAGGACTTACCCTGGTGGCGGGCGTGTGGATGGTATTAATAAGAGATATATTCTTACATGAGTGGCGAGCTTAAGCACTAGGGTCGTGGTCAGTCCATAGGTGGGTAATCGCCAAAGTGGTTTAATTTCTGGGCGTCTCTGTACTTTAAACTGTCGGTCCCGGTTTTAGCCATAAGGCAATGGTCGTTAAGCTAGTCCGTCAGAGGCCTATGGTTGGCGTGAACAACTCTGACATTAGTGTATGTTACCATTACCCATACGATAAGCAGTAGTTGTATAAATATGGTTCTTACCTATAGCTGTATAAAACACTTGAAATTGAATACCATAAAAATTGTAAAGTTATTATTGCTTTCTTCGTTACAACATTTACGAATTTGTAAGTATATATTCAATAATCATATTTAAATTCTACACGATCATAATTTTAATTCGTAACGTATTATTATGTGATCAGAAATATTAATTTCATAAAATTGAGTAAACGTGCACAGTGCAGCCATCTTTTGACACGTGTTCTTAAAATAATTATATCACCCCGCTGAGATCCCACGAGGGAGATTTCCTCATCATTTCATGGATCGGTGAAATTCTCCTTTGGAGTTCACCGCGCAGCTATATCACTCACGCAATTATGTAATATAAAATTACTGTCATTTAGAAGAATGTGCATATTCTTTAATTATATATTTAAGATAAGATAAGATAAGTCTTTATTTGCCTTAAACATGGTATGATGGTGTTACAAATGGTTACATATTGTGTTTCACATGTTTAGCTTACAAAAAAATGTAAAAATTGCATGCAAAATAATTAATAATATATGTCAATATACAAATAAAACTTAAAATTTATATTAGGTCTTTACCTATGAAATTGCCGTTCTGCAGTACTGGCCATTTCAAATCAAAATAATTTTTGTTTGGCTAAGAATTCTAATTTCAAATTAATTTTATTTTAAAAACATGGATTCTTTTTTCCAAAAGTAGTCATTTCTTTATTGATTAGTGTTACATTTTCATCGCATTTCAATCTTTTTCGTCATCATGGATATGTTAAAAATTTGAGTAATTATGGAATATGAGTACCGTCGTGGCAGCAACGCGGCACAAGCGGCACGCAACATCAACGACGTTTACGGAGCTAACACTACAAACCAACGCACCACCTGTTATTGGTTTGCTCGCTTCCGTTCTGGAAATTTCGACCTGAAAAATGAACCTCGCGGTCGTCCGAAGACTTTGGTCGACAATGACGAATTAAAGGCGGTTGTGGAAGCTGATGATACACAATCTACGGCTGAATTAGCAGCAGCTTTCGACGTTAGCGTCAAAACAATATTGGTCCATTTGCGTCAAATTGGCAAGGTAAAAAAGCTTGACAAATAGGTGCCCCACGAACTCAATGATCGCCAGCGCGAAGTACGCGTCGAGACGTGCCTTGCACTGCTCAACAGACACACAAATGAAGGAATTTTGAACCGCATTGTTACCTGCGATGAAAAATGGATTCTGTTTGATAACCGCAAGCGCTCAGCAAGTTGGTTGGATCCTGGTTCAGCACCTAAACAATGCCCTAAACGAAAACTTACCCCTAGAAAAGTGATGGTCACTGTTTGGTGGTCTAGCGCCGGTGTGATTCATCACAGCTTCTTACCAAACGGGGTGAGCATTACTGCAGATGTGTACTGTGAAGAACTGAGCACAATGATGGAGAAGCTGGCGCATCTCCAACCAGCATTGGTCAATCGCTCGTCTCCGCTGCTCCTGCACGACAACGCGCGACCTCATACTGCACAGCAGACGGTCTCCAAGTTGCAAGAACTGGGGTTGGAAGCTCTCCGTCATCCGCCCTACTCACCAGACCTTGCGCCTACAGACTACTACTTTTTCCAGAATTTGGATAACTTCTTGGCGGGAAAAAAATTCAATACCCGAGAGGCAGTACAAAATGCCTTTGAAGAATTTGTTGCCTCCCGTCCAGCTGATTTCTTTAAGAAGGGCATCAATAAACTGCCACTGCGATGGCAAAGATGCATTGATTGCATGGGTGATTACTTCGATTAATACAAATAAAAAAATTCATGAAAAAAATTCGTTTAAATTTTTTCATACAAAACGGCAATTTCATAGGTAAAGACCTATTACAATATAATCACAATAATTAATTAATCTAAGTAATGTCATGCTAATATTAATTCAATATAATTTGTAAAAATTGGTCAAGATCAAATTTTAAACATTATTAAGTATGCATATAGTTAAATATTAAAAAATTACATTGTGTGCATATTATTCTTTAAAAAGTTCATTTTATTTTAAATCCTTGATGTCATAGAATTTATGAATGCTGAGCCATTTGTACAATTTGTTTTTAAATAAGTTTTTGTTGTTTATTAATTTTAACTCTTTGGGTATCTTGTTGTATATTCTAACACACATTGCAAGACAACTTTTAGAATACTTATCTGATTTAGGAATGTCTTGTAATACCAGTCTGTGTGCATCCCTTTTTAATCTCGAATTTACTTCATAAGCTTTTTGAACCAATGTTTTATTATTATACACAAAGTTACAAATTTCATACATGTAGAGACAAGGAAGTGGTAATATGCCTAGACTCTTAAAGAGTGGTTCACATGACATATCAGGACGGATTGCACCAATAGCCCTAACGCATTTTTTTTTGGGCAATGAATACTCTATCTTTATCTGTGCTGTTTCCCCATATCATCAGTCCATAACGTAATATTCGATTCGATATAGGCGTGGTACGATATAATAGCCGTTTTCTTATTTACGACTTTCTTAACTTGACTAAGGGCATACACAAATTTGTTAATCCTATTACATAAATTATCTATGTGAATTTTCCAATTTAAGCCCTCGTCTATAAGTATTGGGATTACTTTGACTGGATTAAATTGAATTAAATTGGATTTATCTAAATTAATTTTTAGTTTATTATTCTGAAGCCATTCTAAGATTTTGTCAATAGTGTTGTTAATTTCCATTTCATGGTCAGATATAGAATTATACTTTTTATCAGATGTCACAATAATCGAAATATCATCTGCAAATAATATGCATTTATGATTAATAACCGAGGGTATGTCATTTATGTATAATATAAATAAAATTGGGCCTAATACGCTTCCCTGTGGAACACCGCGTTTATTTTCTCGGAATATCGATGAGTAAGAAGTCAGCACATTGCCATCAATTTTATTAATAACAACACATTGCTTTCGACTACTAATATAGGACGAAATCCATTTTGATGCTAGCCCTCTGATACCAATGATTTCTAACTTTTGCAATAAAATATCATGTTCAACAAAGTCAAAAGCTTGAGATAGATAAAAAAAAGGCCTGTAGTTAAATAATTGTTATTAATATTTTTTTGAACATGGCTGAGAAGATTAAATATAGCCAATGTCGTCGACTTGTCCTTTTGAAAGCCAAACTGTTCATTTGCTAATATTTTATATTTAGTGCAAAAATCTACAAGTCTTTTATGCATACACTTCTCGAATATTTTAGACAGAATAGGTATAAGAGTAATTGGGCGATAGTTTTTAGCATCATTTTTGTCACCTTTTTTGTACAATGGTTTTACAATCGACAATTTTAAGGCCTCCGGGAACAATCCTGAAGAAAATGAGAGATTAATCAAATATGTTAAAATGGGAGTCAGTTGTAAATTACAAGATTTGATTATCTTGGTACTGATTCCATCATACCCTTCCGAGTTAGTATTTTTCAGAGCAATAATCTCTTTTCTTACCTCATCTTCAGTCATAGGGCTAATATACATAGAATTAGCAATTGTCATATTATGAATGTCATTATGATAAGTATTATTATAATAAAATGTCACGGTATTTGTAGAGTCAATAAAATGATTATTAAAGGCGGTCGCTATGTCAGTGGCATTTTTCAGTAGTTGATTATTCATCAGTAATTCAGTAATATTATTGTCACTTTTTACGCGCCCATTTTCATGATTAATGACTGACCACGTAGCTCTACATTTGTTTTGGCTCTTCGTTATAAAGTTAATATTAGATTCATTTTTGATCTAAAAATACACCTTTTCAAAATATGTGTTAAATCTCTACATGTATTAAATAATATTGGTTTAGAAAATACAAAATTACAATTTTTATAATCGGTGCAAATATTATTTATAGTCCTATTCAAGTGTTTAACATTTAAATACATACACTTTAGTGGGCTTAATACAATTACTTTGTTATTAATAAATAAATTTAGAAGCTGGCGTAGTTGCCAAATAAAATTGGTTGCAGATGTAATGACATATTTTTCGTACGTTGTAGACGCTCTCGACCGTGTCAATGCTGATGAAAGCGCAACACATTGTTGTGTACCGAAAATAAATATTTTTGGGGTGCGCCTTACTTGGATCTGGGTCGTATTTTTTATAGGTATATGAGGTTTTCCAGTATTTCCTGTAGTTTTTAAAGTATCTTGTAAGGTTCTAATTTGTTCTTTCAGATTTAATATTTCATTGTCAGCTTGTTTCAATTGGCCCTCAGGAACTATAATATTTTTTTGCAAGTTTATGATGTCTGCATCAAGTTGTACCTTGTTATTGTTTGAAACAGATTGTCTGGGCGGTGTGAAGAAAGCTTGCATCTCGGAACGTAATATACTCGTAGATTATTTATGTTTTGGTGATGTTCCGCATAGGAAAGTTTTCAAGGTATTATTTTCTTTAATTAATTTGTTATTTTGTTCACGGAGTTGATTATTTTCGATTATAATGTTCTCTAGTTCATTTTGTGAGCTACTGAATTCAGTTTGGAGGTGTTCTATGATGTCCTTCAGCTCTTGAATCGGAATTGAATCAATCAGGGTATAGTCCATGCTTTTTGACAAAGTTTTATCAGTTGTCATAATAGAGTATTCGGGTTCTGCAGTATGGTCCATTTGTGTGAGTATGTGTGAGTCATCCATTCCAGATACGGTGGTTATTGGAGTGGACCAAGGTGTAGTTTCCTCAGACACGATAGGTGCCATAATCTGTCTGCTCGATTTGGGTGTAGATTGCTTTTTTCTCATGGTCACATTGTCGGACTCAGGGTGAGTGGCATGATCTTTAGATATTTTTACTTTTGACTGGCATGTTAGTCTAGTGATAGTGACTCTGACTTCTAAGCCCCTCTGGCGTCATGGGTTCAATGCCCAATCTTCACGTTATGATGAGCACGAGTATTTTTTATGTGTCTAGTTGTAATTTACCTATAATATGTATGTATGTTTTTGGGTTGTGGGATATTTATTATATGCTTTTTACTCACGATTAAGAATAGGAAACCGTGTAGTACTCATATTTCGTGGATCATTAGAAATAATCTAAATCATAGAAAAATCGTTCTCTTGTCTACTAAAATCATAGGCCTAATGCCTATAGATACCTATTATTTTAGTACAAAAGAGTAGGTATATGGAAAAAGCCTAATAGGGGGTGATTATATTTGAGACCCCGTACAGCTAACTTAGAACTCGACTGCCACTTTATTGCCGTGCGTGTTTAAGGTCATTAGAGCCTCACATGCATGTCATGTAGAATCAGTATTCGTGCTATGATATAAATACGATGTTACAGTACAATGCGCATTTATACCACCGTCAGAAAAAAAAGTATCGGTATCAAAAAAGGGGAGTTCTAGGTTTTTGTACCTTATACAAAAGCTAGAACTCTCCTTTTTTGATACCTAAGACAGGTATCAAAAAAGGGAGTTCTTGTTTTTCGCTTTTTGTACCTGTACCTGTATTTTCGGCCATTTAGAAGATATATGTAGGGCACAGCGTTCATTCGCTTGAAGAGCAGCCCGACTGGGGAAGTACCTCCACCTTACAGAAGACATTCCTTAATAATAACATTAATAATTTAATGTTGTGTTTCTGAGTGTGAGTAAGGTCGCCAGAGCTCATCGGGGTGGGGGGAAGGGTCAGCAACACTTGTTTGCTGACTCTTAAAGGCCGGCAACGCACCCGCGACTCCTCTGGTGTTGCGAGTTCCATGGGCGGTGGTGATCACTTACCATCAGGTGACCCACTTGCTCGTCTGTCGATCTCTGACATAAAAATATATATATATATATATATATGTATTAATATGTAACTTCTTTTTCAGTTTGTGTCGGTGGTTTTTGAAGGGTAAGTTATTACTACATACCTATTATCTATTGGTACCTCGTATTTATTCATCTAGATCAACTACTACCTTACTGAAACTGAACCTGAGAGGAATACAAATCATCATAGCCGTGCAGGTGGGCTACCGGCTAAGTTGCCGAGCATAGTGATAGTGATCGGCGTTCAAATAATAAAGGTTACAAATGACTAGATCAATCGTTAAATCGGCTTCAACGTTGAAAATCGATTCCGGACCATTTATCACGTCGCATGTTGACACAGCTAGAATGGTTTATTTCAGTTATTTTCATAGTGTAATGTCCTATGGAATTCTTCTCTGGGGTAGCTCTGCTGACATTAACACCATATTTATATTGCAAAAAGAAGCTGTAAGAGCTATCTATAATCTTGGCCCGAGACTGTCTCTAAGTGAAATGTTCAAAGAGGTTAACATTCTAACTGTACCATCTCAGTATATATATGAAAACTTACTATATGTGCATAAAAATATCGATTCCTTCTGTAAAAGGAGCAACACACATAATGTAAATACTAGATATAAGAATAATCTCATATTGCATACTACCTGTCTCCACAAAATAAGTAACTCTTTTATGGGGCAATGTATAAGATTCTATAACAAACTTCCCAATGACATTAGAGAATTATCGACGAATAAGTTTAAAAGAATTATTAAAGCCAAATTGTGTAGCAGGGCATATTACAAAATTTCTGATTATTTAAGTGATAAAAGTGCTTGGGATTGAGTTGTTCTGATTCAACACACATGATTGTAATTAATCTTAAGTGTATTTTATTTTAAAAAAGGATTCCTACTGAGTTTTCTGGTAGTGTTTCTCAGTAGCTGCCAGGTCATGCACTGCACGGTAGGGTAAAAAAATATGACATAATTTTACGGAATAAATAATTTTGACTTTGACTTTGTGCTCACGGAAGCCGTTTGAACGAATTATTAAGTAATTTTTAACCTTTATTTATTTGAACGCCAATCACTATCACGATGTTCGGCGACTTAGCCCGTAGCCCCCCAGGGGAGATACCACCTAATTCTTCGATCATCGTGATCGTGATCGGCGCTCAAAAAGATGAATATTAAAAATTACTTAATCATTCGTTCAATCGCTTTTAAGGTTGAAAATTGATTCCGGACCGTTTGTGATGCCTCATCTGGGGCTCTACCGGCTAAGTCGCCGAACATCGATTTCTTAAATGGCGTTCAAATAAATAAAGGTTAAAAATGACATAATCAATCGTTAAATCGGCTGAGCACATGTGACTTCATAAATGGTCCGGAATCGATTGTCAACTTTGAAGCTGATTTAACGATTGATTAAGTAATTTTTAACCTTTATTTATTTGAACGCCATTAAAGAAATCGATGTTCGGTGACTTAGCCGGTATGGTAATGAATTAGTAAAGACGGCCCCTATTGGCGTGGTTGGCAAATGCTCGCTTTTCACGCCGGCGTTCGTGGTTTCGATTCCCATCCAGGACAGATATTTGTGTGCATGAGCATGTCTGTTTTCCCTGAGTCTGGGTGTAATTACCTATATAAGTATGTGTATACAAAAGAAAAGTATATGTAGTATATCAGTTATCTGGTTTCCATAGTATAAGCTCTGCTTAGTTTGAGATGGCCGTGTGTAAATAATGCCCCAGGATATTATTATTATTTAGTCATTTGTTTGGAGGGGTTTGGAGCTTTGATTTCCACCCAAAGTTAAATTTAAGAGACTCATTTTAAACACTCACCTTATGTGTAGAAAGATCGATTTTAAAATTGCTTCCAATTAAAACTCTATACAGATATTCGTGAGCACTAATGAATATTGGAAATGTTCACGCCATTGCAGATTAAATTGTGGTCCATTCCAATAAAACTAGTATTTCAATGGTACATCAAATCAATTTAATTATTCGGAATAATGTATCAGTGCGTTCATGCATTCTAAAACGATTATAGCTTAATTGCATCAACGATGTGCTGTTAATGGCTTACATACATGAGCCGTTCAGTGTTACCAACTCATATTTAAATTTCCCATTTTTTTATTTATTTGTTTTGTACATAAATATAAATAATTTTGCCATAGGTTTTAGAAATAAGTTTTTTAATATTGAACAAATAATATTATTGGTTTTAACCGATACTACTAATATGATAAATGTGAATACGTTTGTGAGAATGGACTGATGGATGTGTGTTACTCTTTAAGGCAAAAACTACGGAACGAATTATGATGAAACTTTATAGTAATATAGCTTATATATTCGAATGATACATAAGGTATAATTTATATAGTGTAACGCGGGAGCAACCGCAGGGCACAGCTAATTGTTTCAATAAAACAGTGTCATTTTAAAAACGTTATGTAATGTGAATAATAACAAATAATAATATCCTAGGACATTATTTACACACGACCATCTGATCCCAAACTAAGCAGAGCTTGTACTATGGAAACCATATTATACTACTTTTCTTTTGTAAATACATACGTATAAAGATAATTAGACCCAGACTCAGGGTAAACAGACATGTTCATGCACATTAATATCTGTCCAGGGTGGTAATCGAACCCACGACCTCCGGCGTGAAAAGCAAGCATTTGCCAACCACTCCAACATGTATGTTTTTTGCGTGTTACGTATGCGTTTCTTAATTGCGCTTCAACATTTAAATTATCCCTAACATTAGTATTTTAATTCAACTCTGTGTGTTTAGGCTAGTTCACATCTTGAAATGAACCATTATCTTTAGCGAGCGTATTATCTATAAACGTCAGTCAATGCTGAAATACTTTGGCGGTTTATCGGTACGGTAAAGTTAGCGAGTTCCATCGTATCGTCGTTCCGCTTATTACAAGCGAAAATATTAACAAACCTGCCTCGAGTCATACAGTTGGAAGTGCCACACTACCGTCCTGCGGAAAGCACTAAACCTGACAGTTTTGCACCAGAGCGCTGTATGATCTTGTCAGCTTACCCCTCCATCAGATTATGAGATTAAGAGAATGGAAACTGTAACTATATTTTAATATAATGTGTGCAGATGGCTAGTTTATGTTCAGATTAAGCGCCGAGGGCTAAATACGGCTAGGAGTACATAATTACCAGTATTATTTTTTATCAATATTTACTTCTGCAATAGATTAACTGCTTTAGTAAATCTTAAATGTGCGGGTTAATGGCTGTTAAAATGTTGACAACATCTTAAACTTTAACAGTCGTTTCAGCTTTGAGTCATTATCCAGTTGAAGCTTACTTTAATGCCCCATTTATCAACAGTTGAAAACATATGAAGGATGGCTGCTACAGTTAAGAAGATTTTAAGAGAGGGTGTTAAATAAAACACGTATGCATCTTAGACTATATATGTACCTATACTTAAATAACAAAAGTGTGTGTGTGGCGAGGCGTGCGCGATGAGATCACTGTTGCTGCTGCGGCGGCGCGAGGCGGGCCGCAAGTTGAAGGATGTCTCGCTTCTCCTTCGGGAACCGGAGCTCCCTGGCCGCGAGGCGAGCTGCACGGAGCTCCCTCTCGGCCCTGACGAGCTCTGCGCGGAGAACTCCACCCCCAGCTGACGCTGCATCTCTCTCTCTCGCAGCCCATTCCCTCGCCATTTGCTCACGCATGGCATCATCCAAAGCCCTTGCTGAATAGTGCGCAACTACTTCTTGTCGCGAGCACTGCCGTTCCCTCATCGCTCTTAGCGATCCATTCCAATGCAGCAGTTGGAAAACAGTCATTAGCTCTTGGAACTCTAGCATCGTTCGCCCCTTATTCGCTTCCAGCATGAACCTGTAGAATATCAGTCTAATTAGTAATGCAAACCAAGTAAAAATTGTGGGAATCTACGTGACCGTTTTGCTAATGAAAAATTATGCGCGAATTCGCCACTTTAGTACTTAATTTGTGTATCAATGACTAAAACATTGATACATAAACAGCATATTATTTTAGCTTTTATCCTAATTTTATCGGCCCTAGCTCAAAGGCATATAACCTCGAAATGTATGTGGAACCAGGAACCAACATAGACAGACCAGGTGCCATATTTTACTAGCCGGCCAGCTTCTCGGCGTAACAAGCTGTCTGGGCGAGTCATAGAGGGTAGTATTACAACAAAACGGACCCCAAAACAAATGTTTTGATTTTACGCAAAGCAATTTATGACCTCCTGGACACAAGATGCTGATCAGACTGGACGGTTGCCACCTGGGATGCAGAGGTCGCTATAGACACAGTAAAATTGTACAAGAAAGCCGTACGAAGCTGTTTCGAATTTCGGTGGTCTTTGTTTGAAGAAATACAAAATGTGACCAACACTGTCTGGACAGTATGCCTATACAATAATGTAGCGTTTGGGTTTGGAACACTAGTACCCGTACGGGTTTTTGGTGCCTTTTTTAACTTCTAGATTGTTCTATTATTAACTAGCTGATGAAAAGGGCAGAAAATTCTTAATGCAAAATTGACATTAGATGGTTCTAGAAAGAAAAGAAAGAGATGGTACAAATTTTCTTCGAAGGGCAGAAGTATTTCAATTAATATGGAATATTAGTGAAGGTTCTATAAAGGAAAGAAAGAGTTTCTAAATGTTTGTTATTTGGAACAATTTAGGGGTATTATGATATTCCTACCACGCTATTAGGATGATATGTTTACCTGAAAGCCGCAATGCCAGCGCTGGGGTCTTGATGGTGCGCTGCCGCGTCACCCGCAAACGAAGCACGGGCTTCTGCCACTGCTTTCTCAATGAAGTGCTCGGAGATGCGCCGCGACTCGTGCTCATTGAACACACTGTTCATCAGCGCGATCTTCGCCGCACTGCGACGGGCCTCCGCTTTTGTTGGACAATTCTGTGGCAAATTGACAGGTTACAAAAGTAAATGGCAAAATTTGGGGAAGTGGTGATATGGGAAGGACAATTAGTTGGATGGAGAGACACAACAATAAAAAAGTGTTGTGAGTGATCGATGAGAAGAGATGCATGTTAAACACCATATAGAAGAATTTAGGATATGACATGAAACTTTCATACGCAACTTCATGTATGGAGAAGTAGAGTGAAGGAAAAGTTCTCCTTGGTCTGTGCTGACTTATTTTCTTTGTACTTTTTTACATGTATGAAATAAAAGGGAAATAGAAGGTCGGGCCGTATCAAGAAGTTGCTTGTCGAACATAGGAAGAAATTGAATAATTTTTCACGACAAGAAGATAATGTGGTAATTAAATTGTATCAGATAAGACAACGGTAGCGTCTGGGATTCAAAAGAGATCTCTATCACGTGGTTTTGCTTTACTAGACGACATTACGCATCACTTGGCTCTCTTCTCTTACTTCTGTCTAAGTAGTAAGTTCTTACCAATACGCTTATAACGGTGCGTCATTTCGACCTATTTAGCACACTTCTACTTATGCCAGTGGTGCCTAAAGGTACTTAAACTAGAGACATCTTTTAAAAGAGTGAAACTACACAATCGCCGTTTAATGCCATTTGATCCCACTCCTTTCATAATGTGTCCAGTCCAGTTCCATTTGAGACGTTTTATTTTTGTAAAACGTTATTTACTTTTGTCCTTTTCCTTATTTTTTAAATGTCTCAAACGGAACTGGCCAGGACACAATATGACAACAAAAAATAAGAAAAATGGACGAAGGACGTAATGGAGTGGTATCCTAGAAACTGGAAAAGACCCAAAGGACGACAAATAAAAAGATGGGAAGATGATCTACCAAAAGGATAGCGAAGATTTGCTCAAGGCAGAGACGAATGGAAAAATCAAGGGGAGAGCTATGTCGAAGGACAACCTGACCAAACTGGTTGCTAAAAATTGTTTAATTATTTAATTTTAGTCTACATTTTATTAATTTAGTATATTTTAAGTTGTGAAAAAAAAAATTTGGCCAGAAAATAAAGACTTTTTGAAATTGAAAATCCCACTCCTTTATAGTCTTTTTGGTGGAGGTTTTCCGATACTCTCTATCTTCCGGTAGTACATTGACTTCATGATCCGACCCATCAACTTCCAATATCTCTTTGATTTGGTCCATGTAGGTGATCACAGGACTTACACGTAAACTAAGCAATGAAAAATCTACCTCACCTGAAAACTACCGAAGCAAGCGCCTCCAGGTAGCGTGACGTAGCACACGTAGGGGGCGTGAGCGGACGGTACGGACTCGTAGATGACGAGTGCTCCCCCCGCCGCACCGCCACCCCGCGCAGCTTTCACATTCCAGAACTCTTGCAGCGCTTCCACCACGTTTACTGTCGACAGGACTCCGTCAGCTAGACACATAATAAATTATTATTATTATTAAGATTAACGTAAGTATATACAATATACATAGGTCAGTGTGTTCTTTGTGTGTATTTTTAGGAGTGTTGTTAATCTTCGTGCCTTGAAAGGAATATTGGTCAATCCCTAATAATAAATAGTCCCAAACCTAAATAGTAATTTCTACTTTGATACCATCTATGTGAACAACTGATGATGAAATGAAAACACACCGCTTTCCAGTTCATTGTACAGTTTCTAAGAACTACATAACATCGTCTTTGGTTTTTATGAGTAGGTGCAATACAAATACAATACAATATTATAATTAATACTATAATAAAATTAAATATAATTTTCTAATAGTTAATAAAAGAAAACTAAACAAGATGCAGCAGCTGAAAGTTACTCTTATTTCTTTTTTCCATCAGCCGAAAGACATCCACTGCTGGACAAAGGCCTCCCCAAAGATCTTCACAATCGCCGGTCTTGCGCTATTTGCATCATCATGCAGTTTCCAGCGACCCGCACAAGATCATCGGTCCACCTTGTAGGGGGCCTGCCCCCGCCACGTCTTCCGGTTCGTGGTCACCACTCTAGAACCCATCTGCCCCAACGCCCGTTGATCAGTTTGATAGACAAATAAAGTTCCATAAGTTACGTCGATTATTTATGTTACAATCCGTATATAACACCGATCTCATTGGTCTAGCGGCTCGTTTTCACCCGCAGATAGTTTGAAATACTGGTTCGGCCCAAAAAGTGTTATTGGGTATATACCCAGCAGCCAGCTTTAAAATGCCCGCACTAGTGAAGCACGTTGAGCCATCGGTACTGCCCCTCGAATGTAATAAACATAATAATAATATCCTGGGAAATTATTTACACACGGCCATCTGATCCCAAAAATCTAAGCAAAGCTTGTACTATGGAAATCAGATAACTGATATACTACATATACTACTTTTCTTTTGTAAATACATACGTGTATAGATAGTTACTCCCAGACTCAGGACAAACAGATATGTTCATGCATACAAATATCTGTCCTCTGGGTGGGAATCGAATTCACGACCTCCGGCGTGAAAAGCAAGCATTTACCAACTGTGCCAACCGGCTCGTCAAATACATAATAATATATATGATAATAAAGGTAGTATTCTATTTTCATCCTGTGGATATTCAATTTAAGCTAACAGAACCGTCAAATAGTGAACAAACTTGGAACGAAGTTGTGAAAGGGGGCTAGACGGAAAAAATTCTTACGAAAAGTTGTCACGACACTTTTTGCAGCTGTGCGGCATGCGCATGTTTCTCTGTCTATCTCTCTCTCTCTCTTGTAGAAAGCAAGCCAGATATTTTCATTTCTATTTCGCATTGAACAGTGTGGTGTCGCGACGATTATTTTTGTTGAGTGTATACAGGTTTTTTGTACATAATAAATAATAAGAAATAACTTCGTTCCATCCGGGTGTCCCTTGACACCTCTCAAGTTTTGTTTTTACGCAAACCCATCGGTTTGCGTTTGACCACGATCTCACCTGATGGTAAGTGAATAGATTGTGATTGAGCACACATTTGTGCTCTACAATAAACACGATACAGTTGGCAAGTCTCCGTCGAGATAAGCGACAGTAACTGAATTCGTTCAGGAGTACTGTAAATCCCAAAGGGACTACAATTTCACATTACCTAGCTTTATAATACATTTATCATTATATCTCCGAGTACCCAGTATTTCTTATCTTAAATAAGAATTTCAATTTGTCTTTTCGTACTTTAGAATTATTACGAACATATTTGTAAGACAATATTTTTTGCGCTGTTGTATTTGTTTCTTATTTCTTTCATTAATCTATTGTCTTAAATATCAGCTGGATAAGTACAGTATTACGTTGCAAACACGCAATAGAATTATTATTGGAAGATATGTTAGTATAAATATTTTTAGAAATTATTTAGAATAAATAAATCTTAGATGGGTGGAATTCTCAATTCGATTCGTATTTTCTTTAACGAGTATGTACAGACGCCAGCACATCAAGCTACCCCTATCTGTCAAATTTCCCCAATTGAAAGTGAACCTTATGCTCTTGTGATAAAGTTGAAAATCTATAAAAGAAATTTGACAGATTTGAGTAGCTGTATGTGCTGGCGTCTGTACATCGATCACTCCGGCATTGATGAACCCATTTTGATTATTATCTTTTTATTCGAATCGTTATGCTTGCGAAATGGATCTATACACATTTCTTTACAATCGTAGAACTCGTAAGAAAATTATAAATAGGTCGGGTGAATTACGCTATTCTTAAAATTTTTGGTCACGACGTAATAGATGTCAGTGAAAAGAGAAATTGGCGAGTTGGTCTTGTGGTTAGTGACTCTGAGCGCTAAGCAGTGGCGTAGCTAAGGGGGGGCGGCGGGGGCGGCCCGCCCCGGGTGTCACCCGGTTGGGGTGACACCCCGAGCCCGACTACGATCATCAGTTATAGTTCTATCTATAAAAAATCGTAAATCTGTGGCAGAGAGCATAACCGCCACTAATAAAATTATCTAGATAACTATAATATCGTACCACGAGCATAATAAATTGATATTTAGAAAAAAAACAATGTGGACACTGCCAATCGATTAGGGATTCCCCCAAAATTTTATACCCCGTTCGTGCATAACCAACGCTAGTCAGGGGATTCCCTCGATATAGCGCTCGTCACTTGTATTGTGGATTGGGTAATTTTTTTTGTTTCCGACCGCATTCATTTTCGCCTATGAACTCCGCCCCGGGTGCCACCTATGCTAGCTACGCCCCTGGCGCTAAGCCAGAAGTCGTGGGTTCGATTCCCACCCGGGATAAATATTTGTGTGATAATCACGCTTATTTGTTCTGCATATGGGTGTAATCTATATATATATACTAGCGGCCCGGTACGTGCTTCGCTACGCTTTTAAGTATTAGTACAAATTGTTTGTATATGGGAGTATAGAAAGATGTTGATTTTACACTTTTCCAAGACTTTTTAAAATTTTCTCTACGTACAAACCTTCCCTGGACTTCCACGAATAATTCAAGACCAAAATTAGCCAAATCGGTAAAGGCGTTGTTGAGTTATAACATTACAACGAAAAGTGGCATTGATTTTTATATATATAGATAAATCAATGCCACTTTTCGTTGTAATGTTATAACTCAACAACGCCTTTACCGATTTGGCTAATTCTGGTCTTGAATTATTCGTTTAAGTCCAGGGAATGTTTGTACGTAGAGAAAATTAAAAAAAAGTCTTGAAAAAGTGTAAAGTCAACATCTTTTAGCAATTTAATTTTTTTTTTTTAATAAATGATATATGATTTTTTTTATTACTATGCCTTATACGTAGCGAAGCACGTACCGGGCCGCTAGTTTATTTATAATTTATATGTATTTATTAGAAATATATAAGTATAATAACATTAATTTTTCACTGTTATGAAAAAAGAGAAAGATTCTCAATTTAATGAGTTATTCTCGTGTACGTATATTGATAATTGTGACGTTTTATATTAAGGGGCATGTTAACAGTTTCACAAGGTAGAACGCCGTTGAACAATTACGTACTTCTTAAATTTTTCATTTGGGGCCTAATAGATATAAAAACCTGCCAAGTGCGAGTCGGACTCGCGCTTTAAAGGTGCCGTAAAGAGTTAATCAAGTAAATCACGTTTGTCATATTTGTGAAATATTTATTTTATTGTTTTTTTTTGTATTTGCTGTGTTTGAGGCAAAATTTGTGAAAATTTCCATTGTCTAACTATCACGGTTCGTGAGTTACAGCCGGTGATAAGGACAGATAGACAGCGAAATCATAGTAATGGGGTCCCGTTTTACCCTTTTGTTTCGGAACATTAGAAGCTAGAAAAACATTTAACAAAGTATAACTAAATAGTTTTAAATAATTTCATGTATTAATAAGGTTTTTAAGTGGCGCTGTATATGTCCAAATTTTAAAAAATAACATACATCTGACTTCAACATTTGTTTGTAGCAATCGATATGAACTCAATTTATATGGGACCGAAGGAATTCCCATACAGGAATGAACGAAATCGATTTAGAAATAAAGGGAAAATCCTCCAAAAAACATTTAAAAAATGCTACAGATGAATTGATACCCTTCCTTTTACCCTATTTTCTCTCCCTCTTTTCGTATTTTATTTACAAATTAAATAGTTAATAGAATACCTACTCTAACAACACAACTAGGTATTTTTATATTTTAGTTATAAATATCGGAAACTTAAAGAAACCCTACATAATTCCATTCCATTCAATGTGCTAATTAAAAAGTCCACTACTATTTCCTGAAGATTCATTGTGAATTTCACAAGGAACTAGTTAGGTAGCAGTAGTTAAAAATATGCTCCTAGAAACAGTCTTTTATTTAGCTAATAAGCGTAGAGAAGTGAATCCAAACAGTAATGTCAGTCTCTTAATATTTTTAAGAAAATGTTCGAGAGCGGAAGTATTTATTGCGGGGGTCTTTACAGACGTGCAAACGAAGAACAGAAAGCACAGCCCGACTCAGAACAACTACAGGTCGTGACTCAGTTGGTAGAGAACCTCCCTTCTGATCCAAAAGTTGCGGGTTCAATTCTTGCAGAAGATATTTTTTTTGTGTTCATTAACATGTTTATTCGTCTTGTTCTAGATGTTTTCTGTGTTCAATTTACAAGATAATATCTGTCGGTTGTCTACTACCATAATAAAAGCTTTGCTTAGTTTGGGCTGGATGGCGCTATGTCATATGACTCCGATATTAATTAATTTTACGAGTTCCGTCATCAGCAATCATATTTAGTTATACATTATTAAAATTAAATACGGTGCAAGAAAGTCCTTTAATTACTATGCCAACAAACCCGTTTCTTTAAACATAGTCCATTTTACGGTTATCTGGAATAGATCGCATCGAGCGACAATGCCGCCATTTGTACAAAAAATATTGTTAATATTTAATTATAATATAATTCTGGTGTACAATAAAGAGTTACCTACTTACTTATTTAAAAGCACATCAGTAGTTCATCTTAAAATAAGCTCTAAATTTATAGACATACGTCTATAAATTTAGAGCTTATTTTAAGAATGAACGTTATTTCTTATCATTACTTTTACAGATACATAAATATCTATCGATAACAGATAGTCTAACAGGTTTTTACTGTTTCACCGAATAATAAATATAGTAGTGGCGAATGCCGTCTAGAAAACTACTAACTACGCGCCATTTGAAATTTGAACTTCGACTCAAGAGCGGTGGCTAGTTGCGCGAGAGAATCGATTTTAGGGACTTTTTGTGAAAGTTTCACTCTACGCAAGTATCTACACTTCATTAATATGCTAGGACCATTAAATTTATATCTACTGGAATTATTATGATTAGGTACGAATCAACCGCGAGATAATCAAAGCTGGTTGTCGATAACTATTCAATTCTAGATAATACTTGTTTTTCTATGATGAAGATTTATTAGCTTTTCCGACGTAATTATATGACAATAAGTTGAGAGTCCTATCTGTCACGGCACTGCTTCAACGCAGGGCGATAGTTACTGCACTAGAAGATAGCTATAACTATTTTAGTAGCCGTATCGAGTAAATTTTTGTATTAAAATTTTTATGTGTGTTGTTTCCCTTCTAACTGATTTCGGATTTTCTATGATGAAGATCTACGAGTTTTTCCTACTGACGTAATTATATGACAATGAGTCGACTGTTTCTGAAAGGAACGTTTGCGAGAGCTCTTTTGGTCCCGGTACTGTAGCCATCCGTTACGATTTCACTGGATATTTCTTTGAAAGCGCCGGAATTTCCGCTGAAAAAGTATAATTTCTGGAACATTTGCCGCGGTTTTTACTGATATTGTGGAATGAAAAATTGTTTGGATCTAAATCTGGATTAATTGTTCTTTTTTATTACGGCCTTTATATGTTTTAGATACCTAATGTGTTTTAAAACTCCCATTAGTATCAACATTTTGGAAATTAAGAGGATTTTCAAATATCATTTGTCATATTCATATTTAGGTTTCTCGTAGAGAGAGAGAAAGAGAGCAGAGAGAGACAGAATCGTCGTAGAGAGAATCAAAGATTACATACAGTTCTCAGTCATTTTCTATTTAAAAGTACTAAATTGTAGTAAATATCTCTTAAATGGAAGTGATTTAAGAACAGATGATGATTTTTTTTGTATTTCTATTAGCCTTTTGTATTTATGAATATCTACCTCATTGGTTACAACAGCAGCTAATAAGGTTGGGCCAAATGTGGTATTGACTATTCCGAAAGCATTCTCCTTTCTCTTCCGCCCTCTGCCCAATGTCTGTTCTTTACAACTAGGACCAGGAATGATCAGGAAAGTCCCAAGGTATTGCTAGAATTAGCTAAGATCCTGAAATGAGTCTACTTAAATAAAACGTATTCGAAAATCGTATTATTCATTTCACTCCTATCATCATTTTATTGCTGGTGTTGAAAGGTATCTTTATCAAGCCTATACAAATGAGTTTTGCAGGTGCAGAATTGTAATGCATATATGATGTGATCTTGTATCAATTTCCGTAATCCAAGGAAACAACCCCAGAGGTACTGTACAAGGAAATTGGACATCAGCTTACTCCCACTCAACTAAACGATCATGAATAGCCAACTAAATCTATACAGTTCAAAATGAAGTCCTATTTACATACAAATACGATACATTTTTAAACTGTGTTGGAATACTGCAGTTTAAGAAGTAAGCACCACGTAGTTTCACGCTACTAACTTATGCATGTGCATCTACATCGTAATTAAGAAGACGTATATTAAGTAAAATCGCAAAATTATACATTGCTGTATTTCATCCGCCCAAGCGCCAGTGCTAAATGAACTAGGTACTGTGTACTCCCACTAATCTACTATACTTTATAATGTGCTGTAATTAAATAATTACTGCACGTTATAAAGCGCACTTAAAGAAACTTAAGTATATTGGATGGGTGACGAATCGTCGCCATATTGACCTAGCTCTCTTCTACATAACCCTGATATTAAGATCATCCGTATGTAACCCCTCACTGGTCTACTGTGATTTATAGAGTGTATTGTAGCAAGCGGGTTAAGCTACGTAAGTATATTTGATGGGCAACGAAGCATTGTCATATTGTACTCGCTCTCACCTAGATTACCCAAATATTAAGATCATACGGATGTTACCAGTTTTTGGTCTGCTATACTTAATAACGTGCAGTAGTAGCAAACGGGCTGACTTAAGTATATTGACTGACGGACGACGCATCGTCATAGTGACCTTGCTCTCTTATACATGACCCAGACATTAACATCAGCCGGATGTAACCCCACGTTGGTCAACTGTACTTTATTACATGCTGTAGTAGCGAACGGGCTAACTTAACTGTATTTGATGACGGACGATGCACCGTCATAGAGAGTTCACTCTCTTCTACATGACCCAGATATTAACATCATCCGTATGTAACCCCTCACTGGTCTACTGTGATTTATAGAGTGTATTGTAGCAAGCGGGTTAAGCTACGTAAGTATATTTGATGGGCAACGAAGCATTGTCATATTGTACTCGCTCTCACCTAGATTACCCAAATATTAAGATCATACGGATGTTACCAGTTTTTGGTCTGCTATACTTAATAACGTGCAGTAGTAGCAAACGGGCTGACTTAAGTATATTGACTGACGGACGACGCATCGTCATAGTGACCTTGCTCTCTTATACATGACCCAGACATTAACATCAGCCGGATGTAACCCCACGTTGGTCCACTGTACTTTATTACATGCTGTAGTAGCGAACGGGCTAACTTAACTGTATTTGATGACGGACGATGCACCGTCATAGAGAGTTCACTCTCTTCTACATGACCCAGATATTAACATCATCCGGATGTAACCTCACGCTGGTCTGCTGTACTTTATTACATGCAGTAGTAGCGAACGGGCAAACTTAAGTGTATTTATTCGGGTCGACGCACCATCATAGTGACCTAACTCTTTTCTACATGACCCAGATATTAACATCATCCGGATGTAACCTCACATTGGCCTCCTATACTTTATCACATGCAGTAGTAGCGAACGGGCTAACTTAAGTGTATTTGATGAGAGACAATGCACCGTCATATTACCTCTATTCTTCTACATGACCTCACACTGGTCTGCTGTACCTTATATAGTGCAGTAGTAGCGAATGGGCTAAGTTAAGTGTATTTTATGATAGACGATGCACTGTCATAGTGACCTAGCTCTCTTTTACATGACCCAGATATTAACATCATCCGGATGTAACCTCACTCTGGTCTGCTGTACGTGCAGTAGCAGCGAGCGGGTTAAGCAATTTATTATAAGATTATAGCAAGCCCGGGTCCAGGGTTAAATCGCTATTATTAGCGATAAGACCACCATTTATAATTCTAAATGACATTTTGTTGTTTTGTTTATTTTACACGGATGAAGAATTCTTTCTTGGATTTTTTATGGAATTTGATTATTTTCAATTATATATTTTTTTCTTAACTCATACGTGAAGATTGTTTTATAAAAATTTTGTATCTACATATAAACATGTCGACATTCATAATAATTTTAAACCTGCAATTAAAAAAAAATATTTATGATAAATATTATATTCCATTCTCTAGTCCATAGGACTTAATTTGTGGATATGAAATAAAAGTAATATTTATTTGAATTAAAACATGGTGAAAACTATTTTATAATATATGTACCTAGTAGGATTATATATTTCTGCTCACAAGCGAATCTTTAAATATAAGTAATATAGGTTTGAAATCGTTAAGGTCAACCTGAAATAAATATGTATGATTACACAAACATTTGTGTACACAAACCTTCTGGGTACCTACGATATGATGGAAAAGTCTACATCCCTCTGTCACAGATCTCTTACATTAAAAATCACAATGACAAAAAAAATGCTACACATGACTTCTCAAATTATTCAAATGAAGGAATAGGACTTCTTTGAAACACTGAAATGCGGAAAAGAGCTATAATAGTCTCTATTGGCAGCAATGAGCAAGTAAACTACATTTAATCTAAATTGGAACGCGTGTTAATTTGTAAAATTTGGACTCGTTACGAGTATATAAGTACTCCGTAACATAGCACTCATAACCAGTCGTTATAACAGCTCTTTAAGTGATAGGTGAAGTTAAGCATCTAGGCTCATCGCGGTCTGGCCATAGCTGAGTGTCAGTCATAGGGGGTTAATTTCTGACCTACAGACGGAAGGCACGTTAAGGTCTCGTTTCCATTAGAATAGAATAGAATACTCTTTATTGTACACACTCAAACAGGATAATTACATAGAAGACAATATAAATAACACAATAATGTACAATGGGCGGTCTTATCGCATTAAGCGATTTCTTCCAGACAGCCTTTGGATGGATAGGAGCTCCAAATATTTAAAGTAGTAGGTGTACAACAAATGAAGTAGAGAAAAAGTAAATGAAGTTTATAACAATGTAAGGTGGCATACTAAATAGCATGTGTATATAGCAAAATATGTATAATATATAACATAAATATTATATTAGACATCATTCGTTAAAAATGTCTAGTATAAACCACTGCCCAATCAACATATATTAGTAGAACTGCTTAATAGTGAAGTAATTTTAATATAATTGCATTCATACAATAAACATCAGGGCCATATCGCACGGCACCATCTCACGAAACTAAGCACAGTTTTTAATATTGATACTAGATAACGGATAGAAATACTTATTAATTTTTTTGATACTTGCAATAGGTACACAGAGAACACCCAGACCATGACAATTTTTTTCATTTTTAGAGTTCCTTACCCAAAAGGTAAAACTGGACCCTATTACTAAGACTCCGCTATCTGTCTGTCTGTCCTTCTGTCTTCTATCATGAACCGTGATAGTTCGACATTTAAAGTTTTCACAGATGATGTAATTCTGTTGCCGATATAACAACAAATACTTGCTAACAAATAGAATAAAATAAACATTTAAGGGAGCCCACCCAAAAAACGTGACTTTTTGCCGTTTTTGTAGATAATGCGGAACCCTTCGTGCCCGAGTCCGAATCGCATTTGGCCGGTTTTTATAAATTCACATTAATAGTCTTGCGCCAATTTTAGATAGGCCTGACTATAAATCCTTGAAATTGTAACTGATACTTTACGTCAAAGGTCAAAAAGTCTTTTCATTAAAGTTATTAAAAAATAAACAAGCAAAAGACATCCTGACTTCTTTATTAAAGAAATGGAAGACTCTCAAGAGAAATGTTTTAAAGGGTTCTTCTATTGAGAGCCCTTCAAAAGAAAGTTCCCTCTAACTTAGACGTATATAAGTAAACCCGATTGTTTACTAGACGATTTTTAATAACTGGGCCTGCAATACATTCTGTTGCTTGCAAATATTGAGCCGTGTGTGTAGTTAACTAGATGTCTATCCTTTACATTGATTTTTTTCTTCTTTTTTTTTTAAAGACAACTCCCGCATTATGGAATTTAATCCCTGTGTCGCTTGGTACTTTTCAAACATATAATAGACGGACACTAGTTACATCCAGACTCAGAACAACTATTTATGGGCCACACAAATAGTTGTCCGGCGCGGGACTCGACTGTCTAAGCTACTACGCCACACGTGCTGTCAAATAATTCATGTGACATTTGTTTTTTTTCGGTGATTGTTCTTCCGTGGCGTGTCCGATTTTTATGAATTTTGATATATACACTCACGAGTATGGTCACTACCAGTGTGTCAAATTTGATGAAGATCGTTCAGCCGTTCAGGAGAAGTGCGATCAGGAACGAACGCTTAAGATGCATGTTCTTTATTTAATATCGCACAGTATTTTAAGAGAGTTGCTGCTATGTGTCGCGGGTTCGAGTCCCGCGCCGGACAACTATTTGTGTGACCCATAAATAGTTGTTCTGAGTCTGGGTGTAGTTTGTTCCTGTCTATTATATGTTTGTAAAGTACCCCGCGACACAGGGATTAGAATCCCTAATGCCCACAGTCTTATTAAAAAAAAAATAAAAAAAATACTGGGCGATTTTAAATCACTGTCTAATATTGAGCTAAGAGTAGTTAACACGATGTCTATACCTTTACATTGATTACAATGTGACATATGTCTTTTTCGGTGATAGATCTTTCGTGGCGTGTCCGATTATTATGAATTCTGATATACACACTCACGAGTATGGTCACTACCAATGTGTCAAATTAGATGAACATTTTCATGATCAGGAACGAACGCTTAAGAAAATATATATTTTGAAAAATATATAAGATGCGTGTTCTTTATCTAGTATCACACAGTATTATAATGATACACAATGATGATGATTGGTCCGACCGATTTTCGGTCATGGCGACCACTTGAAGTTCTATTCCGTAAGGCGGCGTTGGTGGGCCTGAGGTTGTCTGCTGTATGTAGCCAATGTTTTAAGTAAACTGTCGTGCGCACTGACCGCTCGTGAGTTTTAGCATTAAATAGTCGCAGGTTGTCGAATATATTATGTGTTAAATACATATTACACATACTTAAATAAAGTACCTACCTAAGATAATAATTCAATTAATTGCTTGCTTATCGTACGGGCAGTGGTAACCCTAGTGTCAGAGTTGTTCAAGCCGCCCAGTAGGCCTCTGACATGGTTTAACGACTGTTGTCTAATGACTACAACCGGGAACGACAGCTTAACGTGCCCTCCAAAACACGGAGACGCTCAGAAATTAATCCACTTTGACGGTGATGGGTATCTATGGACTGACCGCGAGCCTAGTTGCTTAACCTCGCCGATCGTTTACGGACCGATAAGAGCGTCTAGCTATGAGCGCCTCATTTATTAAATTTTCCGCACAAGACTTAATTAAATCACACATATATATGTAATGACAATCACTTTGAGGTTTTGAGTCTAGGTGTTATTTTTATCTGTGAAATGGGTAATATTAGTAAGTTTGTAAAGTCTTCTATGACAAGGACAGAGATTCCTTTATCTAGTGCCAGCGAAGTTTAATATACGAAACGAAAAACCTTCTCGTCGATAGAGTTTCGTTTGTTAACCGAACACTTTTGCGTACGCTGGATTGGTATTCATAGGTACAACAAAACACATAGCAATGAAACAGCGTAGGAACAAGTTAACTGGGGGAAATAGGTTGCGCTGTATAGTGTATAGGAACTAAAACAAAACATCGGAACTATTCGCCTGTTACGTGACGTAGTGAGCGTAGCAAACAATACAACATCTTGTGTTGGATAGGAGGTAATAGCCGACAGACCTCTTAACCAGAGAACGCTAATTAATTTATTTACTAATTATTTGAACATTTACATAAATATCGAACAAGATCCATCAGCCTAAAGTTCTTTACTGGTGGCTTTTGGTATCATTTAAAAAATCTATCTTCACTAGCCCACTTGAACTTACGTAGTAACGTTCTGGTACACGTAAGGCATTAGCTGTGAGGTGATAGTTGATAGAAACAGAGTTCCCGCACGTTATGTAAGAGACTATACGTTTTATTACCCTTGCATTTATTTTTTCTACAAAAGTTGTGAAAGAATGGAGGATGTAAGTTAAACAAGTTAACTACTTGGCTTAAATTACCACGAAACTGAACCATTATTACAATTTAATAGTCAATTTTAGATACATGTCAAAAAACACCAAGTTTAAATATTTTTATTGGACGATGTAAGTATAATTACTTATTAAAAGTAGGTAATGTATTATCTAGTTTTGTACCACTGGTTTGGCTATTGTAAATTGAATCTTATAAATGTTGGATACAATGGAAATATAGTTAAATAATGATTATTTATTGAAGGTTATTCCTATTATGAATTCTGTCTTGAAGCCGTTATCTGTATACCTACTGCAGCAATCAAACTTAAGATGTGATTCCTGTCTGATAACATTCATCAGTTAAGAAGTTTGAAACAAGTTACCTTAATCATTTTCTATAGGTATTTGTTTATAGAACAACAAGTAGGGGTAAAAAATAACTTTGAATGAGGCTGCTAACATTCCCGTGGAGAGGAAAACCACTTTGATCCCTATTTGTTGGTAGATTTATTTCCAACAAGTCGGTAATAAAAGCCCTTTATTACATTAATTTGTAGCTAGGGAACCTTTGATGATGATGTGTTTCCTGACTTTAACCCACATTTGACTACCGTATTTTATAAGGAGCTGCGGAGTAGCTAGAGCAGAGTTCGTGCGGTCGGTGATATCATGGTTATGTCACGTGGGACTAGATCTAGAAGAAGTAAGGCTTTAATTTATTATAGGTATTTAGATGATCTGCTTCTGACCAGAGTATTTTATAAGGGACAGTGAACTTGCTATAGCAGTGCTCGTGCGATCGGTAATATCTTAGTTATATCACATGGGACTAAATCTAGAAGTAAGGTGGTAATTGATTATAAGTGCTTAAGATTATCTGCTTTTGACAAGAGTATTTTATAAGGGACAGCAAAATAGCTAGAGCAGACCTCTTGCGGTCGGTAATGTCTTGGTATATTACATGGAATTAGATCTATACGAAATAAGAGTTTTATTTAACGGCTAGTTCAGTTTTAGCAAAATACAATAGGTTGATTATTTCGGTGCCTGTTGACACTCTCGGTAGGTTTTAATGTGGAAAAATCCCCCTCTACGTGGGTGATATTTCAAGTGTTATAGACAAGTAAATATAATATTCCAAACAGAATAACACAAAGAAGCTTAACTAGATACGTGCAAAAAAAGTTTATACATTGACAGATCGGGCCTCCTGAGGATTACCAACAGAATATTCAGTGATGTGAGCTCTGATAAAATGTTGGATTTCAGTAGGATTTCCGTTAGTTTATCTGCCGATTTAATAGTTCAACAGTTCGGAGTATCTAGCTAGCGTCCCTCAGGGTTACCTGCTTTTTATTTGAAAATATGCCCTTGTTTATTTCTTTATTAAATATATAGTAAGAAAGTTAAGTTTAAGTATGTTATTATTATGGCGAAAATTGTGAACTTGTGCGGAACCACCGGCTGAAATGTGCTCCGCTTCTGAGCACCCGGTGTAACAAAATTTTGCGAGTTCGGCTACTACCAGTTTTAACATTGCCCATTTAAGATGGTTCGAAGAAAAATACTCAAGTGAGAATTTACATGTGATTTGGTCCACTCAATGAAATTATTTAGCAGGCGTACAAAGTATTTGCTTGATCGGTTTTCTTATTAGGTATTTAATTTAAATTTAATATGCTTAAGAAAAATATAAAAAAAACTATCTGTATTATTATATGGAAGTAATCATTATTATGTACTTACTTATAGTTCGGTTACAAATAGTTAGGTTAGAGATATATCTATACAGCTAACAAGATTTAATGTGATTTAGAAATGCAATGGCACAAAATTCCCTCGTTAGGATTCTCAAATGGAAACACAATTTGAACGTGTCCGAAGCCAAATGGGTAAACCATTTACTGGCGCTCAAATATCCGCCGGTAGAATTCTTTGCCGTCGTTTCTACCTACGTTAGTTTTAGTAGAGCACCCAACTCTATATTTCTATTTCATGATGAAAATATAGCTCTTTCCGCGCAGCGAATTTGTGTCGTCAGTTGACCCTTGTGCCAAAAACGTAACAGTTGTCTATGAGTTGCCTGTTCAACTGTAGATAATAATAATATCTAGGGAGAATGACACACAGATTATCCTAGCCCCAAACTAAGCAAAGCTTGTACTATGGGTACCAGGCGACGATATACATACTTATATAGATAGATAAATACTTATATACATAGAAAACATCCATGACTCAGAAACAAATATTCGTGCCCATCACACAAATATTTGCACTTACCGGGATTCGAACCCAGGACCACCAGTAGATAATGATATCCTGGGATCAAATCCCAGGTTCGGTGAAAAAAATTAAAGTCATATTGGGATTATTTTGCTACGAAGAATTCTCAGTGTCAGATCGATGTCTGGAAGTGGACACTGTTGCATCCCCTGCCTCAGAGAGTACGTAAAGCCGTCGGGCCAGTGCATGGAATCTTTCCGGTCTTGTTAGCTAGATGCCTCATTGGATGATGAGAGCGAGGGAATAGCGAGGAAAAAGTGCACCCGTGCTGTGCAAACACCTGTGCACTATAATGTCTCGTGCAGATGGCTAATCTCTATAGAGACTTCATGGGAGGACACTACATAAAGAGAAATATTGAATGAATGAAATGAATGAATGAATGATTTATTTTGCCAGAATTGTAGTATACATTACGGGTGTTGTTATTTAAATGGTGCTGTACAATTCACTATATAATAGCATGCAAAAAAATATGTGTTAATAATTAAGTCTACGTCTATTGATTACCATAATATACTTATCTATAATCAATCTATTTAGGCACAGCCATTTCATAAATTCCAATAATTTTGAAGACATTTATAATTATATTAACTATTAAGTACCTATCCCATTATATAAAACTTTCAAATATGTCTAATAATTGTACTAATAATAAATTAATTAATAATTATGAGTATTTTATTTCCATTCGGCCCAAAATTATGTATTTATCAAATAGCTATTAAAATCTGTTTTATTTTATTTTAAAAGATAGAAGACAAATTATAACTCGAAATCTTTGACGTATGACTACATATGTATGTCAAAGTTATATTACATGTTAAAATTAATTATGGGATCGATTTTCTAAACAGCTAATGATGATACATACTATCAATAAAAATCCTACTAATATTATAAATTCAAAAGATTGTGAGTGTGGATGTAGGTCTAGATGTACAGATGTACAATGTAACTACGGACCGGATTTTGATGATACTTTGTAGTAATATAGCTAATATATCAGAATAACATACGGGCTATTCTACTATATAAAAATAAGTCGGGTTTTCCTTCCTGACGCTATAACTCCAGAACGCACGAACCGATTTCCACGGTTTTGCATTCGTTGGAAAGGTCTCGGGCTCCGTGAGGTTTATAGCAAAGAAAATTTATAAAATTTAACGCGAGTAACACCGCGGGGCACAGCTAGTAATTTATAAAGATAAACCGCGGTGTACAGTTCCTTTGTTTTGTAAATTCTATTAGTTCTATATTTATATGACTGCCTCGTTGGTCTAGCGGTAGCGTGTTCGACCGCAGATACTGAAGTCCTGGGTTCAAATCCCGGGTCGGGACTAGTCCCTCCCTCTTACCCACCACTGCAACTCCTGTAAACCAGGATCAACAGTGGCACACAATGAAATGACACTGAGCGGTGAAGCTCAGGCATGTCCCGGGGAATCGCTTTAACTGTCTTGGATCCCGCAACGAATTTAATCAGAAACAGAAAAAAGGAGGAGTTAGAAAATGAATAGTTCCACTTCCCTCCAGAGCAATGCGGGAGACAGAATGATGTAAAGAGGCTATAGCCTCATAAAATGAGAGATTTGCAACTAGAGAAGCCAGCTGCAAAAGCACCGAGGATCAATTTAAGGGTCCTAAGTGAGCTGTTATATTTGATTCCAATAGTAGGTATGGCAAAAACGCTTAAACGCACGGAAGTTGTTCCTTGTTGCTACAAGATCCGTATAATAAACTACTCCAGATATTGGTTGCAAGCTGTTTAACATAATATCACGCTGATTTTGCCAGAGATCACACTCCCACAGGATGTGGTGTATCAAATCCCGGGTCGGGCCAAAAAGTGATTTTGGGATTTTTCCATAAAAAGAAATTTCTCAGTATTAGCCCGAAGTCTGGAAGTTGGCGGTATATCACCCCCGTGCCTCGGAGAGCACGTAAAGCCGGTCCTGTACCTGAACTCTTTCCGGTCGTGTCGCTAGTCGTCCCGTCGGATCATGAGAGTGATGAAATAGAAAGTGCCCCTGTGTTTGCGCACACACTTGTGCACTATAATATGTGCTGCGCAATTGGCTAGTCTCCATTGAGAGTGGCCGCCGTGGCCGAAATTCGGTCGGGAGGACATTATTATATTTATATCACTGTTCATCCCTACAAATTACTTACGTCACAAGTTGTAAATTGAAAGACCTAAAATACTCAACCAGACAAAATTGGACCGTATTTTCCACCGCGTTAATTTTTAGATTAAATAGATTATTCGACTAGAATTTCATATTATACACGCCAATTACAGACAATATCCAGTTAAGTTAACGTCATTCGAACCCATTCACACGGAAAACGGCGAGCTTTCATATTATTATGACAATTTAATAGATTCGAGAAAGTTTATGTGGCTCGTGTGAACTTGTAGAGAATCAGAGAGCACAATGAATTCAATGCGAGTTTATGTGAACTCGGAGCAACTTCTTATTCAAATAATATACACTGACTTTAACCAGACTCCTCTTATTATTACTATATTAAAACGTGATGCAGAATCTTTGTACCATTTTTTTTGGAAAATTACGCGGACGGAGGATTAACGTTTATTGGAGATGTGAAATGATGATGAATCATGTGAAAAGATCTACTCCCCAGATTTTTTTTATTAAATACTAGATGTGCCCCGCGGTTTTAACCGCGGTAAATTTTACAAATTATCACAGCTCCTCCCCGGTAGGTGACAGCGTGATAATATGTAGCCTATATGTTGACCCGACCTCTTAGTAATTCATTTAAAATCTGAAGTAAATCCATGCAGTACTTTTTGAGTTTAGCCCGGACATACATACAGACAAACAGACAAAAATTCTAAAAACTATATTTTTGGCTTCGATATCGATTGTAGATCACGCCCCAAGTATCCTTTTAAAAAAAATATTCAATGTACAGTTTTGACTTTCCTACGATTTTATTATATGTATAGATGTATTAGAAATACATTAAATTATAATGCTTGCTTATTATATTATAAAATTGCTGTGTGGTCATGGCATAGAATATCATCAACCCATCTCATCTCGTGGGAGCCATAGAAATCGACCGAAGGAATACCTACCAGAGATCGGGCAGCAGCAGAAGATCGCCAACCCGTCTGCTAAGCGTGGCGATTATGGTATATCCCCCCATACTTTGGGGAGGCTTTTGTCCAGCAGTGGACGTACTTTGGCTGACATGATGAAATTATAAAGAAAACTGAGAAAAGATTAACATGATTTACTTATTATAGAAAAATTGCACCTAGACTCATAACAAATAATCATCAATCACGCAAAACAAATCTTTGTGTGAAGAGTACACAAAGATTTGTTTTGCGTCGGGATCGAACGACCTCTGACTTAACAGTCAGAATCACTAACAAGTACAGTCAGATATGTTCAAAAATTTATACGCTTATTATTCTGTCAGCGTCTAAAATAGCAATTTATAGAAAAGTGTTTTCTTTAAACTAAGTCAGTTAACAGGTTTATTGACTATGATGGTAAGCGGTGACCGGGGAATATGTACGCATGAAGCACTCGGAGCATAACATTCACCTTGCCGCAGCTTTAGCAACTTCATCATCATGTCAGCCAAAATGCGTCCACTGCTGGACAAAAGCCTCCCCAAAGAATGCGGAGATATTCCATAATCACCACGCTTAGCAGACGGGTTGGCGATCGCAGCTTGATGGTCATAGTTTACAGAAAAACGCAGCTGCCCGTTCTCCGGTAGGTATTCCCACCGTCGATTTCTACATTCACGGGGTGAGATGGGGTGATGATATTCTATGCCATCGCCACACATCCAACAGTTCCACAACTTCACTGCACCTTTTTGGAAGGGCCCCATGCATGTAGTTTCTTGATAATGGCAAGAAGTTTATTTCACGGCCTCAGAATACTTAACTACTTTACCCATTTTAATGTTTTATTTTATAGCCGCCGAACTTATTTCGCGTGGACTTTCTTTTTCCATGTCCCGTCGGTTTCGTACCTGATGTCTCCCTTTTTTTGATAATGCAGGAGGAATGCCTGCTGATGCCATACGCAAAAGGTGACTGCGGGTGGGTTTGTCGGTCTCACACCGACTAATCCTAACCTGCCGTGGACTTCTCTTAGCGCCCGCGGAGGGGCCCCGGGAACGCGGGAATGTTATCTATTCCGTTGCTCCCTTTTCCACAATGTACAACACGTGCCTCAAGACGACAATTAGGTGTCTTCCCGGAATACCGGCTCCTGTCAACCGGGAATGCACCTGCGATACAAATAGATAGCGGTCGTCCCGTAGCTGCTTACACGTCTCCTACCAATAAACTACCTTCTTTACCATCTTTATAGGTTGATTGCTAAGATTGGATGTTTAGTGAGTGGGTGAATAAGAGACCTTTTGCTTTTATATGTTTAAACTTAGCATTATTTATTATGTAAATTTAAATTACGCCTCGAAACTAATTTGCAAAAGTTAATCAAATTCTTTAGATATTGCTACTATTGGCCCTTTATATGAATAAATCAATAGGCCAATTTATATTTAATAGCTCTGACGGAACTAGTTAAAGTACTGTCTACAAAAGGACCCATATACACTTTATTTATAACTGATATTGCGAAAATCGTAAAGAAGTTACTTCCCGGAGATTTAGAATCATACACTTTTGCAAGGAACAACAGAAGTACAGGAAAGGCCAAAAATCGATCATTTGGATTTCTATCACATATCAATGAATGTATGTGTTAAAAACACATTTGCAGATAGAAATTTGAGCGTGGCGTGTATCGATATATCGGAGCGGAGAACATTTTTTCAATTACAAAGTCGAGTTTGTTTTTCATTTTTATATTTGACCTTGAGTATCTATCTCCTCTGTTGACAGTACATTTTGTACATGTACTAGATTCAAAGACACAATTTCTTCACTCACATGTATTTAATGGAATATTTTTGTACAGACGACAGCACATCCAGCTAGCCCAATCTGTCAATATTTTTTATAGGTTCACTTTCAATTGGGGAAATTTTACATATTAGGATAGCTTGATGTGCTGTCGTCTGTACATAATTATAATTTATGCTATGTTGCTGTAAAAGTATGTCTGCCAGTAATTATTATCATTAAATTTTTCACCGCGCTTGATACGAACAATTTGTGTCTATATTTTTTTAAACATTCGCTATCAGAGGACCTATCAGAGGACATCTGATCCTAAACTAGGCTGGCAAACTAGGCTGCTAGGTATAAATATAGACATATAATTATCATCATCATCATCATCATCATATCAGCCGAAAGACGTCCACTGCTGGACAGGCTTCCCGCGACCCTTGCAAGATCATCGATCTACCTTGTAGGAGGCCTGCCCACGCTGTGTCTTCCGGTTCGTGGTCGCCACTCGAGAACCTTTCTGCCCCATCGGCCGTCGTGCCCTGCCCACTGTCACTTCAGTATGGCATTTCTTTGGGCCTGTGGATTTCGATGTTTTTGATTCGATCGATAATAAATAATTACATTGAATAGACATTTATATTTACACACCGACACTTAATAAATAACCGTGCTCGGTGGGTGGGGATCGAATCCACGACCTCTAGTTTAACACTCAGTATCACTAGACCAACCAGCCAGATATGAATCAAAGTATATTTTTATTAATATCATTAGATGTAAATTTTATCTTGGACTTGCTTAGTTGATGGATGCATATACTATAATATTTTTATTTTGCATTTTGTGATAAGACAAATAGAAATACAAATATTTATTGCGATCATGAGTGATACATAGGTGTTACAGAATGTAGAGGTACATACATGATACCCTGTTAGGACGCAGCAATACAATTTAAATATGAAATAACTTACAAACTATTTAGTTAATCTTAGGTTATATATTTATTTATATACAACATAAAATCGATTTTTATTATAGCTTCCGAAACAATATTAGAATATTAGGTTAAGTCGTTGAACTCTAGCGAAATGTTATTTATTAGATCATAATTTAAATACCAAAGGCATAATCTTAAAAATTTGCATCAATGACAAAAATGGTCGGCATAAATTATTGATGAATTTAAGTCACGAATTTTACATATTAATGTATTACAAGATGTACAGATATATGTATATATCCTAGACTATTTACTGGAGTACGGAACCCGGAAAAATAAGACCACTACCATAAAGGTCAGACAAATAAATATTAAAAAAATAAACTTCAAATAATAATTGTATGTTTGTCCGTAAAATGGTTGAACTCAACAAATTTAGTTTTTGTTGATATTTGTATTTTTATACCCGGGGTAAGACCCATGTACCTCGGAGTGCATGTGAAGTCTTCGGTACTGTCCCTGACCTCTTTCCGGTTGTATGGGTTCATTGTCCCATTGGACCGGGAGTCGGGGAATAGGAAGCGTACCTGTGTTTGTACACTCTAATATATCCCGCGCAGATCAAAGTCTGGTCTATATTTGATATGGAGGATATTATGATTACTAACCTGCCATTCACAAAGAAAATTTACAAGACCTTTTTAACCTAATTAATTATTTATTATCCACCCACCAATACCAACAAAATAAATATATAACTTTTCTAAAACTTAAAAGAACGGAACAAAACCAGTGAATACACTAGGAAATATGCGTATGGTAATATTTTATTTAACAGTTAGTCGACTGTTAATGATGTGCATTTAAGTATATATTGATCACTTTATGACGATAATAAATATTTATATTGACCCAATCCTCTTATACGAGGTAGCACAATTGACGCCGCGCCGTTGGGTAGGTACTCTTGGACATTGGCAACGTCTTTATTACATACGAAGTAAGGACATTTTTCGTAGTGGAAGTGTATTCACTAATGCGCATTTTTAATATGACGTTAACAGTTAGCTTAGAAGTCTTTCACTGTGAACGCAGTGCCTATGTAAAACATGCAAAGAGATCATAGGGGAGCAGCCACACCTACGCTTCACGAGAGGAGCATTTCTAAAGACAAAGGTGCAATAGTGGCAGTGGTAGGAGACCGTCCCGACTTCCCGAAGCTATCACGCAAGGAATCGAAGAATCTAGAGGCTATGACACCGTTGTAGTTTTAATGGGTAACTGGGGTTTTACTGGGGATCCTCACAAGCCCCGTAGTCTCAACAAACGGTATTTCCATCGCGAAAAAAAGAGGCTTCCACAGCATCGTTGGGGAATAGAAGCGAGTGATGACTCACACAGTAGCCCGTGGCCAGAGGGTACCCTCTTTGTCGCTCTAGGCGCTTACTGACGTGGATATACATGCAGTCCATACACAAAAACCCAAAGAGAGATTTTGTAAAATGGCCGCTTTACGTAAACCGGCGGCGGGCCGCTTGGCCGATCGAGTATGGGAGAGGCTATTTTATTGACACGAATGTAAAATATTGGTTTTGAAGAGCGATAGTAGTTTCAGTCCGTTGGTGGCTGTATTCTCTATCAACGAGTACGAGATATCAGTTTGTGGCAACAAGTGTACAGATAAGAGTTTTAATGAAATAGTAACAGTATCTTAAAGTGATTTTATTCCTTGGACATCCTGGGACATTATTCACATACGGCCATCTTATCCCAAACTAAACAGAGCTTGTACTATGGAAACCAGATAACTGATATATTACATATACTACTTTTCTTTTTTAAATACACACTTCTAGAATCTAGACAAAAAGATAACTGTCCTGGGTGAAGATCGAACCTACAAGCTGCGGCGTAAAAGGTACGCATTTACCAACCATACTAAACGGCCCGTTGGGTTGTCTTGTGTCATTTAGAAGATTATAACATCAGTGTTTTCGCTTCGTGATTCGCTAAAGTGTACTATATTTTGCACATAGATTATATGGTAGATAGAAGTAGGTAAAACATCTATAAGAAATATTCTATTGTTCTTAATTGAATCTACTAAATTAAATTGTGTGTAATGAAATGATGCCTATATATTTATAGACATAAAGGATAACACAGTACATGGATAGATCTAGTAACTTCGGCGTTATATTAAGGCGCTTCTAAAAAACATTTCGCATATCACTTAGTCCTGTAAAATGCTATAAGTATATTATATACTAGCAGTTCCCGCGGACTTCGTTCCGCTTTATAAATATTTTTGTCCCTGCCCGTTTGTCCCGCGTAATACTTCGGGTTAAAAGTTCAGGATAAATAAAAATTATGATGATGAACCATAGCCTATGACACTCCACAATAACGTAGCTTTATATCGGTGAAAAAAAAATATAATCGGTTTAGTAGATCCAGAGATTACCCCTTACAACGTCACAAACTCACAAACGTTACCTCTTTATAATATTAGTATAGATTATTGATATATAGCAGATACAATATAGCTATCTAATATATAAAAATAAGTCGGGGTTTCCTTCCGGACGTTATAACTCCAGAACGCACAAACCGTATTCCACGGTTTTGCATTCGTTGGAAAGGTCTCGGGCTCCGTGAGGTTTATAGCAAAGAAAATTTATAAAATTTAACGCGGGTAACACCGCGGGGCACAGCTAGTAAGATATAAATAAAATATATTTTCATGCATCAAATTCGATATATGTATATCTAAAGTATATAGTTCCTGGAGAAATAGCTAATATATAATAGCTACGACAACCGTGTATGTCATATTATAGTGCACGTTATATGCTCAAACATAAGTACACTATCTGTACTCGCATTATCCGATACGTCGGTTATCCGGCTCGACCAGGAACACCGCTTTACGTGCTCTTAGAGGCACGGGCGTATTACTACAACTAACGGACTCCAGTTTGCTGGGTGTCTTTAATGGCAGAATAATTACGTTTTGGGGGTGTGTGTAAGAGCTCGTTTGGGGGAGCCGGAGCAAAAGTCTAAAAGTAAAGTCCTAAGTTTAGACTCCATTTTACCCGCAACTTGCTAATCTTGCCCGTCGTACTATTATCTATATCCTACTGCATAAAAATGTGATTTGATGAGATGAAATATCATTGTATATTGTATTTATATAAAAGAGATACTGAATGTCATGAAGCGGAGATGTAAAAACGTAATTGGACATCCTTGACTCTAACAAACGAAATGTAGGTATATCAATTACTATTCGTCTCATATGAATATTCAAAATGACATCAAAATGATACAACTAAACTAGTTAATGTTAAGTAATGGAAAAACATATTATGATTTTCGTTTCATTACCAATTTTCCATTATAACCGCCAAATCAATAACATCTGCGCGCGGCCCCTATTGGCCCCCCTTAATTAACCCCACCTCGTCCCAGTGCACACTAAACATTGTTATATTTCATACAAGAGCGCCTTAACCACCAATTTGCTTGTTCTATTTACAATTTAAACATTTAAACATGTTTTGTAAACGATGTTGAGCGTTTCTTCTGTGTAATTATGTGTACGTGGCCTTGATTTTAGAGTTTAACTCCCAGACGGCGAGATATATATGTATATATTTTTTTATTGGACGTAAAAAATAAGGTCGTATACCCAATCTATACATATAATAAAATCGTAGTAATGTCAAAACTGTACATTGAATATTTTTTTAAAAGGCTACCTGGGGCGTGATCTACAATCTATGTCGAAGCCATAAATATAGTTTTTAGAATTTTTGTCCGTTAGTCTGTTTGTCTGTATGTATGTCCAGGCTAAACTCAAAAGTACTGTATGGATTTACTTCAAATTTTGCATGAATATTACTAAGAGGTCGGGTCAACATATAGGCTACATATTATCACGCTATCACCTTCGGGGGAGGAGCTGTGATAATTTATAAAGTTTAACGCGGGTGAAACCGCGGGGCACAGCTAGTATTAAATATAGCAGAGATATAAATTGTAGGCAGGGAATGTTAGTTGGAATTGTTGGTGTTCTTATTAGGCATGTTTGCACGCTACTTTTGTTTTTTTAAGGTTCTGTGGTAAAAGACAAATATAGCCTCAAGCCATGTGTTAGAATGTCACGTGTCTAACTCGTGATTGAAACTAATAACAATTCTGTAACTTCAATTCTTTATTTAGATTGTTGACCCTAGTAGAAGATACAATTAAGTTAATAAAAAAACGAAAAAAGCCTGTTGCGGAAACCCCTTATGAGTATCTATTTTAAAGCGAATTGGATAGACAATAATTACATAGCCTACTTGACAAATTAGAATTTCTATAATTCAATTCATATAATTTATTTTCCACTCTCAAAATTAGTATTACAACTAGTGTTTGAAGTGACCTTTCAGGCAAAAATTGTCTGTGTTAGGGCACTTCGCTCTTCCAAAACTTAAAATTAAGTGATGAACCTACTAACACAATTTCTGTATTACACCTTCATATGAAATATGATGGAGAACTAGAGGAGAGAAGAAGTCGGGACAGACCAAGGATAACTTACATGGGTCAATCAAACAGAAAGAGTGAAAGAAGGGTCGTATCAAGAGCTCCACAGACTAGATCATACTTTGTTTGATTTTAGTTGGAACTAGCTGTGCCCCGCGGTTTTACCCGCGTGAAACTTTATAAATTATCATAGCTCCTCCCCCGTAGGTGGTAGCGTGATAATATGTAGCCTATATGTTGACCCGACGTCTTAGTAATATTCATGCAAAATTTGAAGTAAATCCATGCAGTACTTTTTGAGTTTAGCCCAGACATACATACAGACAAACAGACACACAGACAAAAATTCTCAAATCTATATTTTTGGCATCGATATCGATTGTAGATCACGCCCAGAGTATCCTTTTAAAAAAATATTCAATGTACAGTTTTGACTTTCCTACGATTTTATTATATGTATTGTATAGATTGGATATTCAATTGTTTCCATCTATCCAATTCAACAGTTTGATCTTGTCTGTGGAGATTCCTCCGTTCCGTCCTATCTTCGACAAGAGCTTTGACTATAAGGTGTATTAAAATTATCTAGTTTAAGTTACATCTTGAACTAGATAATTTACATTAAACATCCGATAAAACATATAAACATTTTTTATACGACTTTTAGTAATTTCATATTTATGTAGTGAATCTTGATAGAGCTAGAGTCGAGTCGTACTTGGCCGCATTTTTATTCATCACGCCATCTCAGATAATAGCACATTTCTGCAGTGGCAGTCCAGTTTTATAGGCTACTGATTGGACACATAAAGTTGTATTGTGGGATCAACTGGTATTATACGAAGTGAACAGAGGGCTCACACAGAGTGCAGTCGTTAAATGTGTCTAGAGACATATCCAATTATTTCAAAATGATACTGAACCTTTGAGTAAAATGTCTTTATTAGCAGTTCTAAAATAAGCGGTAAAAATCCATAATTTTGACTTTAAATGCTGCCTCTTTTAAAGTTGTGTCTTTAGTCTTTCTTTTATTAAGCTTAGACTGGTGCCTAAGCTAGACTTTACGCCTCCTGAAATACAGGCCTAAAGCCTAGCTTAGGCACCAGTCTCCTACAATATATGTATACTTACCTGAATTATGTAATATATATAAAACTGTCTTTGGTAAACTGTATATTGTAGTGAGAAAATAAATTATATTATTATTATTTATTATTGTAAACACAGCTTCTACTACATAGGCTTGATATTTCACACTTCATTTTTTATCCAAATGTGTATTTTAGGTCAACTAAACCAAAATAAGCTTTATGACTACAAAGGGTCATCAAATCCGTTCGGTAGTTTTTGCGTTAAATAGTAACAAACATCCATACTCACAAATTTTCGCATTTAGAATATTAAGTAGGTACGGTATATTATTACAAAGCTTCATCAAGATCCATTCCGTAGTTTTGCGTGAAACAGTAACAAACATCCATACAACCATACTTACAAACTCTCGCATTTATAATATTAAGTAGGTACGGTATATTATTACAAAGCTTCATCAAAATCCGTTCCGTAGTTTTGCGTGAAACAGTAACAAACATCCATACAACCATACTTACAAACTCTCGCATTTATAATATTAAGTAGGTACGGTATATTATTAAAAAGCTTCATCAAAATCCGTTCCGTAGTTTTGCGTGAAACAGTAACAAACATCCATACAACCATACTTACAAACTCTCGCATTTATAATATTAAGTAGGTACGGTATATTATTAAAAAGCTTCATCAAAATCCGTTCCGTAGTTTTGCGTGAAACACTATGAAACATCCATACAACCATACTTACAAACTCTCGCATTTATAATATTAAGTAGGTACGGTATATTATTACAAAGCTTCATCAAAATCCGTTCCGTAGTTTTGAGTGTAACAGTAACAAACATCCATACAACCATACTTACAAACTCTCGCATTTATAATATTAAGTAGGTACGCTATATTATTACAAAGCTTAATCAAAATCCGTTCCGTAGTTTTGCGTGAAACAGTAACAAACATCCATACAACCATACTTACAAACTCTCGCACTTATAATATTAAGTAGGTACGGTATATTATTACAAAGCTTCATCAAAATCCGTTCCGTAGTTTTGCGTGAAACAGTAACAAACATCCATACAACCATAATTACATTTATAATCTTAAGTGGGTACGGTATATTATAAATAAATGCTACAATAACTGAACTACCGGAAAGCTTCATGTAAATATGTTTGACATTTTATTTTTGTCTTTAGAAAAATATTGCTTGACTTTTACTTTCATTTGATATCAGTCAATTTTTTTTTATATTGGGGCAATAATCGGCAGTTATACTTAACGCTTACACCCTGATTACTGATATTATCTTGTTTCTCTGGACTTAGATAACATAATATGTTATTATTTTCTTCCTTGTAACAGGATTAGTTTATAAGACCGGTGTCTACTAAGCAGATGCGATTTAGAATAACTGATGTTCTACCTATAATAATAATCTTGGTTTATTATTATTAGGATGTTTGTAACTGCCTCGTTGTTCTAGCGGTAGCGTGTTCAACCGCAGCAAATGAGGTCCTAGGTTCAAATCCCGGGTAGGGCCAAAAAGTGATTTTGGGATTTTTCCGTAAAAAGAAATTTCCCAGTACCAGCCCGAAGTCTGGAAGTTGGCGGTATTATACCCCCGTGCCTCGGAGAGCATGTAAAGCCGTCGGTCCTGTATCTGACCTCTTTCTGGTCATGTCACTAATCGTCCCATCGGATCAATGAGAGTGATGAAATAGAAAGTGCCCCATTCGATGTCTGATCTACAATAAACCAATATCTGATTATCTTCGTCCGTATTTCATACATAGCCATAAAACAAATTTTATGGATCCGTCAAAGACATTAATACCAGCTTAGATCCGACAGCATTGTCCTGAATGACCCGATATCTACAATAGGATGGACAAAGCTCTTTTCACACATTTCCACAAATTGGGCTAAGCCGCATTTGTTATCAATCCTGGATTTTGTAGCGTTGAGATTTATAATATGTAGTTCAGATTGGTTATTTTTTTCTGTATGATTGATTTTAGAGACTTTAAAAAAACACTTGTTGCGGTTGTATAGTATAACAAATAGATTAAACTTATTTTATTGAAAGAATATACTTTCAAATTGTCCCCATTTTTGTTTCTTATCTAAATGATTCACTTTTTGGTGATTGCGATACAGTAATTTTTGAACTAGGTTTTTTTTGTTAATTATTTTATACTTAAATTAGATTTATTCTTTAAAGAATAATCTATTTATCAAGGTCACGAGGTCAATCTATCAGTATCCAAACACCAAATATGTATTATGCCTGACCGTTTTTTTTTTGTTTTAATGGACCGGTCTTATTGTCGCACGTTTTTAGTACCTATAAGATCTGCTTAGTCTGGGATAAGAAGGCAGTGGGTTAATTGTCCCAAGATATTTATTATAATATTAGTGAGTAAGACGTTGGTCTTAAATACTAAGTTCAGCGTGTTGACTCTGCATTGTGGCTTAATTTAATTTATAAAAATATTTTTTTTTTATTTTAATTTCGCCTGGCACGAATTTAATGCAAGAAATCTCTTACGAAATATAGCGTTTGGGCTATTCGATTTTTGTAAGTTATTCTGTATACTAATTATTTGTGTGTACAAGAATAAGTACAAGTAGAAAAAAAATCTTATATTTTTGTAAGACAAAACCACGAAAAGAAATTTATAATTGCTAGGGTTAATTATTTAAATATAAAAAGAACTTGAGAACTTTTAAGTCTAGGTATTTTATTATGATTATTGTTTAAACCTTTTTCTGTGGGAGAATAAATAACTAAAAAATAAAAACATAACCATTATATCAATCACGATGAAACAAAACTCAAATAAGCATTACCAATTCGTACGCTACACGAATACATAGCTCAAGATTCGCTGATCATTCACTCTAACCACAGGAAAAGGACACCAGTAGAACGTCTTTAAAAAATCTATAACTCTTACTAGTTTCAAAATTATTCCATTTCTGTTAGTAAAATGCACAGAGTATAAATTGTTTAGTTTATTTGTATGACAAAAAGAACACGTTTTGACTATTTACAGCCACTTTTAACCCTTTGCGGTGAGCTAGCTTACAGAATGAATCAAGAGACTGCCCAATCTGACTTCGCAACCCATTAGAAACCCGTGACCAAGATGATTAACTCAGATAAAATATTCAATTTGACTTCCAATCGTCACGTAAAAAAGCTTTATTTTTCCTATTGCCTTTACCTTCGTCTTACACGTGTAAATAAAAATGTCTTTCCATAACCATAACGTTTATAAGGAGGAGACGGTGATACACAGTTTAAGAATTATGGTCTACAAAGATACACTGCGTTACATTGGTTAAGGCAACCGCTAAAGTTCACCTATTATTCGAAATTCTGCTCATCAACCCATTAAAATTTTATTGTTATTCGTGTATGGATAGTTAATATTTCTATTTGTGTATTTGGATGTTGATGTTCAGTTCAGGCAGATAAATTTAATTTTGTATGTTGCTCAATTTTTACTTTTTCTGAATCATTTTAGATTTTTTTTTATTCGTAACCGAATATATATCTCAAACAAATTATGTACAAATCGGATTGCAGACTTAGGGTTTTATGAAGAAAAGTTGAACTGACTTGTATATTTTTTTTTAATATTATTATGTTTCGTTGTACCGATTAAAATGTAGCACCAGGATTTCCTCTCTGTGCAAACACTCTCTATGTCTAAGTATGATTTCATTATTCCACCCGCGCACTACAGAACTATGACGCATATCAATACATGGGATTATTTTGGGTGTTAAGACGGACCTAGTGACCTAGCTTTTTGTTCTTAGTTATGTAAGTCACGTCAATGCGACAACGTTACTTAAACAGCTTTTTTAGGTTTCCATACGAAATATTTTTTGTAAAATTAAATATTTACATTTTACTATACTTTAAAGATCTTTATTTCCACGAATTTATTAAAAATATTGTGATCAGAAGGAAAAACAGGAATAATTAGAGCCAGAAAATTAATTGGCATGTCTTTATGTAGGGTATTCCAAGATAAAATATTTTCCTTTTAAAACGACTTCGAAAGATCGACAGTATGTCTTTTGTTTCAATTTCTTTGTTATTTGCCGATTTTGATAACACTTTTTTTACTCGATGGGTAATATTCTCTATACGATCCCTTATAAATGTTGTTCAAATGTATTGTAAATAAGTTGGCTGTATAGTTTTGAAACAGTATTTATGAGCAATGCGAGCATATAACCAAGAAATATATTTACTTAAAAACCAAGTTTTAAATCTGGCGAATAAAAGGAAAATGGTGGATGGACTACAAGATCTAATGGTATAATTTTTACCTCTTTGTTCTTTCTGACGTTTGTACTTCATGGTACCTGAATAGATTTTTTATTTTTGATCTGCAATCAGTAAATAACTATAAGCAGATAGCTTGTGAGATATTGTCAGTTTTAGTGCGTCCTCCAGAAAGGACACCTACTCTTTGTCTTTAAATTATGTCTTTTCTCTTTACTCGTTTTTGATAGCTGCGCGTGATTAGACTCGCCGCAAGTATGTTTGGGTGTTTTTCCAGCCGCTTTTGATACCTGGCTCTACAGGCCTCGATTTCCTCTTTAACAGTGGTTATATTTAGGTGTGCATGGATTTCAGAATTTGTAATAAACCACGGAACATGCGCTATCGTTCTTAGTATTGCGTTTTGCATTCTTTGCAATATTGCGATGTTAGAATTACTTGCACTACCCCAAAGCTGAATGCCGTATGTCCAGGTTGGTTTTAATATGGACGTGTATATCAGTAGTTTATTGTCTATCGATAACTTGCTATTTCGGCCCAGCATCCAGAAGAAGTTTCTGTGCCTTATATTGAATTCCTCTCTCTTGCTTTTGATATGTTTGTGCCATGTCAAACGGCGATCTAAGTGCATGAAAAATGGCATAATAAAATTGTGTGCCACATTACAGCAATATAGTAGTCTTAATCCTATTGTGGGCTGCAAAATAATAGCCGACACCCGACGTTTGTCCTTTCTAACGTCTGCATTATTGCGTAGAGGTACTGGCTCCGTTGCAATGGGCTCAATATTCCACTTTGAGCATCTGTCTTTCACTTTGACGTAACCCATAATTTATTGGGCGTCCTAGCGGAATTATAGAGTGGTCTTAAAAGGCTTGAAGAACAAAAAACAGACATTCCTTATTTAGTTCATAGCGTACAAGTACAGGCTGCGTTGTAATTGTCCCAATATTCCATATGATAATATTAAATAATAATATTGACTTAACCGGCTACGACATTCTAGCGGAATTATAGAGTGGTTTGAATCGCCATTGCGCGCTGCAAAAGAAGAAGGAGACTATCGACCATTTGACGGGCCTGGTGGCGTGGTTGGTAGATACGCTGCCTTTCACGCTGCAGGTCGTGGGTTCGATTCCCACCCGGGACATATATTTGTGTGCATGAACATGTCTGTTTGTCCTGAGTCTGGGCGTAAATTATCTATTTCAGAAAGTATTTACAAAAAAAATTGTATGTGTAGTATATCAGTTATCTGGTTTCCATAGTACAAGCTCTGCTTAGTTTGGGATCAGATGACCGTGTGTGAATAATGTCCCAGGATATTATTATTATTATCTGTATGAGACTGTGTATTATTTTAGAAGGAAAAAGACAAGAGGATGTACAAGAAATCAATATCCCTCTATCACGGTAACTTTCCAAACAACACAATTCACAGGGATCTGTGAATTGTGTTGTTTGGAAAGTCGGTCGGTATGAGGTCGACTGCCGCGCAGGACATAACCAGTATATTATATTCCTTGACTTATGTCAGTTATATGTATGACCCATAGTTGCTGTGAGACTGTAATCCTAGTCTCACAGCAACTATGGGTCATTCAGATTACAATATTAATGGACCATTACAAAACCAATTAGCGTAAGCGACGCGATTACGAAGCATCGTATTTTAAAATCCTACAGAAAGGGAAATTTATAAAATAAATAACAAAATATATGCAAAAGTTGTAAGTCTACATGTAATTATGAACGCAGTAATTATTGTCATAAAATAAGTGGAAGGGTTAGGATTTCTATTACATAAACATCAAACACCAACACAACAACAGCATTTAAATAAATTTAACTACAACCCAAATTAATGTAACGTGTAGAACCATTATAGAACTAATTAGCGTAAGCGACGCGATAACGAAGCATCATAATTTAAAATCCTATACAAAAAGACTTTTGCTGATAATAAAGACATTTATCCAACACAAAGGTGTTGATAAGGCTACATGTAATTATCGACGTATTAATCTCTTGTTAGAGCCTTAAAGGCTGCGGTGGTATTACAAAATGTTTAAGCTTTTATTAGGATCTAATGGGTAGGGTTGGCATATAGATGTTAGGGTATAAGCCGGTTATTTGCAGGCCTGAGAAACTTTATAGGAACGCGGTCACCGTGTGCACCAATAAGTATAGCGTAGTATCTGATTAACATAATTGAGCACTATACAAACAGCCCTGTTAGGACAATATTTTCCTATTTTGTATGTTCATATCGCCATTACTGTTCACTGCTTCATCAGGGAATAGAGGCGAGGGAAGATCTAAGTTTTCCTAAGTATCCGAATGCGTGACAATAATAATGTCCTCCCGACTGTATTTCGGCCACAGTAGCCAGTCCCAATGGAGACTAGCCAATTGCGCAGGACATATTATAGTGCACAAGTGTGTGCGCAAACACAGGGGCACTTTCCACCGGTATCATGATCTGATGGGACGATAGCGACACGACCGGAAAGAGTTCAGGTGCAGGACCGACGTCTTTACGTGCTTCCGAGGCCCGGGGGTGTAATAACGCCAACTTCCAGACTTTGGGCTGATACTGAGAAATTTATTTTTACGGAAAAACCCCACGCTACCACTAGACCAATGAGGCAGCCAAATGCCGTATGCGTGATAGGGTTCATTCTAATACGTAAAGACGCTAAGACATGAAGCCGTTCACCCGGTTGAGGTTTGTATATGGCATCATAGCGCTACAAATGCAAATGATACGAGACTGCTAGATCAAGAAAATTGAAAAAGGGTAGGGCATACTAAACTAGCTAAGCTAGCTAAATATCAATGCTATAATAAAATAAATTTTATAAATGTTTTCATACAATGTGTACCTAAATATCTATGTTACTAGAAATAATAATGTATACAACTATATTACTACAAACATGTTCTGCGTATTTACAAGCGCTTTTTTTAAAGTCTACGTGAATAAAAACCTTTTTTATTTTATTTTATTTTAAAACCAATTTTGAGATTGTTTCAAGTAAAAGTAGAAATCCGCGATTTCCCCATAAAGATACCCCAAATGGGTAGGCAGAAATCGCGATCAGATGGTAAGGCTCTGTACCTATGTGAGAAGGGTGCAAAATAGTTATGGCAACTTCTTTATTTTCAGTAATAGTGAATTTAGCAGGCGAGTTTCAATCATAATAATTTAATTTTTTTGGAGTGATTGACCCCGAGCTCAATCTCAGTGCAAGCTATAGCACTCGACTACTCATACAGTTACAAAAACATAATTCTACGTACCCATTCCATAAAAATTCCCTATTAAAATCTTTCAGCCACTATACCTATCAAGAATGAACCTAGAATAAGATATTGGATTAAAAAAATAGGAGTCTACGAGTATTAAAAATAAGAAAGATCGATAGAAGTCTAAATAATTTAAGCGATTACTTCATAAGCGAAGCTACTTAGAAAAATATTTATTCTTATAGAACAACTGGCCAACTTGGCTTTATAGTTTGGTACAGTCCCGTTTAAATACGGTTTCACATGAAAAATATTACTCAAATTCTTTTTTATTTGCTTTGGAGTCACAATTCAGACAGGCATAGGCTTAGACTTCTTACATATAACACTGCTGGATTTGAGTTAGGTTAGGTTAGATTAGATGTAGTTAGTCAGATGCAGGATTTTCCACCTCGGGAAAAAAAGAAAAATAAAAAAAGTTATAGTCAGATAACACCTCACTCCCCCCGCTGATGCGAGGAGGCCCGCAGGGGGTACGGGCAGGTACGGGCAGGCACCAGCCGGGGGTTGCCGAAGTATCGTACGTTCTGGCGACCCCCGGCGCAGGTGTGGATGGGTCCCCAGGGTGGTTTTTAGTCAGTAAGAGTATGACAAATGTGTCGGCCCCCTCCTCCCCAAGGTGGAGGACATCCATGTAGAATTTTCCACCCCGAAAAAAAAAGTTTATAGTCAGATCATCTTTTAAAAACTTTAGAGTTGTTTTTGGGTAAAATGGGGCCTAAGATAGGCATCAAAGGTTAAATTCTCTTGCGCATAAAACCTATGTATATGCCTAGTTTGGGATCAGATAACAGTGCGTAAATTGTCCCAAGATATTTGTATTTAAACACGGTACCGCTACTGACGAGACAGTCACGCAAAGATACCTCGTGTTCGACGCGATCCCTCACAAATATTAAGCCCACTCAGCTACTAGTAACTAAAGTTATCTTGACTGTTATTCCCATTGGGTGAGGATTACATTGGATTGGCAGACCAATTAGTGTCATGAAAATAAAGGGAAATAAATATCTTAGAAAAATATATTCTCTGTTATTTTCATAGAGGATTATTTTTTTATACTCTCAGTTCTCAGTATTGTCAACTCTTCTCAGTTTTTGAGTATCAAAATCAGTGTATTGTCTGTAAAGTGATTTAATTAAAATAAATTTCTTTTAATGCCTATTACGTTATTATGAACTATTCTTATGGATATGAATTTATTCTTAAACTATTCCAAATCTCATACTCCTCCAACAGCGCTATTATGTAAAAAAGGGGTATGAAGTGCTTGCTTCACGCATTAATATTATGATAAGTACGTATTGACAATAAAAAGTAGTATAGGTAGTTTATCAATTATTTAGTTTCCATAGTACAAGCTCTGCATAGTTTGGGATTAAATGGCCGTATGGCCATTTAATCCCAAACTATGCAGATGTATTATTTACGTATGTAAATAATATCCAAGGATATATTATAATTATGCTAACCTGACATATAGCCTAACATCCTATGTACAGACGCCAGCACATCCAGCTGCCCAATCTGTCAAATTTCTTTTATAGAGTTTGAACATTACCACAAAAGCATAAGGTTCACTTTCAATTGGGAAAATTTGACAGATTGGAGTAGCTTGATGTGCTGCCATCTGTACTCATCGTTTCCTGTAACATTTAATTTTATCTTTTTTTGTATGTACATGAATAAATAAAAAATTAAATAATATAAACAACTGCACGTTATTTTCATCTGTAAGTAGTTGTGCACTGTTGTTGTATTGCGTAACAACTGTTGATGGACTCATAAAAATGAAATATCGTTTTATTTTCTTTATTTTTTTCTTATTTTGGTTCCGAAACACGCAACACACGAAAGATACCTTTGTTAAACGCGTGCCTAAATGTGCAAGAAGAGGAGAGAAGTGCCTAAATAAATTTCTGCACAATAAAATATTGTAACGTTTTTCCAGTAAGGCTCTGAGTATTATCTTCGAATATTCGTAAGAGAGTTGGTGGTAGAGACACGTGCGTAAATAACGCAAAATGCGTGGGGTTCGTCGAAAGTCGGTGCCAGATGCGATCTGAGGAAAATAATAATTAGCAAGACGTGGTAGTCATGGTTTCTACATTGTTTAAATATTATTTTATTGAAAAAGATATGCTGAAAACTTGTATAATTTTATAAACTTGTTAGTAAGGTACCGGGGCTGGGTACGCTTCAGATACAAGATATTAACAGCTTAGGCACTAGGCATATGATGTGTAAGTTTTTAAGCATTTTTTTACCACGTTTAGGACACCAAGCATTAATTTAAGGACACATATTTTTCTATAATAATGATAACGGTTTCCCGTACTTAGAGTTCCACGATGTCTGCTTATAGCAGTGTTTAAAAAAAATTTTAATTAATAATAATAATAAACATGTTAGGGACAGCATGGATGTTAATAACACACAAAATCTACCACAGTTCTTACGATATTATTGAAACGTATTATTAATAGTTAGGGGATTATCTTAAAAAACACTTGATAAATATGTTTATTCAATTGGTTCAAATATAAAAGTAGCAATACAGTATCTGGTAGCTTCGACAAAGAGTTAGTGCTTATTGTACAGACGCCAGCACACCCAGCTACCCCAATCTGTCAAATTTCTTTTATAAATTTTTATCTTTATCACAAAAGTATAAGGTTCACTTTCAATTGGGGAAATTTGACAGATAGGAGTAGCTTGATGTACTGGCGTCTGTACAAAAAAAACTGCATTACAGTGGGCATTTTCTAGTTTACACAGTGAAATTAAACTTCGTGCTTTAATAAGTATTGAACGTAAGTTGCGATTTAAATAGAATTATAAATGCCTATGATGAATTATAAACACATAGAAAAAATAAGGAGAACAATATTAAGTAATAAATATACGGTAAGAGTTTGCTATGTCGTGTCTAATTTACCCTCTACGATGTGTCTGCCGCGCCCCTTTCCGAGACACCCCACTGAGAACTAAAATTGATAAAATAACCTGGACTAATGCGTAATATTATGATGTCTCGGACATTTGTCACAAGTATTTTTGAACTTCCAGTAGACTCATGTGGGTTGTCATCTGCTAATAAATAGCTGTTCAGAGAGTACTTCGGTACATATTGTTCAATATAATTACTACCTACGCTAGGATAGAAAGAAATAAGCCATCATGTGCACTATACTAAAACATTGAGCACTGGTAGCACCACTAACGTTCACATTTCAAATTTACAAAAAAGAAAAAAATATAGTAATGTTGCCAAGTCGTTAGACCGTTGGACTGTGAAGGAAGTAAAATCCATTCACTTATCGAAGTCCTGAAAGTCTTAACAGTGGCATACAATTAAAAAACACTGAGCGGCGAGGCTCAGAAATGTCTCAGGGAAGCGCTTCTGGTCAGTAGCCCCACTGTGCCCAGGTTCGAACATAAAGGAGGATGCCCTCTAGCATGGGTGTGATCCGATGAGTGCCCGCTCCGGACCTAAACCGGAAGCGAGGCCCGCGTCGCGCATTAATGTAGAGCGACAGTTGCACAAAATCCCTAAAAATCATGATCTCTCGCCCTTTCCCCGTCAGTATCCGCCCAGAGCCGAGGTTCGAACCCCACAGGGGGTGCCCTCCGGCGCGGGTACTTAGTTTGTAGTTTATATTTGCTAGGCGGTTAGAGCCCACGCTCACCCCTACTGTCCGGTGAAGCAGTAAAAGCCGAGTGGCTAACTGCACGCGTCAAGTTAAAAAAAAAAAGCATGGGTGACTAAGTAAGTAGTTTTACTTACTAGAAGGCTAAGTCACCGCTCACCTCTATTGTTCAGTAACGCAATGAAAACCTCTTTTACTAACAGTAAACTTTATGTTAAAGACAAAGAATATAATTTACCCGTTACAGTTGACGTCATGACAGTAGTATAAGTATACAGCCTAACTAAAGTTATCTTTATAACGGTTAATATAGTAGCTTTTGTATTAAATTATGTATAAAAAAATTATAATACTAGCTGTGCCCCGCGGTTTTACCCGCGTTAAATTTTATAAGTTATCATAGCTCCTCCCCCGTAGGTGATAGCGTGATAATATGTAGCCTATATGTTGACCCGACCTCTTAAAACTACTGCATGGATTTACTTAAAATTTTTAGTAAATCCATGCAGTAGTTTTTGAGTTTAGCCCGGACATACATACAGACAAACAGACACACAGACAAAAATTCTAAAAACTATATTTCTGGCTTCGATATCGATTGTAGATCACGCCCTAAGAGCCCTAGAGTTTTTAATTTCCTCCGATTTTATTATATGTATAGATTAGCAGAAATTCAAGTTATATAACGCATTGCCATTTATTTAAAAACGGATTGTTTGTGTAAAATTGTTTCTGGCGTTGTATGGTCGTAGTTCTAACCTAACCTACTTTTCTAGTAACGAAATACTTTTTCTGTGGTGTGGTAACTCTAGTTCTAAAGTTTTTCTCAAACCGCCCAGTAGGCCTCTCATGGCTTAACGACTCTTGTCTAATGACTACAACCGGGACAGACAGCTTAACGTGCTCTTTGAACGTGCGATCACTTGCGTTACACGTTCGTATATTTCGACAGCCCAAGTGTAACTTAGGACAAAATAAAACAGTTACATTAATAAAATGTCCATACACTTTGATTTAATACACATCTATACATAATAATATAATAAAATCGTAGAAAAATAACATTGAATATTTTTCAAAAAGGATGCTTGGGGCGTGATCTACAATCGATATCGAAACCAAAAATATAGTTTTTTATAATTTTTGTCTCTTTGTCTGTATGAATGTCCGGGATAAACTCACAAAGTACTGCATGGATTTACTTCAAATTTTGCATGAATAATACTAAGATGTCGGGTCAACATATAGGCTACATATCACGCTATCACCTACGGGGGAGGAGCTGTGATAATTATAAAGTTTAACGCGGGTAAAACCGCGGAGCACAGCTAGTGATTATATAAATCTAATGTCGAGATTGTAACAACCCTATATATCGCGTATTGAAAGGAAACTGCGAGAGACAAAGAGGTACAAGGTTAAATATTTACATCACAATGTAGCTATAATTTATTATAAATAGCTTAATAAGAGGCTTTATATAACTTTAACAGATGTTGTTTGCAGTTGGTGTATAAGTATCTTATAATTAATGTTAATGCCTGATTTATTGGCGATAAAGTTCACAGTTCACGCTTAACATTGATAGCTACCTATTTTAACTACTGTTTTTGTACTATAAATACTTGAAGATTTTGTGGGTAGTGAAGATACGGTGATTTTTTTTCCCAGAGAGGTAAAACAGAGCCTTCCTTTTTATTATTTGGGCTATGATTTGAAGATGAATAAAGAATGATGAGTAAGAAGCTTCAACTCTTATAACTTCGTGTAAAAATTATTCAATGTTGTTTTTTCGATTTAATCGAGGCGTAATAATAAAATTATTTAAATTTACTTCATAAGGTAGGTATATGGGTGAACTTGAATATAAGAGGTGAATAGCCTTTTAGATCTTCAACAGGTAAATACCAATGTTTCGTATATTGGTTTAGTTAGTTTCTGACCGTGTGGGTTCCGGCCCAGAAACTTTATCCCATAAGCATAAGGTTCACTTTCAATTGGGGAAATTTGACAGATTATATGATAAAGCATCTTCGACACGGTTGCAAACCAACGTTTGCAGTTGTGCAGTGTAGATGAATAGCAACCAACAGGGTGACCTCTGTTAGGGCGTTGTTTTGCAACCGTATGCTTAAAGATATAATAATAAAGATGTTACAACCAAAAAACTGATAATAAAATTTAATTTAATTGTACCAAACGTAAACAAAGTCGTAAGCACCCGGTATTTTCTAATAAAAAGTTTCTACTTAAGATACAAAAACAGAAGACGAAATTGAATTTCGAACTCAAATTAATTCTAATTTTAAAACCAATCTTAACGACATTGACATTCGCTTTCGATATGATTCATTATGAGTTTCAACTGTCATACTTTTTGATAGATTAATCATAACGATGACAATCAATCAATCGTGAACTTTCTTAACCGACCTGACACTGGCAGAAATTGTTTAAAGAATTAGAATTGCCATAATAAAAAAAAATCTTTTTTATCTATTTCTATTTCACAATTATGATCAAGCCATTTGCAGTTTCACTATCGAGGTCGATCAGTGTTCTTGGTATTTCTACGGACCAATTATAAAATTGGAATAATTAGAATAAATGTATTTATGGACTGCCAGTTTAGCACTCGGCTCCGCGAAGATGACTTAGAGCAAATTAAAAAAAATTAATATATGATTGTCCATACGTGTTCGAGCCCTCAACTGAAGTGCAGGACTGCGATTGGTTCTTGCTTGTATGCCATCGTTAGTTTCAACAACCATACAGAAAATAAACACAACCCTTGCGTCTTCCAACTATCAGTATTTATACAGTAAAACTGTCTATTGTAGGGGAACGTTAATAAACATTTGGTCTTAATAATATATAAATTAAAATTGTGTTGAGTATATAGAAATTATAAATATAAAAAAGACGTACAGACGCCAGCACATCAAGTTACTCCAATATGTCAAATTTCCCCAATTGAAAGTGAACCTTATGGTTTTGTGATAAAGTTGAAAATCTATAAAAGAAATTCGACAGATTGGGGTAGCTGTATGTGCTGGCGTCTGTACCTCACTATCAATAAAATTGGCATGATCTTTTTAACCCCTGCCGAACAAAAGCAGTATTAAAGTTGGTGTGTCTGTCCGACGACTATTCTTCTGATCGGATGGAGGGATTTAGCTTAGCTCCTACCGGTCCGTAATTGATTGGCGGTTCAGCACATAGGCACGCGGACAATCCATAGATGGGGGACCGGTCAGATGGATTAATATGACGGGCCTGTTGGCGTGGTTGGTAGATACGCTGCCTTTCACGCCACAGGTCGTGGGTTCGATTCCCACCCGGGACAGATATTTGTGTGCATGAACATGTCTGTTCATCCTGAGTCTGGGTGTAAATTATCTATATAAGTATGTATTTACAAAAGAAAAATAGTATATATAGTATATCAGTTATCTGGTTTTTATAGAACAAGCTCTGCTTAGTTTGGGACCAGATGGCCGTGTGTATAATGTCCCATGATATTATTATTATTATCATTTATTCAAATATCTTTCTTATTAAATACATTTTAAAATATATAAAAATAAGAAATATACATTTTAAAATATAAAAATTGGACTTGCAACCGGCAGCAGGAACAGGGTCTATGCTACTGGAGGTTACGACTCTAGAGATAGGAACCTCCTGACAATGCGAGCCGTGTCCAAAAGCACCGCTTTATGGATCTTGTTCTTGATCCAACCGTCTAGCGTCAGCTTCTTTAGGTGTTTTTCGAGGCTCTTTGCTATTAATCCATTAGCAGAAACGACTATCGGTCTTATTATTATTATTATTATTAATATCTGAGGATTTCAGTGCGTTGGAGGGCAGATCAAGATGTCAGTTCTTAGTAGGCGATTTGATCAACTGTAACTCTAGGGTAAACAGTACACATCCAATGCTGGTTTTATGCATCTTGAAGCTAGTTTATACGAGCTAGTTCTTAACTAAAGATATGCACAGGAATTCACTCCCTCTTTTTTTTTAATCGGCTACGTTTATTGATACCTTGTTTGATATAAAACTATGTTTGTTAGACCGCCATGGCCGTAATATAACCACGATATATCATTATATTATATGTATACTATGTAGAGATCATTGATCCTAGTTAACAGTAGCCAGACAGACAAAACGTACGGTAAACTAAATCAGATAAAGTTGAGACTCCGAGAAATGCTATAAATGATTACGTAGTCAATAAATAATTATGAGGAAACAACATAATTTATACTAATAAATGCCAGATGGTTGTAGAATTGATGGAAGAATTCCGTTATCTGTCTATTATAGTATGTCTAGTTCCTTCGGCTATAGTGATACAAAGTTGAAGTTTTTTTTGGAACGAAGTTCCTTATCGCGCGTTGTGAAAGGGGGCTAGACGGAAAAAATTCTTACGAAAAGTTATCACGACACTTTTTGCAGCTTTGCGGCGTGCGCATGTTTCTCAGTCTGTCTCTCTCTCTCTCTCTCTCTCTTATAGAAAGCAAGCCAGATATTTTCATTTCTATTTCGTATTGAACAGTGTGGTGTCGCGACGATTATTTTTGTTGAATGTATACAGGTTTTTTGTACATAATAAATAATAAGAAATAACTTCGTTCCATCCGGGTGTCCCTTGACACCTCTCAAGTTTTTTTTCTCCTGTGACTTGTATTTTTGCTTAACAAAACTCCTTGGAAACTACGGACCTTTTCTCCTGACTGTCAAAGGAGGAAGTCTCTTAATTCAAGGCGTATTCCCCCCGTTTCTTGCTATGCTTGAATGGTAATCGGTACTAGTCGGTATTGGAAAAATAGTAACAAGTTGAATAAAAATGATTATACATCAAAATATATTATGATTTTATTCAGTTACCGATGAGTCATGTGTATTAATACGTAAGGTATATAAATATCATCATATCAGTCGAAAAACGCCAACAGTTAAAAAAAGGCCTCTCCCAAAGATGTCTACAATTGTCGGTCGCGCCAAATAGCGCTCATAGCTAGATGCTCTCACCGGTCCGTAAGCGATCGGCGAGGTTAAGCAACTAGGCTCGCGGTCAGTCCATAGATGGGTGACCGCCAAGCTGGTTTAATTTCTGAGCGTCTCCGTGCTTCGGAGGGCACGTTAAGCTGTCGGTCCCGGTAACGGCTTAACGACTGTTGTGTAATAGACAACAGTAGTTAAGCCATGTCTGTGTAACTCTGACACTAGGGTTACCACTGCCCATACGATAAGCAAGCAAGCAAGCAGTAGCGTGATCGTGCTTTTAAATCTAAATTCGCTTCGCGAGTCACGTACGGAAAAACAGGGTGACCAGAACGTCAGGGTGTCTACGTTGACAGTTACGTTAAGGAGGACATCACCATCGTCATCATCAGATTCTGGAAGTTCAGAGACCACGTAATACTGTCGGTCCTGTTCTCACCCTAGTCTTGTTGGACAGTTGTCCACTTATGTATGTGCGCACTCCGATAATATGGCCTGCGTAGTAGAGCTAGGCAGCCAGGATAAACAGCGGTCATCGTAGCCTAGTTGGTAGTGTTCCTGCCTACGAAGCTGGTGGTCCTGGGTTCGAATCTCGGTAAGTGCAAATATTTGTGTGAGGAGCACGAATATTTGTTTCTGAGTCATGGATATTTTCAATGTATATAAGTATAAATCTATCTATATAAGTATGTATATCGTCGCCTGGTACCCATAGTACAAGCTTTGCTTAGTTTGGGGCTAGGATGATCTGTGTAACATTGTCCCTAGATATTATATTATTATTTTAATACTACAACCCTATCTTTAATTTATGCTACTTGTAGTACAGACGCCAGTACATCTAGCTACCCCAATCTGACAAATTTGCTCAATTGAAAGTGAACCTTATGCTTTTGTGTTAAAGTTGAAAACCTATAAAATAAATTTGACATATTGGGGTAGCTAGATGTGCTGGCGTCTGTACATGTGGCTCTAACATTTGACGTATATTTTTTCACAATCTCTTTAAAGAATAACTTTGGTAGGTACCATACATACAATTTATGTAAATGACATTTCGCAACTTCTCCAAATCCAACTTCTCAGCAGGTACATATTTAAGAAATTTACATTTTGATATAATCAGAGGTTCCCGCAATGTACTTAGAATGTTTGTTCACTTTATTTCTCAACGATTTAGATAATAACAAGATGGGTAGAAATGGTTTATGTGAGAAAATGGTTGGAATATAATGGACTAACGCTTAGAGCTTTATTTTAAAAGGAATTGACTACACGAGTGGCGCAGAGGCTAAGAGAGTCGCCTCGCCGATTCGTGTCGCGGGTTCGAGTCCCACGCCGGACAACTATTTGTGTGACCCATAAATTGTTGTTCTGAGTCTGGATGTAATTTGTGTCCGTCTATTATATGTTTTTAAAGTACCCCATAGCCGAAGTATACCCCAAGTATCATAGCTTTCTGCTTACTTTGTTTGTCTTAAAAATGTAAACACCCTCATTTGACCTCAGTTTCTATATGTTGTGCGTTTTATAGGGGCCCTATTGTTCGTACTCAAAAAGTGTTTACATACGTACATAGATAGATTACGCCTGTTTAACTGAAGAAACAACGGATATCTATTTGTTACAATCCTTGCACCACTTTCGCCTCGTTTACTAGCAGAAAAAAAAAAGTTTGCTTACACTGACTAGTATCAATGTTTTTATAATAATCTAACTTTATTATTATTAATTAAGGTCTGTTGCAGTGTGTGCGTGACAAATAACACTATCATATCTTATCCCCTCTCATTCAGTGAGTAGCGTAGAAGTTATCTCGAGGGAATATCTACCAGATAATCGACAGCGGACTCGATGAGTACTCTGAGCGCCAAACTGTGATCGTTAACCAAAGGACATTATTCCATCGTAGAGACGCTTGAGGATGCCTTTGTTAAGCAGTGGGAGCCTCTCGGATGGTATGATAATTAAAAAAATGGTATAATAATAAAAAGGTTGTTTGTTCACATAGATTTCTAAAACTTCGCTTGTGAATTGTCAAAACATATTTGTTGAAATATAGTTAACTATATAATATATCTCTACATATATATATAAATATCTAGGTGCATTCTCAGATCTGCAGTTGGTATGAAACCGTTAAGAATTAACATTTAATTTAATAAAAAAAAATATTTAGAATATTTTAGATAACTGCAGACACTGTAATCTCATCCCTAACTAGGCGGGCCTGTGCCAGACAAGTGATAAACATACTCAGATATTTTTAAATAATAAAATAAATAATAAAAATAAATAAATACAATTTTATTGGTCGAGTACACACATTGCTTACACAATAGTCAAACAATGGCCTATGCCACCTATCGGCACAATCACAGCAGAAGGGCTGACTATAGCCTAAGGGTAAGAAAATACATGCCAATACTTTAATCGATAGATAACAAAACAAAAAAAATGTGAGCCGTCACGGGACGCCTGGCAGATGTGAAACATCGACATTATTTTGTAAAAGTAATATGCAGCAGTCGAAGTCGAAGTCGATATCGAAGTCGAAGTCGAAGTATAAGTCGCAGTCGAATTCAAAGTCGAAGTCATGTCGAAGACGAAGTCGAAGTATAAGTCACAGTCGAAGTCGAAGTCGAAGTATAAGTAGTCGAAGTCGAAGTATAAGTCGCAGTCGAAGTCAAAGTCGAAGTCAAGTCGAAGTCCAAGTAGAAGTCGAAGTCGAAAAGAACATATTGTGATAGGAACTAAAAAAAAAAAAACACGGCATGCGTCGCCACAGCAGAAATCTGTTTTACGAGCGGCTATAGATGTTTCACATCAAAAATTGTATTTACTACAAATTTAAAACCTCGACATTTTTATAACATTTCATTATCAGTAACATGTTGTTTACAATTTCCTTTGATTGGCTCCCAACAATGCCTTTACATAATTTATGGGCTTTTAATTGGTTTTGTATCTAGTCTTAAATGTTAACAATTAATTACCTTTACTTAGTTATAGTAGTTAGTTATTATACTACTATAACTAAGTAAAGGTATTTTTTTTATTAAAGTTAATTTATAATAATTTAATTATAGTTAATTTAGCTGATATTTTTCTGTTTCTCATAAGTTAAGTTAATTATTTAAATATGTATTTCTTTATTTTGACATAATAATTGAATAAATTGCCTTTTATTTAACTTATTTGTATGTTTGTTTTTCCGGGTTAAAACTTGTAACTGATTTTATTTTTTTAAGCACTTATCCTAAACTGTTGAGCTGGAATTATGCAGACATATGTATATAGATCGGTATAATGACATGCAATATTATTATGATATGGAGCTGAGTTAAAGGTGGCCATGGGACCTCTGTAATTAAACGGCGCTATTTTCTTCTTTTTAGAGCATTTAAATATATGACCGTATCTTATAAATGTTTTTCTAATTCTTGGTTATAATTTCTATACATAACGAATCAATACTTCTGCAATATAGCAAAACTGGATATGTTTGCATTACTGGTGCCATCTATTAATCACCTCATATATTGTTTTCCTTTTATCATCATTAGCATTTCGGTCAAAGGCGTCCACTCCTAGAAAGGCCTCAGTTTGGTTTGACCTCATATGATCTCAACAAATCACCGGTACTGCGCTACCCATATCTAGTTGCTTCCAGAAACCTTCATAAGATTGTTGGCCCACCTTGTGGGGGGCCAGCCCACGCTACCTCCTTCGGTTCGAGGTTGTTACTAGAGAACCTTTCTGCCACAGCGGTGTTTCTTTTTTGCCGTGTATAAATAGTAAATACTAGCTGTGCCCCGCAGTTTTACCCGCGTTAAATTTTATAAATTATCACTGCTCCTCCCCCGTATGTGATAGCGTACTAATATATAGCCTATATATTGACCTGACCTCTTAGTAATATTCATACAAAATTTGAAGTAAATCCATGCAGTACTTTTTGAGTTTAGCTCGGACATACATACAGACACACAGACAAAAATTCTAAAAACTAAATTTTTGGCTTTGATATCTATTGTAGATCACGCCCTTGTATCCTTTTAAAAAAATATTCAATGTACAGTTTTGAATTTCCTACGATTTTATTATATGTATAGATTGTTAAATTTATTTTTTAATGAGAACAATAAAAATAAGATAGATAAAATGTATTTATTGTACTCGCTTGGATGAAAGATTTTGTACTCTATTTTATTAATAAGAGTTGCTCACTGATATTGTAAATACTGATCTAGCCGATAGCTAATCTTGATCCAGCCGTTTCGGAGACCAAACGGAAATTTTGAATATCGTTTTTTGTTAAATACCGTATATACTACCACAATATAGATATCAGTATTAGTGTTAAGTTATTATCACCCATATTCTTACACCATACACTATACCCCTACACCAAATTCCTTACAATATGGTCCAACTGAAGGTAATCTGGAAGAGATCGTTGTAAGCGATAAGACCGCCAATTGAACCTTTTTAGGGTTCCGTAGCCAAATGGCAAAAAACGAAACCCTTATAGATTCGTCATGTCTGTCGGTCTGTCTGTCTGTCTGTCCGTCCGTATATCACAGCTACTTTTTCCGAAACTATAAGAGCTGTACTGTTAAAATTTGGTAATTAGACGTATTCTGTGAACCGCATTAAGATTTTTACACAAAAATAGAGAAATAATAATAATTTTGGGGGGTCCCCATACATAAAACTGAAACTCAAATTTTTTTTTTCATTGTACCCATACATGTGTCTATGGATAGGTCTTCAAAAATTATATTGAGGTTTTTAATATCATTTCTTTCTAAACTGAATAGTTTGCGCGAGAGACACTTCCAAAGTGGTAAAATGAGTGTAACTTCTAATATAAGAGAATGACAAAACTAAAAAAAAAAAAAATATGATGTACATTACCATACAAACTAACAACGAAAATTGGTTTGAACGAGATCTAGAAAGTAGTTTTTTTAATACGTCATAAATCGTAAACCGCAATTTGCTTTCATTTAATCAACTGAAATACATGCTGCTACGGAACCCTTCATGGGCGGGTCCGACTCGCATGTGGCCGGTTTTTTTAATATAATTAACTTTATTACAATTTATGTTCTGTAAATGGTGTACAATAAAGTGTATTTATCTTTATCTTATACTTTCGTACTCGTTTAGCAAAATTCTGTTACTATGACATTGCAAAAAGACACCACTATAATATTAATTTTCAATAGATATCTGTGGTGATCACCGTAGCCTAGTTGGTAGTGCTCCTGCCTACGAAGCTGGTGGTACTGGGTTCTAATCCCGGTAAGTGCAAATATTTTTGTGATGAGCACGAATATTTGTTTCTGAGTCACGGATGTTTTCTATGTATATAAGTATTTGGCTATCTATATAAGTTTGTATATCTTCGCCTGGTACCAATAGTACAAGCTTTGCTTAGTTTGGGGCTAGGATGATCTGTGTGACATTGTCCCTAGATATTATTATTATATCTGTGGTATATACATGCTGCAATACTAAAGCCATTTAACATTATTTTTAACCCTTTTATGTGAGCAATGTTTTACTCTGTGCCCGCGGTTCCTTGGGGACTTGGTGACCCTGTGTGTGTTTGTTTAGGCTTCATTTACATTCGGCCCCACATTGCTGCTATGAAGGCGATAAGTTGTAGTAGTAAATACAAAGTGAACATTCTAAGTAAATGACTAATTTTAGTAGTTATGGAGGAACTAAAGAAGGAATAATTATTAATAAGTATACGATACAGATGACACAACACAATTTTTAATAAAACTCTGTGTGTTTAGTCTAAGTCACATCTTGAAATGAATCATTATTTTTAGCGAGCGTATCACACTAATATTATAAAGGCGAAAGTTTGTGAGTGTGTATGTTTGTCACTTCTTCCCGTCTAAACGGCTGGAGCAGTTTTAATAACATATGGTATGAATTTACAAAGTTTAACGCGGATAAAACCGCGGGGCACAGCGAATACGAAATAATAATTATATTCCCCAGCGGGGCTCGTAAAACACAGATTATTATTAAAAATAGCTAACCTTAATTTAGTTTTTACTGAACTATATTGTTTCACTAGTGACCTACCCCAGCTTCGCATGAGTAGATGGTTAAAAAGATTAATAGTTCTCACAAGCGAGGCTAGTTAAGACATTGGACATTATTAAAAATAGCCGTACTAATAATACCGTTTAGGAGGCTAAAGCGGATAATTAGGTTTTAGTGGGAATTTTATCATCTATGTCGAGGCAAGACCAAAATTATAGGTTGAAGTTAACAAATTTTTTATAATAATAATAATTTATTTCAGATAATTAGAATGCATTTTTTATGATTAGCCTTATTATGATTTGAATTATTTTGAATACTGTTAGGATTTCTTAGGTAAAATGTTAAAATTTTGATTTGTTGTCTTATTGTTCATAGCAAATCGGAACTCAAGATTATTTGGACTGCCGTTAAATGAAGTTATATTTATTAAATTAATTATTTTATTTATATGTCAAGATTAGTTGAAATCTATCAGATTAAGTTTTTATTTGTTTTAATGTTGTTTTGAAATCCGATTTGCAAAGTAGGAAACTAAGATAAAATTCCCTCCATCTTATAAGTAGCTTCTCAAACAATGTGCAACGGATTAAGAAAACCTTTTTAGTCAATAGAAAATTAGTTAAAGTTTAAAGTGTACTGTATGAAATTGTAATGGCTTCACAACGATCTCACACCACCGCCATCTTGGCAGCGAAAACAGTGATTAGTTCGGAAGCCACGTTTTTAAAAAACACTTTTTGATTTTTTGTCAAGACAAGTGAAGGCTAAGAATATCCTGCTGGTCCCGATTCTCCGGTATATTTGACCTGATAGTCCAGTGGTTAGTGAACCTGACTGCTTAGCCAGTGGTCGTGGGTTCGCTCCCAGGACAAATCTCTATACGATGAGCACGATTATTTGTTCTGTATTGTTACTTGTAGCTTACGAAGCTGGTGGTCCTGGGTTCGAATCCCGGTAAGTGCAAATATTTGTGTGATAAACACGAATATTTGTTTTTGAGTCATGTATGTTTTCTATGTATATAAGTATTTATCTATCTATATAAGTATGTATATCGTCGCCTGGTACCCATAGTACAAGCTTTGCTTAGTTTGGGGCTAGGTTGATCTGTGTGACATTGTCCTTAGATATTATTATTATTATTGATACGGGTGAGATTTACGTCATAACATACATTGGCTCTTGAGTTATTGACCTATTAAGAATTTAATGATGCGTGAACATAACATACAACAATAACATCAAATTTAACCCGAATATCGGATCATCAAAGAAATATTCCGGGTGTTCATCGTATTTCTTTCAGTTTTTAAACTTTATCTATTTGTATTAAGTGAACTAATCTTCATTAAAATGTAAATAAGCTTTATTCGAAACGTTTAACATAACATATAACACTCATAAACATTAACTACACGTGTGGCGCAACAGTCGCCTCGCCATTCCGTGTCATCATCATCATTACAGCTAAATAAGTCCACTGCTGGACAAGCCTCCCTCTTGGGGGGATATGCCATAATCGCCACGCTTGGCACGCGGGTTGGCGATCGCAGTAAGATGGTCATAGTAATCAGAAGGAAGCTGCTGCCCATCCTCTGGTAGATATTCCCTCGGGTCGACTTCTACGCCCCCCACGGGATGAGATGGGGTGATGATATTCTGATTGTGATATTTGTCGCCGTCACCACACAGCATATGCCACTCCGTGTACCGGGTTCGATTTCCCCCCAGAGCAACTATTTCTATGAACCATAACTATTTGTTCTGAGTCTGGATGCATTTTCTATCCGTCAGTTATATGTCGGTAAAAAACCCCGCGACATGGGGATTAGTTTCCCTTGAACGCCCCTTACCCTTACGTTTTGCTATCATCGCACACGGCAAAAGTGACATTGTACAAAACTAGGTACAACATGCAATTAACAGTCCACTAATCACATTAACTACCAAATTATAAAATCATTAACAACTAATAATTGAGATTAAAACCACATGCGAGATATCGAGAGATCGAGATATTAATTATCTCAATTTATGACACGCAATGTAAGCTGATTAGAAAGTCGCGGGTCATCCCGATATAGACTGTATTAGAAAATAAGTACTAAAGTAGCTGTCAGTAATATGATCTTTAAATCATATTTGACACCCGACTAAAGTGAAACTAGTTTTTTAATTTTACTTTAATCTTAATTGTACAACAATAATAACAGTTTAAAAAATATATAATCCACTTCAACTTCGACTGGAACAAGTGATCATTCTGAAAACATTCCGATCGAATAAACAAGAGTTAGTTAATTCGGCTCTAGTGGCTTAACATAGGTACTCATAAAAACAAAAACAGAATACAGTAGTATTAATAAAATCATACTATTGTAGTCAATTTTAAATATGCTTATTGTATAAATCAGCATCAATTATAATAATTTTAAAGCAAAAGTAAACTTACAGCTACAGATTATTAACCAGATCAATCCCCAGGACAGTACAACTTCTTATTCATGTTACTTATATGTACTCGCAATTGTTTCAAATCGGGGATACCGTGAATTATTTGTTTGCAATACTATTTGACTATTTATTGTTTAGTAAGTAATAACTGCCGACGCGACAACGGGAGCAAATTTAAAACAGTTTGGAACTTGGAAGTCGGCTTTATGTATTTTTTTAATTTAAACCGTAATTATTTATAATTTATCCAAAATTAAACCAAAATATCCAGATTAAATGTTTTATTTATAATAAAATAAAATAATCTAATATAATGTCACTGTTAGTGACATGAACAGTTTTTTGTTGCTCTTCTCATAAAATATGTTTATTGAGGAGTCGTCTATAGGGTTTAGTGGTTTATGTCAAGGTATAATAAAGATTTGTGGAACGGATGTACAAGTTTGGGGTAATCTATTGCAACTGATTAAGTAGTTTTACTTTGATGATTCTATCACTAGGTCAAAATACTTATTTTAGGTGAAATTTTAATCTAAACTAATATTATAAAGGGAAAAGACTACATTTGTTACGTTTTTTTTGTAATGAAATAACTCAAAAATACCTAACTCAGTTTAAAAAAATCCGTCATCCGTAGAAAGTCACATTGTATTTTTTTTAAATAGATATAAATAAAAAAATATAATAGTATAAAAATGGTTTTTATTCACGTAGACTTAAAAAAAGCGCTTGGAAATAGTCAGAACTTGTTTGTAGCAATATATTTAAGTATACATAATTATTTCTAATTACATACAGATATTTAGATAAACGGATTGTTAAAACATTTATAAATTTTATTTTATAATAGTAATTAAATGTAGCTAGCTTGTATTAAGTTATTGTCAAGGATATTATGTTGGGTTTAACTATCGAAATTTATAGTTTAAGCTATATTTTACTACATAATGGTCTGAATGGTTCGGTCTATATTAAGTTACGAATTAAATATTTTTGATATGACGGACCTCGTGTTCCTAAAGATATAGTTTTAATATAATTACTATACCCTATATTTTTTTTTTCGTGGTGGAAACCTTTTATTGGTCCCCGCCGTTTGGGGGAGACCACGGGGTATGTGGGAGTCCACAGGGTTACCCATTAAACCACCACGGCAGCCTAGCCTCTAGATGCTTAAAGTGATGGCTCCGGGAACTCGAAACGATTGCCATCCGGAACCACCACTGTTGTACCTATGCGTCCCAAAATAGACTCCTCCCGGGGCGTAAAGTCCCCGTTGCATATTTTATGTATAGGCGACTTGCAGCTGCCACAAATCGCCTCTTCCCAGGCTCACCTCCTTAAGGACAAGGGCGGCCGGAGTCCCCACTCCAACCACCTGTGAACCCATCATTACTATACCCTAGATACCAATAATTTGCGTGTAAAAGTCATTATTTGGCGGGCGAAACCTACAGATTACCAACTGTTTTCGCACGCGCACTACCCACATAAAATTTAGTTAGTTAGTACTCATCAATATCCAGAAAATATTCTACAAGTTAAAATTCTACCGAGTCTGCCTTTTAAGCATCTTCTAGACGGTTGCAAACCAACGTACCGTACAGAGGTCAACCTGGTGGTTGCCATCCATCTAGACTGCAGTTGTGCAGTCTAGATAGATAGATAGATAATAAGCGAATATTTATTAGATAACGGTATGTAATATAAATTATAATAATGACTCAACTATGTAAATTGATAATTTGTGTATTGATGTATCTTGACGACTTAGGCTACTTTATTTATTTAATTGACATATTATATGATTGACGTCTATACATTGCGCAATATTGACATGTGTATATTTTCTAATTTAATTGTGTGACATTTTTACTTTTATTTAATTTTATTATTAAATTTGTAATCGCATTGCTTCTAATATTAAGCAAAAATTGTAACAAAATAAAATCCAGTTGCATGCTCTAACAGGCTGGACATAGCGGACTAACATTTTACTACCACCCTTAAATGTATGTACATTATCTACCTGTGTTCGCAATAAATAAATTTGTATTTGTAAAAAAAAAAAAAAAAAAAAAAAAAAAAAAAAAAAAAAAAAAAAAAAAAAAAAAAAATAAGATGGACTCTGTTGGTTCATTGGTTTGCAACCGTGTAGAATATGCTTAAAAGGCAGACTCGGTAGAATTTTAACTTGTAGATTATTTTCTGGATATTGATGAGTACTAACTAACTAAATTTTATGTGGGTAGTTCGCGTGCGAAAACAGTTGGTAATCCGTAGTTTTCGCCCGCCAAATTATTGGTATCTAGGGTATAGTAATGATATTAAATCTTTATCTTTAGGAACACAAGGTCCGTTATATCCATCCATCTAGACTGCACAACTGCAGTTTAGATGGATGACAACCACCAGGGTGACCTCTGTTGGTACGTTGGTTTGCAACCGTGTAGAAGATGCTTTAGTCACACGACAAAACTAAATTGATAGCTTAAAATATGTTCTGTCTTTTTCTTAAAAAGGTTAAGTTAAGGAGCACAAAATGAAACCGGAACGGCGATATTTTTGGTGCGACTCCACAGTGGTTAGGCTAGGTTAGAAGGAAATGTAATGATATTGAAAATAATAATAATATCTAGGGACAATGTCACACAGATCAACCTAGCCCCAAACTAAGCAAAGCTTGTACTATGGGTACCAGGCGACAATTTACATACTTATATAGATAAATACATAGAAAACATCCATGACTCAGAAACAAATATTCGTGCTCATCACACAAATATTTGCACTTACCGGGATTCGAACCCAGGACCACCAGCTTCGTAGGCAGGAGCAATAATAATATAGCTGGTTTGCATATACTCGGGTCAATAACCGGTTTTTGTTCAAATTTGTCTATTTATTTTTATATTTATATCAAAAACCATGCGAACCAGGGACAGGCGCTCTTCATAAAACAGGGTCAGCTGATCGGTATATCTGTGCGGAAATGAAATTGTATTATTTAAAAACTGACGTCTCACAACTTGTACATACAGATTCTTGTGTAGAAGAAGCTCTTAAGTGTCCCACATAATATGTGTTTTTCTCATTGTATATAATATACATTTTGGTTCTCGAATTAAATATCTGGTCACGAGTTTCACTCCCGCCTATTGACCATTGGTTTAATGGGAACGTTAACTTCTATTTTGATAATAATTCTATTGAATAATTATTGGAAAACAGACCCGGGCTGTCAATAAAATATTATATTTTACAATATAATTTTGACCATATTGTAAATTTTGTCTGAAGACTATATGTTTTAATATTACTTTTACAGTATTTTACGCAATACGTATACAATACAATAAGTATTCGCAATACAATAAATAAAAATAAATTCAAAATTGGGAATGCTCCCCTTATGGGTGTTACTAACGGAACTCGTAAATTTATCTTCCAGAGTGTGTCGTTCGTAGCTTAACGACAGAGCGCCTACCCGAGATTGATAGATGGTGCAAGTTTGATCCAATTTATTATTGCTCTTCTCTTTCTCCGCTGTACACAAGCCTTTCGACCAATATTTCAGTGTCTTAAAGACCGTAACAGTTGAAATTTTCAGTGTCTATTCCCGCTAATAAAGTTTAAAATAAAATTGTATACGTTCTTTTGATGGTACGGTACTATTTGTGTGCACATCCAACTCGCACTTGGCCGGATTTAAGCGAAGTATCACCCGAAAGACTATTTTATAGCATGACAATTTTTATACCACTTTTCAAAGATAATTGTAGACAAAGCGCTTCCGTGCACTACAAATCTTTACAAAGTCGGGTCGACACTTTAATTAGTACAGTGGCTTTCCAGCTTTCTCAGTTCATTAGTTAGAAGCTCTAGTGGATTGTGTTATAAAATCAATTACAAAAGAATAAAAACGCAAACTAATCTAAAGAAATTGCAGTCGACCACATAATAAAACGCAAACTCTATAAAATAATGCCCACGCAGGCATAACCACAGACTGAAACTAGCTAGTAACAGAGACTATAATAATCTAACATGAGACATTAAGCAATATATATATTGCTTAATGTCTCATATTATATATAAATGTTAATAATTAGGCTTTGTTATTGACTTCTTTTATATACCTTTGTATATATCATAGCATACAAAAAAAACCAAATTTATAGGTATCCTAAGTTTAAAAAGTTATCTACTTGTAAATGTACACATTTTAAAACATGTTGTATACAAAAAGTTAAGACCAAAGGCTATGTGTATATCCTAATATGATGTATAAAACACGTTGTATAAAAAGGTTATTTTCTAGCCTGTAGGTCTGTATCTTAACAATGTATAAAACGCGTGGTACAAAAATTATTTCCAAGCCTATAAGTCTGTTTCCTACCATTGTGAAGTAAAACGTTGTAAATAAATTAAAGCTTATAGGTCTGTACCATAACAAGATACATAAAAAATTGTTAATATCAAAGCCTATATAGGTCTGTGTCCTAATATGATGAATAAAACACATTGTATAGACAGTTTCTAAAAAAGCCTATATATAGGTCGTACCCTATCATGATATATAACAAAGATTTAATAACAAAGCCTATAGGTTCATACTCTTAACATGATGCAAACCAGCGTCTCAACACTCATGGAAACTTTACGACGCTCGTAAACAAGATACGTACAATAAAATCACAATTTGAATTTCTTCAAGACTGTTCAATTTTCAAGCTTTAATTGAGCTCTAAAGCACCGACAGACTGTAGGTCCCAATTATCAATAAAACAACGGTTCGACTGACTCCGACTCCGCTCAACACGGACGTAAAACCATTTAGACTAAGAGATGGATAACTATTATTTGTTCACTTTGTCAAAAGCAATATATCGGAATATTAATGTTAATTGTTTACACCAAAGCGGTAAAAAATCTAATAGAGTACAGTAAATCGTAACTTAATTTATGAAAAAATGTATCTTGAAATATAATTAATTAATATATTAAAATGTATCTTAATTGAAAAATAGATACGATACTGAAATATTAAGAAATACATGAAAAACTTCGCTTCGAACTATGTACTTTTTTAACAAATATTTATATTTTTAATTATTATTTTGTTTATATTATCAGTGCAAAATACATGTTTTTGTATATTAAATATTTTTCTACTATGCATGACGCTCAGTGACGAATAATTATAACGAACAATATTTTAATATATTTTGTTTATTTATTTTACTATCGGTAGGTAAGTTTCGTTTTCCAAATTAATCTAAAATATTCTATTTAATAATGAGCTCACCTTAAATTAATATCAATAATATCCGTCTGTAAATAATGTAAATATATATATATATTAATATTTCCAATTTCTTATTTATAACAAGAAAAAATTGTATTAAACTACATAGCGTTAGCTCCTTGGGAGGAAAAATAATATTTGAAATAATATTCAAATATTGTTCACTTGCTCTCTTTCTAATTATGAAGGCAAGGTTCGCTAGCTATTCTATGGATATTACTCGAACGACATTATAAAATGGTTTATATTGAGATTGGACGCAGGTGTACCAATTCTATTCCAGATAAAATGTTGCAAATTTTATGGCTATTCACTATTAATGAACGTTGCAAATTGAACCTTATCTTGATTTTTTTAATTTATACTTTTATTTGAACGTTTTGGGTACAAAAACTTGATCAGTTTGGCAATTATTAAACGTCACGTCCTAGTCAGTTCACAATTACATACAAAAACAATTTATAAGAATCAAAGGGGTTATATTAGAAAATTAACAGAAACAAACGGAACAAGTCCAAACCTTGTCTTTGTTTGAACATAAAAGCTTATCCGGTACAAGATTAAGTTAAGCACAATGTCATAAAATATATTATATGGCCGAATGAATAAAATCAAAGGTTACAGATAACCTTGTATTCATAACACAGATTACACCATAATCGATATCGTAGTCTTAAATAAAACCAAACGACATTAATAATTACGGTGACCTTTGTCAATACTTAAAAGAAATACAACTTACTGCACAGGATCTAAGCACAACCTTCACTTATGTTAACACTGCGGCAAATATGAAACATAAATATAACCATTAAAATCGACTCAGACTCTTCTATTCAAATGTAAATATTAATGTTTAACAGATGTCTGCCTCACTGACTCACCAACCAGTCAGGCTTCGCAATGTGAATTCAAACAATATTCCTTTCAAATAAACACGAAGACGTAGGACTCAAAGCTTACTTACACTAAAGTTAGATCGACAACAAAAGAAAATTATATGATGTTAAAGTTAATTTAAGAAACACTGGTGTAATACCACCACGGTGTATTGTTACCAAGGGTGAGTCGTTTGAAATGTTTAAATGTGTCGATGGGAGCGACAGGTTTAGTGGAACAAAGAGGTATCGGTAGGAGGTTGCGAATGTCAGCTGACCTCTGTAGACGTCATCGTAGAGGGGGGCGAGCGAGTCGGGCGCGCCCCAGCGGGACGCCTCCGGGTACACCATGGGGGCGCGCCGCTAACACATGGGCCGTGCGTCGGCGCCGGCCACTGCGCGCGGACTGACTGCCTGCGCACCCGCAACAACCAGCCTGCCAATATGTGCGCAGGATATAGTGTAGGTGGATTAGTGGTGCTATAGCTGTTTAGGGTAAAAAAACCTTGAGTGTGCAGAACATTTTACATGACTAATAATATATTATACATACTTCTGTTGATCTTCTTAGGTCATTAACTTCTTGGGTGATATATATATTTAGTTTTTTAAAGATATGTATGTTTGTTGAGAAACTTAAACATTTGGAACAAAACTAGTAATACTGTGTCATTAATTTACCTGATGATTATTGTTAACCCCAATTTTACTGGAGTATTTTATAAGGGACAGCAGATTAGCAAAAGTAGAGCTAATTATTATTATGATCGGTAATATCTGGTATTGTGACCTAATGTGAGCTAAATATGAGGATAGGATATTGCTTACTACAGACACATAACTTGACACTAGAGTAGTTTAGCACCCATTCCCTTCAATTGTGCATTTTTTTAACTTACTATACCGTCATGTTCCCATTAGTCAAGAAGGTTTCATTGCTTCACTGGAGAATAGAAGCGAATGAGGGCTCAAGTCGTTCTATTATCCATTGTAGCAATGAAAATTGAACTACAAAAGCATGTAACAAAACTATACTACTCATTGCTACTGTAGAGATAACTCATTATGTTCCTAATATCTGGGTTTATATGTGTTTTAATATCACCTTGAATGCTTACAATCTCATAGGCTATATTAAAAAGAAAATATTTTTTTCTCATTCGAAAACCTCCTTATATAAAAATAAATAGCCTGCAGCTTATGAAAGTTATTCATGATTGAGTCTATTTAACAAATCTACTGAAGTCGTATCCACAAACTTAATATAAAGAAATGCGTAAGCTTAATTAATATACTGTATACTCTGCACTGTGTAGTTGCGCAGACAGTCCCCGCGGCCCCCAGTCCCGCGCCCCCCACGTGCTTCACTTTCGCACGGTCCGCGAACCCGCCGCGACACTACTTTAATTGCAACCCGCTGCAAAACCGGATTTATTCTCGATATCACCTCTTGATGGGAAACCAGAGAGAAATCGACCGGTTGCTCGTTACTATTCTAGGATAAGCTGCTGACAGTCCGATCAACTGTTATTGACATGCTAAGTGTCAGTAATGCGATCATATGACCGGTACTGCAAACTGCGCATTAAAACAGTTTTTATACTTAAGGAGCAGATTTATTGATATGAAACCATAGAGAAATCGACTGGTTGGTCGTTAGTATTCTAGAATCAACTGTTATTGACATGCTAAGTGTCAGTAATGCAATCATATGACCGGTACTGCAAACTGCGCATTAAAATAGTATTTTATACTTAAGGAGCAGATTTATTGATATGAAACAAGATAGAAATCGACTGGTTAGTCGTTAGTATTCTAGAATCAACTGTTATTGACATGATAAGTGTCAGTAATGCGATCATATGACCGGTACTGCAAACTGCGCATTAAAATCGTTTTTATACTTAAGGAGCAGATTTATTGATATGAAACAAGAGAGAAATCGACTGGTTGGTCGTTGTTTTCTAGAATCAACTGTTATTGACATGCTAAGTATCATTAATGCGATCATATGACCGGTACTGCAAACTCTGCATTAAAATAGTTTTTATACTTGAAGAGCAGATTTATTGATATGAAACAAGAGAGAAATCGACTGGTTGGTCGTTAGTATTCTAAAATAAACTGCTGAAAGTCCGATCAACTGTTATTGAGTACACTGCAAACTTCGCATTAAAATAGCTTTACTAGTCGATTTACCAATTAGATTCTTCATATAAGTTAATTTGTCTCGACACTGAGTTTGACCTTCTAAAACAAAAGCAATAGGTTCTAAACAATCAGATTTCTACTAATACTAACCACGAAGAACTTAAATAATCGACTGTTTGATTGTAGTGTCTAAAATATAAATTGTTATTGTAGCAAAATATCTATTTTATTATTTTTATAATTCTATTAAAACTTCTAGCATATTCGAGTTTCATATTTGATGCAGCGGATTGTTTAAGTCATTCTAATGCAAACGCAGTGTAGGTTGCCCGTTAAATGAGGATAATAATATATATATACTAGTTGTGCCCCGCGGTTTTACCCGCGTTAAACTTTATAAATTATAGCCTTTGTGTTAATCCAGGGTGTCAGCTAACTCCATACCAAATCTTATTAAAATAGCGTCGCTGTTTAGACGTGAATAAGTAACAAACAAACACACCCACAAACTTTCACCTTTATAATATTAGTGTGATAACGTTTTTGTGATTTACTGTAATTCATATCCACTTTTTAAATTTCTGTTTTATCAGTTCTGCTACGATCATGGCAACGAAAATCCGGCGCCAATGTTTAATTATTGTATCTGTAATGTGTGCTGTTTAACGCATTAATTATATGTTTCGTAATTGAGCTCCAGAATGAAGTGATCATTTTTATCAAATCTCGCATGACACAATATCAATATACTCAATTTAGTTCATACTATCTTTCTATCAGATATAGAAAATAAATTATTCTACAACAAATGATATAAGTTCCATCAAAACCTACCGGCGAGCATGTATGAAGAATATAATGACAGTAATCGAGGCAAAAGAGATGTGCATAGATAGTGACAGATGGAAATCCGTTGCATCTCCCTACCCCTCTGGGAAACAGGCGTGACTCTATGTATGTACTTCCTGCATCCTCCGTAAGGGTGTTAGAAGGGAACTCCTAAGTTTATCTGCTGGCGTCTATCATTTGTAGTTTTACCGCAGAGCGCCGATCTTGTATTGGATGAGGCTACTAGATCGATCCCCAGCTTCGTATGGAAAAGGTCAAATTTAACAACTGTATCAACTATTGCGAAGAATCTAAGGTTCATATTTATAAATAAATAAAAAAGGTTTTTATTACGTAGACTTTAAAAAAGCGCTTGTAAATAGTCAGAACATGTTTGTAGTAATATAGTTGTATACATTATTATTTCTAGTAACATAGATATTTAGGTACACATTGCATGAAAACATTTATAAAATTTATTTTATTATAGCAATGATATTTAGCTAGCTCGTATCAAGTTATTGTCAAGAGATTATGTTTAATTATCTAGTTTAAGTCTAATATTTTTGCTACATATTGTCAATGGTTCTGTCTATATTAAGGTATAAAACGAACTCAACTCGGATACATGCTTGAGGAGCTGATTAACCAATCAACTCGTTAAGTCTGAAGTTAAGCATGTCTTCAAGCTGAGTATGATGCGTCTAAATACGGGCTTAAGTGTCGATAATAAATACTAATAATGCATTATGTATGGCTAGATCATGGCATGCGCATGAGTGACATTCGTAGTCGTGAGGAAAAGACATCAACGAGCGCGCAAAAAGTGTCATAATAATATAGTTATACATATGTACATTATGTACTGACGACTTCAGTTGTATTCCTTTCTATTAAAAATCTTGAGATAAAGTTTCTACTTATGTAATGTAGAATAGAATCGTAAAGAATACTGTATTAACAGTATTTAAAATCACGTTGTGACATATTTATTTTTCATAGATAAGTTGTACCAATGGCCGGTCTATTCGCATTCTGATTAGATGAATTTAACTATTCCCTCGAACTACTCTGAACAAAAGATTTTTTTTATGCAGTAATTCGTTGAAACTGGACAGAATTCTAGTAGAAACTCCACTTTTTAGAAATTATTTATATCAATCGCCATAAAACACTACACGATCGAAAACCAAAAAAAAATATATTAAAGATTAATTACAAACAAGAACTCACTCTTTATACACTTCCCAAACATCTTCTTCCACAAACTTTGAACGAAATATTTGGAGAAAAAATAAGCAAACCATTAAAAACATCCTCAAACGTCCCTTAACACACGCTAGACATGAAATGTAGAAAAAGCTTGGTTTCAGGTCCATTTAACACAAACATCTAAAAATGTATTGCATGTGAGTCAATATAAATAATACTCCCTATGACGGGATTGATCGCTATTTTTCTAAATTATAATGAATGTCGTTTAAAGTAATAAATTGTAACATTTTTTGTAGAAAATCTACGGATGGAAGGCACGTGAACATTAAATTATGCAGTATATCAGCTGATCGAATTTGAACTACAGACTTTTCTCAACTAAGACTATCCAACATAGTGCAGTGTACGTAAACACAGGTAGTCTCCTCTCTCTCTATTCCCCTGCTCTCCAAATTAATCTGACACGTTCAGAAACAGATTAGGCGCTCTCAGGAGTTAAGCACTGCCAATTTTTGAACTGTCTTTCTTGCCAAACAAACCTTAATAAATAACACTTTTTGGACCGAGATTTGAATCCAGGACATCATGATCTGTGGTTGAGCTCGCTGCCGTTATAACATAAAATTACATAGAGGCATGGTTATTTTTAACTTACTAAGTGAAATACTACGGATAAGGAAAGCGGCGTATGAGTGGCAGTTGTAACTGTTCCGTACAGTCGACTCCCCGTCATTGGAAACATTTGTACAACGAAAACCACACTTACTGCTCAGGTAATAAGAACACTGTCAAGTTCAAAGTGTATACACCAACGTGCTGTTGATTGTACTAAGGCAAAACCTTAACAGGTTTACTATAAGAGTACTAGTTTTTACGAAGACTTATAATTTATTGCACATGATTGCTTCATATTAATTTTTCCTATAATAATCATATAAGGACATATACTTTTCTTGTAATCCATGTTTGTACTACATAATTTATTGACTTTTGAGTTTGATTGAGTGCAATCAGGTTAGCACTATACGTTTAATACCTACTAGCTGTGCCCCGCGGTTTTACCCGCGTTTAACTTTATAAATTATCACAGCTCCTCCCCCGTATGTGATAGCGTGATAATATGAACTCTATATGTTGACCTGACCTCTTGGTAATATTCATGCAAAAGTTGAAGTAAATCCATGCAGTACTTTTTGAGTTTAGCCCGGACATACATACAGACGAACAGATAAACAGACAAAAATTCAAAAAATTATATTATTTGCTTCGATATCGATTGTAGATCACGCCCCAGGTATCTTTTAAAAAAAATATTCAATGTACAGTTTTGACTTTCCTACGATTTTATTATATGTATAGATTATTTCGATATATATTAACATATGTGTTAATCATAATCATAATCATAATCATTTATTTTGGTAAAGTTATTTTACATGTCAAATATTAAATTTAAAAAATATATTGGTAATACATTATAAAACAAAAAAAATGATATGTCAACTTACAAATATTTTCTTTAACATGTCATTCGCAATCCTTTGTAGGAAGTCAGAAGTCATATTTGTAGACAGCCATTAATTTTTATTTATTAGTCGTCAAAAATTCGTCATAACTATAAAACGTTTGCTCAACAAGCCAATGCTTCAGTCGAGCCTTAAAACAAGACAAATTCGGAGCCACGGTGACATTACCAGGTAACCTGTTGTATACAGTCGGTCCCATTGCATGTGTCAGCTTACCCGACTTGGTTAACGAGCATTTTACTGACGAGAGCTTTTGGGCGTTTCTTGTGTTGTATGAGTGGATCTCGTTATGCGCGGTGTAATTTCCAAGATTGGATCTTGCATATAATGCAACTTGCAGAATAACTATCGACGGTAAGGTCATGATTCGTAGTTTTTTAAAATAGGGCCTAGCAGAGACATCTTGTGGTATGCCCACGATGGCTCTGATGGCCCGTTTTTGCATGCGGAATGCCCGCTCCCAATCAGCAGCACGTCCCCATAATTCCGCACCATATTGAAGCAGTGCGTGTACTGTGGCAAAGTAACATGCGCGCGTTACCGCCTCGGGAACTACCCGCGCTACACGTCGCAGCGCAAAACATGCACTACCTATTTTAGAGCATAGGCTGTCAATATGCTGATCCCATTTTAGGCCAGCATCCACTTTGAATCCCAAAAAGTTTGTAGTGGTTAATTGTTCCAACTTTACATTGTTAACAAATACGGTAAGATTTCTTAATGGACGGCCTGAAAGATTAAAGTGTAAGTGGTGAGTTTTTTTTTTAGATTTAACGCAAGGCCATTTATGTCAAACCACTTAGACAGCTGCGCGGTTGTTTTGTTTAGCTCTACTTCTAGTTGGTCTACTGTTGCAGCCGTTACAACAGCTGCAACGTCATCAGCGTACATCAGTATTTCAGCTGAAGATATTGAGTTTGGTAAGTCATTCAGTAACAGAGAGAACAATATATTGGACACCGAAGAACCCTGGGGTACGCCCATAAACGATTCTATGGGGTCCGACACCGTTTTTCCTCTGTTACCGACCACGACTTGTGCTCTGTCTCTCAACATATCCGTAAACAAACTCAGCGAATTTGCCAGAATGCCGTAATGTTGCAGTTTCTTGTCTATAACTGAACGATCAGCGACATCAAAGGCCTTGGACAAGTCACAGCATATAATGGCGACTTGCTGTTTGCCTTCACGAGCAGCGAGTACACGTTGGACCAACTCACGTGCCAGTGACGTGGTGGAGCTTCCTTTGCGATACGCGTATTGGCGATCAGACAATGCCTCAGTAGAAATAAGAAATGCTGTCAGGCGAGAGCTTAAACCGTTTTCAAAAACTTTAGCCATCGCTGGTATGATGGAGTTAGATTAGAGATTTTTATAGTTATCCTAACTATAAAAATTAGCCTATGTTCTTTCTCAGGGTCTAGACTATCTGTATACCAAATTTCATTCAAATCCGTTCAGTAGTTTTGGCGTGAAAGAGTAACAAACAGACAGAGTTACTTTCGCATTTATAATATTAGTTAGGATTAGGATTTTCATATTTAAAAAGTAAAAAAAAAAATATAGTACAACTGACACACATCCATCTGATCCCAAACTAGGCAATGTCTGTATTATGGCAACTAGAAAATTGATAAACATACTTATATACTTCGAAATACATACATATTATTGATAAATTATGTCCAGACACAGAACAAGAACAACAAAACAAAGATTTGTACTGAGTGGCGGTCGAACCCGCGACCTGTGTGTTAGCAGTCAGTGGTGGAGCTAAGTGTGATGGCGTACAGACTTGTTGACTTAAATAGGATATATATTTATATATTATTTATTTATACACTTTTAAACTTTCGCGTATCATAATTATATAGATATGAACATTGTTAACAGGTATTAACGCGACTAACCTTATTGTTATTTTCCCGACGTTTCGACCAAGTTGCATTGATCGTGGTCACGGGATGACTGGCGCAGCGGTGTTTCTCCGCTACTGAGGGCATGGAGTATTTAACTACCCTCACTGATCGTTTGTCACACTGTTAAGGCCGGTTACAATAAGGTTAGTCGCGTTAATACCCGTTAACAATGTTCCTATATTATTTATTTATTAATAGCTTTTAATATGATCGACTGCACGTGTGGTGCAGTGGCTAAGATAGTCGCCTCGCCGCTTCGTGTCGCAGGTTCGAGTCCCGCGCTGGACAACTATTTGTGTGAACCATAAAATAGTTGTTCTGAGTCTGGATGTAATTTGTGTCTGTTATATGTTTGTAAATAATACCTTTAATATAGACAGAACCATTGACAATATTTAGTAAAAATATTAGACTTTAACTAGATAATTAAACATAATCTCTTGACAATAACTTAATACGAGCTAGCTAAATATCATTTCTGTAATAAAATAAATTTTATAAATGTTTTCATACAAGATGTACCTAAATATCTATGTTACTAGAAATAATATCTAATGTATACAACTATATTACTGCAAACATGTTCTGACTATTTACAAGCGCTTTTTTGAAGTCTACGTGAATAAAAACCTTTTTTATTTTATTATTTATTTATTTAAAAGTACCCCGCGACACAGGGATTACATTCCCTAGTGCGGACGTTGGCTTATTAAGAGAAAAAAATATTTCAATTATTTTTATACGCCAAATTGCTACTACTACTTACAATGCTAATCTTATATGCTACCTTTATTATACAATTAAATATATATATATATATAAATTTTGGCAATCCCAACATTTCTTTAACAATTATTTTTAATTTTAGTTAAATTTAGTAGATAGTAGTCTCTGTGGAGAATGGTCACCGTTGCCGGAAGTCAGATAGAAGCACTATTAGACCAGTACAGTCGACGCCATGTAAACGGATACTGTGAATCTACTGCCTACGTAAGAAATATGCTGACAAATTTCAAATGTACACCCAAGTAGCGTCTACTAAACCAATATATCTAGCTTATTTTTCCGTTGGTATACCTACTTATGTAGATATACAATATGTACGTAGGTTGTATATGTTAACACTAGATCACTTATAGATATAATGAATGTTAGGTTATCAACCTCGGGCGACTTTTTGTAACATCTAATTAGACAACTTGAGAAGTTTTTATCAAGCCATTGTAAATGTGTTCTGTTCATAGAGTAGCATACGTATTTAGTGGGTATATTATGTAATAGTTAAAACTATATATATACAATATATAGATGGCGGACAGTCCAAATTTCATGTGACCAAAAATGAAAACGCCTACGTGGTTGCTGTACGTTATAATTCATTATTAGTATTAAAGTTGTTACAAAAAAATGTGTATTGAAGTGTGGATAATATTCTTGCTTACCTTTTATAAATAATGTTTTAATTTAATTATATTGTGTATTGAAGATATGGTAATTATATCTAATGGTGACATGTCCTACTTAAAAAAAAATATAGCTTCTAAATTATAAAGAATTGACGTAACAACAAAAAAAATAAAGGTGTAGATAGATTCTTACCATTGAGGAACACTTAGCCTCACCTTAATAATATCCTGACGCGACATTTCAAATATATGAGCGAAATAAATGCACCAATGTATAAGGTACCAAATGGTAAAGATATACCTAGTATTAACAACGTTATTTTAATGTATTCTGTATAACACTGTCATATTTTTTTATTGGTAAACATATAATGATATACAAAATGTTTTATGTTATAATTGGATCCAAGTTATAGGACACCCTAGTGACGTAGACTCCTCATAAAATAAGTCTTACCTTCCCTTTAATAAAACAAGTCAAATATTTCAAGTAGGAATAAAACTATATGATTCAAATTCCTTACAATACAGTCCACTGTCCAGCTGAAGGTAAGCGATAAGACCGATAAATTGTACCTTTTTAATACAACAATACATGTGAAATTCATTAATAATAACATAACATTGACGGTCACCGTAGCCTAGTTGGTAGTGCTCCTTCCTGCCTACGAAGCTGGTGGTCCTGGGTTCAAATCCCGGTAAGTGCAAATATTTGTGTGATGAGCATGAATATTTGTTTCTGAGTCATGGATGTTTTCTATGTATTTAAGTATTTATCTATTTATATAAGTACCTATGTATATCGTCGCCTGGTACCCATAGTACAAGCTTTGCTTAGTTTGGGGCTAGGATGATCTGTGTGATATTGTCCCTAGATATTATTATTATTATAATGTTGTATTTCTGCGTGTGAGTAAGGTCGCCAGAGCTCATCGGGGTGGGAAGAAGGCTCAGTAACACTGGTTTACTGACTCTTTTAAGCCCGACAACACACCTGCGACCCCTCTGGTATTGCGAGTATTTGCGAGTGTACATCGGCGGCCGTGATCACTTACCATCAGGTGACCCACTTAATCGTTTTTCGCCCTCTTATATAAAAAAAAATATATGAGAATAGTTTGCTGAAATAAAGTAATTAATGACGGTCACTGTAGCCTAGTTGGTAGTGCTCCTGCCTACGAAGCTGGTGGTCCTGGGTTCGAATCCCGGTAATTGATGAGCACGAATATTTGTTTCTGAGTCATGGATGTTTTCTATGTGTTTAAGTATTTATCTATCTATATAAGTATGTATATCGCGTGGTACCCATAGTACAAGCTTTGCTTAGTTTGGGGCTAGGATGACCTGTGTGACATTATCCCTATATATTATTATTATTAATTATTAGTATTAATAATAAAAAAATGCTCTGTAAATGGTGTGCATTAAAGTGTATTTAAGATATCTTAAAACTACAAAAACTCAAATACTTAAAGAAGATGCGCCGAACCCCATCTCCTTCCCACAATTCATCGCCTAACTAGGATCAACAGGGGTATCCAATGAACTCCACTTAATAAGACAATAAAGTATATAATAATAAGTATACACCTCCGTGACTTCGTTCTCACCCGTAGAGCCCCTTTACTTACTATGTCAGTCAGGACCACATTAAGTTTAATGAACTTATAATCAATCATTATACGACATGTCGTGACATAATCCTACTACTCAGCATTGTCTTTGCCACTGCTTATGACTTTGAAAAACTTATCATAAAAAATTATAACGGACGTCAATTCTTTACTATTTTTGAAAGTTCGCGGTCAGTCCATAGATGGATGACCGCCAATGCGGTTTAATTACTGAGCGTATCCGTGCGTCGGAGGGCACGTTAAGCTGTCGATCCCGGTTGTATTATATGTATGCCAGCAACAGTCGTTAAGCCTCGTCAGACGTCTACAGGGCAGCTTGAACTACTCTGACATAGGGTAAGCACTGCCCATACGATAAATAAGTAAGTATAACGAACGTCATTTCTTTATTTTGTGTTGAGGCGCTCATAGCCAGATGCTCTCACCGTTTCGTAAGTGATTGGCGAGGTTAAGCAACTAGGCTCGCGGTCAGTCCATAGATAGATGACCGCCAAAGTGGTTTGATTCCTGAGCGTCTCCGTGCTTCGGAGGGCACTTTAAGCTGTCGATCCCGGTAGCTATTAGGCAAGAGTCGTTAAGCCATGTCAGAGGCCTACAGGGCGGCTTGAACTTATCTGACACTAGGGTAACCACTGCCCATACGATAAGATAGGTAAGTATTTCGGTTATTATTCTTTTTATTTCATAGATTTTGAAAATTCCGTACGTGACTCAGCTGATAATGAACCTGCTCTTAAGGTTGCGAGTTCGATTCTCGCACAAGACAAGTATTTGTGTACCCGAATATGTCTATTGATATAATATCATGGGACATTATTGACACACGGCCATCTGATCCCAAACTAAGCAGAGCTTGTACTTTTATGGAAACCAGATAACTGATATACTACTTTTCTTTTATAGATAATTACACCCAGACTCAAGACAGACATACATGTTCATGCACACAAATATCCTGGTTGCGAATCGAACCCACGATCTACGGCGTGAAAGACAAGCATCTACCAACCACTGATCTCTGTGTTTTCTGTGTATTGTATGTATAAGTTTACAAAAAAAATAAGTAAGCATTTTTATCTATTGTCTGGTATCCATAATACAAGCTTTGCTTAATCTGGGGTAGATGGCGTTAAGTGTTATATAGAATAGAATAGAACTGTCTTTATTAGAGTAACTAAGACTCAACAAGATTGTTAGTATAAACTTACGACTATGTTAGTAATCACTGACATTAATCAAAAGCACGGAACACGTACTTAAATAAATGAAGGTTTGTCACTGTTGTGCCATCCCATGGGAGACTGCACAACAGTGACCAACGTATTTACAGTCCAGTCGACTGGCAATCATGCTTAAGACGCAGTTGGGGCTGCCCCACACCCTGCGCACCAGGGAAGCACACCTTTTGCGCATTGTTGCGTAAAAGCAAACTGCGTTATATATGAGTCAATACTTGATTACGTAAGTCCCGTAATTATCTAGAAATAGAAATATTAGTAATATTTTTAACGGATTTCAAAAGTAGAAATGTATTTAATAACCTGGAGTCACCTGTACATAACAGTTACAAATTTAATGTCACTCAAACACCGCTTCCCTTATCTGTGTGTGTTGTAGGTATATTATAAAATCCTTTTTCATAAATTTTAATTGATGCGTATTTGCGCACACACTAGTGCACTATAATATGTCCCGCGACTTCAACGTGGCCGAAATTCGGATTTAGGAGGACATAATTATTATTTAGTAGGCCTTCTCCTTGACCTCGTAGAATAATCTCTGACCAAATCGGAGAAGTTCTCAAGAAAGGCCAAGTCAGAAGTACCGTAAGTTGGCATGATTGAAGAATGTCATTATATTCTTTAGAATTATTTAGAATGTTATTATTTCGTAATTGAGGTAAAAGAGGTGTGCAAAGATCGTAACAAATGGTAATCCGTTGTCTCTGCCTATTCCTCTGGGAGACAGCCGTGAGTGTATGTTTATGTATATCTAGTAATTTATTTCTTTTGATATTTAAATTCTACGGAGTCCTTTAATTAATATGCAACTACTTTATATTAATATTATTCTGTGGATAAAGGTGCTGGTTGCGTAGTTACTCAAGATTTGTTATATGTATAAATAAGGTTTATATTGTAAGACATTACTAAGCAAGTTTTTACTGTGCCAACTAAAAAATAAATAATAATAATGAATGACATTTAAGAAGCTTAACTTGACTATGAAACTGAACTAAGTGTAGCACATAAATAATCCATAATACATAAAAAAATATTAACAACACGAATAACGATCGGCTAGAAATAGAAGAAGAAAAACATTTTATTACAAAAATAAGTAATACCAAAGAATGAATACAAACAAGGAAATTCGATTAATGCAATTGGCGGCCATATTGCTAAAAGCGATCTCTTCCAGGAAACCGATGTAATTTATATGGAGATCCAAAAAAAGATTTTTGTCTCTCACAAACTGATTATATTTATTTTTTTATTTCTTTATTGTAATTCTAACATACAGTATTGACCTTATCAATTAAAAACAACGTCTCACAAACTGTACAGTCCCGCAAACTTATCTGGCCCGCTGGCAGCGTCGCTGTTATCGCATTTAGTGTTGCTAGTAACTACTTTTTGCAATAAAGTGGGTAAAAATAATATGCACATTGTAACGTAAATATTACTTCACTGAAAAGCAAACAAATACTGTCATTACAAATCTTTATATTTTTATACAATAATTATGATCATTTACATAATACGTACGCTGAGGGCCTCTAACGGGGATACTCCAGGTATTATTATGTCACCGGAATTGTTTAATTCAGAAGTCATTTCATCATCATCATCATTATCATAATCACTGCTTTCACTTTGACTATCACTACCTAATTGATTGATGAAAGGCTCGTCGAAGTATCCATTCCAATGCTTGCAATGCTTTTGCCATTCATTGACTGCAATCAATGAAGGCATTTCAGAATTCGTTCTACCAATATTCTGATCTTCTATAAATTTTTGCATTTGCTTGCTCTTTTTCTTTCACAAGTTTTCTTACAAATCACTCCCCGACACCTACAATAGAAATAGCAAAAATTAAATAATCAATGAATATTTTAAAATATGTATTTAAATTTTGCGAGGGGGAGTTTCTTATTTTTTCAGAAGCTGACAACACTAACCTGTAGCAGCAGCAACGCGTTCATACAACTTATTGAAGGGTATAATTGGTGCCTGAAGGTGTTTTTCTTCATTAATATAATTCAATACTTGTAATATAACGTTCCTCGCATCACTTTTTAAAGCTTTCGGCATTTTAAACAATTAAAAACCACAATAAGAAAAATAAATACGCGCAACAAACAATCAATGGCAGGAATGTCAGGGAATAACAGCCGATTGACATTTCCAACTGGCGTCGTTAGTTCTACTTTTGGCCACCGGACCAGATAAGTTTGTGGAACTATACATACAGGTTGACGGCGAGAGATTTGTTTAATTTTAGAGCTATATAGCGCTCCTGAGGTATCCGTCAATGATTAAGTTACTCTTTGCACTGCTAACATTGCCATCAGTAAAAATAAATATCTTACTTTATGGTCCTCAATATCAACCATTTCAATATCTTATACATTAATAAATAATAATTAAATATCTTTTAATCCAACTAGTTGTAAATATGTCCCGTCTCGTATACTAAAGATTACATATATCACTATGACAACCACAAACGACTTCAATTCTATAATTAAATAAACTTGCAATACCGACTATTATCTGTTGATGCAAAATTAATAAATATGGAGGCAACAGGTTTGTTGATAAAATCGTACGTAATTTAAAGAGAGATGGAAGGATAAAGGCTTTATGTGAATGACATATTGTTTGAGATGCAAGTTTGTTAGCAACGACTATACGTGAATGACTGAGTACCTAGAAATAAATATCTTGGGACAACTAACATACTCGCATCTGATCCCAAACTAGACAGATCCTGCACTATGGGAACCAGACAACTGATAAACGTACCTACATTATTTCTTATTATATACTTACATACTAGCTGTGCCCTGCGGTTTTACCCGCGTTAAAAGTTTATAAATTATCACAGATCCTCCCCTGTAGGTGATAGCGTGATATTATATAGCCAATATATTGACCCGACCTCTTAGTAATGTTCATGCAAAATTTGAAGAAAATCCATGCAGTACTTATTAGTTTAGTCCGGACATACAGACAGACAAACAGACAACAATTCTAAAAATCTTATGCCTTCGATATCGATTGTAGGTCACGCCCCAAGTATCCTTTAAAAAAATAATCCATGTACAGTTTTGACTTTCCTACGATTTTATTATATGTATAGATAATAGATAAATTATTTGCTCGCTGGAGATCTTGTAGCCATATAGACATGACTGATCTGCTGTGTTACGTGAACTATCTGTAAATGATTGCTATCATATACTTAATTTAAAATTATTGACTCTGTCTCAAAATGAATAATGTTATTGTTTCGAAGTTTTTCTTTTGTATACCTAAATATAATCTAAAATAATAAGCATTCAGACAACCGATCGAGCATATATTGTGTTTGCCTACTAAATAATTACTCTAATTGGACCAAATCCCGTGTTCATGCCCGCTTGAGTAAGTTTCGCCGGACCGTCTCAACTGGGTCGTGTTGAAACCGGTAGTAGATGAACCCACTGAGTTTGTTTCGCTGGGTCTTCTCAGTTGGGGCGCATTGGATCCGGTAGTAGCATTAAAGCGCGACCGTCGTTATTAACACAAGGTCCGTCATAATAATAATACCTTTAATATAGACACAACCATTGACAATATGTAGTAAAAATATTAGACTTAAACTAGATAATTAAACATAATCTCTTGACAATAACTTGATACGAGCTAGCTAAATATCATTTCTGTAATAAAATAAATTTTATAAATGTTTTCATACAAGATGTAGGGGAGACCGGGGTTAGAAGTTACCAGGGTAAGTTGTTCCGATTGAAATAACTCCTCGAGGAGAAGGGATAGGAATATTGTTTAAACGCGTCATAAAATGCACAGCCACAGCGCACCGATGGCGACCATCTTTGACAGGCCAGTGCCGCCGGGAATATTAGAACGGCAGCACGTGCGTCGCTGATTCACGTAAGTAAGTATTTTCAGATTTAGCATTTTTGGTCAGTGTCACGAATTTTAACGATTAGCGTTCAGTGTTTTATTATTTCAATCTGAAGATTTATGTATTGGTGTGATACACTATCCGTAAATTGCATATGTTTTGTAACCTAACCTATATTTTGAATTTTATTCAACACTTATGATTGGGGTTAGATGTTCCTTTTTTTTGGGGCAGGTTGTGACCTCGGAACTACTTGCCCTAAATCATTTGTACCAAAAACTAGGTATAAATAGTGTTATTTTCTTTTATTGCATGCGGACTTACACACGGAAAACGACATGAGGTTCAGTTTCAAAGGAGTTGCTGCAAACAGCAGCGCATGCAGTTATTAAAGAATGCAGAAAAATAAACCCACATTTGCCATATGACATTTTACAGTTTCGTAAAAAAAGTAAGATCTGGAGAAGAAAATATCACAACTGGCTACAAAAAAGCAAGAGCCATATTTACAGAAGAACAGGAAGATAAGGCAGCATACATTAAACTGTAGTTCAATCTTCTTCGTCCTTCTGCCAAAAGAATAAGTGCACCAGGGCCATCAGGGGTGTTAATCTGCCTCCATCTTCTGGTGTTATAGGAGAACAACTTAGAAAGCATGACTTTTTTCCTCCAGAAACTGTACGTCGTTTTCCAAAGGCACCTCGAAGGATTGGAACGCACAAAAGACGTATAAGAAGTCCACAATTCTAAAAGATACTCCTGAGAAACAGGTTTTAGCTGAAATAATTACCAAGTGACTTCAAAAATTATTTAAGGATAAATAATAGTTAAATGTTAAAACATATATGTATATGTTTACCTTACCTAATTGCTGATTAATTACTACTGAATAACAGACCTAGTATAATTTATTATTATTTCACAAACAATAGCATTAACAGATATGGTAACAACTTACCCCGGCTTCTGAACAACTTGCCCCGAGTTGGGGTAACTTGTTACTTTCCGGCTTGGGTCATAAAAAAATTAATAACAAATAAATCTCACAATAAATGACCCAGAATACTATCTTAATAGCAAAGTGAAATATGTTGGCTGATTTTAATTCCAGCCTAGGAATATTAAAGTCGAAAATTATTAACAAATTTTGAGGTTAACTGAAAATCGGAACTTGTAGCCCCGGTCTCCCCTACCTAAATATCTATGTTACTAGAAATAATATCTAATGTATACAACTATATTACTACAAACATGTTCTGACTATTTACAAGCGCTTTTTTAAAGTCTACGTGAATAAAAACCTTTTTTATTTAATTTTATTTATTTTTACACACAGATCGAACAAAATAATTGTGCTCATCCCACAAAGGTTTGTCATGGGTGGGAATCAAACCCATGACCTCTTGCTTAGCAGTCAGGGTCATTAACCACTAGACAAATAGGCCAGAGTCTGATCATATAAAGAAAAATATTTTTTTAGTACCAAAATTAGCAACATTCATTAAATAATAATAGAACAGTTAGGCAATACATTTGAACGACTTAAAAGTTTAGATTTATAAAAACTAGAGGACTGGTATACATCATCATCATATCAGCCGAAAGACGTCCACTGCTGGACAAGGGCCTCCCCCAAAGATCTCCACAATTGCCGGTCTTGCGCTATCCGCATCCAGCGATTTCCAGCGACCCGCACAAGATCATCGGTATCATCATCGACTGGTATACAATTTGCTATAATATAATAAGTTCATTTGTTTAAAAAAAGAAGTAAAATCATCAAAAGTCGCATCATACTATCGCACACCTTTGCTATGGGATACATTTTTGTTTTAGTGTTACCGATTTTGGTACAAAAAACAATTGTTTTGCACACATTTAGCCTATGCAATACTATATATATAATACTGTATGACGGCAAAGAATATCACTACTTTATCTCATTCAGTTCCGGGCGTAGCAAAACTTCATAAAGACATTCATAAATTAGATGAAGAAGATAATTAAAAAAAAGTCAACGAAAGCATTATGTTTTTTCGCGTTAGTAAAACTGTGTTCAACAACAAATATTACTTTATTATAATACTAGCTGTGCCCCGCGGTTTTACCCGCGTTAAACTTTATAAATGATCACAGCTCCTCCACCGTAGGTGATAGCGTGATAATATGTAGCCTATATATTGACCCGACCTCGACCCGACCCGACCTCCGACCGATTCATGCAAAATTTGAAGTAAATCCATGCAGTACTTTTTGAGTTTAGCCCGGACATACATACAGACAAACAGACAAAAATTCTATAAACTATATTTTTGGATTCGATATCGATAGTCGATCACGCCACAAGTATCCTTTTTAAAAAATATTCAATGTACAGTTTTGACTTTCCTACGATTTTATTATATGTATAGATTAGCTGAAAGACGTTCACTGCTGGACAAAGGCCTTTCCAAGGATATCAGCTACATAATATGTAATGATTGGGGAATTTGGAGAATATGACAAAATAGCCTCGCTTGGCTGACAAGTTGGCAAACGCCGTATAGTACTGTAAGCACACTCGCAGCTGCAAGAGGTATTTCTATACGGGATCTAGGGAGATCTTCTCAATGATAACACATGTATTCACAAACAATCACTGATTTTATTTAAAATAATTATATTAGATTCACAATGTTTACTTTAGCACACCATTTTTATAACTATTGACAAACATCAATCAAACGTAACACCATGCTTTTTATTTGATTCGAATTCTATTCTCATTTTAAAAGCTATGTTTAGTTATTTTAATAAAATGACCAGAGCTACTAGCTATCTTGATAAAAGAGGTTTTATTCTATAGGAGGGCTGGTAATATCATTACATCACCCCCTCCCCAAAAAAAAATTTTGGAAGTCTTGAAACACTTCCAAAATTCTGTTACCTTCCTACATTATAACTGTCTACCTATGTTGGGAGTTATCAAATACATAGGTGCAATAAAAAAGAGTAGAATTGAACCCAGGACCCACTGAAAGTCTAGCAAATGGGAGTATGAGTCCGACTTGCTCAAAGTATAAAAAAAACCAACCAAAAATTATACTTTCAAGGCCCTAATTCTACTTTCCTAACACTAGCTAAACACTACCTAATTATAGCTATCCTAGCTAAAATAAAATATTAGTCAACCTTCACACACAAAAGCTTCAATGATCATACTTGGTCCTATCACCAAGTAAAAGTACAGAAATAAAAAAAAATGAAAATAATTACAACTTTTAACCATTTAAATAAATCATAAATTAATGATCTGAAAATAATTATTTTAAAAGGGCAAACTTAATTATAACAACTGGTTAAAAGTTTAATCCAAATTAAATTATTACAACAGTTGACCGTTCAACTAAATTATTAATGATAATCTGAAATAATTAATTAGAACAAGTGGTTAAAAATTAATTGAAGCATGTATAAAAGTTGGCTAATGGCTATCCTATTATAAAACCTAACTGCTAAACTATCCAAAATAATTGATAACAAAAAGATATTAATCTTATCAATCAAGGATTGGGTTCCAGAGAGTCAGGACCATGATGGAAGATCATATACCAACCAAGATTAATGAAAAATAAATATCTCATTTATACCAATTAACCTACCCTATCATCTATTTGTCCCCAGACTTGAAAATAAAAGTGTTAGGTAGAACAGAATACCCATCAACATCATGGAGTCCATGAGTTTCTCCCACATCTATCGGCTACTATGTGCTAGATGTGTGATGCCAATGAATAATTAAATTCTATCACCCACTCTTAACTATTGACGGAAATATCCCCTTAATCTACGCTTCACCCATTTCCTAACTCCCTATCTCTACCTGGATATTTACTTCTTGTAAATCCCGTTATTCATTTTCCGATCTTCCATCATGTCCATTGTGGTTGTACTGGAACACCGCCCCTGGTCATCGTTGCTCTCGTACGTTTCACATGAAAACAAAATTTATGCGCGAAAGTATATTCATATATTTGACAAATAAAATAAAATTGTAATTATAAACATTCTCATCAGTAACATAAGTAAACGGCTTATCTATTCTACCACTGCCATAACAACAGCAATAAAAGTCACAGTCTTATCGCAGCGCCATCTATCGGGTCTATTAACAAATCTAAGTCATCGAAAGACATTTGATTGGATGCAAAAAAAATTATCCAAATAAACATAAAATTAAATTATTGTTACTAAAAAGAAAAAAAAAATAGATAGGGCTTGGTAGTAGAATGGTGAATTTAAAGTTTTATTTAATTTTCATTTTTTTTTTTTTTTTTTTTTTTTATTAAAGGCAAATATTTAGTAGTGTTTCACCCTTAAACTTAAGGTAAAAAAAAAAAATATTCGCCAGATATTCATACAAAATTTTTATGCGAATCGGGCCAGCCGTTTCGGAGATGTTTGGTCGCAAACACCGTGACATGATAATTCCACATTTTTGATGTAATCTATAAATATCGTGTGTTTTCTGGCATAAACAACATAATAACAAGACTTGGTTAGTCTAGGAGGCTTTCATTGCTTCTCCAGACAATGAACATCCTGTGTGTGTGCCCCAAAAACGACTCTTTTCAGGGTAACACCTGATAATCATGTAGCAGCGCCACTTATACATCATCACCACCAATAAAATAAGTCATAAGTGTGATGACTATAGTCAATCATAACCAGTATTAAAATTATGAAAATATTTGGGCTACGCCCATGTCCAGCAGCGGACAACATTAATATTATAATTTTATGCTAATCGTACAATGTTAAATAACAATAACGGAACAAATAAAATAACTCTCATTAGACATAGGAGCCCAGCATATCAAGTATTTATTCAAATCTCCCTTGTCTGGAATGATTTCATCCGATTGATATGTACTGTGTCGGATCTATTCCGTCCAGGCTTTCGCACCACATAAGTGACATCACTTACACGTCTAACCACCACCCATGGCCCTACAAATAACCGTTGTAATTTGAAGTTCTTACCAGAAATTCGTCTCGGAGTGTACAAGAGCACCAGATCTCCCGGCTGGAACTCTCGCCTTGACGCTCGCCTGTCGTGGCTGGACTTCTGTTTCTGCTGCGCCTGGGTTATGTTGTTTACTGCTTGTGTGGCTAGGTTTTCCAAAGCAATTCTTTTCTCATCTACAGACATATAATTATGTACGTTATTTGTTGACAGATCCATATCTAACACTGTGCGTGGTTCTCTACCATACATGAGTAGATGTGGAACAATTCCGGTGGAAGCCTGTCTACTGGAATTGTATGCATACGTTACCAAAGGTACAAAGTGACACCAATTTCTCTGGTCAGCAGTAACAAATTTAGATAACATAGATAATAAAGTTCTATTAAACCTTTCGACTAATCCATTAGTCATTGGGTGAAACGCACTTGTTAGAACTGCTTTAGCTCCAAACAATCTGATGACTTCTTGTACTATATGGGCTGTGAACACCGTCCCTCGGTCGGAAATTATCTCTCTAACGCCTCCAAATCTGCAAAAAATCTCTTCAGTCAAAAATTCCATGATAACATTCGATGTCGCTCTAGGAACTGCTTTACACACCGCATACCTAGAAACATATTCTAAGGCCACTATAATAAATTTGTTACCTCTATCTGAGACACGAAAAGGACCCAAGACATCTTTCCCCACCTTTTCCATCATACTGGTAACGGAGATAGGCATCAACTCAGCAATTTTCTGCGTTCCTTTTCTCTCCTGACAAGGAATGCATGTGCGAATATATTTTTCAATTTCTTTATCCGCTCCATACATAAAATAACGGACCCTGAACTTACCTAAAGTTTTAGCCAGCCCCAAATGGCCCCCTAGCCATGGGTCGTCGTGTATCTCCTTCATAACATCCTGGAACAGAGATTTTGGAAGGACAACCACCTCACGTACCGAGCTATTTCTATATACCCGTTTATATAAAAGACCATTATTGATATAGAAGCCTCTATATTCTCGACCCGACTGTAAAATATTCATAATTCTAATACATACATTATCTTGCCGCTGTCCCTCCTGAAATGACACAAATTCTATTTTAAATACCTCTAAACCGTCGTCCATAGGTTTCTCCTCATCGACATTAGAGTCCTGTCTTATTGATAATGGATTTCTACTCAAAAAATCTGCCAAAATATTATCCTTACCTCTGCAAAAAACAATTTCAAAATCCCATTCTTGTATCACCAGGGCCCATCGTGCTAATCGACCAGATGTGTCCTTTCTTGACTGCAACCAGCACAATGCTTTGTGATCTGTGGCTATCTGAAAAGAGGAACCCCAGAGATACGTTTTAAAATATTTTAACGCCCAGACTAGAGCTAAACACTCCTTCTCCGTAGTCGAATATCTGGTTTCCGTTTTCGATAACTTTCTTGAAGCATAAGCTACCGGGTGCATTTGCCCCTCATGACTCTGCAATAATGCTGCTCCCAGGGCACCGTCACTGGAATCAACCATTATACGAGTCACCACCTTTGGATCTGAGGAAAAATAACGTAATATTGGATTATTACATAAAATTGTCTTCACTTGCTTAAATGACCGCTGACATTCAGTTGACCAATCAAATTTGACTCCCTTCTTTAATAATTTTGTCCAAGGTAAAGTGACTTCTGCAAAATTCTTAACAAATTTCCTGTAATAAGAAAAAAGACCTAATAATTTCCTTACATCCTTGGTGTTTTTGGGTGCTGATACTTCCTGAATAGCCTCCAATTTGGTCGTGTCTGGCTTAATTCCTTCTCTCGAGATATGGTAACCCAAGACGCAAAGCTCCGTTAAACCAAATTGACATTTCGATGATTTAAATGTCAGATTCGCCCTTCTGAAACGTATAAATAATTCTTTTAATGCTTCTAAAAATTCATGGAATGTTTCACCGTAAACTATAATGTTATCTACATAAACTATTGCGTTTTTGAAACGTAGATCTCCTATAACACGATCCATCATACGCTGAAACAAAGCCTGACTCGATTTTAAACCAAAAGGAACTACGTTAAAGGAATATAACCCTGACGCCGTGATAAACGCTGTTTTATGCTTCCCTTCTTGTATACTAGTTTGCCAATAACCGGAATTCAAATCTAACTCCGCAAAGAATCGAGCCTTAGATAAATATCCAATTAGATCATCAATTGCTGGAATGGGGTATCTATCTGAAACAATTTTTTTGTTTATCTTCCTATAATCAACGCAGAATCGCCATGAACCATCGCTTTTCTTAACCAAGACGACCGGTGAAGCATAAGGGCTATTTGATTCTTCTATGACACCCAACTCCAACATTTCTTGAACCTGTTCATCAATGATTTTACGCTGGGCTGGTGAAACTCTGTAAGGTAGAGAATTAACAGGTTGCTCGTCCGTGGTTTCGATATTAACTTTGATAATATCACAGCGGCCCAATCTGTTCAATTTTTTAAAAGAAAATATGTCTATACTACTATTCAATAAATTTACTAACTCTGCCTTATGCTCCGACTTCAAATTTTTGCCCAAAACAAAATTGCATTCGCTTTCTAACGAGAAGTCAATTGTGTTTTTCAATTTTAAAAAATAATTATAATCACTACGTGATAAATCTACATATTTTTTTTCCGTAATGTCTGTCACAGCGGATGATTGACATTTGACATTGCTGTCAGAAAAAAAAGAAGTACAAATTTCTTTTGAATTAAGATTTTCAGAAGAAGCCAGATTTTTTGTTTTTCGACCAAATTCTACGCTGTCTTTGCCGATCGTGACCTTACCTTTTGAAAAGTCCATAATAACGGCATACTTGCTCAAAAAATCTTGACCTAAAATTAAATCACAAGCTAGATTTTCTACAACATAAATATTAATATTAAATTCTTTATCAACAATATAAAAATTAAACTTAGCAGTTCCTGCCGTATTAATGTGCCTGCCGTCCACCCCTCTTATCACGCCGTCTGCAGCCCCTGATAATTGTAAATCCAACCGACATGCTAATGTACGTGACATACAAGATATTTTGGCTCCTGTGTCTAAGAGAGCCGTAAAGGATAGGGTCTTACATGAAACATGCAAATAAGGCGCTTTATCTCTATTATTAAAACAAAAATTCAATACTTCCCCCGTTTGAGTGCCATTTTCACACGTCGCCACGTTCTGCTGACTGGAAACGGCTGCCTGATGCGTGACGTTCATTGCCGCCGAGGTTCGTTTCCCTCCTGGCGCCGTACATCTTGAGTGAGGGGCTGTCCTCTCGATCGTAATGCATACGGTGAACGTTCTGCTCTCGCATGCATGGGCGATGTCGTGTAGTGTCTCATACTACCTGATGGGGGTGTGTAGAATCGATCTTCATTATTTGAAGGCATCATATCTCCCCTACCTCCCCTATTTTTTTGGGAATGATCCACCATAATCGGTATATTGGTTTGTTTCAAATCGCTCATATTATAAACGTCTTTAAGCTGCATGATTAATTTTTTTAATTCTTTTTTGTCCTGTATCAATGATGTGGCCAATTTATTTCTGAAGAAGGGTCCTGATGATTTTATAAATTTTATTATAAATTTTTTTTCGTCTTTCATTTCTGCTCTGTATGCCAATTCTTGTAATCTATAAAAATATTCGATGATGTCCTCTTTTTCGCCTTGTTTTGCTAAAAAAAATCGTTCTACGTAGTCCACTATCGGTGGGAATTCTTCTAAGAATAGCTTCTCAACTTCGGCAAACTCTGTTGCTGTCTCTTCTATAGTTTTGTAAAATGATGACGCCGGACCTTGTAGGAAAGACGGGAACATCGCAATTTTTTCTTCGTCTGTAAATTTTTTAATAATAGCCAATTTTCGAAACTGTTTTAAAAATTCTTTTGAATCCTGTTCTATGCCATTGAATAATTTTACTTGAACGTTTGTCGATTCCATGGTTTCTTCTTTTCTTTTTAGTTTTCTTGTTTAATCTCTCTCCCCTTTGAAAACTTCAAAATCTTTTCAAATAACCAAATGCGCCTCCACCATGTAAGCACACTCGCAGCTGCAAGAGGTATTTCTATACGGGATCTAGGGAGATCTTCTCAATGATAACACATGTATTCACAAACAATCACTGATTTTATTTAAAATAATTATATTAGATTCACAATGTTTACTTTAGCACACCATTTTTATAACTATTGACAAACATCAATCAAACGTAACACCATGCTTTTTATTTGATTCGAATTCTATTCTCATTTTAAAAGCTATGTTTAGTTATTTTAATAAAATGGCCAGAGCTACTAGCTATCTTGATAAAAGAGGTTTTATTCTATAGGAAGGCAGGTAATATCATTACAGTACTCATAGTACACAGAGAGACGCATATAGCTTATATATTAGAATAAAACATATAATTATATTATATAAATTATAATTTTTATATATATATAATTTATAAACTGGATGTAGTGCATTATGCACTACATCCATGCTCACAAACTTTCGCATTTATAATATTAGTTGGATAGTACGATTATTCTACCTAGTATGTGTGACAAATGGAAATCCGTTGTCTCTGCCTACCCCTCTGGGAAACAGGCGTGAGTCTATATGTATGTGTGATGTAGTGAGTAGTTATGTAGCTGTAGTGTAGTAGTTCTTGTTTTGTTGTAGTAGTAGTTCTATTGGATGATTGCCTGAACGCCATCGAATCAGCATAGGCCCCACAGAGATTTAGTATGCTCCACAAAAACGAACCACTCCCAAAACCATTCTGTGTATTTAACATTATTTGCTTACTATTAAATGGATATTCTAAGTGCTTGAGTGAAATTGAATGCTATTGCTTATTTGTTTTATTATGATTCACTGAATGACAACGGTTCTGTGCGTGCATTAGCCTACATAACAACCAATCACAATGTAAGTAAAATACATGACATTTAAAAATAAAATCGTAAACTGAAAGCAAAAGAAGACGAAAAGAGCAAGCCCGGAGTTTCTTTGTGGCTTTCTTCTCCGGGTCGTCCACCTAGGCAGCTAGAGAAAGCCGCAGGCTAGCTAGGGTAGGTTCTATGACGTTCTGCTACTCCAGATCGTCTTCAGGATCTTGTTGATATTATAAATAATACACTGAAGTTGAATAATACGTTGTATATTTTCTTCAATTTTACTATGATAGGTAACAGGGCTTGTTACCTATCGAGCTCTTTCGTAGAATGAAACACTGTTCTAAAGAATTTTGTTATTTTCGTTTGAAATATTTTCAAACGCGTTCTTTTTTAATTATTTATTTTTAAATGTTTGGACGAACGAAGGTGACAACCAAGAAGGTCGTCACAGTTCCTCAGCGGCGAGGATCGCTTTGGCCCATTAACGCGTGATCGGTGATCCCGTGCATGTGATCACACCCTCACTTAGAATTTCGTCTTTTGCTTTAGTCTTCAATCCTTTAATTTTAATATAGTAGAACTAAATTTCAAAATAATAGATTAGTAAATTGTTATTTATTTAAGGATTTCAGAAAATATATGCGATAAAACAAACCGCACGGACTGACAAATTAATTTTTTTTTGTAACTTTTACTATCCACTATGTTTATGTACTGCATTGTGACCTTGACAAGTACAAGTGTATGTTAATACCCAAGTGCTGAATAAATATTTCATTTCATTTTATATTCATAATTTTTACATTGCTTAAATTATCGTAAAAGTTCTTGTGAACAATACCCAGTAAGTGATATCTCAGTTTCTTTATATGTGATTTTTTTGTAACACTGCTATTCTCTAAATCAGAAGGTAAACTATTGAATATAGTAGGAACTAAGAAATTTCTGCACCTTCGTCCATAATAATTGTTACAAATGGGCACTTCATATCGTTTTGTGTTTTTGCTCCTGAGGTCTAATGTGTTCAGACATGGTTTTAAACTCATTTTTACGGTATTGCTCTTGCGCTAACTACATCATAGCCCTTTCATGAACAGGCAGCATTTTACATTTCAAGAACAACTCTTCATAATCTCTAGTTTTACAATAATTTTTAGTTTTTTTATCCTGTATAAAATTCTGTATTTCCAACGTCTGGTGACCTTAGAGACAATAAAGAGTTGACCTCGCTATTACATATACACGCCCGCATGATGCGGGTTCAATCCCCGCACTGCATAACTATTTGTGACTCATATGTTCAAGTCTGGGTGTGCTTTGTGTCTGAGAATTGTAGGTATGTTTGTAACGTCTCTTACGACACATTCATTTCTATGTTGAAGGTCATATATTATTGAAATACTAATTAATAACCTATACCTAGTGGTACAAAAATATACATGTTGTTTATAGAGAGGCAATGAAAGAATAACATAGAAAGGAAAAGATGATAGGTATCCTTTCTGTGCTATTCTTTCATCGGTAGTCTTTATATAATATATTACTGTATACGTAAAATACTGCTACGATAATTATCTACTATTTTAACAGTATTCACTTATTATAAAGAGGTAACGTTTGTGAGTTTGTGACGTTGTAAGGGGTAATCTCTGGATCTCCTGAATCGATTTTCAAAATTGTTTCACCAATAGAAAGCTACGTTATTGTGGAGTGTCATAGGCTATGATTCTTCATCATAATATTTATTTATCCCGAACTGTTAAACCGAAGTATAACGCGGAACGAAGTCCGCGGGCACTGCTATATTCAATAAAATTGGACCATAGACATAATTTGTATTTACAGATAACCTTAAAGCCTTTAACTGTGTCACCAGACAAAGACAGATGAGAGTGCAAACTAATTTGAAGGTCGTTTTTCTGGGACATTTTATACAAATATCATTTTACTTTAATACACGTGCGTGGGACATATTACAGAGCACAATTATAGGTATGCCAAAGCACAATTTCACTCTCTATCAGATCTAGGCACAACCGTAAAGTGATCAGATGCAAGAGCAACAGCTTTAAGTGCTTTCCAAGACGTGAGGATTACCATTTTTAGCCTGACTCGAGATTTGAACCCAGGACTGGTCTAGCGGTAAGTAATAAAGTATCAAGGCAGAATACGACTATACCACAGAAACTATTCAATATTTGTAAATTTCATTCTAAATAAATACTAATTGATATACACTATATCCAACTTTAATTCGATTCGATACGACAGCGTTTAAAAGTAAAATTAAGTATAACTAAGAGAGCGGTGAACTATGCAGAGCTGGAAGGCGCGGCGCGTCGCAGGCGCAACCAGTTTATTTTATTCGCGATAATGTTAATTTAAGTCGGCAATAAATCGTGTCCTAAAATATAGATTCTGGAGTTTTCGATAGCGGGAGCGGTGAACTATGTAGCTTTCTGTGTCCGCTACTGCAGAACCTCCAGTGTGGCCAGCGCCTATTTTATTTTTATATTTTCCCCTGCTTTTTTTGTTTTCCTTTACTTATTTAATTTACATTCATTAATTTTTTTATAAGTTTTAATTCATATGAAGACAATACCTTTATAGGAATTAAAACTACGAAATTGTGCTAATAAAAAAACTTGTGTGTACTTATGTACACACGTTAGAAGTTATACTTCTTAATATACAACTTGAACATAGTTATCAATTTTCATACCACCTAGAACTAACTTCATGCTGTTAAATTTTTTGGTGTCGGTGTGCGCGCGCATCGTAAAAATTCACTCTCATCATTTTTCTCCATCGCGCCAAAAGAAGTATAACTTCAAAAAGTCTGTAAAAGTTCTACATGTCAGACATTTTAGTAACAGACCTTTATCACGGATAATTTTTACGCGTATTCAAACTCGTAAAAATTGTAGTCTGCAAAAATATTTTACGCGTAAGATACGTATTTTGATGAGCTAGAACTCACAACCTATGAATTTATGATAAAAATGTGTGCATTTTCGAAGTTGGGTTTAGATGGGGTGAAATATAGTGTTGTTATCTTTTACGATGGCACATATTTAAACGTGGAAAATTAAGATAGTGACGGGTAAAATTTTAAACATCGAAAACTTAAATATTGAACGATTATAAAACCAAAAATAAAAATAAAGACCAATGACAAATAAATTTATTTTAAATCCTAATATAGATATCGAAGTACATAGTATCCAATGCTTTAGTAACTTCATCTAAGCCAAATTCTTCACCAACAAATTTACGATAATACGTAGGTAGTACGAATAATGGTCGCTGTTCTAACCTAACCTTATCTAAATCATTCAATCTAATATTACGAGTAAGTATAACTAGTAGGTATTTTTGCGTAAATAAGTATAATAAATTTAAATTGACATTTAGAACTTAGGTATAATTAATATTGACATCTTGGATCACTTGATATTTAATGTCTCGGTATTTCAGTCTTAGATATTTTAAGCTTAAGTAGGTATAAGAGTGTTCGACATTTCAATACAATCGGCATTAAAATTTCGAATGTTTTGTCCATTTTAACTGTAGCTATCTGCTGATCAAATATGTATCCTTTTTCTAGTCTAAAGAGCGAAATAAGGAACTAAATGAAAACCAGCTAAGTGGAAGTTGGACTTTCACACGATAGATTCCGTCAGTCATAGAATAAAAAACATCACAAATCGAAAAAAAATACGTTTTTTTTATTATTTTTTTATCATTACTTATTGTTGCAGCATCAAGTAAAGATAATTTTTGTATAATTTTGGAAGTTGCTGGACACGAATAGTGCAAGACCGGCAATTGTGGAGGCCTTTGGGGGAGGCTTTTGTCCAGCTGTGGGCGTCTTTCGGCCGATATGATGATGATGATGATGACGACAGCAGCAATATACACACTCTAAAAATTTCGACTGCCTCCTGACAGCCAGATGGACGGACGTACAGTGAAGGCTTAGTAATAGGGCTTCTTTGGCACCATTTGGGTACAAAAGCACAATTGGCCAAACTCATTCCCACCATAGTAAATATTTCCCTACAACCCAAGATAATAGACGTATTTGGCAACATTAAGAACCTGTTTATTTTAAATTCGCGATAAAAAAATATCTGCAGCGACGCGTGTCATTAGCCGCTGGCCACCGCCTGCATTTATTAATCTTATTCGGAGAAATCGATGCATCACCCGCTCCCCCCTTCGACCCAAACCGAGTATGAGGTACCAGGTGTTATGGTAAATCAATAGTTAGTTAACGGGCATGTTAATTACGGTGTCTATTGGCTTAACATGTTCTTTGGATTAGGGATCTTAAAAGTAGGTTTGTCTACTTCAGAAGCGATTAATATATTAAGCAATGCTGGCGATTCTATCGTTTGCAACACTAAACTAATTTAAATATCATATGGCTCATAAGGCCGAAGAAGCCAGAGCCGAAAACATTAATAAAAAATAAAAAAAAATATCATTACATCTCTTTCTAATATAAAAATGACAGAGCATACAGAGAACTGTCAAACTATTAAAATGCTTACAATACCCGCATCAATTATGCGCACCGGTCAACAGGTTCTAACGTGTCGCTTATTATCCGTGTATTGCGTGCTAAAACTAAAGATGTCCTGTTCTTCTAATAAGACTTATGTTAGAAAGGGTTGGAATGATGTTAAAATAAGTTTAGTTGGAATTGCTTAAAATTGGGGGCAATTGCCTATTAATTTTAATATCATTGCAGTTTAATTTAACGCAATTCTTATGAATACAGTATCAACTTCTTCCTTTTGATCGCATACAACATCGTGCAGCTCGAATGGTTGTTGACTACGGGAGTCCCACTATTTGGCTTGATCCTCTTACCCTGCGGAGAGATGTGGCGTCTCTATGTGTCCTTTACCGCATTTATCACGGGGAGTGTTCAGCAGAGGAATTGTTCGTGCTTATACCTGCCGCCACATTCCGCCACAGACCCTCTCGCCAAAAGTGGAACTTTCATCCTTATCACCTGGATGAATGGTCATATACCACTGTGCGTTTCACAAGAAACTTTTTGCCACGCACTACCGCTCTGTGGAATCAATTAGCTGCGGAGGTATTTCCGATCCGGTATGACATGGCAACCTTCAAGAAGCGAACCTATTCTTTTCTTAAAGGCCGGCAACGCACTTGCAGCTCCTCAAGTGTTGCGAATGTCCATGGGCGGCGGTGATCACTTACCATCAGGTGACCCACTTGCTCGTTTGCCATCCTATTATATATATATGTATATGAAAAAAAAAAGATTAGGGCAGAGCATCTTTAGCTGTGTAAGTTTAGATATTTTAGCACGCCGCTGTCACGCTACCCAGAACATTAATTTATATTAGATGTATTGACTGCTTAACCCGCGCAAGACCAGATAATAGTGTTCCAGGGGGGCTACCGGCTAAGTCGCCGAACATCGTTTTCATGATTGGCGTTCAAATAAATAAAGGTTAAAAATTACTTAATCAATCGTTAAATAGGCTTCAACGTTGACAATCGATTCCGGACCATTTATGACGTCGCATGTGCTCATGGAAGCCGATTTAACGATTGATTAAGTCATTTTTAACCTTTATTTATTTGAACGCCGCCGCGCCGATGACGAAAACGATGTTTCGCAACTTAGCCGTTAGTCCCCTGGCCATGTTGGCTACGGCGAACTCTCTATACCTTCACTCTCACCAGATAGGTCGGGTAACCGTCACAACGATGCGCCGCGCCGCGGCGGTCAAGCGCGGGACTAACAGCTTTACACGCTCCCCGGGGTACACACGACTACATATCAAGCTACATTTCCAGTATAAGCTGAGCTCTCATTGTAAGGAAATCCTATACAACACGGGATCAGCTTACACTGGATATGTAGCCGTGTGTAAGGGCGTTGATATAACACTCAATGACATTGATTTCGATCATTGTGATCGATCATTTTAGTGATTTTCTTGTAAAATCCCAACACTTTTTAATGGTTGAACATTCTACACAGTAAAAACATCATAGCAATTAGCCCTTATTATATTCATAAAATTATGTTCGAAGCTCTAACGTAGCAAAAACTGAAAAAAAACATTATTAATAAGTAAATAGTTTATTTACATAAGAATGGTTGAACAATTCTCGAGGTGTCGAGGCATGCCCTGTTAGGAAAAAATATTTTAACGCGAACATTTTTGTATGCCTACTACGAAAACCATAGAGTTTACAACGACATTGAATTGTATTAAAGGTAGCCAAGAATATTACCTACAATTTGAAAAGGCTTTTAATTATGTTGATGTATTGTCTCACTTTTGTGTTGGGTTAACACATCACTAGTTTGCATAAAACTCTCATCTGCGCTTTATGTCTATGGACTGTTATGTTTTTGACAAAGATTTTATTTTAAATTTAGAATGCAGCGAAGGTTTAAAAAAGGAATTAAGTAAATTTTAATTGACAACGAATATGAATAAAGTAAACATGCTAATACCTAAAAATGAAATGAAAACATTTTATTCAGCACAACACACAAGTAATACAGTAAATTTAAAAAAAATCAACATCAATACAGAAAAAAGTAAAAGAAAGAATGTAACAATCATATCATGGAGCAGGTGTGTCTTGCATGTTCTGCCGATAGGGTCACCACCTCAGCATCATCGCATCATCGCTGGTTTTCAGTTGGCAACCCAGGTATAGTGACGCACGGACGGAAGCAACAATAATGTACACATAAATCCATTGATATAAACTCAATGCATAAATCAATCAAAATAAAGGAAATAAAATAAACGTTGACGTTGACACCTAGGTCACTCGCTTTTCATTTGTTTTCATTTAATTTCAGCTGTCGCGAAAATAATTTTAACAATCGTACATTTTGGACGAGGAACTAAGAAAGGATATATATTTTTAAGTTTCTATTTCAATATTCAATACTAACTTCAAACATTTGATATTGATCAGAAAAATATTTAGACATTGATCACAGAAATATTTAGACGCGACCATAACTTTCAACGCTTTGTGGTCAGTGTTTTGTTGTTAAGTTTAAAAAGGTTCTAATTAATGAATTGATTAAAGAGGTTCGCTGCGTTTTCGTATTCACGAACCTTTGCGACCGACATCCAACGATTTGCTTCTAACACGCTTAATTCAAACAAGTTTTCTCAGACATGACAATCAGGTTCTCGAAAACAGTTCTAATGATTTAGATAAATGAAAGTCCTTACGTAGAAGCCAGTGTCGTGTCTGGGAGGATATGAGTAAAACGAGATTTTCGCTGATATTTTTGACGTCTATTCACATAGGACAATAATTATCTCATAATCCGGTTACCCCAGTTATAATAACTGTTTCTAAAAAAACAACCATTTTCAACGTTTCGTTATAGATTCAACCACCATCAACCATCCATCCAAACATCAGAACCATCTCAAAAACATTCTCTATACCCACAACATAATATACAAAATTGTGGAGATTTTTGGGGGAGGCCTTTGTCCAGCAGTGGACGTCTTTCGGCTGATATGATGATGATGATGATGAATATACAAAAAAGCGGCCAAGTGCGAGTAGGACTCGCACACACTTTTAACTTAATTTTTCACACAAATTTCAACTGTCTCATCATTACGGTCTTAATTTACGGTCATGAGATAGGTAGAGCCAGCTGTCAGACACGCGTAGGTTTAGTAACATATTTCCATTGGCACCCTTCATCGGAACCCTAAAAAAGGACAAAGTCTAATTAAGCACCTCCTCTATTTGGAAACCGGTTAAGACTAGACCCCGTGCATGTACAAACGCCAGCACATCAAGCTACCCCAATCTGTCAAATTTCCCCAATTGAAAGTGAACCTTTTGCTTATGTGATAAAGTTGAAAATGTATAAAAGAATTTTGACATATTGAGGTAGCTGGATGTGCTGGCGTCTGTAAAATTCATTACAATAATACCTATTCTTTAATATATAGGTACACCAGAAAGGAGCCTAAGCTGTAGAGTGATGTTGTTTGTAGGTTACGAAACACGTTCCCGCGTTTAGTGCCGGATGATTGCTAACTAAGGTAAATGAGACAATATAATTTGTATTCGCTAGCTGCAACACGATTGTACAATTAATTATTAGTTATTGCAACTTTCATTGTAAGCTCAACTATTAATATTCTTAACTGTAAATAAATTAATTTCCTACTTAATATTTAACACCAGTATCAGATATAGCAACTACTTACCTATTATTACCTACTATTTAAAAAAAACCTTCAACTTTTCTTTAAGACACCGGATTTGGACCAAAATGTTCATGGTGCATTCCGAAAGCATTTATCGAATAAATAAAACCATCAAAATCAGTCCATAAACAACTGAGAAATTGCGAACACATTTTACTAATAAAAACTCTTCTCTTAGTCTTTTAAAAATTCAACCCGACCAAGAGCGCAGCCGTGCTCTTCTCTAGGGCAAACCCCGCGCCCACCACAGATCCCGTCCGAATGTTTGGTAAACCGATCCCCTGGGAGAGGAAAACCAAATACTTGGGAGTGATCCTCGATCAGAAGTTAAACTTCAAGGACCATCTGAGATACGCTCGCAACCGTGCCTCATTTGCCCTTTATCGATTACACAGCCTCCTGAATGCACGCAGTAAAATGTCCCTTGAAAACAAGGTGAGAATTTACAAGACGTGCATTCGACCCATGATGACCTATGCGAGCCCGGTCTTCGCGCACGCTAAGGATCACCTTATCCACCTCCTCCAGGTAGTCCAGAACAAGTTCATGCGACGAGCCGTGGGCGCACCATGGTTCGTCCGTAACAAAAGCCTCCATGCCGATCTCCAATTGCCTACCATCAGGCATTGGATGAAGCAAACGTCAAAGGTACCAACCGACGTCGACTTTAATTCATGTTACGAGTGTTATGTATACCTACATACGTAGATACAGTTGAATTGATCACTTATTTCTTTTTAAAATCGATTAAAAAAGGAGGAAATTTTCCCTGAATTCCCAGAATACTAGCAGCATTGCAAACGCTGTATGACAATGAAAAAGAAAAACAATATTTATTGCAATATACTTATTTTTTGGACGAAATATGGTATATATTTCGTCCAGTAACGTGTCGCATTCAATCAGGCGTTTTGCTTTTATGCATACCTTTTGCATTGCGATTTTAGAGCCTGTGCACACCACGGGCTATGCAAATTTTAAATGGCGGATCTTAATCCGCCATTTTAAATTTCTAACCTATAAGGAGTTTCCCTTCCCACTGCAGAATTGAAACTACTATACAAACTAAGTTTGTAAATCGTAGCTACCCCATTCAAAATTCTATAGGAAACATGCATATTTTACCTGGTTCTCACCCCATAACTTGTCCATTTCATGTCTCCCATGGGAAGACGTACTGACCTTTTCGAGACCGGCCAGCACCGCATCATAAATATGTTAGGAGCTGTAAAATGTGATGATATATAATAATATATTTCTAGTTCCAGGCAGCGTCGCAGTTTTCTTGTGGTTTATCTTTAGATTATGTTTTCAAGACGTTTGGAGCAGCAAAAACGGCGCATTCACCGTGTTGGGTAACCAGCCATTAAAGCCGGGAAACTAATCAATTGGTCAACTCCGCCATCTTGAACAAACTCTTGCACTAAGATGTTCTTTAAGATGGTAGATGCTTGCCTTCACGCCGCAGGTTGTGGGTTCGAGTCCTGCCCTGGACAGATATTTGTGTGCATGAACATGTCTGTTTGTCCCGAGTCTGGGTGTACTTATCTATATAAATATGTATTTATAAAAGAAAAGGGGTATATTATAATGTAGTATAACAGTTATCTGGTTCCCATATCTCTGCTTAGTTTGGGATCAGATGGCCGGTGTGAATAATTTGTTATTACTAAAAAAGAAAAATTCAAATTTCATACTATTTTCATTACATAAAATATCTAAATGATAGCTTGTTCTGAATATTTTGGAATATTAATTTCAGGAGATGACCGAAGAACATTTTATAATGTGTGTACAGATATTTCATAGCATTTAGATCATCTAAATGTGCGAGAGAGATGTATGTGGGTTGAAGTATGGGCTTTTAGGGTTTCTACAATTATTATGATACTACAGAGATAATAAATCAAAGGAGAGAATTGTTCATTGGCTCAATTGCCATTAAAGAATGTAAAACAGTAGGTACAAATCCATATCTACAAACAATCAAAAAGTTCACAGTTTTGTACTGCATCCTCAAGAAAAAGTCTGGCACCTGACCAATTGGCCTGTAAGTGTTTGCAATCTCACTCCTGTTAATTGCAAGTATGGAGGATATATAATTCTTATCATACCAAACACAATAATAATGTGCTTCTGTGTGTATTTCAGATATGACTGCAAATTTCCAGAGACACTTGTCAACTATGATTTTGTAGAGAACAAGTGTTACCAGAAACAAGACACAACCAGAGAAAGGACACCACAAGAGGTTGTATTTAATATGTAAAATATTTTTATTTTTAACATTTACTGCAATTCTTAACACTATGGTGTAAATAACATTACTTTTAATACCAGATAATTAATGAGCTACAAACATTTTGAGTTACAATTATCAGGTAGTTATAAGTAACAAATCATCAGATTCATATGTCATTATCAGATGATATGTGTGTATCAAAAGTAATGTAATATGCTAGCATTATTAAAATACTATACTTTTGCAAGTGTATGACTTTACGTGTCCCCCAATACAATTTTTGGGCATATTAACAAAAACGGACTACCAAAGTATATTTTTGAAAGGTCCATACATTGTTAAGACATCTAAATACACAACCTAGATAGCTATGTGATAAATTCTGGGCATTAAGTATTCCACACAAGTTAAAGCATTGCACATGGATTCTCAGATCATCATAAAAGCTCTAACAGTTTTACAATTTTCAAATCCGGAATATCTGAGGGTAGAAAGAAATATATTTCTATGCAATTGTAACAAAACGGAAGCCACAGTCATTTCAGAGCACAAAACTGCACTTCGAAAATTGTGCTTACTATTAAAGGCACTGCTAAGATCAAATATTTCCACCTATGTTGCCATAGCATGTAGTCATAGTCATATATATCTTATTCAGTAAACATTTTAAGTTTCTTTTTTGAATCATCACATTTCTTCCCTCCGTGTACTTGTACTTGACACGGCAGCTACTGAGAAACACTGCCAAAAAATACAGTAATCTTTTTTTAAAATAGTATCAAGATCAACTTACCAGCTAATATAAATTTATGTACAGACGCCAGCACATCAAGCTACCCCAATATGTCAAATTTCCCCAATTGAAAGTAAACCTTATGTTTATGTCATAAAGTTGAAAATCTATAAAAGAAATTTGACAGATTGGGGTAACTGGTTGTGCTGGCGTCTGTACAAAATTTTGTGTAATTAAAGTGTAATAAACAAATGATATAAGAATAAAAGATGCACTATACAACAAAATAAATAACTTTATTTGGACCTAAAAATATGACACATTGCTGATGAAAACATAATTTTAGAATACTAGGTACACAGAAGTAATCTTTATATTTAAATGCTTCGAAAAAATTGGTAATGTAATTATTTCCTACTATAATAATAGAATAAGTTACACTATCTATTCTTTAGAAAATGATTGTGTTGTGATTACATGTACATTATTTTATCAGTATTCATGGTTCCAATTATATATAGAAATACCGTTCAAAATATCAACTCTCATTCACATAGGTCAAATTATGTGTGAATGATACAGAATACCAAGAAATCAATGTTAGAACAATAATTCAAGATGATATTTCTATCGTAAGCTGTATAAATACCAAAAAGGGTGTTGCCCTGGTGATTTACTAGTTGGATGTGTGTAAAGATTTTTCTTGTTTTGTATTTATAATAATAATCTTTATTTCAGACTTAAAAGTCCATAATATGACATCAATTTAACTTAGTTTATAAATGTATTCTACATGATTACAATATGAACTTAGTTTATTTTTTTAATAATTTATATAGCCTTACTGATACCTGCTCTTTTAACTCTTCAAAGACATTAGAGTAGAATTTATTTAACCAAGAATTAACATGTTTATACAGAGAAGATAGAATTAAGTGTACAAAATAGGAAACTCCCTGCACTAAGCTGAGCCTGTCCTGCGGGGAAGTACATTCACATTTGAGTTTCCAGTTTAAGGTTGATTATAAATAGTCAATCTCATGACCCAGCAGACTATTATTGAACAGTTTCTTCAATATTTTACTAACTAAACCCATTTGAATCTCTTAGCTAGGTACTTACAGACTATCTTCTGTTGAGATAGTTAAGTATAGTGAACAATTTAACATTTTGATATATTTTAATCATTACGTTATTGTCACTTCATTTAACACATTTAGTCTATACATAAACACCTACAATTAAATATCCTCGGAGTAGTAATTGTCATGAATAGTGAGGTTACTTTGCTGGCGCTGGTGCAGTCGGTGCGGACGCCACGCGTTGCTGAGCCGCCGACAACTGCGGCGTGTTCGTCGCAAGAGCTCGTATCTGTTGCTCTGCAGCAGCATTAACCATCTTAGATACGTTTGTCTTCATCTTATTACGATCAGCAGCTGTTTTACTCTTCACAGGGGCATTAGGCCGCTTCGTCACGGCCTTGCCTTTGTTCTTCTTAGTCTTAGCTCCAGTGGGCAATTTGCTCTTTACTTTCAGTTTACCTTGAGCCATTTTTTATTTTATTTTATTAAGAGAAATATGAAAATAAACAAGAAACGTGCTTGCTTTTGACTTTTGACAATGACAGTTAATTTCATGCATGGCATGCCAGTGACAGTTACGTAATACTAATTTTTTTTTTCTTTTTTTTTTTTTGCTCTCTTTGGGCAGGCTAAGGTCTGTGACCATACCGCCTCGTCTTCAGTTGTATTATTTCTAATTTTACATTTTAAAGTCAGTCAGTCATGTCCGTCACGTCCAACACGTCCGTCACAGTCAAGTCATAGTCCCACCTCAGTAAAGCAGTGGAGACTTTACTAGAGGCTTCTATGGAGTTTTGGTTTCAACACGGAAAATCACAATTCACGGCAATATCGCACTTTCCTCCACTTGTGTACGTTGTCGAAGATGTTATGTCAAAAAATCCACCATATTTACACATAAAAACTCGAATTTACACCAGTTTTTGAAAATAAAACATAGCCTCGATGCGTCCTTTTCCGCGTTGGCGCCAAAACTCTCGTAGTACTAATATAGTTATCTGTGGTGACAGTTTATGTCAAGACTCACGGCAACTTTTATTTTTAACAATGATTTTGCTTATGAAAGGGGGTGAATAGAAACAATTGGTTAAATTGTACGTGTAAACGAATAAATTATAAATTCAATAAATAGAAAGGATATACATATTTTAAAGCTAGATAATTTTTATTCAGAGCCTCGTTTTGACTGAACTTGATTGATGACTTGTTATACAATTTCATAGTGTTCTTTAAAGTAGGTATAACTTTTCGTAAGCTTTTCGATGTCAGCTTCGCGCGCATTATTACTCGGAATAAGTACATTTTCCTGAGCAAAGAGTACCGTTATTACTCGGAATCACTATATCTTTTTGTAAAGCTGTATAAGTCTTGGAGCATTTCTAAATGCTTGAAGGTTTAAGCCCAACTTGAAAGTACCTAAATGTTTGTACCTACACATTAAATGAATACGAGTCCTAGGTGCTTACTTGAATTGTACAATAGAATACTTAGGTACAGTGAACAATGACTGATTTTGTATTAACTAATATAGTTTATTGTGGAGTAGTATTGAAAATGAAAATAAACGTGTAGACTGGTTTTAATTAAAGCTTTTAAGAGTATTAAAAGGAAAGGCACAGAAGATTTGTGGGGACTGTCTGTTAAAGCAATTGAATCAATCATACTAAACATTGCTACAATCCTTGCAGCCATCTTCAATGGCTGTATAAGTGATGGTGTCTTTCCCGATTTAATGAAAATAAGTAAGATATTACCCATTTTCAAGGCAGGTTGTTCAAAAAATGTCACGAATTATAGGCCTATCTCAATACTGCCAGCTTTAAGTAAAATATTTGAAAAGCTGATGCTCAGCCAAATGTTGTCGCACTTTAACGTGAATGAGATATTGCATAACAAGCAGTTCGGGTTTACAAGGGGCCGCTCTACTCAGGATGCAGGTTGCACATTAATTAGGTCAATATTGGAGGCTTGGGAGGGATCACAGGATGCGCTGGGAGTTTTCTGTGATCTCTCTAAGGCTTTCGATTGCGTTGATCATCGTACGCTCGTTGTTAAACTGAAGTACTATGGAATATCTGGCACATCTCTTGATCTTGTGATGTCCTATTTATCGGGACGACAACAGATGGTTTCGATAGGCGGTGTCACTTCGGCACGTCATCCTGTGAAAATGGGGGTGCCCCAAGGATCTATATTGGGCCCATTTTTATTTCTAGTTTATATAAATGATCTCCCTTATCTGGTAGAGAAAGTATCAGACATAGTTTTGTTCGCTGATGATACGTCGCTCATATTTAAAGTAAACAGAAAGGATAAAGATCTTATTGAGCATAATAAAACACTCAGCTTTATATCAGAATGGTTTTCGGCAAATAATCTCTTGTTAAATTCAGGGAAAACTAAATGCATCAGGTTCTCATTGCCGAATGTGACTCAAATTGTACCAACAGTTGCACTTAATGCGAAAATATTAGATCTAGTCCCATCGACCGTATTTTTAGGATTGACACTTGATTCAAAATTGCAATGGGGTCCTCAGATTGAAAAGTTAGCAGGTAAATTAAGTTCGGCTTCCTATGCTGTCTGGAAAATAAGGCAATTGTCAGATGAACAAACTGCTAGATTAGTGTATTTCGCGTACTTTCATAGCATTATGTCGTATGGCATTCTGCTGTGGGGTTCGGCGGCTGACATAGGTGCTATTTTTGTATTGCAGAAAAGAGCAGTCAGAGCCATTTATTTTTAGGCAGTCGCGATTCTTTGCGAAATTTGTTTAAAGAAATAAATATACTTACTGTGCCATCGGAATATATACCTATATCAGAATATAATGTTTGTTAGAAAAAATATTCATAATTATAAAAAGAAAAGTGAACTGCATAATATAAATACCAGGAATAAAAACAAACTAGCCATGCCAGGCTTTAGAGTAAGCAAAACTAATAAATCATTTTTAGGAAATTGTATTAGGTTTTATAACAAGCTTCCTACTCAAATTACTGATCTGCCTGACACAAGTTTTAAAACACATATTAAACGTATACTTATGGCTAGGGGTTATTACACCACTAAAGAGTACATCGATGACAAAGACGTCTGGCTCTCACTTCCTACCTGCACATTGCTCGCTGGAGATCTTGTAGCCATATAGACATGACTGAGTTCTGTGTTACGTGAACTATCTGTAAATGATTGCTATCATATACTTAATTTAAAATTATTGACTCTGTCTCAAAATGAATAATGTTATTGTTTCGAAGTTTTTGTTTTGTATACCTAAATATAATCTAAAATAATAAGCATTCAGACAACCGATCGAGCATATATTGTATTTGCCTACTAAATAATTACTCTAATTGGACCAAATCCCGTGTTCATGCCCGCTTGAGTATGTTTCGCCGGACCGTCTCAACTGGGTCGTGTTGAAACCGGTAGTAGATGAACCCACTGAGTTTGTTTCGCTGGGTCTTCTCAGTTGGGGCGCATTGGATCCGGTGGTAGCATTAAAGCGCGACCGTCGTTATTAACACAAGGTCCGTCATAATAATAATACCTTTAATATAGACACAACCATTGACAATATGTAGTAAAAATATTAGACTTAAACTAGATAATTAAACATAATCTCTTGACAATAACTTGATACGAGCTAGCTAAATATCATTTCTGTAATAAAATAAATTTTATAAATGTTTTCATACAAGATGTACCTAAATATCTATGTTACTAGAAATAATATCTAATGTATACAACTATATTACTACAAACATGTTCTGACTATTTACAAGCGCTTTTTTAAAGTCTACGTGAATAAAAACCTTTAATATTTATTTTATTTTTATTTACTAATGTACAGACGCCAGTACATCCATACCCCATCTGTGAAATTACTTTTATAAATTTTCAAATATATCACATAAGCATAAGGTTCACTTTCTATTGGGGAGATTTGACAGATTGGGATAGCGTCTGTACCATAATTATGCAAAGTCAATGACTTTGTACAATGTTGTAGAATCTATATTATGTAGGTACCTACCAGCATATGTGTTGGTACACATACGGTACAAGTGATGATGCAGCCTATTACTGGCGCTCTGCAGGGCAAAGGCCTCCTTTCTCTTTGAGAGGGCATAGGCCATAGTCCACCACGCTGGCCTATTACGCGCCATCAAGAGCATTTTTGGAATACTCTAAGGCGTGCAGGTTTCCTAATGCGATTTTTACTTTACCATATTAAGTACGACATAATTAATTTATAATACACACATGATTTCGAACATTCAGTGGCGCGCCCATTGGGCTTGAACTCGACCCCACTGAGTCCACAGTCCAACGTTCTCGACGAGAACACGAAGAGAACGAGAATTATGAACTGTGGACTCAGTTCAAATAAATTATCTAGTAGTGAATATCTTGATGCGCCCATATCAATGGTAGTGGTTACTCGGGGACGACCTCCGGCCGGCTTGGGAGTACGTCGGGTTGAAGATGCGACTGGGATCCCCGCTACCGGTGGTTTAGTGCGCCGCATGCGATGGACAGTATTTAATAATGAGAATGTCATGCGAGCGTACTATGGGGCGACAGAGGGGGGAACCAATCTCACCGCTTACCGTTCCCGTATGTTGCTATTGTTTCAGGCCCTTGAACCAGATCTGACCGTTTCGGAGCAACGCTTATCCGATCAGGTGCGGGTCATCCAGCGGAACCATATGCTGGATGGATCTACACTTGATCGGCTGCGAGCAGAGGCTGTCATCTCCACGTCTACCGCCAATCGGAATAATATATCCGCTCCGCCGCCTAATTTGCTATCGGTGCAGGCGGATCCGAGGCCCGAGACGGTGGACTTTGGGGATGTTACCCAGGTAAGCTCCCAGGATAATGAGCATTTGAGGAGGGCTTTGGAAAGTGCGATTTTGGAATATAGGGATATATCCGTCTGTGATAGACCGCAGTTACCACGTTATCCCACGCACAAACGTAATATGGCGCTAGTGGTCGCTCTAGATTGCATGCTAGAACCATATTTTGGATCTAGCCTAGATCTTGCGGATACGCACTCAATTCTTTACTGTGCAGCAATCGCGGCGTGTCGGGTGGCCCATGTTGCGTTTTCAGGAGCGAATAAGTCCACACGACCCACCGCCGTCAAACCAGCATGGCAAGAAAGAATCGAGCGACGTATCTCAGCAGCTAGAGTGACCATCGGCAAGCTAATCTGCTTCAGGTCGAGAAACAATCGCCCGAGAATTATGCGTTATGTGACACAGGCATTCGCCGGTACAAGTACAATACCGCGTGATTATACTGCCTGTGTCACGGAACGCATAGACTACCTGAAGCAGAAAGTTTCTGCGTGGGCTAACCGTATACGGCGGTACAAGGAACGGGTGGATAGGTTTCACCAAAATCGATCTTTCTAAAGTGACCAAAGAAAAGTGTTTCGAAGGTGGGAGGGAACTTCCAGTAGTGTGACTGATGGCTGTTTACCAAATATGGACGAAATGTCCTCATTTTGGAAAAATATTTGGTCAGCGCCCATACGCCACACCGATGGACGATGGATTGATATAGTTAAGCGCTCATGTGAACACTTGCAACCTATGCAAGCTATTAAAATTACCCCCTCTGATGTGGGAAATGCGGTTCGTCCGAGTCATAACTGGAAAAGTCCTGGGCCGGATGGACTGCATAATTTTTGGCTAAAGTGACTGTGAAGCTCGCATGCGTACTTAGCTACTCAATTCCAAGAAGCTATCGATACTGGCTCCCTCCCACCTTTTATGACAAACGGTATCACTTTTCTGCTCCATAAAACTGGTAGTACCACGGATCCTAAGAATTATCGACCCATCACGTGCTTACCCACTATATATAAGCTCCTTACATCCATTCTGGTGTCAAAATTAAATGAGCATTTATATGCCAATCATGTTTTAGATCCTGCTCAGAATGGATGTAGGGTTGGGTCCCGTGGTACTAAGGAGCTCCTCCTCATAGACATGGCCGTTAGCCAACAGGTTCGCAAAGGTCGAAGAAGTCGCTCCGCTGCCTGGATTGACTATAAGAAGGCATATGATTCGGTGCCCCATAGATGGTTAAGACGGGTACTGGAGTTGTATAAAGTTGATGCAGCTCTATGTGCCTTTCTTACCTCGTGTGTCGGACAGTGGACCACGGTTCTCCGTCTTTCAGGAACCGGAGTGACTCCTTCGATATCCGAACCTATAAGGATTGAGCGAGGCATATTCCAGGGTGACAGTTTGAGTCCCTTGTGGTTTTGCCTGGCCTTGAATCCTCTGAGCGCTGTGCTGAGGGATTCCGGGTTAGGTTATCGGTTGCGGAGAGGGGGTGAGACCATTTCTCATCTTCTGTATCTGGATGACCTCAAGTTATATGCTCCGAATAAACCAAACCTGATATCCCTACTAAACCTCACAGAAAGATTTAGCAGTGCTATTGGAATGGAGTTCGGTGTAGATTAATGTGCGGTCATACATTTACAGAGGGGTAGAGTTGTAAATTCTGATAATTTACAACTCACCGAGAGTATGACTCTCAGATCCCTCTCTGAAACTGAAACCTACAAATACCTTGGTATGTCTGAGTGTCTAAATATCCCAGATGGGGACATTAAGCAGTTGGTGAAGGAACGCTTCTTTAGCCGCTTGACAAAAGTACTGAAAAGTCTATTGTCAGGCGGTAATAAAGTGCGTGCTTTCAATGGCTGGGTAATGCCTCTACTGGTTTACACCTTCGGCATACTAAGGTGGACTCAAACCGAGTTAGATGCCCTAGATCGAAAAGTCAGGAAACGCCTAACGACGTACCGTATGCACCATCCACACTCTTCACTAATGAGATTGTATATCCCACGGAAGTGTGGGGGTCGAGGCTTCCTCAATGCCAAGAACCTACACAACCGTGAGGTATGCAATCTCAGGGAATATTTCCTTGGTGTTGAGTGTGGGATGCATCGAGACGTCGCCGCCGTTGACAACGGACTCACGCCCCTCTCCTTGGCTAAAGAAGACTGGAGAAAGCCCGTGGTACTTAGCACTCGGGATCGAATTGACGTATGGAGGAGCAAGGTGCTTCATGGTAGGTTCCACCAGGCCCTACATGGTGCTCAAGTGGACCTACACGCGTCTGTGGCCTGGCTACGTTTTGGTGACCTATTTGGGGAAACTGAAGGTTTTGCTTGTGCAATTGCTGATGAAGTTGTCAAGACGAGGAACTATCAGAAGCACATCTTCAAGGACGGTACCATCGACATTTGTCGGGCGTGTCACATTCCCGGAGAGTCTATCAGACACATTGTTTCCGGTTGTTCCTATCTTGCCAACGTCGAGTACTTGCACAGGCATAATCAAGTTGCCAGGATTATCCACCAGCAGCTTGCTCTTCGGTATGGTCTTATAGACTCCGAAGTGCCGTATTACAAGTACGTACCGGAACCAGTTCTAGAAAACGGTTGTGCCAAGCTCTACTGGGACCGCTCTATCATTACGGACAGGACTGTTGTGGCCAATAAGCCTGATATCGTTTTGGTAGACCGGTTGGAGCACCGGGCATTTATTATTGATATCACTGTCCCATTTGACGATAACCTCGTAAAAGCCGAGAATGACAAGTTGTCAAAGTATTTAGATTTGGCTTACGAGGTTACCGCCATGTGGGATGTGAACTCAACAATAATTGTCCCAATAGTCGTCTCCGTAAACGGTCTCATAACAAAGAGCCTCGACCAACATCTTAAGAGGCTCTCACTAGATCACTGGGTCAAGAGCCGGATACAGAAGGCGGCAATTATGGGAACGGCACGCATCGTGAGGAGGTTCCTCACTCTGTCGCCCTGACCACCACCGGTGGCCTAGGGCGTATAACCCCGCCGCCGGGGAAGCTCTGTTTTTAACGTATTTATTTATGTATTATTGTTTTATATATCTATTTTATTTATTAGATTTATTAGAATAAATATGTATTAAATATGAAAATAAATAAATAAGTTGAAATAATAATAATATCTGGGGACAATGTCACACAGATCATCCTAGCCCTAAACTAAGCAAAGCTTGTACTATGGGTACCAGGCGATGATATACATACTTATATAGATAGATAAATACTTAAATACATAGAAAACATCCATGACTTAGAAACAAATATTCGTGCTCATCATATAAATATTTGCACTTACCGGGATTCGAACCCAGGACCACCATCTTCGTAGGCAGGAGCACTACCAACTAGGCTACGGTGACCGTCAACGTTACGGACCGGTGACAGCATCTGGTCACGAACACCTGCTTATAAGAAGGGGAAAATACTTTCTTGGGTACTATGCCATCTATTTCAGAGATTAAAAGATATATTTATGACCCGGTAGCTTTTTTTTATGAAAAATCATGTTTATTTCTGGTTGAACTGGTACAAATCGTCACGTAAGGAAAATGTTTTATGCCCCCGTCTATGCGGCGGCCGTTTATATATAACCTCAATATTAAACGCGTGGAAATTTCATTGTTTCAAATTTGTTATTTGGCTTTGTTCTTAACCTATATTTATATAATAAAGTTTGGGAGTGTGGATATGTTAACTACATATCCACACTCCCAAGTATGATATGATTACTTAATATGATTCAAGTATGTAGGTATGCTTCCAGTAAATTTGAATGCTCACTGTTTGTAATTAGGCACTCAATAGCACTGGAAGTATGTGGGTTCAAGTATCATATTTTCCAAAAAGTTTAATTTGATAATGTCTGGCTAGGAAGAACTTTAAAAAGTAGCCCGGACTTCGGAAGTCAGTGGTATTGCCACCACGAAGAGCACAACACTGTTTATGAGTTTTCCCCCGTCGTGTCCAAAGAGGATAAATACACTACGTTTTAGTCGTGTCTATAGAGATCCTTTCAGATTATGAGTGTGAAAAAATAAACTGTACATTAAAATAGCACTATAACATGTCCTGCATCTCCGTTGGGATTAGCTGCCGTAACCGAAATTTAGCCAAGAGTATTATTAAGTATGACAGTTGAGTGTATTTTCGGTGTTGTATTCCGCAAGTGACTAGGATTTACATCTGAAAATTTGTTGAACAATACTACATTAAGAGCACTATTGTTATGTGCTACGATGACATTGAGTCTTATGTCACAATACTCTGATTGTAGGGAAATAAATAATAAGATACAAATAAAGAGACAAAATTGGTATTTATTTTACGGACTTTTTTTTTTATTCATAAATCGACTGTTGCAGTATATGAATTCGAGTTTTAAGTTAAGAAATATACATAATATATAATATCTAAATATATTTTATGTACAGACAAATAGAAAAGTAGTCGAGTATAATAATCGGCTATCGATAGATCGAGCGGCGAGAGTGCAGGCGACCGGCGGAAAGCGGTGCGGACGAGGGCGCACCTCGCCATAAAACGTCTAGAAAAATAGATAAATCGCTCAAAAACGTCAGAATCAGTCGAAAAGATAGAAGAGTGGAGAACGGGCGTGGTCACTCGAGCCGACGTTGTCCCGGTCGCCGGCGCCCGTCTCACGCGTACTCTGTGTCGGTGGACAGCGAGCGCTCCGCGGGCGAGCGCCGCCCGCCTGTCTCCGCTACCGCCGGCTCCCCCGCCTGCGCTTGGGCGTACGCCAAGCTCTTTTGGTAGCTAAACAGCTGCCGTTCCAATGAATAGTTCTCCGCCTGGAGGACGGCGATCTCGCGCCTGCGAATAAATAACATTATTAGATACGCTTCAATACAATTTCTCAGAACGGCTAGTCGATACCGGACAATACACACCTCATCTGATGCGCGTGTAGCCGACAAAGATCATCATAGACATGATAGGTAGCTTGAAAGAGTAGATAAGTGTCGCCCCATTCAAGGCGGACTCTAAGGTCACCGCCAGGGTGCAGGAAGGCGCAGCCAGCACGCTGCACGTCTTCGACGCGTAGCGCCGTTTCCATCATAAGACCCTCGTCAGCGCTGTCTTGCGCGTAGTAGTGTTCGAAAGGAGCTCCGGGCAGTTCATCTGCGTCTGGCTCACCAGGAGCTGCGCCAGCACGCACCAGCCACGCTGACCAACTCACGTAGCGCAAGTGGTTGCGCGGCACGTGGTGCACGTCGCGGTACAACATGTGCATTCGCACCATCTCAGAGTGCATATCACAGCGAACCGCCCACGCCTGCTTGTCACGGTCGTAACACGTAGCCGCGCGGCCTGCTGATGGCACCGCCAGCTCGGCCAGTGCGCGTGCCCACACCAGCTCCACCGTCAGGCGCACGCCCTTGTGAAGTAGGCGTGAAGGCGGTCGCGGGTTCCAAGGTGTCGTGCCACCCTCGGTATCGCACACGCACTCCATTGGACCCGAATGAAGTCTTCTCTCACCCTCGCCGAGCGCGAGCGCGTAGCGAACGCGACATCGCCCTTCTCCAGACAATCTGACGAGTCGTAAAGTGAGCGGCTCCTTGCCGCCACCACCGGTCGCAGACACCTGCCAGTCGAAGCCAGCGAACGCGATAGGTGGAGTGTCGAGTCGTGGCGCACGCAGTTCGCATGAGTAAAGTGTGCGCACTCGTGACATGCTTAACTCGAGCTGGAACTCGCCGCGAGCGTCTGCAAATTTGGTGCTGAGTTCGGCAATAGAGACGCAGCGGCCTCGGCCTTGGGCCGCACACCCCGCGTTGAAGCGCACTTGCTTGCCGGAAAAACCCTCGTTCGCCGTGAAATGGTCACGACTGAGAAGCGTGAAAGTGAAGTCAACGTAAACTCGCATGCCCTCGCAAGCGCCGCGCCATACAAGGTAAACACCTGCAACAAAGTTGGGGAACCTATAAACTATGCTAAACAATGTTTGGAGAGTCGAGTTAGTTGAAAATTAGAAACAACAAACTGACTTATAAAGTTTCTGAAGTATTGGGTGTACTGACCGAGACTAGCGTCGGTGCGGCTGAAGGCCACGGCCCAGCGCTGGTGAGCGCAGCAGAAGTCCTTGGAGGTGACATCGCGGTCGGGCTCGCGCGTGGCTGAGCGCGTCACCACGAAGGTGAACACGTGCGTGTCTGCGCGGTCCTTCAGCCGCGTAGCGCGGTACAGCAGCGCCATGCGCCCGCTCCGCACACCGGCCCCGCCTGCGCGCGCCTGCCAACATATACAAGGCACATTTATAACATGATCACAAAGTTAACAAATGCTACACTATCACCATAAATCTTATAGATCGTTGCACTGAGTGGAAAGTGACTTCTTCAACTACGCTGTGAGTTAGTTTACAGCCGAAGCTTTAGGGAGAGATCTAAAAACACGACTTCAGCAAGAAATCGCCTTGAGCGAGGAACTATAGTTATACGTTAGTGAAAACCACAACAAAGTTAATTAACTTTAGATCTACAGTATAATATCCACTCGCCTTCATATTTAAATTTTAGCCAATTCCGTCGCGTTTATATTAAAATATTTATGACTACTACTCTTTAGTTTTAATGCTTTCTATTTTTTAACCTACTTTTGATGAATGAAATTTAATTCAATATGAAACTAACTAAACCTCTTCGTATAGCTAAAAAATGAAACAAAACTGGGTTTAATATAAATAAAAAAAAGCGTAAGAAAAACTAGGATTAGCATGGGTGAACATTATGATATTGCTTGAGGTGGAAAACGAAAATTTACGACTTCTGCACAGGATACACAAACTAGTTTCCGTTGAACAGATAACCAAAGACAGATACTTCCTATATACTGGAAAAATTCTACTACTTAATAGTATTGCAATAGTAACTTCATGCTAAAAGGGAATGAAGTCACTACTAATAATTTTACATTTTATGTATGTTTCTAACATAATTAGATTAGAGGAGATACTATAGAGCAAGAGCTCACGACGCAACGGTTAACTCGTTATTTTATGAAAGCTGAAAGTTTTGTGCATGTCCATTATCTAGAAGAAAATATAAAAAATTGAGCTTTATACTTTAACGAATTTTAGGTAGGTACTATTTTATGGGCTATGCATAGGTAGTAAACAGAATAAAATAAAAAAGGTTTTTATTCACGTAGACTTTAAAAAAGCGCTTGTAAATAGTCAGAACTTGTTTGTACCTAGTAATACAGCTATTATTTCTAGTTACTTATTATAGATATTTATGTACATGGATTGTTAGGGTAGGGGTAGGGTAGGGGTAGAGTAGGGGTAAGGTAGGGGTAGAGTAGGGGTAGGGTAGGGTAGGGTAGGAGTAGGGAATTCGAATTAAATAGTCATCGTTAAGACAGGACAGCGTCTGTCGGGTCAGCTAGTACATATATAAAAATGCTATTAATGAAAATGAACATATTAAAGAAAACTAATTTGTTGAATGTCTTTAATATATTATTAGCTCCTGAACAAAATGATTATTAAATTATTTTATGTAACTAACATATTACCATTCCTGAGAAGATTTATTCACTTATTTAATTGAACCTTAATTACAATAACTATATTATTGTCGCACTTATAGACGTGTTTAATGATTGAATAATTTAAGTGGTGTTTAGTATTTGTCTTTCGATTAATTTTATATTGCAATGAATTCGTTAATTGCAATATAAAATTAATCGAGCAACAAAACCTCAATTAAGTTAATCGTTGATTAAATATGATTCTTAGTACATCAGTAAGTCTATTATATACATACATACATACATAGACTCACGCCTGTTTCCCAGAGGGGTAGGCAGAGACAACGGATTTCCATTTGTCACGATCTTTGCACACGTCTTTTGCCTCGATTACTGTCATTATATTCTTCATACATGCTCGCCGGTTTAGGGTACTTCTGACCTGCCCTTTCTTGAGAACGTCTCCGATTTGGTCAGAGAATGTTCGACGAGGTCTTCCCCTTCTGGTTGTTCCATTCACACAGCCCAGGTATACTTCTTTGGTCAATCTTCTTTCATTCATCCTTATAATACGTGAGTAATATTATAGATGACATAAATTAAAAGATTACACCACATAATTCTAGTCCGTAATTTCTGCAACAAGTAAATTCTAAGACTAAGAACTCTATGACTTTTATATGGCACGTATACCGAGCTAATCAGCACTTTGCACAGTCGTTAATTAAAATGTAAGTACTTGCTTAGTCATATAAATGAAATTATTGCTTTTTGCACGTTCTCTTTTAACTTACCTAAGTTTTTCCATAAAGGCAGAATCATCTTCACTAAAATGTTTATATTACATATATTTTTTTTTTGGTAAGGCAGGGGGAATGCCTACGCATGCCACCCGCAAAAAGTGTCTACGAGTGGGTAGGTATGTCGGACTCGCACCGACTAAACCTACCTGCCGTGGACTTCTCTTGGCGCCTAATGGGGGGAGCCCCGGGAACGCGGGTATGTTGCTCCGGTGCCCCCCTATAATGTTTATATCTATATCCCTATATTAATATAATAATATATTTATATTGTAGTATGTAGTATAATATTTATATGGATATACAGACGCCAGGACATCAAGTAACCCCAATCTGTCAAATTTCCCCAATTGAAGTGAACCTTATGCTTTGGTGATAAAGTTGAAAATCTATAAAAGATATTTGACAGATTGGGGTAGTTGGATGTGCTGGCGTCTGTACTCTCCGCTATGTGAAGTTTTTACTCTTTCTTTTTTTATTTAGTCATTTGTTTTGTATGTTTTCTTAACTAGCTTTGTCCTCTGTCCCAATTTAAAGTGCATCTGCTATAATTTTATCTGCATCCCCCAAAGGTTGACTCTGGATCTCGTGATCTCTGTGGATCTCGCAGGGAAACTTGAAGCATAGCCCTCTCCATTCTTCTTTGGGTGACCCTAAGCCGTCTTAGAAGGTCGATTGAGCCACTGCCATATTACATACCATATTTTATAGTGTGGGATAAATTCCATATCACAATTTAAATACTATTCCTCTGCAAAACTAATCGCAAAGTCAATTAGGAAATGTTTAAATGCAAGACCCAATCCAATCCTTATAATTAGGAAAGACTTTGATGTCTTAAATTGTCGTGAAGTTTATATTTAAGTCAATCAAAGTTTTTACTCAATTGCTACCTGCTTTACTAATTAATTCTATAATTTTCCTTTTTAACCCCCGACGCAAAAAGAGTCTCTTCTTGTAAGTTTTACGTTGATATCTGTGTGTGTGTGTGTGTGTCTGTCTGTGGCATCGTAGCTTCCAAACCGACAAACCGATTTCAATGCTTTTTTTGTTCATTTTGAAAGCACGTTTACTTGCAGTGGTCCTTAGCTATGTTTGGTTAATATCGGTCCAGCGGTGTAACAGTATCAGCTCTTTTTCAAAATTATGTAATTATAGTTGGAGTCTAACCTAACTATTAGAAAACCTAATAGTTAGGTTATTTTTTTATAGTCGCTCCCTCTTACCCAGCACTGCAACTCCTGTAAGCCAGGATCAACAGTGGCACACAATGAAATGACACTGAGCGGTGAAGCTCAGGCATGTCCCGGGGAATCGCTTTAATTGTCTTGGATCCCGCAACGAATTTAATCAGAAACAGAAAAAAGGAGGAGTTAGAAAAAGAATAGTTCCACTTCCCTCCAGAGCAAAGCGGGAGACAGAATGATGTAAAGAGGCTATAGCCTCATAAAATGAGAGATTTGCAACTAGAGAAGCCAGCTACAAAAGCACCGAGGATCAATTTAAAGGTCCTAAGTGAGCTGTTATATTTGATTCCAATAGTAGGTATGGCAAAAGCGCTTAAACGCACGGAAGTTGTTCCTTGTTGCTACAAGATCCGTATAATAAACTACTCCAGATATTGGTTGCAAGCTGTTTAACATAATATCACGCTGATTTTGCCAGAGATCACACTCCCACAGGATGTGGTGAGCAGTTTGTTCATATTCGTTACTGGAAGTTGAGCACAGACAGATTGGTGAAGATACTAATTTAAAACTATACAATTTACTTTAAAATTGCCGTGTCCGGTAAGAAATTGTAATAGTTAGGTTAGGTTATTAACCTGTACTTGTAAGCATTTAATCCCGGGGTAACGCAAAACGATAGATTTGGGTGTTGATATCGACTTGTCTTGTAACCATGCTTTCGTTGTTCCTTGCGCGTTATAAAATTATGGTAACACAAGTAGTTATCTACTGCTACATACCTGATATCTTAGGATATACAACTATAATGTAATGTAAATATAGGTAAGTATAACTGTCAATGGAAATAACTAGAGACAAAGCTTTCTCATCACTTTCCGAGACAGTCCCTTATTTTTCTGGAATCATTTACGATGAATAAAATTTATTGCTAGGCCAATGCTTAGCTGCCTAATAAGGTTTTTATGTACAAAACAGTTTAATTCCATTACGGAGAATACCCACTTTCTATCAAGTGTAACGAAAATACATAGGCATACCTTCACTACCCCTAAAACAAGAGTTTATACAAAAACAATGTTTGACTTCACAAATAAACTTGTCGATCAACTATGTTGTTTTGTTTATTTTCTGATTCAATTATGATTACTGTTTTTTGTTACACGTTGGAGTCTAGTAGATATCTGTGTTGGTTGACCTTACTTTTACTTAATCTACACAAATAAATAAAATTGGAGTGTCTGTTTGTAATATTGAAATAACCGGATTTTACTACATTAATATGAATATATATACGGTACATATCTATACAAATAAATAAAATTGGAGTGTCTGTTTGTAATATTGAAATAACCGGATTTTACTACACCAAAATAACATTTTTTACAATTTTTGTCTGTCTGTCTGTCTGTTTGTTCCGGCTAATCTCTGAAATGGCTGCATTTGACGGGACTTTTATTGGCAGGTAGCTGATGTAATAAGCAGTAACTTAGGCTACTTTTATTTTAGAAAAGTCTTTTATTTTACAAAAAAAAACGAAATAAACTAATTAACACGCGGACGAAGTCGCGGGCACAGCTAGTTCGATATAATTCTGTCTACGTGACCGCCTAGATTTGCCGAAATCCTTCGTAAAACTGGGGATAAAACCACCTAAAACTAAGCGTTATTGTACCCTCGGGTTGTAAATTTTTATTAAGTTACATCACTTTATTGCAAAAGTTCCCTGGAATATCAATTTTATAATCCGTGGACCGAACGTAAATTATGAACGTGCGGATATTACTTTGGAGCTTTTTGTTAATTTAGTACCTACTTACGTATCGTAATGAAGTCACTATCTGTGGTAGTGCTTTAATTAAGATCAACAGTGTCCATAAGAAATTTAATTGCAACTAATTTTACGCATTACTTATATTATTTGGCATTAAATAAATATTATTAATATTATAGAACGACACCGAATTGAACATAAAAAGATATGGCAATTCGGTAAAAGGGTTCGAATGTTTTATTTAATGTTCTTACTTATAAAAAAGTGCTAAATTGCTGAGAAGGAATTTTCCAATTATTTTTATATATATATTTTTATTATCCTCTACACAACTCCAGCTACGATGTGTGCCGCTAAATAAATTATTACTCTTTTAGGGTCTGTTTCACAATGTCCAGATAAAGTCTCGAATAAGCTACTTGCAACTTATCTATCGAATAAAGACATCGTTTGCGTTTCATAATCCATAAATAGTACTAACTGGCAAATAAACTGCAAAGTAAACTATTGGCCAGATCAAGCTTAGGATAGGAAAGTTAACTGATGGATAAGATATCTATCGGTGGTAAACACCACCGAAATAAGCATCGTTAACTGATGGATAAGATATCGATGCTTATTTCGGTGGTGTTTACTGTTAAAATAAAATGGTAAAATTTGATACTAGTGAAGACGAAATTGGTGAATTATTTGATGGTGAACCGCGCATAAATCCGACACCGCTAAGAAGAACACCACTGAAACACCGCAACAAACATTTGTTGACATTAACATTTGACGTCCATTTATTTGACTTTCGTACGTTTAATTTCACGCAGTAAAAAATCAATTTATATATGTATTTTATGTGATAAAATAATAGTTAGAAGATAAATTTGAAAAGATTTATGCAAACCTGAAAATGCTAACCATAAAAATGAGTAAAAAGATATTTTTAGGTGTGTTTATCATAAGAAATGTATTTATGGGTTGTCTGTTTCGTAAGACGGAACGACAAAATGCGACGTTGCCAAACCTACCTATTAGTAACTGCCGAATAGCTATCTGGCAAATACATTTATCGGGAAGGCGGTGGTGAAACGCAATGTGTTTTATCCAGATCTTATATCTGACAGTTTATTTAGTAGTTAGCTATCCGACACTTTATCTGGACATTGTGAAACAGACGCTTAGAAAAATAGAATCGACTTTTACTTGTCTGTACCGAATACACAGGACAATTATAATAATATTTGGGTATTATTGTTGTATATATCAATTTTATAAGAATAAATATGTATTAAATAGGAAAATAAATTAATAAGGTGGAATAATAATAATAATATCCTGGGAAATAATTTACACACGGCCATCTGATCCCAAACTAAGCAGAGCTTGTACTATGGAAACCAGATAGCTGATATACTACATATATTACTTTTCTTTAGTAAATACATACTTATATAATTATCTTTAGATTCATGAAATAAAAACCAAATTGTGCTGCTCTGAAAAGGGAATATATAATATATAAATGGTTACTTAGATATTTTTATTTAACAATATGTAGGTCTAATGCAACTAATTGTTACTATTTACAACAATTACAATAATAATAATGTGCCTGAAAAGAGCAACAAGATTTAAAACTATTATTTAGGAATTCTATATTTAAAATTTCCTTTTATGTCACATTGACAACATGTTTGACAATCTTTCATAGATTTCCACAGCTTAAACATGTAACGACAATAGCATACCAACAATATTTAATCAAATTCCCTGGCTCAGAAGAGACCATGGTACAATTAGTAAATGTTCACTTAAAAAAAAGTTAAGACAAATATTGCTTACCGAGTTCGCTGATACCTTAGAAGCGTGATACAATACAACTGTCAACGAACATCACCATTTAACCAACTAATAGTAGTCATAGTTGTGCAATAGTTCTTTGCGGATACGTAGAATGTTATGTTTATGTACCTAATCTAAGGAACACTATTATGTAACGAGTGCTAATCCCGCCGACAGAGCCGTCTTTAACCTATTGGAGGCCCTGGGCATATTAGGATAATGGGGCCCCTATGACTTTGACAGAACACTATTTTGTTAGAATAGACAAAGAAAGTAGATAAACTAGGTTAAATATTTATTTTTATTAACAATCACATGATGACGAATAAATAAATGTAATAATGTCCACAACACAAAAGAAACTCTTTTAGCATTTACAGGTTATTGCTTAAAAATCTATGTTATTTGAAGAGGAACCCTTCTAGATTTCAGATGAGCAAAATCGTTAATCACTTCTTCAAAATCTATGTTTTTTAGCACATCAGATTCTATGGACATCAGCGACAAACTGGTTAATCTCTCTTGAAGCATTGTACTTCTCAATTCATTTTTAATTCTTTTTAATTTGGAGAAGGAGCGTTCCCCACTGCAGTTAGATACCATCATGCTTAAAAAGATTCTCAATGCAATTTCTACATTTGGAAATGTGTCTTCAATTTTGTTTTCTTTCAAAAGTTGATATATTATTAATATACTCGTACAATCCTTATTTTCACTGTCAACAACTTTCAAGTATTCTGTTAAATGCAAACATTCTATTTCTAACTCTTTCTCATTTACATCTTCGTAATAAAATTCAGCAAATTCTTTGCAACTTTGTCTCAACTCTTCAAAATTCAGAGTTTTCAAGCGAAAAAATAAATCAAAACGTTTACTGATATTTTTATACGAACTTAATCGCTGTTTTAAATTAACGCTGAGGGTGTCAATTATGGGAAGAAATGTTTCTATTTTAAATCTTTCTCTTCCATTAAGTTGGACTGACGGCGCAGAGCCATCAAAAAAACTCTGGCGAGAACTTCTGCGTTTTATTCTTTGTGATAGGTCCTTGTAGTCAGGTTCTGGGTTTCTTTCTTTGGCAGAAGATTCGAAGGAATCAAATTTATCCCTGAGGTTAATAATAAAATCATCGATTGAAGTAAACATATTTGTAGCAACGTCCAGTGTTATTGTTTATTTCTGAAGATAATTACTTATTTTGTCTATTCTTTCCATTATACAGTTCCAAATTCCCGTTAGTATAATATATTCTAGTTTTTCCATCTGTCTGGACAGACTAAGGGCTTCGTCTCTAGTTTCTCGTGCCTGTTCTGCATCTTTTGCGATGGATATCAAAGCTTCTATAACTTGTTCATAACCTTCATGCAAGGCGCTTACTGCATCTGCTCGGGCTGACCATCTGGTTTGTGAGAGACTTTTAACAACTTTTTTTGAACCTAAATGTTCTGTCAATATATTCCATCGACGAGTAGAGCCCGAAAAAAAGTTGTATACTTTCTGATTCATTGCAAAAAACTTGGTTGCCTCCGATACACATCCAGCAGTATGTACACCCATTATGTTTAATGAATGTCCCGCACACGGTACAAAGGTAGCAAATTCACATTTCTCCTTGATTCTTTCTTGTAGACCAGTATACTTCCCCGACATATTTGAAGAATTGTCGTAGCTTTGTCCTCTGCAATATTTTATGGGAATATCACGGTTATCTAAAAAATTCAAGATGGTTTCCGCTAAATACTCAGATTTATGCTCTTTAATAGGTATAAACTTCAGAAACCTTTCAACAGGAACACTGTCATTTACGTATCGAATTATAAAAGTTAGCTGGTCAACATGAGACAGATCGGGCGTACTATCAACGCTAATGGAAAAATATTTTGCTAATTTAACCTCATTTATATTTTTTTTTAGAACCTGTCTTCCCATTACGTCAATAAACTCGTTACAAATATTCGCGCTGATAAATAAGAAATGGTACCTTTTCCAGGATTTCCAATTTTTTTTAAGTGATCTGCTATAAATGGATCGAATTCACTCAATAATTCGACACATCCCAAATAATTTCCATGATTTGGAGATTCTAGGATTTCATTGTCGCCGCGAAACGAAAGCCCTCTCGATGCCAAAAATTTTACAACAGCTTCAATCCGTTTAAGTACATTTCTCCAATAATCCACTTCTTTTTGATGTTGAGATAATAAGTCAATATCTACTCTACCACACACTTTACTTCGTGCAAGATAAGTCATCATGGATTGCCTATGTGCTGGGCTATTTTCATGTGCTAAAATGATGTGATTAATGTGCTTCCAATCATTACATCCACTCGAAGAGCATAGATTTACATCAGCAAGGTTAAACAAGGAGCATGAAAAACAAAATACAGACTTTTTGGATGGCGAGTACAACAACCATTTTCTGTCGACGCTTTCATTGTTAAATAATGCTTTGTTGAAATATCTAGTTACTGATTTATTACCATCTTTGTAGGTTCTGGATGTATCGGAAAAGTCAGAATCTTTATTTTCCAAATATGCAGATCCCTTACGAATTAACATTTCGCGACTTTTTTCTGTAAAATTTTCATGAAAATAATCGGCGATATCGTGTGATATTTCTTCCGGATTGGAAAACTGTTGTTGTTCTACTGACACAGATGTGTGAAATCACCGAATTTGTTGCTCTTCCGTCATAGGGACGGTCGTTTTCTGATTCAATGTCTTTTCCAAAGTTGGTTGAAATTGTTGAAGAACATGAGGATTCAGAAATTCCCGCAATTTGTGAACGACACGACTCATCATGTGGAAGATTTTTGTTTTGGCTGCTACTTACAGAAGTTTCTCCAGAAGTAGTAGTAAAATATGATGTTAATTTTGGTAACTTTTCAATTATTTCCTTCTGAAGCACAGCTTTTTTCCTTTTTTCAGATCCACTAGGATATGACCGTTTCGACATTATATTATAATTCACAAACGATGACAAGCAAACGATGATTTAATTAGAACATACCTCAGAACACAATCAATAACAGCTACAATGCTACAAACAAAACAAACTTCACAACACCACATACAAATACAGGGGAATTCCCGACCACCGAGTCGGTCATTCGATCACGTTCAGTTTTACGTTGTTGTTCCTGCGAGTAGACCTTAGCGGTGTCGAAAAATTACTTTAACAAATATTTTATTAAAGGCAAACGGCAAGAATGTATGGGACTTTTGTACCGCTTGTAAATTCTCGTGTTACGGGATATTTTATGTTTTAATTGGTGGTTAATGTGATAGAAAAGGCATTTTTAATTTCTTAGATTTTTAGAACTTGGGATAGAAAAGTTATAGCCCGTTTTATTTTAAGGTTATGTTTGGTAATCTGTGGGTCAACCCCATGACCATGGAAACATTGCAGTTCGAAGATCACTCTTACTGCCTAAGTAATAAAAATACTGTAAATATCAAAGTGTGTCTACTGATGTGGCAATGAAATGCTAGTGTTAACTAGTGTACCAATGAAGATTGTTACATATTATATTTACATAAACATTGTTATGGTGATAAAGTAAATGTTGTAGCTCTTTTTATAGTCTTTTACATGGATTTATTCCGAACCTGCCCCGAAAACCCTAACCGGGTCGCGAGTTAGGTTACGAAGATGCAAAAAACTATTATTTGTTGAGATAATGAAAAGTTCTTTATTTCCATTAATTACATGGTTCATAACCCAGTGTACATTTGTGAGAGGTTGCGAGGGGTTATATATGAGGTTTAGAGTGGAGGTAAATAAAACAATAGATTCTTTGTTTTTGTAACTACAATAATTTTATTGATATTATTATTAATGTATCCTTAGTATTACTTCATCGTTGACTGCGACTGCTAGCGGTAGCGTGTTCAACCGCAGAAAATGAGGTCCTGGGTTCAAATCCCGGGTCGGACCAAAAAGTGATTTTGGGATTTTTCCGTAAAAGGAAAATTCTCAGAATCAGCCCGAAGTCTGGAAGTTGGAGGTAATACACCCCCGTGCCTCGGAGAGCACGTTAAGCCGTCGGTCCCGTACCTGACCTCTTTCCGGCCGTGTCGGTAGTCGTCCCATCGGATCATGAGAGTGATGGAATAGAAAGTGACCCTGTGTTTGCGCACACACTTGTGCACTATAATATGTCCTGCGCAATTGGGTAATCTCCATTGAGAATGGCCGCCCTGGCCGAAATTCGGCCGGGAAGACATCGGTTAATATCTCAAATCAAGTCGCCTTCAAATGTAAGTAAATTGAGGGGGGAGGGATGGAGGGGGGAGGGCGCTACCCTCCTGTACCATCCCCAACCCGCGGAACCCCATGGTTATGGAGATATCCATGGTTAATGTTTTTCTAACGCTCGGCGGCCGCTGCCGCGCGCCAAATGGTCACCGTTCTAACCTAACCTAACCCAAATTATTTCATAAAAGTGCATTTTTGCAAAAATATCATGATAGTGACGATGAATAATTCAGTTTTGGGTATTTTTCGGATAATTATATAAAAAATTAATATAACTTCTAAACACGAAAGCAATGTTTTTACATTGTTTTACAACGCTGTAGGTATCGAAATCGCTACGTAATCTTCAAAATTGCGTTCTGTTTTGTGCATTTGTATGGAGTACTATGATTTTATAAAATTCATAAAAAAAAATTGGCGCGTCTCCGGCAGCAAAAAATGCGTTTTATCACTTAGTACGAACCCCCTTAACCCCCCCATATACACACTTATCTCAAATTCAGGCGACTCGATTTGAGATCCAACCCAAGACATCATCATTACCTACTTCATCTAAGAATATCTTCATATAAGTACCAAACAATAATTATCACATAGCACAAAGCAACATTGGGTTTATTGAGAACTTCACTCTCTTCGTATCATGCTTTCTTCTTAGTCGGGGCAAGCGAATGTTGCAATTAACACATTGCAAACTCGTCATTTTAATTAAATGATAAAGCGTCCTTTCGTGAATCAACTGTCAACAGATATATATTATAGCACGGAGGAACTGATGCTGAACTCACGTAATATCTGCAAGATAATTTGCTAAATTGATGACATGTATCACAACAACAGCAATAAATACCTGACAGATTGTCTTTGCCTGTCAATAAATAATTGCCATGAACTAAAAAAATATTGACGACGAAAATCGTTCCTATTCAAAATCATTAATTATTTCGATATAATGCAACTACTGTGCTTACTTAGGTATAATAAATATGTTTATAATTAAATGATTTATATGTAATGTTGTTCCCATTTCTAAATAATTAATTATAATTTCGACATTTATATTATTTTACGCATGGAAATTTCTGTAAACGTAACTGCGTTTAGTTTACGATTTTATTACGTTTATTTATTGAAAATAATTGAAATATTCTTTTTGATTTAATTAATTAATCCCAAGTTCTAAAAATATTATACTTACATTAAAATCAATACCTTAGTTGTCTTAACAAGTGGTACAAATTATATAGCTGAACAACAAAGGAAGTATGCGATACGGATTCTGCCATTTTCTTTTATTTATAAAAAAATACAATTAAGTAATAATTAAATATTGTTACATTAGAGATTGCACTAAAGATAAAAACATATTCATGTATTACTTTGTGTTTAACAATTGACAGAAAATCTTTAGTGTGGTTTTTAAACGTACTCGTACGAGTCGTACGATGGTTACGTTTCATGATAATATCATAAAGGGAAATGCAGTGTTTAGTTTACACAGATATGATTGTAGTACGTATTTGCGGTTTTTAATATGTTAGAGTAATTTTACTCCAAAATACTTCGTAAAATACGTATTTTCCATCTTTCCATCATTCCATCATACTTATTCGACAAGTACGAAAAGAATCGTCATGTTGCAATTGCCTTCTCTGTTTTGTTGCGAATGGATATTTGACAAATTATTGTTTTTATGTAAAATTTACGGTAGTAATAATAAAAAAGTCTTCATCTATAGTAAAAGAACCTAACAATGTGAACCGAAGTTCTCAAAAAAAAACTATTAATTTTTTTCTTTAATTAAAACTCATTGTACATAAATAAAATATGTACCTCTTATTAGCATTTTTATATTATATACCTAACTAATGTGGCATAAATTATTTTTGGACATCGATATTCAGACTAGGGCCAAACTTGTATGGGATTCCATTCCACTATCTCCATAAATACAGGGTGTAAAAAGAGTAGAACCGGTAATTTTGAGGGCTCAATGTACTCATCCCACCCTTTATATTTAAAATCTAGGCAAGCTGAAGTCGGAAAGCCAAATTTTTGGGCGAGAGTAGAATAGCTTCGCGCATGTAAAAGCTAGTAAGTTGGTATTGTAGTCAGTAATTTAGGTTCGATTTCTTCGAATTATATGAGATTTTTGGTAAGTAATAAATATTGGTTATCGTTTGGTAATCGGGCAGGAAGGAACTAGGGACTTTGTATTTGATCTGAGGGGGGCCCCTATCGCTCTCGGGGCCCTGGGCACTTGCCCAAAGTGCCCACTGGGAAAGAGGGGTCTGCCCGCCGACAAACTGTTACACAGTTTGGTGGGTTAAAATGTAATGTAATGGTTTTTGTTCCAAATAAATGATTTATTTATTTATCTTCTACACGGTTGCAAACCAACGTCCCAACAGAGATCACCCTTTTTTTTACGTGGTGGAAATGCTATTCGCACGTTGTGTAGGGCCGACCCACTAAAACCACCACGGTAGCCAGCCTCACAGTGCCTGTAGCGGGGGCTCTGGGTACTCGTGAACGATCTCACCAGTGCCCCCGCCGTACACTGAGTGTCTGAAACTCTCCCCCGGGGGCGAGAGGGGCCCGAATGCCTCCCCATCACGCACAAGCGCGTTTAGGCAACCTGAGCTACAGCAGGCCACCTCTTCCCAGGACCGCCTATACAAGACGAGTGGAGTGCCCTTCCTCCAAACGCCAGCGATCCCAGGGGTGGCGCCTAGCCGGGTAGAAGCCAGCCGGACGCTGCACACTCTCTCGCGCTGAGATTAGCTCCCAGCGCCGGAACAGAGGTCACCCTGGTAGTTGCCATCCATCTATACTGCTGTTGTGCAGTCTAGATGGATGGCAACCACCAGGGTGACCTCTGTTGGGACGTTGTTTTGCAAGCGTGCGAGATGCTTAAATGAAGTCTCATTCATCTTCATTTATAAAAATATAATTTTCAATATCTATTCTCTAATAACGGAGAAGATGCGTTACATACATACAATAAAACATAGTTAATTGATAACCGCTTTGGAAGAATTATGTAATCAATTGAGACAGACTGCAACAGTTTGATCTCCTTAAAAAAAGGTTGTAAAATAAAGGTGACCCCTAAAGTTGGAGAGTCAGTTTGTTAGTAACAAATTTTACCATACTTTTACAATTTCTTTTCCTAGTCTATTGCGCATTATTTTATCCCAGTTGTCGTCGTTAGACAGCAGACAATAAGTCATGTCAAAGGGCTACTGGATGGCTTTAACAACTCTGACACTAGGGTAACCACTGCCCATACGATAAAGTAAAGTAATTATCCTCATAATTCAGTAATTTCAATGTACAATTAAACTGCAATTATGAATTCCAATAGACCATGTCTTTTTTTAACCTATGAAAAACGCCTAGCAAGTGCTTTTTAATACAAAGTTGCAATGAAGTTTTGGCCTTTTCATTAAAGCCACATCTAAAGTATTACATACATACATACATAGACTCACGTCTGTTTCCCAGAGGGGTAGGCAGAGACAACGGATTTCCATTTGTCACGATCTTTGCATACTTCTTTTGCCTCGGTTACTGTCATTATATTCTTCATACATGCTCGCCGGTTTAGGGCCGCATCTAAAGTATTATTGACATTTATTTCGAAGATAGGGAATAGCCCGCATTTTTCAAACACATCGATTTTAAAACAAGTACATGTATGATAAGATAATAAGCAGTATATCACATCTATTAGAAACGGAAATGTACCTAATGGATGAATTCAGAGTAATAGTGCAGCTGGTGAGTTCCGGGCTTCATTGATTGCCAATTCTACGCTAACGTTCCTGGAAATCATCAATCACTCGGCTATTGCATCCATTATTCAGATTGGAAATGTTTTATGGTACATCTAAGCTACACATACGTCAGCGCAGCTGCGGCCGGAAATAAGTATTAGATTATTTGATTTAATTTATTGTTTACCACAAGAAAGGGAACAGATCTAAACATACTAGAGATCGCTCATGTTCGTAATTCGACCATTAAGGTTCTATTAAATTTTAATTTTATAGCATTTTTCGCAATGCAAAGCGTTTATCTAATCTCAAAAATGGGAAATCATAAATTTAATCGTCCGGCGGGTCTCGAACCTGCACCATCTACCAATCCGGGGTAGGCGCTCTGCGTTAAGTTACGAACGATACACGCTGGCAGATCAAATTTAGGATTCCCTTGCTATTTCTATTTATTTCTATTGTCAAGGACTATACACATTAAAGACAAATTATATTAATCTGTCTCGTTGGTCTAGCGGTAGCGTGTTCAACCGCAGATAATGAGGTCCTGGGTTCAAATCCCGGGTCGGGCCAAAAAGTGATTTTGGGATTTTTCCGAAAAATAAATTTCTCAGTATCAGCCCGAAGTCTGGAAGTTGGCGGTATTACACCCCCGTGCCTCGGAGAGCACGTAAAGCCGTCGGTCCTGTACCTGAACTGTATCCGGTCGTGTCGCTAGGCGTCCCATCGGATCATGAGAGAGATGGAATAGAAAGTGCCCCCGTGTTGGTGCACACACTTGTGCACTATAATATGTCCTGCGCAATTGGCTAGTCTCCATTAAGACTGGCCGCCGTGGCCGAAATCGGTCGGGAGGACATCATCATGTTAATCTGCTCTCAGTTTTGAAACTCACTTTGTCATATCTTATCAGTTGGTCAGTGACAATAATACACTGACAAATTAAATTAAATTTCATGTAAAGGATATTGTCCTATAAGCGTGGTTGTGGTGGTCATTTGCCTGATGTTATTTTACACTATTAACGGCATACCTTCCTTTTCATAATGAAATAAACATCCGATCATTAATATTAAAAAATAGCATATTTCTTGAATATCCAAATAACACCTCTTATTGGAAAACCCTATATCTATTTCTACTGCACTCAACCAACAAAATCAGGAAATAATTTCATCACGTGATTAAAAACGCTAATTTCTGCGTTGTCATTTCACCGCAGTAAACAGACAAGCGTGTCTACACTGCCGCGCTAACCCTGCAGGTCATGTATGTCTAAGCCAAACACGGGACCAAGTTAACGAGCCTACAGTAGCTTAGTAAGTATGTTTATTTAATATTGCCTTTACACTTCACCACTGAATCATAAGCGTGTCGCGTTGCGGGTAAGCTTTGCCTTCCATAAAGTTACATACCCTACATAATTTCATAGTTAAATAAAATTAAGCTAGCACGCTTCTCTGCGGTATTAGCGGACCACATCGACGTAACTTAGTACATTGATACATAAAAAATTATGTTTGTTTCCCATTAAATATTTATTTATTAAGCTATTGCATAGCTTCTTTCGCGGGCCTTGAGCGTGGGGACCGACTCCGGAAATTCCGTAACGACAAAAACCTAACACCCCCCACTCCGACCGCCATCTATCGATAAATACCAGAACTTTTAATGACTTTTTGAAATATCACGCTTGTCTCTTTAGTTCAGCAACCCGCCTTTAGGTGGCATTGGTTGTATTGGAAAACTAGCGTAATCAGCTGTTTGTGAGAAATTATATAGGTGTATAGGTAATTATCATCTACGTACAACAGTGAATATCTGTACTCGTATAATTTGTGTACAAAGTGTTTTAAATATGAATAAACGAAGTGCATTTATTAATGAAGCAAGACACAAAAAATTGTGAAAGAAAATGAGTTAGTACTCTATATATATACATTCATTTTATTATTATTATCACAAATGCAGTATTATAAAATAAATAAATAATTATAATTGCATAAGTTGATAAAAAATGCTATGCAATAGCTTTACCGCGGCAGTCTCAGAGTGCCACGCGTCTTTTTTTTATTATTGTAAGGAAAACCAACAGCTACACAAAAAATATAGAATGAAAAACATTAAGCCGATTACAGATTTTCACGGATAGCAGCAGTGAAACACACTTACAAAAATCCAGTACAAACTGTTACAATGTCAAACAAAAAAAAACATACGAAAAGATACTATTAATGATAGTAGTTACATATGTTACAAAATTAATTTTCGAGAAATTTTAGGTTTAGCTGCCTACGTGCCACCCGGCTATTAGTGTTGAACGGATCAAAAGCGAACTCTTTACACAGTTTATTAAATTCCCTGCTTGCTCGCACAATGTATGAATTCTGCCTACAATTTGAAGACAAGGGAAAAAATATTAATAGCGTGGAACATTATTTACACACGGCCATCTGATCCCAAACTGATGATGATGTCCCAACCGAATTTCGGCCACGGCGGCCAGTCTCAATGGAGACTAGCCAATTGTGCAGCACATATTATAGTGCACAAGTGTGTGCGCAAACACAGGGGCACTTACTATTCCATCACTCTCATGATCCGATGGGATAACTAGCGACACGACCGGAAAGAGTTCAGGTACAGGACCGATGGCTTTACGTGCTCTCCGAGGCACGGGGGTGTAATACCGCCAACTTCCAGACTTCGGGCTGATGCTGAGAAATTTCTTTTTATGGAAAAATCTCAAAATCTCTTTTTGGCCCGACCCGGGATTTGAACCCAGGACCTCATTATCTGCGCTTGAACACGCTACCACTAGACTAACGAAGCAGTCAAACGATCCCAAACTAAGCAGAGCTTGTACTATGGAAACCAGATCACTGATATACTACATATACTACTTTTCTTTTTGTAAACAAATATATAGATAATTAAACCCAGATTCAGGACAAATAGACACGTTCTTGTGCACAAATATCTGTCCTGGGTGGGAATCGTACCCACGACCATCGGCGTGAAAAGCAGTAGATATCTTTTGGCTTGGGTCAATTGATGGTCTTGCGCTACTTTTACCAGCGGTTTTAACCGACCGTAATAAGATCAGCGGCGAGCAGCGCTGTCCAAACGCGCGCGCTTACAATTAGATTAGCTAGCTAGATAGTAGTTGCGTTTCATAGTCACGCAGTTCAAACGCGCCGCGTGTGAGACGCGCGCCGTCGCGTCGGCCAGCGCTGGCGAAGCGCGCGCGGCCCGAGCTCCTCTACTGGCAGCTAGCGTTTCAGAGTGACGCGGGTCGCACGCGCCGCTGTTGAGACGCGCTGGCCTCTGGCGCGTGCCGCGCGCGTCACTCTGAAATCAGCCTAAGATATTATTTATTTATTTTATTAACGACTAGCAGCTCGCCTCGGCTTTCAAAGTCAAAGTCAAAGTCAAGTTCTTTATTGTGGTACATAGGTAGTAGGGTGTTATTATACAATAATATTAATGTTCAGCTATGACCCGCCGTACTGGCATACAATAATAATAAAGTTATTCCGTCTACATATTATGATCATTAAAATATTCACGGGTATTAAACAAACTTGTGATATCTTTCGAATGGAATGTCCAAATTTAACATTAAAAAAAGTTATATAATGGTATCGAAGCAGACTTAAATATAAAGTCATTTATTTTGATGAGGATTAATTCCAAAGTATAAATAAAAGAGGTTTTATAGCGGTGACCATTATATTTTTTTTTAAATGAAAAAAACAATTATTGTGACATAACTATAATAGTTAGATAAAAAATATCGCAACACCAGATGGTGTTGCGATATTTTTTGTAGATAATTATATGTTCTGCAAAGACGTAGTACATTATTTTGTTCTATAATCAATAGTTTTCGCAGCGCACGCGGTGTAAGAAAGTTATGTGGTATTTTTTTCATACCTTAAGTTACATTATTGGAGTTTTCGTACGGATCCCTAACTTTTTTTAAATTTTAACATAGCCTATGTTCACCGCAGATAGTATAGCTTCCCAACAGTGAAAGACATTTTCAAATCGGTCATGTAGTTTAGAAGCCTATTCAATACAAATAAACAATCAAATCTTTCCTTTTTATAATATTAGTGTAGAAGTTGTTGAAATTCGTCGAAAATGGGGTCTTAATCCGAAATTAAATGCAAATAAAATACTTCCAGTTTCACAATAATAACAGTTTTTTTTAAAGTTCCGTATTACTATCATGTACCTCTAAAATAAACAAACTTGCAAAATGGCAAATGTAAACTTTTGCGTGAGCATTTAGTTCAGAAGTAAACAAGATAAGAAGACAGTACAAAGTTGCGTTGCTCGAAAACATGGCTGCCTTAAAACACAACACCCTCCGATCCAAACTAGGCAGAGCTTGTACTTTCAAACTCACACAACTGATAAACATACTTAAGTATATATTTATAAGTACAAAAATATTTTTCCTTGTTGTTGATGGAAACAACGACCTCTGCCTTAGAAGTCAGACTCACTAATCACTTTCCCACTCAATCAATACTAATGTTTAATTAACTCGAGAGCAGTTTTTAATAATATAGGGAACTGAGGAATAGGTTATCAATTCGACTGTTTTTTTAATGTGTTGTATACCTATATGTATTAATTTCATGAAATCATTTTTGTTCATTCGGTAAGCTAAGTTTTGGAATGGGCCCATATAGGTAAATTTAGTTCCAATAGTTTGTTATATGACAACATTAAAGTCAGTTTTATGATTTATAAAAAGTAATTATGTAAGCTTTTAATTACACAAGATCTACTTATGACTATATTTTACAACTATTTATACTACCGATAACTGAAGACATGACTTGGGATAGTAAAACGAAGAGTTTTTATAAAAACTAACACTTCTTTCAAAGTAATAACAGCGAGAAAAAAGGAGGCTTAAGAAAACTTCATTAGGAGTCTTGCTTTTTAACTTGTGAGGCGTGGTCTTGCAGCCGTAATAATTGTAATGAAATGTACCTCCACTGGAAGGAAGGATACAGTAAGTTTTTGAAGAAGTGACACAAAGGAAACTATCAAAAATACTTTAAGTGAAAGGAGTTTGAAGACTTAAGGTATACTAAATTTAAATGGCTATTTTGTATGTAGATTTATTGAACAAAAAGCTTGGTTGGCGTTACGAAGCGAAATTCACGGTTTCTGTCAGTTAATTCAATTTTGCCGCGTTATTTAAACCCATTTTTAGTTTCCTGTTCATTATATATTAACCTGTGCCTACTTGAAACGAGTGGAACTTACATGAAAAGAAAATGTTGGACTTGTTAGCCTCTTAAGTTATGAATGGTTGGATACGGCTAGTGTCGGTTAAACCGGATTCGAAACTCGAACAAGAGAACATAATTTTATATAATAAATGAGTCAGTTCCTGTTCACAAACGGATATTCTTCACGATTCGAATTTCCCTGAAAAATAAAAATGCTTTAACCTTATAACCACAAACTCTCAGAATTTTAATGGGCGGCTTTCACTAACGGTGACTTTACACAAAGCCGCAATAGAAAATAAATGAAGACCTCTGAGGACAAAGGCTAAGTGTAACTTATACGCGCAGTTCAATTTTATCCCGTAAAACTATGCAGCATGGCATAAAATCGAACAGCTAAGACGTAACTTGTCACCTTTATCTATATTGTCTACCATATTCTGTCATATCTTAATAGAAACCTGAAATTACTTACATAAACAATGTCTACTAAAATGTCTGAGCTATGTAACAATTACGTAGATACCTAATTTCCTTCCTTCTCGGTAATTGACTTGCCATTTTCAAAGTTATTATAAATATGTTTATACTTTGCTTAGTAGCGACTGCAATTGTTAAGTGTCGGGAAAACATAATTTTAGGGAGCGCAATTGTCACAAGGTGTAGTTTGGAGTGTGCGGCTGTAAAAGCAAAATAAAAAAAACCTTTTTCTAAAATGTTCTAAATAACCCACGGTTTTATGCAACCCTATAGGGTTGCATACCAAAATGATAATGAGGAATAATCTTTCTGGTAGGTACGATTTAGCCCATCTGTCCGACAGTTACAGCAGTATTTTCAGTAAATACTTATGCGAGAGACCTTAACTTTCGAACGGATTTAGATGTTGCTTACACAACATTATTAAAAATACAAAAAAATAAAAGGTATTTTCTTTGATGCACTAAATGCATCAGATTCTCATTACCGAATGTGACTCAAATTGTACCAACAGTTGCACTTAATGCGGAAATATTAGATTTAGTCTCATCGACCGTATTTTTACGATTGACACTGTATAAAAATTGCAATGGGGTCCTCAGATTGAAAAGTTAGCAGGTAAATTAAGTTCGGCTTCCTATGCTGTCTGGAAAATAAGACAATTGTCAGATGAATAAACTGCTAGATTAGTGTATTTGGCGTACTTTCATATTGTCGTATTCATTATGTCGTATGGCATTCTACTGTAGGATTCGGCGGCTGATATAGGTACTATTCTTGTATTGCAGAAAAGAGCAGTCAGAGCCATTTATGGTTTTGGCAGTCGATTCTTTGCGAACTTTGTTTAAAGAAATAAATATACTTACTGTGCCATCCGAATATATATATCAGAATATTATGTTTGTTAGAAAAAATATTGATTAATATAAAAAGAAAAGTGAACTGCATAATATAAATACGAGGAATAAAAACAAACTAGCCATGCCATGCTTAAGAGTAAGCAAAACTAATAAATCATTTTTAGGAAATTGTATTAGGTTTTATAAAATGCTTCCTACTCAAATCATGATCTGCCTGTCACAAGTTTTAAGACACACTACTAAAGAGTACATCGATGATAAAGACGTCGGGCTCTCAGTACAAATATTACAATTAAAATCGGTTTTTTTTTACTATGACTGTGTTTCCAGATAAATATAATAATTATTAATTTACTTTATCTATTTTTTATATAAATAAATTTTTTGGTAGATTTTAGCGATATATGACTATTTCAATAACTTAAAATGCACCTCATGTATATCACAAAAGTTTCGGTGCGCGAGGCTTTATTTTTAGTTTTAGTTTAAACCAACACATTGCAGTTACTATCACTTAACAGTGTGACGGTTTACACATTGATATTTCTAATCACTATGCACGCAATTAAAATTTGCGTAGGTTCTACAAAAACTATGCAATATCGAAGTGCAACATCCAAATGGAACCTATTTGTATATAGCAATGGAGTTCACTGCCCTACAAGCTTTTTAAATGGGTTCAAAATTAAACATCTTCCTATCACACTCACGTGCGGTTTTTTATATTCAAGTTTTTTATTGTCTGTGCCGATCGTCTGTATGTAGGGCTAAGTAGACCGCTTAACACTAATCACTTTGCATGCAATTCAAATTTGCGTAGGTCCTAAATAAACTATGCAAATTCAAAGTGCAACGTCCAAATGGAACCTATTAGTATATAGCAATGGAATTATATCCCATACAAGCTTTTAAATGGGTTCAAAATTAAATCTCTTCCTATCACACTCACGTGCGGTTTTTTATATTCAAGTTTTTTATTGTCTGTGCCGATCGTCTGTATGTAGGGCTAAGTAGACCGCTTAACACTAATCACTTTGCATGCAATTCAAATTTGCGTAGGTCCTAAATAAACTATGCAAATTCAAAGTGCAACGTCCAAATGGAACCTATTAGTATATAGCAATGGAATTATATCCCATACAAGCTTTTAAATGGGTTCGAAATTAAATCTCTTCCTATCACACTCACGTGCGGTTTTTTATATTTAAGTTTTTTATTGTCTGTGTCGTTCGTCTGAATGTAGGGCTAAGTAGACCGCTTAACGTGCCCTCCGAAACACGGAGTCGCCAAAAAATTAAAGCCATTGACCGCGTGCTTAGATGCTAAGAAGCACCTCCCCGATCACATACGTATTAAAAATATAATAGAGATAAAAAAGCAAATAATGAGAATCTATTTTACGATGTTTTATTTCTCTCTTTTTCTTTCTGCCCCCTCGTCTTCTATTCCTCTGTCTTTTGATCCTATCTGTCTTCTGTTCATATCTGTGTTCTATTCCTATTTGTCTTCTATTCCCATCTGTTATCTATTTTTATCTTTCCAGTTTATATTTTATTATATTAGCCTAGTTTATGCTGTTAATATGGACAATACTCTAAGGGGTGAGGACCTGGTGACCTGAAATTCAGGCCTAGATTAAAGTTGATAAGATATTCTGACATATCTAAAATTAAGTACGTAATTTATAAACCTTATGAATATGAAGAACGAAATACCAAAATTAAAATCTACTCATGTTTTTGACACCCAATAACATAAAAACCAGACTCCACAAAGCATTATTTCCCAGCAGAAACCTATTACAATGCTGCCGAAAACATAAGCGCTCCAAAAATAGCTCGTTAGAGACGCTTATGGGGTATCTGCGCCCACTAATGGAGATTTTATCGGCTTACGTCGAACTTCCACGGCCATTATGTCCCGATACGAGTTACATTGCTACGAAAACAATATATCTACGTATCGTTACAACAAACATCATAGGTGAACATAACTTAACATTGATAACTTGGTTGTCATTCGCACTACTAAAATGACTTAACATACTTAGCTTACATTTATACAAATAAATAAAGCTCAGGTATCTGTTTGTGAGGTCAAAATAAAAGTATATTTCTAAATATATCAATAATAATGTCCTCCTAGCCGAATTTCGCCCACGGCAGCCAGTCTCAATGGAGACTCGCCATCTTCGCGGGGCATTTTATAGTGCACAAGTGTGTGCGCAAACACAGAGGCACAGTCTATTCTATCAATCTCATGATCCCATGGGACGACGAGCGATGGCTTTACGTCCTCTCCGAGACACAGGGGTATAATAACTCCAACTTCCAGACTTTTGGTTGATACTGAGATTATTTTTACCGATATATATATCCCATATTCTTTTTTGGCCCGACGCGGGATTTGAACCCGGTACCTCACTATCTGCTATTAAACACGCTAATGTTATAAGGATAAATTATTATTATTTAATGGTTCTCCCCGCGGCTGGAGTTATAGACGGGTATACGGAATAATTTAAGCGGGTTAACCCGCGGGTGAAAACTAGTCATAGAATAAAAGTTAGTACTAACAAATGGTAAAAGTTTTAGTTTGTTTTTAATTAACGGACAAAAACTTATATTGCTCTCACCGTAGCATAATTATTTGACCCTTTGCTCAATGCAGTAATACGAGCCAGACCGTCCAAGCCCATCGATTTATTCGCACGGTTACATCAAACGTGCTAAGTGACACTTGCTAGTATACTTTTTCTATCAAATACATGTATGCTTATAGTGAATTGCTTTCCGTCAGACACTTTTAGGCAGTCTACTGTGTCGAAGAATGACTTGAGCGCTAACAAACATCGTATTGAATTTTCGTTCCTACTTAATAACATCTAGGATTACACAGATACCCTGACAAATGTAAAAATAGCAATAACAATATATTTATAGAACGATTTCAGCATTATAAACATATGAATAGACAAAAACCTTGCTCTTTAAAAGCCTCGAGGCTTTTGACTCAATCGGTTCAAGTAGTTTTCAGGAAATATGTCCATTCATTTGGGTGAAAAGACCGAAGTGCGTAATTTTAATCTGTAGGTATTACTTACTTATCGTAAGGGCAGCGGTGACCCTAGTGTCAGAGTTGTTCAAGCCGCCCAGGATGACATGGCTTAACGATTGTTGTCTAATGACTACAACCGGGACCGACAGCTTAACCGCGAGTCTAGTTGCATAACCGCGCCGATTACTTATGGACCATTGAGAAAATCTAGGTACGAGCGCCACCAAAGTGGTTTTATTTCTGAGCGTCTCCGTACTTCGGAAGGCACGTTAAGCTGTCGGTCCCGATTGTAGTCATTAGACAACAATCGTTATGAGCGCCTATCTCTTAGTTATGGGCGCCTATCGGTATTAAGTGTTAACTATGTATTACAACAACGTACCACATTGTAAATGCCAAGTAAATATCTATTTGTTCCACAGAAATCACTCAAACAGAAATACTACCGTGTCCGTAAAAGTAAACCATGAAAGTATACTAAGAATATTTTTAATGCCAACATAAAATTTCACTACAAACTTTACGATGCAGAAAAGTACTTGGAAAAATCAGGATGGTAAGTAAGTAGATTTTACATCACTCTAAATGTCAACATATGTATATTTTACATATATAAAAATGAATGTTTGTCTGTATGTCCTTTATAGAATCGTAAACTATGTATTTGATTATGTGTTCATCTTCAGCAAATGTGTTGTGCATGAGCCGACGAAGGTTTCTGAGTTGATATGACCAATCTTCGACAGACGGCGCCACTATCTACTACTATAATATATTTCACAGGGTACAGCTAGATTTACATATTTCTCGATTTTAATTTTATAGCATTATTCGCAATGCAAAGCGTTTATCTAATCTCAAAAATGGGAAATCATAAAATTTTATAATTTGTAAGGTATTATCAAAATGAAATGATCTTTCACATGCAACTGTGAACATATCAGTCGGCCATGTTTCTAGAAAAACAAAACCGATAGATAATACCTACATCCTCCGGAAGGATGTTAGCATGGGAATCCTAAATTTGATCTGCCGGCGTGTATCGTTCGCAGCTTAACGCAGAGCGCCTACCCCGGATTGGTATGGTTCGACTGGTTCGAGACCCGCCGGACGATTCAATTTATGATTTCCCATTTTTGAGATTAGATATTTCTCGATGATACCGATACACATTTTCGTACTAAGAGTATAAAAGATTTACAGATGCTTTGAAATCTGGGGAATGCTTCGATTAATGTAAAGTAACGTGGGATGCAGGGACTGCTGTGTGGTGACGGCATAGAATATCATCACCCTATCTCATCCCGTGGGGGGCGTAGAAATCGACCGAGGAAATACCTACCAGAGAATTACGTTTTTCTGTGAACTATGACTATCAAACTGCGATCGCCAAACCGTGTGCCAAGCGTGGCGTTTATGGCGATATTCCACCATTCTGTGGGGAGGCTTTTGTCCAGCAGTGGACGTACTTTGGGTGACATAATGATGATGATGAACGTTGGCAATACAATCTTTCTACATAAAAACAGTATAATTATTATATCTTCATCTAGATATAAATGAAATGTATATGAATACCTAAGTGTTGAATTTAGAATGCTTCCCTTTAAATAACATTACGCGGATTTTTTTTTTAATCGTACTTGTTAAGTTTATTTTGGTTAAATTGTGGCAGCCCCTTAAAAACCTCGTTACTTTTGATTAGTAAATATGTGTGGATGCACCAGTCGTCTGTTAAACGATGCAGGAGGTATGCATTTTCACTCGAGTAAAACTTTTGTTTTGTGCTTATATGACTGAATTATTTAATCCACCTTTTCCGAGCGTCCATTCGCCTACGTTTATTTATTTTGCTTTTAATATAAAAAAAACACAAAGTTAGTAAGTAATTAATTAATAATATCAGACGACAAAAAGACAGAAAGACAGACGTAGTAGGTTATGTGTTAAAACAAATATACATATATTTAACCTATTTCAAAGAAGGTTGTAAATCCGATTGTATTTTTTTTTTGTATGTGTGTAATGGATTTCCCGATTGCTATTCAACAATTTTTTTGGCATGGTCCCATATACATTTTGTTCAAATCTGTCGTCATATGGAAAATTGAATTCGGTTCAATGTTTTTCTACTTTCTTTTGGCATGTACAGTAGCGCTAGACCGGCAGTCATGGAGTTCTTTGTCATTTGGGTCCTTTGTCCAGCAGTGGACTTATGATGGTGATGAAGATATCTAAATGAAGATATGTAGATGAAATGTATATGAATACCCAAATGTTGAATTTAGAATGCTTCCCTTTAAATAACATTACTGGGAAATCTAATATTATTTTTAGGTGTTTGTTGGGAAACCTCAATCTTTAGTTCGAATTCACTTAGACCGGTTGAACTGAATAAAAAGAAACTGTTTGTATGATTTTTAAACAATTTGGAAGTAAGTTAAGTAAATATGCGTAAATACGCTATAAACTTTATAAGTGTACTTCCGACCCGGCAAGGCAAAACGATGCGGTTTTCTAAGTATGTTTCGTACTAAATATATAACGTACAAACATTTATTGCTTTTCAAAGTAGTCTAAAGCAACAAGATAGAAAAAACATTGAAAGAAACGTAAGGAGCGCTAGCAACTAGACAATTATCTACAAAAGAAAGCAGATAATATATGTAACTAGTTATGCCCCGCGGATTTACCCGCGTTAAAGTAGTTTTGGCGTAAAGAGTAACAAATATCCATCCATCCGTACTTACAAACTTTCGCGTTTATACTATTCGTAGGATATATCAGATATCTGGTTTTCATAGAATAAGCTCTGCTTAGTTTGGGATCAGATGGCCGAGTGTGAATAATGTCCCAGGATATTTTATGTAAGAATTGTATATAAGTACCTTGTTGATATAAGTTGTATCATAAATACAGGAAGTAATGCAAGAAGCTTATTGTGCATTTGCGGCGTCTATAGCTGTAGACGTTGAGGTTGAGGTTAAGCAACTAGGCTCGCGGTCAGTCCATAGATGGGTGACTACTGAAGTGGTTTAATTTCTGAGCGTCTCTGTTTATCGGAGGCACAATAAGCTTTCGTTCCCGAATGTAGTTATCAGTCATGTCAGACATTTACAGGGTGGGCAGTGGTTACCCTAGTGGTAGAGTTGTTCAAGACAACTCTGACACTAGGATAACCACTGCCCATACAGTAAGTAGGTAAGTATACTACATGTGAAACTGAACAACACTTTGCACGTCAAAATGCAAAATTCTACTAATTTTCTTAATGCGAAAGGTTGTGAGTATGGGTGTATCGATGTTTGTTACTCTTTTACGCAAAATCTACGGACCGTATTTTGATGAAACTTTGTATTAATATAGCTTATATATAGGAATAACACATGGACTATAATTTATAATGTTGAAACACGGGTGAAACCGTAGGTCACAAATAGTTCACAGTAAAAAACAATTCGCATAGAAAAACAAAACGGCTAGCAACTTTGTATTTACAAACTGATTTTAGTTCTAGGTATAGTTAGTTCTGGAAACCCCAAACTGATTTTTATTTTTATTGTTATTCTAAGCTTCGTTGATGTTTTAATAAGCTACACTACATGTTGTTACACATCATACATTTAGGAAGCCACATCTGTTTCCTTGCAGCAGTAATATGAAACGTCAAGACTAATTTTGACTATTCCAAATAATCCCTGAGCTTCGCGAAGAGAAATACATACAATTTACTACGTAGGTAACACTTATGTGTCTACGTCAAGACAGAGTTTTGGCGCCAACGCGAAAAAAGACGCATCAGGGCATTGTTTCATTTTCAAAAACTGGTGTAAATGCAAGTTTTTATGTGTAAATATGGTGGATTTTTGGACATAACATCATGGACATGGATGGTACACAAGAAGAGGAAAGTGCCATATTGCCGTGAATTGCGATTTTCTGTGTTGAATCTAAAACTCCATATAAGCCTCTAGAAAAGTCTCCACTGCTTTACTGGGGTACGACACACTTGACTGTGACGGACTTTACTTGACATGACGAAAATAAATGAATTAAAAATATATTTTACGGAAGGCTCAAAAGGCCGAAGAAGCCAGAGCCGTAAAACTGAATAAAAAAAATACGTCAAGACAATGTCAGGCAGGTTGATTAGGTCGAATCGGACCATAGCAATTTATGTTAAAAGGTTCATAGACAGACTTGAAACGAAATAGACACGTATTTCGTAGTATATCAACTCCATTTGTACTGAAGGTAGGTCTATAAATTATTCACACAGGTCCTTCAATGTTTTTGATGTATCCCGAGATATTAATACATTAGGATTTGAGTGGCGTGTGTGAGTAGAATGTTGTGCCTTAGTTGATTGTGTACTTTGTTCAGTCTACCCTGAATTAATTTAGGTGAAAGGTTATATAATAATATAATACGTTTCAACAATATGTAGCTAAGTAAATTATAAGCACATAGGAACGCTCATAGACAGACGTTCTCTTCTGTCTGTAAACGATGGATGAGTTAAAGCACCTACAAGCGCGGGCAGTTAACAGATGGGTGTCCGTCAAAGTGGTTCGATTACTGCGCTTTTCCATGCTTGAATGGATACGTTAAGTAATTAGCCCCGGTTATAGTCATTAGACAAGGCCATGTGCAGTTTGAACAACTCTGTCACTATGGTTACTGCTGCCCATACTATAAAGAAAGGAAACACAATAAAAATGCAAGTAATGACCTGGGCAAAAGAAGCGCCTACAGGCTATGGTAACCATTTACTGTCAGGTGACCTGTATAGTTGTTTGCAGACTTCATCATAATCATCATCAGCCTGGTATAGTCCACTGAGAGACATAGGTCTTCCCCATAGATTTCTATAACATTGCCATTTACAGGGGTTTGCCGCAGTTACCGCGCTTGGCATTCGGGTAGGTGACCGCAGTTATTTGGAAGTTAGTACACAGGAGGCGCTGCTGTCCGACAGCCTGATGTATTGTATCATCATCATCATCATCATACCAGCCGAAAGACGTCCACTGCTGGACAAAGGCCTCCCCCAAAGATCTCCACAATTGCCGGTCTTGCGCTATCCGCATCCAGCGATTTCCAGCGGGTCGCTGGAAATCGCTGGATGCTGGATGCACAAGATCATCGGTCCATCTTGTAATCTTCAGATGTATTGTATGTATTGATTTATTTAAGGATTTAATAAAAATATATGTTACGAAACAGACCGCATGGACGGACTAATTCAAAATATTTTTTTGCTTTAGTTACTGTTTTAAACTGTGTTTATGTATTGCATTGTGACTTTGACAAGTACAAGTGTATGTGATTAAATTTCATTATTTCATTATCCTTCAGTCGCTTTTTAAGACACCCACGGGTTATTATTGAATGGCAGTATTATTATTTCTCGGTCGAACCACACATCTAACTTAATATTTTTAAAATAATGAGGAATATAACGCAGTAGGCAGTTTGAAACTGAACGAAAACTTTTGCTCCCGTATTGAATTACTGAGGACCATCTAATTGTCAATTGCTTAAAATATTTAAGTCGCTTTAGTATTACGGGTGAATTCTAAATCAAATTACGATAAACCCAGATTTAGGCTTGTGCTCTTGAGAAATATCACGGTATTCAAATACGAATGCCATCTATTACAGGGTTGAACCTAATTTACCGAACGTTTGGATTCGAATTTTGTGGACTACGAATCATATCATTTAAAAGCAAGTATATTAAGGTATTTAAACTTATCAGATAACACTTAAATTACATACAAGTACAATTTATTGCATAAGGAATATAAACAATACAATATGCATATAACAATATTTGGCAATTGGCGGCCTTATCTCTAAAAGCGATCTCTTCCAGGCAACCTATTTGGTTTGGATGGACCAGCATTTAAAAAAGGTGTACGAATTTATTGGAAATAGCTATGCGTTAAACCTTATAAATTATCACAGCTCCTCCCTCGTAGGTGATAGCGTGATAATATGTAGCCTATATGTTGACCCAACCTCTAAGTAATATTCATGCAAAATTTGAAGTAAATCCATGCAGTACTTTTTGAGTTTAGCCCGGACATACATACAGACAAACGGACGAAAATACTAAAAACTATATTTTTGGATTCGATATCGATTGTAGATCACACCCCAAGAATCCTTTAAAAATATTCAATGTACAGTTTTGTCTTTCCTACGATTTTATTATATGTATAGATAAGAAAAGATAGCTTACGTATATATATATATACGTAGACATAATGAAATAAGAATCTATTATTTTTACAAATCTTTTTTAAAGATATACTTACGTATCCACAACTCTGTTGCTCCCCATTCCCAATGATAATAAATTGCTACTTAAATGATTCAGTGAAATTAGCTGCACCACTAAAAGTATGCGAACTTATTGCAAGATTTGAACAATAATTGTTCTTTAATCGCAATTTTTATTGTATCAGCGATACATAATACGGATTTGTAATCAACGACGTAGGTATTGCACATTGTCTGTTTATTGACTTAAATAGACGTAATAAGGGAACTAGTTAGCTCATTTTTTATAATTGAATAACCTCAAGAAAATGAACAACATTAATGGTCGAAGATACTCCATATTAGGAAATATATAATATTTGGCTTGATTGGAACATCGATCTAGGGCCATAGGGCCGGGTTTTCTCGATCTTGAATTCAAAAATATCTTTAGATAGGTATATTGGAGATATTTTGCTTCGTCCAGCAGTGGCCGTCTTTCGGCTGATATGATGATGATATTACGATATCTTTAAACTTATTTTTTAACTCAAACTCAAAAGTCATTTATTCCGTTAAAATATTACATTTGTGTGGAAATGTCAATTTTTTTACCCTACCGTGCAGTGTATGACATGGCAGCTACTGAGAAACACTGCCAGAAAACTCAGTAGGAATCCTTTTTTTAAATATTTATTTCTTACATAACAGTGTTAATTAAGAGTGACTCAATCCCAAGCTGTTTTGTCACTTAAATAATCAAAAGTTTTGTAGTAAGCCCTGCTACACAATTTGGATTTTATAATTCTTTTAAACTTATTTGAAGACATTTCTCGGATATCACTGGGAAGTTTGTTGTAGAATCTTATACATTGCCCCATAAAAGAGTTACTTACTTTGTGTAGACGGGTAGTATGTAACACAAAGTTATGCTTATATCTAGTATTTATATGATGACTATCGCTCCTTTTACAGAAGGAATCTTTATTATAAGGGTTATAATAGGTCTTTACCTATGAAATTGCCGTTTTGTATGAAAAAATTTAAACGAATTTTTTTCATGAATTTTTTTATTTGTATTAATCGAAGTAATCACCCATGCAATCAATGCATCTTTGCCATCGCAGTGGCAGTTTATTGATGCCCTTCTTAAAGAAATCAGCTGGACGGGAGGCAACAAATTCTTCAAAGGCATTTTGTACTGCCTCTCGGGTATTGAATTTTTTTCCCGCCAAGAAGTTATCCAAATTCTGGAAAAAGTAGTAGTCTGTAGGCGCAAGGTCTGGTGAGTAGGGCGGATGACGGAGAGCTTCCAACCCCAGTTCTTGCAACTTGGAGACCGTCTGCTGTGCAGTATGAGGTCGCGCGTTGTCGTGCAGGAGCAGCGGAGACGAGCGATTGACCAATGCTGGTTGGAGATGCGCCAGCTTCTCCATCATTGTGCTCAGTTCTTCACAGTACACATCTGCAGTAATGCTCACCCCGTTTGGTAAGAAGCTGTGATGAATCACACCGGCGCTAGACCACCAAACAGTGACCATCACTTTTCTAGGGGTAAGTTTTCGTTTAGGGCATTGTTTAGGTGCTGAACCAGGATCCAACCAACTTGCTGAGCGCTTGCGGTTATCAAACAGAATCCATTTTTCATCGCAGGTAACAATGCGGTTCAAAATTCCTTCATTTGTGTGTCTGTTGAGCAGTGCAAGGCACGTCTCGACGCGTACTTCGCGCTGGCGATCATTGAGTTCGTGGGGCACCCATTTGTCAAGCTTTTTTACCTTGCCAATTTGACGCAAATGGACCAATATTGTTTTGACGCTAACGTCGAAAGCTGCTGCTAATTCAGCCGTAGGTTGTGTATCATCAGCTTCCACAACCGCCTTTAATTCGTCATTGTCGACCAAAGTCTTCGGACGACCGCGAGGTTCATTTTTCAGGTCGAAATTTCCAGAACGGAAGCGAGCAAACCAATAACAGGTGGTGCGTTGGTTTGTAGTGTTAGCTCCGTAAACGTCGTTGATGTTGCGTGCCGCTTGTGCCGCGTTGCTGCCACGACGGTACTCATATTCCATAATTACTCGAATTTTTAACGTATCCATGATGACGAAAAAGATTGAAATGCGATGAAAATGTAACACTAATCAATAAAGAAATGACTACTTTTGGAAAAAAGAATCCATGTTTTTAAAATAAAATTAATTTGAAATTAGAATTCTTAGCCAAACAAAAATTATTTTGATTTGAAATGGCCAGTACTGCAGAACGGCAATTTCATAGGTAAAGACCTAATATATTTTATGGAGTGACATGACAAAAAATAAAAATAATAATAAATCTTTATTTCAGGCATAACAACCCATATCTCGTTAGTTTTGTGTTAGTAACACAAAACTAACGAATTATAAACAATCAAACCAACTTATTGTAAGTTTTTCGTAGTAGTAACTTCTACGCCGTAGCGTGGGTGAGAAATGATCGACACAAAATTAATTATAACTGAAAATTGCTTCTATAAACTAATTTATATGTTCGAAATATATTTAAATCTATTCAAACATCAGCTATTCTCCAAAAGTAAACCTTTGCGGAAACAATAAAACATTTCCATAGAGAATGGCGCGAATTCAACCCAGTATTTAAGCACATTATCTAGTTGCTAACTTCGCCCGCATGGAAATCCAATATTTCAGAGTAATTCAGAGTAAACCACTTTTGGAAACGTTTCTATAGCTTGGCTCTGTTGGCTGAAAGCCGACAGAGATCACCAAAACGAGTGTTTTGGATTGAACGAGTTTTGCTTAGATATCAAACTTCAAATAGGTACTACAAACTCGTTTGATATTTCGTGTTACTAGGCTCGCTGAAATAGAAAGCTGTGTTTTCATTTATTTTTCATCCAGTAAATTAAATAAACAATGAAAAAGTGTGTCAGTTTTTACTTTGAATTAAAGTTGTTTTATGATTTAATTAAACACGCGTACGACTAAAATTAGGAAAATCTATTTAATTATGGAAACCTGGCGCAAATGACAACCGCAGCAATAGGCGAGCATTTTATAAGGCTTTAAATATTATATTTTAGGACTTTGGACTTTTCAACGGGGTCAAAATGGTTCAGTGTTTCCAGACATATGCCACATGACCAAATTTTTGTCCTAGGTTTTTCTAAGATATTTCGAATAATTCATAAAAATATTGTAATGGCAAGAAAAACATATAGGTATTTGAATTGATGTTTTCATTAATAGCAATTAGTAACGATATATTAGGCTTTACACATCTTAACTACGATAATGAACGCTGCATATAACTGTAAGTTTTAATTGGCTCAAATTTTACTAAAGATATTTATATACTAACTTAAAGACAAATGCGCTACGATGAAACGAGTTTTGTAATAGATCAGAAATAAAGATACGTTAAATATTGCAATATTTTCGTTTAGACGGCTTCAGAGATACAAATAGATTGTAAAAGAGCCACTTAAACTTTTGTTATTTTTATGCATAAGAATATATAGGGAAAGAATATATAGGAATATATGAAAAATAGCAGATGAAAAATATTTTCGAGGCCATATATTTGTATACGTATTGCAACCTTTGTCTAATTAAGTAATATTCCATGCAAAATATTTTATCTAAACAACTACTTGATGAGTAATACAAAAATGCCACCAGTCGAGCTATATAGGTACCTGAATTTTTCCCGTTATTTATTTGTCATGATAAAACTGTTATGAAAACAAAAACAAAAAGCTTGCCTAGAGATAACGACGTGGCCGGTGGAGGTGACAAATATACATTGTACAAATTCTCTTGTTAAATGTGAAGCAAAAATGTATCAACCATTTTTTACGGGTGACTGTGCTGAGGGACTCAAAAATAAAGGCTTTATTGTATTACAGATGAAAAATATAAACAAAAATCTTGAATACAATGTGTTAGTTGCTAGTACTGTAGGTTAGATATGGACCTCGGGCGTGAGGATCACGTTATAACCTAGTGTCCCTGATCTGTGATCCCGTGACTGTAGCCGTGCCAGTGTATACAATCTCTCATTTTAATCCGTCCCTTTACTTCAGCAGCACCCTTTGTCGAGATTTTTAACCCATCAGGTAACTAGGCAAGAAGCCAGCATAGACGTGAGTTGCCTAGATTTGTAAAATTACTATTAGTGAGGTTTATTTTCTTGGCCAGTTCGTAGTCTGTCTGTTAGTACAATCTATGTAATTGAAATAAATTTAATAAAACGTAAAATATCAATAGTCGTACGTTAAAACTTATATGTCAATTATGATAACTACCTATTGAGTTGAGCCTGGGTGTGATTGTCTATATTAGTATGTATGTATGCATTTGGCGTAGTACACCCACTGTTTCTCACTATATGGTCGCCGTTCTAACCCAACCTAACCTACTTTTGTAGTAGCTGTATGTTTCGTTTTATTAACCATTCGATATTCTGAACGTTCGAGTATTTAGACATTCGATTACTTGGCGTTCGATTTGGCGTAGTACACCCCGGTGTACTATTCAGCTAACTGATTTCCATAGTATAATACTACAAACTCTGGTTAGTTTGGGACCAGATGGCCGTGTGTATATAATGTCCCTGGATATTCATTTATTTATATTCCTAAAATTCAATAACCACATTGTCATTGACAACAACAAATGTATGTTAATACACAAGTGCTGAATAAAATATTACTTGATAATTTAATTTTTGTAATACATTCAAATTGGTGTTCCACAATCGCTAAATACGAGTACTACTTCACGCTAAATTAAAATATTTGCAGCTAGTCTCAACGGACCTTAGCCAGTAGCGTGGTAATGTAGCAGTGCTCACCTATGTTGAAGTCAATCGACCTTCCCTTTATGAGAATGAGGGCCATTCCCATAAACGAAATCTCCGTTCAGTTTTCCAATACATTTTATTGTTTTGTGTTGGAAATTTAGTTAATTATAGTTTTAAGAGTTCTTGAATATAAAATAAATATAGATATTTTCTTTTGTTATGTTTACCATTTGCTGTGTGGATGACGGCATTGAATATCGCTAACCCATCTTATCCCGTGGGGGGGCGTAAAACTCAACCCGAGGGAATATCTACCAGAGTATGGGCAGAATCGTCTCTCTGTTTACTATGTATGTGTGTCAACCCTTCTGCCAAGAATGCCGATTATGGCATATCCCTCCAATTGATGGGCGTAACTCCATTATAAAAATGTTTTTGGGACGCCATTGTCCAGCTTTGGACGTCCTTCAGCTGACATGATAATGATTACCGTTGAAATAAAGTTATCCTAAACATTTATTTCAGGTTCTTTAATTACTTAATAACTCTGTATAAATAGACCAAAATCTCTACATAACATATAAATAAAAATGTAATTAGTTCAACTCCAACTTAACTTAAAAAAGATAAATCAACGCAAATCAAAAGGCATGTTCAGGGAATAAATGGTTTTAAATCTGAAATCATTATTCAAACGGCGAAATGAAAACCTCTGAAATGAATAATTTCGCGTTTAAGCAATTTCATATTAAATTTAAGTTTAATATAGCTTAAAAGTCAAGAGAATTCTAGGAAAGACAGAACTTATCCTTAACCAGATGGGTAGATATCACAAATTTTATTGCATTAAGTACGTACTTAGTGAAACTTAATGCAACGGTAAGTTGAAGGTATGAAACTCCAACTATCTTTTATGGCATCTACAATATTCAAAGTTAGCCAACTGTAAAATTCCTAGTTATAGCTAGGGTATCTTTTTGGGAAAACTTTTAACCTAAATTTGTAGGTTTTGTTTCTAATTTGTTTGAGTACAAAGCTGTTCTTATTTTGTTATGACAATGGCATAATAAAACCAGTCCATCTAAATGTTAAATGTTTTTTTGTTTTAACACGTTGTCTCCCCGACGGTATCGGAGTCCTTATGTACATTTCATGTTTTAATATCAATATTCTTTTTTGTTAACGAGTTGTTTTTCTACCTTAACTTAATGTAATTTTAATTACTTACATATATTTCTTAACTATATTTATACATTCTGTCTGCCTTATACATTTTAATTGCAAGTATTATACATATCTCTATGTACAATCTTACAGTAAATTTCTAAGCTTATTTTATATTTATAAATGCTTAGACACATTACATAAACACTAGCACTTTTTTTTTCTTAAACGATAACAAAAATTAAACTTATAAGATACATTACGTTAAATGTTAAATGTTAGTGGACTTCGGTTGTGAGGACAGTTAGTACAAATACAGAACATGTTCAATCAACCTGTCGGTCCGTAATTTGTCTTTCGTGCAAAGCACTAATATCCCAAGTAGAAGAAAACAAGTAGGTATACGGGGTGAAATAGCAATATTTTAAGTGTTTAGCATGTTATATAAATTGTGTTTTTTTTTAATGTGTTTTTATTTTCAATAAACTTATATTATACTAGCTGTGCCCCGCGGTTTTACCCGCGTTAAACTTTATAAAATATGGCCTATGTGTTATCCTAACTTTAAAAATTAGCCTATGTTCTTTCTCAGGGTCTAGACCATCTGTATACCAAATTTCATTCAAATCCGTTCAGTAGTTTTGGCGTGAAAGAGTAACAGACAGACAGACAGAGTTATTTTCGCATTTATAATATTAGTTAGGATTTACGGTAATGCATGCCGTACCACGAATACCTCACTGGGTTTACCTGGGTACCGGCGAGCCGTTCACGTATCCGTATTACACGGTTAGTACATAGGAAGGTATAATTGATACATAATAGGTAGATACAAAATTCAGTTATTACAATATAAAATATACAATACAATAATAATTAACTAACACCGTTTTCTAAGTAGAACTTTTTAGATTTGTGCTTAAAGCTTTTGGAACCATTTTTTTTCAATGTTTGTAGATCTTCTGGTAGGCTATTCAGGTAAGAGGGTAAGAGGTAATTAAAACGCTCAATCTAATTATTCAAACTTAACAACTTGTAACCTGTAGGTCGGTAGTTCGTAACTCCTAATCTAAACGCGTTTGTGCATTTAATGACGATACGACTCAATAAAATGAATTATTTAGTATAAGTAAGAAGGTTTAGGTGTATATTTATTTACCAATGGTAGATTTTGTTTTGTTTTTATATTTGTATTTCATTTCCTTAGTACATACAGTTGGGCACTATTTGTAACCCATTACATATAAGCTCTCACTCTGGCAAAGGTTTGCTGGAAGAGGACTCATAGTTGAGTTAAGCTCACCTGTGTACAAGATATGTCTAATCTCTTATATAAATATGTATTTCTGTGTGCATTAATAAATAAATAAATAAAATAAAATAAAAGAGGACGACATAGCAGCAGTACTATACTAAAAACCTCTCACTTATAAAGTGTTATAGTAGCAAGCAATTAATACAAAGAAATCAAATTACATTGACTTTTGTAAGAAAAAAAATCACATCATAAAACTAAGGTTTATTGGAAGTGCTTCGGCTGTTTGTCATTTCTAATAAGAAGTTAAAATAATGCTAATTCACACTCTACGAGTAATTGAGTTGGTGGAGATAAATGACTAAAATCCAGACTTCAGCGCGCAACTATGTCTCTCGGTCATTATTTAGATATATTCCATTACATAAAATAATTGTATGTGCTTACAAAAATGTGCTTCGAGAGAGCCAAAATATTCCGAGCAAGTTTTTATTTTGAAGTTTGTTGTAATGAGCACACAATATGGTAAAAATTGGTTTTCTTATCGCTTTTGGTAAGTGAAATACATACGTATGTAAGTAACACTTGTTTCAAATATTGTTGAATATTTATATCACAAAATGACCAAAGCACATGTTTTGAAAGTCCTGTTCATAATTTTATATCCTATTAAACGTTTAAATGCGCAATCGAGAAAGTTTCGCACTTAGTTCTGGACCTTAAGCTTTGTAAGTAAATATTGTTTGATGTAAATTTGGCTTGCGTTGCAGTTTTTCCTTTATTGTAGTAAAATTTTAAAATGTTTCGAATTTCTTCAATTCACTCATCTTGACAGTGCGAAAAACAAATGAAAATCACACATTTTCCTAATTTGAATTTGGAATTAAGGTTATTTAAAATTTAAACTTTCAGTGATACCAAAACCAGCCAGATACAAATAGTATAGCCAAAGATATTTTATGACAAGTTCATACATACTATAACGAGGAAAGACTTTTTCCCCAACCTAATATATCGATAATCATGATACAGTTTATTTAAGCACTAACAAACTAATCTAAAAGTATACATTCAACAAGTAAAAATTTTAGAATACTATAATATAATTTATTGAAAAAAAAACATTAATACTAAGTTGCCTGATATTTGAGGTATGACGATCTCTCAAAATTAAAACAAATAATGAATATCGCGGGACATTATTCACGCACGGCCATCTGTTCCCAAATGAAGCAGAGCTGGTACTATGGATACCAGATAACTGATATATAACATAATACTAATTATCTCTTGTAAATACATACTTATATAGATAACTAACTGTGCCCCGCGGTTTTAATCGCGTTAAACTTTATGAACTATCACAGTTCCTCCCCCGTATGTGATAGCGTGATAATATGTACCTACCCTATATGTTGACCCGACCTCTAAGTAATATTCATGCAAAGTTTGAAGTAAATCCATGCCATGCCACTTTTTGAGTTTAGCCTGGACATACATACAGACAAACAGATTAACAGACAAAAATTTTAAAAACTATATTTTTGTCTTTGATATCAATTATAGATCATGCCGCAAGTATCCTTTTTAAAAAATATTCAATGTACAGTATTGACTTTTCTACGTTTTTATTATATGTATAGATTACAGGACAAACCGACATGTTTATGCACACAAATATCTGTCCTGGGTGAAATCGAACCCACGACCTGCGTCGTGAAACACGAGCATTTACCAACCTCGACAACCGACCCGTCACTTTTTATCTCAAATATCAGCGCCACTTTCCTTTGGCATTCATCTTGCACATGTCTTATGGTTATTTGTTCTAATGCTCATGTGAAATCAAGCAAAGGCACACCCTCAAACAACCAATAAATCATACGCCACACCATGAGTGGCTTTGCGTTGGAAATTCATGCGTAGCGGGTGCGCTCTTCCGATACTGCTTCCGCCGTAATATGTGGCTTTATACATTTTATCAGATTTACTTAGTAAGAATAGGTTGTTTTTCTTATAATGAAAAATGTTTATATTCAGTATCAGAGTTGATAAATTCAAATAATAATTAATGTATCAGATCCAAGTTATTAATTTCTCTGGTTAATTTTATTGCAAAAGTTCTGTGTGGTGTATATTAATGAGTTTTATTTTATTTAATGTTATTTTATTATTCAATATTTTTGACTGTTTATGTAATTGTATTTATGTAATTGAAAATTGCTAGTTATAAGTGAATTGTATTTCGGACTCAATGTATTTTGTTAACGAATTAATAAATGAAAAAAATCAAATGAATGAATTGATAAACGATTTGTACTTAACCTACATCTGGGCTATTGGAAAGCAAACGCAGATTTTAAGTTGTAACACTCAAGAATTTAGCTTTTAGCTTGCCGCACCTCGGTGCAGGTTACAGCTACCCTAGAATGCGTCCAATAGAGGCTATAGAGGGCTCAAGCCATCAGCAAAATAGGCCTCCGTGCCAGAGGGGTTAAAGGGGGGATTTGGGGTTAAACTTATTGACGAGGGGATGCGTTAAAGCTCTGTTTTTAGGGACTATTTAGGCGTCTACCGGTCTACGTTCTATTATGCGAAATCGTAAGCCGCTCTTACATATGTGGAGGCGAGAAGAATATTGCAGCAAATCAATACCTTGGAAGGGCGTAGATAAAATTAAATAAAGTAATACTGTTCATCATCCTGACTGTTTGCCCATTACTATGCTAGTGGGTATGGTTTCCGCAGTTAGTCCCTGATGTACGTGAGCTATGGCGGCCGTCATTCCATCTAACCCACCTCTCTCCAGAAGCATATCACGTTTCTCAAGTTCTTCAGGGCATCCGTAAGAGTCCTCGGATTTTCGTCTATGCATTCAAGGAGTAAATGCGCGACCGTTTGCACGCCCTGCATAAAGGACTGTTCATTACACCTATAGTGTGGAAGTGTTTATTAAGACAGTAGTGTGCAGTTATGGTCCCCAATACTACGCGCAGGTTTCTCCTGTCAAGGCGTAGGAGGCGCCTGGTTAGCTGACTGACACTGTTATTGGGCATGCAACTTCTATACAAGACTCTACATCGCGAGTTACTATACTAACATGCAATTAATGGACACATAGTTCACCCAATACAAACCCAGACTCAGAACATCCCTTTATTCCCCCGATAAATAATTCTTCTAAGCGGGGATGGAATCTGAAATTCGAAGGAGTTGTATGTATGTGCAGAATTAGAAGAAATGGGCATATTTTCAACGTAAAATAGATTAACTATTCATCGCTATGCATCTGCGTTACCAGGAGCACAAAAGTTTTTAGAGTTCCGTATCTCAAAAAGAAAAGAAGCCATTAGAAACTTCAGTTGAGTGCCAACGGACATTTTCACACGGGCAAATTTGGAGGCTGAAGTTATCCTACAAGAAATCTGAGCAAGACTGAATTTCCTCCAAATCAGTTTCTGATTACATTTTAATGCTGCGCGCGTTTTAATATCGTAGGTATTGGAATTCTAAAACGTCTCGCTGGAATCATATTTGTTGTATATTTTTACGAGGAATACCACTAACTCATCTCCAAATCTTTTGATCTTTGTCGGAGTGAAACTCATCAAATATGTATTTGCACCTTTTCCTGTGAAGGAAAGTCGAGACGATAATTCGTTAAGTTTATCGATTACAGTTGCGTCATAAAGTTGGTTGTAACCGGTCCTTGGTGGCTTCCGGAATTGCCTTTCCTTTATGGATTGGCGAACAAATTAGTGTGTACGGTCAGCAACAAAAGTAGTTTAACCCGTTCTCGGAATAGGAATATAGCTGCCGCCTTATTCTGAAATCTATTAGCTTGAAATAAAGTTCAAAACCCATCGCTTAAAAAGATACTTGTTCCCATATAGATAATTAACAGGGATTAAATTGTTACCGTTTTCTATTAATTTAGGTCTTATAGTCTCATCTTCATCATGTAATACCTTCATGAACCATTTTAATGAAAGCCTTCTTCAATCCTTTAAAATCAGTACAGAGTTAAAAAAGATGGGTAGCGGTATAAAGTTTCAATATGGGCTTTCTGACACGAAAAAGTTTCAACAGCAGGCCACAGGAACAGCAAGGGAAGTGGAAATTTGATCTTGTACGTAATACATTGCCGGCGGTGTCAGTGTCGTCTATTGTCATTATACGGGTGAGTGAACTTTCTAAGTGCATCTGTGTTTGCGAATATCTCTATAATAAACTCCGCGAGATAGGTTGGGCTCCGTTGAGATGACTCACCGCAATATGTGCATAAGGCTGCAGTACGGATACAGTATGAGCCAGTATTTTATGACATTTTCGACTTCATTTTCAATATTAAAATCGCTAATAAAGCATATATTAGTCACTTCTGTAACAGTTTTATTTTAAAACTATTAAAACATTAATGATGTGGATCTTATCCAGTACACTTTTTTCACGTGTTATGGAGACCCGAAGTTGAGAAAAAGGATATTTTCAGGTTTAATACATACCTAAAATACAATTATCTTTATCGTTAAAATTTTAATGTTTGTAAGTTCTCCGGTCAAATATTTGGGCTCCCCATTTTTGGAAATTCCTGAAATTCTACTGAAAAATATAATAAAGTGAAAACGATACATTATTTCGGGTCGGGTTACTTGAGATTTAAATTCAGAGACTAAATGAGACCTTTTAGTATCTGGATTTAACCAAAAAAAACAAACATATGCCAGAAAATATGTGTCTGCCGATGGATACACACTTAAACTTGGCATGGAAAATACCTAGTTGTTCATAAATTCACTCATATACCTACATATGTATATATTATAGCATTAAATAATTTAGGTTATATCATAATATCGACTCAAAATTCGGTTCGGGAATAGACCGTTGCATTTACAGCATTCATATACCTCAACCACTATGATCTGCAGTTCATAGTGTCATAGGCGTGTTACACCTTGCGCAGGTGTTGTTGTGTCTGCGTCAATTGATAAACTAGAATAACAACCAGTTGTTTATCAAATGGATGTCATATCAACGAGCTTGTTGTCAAGTCGGTGTGGTAACTAGTTTAATCGAATCGAATGGTTTCACCTTTGTATATCTAGCTCATCGATGGACCTAATACAGTTAGGCGTATTAATTAGCTAGTTATGTCCTTGGCCTAATAATTATTCGGTTGTTTAGTTAGCCTAACAATTAATATATTTCTTAATGTAGCAATCAAGCGCTAGGTTTCATCATCAGCCTGATACATATACGATGCGATTGATCAGAATGTTTTATTCTGTAGATGACTATATTAAATGTAAATACTATGACTGACTCAAACCAAACCTTTTTTTGACATTTTGATTTAATTATATTCCTATTATTGTTTTATTATTTAATTTGTATAATTTTATTCCTATTATTGTTTTATTATTTAATTTGTATAATTTTACACTAAAATTAGTCGAGAGTCAAAAAATAGTATTATAATTTATTTTTAACTAAACAAATATTTGCACGACGTAAATGTCGAATATGGTGGAACCTCACTCATTTATGTCAACAATTTATAAACCTGTATTCTAGCAAATAAAGAGATTCATTCATTCAATGATAGACATAGGCCTCCCCCACCCAAAAGTTTCTAAAACGTTAGTAACGTTACGTAAACGTAGTCACCGCGCCTGGCATGCGAGTTGGTGGTACACAGTTGGCGCCGCTGCCCGGCTACCTGTTGTAACCCTTAGTCAGTTTCATGACACCCACGGGATGAGATGGGGCGGTCCTGTTGTTCTTTCTAGGCCGGAAGCCACTCCGCTAGCACTCTGTCACTAATTTAATTGAACCAAATCCCGTGTTCATGCCCGCTTGAGTATGTTTCGCCGGACCGTCTCAACTGGGTCGTGTTGAAACCGGTAGTAGATGAACCCACTGAGTTTGTTTCGCTGGGTCTTCTCAGTTGGGGCGCATTGGATCCGGTGGTAGCATTAAAGCGCGACCGTCGTTATTAACACAAGGTCCGTCATAATAATAATACCTTAATATAGACAGAACCATTGACAATATGTAGTAAAACTATTAGACTTAAACTAGATAATTAAACATAATCTGTTGACAATAACTTGATACGAGCTAGCTAAGTATCAATGCTATAATAAAATAATTTTTATAAATGTTTTCATACAATGTGTACCTAAATATCTATGTTACTAGAAATAATAATGTATACAACTATATTACTACAAACATGTTCTGACTATTTACAAGCGCTTTTTTAAAGTCTACGTGAATAAAAACCATTTTTATTTTATTTAACTGTCGCTTGGTCTAGTACTGTAGAATTAATTTGGTACACTCTATTTGATGTACCAAACAATTACTTAACTAAAGAATGACGCGTAGTGATTAATCGATTGGTGACTTAGAGGACAAACTTTCAACATTTAGTTAGTATAATAGCCGGATAGATTTAACGATTCAGCCTTGAATGAAAGCCTGACTAGTAAAGACTTATACTTTTGAGTTTACTTAGTAATTAAATGCTTCATTAAACCTCGTAGCATATTATTAAAGGTTGCTTTATAGGTCTATGGATAAGCATAGATATAATGACAGGCACATAGTATTGGTTGAGAGTATAAGCTATCTGCATCTTAAACTATTACCAAATCTGTTCGGCCATTTGTGCGTAGTGTGTAGTGTAGTAGCAAACATCCAAATATACCAAATTTCGCATTTAACATATCTTAAACTATTACCAAATCTGTTCGGCCATTTGTGCGTAGTGTGTAGTGTAGTAGCAAACATCCAAATATACCAAATTTCGCATTTAACATATCTTAAACTATTACCAAATCTGTTCGGCCATTTGTGCGTAGTGTGTAGTGTAGTAGCAAACATCCAAATATACCAATTTTCGCATTTAACATATTACGCAGGGGTAAATGTGGTATGATAACAATTTTCTTATTTATATGAAATTAAATTGGTGAGTGGTTTCCCTTAAAGTTTAAGGTAGATAGATAGATAACTTTTTATTGTACACCACATAAACTTAGAATAAATAAAAATGGAAATAATACAAGCGGCGTTTAAATACTCAATTTACCATAATTTCAAATCTATATGCAATAAATACCAAAGAACCTAATTTGTTTTTAAACGCTGTATAGTTAACGCAGTATAAATACATAATATCCCAGGATATTATAGTGTCCCAGGATATTATAATAGTTTACTAAATAGTATATTTTAAAAACAAATTTGGTATTGCAATAATCAGCGTAACTAATTATGTATGTGAACTAAACAGATACTATACTAGATAGGGAATCTAATCCCTGTGTCGCGGGGTACTTTACAAACATATAATAGACGGACACAAATTACATCCAGACTCAGAACAACTATTTATGGGTCACACAAATAGTCGTCCGGCGCACAAATACTCGAACCCGCGACACGAAGCCGCGAGGCGATTGTGTTAGCCGCTGCGCCACACGTTTTAATAACTTGACGTTACATGTCGTATTTTACTTAATTAAGTCTAGAAAAAGTAGTGAAATTCGCCTTAACAACACGTTAGCTTGACGAGTATTTAAGTAGGTATATAATAGGAAACCTTGAAATTACTAGCTGGAATATCTTTTTATAGCAAATGAATCTAACTTAAAATGGCAGTACGGATTAAACGGGCAGTAAAAAGAGTGTAAAAATAACATTATTTTAATTGAATCCTGTGGTTTACATGATTTTTGTTTTAGAGCTAATTGTGAGGTTAAAGGCGAGGTGGAAGTACCAATTATCGACTACTTAAAACTTTATAGTTATTTTATTTCCATTTTATTAGGTAGGTAGTCGTTTTGCTACCGGGTTCATGAACTCCAGGATAGGTCGATACGGCCAACATAGAATTTGCTTTGAGTATGGCAACGTCAGAATAGCATTGACATGATATGCATGAATAGTGACCCACTCAGGATTAGTAGAGGCAGATAAATAAAAAAGATAGTACTATATAATACTTACGCTGCATAATGTTTAACTGTTGTATCCAAATTTTTGATATACCTCTTTAATTTGACAGGTCTGTTGGTCTAGCGGTTTAGAAATATATATGATGTCCACCCGACCGAATTTCGGCAACGGCGGCCAGTCTTAATGGAGACTAGCCAATTTCGCAGGACATGTTATAGTGCACAAGTGTGTGCGCAAACACAGGAGCACTTTCTATTCCATCACTCTCATGATCCGATGGGACGCCTAGCGACACGACCGGAAAGAGTTCAGGTACAGGACCGACGGCTTTACGTGGTCTCCGAGGCACGGGGGTGTCATACCGCCAACTTCCAGACTTCGGGATGATACTGAGAAAATTCTTTTTACGGAAAAATCCCAAAATCACTTTTTGGCCCGACCCGGGATTTGAACCCAGGACCTCCTTATCTGCGGTTGAACACGCTACCGCTAGACCAACGAGGCAGTCAGAAATATATAAGTAGATATGTTTATCAATTCTCTGGTTGCCTTAATACAGGCGCTGCCTAGCTGGGAATCAGATTGCAGTGAGCTAGTTACCTCGATACATTAATTAGTATTATTAGTACATAATTTACAAAGCATCAACATCTCTTTGACAATTAAAGACTGTCAATGTTTATAATAATATCTAGGGACAATGTCACACAGATCATCCTAGCCCCAAACTAAGCAAAGCTTGTACTATGGGTACCAGGCGTCGATATACATACTTATATAGATAGATAAATACTTAAATACATAGAAAACATCCATGACTCAGAAACAAATATTCGTGCTCATCACACAAATATTTGCACTTACTACTTTTGTTTATTTAGTAAGTTTATGGTGATAATGTAGCCTTAAAAAATTCAGTATATTAGTTTTTGTTTTTCCATAACAAACAAACAAACATACATTATTTTTTTGTCTTTATAATATAAGTTTTCGATTACTAAATAAATGAATGCGATTACAGAACAAGTCGTCGTCTTATACAGACATCAGTTAGACATTAATTACGCCGTAGTATTAAATATCACATAAACAAGTTGTACAATGGTAGTTTTTATTGCAAACAACCTTAGAAAGAAAAAATCTTTATTATTATTAACTATAAACTGCTTTACACCTACTGATGGGCAATAAGAGATGTACCAAAGCAGTTGTATAATAACAATAAATAGTATAATGATATATAAGCGTTTATTTGTTTATTTAGTAAGTTTGTAAGTTAAATATTGAGATAGTACTATCAAAGGATACACTATATGGATAGATAGAATTTTTTATTGTACACTTATTGGTGTACAATAAAAAAAAATGTACCATCACACACCAAAAAGTATACAAATGGGGGCCTTATGATTAGCACGTGAGCTCTTTCAGACAACCTTATAATATTGTTCAGTTTGATGATTACACGCGTACACCAATAGGTGTACAATAAAATAAATCTGTACCATCACACACCAAAAAGTATACAAATGGGGGCCTTACGATTACCCCGTAAGCTCTTTCCGACAACCTTATAATATTGTTCAGTTTGATGATTACATGAATTAAAATAATGTACCTATAGAAATTTACTCAATTTTCGCTTTTGTGTTATTGTAATGGCGACTAATTAACATTTAATTACAGTTCAGAACTTTATTTAACGCTCGGCCACGTTTTACTATTGTTATTTGAATGGCCGCAAAACAGCATAGAATCAGACATGTTTAAAACTTTTAATTAATTGAAAACATGATTTAATTAATTACATTTGTATACTTTGTGAGGAAGCTATCATAGTTTGTAATTAATTTGGTAAAGGGGAGTTTACAACTCGTGTTACTAACAGAGGAATTGTGTAAAAATGTCACATACATTTTTACACAATTCCTTAGTAAGGGTAAGAAGTTGTATGTTGCTCAAAAACTACTTAACTGATAATAATCTGTACTGTAACGGTATTGAAATATCTTTCGTCATTTCACTGTGAAGTGACAATTTTATAAATATCTGATGATTAAAGTTCAAAAACCAAAACAATAATTTATAAGTTCAGGAATCAGGGGCTTGACAATTTGAGCGCAACCCCGGGACGTGCCTGGGACTAACATTAATTTGATCCTGGCTTAAAGCAGTTGCAGTGGGTTTTTTCATACAATAGTAAAGTAAGAGCAACCGGGTCACGTAAGGGTAAGTAATCACCGCCGCTCCTGGACACTTGTAACCCCAGAGGGGTCACAAGTGCGTAGCCGGCTTTTAAGAAAGGAATAGGCTCTGTTTAAATTTTGCTATATCGTATGATACGATTGGAAATACTTGCGCAGTTATATTTATATCCGATTTCGGTAAAAATGTGGTGGTACAGGATAATGAATCCAGGTGAATGGATTTAATTCCAGCAGGCAGATTCGAGGCTGCAAGTATATGTCGATTAATTCGTTAAAATATTCCTTATAGTAAATACAGTACAGGACACATAGAGACGCCACGTCTCTCCGCAGAGCACGAGGACCAAGAAAAACTGTAGTCGTTAAAATATAATAAAAAAACTGAAGAAGCATCGCATCCAAATTAAATTGTAATTCATTCCTTTTTAAGTGAGTTGTATTTAACAATTCTGTATACAAACTCAGCTCTTTAAAGATTTTTGTTAAATTTACATTATTCTTCAGCACCCTTGCGATTCGTGAATGGCTGCTAATAAAAATAAATTCCAACAGCAGGCAATTTTATAATCTTCTTTTAGTTTCAAACATCGTTTTACATTTTTTAATATTCAGTGCCGGCGAATAATTTAAAATGTAAGAGGTGTTTTAAATGTTGTAAACATAAAAGGAGCACTTACCGCGTCATTTAAAAGTAGTTTGTAGTTGATTGAGTTGATTTCAATAATTCTTTTAGAATAAATAATACTCCTGTACGTTAGAATCCGAAAAGAATGAGAGTATTTTTGTAAGAAAATAATAAGACCAAAATGTGATTATAAATGTACCGTGTTCTTTGGTTGGAATAATATGACATATTTTGATGTTCAGCTAAGTACACTCACGAAAAAAATATGTAGCCTCAAATTTTGCTAAGCTTTATAATGATTATGTATAAAAAATATATATCACCGTATATTTTGTACGTCGATAGACTATCGAAAGCACGGTACATAGAGAAAATTGAGTTCGCTTTGGTACTTAAATAAACAGCGACGTGCAATTAAATCGAGGTAGCACACGCGGGCGCTATTTGTCTATACCTTTATTAGGCCTTCGTGCCAAAATGGTAAAAAGAAGACCTTATTATGCGACTCAGTTCGTCCGTCCGTCAGTCACAAAGGTCTGTGTTAGTTGTCTATTGAACCTCGTAAGACACTAGAAATAAGAGTAAATAGAACTATTAAGTCCATATTTATATTTTGTTTGTAAAAGAGGCTAAAACAACAACGTCAACATGTTAAATGTACGAATATCAAGTAGTATAACACGTCAAAAGGTAATGTACTCTTATTTTCCTTAAATTTAAGATGAGGTAACGTCTGAAATAATTATAGTTTAATGTGTCAAGTGTATTTATGTAAATATATATTTAATTTGATGTAATTTAGTCCTTGATTTTTTATTTATTTATTATTTTTACTACCTTAATTTTAACTTAATGGAACGCAGTCGTCTTCCTATTTGAGGTGGACGTTAATAGCTACGACACAGTTCCTAGCTAAACTGTTATCTAACGCAACTTAATTGTACAAGTATGTTTTTTTTTTCAATAATGAATTATTATAATTATTATTCTAAGTATAAATTAAAATATTATAGGAAAATTACAACACAAAATTTAATTAAGCACTGCTATTGTAATGTCACTAAAATCAATCTGGTTGCCGTTAATAATGAATTCAATAATTATTAATACGCCTTACGGAACGCTTGATCTGTGAGACAAACTTGCACTTGTCCAGTTTTATTTGTATTACATACAAAATCATTACACACGAATATCTTTTTTTCGATCATTGCTAGAATTCTCTTCCTCTCGTTCTCGATGAAATATTACTGATTAAGATTTTAAGTGAGGTGTAGTAGTATTAACACCATGTATACAACAGTAATGTAGTGCCGATATACTTGTGTCTCCACATCTAAAGAGCATCGAGTCAGGCAATAATAGCTTGCTATCTGTAAAGTCACCTCTCTTGGTGACTGTACATTTTAAAGCAAATACAAGTACGTATACGACAACTGGTGCGCTAAAATTATCCATGAAAACGTTCTTGATTTCACCAAGCGTGAACTTACGAGATACCTTTGAAGAAGGTATCGTTAAAAAATACTGGGAAATTCATCTCTCTGCTGTATTTTTATTAGACAATTTTTTATTGGATATTTACTTTACTACGTAATAAAAAAATGCGTTTTGCACGAAGGCTATCATAAATATGCCTTTATTTCTTAACTATTTTGATAACACACCAGGTTTTATAGGTAAATTATTTATTAATTTATTAAGAAAACCAACAGCGTTAGAGATATTAACACAAATTAGAGAAAACAATATAAAGGTAAGGCTAATGGCAGGTTTTCCTTTGTACAACACGAAAGTGTAGTTGGCTAATAAACGGACATAAAATTAAACAAAATTTAAAAAAACCCACGACGGTAAAAATCTCATCGAAAAAGAATAAAATAACTCAAAACCCCCGACTTAACCCAATTATTATGTAACAAAATATTATAATAGACGTAAAAATACTTTCTAATAAAAAAGAGTTGATATCTCGAGAAATCGGTAATAGATATACTTAAGTACCTAAACAATGAATATTGATGTTTACAGTTTTTTCCTAACGTGTCTGTTTCTCGAAGATATACTTAAATGTAGCGATAATAAATTATTGAAAACCGCATAAAAATCGCATTATTAGTTTAGAAGATAGGTGGGAACATTACTTTGCACAAACGCACACACAAACATCTCTCACCCTAAACGCATATACCTGCTCCGTTCCGTCGTGGGTAAAAAAAGATATTCATTTAAAGTCTTGGATAAGAGCTATCTCACCACATCGATATATGCTTAAGACCTGAAATGAATTACTATCAGTACTATTTTTGTATATTTAATATATGTATAATTTTGCACGGAAAAAACCGATCAGAAAAACATGTTTCGCTACTTATAAGTATACTTAGGGTAAATTACCCTCGCGAAAATATCTCCCTCAAACTACTCAAACAACAAATGAACAGGATATAATAAAAGCTAGCCAGTTTCAATCTCAATACCGTAAGATTTTGTTGTTACATAAACACTACAGCTATTCGGGAGTAAATAAATATGCCCAGCTTTATTCAACAGTATTAAAATTAGGGTCGACTTATGTACTAAACCAAAATAATTGGCCGATTTAAATCATATAGATCATATAGAACGGAAATGAAAAGCTTTTAGAGTAAGCTTTTTTTATAGAGATATCTTTTGAAAGAAACTGGGGAATTGATTTGACAATCTTCATCGGTACTTCTCATTAAATATCTTTGTATTCTTTTGATAGAACATTTTATTTTAGGTGTGTTTTTATTTATTGTATTGAATAGGAGAACACGAGTGTTCATTACAATAAATTATAAAGCTGGGAGAACTTCGAGAACCGGCGCGGCGTGACCAATATATGGAAACCCTTCCCATATAAAAATGAAATATTAAATGAGAAGGCGTAAGCAATATATGTATAAGATAAAAGTACCTATATATTTCATGTACATAAATATTTTGGGACAACTAACACGCTGCCATCTAATCCCAAACTAGACCCTGGGGCTCTACCGGCTAAGTCGCCGTAAACATGGATTTCTTAAATGGCGTTCAAATAAATCAAAGGCTAAAAATGACTTAATCAATCGTTAAATCGGCTTCAACGTTGACAATCGATTCCGGACCATTTATGACGTCACATGTGCTCATGGCGGCCGATTTAACGATTGATTAAATCATTTTTAACCTTTATTTATTTAAACGCCATTTAAGAAATCGATGTTCGGCGACTTAGCCGGTAGAGCCCCTGTACTATATTATACTACTATACTATAAACATACTTATAGAGGCGCTCATAGCTAGATGCTCTCACCGGTCCGTAAATGATCGGTGAGGTTAAGCAACTATGTTCGCGGTCAGTCCATAGTTGGGTGACCACCAAAGTGGTTTAATTTCTGAGCGCCTCCGTGTTTCAGAGGGCACGTTAAGTTGTTATCGTTATCGTAATCGTTAAGCCATCTCAGACGCTTACTGGCGGCTAGAACAATTCTGACATTAGGCTAACCACTGCCCATACGATAAGTAAGTATGTACACATGTGTAAGTATATATTGCTAAACATACATATTATCACCGACGGTCACCGTAGCCTAGTTGTTAGTGCTCCTGCCTACGAAGCTGGTGGTCCTGGGTTTGAATCCCGGTAAGTGCAAATATTTGTGAGATGAGCACGAATATTTGTTTCTGAGTAATGGATGTTTTCTATGTATATAAGTATTTATCTATCTATATAAGTATGTACATCGTCGCCTGGTACCCATAGTACAAGCTTTGCTTAGTTTGGGGCTAAGATGACCTGTGTGACATTGTCCCTAAATATTATATTATTATTATATTATTATAGATATATTACCTACACCCAGATACAGAACAAATAACTGTGCTCATCGCACATAGATTTGTCTTGGGTGGGGATCGAACGTCGTAGTAGTGGTCTCTCGCTTACCAGTCGGGGTCACTAGCCACTACACGAAGAGGCCAGTCAGTCAGTTATTCATCATCATCATCATGTTGTTGCCTGCCGAAAATCGTCAAAAATCAGGTTTTTTATATGGAAGCCCTCTTTAAACATTTAATTTATTCTGCTTTTAGCTTTTACTATAGCACCTGTCCGTCTGTCTATCAATATGTGGCAGACAGATACACAGCGACTCTTAATAGTAGGGTCCCGTATTTATCCTTTGGTTACCTACCCAACACAAAAAATAAGGCTAAATTTACTTCTCGTTTGTTCCCGTTTTACGAAGCATATTCTTAATGATTGATGGATTTCATTTTGTGCTTTGAGTTCACGCTTAACGAATAACGCACAAATAAGGTGATGCAGCGAAAGTGGTAACAAAACGGCATCTGTAGCCTTGCTCACTACACTACACACATAATTTAATTAAATCCCATGATTAAAGTAAAGATGTATCTACTCAATTTTCTATATCGCCGTAGCCTAGTTGGTAGTGCTCCTGCCTACGAAGCTGGTGGTCCTGGGTTCGAATCCCGCTAAGTGCAAATATTTGTGTGATGAGCACGAATATTTGTTTCTGAGTCATGGATGTTTTCTATGTATATAAGTATTTATCTATCTATATAAGTATGTATATCGTCGCCTGGTACCCATATTACAAGCTGTGCTTAGTTTGGGGCTAGGATGATCTGTGTGACATTGTCCCTAGATATTATCCCTAGATATAGATATATATACAAAAACACACGCACGCGCATATACACACACACACATGTGTACACAGACACACACTTACACAGGTTTATTTACTTACTTATATATATATATATAGCTAAATAAATAATATAAAAGTATCTTGCTGACAAATTTATATAATGTACTAGGTTTCGGGGGGGCCTGGAGTGCCAAAATACAGGCCTTGGCTTAGTTTGGACTCCAGATCTCCCACAAATTGCAACTTCATACATTTTGTCAACTTTATTTGTTTCATGTTAATATCATGTAATTTGTGGAGATGAAATAAATCATTTTTGTTGTTGTTGTAGCCTTGCTCACTGTTCACTCTGAGAATGCTCTCTACTGACTCTACTGCCTTCTTTGACATGACGAAAAATAAGGAAAGGACCTTTCATCCTGGCAACCTGTAACTGCGTCAAACTACATAGTTTCACCATAAAAATCACTTCTAGTTAATATTTTGGTTGTTAAACAAAAATAACTAACTTATTGTAAGTGTGTGGGGATGTTGATGATAAATTTACTATGAGAATATAATTAAAAAGAGAGTCACCTTAGCCTAGTTTTTAGTGCTCCTGCCTACGAAGCTGGTGGTCCTGGGTTCGAATCCCGGTAAGTGCAAATATTTGTGTAATGAGTACGCATATTTGTTTCTGAGTCACGAATGTTTTCTATGTATATAAGTATTTATCTATTTATATAAGTATGTATATCGTTGCCTGGTACCCATAGTACAAGCTTTGCTTAGTTTGGGGCTAGATGACCTTTGTGACATTGTCCCTAGATATTATTATTATTATAGTTACTATTAAAATATATATAGTTATTATTATTAAAATGATAAGTATAAGCACAGTATAAATATGGACAGTACAGAAACTAGTTGATGAAATAATTACATACGCTCTATTTAAGCAATAGGGTTGTAACTTTAATGTTATTCGTATTGTTCTTTTTTATTAAAACCTTTATTAAAAACATTTAGTTTTAAAATCGATAGCTCCAATTTAGATGAAGTCGAGTGAAAGAAGTCGAAGAGTAAGCAATACGCTCGTAGCATTTTTAAAAAGATCGTGGTAATAAATTTATATGTGACAACTCGTATTGACGTGGCATTTATTTCTGGATGCAATGCGATAACCGCTTAGTGGGTATTGTCAATGCGCATGTTTGTATGACTATGCCATTTCGAGCGTTTGTTGGTAGTTTTTATACTATCTATATGTTTTATACTATAGTATAAGTGTCACTGCGGTGCACAAAAATAATAATGTCCGAAAACGGGGTTGGGAGTGAGAGAAAGCTTATTGTGCGAGTCAGACAGGAGACCGTCTTCATTCTCATCCCTACCCCGTGCTGTTTGCAGGGTGAGAAGTGACACCGTTAAACGCCTGGCGGGGGTATTTGATCGATTGGCAATAGATCAGCTGTCGACCACTGAGACTTCTAAATTATTACAATACTAATATCACTATTAAAAATGCGGTAGATGGTAGAAAGACGAAAATTATTGGTTATATGTATTTTTAATCCAAAATCATAAAAAAATTAAAGTAATAAATTTTGTCGAAAATAAAATTATACTATATAAGATATGTATAAAATAGTTTACGAACTATTCTCAAACCTACCTAATATATACAAAAACATAAAAATAGGTCTAGTCGTTCCGAAGGAACAAAGGAAGTTGGTTACAAACACTATGACACGAGAATTTTATATGAGACTAGCTGTGCCCCGCGGTTTTACCCGCGTTAAACTTTATAAATTATAACAGCTCCTCCCCCGTAGGTGATAGCGTGATAATATGTAGCCTATATGTTGACCCGACCTCTTAGTAATATTCATGCAAAATTTGAAGTAAATCCATGCTGTACTTTTTGAGTTTAGCCCGGACATACATACAGACAAACAGACAAACCGACAAAAATTCTAAAAACTATATTTTTGGCTTCGCTATCCATTGTAGATCACGCCACAAGTATCTTTTTAAAAAAATATTCAATGTACAGTTTTGATTTTCCTACGATTTTATTATATGTATAGATGGCATTACCTTATTATGAAAATTCAGTGGCATTTCGTTTTCCGGAAGTTTTACCTCCTTCCGCAAACCCTTTTAGTACCGTTATTATTGTAAGTAAGCTCTTGCGACAATAATAATTTACATAATCAAAACACCATCAACATTTAGCCCTTGTCTGAGTTAACAATAATTGGCTTCTATCAACATAAACAAGTAATTACCACTTACTTATACCGTAACATTACATTTTCTTGGTTGAATGGGGTTCGGTTATGGTCATCGACATCAATAAGGTTTACGAGTATATAGGAATAAATATGATTGCACGAGTAACTCAGTGGTTAAGGTAATCGCCTCGCGACTATCTCGGCATCTTCGCGATACGGTACGAGCCCCGCACAGGACCGACAATGGTCTTGTGCCATATTAACCTGGGGCTCTACCGGCTAAGTCGCCGAACATCGATTTCTTAAATGGCGTTCAAATAAATAAAGGTTGAAAATGACTTAATCAATCGTTAAATCGGCTTCAACGTTGGCAATCGATTCCGGACCATTTATGACGTCACATGTGCTCATGGAAGCTGTTGATAATGAAAGATGCTCAATTTAACTATTGATTAAGTCATTTTTAACCTTTATTTATTTGAACGCCATTTAAGAAATCAACGTTCTGCAATTTAGCCGGTAGAGCCCCTGTTGGTTCCAAAGCCGTCCTAAAGCCTATCCAGACTCAAATAAGAATTTATGGGTGTCGGCATCTTCGCGGTACGAGCCCCGCACAGGACCATTGTCGGTCCTGTGCGGGGCCGAGATAGTCGCGAGGCGATTACCTTAACCATTGACTTACTCGTGCCGTCATATTTATTCCTATTTACTCGTACCCATAAGTTCTTATTTGAGTCTGGATATGCTTTAGGACCGCTTTAGAACCAACAGCTTAATAAATCAGCAATAGCTAACAGGATCTCAACATTGGATAGCAAATTGACACAAACAACAGGTCCGCTCCACCGATTGCTATTATTCCCTTGAATTTGACGGGCCATTTGGCGTGGTTGGTAGACGCTTGCCTTTCATGCCGCTGCTGTTCGATTCCTATCCAGGGCATATACTTATGCGCATGAACATGTCTGTTTATCGTGTGTCTGGGTATAATTATATATATATAAATAAGTATTTACAAAGGAAAAGGACTATATTATTATTATTAAGTGTTTATCACACTAGCAGCTAGTAAGCTGATGCGTGTGTTTTTGTTTGCAATTTGGAAAATTTGTCAAGTCTGTTTTTGAAGCAGTTTAAATTGGGTGCCTTTATGACAGTTTCAGGAAGTTTATTCCACTTATTGACCACACGGTTTGGCAGGAAGTGTTTTAGTGGATTGCTTTTGTGCGGTATTCTGCTTAATTTTAGGGAGTGTCCTCTCAGATATTGATTGTCACTTAGAGTAAACAAGTCCCTAATTCCTGCTACATTGTAGGACCCAGACAAAATTTTGTAGGTTTCAATGAGACTTCCCCTCTGTCTACGTTTTTCGAGAGAAGTGAGGCCAAGGTCTTTTAATCGTTCCTCATATGGTTTGTTTCTCAATACTGAAGCCATTTTTGTCGCTCTTCTCTGGACCTTCTCTAATAGCAAGATGTCTTTCTTGAAATAAGGATCCCATATCACATATGCATATTCTAATAGTGGTCTTATATAAGTTTTATAAATTTTCAAGACAGTTTTTGGAGTAAGACACTTAAACGCTTTTCTGACAAGATATAACATTGAATTTGCTTTTTTAGAGACACCACTGATGTGGGTTTCCCATTTAAGGTCATTTGTTATAACAACTCCCAGATCTTTTTGTGTAGTTACAGGAGCAAGGGGTTGATTTCCCAGGTAGTAAATGTTATAGGGATTTTTCTTGCCAATGTGTAATATGGTGCACTTTGTTACATTCAATGTTAGTAACCACTGTGTTGTCCAGTCGAATATGGCATCCAAATCTTTTTGTATATCATGCGATTGTATGCGTGGATTTGCGAAGAACTTCGTGTCGTCGGCAAACATCGAAAAAGGGAGTTGTAGAGTATTCTTTAAGTCTGTTAGGTATAGTATAAAGATGAGAGGTCCAAGTACAGACCCTTGAGGCACACCGCTGTGAACTGGTCGCGCTACAGAGAGTTGATTTCCAATTCTTACACAAAAGGTTCTATTTGTTAAAAAGTCTCTTATCCAATCTAATATCTTTCCACGTATTCCAAGGTGTTCCAATTTATGTATTAGCCGTCGTAGAGGCACACGGTCAAAGGCCTTTTCATAGTCAAGGTAAACAACATCAGTGGGTTGACCTTTGTCGTGATTTGTTATCCATTGGTTGACACACGTAATCAGATTTGTAGTTACAGAACGCTTTGGGACAAAGCCATGTTGTTCATTCAGTATAAGATTTTCTTGGCTAAGAAAACTTCTAAGTTTATCAGCTATGATTTTTTCCATGGTTTTGCATAGAATACTTGTCAAACTTATTGGCCTGTAGTTGTTAGTAAGTAACTTATTTCCTTTCTTGTATATGGGCACAACCGTAGCCATTTTCCAATCAGCGGGTACGCATCCTGAATCTAAAGATTCATTCATAACCTTGGTAATGGTGTTTACTAGTGTAGACGAGCATTTCTTAAGCAAAATGGCCGGGATTTCATCAGGTCCAGTGGCTGTAGTGTCGTCGAAAGTATCAAGAGCTTTTTTTAACTAATTCAGCTGTGATTTCAATAGTTTCAAGTGATTTTATACTTCTTGCCATATTGATAGTTGGTAACGGTCCATCAGGCTCCTTAACAAAAGTAAGTTCAAACTAACTTGCAAAGGACTATATGTAGTATATTAGCTATCTGATTTCCATAGTACAACGGCAGCTGAATTTGGGCTCAGATGGCCGTGTGTAAATAAAGTCCCGGGATATTATTCCACAATAGTACGTGAAGCGGTTGAAATAAAAAAAACATGTACACTTTCTACCTGGAAGACGGATACCGCCTTTCAACCCGGCGTAGTAGTACCTGGCAATCGGCAGTCCTAATGTGATGTCATTAGTGTTGTATGTAGACATACCGTCAGATCCGTACAGCGTTGCTACGGAAAACCGTAGCACTAATGTAACTGCAACTGTTTCTGACTGGTATCAGATCAGAGTATGCGACAAAAGCGATGCTACGCGTGGTAGCACTACGGCTAGTCGTAGCGCCGAATTTATCTCAACTAGCCCTCATTCAATAGATTTCTCATTAAAAAAGTTTTAATGAACACAAAAGTAATAATTAGTTATACTGAAGTTCTTGTAAGCTAGAAATACTAAACTAGCTTAAACTTTGTGAAAACTAGCTCATAACCCCAATTATGCCAGACAAAACAAAAATAAGTTATTTAAATATTTCTACGTACTTCTAAAATATAACCATAAACTACGTTAAGAAAGAAGCCCAAATTTCAAGTAACAAAAACATTGAACTTATCGGAACATCTATGATTTGTTTTTCTTACAATTGAATCTAAATATAATTTTGGGAACGATACGAAATGTCTTGTTAACGTCAGTTTACATGTATAATATTGTTGTATTTGGTCGAAGGAATATTGATATCTCCAATTCCGTTTAAATTGATTCGTATTTGTATTTTTAATAAGACTGTTTTTTCGGCTCCGTAAGGTTCCATGTTCAAAGTAAATCTCCATGATGAATCTCAACGCCCAGTGTAGGTAACTCTTAAAAGCATCTTTTAATCCCACTGTGACTGCACGCGTGGCGCAGTGATTAAGACAGTCGCCTCGCCACCCCGTGTCCCGGGTTAGACCCCCGTGCAGGACAACTATTTTAGTGACCCATAAATGGTTGCTCTGAGTCCAGATATAATAATAATAATATCTATGGACAATGTCACACAGATCATCCTAGCCCCAAACTAAGCAAAGCTTGTACTATGATACATACTTATATAGATAGATAAACAATTATATACATAGAAAACATCCATGACTCAGAAACAAATATTCGTGCTCATCACACCAATTTTTCACTTACCGGGATTCGAATCCAGGACCACCAGCTTCGTAGGCAGGAGCACTACCAACTAGCCTATGCATGCCACACGCAAAAAGAGTCTAAGGGCGTGTATGTAGGACAAAGATACAATATGACTGCACATATGGCGCAGCGGCTAAGATAGCCGCCTCGCCCGTTCGTGTCCCGGGTTCGATTCACGCGCCAGACAACTATTTGTGTGACCCATAAATTTCACTCAGAACAACTCTGAGTCTGGATGTAATTGGTGTCCATCTATTGTATATTTGTAAAGTACCCCGCGACACAGGGATTAGATTGCCTGGTGCGTTGTCTTTAAAAAATATATATAAAACAGATCTCTATGTAACTAGTAACCGTTATCTAATTTTTCCTTCTTTCTTTATCCTATGGGTAGTGGTAACCCTACTATAAGAGTTGTTTAAGCTGTCCAGTAGGCGTCTGAAATGAATTATTGATTACTGTTTTCCTAATATACTGGCTATATATTACGCCTCTGCAGGGCGGCAATTTGTTGATGTATCGAACAACTAAAGATAGTTATCGTTTTCTTGAGCTGACATGAAATATTAGTAGTTTTCGTAGAATCTTGTTTCTCTTGTTTATGGTTTTTGGCAATTAGTGTCTGTGTAGATAACTACTGAACAAACATTTTAATTAAAAATAGCCGAGGTGAGTGCCTAAGTGATTTTTATTTACCAAGCGCCTCCGTGCTTCGGAAGACACGTTACGCTCAGATTATTGTCGATAATTCATGTCAGAGGCCTTGAACTTGAGGGTAACCACTACCCATAAAATGAAAAGAAAAAGATGACGGTTACTAGTTAATTAGAAAACTTTTTTTATATCGTATATATATATTGTCCTACATACACACCCGTAGACACTTTTTTGCGGATGCCATGCGCAGGCATTCCCCTATCTTATTAAAAAAGGAACTACCCCGAGCGTTGGCTCGGTGTAGTTCCTTTTTAGGGTTCCGTAGCCAAATGGCAAAAAACGGAACCCTTATAGATTCGTCATGACTGTTTGTCTGTCTGTCCGTCCGTATGTCACAGCCACTTTTTCTGAAACTATAAGAGCTGTACTGCTGAAACTTGGTAAGTAGGTGTATTCTGTGAACCGCATTAAGATTTTTACACAAAAATAGAAAAAGAACAATAATTTTGGGGGGTCGCCATACACTGAACTGAAACTCAAAAATTTTTTTTTCATCGTACACATACATGGGTGTCTATGGATAGGTCTTCAAAAATCATATTGAGGTCCCTAATATCATTTTTGTCTAAACTGAATAGTTTGCGCGAGAGACACTTCCAAAGAGGTAAAATGAGCCCCCCCCCCCCTGTAACTTCTAAAATATGTACATTGCCATAGAAACTAACAACGAAAATTGGTTTGAACGAGATCTAGCAAGTAGTTTTTTTTAATACGTCGTAAATCGTAAACCGCAATTTGCTTTCGTTTAATCAACTGAAATACTTGCTGCTACGGAACCCTTCATGGGCGAGTCCGACTCGCATTTGGCCGGCTTTTTTAAGACTTTAGTGGTTTTTTTTACTTTTTCATATGGGCAGTTGTTACTGCCAGAGTTGTTAAAGCTGCCCAGTAGGCCTGCGACATGGCATATCGACTGTTAACGACACTGCTGCCGTCAGACAACAACCGTGCCGGCAGTTTAAGGGGCCTCCCTAAACCCGCGACACGAAGCGGCGAGGCGATTGTCTTAGCCGCTGCACCAAACTTTTGTCCATCTATTTATAAACGCTTAACATAAAATATTTTCTTTCTAATCGAACACAGGTGTCGACAGGTAATAATACCCAATGGTTCTTTGATATTAAGTTTCATAACTACCTCCGCCTATGGAATAAGAGTCCAAAACTGTTGCCATTAATCGGATCAATTTACGATCAAAAGTTTCCTTTTGGTAAACGCTAACATATACCTAGAAATGAAATAAGATTCTTCCTCACTAAAATCAACGCTATTTGTTATTATTTTTTTTCGAATCAATGTCCTTTTAAATTAAATAGTTATTAATTTTTACAATCTCTAAATCCTTTTAAATTTTACAATTTCTAGCTCAAAGCTAGATGCTCTCACCTATCTGTAAGCGATCGGCGAGGTTAAACAACTAGGCTCGCGGTCAGTCCAAAGATGGGTGACCGCTAAAGTGGTTTAATTTCTGGGCGTCTCGCTACTTCGGAGGACACGTTAAGCGGTCGTTCCCGGTTGTAGTCGTTGAAAACAGTCGTTAAGCCATGTCAGAGGCCTACTGAGCGGCTTGAACAAATCTGACACTAGGCTAACCACAGCCCATACGATAAGTAAGTAAGAATCGTCATTAGCGACTGTTTGCTTGATCCTCTTGCCTTGCAGAGAGAAATGTGGTATGTATAAACCACACTTCTCTCTGCAAGGCAAGAGGATAATAATGTGTTCCTCACCGTATTTTCTGAGGTGAACTGTTCAAACATATAACTACTGCCATATTACGCCACGTTACGCCACGTTGAGCGGAAATTTCATCCATATCATTTGGATCGTCTACCACCGTGCATTTCACAAAAAACTTTTTTAACATGATCAAAGGTATGACATGAATCTAAAATATAAATAGAATATAATTTGATCTGCGCCGATCGTGTCAAAATACGGAAAATGTTTTGACCCAGAATCTTAACAATACAAACGAAACGAATTTTAATACAATTTTATTTATTTGTAACGTATCTGTTATGAAAATTACAGGTCACTTTTCGTTCTGTCAATTTAGTTTTGGCGCGTAAATTTGAGAGAAAATAAGGTAAGCGATATGTTAGCACATTCTCACCACACATGCACTCATAGACGGGCAGTTTTATTAGTTAGGCAAATCTAAGCATGCCCGTTTTCATTACAGCTGAAATAAGTCCACTGCTGGACAAGCCTTCCCCAAGCATCAACTTGGGGGATGTGCCATAATCGCCACCCTTGGCAGACAGGTTTGCAATCGCAGTAAGATGGTCATAGTACACTCTCACAAGGCAGCTGCTTCCCGTCCTCGGTCTGGGCTTCTACGCCCTCCACAGGATGAGATGATGATATTCTGATGTTCGCCGCCGTCACCACACAAAACATATCCTTATTTTATAATTTTTATTAGAAAGAAATTTTGTAACGGACTTCAAAATGAATATTATTATATAATAGCAAGGCAAACAGACAAGCGAGTCCCTGATAGTAAGTAATTATTACCGCCGTCCATGGACACTCGCAACATCAGAGCAGTCGCAAGTACTCGTTCGTTGCCGACCTTGAAAGGCTCGCTTCTTGAAGGTTGTCATTACATTCCGGTATGACAATACCGGCATTTAAAGTCATTTCTACTGTAAGTTATTTTTTGTACGTATGTGTTGCAATTTTTTTCGCTGCCATTAAAAATAAATTTAATGTTTTACTCGATAAGGAATGATATGGGAGGAGTCTGTTGTATATTATTAAATAAGTAATTACAATTAGTTTAGGCGCGTTAAATGTAGAATTTCTTGGCGTATTATATATACATTAGTTATACACTCTAAGACCCACAAAATGATATATGTTAAAAATAAAAATGAAATAAAATGCCTGCCCCAAAGATCACCACAATTGCCGGTTACGCTACCCGCATCCAGCGGATTTGTTAATCTACTATATAAAAATAAGTCGGGTTTTCCTTCCTGACGCTATAACTCCAGAACGCACGAACCGATTTCCACGGTTTTGCATTAGTTGGAAAGGTCTCGGGCTCCGTGAGGTTTATAGCAAAGAAAATTTATAAAATTTAACGCGGGTAACACCGCGGGGCACAGCTAGTATTTATATAAATACTAGCCGCCCGGTACGTGCTTCGCTACGTATAAGGCATAGTAATAAAAAAAATTATTATTAAGTTCATTTATTCAAACAAAAAATATATTAAATTGCTAAAAGATGTATTTAAACGACTTTTTTTAAAATTTTCTCTACGTACAAACCTTCCCTGGACTTCCACGAATAATTCAAGACCAAAAATAGCCAAATCGGTAAAGGCGTTGTTGAGTTATAACATTACAACGAAAAGTGGCATTGATTTTTATATATATATAGAAGATAAATATAAATAAACATTTATATTCCATCAAGCAAACTTACTAGAAGTACCTATTTGTAAATATCAGTACATATTGTATTTGTATAAATATTAAATTCCAATTCCGATTAGACTTGTTATCTAGCTTTCTGAATTTAGATTGTTATGTAATATGTGTATGTATATGTAAATCAATTATATGTATATCTATCTAATTGAGTATGTTATTCAGTTGTCTGGTTGCCATAGTGCATGCACTGCCTTGATTGGGATCAGATGGAAGTATGTTAGTTGTCCCAACATATAGATTTAGATATCAAAAATAGAGCCAGCCTCAATAGGCACTAGTAATCTGCGCGGAACATATTTTAGTGCACAAGTGTGTGCGCAAACACAGGAGCTTTTTCTATCCACCACAGTCAAGATTCGGAGGGATGACTAGTGACACGAGCGGCAAGAGGTCAGTCACATTATCCAACGCTTTGCGTACTCTCCGAGGCACGGGGGTATAAAACCGCCAACTCTGGACATCGTGTTGATACTTAGAATTTTTTTATAATATCACCTTTTAGCCTGACCAGGGATTTTAATCCGGGACCACTTTGTGCGGTTGAACACTGTCCCGCTAGGCCAACAAGAGAGAAATATAATACTATCCAAGTATCAACTAAAAGTTTAAAGTAATGGCAAAGCATCCCCAAATTATTATTATCGATCTTATTCAGGGTAAGTTTAGTCGTATAAAAGCTATAACGATGTGATCAATTACCGTATCTATCTATAGGTACATATATACATATAATAAAATCGTAGGGAAGTCAAAAATGTACATTGAATATTTTTTTAAAAGGATATTTGGGGCGTAATGTACAATCGATGTGGAAGCCAAAAATATAGTTTTTAGAATTTTTGTCTGTGTGTCTGTTAGTCTGTATGTATGTCCGGGCTAAACTGGAAAAGTACGGCATGGATTTACTTCAAATTTTGCATGAATATTACTAAGAGTACGGGTCAACATATAGGCTATATATTATCACGCTATCACCTTCGGCGGAGGAGCTGTGATAATTTATAAAGTTTAACGCGGGTGAAACCGCGGGGCACAGCTAGTATACATATATAACGCAAGAAACCTCAGCAAATTTACCAGTAACGCTGAGTTCTGAGTACAGTGGAAAGGGCTTATAAACATTACCGCTGATAATCACTTCATATTTAGTACTTTGGAACTTATTAAAAAGTATCAACAATAGGCTGATTTAAAATAAATCCTCTTTTCAACTTAACTCAGTATTATACCCTCCATGTATTAAATGAGCGCCTAAATTTTATTATAGAAGTAAAGTTTTCATGGACTCAATGCTATATAGGTGCCCACCTCAACATACAAAGTCTATAAGAACTTGAATTTATTTCTTTGGTTCAATTAAGTAACGTTACAAGTTTACTAAATCAATATTAAGTAAAACCGGAATTCCTCGCACGAATTGTGAGTATTATATACGCACGATACATATGTAATTTTGTTCTTTACCTATATTTAAGACAACTTTCTCCGGTTTCCGATGTAATTAATATAATCCGGATGTTCGGCCCTAGAATAGTTTTGTATGTAATTTTGTTCTTTATCTATATTTAAGGCAACTTTCTCCGGTTTCCGATGTAATTAATATAATCCGGATGTTCGGCCCTAGAATAGTTTTGTATGTAATTTTGTTCTTTACGAATATTTAAGGCAACTTTCTCCGGTTTCCGATGTAATTAATATAATCCGAACGTTCGGCCCTAGAATCGTTTTGAATAGTGGTTCTAAATAAATAAAACTAAGATACATACTCGTCATCAATGTGTAAGGAATTAATTATCTGCTACTATTCCGATATTATTTTTAAATAGATCAGTGAATGAATAATGAACACAGCATTAAAAATATGTACATACGCCAGCACATCCACCTACCCCAATCTGTCAAATTTATTTTATCGATTTTCAACTTTATTACCTAAGCATAAGGTTCACTTTCAATTGGGGAAATTTGACAGATTGGGGTAGCTTGTTGTGCTGGTGACTGTAAACATTTTATTATTAAAAATATATTTAAATTTAAAGTAATATGAGCCGATCTGTACAGTTTATTTTATTTTCGTTTACCTTATCTCCTTCCCATTCATCTATTACCAAAGCGGGAACAATAGGAAACAAATTGCTTTTTATCTCCTACCCCCATAAACTATAAACCCTAATAATGTAACAAATAAAATCCTTTCAACATTGCCAAAAGCCAACAAGACAGATTTTATACACAAAAGAGAATTCTACAGCACATATTTCCGTTCCTCATACTATATTTGTATATCAACTTACTGTTTATGAGAAAATACGCCACGTGCCAGTTTCACCTTCCGCCTTACATAAAGGGGATTTACAATATTATCGTCATTATGGAGATTTGGTTGCCAACCATTTAATACTATTAAACAACATGGAAAATGAATATTGTACGTTCCGTTAAGTTAATCTAAGACTTTATAAGAACGAACTTGTATTGTTACGAAATCGTCAAAAGAAATTACTCAAATAAGTTTACCTATATCATTACATCATATTATTACCTACTAACTGTGCCCCGTGGTTTTGCCCGCGTTAAATTTTATAAATTATCACAGCTCCTCTCCCGTAGGTAGCGTGATAATATGTAGCCTATATGTTGACCCGACCTCTTAGTAATATTCATGCAAAATTTGATGTAAATCCATGAAGTACTTTTTGAGTTTAGCCCGAACATACATACAGACAAACAAACACACAGACAAAAATTCTAAAAACTATATTTTTGGATAGTAGATCACGCACTTTTATCCTTTTTAAAAAATATTCAATGTACAGTTTTGACTTTCCTACGATTTTATTACATGTAGAGATATTATTATCTATAATAATCCTAGTGCCGGCTAATTTTTTTTTATAAAATATTAGATAACTTTATACAAAGGACACATTTGTACGGAAAATTAAGTATTCTGTTTGGATTCAGGTACATGGAACATTCATAAATGTCGCACACTATTCAGTATTCAGTTTCTCGAGCTAGGCTCTACGATTTCGATAAAATATAGAGCATTATCATTTCCAGGGGAGTCAAATAGTTGTCTTGAGTTATAAGCACATTGAACTAAGCTAAGCATTGCCCACTGTTCGAAAATTTGTATGTGTACAAAATAAAGATATATGCATTAATCGACATGCTGCTAAATTCGAAAAAAGAAACAGTTTAACTTAAAAATCAAACTTGAAATTAATTAGACTAACACTACATTATTTTTATTCCATAAAAAAATCTGTGTGATTTAATATGCTATTGGTAAGTATGATGAATCTAGTTTGAAATTCACTATTATATCATAGCGTAGAATTATTTTTAAGAAGTACTAAGCAATAATGTGTCGATACTCGAATTTTACAGCCAATATCCTACGTCCGTACGCTCAATCCAACAGGAAAATGACCGCGCAATAATGGAATCAGACGGCAAAGGAAGAAATAGAATAGAATTCACTATAGAAGTGGAATTATGGCCAATCGACTTTGACGACCGTCTAGAAATAAAAACAGAAACATAAAATACTAATTGGGTCGTAAGTACTTTCCATTCCTCTTTGAATTCACCGGATGTTTTCAAAAGCTCAGATTGCCAGTCAATTAACATCGCCTGCACGACGGCCCTGTTAGCATGCAAATGCATCTGAGCGATTAATTCCTTGGGGTGCGGGACCTACAATGTGTTACCATCGGTGAGTCTATCAAGAATACAAGTGCATTTACTATATAGATATACGTTTTCCTACAAATTAAAATCAAAGCTCATTTAAATAAGCTACAAGTACTTGTAGCTTATTTAAATGAACCATTTTATTTATTTTTTTAACTTATTTTAAACTTTAGTAGAACGAGAATCCTGCTGTGTGGTGACGGCGACAAATATCGGAATCAGAATATCATCACCCCATCTCATCCCGTGGGGGGCGTAGAAGTCGACCCGAGGGAATATCTACCAGAGGATGGGCAGCAGCTTCCTTCTGATTACTATGACCATCTTACTGCGATCGCCAACCCGTCTGCCAAGCGTGGCGATTATGGCATATCCCCCCAAGACGATTCTTGAGGGAGGCTTGTCCAGCAGTGGACTTATTTAGCTGTAATGATGAGAACGAGAATGTACGTAGGCGGACTTAATACCAAAGGCATTTTCTACCAGTCAACCTTAGGGTAGTGCAGAGAGATCATGGCAGATGCACTTATCCATTCGAGGCTTAATTGTACAGAAATCTTTGCCAAGTATCTGAGCAAGTCTAACAGTGTTGTTATCTAGTCCGCCAGTATCAAAAGCTAGAAATAATTTCGTGGCTTAGTGATAGCGCCAAATTTCCCTGTTGATTCGCGGAAAAATAATGGTATATTTTGAACCCAGCCAGAACTCAGTACTACAGTAGCGAAGAGATAGAAGCGCTGCGACTACAGCTATAGCCGCGGCTATAGTCCAGTAGCTAAAATAACTTTAGCCACTGCGATATAGGTGCGAATAAAACGATAGCAATTCGAGGGGAATCGCTTGGCCACCTGATCACGTGCCCTGGTTACTATTACGTATTTTTTTTATTTAGCCACACCCAATTTACATTTCTAGGGATGTATATATTGGGGACGAGCCGATCCCGCTCGCAAACAGAGGAAGCATCATTGTGGTGGCGGCAACCGGTAGCGCAACACCCCTCGGTACTGCGATGGCAGTAAGAAGTGTCCTCTACTGCCGCCACGTGCAAGCGAGAAGACAGTTATTTGTTTGTGGCGTAGTCGCTGTACCCGACTTGCAGGTGTCGGCAATAGGGGAGGACAATCCGGAGCTCTCCCAGGGCACATGTCCCGACCATCTGGGACATGGCGCAAAAGGGGGGCACCGAAGCCTCTTCCCATCAGGCGCCAACTTTTTGCGAGAGGCATGCGTAGGCATGACACCTAATTTCCCCTGCCGTATCAAAAAAAAGAAGCACTTAGAACTGCTAGAAATAGGTCACATAAATAGCTGTACAGTTGAACCCGAAACAAATGAGTTGCTAGACAATTATAATTTTCTAGACGTCTGGGTTCTTTGCAAAGAAGTTTGAAACATGTTAAGCTCTTTGTTGTATATAACAGACCCAATGAAATAACTACCACTCCACAAAATTAATTGAGCTAGCAAAAAGAGTAAATTGTAGTTAGGGTAATATATAGTTCTTATAGCTGGCTATATCTGTAGTAGGTATGTTCTGGTAAAATACTGGCGCACTGGGAGTCAGACTGGTACACTCAATAGACTAGTATTCGTTATTTTTTTTATAACTATGTTCAAGAAAGGTAGACCTACATTTTTTAAACGTGTAAAAAATCGATGACCTTCTAATGAAGTGAGTAAATATACTAAAATCCATTTGAATGATAATGTGGATTTATAAAATAAAAGACACATTTTTAATGCAGCATATTTTTTTTTCAGCTTAGGGCCGATTTCACATTTTATATTTTAAACCGAACTTAATAAAACCTAGTCATGATTAATTGAGTTTTATAATCTTGGTTTACGACAATCCGGTTCCACCAGCTGCATTTTAATCGCGTTTAGTTGGCAAAACAAGAATACGACTAAATAGATCCTACTAATATTATAAATGCGAAAGTTTGTGAATATGGATGAGTGGATGTTTGTTACTCTTTCAAGCAAAAATTACCGAACGGATTTTGATGAAAGTTTATTATAATATAGTTTATATGCCCGAATAACACATAGGCTATAATTTAAAAATATAAACGTGGGTAATACCGCAGGGCACAGCTAGTACTTTATAAGTAAGTCAATAAACAGACTAACAAATTGTTCGGGCACTCATGATAGTAGTTATATTTGCAAGGCTCTTAAAGTCTCGATGTACTTCTAGTCCGACCGAGTAGTGCTCTTACACTTTAGGTCACTAAAATTGACACAGTTCTGGGAAGTTCTATATAAGTGTACAGAAATGTACATAGTTTTGTGCTTCCTTTGCAGTTTAAATGTACCAGATTTCAGTCCTTCCTCGAAATTCACGTATTGGATTTTCCTCGCGGCGGCACTCGGTTGAAGTGGTTTATGGAAAAATTCTGGTACAAAATTTCGCATTGATACGGCTCTTGGTGAACGAGGCTAGATCCAGGCAAAATGCGCTCGAGGCACGTTGGGATTTCAATTGAAATTGATACTTTTGCCGTTAGGTTTATTTAGATCTTATCAATATTTGAGCTGGGACGTAGATGTCTACATATAAAAGTTAATTGATTATCGACTAAACTTCCCAATATACACCAGCTTTCTTGATAGCTATACATAAAACTTGGTACGGTTAGATACAAAAGTAGACATAGACTAGATCATGACAGATCTGATTACTTTCATTTAATAAGAAGAACGTTCTTCGCGTTTACCCACTTCTAATGACATTGGCTCCCAACCTTACTCGTTATGCTACGAGATTCTATCGAGCTCCTGTCATTAAGCTTGAATGTGTCAGATTTAAATAGGCTCCGACTTCCTGTAAAGACTTTTATAGATGTTGTCATGATGAGACCAGGACTGCCGGTTAAATGTGCTCTACAAGGAACGGAGAGTAGTTACTCAAACAACCAAGCACCGAAACAAACCTTTGCTAACACATATTGTTTTTTTTTATTATTACCGATTAATCGGAGCGAAAATTGAACTCATGACCTCTAGAGACCAAGAGCCCGACCGGTGTCGTCTATTACTACACCGTATAAGTCTTTATACGGTGTGAACACAAAGGACTCACAATATAGGTTATGTTTTAATGAATTTTTAAACAACCTTTAGCCCTTGCTTTTAACAAAATATCAGGCAAGACAAGAATTTTATCGGAATGTTTTTATATAAATTTTGTACCAATCGGTTGTGTAAAAGAATTTTTGAAATCGGTTTTTATATTTTATGAACGAAATTATTTTTAATATTACTATTACTGCTAGCCTATAACTGCTACACTGGTCAATAAAGGCGAGCGAAAACTCAAGCTGTCTATGTTACCAATAAAAGGTTACGGTTAGATACAAAAGTAAACATAGAATAAATAATGACAGATCTACAGATCTGTCATTATTTGGTCTATGTGTACTTTTGTATCTTAAAACTTTCTTTCAGTCTAAACTTTTTATTTAAGAAGAAGAATATTGTTCGCCTTTTTCCCCAGTTCATATGAGATTGGCTCCCAACCTTTTACGTTATGCTAGGAGATTCTATCGAGCTCCTGTCATTAAGCTCGAATGTGTCAGATTTAAATAGGCTCCGACTTCCTGTAAAGACTTTTATAGATGTTGTCATGATGAGACCAGGACTGCCGGTTAAATGTGTTCTACAGGGAACGGAGAGTAGTTACTTAAACAACCAAGCACCGAAACAAACATTTGCTTTAACACATATTGTTTTTTTTTTATTATTACTGATTAATCGGAGCGAAAATTGAACTCATGACCTCTAGAGACCAAGAGCCCGACCGGTGTCGTCTATTACTACACCGTATATATTATATATATAGTCTTTATACGGTGTGAACACAAAGGACTCACAATATGGGTTATGTTTTAATGAATTTTTAAACAACCTTTAGCCCTTGCTTTTAACAAAATATCAGTCAAGACAAGATTTTTTTTCGGAATGTTTTTATATAAATTTTGTACCAATCGGTTGTTTTAAAGAATTGTTGAAATCGGTTTTTATATTTTATGAAAGAAATTATTTTTAATATGACTTTTACTGGTAGCATAACTGCTACGCTGGTAAATAAAGGCGAGCGAAAACTCAAGCTGTCTATGTTACCAATAAAAAGTAGTAATTCCAATCTGTTGCTAACCGTACTATAAGTAGATTTATTCGGAAATTGCTCTAAATCTCATTACGCCAGACTTAGTAAATTCTTACACTACACGTATACAGTATTATTATTATAAAAAGGCAAACTAATCTCCTTAACTACTCAATTAATAACTGATGGAATCAGACGTTACTCTGCGAAAATCTGTTATAATCAAACAACAACATTTTGGATTGCTGGCTTTTATAGCATTCTGTTCCATATAATATGTAACCTATTAACTCTAAAGGTACTTCGGCCGAACTTCGACATTGTCTAGACAATTTCGTATGTATAATATATTATCCTCTTACCCGAATTACGGCTACGGCGGCCAGTCTCTATGGAGAATAGCCATCTGCGCGGGACATATTATAGTGCACAAGTGTGTTTGCAAACACAGAGGCACTTCCTATTCCATCATTTTCATGATATGATACGACTAGCTACCTGTCCGGTCGTGTGACTGGACAGGGGTCAGGTACATGACCGACGGCTTGTGCTTTACAAGGTACAGGGTTATAATACCGGCAACTCCCAGACTTCGACCTGATACTAATATTTTTTTCTTTTTAAAATCCCTAAATCACTTTTGGCTCACCCGGGATTTGAATCCAGGACCTCGTTAACTGCGGTTGAACACGCTACCGCTAAACCAACGCAAATTTCGTGTACAGTACCCTAACACCGTAAATAATGGTTTCCTTTTAAATCTTAAAAAGAATTTTAAAACATGCATGTAGTATCAAAACTCAATATGCAAAATATGTAGTGTTAATTTTGTGAATGATCAGCTTAACATAATAGCGATCCAAATTGCACCACTCAAGAAGGAAAATTTTGATAAGCAAATCCCATGCAACAGAATGATAGCCTCAAGATGCTAACAAATATAGCATTCGAAAGCTGCGAATGCGAACGCAAATTGGATGTCTTGCGAGTGGTCGGTGGCGGAGTGAAGCACGTCTTGTCTTTCTTAGCAACTACATTCGATCTTGATTAAACTTAAAATTCGTGCTATGAACACTGAATTTGAAACTGACTTTAAATAAAGCAGGTTATATATTTTTTTGAAGTTATACTTCTTTTGGCGCGATGGAGAAAAATGATGAGAGTGAATTTTTACGATGCGCGCGCACACCGACACCAAGAAATTTAACAGCATGAAGTTAGTTCTAGGTGGTATGAGAGTGAGTTTTTACGATGCGGGCGAATCGTGCGCGCTCATCGTAAAAATAACAGCATGAAGTTAGTTCTAGGTGGTATGAAAATTGATAACTATGTTCAAGTTGTATATTAAGAAGTATAACTTCTAACGCGTGTACATAATAAGTACACACAAGTTTTTTTTTTTGTTTATATTTTACGCCTATTCTTCTTGGCGTATGATCCGATTTGGTATTTTTTTAAAAATAGGTGACTCAGAAATGTTTATGTTAGTTTGTATACGGACAACTTGTTCAATGACATTTCTTTATTTATTATTTTACTAGCTGTGCCCCGCGGTTTTACCCGCGTTAAACTTCATAAATTATCACAGCTCCTCCCCCGTAGGTGATAGCGTGATAATATGTACCCTATATGTTAACACAACCTCTTAGTAATATTCATGCAAAATTTGAAGTAAATCCATGCAGTACTTTTTGAGTTTAGCCCGGACATACATACAGACAATAAGCCAAAAATTCTAAAAACTATATTTTTGGCTTCGATATCGATTGAACATCACGCCCCAAGTATCGTTTTTAAAAAATATTCAATGTACAGTTTTGACTTTCCTACGATTTTATTATATGTATAGATTTAACGTCTGGAAATGTACCTTTCAATACTATTTATAACAAAATAGTATTGAAAGGTACATTTCCAGACGGTCATAAATAAGACAAAAACCGACTAAGCTAAGTCGAAGAAGGCCCTTGATTCCTAATATGTTTGGAATTTAGTCAAATTAATAGATTACTTAATATTATCTTACTTGGTATATCTTACAGAACGCAATAAAGCAAGTACTAGTAAATATTAACTTATTTATGTAAAAGGCTTAAATTAAGCTTAGCTTAGACTTAAGAGTCTAAGCAAGATCTAAGTATGATGATACTTTATGAACGTGTTTTGGAAGCTGCGCACGAATATCCATAAGGGCAGAAATGAAGTAAATAAGTAGCTTATAGGGTAGCTTAATAATTGTAAATATATACTTAAATATAAGCATTTAAGTTCAGATGAATAAGAGCGAGTCGCCTACAAACTGCGTTAGCCGTTTGGCGTTTAATATGTTAAGAACCATTAATGTAACTTGAATGTGAATAAACAACTAAAAAAAAAGAATATGCATGGGATTTTTGATTAAGAAAATATCCGGTAGATTGCAGCATATTTTGACGGGGTAGTTGGCGTGATTGGTAGTTGCATTATTTAATTTTAATTGTCACCGCAGGTCCTAGGTTCGTTTCCCACCCAGGACAGATATTTGTGTGCATGAACATGTCTGTTTGTCCAGTGTCCGGTGCAACTTTACTTTTCTTTTGTAAATATGTATTTCATTAAAAGTTTTCATCAAAAGTAGTAGTATATCATCTATCTGATTTACATAGTACAAGCTTTGCTAAATTTCGCATCAGTTGCCCGTGTGTGATTAATGTCCCTGGATATTATTATATACCCAATCAATATGTAATTTAATCAAACTTTTATTTCTAACTTGAAAGTCCTGAAACCTTATCAAAATCCAAAACAAAAGTCCTAACGAATTCCGTCTGAGTATTTCTTTGCGTCGCGTAGTCAAGTCACTTCCTGCTGAAGTGTAAATACAAAGAATAAATTGTAAATGGAAAGAATAAATAGAAAGCCGTCTCTGTTTTCTCAATCCTAGTTAATGACAAACTTAAAGGCAGTGGTGCCCAGTCGACTGTCGATAAAAAGCAATTTATTTGCCTGTTTAACAACGCATTACTTGACAACATAGACATTTTTAAATATATCCTTATTGTATTTCCTTTGGTGGCACTTACAAAATTAATTATTGAGTTTAAACGGTAATTTTGTTTTTGTTTAATAAATTATTGTGGAGGGTATTTTTATACTGCACATCATCAAGGCTTCTCCCAAAGGTTTGTACAACGATGTCATTTGGAGGGGTTTGCCGTAGTCATCAAGCTTGGCTTGCAAGTTGGTGACCACAGTTAGGTGTTGATTAATATTAGGAGGCGCTGCTTACCAACTCCCTGGTGCATCCATTACGGTCACCATAGCCTAGTTGGTAGTGCTCCTACCTACGAAGCTGGTGGTCCTGGGTTCGAATCCCGGTAAGTGCAAATATTTGTGTGATGAGCACAAATATTTGTTTCTGAGTCATGGATGTTTTCTATGTATATAAGTATTTATCTATCTATATAAGTATGTATATCCTCGCCTGGCACCCGTAGTACAAGCTTTGCTTAGTTTGGGGCTAGGATGATCTGTGTGACATTGTCCCTAGATATTAAAAAAAATATTAAAAAAATATATTAAAATATCCCTTAATACTACTACTAATACCATACTACATCTACATCCATACTAATACACTACATAATTCATATACACTCTCACTCCTACATCTTTATCCATCTATATCTTTACACTAATAAATAATACAGTCACTCTCTAAATCGTAATTGTTACTGTTATTTAAGTTACATAGTTATGTAATAGCCGCGGGAGGGCACTGGTGACTTGTAATACAGGTATCAAACCTACATTAAGCACCAGTCTCTCACAAAGTTTTGTCATATGATGTCCTCCCGACCGAATTTCGGCCACGTCGGTCAGTCTTAATGGAGACTAGCCAATTGCGCAGGACATATTATAGTGCACAAGTGTGTGCGCAAACACAGGGGCACTTTCTATTCCATCATTCTCATGATCCGATGGGACGCCTAGCGACACGACCGGAAAGAGTTCAGGTACAGGACCGACGGCTTTACGTGCTCTCCGAGGCACGGGGGTGTAATACCGCCAACTTCCAGAGTTCGGGTTGATACTGAGAAATTTATTTTTACGGAAAAATCCCAAAATCACTTTTAGGCCCGACCCGGGATTTGAACCCAGGACCTCATTATCTGCGGTTGAACACGCTACCGCTAGACCAACGAGGCATATGCTGTGATACTATTATAATAATTGTAAACCTTTGTGTACTTTGTGAGAGAGAATAAATGACTTATTATTATCTATACAAATAAATAAAATTGGAGTGTCTGTTTGTAATATTGAAATAACCGGTTTTTACTACATTAATATGAATATATATACGGTACATACACCAAAATAACATTTTTTGTCTGTCTGTCTGTCTGTTTGTTCCGGCTAATCTCTGAAATGGCTGGACCGATTTGGACGGGACTTTTATTGGCAGGTAGCTGATGTAATAAGGAGTAACTTAGGCTACTTTTATTTTAGAAAAAGTCTTTTATTTTACAAAAAAATCTAAATAAACTAATTAAGACGCGGACGAAGTCGCGTGCACAGCTAGTATTATTATAAGTAAGACATCCACGCCACGGTATGGGGTGGCTGTGTTATTCTTTCTGGGCCAGGAAACACACAGATTTTTTTTTATATACTTAAATATTGTTAATTTTTGCGATACGATTACGATATTGAATTTAAAATCATGTTGTTAAAAAGTTGGTGTTATGACTGCACTTGTCTTGGTGCAGTGGTTAAGGTAGTCACCTCGCTACTATCTCGGCGGTCTCATGCTTGGGGTTCAATCCCAGCACAGGAGATCTATTTGTGGTCTGGGCGTATTTTGTCTCCTTGAATTGCATGTTTGTAAAGTATTCCGCAATACTGAGATTCATATCTTAAGTACAGAAGTAATTAAGTCCTTTTTAATTACAGTCTTTTTATGTATTTTTAAAGCTAGTTCATTTGCAATTATCTTATAAAGTATTTTATTGGTTAGACAAATATTAACTAAGTCTCAAAGTGTATCACAATGTGCAGTAGTTTATTTTACACAAAAAGAATCGCAATTTTTAAATACTTGAATAAACAAATCACTTGGAAGTCAGTCTTGGCTATCGACAGAAGTCGTCAAGCTACATCAAGGAACGATTGAGTGTCTTGAAATACTCTAAAAAGGCTGACGCTTAAATCAAAAATTTGTATTATTTACGAAACAATATTACTCCATTTTATTATTTAACGTATCATATGGAGCCTAATTTGCCTATGACAAAAAACAACGTTATCTTAACGATAACTCTTTATATTAATCTCTTTATACTAAGAAAAAAAATACAAGAAACAAGGATAATATGCAGAATACAAAAAAAAGAAAAACTTCCCATAAAGAAATAAAAATATTTTTAGACATAAAAATACTTTTCGTATTTCACATACCTACTGGTTTCCTTTATTTTTCTCAGTGGCATATGTAAATAACAATTTCTTCACTATTTATGTTACACGTTGTAAACTACATATGACATTGAAAAAAATAGTTTATATATAATTTTTTTGAAGTACGGGACCACGATATTGTTTCTAAACGATATTTCCCTTTTATATAACAAATTGCTTTGTTTGAACCTGTCAAACTTACAAATTACTTTAGTTCTTTTGAACAAGATGTATATGTTTCTTCTATGTTAAGTACTATTAGGTCATTCTATAATTATTAGTTTCTTTCACAATAAACACTATCAATCAATTTGTTATTCAGTTTCCTAGACTGTACTTAAATTGAGATTAAGATTTATTGCCTTTGTTTCGTAAACAATTAATATTTATGAGAGCGACGAGACGACAAATAAATGGTAGAATAATTAGAATAAATTAAATATAAAACGAATTGAAATGATTAATACTTAGATTGTTCCAATAGTATATGTGTTTACTATAACTGTATTACAAAACGATCGTTCAAGCATTTATGTAATTACTTTTATGCCTCAACTATAAAATCCAATCGATGAATTTAAATATTAAACTCCTTGGATAAATCCCTGGCCAACAACAAAAATATTTTATTAAATTGTTTTTACATCGACGCAACGCAATGAGCGTTTTCAACAACAATAAACTTTTAGCCACTACAGGTGGTCAATTACTAACCCAGTTATAGTAGGTATTCAAAACATTTTGAAGTTTCGAAAGGGCGAAAAGCAATCGAATGAATTCAGCAAGGATTTCATTTCGTAATGTCGACTTTTTTATTCTTTTTAAATGCCGAAACGAAACAAAGAAGTAGATTGACACTCATCACTTGTAATGCCTAAAAAGCACGGTGTGGTAAACTATCGAAAAATCTCAAGTCATAATTAATTAATTCTTTTATCAATGTATATTGTTGATAAAAAGTACTTAATTGTAGACGAACAGACCTTGTAATCACATTTCAATTAATTATGAGTATTTGCTAAATGTTGGCTTATAACCTCGTTACTAAACGCTTTTATTTCTATTTTTACCAATAAGTTTATAAATTCTGCCATATATATAAATTAAAGAAAGGTAAAATTATTCGTAGAAACCATAACGTAAAATTACTCCTTTTGTTCAGAATAAAATTTAAAGCAAATTCTTTATTAAAAGTATATTACAGACCAATTTAATCCAAGCAAGTCATTCTAAATTATATAGAACACAACACTCGAAATAATTTAGAATGATCGTACTCAAGTAAAAAAACAGAACAATAAGTTATCCTAAAATTTTTCACTCCGCCCATTTACGCGGGAAAATACATATTTTCCTGTTATTATATCGGTAACAAAATGAACTCAGTTCAGTTCACAAAACCGATGTGAAGCCATGAATGTTATTTCTAGTAACTAATCGTAGGTATTACCTACGTAACCTTATAATCACAAAATGTACTAGTTTCCAACCAATCGATCCAGGTAAGTGGCATAGCGAGTGCAAATAAATACCTACCTACTCGTAGAACATCAAATTCGAAGTTTGAAAGTGAAAGATTAAAGCCCGCCAATATACTAAAGTATTGAAGAAAAAAAGAATAAGTGCATAGACAAAGTAGGTGAGTTTTAATATCGTAGTGCAGTGCGCAACAGGGTGGCGCTGGGTGCATGCGTACGAACCTGAGGGCGGGCGCCGGGTGCGGGGTGGACCGTTGGCTCCCGATCCGGAGAGCCAAGCCACCGCGCCGCTACACGCGGACTAACGCATCCGCGACAACGAACGCTCCTGAACACCGCACGCCGTTAGGGGTTGCTACTCGAAACAAGAAACTCCCGTTAAAAATTAATCACATTTTTTTCAAAAATTTTAAATCTGTTTACAATATTAGGAAATTGGGAATAAGATTTATATAATTTGGGTGCATTTCAGTAGAGTATTACCAAACAAATAATAACAGCATCAATAGAAAAATGGCACCAATTCATGGTTTACCAATTGTAATGACTATTTATTAGTCTCATAACTAGTCTTAAAATAAGAAATATGATTTGTACCCACGTTTCAATTAATACCTACAATTCAGGGTTGTATGGGAAAACGACAGACTGGCAACACGGCACTCTTTCGCCCGCGCCCCTCCGAGTGCTCCGACCCGGCCGGGTGCCGAATAATGAAGCAGGGGGTTGGAGATTGTGGAGCGGGGAAATTCCGGAAGACATGGGCCGGTGCCGGATGGACGGGCACACTGCCGGGTCCGACGTTGACTTGCACTCTTTCACAACTTCCCAAACACAGCCATGTGCAAACGATACGAACAATGGGCGGAGAGAACGAAGTTTCACGCAGCTTTATTGAAGCGAGCCATAATTTTATGTTTTATTGCATTTCTTTATGGAACATGAGGGTGGGTCCTCCTCCTTGCCACTCTGGAGGCTTATAGTTTGTTTTACGGCTCAATATTATTAGCATAAATGTTAACCAGTATTTTTTGTTCCTGAACAGCCGCCTATTTTAAATAGTTTTCTTGGAAATATACAAGTTTAGAAAATATTCATACATTATAGATCAGATACTCTGTACGGGTATTTCGCCGTCTTATGCGTCCTGTCAAGCCTTTACCAGCTTCGATTCCCGAAAAGGACAAATATTGATGAAAAAAACGAGGATATTTTTCGGGAACTGTTATTTAAAAATCTACCTTAATGCCTTAAAACGGACGTTGTAAGTCATTGGTACTGAAGGCTCATTACATATCTTGCAAATGTCAAGCGATAGCAAAATTAGCGCAATAAATTTAACTAACAATTTTGTATTACGTATCGATGATGTGTCATACGAACTTGTAATTGACAAGCAATTATTGTGCGATATTTGTTAGGATTCTGCAAAGAACCGGTTTTGTGAGAGACGGCGATTTTAATGGTTGATCGCTACTAGTCGTTACAGGTAGACAGAAGCGTAATAGAATGTGTCACCTTTTAATTATTGAGATTAAGACAGTTGTCCGAATCACACCATTCTGTGTTTGATTCCTGCAAAAGACAATTATTTGGGTAGCCCATTAATAGTTGTTCCGAGTCTGGATGTACCCTTGGTCCGTTAATTACATGGTGTCAAATACACATGGATCAATTTCCCAAGTGCGAGCGTTGTCTTTTTAAAAAAAAAAGAAAATTAAAAATATATATTTGTATCAACCTTAAGATAAATGGAATGATAAAGTAAAAAATAAGCAGTGTTATTGCAAAAATGTCACATTTCTATTTTCATAGGGATTCCTATTTCAAGTTATGTCATATACCCCATATAGTTAATAGACGGAAAGGCCTACCAACCCTTTATAAAGTTCCTTTATTATTTTAACAAACAAAACTGAATAAACGAACGCAGATCCTGATAGGTTCTCGTCGATTCCATTTCCCTGGCAAATACATTGCGTATTCAATTTTCTACTCAATTACCAGTATTCGTGAACATATTAAGTTCATTTCGAGATATCTCATCTACATTCATAATAATTTTAGACCGAAATAAACCAAGTTCTGCAAACTTGTGCAGATATGAAACTTTTCTAATATTCGTTGTTTGAGTCTGCGGGTGAAGTGGATGGTCTATGGGTGACTTTGTTTCGAGTTACGCATTGCTTTCGACATCATCTTTATTACGTAGGTAATAAGGGCAGTTTTTGTGGTGCAAATGTGTATTGATGTAGCGTCGATAGTACAGTTCGAAAATATAAGTTTTGTTATCACAAACAACATTATAAGTTAAGGGGCAGGTTTCTAATCAGATTTTGAAGTCACGTCTTTAGCGTATTCTTTCACATTTTGTACATAGTATAGAGTAATAGATACAGCCACTACCTTAAGTTTACTTACTTTTCGTATGGGCAGTGGTTACCCTAGTGTCAGAGTGGTTCAAGCCGCCCATTACACCCCTAACATGGCTTGACGACTGTTGCGTAATGGCTACAACCGGGACCGTCAGCTTAACGTGCCCTAAGAAGCACGGAGACGCTCAGAAATTAAATCACTTTAGCGGTCACCCATCTATGGACTGACCGCGAGCCTAGTTGCTTAACCTCGCCGATCACATACGGACCGGTGAGAGCATCTAGCTATGAGATAAGATAAGATAAATACACTTTATTGTACACCATTTACAGAACACAATTTATGATAAAGTTAATTATATTAAAAACATTGAGCTACCTTACAAAGAAATAACTATATTAAATGTTCAATCAAACATGGATGGGAGGCGCGGCGTGGGCTACAATATGGCCCGATGATCTTGCGGTCGCGGAAGGCCGTCGGAAGCAGGCATGCGCTGTCCACATTCAGCGGCTTCATGGACATTTTGGAGACATTTGCTGGAGGCCTTTGTCCAGCAGTGCACGTCTTTCGGCAGTACTTTAAACGTAATTTAAACGAATACAAACATATACGTAACAAGTATTATCAATTTATTATAAAGTCTTTATCTATTCTTAAACCAAAATTACTTGAATACTGGATTATTTGAACAATAAATTGAACAGAATTTTATTATTGACACTTAATTTCGATGCGAACAATTACCGTAAACGTTTAAATTGTGTGTGCAATTCCTTATCTAAGTAAAATATGTATTAACCGTAATAGTACGTCCATTTTTAGATTAGATTAACTGCGTTCAACAGTACATTGAATTTTTTTAATACTTTTGGGAATCTAGTGAACCAATGTAATCGTAAAATCGGTTAATATTCACCCTAGACGTATTTAATCGCAAGCGCTAATTACACCGGCAACGGTTTCAACATCCATTAGAGATATAATTGGCACTTTAATTATTCGATTATTCATATCGATCTTCCCAGGATTTCACATGTCGCGCTTAGCGGAGGCTCCACGTTCCCGAAATGCTGGGGTATATTCAACAGCCACTGGGACATCGTGGCCAGCGTGGCAATATTGCCACGGTTTATAATTCATTTTTTGTATCTATGTTGTTATTACATAAATACAAAAAATTCGGAAAACTTGATAGAGGGTGAATTTCCCAAATGACTTTTTTTGTCTTCGATGAAATTGATGAAATTTGAAAAAAGGAAAGTTGTTATGATTTCTTGTGTTTTTAATAGGTTGTTATTGGTTTGTGGTCAAAATATAATTTGCCTAGGACTATATGAACCTATAAAATCGTTGCTGTCCCTCTACTTTTTTTACAAACAAAAAACCTTATATATACTTAATTTACTTATGTTTATTAGTGTAATACACATAAGTAAATTAAGTATATAACTTATCTTTCAGACATCTTTAAAATGAATTGTATAAATTTAAGTGCGGGTGGGATATAACTTATTCCGTTTGTGGACAATAGTTATTTGTTATACAAGAGTGCAAAGTTGCTTTTTAACCGCGTGCTCAATTTTGATAACCGAGCCAGCGAAGGATTCTAAAATTTAATCACGACCGCAGCGAGTGATTCAAAAATTAGAATCCTGAGCATTAGCGATGAAATCAAAAGAGCACAAGGTGAAAAAACTTGGCACTCGAGTGCAACACGTAACTTTTCATCACACCTCAGCGAGAAAATGACTAAATGCGAAAAAAATATCTTATTATACATACTTTTATTTCAGTTTAGGTATTAATTACTATATTATATTAGAAGTATTACATGACAATCTTTAAATTATAACGCATAATACTTAGCTATAATTAAGAAAAATTTAAAGTAACGTTGTTTACTTTGCATTTGCATGGTAATATTTCGCAAAACAAATTAAAAAACCGGCCAAGTGCGAGTCGGACTCGCCCATGAAGGGTTCCGCAGCAGCAAGTATTTCATTTGATTAAATGAATGGTAAATTGCTGTTTACGATTTAAGACGCATTAAAAAAAACTACTAACTAGATCTCGTTCAAACCAATTTTCGTTGTTAGTTTACATGATAATGTATGTCATATATTTTTTTAGTTTTATTATTCTCTTATTTTAGAAGTTACAGGGCCCACTCATTTTTCCACTTTGGAAGTGTCTGTCGCGCAAACTATTCAGTTTAGAAAAAAAATATATTAAGAACGACATCATCCGTCGGGCTCTTGTCGCCGCCGGCGTCCCAGATAGGTTAGAACCAAATGGCTTGGCAAGAGACGACGGTAAGGGACCTCATGGTATGACGTTGCTTCCTTGGAAGTTGGGTAGGCCTTTGGTATGGGACGCGACATGCGTCGATCCCCTTGCACCATCTCACCTTCCAAGGACAATGGCATGCGCCGGCTCTGCTGCTGCATCAGCTGAGGCCACTAAGCGGCTCAAATATACAAACCTTGAAAGAGATTATATATTTGAGCCGTTTGGAGTGGAGACGCTTGGGCCATGGGGTCCGAGAATTATCCAAACGCTTGGTGAACGCTACACGCGACCAGAGGGCTGGCCAATATTTTGGTCAGCGTTTAAGCATTGCCATCCAGCGTGGCAATGCGGCCAGCATTCTGGGCACGATGCTCAAAGGCAGCGATACCGAAGTTTTTTTTGACGCCCAAAGATGAGACCTTTATATAATAATATGTATATATTTAATTTTAATTGAAATATAAGTATATATTTTTAGTACTTAGTTTTACGTTTCTTTAGTTGATAATTTAAGTTATTTTAATAATAATTTTCAATCATTCATAAACTGTTATAATATATTTGTAAAGTAAGTTTTTTATTTAATCTTTATCTTATGTTATTGTTATTTGTAATACCATAAAATAGTTTGAACGGTTTCAAGTGCAAAAAAAAAAGTATTATATCCCTATTAAGAACCTCAATATCATTTTTGAAGACCTATCCATGGATACCTCACATGTATGGGTACGACGAAACAATTTTTTTTGAGTTTCTGTTCTATGTATGGGGTTCCCCCAAAATTATTATTATTTTTCTATTTTTGTGTGAAAATCTTAACGGTTCACATAATACATCTACGTACCAAGTTTCATCAGAACAGCTCTTATACTTATTATTTTCTTTATATTTCTTTTATAGCTCTACAGACAAACAGACATGACGAATCTATAAGGGTTCCGTTTTTTGCCATTTGGCTACGGAACCCTAAAAAGTACACCAAGAAGGTTCCGAGTCTTAGTTTTTAATAAATTGAAAAAGATGTATGATAAATTCGGCACGATAGATGTAGAAATAAATAGGTTTATTGATATTTTGCGTTCACAAACTTAGTGCACACGATGTTCTAAATTCAAATTTATTTTAACCTCCAGAGGATTAAAACGACTTTTCCACTCAGATATCGAAGAGGAAAATACTCTTTCCGAGGTGGGGTGTTGAAAAAGTAATTAAAACCTAACTCTACATCGACGAATCCGACAGCGTCTCTACCCCAATTTTATTTCTCTTATGAGTGTGTGCTAGTGCGCGATCAGGACGGAGGTGTATGAAATCGCTGCATATTCCCGCAATAATCGGTGGATGCATGTTTCTAGTGTAATGAGTAGTTTTATTATTTTTGTTTGGTTCTAACAGAGGTAGTAAGTGAATTAGCTTCAAATACCGTTATTGAATTTATCCTAGATATTATGCATTTTTACAAATTTTCTAAAATCTGTGTTTTTTCTCACGTCGCTGTTCTCAAATCGGTGTAATCGGTAGGTTTAATTACCACTGATATGATAATTTACACCGAAAATATCAATCGGTGTCTTATATCTAATATCGGTGTTTGGATTCATGATCAACGCGCAGGTTTGTCACATCGGTGGATTGCTTTATCATATCGGTGGATTTCTTTATCATAGCGGTAGATCATTTTATCATATCGGTGAGTCGTTTTATCATATCGGTAGATCCCGTGTTATTTCGTTAAGTATACAAAGAAATAATGGAACATAACAACATACATACAAACATTCATACATACATACATACTTACCTACATAGACTGCTACAAAAATACCACTGGGTAGTAGACAGATTTATCATTTGGGGAGGTCTGTATTCGGTAATGTGCGTCTATAGACGATGATGGTGATGTGGAGCAATTAAACACATTAAAGGTTTCTCTAGAAAATATTTTCTTGGTAAATAAATAGTTCGTTTAAAATAGGTATATACTTAACAAAAATATATTTTAATTGGATTTCTACGAACTCAGTTCTCGATGGATGTGATCTACTTACATGAGACCCTCAGTTCAGGTCTTCAGTTCTAAGTCACTCTTGTAAAAATATACCTACTATTTCCTTTTTGATGTTCAAAGGTGGATAGATTATCATATCGATGGATATGTATATCATTTCGGTGGATAAACTTATCATATCGGTGTACAGAAAAAATAATCGGTGCCGGTTTGTCGTATCGGTGGAAACCAGAATTCAAACTGAATTTTCTCCTTAGTATTAAATGATATTATTAAATTTGAGGATACTTAATATCCTAAATATTATATATGACCTAAATGAAAACTATAGCTCTGTCAAGGTTTCCGAGGTTTTTTTTCTTTATAACAAGTAAAGTTAACCAATTCCATGAATCATACTTCTGAATAAATATAGAAATATTTACATTTATTCAGAAGTCCCGGTTTGTTTCTATGTTATTATCGCAAACAATATCAATAATATCGCCAACAGTGTCAATAACACTGCACGTGTGGCGCAGCGGCTAAGACAGTCGCCTCGCCGCTTCGTATCGCAGGTTCGATTCCCGCGCCGGACAATTATTTGTGTGACCCATAAATAGTTGTTCTGAGTCGAGATGTAATTTGTGTCCGTCTTTTATTATTTTTCTTTCAGTTTAGCTTATAAGTTAAAGTCAAATAGTTTTTCATTCTTTCAAATGGTTTATATCTGGATGCGTAACAGGCTGATTCGTTTTACTGATTAAAATTATTGAACCAAAGCTGCTTTCACTCAGTCTATAAATCTAATTTTACTGGTAATAAAATAACTTATCATTTTGAATCTCCTTTATTTTTAAATAGTTTTATAGTGGTTAACGTTTTGATAGAACTTTTGAATGCGATTACAGTTTTAACCAAACAAGACTGAAAATTTAAACACTTATGTAGAAGTTATAACTCTTGTTGGAATTATTATACAATTATGTTGTAGATAATATTCTCGGTTACCCAAAGCTTAATTTAGTGATTTTGTGGTTTGTTTCTGTAAGATATTTAACAAACTTTGTAATTGCGGTCTTATGAGGCACCGCTAATCGAAAATTAGGCTAATCATATTATGTAGACTAAATACTTTAATATAATCTATACATATAATAAAATCGTAGGAAAGTCAAAACTGTACATTGAATATATTTTTAAAGGATACTTGGGGCTTGATCTACAATAGATATCTTAGCCAAAAATATAGTTTTTAGAATTTTTGTCTGTTTGTCTGTATGTTCGGGCTAAAAGCAAAAATTACTACATGGATTTACTTAAAATTTTGCGTGAATAATTACTAAGAGGTCGGGTCAACATATAGGCTACATATTATCACGCTATCACCTACGGGAGTGGAGCTGTGATAATTTTTAAAATTTAACGCGGGTAATATCGCGGGTCCCAGCTAGTCTGAAATAAAATAATATACCAGATAAGTATCATTGTTTATGTGAATAACTAAGGAGGGTACGGAAGTCGGTGCGTAAATCTGACTTGCACTTATAATATAAGATTATGTAAAAATACCTCATATCTGACTGACTCACGTATTTTGAAACGCAAGAATAAAACATTTCCTATTAAGCGAAATTAGACGAATCTTGCGTCTAATTTAAGGTGAATGTCAATCTAATGCTATTCATGTATAAACATTTTATACATCGGTACGTTAACCTATGTATCTTATTCATTGGCAATCATTATTCTTTACAATTAAAGTGAATTCCGCATCAATTTTTATATCAATCTTATAACAGTAAGTTAACTTAATCATACTTAAAATATTACCTTTAATCATACTAATAATATTACTTGCCCCACCTCCTATTATAAGAATAAAACGTGATAACAAAATGTTTATCAGAACTAGCTGTGCCCCGCGGTTTTACTCGCATTAAATTTTATAAATTATCACAGTTCCTCCCCCGTAGGTGATAGCGTGATAATATGTAGCCTATATGTTGACCCGACCTCTTAGTAACATTAATGCAATATTTTATGTAAATCCATTCAGAACTTTTTAGGTTTAGCCCAGACATATGCAGACAAACAGACACACAGACAAAAATTCTAAAAACTATATTTTTGGTTTCGATATCAATTGTAGAACTTTTATCCTTTTAACCTTTTATCCTTAAAAAAAATGTTCTATGTACAGACGCCAGCACATCCAGATATCCCAATCTGTCAAATTTCTTTTATAGATTTTCAACTTTATTACATAATCATAAGGTTCACTTTCAATTGGGGACATTTGACAGAATGGGGTAGCTTGATGTGCTGGCGTCTGTACAGTTTTGACTTTCCTACGATTTTATTATATGTATAGATAATGGAGTCAAAGCGCAAAGATATCATCAAGAGTTTAATAATCCCTTATTTTTGCAATACAATTAATGAAACCAACCTGCGCCAGGTTAGCTTAAGTTCTACTTACGAGCCTGACTTCCGGGCGCAGCTTCTTTGCTGCCGCAATTAGACGTCTCGTAGTACATTAGATTAATATCAGTATTTTCAAAGAAATATTCAGACAAACATTTCACTTCTATATGAATTTTAGTTACCAAAATAAATAGGATCAATTGCTTTTCTACTATTTAGTCGTCATTCATCATATCAGCCGAAAGAAGTCCACAACTGGACAAAGGCCTCCCCCAAGGATCTCCACAATAGCCGGGCCTGCGCTGCCCGCATCCAGTCGTCATTACAAAAATACAAAAATCATTACTTATTCTGAATATTTTGGAATAATAGACTCTCAAGATGACTAAAGCACATTTTTTTTTAAATTAAATTACTTACCTACTTTTATTTTTAAATAATTAGAACATGTAAATGTGCGAGCGAGGTGGCTGCGCGGTCAAATCTTCGCCGTATAGGCGCCTTCTCTCGTATTTTACTTTTTAGGCCACTAGGTATCTGACAAACAAAATGTGACATGTCTTAATTTTTCTTTATAAAATTACTAAAATAAATTGTTCTTCTTGCCCTGTTTTTATATCTATTTTGGAGTAGGCTCTCGGTGAAACCTAATGGTGCTAGCTCCTATAGTAAAAGAGAAACTGCCATCTACCATCAATCCATGGGATACTTGCTTGCTTATCGTATGGGTAATGGTAACCCTAGTGTCAGAGTTGCTCAAGCCGCCCAGTAGGCCTCTGACATGGCTTAACGACTGTTGTCTAATGACTACAACCGGGACCGATAGTTTAACGTGCCCTCCGAAGCACGGAGACGCTCAGAAATTAAACGACTTTGGTGGTCACCCATCTATGGACTGACCGCGAGCCTAGTTACTTAACCTCGCCGATCGCTTACGGACCGGGGAGAGCATCCAGCTATGAGCGTCTCAAATGGGGTACTGACCAAAGTGTAGTGACCAAGGTGGGTAAACCAGGTATCCCGTTAGCTTATAACTAACTATAATGAATTTAAGGAACTGAAACTATCTATGAAATTAAAAATATAACGCTAAACTCGTTGCTGAATTCTCCACAGACTCAATTGAGATTGGAACACGAGCGAACACACTTGGAAGAAATACAAAATATATATACTTGTCAAAATTTCAGGTCCACAACTGTGCAATGAAAGAGCAGTCAGACATGACATTTCTCTTTGTATAATACATTTATTAATTATTTATTTACTGTGTCGTTTACGGCGACGAATATCTCTACCGCATCCCACTCCCACTATGGGCTGTAGATGTCATCGCGACGAAAAGCTCCCAGAGAACAGGCTGCACCATCTCTATGTTTACTATTTCGCACAACTCCATTATGAGGATCCTGGCAGAGGCCTTTGTCCGGCAATGGACGTTTGTCAGCTGATATGATGACGGTGAGTTATTCTTTGCACTCGTTGACTAGGAAAACAATACTTCCTTATCAATACGGTAAACAATAAAGTATTTATATTCATGTTTATATGGAAAATGAAACAAAACAATTCGTTAGCTCGGTATCGGTTGTTTTAAACAAATTGATAGTAATCAGGTTTATAAATTCATTCTCCCGTATAACGAAAGCCTTCATAACAAAAATGCACAGTGAAACTTTCACTCGTTGGGAATTGTTTTATTCCAGTTCAAAACGTGATTGCTGTAAATATCAATAATATTTATTTAAATATTGTCACATTTTAAAGACTAGAGATCGCACTTGTTCAAAATTCATCAATTAAGGTTCTATTGTCAAAGGTTATAGACATAATAAAGACAAATAATTTTAATCTGTTCTTAGCTCAGTTTTTCACCAGTTGACAGACACTCAGTTTGTCATCTTTTCTCAGTTTGTCCGTGTGTCAAAAGCATGGTAGTGCGTTTAATTTATTTTTTTATTTAATATAGTTTCCTGCTAATACCTTTCATATAAGTCCTTCTCAATATGAACTTTAACAGTTCCAAATATACTACGGCGGACCGCGCCATTTTCGTAAAAAGATGTACAAAGTTTTTGCTCTATATATTAATATTATGATCTGGAGCTAATAGCAACAGCTTTGAATGTTGTGGTCGACATATTATTATTCTTTTATCATTCTAATAATAATAATATCTAGGGACAATGTCACACAGATCATCCTAGCCCCAAACTAAGCAAAGCTTGTACTATGGGTACCAGGCGACGATATACATACGTATATAGATAGATACATACTTATATACATAGAAAACATCCATGACTCAGAAAAAGATATTCGTGCTCATCACACAAATATTTGCACTTACCACCAGTTTCGTAGGCAGGAGCACTACCAACTAGGCTACGGTGACCGTCACTAAATGTCAAATATAAATAACCGTCAGTAAAAATAAATGGAACAACTATGAAACAAGACTAATAAATAGACGTTGGTCCAGCGGTGGCTTGTTCCACAACAGATAATAATTCCGGGTCGGGCCAAAAACTGCCGTAGTAGTACCGCCTGTGTGCGCATACACTTGTGTATTAGAATATGGCCCGCGCAACCAGTTCTCTATCTATATATATATATATATATATATATAAATCAATGCCACTTTTCATTGTAATGTTATAACTCAACAACGCCTTTACCGATTTGGCTAATTTTGGTCTTGAATTATTCGTGGAAGTTCAGGAAAGGTTTGTACGTAGAGAAAATTTAAAAATAGTCTTGAAAAAGTGTAAAATCTACATCTTTCTATACTCCCATATACAAACAATTTGTACTAATACTTAAAAGCGTAGCGAAGTATAAATGTAATAAATGTATAAATTTCAGGGTATGTGTATTATAACTTGAAATTACACGTGTTACTCATGTCACCATTCCCATTGTCACGTGTTACAAGCGCGACAAAGGGAATGGTTATCATTAAAGGACATTTTTTTAAAGTTATCTTTTTGCTTTATATTGTTTGTTTTTGCTTTAACTTTAAGTTAGCTTTACACTATAAATAATTAAAAATGTTAAAAAACCTTTTTAGGCGCTAGTTACCTGGATACGAGGTAATAACTTTCTATCACGATAATAAGCAAGCAAGAGGGAGCTTTTGGGAGTCCTTTGTCCTGCAGTGGACGTCATTCGGCTGACATGATGATACTTTTATTGGGACTTGCCAGTACGTCAGTTTTTGTCGTTTTCGTTTATAGGTGCCTTGATTTTACTAACTTTAACAGTTAAGTTTCAGTTTCAGTTAAGTTAATAAGCTAGCAAGATAATTAGCTTTGACAGTTAGTTGCCATTGAGACTGGCCACCATCAAAATTCAACGATGTGGAGCTTAAACTACGAAGTTTAACAAACTAATATGATGTTATGACTTCATCGATATCACAACATCAGCCATATATCGTCGATTGCTGGATTTAAGCCTCTCCCAAAGGTTTCAACAACGTTGCCTTTTGGAGTGGGTTTGCCGTAGTCAACGTGCTTGGCATTCGATTTGGCAACAGCAGTTACTCGTAGGTGGTAGCTACAGTCCACAGGTGGCACTGCTGCCCAACTACCTGATGTATAACTGAATTTTCTTTTACGATACCCCTCGGGACGGTACGGGTTAGCCCTGTTATTTTTTTAGGCCGGGAACTTCATGACAAATTAAATTATTAATATTTTTGGAACGAAGTTCCTTATCGCGCGTTGTGAAAGGGGGCTAGACGGAAAAAAACCTTACGAAAAGTTGTCACGACACTTTTTGCAGCTGTGCGGCGTGCGCATGTTTCTCTGTCTCTCTCTCTCTCTTATAGAAAGCAAGCCAAATATTTTCATTTCTATTTCGCATTGAACAGTGTGGTGTCGCGACGATTATTTTTGTTGAGTGTATACAGGTTTTTTGTAAATAATAAGAAATAACTTCGTTCCATCCGGGTGTCCCTTGACACCTCCCAAGTTTTATTTTTTTTAAATGGGATGGCAGATAATCCAATGGGTCACCTGATGGTTAGTGATCACCGCCGCCCATGGACACTTGCAACACCAGGGGAGCAAGTGCGTTGCCGGCCTTTAAGAAAGGAATAAGCTCACTTTTTAAAGGTTGCCATATCAAACTGGATCGAAAATATATAGTTCTTGTGAATCGCACGGTGATAGATGACCATTCATCCAGGTAATAAGGATGAAATTTCCACTTTTGGTGAAAGGGTCTGTGGCGGAATGTGGCGGCAGATATAAGAGCAACAATTCATCTGGACATTCCCCATGATAAATGACACATCATCATCATCATATTAGCTGAAAGACGCCCACTGCTGGACAAAGGTCTCCCCCAAAGATCTCCACAATTGCCGGTCTTGCGCTATCTGTATCCAGAGAATTCCAGTGACCCATCATCATGATCATCGGTCCATCTTGTAGGGGGCCTGCCCACGCTGCGTCTTCCGGTTTGCGATCGCCACTCGAGAACCTTTCTGCCCAAATGACACATAGAGACAATTAATTTAACCTTATTCTAAGGCAAAAAATAAACTACTTGTTATTAATTAATCACGTGGCCATCATTATTAAGAAATGATGAATACAAAAAATAATGTAAGGTTGTATTAACCTATATTCTTTCTAACTACGGATTAGCGTGTTGCATCTACTTTAAAATGGAATTTATCATTTCAAATGACTTCTGTCTATGCCAAGGGTTGTTTTGTATTTTGTAACGTTACGACCTTTTGACTCCCTGTATAGCGAGGGACTTTACAAACGATAATTAACGGACAAAGGTACATTCAGACTCTGAACATCCGTTTACGGGCCAGTCAAATAGTCGCCCTATGCGTAGTTTGAATCCGCCCAGGTAGTAGCGAGACGACTACCGTAACCACTGCATCGTATAATATTCGAATATTAATAGGGTACATTTATATACCAGTGTTCTATATTCAGGCCTGTTGAGCTTGTAAACTATCATGGTAGCATCAAGTACGATTTTGTCATCATTTTAGTTAATAAGAAAGGTGCTAAGAGAAGAACTTCTATGACATTGCTCAGAAATGAAACCACTTTGGTGGTCACCCATCTATGGGCTGACCTTGAGCATAGTTGTTTAACCTCGCCGATCACTTACGTACCGGTGAGGCCATCTAACTATGAGCGCCTCAACAATGGTGTTGAGCGCTTACTACGATAAAAAAAGAATAATTAATACAACAATTACCTGGTGAATCCAAAAATCCAGTCGTATTTCAAGGATAATGTTTCTGTGCCTAATCGCATGAAGAATCTGCAACAATGAATCGACCAGTCAAAGTGGGAAGTCTCAACGGAATCGAGGCTTGTGAAGCATATTAGTGTTCAAATGCACGCAGTCTCTTTATTCTCATAATAACTGCATTGGGCAGGGCACATAGCTCGTAGAGCCGACGGCCGCTGGGGCAGAAAGGTTCTCGAGTGGCGACCACGAACCGGAATACGCAGCGTGGGCAGGCCCCCTACAAGATGGACCGATGATCTTGTGCGGGTCGCTGGAAAACGCTGGATGCGGATAGCGCAAGACCGGCAATTGTGGAGATCTTTGAGGGAGGCCTTTGTCCAGCAGTGGACGTCTTTCGGCTGATATGATGATGATGATGATGAACTGCATTGATCTTGAGAGTAATAGAACAGACATCGGCCATGTTTGCGCACCTACTTGTGCACTATAATATGCCCGCGCAGATGGCTAGTCTCCATGGAGATAGGCCTTCGTGGCCCAAATTCGATCCGGAGCACATTATTTTCACTATCCAATTGGCCTCTATACCGGTATTTACCTGGTCCTGATGTGCTCTGGCAAGCAAAAAATAAATAAATAAATGAAATTTAGTGCTGTTTGCTAGTAGCTTTCACCACTCCTTAAGGGTGCCTTTCCACCTGAGACGTGTTAAGCAGCTATGTGTGCCAGTGAATATGATTGGTGGATATCAAAAGCATCCATAGCAATGTAGCATAGCAAAACTCTGGTGGAAAAGCAGCCTAAGTGGTCAGTATTGTCAAGCTGAAACTCACTGCATAGCGTAAGAATTTCTAACCGTATCCGTGCTGCATAGGTCACTTTAAGCTATCGGGCTCAATTATAGTCGTTAAGCCATGGCAGAAACATGTGTAGTTCAAAACATCTGGCACGTGATAGCCACTGCCCATATGATAACGTATACGTAACTTTAATATGAATCAAGTTTACTTATCTTTGTTTTATCTATACATATAATAAAATCGTAGGAAAGTGAAAACTGTACATTGAATATTTTTTTAAAGGATATTTGGGGTGTGATCTACAATCGATATCGAAGCCAAAAATATAGTTTTTGGAATTTTTGTCTGTTTATCTGTATGTATGTCCGGGCTAAACTCAAAAAGTACTGCATGGATTTACTTCAAATTTTGCATGAATATTACTAAGAGGTCGGATCAACATATAGGTTACATATTATCACGTTATGAGCTACGGGGGAGAAGCTGTGATAATTTATAAAGTTTAACGCGGGTAAAACCGCGGTGCACAACTAGTTATTAAATAAATATAAGTATATCCTGTTAGTTCATTCGTATTCTTTGCCACTCACCTAGAAATTAAATATCTATTTTAGCTTCTTATAGTGTCCGGCACTACAAACTTGATAGATCTTTTTAGTGCAATGTGAGGTCAGGAATTGGTTTTTCAGTCAATACTCGTCCAATATTGGACTGTGAGTGCAATATACGATATGTATCGACTGTGAGTCCAATTCCGACGAAAATACCTATCACGTTTGTTCTGACGGCTCGTGCCGCTTTTTATACACTTACTAGAAACTTTTTATTTTTATTTAGTGGTTGATATGAAAAGCATCCACACGCTGCCACGTAGCATGCACATCTCTAGTGGAAAACCACCCTAACACCTGATTTATTAAACGATAACTGTATATTCGATACATTATGTAAGTCTGTACCAAATTCCAAGCTATCGTTCGAGAACGGAAGACTGAAGTCTACTTGATTTGATTTTGAAAGCAAACGCTTCATAAACCTGAGTACAATTTTGAGAACATCGTTTCTACCGTCATGTTATTGACTCGTTAGAGGTGCAATACAAATGGAAATGTCCTTCTGATCGAATTACAACTAAGGCGGCCAGTCTCAACATTGACTAACGATCTGCACGTGATATCTTAGAGGTATATTGCAAAACTATACTTAACCAGTTCTGCTTACCGGTGCATAAGTGATCGGCGAGGTAAAGTACATATGCATGCGGTGAGTCTATAGATGGGTGACCGTTAAAGTGGTTTAATTTCGATCGTCTCCGTGCTTCGGAGAACGCGTTAAGGTTTTTGTCGTCAGACAACAGTCTATAAGCCATGTTAGAAGGCTTACCGGGCGGCTTGAACAACTCTGTCACCAGGGTAACCTTGCCCATACGATAAAGAAAGAAGAACCAAGGCAGAGTGAGTCACCATTCTATTGCTTTCATAATTCTATGGGTTTCTCTACGAGGTTATACATAGGGCTGAGGGCTTTACGGTTTCTTAAGGCATTGAGGTATAACACCGTCAGCCTCGTGACTCAGGACTACTGAAAATCCTAATATCACTGGAATTTAAACTAGGGGCTCTACCGGCTAAGTCGACGAACATCGATTTCTTAAATGGCGTTCAAATAAATTAAGGTTAAAAATGACTCAATCAATCGTTAAATCGGCTTCAACGTTGACAATCTATTCCGGACCACCTATGACGTCACATGTGCTCACGGAATCCGATTTAACGATTGATTAAGTCGTTTTTAACCTTCATTTATTTGAACACAATTTAAGAAATCGATGTTCGGCGACTCAGCCGGTAGAGCCCCAGGACCTCATTACCTTATGTGGTTTATATTGGGTAACCACCCTAACACCTGATTTATTAAACGATAACTGTATATTCGATACATTATGTAAGTCTGTACCAAATTCCAAGCTATCGTTCGAGAACGGAAGACTGAAGTCTACTTGATTTGATTTTGAAAGCAAACGCTTCATAAACCTGAGTACAATTTTGAGAACATCGTTTCTACCGTCATGTTATTGACTCGTTAGAGGTGCAATACAAATGGAAATGTCCTTCTGATCGAATTACAACTAAGGCGGCCAGTCTCAACATTGACTAACGATCTGCACGTGATATCTTAGAGGTATATTGCAAAACTATACTTAACCAGTTCTGCTTACCGGTGCATAAGTGATCGGCGAGGTAAAGTACATATGCATGCGGTGAGTCTATAGATGGGTGACCGTTAAAGTGGTTTAATTTCGATCGTCTCCGTGCTTCGGAGAACGCGAGGTTTTTGTCGTCAGACAACAGTCTATAAGCCATGTTAGAAGGCTTACCGGGCGGCTTGAACAACTCTGTCACCAGGGTAACCTTGCCCATACGATAAAGAAAGAAGAACCAAGGCAGAGTGAGTCACCATTCTATTGCTTTCATAATTCTATGGGTTTCTCTACGAGGTTATACATAGGGCTGAGGGCTTTACGGTTTCTTAAGGCATTGAGGTATAACACCGTCAGCCTCGTGACTCAGGACTACTGAAAATCCTAATATCACTGGAATTTAAACTAGGGGCTCTACCGGCTAAGTCGACGAACATCGATTTCTTAAATGGCGTTCAAATAAATTAAGGTTAAAAATGACTCAATCAATCGTTAAATCGGCTTCAACGTTGACAATCTATTCCGGACCACCTATGACGTCACATGTGCTCACGGAATCCGATTTAACGATTGATTAAGTCGTTTTTAACCTTCATTTATTTGAACACAATTTAAGAAATCGATGTTCGGCGACTCAGCCGGTAGAGCCCCAGGACCTCATTACCTTATGTGGTTTATATTGGGTACAATAATAATATTAAAAATCAATTTATTAATAACTAGCAGTGCCCGCGGATTTCATTCCACGTTATAAATATTTTTGTCCCTGCCCGTTTGTCCCGCGTATTACTTCGGGTTAAAAGTTCGGGATAAATAAAAATTATGATGATGAATCATAGCCTATGACACTCCACAATAACGTAGCTTTCTATTGGTGAAAAAGAGATTACCCCTTACAACGTCACAAACTTACAAACGTTACCTCTTTATAATATTAGTATAGATTTATAATTTGAAAGAAATATTCTTTATGGTGAAGAAGAGATTACCCCTTACAACGTCACAAACTTACAAACGTTACCTCTTTATAATATTAGTATAGATTTGTAGTTTGAAAGAAATATTCTTTGTGGTTTGATTGCCTCTTTCAAATTCCGGGTTAGGAAAAAAAACTGATAATTAATAATTCTCAGTATGGAAGGGAAGGAATAGGAAGTCCATATCTTTTGGATACACGCTTTTTCACTATGATAATATGTCCTCTGCAGATGGCTAGTTTTCATTGAAACTGGTCGCTATAGCCTTAATTCGACAAGGAGGACATTAAAATTATGTTTTGTTATTCCTTTAAGGTTCCGGCGGGGGAACTACTCATAAGGTACTTTTCAGTCCGTTTTTGTGAAACATTTCTGAATATTATTTTCCATTTGAACATGTCTACGAAAGAATGTCGGCATTACCAATCCTCCTCGCCTTAACGATAATATAAATTTTATTTTTGATTTACACTAGTTACGGTTCTCGTGTTTTTACAGCAAAAAATCATCGGCTATATCCGTAATTTACCCCCAATTTTATTAACAATTGACGTCATACTTGTCTAACCGTATTTTACCGTACTACTCATCTATTCATTTCACCAAACTGACTGAAATGAGGTCAGAATTATTCATCTGCTCCGATTTGAACTATTTGATTGATCCAGCCGTGCACTAATTAAGTCCCGAGCACGTAACCTGGTTCGTATACGGGTGCTCGAAATACTAAGCAAAGTGGAACTTTGTGGCCCCTTCAGTAACTTCACAATATTCAGTGGAGCTTAGACTCAACGTAAACATACTGTTACTAAGTAGTGAATATAGATGAACTTATAGTAAGATAATATGGCGGTAACATGATACAATTTAGTAAGTAACTAAGTGAGAAAACAATACAAGACGGTCCTTTTGTGATTGTATATATGATAGAACTTTAACTAAGTTATGTCTGGTCGTCTGAATCTAAACTAATATTATAGAGAGACGAGATTTGATTTATTGTATTTTTATTTATTTGTAGATAATGGATAAACTCAAAGACCACTTAAGATCACTTAAGTGGTTTTTGAGTTTAAGAATTCGTCCACATATAGAAAACTTAAGTTAGTGGTCATGTCAATCTAAACTAATATTAGAGAGAGACGAGATTTGATTTGATTTTTGTTTATTTGTAATGGATAAACTCAAAAACCACTTATGATCACTTAAGTGTTTTTATGAGTTGAAGAGAATTCGTCCACATATAGAAAACTTATCAGTTATCAGAAATCAACATGGAAAATATTCATCATATCAGCCGAAATACGTCCACTGCTCGACAAAGGCCTCCCCCAAAGATCTCCACAATTGCCGGTCTTGCGCTATTCGCATCCAGCAGTTTCCAGCGACCCGCACAAGATCATCGGTCCATCTTGTAGGGGACCTGCCCACGCTGCGTCTTCCGGTTCGTGGAAAATATTAAATTAAGAAAATAAGAAGGATCCCTAAGAAAATTACAAGATTGTAACTTAAGGCATAAAATCGCCTACAAAAGGCGTTATTGCGCATTTAAAGCAAAATTGAAACTATTAGTACTTCACTAATTTATCTGTTTAAAGCGAAGCCGGAGCGCGGGCGATAGTATGAATTTGCAATATAAACCTGAGTCTGTTGCTTTTATTTGAGTATTGCGTATTCTTAAATATAATATTGTTCATATTCACATGTTGCATGCTGATTAAATTATTACTTAAAATATGAGAAAATTCATTTCTATTCTAATATTTTTGCATATGTTTCAAGTATTGGGGGTCAAATGCTACCGCGTCACCTTACACGAGACCCATGGGTAGCGTTAAGCGGGCGCAAGATATTTTAGGGAGAGCATAGCGTTCATTCACTCTTTGAGCAGTTAGATTCTGCATCTCCATCTTATAGAATATACTCCATCCAATAGCATTACTATATTAATATTGTAATCCTAGGTTGCTGCGTATGTGTATGATGTATTCTGTGTGTTGTCTGTGTGGTTGACGGCCATAAAGAATATCGCCACCCCCTCTCAACCCTTGGGGGAACGTAGAAGTTGTCCCGAGGCAATATATATACTAGAGAACGAGCAGCACCGTTCTCTTGAACCGTTGCCAACCCATCTGCCAAGCGTGCCGATTATGGCATATTCTCCGAAATCATGATCTTTCGGGGCGGCCTTTGTCCAGCAGTGGACGTCTTTCGGCTGATATGATGAGGTTGCTGTGTGGCTTACGGCATAGAATATCCCCACCCCATCTCATACCGTGGGGGGTGCAGTAGTCGGCCCAAGGGACTATGTACCAGAGAATAGGCAGCGTTGTTTGAGTACTATGACCATGATACTGCGATCGCCAACCCGTTTGACTAGCGTGGTGATAATGGCAATCCCTCCTGGCATTTGTCCAACATGACGGCTTTTAGCTGATATGGTGATGATGATTCCTACATATGATTAAGGTCTCCAGTACATGTAACCACGCGTGATTGATACCATGTGTATCATGGGCGGCATGGGCTGCGATGACCGCTTAGCATCAGGTGACGAATATTTTTAGGCTGATTTCAGAGTCGCGCCGACGAGCGGCGCCGTCCAAACGCGCGCGCTTACAATTACACTAGATAGTAGTTGCGTTTCATAGTCACGCAGTTCAAACGCGCCGCCGGTGACACGCGCGCCGTCGGCCAGCGCTGCCCGAGCTCCTATACTGGCAGCTAGCGTTTCAGAATGACGCGTCTCGCACGCGCTGTTGCGTACACTTAAAGTGGCTGTTGAGACGCGCTGGCCGCCGGCGCGTGCCGCGCGCGTCACTCTGATAACAGCCTTAATGTTATAAAATATTGAATTGAATTCATATTCATGGCTTTTCTATCGGATTATACCGCCAAGGTGAAAACCTATGACTATAATGTCCTCCTAGCCGAATTTCGGCCACGGCGGCCAGTCTCAACAGAGAGCCATCTGCGCAGGACATATTATAGTGTTCAAGTGTGTGCGCTAACACAGAAGCACATTCTATTCCATCACTCTCATGATCCGATAAATATATAACCGGAAAGAGGTCAGGTTCAGGTACAGGACCGACAGCTTTACGTGCTCAAATGGCTATAACAAACACTCCACACTACATATTATTATGGTATTTAATATCTCACGGATGTCATAGCCATCCCACACACCGTACACAGTAGCTAAAAACATTTCACGAAATGTCACCACCCCGTTTTATTACACGTTCTTCCTACGTTCAGAAATCCGTAATTGGATTATCCATCACTCGTCATTCCTGGACGTTCCGTACGTTTATCGTCGTGTCGTCATTACGGGAAAATGGACGTAATTGTTCTACAGCCGTATGAAATGTCACAACCTCTACTTAATGGGTATCTGAGTTTAAACCGCTTAACTGAAGCTCTTATTTAGACAAGCACTAGAATTTGTAAATTGCTGGATAAAAATAAAGCCAATGACATAAAATAATAATGATTTCAATGATTTAAAAAAGACATCACTGACTTTATAACTATTTACGACGTGACCGTATGTGACCCCTCTGTAACTCACTAAGTAAGTGGACTAAACCCAAGTAAATACTGGTCAAGGAAGTATGGTACCATCTATTTTCTTGAATAGAGTAATCTTCAAGCAGAAAGATGATAAATAAAAAAACCGGCCAAGTGCGAGTCGGACTCGCCCATGAAGGGTTCCGCATCAGCAAGTATTTCAGTTGATGAAATGAAAGGTAAATTGCGGTTTACGATTTATGACGAATAAAATAAACTACTTCCTGGATCTCGTTCAAACCAATTTTCATTGTTATTTGTACATTATATATTTTTTTTAGTTTTATCGTTCTCTTTTTATTTATAAGTTACAGGGGGGGGGGGGGGGGAACACTGATTTCTGCACTTTGGAAGTATGTCTCGTGCAAACTATTCAGTTTAGAAAAAAATGATATTAGAAACCTCAATATAATTTTTGAAGACCTATCCATAGATACCCAACATGTATGGGTACAATGAAAAATTATTTTTTGAGTTTCAGTTCTATGTATGGGGAGCCCCCAAAATTATTATTCTTTTTCTATTTTTTTGTAAAAATCTTAATGCGGTTTACAGAATACATCTGTGACATCCGGACGGACAGACAGACAGACATGACGAATCTATAAAGGTTCCGTTTTTTGCCATTTGGCTACGGAACCCTAAAAACACTTAAAAATATACATAGACATAAGCACTTTGTAAAATTAAATGTTCCGAAAAGATTATTGCAATTTGTGTAGCGTTCTATTTATTTACAAAATAAAATATGTTACTCGCTGCTAATTTAGACTAGCCTGTTGGTTGTAGTTGCCGTTGTGAGCCGTTAAGAAATATGTTTATGTATATACTGATTTTCAATTTTAATTAAGTTGTACATATTTTAAATTCAAGTCAATTTTAACTTATGTTTTTATACTTAATCTTCTATTATAATAGTTATTTTATATATAATATGATTTTAGTAAAATTAGATATGTCACTTCCTAAACATAATTATCTCAACTAATACATTACATTACCATGGCAACAATAAAAGAAGTAAATTATGAGTACCTAATTTTTTTAAGTATGAAATCTTTTTACAATACGCATGTTTTCCCGTTACGCGATATTAGAGCATATAGACAAGAATTACATGTATAACATGTATTGACTAACCTAACTATAAACTATGACTGCACGTGTGGCGTAGCAGTTAAGACAGTCGCCTTGCCGCTCCGTGTCCCGGGTTCGATTCCCGCGCCGGGCAACTATTTGTGTGACCCATAAATAGTTGTTTGAGGGTTGACATTGAACCTTTTAATATGAGCGCTTCACAAGTGAAAAATATATTGTTTAACATATATTTTTCTTAAATATAATTGCATTGTATTGACATTACAATTTTAACCAAGTGTTAAAATTGTATAAGTGAAATCTTTAAATTGGCCTTTATATACACACACTACCTTATTAGTTTGTAATTAGCTGTAAGTTTTCTAGATTTCAAAATAAAATGACAAAATTTTCGAATTACCCCGTTACTTGGTTCCTACTTAGTTACCTATAGGCCTGCAATGAGTAACGTATATGAAATGTAACAACCTGTGTTATGAGTTACATAATTGGTTAAAAGCACAGAACGACCCTTTAAATGATTAAAGGTTGGGATTTCGTACATATATAAGTGTAGGAGGCGTATTTATTGGTCTGTATTGTAGAACGTGTCGACACATTCTTTGTATCTGTAACTAAAATTAATTATTAATCGAATTAACGAAATCCTAAAATATATTAAAAGTAATAAAATGAGCTACTTATAAAGGTTTTGGAGTCATTTGATAATTCCGCTAAACATGACAACGATTTTATTTTAAAGTGAATAAATGCTTGATAGATAGATTATAATAGATTTATTTTTATAATATAATAATTATATAATATAATATATTAAATATATTAATTATAATATATTAAATATAGAACCTACAACTTTTTTGTATGACAACTCATTTAAACACCATTTATATCGACCATTCCGAAATCATCCCTATCAAATACAATTTTTTAATAAATTTTTCAATCAGTTTACTTACTCCGGAGAAACCTAATATATAAATGACCTAAGTAAGTTAGTTAATAAACATTACGATACTTTTGATACAGTTTTATATTTCCTCCTCTAAAACGGAACGGATTTTAATATAGTATTTTTATTATTTTTTGGAACGTACTATAATTTATACAATAAATGCTGTTTTAATAAAACATAGAAACGAATTTGACTTTTCTGCACTGCAAGTAATTTCAACAAAATGTTGTTTCTAATGCTAAAAATAATTAGAAAGCTTTCTCTATCGAGTTTGAGAAATTTCAAAATTGTTTAGAGAAAACGAGTTACATACGTACAGACGCCAGCATATCAAGCTACCCCAATCTATAAATTTTCCCCAATTGAAAGTGAACCTTATGCTTTTGTGATAAAGTTGAAAATCTATAAAAGAAAATTGACAGATTAGGGTAGCTGGATGTGCTGGCGTCTGTAAATATAAAAAAGAAAAAGCAACAAAGTGGAATTAATTCTTTTGGAGTCGTTTAAAAAAAACAAAAGTAAAATAAGGTTCTGATTTGCAGATGACAAGTTAAAAGATGCTAAATTATGTGTGGAAGAAAGTTATTAAAATTTTAAATGGAATTCTACTAAGAGTGAGTGGTGTGAAAATTAAGCTCATAATTTGTTGGGAAAGCTTCGTTGCGATTAAATGAATATTTGATTAAACCTCTCATGAAGAACAAAAAATCTTTATAGTGCAAATTTTATGCATAATCTGCCGTGTACTGCTGGACAAAGGCCTCCCCTAATGAAGAAGACTATTGGCTAATGATTTATAAACGCCTCGTTGGTCTAGCGGTAGCCTCTCCAACCGCAGATAGGACCTCATGTCCTGGGTTCAAATCCCGGGTCGCGCCGAAAAGTGATTTTGGGACATTTTCTGTCAAGAAGGGCGCGAAGTTTTGAGGTTGGTGGTATTATACCCTGTATCCGGCCTCTTTCCGGCCGTGTCGCTAGTCATTCCTATGGATCATGACAGTGATGGATAGAAAGTGCCCCTGTGTTTGCGCACACACTTTGGCACTATAATAATCCCGCGCAGATGGCTAGTCTCCATTGAGACTGGCCGCCGTGACTGAAATTAACCAAATTTAACCTAGTTATTAACTCAACATAATACGAATAACCAACACAACATTAATATCTGGGGACAATGTCACACAGATCATCCTAGCCCCAAATTAAGCAAAGCTTGTACTATGGGTACCAGGCGACGATATACATACTTATATAGATAGATAAATACTTATATACATAGAAAACATCCATGACTCAGAAACTAATATTCGTGCTCATCACACAAATATTTGCACTTACCCGGATTCGAACCCAGGACCACCAGCTTCGTAGGCAGGAGCATCGTACCAACTGGGCTACGGTGACATTGTTTTTTCCATTCTACTTGCTCAAATACTGAAAGACTCAGTATAATTTAGATATAAATTCGAGCGCTGCAATATTAAAACATTGCTAAATTTATTCATATCAGATTCAGCACTCTACGAACTCACCCAATTCGCACTTGACCTATTTTTTGTAATCTGCCGCTTTGCCAACCACAACTTCACTACGGTGTCAAATAAAAGATTTATTCTTGTGCAAATAAAAGAGAATTGCTTCAGAAAGAAAGCGACACATAAGTACTTGGTATACATTTTTTATTTATTTTTAGAACCTAAATTGTCTTATTTCATCCTTTTAGTAAACTAAATATACAAAATTTAGTCAATTCTAGCCTGTATAGTGTAAAGTCAGGTCATACCTAAATTCCAAGTCTTATCAAAATCCATAGTTTTTAGTTGTTGATATCAATAATACAGGAAAAATCGAACAGGACAGGACGAATCGGTATTCGTGGTAATTTTGGTCATAGTTGTACTGTTCACTACAGTGAACGCAAACGTTCACTGGTTCACTATAATATCCAAGGATAGTAATAAGTAATTACGCATTATAAAACACCCTTAAAAGCTATTGTTTCATCAGTTCTTATAGATCACTTTTATTTGATACTAGCTGTGCCTCGCGGTTTTACCCGCGTTAAATTTTATAAATTATCATAGCTCCTTCCCCGTAGGTGATAGCGTGATAATATGTAGCCTATATGTTGACTCGACCTCTTAGTAATATTCATGCAAAATTTGAAGTAAATCCATGCAGTACTTTTTGAGTTTAGCCCGGACATACATACAGACAAACAGACACACAGACAAAAATACTTAAAACTGTATTTTTGGCTTTGATATCGATTGTCGATCACGACCCAAGTATCCTTTTAAAAAAATATTCAATGTACAGTTTTGACTTTTCTACGATTTTATTATATGTATAGATAAGTATTGAAATATAATTGAAAGTCAATGTAAAATAATCTCCATATTTATCATGCTGTGTGAATCAGTCAATATAACAGCCAGTCCCTTAGACATGACATAGACAAGTTCATACATCAAAAAAGTTATTACGAGGCAAACTATACAAACTAAATGTAGGGCCACGCACTTCGTTTACATAATAAATAAATATCTTGGGACAAATAACACACTGCCTTCCCAAATTAGGCAGTGCCTGTAGTATGGCAACCAGACAACTGATAAACATACCTATACATTTCTGAATACAAAGATATTATAGATAAATTACACCCACACAAAGAACAAATAATCATCCTCATCACACAAAGATTTGTGTTGGGGATCTACCGGCTAAGTCGCCGAACATCGATTCCTTAAATGGAGTTCAAATAAATAAAGGTTAAAAATGACTTAATCAATCGTTAAATCGGCTTTCATGAGCACATGTGACGTCATAAATGGTCCGGAATCGATTGTGAACGTTGGAGCCAATTTAACGTATGATTAAGTCATTTTTAACCTTTGTCTATTTGAACGCCATTTAAGAAATCGATGTTCGGTGACTTAACCGGTAGAGCCCCTAGGTGGGGATCTGGGGACCCCCGGCCTCTGGCTTTACAATCAGGGTCACCAACCATGAGTCTGAAAGGGCAGTCTAGGTAGCTTAGTTCAATATTCAAAAATCTTTGATAAACAAACTGAGTTATGTAATTCGCTAATTAGAACTATCTTCCTCCGCCGCCGCCGCCTCTACGCCTCCTCCGCCTGCGTCCAGGATTGTTTAAGCTTAAGTTATATACTACTAGTTTCCACCACTATTTTATGGCGCAGTGTATAGGCCTTTACAATTGCCATAAACTGATTTATTACACCTAATAAACCAAATTATTAATTATTAGATTACTAGCTGTGCCCCGCGGTGTTACCCGCGTTAAATTTTATAAATTTTCTTTGCTATAAACCTCACGGAGCCCGAAACCTTTCCAACGAATGCAAAACCGTGGAAATCGGTTCGTGCGTTCTGGAGTTATAGCGTCAGGAAGGAAAACCCGACTTATTTTTATATAGTAGAAGATGTAAATGACAAAAATGATTCATGTAATTTGAACCGCCCAATAGGACTCTGACATGGCTTAGCGACTATTGTCTAACAATTATATCGGATCGGAGACGCTCAGAAATTAAAGAAATTTGGCGGTCAACCATCTATAGACTGCCGCATGCTTACGTGGTTTACCTCTCCAATCACTTACGAAACGGCGAGAGCAACAGGCTGAGCTTTAGCCTGTCTCGTCATGTACCTACTGCACGATAGAGGAAATTATATTTTCATTTTATTCTGAAATAGCTGAGCCCCGCGGTTTTACCCGCGTTAAAGGTTATAAATTATAGGTAGGTGATAGCGTGATAATATGTAGCCTATATGTTGACCCGACCTCTTAGTAATATTCATGCAAAATTTGAAGTAAATCCATGCAGTACTTTTTGAGTTTAGCCCGGACATACATACAGACAAACAACACACAGGCAAAAATTCTAAAAACTATATTTTTGCTTCGATATCGATTGCAGATCACGCCCCAAGTATCCTTTTTGCAAAATATTCAATGTACAGTTTCGACTTTCCTACGATTTTATTAAATTTATAGATATACATTTATATATTATTCAATACGGTCTAAGGTCAACTGTTTTAATAATTATTTTAATGCATTGTAATGTACAAAATTTTCACTTTTTAGTCAGAAAACAAATAGCTCTGAAGAAACAAATATCAAAACATATCAAATACCTCTCACAGTCAGTGTCTCATTCGCAGAATCACTTTTCTGATATATTAAATTTCGCATAATAGCCTTCTCCTGATAATTAACGAACACATTAAAAAAATATTACCCAATTTGGTGCAGTCGTTATGAGCGTACAATCATTTCAGTGAATAATTTTTATTATATAGATATGACAAAGTAATAGGACACTATTTTTATAAAGCACTCTTTAAACAAAACTGGACCGTACGATAAATATTCAATTATTTGTGCTTTTCAATCACCAAAAACAAAGCGCCAGTTATATTGATTACTCGATGGCCGTATTTAACGAAATCCCAAGTTCAGCAGGTTCACAGTTCCGGCGTTGATGAATGTACAGGAAAATGCTATGTTGATATTTCACGGGCAATTTGAGTTGGCGCCAGCTGCAATCTTTCACCTCTGTGCCTTTGCTCTGTTACTATACATATATACACATAGAACACTTTACCGTGTGACCTGACGAATATAAGTAGTAGTGTTGAATGTATTTGTTGTATAGAATGTTATATTAACTTGACCTTTTTTTTTTGATATGGCATGGGGAATGCCTACGCATGCCACCCGCAAAAAGTGTCTGCGGGTGGGTATGTCGGACTCGCACCGACTAAACCTACCTGCCGTCGACTTCTCATGGCACCTGATGGGAGGGGCCCCGGGAACGCGGGTATGCTGCTCCGGTGCATATTACCTTGACCTGCACTGAATTTCACCGGTCTGTACAAAAACTTAGTATATTTGGTAAATGTGTAAATTGAAATCTGAATAGTGGATAAAAAAATGTACATTAATAATTAATTTTAGTTTAGCGGTAGTATTTACTAATTATATTCTAGTTTTAGTGCTCTAATAATAAATGTATGCTGTGACGCCTTTAAAAATTGTGCATTTGCATCCGATGATTGTACTTATTCATGTCAGCAAAGAAAAATGTAACAATTATTAGCTATCCTTAATAAAAAAAAACTTGTGTGTACTTATGTACACGCGTTAGAAGTTATACTTCTTAATATACAACTTGAACATAGTTTTCAATTTTCATACCACCTAGAACTAACGTCATGCTGTTATTTTTACGATGCGCGCGCATCGTAAAAAATCACTCTCATACATTTTCATACCACCTAGAACTAACTTCATGCTGTTAAATTTATTGGTGTCGGTGTGCGCGCGCATCGTAAAAATTCACTCTCATCATTTTTCTCCATCGCGCCCCAAGAAGTATAACTTCAAAAAAATGACAAAAATTAACTTTAAATGCCAATGCTAAGTGTGCTGAGTATGAAGGATATTTTTTTCATTCCTAGGTTTTCAATTGCGCAAATCGTTCCTGTTCTTTACTTATTAGTAGTAGTCTATTCTAGGTTTAAATTGCTTGTTATGAGTACCATCATCAGCCTGATATAGTCCACTGCTGGTCATAGGCCTCGCCCAAAGGTTTCTATAACGTTGCTATTTGGAGGGGTTTACCGTAGTCACCGTGCTTGGTATGCGAGTTGGCGGCAGCAGTAAAGTGGTAGCTAGTACACAGGAGTCATTGCTGCCTGACTGGGTTGGCCCTGATATTCCTTTTCGGCCGGAAACCACATTGCTTAAGTAGTACTAACAAAAAGCAATATATAAATAGTTTGTTTTTTTAATTCTATACAGTAGTTTTTCTTTTTGAGATCGTCTTCCTTATCCTTTTATGCCCTTAGCCGAAGAGCTCGTAAAGATATCAGTCCTGCTGCACTACCCCAGTCGTGTCGGATAATCGTCCTATGCGATTAGGAGAGAGAATGCAACTATGCTAGCGCGTACACTATTGCACTATAATATTTCCGTGGTAGTCGGCTGCTCTCCATTGAGATTGGCCACTGTAACCCAAATGTGGCCAGAATCACTAAATTAAAAATACTAGACAAGTACAGCCGAAACCATGTAAAACTAACTTACCACAAACTAACTTACTGCGTAATACACGCTAACAAATTCCAAGTGTATACCCAAGTGGCGTCTACTTAACCAGATAAATAGCGTTAAAACTCTAGCACTAAAACTCTGTTTGCATCGCGATAATCGTGACACCTTGTCACTTTTCCACCTAATCTATTTTTTACCGTCAAATTACGCTTTACGAGGTAAATTTTAAAATGGCGGTGTCTAGTAGCACCGTGGGCGGTTATTAACTGAAGTTTGCGTTAACAAACCTCTGGGGTTAGTAATAAATCATCTTAACCTTAAAGCCAGCTGAGCTGTTTGACTGGGGGCTTTGTCGATGTCAGTCATGTCGTACTAAATGACCTGGTAGATTGGATTTTGCTAGGAAACAATGCTCTTAAGGCGCTATTGTATCGAGAATGTTACTGTGGGTATGTCCCCTACCAATGTACTGTGTGTAAGATATGTAGATGTCACTAAATATAATATACTTGTAGGGCGTATTTTGTGAGACGACATTGTTAAAACAAACCTATTCTCTCACAACTGCTCCTCCGGTCTTAAAATCAGACGCGTGCATCTTCTCGTATTAACGTATAGTAACCGTTTAGTAACCGTTGGACTGCCTCGTTGGTCTAGCGGTAGCGTGTTCACCCGCAGAGAACGAGGTCCTGGGTTCAAATCCCGGGTCGGGCCAAAAATGATTTTGGGACTTTTCTGTAAAAAGAAAAAATTCTCAGCATCAGCCCGAAGTCTGGGAGTAGGTGGTATTATACCCCCGTGCCTCGGAGAGCACGTAAAGCCGTCGGTCCTGTACCTGACCTCTTTCCGGTCGTGTCGCATAGGCGTCCCATCGGATCATGAGAGTGATGGAATAGAAAGTGCTCTTGTGTTTGCGCACACACTTGAGCACTATAATATGTCCCGCGCAGATGGCTAATCTCCGTTGAGACTGGCCGCCGTGGCCGAAATTCGGCTAGGAGGACATTATTATTATTAGTAACCGTTATCACACTAATATTATAAAGGCGAAAGTTTGTGAGTGTGTATGTTTGTTAGTTCATCACGTCTAAACGGCTGGAGTGATTTAAATAAAATTTGGTATGGAGTTAGCTGACCCCCTGGATTAACACGTAGGCTATAGTATATAACGTTTGACGCAGGTAAAACCGCGGGGCACAGCTAGTAGAAAATGGGTGTACTACGCCAAATCGAACGCCAAGTAATCGAATGTCTAAATACTCGAACGTTCATAATATCGAATGGTAAATAAATTAAACATATGTACTCGAATATGTCCTTTGGCGATATCACTGTTTCTCACTATATGGTCGCCGTTCTAACCCAACCTAACCTACTTTTGTAGTAGCCGTATGTTTCGTTTTATTAACCATTAGATATTATGAACGTTCGAGTATTTAGACATTCAATTACTTGGCGTTCGATTTGGCGTAGTACACCCATTTTCTAACTATAAAAATAAATCTATCATTTTCTAACTATCAAAATCTTTTTGACTAACTATAAAAATATTAATGAGAATTCAGTCAGGTCTTTCATTCTGTTTATCCTATAAATATGATGATGATGCAGCCCATTCCTGTCCTGTAGGGCAAGGTTCTCCCCTTACAATGAGACCGCATGGGCCATACTCCGGTGATCTAGTGCCGGTTCGCAGACTTCACTTACTATCCAGAAAATGTTTGAGAACTCTCAGGCATGCACGTTTCCTCACGCTGCTGTTCTCTTGGTGGGGATCTCTATTTCTTTTGGTAAATACAATACCGCCCATGTTACTAGCTAATAATGTAACATTCTATAAAAGAAAGGAATTTTTGATATCAGTAAAGAAGTTTTTAATTTTAAACTTTACAAACAAACCCACATATAAAAGTCTAATATTTTCACTTTGTAATATTATATTATTACTACAGTTTAGGTAATAATAAAATATATAAACAGAGTGGACTGTCCAGGCGTCAATTCACACCAATCTATCAAAATTTCTTTTATAGATTTTCAACTTTATCACAAAAGCATAGGGTTAACTTTGAATCGAGAGAAATTTGACAGATTAGGGTAGCTTGATGGGTCTGTACTATAGCAAGATAAGTTGTTGGTATTTAAGTACGGGCGGAACTCACGTTCCCGTGGGTATCGGATCGGAGAGTCCATGGTACGTGAGTTGGATTGCCACCTAATCTCTTTCCTCAACTCATTTTAAAATAACTTATAAAGATAAAGATAAATTTATTTGCATAAAACATGTGTATTACAGGATGTTACATACAGACATAGTATAGGGGATCAACATGCAGGGGCTCTACCGACTAAGTCGCCGAACATCGGTTTCTTGAATGGCGTTCAAATAAATAAAGGTTCAAAATGACTTAATCAATCGTTAAGTCGGCTTCAACGTTGACAATGGATTCCGGACCATTTATGACGTCACATGTACTCATGGAAGCCGATTTAACGATTGATTAAGTCATTTTTAACCTTAATTTATTTGAACGCCATTTAAGAAGTCGATGTTCGGCGACTTAGCCGGTAGAGCCCCAGGTGAGGCGTACAAATATGATATAAAAGTAAAATTATAACAATAAAAAATAAATGTCAATCAGTAAATTTATACATCTTAATATAATTTATGTTATTAATAGAATTTAGAATAATTAATTAAGTCAAATCACAATCACAATTTATCGGACAAAAAATCTGTCAAATTATAATAAGCCTTCGTAGAAGGATCATTTTAATTTTATTTTTAAACATGTGATCGTTACCATTTTTCCATTTATTTGGAATTTTATTTAAACTTAACTTAAAGACCTATTAACTAAACATAATTATGAAAGACTTGAAATTAAACGAAAGCTTAAATGTCTGATATTGTCGCTGTTATAATAATATAATCGTTCAAATATCCAATTTATGTCAATTAATGTTGAAATTACTGGAAATTAAACGAGTTTTATTTCAACTGACAAATTGCCTCAATGTGGTGAAAGGCACAATAAATTGGGGTGTCTAAAATCTAAGAAGTCGTAATAGGCAGAGATCCTGTGTGTTAAAAATACGCTCATAGAAGTATAAAAATCAGTTGTTTTTAACTGATTCAAAGGAGGAAATTAAGAATCTAAAATTTAGCTTTTGAAATTATCTCCGTTATTTATCAACCAATTTTGACAGGCCTATAATATTTGTGTATTTGGTTTGACAAAAAATCAAACCCAGTTTTGTGCTTCATAAAAAGTAATGTTACTTAAATTGTCCGTGCAATGGAGGGAATTATGTTGGTGGCATAATAACCGTTCGTCAGAAGTAATTATTGCTTTTTTATGAAACTGCTAATAAATTGGCACAATAATTTCAAATTGGAAGTTTAATAACTTTGCTTCTTAAGACGAGTTTGGGTCTAAAGTTTATATTTTAATTTTTAGAGGGTAATTTGATTTGGTATGTTTTCTTAACTTAATGATCTAGTCGTATTAAAAGGGATTGGTTTATTCTTACAAGCACATCTTGGATTCGTTTTTTATCTTATCTCGAAAATTACGGACAACTTGAACTTTACCCCAGATTAGTGTAGAATTTTAACCCTTAGCTTTTTAACTACTGTAGGAACAAGTGGCATAAGTGACAGCTTATCTTTATGGAGGCCTCGCTCTATATTTCGTAACTCACATATTCGCAGACAACTCGAGTTCTAGAACATATAGTTTGTCATCATGATAAAAATTACCGTAGTGACTTGGTTAAGAAAAAAATAAACTCTCAACGCAAACAAGCAATAGTTGTAAGAAAAAAAATTGTTTATAGACATACAAGGACAGGCAAAACTATAATATCAATAAAAATAGAAAACACTTTACACGTCAATCAATTAAAAGTATTTAAAGCTCGCAGGCTCTTAGACTATAAAAGTCGGGCCACAATTAGGAACGGTTGGCTACCCTTGAGTCCACTCGACATCAGGTGGCATCACCCTCTTTGAGTGGGAATCTTATAATCTTCGATAACGACCCCACTGTTCTTGGTCGTGATGCCGTAACGATAAGCAATTTATGCCTAAAGACAGCTTGTGAAGCGATTAGATGTTTTAACATTCATAACAAAAGAAGATCGTGGAAGAATATAACTAATATTAATTATGAGTCACGCTTGTACCTTTCTTTATTTATAACCAATATTTTATAAATAAATTCTAATAGCGTCTGATCTTTAAAATACGAAAATACACATGACCAATATTATAAAAATATGTAAGTAATTATTAATAATAATGGTTATAAATACATGTGTATTTAAAGAAAGTAGAAGAAGTAGAGAGTAAATTCTGTGTTGCTTACATGGATCGCTTTTACACGATTAATTAAAAACCTTTTTGTTAGAGTTTTTGCAGAAAACTTTTCACTTGCTCTGGTTAATTAAATCCCTATATAGCGCAGATACTCACGGGATTTTAAAATTCCTTGATAAATACTTGTTGAATTACATGATACTACCTACACAGGGCAGGTAAACGAAATATTCAAAAATTCAAAAAAAAAAAAAATTTTTAATAGTATGTAGAGTAGTTATCAGAGACGAAGGATCAGTTTCACTCGAACAGTTTTAATATTTTAAAATACGTGATTAATGGACATGTGTATGGGGAGATACATATTTTTTATGATAGGTATGCGCTTGACTGTTTTGGTACCATGATCACCTTTCCTGTTATGAATGTCTAAAATAATAGTAAATCCACTAGTTAGTCATAAGGTTATACAGCAAGACTTGGAACAAATTGCACAATCGACACAAGACTGGCTCATGTCATTCAATGGAATAAAGTGTATATAACACAAAAGTAGTACAATTCTATGTCGAAATGCAAAATTAACACTGCAACCTGTAAATACACTAAAGGTGATTTTCCATCAGAGTGGCTAGGCGAAGCAAGGCGAGGAGAGAATTGAAATTTGTATGGCAAATCCTCTCCCAGCGCTTCTTTGGAGAGAAACAGTGTGGATTGACTAGAATATGTGAGGCGAGAATTGAAATATTTGTTTGTGTAAAAATTAACCGTGTTGCTTCCGATATAGAGTATAAATTAACTTTGGAACAGAAACACGCTTCTCGCGAGAGGCTTATTACTGTCCGTTGTGCGTGTGTATTGCCAGACGAACTCAAACAGCACTGTACCTATATCTGAAGCCGAATTTTTTTTAGTGGAAAAGGGTCGATTTCAATTCTCTTCTAGCCTCGTCTCGTCTCGCCACTCTGGTGGAAAATCACCTTAAGAGATCTTGGTATCACCATTACACACAATCTTAAGTGGAATTTTCACATCTCAAACATGACATAGATGGCTAATTCTATGCTGTAGGAGATTGGTAAGCATTGAACATTGTCATAAAACAATTGTTTTATACTATGTATATAACAATTATCCGTCTTTTACTAGAAAAATCATACCAAATATGGAATTCTTACTTTAAAAAACATTTAGAAATGCTCCAAAAAGTACAGCAAAGGGCTACAAAATGGTAATTTCCTTAAGAAACAAGACATAAAACGAACGATTAACTGAGCTCAATTTGATTACATTGGAAGAAAGAAGGCTGAAACGTTGCCATAGAATGGACATTACAATGTCAAGAATATTGAAGATTTAAAAACAAACTTGAAATACAATTAAAAAATCCCAGATATTATTATTAGCATAGCTAAAAGAAAAGGGATGGGGAAAAGCACTTAATCTTAATTATATCTGTTGGAATTTGCATTTCCCTACAGCGCAGCGGGTCTATGTAGAGCACCTTGAAGATATACCATTTCTTATTTTATTAGCTATGCACAAGGTTCTGAAAATGTTGTTGTACGAAATAAAATTTAAAGTATTTCAATTATAAGTCAGTGATTTTAGAACAAACATCTCAAAAATTATTTGAACGCTTAGGAATTCTACTTCGAGTTCTTTGTTCTATAGGCAGAGTTTTACAATTCATTCTAAGACATTTTTTTATGTCAGAGGTCGACAAACGAGCAAGTGGTTCACCTGATGGTAAGTGATTACCGCCGCCCATGGACAAACGCAACACCAGAGGAGTCGCGGGTGCGTTGCCGGCCTTTAAGAGTCAGCAAACAAGTGTTGCTGACCCTTCCCCTCCACCCCGATGATCTCTGGCGACCTTGCTTACATACCTACTTACTTGCATAGAACACTTATTATCTCAACAATGGGCAATGATTCAATTTAAATTGTCTAGCTCAATACCTATACTTTTGTCTGGACGTCCACTCTAATGTCTAAGGGTAAATAACTGGCAGGCAACTAATAAGGCACTAAATTGTGGTTAGTGCGTTCCCAAGCAACAACGTTCCTATAAAGAGACGTATGACTCGGTCAAATTATGTAGAAAAGCTTTGCGGCAAACTCAGCAGGGAGTACGCTTAAGCATTTCTCGTATTGTACCAACCAATGTAAGCTGCGCGTTTTGCTACAGAACCGTCCATTCGCTCTTGCTATATGGCGCCAAACGGTGGGGGAGCTTTTTCTACGGGGGGAACGCACGTAGAAAAGCGTCATGCAACCCAGTGATGGTAAGGGGTCACCGTAGTCTATATCTCTATCTATAAACCAGGGCCATCGCTCGAACGGTACTAACACTTTAGAAACCGTATCCCGCCTTCTTGCTGTATTCTCAATGGGAAAGCTGTCACAGGGATCTCATTCTACAGCAATGAGAGGGAGTATCGAAACTTGACCGTACGATATCGTAAAGGATAAGGGGTGTGAGGTTGAACTCCCTATCGATGGCTGACAAGTACTTCAAAACTGAACAGTGAGCCATTTTGTGTCTAAAACCTAAATAGTGAATGTACATAGTGTTTATTTTTCCTGGTATTTTACGAACTTCTTACTTACACTTCATATCAAATAAGACAAATGTTTTGATGTTACTTTTTGACCTTTTGTTATTTTCATAGTTGGAATATTCTCTGGAAGGCTGGAAGGTTTAAGGCTGTTGTCCTACTAAGGAAACTCCTGCAATATATAAAATTTCTTACGTACTCACACGAAGTGGTTTTAAATGTAGTATACGGTGAGGCGCCGATGAGGAACGTAAATTGGATGCATTGTTCAAAAGGCGGGCGTCTATCAGTCCGAGAGCTGTCTAACAAGAATTAAGTCTTAGTTAATATATCTATGTTAATATGTATATCCTCCGTTGCTGTCTATTTTGGAACCGAACCTGTCTTTTATCAAGTTTGGACAACTCAATTAAAAATGTTTTAACCCAAATTTTAAATTGTTCGCTTTCGGATAACTACTGGTGTCAGGCCTCCCTTCCGATCCGTTTTGGAGGTTTCGGTGGAAGTTTGCATGGTAATGTACATCATATATTTTTTTGAGTTTTATCATTCTCTTCTTTTAGAAGTTACAGGGGGCGACACTCATTTTACCACTTTGGAAGTATGTCTCGTGCAAACTATTCAGTTTAGAAAAAAATGATATTAGAAACTTCAATATCATTTTTGAAGTTCTATCCATAGATAGCCCACATGTATGGATACGATGAAAAATAAATTGAGTTCCAGTTCTATGTTTGGGGAACCCCCAAAATTATTGTTATTTTTTGCTATTTTTGTGTGAAAATCTTAATGCGATTCACAGAATACATCTACTTACCATATTTTGACAGTACAGCTCTTATAGTTTCGGGAAAAAAGTAGCTGTGACATACGGACGGACAGATAGACAGACATGACGAATCTATAAGGGTTCCGTTTTTTGCCATTTGGCTACGGAACCCTAAAAAAGATATCCTATATACCTATACGTTTAGTCCTGTATCACCACCTCTTAGAAGTCTCGTATATAAATTAGGTTACCTTGATATGTAAATTCTACCAACATTATTCCATCATTCATAACAATCGCGTGCCGCTGAGTCACAAAATGTTTCAGAACAAATTTTGTTACTATTATTAAAATGTAGAGAACTTTCTTATGATGTTTTTATCATTATAATTAAATATGTATGTTATACTTCAACGGTTTTTGTTCCAATAGTAACAGGTTCAATCAATCAATATATTTATTTGCATGAATATGGAAATGTATAAATACAGATCTTAAAAGTAAATTATGAAAACATCATATTCTGCCGATATCAGGCGTACAAATTAAAATAATACAAAAAAATCAAAATACTAATCAAAACTACACAAATCAAAAAGAAGAGAGAAGAATCATGAATAACAACAACATCATAAACAGTGTGTCACAAAATTTAAGGTCCTGGGTACTATATTATTAGCAGGTATTACATTTTACTTAAAGAGTATCATTTAGGTAATTAATAGTAGAGTTGTAGCATTTTTGACATAGTAGGTCCCTTAGTTATCTCTTAAACTAAGGGACCAATTGGATTCCAATGTCAATACTAAATGTGTACTTAGGATACTTCTATTATATAATTAGGTAGATGGCGATGATCCATTCGCAGGGCGCTTGTCTCAATTCAGGGCTGTTACTGAAATGAAGATGTATGAGTGAGTCGTTTTTTCAAAAGGTTTTGCATATCTATCGCTCTACGTTATTTCTTCTTGTGCTTGTTCTTTATCATATGAACAGTGGGTTCAATTATTATTAAACACCGGACATAACTCAAAGATTGTAGTCTAACACAATCTGTTAGACCTATATCCCCAATCGACCGAGGGCAAGGACGTATTCAATGAATTATTTAATATTCTATACGAACGTATATTTTATTAGAAATAAGTACAATATGAAAGGTTAGTCCGATGAACGTATGTCTGCTATTGTATATGTAACCAGCTGTGCGCTGCGGTTTTACCCGCGTTAAATTTTTTATACTATCACAGCTCCTCCCCCTTAGGTGATAGCGTAATAATATGTAGCCTATATGTTGACCCGACCTCTTAGTAATATTCGTGCAAAATTTTAAGTAAATCCATGCAGTTCTTTTTGAATTTAGCCCGGACATACATACAGACAAACAGATAAACAGACAAAAATCTAAAAACTATATTTTTGGCTTCGATGCCGATTAAAGATCACCCCCCAAGTATCCTTTTTAAAAAATATTCAATGTACAGTTTTGACTTTCCTACGATTTTATTATATGTATAGATGAAGTTTTCTTCAATTGAGCTTGTACTGTGCGATGTTCACACGATGGCATAGTTTTAAGACGGGCGCCGCTTGATGGCGTTATATGCATGAACACAATCAACTAATACCGGCGCTTAACATGCTGTAACACTGTAACGGTCACCCATCGATAAACTAACTGCGTGCCGAAGTGCTTTACCTCGCCGACATACTGATATACTCGCTTACGGACTGGTGATTGCAACTGGCTATTGGCGTAAAATGTACAGACGCCAATACAACCAGCTCCCCCTATCTGTTAAATTTATATTATAGATTTTCAACGTTATCACATAAGCATAAGGTTCACTTTCAATTGGGGAAATTCGACAGATTGGGTTAGCTTGATGTGCTGGCGTCTGTACGTTAAGTCGCGACCACTCCTCCAATCCAATTTCATGGCAGGTAATTACATCGAATAAAAAAATATGTTGCTGTTCGAAGTAAATGCTGAAATAAAACTACATTTAGTCGGATACAAAATAAATCTTCGTGGAGAATTCTTCATTCTATTTGCCTCGAACTTTGATAAAATCGTCTATAACATGTATCGCTTTATAAGTCAACAAAAGGAAAGCTTGGAACACGAAAAGGGGCTACACAAACATAGCCCTGGACGTATTTTTATTTGACATCTTAATATAAGTACACCTGAGCATTACTTGCGTTTATTCCGTGGAGAATAGACGTGTTGTAATCCTCAGGTTATTCTTATACCGTACAGTGTCGACCACATTTATTATAATTATTATTATTTATCGTATGGGTGGTGTTAACCCTGGTGTCACAGTCGTTCAAGCCGCCAACAGTCGTTAAACCATTTACCGTTTAACAACTGTTGTCTAATGACTACAACCGGGATCGCCAGCTTAACTTGCCCTCCGAGGCACGGAGACGCTCAGTAATTAAACTACTTTGGTGGTCACCCATCTTTGAACTGATCGCGACCCTAGTTGCTTAACCTTACCGATGACTTAAGGACCAGTGAGAGCATCGTACTATCACCGCATAATGTGTACTTATGTGGATTGTTTATTTAAGTTAATAATAAAACAAATAAAAAATTAAAATGATCTATTGGATTCTATAATTACAGTTTACAATATTATGAGGCTGCCCCAGTAAGTTATAAAATACTTGTGTTCATATATAATAACTATTCTACAGGTCCTTGTAAAAATATCTAGTAACAAGTAGGATAAGTTTTACAACGATCCATCTTATTGACTAGTGACTTAATGATATTTTGTTTGAGTTAAATGTCTCTAATGACTGACAAGTTACTTTATTCTATTCTATGTTACTTAACTTGATATTAGCGAAACTGTTGCCAATCTTGGGTATACCTATTTCCATACATTATGTACATAGACTCACGCCTGTTTCCCACAGGGGTACGCAGAGACAACGGATATCCATTTGTCACGATCTTTGCACATGGATTGGGCAGACCTCGTAGAACATTTTCTGACCAAATCGGAGACGTTCTCAAGAAGGGCCAGGTCAGAAGTACCCTAAACCCGCGAGCATGTCTGAAGAATATAATGATAATAAACGAGGCAAGTAAAGATGTGTGACCTATTTATTTGTTCAAAATACTGTTTAAAAAACTTCCATAATCCTACTTTTCCTTATGGTATCAAAAATAATATATAAACCATCTCGAAGCCTTCGAGACTGCGGTGGCAGCAAGAGTAGTCCTCTATTGCCGCCACGTTCACCACCTTTTTTGCACAGTCGCTGTGCCTGACTGGCAAGAGTTGGCAATCCAGGAGGACAAACTGGAGATCTCCCAGGGTACGTGTCCTGGGCATGGTGCATAAGGGGCCAGCATACCCGTGTTCCTAGAGCACCCCAACTGGGCACCAAGAAAAGAGGGCTTCTCTTGACGCGTAGCAAGTAAGGTTAGCTTAGGTTAGGTTGGTCCGAAAATTCACCCTCAGACACTTTTTGCAGGTGGTATGCGTAGGCATTCCAACCAGGGCCCCTTCACTCGGCCAAACCTACGGTGATAATTACCTACACTTTCGCGCGCTTTGGCGGTGGCGTAGCCCAGAGGGCCGTCAGCGACCGCTCGCGCGCAGCGCCATACGCCACGGATTAAAAAGTACTGGCAGCTCTCTACTTAATACTATAAATATTGAAGAACAAAAATGTCTCATCATCACAAATCTGGTGCTAGGTATTGTTCATTTGGATGTTTGTCAAAAAAAGGGGACAAGGTATTATCAGTTTTTACATTACTTACAGTTGCGGAAAGGTTAGTTCAAATTATTATTTTAAATACCAAAGTAGGGATTTTGTAGTTGTTGATTATTTATTTAGATTCCAAATAATGTGTTTTCAGTCGTATAGACTCTAGTTTTAACGTTTTTGTTGGCCAAGATAGTTTTTAAAAGAATTGGTATGAGTTTCATATATGTAAGATAATTACGAGAGCAACTTGAAAATGTGTTTTTTTGTTTGTTGAGATATCTTAACGATTTTGTGTCAAATTAAAGATATAGGTCTAAAACCATTTTATCCGTTTGAGTCATGTCAATCGGTCCACGCGTTTAGGAGATATTTATGAATTAGTATAGTAAAGTTCGTCGAGCCAGCTTAAATAACCTAACAAAAATATCACATTTGTAAAAATTGACCGTGTAATCATACGCATCAAACATAAGATAGATTATGAGGTTGATAAGTAGATAGGCGATGAATAGGTATCACAGTAACAGCGGCAAGCCGGCAACCCTACGCCAAGACACTCCGTGTCCTACAGCGACAATGTAATGCGTTAGAAGAGAGCGGCAGCGTTTAGGTGAATATCGCGTTAGGCACTGAGCGCGTATGCAAGCTGAATTGCACTTAGTTGCTGAGTAGCAGGAGTCGCTATTTCTATAAATTGTGCCGCGAAGAGACGCTTCTGTACGTAAGTACTTTTTATTCTGTGTTCCAACTGCCTTAACAAAAAACAAACAAAGCTATTATATCTACTTACTTATGATACACGTTGTATAAAGGTATATTGATATATAAAGTCTACATTTCGCGTTTTCATTTTATCTCTTCAATTTCTCTGAAGTCTCGTTTCGTATTAAGCCGGTGAGCTTTAAATCACTTCGGAATTTTCCAATAGAGTCCACAAATTCCCATGTAATCTTCCCTCAAACAGACCGTTCGTCACAACATCGTCCTCCTTTTCGAGAAATGCAATCTAAAAATACGAAATTGTATTCATATTTCCATAGAAGTAATGAGTCGAATGAAATTAAATAAGAATTATGTATAATACAAATGAATGGTAATGTTATGAGTACAGGGATAACAAACCTATGGTACGTCTATCAATAGTAAAATAGCCCAGATTTTCTGCATTGTTTGACAGTATAGATGTTTAAATATAAGCGGTAAAAGTCCTTGTTCTACGTTACTACCTTTGTTAACTTTTAGCACGTTACGCCATCGCTATTATATTTTTAAATTACATGAGACAAAAAATGTTCACGTTTTCTGATATAGGGGCTGCATTTTATCGGTGAGAGCACGAAACATTTGTGATACTCAAATATATGTCAGGTAAACAATGAAAATGTGAACAGACGAGTATTACGTGGGCATTTCGTTGAAATGGTATGTACATACGTTACATTGAAACACACTTCTCCACTAAATTTCTAATCAAAATAGATTTACCATTTGAATGCAAATTATATTTTTAAATAACTACCGGTCGGCGATGTGAAACAACTAGGCTCGCGGTCAATACATAGATGGGTGACAACCCAATGGTTTGATTTCTGAGCGTCTCCGTGCTTGGGAGGCCACGTTAAGCTAGTCGGTCCCGTTTGTAGCCCGTCGTTAAGCCATGCCAGAGGCCTACTGGGCTGCTTGGACAACTCTGACACTAGAGTAACCACTGCTCATACGATCCCTCGGGATTAGTACTTTTTTGGATGAAACGTACCCTACATTCTTTTCCCCCCCAAAATTTGTGTCAAAACCTTAATGATAAGGCATGAAAGCGCAACAAACAAATTCACAATCGTGTTTATCATATTAGTTAGGATGGCGCAATTTCATTTTTAACTGTGTGAAATGTTTTCAATATACATATAATATAACAAAAGACAATATTATTTATTTAATTTTTATATATTTAGTTCAAGTTTCAATCATAGAAAGCTTTGGAGCCGGTGGGACTCAATGGGGTCGAGTCCTACTGGCACCTAAACGTTGAATGACTTGTGTTAAATGGAGTCCACCACCAAGCGTGGATGGAGTCATAAATACTTCTGTGCTCGTTTCCCATACAGACTTTAACTTGACGTCAGTTTGGTGTTTTCTTGTGACTTACTAATAAACCGAAACCCTGAAGAATACACAACCTATTGGTATCAACGTGCACTCTTTAAATGCAAAACATTTATTCAGTTCACAAAGTAGAATCAAAACTCACAGTGCGGCACAACAATTTAAAATTAAAATAGGTTTTAAGTGTTCTAGTACCTAGCCTTTGTTTAATTTATTACACATTAACAAACTTCAGGCTACCCTCTTATATAGCTAACATGAATTCTGATTGAGTTTTACACATATGTTATTAATTAGTCGAAAGGGTATTTTACACTCCATTACCTACTCGTGATTAGGGTTGCCATATATCATGTAAATACAAGTAGTAGGGTTGTGATTATTTCACCAGTATCCACCAGATAAAAACAAAACCTTTAACTTTTGGGTGGTTAATTAAATGAGAACTTTATAACTACTAAAATTTATATAGAACTAGCTTTTGACCCTGTAGTCGTCTCCGTAAATAAGTAAGTTTTCGAAAAGATTATTGCAATTTGAGATTATTTTTTTGTATTTGAGTTCAATCTTGAAATTATTCAAATTTCAAGATCGAATTCGATATCTATAGTAAAACCAGTTCAAATGGTTGTATGGTATGATCTTGTGAACATTCAAACAATGCGCCTAAATTGGATACACCCTTCCGCCAGCAACTAAAATAAATGGACCCCAGAACTCATAGTCAGAAAAACATTAACACATTTTGAGTTGACTCAGGATTGAACCGAATACCTAAATAGGTATGGTTGAACACGGCACAAAAATCTTCATAATAATATTAGATTATAGAGCATATGCGAAGTTACGATCAACGAGCTTATAATATTCAAATAATCATTCCAAACAACCAATTGGGATGGTAAACACTAATTACCCAAACCCCTTTATACTAATATATGTAAAGACTGGTAAACATTTGAAGTGCTCCCCGAAAGTGGAGCTGTCTACGCGGCTAAATCCCACAATTTGTATGCAGTTCAGACCGCACTTCATTTTTCTCCATAAAAATTTGGAGCTTTCCTGCGCCGCTTCTCGTCCGCTTGGCCATATATCCGAGCACTCGCCAGTCTCGCCACATAACTTTTAACTTTTGCAATATCTATTATTTAAAACTAGATATACAGAGTGGGCTTTAAAGAGGAGCTATTTTAAAAGGTAGTGAGAGTAGTGGTTTAATAGCTCAATTGTCAAAAAGAATTGCGTTATGAATTTAAAACATATTATAAAAATGGAGAATCGAGTGGTATGGTTCATCGTTTATTTCGTTCTGAATTAAATAAAATAAAGGTTTTTATTCACGTAGACTTTATAAAGGCGCTTGTAAATAGTCAGAACATGTTTGTAGTAATACAGTTATTATTTCTAGTTACTTATTACAGATATTTAGGTACACGGAATGTTAAAACATTTATACAATTTATTTTATAATGATATTTAGCTAGCTTGTATTAAGTTATTGTCAAGGAGAGTATGTTTAGGTTTAATTATTGAAATTTATATTTGTCTACATGTTGTCTGAATGGTTCTGTCTATATTAAGGTATGAATTCAGTATTATTATTATGCATTTCATCATTATGCAATTCAGACGCATCTCCTAAATCAGGGTCCAAATGAAAGTGTCATTATGTCATGGGTATAGAAAATCGAGTGCATTACTTCAACTCCCTACCAAAAACTTGCTGGACACGTTAACAAGAACAGTTTGATCATCAGTATTTGAAGCCCATAATCGTGTAACACAGTTTTAACTAGACAGTGTAACATTCTATACATCTAGTGGCTTACTGGGAGATGAGAAAGATGTTTGTAATTATCATGATGAGAAAGATGAAATAAATAATAATAATAATTCAACTTTGTATTTTCAGTTGAAGGCGAATTACCGAAAGGAATATTCCAAGCGTAATATGCCGGCTATCTTTAAGCAATTTGAGAATTGTTTACATCGCAATGGCACATATCTGATTGTCATTATTTTTAAATTTTGACGTTAGTTGATGACTCTATGACTCTCCTTAGTTTGTATTGATTAATTGCTCTCTCCAATTCTCCAAGTCTCCAATAGGACGAGAGGCCTACCTTTATGTGTAACGTAGAGCGTCGGTTGCACAAAGCATCCCAAAAATAACCGTGCCTCTCAGACATCGCCACTAACTGCCCGGAGTCGCTCCCTGGCTCGAACCTTCAACGGGGTGTCCCCTGTTGCGGTAAGTTTGTAGTTATATATTGTTACATGACGCAAGGTTACGCTAGTCTGTATTATCCAGTGCAGTGAAACGACGAATAAAAATAATAATATCCTGGGATATCGTTCACACACCCCCCAGATGTGCGTGGGCGATCCCAAACTAAGCAGAGCTACTATGGAAACCAGATAACTGATATTTTACAATACTACTTTTCTTTTGTAAATACATACTTATATACGGACATATTATTTTGTTGTGTTTGTCATATATATCTACTTATATAAGACAAACAGATATGTTCATGCACACAAATATCTGTCCTGGGTGGCAATTGAACACACGACCTGCTGCGTAAAAGGCTAGCATTTACCAACCACGCCAACGTTGTATAGTATTTTATTGTTAATCGTTTTAGTATGCACGTCTACATCCGATACTAAACGTACTACACGGGACTAATTCAGAAAGTAAAACCTTTCCTGACTTATAAAAGAACAAAAGTGGATAAAAATATGTTCAGTACACGTCCCGTACAAACTAGAACAAATCGAGGCATCATTCTAGGGCAGCCCTCTTCGGGACCCCTGAGGGTACACAGTTATTTATGTCCGACACCACTTCAAGTACTTTAATAATACATTTTGTTAGCTGAATACATAAGTTTATATGTAGGTATGGCTTGGTTTAACTATCAAGTTACTTTACGGCGTTGTTCTTTGCTAAAAACATAAGTTCCTTCTGGCAATAAACAACCATAGCAATCAACAACATAACCTAATACATGTAAGCAATAAGTACAATACACGCTCGATGTCAACCGGCAGACTGACAGTACCCAGAATTACAAACTATTATGGAGACCGAACATTGAGAAAACGCTTGCCGTACCTGCTAAATAGCCTGCCGGATGACATTCGGCATGAATCTGTTAAAAATAAATTTAAATTTAAGTTAAAAAAATACTTATTAGATTTAATATAATGTAATGTAAATATTTATAGTAGTAGTTAGTTATTTTTGTTACAAGATAAATAGATGCTGTACAGAGACTCGATCCTACAGTCAAACCGATAACACGGTTTTGTGGGACAAATGTACAAACTCTTGAAAATATATTTGTAAAAATAAATAAATAAATAAAAAAAAATAATAAATAAAAAAATATTAGTTCAAACGGCTGCCAATTGCCAATTTTAACTGTTACCTACGCATTATAATGCACAACAAAATGCACTCTCTATTCTCTCTAATAATCCGAAGAGACGGCCAACCAATAATGCCAGATCCTAATCTATTACAGGACCGATGGTTTTACGTACTCTGCGCGATACAGTGTCGTAGCACCGTCTACTTCCTTAGTCCGGCAACTACTGAAACCTTAGGTAAAATCCAATTATTTTATTTTAGCCCGGAAATCTAACCTGGAACTTAACTTTTACAGCGGTAAATACAACCTTTAAATAACCCCTTTTTTAGGCATAGCTTTTAATTTATAAACGTATCTTTTAATACCAAGCTTAGTTAGATCCGCATTTTTATCAAAGGTTTGATAAAAGTACTGATTACTACCTACGAGTAAAGCGTAAACAAAAGAGTTTCAATAAGAACTCTAAAAGTAGAAAAATCTAAGCAACAAGCAAACTGCAAAGGCGGAAGCTACTGTAATAACTTTTTATGTAGAAATCTTATTATTTCGATTTTTATGACAAACTATCTATGCGCGACCCCATCAGCATTCTAATGGGCACTTTGCCTATTTACCTCACACGCGCGCGCCAACCTGCAAAAGGGTATCCTAATGAAAACTGATTACGCGATCAAGAGCACATTGTGTAGTTACAAGAAAATTGTAGAATAAAGTACAACAAATTTACATAGTTAAGGATCATTACTTGAAGCAATTTCCTAGATATGATGATACACCTTTCACTTTTTCTCTAATATTTAAAAGCTAATTGTCAAAAACATCTATTGAGGAACGAATCGAATAACTAATAATAACATCCTGATGCATTATTTACACACGGCGATCTGATCCCAAACTAAACAGAGCTTGTACTATACGTGGTGCCATAGGCACCACGGTGATTCCATAAGTGCTATTGGTTTTATTAATATCATCATCATATCAGCCGAAAGACGTCCACTGCTGAACAAAGGCCTCCCCCAAGGATCTCCACAATAGCCGGTCCTGCGCTGCCCGCATCGAGCGGCTTCCCGCGACCCGCACAAGATCGTCGGTCATCGTCTTCCAGTCGTCGTTGATATAAAACACAAAAAATATATATAAAGTAAGCATTTGTACCTAAGCGTTAAGAGTTACGGTAAAAATAATCATTTTAAAAAAGGTCTGTTCCCGGTGAGCGAAATTGTATTTTCTAACTTTTCTACCTTTCCTTCGGTAATTTTACCATTATTTTTACAGCCTACGTTTCACTACCCTTCCTTGAATATTGTTACAAAAAAATCACATTTTCTTATGTTGTTCTCGTCGCGTGCTATAAGATAAAATATCACTTTACGCATCGCCCAAATAGCACTGGATTACGCGATCAATATGTGCTATTGCATATTTACTTTCACGCGTCGTAAATGCAAGCAACTCGGTTATCACGTTGAAATAATGGTGCTAGTAGAAATGAGGAGGGTATTCCCCCCATTAGAAAACGAATACCGTTTACAAAATTGAAATTTCAATTTCAAACTGTTTTGCTCTGAAGACTAGATAAAGCGGGAGAATAAAAAGATATTAAATATTTCTCTACAGTAGTTATAACAAATATAGATCTTTTATCATGATTTAGGTTGTCAAAGGTTGTCTGGAAAGGATCGCCCACTGTCCAATATGTTCTTTATGTTCAATGTATTTTTTAAGTTTGAGTGTAAATATGAAAAGACTAGCAATCTGTCTATATCCTTTTCACTTTCTTACTAGAGTTATTATATTTATGTAATAAATAAAACCGGCAAGTCAAATCTAAGGTCACTATATACGTTAAATTCCGTGAAAAAATTGTTTTCGTTACAGCTTACAAAGTAATCACTTTTGGTACAGTATATTATATATAGTACTAGCGGGACGGTACGTGCTTCGCTACGCTTTTAAGTATTAGTACAATTTGTTTGTATATGGGAGTATAGAAAGATGTTGATTTTACACTTTTTCAAGACTTTTTTTAAATTTTCTCTACGTACAAACCTTCCCTGGACTTCCACGAATAATTCAAGACCAAAATTAGCCAAATCGGTAAAGGCGTTGTTGAGTTATAACATTACAACGAAAAGTGGCATTGATTTTTATATATATAGATTTGAGATGAACTTCTTATCCAAAATCATATTTGCTAAATGTTCTCTAGGGTTCATTGAGAGCCCTAAAAATATACTCCACATACCACGATAGATTGAGTTTTTAATATAATGTACAGTTTTGGGTCAACACTTTGTACCAAATATCTAAATGTTAGAACTTATAGTACAAGCTCTGTTTAGTTTGGGATCAGATCGCCGTGTGTAAATAATGCATCAGGATGTTATTATTAGTTATTCGATTCGTTCCTCAATAGATGTTTTTGACAATTAGCTTTTAAATATTAGAGAAAAAGTGAAAGGTGTATCATCATATCTAGGAAATTGCTTCAAGTAATGATCCTTAACTATGTAAATTTGTTGTACTTTATTCTACAATTTTCTTGTAACTACACAATGTGCTCTTGATCGCGTAATCAGTTTTCATTAGGATACCCTTTTGCAGGTTGGCGCGCGCGTGTGAGGTAAATAGGCAAAGTGCCCATTAGAATGCTGATGGGGTCGCGCATAGATAGTTTGTCATAAAAATCGAAATAACAAGATTTCTACATAAAAAGTTATTACAGTAGCTTCCGCCTTTGCAGTTTGCTTGTTGCTTAGATTTTTCTACTTTTAGAGTTCTTATTGAAACTCTTTTGTTTACGCTTTACTCGTAGGTAGTAATCAGTACTTTTATCAAACCTTGTGTAGTTGGGTTTGATAAAAATGCGGATCTAACTAAGCTTGGTATTAAAAGATACGTTTATAAATTAAAAGCTATGCCTAAAAAAGGGGTTATTTAAAGGTTGTATTTACCGCTGTAAAAGTTAAGTTCCAGGTTAGATTTCCGGGCTAAAATAAAATAATTGGATTTTACCTAAGGTTTCAGTAGTTGCCGGACTAACATACTTGGAAATGGTTTATTATCGTGTTTCATTTCATAACAATGAAGAAAAAATCATCAAATAATTTTGACCGGATTTTTTGGTCTAATACTCCTATGTGCGCCGCAAGTCGTGGGTTCGATTCCCACCCAGGATAGATATTTGTGCGCATGAACATATCTGTTTGTCGTCCTGAGTCTGAGTGTCATAATGTATGTATTTACAAAAGAAAAGTAGTATAATATGTATGTAAGTTATCTGGTTTCGATATTACAAGCTCTGCTTAGTTTGGGATCAGAAGGCCGTGTGTGAATGATGCCCCGGGATATATTATATTCTTTACCTTGCAGAATACACGGTGTTAATGTAGTTAGCCTAAGTGTTAGTAAGATCTCTAGAGCTCATGATGGAGTAGGGACGAGGTGGCAAGGCGACCAGAAAATAACAGCGTACCTTAATGTGCGCCGCATACTTTTTTACCATCTTGGTAGAATTAAAATCCTGAGACCAAGAGCCAAAAAGTGTTTTTTTTTTAATTTTTCTGTGAAGAAAATTATTCAGTATCAGCTCGAAGTCTGGGAGTTGACGGCATTACACCACCGTCGCACGTAAATCTGTCGTCGGTCTTGTACGTGACCTCTTTCCAGTCGTATCGGTATTCACCCCATCGGATCATGAGAGTGATGGAATAGAAAGTAACCCTCTGCCTATAATATCTCCCGCACAAATGGTTAGTATCCATTAAGACTTGCCGCTATTTTGGCTCTTGGTCTCAGGATTTTAATTCTACCAAGATGGTAAAAAAGTATGCGGCGCACATTAAGGTACGCTGTTATTTTCTGGTCGCCTTGCCACCTCGTCCCTACTCCATCATGAGCTCTAGAGATCTTACTAACACTTAGGCTAACTACATTAACACCGTGTATTCTGCAAGGTAAAGAATATAATATATCCCGGGGCATCATTCACACACGGCCTTCTGATCCCAAACTAAGCAGAGCTTGTAATATCGAAACCAGATAACTTACATACATATTATACTACTTTTCTTTTGTAAATACATACATAATGACACTCAGACTCAGGACGACAAACAGATATGTTCATGCGCACAAATATCTATCCTGGGTGGGAATCGAACCCACGACTTGCGGCGCACATAGGAGTATTAGACCAAAAAATCCGGTCAAAATTATTTGATGATTTTTTCTTCATTGTTATGAAATGAAACACGATAATAAACCATTTCCAAGTATGTTATATTAAATACAATGAATTGTTTTATATACATTATACATTACACGTTATATACATTACACGTGCAGCTAAGGTCAATTCAGCAACAGGTACCTGGTCCCATAAATCTTTTCTTCTTCGCCGCTTGCTCCTTTCACTTAATTCTTGGAATTGTTTTTGCGGTCTTCCCGGTATATTAGACCACGTAGGCAGCTCAATTGTTGCTTTGAGCCAATCCGCGTTCTTATCTAAGAACCGCTTCTCTATGCTGTGACATTCTGTCCACTTTTTCTTGAAACTGGATTTAAAAAACCTTAAAGAACGACTTAAAACACTCCTTTCTTCGACTGGGCATGATGTGAGCCGTACGAGGTTTTCTTCCAACAAAATGAACTTTTCTTCAAGTTTTTTTCCTTTAAACTCTTTCATTATGTTATATAATTCCAATTTACTAAGTTTCTTTACCATCTCTGAGGGATCTGTAACAAAAGAAAGCAAAAGTAGTAGATTTTCATATTTTGAATATTTTTACCTATAATTTCAAAATTCTATAAAAAATAAAGGTGAACGTTTGTGAACGACTTTATTGCATATTCATGTAGACAAAGGTCTTAAATATATGCTAACATAATAATTGAAAGGCGACAAGGCGCCACACTTGGTCAAATACACTATGATATCTCAAATTTAGTAAAAAAATCGAGTATAAAAAGCCGTTACCAATATCGACTCAGTAAGTGAGGAAATCGGGAAAGAACTACATAAAATTTATTTTATAATATAGTACATACCTTCTATTTCTATACCCGATGGTTGTTTTTCTCGTAGTCCACTACACGCAGCCATTTTACACAGAGAATTTAGTGTCACAAAATAGAGCGCCAACAACAAAGCAATGCGATTCCGACAACGACTAAATTCCGACTGGTCAGGTAGTCAAATGGCCGGGGCGCGAGGACTGGTGGGGGCTGCCCCTCGATAAACCGGTTACTAGGCTACATGAAAAGTGCATTTTAAGTGTCATTACATTTTGTTTGTGAAACTGACTTTTGACCGGATTTATGCCTCTAATACTCCTATGTGCGGCGTGAAAGGCAAGCATTTACCAACCACGCCACCCAGCCCGTTAGGTATCTGTTCCTTATATTTAAGCGGTTCGTAGAGGGAAAAATTATGCTGTGCCCTACTCCGGGTCCCGTTAAGGGTTCCTAGAACTAAAGATATTGAAATAGTAAAATTTTAATCTAAAATAAATAAATCAAAATGTAAAGTATGTCAAGTGAAACTTTTAAAATAAAAACAAACTCATTAAATATTATAAGTGTTAACAGAAAATATAATATTTTCAATAAAAAAACCTTTAACTACAACCGGCTTTATTAAAATAATACCTCCAACTATTAGGAAACTGTTAATATAATTAGAAGCCCTGAAAAGGTTAAACTCGGGTCAGGAAGGAATAAAATACATATTAATTTTACTGAGATTATAATCAAAATACAACAAAAATAGCCGTCTCGAAAGGGATTTGCGTGTTTATAGTTCCGTAATATATTACTCTATATATTTTAACATTGTTTTATGTGACCGAATGACCTATGCATAAATAATTTGAAACCGAGTATGGGCAAGTTTTACTCTATCGGGTTCGTTGAACATTTTGTTCGTTAATCGAAAAGTGGGCGAACTTTTCTAGAAGTACCGGTAATAGTTTACTGAAAACATACTATTTCTTAGAAAAGACAACGCCCGTACTAGTGAATCTAATCCCTGTGTCGCGGGGTACTTTACAAAATTATGATAATCGGACACAATTACATCCAGACTCAGGACATCTATTTATGGGTCAAATAAATAGTTGTCCGGCGCGGGACTCGAACCCGCGACACGAAGCGGCGAGGCGACTGTCTTAGTCGCTGCGCCACACGTACAGTCCAAGACTTACAAATTTTAAATATGAGACTTTCTGTTGCTATTTCTTGATTCATTTAAACCTGAAATTTCTCTAAGGTAGATCTTAATGTGAAGTAACATGTTATAGAACAGTAATTATCCCAGAAATGGGATATCCCGGTTTAGGTTTCCTAGTAAGAATTAGCATACGGGAAGGTTCATACACACTATACACCTGTCACTATATATATAACTATAGTAACGGAGATTAATACTGGCAAAGGGCAATTTGTACTGTAGCGGTTTAAATCAAACTGGAGATCGCACGTGTCACGACCATTATGGTTCTATTGTCAATATTTTAAACGGAACTATATTGTATTGCCAATAAAAACATTGCAAAATCTGTCTAATATTTTTTTTAGTTGTCGAGGCAGGACGGCTTGAAGGCTCTTCACCACAACTCATCCTCTTATAATTTTATGGGTAGGTGAGGGCGGAACAGAAATAAATTACTTCAAATTACAATCAACGTAATTTACAAGAATCACGATTTAATTAGATGTTTAGTAATTACTACAACGTAAAATCAATCAAATTAAATCTTAAAATATCGTGATGGCGAAGATTCTCAGCGATTCGTCACAAGGGTGGTGCGCGGGCGCCGTCTCGTTCAAAAGTGACTTCAAGATGGCCGCCCACACTACCATTGACAATGACGCTTCGCTAGGTTGACATTGACAGTCCTGTCAACCTGACGTTTGACGTAAACGCCGTCACGGCCGGACTGACGTACGACCGTCCTCGGGCGATTTATCTGAAACAAACTAAGATAACTGCATAGTCCGTTCGCTCATCCTGACTTAATCATTTTCATCAGTATACAAACACTAAAAACATTTAATGACTTTGACTAACCAGGCAAGTGTATCGCTTAGCCAACCGTGAGGTGTAACTCGGACTACACTTCAGTAAGACCAGTCGACAAATGCATTAGATATCATAACTCGCTAGAATTTAGCCAGTTATGATTAGCCAATACAGCACATTTTTGTTCTTGTGAACATCTAGACAAGCCAATCCTAACAAGGATGTGACCCGGACGACACAATTCGTCTTACACTTAGCAGGCAAGCATCCAGAACAAGTCAGCCCTCCCGAAGGAACCGACTCGGACGACACAACTCGTCTCGGATATAACAAGCGATTATCCATGACAAGTCAGCCCTCTCAAGGCAACTGACTCGGACGATACAATTCGTCTCGGATATAACAAGCGATCATCGATGACAAGTCAGCCCTCTCAAGGCAACTAACTCGGACGACACAATTCGTCTCGGATATAACAAGCGATCATCTATGACAAGTCAGCCCTCTCAAAGCAACTGACTCGGACGACACAATTCGTCTCGGATATAACAAGCGATCATCCATGACAAGTCAGCCCTCTCAAGGCAACTGACTCGGACGACACAATTCGTCTCGGATTATAACAAGCGATCATCGATGACAAGTCAGCCCTCTCAAGGCAACTGACTCGGACGACACAATTCGTCTCGGATATAACAAGCGATCATCTATGACAAGTCAGCCCTCTCAAAGCAACTGACTCGGACGACACAATTCGTCTCGGATATAACAAGCGATCATCCATGACAAGTCAGCCCTCTCAAGGCAACTGACTCGGACGACACAATTCGTCTCGGATATAACAAGCGATCGTCCAGGACAAGTCTACCCTCTCGAGGGACTCGACTTGGACGACAAATTTCGTCAGATGACGCTAAATAAATCAATGTAACAAGTCAACCAGAAATGAATCGGACGACGCATTTCGTCTATCATCTATGACGAGTGAGGTGTGCCCTCTAACTACTCACCTGGAATGGTCAGGACAACGCTTCTGCGCCCAGGATCAACCATTGTAACAATTTATCATAATAATATGAAGGTTACAATAATGTAACGATAGTTTGTAGTATTATCCTGTTAAATGTGCACTTCACCTTCATGAAGGGCCTTCCATGTATCAGGTTCTGAGTATACGCTCGGGGTATCTGAGTTTGCAGTGACAGTGTTTAAGTCAGCCGATCCAGTGTCTGAGCATACGGCCAAGGTGTCGTGATGGTCTAATAACTCGTTATTATTATCTGAGCACGAAGTATTTTCTACATGATCAGACGCCGTCTCGGCCTCTACTTCATTTAAAACGTTAGACGCGATTTTTTTTATATGGGCAGCGACAACACATAAATGTTAAATTTTTACGGAATTAATAATTTTTGACTTGACTTGAACGAGCAAGTGGGTCACCTGACGGTAAGTGAGCACCGCCGTCCATGTACAGTCGCAACACCAGAGGCGTCGCGGGTGCGTTGCCGGCCTTTAAGAGTCAGCAAACAAGTGTTGCTGACCCTTCCCCGACCCCGATGAGCTCTGATAACCTTGATCTGCGATGATTCTTTTTGGCGAGCCAAAAAGGTAAACTACTTTTTGGAGTGTACGCGTTGCGTTTAACAGACGTGGTATGTGCGAGTAAAACGTATTTCGTAAAACCGTCAGTTATAATTCTACTTCCGGTCGCTCTTCCCGCTAAGCATTCTCGAAAAGTCAATATGAACTACGGACTCAACGGCCGGGATGATCAAACATTTTATTCCAAACAAATAATCTTAGCTGTAGTCGCAAACCTTTAACAAAGTATAAACAATCAGTCAAATCACACCTTCACTCACATTCCCACACAAATTTCCACTAAGTGAAAAACACTTAAATAATTTTCGTGAGCTATAATTCGGTATGTAATACTCTACATCTCAACACACAAGCCTCCATCGTCATCGCGTGGGCTACCTCCATCCGGTACCCATTCAGCGATCGCTGACACCTCGGCCGCCAAACGCACTGAGACGGGAAATGAAGCCCGATGTTCCACCTAAGCCTACGAATACCATGGAGGTACCAGCGATCTGAGCGACCTTCATACCACATAATGACACATTAACACGAACGTCCATCCCCTTTGTCATTACTTGTAAGTCTAAGTCTATGTCGTAAGGGTTCACGTCGGCGTTGTCTATGTCAGGCAAATCAAAGATTTCAATGTGTACTGTTCATTCAAGCCTGAAGCCATGACAAAAATTAAGAAATATCGCGCACCATGTAATCGATCAATCTGGTCAGATATGAGGGGTAGCGGAAACCTATCGGACACTATATTATCATCAAGCATACGGTAGTCGACACACATTCTATCGCTTCAGTGCCTTTCCTTTACCAGAAGGTAAGGAGAGGAGAATAGTGACAAACTAGCTCGAATAAAATTTGCCTCATGCAATTAGTTTACTTTTTATCACACCACACTAAACTAGCGCAGTTTGGACTTAATCTATTAGGACATCGAAACGTCGTCATAGGGGTATTATTAGCAAAGTAGTAGGTACTCCGGTGGCAAACGGACTATCAAATAATTTCAAGAGCACTACGAACTACATAATTATTGAGAGAAACCAAATCAATATTGAATTCAGTCGCGTCACAAAGGTTTACTATTTTAGACAGATAAAATGTCAGTTTATTACAGGTCGTATTTGCCCACCTCGTTGGTCCCGCAGTAGCCGTTAATGAGGTGCTGGGTTCGAACACGGTTCGGGCCAAAAAAAACGATTTTGGGACTTATCCGCAAAAAGAAACCTCCCAGCATCAGCCCGAAGTCCGGGAGCTGGCAGCATTACACCCCTGTGCCTCGGAGAGCACGCAAATCCGTAAGTCCCGAGCCCGACCCCTCATCGGTCGCGCCGTCAGTCGACCCATCTGATCACGAGAGTCATGGAACAAAAAGCGCCCCCATTCCCGCGCGGACACCCGTGCTCCAACCATAATACGTCCTACTAAACTGGCCAATCTCCACTAAGACTGGCCGCCGTGGCCGGCACGTGTGGCCGATTTTTTAAGTCTCGCGTTAAATCATGATATCATAACGTAAACGACGATTGGGTTGTCCATGAAAAACAACGAAATATTATCGATCTCCATCTGTGTTGAAATTTGTAAGCTACAAGAATAGTTAACAACATTATAAAACAGTTTTGCTCGAAATTTATAAGCCGTCTGTAGCTCATGAGTCATGAGCTGATTGCTCACAATCAGCTCTAGAAACGTATAAAAATGGAACTACGCACCAAAATGTCCTCTCTGGTGTGTTAACGACGTAGACGTTAACGGGCATCTCTTGTGATCACGTTGTTTATTCCCACGGTTGCACTTCGAAGCTAAATGGCCACAGCGTAAACAGCAGCGATGTCTGGTTTCTGGTCGCAGAAGACGTCATCGCTGCCGGCGTTGTTGACCTTCTCTTTTTCGGACGACACTCACATGCACCATGTCCTAGCTTGCCGCACTGAAAACACTTTAAAAGCACTTTAAAAACAATTTAAAAACACAATAAAACCACACTAAGAACGATACAGTTTCGGATCGTTTTGCGTGTACACAATTAGATTCAGCTACTTGAGGCGCATTCCTTTCCTAAAAGTAGACGGTTTCAATTCTCGCTGCAGCTTCTTTCTCGTAATAATCTCCGTATTGAAGGCTAATCGTTGTAGGTGGTTGTGGAATTTTGACGAATGTGACAGTGCAGTGGACAGCAATGTAGTCTTCGCTCATATTTGTCCATTTTGAGGTTTATGTATGGTCACGCACAGATATTCGTTTTCCTTGCGTTTGCTATTTTGCAGGTTAATGAGGTCGGCCGCGGGTGTTTCAACACTATCATTCAGTGGAGTAAATAACTCGAATCTGCAACCACCGCATCTCAAGGAACGATATTTGTGATAGCCACTGCGACGCCGTGCTTTTCAGCGCACCATAGCTATTATAAATGATTTTCACTGAAACAAAGGTCAACAGTATGCACGTGCGTTTGTTTCAGTTTGGGGTCTAATTTGAGTTGCTTTATATTGTGGGCGCTCACTTGATTTTAAATCGCTTCCATCAGACTCAACATCCGGCTATTTTCTAGCTCAAACATTTCTCGAAAAATATCTTCACCATGTGGCTTATCTTCGGTTCTTTATCCCACGCCTGATGTCGAGGCAGGACGGCTTGAAGGCTCTTCACCACAACTCATCCTCTTATAATTTTATGGGTAGGTGAGGGCGGAACAGAAATAAATTACTTCAAATTACAATCAACGTAATTCACAAGAATCACGATTTAATTAGATGTTTAGTGATTACTACAACGTAAAATCAATCAAATTAAATCTTAAAATATCGTGATGGCGAAGATTCTCAGCGATTCGTCACAAGGGTGGTGCGCGGGCGCCGTCTCGTTCAAAAGTGACTTCAAGATGGCCGCCCACACTACCATCGACAATGACGCTTCGCTAGGTTGACATTGACAGTCCTGTCAACCTGACGTTTGACGTAAACGCCGTCATAGTAAATAATTCTTTTGAATGTGGTGATATAAATTATATTATTATTATTAAAACAAAACAAATAAATCATTTTTGCAACACTAGATAGAACAAAGTCATTTTGTTAGTAATTCCTCTGTTCATTATGGCCCAATTAATTATCTACGTAAATGCTGCCGAATTTGACTTTCACATTTCTAAAATCACTTTATTGTCATTACATTTTCATATACACCGAACGACGTCCACTGGTAGACGGATGCCTCCCCAAAAGATTACCACAATGGTTTTGTGTGATGTGCTATAATTGCCACCCTTGTCAGACGGGTTGACGACCGTAGTATGATGGCCATAGTATACAGATGCCTCCCCAAACGATTACCACAATGGTTTTGTGTGATGTGCTATAATTGCCACCCTTGTCAGACGGGTTGGCGACCGTAGTATGATGGCCATAGTATACAGATGCCTCCCCAAAAGATTACCACAGTGGTTTTGTGTGATGTGCTATAATTGCCACCCTTGTCAGACGGGTTGGCGACCGTAGTATGATGGCCATAGTATACAGATGCCTCCCCAAAAGATTACCACAATGGTTTTGTGTGATGTGCTATAATTACCACCCTTGACAGACGGGTTGGCGACCGTAGTATGATGGCCATAGTATACAGAGCGACACTGCTGCCCATTCTCTGAGAGATGTTCCCACGGGAAAGTTAGAAAGAAAGGCAATAATATTAATTAATTTACTTGATATTGCATAGAATTGGGTGCATATATGACACATTACATGTTATATTCAGTAATTGTGTGCACGGCCATTTTATCAAAACATTTGAGTAACTATTTGATTTATGAATTGAATTACAATATCTTCGTTAAAACTTATTATCATTAGGACATTTGCGTATTAACTGTAATTTATTGTAAAAGTTTAATAATATTTATTTTGACATCTGCGTTTAATATCTAACATGAATTGCCACCAGTAAAGTGAGCTTTGTAGAATTGAAATCGTATTTACTTACGACATCAATAATTTATTTTTATAGTTGCTTCCTTCGTACCTTCGTAGACGAAAGGTTTTTAATTCGACCAGCGGTTTCCAGCGAACCTTACAAAATCATCAAATACAAATACAAATATATTTTATTGTGTACACAGGTATAGGAGGTGTTACATTAGTCGATTGTTCAGCCATGTTCCGCCGAATTGGCATACAATATTTTTCTTATATAATAATATAGTACCTACATACTTTTAATTTTATTATAACATTAGATTGATTGCACACAGATCAAATTAAATTATACATTATAGGCATTATGATTCATTATTATTCAGACATTAAAATTAACTATTATTTTCATTCAAGAAATCATGAATATTATAGTAACATTTGTCAATTAAATATTTATATAATGTCCTTTTAAAATCATTAATATTTGTTAAATTTCTAATAGCCTTAGGTAGTTTGTTGTAAATCTCAGGTATGAGATAGAAAACACTTTTATAAAATAGGGTCGTCTTATGTTGAACACGTATCATCTTATCCATATGTCTCGGTCATCGGTCCATCTTGTAGGGGACCGAAAGACAGTGAGCAGTCACGTTGCGTCTTTCGGTTCGTGGTCGCCACTCGAGGACCTGTCTGCCCCAACAGCCGTCAGTTCTACTAACTACTATATGCACCGCCTACTGCCACTTCACCTTTTCAATTCTTCTGGGCATGTCGCTTACTTGGCTTTCTATTATTTATTTTTTACTTTTTAATAACATTCAGTCATTTTAACATGATATTTTAGCTTAATAAATAATATAATAGCTTAAAATATAATAACAAGCCTAACTCATTAGACTTGTTATGATATTTGCGGTGTTTACCTATAAGTAATTGCTACGCTATTATTTGTATTATTGCATGAAAGTAGTGTGTTATTGTTATTATTATTTAGTGTAAGTAATTGATAGTTAATCTTAAATATCCATTTTTTTTTTGTTTACAAAAAGACAACGCCCGCATTAGGGAATTTAATCCTGTGTCGCGGGGTACTTTACCAACATATAGAAGACGGACACAAATTACACCCAGACTCAGAACAACTATTTATGGGTCACACAAATAGTAACCCGCAACACGAAGCCGCGAGGCGACTGTCTGAGCCGCTGCAGTCATCCAATTGTTGCTAAAGTAGGTAATGACATGTATTATATGTACATTATAAAGACGTACATATATTTCTCGAACTCGAAGTTGTAGAGAACTATATTTACCTAGGACAGACCATCCAACTAGGTAGGTCCAACTTCGAGAAGGAGGTCAATCGTAGAATCCAACTCGGCTGGGCAGCGTTCGGAAGCTACGTAACATCTTCTCGTCCAAAATACCGCAGTGTCTCAAGTCGAAAGTCTTCGACCAGTGTGTGTTGCCAGTGATGACATACGGAACAGAGACGTGGTCGCTCACTATGGGCCTTATTAGAAGGCTCAAGGTCACCCAAAGAGCAATGGAGAGGGCTATGCTCGGAGTTTCCCTGCGGGATCGAATCAGAAATGTCGAAATCCGCAGGCGAACCAAAGTCACCGACATAGCCCGAAGAATTGCAAAACTAAAGTGGCAGTGGGCGGGGCACATAGCTCGCAGATCCGACGGCCGTTGGGGCAGAAAGGTTCTCGAGTGGCGACCACGAACCGGAAGACGCAGCGTGGGCAGGCCCCCTACAAGATGGACCGATGATCTTGTGCGGGTCGCTGGAAACTACTGGATGCGAATAGCACAAGACCGGCAATTGTGGAGATCTTTGGGGGAGGCCTTTGTCCAGCAGTGGACGTCTTTCGGCTGATATGATGATGATGATGACATATATTTCAGCTATCAGCGCCTCACCTCACATTGGTATTCTAATAAGTTACAAGACGAACTAAAGTGATGTACCTAAATGCTAGAGGACTTATTATAAAATTCAATGAAATTATGCAAATAAATATCTTGGGACAAATAACACACTATCATCTAATCCCAAACTAGAAAGAGTCTGTAATGGTAACTAGACAATAAATTAACGTACTTAGATATTTATGAATACATAATAATATAGTTAGGTTCAACACACTAAGATTTGTCCAGGTGCAAATCCTGAACCCACGACCTATGGCTTCGCAGTTATAGTCACTAACCACTAGACCGGCGGGCCAGTCAAATTCATCTCTCTTTTATGTTTGTTACTCTTTCAAGTAAAAACTACAGAATGGATTTTAATGAAACTTTACAATAATATGGCTTATACATTAGAATAATACATAGGCGATAATTTATAAAGTTTAACGCGGGTGTAAGCGCGGGGCACAGTTCAATATAAATTGTTCAAATCGATTATCAAACCGAAAATTTTGACATCGGACACTTTTGGTTCTGACATCGAATTCCAAATGACGCGGGTAACTTCGTTTGTAGTCTGATTCATGGCTTGAACTCCCACTCGCTTATATTGTCCGGTGAAGCAGTGGAAGCCTCAAATGACCACCTAGTAGGCCTCCTACGTGGCTTAATCACTATTGTCTAATGACTACAACCGGAGCAACAACTTAACGTGCCTTCCGAAGCACAGTAATGCTCAAAGATTAAACCACGTCTGTTACGGTTACCCATCGATGGACTGACGCTTGGCTAGGTGCTTAACATCACGTATCGTTTACGGACCGGTATAAGAAGCTTGGCTATGAGCACCTCTAATATCAGAATAAACTTTAAAGAGAATAGTGAGATATTTCTACGGCTACATTACAAAATTTAGGCCACACATAATACGTACAAAGGGTTCGCCATTTTTCACTTGAGGAGTTTAGTACTTTTTGGACCATCGAATTTGCCTTGTTTTCTATACGTATAAAATTTTGTATTACCATCGGGAATGCTGAGTTGTATTGTTGAATTGAGTGAGAATTATGTGAGTTTATAAGTAAGTAGAAGCTAACCTCCGCGGCTTAAAAACCTATTAAAAGAATATATTATGTATATGTTTTTTTAAACATGTAAAATATATGTATAAAATATTAAAACAAACTAGGTTGATCAATAGTTAGACAGCTATTAATTTTACTAGTGACATCGAATAATTTTTAATTAGCGTAAGAAATTTGTAATTATTATCTAATTATCTCCAAAAGCTTTTTAAAACGTAATTACCTGTGACGTTGAAATATTTAACAGGCCGGTTGGCGTAGTTGGTAAATGCTTGCCTTTCACGCCGCAGGTCATGGGTTTGATTCCCACCCAGGATAGTTATTTGTGTCCAAGAACATGTCTGTTTGTCCTGGGTGTAATTTATTTATTTATTTATTTGTTCGGGAATACAAACGGTTATACACTTTTCTTAATAACTAAGTTATAGTTTATAGGATTTGTTAATGAGTAACCCACATCGTTATCCACATCTTAAGTAAAATAGTCTTAACATGGAACTACTTAACTAAGCACGAGTGAAGCTAGTGCTAAACATATTCAATTTAAGTAATGGCATTTATATAAAACAACATATATATTTTTTTAATCTTACATGAGTCTATAAAATATCTAAATGTTCAGATCTATTTCTTTAATCTTCTGGAGTAAACAATTTCTAAACTTATTAGCAGACAGTGTGAACAGATCAAGGTCGGAGAAAAAAGTATTGTAATTACTGGCTATTCGACGCAGAGGAGCACGGACCCCGGCGTTAGTGCGACAAGAAGATACCGCAAAAAGCGGAAATCCACGCGCCTCCCGTCTCATAACAGTTCTTGGAACAATATAGCTAATCTTATGTGTGATTTCTGAGTAGTCATATCTATTGACACATAAGTCATAGAGAAACATAGTTTCTAGATAAAGGCGTCTTGTTCTCAAATTAAGAAATCCAATATCTTTAACGTCTTTCTTGCGGGAATCATGGGAAACTAGATTGTGGCGACAACGATATTGCATTGATTTTAGGAACTTATGTTGCACATTCTCCATCGTGTCCACATATTTCTGATACAAAGGGTTCCAAATCAGTACGGCGTATTCTAGTTGGGATCTTATTAATAATTTGTATAAATGTATGTATGTGTCAATATATCTGAATTCTATTGAACTTCTCATTACGAAGCCATACATACGAAAAGCATTGTTAACAATTTTGTCAATATGCTGATCGAGATGAAGCTTACTGTCCAGCAAAACTCCAAGAGCCCTTACGGACGAAACTTTATGCAATGTACAGACGCCAGCACATCAAGCTACTCCAATCTGTCAAATTTCCCCAATTGAAAGTGAACCTTATGCCACTGTGATAAAGTTGAAAAACTATAAAAGAAATTTGACAGATTGGGATAGCTGGATGTGCTGGCGTCTGTACTAATAGCCAGTTTATATGTGCGTGTATAAATATTTTTATTTTTCGTAAATGTGATAGTTACGCACTTCGGTAAACTTAATAACATTTTATTTTTAACGCAATATTCAGAGAATCTATCCAGGTCGTCTTGTAATAGAATACAATCATTATGGTTACGAATAGTCTTATAATTTTTCAAATCATCAGCATATAGTAACATTTTTGAGTGTACAAAAGACTTCCCTATATCATTGATAAAGACAATGAAGAGTAGGGGACCTAAAATGGAACCCTGAGGCACGCCAGAAGGGACAGTAACCGAGTTAGATTGATACCCTTTGATCACTACCCTTTGTGTCCTATTGGTAACATATGAAGTAAACAAGCGCAGTAAATCACCGCGAATACCATTATACGCCTTCTGAAAGTCTGTGTACAGACTTTCAGAAGGCCTTGATAAGGTGGATCATGAGCTTCTTCTAAGCAAACTGGCGTATAATGGTATTCGCGGTGATTTACTGCGCTGGTACAAATTATCTATATAAGTATGTATTTACAGAATAATAGTATTATCAGTTATCTGGTTTCCATACTAAAAGCTCTGTTTAGTTTGGGCTCAGATAGCCGTGTGTGAATAATGTCCCAGGATATTATCTGTACAGATCGGTACGTAAACAATATAATAGTAATAATTTATTTCCAAAAACTTAATTCTAGTTTACAAAATACTTATGTTTAGTTAAAATATTTTATAACATACAAATAAATTAGGCATCTGTAACCGAACTAGGCAGAGCCTGTATCTCGGTTATCAGCACCAATCCCTATGATATATATATATATATATATATATATATATATATATAGCACCAATATATATATATATATATCAAGGTGGGTAGGTGCCTTTAATTTTGACCGCCACAGTCATGTATAGAAGGCCAACCAAAATGTGCTCATCAGTGGCGGTGAAGAGGTTAATTTTTTTTTAAATAAACATGAAATTCACATTTACCCTATAAGGGTTTTACTGCTACCCGGAGAATTCATTTATTCACTTAGGTTCACCAACAAAAACAAAGCTAAAATAACATGTTTCAATAGTAAATGTTATTAAAAAAAAGGTTAAGGTAAGTATGTAATATAAAAGAAATATACATAATTATAAGACAATAGAGGCGAGTGAGGGCTCGAGATGTCTATCTACCCGAGGGCACCCTTTTTGGGGTTTGAACCTTGGCTCAGAGCAGTTACCTACTCATGTGGAGACGCATAAATGGGTTAGTGTTTAGAATCATTTCATGCGACTGTCGCTACATGCCATTATTAGTTTTGTTTAGAATTCCTACTTCAATTTTTACTCCTTACGCTACTCTTCTCTTACTATATTTTTAAAGGATGTCTGCAAGAGATATAGACTACTATAACTACGAGTATAAGACTTTATATCAGATACAAAAGGACAAGTCTATAATTATGTTTCTATTTTCGTGTTAGTAACAATGGTTGCCAAATGGTTGGCCAAACTGAAGTGGCAGTGGACGGGGTACATGGCTCGTAGAGCCGATGGCCGCTGGGGAAGTAAGTCCTCTAGTGGCGACCACGCACCGGAAAACTCAGCGTGGGCAGCCCCCTATAAGGTAGATCGACGATCTTGCAAGGGTCGCGGGAAGCCCAAGACCGGCAATTGTGGAGATCCTTGGAGGAAGCTTCTGTCCAGCAGTGGACGTGTTTCGGCTGATATGATGATGATTATGATTAACAACGGTACATATGTAAATAGGTTAGTAATGTTTTCGCACAATAATTTAGACCTAGGACTGTCTCCACCCAGTATTTCCGAAGTGACAGTCCACTCTGGCAGCGATCATTTTTAGAATGCTGTTGTTATTAACTAGCAGGCATTGTAGTGGGGATGCCGCTTCCTTTCGCCTCTTCTGTCCGAGCCTCTGCGAACCTTACCGAAGCACTACTACGCCACGGCATGCGGCAGTCCAACAGCACCCTAAAAGCATTATTACTAGTATATTGGCACGACCGTTCATTGTTAAATTTATTTTTCATCGTCTAATATGGCAACTCCGTAATTAGTTTGGAATAAAAAAGGATTTATCATAAGTTATAGCTCTTATTGTAAGAGATATATGGGGAAAACAAGTAAGTATTAAATCTTTTGTAATAGCAAGCTTTTGACGTTGAGAGCAAGTAAAATTATGGCGACAACAAACGCCAACCTGTATCTTATCTCCCATGAGCTTGTAGTTATACAAGGTATACCATTGAAAAATCTCGCTATATTTTCTCAGTCAAAAACTTTGCAGAGTTTTAATATAATATGAATTGTAACCTATTTTTTTTTGGTACAAAATATATTAAATCTATACATATAATAAAATCGTAGGAAAGTCAAAACTGTACATTGAATATTTTTTAAAAAGGATACTTGGGGCGTGATCTACAATCGATATCGAAGCCAAAAATATAGATTTTAGAATTTTGGTCTGTGTGTCTGTTTGTCTGTATGTATATTATCCGGGCTAAACTCAAAAAGTACTGTATGGATTTACTTTATAAAATTTAACGTGCGTAAAACCACGGGGCACAGCTGGTATTAAATAAATTACGCCCAGTTCAGGTTATTTTTTGATAGAAGTACCGTAACTGAGTAATTTCTTCGTCCAATATTAACTTACGTAAAACTGCCATACCTATGTAGGCTGTACAGCCATAAATAATGGCGTTGCTCAATTTGTATAGAATAATAGTCGTTATTTTTATTCCGATAAGACCCAATCATTTTCATTTGTATTCTGATTAGTGTCATGAAAGAATCTATTTTAAATTAAAATAATATCTACGGCTTATTTTTGTGGACAATGCAATTTGACTGCGCGTATGGCGCAGCGGTTTAGACAGTCGAGTCGCCACTTCATGTCTCGGGTTCGACTTCCGCACAGCACAGCTATTTGTTTGACCCATAAGTAGTCTTCTGAGTCTGGGTGTATTTTGAATCTGTCAATTATACTTATGTTTGTGATGTACCAGAATTAGTTACCCTAGTGCGGGCATTGTCTTTATCAAAAAATCATGCACAGTTTTTAAGGACTGCCGAAAGAAGTAAAAACTATTTGTTACACTTCTAATTTAAATAATCAACAATATAATAGTTATAAAAATTGGAGCTATTTCGATAACTATTATATTATTGATTATTTAAATTGCGTTACGATGACGCGAGTGTGACGCTTTTTGTTCACCCAAAAAGCACACTTATATACACAGTAAGTATACTTATATCTCATGAGCAGCTTGACGTGAGTTTAAAAAAAGTGCTAAACGCGCCTTATGAAGTTTTTAGTCTATTTAAAAATATTTTACTATCTTCATAATTGCAGTAAATAGATATGTAGCCACTAACGGCTTTTATATTGGATTGTATTACCAAGCACTAAAATACGAGTACAAACTCTGTATTCAGGGCTAACATAATGCTTATTTTGCACATTGTAATTTTATTTAATATAGACTGTTTTATAGTAGGTACTAAAAACTTGGCTTCGTTTTAGTCTAACAGATGTAGCAAAGTGCCGCGTGCCAAGGGTAGATAAAGTAAGAGTACACTGGATCGACCCGCGACCTCACCGGGGAATAAGTGTTCCTCAGTGATTGATAATAATGCCTTCTTGGCCGATTTAGGCCACGGCGGCCAGTCTCAATGGAGATTAGTCATCTCGCGGGACTATTATGCATAGTGTACAAGTGTCTGCGCAAACACAGGGGCACTTTCTATTCCATCACCCTAATGACCCGATAGGACGATTAGCGATACGACCGGAAAGTGGTCAGGTACAGGACAGTCCGAGGCATGGGTGTGTAATACCGCCAACTCCAAGACTTCGGGCTGATACTGAGAAATTTTCGTAACAGAATAATCCCAAAATCAATTTTGGGCCCGACCCGGGATTTGAACCCAGGACCTCGTTATTTGCGGTTTAACACGCTACCGTTAGAACAACGAGGAAGTGATTATTAGAAAGTAAACCGATAGGCATATGTAATATGGACCTTTTACCACTGCTGGAAGGTTCGGACGCTTGCATTGAAAGCATAGCATATAAGGTGCTCGTTTGTGTTAGTCTGTCATGCTGACTCTCGGTTTATAGATTTTATTTATCAAATCAAATAAATTTATTTGCAAAAAAATGGTGCATTACAGATGTCATAATAACAATGAGTCTCTCACATTAGTCATTTTATGTCATGGCATACAAAATTTCACTTACTCTGTATATGGATACTAATTGATGCTAGTATCTAAAACTCAGAATTTATTATTATTTCATTTACATTTACTTACATTACATATTAATGATAATTACATATTTTTATTTTACATTCACATTATTATTATTAAGTACATTATCACACTTATTATCAATTACAGAATAAAAATATTTTTCTTTCAACCGTTTAAAAAGTTGAATTTTGAACTTATTTAAAGGTAAATCTCGTACATCCTGAGGTAAGTGATTATATATGCGTACCGATATAGCATATATCGTAGTAAACTTGCAATTTTAGTTTTTTTGTACAAGTGTAGCTCTACCTGTGTACATTTGTTTGAATGGATATGGAATAGTTTATTTATTCGTAAACAGGTTTACATGTCATATTCTTATTTACCAATTCATATAATATAACACAACACATAAATACATAATAATGTAACACAACAATAATAAGCAAAACTAAAACATTGAAGTGGATTAGGATGTCAATATTACAATATATAAGAAATTCATATTGTCGTCTAATGTCAATTGTAACAGTAATAAGTAGAAATTATTAAATCAATAGATATTACAGTAGTAAATAAGTTCAAAAAATAATTAGCCTTTTTATGTTTTAAAAATTCATCGAAGGAATAGAACGACTGTTCGATAAGCCATTTTTTTAATGTATCCTTACAATAATCTATATTCGAGCTCCCGACAACATTATCTGATAGGTTATTATAGACTGTTGGGCCCATTACGTGAGTCAGTTTGGTAGACTTTTCTAGACGACGCGGTACAGCGGCAAATATTTCAATTTCAGTCCCAATACACACAGAAACAAACAACAACAAAATTTTGCAACGACATTTCATTTCTCGTTCGTTTAAATCAATCTGCAGTGCAAACGTGTTAGATAGAGCATGAAACTACACTCAGCTCCGCGAAGCGTTAACTGAAAATGAAACACACATTTAAGCCAGACTAGACTGATACCTACGGGGTTTCGGAAATTACCGTCACTTCGCGCAAGTGACCGCATCGAAATCAGCTAAGCGTCAATCATAAAATGAATCATTTAATTTAATGAATAGCGCATAATTTTCCATGTAACTTCGTACAATAACGTAAAGCGACAGTTCCACACAAAACGTCCCAGAAACGAAACCCCCGTGTATCTAGCCCTCATTAAGCACCCTGAGTTACGTAGTATGCATTTACTTAATATGTAGTTTTATTTTATCCCACTATAATATTATAAAAGCGAAATTTTGTGTATGTTGGTTACTTCTGCACATATAAACGACATACATCAGCGTTTTCAGAATTTTATCATTTAATATGGACAGTCGACACCAGCAAAGTGGATAGTCCACTTTCTTCATTTTTCTACGCCGCGGCGCCGTAGGTCGGCCCCGAAGGAGACCTTAATATTTATAATGAAACATAAAAAATGTAGATTTGCGAGGTCTAGAATATATTATAACTAATACTATTATGAATTTCGACCATACTCTTCATCATAAAAACAAACTTATGCATAAGAAACAGCGACGTAAAATATTATGAACTTTAAATATATAGCAATTTTTACACTAAAATACAACGAATATTGTAGTAGCAGGAACATTTAGTCTAAAACTGAATGCGGTATCGGTTTGAAAACGAAAATATAATATACATTCAATTCGACGGGCTTATATTTTTAAAAAATATTATGACAAGTGGGTGAGCCACGGGTTCGCATAAGATAGAATCATAAATTAGTACTTTACATCAAATAAAGGCTACGTGGGCAAATTGATACTATCCAAGGTATCAAAAGTTTGCCTACATAGCCTTTTATTTCTTCAATATAAAATGTATCCATGTAATGGATGCATTTTATGTTGTAAGTTAATAGATCCCTACAAACATACAAAAACGTATTCTTTTCTCCTTGTAATAATAATTCATACAACAATGATCGTAAATGTTTTGATTCTTTCCTCTTCTTTAGATTATTTTTAATACTCTTTTTAAAAAGACCACAGGTTTTCACAAACATGCATTAAACGTACAGACGCCAGCACGTCAAACTACGCCAATCTGTCAAATTTACCCAATTGGAAATTAACCTTATGCTGTGATAAAGTTGAAAATCTATAAAAGAAATTTGACAGATTGGGGTATCTGGATGTGCTGGTTCTGTACATAAAGCACACCCAGAGTCAGAACCCCCATTTATGGGCTAGTTATAGTTGTCTTGTTTGAAAGGGGTTTGAATCCGAAAGACGCAGGCGTTGAGGTAGGTAGGTGAGGCGAAGCAATATCTTTAACCACTCCGCCACACGTGAATCTCTTCTCATTCCATTGTTCACGTTTTTAATCCTAGCCGTAAGAAAATACATATATTTTATATAATTATTTATATTCGATAAGTATTAGATCTCAAGCCCCCTACAAGATGGACCGATGATCTTGTGCTGGACGCTGGAAAGCCTTTGTAAAACGCCTATGTCCAGCAATGGACGTCTTTCGGCTGATATGATGATGATGATGATGTATTAGATTACCCTAGTGTCAAGAGTTGATTTAACCGCCCACTAGATCTCTATCATGGCTAAACGACTTTTTTCTAGTAAATACAACCAGGGCAGTCTGCTACACATGCGTTCCTAAGCATGATACTCAGAAATCACACTGATATTCATTATTAGATTAGACAGACTCTACGAACTTATTAGGAATTCATAAGTAGTCGTATCTATTGTTGTAAGCATGATACTCAGAAATTACACTGATATTCATAATTAGATTAGACAGACTCTACGAACTTATTAGGAATTCATAAGTAGTCGTATCTATTGTTGCTAAGTATTAGTGCATAAAAATATGCAATACTTTAGGATGATCTAATCCATCGAATCCAGTCGAGCAACGATAAGAAAGAGTAAAAATATGATTATACTTACAAATTGGTTTGTATAATTTATTCTATGTGACTGGATGGCGGGAGCTGAAGATATGCTATTTGTATCGATTGGAGTTCATTCTTAATGTAGATATTGATCAGACCTTGCAACATGACTGACTGGGCTGGTCTGATGATGAGGATTGAAGTTAATAGTTTCTTTAAAAAAAAACGACAACGCCGCATCAGCGTAAATAATGTGTGGCGGGGTACTTTACAAACATATGTATAACTTACGGACACAAAGTACCATATTTATGGGTCAGATAAACAGTTGTCCTGGGGGACTAATGGCTAAGTTGCCGAACATCGTTTTCGTGAATGGCGTTCAAATAAATAAAGGTTAAAAATTACTTAATCAATCGTTAAATCGGCTTCCATGACCACATGTGACATCATAAATGGTCCGGAATTGGTTGTCAACGTTGAAACCGATTTGACGATTGATTAAGTAATTTTTAATCTTTATTAATTTGAACGCCATTCACGAAAACGATGTTCGACGACTTAACCGGTAGGCACCCTGCACGAGAATCGAACCCGAGACACGAAGTGGCGAAGCGACTGTCTTAACCGCTGCGCCACAGTTACAGTAAAAAGTCAATGGTCTTCAGTGTTCATCATCAGAACAGCAACTAACTGGATTCAACAGAATAAAAAACAAAATTTGCTTGAAATATTTCACAAATTTAAAGTATCACAAAGAATTGTTATGTTGAATTTGAATTAAAACGACATATCGTTTTAATTCAAATCTTAATCTTAAGATGGATTTAAAGTACCTTTCACATTACCCTTAGGTCAGGGTTTTAATCATTACAGAAAAAGATTATTTTCGCTTGGCTGTACAAAGTAGGGTCTTTTTGCTATTATTTATTTATAAATACCTACGTTAGATAATTATTATATCATTATAAGATTGTATCACTTTTCCAACATTCGCTAATCCAATATATCGTAGACTCATTAAAGAATAAACATAGTGGATGTCCCTATTCAAATATTAATACTAAAACATTTTTATTCTTATTTTTATATGCCTTGTTGTTGAATAGAAATAATTAGTTTTTATATATATTCAGGGTGCTTAATGAGTGACCATACTTCAAATAAGATTCTATTCCATTATTCATTATTGTGGTATAACATTTTGATAGAAATAACGTGTAAGAAATTCAGTTTTTTTTTTGGGGTTAGCTCCGATCTTTCAAAACATAGTTAGACATGTTTTGAAAGATCACAAAAATAAACATATCCCAACGTTGTTTAGCAACCAGTTTGGAGCGTTTATAAACAATATTTGTTTTGAAGTATTGTATATTTTAATAAACACATTTACATTGTCCAGTGCTTTTATAAGCAAGAACGTTTGAACTGGAAATATAAATTTATTCTTGTTTATTGAACTGCAAATGTATCCAAGCTTAGATGTTCATGTGAGTTTAGATATGTATTTAGAGAGTTTTACACAAGCATGGATTTTTTTTTTAATTTATAGTTGCTAATAGATTTTTAAACCTCAATTTATTATTTTTTATTGTATACAATTTCAGTAAAGCACAATAAAGCTATAATACAGATTACAGTTTACGGGTTATTTAGATTTAGAATCTGACGCCTGATGGCGTCGTTGGCAAATACTTGTATTTCACGCCGGATGTCGTGGGTTCGATTCCCACGCGGGACAGATATTTGTATGCATGAATATGTCTGTTTGCCCTGAAAGTGTGGCGCAGCGGCTAAGACAGTCACCTCGCCGCTTCGCGTCCCGGTTCGAGTCCCGCGCCGGGCAACTATTTGTATGACCCATAAATAGTTGTTCTAAGTCTGGATGAAAAGAAAATGGCAGAATCCGTATCGCATACTTCCTTTGTTGTTCAGCTATATAATTTGTACCACTTGTTAAGACAAATAAGGTATTGATTTTAATGTAACTATACTATTTTTAGAACTTGGGATTAATTAATTAAATCAAAAAGAATATTTCAATTATATTCAATAAATAAACGTAATAAAATCGTAAACTAAACGCAGTTACGTTTACAGAAATTGCCATGTGTAAAATAATATAAATGTCGAAATTATAATTAATTATTTATAAATGGGAACAACATTACATATCAATCATTTAATTATAGACTTATTTATTATACTTAAGTAAGCACAGTAGTTGAATTACATCGAAATAATTAATGATTTTGAATAGGAACAATTTTCGTCGTCAAGATTTTTTTTTTGTTCATGGAAATTATTTATTGACAGGCAAAGACAATCTGTCAGGTATTTATTGCTGTTGTTTTGATACATGTCATCAATTTAGCAAATTATTTGCAGATATTACGTGAGTTTAGCATCAGTTCCTCCGTGCTATAATATATATCTGTTGACAGTGGATTCACGAAAGGATGCTTTATCATTTAATAAAAATAAATAATAGTTTAAAAAAAATAAAAAAACATGCTTTTATAGAAAATCCAACTAAAAAATAGAAAATAAAATCTAATAAATTCGGATTAAGAATAGTGTAAATAAGAAATAAATGTACATAGTTGTAAAAAAGCGTTATGCGTATGATATCAATAAACAGGAGGTCTTCCTAAAGTATTGAAAATATTCGTAGGTTCGAACCTACGAATATTTTCAATACTTTAGGAAGACCTCCTGTTTTATTGATATCATTAGGTACCACAGAATCTAAATCCTTATTACCTAAATTTCGTGTGGCATCAATGAGTTGATCTTGTGCTTTTATTGTATAAATAGCCGTCCCTTTATCCTCAAAACTCTGGAGAACCTTCTCGTTGTGTCTAGCAACTTGGTCATTCGTTGGATATATCCTTAACGCTTTCTCAATCGAGAACTCGTTAGATGTATCTGTTGACACTTTTCCGAGAAGGATTTCAAGATGCTCAGACGTCAATGCTCCAACTCGTAGGGCGTTAAGCACATCTATAAATGTTGTGTCTCCTTGTTGGCGCATGTTTTGTTTAAGTTCAACCAGATGAAACTGCCGCCACAGGTGTGTAGCAGGCTTCATATGTTCTGGTTGTTGGAAAACTTGATGTCCTCGTACAGGTGGTAACTGCATTAGATCACCAAAGAGCAAAACATTTATGTCGCCAAAACATGCGTTGGGGCTCTTCAGCTGTCGCAGACGGGAGTCGATCATACAGAGCATCTCATAAGGTACCATAGAAATTTCGTCTATGAACAGAAACTCAACGTTTTGCCATAATTGACGCATTACTCTTAAGTAATTACCAGTTAGAAGTGGCATACTAAGAATAACTCCATCTTTTTGTACTGGTAGTTTTAGCAGACGGTGTAGTGTAGATCCACCGACCAACCGTGCTGCGACTCCAGTGAGAGCACCAACTTTAACCACCGATTTTCCATAACATCGGTTAACTTGGTTTTTCAATAGATTGAAAAGAAAAGTTTTCCCGGTGCCTGCACCACCAGTTACGAAAATTTTCTCTCGTTCATTGACACCATTGAGTTGATTCTTAATACTCACTGTAAGATGAATGAACAATTGTCTTTGATCAATGTTCATAGCCTGTTGTGCCCTCTGAAATTGATCATTGTTCATTTCTGTGTCCAGTAATTCTACTTCTTCAGCTTCAGGATTTATAACCTCCGGCTGTTCTAAAATTTCGAAAGCATGTACCTGGACGAATGCATTTTCAAGCTGTTGGTCCCGCTCTCGATGTTGGCGCATATGTCTACTCGTTTCCTTTAAACGATTCTCTCAGGCCAAGAAAGCCTCTTTTGCATTATCGAAACCCTCAAGTAATTCAGGTTCCAGGCGATAAGGCATATATTGGACGAGTAAGCTGTAGAAGAAGTTTTCTGGATCCGATGTTGCTATAAAATATGGAACTCTGACAACTGCAGGTACATTTCGCACGACCATTTTGCTCCCGTCTGACAGCGTGATGCGCGGACGGCGTATGGCTGGTTGTTCTTCATAGGCATCATGATCAACACTTTCCTCGGTTTCACTTACCTTTTTGGGATAAGAGTTAGTGCGCGAACTACGCATGCGACAGTTCCAGACTTACTCTTTCGGGCACTCAGTTCAGCACAACCTTATAAAGACTAATATGGTAGTTGCGATATATATATATATATATATATATATAAATATATATCAACTAATACTATATTTTAACTAATATTTTATTTTATCACATTAATGCTTGGGTATGGAATTTTGTAGTAATAAATTAGAATAATAGTATTAATAGTAAAATTATAATAATATTAATAATAATATTAATAATATTATTTCAATATTAATAAAATTATTAATAATATTATTAATAGAACTGTTGAGCGACGGATGTTGCCATTAATCCTGAGTTGGGCGTCGACCGTCCGCAAGATGCAAGGTTGTACAGTTGATCATGCAGTCATTTATTTGGGTCCGCGATTGTTTGCTGCTGGACAAGCTTATGGGACTACTCGCAAGTGACAGCACGTACTGTCAACGGTTACTCCATGTCATGCGCGCGTATATTATTATTATGCGCGCATTACATCTTGGGGAACGATCCGTATACAAGTGTGAGTAGTAGCGTGCAGCTCTGTATGTATGTTTGTAACCGACCCCTTTGAGCTCGATTTTGTCCTACTTTGAACGAACAGATTTAATTCAAACTTTGCACACCTGCCAAAGATCGATGACAATGCAATAATCCGATCAAAATATCCGATTATCCTAATTAGATTCGCCAGGATTAATTAATTTCTTTCCGCATCCTTTGCATGCGAGTAAGAGAGACAGAGTTAGTGCGCGAACTACGCATGCGACAGTTCCAGACTTACTCTTTCGGGCACTCAGTTCAGCACAACCTTATAAAGACTAATATGGTAGTTGCGATATATATATATATATCGCAACATAATATAATAAACATAATATTTATCCTTAGTAATATTATAAATGCGAAAGTAACTCTGTCTATCTGTCTGTTGCGCTTTCACGCCAAAACGACTGAACCGATATAAATGATTTGTTACACCGTTAGTATAAAGCCTGAGAAAGTACATAGGCTACTTTTGAATGCAAAAAGGGTTGTAAGTAAAATAAAGTAAAATTGATTGTTTGCTGGAAAAATATAAAATTTATGGCAAACCTACATACTATATCTATATATTATTATATCTATAAAGAGAGATATCCTGGCTGTTAAAAAGAAACCTAAACCGCTGCTATTACAAACCTGGGACACAAAGTGACTCTCTAAACCATTGCCGCAATGGTTTAGAGAGTCACCTCCCCACTTGCAGACAAAGTCAGTCAGTCAGTCAATAATATTATTAATAATAATATTAATAATATTATTTCAATATTAATAAAATTATTAATAATATTATTAATAGAACTGTTGAGCGACGGATGTTGCCATTAATCCTGAGTTGGGCGTCGACCGTCCACAAGATGCAAGGTTGTACAGTTGATCATGCAGTCATTTATTTGGGTCCGCGATTGTTTGCTGCTGGACAAGCTTATAGGACTACTCGCAAGTGACAGCACGTACTGTCAACGGTTACTCCATGTCATGCGCGCGTATATTATTATTATGCGCGCATTACATCTTGGGGAACGATCCGTATACAAGTGTGAGTAGTAGCGTGCAGCTCTGTATGTATGTTTGTAACCGACCCCTTTGAGCTCGATTTTGTCCTACTTTGAACGAACAGATTTAATTCAAACTTTGCACACCTGCCAAAGATCGATGACAATGCAATAATCCGATCAAAATATCCGATTATCCTAATTAGATTCGCCAGGATTAATTAATTTCTTTCCGCATCCTTTGCATGCGAGTAAGAGAGACAGAGTTAGTGCGCGAACTACGCATGCGACAGTTCCAGACTTACTCTTTCGGGCACTCAGTTCAGCACAACCTTATAAAGACTAATATGGTAGTTGCGATATATATATATATATATATATATATATATATATATATATATATATATATATATATATATATATATCAACTAATACTATATTTTAACTAATATTTTATTTTATCACATTAATTAATATTATTATAATTTTTCTATTAATACTATTATTCTAATTTATTACTAAATTATTACTACAAAATTCCATACCCAAGCATTAATGTGATAAAATAAAATATTAGTTAAAATATAGTATTAGTTAATATATATATATATATATATATCGCAACTACCATATTAGTCTTTATAAGGTTGTGCTGAACTGAGTGCCCGAAAGAGTAAGTCTGGAACTGTCGCATGCGTAGTTCGCGCACTAACTCTGTCTCTCTTACTCGCATGCAAAGGATGCGGAAAGAAATTAATTAATGCTGGCGAATCTAATTAGGATAATCGGATATTTTGATCGGATTATTGCATTGTCATCGATCTTTGACAGGTGTGCAAAGTTTGAATTAAATCTGATCGTTCAAAGTAGGACAAAATCGAGCTCAAAGGGGTCGGTTACAAACATACATACATACAGGTGAAACTAATAAAAGCGTGTTAATGACGAGTTTGCAATGTGTCAATTGCAACATTCGCTTGCCCCGACTAAGAAGACAAACATTATTAGAAAAGAGTGAAGTTCTCAATAAACCCAATATGAAGATATTCTTAGATGAAGTAATGATGATGTCTTCCCGGCCGAATTTCGGCCACGGCGGCCATTCTCAATGGAGATTAGTCAATTGCGCAGGACATATTATAGTGCACAAGTGTGTGCGCAAACACAGGGGCACTTTCTATTCCATCACTCTCATGATCCGATGGGACGACTACCGACACGACCGGAAAGAGGTCAGGTACAGGACCGACGGCTTTACGTGCTCTCCGAGGCACGGGGGTGTGTTACCTCCAACTTCCAGACTTCGGGCTGATTCTGAGAATATTTAATACTTTTTACGGAAAAATCCCAAAATCACTTTTTGGTCCGACCCGAGATATGAACCCTGGACCTCATTTTCTGCGGTTGAACACGCTACCGCTAGACCAACGAGGCAGTCAACGATGAAGTAATACTAAGGATACATTAATAATAATATCAATAAAATTATTGTAGTTATAAAAAACAAAGAATCTTGTTTTATTTACCTCCACTCAAAACCTCATATATAACCCCTCGCAACCTGACACAAATGTACACTGGGTTATGAACTATGTAATTAATGGAAATAAAGAACTTTTCATTATCTCACCAATTAATAGTTTTTTGCATCTACCTAATCTAACTCTACCCGGTTAGGGTTTTCGGGGCAGGTTCGGAATAAATCCATGTAAAAGACTATAAAAAGAGCTACAACATTTACTTTATCACCATAACAATGTTTATGTAAATATAATATGTAACAATCTTCATTGGTACACTAGTTAACACTAGTATTTCATTGCCACATCAGTAGACACACTTTGATATTTAGAGTATCTTTATTACTTAGGCAGTAAGAGTGAGTTTCGAACTGCAACGTTTCCACGGTCATGGGGTTGACCCACAGATTACCAAACATAACCTTAAAATAAAACTGGCTATAACTTTTGTATCCCAAGTTCAAAAAATCTAAGAAATTAAAAATGCCTTTTCTATCACATTAACCACCAATTAAAACATAAAATATCCCGTAACACGATATTTTACTAGCGGTACAAAAGTCCCATACATTCTTGCCGTTTGCCTTTGTGTCCGTCTATTATATGTTTGAAAAGTACCCCGCGAAATCTGAACATCGAAAATACAACAAATCTACTTTAATGGATTTGTGTTAGGAAACAGAAGACCTACAAATAAATAATATGATATTTCCCATTGGAGAATTGCGGTTGCTAAAATGGAAACAGGTTCCACAAATGGCTACCATAATTGTAATAACAATGAACAACAAATCTGAGACCACAAGTGCGGCTGAATCCATTAAAATACTGTTATTGTGTTTTTGTCACCCTAGGGCATTAAATAAAATACGTTACTATGTTTAATTTATTTTTTGTATGTTATTTGCGGGTAGCAATACCGAAAATTGTGGAGATCATTGGGCCTCCCCCCAATGATCTCCATAATTTTCGGTATTTTCGGCCTTTGACCAGCAGTGGGCGTCTTTCGGCTAATGATCATAATGATGATGCTATTTACTTTCATGTTTCGCATATATTAAAAAGGATTAGTAACGAAAATAAATACATCTCAACAAATTACAGATTTTATATAGCAAGAAAAAAAGAGATTGCGTAAAATTTGTAACGCTGCAATACCGACTCCACGTAGTGTTGTCTGCCCTAACCTTAGAGTGCAATTCAAGGAACGAGGTGGCCCGCGATTTAATGAACAGATATTTTAAAATTGGCGAATCCATCCATGGCCATCTGCGACGATAATCTCGCGCGGGGCCGCCAGAGCCGTGACAGAAACTATACCTGCTGCATGTTTCGAGCTCGCTTGCATGCTGCATGGAAGCTTCTTTTAATTATTATGGATATGAAAACAATGTCAAAATATGTTCTAACTGTAAACTTTCTAGGATATAATAGTTCTGCCTTTCAATGACTATCTACGTGAAATGCAGGCCTAACGATGATTTGGACTTAGGAACTTATGAGTTTTGAGTGTACGATAAAAGAGTGTGATTGGACTCATTTATAGTAGAACTTTTTTTTCATAATATTCATTCGCATAACAATAAATAGCATAAACTTCATGTCGCTGAAAACATCACACTCAAAACTTATGGGTTTTGAGTGTGATGTTTTCAGCGACATGAAGGGGGGGACCCGTTAAAGAGGTGACAAACGCCATGTTCCTTTAATCATAGGTATAGGAAAAGAATATAAGATAATAACTAACAGACCAGGGTAGAAGCCTTTAAAAATAATAAAAAGTAATATAAAATAATAGTAGGATGAAACCCATTACAAAAGGAGGGGAATATTATAAAAATTAAAGGAAAAATAATTTACGGGCGATCTGAGGTCGGGAAGGGGATGGGGGTGAGTTTTTAAGGGTGAACAAAAAGTTTTAGATATTTTTATTACCTACAACTTTGCCATTTGACGTTTTTCGATAGGACTTTAAGTTTTTCCGGAAATCGAGAAAAACCGTTTTTTACCCTTAAAAACTCACCCCCATCCCCTTCCCGACCTCAGATCGCCCGTAAATTATTTTTCCTTTAATTTTTATAATATTCTCCTCCTTTTATAATGGGTTACATCCTACTATTATTTTTTTTGGTTCTAAAAATTATCGACCCTGGTCACACACCTATTAGCTTTTCTAAAGTGACAATTTTAATATAAAAAATTAAAACATTGGTTTCTAAATTACTTCCTTGAGGTATGGTTTTCATCTTTCTTGTACACTTCTATTGCAACTACTACACAAAACCACAATACATTGAGATTTACACCTACCTAAATGCCAGTTTTATATATAAGTAAACGCTTTAATATTCACAATGACAATAAAATAAAACTTAAAGAGGCTTAAATAAAATCGTTCAAAGATTAAATAAACGCTGAAACAAAAAGACACAATATACCTCTAAGTTCTGGGATTCAGAACTGTAAGTCTCAAAAGTAATAATCTTTCGCACTGAACCACTAAGCCACCAAAACCTTTAATAGGTTTTATTTCGTTTGGGAATTTGGATAAACGGTTGTATTTATATGATACAGAATTATATAAAACCCTTCATATTTTCTTAGATTTAGATTAAAATTAAACCCATTATGCTTTGCGGAATGGTTCAATATAAATTTAGTTCAAATCGGATATAAGACCTTATATTTTGAAGACAATTTGCTGGGACTATTGGAGAATGAACCGTTAGGCCATTTCAACATACATACATAGACTCACGCCTGTTTCCCAGAAGGGTAGGCAGAGACAACGGATTCCATTTGTCACAATCTTAGCATACTTCTTTTGCCTCGATTACTGTCATTATATTCTTCATACATGAACGCAGGTTTAGGGTACTTCTGCAGGTCAGAAGTACCCTAAACCTGCGTTCATGTATGAAGAATATAATGACAGTAATCGAGGCAAAAGAACCTTAAGAACCTTTCTTGAGAACATCTCCAATTTGATCAGAGAATGTTCGACGTGGTCTTCCCCTTCCGGTTGTCCCATTCACACAGGCCAGGTATACTTCTTTTGTCAATCTTCTTTCATTCATCTTTTCTAAATGGCCAAACCATCTCAGCATGCCTTTTTCAATCTTCAACAAATTTGACCATTTCAAACTGGCAACTATTTTAATAATTGAAAAATATTTTGATATACAATCAATACTGAATCACACCTAAACGTAGTAATAATAAAGTAATGGTTTAACGCCATTAGACGGGTCCTATGCATAAAGTTAGTATGCCGCTAGGTGATAATACTAACAATTACTAAATAATATGGATATATATTGTCCGAAATAAAATATAATAATAAAAAAATACTAACTTTATGGTCCTATCATAGTTTTCTGACTTGGCTGCATAATAAAAATTCTAGTATTTTGCAATGGTAACACTCCACGGTGGTGACATAATCAGTCAAGTATAAGAAGGCCAACTTAGCTAATATTATATGTAATCAAGTGTTAAATCATTTGAATCGACTATTTAAACTTAAGTTAACCTTTAATAATTATTATTTATTATGATTGTTTATGTGTGACGGATAGGATTAATTATACTATAAGTACTACCAGCTGAACAATCAATATTTATCTTTTCTTGTTCATCCATTTGTTATATCTAATGTTTATTTTTTGTACGAGGAGCGTTAAATAAATATTGACAATACGAATGTGATAGTATATTGTAACGTGTTAGCGAAGAAATGGAATCACGTGCGGTTATTATTGAACGAAACTGAAAATGTATTATGTCAGTAACTAAAAGTACACTCATAAAATAATACACTCTGTCAAACCTTATCAATAGTTTATTGGCGGCCGTATATACCTATTTATTTTATGGTGGTACCTACACACATACAGGTAGGTATGCAATATATTAGATGTAGGTATATATTATATAAAGTAATACTAACAACAAACAATGGGCATTTATATAATAGGTCTTTACCTATGAAATTGCCGTTTTGTATGAAAAAATTTAAACGAATTTTTTTCATGAATTTTTTTATTTGTATTAATCGAAGTAATCACCCATGCAATCAATGCATCTTTGCCATCGCAGTGGCAGTTTATTGATGCCCTTCTTAAAGAAATCAGCTGGACGGGAGGCAACAAATTCTTCAAAGGCATTTTGTACTGCCTCTCGGGTATTGAATTTTTTTCCCGCCAAGAAGTTATCCAAATTCTGGAAAAAGTAGTAGTCTGTAGGCGCAAGGTCTGGTGAGTAGGGCGGATGACGGAGAGCTTCCAACCCCAGTTCTTGCAACTTGGAGACCGTCTGCTGTGCAGTATGAGGTCGCGCGTTGTCGTGCAGGAGCAGCGGAGACGAGCGATTGACCAATGCTGGTTGGAGATGCGCCAGCTTCTCCATCATTGTGCTCAATTCTTCACAGTACACATCTGCAGTAATGCTCACCCCGTTTGGTAAGAAGCTGTGATGAATCACACCGGCGCTAGACCACCAAACAGTGACCATCACTTTTCTAGGGGTAAGTTTTCGTTTAGGGCATTGTTTAGGTGCTGAACCAGGATCCAACCAACTTGCTGAGCGCTTGCGGTTATCAAACAGAATCCATTTTTCATCGCAGGTAACAATGCGGTTCAAAATTCCTTCATTTGTGTGTCTGTTGAGCAGTGCAAGGCACGTCTCGACGCGTACTTCGCGCTGGCGATCATTGAGTTCGTGGGGCACCCATTTGTCAAGCTTTTTTACCTTGCCAATTTGACGCAAATGGACCAATATTGTTTCGACGCTAACGTCGAAAGCTGCTGCTAATTCAGCCGTAGATTGTGTATCATCAGCTTCCACAACCGCCTTTAATTCGTCATTGTCGACCAAAGTCTTCGGACGACCGCGAGGTTCATTTTTCAGGTCGAAATTTCCAGAACGGAAGCGAGCAAACCAATAACAGGTGGTGCGTTGGTTTGTAGTGTTAGCTCCGTAAACGTCGTTGATGTTGCGTGCCGCTTGTGCCGCGTTGCTGCCACGACGGTACTCATATTCCATAATTACTCGAATTTTTAACGTATCCATGATGACGAAAAAGATTGAAATGCGATGAAAATGTAACACTAATCAATAAAGAAATGACTACTTTTGGAAAAAAGAATCCATGTTTTTAAAATAAAATTAATTTGAAATTAGAATTCTTAGCCAAACAAAAATTATTTTGATTTGAAATGGCCAGTACTGCAGAACGGCAATTTCATAGGTAAAGACCTAATATTAAGATTACATACAAATTCATGCGGGACTTGGCATGTGGGAAAGAATTCAATCAAGATTTACGGGATACTAGCTGTGCCCCGCGGTTTTACCCGCGTTAAATTTTATAAATCATCACAGCTACTCCACCGTAGATGATAGCGTGATGCGTGATTTATTATATGTATAGATAATAGGGGTAAATTCTCCACCATTTCCGTACCAGTTGGGCGTTTTGCGCCAAATTTGAATGTGGACGAACACTGTGACTGAATAACTATAAAAAAATGCTTAACTGTTTTAGGAGTTCGGAATGAAGGAAGTTTAGACGTAAGGCGACTAATTCCAAAATAAAATACCTTATAATAAACTTATTTTAAGCATTTTCACTTTTAATTGCGATAATGCAAAAATAACTTTAATAGTTAGCTATAAATACCAAAAGAACATATTGTCTCGCAAGAGCAACAAACGGACACTCAATTATATGGCAACAATAAATCACGCGTCATACTTGGAGCGAAAATCAGAAAGTGCATGATAGATAAAAAATGAAATAAAAACCTTTGCGTAAAGCAGTAAGGGATCAAAAACCCTCCGAGTAAGCGAGATGTAATTTATGCATGGCCTTTATCATCCCTTCCGAGTACTTCAAAACCAATTTAAAATGTTGGTACTTGGGGTGAAAGGGAAAATGTCATTTTGTCACGTCACAGTCAAGAAAAATATTGGGGCTATCACTTAACATTATGCTTACAAAGGCTTTGATTTTAACCACTAATATAAAATTTTCCTCTTCGCACTCTGTATGATATAATTTTTTTTCTCTTTGCCCTCTGTACCGAAATTAAAACATTTAACACGTGCAAAATACGTATAATATCACATATTTATAATAGACTTGTGGAACAAGTTGTTCTATTCTGCACTATTCATATTTTAAGCATAAATCAACTTACTTCATTAATTTTGCCAATAAATCTCATATTTGTAAATCGAATGTGCACATGACTTGAAACGATATTCGTCACGTATCGAATATTAGCCAATGATATTTACACGTACAACTCTAACCAGCGTTCCATGAAATCTTGTTTCACTACTCCCTGTGTCATAAAGGGGAGGATACGTATATTTCAATATTCACGGCTCAAGAATCAGAGGGATTCAAAGAGGTTATATTTCAGCCGTATGTTACTCATAAAAAGGACTGGAGTCGTTTAAGTCGGATACGGTTTTAGTGTGAATTTAACAATGTATCATACCGCGTTATGTATCTGGAGTTCATTAAGAATATAATTTCACTAGAATATCGGCTGTCATCTACCATATTATTATATTATTCATCTAGGTATCACACTTATATTATAAAGGCGAACGTTTGTGAGTGTTGTTACATTTTCACGCTAAAACTACCGAACGGATTTTGATGCAACTGTGTAGTTATATAGCTTATATATCCGAATAATACCGCGGGGCGCAACTAGTACTATATAGTTTGGACTCAATGTTGTCATGTTAGCAAGTTGACCGCGTGGCGGGCCTGGTGACCTGTAATTCAGGTTTCTCCAAAACCTACAATAGGCACCAGTCTCTCACAAAGTTAGGTTCTAACTTAGTACCCCAACGATAATTAAGATGTATTTGTTTTAATTAGAGCCTGTATTTCTTTGTGAAGAGAAAATAAAAGAAATTTGAATTGAATTTTGAGTTTAGAAAAGTAGGTATACCTACATCTCGCCAGAAGACAGGTTTGCGGCTGTATTAGACCGCAAAATGCGCGAAATGCGCGATCTGGGACCAGCGTCTGGTCCAGATGCGTCAAGATGTCATGGCGGAGATCTTCCCGGGGAGGGCCATCCGACCACCGCTCGCTGCGAGCGCAGCGCCACCCCAAGTGCCACCCACCGCGAAGCGGGGTGGCCGGCAGCGGAGACTACAGGCTGCCGCCGCAGAGGCCGCTGCGGCAAGGAATGCGGCAATGCCGGTGCGGTCAGTGCCACCGCCACCCGCTGAGGGCACATGGGCCCAGGTGGTTGGCCGGAAGGCCAGGGCAAAGGCTGCCCGCCAAAATCGGCCACCGCCGCCTCCGCCTCCAAAGAGGCCGATCGCGCTGCCGCGACCTCCTCCGTCCGCGGCAGTGACTGTTGGCGCCTAGCATTCCATTCAGAGCAATGAGTTTCGCTCACATTACTTGTAGTAAATTGTTTAGAGTTTAACATTTTTATTTTTTGTATATGGTACCCACATTTGTTTTTTGTAATACATTTTCGTGTCAGCACAAAGTTGATCGCTCCGTTAAATTATATAAAAGAACCTATTTATCTGTAGAAATACATGTGTAAAGCTATCTGGGGGTTTCATTTATGTCTAAAACGAGACATAAAAATTGGCGACCGTGACAGGACGTTCTGCAAAACGAAAAAACAAACAGGAAATACGAAGCCCGGTTCTACATCAAGAAACGATATTTTGGAGTATTTGGAGGCTCAGCCATTGCAGCCTACACCCTGATTTACGGTCCAGACACAGTGATATCAACCGAAGTCGCCGTACAGCAGCCCGGCCAATGCAGCTAAGTGACCTTTCCTTGACCTCCTCACACATACCTACGTTCTTTTTCCCTACATAATTCATAAACCCTGAGATTTTACATGTGCTTATTTCATACAGATAGGTATTTATATAAACAAATAAGCAGTGATTAATTTTTAAAATAAATATCTAAACAAAGTTAAAATTCATTTACTATATTGACTGACCTAAATACCTGCGTCATTACCGTATGGGTTTGAGTGACCTACTTATTTTAAAAGATAAAAACATTATATTTAGTACAGCTACAAATACATATATATTCTACAGTTTTATCTATTATGGACAATTAAATTAAAGCGTAGGTAAATAATCATACGTTTTTTACAAGTTATTAAGATTGTTACGCCGAATATTTCAGGAACGGTGTCGTCATTTGCGACGTCCGCGGCCTGCTATACCTATAGTCAAGCCTCATACACGGAGTACGGTCGGGTTCAGCACCGGCATTCCCAGACCACAGGTGACACAGGAAGAGGGACGTAAGATAAACATTTTATTAGTAGTTCATTGTATTCTTGCATAGTTTACCGTATAGTTTTTTATTACTAAAATACACTTTTATTTGTTTACTTACAATGTCCAAGGATGACGGTTCTATGCAAGAATTACAAGATCTAATTGTGAAGCGTAGTTCGATAAAGGGACAAATTACCAAGTTTAAGAATTATTTAACGAGTCTGTTGTCAAAGAATTCTGTTACACGTATTGAATTAACCGAGTTGAGACTTAAACTTGATAAATTTGAGTCACTATCGGTCCGGTTCGATGACTTGCAGAATCAAATTGAGATATTAAATCCAAGTAATTTATCAATTGAGATTGATGAAAGGGATAATATTGAACAATTATTCATAACAAACATTGCGATTGCTCAGAATTTCATGCAAGATCGTCAGCCTAATAATATCCACGATGAATCTGGTAACCGGCCCAATTCTAGCCACGGTTCAGTTGCTCACTTGAGTACTGACAATCACGAAGTAGGGTTTAAACTGCCACAGATACAAATTGCTAAATTCAACGGAACATTCTTCCGTTGGCTTGAATTTCGTGACACATTTAAGTCAGTCATACATAATAATGATCGCATCGCATCTATTAATAAATTTCACTATCTATTATCTTATTTGGAGGGAGATGCAGCTAGAATAGTGAGTAATTTAGAAGTCTCCAATTCTAATTATAGTGTTGCCTGGAAATTGCTATGTGAGCGATATGACAATAAGCGACAGTTAATAAGCCACCACTTGTCTTCCTTATTAAACATACATCCAATGCCGCGCGAGTCAGATAAATCACTTCGATTTTTAGTAGACCACGTTAGCAAGAACTTGAGCGTTGTCTGGCTTGGGGTTAAGTGTTGAAAATTGGGATGTTTTATTAATACATATATTGTGCTCTAAGCTAGATAATCGTACTCTTACCAAATGGGAAGAATGGCGTGGCACCTTGGACGACTCAACACCTAACTTACAACAATTCAATAAATTTCTTATTGATCGAGCAGATGTCCTTGTGTCTCTAAATAATTCTTCATCAAACTATAATAATAATAAGGCATCGGCTTCTACCTCATTTAAAGGTACCAACAATAAGGCAGAACGTCAGCATAATAAATCTGTAACATGCCAGTCAGTTTATCAGTCTGCTTGTCAGAGTAATTCTTCATCTTCTTCAGGTTGCGTTGTTTGTCAGGGCGAACATAGAATCTACGATTGTCCTATTTTTAAGGCCAAGAGTGTGGAAGATCGCTTAATTGAAGTGAATAAATTAAATCTTTGTTCAAATTGCTTAAGGCCCGGGCACATTACACGAAACTGCTACCTCAGACCTTGTCGGCAGTGTAAAAAAAGGCACAACGCTCTTTTACACGTTCCGGTAGTTACCGAATCCCTTCCTACGGGCACCACAACCACATCATCATGCGGTACGATAGCTAATCATACTACACAGGGCTCAAAACATATATTACTATCTACTGCTTTAGTTGAGGTGTGTAACCCTACAACAAATAAAACAGAACAAGTACGTGCCTTGTTAGATTGCGGCAGTCAATCGTCCTTTATGACGCAATCACTTAAAGAAAAATTATCGTTATCAGGTAATTCATTGTTAAACAATTATATTAACATTGTCGGCATCGGCAATCATGTCAATAGTAAAGTCACAGAGAGTTGTGTGGCGCATTTAAAATCGTTGAATAAACCGTTTAACGTTACAACAACGTTCTTAATATTACCGGAATTAACAAGTAACATTCTCAGATACACAATAAACACTCAGCAACTGCCAATACCTCCTGAGGTACACCTTGCTGACCCTAGTTTTAATAAATCCTCCGCTGTTGACGTACTGATTGGAGCAGATTTATTTTGGGATATTCTTGGCTGCGAACAGCGTTCTTTAGGCCCCAATAATCCCACTTTAAGAAATTCCCAGTTTGGTTGGCTCGTTTCAGGCCCAATCCAAATAAGCAATTTAAATAATATATCTAATATTCAATGTCACCATTCTTTGACTTCCGTTAAATCAGAAAAGGATTTTAACGCAGAATTATCAAAGTTTTGGGAGCTTGAGGAAGTGCCATTAAAATCGCCGTTGAGTCACAATGAAGGTTTATGTGAAAAACATTTTTTAATTAATACGAAAAGATTAAATACCGGTAGATTCTCTGTTCGATTACCACTCATAGACTCATCTAATTGTCTTGGAGAATCATATACACTAGCAAAAAAACGTTTTCACAATTTAGAGAAAAGATTCAGAAAGAACCCACAACTCAAGTCACAATATGTAAACTTTATAAGGGAGTATGAACAGTTGGGTCATCTCTCACAGTCTGATGTATTACGACCAATTTTATCATATTTTTTGTGTCATCACGCCGTGTTTAAGGATGGCAGTGAATCCACTAAAATTCGTGTTGTTTTTGATGGATCGGCACCTACTTCATCTGGATTGTCAATCAATGACATCCTTATGATAGGTCAAAATATGCAGGACTCTCTATTCTCCATTCTAGTACGGGCTAGACAACACAAGTACCTCCTGACCGGCGATATAGAGAAAATGTATCGCCAGGTGCAAATTAATGAGGAGGACCGAAATCTCCAACTCATATTGTGGAGAGAAGATGAGTCCCAACCTATTAAAACGTTAAAATTAAATACTGTAACTTACGGCATGGCAAGTTCCAGTTATTTGAGTACACGTTGTCTGTGGCAACTAGGAGAAGAAAATTCAGATGAAACCATTAAAAATGTAATTCAGCGCGACTTTTATGTGGATGACATGATTACATCTCATGATAGTGAACTCGAATTAAAACATATTCTTCTAGGGGTTACTGAGGCACTTAAATTGGGTTGCTTTAATCTAAGAAAACTTAAAACTAACATACCTAGGATTTTTGACTCATGTTCTTTAGATGTTAGTGAAAGGTTGACGCTCAGTGAGTCTTCTAGTACCCTTGGTTTAGGCTGGGATCCATCGACAGATACACTGCATTTTCCAGTGCAATTCCCAGTTCCTTTCGATAGCAAACACCCGACTAAACGTTCAATATTGTCTAATTTATTTAAAATTTTCGACCCCTTGGGCTTACTCAGTCCCTGTGTAATGCAAACCAAGGTTTTATTACAACAGCTTTGGCTGGAGAAATTAGGTTGGGATGATCCAATTCCTGAAAATATTGCTTTGAGCTGGGCTAAGTTTACCGATTCGTTATCCGCACTTGGGAACATAAAAATTCCAAGGCATGTTCTCTGTGATAAGCCAATATTTATACAACTTCACTGTTTCTGTGATGCTTCTCAAACTGCGTATGGAGCTTGTATATATGCACGATCAGTGAACTCTGCCAATGAAGTCACTGTAAAATTATTGTGTGCCAAATCCAAGATTGCGCCAACTAAACCTACAACGATTCCGCGCTTAGAGCTCTGTGCTGCGCTCTTGGCCGCTAGATTGTGTAAGGCGGTCAGAGATTCCTTGCGGTATAAAGTAAATAGTGAGGTTTATTGGAGTGATTCCAGTATTGTTCTGGCATGGCTTCATTCCAGTTTTAAGAATCTTAAAACCTTTGTTGCAAATAGAGTTTCCGAAATTTGTGAACTGACAGACATAAGTTCTTGGCGTCACGTTCCAACATCAGTCAATCCAGCTGATCTCATATCTAGGGGGGTCAGTCCTAATCATATTAAAGACACTTTGTTATGGTGGTCAGGTCCACAATATTTATTACAAACTGAAGACACTTGGCCTGTTTTAAATAACAATGAAGTGAATGTGAACAACTTACCGGAAATAAAACAAAATTCTGCAATTGTTAACTTAGAAACTTCAACAGAATGTTTTATTAATTTTCAAAACTATCAAAGTTACGATCACTTAAAACGAATATTTGCCTACGTGATACGATATATTAATAATTTAAAATTAAAGTCTTGCAATAAATCTATAGTATCAGGTACTTTAAAAACAAGTGAGCTACATAAGTCATTTATTTACTTGTGTCGTTTAGCACAACAACAGTCATTACCAAGCGAATACAAGGTACTCGCCCACGGCCGCTCATTAAAATCTAAATCTAAACTTTTATCATTGACTCCTTTTTATTGCCCCAATGATCAATTAATTCGAGTTGGCGGTCGTATTGATTCCTCAAAATATCATTATGATAAAAAAACACCCTGTGTTGCTTGATGCATCTCATCATCTCACGAAATTAATATTTAAATATGAACATAATCGAAATCTACATGCGGGCCCGCAGTTGCTGCTGGGAATTATTAGAGATTACATTTGGCCTATTAATGGCAGACGTCTTGCTCGACAAACTGCTCGTCAATGCACCAAGTGTCGGCGGTTTCAAGCTAAGCCGTTGGAACCTATGATGGGTAATTTACCTTCCCAAAGGGTCACGCCTAACTTCCCATTCACTACTGTAGGCATAGACTTCGCCGGTCCCTTTTTTATTCTAAATAGGAAGGGACGCGGTTCGAAATTAGTTAAAGGTTATCTTTGTCTTTTTGTATGCCTAACGTATAAATGTGTCCGTGCGTTCTGGAGTTATAGCGTCAGGAAGGAAAACCCGACTTATTTTTATATAGTAGACAAAAATATAAATATCCCCAGATACCTTTATATACACACAATATTATGAATTCAAAGATTAAGCATATCTATGATAAAAAAATATTTTATTTATTTTTTAATTTAACGCAAAATAGTCTTTTAAAAGCTAACTGCGCAAAATTAGGCATAGTTTGCTTTTAAAAGTATATTGTCATTTTTAATTTGTAACAAATGAAGAAATCATAAAAGGTTTCAGGAGTATTAAGAAGAAGGATACAGCAGATTTATGGGGGTTGCTGTTAAATCAATTGAATAAATCATACAAAACATTGCTACAATGCGTCATCCTGTGACAATGGGAGAGCCCCGGTGATCTATCCTGGGCCCGATTTCTAGTAACTCCCTTATTTGACGGTAAAGTAAAAGTATCAGACATAGTTTTGTTCGCTGATGATACGTCGCTTATATTTAAAGTAAATAGAAAAGAAAAATATCTTATTAAACTTAATAAAATATTCAGCCTTATCGATACAAGGCTGAGGGCTGAGGGTTATTAAATGCAGGGAGAACTAAATGCATTACATTTTCATTACAGAATGTGACTCACGTCATACCAACAGTTGCACTAATGGCGAAGTATAAGATTTCCATAGACCGTATTTTTGGGATCATATTACTGATGTGCCTGATACAAGTTTTGTTACAAACCTTCTTTATAATTTTTTTACTTATTTCTTTTCTTATCTAATTGTCATGTCAGTTGCTTGTCATTGATAAAAAATGTTGACTATACGGCTTATAATACTTGAACTAAACAATAAATATAAAAGATGATGATGTTACTACACCACCAAACAATATGTACATAGGTGACAGACGTCGGGCGCTCAGCACCTATCTGCACATTGCTCGCTGGGGATCTTATAGCCATATAGACATGACTAATCTGTAGTGATACATGAACTATCTGTAACATAATTGCTAACATAATATACTAACTTAAAAATTATTGGCTATGTCACAACATGAATAAGTACTATAATTGTTTCTATGTTTTTTATTTTCTCTTACTTAAGATATTAAATCTAAATAATATTTTAAAAAATAAAATAATATTTTGTACTATATTTATTTATTGTTCTATTAGTTAGACGCCCGTCCGAGTGTTACACACACGGTTGCCAACTGAAAACCAGCGCTAGGTGCCCACACCTAGCTTATGGTGAGATTGTGTCCCTTCGGCAGAGCATGCATGAAAAATATAAGTAGCAACTTGTTCTTGTTTAATAACTATATTTTATGTTCAAACTTGTATGTATTGTATAGTTTTAAATTTCATTCCTGTGTGCCTTTGTTGAATAAATTTATTTTTATTTCTTCATTTCTAATGATTCCATATAAGTCACAATAATAATTGTTTACGTAGAATTAAATATATTATGTATAGTTGTAACACTAATATTCATGTTCTGACTATTTACAATCGCTTTTTGTCAATGTGACTAAAACCGTTATTATGTTATTTATTTTTAAAAGTATTTCAATCTAGCACAAGAAAGCACTTCAAATTATGATAATTATACCTAGCTTTGGTAGACTGTCTGTCTGTGGTTTGGGGCTCAGTTTGAAATTGATTTGGTTTGAAAATCAAAGCCAGTTAAACATATTCAGGTAAGCTGTCACTCATAGTAACAAATTAGTCGGAAATTGTGTAAACAGTTTGACGTTGAAGCCGTTCGCTTAGAAGTACCTTAAGTGTTTGGTTATGTGAGTTGGTGTTTGGTCATAATGGTTTATGGCGTATGAAATGTACTAGCAAATAGTACTGCTGCCTGGATTTCAGTATACGTCGGCCAATCTCAATAATGTCTAGCCAATAACCGCGGTCACATTATAGTGTCTCAGTGTCTGAGTCAATACGGTCGAACATCGATATGACTAGCTCTGCGGATTGCTAATGGTTTATGGCGTATGAAATGTACTAGCAAATAGTACTGCTGCCTGGATTTCAGTGTACGTCGGCCAATCTCAATAATGTCTAGCCAATAACCCCGGTCACATTATAGTGTCTCAGTGTCTGAGTCAATACGGTCGAACATCGATATGACTAGGTCGCGCATCGCGTGATGTCCGACAGGGAACCAAAATGAATATGAATGAATGCTCGTCATTCATAATCATTCCTTTATTTAAAGCAAAGTTCTTCAAATTAGGGAATCTACTATATCTCGCCCGCACTAGGGAATCTAATCCCTGTGTCGCGGGGTAAGTACTTTACAATATAATAGACGGAGTGTAATAAGTGTTTAGCTCTGCGGATTGCTAATGGTTTATGGCGTAACATCAAATTGCTTTGGTTATGAATATTAAAGTCAGCTAAACAGCTCACTTTTCACTAATCACATCATCAGCCGAATATCGTCCTCTGCTGGATATGGCCTTACCCAATGGTTTCTATAACGTTGCCCTTTGGAGGGGTTTGCCGTAGTCACCGCGCTTGGCATGCGAGTTGATGACCGCAGTTAGGTGGTAACTAGTACACAGGGGATATCTATACATATAATAAAATCGTAGGAAAGTCAAAACTGTACAAAGAATATAACGTTGCCCTTTGGAGGGGTTTGCCGTAGTCACCGCGCTTGGCATGCGAGTTGATGACCGCAGTTAGGTGGCAACTAGTACACAGGGGATATCTATACATATAATAAAATCGTAGGAAAGTCAAAACTGTACAAAGAATATAACGTTGCCCTTTGGAGGGGTTTGCCGTAGTCACCGCGCTTGGCATGCGAGTTGATGACCGCAGTTAGGTGGCAACTAGTACACAGGGGATATCTATACATATAATAAAATCGTAGGAAAGTCAAAACTGTACAAAGAATATAACGTTGCCCTTTGGAGGGGTTTGCCGTAGTCACCGCGCTTGGCATGCGAGTTGATGACCGCAGTTAGGTGGCAACTAGTACACAGGGGATATCTATACATATAATAAAATCGTAGGAAAGTCAAAACTGTACAAAGAATATAACGTTACCCTTTGGAGGGGTTTGCCGTAGTCACCGCGCTTGGCATGCGAGTTGATGACCGCAGTTAGGTGGCAACTAGTACACAGGGGATATCTATACATATAATAAAATCGTAGGAAAGTCAAAACTGTACAAAGAATATAACGTTGCCCTTTGGAGGGGTTTGCCGTAGTCACCGCGCTTGACATGCGAGTTGATGACCGCAGTTAGGTGGCAACTAGTACACAGGGGATATCTATACATATAATAAAATCGTAGGAAAGTCAAAACTGTACAAAGAATATAACGTTGCCCTTTGGAGGGGTTTGCCGTAGTCACCGCGCTTGACATGCGAGTTGATGACCGCAGTTAGGTGGCAACTAGTACACAGGGGATATCTATACATATAATAAAATCGTAGGAAAGTCATAACTGTACAAAGAATATAACGTTGCCCTTTGGAGGGGTTTGCCGTAGTCACCGCGCTTGACATGCGAGTTGATGACCGCAGTTAGGTGGCAACTAGTACACAGGGGATATCTATACATATAATAAAATCGTAGGAAAGTCAAAACTGTACAAAGAATATAACGTTGCCCTTTGGAGGGGTTTGCCGTAGTCACCGCGCTTGGCATGCGAGTTGATGACCGCAGTTAGGTGGCAACTAGTACACAGGGGATATCTATACATATAATAAAATCGTAGGAAAGTCAAAACTGTACAAAGAATATAACGTTGCCCTTTGGAGGGGTTTGCCGTAGTCACCGCGCTTGACATGCGAGTTGATGACCGCAGTTAGGTGGCAACTAGTACACAGGGGATATCTATACATATAATAAAATCGTAGGAAAGTCAAAACTGTACAAAGAATATAACGTTGCCCTTTGGAGGGGTTTGCCGTAGTCACCGCGCTTGACATGCGAGTTGATGACCGCAGTTAGGTGGCAACTAGTACACAGGGGATATCTATACATATAATAAAATCGTAGGAAAGTCAAAACTGTACAAAGAATATAACGTTGCCCTTTGGAGGGGTTTGCCGTAGTCACCGCGCTTGGCATGCGAGTTGATGACCGCAGTTAGGTGGCAACTAGTACACAGGGGATATCTATACATATAATAAAATCGTAGGAAAGTCAAAACTGTACAAAGAATATAACGTTGCCCTTTGGAGGGGTTTGCCGTAGTCACCGCGCTTGACATGCGAGTTGATGACCGCAGTTAGGTGGCAACTAGTACACAGGGGATATCTATACATATAATAAAATCGTAGGAAAGTCAAAACTGTACAAAGAATATAACGTTGCCCTTTGGAGGGGTTTGCCGTAGTCACCGCGCTTGGCATGCGAGTTGATGACCGCAGTTAGGTGGCAACTAGTACACAGGGGATATCTATACATATAATAAAATCGTAGGAAAGTCAAAACTGTACAAAGAATATAACGTTGCCCTTTGGAGGGGTTTGCCGTAGTCACCGCGCTTGACATGCGAGTTGATGACCGCAGTTAGGTGGCAACTAGTACACAGGGGATATCTATACATATAATAAAATCGTAGGAAAGTCAAAACTGTACAAAGAATATAACGTTGCCCTTTGGAGGGGTTTGCCGTAGTCACCGCGCTTGACATGCGAGTTGATGACCGCAGTTAGGTGGCAACTAGTACACAGGGGATATCTATACATATAATAAAATCGTAGGAAAGTCAAAACTGTACAAAGAATATATTTTTTTAAAGGATACTTTTTTTTAAATTCTTCCGTTCTTAATGGAAGATGCAGTTGGTTCATCAGCCCTTAGCCGAATCCTTATTTTGGTTTTATAATGTTAAGGTGTTTTGATTTTATTTCTGGTTTGTTTTTAAAGGATAATTGGGGCGTGATCTACAGTCTAGATCGAAGCCAAAAATATAGTTTTTAGAATTTTTGTCTGTTTGTCTGTATGTATGTCCGGACTAAACTCAAAAAGTACTGCATGGATTTACTTCAAATTTTGCATGCATATTACTCGGGTCAACATATAGGCTACATATTATCACGCTATCACCTACCGGAGAGAAGCTGTGATAATTTATAAAGTTTAACGTGGGTAAAACCGCCGGCACACGCCGCGGGGCACAGCTAGTAGTAACATATAATTCAAAAATATTCGAAAACATTATTAGATACATTATTATGTCATTTTCGAATATTTTCGATCGAGTAAATCCACAATAGAAGAAAGAATCCAGATAATTACGTCGAGCTACGATGGACCATCTATACCTATATAGTTCTCGGCTTAATTCTGAAAAAACTGTATTGTATTAATAAAGAGTAACTTAATAATAATAATGAAAGAATAATGGCCTAGCATATTGGGCCATTATTCACGCAAGGCCATCTGATCCCAAACTAAGCAGAGCTTGTACTATGTAAACAAGATAAGTGATATACTTTTGTAAATATATACTTATATAGAAAATTACATCCAGACTCGGAACAAATAGACATATTCATGCACACAAATATACAACTTGTAACTTAATTAACGCACATCCTGAAAATAGTTTGTTCAGAATCGTTTACTGAATCGATGTATATCATTTTCTATATAGGTAATTTTTTATTCCAAAATAATTAAACTACGGAAATTATTGACATATTAACCCTGTACAGTCAAAACGAATTGAAATGGACCGTAAATCAAAGTAATAAGACTTTTAAAATAGCAGTTTATTTGTATTCATACAAATTCCACCATTCAATACAAAATAAAGAAAAATAAAATTTATTCCAAGAAACCAATTTAGTAAATAACAATGCATATATATGTTAAATAAAAAATTCAGTGTATGTATTATGATTACAACGTTATATTCTAATTGGGGTGTCTGAGGGTGTGCGTTAATTACGTTACATGGTGTATATCCTTGGTGGGATTGAAACCCACGACCTGCGGCGTAAAATAATAACATACAATGGCATATCAAACCTTTAATGAGATTGTACAAATAGCGGCCTTATCGGTAGGAGCGACACCAGGCATTTAAAATCAATGTCAATTAAACAATATGATCTTGTCTACGCTCATTCTACACGTGCAGCCTGTGGGCTAACTATACTCAAAAATCTTACAGTGCCCTCCGAGTTCAATTTAATAATGCGTTCAGGATGTTGATGGGGCTGCGGCGATTCTGTAGTGCATCAGGGATGTTTGCTGAGCATCGCGTAGATTGTTTATACGCTACGATGCGTAAGAGATGCGCATCTCTGGTGCGCAGAATACGTGGCAGTACCAACAGCATCCTTCGCATGATCGCTAGTCGGCTAGACTGTATTTACGTCAATCATTGCTGCGCCATTTCGCATGGAATGACGCAGCAATGAATGGTAAATCCAAACTAATATTATAAATGCGAAAGTAACTCTGTCTGTCTGTCTGTCTTTGCTTCACGCCTAAACTACTGAACCGATTTGTGTGAAATTTGGTACAGACATAGTTTGGAACTTGAGAAAGGACATAGGATAGTTTTTATTACAAAAATAAAATAAAAAATAAAATTTATTCCGGACATACAGCGCCATCTATTGGTCAAGAGTCGGCATCAATTCAGTACTGAAAATTCATCGGAAAAATGTAAATAAATAGTAAAAAGGTATGAAAATATAATATAATACAACTTTTAGTAGAAAGAAAATGCTCTAAAGGAGTATAGATAATTCTATTAGTACTATATGTCAAGTTGGTGATCGCGCAATGGTGTCGATCGTTACACGAGTTCGGTTCATGTTATTGTTTTAATTCATCGGAAAAAAGTAAATAAATAGTAAAAAGATATGAAAAAAATAATATCAATATAATAAAACTTTTAGCACAAAGAAAATGCCCGAACGGAGTATAGATAAATAATCCGAGTTGTCACTATGCTCGATAGATGGCGTTGGGAGGAAATGCCAGTTTGTAACATAAGTAAAAGTAGTGAGCGTGGAAGAATGTTGCAACAATGTAAACTGCTGGTTTGGGATAAATGTACGATGTCCCATAAAAGAGCAATCGAAGCACTTCGTCGCCCGATGAAAGACATAAAAAACAATCAAGGTATTATGGGAGGAATGGTGGTTCTATTGGCCGGTGACTTCCGGCAGACCCTGCCGGTTATAGCAAGGAGCACACCGGCAGATGAAATCAATGCCTGTTTAAAAGCATCTGTGCTATGGACACATGTGCAAAAGGTTTCACTGTCGACGAATATGCGAGTATTACTCCATAATGATTGTCAAGCCGGGCAGTATGCTGCTGCTCTTCTGAAGATCGGCGAGGATCGTATGCCTACCGACTCCGAGAGTATGATCACGCTGAGCAGCGAATGATGCCAAATTGTGGATAGCACATACAATTTCAAAAATAGTGTCTATCCGGATTTACGCGCTAATATCGAAAATCGGGAATGGTTATGCGAAAGGGCGATAGTGGCGCCAACAAATGAAATAGTAGGCCGGATAAATGACCAAATTATATCTGACGTAGAGGGAGATGTCATCGAGTATCTATCAGTAGATAACGTCGTGGATACCGAGCAAGTGACATCTTACCCAACAGAGTTTCTCAACTCCTTAGAGTTATCAGGAGTGCCTTCTCACAAGTTGAGGCTGAAAGTTGGAGTTCCTGTGATGCTTATGAGAAACCTAGATCCACCAAGGCTATGTAACGGCACATGGTTACAAGTAACCTATTTAGGACGGAATGTCATTAAAGCTGTTATTATGACTGGAATGGCAAAAGGCGAAACTGTAATTATTCCCCGCATTCCCATCATTCCAACTGATTTGCCATTCCAATTCAAAAGAGTTTAGTTTCCGCTGAAAACTGCGTTTGCAATGACCATAAATAAAACCCAAGGGCAAACGCTTAAAGTTGCAGGGGTACATCTTAAAAAGCCTGTTTCTCCCATGGAAAACTCTACGTTGCGTGCTCAAGAGTGTCAAAACCACAAGACCTATATATTTTTGCAAAGGATGGCAAAACTCAAAACGTGGTATACAGAAATTTCTTGGTGTAAGAAACTTTAATAATCTTTAAAGCCTAAAATAATAGAAAATTTGTCAAGGGAGAAACAGTATTTCTTTCTGAAATGGCAAAACAAAAATATTTTGAAAATAAGGGAAAAATAACATTTTCGCCTTTTTCGATCGGCAATAACGGCTTTAATGCCCTAAGTGAGTATACATATCTTCAATTCAAACGCAGAGCTCATTATGTTGATTTTTGAAGAGTTCCGTAGAATATCTTCCTCATTTAATTTTTGAAGAGATCCCGCGAGATCGGGAACTATGTGGGTAAAACCAAAAATCTGCCGGAAGACACTATTCCACGCGAACGAAGTCGCGGGCAAAAGCTAGTTTGTTACATATTTTAAAATACTTATGTATATTACTAACACTAGTTTATAAGAAAGTTGTTACTTACTTATTGGACACTAATTTGGTCTGAAAATAAAGTCTTATTATTATTATTGTACCTAACACAGTGTCCGTCGGACATTGTTACAACTTATTAAATTTGAATTTTATAGCATTATTCGCAATGCAAAGGAAGGGTGTTAGCAAGGGAAGCCTAAATTTGATCTGCCGACGTGTATCGTTCGTAGCTTAACGCAGAGCGCCTACCCCGGATTGGTAGATGGTGCAGGTTCGAGACCCGCCGGACGATTAAATTTATGATTTCCCATTTTTGAGATTATTGTTACAACTGTATCTAAACGTTGACGCAAATAATATAATCCTTCTGCTATTTGGTCAAAATTGTCTATTATGCTGAACATTCACAAAACATAATTCGATTAGAAACATAATGACACAAAGGGCCTGAGGAGGTCTAATCTTCGTCATTACTGGACCGTCGAGATTGTGTAGGTACTTTGAAGGCAGGGCTGTCTTAGACAAAGGCCTGTAAAAACTAATTTCAACTCAGTGCCGCTTAAAATTTTCAGTTTCATCAGCATAAAATCCTTGACAAATATGTATTCTGTTGTACAAATGTGCCGTATGTTCAAACCACAACAGGGGTTTTAATTACCGGACCTTGTCACTTAAAATAATCTAAGCTATTAGACGAGCAATATTGAGTAGTTACTAATTGTAAGGTTTGGGTCCATCCATATATTATGGTACAGTAATTTTGTGAACTTCCAACTTATATGTCCCAACCCTTACTTTTTTATTTTTCAGTTTTTAATTATAACATTATTTCATTAAAAACCCATCTAAAATATTTATGCTTTTTTATAGTTTTTGTGATATCAACAACAAGTGAAATATCTATTAAAATTGACATAAATATATAATACATACGTATTTGTAGGTATATCATTATTCATCATCTTGCTGAATAGTTAGAATAGAATAATATATGATTTCGCCCGTCCTCATGTAAAAAATAATAGCAATATTTGTATGTGTCCAGTATTGTATGATACTTAACAGTGTTAAGTTATAACAGTACGCTATCTTTGGGGACTACCGATAGAAGGGAAATTTTATTATATTATTTTAAACACTAGTCATCTAAATCTACAATACAATATACACAATCTAATCTACAATATAGTAGTTATATATATATATATAGGTCATGGAACGCGTGACGTGACGAGGAAGCAAGTTTCACGCTTTTTGTTCCCCCAAAAAGTACACATACATAGGTACAGACGCCAGCACATCCAGCTACCCCAATATGTAAAATTTCTTTTATAGATTTTTATCACAAAAGCATAAGGTTCACTTTCAATTGGGGAAATTTAACAGATTGGGGTGGCTTGATGTACTGGCGTCTGTACATAGTATACATAGGAAGAGTGACGTGACGATGACACTAGTTCCATGATTTTTGTTCAACCAAAAGGTATTTAACGCGTCTAAAGAAGTTTTCACTTCACGAATCCATATTTTTAGATACATAATTTATATATAATCTTGTGCTATTCCTCTATATTATTTATGTCTGACAAAGCAATCGCTTCTTTCTAGATTTGGATGATATGAAGTAACAAAGTTTATGGCTCGTCCCCTCATTTAGACACGAAGTCATATTTTTTTGAACCCTCAGGCGTGTGACGTAATGTACGGGAGGTCCCTTATTTGATTAGATCACTATTTGTGAAGAAAAGGAAGTAGCTTTTTTGCTTCTAAACGTGAGACTACTTTAACGACTGCTCAAATTTGGTTCGTAGCTAACAAAGTCGATTGAAGCCATCTTCAAGTTGGCATAGCTAGATGCTCCCACCGGTCCGTAAGCGATCGGCGAGGTTAAGCAACTAGGCTTGCGGTCAGTCCATAGATGGATGACCGCCAAAGTGGTTTAATTTCTGAGCGTCTCTGTGCTTCGGAGGGCACGTTAAGCTGTCGGTCCCGGATGTAGTCATTAGACAACGGTCGTTAAGCCATATCAGAGGCCTGCTGGGCGGCTTGAGCAACTCTGACACTAGGGTTATCACTACCCATACGATAAGTAAGCAAGCAATCAAGCAATAGCTCGTTCAGTAAAAATAATTCTGCTTATAATGAGTCAAGGGAAGAAAAAGCTCCACTGGAAGGAGGATTGGATATAGCCACAAATCACACTAATATTACAAAGGCGAAAGTTTGTGTGTGACTGTGTAAAACCGCGGGGCACAGCTAGTTGGATATAAACATTATATCAAATAAGAGAGCTATGCTTTTTCCGGTGGATCTTTTCCATTCCAATGCTCTTGTAAAGGGTAATTCTTATGGTGGTTACCCGCTTTTATAAATCAACGCAGGTAGGGTATAGATACTATAATTAAAGTTATATTAGTGGGACAATGTGATCAAGGGCTACAAGTGGCGGGACACATTAGCGGCACAAGTATGTGCGCAGACACAGGTGCACTACTACTGTCATGATCCAATGGAATTAGCGGACACGATCGTAAATAAGTCAAGAGGAGGACCGAGGGCTTAACATGCTTTCCAAGGCACTCTAGCACTTTCCAGACTCCGACCTATTATTGAACATTTTCCTTAACAGAAAATATCATATATGACTTTTTAGCCCGCCCGAAGATTTGAACTCAGGACCTCATTTCATCATATCTACGGTTGAACACGGTGCTAATAGATTAACGAGGTATTGGGATTCGATTCATGAGAGAACTAAACGATATTTATATATCTACTTATTTAGTTAGCATATTCTATTATATTCTTCTGGTGGCGGCTAATTCCAGTCCCCGGAGGTCCTGGTAACACTGCGTCCAGTGATGAACTATTGTGCTCGCCGCTCCAACTAAACTTCCCTGTCTAAATAGTTACTATTACTTAAATGGATAAACTCTTAATCAAGTTAAATCAAGATGGGTTTTAGCTTGTTTCATAACAATCTGATGAGCCGTTTTAAAGTTTCTAGTCGGACTCGTTTTCTAGTCGGACTCGGTATTAACGGTTACTCGCTGGCTTTTGTTGAAGAACATTTTTCCTTTATTTTTCTGAGCGGCTTAATTTAATAATCGTGACTGAGGGTTGAAGTATAAAGGAAGACAAACAATTGCAATAAGAAAAAGAATTCAAGAACTTTCCTAAGTATACCTACTGGAAGTCCAAACTTTGTCTACTGAAACTACATGCAGGGTGTGAATGACATCTTAACAAAAATTAATATCATGGATTGATGCACAATGCACAAACAATAATAATAATTCATATGTTTATTAAATAAATAAATAAAAAAGGTTTTGATTCACGTAGACTTTTAAAAAGCGCATGTAAATAGTCAGAACATGTTTGTAGTTATATAGTTAAGTAGGTACATAATAATTTCTAGTAACATGTAGATATTTAGGTACACGGATTGTCAAAAGATTTATAAAATTTATTTTATAATAGTAATGATATTTAGCTAGCTTGCCTTGTATTAAGTTACTGCCAAGGAGATTATGTTTAGGTTTAATTATTTGAATTTATAGTTTAAGCTATATTTTACTATATATTGTCTGAATAGTTCTGTCTATATTATTAAGGTACATATTTAATATTATTATTATTATTTTTTTTTTTTTTATTCACGTAGACTTTAAAAAAGCGCTTGTAAATAGTCAGAACATGTTTGTAGTAATATAGTTGTATACATTAGATATTATTTCTAGTAACATAGATATTTAGGTACATCTTGTATGAAAACATTTATAAAATTTATTTTATTACCGAAATGATATTTAGCTAGCTCGTGTCAAGTTATTGTCAAGAGATTATGTTTAATTATCTAGTTTAAGTCTAATATTTTTACTACATATTGTCAATGGTTCTGTCTATATTAAAGGTATTATTATTATGACAGACCTTGTGTTAATAACGACGGTCGCGCTTTAATGCTACCACCGGATCCAATGCGCCCCAACTGAGAAGACCCAGCGAAACAAACTCAGTGGGTTCATCTACTACCGGTTTCAACACGACCCAGTTGAGACGGTCCGGCGAGACATACTCAAGCGGGCATGAACACGGGATTTGGTCCAATTAGAGTAATTATTTAGTAGGCAAACACAATATATGCTCGATCGGTTGTCTGAATGCTTATTATTTTAGATTATATTTAGGTATACAAAAGAAAAACTTCGAAACAATAACATTATTCATTTTGAGGCAGAGTCAATAGTTTTAAATTAAGTATATGATAGCAATCATTTACAGATAGTTCACGTAACACAGCAGATCAGTCATGTCTATATGGCTACAAGATCTCCAGCGAGCAATGTGCAGGTAGGAAGTGAGAGCCAGACGTCTTTGTCATCGATGTACTCTTTAGTGGTGTAATAACCCCTAGCCATAAGTATACGTTTAATATGTGTTTTAAAACTTGTGTCAGGCAGATCAGTAATTTGAGTAGGAAGCTTGTTATAAAACCTAATACAATTTCCTAAAAATGATTTATTAGTTTTGCTTACTCTAAAGCCTGGCATGGCTAGTTTGTTTTTATTCCTATTATTTATATTATGCAGTTCACTTTTCTTTTTATAATTATGAATATTTTTTCTAACAAACATTATATTCTGATATATATATTCCGATGGCACAGTAAGTATATTTATTTCTTTAAACAAATTTCGCAAAGAATCGCGACTGTTTAAACCATAAATGGTTCTGACTGCTCTTTTCTGCAATACAAAAATAGTACCTATGTCAGCCGCCGAACCCCACAGCAGAATGCCATACGACATAATGCTATGAAATGCTAATGAAATACACTAATCTAGCAGTTTGTTCATCTGACAATTGCCTTATTTTCCAGACAGCATAGGAAGCCGAACTTAATTTACCTGCTAACTTTTCAATCTGAGGACCCCATTGCAATTTTGAATCAAGTGTCAATCCTAAAAATACGGTCGATGGGACTAAATCTAATATTTTCGCATTAAGTGCAACTGTTGGTACAATTTGAGTCACATTCGGCAATGAGAACCTGATGCATTTAGTTTTCCCTGCATTTAACAAGAGATTATTTGCCGAAAACCATTCTGATATAAAGCTGAGTGTTTTATTATGCTCAATAAGATCTTTATCCTTTCTATTTACTTTAAATATGAGCGACGTATCATCAGCGAACAAAACTATCTCTGATACTTTCTCTACCAGATAAGGGAGATCATTTATATAAACTAGAAATAAAAATGGGCCCAATATAGACCCCTGGGGCACCCCCATTTTCACAGGATGACGTGCCGAAGTGACACCGCCTATCGAAACCATCTGTTGTCGCCCCGATAAATAGGACATCACAAGATCAAGAGATGTGCCAGATATTCCATAGTACTTCAGTTTAACAACGAGCGTACGATGATCAACGCAATCGAAAGCCTTAGAGAGATCACAGAAAACTCCCAGCGCATCCTGTGATCCCTCCCAAGCCTCCAATATTGACCTAATTAATGTGCAACCTGCATCCTGAGTAGAGCGGCCCCTTGTAAACCCGAACTGCTTGTTATGCAATATCTCATTCACGTTAAAGTGCGACAACATTTGGCTGAGCATCAGCTTTTCAAATATTTTACTTAAAGCTGGCAGTATTGAGATAGGCCTATAATTCGTGGCATTTTTTGAACAAACTGCCTTGAAAATGGGTATTATCTTACTTATTTTCATTAAATCGGGAAAGACACCATCACTTATACAGCCATTGAAGATGGCTGCAAGGATTGTAGCAATGTTTAGTATGATTGATTCAATTGCTTTAACAGACAGTCCCCACAAATCTTCTGTGCCTTTCCTTTTAATACTCTTAAAAGCTTTTATAATATCATCACTTGTTACGGATTCAAAACTAAAGTTAGGTACAGTTTGTTTTACGCTTTGATTTAAAAAGAGTTCAGCCACATCTGGTGATGATGCGAGACACTTAGTAATATCCACGGGTATATTTGCAAAAAAAGCAGCTAAAAAATTGGCAATGGTAAGCTTGTCTGAAACCAGTTCATCACCAATATTCAATACTAATGTTTGATCTCTTGATCTACTTTTACCAGTTTCAGTATTAATTATTTGCCAAGCTGATTTTATTTTATTATCAGATTTTTTAATTTTATCTCTTATATATAAAGATTTAGCTTACATGCAAACCTTTTTAAAAATTTTTGAATAATTTCTAACATAATTAATAAAATTGACATCAGGGTTATAGGACCTTCTGTCATACAACTCATATAAAAAATCTCTACTCAGTCTAATGCCTTGAGTTGCCCAAGAACTAAATTTTATCTTATTACTGTCAACCGTTATGTTTTTTATTTTACAAGCTTTATTAAATTCTTTGCAAATACAGTGGAATAATGTAGTGTACATATCGTTAGGGTTACTTTTGTTTGGCAATAGATGGCACAAACTATTCTCCAGGTTGTTACTGAACTTTTATGTTACTATGATGGACCGTGTGTTTATAACGAGGGTCGCGGTTTAATGCTTCTTAGGTCGCGCTTTATTGCCGAACATAGGTAATGTTTACAATACATTTTCAGATGTGTGTGAATGTGACATTATATTACACCATTATGGCTTATAAGAAAATTAGTCACCTGTTTCATCGTACAAATGTTGCGACTTTGACTTTTATTGATATGTCCATATAATACTTCGAATTTAATCATAATGTCATAAAGTGATAATATAATTCAATACAATATTTGAATTTACGTTGTCAAATTTAAAACTTTTACAGCAGTCAAAGCGATATAATATAATCCAATTTAATCAATTATAGATCACATAATGTAAAGGTGATTTTAATATAATTAAAATACAGTAATACTTTATAGATGTCAGATTTTTACAGCCAGAGAGAAAGTACATTATATACTTTTTTAAACCAGTAATAGACCATATTTATATGGTTTATTTGGTTAAATAGTTTAGACGACAACTAATAATAATTTAAATATTTTATTGAATTTAATAACACTTTATGACATTATGATTGAAATAAAATTATTATATGGAACATTCAACTAAATAAACTGGATTATATTGGAGCATTACGCATTGACATCATACATATATATTATAATGTTTCGCTTACACTTTTTTGTCCAATGGATATTCGTTTATGTAGTCTTTTTGTTAAAATATCGACATACATTTTTTAAAATATTCTGTTATAATTTTCGAGAAAAATAAGTCTAGGTTGTGTATTGTATATTTTAGGTGTAAGTAGTAAAGTTTCCCATTATACATATATCTACAAATCTATTGGGTGGTAAATAAACTAAACGTCAATAATACAATAATTGTCTCTATCTGTGAACAAATAAAAATCAGTGTAGATGAGAATGGTTAGTCAATATGGTACATACTTTTTAATTACTTTAACATAGTTTTGTTTAATACACTGTGTAGATTTTGTTTTCATGAATAAAACTATGGAAAATCTACCACATTCGAAGTACGGCCAAATGTAGTATAGACGTGTGGTTCTGACATTTTAATGATTAATAATAATAATAATATCCTGGGACATTATTTACACACAGCCATCTGATCCGAAACTAAGCAGAGCTTGTAGTATGGGAACCAGATAACTGATATACCTACTACTTTTCTTTTGAAAATACATACTTATATAGATAAATTAGAACCAGACTCAGGACAAACATAAGTATTCATGAACACAAATCTGTCCTGGGTCGGGATGGAAGCTACGACCTCCGGCGTAAAAAGCAAGCATTTGCCAAGCACGCCAACAGGCCTGTCAAATTAATATAGAAAAGATTTTTTTATAGCTGGTCCAATTTATTACGTTCATTACCATCTTTGTACCATGGACGATAAGAACAGACATATATTTATTAAGAGTAACAGAGGGGGAGATAATGGGTTTCCTTAAAAGTTTTAAGTACAGTCTATGGAGCGCTGCGTTTTAAGGAAGAAAAATGTTTCAAGTACAAAGTCTCCACATACATCCTAACATACACACACACTCACACACAACTCACTCACGGAACACACATACACACTCACACACACAGTCTAACTCGTTTATGTAACTGTACGTTGACAATAATTAAGTACGCAGCTATTTTGGGGGGCCTGGAGTGCTAAGATACAGGCCTTGGCTTAGTTTAGACTCCAGATCTCCCACGAGTTACATATTATGCTCTATAGTTTGTCAACACTATGTTTGTTAAAATACGTTGTAATTAGTGGAGATAAAAATAAAACATTTATGTATTTTGTATTTTGTAAAGCAAAACAACTTATTCACCCGGGGTTTGAACGTAGGATGTTACTCATGTCAGCAAGATGACGTCCACTGCTAAGCAAAGGCTTTCCAAAAAATTGCCACAATTAATTGTCTCCATCTTTGAGAGGCATAATTGCTTGTAGACGCGTTGGCGATCGTAGTGTTATGGTCATAGTTTACAGAGAGACGCTGCTGCCTGTTGGCGTTGTTGGCAAATGCTTGCTTTTCACGCCGGAGGTCGTGGGTTTGATTCCCACCCAAGACAGTGTGCATATTTACATATTTGTGTGCATGCACATGTCTGTTTGTCCTGAGTCTGGGTGTGATTTTTTGTATTAATATATATTTGTATTCATAAAAAAATTGTATTTAAGTCCTATTTGATAACCCTATTACATCGATAGCCTCGATACACACATCGGTTAGTGTGGCTATCACTGCTAAAATAATTGTATAACCCAATGACTAATAAATAATTTTGAATTTTGAATTATCTGTATAAGACAGTATTTAAAAAAAAGTAGTATATGCAGTATATCAGTTATCTGGTTTCCATAGTACAAGCTCTGCTTAGTTTGGGATCAGTTGACCGTGTGTGAATAATGTCCCAGGATATTTTTTCATCGGGTCCACTTCTACGCACCCCACAGGATGAGATGGGATGAGATTTAAATACGTCACCGCCTGTCCAACGGCAGCGGCTTGAGTTCCCTACACCACAATATAAACACCCTGTATTAGTTGTACCCTCGTAGGTAATTAAAACTAAGTCTGCATAGTTATAGTGTATTAATTCGTAAACAGGTTTACATGTCATATTCTTATTTACAATTCATATAACATAACACAACACATAAATACATAATAATATAACACATCGATAATAAGCAAAAATAAACATTCAAGTGGATTAGGATGTCAGTATTACAATATATAAGAAATTCATATTGTCGTCTAATGTCAATTGTAACAGTAATAAGTAGAAATTGTTAAATCAATAGATATTACTGTAGTAAATAAGTTCAGGAATTAATTAGCCTTTTTATGTTTTAAAAATTCATCGAAAGAATAGAACGACTGTTCGAGAAGCCATTTTTTTAATGTATCCTTAAAACAATCTATATTCGAGCTTCGGGCTCGAAGCTCGAATATAGATTGTTTTAAAAATAAAATTTTCTGGTGTATATGGCTATATACACCAGAAAATTTTGCGCTATAAACGTCAAACAAAGAAAATTCATAGCGTGGGTAACATTTGGGATTTATTCATTACATACTTTTACTACTACCCAAGTAGCACATGGTAGCAATGTACATTTTACGTATTTTTAGCACTACCCTTGATGAATGGCCTATATAAAAGGGTCTAACACATGTTATGGTCCTACTTTAGGTAGTATATGAGATGGATCCTTTTTGCCGAACTACATAGAACTTATGTTCAATTTAATCATCATTGATGGCCTTTGACGAAGGACGCTGGAGTGGAATTTTATCGGACCCATTTGCCGTAGGTTATTATCAGACGAGGGATCAATGATGGTCGGAAGTCAAAGGACGGTATGACCCTTCATCAAAATATATTGATTTTCCTTCATTGTATGCGGCAAAATAAGTAAGAATGATGATATAAGCGAACATTCTACGTTGGTATTTATAAGTCGAACTTGAAGTTTAGAACTCAGCGCCCAGCTGTCCTTAAAATTATGGTAAGAACTTACAAATAAGCAGTTGTTTGAAAAACTTATATAAAAAACTTGAGAGGTGTCAAGGGACACCCGGATGGAACGAAGTTATTTCTTATTATTTATTATGTACAAAAAACATATTTTAAGAGATGCATCATACAATGAGGAGCTCTTAGACAAACTTGAGCGGCTGCAGAATTTGTGCATTCGTTTTATATTTGGGTTGAAAAAATATGACCATGTTTCTCAATATCGCAAAGAACTCAAGTGGCTCCCGATCCGCCATCGCAGGAATACTCGGATATTATGTCCCCTGTTTAATATCCTGCATAATCCTTTATTCCCGTCCTACCTACAAGAGCGTTTCTCCTATACTCACTCACCAGACAAGCCATGTAGGTCGCATCTTATATCCCTCCTGAAATTCCCATCCCATAAAACTGAATTCTACTCCCAATCTTTTCTGTCCGCGCGGTCAGGTTATGAAACTCACTTCCGCCTGACATAAGAAACTGTGACACTCTATCGTTTTTAAAAGACGAGTGAAATTACATTTTCTCTCTCTGTGTTAATATATATTTATTTATTGTATTGGTTGTATGTTTAGAACTTTTTATGTATTTATTTAAGTATTTGTATGTAAGTTTATTTATATTCTTCTGACTACTGAGTTTTATTTAATCTGTAGACCAACCTACACACAATTCCTCTTTCATTCTATATCTCCTGTCGCGGGCCTGTTGGAAGAGATTTCATTAGAAATAAGCAGTGCCTTTGTACTCCTTCATTTTGTATACTTGCTTTTATTTAATTTTTACTGTGTGTACATAAAAAAAACAAGACAACAAATAAAGGCGCTGTTTATGACAGATACAAATTCAAATACTAAACGACGGATAACAAAAATACATACTTGAAAAAACGTAATTAACGTAATACAAAAAATCATAAAAATGAAAAAGGCATAATTTAGTTGAATCGTAAAGATTCCAATTTTTTTTGGTTAATACTGTGCCCCGGTAATCTAGTAAGCTTAATTTAGAACAAATATTTCACTTCTATATTTCATTAACTTACCAAGATATCTCAGAATAAATGCTTATTTCCAATTTCTCTTTCATCATCTATGAAAATATAATTGGAGACATGTTATAAATATTGTACACGGCAAGCGCGACGATTGATAGGGGATCGATGAAGTTAGTGATGGGCCGAATCTTAATAGTATATAGTGCACAATACTATCTCAATTCAAGACATCTCATCCTAACCAATCACATTTCTTCACCAAAGGAAGACAGGAGGTTAGCAAAGGTTAGTTCCCTATTCTCCGTACTTTATTTCCACCCTCATAATTCTAGTCATGCCCATATTCCGTATTCTCTGTATTTTATTTCCACATGAGTGAAGCGCACGCATTTACAACTATTTGAGAAATAAATCTCACAATATGAGCAAACTACCATTTTCATGCAATATTTTATATAATATAAAACATCTAATTAAGCAAGCGAGACCGTTGCGCCTTCAATTCTGTCTTAATCACGGTTTCCTACTTTGCATTTGGAAGCTGAGTAGCTAATCAGATTTAAGAATTAGCTCCTCCACCTTAAAGTTACATCAAGAGCTGACATAAGGTTTTTTTTTTAATATTAGCCTTAAAAATATATATTTTAATGAGAGCACTATTTTTTCCATTCATCTACAATATCCAGTAATATCAAAAACGACTTTAACCAAAGAAACTTAATTGAAGAGATTAAATTTATCCAAAGGAAAAACGAATTCCTGTGGAAGGTATTAGAAAGAGAAAAATAAATATCGATGACTGACTAACAGGACACTGTAGCTTAAATTTCAAAGCATTGGGAGCTTTAACTCACAAAATGCAGATCTAAAGCTGTCCGTGAAGTATTTGTTTATTTATTCTTCTCGGAATCAAGTTTCAAATATGACACACATTGCAAAAATGTTTATAGGTATGAAAAGATGGAATTTTATGACTTTTAGCTTTGACTAATTTCTCCCAACATCGTAGCTGCACGTACGTACGTACAGTTAGGATGTTGGTACGTACTCTCTAATGGCATCGAGACGGCTGTCTTTACTAAATCAGCTTTCAGCGACTCGATATATGCTTCGAGTTTGGATGTGCTTTGAATCTGTGAATAGAGTGTTTGTTTTTTGTGGAGGTTTTTAAGGGCATAACGATCGTAGTTCAGGACCAGGACCCAGGTCCCCATGTACTACAGTACTCAGTCCATAAATTTTGAATTATTGTTTACTCAGACTCGAGTACGGCAACCAATTAAATCGGAGGTTGGCTAGCTATCGGGCATAATATATTTGCGCAAGTGTGGGCAAACACTAATGGTCCAATAGTACAGCAATTCTACTGAACTGGATAGAGATTAAGTGCAGGATTGGTCGTTTAATATGCTCTCTGTGTAGTATTACCAACGGAAGTTCTGTATTGATGAAGACAGGAATGTCAGTCACTCAATGCAGATTATTAGGAGGTTTCTTGTTAGAATAACGACATTGAGGCTACTGCGCGCCCTTAACCAGGTACCCTTCCGGCGAGGGTAAGCAGTAGGACTATAATTTATTTATTTTATTTTATTCATCTAGAAAACTTACAGCTAAAACAGAAATACAAAATACAATAGAGGATGAAGGCCAATTACAAGTTTTCGCTAATATTCATAAGTTTAAAATAATAAGAGAATCGGTAAACAAAACATAAGGAGAGAAAAATTTAGAATACCTATTTGTGAAAATGTACATAACATTAAGCAAAATCAAAATCAACACAAAGAAAATCAAGGAGACTAGCTAAAAACCAGGTCAAATAGAAGTAATAAATAACAGTTATTCAGGTATCTATTCTAAAAAAGTTAATTGCTAATTTATTGTTTATATCTACCAGTTCTGGCTTTAAATCTCAAGCAGTCTAAACAACTCTGACACAAGGGTAACTATAAAAAGTAAATAAAATATCATCATTATCATCATATCAGCCGAAAGACGTCCACTGCTGGACAGAGGCCTCCTCCAAGGATCTCCACAATTGCCGGTCCTGCGCTGCCTGCATCCAACGACTTCCCGCGACCCTTGCGAGATCGTCAGTCCTCCTTGTAGGGGTCTGCCCACGCTGCCTTTTCCAGTATGTAAATAAAATCTATACATATAATAAAATCGTAGGAAAGTCAAAACTGTACATTGAATATTTTTTTAAAAGGATACTTGGGGCGTGATCTACAATCGGTATCGAAGCCAAAAATATAGTTTTTAGAATTTTTGTCTGTGTGTCTGTTTGTCTGTATGTATGTCCGGGCTAAAGTCAAAAAGTACTGCATGGATTTACTTCAAATTTTGCATTCATATTACTAAGAGGTCGGCTCAACATATAGGCTACATATTATCACGCTACCACCAACGGGGGAGGAATATGATAATTTATAAAATTTTACGCGGGTAAAACCGCGGGGCACAGCTAGTAAAGCTACTTTTGTAAATATATACTTATATGTATATATATATATATATATATATATATATATATATATATATATATATATATATATATATATATATATATATATATATATGGATTGCCTAATCACTCTGTCTAGCCCGAAATTCAAGTAGGTAGTAATAATCCTCAATAAATAAAATAAACTGACAGCTGATATATTATTAAGTTACTCTTGGATGAAACCATGGATGAACGGAGCAAACATTTTCAGTCCGTTATCTAAATTAGATTTATTACATTTTATCACATCAAGAGTTCGGAGGGAATATGAATTGGTTGGTATTTTTCTGTAAATAAAACGTTTATAATGTGAGTAGGTAAGTCTGCCTCGATAGCGTGTTTAGCTGAAAATTATGAGGTGCCGGGTTTATTTCCCGAGTCGAGTCAAAAAGTGTTATTGGCGTTAATTATTTTATTATTCTATTTTTGAGTCTGGATTTAATTATATATATATAAATTTTACGCGGGTAAAACCGCGGGGCACAGCTAGTAAAGCTAGTTTTGTAAATATATACTTAGTACCCAAACTAAGCAAAGCTTGTACTATGGGTACCAGGCGACGATATACATACTTATATAGATAGATAAATACTTAAATACATAGAAAACATCCATGACTCAGAAACAAATATTCGTGCTCATCACACAAATATTTCCACTTACCGGGATTCGAACCCAGGACCACCAGCTTCGTAGGCAGGAGCACTACCAACTAGGCTACGGTGACTAAACTGAACTAGGCAGCGTATCTACTAACCACGCCAACAGGCCCGTCATAATATATTTTGTTCTGTGTCTGGGTGTTTTTATCTATAATTATAAATAATAATAATAATGTCCTAGCCGATTTCAGCCACAGTCTCAATGGAGACTATAATCTGCACGGGACATATTACACAAGCACACAAGTATGTGCGCAAACACAGGGGCACTTTCTATTCCATCACTCTTATGATCCGATGGAACGACTAACGACGCGACCGGAAAGAGTTCAGGTACAGGTCCGACGGCTTTACGTGCTCTCCAAGGCACGGGGGTGTAATACCGCCAAATCCCAGACTTTAGGCTGAGACTGGGAAATTTTCTTAACAGAAAAATCCCAAAATCACTTTTTGGCTCTACCCGGGATTTGAACCCAGGACCTCATTATCTGCGGTTTAACACGCTACCGCTAGACCAACGAGGCAGTATATACATATCTATAATATGTTTGTATTTAGAAATATATGAATATTTTTGTCTGAGGTCTGGTTACCATAGTAGAGGCTCTGCTTAATTTGGGATCAGATGGCGAGCTAGTTTTGGAGTAACAAACATCCATACATCCATACTCTCAAATTTTGTCATTTTAGTAGGATTAATACAGATCAGAACGGCACATGTATATAATATGCTGTAGTGGGTGTTGAACCTGTGATCGATACCTGATGTTGGGTCGTACGATACTGGGAATCCTAATACCTCGAACTTATATCAAACTGTATTAGAGGTCCAAATAAAGGGTGTCTCAGAATGTTTTTCGTTTTTAGATGGTAAATAAAAAACAACAATATCAATAAAACTAGTTTTATTTATTACTAGCTGTGCCCCGCGGTGTTACCCGCGTTAAAATTTATAAATTATCATAGCTCCTCCCCCGTAGGTGATAGCGTGATAATATGTACTCTATATGTAGACCCGACCTCTTAGTAATATTCATGCAAAATTTGAAGTAAATCCACGGAGTACTTTTTGAGTTTAGCCCGGACATACATACAGACAAACAGACACACAGACAAAAAATCTAAAAACTATATTTTTGGCTTCGATATCGATTGTAGATCACGCCCATTCAATGTACAGTTTTGATTTTCCTACGATTTTATTATATGTATAGATTCAATTGAAGAGCAGTTCTTGAAGTTTATTTATGAAAAACAACCGTTTGCAAATGCGCACCATTCACTTGTTCACACTCATTTAACCTAGAGCTAAAATTGTCAATCACTCGCTGGAGAATCGCTCTTGGAATATTAATTAATTTCTTCAGTGATTTTCGAGGGTTCCGTAGCCAAATGGCAAAAAACGGAACCCTTATAGATTCGTCATGTCTGTCTGTCTGTCTGTCCGTCCGTATGTCACAGCCACTTTTTTCCCAAACTATAAGAGATGTACTACTGAAACTTGGTAAGTAGATGTATTCTGTAAACCGCATTAAGATTTTTACACAAAAATAGAAAAATAACGATTATTTTGGGGGGTTGCCATACATAGAACTGAAACTCAATTTTTTTTTTCATCGTACCCGTAAATGTGGTTTGTCTATAGACAGGTCTTTAAAATTATATTGAGATTCCTAATATCATTTTTTTCAAAACTGAATAGTTTGCGCGAGAGAAAGTAAAATGAGTGACCCCCCCTCTAACTTCTAAAGTAAGAGAATGATAAAACTAAAAAAAATATATGATGTACATTACCATAGAAACTAACAACGAAAATTGGTTTGAACGAGATCTAGCAAGTAGTTTTTTTTTAATACGTCATAAACCACAATTTGCTTTCATTTAATGAACTGAAATACTTGCTGCTATGGAACCCTTCATGTGCGAGTCCGACTCGCACTTGACCGGTTTTTTTTGTTTTAAAACATTCAGGTTGGGTGGCAATGGATTGTAAACTTTACTTTTAGTATTTAGGTGAGACACTCACAGCCAGATGCTCTCACCGATTAGTAAGTGATCGGAGATCAAGCAACTAGTATGTCCATAGATTGGTGACCGCCACAGTGGTTTAATTTCTGAGCGTCTCCGTGCTTCGGAGGGCACGTTAAGTAGTCGGTCCCGGTTGTAGCCATTGCGCTAGTCGTTGAGCCATGCCAGAGGCCTAATGGGCGGCTTGAACAACTCTGACAGTAGGGTTACCATTACCCACACGATAAGTAAGTAAGTATTATTATTTATTTATTTATGATAAATCACATTTGATGAAAGAGGTCAGTCAGGTTCTTGAGTGGCGACCACGAACCGGAAGACGCAGCATGGGCAGGCCCCCTACAAGACGGACCGATGATCTTGTGCGGGTCGCTGGAAATCGCTGGATGCGGATAGCGCAAGACCGGCAATTGTGGAGATCTTTGGGGGAGGCCTTTGTCCAGCAGTGGACGTCTTTCGGCTGATATGATGATGATGAAATTTGATGAAATTTGCGTTGTGGTGTGAAAGAGGATTAGTTACAAAGATTAAAGTAGGTAAACTGAGATGGTTTGGGCATTCTCTAACTAAAGGCTAGGTCATAAGTACCCTAAACCGGCGAGCATTTATGAAGAATATACTGACAGTATACGAGGCAAAAAAATATGCATAAAGATCGTGACAAATGAAAATCCGTTGTTTCAGCCTACCCCTCTGCGAAACAGGCGTGAAACTATGGCTTAGCAGCCGGGATCGCACACCACTAGACTAATGTTGTGGTCGTGGGTGCACGGTTGCCACAATTTGGGTTGCATGTATTACAAGCTACGTTGACTGGATACTTGTTTTCGAAGCGGTTGTGTAAACTTTATCTGTACAAAGTTACACAAATAAAGTAACGTATATTATACAAGCAGATTTCAACAAAAAACAAAACACAGTAATCATTAAAATAAATTAGTCACTAAAATAAATCCAATTATCTACGACGTCCGTACAAGGTTACGTCATGTTGAAAAAAGTTTCCGTGGTGGGACAAATCGATTAATGTTAATCGACTGAGAAAAAATTAATTATCGACATTTATAATGTTAAAAAATATCCATGTCTTTTCCATGAAAATAACAACAAGTTTTATACTTTGAAAGCATGTAACACACCCGCCATCTTGTAATTTGAGTTAAATTGTTTGAGTGCAGACGCCTTGTATCAGATACGTGTTTTCATGTTATTACTTACTTAATATTGAGATATTTTGTGTCCGTCTATTGAGTCTGGACTCGGAACAACTATTTATGGGTCACACAAATACTGGTCCAACGCGGGACTCGAACCCGCGACACAAAGCGGCGAGGCGACTGTATTAGCCGCTGCGCCACACGCGCAGTCCTTGAAATAAAGATTGATTAAAATGACAGTTGTTAGATCTATATCACTAGTGCAGGGAAAGTACTTACTCATGCTGATACAAAATAATAAAAAAAACATAATTATAATAAATTTATTGATTTAATCAAATGTATCTCTTATAAGTGTCGTCATCGTTATTACAATCGGAATCGCTAGAGCAATCTTGGAGGTAAATTATTAATTCCTCTTCACGTACTGAATCAAAACGAACATTGCGGTCCCAATTTGTTGTAATCGTATTATATCGTATACATCCAGATGTATTTTGTGTCCGTCTATTATATGTTTGTAAAGTGCCCCGCGACACAGGGGTTAAATTCCCTAGTGCGGGGGATGTGTTTAAAAAAAAAACTATAAGTAAGGCTATTAAACATTTACGCAGAAAACTTACCGGCCTGGAGTCCCTAAAGGGACAAGTAGAATACAAACAAGACATTCAAGGAAAAATATCTTCCATAAATTATTACAAGGTTGAGGTAGAACTATTAGGTATTTTATGTGCTCCTATTATTATTAGGTACCTATATATTCTATATGATGTTTTATTATTCCTACCCGCGGCTATGGCCGGATAAATTATTTTCTCATCTAATAGAGATTTATTATAATTTACACCGAATTTCATAACATTAAAACTGTAAAAATCTTGTTCTAGCCATGAATATACGCTTTACAAGTATATAATTGTAACAATAAAATAATGTATAATTGTAATATTAAACATAATAATATAATCATTTAAAATACATACATAAAATATTCAAAAGAATGTACTAAGGAATGTCTTTCTTTCATATATTGTATTTCTTATTATTGTTTCTATGTGCAATAAAGAATAAGAATAAGGATATACATTCGCTTTAGATCAAAAGATATTTACTAGATTACTTTAGTCGTTCCACCTGCTTGCTCGTCATGAGAGGATAACAATAGCGGATACTTCTCATTAACCCAGCATCATGAATGAATTGATTGATGTTACCGAATAATAGGTTTACGCCTACGATCGGCGTTACTTCGAAGACACTACCTTCCTCATACTCCAACCGCAGGCAGAAGTAATTTCTGTTAAAATGAGTGATGAAGTTGCCTGGGAAAGAGTAGATTAAAATAAATGCATTTAAAAAAATAAATTGCAATTAGATGTTAAGAAGATAACAATTTATTTTAAAAAAGGACCCTACTGAGTGTTTCTCAGTATCTGTTAAATGAATGAATAAAATATGACTTATGACTATAACTATGACATTTGTTAATATTTCTTGTTAGCAAGAACATTTCTACGGGTTATAATCACCTCAATGGCTTGCTAATCTTCTCGGGGTTGTGCAAGCTGGAACCAATTTTACCAGCCGAACAATTTCATATTGCTACTTAGCATGGAGTCTACCCTTTGCGATCCCTTCCATGCGGTCTTTTTAGTCCACCTTTAGTTGATTTCTATTATGGTAGTTTATTTACATTAAACAACAGGTGATTTTAATAAGAATTGAAAAATTGAAGAGGCAGTGGGCGGGGCACATAGCTCGTAGAACCGACGCCTGTTGGGGTAGAAAGGTTCTCGAGTTGCGACCACGAACCGGAAGACGCAGCGTAGGCAGGCCCCTACAAGATGGACCGATGATCTTATGCGGGTCGCTGGATGTGAATAGCGCAAGACCGGCAATTGTGGAGATCTTTGCAGCGGAGTTTGTCCAGCAGTGGACGTCTTTCGGCTAATATGATGATGATGATGGCGAAACAATAGCTAAGTTCAGATTATTTTTGTGTTTTAAGACATTTGTGTAGTTTAAGAAATATGTAAGTGGATGGTATTGCTATGTTCTGCCGACGAAGGCAGACCCAAATTGAGGTCACCACATATTTCAAATGTCTTTTTAACAGTAATGTTTGATATATTTACGAAAACAGGTCAGCGACAATAAGCAGTACCTTTATTGTGTTTTGTAAATTATTTTCAAACGTAAGAAATTAAATTTAAAATTGTTGCTCCACTTTGTACTCACCATATTATAATTCCCATTAGGTCCACAAATTGAATTCATACATTAAGTTATACTTGTGATTTCAGAAGGGTGCTGCTTTTACCATTTTCAGATTTAGACTAGAACACGCTACCTCTGTACCGGATGCCTGGACACAAATAAAATATTATAGTTTTTTTGGCCGATATTTTGCTACGGTGGCTGATCTGAAGAGATTAGACAACTACGCAGGGTTACAGTGGTCGGGTGTGAGCACAAATACAGGTGTCATAACGCGATGGGAGTTGGGAAGGATTCCGATGCGACCGTGGAAAAAAAAGGCGTAAGCTCGGCAGGTCTATGGAACGACGCACTATGGAAGCACAGGAGTGTGCCACCGAAAACATCTAGACTTTAGGGTATTGTTTTTGTTAAAAAAAATACTATAACATTTTTTGGGCGGACCCGGGATTTGTACCCATATCCTCATTGTCTGCGTTTAAACGCGCTACCGCTAGACACTGAGGAAACCGACGTGTACATTATCGGAATCATAGGTCAGGGACTCGTATGCGTTTTGGTGGCTTTGGGATAAGGAGCGAAGCACGGCTGACATTCATTTGCAAACTACAGTTTTTTAAATTGAAATGGTAATCCTAGTTTTGGTTAGTAATTAACTGTAAATCAAAAAATCTATATTGTATTTTTTAAAATTCTGTATCATAAGTAAAACTACTGATTGCAAAGCAAAATAGCTATCTGAAAATGTTATAGATACTTAATCTTAGCAGCAATATAACATCATGACGGATTGCTATTTATTTAAAACTGGATTGTTTGTGTTAATGTTTCTAGCAAATTTATTTTCACAATTTGTGAAAATAAATTTGCTAGATATAATAATTTATGGTCGCAGTTCAGACCTAACCGGACCTACTTTTCTACATACGAAATCTGTTTTTAGTACGCCCGGCTATAATTGTTGCGCAGTGAGTATATTTGATAAGAAAATAATTGAATTGATGAATATGAATTGCTGGGCGATAAGTTCTTTTATGTGCATTCAAAAATATCCCAAAAGGTTATATTAAATAGCTGTTGAAAAATTCGTTTTTGTGGTCTTATGTGCATATGTAATACTGTAGTGCAATAATATTGTAACTTGGGAAGGAGCGAGGTAGTCTCAGCACAAGTATTTTATAACTCAATGGGGCATCCTCATAATATTGAAAATTATAATTATGAAATCCAATATATCATTTTTATATATTTTATTATACTCTTAACAAAATAAGCACTCCTCGAAGCAAGAAATATTAGTAGAAGCGCTTGTATTAATATTTCTTGCTTCGAGGAGTACTTATTGGACTATATATGATACCTATGACCGAAGTAAATAATTTAATTGTGTCTTTTCTTTTAATTCTCTAATATATAATTTGTGACTTTGTTTAACTTTTATATTACTATTTGTCTAGGATACAGAAACTAGATCGACAAGAAGGGGGAGCCTGGAGATTTGTCAAATAGGTCTCGAGCCTAGTACGAACTCCAGCTCTCTCAAAAGTTTGTATTAATCTGAGTAATGATAAATTGGTATTACATTACATTAATAATATATAAGAATAATATCCTGGGACGTTAGTTAGTACACACGGCCATCTGATCCCAAACTAAGCAGAGCTTGTACACAAATATCTGTCGTGGGTGGGAATCGAACCCACGACCTCCGGCGTGAAAAGCAAGAGTTTGTCAATCACGCTAACAGGCCCGTCAACGTAATTGTTATATATTAAAAGTAATTGTTCCTTATTTCAAAGTAGTAATGTACAAATACATTGTAGTATTTCACATTGTATAAACTTTGAAATGAGAAGTAAACTATTTTATTATTATTATCTATACAAATAAATAAAATTGGAGTGTCTGTTTGTAATATTGAAATAACCGGTTTTTACTACATAAATATGAATATATATACGGTACATACACAAAAAAAAACATTTTTTTTATAATTTTTGTCTGTCTGTCTGTTTGTTCCGGCTAATCTCTGAAATGGCTGGACCGATTTTGACGGGACTTTTATTGGCAGGTAGCTGATGTAATAAGGAGTAACTCAGGCTACTTTTAGTTTAGAAAAAGTCTTTTATTTTTACCAAAAAACTAAAAAAACTAATTAACACGCGGGCGAAGTCGCGGGCACAGCTAGTTTATTATAATATTTCTAGCTTTAAGGAGAGCTTAGTAAGGGCTGTATAGCTTATACAGCCCGAAGCGAAGAAATCGGTAGGCAATATGAGTAAGGATTCTTTAAGTTTGGTGAAGCGGAGGGGCCCCGGCTAAAGGTTTTTGTAAAGGGCCCCTTGTCGTCACGCCACTAAGTGAGGGATTTTAGTTGGGTACTTCAACTAGTATTGATATAAGGGAAGAAGGGTACTCATGAAGGTATTACAAGTACCTAATTTGGGAGTAATTAGCTCCGCACGCTAAGTAGGAAAAGTCCGTGTTCCTATATATTCATGTTTCTTTATGATATTGTGGTTGAGATTTAGTAGCGATACATTTTTCGAGGCTCAAGTTTCAATATTCTTGTTTGATATAACTATTTGGATTTGTATATGTTATGGACCAAGTGAGAAATTGGGCATTATACATAATACCCGGTCATTATGAAAATGCCCAATATGAGAGGGCAATTTGATAAGAATTATTCAAATAATCAAATTGACCGGGCGTTATACATATTGTCCATCTCCTTTTGGGCAGAGTAATACAAACATATTTAATTACTATTATTTTATTGTTATTGTCATTTAAATTAAAATAAACTGAAATATTAAACCATTTAAATGATCAGGCACATCTTATTTGGATTATTTATCAAGGACATCTACATTAAAATTCCACAATTTTTTTAATTTAAAACTTAAGCGAAAGCTTAACGTAAGCGTCAAGTTAACAATTATCTTAACTTGTCCTTATTCTTTATACATTGCCACCTAATTTATTTCAAAAAAAGGAAATTATTTGGGTGAGGTTAGAACTGTGACTATCTAGAGCGCGAAGGCGAAGGAGCAAAGCGAGCGGCGGTGGCGGCTGCCGAGCGCTAGATACACTATTGTTGGTGAAGATTGGTGGAGTTTTCAAAAATCATATTTTTGGAGCTTTGTAAATTTTTCAGGTGACATACAATAAAAAACTAAACAAAAACAATAGCGCTTGAAGTCCGCCGCACGAGCCGCATGCTGAATGGCGGTCTCTGATTGGTCACTGCGTGCCACGCCATGCGTGTCGCCCTCCCCGCCCTCACACCGGGTCATATTTAGCTTTATTATCAAATTGCCCAATAATCATGTAGCAATATAATAATGTCCGTGCAATGTGATAAACAATGAAGTTAAGATAGTATTAGTAATTTAGCCCGATAGAGCTAGACATTATTCATAATGCTCGTACATTATGTATAATGCCCGCATTAATCACCTGGTCCATAACAAATACAACAACAATATTAAAAAATGCTTTTACTTTAATTTAAAAAGAATGGTGGTGTTGAATGTTTCATCGAATTAATCGACTTCTAAAAAGGTTTTTTTTTCTAGTTTTTGTATTTATATTATTCTTCCGTTGTTGAACTATCTAAATAAATATCTAAGATATATTACACAGCGCCATCTAGGTTAAATTAAGCAAAATTGGTTCCATGGATACTAGACAACGCATAGAAATAGTTACGTATTTTATTTTTATTAATATATACATAGAAAACACCTAGACCAAAACAAATAGACATGTTCACGAATACAAATATTTGTCTTGTGCGACGATCAAACCCGCCACCTATGGATCTGAAGGCAGGTTCACTACCAACTGAGTCACAGCGGTCGACAATTATATATTATTTGAATGCCTAGATAATAAGAGCCTGGGTTCATAAACTGGGATGGGCCAAATATCGATATTGAGATTCTTCTGTTAAAAAATCTCAGTACAAACACACACACAGACATACAGATCTATGGTTTATTTCTGATTAAAACTTAGGCCACCCCTCTATTTGTTCCGCAGGTTAAAATAAGGTACTATCTGAACATCATGTAAACTAATGGATTGTCAACCGAATACTCTCGAAGATTACAATATAACCTATAAACCTTATTAATCATGACACGAAACTGGCGCCACTGAGTACAAAACGGAAGTGACAGGTGCCTGCCATGTGCATTTCCATCTGGGTGGTTGATTTACAAATATGAAATTCACATCAGCTTTTGAATTTGTTTACATAATGAAGGAAGGTAAAGCAATATATCAGTAGTTTACAGTTTACAGAAGACTTTCCTTAATAATAATGCTGTGTTTCTGCGTGTGGCTATGAGTGTTTTGTCTAAATAATAATACATTTGGACGTCTAATACAGTCTGATATAAGTTCGTGGCATTAGGATTCCGAGTATCGTACGACACAACATCAGGTATCAATCAATATTAGGTATCAAAATTAAATGTAGATGTATGTAAGTTAAGATTGTTGAAGAGCGTGTTACTCGCCATTAAACGTAACATTTTGGCGAGATTACTTATATGTTATACAATTGTAAAAAAAAAAAAAAAAATATAATAAAAAAAGGGAGGTAGGGCACAGCGACCATTCGCTCAAAGAGCAGCCCGACTGAGGAAGTCCCTCCACCTTACAGAAGACTTTCGGCGGCGGCGGCGCGGTGATCACTTACCATCAGGTGACCCACATGCTCGTTTGTCACCCTCTTTTTTTTATATTAAAATAATAAAAAATGTTTGTGCTCAAGCTTTTGGATCGTTACCGTACGGATTCAGATTTTGTAAAGTAGTGGATGTCATCAGAAACAACTTGTCCCAATTAAAAACGAATGATGATTTCTGTCCCTCTCAGACGAAACATTATACCACCCTAGGCAATCATTGATGCTTGGATTAACTCATTGTCTTTATGGATACTCCCATTAAATGTAAATATAATATTACCAATTATGTTAAAATAAAACAATTACTTAGCATGCCATGTATATGGAGAAGAGTGACTGGGCGATACATTTCGTTTACATCGAAATTGTAAGATAAGGTAACTCTTAATTGTACACAAAAACATTACAGGATACAAGATAGATAGATTTATTATATTATTTTATATATTAACATACATGCTATATTGTATACACGCTTCTAGCAAACAAATATAATTTCATTTAATTTCATAGGCTTTTTTACGCAAACTCCCTTAAAAAAAGAAGAAATAAATCAGTCGACACTGATTTTTGGGATCATTGCGCGGTGCCGTTTTTGATACATACTTTATGTGCGTTTATAGGTATCATTTACCTACTCGATGGGTAATTTTTGTTGTAACCACCCTCTACGACCCTTTGTTTTGCATTCGTATCGATAAATATCAAGGTCGGCGGCCCGCGACTCCGCGTACATCGACAGCGATGCAGAACAACAGTTTCACAAAACTTGTCTAAAATCGGACTCTCCTATCTCATCGCCGCCAGTAAACGCCCTGTTTCGAGCTTTAAATCTCAGAGGAATCTGGCCCGGATTACGTAGTTTGTACTATTTTGGCAGTTTATTAGTTATTTTGTTATTAGCTATATTGTCCAGTGTATGTATAAATATACTTGTTATGTTGTAGAATAAATATACAAATATTAAGCAGAGCTTGTAATATGTAATACATACTTATATAGATAATTACACCCAGACTCGGACAAAAATACATGTTCATGGACACAAATATTTGTTCTGGGTTGGTTTGGACCCCGACCTGCGGCATAAAAGGCAAGCATTTACCAACCACGCCAATCGGCCCGAAATACATAACAAGATTATCTATATCATCATAATATATAACATTATATAAATAAACAAAATGTATGAGTCCGTTTGTCTAAACAACAGCTTTTTACTAAATACAACGAAAGTAACTAAATACGACATTTCTAACAAAAAAAAAAAAAAAATCATGTAGAAGTGTGTGAATCTTTATGTTCCAGCTAATCTCCCAAATGGCTCGACCGATTTCATAGGAAAGCTAGCTGACGTTTTAAGGAGTAAGATAATATACTTACTTTCACCAGCATAAATTATGCGTCTGTCAAAAAGGTAAAATGTCGTCCGGGTGGATATTAACAAACATTTTTTGCTATTTTGATAATTACCACGCGGAAGAAGTCGTGGGTACTAATAACAATATAATATGAGGGTAGTATTGCAGCAATGCTACTCAACAAGCAGGAAGACGTGACCTGATTGTTAACAAACATTACTACAAGACCAGCCTGAAAGTATATTTGCCCCGTCAGTTTTATTTTGCTGCCTCATTAGGTGAGTCGTTCACTAGGACCAGCAATTTTTTATATTACTAGCTGTGCCCGCGACTACATCGCCACATTTTGTAATCACTCCGTAAATATTAAGAATATCTCTAATATTTTATCTCTGGTCGTAACCTTATAAAACATTCAATAAACCATACATATTTGCATACAATCTGTCATCCCCTATTACATATTGTTATTTAAAAATGACTTATTATGACATTTAATGTCATATTTATTAATATCGAATCTATAGCCCAAAAAAATAAGTTTTATGCTTCTAACTCAAAAAATTACGTTACTCCCATATACATTTTTAATCCCCCCTTTTAACCGATTTTTTACGGTTCCGTAGCCAAATGGCAAAAACGGAACCCTTATAGATTCGTCATGTCTGTCTGTCTGTCCGTCCGTATGTCACAGCCACTTTTTTCCGAAACTCTATGAGCTGTACTGCTGAAACTTGGTAAGTATATGTATTCTGTGAACCGCATTAAGATTTTTACACAAAAATAGTAATAGAACAATAATTTTGGGGGGTCGCCATACATAGAATCATTTTTTTCTAAACTGAATAGTTTGCGCGAGAGACCCTTCCCAAAGTGGTAAAATGAGAGCCCCCCCCCCTGTAACTTCTAAAATAAGAAAATGATAAAACTAAAAATAATAGATGATGTACCTTACATGGAAACTAACAACGAAAATTGGTTTGAACGAGATCTAGCAAGTAGTTTTTTTTAATACGTCATAAACACCAATTTGCTTTCATTTAGTCAACTGAAATACTTGCTGTTACGGAACCCTTCATGTGCGAGTCCGACTCGCACTTGGCCGGTTTTTTTACCTTAAAAATTAGCCAATGTCCTTTCTCAGGCTCAAGATTAACTGTGTATCAAATTTAGTTGAAAAAGGTTCAGTAGTTTTGGCGTGAAAGCGCGATGGACAGATTTACTTTCGCATTTATAATATTAGTTAGTATTAGTAAAGAAGTAAGGATTAAGAGATTCATTTGTGACCAGTCATAATAAATATACGCATTACTTACTACACACGTTGTTTTAAAGCAATCGCATGTGGACATATAATACAAGTAATAATCATATATTGGCGCTGTGTTTAGTCCCGAGGGAGATTCTATAACTGTTGTATATAAAATGTATTGGCGACCGGGTTTTAATCCATATATTATACAAATACACATATCACAGTTTTTGAAGTAAAACTTCTCTATACACGCTTGACTTGGTGTGTGTGAGCTGGTAAATGCGTGACGAGAGCGTTACGAGAAATGTGATCGGGTAAGGCGAACGGAAGTTAAGAGGGAGATATAAGTTAGTGAAGATAAAAAGAGGGAGAGACAGTCCCGTTTCGGATAATACTGTAGGGGCAAGAGAGAGAGGTGCGAGCACCCATTTTCTTTATCAGTAGTGAGCGGTTAAATATTATCAGTTAAATACGATACCTTGAGGGATTAATTTACCTAGTTAAAGCGTAGACTTCGTTAAACAAAAAAAAGCGCTCTCTAAGAGGCAATTCAAAATTGCGTTATTTTTGTAGGCCGAACGAATTATTAAATAAATTATTAAATTTTCACACCCTCAAAAAATTATACCTTTACTAGATCAATGAAAACCCGATTATGCCTGTTTATTTTAGGACTGAAACTGACTATAAGGCTTAAATTAAAAGGCTTTAAAATCATAGTTTCGTTTTGTGTGACATTTTTTTATCACGGACCACAGCTAATACGAATTTCTTCATATCTTATAAATGAAAGGACAAGAAATACGTACGTAAATATACGTACATCAGCGCGGTGCATAATTCCTATGTAAGTATTCGGTTTTAGACTCTCTGATATTTTTAACCCGTCTTCAGAAACTTGGAACCCTCTCCCTGAACTCCGGATATAGCAGTACGTGACTAATACTCGTTATTGGCCCGTAAATACCAATCAGATTCTACGTACCCACAGCTCCCTACGTTAATGACTTAATGCTTCAACCTTGTCCCTTAAATTTATCGATGTAACTTAGAATTATGGGAAGGGAGATCGAGGGTATTGTTGACTTCGTGTCAGGGCTAGGGTATCGTTGTTTTCGGGTCGGCTACAACGTAAAGTAATCAGAAACTCGACCTTTAAGTAAACACCGCTCAGCAGTGACCCGGCACGTTAATAAATTCAAAACTTTTGACACGCTCTTGCAAAATCAGTGGGTATCTCGTAATTACTCCGGGAGGAGTCTTATATCCGGACATACGCGTACCTACTTCCGCCATTAGAGGCTGATAAAAGCTAAAATTGTATTTAGTACGTACGTATTTTTTTAATTTTTGCTACATTATTTACCTTATAAATAAGACACTGCCATTGAGTCCATTGATATACAAATAAGGGATTTTTATGTATCAATGATTGAGTCTCAACGCTTCGACTCTGCGCCATTGTGAATTGAACTTATTTATCTCTGTATACCATTTAAACTAATTTAAAGGGTCTAATATTCTACTTTTAGTCTAATCCCGTCGTGGGGTATTTTACAAACATAGAATAGACGGACACAAATTACATCCAGACTCAGAACAACTATTTATGGGTCACACAAACAGTTGTCCGGCGCGGGACTCGAACCCGCAACACGAAGCGTCGAGGCGACTGTCTTAGCCGCTGCGCCACACGTGCAGCCATTTTATTTTATTTTATATGTATTGCCTTCATTATTCATACATGGGTGACCACCAAAGTGGTTTAATTTCGGAGCGTCTCCGTGCTTCGGAGGGCACGTTAAGATGTCGGTCCCGGTTGTAGTCTTTAGTCAACAGTCGTTAAGCCATGTCAAAGGCCTACTGGGCGGCTTCAATAACTCTGACGCTAGGGTAACGACTGCCCATACGATAAGTGAAAAATTTATCGGACAGTCCTAATTGACATTCTGTTAAATATGACCATTTTATAAATATTTTTTTCCATTTAGCATTCCCCGTATTTACGTGTTCGTCGGTACCCGTCGCATTCCGTTACTTTATACGGATGTGAAACGATAAAATTGGGTATTGCGAGCCTCTTAACGAGGACCACAAAATTATATGAACTTAATTATAATTTTTCCGAGTTCCGACAGTAAATGGAATGGACTCCCATTCCATCTCGATTTGCTAGCGGAGCGCGGCAGCCCGACCAAATTACGGACGAAATATTGAATTGAGACGACCGACGTCCGGTCGACTCCCGGTCTCCCAGAATGGAGGCAATCTCTAAATTTATTTTATATTCGCAGAATAAATGCAATAACAGATGTAGACTTAATTTTCCAGTTCTCGCATTTAATTTAATTTGGAGTGCAAATAAAAGGGTTCATATTTATGTCATAGCTGCAACACGCTTCTTTATATAAAACTGGAGACCCGACAGACGCTGTGCTGTCTTAACGATGACTATTTAATTCGAATTGGTATAATTAAGAGAAAGTATATTTGGTATTCTAATGCTTTATGATATACACTATTTTCCAGATGCACGGCGAAGTGAACTACAGTGGGGTGTCTTTCATGTATTGGAAACGAAAAAATACGCCACATCGCCTTGTTACTACTGACATAGCGTCCCACTTTTATTATTAGGCGTAATGGCTCTGAACTAACCGTGATGTACACTAAGAAATTCAATATATTGATGATATTTGAGTACGCATTCTGTCAATAATATGTCATATAAAAAAAAGTTACATTTAAAAAAGGTTATATGGTCCAAAGCGTTAAGGTTAGATTAGAAATAATATTACATTGTTGTTAAGTATTCTTAACTTTGATTATTTTCCCCGCTTTTTTTTATTTTTTTCTTTCATAAGAACTTTCTCCCGACAATAACAAACACAATATTAAAAGAAATAGTGAAATCGGTCCAGCCGTTCACGCGGGATGGCGTGGCCAAGGGAAATAGGGATTCATTTTTATATACATAGATGCTATTACTTTTATTTCCCTATAATTTAATAGCGACCACGAGGGCCCCCGTATTTTACGGGATAGATAGAAAGATAATTAACTAATTTGATCAAAAAACGGTTATTGTGACTTAACTATAATTTGTAACTTCACTGATTATTTTGTGGGTAATATGGATAACGGTACCTAATATAACCAAAGATAATATTATAATACTACAGCATGCATATTGGCTTTAAGTGGCTAATTTTTGCCCTAGTGACTGACAAATAGGTTTGATTTCAGAACGTCTCCGTGCTTCGGAGAGCACATAAAGCTGTCGGACCCGGTGTTAATCGTTGGACGACAGTAGATATGCCACGACAGAGGCCTATTGGGCGGCTTCAAAAACTCTGCCACTAGGGTAACCACTGCCCATACGATAAAGTAAAAAGTGTCTTGTATATGAGACCTACCGGTGGTTAAGCAAAGAAGAGGGTAAGGATTGGCTTTACAGATTAATAAATAATTAATACTAAAAATAAAATGCTCAGATTTTTACTGTAAAAAATTTGTAATCAACTTTAATTTTTCATTGTAACAACTGATTTGACTATTTAATATGGGACTACCTCGAAAGCAATGTCTATCTAATTACGATTAATATCTAATCTTTGTACAATCAAGAGATGAAACACATAAAGTATGTTGTTCTTTATTTTTTTACGTACCCACCAAAAATAAAGAGCTTATCTTCAAATAGACGTCCTGCATTACGCTTTGTTTGCAATCTTAACCACTATGCCCTCTGTGATCTTCAATCGGACGAGAGGCTTGCTTTTTCGCGTTTTAACGTAAAGTGTCAGGTGAGGAAACCGCCCCTAAAAGTAACCGTCCAGAGGCAAGGATCGCATCCCAAAGAGGGTGCCCTTCGGGGAGCGTACTCATATTGTAGTTTTATTTGCAGGACGGCTTTAAAAAAAAGAGGCTTTCATTAATTCGCCGCACAATAGAAGTGAGCGTGGGTGCTGCTTCTATTGAGCGACGAAACAGTGAAAGCCTCAGTCTAACTGTAAACATCGAATTGATAACCTCCTTGTATTTGAAGTCGGTTTATACGTTTCAATTTAAAGATAATTAAAAATAAAATAAAGGCATAATATTTAGGAAAAAGATAGGCATAAGATCAAGTAGTTAAAAGCTTTTACTGGTAGAGATGAAACGGCCTTTTTAAAATTTCATTAGCTTTTTTATCACTCCTAGCTCTTCTTAACGACCTTTGTGTAAAGACGCGGATTCGGTTGGTTGATTCACAGATTATACTCCGTGTCAGGCAGAGTAGGATGGGAATTCATTGGTACCGATATGAAAATGTAAAATGACATTTCTTAATAATATAATAATCGATACAATTGGCTTAACAATCCCTTAAACTACTTTTAATATAAGTAGTTGCGCTAAGTCAAGGTGTACTTTGTGTCCATTAATTATATGTTTGTAAACCACCCCTCGACTCAGGGATTACTTTTTCTCATGCGGGCGTTTTCTTTTTAAAGAGAACAAAGAACATATGATTCCAAATGAAAATTGAACTACAAAAAGACAATCATCATCATCATCATATCAGCCGAAAGACAATTGCCGGTCTTGCGCTATTCGCATCCAGAAGTTTCCGGCGACCCGCACAAGATCATCGGTCCATCTTGTAGGGCGCCTGCCCACGCTGCGTCTTCCGGTTGGTGGTCGCCACTCAAGAACCTTTCTGCCCAAACGGCCTTCGGTTCTACGAGCTATGTGCCCCGCCCACTGTCACTTCAGCTTTGCAATTCTTCGGGCTAAAACAATACTGAAGTAAAATATTTTTAAATAAAATTAACATAATACAAAGAGATAGATTTAATGTTTGGAATTTGCACCGTATCTTGCAAAGAGCTGTCATGCGAATACACAACAACCCACTGATGTGCTAAAAGATTTATATGATACTAGCTGTACCAGGCATGTGTGGCAATGCCATATATAATATAAAGAAATAATAAGAATCACACTAATATTATAAAGGCGAAACTTTGTGAGAGTGTCAGAGTGTATGCGTGTTACTCTTTCACGCAAAAACTATCGGACGGATTTTGATGAAACTTTGTAGTAATATAGTATAACTTATATATTCGAATATCAATTATAATTTACACGGTTATAATTTATAAAGTTTAACGCGGGTATAACCGCGGGGCACAGCTAATAATAAATGAGTTAAAAAGTGTTTGGTTGTATATTCAGTTTATTTTAAGTGCTGTTTCATGCATAATACGAGTATTCCTGGTTTTTGTCATCCGCCACTAACACCAAAGCTTGCTGCTAACTCTGACGTGGTGATAAATAGCGAGTACCTTTGATTCTTCATTGATGAAATCATCATAGATGAATTTAAATGCCGTCGGCCGCGGCCGGTCGCGGAGTTTGTTCTGGAGCTCAACATTTTCACTAAACAGTTTTTTTACAATACGCTTCCTTATACACATTACTAATCCTTCGAGTTGTTTCTGAAACGCTGGTGCCTCATATTCGTAAATAATGCGATATTTTGTATTTATCATTTGAAACACAAATACTTATGCAAGCTTAAATATGATGAAATACAGTATTTGAGATTTTAATCAAAAGCCAGATTCCAGTGCTACAAAACGCTAATTTCATATGTAATGACCTAATATGGATTTTATGGTCCAGGAACACCCGCGGGCGCGCCCATTACACCCGGATATCGTATTATCACTATATTTTAATGGTTTCGGAACGCATAGAGGGCAAATAATAATAATAATAGTAATTTATTTCATCAAAAGGTTACAAAACCCAAACTTATATTACCTTTACTACTTATATAATAATTATAATTGACTAAATTCATTAAAATAAAATATAATACACGAACAACAAAACAACAAAAATACAGCCATAATAAAATTTTTTAATAATATAAATATTCAAATCATAATTTTGGGTAAAACATGTTATTTTGACTCCAATCCAAAAATTCTAACTTGAACGTGAATAGGCATTTTATGCAATTCTATCCTTTAATTTCTTTGGTTTGTTTTTCTTTTGAATCCGTATCAGCTTATATTTTACGATCTGAAGCATCCACGTTCCGTGAATAGTCATATATTATAAAGTATTGAAACAAAACTTATTCAAAAACCAACTTCTCCAGAAATTTGGAGAACTTTCACATAGTCAACGACGGGCGACGAAATTTTCGTACATACGTAACTACGTCCGATAGTAATTCCATTTTTAGGCGAGACAGATTCTACAGACGCCAGAACATAAAGCTACCCCAATCTGTAAAATTTCCCCAATTGAAAGTGAATCTTATACTTTTGTGATAATGTTGAAAACTATAAAAGAAATTTGACAGATTGGGGTAGCAGGGATGTGCTGGCGTCTGTACCTAACTAAGTTTAAATAAGTTATCCTTTATACAGAAAAAATATAATAATTCAGCTAACTAATTGAAGTCCGCCATAAAATTAACATTAAAAACAATAGTTATTTTGTGGTCAAAATTAATTAAATTTTAGCGGGCAACTTACATAGAGTTGCTGACTAGACGTTGCAGGGGGTTATAATTCTTGTCCAGATTTCGTGGTACACTCGGCCTACATATCAAGCTATACATTTCCAGTAAAGGCTGATCTCGCGTTGTATATGATTTCCGTACAATGAGAGGTCAGCTTATATTGGATATGTATAGGTGGATATGTAGCCGTGTGTACATGTAGGTATTTTTTATATAATTCTGTTTTCTATTATCTGTAATAGTAAATTTTTAGCGGATATAGTATTTTCTTTTAATTGTGATTTTTTTTGGTTTTTGTTGGACATCATTTTCAAAATAGAACCATTTCTAGTGTAGGTTGTTCTTTTTACTTATTTTCTAATTTGTGGAAATATCTTGATTTATCGAAACTACTTCGAAAAGATGCTGTTTATCTAATAAAATATAGTAAAGTATAAGTATCATACTTGATCAAGTCTTCAGAATATATATATATGCTGATATGCTGATTCTTCGTGCCCAGTTTAGCCAGTAATTATTATAATATTGTTTCTTTCCATCCCTGGACACCGTAGACAGGTTCCAGTATTATTTCTGGATCATGTTTATCGTAAGCAATGTTTTTTGTGATGAGATAATAAATAAATAAATGAAAAAAATGTATATATAATATAGCAGTACTTAAGTATTATTTTCTCAACACTTTCACGGAAAGCGATGTAAAGACATAATATTTCGTGGTTTCATTTTCGATATAAATTAACAGGTAGTCCTTTGACCTACAAAGCAACACTCGCACGCGTTTATTATTTAAATTTTAAGATTTAATCGACTAAAAAACTCGATTAATATTAAATCGATAACCTCTTCCTTCACTCACTACTCGTCCGCCATGACAGCTCATTCTTTTTCCGTGCGAGGCGACGAGTGCACGCGCTCTTCCACTCGAAAAAATTAAACTTTGGTGTTCCTACGATTTTGTCTCACGATGCCCAAAAGGTCTTTGGAAGATAAGATTGAACACTATATTAAAAAGATGGAAAAATTAAAAGAAAAACATCGCCGCAAGCGACGACGATTGGTATATTCCTCTTGTTCCGATCAAGAGGTAGTTATTTCCAACAATAAAGGTTAGTACCTAATCTTTAATATGTTAATATATCTACCTACTGTACAAGTTCTGTTCTAAATGAAAGTCTTGTTACGGTAATTTGCCATAGATTCAAAATAGAACGCGGCAAATATTAATATACCCGCCATAAATTCCTAAGGGAACAAGGCGTTTAAAAATAAAGTACCCCCATACATTAATTTATATAAACTTGTGTTTTAGGAGACGATACGGACGTGTGCGATGTACTGGAGCCACAGCCCGAAGTTATCGTAACTGAGCCGGAATACGGTCAGAACGGTGATCCGCCGCCAACTCTTCCGGCGCCGCAGGAATCGGCAGAGACCTCTGACCCACCATTGGATCCCGAAATCTTGTCTGCCCTTGGGGAGGCAACCGACCAGGGACCGATTTGGGGCCCTCCTATACATCAAAATTTATCATCTTTGTGGCAGCCGTTGCTTAAAAAAGGCATGGATAGGGAATCACGAGAAACATTAAATAAAAAATATCTGTGTCCAAGTAACTGCTCTCTACTCCAGGCGCCTAAGTTAAATGTAGAAATTTCTGCGGCTGTCGCGGAGATGGTAAGATTGCGTGACAAGAAGCTCGAAACTAGCCAACAGCAGCTTGGTATAGGTGTTACCGCAATAAGTAGGGCGATGTCCATCCTATTAACTACCGACAACAAACTTGAGGCAGTAAAAATACTAAGCGATGGGTGCCGAATATTGAGCGACCTGCATAATAGGGAAACACAAGCTCGTATGAAGATGATAACACCCGGGTTGGCTAAACCTTTTTTGAACGTAATTCAAGATAGTAAGCGTGATGAAACCTTATTTGGTGCTAGTTTGCCAGAAAAGATAAAGTCATCTAAAACTATTGAGAAGCAGGGCTTACAAATTAAAAAGCTTGTACAATCGTTACAGCCCAGGCCGACTACGGCCCAACAAAATACAACATCCCGTCAGTCATCTCAGGGAAACTGGTCGGGACCTCCTCGTTACCCGACAAACAGGGGGGGGGGGGCGAGGGGGTCAGAGAAGGTCAACGATTCGGCGACCATTAATGTCATTGCCACCAACAACGACCCAACCACGAGCGAACCAGGGCCGAACTCGTGCCCCTACACGCCAGTAGCACAGGTACATGCTGGCCGAGTTCAGTATTTTTATAATTGTTGGACTCATATCACAAATAATAAGAGTATCCTTGATTGGGTCCTGAACGGAGTTCCTATTCCATTTATTACGAAGCCATTTCAGTATTTCGTCCCTAAAACCACATTGTCTATAAGTGAACAGTATGACATGTCATTAGCTGTTGACAACCTGCAGAAGTTAGGTGCAATTATACAGGTTAAACCAAGTTTAGACCAGTTTGTTTCAAGTACGTTCTTAGCTGCAAAACCGAACGGTGGTAAACGATTCATTTTAAACTTAAAATGTTTAAATCGTTTTATACCTAAAATACATTTTAAAATGGAAGATAGTAGAACTGCTAGTAAATTATTACAGCCTAATTGGTTTATGGCAACTATAGATTTAAAAGAAGCGTACTTACTTATAGCTGTACATAAAGACTTTAGAAAATATCTCCGGTTTCAATATATAACCCCAAATTCTCACGACTTGGCATCGCTCCTAGGGTGTTTACTAAGATTGTAAGGGAAGTGGTTGCGTTTTTACGTGGTCGGGGATTCGAATCCGTTTGTTACTTAGATGATATATTATGTTTAGGGAGTAGTTATGACAAATGTCTACAAAATGTGAAGGAAACAATAGCATTGTTAGAATGTTTGGGTTTCGTAATCAATTACGAAAAAAGTAAAATGCAGCCACAAAAATGTTGTACGTTTTTGGGGTTTATCTATGACACTTCAGTAATGACCTTATCGTTACCATTAGATAAACGAAATAAAATAGCTAGTTTGGTTCAAAAGTTTTCAAAACTACCGACAGTAAGGGAATTTTCTCAATTAATGGGAGTTCTGGTATCTGCTTGTCCAGCGGTGCGATATGGTTGGTTATACACCAAACTATTGGAAAGAGAAAAATATAAATTTTTACAGCAGTATCAATCATTTGATGCGAAGGTTAAGCTCCCTCAGACTATTTTAAATGATTTAAATTGGTGGAGTGAAAACATTTACCAAGTACACAATTCGATTAAACTCCTAAGTTATGACTTAGAGATCTTTACGGATGCCAGTCTAACAGGATGGGGTGGATCATGTCGTGATTTAAGAGTCAATGGTGCTTGGAAAGTATGTGAACTCAAATATCACATAAATTATTTAGAATTATTAGCTGTATTTTTCGCGCTAAAATGTTTTATACGTAAAAAGTCTGGGTGCACCATATTGCTTCGTGTCGACAACACCATGGCTATTAGTTATATTAACCGCATGGGTGGAGTTCAGTTTCCACATTTGAATGCATTAGCTCGTGAAATTTGGCAATGGTGTGAGAGAAGAAACCTGTGGCTATTCGCTTCATATATTAACACGAAGGACAATATTGAAGCTGATAAGGAGTCCCGTAGAATTAACCCAGACGTAGAATGGGAATTGTCCACGTCAGCGTTTAATTTTATTGTCAAGAAGTTAGGCCAGCCAGAGATTGATTTATTTGCCTCTCGAACCAATGCCAAATGCCACGAATATGTCTCTTGGAAACAAGATCGAGACGCCATACTTGTTGATGCTTTTACAATAAGCTGGCACTCAAAATTCTTTTATGCCTTCCCACCTTTTTCTCTGATATTAAATTGTGTCCAAAAAATTATAAGTGATCAAGCTACGGGTATTCTAGTATTCCCCATGTGGTCCGCTCAGCCGTGGTACCCACGACTTATGGAGTTGTTAGTTAAGGATATAGTTATTTTGAAACCACATCCCAAGTTAGTATTATCCCATTTCAGACAACAACATCCACTCCACAAGACGCTTACGCTGGGAGCAGCGCTGCTCTCAGGAGCGCGTTCTCCCGCCGCGGCACACCACCCGCCGCCGCGCTACGTCTGATACTTGCTTCGTTATCAAATAGCACTTTACAACAATACGGTGTTTGTTACAAGTTATGGTGGCAGTATTGTTCTGATAACAATTATTGTGTTTTTGAATTTTCTAGTGTCAATATTGTATCGTTTTTGACTGAGCAATTTGAAAAGGGTGCTTCCTACGGCACACTTAATAGTCATCGCTAAGCCTTATCTTTGCTTCTAGGAAAGAAATTATCTTCAGAGGATGCTATAAACCGTCTACTCAAGGGAGTATATAAATTAAGACCCGCTTTGCCGAAATATTCTAGCACCTGGGATCCCCAGATAGTCTTAAACCATATTACAGTTTGGGTACCTAATACTCAATTAAGTCTGGAAAAATTAACGAAAAAACTAGTAGTTTTACTGGCATTATGTACTGCTCATAGGGTACAGACCTTTTCTTTAATCAAAATTAACAACATCGTGATCAATACTAATGGTATCGAAATTTTGATTACAGATATAATCAAAACTTCAGGTATTGGACGGGATCAGCCAGTATTGCATTTACCGTACTTTCGTGATAACCTATCTATTTGTCCAGCCACTACTTTGGAAGATTACATGTCGGTAACGAAGGACCTGAGACCTTCCAATATAGATCACCTCTTAATCTCTGTGAAGCGTCCTCACAAGAACGCGACAGCACAGACTATAAGTAGGTGGATTAAACAAACATTGCAAGAGAGCGGCGTCGACGTGTCAGTATACGGTGCACACAGCGCCCGTCATGCTGCCACCTCGGCGGCGTACTCAGCTGGGCTCAGCATTGATGTTATCCGTAAAACTGCTGGCTGGTCCGCGTCCTCCCAAAATTTTGCTAAATACTATAAGCGGCCTATCATAGACAAAACGAATTTTGCTAAATCAGTTTGTTTACATGTCAATAATAATGATTGTTAAACATATCAATTACTGTAATGATTTTTCTGATTGATTCATTAAAATAAAACTAATTGATAAAAGTTATACTACGCTCGTGTTTTACTTTAGTGTATCTAGATGTAGGATACCCAAAAAATACAAAACTTAATACTCTGAACATCTACCTGTTAATTTATATCGAAAATTATATCTAGTAGAGAAAGTATCAGACATAATTCTATTTGCTGATGATACGTCACTCATATTTAAAGTGAGTAGGAAAGATAAGGATCTTATAGAACCTAATAAAACTCTCAGCCTCATATCAAATTGGTTTTCGGCAAATAATCTTCTTTTGAATGCAGGAAAGACCAAATGCATCAAATTCTCATTGCCGAATGTGACTCATATTAAACCAACGGTTGCACTTAACGAGGAAGTTTTAGATTTAGTTCCTTCGACCGTATTTTTGGGAATAACACTGGACTCAAAATTACAATGGGGTCCTCATATTGAAAAATTATCTGCCAAATTAAGTTCAGCCTCATATGCAGTTTGGAAAATCAGACAATTGTCAGATGAACCAACTGCTAGACTAGTATATTTTGCTTATTTCCATAGCATTATGTCCTATGGTGTTCTGCTGTGGGGCTCAGCAGCTGACATAAGTGCTATTTTCGTATTACAAAAAAGAGCAGTCCGAGCTATCTATAATCTAGGCAGTCGCGAGTCTCTACGAAGCGTTTTTAAAGAGGTAAATATACTTACTGTTCCATCTGAATACATATATCAGAATATAATGCTTGTGCGGAAAAATTTAGATAAATATAAAAAACGGAGTGACTTGCACAATGTCAATACAAGAAATAAGGACAAACTAGCTATACCAGCCTTTAGAGTTAGCAAAACTAAAAAGTCATTCATGGGAAATTGTACTAGGTTTTATAACAAGCTCCCTATTCATATAACTAAACTACCTGATAATAAGTTTAAGTCACACATTAAACGTGAACTTATGGCTAAGGGTTACTACACTACTAAGGATTACATTGACGATAAAGACATTTGGCGGTCGGCATCTACCTGCACATAGTCCGCTGGAGATCTTATAGCCATATAGACATGAGTAATCTTTTATGTTACATGAACTATCTGTAATAAAACTATCTATTATTTAAATATTCTACGAATTTCAGAACTGTTGGTTGTGTCTCAAAATGATTAATGTTACTTTTATGTTGACGTTTTTATTTTCTCTTTCTTATATATTAAACCTAAAATAAATAAATAATCAGACAACCGATCGAGCGTATATTGTGTTTGCCTGCTAAATAATTACAGTAAGTGGACCAAATCTCGTGTATATGCCCCATTGAGTATGTTTCGCCGGAGCGTCTCAACTGGGCCGTGTTGAAACCGGTAGTAGAGACACCCGCTGAGTTTGTTTCACTGGGTCTTCTCAGTTGGGGCGCATTGGATCCGGTGGTAGCTTTAAAGCGCGACCGTCGTTATTAACACAAGGTCCGTCATAATAATATCACCTTAATATAGACAGAACCATTGCCAATATGTATTACAAATATTAGACTTAAACTAGATAATTAAACTTAAACATAATCTCTTGACAATAATATAATATAAATTTGTTCATGTTTTAATACTATCAATATAATGTGTACCTAAATATCTATGTTACTAGAAATAATAATGTATTCAACTATAATACTACAAACATGTTCTGACTATTTACAAGCGCTTTTTTAAAGTCTACGTGAATAAAAACCTTTTTTATTTTATTTTATAAAATGAAACCACGAAATATTATATATGATCAAACGAACTTCAAAAGTGAAGTTCGATCAATATAATATGAGTGGTTTCATTTGAAGATATTGACCACAAAATTGATATCAGATCATACTCATAGTTCTTTGTATGTAATATTTTTGGTGTACAATAAAGAGCTGCTTACTTATTTACTTACATACATAGTTGCCATCTATTAAATTAAAAAACAAAATTAAATATAAATAAAAAATATTTTATTCTTCTTTCTTTCTGCTTCTATTCTCCCAAAACTTCACGACCGCCGTAAATATAAAAGTAATATAAAAAGCGTAGCAGCCCTATCTAGGTGCTCAAGCTCATGAAGCTAAACCACTTGTAGAACATTAATTTACATAACATATCGCGAACATTACTTTTCTCCATACAAATATGCGGACTCGCTGACACTTTGTATAACTTAATGCTTTTAGCTGACTATGGTTATTTATAAAAGTTGTTTAGTTACATGGATAGGCGAGAGCTTAGTCCCAGATATCCTAAACTATTTCTATTAGACGTATAAAACTGTAAGTTACACATTATGCGGAGTGAATTGTGAAGTATATAGAAGTCTTAATTGTTGTATAGGACAACAAATCACTGTATAGCAAATACATAAAGAAAGAAAGAAAGAGAAAGACACCTCAGCATTTGCTAGAACATTTTATTGTTCTAGCGCTGGTAAGTCTGATGGTGCCGAGTAACTTTTTTTTTTTTTTAATAATAATAATAATAAGCTTTATTAGTTCTCACAGTATAAAACCTTAAGATTAAATAGTTACAATATTAACAGTGATCGTAGCTTTATAGTCACAGTACGGATCGCAACTGGCATCTTAGCTAGATTACAAGGTAACCTGTGTTAAAGATACCAGTCCCATTCCCTCATAAATCTTTAGGACAATAATAATTTCACGAATATCAAATTTATTTATTTTTTTTTTTTTTTTTTTGAGACAAAAAAGAGACAAAAAAGAAATTAAAACTAATGGAAAATTTTCTTTGTATGCATGCGCGTGTGAGTGAGAGTAAGTAGATGTGTAAGTGTACTGTAAATGCGTTTAGTTATGTGTAAGTGTGTGTGTATGTGTATATTGGTGTATGGTAAAAATGGTAGTTATACTACACCATTGTACTTAAGAGGTTTTCCGTCTCTTGGTAGGTCAGCCCCTGTAGCCATTCAGTTATTAGCTTTTTACATTTGCAGCTAGATAGTTGGTAAATAGAGAGTATTTTATTCAATTTGTTGTACAATGTAGGTGCAAGAAAATAACGGAATTCACGGAACATTAACTTAAGTACATCAAATACAAGTAAATCACGGACAAATTAATGATGAAACAAATAATATATCACATACCACCGTCCGTGAGTCCCTCACAGCAACTTCAGGTTGCCAACTGAAAACCAGTGCTAGGTGCACCTCACCTAGCTTTTGCTGAGATGGTGACCTTTCGACGGAACATACAGGAGCTATTGTACTTTCTTTATTTTGTTGTTTATTTTTTCGATATTTATTATTTTTTGTGTTTGTATTATGCTATACCTTGTAACTACTCATTTCTTGTGTGTTCGTGTTGAATAAATGTATTTCTATTCTATTCTATTCTAAACTAAAATAAAACAAACTCAAATTACTATCAATAAAGCAAAACAACATGTTTTCTACTACCTAAACAAATACAATAATTAATAAACTAATTGTAAACATCAAATTTCCGGATATAACTTAGACACGGTCTCCGGGCAACCACCACAACTAGTTGTCCTGTTCGAGCATCGAATTCGAAATACAAAGGCTGAGGTAGAAAACAGTTTTATCGGTACTAAAATATTGAGAAATAACAGTCTAAAATTACAAAGTTACTACGGATAATGACAACTCCTCTGAGAATATTATTGCAAAATAAAATCATAAAAAATTTAAATAAAAGAAAAAGTAAATACATTATATGGCGTTCCACTGCGCCATGGCCAGAAGAATCTTGTCTGAGTTAGTGCCATATGGCAATGCTTGTAAAAGTAATAAGCTCTTATTAAATATAACACCTATATGTACCTACACTATGTGTCTGCAATAAATATTTTGAGTTTGAGTTTGAAATGTGGACCTATTATTCCTTTTCTTGAATTGAGTTTGTCAATAGTACCTAATGCCTAGTAAAAAATGGATAGAGGCACAAAAGTGTTCCTTAATTATCCACAATGAGTTGAGAGCCAGTGGTAAAAACAATTCTGGCGGAACTCTTTGAAGCTAATTTGATCAAAGTTATTCCAAATATAAATATCACCCACTAAACTTATTCTGTAAATTATTTGTGATATTGACAGACTACAAGTACATACTTTATATAAAACTAGAGGTGCCCCGCGGTTTTACTCGCGTTAAATTTTATAAATTATCACAGCTCCACCTTCAATAATCATAACGTGATAATATGTAGCCTATATATTGACCCGACCTCTAAGTAATATTCATGCAAAATTTGAAGTAAATCCATGCAGTACTTTTTGAGTTTAGCCCGGACATACATATAGACAAACAGACACACAGACAAAAATTCTAAAAACTATATTTTTGGCTTAGATATCGATTGCTGATCACGCGCCGCCAAGTATCCTTTTAAAAAAATACACAATGTACAGTTTTGACTTTCCTACGATTTTATTATATGTAAAGATATAGATAGATATTCTAGTACTCTTACCTCAAGTTACAAAAAAAGACGTAAACTTAAAACAATACAGATGGCGCCTAAATAATTACTGTGTGCAGAATTACCTGCCTTGCAAACCTATCTCAATAAACACGGCATCAAGTATCCCAAGGGACTTGCTTTAGCATCTCGCTCATGCATTTAACTAAGATTTATTGTACCTACTCAAATTTTATTCAGTCAGACACTAATGTTTTTTAAGTTGTAATTTTAACTTGCAGAAAAGCAATTGCACAATTTGATTCTCAAGTGATTAATCAATTTCGGTTATAATTAGTGAGAGCTCGTGTCAGATCTTGTTATAAGATTATCTACCGAGTAATTTAACGCTGGGTGTACGAGGGTTATGCCAAAAGAAATTACATACTCCTCACTAATTTGTTGGGTATGGCAGAGATAAAATGAAAGTAGAATAACTGCAGTGGAAATCAGAGCGCTGAGAAGTATGTATGTGTGGTGTGACTTTGAGAGACAGAATACGAAATACTGACGTATAGAGCTTTGTGGAGTGAAAGAGGATGGAGTCACAAATATTGAAAAAATAATGCTGAGATGGTTTTAATGGGCCGGTGCGCGTGGTTGGTATATACTTGCCTTACACTCCGCAGGTCGTGGGTTCGATTCCCACCCAGGCCAGATATTTGTGTGCAAGAACATGCTTGTTTGTCAAAAAGTTGTAGGTATATGTAGTATATCAATTATTTTAATAATATAATTTTTCATGTGGTCCAGATTGGAACAAAACCATTTTTATAGTATCCATCTTAAGTTTTTGTACTAAAGTTATTCAGATATTAAGCTTTGGAGTTAAAATAAGTTCAGCATGTATGTTTTGTTACCAAACCAAAGCACCCAGGTTAAAATCTTAATGCTTGCGGTGAGTCCACAGATGGTACTTCCATAAGAAGTGTCATTTGTGAGTGATTTTAAGCTGTCAATCCCAGCTGTAGTAATATCATAACAGTCATTAACCCTTAAACAGGCTGTAACGAGACCACATCAATTTCAGCCTTATCAATATGGAATAAGGTCCAAAGACAATGAAAAACAAAAAAAAAAATACTGTCTTAAGAGGGAGCACTTATCATAAAATAATGATTGTTTAAAAACATAAAAAAATGATTTTAACTTTTCTTTTAGGCAGCCGATTGGAATATAATTTATGTGGGAGTACTCCGGAAGCAATACCTATCGATAAGAATTATAAAAATTGGTCTAGCGTGTTCAACGTAAAGGGTCAGGTTGAAAAGTCAATTTTAGAGAATTTTCTGTAAAGAAAATTTCTCAGTATCAGCCCGAAGTCTGGGATTGGGCGCGGTATCACACCCCGTGCCTCGAAGAGCACGTAAAGCTGCCGGTCCTATTCCTGACCTCATACCGGTTGTGTCACTAGTCCTCATCGTTTTGAGAGTGATGGAATAGAAAATGCTCCTGTGTTTGCCCACACACTTGTGGGGATATAATATGTCACGCGCAGATGGCTAGTCATCATTTAGATTGGCTGCCGTGGCCGAAATTGACCAGTAGGACATAATATATTATTATCAAAATTGGTATACAAACAACGGTAAAATCACGAAGTCACGTTTCAGAGATGTTCAAGCCGCCCAGTAGGCCTCTGACATGGCTTAACGACTGTTGTCTAATGACTAAAACCGGGACCGACAGCTTAACACGTAAAATACATACTAAAACATACATCCGGCTCGTTGCCTCCTCCTTTTATTTCTAGCATGGGTATTTGAAGTAGGTAATAATAATTTTATAATAATATCCTGGGACATTAATTCACACTACCCGATCCCAAACTAAGCACAGCCTGTACTATGGAAACCAGGTAACTGGTAACTGGTGCCGTACTGGCAGGAGTCGGCAATAGGGGAGGGCAATCCAAAGGAGCCCTCCCAGGGTACGTGTCCCTACCATTTGGGACATGGCGCAAAAGGGGAGTACCGGAGCAGCATACCCGCGTTCTCGTGACCCCCCATCAGGTGCCAAGAGAAGTCCACGGCAGGTAGGTTTAGCCGGTGCAAGTCCGACATACCCACCCGCAGACACTTTTTGCGGGTGGCATGCGGAGGCATTCCCCCTGCCTTATCAAAAAAAGAGGCATACACATACTTCTTTTATTTCGTAAATACTTATATAGATTATTACACCCACACTCACAAACAGACATGTTCATGCACACAAATATCTGTCCTAGGTGGGAATCGAACCCACGACCTGCGGCGTGAAAGACAAGTATGTACCAATGCCGCCAACCGTCCCGTCAACTTATACTACCTGTGCTATGTTTCTAGCATGGGTATTTCAAGTGGTGGTAAAGTGAGTTATGGCACCGTGGGTGAGGGACACGGCCTCCTCACTTATGCATGACTGAGATCTTCACAGTGTTGCCATGCTCAATTCTTCGTCCCTATATAGGACTAAGGATGGTACTTATATTATTCTTCACAGAAAAAAAAATAAGCAGGTATGCCGAAGACGGAGTTAAGTTAATTATAGCTTTATAAAACGATAGCCAATATATATTGTGAACGTCTACTCACGATATAAAAATTTGATTATTCATTTTCAATACGTACACACGGCTACATATCAAGCTATACATTTCCAGTATAAGCTGATCTCGCGTTGTATAGGATTTCCATACAATGAGAGGTCAGCATATATTGGAAAGGAATAGCTTGATATGTAGCCGTGTGTACCTTTGAGGCTCAAAGCATATGTGCATAGCCGTGTGGCGCAGCGGTTCAGACAGTCGCCTCGCCACTTCCTATCCCGGGTTTAGTTCCCGCGCAGTATAACTATTTGTGTGACCCATGAATATATTTTCTGAGACTGGATGTAAGTACTTTGTTTTCGTTAATTATATGTTTGTAAAGTACCTTGCGACACAGGGATAATTTCCCTAGTGCGGGCGTTATCTCTTTAAAAGAAAGAGAGGAGGGGAGGTATATTCTATCGGAATTCGTATTAATGATTGGAGTTGATTGGACTACTTACTCCAATAAAGAGTCTTGAGTTAAATGTGTGTCTAAAATCATGTGATCTATGTGTTGATATTAAGTAACCGTTCAATAAGATATTTTATACATAATAGAAACTGATTGTATTTATCATCAGACATTCTATGCGTAAAAATAATGGGCAAAACATTTTCATAATTGACGATTCCTATCTCCTGATATACATCGTCAATTATGAAAACATTAACATATATTTATATTGAAACATTAACCTTCCCACCAATTATTCAGCGTTCAAAGTTCTTCTCAATATAAATATGGTGCCATATGTTGAGATCAAGACAAGAAAAGTGGAGCAACTTTATAACGAATTGGTATCCAAGAGATGGCAAAAGACGTCGAGGACGACCACTAATGCGCTGGGAAAATGAGCTGAAACTTACTGCGGGACCCAAATGGAGGAGACTTTCTCAAGACAGGCAGCAATGGAAACTACTAAAGGAGGCCTTTGCCAAAAGGCACATTGTGTCGAGAGACAATCTTATAGCTAAACGAACCAAAGATAGAGACATAAAATTTAAATCTCTCACCCAGTTTAACGGGCTAAATAAATAAATATGGTTAGTCTATAAATCGCCAAAGTGCTTTAATTTCTAAAGTCTCCGTGTTTAGGAGGACATCTTAAACTGTCAGCTGTCGTTATGCTTTGTCATGCTGCTTGCGGGCCAGTTGCGTGGTTGGTAGATACTTGCCTTTCACGCCACAGGTCGTGGGTTCGATTCCCCCCCAGGACAGATATTTGTGTGCATGAACATGTTTGTTTGTCCTGTGACCGGGTGTTATTATCTATATAAGTATTAATAAATAAAAAAAGTATTAGTAAAAAAATAAAAGCTCTGCTTAATTTGGTATCAGATGGCCTTGTGTGAATAATGTCCCAGGATATTTATTTTATTATAGGCATACCTAGCGGCTTAAACATTTGTGTATACTTAAAACTGCAATAGTTTTAAATCGTGTAAATTATAAACGAGTGTAAAATTTTTTACACAACTAAGTAAACAACCTGTAAACATACACATGCATGTATTTATCTTGTAAACTATCCAAAATAACAGAAATGTGTTGGCAACACTAATTTCTCGCAGCATGTTTCCACTTTACGCGGCTTTAAGGGATACCGACATTACCAACCCTTTATAGCACTAACTTAGTTTGCACAGTGAAGCGAAATGAGGAAGGAAACATACAATAATATTTTCTTTGGAAAGATTTCCCTGTATGTACCTACTTAGATAGGGAGGCACACATATTTTAGTACATACGTCAAGAAAATATGTAATAGGGGGGAAATAAATTTAAATAATAGGCGTGTGTGAATAATGACGTCGTTTCATTTCTGTTTCATGTGTTTGTAGAAACCTTTTTTGTTTCTTTTTATTCTAGCCTACGACTACAAGTGTACATACATAATATATTCTATTAAGACATGTATTTTTTTCAGAGCTTAAATATGTCATTCAACGAAGGCCAGGCAGACAAAAACCTCACCAAAAGATTTCCACAATGGAATTGTGTCACGGCTCGCAAACGGCTTGGCGAGGGCAGTATGGTGATCGTAGTACACCGAGAGAAGCTGCCACTTGTTTTCGGGGAGATATTCCCTCTGGAAGACTTTTACACCCTGCATGAGATGGGTGCTATTCTTTCTCGTCAGCTACACAGTTCAGCTGGTGGCAGGAGTTGACTGTTTTATATCGTCACGTAAGGAAAAAGCGTAATGTCTCAAAGAGGTTTTTTTCTTTCTATTATACTTGAGGGTGTGTGGGTGTGCAAGTATCGCCATAAGTGCGTTCGAGAATGGTACGCAGCCGGTTGAATGACAGCAATGGGACGCCAACGCATGAAGATGTTGTTAAAACTTATTTGTTATTGATTTTTATTTTAAATCATAAGTGAGTTATATACTCACCACTGCAATTGAAAGTAGAACGGCTGTAAGGTCTCTATAATACACATCAATGAACTATAAAACTAAGCTCTCAAATGGTAAAATAACTAAATTAAGGCAGGTACACGTTACAGACACCTCAATTAAACAATGGCCTCTGCCGTTCGGTGACATGATCGCAGTGAAATACATAACATATATATACACAAATACACCAACACAAAAACGAAGTTGAGGCTTCAAATTTGTCAGTCTCTTCTTTTTGTGCTGAGCGTTAATTAAATAAAACTTTCATGAAAACTTTTGCGCCATCGCAAATCAAATAATAGCGTAATTACGGCTAAGTTTTTAACTCTCTTATACAATTGTTATGGCTTTAGTTGAGCCACCATTTTATCTGCTCTAACAAAGATAAGTTCTTAAACTGGCGATTAAATCTCATTCAACTTTTACTCCCAGCCTCAGTTTAAGGATGTTTTACGACGTAACGACAACACTTTATCTTGAGAACTGTAACTACGCTACACATATGAGTTGGGTACACGGCGTAGCGGTTTCAAGACGGAGATTATCTCGCCAGTTTGTTGACATACTATATAGTACAAGATGTTAGGTAAAGTCTTTACATCGGATATTTTATCCGAGTATCGTAGCCGGTTCCCGACGTTGTATTTTGTTGGTCCTGGCTTAAGTGTATTGAGTTCATGTTCGAAGTACTTTTGGTAAGAAAGTTTTCAAGTCAGTCCGAACATTTCTTATGAGCTTTAATTTTTCTTCTTTTTCACCAATCAGTCATACGCACGATTCAGGTATAATCTCCAAATTAGGCGATATCGCCATACATGCAATCACCGCTCTAGTAAATTAAAAATTAAAATATCCTTATTACGCACAACATTAATCCATTATTTGGTTAATAATAAAGCTTATAAATCCGTATCCAGTGTTTAAGAAGCTCTACGCCTCAGTTTTCATAATGCTGTTGGGACTGTTTCTCACTCATCTAAGGATAGATGCGGTTTTTTTGCGCATTCTAACATGAAAGCTATCCGTGTGTGTTTCTGCAAACATACAAGAAACGCTCCAAAAACCAGGCAGGCCCAAAAGCATTCCGAAAATAAAATAATATCTTCGTGAATATCCACCACAAGGAACAAAAACATATGCTACAAATTGAATTACTTAATTGAACCAACGATGGTCACTAACAGTTTTAATCGCAATATTTCAAATCACAATTTTGTGTGAGTAGTACAAAATTAAAAAACGTAATGACTATTTGAGGCTCGAAGCCCCTGGATGCGGGTAGATAGGGGAGCGGACAATTGTGGAGAACTTTCGGGGAGTCCTTTGTCCAGAAGTGGACTTGCGGCTGATATAATGAACATGATGATTCACAAGTGTTTTTAATGGGTTTAAATACATAAAACACTTTTTATTTACATAAAAGAAGAGTAGTATAGTTTTATAACTTAGAGTAGTATAGTTTAAGTTCTACCTCTTAAAGTTAAGATATTTATGATTTTGGTATCAGTACTTTTTGGACTTGATTAATGACTAATACTGATATTAAGATAATGCAATATTCTTTGAAAAATTGTCCAGCAGTGGACGTCTTTTGGCTGATATGATGATGATGAATATTCTTTGAAAAACACAGTATGTTTTGCCGCCAAAAGAACACGCTAGTTTTTCCTATAAGTATTTGATACTTTATCCGAAAACTGCTTATAAAGCAAATAGAGGTTATAATTGACCTTACTATATAAGGCTTATATTGTAAGGTCGAATATAACGTGTTGATCATTGATTGTTTTCTTAATTCCGCCAAAACGTCAACAAACATTAAATTTAGACGTAAGTATATACCATTACTATTATATCGTTGATCTAGCGGCAGCATGTTTAAACAGGTTGATGTCCTGGGTTCAAATCGCAGGTCAGGTCAGAAAGTGAATTTGGGAACGTGAATTTTTCTGCAAAGAAAAATTTCTCAGTAGTAGCCCAATGTGTGGGAGTTGGCGGCATTACCCCTCGTGCCTTGGAGAACGCATAAAAGCTGTCCTCTTTCCGCTCCTGTCGCTAGCCATCCCATAGGATCATGAGAGTGATGGATTAGAAAGTGCCCCTGTGTTTGCGCACACACTTGTGCACTACAATATGTCCCGCGATGATGGCCAGTCTCCATTAGGATTGGCCAACATCGTCAGTATAAATATCCACCAGCAAAAAACTTACACATCTCTTTATTATCATACCCAACAAAGTACATTTAATGAGACACGTACCTAATGATACAATCAATACTTATTCATTAGGTACTTAAAAGAAAAAGAAAGTTAATTATAAGGAAAACGAGTCCTGATTCATAAAATGCCTCTCGTAAAATATCTGGCTGCTCTAAAGTTTCTATTATTAATTACTACAAAATTCCAGGTAGTGTTTGATTTTGTGAATAAATTGATTTCGTTGAATTCGTACTGGACGATAGGATCTAATTTATTGAAAGGGAGGGAATAAATTAAAAACCTTTGCATAAGTAGGTAATCAGCAAATTTATCAGTGAAACCGAGGTTAGTACATATTATACGATGAATTAAGAATCATCTAAATAATAATAATAGCCTGGGACATTATTCACAAAAGGCGATCTGATCCCAGCAGACTAAGCAGAGCTTGAACTATGGAAACCAGATAACTGATATACTACTTTTATTTTGTAAATACATACTTATATAGATAATTACACCCGGACTCAGGACAAACAGAAATGTTCATGCACACAAATATCTATCCTCAGTGGGAATCAAACCTGCGGCGTGAAAGGCAAGCTTTTACCAACCACGCCAACAGACCCGTCAATTATTTATCAATCGAAAAAATGTATATCGAAGTAATCTCGTGCCCAGGAAAATTGCTTGCATGACTTGTGCAGATATGCATGAAATGCACCAAAATAATCTCTTGTACACACGGCTACATATCAAGCTTTACATTTCCAGTATAAGCTGATCCCGCGTTGTATAGTATTTCCATACAATGAGAGGTCAGCTTATATTGGAACTGTATATCTTGATATGTAGCCGTGTATACAGGAAAATTTATTATATGGCTCGTATATATTTCTGCTTGTGGATAATCGAAGTGAAAACTTCTTGAGGCGAATATTCTTCTTGAAACAAATATTCGTGCTCATCACACAAATATTTGCACTTACCGGGATTCGAACCCAGGACCACCAGCTTCGTAGGCAGGAGCACTACCAACTAGGCTACGGTGACCGTCAAATGCGGTGGTATTGCAGCCCCGCGCCTCGGAGAGCACGTAAAGCCGTCGGTCCTATACCTGTCCTCTTTCCTTTCGTGTCGCTAGTCATCCCATTGGATCATGAGAGTCATGGATTTAAAGTTCCCCTATGTTTGCCCACACACTAGTGCACTATAATATGACCCGCGATGGTGGCTAGCCTCCATTGGGACCGTGGCCGGGGTTCGACCAGTAGGACATTATTAATATCAGCCAGTAAAACATATACTTACATATATAAAACTAGCTATGCCCCGCGGTGTAACCCGCGTTAAAGTAGTTTTGGTGTAAAAGAGTAACAAACATACATCCATACAATCTATTCTCACAAACTTTCGAATTTATAATATTAGTAGGATGTGTACCTCTAGCGATTTTGGCAGTGCACGCCGGAATAGCTCGCAGATGGTAGAATTTTTCCTACTTACTTGACACTTATCGTCATATTTTGGACAATTCACAACAATATCTTTAACAATTGTAGCTTTTGTTTTATTCTGATGTAGCTATATTATTGTAAAGTTTCATTAAAATCCATTCAGTAGTTTACTTGAAAGAGTAACAAAACATCCATCCATTCATACTTACATACTTTCACGTTTATAATATAGATTATATGTGGATATATGTAGAGGAAAACAAAAGAGCGAATTTTCTTGAGATTTCTGCATTCGTAAGCTCAACCACTGAACGTTTATCTCAGTGAAGTTTTATCTGGCGGTAATATATCTTGTTCGTGAGCCTTTTGACTTGCATAAAAATTGGCCGTTCTTCATACAACTTCAGACGGTGAGCTCTTGCAACGTTTTAGTCGACTAGCTTTTGCCCTCGCGGTAGTCGAAATCAGACAATGTGTTTATTATTCCAGCTTAGGTCTTAATCAATCAGAACACCAAAATGAGATATAATTGTTTATTCACCACTTTATAATTAGGTTACACTGTTTTAAATTAATTAATTAGATATAAGATTGAGAGAACGTGCGGCTCGCTCGAGGTGCGAAACCAAAAAGAACGAATCGATATGGCAATACTAAACACAGTGAAGAGGTTAAAACGAATAAATCAAGATCATATTTATAAACTGAAGAAATGGATTGACTGTTTGTTTCGCTGACTTAGATCAACGTTTGTTTTATCATTTTAGGGGTTGAATATTAAAAACAATGATACACACGTCTAATGAAATCGTTTAAATAATATAAATTCCAAGTTTAAAGTTGATTACATTAAGACTTTGTTTGTATCGAACACGTTGTTCGATACAAACTTTGCAACCCCTTTTAATCCCCTTAGGGGTTAAATTTTGAAAAATCCTTTCTTAGTGCACACCTACGTCACTTAAGGAATATTTGTGCAAAACTTCATGGTTCTAGACCAAGCGGTTTTAGCTGTGCACTGATCGATCAGTCAGCAAGTTTCTACTTTTATATATATAGATTCGTTATTTATTTTATTACCAAACTAACTACCCCGTGCCTAGGTACAGGTCTAAAAAGTAACCAATGCCATCACTTTTGGGTTTCGTACCTGCGTGGAAACTGGTCTATAAAAAGTAACCAACGTTATAGGCCACTCTTTTTGGGTTTCGGAGCTGCGTGGAAACTGGTCTAAAAAAAATAACCAACGCTATAGGCCACTCTTTTTGGGTGTCGGACCTGCGTGGAAACTGGTCTATAAAAAATAACCAACGCTATAGGCCACTCTTTTTGGGTGTCGGACCTGCGTGGAAACTGGTCTATAAAAAATAGCCAACGCTATAGGCCACTCTTTATTGGGTTTCGGACCTGCGTGGAAACTGGTCTATAAAAAGTAACCAACGTTATAGGCGACTCTTTTTGGTTTCGGACCTGCGTGGAAACTGGTCTAAAAAAAATAACCAACGCTATAGGCCACTCCCTTTGGGTTTACTGACGACGAAATTTATAAAACGGTCGGGTTCTAAAGACCTTCTGTGCAAGTGTCACTCTCCGCTTGGCTATTAACGTAAAGGCACTCGACCGTTTGAAGATCCGAGTAGACATTTAATCGATACGAATGCAAACTAAGGGAAATGGAGGGCGATGATGACGTAAATTCAGTGGAGTAATAATCTACTTCCCCCTCTACCATGGGTGTGATTACGTAACATATTCTACACAAACATATAACCGAACTAGCTGTACCCCGTGGTTTTACATGCTTTTGAAGCATGTAAAACCACGTAATGCGTGCGTAAATCCGTAATGTATTATACCCTATGTGATATTCAGATAAGTAAGATATATTACTACAAAGTTTCATCAACATCCGTTCGGTAGTTTTTGCGTGAAATAGTTACAAACATTCATACATCCGTACTCACAAACTTAAAGATTAAATATAAGAAGGATTCAGACGGTCTTCTTTAAAATAGTGGTTTATATAACTAACCTCTACGTTATTAGGGGTACGTTGAAGTCTATTATAAAATAATTGATTATGAATGTCATCGAGATGTTTTTAACCATTAAAAAAGCTAGTCCTTTAAGATATTCTTCAAACTTTTTTAACTTCAAATTACATGAACATATTAGTTCCCTCGGACATTTTTAAAAATAGTCAGATAATTATAATTAAATAGCCGGATAAGTATATTATTACAATTAAGGTATTATATGACATATATGATAGTGATTTAGTATTTCTTAAGGAGGGCTAGCCAGTTGCTCGTATCGGTTAAGCATTTAACCGTACGGTCAGTCCATAGATGGGTGACCGTGAAAGTAATTACTTTCAGCGCGTCGCCGTGCTTCAATAGGCACGTTAAGCTATCGGTACCAGTAACTTGTAAACAACAGTCGTCGTTATATGCCCAAAATATGTTATATAATTGCATTAAACTCCTCTGGATACCTCTTATTTTATGGCACAGACGCCAGCACATCAAGCTACCCAAATCTGTCAAATTTCCACAATTGAAAATGAACCTTACGCTTACGTGATAAAGTTGAAAATCTATAAAATAAATTTGACAGATTGGGGTAGCTGGATGTGCTGGCGTCTGTACATACACAAAATAGAAAATAAAAAAGTACATATATGACTTTAAGCTTGGCGCAGTGGTTAAGGTAGTTGCCTCGCTAATACCTCGGCGTTTTTAAGTTTCGGGTTCCATCACCGCACGAGATGACTTTTTGTGCGACTGGTTAATGGTTATTCTATGTCTGGGTGGCTGCCGTCTAACGCCCGAAATTAATAAACGATCCTAATCCATTTTATGCTATCTACGATAGCAATTTCGATCCATTTGTCTATTAAACCGTGCCAATAAAGCATCCACAGATTGAAAAAGCAATCTTTCCGAACGAGCGATCTTTGGGAGGACGGATCATAGAAAAAGATAGGACTCTGTACTAAAATGACAGGTTGCACGTGCCAATAACCAATCCATTAATTTTGACATAAGCTTCGATAGCCAAAACAATCTAAAGTTGCAATCCTAGAAATTCGGTGGATTGACGATTGGTTCTACAGATAAAATTGGTGAAATAGTTAATTATAATCCAAAATGGCTTTGCATATAAATAATTAATAATAAGAATATTTTTTTGTTTACAAAATAGGCGGCAACCACTTCACGTCACTGTTTAAATTATTTGTAAAATAAACACAGAATTCAATAATAAAATTATTGCTTATCATATCAGAATCCATTATAGGTATTATATTTATTAATAAGTAATTATTTGTACATTAGTTATAAATGCTTTGCAACAAAAACAAACAACCAACTTACTGCTTTTTTGTTCTTGATCCGATCGGCAACGACGGCGCAGGCGTGCGTTTTGCTTGTCAAATTTTGATACGTTCCGTTCCACCAAAACATAATGTTTGACCAATTAAGTTTCATTTTATTATTATATACCCTAGTCGTCTAGTAAAATATTTTAACCTAGCTATAAATAAGTCAGTATTGATGACTTATCGTTAATATATTTAAAAATAAATTTTCATCTTAAATTAAATGGTATAATTGTGTCCTGAGTTACCGAGTTCTGCATAAACCGGAACGCTGCAGAGGGAAAGGATCGCACCCCAATCTCTGGGCAAAAAATGGATGGATTGATATGTTTTGTTATTGGCACGCAGGTAAAGATCAAGATAGCGATAGAGCTAATCTAGAGATAGGACTGACTGACAGATTGCGGATCGTTTATTAATTTCGGGCGTAAGCAGTGGAACACCCTCCCGAACGACGTGTTTCCAGACCTTGTTTCATACAACTTGGGTAATGACTTGGGTTTATTCATTATAGACCTGTCTCTGTCTGATCTAGTGTTTGTATCCTATACAAATAGTAAAGTAAAAGTAAACCAAATCACAAATGAAACACGTCGAGAGTTTAAACAATAATAAGAATAAAAAAATAAAATAAAGAGGTGGTGTGTCTTTTAGGGTGTGTGTATGTGTGTAAGAGGGTGTGATGCGCTTATTTAAGAATCACAAGTAAGTTTTCGGTATCATCGTAATTTAGGTTACTTAACCAGTTTTTAATTGTATGCTTACATTTTGCTTTGTGCATAGGGTACATGTTAAGCAGTTTATTGACCTTACTGTACATGAAGCCACTAAGAAAACCAAAGGAACGTTGAGCAAGAGCTGTGATAGCGAGTACCGGTGGGCAGACAATATATTTGCGTCGCTGAGATTGGAACTTAGTTGGATCATAAGGGGTTTGAGAGTGGGTGGTAACAAGAAGATTGAAGATGAAAAGTTTTCGAACTGACAGGACATTACAATTTTGGTAAAGTTCACTGGTGGGAAATCTACATATAAGGGAGCCGCCATCCTACTTTCAGAAGCGCTCTTTGCGCCCGCTCTAGTTGTAGAAGATGCGTTTTTGAGGACCCGCCCCAAGCCACAATACAGTAGCTAATTACTGACTCTCCTAGAGCCAAGTATACGGTTCGAAGTACATGGGTATCGGCAACATGTCGGAGATTTTTAAATACATAAATTAGCTTACGCAACCTGGAGGTAAGTGTGTCAATATGGGTGTGAAATGTGAGAAGGTCATCTATCTGCACACCCAAATACTTTACCGAGTTGGTCCTGTTTAAATGGGGACAGGTGCATAATGTTGTTGGGGCTCGGGAAGCACAAGAGTGGACTGACAAAGAATAGGGGGTGGAATAAAGTTTGCCGGTGGACGACAATGAGAAAGTGATATATTTTGTTTTTTCGACGTTCAAAGTTAGAAGGTTCAGGGCTAGCCAGTCAGTGATAGCGTTGAGGCCACGTTGAGCGTATTTGAAGGCTGAGTCCCAGGATTCCCCGTGAAAAATGAGGGCAGTATCATCAGCGTATGTATAGATGGAACCACATTCAAGTTGATGCTGACATAAGTCGTTTATATATATTAGAAATAATGTGGGGCCAATGATACTACCCTGAGGCACACCGTGAGTGATGGTAACTTTATCGCTAATACAGTCACCGATTCTGACGCACTGTTGTCCATTTGCGAGATAACTTTCGAATAGAGAAAGTTGAGTGCCTCTGATACCGATACCTTCAAGTTTCATCATGAGAGTGGGAATAGAGATCGTGTCGAAAGCTTTTGCGAGGTCTAGAAAGATACCTATTACTTTTTGTTTCTGATCTAAGTTTGTAACATCTTTATTAATTAAGTTAAGAACTGCGTTACTGGTAGAAATTCCAGAACGGAAGCCATACTGTGAAGAAGACAAAAGTTTATATTGTGCAAGGTATTTATTGAGCCTATTGTTCATTAGCCTCTCTAAAAGTTTAGAGAGGGTGGGCAGTATAGAAATAGGTCTATAGTTTTTCGACAGACCTCTATTCCCTGTACCCTTGTAAATCGGGTGAACTGCAGCTAACTTGAAAGCTTCAGGAAAAACTCCTGTTGTGATTGCCAAGTTACATAAGTATGTAATAGGCGTGATAAGGCTGTGTATACAAGTTTTAAGGAACATCCCAGAGATCATGTCAGTCCCCACAGCACAATCACTCCTAAGGTTGGCTATAAGGCCCCCTACCTCGGCCTCATCAGTTTCAAGGAAAACAAAAGTGTGTGGAAACAAAGAGCGGACTGGTGCTAGGGGGGGTACAGTTGAGACCTTGATATTATCAGCCAATATGCGTCCGACGTTGACAAAATAATGATTGACGTTATTTATGCTGGTTTTGGTATCTGGGTGTGAAAGAAGATCGCCTGCGTGTGTCTTTTGTTTTTGAGTGTAAGTGATCGTTTTTATAGCTTCCCAGAGCTTCTTGGTGTTGTTTTCCGCGTTTTTAATTTGAGATTTGTCAAATTTGCGTTTTGCAGATTTAAGTATAAATCTACAATAATTTCGGTATCTTTTATATGTTAATTTAAGAACTTCATCATTTGGAGACTTTTTTAGTTTTAGATGTAGATTATCACGGTTACGTAAACACTTTAGAAGCCCAGGCGTCATCCACGGTTTGCGTAGCCTTTCACGGTTTGGTAATACTCTCAAAATGGTATTTGCCACTATGATTGTTTGCAAGGTTTTAATAAAATAATTTGTAGCTTCGTTGACGTTTTTGGTGGTGTAAATAGGATTAAAATCGGTCTGAAGCAAAGATTCTTTGATTTTATCATAATTAATAAATTTTGTTGTTGTTTTGTTCAATTGCGTTGTATTTCTTGGTTGTGTTATTATATGTATAAATAGTAAGACTGTGTCATGATCGGTTAATGATGTATCGGCAACAAAACAGGAGGCTTGACTTTTCGTTTTTAAGATAAAATGGTCAAGGCAGGAGCGATTAAGTCTCGTCGGTAGTACATGTGCCGGTAGCATCCCGTGGTATGCGAGCATTGTCAGATAATCGCACGAGCGAGAATCATTACTATTATCCGCGATGTCAATGTTTATGTCGCCTGCCAGGATGATATTTTTGAAAGCAGATATTGAGTTTAAAAGGTTGTTTAGTGAGTTCAAGAAGGGTGTAATATTTTGGTTAGCTGGGGAGCGGTATATAGCAATAACTATGGTATCTTTGTTGATTGTGAGCATAAGACAATTCGCGTCCTGTAATACAGGTTCGTTTACCGATATTTGGTGTAGGTTTCGGAAATACACTATTACGCCCTCATTTTGAGTGCGATGTTGTTCGGTCGCGACAGGAGTATATCCTAACATCGTAGGTAAGGGCGGGGAACCTAACAGCCAACATTCAGTGAGTATAATCATATCCCATGTCACTCTACTTCTTTCTAGAAGAGTAGTAAGGCCATCAAAGTTTTTATTGATGCTCCTTATGTTTTGGCAAAAGAACTTAAGAGTGTTTTGATGTGCACTAGAAATTTGATAACAGTCATCAATCATACAGGTAGCCGAAACAGCCACCGAAATTAGGTCTATATCCGTTTGTATAGTTTTTAAGGGGTCGAATTTGGAGTAATTAGTTGTTTAACATTAAAATCAAAAATGTAGAAAGTCAAATAGAAAGCTTGTAGTACAATAGGGTCATTATTATGCGGCTTAAGTTTTTGTGAGTTATGGTTTTGTATGTCTTGAGTAATAAGTAGAATATTATAAATCATAATATTGTAGAACAATGTAATTGTGTGTGTGTGGGTGATGGTACTCGTATGTTGAACAATGAATATTTAAGGCTTAAGGCATCTGTATTGGTATAATATCGTTTCAATACAGTTATGTTTAACCAAGGACATGTTATTAGTCGATGAAAAAAATAACAGTAAATAAATAATAATTGGAATGTTATCAATCTAAAAAAGTAGCCTAGTCATTCGGTGGCAGAGGATAGTTTACGAAAGTCTTCTTCAGTATAAATGCAATAAGGTGTAGAGGTTGCAGTCCTTTTTATGTAGATCTTTCCATAGCTTGGCCAACAACTATCACATTTGCCGTCCTTTTGGAGTTTGCGCCCCAAATAGTACAAATGTTTTGCTTGAGAGGTCAGTGACTCAGTAATATAGATGGGAGTTGGTGGGCCCGTCAGCTGAATACTGGTAGTCGATAGTTTATTTTTAGGGTTCAACTTGTTATATGTTCTAGATGCTTTCAGGAAATTTTCTTTGTTAGCGGCGGAATAAAACTCGACGACGACAGTGCTAGGGGTCGACGATCCTTTTCTCGACTTCAACCGGTATATATTTTTGACCTCGGATGATGGAATGTTAACGTTGATAGTTGTTCCGATTTTTGTCAACTTCTCTATTAGAGTAGCTTTATTTTCCAGTTCTGTTGTTGGTAAATTATTTATTTCTATCATAGCCGAACGGGAGTTTCTTTCAAGAAACTCTACTTTTGACTCGAGTGAGTTAATTTGATGTTTGAGTTTTATGTTCTCACATTCGGTTGCATCCACACGGGCCAATAGTTCATCGTACTTTTTTGAAAAAAAGGCAATAGATTCTTGAATATTTGTATTTTGCTCTGAAATTTCTTTCATTTTGGATTCTAAGGAGTCGAGTTTCTCAGACTGTTTACGTTCGAAAGAAGCGAAAAGTTTGACTATTTCTGTTAAAATTACAGGGTTTTCCGACTTATATTCTTCGAGTTGACCATCTTCGAGTCTACGTCGTGTTCTTCGGCTTAGATTAACATTCATATCGTTAACCTGGGCGGGATTAATTGATTGTATGTTTAGCGCAGGTTCGGAAGAGGCGGCATGCAAATTGACTGTGGAGGGAGAATTCTTCCCTAACGAAGGGTTTGGGTGAGTAGACATAATGAATTAAAATTAATTAATTGTCTTCGTGCAGAAAAGCAAAAGTTAAATAAATATGTTGTTGCACGCCCGCGCAGTCCGTGTGTCACTCAGTTTCTTATCGGTCCTTATCCTTCCCCGACAACTTTGGGTGAAGCGTATCGTGGTACAATTAGGCTTGCGTACGGGCAGGTATGTGTTTGAGGAGCGCTGATTAATAATATGTTGTTCTATATTGACTATCTCACTCACGCAGCCAATGATGTCCACGTTGCGGCGTTTCACTGCGGCCTATAGAAAACCGATAAGCTTGCAACCTGACGCCTATGATCCAAACTTTGCAGCTTTTTATTTGTTAGGTCTCTGTCATCGATTATCCTGCGAGCGCGTCTGTCTATTGAATTCAGAGAGTCCAGCTGATATTTTGCAGAGCCATCCCAAAGATGAGAGCAGTACTCCATGCAGGGTCGGACTTGAGCTTTGTACAAATTTAAAAGCTGTTCCTTCGTGAAGTACCGTCTCACGTAAATGACTAAATCATTCGTTCAAACGGCTTCCATGAGCACATGTGACGTCATAAATGGTCCGGAATCAGATTTCAAACGTTGAAGCCGAGTGAACGAATGATTTAGTAATATCTAACCTTCATCTATTTGAACGCCGATCACGATCCGGTGAATTAAGCGGTAGGCACCCCTGGTTGTGGTTTGTGACTGTTAACTGAAACTCAACATTTTTTTTTCATTTTACCCATACATGTACTAATACAGTTTGTAGTATTTTACATTAACACTGTATGGCTTTGTTATTGCTGAAATAAAGTATTTATCTATGGATAGGTCTTCAAAAATGATATTGAAGTTCATAATATATATTATATATTTTTGTTCTAAACTGAATAGTTTGCGCGAGAGACACTTCCAAAGTGATATAATGAGTGTCCCCCCTGTAACTTCTAAAATAAGAGAATGATTAAACTAAAAAAATACATGTTGTACATTACCATGCAAACTTCCACCGAAAATTGGTTTGAACGAGTTCTAGTAAGTAGTTTTTTTAATACGTCATAAATCGTAAACCGCATTTTATTTTTCATTTAATCAACTGAAATACTTGCTGTTACGGAACCCTTCATGGGCGTGTCCGACTCGCACTTGGCCGGGTTTTAAAGTCTACGTGAATAAAAACCTTTTTTATTTGTTTTTTAATACCCCAAATGCTGGCGTTGTGATTAAAGGAACTGTTTGTGTATCCGTTTATGTCATTGATAAATTTTTATGCGATTTTATTGTCTGAAAGCTGGTCTAATGATAATGGTCTTATGTACAATGATTAATGACGTTCCATTCGGCTGTTTAAAGTCGAACTTCTTTTATGTTGGGTTTGGTTTTAGACGATTAATTAGTGTCATGAAAGTGCAAAGCTTTTTGTAAAATAATAGCAGGGAATTTTTACGTTAAAGCCAGAATACCACAAAATACAAATAAAAATTCAAATGTGTATAATATGTCAACTGCAATATGTCGACTCTGTTGAGATCGCTGTTGAGGATGACTTTGGTTCACTTTATAACGTAAATCTCTCATAGAGAAGACTGTATTCTGAAAGTAACTCTTTAACTGTATACAGTAGCATCTCAAATAAAAATAAAAAAGGTTTTTACTCACGTAGACTTTAAAAAAGCGCTTGTAAATAGTCAGAACATGTTTGTAATACAGTTATTATTTCTAGTTACTTATTACAGATATTTAGGTACACGGAATGTTAAAACATTTATACAATTTATTTTATAATGGTAGTGATATTTAGCTAGCTTGTATTAAGTTATTGTCAAGGAGATTATGTTTTGGTTTAATTATTGAAAGAACAATGTCCATTTTTCACCTGACTTTGTATAGAAATGAAATAAATCTTAAAATTCAGCTTATTGAATTGTAAATTAATTACGCTTATCACAATGTTAAAAGAAACGCAGGAAAAAAATATATTTTAATATTTCTCTACGTCCAGGTTAAACGTATTAACATATTTTGAACGCATCTCAACAGTATCTCTATGTAGTCTGTGACCTCAACTCACACTTTTGTAGGATGTTCCATTTTACATACTGCTATAGTGCTACAAACTTATCTGAACCGGTGGGCAAAAGTAGAACTAACGACGCCAGTTTGAAATGTCAATCGGCCTGTTATTCCATGACATTACTGCCATTGATTGTTTGTTGCACGTATTTATTTTTCCATATGTGGTTTTTAATTGTGAAAAATTCCGAAAGCTTTAAAAAGTGATGCGAGGAACGTTACATTACAAGTATTGAATGATATGAAGGAAGACAAACGCCTTCAGGCACCAATTATACCCTTCAATAAGTCGAATGAACGCGTAGCTGCTGCTACAGGTCAGTGTTGTCAGCTTCTGAATAAATGCGAAACTCCCCCTCGCACTTTAAATTAAAATAAATATTTTAAAATATTAGGTCTTTACCTATGAAATTGCCGTTCTGCAGTACTGGCCATTTCAAATCAAAATAATTTTTGTTTGGCTAAGAATTCTAATTTCAAATTAATTTTATTTTAAAAACATGGATTCTTTTTTCCAAAAGTAGTCATTTCTTTATTGATTAGTGTTACATTTTCATCGCATTTCAATCTTTTTCGTCATCATGGATACGTTAAAAATTCGAGTAATTATGGAATATGAGTACCGTCGTGGCAGCAACGCGGCACAAGCGGCACGCAACATCAACGACGTTTACGGAGCTAACACTACAAACCAACGCACCACCTGTTATTGGTTTGCTCGCTTCCGTTCTGGAAATTTCGACCTGAAAAATGAACCTCGCGGTCGTCCGAAGACTTTGGTCGACAATGACGAATTAAAGGCGGTTGTGGAAGCTGATGATACACAATCTACGGCTGAATTAGCAGCAGCTTTCGACGTTAGCGTCAAAACAATATTGGTTTGCGTCAAATTGGCAAGGTAAAAAAGCTTGACAAATGGATGCCCCACGAACTCAATGATCGCCAGCGCGAAGTACGCGTCGAGACGTGCCTTGCACTGCTCAACAGACACACAAATGAAGGAATTTTGAACCGCATTGTTACCTGCGATGAAAAATGGATTCTGTTTGATAACCGCAAGCGCTCAGCAAGTTGGTTGGATCCTGGTTCAGCACCTAAACAATGCCCTAAACGAAAACTTACCCCTAGAAAAGTGATGGTCACTGTTTGGTGGTCTAGCGCCGGTGTGATTCATCACAGCTTCTTACCAAACAGGGTGAGCATTACTGCAGATGTGTACTGTGAAGAACTGAGCACAATGATGGAGAAGCTGGCGCATCTCCAACCAGCATTGGTCAATCGCTCGTCTCCGCTGCTCCTGCACGACAACGCGCGACCTCATACTGCACAGCAGACGGTCTCCAAGTTGCAAGAACTGGGGTTGGAAGCTCTCCGTCATCCGCCCTACTCACCAGACCTTGCGCCTACAGACTACTACTTTTTCCAGAATTTGGATAACTTCTTGGCGGGAAAAAAATTCAATACCCGAGAGGCAGTACAAAATGCCTTTGAAGAATTTGTTGCCTCCCGTCCAGCTGATTTCTTTAAGAAGGGCATCAATAAACTGCCACTGCGATGGCAAAGATGCATTGATTGCATGGGTGATTACTTCGATTAATACAAATAAAAAAATTCATGAAAAAAATTCGTTTAAATTTTTTCATACAAAACGGCAATTTCATAGGTAAAGACCTATTATTCATTATTTATTTAATTTTTGCTATTTCCATTGTAGGTGTCCGGGAGCGATTTGAAAGAAAACTTGTGACAGAAAAAGAGCAAGCAGATGCAAAAATTTATAGCAGATCAGAATATTGGTAGATCGAAGTCTGAAATCCTATCATTGATTGCAGAAGCTTTTGATAGAATAACAGTCAATAAATGGCAAAAGCATTGCAATCATGTAAAAATATTGAAAATGTGTATCGAAAAAGGGATGGATACTTAGACGAGCCTTTCATCATTCATTTAGGTAGTGATAGTGAAAGCAGTGATTCCGATAATGATGATGATGAAATGACTACTGAATTAAACCATTCCGGTGACATAATAATACCTGGAGTGTCTCTGTTAGAGAACACTCAGCATACATTTTATGTAAATGATCATAATTATTGTATAAAATTATAAAGATTTGTAATGACAGTATTTGTTTGCTTTTTAGTGAAGTAACATTTACATTACAATGTGCATATTATTTTTACCCACTTTATGGCAAAAAAATAGTTACTAGCAACACTAAATGCGATAACAGCGACGCTGCCAGCGGGCCAGATAAGTTTGCAAGACTGTACTTGGCTTTATTCAACTCTGTTTCTGAGTTTTATAGATTATTTCACGTTTTATTTACAAGTATTTCTATACAAATAAGTATTTTAAAAGTACAGATTAATTAAAAATAACATAATAAATAAATACATTAATCATGCAGTACCTATGTCATTAAGTGTGCACAAGTGAAACGGATTTTTTTGACATTTGACGAAAAAATTAAATTTTAGACCATAGCTAAGTAAGTATTCCTATATAAACTTCGAGCGATAGGTTCTAGCACATTAATTTATTTCTTTATTTTATATTTGGTAAATGACAAATCCTAACTAGATTCTTTTACTCATAATTACCTGTTTCTTACCAAAGCAAGCAAAGGCCGCCTGCCATTATGCCAAGAAAAGTAAAATTCATATTTTCTTGACTTCGTAGCGTTTATATCGTAAAAACGACTTTATGACATTATTTTCTAAACTTACAGGTACCCTTTCTGCTAAACCTTATACATTTATATAAGAAAATGTATGTATATATATATACATACATTTTCACTATCAGGTTTTTAAATGTATGGAAGGTGGGCATTGTTCTTTATATTTTACTACATAGGTATTGTCGCTATTTCGCTATATTAATCGCTATATTATTCCATATCGTGTCCCTACACATTACTGGTCAAGTACAGACGCCAGCACGTCAAGCTATCCCAATCTGTCAAATTTCCCCAATTGAAAGTGAACCTTATGCTTTTGTGATACAGTTGAAAATCTTTAAAAGAAATTTGACAGATTTGAGTAGCTGGATGTGCTGGCGTCTGTACAATGGCAGTTGGCAGCAGCAGACATACTCAGCTGGTCTGCCAAGAATAGTAGTATTATAATCTACAGGTGTTTCATCTATATTTACTATTCCAATTATCTTTAAAATACTGTTCTCAATATCAATTTTCAATATACATTATGTAAGAAATCTATATGCAAGTAACAATTATATGTTTAACTGTAACGTTGTGTCCTAAGATACACCACATTAACAATTCTTTCATTATAAATAAAAAATAAAAAAAGCCTTTTATTTCAGCAGAATAGAATACTAATTATAGAATTTCTGAGTTGGTTAGTAAGTGTTAATTAGATATTTAGTATTTTCTTATATTGTAAAAAAGTTTGGTTTTTCTCTTCTGCATGAACCCCTCCACAGGTAAAGGCCTCTTTCATTATATTTCTATTTAATAGTGTCCGAAGGTAGAAAGACAGCCAGAGTTGTCCGGCACAGTGGGATACACTTGTGATGTGGAACCTAAGTAAGACACTACACTCTACACTTACGACGATTTTTTTAAATTTAAATAATTATGACAATATGTTGATTTATTTATTTGTATTATAATTTTATTTCTATATTAGGACTAATTGACAATTTATTAATTATTTACCTTTGACCTTTGACATGACTACCTATATTGACATTGTTTGTGATATTATAAATAATCGATGTGAACATTATTGACATGTAATTAACATTACCAATAAATTACTATTGACTACTACTATTGACTAAGATTATTTTTACATAATGTGCATTATACTGCGTGTTATTTTGAATTATACTTGAAAAATATGCACTCCTAGTCAGCCACACCACATCACCACGTGTGCGCTAATCTGCACTGCCATCAGTAACTATGCTGCACACCGGAACGACACATCTTTAAATCAGGGGGAGTGCTCGTGCCAGGGACCTTGGACATTTCTGTGATCTTTGATTGTCTGTGATTCTCAACGACAACCCTCGATCTTGTCTACAGACTCTCATATCTTACCTACCCGATCTAATAACTCTAGTATTTAATATATAATAGAACCGTTATATTTAGTTATCGTGTAATATTAGTTATACCACTAAATAGTGTAACACTAAATTATTTTATCTTATAAAAACAACCTACATATCCATTTCTATTTCTATTATACTACTACTACACTATTTTTGCCCACTAGGGTTAAATTCCTATTATAACCACTAGTGTTCCATAATGCAACACAATAACACTTCTAGAATTGAGTAGGTACAATAAACGTAACATAGCTATACCTTACTATAAAAACCGACTTCGTACAAAAATCGACATCGGAACGATAGTTAGTTGTATCGGAAAAGTATTGAAAATGACTAAAGTGACTGAATTAGACTGACTGTCATTTACGGTCAAATTGGTCAAAAATGGTCTTTAACTGTCAGAAATGGTCATTTACAGTCAATTTGATTTCATTAATAGGTATTTTAGTACCCTTTAAAGTGTTTGTCGTTGATAAAAGTCTACAACTTCTAAATTGAAACAAAAAAGTGTTTTTATGACTTATAGTATTATTATATAGTGTTAATCATTTAACATTTCTAATCATGCGTGCATTTAAGACAAAAAAAGCTGGGTAAACATCCCTAGCGGAGTCCCACAAGGCTCTCTACTAGGTCCATTATTGTTTTTAATTTTTGTAAACGACATCGACAAATGCTTCGACCACTCACACTTACTATGCTTTGCTGACGACATGAAAATTTTTACCGCGGTAGAAACACAGGCAGATGTTGTTAATCTACAATCTGATCTAACCCGATTGACGGAATACTGCAGGTTAAATGAGTTGGAGTTAAATCCCTCAAAATGTTCGGTATCTACCTATTGCAGAAAAACAAACATTATCGCTTCTGAATATTACCTTAATGGCTACAAGCTTTCGAAACTGCCCACTGTACGTGACCTAGGCGTTATTCACGATTCGAAGTTACTCTTCCAGGAACATATCGATCACATAATTAAAAAAGCATCGCAAGCCTTAGGGTTTGTGATGCGAATGTCAAGCCAAGACATTTAAAATATTGTACTGCACTTTCGTACGCAGCATATTAGAATATGGCTGTCAAGTTTGGAATCCACGTTACGACAAATATATATCCCAAATCGAAAATATTCAAAAAAAGTTTATCAAATAACTTTGTTTTCGCTTAAAATACAAATTTAAATCAGATGATTACATTCAGCTATGTGCCAAATTTCACTTTCTTCCCCTCAGTATGCGTCGCGAAATTAGTGACATCACGTATCTGATGAACATAGTATCCGGTTCAATTGATTGTCCTTATCTCCTTTCAAATATCCACTTCAACGTGCCCACGAAAGTAGTAAGACACCATACTCCAATCCATCTTCCATTAGTATCTACTAACTATCGCCAAAATGCTTTCCTGTGGCGGGCGAGTAATTCGTTAAACGTAAATACTAAGAAATTTGATTTTGATATTTTTAATTCGAATCCGGAATCAGTGAGACGGCAGCTCAGTCAAGACTTTTTCTCGAAATTTAGTGTGCAATAATCATTTGTTTGATCCTTATACGACTCACATCTAACTTGTATCCGAATTCATATTCGTGGAGACCTATAAATGGCTAACTGTTGTGTATACCTAATCTATTAAGTTATTGTAAGCTGTTGGTCTTCCTAATAATGTTAAATAAATAAATAAATAAAATGGCAACGTCGCATCGTCTCGCGCATCGACTTTGATGTCGTCTTATTCTCTCATGAAATAATACAAAATAAAACGTTGCTTCATTTAAACTTGCTTATTAATTGGGTACCTAAATAATTAAATAATTGGGTGGTAGTCGAGAATAGACAATAATATTTGATTCAAATTGACCGAATTCGACAGTAAATGACCGGTCATACTTATAAGGTTTATGACAATTGTGACTAGTCATATTCAGTCATTTTACATCTTTAATCGGAAGGACAGGGGCTCGTCGTAGAGCAGCCCGAGTTATCCTGTATTCCTGCTGTGCGTTAAAAATGTAATAGAAGCTAAATATTTGCGTATATCCGTCTACAGAGCCATGCGATGCAAAATTGTTACAAAAATACCAACAAGAGTACAAAACGTGTACGAGCTCGTGTTCAAAATAAACTATTTTGTTTACGAGTGAGTACGATTTTTAGCGACTCTTTTATGAATTAGCAAACGACCGGTGGATTAAAATAAACGAGAGATATTTTAAATCAAATAGTTTGAAAATTGAATGTTAGTTTATACCTCGTTGGTCGAGCGGTAGCATGTTCTGCCATCAGTCCTGTGCCTCTTTCCTAGCGTGTCGCTAGTCGTACCATCAGACCATGGCTAGTCTCCTTGAGACTAGCTGCCGTGGCCAGGCCAGAAATTCGGCTAGCAGGACATTATTATTATTTAAGCTTAACCGGATGCTTGGATAGAAATAACCGGTAGCTATATTTAAGAAAAGTAGAACGTAGTATATTTTCTTTCTAAGACCAGTTCAACTGGGTTGTATATCCACTTTACAGAATACTCTCCATCCAGATATATTATAATTAGCCAAAAGTGTTATTGTGTGAATGTAATGTAATTTCATTTCATTTATTTCATTAACAATTTTTACATTGTATTGAAAATTTACATTAAATTACAAAATTAAAACAAACCAAGGTACAATGGAAATTATAAAATTACAGTAGGAATTCATTAATAAAATACCAAAAAAAGATTGTTAAAAGAGTAAACCATTTTCATCATTACAATAGTGTAAAAAGTATAATGTAATGTCAAAACAGATATAAATACAGTTATAATATGATGTGATGTATAGTTATAATGTGATGATTATGTCAATTGAAGAATATTAAACAATTTATTAAATTTTTATGTTAAAAAAATAACTAAAAATATTTATGCCAAAAACAAAAACAAATACATATATTACAAATTCCCATACAAAGTCAAAATTAAAAATAAAATCATAAATTTTAATTAAAATAATTGTGGTAATGAAAGAAGGGTAGGCAATGCGTTAGTGATCCGTATATAATGAAAGCGTCAAAGGTATTCGGAAACAGCATTCCATCGGATCCCTGCTGTGTGGTGACGGCGGCGAATATCAGAATATCATCACCCCATCTCATCCCGTGGGTGGCATAGTATCCCGTGGGAATATCTACCGGGCACCGAGGACGAGCAGCAGTTTCCTTCTGAGTACTATGACTATATTACTGCGATCGCCAACCCGACTGCCAAGCGTGGCGATTAGGGCATAATTCCCGAAGATGATTCTGGGGGATTGTCCAACAGTGTATTTCTTTCAGCTGTAATGTTGATCCCATTAGGTGGTCCATAGGCTGTAGTTGTATGCCAACTTATTAGAAGAACAAAACCATAGTGTTTTTTCATAGCTATCTGTCAATCTTCTACGATGGTACAGAACCCTTCATGTGTGAGATGGAATCGCACTTGACCGGTTTTTCACGATTTATGTGTATTCATAAACCAGTTTGTGGAGATCTTTGGTGGCGGCCTTTGTCCAAAAGTCGTCTTTCGGCTGATATGATGATGGTGATGATGATAAACCAGTTTCAGTAATAAACTCCCTCATCATATCCATATTCTTAACATTTTATAACACTGAGTTTTTAGACACGTACAAGTAAGTACATTTACATTTACTACCTATCTGAAAACGACCACTCCATGCAATCTCATTGCAGAGATATTTTGGATCTGGTAACGGTGACGTGGCAACCCTCAAGAAGCGAGCTTATTCCCTTCTTAAAGACCGACAATGCACGTGCGGCTCTTCCGGCGTTGCGAGTGTCCAATGGTTATCACTTACCAACAGAGGTGCTATTTTTGCTAATTCAGTACTATGTTATAAAACATTAATAATAAATAATAATCCGGCACATATCAACTAAGCAAAACTTGTACAAACGCCAGCACATCAAGCTACCCTAATCTGTCAAATTTCCCCAACTAAAAGTGAACCTTATGCTTAACTTTTGGTAGCTGGATGTGCTGGCGTCTGTACAATGGGTACTAGCCAATAGCACTAGCACTAACCATACTGTTAATACATACCATGTACAGTCGGTGATATCTATTACCTGACCCTAGTTAAGAAATAATGAATTTAAACCCTCACTTTGAAACTTTAAGGTTTATTTTGAATTGGTATGGATTTATCAGACTTGTGGTACTTTTTAAACAAAAACATTTATAAAACAGACACTTAAATTTGATCATTAAAACTTGGGCATTAGGGTTGTTTATAAATCGTTATAATATTGGTGAAGTTGCAACTAATAGCTTATTTTAATAGAAACAAATAAATAGTTAATACATAGTATACAATACACAGTAAACACTGAGATCAAGACAAAGGGAAGCTTAGGTTATGTTTGAGTGATGACATTAACCATGTTATCACCCTAACATCGCCAAACTTTCCCCACACCCTACAGAGATAATTTTATGTTATTAACTTAACTCTGCTATTTACACTCGTACTATATTATTACCAACATAAAGGACGATTCTGTAATCTCCTTTTTTAAGGAATAATGACGGCCGCCGGCCGCCGTGACTCATTTGGTAGTGAAGCAGCCTAAAGGTTCTTGGTTCAATAAACATGTAATCAGATGGCTTACATGTTTATTTTCTGATATCACTGTGTAAGAATTCAGGTTTGGTAGTATTTGTATGAATTTAAGTGGGGGCGGGAATAGAATCTACGAACAACGGAGTAATTGGCCTCTTATCCATAAGCCTCTTCGCCACCGCTCTGTGGTGTTTTACTGAAATTTAAACAATCCATTAAATGCTCCATTTACTATCGCAATGAAGACCCACAACGCCATTTAACCAAAACCAGTTGATACGAATGATATGGCTAGGTTGGACCATTGCCAAAAGATAGCGTGTTTCAATGATTCTTTTTTTGAAATACACCATTTCCCCGAGTAGCTATATAATTAAAAATTATAAACTTAAACGCAAGAAGTTACCGTATTGTGAAATATCATTCACTATCCATTCATCATCATCAAAATACATCATGTATATAATTTTGTTTGATACAATTTTGTACATGAAACATCTAATCACACTAATATTATAAAGGTGAAAGTCTGTTAGTGTGTGAGTGTTTATGTTTGTTACTTCTTCACGTCTAAACGGCTGAATCGATTTTATTAAAATTTGGTATGGAGTTAGCAGACACCCTGGATTAACACATAGGCTATAATTTATAAAGTTAAACGCGGGTAAAACCGCAGGGTACAGCTAGTATTTCATAAAATAATATATTTAAATCAATATAGTTCTTTATTTTCATTCTAGAACCGTCTAATGTATATTTTAAGTTAAGAATTTTGTTTCTCTCTCTCATCAGCTATCCTTTTTCTTTTGTTCTAGTATTAACTAGAACATTCTCGAAATGCTTCAAAAGCCACCTTACTAGTACTGGAGTTCGAACTCCGAATGTCACAATATTTGAAGGAAAAATACTTGTGAATTACCTTTATTAAGATCAGAAAGTTGTATTACGATACCAGTATCAAATTTTCTACGATTTTCGGGGGCTATAAAAACTGCTATAACAGTTTTGGTGGCATTTGTCGTGTTTAGTGGCAAAAGCGATAAGTCAATAGTCCAAGCAATTAAATCTCACTAATTACCAGCAATTTAGACAGGAATGTCTTGAGTTATTTGGTTGTAGTATGCTGTAAGTTGGAGAAACTTACCCAATCGAGCTGCATTTTGTGCAAAAAAATGTCGAGCATTCTCTATATTACTTAAAGTTTTCGTATCAATTCGTAACGATATCGGAAATCTGTCACAAAATATTCGTGTTCCGGCCTTTAGGTGCTCGAAAAGGTTTACGAAAAATATTTAAAATCCTGTTAAAGTGTTTTATAAATAGCATGCCGCAGTGTTGTGCAGTCCCCCACAACACTGCGGCATGCTATTTATGAAACACTTTAACAGCATTTTAAATATTTTTTCAAATATTTTTTACAGTCATCGAGCTCATTTTGTAATTTATTTATTTTTAAACCAAAATTATTAGTTATAATCACAGTTTTTATTAATAAACAGCGTAACCCGAAGAAAAACAGTGTATTTTGACGTTTCGTAGACCTGCCGCGATGCTAGCGCCTCTAGCGGCAAATTTATACGCGGTAGCCCTCATTCTTTTTTATTGAATTTAGTGCTTCTTTATTTTGCCTGTGGAACCATCTGGAGCGTACACAAAAACGTTATTGGGGTTGTTTACGCGTGAAAGAGCTACGTATAGTTGACCATGGGAAAAGCATCCAATACTTAGGTCCACCCCCGCAACGGATAATGTCTGGCCCTGAGCTTTATTAATCGTCATGGCATAACAGAGACTGACTGGGAATTGCACTGGTTTGAAAGAGAAAGGAAAGTTTTTAGGAATTATAGGTATCATTGGAATAAAAACAATATCACCGGCGCCGCAACCTATTAATATTTCAGCTTCGATAATGTTTTGCTGCAGATTTGTGACTTTGAGCCGAGTGCCGTTACAAAGTTTGGGAGGACATACATTTCTGAGGAGAATTATTGGTACACCGATTTTTAAAACTATTTTGTCGGCTGGAAGTCCGGGTGTGCTAAGGGAATCCAAAAATTCTACCAGGTAGTGCGTGGCGTCATCTTCTTCCATAACTGTATTTATTGAGCTATATTCTTTACTATTCCCGGACGCATGAGTCAATATTTTGAAATTAATTGCCGCAGCTTGGTCATTGCGGGGTATCAAAATAGCTCGCTGACATAGCCAAGAACCAGCTTGATTTCCCATATTTGTGGTATCTCCGGACACAGAAGAAATTAGCTCCTGCTGTGATGTAACGTAAGAGCAGAGATTACCAATCAAAATAACTTCCATCTTCTTGTACGGGGTATGTGTCATCGCCTATTTTTACAATAAATTGGCAAACTCTTGTGCATTTTCGCAGCCTCTGGCTGATCGGGCTCCCTCCCATACTTATAACTATCTCTTGAATAGCCAATAAGGACCTGTTGTGACAAATTTCACGTACCCTGTCAGGAATTTCTCCATCAGTATTTAGTTGTACATGTCTCATAAATCTTCAGCAAACTTGTCATGGTACTTTTGCAATAAATGGTTAGCACCCGATAATGCACAAAAGGTCAATAAGATGGCAAACAAATGTCGCAAGCGATGTGGACTATCGCTCACGGATGCTTCCGCTAGAGCGTGATCCCAATGCTGACCTCCATCTAATAAATGGCGTGCTCGGCAAGCGGCCTGGTATGTGGGATGTTAAATATCATCAACTTTACGGAGCTCAGCAAAAGACGTAGGTCCTCGCACTACATGGACCAGACTGTGGGATGAACTCACACGTGAGCACGCCACGTGAACCTGCCCGCCTTCCTTAAGTCAATTCCAGCTAACTTGAGAGTTGGACTTTGCGATTTGTTGATGGTTATCGCGACACACACTTTTATAGGGAACTACAGTATTTTAAACTGAAAAGGGAGATCATTTGGCACTAACGGAATACGTGACACGAACACTGTCTCTCCCTGGGCGGATCCAGGCATAATAGTAGCCTCTATAACACGATGCAAAGTTTTGACTTGAAGCCTAGTGCCGTTGCAAAGTTTAGTCGGCTTCAAATTCCTCAGAACCATTATAGGTATACCCACACGCAACATACATCCCCTATTATACGCCCTTAGGGGTGGGAATTCCTAAAATCCTGAAATACATATTTTTGTTTTTAACGGAAAGGCCAAATACCAATTTTCAAGCTTTTCACTTAAAAAAATATTCACTTTTCATACAAACTTACACCTATTTTACGCCCTTCGGGTGGAATTTCCAAAAATTCTAAAATATTGATTTTTAGCTGAACTACTAAATATAAGTTTCAATGCCTTTAACTTCAAAAATGACGGATTTTCATACAATCTTTCATTCTCTATTTTACCCGCTTAGGGTTAGTATTTCCAAAAACCCTTCCTTAGTGAATGCACACGTCATAAAAAGTACCTACCGGCAAAATTTCAAGTCTCTAACCCCAGCCGTTCAGGCTGTGCGTTGATATGTCAGTCAGTCAGTTTCTTCTTTTACATAGGTAGGTATATAGATTTGTGCTGAGAAAATTATGAGAGACAGGGTTTATTTACTACATTCAAATACATTCAATCGGACAGGCTCAATAAAATTCGAATCGTCTGTACATTCGCGTTACATACAAACCAATCGACAGCACAAACTTTCGATCGACTGACATTATAATTTAAAATTAAATTATAATAAATCCAACCTTGTACATAATTCAATCTGCCCAAAGAAAACAGAATATTTTAATAACCAATTATGGACAACGACATACTTCTAACCAACCAAGACCTTATTTCGAAACAATTCGGAACATTCAAAGCCCTAATCTTAACACCGCGAGTCAAAAGCAATGCACAACGACATCTATCGAAATAAAATTCAACTATCAAGCACAACGACATCTATCGCAATAAAAATCAACTATCAATAATTTAAAATTAAATTATAACAAATCCAACCTTCTACATAATTCAATTTGCCCAAAGAAAATAGATTTTTTTAATAACCAATTTTGGACAACGACATACTTCTAGGCAACCAAGACCTTATTTCGAAACAATTCAGAACATTCAAAACCCTACGTAACTCATGCAATCAGCAAACACGGGCAAATCTTAACACCGCGACTCAAAAGAAATGCACAACGACATCTATCGAAATAAAAATCAACTATCAACCAAGTTCATTCAGAAAAGAGATGTCATAATATGCACAATGAAATCTATCGGACAGTTAGGTAGTTCAACTATAAACATTAGTTCATCTTGAAGTAACGAAATGTGTGTTATTTTTCTTCATGATTACTTTAAAATCTAATATCTTTTGATAGACTGAACCGATTGCAATCAAACAAAAACTAAATGTTACCTCAAGTTACGCTCAATCGTTGTATATAAAAGTTATCTACATTGCTTTCGTATATTTTACGTGATACCCGAACATATAAACAGACAAACAGACACACAGACAAACAGACAAAAATTCTAAAAATGCTGGAAATGGGTTCTATTGGTTGTTCTTTAATACCCTGGCTATTCTTTTTGGATTTTCTTTTGATGTACAAAAATTATTTTTCTACAGATTTATTATATGTATAGATTTGACTTGATTTTTTGTGTTACACGTCGGACTACTACGCGCAACATTCCACTACACGCCGCTACGCCGTAGCAGGCTTTTTGCAGTTACTATTACTAATGCGGTATTAAAATCTTTACACATAAGTTTAACACTCGATGTTGATGAGAAGTCAGTTGATACAGATCTTAGTGTGTGTGTTATGGACTTTTAAATAGTTCGGCCTGATGGTTTATAAAAAAATACTTGACGCTAACCATATCTGCCCAACCCGTTAGACAAATATTAGTATAAGTATAATATATCAATTAAGATGTTCGATTAGGCAGCTGCATTGAATTACACTGGAAACCAACGCCTACAGAAATCCAGTGAAGCAGTGAAAACTTCTTAGGCTAATTGTAAACGTCATGTTAAAAATCAAATAGCAAAGCTTACCCTTTGCTATTTGTTTTTAACGTGAATTAGGAATAATAATAATATAATATCTAGGTAAAATGTCACACAAATCATCCTAGCCCCAAACTAAGCAAAGCTTGTACTATAGGTACCAGGCGACGATATATATACTGATATAGATAGATAAATACTTGAATACATGGTAAACATCCATGACTCAGCAACAAATATTAGTGCTCATCACATAAATATTTGCACTTACCGGGATTCAAACCCAGGACCACCACTACTAACTATCAACTAGGCTTCGGTGACCGTCAATAATAAAGAAGTAATAATAAGTAAGTAATATTATATTCGTCAGGAATAAGAAGTATGTACCTACATAATAAGGTATTTTATTACAGATTTAAATGTGCTTTTCTATTAAACATGTACTTACTGCCAACAAACATGTACAAATGTGGTTTCATGGGAAGATTGAACGTTCAATATTACTAACTTTTTATGTTGTACTTTGTGTATGAAACGGAAAACAAAGTACATATATTACATTATTTTCCTCAGTCATTTATCTTTATTACCCCAAGTCCGAGGTGTCAGGGAAGTGAAATAGCAATGTGATGGTGATGGAAAACTATTATTCTGTTTGTACATTTTGCACACCTAATATATTATCTTTCCTTATTTTTATTCGAGTAAAGAGACGCAAAAATAATATACTTTTAGGAATACATATATATACAATAGGTAAGTCATAATAAAATTTTCATATTATGAGTATTTACAAATACTTCTTGTAAGTTTGCATAAATGTTTTGTTCATTTATTTATGCCAATGCCACTCGTTTATAGTGGTTTATTTTGTTTTTATTATTTAAAATTTCTCTTTCATTTTATTGTAAATATTCTTCTTACGTATGCCATCACTAAATGCTTTTAGTTTTAACGATTACAAAACTATATATGTATCTCCGTTGTTTGATAACCGATTTTCGTAATTACTTGACGATAAAGTATGCTTTTGGAATGCTCCCATATAAGTTTTGATTCAATCGGTTGTGTTAAAAAAGTCTAAGTCGGTTTTCAAACAGTCATTATTTAGAGTAGAGCGTAAAAGGCTATTTCCAATTAAGAGAAAAAAATATACACAAACATACATGATGAAATTGGTGTATTATTTTTTCTCCTAATTGGAAATGGCCCTTATACTCTATTAAGATATTAGATGAATAATTACGGTTTAAAAACCGTCTAAGATTTTTTTAAGGCAACCGATTGAAATCAATCTTATATGGGAGCGTTCCAAAAGCATTCTTTACATGACTCGTAACATGAAATACTATTATGACTATTTACAAATATAATTTATATGGCTTCATTATCTTTTTAGCCTGGCTAACTCTTTTGACTCCTGTATAGACCGCCAGTGTTTCTTCTTCACTGCATATTTATTTTATTTGACACGGAGGAATAAAAGACCACAGTGTAAGTATTATTTTTAAAATTATTCCTATAGTAGATTACATTAAAAACCAAGTACATAATCTTAAAATGAGAGTTTATGTAACGTTACTAGAGGGAGTTGCGAAAGCGGTTTTTCCTCATTGTCCATTATTTAGGCGTAACGTCTGTCTGTAGTCTTCTTAATAATAACTTGTCGGATTGTGGGGTTGTGGCCCCTTTAAGACTGAAATGGGTCCGCAAGACGTAGTTTGCAAGTCTATAAAGTATATTGTTTTATACTCCTACACTACAAACTTACTAACTTCTCTTAAGTAACATATAAATAGAAACCGTAATTAAAATTAAATAATCATTGTCGACTTCCAGGACTAGGACTTCAGACTTAGTACTAGTTGCATGAATATAAAGAGTTTTTCTCGTCAACTTGAGTTTAACTAAGGTATAAAGTACTTTGCCAATTTCTTTTCTATAATTGTATCATATGGCAATAAAAATCGTATTCATTTTAATAAATTCATTTTAATAATAAAGGAGAAGGAAACTTCTGGGCCCAGCAGTTAACTAGTTGAAATGTGGATTAAAAAAACCGTTATGTTTTTTTAAAGGAAATCACAAAATATCGTATCATGTTTCTATCTAGATAGCGAGAAAACTTAAATTAAGTTATGAAACGAAATAATCGATTCAATAATGACGAATTGCTCGCAATCGATTAAGAATAAATCGGTAAATCTCAGAATATGTTTGAAAATCAAGTGACAAGTGTTTTTCGTGGAATCGATTCATAGCGGATCGTATTCCATTAATTTTTCTTCGGGCAACACTTCTCTGCCTGACAGCCTTTACATGCTCTTTGACTGTCACTCGTTCGTTGTCTTTCGTTTTAAGTGCGCACGTATTTTCCATGTTTTATTTGTGGTTTCCTTTGACTGTAGTGACTGCCCGGGGCGCGGAGGATCCAAACGTGCCAGATCTTCGACATGCCACACTCTCCATGCATAAAACCATAACACAACCGAAGCCATTCAACAATATTTTGAAAAAACTACAATGTTATAATTTAACCTCACTTTTACTATACTTCATATAACTTGATTCCTGGATAGCCAAATTTCACCAAAATTTCAGTGAGGTCTTGTTATTATATCCTCTCACAAATAAGGCTAGTTTGATTCAGTTAACACCTGGGCCCAGGAATGGAGTCATTACCTTCTCCTTTACGATATACGTTTAGGAAAATCAACCAAGTGATATAATTTTTTTTTATTCGAATCGTAATCATGCACCGAGTGCTATATATATTTTTGACGTTTACTTACAAAGTTATTTAGTTATTTAATCACAATAAAATTTATAAAAAAAAACTGAATATCTATAATAATTAGAAAATAAGTAATATTTTTATATATTTTGTCATAGGGATTTATTACACAAAATCTTAATATACATCGAATATAATGGCATTTCATTTTAATCATACGTTAAAAAATACTAGATGAAATTAGAATATGCAAATAAAGCCTTTTTACTTTATATTCTACATAAAAGCATTGAACACTTATGCCTAAAAATAAATTTTGATTATTGCATCATCTTTTATTATCTTTATCATGAAGGATAGTGGTTGCTCTAAGGAAGGACTCCAAGAAGGACTGAAGTCACAGCCTATCCACAGTACTCAGCACGCATACTGTAGAGCCAGGTCTACGGAAACCGCCCTGCTGCAATTGACAGACAGGGTCGAAAGAGTACTGGAGGACAAACAGATAGCACTCTGTGCATTCTTGGATATTGAAGTCGCCTTTGATAACACCCCGACAGGCACGTTGATCAATGGACTAACAACAAACAAACTTGATCAAACAACTGTCAAATGGGTAAAGGCAATGCTTTCAAACCGTAAAGCTCTGGTCTCGCTGCATGGAACTTCCTTGGAGGTTGCAACAACGAGAGGCTGTCCACAGGGAGGTGTACTATCCCCACTCCTATGGACCTCAGCAATAGATGAGCTTTTATACAAGCTAGCAGAACAAAGAATCGACACTTTGGGATATGCTGATGACCTTGTGGTGATTATACGGGGTTTCTGTCAAAGCTTGTTGTCGTCACTGATGCAGAACGCTCTTAACATTGTCAATCGATGGTGTAGAGAAAATCAGCTATCCGTAAATGCTGACATAACAGTTATCGAACCGTTTACTCGAAAGAGGGCTCTAGACAAATTAGCCCCTTCAGTAATGAACGGCAGCGAGATACAGTTTTCCAATGAGGTTAAATATTTGGGAATAATTTTTGACCAAAAGCTCACATGGAACCCACATATCAAGAAAACTATACAAAAGGCTAAAATTGCCTTAGGTATAGGGCGTCGCTTGGTAGGGAGAAGGTGGGGATCCCACCCCAAACTTCTCTTATGGTTGTACACTGCTATAGCGAGACCGACCATCGCGTACGGCTCCGTAGTTTGGTGGAGTAAAACCAGCCAAACGACAGTAATAAACAGGCTCAATAGCCTGCAAAAATCTGCATGTATGGTAGTCACGGGGGCCATGTCCTCCACTCCTGGAGCGTCACTTGAGGCATTGCTGAACCTGCCGCCTCTTTCACTGTTCATACAGTCTGAGGCGAAGGCCGGCATGCTGAGAGCAGCCGCACAGGGGACCGAGACGTGGCTCTCAAAGGCACTGAGGGCTTTATGTGACCAAGTGCAACAGGACTCCATACTCGGCATGAAATCAGACTTTTTGTCCCCACAATATAACAGCACCAAGAATTATTGTGTGGAGATACCTTCCAGGGACGACTGGACTAACAACAGAGTATCCTGGAAGAAGGGGAGCCTAATTTGGTACACCGATGGCTCCAAAATGGGAAATGACGTAGGCTGTGGAGTTTTTGGGGAACGACCCAGATTCAAAGCCAGTAAAAATCTGGGTAAATACGCCTCAATTTTCCAGGCAGAGGTTTATGCCATCATTGTATGTGCAGAAGCCAACTTGCAAAAAGACTATGTCAATCATACAATCTACATCCATTCAGACAGCCAAGCGGCTCTCCTAGCCTTGAACTCTGACACTATAACGTCAGGGCTGGAATGAACTGCATTGACAGTTTCAATACCCTGTGCCTTAGGAACAAGGTGATACTTCGATGGGTCATGCGGGTATCGAGGGCAACGAAAGTCCCGACGAACTTGCACGGGCTGGAGCTAAATTGGTCCAATACGGCCCGGAGCCGATATGCGGAATACCAAAAAGCACAGTCCAACTCACCCTAAGGAACCATTGCAAACAGGAAGCTGTTAAACGCTGGCACAAACTTCCAGGTTTAACTCACTCCAAAAAAGCTATCAAGAGCTACGACTGCAAAACTGCGAACGAAGTCCTTGCGCTTAATAGGAGGAACTTATGCATCATAACTAGGGTGTTAACGGGACATTGCCGTCTCAGGAAACACCTGTCCACAGTGGGCATCGGAGACTGTAGAGTGTGCAGATTCTGCAATAACGCAGACGAAACACCTCTACACCTGCTCTGCCACTGTGAGCCACTGATGAATAAACGTAACACCGTCCTGGGCCAACACTTCTTGCACCAGGACGATGTTATCGATACTCCTGCCAAAAAGATTCTGCAATTTATCTATGTTGCAGGGTTAGACAGGGAAGTTAAGTTGGAGCGGCGAGCACAATAGTTCATCACTGGACGCAGTGTTACCAGGACCTCCGGAGACTGGAAATAGCCGACACCAGTAGAATAAGGATAAGAATAATAGTGGTTCCTCAAATATATCGCTGAAGCAGTCAAACGGGTGTATCGTAAATGATGAACATATATATATATATATAATATCCCTAAAAAGTATTAAAAACTTACACATAATATCATCATCATTCAAGGTTTTGATTTTGTTTTAAAATCGGTTAGTAATTAAATTGTTGCTAATATAATAAAAATCCATAAGTAGAACATAGTAGGTAATTATATAATAGGTAATAATTATTAATCGAGTACAACAAATATGCATAGCCTATCGACACCTTATTTTGATACAACCAACTAGTAACGCGCTCAAGAACAAATTACCAATTCATTCGGTTCGTCTATCTGTTAAACGTCACCGTTTAGTGTTGCCACGTAAATAAATGATCCATACTCTTGTTTGTAGTTTTTAATTAAATACATTTTATCCAACCTAACACCATGTAGGTATACCTTTTTTTTTGACCAAAAGCTCACATGGAACCCACATATCAAGAAAACTATACAAAAGGCTAAAATTGCCTTAGGTATAGGGCGTCGCTTGGTAGGGAGAAGGTGGGGATCCCACCCCAAACTTCTCTTATGGTTATTATATTACCTTTTTTTTTTTGATATGGCAGGGGGAATGCTAATGCATGCCACCCGCAAAAAGTGTCTGCGGGTGGGTATGTCGGACTCGCACCGACTAAACCTAACCTGCCGTGGACTTCTTCTGGCGCCTGATACGGGGAGCCCCGGGAACGCGGGTATGCTGCTCCGGTGCCCCCATTTTGCGCCGTGTCCCAGATGGTCGGGACACGCACCCGGGGAGAGCTGTGGTTTGCTCTCCCCATTTGCCGACTCCTGCCAGTACGGCACAGCGACTGCGCCACAAACAGTTCACTGTCTTCCCGGGGCTGCTTGCACGTGGTGGCAGTAGAGGACACTTCTCATACTGCCACCGCAACCCCGAGGGGAGTAGGGCTAACGGCTGCCGCCGCCGCCCCGACGCCTCCTCCGTCTACGAGCGGGGTCGGCTCGTTCCCGATCCCGCTCGGCGGCCTCCTTCTGGAGCATGACTGCTTCGCAGAAGGAGACCACGGCGTCCCATTTGGTGGAGTCGCCAGCCAGCATCGCATACACGACTGCTGGCGGCGAAAGATCCCGTCCGATCTCAGCGACCAGGACTCGTCTCTCGGCCTCCCAGGCCGGGCACTCCTCCAGCGTATGCTGGGCAGAGTCCAGGTCGCTTCCGCAATGGTGACAATGTGTCGTCACTTCTCGGCCGATCCGGCACAGATACTCACCGAAACACCCGTGTCCGGTGAGTATCTGAGTCAGTCTGTAGGTGACGTAACCGCCCTTCCTTCCCACCCAGGCCTCGAGGTGAGGCAGGATAGCACCGACGGCACGTTGGCGCGCGTTCAGGCGCAACTCAAGCCGTGCGCGCCACTGTGTTAGTAGGCGCCGGTGTGCATCCCGCCTATAGGCAACGAGCGTCTGCTCTGGCGCCTCACCGCTCTCCCGGCGGACGCGGATCTCGGTGTAAACCGTCGCGTCGACTGCCGCCAGGAGATCAAACGGCGGGAGGCGCGCCAGGAGTGTCGCCGCCTCAAAGGATACCGTCCGGTATCCTCGTGCGATCCGTATGGCCACCACACGCTGCAGGCTATTCAAAATAGCTCTGCAGCGGGAGGCGCCCGTCAGGCGTTCAGACCAGACGGGCGCCCCATAAAGGACCATGGATCGCACGACACCTCCGTAAAGGCGGCGAACTTCTTCCCTGGGACCCCCGAGGTTCGGCAAAAGCCGGTGTAACGCACCGGTTACCCGGCGCACTCGGGGGGCCAGACGCCCGAAATGCTCCTCGAAGCCCCATCGGCTGTCTAGGGTGAGGCCCAGGTACTTCATGTACCGCCCCACCCTGACCTCTGCGTCACCTACACGCATCGACATACTGGGTGGTTCCTCCCTACGGCGTAAGCCGTGGAACCATAGAGCCTCGGTCTTGTGAGGCGCTACCCGAAGGCCCAGTCTCAAAATGGCCGCGACGACACACGCAACTCCGAGTTCGGCGAGCCGTACCGCCCGCTGGAAGCTTACCTCCCGGGCTATGACGAGCGTGTCGTCCGCATAGCAGACGACGCTCACTCCGGGAGGGAGGCTTATCCGCAGGACCGCATCGTACGCGAGGCTCCATAGCAGAGGTCCCAACACGGACCCCTGAGGAACCCCGCAGGAGAGCTCCCTCTGGATCTCAATCCCGTTCCGACCGACGAATTGAATCGTCCTGTCGCGCAAATATGCCCCGACTATACGACGGAGATAGGGAGGCACGTTATGATGGACAAGTGTCTCCCGTATCGCCCGCCAGGGGACGGAGTTGAAGGCGTTGACGATGTCTAAACTCACCGCCAACGCCACCCCCCCCGCCCGAACGGCGGGCTCCGACAGGGCGCGGACGCGGTTGATCGCATCCAGCGTCGAACGTCCCTGCCGGAATCCGAACTGGCTGTCTGATAAATCGGGGCCAACGCGCGACAGATGCTCGCTGAGATGGGCGGCTATGACACGCTCAAAGAGCTTGCCCGCCTCGTCCAGCAAGCATATTGGTCGGAACGCCGAGGGAGAATCGGCGGTCCTGCCCGGCTTCTGCAGAAGCACAAGCCTTGCCTCTTTCCAGCAGGTGGGGAACACGGCACTACGGAGGCAGCTGGTGAACAGTTGCCTCAACCGGTCCCCCAGTACTGCCAGGGCGCAAACCCACGCCCTGCCCGGTATCCCATCCGGGCCAGGGGCGGTATTTCGGGCCGCAAGTCACCGTACTGCTCGATCCAGCTCCCCCTCCGTCACCTCCAACTGGTCGTCCCAATCATGGTACGACGGCGACGGAGGGTCCGAGGGACTGTCCTGGACCCTAGGGAAGAGGGTGTCCACCACCCTCCTCAGGAAATCCGGGTCCAGGGTACTCGTCAACGGAGGGACCCATGGTCTGAGCTTGCCCAGTACCATTTTGTACGGGCGCCCCCATGGGTCCCTATCCAGTCCCTCGATGAGCTCGTTCCAGGACCGAGCTTTGGCTTCCGCTATCGCGGTGGATAGCGCCTTGACGGCGACTTGATACGCCCTGTGCGCTCCGGCAGCCTCTTCGGCATTGGCTCGCCTCCTCCGACGGGCCCGCTGGTGTCGGCGACGCGCTGCGACATACTCCGCTCGGAGTCGCGCGATTTCGGCCGACCACCAATATTGCGAGCCTCGTCTGTCACCCGGACGGATCCGGGGCATCGACGTGTCGCAGATGCGAGACATGATGCCCCGGAACCAGTCCGCTTGCGAATTGGGATCGGACGGGATCCTCTCTCCACCCTCACTCACCCCCCAGGCGATGGCGACGGCGGCAGCCGTCAGCATGTCGCGGTCCAAGCGGCGTAGGCACCAGCGCCGTGGCGGGACAACACTGCTGCGGTCAGGGCCGCCTCGGGGCGGACGGAAGGCCACGCTGAACACGATGTGTCGGTGATCCGACAGCGTGGCAATTTCCTCCGCAACTCTCCACCCCGAGACCAGGTGCATGGCCGAGGGAGTCGCCCACGTCAAGTCCACGATCGACTCCCCCTGCCATCGCACACAGGTGCTGACTGAACCTCGATTTAAAAGACGGAGGTCCAGTCCGGCGGCCCATTCCAGCAGTGACTCCCCTCGAACGTCGTCCCGGGCATCGCCCCACACACTAGAGTGGGCGTTAAAATCGCCCAGGACGAGTACCGGACGGGACTGGTGGGAGCTAATATGGCTCGTTAGCCCGTCCAGGTACGCCTCAAAATTTGCGAGGCCGCAATTCGGGGAGATGTAGCAGCCCACCACGACTGCTGGTCCCCACTCCACGACGACGAATCCGGGCCCCTTGGCCAGGAGTGTGCAATGGGGGTCACGTTCCCCCCCTGCCCAATAAATGGCGACGAGGCCCCCATCCGCCCCGAACCAACGAGGGTGGTCGGGAACGGAGTGAGGCTCCGCCACTATCGCTAGGGCAACCGAACGCTCAGCAATCGTCTGCGCAAGAAGAGCTTGCGCAGCGATGCAGTGGTTCAAGTTGCCCTGCAAAATAAGTTGGGGGGAAAGAATGTTTACACATCCATGGACACCCCACCGGGGCCAGAGCCCGGATCGTTGGACCGCGACGATGTAGGAGCGGACGTGGCAGGACGTCCCGCTCCCTTTTTCTTGGGTGGCGTGCACCTACCGCTGCCTAGGCGATGGTTTGCCGGCCTGCCAAGGTCGGCACACACTATGCAGTGAGGGGCGCGCGCCGTGCATTCCTTCGCCTTGTGGCCCTGTTGGCCACAGACGAAGCACGACGCGCTCCGGTCGCACCCTGTGCACCGAGCCCTGACGTGCCCCTTCTCCAGGCAGCGGTAGCACTGGAGAGCTCTGGGTGGAAGCGCCACCACCCGGACCGACATCCAGCCCACTAGTACCCGGCCGATTGCCGCTAATTTGCGGGCGGCCACTAGTGGGCACCGAACCCACACCGAACCTAAGCCCGACGGGGAGAACCGAATTTCGCCGACCTTTACGTCGGCGACGGCACATCCCCCCGCCGTGGCTAAAGTTTCTGCCACTTCGATGGGGTCGGCGGAGTCGTCCAGGTCCATCACCCGGAGCTCTCCCATTGCGACTGGGTGCGCCACCACCGCACCCGTCTCGGCTAAGGCTTCCCTTAGCCGAGTAGTCAGGGCCTCCGCCTTCGCGGACCCCTCTGGACCAGGGATCCTCAAAATGAGGCCCCCAGTCAGGGCCCTCTTAGGGCGAAGGCCCGCCTCCAAGCCAAGGTCCTTTAACTGGACCTTGGTCCTCGCCACCTTCATGACCTCAGCCATGGTAGTGGCCGAGGTCGATGGCAGGTTGATCGTCACTGTCTCGTTTTAGACATAAATGAAACCCCCAGATAGCTTTACACATGTATTTCTACAGATAAATAGGTTCTTTTATATAATTTAACGGAGCGATCAACTTTGTGCTGACACGAAAATGTATTACAAAAAACAAATGTGGGTACCATATACAAAAAATAAAAATGTTAAACTCTAAACAATTTACTACAAGTAATGTGAGCGAAACTCATTGCTCTGAATGGAATGCTAGGCGCCAACTAGATAAATTACCTAAATAACGCGGGTAACACCGCGGGGCACAGCTAGTTCGTTCATAATTTAATGGGCTTTCTAGTGTTACAATTTTCAGGATGAACTGAGACAAAACCCGTTGCTGGACCTCGTTATCTTAGAATGCCTACAAATTAGAGGCGTAAAGGTGCACTTAGGCGCCACTATGCTTACTTCGGCAGTACAGATATAACAACATTTTTATTTTATTTTAACAAGTCACAATTAAACTTAATTTTAGTCACACAATAGAAATAGCTATATCTTCAATAGCTTACTGTACAAGTAGACAATTACTGACAGTAGTCTAAATAAAAACATCTACACTCCAGACAAAATCACACGTCAAGCGGCTCAGATAACATAGATATACAATAGTTATAACGGAGACTGCCATATTTTGTAACGATTTATGTTGAAGGACTACGTTAAATTACATCTTAGCTGTCACATCTATATGATTCCCTAAAATATACGTTCCTTATTTATCTCATAATCGGTTTAACAATAAGAGGAAACAGTTGTAATGAATGTCCATTTCGGCCTAAAAGCTTTTACTTTGTTTATTCTTTTACTTTTGTTTGCGTAATGCTAAACACAAATAGGGTTTAAGATAAAGATCGCATAATCACGAATTTGTCTTTTCGGACACTGGTTGTTAACAGATTATAGTAATTCTGGTTGGTACTGAGCTCACTGTGTAGGTAGGAATCTAGTCTAGAAGATCTCTAGACTCTACTTGCCCTTACCTACACGTGTAACTTTTAATTGTAAGGTTTTTATTTGTCACCTTTTGGGCTGAAACATATTAATTGTAAGGTTTTTATTTGTCACCTTTTGAGCTACAACATATTATTAGGATTTGTTCAGTAAAACATAATGGTCAAGCCGACTAGTTACCCCGAGTCTAAGAATTAACAGTATTACTCGTCACAGACGTGTAAATGCACATGTGGCGAAGCGGCTGCATGCAGCGGCTAAGACAGTCGCCTCGCGCTGCTTCGTGCCGCGGGTTCGAGTCCCGCGCCGGACAAATATTTGGGTGACCCATAAATAGTTGTTCTGAGTCTGCATGTAATTTGTGTCCGTCTATTATATTGTAAAGTACTTACCCCGCGATACAGGGATTAGATTCCCTAATGCGGGCGAGATATGGTATATTCCCTAATTTGAAGAACTTTGCTCTAAATAAAGGAATGATTATGAATGACGAGCATTCATTCATAATCATTCCGGTTCCCTGTCGGACATCACGCGATGCGTGACCTAGTCATATCGATGTTCGACCTCAGAGCATTTTAGATATCTGTGTGTTCGACCGTATTGACTCAGACACTGAGACACTATAATGTGACCGGCGTTATTGGCTAGACATTATTGAGATTGGCCGACGTACACTGAAATCCAGGCAGAAGTACCATGTGTTAGTACATTTCATCTAAAATGATAACTTTCTTCATGTTTCTCTGACTTTTTTTAACTCGAATAGCGGAAAAATTTCTATTTACGAACGGATAAAAGATGTAATATCCCAATATTTTTTTACATTCACTCCAGATTATAAATTCATAGATATGCCTTGTTCCTCTCATTTTGAAAAGTCAACCCAAAATTGGCAAACAGCAAAGAGAGCAATTCTAATTAACAAAAGAACGAATAAATAAAATATCCCCCGGTATCCCTACACTCTCGCCACTAACTAATGACACTTCGCACCTGTCCCGCTGTATATTACCCAAAGTAATTTGCCTCCGACATTCCTGTTGGTTTTGGTTTGGCTATTTTGTCACGGCAATAAATTTTACAATCCTGACTTCGGGAAACTTCATTATGTCAACAATATTGCTAGCTTTTCAAAGTAATATTGTAACTTGGAACATATTTAATGGGATTTTAGAGACGAATTTGTGCGTTTATTTTCCGACTACGGCTGAAGAGAATTTTTAGGATTTTTTGATAAAAACTGTAGCCAACAAAGAACGATACAATAAAATAGGAGGAATACGACAAGTTGCGAAAGAATTAAGTATTTTTATTCAAAAAGAATATCAAAATTAGGTCGCTGAAAACATAATTTCGGAGTTTATGACCGACTCTATAAATGCGATGAGATGATCATATATTGGAAATTTAGAAATTTCGAGACCAGACACCATCTTGATTAAACTTTCTTCCAGAAAAAGCACATTGACATTAATCCTTCCGTTGAAGTAAGTAAGTAAGTAATCATTTATTTGCAAAGAATGTAGGTGTTTACAATTGGTGTTACAGATATATAACGAATCCTTGTACATTCTGCCTATTTGCATACAAACATTTATGAGCCACATTTGCTCACAATAACCTTAAAACTAATACAACGTCAGTAGCATACAAAAGAATATATATATAATATAATAGATGAAGATCTACATATTAACGCAAAAAACAGGAATATGTTTCAAACTTTTAAAATTCCTTTTTAACCCCGGCAATATTTACATCAGGAGTTAAGCAATGAAAAATTCGCTTAAAAATCATATGGTGGAACTTAGAGCATATTATAATAATATTTATTTATTTAACACCATATAATTAACGTGACAGGTTTACACCCAATGCGTTAATTATTTATAACATCACTAACCTAAAACATATCAAATTATTAAAAAAGAAGATTAATTAAATTACACATTATTACATTGAAGATACATTATTTTTATACATTATAATTAAGTGTTATTATAAAATTATTAAATAACAAATCCTTACAATTATGTCAAGTAATCAAGAGTCACTCTCATAAATTCCGCCAGTGTACAAGTAAAGATGTCAAGTCTTTGGGACACTTCATTAAGTATCTTTAATGAGGTACTAATTGGTGAAAATTTTAAGATATTAGTCCTAGCTGATGGGACTTTAAACAGTCTTCGTCTCGGTCCCTGTCTTAATCTGGTATTTGGAACCATCAATTTTAATGATTCCAACACCTCAGGATTATTAATCTTGCCGCGAAATACACAGAAGCTGTATTTAGCTAGAGCTAAGTTTCGCCTCACCTCCAATTTATAGTATCCAACCATCCCTATAACGAAGAGAGTTGGATACATAAGGGGGTAGAATGGATATACTCCGTACTGCTTGAAATATAGAAACCGCGTGAATTTATTTTGTATCTTATCCACCATGAGACCATATTTAGCTTCATGGGGATTCCAGATGATAGCATTCGTTTCTAGCCTACTCCTTACCAATGCATTGTAAAGTGACTTTAGGGCTACTATACTCGTGAAGTTCCTGGTTTCTCGTAAAACAAATCCTAGATTTTGAAAAGCTTTCTTACATAGTTGAACAATAAAACGGCGAAACGTCAAATCACTGGAGAATAAGACACCGAGGTCACGCACGGACGTAACGCGTGGAATACTTGTGATGTATTGGCACCACGGCACGTGTAAAAGACATTAAATTACATTTTGACACATTAAAATACAATTTATTTTTTAAACTCCATTCCACTACGCGATCAATGTCTTCTTGTAGGCGCTTGCAATCCTCATCGGTCCTAATCTGTCTAAATAACTTGAGATCGTCTGCAAACAGTAAGCATCGTGTCTCTTTCACCACTTCTGGGAGGTCATTGATCATTACAATGAATTCTAGCGGGCCCAAGTTACTCCCCTGACTGACTCCAGTACGAGTGCGATATGAGCCTGACATGCTGCCAGCATACTCCACGTATTGCTTCCGATCTTTAAGGTAGCTCGCAAAGAACTGTAGTAAGTGCGGAGTGAATCCTACTTTAGCTAATTTCGACAGTAGAATATCATTGTCGACACTATCGAACGCTTTCTGAAAATCAAAGTATGCAACATCTAGCTGAGCTCCTGCTTCAGAGTCAAGTGTAGGAGCTGCAATGTTCATGAAACACATCAGATTAGAATCAGTGCCGCGGCCTATCCTAAATCCATGCTGCGCGTTACTAAGTTGCGGGCTCACTTGCGAATAAATTGTTGAGCATAGTGCCGATTCAAAAACCTTCGCAAAAGTCGACACGGCAACCGGCCTATATCCTCTTACATCTGAACTCGCAGCACCTTTTGGTACTGGCGTCACTCTTGTCAATTTCCATCCATCCGGGTAAGATCGTTCCTTTAAGCACAAATTAAAAAGATGCATAAGAGGACGCGCTAAGACCATTCTGCAGTCTTTGACAATATAGGGAGGCACTCCATCTGGACCCACCGATTGCTTAGGTTTAAGGCGCGCCAGTGCAGTGCTCACGTCATGTAAAGAAAGTTGCCCCACGTGTATACGGGCACCGCACTCAGGTACCGCTTGAGCTGCAGTTTTTGCATCCAGATATGGATCAATATTTCCATAGACTGACTGAAAGTAGTCAGCGAATGCCTGCGCGTACTCAGTTTCCAATAATGGTACCCCATTCCTAACAATACGTGTTTTACTGCGCTTTGAGCGCTTATGACCAATAAAGTTCCAAAAAGATCGCGGCTCTGTAACAAATTGGGATTGAATACGATGTTGGTATTCATAATATGCCTTATCGATCATATTTTTAACTTGGGAACGATAGTAAGAAAACTTTTCATAATCATCTCTAGAACCAGATTTTTTGTAAGCTCTGTGCCAAGCTGCCTTTAGTTTTATGTCGCCTATTAGCTCGGCCGTATACCACTCAGGGTAATGGTACCGAGAGTTGTTGGCCTTAGGCTTTTTCCTGGGAACGCTATCATCCAGTAATTTATAAAATATGTTATAAAATAAATTGTATGCATCTTCGACATTACTTGTCTCGCACAACTCAGCCCAATCCACTTTGGCCAACGATAAGTACAGTGAATGAAAATCAGCCTTGGCGTAGTTCCATCGAGGATGAAAGTAAGTGGGCTGTGTAGACTCAGGGCTGTCGGAGTTGGATAGTTGTGCGGTTAAACGATTAAAATTTACCCGTAACGGTGGGTGCTGCGGATCAACACAAGACAAACACTCACACTCCTCACCAACAGTTACCTCCTCTTCAGAAAATGTGGTTAATACTAAGTCAAGAGTACGGTCATTACAGTTACTAACATTATTACATTGGCGAAATCCACAATAAGTGACAAAATATTCATAGTAACACTGGATATCCTGATTTGTAGAATACATATTAAAGTCTGCAACAAGAATCACTTTATCGTACCTAATACATAATTGTTCTAGTAAGTGAAACATATACATATATTCTCTTTCAATTGTTTTTGGTGGTATATACACAACACAACACAGGAACAATAGATTGTTTTCACGATAAACAGTCGCACACACTAACTCAAACGGATGTTCGTCTAAATTTGCCTGATCAGGCAGTGCCACTCTTCTCAACTCGAGACCGCCTTGTGGGGTAGCTGCTAGCAATACGCCTCCGTGCTTACGGCCATCTGCACGATCGCATCGGTGTATCACGAAGCCGTTCGGTGCAATTTCTCCATCGTGTATGGACTCATTTATTCCGCTCTCTGTGATGGCTATTAAGTCCGCTGTAGATCCCAATAAGTTTGTGTAAAAACTTTTCAGCTTTGTCCGCAAACCTCTGACATTTTGGTAATACAGCTCCAAATTACTAATCTTAGTTATATTTGGCGGTTTGGCGAAAGTTGCGAAACGACACCCATTCGCTAAAACGTACATTTAGTGGCCAAACTTCAGACTTAGCTATTTTCTCGAACTGACTTTCACTGACTCCTATTTTGAATGATGCATAATCCCTCTCTCTCTTAGGTAATATTTTTTCTACGCTGATGTTCGCCAAATTTTCACAACAAATACCTGCTACGTGGGCTTACACCGCTTCTTTTGTTGTTTCACGGGTAAGGGACCATACATGCAAGTATTTTTTTATTTCCACCGCCTTTAAATCATTTATGTTGCTATTTATTCCGCTCATTACTTCTGTTCTCTTGGCTTTCATACGCTTCGTTCGATTTATATGCATTTGCCAGTCCTCATTTGTTGTTTGTTCTTTGTCTATTATATTTGAGTCATCTATTTCTATCGTTGATATACTATCTTTATTAGCATCGTTTCGATATGTAGCCTAATAAATGAATGTGTGAATAATATCCCGGGATATTACTCACACATTCATTTATATCACTGTAATATATTCATAGATAAACAGCAGATAAAGTAGTCTTGCAATTTTGTGTACATAATTTAACCCCAGACTTAAAAAAAAAAAATTGTAATGAAGCCAAAGTGTTTATCAATCTCAAACATACGTGTGCCTTTATAAATAACAGTTCGACGGCGCTATTTATACGATCATTTTTTTTTATAAAACCATTTCCTTGGTAATGTTGTTATTATTAATGTTAACGTGATGCTAATGTAATCTACTGTGATAACATGAATAAATTCACAATTTCTCGTTAAGTTACAACGGAGTTAATTTCCGTCGACCAATTAATTCTGCTGACAGCCCAATCTGTCTCCACTCTCCAAGCGTCTTGTCAAATTTAATACAAATAATTTGGTATCTATTCACATTTTCTCACGTTAGTCCCTCATTAATGGCCCTCCCGTAACCCTTCCAACGCACCAAAGGCCCTTTATGACCCTTCTTGTCTAGATGAATGTCTTAAGTACTCTTACCCTATAGCTAAATGAGGTTATTAAGTACAGTGCGGTCAACAGTCCTTCGCAGAAAAATGGAAATTACTCTGAGACGTGAGTGGGTTTTGTTTACGAGAATTTTAGGAGAGCCTTATGAGTAATATATTTTGAAATACTCGTAGCTTACTGCTTTCGGGATACTTGAGATTACGACGAATGTAAAGTGAAATAAGGTTGTTTCAGGTGACGTGGTGCCGCGGAAATTATTTTAAGATGTCCATTGTATCCTCAATTTTATTACACAGATAAAAGTGAAAGAAGATTTTATATTTTCATGACAGATATTCAACTTTTATTATCCATCTACCACGTATAACATAAAAATATTAACTGTAGATATCGCATTTGAAAATAATGAGAAAAATATCGATGATTTTCACAAAAATTGCTTTCAGTTACATCGGTTTTGATTATAAAATGTTTTACAGAAAAATAAGTACTAAGTATTTTTACGAAAATAACAAACTGGCACATACAATAAAAAACACTTGGGGGCAATAACTACGTAAATGTGTGAAGTGACTTTTTATTCTTCATTCAACGGAAAAGGGAAGTGACAGAAATAAATCAGTGCTCTTTGTTGGCGCGGCGCGGCGAAACATTCATTTCCTATCGTTAACAAAGCGTAAATATGTATGAACGAGTTCGTTCACGATTCAACTACCGGAGTTGCCATCTGGCGGGATAAAAATTCGGAAACAAGTGCCCGGAGTTTCGATAGATTGGAGCTAGAGCGTTCTTTACATGCGGTTGCAGTACCATGGGCCACAATAAAGTGTTTTATAAAACTATTTGTTTTTATTATACCGTATATAAGTACCTGTGATCTCTGTTATAGATAATTAAGGTGGTGACAATTGCTCAATATTCAATGGTTCTATCGTGAGACTACGCATCTTTTATTATCTCATACCTTACTTGCTGTGCTACACAGTTTTAACCGCGTTAAATTCTATAAATTATAACCTATCACCTTATATAGGGAATCAGCTAACTCCATGCCAAATTTTATTGAAATCCCTCCAGCCGTTTAGAAGTGAAGAAGTAACAAACATACACACTTACAAACTTTCGCATTTATAATATTAGCGTGTTTTAACTGTATAAGTATATGATATAGGTTATTATTAATGATATTATTGAATTTACGTTCGCTACCTTATAACAAAAAGTGAATCATGAGTTTTGATTGTTCTAAAGAACAAAGAAAGCTTAAAACGATTTCGCCACGAGTAACGAGAGTAAGGCCCCAGTGCATGAAATTCTTGCAGTTAGGTGTATTCTAACCTCTAAAGCTTAAATTAAGTAGGAGCCTTCATCTATACATTTTTGTCGTTTTAAGGATGTCGATGCAGAAGTAGGTTAGTCAGGTTGTCCGTATTATTTTACTGAAGCGTAATTTGAGGGGAAAGACGTATGCTACTGCTAGTTCATACACTTGTACGTTTTCAGCGCTAAAGCGGACGGGACTCCCATAAATGGCTGCTCTCAACGACCGCCAACGAACAATGTGTCAAATTTACGTAGCCACTCAGCGTGTCACAACGTCCATTCATGGTCCATTCATAACGCTATTTCGAATCATATGACGCTGTAAGTACCGGAAAATGAATTAAGCACCCGTAATGATGACCTACGTGTCGATATATTTTTATATCTGTGTGCAATTCTGCGATAGAGGGAATTAACTCGAATGGGGGAAGTTACTAATATCTGGGAGTTCTCGATAAGTGAAAAGCTCCATTAGATAGCTATAGTTATATATCAGCATTGTTTATCGCAATTTTCCTCGCTGTGGCGCTCCACAAATCAAATTATTTTGAAAGGATGTTTATATACACCGCAGTTGTCTAATACACGACACATAAATCAAATTTTGGTGAAAGGCCTGTTCTCGCTTTCGTCTTTTATATCTGACTGGCTTGATTTAAGTTAACTGATTTCATTTCTTAACTGGCAGTCTTATTGCAATAATTTTGTTATAGTGATATATGTACAATAATTGACCTTCAATTGCACATTCATGTACATATAACTTATCTATCAACATTACATAATCCGTATTTGCAATGGAAGACAATTATTCCGCCAATTGTGATATCGCTTGGTTTTTGGAAGATATCTGAAATATAACATTTATAACGAGACCGTATTTAATTTTAGATTTAAATTTTAAGAAGCGCTACATTTATTCTATTAAATGGTCCTGACTATTTAAAGGATCCGAGCGAGATTCCGAATTTGGAATCGTTCGAATTTCTAATTCGGAATTCGGATGAATTCCGAAATTCCTTTCAGCTTCCCTCTTGTATATCATATTAAATTATAAGCCTTATGCATCCATACTAAGTAGCCACTTGTCGGCCGTTACAATCACAAGACCTAATCAAATTACCGGCAGGTCACTTCATTTATGGAATATGTCACTATGCCCTTATATATTCATAAGAAAAAAATAAAGCCAATAGAGTATTGTAGCTATTTACTTTCATATTCCCTCTCATTTAAGTCCATGACAGAAAACACCTTGAATCTGAAGTGACATTTGCTAGAAGGCTTGATACTCGACTGAGCCGAAGAATAAAAAGCTTAATTTACACGTCAGGTTGAAAAAAACTTCTAAACTTACTTTATAAACTACAGAAAATAAAATAGAGAAGTCTATAAGGGAAGTTTTTCATCAGCTTATAGGGTCACTAACGGACGGCTATCCAAGCGTTAGTTTTATAAGCTCGATGTGATTTTCTCTAAACTAAATGCAATTAACCTAATCTGAGTCCGCAGCTGGAAACTAGATACAAAGCTGAAATATTTTTCGAAGTTTAAAGGCCTTTTTAGTCGGGAAGTACGGAAAGTTTTTAAGCTGCTACCAGTTTAAATAAATCATTAATGAACTGGCAAATGGATAAAAACTTGAAGCACAGTGTGAGTTCAAATACGTATTGCAACGGATGTTCCGTCGAATCGTTAGAATTCCGTGGTACAGTTGTCGTAGTATGACGAGGCGTAGTACTACGTATGGCGTATACTACGAAGGCATTTGTAATGTAGTAAATAACTACATTGCAAATGCCCACTTACAGCGTAGCTTACACGGCGGGATTTAATTGCGTAGTATCTTCTACGTCTATTTTGTTTAGCACTTTGTTCACTCTTTATAGCGACTTAGCACTTCGTAACATAGTAGGTAAATTTCGTGGTAGTAAATTTACAATTTTGAGCCAATTAGAAATACTCAGATTCAAACTAAGTAGTTTGCATCTGAGAATTTCTATTTGACCCAAAATTGCACATTTGAAGTATTTTAGGTTGAAATTTATTTTAATTTTCCAGAAACATACCCACACCGTGTTGAATAAATAGTCTAGATTGATGAACTTATGGTAACAATCAACATTATTTGTAATACGCAAAAGAAAAATACGCTTCGTCCTAAATTTAAAGTTGGAACTGGCAACACTGCTGTCTAATTTAATCCAACGGGCTTAATTTAACTGTGGTAAGCTTAGACTGCAGTGCTGCCATTTCGCCGAGATGCTGACGAGGTGTACGGAGTCAGCGCATGGTAACTCCTTACGGCTTGTCAGCATTTCAGTCGGCACTCGGTCATAACACGGCACGATTTAGCCTGAAACATCCTTTAGGCTGCGTTTTCACTAGATGCGAGACTAGGAGATTTGCTTGTCCAGCCGCTTATCTGCAAAGCCCATAATAAAAATAAAAAGTAAAAAGCCTTTTATTTACTCCTATGAACTAAGTAATATTTTGTTTAGTGGATTAGTAATTATAATGAAATAAAGTAATTTTTGTTAGTATTTATTAGTTAAGGTAATATTTATTTGACTTCTTCCATAGGAGCCCCCGTGCGGGTGAAGACCTCCTCCAGGTTGTGCCATGTATCCCTATCTTCTGCCAAACCGAGCCAGTGTTTGCCTGCGGTCTCGCGTATATCATCTGACCAGCGTTTAAGCGGACGACCTTGTTTGCGCTTTCCACTTCCTGGCCAAAGTCCATGGCGAATGTAAAACGGTGTGTACGAGTGCTCTAAGGAAACCTTTACGTCTTCCAATAAACAGTTAATTACCTGATAGTCTCATAGCTCTAGCTGTACACCTTACCCACGCAATAGGATTATGTACAAATACCTAACACCTGAGCTGCGCCGAGCGTGGCAAAGAAATAAAGTGATATCCCAACATCTTATTATTATTCCCATGCTGTGTTGTCAGTCGCCGGTCCGTAAACCATCGACAAGGTTAAGCAACTAGGCTCGCGATCAGTCCAGAGATTCTTAATGTTAAAGGCCTTCTGGGCGGCTTGAACAACTCTGACACCAGGGTAACCAATGCTCCTACGATAAGTAATTAAGTAATCTATTTATGGCAGAAAAAATATAATTAAGTTAATGTAATGGTTACAAGTCCATGTATCCAATTAGTGGAATGACCGATTTTACGAACAATACTTAAAAGTTCCATTCCCGATCTCTTGTAAACCTAATGGAACACGTCCAGATAACTGAACTGCGGCTCAGGAAACTAGCTCGTTGACATTACCGATTTATTTATAGATCACATCATCAGCCAGATTTCGTTCACTGCTGGACATAATAATAAATAGTTTAATAAATACATTGCGATCATACTTTCATCATAAGGCTTGCTCGTCTACAATACACAATGCCATTGCACAAAATGATGTCAAACTTACTCCCCTAAATCTACATGATAAAACTGTGCAAAACAATGAAGGACAAACTGACCGACAGACTAAATTGCATGACTGGGCCCAAAAGTCTTTACACGGAAGGCACTACCTTGATCTGAGCCAACCACACGTCGATCAAAAAGCATCGAACGAATGGCTCAAGCAAGGTGAGCTCTTCCCTGAGACTGAAGGATTTATGTTAGCAATCCAAGACCAAATTATTGAGACCCGTAACTATCGCAAGTATATTATTAAAGCGCCAGAATCGATAGATGTTTGTAGGAAATGTAACAGTGCAAGTGAAACTATACAACACATTACCGGTGCGTGTAAAGCAATAGTACAGACAGACTACAAACATAGACACGACCAAATAGCTAACATAGTACACCAACATTTAGCAATTAAATACAAAATTACTAGCTGGTCCACCACATCCCTATTATAAATATATACCCCAAAATGTCTTAGAGAGCAGCACCCACAGACTATACTATGACCGAGCTATACTTACTGACAGGACAATACATTTTAATAGACCAGATATCACTTTAGTAGATAAGATAAGTAAAACCGCCATTATAATAGATATCGCTGTACCAAACACGCACAATTTACAATCAACCATTCCTGAAAAGCTGTCTAAATACACAGAACTGCAGAATGAAGTTTGTAGAGTTTGGCGGTTACATAACACTTCAATAGTCCCTATAGTCCTGTCAACGACTGGTGTAATCCCTAAGACTCTACACCGATCACTTGCCATGTTAGATCTTCCACCATCAACTTATATTCTTCTTCAAAAAGCTGCAATATTGAACACCTGCAGATTAGTACGTAAGTTTCTGCAAAGTTCTGAACGAAATCCTGAAACAGGTGTCGACTTGGCTTAGGCCCGTCACACCATATTGTCCGGCAATTAGCCGTGGTATATCAAATCATAAATAAAAATAATAATAATAATAAAGAGTCAGGTCAAGAATCAGGTTCAGAAGGCAGTACTTTTGGAGACGGCGCGTATTGTGAGGAGGTTCCTCTCTCTGGAGCCTTGACCATAGTGGTTACCCTGCTCCCGTTGCCGATTGGATCTCTATTTTTTATACTTATAAATCTATATTTTTTTGTAGCTACATATTTGTAAATGTATGAAATAAGAAAGACACGAAATAAAAGAAATAATAATAATATCTCGGGACAATGTCACACAGATCTTCCTAGCCCCAAACTAAGCAAAGCTTGTACTATGGGTACCAGGCGACGATATACATACTTATATAGATAGATAAATACTGAAATACATAGAAAACATCCATGACTCAGAAACAAATATTCGTGCTCATCACACAAATATTTGCACTTACCGGGATTCGAACCCAGGATCACCAGCTTCGTAGGCAGGAGCACTACCAACTAGGCTACGGTGACCGTCAAATGTTTAATTAATGTTTTTATTAAGAGGAGTTTGCCGTAGGCACCGCACTTGGGATGAGAGTTGGCGACCGCAGTTAGGTGGTAGCTAGTACACAGGTAGCTCTGCTGCCCGACTACTTGTTCTATCCCTTAGTCGCCTTTTACGACACCTACGGTATGGTATGGGGTGGCCCTGATATTCTTTTTAAGCCGGAAACCACACGGCATGTTTATGAATATCTTATGTAACAATCTGGTAACAACTCATACCGTAGCCAGGAAATAACCCATGAAATATATCCTAATTTTTATCACAATCACAATCACTATTATTATAAATGGAAACAAAAAATATTAGATATATTTATTATAAAAGTATAATTAAAAGTATATTTTGAACCAATTTAGATTGTATTGTAACTTTATTATAATAATAAAGTTACAATACAAGTTATACAAGTTTAGGGCTTGATATCTGGCTGGAGACTTACATGCAGAAGGCGGTTCTGCTGGCGAATGCCAGGATTGTGCGGAAATTTCTCTCCATGTAGCCCATATATTTTATAAGTTGTATTCTTATTAAAATACCCTTATATAATATATTGTAAATAATAGAGCTAATAAACATGTGATAATAATAATAAATCTTTATTTCGGAATCTTTACACTCCATATTTTACACAGAAAAGGAACAAAAAAAAACAAGAAAACAAGAAAACATATCCGTATTAAAAAGAAAATAAATGAAGTTAAATAACAAACAAAATTAATATATATAATCTCTCTACGCTATTACTAAAAATGACGCTATTAGTTACAATTATTACAGTTATAGTATTGCTTGTACCGGAAAACGGGGTGAATAGAACGGAAACCACATTTTACTTATGTATGGATATTGTCCCCATCTCTGTTTACCCCGTTATTGTTATACACCCCGTTTTATTATCATCATATCATCTGAAAGACGTCCACTGTTGGACAAAGGCCTCCCCCAAGGATCTCCACAATGGCCGGTCTTGTGTTGCCCGCATCCAGCGGCTTCCCGCGACCCTTGCGAAGGTCCACCTTGTAGTGGGCCTGCCTGCTACGTCTTCCATCTTACTGTAATAATCGTACTTACACTTTTATGTTGTGCAAGTAGTTGATAGTTATCCGAAATTGTATTCTGACTCTGACATGTTTAAAAATCTGGGAGATTAATACAAAACTAAGAAGAAAACTAGATATCCTTAATTATTCCTAGAATGAGAGCAGAGCTATATAGACGAAGCTGTTATCAAATGTGTATTCAGATTTATAACAAGATTCCCGACCAAAGTAAGGTTCCTCCAATGGGTCGATTCAAAAAAGTTGATGGTTAACTAAGAATTCCTTCTATACTGTCAAGTACCTCTATATTCCTGCAGACCAAATAATTGTCTTCACAAATTTGTATTTCATTATAATATGATTAGATATGTTAAGCTACTATTGTGCTACCAGTGTAAGACCTTTTAAAACCATATTTACTTGCAAATAAAGCATTGACTTTGACTATGATATTTAGTTTTTACAGTCCGTACGAACGTCGAACGTAATAAGACTAAAAAGAAGAAAAAAACAATATTAAACGACCGCTGGAATTTCTCGCACATATTTGGTGGAAACGCAGCCTTAAAATTGCTTAAGTGCCAACCCATTATCAATGTCTTGAGGGCAGCATTCTATCACATAAATCCCCAAATACCTACTCTTAAAATTAAATGCCAGTTAAGCTTTTGGCTTTCCTTCAGCAGCTGTCAAATGGATAGGGTAATGGCTGCTTGATCAATTATGAACGTTTTGAATATTAACAGGAAGGTGGGAAGATTTTGCCCGAGTCGTTAGAAACGGGTAAATTCAAAGGAAATTTTCGTGTTTGTGTGTGCAGTTTCATTGTTCTCCGTCGTTTCAGCGAAAAAGAAAGTGCCGGGTCTTGCCAAAAACTGCTACTGGATTATTTATGCCGATAAAATTCTCAGCAGTAACTCGAAGTAAGAAGGTTGGCGACACATTAATCTATGTAAGGCCCTCGTACCCGAATCTCTCCCCTTCGAATCGATGAAACGCCCGTAACCGCTCAGAGTCGAGGTTCGGACCCCAAAGGTGGTGCTCTCCGGTGTTTGTTGTTTTTATTTTGCTAGATGCTCTGAGCCCTCGCTCGCCTCTTTAGTCCGGTGTAGCAGTGAAAGTCTCCTAGGCTAACTTGCATTCGACATGATAAAAATATGTCTCCCCAGTCGTAGGATCTTAGTAGTAGTCCCCTTTCGATTAAAACTGAAAAGAAATAGACATTGCACTTATGTTTGCGCTTATAGTTGTACACTATTACATCTTGTACGTATTTATGATACAGCCGTGAGTAGATAGGTAGTATAACTCATTATACCCTTAGGTCAGATTTCATCTATACAGTCAGTTAATCAAGCTTATCTAATTACTACAGTTAGTTAGAACGTCAGCTTAGATAAATTCCCAGACCATAAGAAACTACTTCCTGGTAACTTATAGATAATACAACGTGTAACAGAAAGTGTGAACGTAACTTAAGGGGGTTATAGGGTATCAGGACGGCTGCCTATGGACGAAACTTCAAACAGAAATAATCATTTTTTATTCAACTAGTAATTTATTTTTCTATCGACCACCTAAATCAACAAGTAAGATTACCGACATTATGAACAACACTAAAAACTCAGCCGCAAGGGTAATGAACCTTACCGCGAACTCTATGGGTACCTACTACTTAGACTGTAAATAAAAAGTGTGGTTCTGTACAGTCACATAATTTATTACACGTGTTTATTTTAAGATTCAATCAAATGTTTAACTGAATTTTTGCTCTAATTTTTAAAGGTAACGACATTTTAATCATTCATACAAATATGATAACTAGGAAAAATCACTTAATTTTATTTAAATTGATATTCCGCAAGATGTTAGATCTAGGAGAAATAAATAATTTAATTGACTTATGTAACTGCAGATATTTTTTGTGTGTTAAATAGTAAGAATATTAAATTTTTCTTTCAGTATGTGAATTTAATCTGGCCGGAAACGAATAGGCACTTAATTTTTAATACAAACTATACAAACTAACTATACAAGATAAACACACGCGGTACGACTACTGATAAATTACGAAAAAATATGAATAATGTACTAGGCTCATATGAACATTAGGGGACATTTCGAATTCCGTCCTGATTTTGTCGCAAGGAACTCTAATACGGCGGCGAATACAAAGGATTGATGTAGGTAAATAATAAATGGTTAAATATTTTTTTATATTCATCAAAGCGGGCCCCGCGCGTGGCGGCATCTTTGAGAGACTCAAAGACGCCGCTACCGCGCGCCGCGCTATTTGAATGTGTTCGTGTATAACTCATTGGTCTAGCGGTAGCGTGTTCAACTGCAGATAATAAAGTCCTGGGATCAAATCCCGGGTCGGGCCAAAAAGTGATTATGGGATTTTTCCGTTAAAAGAAATTTCTCAGTATCAGCCCGAAGTCTGGGAGTTGACGATATTACACCCCCATGCCTCTGAGAGAACGTAAAGCCGTCGTTCCTGTGCCTGACCTCTTTCCGGTCGTATCGCTAGTTGTCCCATCGGATCATGAGAGTGATGGAATAGAAAGTGCAGGGGCACTTTCAATTCCACCTTTAAAATTTAGAGTGATACACTCTAAATTTTAAAGGTTCCCTGTAACGACATATTAATCATTCATAGAATACATACAAATAAAAAAATATGAATAATGTACTAGGCTCATATGAACAGTAGGGGACATTTCAAATTCCGTCCTGATTATATCCAAAGTTACACTAATATGGCGGCAAAATCAAAGAGTTGATGTAGGTAAATAATAAACGGTTAAATATCTTTTAATATTCATGTAAGCAAGCCGCGCGCGTCGTCGATACCTAGGCGGCTCTTTTGAGTGGACTAAAAGACGCCGCCAAAGGGGCCGCGTTCGAAGAAAGCCGCCAAATTCATCAAATATTGTTTGTTGTCATTTATTTAATAAAAATATTAAAATCATCAGTTGTTCGTAAACTGCTGTCTATTTAGGTCGTGTTTAGTTACTAAATCGTCTAAAATGTCGTTTAGTAATGAGTAAAGTGTTCCGCGAAATCCTTAACTATGTCGTTTAGTGATCGTAATAATTTGGAAAATTTCGTGCATTCATCTATGAAAGAATAGCCTCAGACGTGCACTTTGTGATGATGGATGGATGATGGATTCATAGGTCACAGAATTTAAGGCTGTTTAATTACGAGGAACCTATGTCGTGAAGGGTACAGTGTCGCGATGGAGGCCACGCCTCTTTATAACTAAGAAACATGAAAGCTTTACGATTCTATGAATATGTTGTACATGAGAAAGACTCGTGTTAGTTGGCAAGTCTTAGAGTTAAGCTTTCGGTGTCGGTGCAAATTTTAGTGAACGTGAAATAATGAAATTCTTCCATCAGTACTGAAAACAACTTCAACTAGAAGTTAAACTATAAAAAGGATCTCGTAATGTGTTTGTGTATCACGTACTTATACGATGTAAAGTATCCAATAGCTATTCAGCAGTGCTATAAATAAAAACATAACTCTAAAATAAAACAAAATATGTGTAGTGAGTGCAATCGGAATCAAACTACCAGGCGTGCATAGAAACACAGAGGTATGTCAAACAATTTCTAGCGTAAATCAGAATCAGCTGTGCTGTGTTAGTACGGATGTTCGTTGTATCGATAAAAATACTTGTCGATATATTGAACGGTATATTATTTTACGATCAAGATTAAAATGATGGTATTTCGGTATGAGATTTTGTGTATAGGTAGGCTTAAGGAGACCGTATATGCCCCTTAAGTTACGTTCACTCTTTCTGTTACACGTTATAACTAACGAACTATGACTGACTAAACATATATAGGTATTACCATCGCCGCTTCACCGTTTGACGGGCATATTGGCGTGGTTGGCAAACGCTTGCTTTTCACGCCGGAGGTAGTGGGTTTGATTCCCAGTCAGGACAGAAATTTGTGTGCATGAACATCTGTTTGTCCTAAGTCTGGGTGCATATATCTATATAAGTATTTAGAAAAGAAAAGTAGTATAATATGTAGTTTATCAGTTATCTGGTTTCCATAGTACAAGCTCTGCTTAGTTTGGGATCAGATGACCGTAAATAATGTACCAGGATATTATTATATTATATTGTATCTGTGTATACCTTCGTGTGTATGTATCATTATACATTTATTGATTAGATAATACTCCTGCAAACCACACAGATAAATGAAATATTGGACAAAATAAATAAGGGATTCGATGCGGGTTTTCATAATACCACTTTGTAGAAAATCGTAAGCATCGCAAAGGATTTACCATTCGCTAAAGGTGCATCGAAACTCCCCAAACCCGCCTTACAAGTAATTCAAGAGGAATTATATTTGATCCACCCTCAGATTCAACGCACCAACGCGGATTGAAAGTAATAACAACTTTAATAATTCGTAGGATTCGTAGAACAAAGGTTTTGGAAAGATTTTTTACTTGCCGTGAATGCTCCTGTGTATTGCGGTCGGAAGTATATATACATACGCCTGAAGTTCGGGAAGTTCTGGTTTAATATGTTATAGTAAGGAAAATGGTCGTGGTTTTCCTATAAAGAATTGAGTCCGCGCAACCGTATAGCTGCTTATAGGATGTGTATTGGTTTTTGAACGATAACAAAAATTTGTTTTGCAAACATTAAGCTTGCCCTTAAATGGTTCAAGTAGCTAAATAGATTCACAAACGACTTGGGCCTGTTGGCGTGGTTGGCAAACGCTTGCTTTTCACGCCGGAGTTGGTGGGTTCGATTCCCACCCAGGACAGATATTTGTGTGCATGAACATGTCTGTTTGTCCTGAGTCTCGGTGTAATTATCTATATTAAGTATGTATTTACAAAAAAAAGTAGTATATGTGGTATATCAGTTGTCTGGTTTCCATAGTACAAACTCTGCTTAGTTTGGGATCAGATGACCGTGTGTAAATAATGTCCCAGTATATTATTATTCTTAATAATGTAATCAAGTGTGCAAACAAGTAATTAAAAGTAAATTTAAACGAAGCAGCCTTATGTCCTGCTCAGTAAATTTTAATTTTTTCTTTTAATTTATAATAGCAATATCCTGGACTCACAGGTATCTTATCCCAAACTAAGCAGAGCTTGTACTATGGAAACCAGATAACTGATATAGATACTACATATAGTATACTACATTTCTTTTGTAAATTCATCGTTATAGATAATTACACTCAGGCACAAGACAAACAGACATGTTCATGCACACAAATATCTGTCCTGGGTGGGAATCGAACCCAGGACCTGAGGCGTGACAGGCAAGCTTTTACCACCCACGCCAACGTTATATATTACATACTTGTATTATTGTACTATTTTAATGTTGTGTATGTCTGTAATTGTTGCAACACAAAAATATATATTTAAATAACGTAGTATTATTATGTTCATTGTATGTAATGTTTATATCTTAATAAATAAAATAAAATTAAGGTAATCGCTAACCGCTCAACTAACTAGTATCTAGTGCATGTTCAATTTGAAAACGTACGGCGGCACCCTCGTGTTTCGGTTTCCACTCCCGCGCAGGACAACTATTCGTGGGGCCTTTATATATGCATATGTAACAATATTACTGTCAAATGTTTTCAGGAATAGTTTATTAAGACACAACGACCATGGGAAAATATTTATAAAAATAAGATATCATTCTATCTTACGTGGCAACTTCGCGTCAATGTTTTTATATGTAATTTACTTAATTTAATTTTTAATCGATATTTTTTACATAACACAAGGTATCGGTATTAAAACTCCAGAATTAAGTCGTTTCGTAATGCTCAGTGTGATTTTATAGATTCAATCATTTATATATTAATCATTATGGCCATATATTCCACGTTATATACCTAGTTAATCTGAGTCTGATTGTGCTTTGTGTCCCAAAATTACATATCGGTAAGGCGCCCCGTGATACACGGAGTAATTTACACAGTAGGGGAGGGGCTTTATCTATAGAAAAATGTATCTTCGAAATTTAAGCTATATACCTACATAACGTAAATTACACATAGAAAGAAAATGTTTATTTACCAAGCAAGCAATTTATTTGCAAGAAATAAGAACAAAAAATAGCTAATAGAAAATATTTTATGGAATGATTTAAGGCAAAGAAGTTCAAGAAATATGGAAAAGAAAGCTATTTTATCAATAATCATTTGAAACAATTATTATTGAAATTAAACTAAACTAAAGAATCATAAATAAAATAAAATAAATACAAACATAAATAAAAAGTCTTACCAATGAGCTTATGCGTCAAAAAGTTCGTCGACATCGTTTTGAACCGGGAACGTACCCAGAAGGCTGGCAGCATTACCACCTTGAATGGCAATGTCAATTCTTTGACCTAAGTATTGGCCAGCCCTCTTTTTATCAATTGATTTATTAAATTCTTTGCAAAATAAATATGTTCAAGTTGTGTACCGTAGAATACCCTCTTTGTACGCTTCATATGGCAGTGCATGTCGATCCCATATACCATTTCTGTATTCGACATACTCCACATATTTTATATGAATAAATTTTACCTTAAATGCGTATCGCACACAAACATTGTGTCAAGTATAAAACCTTTTTTTTTGCAGTCAGCAGTCTAAATGTACAGATGCCAGCACATCCACCTACCCCAATCGGTCAAAATTCTTTCATAGATTTTCATGACTTAGTAGTTTACCGCTTTCCAAGTTTATATTTTTGTTAGTAGATGGCGTAATCATTGTTTTAGATCGCACTATGGTTTCGTTCACAAAATGTGATTTTAGACTAATAAACCGCCGTGGTCGCAACCTAATCTAATGGGAGTTACCTTTGTGATTAATGCATGGTTGATTATTATTTTACTTTATTTGACTTACTGGCTATCTTTAAGGGCAATTGATATGTATTCTTTGATTTTTTTGGTTGATGATATCGGGTCCTTAGCAAAGTAGTCTTTAGTTTCTTTCTTAGTTGGGTTATTTTTAGGTTAGGTTTTCTTAAATTTTGGAAGTTATATTATTTAGATTAAGCTAGAAGTAAGTAGTTACATCGGTCATCATTCAAAATTGACGCGGACGAAGTCGCGGGCACCAGCTTGCTTGCACCAGCAACTTTGACTATTTGTTTTCTTGGAAGTGAATGATTTTATTAAATCTCTGTAATTAATTGCTGTGTGGTGACGGCATAGAATATCATCACCCCATCTCATCCCGTGGGGGCCGTAGAAATCGACCGGGGGAATACTTACCAAAGAACGGGCAACAGCGTTTTTCTCTGAATTATGACCATCAAACTGCGATCGCCAACCGGTCTGCCCAGCGTGGCGATTATGGCATATCTTCCCATTCTTTCTTTCTTTTGTCCAGCTGTGGACGTACGTATTTACGTTTGGCTGACATGATGATGATGAATTTATGCTCTGATTTAAACTAAAAAAAATTTGTTAACGCACTGCGGCCCCTTGCGTGTCCATGGGCGACGGTGATCACTTACCGTCAGGGGCTCTACCGGCTAAGTCGCCTAACATTGATTTCTTAAATGGCGTTCAAATAAATAAAGGTTTAAAAATGACTTGATCAATCGGTAAATCGATTCCCGATAGACATTCCGATAGACAATCGATTCCGGAGCATTTATGACATTACATTTGCTCATGGAAACCGATTTAACGCTTGATTAAGTCATTTTAACCTTTATTTATTTGAACGCCATTTAAGAAATCGATGTTCTGTGACTTAGCCGGTAGAGTTCCAGGTGATTGCTTGCTCGTTCGCCTTGCTATCATAAAAAAAAATGAGGGTACATTTTTTTTAATAATAGCTAGGCGAACAAGCAAGCAATCACTTGACGGTTTTATGTTTTTCACGATAATTCACGACTTTTATGTTTTGCAGACTTAAACGTTGTTTGTTACATGCTCTTTGCTGTTTCCAATCAGTGTTGATGGTAGTTTTCTTTGTTGTTTAGGTGTCCTTTATCTCATGTTGGGAAGGTTATATCGTGGGTCAAACATTAAGTTTCAGAACATAATATTTAGTAAGTAACTACACCTAATTGCGTCAAATAATTGTCAATAAAAAAATTTACATCAAATCACTATTGTTTGTTATAATAGGCGGCCGTATATTTTGTTGCCTGAAAATATTTCTTTTAGGCGATTAATACAGTTATTTCTTTTGATTTGTATGTGATAAAGATAAAGATAAAAATCATTTATTTGCGTGAATAAGGTGACAAAAGTTCTTAACATAATACAAATAGGTATCTCTTACTCTACTTTTCAGCATGCAAATATTCATTTTAATCCTAAAAAATTACCATACAATTTATAGACATTTACTTAATTTATTATTAATAATAAGGCACAAGACTAACACACAAGAAACATTTATCAGTAAAAAAACTGGTTAAAGAACGTTTATATTTAAAAAAATGGTACTTTTATGGAACTGGGCACTTTATTAAATAATTTAATACACATAATATAGCTATTGTTAGCTGTACACGTGAGATTCGTTTTCGGTCTGTATAGCTTATTGGCATTAACAGACCGAGGTGCATAGTAAGGTGTGGCGGGAAAATGGACCTGTTTTTAAATGCAAATAAACAACATTCCGATATATATATACAAGGTAAGGTCATTATATTATATTTTAGTTTTATTAAGTTTGACATATGGAACAGATTTATTACTATCAAAACTCTATAATATATTGCATGATTATAAATGTACATATTGAGGATAGCTATGATATAATATCTGATATCCTGACAAATGATTTCCCATACCTCATTATATTAGAAAAGTAAAGATATTGAAAGACAAATGACATTGAATGTTTGGAATAAATGAGTTTTTATTGTATAAAACAAAACGTATGGTGCTCACACAGTCGTACTGAAGACCGTTCGGGAAAACTCATAAAAATACATACGATTCGTGGTCCATGCAATTATTTTTATCTACCCGCGCGAACGTCCTCCGCCGTCCGCCCGACTTCACTCCACTGGCAAGTTATTGATGAGAATGCAGCGTTAAAATTGGTTGTGATTTTGAAAGCATCATACATTACGCCCTACGTACCGATTCGTCCAAACTATTATAATTTTAGAAAAAAAACCGTTTCTGTTGAGGGCTTGCCATCTGTACAATGATGCGTGCCACAGAGTTGACATTGATCCTTTTAATATGAGCGTTCTACAAGTGAAAAAGATCTTGGGTAACAAATATTTTTCTTATAATGTAATGGTTAATCATCACCATTTTATTGGGTGCCTGTATGTACTGCCTTTAAATACCAATAGTTTAAATAGTATTAGTGAAAACTTGTAATTGGCCTTAACTTAAAAATACAACCTTATTAGTGTTTAATTAGCTGTAAGTTTTCTAAACTTAAAAATAAAATAAAAAAATTCAATATTACAAAACAAAATACACAACCCTATAATACCAGGAATACCCTATAATAAGGATGTTAATATAATTGATAGCCCTAATTTCAAAAACAAAGTACCTATTTAAACATTGTGGCACTAATTCATCGTATAAATGTATTTATCGACAAACACTCTACGAAACCGCACAATTGGTGGGCTTATTCGTTCATACACAACGCTAATTGTTAGTTTAGTAGCTCATCAAAACTGTTTACACGCTAAATTGCCAATTATACGCAATAGTTACACATGGTAGGTATCACAATAAACACGATTAATAGATTATTATTATCAATAACTTGTTTGGTATAATTCCCGCCAAAATATTTCCATAGACAATTATTACTTTTCTTTTAATATGTAGGTGACGTAGCTATTATATTAACCTACTTTCAGATTTTTGTTCGAAAATCGAAATTCAACCACATGATAATATGGTTATTTGAAAATAATGATGATGGGCAATCTATTTCGATCCTTATTCCCACATGTCAGTTTGTACACACTTTGAACTGGGGGGACAGGTCAGTGGGGGGTGCGGGGAGGTGGAGCAACAGGCGCCGGCTGATCAATGAGCATCCCCCGCAACCCGCTCCCCGCGCCGCTCTACCTGCGCCGCACTTGTTGCGCGCACGACTCAAACACATGCAGTACACCCTTCGAACACATTCACACAAAAAACGACCATAGAACTGAGATGCTAGAGTATATTTTAGTGGTGGATCTACCCTTGCATTGTTTCCTGAAGTACACTTGACATGTATTAGCTATGTGTCCTTACGAGTGCGTTGGTATGACTCCATAAAGGCTACCGATAGAGATACGATGATGACCTGCCATTATAAGCCCTTTGTTCGCAACTGTACCTTTTAACGCTATCGATAGTCAAGTTCTATAGCACTTTTGTACGTGAGTATACTCCAAAGGCTGTTTATACATTCCGCTATTGTTCCCGACTGTACGTACGCGTATAGGTAGGTTTTGTAATTAGATTTCAATCACATTATATATTCTGACGCAATGTCCTTTGTCCTATGGGAGGGTCCTTACCCTCGCATTATTAAGGATGTTGTGTATTCAATAACTCAACGACCTCTGTATCGAAGTAGTTTAAATCTTCCGGTCGGCCCTCTGCGTCCGGGAGATCGCAGATTCGATTCTGCACTTAACAATATTCATTTAGAAATATATAATGTGGCTCTAAGCTCTAAAATTAGGTACTTTATGGAGGACGATTGTTAGTGCGTCCGGTCTTGGCTTCAGAATCCCTAAACTAGAAACCTAGGCAAGTTCCAATGGAAACTTGGAAAAATCACCAGCACATTACCTGGCAGGAAGAGACACTTGTGAATCTGAAAATAGCCTGTAGAAGATTGCGGAGACCTGTGTTCAAATTGACCAGGTTGCCGCTGGCCTCAGTATAAAATGCCGAATATATATACCGACAAAGGGTAGCAACATTTAAATGTCGGAAGCCTTTCTTTGTAGGTAAGAGGGTGGCACTAGTCTCAGAAAAAAACATTCTAGTTGGTAAGAACTTAAGAGATCAGAATACAATCTGACAACATTGGTTGCTAACATAGTTCCCAATGGGTTTCGAACGTCAGATAGCAGACGCACGTAGCTTGCCTCAATGGGTTCAACTGGGAGCCGGTTGGGACCCAGGCAAACCTATTGAAGCCTATAGAAGTAGGAAAAGACAAGAAAGAACAGTTATTCAACGCCTTGAGACACAGACATTAATAGCAAAAACTGTCGATACATCGGTGCTAAATAATTCGTGATTTTAACAGTCTACACAATTGGGTAATGCAATGTTGTATTGTTAGAGCTGACATTTAACTATATAATTATTGAAATAAATCGAAACAAAACATTAATTTTTTGGCAAAGTATTCCTGCATTCTATAGGAAACATTTTACATTATAGGTTTTTAGTCACTAGTTTGGTATTCCCGATCCGGTACGACATGGCTGCCTTCAAGAAGCAGGCCTATTCCTTTCATTAAGGCCGGCAACGCACTTGCGGCTCCTCTGGTATCGCGAGTGACCATGGGCGGTGGTGATGACTTACCATCAGCTGACCCAATTGCTCCTTTAAAATAAAATAAAATAAAAAAGGTTTTTATTCACGTAGACTTTAAAAAAGCGCTTGTAAATAGTCAGAACATGTTTGTAGTAATATAGTTGTATACATTAGATATTATTTCTAGTAACATAGATATTTAGGTACATCTTGTATGAAAACATTTATAAAATTTATTTTATTACAGAAATGATATTTAGCTAGCTCGTATCAAGTTATTGTCAAGAGATTATGTTTAATTATCTAGTTTAAGTCTAATATTTTTACTACATATTGTCAATGGTTCTGTCTATATTAAAGGTATTATTATTATGACGGACCTTGTGTTAATAACGACGGTCGCGCTTTAATGCTACCACCGGATCCAATGCGCCCCAACTGAGAAGACCCAGCGAAACAAACTCAGTGGGTTCATCTACTACCGGTTTCAACACGACCCAGTTAAGACGGTCCGGCGAAACATACTCTATGCTTTGGCTCTAGGCTTTGGAACTCCCTTCCTCACTCTATTCGCGCTAGTCCGTCTCTAGACTCTTTTAAAAGAAGAATAAAGACACATTTCCTATCGTAATATTTTGTATAGTATGTAAGTGTATGTATATATATATATATATATGTGTATATTATTTATTATGTAGTATTGATATAATTTAGTATGTAGGTATTTATACATATAGGTAGGTAAAATTAATTTAGATAGATAATGTTGTACACTGTTCTACCCTGTAAAACAAATTGTCCTTTGTGTTTGGTTTGCTGTAAGAAAACTCACTATTGAGTTAAGCTCGCCTATGTACATGTCTTTATTTCATAAATTGTATTTCTTTTTATTGTTTTCTGTGTGCAATAAAGAATAAGAATAAGAATACTCAAGCGGGCATGAACACGGGATTTGGTCCAATTAGAGTAATTATTTAGTAGGCAAACACAATATATGCTCGATCGGTTGTCTGAATGCTTATTATTTTAGATTATATTTAGGTATACAAAAGAAAAACTTCGAAACAATAACATTATTCATTTTGAGACAGAGTCAATAATTTTAAATTAAGTATATGATAGCAATCATTTACAGATAGTTCACGTAACACAGCAGATCAGTCATGTCTATATGGCTACAAGATCTCCAGCGAGCAATGTGCAGGTAGGAAGTGAGAGCCAGACGTCTTTGTCATCGATGTACTCTTTAGTGGTGTAATAACCCCTAGCCATAAGTATACGTTTAATATGTGTTTTAAAACTTGTGTCAGGCAGATCAGTAATTTGAGTAGGAAGCTTGTTATAAAACCTAATACAATTTCCTAAAAATGATTTATTAGTTTTGCTTACTCTAAAGCCTGGCATGGCTAGTTTGTTTTTATTCCTAGTATTTATATTATGCAGTTCACTTTTCTTTTTATAATTATGAATATTTTTTCTAACAAACATTATATTCTGATATATATATTCCGATGGCACAGTAAGTATATTTATTTCTTTAAACAAATTTCGCAAAGAATCGCGACTGCCTAAACCATAAATGGCTCTGACTGCTCTTTTCTGCAATACAAAAATAGTACCTATGTCAGCCGCCGAACCCCACAGCAGAATGCCATACGACATAATGCTATGAAAGTACGCGAAATACACTAATCTAGCAGTTTGTTCATCTGACAATTGCCTTATTTTCCAGACAGCATAGGAAGCCGAACTTAATTTACCTGCTAACTTTTCAATCTGAGGGCCCCATTGCAATTTTGAATCAAGTGTCAATCCCAAAAATACGGTCGATGGGACTAAATCTAATATTTTCGCATTAAGTGCAACTGTTGGTACAATTTGAGTCACATTCGGTAATGAGAACCTGATGCATTTAGTTTTCCCTGCATTTAACAAGAGATTATTTGCCGAAAACCATTCTGATATAAAGCTGAGTGTTTTATTATGCTCAATAAGATCTTTATCCTTTCTATTTACTTTAAATATGAGCGACGTATCATCAGCGAACAAAACTATGTCTGATACTTTCTCTACCAGATAAGGGAGATCATTTATATAAACTAGAAATAAAAATGGGCCCAATATAGATCCTTGGGGCACCCCCATTTTCACAGGATGACGTGCCGAAGTGACACCGCCTATCGAAACCATCTGTTGTCGCCCCGATAAATAGGACATCACAAGATCAAGAGATGTGCCAGATATTCCATAGTACTTCAGTTTAACAACGAGCGTACGATGATCAACGCAATCGAAAGCCTTAGAGAGATCACAGAAAACTCCCAGCGCATCCTGTGATCCCTCCCAAGCCTCCAATATTGACCTAATTAATGTGCAACCTGCATCCTGAGTAGAGCGGCCCCTTGTAAACCCAAACTGCTTGTTATGCAATATCTCATTCACGTTAAAGTGCGACAACATTTGGCTGAGCATCAGCTTTTCAAATATTTTACTTAAAGCTGGCAGTATTGAGATAGGCCTATAATTCGTGGAATTTTTTGAACAACCTGCCTTGAAAATGGGTATTATCTTACTTATTTTCATTAAATCGGGAAAGACACCATCACTTATACAGCCATTGAAGATGGCTGCAAGGATTGTAGCAATGTTTAGTATGATTGATTCAATTGCTTTAACAGACAGTCCCCACAAATCTTCTGTGCCTTTCCTTTTAATACTCTTAAAAGCTTTTATAATATCATCACTTGTTACGGATTTAAAACTAAAGTTAGGCACAGTTTGTTTTACGCTTTGATTTAAAAAGAGTTCAGCCACATCTGGTGATGATGCGAGACACTTAGTAATATCCACGGGTATATTTGCAAAAAAAGCAGCTAAAAAATTGGCAATGGTAAGCTTGTCTGAAACCAGTTCATCACCAATATTCAATACTAATGTTTGATCTCTTGATCTACTTTTACCAGTTTCAGTATTAATTATTTGCCAAGCTGATTTTATTTTATTATCAGATTTTTTAATTTTGTCTCTTATATATAAAGATTTAGCTTGAATGCAAACCTTTTTAAAAAATTTTGAATAATTTCTAACATAATTAATAAAATTGACATCAGGGTTATAGGACCTTCTGTCATACAACTCATATAAAAAATCTCTACTCAGTCTAATGCCTTGAGTTGCCCAAGAACTAAATTTTATCTTATTACTGTCAACCGTTATGTTTTTTATTTTACAAGCTTTATTAAATTCTTTGCAAATACAGTGGAATAATGTAGTGTACATATCGTTAGGGTTACTTTTGTTTGGCAATAGATGGCACAAACTATTCTCCAGGTTGTTACTGAACTTTCCCAAATTAGATTTTGTTAAAGGTCTAAAACTAATTTTTTGTTTATTTATATTTATCTCATTTTTCATCTTTACTATTTGGCATTTATGGTCAGAGCGAACACCAGCCACCAAACACTTCTCAGAGACATCAAAGTTGGTAATTATGTTATCAATGCAAGTAGCAGATGTGGGTGTGACTCTCGTGGCCTCAGAGAACAAGCATTTAAGGTTAAAGGACCGAAATACAGATAGAAATTTTTACCTTGCTATTATAAATAAAAAAATATATATGCCGCTTTTTTTTTATTTCCTCATTTCTTATTGACAGAAATAAGTAAGATATTTTTACCCCGTATTCTTTACAATCCCGCACGTAACCCCTGATTAGAGCCAAATGATAGCAACTTTTAAATGAGGGAGAACAAAGCATTTTTTTGATCGGCTCATCGCGATCGTATGTATTTTTATCAAACTGAATACGTTAGAGGTTATTACGTAAAATGTTGCGGTGCTGTGTGAGTAAAGTTGCCAGAGAACATCACAATCACATAACAATGTGCATGTTATGGATACTTATAATTTCAAACAAATTACATTGATTTAGTATAAACACGGTAAAGTAATCTAACAGTATTCTATCTTCATACAAACGGTCGATACGGGAGTCGATTTAGGTAAAAATATGTACACAAACAGTGGTGTAGTATATTATGATGTGATGGTTTTGTTAGCAGTAATTGTTATTATTAAATCAAATCCATGTTGGTAAGAAAAGGACTTACTTAATATGGCATAGAGCAACTAAAAACTATATAAGACTAGCTGTACCCTTCGGTTTAACCCGCATTAAATTTCATAAATTATAGCCTATGTGTTATTCCGATATATTAGATATATTACTACAAAGTTTATTCAAAATCCGTCCAGTAGTTTTTACGTGAAAGAATAACAAACATACACACTCACAAATTTTCGCCTTTATAATATTAATGTGATGGGTTAGTAGATACTTTCCTCCACGCCGCAGGTCGTGGGTTGGATTCCCACCCAGGAGAGATATTTATGTGCATGAACACATGTAGATAATTACAACAAGACTCACAAACAACAACCAGAACAAACAGTGTTCTGGTTGTTGTTTGTGAGTCTTGTTGTAATTATCTACATAAATATGTATTTACAAAAGAAAAGTGTAGTTTGGGGTTTGGTTTTATGTAGTTTGGGAGCAGATAGCCATGTGTGAATAATGACCTAGGATATTATCATTATAATCCTGCTGTTTTTGTTTGCTTAAATTTGTGAATAACCCAGAAATAACATTTTTAAATTACCTGGGAAATCCAAAAGGTAAGACTACATTTTTTATATACCTAGTAGTACCTACCTACTTAATGTGTTTCTTTTTTTAGTAGGTAGGTATTTCGCTTATTTGCACTCGAGTTAAATCATCAAACATGCACAAACTTTTCAAATAAAACGAAAAAAGAAAATGGTAAACCATATTTACAATTTGTACTAATTTTATCATTTACAATTGATATCGTATTGTTTAAAAGTTACTTTTGTGATTGTAAGTATAATTTTTATAATTACAAAACAAAACAAAAACAACATCATGTAGATTGATGAAATTGAAATAGGTCTATAAAAAAGGAGGATCCTAGGCCTATAAAAAATAAATAAAAAAGTAAAAAAGGTTTTTATTCACATAGACTTGAAAAAGCGCTTGTAAATAGTCATAATTTATAATTATTTCTAAGTACATATAGATATATAGGTACACAGATTGTAGGAAATAATTTACAATAAGATTTATTTTATAAAATAGTAACGATATTTAGCTAACTTAAATTAAGTTATTGTCAAGGATCACGTGTAGGTTTTATTATCTAAATTTTAAATTTTAGTAAGAATTTTCTTTCGCCTGGCTTCATACCGCGCGGTGGAAATTATTTCTATAACAGGGCCGAGTTTTAATGGTATAAATGCGTGCATCATTTGCTGGAGGCCCATATCAAATAAATACAAAATAAACAATAATGGCTAAGTCGATTAAAGGACGTACTTATGAACGAATTTCAGCTCCAAAAGCCTCATTGTGGAGCAATTCGTAAATCTGATGGGTTAATGTGCTTCTCTATTTTTTAGCTATTACATAATACAGACAAAACACGGCCTTTAGAGTTAGTATTTATTCTTTTCAATTGTTTTCTTTGTAATGATGTTTGGGAATTGAATGCTACCGCTTTCGTTTAGCTCTAGTAATCCCACGCGTGACGTGTTTGGTTATATGGGCCGCCTGTGTGGAGAACTCCACCTTACATATGGTGTGGTGTGATGTGGTTGAAGTAACCATTACTCGTAGGGGACGGGGCATGGGTCGTCAACGTGTGAGTAATGCTATACATATATAGCATTACTCAAACCTCATTGGCGTCTGACGGGCCAGTTGGTGTGTTTGGTAAAAGCTTGCCTTTCACACTGCATGTCGTGGGTTCAATTCCCTCCCGAGACGGATATTTGTGTACATGAACATGTCTGTCTGTCCTGTGTCTGGGTGTAATTATTTACATAAGTATATATTTACAAAAGTAAAATAGGATCAAATAGTCGTGTGTGAATAATGACCCAGGATACTATTATTATATAATATTAGTGATCTAGCGGAAACGCGTTCAACGAATTACGAAGTTCTGGGTTCAAATACTGGGTCGGGCCAAAAAGTGACAATTATATATATAATTGGACTGTCCGTTTTTCTAGATAGTAACATATGTTACTATCTACAAAAACGGACAGTCCACTTTAAAGTAAGGTTAAAGTCGGCATAAAATAAAAATGAAGATGAAACTGCGTTTGCAATGTCTAGATTCAATTCGCGTTTTATATTTCATTCGGTCTAATGGGTGGCCATTCAAAGCCAATTTCCATGAAACATAACGTTACAGTCCACTGCACATGGGTGGATACAATTACACAACGAATGTCGCAGTTACTGCGCACGTAACAAAGTCGCAGTAAATGTCAAAGTGTTACCACCGTCGTCCACAGTAGTACCATAAGTACAAATCGGTGAGGTTTTACGTCACGAAATTACTAGAACAATACTATTCTAGACCCGTTCTCGTAAATAAAACTCAGATCAATCGTGTTCAAATTCACACTTGACGAACTGATTCTTAAGTATGATTGCATAATCTCAAGATAAGCTTCTTACGTATTAAAAACAGCTTTGTGTTGAATTTCATTTATGTAATATATAAAAAATTATGTCTGTATGTATGTTCCACATGAATTTCAAAAAGGCTGACGAAATTTTGATGAAATTTCTAATTCCTATTTCTAAGAAAATTTTAATATCAGCCCTTAGCGGATGACCTTGTAAAATTTGGTAGCGATCAGATCAAGAGATTTTTTTATTACCAATCATCAGCACGCCTGTCTGACTGCAAAACTCCATGTGTAAGCAGATAATTATAGCTAGAGAAATAATACATATTTTGAATATTTTGGACTGCACGTGTGGCGCAGCGGCTAAGACAGTCGCCTCGCCGCTTCGTATCGCGGGTTCGAGTCCCGCGCCGGACAACTATTTGTGTGACCCATAAATAGTTGTTCTGAGTCTGGATGTAATTTGTGTCCGTCTATTATGTGTTTGTAAAAGTACCCCGCAACACAGGGATTAGACATCCTAAATCGCTTGTATTTTTTAAGGCATATGTGAATATATAAACTGTTTTATTCTTCAATCATGGGCATATCAATTTATTTCTATTTTAAACTATATCTGACGAGTATGGCACCCTTTAAAAAGGAAACAATAAGGTTGCTATAAGGTCGGCAACGCGAAGCGTTGCCTCAGGTGTTGCAAGCGTCCATAGGCTTCGGTGACTGCTTTCCATCTGATAGGACGTAAGATTGAAGCTTACTTAGTTGTGTAAAATAATATTATGAAATTACTATTTCTATTACTCAATTAAATATATTGCCAGAGTTCAACTACTTCATTTTAAGAACTTAAAATATATTCCGAAATGCCATTACATAATGTCAGATCGTTTTACTGCTCAATATAATCATTCCTGTTAGTCAATATGTTGGCTCAATAATCATTACTAATACCATAATACGGCATAAAAAACACAATTAAAAGGAAGAATTGATATTACTATTAAACTTTTCCCATTATTACAAATACGTAAGATTAATAAGATTGGTTTACCAAAAAGATTACATAGCATTTATTATAACAACAACAAATACAATATTTTTTCTTTTATCTCTATTGAGATACACACATGTTAAGCGAAACAGATAAAATTAAAATAGAAATTATTGGGTAATTTTGGTTTTGCTTAACACATTAATAATAATAATAATCGCGTATTCAACCATAGATATATAAAATACATCGATAGAAAAAACTTACTAGGATTGTAAAACATAGCTGGATGTACAATTAAAAAAAGGTGAAAATATTAACTATGATGTACTATGATGAGAACGTCAAAGTTTCCACATCATCCACATGGAATTTGGCAAAACATGGTTGGTCCAGTTTATAGAAATAACTAAACGTAGATTTGAGGAATTGTAAGAATTGTTGAGGAGTTCAAATGCTACTCTTCAGTTCTAGTACTACACACACTAGCATTCGAACCCCTCAACAATTCTTTCAGTAACCATCAATTTCGACAGACCAATGTTTCACCTCTGCGACGTCCCCTAACGGCCATTTTGTTTTCGTGAACTATACCTACATTCTGTCGCTGTGGGAATTTCGTACTCGCAAATTGGCTGCTTACTTACACAGTCAAGGATACAACCAATACCTACATATAATTAGGTATTACATTTGTATGCATAAAACTTAACACCACAAAAGCAATTTGCTTTTGACCAGGATTTTTCATTTTATATAGCGTACCGCTGGTGCCTGCTTAGCTGCAGATAGCCATGTGTGAATTATGTATGACCTAGGATATTATTAGTGTAATTGTGCTGTTTTTGCTCAAACTGGTAAATAATATTACATTTTAAATTACCTGGGAAATCCAAAAGGTAAGACCATATTTCTTATATGAGTACCTAGTACTAGTACTTAATTGGTTTCTGTTTTTAGTTAGTAGGTACCTCTTACCAAATGGACGTCGTGTCTGCGCTCAGAAATGTACGAACTCAAAGCGCGGTAAAACGCCAAAAGAACGACGACGCTCGCGCGCCAATCTTCTGAGGTCGATAGGCAGATTCATACATTCATTATACCGTATCGTCATGAAAACATGCAAAAAAAAAAGAAAATGGTAAATCATATTTTCAATTTGTACTAATATTTTATCATTTGCAATTGATATTATATTGTTTAAAAGTTGCTTTTGTGATTATGTATAAGTATAATATTTATAATTACAAAACTAGAAAGAAACTCAAGTATATTGATGAAATTAAAATACTGTAGGCTTGTAGCTTATTCTAGGGCTATCGCCTGTTTCGTAGCGCGGTGGTAATTATTTCTATTACAGGTTCGAGTTACAATACTGTACATAACATTACCGTGATATAAATGCGTACATCAACTGTTGGAGGCGAAATTATATAAATGAAATAATAAAATCGTAGGAAAGTCAAAACTGTACATTTAATATTTTTTTAAGGATACTTGGGCAAATTTAGAATCTATATCGAAGCCAAAAATATAGAATTTAGAATTTTTGTCTGTTTGTCTGTATGTATGTCCAGGCTAAACTCAAAAAGTGCTGCATGGATTTACTTCAATTTTTTTTAAGTTAACGCGAGTAAAATCTCGGTGCACTGCTATTAAAAAAATAAAAAACATAAGACACTGCTGATCTGCGATTAAAGGCTATACTTATTAACAAATTTCAGCTCCAAGAGCCTCATTGTTAAGCAATTCGTAAATCTGATAGGTTCATGTGCTTCTCAAGTTATTAGCTGCTAAATAAGATAAATACCAAAAACGGCCTTTAGAGTTAGTATTTATTCTTTCAATTGTTTTCTTTGTAATGATGTTTGGGAATAGAATGCTACCGCTTTCATTTAGCTTTAGTAATATATATAGTAATAGTAACATATATTACTAGAAACCTGTTCTGACTATTTACAAGCGCTTTTTTAAAGTCTACGTGAATAAAAACCTTTTTTATTTATTTATTTTTATAATCCCACGCGTCACGTGTTTTATTATATGGGCCGTGGAGAATTCCACCTTACATGATATGGTGTGGTGTGATGTGGTTGAAGTAACCATTAATCATATTTGGCAAATTAGCAGCTTACTTACACAATGAAGGGTTTGATACCTACATTTTTGTATTACATTTGTATGCATAAAACTTAACACTACAAAAGCAATTCGCTTTTGGGTAGGATTTTTCATTTTATATAGGGTACCGTATTGCCGCCGCGCCATCTATGTTAAAAGAGGTGTACTCAAAGGAATATTTTCCGCATCGAAGGAGCTTTACGGAAAGTTGAACAAAGCCAAAAGCCTTTATGAGTACAACACGAGTAAAGTGAAATCAGGCGACAGCGGACTAATGATTAAAAATCTTCTCGCATTTTTGTTTGGACAAAGAGCTCGGACATTTTAATTATTGAGCCATTAACGCAAATATATGGTACTACTTTACTTTTAGTCGAGCTCAATATTAAGGAGGATTATTTTTGGTACGTATTTTTTTCATGTTATAGGGTGACAATCGAGCAAGCGGTTCACCTGATGGTAAATGATCTCGCCACCCATGTACACTCGGAACACCAGAGGAGTAACGGGTGCGTTGCCGGCCTTTAAAAGAGTCAGCAAACAGTGTTGCTGACCCTTCCCCCCCACCCCGATGAGCCCTGGCGACCTTACTCACACACAGAAACACAACATTAAAGTTATTAATGTTATAATTAAGGAATGTCTTCTGTAAGGTGTAGGTACTTCCCAGTCAGGCTGCTATTTGAGCGAATGAACGCTGTGTCCTACCTCCCTTAATATGTTATGTATGTGACTTACCGCCCTTGTTTGTGTTCGCTATGGTCTACCTGACAAAGAACGTAAACAGTAATAAAACAGACACCAAGTTTTCTAAAGTATTGTATTAACTGTTTTTGATCTAATTTATGGAATGAGTATTTTGTTTTAAATATTTACATGTATAATGCTTTGTCCCGAATGACTGACTGATGGCTCAACGCACAGTCTAAACCGCTGTTTGTAAAGACCTGAAACTTTAAGGTTGTGTTTTTGTATGACACAGGCATCCGATGAAAAGAATTTTACCAAATTCTACCCTTAAGGGGAAGAAAAACGGAGGCAAAGTTCGTTTGGGATAACGTGATTCCTGGGCCCAATCCACTATAATTTTTATATTAGCGTAAACTACGAAATATTAGAACCACACTGTTTACCTGTGGTTAATAAATACATACATACATACATAAACCTGATCACGAATACTAAATTACTTACGTAACAAATTTTAATGATCTATGTATTTTCTTATTTCAAAATAGTGACTCAACATGTTTTAACCTCATAGTTTAGATTTCCATTATTAAAAGAATTGTTTAAATCAGTTTATTCGTTTTTGAGTTTATCCATTACAAACAAACATACAAAAAAAACATTTTTTCTTTATTATATTGCTTAACTTTGAACTTTAGGCTGTCAAAGTAAGACTCTTGAAGGTACACTAGAACTTAAGTCTACGTTAGTAAGAAGAAACTAAATATACTGAAAATAAAAAGCTTCAAAAAGCTTTCCTTATCACGACAGATGCAAAGATAATAACATTTTCTTCAAAACAGGCGCCAACTTTTTATGTTAGTTCTCTTATTTTTGTTGATACGGTCATTTATGACATTTTGTACCTTTTATCATTTAGATCATTATTTTAGTGAACTTTTTAAGTGTTCACTAATATCTCTGTTTATCACATTATTTGTTTATAGGCATATATTTTAATTATGCGTCTTACTATGTTCGACGTCCGGTGATATCTATAATGATATCTTGTGTGTGTATAATGATATCTATGAAGTTTAATAATCTAATCTATGCTGATTAGCATAGATTTTCTTGAGATGATATCTCTATGAGCCGGATATCTATAAATAGATTTCCGGATTAACGCCATCTAGCCTAAACTGCTTGTATTATGGATACTAGCACGGATAGAACTACAATTTTTTTTTCCTTTAATTAAAAGGTACTTATTTCTAAATAAATCTTTTCCAGTAGACCTGCTAGAGATTTTGGCAGATAGGAAGATATGAGTGTTACTTTTCTTGTACACCCAGACCAAGATATTCATGTTTTCTTTTTAAAGACATGCCCGCACTACGTAAGCGAGTCCCTGTGAGGCGGGGTACTTTACAAACATATAATTGACGAACACAAAGTACATGCAGACTCAGAACAACGATTTATGGGCCCCATAAATAATGGTCTTGCGTGGGAATCGAACCCGAGACATGAATAAAGAGACCACCGTCTTAACCGCTGCGCCACACGTGCAATCATGTTCAAGAACACAAATACTTGTCTTGAGCGAGGATCGAACCCTCAAGCTTTTGATTCAAAGCCAGGTTCATTACCAACTGACTCACGACAGGAAAAGGTTGTAGTGGAGGCAGGGAGGTTAGTTTCAGTCAACAAGAGGACATTATTATAGGTCCAGGTTCCATTTTTATAGGTGATGGTAGAACAGTGCTTATACCGTTCCAACACAAAAAGTGCTAACTAGCGTTGTAAGAAAATCGAGTCTTGGAGTTATTTAATTAGACTTGAGCTATTTTTGAAGACTCGAGTCATAAATTCTACTTAGAGCTCAAGTCATTCAGATTTTGGAGTCTCTTGTAAAAAGACTTGAGTCCTACCGAGAAGAAGTCAAGACTGAGTAATTTAAAAAAAACTCATAACTGCGTCCTCTCAATTGTAAAAGTAGTTGTAGTTTTAAGTAAATAAAGTAGCAATAACCAATTTTTTTATTTATTAAGTACGTTACTTTTATTTTGTATATCATATATTTATTTCAGACAAATCCTCAGTCTTCAGGTGGATACTTTTCATTAGTTTATTTGCGTTTAATGCAATTTAATTGTGCAATTCATTTTCAATCAGTATATAAATATGGAGGACGATATACAATCACCCAATATTACCTATTATAATAAACCAACTCAAGTTCTTGACTCAGTCTAGCTCAAAATAAAAAGACTCTAATGGACTCAAAGGACTCAATGTGATTAACGAGTCCTAGTCTTGAAAATCTACTCAAGTCTCGCAATTAAGACTAAAAGACTCGAGTTTCTTACAACACTACTGGTCCGCTAAGTATCCAGTGTTGCCTGTTAAGTAATTAGCTACAGGTTTCCCATTAGTTGTTAGTATCACACGTATAACGAAGCAGTTTAACTGTAATGTGGACCTTGCTTTAATAGCTGTTAGTAACGATGCATATCTTAAGAGCCATTTCTCGTTACTATTTTCATAAACAAACGTACATTTTCCTCATGCATCTTGAGTCCACCATTATACGTCTTGATTTAAAGACTGGACCAATATCTTTTAAGCCATAAAAACAACACATATAAAGCACCTATAATATATTAATAATAAATTAAATCAGTACGACATTAAATATTAGTATTATAATTTGTAAATATGTAAATTTTTAATTTATTGGACATGATATCTTAAAGAATTATTGTATCTAGATGTGAATATTTGTATGCCGTAAACGGTAAAATGTGAGAACTAAAGTAATATTATGTTAACGTCTTTGTACTTACCACATTTACATAAATAAATATCTTATCTTATCTTATAACTATTGTATGATATAATAGATCAGTATATAAAAATGGGCCCGCTGGCTAGACGTTTGATTAAACAACGAATATCTTCTAGAGTATAGCATACAGTAAGTCGAAATTTTGGATTTATAACGAACATAATAGTATCAAGCTCCTAACACTATTGAACGATATAAAAGAATTTGATTCATTTTCAATCTTCGTAAATACGACCATGTGAGTAGCTATCGAGCTCAGCTCAAGTGGTTGCCTATTCGCCAGCGTAGAACTTTAAGAGCGTTAACCACCCTGTTCTCCTTATTAGATTCTCCTTCTTCTCCTCTATATTTAACTTGTCAATTTAAATATCTACATACTCAGCATAATAAAAACCTTCGGTCTACTCACAACCGTCTTCTTCATTGTCCTCTTCATCGTACTGATTCTATCCATTCTTCCTTTTTCGTACAGTCCATTCTCCTCTGGAACTCTCTTCCTACGGAAATCAGGATGGCAAAGAGTCGTTTTTCTTTTAAAAAGAAAACCCGTGCGCATTTGATGAAAAATTTTTTGGCAAAATCAGCTCAATAGTATTCTCATATTTATTTTTAATATTATATACATATATAGGTATATATTTATATATGTTTATACTTATTATTAGTTTATGTAATAAGTATTTATGTATTTTATGTAAGTACACATCTTGTATATTAGTATAGGATTTTTACCTTCACACATTACAATTATTTATAGTGCACCTACCAAGTTTTTCTCTGCATCACCCTAAGGTTGACTGGCAGAGAATACCTCTGGCATTAAGTCCGCCTTGTACATCGTTGTGCTAAAGTTTATAATAAAAATAAAAAATAAAAAGAGTAGTATATAAAAAGGGATCCGTAGGCTACACGTTTCATTAAATAATTAATATGTTCTGAAGGATAGCTCGAAGAACGAAGAAATTGTAGATTTGTAAGCTGTATAGCTTAATGTCCCAGGATATTAGTATTATTCTAACTCTACTAAACTATTGGGCGATCTGAAAGTATAATAATAATAAGGAGCCCGCTAGCTTCACAGAAACGTCATTAAATCAAAATCTGTCTACTGTACGGAATATATCGTATTTATATTCTTCAGGTACAAAATCATGTGTTTATGGCCTAACACAATCATGTTGGGGCTTGCTGGATAGACTCACAACTAGCTTTTTTTCGAACTGCCGAACATAAAAAGTAGAGTCCCGAAACAAAAACGAATTAAACGGTCAGGTTAATTAGGCAAACTATTTTATTCTTGTTTAATTATATTTAAAACAATCGGTTCAATAATGGAAGAGAACATAGGAGAAACCGCCAGCGATATTAGTATTGAATACTCTTTTAATATTTTATTTCTTTAATTTTTAAAAAGACAATGCCCGCACAAGGGAATCTGATCCCTGTGCCGCTGGGTACTTTACAAACATATTATTATAAATATAGAGAATAATAGACAGACACAAATTACATCCAAACTCAGAACAACTATTTATGGGTCACACAAATAATTGTCCGGCGCGGGACTCGAACCCGCGATACGAAGCGGCGAGGCGGCTGTCTTAGCCGCTACGCCACACATGCGTAATGGATGAACCAGACAGGCTCAGCATTAGGGACTCCTCTTAAGTTATTCCATTGTAACGTAGGTATAACAGAACTTATAACATAACCAGTATGATAATAAAGTGGAATGTTATGACAAGAGGTTTTTACACCTACATGCTCCGAAAGGGTGTTAGCAAGAGAATCCTAAATATGATCTGCCAGTCTGTATCGTTCGTAGCTTAACGCAGAGCGCTTTCCTCGGATTGGTAGAGGACGCTGGTTCGAGTCCCGCCAGACAATTAAATTTTCAATTTTCCATTTTTAGATTAAACGGTTTACATTGCGAATAATGCAAATAAATATAAAATTTTATATTTTGGAAGGTTACTCAATATGATATGATCTTTTACATCTTACTGTGAACATATCAGTCGGCCATGTTTCTAGAAAACAAAGCCGATAGAATACATACATTCTAAATTTGATCTGCCAGTTCGTTCTTTTTATGAATGAGAACGTAAACGTACTAAATTTGAGACTATTTGCACTGAATTGACATTCTTATTACGATTTGGGACTGGATAGATGAATGACTTTATTTAAATAAATAGTATACCTAAATGTTTTAACATACCGTGTACCTAAATATCTGTAATAAGTAACTAGAAATTTTTACTGTATTACTACGAACATGTTCTGAGTATTTCAAAGCGCTTTTTTAAAGTCTACGTGATTAAAAACCTTTTTTATTTTATTTATTTGAACATGATGTAAGTTAGCTTGAATCCAGCCTTTCATCCCCGCAAATAATATAACAATTTAGACCAATGTAGACGACATGACATTGGCCTTAATTTTTATATTGTTCATTTCACTCAATCAAAAATTTAAATAGAAAACGGTGAGTTCGGATATTAAATCGATTAACCTTAGTTTTTATTTCCAGACGTTTCGATTGACTTGCGTTGATCGTGGTCACGGGCTGACTCAACCTAGCCTTGGACGACTATTTGATATATTTTAATGCACACACTCAATTGACTCAACCTCCAGCTGATCAATTGTCAATTATAATAATATATTTACAACTCACAGAGAAATACTTTTTGTTGTTGTTAACAAATACCCAAGCATTATTCGGGTTTGCCTGATATCTTAAAACTAGCTGTGCCCCGCGGTTTCACCCACGATAAACATTATAAATTATCACAGCTCCTCCCCCGTAGGTGATGCGTGATAATATGTAGCCTATATGTTGACCCGACCTCTTAGCAATATTCATGCAAAATGTAAAGTAAATTCATGCAGTACTTTTTCAGTTTAACACAAAGAGATTTCCTGGGTGGGGATCTAACCCACGACCTCTGACTGACTAGAAACAAAAGTAGACTGAGGTGTTTAATGTACCTTACAGAATGCCTTAATATACAACATGTGACGCAATTAACGCACACCCTTATACACCCCAATTAGAATATTATGTTGTAATCATAATACATACACTGATTTTTTTATTTAACAATTGTATATGCATTGTTATTTACTAAATTAGTTTCTCGGAATAAAGTTTATTTTTCTTTATTTTGTATTGAATGATGGAATTTGTATGAATACAAATAAAACTGCGATTTTAAAAGTCTTATTACTTCGACTTACGGTCCATTTCAATTTGTTTTGACTGTACAGGTTTAATAGGGCAATAATCTTCGTAGTTTTAATTGTTTTAGAATAAAACATTACCTATATTAAAATGATATAAATCGATTCAGTAAACGATTCTGAACAAACTATTTTCAGGGTGTGCGTTAATTAAGTTACATGTCGTATATGTATAATATAATAATCTAGTTCAAACTTTGCAGTCAGGGTAACAAAGCACTAAGCCAACAAGGCCTCAGTCTGCCAATAAAATTTATTACTTATGTATCTACCTATTTATTATTAAGATACAACAGTCTCTCCGTCACGGTATGCGCCAGCCTGTCACCCATTCAAGGCCTGACCGCATGATATTTAATATCATAGATTGATGGATCGTAGTAGCCATGTTCTAATAAAAATAGTTACACGGTCTGGTACCCCTATTCAAAGGCTTCTATGTCTAACCATAGCTGTAAGCCACCTCGCTAACTTACGGGAGCCGTGCAATTTGAAAACGGTATTTTTTTCGCAAGAAGAGGGTATTTATATGAGGTTAGAAAGATGTATTGACGGTTTGAAATAACTTTTTTCTCTCTCTTTTTTTAACTACGAGGCACTTATTTTACTATGAACACTATTCCTAATATTGGTTTAAAATATTTTTACATTTCCAAACGAATAGGGCATTTTCGGAATTATTGGAGGAAATATTATTCGATAAAAATTTCATGACGTATTGGAATTGTAGCCTAACAAACAGAAATATTTTGTTGGGTAAATTTATAGATCACATTTAGCGATCAGGCCGCCAATTGTACAATTATGTGATGCATATTACCTATGTACACTTGTTTCTTGTATTTTTTTAAGTTTAACTAGCAGTGCCCGCGGACTTCGTTCCGCGTTATAGATATTTTTGTCCCTGCCCGTTTTTTCATAGCCTATGATACTCCACAATAACGTAGCTTTCTATTGGTGTAATATTTAAAAATCAAAAAGTGATGGTGCGGAGTGAGATATTTTTTTTATATTTTGACACAAACCTCGTAATTTCCAAACGACTGGACCAAATTGGATAAATCTTTATTGTAATGTTGGTTATTGTCAGGAGAAGATTCGTATGAAAATAATATTAAAATCTTCGACTTTAGTCGGTATTGCCGGCAAAAAATATGGCGGTATGAAGTTCGCCGGGACAGCAAGTTTATAATAATTCTACTTATGGATAAAACTTTTTCGATTTTGTTTACAGACAAAAATAAAAAAAGACTTTTCCATAGGGAAAATGAATAAAATATCAAAACCTAGTTTGTTATATTCTCTTTGATTAAAACATGCTATTTTATCCCCGGAACTCTACAATGACGGATTTTTTGTGCAAGAGGAGTATTTTGTGCGAGAAAAATATATTTAAATATACAGAGACATACCTAAACCAAGAAACGCTTGTTAGTATTCGATACCCATAAGGGAAAAGTCAACACTTATGTAATTAATTACCTTGAACAATTCCTTTGCCGTCTAGCCAAGTAAAGAAACATTTGTATTATGTTTTATTATATATTATTGTTTTAGTCAGTGAAAGTCCCTATGAGTGGTGAGACGCACACAATTTTCATAACTAAAATGTTCAACAATAATGCCGTATACTAAATTGAAAATGTACCGAAACATCCAAAAAACGCCGTCACTACTACGATTTTTTTACTCTATTCAAACTTATATGCTTGCGCGGAGTTTTAGCAGCAAAGTTTCAGACTTCTTTCAATTTTCGTATCCAATTTTATCCTGTGTAATGAAAGTCAAGAATGCACTCGGAAGGCGTCAAAGAAAGCTCCGTAATCCAATTTTTAAGGCGACGCATTGTTAAACAAAAAATGACTGAGGGACTGTGAGCGGCGCTAGACAGCATAAAAATCCGCGCGCGATCTAGCGTGTCGAAAGATAATTCACGCTAAAACAATTTTACTCTTATAAAGAGTCTGTTTTTGAATAGCCAATTATACATTTTTGTTGGTTTGAGGGAAGTCTTTGTCCAGCAGTGGACGTCTTTCGGCTGATATGATGATGATGATATCGTCTATAAAAGTTACCAAAACACTCGTTTACCAAAAGTATGCCAAGGATCTGAAATATAAAATACATAAATGTCAGTTCCGAATAACAATACCCAAATATCCGGGAAATATCATACAGCGTCATCTAAGCTAGTAGAGCAAGTAGTATAGTAGTAGCAAGAATAGTAGATAACGCATATAAATACTTATATAATATTTTTTTCTTAATATATACATACAATAGGTACTACACAGCAACCACCCAGACCAAGACGAGCATAAAATAAAATCAAAAAATCAAAACAAGGCAGGTTCGCAACCAACGGAATTACGGCGATCGTCGAATGTTTTATAATTACTGACATAAATTGAATTAAGTACCGCCATTACTTTCAATGCGTCGCTTTAAGAGTGCTACTTGCGCAGCCAAGATTGTAAGTACTTTGCTGCTTTTATTTCTGGGTGGAAAATACTACCCTATTACCCAAAGCTACACACACCATAATTGTCATAAATTTCATTAAATTTTCTTATAATCAAATATACGTAAGTTCCGATGTAATAATGTATTTGTATTAGTAATTAATTTAGCCGTGTGATTTCACGTAGTCGGGCAGCAGCGCCACCTCCTAGCTACCACCTTACTGCGGTTGCCAACTCGCAAGCCAAGCGCGGTGACTACGGGAAGCCCCTGCAAATGGCAACGGTATAAAAACCTTTCGGGAGGCCTATGTCCAGCAGTGAATGATATCAGGCTTATGTTGTAGGTACCTAGAATTAATACTTACATTAAAATTATCACTCATATTCTGACTATTTAGTACATAAGCATGTCTTTTTTCATCAAAGTAAGATGGCTATCCATCTCACAACACACAATTCACACATTCTTATCACTATACCTTCTTTCCTTTGTGTTTTGTATAAACTTTGTTTTTTTTTTATTACAGACACTTTTTGTAGGTATTTCTTTCACCAATAGATGTGGGCGAGTTCAAAATTTAAGAGCCGATGAATGTGAATTTTAAGGCGGCACATCTACGGCATGTAGGTGTTTGATTTATAACATTAACATGTCGCCTATGTATCTGTATCGATATACCTCGTTCACTTCTTTACGTTTCCACGATAGCTTAGGCCATAATTTGTTGGCTTGTCTTAATTATACTGTAGGTATACTTATGTCTAGGAAGATAACTTACACGAAGTTCTACCAACGTAAGAAAAGAGCCAACACAATACAGATTATAGTACTTTATTTAGTACAAAGACGATGACATGGCCCCGGAAAGAAATCAGTTGCGGAACCAACAGCTCCCCGATGCATATAACACAGCCAGGTTTGTAAATCCGTGGAGCTACTGGACGATTTCTTTAATAATTTGCTAGAAAAATCTCAACGACTTTTAGGCTCCAGCCAGGCTTTAAAGACCTAGGATCTCAGGATAAGATACAATTTTCTACCGTTCAACACGCTACCGCTAGACCAACGAAGCTGTCGTTTTATAAAGTTATAAAGTGTCCGCATGAGAACTCCGCTAAATGCGAATAATGCAATTTTCACTCGTTTGTTTTAAAAGTTCTTCCAAAGGCCAAATAGTGTTCAGCTTTCAACTAATCTATCAGTATTATTAATGGCCGCTGATAATGGTAAAAAAATGAAACCGATTAAAAAGTATTGCTAGTCGATTTTTCTTGGTGTAGTAATCGATACTGATAAATTCTCATTAGCCGCATCTCTATTTCGGTCTGACTGACAGAAAAAATGTGAATGCTGTGAATGTCAATTTTGTGCTATTTTTGTATTTGTAATTCCATTTTGTGCTGTCGCAAAAAAATAAATTTATCTCTATCGATAAGACAATATATACTTGATTATCATAGTGTATTTTCTAGTAACGTACATCGCGTAAGTCGACCTTGTATTTTAACCCTGTTGTTAGAGGCTCATCGCCGTATGAAATCGGTCATGAAAAATATTATTGGAAAAAGTTGGCGTGACGCCGCTTCGTTAATAGTGCTCACAAAGCGGAATAGCCAGTCGTTATCGGTGGTGAAGGATCGTGGCAGTGTTAATTACGACGTATTGTTGCAGACGCGGACGCGCAGTGCTTCGTTCGCTAACAGCGTGGTGTTCCCCGGCGGAGTGAGTGAGAGAGTGGACGGCGAGCCACGGTGGCTGGACGTCCTCCGCTCCTTCGGATACACGGAACAGGATTTCGCAGCCTTGCACCACCCTAGCGCCGTCGTAACGCCTCTATTCAAAGATAATCCTATACAGAGGTAATATTTGCAGACCTTGACATATTGTCTGACGTTTTCGTCAGTGGCACAATATATGATAACGATAGTAAACACAAATGTTCTTGTGCATACAGAATATATGTTTTGTATCTACAAGTGGAGTGGTATTGTCTGTTTACATTGCTGTGCTGCTAAGTGTATTGATATAAGTTTTTATTTGCAAAAATATGATCCAATAGCAGAAGCTAGAAGTATTCTTTGGCTTTATCTCTCAATACATTGTGTACTTCATAAACTTCCTTCTTATCTCTTTGTTATTGCTTAGTTATTGTTATGGATGCTATTATATCAATTTTAAAGCCAAACAAACTATTGTACAATGGAGTATAAGTATTAGTGTCTACTTAATATACATTTGCTAATTAACATGTCTCCAGCAATCTTATCAAGGTGATTCTCATAAATTAGCTCATATAACCAACTAAATATATTGGCCTTTACCAACGTTGCATATATTTCATGTTCAACGTTTATTTATTACAATGTATTCATATTATACATTACTTACATTGTTTAGATTTGGAATAAGAGTGTGTCATTAAGTATTGTTTTGTGAATAACAACTTCTTCAAACCAGCTAAACATCATGAAACAATTTAAATGATGTATTTTAGAATTGTAATAAATATCTTGAGACATCTTACACACTACCATCTGATCCCAAACCAGGCAGAGCCACTACTATGGGAACTAGACAAGTGATAAACATATCTATATATTTTAATTAGATACATATCCTACTAATATTATAAAGGCGAAAGTTTGTGGGTGTGTATGATTGTTACTTCTTTACATCTAAACGGCTAGAGCGATTATAATAAAATTTGATATGGAGTTAGCAGACACCCTAGATTAACACATAGGCTATAATATATAAAGTTTAATGCAGGTAAAACCGTGGGGCACAGCTAGGTATAGATAAATTACACCCAGATCAAACAAAAATCATACTCGCCACATGAAGATTCGTCTTTAGTGGAGATTTAACCCACAACCTCTGGCTAACAGTCAGGGTCACTAATTGTTAGAGCAACAGGCCACTTTGTAGGCCTATTCTAATAAAAGGAAAGAAATTCCATCTGCTCTCTGCTGCTGCCTGTATCTTTATAAAATTAAATACCTATATCATTCAACAGAGGCTGAAGATTTGGTGTATGTATAAGAGAATAGTATATGTGTGATATATGTTGAACTCCATTTATTTTATCATGGAACTTGTTTTTCCAGTGTATAAAACAAGATGAATGATATCCCACAACAAATTGTTTTGTATTACTCGTATATATAATAATAAAATGTAAAGTTAAATTAACGAGCAAAACTTCACAGGAATGTTTAGAATGACTCAAACAAAAACCCAATGACTTATCATCATATAATTAAGATAACTTACCATTTTACAAAATCTTATGGCAGAGGAACAAAAATCAGTGTACTACAAATTATTGTTGGTCCAAATTCACTTCATAAAGTAAATAAATAAATAAATAAAATAAAAAAGGTTTTTATTCACGAAGACTTTAAAAAAGCGCTTGTAAATAGTCAGTACATGTTTGTAGTAATATAGTTGTATACATTAGATATTATTTCTAGTAACATAGATATTTAGGTACAGACGGCAGCACTTCAAGCTACCCCAATCTGTCAAATTTCCACAATAGAAAGTGAACCTTATGCTTTTGTAATATAGTTGAAAGTCTATAAATTAAATTTGACAGATTGGGTTAGCTGGATGTGCTGGCGTCTGTACATCTTGTATGAAAAAATTTATAAAATTTATTTTATTACAAAAATTATATTTAGCTAGCTCGTATCAAGTTATTGTCATTACCCCAGTTTTATTTACCAAATGAATATTGAGCAAATTTTCATTTCGCATTTTATTCACTTGATCCAATTTTCTGTTTACTTTGTCATGTTTCATTAAATCAAATACTTAGGTGTGAACTGTACACGCACAAAATTATCTGCTGTCAAAAAAGTAGGTTAGGTTAGAAAGAGCCAAATACAAACTGTTTCAAGATTTTAAGTTTCTGATTTCCAAAGTTAAAAGGCAAAAAAGAATTTGCTAACTGAAAAAGTGGGATAAGTATTTTGTTTTAATTTTGTAATAATTGTTTGCTATGTGATATCTTAGGAAAAGTATTTTGCTTAGTTAGTTATAGTGGCAATATAAATACCATTCTGAAACAATTACAATTGTCTACTTATTCCAGATCTTGAGATGCTGATAGATAGATTTGAGATGCTGGACAGATAAATTTGAGATGCTGAACAGGTAGATTTGAGTTACTGGACAGGTGGACAGTTGAGGCTTAGTAATAGTTTCTTTGGATATAGTACCCTAAACACAAAATTATTGCATATTATCTTCTTTGATTTCTCTTCTGTTTTAATAATGTAAGGCATGTCTCAATAAAGAGCTTTGATTGACCTATAAGCAAATTACATGGAAAACCCATAGTGTCAGTTTGAATGATCATAACATATATCTGTTTGTAAATGAACTAGGTAACTTTTTCATTTCTAGGCATGTCCACTTAAGAATCACAGCAATCAGGGAGACTTTTGAAGAGTTAGGGGTCCTTATATGTAGTAAACATCAGAAGAAGGATCGAACAGGGATATGTGCAAATGTTTTAGCAGATATTGATATCAAATACTGGCAGAATCGGGTAAGAGCTGTTATTACATGAAAGACTTATATGTAAATTCACAGGCACGTTTTTGCTTTTTTGATGTGGCAGCCCATAGGTTAATCAATTTTTTCCTGCTATTTCAGATACGGAACGAACCGGGTGAATTATTCACCCTGTGTGAAGAGTACAAGTGCTATCCAGACATATGGTCATTGCACTACTGGAGCAATTGGCTGACCCCCGTCTCACTGCCCAAGCGGTTCGACACTGCATTCTTTGTGACTGCTCTGAATGTCAAGCCAGATGTCAAAAGTCTTTCACATTCAGAAGTTGTTAATGTAGAGGTTAGTTTAAGTATTATAAAATATTATTAGGTCAAGATACCAGTAAATAGTAGCAAATTAGACTTATGTTGAAAGCATTATGTTATGTTATGAATGTAGGACAACACATTTTTGGGAGATAGTAGTGGTGAATTTTTACTTTTTTTCCCATAGAATACACTACTGGACATATTATATTTTATCGTACATCACTAGTAGACTGGAATAAAAATACAAAAATTATATATTTATACTATATTGCACAATAACATAATAAGTAAATAAAAATATTGTAGAATTTCGAATATAGGCACAATTGACTGTCATTAAAGATATTGCATAAAGCAACTGTTGGATGTACCAAAAGATGAAGGAAAAAAGGTTCTTGGCAAAGTGAAATAAAATAAATGAAATATCAAAATATTTTAACATAAAGTCTCATAAAATTGTCAAAACATGTGCTGTATTCTTGCCACACTAAAGTTTTTATAGAAAAAACTTGTATATTATCTAATATTAGTAACTTTGTATTGTTAATTGTATATTATTTATGATTTCAGTGGTCAAGTCCATTAGAAGTAATAAGCAGTGACCGGGTACTGTATCCTCCACAGCTCTATGAGTTGTATCGCTTGTCTCATATAAAAGACATTGAACAGCTCATCAACTTTGCATCTCAACGCAGTGGATATGACGCTGACCTAACATACCCTTTTATTTACAAGGCTAAAGATGGCATCTTGCATATACTACCAGGTGAATATTTGATTTTTTTATATATATCTTCAAACTGCTATTGTTTCATACCAAAATCTCCATTTACATCTGTTTTCCTTCTCTTCCAGGTGACGACCTGTACCCCTCAATCATAGACTACAACGACAATACAAAAAAATATATAGATAAAACTATTTTAGAACTAAGAGAAGGTTGTACAACTCTTCATAGATTTGAGTCCAAGAAGGAGACCAAACACTTTGTACTAAAGAACTTCAAACCTGAACATCACATCAACATGGAAGATGGAACTTTTTCTGCCTTCCAAGTAGTTTAACATACCATAATACAATAGTATCAGTCCATGCCTTAAATATTGGCCTTATTAGAAGTACAAATAAATAGTAATACAGGTATCATTATGGCGGGGTCGGGGCACACATGGCCCAACAGCCAGGAGGACTATGAGCTGCTGGACGTGATTGGGGTGGGTGCCACGGCCGTCGTACACGCTGCCTTCTGCCGTCCGCGCCAGGAGAAGTGCGCCATCAAGCGCATCAACCTCGAGAAATGGAACACGAGCATGGACGAGCTGCTCAAGGAGATCCAAGCTATGTCATCATGCAACCACGAAAACGTGGTCACCTATTACACCAGCTTTGTGGTGAAGGAAGAGCTGTGGCTCGTGTTGCGCCTGCTCGAGGGCGGCAGCCTGCTCGACATCATCAAGCACAAGATGAGAGTGTCCAACTGTAAGCACGGCGTGTTCGACGAGGCTACTATTGCCACTGTGCTAAAAGAAGTGCTGCGCGGCTTGGAGTATTTCCACCAGAACGGGCAGATCCACCGCGACGTGAAGGCGGGCAACATCCTGCTGGGCGACGACGGCACCGTGCAGATTGCGGATTTTGGCGTGTCCGCCTGGCTGGCCACCGGTCGTGACCTTAGCCGACAGAAAGTACGCCATACGTTCGTGGGCACACCCTGCTGGATGGCACCCGAGGTCATGGAGCAGAACCACGGCTACGACTTTAAGGCCGACGTGTGGTCGTTCGGTATTACCGCCATCGAGATGGCTACCGGCACGGCCCCATACCACAAGTACCCGCCCATGAAGGTGCTCATGTTAACGCTGCAGAATGATCCGCCCACTCTCGATACGGGCGCCGAAGACAAAGATCAGTACAAGGCGTACGGTAAAACGTTCCGCAAGATGATCTCCGAATGCCTACAGAAGGATCCAGCCAAGCGCCCCACGGCCACCGAGCTGCTCAAGCACTCATTCTTTAAAAAGGCGCGGGACCGCAAGTACCTGGTGAGCACGCTCGTGTCCATCGGGCCCAGCATGGAGACTCGCGTACACAAAGCGTCGCGTCGCCAGCCCGGCGCGTCGGGCCGCCTGCACCGCATGGAGACCGGCGAGTGGGTGTGGGAGAGCGACGAGGAGGATGCGGGCGAAGACGACGCGGCACGCGACCGCCCCATGAACACCCTGGCGCGCGCAGACTCATCCGACGACGAGGACGACCCGCCCGCAGGCGATCGCGCCGGCTTCACCATCGGCTCGCTGGGCGCGGGCGCGGACGCCGAGGCGCCGCTCATCAACCTGGTGCTGCGCATGCGCAACGCGGCACAAGAGCTCAACGACATCCGCTTCGAGTTCGCGGCCGGCAAGGATTCCGCCGACGGCATCGCGACCGAGCTGGTGGGCGCGGGGCTGCTGGACGGCCGCGACGCGTCGGTGACGGCGGTGCAGCTGCAGCGCCTGGTGGACGAGACGCTGGGCGGCGGCGCGGCCCGCTCGCGCACGTTCCGGCTGGCGTCGGCCCCGCCCGAGCCCAGCGACGAGCAGAAGCTGCTCGGCTTCGCGCAGCTGTCCATTGTGGACTGACCGGTGCCCGCGCCGCTGCGTCCCGAGTATTGTATATCTCGTGGAAATATATTAGTCGTATACCGTTTATGCGGCGGTGATCCTCGCGGCCCGCGCCCGCCGCAGTCCGTGCCCGACGACCGTCGCCGCGTAGCTCAAATGAATGTATATTTTACATTATGATTATAAGGGTGAATCTGAATTTATAAGAGTATTTTTTGTGATGTACCGTGTCAATTTTGCTGCTTTCCAACACTGTAATCGATTAGGAGCTACGTTCTTAAGTTTGTGTATATGTTGCATTAGATGACTGCGCGTTGACCTTGGTTGTGTAAGTGTGTGTGCGCGTGCAGTGTTCCATAACGAGCGCACACTAAGATTAACACTGCTTACACAACTATAGTCCACGCGTAATTATTGAATTCAGGGACTATTATACCCTCAATATGATTTGGACCGATGGACCTGTAGACGTAGCAACATCCGAGAAGAGCAACCGGGCACTTCATGTACTTTTGTAATAAACTCGCTATCTAATAACATTATATTACGTATAAACAACTTGAGTGCCATATTTTTAAAATATGAATGGTAAAGTTTGTAAGCTTCAGTGATAAATTTGCATATAATCATTACAGTGTTAATTTTAATAAATAGCAGGTCTATATAGCACCATAGTATGTTCTTTTACATTGTTATTTGTTTGTTGCTTATTTTGGAAGTATTTTAATAATAAAACATGAAATCGATTTCGGCAGGATGTTTTATTAAAACCTCTATGTTTCTCAAAAATGTTAACTAAAAGCTATTTTGTCCTTAGACTACAGTTACATAATTATCTTTATATCGAGTTCCAGGTAGCAGAGTACTGGCGTTCTGCTTGTTAGCGTTACATGCGATCACAAGTCGTCCATTAAGACAATACTCAGTGAAAACAAATAATTATACAAATGTAGGACTCAGTTTGGCATCTAAACATTGTCGAAATAAATACTAGACTAACATTAGAAATGATTACCAACTCACTGTTCTCGGGTGTGATTTTCATTCATGTGACAAGCATCTTTATCTATTCCACAATAGTCCGGATAGCATGGCAGAGTGGGTTGAAAGCTATTCTGAGACACGCAATGGAGTCATAGTCGTATTCTTGTATAAGGACCACGAATAAAATTTCCCGACTCCAAAACTTCGCAGAATTAAATTATTTATTTTACAAAAGAGGAATAAATTAAAGTATTACCTATAGTACACAGATACTGGCCGAAATTATATGACGTGATTTGTTTTTGGGTCAATAGGAATGTGAAATCTTGAAACAGAACTTTTTACCAGCCCCGCGTCACTCGATGCGACAGAACGAGTACATCGAATTGGGCGCCAGGTCCGGCCTACTTTGTATTACTGCGACCGAAAAGAGGCGGAACAGTCTTGTTATGAATACATAATATCATTCACACAAATATTACTACATACGCATAATAAAGGTAAATAAAATCTAAGTATCTGCGATAGTTTTCGAATATGAAAGTAAGTATTTTGTGTACAAATTATTTATTCAGTGCTTTACTAAATCGCCAGCAAAAATAGGAATAAGCCTTAACCAATCCTTCGCTCAACACAACACAACATTTGCATAGGACGCAGTCCTTAATTCTAAATAGTTGTGGTTACATTGAGATAAAATTATTTAATTTGAATTTATGTAATGAGCCAATTAAGAATGTAGTCTAGCTTTCCTAGACCAAAGGAATGCAAACAGACTAGCTTAGTTCTTATTAGCTCTGCATAAATTCATATGAGTTTAGATTCCCGCTCAGTGGAACAATTTGTGCAACACAGTTGGTCAGACTAATTTGCGTCCATGTAAAGTGGTTGGCAAGACATATTTACCTAACGCCAGCTTTTTCTTACAAAACAGGCCGTGGGAGTCGCGTTAATAACATTAGCCGTATTGAAAGTATTGCTGTACGTGCATTTTATTAAATGGACTAGCAAGGAATTAAAAATGTAAACTGTCAACCCGTAACAAAAATCGAAACTGTCATCTTTTACAGAGCTCCCTATTCTTTATTTCGGGGGTAATAAATATAGCTTTACATTAATCTGTGTCCTCTTTAAAATGTTGCTACATTTCATGCACCACTGTTTGATATAGTGATTATCTATTTAAATGTCCTATTATGTTTAGGAGCTAGTCAATAATAAAGCTACGTATTTGTATGGAACACTAAAAAGACTATAATTAGTCGAATGTAATAATGATATAAGTATGTTCCATAGACATAAACGAAGGAAACACTAGTCTATGGCCCGCTGTGCTCTGCCGTGGTACCCAGACAGGAGTCAAGATGATGCCTCACCAACGAAAATCACCTTCATTACTTTATAAAGAGCATCTTAATTCTAAGCGTAATAATAAATAAAGCAATAACTGTATAAAAATAATTAACTTCCATAGCATGTTGGTCCACAAGGAAAATCAAATGATTTCTGTTACAGCTATGAGTATTATTAGATAAATGCATTAAAACTGTTTCTGTTTTCTTTATGCGGCTAGATTATAAGGATTTGTTTGTCGTGTTTTTGAAAACTGGCATAGCGCTGAAAAAAAAGCCTATATACAACTTAGAACAGTAAACATCTATAGTAAATACATTTCTGTAGATCGTTTATCAGTAACTTAATAATACCATTGTTTTACCAACATCACTTTACTCTTGAATATATAATATGTCTGGCTGATGATCCTGGATGATGATATTCTCAATATATCAACAGGGGACATGGGAATTTTATGTACTTCCAAAAATGAGAGACCAAAACTTTTTGAACGTACAATAGGTGCACATACCATTTCCAGCCACGGGAGAGTCATGCCTTCCAATGACATTTTAACTTGAAAGAGCGAGACCTATTATCATTAATGAACAAAAATATGGTAAGAAATACCCATTGTATCGCACTTCGCGGTGCTACACGTTGCGGGCTCAGCCAATATCAATTTTAAAGTCAAACTTGCCGTGTACTCTGTTGTAATATAAATATGTTTAAAGTATTTCTAGCGTATATAGAATTCAGAATATTAACAATCCTACTTGAAGTTGGTAAAAATCATACGTGAATAACGTGGATTGCCATCATAGAAGTTAAAAATACAACATGTATCAACGAACAGTATTTTGATATAGTAAATTAATTGATTTAAATTCCATTATATAGTCTATTGTTAAGACTAAAACAACCATTGTTACCTTAAATTTATACATTATCACAATCAATTATATTGCGCCCTAAAAATAAATTGTATTTTTTTTATTACGACTTTTACAATTAGCCTAGAAAGCTTTCATTGCTTCACCTGGCAATAGAAGTGAGTGGGGCCTCTAGCCGTATTGCAAATAAAACTACAAACTAAATAACATACACCAGAAGGCCCCTTCTTTAGAGTTAATAAATCAACTCAGGGCGGTTAAATAAATTGATGTCAATTTGACATTTGACACCTGTCATTGACAGACAAGTGCGCCTCAAATGGTATTATTAAAAACTACCCCTTAATTTTCAAAAATGTTTTGCGTGTCGTTCTATCATATCTTCCTTTGAAGTCTATAAGTGGTACTTTGCCAAATCTGTATAATCTAGTCGTACATAAGTAGTATTACAAGTTATTCTATTTAAATGCAATGCAGTCCAGCGTTGACAGATCATCAATAATTGTAATTGACTAAATTGTAATAAACTTATGATTAAGCTTGGTGGAGTAAAGCGGAATCGTTTAAGAGTACGATCTACTGCTTTTCAATTAGGTCATAAACATTAATTCACACTTCCCACAACACGGGTAAATCAATTAGCACATAAGTAACATATTTAATAATGTATGGCATGGCATAGGAAATAATTGTTGTTTTAAAAACATACAACATAATTCTTTTTGAGAATAACCAATTGCAACAAAATAAATCTTTTAATTATCCTCTTAAAAACACCATCAAAATCGATTGACAAACCATCTGCAATATCGTAACGTACAGACGCCAGCACATCAAGCTACCCCAATCTTTTAAATCAAAGTGAACCTTATGATTTTGTGATAAAATTTAAAATCTATAAAAGAAATTTTATAGATTGGGGTAGCTGGATGTGCTGGTGTCTGTACATACAAAAAATACCATACTGACAAATAACCTGCTTCTTTTAAAGACTGTTGAAGATATAAAATGAAATAATTAACATAAAAATAGGGAAAAATTATCTGTATAAGAATAAGTATAAAACCGATAAGGACAAATAGTCTAGTCAATAACCTTTTAATAAAATATATCCGTCTATTTTCCGCTGACAGACCTACCATAATCGCCTTTATTAATTTTGATATTTCTAACAAATTTGGTGTCTATTATTTTTTATACCTCGTGTAATTTACCATAACTTTTCGTAATTTTTAACATACCCTGTGAGAGGCGAACATAAAAGTAGTAGGTACTTAAATACTCTTTAAAGTGCGGCCGATCTAAGAATGCTTTCATGACACCTGTCAGATTACAGCAATTTACCTCAAATCTGGTCAAATTTCAGAACATTTTACATGACAAATTTTACATAAAATGTTCTGAATTTATAAAAAATAAGATGCCATTTATTTATAAAAAATAGGTGTTATGAAAGCATGCGATCGCACAATACACAAAATTAACGGCACGCAACGCAACAAAAACTTATTACTTACTAGGTTTTACTCGACTAGGAACTACGGAAAAAGTCGACTAGAAAATAATTCCAATTAGACAAGAGAAAATAACCAGAGCAAATAAAAGTACTTATACATTTTCTTTTACTTAATTAAGGGGCGAAATTGTGTATAGTCGTTAATGACTTTGCAAATTTATATTGCACTGATGAATTAAAAATATTAATTTATCTCACAGCTTTATTTAAAAGGGGTGTAGTGTTCCTACACCCATAAAATGTAAAAATGAGTTCTGTAGTGTTGTGGCCACACGCATTACAAAAATCCACAGTATACATACTTCGTGTAAAAAATATTAAAGTCGGCATGATTTACAAATTGTTATGTATCTTAAAGCTAGTGCTAATATTTTATGCTTGAGAAGAATTTACATACATAGTGACTAGGCAAAATTAAGCGTCTAATAATACTTAAAACTAAGGCGTCATCTCCAAAAGCAAATCTTTGCCTCGCAATAGTATTTAATACAAAATCAGTAAAGTAAACCTTTTCTATCTTACATTTATTTTAGATATATGTAAGTACTGAAATTTTACCTTAATTAGACAACATAAATAGCGTAGATGCTTATAACTCCCTATATGTCTAACTTCGTAAAAACGCGTGATTTTGCACCTCCAGCTCAAGTGTGGCATAACGGAAATTGATATAGATTTTTTTTAATCTGCTGGTTCCAAGACACACGTTGACTTAACTGTTTGTCACAGTGTGTTGCCAAGCTCAAATGGGACCTATCGCACCTACCGAAGGTCCGACAAATTTTAGGCCAAAATAATTACTCCATGGCCGCTACGTAAAAAGTGACACAACAGAGCCGACGGCGGAAGAAACTTTATTATTACCGGTGAAAGAATAGAATCTTCGGACAAGACTGAGTTGAAAAGGAGAGGGACAGCTTTTTCCCAACACAAGCGTACCCTTTATTATAAAGTATCTAGTAGTATAAATATGTGCTACTTTTAAAATTTATCGACGGTACAATTCTTGAAGCTAAGCGAGTCAGAAACTACTGAACGAACTGAAAAATGAATTTGGAGTATCAATGGAGGCAATCGATGTATTGACTTTTGATGACATTTCAAGATTCAACATGTTTGAGATAAAAATACCACCCTGAAACAAAACTTACTAGTTAGATGGTTTTCTCATAGAGATATGATTCCAGTTTTCATCTTTCATGTAATATGCAGCCTGGATTTGGCACAATCTGATGGTCCCACCAAACGAAACATCACCCTGAAGAGCCATTGTTTTTTCGTTACATTTCGGAAGCTACTGAGGCACTAATTCTAATATTTTGGCACTAAGTAGCACTAACTTTAAGTACTGGAAAGGTCTAGCCATATCGAAGAGCATGGTCCCGATACTGTGACGTAACTTGAAATCTATACTTTCTATAAAATGTTATAAAGAGATGGAAAAATACAAATTCTTGGTTTAGCTTGCATGATGTGAAATTTTTAAAACAACCACAGAAAACCTTATTAAATTAAGCGGCGCACATTACAGACAATAGATAAACAATGGCGTCATACTTAATATTTATGTATATAAGTATGGATAATGTCAGATACCTCGAAATCAGCTGGATCGATTCGTGTCAACTTATCGATCCAGTACGTTGGATAAATCGATTGGCAAACGAGTAGACATCGGCCCGGTCAGGTAAAAATTAAAATAGTTACACACATATCAGCTAAAAATAAATTAGTAAAGGCATTAAGTGTGCCAGAAGAAGAAGTGTGAAAAGATGATATGAAATACATAGAGTTTGTAAAGTCCACAATAAGCAGATTATAATGAATCGTGGTTCTATATTATTTTTATCGATATAAATACAAATGCAATTGAAAACATTGATTAAATACAATTGTTATTATACACCATAAACAAAAGAATTTCAATAATGTGAAGTTAATGAAAGAGACCTGTAAAATGTAGCTACATGATCAATACCAGAGGATCGTAATAGTTGAATTGCCCAGAGTATGGTCAATTCCAGAGATACCAGAGTTGTTATACAAGATAATTGTAACACAGCAAATTGATCCTATATTAGAATTATCGCTTACACTGATCTTCTATTAATGTTATAATGCTTAGAAGAGCATGTGAATATTAGGTCTTTACCTATGAAATTGCCGTTCTGCAGTACTGGCCATTTCAAATCAAAATAATTTTTGTTTGGCTAAGAATTCTAATTTCAAATTAATTTTATTTTAAAAACATGGATTCTTTTTTCCAAAAGTAGTCATTTCTTTATTGATTAGTGTTACATTTTCATCGCATTTCAATCTTTTTCGTCATCATGGATACGTTAAAAATTCGAGTAATTATGGAATATGAGTACCGTCGTGGCAGCAACGCGGCACAAGCGGCACGCAACATCAACGACGTTTACGGAGCTAACACTACAAACCAACGCACCACCTGTTATTGGTTTGCTCGCTTCCGTTCTGGAAATTTCGACCTGAAAAATGAACCTCGCGGTCGTCCGAAGACTTTGGTCGACAATGACGAATTAAAGGCGGTTGTGGAAGCTGATGATACACAATCTACGGCTGAATTAGCAGCAGCTTTCGACGTTAGCGTCAAAACAATATTGGTCCATTTGCGTCAAATTGGCAAGGTAAAAAAGCTTGACAAATGGGTGCCCCACGAACTCAATGATCGCCAGCGCGAAGTACGCGTCGAGACGTGCCTTGCACTGCTCAACAGACACACAAATGAAGGAATTTTGAACCGCATTGTTACCTGCGATGAAAAATGGATTCTGTTTGATAACCGCAAGCGCTCAGCAAGTTGGTTGGATCCTGGTTCAGCACCTAAACAATGCCCTAAACGAAAACTTACCCCTAGAAAAGTGATGGTCACTGTTTGGTGGTCTAGCGCCGGTGTGATTCATCACAGCTTCTTACCAAACGGGGTGAGCATTACTGCAGATGTGTACTGTGAAGAACTGAGCACAATGATGGAGAAGCTGGCGCATCTCCAACCAGCATTGGTCAATCGCTCGTCTCCGCTGCTCCTGCACGACAACGCGCGACCTCATACTGCACAGCAGACGGTCTCCAAGTTGCAAGAACTGGGGTTGGAAGCTCTCCGTCATCCGCCCTACTCACCAGACCTTGCGCCTACAGACTACTACTTTTTCCAGAATTTGGATAACTTCTTGGCGGGAAAAAAATTCAATACCCGAGAGGCAGTACAAAATGCCTTTGAAGAATTTGTTGCCTCCCGTCTAGCTGATTTCTTTAAGAAGGGCATCAATAAACTGCCACTGCGATGGCAAAGATGCATTGATTGCATGGGTGATTACTTCGATTAATACAAATAAAAAAATTCATGAAAAAAATTCGTTTAAATTTTTTCATACAAAACGGCAATTTCATAGGTAAAGACCTATTATTAGATCAATGTGGCAGTATTGTAATAAAGATCAATGATAAGAAACGTAATATAAATCAATGCGAAAAACTGTAGTACAAATGAATTGCCCCTGGAGATGGCGCCTAACACACTCTCTCTAATAAGGCATTAACAACATTTAATTTGTGTAAGTAAATAAAAATATCAATATTAATAACAAAATTATTTTTGTATGCGAAAATATCTTAATAATATAGACTAAACCTAAATAATAGATTGGCGTAGAAACATGGGCTTGGTAAATAAACTTATAGAATAATTTAATTTAGAATAATTTATGGTCAGTTATAGAGACAAGAAACATAAATAATAAATACACTATAAAACAGTAACTTAAATAGTTAAGGGCCCGGAGATACAGGGTGACCTCCATGCCATTTTAATCCTAAAACGAAAATCGATACAAGTTCATTTCGGACAGCGTTAATGTTGTAATATATAATTTCTCGTAATACTATGGCCCGCCATGACACTTAGTTGGCATTCGAATCGATGCCTTTATTCGAGTATTCGAACATCATATCTAAGCTTAAAAATTACTGTCCGATTGCGATCATTCCAATTGTATATAATATACCTACATATTTTTAATACGGGTGCAGATTAACTTTAATTTATTTGTCAATATTGAGACAGATCATCGAATCAAAAAATCAAAGCCCAAATTACCTTAAAACTAAGGAAATACGCAATCAAAAATCATGTTAGATTAAAAGCGCCGTATACTTACATATGACGTCATTTGTATTGGAGCAATAGAAGCTCCATACTAATGACAGTTATACAGAACAAACTGTAATAAGACATAGATAATATATATTTAATTCAAAAAGCATAAAAGAGCGCAAAAAAAGAAATTATATTTCTTATTGTTTTCGAATTATATGTATCCCTATTTCTTATTAAGTAGTCCGATCCCCTATTAGGTTAATTATTTGTATTATGTATTTTTGCTAAATGCACTGAGACACCGGACCCTTAAGAATTTTTGATTACCGAATATAAATATTGTATATTAAGTGTTAATGAGCCTCTTACTAATAATATATGTATCTACCAAGCCCATTGTGCATAAAAATAGCAGCATCTCTCTATGACTAGTACAAACAAAATATCATATGGCACATCTAAAACTAAATATAAAAAAATACTATTTAGTGCAATTCTTAATCGTATAAAAATAATCATTTAAAGTAAACTACAAACATATTGGAAGACTAAAATTTGTGGAATGTTGAGTATTAGAAGGTTCTAGAAAAACGAGATTCTATATAAAGTTAAGAAGTTCTGAATCAGATCTAATATTTTGTAAGGCCGATCCGATTAATAGACCTATTAATGAAAAATGATTAGGAACGTATTCTCACAAATCCTTGTGCGGTGCGAGAGTGAGAAGCTTACAAAGTAATGGTCATAGCTCTTACGATCTTCACTGTGACTCCACTCGGACCAAAGCATTGAAATTTAAGCTCTATGCGGTAAATACCTAATATTTATACAGAAATGTCAACATCCACAGTTCATTGTAAAATATCGTTTATCGACGGTGAAGAGTAATAATAATTGATATATTTATATTAATTTTGAAGTTATACTTCTTTTGGCGCGATGGAGTAAAATGATGAGAGTGAATTTTTACGATGCGCGCGCACACCGACACCAAAAAATTTAACAGCATGAAGTTAGTTCTATATATATATACACACATCAACAAAGTCTAGGGATACGTTATTTTGAAATCAAACATGGCTTTATTGTTTAAAACCTATTTAGTTTCCTTAAAAAGTTTATTTACAGATTTAAACCTTGTCTATTCTTTATTCAAAATTTAAAAATTAAAATGAGAAACAAATGAAAACACGCAAAGCACAGCGCAATCTTGAGTTGTATCTAATTTCAAGAAGTTGCATTAAAATTTTTTTTGCGTGTTAATTGAAGAAAACCTGATAAATTGTTTTATTTTCTTTTCTCAATTGGTTGTGTAAGCTTTTTAGCGTCATGCCACGCCATCATTTGAGTCGAGATGAAATGTTACGGGCAGTTGGCATGTTACAAAACGGTGCTATTCAACGCGTCGTTGCTGAGTCTCTGGGCACAAGCCAAAATGTGGTATCCAGGCTGTGGTCACGTTATCGCGCTACTGGAGATGTGGCAGAACGGCACACAGGTAGATATCGTGTTACCACTCAGAGACAGGATCGATTTCTCCAAATGACCGCCAGAAGACTACCCAATATCACAGCGATGCAACTAGTGCAAAGGCTCCAGGAGGGTCAGCAGCTGCTGGTGAGCGACCAAACCGTGCGAAGGAGGCTGCATGAAGTTGGTCTTCATGCTCGCAGACCGCTACGAGTCCCAGCGCTGCGACGTGGCAATCGCGGTAGGCGACTTTTATGGGCTCAAGAACATTTGACATGGAGTGATCAACAATGGTCATTGGTGCTGTTCACTGATGAGTCCCGCTATGGATTTCATCCAGATTCGAGACGAACACGCGTTTGGAGAACTCCAGGCAGGGTCAGCCGTCTCCGACATCCACAGGAGGTCCACTCTTACCAAGGCGGGACAATTATGGTGTGGGCAGGAATACGAATCGGCGGACGAACCCAACTCATTTGGATTCAGGGCAGCATGACTGCCCATAGATACCGTGAGGAGGTAGTAGAACGTGTCATTGTCCCGCTCAGGGCCCTAACGGGGCAAGAATTTCAGCTCATGCATGACAATGCACCTTCCCATACAGCGCGGCTGGTGAGGGCCGCCCTTCGAGAACACGATGTTCAGGTATTAGATTGGCCTCCACAGTCGCCAGACTTAAACCCAATTGAACACGCCTGGGACATGTTACAGCGAAGAGCATTGAGGGATTTTCCGCCCAACTTGACAACAGAAGAACAACTTTTCGAACATTTAAAAAGAACTTGGGACTGCATACCCCAGCAAGACATTGACACCTTAATTTTAAGTATGGAAAATCGTTGCCGCTGTGTGATTAATGTTAGAGGAGGAAATACCGATTACTGATTATCAGATTTGGTAAGATTTTTATTCATTTAATTCGATTGAATAATTTTATAAGAATAAAATGTTTTTGTTCACTCAGTAATTTTCTATGGCTTAATTAATTTAAGACTTTTATTAATTAGAAAAACAAAATCGCATCGTGTTGTTAATGTTTAAATATCGGCCATGAAATTATCTTTAATTCTTCCATTTACAGTCATAACAAAATGTTTATAGTTTTCTAGATAATCAATGAAATGTTCAATATCCCTAGATTGTGTTGATGTGTGTATATATAGGTGGTATGAGAGTGAATTTTTACGATGCGCGCGCATCGTAAAAATTTAATAAGGACGAACAAAAAAAAAACACAAGTTTTTTTTTTGTTCGTCCTTTATTTTATCGTAGAGACAGGCAGTGGTTACCTTAGTATCAGTGATTGGTTCAATTTGCAGTATCTCCGTACTTTGGGGGCACAGCTGTCTGGCCCGGCTGTAGTCATTACATAGTCGATAAGCCATGACAGAGAAGCGGGTAGATTACTGGGTGGCTTGAGTGGTTAAACTACTAATAAGTATAATTTTAAAAATAAACTGATAGTAAATACTATCAATTTTTCGCTAAATTCAATGCTAATTATATAAGAAGTCAGATATCAGGAACTCATCCTTCCATTACGGGCCGTCGACACGCGTTCTAGAAACGCGCGTCAACGGCGCACGTCGACACGCGTTCTAGAAACGCGCGTCAACGGCGCTTGTCGACACGCGTTCTAGAAACGCGCGTCAACGGCGCATTTTTATCCTACAGAGCAGTTTGTTTTTGTTTGTATCGCTATAAACGCGCACAGCGTCAACGGCGCGTCAAGTTAGTAGATATTGACAATTCACCGTTGTTATGCTACGTTCAATGACTAACTGCAAGTGTGATGCAGTGATTAAGCTATCTATTGCCACGGCACCCTCGGGTTTAGTCGATACCCGCACATAACTATATCTGTGGCCCATGAAAGGTTTCCTAACCTAATTGGATGTGTCTAAAGCCACCAGGATACTGGAATGTACATTTAAAAATAAAAAAGAAACCCGATAACTTGATGCCTGAGTCAGAGTAGAGTCCTAGCGAAGCTATTATGCTATGATCTTAAAATTGTACTATGAGAAGCGTAGCGGTGACTTATTAAGTACGCGAAAATTATTGTACAAATTTGACTGGATTCCACGTCAGAAGAAAATAAACCCGGCTGCCAATTTGTTTTTACATTAACTAATTTGCGGTGCAAACTCTTAGATTTCTTTACCATAGTGAAAACTGTAACGGGTAACTCGTGTAATAAATTTAATGTAGGATTCGGTGCGAATGGGACCCTACTTACACTGCGTCGAGTCCGACATAAAAAGACTGTAACGGTTAACTCGCGTTATTATTTGAATGTCGGACTCAGTAAACCGTTATAATCTCAAAGATACGATTGGGACCCGACTCGCACTAAGCCGAGTCCAACATAAAATGACTTTTTAATGACATCGGTGCGAATGGGACCAGACTCGCACTGCACCGAACCTAACATAAAATGACAGTAACGGGTAACTGAAGTAATGAATTTAATGTCGGACTCGGCCAACCGTTTTAATCTCATCAGTACGAATGGGACCCCTCTCGCACTGCGCTGAATCCAAAATGAAAAGATGAGTTACCAGTTACAGTTTTCACTATGTTAATTCGTCGCATCAGTTTTAATGTTATAATCCTATTACATTTTATATTTAGATCTCTTAAAATTTTTAACCTCCCGACATAAAAATACAGGTCTTATAAGCCTGTGGGCGAACGAATATATCTTTTAAAATTTGAAAATTAGTTTAATAGGAGAGATTCTTAAATATATTCTGTGATATCATTCGGTCGCTCAAAAGGAACTTTGGTTATTTTACTTTGTAGGCATGGATACTTGTAACACAGGGTTAACCTAGTACCGGCTCCAAGCTCCGCAACATACTTCTTACTTGTAACCAATAACTTTGTACCTCTTAATACTTATGAAAAAATAACTTAATTTTGAATTTATGTCGGGGATTTCAACAGTTAAGATAAACTATCTATAAAATTGATACTTTGGCTTGTCACCTTTCTTCCAATTTAAGATATCAGTCGATTAGGCTTTAATTAGAAAATCAAGAGAGTTAACAGCGATGTCAACAATCAGAATTCTGTTTTGGATCTATTTAACTATATTAATATCAATTATTTTAGCGTTAGCTTTAGCGGTATATTTACATCCAAGTCAACGCCGGGTTTACTTTCATCCGTACGTTAAGACGCCCTACCTGGCTGCCAACTGTAAGGAATCCTTCGGAATCAAAATAGTTCAACCATCTTCCGCTTGAGGTAATCTTTAAGTGGTAAATAGTAATGTGTTCTTAGAGCAATTAGCTCTGGTTTTCGTTTAAGATGACGTAAGGGAGGCCAGTCAGTCTCAAACAAGAGTAAAGCTAATATGGCTAGGGACAGCCAGACTAGTGCGAAGGAAGGTACGAATGCTCGTAGTAGGCTAAAGGGTCTGGGCGCGGGTGCTAAGGCCGCTAGTTCTGAGGGCGGCGCGGACACTGCGGAACCTCCCGAATCCAAGGAAGATTGTTCCAGGGAATCCCGAACAACGTACTCCGCCGGAAGCGCTGGAAAGGAACGTTAATTAATTGATTATTTGTGTGATTAAACTAGTGTAATCCGTAGATAGCTGATAGAAGTAAGATATATAGTAAGGATAAGATGCTCATAATCAGCCGAGCTCACCTTTCAGTTATTTTTATTTAGCATTTTTTATGTTCTTTTGTACCTGGGCTTAGAAAAATGTTTTATTTCATTTTACAGTTTCCGTATGGTGACGACGTCGAAAATCGCCACCCATCTTCAACTGTGGAGGACGTCTTGGTTATGGCAAGCCATTCCGATGTCCACGGCGTGCCCGGACAGCAAGCGCGCTCCATTGTTACAGAACGCGTTGGCTACGTACAGGACGGCTTAGGCTCCTCGTGGACAGTGCGCAACGCGTCGTGGTTATGGCAGGCCAGCGCGATGTCCCCGGCGGGCCCGGACAGCAGGTACGCTCCGTTGTTACAGAACATGTTGGCTACGTACCGGGCGGCTTGGGCTCCTCGTGCACAGTGCGCAACGCGTCGTGGTTATGGCAGGCCAGCGCGATGTCTCCGGCGGGCCCGGACAGCAGGTACGCTCCGTTGTTACAGAACATGTTGGCTACGTACCGGGCGGCTTGGGCTCCTCGTGTACAGTGCGCAACGCGTCGTGGTTATGGCAGGCCAGCGCGATGTCCACGGCGGGCCCGGACAGCAGACACGCTCCGTTGCAGTCCCCACTGGCGTCCAGCGGCGCAGAGTGTGTGGAGCGCGGCAGGCTGCTGTACCCTGCAAAGCGAACTGAAAGACAGTTAGAGTTTATCAGTACACAGGTAACGGCGTTGAACAAAAAAAAATATCTTCGTTTTAACTATTCCGTATCCAAAAGATGCCAACATTATGTCTATGACTAGAAACTACTAAGACTTCGCTATCGATCTGTGCTTCTGTCTATCTGTACCTGTCAGCTGGCAGTATCTGTTTAACTGTAATAGTTGAAATACAACAGTTGAAATTTTCACAGAAAGTGTATTTGTTAATCTGGTATCACCTTCTAAATTAATTTATTACTATTTACTGTGTCGCTTGAGTGTGTAGCACTCTATGCACGCAGGCTACTTAGATTGTCTCTTTTCTAGTTTTGGTGTAAGTATTTTCACGTCTACATGTGATGCTAATTAACATTATCTGACCAAATAAATATTATGAAAAATAACTGAGTAGATTTCTTAAAAATGACCGATATTGAACAAAATATATATGCGACAAGGTATGGTAATATACCCATATAGGTATATTACGTGCACATTGGTCGTAGTTAAGAAAAGTTGACGTCGGTTCTATGTTTCTAAATCAGTCATTATTTTTATATTAATACACTGCTTTGCAAAAAGAAAACACGGGCGGATTTTATTTTTCTATATTATTGGTATGACAAAATGTACCAAATTCGAACCTTTTGTTTTTAAAAATAATTATTCCTTTTGCAGTTTGTAACTTTTTAATTACTTTTCGTGGGTTTGCGGTAAAAAGTTATCAGGCAACTAATATAGCTTCCTTTTATTTTTGGTAGAATAAATTATGTTTATCGCATAATCCTGCCTTATTGTGACTTGAAACAGATATTTTTGTATCGATTGTAATGGCAGAAAAAGCAATAAGAAATAGTAAAATTATAGCGTTGCTGGAAGAGGGATGTAGCCAATGTTACGTATACTGGACTCTGTAAAGAACCTGGATTCGATACCAAGAGACAGATTCTGGGAGAAAGCGTTATCCATAGAAAGGCCAATGACTTTAAGATGCCCGTTTTTTGTTGCAAAGGCGTGTAGGTAGTTATGAATAATATTTACCGAAATCACCCGTCATAGGCGTTGACGGCGTGGCAGGTACGCTGGAAGCTTTCCTCTTGCCGCCCGCACTTGAACCTTCGTCCTAGAACAGAGTAATTTTATGTATATTTTTTTATATTTTGAATTAGAATATTTTGTAAGGTCTGTTCATTCGCCCCAGTTAAAACATAACCTGAAAAATAGCAATGATGAATGTGTAAATGTGACTGCAAATTGCTATCAAGTTAATTAATAATCCTAGTCAAACAAAAATATTTGGTTTCAGTTGACTATATACATCATTCGACCTATAATAGCTTGCAAAAGAGCTTCACCCTGGGCGGAATTGAATAATAAGTTTTTATTACCCGAGAGAAAAATTATTTACGGACAGACAACAACTGGCCTTAGTAGAGCATTAAAGTTTTCTTTAAATTTAGTTAAAAATGAAACATACCAAGCATCATTATAAACTTAAAACGAAATTAAACGTACATCTTAAAATAAAAAAGCATTGTAACCATCTGCGGGCAAGGTGCAAGCAATGTTACTTCTTTGCATAGAAAGGCTTATCAAGTAATTTATAAAACTAACTAATGTGTAAAAATTGATAATTATGATGATACATTAAAGTCTATTTGAGCGCGCGTATTTGTGAGTGCATGTGTGTGTATGTTTATTGCTATGCATTTGTTTGATGAGTAATATTTAAATGTCTTTTTCATGTATTTTATATAAAAAATATTTTTCATCGGGAGCGTATTAAACAATAGATAATGAAAATAAATTTGAACCCGGTTTGAGCCAAGGTTTATTGAGTGTTAAATACACCTAGTAGAAACCTTGAAGGTATATAATATTTCGCACATGCTTACCAGTACACAGAAAATATTGTAATGTAGGACTGCACAATAATATTTCCTGTGTAATCGCCAACCATCCGTTGAGACTGGCTGCCATAGCCAAATTCCGTCTAGGAGCCATTAGAGATGTACTCTCGCGTACAACGGAATCCGGCAGAGTAATTTTGAAGGTTTCTCATTTTTTAATTATGAACTTCTTCACAATTTTGAATGATCATAAACAAAACGTTAATTTCACATAAATTTAATATTTACTCAGACAAAATTAAGATAATAAAATGATAAGAAAAACTATTTAATAAAAGAGGTTTTAGAAACAGAACTCAGGGCTCAGTTACTCGTTTTGCCTCCTCTGGTATGAATGTGAATTAAATTTAACACGAGGAGCTAATATAGAGAAAACTGTAACGGGTAACTGAAGCAAGATATTATTATTAGATATTATTAGTTACCCGTTACAGTTTTCACTAAACTTAAACACTAATTCAGCTGAGTGTACATGAGTTATAACGAACTTAATCAATATTATTATATTATTTAACTTAAACAATGTTTTATTTTGACTACAGTCGACGCCACAATGGTACATCTTCGGTATCGTCTTTACTGAGGGCATAATTTATCAATGGTTTTCGGAGTTCAATTTCGGACCGAAATCAATGCCACTATTAAATTTTATTGAATATAATGAATATGGTTTATGGATACAAGTTAATTAATAGTTAACTAGTAGTTCAATTAACAACATGTTACTCATTTAATTAATATCATAAAAAAAATATGCATATTCTATTAATAGTTTATTGTATCAATTTCTGGGTAAACACTACAAGACTAACCGTCCCGTCTCTGGGTGCGAGTAGACCGTCCCTCTCCAGGATCTCCCTTTCAGTCCGGCCCACGTACTTGAACTTAGTGCCCCAGGAGAACAGCCCCCCACCCGAGTAAACACACGCGTCTTGTGATGATGGTAACCTGTGCGAATAGGAATGTATATATAATAGCGATCGCCAACCCGTCCCACATAGGAGTATTACACATAAAAAACCGGACAAAATTGAAAATATTGATATTAATCCATCATCATCATCATCATCATCATATCAGCCCAAAGACGTCCAGTGCTGGACAAAGGCCTCCCCCAAAGATCTCCACAATTGCCGGTCTTGTGCTATTCGCATCCAGCAGTTTCCAGCGACCCGCACAAGATTATCGGTCCATCTTGTAGGGGGCCTGCCCACGCTGCGTCTTCCGGTTCGTGGTCGCCACTCGAGAACCTTTCTGCCCCAACGGCCGTCGGCTCTACGAGCTATGTGCCCTGCCCACTGCCACTTCAGCTTGGCAATTCTTCGGGCTATGTCGGTGACTTTGGTTCGCCTGCGGATTTCGACATTTCTGATGCGATCCCGCAGGGAAACTCCGAGCATAGCCCTCTCCATTGCTCTTTGGGTGACCTTGAGCCTTCTAATAAGGCCCATAGTGAGCGACCACGTCTCTGTTCCGTATGTCATCACTGGCAACACACACTGGTCGAAGACTTTCGACTTGAGACACTGCGGTATTTTGGACGAGAAGATGTTACGTAGCTTCCCGAACGCTGCCCATCCGAGTTGGATTCTACGATTGACCTCCTTCTCGAAGTTGGACCTACCTAGTTGGATGGTCTGTCCTAGGTAAATATAGTTCTCTACAACTTCGAGTGCAGAGTCACCAACTTTCAATTGAGTGGGTGCAACATGGACGTTTGACATGATTTTCGTCTTATCCATGTTCATTTTCAGACCCACTTGTTGAGAGACTCTGCTGAGGTCATCGAGCATTGTACCGAGGTCTTCCATGGTCTCAGCCATGACTACGATATCATCGGCAAATCGAAGGTGAGTGATGTACTCACCATTGATATTGATGCCAAAGCCTTTCCAGTCCAGAAGCTTGAAGACGTCTTCCAATGCAGCGGTGAACAGTTTCGGAGATATAGCATCTCCCTGTCTCACGCCTCGCTGCAAGTGGATAGGTTTCGAGATCTGGTCCTGGAGTCGCACTGACATAGTGGCGTTTTCATACAAACACTTTATCACCTCGATATACCGGTAGTCAATTTGGCACCTTATGAGAGACCTCAGCACGGCCCATGTTTCGATAGAATCAAAGGCTTTCTCATAGTCCACAAACGCTAAGCACAGTGGCTTGTTATACTCTTTGGTCTTCTGTATAACTTGCCGCAGCGTATGTATGTGGTCTATGGTGCTAAAGCCTTTTCGGAAACCGGCTTGTTCGGGAGGCTGGAAGTCGTCAAACCTGCGCGCGAGACGGTTCGTAACCAGTAAACCATATTAATCCAACCGCACCCAAAATACATGTTTCTTTACCTACGATAACCGGTTTATCAAAAGGCATACCCCCACAAACCCTTAACTACCGCGCATGTCAGACAACATCAGTCGGAACCCAGTCATCGTACTGTACGCGTGTCTTTGTTCTCGGCGCTCTCGTTTGTGTTTATCACGTTTCTGTGCTAAAATGGCTTCGTGTAGCAAAAAACAGGAAATTATCTATTCGGACATGAATATAGAAGGTTAGTACTCTATACTGAAGTATATTTTATTATGTTTCTTCCAAATTTTCTACTTGTAAGCCAACAATAAACAACGGCTCTTTTTTACTGGTTTTTTGAAGAAAATTGAAATACATTAGTGTTTTTGTTTATGTCTCGCGCCTCGTCGCCTCAAAATTATTATGTGGGCATACAATGTCGACCATAAGGAATTAGAAACTTGAATAAAAAGCCCCCCAACGTACCCCATATTTTTTTATAGTACTTCAAACTATAAGGGACAGAAAATAATTATATTGACAAAGCTTATTTTTTGTTTTCTTTTGGCATAGATCCTTTGGAAAGAGTGAAAAAAATCACCAGAATGGAGCTTTATACTATTATCAAAGAGTTCAAAGGAAAGAAGATTGAAGAAAATTTTTCATTGTTGGAGGAAAGACTTGCGCAACTAACTACATGTCCACCAGAAGAAACAAGTGTTCTTAGCCGTTCTTTGAAATATTATTATCATTCTTGAAGTGATATCAAGCGGATATGATATTGATCCTGAGAAATTCGATGACTTTGTTCACACAACTACCAAACTCTACGTGGAATCGTATGGTTGGCATTCCATGTCCCCTACAGTTCACAAGATTCTACTGCATGGCGCTCAAGTTATATCAAGTCACATTGTAGCTATCAGAGGTGGCTGCTGAAGCCCGGAACAAAAATTTTCGTAAATATCGCGTAGACTTTGCAAGAAAATTTTCAAGAGTAGACTGCAACAGAGATATTTTAAATAGGTTGTTGCTGACATCTGATCCCTTCATCAGCTGCAACAGAGTAAAACGGAAGAAGAAAAGCAAGTCTTTTTCCCAGGAAGCTATTAGTATGCTTTTCACGAAAACGATGAATTGTGACTGTTCCGACGACGAAGATGATGAGGACCAAATCACCTGTGAACTGGGAAACAGTGATTCTGATTGATTCAGTCTCCTCATCCATCCAATCCAGAAAAATCCTAAAAGTAAATACCTCTTTAATTTGTAACTTTTAAATAAATGCCTTATTATGATTAATTATTGACTTTTATTTAATAAAATAGTAAAATGTAATATAAAATAATTTTGTCCGACTTTTTATGTCAAATACTCCTATGTGCGTCCGCTAAGCGTGGCGATTATGGCATCTCCCCAAAATGATGGACACAGATACACTATGGCAATCTTTTGGGGAGGAAGTGTCCAGCAATGGACGTCATTATGATGATGATAATGATGATTGCTATAACCTTGTCAGAACTGCCAGATATATGTCAAATCTATATTATTCACCAGACACAGAAAAAATATCCTGGGATATTATTCACACACCGCCGGCCAACTGATCTCAAATTAAGCAGAGCTTTTACTATGGAAACTGGATAACTGATATACTACCATTCTTTTGTATATAAACACATACTTATATAGATAATTACACCGTGAATCAGGATAAACAGACATTCCTGCACATAAATATCTGTTCTAGGTGGGTATCGAACCCACGACCTGCGGCGTGAAAGGCAAGTATTTATCAACCACGCCAACTGGCCCGTCAACTTTACTTAAACCTTACAATATAAAAATAATGTGCCCATTTATAAATTAAACTAGTATTGATATTTAATTTAGTAGGAAAAAAATATCCTTACAAATATAGGAATAAGAACCGTATCAGCATCGGGAGAAGGCAGTAGCCTACTGCGAGTCTCTTATAACGACAGTGGACATTATTACTTATTATTATAGTGTCGTATGGTTAGCATTCCCGCAAGTCTCCGTGCATAATATTTTTTATTTATTTAAAGTTTTAGCACAAGTACACACGGCTACACATCAAGCTAAACATTTCCAATATAAGCCGATCTCGCATTGTATAAGATTTCCATACAATGACAGGTCAGCTTGTTTTGGAAATGTATAGCTTGATATGTAGCCGTGCGTACATGGCGGACTTAATACCAAAGGCATTCTCTACCAAACAACCTTAGGGTAATGCAGAAAAGAACTTAGTAGGTGCACTAAAGACTTATGTGAGAAGGTGAATAATCCTATACTAATATACAATAATAATATACTATACTGAACTCACGTAAAAAATAACATCTGCTCAATAGCGCAACACCACACGTGACGACACGCAGCTCCGCTCGGACATTTGAAGCCTACCGTGTGCTTTTTCTGAAATAAGAAAAAAGAATTAAATCGCATAGGCTTAGATTCATTGAACCTTATATAAAGCAACACTCATTGTTTAATCTGTGCCGAAGCCCGATTAAATTACAGATAGATTAGATGAAAACAATCTAAACGGCTTGTTTCCGTACCTTCTTGTACGTCGACGAGCTACTTGTACTTAGAACTCTATAATAGCTACAGAACAATATACGTGTCCAATACCAAACATAGGACTGCATTAATAAGTTTCTATGGTGAAGTCTTATTATTACAACAGTACAAAAAAAACTATACTGTCTTAGATACATCGGTCGGGTTTCTTCAAAATTCGTCCCGTTACGCTTCCCATGATTTATATGTATACTGTGTTATATGTGTACTTTTTGGGTGAACATAAAGCGTGAAACTGGCGCCATCGCCAAGTCACGCTTCCTATGAGCTATATGTATAACTATTATATTGTAGATTAGAAGTGTAAAAAATAGTTTTCACTTCTATCAGCAGGCCTCAAAGACTGCCCCGCATGTATTTTTTTCTGTACGGCAAAGTGTTCGGAAATAAGCATTTAAAATAAAATTGTTTTTATACTATGCAATAAAAGCCCGTTTATAATTCGTCTTTACAAAATTAAAACTGACTGCTGATTCCGGCTTCTCTTGCTAGACTACATTTGGAATCAATTTTGTTACTATTTGCTGAAATATTCAGCTGTGAGAGAGGGACGTAACAAGGAAACCGATTATAATTTATGTAGGATAACAAAAATATCTATTCGTGTCGGTGTGTTGAATTTTTCATATTCAAATGATTCTTATCGATGTTCATTCGAAATTAATAATTAGTCCGGCAGCTTTCGAAGTTCCGTACATCACGATTTTGACATTCATTCCATTCTATTAAATAATTCGTCATAGCGTACTTTCTAATTCACGAAAGTCGTTCATTTAAACTTGAATACATACGCCGATATTCTAAACTTCGAAATTCAGTAAGATAGAAGAAGAAAACTTATTGCATAAGGAATTTAAACAGAGCAATATTCATGGAACAATATTTTGCAACTGGCGGCCTTATCACTAAAAGCGATCTCTTCCTAGCAACCGATAGTCTTGGAAAAAACAAGTTTAATCAGCTGAAAATAGAGTTGCCACCATTAACGAACTTGTGGACTTTTTTATTTGGTGAATACACCTTAGAACAGCACTTTCTCACAAACAAGTTGTTATATTTATCCAATACCAAGTAAGCCTTATTACTATTACAAACTCACATTGATACTAATAAATAAATCCGGGTTATCGACCCCACAGCACGCGTGCTAAGGCACGGCACTCAAATGTAGGGCCCGTTATTAAACAGGTATTCGGTCAAGGAATGGTTATCAAGATCTACTAACTACAAATGAACTAATTAGCTATTTATACATATTGTATTTCTCTGCTAATAACTTCGAATACATACGTCGTATATTTAAGCGATTTCTAAATGGGTCAATTTTAACAAATATTTACTCAGCACTTGGGTATTAACATATACTTGTAGTTGTCAATCTCACAATTCAATACATAAACATAATCAAGTACAGTGATAAAGTAACAAAAAAATTTTAATTAGTCCGTCCCTGTAGTCTGTGTCACATATATTTTTTTAATCGTTAAATAAATAACAAGGTACTAGGCTATTATTTTAAAATTTTCGTACTGTGACAATAAAATTTAAAAAAATAAGACAATGAGCAATTTGCAGTAGCAAAGAAGGCTCTCAACCAGTAGCTTAATTTAAGCGACTAATAACTGAGGGCACCCTTATGGGGTTCCGGTATAAAAGCCATTGTTGACGATTCTGGCATTTACCCCACTAAACGAATTGAAATGTCATTACATCTCGCTCCAATATAGCTTGTATGATAAGAACAGGGTAACGTGTCGCTTATTTTCCCTCGATATTTAGCGCCAAAACTGACACAACTTAAGATGCAGTGTCACAACGATGACATAATGAAACGCAAAGACATATTATTAGTTTCGTTAGTTTTGCACAGAATCGGCGGCATTGTCAGTTTGTTTATTACGCTTCACGTCTTAACTACTGGACTGATCATGAAAAAAGTTTGCACACGTGTTGTCAGGAGTACGGATAAAACACAAGGTTGCTTTACTTTAAGAAAAAATCGTTCCCGCGATAAATAATACTTTAAGACGGCAGAGAGAAATTAAACCTAATAATACTATTTATATGTAAAAGTTTGTGTTTGTCGACTGCTGCATTGGTGTAACGGTAGTGTGTTCAAACGCAGATAATGAGGTCCTGGGTTCACATCCCGGTTTAAAAAGTAATATAGGGATTTCTGTCAATATTAGCCCGAAGACTGGAAAATTGCAGTGTTAAAAGCCCATGTGTCGAAGAGCAAGTAAACCCGTCGACCCTGTACCTGATTTATGTCATGTCGGTTAGCAACTAGAAAGTGCACCTATAATTATGCACCATAATATGCCTCACAATCTGGACCAGTCTCCGTTGAAACTTGTAAATTAAATTGAACTGTCTGTTTGTAATTGCAAATCTCCGAAAGGTTTGGACATATTTTACGGGACTTTCACTGGTAGATAGATCATCTCATTAGAAGTACTATAATACTAAAAAACGCCGGCAAAGCTGCGGACGGTCGATAGTGCTGTATAAATCTGAAAGCTTCTTTAATCCTTTATATTTTCCTAGCAGCATAATGCAGGTTAACTAATATTTCTTAATGAATTCAGTAAATATATCTTTCACTTAATAATAAATTATTAAACGTATATGCTGTAATTGACGGGTCTGTTCAGGTCTGCAGAGCAATACCAATTTTGCACAAATGCTATCGGATCGTGACCAGGTGACCGGGTAAAAGTTTAAAAATGTATCTACAATACATTTTTAAACATTTCACCCCTTGTAAATAACAAATTGAGAGCTGTATCTAAACGTTGTTATTATTCATATTTAATAAGCGAACACATTATTTTTTTCTTCCGCCTAGGGTACAGGATATTAAACCTGTCTACATTATTTAACTACTAGCTTTAAGGCCCAGATATCACCGCATAGCAAACTCCACCACACATTTATAGGATTTAATGCAATAAAATAACTGTACCTATGCATTTTTAAAATGTGTGTAGCACATCTTGTGTGATTAATATTCACAATTCAAGAGAATCAGATAATTTTTTGAAATATCGCTAAACATGTAGAAAGTATTTTTTCCTATTTCTTAGAAAAAAGGCGCTCATAGCCAATTTTGCTCCATAACTGATCAGCTAGTTAGAGCTTCATACGTTGTCAGTCTATGGATGGGTGACCCTCAAAGTAGTACCAATTCTGAGCGTTTCGGTTCTTATTTACGTCAGACAACAGTCGTTAACCCATGTCAGAGGCCTATGTAACCCATACGATTTATCAATATATAAAAATCGTATCGGCAGTGGAAGGAAGAAGTAAAAATATTTTGTAAACGGAAAACCTTTTCTCTATTATGTGATCTCATAAAATGACCGATGAATTTTCTTCGAAAGTGCCGACTGTAATTTAAAGGACTATAAACTTCTAAATCTAAAGCGCTAATGTCTGGGCCTTAATATCGTCAGCATAATAATAAAAAGTGCAACATGCAAAATAATGATACTGCTACTTCAAAAGAATTCAAAGAGTATAAAGCTACCCTGATTTAAACTCTTTGAAATCTTTTGAAGTACCAATTCAAATTTGGATACACAAAGCAGCAAGGTCATTAGGGCTTTATTTGGGTCTTTTGTATTGTGATATTACTGAATAACTTAATAATGTTGTAAAGTATAATATGTGAGGGTAATCACATAGGTAGTAAAAATGGGGAACCTTTAACTATGAGCACCATTTTTTTATATTGATGTGACGTTGATTGTTCTCGATAAATCCGTTACATCTGTTCAACAATATCAACAAAATGGAATTATTTTTACAATATAAAGGATAACTTAAATTATAGATTACTATGGAAATTATTTTCTAGAATGACATGTGTTACACATTTTGGAATGTACGTGAGTAACTCAGATATTTTCTTTTAAAGACATCACTAATTACGCTACGGAAACAACTTTAACTTTAGCACACGTAATTTTACAAAAAGCGCACACAAACGCGGAAAATCTTCACGTTCACAACAACCCACAACACGCAGAACCAGAGAAAGTTCCAAGTCGACTTCCTTGAAATTATGTCTGTCCAGACAATAGACTTAGGCTGAGATCTATAGAGCGTACTTAGACTTTGCTCAGACTTTACTTAGACAGAAGTTAATGCATGTAACGAAATTACAATTGGTGTTTTGACTTTGTCTGTCTTAGCTTATGCTAAGCATAATCTTAACTTCAAATAGTAAATCAAAGTATAAGCTTAGCATACACTTAGCAAAGTTTTACGTAAGTAAAGTTTGAGCAAAGTCTAAGTACGCTCTATAGATCTCAGCCTTAGCATTTGGTATAACCTCATAGACCGGCTATGCTTTTGTTCTCTCATACATTTGATATAACGCGGAAGATCAGAGGTTTTAAAACGCGATAGCGCCTTATTACGACACATAAGGTTATAATTACTGCCTAGGATTAAAAAAAAATAAAAAGTTATTTAAAGTTAATTTGCAACTTAAGTATAACATTAGGTAACTTTTATTTATCCGTTTAGAGTACCTAGTTAAACAAATGTGAATTTCCCTGTAACTGAAATTGTGAGACAAAGTTTATGTTAAATATCACGAAAATGGTATATCCTATAACACCAGGGAATTGAGTTTAAAGTTGTCGCAGAACATTAAGTATTATAATCACCGTAACATGCCCGTAAATGTTTTCATTTTTGGTTCGGATCTGATATGAACTGAGATCCGATCTATGTATTGTACGTATATCTTGGGAGAGAGATACACAGTTTAGCGGTGATACTGAATAGGTACGGGGTGAAAGTTAAAACGACCAGTATCTTGAACTCTGTATCTCACAAAGATATGTTCATAGAAACTATAGCGTCGATATAAGATAATCGGAATCGGATCTTATTAAAATGTATACGGAATATGTATGTAGGCTTATATTGTGAGCGAAAAGCTGAGAAAGTGTCACACTTAATAATATAATAAATCACATTTAAAACCGGCCAGTTATTTATTTGGTTACAGATATACATTTTTGACATACATTACATAATTATACTTTACATAACACTTAAAATAGAAAAGTGCCAACACATGGCATCCCGCCATTATTTAAATGTTATGTCTGGAATAAGTGAATATAAATAATATCTTTGTACCGCTAACACACTGCCATCTGAACCCAAACTAGTCTGTACTATAACCAGAAAACTGATAAACATACTTATATATTTCTAAATACATACATATCACACATAAATTACACCCCCACACAACAAATAATCGTGCTCATCACACAAAGATGCCCACGAAGCTGGTGGTCCTGGGTTCGAATCCCGGTAAGTGCAAATATTTGTGTGATGAGCACGAATATTTGTTTCTGAGTCATGGATGTTTTCTATGTATTTAAGTATTTATCTATCTATATATTATTATTATTATTATTATTATTTTAATCAGGCAGGCAGTTGAAACAACTGATAATTGCCTGTATCTAGTACATTGAGTTAGCTTGTCGTTTTTGTTGTTATTATGTGCTTGTCTAGTCTGTTTTTAAATATGTTGGTGTTTGGTGCTGACACTACGTCTTGTGGTAGTTTGTTCCATTCTTTGACAACCCTGTTCGAAAGGAAATTCTTGTGGGGTATATTGTGTGAGAAGCGGGTCTGAAGTTTAAGGGTGTGTCCTCTCAGACGGGTATTATTGTCTCGATGGAACATATCTTGGAACTGGTGAAGGTCATAGTGTCCATTTAGGATTTTATAGGTTTCGATCATATCACCACGCTCTCTTCGTTCTTTTAGAGTACTAAGCTTTAGTGCTTCCAGCCTATCCTCGTATGATAGTCTCTTAAGTTGTCTAGGTATCTTGGTGAAGCTACGCTGTACTTTTTCCAGTAGATCCACGTCTTTAACAAGTAGGGACTCCACACTTGAAAAGCATGTTCCAATATAGGTCTTATGTAAGTCTTGTATACCTTTAACATCATTTCTGGTGTAAGAATTCCGAAAGCTTTTCTAATGAGGTAAATAAAACTTTTCGCTTTCTTTGTGATTGCTGCTATGTGGTCTTCCCACTTAAGATTCTCCGTTATAATAACTCCCAAATCCCTTTGGGCTCTCACTGCTACCAGTTCAAGGCCATCTAGCTTGTATATTAGGCGTGGGTTTTTGCTACCAATGTGCAGTGTAGTACATTTTTCTGCATTTAGGTTAACGAGCCATTCCTTTGACCAGTTAGCAATTTTGTCCAAGTCTCTTTGTAGACGATCGAAGTCAGTTAGTGGGTTTGCAAAGATTTTGGTGTCATCAGCGAAAAAGCTGACATTACATTGTAGGCAGCGAGGTAGGTCAAACGTATATATAATGTATAGCACAGGGCCCAGAACTGATCCTTGGGGCACGCCACTGTGTATCTCTCTCTCGTCGGACAGAGTTTCAGCGATTCTCACTCGAAATGTTCTATGGCGTAGGAAGGCCTCGATCCAGTTCAGCAGTTTGCCTCTAATTCCTATGTGTTCTAGTTTCTGAAGAAGTCTTGTTGTGGGAACCTTATCAAAAGCCTTTTCGTAGTCAAGGTATATTACATCCACTGGTTCTCTCTTATTGAAGCTATCAGTCCAGGAAGCCAAGCAAGACAATAGATTTGACACCGTCGACCGGCGAGGGCAAAATCCATGTTGCTGATCACCGATTATTCTGTGCTTATCAAGAAATTGCCTTATATGTTGGACTATCACCTTCTCCATAACTTTACACACTACGCTGGTCAGGCTAATAGGTCTGTAGTTTGACGGTTGCAATTTATTTCCCTTTTTGAATATTGGTGTTACTGATCCAATTTTCCACAAGGGCGGTAGTATACCAGTATCGTATGAGGTTTGCATTAATACTGACAGTACATCGGCAAGGTCACACTTTTGAAGTATTGCTACTGGGATTTCATCTGGACCGGGTGCAGAATCTGGTTTCATTCCTTTTATAGCTTGTTTGATTTTGTCCGGTGTAAAACTTAAATCGGATATGGTTTCTTGGATTTGAGTACATGAATCTAAGACAGGTAGGTGATCCTGTGGTTCCTTTTGAAATACTCCTGCAAACTGGTCTGCAAAAGCTTCAGCGATTTCATGGGCCTGTGAAACTATTACTCCGTGTGTATTACGCAAAACTGATGGTGTGCTGACTTTAGAGGTCACTTGTTGCCTGATATATGAGTAGAAACTCTTTGGTCCAGAGTGAAGAAGGTCTGTTTCAAAAGAAATGCGCGATTGTCTAGTTTTATTAGTTAGTTTATTAGTAACTTTTCTATATTCTGTGTAAGTTTTGTCTAGTCCGTTTCGTAAAACTGACACTATGGAACAGATACATGTTGTATCTGTTCCATAGTGTCAGTTTTTGTGTTATCAGTTCCTGAATCTCCTTTGTGATCCAGATATAAGTACATATGTATATAGTCGCTTGGTACCCATAGTACAAGCTTTGCTTAGTTTGGGGCTAGGATGATCTGTGTGACATTTTCCCTAGATAATATTATTTTTATTATTATTAAAGATTTGTCTTGGATGGGGATCGAACCCACATAGCCAACGTGCCGCGTGCGCATGTTTGTCTAGTCCCCGATCTCGAACGTGCCTTGCAATTCAGACACAGAGCACATCCAGACTCAGAAAAACTAGATATGGATCACACAAATAGTTGATTATACTAAAAATATAAAAATAAAAACTTAGCTGGGAGTGTGTTCGGTAACTTAATGAAACATTCACTTCTGGGGTAATGGCTGAAACTACTCCAATTCGCAAAATTCATTCGCTAAGAAAACTTCAGTATTCTTTAGAACAAATGAAAACCATAAAAGTTGAATGAAGCTACGATGGAACTTTATTACTTTCAAAAATCACAACCCAGCTCCACTTTAATACACGTTTTCTTTATACGTTAATATTATCGGGAATCAACATTTATACAGTTAACATTATGTCGAAATATTACTCTACCAAAGTTGTAGGTGGTGGCTAAATATATTTTGCATTTAGTCGCAATATAACGTTAGCAAAGCTCTATGTAAGATAAAAAGCTATGCTATCTGTACAGTCATAGAACTTTTTTTCCTTTTGGACGGCTAGTCATGTATGTAAACCAAATAAAAATAAACCAAAATGTGGCCAGCAAGTCACTCCACCAGATACTGGCAGTGGCGGTCTAAATAGGTTTAATTAAGATGGGTTTCCTTCTATTGTCATGGTAAGCAGAGAGTATTCAAGAATAATAAAGTAGGGACTATTTTGAAGTACAAGGTGTAAAAAGTAGTGGATGTAACTTTAGGATCTTAATATGCAAATGAAACAGAACAATGTGTAGATCATCAACTACCAAAATGCCATACAAAGTATTGGCCAACTGACGCATTATGAGTGGGCAATATTGTCTTCCATTTTCAAGAAAGTAGTTTTATTTAATATGTTCAGTTTCTGGTAGATTGCGCTCCTTGCCTGTCCTGCACTATTTATGCTACACCTGGTACAATTTAAATAAAGATTCCATTCTCAAACCATTCTTTAAAATTGGACTTCCATTTGGAATCTTTTGAACAGTATGTTAATATGGATATTGTAATTCCATTAATATAAATAATAATTTTGGTGTATAATAAAGGCTGACGGCGAAAAACAATATCGCCATCCCATCTCATCCTGTGGGATGCGTAGAAGTCATCCCGAATATATACAGAGAACGGGCAGCAGCAGCGTTCTTCTGAGTACTATGAACATATTACTGGGATCGCCAACCCGTTTGCCAAGCGGGGCGATTATGGCGTATCCCCCGATTCGGATGACATCATGATAAAAAAGACATACTTAAATCCTACCAGTTACCTGGTAGCCTGTATTACCACATGTTACTGACCCATCCCAACTCCCCGATCGATATAGCACGAGTTTAGCAAAAATCTTACTCAATATCAAATCAATATGTCTGTATTAATAGGTACAACTTACTTCGGGATAATTCAAATGCACGATGAACATTCGCCCTTCGAAGTTGATCTTGTGTACTTCTGACCATTTGAAGTGGTTCGTCTTCCGACTTCCCTGGAAGGTGAGGATGCCGCTGTGGTTGATGCCTAGATATAACTGGTTACCTCTGTGGTCCTGACACAATAAAGTTATGTTAACACAAGATAGCCGCGACGACGACTCATGTCTCTCTACATCTGCATGCTCGTGGTAATAATAAACTCATGGGTAATACGGTGATTTAGAACTACTTTGGAGGAGAGCGATTAGAAATTCGTCTAGTACAAAACCAGCTATAACATTTTAAGTACATAATTTTCTAGCAATTTTTTATTGTTCTGTAATTAATAATATATATTAGATATATCGAATCGAGATAGATCGTACATAATTGAAGACATCCTCGATAATAGAATGGGACCGCATTATTGTAGCATGAGTGAGAAAGATACTAAGTAAAAAGATTTTTTTGAGACTATGTAGACAAAAAAGCAAGCGACTATTTATTTATTTCTACTGTGTTTTGTTATCAGTTCGTACTTAAATCGGGTTAAGCGCGAAGCATTCCTAAACGTTCGCTCAAAAAAAATTTTACAAGTACAGTTATGAACCCTACATCCACATACATTTATTTTATACTTGCTTCATGTCACGGTCACTAAAAACCATGTTACATACGATGCTAAAGACAATAATAGATGATGAAAATTAAACTCAAATACTAGGCTAATAAGGTACAAAATAATACTAACACAAACCTTAACGGGATGTGGATCTACCCCGTACGTGTCCAGTTGGCAGGCGATCTTAAGGAACGTTCTTTCGGCTTCCTGCGTTGACATTCCTTTGACACCTCCATTGCCTCCTGGAGTACCTTCTACTGGCTCTCTGTGTAATTCCTGTAGTAAAATTACCAATATAATTGGTTGACCGGTTATTATATAATTGGATGGCCGTATAATATATAATTGATTGACCAAATACTATGTAATTAAGTTAAATTTCCAATTGGATGCCTGGAAGAGATCTATATTAGCGATAAGACCGTCAATTGCTAAATTTCTGTTGTTAATAAATATTTATAAATAATAAAGTAAATCACATCCATCAGACGAACTGCACAACGATATTCGTAGATTATATAATTTTTTGTAGGTTTCCCATTCTATATTTTTTATTAAGGTTAGTATTTTGATTTCTGAGTAATTTCTGTAAATATTCGGATTAAGTTAGTATTGAGTTCAGTTCGAATGTGGAACTATACTGCTTTAATTTTCGAGTTAGCCTTTTATTATTTGACTGTTGTCAAATAATAAAAGATGATGGCGTGTAGTTGTTTTATGTACTATTTAATTTTTATTTATTTGGAAAACCAACAGCAACAAATACAAAATAAGTAGATGTTATAAGCAACACATAGCCAATTCCAGGTCTTCACTTTTAAACATCTAGTTAGAAATATGGACAAGAAAATATTACCAGTTAGTACATAAATAGACTTAACCAAAAAAGTAAAAACATAAGTAAAAAAACTTAATAAAACACCAGTCTATATCATCGGAGACTAAGGATTACCTTTGAAGAATTCTATTTTTGGCTTAACCCAGCACCAAAACGAAAACCGGCCTAGTACGAGTCGGACTCGAGCACGAAGGGTTCCATACCATTATTTTTTATTACCACGTTTTTAACGAGCAATAAATTGACGTTTGTGGCTCCCATACAACATTTATTAACCTTAAATATTTATTTTATTTTGTATTTTTGTTGCTATTTGTTGTTACAGCGACAACAGAAATACATCATCGGTGAAAATTTCAATTGTCTAACTATCATGGTTCATGAGATACAGCCTGGTGACAGACTGACAGACAAACAGACAGACAGCGAAGTATTAGTAATAGGGTCCTGTTTTACCCTTTGGGTACGGAACCCTAAAAACGACTGGCCTGTTGGTCTAAAACTGGCCTGTTGGTAAAAATTCTTAAACATTTTTATTATATTTTTATGAATTATTAAATTATAAAATGAATATTTGTATGCCGGAAATTGGCTAAATGTGAGAACTACAATAAAACCTACCACCTATGTACCTACCACATTTAACGCAAATAAATAATCTTATCTTAATAGTTTGGTGACTGCTAACCCGAGGTCGTGGGTTCGATCGCCATCCAGGACAAATATTTGTGAGATGAGCACGATTATTTGTTATGTGTCTGTGTAATTTATCAAAAATACGTATAGAAATATATAAGTATGTGTACCACTTGTCTGGTTGCAATGGCTCTGCTTGGTTTGGATCAGATAGCACGTGTTAGTTGTCCCAAGACATTATTATTATTAAAATCTATCTACTAGGTTTTAGTTTTGTTACACTTTGATGTTCTGATATGGAGAGAACGTGTCTGAGTCATTGGCGGGCATCGTGCTGTGTCCATTAGTATACAACATACACAACGCACGTTATGACACGTGGCCGAAAAACATGTGGCCGACTGACTACACGCGCGCGATGCTCTGCTGTCAGATAAATTTATTTTACTTCTATTCCGCGTTAGTGTTCATGCTATACAAAATTATTATTGCTGTCAGCTACTCGATGACAGCGTATGACGTCTTTAAAAAAAAACTACAACCAAATTAATGACCTCTTTCTTTTGAAGTTAATTAATCAATCAAGCGACTACAATGATTCTATATTTAAACCGATTACAAAAATAACCGATTATAAAATGTAAATACATATAAGCATTTAGCATAGAAGCATTGCCCTCCGTTAAAAAAATAACTATAAAAATAGGTTAACAAACAACGCAGAAATCGAGTATATTAAATGAAAATAAAAAAAATACAGTGGAATTGATAACCTCGTTTTAAAAACATACAATAGACTATTTATATGGAAGCATTAACTTACGGATAAACAAAGATTTGTCAAAATCAATTCTAAAACAACGGAGAAATTGTGTAAAAAATCTCCTTTATTTTTGACATTTGACATTTTTATTTTTCGTGACAAAATCTATGTTAACTTTTGCGGACGCGAATAAACCTTTTATATTTTGTCATTATAACTATTGAGAACAATTGTCCCAAAACATTCACCTTTATTAAACTGAAGTTTTTCTTAATTAGTATTACTCAGTGAACGCAAATTACTTGACAAAATTTTACAGACTAGATAACCCGAATACAGACTTGGATCAATTCCACGATTAAAATAATAATTAGGACATGAAAGAATTAGTTGAAATCTGCCAAAATTAGACACAACAGAATCTTCCTATGTAACCTACATCCGACAAATATACCCCGTATATTATTCCCGTTAAATGCGTGAAAAGTGGTAACAGCTATCGAAATTTCTACGAATAATAAGTATCTACCTACTAAGGAAGTATAGGTACTTGAGTGAGGTTGAGCGGTGCAAGGCCGTAGGTGTAATAAGACACTTCCATGTGGGCGGAAATGTTCTGCAATCTCGCAACAATCCTACACCTTGAAGTACAGCTACATATACATATTATCGGCAAAAGCTTTCTTCTTTTTTTAAATAATAAATCAACATCTTGTGGCAACTAACACACGGCCATTTGATCCCAATCTAGGCTGAGCCTGTACTATTGCAACCAAAGAACTGATAAACATACTTGTACATTTATAAATCCTACTAATATTATAAAGGCGAAAGTTTGTGAGTATGTATGTTTGTTACTCTTTCACGCAAAAACTACCGGACGGATTTTGATAAAACTTTGTAGTAATATAGCTTATATATCCGAATAACACATAGGCTATAATTTATACAGCTTAATGCGAGTAAAACCGCAGGGCACAGCTAGTCTATAACATATATGTACTAGCTATACCCCGCGGTTCCAGTCGCCTTAAGCTTAATAAATGTGTGTGTGCCTATGTGTTATTCGTAGTAAGCTATATTACTACAAAGTTTCATCAAAATCCGTCCGGTAGTTTTTGCGTGAAAGAGTAACAAACATACATACTCACACACTCACAAACTTTCGATTTTATAAATTATAGTGTGATAAATTACAGCCAGACACGGCACTTAAGCGTGCTAATCACACTAAGATTTGTCCTGGGGACCTATCCCACGACCTCTGGCGTTAGTCACGGTCACTAACGAATAGACAAAATTCAAATTTATTTAATTCTCAAACAATCATAGGTAAAACGTATTCTTATAGAAACTTCAAATACAAATTTATTTTATTCGCAAAAAATCATAGGTAAAACGTATTCTTATAGAAAATTCCATCGAAATATGTTTCATCTATACATACTCGTATAATAAAATCGTAAGAAAATCAAAACTGTACATTAAATATTTATTAAAAAGGATGCTTGGGCTTTAGAATTTTTATCTGTGTGTCTGTATGTATGTCCGGGCTAAACTCAAAAAGTACTGCATGGATTTACTTCAAATTTTGCATGAATATTACTAAGAGGTCGGGTCCACATATAGGCTACATATTATCACGCTATCACCTAAGGAGGAGGAGCTATGATAATTTATAAAATTTAACGCGGGTAAAACCGCGGGGCACAGCTAGTATTAGAATAAACTTGTGATATGAAACATATTGCAATGGAAATTTCAATCATCTGGCGCCATTCACGGCCGCGTCATCGCTACGTATGCACACACATATTCACATGTGTTTCGTAACTCGATTGCCCTGAACTTGGAAGGTTAACCACGTGTAGTTTATTATCTAAACAGCCGCAGCTATGACCTTACGTTTTGCCGTTTGAACTGATACGAGAATATGTTTCAAATTTAATGTGAACAAACAAAGATTCAAATATAATTATTTATTCTAATATCAACATAGTTAAGGGGCCATCAATAACGTACGTCACACAAACTACATTCATTTTTTTAGGGCCAAAGGGTAAAACGGGACCATATTACTAAGACTTCGCTGTCTGTCACCAGGCTGTATCTCATGAACAGTGTTAGTCAGACAGTTGGAATTTTCACAGATGATGTATTTATGTTGCCGCTATAACAACAAATACTAAAAAAACAAAATATAATAGATATTTAGGGGGCTCGTGAATTTCTTGCACGTTTTTATAGATAATGGTACGGAACTGATACCGACTCGCACTTGGCCGGTTTTTTGTTAAATTTAAACCAGATAACAGTTTTATAGAGTTGGTAATATTTATTGTGTTTAGGGTTTTATTACTTTAAGTATTCGCGAAGTAAATCCCCACTCCCCCCCCCCCCCCCAAGCATAAGGAAATTATTCGCTTGTGAATTAGAACAACAAATACAACATCAGCTTGCAATTCTATATATGTAGGTATATACAAGCAGAAACTGACTGACTGATCGATCAACGCACAGCTGAAACTCTGGGTCTAGGTAGGTGTGCACTAAGAAAGGATATTTGAAACTTTAAACTTGTAGCGGATAAAAAGTGGTTGCTTATTTTGTATGGACCTACTGAATATGTTCGTTTTAACCTCTTCGACGTCTGATTTCGACTACCACGCGGAAGTCGCGGACAAAAGCTAGTACATAATAAAATTATTTAGTTCGGTTACGAAGATGACGATCAGCTGCCGCATTTCCTACGGGGAGTCAAACAACATATTTTCGTATTTTATAAACTCATTTCCTTCATTTAGGTAGATAACGCTTTAAGTTTCCTCTACTATTACAATGTTACACATTCTATATGGATAGTTTTATTGCGCAGGAATCGAAGAACGCCGACGTGCGTCGTGGTAGTAGCGAGATAGTAACCATTGCCTCACATGTGCGGTCAAATAGCGAAGTAAATACAATTTTCACAGAGCATTAAATTTTCCCTGTCCAAGTCCAAATATGAAACATAAAACTCTCCCCTTTCCTAAATAAGTAAACAGTCAATAAAACCACTACGTTATTCTACGACTGTGGAAGGTCCAAGCTCCAGTTACAGAACCGTTCCCCATACATTAGTAATACCCAAATAAATCCCGAAACATAGTAATGCTGTTAAAAAACATGGCCAATGAGAGTGTTCTCATTGGCCATGTTTTTTAACAGCATTCAAACTGTGTAGTTTGAATATTTGTGAGCAAAACCAGTAGCATTCTCTATTCATAGTCATCATCAGCCTGAATTCGTCCACTTCTGGACATAAGTCTCCAAAAGGTTTCTATAATGTTGCCATTTGGAAGGGTTTGTTAGTACACAGGTGACGCTGCTGCCCGACTACCTGCTGTATCTCTTAGTCGCCATTTACGACACCCACCAGATGGTATGGGGTGGCCCTGTTATTCTTTCTAGGCCGTAAACCACACGGCTTCAATACTCTATTCCCTCACTAAATCCAATGAGTCAGCTATCCCACACCACTGAAGAGATCAAGCGCAGTTCCGACAGCTTTCTGTGTATGTTCTCCAAGGCAAGGGTGAACACCGTCAAATTCCAGACTCCGGGCTCGGAAAAATCCGTATAGATTTTTTTCATTATCATCAGCCTAAAATTGTCCACTGCTGAACCCGGTATCTGGTGTATCACTTAGTCGCCTTATACGACACCCACGGGAAGATATGGGGTGATCCTTTTATTCATTCTAGGCCGAAAACTACACGGCTAACAACATAGTAGAATGGAATTTTTACTATGTTTAAATTTGCCAGCAATATATATGGCCTTTGCGTCTGTTACAGACGATTTACGACGCATTGTCTGAGAGACATAGCCTGCCGCAGGCCTGACAAGAGAAGTTTGCGGTGGTTGGTGCCGAGCCGCTTTCATGTCGCTTCTGTCTCTTATCAGCAAGTACTCCGAACCAGGCTTCATCACAGATCTTACGGCCCTCCACTACACGTTTGCGCCATTCAACTCTATTTTCAGCGAGCTTTTCCCAGCTACAGTGATCAATTTTAAAAGCGGCCATATCCCGCTTGGTGCAGTCTTTAAATATCCAGCCGGCCAGCCAGCAATAATCACACTAATATTATTGTGTGAGCGTGCATTTTTATTACTTCTTCACGTCTAAACGGCTGGAGCCATTTTAATAAAATTTGGTATGGAGTTAGCTGATTCCCTGGATTAACACATAGGCTATTTATAAAGTTTAAAGCGGATAAAATCGCGGGGCACAGCTAGTATAAAATAAATGTTGGACTTACTTGTATCCTAGCTTCAATAACGTCTGTTTGTCTTAACAGTAGCCTCATCTCAGTCACGTAATTCCCAACGTGGATGTTTGGATCGTAGTCACCGAGTTCAACTGGAAAAAAGTACCAATTTAATCTATACATATAATAAAATCGTAGGAAAGTCAAAACTGTACATAGAAAATATTTTTAAAGGATACTTGGGGCGTGATCTACAATCGATATCGAAGCCAAAAATATAATATTTAAATTCTATTTAAATATTATATTTTTATATATCGTTAGTGTGTCTGTATGTATGTCCAGGCTAAACTCAAAAAGTACTGCATGGATTTACTTCAAATTTTGCGTGAATATTACTAAGAGGTCGGGTCAACTACTAGGCTACATATAATCACGCTATCACCTACGGGGGAGGACCTGTGATAATTTATAAAATTTAATGCGGTTAAAACCGCGGGGCACAGCTAGTACTAAATAAAAATAAGGAAACTGGACCGTGAAATACTCCAGAGTCAATCCTACTATAATATCCTAGGAGATTATTCTCACACGGCCATCTGATCCCAAACTAAGCAGAGCTTGTACTATGGAAACCAGATAACCACCACCACCACCGGTAACTAATGTATGTACTCAATTTTAAGTAAGTTATTGTGTACAAAAAAGATTATTTCACTTACATTAATCATGTAACATGTCGTATGTGATACTCTAATACCACGTAACTAAAAATGTTTGCTACGCAATTTCAATGTTGGTTTCGTCTTTACGCGGTATTGGAATGTCACCGACGATTTATACAAAGAAATGGACACACATTATAATCGATAACCTCCTCCATTTTAACAGAGTTCAAAAAGATAGAGGTTTTCAATTCGACTGTGTTTTGTTTATGTATGTTACGCAATTTCTCCATTGATAGGTTACCAGTTTCGAGAATAATTATTATTTGGAACTGCTTTATGTACGGTCTAAAATGAACAGGTATGTGTGTCCTGAGTCTGGGTGTTATTATCTATATAAGTATCTATTTAGTAAAGAAAAAGTAGTATATGTAGTATATCAGTTATCGGGTGCCCATAGTCCAAGCTCTGCTTAATTTGGGATCAGATGGCCGTGTGTAAATAATGTCCCAGGATATATTTTTTTTGTTTTGATATACTTAAATCACAAAAATTTTGTTCGGCTCTTTATTTTTTTTTGTTAAATATAATTATTTTTAGTATATGTATGTAAGAGCTAGAACTTTGGAATAGCATAAGTTATACTTATGTCATTCAATTATTAAATCGATCCAATCAGAGATCATATTTTATAAAATAAATAGCAATTGTAAATGGTGCATCCGTATGGGATATTGGTAGCCATATTATGTCCCTGTGGCTTATAGAGTTCAAAATTTGGATAGTGGCAATTTTCAGATGAGGTTTCGATTCGCAATGTTATTCGAAAGTATGTCAAACTTTGTTCTAAGACATGAATAGAAATAAAATTCCGAACTCATAGCAACTTTTACCGAGACTAGATTAGTCTCCTTTTCCTCTCTTTTTCCGTCTGATTGATCCAGTACGAGCATTAAATTCGCCTTATTTGATACTACTAAGTCGTCCAAGAAACATACGGGCCACCTAAGGCTTTTTTACGAGTTGGAGATCTCGAATATCATGCAGCGCTGATTGGTTACTATCACGATGGCGTGATAAGACATTATAAATATTTTGGGTTATTCATTTTAAAAGGTTCCCAAACCACATTTCTATAAAGTTCTTACAATTATTTTATAACATGTGAAACATCACATTTGTGATAGTCTAAGTGTTAGGCCTCCTACACACTATGCGGTTAGCCGGAATGCGGTCAGCCGTCAGCAATCAATATTGCTGACCAGCTGCCGCATCACAGTGCGAATAAAAACTACTTTCCGTACAATTATCTGAGTTCGGTCAGCCGTACGGCTGACCGCATTGCGGCTAGCCGCATAGTGCGTAGGAGGCCTTATGTCCCAGCTTTTTTACGCTCATAACTTCCAAATGACGGATCCAAATTTGATAAATCTAAAATTGCCATATATATTCTAAATCCCCGAAAGTGAGGGTGCGAATGAGACAGAGGACTGTGAGACGTTTTACTTTGTCTTTGTTTCTTCAGCACTATTTCTTTTCTCTCCGGAAAGAAAAACGAAAAATATTGTACAAACGGCTACACATCAAGCTTTACATTGCCAGTATAAGCTGATCTCGCGTTATATAGGATTTCCATACAATGACAGGTCAGCTTATATTGGAAATGTATAGCTTGATATGTAGCCGTGTGTACTTAACAATATCATATAGGTATGTATATTAAAATAAATCTTAGACTTTAGGACACTAATGACGGCAAAAAAAATGGCAGTACGGAGTTCATCGGGACAGCTAGTAAAATATAATAATAATAAATATGTTTATTTACTTCTCACAAGGAAATTTACAAAACAGCATGTTCACAATTATTACTACTGTAAAATTGGTCCTTGTGAGACAATAATAAGTAACTACATAAATACAAAGTAGGGAGAGCAAACGGGGCAAAATGCCACAGTATTTCAACTGAATTTTATCAGCATTTGGTCAATACCTAATGCCCTTATCTACTGACCACTGCTTCCTGTGCTCTTATCGTAAAGCTTTTGCGATATCTCGATATGGTATCCAAACTCCATACCTTAACTAAAATACTTACAATGTAACTTTGTAATGTAAGTACTGCCTACGAAGCTGGTGGTCTTCGGTTCGAATCCCGGTAAGTGCAAATATTTGTGTGATGAGCACGAATATTTGTTTCTGAGTCATGGATGTTTTCTATATATTTAAGAATTTATCTATCTATATAAGTATGTATATCGTCGCCTGGTACCCATAGTACAAGCTTTGCTTAGTTTGGGGCTAGGAAGATCTGTGTGACACTGTCCCTAGATATTATTATTATTATAACTTGTATGTAAGCAGCTGGTGGTGACGGCATAGAATATCATCACCCCATCTCATACCGCGGCGCGGCGTAGAAATCGTCCGAGAACTCCCTCAGTAACCTACCAGAGAACGGGCAGCAGCGTTTTACCATCAAACTGCGATCGCCAACCCGTCTGCCAATCGTGGGGATTACGGCATATCCCGCCATTCTTTGGGGAGGCTTTTGTCCAGTAGTGGACGTACTTTGACTGACATGGTGATGAATGTAAGAACGAGATAATAATAATAATGTCCTCCTAGCCGAATCCGGCCACGGCGGCCAGTCTCAACAGAGATTAGCCATCTGCGCGGGACATATTATAGTGCTCAAGTGTGTGCGCAAACACAGGAGCAATTTCTATTCCATCACTCTCATGATCCGATGGGACGCCTAGCGACACGACCGGAAAGAGGTCAGGCACAGGACCGACGGCTTTACGTGCTCTCCGAGGCACGGGGGTATAATACCACCAACTCCCAGACTTCGGGCTGAGGTTGAGAAATTTTTCTTTTTACAGAAAAGTCCCAAAATCACTTATGGCCCGACCCAGGATTTGAACCCAGGACCTCGTTATCTGCGGGTGAACACGCTACCACTAGACCAACGAGGCAGTCAAGAACAAGATAGCCTAGTATTAGACCGTTGGAATGTGGAATCGGTAGTCAGTGGAATTCCATCAAATAAAAATATTTCCAAATCGGGCCACTAATAATGAAGAAATTTTATATATTTCTTTCAAAGTACAATCTATTCTTAATCATCTAGTGATCGAAGTAGGTAGAGCTATTTGGGGCTAAAGACTTCAAATGTATATGGACATGACACCGGTTTTCCGAGAAATCCAGAATTGTACCTACTAGTACTTAGTTTCTGCATAAATAAAGATTGCACCATTAAAATTGATTTCGATTCCATCTGACATTATCTATGTAAAAAAATTACCTAACTTACCTACCTTTTCCTTAAGTTTAGGAATAATATAATTTTATGCGGTTACATTACAGATTATTACGTATTTAAACATTCGCATGAATTCCTCTAAAAATCTTTACGAACGTTAACAAGAAGTGGTGTCCATCATTTTGAGGGGGTTTTGCCATAATCGCCACGCTTGGCAGACGGGTTGGCGATCGCAGTATGATGGTCGTAGTACCCAGAGACACGCTGCTACCCATTCTCTGGTATATAGTCTGGTAAATAGTCTAAAAGATGGGGTGGCGATATTCTTTATCAGATTAGATATATAACGATAAGTATATTATGTAAATCTCAGTAAATCCTGTGGAACCCAGGCATATCCATACTATTAAAACATGTCGTAAGTACCAAAAGGCGCGCTGCCTCCTCCGATCTATGTCCACCATCTTTTAGTAAAAAAATTAAACCCCCCGGCTAGATATGGTGTTCACTGACTCACACTGACTGACACTGGTATAGAGGCGGGTAACCGCGCCAGTAATCGCAAGAGATGAATAAAGGATCGTGTTTCATACAATTTTTGTTATTCACAAAGCCGCCCTTACGGCGCTCTGTGGCCGATTTCAAAGAACTATTGAATGGTTAAACGGCTCACTGATGTTTCATGCATGACATGTCACTGCAACATACTCGATTCGTTTCTGCGGCGAAACCTATATTTGTAGAAGTTATGATATACATATATATATGTATATACCCATACATATGACAAAATCAATAAACTTTTAAACGTAAATGAAATATCTATACAAGAGTTAAACGGCTTACTGAAACAACCATAGTATTTGGAGGAACACATAATATGTTTATAGTGTGTATACTAAGTATATTATATTTTGTATAATTATTGAATTAGATAAATACATACACACTACATTTTATTATTGATTATAGTTATTGATAATGTTTTCAATGATCGTAATTATTATTATTATAGTATTGCATTCTTTTCTAACATATTTCTCTGATAAAACGGATAGATTAAGTTATGCCGCGAAATGCTTAATAAAAATAAGCGACACGTTAGGATCGATTTATAATGCATAGCTTAAGTTTTCCGGCCGTTTTGTTCCATGTATTGCAGTGAAAGCCTCATAGGCTTTATTAAAGGTCACGTAAAATCTAAAATATGGTTTTCAGCTGGCAATTATCGCCATGCCTTTTTTTGATTTTTTTTTATTGCTTTTGGTAGCAGACGAGCTAGCAGCCCGCCTGATGGTAAGTGGTAACCGCTGCTCATGGACATTCGCAGTGCCAGGGGGCACAGCAAACCGCTGCCTACCGTGATATTATTACTCTATTTAAGCCTCGTTTGAAGAAGGACATGTCGTAGCGCTGGGGAAACACCGCAGCAGGTAATTAATATGCCTGGAGTTATATTTCAATGGGCTGATAGCCAATAGTCGTTGTTGACTTACTTTGTATAATAAGTGCTCCAAGCATAGCGGCCTCATTAGACGTGCAGTACAACCTCCCATGTAACAAGTCTCTCTTCAGTTGCAAATATATCTGGAACCTAGTCACGTCTTCTTTTAGCAGTAGTGGGTTCGGCGGGTAGAACTTCACTCGGAAACTGAATAATATTGGCGATGCGTCTAGAAAAAAAATACTAGTATTATTATTTTTATTGTATTAATACGTGAAGCAAAAGCTTTGTACACAATTGTATAAATTTTATTTATCTTTAATCTATACATATAATAAAATCATAGGAAAGTCAAAACTGTACATTGAATATTTTTTTAAATGGATACCTGGGTCGCGTTCTACAATCGATATCGAAGCCAAAAATATAGTCTTTAGAATTTTGGTCTGTTTGTCTGTTTATCTGTATGTATGTCCGGCCCAAACTCAAAAAGTAGGTACTGCATGGATTTACTTCAAATTTTGCATGAATATTACTAAGAGGTCGGGTCAACATATAGGCTACATATTACCACGCTATCACCTGCGGAGGAAGCTACGATAATTTTAAAGTTTAAGGCGGGTAAAACCGCGGGGCACAGCTAGCTAAATTTGGCACAGTTAACGTTTATATAGAAAAGGAGCGCAGAAAGTTAATTATTTTATAAAATATTGAAGATAAATAAAAGTTATAAAAAAAAGAACTTGAAGCAAGCGTTTAACATACACACACACACATGGCCAAACTCGGAAGAGATTTAATATTATTTGTCTTAAAAGTCTATCTATAGTATTACTGAATATAAAAATAGTCTGAAAATAAAACCTTAATAACGACCAAACTTAGTATTTCAATGAATTGTGGTCGAATTATTCCTGTGCCAAGATGATTTTAAATACAAGACTTCGTCACATAATAAAAATATGTCACAAAACTCAAGAACACTCAGTTTAGTACGACGCATTATAGCTCCCACCCTTTCGGTGACTTCTTAGTGGACTTTACACATGCGAGGGCTCAAAAGCTCACCCCAAAAATAGAGGGCCATAGTATAACAACTTTATGAACGCGTGTTATGAGATGCCTATACCTACAACGCAACTCGGTGTGCTTCATCATTTACCTATAAAACTGAACAACGCAACGTGTCAAACATAAACTAGCAAAATAAACAGAAAAAATAGCTAGATGCTCCCACCAGTCCGTAGGTGATTGGCGAGGTTAAGCAACTAGGCTCGCGGTCAGTCCATAGATGGGTGACCGCCGGAGTGGTTTGATTTCTGAGCGTATCCGTGCTTCGGAGGGCACGTTAAGGTGTAATTCCCGTTTGTAGCTATTAAGCAACAGTAATGGCGGCTTGAACAACTCTGAAACCAGGGTAACCACTGCCCATACGATAAGTAAGTAACAGGAAAATAATAAAGGGGCGCCAAAAAAATATATTTTTCATATTTCAATAACTGGTTTTCTTTCATCTGTTTAGTTTCATGATCAAATCGTTTAATTTTCTCCACTATCTATCTTCTGCTTTGTATAGTACTATGTATGAAAAAAATTAAAAACATGGTGCTTATTTCTTGGTAATATTAATGGAAAACAGAAGAGCATCATTGTGACGAAGTGAAATCTAACTAACTTTTCCATCATAATCCCTTTAAGCAATCTCAGTGAATTAATATATCTACCAACTTCCATTTATTAATTTATTACCATCTTTTAATCAAAACTTACAATAGTTTTACTATAAAAGACTAACTTTAAAAGAAAATTAACATATTTTATTATACTAACTAAAGTTGCCAAGAATTCAGAATAAGAAAGATTAAAATCAAGATAGATCGAGACAAAGAGTGTGTTAGCAACAGTACCTACATAACATTGTGCAATCTATACGGGACTATGGGGGCTTCTATGCAAAATAAATTCTATGGTCTAGCTAGATAATTATATGATCACAGTTTAACTATGGACAGAGAATAATATCGGCTTGAAAGACAGGCCAATGTTAAGGAAGCGGCTCGAGAAGACCAGCCTCTCTTTACGCTTATGCTTTAGCAGTGGTCAATATACATATCAATACATGTACTCATAGGAAATACCTCAGAATTCAATCCAAAGACACCGCAAGAAGCACTCAAGCAAAGCTTTTGAGGCCTCTTGGACTTCTAGATGGAACCGAAATGGTTCATGTAGCCAAATATGACCACGCACATTGGCCCAATCACGAGACTTAAGTGTGGAAACCACAAACCCAACTAATTAATTACTATGTGTCTTTACACTGTAGAATTATATAATATTTGGTAATAAATACACAAGTATGAATTAATGCTATACCCTATGTGACTCATACATACTCATAATATTATGCTCTCATAAGCATAAATGAACTATTGCACAATGTTATTTAAAGCTAGGAAATAACATGTAAACTGATAAGATATCTTCAATAATTAAAATGTACAATATCATAGACAAGCTGCATCTAAAATATTAATCAAAATATTTTAAGTCACTTTGATTTAAGAAGAAAAAAGAATTATTTTCCATAATATGCATATACAAGGTGTGACATAAATAGAAAAGCTCAATCTACCCATGTAACTGGACAAATTAAAGAAAACCTGTTTGTAAAATAAGTATTTTATTTTTTATTTCTGTGGGAACATAACCATTTCTTGTGTATTTTGCATGTGGATGTGCTAAACAACTGTACTCGGTTTCATCTGCAAATTAAGCATTTTAAGTGATGTTCACTAACTTATGGTACGGGTAGTGATTGCCCCAGTGTCAGAGTTGTTCAAGCCGCCCAGCCCAGTAGGCCTCTGACAGGGCTTCACGACTGTTGCCTAATGGCTACAACCAGGACCGTCAGCTTAACATGTGCTCCAAAGCACAGAGACGCTCAGAAATCAAACCACTTTGGCGGTCACCCATCTATGGACTGACCATGAGCCTAGTTGCTTAACCTCGCCAATCACTTATGGAGCAGTGCGAGCATGTGGCTATGAGCGCCTAGATGTCCACTATATATATGTTATACATTGTATACCAATAGAATATCCAGTATTACAAGCAACAAGATAATTACACCAACTGCAAGTTGTGTAGGAGTCCGTCTGCAACCAATTGATTTCAATTGGCCATCAATTTATTAGCAGTATTTTGAACAGTCTTCTTACCTTTAACTTGTTTCAATATTAACTTGGCCATGTGGAGCCAGTGCTGAAACAAAAATATTATTAACTATACAATTATGATGTGATAATATTCAAAAATTTATAAATCCAGATGGATGAAAAATATGTTTAAAACTGATTCATGGATTATGAATAAAATAAACAAAAGAATACATTATATTTAATTATAGAATTCATATACAAACACATACAATCACACACTCGTACAAACACATACTCACACAAACACACACTCACTCACACACACTCACACACACATACATTGTGGTAAATTGTCAACTTATTTAATCAGTTAAATATTTAGTACTTAACTATATTATTCTTTCGTTTAATTCTTTCACATTAACTAATGTACTTATTTATGATGTTGTGTAATCATGTCTAATAAATGATTAACATTGTAAAATGCAGGGTGGAAGACGCTGGCGGCTGTAACACAGTTTACACTAGTACAGCCGTCAACGACAACCTCTTATTAAGTATGTAAAACTTCATTTCTTAGATTCATGTTTATATATACATAAGAGAAACTGTAAACCTTAAGTGAATTTAATAAATTATTATTATTATTATTATTATTATATTTCAAAATTCAATTCAACATTTATTTACTAATTGGACATTGAATCATTTATTATATTTTTTTTTCTTCTATTTAAAGACTTGTGAAGAATGTTATTAACAAGTCTGTGCATATGGAAACTTTACATGTAACAAAAAGTGCATCAATAACATCAGATACATTTTTAAGCAGAAGAAGTATATTTGCTAATACATAACATAACTGTTGAAAGGAAATACTAAAACATAAACAAAATACACAAGACTAATCCAAAGTTAATTACATTTCTAAGGGTTATTGGTTATTCTCTTCAAATGCAATGGGAACATTCAGTAAAGAATGGAAGCAAACCTAGAAATGTGATAATGATTGTATTGGATTTCTAAATTTTATTTGACACAGTTAGTTATCTTAATTATTGCATTGGTATCAAGAAAAAATATATTTCACAAGATATATATCTATGATGTTAGTAAATCTCAAAACTAGGAAATCACACATTTAATTGTCCTGCATGCCTCAAACCAGAATCTTCTACCAATCCGCTTGCTAACCTATTATAGTTATATATATATTATAGTTATATATATATTATAGTTATATAAAAAGACCACAATAGTTATATAATAGATATTCATGAAAAACAGATTCTCGTAAAAGAAATATGAGACTTTCCACAGCACCTATAATAAGTTATACCAATGAGCGCCTGTCGCAAAGTGCAGTTAACTAGTTGCTAAGATGTTCTTTATTCTCTATTGTACGCAGAAATACATACAAACATAGTAGATAACTCATGTATACAAGCAAGCTTAACTCAACTATGAGTTCTCTTCCAGCAAAGCAGTAGCAGCTTTGTTGTTTAAATGAATACAAAAATAATTCTATAAGGCAAGAAAGTTTTATACTTTTACATATCAAAAACTATTCAATGTAGGAGTTAAAAAGTAATTCACATCTATTTACAATGCTTAAAAATGTATTTAAACATAAGGAAACATAATATAGGCTTGAATGAAATATTATTTTAAACAATCCTCTGGTGATTGGTGATCCAAGACAAGACTTCTTGGAATCTAATTAGGAGATGTAAAAAAGACTGCTTAAAATTCTATAGTAATTACATTTTATTCTTGGTTTATAATATACTTAATGCTGCATAGAGGAAGTAAACGAACATAACTCACAAACAACTAAAGACCATTTTTTATAGTTATTTATATTTGTATGTGTCTGCGAATGACCAAACTTTTCTGTCTATATATTTTTTGGCATGCATTCAAGAACAATGTTTATAGATTTTTATGGTGAGTATAATAACAGAAAGATTAACCTTTACTACATCATATTATTTGAATAATTGTTTCTATTAGCTATCATTAATAATATTTTGAAGTTATTTTAAATTGAGAGTGCAGGTTCTATTTAATATTTGCTCTAGAGCTAAAACAACATATTTTATTCTAGTATAAGTTTATCCAGTAATGCTTGAGAGATAATTGGGATTTTTGTAGCTTACCCTTTGGCCACCGGCGTCCACATAGCGAAGTCCAAAGTAATCAGTCTCAGTTAAATTCAACTGTTGACACACATATTCGAGCAAATACTTGCCTTTATAACTTGGCTAAAAACAATGCACATGGTTAGTCATTTACACAGTCAATATATGCCAACGAATACACCTGAATACTTACGTGAAATTCACATTCTAAAATTTCTGTATCCTCTAACAATCTCACTGTGCATTTATAAACAATATCTCCACGACTTTTAAACATACTGACTACGTTTAATTTTCCACAGTGTAACGTAAAATGTTTCTATAAATTAAACATTTTATTAATTAACACATTGCTAACTCAATTTAGATTCCATTTAGGAATTCATTCGAATTTTCATTTGTTTCGATTTCGTTTCGACACTCTCGATTGGGGTGCGGAGGGTGCGGACCGTAGGGTGCGGGGAGGAGTTAAAATTTGACATTTCTTACAAGAAAACGTTTAGGAACATGGAGAATTTGGATAACATTAATTAAAATTAATGTATTTTTACAATATTTAATTAGACAAAGTTTGTACATAAGTGATATTGCGGTTTTAATTCAGCAAACATATATTTACAACAATACAACATATTGTTCTAAAAATACAATAATTTTGTTGTAAAAGAATGAAACATAATTATAACTCTCAAAATTTAACAATATCGCTTTATTTTAAGCCTTCAAGCACTATCTTGCGATTAATATTTTAAGAAATAGGTATATCAAACATTTAACATTTAACTGAATTAAAATTGTAAGTTTCGGAACGAATTCGTAGCTCTGTACGTCATATCCACACTTCTATCAAGGTTGCCAGCCTCCAAAATACTTCCATATAAAATGGGGATAACTAATTCTTTAATTACGTTTTAAATGACTAAGATAGTGCAAAAAATTAACAGTACAGTTTTTAAGTTAAAATGTTGATGTTATAGACATAGGCATATCTTTTGTAAAGTAAAAATAAGCCTTTGTGGTATGAAATTATTTTGAGAAATATGATTATAAATTATATCTTCATTAATTTTTATTTCAGAAAATTCATTTATAACAATTAATTTCCTATTTAAAATTTCACAACTAATCGTAAGTAAAGTTTATGATAAGATTCACTATATTTATAAGATAATTGGCAATATATCGTTCAGTTTTTACTATATTTAGTTGCTGCTTTGTCAGTATACCCGATTGGCAAAGCATCAACTAGTTTATGTTTTATAATTGTTTCTTTTATCTTTAGGAAAATGGAATAGTCTATTTTGTAATTCTGTTTCATAATTATTTCTATGGATGTTAAAGTGTATCAACATTAGTCAAAACCATTTGACTTTTGGTTGTCTGTCGTTGTCAGTAATTTAGCTTTATACATTTTTAGTTTCTCGTTTGACAAAGTTCCATGTGGCTTCTGTGACTTGTTAGTAGTTCTTAATTACTCCTTTTAATATTTTGTAAATTTAATATTATTACTACGGGACGCGACGTCGTGCGGGTCGCATTCGCCCTGAAGATGACTTCCAGGAGAAGTTTAAACGTTGGCCGAATCCAACATAAAATTAATTACGTGAGTTAACCGTTACTATCTTTCATTACGTTAGCACTTCACGTCAGTTTTAATAATAATATTTATATTATTACTGTTATGGCTACTTTTATTTAACAAAAATATTTGAAGTTTATTTTTGCTCTCTTTAAAACCTTTTGCTTTCCATATTTCTCACCTTTCTATGACTTATTAAATGCGTATAATATGCAAAAAGAAATGAATAGTATAGAAAACAATTATTAATAAATTCGTGGTGAGCTGAGTTTCATCATCATCATGTCAGCCAAAGTATATACATCCACTGCTGGACGAAAGCTCCCCAAAGATTGGGAGGATAATCGCCACGCTCTCGATAGACGGGTTGGCGATCGCAGTTAAATGGTCATAATTCACAGAAAAAAGCTGCTGCCCGTTCTCTAGAAGGTATTCCCTCCGAAGATTTTTACGCCTCCCACGAGATGAGATGAGGTGATGATATTACTACTACTATTATTATTATACCCACAGCAAAAGCTGAGTTTATGGCATTAAAATCATACTCTTCATGAAACTATACCTGAGAAATTTTAATATAATTATATTGTTACTATAATTTTGTTTATGAATTTGCCAAAACTTTTAGCAAATTTTCACTGTATGCGGAATCATTATAGCAGGACCTGTGTAGTCAGTTACACCTAAATCCAACCTTTTAACTTCATTTTTCTAATATTTAATATGTATTCATATTCATTTATTATCAGGTTTATATAATTGAGTGTTAAAGTTATTACACATTTTAACGCAAGCATCTTTGGAGAACCACTGCTATGTTCTAATTGAATTGATACGAGAAATTCTGCGTCATTTCATAGTATTTGTCACCACAAATAAATATCATAATTCATTACATTTCAATCGAAATAATTTAAAGACAGACAGTTACACTTATGTGACAATTTTTAAATGCCTCTTTACTTATATACATTGACGATTCACCTTCTTTCTCGTACCCGACCTTATGTTGATGCTTCTATCTTAATATGTCCTTACCACTTACCATTCTGCTTATTTATATTATGTCATCTTTTACTTCGAAATGTGAACATAATCTAGAACCTAATGGTAGAGCAATCGTACCTCAGTGTGCAATTGAAAAGTGGTTCTATTCCTTGATAAGACATATTGTTGGTGATTATTAAGTCAGTAGTAGTACTAGTCGTACGTGTCGTTTTCTCTTACAAGATGGCGCTCGTAAGAGTTTAGGAGGGATAGACCGTAATAATATAGATTTCACAATACCATCAGCGACTATTTCCTTTTTCCACAAATAAGAACAAGTCTGACACTAAGAATGTGAATACATACATGCCAGGAGGCTTTACAAAATATACATACACAAAGTACATTCTGACAAACCGTGGATCAGACAATTAGTTGTCCTGTGCGGGAAGCGAACTCGAACAAAAAAGGTGTCGAGGTAATAGCGTAAATACTGACCACATTATTTCTCCACACGTACACGTATTCCAATTATGTCAGGCATTGGTTGGTTTTTTTTTGTTTAATTACGTTAAAAGTAATGGGAAAATAATAAACATTTATGACCACACTGTACACCGGAAGTGACTCCTCCATTCCAGCCAGCTGAAAGAACAACCATTTCTCGTCCATTCTGTTGGAGTCTATCTCGGATATTACACGTGGATTGTAATCCGTGGTGAGTGTCAGAAGAAATAGTTTAGTGCAGTGTTAAAAGTGTTTTCAATTCCCCGTAAGCATATTAATAATTGTGTTACTTCGTAATTACAGCCCTCTACAATTTGTTTCTATCGTAAATGTATAGTGTAATTCTAAACCTTCTAATTGGCAGGAGTTACACCACCTTACGTTACCATATTGATTAACATATCGCGATTTCTTTTGTTTCCTCTTATAAATTAAATTCCTTGTAATGTTTAAATCTCGAATATAACTCTGTTGCATTTGCTTACGCGTCACACTTGTTCACCGACCGGCTTGCCACCACGTGGTAGTAGTGCACACTTGTTTTCCCCGATTCTTTATCATCGTGTATGAACTTTTCTAAATATTGTGGTTAATAGTGCCAAGTGCTAATATTTATGCGTAACCGATCGCAATTTTGTGCAAATTTGCCGTAATGGCCGACATCCATTGTGAAATGTCAAGATAGGGCGAGGCGGCCATGCCGCCGCCATATTGCCGGCCGCACGATACATGAGGTTGCGACCTTGCAGATGCCGGCTCGGATCGTGCTCCCTATGTACATCTAGCAAACATTATCATCTTCTCATTTGTTTTTCTCGTATTGTTGCAGACTAACCAAAAATGGGCAAGGAAAAGATCCATATTAACATTGTCGTCATTGGACACGTCGACTCCGGCAAGTCCACGACCACCGGTCACTTGATCTACAAATGCGGTGGTATCGACAAACGTACCATCGAGAAGTTCGAGAAGGAGGCCCAGGAAATGGGCAAAGGTTCCTTCAAATATGCCTGGGTATTGGACAAACTGAAGGCAGAGCGTGAGCGTGGTATCACCATCGATATCGCTCTGTGGAAGTTCGAGACTGCCAAATACTATGTCACCATCATTGATGCTCCCGGACATAGAGATTTCATCAAGAACATGATCACAGGAACCTCGCAGGCCGATTGTGCCGTGCTTATCGTAGCCGCCGGTACCGGTGAGTTCGAGGCCGGTATCTCCAAGAACGGACAAACCCGTGAGCATGCGCTGCTCGCCTTCACCCTCGGTGTCAAGCAGCTGATCGTGGGCGTCAACAAAATGGATTCCACTGAGCCCCCGTACAGTGAGTCCCGTTTCGAGGAAATCAAGAAAGAAGTCTCGTCATACATTAAGAAAATCGGATACAACCCAGCTGCCGTCGCTTTCGTACCCATTTCTGGTTGGCACGGAGACAACATGCTTGAGGCGTCAACCAAAATGCCCTGGTTCAAGGGATGGGCTGTTGAGCGCAAGGAAGGCAAGGCTGACGGCAAGTGTCTCATTGAGGCCCTCGACGCCATCCTGCCCCCTGCTCGCCCCACAGACAAGGCTCTGCGTCTACCCCTTCAGGACGTATACAAAATCGGTGGTATCGGTACGGTGCCCGTAGGCAGAGTAGAAACTGGTGTCCTCAAGCCTGGTACCATTGTAGTCTTCGCCCCTGCCAACATCACCACTGAAGTCAAGTCTGTGGAGATGCACCACGAAGCTCTCCAGGAAGCCGTGCCTGGCGACAACGTCGGTTTCAACGTAAAGAACGTGTCTGTCAAGGAATTGCGTCGTGGTTACGTCGCTGGAGACTCCAAAAACAACCCACCCAAGGGTGCCTCCGACTTCACAGCACAGGTCATCGTGCTCAACCACCCTGGTCAAATCTCAAACGGATACACACCAGTCTTGGATTGCCACACAGCTCACATTGCTTGTAAATTCGCAGAAATCAAAGAGAAAGTTGACCGTCGTACTGGTAAATCCACTGAAGATAATCCTAAATCTATCAAATCTGGTGATGCAGCCATTGTCAACCTGGTCCCCTCCAAGCCCCTGTGCGTGGAGTCCTTCCAAGAGTTCCCTCCCCTCGGTCGTTTCGCCGTGCGTGACATGAGGCAAACAGTCGCTGTGGGAGTCATCAAGGCTGTCAACTACAAGGAAGCCGGAGGTGGCAAGGTGACCAAAGCCGCTGAGAAGGCCGGAAAGGGCAAGAAGTAGCTAGCACTGTTAACAGCACAATTTTTCATTCAACTGCGATACTTCATTCACCGAAAGGTGTTCAGAAGGAAAGAAGGGCTACAAACTCATTCCTTTTCTATATTTTTTACAAGGCTTATACTGTAACATTATTTTATAATTTATATAAGGTTATATCTGAATTATTTTGTTATAACTGCAAACTAATGTGTAAATTCATAGAATAAAGGTAGCCTCCAGTAAAATTTGTCTACTTTTTATTCCACCTCAAACCAAAAACTCTTCTACAACAAAGTCCTTCCGCACTCTCCAAAATATACAAAACTCCAATAGGGAAGTATATATATGGGAGTTGTATTATGAAATTGTTTTTTTCCAATATGTCATTTTTTTTATTAATGCGAAAGGGCTACATAGGCGAAAAGCACTCTCTTATCAGTTTTAAATTTCCTCCTAATTGTTAAAAATATTTTCCTGTCTGTACCTATATAGGTTCTTAGCGATTCATATAAGATCTCTACATGTCTTCAGCTTTCCTCATCATTGCTGCTATAGCTAACACTGGTTTGCTGTACAGCATGTGGCAGCTGGTGTAGAGCCATGTTCCTACAGCTTACACATAAACTCTGAAGCAACGGAAGTTGTGGCTGGTCCAATTATGATTTATAATAGGTAGGTTTCGTATTATACGTAGATTCGATCAATATCGCGATTTTCCTAGAGAATCTCATACGCAGAGATTCTCTAGGAAAATCCCAATTAACCTCTGGAACCAAGGCCCTCATTAATAACATGCCGTTTCACTATCAGCAATCCTAGAACGACTGTCCCACAAAACATCTATATAAAAACGGACCCTCGTGCATCTCCAGTACCTACCTAACTGCCCTGAGTCTGTCAGAAATCCTGAGTTGCATTCAGTCTGGCGCAGGTTTAAGTAATAATTGATTTCGCTAGATGGCTTGACTGCTGACCCTTCCCTCGCTGCCGCCGATGATGCGGTGATATCCTAGAGCTAACTGAACGAAAACTTATCCACAAGTTGTGCATTGTACGCTGTGCCAATGTTCTTTGACGGGCCGGGCGCTCTTTATTTGTCAAAAAATGTAGTGCACATATTTGCAAGTAATTTTATTTGTCATTCTTATCTATCAGACATAGGTACTTACTGTTCGTGAGTAATTAATATACTACAAGTTCTGGGCAAAATTGCATGGAAAAATATAATGATTTGTGAAGTTTTAAATAAAATATTATGTTCGGTACATACTTCAGTTTTTACCTGACGTCAAAAGAAAGTTCGTTCGATTGTATTTCTTTTTTTGTATGTTAGTTTAAAGTTGTTGAAGCTAAAACGTTTTATTTTATATCTAAAAGTAAGGTAACACAAGTTCTACAAGTACGCGCGTCGACATGCAGCGTGGTGCGTGGCAGAGTTAATCATTGCCTAATGCATTCTAATATAAAACATTTATCGGTTTTTCTTACGAAATATCGTCGTAGCGAAAGCATAAAAGAAAGATTTATGCTATTTGGTGCAGTCGTTTTGAAGTTAAGAGCAACGTAAATACGTTTCGGTGCTTTATTTTTATTATCTTATATAGTTACGTAAGCCAAGTACAACTGGTTGACTAGCTATGGAAAGATAACTTCAATTGCATTAATTTTGAACTCTAAATTACTGAAGTTCCAGTAGTAGTGTATTTTATTGTTCAAATATAGGTCTATTAGTGTGCCTATATTTTAAATAAAAAACTCTAATTTAGTTAAAATGTAAAAATTCTTGTCATCTACTAGAAAAAATATCACCATATATATTTTACAACTAAATAGTTTCCACCTGCACTATTTATTCGGCTGTCTAAGTTATTTTTCAAAATAAAAAGGTAACTTACAACACTCCTCATAAAAGCAACTATCTGCCATTGAACTTTCGTCGAAATCGGTGCAGCCGTTTAGGAAATTTGCCGGAACAGACTGTGACTTATTATTTTTAATTGTCAAGTTATAATTACCTTATGTTCCTAATTTATATGCATTTAGTAAAAAGCTATTATTTTGCCATTATGCACAGATATTTTTATTTGCATATATTAGTAAACAATTTCCAAAAGGGGATCTTATGGGATAACTAGTAGAGCTTGCAAAGCAATTATTATAGAAAAGCTATGCTCCGCGGTTTAACCCGCGTCATACTTTATAAATTATCACAGCTCCTACCTCGTAGATAATATTCATGCAAAATTTTAAGTAAATCCATGCAGTACGCTTGAGTTTAGCCCGGACATACGTACAGACAAAAACCATATTTTTGGCTTCGATATCGATTGTAGATAAGGCCCAAAGTATCCTTTTAAAAAAATATTCAATGTACAGTTTTGAATTTCCTACGATTTTATTATATGTAGTTATAGATAATGACTAGTTAACCACTACTATCAGCTATACACAAATTTTATTTTTCTGTGGAGAAGCATTTATTGCAAATAGTACTAAGTAACTATACACAATATGATTATCAATTAATTAGGTAGGTACTTATAACTCAAATATCGGTAGGTACCTATTGCTAGCTATTTTCTGTAAGACATAGTACTTAATTAATAGTCCCGCCGAATAAACTGTGCACAAGCCTGTACAGTAGCCAAGCAAGGACCAATTCGGATAAAATAGGCATATATAACGAATTTGTGTTGGTGGTTAAATACAACCTGTCTAGACTAAATCGTCCGTAGGATTGAATCCATACAAAAAACATGCGTGCGCCACTTGTAATGTACCAAAATCGAAAGGTAAATGAACTCTGATCTATTTTTATGAGCAATAGGTATTTAGACAAAGAAAACGTCTTGATACCTACTTATCACATTGAAAGGGCAACCACACCTCTAATTCGCTATACTTAAATATCTGTAATCGTATACATATAACACACAAAATCATACATAAATATACACGGATTAGTTTAATATATAGTTTGTCTCCATCGCTCAAATATAAAATACATTTTGAATGTAAAAACAAAATAACCTTCAAGCTGATCTATGTCTTATTTTACTATTTTGGCATAATTATTAACTATACCGTAGCCCACATTAGGTATTTCCGTGAACACAACAGTATTTATATGTTTTTACAATCGGTAAATAGTACCTAACTACTTGAATGATCCGTACTACGTGGACTTCAGACTGTAGAGTTGTAATGTGTTAGAAACAAAACGTTTTACGTACCTACCTATTATTATGATTAAATTGATAACAATTTTGTTGTCTATATTGCAAATAATAATTATTGTATTTGTTATTTTTTCTATAATAAAAAAAGGGTTTTATCCACTTAGGGTTTGAAAAAGCGCTTGTATATGTTTGTAGCAATATAATTAAGTACACATAATTATTTCTAGGCATACATATAGATATTTTGGGTTTTAAATAGTTGGTTTTGAAGATAAATATCTCTTATTTGCAATTGATATTTTTACCGGATTGAAACCTAGCTCAATTAATTTGCATCCCTTTGTTATTTGACGTTTACTGATGTAGAGACACATAGTATCTACAAATGTCACTTGTTAATATGAGAGAAATTAATCAACTAAGGGTTATAAAGGACGCTTAATGATAATGCAATACAGATGTCCTCCGTTTCGGGTACTTAATTTGTGATTAATATTAAGCTAACAACGCGAGCCTACGCTCGTTTCCATTGTCTGGTGACGCAGTGAAAACCACCTAGTATAACCGTAAACATGACGTTAAAAAAACCATATCACTTAAGTGTAAGATGGAAGTAGTCTGGAAGAGATCGCTGTAAGCGATAGGACCGCCAATTGTACCTACCTTTATTAATATTGTTAATTACATTATCAATTATGTTCTGTGCAATGAAGTGTATTTATCTTATTTTCCTAGTCAAGCTGGTCAAAGAGCATACAAACCTTATAAGTAATTACTTTGTTTAAAAATTTCAAACTTGACTGCTTCGAGGTGTAAGGCATTTTTTTTTTTTTTAATAGGGACTAGTCCCTCCCTCTTACCCACCACTGCAACTCCTGTAAGCCAGGATCAACAGTGGCACACAATGAAATGACACTGAGCGGTGAGGCTCAGGCATGTCCCGGGGAATGGCTTTAACTGTCTTGGATCCCGCAACGAATTTAATCAGAAAGAAAAAAAATGAGGAGTTAGAAATGAATAGTTCCACTTCCCTCCAGAGCAAAGCGGGAGACAGAATGATTTCAAGAGGCTATAGCCTCATTAAACGTGAGAATTGCAACTAGAGAAGCCAGCTGCAAGAGCACCAAGGATTAATTTAAGGGTCCTAAGTGAGGTGTAAGGCATATCATTTATCATAAAACCATTAAAGTTGGATAAAGGTTGTATGCTACTGAATGAGGCGGGTTATATCCTACCGCGCGAATAAGTACCTACTTTAGATATTTCTAGCGCACCTCCTATACTAAAACGGATGAAGTGATATGGTCATTGCACCCATCTACGACGTACCTACTATATAACGTCCATTTCAAAACTATAACTTGGATTAACTTTTACTTTCATCTGACTTCTCTAGCGAGTGGAATTTAGTCTATTTTTATAATATGACGTTTACAGTTAGAAGTTGGCGATCGTACACTCTGTCGGCCAGTATGATTGACTTAATTTAGTACCTACATATAGTAGCCTTAGAAAAATCTAAATATCTTCAATAAAATCAGCTGATATTCTTTTAGACATAGGTAGGCGTTTAAAGTTAAGTTTAAGCGATAAAGTATGGATACTACGTCTATGGAAGATGTAGGTACTCGAATATTAACTTGATTGATGGCTAAATATTTTGCCAAGAACCTGGGTATATGAAGTAGGTATAAAATACTCAAAAAGTAGGTAAATATTTAAGCGTAGGCAGGTAAAACGAGGCCATTACAGTAAACATTTCCATTACTAAATCCGCCCTTGTTACATAGACAATAAACACGTTGGTTATGACTACGTGTATCTACCGATATGCGACATAGCTTTGCCTATACCTAGTCAGACGAGGTGAATCACCTGTAATCGTCACCGTCACGACTAGCATGCGTCATCATATTTGTAAGAATTCGAATCTCTATTAAACCCTACACATAAAGAAAGGTCTTATAACTTTTAAGCCGATTTGAGTTATCGGCTGCATCTTAACTCCCAAACGAATTTAGTACCTATCTTGTTTTTACCATTAGTACTTGAGAAGAGTTTAACGGTTAACCACCTTGTGGCAGGCCCCCCGACAAGGGGTACTCATTATCTTGTGAAGGTAAGGCCGTATTCGGGTAACGTAAAAAAAGATCTTTGGGGATATCTTTGTCCAGTCGTGGTCATTAGTTTTACACTTAAAGGCGCTAGTATCGCAGTTGCGTATGGAAATATTTTGTCCACTTCTATTTTCCTCGGGATTTCTGGACACCTCTTTTACCGTACCTATAATAGAACCTTATTTTTACCATTAGAGCTAGGGAAGAGTTTAATCACATTGTGGCAGGCCCTTCACATGGGGGACCGATTATCTTGTGAGGGATTTGGGTATAAGACCGACAAATTTGAAGATCTTGGAGATATCTTTATCCAGCCATTGTCGTCTTTCGGCTGACACGATGGTGAAAGAAATTAAACTGTGAAAAACTGGTTTGAAAGATTTTGTGAGTAGATTGAGTTTAGCACTTTTAAATTTACACTTAAAATTCATTTATTATATTATTGGTTTCAGTGTCATAAATAAATATGATTAGGAACGTAGATTAATATATTTTTATAAAATTACTATCGGTGCCCCGCGGTTTTACCCGCGTTAAAATTTATAAATTATCACAGCTCCTCCCCCGTAGGTGACAGCGTGATAATATGTACCCTATATGTTGACCGGACCTCTTAGTAATATTCATGCAAAATTTTAAGTAAATCCATGCAGTACTTTTTGAGTTTACCCCGGACATACATACAGACACACAGACAAAAATTCTAAAAACTATATTTTTGGCTTAGAAATCGATTGTAGATCGCGCCCCAAGTATCCTTTTTAAAAAATATTCAACGATACGATTTTATTATATGTATAGTGTAGTTCATACAATTTACTTGGACTCGTGGCTTGCTTGTAATGTGATATTTATATATGAGTAGTTAAGTATAAAACACGTGTGCGAAGCACCTTATATACTTGAGGACTCACTCACGTGGCAATCGTCGAGTAGGAATTATTCTGCGATAGAAAAACAAATTGCCGTGTTAGCGCCTTGAATATATATCCTAGCAATTATTACCGATCTATTGTAATGCAGTAATATTACTTGCATGTATATACTCGCCTGTTTTCCAGAGGGGTAGATAACGGATTTCAGATGTTCACGAGTTTTGTAATTATGATATTATAATAATATTTTGGAACAACTAACACTGCAATCTGATCCCAAACTATGCAGAGCCTGATAGCTTGTACTAAGGCCACCAGACCACTGATAAACATACTTATATATATCTAAATATATAGGTACATATTATAGATAAATTACACCCAGACATAACAAATAATCATCACACAAAGATTTGTCCTGGGTAGGGATTGATAATTTCTTAACAATAACTTGATACGAGCTAGCTAAATATCATTGCTATTAAAATAAATTTTATAAATGTTTTCATACAATATGTACCTAAATATCTATGTTACTGGAAATAATAATGTATACAACTATATTACTACAAACATGTTCTGACTATTTACAAGCGCTTTTTTAAAGTCTACGTGAATAAAAACCTTTTTTATTTTATTTATTTATTTTAAAAACCCGCCACCTTTGGCTTAGCATTCAGGGTATACTTACCACTATTTATGTTACATTTCACGTTAGATATAGTAATGCAATTTGTAAGTATGTAGCTACTTACTGGGCTAAAACGATAGGGTATCGGCCTGATGTGATTTCATTAGGTATAGTTTAATATACCTATACCTGTGTCTAAATCTTTAAGGCAAATATTACTATACCCTTTAATAGTAATATTTGCCTTATGATGCATGAAATGAATGATTCTTGTTGCCCAATATTTGGTAGTACCAAAGATAATAAACCTAATACTAACGTAATAGTACCTATCTACCCATTTGTACCTTCTGTGTGGGAGGCCCTTTGAGTAAGAGTTGTAGGTACCTACTTACCTGCGTCCCTATTTCAAAGTAGGCTCTCCTTGAAAATTAATAACTAATCTGTTGATTATCTTATTTACTTGAAAATTGATTTCTATTTTTTATTTTATTTTATTCATCTAGAAAACTTACAGCTAGAACAGAAATAAAACATACAATAAAGGATGAAGGCCATTTACAAGTTTTCGCTAATATTCATAAATTTAAAATAATAAGAAAATCGGTAGACAAATGTCCTGGACATTGTTTTTATAAATATTTGCGATAGTAAATATATGTATATTCATTACACCTTGATTACGACAATTTCTCACGCCAGATTGAACATAATCCAGGAATAGTGATACCAGTTACTTAGAAACTTCTATAGAACAACAAACAAGGTATTATTAATCAACTATTTGTATGAGAAGCCATTTGTCAGTTATTCAATAACATAGGTAGGTAAGGTACGGTTGCGCAAGTCTCGGTACCCTAATGGTTGAACAAAGATGTAGGTACCTACTTACCTTGATCATATTCATACCCATGCCCTTGACACACCCACTCTGTTTCCGACCTATTTGTTTGGTTTCAGGTTATGATAATAATAAATATCTTGGGACAACGAACACACTGCCATCTGATTCGAAACTAGGCAGAGCCTGTACTATGGCTGATATAAGACTGTACATTCTTATATATTCCTAAATAAATACTTATTATAGAGACATTACACCCAGAACAGAAGAAATAATCGGGCTTGTCACACTAAGATTTGTCCTGGATGGGGATCGAACCCAAGACCCCCATCCAGGACAAATCTGGATGGAATCTCTGAACATGCTTTGCAGACTAGCTCACTAACGACTCGACAGGCTAATGGTTGGTATAATTTACGCCATATTGTATCGGTGAATACAATTAAAACTCGAAAGTCTTCATTACATTATTTATTAATTTTCATTTACAAATGTCCTATTTATGTTGCAATTTGTAAAGCTACAATGATTTGCTAATCGAGGGCGCGCCGTTAAAACCGCGGAGCATAGCCAATAGGTATAAGATAGAGATAGATAGAGTACACTTTATTGCACCACAAGAAACATTATATGACTTGTATACATAACTGGTATACAATTTTTTATATACTGTGGACACGCACTCCCCCCGACCGCGATAGCACCCAGGGCAGAGTCCTCCCGGGAGGACGATGCCGTCGTAATAGACGACGACGACGACCCCCTGAGGCCAGTCACAATCGACGAGGTGAGGACCCTGATCGGGGGTCTCCGCCCACGTAAAGCCCCTGGCGCCGACGGTATCACCAATCGTGTGTTCAAGCACTTCTCTGTGCCCCTACTTAACCTGCTGGCCGCGATCTTCAACGCGGCCTTTTCCAATAATATCTTCCCACAACAGTGGAAGCAGGCCACAGTGATTGGTATACCGAAACCCGGCAAAGTCAAAACCGACCCGGCTAGTTATCGCCCGATAAGTCTCCTCAGCACGATGGGGAAACTTTACGAGCGCATAATCTACGCCCGCCTCTTGGCATACACCAATGCCAACAAACTCCTCCCTGACGTCCAATTTGGCTTTCGAGCCTTTGAACACGTTCTCGTAAAATCAGCCCGGCAAGGTTGCCACACCGGAGCACTCTTCTTCGACGTGGCTAAAGCATTCGACAGAGTCTGGCACAACGGCTTATTATACAAGCTGTTGGAGTACGAAGTACCAGACCGTCTCGTACACATCATACGAGACTTCCTGTCGGACCGTACCTTTAGATACCGCGTCGAGGGAGCCTTCTCCACCCCTCGCCCGATCCGAGCAGGAGTTCCCCAGGGGTCAGTCCTCTCCCCCCTCCTGTTCTCGCTGTACACCAGCGACATTCCCACCCCCAAGGCGGCCCATCTGGCCCTCTTCGCAGACGACACCGCTCTGTATTACTCGGGCAGGAGCCCGAGTGCCATTCACTCTCGACTCCAATCCGCAGCCGACGCCTTAGGCGACTGGTTCAGGAAATGGAGGATCGAGATAAACCCCTCCAAGAGCACTGCCGTGCTCTTCTCTAGGGCAAGAGCCCCCCCGATCCTACCACCCGTCCGAATGTTCGGCGAGCCTATCCCTTGGGATAGGAAAGCCAAATATTTAGGGGTGATCCTCGGTCACAGGCTAAACTTCAGGGAGCACCTGCGGACCGTTCGCAATCGGGCCGCATTTGCTCTTGGTCGATTACACTGCCTCTTGAATGCACGCAGTAAAATGTCCCTTGTTAACAAGGTGAGAATTTACAAGACGTGCATTCGACCGATAATGACGTACGCCAGCCCGGTGTTCGCGTACGCCAGTCACAAATCCCTATACCGACTCCAAACGCTGCAGAATCGGTTCATGCGGCGCGCCGTGGGCGCACCATGGTACGTCCGCAATAAAAACCTACACGCCGATCTCCAACTGCCTACCATCAAGCAGTGGATGAAGCAGGCGTCTAAAACATACTTTGACTCGGCCACTCACCATCCAAACCATTTGGTGGTAAAGGCGGTCAAGTACACCCCATCGCGCTTCTCACGTAAGCACCGTCGTCCCAGGTCCGTCTTGGACGAACCGGACGACGAGATTACTACTTACCTAGCTCAGATCAAAACCATTAGAAACTCCCGTGACACTCCACACAGACCGATAATTCGTACTCGTCGGACGAGAGTACGACCGCGATCGCGTCGCTACCTCCAACGCCCTCCATGACCCTTAGTTTGCATATCGTACCGATAAAAAGCCCCCCTCAACGCGGACGGGGGGCCGCGTCATGTCATTAACGTAGAGCGAAAGTTGCACAAAACTCCCTAAAATGATGATCTCTGCCCTCTCCCCGCCAGTAATCGCCCAGAGTCGAGGTTCGAACCCCACAGGGGGTGCCCTCCGGCGCGGGTTACTTAATTTCTAGACGGCTCGAGCCCTCTGCTCGCCTCTATAGTCCGGTGAAGCAGTGAAAGCCTCCTAGGCTAACTGTAGCGCCAGGTTAAAAAAAAAAAAAAAAAAACTGTGGACACGGGTCTCATTGCGATAAATATTTAGATAAATCATTACCTTGGTTACCCGACGTTTCGGCATGGATTGCACCAGCCGTGGTCACGGGTCGACTTATTACAATTATTCTGTTCGTTCAATTTTCTATACCGATTCACTAATACTGGTAAAGTTACACAGACATAATTCCATTTGGCAGTAGTATGTGTAACGCGACAGAAAAAACCTTGATGGCGTTAAGGCTTCTTTTTGTCCCATAAGTAACCTAATTTTAATTTTTGAGCCTCTCCATGATTTGGAGTGCATGTTAAGCTGCCTGTACCGGTTGTAGCCATTAAGCAAGATTCGTTTAGCCTGAGGCTTAATAGGCGGCTTGAACAAATGGCACTAGGGTAACCACTGTCCATATCATAAGTGAGTATGTATATGTATTTAATACCAAGACTTAGGGTTTACATAATTTTGCAAGATTAATGCCTAATTAAACTATATGCAGCAAATTAGAAATTAAGAGACATAAGAAATCAATGAATTAATGCATATTTTAGATGGACTTGCGGCTCAGATGTTATAATATACTTATGATATTTTAATGGTGGCCCAATCCCTGAAGCAAAAGCATGCTTTTGCCTCAGGGAATGTATGCTATGTCACCATTAAACCAGATACACTTTTTGTGTAGAAATTAGTGTACCAGTTAAATTGTAAAGAGTTTATGCATATAAAATTGCATACCAATATCACAACTTATTCTTTGAATTTGAATTGATTCTCTTGAGTGCTGCTCCTTATAGTTTTCTATAATGCCTTCTCTGTTCAATAAGAAAAAATTAAATATTCTGCTATTGGGTAAAATTTTTGCCATCATCCATTTGGCTGGGCATCAGCCTATTTCGTAATTATACAGTTTTTCACAGAATTAGTAAGGAATGTACATTTATACATTATTATTGTCGAATATCAATTTCAACTCAAAAAATTTCTTACTTTTCTTTAGCAATTCTCAAGAGAAGTGGGGGGCCTTACTCATTGATCATAGCATTGATGTTTTAAGATCTTTGACTTTTGGAACAACCAAGACTGCTGTTTTTAATGAATGAAAATTCAGAGTAACATATCACTAAAACAGCTGATGATATATGCACTAATTGAAATTTAAATGTCACTTATTGTTTACATATTATTATATCCCAATGTACTAAGAGTTGCTCATCATCATCATCATCATATCAGCCGAAAGACGTCCACTGCTGGACAAAGGCCTCCCCCAAAGATCTCCACAATTGCCGGTCTTGTGCTATTCGCATCCAGCAGTTTCCAGCGACCCGCACAAGATCATCGGTCCATCTTGTAGGGGGCCTGCCCACGCTGCGTCTTCCGGTTCGTGGTCGCCACTCGAGAACCTTTCTGGCCCAACGGCCGTCGGCTCTACGAGCTATGTGCCCTGCCCACTGCCACTTCAGCTTGGCAATTCTTCGGGCTATGTCGGTGACTTTGGTTCGCCTGCGGATTTCGACATTTCTGATGCGATCCCGCAGCGAAACTCCGAGCAAAGCCCTCTCCATTGCTCTTTGGGTCACCTTGAGCGTTCTAATAAGGCCCATAGTGAGCGACCACGTCTCTGTTCCGTATGTCATCATTGGCAACACACACTGGTCGAAGACTTTCGACTTGAGACACTGCGGTATTTTGGACGAGAAGATGTTACGTAGCTTCCCGAACGCTGCCCATCCGAGTTGGATTCTACGATTGACCTCCTTCTCGAAGTTGGACCTACCTAGTTGGATGGTCTGTCCTAGGTAAATATAGTTCTCTACAACTTCGAGTGCAGAGTCACCAACTTTCAATTGAGTGGATGCAACATGGACGTTTGACATGATTTTCGTCTTATCCATGTTCATTTTCAGACCCACTGGTTGAGAGACTCTGCTGAGGTCATCGAGCATTGTACCGAGGTCTTCCATGGTCTCAGCCATGACTACGATATCATTGGCAAATCGAAGGTGAGTGATGTACTCGCCATTGACATTGGTGCCAAAGCCTTTCCAGTCCAGAAGCTTGAAGACGTCTTCCAATGCAGCGGTGAACAGTTTCGGAGATATAACATCTCCCTGTCTCACGCCTCGCTGCAAGTGGATAGGTTTCGAGATCTGGTCCTGGAGTCGCACTGACATAGTGGCGTTTTCATACAAACACTATCACCTCGATATACCGGTAGTCAATTTGGCACCTTATGAGAGACCTCAGCACGGCCCATGTTTCGATAGAATCAAAGGTTGCTCACATCCATTAATATGATTGTATTTATTAAATCATAACAATATTTTCAACTATTTATGTAAAATATAAGTGACAGAATAGATGGCATTTATTTTAAAAATTGAAATAAACCAAGTAACATTTCTGTAAATAACTTTATTTTACATTCTTCCTGCTAATTACCTAAATAACTATTAATAAATTAATGACTTAATTTTGATATCTTATATTAGTTTCCTCTCCCCGTTCTTCTTGTTCCATTATTTGGTTAGCCCATGTTTCTGCATCTCGGTACCTTTTGTTACGTACATAGGGCGCATAATACCATCTATGTGCGACCACCACTGCTGAGGTTATAGAAATAGCCATCAACATTTTCATGGAAGGACTTGAGCTTTTTATCCATCTTGAAATTGGGGATGACATTATTCGGGTTGAGGTTCAACCTCCGAGCTCGCTGGTTTCGTAATATTCCTGTCTTTATAGAAATAATCGTCGAACAGCGGCCTCCAAATGTAAATTCCGCTAAACACGCCCAGCACAGTCACTAAAACAATTTGGCCTTTTGTTATTCCTCGAGGTTTATAAATGCGCATTATAATATAATTTTATTTGAATTATTTCACTAATAAAAACAACACATTTTGACGTTTTAATATTTTTTTATGATTTTTGAGGTTAGATTTGTTATGTCATACTGCGTTCCAGTCTTATTTAGTCATGTTTAAATACATATTTTAGGCATGATGTTCTAAGGGAGATAATACACGATTCAAAAACTAAAACTGAATAACAAACTGGAGTAAACTAATGGATTTTTTCTAATTTGGTAAGACACGACACGCAAGAATTTAAGACTGTTTGGACCAGTATTAATAATTCAATAGATAAATACAGTCAATGAATACAATCTGATACGCATAAGCGCTTTTTTTGGGAACGTAATATGTGACTGCAAGGAATTCATAATGCATGTATTCAGTTGTATTAGTTAAATTTAAGTACTAATATTATTATTAGATAAGGTCTGTACAACACTTAGTCGCAAATAAACTTTTGATTTTGACTATCGAGGGCATATCCACCGAACCAAGTTCTATATCTTAAACTGCTTGATGGATATTGATAACTGAGGTATAATTCGGTTTGCCACATAAATACTCAACATAGCGCTACTTAAACCAATTTTATGACACCCTGGTCTAATAAAATACATGACGCTGGTAGGTGGCGTCCCAAATGACCTTAGCGATAGAACTATAAATGCACCCAAGGTTACAGGTAGCACAGATTATGATCATCATAATATCAAAGTATTACCTAGGAATTTGAAGTTTGTCAGGGGCATGTCTATGGAACGAACAATATATAGGAGGGCCGGGTATTGTGTGAGTATGGTGAATAAATAATATTGATCTTAAGAGTCCATAGTTACATATATGTATATACTAGGTCTGTGGAGTGTCCGATTTTTATGAATTCAGATATATATATGCACACTCACTTCTAATGTGTCAAATAAGAAGATCGATTCAGCCGTCAAGGATGAGTACGATCAGGAATAAACTACAGAGTCACCTAAGAAAGAGCTTCGTTTACACTCAACTCAATAACTGTGTGCGTGTGCCGACGTAAATTTAAGTTAAGTTACATGGAATATTCCCGGGATCGTAACTCAAAGTACTCGCCGTTGTACTTTTTACCTATAACACAAATCAGTTACGGTTTTTTTGTCTTTGTGACTCAAATGTTATTTTACTTTCAAGCAAAAGTTACAAAATATTTCTCAAGCTAAGTCATGCTCATAATTGATGTGCTTTATATCCAACAAAACAGTCTAGTTGTCATAAGTTGTCTAACCAAAGCTTCGAGCATTTAGGCACCTTACAAACACCTGTCCGAAAGTACCCTATGCACCACTAAGCTACTTCATTCTACGCTATTAACCTAATACGAACATACCTAATATGAAACGTGACGTTAGACTTGACAACCAAAACATAAACAAAAATGAAAATAACCTAAAAGATATGTAAAGCAAGTGACCTGTATTTTACTGCGTATAATTTAACTATTTTACTTGACCTTTTTTATAATGGCTCATCCCAAAAGAGTGGTGCCAAATATCTTAATAACAGGTAATCCGTAAAGGGTATATAATCCAATCTTACAAGTAGTATTAACCCACGTGGAATATAGTTTTTGTTGTTAACGTATTATTTATTGATATTTCTTTCCTTATGCTGTTTTTAGGTACGCCTGGCGTCGGTAAATCCACTATAAGTCGCCTCCTAGCTGATAGAACAAAGTTTGCATGGCGAGAAATATCAAAATTAGCAGAAGAATACAGCTGTTTGGATGAATATGACCCAGAGTACCAGTGCCCGTTTTTAAATGAAGATAAGGTAAGGAATCCTAGATATATCTTGGTGCTCTCTTCAGTTGAGCTATTTTTACTTTTGTAGACATTAATTATCAACCTACATACTACTAATACTTTTAAAGTTTCCACCGGTGTTGCTAGACTTTATTGTATTGAGTTTTTATTTACTGTTCCAAATATGTACAGAAATACTGTCAAGAATATCAAATCTTATTTGACATTGGCCAATTCATATACATATGTATAAATAATGACTCGCATATAGATGATCTATACCAGACAAATAATAGATAACTCTCATATATACCGAAGTGAATAGCTATCATTTATTGTCTAGCAAATAGTCCGGTCAAATTAGACTAAAAATAGGGGTAAGGTGAGCAATACCATACTTCATAATGAAGTATTGCATTCTTACTATATTGAAACCACATTCCAATTAATACTTTATCTTAATAATTTTACAGTTGTTGGATATCATGGAAGGTATGATGGCAAAAGGTGGCAATATAGTTGACTACCATGGCTGTGACTTCTTCCCAGAGAGGTGGTTTGATGGTGTATTTGTAATTAGGACCAACAATACTTCACTTTATGACAGACTTTCTACCAGGTATGTTTGATTATTTCAATTTATAATTACAATCTTTGTAAGTACAGGCCTATGTGATTTATTATTATTCAACTAACATTTAATTATATAATAATAATACCTGGGACATATCACGTGGCATCATCTAGCCCAAACTAAGCAAAGCTTGTACAGTCATTGGCAAACGGCAAAATCGTAGAAGATACATGGGGGTGATTGGTATACTCCTCATCATAAAGTATCTAAATTTTGTGTTTGAACATCATCTCCTCGGCCTCCCTGTATAAAGTTGAACCTAGATTGTTTTTATACTAATAAGACAGCAAACAGACATTTGCAACAAAATTATTGTAACAGATGACTCTTAATTACAATGGGCACTTGCAACATCGTCAAGTACGGTTTGCTTTCAGTGTTCATACATCCCACGTACGTGCCGGCTCTGGAATGAATTGCCTGCTGCGGTGTTTCCCTAGCGCTACGACATGTCCTTCTTCAAACGAGGTTTAAAAAGAGTACTAATATCACGGTAGGCTGCGGTTTGCTGTGCCCCATGGCACTGCGAATGTCCATGAGCAGCGGTTACCACTTACCATCAGGTGGGCCGCTAGCTCGTCTGCTAACAAAGGCAATAAAAAATAAATAAAAAACAGTCTCTTTTGAAATCATGGCAGGAAGCTAGTATTACAGCTTCAGTACACATGTTATAATCAAATATAGGCTTCTTTAAAGTCTTGCATTACTAAAACCTGATTAGATGCCACTAAATATGCAGAAAGTAGTACAGGCTATGAAAATAACTAAGTTACTAGTTGTTTAGAAATGCATAGTTTAATTAAAATAAATTACTAGGGACAAATTTGTAACTGGCGTTATTCTTTTCCCACATATGCTTCAAACATGTTTGAAATAGTTTCAGAAGAGTAAATTTAAATGTTAGTGCCATAGAATTAATTAAATCCTTACTAATATTATAAATGCGAAAGTACTCTGTCTGTCTGTTACTCTTTCATGCCAAAACTACTGAACAGATTTGAATTAAATTTGGTATACAGATGGTCTAGACCCTGAGAAAGAACATAGGCAAATTTTTATAGTTAGGATAATACATAGGCCATATTTTATAAAGTATAATGCGGGTAAAACCGCGGGGCACAGCTAGTATTTTATAAAGCTTTAATCTAATATATGTATTACTATACTGTTGAAGTATAAGTAACAACAAGTGTAAACCATTCCATCAGCCCACCTACTTCATGCCATCATATGCAACATACATAATAATAATATTATATAATTTTTTCCTTACCACAATCTACAAGAAATAAAAAAATACCTCCATATACATGTTCATATTTATTTATTTATATATTAAGATTACATACATTTGTATGGCTGCCATGTAAACTTAATTTAAGTTATCAAATTATATATTAATTCCAGGGGATACACAGGGAAGAAATTAGAAGACAACATCCAATGTGAGATATTTGCGACTTTACTAGAAGAAGCACAATCTTCATACAAAGAGGAAATCGTCACAGAACTACAGAATGATTCTGAGGAACAATTGCAGAAGAATGTTGAGACTATTGCAGAATGGATAGAGAGGTGGAAGGAGGAAAATATATAGTTTATACATTATGGGTGCTTTTCTTACTGCGTGCTACGTGCTTTAATTACTGTCTACCTATATGACAGTGGATACCTTATTACAATAATCCATTTTTGTCAATGCCCTAAAAACATTCAATTTAAAAATGAGGCACAACATTTGTAGGGCTCAACCACTTACTGGAAAGTATAGACATTTTTATGTAAAAATTCAATACACAAGTCTGCATATAAATTTATGTACTGATTTTTTACATATAAAATGATTTATGTATTCAACATATTCTACTGCCGCATTAATATATTGAACATCAATGTCATTTCTGTTTGTAGTTGGCAAAAATTTATTATTTACATAGAACATACATTTTTATCAGCGCCTATCCTGGATTGTTAGATGGTGCTGGTTCGAGACCCACCAGACAATTAAATGCATGACTTCCTATTTTTGAGACTGATACTAAGTTTTTATATATTTTTTAATATTTTTATTTGGATTTTACATGATGTTTACATTTCGCCAATATACCTTTTTAACTTGTTTCAGTAACACTACTGTAGTGAGAGCCTCACCACGCGTCCCTAATACGGGTCGCAATTTGGGGATTTAGTGTTAGACAACTGTATTGGTTTGAATATAATTTATTACTTCTCAATGTAATAAAAGTGATACAGCCTTATGAATAATACGCACACTATAATAAAGACCTCCTAGTAGAATTTCGGCCACGTCGGCCGGTCGCAATGGAGACTAGCCAGATGCGCGGGATTCATTATAGCGCACTAGTGGGTGCGCAAACACGGCCACGTACAGTATCCGATGGGACGAATAGCAACACGACTGGAAAGAGGTCAAGTACAGGATCGATGGGTTTACGTGCTGTTCGAGGCACGGAGGTTTAAATACCGCCTACTCCTATTCTCCAGGCTCATACTGAGAAAATTTCATTTACAGAGAAACCCCAAAATAATTTTAGGCCCAACCCGGAATTTGAACCCTCACTATTGGCAATACTTCACAAATATACTGACAATTGGACAATTCTAGCATATCGTGTGTTCACAAGTTTTCACTGGGATCGATTACTTTATTGCTTGTGCGTCTTAGATATTACTTCTTCAGTAGCGTCGATAAATTAAAAAAAGTATAGTCCAATCAAGAACCTTCTTTTTGGCAGTCCGTTGAAATAGTGGTCGGGTGACGTTTAGTCAGCTTAGCAAATACATGACATAATTCTATATAGAACCTATATACAGGTATATTGAGGTGAGAGAAGTTTAAAAATCAGTTTAGTGGTTTTAGAGTTTATTCATCATACCACAAACCGGAACAAGCTGTATGGGCATGCGTTCTACATTGTAGTCTACAAAATGGACCGATGACCTAGTGACGGGTCTGCTGAATGAGGATACCGCAAGGTCGGCAAGTAGTGGAGACATTTGTGGATTCATAGAATTTTCTATAAGTATATTAAATTTTTTATCTCATTTGATCTACGACTGAGCGATGATCATAGTGGGAATATGTGGGAAGGATGAAGGTTAAAGAACGAATTCTCTATCCCATTATCTAATTCAATATATACATACAACTTAGTTTGATGGTTCTAATGGGACATATGAATAAAACCACAAATATATAAATACAACCTATTTTATTTGATATCTCACCGACACTATATAAAGAAATGCATTCAAAATTACTGTATTTAGATCAATCTAAAATAGATTTATATAACCAACACTTCAAACTTGGTGCGTGAACTTAAATGGAATTAAACAAGTTTGATCGCCAGCCGTCGCGATATACGAACATTCATATTCTTGCACACACTCACACACAGATCTTTCATGGAAAGTTTAGTTCACAACTAATGTTTACAACTCCTCCTTCTTGGTGTTGCCCTTCCTGTCCCAGCCCGACAGCTCGCTGGACGCCTGCTCCGACACGTACTTGATGAAGTCCTCGAGGGCCCGTCCTCCCTGCAATACAACGTAAATTTTGTTAATCTAATTTTCATCAATACCTTTTAGTGATTTGATATAACTAAATCATTTCGATATACCCATACAAAACGTTTTAGACAAGTAGTATTATAAAGGTACATCGCTATAATAGAGGGGACGGATTAACCATCTTATCAAGTGTAGGATAATTAATTTTGTTTTTTAATATCTTTATTTGTTTAATTGGGGTCTTTATCCCAATGGATACGCCAACCCCATTATGCCTTATACAAACTACTACCAAAAATTTAATCAATATGGTACACCAACGCGCTAAATCTTTTCGCCACATCTGTCTTTGGTTGTGCTAAAATTGTTTGAATAAAGCCTACCTGTAATGTATTTAAATTGAACTCATTGATTAAAATAATTAATATATCTTATTGGCTTCTAATTAATATATGTGGTCAATCAGCTATTCGGGATTTATCCAATTGCTGGCATAGGGTGCCCCCGCATTGTAGGTGTAATATAGCGACGTTTTTGTTTACTATTGCATCTCGACCTGTCATCGCTGGCCTTTTTCATGGCAAGGCATTTTGAACGGTACTTACATTGTATCTGACGGGTTTCTTGGTGTTATCCTTGGGCTTCCAGTAGATGGTGGGGAATCCTGACACATCGTACAGTGACTTGGGCCAGTCGTTGGCGGTCGCGTCGATCTTCACAATATCAACCTCCTCGTTCTTCAGCTATATGAACAAACAAAGTACAGATTAATCAATGCAACCAAAAGCAAAAAATATTTTTAAATCATTACAATGCTGCTATATACATGTTCACATAAACATGCGCTTCATGGGTATAGCCATGAGTGATTGCTTCGAATAATATCAGAGGGGTTCTGTTACCATCTTTAGTTGATTTGGTTGATAAATCATATTATGGTAAAGTACAATAATAAGAGTTACAACAACACTCCTTGTACGTTAATGTAGATTGTTCTTCTATATTTTCTAGATCAGAAAACCATTTTAATGCTGTATTTCAAAATTTTACCATATGTGGTTTATTACAATTATTATTCTGTTAATTAATCGGTTTTGTGCTTTCCATTATAGGATTGGAATGAATTATATGTCTCATATGATATGTAAGCATTTAAATACATAAAATAGATTCAAAATTAAAGAAAACATATGTTCACAGTCTATGAGCCCCAGACCTGACAGAAATTAAATTATATGGAATAAAATTTCATTAAAATCCTATTATTAATTTAAGTGGTTTAGAAACATGCGTTATAATAACTAAAAACAATATGAGTGTAGAAATATGTATCACGTCTCTTACATATTGCTGGATTAAATACCCACAATTGGCTTTCTTGCGCTACCCGCATACAGGGCTTGCAAGGACTCTCACCCTCAATTAATAATAATTAAAAATGATTAAGAGTTCTCCATCCACAGTCAAAACTTGAATTGATTATAAAGTTATGGTGGATGGATGATTTGGGCTCAGGAACATGCACCCAATCCACTAAAAAAAGACTGTCATTTAGACTTACTTTTTCACCAAGCTCCTCCCACACTGGGGTGAGTTTCTGGCAATGTCCACACCAGGGTGCGTAGAACTCGACCAAAGCGTCTCTTCCACTGTCTGTGACAAGCTCCTTGAAGTTCTTGCCGACTGCGACCTTGACAGGGCCGTCATTATTCTCAGGAACTGCCTCGGATTTGACGAAGGCTTCCAGTTTACCGTCCAAAAGGTCCTTAGCGAATTGATTTAGGTTTTCAATGCTGTCAAAGAAGATTAGTCATTAATTTGGAGGCTATTAGTTCATGATATAAACTTGGCTCGTTTCTATGATACAACATTTCAGTTTTCTAGTTGGACCACGTTTATTAAATGTACAGACGCCAGCACATCAAGCTACCCCAATCTGTCAAATTTCCCCAATAGAAAGAGAACTTATGCTTATGTGATAAAGTTGAAAATCTAAAGAAGAAATTTGACAGATGGGTAGCTGGATGTGCTGGCGTCTGTACTTGAAAATAAATTATTAAATGACTTCACATTATTCATCTATAGTTTTACCTATGTCAAATGAATATTGATATTTCCTACAGTATCTATGGATGGCAACCTAACTATACTTAATAGAAGTGGTGACCATAATGCTTACAACGACTTAATGTAGACATATTTTGAGTAGGTATGAGTCATTCCTATGCTAAAGTATTGTAAAAAAAAGTACAATTGAGGAGCAATTTTATCAATTTCCTGTCAATATATAGCGATTAAAACTTCAAATGGCCATTACTTAGCAGTAACCTTGTTAAGCGAAATATAACGCTTATCTTTGAAGCATAATTATTGGATTTTGGAAAATACTTAAATATAAAGCAAATGTACTACCTACATCTTTCAGAAATTTCAAGTGTTTTTGTAAACAAAGTCATTATACCGCGAATTGGCATTTGGCCAAGTTTCTTGGATATAATTAATTAAACTGCTGGTTGTGTTTGCAAACAACTTTTATGCGCTACCAGTACGCTTGAAATATTCTCCGTAATCATATAATGTTGTAGGTATTTTTTGCAAAAAAAGTATTCAAACTGAAGTTAATTTTCATGGTTTGGTCGGGTTAAGTTAATAGATTTTTTTGCCATGATTTTAATAATAACATCCCAAGCTAAGCAGAGATTGTACTATGGAAATCAGGTAACTGATATACGACTTTTCTTTTGTAAATACATACCTACACCTATATAGATAATTAACCCCAGATTCTGGACAAACAGACATGTTCATGCACACAAATATCTGTCCTGGGTGGGAATCGAAACCACGAGTGCCACGCCAACGGGCCCGATAATATTACTCTGATTCCTAAAGATATCCCTCCAGTTGTTCTTATATCCTATATGAGGTTAAATTAGATTAGCGAATGAAGTTTCTCATGAATTAGTAGGTAGTTAACGAATAGAAAACGTTTAAATTTAATAAGTTGTTTTATGTAATCTATTAAATATTATATTTATACAATGTTGAGGTCACTTTGGGCCTTTTCACACTAACGATTTGCGAGCAAAATAAAGTAATAATGGGCTTACTGCGAGTTCGCAATTATACGTTGTAGATATATAGTTTTCGTTTCTGCTCTTTCAGAGTAACAAAGCTACCAGCAGTGGTTTTTCTTACTCTTATATTCTATTACTTAGCAAAAAAATAAGCACATACACCGACAAGTTTATTGGTAACGATTGTGCGGCTGCGGCATTTTCCTGTGTTGTACCGCGCTATGCATTTATTTTGTTCCAGCTCAGGGCTGGGGACAGGAGGTGGGGGCAGATTATTTACGGCTATTTTGATGCCTGGACCCGCCACAGTCTGGACTCGCTCGCAAACCGCTATTGTGATAAGGCGCTAATTTAATTGCAGCTATACTACACATAAGTTTTCCTACGAACAAAGTTAAGACAGTCTTTCAGATTCCCGAGCAGGATTACTATTCGTGTGCCACATAAATAGTTGTTCAGATTCTAGATAAGAATTTGTGTCCGTCAATTATGTTTGTAAATACCCCGCGACACAGGGATTAATTTCCCTAGTGCGAGCGTTATCTTTTTAAAAGTGAAACTAACTAGTGTTGACATAATGTTTGTCAATATTTAACTGATTCATAGTTTAAATATGGATACATCCAATGTGGTTGGTGCCACATTGGATGTATCCATAATCTTAAGTCTAGCTTTAATATAAATATAATTACTTCCTCTCTTTATCTGTATTTACCTGAACTCTGCGCTCATGATGAACTTGTTCCCGTCAGCGTCGCGGCCGGCTACCACGGGCTTGTCTCCCTTCGTGGCGTAGTCGATGCCGTACTCGTTCAGCTCGTGGGTGAAGTCATCCTTGTCGCTAATGGCGAAGGTGGCTTCGTTCTGCTCCTTGGCAACCTGTACATCATATACGCTTTTAGTATAAGGTATGCTACTTGCAAGCGATTGGGGAACCACATATCAAGGATGTTATGGATATATAATTTCGGATCCGGATATGGATATGGATATTGGTAAAATATAATATCGGTTTCGGTTACGGTTATGGATATTAAATTATTTCGGATTATCCGATAGTTTCGGTTACGGATATTAAATTTTTAAAGAACTGTAAAATGAAATACTAATCAGATTATATTCGACTTTAATTGTAGGTACCTTGTATGTTTCGCAATCTGTCATATAAGTAATTCTGTCTTACATCTACTCGTTTTGAAGTGTTATATAGGTAACTAATTAAATGCAAAATCAAATATCCGAAACTATCCAAAACTTTTATTTCGGATTCGGTTACGGTTACGGATATTTTGTTATTTCGGATATCCGATAGTTACGGTTACGGATATGGATATCCATAACAACACTGCCACATATACAACCTAGCCGAGGAGTTGACGTTCAAACGCAATTTTAGATACTTTATGATGAGGAGTATCCGAATCACCCCCATGTATGTTCTACGATTTTGCGTAGTTTTCGAGATAGATTTTTGTCGTAAATTTCACCTAACATCAGTTTTCGATTTTTTTCTCGTTCTGTTGAACATTTCTGGTCCAGTTTTTTAACTAATTAGCATAGTTTAACCGAACACCCTAAAAAGTATGGTTTATCTAATCATTGCAGAACTGACTTAGAATTTATTCGAAAGTTCAAAATTAGGGTTTGTGCTCAGGACTCATAAATTTTCAAAGTATCAAAAAATAAAATAAAATGGGGAGATAGGGTGCTTCGGAGTATCCACTCCTCATCATAATCTAATCAAAATTTTGAGTTTGAACGTCAACTCCTAGGCCAACCTGTATAAATTGATAATTATCACTATAAATATCAGTGAACCCTGATGAAAAAAACAAGATTAAAAAGAGAATCTAATCGAAGTACCACATTCAAGTCGATAACAATAGTTTCACATAGCGTTGGTTTTTTGTACAGAGATAACATTCTAAATTATTATCTCTTTTATAATAAAGCTTCCGTCGTGTAAATAGTTTTATTTGATACTAGGCGCGTAAGCTACTCATATATGTTCAGAGCAATAGAAGCTGAACCTATCACGAGGTATTACTTTAGTGATTCCAAGTCCCCTTCTGAGGTTGAGTTTAGTTCTTCAGACAAATTGTTAATATGCTATTCACAAACATTTTTATTGTATTCTAACAAGTACAGAAAGTTGATTACTGGATATAATCGGCGCCCACAGTCATAACAGTCGTTAAGCGATGTCAGCGTCCTTCGGACGGCTTGAACAACTCTAAAACTAGGTAAACTGGAGGAAGAAAAAAGAATACGAAAGCTGATTTGGTTGATTTTAGTATTGCTTTCTTTTTCAAACTTGTACGTCGAGAGCGAGACAGTCCCCTCATTATCAAAAAATACTACGAGACCACACAGTATTAGCATAATAAAGTAGCGCGTGCCGACTAATATTTAATGAATATTAGTTTCACGAGGGCTTGAAGTTGTCAGAACATTCGGTCTCCTTTTCACTCGCTACATAACTTTGGATCAGGATGGGCCCTTTGATGTACTCGAAAGCTCGTATCTAAAACGTCGAGAACCAAGCCTGTGTCACCCGACACTTTAGATACGACCGTACAAGTACATAAAGGGCCCAACCTAAAATGTAATATTAAGTAGAACGACTATTACGTTATTTAATTCGTATATTTTTACATAACTCGCATAATAATAACATTGATAAGCAGGCATGTTATGTATTTGACCAACTGATAAGAACCATGTTACCATGCATAACTTAGCAGAAAATTGTTAGTTACAAAATTATTCACGATCATTAATTACGTTCTGTAAGTACAATATAGTAACCATGGTATATTTTTGTTTTAAGAACATCGTTATAACTCTTCGACTGCTTTCTTGGTCTAGCGGTAGCGTGTTCAAGCGCAGATAAAAATGGCGGGGTTAGAATTCTTATCTACGCTTGAACACGCTTCCGCTAGTCAGACCAAAAAGGATAGCTGTCCCGTCGGTACATGGGGCACATTTTCTGTACTTTAATATGTCCCCGCGCAGATAGCTAGCCTTTATTGAAGTTGACCATGCGTTATTTCAGCCCCCTGCCGTAATTACTATGAAAAATTATTACCGAAAATATTATAACTATTGTTAACGTAATTAATACGTTTTCATAGCTAAACTGTATCCACCGACTATCAATACAACCTGTCGTATTTATAGAATCAATCTAATGTTGATTATTTTAATATTGATAATCGTTATTTCCTCAAACACAGTATACACTATATGTATGTCAGTTCTTCTTTTAGTTTATAACAGCTTCCCGTTTAATTAGTATTATTAAAAATAGGTTATTTCCACAATTTTTATATGTGATTAAATTATCTCAGACAACTATTGACCTGGCGCCGCAAGCAGCACCTGTTCATGGTTTTGGAGGAAAGGACGCGACTAGCGCATGTTAACTTAACGATTTTCCAAAAAAGAATACGATTCCTTTCAGACAGACGACAGTTTAAAACTCTGATACTTCAAATAGGTGAAGCATAATATCCTGGCAGTAACCGAGACTTAATTATAATACATTTTTACTGTCCATGGCTTGCTAAAAAAGAGAACCTATAAAATTTTTGCCATCTTAAAAACAGCGTAAAAGACAATGATGCTAAATAAAATACAGTAGAACTCACCTTCAAAACACGGTTCCTCCAGTAGTTTGTGCCCTTGGGGTTCTTGACGTAGTCCACATCGTAGTACACGACCACCAGGGGGTTGTTGAAGTCTTGTATGTTGTCCTTGGCGCGGACACCAACCAGTCCATGGCTAAATAGTAAATAAAACGTTATTACATTCTAGTTTTGAAGTGATATAAATGGATTTTCGGCTTTTTCTTAATTCTATAGGCTTCTCAGTTTGATAACAGAATTAAACAAGCGGGAATCTAGTAACCAAGATGGTTAGACCATATCAGATTCTATTTGGGTTTTGAGTAGCTTTAATGTTTGTCAGTTATGTTCTCATGTCAACAGAGACACCTCCGGACGGGTAGTCTCTCGACCAATGTTCGCTTTATACACAAAGATGTATCGGTGCGGGATTCGAAACCGCGACCAGCCGGTCATACAAGGCCGAACATCCAGCTTCTGTACACCGCATATAGACATCCAATCCGTAAAAACTTATAATAATGGTTAAAAGAATTTAGAAACAGATGTTGGTTATTTATTTCTATTACTCGAGCTTCAATCATAACCATAACTTAAGACTGCTATAACATTTAGTGAAGACAGTATTATTTTAAGGTACTATGTTGTTGAAAATTTGAGTAGGCTCCTAAATTGAACTTAAATATACAGTAACTCAGTGTGAAAACACGAGTCATTCTTAAGACACAGTTTAAATATTGATATCTGTTAAACTGATCTCGAAAGGGAAATCCTGACGTACTAGCCGGGCGTTTTGGTAATCTTATTAACATCTGTTTTTTATTCGATTTTAATGTGTATAAGTTACTGATTCCTTTTCCTGCGGCATAAGTCTATCAACAGTATGTACAACCGCAGATAATGAATATCCGGTTACAAATTCCGGGTCGGATCATTAAGGATTTGGTGTTTTTCGGGATAGAAAACCTCTCCATACCAACCCGGAGTCAAGAATATGGTGGTATCATGAACCACAGAAAACAGATCTCTCTCCCACAGTATTACTTAACAATGACTGGTTTAGATATCGATGACTAGTTTAGATTTTTTGCGATGTTCGACGATTAAGACCTTATTACAATAACGATATGTTTTTATACTACGGTTATAGTAAGGTAATGTAAACTTACTAGTTCTCCTTGATGAAAGCCTTGAGCGGGTACTTCTCGGTGTCACCCTTGTACACTACGAACGAGTCTTCGAACTTGTTCTGCAGGCGCTTGGGACGGTACAATACGACGTCGTTCCTGTTTGCAATGTGGAGTACTTGTTTTAAATAATGTTTATTGTTCAAAGGAATAGCGAAGAGAATATGACTATAGATATAAATACTAGATTACTAACTAGATCTTCCCGAAGGTTCTCCATGTTTTAAATAGTATGCTGTAAGTTTCGGAGTAGAATATACTTATAATAATGTCGACGAAAAACTTGTAAGCAAGAATACAAAAATGGAATTGTAAAGTGTTTCCATATTTAATAGGAAAGTTAAGAAATTGGTGATTTCAAGTTTAATAATTGCTAGATTGGTACTCTACTATTATAAAAAAAAAAGTTATATTAATGTTTCAAAATATCCATAGTAACTTTTAATATGTAATATTTTAGTACTGAGTAATATCAGCAAAGATTACGCGTATTACTATTTCCCTCAAAGATATTTAAGTTCGAGTGGCAATAAAATTTCAGCTAGTATGATGTTTTTTCACGTTCTGCTAAAGGAAACGTTTTTGATTTTTTTTTGTTGCCTTCAATATATTTTTTAACGCCAACTTCATCCCTAGCAAACGAATCCTTGTGTCGCAGGGTACTTTACAACAATATAATTGACGGATACAAAGTACATCTAGAATCAGATCAACGCCTTATGGGTCACATTAATAGAGAGTAGAGATTTCTACTTTGTATGAGATTAATATAAAATAATTGAAATTATTTTTTTTCCGGTTAGAGCGTATCTTGTGGTCATAGGAAAATCAACTATATCTACCAATAACCAAATAGTCCGGATACGAACCGATAACTCTGGTTCAAATGTCGACTTATTACAAAAGTACACGTCAGAGTTAATTCAATATTGTGAACTATAGGTATGATCATACATACTTCAGTATCAGAAAAGGTTACATATGAAAGGTCAAATTGACACTAACCATTTGTTATAATACCTGTGTAAATAAAGAAAGCGAGCATAGTCTTAGCGCACATAAGGAAAAATAGCTTCTTAATCGATATTTTAATATAACCTTAAACATAATCTCCCCTATCCCGCGAGCATGTATGAAGAATATAATGACAGTAAACGAGGCAAAAGAGGTGTACAAAGATCGTGACAAATGGAAATCCGTTTTCTCTGCCTACCCTTCTGGGAAACAGGCGTGAGTCTCTATGTATGTATGTAATCTCCCCTAAACTAGTGAAGTGTCATTATTTTAATTTTATGCCCAGAATAAGAGCCGCGTCAAGTTTTAGTAATTTCTATTTGAGTTAATTGATAAGTAGGCATTTCATTTACAAATCAAAGAAATTCATAGATATGATTATAAAACCGATAAAAGATAAAGGATTAGGGCCTATTAAAAAAAAACCAATCTAATATCTATATCGTATTTTGTGCTATGTTACACTTAATGAAAATGGTTGCTTATTTTGTGACCTTTCCTTCTAGCTAGCGTAACTAGTTTTATTAAAGTATATCTGTTAAAGATTTTACAACTGGTTCCTATTCTTAAACCTAAGCATAAAAATGATGGGCACCATTACTACCATCCTTTCTGCGATTCAAAGTACGCTCAACACAAAGTTACTTCTTTAATTCGATTTTCGTTTTAAATTCCAAGTCAAAGTCTGCAAGTTTACTCATCATCAGTCAGCAGAAAGACGTCCACTGCTGGACAAGGCCTCCCCCAAAGATCTCCTCAATTGCCGGTCTTGCGCTATTCGCATCCAGCAGTTTCCAGCGACCCGCACAAGATCATCGGTCCATTTTACAAGTTTACTATTACTATACTATTTATTAGCGATTTAAAATCGTTCGTTCTATCGTTTTTGCATTGCCAAACTGCTATGTAAACGTAAGCTCGCAAGACCCCATGCTGACGTAAAAGAATCATATGAATTCTAATGCATTTTATCTCTTTCTACGAGAGAAATTAAAGCCCGTCAAATGAGTACAGTAGTGTTAGTGAGTAAAGTTTAACACTGTCACTGTACTGTACCCCTTTTCAATAAATTAAGTAAGAATATTTATTTTTATAGGTACTGATATTTTATTTTATTATTTAAATAGTTTAACAGAACAAGTGTCCTGTTATTTATCATACGACCTATATTGGAACGCTATGGAATGGTATTTAAACTGGTTTTTTAGTGTAAATATTAATAAAAATTACCTCAAATGCATATCGCCTCACATAGTACTATTTATACCTAGTAATTGGTATTTTGTATCTATACGTATGATAGGAGGCTTTTGTGTGTATGATTGTATCTCTTAAATTAGTCACGATATTGCGTGTCAATACTATTCAGTATGAAGTTACTGTAGAATTCATGATATTAGTTTGGCTTTACCCACAGGACCTTGCATTAGAATTGATTCAATAAACTATATGGCAAGCCAGGATATCGTCCATTTAAAAAGTTTCACCCTATAATGCACGGCGCTTACGGAAACTACGTACATCATAACTCATATATAATAGGAAGTACTAGATATTTGTTAGATTTCATTTAGTTTCCAATTGCGATTACGGATACTTAGTTGTTATTGGATTTTAATTCTAAGGTAAAATATCAGCTAATCGGAAATTAATCAATTCATTTATGACTGTTATTGATCGTAAATATAGTGACGTACAAAAGAGCGGATGTTGCTCCATCAAAATTCATTATTCTAGTGTCCGATTGACTGTAAGGATAGCGTAAATTATAAACAACTTCCAACAGCCTGGCAGGGTTCACGTTTGTTACTTACATTTAAATACCTATTTGTTTTTAATTTAAATACCTATTTGTACACATATAAGCAATTAAGAACTTTCTATCTCAACTACATTTTATATCGTGGTAGCTTATGTCCTTCCCTAACGTGGACCGATATGTTGAAGAATATTTCGTACTCGGGGGAGTATATATTTATAGTTTAAATTAATAATTGGACCCGTTTATTCAGGGTTCTTCTAGATTATGATGTCATTTTTTATGTCATCATCATCACCAGCCTGATGTACTCCACTTTTGGACATAGACCTCCCCCAAAGTTTCTAGAAGGTTACCATTTGGAGGGACTCGTCGTAGTCACAGCACTTGGCATGCGAGTTGGCAACCGCAGTTAGATAGTAAGCTAGTTCACAGGGGGCGCTGCTGCCCGACTACTTGGTGTATCTCTTAGTCCCCTTTTAGGGCACCCACGGGATGATATGGGGTGGCCCTGTTATTCTATATCGGCCGGGAACCACACGTCGAGCTACTAGTTCGTGTACCTGAATGTATGCATGTATTTTTTTCAATTGGCCTTTAAACTCTTGTAACACCAGGTGCATCACTTGCGCGTTGCCTCCCCGAAAACTGTATAGCATTTTGGATGGTAAATAAAATCAACACGTATATATTATACCTACATTCGAAAGCAACTACCAGGATTCTAAAAATGAGGGTCATTATGAATAATTCTGATAATAAAAGCGTAACTCACAACTTAAAGAGCGTTTGGAATGCAATTATTTTCTATTATAGGAAAAGTCACTATGTAAGTATGAATAACCCTTACTATGAGCGATAAAATTGTTATCAAAACAAGTTATTTTATCAGTTGAGTAGTTCTAGTAGAAATAATAAATATATTACAAAAACATATAATTTAAATAACTATGTACCAGACAATAACTATATAATATTACATATTTTTTTGTCACTATAAATTAATAATATCATAAACAAAGCTATTGTTATAATAGCACCATATTGTTCAACTTTTTCTATACAATGTCAAAGTTACTTTTATTTATTGAAAAAAATCATACCTATTCAGCTGTGTACATAATTATTCAATAAATTAAGAGCTTATATTATTATCATAGGAAACCATTTGTTCAAACATTGAGTCAAAGATAATGTTTGTACAGACTTAGGTTAAGTTATTAGGTAGGTATAATGTTCATTTCACCTAGTCAACCACAAACAATTTTTATCTATTTTATAAAATATGCATAAATAGCATAACAGATTTTGATAAAAACGTTTTCATTTCGAAAATTTTAGAAATACAGTAATATATAGTACTGGTTAAGTAAATAAATCAGTAACTCGAAGTCAAGATTAAGAACTAGATGATACTAGGAAAGATTTGATTATCCTACAGATATGACAACCACATTCTGGCAAAACATTGATTAGACATATATTATGTAAGCTCCAAGTAGGTAGACATTTAAGGATTTCAAATTTTGAGCTATGAAACACAAGCCTCCCTAAAAATCTCCACAATTGCAGGTTTTGCTATATCCAGATCAATATAAGTTTGCAAAGAATATTCCTTATTTTATTAGGTACTTCAATTTGGATTTTTTTTAATACAAATTGGGACTTAAAGAGAAGTTATTTTTTGAGATTTATTTTGATGTTTTTACATAGAAACATAACTACTTTCTTCTTTCTGACTGTTAAGAAGGGGTATTGTCTTTATTTTTATAAAGTTTACTTGTGTTAGTTATATTGCAAAAATGACCTTGCAGTCTAAACAGCTTAGTTATGCCAATAAATTCTATTTCAATCCATAATCATATACTGTTTTCCTATTGTTCTTGGATTTTACTGTTTTCAACAGAATCTAATAATTTTTTTTATTAGAAACATAAACCTTATCCATTCAATGTAAACTTATTATAATTTTCAATTTAATTTCATTAGTAAATAATATAGTTACTCAGTACAAAAATAAATGAGCATCTTAATTAGGTTAGGTGGAAAAGGCTGTGTGGTTAGATTGATTGATCTTCGCCACCGCGCCAGACCATCCAGCTATCAGTTTTATAGATTTTCAACTATATCACATAAGCATAAGTTTCACTTTCAATTGCGGAAAATTGACAGATTGGGGTAGCCTGATGTGCTGGCGTCTGTACATAAAATCAATATATTTCAAGTGAATTAAAAAATATAATAGGTTACTTAGTTATGAGCATCAAATTAGGTTTTTTGGAGAAGGCTTTTAATAGACATAGAACAATGCAGTACATATCTATGTACACCGATTGATGGTACCAAACAGCATGCTGCATTTCATTATGTTTTACAACATGCCATCTTCTTGTATTTTCATACTACTAATAATGGGTTAAAATCCAATACTTTCAATAATAGGAAACAAAAAAACCAAACTTACTTGTATCCAGCCTTGTCAAGAACTGCCTTAGCAGAAGAGTGCCCAAAGACAACTTCCTCACGCAACTTGTCAGCAGCCTTCAGGAAGTCACCCTTGAGGTCCGACTCAGATTCAAAGAAGCCAATGACGACAACTTCATCCTTGTTCAGGTATGCTTCGTAGTCAGCGACGGTGAGCAAGTCCTTGGAGCTTGGACCAACTTGGGCGCGCATGTACTTTACAATGCCATCTAATTAACAATAAGTATATTGTCAGACAGGGATTTAATTACAAAAGTGATATTGTAAATTTATAATGATACTAGCTGTTATAAATTATAGCCTACTAGCTGTGCCCCGCGGTTTTACCCGTGTTAAACTTTATATAATATGGCCTATGTGTTATCCTAACTAAAAATATTAGCCTATGTTCTTTCTCAGGGTCTAGACCATCTGTATACCAAATTTCATTAAAATCCGTTCAGTAGTTTTGGCATGAAAGAGTAACAGACAGACAGACAGAGTTACTTTCGCATTTATAATATTAGTTAGGATTAATTGAATATGTGTAAAAAGTTCAAGAGTTGTCTAGATTTGAATGTTTCACATTCACACTAGTCTTACCTACAAACAGTAATATCTTATTCTCTTATTATAATTACTCTATGTGATGGATGGGCATTTTTATATTCTGAGAATTATGAGCAGTGCAATTGTGTTCTATAAAATTAATATAGTTCCTCAAGAAACAGATAATTCTATCTCTAGCAATACACATAATTTTTATACCTATTTAGGCCAGTAAATATACATAAAATGCATGTGGATTAATACAATTGTGTATCATAGTAATATTCTGTTTTAAATTTAAGTTAATAATAACCAATAAAAGTAAATACTAATTTAAGTTGAGCAAGGATTGTTCTACAGACCTTGTAGGATTATAACTTGAATGTTAAAACAAGTAAAATTTATTAATTTAAATGAGAATTTGATGAATAGACAAATGGTGTTTTCTAAAATAAAAAGTTCATATTTATATGTAGCAATATGATCCTCAATAATTTTGTCCATTAAAAGAACATACAATATATAAAAATTTGCCTAATAATTAATTTTAATAGGTTTTTTATACTCATTTTGTAATTCTATTTAATGGCAATCTATGTGATTTAGAAATATTATGGCATTTTTTACAGTGAAAATATATATAAAATGTCCACATCTGAGTCACTCACAACTATCAAAATAGAATAGTTTTAATATTTGTTAAAAGTCAATATTATATAGGTAAAACATCTTTTGTATAAGTATGAGACTGACACATTCCTATAAGATGTATGAAGAAATTATTAGAATATCATGTTGTTATAGACAGGATTTTTTCAAACTACCTACAAAATAATAACTGGTTTGCTAGCAAATCATAGACAGCCTTATCCTTATTAGCACAATGACAAAGCAGTTCTAGAACTTACTTGCTTCCCTAGGGCCATTGTATTCTTGGGACACCTCTCCTTTCCTGAAGATCTTCAGTGTAGGGTAACCAGACACTGAGAACTGCTCGCACGTGCTCTTGCCACCCTCGGTACAGTCCACCTTAGCCAACGCGACAGGATTGTCATCAGTCTTTAACATACCGGCCGCCACCGCATACTCGGGTTTCAGTCTTTTACAGTGACCGCACCTAATGGACAATCATATACACAGTATAAACACCTCATTTAACGCAATTTACAAGTTTATACTTAAGCTATAATACTCAATTACTTACCATGGTGCGTAAAACATGACTAGAGCGGTATCATGTTGGGCTAACACCGACGAAAAGTCTGAATCTGTAAGATCGAGTACATCTTCTTCTGCAGCCTTACATAAATAAATTACACCTAATAATAACACAAGTTTCAGTGATCCTAACATTTTAATATTTATATCGGCACTTTTATAAATTCGTGCGCGATTCTTCGCCGTCCAAGTCGAGCTGAGAAAAGTTCACAGAGGAGGACAAGGACCGGAAAAATACACGTATGATGCCGATGATGACACTTGCCGGCACAGCGTTGGCTGATTCTGATTGGTTAATTACAGATGCGTTCCTAATTCAAAACCAGAATGTAAACTTATCCAATAATATATTCGAATTTTCATTTTAATAATTTGGTTAATTTTATATAATTATGGAATTAATTATTTGTTACAGTACTTTATTTATGAAATAAATTTATTTTGTGATTGTGATCAACTTAAAAGTAGGGTTGCTAGCTCCTAAAATTCTTACTCAGTAGAAGTTTAATAAATTGAATTCGGTATTCTATTAACCCCTTAACGCATAGCTACCCAAATATGGATACTTATTTTCAAACGTTCAGAAATAAAAAATGACGTTATTTTACCCTTAGCGGCATATTAGGACATATCAGGCAACTACTAAGCTTCAATAAACATACATGTGCTGTCATCTAGTGTACCGCGTAACGAAACTATAACCTGTCAAAGTCCGTCGGTGGCAGTTGAAATTTGTCGTTGGTATTTGCAAGTTTTTAAAATTAATTTTGTGATTGTGTGTCGAGTTTTCGTTCGAGCTTCATATCGTGGTGCTTTGAAGACCTATCAAAGGTCTGAAAACACGGAAAACATGTAAGTAAAAAGTTATAGTTTAGCGAAAATCATGCCAAACCTTAGCATGACAAATTTGGAATACTATGAAGTAACGTGAAAGTTAGTTTTCCATATTTGGCATTGTATGCATTAGTAGCTATTTTTGCATTCGGCCTGATTTGGGAATGTATGCAGTGAAGCATTATTTGATATTTTTTCAGAAAAATGGATCCAATACGATTCTACGGTCTTCATATACCAAATGAAAGCGAAGATGATGATGATGAACTAGCGGGGAATGATTCGGATGATGAAGACTATGAACCCAGTGAGAATTCTACGAGACGAAGAAACGTAATTATTTACCCCTCTGATTCTGATGAGTGCTAAGTGCAACAGATCTCATTAAATTTATCTTATATTTCCATTAAATAATGACTTTTATTTTCCTTTTTTTAAACCTTCTAATTTACGAACTGAAGATTGACTTAAAATTACCTTTATAGCATGCGATGCCAAATATGGCAATTAGTTTCAGATGCCTTTACTGCAATGCATAGTATGCCATTTATGTCCAATTGGTCTTAGTTGCCTTTACTGCATAATATGCCTTAAATGGGAAAAATGAGTTTTTTATCATATTTCGAAAAGTAATTGGATTTTGGAAAACTGCTTGAACTAACTTAATAGTAAATGTCAAGAACTATCAAATATATTTTGTCCAGAAAAAAATAAAAACTCATGCGGTAAGGGGTTAAATATCGCGTCTACATAATAATATCTATACAGTACATAATTTAGAAGATGTTAAATTTACTGATCCAACACTATGTGGGTTATACGTAGTTCATGAAATGAATATTTGTTTGCTCGTCATAAAGTTATTAATTTCTATCTGTTACCTATAGCTAGTCTCATTACAAAATATTGTTAAACTATGGGGCACACAGTGTTTAATTTTTCTGAATAAATGCTTGTTCGAATTATTAGGCACAAATCTTGACAAAAGTATCAAGTGTAGTCATTAGCAACAGACATTTGATATGCCTACAGACTTCTATTTAACATTTCTATTTTTGTGATATTTACTTTGTATAAAAAAGATATTTAGAGAGTTTTTTGCCCCAGGAATAATTTGATGAGGTTTTGTTAATATTAAACCAATCTGATGAAACATGCTGTTTACATATATGTACCTGTACGTTCTGCAATATTGACTACTATTTTTATTAATAATTACTTAGTATGTATATAATTTCATTGGCTAGTGACGTCCACAAGTCAACTAGTTCCACTTGTTTTGAACAAACTCTGCTGTACCGCTGGTTGAACGATGGTTGGTTTTGTTATTATCTTATCAGAGTGTAAGCCCCACGTACATATGTATATGCAATACCAATATTAAAGTGTGTGTCACATAGTAATTTGGTTCGTCATTGGTATATTTGGTATGACATTTTTGAAGTTATACTTCTTTTGGCGCGATGGAGAAAAATGATTAGAGTGAATTTTTACAATGCGCGCGCACACCGACACCAAAAAATTTAACAGCATGAAGTTAGTTCTAGGTGGTATGAAAATTGATAACTATGTTCAAGTTGTATATTAAGAAGTATAACTTCTAACGCGTGTACATAAGTACACACAAGATCTTTTTTTAAAATTTAACTTACAACTGGTGCTCCTGTGATGCTCCATGTGAGCTCCTTCAGTACGTATCTTACGCAATTGAAGCTTTAAGTAACTCGTATTCAACACTCTATTTATCAGACCAATATAGTTAATGAAAATATTTAACGGTAAAAATAAATTAAAATAATAACAATTTTGCCCTCTTCTTTTATTATCTATCTCACTCAATTCTATCTTCTTCTTCTTTTCAAAATGGCAAGTTATGCCGATGTCGTTAATTCTGCTAAAGTCAGATGTGAAATGAAAAAACGTGCGAGAAAATTTAACCTAAGACCCGTCGATATGGTTACCTGGAGATATTAGGGTAAAGCTATGGTAGTTTTATTTGACTTGTGGAAATGAAATTATTTATAGTTTGACAACACCGATGTCTTCGCTTTTTGTCAGTTGGCTTCGCTGTCAAACGGAAAATGGCAGCGACGAGTGTTGTCGTTCTCGACAGAGGCAACAATACAACTTGTACCGTAAATCTTTTCGGTAAGTAATGTTTTAAATTACATTATAATGAAACTATATCAATGTACTGTCAAATTGTCGTATTTAATTAAATAATCACAGTATAAGTGTAGCGGCCTCATAACCTTAACTTCTTTATTTATTTTTGAAATTGGACGCGCGCAACTTGAAAAAAAAGTGTTTTACTTAATTAATAATTTTGCGTGTAAAAATAATGTTATTCTAATTGTATTAGAGTTTGCTGTCTATGATAAAGTGCGTATGAAGGGTGTCGAGTTAAAAGTTGTGTAGTTTGCTTGATAGGTAACTAGTTTTTTACAATGAATAGAATAAGTTGTCTGCGGCTCTGACCTTGGCTATTGGATTGTAGGAAGTAAACTGTAGATACTTGCTTTTAAATTGTAGGTTGGTATTTGATGTACTCACAAAAAACAATCATAAGTCATACTTTAGCAATAATTTGGCTAATACCAAGAGGAAATGAGGATGTCCATCTGAGTAATGTTAACTTTAAAATTACTTGAGATGATGGTATAATTATGCATATTCATAATGCATCATGATAATGTAATATTTTGAGAAAATGCAATTTGTTAGTAAAATTCTTATTACAGCTAAGAATAAATAAGCTAAGAATTTTGTTCACAATTTGTATTTTCTCTTCTTATATTTCTACTAAACTAATAAATTAAGTAAAAGCAAACTGTTCACTATAAAATGAAAATTTGCTTTGCCAATACATCTTTAGCTGTGCTTAGTTTGTGAAGAGTTAAAGATTTAGAAGAGCAGTTATCCTCAGATGTCACTGCTACATCAGACTCCATTCCTACCAGCCAGTAGATTCTATGTTTCATTAACCAAAACTCCTTATATCTAAGTTTTAAATGTCCTTCAGTATATGCTTGACTGACAACACTTTTATGAAAAGAAGTATCATGATATCTGTATTTTATCAATATTATGGTTAAGGGTATGAATATAAATTTTCTCTTCACTTTGGCTCTAAGAAAGTGAACCTGTATATTGACTACATGTATACAAATATTTATGTTAAACACCAATTTTCAGATAAATATCAATATTTCATGTCACATTCACCTGAACAATTTAAATCATATTGAAATTTGCCGACAATTGTACAATTTTTATACTTTTCTTTATTGATTGGTTTACATACATCTGTCCAAAATAATAATAAAAAGTTCAAATAAAATTGGTAGAATGAGATTACTCTTCATTATTCTATTGGGAATTCTTGTGGTGTGATTCACATGTCTTTCATCTATATTAACCATCCCAAATATAAATATCCAAATAATAAATTACCTAGTCATCTATGAATAACTTGGATTGGCATAAAACATTTAAATTTTATGTATGTTTATTTATCATGGATAACTCAACAACATCGTAACTAATTTTGAAAATTCTTTATCGTGTAGAAAGCTACTTGATTGGCAAGTTAATGGGTAAAATGTCTTTCAAAGACTTTTAGATTATAACGGAAGATTACAATAATGTAATCTAAGGTAATTTGCCGTTAAAAGTCATTATTTGCCATCAAGTTTAACTAGTTTATCTTTTTGTAAATACATCTGTACAAAGCCAAAATCAGTAGTTTTTATTGACCTCCAACTGAGGCTACACACAATACAATGTCTTCTCAAAACAAAAAAATACAGGTCCTTTCCAGTGTGCTCCTCCAATTATTTTTTTAATAAATAAGAATTCAATTAAAAGCCTTGTGTTTATTGTGTTGTAGGTGCGACTGTAGTATCATGGAGAGTGAACAATCAAGAACAATTATTTGTAAGGTAAGTATTTTTTTTTATGAATTATCAAACATACATTACATTTCAGAAAACCATATTTAAATTTAGTGTCACTTAAACCTTTTGGGTTTGAGTGTGACACTTGGGGTCAACTGATACATAAACAAATGCCTAAATATCTCAATATATCTTTTTTATTTTAGTATATTATCTAAACATAGTGTGATTCTGAATGTATTCATTGACCATTACTTTGGATATATCCAAAAAAGGGCTTCTTTTTTACCAATAGTAACAACATCAAGACACCTTTAAGAGCCATTTCACGTTTTCGCGCGAATTTCTAAGATTTTGGGCTCCTATATTACCGTCTTAAGTAATACCCAGAAATTATTGAATACATGTTAAATATGGAAAAATCGTTTTTGTTGACGTTTAATGTATCACATTTACCAAAAATAATTTGCTTGTTCTGTAGTGATTCATCTCCCACAACCATTTTAATGAAAAATCGCCGCAGAGTCAATTTCAAAGTCCTGTATCTAGCAATAATACTTATAAACTAAGCTAAAAAAAATACATTCAGCATGAGACATATATTTTATTCGTCGTGTAATGTAACAGATTCTTGAATTTTGTTACCATTAATTAGTAAAAAAATAAATCCTTACACCAATTTTAAGTTTTTTTATTAAATTTCATATTGATTTTTGGTTTAAATAAAGCGTAATTACTAAAATAAAATTATACCAAAATAAACTATGTTATTTGTAGAATCGAATTCTACAGTTTTTTTTTTAAATATTTGCAATTAATTTGTCATAATATCGATTTGAACATCACTTTAAACTACAATAAATTACGATACACGAGCGAGTGGGCGCCGATTAGTACGGCGCGCGGCGCGAGCGTAATCATTTTGTGAAATGGCTCTTAAGGCGAAAAAAGTCATAGTAAAACTTCTTCCAATAAAAATCTATCAGATAAAAGTATCGAGGACCTGTATATTGTTATCTGATAGTTATAGGATCTGTGTGGAGAGAAGTATTTCTGCTGTAGAGAAGAGATTATTTATTAGTTTGACTGACTGTTGATAATTTTCTTTTTTCTAAATCTAAAATAAATACGTAACCAGACAACTAGTCGAGAAAATATTGCGAACCAATCAAGCAAATATTACAATTAACAATCTTATTATAGACATGTTCTGGTTATTTAAAAGCGCCTTTTTAAATTCTAATTAAATGAAACACTATTTAATTAAAAAAGACGTTCTTGTAGAGCAGTAATTTGCCAATCCAACATTTTTCACAATTATTCAATAAACATATGCATTAAATCTATAAAACAATCATTAAGGCTTAAAAATACTAAAATATATTACGAAACTAAATGGCACACCTTAAATGCTTTTTGTACATCTCAACATAATAATTTCTTTAAAAAAATAGCTATTCATTGGAAATAATTAAGTAAAGATTCTTTAACAGTTAACTTTTAAATCATATACGATTAAGAACATGTCCTGACCAATTACTGGACTGTCAAAAATGCCTGGCTCCTGCTAGAAAAGAAACTGTCAATTATGACTGATGACAACTTCACTGTAGATTACTAATAACAGTATTTAATAATTTATTACTAAAATGTTCACATGAAAAATCTTATTTAAATGGTAAATGAATGGTTCACAGTTCCTGCACTAAGATATTGTAAGATAAATGGATAGATAAACTTGTTATTGTACACTTCAAGAAACAATACAAAGTCAAAAAAAATACAAATTATTACGGTACTATAGATGTGATCTCCTCCAGGCTACTTAGGCAGTGAATTGAGAGAGGAGTCTCTGATATTGGGATAGTTGCCAGTATACAAAACAATCTTTCTTAAAAGTACTACATCATCATATCAGCCGAAAGACGTCCACTGCTGGACACACGCCTCCCCCAAAGATCTCCACAATTGCCGGTCTTGCGCTATCCGCATCCAGCGGTTTCCAGCGACTAGTAAAAGTACTACATAGTTGTACCATTCTTACATATAATTATAAATCGTAACAAATTATTCACAGGTCTGTTCATAACAATGTTATGTACCAATTAAAAATAAATTTTGTGAACAAACCTTTTTAGTTCTGTTTACTTTAATGGTAAAGCGTTAAGTAGTGATCCTTGACAAGTGGAGGCTCTAACAACGGCAGCGCATTCCACTAACGAGTCAATTTGATTTGACATAGACTTAATTTTGGTTTTTATAAATCATAAATTCGTATCACCCACGTGCTTCCTTAGTGAATATGTATGTTGTAATCTACAAGTTCAGTCTCAACAGCAGGTTGGCTTACTTTATAATAATAAATGTGCTTAAATTCTTAGTGGAAATACTATTTATTACCTGTAGACTTAAAAAATGCAATGCCAAATTCAAAACATTGATTCACACAAATAGTTCCGATGTACCCAGATCGAAACATAAAGACACCGAGGTGGTAGTGAGGCGACTACCATTACCCCTGCGCCACACGACCTATAAATGATTTGTGCAATGTGAAGAGAATTAAGTCAAGAACATAAACTTAATTCTCTCACAAAACCGAATTTTACATCAAAGCTTTATAGCTTATAATTTGCAGATTAATTTGTGTTTGACAAGGTGTAATTACTCTGGTGGGTTAATTTAATTTACATTAATTACATATGCCATTTGTATTAGCATTGTACTTGAAGATGTATGAAATACTCATAATTTACAGACTTAACTGCATTGGTAAGGTTTAAGGCATTATTAAATTGGTATGTTTAATATCTAGTTTCTACCAGATGTTATAATATTGACTTTTGGTATCTTGAGTTGCTGTATTAAGTGGGTAGAAAGTATGCCCACCTATTTTGTTACTATTGATTATTATCTACTTTATTATTGGTGTCCAAATTGTGTGTTATTCTAATGTTAGGGCCAGCAATTGCCTAAGAGCTTAAGATTTAAAAATCTCTGCATTAATTGGGTTCTTATTACATATTCGTATTATTTGGATAACTTATAAATCTTAAAATTTTGTGAAGAAAAATTATAGCGCAAATATCTGCTCACTTTGGGCTTCCGCAACGTAATTATATATATATTTAGAAATCAACAATTCATATTTTTTTAATTTGCTGTTTACTACTCTTAATATATATATTTTACATGACTACAAAAATGTGTAAATATAGATGGTTAAGAATACATAACGACTTTGATCATCATCGTACATGACATCGTACAACACATGTTTCTGAAACACGCATTAAACATTCTGACTTTTCAAACAAAGTGATGCATTTTTGTATGCGAACTTAAGACCAACATTCAGCCAACATTTGTGGCAAGCAAAACGCCAAGAGCAGTGAGTGTTAAATCTGGATATTGTTGCGATTTTATTGTATTTGAGTACATAAAAGTGGTGCATTTATGTATGCGAACTTAAGACCAACATTCAGCCAACATTTGTGGCAAGCAAAACGCCAAGATCAGTGAGTGTTAAATCTGAATATTGTTGCTATTTTGTATAGTATTCGAGTACATAACTTATTGTCTTTGGTCAGCAACCGTATTGAGACGTAAATAAGGAAATCTTTACATATTACTAGCGCCTCGCGCCCGGCTGCGCGCCGCTTGATAGATCAAAACATTTCATCATCATTATCATCATCATATCAGCCGTAAGACGTCCACTGCTGGACAAAGGTCTTCCCCAACGATTTCAACAATGGCTGATCTTGTGCTGCCCGCATCCAGCGGATTCCCGCGACTCGCCTACCTACCTACGCCAAATTTTTTAGGCCAATTTTTACCTTAGCAATCATTATAATAATTTTCCTAAGTATCTCATTTATTTTTAAATAAAATACGGGCTATGTCATTCGTTGAAAATGTAAGCTATGGGTGATAAAATGTTTAAGTAAAACTGTTTATGTTTTTGCATAAGTAGGTATACACTTTACATGCCAAGTTTATTTTTGTCCTGTACTTTATTAGGTGAGCAATCTGTCACTTTCCTAACTTGGTGTAAACTCTGTGCACATTCTTCGTCTTAATCTTAGCGTTTCGATGGGAATTTTTTTATAATTTTTCAAATTATATCCTAAAGTTGCGACTCGCCTAGGCTTCACACGGGTGCTATGCAGATACTAGGTGTCAGTGTGGTAAGATCATCAACGATACTACTATTGTAATTAGATTATTTACAAAACAGATGTAAACATTGTATCTACAGATATCCTGTAGATATCTGTAGATACAATGTTTACATCTGTTTTGTCAGGCAATATAAACATGTTTTCTTTAAAGATTAGTTACTCTCAAAAGTGGGACGTATAACTGGGCTACTCAGAAGTCACTTTACGCTCAAATCTAACCCTGGAACGTTAACATTTGAACCTGTGTGTTATTAATGGTCATTGCATAAGATAGCTTTGTGGGGAAATTGGCGCATCAAATTTAACGGTAAATCGGTAAAGGATAATTTGCATCTACATTAAATGCACAACGTATCTTTATTGGATAAGGAACAATACTGTTTTGTTGAAATAGGTTTTTAATAAGTTAACTACATATTATAATAACAATTTAAATACAGTTTTACAATATGGAGATAATAAAAATATCCTAGGACATTATTCATACACGGCTATCTGATCCTAAACTAAGCTGAACTTGTTCTATGGAAACAAGATAACTGATATATTACATATACTTTTTTATTTTGCAAATACGTACTTATTTATATAAATATTTCATTTAATTCCCATATGAGAGAAAAATAGCATTTTCTCAATTTAGACATAACAGATTAAAATATTAACATCGACACACTACAAAACATCAACATTCAATGAAAAAACACTATTTTCCCCACACCTTGCACACGGGTGCATGCAATCTCACCCGATGCCGTAGGATTGGCCCGTCTCTATTTGCAACGACGGCAAGGAGGTTGCTGCAGCTGCTCCGCACTCTAAATGCTATAGATAACACCTTGCGCATGGTAATGCTAAAACTGTCAACGCATACACCCGCAAACATCCCCGAAGCGCTGCAGAAGCGAGGTAGCCGTAATAGTGTCCTCAACGCCTTATAATATCGAAAGCGGAATACGTAGGATTTTTGCGTGTATGACACCCACAAGGCACTCGTATAAAAGATGTAACAGTATGCTCGAAACAAGGTTGCCTTAACTTTCTTGGAACTAACATTGTATATAATACATTATTTTTTTAGTAATATGTAAAAGATAAAAATGTTATCTTTATTAATGGTTACTGTGGGTACCTTAGGTGATAGACGTTTTTTGTAGACCATTATAAGATTTACAATTCCGCAGTACATTATTATTAATTAGCCATTTCATAAAGTTTAGTTTAGGTTCCAAAGATATGTTTTTTACGACATCACAACATATATTTTATATTTTCGGCTTTTCTCTACTATCATATGGATATTATAGATTGAAGATAATTATTTAACATATAAGTGTCTTAGTGTTTTGAATCTTATTTTCCGATGAAAATACGATTAAGATCCGTAAGGTTATTTTTAAAGATCTAGGCGTATAGACGGCGGGAACAGACTTTGTTTGATACTATCTAAAAAAACTGCTGTTATTTATAAACCCTGTATCTATATCTTACGTAATAGTATTGAATTTTAAGATTATATAAATAAGCTTAAAAATAAAAATGACTAAGATTTCTAACTTAACATTTCAAATCGGGTGCAGCGCGTAAGTCAGTGGCCTCGCCACTTCGAGTCCCGGTTTCGATATTCGCGCAGAACGATAATGTGTGTGACCCACAAGTACTTGTGATTTGTGTCCGTCAATTATGTTTGCAAGAATAAATTTCACTAGTGTGGGCTTTGTCTTCAAAGGAAAAGAAAATAATTACATGTCTAAAGATCTAGACATGTATGTATATATCTCCTCTGCATCTATGGAATAAATTGCTACAAAATGTGGTGGAAGGGCGTGCCTTTTTTTATAGTATAGATTTCAAATAATAAATTATGTCATGTTCGGTATCATAGAAAGTATGTTATTGAGTTTCTTTCACTCTTGGTTTTTAGAGCATACCTTAATTTATTCAACCGGAGTAGTCGTAATTCGTAACTTGTAATAGATGAAGACATATGATCAGTATAATATGTTATTTTTTAATTTTAATTAAAGTTATCGTAGAATGTGTTATGTGAAACATATTGCTTGTCAGAACTGATATATGGCACATTAAAAATAACTTCGAAAGTAATTGAAAAAATACTTTTATGGAGCAACTTTTTGCTTAATGTTAAAATTAATAATTTACCACAACTTAAAAAGTGTTTTTTTTTTAATTAATGCGTTAGATCCGATTTTGTTCTAGCGTTTTGGTAAACAAGGGCAAATACATGGCGCTATCGTCCAAGCACCTGCAAGCCTATGGTCTGACCACCTAATATTGAAATTTCTGTCTTCGCCTGCCTCTATAGTCCTGTGAAGCAGTAAAGCTTCATAGGACGTCGTCATGTCAATAACATCCTTTCCGGAAGTCCAAACCATCACATTAACTTAAATAATGTTGCCATACAGATGCAATCGATACCTGAAATAACTTGTTTAATTATTGAATTTGCTGATGCTCAGCAATAACCGAATACGTAAAAGAAACAGGTAAAGAACATCTTTGCGCTAAAGTGATGCATTCTATCCATAGCTTTATAGATTGGAAACACTAGAAATAGGCTATACAGAAAATTATCTGGTTCCGCCCCCAATTTAACATTGGTAAATATTACATTGGGGCGCAACCATGACTACAAGCCCAAAGCTTTTAACTGATTTTTCCTACTGCCTACAAGTGAACAAACAAACATACATGAAAAACTCAACTAAGTACAAGTAATACAAAAATATACTTATACATACACATAGAACGCTATGTAGAGCTAAGCTACTGGTTAACCTAACAATGAAAATGTACGTTCTGGTAGGGCCCGAAGTAGAGGCCATGGGTAGAAACCCCACCAAAGAAAACTCACGTAGAGATAGAACGTTGTCATGCGACTTATGGATCACATCTGCCCTCAACAGATTGAAACGCTAGGCTACGTTCACTTAAATGAATCATTTAATTTGAGTTTGAGTAACTTAAGTTACCCGTTACATTTATTATTATTGTTTTTATTGGAGAATAATAATTAAGATTTTATCGTATTTTTGGCTGAATAATCTCTACTAGGTTTTGGACAAGATGCAATGCCGAATCGGTTTATTCTTTGTAAAGATAGAATCTGAAGAGAACGAAACGAAACGAAAATTTAATTATATACATATTGAGTTACCGTTTACATTTATCATTATAGTAACTCCTCACATTAGGGACTACACATTACAATTTATTTAAAACTTAATAATTAATTAATCAATTTATATTTTCATATTTGGCGAGAACATACGTACGCAGATGCGTGCATGATCTCTCTTTGGATCTTGAGTATGTACCTACTAGCTACCTACTTAGTAACTAGTATGAAACAATGAGATCAACTTTCGGTGTGTAAGGTTAGACAGACAATGGTGCGCCCAGCGAGATGTTCAATGACGTCTGGAGAATGGACAAGGATGGTCGAATGGTTGAGAATATGCTTTTAGTTGTTTAGTATAATGTAATTTATCTTGATACTACCACACATACCACAATGAGCTTTGAATTTCCTTTATTTCCAAAGGTTAAAATTTATTTTTAGTTTTCTTTTAATTACCATACTGACTTTTGTCCAGTGAACATTTTCCGGCTGATATGATGATAACGATGATAAACCAGACAGTTGTTTTTTTTTTTCGCTCGTTAATTTGTATATTTCCCTTAAGATAAGATAGCTAAGACAAGGTAATTGTTTATTTCACCACATAAAATAAAACTATAACATTAATAGGTACATACAGTGTCCTTTTCAAGACATATGTCTCACCTCATCATGGTAATTTAATTACTTCTTTTAGGGGGAACCCTGTTCTTATTTTTTTGAAATTACACTATTTGGAAATAATTATAGATAGGTAACTCGTGAACCTAATCGTTTTTAAATGTCGTGACAAATCTAATGAAGTGTTTTAAGGACATTCAAGTTCTCGTATGAGAACAAAAGAGAAACATTGGAGCACAAGCCTTTTTTTTTCTTTTATAAATATTTACAAAGCCAATAAAATTAAAACAATTTGACTAGTGTGTGTCCTTGACACATACTAGTCAAATGTTCATATGGGTGAACTAGCCCTACCAGCGGTCACAACCTCTCTATGATAATATTTATTTATTTACCATTGTCCTTACATGCAACAAAAAAGATACTTGTGTAGGGTATAACCGCACATTCTTAATTATTCACACAGCACGCACCACTGGATCAAATTTTGGCAACTTAGTCCTGGATCCTGAGATTTCTAGTTGCCTCTCCCTCGGTCCTTGTATTAGTCAAGTATTAAACGATAATATGTCCCATCACAATAGCGGCATCCCGATTAGTAGTCCTTACTCCAATAGGGTGCTTTCCTCGGGCGTCGATTCATGAAACCACTGGTTGACAGCCTTCTCGCTCTTCGCTACTAGGTCGGTATCTCGGTATCATTTATAATATTGTAATGGTTTCAGTAGAAGGAATCAGATTCTTCAAAACGTGCCTAATGAAAATTTATCAGCAAGGATTTTTCGCTAGCTAGATCTTATGCATTTCTATGAAAAAATTAAGTACTCTCGCCTGGGTGACTAAAGAATAATGAGATGATAGGATTACGGTTTTATATATCATAATATCAGCCGAAAGACGCCCACTGCTGGACAAAGGTCTCCCCAAAGATCTCCACAACTGCAGGTCTTGCGCTATCCGTTTTACATATACTCTTGTTAAAATCGTTCCTTTCGGTTCGAGCTAAAAGCATGTCTTAAAATGGGTGAATATTGTGCACCAAGATCTAAATCACGTAATATAATTCAAACTTACACCCAAACAGTGCAGTTAAACAACTCCAATACCGGATGCGGTAAGTGCCCCATTAACATTATTTACAGAACCACTGCCACGCTAACCATAGTTAGCCAGACCTTATTTAGAAATTTACAGGCTATTACGAAAATGGGACTATGTGAATATTGCTATTTGTAGACTTGGTATCCAGTCATAGATTTCGATTGTTTTCATAAATATAAGATTTTAATATGTATAGCTAACTGAACGGCAAGGTTCCGGACATACGTTGGAAATGAAAAATTGTTCTGGTAATTAGACTATGTATTGTCACTGAATCAATGACATTAATAATGACACTAAGGCATTTTCTTAATAAGTTTCGCTTAGTAATAAACTTTCATACCCAAGCGCCTCGATAAATACGTATATACTGTATCTATGCGTTGCCACAATTGCAAGCATTGTAGTTTTTAAGAGCAGTTTAACATGTAAATGGAATGGCGAAAGTACTTTAATCTTACCAGGATTACAAACAAGAGCCTAATTGCATTTTTTAACGTCAAATTTGCATTCAAAAGACGATCAGGAAACCTATTAATCTCTAACGAGTACACACCTACTTTAAATGCAAAAAGAAATCTAAAATAGACCTGTAAGAGTAGAATCTTACGGATGGGTGACTTTTGGCCTAAAAAAATATTTGTCCGATAGAAAACTAAATCTTCTGGCTTACTTTTTTCGTATTTTTATTGGTGTCGACTCCCAGTCCCACATGCGGCTACCCGAATTAAATTTTAGTCAAAGTCAAAAATTATTTATTCCGTAAAAATTTTACATTTATGTGGAATCGTCATATTTTTTTGTTACCCTACTACTTTTACTTTTTAGATTGATAACCATGTTTTGCGGAAATGAGTCAAATTTGTACCGTGTACGCATTTGTAACATTTTCGTTAGTAGAGTTAAATATGGTTAATAATTACTATGAATTATCAATTTCAATAAGTTTCGATTGAAAACCCCCGACAGAACAGGAAATTGCTGTCATTTTTTAAACTGTTGAATTGATTTTGTTTAATAACTATCTGATCCCGTCGGCCGTCGAGTTTATACGTACGGACTAGGCGATGGCATAGAACGACAAACAGAAACAGAAGAGTACATATAACTGTTCTATAATCGTTGGAACTTTTCACTGCATTATTTTATTCCTATCGATGCGATGCCAACACAACTAAAGAGCGATTAGAGCCTTTAGGAAGTCGGGAGATCAAAAAAATAATCCGTGAGTATATCCCTGTCGAACGAGCGCCTTCCGTTGCGAGACATGTTCGATTAGTAAGGATTTTGTACGGAGTGTTTGGCTATGGGATGAAGGGATGTTGTATTGATCGTGTTATTTTGTTCAAAGAGAACTTTTTAGAATTAAGTTAAAAACAAAATAAAGACTTTATCTACACATAGCCTATTGGTTATAGGCTATGTGTAGATAAAGTATCAATCAGACAATCTATACCAACTCTAAATAATCATAAGTAGTTTGGAAGTTCTGGGACAACAGATGACTCGTCTTCTTTTTGGTTAGCCGTAGTCGAGTAAAACCTATGAATGCAATTCTTAATTTCTGTGAAGTCGGTACCAGATTGTGAGTTTATATCCTGAGGGTAGGCAGATATCATAGATTTCCACTTACTACGATCCTTACACAACACTTTTGCCACCTGAATTTGTTATATTCTTCACACTTACACGGCGGTTTAGGGTTCTCCTGAACTGCCTTCTTAGAATATCCCCGACATGATCAAATAACGTTAAAATGCCTCCAATAGATACCTACACATTTTCTGTACCATCGAAATGGGTCCCCATTATTATATTTCGATAATTGGTCTATTTCGAGGTTTTTCCGTACTCTTTTCCGTACCCGACGGGATCAAAAGTTGTCTAATATAATTTAACTTAATATCTGGTTGTTTAAGGTTTAATTATATACATAAACACTATGATTATGTCCTCCCGACCGCATTTCGGCTACGGCGGCCAGTCTCAATGGAGACTAGGCAATTGCGCAGGACATATTATAGTGCACAAGTGTGTGCGCAAATACAGGGGCACTTTCTATTCCATCATTCTCATGATCCGATGGGACGACTAGCGACACGACCGGAAAGAGGTCAGGTTCAGGACCGACGGTTTTACGTGCTCTCCGAGGCACGGGGGTGTACTACCGTCAACTCCCATACTTCGGGCTGACACTGAGAAATTTCTTTTTACGGAAAAATCCCAAAATCACTTTTTGGCCCGACCCTGGATTTGAACCCAGGACCTCATTATCTATGCGGTTGAACACGCTACCGCTAGACCGACGAGGCAGTCAAATTCAATAAAATAAATTAATATTAATTTAAATTATTATAATAATAAATGTTGCATTAAAATATAAGACTAGACAGTATTGACAACAAATAAATATGGCGGTACGAAATTAATTAAATATAAAAAAACTAATATATTTTTTCAAGTATAATATATTTAAATCTGATACTGTTCTTTTAAATATTAGATAACTATAAATCAGATGTTTGAATGAACGGGTTTTCCACTACGTACTCCTAACTTACAATCGAATTCATTTAGCATTTAAATTCACAGTTTTGAAGATTCCAATGTCAATGCAATGAAAAAACGCCAAACAGTTTTTAATAAAAAAAAATTACGATTTCTATACCTACCATCTTAGAATTAACGAGATTTCTACTTCTTCAAACTTACAATGCAATTCATTTATCAATAAAATTGACGGTTTTGAAGATTCCAACGTCAATGCAACTTAAAAACGCCAAAAGTTTTTAATAAAACAAATATTACGATTTCTATACCTACCATCTTAGAATTAACGAGATTTCTACTTCTCCAAACTTATAATGGAATTCATTTATCAATAAATTTACGGTTTTAAAGATTCCAACGTCAATGCAACTTAAAAACGCCAAACTGTTTGTGACAAACCAAACATTAAGATTTTTATACCTACCGTCTTGACATGAACGGGTTTTTAACTTCCACAAACTTAAAATAGATTAATTTATCAATAAAATTGACGGTTTGTATAAAAGTTAATGCACGCAAAATAGTCTAAATAGTTGTTGATAAAATTACTTTTTAACGGGAACATCCTAATGTATTTCAACATTTTTAATAATACTCGTAATAAAGCTCATTGCTAAAATGTAAACAAAACACCCTGTAACATATACAAGGTGTAACAATATTTAAATTAGCTGATTAAACTGAACAATGTGTAAAACATCAACTTGATAAATACGCTATAAATAGATTAAGTTGTCATACAAAATTGCTGGTCATCGGATGCATTATGTATGGGGTTGTAAATTAGTTAAAATCAAATTAAAAAAGTCATTTATTTTAATTAGTTAAATTTTGTGCTTAGATTGCGTTTCTTAAATTCCACTACCACTCTGTCTTACACCTTGTAAAATGTGTAAAACTTTAGAAGCTCATTTTACAAAGTGAACAATTTATAGACAACTATTTTTCCGACCCGGGTTCAAACACGGGTTAGTAGAAAGCTAAATTACTACTTCAAATCATGATTAGCCTGATATCGTTGCCATTTGGAGTTTGCCGTAGTGACCGCGCCTGATATGCGAGTTGGCGACCACATTTAGGTGTTAGTACACAGGTGGTGCTGCTGCCCGACTATCTGGTGTGTCCCATGGGATGGTATGGTGTGGCCCTGTTGTTCATTCTAGTCCGGAAACCACACTGCCTAAATTTTTTATAACTCTGGTAAGATTATGATAATTTTTGTTGGCACCTTTCATAACGCACGGGGAGCCAAAAAATATTTATTGGTTCTCCTTAAGTTTCCTCCATTATTTACATTTTGTAATATTCAATTTTTTTTTAAATAAAATATGGCCTGCACTATTCGCTAATGATGTAGCACTTTATCATCATATCAACCGAAAGACTTCCTCTGCTGGACCAAGACGGGAGGTCTTAGGTCTAAGGATCTCTACAATGGCTGGTCTTGTGCTACCCGCATCCAGATGCTGACCGCGACCCTTGCAAAATCGTCAGTCCACCTTGTAGGAGACGCCATTCGAGAACCTTTCTGTCCCAGCGGCCGTCGTCGGTTGTACGAGCTATGTGCCCCGCCCACTGCCACTTCAGTCTGACAATTCTTCGGGATATGTCGGCTACTTTGGTTTGCCTTGGATTTCGACGTTTCTGATTCTGTAGCTCTTTATACTATTTTTTTAAATCAGATTAGTCGTTCAGGAGTTTATCCATTAGTCACAAAAATACTTAAAATATAATGTTTATTATTATATTAAACAAATAATATTAGTTAATAATAAGTCCCCTTACTCAAGTTCATTTATACATAGGAACCTTAAAATATAGATGAGAGAGATAAGATATAGATAATATAGCATATATGAAGGAGAAGCAACGTAATCTTCTATCTCCTATGAAATCTCTCATTACAGACGTAAAGCTCTCCAAATGGCGATGATTGCATCAATCGGAAATTAAATAAATCATTATTGGTAGCGATGGACCGATAAAGACAATACGTTCTGTGTTCTCCAATATCCGTTAGTTAATTGAATATAATAGTGGGCTTATCTGCTTCATATTAATGTGAATACATTACTGATGTTAGCTTAGAGTTCAGTCAATGGTAATGGAACCACCTGAAGTCGGTTATTTTAATAGGTTTTTATTACTCATTAAGAACATCCATTTACGAACGTGAGACAAATAAATAATATACAATCTATATATTGTAAATAAAGACACGATGTATTTTTTGGTATTAATGATGGATAATATTAAAACTACTTAACTGATTCAAAATATACATATAGAAAACTACACTTTCAGCTGATTTTCATAAAAATCCTATGAAATCTACAATAATCCTTGAACAATTCTGACACTAGGGTATGTTCTTAAGTAGGTATATCTTTCTGGACGAATGAAAGTAATTAATTAAGCTTCAAATTATTCGAGACAACACTAAAATTAATCGAATGAAACCGTATCCTGAAAATTAAAAATATCAGTAGGTATGTCATTTGGTCCTGCTAAACTGGGAAGCCCAGTAGATACATACTTGGGCTATTTTTAATTGGGTTTAGTGCCAAGAGCCAGCTGGCTCAGTCAAAAAAATATATGTGCTTATATGAATACACTGCCTTCGTAATAACTTGATGTCGTTTTAATAAGTGGCAGCTGTACTATTGGCGAACATAGATCAACCCGCCAATAAGTCTTTGAAACATATGAAGTTCTTGAATCATTAATAAAAAGCTTAATCCAGCATTACCGTGTACATTATTACCGTAGTACAAGCCACACCGCCGTGTTATGTTACCGCAATTAATTCCAAATCAATTTACTGACATATCACACATACTGTGCGGATGCAATTTGGCGTAGAGACAAAAACCCGTCTCCCTGCGAATGGTTTTACTCGTAACAAACGACCGACTGCCGCTAATGATTCTGTGTACGCTCTAGCTATACGTCTGCTACCACTATCATTACTTACAAATTGATTCGTTATATTAATTCGAGAGAATTTTGCTGTAAACGCGCTAATGAGGTCGTTATGTTTATCGGATGTAGGTAATTGCTATACAGAAAAATTATGATAAGGTATTAAAAGTTTCTTTTTTATCCTTCGTTTTGATCATTTCTTTATACTTTGGAAATGAAGCTATATACATATCACACTGATATTATAAAGGCGAAAGTTTGTGAGTGTTTGTTACTTCTTCACGCAAAAACTACCGAACTGATTTTGATGAAACTTTGTAGTAATATAGGTTATCTATCCGAATAACACATAGGCTACAATTTATAAAGATTAACGCGGGTAAACCGCACGGCATGGCTAGTACAAAATATCGAGGAGTTCTTCCTAGATTGACTTTAAAATTGCGACTAGTAACTAGTGCCAATTGTTTAGTGTAAGCAGATTATAAAATGTGGCCTCTAATTTTTTGTTCGTTACTATAATTCAAAAAGGATTTTAATCTATCGTCGGCGTGGAATTTAGTAAATTAAATAAGCGATGTCCAAGCGATCCCTGGTCACCAACAAAAAGTTGTCGGCACGCGCCTTCTGTTCTATAATATCCAATATAGTTTGTACTCTTGGTGTTTTTGCGCCTTCCGAGCGTCGCGCGTCGACGTGACGCGACCGCCTGACCCTTTTATGACTGCGGGATTTTTGGAAAACTCCAAATGTTGGTAGCGCCAGCCCTAGCTTATGACATGATACCCTACTCTTGACCATATTGTACGAAAATTGAAGATAAGTGTATGTTTTAATTTGAAACAATGGATTCGAAATATCCAATTTTACAATTGTGAAAAACAGAAGTATTGCGATATTAGGCGGAAGTTTCGTATCTACATACAATTTCTTGGGTTAAAATATTAACTTTTTATGTAAGTTTTTAGTGAGAGTCTCTCTTAGAGGCATCTTGGGTATACAGACAATTAAGATATAATGAAACGATTTTATGTCCATTAATATGAGTTTATATCGCAATTTATTTAATTAAACTTACAATTATATTTTAAAACCTTTGAAGTAACACTTTAGCACCTCGGCTTTATGTTTCAATTAAATGAACTTTATTACTCTTTTTTACTATACGCGGCCATTGACCATTACAATCGCTAGAATATATATTTTTTGTAAATGACATATTATAGTTTAATAATTATATTCACTTGTTTAATAATATTTGCACTTGAGTGACAAATTTCTAGAATGAAATGAAGAGTTTTAATAAATTGGAGTATCAATAGAAACAGTAATCCGAAACTACATATATCTGGGACAAACTTGGTTGTGCTGTAATATACAAACGCCCGTTGTCCGGTACTAAGTTATTTAGAAAAAAGTGTCTTGGGTTGTGACTGGACGCTGGTCGTTATGTAACATCAAAGTGAAACATTGCGCCATTATTCAAAGTGGCGAGTGTTTGTACAGCATGTTGTACATAGAGAGCCGTGACGCAAAGTAGCACGGCACAACCCTGCGGGTGGCACTGGCAGAGCGGTTCGGTGGCTCGAGGCCCGCCCCTGCTCTCCGCGTCTTGTTTTTGTGGTCGCGTCTGCAGCCGCCCCGAGTCGCCGCCACTTTCTTCCCGCCCCCTCCCGCTCCGCGCCCCCCTGCACACCGCCGATGACAAATGGTCCCCGGACACCCCGCTCGCCCTCGGCCCGCTAATGCCCAGATAATTTTATGCCGCTCCCAATGCACAGACAAAGCCGGGATGGGATGACCGCGAGATTACCCCATCGATCGTCGTCGACGCGCGTCAATGAGTGCAAGCTTTATTTTATGCTCATCTTCACGGATCGACGGTGCCTGAGATGGGTTTATCGCTCCATTAGATGGAAATTGATGATGCTTGCAATTATTTTCTCCGGTTTCACATTTCCGATGTAAAATACAATGGCACTGTCAAGCTATGGCGAGATCGAGTCGAAACCTTCGGCGTCGTTTTCTAATCGAAGCGCTGACGGTAGCGACTCGCGGTGCGACGTGCTTAACAACTGAATGGTCATGAAAAAACAAAAATGAAACAAGACGTGGGTAAAGAATGTCAGCGTCACCCAATGGGCAGCGCCCGGCGACCTCTCCACGGCCGTCCTCGTCGGTCACACGCCATTGACTCCGCTGAATAGTCAAGCCCGCTCCGCAACCGTCACATTATCTCCCGTCGTCCGGCTCACTTGATAAATCTTGATTTGAACGCTCGGGGTGTCGACTAACACTAATTATACCTAACCCCAACAAGAAAGATCCTTTGCCTTGACTAACAGAAAAGCGAACCTATTCAGGGACTATGATTTTCGCAGTAATAGACTTCTAGTAGCTTCTCTACGTAATCATTAATATAAAATGTCGACGTCACGAAGTCTGTCCACTGCACGTGCTTACTCCATTACCGTCGACTGTGTACACATGTTGCGCTTTTTTTGCCGTCTCCTCTGACACCCAAGACATCGATTGTTCCACACGTTAAACAGCTGCGGTGAAATATTAGAGGATTGAGCGGCTCTCATTCCCCACTCGGCAGATATAGCGGACCGATATGTAATTTAGTAATCCAAGCAACACCCACCTACAATATTCATTGTCTGATTGCTTAGCCGGTGATTTAGTACAATTATCCTGCAGGTTTGCTAACTCAGATATGATTTATATCCAACTGTGACTGTATTTTATCTAACAGCATTTGTAATTAACGTTTACGAAGATGATTTATCACAATTAAGACATCTTTACAATTTGAAGTGAATTCTTTTTCAAGTAAACTTGACCTTTGTACGTCTCGAAACAACTTATGAGCAAGATTTTTCAAAGTTTTATTATTTAGTTGTTAAAGTTATGTCGAATAGTACGGTAAATATGAATAGTTTAGAGGAGAACATTAAAGAAATTATTCTGTGTAGCTAGCTGTGAGTTGCTATACCATTACTTATCTTATTACCAACCTACGCGTACGTAATACATTGCGTGGTGATCACAATTTTCGTCTGTTCATGATGGCTCTGCCTGATTTTGGTTAGCCGTAGCCGTGTAATTATGTTGGTTATAAGAATGTGCACGCAAGATTGAGGAACTGTCTTCGGAAAGGGTGATTGTTACAAAAGGAAAGAGAACATTAATATACCATTAAATTAAAAGTAGCTTCAAAATCTTCACGACGATGTTTTATTTATTTGACCATTTCACTTACTTTTCGGACTAGAAGCGGTTCGAGGCGCCCATTCCATTGATGACGAGTTATTACGAAAGTATAACTCAACTTTTGAAGTCTACTTGTAAACTTGATTCAAAAGCTACGGGAGTGAGTTTTATGTTACGAGTTACTACTTTGTTTCTTAGCTGTGGGAACTTCTTACTTTGTGGCGTCTTGTGTTCATTCAATCATTCACATCTTTCCCTCTTTTAAATGCAAATTATATTGTGTTCGTTATTTGTCTGGTGTTATTGACAATTTTGTTGTGCTTTCATTATATCTTGAATGGTTTATATCTCTAACAAAGACCTGAATGGAGATTTTGATGATTATTGTGTAGTGTTTTGAAATGTGGAAAGGGTGTGATGATGCATATTGTAATCGTATGACATATACCTTGAAATTCTGTCTGTTTTGAAATTCTGATGTCCATTTATATTTGTATAGGCAAGTTGGTGATGCAAGGTTAAGTATCAAGCTCTTACCAAGACTCTGAACCAGTAGAAGATCGGTGTAAAAAATACGCATGGCAATCCATACTAAGTTCACCGCGCGTTGCCTTGGCATCAACCTTGTACACACACAGGAACATATGATACATAACAGAATACTTGCAATAATGTGCTCTATATATTGGAGGTACTTCCCCAGTCGGGCTGAACACCTACCTGCGTTTGGCAACAAGCTCTGCATGTTGTTCAGTTTCTGGGTCTCCTTATGTATCATGTTGTATAATATGGTATTATTATGGTATTATTATATAGTATTAGTATATATATATTATATGGTATTATTATATTTAATATGGTATTATCAAATCAATTTCGTACTTAGACAGACACAAAACTAAGTAATGCCATGACGGTGTTAAAACGAGGCCTCTTTTCAACATAGTAATTTAATTAACCAGTATCTTTTTTTTAATACAATCTCGCAGTCGGCTTCGGGGCGTTAGTTACCGTCTGCGTATGACATCATCAGAATATGTCTCGTGCGGCCTTACATGGTCGCATCGTGTATGATCTATTGACTAATAGCACTTGTTACAGCTGATAATGATCATGACGCGATGTTCAGTTCGGGTTCCGGCTAAATATGGTAACATTGATTCGACGCGGCTTGTCAAATCATGTTTTTTATTCGCAATTGTGTCAGCGCTGCAGCTTTATGCTTTTAAGCCCGTGAATAAGATTATCAATAGGCTGATTTGTTTCTGTTTGGCCTTTGTGCTGTAATCTCATTGGTTTGTCTGCAAGATGTTTCTATAAGCTTGCACATTTATCTACATAATTTACGGCATTTTTTTGTTGTTTTAGTCTATTTTGAATATTAGTCGTTGGGTTAATATTTTTCACATTTTTATGGTAAACATATGTATGAATATGTTTACATAATTAATATTTAATGCAGGTACCTACAGTCTGCTACATTAATATTTATACTAATTATCTTTGCGTAATTTCTTGAGGAATTATATTATCGCTAAATGTTGAATATATACACCTGGATGTACTCTTTCCACTCTACTTTTGTTTTAGTTATAAAAGGCGAACTTATTATCTGATCTTAATACATATTTATGCAGCTGACTGTAGTATCAATTATTATTAATTTATGAAATACCCTCTTCGTCTCTTCTAATTTGCTGTGCCCGACAAGTTCCACAATGAATTAATACATTTTATAATGTACCACCTAAGTATACATTGTGGAATGCAATAAATATATTGAGTATTTAGTATTATAAATGAAAAGGGAAACTAACCCATTGAATAATCGTAGCATCCATATACATAGTTACAAAAAAAGCGTCACCACACATCTTCATCTACCGAAAACTAAGCAAGGCTTGTACTATGGATATTAGACAACTTCCTCTGTAAAACTACAAGGTGTAACATAAATAAGCGGCGTTAACTTAAGGATCTATCTACCTATGAGAATAAGCAATGTAAGGAAAACAAGTTGGTTAAATCCGACTTTTTTTGTCGCTATACAAAATGAGCCACTTTATCGATATTCCTGTATGGAGAGTTAATCCTTATTATTGTTAATTTTGTCTGTGATATGCTACACGTTGTTTAGTTAAAAAAGCAAAACCATTATTTATTTTACACCTTGTATACATGCAAAACACTCACAGAAAATACTCACACCAAGACAAAAAGACATGTTCATAAATACAAATATTTGTCTTGAGCGAGGATCGAACCCGCTACCTTTGGATCAGAAGGCAGGTTCACTAACAACTGAGTCACGGCGGTCGTCATATTAGAAAGAAAGAAAAACATTTATTCAGAATAATGCACAGACAACAAAAATATAAAATAACATACTCTATCTCTCTAATGATAAATAAAAAAAAAAACAGACACTAGTTGTCCGTGCAAGCCTGAAATGGCACCATCTCAGCATTAGCTAGAACATTTTATTGTTCTAGCGCTGGTAATTCTGATGGTGCCAATGGTATTACATGCTATGCATTCAAATAACTTTATCAGGTGGCAGGCAGTTATGTAAACTAATGGCTAGAAGGGTCTTGTTCGCCTGTAGACCTGTCGAATATCTTAGCCTCCGGTATAAACTGTTAGTTTGTTACTTGTCTCAGTGTCTATGTGCATCGGACATCGTTACCCTAAGTGCAAGAATTCAATGCGGTTTTTGCAAATTAGTATCCTATCCTAAGCGTATAGAAATGTATGTCCTAATGTCTTTTTAGTTTGCTTAAGCCCCCACGTGATCAGTTGAATAATTCTATTTTTTGAATTTGTATACTGATCCCGTTTCATAATTTTATAAGTTGCTTAGTCACCGACAAAAGTGTTAGACATTAATACCACCAAGAATTACTACGAAGCCACAAACACGTTAGGTACTTTCTAGTCGAGTACATTTATAATAATAATTTATTTCAGATAAAATTCTTAACACTAAAAACATAAATTAAAACTACAAATACAAAAATCTTAATTCGCTATAAACATTACAGGTACATTACAGACTGTAAACATTTCTGCCTCTGCTAACTAGGTAATACTGTATTTCAGGCAAGAAGTGCTAGGAGGTATTAATATAATCTAAAAATAGTTAATTACTTAATCTATATATATAAAAATCAATGCCACTTTTCGTTGTAATGTTATAACTCAACAACGCCTTTACCGATTTGGATAATTTTGGTCTTGAATTATTCGTGGAAGTCCAGGGAAGGTTTGTACGTAGACAACATTTAAAAAAAGTCTTGAAAAAGTGTAAAATCAACATCTTTCTATACTCCCATATACAAACAATTTGTACTAATACTTAAAAGCCAATTTGAACCTTAATACCATACTGTAAAGTTCAAGTAGGTATTAGTGAAGAGAATTCGGGAAGGCAAAAAAAGTGACTATAGTTCTGTCAAACACTATTCAGTGTCATCATATGTCATTTCATTTTAGCAGCGATAATTATTGCTTTGTGTTTATATTGTTCAAAGTATTGTTGAGTTTATTCAAACAATTCAAAGTGAAATATTTAATGATATTTTTATATATGAAGGTAAAATGCCACGAACCAGACGACCAAACATAGGCCGGCGAACGCGTAATGCAAATTAAGTGGAATTATTAAGACGATCTCAGACTGCAGATGAACGCGCACAAGCTAGAATAGATCTGTTGACCCTGTACCTGTACTGAATCTTGCACGGCGATCACGAATATATATAATACTAAAGTCATTAAATTCACTACACCGAATGTGAAACAGGCGACAACCAATGTACAACTTAATGGAGCTAGGTTGGACCCTGTTGAATCAACTGTGTTCTTGGGTATCACTATTGACTCAAAGCTACAATGGAGCCCACAAATAGAAAAACTGTCCGGCAAATTAAGTTCTGCAGCATATGCAGTGAAAACTATTAGACGGCTGACTGATGTTGACACAGCTAGAATGGTTTATTTCAGTTATTTTCATAGTGTAATGTCCTATGGAATTCTTCTCTGGGGTAGCTCTGCTGACATTGACACCATATTTATATTGCAAAAAAGAGCTGTAAGAGCTATCTATAATCTTGGCCCGAGAGTGTCTCTAAGAGAAAAATTCAAAGAGGTCAACATTCTAACTGTACCATCTCAGTATATATATGAAAACTTACTATATGTACATAAAAATATCGATTCCTTCTGTAAAAGGAGCGATACACATAATGTAAATACTAGATATAAGAATAATCTCATACTGCATACTACCCGTCTCCACAAAATAAGTAACTCTTTTATGGGGCAATGTATAAGATTCTATAACAAACTTCCCAATGATATTAGAGAATTGTCTACGAATAAGTTTAAAAGAATTATTAAAGCCAAATTGTGTAGCAGGGCATATTACAAAAATTTCTGATTATTTAAGTGATAAAAGTGCTTGGGATGGAGTTGTTCTGAGTCAACACACATGATTGTAATTAATCTTAAGTATATTTTATTTTAAAAAAGGATACTACTGAGTTTTCTGGCAGTGTTTCTCAGTAGCTGCCACGTCATGCACTGCACGGTAGGGTAAAAAAAATATGACGATTCCACATAAATGTAAAATTTTTACGGAATAAAGTTACTTTGACTTTGAATACGCCGTGCTATTTTGGCTGAAATGCTGCGTGCTGCTTTTAATTACGACTGTCAGATTGATTACAGTATGTACGGATACATTGGAATGATGGACGCAATATGTCCACATTGTGATACGGCTAACTTCCCAGGTGAATCGCCCGGCATGTGTTGTGCTAATGGTAAAGTGAGATTGCCAATATTTGAGACTCCACCCGAACCATTGTATTAATTTATTTTTGGGACATCTCAAACGTCGAAGCAGTTTTTGAGTCAATACGAGGCATTTCAAATGACTTCTTTTAGTGCTACTAAAATTATTACAGATAATTTTATGCCGACTTTTAAGAATTGTCCCATGTTCATATCAATTAGAATTATAAAGTCTTAAAATACTGATCCAACATTTACCTAAAATTGCATACATGTTACAGATTCAGGGCCAGATTTATCATCAAGCTGGTTCGTTATTGCCATACCCCGACGCTGATCATAAATTTTTGCAAATTTATTTTATTGGTGATGAAAACCGTGAATTGCATCAACGTTGTGCAATTGTTTCAAATACAAGGCTTTTCCATCAGCATAACGCATTAGTTCAATTGTTCAAAATTGCTCTCGATCGTATGCCATCTGATAATCACAAAATTGTAATAAGGGCTGATAGAACACCTTTTGGAGAACATGCAAGGCGATTCAATGCACCGACAATAAACAAGGCCCAAGGGCAAACACTTCACGTTTGTGGTGTGAACTTGGAGGAATCATGTTTTTCACTTGGCCAACTTTATGTTGCCTGTTCCAGAGTCGGTACCCCTGTTTATTTATTCATGCTCAAAATGGAAAACCAAAAAATATTGTTTATCACATGTTTTACACTTACCCATATAGACCCACCATAGTAAGAGTACCCAATTCTTGTTTAATTTTTAGTTTTTACTAGCTAGCAATTTAAAATATTTTTTTGAATAAAGTGTCGGATAGCTAACTACCAAATAAAAACACATTGCGTTTCACCACCACCTTCCCGAGAATTTATTTGCCAGATAGCTATTCGGCAGTTACTAATAGCTAGGTTTGGCAACGTCGAATTTAGTCGTTCCGTCTTACGAAACAGACAACCTATAAATACATTTCTTATGATAAACACACCTAAAAATATCTTTTTACTATTTTTTTATGGTTAGCATTTTCAGGTTTGCATAAATATTTTCAAATTTATCTTCTAACTATTATTTTATCAAATAAAAATACATACATAAATTGTTTTTTTTTTTTGCGTGAAATTAAACGTACGTAAGTCAAATAAAGAGACGTCAAATAGCTCTGTCAACAAAGTCAACAAATGTTTGTTGCAGTGTTTCGGTGGTGTTTTTCTTAGCGGTGTCGGATTTATGCACGGTTCACGATCAAATAATTCATCAATTTCATCTTCAATAGTATCAAAATTTACCAATTTATTCTAACAATAAACACCACCGAAATAAGCATCGAATTACATCTGTCAGATATCTTATCCATCAGCTATCTGAAGCTTGATCTGGCCAATTGTTTACTTCGCAGTTTATTTGCCAGTTAGTACTATTTATGGATTATGAAACGCAAACGATGTCTTTATTCGATAGATAAGTTGCAAATAGCTTATTCGGGACTTTATCTGGACATTGTGAAACAGACCCTAAATGAACTTAATAATATTTTTTTTTATTACTATGCCTTATACGTAGCGAAGCACGTACCGGGCCGCTAGTATAATTATAATATACGTGATATGATTTTTCTAAAGTCAAGTTGTTCCATTTTGAGGATATGAATACTTAGTATCATCCAATCACAGTTTAAAGACCTTATCAGCATCTGCAGGTAGGGGTGAGCAAACGTGGGGTGTATTGTTTTATTAATCATTCGTTAGTCGTGAAGTTAAAAATATTAATTTGTAATTGTATCGTGTCAGTATAAGGGTAATTTATGCAATCAAGTCACGAGTTTTCCGCTGGATAGTGAGTCTTATTTCGTTGTTATGGACCTGTATGAACGAGAAACCTTTATAAGGTTTGAAACAAAGTGGATATATTATGTCTATGTCTGTACAACTATTTGTGTGACCCATAAATAGTTGTTCTGAGTCTGGATGTAATTTGTGTCCGTCTATTATATTTATGTTTGTAAAGTACCCGCGACACAGGGATTATAATCCCTAATGCGGGCGTTGTCTTATTAAAAAAATATTTTTAAGTCTTTCTTAAACGCTTTCTGCACGCCTATACAGAAATTCGAAAATATACAATAGAATTTTGAAATTTAGAAAAATAATGTAATAAATGTATTATTCAACTTATCCCGCGGGATACGCTCAGAACGGGATTAGTTAACTAACGAGCCTCCTATGTGTGTGTGCACGGATTCCCTCTTCCAGATCTACTTGCATTACAAACGGTTAAAGCTTAGCTACTTATTTAATACACTGTTCATTGATAATCTATAACATACAAGTTATCTAATATTAGCACAAAAAGTAATTATGACCTAAACTGCAATGTTTGAGCAGGATCATGTTGATCATCAGCCTGATATCGTCCAATACTAGACATAGGCCTCCCCCAAAGAAAGGTCGCTACCTACTTTTAAAACTCCAGCACTAGCAGTCCATACTTTTGGGCAATCATTTACTAAACCGAGACGTTCCAACTTAATTCGAAAATAAATGACATCTCTCGCAACACAATACTTTAGTTACTGTACTCTGTGGCATTACGGTTATTGTAATCTGTGACATTACACAGACACAACATGTCCCGTTTATCAGCTACACAATTAGCATACACATTATCAGGGCTCCTGTTTGTCTCAGAGATTCGAGTAATCCGCTTATCTAGGGTGTTGTTAAATTGGCACTGTAAAGTCGCCACCACGGCCCGGGGCGGAGCTTCCCCGAGTCTCCTTATTAATCGGCTGTCCCGACCATCTGCTGGTGCTATTTACTGACCCCTCTCGGAGGTAAGAGGAGTTTTGTAGCGACCACTTAGTTCTTGCGTTGCGGCGTTTGTCTCTGTCACGGTTTCAACAACACGTTACATTAATTAAGTGGTAGCAGTAAATCCGTTTGCTGTCTCGACTTCTAAGGAATGAAGTGGTTTGTTTATTAATTTAGATTCCATGTAGTAGCTAAGGGTTGGAAACTAACGAACTGTGGCGGAGTATTCATTTAACTCGATTCATTTCAATTTGAAGTTTATAAAAGATGTTAAAAACGTGTAGTTCCTTTTTAGTATGTCTTTTACAGTTAGCCTAAGAGGCTTTCAGAGCGGGATCTCAACGCGTCTAGCAAACAAAATAACAAACTCAGTAACCCGCGCCAGAGCGCATCTTTAAGGGAGATTCTAAATTATATTATTGAACTGAAAATAATCAATATGACAGCTGATGGTGTCGAATTTTATTTGTATGTCTCTCGGTACTGTAATAATTGTAGATAGATAGATAGATAAACTCTTTATTGTACACCAAAGAAATAACAAAATAAAAAACAATTAAAACCTTAAAAGTATACAATGGGCGGTCTTATCACAAAATGTGATCTCTTCCAGACAACCAAAGTAAAGATCGGAGAATGGAGTTATTGAGAGGGGCAGTTGTCGGTGTACAGGTACATTACAAATAGTACCTATGGGTACAATCAATAAAGAAATAAATAAAAAGAAAATACAAACATTTTACAAATAATAAATACATATAATATATTATGTTCCTAATTGTGTTGCGAGTCTTGTAGTGACAGATAGTGATTCTTGACAAGTCTTTGGAATTCTTGCAAACTTTGTGCACGTCTGACTACTAAAGGCAGTGCATTCCACAATCGAACACTTTGTATGGAAAAAGATTTGTCAAGAAAATTAGTAGAATGCGCTGGCATTTTGAACTTGAGATTTTCTGATGATCTCAGTAATTTTGAATGTGACTCATGTAGGAATGAAAAGCGATTTTTGAGATAAGAGGGAGCGGTTGGACTAAAAATAATGTTGTAGAGAAGTGTAAGAGTATGAGCATTCCGGCGAAGGCGTATAGGGAGCCACTTGAGCTTAGTACGAAATTCGGAAACATGATCATATTTACGGAATTGTAATGACACTTCAATCGATCAAATCATTGTTACACGCCTTTAATGCTACAGGCAAGGCAAAAATGAATACAAAAATATACCCTAATTAAACAATTATTACTCAATCGCGACACAGGGCATGGTCTAATGATTCCATGCCCTCTGTCGCGATTCAGTAAGAATTGTTTAATTGACCACAATAATTTATTTTCTAAGGGTATTTTAATATTAAAAGACAAGTACATTACTAAACAGCTTTTTGATATGAACCCAGCGGTTTATATCATAAAGCTGTTTAATTATTATAACCATTGGACCAAAACTGGACGCTTGAATGTCAGATTAAGTTATTATAATGAAGTCTTAAAAATGTCAGCACTACAAATTTCAATATAGTTTTCTTAATATGAAATCGAAATATACATCAGAAGGAAAATATTTAACTTCCGTAAGTGTAAATTATCTCGATGGAATAGACAAATTTGCTAAACATCGTAGTGACCAGTTATTTTGATCTTGCGGCATACCAACTTGATATACTTTTTAGGGAGTTCAAAGTGTATGAATATGATTAACTTTTGGTTTGCATAAATATGATCACGTCTCTGAATTCCGTAAACTCTGCTGGTGCTGCCCATACAAATTCTTCGGAATTCTTATATAGGCAATACTTTTATATACCTAGTAATCTGTTTAATTCCTTTACTCCTCTCTACCTTAAGGAACGCTTCAAATTCTTCATATAAGTAATTGGCGGTCACAGAGAAGCCACCAATTTTACTGACAAATCCTTTAGTGTACAAGCTGTCGACTGTCAATACAAGGCGCGCTCAATCACACGAGTTTTTTTTTTCAAAATATGATTAACGAACACTGTTTTACACTGGCTACTCCGAAATTAAACTTCCGTATTATGTTTATGTTATAATATCCTTACGCTTAGATATGTATAGACTTGTAGATATATACATTTATCTTAGTATTTATTTATGTATGTATGTATACAGTCGCAAATTTAAGATTCCGGTTCACCCAACGCAAAACCTGGCAGAGGCAACCTGAGACAGCTTTTCTGATAAGGCCGCCAATTGTATTAAAACTTAACTTCCTTATCTGTATTTAATGTATTTGGTGACTATGATGTGTCCTCCTAATAAAGGTGGATAATTCAGATCTATTTCTCTATTATTTCAGGTCATAGATAATGACAAAGAGGTAAACGTAAATAGATCTGAATTACCCACCTTAAGAAGAAGAGGGGGATGCAGATACCTGCATCGAAACATTTAATTTGTCGAAGTAAAGTGATCTACCTATATTACAATTTTATATTAAAAGAATTATAGTGAACCTTATAATCTTGACGTTTTATCAAATGGTAAATAAAATAGTCATATCATTAAAGTCACCACTTCTCCTATGGTTATAATCATAATTTACAGTGGATACATATCAAATAGCTGTTTAATAGTGGACTTGTCTTAATATTATTGCTGTTCCGGACATAAGTCAATGAGACTGACCGTTAACAATTATAAGTTGATTTACTGCTAATATGTCACTGAATTTGACATATTGCCATTTAAGTGCACTGGCGCTAAAATTAAGTATGCACCTGTATATGTTAGGAGGACTAGAGCATAGTGTTTAATAGTTTAAGCATTTTGTTATAGTCAGCTCTCAGAGTAGCTCGCTAGAAAAGTATCTCCAACTTACGAAATATGCCCCAGGTAATAAATAGCGACATACCTAAGTTACCGACATAGCTCGCAGACTTAGCAAGCTGAAGTGGCAATGGGCTGGTCACATCTGCAGAAGGACCGACGGCCGATGGAGCCAACGTGTTCTAGAGTGGAGACCGCGACTTGGTAAGCGTAAGGTAGGACGGCCCCCAGCTAGGTGGACCGACGACCTCAAAAGGGTCGCTGGGACAGACTGGATGCGGAAGGCGGAGGACCGTGTGCAATGGCGCGTGTTAGGAGAGGCTGATGTCCAGCAGTGGACTGCGATAGGCTGATTGATTGAATAAATAGCATTATTACGTTCCTGAACGACAGTAAAGTAGCAAACTCGCGTGATCAAAGTCTATTTATATATACATATATAGACTTTGCTACTATCATGACAATATGGTCAATGAAGCAATTTTTTTTAGAATTATATTTAGCTTTGTCTAAAAAAAAGTAAATTTGCCCTTTTGTTCTTAAATGCGCAACAGACAAGAGTTTCGTGGTATTCTTGGGCACTAGCCTTAAGTTCTTAAAATATCCGAATAGGTGCTATTAAAATTCAACTATACAGGTAATTATGCTAGGAACGATACACACTAGCACATGAATTCATAAGTTCAAGTGTTAGTTAGCATCAATTGATCTGACAGCGTGTTTCGTTCGTTTCTTAACGGCATAACGTCTACGCCGGATAGGCAGAGGGTGCTGGTTCTATCTCCACCCGACAATTTTAAGGTTCTTTTATTACCCATCTGGTAAAGCCCACCGCAGTACCTGCTGCCCCATTTAAAAACATGGTACTTTACTCTCAACAGGTCACTTCTTACGCCAGCTGACCTGTGAACTTTCTTTATGGGAGGGCGCGGAGCGAAGCGTGCGATACGATTCGGGCCGTTTGCGTTAGTTTTGACTCACGACTCATTGATTGACGGCGAACGACGATTAGTCCATACGAAAAGCACATCGGCCAAAGTGCGTTTGCCACGTTCGACGCGAAACACGACACGACATAACGTGACTGTTAATACCGGCCGCGGCCGGGGAAAGTGCAGCATTAAGTCAGACATATATATTTCTGCTCTTCTGCTTAAACCCCTCTTCAATCCTTATACCTCGTATAAGGTTAAAGCCTCTACAATCATGGAGCGCAACATCATGATATATAATAATAATATTCTGGGACATTATTCATACACGGCCATCTGATCCCAAACTAAGCAGAGCTGGTACTATGGATACCAGATAGTTGATATACTACACACACTACTTTTCTTTTGTAAATACATACTTAATAGGTAATAACACCTAGGTGTAATGATCTATTAAGTATGTTTGTAAGTATTAAGCATGTTTATGCACACAAATATCTGTCCTGGGTGGAAATCGAACTTTCATTTGTAAACTATACCTGAGGTATCTAAGGTAAATGGGTAGGCTAGTTCCGGTAAACGCTATACCTCGATAGTGTCTAGCCCTGGTGACAGATGACAATGACAAAAATATTGAGATTAATGAAAATGAAGAAAGTGATTCCACTTTTCAAGGTCTTAAAAAGAACTCGAAGTAATTATTTATCATTTCAAATATATTTATTATTATATAAGTTAAGTTGCGCAAGTATTTTGTGGTCTATAAGTTATGATAGAACATATTTATTATTAAAAAAAAACTATTTCCTGACTATTGCCGGACACTAGTCCGCCGCCTTCGAGGCTTTTTTATTGCAGTTGGATACTTGTGCCCAGGTGTGGGAATGAATATATCCTATTTCTTCCCCAGAATTGAGTCTATCACATACGTTGCATCATGGTATTACCATTATAATATTAGTATGGTAAGAAGCTGCTTTGATAGGCTAATTAAATAAATAAAGCTAGAATTTAGTTAACAGTTCCAAGAGCTATCCAGCGCCTCCGTGGTGGAGATAGATATATAAATTATCAAATTGAAATTCTCAATAAAATCATTTAGTGTTAAATAGCCACATTGTTTTTTTTTTAATTTTCATTATAATCTTCATCAATATTAATCATTTAATGTATAGTGACTGATTGACACTACAGTTTGTCTAACTATATTTTATTTAATAGATTTTGTACATACAGAAATAACAAAAGTAAATTAAATGAGGAAAAAACAGTACATGGGTGCTGCTTCAAAAGAAACTTTATGTAAAATCGTTGATTTGGCAAATCAAGCTGACATTGTGTCCAACTGCCAAGTTTTTATATAAAATGGCAAAGCTATTTAGACCGTCGAAGAGTTGAAAGTTTATTTTCAGTGATTTTAAGGAAAACTAAAATACGTTAAAACTCATGTTAATTTAAATTGGTTTTTATACCATATTACATTTTCCCGCACTAGTTAAACATTTGTTTTTTAACTGGCTTTTAAATCCGTTAAGTGTTTAGTTTTCCAAATATGAAGCGGTCATTGAGTAATTAATATCGTTTTAAGGCCGCAGTCGACTGATCGTAATCACAACTTGAAGACTTTACAACAAATTACACGTTACCATTCGTAATGAAAAAAGCACGTAATTATATTCATGTAACTCAACTAATAGGGTTTAGAAGCAACATGGGAACGCATTCGGTGTGATTTGTAACTGTTCTATAGAGTAACTGGAAATTATATTTGACATGTTGAGGTATTGCTGCCGAAATTTAGAGATATCCAACCTAATACTGTATACCTCTTTTTCTCAACTTCCAAGGAAATTTCATCTTTCTAAGTCTAAGAGTTTGGGTAAAGTAAAGTAAGTCGGATGACATCCACTCCTGGACAAAGGCCTCCTCCAGAATTGCCGGTTTTAATCTACCCGCATCCACCTATTTTTCTCGACCCTCAAAAAATCATCGATCCACCTTGTGCGGCCCTGCTCCTGGCTGCGTCTGCGGTTTGTGGTCGCCTTATGTATTGATGATAAATGAAAACTTAATTGGAAAAATCTGTTTTCATTTTGCATAATTTTTGCCGATGGACTGTCTTTTCTTTTCTCTTCGATTCCATTGGCTTGGCCACGCCAGCAACATTTTGTGTGGTATGTAGTTAACTGAATCTACGAGACCCCTTAGATAGATTCACCTGACGAAGACTTTTTTTTTTCTAAGTCTTAAAAAGTTATTTGTGTCAAGATTGGCTCGTTCTGGTGATGCAGTCGTTACACAGATGAGATTATGATAAGGATACGGAATTTCACTCAGGATTTGTAGAGTGTATACATATTGAGTCGTATTGTCTTGCAATGCTCACTTGTAGAGCCTGGTAAACTTATTGGTCAAATCAATATACCTACACAATAAAAAAAAACAAGGGATATGATGAAATATAGGAAAGAGAATAACCGAATGTATCATGCCACAATACTGAATGTACTGTGAAGATTAAATAATATTGATTGGTTGGTCGTGTTGTGCTCTAGTCAGCTTTTTGTCGCAGCTGGTTTAACAGCAACTATATCCGTATATTCCTGGACTTTTTGACAATTATATTAGTTCGAACTGCCTGGTGGCTTATAACAGCGGCGGAACAAAGTACTGAATAACTTTATATATAAATAAAAATAAATAAATGAAAAAGGTTTTTATTCACGTAGACTTTCAAAAAGCGCTTGTAAATAGTTAAAATATGCTTGTAGTAGGTACTATAGTTATACATAATATTTCTAGTTACATATTATAGGATATTTTACTACTATAGATAAATTACACCCAGACACAGAAGAAATAATTGTGTTCGTGAGACAAAGATTTGTCCTGGTTGGGGATCGAACCCACCACCACTGGCTTAGCAGCCAAAGTCACTTACCACTAGACCAACAGGCTAAAAACTGACCAAAGTATTATAAAGAACACGTTTCTTTAAATGCATCCAGGCTCAATATATGTACATCAATTCGACCGTACTTAACGCAGACCACTTAACTAAGCACGACACTACAAAAACTATATAAGGAGTAGTGCTCTTACTCGAATTTAAGTTGCAGTCGCCAATATCAACGGAGGCAATAGTATGTTCCACCGCTGTCATAACCCACCCGCGGATTGGTTATGCTCTTGTCAGCTTAGTGTCAGAACTAGTTAAGAGCGCGGAACTATTTCATGTTTATTTATTTTGAACCGAAAGCAATTACATGTATCAGTTTTCGATTGAATACTTTCGTTTCCGATCCTGGATCGCAGATGATCAGGGAACTACCAACATTCGTATAGTTAATTGACAGTAGTCCCGATAGTACCTCAGTGCCCTTGTGTTGCGGGTTCAACCTCCGTATATAGGTAGCAACTATTTCTATGACCCATATATAGTCGTTTTGAGTCTGGGTGAGCTTTGTGTCCGTCGGTTGCGTCTTTGTAAAGTTGTACTTCAGTGTGAGCGTTTTCTTTAAAACAATAAACGGAAGGTGAATCTGCTCCCGTCTCGAGGAGAACTAATCTCTAATCGCTCTACGAGGATCGGTTTAGTATTTATATCAAGGTCTTTGACTTGGGGATTGTATGTGGTCTAATGATTATAATATAAGACGATACAGTGACTTAGGACACGTTCATAAACATACTACTAAACGGGAACCCATCCATAGACGAACCGCCCTGAAGTTGCGATCATTGACCGAACAACGAGAGCAATGTCCGGCTTTGCTCAGAGATACAACCTGTGTCATCAGCGCAGTGTGGAGTATCTTATAATGGTTCATCTGCAATAGGAAGTGTAAATGTACCTAATCATAATATTAATTTTATCAATGAAATATTAACAGTAAACTGATGTATAAGTGTAGATAATTAATGTTTAACGACTTGTCTGTAAATTATGAGGTTCTGAATACTTCTGAACGTTAAGTTTTTTGCTCTAGACAAACATTTTGCAAATTACTAGTGACCTCTTGACGGTTTGAAGCGCAAATGGAAGACGCTATACAGAGTCTGAGGAGATTAGTTAATACGTTTCAAACTGGTTGTTTAAAATTGTTGTTAGATTACAATGTACATTATAAGTACTATTTAAAAACAAAGTCAACTTTAACTCTTCTTTTTGCCAACGGTATATGGGAGTATTCCGAAAGCATTATTCCCTATAGATTGCAATTATCAAAATAGGTTCACCTTTAACCGAGAAATCAAACATACATACAAACACATACACACCATATATATTGTGTTTCTTCTTCTTTTGAAGTCGGTCATACAAAACGAGTCTTTTTATTTCTTAATTTACATTTTGTAGAAAAAAAATGTAGTACAATAAAAATCTAAAATCTAGCGGACTTGAAGCCAATGGCATTTTCTACCAGTCAACCTGTAAAAAGTACAATTATCAGGTATTTTGTAAAATTTTGAATCCAATACAAAATTTCAGGTCAAAATGCCTCAACGTCATAACAGTTAATGGGGGTTGAAGGCTGCCGTCTCCGTAGGTTTAAACTAAAGCAACTCTATACGTGACGCTGAGGAGCGCTAAACAGTATCAAACATTTAAGAGAAGTAGAGCAAAGAGTTTTTTCGCTCTATGGGCAGATCGACAGGGGAATACTTATTGGAATCACCTTACAGAAACCCTTTAGGTTTTATGTTGTCTTCATGTTATCATCCTAGGTGTGTGTGCGATCGCCAGGCTTCAACAGGAAGGAACAAGGGTCGGCAAAACGTCAGTGATATTGATTGATTGATATTGGTTGCAAGCGTCATATGCTATGATAAAAGTTTATAAATGGCGCCGACGATTTAAAAAACTAAGTAACATCTCGATTAAACAAGCTTTCCGATAAATAAAATATGATCATTGCACATTTTGATTCTAATTGAAGTTGAGAACTACGATAACATGAAAGACACTCAGTCATGAGCATAATGTGTTTACGCATAACTGCATACAATTATGAAACATATGAAAGTATGATAACATTTTATTATAAACACTTGTAAATACATTTACAAGTGTTTAGAGTGGCTTTACTATTATTACACAATAACTGTTACTACTTGAATTTAAACACAACTTGTTAATAAAGGTACTTACCTCATCTTCCATACATTTATATATAGCGGTGTCGGGTTTTGCCGGATTTCATAAAGATATTCTCGCTTCGTTTCACAGACTTTGAACTGATAGAAATAAGTGTTGGACGTAGGTTGTAGCAAGTTATTATTATTGTTGTGGTTTATAAACATAACGATGAAATCTGGACGCGTGGAGGTTGTCCCCGCCAAGTCGAGGCACGTATTACTTTTACAGAAAACACCTCGGCTTATTTTTGAGTATCCTCTATGGACCGAAAGAAAAAGTTCATAATATTAACTTATCTTGCCAAACTTCAGATTGATAGATAAGTTGATCTCTTGTGACTAATTGATAAATGATAACTTTTCATTTGTTAAAAATACGTGAAGTATACATATTTATGATAACAAATTAAAGTACATCGGCCTATTAACGTAACAAGCCACGGACTGTCCAGGACGAGGTTACAAGGCAATAACCCCCTCATCAGGAAGAGCGCGACGATTGGGTCCCGCATGCTTATATAACTTGTATTGCAGAAGCTAAGCGATAGCGAAATTTATGCAATAACTGCTGTATGATTGCAAATTAGATTATGTATCGATAATACACCATACGAATTTGCAATTAGTGCAGAAAATTGTACCGTCCATAGGCTTCTGCCAGATACATAATGAGGGGCCTGGTATGCAATGAATGAAATTTATTGGAACAAAAAAAAACAGATTACAATTTTTTTTAGTTCGCTAACAACCGCATTAGTATGGAATACTGTGTCGCAGCCATGTTTTTCTATTCAGCAGGATTTTGGTGCTGGGCTTATCTTTATACCGAAATATTATATAGAACATATGAACAAGTATTTATGTGTCACACAGCTAGGTGATTGTTTTATAATCATATAAGGAAAGCCCCGCAATACATACATTTATTAACATAGTGCAGGCGTTATCTTCTTAAACAAAACTATGAAGCGGCTCCAAATAAGCTCAATCTTTTATCGTTATTGTGTAAAATAGAATTGACTGCATGTGTGGCGCAGTGGCTAAGATAGTCGCCTCGCCGCTTCGTCTCGCGGATTCAATTCCCGCGCCGGACAACAATTTGTGTGAACCATAATTAGTTGTTCTGAGTCTAGATGTAATTTGTGTCCATCTATTACATGTTTGTAAAGTACCCCGCGACACAGAGGTAAGATAATCATACTGTAGGCATTGTCTTTAAAGAAAACTTAAATATGTACTTTGTGTAAAACCCTGAACTGGCCGGTGACAGGGGTGTAATATTGACTTTTATAATTCTGAGTCGTAATTTTATTTGGAGATCTAATAACTTTGTCTTCACTACACTTGGCTATATTTTGCACTGAAATAATTTTGACTTCACAAGTATTATTCTACCCACTTACCTAAACACACAAAATTGTATAATGGTACCTATTTTAGTACTTTGGATTGTCGTAAATAGATATTGACGCAGGTTGTAGCTAACAATTATTTGGTTGAAAATATAACAATTATTTTTAATTATCTTCACCACTGCGGGCCACGTTATTGGATTGTGTTAGGATTAGTGACACTAAGCGTCATAGTTTTGATAGTCCTTTCAAAATTATGACGCAAGAGGGTTATTACGTAAAACTGGTGAGCTTTCGTTAAGCAAACCACCTTAACGTACCCAATCTAAGGTATATAGTTTAAAAAAATCTGACCTGGCGTCTAATATCAACATGAATTAAAAAGATCGAATGTTTTGCAAGAATAAGAGAGAGAGGTGGCCATTTTCTCAGGTACAACACGGCATTTTGAACTATAAAACTAGTGCTTTTTAGTGCCATTGCTGCTTAAACAGAAGTATTATTGTTTGTTTGTAATGATGGTACGAAAAATCACAACTACAGACCCCGCAGCGGGGGTTACAATTATATTACAGAATCGAGCACAAATTCATCATCATATTATTAATGCCAAAAAAAATCTAATTTTGACTCAACTATTTTACCACCTTGAAAAAATTGTTATTTTAAAGAAATTTGTAACTATTTATTTTGATTCAAGTGTACGGCTAATATGTAATCGAAACAAAGACAATATAGCCTAAAATAGGATTGAGTACATAGGTTCGAATTTATAAACACAAACTAAGATCGCTTGAAGCTGGTTCCTAAATCTAGACCGGCTAGTTAGTGGTAATCTAGCTAGAGTGGTAACTGTGAATATTCAGAATATTCCATTTTCTCGATTTTCGTGTGAACTTTTTATTATGTACCTTCATTTCATAATCATTACCCTAAATGTATTAATAGTTAGAGATGAACAATAATTTTAAGGTTATAATCGTGACTCTGTATGCCTTACCTTCAGAAGGGCTTGTACGCACCGCGTAGCACACAGCTGACATTAGAGTCGGCCCTTGGCACGTGCGCGTCCAAGCTCAAGCCAGCCCACGCTAGTTCCGCACACTTTCATTCAGCGACCCTGGTCTGACAGCCGCAAGGTTATAGCACCACCTCCGTACCACGGTTACCATGCTGTAGTAATATGAACGACTAGATAACACGGACGTTATGACTTACCATAGATATCGTTTATGCGTTTTGTACGCATTTGCAAAACATAACTTGTCAAAGAAGTCGTACATTCCATTTAAATACAGTTTTGTAATTGGTTGCTTTGATACTGTAATTTCATCCAATGTTTTCTAAACGGGAGCTTGAATTTAATGGTAGTTTTTGTTTTCTCAAACTATTTAGTTGGCACAGTTGTAAGTATAGTCAACTATTTGGAACCCAACCAATGCATGTCAAATTCAAAGTATAAGTGTTTTTATTTGGTGGCTAAGCGAGCTAGTTTATTAGAATATTTATTCAAATTCAAAGGTATTTGAATAGTATTTTCTACACATGTTAAAAATTTCCTTCTGGGTGTTATGACTACATGTTAAAATAGGTTTAGATACATTCGGTTTTCTGAAATCTTTTAGTCTGTTTTGTGTACGCTCCGTAAATTATTGTAATTTTTATGACTGTGCCTGTGTAATTTCTTTAAAATTGAATAGGAAAGCTGAGATAGAACGAGTTTTCATTCTAAAACATAGGCGTATTAACAAACATGAGGCCTAACCTAACAAATCAGGAAATATGGTTACCCTATAGATTATAATCAATACTCGTAGGGCCATCGAGTATAATCATTATGTTAATTGATAAATTATTAATATGTATTGTTCAATTATTAAAAATATGTTAATTGTTATTTATTCATTTTTTAAAACTTAACAACATATGTACTTTTATATACGAAAATTTAATTCTAAATCTTGCTAATATTATATATGCCAAAGTTTGTGCATGTTTGGATGTTTATTATTCTTTCACGCATAAAGTACCTAACGGATTTTCTTGATACTTTGTAGTAATATAGGTTATATATCCGAATAAAACATAGGTATAGCTTTAGTATCAAGTCAATTGTTTATAACTATTTATTTGAGTCAAAACCATCTGCTATAAATTATACAGGATACCTCGGTAGAACACAACTAGAATACTTTCAATACAATATAGTATGACCAATAATTGTGTTTTTACAAATATAAATTATTATTCAGAGCTCCCACCTTCGGCATTTTATTGTGGCTTGTCATCCACCGTGCGCAATCTTCCATAATGATTATCTAATATTACTTGCGCCTTAAAAATTCTTTTGGAGCCGGGCTATATTATTCTAGTGACCGTCGTCTAACTCCGGAGCCCATAATAAAAAGTGCTCCATAGCCAACTACGCAGGATATATTATAGTGCAGGGGTGGTTGCGCTAACGCAAGTGTACTCCCTCACTCTCATAAGCCAGTGGGACGGTGAGACGGAGAGAACAAGACTTTAGGTGCACGAGTAACTGGTGTACAACACCGCCAACTTGCAGACTCCGTGTAGCTGTTTGGCTATCGAAACTCATAAGGAGCCAATAACTAAGATGGATAGACCGGGTCTACTTGTAACGTGTCATAGATGTTGTCATGGCAACAAGGACGGATTAAAGTCCTTATTATAGTCTTTTCGCCTTATGATGAGTTCCCTGACAGTTCTTGTCTGACAATTGTAGTGACGTGACCTAACGAAATATAATCGATTTTATTAAATATCGATTCAGTTGGCAAAGAAAATGGAATCAGATTCGTGTCAATCTATGAGTAGTGTCAATCTCTATTGGCCGACGTTTCCGTTCAACGCATTAGACATTTTTATTTTATTTACTTAATTTAACAGTTAATTATAACTACAATAATTTACTTAGTAATTTACGAAAGGCAATATTTTTTTATCATTTCTTTTTTATTTTTTTACCAGTTTATTTTTACTCATCTAAAGTAGTATGCGTGCCACGGAAAAAAATGAACTGTCAGGGAACTCATCTTATGGCGAAAAGACTATAGTGAGTACACAATCCGGAAAGGGGTTGTATCTTACAGCTTACATCACCGCTCGGCTACAGAGGTCGACCATAAACCAAAGCCTCTATATAAAAGATGGTACGAAGCCTAGACGTAATCCAATCCGAGCCATTTATTTGAGTCTAAGTTACAAGCGCGAATAAAGGTTTCATACTAAGTATTTAGTTACAGTTAGTATCTTAAGTATTAGAGACACCATTTGGTGAGAACTCAGCAGATTTGTCTATTGCGGTTTGCGATCTGAAGTATTGTCAAGTGGAATTGACGATACTTCTTAAATACTGGTACTATACTTTTTTTGTTAGATTTTATAGTTTCTGACATCTTTAAAATGAGTTGTATAATGGGAATCGAACTCCCGAACCACGGGTATCCGGACCCATGTGTGTTAACCGCTTCGCTTCTGCACCGTGTGTTTGAATTCAAATTTATACAATGAATTAGATGGTCCATTTATTTTACGAAGGGCGCTGAATACAATCTTATCGAAACCTACACGGCTAAGACGGCTGGTATGGAAAAACTTAGGCAGAATTTAAGAATTATTAAAAAAAACATATTTTTGTAGTATAAACTATGAAGTCGGCAGGCAACCTAATGGTTAGCGGTTACCATTGCTTGTGATGCTTGCACCTCACTTGATATAAATCTCTTAGACATTGTCGAGCCTTCGCCTTACAATATTAAGCCCAACCTTACTTGCACCCAAGACCACAGAATTAACATTAAAATTCTATTACTTCTATTCTACTCATCAGTAAGTACAGTTCTTAACTGGTGGTTGGCGTTGTTGACAAATGCTTGCTTTTCGCGCGGGAGGTCTTGGGTTCGATTCCCTCTTAGAGGGGCTATCGGCTAAGTTGCCGAACATCGGGATAGTGATCGGCGTTCAAATAAATAAAGGTTAAAAATGACTTAATCAATCGTTAAATCGGCTTCCATGAGCACATGCGACGTCATAAATGACGCTGATTTAACGATCGATTAAGTCATTTTTAACCTATTGTTCGGCGTCTTAGCCGGTAGCCCCCCAGGACAGATATTTGAGTGCATGAACATGTCTGTTGGTCCTGACTCTATGTTCTCTGTTATCTGGTTGACATAGTACAAGCTCTGCTTAGTTTGGGATCAGATGGCCGTGTGTCTTTATCTTAAAGTCCCAGAATATAACTATAAAAAAATGGTAGAGATTGTCATGGAACGCTGAAAGGCTGTTATGTGCTCTAACTTACTTAAATTTTGCAGCCGTTTTAAATATGTATATATAATTTTCACACAGTATGTCACTTGCTGATTCAATATTCGCACAAGAGATATTTGTCTTTTCTGTATATATGTACAAAAAGAGTAAATAAGTATTAGAATCCATAGTACAAGCTTTGCTTCGTTTAGGCTAGATGGCACTGTGCGATATGTCCCCTATATTTAATATTTCGATGTTACGGAAGCCTTCGTATAAGACTCTCACTCGCCGGTTCCTTTATAACCTTATCTTTTTTCTGTATATATATTTATTATTCTTTATCTTAATATCCTAGAACATTATTCACACACGGCTTTCTGATCCCAAACTAAGCAGAACTTGTACTATGGAAACCAGGAAACTGAATATTACATATACTACTTTTCTTTTGTAAAGACATACTTATATAGATAAATACACCCAGATTCAGGACTAACAGACATGTTACTTACTTATCGTAAGGGCAATGGTAACCCTGGTGTCAGAGTTGTTCAAGCCGCCTCTGACATGGCTTAACGACTGTTGCCTAGTGACTACAACCGAGACCGACAGCTTAACGTGCCCTCCGAAGCACGGAGACGCTCAGAAATAAAACCACTTTGGTGGTCACCCATCTATGGACTGACCGCGAGTCTAGTTGATTAACCTCGCAGATCGCTTACGGACCGGTGAGAGCATCTAGCTATGAGCGCCTCAACAGACATGTTAATGCAAACAAATATCTGTATTGGATGGGAATCGAAATCACGAACTGCGTCGTGAAAGGCGAGCATTTACCAACCACGCTAACACCCTTTTCTTGAAAATATACCACTTGTTTTAATTTATTTAGTTTTTCTATAAGATTTGCTCATAACGCGTCTATTTTGCCTTCAAATACCTAAAATGACAGTTTTTACTCAATAAATACATTTGTTGCTACCGTTTAGTTCTAACCGACCGAACCCTGCATAATGTAGATTTCTTGATTCATTTGTATGAAGATAGGCGTAAGAATAGACTGATTCGCTGCACTGCTTGATCCGCTACTTTTGACAAGAGGGGACGACAAGAAACCGTTTTAAAAATAAAGTAAATAGTTGGATAATGGAAGTTACAAATCATTTAAAGTATTTTAAAGTAAAAGAATTCTATTCGTTCGTTGATTTACATCAATTGAAACATCCATGGTTGAATCATTAATTTTATAATGTTACGGGTCTTGATTGCTCCTTAAAATTTTTCTCCAATGTTTTGTACCATTTCTGTAAATTTTAGCAGATGCTGTCCTAGATGAGTCTATTTATTTTTGTTAGAAAGTAAATAATGTTACAATTTATTCTGTGGTCTAATTTTCGTGAATTTGTTATTTTTTTCATGAATATATCGGTGTTGTAATTGTTGTTTTTTCAGTGTAAATTAAAAAAAAGTTATAACAGTTTCATTGATCTGAATTGTGTCTTCTTCATGAACATCATTAATTTATTAAGTTTTGTAGCAGTATTTGCTATGGAAATCGTAGTTTTAAAAGTGAAGCTACGATAAATAAAAAGATTACTATCATATTTAATTAAAATAAAGCATAAACACAATTATGACGAATTATTTCATAATTTAAAATCGAGAATGTTTTTGATAAAGTGAAGTTAAGTATTGCCTGGCAATACCGTCAGCAAAATATTAAATTACAAAGAAGAAATAGGCGTAATTTTTGTGGCATATGTTATAAATGTTATAATATATGACTCTTTATACTCTTCGTCTTCGTCGTTCCTTCGTTCTACGTTTCTCTGGGCGTATTTTCTTCCACAAATTTTAATGTAATTAAAAAAAATATGGCTAAAAGTCTGGAGAACAGAAGAAAAATGTATTAAAAACACACTCAACTCACACACAAACCTTACTTAACAAACGATGAACATAAAATGTAGGAACAGTCAGCTTTCAGGTCCATTTAGCACTAGCACCAATTAAAATTGTATAGGTGAATAATAATAATGACAGTTAAAAAATTAACAATAAAGCGATCTCTTAGGCGAGATTCAGTGCTATTTATGTAAATTATAATGAATGCCGTTTATCAGAAATAAATTATATTTTTTTTAATTTATGTACAAAGCTATCAAACTAAAATTCAATAGATTAGAATGTGTTATCAATATGATATGATCTTTCACATGCTAACTGCAAAAACATAGCCACGTTTCTATAAAACAATGCCAATGGATAACACATATGTATATCCTCTCAAAGGGTGTTAACAAGGGAATCCTAAATTTGATCTGGCAGGGTGTATCGTCCGTAGCTTAACGCACAGCGCCTACCATTTGATTGGTTGAGGGTGCTGGTTCAAGATCCGCTCGACTGTAAAATTTATAATTTCTCATTTTATTAGAATTATTTATGTTAATGTTGGTGTCTTGAGTGTAAATAAGTTCGCCAGAGCTTATCGGAGAGAGGACAAGGGATGCCATGTGTGTCATAATTAAGCATAATAGGCTATGGTAACCGCACACCATTAGGTACTCCGTATACTTGTTATATAAAAAGTAGTCTTAAATTAGAATTAAAACGTAGATTTAATATTATTTGACATCTTATATATAATTTATGTATCCTTTCTTTTTATCATTTATTTTTTCTTTGTTAAACTAATCTTGCCATACGCGTCCTTCCAAATATAGAGTAAAAATTTGTATCATTACTGATTTTTTTGTCCGGCACTGTAGGTTTATTGTAAAAAGCCATATATTTATAAGTAATGTAAATGTATATAACTGTTTCTTGCAAAAAAAAAACTATAATAACTATTTGTCCAAGAGCCAAGACGCAGTAAACATAAGTTACCTTACTATAGTAGGGCCAATTTAAAAGATCACATTTGACATCTGTCAGTTACTTGTAAAGTGAATTGTAAAATGACCTTATTTGGTAATTATTATAATAAAGATAAATCTTAATTGAAAAAAAAATAAGCAAATGTAATATTGTATGCCCGCCGGTTAAGGTTAAGTTATTAAATTTTTATCAAGTGGCCCTACTTTCAAGAAGTAACGAACATACATCAAGCGGTATGTTTTTCATAGTTACATTTTAGTTAGAGGTAAAGTATGTGCATTATACCGTAAGTAAAAAGCGGATTGACTGGGAAATGTACCTCCACCATAGAGAAATGCCGCGGCCAAATAACTTTACGTTATGCCCTTGCGCGTATGCAAGGTCAAGATACCGTAATAAGACCACCTGCAGATGATGTACTGACAGCGTCGACAACAAACAATATTCCGACTGTTGCAACTGTCCACAAGCCAGGGAAACTGCTGAAAACATGTGTATTTTTATCTAAACAAACACTTAAGCCACACCTCGAAAAGTAATTGCCCATGTTCCCGCGTACGATCTGCGCGGGACGATATAATTATTTTGTGAATTTGTGTTGTGAAATAGCTATAATGCACGCAGAAGACAAGCTAAAATCTACTAAGGGTAGGATCCTCAGCGGCGAGGATCGCGTTGCCCCCTTAACACGTGATCGGTAATACCGTGCAAGTGATCTGACCCCCATTTCGAATTCCATCTTTTTACTTCAGCGGCCGCCTGAGATGTGGCCCATAAGGGTGCCCTCAGCTATTAGTCGTTTAAATTAAGCTACTGGTTGAGCTACTTTTGCGCTAGCCAACTGCTCGTTGTTTTCAATTCTTTAATTTGATATACTATTGCTAAATGTAACAATAATAGCTTAGTAACTTATTTATTTAAGAATATTAAAAATACATGTGACGAAACAGACCGCACGGACGGACTAATTTTAAATATTTTGTTACTTTAATTACTGTTTTTAAACTGTGTTTATGTAATACATTGTGAGCTTGACAAGTACAAGTGTATGTGCTGAATAAATTTCATTATTTCATTTCATTACTTAACGAATTTAATTAATATTTTACTATAGATTAAACACAATTAATGTAAATGTGTATGTATTATGTAAAAAGGAAATAATTAGAGCATTCTTTACATTTTTTGACTAGTTATTACTTTTTGGTGATACAAGAGCATAATAATATTGTCAAGATATATAGACTCACAGATCAAATTCCTAATACACGAATTAAAAGAAAAATGGTGAAAAAAAACTGCGCCCACGGAGGGATATGAAATTAGGTACAGTTAAAGTTCTTATGTAGAAGGACTGCAGAAAGCTTTTATTTTTATGTAATAGGCATTTGAAATAAATAATTTTAATAAAAAACGATTACACACACATCAAATCATGGTGATTTCAACACACTGAAAAACTGAGAAGAGACAAAGTGAAAGAAGAAGCTGCGAACAGATAATATATTATATATTTGTCTTTAATGTCTACTATAGACATTAAAGACAAATATATAATATATTTAACAATAAAATCTTAATGGCCGAAATTTGAACAAGTGGGATCGCTAGTTCCTGTTAATTTTGTATAGTGGAATGGATTTCCAAAGTTAAGATGGGTAACTAGGTAAAAATATCAAGGGGTTAATAGAAACGGTAACTAAATTGTACTTATATTATTACTTACATATATATATATATGCAAATTGTTCCCAACTCTACGTTTTATCTATGCTCTACTAATATACGGTGTTCCTTTCAAGTAGTTTAAATGAGTGTACGTTAAGTATTTATTTTCATATAAAAGAACACGTATAGACGAATTACTACCGTATCCAATTAATTACCGCTGTAAACTCTACAAATTGCATACACGATAACGGGAACCTTTTACTGATGCAAGGGTTAACTAATAACAGCTATTTATTCTGCTCTACCCTCATTAAACCACTGTATGTATACTTATAGATATACCACAGTTATTAAAATATTGCTCGATATGAATAATACATACTCGTTTTATCATTATCCATAACTTTAGTTAGATTAGAGCCGATCCTAGCTGCCATTACAAACCCTGCCATGCAACCGATACAAACCTATTCTTCATTTATCTGCCTAAATGTTAGGACTAGACCCAATGATATTTTATCCAAGATACGTTGCGTTCATAATAACCGACATTTAAAATATGGTCCCGCTGGTACCTTTAACAGCACACATGTTGATAAGTTGCACTAATAGTACAAAAGATAGGAAAAACATAAGAGATAGCTATCATTTGATAGCTATCATTTAAACAATCGCATAGAATTATAAGACAAAACGTCCCAATTGGGACGTTTTTGAGTATTCACGTAGCGTAACATATCTGCCTCTTTTTAAATAAAATATCATTGAGTAGACCTCTACTTAATTCGCAATGTAGATAGTCATAAGCCACGACTATGTCGACCTTATTTTAACATAAGTTATGACCCTCTAAAAATCCATAAACAAGTTTGTAGAAAATAAATACCAAGGAAATAAATCGGGGACTGGAAAACTGCCAGCCCATAGATATTTATCCTGTCATTTAATTACAAAAAAAAAACGGTTCATAATTGGAGGAATAAATTGAAAAATATGATTACCAAATTTAGTCGATTTTAGTATTGTTTTCATTTGCGAATATATGAATTGGGGGCGAATATCAAACAATCAAATCATTTATTTGCTGAACACAGGTACAACAATAGGTATTCTGCTGGCAAAATGAAGCGGGCTTTAATATCGAATATCTTTTTTTCGGTTATTTGCTGTAGATAATAATTTACACATCCAGTTGAGGGATATTCCTAAAAAGATCTAATTACACTGCATAGTGTCACATCGTGAAGCGACCTTTAATTTGTTGACGCAGGGAGTCTCTGTCTGTATCCACTGTTTTTTCTCCGAACCAGTTTGCTGTCTTCTCTTAATATGTCAAAGTAACACGCTCCAAGTCATTAACTCGGTAGCTTCAAATAGGTTTTTCTACACTTTTTGTGATCACAACGCCACTTTTTTCACAATCTCGCTGGTTAAAATAATTAGAGGATTCAGTAAATATGAAGAAGGGTGTGTAAAAATAGCTCTGCTGTGCCCCTTCTTTCACTTCTTATCAATATTTTTTCCTCACTAGCGTAACGCTAATATTCAAGATTAATTAAATTCACGCTTTCCGACTAAGTAATGTAAATGAACAGCTTAATTTTGCATTTTTATTGAAGTTCACATTGTTTTACAAAGTGCCTCATAATTTCTCGTCCACATCCTCTTCACTGCTGCAAATGCTATACGAATAGACTTGACCGTTGAAACAATATTAATGGAATTCTGTTCATGAGCATAACTGGTTGCTGTGGCATATAAAACAGCCTGACTAGTTAATTACAATGTTATCGCTCAAGCGCCGGGTAGTATGTGCCCGGAGTGGCGGGCTCAGGGTGCGCTCGCCATCTCACGAGAATCGCTTATAACAATGTTGAGAAACATAACGAGCTTATGTGATCAATAGTTATATGAAAGTCGCGAGAACAATGAGAATTATGAGAGCTATCCGCGAGAAATTGTCGGGTCATACACTTTTTGCACAATATTGTGATTAGTTCGGCCGCGTTAACGGGCCTCTATCTAGCACCTATGTTTAATGAAGATTAATAGCTTTTCATTGACTTGAAAAAATATCAATTATTGTCATCATTGATACAAGAATTCCGATTTTATTTGTAGCAGCATTTATGTTATGTTCTTATTTCTTAATGCTGTACATATTTTTTATCCCCGCAGTGAATTTGAACTAAAATTCAATCAATATTGAAACGTAACACATTGATGTGGTTATCGGTATAGAAGTGATGTTTCCAAGTAATGTATTTGTTTTGTATGTATGTTGTTAATTATATACTTACAAAGATTTTTTTTCTGTTTTGATTTCTAATCAGATTCAGATACATTTTTGCATTTAATAAATTCGGCGGTCGGATTATTCTAGCGGGTTCGCTAAGGTGACGGTTGTGTAGTTTTTGTAGAGGTTATCGACATAAGCGTTGTAGTATTACGAGTATTCACTAATTTAGAGAGATATTGTGAACATTAATTAATTATAATGTATATTCTACAGTAATTAAAAAATTACATAACATCTATTTTGATTTATTAAAAGATTTCGTAATTGGAAAAAGTTTAGCTGGAATAATACGACAATAGATCAATAGAGTAAGTCAAACGCTCAAGATTATTGGTTAAAGGAGACCCTTAAATGACAAAACCATCATATAACCTATATTTGTAAGCTTTTCGCTAAATCTCAACAGCTTACCTTTAATAAATACATATGTTACAAGTTTAAATTTAATAGAGGAAGGAGAAGTAGAAATTTAAAACATATAATTACGAATTACCTACAAATAAATCAAATATTTATTTCGTTCGTAGTGTATTCTTCGCTCAGGAAGAACTTCGTGGTATTATATTTCCCTAGAAATTTATATTCTTGCCGATATTATTGATCAGTTTAATGTGTTTCCCATCACGTTTTGACAGTTTTCCGTTCACTTTATACCAGTTAATGTAAGTGAAACGATTAAATGGTATGGACACTAACCACACAAACATTACTGAATCAACGTGCAGTTTCATCAGGACTACTCATCTTTAAAGTCGTCCCTCTTATGCCTATACTCTTCTGTACTTGGTTGTTAGAGTTGTTCAAGCCGCCCAGCAGGCCTCTGACATGGCTTATCGACTATTGTTTAACGACTAGAACAGGGGCCGAGAGGTTAACTTGCTTCCAAAGCACGAAGACGCTCACAAATTAAAATACCTTAGCGGTCACCCGTATTAGCGCCCGTCTGTAATCGCCCTGAGGCAAGGATCTATACCCAACAGTAGTACCGTCTAGCGTGAAGTACTTAGTTTATAGTTTTGTTTTGCTAGATCGCTTGTGCCCTCGGTCGCTTCTGCCATCCGATATAGCAGTAAAAGCCCAACTAACATAAACCTTAAAAAATCTTGTATTTCTTTTAAGTTCCAACATAGAAATGCTATTTAGAAATCATTAATTACTATCAAAAACAGTATCTTACAATTGGTTAAGTAAAAAAGCAGTGTCATTTGCTGCAGACTTATAGGGGGTGCATTTATTTAGAAATGCCAACGCTTTAATTAGTCAGAAAGTCACTCGATTTTGGGCAAATTTATTGTAACGGTTATAGAGAGATAGCAGTTGGTCACGATGGTATTTTATTGTCGCTATTTAATTTTATCTGGACGAAGAACGGCGGGATGGAACGAGTTCGCGTGGTGGTAAAAACTCGGCTGGTGCCGGAGCGGGAATGTATCGGCGAGTCATGGAGGAATTTCATCCGGAATCTCTAATTAAAACTTATCTAGTCTCTGTAGTTTGTCGAAAGCTTACTAGTGAATTGCTATTTTGAACTTTTGCTGAGTAAATATTAAAAAAAACTGAGTGTCGTTTGACAACTGACAGAAGCAAAGCTTTAAATATCACATTTTGTTTTTTCATATTTACAAACTCAAACGAACTTATTTTTCATTTTTAGTTCCCTATGACATTTAGGAAGAATGAAAATATTAATTAAATCGATTATTTGTTGTTTTGCGGACCATCGACCAGATGAGTAGAGTAACTTAACCTTCTTCTTTAATTCTCGAGTGGTCAGTAGTGATCGTAGTGTCAGTGAAACCGGTAGGCCACTGAACACAGCCGGGACCAACAAGTTATCGTACCCTCCGAAGCAGCGATACTCTCTTATAAATTAAAAAAGTAGAAGTAGTCTCCCATCTATTGAATGACCGCGCGCCTTGGTCCTTAACCTCGCCTATCTCTTACGGGTCCGTGAAGTCACCCGACAATAGTCGTATTACGGAAGAATGGACTAGTCTGTGATACAGAAGGTACGTAGGATTCTTCCGTCTTGTTCACGTCGACATTTTTTATTGTTCTCTTTTAGTTCATCCTAATTGAACGTTAAGAAGCTTCGCTTTAAAAATATTTCAAAATGAAGGCTCGATCTCGGTAATATAGCCGGTAACTCGCTCCGTTACATTATATATTATGTTTTATTGGATCCAGTTTAATCAACAGAGCCGTTTACCGCTGGGTATTATCAATGTCAAAATGCAATTATCGTTAAGACATTGTACGGTAATAAACGGTTCGCATCTCAAGCCGATGAGTGCTAACGGTCCACCGGTCTGTACCATCTGTAGGGGTTAAAACTCCCTATATGGCGCTGGATAAAAAGGTGCCTGGTGACATTACAGAAGACATTTATTAATATTTGTGTTACAATTAACATTTTTATACCAGTCAGGTTACTGTTAACTAGGGAATGAAATACATTTTCATTTCTAATTTTTATTTTAATGGCCTTACACGTGGTTCACGCATGATTGTAAAGTGAAAAATTCTATTTTGTAAGGTATTCATTGGTAATTTTAAGAGGATTACGCTCATCTATTCTGTATAGAGTTGTTTTTTGTTTTTGTCTTCATTGGTTTGGTCGTAATTCACGCTTATTAGATTTAATGTTTCAAATATCTACAGATATAACGTCTAGAATTTTTTTTCCTCTTGAAAATGGGAAAAAATATGCGCAAATTAAGTTGGTTGCCAATAAATAAATTAGAATTGTATAATTTTGGGGTTTATTTATCTAAATCTATGGGGAGCCAACTCAACACATAGAAGCGTGTTATAAGTTTGATGTCTAATATTTCGGGCGATTAGTTTTAATGCAATTTTTTCAAAAAGACAATTTCATCGAAAATCTGTACTGCTGCTAATAGGTTTGATTTATGTTTTCTACATTTATAAGCATTTCTCTGCAATTTCTTTTCTTTTTCTGGATTGGGGTATGTTTGACAGTAGGATAGGGTATATACCTACAGGTGAACGTAACCTCCACATTGCAGGAACTAGTATTTATTAATTAGTAGGATATCACATAATATTACTTAAGTGTTTCATGGAATATGCGGTAGACGGCTTGGTCATGTACAAATAATCCGTGTGAAATTAGTGCACCCGTCTATGTTCACGTGGGAGTTGTGATTTATGTATTTAGTATTGAGAATTGATATTATAGGTTGGTAGTTGATTTCCATTTAATGTAGCTAATTTATATGAATGACGTAATGCTAAATTTCAAAGCTCTCAGACGCACTAGTAGGAGATTGTACTTGTGGCGCAGCTGTGCACAGGCGCTCTACCGGCCAAGTCGCCGAACATCGATTTCGTGAATGGTGTTCAAATAATTAAAGGTTAAAAATGACTTAATCAATCGTTAAATCGACTTCAACGTTGACAATCGATTCCGGACCATTTATGACGTCACATGTGGTCATGGAAGCCGATTTAACGATTGATTAAGTCATTTTTAACCTTTATTTATTTGAACGCCATTGACGAACATGATGTTCGGCGATTTAGCCGGTAGAGCCCCAGGTTAAAGTAGACACATCGCTACTTCCCCATACACGTTTTGTGGATTCCATGACCACACAAGTTAACTCTTAGTGCCACCAATTTACAAGGTAGGAAAGATAAAATTTAAGAAACTGAACAAATAAAGCGATAGTTTATTAAGGAATTAGGAAATTAAATTTTGTCTTTTCATACATATTGCGTCAGCTTATATCGACATTTTTGTTAGACAAGTTAATATTTTGAAAGTTTTTGTTTTACGCGTTGAGTGTACATATACCCGTCACTTTCATAGGCAAATTAAAGTTAACTGGAAGAGATAAGGCCTCTTTGGAAAATTTTAAATATAATTAAATGAATCTTGTATCTTTATCTTGTAAACTTTGCTGTGTTAATAGTAGTATATAATAAGATGTATTCATCTTTTCTTAGCTCCCTAAGTTTGGTTCACTATCTATGTATACTTTGATGTATGTATCGATTTATGTTATTCCTTCGGAATTAGAGTGTGTTTTAAGTTCGTATTAGTACTCGTATTGTTTGTTAGTTTGTATTTACGGAAATACATACATACATAGACTCACGCCTGTTTCCCAGAGGGGTAGGAATTGCATTTGTCACGATCTTTGCACATCTCTTTTGCCTCGTTCACTGTCATTATATTCTTTATCATTATACATGCTCGCTGGTTTAGGGTACTTCTGACCTACCCTTTCTTGAGAACTTCTCCGATTTGGACAGAGAATGTACGTAATTGATTAATAATTTTAATAAGTATGGCTATAACATGCTGTTTGTCGAGAAAAAACTATTATATTAAATACCTCACCGAAGAGTAAGCGGGCGTGACGTAGTAATGACAAAATAATGCTAGCGTGTTTGTTCGTCAGTTGATGTAAATATTGTCAAGAGATTTTCTTACTTCTTATTGGTACTTCATTGGGGCATTGTTGTGCAGTTCGTGTTAATTAATCTGGCTCCGCTCAATGTACCTGAGGCGGCAGCGGTTTTACAATAGCTCAATGTATGGCGGCTGAATCCGTAACAATGCTTAGCTTTGCCAATTAACAGCTGCATTTTAGATTAGCCGATAAACAGTTACTTGAAAGTCGGTAAGTAATGACAAAGTATGATTGAGAGTAGTCGGTAACATGCATTTTAACACTATAGAGGTGTTAATTAGAGGAGTTGGAACGGTTAGGTAGTTTTTATCCGTAACTTCTTTTTGAACTTATCATAAACTGCGATCCGCCCCTAATTAGCATGGTTAGAAAGACAGATTTAGAACAACTATTTAGGGGGCACATAAATAGTTGTCCTATGCGGGAGTCGAACTCGAAACATGAGGGCACCGAGGTAGTAGCGAGGCGACCAACTTAACCACCTACGCCTTAAATGCAGCCAAATTTTAGTCAGACACAACCTATTTACAAACGGATTTTCTTGTGGGTATGTAATTATGTATGTATAAGTACTATAAACCTTTAGTAAGTTATTTTATATATCATCAATAGTTACCGCAGTGTTGGCGAAATATTTGTAATACTTTGGCCACATTATTGTAATTTTCGTAGAAATCCCATGTTGTAGACTTGTAGTCTGATTGTTAAGCTTTCTATGGATGAAATAATTTTTAAGATTAAGTAGTTTTTATATTAATCAATTACAAACAAACTAATTACAAACTTTGCAATTCTGTATTTCATACGACGAAATTAATTTAAATAACATTAATTATATGTACATCTTATTCATTACTAGCCAGTATATTGCCAATATCGAGTGGGAATTGATATTATGAACGGAATTCCTATAGATATTTGGAATAGTAAATATGGATGAAATACACGTGGATCACGACACAAGTATTCACGGCTGATTAGCGGATCATTATTAATTACATCACTTTCGTTTATATACCTACTTGGAGCCTTCAAGATTTCCCTATTATTTATTGTTAAAGGGCCACAAAATTGAGCTAAGATATGGAAATTAACCCTATTCAGCCCTAGATTTCTATAATATCCTGGGACAATACACACATGGCCATCTGATCCCAAATTAAGCAGAGCTTGTACTATGGAAATAAAATAACTGATATACGTACTGCATATAGGTACTACTTTGCTTTTGTAAATACATACTTATATAGATAACTTATGTATATAAGTACGTATTTACCAAAGAACTTCTAGTTACCCCGTTTTATTGCCCTTAATGTTATTTAGAAAAATTACCAACAATCAATTGGCAAACTTTATATAACCAGTTATTTCAACGACATCAAAAAAAAAATTAAAATTTGTTTATTTGGTAGTGCCTAGAATTGGAGCCATGGGCTTTTAGATGCACACGACAGTAGAAGTAAAAACAGATTGGCGTTGCATTTACATATAGGGGTGCTATACAGGCAGGATGTAAAGATATGAAGAAACGAATGAAAAATGTATTCCAAAATTAATTTGCCTGATTACAACAATCTTACACTCCTGCCAAAGTACGTGCCAATTTATTGGTTAGTGACCTGGTGATCCTACCACTAACCTAGGTTACCTAATGCTTTTGACTTTTACAAGAAACGTTTAGAATCCCCAACACGAAAAGAGGGATGATACTAGTTGTATTCGTTTGTATTAGTCTTGTTAAAGAATGCTCACATTTCAATATGGTTTTTTGTCGTCAAGTTTTATTGGCCATTTCTTCAAAAAAACTACTGACCCCGTTTAAAAGTTTCTTTTTTTGGGTTCTATCTCATCATCTCACTGGGTTTTCTAGATTTATTCGTGATCCTATTTAGAACTCCATGTTTATTTTTTCAATATGTCTTAAATATAAATTTCCTGTAATATCGATGACGCGACGCGATGGGACGCTTCCCTTAGTGGTCATCACGCGGCGTCCACTCGCATCACAAACTCCGAAATGCTAAAAATGGCATAAATAATTTATACGTGGCTTGCTCGAGCTCCGTTTTTGTCGCGGCCGACCTGTCCACTGATGCATTTATAATATAAGGGTGCTTTTTGCAAAGTCCCTCGGCGGCGCTGGAATGCAACCGCTAAAATTGATCATGTTGCAAACGTGAGCTGCAGAGTAATGCTGCAGCTTTGTGGTCAGGCTAAACTGTTGTGGTTCTGTGTTCCGGTAATATTGTACGTATTGAAACAGCGAATCCAACTTGCGAAACGTGCATGAAACATTAGTTATGCATTCTGTTACTGTATACCTATTGGATATAAATGTCGTACAAACTTTGAATATAGTAGACTGCCGGTGTAGGTACATCGATAATACCTAAATGGCGAAGCTAAATTCTTCAACGTTTTCTGCCTACTAGAGCTCTTAGCCTGATGTTCTCACCAGTCCGTAAGTGATCGGCGAAGTCAAGCAACTAGGCTCGCGGTCAGTCCATAGATAGGTGACCGCCGAAGTGGATTCATTTCTGAACGTCTCCGTGCTTCAGAGGGCACTTTAAGCTGTCGGTCCCGGTTGTAGCCGTTAGGCAACAGTAGTTAAGACGTGTCAATGGCCTACTGGGCGGCTTGAACAACTTTGACATTACAATAGGGTAACCACTGCCCATACGATAAGTAAGTAGATAAGTATAGTAGTATCTTGGTTTTATTTCTAAGCTAACAACTACATAATGCTGTGATGTCATCATCAGAGTCAGACAAATGACTGAACTTTTTAATTTAAAAGTTTAATGTTCTGTCATTTATCTTATGTCGCGTTAATTGAATTACGTGCATCCGCCAATTATCACTAATTATGTGGGCGGTACAGATATATTGTAGCAAGTCCAGTCATAAGGAGACCTCATAGAAATGTCATTAAAGAAACGGGAATGATTATTGGGTTGAGTAGATAGAATAAATAGATAAGTACACTTTATTGTACATCAAAAGGTTACATGTGACAGGTTGCATTTTTACATTATAATGTAGAAATTAATTGGCGGCTTTATCCCATTATAGCAGTCTATTCTAGAGATATGTTTGTAGTGTCTGAATTATATCGGTGGCGGCGAAACGCAATAAGAGCCAACTACCCAGGGCATGTTATATTGCATTAGTGCGTGCGCAAACAAGGGTCTTATAATCGATCTAACACGACCAGTGAGAGATCTACAGGACCAACAGCTTTACGTGCTCTCTAAGGGTCTATGCACACCACGTTTTTTAAGCGCGCCGTTGACGCACGTTTGCAGCGATACAGACGCGATACGCACGCGAGTCGGACGCAGCCTGTGGACCTTTGCACACCTGTATAAATTCAAATCAAAAGTGTTTGGATCGATACAGACGCGCGTGTGTAGCGATACATACACACGCGCGTTAGTATCGCGTCTGTATCGATACCCACGAGAGCGTTAGCATCGCATCTGTATCGCTACACACGCGCGTCTGTATCGCTACAGACGCGTCGGTGCCGCGCGCTTGTATCAGTATCAACGTCAATAAACTGCTCTGTAGGATAAAAGCATAGGCTCTAAGGCTGAGATCTATAGAACGTACTTAGACTTTGCTAAAACTTTACTTACGTACAACTTTGCTAAGTGTATGCTAAGCTTATACTTTGATTTGGTATTTATAGACTTTTTGACGTTAACATTATGCTTAGCATAAGCTAAGACAGACACAGTCAAAACACCAATTGTAATTTCGTTACATGCATTAACTTCTGTCTAAGTAAAGTCTGAGCAAAGTCTAAGTACGCTCTATAGATCTCAGCCTAAGGCACGGGGTTGGAAAACCGTAAACTTACAAACACCTACTGCTACTTGGTGTTCTTCTTGCCATACAAATATCACCATCCAATAACTTCTTCTGGCTTGAAGCAAAATTTGAACCTCCTGGGCTTAAAAACTAGAACTATCCAGTCGGTCGTCTTAAAAAAAAAAAACAAAATGAGGACTATAGCTCTTCACCTAAATACATTTTATACTGATCAATTTTCTTTGGCAAATGTTATATTATGTTTTTATTGATCTGTTATCCGATGATATTAGTATTCATGTCACGCGAGTATTGACATTGTCAGTTACTAGTGGGTAATTGGTGACATTAATTAGTGACATTTTTTTCCAGTAAACAAGCAGTATTCGATGGCAAGAGGGCGATCCGAGGAGGGATTCCGTTCGTGTTCCGTAAGTGTTTGTAGTTATAATTGGATAAGGAATTATTGTTTGTACAAACGACTTCAACTTTCCTTCATAATTTTATAATCTAATTATATCGTACTATTTTGAAAAAAGAATTATCAATATCATTTCCCAAGCTGGGAGGTCGAGTAACATACCTACATAAAAAAAATAGTTATGACTTTCCAAGAATGGTCATCGTTAGTGTTGTATGATTAACATTCCAAAATGTTTAGAACAAGTTTTCAGTTTTATATGATATTTATTTATCTAAAGAAATAGGAAAAACTGGAGTCTCCATATTTAGTGGTCACAAAAAATATTAAAATGAAAACTTGTTCTGAATATTTTTTTATATTAATCACACAAAATGACTGAAGCACATTTTGTAAAAGGGCCTTAATTTTTTTTGCGTATATGTCATGTGTCAATGTCCAACAAGATAATAGCTGGATACTGGGCCTTAATAAAAAATCTAGGTACGGCCAGGCCAATCGACTTCAACTAATAACGAATTTCTTTTAAACCCGAAGTTATATATAGTTGTTTTAGTTTTGAGATATTCGAATGAATTAGTTAAGAGATGAAGGAGGAAAACCTTAAATAAAATTCTGATTTAATGTCTTGTCTGCATTATCCACACATAATTTAGCCAATTCCAAGTGAGATTTTACATACATATTTGGCTTACAGAAGGTTTTGATGGGTAAGAAATTGAGGGACTAGTCCAAAAAAAAAATATTACCGTAATTGTATGAAATTAAAATTAGATATTAAATAAATAATTGCTTTAAATAACAATTTTGCTAAAATGCTGGCATGTTAAAATTAAGGAAAACTAGCTTGATCTCGTGTAATGCGGAAAGATCTAGATTTCAGGCTAGTCTATACTAAATTTAGTTTAAAAACGCTTTTCAATAATTCCCATGAATGAGTACCAAACAGAAACACACTTTCGTATGTACAACAGCGTGTTATGACGTTGCAGCTCAGTTCGGCCAATGGGCGTTTGGACCACAGCACGGGTTCGCGAGAATAGCGAGATGGCACGTGGAAAAGATGCCCGAGAGGCTCCCCAGTGGGGACGTGGAAGCGGTCTTCAGTTTGATGGACGATGACTTTACCAGATCCATGTGGCATTTCCAGTAAGTACTTCGAACACTAATTTATTTTGTTTTTCTTTTGTGTATCCACGCACGATTTGGCTAATGACAAAAGAGAATTGATATTAGAATGGTATTTTTGAATATTGAGATTTTGGCTGTCCAGTTTCTTACTGAAGCAAAACTCCCCGGTGTTGCAGCTAAGTCGAATGGCAGACAAGCAATTAGAAGTAGACGACTCTGATAAGTGACCCTGAGAAACCCGTAGTGTTCATTTAGTGCTAGATGATAATAGTACTGGTATAAATCCAGTTTGTTGTAAGAACTTGGGGTCTTGTTGATTGAGTCCAGCTATTCTATAGAGTCTTAGACACCACCCTGTCTTTTTTCCCGTTCTGTACTTGCGGCCCCCTCTCCCCATTTTCTTTGTTGAGGAGTTATTCGGATAGAATCCCTCAGAATCTCAGTTTTCGCCTTTTTTAGTGTTATTGGAATTTAGCCTGGCTTGAAATGGCTTTGCAACTCGAGAATTTTGGCGATTTGGGCCGAGTGCGAGTAGCTCATTTACAACCAATATTTATATATGCAGTTAATAAGCCGGAGTTACAAATATAATCACAAGAAAGAAGTATTTCCTCAAAATCTTCTCTGATATATCTATCCTTTAATTTCTTTAAGAGGTCCCTACGGCGTAATTCTTCGGCTCTTTGACTGCAAATTATCTGAAGGATATCGTGAAAAACTGTCTTATACCCAGAATCGATACAAAATAGCTGTTTCAACTTTTCATTTTCAGAGGAAGCATTAAGCTGAACGTCTGTTGAACTTGTTTAGTCAACAAGGCTTTGTAAGGCAGTATTAACGAATTCGATCTGAGCCAAAAAGGCATTCGATAACACGCCAAAACTACGGTCCATCTAGAACCAACTATGTAGACTAGGCAGCTATGTAGGACATATTATAGTTCACGACGTGTACAACACGTTTTGATCCGACCAGGGATCTGAACCCAGGAGTTCTTTATCTGTAGTTTAACACGCTACCGCTAGACTAACAAGGCAGGTTAGGTTACCTATGAAATACCGTATAAATATATTTAAAATCGAATATAAAGCATTGGCTAAATTTATCAATTTGAAGAACCTATTGGCTATTATTTTTAAAATAAACTAAAAAGTCGTTTTGATCCTCTCATCGGGTTTTAAATTTTTCCTGTAAAAAGCTGTCTAAACTTGAAGATTATCAGTAAAGCAAGTTTTCTAGTAGTACTCCTGTCATTTTAAGGTTTTGTCGGGAATCTGTGGATAAGTGTTGTTCTGAATAAAGAGTGGTGTAGAACAATTGACAACTCTCGCTTGTTTGACAGCAAGCTTGGCTATCATCGATTGCAATTCTTCACAGTACACCTATGCAGTAATTATTGTGTCAGGTCTCAAGAAGCTGTTATATAGTTCAAGTTCCACTCTACCTATAATAATATCCTTGGACATTATACACACTCGGCCATCTGATCCCAAAGTAAGCGGAGCTTGGACTATGGACATCAGATGACTGATTTTTACTACAGATTATACTACTTTTTTTTTGTAAATACTTATATAGATAAATACACCCAGACACAAGACCAACAGGCTTGTTCATGCATACAAGTATCTATCCTGGGTGGGAATCAAACCCACGACCTGCGGCGTGAAAGGCAAGCATCTTACCAACCACGCCAATTGTTTAGCTGTTAATAACTCAATTTGCGTTTGGAATTTGGTTTGGCTGTGTCCCCTGTGTGGAACCAAGGTGACGAACGGTTTCGATTGTCACACAAATACTTTTCATCACCATTGACAACCCGATTCAGAATCCCCTCATTAAAAAAAGATTTTGATTTTGTTTTGTTGCTAGACAGGAAGTTTGTAAGATACTCATCTTCCAAGCTTTTTATTTTTCTGATTGGACGTAAATAAGTTATTATTGACTGGCCTGTTGGTGTAGTGCTTAGTGACCCTGACTGCTAAGTCAAAGGTCGTGTGTTCGATTCCTACCCATATGGATTTGTATCTATCCCTCAAAAATATACGGATTATTTGTTCTGTGTCTGGGTGTAACTTATTTGTAATGTCCTCCTAGCCGAATTTCAGCCACGGCGGCCAGTCTCAACAGAGATTAGCCATTTGCGCGGGACATATTATAGTGCTCAAGTGTGTGCGCAAACACAGGAGCGCTTTCTATTCCATCACTCTCATGATCCGATGGGACACCAGGCGACACGACCGGAAAGATCAGGCACAGGACCGACGGCTTTACGTGCTCTCCGAGGCACGGGGGTATAATACCGCTAACTCCCAGACTTCGGGCAGATGCTGAGAAATTTTTCTTTTTACAGAAAAGTTCCAAAATCCCTTTTGCCCGACCCGGGATTTGAACCCAGGACCTCATTATCTGCGGGTAAACACGCTACCGCTAAACCAACGAGGCAGTCAAACTCTAATAATATTACAAACAAGAAACTTATTTGTAATATTATTATGTAGGTATGTAGGTATTTATAAATTTATTACTATGTTTATCAGATGTCTGGTCCCCATAGTACAGTGTCTGCCTAGATGGCAGAGACTGTACTGATTGGGATCAGATGGCAGTGTGCTAATTGTCTCAAGATATTTTACATTCGAGAAAAATCTTCTTCCTATACGGTTTTCTAACCATCGTTGTATATTTTCGTCTCTGGTCGGCTACGACGCTCTTCAGACAGTACGTTTACTTGTCCATATACAAATCAAATCAAATCACTTTTATTTGTTACACAGGTAAAAAAAAATACAGATCTTACATTTGGTGAACAGAACGCTATGTTATGCCCGAAGGCGTACAAATATGGTGTGCATCTAGCTCAAAATTACGAATTTAAATTTCACAAAAAAAATAATATACATATTTGAGAATCATGCATAATTTAATTATCAAAATAAATTCATTAATTATATAATAAAACTTGATCATGTTAGATTTAAATGTGGAATTATATAATTATAAATGTCAAGTAAAAGAATCTAAGTACCTTTATCCAAATAATTAAAATGTCAAAAAGAAAAAAAAAAATAGTCACTATAATTCAAAATGTCAAAAATTATTAAATGTCAATATTAATAATAAATTTCAATTCCAAATTAATAAATCATTTAAGTTTTTGTCCTTTAACACAGAAACAAAGCATTTTTTTTTATATTGAGCCATCATTGAGAAATTCATCCAGTGTGTAGTAACATTTGTCACTAAGCATGTTATTAAGTACCTTTTTGAATTTTGTTACTTGCATATTTTTAAGGGCATCCGGTAATTTATTATAAATTTTTGGAGCGTTGCCGAAAAAACTTTTACGCATTAAGGCTGTTTTACATTTAACATTACATAGTTTGCTACAATATTGAGTACGCACTGGATTTCTTCTGACTGCCGATAAGCTGACAAATAAATGCGGGTTTTTTTTTACAAACAATGCAGTTTCCATTATGTACATTGCTGGCAGTGTCAATATTTTTAATTTTTTGAAATGTGGAATACAGCTATCTGTCGTTTTTAGACCACACATAGACCTCACACAGCGTTTCTGCATCCTAAATACGACCTCCCTATTAGCTGACTGCCCCCAGAAAATAATCCCGTACCGTAGAATAGAAGCTACAAGTCCATGGTATGCTGTTAGCAATGTCTCAATATTAACCTTCTTTGACAATTGGAATAGTGCATACGCAGATTTACTAAGTCGTTTACATATTATGTCAGTATACATTGGTTGTGTTATTAGTAACACATATAAATTGTTGATATTTCGTACCGTCTGTACTGCTTTAGTACAAAGACGGAATTTGTATTTGAAAGCAATCCAACTTTTTTCATGATCAACGAAAAAAAAAACAATCGATTTTAAAAAGAAATGTCTGGATTCGAATTTTAAATTCTAAATAGAATGTTTCTCGATCACATTAGCCTGTATTAAATAAATAAATTTTAATTAAATAGCGAATATTTCCTTCGGGATTCACATTAAATAAAACTCAAAACTGTTTGAGTAAGTAGGTGCACTAACTGTTAGTGTACCTACTTTGCGAATACAAAGTAGCAATTGACAGCAAGGGATTTTTTTTTATCCTGGGACTGAACTTAAACTAAACAGAGCTTGTACTATGGAATAATATACTGCTTATCTTTTGTAAATACATACTTACATATATAGATAATTACACCCAGAGTCGGGACAAACAGACATGTTCATCCACAAAAATATTTGTCCTAGGTGGGAATCGAACCCAAGACCTGCGGTGTGAAATGCAAGCATTTAATAACCAAGTTTATTTCTCGACTGTAGTAAAATCAGTGTAATTTGCGGGAATGTAATGGCGTTCCGTTTTGCTTGTAACAAGCACCTAGATTCAATGTCTAAGTGACTGCATTTCCTACTATAATGGTATATCGATGTCACGGCCTTGATGTTCAGATCTAGATAAATATGAAAACATTGTAACGTTATGATAACATGATGCGATACATTCGAATGAAACGTTCTATATTGCTGCTTTGAAAAACAGTTTTTCACTGACAAATTATAGTTTAACTGAATTGTAGGCAAATATTTGGCCTGGCCGTGTAGTAAGCTCAGAAAAGGTCTACGTTGTATACAAGGTGTAACATAAATGGTGCAGGAAACTTAGAAAGGATCTCCTCATTTTACACAACCAATAAAAAACGACCAAAAAAATATTAGTTGTGAACTACGTAAAATATTTTTGGCTTGGTTATTACTAATCGTTGTGCTACTCTTTCATTTGTTTATTTTGTATATTGATGTGTTTCACGGTCTTTAGTTCAAGTGATTTATGTAACATCTTGTATAGGGCGACACAATAAAACAGTTTTGTCTGGTGACGCAGTGAATTGTTACTGCCATGTAATACCAAACTTGGCAGACTCTTTACTATGGCAACCAGACAACTGATAAACATATTTCATCATCATCATCATATCAGCCGAAAGACGTCCACTGCTGGACAAAGGCCTCCCCCAAAGATCTCCACAATGGTCGGTCTTGCGCTATCCGCAGCGATTTCCAGCGACCCGCACGAGATCATATAAACATATTTATATGTTCCTAATTAAATAAATATTATACATTGATACATTACACCCAGACACAGAACAAATAATGGTGGTCGCCACACAAAGATTTGTCTTAGATGGGGATCGAACCCACGTCCTCTGGCTTAGCAGTCAGCGTCACTAACCACTAGACCAACAGACTAGTTAAATACATTGATAGTATTCGTAAGATCTGTAAACGTTATATTCCAATTATAGACAATTTTTTTTTATCAATAATATTAGTCCATACGGTAATTTCAATTGAATGTAAATACTAATAATAATAATGATTTATTTATTATTATATGAAAACATTGTAACATTATGATAACAAGCAAAAAGCTTAGGGCTTGATATCTGGCTGGAGAGTTACATGCAGAAGGCGGTTTTGCTGGCGAATGCCATGATTGTGCGGAAATTTTTCTCCATGCAGCCCATATATTTTATGAGATGTATTCGTATTAAAATACCCTTATATAATATATTGTAAATAATATTGGTAATAAACATGTGATATACTAATAATATTGATTTCACAATAATAATAGTAATAATTCAATCAATCCACAGATTCAGACTAACATACAGGCTGATCCTCCGAGAAAAGGAGCTACATTTCAACATCGGCGTGTACAACCCCAGTAAAGACCTGACGTTCAGCTGCCAGATGCTACTCCACACGTACTTCAAGGTGCCAGACGTGAGGCGGTGCCAGATCACTGGCATGCACGGCTGCATGTTCATAGACAAGGTACGCAATTCATGAAAGTCGGACACAAATTAATAATAATAATCTAGGACATTATACACACACGGCCATCTGATCCAAAACTAAGCAGAACTTGTACTCTGGAAGCCAGATAACTGATATACTACACATATTTATTTTCTTTTGTAAATACCCACTTATATAGACTCAAGACAAACAGACATGTTCATGCACACAAATATCTGGCCAGGGTCGGAATCGAACCCACGACCTGCGGTGTGAAAGGCAATCATTTTCCAATACTAACCGGCCCGACAACGTCATGAAAGAGAATAGAGAGATGATGTTACAGCAAATAAAACAACGGTTGCCGTAGTGTCCTTATCATATGGGTAGTGGTTACCGTCGTCAGAGTTGAACAAGCCGCCCATTAACACTCGGACCTGGGGCTCTACCGGCTAAGTCGCTGAACATCGTTTTTGTGAATGGCGTTCAAATGAATAACGGTTACAAATGACTTACACGTTAAATCGGCTTCCATGAGCACATGTGACGTCATAAATGGTGCGGAATCGATTGTAAACGTTGAAGCCGATTTAACGATTGATTAGGTAATTTTTAACCTTTATTTATTTGAACGCCATTTAAGAAATCGTTGTTCGGCCACTTAGCCGGTAGAGCCCCTGGCTTAACGACCGTTGCTAATGACTACAACCGTGACCGACAACTTACCAATCGTTATAGTGACAATTAGTAGTATTGACAAGGTATGATAGATATTATATTCCTGACAACCTAAGATGTTACAATTATATTTAGGAAATTAAGATAGATTGACGATTTGTACCTTTTCGTAGGTTTATGTTCTCTGTCCCTGCGTAGATTGTCTGAGAGAGACTATCACATTTTGTGATGTAGCCGCCAATAGGCGAGCGGCCTAACTTTTTATTTCTTAATTTTAAGGCCAGACATAAATATAGCTTAACAGTAAAATTCAAAATCGGAATTGCCATAAAACTAACGAAGTTATAAGCATTTGAAAATCATGTTAGATAAAGAACGCGATATACTAACAAATGACGTCACTTGTAGAAGACTACAAGTAGAAGTTCCATACTAACAGTCATTTTGCGAGAAAAGGACAGGGCCAAGAATTTAAAACGCTTACATATATCCAATAAGTATATAAGTCGATTTTAAATATTTTTTTATTTGTGAATTATATTAGTGTTCATTTATTGAATAATTTCAATATCAATGCATTACTACTATAATGTTATGAGCTCTTTTGCTAATTTTAGTGAACATGACAGAGTTACCTTATCTCTCTTATGTGTTTGTTTAGACGCGGGAAGGCACAGTATACCAAGAGACGCGGGAAGTGGTCACCATCAACGAATGGACGGACAGGATCTACCAGAACACGATGCAAGAGCACATTATCACCAACGTGGTCAGTGGGCGCAAGATGAGGATACAGAAGTACAACTTCCCTGATACTGGTACATATTTATATATTTATTATATAACTTCATCTGATGACAAGAAGTTGAAAGCATCGAATTATATTAGTCTCTAGTTCCTAGTGGACAGAAAACTATCAAAACACGTAAAAACAGAGTGAAATATAACAAAATCATTAAATGCGAGAGATAAACAATATCCTATACAAATAAATAAAATTGGAGTGTCTGTTTGTAATATTGAAACAACCGGTTTTTACTACATAAATATGAATATATATACCGTACATACACCAAATTAACATTTTTTACAATTTTTGTCTGTCTGTCTGTTTGTTCCGGCTAATCTCTGAAACGGCTGGACCTATTTTGACGGGACTTTTATTGGCAGGTAGCTGATGTAATAAGGAGTAACTTAGGCTTCTTTTATTTTAGAAAAAGTCATTTATTTTACAAAAAAACAATAAAAAAACAAAATAAACTAATTAACACGCGGACGAAGTCGCGGGCACAGCTAGTTTATTATAAATATTTACTATACAATTAAGTTTTTGCTTATCATAACAAATCCACTACATAATATAATAAACTATTAAAATGAGTTGTAAGTTTATCGAGCAAAAGTAGTTGAATCGTGTTTTTGGAATAAATGATAATAATAGTCAAATTAGGAATTTTATTATTTATTAAAAATAATAGGTCTTTACCTATGAAATTGCCGTTTTGTATGAAAAAATTTAAACGAATTTTTTTCATGAATTTTTTTATTTGTATTAATCGAAGTAATCACCCATGCAATCAATGCATCTTTGCCATCGCAGTGGCAGTTTATTGATGCCCTTCTTAAAGAAATCAGCTGGACGGGAGGCAACAAATTCTTCAAAGGCATTTTGTACTGCCTCTCGGGTATTGAATTTTTTTCCCGCCAAGAAGTTATCCAAATTCTGGAAAAAGTAGTAGTCTGTAGGCGCAAGGTCTGGTGAGTAGGGCGGATGACGGAGAGCTTCCAACCCCAGTTCTTGCAACTTGGAGACCGTCTGCTGTGCAGTATGAGGTCGCGCGTTGTCGTGCAGGAGCAGCGGAGACGAGCGATTGACCAATGCTGGTTGGAGATGCGCCAGCTTCTCCATCATTGTGCTCAGTTCTTCACAGTACACATCTGCAGTAATGCTCACCCCGTTTGGTAAGAAGCTGTGATGAATCACACCGGCGCTAGACCACCAAACAGTGACCATCACTTTTCTAGGGGTAAGTTTTCGTTTAGGGCATTGTTTAGGTGCTGAACCAGGATCCAACCAACTTGCTGAGCGCTTGCGGTTATCAAACAGAATCCATTTTTCATCGCAGGTAACAATGCGGTTCAAAATTCCTTCATTTGTGTGTCTGTTGAGCAGTGCAAGGCACGTCTCGACGCGTACTTCGCGCTGGCGATCATTGAGTTCGTGGGGCACCCATTTGTCAAGCTTTTTTACCTTGCCAATTTGACGCAAATGGACCAATATTGTTTTGACGCTAACGTCGAAAGCTGCTGCTAATTCAGCCGTAGATTGTGTATCATCAGCTTCCACAACCGCCTTTAATTCGTCATTGTCGACCAAAGTCTTCGGACGACCGCGAGGTGCATTTTTCAGGTCGAAATTTCCAGAACGGAAGCGAGCAAACCAATAACAGGTGGTGCGTTGGTTTGTAGTGTTAGCTCCGTAAACGTCGTTGATGTTGCGTGCCGCTTGTGCCGCGTTGCTGCCACGACGGTACTCATATTCCATAATTACTCGAATTTTTAACGTATCCATGATGACGAAAAAGATTGAAATGCGATGAAAATGTAACACTAATCAATAAAGAAATGACTACTTTTGGAAAAAAGAATCCATGTTTTTAAAATAAAATTAATTTGAAATTAGAATTCTTAGCCAAACAAAAATTATTTTGATTTGAAATGGCCAGTACTGCAGAACGGCAATTTCATAGGTAAAGACCTAATATTAAAACTAATCAGTTTGGCCGATGTTAGCGGCACTTGCGAAGAACATGGGATCACTGACCCGTTGCCAACTGTTTCCGCATCCTTCATAAGCACTTACGACTCCAATACATTGAAAAACAGAAGGCATATTACCAGAATAGTATTCTGTTAAGTGTATGTACTTGGCCTTTTGTGACATTAATAGAGGGAAAAACCATTCCGATGTAGTCTATCAACTCTTCATCTATAAACGCTTACTTAGAAGCAATCTATATAAATAAAAAGACAAGTCCTGACTGACTGACTGACTCATCAACGCCCAGCCCAAACCCTTGGACCTAGAAAGCTGAAATTTTGCACAAATGTTTGTTTTATAATGTAGACAAGGAATAAGGAAGGATTTTTCGAAATTCAACCCCTAAGGGGGTAAAACAGGGGCGCTAAGTTAGTATGAAACTTTGCCGTTTTTGAAGTTTAAGGTATAAAAATTGGTATTTGGCCTTCCAGTTAAAAATAAAAAATCACGTATTTCAGGGTTTCTGGAAATTCCACCCCCAAGGGCGAAAAATAGGGGATGTAAGTTAGTATGGAAAATGTGTCAATTTTTAAGTTAAACGCATGAAAATTGGTATTTGGCCTTTTAGTTAAAAATAAAAAATATATATTTCAGGATTTTTGGGAATTCCACCCCTTAGGGCGTAAAATAGGGTATGTAAGTTTGTATGAAAAATGCGACTTTTTTGAAGTTAAACCCATGAAAATTGGTATTTGACCTTTCAGTTAAAAATAAAAATATGTATTCCAGGATTTTTTAAAATTCCACCCCGAAGGGCATAAAATAGGTGATGTAAGTTTATACTGACTGACATATCAACGCACAGCCTAAACGGCTGGAGTAAAAGACTTGACATTTTGACAGAAGGTACCTTTTATAAAGTAGGCATCCACTAAAGAAGGGTTTTTGAAAATTCCACCCCCAAGGGTGTAGAATAGGGGATGTAAGTTTGTATGGAAAATGTGACAATTTTTAAGTTAAACGCTAGAAAATTGGTATTTGGCCTTTTATTTAAAAATAAAAAATATATATTTCAGCATTTTTGGAAATTCCAGCCCCAAGAGCGTAAAATAGGGGGTGTAAGTTTGTATGAAAAATGTGTCAATTTTTAAGTTAAACGCATGAAAATTGGTATTAAGCATTTCAATTAAAAATATATATTTCAGGATTTTTGGGAATTCCACCCCTTAGGGCGTAAAATAGGGCATGTAAGTTTGTATGAAAAATGCGACTTTTTTGAAGTTAAACCCATGAAAATTGGTATTTGACCTTTCAGTTGAAAATAAAAATATGTGTTCCAGGATTTTTGAAAATTCCACCCCGAAGGGCATAAAATAGGTGATGTAAGTTTATACTGACTGACATATCAACGCACAGCCTAAACGGCTGGAGTAAAAGACTTGACATTTTGACAGAAGGTACCTTTTATGACGTAGGCATCCACTAAAGAAGGGTTTTTGAAAATTCCACCCCCAAGGGTGTAAAATTAGGGATGTAAGTTTGTATGAAAAATGTGAAACGTTTTAAGTTAAACGCATGAAAATTGATACTTGGCATTTCAGTAAAATATATATTTCTGAATATTTGAGAATCCCCCCCCCCCCCCCCCCCCCCTAAGGGCGTAAAGTAGGGTACGTAAGTTTCTATGTAAACTGCGACTTGAAGTTAAACGCATGAAAATTGGTACTTAGAATTTCAGTTAAAAATTAAAAATATATATTTCAGGATTTTTGGGTAGTTATTTTATTTTACTTTATTTAACTTACTGACTATACTTAAGGACAATTGATATGTATTCTTTGATTTTTGCGTGATGATATCGGGTCCTTTTTGTAAATAACAGTAGCAAAGTAGTTTTTCATTTATTTCTTAGTAAGGTTATTTATAGGTTAGGTTTTATTCAATTTATATTGCTTATTTGTTTTAAAAGTTATATTTTTTAGATTAAGCTTAAGTAATAAGTAGTTACATTGGTCATCATTCAAAATTGTCGCGGACAAAGTCGCGGGCACCAGCTAGTCAATAATAATAATAACAATAATAATACCTAGGGACAATGTCACGCAGACCATCCTAGCCCCAAACTAAGCAAAGCTTGTACTATGAGTACCAGGCGACGATATACATACTTATATAGATAGATAAATACTTATATACATAGAAAACATCATGACTCAGAAAAAATCAATCAATCATTTATTTTATTTATTCGCTGAACACAGGTACAGATATATACATGTTATATTAAAATAATAGAACTCTTCGTTCTACCTAAAGGTATGTAAATGTTTTCATTTATATTCACATCTAAGTCACTACATAGTAGTCAACAGAATATTGTAAAATATCTAGTAAAAACTTGAGAGGTGTCAAGGGACACCCGGATGGACCGAAGTTATTTCTTATTATTTATTATGTATACCATTTATTGACACCACACTGTTCAATGCGAAATAGAAATGAAAATATCTGGCTTGCTTTCTATAAGAGAGAGGGAGAGACAGACAGAGAAACATGCGCAAGCCGCACAGATGCAAAAAGTGTCGTGACAACTTTTCGTAAGATTTGTTTCCGTCTAGCCCCCTTTCACAACACGCGATTAGGAACTTCGTTCCAATAAAAAACTTCTCATGTATTATAAACAGTAAAAAGGTAGGTATCACTTGGAAACCCTCGCAAGCGTTTTAATAGAGTAGTTGCCTTGTTTAACTTCATGTAGGGTTGGGCATTTAAACTGACAACGGATAGTAAATTAAAGAAAGTACATTCAGACTCAGGAAAACTATTTATGTGTCACACAAATAATTTTCCTGCGTGGAAATTGAACCCGGGGCACGACAGTATTAACTTTTAATGGAGTAAATGATAAATAATTTATAGACCGAAGTATGTTACTGTTTAAATAAAGCAGGTGACGTATATTTATACGTAACATTTATATTTGGATATGTATTGGACAATGTTAAAATAAATGAAATGATTTACTATGCATTTTTAATGTTTTCGATAGCATTTCAGTACAATGTTTCTGGTTTAGACGTTCGAATTCTAATCTTTATTACTAAGAAATATTTTAAATTGGCTTGTGAAGGCACGTTTAAAGTGGGGATGGAAAAGGATATAGGTACTGTCTCTTTTTGGCAGTGTATGTGTATGTATAATGAAGCTGGTGTAACTATATTTTTCTGAAGATTTACCGACTTTATGTCGGTTGTGTGGGTGTGGTTTTATACAAGTATGAGACAAAAGAATTTATCAGTCACGTCAGTGCGTAAATGTGCGACACTACGCTTTGAAGGGTTTGTTTACTCGTCTGTATTATATGACGTAATGTGGGTAATTACGGGAAGCACGAGTTTAAAAATAGTAATAAATTGGAAACATATAATCAATCAAACTTGATTTGGAGGTAATGAAAATTTCCTTCTCCAAATGTATATCCACTCCAGTTAATATAGTATTCTGTTTTCGTTCGCAGTAATCTGGAACCCCTGGGCGGAGTACGCGAAGGAAATCCCAGACTTCGGTGACGACGAGTTCCCCAACATGGTGTGCGTGGAGGCGGGCCGCGTGGCCGCGCCCATCGTGCTGCTGCCCGGCACCGCCTTCGAGGCCAGCCAGATACTGCAGGTAACTAACCACACGTAATCTTATCAAACCACACGTAATCTTAACTGACCACACGTTATCTTAACAAACCACACGTAATCTTTACTAAACACAGTATAGAGTCGAGATTTATTTCTAAGGCAATACCAATATGAAAATAGGTGTTCACAAATAGCATTTTTATATCTTTGTGAAAAACCTTCTCAGAAGGGGAGTATTCCCATATCGGGCTTGCCTTGTAAGGACTATGGCACCCAACTAATAAATATATTTTTCCAATTAGGAAGTGAAACGCTTGGATTTAACTTTTTAATTTATTTAAAAACTCCAACGTGTATCCTCCCGCACTAGGCAATTTAATCCATGTATCGTAAAGGACTTTTCAAACATGAACTTCTCACACACAAATGGTTGTCCTATGCGGAAAGGAGAACTGTTTGTGTCACCCATTTATAGTTGTTTTGAATCTGGCGTGCTTTATGTCCATGAATTTCATGTGCATGCTGGGGCTCTACAGGCTAAGTCGCCGAACATCGATTTCTTAAATGGCGTTCATATAAAGATTAAAAATGACTTAATCAATCGTTAAATCAGCTTCAACGTTGACAATCGATTCCGGACATGTATGACGTCACATGTGGTCATGGAGGCCGATTTAACGATGGATTAAGTCATTTTTAACCCTTATTTATTTGAACGCCATTTAAGAAATCGATGTTCGGCGACGTAGCCGGTAGAGCCCCTGGAGGTAACAGCCAACATAAGTCCAATAGAGTGTTTCTTCAGCTCAGATGTCGCAGCGATATAGAAGTGAAACACCAGACATCTTCCGATTACCTCGGCTCCCTAATGCTTCGAATTCGGTCACACAATAGTTGTCCTGTGCACAACTATTTCTGTGACCCAATTATATTTCAGACATTTTTTAAATTAATTGTATCGATTCAAGTGCGGGCGGGAATAGAACCGAATACCCCGTGGGTCGTACGGTATATCCGGACCCATGTGCGTTAGCTGTGTGGTTTTCAGACACTAATTTATTCAATCCAATCGATATTTTCTTAATGCACTTAAGACGCTTTTAACGCTATCTTACCGAAACCTACACGGCTTACTAATTATAGTTGTACTGAACCGTGTGTGTTAATTGTATGTTTTTAATGTCCTCCGGGCGCTGTCCTTTTAACTAAAGTACAAAAGAAGTTATTATTAGAAAGGACCTTATATAGGTACAGCGTTACTTCTAAAACACCAACAACCTCGCAGTTCTTTGTCAAATTATCAAAAGTTGTTGCTTATGATGTTAGCAATCTAGTCCTGCGAGGTTGCTGGTGTTTTACAAATAACCCTATATGTTATAGACAAAATGTAATATCGATTTAATAACCTCTTCTTTTTTCGATACAATATGTAACTTAATTAACGCACATCCTGAAAATAGTTTGTTCAAAATCGTTTACTGAATCGATTAATATAATTTTTAATACAGGTAATTTTTTATTCCAAAAATAATTATTACTACCGAAATTATTGTAATATTAACCCTGTACAGTCAAAACAAATTGAAATAGACCGTAAGTTAAAGTAATAAGACTATTAAAATCGCAGTATTATTTGTATTCATACAAGTTCCATAATTCAATACAAAATAAAGAAAAATAAACTTTATTTCAAGACTAATTTAGTAAATAACAATGCATATACATGTTGAATAAAAAAAATCAGTGTATGTATTATGATTATAACATAATATTCTAATTGGGGTGTTTGAGGGTGTGCGTTAATTACGTTACATGTTGTATATGTTAGTAAAGAACTGACAACATCAAATGTAAACCGTAGCCTAGTTGGTAGTGCTCCTACCTACGAAGCTGGTGGTCCTGGGTTCGAATCCCGGTATGTGCAAATATTTGTGTGATGAGCATGAATATTTGTTTCTGAGTCATGGATGTTTTCTATGTATTTATGTATACGATATACATACTTATATAGATAGATATCTATATAAGTATGTATATCGTCGCCTGGTACCCATAGTACAAGCTTTGCTTACTTTGGGGCTAGGATGATCTGTGTGACATTGTCCCCAGATATTAATAATGATATTAATATTAAAACCTCCACGAAGCAATAGAACAGAGGGTCATAATCTTTCTCCATTCATGTTCTAGGTGATGTAATAGAAAGCTCGTCGCCAGATAACACAGCCGTCCACTGGAGCCCAGTCAGCCACGCGGGGCTCGCCGCCTCCACGCGTTACCTTATCCATAGCGGTGATTTTGTTAACATCTAATGCTAATTCTACTGTCATTTCTCACCATACAAATGTATCATTATGTATATCGTTTTAGCAATGTTCCTCGTAATAGTACAGCATATCATGACAATGCTTTTTAGTTTCGTTTAGTTAGTAACAATCACTGTGTTCATTTGTTTCTACATGCCCCTTTACCAGGTTTGGCTATATTTTGCATTGCTTTGGACCTTATTCCCAAGACATAAGGTTGAAATTGATGTGTTCTCGTATAGTTCACCGCCTGTTCAACGGCTAATCAAATCATTCCATTGTACAATAGTTATTTACAAATTGTAGTATATATTTTTATAATTGCAACATTCCTACAGGCTTTTAAACAATCACTAATGATATTGAGCGCCACAAATAAATTTTTTTTGGCTGCAGTCTATTTTGTAATGTTTTGTTTTAGTATGAGTATATATACTATAATCCGATGTGAGAGACAAGTATAAGCTAATGCCTTATGTGTATTGAACTCTAATGATACCATTAAAATAATTGTACAGTATTAAAAATCACGTTCTTTAAAATTATTTCTATAACGATATGTAATGAAGTGTCAAAACTTATCAAGATTAGAGACTGAAGTGTCAAAATTGAGTCAAAGTTTTGACACTTCATTACTTATTAACAAGGTCGTTATTCACATGACTATCGTGCGATTTTATTAATCTTACAACACTAATAAACTTAACCGAAAAATCGCAAAATTTGAAAAGAGTAACACCCGCGATGTTTCTAAACGAATTTTAATCTAATACAGTTATTAAAACCGCAACGAAACAAAATACATTAAATACGTAAATAAATATAAAGTTAAATGTATTTCTGTCTTTTTAGGTGATGCTTTTTGTTCAATATCGATATGCGATTTACTATCATTCATCTCTTTCTAAAATGGTTCTTATGAAGAGGACAGGGCTACTTCAGTTATGACAATATATTTTTTCGATTACCGTATTTCTTAACAACGCCAACTAATGTAAGCATAGTACTTTGTATGAAAAGAACAGTGACGCTACAATTTTAATAAGAACACAAATAATAAATATCGTGGGACAACCAACACAGTCATCTGATCCCAAAATAGGTACAGCTTTTAATATGACAACCAGGCAACTTATAAACATACTTATATATTTCTGATACATACATAAGATAAGTAATATAAATACATTACACCCAGAAATAGGACACATAATCATGCTCATTACACAATTATTTGTCCCGGGTGGAAATGGAAACCACGACCTCTGGCTTAGCACTCAGGGTCACTAACAGGCCAAATTTTTAAATGTGTTTAATTATTATATACTAGCTGTGCCCCGCGGTTTTACCCGCGTTAAACTTTATAAATTATAGTCTATGAGTTAATCCAGGGTGTCATTTAACTCCATACCAAATTTTATTAAAATCGCTCCAGCCGTTTAGACGTGAAGACGTAACAAACATACTTTCGCCTTTATAATATTTGTGTGATTAAATTACTTTAGTTGGCACTGTTTTAGAATGAGGGTCATTTTCGTGGAAAAAATATATTCTTCCAAATTAGGTATACGTTCATTTGCTTCCTTTCTGTCTTCCACTGTTTCTTTGATCTTGTTATAATATTGTTCTGATTGTTTTCTGTTAATGTTAAGTACTTTCTAATCTTGCGTTAAGACTAGATGCACAAATGTTTGCTAGATATTAAGTGACCATTCCAACAATACACGTGTCGTTGCCTTCCTGAGGTGCTAACATATTTATCTGCCGCACTCAAACATATTTAAGGGCATTTTTGGGGCGATTACAGCTGAAAGAAGTCCACTTTCGCACAAGCCTCCCCCAAGAATCATCTTGGGGGGATATCATATGCCATAATCGCCACGCTTGCCAGACGGGTTGGGCGATCGCAGAATGATGGGCATAGTACACAGAAGGAAGCAACTGCCCGTCCTCTGGTAGATATTCCCTCGGGTCCACTTCTACGCCCCCCACGGGATGAAATTGGGTGATGATAGTCTTATATTCACCACACAGCAGTATTTTTCAGTATGATCTTATTTTCAAAAGGTCTCCGAAAATTTTGCATTCGGACCAATGTAATGGTTCCCTCCGATCCTCAGGCACAAAACATCTTAAAAAGAAACCTTCATGCACCTCCACATAAGTAACTATCCTAAGCCGAGGACTGAACTAAAGGATCTGGAAACCACCAGGGGCGGGTTACTTAGTATTAGGCGGCTTGAGCAGTGAATGCACTCTGGGATAACACCAAACGCCATGTAAAAATGAGTCTCCCTTCTAGACAAATTCTCATTTTGGGGCCATCTTGAGAGACTTTGTGCTTCAGACTTCATCGAGTTGGTTCCGTTTATCGTGAAGTAACCACATATATGACAATAAAGTGTAGGTAGTCAGAAGCTTAAATAAATATGATACGTGTCCCACTACAAAAACATTTTATGATCATCGCTACGATAACGTTTAAAATTGTTGAAACTTATGTTCTTCTAGGTTTAGTATTTTGCAGATAATTTCATGACATCCTTAATAAGAGTATTGGTCTAACAGGCGTATGAGTTTCTAGATCGGATGGCAGGCACTAGTAGTGTTATTATATTTGTACTTAGCATCATCAATCATTAAATATGTTTGAGGGCGGCATCAAGAGGGTTGTTCCTTACAATCTATTTGCTAATTGAAGTACTTTAAAAGAAATGTTAAAACGAAACAATATTATCTATTTGAGAGAACAAACAAATCCTTCAATTTATTTGTTTTATCAAATGTTTAATACACACATCACTGAATTTGTTTAATTTTCATTTTTTGAAATACTCAGGCTTATTTAAGTTATTAACTAATGACTACATTTCTTTTCAATACTTGTTGGAAAATGTTATCTTTTAAAAGCATTGAACATGATTTGAAATTAACCAATGTCGTCCAGTTTAAAAAGTTCGCTAGGAGATAGTGTTATATGTTGAGAATATCGTGAGACTTGGCAAAAGTAATTGGTAAAATTAATTGTAATTAAAAAGCTTTTATTCTCTTTTGCAAAATTTTAATCTATTCTTTTGGCTGAATATTTCTTAAAAAAAATAAAAGAATTTGCCAAGATTTTAAGTAATAAACAAGTGTTGTTACAATTGAGGATAATTAATTAAAATTACCTAGTTATTTTCGCGTAATCTTGAAGATCGTGTGACACACGGTCGTTAAGGAAATTACAAAGTCGGGATAATGGTATCCTCGCCTTGCGTCGTAAATTAAAATTGGACACTGATGTGTATAAAATTCTTTTCTGCTCTTGTGTCACAATTATTTTACAAAAGCAACTTGGTTTATTTTACTATCAATTTAATTCGCATAATAGATTCCTTTTTTAAATTTTGTAAGTATGTATGTTATACGGAGTCTTTTCTTCTAATTAATATCATACGATATATCAGTATCTTTAGGCAAGTATTAGGCGTTCTAAATAATTATAAAAAAATATAACACAAAGTATTAAAAAGATGAACCAATTATGATTTTTTTCCTACTAATCTGAAGCCTCTACATTGTAGCTTTGTCAATTTAATAATATAATTATATGTAAATCTGGTAATGTATGTTGTACAAAAATATGTGATTTTTAAGTACATTTTTTTTGTACATTTATTTTTATTTTCTTTCTATAATTTGGCATGTTTTTGGAGGCTTTTAAAGTATACGAAGATTAACATAAGCATATGTACTTAGATATAAAGAGTTCCTTGTTTTAAAATACAAACGATTGGGTAGGTTTTTTGTACTAAAGTCACATGTATTATGTCATATCGACATGTTGTAAAGGTAATTGTTATTATGTATAATATACATTCAGTAGTGTCTTGATGCTCTCTCGACTTAGAGGTAGAATTAAGGAAACATTTTGTTCTTTGATCAATAGTTTTAAGTCAGTACTGACTTGTCCGTAGCGAGTAGCACTCGCGTAATTATTAATTGTAACTAACATGGCGAGTCGCTCCTCCCAGTGACTCGACCCAACGAAATTTGCAACGAAGTGTACTTCCATAGGTGCAATAAAATGATGTAAAATCGAAAATGTGTTTTATTTTTCAAATTTTCAACCATTAGCATTATGCATATCATACCAGTGGCATACAATTAGCACTCCGCGTTGTCCGCTCATTATTTTGGATATGTCAAAAGAGGACCGATATTTTGGAGTGAATCCACTCCCAAATATCTGTGTTATTGGCCCATCTGAAGTTAACCACATTTTTTTAATCAACCGACATAGCGACGGCTTAGAAATTATGGCGGTGTTTTCTGGAAAAGATAGCCAAGCCACTAAATTTCAGGAAGTACACGAATAACAAGTATAAATTATAGTGTTACAGCTTTAAGCATGTCATAAAAAAGTGTGACTTGGGTAACCCCGTCAGGCGAAGTTCATGTACGAAATAATTGCATTAATGAGACATATAACTAAACTATATTACAATGGGTGTCATAAAAAGGCTGAAAGTCACCCAAAGAGAGGACTATACTGGGATTATCCCTGCGTGATCGAACAACAAATATCAAAATCCGAAGACAAACCAAAGTTACTGTCAAATGCCGAAAAAAAAAATTAAGTAACTACGTCGTTAACTTGAAACATTGACTGACCATAAAGTTAGTATACCAGGTATACTAACTTTATGACATACATATTCTACTAGACACGCTGTTTCGAATCTCTGCACCTGTCCGGCTGTCCGCGAGGTGAGGGGCGCGGGCGCGGCGGGCACAATCATAAAAGTGAATAAGTGGGCTCACAGATGTGACACTATAGAAATATTTTACCTTTTTGCATTCTGTCTCGGAGATAGATTTTAAGTATTGATTGGTAAATTATTTCCTAATTATTGGTAAAGGTATTAGGTATTTTTGGAGCGATTTTAAATTAGCAGCCGGAACAATGACGATATAGGTATTATGACAATAATGTTAGATATTATTAAAAAAACAACATGATTATCAATGATAATTAGCCAGCAGATATAGAAAAAAAGGTTATTTTCCATCAAATAAAATTATTTATGTATACATCTGACGTATTGTGGAAGGTGAGATATCGAATAAAAAATAATATTGTTTGCTTTTGGACCAACAACAATTAACTTAAAAAAACACAAACAAATTATATACATATGGTATGGTATACGCACCTTTACCTATTTCCGTGCGTATATATGGTATGGTATACGCACGGAAATAGGTAAAATCTATCAACAACATTTGTCACGTCTCTTTTATATTTTCTTACACTCTGATGGCAGTGAATAAGTAGTACTATTCACTCAAATGCAATGGAAGAAAAGAGGAAGCGAGATGGGTAATGATACGGCGAGCAAGGGCAAGCATTATTTTATTCATAAATCAGAAATAATTATGAAATAAATTGTTAACATAAATAAACTTAAATTCACGTAAAAGAGTAGTATACTCTAGTCACCAAAGTCTAATAAATGTAATCAAGCTTGTTTGTTCATCATTGACTTTGTCGAGTCAGGCGCAAACTACCACCTCACTCACTGGCTCGCGGCCGACTGAACAAGTTGCAGCTCCCGAGCTGCAACTCAGTGAGCAAATTCTCAATATGGGATTGCGCATCTAGTAGAATACATATAGGTCAATGACTTGAAATGATATTTTAATATGACCTAAATAATTTTACTTGCGGGCCTCGACAACATGTTTGTGCCCTCTATAAGAAAAGCAGGTACCTATGGCTGTTCTGAAGGGTATCTTTTTAGATATTTGAGATTGTAAATATGGGTCGATACACGGGGATTGTGTCTACAACTATTCGAGGCGGGTGTACTATACCAAAAAATCAAATATCAATTGATCGGGTTATAAATGGTACATTCAATCGAAAGTATCATTTAGAAACGATTAGTCGCAGTTATGATCTAACCTACTTTTCTAATAACGAATGTTCGTTTCATTAATGAATTGATATTATGAACGTTCGAGTATTTAGGCTTTTAATTTATATTGGATCGATTAATTGATATTGGTCAAGACAGAATAGCTGAGCGAAATCACGTTTTGCTAAAAATTGTGCCGTATTCAACATGTTGATTGCCATCTGCCAATCAGATTTATCTTACTTACTTATCGTTTTGACGGTAATTACCCTAGTGTCATAGTTGTTCTACCACCCATTAGGCTAAACGACTTTTTTCTGCTAGTTACAACCGGGACCGACAGCTTAAGTAAGTATTAACCAGATAAGAGGCTAATGGAACAACTAACTAAAGAGTCCTCCTGACTTCAAACGTTACACTGCTGGTTATGTTAGTATCAATGAGGGGATTCAAATAGATATCGGCTGCAATGTAATAAGTATAACCAAGTTTTCTCATTTGCCGTTAGACGATAATATTGAGGTAACCGGCAATGTACAGAGTTGCGGACTGGTTGCATGGTTTCAAACGCAATTACATAAATACTGCGTTTTTTATTTATTCGTACTCAATACTTTAGTTACTGGTTGAGAGCCTTCTGCGCTAGCCAACTGCTGGTTGTCTTCAATTCTTTAATTTGAATATACTTAGTAGAACGAAATTTAAAAATAATAGCTTAGTTACTTGTTAATTATTTAAAGTTTAAAAAAATATATGTACCTAATAATACAGATCGGACGTACGGACTAATAATTTTTGACTATGTATATGTACTTACTGCATTGTTAGCTTGACAAGTAAGTACCCAAGTGCTGAATAAATTTCATTATTTATTACGTTCCATAATATGAACTTAGGTGGTACTTAACTTATTATTAGATCATTATGGACCAACACAGATTACCCCCCATAGATACCGCTTACAAGGCATGATACAGTCACGACACATACATGATTTAGCTATTATAAATAGGCACGCCCCCAATTCCAATTTAGTCCTGACCGACCGTGAGAACCGTGCGGGAGTGCGAGTTTATTGTGATTTTAATAGTAAAAATACGTTTAAAATGGCTTTACGCGCAGTGCGATGGTGTGGAAAGTCAGCCAAAATGGCGTGTTACAAAAAGGATGGCATAACGTTTCATCAGTGAGTCATTTTGCCGTTGTTTCCAACATGTTACAAGCCAAACAGATTTCAGTTTATACTGGTTCATATCACTCTCGCCTCTTTCAATCATTACGCTAAGTGCAATACTTGTCTAACGAGAACACGTGTACCTAAGTTAGTGTTGGGTATCATAATTAATCTGCTCAAGTTGATATCGATATTTCTACCGAATAATTTAGAAAACTCAAGTTATTATATGTCCGTACAAATAGCTTACGGTTAAAGTTTGGTGTGTGGTAGGAATATACTTTTATTTTTTTAATCTTTATTTATTACAGAGGTTTTAATCACAATGTGACGATGCTAACCTCATAGTAATCTAATTACAAACTAAGTCCACTAATTACACTATTTATATATCTAATTACACCAGTTAGTTATTAATTTCTATTTAAGAAGACCACTTTTGCAATACTATAGAGCATTCTCGCTTCCTCTGACAAAGGGAGAGCGAGAATACTATTACAGATTCCAACATTATAACTTTTTTTAATGAGTTGTTTTCTCTCCGTCTCATTTCGAACACACTCCATTAGCACATGATAAACGTCCTCTATTTTATCGCACTCAGAGCAATTTGGAGACGAAACTTTACTCATCAAAAAAGCAAAACTATTCAATGGAATATGTCCCGATCGCAGTCTAAACGCCATAACTATGTCTGACCTGCTCATATTAGCCTGGTCTATCCAAGAGGGATTTGAAATGTCAGGCTGTATCGTCTTGTACCAAATACCTTTAGTTAAGGATCTCTGATCAAAATATTCTTTACACAATTGGTGGGATAAAAGTGTACAAAACGTTGTATGTGAAAAGAAGAAAGCGTGGTTAGACTGGCTAGCCACCAGAGCAAACGAACGAATGCATAAGGCGACGAATGAGGATATAGAAAGGGCCTGGAATGATTATAGGAAAATGAAAGGAATTGTAAAGGATGTGGTGTACGAAAAGAAAAATGAACAAAAGGATAATTTTGATAGAAGGTTGTCTAAGGATTTTCAGACGAACATTAAGTTTTTCTGGAAATCCGTTAGATCAGTAAGAGGCATAACTCAAACCTCAGAACTGAAATCCATACGAGACCAAGATGGAAATATAGTGAAAGGGGAAGAATGCGTGTTAAAACGTTGGAAGGAGTATTTTGAAAGTTTGTATGAAAGAGGTGTGAACAGAACAGAGAGTGAACGTAGTTCACTAAGTATAGACAAGAACAAATGTAAAGATGACATTGGTATGGATGAGATTGTGAAAGCTATTAAGGGTATGAAATCAGGTAAGTCACCTAGGTATGACAGGATAACTTCCGAGATGCTGAAGGCTGGACATGGCGTCATAGCGAGTCAGCTGTGCAGCCTTTTCAATTTATGCTATACCACCGGCCAAGTGCCAAGTGATTGGTGCAAGGCTGTCATCGTACCTCTTTACAAAGGGAAAGGCTCACGGCAAGACTGTAAAAACTATAGGGGCATTAGTCTGCTCAGCGTCGTTGGTAAGTTGTATGCAAAAGTATTGGTTGAAAGATTTGTGAAAGAAACCGATGCGAAAATATGGGATGCACAGGCGGGTTTTTTGGAAAGGAATGGGATGCACGGATCAGGTCTTTTCTCTGCGAAGCATAGTAGAGAAGTTTTTGGGCAAAAACTAAAAGGTTTACTCTGCCTTCGTAGACTTAGAAAAAGCCTACGATAGAGTGTTGAGGAGTGAACTATGGTCGGTACTGTCCATGTATGGGTTGAACGACAACCTTGTTCAAGCACTGAAATCTCTTTATAGGGATTCCAGAGCTTGCGTGAGGATTAACGGGTCATACACCGAGTGGTTTAGCATCCAAAAGGGTGTTAGACAGGGATGTGTAGCGTCACCGTGGTTGTTTAACCTATTCATGGATAGCTGTTTAAAAGATTTGAAAGAAAGTGAATGCGGTGTAAGGATGAATGACTTACTCATCAAATGTCTGCTTTACGCTGATGATCAAGTTTTACTTGCATCATCGGCGGACGAGTTGCAGGTGATGGTAACAAGTATGCATGAATCTTTTGAAAGGAAAGGGATGAAAATGAATGTAGGTAAGACGAAAGTAATGGTATTTGAGAGGGATGAATACACGACAGCGTATGATATTGTGATTGGAGGAGAGAAAGTCGAACAGGTGAATGAGTTTGTATATTTGGGAACTTTGTTTACGAGAGATGGGAAATATGAAAAAGATATTGTTAGAAGAGTAAATGCGGGGAACAGAGTGAATGGGGCACTACACGCCTTTATGAGTAGCCGGCAAGTATCAAAGAAGGCTCGACTAGCCGTGCACGATGGAGTGTTAGTGCCAACTTTAATGTATGGAAGTGAAAGTTGGGTATGGCAGAAAAAGAATGAAAGTAAAATAAATGCAGTGGAAATGAGAGCTCTGAGAAGTATGTGTGGTGTGACTTTGAGAGACAGAATTCGAAATACTGATGTAAGAGAGCGTTGTGGTGAGAAAGAGGATGTAGTCACAAAGATTGAAAAAGGCATGCTGAGATGGTTTGGCCATTTAGAAAGGATGAATGAAAGAAGATTGACAAAAGTATACCTGGCCTGTGTGAATGGGACAACCGGAAGGGGAAGACCACGTCGAACATTCTCTGACCAAATTGGAGATGTTCTCAAGAAAGGGCAGGTCAGAAGTACCCTAAACCGGCGAGCATGTATGAAGAATATAATGACAGTAACCGAGGCAAAAGAAGTATGCAAAGATCGTGACAAATGGAAATCCGGTGTCTCTGCCTACCCCTCTGGGAAACAGGCGTGAGTCTATGTATGTATGTATGTACAACAACCTACATCGCTCCCTAACAATATATAACAGCTCAGAGAAGTACGGATTACACTTATATTCTATACCTTCGACCAGAGCCTCCTTAGCTAAAAGATCCACTCTCGCATTTTGGATCAGGCCAATGTGAGCCGGTAGCCACTGCAGTATTATATTTTTTCTCACAGATGAGGTCACACAAACTACGCAAAATAGAGTAAGCTATCGGCATTTCTCGAGACTTTGAGGTACATCATACTAAATGTTGGAGGGCGCTCCTCGAGTCCGAAAATATGACGTAATCACCACTTTTCAGCGACTTAACGTATGATAAGGCTTCAGCTATCGCAATAAGTTCCGCGCGCATTATGCTTGTGACCCTATATACTTGATTGCTCTTAGATACGAACTGAAATAGAAATCTATACATATAATAAAATTGAAGGAAAGTCAAAACTGTACATTGAATATTTAAAAAAAAAGTATGTATGAGACAGTTCTTTTCGTCAATACAAACAAGGAACTATTTATTGCTTTAAGAAGTAAAAGACATGAAAATAAAGTGTGCATGCCATTACATAAAACAGCTCTTATTAATAAAAGTGTTTTCTGTATGGCGCCCAGGATTTATAATAAGATTCCAAGAAATATAACAGGTATCCAAGACTCAAGAATATTTAAGAAAAATCTGTATGATTTTTTTTATTAATAAAGCATACTATACAATTGATGAATATTTAAATGATAAGTTATGATTAAGATGACATTATTAAGTAGGAATCAACAATTATATAATTTAAATTGTAAACCAATCAATAAAATAAATTAATGTAATTATATAAGTATATTAATAAAACGGGCAAGTTAAATAATTTATTAAATTTGATTAGTAATAAAATAGGTAGGTAAATACAATAATTGTCAACATTTGCACGCCGAAAGGCTAATATGGAGCGTACACTGTATTACTTTTAAGATCTTTTATAACCCATATTTAAGCGAATAAAATATTTGAGTTTGAGTTTGAAAAGGATAATTGGGGTGTGATCTACAATAAATATCGAAGCCAAAAATATAGTTTTTAGAATTTTACATATATTTGTTTTCGTACAACCACATTTTGCAAGTAGGTATATTCTTAGTCCCACGTAATAGGGGCCAAACCGTTTTAAATATATTAATACCACTAACTATAATATGCAAATTTTTATCGACATGTATAAAATATAAAGTTCTACGGCCTACCCCATCCTTACGGTTAGAATGCATTTGGTTGCGACCTTGAAATAGCCAATCAAAACGCATTTTTTTCAGTCCCCGCAACCCGCGCCTTTCTCTAATTTTGGTGACTTTGAAACAGAACAAACATCTCGTGATGCGGTATCTATGGGGGGTAATCTGTGTGGACCAATGGCACAGTAAATAAGTAAGTAAGTAGGAGTAGTAGTATGGGTAATAGTTTCCCTAGAGTAGTTGAAGCCATTGTTGTAAATTACGAGGGGTGATCCAAAAGTAATGATAATCAGTTATTTCTAGTGCACACAAAAATACAAAAAAAATATCAGTCACTTGTTCAGTTACCCACTAGTTCAGGAAAAAAAAATCATATAAATAGGCCACGATTCCCGGGAGCTACATTCATTTGAATACAGACTGTCAAGGAGTGAACATCAAAATGGAAAAAAACGAAATCAGAGCTGTCATTAAATACCTCTGCTTGGAAAAAATGTCTACCAAAGACATACACAGCGACTTGGTGGAAACATTAGGGGACTCTTCTCCTCCATATTCCACAGTTGCACGCTGGGCTAAGGAGTTTAAGCTGGGAAGAACATCGACGGAAGACGAACACCGCGAAGGACGCCCATCGACGTCCCTCACTGAAGAAAATGTGAAAAAAGTTGAAGAAGTTGTATTGGAAGATCGAAGAATGACTATCAGGCATGTAGCTGAGGTCACAGGGCTCTCATATGGCAGCATTCAAAGAATCCTTGCGAACGAATTGCATATGAGAAAGGTCTCCGCGCGTTGGGTACCGAAAATGTTAAACGACGAGCAAAAGAAGAAACGAGTCGACATGTCAAGAGCAAATCTCGAAAAGTTCCAGGCAGACAAGGATAATTTTTTGTCACGTTTTGTGACCATGGACGAGACCTGGATCCACCATTTTGATCCTGAAACAAAACAACAATCGATGACATGGAAACGACCCGATGAACCGACGCCGAAGAAATTCAAAGTGTCAAGCTCAGCAGGGAAGGTTATGGCGTCTGTTTTTTGGGATGCTGAAGGAATAATCATGGTGGACTACTTGGAAAAGGGGGCCACTATTACAGGCTCCTATTATGCAGAACAAATAAGAAGATTGCGGGAGGCTATTAAGGAGAAAAGGCGAGGCAAACTGCGGGCTGGAGTACTGTTCCATCAAGACAACGCACCGGTTCACAAAGCTGCAATTGCCATGGCTGCCATTCAGGAAGCGGGCTTTGAGCTGGTGGAACACCCCCCCTATTCACCAGATCTAGCCCCCAGTGACTTCTATCTCTTTCCACGACTCAAGGAACACCTCCGAGGCAAGAAATTTGACGATGATAGCGACGTGATGGCCGCGGTTGAGGACTTTTTTGAGAGTCAAGATAAAGATTTTTTTTCTAAGGGAATTTTAGGTTTAGAAAAGAGATGGACTAAATGTATAGACTTGCTAGGAGACTATGTTGAGAAATAAATTTATTTTTTTATTTTATTCATTGTGTTTATTATTGATTATCATTACTTTTGGATCACCCCTCGTAATTGTACAGGCGCCAGCACATCCAACTACTCCAATATGTCAAATTTCTTTTATAGATTTTCAACTTTATTACATAATCATAAGGTTCACTTTCAATAGGGGAAATTTGACAGATTGGGGTAGCTTGGTGTGCTGACGTCTAGCTAATAAATAAAACCAAACTGTATCGGTAACACTAGGTTTATTTTCTACAAATTATAAATAAAAGCTCAGCCATGGTGGCGGGTGGGCGGACGTTCGTACTACTAAATTGTAAAACGGAGCAGAATCGTTCTTCATTTTATTCTCCATACAAACTTGGAGCTTACCTTCCTGCCCACGCGCCACTATAACAGAACACTAATACCCGAACAGTAAATTAACTCTGCGAAGCTTCACTGGTTGGTTTCGGACTCCAAGCGCCTACTTCTTCTAATATATCTTTCTTCGACTCAAAGTATTCCTTGTACCACATTATATGATCTTTCTTTTCCTTCACAGTGTAGAATGCGTTTTTGGATAGACCCACGCAGACTAGCTCCATGAAGTGTCTGATGGGACCTTTCTTGGGGCACCAATCTTCCAAGTGGGAATCTAAGAATATGTGCTCTGAGAAATGGACGTTTTTTTCTTCTTCTAAACCTGTAATTTATTATAATTACTTAGTTATCGTATGGGCAGTGGTCGCCCTAGTGTCAGAGTTGTTCAAGCCGCCCAGTAGGCCTCTGCATGACTTAACGACTGTTGTCTAATGCCTACAACCGGGACCGACAGCTTAACGTGCCTTCCGAAGCACGGAGGTGCTCAGAAATTAAACCACTTCGGCGTTCATCCATCTATGGACTGACCGTAAGCATAGTTGCTTAACCTCACCAATCACTGACGGACCGGTGAGAGAAACTGGCTATGAGCGCCATATTATTATAATTAGAATGTTTATTTAATTAAACACGAGATGCGTCCCGCGGTGTAACCCGCGATCACTCCATTACAGAAATATCGATGTCGAAGACGATTGACCATTATTTTGTCTTACAGATATAGTTAAAATTTTTATGGACCTTAATAATTCAATCGATATCTGTATGCAAGTTTACGATTGAGTATGAGTTTTCACCCCCAAATGTGCAGACGAACTGTGTTCAATTGTCTGGGTTGTAAATATAATTTTCAAGATGTTCTAAATGAAAATACCCTTCAAAATAAACGAATGTCAAATATGTACAGACGCCAGCACATCAAGTTACCCCAATGTGTCAAATTTCCCCAATTGTAAGTGAGCCTTATGCTTTTGTGATAAAGTTGAAAATCTATAAAAGAAATTTGACAGAAATAAATAAAAAAGGTTTTTATTCACGTAGACTTTAAAAAAGCGCTTGTAAATAGTCAGAACATGTTCGTAGGAATATATAATTAATTTATAATTATTTTTAGGTACATACAGATATTTAGGTACACGGATTGTAGGAAATAATTTACAATAAGATTTATTTTATAACAGTAAGGAATAGTAAAGATATTTAACTAACTTAAATTAAGTTATTGTCAAGGATCATGTGTAGCTTTAATTATCAAAATTTTAAATTTTAGCTATATTTTACTACATATTGTCTGAATGGTTCTGTCTATGTTAAGGTACGAATTAAATGTTATTATTATGGCGGACCTTGTGTTTATAACGACTCTTTAATGCTACCACCAGATCCAATGCGCCCCAACTGAGAAGACTCAGCGAAACAAACTCAGCGGGTGTCTCTACTACCGGTTTCAACACGGCCCAGTTGAGACGCTCCGGCGAAACATACTCAATGGGGCATATATACGAGATTTGGTCCACTTGACAGATTGGGGTAGCTGGATGTGCTGGCGTCTGTACTTTTTTATAATCATATGGTCATGCATAAGAAATATTTGTTTTATATTTTGGAAATATGAATATACTATTATTTTGCAATAGTAGTTCTAGGTGAGCAATATATACCTTGTTCATTATCAACAGGGAACTTCCAGATCTTGCCCTGTTCAGTCCACAGGATCATCTTTTGGAAGTAATTCGTCGGCGGCTGAGCAGTCGACAGAGATAGTTCACGCTGTTTCAACTTCTCCCAAACCTCGAGGCTGGTGCCATAGTTAGTTTCACCGGCCTTAAATATACCCAGAGGTTGGCCACTGAAGATGTTTACTGAGGTTGGTTGTTGTGGTGTGGACCTATAAGAAACAAAAAATAATGTTTTTTGAAACATAATAGGCTCTATTCTTTTTTCTTATAAATAGTAAGTACATGATCCTATCAGAACAAAATATACATTTGAAAATCAAATTTATATGGGACCATCTAATATATATGGCCTTTGCGTCTGTTACAGACGATTTACGGCGCATTGTCTGAGAGACATTTCTTTTAGTGGCTAAACAAACCGATGCGAGAGCGACATAGCCTCCCGCAGGCCTGACAAGAGAAGTTTGCGGTGGTTGGTGCTGAGCCGCTTTCATGTCGCTTCTGTCTCTTATCAGCAAGTACTCCGAATCAGGCTTCATCACAGATCTTACGACCCTCCACTACACGTTTGCGCCATTTCACTCTATTTTCAGCGAGCTTTTCCCAGCTACAGTGGTCAATTTTAAAGCGGCCATATTCCGCTTGGTGCAGTCTTTAAAGCGAAGCAGAGGTCTACCGACATCGCGCTTCGCATTAGCTACCGCACCCAACAGAAAACATCGTGGTATACGAGTGGGTTCCATTCTGTGCACATGCCCCAACCAACGTAAACGCTTCTGTTTAAGAAACGCTGTGGGACCATCTAAACAGCGTTCCATATCGAAAAAAAGGATTACCAAAATCTGTTCACAAAGACCAGTAATTGTGAGGATCTTTGGGGAGGTCTTTGTCCAGCATTTGATATCTTTCCACTGATATGATGTAATTTTCGACCTTATCCCAGCATTTCTTCCATTTGCCTCTGCACTGAACTACCCACTATAGTTGCGATGGCTGTGTAATAAGCCTTTAAGATTAGTATAAATTACAACTGTGTCTTACTTCTTTTCTTTATCTTTACAGTTAGCCTTAGGGATTTAACTGCTTCACCGGGCTATGTCTTATTTAGGAATAGTAATATAACATTAATAGTCAGAAATATTGTTATATGGGAAATTAGGAATATATTAACACATGTGTACCGTCTTATTAAAACCATGGTTAGTAATTTCAAACACCTGACACAAAAGAACAGTGTTATTAGTTTAAAGCCTAATAATGTGTCAAAATCAAGTTTTGTTTTAGTAAAGTATGTTCACCTATTAAAAGTGACATCTTCTAGTTTTCGTGGTTTAAATAAAAAATCATCTCACATTGTTCTCCTTAGCTCTTGCGGTGTTCCATCTGGTCTGGTCTTCCGCTGTGTGTACCTGGTCTGTTGAGCCTCAGCTTTGGTCTTGTTTACCATGCGTTTCACCTGTTGGCCTCTTGTATCCTTTTGAACGACTTCATCTTTATCTTTGGTACGGTCTACCTTCATACCAATGAGGAGATCACTGGAAAAATAAAGTAATTTTATATTATGACACCTGATGGTATGTCACTGCCACCCACTGACACTCGCAACACCAGATGGGCTACAAGCACATTGGAGTAGGTTTGCTTCTTGAAGGTTGCCATGTCATACCTTTGCAGTTAATTGATTCCACAGAGTGGTTGTGCAAGGTAACCGGGGCAGACAGCTCAGAGTACTCAACAAAGCAGACAGATGTTCAGAAATTTAATCACTTTGGCGGTCAACTACCAGTAGATTGACTGCTTTAACTCTCCAATCGTTTACGGAGCGGTGAGAGTTACTTACTGGTCATAAGTGCCTATGGAAGGTGTATGGGACAGCTTGAACTACTGCTTTATATAATAATAAAGTTTATGTGGAATCTGGTATATATTTATTTGTTTTAAACACAACACCCGCTCTAGTAAATGTGTTGCAGGGTTACAAACATATCATAGATGGACAAAGCACACCCAGACTCAGAACAACTACTTATTGGTCACATAAATAGTTGTCCTGTGCGGGAATCAAACCCGGAACGCAAAGTGGCTATGCTACTGTCTTAGCCTGTGTGCCACATGTGCAGTCGAAGCATGTGACATAATTAGTTCATGCACAATGGCCCAGTCAGATGGCTAAGTGTGGAAACCAATCGCCCAACTACCTATGTGAAATAAGTCGCCTGTTACCAGATAAAACATAACCTTAGTAATGTGCATCTGTAGTTTGATTGGGACAAGACAATAGTCTACTAAAACTGATAAAAGGAACCATTGTATGATGTACCTTAAATTAGTGGAGGTCTGGTTTATTTTGCCCAGCACCCTGGATAACAGTTCAGCTTCAGTTTGCTTCACATCTCCGCCAATAGCCTGTGCTACATCCCCAGCTGCTTTGGTTATGCTTTCCTCTGTAATTAAAAATAAATGGCAATTATTGTTGGTTAATCTATAACTTCCAGCTGTATTAAATTTAATTAGAACAAAAAAAAAAAAATTTGACTGGCTTGTTGGTGTAGTGGTTAGTGATTCTGACTGCTAAGCTAGAGATTGTGGGTGCGATCCCCACCGGGATAGTGATCGGCGTTCAAATAAACAAAGGTTGAAAATTATCCCTCCTTCCCCCTACTAGGAGTCGGGAGGGTTTTCACCGCTTTGTTGTTGACATCCCATTCTGCCGTACGAAGCCCTTTGCTTCCTCCTTTATCATACGCACGGCTAAGCAGTGGAACACCCTCCCAAACGACGTGTTTCCAGACTCATACAACATGGGTTTATTCAAGGCTAGAGTGAACAGGCATCTTATGGGTACGCGCGGTCCATCTACGACCATATCTTGAGGTGAGATTGTGGTCAAGCGCAAACCCATTCAGCATAAAAAAAATCTTAATCAATTGTTAAACTGGCTTTCATGAGCACATGTGACGTCATAAAATGGTCCGGAATTGATTTTCAACATTGAAGCTGATTTAACAATTGATTAAGTGATTTTTAACTTATATTTATTTGAACGCTGCTCACTATCCCAATGTTCGGCGACTTAGCCAGTAGCCCCTCAGGACAAATCTTTGTGTTATGAGCATGATTATTTGTTCTGTGACTGGTTGGAATTTATCTACAGTATGTATTTAAAGACATATAGGTATCTTTATCAGTAGTTTGGTTGCCATATGACTGGCTCTGTTAGTTTGGGATCAGATGGCAGGGTGTTAGTTGCCACATGATACATGCTTAATATTATGACATAATAAAATATGAGATTAATTAAATTTTATAACATTGTTTGCAATTTAAAGCATAAATTTAAACTCGCTAAGAAATCATTTATTGTGGATCAAACCAGCTTTCTCTACCAATCAGGTGCAGATCAATTTACAGTCCCCTGCTAACACCTTTGTAGAAGATTCAGGCATCAGCATTGTTTTAAGAAATACATATACAATTACTGTTTGCTATTCTAAGTATATGTTGTGTATCCAAATATGGCAACAAATATTACTAATCAAAATTATGTTCATTTGTTCATTCTATGTTGTCAGTCTTACTCCAATGTTGATAAATCTATATTTAACTTTACTTCATTGCAAAAAGAGTAAGTATTTATTTAAGTGCCTAATTCAATTGAACATTCTGTTTGCACTAAGTGATATCCAGTGATGTCACATTACTTAAATAACTATTATTAACCAGGTTACCCCAAATTGAGTGGTTAAATTACATTATCTTCCTTTAGATAGTCAACTTCAGTGAAATTTGCACTAATTTGTTCTTGCTCTAACCCAACACTTATGATATTTAAGCAGTGACTCTTTAGTTTGTGAATTCAGCCTCTATATCAGCAGCTAATTCATATTTTCTTATAAAACTGTAAGGATATAAATCTTTATAGGTATCATGGAGAAATTTACAAAACCATTAAAGATCACAAAACACTTTCAACTCAGAATTATATGTCGTATGCGGGAATCGACATCCACTGAACTAGGTACTGCGTCTTATGTCTCTAATAATGATGTTGTACAGATAAGACTATAAAATGATGGGTGGATTCTCACATTACCTATTTTTTCCATTTTAACCTCAAGTTCATCTTTCTGTTTCCTTCTACGAGGTATGTTGGGTGCTGTTGCGAACTTATCCTTGTATTCACTCTCTTTTATCTTCGGTTCAGCAAGCATCAACTTAAGAAGTTCCTGTATCTTTTCTGTGGAATCTATGGATTTCTTTTGTGGATCTTCCGCTTTTTGCACTTTTGGTTTGCCCTCAGGTGCCTTTCCATCGCTGTCTGAAGGTTTGTCTGATAAACATCTCAGTATATGCCGAAAGTCTCTTTTGAATCTCAGCCTAAAAAGGAAATAAGACAGAAGTTAATTTAAAATACTTTGTACGAACACTGTCAACTATTTTAAATATATGAAAATTGCTACGAAATATTGATATCAATTAAAGGTTAAAGGTATTTTACCTGGTTAACATTTTAAAAGTTAAAACCAAACAAATAAATGGAATTCACAGTGCTAAATATTTAATATTTTTGAGGTTAGGATTACGTTCCGTTCAACTCAACTTGACAGTAACATACGTAGTATCAGTAATATTCCGCTAAACGCGAAACGACAAAACTCGATACCTATGTGACATAATCCCAAATTTTCGTATTTGGTAAAAACTACACCATCCAACTTCATGAAGAAGCCAAGGACGGCTCAGACATTCATTAAGTTCTGATATATGCCGACATACTTAAAACAAATAAAGGCACAGGAGCCCACATCTTCTCCAATTAGGTAGGTACCTATAACATCAATATAATAATATTAGGTCTTTACCTATGAAATTGCCGTTCTGCAGTACTGGCCATTTCAAATCAAAATAATTTTTGTTTGGCTAAGAATTCCAATTTCAAATTAATTTTATTTTAAAAACATGGATTCTTTTTTCCAAAAGTAGTCATTTCTTTATTGATTAGTGTTACATTTTCATCGCATTTCAATCTTTTTCGTCATCATGGATACGTTAAAAATTCGAGTAATTATGGAATATGAGTACCGTCGTGGCAGCAACGCGGCACAAGCGGCACGCAACATCAACGACGTTTACGGAGCTAACACTACAAACCAACGCACCACCTGTTATTGGTTTGCTCGCTTCCGTTCTGGAAATTTCGACCTGAAAAATGAACCTCGCGGTCGTCCGAAGACTTTGGTCGACAATGACGAATTAAAGGCGGTTGTGGAAGCTGATGATACACAATCTACGGCTGAATTAGCAGCAGCTTTCGACGTTAGCGTCAAAACAATATTGGTCCATTTGCGTCAAATTGGCAAGGTAAAAAAGCTTGACAAATGGGTGCCCCACGAACTCAATGATCGCCAGCGCGAAGTACGCGTCGAGACGTGCCTTGCACTGCTCAACAGACACACAAATGAAGGAATTTTGAACCGCATTGTTACCTGCGATGAAAAATGGATTCTGTTTGATAACCGCAAGCGCTCAGCAAGTTGGTTGGATCCTGGTTCAGCACCTAAACAATGCCCTAAACGAAAACTTACCCCTAGAAAAGTGATGGTCACTGTTTGGTGGTCTAGCGCCGGTGTGATTCATCACAGCTTCTTACCAAACGGGGTGAGCATTACTGCAGATGTGTACTGTGAAGAACTGAGCACAATGATGGAGAAGCTGGCGCATCTCCAACCAGCATTGGTCAATCGCTCGTCTCCGCTGCTCCTGCACGACAACGCGCGACCTCATACTGCACAGCAGACGGTCTCCAAGTTGCAAGAACTGGGGTTGGAAGCTCTCCGTCATCCGCCCTACTCACCAGACCTTGCGCCTACAGACTACTACTTTTTCCAGAATTTGGATAACTTCTTGGCGGGAAAAAAATTCAATACCCGAGAGGCAGTACAAAATGCCTTTGAAGAATTTGTTGCCTCCCGTCCAGCTGATTTCTTTAAGAAGGGCATCAATAAACTGCCACTGCGATGGCAAAGATGCATTGATTGCATGGGTGATTACTTCGATTAATACAAATAAAAAAAATCATGAAAAAAATTCGTTTAAATTTTTTCATACAAAACGGCAATTTCATAGGTAAAGACCTATTATCAAATAGGTACCTACTTTGAGTAGCCAAACTTTGTTTTCCAAGCTGAATGCGTGGGAATAATCCAAGCAGCAACAGCAGTCAGTCTAGACAGGTGCATAGTAAATCCATATGTACCTATAATCTCAGCCAGTGCTTCTGTGCTTCACGCCTTAAAGAACATCAAATTCAACAGGGATCTGATCTTAGATCATGCCTATGACCTTATTATTTGGCGAGATCTTTTCGAGTACACAGTGGCAGTCCAGGACTCATCCTGGATTGCCACTGTGTAAGTATTCGAAAAGATCTCGTCAAATAAAACTTGAGAGGTGTCAAGGGACACCCAGATGGAACGAAGTTAAGTATTTCTTATTATTTATTATGTACAAAAACCTGTAAACACTCAACAAAAATAATCGTCGCGACACCACACTGTTCAATGCGAAATAGAAATGAAAATATCTGGCTTGCTTTCTATAAGAGAGAGAGAGAGAGAGAGAGAGAGAGACGGACAGATAAACATGCGCACGCCGCACAGCTGCAAAAAGTGTCGTGACAACTTTTCGTAAGATTTTTTTCCGTCTAGCCCCCTTTCACAACGCGCGATAAGGAACTTCGTTCCAATAAGGTCATATTACAGTGGATTCGAGGACACAGTGGACCTCTAGGGAATGACACTGCAGACCAGTTGGCAAGAAAGGGAGCGGAGACGATAACAATGGGACCGGAACCAATATTACCAAATTAATGCCTTTTTTCCTTTTTCTCTTGGCGCCTGATAGGGTCAGCCCTGGGAAGGCGGGTATGTTGCTCCGGTGACCCCCCATACCTGTTAACCAACTGATATGACTGTGTGAGAAAGTAAATGTGAAAAAGATTAGATGAATTTAGACTCATGTAGGCAGATAAGTAATCTAATACATCTGAACGGGATGGATCTGCCTACCGGACACTGCATACTAAAAAAAAACAACTATTCGGTATTGGCGTTATCTACAGCCCCCTGTGAAGAGGTTGTACATTTTCATAAAATTTCTGAATTTGTTAGATAATCTAATTTGGTGATGTTTGGGGAGATCGTTTCTTTGGTGATGTTGTGTATGGACATATTGTCTTGACTCGTCTTTGAACTGCTGCCCGTCATAATTATATTTTTTTTTATTATTACCTATTCTATCCGTTAGTCAGTTATTTCTTTTTGCATTCTATGGACGCGACACGTTTATGCACATTTTGTTTCATTAGAGAGAAATAGATATGGCGTTGAGAGGATGACGTTGAATAAATACCTTACGTATTTATTCAGCGTCAGGCATAAGATATAAGGAACATAAATAAAAAGGACAATAATTTGTAAGGCACATTTATTGTGGACGGGTGTTTCCGAAAACATATTATACACGAAGAAATACACTATAACCATAGAATACGAACTCCAACTCGAACTGCAACTCCACGCTCAATTCGAAGCAAATATTATTTGCTTCTATTTTGAGAGTGCATTACTAAATTGCTATACAATGCAGCTATATTCTTAAGACATTAACAATCATACAGAATTTTCACATTAAATCATATTAATTAAAATTTATTACTAGGTATATCACATTGTTTGATAAAATGACTTATAATTAAATACTATGTAACTTGGATAGTGTAATATAAATTTACACTTTAACATCCCACTTTAACACACAAAGTATACCTCCTATACTATACTACCCTCTTCTGAGCGACAAACCACAAACTTGAGACCCTTAAGCGCGCAACCATCTCGTTCGTGCATTTAGATGCTTCAAAGAACGAAATTTAGACCTTATTTTTTTAAATAATAATCTTAAAGTACGACCGTAGCAAAATTTCGGAAAGTGCTGGAATTCTAAATGTGAGAGCGAGATACCTGTGCGCTAAATTCAGAGCCATAAGAATTTTAATTTGGATCCATTTATGAATCATTTCTATATACGACATATAATCTACCTACTACAAATGTACATAAACATAAATGAGACATGTCAAATTAACAATTTAAAACTAACTTATCATAATATTGGAAGCTGTATTTCGATGTAAGTAAAGGTAAATCTGGTTGAAGTGAAATCCGAGGTTTATAGGACATAGGGAAAAAATATTTACACTGTATTAATTTTATCCCTGTCTTAATTCACCCCATGATTACAATTCACCACGTGGTTACAATTCAACACGTGGTTTACATATACCCCGTTTTATGGTAATTAAAGTTAAAGGCGCAATAAATAGACTATCATAAACTGACTTCAAACAGCTTGTAATCGACTTAAAGTTACTTATAGATAGGTTTCAGCACCAATTAACGTTATCTTATAACTAATATTCGCCCTGAATAAAATATTCCTACAAACTGTTTAATATAAATAATTATATATGGCTAGATAGATTAGGAGCACATTCTACCCGAGGAACTAAACAATTTATAAAACACTCGTTTGCGAAATACGCCAAACAAAATGTATGGTCTCCCATATGAAATATATCTTGCATTTATGCATGAAAATACAGTTCTGTACACCGGAGATAACCTATCCTAAGTCACATTAGGGAAATTATACAGTACAACAACATCACAAATTAAAATTTCAATAACATCACAAAGTAAATTTAAGAAAATCGACTTAGGATAGTATGCCTCCAGTATATAGAATTGTACTTGTCAAAGACAGACAAGTATTAGTAAAGTTCAATACAATATTGCGTTCATCATTGGAACGTTTGGTCTACTCCGTCCGTCAGTCAATTAAGTAATGTAAACCAGATTAACTACAATTCTAGGATATGAATACACACCAATCAATTAATGAGCGCAGTCGGCTCTCCACGAGAACTTATGAGAGAACCTCAGGGCACCCATATAGGGCCCGGGCCACAGTCCAAGGTGCCGTGAGCGAATTGTCAGATGTTTAAATAGAGGATGTGATCGTTGGCAACAGATCGGAATTCAGATGTAGGTGGCACGAGACCAACACAGACTGAAGAACTTGGAGACTAAATTCGGAAAGAAAAATAAGAGATTGTATTTTTTTTTGTTTTGAGCATACTTTGCAAACAGATGTTTTACAAATGGACTATGGAAATATTAATAGCGTACAGTATTCGCACTATTTATATAGGATAATATGCAATTAACTACCGCGTAGTAAGAGCACTTAACTATAGAAAAATGGTGACATTCTAATCTCAGTCCTCCAAAAGCCGTTGATATATGTTAGTCTATCTATAGTATATATTTTAAGATGACTCGTCGTTTGACCGGCATTCTAAGAAGTGAAATGAATTTAGTAGGTATGTGTATGTCAGAATAAAATGAACAAAAGTCAGTCAGCCAGGCTGGTGCCCACTTAAGTACTTATTCGTGGCACACAATTAAATGTAATTGGTTTTAGTACTTAAAATCTATCTGTACAAAGGCTACGATTCAAATCAATACAACTTACCTAATTTAAATATATATGCATTACATTCTAGCGTTATTCTTATTAAAAGTGCAAGGGGCTCTACCGGCTAAGTCGATATTCGATGAAAATCCATTTATGAAAATCGATTTCATAAATGGATTACAAATAAATTAAGGTTAAAAATCATTAAATCGTTTTCCATGACTACATATGGCGTCATAAATGGTCCGGAATCGATTGTCAACATTAAAGACGATTTATCGATTGATTAACTCATTTTTAACTTTTATTTATTTGAACGCCATTTATGGAATGGATGTTAGCCGGTAGAGCCCCAGGTCTCCTTCAGTGGGGCTACCAACTCGCCGAACATCGTGATCGTGATCGTTATTCAATAAGATGAAGGTTAAAAATTACTAAATCATTCATATTTGTTTGAACGCCGATCACGATCAGGATGATGGGCTCCCATTCTGTAAATTTAACTTTTACTCTTAATATGGTACTTGTGGGATAACCACCACAATTCCGCCAATGTCGACTTTATTATAGGCCAACAAACGAAGGAAATTATTAATCGGTAAAAAAAGCCAAATACTATTTTGAGTTTAAGTAGATGAGTAGAGGCACGTCGGAGTCTAAAACACTACTGTCAATTTATATAGTTTTGACACATTCAATCTGTCAGTTTGACAGGTGCATGCCCTGTCCTTTATATACGATAAATGTAATGATATTTAAATTGTGTTGTTGTTAAATACAGCAACAGTGTATTTCTGAACTTGACTTAATAAATTGTTATTTGTGTCACTACACACTTATTCACTTGTGGTCAGATAAATAACCACATTTCTTTCTCCCTTTCCTCAACTCCACATATACTATACACTGGTTTAATTTTAAGCATTGTGCCTATGCTTTGATATCCCTCCATATAAACTGGTCATACATCACCAGGTCACCAAATACAAGTAAACTTACATCTATATATTGCATTATAAACTAAATTATAAGTGGTATAATTAAGTGTCCATATAATAGGAGTCACCACCGCAAATAGTGCTTTTGAGCAACGCATTAAGGTGCAAAATAATACAAAAACGTCTCAAGTATAAACAACAAATATGTACAATAATAACATCTTTATATGACGGTCATAATGAAATAATGAAATAACTAAATAATTTTTATCAAAATTTTGGTACAAATGTGGTATTTTTTCTTACCAATTAGGAGATCAAAACACTGGTAAATGGTATATTGCGGAGTTCCATACAAAATTCAGCTGCTAGCTTAGGTTTAAACCGCTAAGTTATACTGAAATCACGCTCACTTCGACACGTAACGCGATAATCTTTGAAGCAATGTATAAACATTGTGTCTATTGCGAGTGCTGGGACTAACCTCAAACGCCCACCACTGTTATTCCTTGGGACATTGTCGGTTGGTAGACAGTGGAACACGATGAAAAGTTTCCAAAGCTGAGAGACTCAGGTTGGTCCCGGAACAAGTATCCCTCGACGAATTTAATCACATAGTCCCCAGCGTAAAATGGGAGACCTAATTTAAGTATATGAAGAAACTTAGAAAAATGGTACTATTCAATGTTTACCTTTCTATTCAGTGTTTATCTAAAAGTTATCATTTTGTGTTAACTCCACAGGCATACTTATAAAAGTATCGATATGAATCATTAATTACTTAATCATAAGTACAGCATTATCATGAATTAACATAATTACTACGCGTGCAAAATAACATGAGACTAGGACGTGTGCAACGATTACCATAATTATGTATTATCATAATTATGTATTATAAGTTTCAAACAGATAAAACATATTTTCCACTGGTATGTCAATATAAAATGGCGGTAAAAATATTCGCAAATTGTTCATTTCATTCAATTTGAAATGGTTCATTCTTGAATGAAGTTTTTATAACCATTCATTGCATACAATAATTGCCTTCATAGTTTGAACTCTATTATCTTGTATTAAAGTTCAAAACCAATAAATTTAACACATAGCTACTGCTTCACACACATGATTCTTTACCGCCATGCTAGCTTCACTGAGCCAGATTCCTAGTCTCTTCAATATGGTACTAACTATTGATGGCGGTCAGAATATTCGTAAATTGTTCGTTTCATTCAATTTTAAATGGTTCACTCATTGAATGAAGTTTTTATTACCATTCATGGGTACAATAATGCCACCACATTTTGAACTCTTTTGCCTTGTAATAAAGTTCAGAACTAATAAATAAAAAAATATTACTAATGCTTCACACACACACGACTCTTTGCCGCCATACATTGAGCTAGATTCCTAGTCTCTTCGATTGTACAGACTGTACTATGTTAAATTGCAGGCGTAGTAATAAAAGTAGTAGTACAGACGCCAGCACATCAAGCTACCCAAACCTGTCAAATTTCCCCAATTGAACCTTATGCTTTTGTGATAAAGTTGAAAATCTATAAAAGAAATTTGGTAGATTGAGGTAGCTGGATGTGCTGGCGTCTGTACAATACACACGATGGCGACGTGTGATGTTGCATAATTCATTATTTACAATATGGCACCTTCGATCACCTAAATATTGGAAGAGTTTCGTGACTCGCTTCCTGATAACCTAGTGTTATCTACCGGTTCCTATCACATAATATCTAGCACCATTCAAATTCACTGGCAGTGATAACTGAAGTCTAAAATAACACTGGTCTCACACCAACAATTATATAGTAGAGTTAAACTTAAACTTAAAGGGATGGGAATTAAATAGTTCTAACCAGTAAATTTCTAGGTACCTACCCACGGCTACATATCAAGCTATACATTTCCAATATAAGCAGTCCTGTCATTGTATAGAAATCCTGTACAACGCAAGATCAGCTTATACTGGACCTGTATAACCTCTGGCCTAGGGTAAGAAAAAACAAATGGCAAAAACCGGAACCCTTAGGTATTCACCATGTCTGTCCGTCTGTCCGGCCGTATATAACACAGCCACTTTTTTCCTGCGACGGAACCCTTCATGGGCGAGTCCGACTCGTACGTGGCCGCTTTTATTGTTTGTGCTCGACCAGCGTCTTCTGACCAACATTTACTAACAGTTCTCCAATAAACCTTCAACATGTCAATCTCTGCATTATCCTTAACTAATTCACAGCCTATTAGGAACTAATTTTCACGAAGCCAAAGTAGCTATACCCCGGTTTCAACCATACCGTCCTGTTTTGTTCTCTCTGAGCGATGTTGACGGTGTCCCCTTTGTACAGTCTGGCCACGGTTTGCACGGAGCACGAGATTTGCGACTTGCTCAGCGGCCGCTTGCTGGAGTCGTCTCCCGTAGCGCACGTGCTCAATAGACGCGGCTCTTGGTTGGGCTGGTGGGCCCAAATGAAGTAGCAGTTCGGCGATTGGGTTAGGTACACCACCTGGAACAATGTAATAGTTATTTGTAAAATTATTTTTTTTTGTTATGGCATAAAATCGCAAAAATTGTCTACGGGTGGGTATGTCGGACTTGCACCGACTAAACCTAACCTGCCGTGGACTTCTCGTGGCGCCTGATGGGGTGAACCCCGGTAACGCGGGTATGGTGCTTCGGTGCACCCCTTTTGCGCCATGTCCCAGAGATTTGTACTACCTACCTAGTCAGCAATCCAAAAACAAATAATTTCACTCACTAGTTGTTTGAGGCGGTCATAGCTAGATGCTATCACCGATCCGTAAGCGATCCAGCGAGGTTAACCAGTTTCGCGGTCGTTCCATAGATGGGTGAGCCTCAAGCTGGTTTAATTTCTGAGCATCTCCGTGCTTCGGAGAACATGTTAAGCTGTCGGTCCCGTTTGTAGTCATTAGACAACAGTGGTGAAGCCATGTCAGAGGCCTACTGGACGGCTTATAAACTCTGACACTAGGGTAACCACTGCCCATACGATAAGTAAGTAAGTACTGGTTGTTTCTCACTCATTTTTGAGCTGTACAACGCCAATCTCGCCCGTACAGGTAAACAAGTACGATTCAGTACATAGTAAGCAGAAAAGTATCAAAATATGTTAAAAACAGGTTAAATTGAACAAATAACTAATCAAAATTTGCACTAAAACCTACTAATAATAATATAAAAGCGAAAATTGTAGGTAAAGATGTAGGATGTTTGTTACTCTTTGACGCAGAAACTACCGTACGGATTTTGATAAAACTTTGTAGTAATCTATCTTACTAGCTGTGCCCCGCGGTTTTACCCGCGTTAAACTTTATAAATGAACACAGCTCCACCCCCGTAGGTGATAGCGTGATAATGTGTAGCCTAAATGTTGACCCGACCTCTTAGTAATATTCATGCAAAATTTGAAGTAAATCCGTGCAGTACTTTTTGAGTTTAGCCCGGACATACATACAGACAAAAATTCTAAAAACCTTATTTCTGGCTTCGATAGCGATTGTAGATCACGCCCCAATTATCCTTTTAAAAAAATATTCAATGAACAGTTTTAACTTTCCTACGATTTTATTATATGTACTTATAGATCCGAATAACGCATAGGCTATAATTTATGACGTTTAACGCGGGTAAAACCACGGGGTAAGCTAAGCGCGTTGTTTGTTTCGTTGGTCTTTAAAACATGTTTAAACGCAGATAGGTCCTGGGTACCATGCTAAAAATGTTATGGCGATTATGTTAGTAGGTACGTAAACATGTGCGTCAGTTATACGTTAGAAGTAAAACGTAATGTGTCATTGGTACGAAAATCCCGGGGAAATGGGAGCTTCCATTGTTTATTTGCGGTCGTTAACTAGTTTAAACCAATAACCTCAAATATCAATATTTATTAAATACGCGCAGCGGTTGTCGTTTGAATATTACGAGAGGAAAATATTAATATAGTTTCTTAGCTTTCTGTTGGCAATATTAATGGGATTCTCCCCTTAAATAGGGGAGAATCCCATTAATATTGCATTGACAATTAATCGTTTAATTACACGTACCTATTTTGATAGGAAATTATTGATGTATACAAACTTCTACCAAAAAAAAACCGGACCTCATAATAACGTATGTAAGTGAATTTCCTAAAATATTACTTAATATCCCGCTGGTTAGATTCTTTTTTACTTACGTTAATTTTACAAACCTATATATCGTAATATTTAAATCAACATGTATCAACTATAATTATGCCCACACCCCTGCTCCTACCCGCCCCCTAATATGTAAGCATGAATTTAAAATAATTCTGTTTTGGAATATGCAAATGAAGCTGAAATCGTATCTGTACTTGTGATCCCAAGTGTTTTATTTTTTTTTGCAAAGATACTGTTATTGTTCAATACAATAACCATATAAATTGTCCGGTGAAGCAGTGGAAACCTCCTAGCCTAACTGTAAATGACATGTAAAATATAGGCTTTTCTAATGCATAGAGTCGTGCAATGTCTTATGCGATTTCGAATATACTTACTGCGCACCTCTGAAAAACTAGCTATAGCTTCGTTTGACCTACAAAAATAAATTGCCTATAATATGTTGATGTGAATTGATTCTCTAGTCAATCACTTAGTGATTTCTGCAACGTTGGAAGTGTTGGAACTTTATCTATAAGTACATATAATAAAATCGTAGGAAGGTCAAAACTGTACATTGAATATTTTTTTTAAAGGAGACTTGGGGCGTGATCTACAATCGAAAGCAAAACCAAAAATATAGTTTTTAGAATTTTTGTCTGTTTGTCTGTCCGGGCTAAACTCAAAAAGTACTGCATGAATTTACTTCAATTTTTTCATGAATATTACTAAGAGGTCGGCTCAACATATAGGCTACATATTATCACGCTATCACTTACGGGGGAGGAGCTGTGATCATTTATAAAGCTTAACGCGGGTGTAACCGCGGGGCCCAGCTAGTAATACTATAAAGTAGAAACCGCATGGAGTTTACGTCACAAGTAAATGTTGTTAGTCACAATTATCTATGCACGAGCTATGTAAATACCTATTATATTATTATGCGTCTTTTATGTTGATGTAGGTAATTTAGCAATGTAAGCATTATTACGTTATTGTTAAACTGGATTATTTACTATTTGTGTGCCTAGAACATGAATAGTAAATAATTCAGTTCAAGGCAAGAGTGTCAGGTGAAAACAAAACATTAAAGACCTGCTCTTAGTTTTCAAATAATACATTCAAAACAAGGAAGTTGTCAATGAATCTTTTTGGGATAAAGTCCCTCATTTTACACAAGGTAAATTTTGTCAGGATATTGAGATTAATCATTCTTTTTGCATACATCTAATATCGGCGAAATATATCGGTATAGCTTAGCAATAACCCCAGTGGCTAAGGGATGTTCGTATCAAGTTGACACCTCACCAATTTTTGTAAATGTTTTTGTATAATAATGCGTAATGCAAGTTTATTATGCCATCTATTATATAATATAATTTTTCAATCCTTTATCGAATCGATTTACGCAGAGTTATGGGTATTCCAAATTAAATTCTAAGAATTATAGTAAACTATATGTGGCCCACGGTTTTACCCGCATTAAACTATATAAATTATAGCTTATGTGTTAATCCAGGGTGTCAGCTAACTCCATACCATTTTATTAAAATCGCTCCAGCTGTTTAGACGTGAAGAAGTAACAAACATACACACTCACACACTTTGTGCCGATTGCTATATGTGGCCCACGGTTTTACCAGCGTTAAACTTTATAAATTATAGCCTATGTGTTAATCCAGGGTGTCAGCTAACTCCATACCATTTTATCAAAATCGATCCAGCTGTTTAGACGTGAGGAAGTAACAAACATACACACTTTGTGTTGATTGTGCAACATCTAATGTTGAACAAAGATTAGAACAACTTTAGATTAGTGCTACTCTCGTCATGACGCGATGAAGTTCTATCATCTAGAGTTAAGTGAAGTATTCATTAATATTATTTGAATTCGAAAGTACCTGTGCATAAACGAAATAGAGCCCGCTCTCCTTTATGATGAAGTACTTGTTGTCGTCGCTCAACTGGATCTTGTCGGCGCTGTTCTTTGACGAGACCTCTTCATCCCGCACCCAAGGACCCATGAACGCTGTAAACAAAAGATAAATTAATTGGGGAATCAAGAATCCAATCTTTATAAGTGAGACAGTTTGAATTGTTCAATTAACCTATTGACCGCCTGTCATGTATAGATGACAAACCAAACTGTACAACTAATAAAAAAAAAAAAAATCGATAATTAAACCTACACATGATCTCCTTGACAATAACTTAATATAAGCTAGCTAATATCATTACTATTATAAAATAAATCCTATTGGTATTTGTTTCATACAATCCATGTACTGTACCTAAATATCTATATGTACCTAGAAATAATTATAAATACATGTAAATAGACAGAACATGTTTGTAGTAATATATAATTAATAAATTAATTTTATATTACTACAAACATGTAGTTATTAATTATATATTACTACAAACATGTTCTGACTATTTACAAGCGCTTTTTTAAAGTCGTGTGTGAATAAAAACCTTTTTTTATTTATTATAAAACATTTATTGATATTTTTTATCATCAGAAGAAAACAAGAATAGAAAATCCTAAAAAAATCCCATTACGATAAAAGTATATGAATTTTTATTTCAAGCTTGCTCTATAATCTGTGGCAATTAACCAATATTTTGAACTCTATTGGTTTGTAAATTTGAAAACGAAACATGAAGAGAACATGAACAAGTCCAATGAAACATTATCTAGGATTATTAACTACAATACATTATTATTAAATACAGTGAACCGTGTAGGCAAACCGCATTATTTGCAGCCGAAAGTACCAATGAATATAATAAATTATGACCTTTTGGGTACTTGGTTTGTGGCAAGGGAATCCGGTTATCGAACAACATAATAGTATAATACACATATTTTAGATAAAGTATTGTAACCTTGTAAAGCTAGATTGTTTTGATATTTATTGAAGTAAGTATTATATTATACTAGCTGTGCCCCGCGGTTTCACCCGCGTTAAATTTTATAAATTATCACAGCTCCACCCCCGTTGGTGATAGCGTTATAATATGTAGCCTATATGCTGACCCGACCTCTTAGTAATATTCATCCAATATTTTAAGTAAATCAGACAAAAATTCTAAAATATTTATTTTTGGCTTCGATATCGAATGTAGATCACACCCCAAGTATCCTTTTTAAAAAATATTCAATGTACAGTTTTGACTTTCCTACGATCTTATTATATGTATAGATATGGGAAAGTTTGTATGTTTGTTACACTAGCAATTGAATGAAAAGATTTGGATACCGATATTTTATTAACTGACTAGCGGAGCCCCGCGGTGTTACCCGCGTTAAATTTTCTTTGCTATAAACCTCACGGAGCCCCAGACCTTTCCAACGAATGCAAAACCGTGGAAATCGGTTAGGTAAGGAAAACCCGACTTATTTTTATATAGTAGATTTTACTTTCTATTTCTATCCCTGTATAATGTAAGGGTGCTGAAAAAAAATCAGACGAACTTGCGGCCAAAAGCTAGCTGTGCATAATTCGTTAGAGGATTCAAGAAAGTATTAGCGATTATCCGGGACGATTAAGTTCTTACAAATAAACGACGGAAAACAGTGAAATTGCTAAATGGATTTAGCTGCAAGGATGGCGGACTTTTATTATGTAGGCAGTAGAGACTGTTTTCGTAATGCAAGTGCATTTCTTTTCGACAGGCCGGGGAACTATGAAATTCATGTCCTCACAGGGATACATCAGCTACTATACAATTAAAATCGTACCCTGTATGACCATCTAGTGAAAACTGGTATTTGGTTGTTACTAAAGTCAAAGTAAATTCGAACAGTGCAACGGAAATAAGCATTATTAACATTAGCTGTTGGTCGTTGAAGTCAGTTAATATTAGCCCATTGGTGTTGTTTATGTCCAGCTTAATATATATTTTTATTATTCCTTCGGTCATCTTTTGAGATTAAGAATCCAATAGCTTGGCTGAATATTATGGAAAATTCGAAAAATCTTGTGAATTTCTGAGATTACCCATATCCAGCCGCAATCCTAAGAGTCCTAAAATCCTGAAATCTTAGGCCAAATCTTGAGATATGGTAACGAGGAGGCTTCCACTGTTTGACTAGACGCAAGCGAGAGCTCAAGTAGATGACTTGCAAATAGAACAAAATAATTTAATACAATCTACGTAATTACTTAAAAAAAAATCACAATATTTCAGTCTATATCGGTAGTATATTCACCATTTAAAACACTCAGTATATTCGGCTACAAGACACAAACTTTGGAAACAATTTGTTATCTTACTTTTTGCTAAATTACCCAACTCACTGTCTCCTACACCCACAAAGTTCCAAATTAAAGTAGATTGTTTGTAATAAGCCCTTTTTCGTCGAATCCCACTAAAACCCACGTAGGCAGCAGGACTTTCAATTAAAATACTCCATTGTTTTAAGAATATTAGGCTCTGTGTTGGTTTAAAAACTTTGTACCTTATTGTTATTGTTCTACCTATTTAAGCTCGACGACCATAGACATGGGTGTAGAGGTTGCGGGGGTTAGGGGGGACAACATGGAGGATTATAATAGTTCCACCGATGAGGATGTTCTGATATTGTTTATGGGATGCATTTGTAACTGTATCGTAATGCAGATGTTAAAAACTGAGCTTCGTTCTCATGTAAATTTCGCTGTTTCAGAATTTACATCGTTTTTAGTTAATATACTAATCTAGCAAAAATATAAATATACTACTGATAGAAATGAACCGGACTCGTTAAAACTACTCTAATGATTTAAAACTAAATAAATGTATAAAGAATCCAGAAGCATGTACTGCATGGCTACCATAAATTCATGTAGTTTTTCCTCGATGATACATGCAGTGTTTCCCAGTACATTATCTAGCAGCGTCCCTAGAGGAAACTTCAATGAACTTAAAATGTCTATACTGAAATACGGTAAGTTTCATCGACTAAGTATATGGAGTTATGGTAAAGGTACTGGTAAGTTTTGGTTCCTTCGGTATTCCAAATACCGTATTAATAATATAAAACTCATTCCATGTATTTTTGTGTACTTTTTTTGCGCCCACTGTCCATACGAAACAATAAATAAACGTTAAGAAAGAAAAAGGTTTATTCCTAAGACGCCACGTCAGAGTTATTAAAACCGCCCAGTTGACCTCTGACATGGGGCTTAATAACTTTTGTCTAAAGTCAGACACTGGGGCACCAGTTTGCTTAACGTGCACTCCGAAGCAAGAAGACGCTCAGGAATTGAACGACCCATCTACAAATTGACCGCGGCAGTAGGTTAACCCTATCGGTAGTTTATGGCCCATGGTTTGTCATGTATAGATGACAAACTAAAAAGTGGCCAGCACGCCATAGTAGCGACTACATAATTAAGGACATTATCCTAATCCTAACTAATATTATAAATGCGAAAGTAACTGTCTGTCTGTCTGCCAAAACTACTGAACGGATTTGAATGAAATTTGGTATACAGATGGTCTAGACCCTGAGAAAGAACATAGGCTAATTTTTATAGTTAGGATAACATATAGGCCATATTTTATAAAGTTTAACGCGGGTAAAACCGCGGGGCACAGCTAGTTGTAATATAAAAGATGCATGCCCTGTTTACCTATAAGAGATTATTACACTTAGCTTTAGTTCTAGTCGGACGCAATTTGTAATATGTCGAGTGTAAGCAATTGTTGGTGAGCCTAAATAAATAAATAAAATAAACTACACTCGCGAGCAACCAAATCGACTCAAGCCTAGACGGCGCACATATACATTGATTTTCCTAAAACGATAAATGGTAATTACAAAAGTGATATGTCATTCGAAAGCTGAAGAATTAGGCTTTCAATTAACATCAATACCTTAAAAAAAACTAAGCGCTGATTTATTGACACATTTTAATTGGCCGTCAGCGTAAATTACCTCTTTAGGAATCCACGACTTGCGCTACCTGCTCCCGCTATAAAACCCCCCACTTCCGGTTTATCTTATCAGTTGCTTGTTACAGGTTGACCGGTACACATCTCCGTAAATTGCATTCCTTGTTTTCGCTAACCCATGGATACCACACCAGAAGAAGCCGCTCAAGTTGTTGCCTTGTTGCAACAAGGGTTAAGTCAGCGAGCAATCGCTGCCCAGCTCCACTTGAGCCAGTCTTCTGTATCCCGAGTATACAGACGGTTCCAAGAGACTGGTGCCTTCAATCGGAGACCAAGAACGAGCCGCCACCGGTGCACTTCAGAGAGAGACGACCGCTTCATTGTCTCAACCTCGCTGCGCAATCGACACCTTACGGGCGTTGATGTGCAGCAAGAACTGAGACGTGTACGACAAGTGGCTGTCAGCGAGTGGACAGTGAGAAGACGCTTGAAGGAAGCCAACTTGACGCCAAAAAGACCTGCGACGGGCCCTAAGTTGACTGCAGGCCACCGACAAGCGCGCCTTCAATTTGCTCGAGAGCATCTCAATTGGAGCGTTGCGCAATGGCGATCGGTCCTGTTTACTGATGAGTGCAGAATGTGTCTGCATGGCAGTGACAGGAGAGGCCGAGTCTACAGGCGTCCGGGAGAACGATTTGCCCAATGTTGTTTCGCTGAAACAGTGGCATATGGCGGCGGTTCCTGCATGATGTGGGCTGGTATCTCTTTAGAGGGAAAAACCGAACTTGTTTTCGTGCCTGGGGGCGGCCGAGGAGGCGGGCTAACAGCTGATCGGTACATCACCGACATTCTACTGGATCATGTTGTGCCCTACGCAGGGTTTGTCGGTGAAGACTTCGTGTTAATGCACGACAATGCCCGCTGCCACACGGCACGAGTCACTCGACAGTTTCTGCAAGAGGTCGAATTACGCACGATGGACTGGCCTGCGCTCAGTCCTGACATGAATCCCATCGAGCACTTATGGGACGAGCTTAAAAGAAGAGTTCGGGCCAGAAATCCAGTCCCTTCAAGCGTAGACGAGCTAAAGACAGCATTATTAGAGGAGTGGGACGGCATTCCTCAAGAAAATGTCAAAAAATTGATAAGGTCCATGAAAAACAGACTGCGGGATGTAATTAGGGCTAGAGGGGGCAATACGAAATACTGATTTAAATAAAATAATTTTATTTTAATTTTTTTTGTTTAATTTGTCAAATACGAGACACATACCCTTTTTCCTAAATTCCCGTTTTTCCTACTCTTGCATTCAGACATCATTTATTTCAAAAATGATGGATGGATTTCAATGATAATGATATCAAATTAAAGCTGACATCTTAAGCTTTCGAATGACATATCATTTTAATAATTTCCATTCATGATTTTAGTTGTATCAATGTATGTGTGCGCCGACAAGGCTTGAGTCGATTTGGTTGCTCGCGAGTGTAGATTGTGATTTTTGGGATTCCAAAGAGAGCGGTACGCTAATAGTCATAGGCAAAAACTAGTTCATGCTAAGTCAATTGATCCTTATTCGTCTATGAATAAAGCTTACCTACGTAATACGATACTCGTATATCCTTAGCTAATGTCTAATAGATAATGGAATCCGTGAACGATGTCTTGGCGTAATGCCATATTACGGTAGCAGTCTGTATGTCTGTATGCGTTAGTTACACATATAGTATGCTAAGTACGATCAGTGACAAGAATTGTGCCATGCAAATGAAATTCCTTACTATCTTTAAGATTCTAACTATACACCATGTGAATACTTAGGCTTGAGGTTCAATGTGTTTTATTTGGGTTCTAATTTTATGCATTGCCATGGAAATGCACAGTACATACTAAAGATATTATATCGAGACTGATCGAGACTCAGTTGGTTGTAAACCTGCCTTCTGATCATAAAGGTCCTCGCACAAGACAAATATTTGTGTACATGAACATGTCTATTTGTCTTGTCTGTCTGGGTGTTTTCTGTGTACCATTTGTTCATATTTACAAAAACTCAATACGTTCATAAATGTACAAATTGTTACAAATGCCCTTCAAATTCACTTATTCGTTGGCAAACCAATATGCAATTTAAGGAGAGAGAAAAAGTTATAATTACATTAATATGCATGTTATTATGATAGAAACAATGAGCAATTACAAAAATAAAATAAAATAATAAAAAAAATTATCAATATTATATTGACAATTATCTGATGCTATCGCTGTATGTTAAAAAAAAAATCAAAGCTTACAGAACTATGTTTTTGGCATCTTATTACAAAAGAATAAAAGTTTGGTATACCATATTGTATGTGATGGTTTAACACACACACATCACATCACCAGCCTGATATCGTCCACTGCAGGACATACCCAGAGGTTTCTATAACGTTGCCATTTGGAGGAGTTTGTTTGTAATGGCATACGAGTTGGCGACCGCAGTTAAATGGTAGCTATAGTACACAGGTGGCGCTGGTGCCCGACTAACTGCTGTATTCTTTAGTCACCTTTTACGACACCCACGGGATGGTATGGTGTGGTCCTGTTAATCTTTCTACCTACACACGGCTAATAGCCGATTTCACCGTCAAAAATAAACGCGATCAATGGACACTAAACTCAGCTACAGGACGCTGAACTGAATTTAGTGTCAATTGATCACGTTTAATTTTAACGGTGAAATCGGCTCTAAGATGTTTAACAGAAGGTCGGTAACGTGGTAAATCGTAGACGAACCTATTTCTTTTCCCGCGCACTTCACATTTTGTCAAAAAGACCTACCTCGGATACTAAGCATAATCGCATAAATAAATTATTTTATAACCGGATTACAAAAAAATAAGGTCAACCGAAAATCTTGCTCCAACTTGTTTGGTTAGAAAGTTGAAAGTTGGCAGAAGTTTAATGTAAATAACGATGTTATCTTTAGCAATAAGCAAGAGTACATCGGATGTAATTATTGGTTTTAATTAGCATCAAAACTTACTAAGAAAGAAAGGCGAAGACTTCTTAGAACATTCTCTGACCAAATCGGAGACGTTCTCAAGAAAGACCACGTCAGAAGTACCCTAAACCCGCGAGCAAGTATGAAGAATATAATGACAGTTAACGAAGCAAAAGGGTGTGCAAAGATCGCGACAAATGGAAATCCGTTGTCTCTGCCTACCCCTCTGGGAAACAGGCGGGAGGCTATGTATGTGTATATAAAACTTAATAAGAGTAGTTGGTCATATCTCAATAGGTATAAACCTATACCTAATATAATTGAAAAGTAAGCGAGAACTAGCTTCTGGAGCTTTTCAATTAGTAATAGGATAAGAAACGTTGGAAGTGTTATGAGGTTTTATTTCATTGTTTGTAAAAAATGAACCATAATGGTGTAACCATGTCCGTCCGCTCATCTGTCACAGGGGTGTATTTCAGCAATAACAAATAATCGCATTTTACGATATGATAAGTCAATCAACAAGAACTTTTTTGTGTGACGGGCCGGTTGGCGTGGTTGGCAAATACTTGCCTTTCACGCCGCATTTTGTGGATTCGATTCCCACCCAGGACAGATATTGGTGTTCATTAATTTGTCCTAAGTCTGGGTGTAATTATCTATAAAAGCAAATATTCTACTTTTCTTTTTACAAAAGAAAAGTAGTATATGTAGCATATCAGTTTTCTGGTTTCCATAGTACAATCTCTGCTTATTTTGGGATCAGATGGCCGTGTGAATAATGTCCCAGGATATTTAGACAGGGAACATATTGAAGACGTACTATGAAATAACGTGCATTGGGTTTCGAAGTAGAGAGAGACAGTATTAATCTAGTTTCCATATGATTGTGAATGAAAATGGAAATGAGGAATGAAGATAATCAAGAGATCTTCAGCGTAGGCCTTTAATATTATATTATATTAATATCATTTTGTTATTTTTCCATCCAAATCGTGTGTAATGGTTATCTAAACCTAGAGACGTTATTAGTGTTATCTAAGAGAAAGTTATTGGGGCTATATAAACATGATATCGTATTCTATACTTCAGATAACTGATTGAGCCCAACTAAAGTAACAACTGAAGATGTTAAGATGAGGACATTCATGTCACTTGAAAATAAAAAACACAGCCCAAAAGGATGAATAAAGGTTTAAGGGCCAATGTAAAAATAATGTAACCTAACAAGGTATTTATTTCTGTTGACCCCAACTGCATTTTAATGTGCAAACCATGATATTTTTAACTGCAATAGTTAAATGTTATATATTTGTTAATGAGTTTATGGTAAGTTCACCTGATATCTTTTCCAACGCTGGCTCAAGCTTGGATTCTAAATTCATAATCGGTAAAGAGTAATCCCGTTTAAGACATTTTGAATAGTTATTATTTTTTTTTTTTGAGCTGTTATTTTTTTATACAGATGTGATAAACATATTTCAAGTAATAGGGTCTCTCATGCAATCTAATTACCCTGGCTACGCCGATGGCTGCGCCCATGGTTAAAAAAACACTTTAATTATTTATGTACTATGTCTATAAATAAATATCTTGCGACAGCTAACACTGCCATCTGATCCCAAATTAGGCAGAACCTGTACCATGGCAAACAAACAACTGATAAACTAACCACTAGACCCATAGAACAATAGACATAATTGATTTAAATGTTATCGCAAATAATAATAATTCTTTAATGATGCAATTACTGATGTACTATCTATCATCTTTTACTGAAAAGGACTTAAAGGTGTTGAAAGTAACCTACTTTAAAAGTGCTTTGTTGACAAACCTAAGTGCAAATATTTAAGTGTCTCTTTAATACGTGTGAGTTGTACTCACAGGTATACAGACATTTTAATTTCTCACTTTACCTAAGCAATATAAAACACTACAACTTAAAGTTATCAGTTTCTGATGATGCTGATGTATTTCTGTTGCCGCTATAACAACAAATACTAAGAAACACAATAAAATAAATATTAAGGGGACTCCCATACAACAAATGTGAATTTTTTGCTAGTTTTTGTAGCCTTTCGTGCGCGAGTACGACTCGCACTTGGCCGGTTTTTATTCTCTTGTGACAGATTCACTCACTATGATATACTGACTTTAACTTAAAGGGAAACTCATTAAGGGAGACTAAAGGGTTATTCTAATTTTCATTTCTGTAAGATATTATTAATGGTCAGATAAAATTATATTACATTTTCAATATGCATTTAATAAACTCTTATGTAATTAAACTTTTGACCTACAGGAGGGAGCACAGTATATCTAGTAGGTAGAAGGATAGTAATATAAGAATAAGCATAAATGAAGAAAAGTACTAGTTCCACACACCATAGAGAATAAAGCTAGATACGCCAATGTGTCACATAATTTGTGACGGGCTTATTGGCGTCACGCCGGAGGTCGTGGGTTCGATTCCCACCCAGGATAGATATTTGTGTGCATGAACATGTCTGTTTGTCCATAGTCAAACTAGGTGTATTTATTTATATAAGTATGTATTTACAAAAGAAATATAGTATATCAGTTATCTGGTTTCCATATTACAAGCTCTGCTTAGTTTGGGATCAGATGCTCAAATAATGTCTAAGGATATTATTATAATTTGTAAGAAAGTTCAGATTCCTTTCATTCAATTTTGTGACATTGTCCTAGTTAACAGTATTCTATTGGAGGCCTCATGCTGTTTGTTTGTTAATAATTTAAAATATCATATGAAAGATGAAAGTGTGAACAATATGATAGATATAATATTGTAAAATATTCAGGGTATTTTAATTAAAAATTTCTATCACTACTAAAGTTGGGTACTAAAGACATTACATACACCAAGCTAAATCTATTCAGTCCTACAACTTGGCTTATCTTAATTGAGCGACCTCACTAATCAATCAATGCACAGTAGTAACTGTTAAAGTTCAAAATAGTAAATTTAGCAATAGGTATGAAATAAAATAAAATTAATTGAGGAGAATAAATTGCTAAATTGTTTAGAAGTCTGTAAAATAGGGCGAAAGTTCCAGTGTTACAATTCCAAAGCTAAGCATTAATAATAATATCCTGGGACATTATACACATGGCCATCTGATCCCAAACTAAGCAGAGCTTGTACTATGGAAACCAGATAACTGATATACTACATATACTATTATTCTTTTGTAAATACTTACTTATATAGATAATTTACACCCAGACTCAGGACAAACAGACATGTTCATGCACACAAATATCTGTCCAGGCCGAGGAATCGAACCCACAACCATGCGTGAAAGGTAGCATATTCAATGTTATATAATAAGAAAAGCTCTGAAAGAGCTTTTTATAGAGATTTGTTGTTATTACTATGCATTTTTTTGATCTAGTTCTTAAATGAAACTCAATTCTTGGTTTAAATCACCTCTGCAACATTTAAGACAGCTAGAAAATAATCTGTTCTTACATTAATATCCCATTACTTACTCAAGAAATATTAAGACACTGATTGACATAAGGAATTACTTGGACAACACTTATTCACTATTTGAAGGGTATGTTGGTGTGGTTGGCAAATGCTTGCTTTACACGCCGGAGGTGGTGGGTTCGATTCCCACCCAGGACAGATATTTGTGTGCATGAACATGTCCGTTTGTTCGGAGTCTGGGTAGAATTTATCTGTATAAGTATGTATTTACAAAAGAGAAGTAGTATATTTTATTTAGCATATAAGCTATATGGTTTCCATAGTACAAGTTTTGCTTAGTTTGGGATCAGATGGTCATGTGTAAATAATGTCCCAGAATATTATATTATCACTCTATTGCAATAAGATGTGTGGTAATACTTGTGGGGTGACCCACAAGTATTTTATTTTCATTTATTTGCCCAAATACATATCCACAGCAGCGCCATCCCAAAAATCAATATTTATATGTCATTTGTAAGATCATGTCAATAATGTGGATTGCTATTATATAAATTAACATTAGAAGAAATGGCATGTCCCATTCCCATTTATGTAGAGTTAATGACAATTGTGATACATGTTTGAAGCTGATAAGTACGCTAATATAATTTTGATAATGTTTCTATGGGCAGTGTAAGTTTACACACAATGAAGTGGTTGGAATGCAAATCAACAGTTAAGCTTAATTGATATAGGATCTTAAGCACCAATTTATATCTTAGCAAATTGGTAGCTACAATTAACCAATGTAGATGATTCAAAAGGAAGTATCTAACAATCGTCTGGGAGCTTAATTGTTTGCATAGTTTTAATTATAATGGATTACATCTTAGATGTGACCCCAGCTTAATAAACTATGTCATATTGCAATGGCCTTTAATTTTTAACTTTAATTCAACATAATTAAGTGTGATATTCCTTTGATAATGCTGGGTACACAAAGCAAATATCTAGGCGTATCCTGTCTGACACATACACATATATTAACATTTTAATCACATGCTTGTTTTTTAAATTCTCTGTACATGAAGTATTCCAAGCTATCAATGAGAAAAAAGGCAGGATATAATAAATAGTTCTGTTTATAATTATTACAAGGAACAGTAGTAGAAAAATAATACTTTGTTTACTATAGTTTCCTGTGTATGTAAGCTACTGATTCTAAACATCTGTGGTTGATAAAGTTTAAGCTATACTAAGTCTTATTCTCTTGGGATAAATTCTATTTTTAGTTTATATGTTGATGAACAAGGTTTTATCTGTTTAAAATAGTTATATAACATAGCAATATGGTAATACTACTATACTTATTAATATTATTACTTGCCATGAGCACACAAGTGGCATTTTGTTATTATCTTTCATTTTGCAGTTTTTGTGTTAGTTGTTCAACCAGTTATCAGTGGTTAAAAATACTACAAACTTTGTTGGATATTATTATCAGTTGACTTGTATTATAAAAATGTTGTTTGAAAAATTGTGATAAGTACTCACGTTGAGTCCCCAGATTTGTTTCTTTGATACCACCATTGAATTGAGCCACCAGTAATTCTGGAATTGAATGGACTTTTTAATAAACTAAGCACAAACAATATAGAAAATAGAATATGAATAGAAATAATTCTTAGTTTACTGACCTTTTTGTAGCACTGTTAGATCATAGACAGGTATATTGTCTTTGCTAGAATTTTTTTTCTTTGCATCAACCAATAACATGTCCTCTCCAAGATCTTCGACATAATATCTTCTAGCATTTTGAGGGAGGTTATCATCAATTTGCCTAGCCCTGGGCTCGCGCGCTTCTACTGCCGCAGGTCTCGGCTGGGCCACCAGGGCGCTTTGTATCACTCTATCCTGGCTCAAGTTGTTCATGATGAATTGGTCTTTTATCATGTCCATTTGTCTCCTCATTGATATCATCTCATTCCAGTAATAGAAAGCTATCGAACAACTTATAACCATGCAAATGACACTCAACAAAAAATTCAACACGAACAAAAGCTTCATTTTCTTGGAAGACGCTATTGAGAACGTTGTATTTATATGAACGCCGAGGTCTGATGGTTTCTCTGAAACCGAAAACACCATGTAAGTATTGCTTATTTTGATTCGAAATACAAAACTAAACTAAGTTATAGCTTGGTTTCTAAAATAGTCACCTGTATTGAGATGTATGACAGTCCCATCGGGTGAATTAACTTTCGTATTTTTGCCAGTATTCAAAAAAATATTAGCCGCACCTGTCGAATTCAATGGGACACCTTCGCTCATATGGATTTTTCTTTCGCCGTCCATTATAAATACTACGATTACTTATTGTTTATAGTATACGGTGTAGTACTATTCGGTTGTAAGCGTACGCGTCGCCTTAGATACCTAAACAAAACAAAGGATGTATTATAAATCTCTAAGTTCTCGCTGACCGCAAATGATAACCGCGCCGCCGCGGGATGATAAAAAAATCATAACATATTTTACATACCAAGGATATCTTTTGTGGCACTAATTTGCTGTATTTAAACGTAGTATCCTTCACTTACACTAAAGTATTTCATTATAACGAAGTAAAACCAGTTCCATAGCTTCCATATAACCGAACAAAAAGTAAACACAACAAAACAAAACTTCGCTACTTCACTTCGACCGTTTCGCACAACTTCCTCCTGCAAAGGCGCTGACCGACTCAGCCTGCGCGCCAAATTCGAACTGAGCGTGCGAACTGCGATATGCTAGCGAGTGAATGCGGAATGAGCGCGATTATCGCTTTGCTGGGATATTATTCAACAATGGACGCTGGGTAAACTTTACAAATGATCCAATACAACATGTTTGTATCGGTTTTATGCGTAGAAAATGCTGAATTATACTAAACATTCAGCAAATTTTTAGGTGTTGACGATCGCTAGGTAAGTAAGTCCTTTTGTTATTGGTGCTTCATTATTTATTATACGTATTCTTACAATGGCCGATAATTTAATAGAAGTAGGTAGACCACAATAAATTGTCTCAGTTAAAAAGTATGAAAATTAAGTTTCCGGAAATATTCGACTAATTGAGTTATTTCAGGGAAATCATTGCAGATGCATTATAATGTGATAATGAAAAGATCCTGCGATTACTTACAATACAACTTGCTTACAAGTGGGGTATACCCATATTGAATCAATGCCAAAATACATAGAAACTTAATTTGAAAAGCACTTCACACCATTTTACCTGAATCGAACCTTTGTTTGGTGTTTCGCGAAATCCTTATCTCTGGAGCTATGGATGTGACTGGCAATAAAGTGTAAGAGGAAACGTGCTTGCGTCTCAAAACACGAAAGGGAAGTCACAGCCAGTATGTAGGTAGTTTGAGCAACATTATTATTTTTTTAATTTAGCAAACTATCGTATTTAGGTCTTCAAAATAAAAACTTTTTTCTGTAACGTTCGAGAACAGAATCTCTTTTTATCGGTCTCTCTGGCCATGGTCATTTAATTTCAAATGTAGAATGCGAATGAACAGATATACCGAATAGAAGATGCTTTGTTGAGTCAGAACAAAGTGTAAGAATTAAATTAATTTATATGCCTAAACGTTTTAAAATTATTACTTCAGTGGTTAAAATATATTTCATCTTACCTAAAACGGATTTACCATTTAATTAATTTGTCCTTCTACCCCGGTACTGTTCCCTAAAGCTATAATTATTTTAAGTTTTCCGTTGTTGAAGTTGCAATTAATAATGCATATTATATTAAAGTAACTCTCTCGCCATCCAAAAACATTAGTTACTGCCAACATTATAAAAAAAAGATTCAAACTTTTGAGTAGGCACTGCATACCTAATAGCAATGTTCTTTATATTATTATTTGGTTTCGATATTGAATCGTAACGTTTTTTGTTCTAGGAGTCACTAAAGATTGTTTTTAATATGCACTCTGTGTTGAGAAACATTGTTGGTAAGTATGCGAGGGTGCCAGCTGTTCATCTCAGACTTGCAGCTATCTCGTTGGGACGGATATAGCAGTCTGCAATACTCTGAATTAGGGATGTGGTCACATTGTTCTGAATGTTTGCCTACGTAGACTAAAATCTATAGGTTCACACATAATGTGCGTGGGAAATATTTGGGTTTAAAAGTGTTAACTTGGTAGCAAACTTTGAGAATTACATTTTATTACATAACAATATGTAGGTGCTCAATTTTATACTATAATAGCTGACAACACTATTCATAAGTACCTGCTAAATATCTTTATGTTTTAATGGAAATTCTTTAAAACGCAGGCCATATATATATACCTACTCAATGAAATGGGTTAGTGGACCATGTAGATAATGTCACGATTAAAATCCTACTATATAATATTATAAAGGCGAAAGTTTGTAAGTATGGATGGACGTTTGTTACTCTTTCGCGTAAAAACTACTGAATGGATTTAAATGAAACTTTACAATAATATAGCTTATCAATGAGAATAACACATAGGCTACAATTTATAAAGATTTGTGAAATGTCCGAAATATGACGATACCTAAGTGTCAAGTAAGTAGGAAGAAATCTACCATCTGCGAGCTATTCCGGCGTGCACTGGGCATAGGTGTGACTATAATAATTATCTTGGGACATTATTCACACACGGCCATCTGATCCTAAAGTAAACAGAGCTTGTACCATGGATACTAGATAACTGATATACTACTGTTTATTTTTTTTGTAAATACATACTTATATAGATAATTACACACAGACTCGGGACAAACAGACATGTTCATGCACACAAATATCTGTCCTGGGTGGGAATCGAACCCACGAACTCCGGCGAGGAAAGCAAACATTTGCCAACCACGCCTACAGGCCCGCCGTTAATAAAATGTAGGTATGTATCTTCTCTTATAATTTGAATATTACCATATTGTGTAGCCAGCCCTGTTGCACCCCAATCTATTTCGGTTGGCACACCATAACATTTAGTGAAGTTATGTTCATACTTCGCATGTTTTCACAGCTAAACCTAGACTCGGGTTTCAGTTTAGCTAAGTTTAGGAGTGAGTTCAAAGAGAGGTCAAGTGTAGACATAAAAAAAGGTATAATTAACTAGCGGCCCGGTACGTGCTTTGCTACGTATAAGGCATAGTAATAAAAAAAAATATTATTAAGTTCATTTATTCAAACAAAAAAATATTTTAAATTGCTGCAAGATGTTGATTTTACCCTTTTTCAAGACTTTTTTTTAAATTTTCTCTACATACAAACCTTCCCTGGACTTCCACGAATAATTCAAGACCAAAATTACCCAAATCAGTAAAGGCGTTGTTGAGTTATAACATTACAACGAAAAGTGGCATTGATTTTTATATATATAGATTTAAACCATCCTCTTACTTCTTACAAAACGAAGTGAATAACAAAATAATGGCAGTGAAACAAAAAGTTATAATCTGTATATATACCAATATCCTTTTTAGGGCTCCGTACCCAAAGGGTAAAACGGGACCCTATTACTAATACTTTCCTGACTGTCCGTCTGCCACCAGGCTGTATCTCATGAACCGAGATAGTTAGACAGTTGAAATTTTCACAGATGATGTATTTCTATTGCCGCTATAACAACAAATACTAATAAACTAAATAAAATATATATTTAAGGGGCTGCCATACAACAGACGTGAATTTTTTGCTCGTTTTTATAGATAATGGTACGGAACCCTTCTTGCGCGAGTTTGACTCGCACTTGGCCGGTTTTTAAAATATTTTTTTATTCACGTAGACTCTAAAAAAGCGCTTGTAAATAGTCAGAACATGTTAATGTAGTTAAATATACATATATAACTAGCTATGCCCCGCGGTGTTACCCGCGTTAAATTTTATAAATTTTCTTTGCTATAAACCTCACAGAGCCCGAGACCTTTCCAACGAATGCAAAACCGTGGAAATCGGTTCATGCGTTCTGGAGTTATAGCGTCAGGAAGGAAAACCCGACTTATTTTTATATAGTAGTTTATTTATAGGTAGATAACTACCTAGAAATAGTACTATTTTTAACCGGGGTTGGTTCAAATGAGGACTGTAAGTTAAGTAATCCTATTTAGCTTTAAAAGGGATCCGGTTGAAAACTATTGAAACGATATAATAAAAAAAAAAACTCGAGGGATTACCTTCATAAATCAGCTTGGATCTTAATTACTCGAAAACCGGATACGGAATGAGTTTTATTACATCTTATTATCTTTAGACATCGTAGTTACTATGCAAATACGAAATCATTAGAGTATATTTGAAACAGATCGTTACCCTTAGACGACACATAAAGACATAAACTATTATTAAAATTATTCCGCCTTCAATAACATCTAAACGTAAAATTCAAATCGGGTTATATCTAAACTAAGTTTTCAATATATTAATTTGGTTACAACAAATATAGGGACCGAAACGACTTACGTAACCACCTCGTTTTGAACTCGGTTAATTATTGGCATTCCCTTCTTCGGTGTTTTGTTTTTTAAACAGTTTTTATTTAGCTTTTCTTAGCGATTATAAGTCTTGATCGCGAATAAAAATAAATCACTCCCTATTTTATTCTGCCCAAAGGTTGTATTTTTTTTTAATTTAATGGTTCAAACTTCAACCGCTTTTTTTTAAGTTTGTTTAAAAACCAAAATTTTAGGGTTTATTAGTAGTTAGACCTAATAATAATATTCAAAAATCAAGGGAGAGGGATGAGTATTTTAAACCGTGTATTAGTAGTAGATACGCACATATATATCGAAGTCAAAAAAAATGTGAGACTCGTTTTCATTTTCTATTAGCTTAAATGAAAAAAAAAAATAGCCTGCGCAATTATTCACGGTTCAGGTTTCCAATTTGTTCGAAACAGTTTAACCTTCTTTTATATTGTAAAGGGACTAATTGTATAGGGCTCATTAGTTAGGAATAGGTTTTTACAGTCGTTGAGACCTAACTAACAGCTTAGAAGCCTAATTAACTTAGCTTTGTTAGGTAAAATTGCCTTTATATATTCGTGCACTTGCTCTAGCAGTAATTCAATTGGACAAATTTTTGTGAGAATTTCTCTGTTCCAGTGGCGAAGGATATGCACAACATATTCCTCTCGGCTTCTCTTATAAAATAACATGTTGTGTTCATAATGGCGTCAAGTGATCGTTACATATATACGTCGTTACTTGCTATCTCTACGGTACTTAAAAACTACAGTTTTAAGTACCGTAGACCATAGCCTTGCTTCGCTCTAAGAGCAGCTTAACTGGGTATATAGTATATACCCAGTTGAGCTGCTTTTATACCACTATACTATGTATATACCACCACATAATACACTCCAACGTAGCTATGACGACTTATGTCTTTTTCTCTCAGCTTTCGACCAAAAAAACCCCAAAAAAACAAGGTTCTATGCTAAGTCCACGTAGCCATCCTAGACTGGCAATAGCGTTAAAACGTGAATAACCTCTTACTATAAAGTGGCCTGTATATTTGTTAGCCGACTTGGTAGTTAAACAATAAGAGAATACTATGTAAATATCTGTATTTTCTGATTGTGCTAATGAACTCATTGCTTTAGATCGAATTGTCTGCTACTTGGCTTATCGAATGAAATAAATCATTCTTCGCCACTGCCTCTATCTATTGGAAAAAACCTAAGGATCAAAGAACAATAAAATCCAGTGGCAAAGACACCAACGGAGATAGTAGGTGCGGCTTATGCTTAATTACTAAGAAATGGTTATGAGTGTACGATGTTTTGTGAAGAAATTGGAGCTCTGACTCATGGGGTTGTATAGTATGACAAAGACTAACGCATGTTAGAATGCACTATTACAGGCACTCGTTATTCTTGTGAGTACTTAAAGTTTGTACATTCTTTGTTTTGCTGGCTTCTTTTGTTTCATCATTATTTGCTGCCATAGTGCGACTATTAAAATTCCTTTTGCGCTCATAGGCTATGACCCTCTTCCGGCACCGTTCCGTCAAGGATAGGTGGGGTTAATTGCAATAAGTACACGTGCAGGCAATGGAGTAGAAGAACACTTAGCTTATCTATTATCTTTCTCTAGAAGGTAGATCTAGAGAGCCAGAGGCCTGTATGTAACGAAGGCACTCGTAGCAATTGTCCTAGTAATTTGTATAAAAAAGGTTAACATTAACATTTGGTAACAATAATTGTAAGTAAGTATCAAGTTCATGGAGTTAGCTACGCTTTATAGAAAATAATAGAATACTCTTTATTGTACACACTCAAACAGGATAAATAAATGACACAAAAATAAATTTGTTTTTCTGAGGCTGGATGTAATTTGTAAAGTACCCCGCGACACACGGATTAGATTCCCTAGTGCCGGCGATGTCTAAAAAAATAAAATAAAATAAATAAACAATATAATTATAATTTGCTTAATATACTCCATGTCCCAAATGGGAATATAAGAAAGTGGCTCAATTTTAATACAATTGCTGAAACAATAAATGTGAAACCAGCAGACATAACTAAGGCCAAATAAATTGTCTCCTAGAATGACCTCGATTTTATTGTTAGTCATTTGGTGAATTAACGGTTTTCATTCAATACCAGGAACTTAGTTCTGATTCATTGCCTACTTTCTTTCATTAGATGTAAGTAAGTACCTACAGTTAGTAACTGTCGTTTTCATTAATATTGCTATGCCAAAATATTAATATTAGAAAAATCTTCTGAATTGAGTTCAAGGTCTTCCAAACCATGATGAAATATGTATACATATTTGATTACACACTTTCTCTGTCTATAGTAGCCATAGCAGGTTTAAAACAAACATGAATAAAATAGAAACCCTTTCGAAAATTTTAATATTATAATTTATAATTTATAATTTATTATATCTGTGAGATATATATGTTTTCTGTGTGACCCCATTTCATCCCGTGGGGGGCGTTGAAGTCGACCTGAGGGTAGATAATTATATCTCCCATAGAACGGGCAGCAGAGTCTATCTATGTACTATGACCATACTGCGATCGCTAACCCGACTGCCAAGCGTGGCGATTATGGCATGTCCCTCCAAATTTTTGAGAACTCCATGGAGGAAATCTTTTGGGGAGGCTTTTGTCCAGCTGTGGACGTCATTAGGCTGACATGATGATGATCTGTGAGAACTTTTAGTCACATACTCTAGCTCTAACGTCATTGCTGATTGGGATGTTAAGTTTATTTTCGGTATATTTTATGTTCGTCTAGTATTGTTCACAGAAAATGTACAGACGCCAGCGCACAAGCTACCCCAATCTGTCAAGTTTCGCCAATTGTAAGTGAACCTTATGCTTATGTGATAAAGTTGAAAATCTATAAAAGAAATTTGACAGTCTGTACCTACTCACGGATATTTAATTTCTTTAAGTATTTTTAAGAGTTTGTTTTATGACACTAGCTTTGATATGTAATGTATTTGATGATAAGTAGGTACAGGCGAGGCTTGTTGTCAGTGAGCTAATACGTATGGGCATAGCATATAAAAAATATAATTTACCACTTTGTAGTAGGTATTTCCCCAGGGCGTGCGTTTTATTTTGGAATTTAACTCGTCAACCTACGGGAAAAATACCTTTTTAAGGTCCGTCTCAACTCCGCCAAATGTAGATATCTATGTTTCGTTCCAAAAATAGAATAATATAATAAGGGTATCTGCCGTTTAAACGGGGCGTAGGCGTTGTCGCTGGCGTTCAAGTTTGAATAGAAAGGCGTTTGATTGAAAATATTTTTATATTATTATCAGAAATTTTAATATCAATTGTTGGCAGTCCTACGATATCGTGGCTTATTCAGGGTATGGCTGCTTCGAATAAAATGATGTGAACCTGAAATAGAAAAAAAAATATTAATTCTATTCTATTCTCTTATGACTTCATTTTAAAAGATTTTTGACTATTAAATTCGATGAAATTACTTATATATTATATTGATATTATGTTTAGCTAGTGTAATGGGCCTGTGTTATTGAGTACGCTTGATGTATAATTTATTACAAAATTGACCATGCGGGTTATACAGAAAAAGAAAATGTTTTGAAGGTTGAAGGTTATTTGTTATATAGTTCTCACTCTGGGGATTAAATTTATAGACATCTTTTGTAATTGTAATGTAGCAGTATTTGTAACGCAATTATTCTGGGAAAATATAAAAATATGTTTCTGTGACTGACGACGAAGCGATGTGACGGAATACAGAAATATAATTTACTTAGTTATTAAACTAAAAACTACGTTACTAATGGCTTTGATAAAATTATACATTCTTATTTACTATAGGTACTTTAAAACATTTAGTTAGTTTATTTCAATTAAAGTCCGGCCGCTGTAAAAATGAGTTCGTGACGTTCGGCAGTTTTTACATATTTAACTTGATATTAAGCTAAAAATAATAATATTTAATATCAGTTGATATAAAAATATAGTTTTTAAATTATAATAATTTGTTAGTATTGTAAATTCAACGCTAATCCATTTTTTACGGAGGACCCAAAAGACAATCTGTTAAAACAATATATATCTTTTTGGCGATTTTAGGCCATCCATGTACTTAAGATATAAAAAGTCACAAATTAATTAAAATAAAAGAAATATGTATGGTGATGGACCCATAAAATTATTGCAGTATCGAAATTACGTTTTTGAATCAGCTGTGACAATACGAATATAAAGCTAGGTCATGTATGCTATGAGCTAAAGAATTTGTTACTAGTTCCTGATACATCTCAAATGTTGTCAACTGGCATTGGCCCACTTTCCCGCTTTGGCGTTGTTTACACTGCGATAGAATTATCTGTGGATCAATGGATGTGCTGCTTTTTATGTTATCTGTATTTCGAGACATCTGTGGCCACTTTCATACAATTTACCCGAGTGGCTTTTTATTTCGACATAGAAAAGTTGGCCAGGAGGAATTTATTCTTTTCGACATTCTGCATAAGGTCCAATTTTAATGTTTGCGAAGAATTAAGTGACCCATTTCTGAATAATTGTAGTTCGGACAAACGAACAAAGTGCTTGTCGAATAATTTCTACATATCGGCACCGGTACTGTACAAACATATAATAGACGGACAAAAACTACATCCAGACTCAGAACAACTATTTATGGGTCACAAATAGTTGTGCAGCCCGGGACTCGAACCCGCGACACGAAGCAGCGAGCCGACAGTCTTAGCCGCTGGGCCACACGTGTAGTCGTTATCACGTTATGAGATAAAAAAAAAAAACAAAAACAAAATGTTTTTATTCACGTAGACTTTAAAAAAGCGCTTGTAAATAGTCAGAACATGTTCGTAGTAATATATTTAATTAAATTATAATTATTTATAGGTACATTAGATATTTAGGTACGCGGATTGTAGGAAATAATTTACAATAAGATTTATTTTATAACAGTAACGATATTTTAGTTAATTAAGTTACATGTTGTATATATATAGCTGCCTTGTTGGTCTAGCGGTAGCGTGTTCACCCGCAGAGGACGAGGTCCTGGGTTCAAATCCTGGGTCGGGCCAAAATGTGATTTTGCGACTTTTCCGTAAAAAAAAATATCAGCATCAGCCCGAAGTCTGGGAGTTGGCGGTATTATACCCCCGTGCCTCGGAGAGCACGTAAAGCCGTCGGTCCTGTGCCTGACCTCTTTTCCGTCGTGTCGCCTAAGCGTCCCATCGGATCATGAGAGTGATGGAATAGAAAGTGCTCCTGTGTTTGCGCACACACTTGAGCACTATAATATGTCCCGTGCAGAAGGCTAATCTCTGTTGAGATTGGCCGCCGTGGCTGAAATTCGGCTAGGCGACATTATTATTATTATATAGCCGCTGTGCCCCGCGGTTTTAGCCAGGGTGTCAGCTACTCCATTCCAAATTTAATTAAAATCGCTCTAGCCGTTTATACGTGAAGAAGTAACAAACATACACACTTGTTGTTATTAGTGCGATTAATTTATGGATAAAATTGCCATCTGGAATCCATAACCGAAGTCGAAAGACGTTTTTTTAAATATAAGTATGTTACGCAAGTTTCGTGTATTATTACTTACATGTCTGTAAGTAATAATACATACCATACACATACCATAATCCTATGCCCCGTTTTTATTCGATGGGATGATTTCGGAATAGTTTCATATACATTTTGTTTAAATAAATCGTGTTTAAGAAAAGTCGAAGTCGGTTGTTTGTATTAGTAAATCTATTTAAGAGGCCTTAATAGGCCTCTTAAATAGATTTACATTTATTGCCTTTTCCACAGTAATAATAGAACATATTTTGTATTATTGATTCTATTTACGAGTTATGATATTTTTTCGATTGGCGGCGCTAGTGGACTGTAATAGGCCTCTTAAGCATCTATTTAAGAGGGTCATCTTTGTAAAAGCATGTCCAAAATTGTCAATCATCGGGGGTGTCAGTACTGGTATAGTACCTACCTACAGGGGTAAGAGTAATTAATCAAAATATTGAAGTGCATTCTTAAAAACGAATTATTTGATGGACAGTTAACTGTGAGTTGTAGGCAAGATTTAATTTTTTAAGATAAAACAGACAAAACAATTAATTTGCTCTTGGTAGTAAATTGACGAAAATAGAGATTAGCTTTGCATGTTTAGAAAAAGAACGCCACACAATAATTAGTCTATGGCACACATTTAACATGGCCTATGTGACATCCGCCGTGTTCACGCGCCAACGCAACGCGAACGGCGGGAAAATGCAAAAATCAGCAAATACTTTCAGTTACTTTCCTAGTACTCATCATACGATATACTTAGTACTAAGTGCTAACTAACACCGTTACTCATTAGGCTCATTACGAAATCCTAGACTGGCCACATTTTAAAAAGAATTGCGGACGCTTATACATTTTTAGATATTTATATTTTACAATCGGCTTCTAATAAATAAATAATATATAAATAAAAAAGGTTTTTATTCACGTAGACTTTAAAAAAGCGCTTTTTAATAGTCAGAACATGTTCGCATTAATATATAATTAATTTATAATTATTTCTAGGTAAGTACATATAGATATTTAGGTACACGGATTGTAGGAAATTATTTACAATAAGATTTATTTTATAACAGTAACGATATTTATATAATAAAAATATATAAAATCTAATATCACTTTTATAATAACTCAGAAAACATTTGCTGTAAGTGTAGTCCCAAAATTTCAATAGAACTCAATAATTAATAAAAAATCTTGACAACGACCAGAAATACATTTTTTTTTCTATGTAGATTATTTTTTCAAATACAAATCTTGGGAGTTGGAATTCGATTTTTAACGTTCTTAATTCTAATATCCAAACAATACAATAATACGGAGTACATTCATAGTTTATGTAGTATATCAGTTATCTGGTTTCCATAGTACAAGCTCTGTAGTAGATAGTAGATGGCCGTGTGTAAATAATGTCCCAGGATATTATTATTATTATTATATTAACTATAAACATAGGCTGTTATTTATTGTTTCTTATATTATTGATTGTTTCTATCAGAACTTATAAAGAGGAAAAATTTGATTAGTGTGTGTGCGTTTGTTTCTAATCGATGAACTAAAAAATTACATAACTGATTATTAAAAATAATGAGGTCCTTACGAATAATACCCAAGGTGTAAAAAAATTGCCGATAAAATTATTAATTGTTTAGAGGGCACTGCGTAAACTACTACGAACATATGATGTGTAGGTACATCAAGTTTATAGTACCTACACATATTTATACACCAACAATTTATGAGGCTAAGCCTAGTTAGAGACTATTATAAAGTCACAAGACACAATAACCATAATTGGTTCTAACTTAAAGAGAAAGTGTTGTTCTACTTCTCCAAAGGAAGACTAATTGCATTGCAATGCACAAAAAGTCACAACCATACTGTAATATGGACTCTCTCCTGTCCATAGATGAAAGGGTCGATTTTTAGAGAAATATTGTTATTGGTAGTAGTAGGGTTGGAATCTCGGCTCATGGCGATTACTGTCATGGTTCGAACCCTAAATGTGGTGGTTATCTCTGGTGCGGGTCTGATTTACGGCTTGAATTCAAACTCACGTCTATTTTCCAGTGAAGCAGTAAAAGCATCATAAGGATAGACGTCAAATAAAAAGTAACAAATATTTTAAAACTATAATTAAGTTGAATATGTGCAAAGTGTCACATCATTAAAAAAGGTATTGTATTATAATTAAAACTGATGTCACGCTACTGTAACGGGCTAATATACTGTAACGAGTAATTTATTTAATTTTTACGATGGATTCTGCTCGTACTTTTATATAGTACTTTTGTATAGTACTCTTCAAGAGATCATCTTAGGGCGCATGACGGACGTCGCATAAAAAATTACGGTTTAAGACATTTATTTCTCAAAAAAAGAATACAATTCACTTATTATTGAGAAATACAAGTAATAAGGAACGGACACTAAAACTATAATAGTATAAAATTAAATGTATTGTGTTAGTAATTGCATAAATTAGGTGGTTAGTAAAGATAACTTATATTATAACTTATATACTTAGATAAAGGTAGTTTAATTTCCAATTCGACTAGCCAAGTGTGATTTCTCGAAGAACCCATCCTTCCGTTTGTTACGCTATACCGTGGAATATTCCAAAAAATATTAGTACCTGTTTGACCGTCTTGCGAATCTAACTAGCCGGTTTAATACCAGAAAACACCCGGGACAAGTAGACATGTTCATATCATCAGCCTGATAATATCCACTGCTGGACATAGGTAGGTCTACTCCAAAGGATTCTAAAACGTTGAAATTTGGAGGGGTTGCCGTAGTCACCGCGCTTGGCATTCGAGTTGTTGACCGCAGTTAGGTGGCGCAGCAGCCCGACTACTTGGTGTTTTTTTTGTATGCAAAATGGCTTTGCGCTTGACCTCGATCTCACCTGATGGTAAGTGAAGATGTGGTCGAAGGTGGACCGCGCGTATCCATAAGATGCCTGTTCACTCTAACCTTGAATAAACTCATTTTATATGAGTCTGGAAACACGTCTTTGGGAGGTTGTTCCACAGCTTATCCCTTAGTCGCCTTTTACGACGGCCATGGGATGATATGGGGTGGCCCTGTTATTGTTTCGGGGCCGGAAACCACACGTTTAAGACATGTTCATGAATACAAATATTTGCCTCGGCGAGAACGAACCCGCGACCTTTGGGTCAGAAGGCAGGCAGTGCCAACTGAGTAACGGTGGTTAAGTTAAAGTTTATTGTGTTTAATTGTAATTTGAAAAAGGTAAAAAAAAATATTCAAAGTTTATCAAAATGTTCACACACTTTCTACATTAATTCACTTATAAATACTAAAAAGGAATGAATGTAGAAATTGTGTTTACAAAACTTTTTCATATTTTTTTTGGATTTATTATTGTCTACGAGAAGTCCGGAAAATCACTTGTGTGTGGCAACCCTGCTAGAGACAAAGATCGCGTAGGCTACCGAATGACTCACAAGTCAGATAATAAGAAAAAAAGTTGAATGAACTACATAACTGATGAGTTTACAGTAATTGTAGTAAATATCAAAACCTTTTGTCGGTCATGTAGGCACAGATTTCCAGTGATAGTGAGACATAATTATGTTTTAATGTCAATACATTGCAACCGTTGCATAATAATTTATCTACCGCACTTGTGCATTGAAGTAGTGTGTAAGTAGTTACTTCTGGGTATGATGTTAAGTAACAAGTAATTGATTATTTATAACAATAGGGGAATAACAAATTCTTCTCGAATCCTATAGAAGTACAGACGCCAGCACATCAAGCTACCCCAATCTGTCAAATAAACATAACGCAGTGCTTTGAAATTTGATCATATTAGCTAAAAGCAACAACTAGTCCCTCCCTCTTACCCACCATTGCAAGTCCTGTAAGCCAGGATCAACAGTGGCACACAATGAATTGACACTGAGTGGTGAGGTTCAGCCATGTCCCGGGGAATAGCTTTAAACAGTTAAAGTGATTCCCCGGGACATGCCTGAACCTCACCACTCAGTGTCAATTCATTGTGTGCCACTGTTGATTCTGGCTGGATCCAATGGTTGCGGGATCCAAGGCAGTTTGGATCCCGCAAAGAATTTAATCAGAAAGAAACAAGGACGAGTTAGAAAATCTCGCTTTGCTCTGGAGGGAAGTGCAACTATTCACTTCCCTCCAGAGCAAAGCGGGAGACAGAATGATATAATATAACGAGGCTATAACCTCAAACAAGAAGTCTCCTACTACGATCATCTTGGAGAAATAGGCTATTATCGCCACGCTTGGCCGATGAGATGGGCACCGCAGTGTGATGGTATATTGGACTGGCCGGTTGGTCTAGTTAGTGGCATTTATCGCTAAGCCAGAGGTCGTAGGTTCGATTATTTGTTCTGTGTTTGGGTGAACAGAAACCAGCGCCTGTCTAAATAATAATCGGGACAATTAACACAGTGCCTGACGTACGACGACTGCCACAGTGTACTGACGCCAGCACATCCAGCTACGCCAATCTGTCAAATTTCTTTTATAGATTTTCAACTTTATCACAAAAGCATATGGTTCACTTTCCATTGGGGAACGATGAAATTTAAGGTGTATAATTGACATATTGGAATGTAGTGTACAATATAACAGAACATCTTGCAAAATTCACAAAAAATATCTATTTCCTAAACAAAAATCTTGATCAGCCATTTTGTATGAGTAGACTTTGTATTTCTGAAACTGATATTATTTATTTATCCCTTACTTAAATGGTTAGTAGCGGACTTAAAATTTCCCCCACTATTCATGCCTTAATTGGTCATACATAGCGTATGCTCTTAATTCATTGGTTTTATCTCTTATTACAACGCAAAAGAGATTAATAGTACGTGGTGGGATGTAAAATACCATTGGCCGCTTCAGGCTTAACTTGTACTATGTATAAAAGTCATGAAGTCATGTGAATGTAGAAGTCCAGAGTAAATTTTATTTATTACTTAATCCGAATTATTTGAGTCTATTTTCCTTATTCCCTTTTCAGGAGCGTTTTATTTTACCAATAATTATTTGTAACTAGCATAGCTGGGCACCGTTAATCAATTAGTTAACTTCGTTAATCGTTAATCCACTACAAAAAAAGTTAGCTTCGTTAAACGTTAAAGCGTTACATTTCGGAAGAATTAACGCAAGTTAACGTTAATCCGTTAATATGTAATTATCTATCTATATATATAAAAATCAATGCCACTTTTCGTTGTAATGTTATAACTCAACAACGCCTTTACCGATTTGGCTAATATTGGTCTTGAATTATTGGTGGAAGTCCAGGGAAGGTTTGTACGTAGAGAAAATTTAAAAAAAGTCTTGATAAAGTGTAAAATCAACATCTTTTAGCAATTTAAAATATTTTTTTGTTTGAATAAATGAACTTAATAATAATTTTTTTATTACTATATCTTATACGTAGTGAAGCACGTACCGGGCCGCTAGTATATTATATAATATAAATTGCGTTTTTATATCTTTGCATTAGTGAACTTATAAACCTGTTGGTTTACGTTCTGGAATTAACAGGATATTAACAAAACAAAATATTTGTATAATTCTAATGTGTAATTTAATCATCGGGCATTAGGTGCATATTCCCCTTCATGAGCAAAAGTCTCCACAAACAACAGAAGGGAATATATGGAAAACTTGAGCTCCCAGTCAACAAACATTATTCCAAAATCAGTTGTGCAGACCTCTACAGATGATAAACAAGAATCTCCAGCCGAGAAAAGACGGAATCGTACCTTTTGCAAAATATAAAAAATACATTGTCTAAGATAACATGCGCCAAATGCAGTTTACGACGAATACAAAAAAAAATGTTTTCTATGTCTATGAAACCAAATTTGGAGCCAAATAATTATAATTTTCTCTGATTATTTTTTAGTTGATTAGTTTATAAGAAATAATTTAATTACTTTTTGAGAAGCAATATATTATTTTGAGATTTTAATTTGCTATAAACGGAAGATTGCTAATAGTGTTAATTTTATCTAAAGGTTTTTTTATTCAAGTTTAATGTTCAAATATATAAATAAATTAAGTAATATATTTTTTTTATGATTAGTTCAATACCCGCACATTAACACTATCAGGATAATAAATACAATAAAAAGTATATAATAGTAAAAAAATATAAAGCTAAGTCCTAAGAAGCGTATGGTTATATTTAATGGCTGTTTAAATAAGGTTATCTTTCTAGGGTTAACGATTAACGGACTTCTGCATATTAAAGGAAGTTAACGTGTCCGTTAACATTTTTAAAAGTTAAATTAAAAGTTAATCCGTTGATAACAATGTTAACTTCGTTAATTAACGAGTTAATGTCCAGCTATGGTAACTAGGTAACTAGCCTTTTCGAGCGAAATCAAAACAAGTAACATCATATTTAAATAACTACTATAAATACTACTACTGAGTATGTACAAAAGTCAATACTTTAGAGCCTACTTAGTAGGTACTTAAGTAGGAATGTGATGTTACTGAAATCAACACTAAAAATAACTACATATAATTTATTTGATCTCTATTTCTGTTGTGGCTTCCTTATATCAATAACCGCCTTGAGTTGATGTTCGAACCAGCCGCGGGTTACTTAGTATGTATAGTGTTAGTAGTATTTTTGCTAGACATATTGAACAGCCATCCCGCTCGCATTTATACTAAGGTAAATCGTGTATATTAAGTAAATACTCAACCATGTCAGATGAAAAACGCAACGCGATAATATGAGTTTTGATTTGATAAAAACACGGCCAAACCATGAGTCGGATTCCCACACGAAGGATTCCGATAAAGAACACGATCTGCTTGGGTTCGTATTCAATCTTTGGATGTTTGAAACATAAGCCCCAGATCCAAATTTATACTGATTTATAATTCGGCTCAATGACATCACAAACAACAAGTAATTTCCTTTATTATTTTTGATAAAGGAAATTACTTGTTGACTCAATGTCATATACATATTTGCATTCCACAATGTTAATTGGAGGTTATAATATTATATGGCATCATTATGGACCCTGTCGGGCACAGCAAATAGAAGAGAGGAAGATGGCTTTCGTTGATGATATTATTGTTAATATTCTTCTGTTCCTTATTGTGTGAAGACTAGTAGATGAAAATACATAAATATTTCTATCTGTCTTAGGTCAAGATAATTTTGTGACGGTAAGACTAAAATTACAGGACAGTCCCGAGTCTTCTAAATCGTCATCATAATCTCTATCGTCCATATTTCAGCGGAAGTAGATGCGAGTCTTGCACTTTCACCTGCAATTTTCATAACTTTTTAATCCTGAAATGACTTGTTTTCTTACTATGTCTATTTATTGCATTTATTATATGTAATTTTTATTATTATTATTATCATCATATACACGTTTTAGAATTGTGAAGGCCGGGTTTGGTAAATACGGTTATGTCACTCTTAAAAAGTTTTTGATATCGCCTTAAGTTATGGATGAACTGAAATCTATCTAATGCAATAATTCTGGCCAAATTGGCCAAACAATGTTTTAAAATAATCATCTATCTGACTTTCACGAGGCCACGGTGCCTTGACTAGTTGAAGCTGTTAAATGATTTACGTCAAACAAAGGTTGATGTCACGTTGTGATTACAACTAAGAGATCACATATATTTTTGTACATGTAATCTCTTGGCTGGACATCGCTTACATTTTGCACTATTCCCTTTCGGGCATCACTTCAAGTGTGATATATGTATATGATATTGGATTTCGTAGATAGTTTTTTGATTAACTAAGTGTGGAATACTTAGTTAAAAAAAAGTCTTTAAAATAATTCTTACAGATAATTGATTATTACGGTCCGGCTGCCATAGGAACTAGGTATACTGCTAAGCTTCCGTTAGGTTGCCCGCCCGTCTGTCGATCTGTTTGTCTGCCAGTTTTCACAGAGTGTGTAGCTATTTCTATTTCTGCTTTAACCACAAATAATAAAAATAAATTAACGTTAAAAATAAAAAATACATTCTCTGGGAACCCTTTGTGTGACTCCGACTCACACTTCACTGGTTTTACATTTTTATGACGTAATCCTCCCTTGTTGTTGGTAAATGTAATAAATGAAAAAGTAAAAAATGCTAACTGCATTTTTAATGCTTTTTTACTTGGCAACAATATTATGATATGGGGCGATCGGGAGATTCCCCTGTATTGTATTGAAGTATTACGAGCTGGGAAGTCCCTTCTAACTTCTATGATAAAAATATAATTAAGCCTGTAAAGTCAACAGCAAACGTCGATGATCAAAATCGGATACAAAATAGTGTCGTGCTGAAGGGTTCTAAAGAGCATGAGTGATAAGTGTGAAAATATTAGCTAATGATACTGCCAATCAATCCTCACAAAAAACCCGAGGTTAGCTAAGTACAGCCCTGGGATTTTCGGGGTCCGTAAACAGCCTGGACGTCGGATTCCGTACAATGCTGCAAGGTTTTATTTAAAATACGCCCCGCTTTATTGAAAGCAACCCCTGTATTGTATAATATCTTTTTGAAGAATAATTTAATATGGACGTCATGGCCGTGTGGCTTCCGACCTAGAAAGAATAACAGGTCCACCCCATACCGTCCCGTGGGCGTGGTAAAATGCGACTAAGAGTCAGCGCAGACCGAGAGGAGCGCAGCGGAGAGGATTTTATTAAGGCACTAGAAAATCAACTTTAAAATTATTGAAATAAAGTGCATGTATGCTTGAACATTAAAATGCGCGAGACTGCGCGAGCATTTTGTCAGGTTCATGCATATATGCACTTTATTCCTATAGCTCTAAAGTTGATATTGTAGTGCCTTAATAAAATCCTCTCCGCTGCACGCCTCTCTGTCTGCGCTGAGCCTAAGGGATACAGCAGGTAGTCAGGCAGCAGCGTCACCTACGAGCGGTAGCTCGTACCGCCTAACTGCGGTTACCAACTCGCATGCCAGGCACGGTGACTACGGCAAACTTCTCCAAATAGGGGAGCGCTATCTCCGGAAGTGGACGTTATCAGGCTGATGATGTGAACGACATGTCGTCAGTTAGGTATACAGACGGACGGATTTTTGGAAGATGGTGTTGTCACACGTCTTGCTTTAGAGAGCAAGCAAAGCCGTCGGTCCAGCACCAGATCTCCACCCGGTCCTGTTAGATAATCGTCCCATCAGATTATAAGAATGTGGGAATACATTCACGGGTGCGCACTCTATGCCCTTCACACTAGTGCACAATAATATATTTATTTATTTAAAGGTACCTTATTTAAAGGTACCCGTGAATGTATATCCCACATTCTTATAATCTGATGGGACGATTATCTAACAGGACCGGGTGGAGATCTGGTGCTGGACCGACGGCTTTACTTGCTCTCCAAAGCAAGACGTGTGACAACGCCATCTTGCAAAAAGCCGTCCGTCTGTATAACTGACGACATGTCGTTCACATCATCAGCCTGATATCGTCCACTGCCGGAGATAGGGCTCCCCTATTTGGAGGAGTTTGCGCTTCTGTAAAAACATGTCAAATAATGATTGGTACCAAGTTATGGTCTTATACAGTTGCCAATAACAGGTGAACCAACACTCACAAATAGAAATGATAACCTAAGCTAAAACAAAGTGTAGTAAAATTAAAGTGATAATAAACTATATAACCAAAAAATATAACAAACAGTTATTAAACTTAACTAAACCAATTTATCAAATAGAAATTAAACCAAAATATACTTATACTTAAAACCAAAAAAAAAATATATATACAACAAAAAATATATATTCTGCGTAGTTGGCTAACCTTCGTTGACATTGGCCGCCAATAGCCGAATTTGGGCCGGGAGTATGATAGTCCTATTCTAGCTAAGATTCGTTTCCTATTCTGGTTGGAACCAACATTAAAAGTTGTAGGTATCGCTGAAATTAATTATATCTATGTATGGATTTTCAAGTCGGTTCTTATTTTGTTCTATTATAATTATTATTATTTCTATATTAGAACGAGCATCCAAAGCGGCATTATTAGGATCATACCAATTTTGGCTAGGAAGAGGAGGGAACACTGAGAGACAGAGAAGGTGAGCGTGGATGCATCACATGGGCCCCCTTAAACCTACATCTGAGTCGCAAGTCTCAGACTCTGTTGAGTGTTCACTCTTCTGTATCACGCGATGGACCCGGTGAATCCATGGAAAGCTAAGAATTTGGTCTTCTGGAAAGGAACATTAATAACCTTGTATAGGTAACGAAAACATATATAATTATATATATGTATAAATTTTGAAGACCTATTCATCATTCTAGTAATTACCTACGTATGTCAGAATTTATTTGCGAATAGACTTGGGTGCGGCACTTTAACGCAACTGTATGTACAGACAGAGTCATCGTTAATTATAAATAACATTATGCGAGTACAGACAAAGCCGTTAGAGGATGCACTTGTATCTATAACAAAAGCTGTTTCTCATTAGCAATCTAATATCTTCCACTGCTGGACGTAGGCCTACCCCAAAGGTTTCCATGTGCCGTAGATACCGCGCTTGGCATGCGAGTTGGCGACTGCAGTTAGGTGGTAGCGGTCTGGAAGCAGCGCCTCATGTGTATGAGGCGCTGCTTCCAAACAACCCGGTGTATCCCTTAGTCGCCTTTTACGACACTCACGGGATGGTATGGGGTATCCCTGTTATTTACTAGGGCGAACTACAGGCCTGGGATCACTGATCAGAGGTTAAGGCGACACCCTCACTGGCGAGGACCTTACCCTAGCTAACTTGTGGCTTTCTCTAGGTACCTTACTGGACGACCCGAAGAAGAAAGCCAGATAGAAACTCAGGGGTTTTTTATCGCCTTCTTTGGCCTTTTGATTTCGACCGTCTTATGCATATTTTGTTCATAAAAAAGTGAAAATCCGTATTATATACTGACGTGGAGTTGACTGTACAGCGAAGATACCACATTCATTACTCATTGCTTGGTTTCGAGATTTACCGTGGATTATGCTTCTATCTCCTGTCATCCAGGAATATTACAGTAATAAGCTAGTGCGTCTCCTACGTTTTCGCACTCGTAAATTATTCGGCCGTCTACCAATTACCTCCTCTATCGCTCGGGAACAATGGGCTTAGTACGATCAATTTACAGAAACGAAAACGAATTCAAATTTCGCGATGGAAATAAAGCATTGGGTTTGGCTAAATTTATCACGCGTTCACTATGGTAACCAATAATAGCGCTGCATACCCGTTGAGAGCCGGAACTCATTCGTTTCGTTTTCTGCAAACTTATACTAAAGCCGCTATATGCACTTTCTTTTTAGATACAAGTTATCCACTGTAATTCTGTATTTCGAAGTTCAAAATAGCGATGAACTGTAGCCCTAAAGTACTGAAACGCGACTCACGTTAGTGCGAAAGTGCGCCACATCGATACACATAATTTCGAATGTTTTCCACCGCGATGCACGTTAGTGCGAAAAGTATTCCACATCGTTTGGGTTAGGTTAGGTTAGAACGGTGACCATTTGGCGCGCGAAGCGAAAGCCGAGCGCTAGAAAAACATTAACCATGGATATCTCCATAATGGCATGCCTGGACTTTCGCACTAACGTGCATCGCGCTGGAATACATTCGACAATGTGTGAATCGATGTGGCGCACTTTCGCACTAACGTGAGTCACGTTTCAGTACTTTAGGGCTACAGTTCATCGCTATTTTGAACTTCGAAATACAGTATTACAGTCCAAGTTATCCTATGTCTGTGTAAAATTGCATGGTTATAAATTAAAAAGCGAAACAAATCCACATTCGCATTTATAAGAGTTAGGATGTCGGTATAATCAAATCAGCAAACTAACTTATGGACCATCATCCGACGACTCTTTCCATCATATCTTCTCTTTCATGTAACGAAATGTGACTGTTATTTACGACGCGGCGACGGTCGAACAACTATTACTTAAACAAAAAGGGCATCCACATTCTGAATTTAACAATATGGCCACATTAAATTCGTAATGACAATATCCAGAGATACATTTAGGTTGTATAAAATCATAGCCGTTTAAGGTGCTTACTGTACTGCCACTGGCTATAATTTTTATTAAGTAGGTAATTAAGGGTCTATAGGCACGCGGTCTTATTTTCCTCAAAAGACTATACCTACATATAGAAATATAATATTGAAATTTGGGAGGTAACAATAAATTTACTTGTAAACAATACTACAACTTCTTTAGCAATTGGTCCATGACGAAAAAAATTCGTATTTTACAGTCGTTACCATATCAGTGGAAGTATAATGCCCGCTCTTGGTCGAATTTCGGTTACGGCGAATCGGATGAGACAGTTCGAAACAACGGGAAAGAAATCATGTGCAGTGCCGGCAGTATTATTTTGTGCAGGGCATTATGGGATTGAAAGCAATAAACAGTCGACGATAGTGGATACACGTTGAGCTAGAACGCATCCATATTAACTAACTAGCTGTGCCCCGCGGTATTACCCGCGTAAAATTTTGTAAATTATCACAGCTCCTCCCCCGTAAGTGATAGCGTGATAATATGTAGCCTATATGATGACCCGACCTCTTAGTAATATTCATACAAAATTTGAAGTAAATCCATGTAGTACTTTTTGAGTTTATCCCGGACATACTGTATACAGACAAACAGACACACAGACAAAAGTTCTAAAAACTTTATTTTTGGCTTCGATATTGACTGCAGATCACGCCCCAAGTACCCTTTTTTTAAATATTTAATGTACGGTTTTGACTTTCCTAGGATTTTATTATATGTACCTATAGATTAGTAAGGGCGGTTTTTGAAGTGAATGTGTATCCACTGACGTCTATTTTAAGATGCTTTCAATGCCCTAAACAGTTAGTTATTAGACTTTTAGTAAACAAGGTATTTAACAGTTCAGTTAAAAATAAAAGAACATTGCAAAGTCAGTAGGTACATTTTATGTGTGCTTGTAGGATGGTGACATTTAAGAAATATCTGTTTTTCACATGTACGTAAATATTGTAAATTCTTTTTGTGGAATAAATGTCTTAAACCATACGTTTGGAACGGTACAGATTCGGGGTTCATTGACTCCATGCAGAATCACTGTTATCCTTATCTAGGTCACGCCGTTATGTTGGGCTCACGTCGCATCTCCATTGCTAAGGTGAAAGCGGTTCGATGTGTCCGATGGTTAAAAACACAAAAGTGGCGGAATTCTAATTTTAAAACGTATAGCCATTTTAGGTACCGTATGACGAATAACTTTGAGGTACTCTCGCTAACCAAATAAAAAAAATAAACTTTTTTTAAATTAAGAAATATTTCAAATGCTGTGGTGTTGATGTTAACAAGTGCTAAAAACTTATAATATGTTATAAATAGGTACACAGGCGGGTATGCTAAGTGTTAATGTACTTGTGCTTCTTCCATTTTAATTGAGTCACCCTGCAGTCTAAACTGTTTCAGTTTTAGATGATTAATATAAATAATCGAGCGTCTGCCATCTGACCTCAAAACACATAGACAACCAGTAACTAATTAGGTACTGTCATAGATGTTCGCATTACAACTGTGACTGAAGACTTCATATACTCTCCTGGGACGTATTGTGCAACATTCACTCTACTTTAATACGCGAAAAGGTGACCTGCCTTTTGGCGTATTAACGTAGAGCGAATGTTGCACAAAATTTCCCACGTCACGTCTTGTTCCAATTGAAGATTGGAGAGCGGTGGATCTTTATGGGGCCTGCCCACGCTACGTCTCGTTCGTGGTCCGCACTCAACAACCTTTCTGCTCAAGCGACAGACGGTTCTGCGTACTATCCACCGGGATTTCAAAATTTAAGATTCGATCTTGCAAGGAAACTGAGTATAAATACTCTCTTGAGCCTTCTTTTGAGGCTATACTAAGTGACCGCATCTCTGTTCCGTATGTCATCACTAGCAACATACACTGGTCGAAGACTTGAGACACAATATAGTGCGATTAAATTCGATTTTTAAAGCTTTTAATTTTTTGCAAATAAATTACTTACTTACTTACTTACTATTTAATTATAATGATTGGAAGAGATTGTAATTCGATATTATTATAATGTCGCCTGAAATTTGTGCAAATTACTGAGTATAAACAGTTGATTTAGCTACATACCTACGGTTGCGGTACTTGCAATAACAACTTAATATGTAAATACGCAAATTACTAATGTCTCTTCACAACAATCGCAACGTTTACTCATCTTAATAGTAAATAGGTACAAACAAGGACCTATCCGTTGTACCACCTATATGTTAGGGATTTATATTAATACTGCCAGAAAATGTTAATAATTACGTCTATTATACAGACAAAGAATACTTCGTTAGGTAATTGATATTTACCTAACGAAGTTAACTTTCTTTCTTTGGCTGTACTAAACACCTCAATATTAACATTTTCTTTTTATTATTATTACTTTTCAGGAAGGACAGTTAGTAGCCTCCTAAAGTAATTTAAATGAGTACTACTATAATCGAAAAAACGAAGATAACAATATTTTTGGCTCTCACTGCTTTACCGGACAGTAAATCCGAGTGTGGGTTCAAACCGTAGTACATAAAACTACAAACTAAATACCTGTACCAGAAGGCATCCTCTGGCCCGGGTACTGTACCTTGGGGTTCAAACCTGGACTCTGGGTGGGTACTGACGTGCAGATAATGAGATCAGATCCTCATCGGATTGAGGATCGGAGAGGGTCATCGATACGAAATTACAACAATTTCTTACTCTACATTTTTAGTAGCAATCACTGCACCATATAGGCGGTAGTTCTAAGATTATTTAACCATCCAGTTCTTAGGTTTTGCCAAGGGACTCAGTGCTGATAGATTTGATTACTCACTTGTAACATAACAACGAGTTTTTGCTGTTTTTAAATTGTTGACCACCAACCAAACCAAGTATCGTTACCAACATTTTTACGATCTTTCTAGCGAACGATCTAGTTGCTCGTCAAAAAATATTCTTTACGTAGATGTCAGACAGAAGATGCTAGCTGACAGTGACAGGAGTGCGGGAGGTGAGGTCGTAGAGCACCCTTGCTCAACCTTTTTTTTAATAGGGACCACAAACACGTTACCGACACATATTGTCGAGGGCCCGCAAGCAAGAATTATTTAGATCTAACTTAAGACGTAATTTCAAGTTAACGATATAATAATAATGAATCATTTAATTCAGACACAGTCCATATTATTTGTTAGTAATACATCTTAATAACTAGTGTTAGTAATAATAATTTAAGTATAATGTGGGTGGAGGGCACAAGCTTAAACCAAGCCCAGAACACGACCATCTGTAGAGTGTAGGGATGTCCAGTGCCGGAACATAGGCGAGTCCCAGCGACCACCCAACACACTCAGGAACTGGATCGCATGCGTTGCATCATGGAGGCTATCACAAAATATATATCACAATATTTGTAACTTCAGATGGGCCAATAACAAAGGCCCGGCGGCGCGCAGGTTGAGTAAAACGGGGGTAGAGGGACCGCGCGGCGGCTCAATGACAGATAACTAGGCTCGTCAAAAAACTTAAAGCAAATTTTCTTCTGTTTTTTCGCTAGAATGCTCGCAAAAACACTCCCGGCAAATATTTTCTGTGATGTAACATTCGCTACAATGCTCGTTAAAAGTTAATTCTCAGTCTTTATAAGCACCTTTACGCTTCACTTGGCAATAAAAGATGAAAAGACATAGCTACCTATCAATATAAGACATAGATATCTATCTATATAAGTACGTATTTATAAAAGAAAAGTAGTGAAATGTACATACACTTGTACTTGTCAAACTCACAATGCAATACATAAATATATAATACAGTAAAATATTTTGTATTAGTCCATCCGTGCGCTCTGTTTTGTCACATATATTTTTATTAAATCCTTAAATAAATACTAAATAGCAAGTTACTAAGCTATTATTGTTACATTTAGCAATACTATATTAGATTAAAGAATTGAAGACAACAAGCAGTTGGCTAGCGCAAAAGGCTCTCAACCGTAGCTTAATTTAAGCGACTAATACCTTATGGGGTTCGGGCCACAGCTCAGGCGGCCCCTGAGAAAATACGGAATTCTCAATTGGAGGTCTGATCACTTGCATGGGATTACCGATCACGGAATCCTCGCCGCTGAGCAACCTACCCTAGCTAACATGCGGCTTTCTCTAGCTACCTAGGTGGACGCCCGGCGCCCCGGAGAAGAAAGCCACAAAGAAACTCCGGGCTTGCTTTTTTCGTCTTCTTTTGCTTTTTGTTTACGATTTGTTTATATCTTGTTTTTACTTTGTGTTGGCTCGTATGTGGGCTAATGCATGCACAGAACCGTTGACATTTAGTTAATCAAAATAATTGTAAGGTTATAAACAATAACATTCAATTTCACTCAAGCAATTAGCCTCTTACAAGACGAACAAACGGTGGGTGCATCCGCTCACATGGCGACGACTGCATGAGAAAATAAAATGAGTAACCCAACAGCAGTTCGACCAGTTACCGCAAGCAACACCCGTTCACGAGTATGATGTGAGGTTAGTATATCAGTTATCTGGTTTCCATAGTACAATCTCGGCTTAGTTTGGAATCAGATGACCATGTGTGAATAATTTCCCACGATATTATTATATAAATGTAAAAATTTATTCTTGTCGTGGTCTGATTGAGAAGCAAAAGCACATTTATAAGTTATAACTCATACCTATTTATCTAGTCTACTTAAGGTTGTATAAACACATCATTTCATTGTCATCATTGATGACAATAATTACTTAATATTGCTGACCAGTAAAACAGTATGGATGCTGACATTGTAGTCAAACAACACATTTCATAATATTTGTACTTTAATACGTAGATCCAACGTACTACGGAATTTAGAGCATTTACTAGCAGACTATTTGTACTTAACTTATAGAAATTATGTAATTACAAAGTGTAATATATATTATGTGGAATATCAGTTTCTAAAATATGTAGTGTAAAATAAATTTGTATTCTCACTAAATTACGCTGTTCAGCTTTGACGATCTTTGTATCATAAAAGACAATTCAACTCAAGTCAATTCTTCCATACTGGCTTTTGTGGACAAGCAACTACAATCTCGCCATTGTCAGTGTGTAGTTATAGGCCTTAGCCCGTATCAGAAAAGACAATGTTATTTAATTCTTACTTCACTACCTTTTTTTTTAACTAACAAGTCATACAGCGGCCAACCATTAATACTCGCAGAAGTAGTTCACTATTATAGTTAGAGTGTATTATGAAATCATTTTTAATATTGCAAATTTATAAGTACGTTAATTCCAAAACAATCGTGCCAAATCTGTTGAATAATAAATTAAGTTTGGAGAACACTTCAATCCGGAATAATACAAAATAGGCTTTTAATATCAATTAAGAGCCTATTTTGTATTCTATTATATTACTAACATCTGGGGACGCTTCTCACTAATCTCCTGACCCTTAGATTGGTCTAGCGGTTTAATCTATCTGTGTATAAGGAGAAACTACCCAGCCTCTTATTGATCTTCCAATATCGTACATTACCCAAATATTATAATAAGCATCGGTAAGTCACCTCTCGTTATTTACTCTACCAGTTATTTAGTATTTTTATTCCCATTTACGGCGTTATGTGGCTCTAGGTATAAGTTTGAACAATTTCTTAGAATATTCTTTCTGAGGAATTGTTCGAACTTTTCGAACAATTTCGCGCCCCGTTACGCCACAGTTGCGTAGCCCAAAAGTGTAAATTTCATCAATACCACTTGGATGACTGGTCGTCTACCACGGTGCTTTCCACTAGAAAGTTTTAACAACTCTGTGGTATCAATTAACTGCGGAAGTACTTCCGTTCCGGTATGACAGGGCAACCTTCAAGAAGTGAAACTATTCCTTTTTCAAAACCGGCATCATACTTGCAGCGCTTCTGTTGTTGCGTCCATGGGTGGCGGTGATACTGCTGTTCTTAAAAAAACCATACTCCTTGATACCCACACTATTTATGTAACACGTTGTATTCGATATACACCCGTCAGACATTTTCTGTTTATCATTGAAACGTTATTGAAAATTATTTCAAATAGTGATTGATCTATGAAATAAGACACTATGATATCAAGAAATTGTTTACATTAGAAGGCAATTATACATACGTAGTCTGGTATATAATTATGTTAGTATTTAGAAAAGAGGGCGGATTTAGCATCTCTATATACCTCAAATAATAGTGAGTGCTCCTGTCCCAATTTCGGGTACGGCGGCCAATATCGACGAAGACCAGCGAACTTCCCGCCGAGGACATATTATCCTGCAGGAGTACGCAAACACATGTAGAGTGCACATGTGTTTGCGTACTCATACTATGTTTCCATACGATATCCGACATGATCGGGGAGTATATCTCCCCGATCATGACGCAGGCCCGACACGTGTACGGGCTCTTGAAGCTATGGGGGCGGATCACCATCCACTTTTAATCGCCGGTCTTTAACTCAGTAAGAACACCTTGCCAAAAAAATCTCAAAAACAGCTTTTGATTAATTCTGTTCTTCATTATCTCAATATGGCACCGCTAGACCCACGTCAAAGCTAACTAGACTAGATTTATTGGTATAAATAAAAAAAATCTAGATGTGTCGGTGGTTTAAATAGGCGCTAGACCCTAGCGGCTAAGTTATAAATTAATGCGTATTAACGCAGCTGGAACGAGATCTCGGTGTTGGTCTATGTGATGCAATTATGTCATGGCGATGAGCGTGTTTTTGCGAGATCGAGAGATATCTTTGTTGAAAAAGACACGTGTTGTGTAAAAAGTATTTTGATTAGCTTTACAGGCTTGTTGTTGTGGTGTTTGTGGACGTGACTTCTAATACGCAGTACGTGTGTGATGCGTTTGTCAAAAATATGTTGTAGTAAAGTTTGAACAGGACCAGCTATTGTGGAGATCCTTGGGAGAGGCCTTTGTCCAGCAGTCTTTCGGCTGATATGATGGTGATGATGATTATGATGAAAGTTTAAACTAGTATCTAATCCAACTTCCAATTTGTGTTAGTTTAGTTAGGTACTTTAGGAATTAATAAGATTATTATTAATTAATGAGAGCGTGTGATGCGTATGCATAGTATTCATATTTTTCAAGAATAAAATAATTGTTACTTAAATCGTCCTTTAAGTTTTAACTTGATTTAGTTTCTTTTAGCACCGACCAGCTTTCTCTATACATACTAATAACTTTGTGGTGTAATTTGACGCCACAATTCTAAGATTTGTGAGGCACTAGCGCTAATTGCGCTACTTAACGACTTCTACGTGCGTTGGAACAGATTTTCTGTGTTCAGTTAAACAATTTTATTTGCCTTACAATGTATTTGTAGATAAACGTTTTTGGTTTACATACATACCTACTGATGTCATTTGAACTGAATCTGTGTTAAATAAAGGTTGTAAATCTACATAATAGCCGTTGTTGTGTTGACTATTATTCTTTCAAAACATTTCAACACCTTAGGGTTGGGACTCGGGGTATGTGAAGTTGGGATCGTCCGTCGTCGCCCCCTACACATCCGGACCCGAGGTGGTGGCGCGACGTGTTCCACGCGCGCCCCTCTTAGACGTTGCCGTGCTGGTGCGAGGAGGCCCGCAGGTATGGGCCACCACCATGGTACCAGTCGGGGATTGCGGAAGTGTCGTACGTTCCCGCGACCCCCGTCACAGTTGTGAGATGGAACACCGGGTCGTTTTTAGTCAGTAGGAGTCTGACAGACCCCTCCGCCCCCCTCAAGGTGGAGGACATCCATGCAGGATTTTCCAACCCGGAAAAAAAAAACAAAAAAATGTGTAGTTGGATCACCGTACAAGTTGCCGCTGTAGGGAAGGGTTGGTTTCTATCATCAATAATTAAGATTGGTTTAATTTTGTTTATGGTGTTATTTTGCGCTGTACTAACAACCCTCTTCGTCAATTTTAATACGCGACGAGCTCCTAGCATTAGGTGTTGCGGGTAGTTATCAAAAATTGTATTACACTCAGAAAATATTATAATAGCGAGTATGTGCGTTAATACCGACACATTCTCAATACAGACTGAGTGTACCTACCCTAAATCTCAAATCCGGTGACATTCACAATTTTCACGTCACAGGTCACAGAATTGCGTTTACATTAAGAAAAATACTTATTAAATTAGTATATTTAAATGTGTATTTGGCGTTCATAACCTGATGCCCTTACCGATCCGTAAGCGATCTATGAGGTTAAGCAACTAGGCTCGCGGTCAGTCCATTGATGGGTGACCGCGAAAGTGGTTTAATTTCTGAGCGCCTCCGTGCTTTGGAGAGCACGTTAAGCTGTCAGTCCCGGTTGTAGTCATTAGACAACAGTCGTTAAGCTATGTCAGAGGCGTACTGGGTGGCTTGAACAACTCTATCACTAGGGTAACCACTGCCCATACGATAAGTACGTAAGTATATTTAGATAATACTTAACATATATCAAGGCAAAATAAAACATAAACAAGAAAGGAATCCACATTTTTTAAATAAACAAATCGATTCTGCATCATCGTGTCAATTCCTTTTCAAGTACAGACGCCAGCACATCCAGCTACTCCAATCTGTCAAATTTATTTTATAGATTTTCAACTTTGTCACATAAGCATAAGATTCACGTTCAATTGGGGAAATTTGAGCGATTGGGGTAGCTTGATGTGCTGGCACCTGCACAGTTTACTTTATCATTTTCTTGTTTATTTAAATCATGCTATTTTGGTTCTGCTTTGCTTTTTCCAAACACCGTGTATTGGAAGTGTTCATAAAGATTTATTTTTCATGTGTCGATTACAGTTAGTCCTTAATGCTTTTACTGCTTCATCGGTCAATAGAGGCGAACAGGCTTAAGTCATATAGCAAATAAGACTACAAACAAAGTAATCCGCGCTAAAGGGCACCTATATTGGGGTTGTCCTCGACATAAAATGTATGAGAGGGTCGGATTTTGAGGACATTTTGTGCAAATGTCGCTCTACGCTATCTATAATCTTTGGCCCGAGAGTGTCTCTAAGAGAAAAGTTCAAAGAGGTTAACATTCTAACTGTACTATCTCAGTATATATATGAAAACTTACTATATGTGCATAAAAATATCGATTCCTTCTGTGAAAGGAGCGATACACATAATGTAAATAATCTCATATTGCATACTACCCGTCTCCACAAAAGAAGTAACTCTTTTATGGGGCAATGTATACGATTCTATAACAAACTTCCCAATGATATTAGAGAATTATCTACGAATAAGTTTAAAAGAATTATTAAAGCCAAATATTTCTGATTATTTAAGTGATAAAAGTGCTTGGGATTGAGTTGTTCTGAGTCAACACACATGATTGTAATTAATCTTAAGTAGTTATATTTTATTTAAAAAAATGATTCCTACTAAGTTTTCTGGCAGTGTTTCTCAGTAGCTGCCAAGTCATGCACTGCACGGTAGGGTAAAAAAATATGACGATTCCACATAAATATATTTTTTTTACGGAATAAATGATTTTGACTTTGACTTTGACTACGTTTATGCGCGAGGTTGAAGATCCGAGGGAGTATTTTATTGTTACAAGAATGGCTAGAGTAGGCAGGACTATTGTTTTCGATTCGCTCCTGATAAGTTCCCGCTGCGCCCCTAGTGCTCTATTCCAATGTATACATACCAACGTGCTAGTATCATTAAAACGTCTGTTCGTTAAATTAGCCAAAACATTGCGCTCATGTTTAGGCTAGGGTACCTATAATATCAAAAAAACCAGGGCGCAGTTATATAAGACTTTATACTTATACGCCTGGCACGTGCTTGCTTTTCACGCCGGAGGTCGTGGGTTCGTATTTACAAAAAAAAGAAAAGTAGTATATACAGTATATCAGTTATCTAGTTTCCATAGTACAAACTCTGCTTACTTTGATATCAGATGGCGGTGTGTAAATAATATCCTAGAAAATTATATTATACTAGCTGTGCCCGCGACTTCGTCCGCGTGTTAATTAGTTTATTTAGTTTTTCAGTAAAAAAAAAGACTTTATCAAAAATAAAAGTAGCCTAAATTACTCCTTATTACATCAGCTACCTGCCAATAAAGGTCCCGTCAAAATCGGTCCAGCCATTACAGAGATTAGCCGGAACAAACAGACAGACAGACAAACAAAAATTGTAAAAAAAAATATTTAGGTGTATATACCGTATATATATTCATATTTATGTAGTAAAAAACGGTTATTTCAATATTACAAACAGACACTCCAATTTTATTTATTTGTATAGATTATAAGCTCGCATAAAGACTAACTCTAAACTATATCTAAAATACTATTTACGGCACTGATCTTACTACTATAATATTATGTTGACCTAGGTTGTAGCATACCCTTTACAATTTAGTTAGTAAACAAAACTTAGGTAAATAATGATTAATAACATTAAATAAGCAAGAAGCTGATATAGGGTTATTAGTAATTGGATATGTTTCACATTGACACAAAGGAATTAGCGAAAATATTAATGTTGTTATTTAATGTACTAATTTTTACTTCTTAATGTATGTATGTCAATAAACAGGAAAACTGTAATAGTGCAAAGTAGGTACTACTTACGTAATAAGCAGGCTACATACTGACTTGGTAATGTGGTATTAAATTAGCAATAGCCTTATTTTCTTCCTCAGAATACAAAAAATAATACTAATAAATTGAAAAAGAAACCCTACATCGGAAATTTTGTACGAATATCTATACATAAGTATGATAAAATCGTACGAAAGTCAAAACTGTACATTGAATATTTTTTTAAAAGGATACTTGGGGCGTGATCTACAATCGATATCGAAGCCAAAAATATAGTTTTTAGAATTTTGTCTGTGTGTCTGTTTGTCTGTATGTATGTCCGGGCTAAAATCAGTAGTAGTCAAAAAGTACTGCATGGATTTACTTCAAATTTTGCATGAATATTACTAAAAGGCCGGGTCAACATATAGACTACATATTATCACGCTATCACCTACGGGGGAGGAGCTATGATAATTTACAATATTTAACGCGGGTAAAACCGCGGGGCGCAGCTAATCTGTCATAATTTTGCTATTAATTATGTTTATGTTTATAACTATAATGCTCAGTGTAACATAAATAGTGGACGTAACTTAACGAGCCTAATTTTCTCATGAAGCAGAACACTATGTAGCACATCAACATGCAAAATACACAAAGATTAACTTCCTATAGGGTAAGGAAAGGTATATCGGTGATATAAGTAATTTGGTGATATTTTTTTAACCGATTACCACACAGTTCCCTATGCAAGCAGATTTAAGAGATAGCGCTATCCAGTCGGTACAAGTGTTAAGAGGATATATACATCACGCGCTTCGCTGCATTGTCCCTGCATTTAGTAAACAAACTTTTTTGAAATTTGTTCATCAGTGGCGCCATTTTTGAGTGAAAGTGGGCTGCGCTTACTTATTTCCTTAAAATTTATGAGTTTAATTGGTGTTTCAGTGTTAAATATTACTAAAATGTTACATAAAACTAATGATTATTAAAAAAAACTTGAAATAAAGTCGTGAATCATTCCTGGTAAGTTTTTATTCCTTAAGTTGTGACCGACGTTTCTTAGTATTTTTGTCAAAATGTTGGATACGTTTTTGAGAGTTTAATTTGAAACCTATTGTGTGCTTGTATTAAAAATAAATATGAAAAGCCCAATATATAGTTTGAAGGGTTTTGTTTTGAAGAATTCACGAATGCGTTTTATTTTGAATATAAGGCTAAAAAAACCATATCACCAAATTACCTATACGTACATTTTTTATATCACCAACTAACCTATTTTTTGTGCCTCTAGATTCAAAATGGAAAAAGAAAATAAATATTGATAATATAACCAGCAGCAACTTCAACAAGCCAGTCAGTTTAGTTGAAAAAGGTTTCAGTGCGAAGTACCTACTTAACACCAAAAAGTGCCAATGAAAATGAAAATAAAGTATAAGAAAGCTTTCGACCTTGCCTTTAACATTGAGCAAATCTTCCCAAAATGCAAAAATTAATAAAATTCAAGAGATAGTAGATGATTTGTAGTGTGGATTATGCGAGGTCTTGCGCTCAGCTCCTGTTAAAAAAAGGAATGCAGCCAAATGGATCCAGTGCTCGTATTGCTTGTCGCCATACCACGAGATCTGAAGATTCGATATTGAAGATACTGATCTCGAGGAACAGCCATATTATAGATGTGACCGGTACATGGAATGATATTTACTACAGAGCTAAACATTTTTTATTTTAAGTTCAAAAATCTGATTATATTGACAATTTCCATACTATCACCAAATTAGCTACCCAGTATCACCAATCTACCTGACAGTGTCGCCAACTTACCTACGATTTCTTTTTTATTCAATTGACATTTATTCTCAGAGTGCCGAGATTTTAGTTAATTTAACTGTTTCAAGATTTAGTTCAAACAATAAGTAATATGATTAAACAAAAGTGACCTTTTGTTTAGTTTCCAAATTCCTTTAAAATTCGTTTTTTTTATTTTTATCACCAATATACCTTTCCTTACTACAAGTATAACGATCAGCATATAGGTTTATTTTTATGGCTAGGCTATACTAGCTACTAGGCTTTTTAGGCTATATTTTATATGGAGAAACAATTTTTTGGTACGTAGTTCAGTAACTAGTCTGGACTGCACGTCTGGCGTAGCGGCTAAGACAGTCGCTTCGCCGCTTTGTGTCTCGGGTTCGATTCCCGCGCCGGACAACTATTTGTGTGAACCATAAATAGTTTTTCGGAGTCGGGATGTAATTTGTGTCTGTCTATTATAATGTTCTTTATTCTTTATTGCACACAGAAACATAGTAATACATTTAAATAAAACTTTACAATGAAAGGTCGTGTACATAGGCGAGCTTAGTTCATTAATGAATTTTCTTCCAGCAAACCATTAGGAGAGTGAAATTATTATATAACGGGTACAAGCAGTGTACAACAAATTATTAAATGTTTGTAAAGTATCCCGCGACACAAGGATGAAGTTCCCTAGTGCGGGCGTTGTCCTTATTAAAAAAGAATCAAAAGGAAAAAGAAGAACGTTTTCTTTAATTTGTTTAGTCTCATGAGTAGATTTTACTCCGTAAGTTTGGTCCATTGTTTATATTACGCATTGTACATGACGTATGTATTTTATCGTATCATCTGGTATTGCCAAATATTGTTTTTTGGTGAAAAACAAAAACAGAATTGTTTACAAAGAAAATATAAGGTTTATCCTTGCCACAATGTTTTTTTACTAATAAAACAGTAAGGTTTCTGTAAGTAAGTGTGTTTACAGTATAATAATTGATCATATCTACATTCCGGGCATACATTTAATTATTAATTTAGAGAGTTACTTACTTAGTTAAATTACGAGTAATATTCCAAATCATATTTCATTAAAACTAGATACTTAATTAATTCTACAGGTTCTAAGAGAAAAAGAAATAATATACTTACTTTCAGTTTAGATATAGACTAAGTCATCCCTGGGTGTCAAAAAAGCTTCCACATCCCTCCAAATCGTCATTTTGGCGTAATGTTGGCACGCTTGGAAAGCCTATGGTCAACCAAGTGTTTTGATATTTCTTGAAAACACAAACCGCGCTTACGAGCCTGGTGGAATTATAAATTGCAATGCCAATAAAAATACCCATATTCTTTTTTGTTATCATTCGGAATGCACTGAATCATACTTATAAATGTTGTCCTCCCCATATAGTATTCTAAAACATGTGCATTGTAGCCCTATTTAAATGTGACATTTTTAAAACATAATGTTAAAATATTGTCTAGTGATGGGAAGCTGCAAAGAACAAATGGTAGCGATAATATTTAGTTTATTATTCACGCAGCTGTCTTGCTCACGTATGTTGATGTTTTATCCAACTAATATTATAAATGCGAAAGTTTGTGAGTATGGATGGATGTATGGATGTATCTTACTCTTTCAAGCAAAAACTACCGAAGGGATTTTGATGAAACTTTGTAGTAATATAGCTTATATATGCGAATAACACATAGGCTATAATTTATAAAGTTTAACGCGGGTAAAACCGTGGGCACAGCTAGTATGATATACAATTAGTGGCAGCACTATAGAAGTATGTGAATCGCTCATCATAACAGCTGTAAGAAGTCCACTACTAGACAAAAGCCTCCCACAAGAATCATCTTGGGGTAATATGGCATCGCAGTATGATGGTCGTAATACTCAGAAAGAGGTGCTACCCCTCCATTGGTAGATATTTCCTCAGGTCGACTTCTACGCCCCCCACGGGGTGAGAGGAGGTGATGATATTCTGATATTCGCCCCCGTCATCTTGTTTAAGATTCAAAACTATCCAAAAGAATTATCACAATAATACAGTAGCATCTCAACGTGCGAGCGACACGAATTCGTGCTACATACTGAACATTAAAAGCTGACTTTTCTATTTGTACACATTTTTATATATTTTTATGTCCACAGTATATAAAAATGTGTACAAATCGCGAAAGTTTAAAAACATTAATGACTTTTCTATTATTTACATTCCTAATTATTATTGAAGACTGATTGTAAAAAAAATACACACCAACCGTTTAAAATTAAATGAAAAAGGAGCCTGAAGAGAAGTCATTCAAAAGTATAATTCATTGTGGGCAGCTGAAGCAACTATGCTTTGTCATGTTTACCGTGACGTGAGCAGCGCAGCGCAATGCGGTCCGGCGAGAGGGCGAGAGCTTAACTTTTTTACTAAAGTACCCTACCCATAGTTGACCACAATAGAAGACTATTACTAAGCTGTGTGCTGTAGAACTTTTCACAGAATATATGTATTTTATAATGTCGCTATAATAAAGCAATCTTCAAAAACTTTTTGTTTTTGATAACTGACTATTTTTTTACAGTGATACTATACTAGGAAATGAAGTGGTTTGTTCTATGAAGATCACGCAATATATCGCCTGTCGAGGAAACATTGATATGTTGTAATATAGTATGAGCTAAAACTTATTACAATCACCATATCAGCCGAAAGACGTTCACAGCTCTCCAAAACAAATAAATATCCAAAATTAATTACAATAGGTATCGACAATGGCTTCTTAAAAAATTGTGATGTCCAAAATTAGGTTCCCTATCCATTTGCATAAAAATTTAAGACCTAATATAACTTAGTATAATTTTGTTTGGCATAATTATATTTTCGCATAATATAATTACGCATAATAGCTTACGCATATTTTTTGAAGCATAATTTCTCTAACCTAATAATGATTAAGCATAATATTCTAAAGCATAAATTTATTAAGCATAAAGTTCTAAAGCAAGCATGCAGTATGCAAGCAAGCATGCAGCATGCAAGCAAGTATGCAGCAGGCAAGCAAGCATGCAGCATGCAAGCAAGCATGCACCATGCAAGCAAGCATGCAGCATTCAAGCGAGCATGCAACATTGAGCAGGCAGGGTTTCTGTCACGGCTCCGGCGCTGCGGGCCACCGCCTCGCTCCTACGCGCCTAGTCGATTTTAAATTACACTCTAGGGGTAGGACAAACAAGACTACGTGGAGTCGGTTTTGCAGCAATTCGGTTCTGTCATTAATAGTCATTAGGCCTACTAACGTTATGCGAATCAAATTTATGCCAAAACAAATTAGTCTTTAAGATGATTATGCCAACATAAAATGTATGCCTAAAAAAAATATGCCGAAGTATTATTATGCCAAAACAAATTGTGCCAAAATCGTTATGCCGAAGTATATTAGGACATAGAACATTATGCGAAAAGAAGGGATCCCCAAAATTAATGTGAAAAATAAATTTACTAAGCTATACCATCAATCGGTGATTTTTAATAAGAGTCATAATGTCATAAATACAATGGCGTCTCAGTTCTACGTGCAATCACTCATCAATATCAAGTGTATCATCACTCATCAATATGCAGTCCTTATTCTGAACTTAATAAGGTCGAGTCCATATAATTTACACCTACCTTCTATTAAAATACCTTTAATTTGATATTTTATCATGCAACAGCTTTCTTTCCAAATAGAAACCCCGAAACCGTACAAAAAGTATCCCTCAGCTACAATAAGTCTATTGTTTACATCTTTCAATAAAGTCTCTTGGTATGAAGAATTACTTGTGCTACGGTCGTTACGGATTTAGGTATTGTTGTAAGCGCTTAGACATACATACTTATTGTACTTATGTATGTGGAAAAATGGACATCGAAGAGGCCAATAACTTTTTGACACAAAATTACATCCACGAAAGAGAATAAACCGTTATAGTCAAGGCTTAATCATTTATAAAGCAGTAGGCATGTTTCTAATTTATTGGTTTTGAACTATATGACAAGACAATGGATTACCTACATAATATGTTAGTAAATATATCCCCACTGCCCGGGGAAGGGTTCAATACATTTTAGTGATCATTTCGAAGAATTTCCCCTCGCTAATAATAAAAAATCATAAATTATTAAATGACATGGCTAAAATAAACACTCTTAAAGTCTATTCAAACAACCCTTACATATACTCGTACATGTAAGGGTTGTTTGAACTTTAACGGCTGCTGGCATTTTTCCTCTGGAAATTTCCTTGCGAAAGATTATTATTCGATCTTAACAAAATGTGTATAGAACTACCTCACAAACATACTCATTCGAATATTTGCTGTTTAAAAATCTTAAAAGCGATTTCAGCCTTACTCTACCACATCCGATTGAAACAAAAAGACGTCCACTGATGGACAAAGGCCTCCCCCAAGGATCTCCACAATAGCCAGTCCTGCACTGCTAGCATCCAACGGCTTACCTCGATGAACATTTATATGGTGGTCCCATATAAGTTTTATTGGAATCGGGTGTTCTTTTTCCGGAAGCATCCCTAATCGAATATAATAGTTATATAAATATCTTGGAAACATTTATTTCAGTAATTAAATTAAATAAAATGAAATTATAAGCTAAAAATTAGATAAACTACGGTACACTATTTACCCTAAAAGGCGTCCAATAATCCCTCCGCATCGCTTATGGGAAAAGTGCCCAGAAGGCTGGCCGCATTGCCACGCTGGATGGCAATGCTGATCCTCTGACCCATGAATAGACCAGCCCTCTGATCATGGGAAGCGTCGATCAAACGTTTAGCTATTTCCCGAAATAGCTATAGCTATCTTGGTACAAGTAACATACTGCCACCTGATACCAAGCTAAGCATAAACATACTTATATATTTCTAAATACATAAATATTATAGACTAGCAGTGCCCGCAGACTTCGTTCCGCGTTATAATTTTTTTTTATAAAATTTATGAATTTTAGCCAATGACACTCCACAATAACGAAGCTTTCTATTGGTGAAATAATTTTAAAAATCGGTTCAGTAGATCCAGAGATTACCCCTTACAACGTCAAAAACACACAACCTCACAATCTCACAAACGTTACCTCTTTATAATATTAGTATAGATAGGTACATTACACCCAGACGCAAGACGTACGCTCTGTACGCAAGACGCAAGTGCTCAGCACACAAAGATTTGTCCTGGGTGGGGATCTGATCGGCGACCTCTGGCTTAGGTTTCAGGGACAATAAAATAATCAAGATCTCGCCAAGAAATCGCCAAGAGCGAGACGGGGCTTGTTTTGCTATATTTATTCATACCAAATTCTGGTTCTAATTTGATTGTTGTATACATTTTGGTTCCTAATAACTCCTTTGTCTTTGTGGAATCTAAACAACTGCGAAAACAAGTATGCGTGACAAACGGTTATGTAGTCACACCACGTGTTATACGACTCGATACGATGATATTTTGATACCATGTTGTTCCGCACGTGGACACTTTAGGATATAATTCAGCTATTTAGATCAAGGCAACGTTGTGAACTAAAATGTGTTTCCATATTAGAACCATGAGAGTTTCTAACTATATAGCTAAACTATATAGCGGCCCGTTCTTGCTTTGCATACCCATGCAAAGTTAGTTAGTTTAGATAGAAATATAAATTAGTACTTCATTTGGATGTATAGAAAATAACAAGTATTGTGGTCGCGGAGCTGAACGGATTATAGATCCCCCGCCGCGCCGCGTAAGGAATCACAATAAAAACCAAAATTCTTCCAAAATTTCTGATACTTTTCTTGAACAATTATTTTAATCCGTAATATTTATAACTTTATTCCAAATTTCAAATTAGTAATTTAGTTTAAGCTTTTGTTTATCGAAAGCTGTAGTGCCAATTGACAGTCTTGTCTAAACTACGAGTAGCAGCAATTAAAACTGATCTTTTTTTTCTCTTCTCCCGTTCGAGAGCATTGGCAAAACTGATCCCAATAAAAACTAGATTTCTTTCTGCATGTCTGATAATTTTCTTGAACAATTATTTTATTCTGTAACAATGGGATCTTATATTTTTTTAACTGAATTAAAACTCATTTCGACATGTTGCATTTTCATCAAACAAGGCTGAAATTAAAAGAATTCTATTTATAAATTTATTTCAAATTACTAAAGAAATTTAGTGGAAGCTTTTGTTTACCGAAAGCTGTAGTGTTAATTGACAGTCCTGTCTAAAGTAGTTTATTAGTTTTAGTAGATAATAAATAAGGAGATCTATAATATACCAATTCGTATTATTATTGAGTGTATTCAATTATACTTCTATACTCGATTAGAGATAAGTAACATATCCATTCAAATTTAAACCATGAGCCCAAAAGCAGTTACAATAATAGGAAGTAGGTATTAAGGAAAAGGATCCTTAATAGTCGGTCACCGTAGCCTAGTTGGTAGTGCTCCTGCCTACGAAGCTGGTTGTCTTGGGTTCGAATCCTGGTCGTCGCCTGGTACCCATAGTACAAGCTTTGCTTAGTTTGGGGCTAGGATGATCTGTGTGACATTGTCCACAGATATTATAATACCTACTTCCTATGATTGGAACTGCTTTTTTAATTGTGCGCAATAACATACAAGTTGAATGGTTCATTGTGTTATCACTTATCATATTTGGAGCACTCGCGGGTGTTATAACCGGCGACTGTAAAGTATCGAATGTAGGTATTTAGTATAGTCTTCATGGATTATGAACATCTATTGCAACATTTGTATTTGAAAACTTCCCATTTTTGAGTTTATTTTTACTTTTATATTTACGAATAACGAAAAATAAAAGTATTAAATAAATAGCTTGTGATACACTGTCCTCTGATCGCAGAGTAGGCAGAGTCTGTACTATTGCAACCAGACCACTGATAACGGTCACCGTAGCCTAGTTGGTAGTGCTCCTGCCTACGAAGCTGGTGGTCCTGGGTTCGAATTCCGGTAAGTGCAAATATTTGTGTGATGAGCACGAATATTTGTTTCTGAGTCATGGATGTTTTCTATGTATATAAGTATTTATCTATCTATATAAGTATGTATATCATCGCCTGGTACCCATAGTACAAGCTTTGCTTAGTTTGGGGCTAGGATGATCTGTGTGACATTGTCCCCAGATAATATTATATTATTATTATAAACATTCTTATACATATTTATGTACATTTATATGTATTTATTATTCTAGATACAGAAAAAAATATTAGTGTTTAGTTTTTTCCGACATTCTCTACTTTATTATTGGTATTGTCACTACCATGAGGAAGAGAGTAGTGTAAATTTTTTTGTTTCCCATTAATCTAATTTTTTAAGCAAAATGAAATTATTAATGTAAATTAGCACATTTTTTAACGTTACTGAATACTAAATAACTTCCGATATCTACTTCAGAGCAACGTATTCAAATTGAATATGTTGCTATCTATTTTCAACAAGGCGTCACGTATTAAAGTTACAGTATCGCAACAACGTCATTTTGCCTACAAACAAAGTGAAGGCACTGAGGTAGATAAATGAAAACAAACAAGCACCTAACTATATAATAATATTATACATGGTGTTCCTAACTAAATTACAGACCCGAGAATTTATATATAAACAAGAAACAAACTTGCAAAATTACTGAATTGTTTCATATGTTTTAGTAACACTTAGTATTAGTTTCTAAAACAGTGTTTATAATCATTTGTTGCCGAGTGAACACAAGGCTTAATCCTGCGTAGTTGGCAGTTAAGTAACAAATTAAAAGAGTCTTAATATTATCGTTTTAATACACTGCGGATCTCGCTCACTTGTTGCACATTGCACTGAAATTGACGAGGCTGTATTTCATGGATAATTCTAAAAATCCCGAGTTTTCAAGAGATTGGCAAAATCCAGCCGCAATCTTGAGAAGAGTCCAATAATCCTGAAAGCTGAGGACAAATCCTGAGATATGGTAACCCTCGCCAAGATCACTAGTTTTTTGTTTACGTACAAGTGCCAAGTAAATGGCCAGATGTTAACTATTTTAGTCATATTATTATGTCTGTTCCAGTATTGTCTTCATTTATGAATTTGAAGGAATTTCCTTATAATGCGGCAAGTATTTAGTATGACCGCCTTTTGCTATTGTATGTAGATGTTAGGTTTTAAATCAATAGAATTAAGAGGCTGATAACACCCAGTTTTGTTGTATCACACATCTCGCCCTTAATATAACTACCAAGTTTGGGACAAAATAGAGTGAACAAAATCCTATCAAAATACTAAACTATAAAAAACAAGATGAAAAAAAGACGTGTGGTACTCGGAGACTGCCGCGGTAAAGCTATTGAATAGCATTTTTTATCAACTTATGCAATTATTTGTGATAATAATAATAAAATGAATGTATATAGAGTACTAACTCATTTTCTTTCAATATTTTTTCGTGACTTTCTTCATTAATAAATTCACTTTGTTTATTCATATTTAAAACACTTTGTACACAAATTATAGGTACGAGTACAGATATTCACTGTTGTACGTAGATGATAAATACCTATACACCTATATACTTTCTCACAAACAGCTGATTACGGTAGTTTTCCAATATCGAAACCACAACTTTTGGTCATTTGTGGAGAACATACAGTATTTGTATACCTACAGTAGGTACTTGTAACTTTGCGGTTGCGAGAAATGTAAAAAGCACCTGAAAACGTAATTATTAACACAAGACTATTAATTTATCAAAGAATCCAAACAAAAAATCCTTTAATCAACTTCAACTCTTATTTGTGGCACTTGTGGGTTCACCACCACAATTTCGCCAATGTCAAGTTATGATAGCCAACAAACGAAGGAAAATATTAATCGGTAATAAATGGCCAAGTAATATTTTGAGTTTAAGTAGATGAGTAGACCGATGTCAAATCAGCAACAAACAAAATAGACACACATTTACCAACCACCAACATAAATAAGTAAATAAAATTCATAAATGTATCTTAGGTACTTAGATAGACATTTACAGTTTTATTTTATTAATTCTTATATATTTACATAGTTTATATATAAAAGGAGTATATACCAGGGACAAAAGGTATTTGAAGGAGATGGGACGAGGAATCCTATAATCAAGATTTTACCAAAGCGAATATAACAAACTGTTGCTATGGCAACTGTAGGTTAAATAATCTTTGGCTATGGCGTTTGACGACATTCCGTGAATATACGGGTGCTTTTTAATGTCGCATATTGTACCGATCGTTTATATGAAATAGTACTCTTCACATTAGCCGGTTTATAACGTCAATAAAAGGGTTATTTATATAATCGCGGTTGATAATATATTTTTAAACTTCTGTATTTATAATTTCTGCATTAATATAACAATAAATGCTTAAAAATCTACAATAAAAAAGTACAAATACAATTTAAAATTAAAATACAAAGTGAATTTATTTAATTATTAAAATAAAGGCGGGTTGCTGAACTAAAGAGACAAGCGTGATATATCAAAAAGTCATTAAAAGTTCTGGTATTTATCGATAGATGGAACGAGTGGGGGATGTTAGGTTTTTTTTTCGTTATGGAATTTCTGGATTCGGTCCCCACGCTCAAGGCCCACGATAGAAGCTATGCAATAGCTTAATAAACAATAATTACATCATGGTACAGACGCCAGCACATCAAGCTACCCCAATCTGTCAAATTTTCCCAATGGAAAGTGAACCTTATTGCTTTTAAGATAAAGTTGAAAATCTATAAAAGAAATTTGACAGATTGGGGAAGCTGGATGTGCTGGCGTCTGTACATTATTCACACGCGGCCATCTGATCCCAAACTAAGCAGCGCTTGTATTATGGAAACCAGATAACTCATATACTACTTTTATTTTGTAATTACATACTTATATAAATAATTACACCCAGACTCAGAACAAACAGACATGTTCATGCACACAAATATCTATCCTGAGTGGGAATCGAACCCACGACCTGCTCCGTGAAAGCCACGAAAAAAAAGCAAAGATGAACCCACGACCTGCTCCATGAAAGCCACGAAAAAAAAGCAAAGAAAGTATCTATCATCAAAGGGGGCCCCTTTGGTGGGTCAAAATTAAATATAGCAGAATTGTGAGAAAAATATAATCTTTATTAGACAAGATATTCTTTGTTAATCATAAACTGTACTACATATTATAATAACAATTTAAATTGACTTATAGTTTATTGTTTCAAGCACCTATCACATATAGGTCAATCACATATACCTAAATTGTGTGAATTATAGGTCATAAAAATGGCAGTGTAAAGTCAGCGAAATTTATTATAATATATTATACCAAACAAATACTCGTATATATATAATTTTTTAGAAACTAATTGACAAGAAAAAGGAAAAAATTCCAGTGTACGTTTACCAATTCTTGATGTTATACGGCCATTTTTTTAGGCCTATTAATCACGCAATTTCATTGTGACTCACCTATAACAAGTGCTTCATACTTAATAATATAGTATTTTTTCAATATATTGTTTTTTAACAAGATGTACAGGCGCCAGCACATCCTGCTACCCCAATCTGTCAAATTTCTTTAATAAATTTTCAATTTTATAATTACATAAGCATAAGGTTCACTTTCAATTGGGGAAATTGGACAGTTATGAGGTAGCTTGATGTTCTGGCGTCCGTAGCTGCTAGTATTTAAACTACATTTTATATACATTTATATGTTTAACCTTAGTTAAGTATTTGGAAACTGTCATTGCTTTCATCGTCTATTATACTAGTGTATTTAACATATTTTATAGTTAATTTTTGCTAATTTGATTCGCATGCCGTATTAGCCTATAATTAATTATTACACGAAAAGCTGTAACATTTAGATTATAATTCTTTCATTAAATGTGTAAATAATCGTTGGTTAACCATGATTATTAAAAAAAAATTGAGAAGTGTCAAGGGACACCTGGATGGAACGAAGTTATTTCTTATAATTTATTATGTACAAAAAACTCAACAAAAATAATCGTCGCGACACCACACTGTTCAATGCGAAATAGAAATGAAAATATCTGGCTTGCTTTCTATAAGAGAGAGAGAGAGAGAGAGAGAGACAGACAGAGAAAGAAACATGCGCACGCCGTACAGCTGCAAAAGTGTCGTGACAACTTTTCGTAAGAATTTTTTTCCGTCTAGCACCCTTTCACAACGCGCGATAAGGAACTTCGTTCCAAAAATAAAAGAACCAAATTTGATGTCAGCGCCTTAATACGTGTATGTGTATGATGTGTTTTCGGTTTATTCTAGTACTTGAGTCACCAGAATCTGGAAACAAAACAATGTATACATCGTCGCTACTGATTTAATTGGGACGATGTATGCTCTCTGTGATAGTTTTATGTAGGCTGTGGGTATTTATAATTAACATAGAACCGACGCGATTTAAATACAAATTATATGGGATCTTACCGGAAATATTCCCTAATATATTCTTTTTAATCGTTGTACTGAGTACGTAGAAACCTCGTTACAAACATAAAATAAAACATTCAGTCGAATAGGTTAACTTTAGGCATCTTTTGATGGCGGTTAAAATTACAAAAGGAAAAACACATTTTTAGTTAGCCATTCACCTTATTTCTAATTTCAATTTTTATTTGATTGTTCCGTAATTAATTGATGTGAGTATTATTACATTATACAAATAATATTTCTATCTAGTACCAATAGTTGCTATCTCATTGCATATATGTATTAAATCATACTTTTGTTTACAAAAATGGAATAATTGATAATCCCTAATTTCGAAATATATAAAATAAAACGATTCATAAACATTATCGTCAGCCTGATATCGTCGACAGCTGGACATAGGCCTTCCACAAAGGTTACATTTAATTTGGGAAGAATTGCCGTATTCTCCGTGCGTGGCATGCGAGTTTACCGCATTTAGGTATTAGCTAGTACACAGGTGGCGCTGCTGCTCGACTACCTGCTGTACCTACCCCTTTATCGCCTTTTACGACACCCATGGGGTGTAATGGGGTAGCCCTGTTATTCTTTCTGGGCCGGGAACCACACAGTTAATAAAACAATATAATAATTTAAATTTGCTAACATAAAATGTTGCAATGCATTAAAAAAAAATCTTTAAAATTAAAGATCCAATTATAATAATTATATAATATCCTGGGACATTATTCACGCACGGCCATCTTATCCCTAAGTAAGCATAGCTTGTACTTTGGAATTCCGATAAATTATACATATACTACTTTTATTTTGTAAATACATACTTATATAGATAATTACACCCAAACATAGGAACAGACGCGTTCATGCACACAAATACGTCTGCCCTGGGTGGGAATCGAACCCACAACCTGCGGCGACGCGGCGTGAAAGACAAGCATTTACCAATCACGCCCACTGGCCCACCACCATAAATACAATATCGTCCCCGTAGAGCGAAAAGTCATTAAATCTAAAAATGGCTAAAATTAGTTACAAATGTCATTAAAATCACCATTTCCATTTCTAAATATCTGTCTAATTGTCATTTATATAGGTTCCATTGTTTTTGTTTTGTAAACTGTGAAAAGTAAGTAAGTCTTCCCTGAACAACCCAGGGAGTAGTGGAAGAATTAACTAATTTAGTTAGTTACCTTATTATTTATCAAAACTTTACAAAACTAGAATTTAAAACGACTTGATTACTTTTTCTCTGGCATGATAGATGCTCACATAAGCCTTTAGGTCGTCTCAAAATCACTAAAATGATTTAGGTAGTTCGAAAGTTACGAGTTTGATACCATATACGAAAACGAAAAGTAACTATCTCGGTATAGTGACTGCTCGCTCTTAAATAATATGTACAAATTTACAGACGCGAAAAATCATCAAATCATTTTAATGTGTTTTTTTGCTATAAAATTGGGACATTAGATCTATTACGAATAATAATTAAAACCTTTTAATTATTATTTATACAACAGTGGCATGCATTGTTACAGTTTAGGTATATTTCGCTCGCGATTTAGTGAGTTTGTCGCGGCTAGAGTGAAGAGTGCGGCGAATAGTGACTACTCCCATTCACGGCATTAACGTCGAATGATGTGCGTGTCGTTTTTATTAAAATTAACGTAAAGCAATGAGTCGAGCTAAGTATATTATTTATATATTGAAAAAAAATGAAAACACAACAACAGTTATTATTTTATAAGTAATTACCTATCTGGTCTAGATGTGTGTAGGTACTTAGTAGGTAAGTGTTCTAAAGTGAAAACATTGTACGACACTGAGAACATAAATAACTAATAATAATGTTATTTTATAAGAATCTGTTACGATGATGATGACTTCACGAGATCTATAGATAATTTAATTACATTAATGATAATTATTTGAATTTTATTTATTTGGTGCTTAGATTATTTGCTTTTATACGAATATTAAAGAAGTAACAAATTAATTATGCATTATTATCTATGGCATCGGTTTAGGGTTTCATTAGCACTTTAGAGAGTGACTAGCAGTGCCCGCGGACTACCTACGTTCCACGTTATAAATATTTTTGTCCCTACCCGTTTGTTCTGCGTAATACTTCGGTTTAAAAGCTCGGGATACATTTTGGAATTTTTCATAGCCTATGACACTCCACAATAACGTAGCTTTCTATTGGTGAAATAATTTTGAAAATCGGTTCAGTAGATCCAGAGATTACCCCTTACAACGTCACAAACTCACAAACGTTACCTCTTTATAATATTAGTATAGATTAAGTGGTTTTCCCGTTTGATTTATTTGATTACCTACTTACTTACCTCCGATAGCTTTATAACCACTAATTTAGGTATTTTTTAAATTAAGACAACTGTCTGGTTTTTATTTGTGATATTAGTTAGTTTATGACGTATATAACTTAACTGGAGTTTTTTGGCGAAATTATCATAATATTGCATATTTAACATTTTCTACACGGTATCTATGATTGCCATGTTTTTAATACGACTGCATCTTTTTCGGAATTCTGTTAGAATGCCTGACGTTCTCCAAATTATTTATTTCAGCAAACTGCGCTGCTTGACGAGAGTAAATTGGCCACCACAACCGAACTTTTTCAAAACAATAATTTATATGAGTCTGCTCCACTGTCTGTAATAGATCCAAAAAAAGATCTACCAGTTATCAATCCACCACACTCTGCTCCTTTGTTGGATAACATAATAATATAGAACCATGTTCTTTTATGTGTTTATAAAACAATGTTTTGAACAATGTCTATTTTGAATCTGTAATTTTTCACTATAAAAAAAGATTTATACATAATATGCACTCGTTATGACAGTGCCGGACGCCCACATCATTTAAAGGAAGAATATGATTTACATATTGCAAGAAAGACGCACAACAAGTGAAATAATCGGACAAGCAACGGTCTATTATTGATGAAAACTACCTAGTCGTAACGGCTGACATGCAGTCTACCTTGCACATACCAGTCAGTGGTATTGGTATTTCATATTATACTAGAAAATTAAATGTTCAAAATTACACGATTCATACATCCAAACTACCTCATCAAGCATTCTGTATAACTTGGAATGAAATCAATGGTAAAAGGGGTAGTGTTGAAATTGCCAGTGCCATGAACTGGTGGATCAGCCAGATACCAAATAATATTAAAGAAGTCATTAAATATACGCTGGGAAAAATAGAAACCAGTTCATCACGGCATTTTTGAACCATTTAATTCAAAGATCAGATGTGCATCTGGAAGCTATCGAACTAAAATATTTAGAGAGTGGCCACACTCATATGGAAGTGGACTCTATGCATAGTGCCATAGAAAGATAGCAAATACATACGCCAGTATATTCCATGATTGACTGAAAATCTATCATGGAACATGCTCGCTCCAAAAGGCACATAGATTCAGCACCACCCTAAATCGTCAAGGAATTAAATTACACCGATATGATTGATGTGAAATGTCATAATGAGAAATTTGTAAAAAGTACAAATAAAGATAAGGTAGGGAACAAGATCGAATGGCTAAAATTAAAAGTAAAATTTAGATATTCACATGATGGTCCTTATTTAGAATTTGAATGCCAGGTAAAAACTACACTGGTTACAAGAAATAGGAGACGACAAGAAAGACAAAGAGATGGAGTTAGCCGAGGGGCAAAAGAACTGGAACAGGATTTAAAAAAATATATTATACCAAGAGCTTACTCCACGCCACTACCAATTTCAGAGGCGAAAAAGAAATATCTCATCAATTTATGCGCAAAAGGGGTAATCCCGCAGGAGCTCCATTTATGGAAAAAGTCATTACCTACAAGCAAAGATGTAATTGACAAAATTTGTGGAACCAGATGTAACAGAGGAAGGAGAAGAAGGCGGGTTAGATTAAATATACCTCTTTTTTATTGTTTTCTCAGTTTTCACTTTTTATTATTATAGTTTTATGCCAATAGTGGGAAAAAAGTTGTTATTTTTGTCGTATTTCTTTTAATAAATCTTAATTGATTATGTTATATAAGTTTCATTCCTTATTTTTGACATACTTATAATAAAACTTACGACATTAGCATTTAATATTCAGTTAAGTAGTATTTACTTTACACATTTAGCCCGTCTAGCAGTTAGTTCCACATTACCTAATTCGAGTTATTTTCACTCAAAATCAATTGAAAGTGAGTAAAAAATCACTAACTCCGGTTGACAAATAACTAACTCATAACTGGGTTAGACATTTTTAGGGAGCAATTAATTAGTTCGTTTATTTGAATTTTTCTATATTATCAAACGTTCTTTTGTTTAATTAAGCTCTTATAATATAAACTCTGTTATATTACCTTTAAAATAAGGCTATTAACATATAGACATGTAATGATAAGCAAAAGTTATGACGATTTAAGTTTTCAAAAACTTTAAATGGTTATATCTCATAACAGGTATTTGAGACTTAATGATTTTTCGCTCTACGGGGACGATATCTCCATAAATATATATATAATACAATACTAAAGACTATAATACCACTGAGTTGATCATATATTTTTTGACTCTCAAAATATGTAATAGATAGATAGATAGATAGATACACTTTATTGCACCAAATCAAAATATCACATCGTAACATGAATTTTCTTAAAACTATAAGGTCGGCGGTCTTATCGCTAATGTAGCAATCTCTTCATTTTATAATTTAATAGGTTATAAATTTAAAAAAATCTACTTTTGTTATTCACCGTAACAATACCGTTTGAATTAGAATGATAAATAGTTGGTACCCAACGCAAATAGATCAGTTGTTAGGACAGATAGCTTTTGTTCCTTTTATAACATCTATTTGCGTCAGGAATCTAGACTGTGGGCATGCTACTATGTAGCATAGACCTTTTTAGAACATATCTACGTAATTTGTTACCAGACGGGAGGCTGTGACAATTTGACAGGGCTCCAATTCCTTTATTTGCAAAATATGGGAAATTACATAGGTTAAGTAGGTGTTCAAAAACCATTGTTGTGGGTGATCAAAGCCATTATTATAAACATTGATAAAAAAAAATAATAACATTAAAATATAATATTATTAATAGATATTATTTTTTAATATATTACCACTTTGATGTAGAATTGTAATACGTAGTTTTAAGTGAATAGGCCGAATTTCATGGTGGTTATGTGTGCCATATCTATACATATAATAAAATCGTAGGAAAGTCAAAACTGTACAATGAATATTTTTTAAAAAGGATACTTGGGGCGTGATCTACATCGATATCGAAACCAAAAATATAGATTTTAGAATTTTTGTCTGTGTGTCTGTTTGTCCGAGCTAAACTCAAAAAGTACTGCATGGATTTACTTAAAATTTTGCATGAATATTACTAAGAGGTCGGGTCAACATATATGCTACATATTATCCCGCTATCATCTACGAGGGAAGAGCTGTGATAATTTATAAAATTTTACGCGGGTAAAACCGCGGGGCACAGCTAGTAAATTATAAAACCCTTTGGGTAAGTTTATGTTGAACTTTTAAAAGTAAGGGCGTTTGTGCACTGAATGACGATACGACACAAAAAAGGTGACGACAAGTCAGCAGTACCTACTATTTTCAGTCCTGTATCATGTCGACACGAATAGATATCACCGTTGTTGCACATGCGCCCTTATGATGCTACGGTATATACACAGGTCCACCACACCAACGTCATACGATTTAAAATACAAACATACCTAATTAAGTGTCGGGTGTCGAGGATTCGTATGTATGCATGTAGATTGCTAATTCAATTATGGTTACTATTGTTACGATAACGGTACGAGATAAATAAGGACACCGAATAATTCAACTACAACCAACTTTTTTTCGAATTAACACAATTACAATTTTTTTTATATAAAACTTTTCATGATAAGGCAATCAATAAATTCATACCCAAGAAATCAAACTACAAAAATAAATGCTTTAATAAACCATGGATAAATAAAGAAATATTCGATTTAACTTCAAAAAAGAAAGCACTGTGGCATATATACCAAATAGGAAAAACTGATGATATGTATCGTGAATATAGAAATGTTAACAATAAAATCCTACAACTTACCCGAAGAAGAAGAGCTTACTTTGAATCAAATATAATCGACTCGGGACCAAAATCTTTTTATGGATATATAAGAAAACAACTTAATTCCAAAGTGAGCATACCATCTATCTTGAAGAATGAATCAAATCAACTAATTGTCCAACCGACACAAATAGCGGAGATGTTGCAAGTCAGTTTGAACTTACCTTTGTTAAAGAGCCTGATGGACCGTTACCAACTATCAATATGGCAAGAAGTATAAAATCACTTGAAACTATTGAAATCACAGCTGAATTAGTTAAAAAAGCTCTTGATACTTTCGACGACACTACAGGCACTGGACCTGATGAGATACCGGCCATTTTGCTTAAGAAATGCTCATCTACACTCGTAAACACCATTACCAAGGTTATGAATGAATCTTTAGATTCAGGATGCGTACCCGCTGATTGGAAAATGGCTACGGTTGAGCCCATATACAAGAAAGGAAATAAGTTACTTACTAACAACTACAGGCCAATAAGTTTGACAAGTATTCTATGCAAAACCATGGAAAAAATCATAGCTGATAAACTTAGAAGTTTTCTTAGCCAAGAAAATCTTATACTGAATGAACAACATGGCTTTGTCCCAAAGCGTTCTGTAACTACAAATCTGATTACGTGTGTCAACCAATGGATAACAAATCACGACAAAGGTCAACCCACTGATGTTGTTTACCTTGACTATGAAAAGGCCTTTGACCGTGTGCCTCTACGACGGCTAATACATAAATTGGAACACCTTGGAATACGTGGAAAGATATTAGATTGGATAAGAGACTTTTTAACAAATAGAACCTTTTGTGTAAGAATTGGAAATCAACTCTCTGTAGCGCGACCAGTTCACAGCGGTGTGCCTCAAGGGTCTGTACTTGGACCTCTCATCTTTATACTATACCTAACAGACTTAAAGAATACTCTACAACTCCCTTTTTCGATGTTTGCCGACGACACGAAGTTCTTCGCAAATCCATGCCTACAATCGCATGATATACAAAAAGATTTGGATGCCATATTCGACTGGACAACACAGTGGTTACTAACATTGAATGTAACAAAGTGCACCATATTACACATTGGCAAGAAAAATCCCCATAACATTTACTACCTGGGAAACCAACCCCTTGCTCCTGTAACTACACAAAAAGATCTGGGAGTTGTTATAACAAATGACCTTAAATGGGAAACCCACATCAGTGGTGTCTCTAAAAAAGCTAATTCAATGTTATATCTTATCAGAAAAGCGTTTAAGTGTGTTACTCCCAAAACTGTCTTGAAAATTTATAAAACTTATATAAGACCACTATTAGAATATGCATATGTGATATGGGATCCTTATTTCAAGAAAGACATCATGCTATTAGAGAAGGTCCAGAGAAGAGCGACAAAAATGGCTTCAGTACTGAGAAACAAACCATATGAGGAACGATTAAAAGACCTTGGCCTCACTTCTCTCGAAAAACGTAGACAGAGGGGAAGTCTCATTGAAACCTACAAAATTTTGTCTGGGTCCTACAATGTAGCAGGAATTAGGGACTTGTTTACTCTAAATGACAATCAATATCTGAGAGGACACTCCCTAAAATTAAGCAGAATACCGCACAAAAGCAATCCACTAAAACACTTCCTGCCAAACCGTGTGGTCAATGAGTGGAATAAACTTCCTGAAACTGTCATAAAGGCACCCAATTTAAACTGCTTCAAAAACAGACTTGACAAATTTTCCAAATTGCAAACCAAAACACACGCATCAGCTTACTAGCTGCTAGTGTGATAAACACTTAATAATAATAATAATGATCAATCTCCACTTATATTCACTTATACTTAAGTTAGTTATCTCTCGTTGCCGATCTATCCTTGTCGCTCTGGAAAAATCTAGTTTTTAATTCTTCCGTGGCCACTATTTACTATACGGCGTATTTATAATAGCTCATTTCTTCTCTAGAACTGTAAGTAGAGAATATGCCAGAAGCCATTAGCAATCGAACGACATTATTTATTAGAATAGTTCTATTAATTGCTAAGAGATGGTGTTTGTAGCCAGTTTGATAGTGGTAAACGGAACGGTATATACTACGTGGCGTCGTAATTATCTCTCTCTTTTTATGAATCAATATTTAGAACTAAGTATTAGAACCCGTAGCTCGTAAATTTAGGTCAAACTGATGCAAATCAAGCAATGCACCAAAAATTTGCTACTTAAAACAATTAGGAAATAAGTCATGGCGGCAAACGAACCGAAAAGTAAAATAGGTTTATTTGCGTAGACGTTCAGTCCTTCCATAGATCAATTAAAAAGCCTGTTTAAAATACAACAGTAAAGAAATAGTATAAATAGATGTGCGAAAGCAATCCTTCTTTCCTGAATTTTGGCGCCACCCAGGGATCAATATTGGGTCCCTTCATGTTCTTTATTTGTATTAAGAGTATCAGTGACTTGGGTCTCAAAGGAAACATCCCCCTTTATGCAGACGATAAAACTCTTTTTACTTTGGACGTTCAGTCGAAGCTACAATAAATAGTCAAAGCTCAGAATGTTTTTAAACCGTTAAATAAATGGTTTCAGACAATTATTTTAACTAATAAAATTAAAATAACGAATTATCACAAAAAATACAATTTCTCTCTCAAAATTCAACTGAAAATAGGCAGCCATTTTTCGATGAAAAATTAAAGAAAAATATCTCGGTCTTATTTTTGATAATAACGTAAGTTGGAAGCCACACTTACACTAAAAAATAAACTAAGGCGATTCTCAGGAATACTACGCAATATAACAAATTGTCTCCCTCGAAAAGTACGATATACTATTTACAATTCTGTGACTAAGCGTCATGTCGAGTCGAACTCATTGAAATCTGGGGTACTGCAGCGAAGACTAATATAGATCGATTTCAACGTATTCATAATAGGTTACTTAAAATTTAATTTAACAGTAAACTTATACGAAAAAGAAACAAAATATATGTACATATTACACAACTACTATTACACAAAACAACAAACACGATAGATTAACTTGTGACGTGCGTGAGTTATTTAGTGATCTCCTAGAAATAACTATAGAAAAAGAAATGTGGAGGTTGAGGGTGATACTAATTTATAATATATGATAAAATGTATCCATCACAAACATAGCCACCTCTAGTAAAAGTCTAATTCATTCATCCATGTTGTGATTGATCAACTTACGATCGAGTTTCTTACCGTCTATGTTATTTCCAAACGAATATTTTTTTCTTTTTATTATTTTCTTTTTTTTTAGCTTTGATTTAACTTTTAGACATTGTTGCTCAGTAAGTGAATTATGTATACAATTCTTTATGAGAAATAAAAATTTTCGTAACCGTAACTGTAAATTGCTCAAAATAAACTTCTGATAAACAAATCTGACAACTTGAAACATAAAAAGGTCAGGCATAGCTTGTTGGTTGTTTACTGTAAACACAATTTAAATTGGCTTTGTTCTGAATGAGGAAATAGGTAAACCTCGATTTTGTGTATTTTAGTTCTGTTTTCCTTTTTAAACGTATGCTGAAGTGTAAGACAGTTTTGTCAGCAGCTGTTCCTTTTAAATCTGCTATGAAATTAGTGCCAATAATGAGTATTTATCTTAATCTAATTAGGTTCATGACATGAACCTCCTATCCCAATTCTCTGCCCGACATCAGTCTGTTTTATTTACTTTATGTTTTATTTCCTAATAGGCTAATGGATTGCGATGTTGAGATTTTATTACTTCCGTATATCCGATACACCGGGCCGTTCTCGTTGCCTAAAAACATCTTTCGAAAATACGGGACAGCCACCTGCAAATGTGAGCAGGGGTTTCGCAGTTGCATCTAAATATCCCACTAGGCACAGACGCCAGCACATCAAGCTACCCCAATCTGCCAAATTTCCCCAATTGAAAGTGAACCTTATGCTTTTGTGATAAAGTTGAAAATCAATAAAAAAAATCACAGCTTGGGGTAGGTGGATGTGCTAGCGTTTGTAAATTTAACTTTGGTCTTTGTTTTACCTTCACGTCGATTTTCAAATCGAACAATTCTAAAACTCAATCGAAATTTCCATGCATCGGATGAAGCAAGTGTAATTTGTTTTAGGACTCAGCTATTTGTAATCCAAGCCTATTGGGTCCAATTGAGGACAAACCGATCATGGAACCCATGCAAAGCCACAAATATCATATCAAGTTAGATCCAGCTAATATTTTGCCACAAAGATATGACAACTGATTTTTTACGACGTAAAAATAAAAACCGAATAAACAAGGCGTAATAAAGAAATGTTTTTGAATAATAACATCGTTTATGGTTCAAAATTCAGTAGCACATTTTTATTACTGTGGAAATGAGATAGCATAGATTAAAGAGGTTCACGGCAGTTCACGGCGAATGAAAAATAGGTAAAGAAAGTTGGCATCGCTACGCCAACTGTGTCACTTTTCGTTTTTGGCGCATAGAAAATAGAACGCTAAAAATACTTACTGACAGAGATCTTGTTTTTGTGTAGGTACTGGAAGTAAGCGTCTTTTTAGGTGAGTTACGTATTAATTAAAACAAACAAATAAGCAAAACTTACAAATTACTAGCTGTCCCCGCGACATCGACCGCACATTTTTTAATGATTCTGAAACTTTTACATCAGAATATCTCTTATATTTTGTCCCTTGTCGCAAACTTATAAAACATTCACATTAACCTTACATATTAACTTATTGAACTTATTTATTTATATCGAGTCAACAGCCTTATAAAATAAGTTTCAAGCTTCTAGGTCTAAAAATGACTTCCGTGCACTTTCATAACTAAGTTTTGTTAACTGGTTAAGAAAAACCCTTTTTTTATTATTGTTTTCACAACCGGTTTTTAAACAAGAATACGAAGTGTTCATTCATAACTGACAATCACAATATCCATAATAATTTGGGTTAGGTTATGTTAGAACGTTAGAACGGTGACCATTTGGCGCGCGAAGGCGAGCGAGCGTAGCGAGCGTGCCGCGGCAGCGGCCGCCGAGCGCTAGAAAAACATTAACCATCGATTGTATTTGTGATTGCCAGTTATGAATGAACACTTCGTATTCTTGTTTAAAAACCAGTTGTGAAAACAATAATAAAAAAGGGTTTTTCTTAACCAGTTAACAAAACTTAGTTATGAAAGTGCACGGAAGGTAAAAATGACCATACTTCCTTACAACTTTCATCACCCCTTGCAACCATTTTCCGCATTATAAAGTAACCTACGACCTTTGTCAGGCTCTAGACTATCTGTGTACGAAATTTCATTTAAATCGGTTCAGTAGTTTTAGCGTGAATGAGCGACAGACAGAGTTACTTTCGAATTTATAATATTAGTAAGGCTATTTCCTGATGTTTCTCATGTCTAATAAGCGTCTGTCACGCGTGAGAGTTCTTTGAGAGTTGGGTCAGCTTGCAAGCGCTCATGGGTTTGTTAAGGCACCGGCTTAACCAAGCTTGGTGTCACTAAAAGAGCGAATCGGTATTACACAAAGTAAAAAATAATGCTGCATAAATAGAACTCACCGTAGCCTAGTTGGTAGTGCTCCTGCCTACGAAGCTGGTGGTCCTGGGTTCGAATCCCGGTATGTTTTCTATGTATATAAGTATTTATCTATCTATATAAGTATGTATATCGTCGCCTGGTATCCATAGTACAAGCTTTGCTTAGCTTGGGGCTGGGATGATCTGTGTGACATTGTCCCTAGATATTATTATTATATAAATCAGAAGCCCTGAGCAGATGATGGACCCACATGGTATACGGCTCTCATCTTTAGGCGGAAGCACCACCTTTTCTGCTTGGACCTGTTTATTCAATCCCAGGACGAGTTGTGACAAGTATAAACGCTCTTGACAGTTCTCACATTTCGAAGCCGTATTGAACCCTTAAGTCTAGGAACAGATTTTGCCTCTTTTTGAGTGTTCTGTATATCGCCTGTTTAATGCGCAATGTTCGAAAAAATTGTTCGATTTGATGCTAACAGCCACTTTATACATCAATTCTTACAATTGTCAGACAGTTCATCCTCACACCCTAGAACGTTTACGGTCTCTTACGGTACGTGTCAATGACATAATTTCCTACGTACGGTGAAGGTGTGGAATGAGTGCCAAGGAGAAGCAAAAGACTACTGCATAGAGCCCCTTAATAAAGGGAGTGATAAGGTTGCTAAAGGGCCGGCCATTTAGAAGAATTTGCTGATAACGCACGGCTATTTCCCCAGGTGTTGCAGGTGTCTATAGGCTACGGTATTCACCTATCATCAAGTGGGCTCCGGCTTGTTGCTGACTTAGTTGTATACGAAAAATGATGACACGATGACTAAAGTACTCAGTAAATATTTATTTTGATAAGTAAAAGTATGCATGCAGGTACTGCATATATTCTTTTGTTTGTAGACATAAGAGCAGGCGTTGCACTAGGAAATGTGTCCCTGTGTCGTGCAGGACTTCACAAACGCATAATTGACGGAGAAAAACCACATCCTGACTCAGGCCAACTACGTATGGGTCCCACAAATAGTTATCCTGTGCGGGAATCAAACCCGGGAGACGGAGTGGCGAGACGACTATTTTAACCGCTGCGCTACGCACAGTCAAGTTACGAATATAGTAAATTCTTTATGAAGAAATAGTAGTAGAAATTTCTTGACATTATACGGAAAATATAATTGTCTTGTTGACTCGATAACAAGGTTGGTAATCACCGTTACATGTCTGGCATTTTGGTACTTAGTGGATACACGTTATACATAGATAAACATTTATACTGCTAAGTCCACACACGGTCTTACCGATGTTATGCGGGTACCGTAGCCACACTCACGTGTTGCCGAACATTCCCCCCGATGACTACTCTCTTATAACCATACTTGCACCATATCTTGCATCTTATCCACGAGAAAAACATTCTCATTCTCTTTAACAGTGGTTAGTGTCCGAGTTGTTTAAGTCACCCAGACAACAGCCGTGCTGCTATATTAGAGGCCTGCTGCCTCTGATATGGCTTAATGACTGTTGTCTAATGAATACAGCAAGCACTGAGACAAATTAAAACCTATCTATGGACAGGTTGCGCGCTTTTTTAGATGCTCAACCTCGCAGATTCTTAAGTACTGACAAGAGCAATTGACTATGAGTCCTCCCGCATAAAAATACAGCACTCACTTAACGAAAGAGAGAAAAAGTATTCATAATCGTAATAATATGTAATTGAGTGACTGACCAGTTATAACTTCAAACTCTCCATTTAAAAATTGGAATATAAGGCGATAATCACTTTTGCATTATTTTTGTTCCCCGCCAATTCAATTCAAAAGTATTTATTTCGGAAAAATATCCATATAATGTTAGTATAACTTAGCCTAATGTTAGTATCAATTACATTAATTATATTAAGAATACTGATTTCTGCTCCAAGCTTAGTCTGAAGTGGATTTTGAGTGACTTTTTTAATTGTGATATTTATTCGATTTTATTTTGATTTAATTATTGATTTGATTTAATTTAGATTTTTTCTAATTTTTATTAAAAAACGATTAGTTAGATAAACGAGTAGGTAGTTGATCTCATCATCGCTATTGGTGTTAAATCGGGTATTTTAGACGATTTAGCACATATATATTGAGATACATTTTGGTATATAATTAAATTTTGTGTATGTGTGTGTGTACGTGTGTGTGACTTGACTATCGCATTAGTATACTACTACCGTTTATATCAATTTGCAGAATTCAAACGCAATCGTATCTACCTATGAATCTCAGTGACGAATTTCGTGATTATGACAAAACCACCTCTTCTTCGGCCAGACACATGAATAAACTTATGAAAGGGAAAAACGTACATATATATTATCTGCATACAGTCCTGGCACCATCCGACGTCTTTCTGTTATCAAAAACTAAGAATTATTTACGCGGTCAACGACCATTTTTCCGAGGTCAGCACTGAAAAAGTTGCATAAAATGTTTTCAGAATTGATTAATTCGAATGAAAAAGACATGAAAGTTACGGGAGAATATTTCGACAAACAATACATTAATTTTGCGCCAGTCATAAGTACCTATATTCTTTTTAATGCCATTTTTCTTACTAATTCCAGATTTTTTAATGCTTCCCATGAATTATGTTTTTCTTTATGGCGACTCTAAAGCATATAGTCAATAAACAAATGTATAAAACAACCACAAATCAAGTTCCTAATTTATACATTAAACTATTTCTTTGATTGTTGAACTTTATGTTCCGTATAAATAATAATAATAAATATAAACACGCTGCCATCTGATCCCAAACTAGGCAGACTATACTAAGGCAACCAGACAACTGATAAACATACTTATATATTTCCAAATAAATACATACGGCCTCTGTGTGGTGACGGCTTAGAATATCATCATCGTATCTCATCCCATGGGAGCGTAGAAATCGACCCGAGAGAACATCTACCAGAGAACGGGCAGCAGCGTTTTTCTGTGAACTATCTGTCACCATCAAATTGCGATCGCCAACTCGTCTGCCAAGCGTGGCGATTATGGCATATCCCCCGTTCTTTGGGGAGGCTTTTGTCCACCAATGGACGTGATTGGGCTGACATGATGATACATTTTACAGTTAAATTACACCCAGACACAGTACAGATAATTGTAGTCTTTCCAAAAAGATTTATGCTGGATGGGTATCAAACCCACGACCTTAGGCTTAGTAATCAGGATTACTGTTCAAAAGTCCAACAGGCCAGTTATCTGAACTCATTTTCTTCTGGCACTACTATCAGAAAGCCAAGCCAATAAATTCCCATAGTCTATGGAGCACATTGAATCATTTATAGAATCAATTATTATGTAACGATAGATGCGGGCGTGTCACACACAATTGATGGAAGATGGGCATCCGTGCTAGAAATGTAATGAAGCGATCTTGCGTGGGTGAATGCTTGCGTCATCTTTCTTAATAAGTTATACTTACATTAATCGTTGGCTATTCATTGTAAGACTGCACTTTTTGTATACTAATCTGTGCTACTGAGTTTGACTGTAGAGAATTAGGTCATGGTTTCGATCGCACGGCAGGGACAGTTCGATTAGGATGTATCTTGCAAATATGGTCTCAGTCATCATCATATCAGCCGAAAAACGCCCACTGCTGGACAAATGCCTCCTCCAAAGATCTCCTCAACTGCCGGTCTTGCGCTATCCGCATCCAGCGACTTCCAGCGGCCCTCACAAGATCATGTAGGAAGACTGCCCTGCCAGTAAAATATCGTAATAGAATAGAAAGAAATATAAATTATTGATTGGTCCAAAAAGTGTATTTTAACATTGTATTTTAACATGTTTATATATAAATGCAAAGCGTTTAATATAACCTAGTCAAAAAAGATATTTTATTATTCAAACTTTATAAAAATACCGATTACTAACAATATGTTTGTGGTACAGCTCATTTGCCCCAAATCTTTCAGACCGATCAAGTTGTAATTTGATACACATGGATTCCTGCGAACCGAACACTTACGCGCGTAATTACAATAAATTTATTTGGAATATGGTATCAGTTTATAAAATAAAAAAAATAAGTTTTGAAAACAGTAACGTATGACTAACGTTGCTGTTACCTCGAAAAATCGAGAGCACAAAGTTAAAAAAATTATATAATAATATGCTGGGACAATATTTACACACGGCTATCTGATCCCAAACTAAGCAGAGCTTGTACACACGGCTACATATCAACCTACAGTATAAGCTGATCCCACGTAGTATAGGATTTCCATACAATAAGAGGCTAGTTTATATTGGAAATTTATAGCTTGATATGTAGCCGTGTGTACTATGGAAACCAGTCGTGTGTACCAGTATATGTAGTATACCAGTTATCTACTGGTATACTACATATACTACTCACTTTTCTTTTGTAAATACATACTTATATAGATAAATATAAAATATAGCTCTTTACTTACGGCAATACCTACGTGTAAAGAAGAGGAAGGGGAAGTACACTTTATTACATAGGGAATATAAAAGGAACAATATGCATATAACAATATGATGCAAATTGCGGCCATATTGCTAAACGCGATCTCTTCCAGGCAACTGATGACCAAATAGATGGATGGACCAAAAGTCTTAAAAAATATCTCCCAACATTTGGTAGATATAGGTATTATTATACCTATATCTACCAAATGTTGGGAGATATTTTTAAGTAGGGGGGGAGGACACGTGAAGCTGACGGTCCCGGTTGTAGTTATTAGAAAACAAACGTTAAGCCATGTCGGAGGCCCAATGGGCGGCTTGAACACTACTACACTAGGATAACCACTGCCCATACGATGAGTAAGTAAGTACGATGTTATACGGGGAGAAATCGCAATTCAACATTCGAAATCCTCCATAAAAACCATCATCGTCCTTCATGAAAGGCATGGTAGTTTTTATGGAGGAACTAATTACATGCACAGACGACAGCACATCCAGCTACCCCAATCTGTCAAATTTTTTGAATAGATTTCCAACTTTATCATAAAAGTATAAAGTTCACTTTCAATTGGCGAAATTTTACAGATTGGGGAAGTTTGATGTGCTGGCGTCTGTACCTAGTGCATATGTATGAATCACTTCCCGCTTCTTGGCGTATCTATTAACGTAAAGAGACAGTGGAACAAAACGTCCCTAAAAACTGACCGCGTAATCTCGGAAGCGGGTTACTTAGTTTGCAGTCCTATTTCCTAGACGTCTTGAGTTCCCAATCGCCTTTATTGTCCGGAAAAAGCAGTGATCAATAAACACTTCCCCGACCTTATTATTAAAGCATTAATGGCAATTTTTGCATTGCAACTGTATCTATTGACGTAGCGATCATTTTACATATTCGTTATTGTAAGAATAGCTTGTTGTAAAGGATTTTAAATCATTTCCTGTCATACCGTGGCACACTTAAACCGAGATTAGCCGTATTAAAGTCCATTGAACACTTCGCGGAAACACTTGAGCAAAGCTGTTATATTTAATCAGTTTTGTTCTGCATAATTGTGTAGGCAGCTTGAGCATATGGAATCGATTGGGAATATCCATGGTCAACAACGTTATACGAAGGAATCTTAAGAGCATAAAAATAAACAGATAAAAAAGAATAGTTTGTTAATATCATATCAGCCGAAAGACGTCCACAGCTGGACAAAGGTCTACCCCAAAGACCTACAAAATTGCCAGTCCTTCACTACCCGTATGTAGCTTCTAGAAACCATCACCAGATCATCAGCTCGTCTTGTAGAAGACCTGCTGCGTTTTCCGGTTCGTCGAATACTAATGCGGTTTCCCATAAAAATAAATCAGCTGATCGTTATTCTTGTATGGGAAGTTAATCATCTTAGCGATTCATCTGTTGATGACGATGATACATTTAAAAGTTATTAATTAAACAAAAATGTATCATTCGGTATTTGAATTCCAATCAAAATAAATTATAATCCTCGATTTAAATGAAATAAGAAATACCAATTCTGGCGAAATGAGACGATTTTCAGTATGTAAGAGAATAATGTATCGTGCACATTATTCTCTTACATACTAAAATTCGTCATTTTACATTGGACACATAGTCCATTTTAATAAATGTACATAAAAAGTCATTGCTTTAATTTCAAAAGCTGGTTAAACAATGTGATTGAATGAGAATATCCCAGCTGTTTCCTCTCCAAATAATATGATACTGGTCTGAGATGTTATGTTAATTTAATCAGGCATTTTCACCTTTTTTTTGATTAGGCAGGCTGATTGCCAAAGCAATTTTAATGCTTCAAAATAATAATATGCAGATTCTAAAAAGAAGAAAAGACGTAAAATCTGACAATAAATGCATTTATTGATTGCAAAAACCAATTTGGTAGGGATGATTCCAAGCTTTGTTTCACGAAAACTCTTTTTCATCCCCCTACCTCGGAAAGAGTATTATTGTTCTTCGATATCTGAGTGCAAAAGTCGTTTTTATCTTTTAGAAGATAAAGTAAATTTGAATTTAGAACATCTTGTGCACTAAGTTCGTGAATTCGAAACATATCCATTAAACCTATTTACTTGCCGAGTTTCTCATACAACTTTATTTAATCTGTTAAAACTCCGTGGTGAAATCATAATTAATCTGTTAAAAATTCAGACTCTGAACCTACTTGGTGTAGTTTTTTTATTTGCATTGCGCGACATTACAGTACCTAACACAAATATTAACTGCAGCAACGTTTAGTATTATTTGTTATAATTTAAATATTATTCTGTAATACTTACCTATCATAATAGTAGTAAATACCTAAACTGAAATAAAATTATCGTGATTGTAAATGTTTTTTTTTCATTAAGTCATTTGCTCTCGACTGCAAAGATTATAGAATAGAATGGAATCCTTCGCCTGCTCTCTCATCAAAATTGAGAACGCGGTTAAAAAGCAACTTTTCACTCTTGTTTAACAAATAACTATTTAACCTCTGAGGTAATACGTTTTATTACCTCAGAAACAATGAAATCGTTTCAGTTTTGGAAGAGGAAATAGAACAATACTAATCCCCGATTTTATTAATTAATGTAGTATTGTTTTCTTCATCACACGGTTTTGGAACCATATCGTGTTATTAAGACTTTTGAACGTCACAGTCAAGTATAAAACATGTAATGTTTTATACTTGACTTGAAAATAATTCACCAATAATCTAAAAAATTCATAGTTATTTACGATATTACTTAGTATAATTTTTATACCGATACATTTTATCTGAGGTTGGTTAATTCAGTTGTTTAAAATAGAGCTTCATTTTCTTCGGTTCCTGGAAAATACTACAAAACCGGTTCACAGCAAAACATCAGAAGATGCACATAATTATTATGACCGACCTGAATATTTCATTAATTTATAGGCAACTGTATATCTGTCTAACTCGAATTCCTCGCATTTGGTACATTTACAACTAGCTCAGCTGATCAACAAATACAACTTTTACCTCACCATCTTTTATGACTTTAAATGAAACAACAAATGATCTGATGTCTGTTTTTATCTGGTTTTTAGGGTTCCGTACCCAAAGGGTAAAACGGGACCCTATTAGGTACTAAGACTTCGCTGTCTGTGTGTCTGTCCGCCTGTCACCAGGCTGTATCTCATGAACCGTGATAGTTAGACAGTTGAAATTTTCACACGTGATGTTTTTCTGTTGCCGCTATTACAACGAATACTAAAAAAACAACATAAAATAAATATTTAAGGGGGCTCCCATACAATAAACGTGAAATTTTTGCTCGTTTTTATAGATAACTAGCTGTGCCCCGCGGTTTTACCTGCGTTAAATTTTATAAATTATCGCAGCTCCCCCCCCGTAGGTGATACCGTGATGATATGTAGTCTATATGTTGACCCGACCTTTTAGTAATATTCATGCAAAATTTGAAGTAAATCCATGCAGTACTTTTTGAGTTTAGCCCGGACATACATACAGACAAACAGACACACAGACAAAAATTCTAAAAACTATATTTTTGGCTTCGATATCGATTGTAGTTCACGCCCCAAGTATCCTTTTTAAAAATATTCAATGTACAGTTATGACTTTCCTACGATTTTATTATATGTATAGATAGTACGGAACCCTTCGTACGCGAGTCTCACACTTGGCCGGTTTTGAATCATTGACTTGTTTTTGATAACAATATTTTAACGAGATTCAAAAAGTCATAAGTTCGGGTGTATCTGTCTGTTTAACACAGTAAACCTCCAATCGGATGGGATAATTTAAATGCAGTTCATCTAATTTTATATAGTAGTTATATAAGGATGATGTTTAGCGATATACATAAAATACGTTAGTAATTGAAATAAATATCTTGGGACAACAAACACATTGCCATCTAATCTTAGACTAGGCAGAGCGAGTACTATGGCAAACAGACGACTGACAAGCATCATCATCATGATCATCATATCAGCCGAAAGACGTCCACTGCTGGACGAAGGCTTGACAAGTATACTTATATATTTCTCAAATACATAAATACACAACAAAGAATCGTGCTAATCATGCAAAGATTTGTTCTGGGTGGGAATCGACCCCATGACCTCTAGCTTTGCGACTCTGTTTCTAACCATTAGACCAACTGGCTAGTTTTCGTATGCTGCGCAAAATCTTCGTTGATTTTCAAGCGATATTTTGTTCTGTAATATGGAATGCTTTTGGAACGGTCTCGTACATTCTATTTTTTGTTGGTTCAAATCGATTCTTGTGTAGAAATGTCGGAGATTTTCATCTTTTTTTAACTGACAGATTTTACGTAGGATCGTGAGTTTTTAAGGTAAGATTATTTTTCTTGCCTACATTATATACCGTTTACGTAAATTCCAATAAACTTATGACATGTCAAGTCTTTGTTTTCTAAATATTATTTATATTAAATAGTCGTTCCTGCGCCATATGTATATACCGCATCCAGCGGCTTCCAGCGACCCTCACAAGATCATCGGTCCATCTTGTAGGGCTACACTATTTCTTCCGGTTCATGTCGCCATTCGAAAACCTTTCTGCCCCAACAGCCGACGCGTCGGTTCTACAGTAGGGTGGCGATAAGGTAAACCGGCGCCCACTTTCAGGATGGCACGCTGGGCTCTTTCAACATCAATTAGGTTACTTTTGGCAGCACCACCCGAACTAGTAATACAATAGTCCAGCACAGATTGGCCTAGAGTTTTAAAGATATAGATGAGTTTACGAATCTGTGGCACAAGTGCTTTAATGTATGGTTTGAATGAGAGATATTGGTCTATTGTAATTCCCAAGTATTTAACATTATCAACTCTTTGTAGATTAGGACAGGTGCAAGCCGTACCTCATCCTCTGTCACAGCAGCTTGGCAAAAGCCTCCACAAAGGACTGCACAATACAAAAACAGCACGCATTTCTAATGAAGATCAATGTCTGAAATTTGAAAGAATTAATTATTCATACATACATTGAATAATAACGTTTAAATTTGTTGTTTACTCATAAAAGGATGTCACATTGCGGTTGCGCAGAAGAGATAAGGGGCATCGTAAACAATATTAATGAATATTCCAAAACATTCAAACGGACTCATTAGTCGTGGAGTCATCCGGAAAATAAATGACGACAAGGATATTACAAAAATAAATTTTATAGGTACAGTCGGAATCACGTCATTGAATATACTTGTACGACAATAAGTCGCCTTCTCTTCTTTAGCGTATGGGTTGTGGTTAACCTGGTTTATTATTTTTTATTGGTTTTTTATATTACATTATGGTAAGTTATCACCGCCGCCCATGGACACTAGCAAGACCACAGGAGTCGCGGGTACCTTTAAGAGTCAGCAAACAAGTTTGCTGACCCTTCCCCCCACCCCAATGCTCTGGCTACCTAACTCACACGCAGAAACACAACATTAAAATTATTAATGTTATTATTAAGGAATGTCTTCTGTAAGTGGTGTCAAAGTTGTTCAAGCATGTTGTTCATGTTGTTACTATTTATTTTAGATTTGTGTGTTTAGCTATTAATTTATGTAGGTAATTTAATTTATATTTGCACCTTATGTATTTAGCTTCTAATTTATGTAATTTAATTTATATTTGCACATTATAAACTGTCGTCATTTTGTTACAAAGTTAGTGCTAATGCTATGTACGCCGTTATTGTGATATGCATCAGAACATATACTACGGATTTAATTTAACTGCGTATTTTTAATATGTTTCATGTGGAAGTACTTTAATAAATAAGTAAATAAATAAATAATCCGCCCAGTAGGCTTATGAAATGGCTTAAACATTGTTGTCCGATAACATTAACCGGGACCCAACAACGGAAGCCTACCTCCGCAGCATGGAGACTAGATGCTCGAAAATTAAACGACGGTGGCGGTCAGCCATCTGTAGAATAGCGTGCCTAAGTGTTTAAGAGTATGTGAGAACAACTGGTTAGGTGCACCTCAAACTTTTTCTTTGGTAAGGTAGGGGGAATGCCTTCGCATGCCACCGCAAAAACCAGCAGATGAGTATGTCAGAATTGCACGAAACTAAACCTAACCTGCCGTGGATTTCTTCTGGCGCCTATTGCGAAGAGCCCCGGGAACATTCGTATGCTGTTCCGGTGCCCCCCTTTTGCGCAATATCCCTAGTGGTCGGGACACGTACTTTGGGAGGGCTGTTGATTGTCCTTTCTTTCCCTATTGCCGACTCGCAACACCTTAGTTATGTAATGTAATCGATTTCAAGTAAAAGGCTATATACTGAATTAGCATCGGCTGCACGAAATGCCCTTTTGATATTCAAGCTACAAAGTTGCCTTTCATATACAAGGTGTTAAATAAATAGTGAACCAATATTAATTTATAATAATAAAAATGTACTGGGACATTATTTACACACGGCCATTTGATCCCAGAGCTTGTAATATGGAAACCCGATAACTGATATACTACATATACTACTTTTCTTTTGCAAATACAAACTTATGTATAGATAATTACACCCAAACTCAGGACAAACAGACATGTTCATGCACACAAATATCTGTCCTGGGTGGGAATCGAACCCACGACCTGCAGCGTGAAAGGCAGCGTATCTACCAATCGCGCCATCAGGCCCGTCTAACTAAAATATTAACTTCCATACAAGAATATCGATCAGCTGGTGCATTTTGTATGTACAGACGCGAGCACACAAGCTACCCCAAGCTGTCAAATTTCCCCAATTGAAAGTGAACCTTATGCTTTTGTGATAAAGTTGTTAAATCTAAAATGGTTTCGTTTCGTGTGTTCAGTTTTATGGTTAGATAAAGATTAAGATCATTCGCCCACTATTTATATTACACATTGTATACAAAAGACAAGTCGAATTGAAGAAAGAAAAGAGAAATATTTTTAAAGTATGCACCGGGATGGAATACGATAGGGTAATATTTTTTTCCTTTACTTAATCTCCGTACTAGCATGAAAAAATATGTATCTGTCAGTGTTGAAACAAACGGTTACCCTCAGAAAAGTATCACTTTTCTAAGTAGCTATATAATTATATTATATAATCTTAGCCCGATATTACCTAAGTCCATTATATAATAAAAGACCCAAACATAGATAAATTCATGAATTTATAATATTACCTATTATAAATTCATGAATTTGTGATTAAATGTAGAACAATAAAAATTATCTTCAATTGTAATTAATAAGTTCCACCTTTTTTTTAAGTCGATTATAATGGAAGATACGGGTAATCACAAGACTATCAAACTAGAACGATTGCACGTACGGAGGGTAAAAATTAAACAATAAATATAGAAAACATAAATATAATTAAGCAAATATATGTAAACGTATTTTTGGCGTTTTGTATCCTTTGATTATATTCCGTTTATGGAAGAAATAGCCGCAGCGATAAGACCGCCCATTGTACTTTAATAACTTTATGTTAAATTATTATGTTATGTATTGGTGTTCAATAAAAAGTACTTTACTTTACGTATTAGCCGTGTGGTTTCTGGCCTAGAAAGAATAACAGAGCCACCACATACCATCCCATTGGTGACGTAAAAATCGACTAAGGGTAGTCGAGCAGCAGCGCCACCTATGTACTGCATTAGCCAAGTCGCATGCCAAGCTTTGCCAACTTTGGGGGAGGCCTATGTCCAGCTGTGGACGATATCAGGAAGATGAATTAAACATCTATATCTATACATATAATAAAATCGTAGGAAAGTCAAAACTGTACATTGAATATTTTTTAAAAGGATACTTGGGGCGCGATTTACAATCGATATCGAAGCCATAAATATAGTTTTTAAAATTTTTGTCTGTGTGTCTGTTTGTATGTCCGGGCTAAACTCAAAAAGTACTGCATGGATTTACTTAAAATTTTGCATGAATATTACGAAAAAGTCGGGTCAACATATGGCTACATATTATCACGCTATCACCTACGGGGGAGGAGCAATGATAATTTAAAAAATTTAACGCGGGTAAAACCGCAGGGCACAGCTAGTATATACATCAATATGTAAAAGGTACATAATACGTCCATGTATTTACATAAACATATACGGTAATGGTTAGAATCGGCAACTGTACTTTTTTTTTATAAAATTGGCGCTCCTTGTTACATCTCTTTGTATAGGCTGAGCATATTTAGTTTTTTAAAGATTTATGTCTACCTCACAACAAATATGCAATAAACTCTAACTGGTATTTTCGACCAAAATTTTATCGAGGTAGTTATCAATCAATCACATAATAATATAATCTATTTCTGGTACCTTATATACAAATTACTAAGTACAAACAGTTTTTCTTATTTCGAAATAGGAAAAGATTCTACAGAATTCATATTTCCTAAACATAAGGTACATATATGCTGCACTAACAAGCAGTAAACAGCTTGCGTATGTATGCCAATAATAAAATGTCATAATAACAAACAGTGATAACGTGCTTCGTGGCAGCTATTTACAATCGGGTTACCTTATTTCCAAAATGCTGTTAAACTTTTATCTATCTCAAGCGGTCAATAAAAGGTTATTCGGCGATATGGGATCATCCAGGGGAAGAAATTGCGGGGAGACGGGCCGTGCGAGGTGCGCGCGCGCCGATCCGCGTCCAGTCCGCCGCGAGCGCACCGGCACGCTGTCGTCCGCATTCGTGCTCCATCGGCCTGACAAGTGACAACACACGCGCTCCCTTCCCCGAACACCGCGGCACGTGCACTTACTTCTATCTCTTTCCCGGCAGTCCCCGACCTTCCACGAACTTCGATAATGACCCGATAAACGCTAATTACTCGCGCAGTTTGCCACTTAGGACTCGAGTGACGGGTGACAGTTCGCGAGTGCAGTGTTAGGGCTGTGATGGCTGAGAACCACGCACTTATACCACAAACGCAGTTGTACACGCAGGGGAACATGAAGGAGTCTCAGGATATTTCGAAGAATTTGATGAGTGGGGACTTTGAGCGACAGTTTAGGGGTGCAATGGCTGAGAAGCCTGATAGGAGATGGCAGACGTGGTTGATCACACTGGGAGTGGTGGTGGCAGCGCTGGTCGCATGGCTCCTGGTCTTCACTGTGATCCGCGAGGTGCAGATCAGACAGCTCCGACATGAAGTCGATGAGCTGACTGTGAATATGATCGCTATGTCCGCTAACTTCAAGTCACTGAGCCAGAAGATTGATAATAATAAACTCTTCAATGAATTTAAGGACTTGCAAGATACGGTGAGTCTTTTTATCTCCAATTCCGTCTTATTGCATTTTCTAATATGAAGTTTACAGCTAACCTAGGAGAGTTTCACTTCTACACCGGACTGTTGGAATAATCTTCAATAATAAGCAACGTTAAAATGTACGCAAGAAACACAAAACTACGACCAAACAAATATTTTTCTTTACAAATAGTAAATGGGAACACATATTTAACTTCTAAGCCGCTTATTGTTATTGATAGGTAATGTAACTCCATTTACAACGGATGTTTATTTGGAGTCCTAAAACAACAATCAGGTAGAAACGAGAAATACAAAGGTTGAAATAAATCGGGAACACCGTATAGAAATTGTAGAAATACTGTCAAGAGTTGGCAGATAAACATCACAACAACAAAATACAATTATTTGTGGAATAGATTATCGGTTTCTAGGTAAAGCTTGTGTGAGGCCAAGACGTGTCATGAATACCTTATGTAATTAGTATCGTATTATGATCGAACAGATAAGGCGTGTAGAAGCTCGGTATTGGTGGCCAAGGCTATATATGAACTGTTTATATTATACTCAATTGAGTGAGAGATGATAATTGTGGTTTGGCATTGTAGCTATTTAATATACGACGTTCAAATATTTGCCTCTGTTGATATCTCCTATATACATTTTATAATTGTTTAGGTAACATGACATTGTATTTCCGCGTTCATCTTTGGGGAGACTTGCCTCCAAACGATCTTTTTTAACATCTAATTCGTAAGGTCGCAAAATGTATGTAAATATGTATGTTATTCGTCCGTTGATGTGTGGGTGTGGGTCAAAACTGGTTTTGTTAACATCACGACCAGTTACGAATGTAAACAAAAACGTGCCGGCCGGCTTCTCTGCTCTTGCGCAACTAATATCGTCTGTATTATGACTTGATTTATTTTAATTGGATTTATGGATATTAAGTATTTTCATTAACCTCCTTTCTGTTCGTTATTATTATGGGCAATGGGAAAACTGTGTGTTGTTTTAATAATAAAATTATTGTTTAAAGAAAATATAACCGACTTTCTACAAAAACTGATTTTCATTGAATATAATTTATATGGGAGTATTCCGTAAGCAATATTCGAAACAAATCTACTCGAATGAAATAATAATTGGTAAAATCGGACCAACTGGGAAAACCTATATTCCCCTCCTTAAAACGAGCAGCCAATAATGATTTTACGTAATATATGTATATACAACGACTATGCTGAATATGAATATCCACAACGAATATTATAGTTTAGTTCGATTAACATACATTATTTTTGTTCAAGTTATGAAGCTACAAAAAATAATATGACTCTTTTAAACTACAAGAAATAAAATTAAATATTTAGTAAACAAAAGTTACTGATAATTATATTTTTGCCATTTGATAATGAAAAAGAAATATTGAAATCGCTTCAGTTTTGGAGGATGAAGTAAGCAAGTAAAATATAAATAATATAGTATTTATTTATATAAACTATAAATAAACTAACTATTATTACTAAAAACAGAAACTAGTTCTAAATGCCATAATAAGAAATAGCTATTTAAGCGCGAATAATTTGGTTTTTAATTAAAACTATACAAAATTTATATAATTAAGAAGCAATCGTGATCATGATAGGTGGCGTGTAGTAGCGTGGCTTCCCTAATCTATGCGGTGATAAGGCACTGAGGGTAGTCGAGTATTTCTAGATCTAGTTACTAGTATATTAAAACTTGATTAAGCAATCGAATTTACTGATGGCTTCTCATACTTTGAACTTAGAAGTAGTCTGCTCTTGTCACTGGAGTTTGTTTCATTCCTCCTTATCTTTGGCATTTGAATGTTTGATATTACACCTAATTCCACTTTTTCTTTGATCCATGTAATGCTTGATCTCCTCCGGCTGTACCTCTTACTCCTTTCATGATGTTGCTTACGAAAGTATCATGGCGCATTAAAAGTCTCATATATATATTTGTTTTAATTTGTAAAAATTGCAAAATAGATACTGCCAATATAAAATTGTTCATGAGATAGTGACAACAAAAAGCTACCATCACACATATTTACAAAAAACCAACTTCACTTTGAAATGGAAATAAAGTTTGTTAACCAAAACTCCCGGTATAATTAACCTTTTAGCATAAAGCTTTGTTACTATAAAACCAATTTGCCAACAATCATGCTTACTAAATAAACAACTTTATTTATCAATTTTACTCTGAATGCTACAAGCTTGGCTATCATTTAAACCACCACTTTGTTTCTACTTACTGTTTGTTAACTTTGTGATTTCATTGCTTTCAAGAGAAATTTGTGATTGATGAAGCTCTCGCAAATCTAGAATTCGAAGGAAGTATAGATACTGAGATGTTGTTATTTGTCTCCTCGTAATCAATATTTGGGACTACAATAGATAGGTTTGAGGTTTATTGAATTTTGAGTTTATATCATGCGCTAAGAATTTTTTTGCTCCTTCCTAATTTTTACTTGAAATGAATACGAAATTTAATTTTCTAATATATATTTTAGCGTAGGTATATATTCAGCGTTTATCCTTCTTTATATTGCAGCAATCGTGAATTACAAATAAAATTCAAGGGGTCCTGCGTTTTGACCAAAAGCCATTTGGTAAAATTACACTCGACAAACAATGTTTGGTAAAACAATGGTTTCGACGATTGATAATTTTACTACTAACCATTCTACAAATGACAAATTTTTTCAATATATCAACACTTTAATTTACCTACATTTTACACAATAATTATTTTACACAATGAACATTTAGCAACTAAGTTATAAGATAAAACTACTATCCCACAGAGAATGGCAAAGGGTTATACCCATACGGCTTAGGTTAGCGAGAAGCGAGTCAGTTTAATATAAGCACAGCGCACGAGAGCCGAGCGAGCGAAACGAGCGTGCCGCGGCAGCGGCCGGCGAGTGCCAGAAGCGACTTTAGGGCGTTTCTCCCATTAATGATGATTCATGATGATGATGATGATTCATAACATATTATTTGGTGAAATGAAAAAAGGTCAATTGTCATTTTAATATTTAACACATTTAACAAGTGTAGTGTTTGCTTATGGATCATTTGCTAAATGAGTTTTTGTAAGATGATACTTTTGTCAAATGTCTCGTTTGCCAAACGAACATTTGGTAAAACGTTGTTTGTCTTATGACCATTTGTCAACAATTTTTTTGGTCAATCATTACTAATTCAAAATTAACAAATGCACTGAACCCTATACATTTCTCGGTTCCTGAGTGTCTGTGCCAAACTTCGAATTAGTCTAATTAACTATTATAATATAATTTGGGATTCTGCTAAATATTTTTCATTACTCTTTGGCATATTTTACATATTACCGCAAATAAAACACAAGGGTTTATCTTTCTACGTCATGATTTCAAAACATTGAGATGTTATATTTTTTAGTATTGAAAGTAAAAAACATAAGTTATACTTATTCTTTATTGGATACAGAAACATACATTTAAGTTAAATGTTACAAAGAGAAAACGTTTAGATAGATAGATAAATGGAAGCCAGACACCGAACATATGATTGCGCTCATCACACAAAAAATTGGGATCGATCTCACGACCTCTGACTTGGCAATCAAGGTGACTACCCATTAATCATATATAGATAAACGGGCCAGTAAACTGCACTTACTACTTATCACAAGTTAAACAAAATATCGCGATAGCTACGATCCTTCAGTTCCCACAAAATCTTATTTTATTTTCCCACCAATTCTACTGAAGTAGCGTACTATTTACGATCAACATAATTAGTTAAAACCGTATAAAAAGTAAATAAAATTAGTGTTAATGACTTCGTCAATATAAATAGCAGGGCACTTAACAAGAAATGAAACAGAGCATAAAAATGTATGTGCTTCAGTTTTATAGGCCTGGATTATGCTCTTGAGACCTAATCGTCTTCGTTTAATCATTTGTTTCTCACTCCCTCGAGTCTATAAGATGTTGGAGCGAAAGAGAGAAATGTAAAAAGATTACGTTTTAAGGAGCCGTATAACTTCCAACTTGATTAAGAGGTTATTAAATGTTTAAAAACATTGTTATTGAACAGCAGATGCGGTAGCTTGCAAATGTTTTATTTGTTGTGAGTGCGTTTTTAAATAAATTCTTATTTCTAATTTTATCATTATAGCAATAAGGTTGTAATCATTTCTGCAAATTATTGGTATATCAATTTCTGGTGATATTTGATATCCCCGTGGCGTTCGTTGTTATTTATTCTAGTCGATGTCAAACTGTCTGTTAATATTATCTACTGAGGGATCTTAATGGAAATCTATTGCGTAACATAGACATTTAAGAGATTATGTTCTTTTTACATTATCGAGTCTGCAAACAACCATGATGGTAAGACGTTTATGATGTCGTACCATCATGGCTTTCAAAACAAAGTGCATCACATATGCGTTCCCTATTAGGGGATGAAAGTTTGCATGGAAATATATAATAATATAATATCTAGGGACAATGTCACATAGATCAACCTAGCCCCAAGCTAAGCAAAGCTTGTGCTATGGGTACCAGGCGACGATATACATACTTATATAGATAGATAAATATGTACTTATATACATAGAAAACATCCATGCTCAACAACGTGCTCATCACACAAATATTTGCACTCACTGGGATTCGAACCCAGGACCACCAGCTTCGTAGGCAGGGACACTACCAACTAGGCTACGGTGACCGTCGTTTTACCTATTATTTTTTATTTCCCCTACCTTATAAGCTCTGGGGATCTTATTCACACTCAGCACCCTTATTCCGTAAGGTAATTCCAACTAATCTTAGAGTCAATAAACCTATTGCAATTAGTCACTTAAATATTACTACCATTTGCGGTGTGGCCAAGGCAAGACTTTATGGAGATCCTTGGGAGACGCCTTTGTCCCGCAGTGGACATCTTTCGGCTAAAATGATTATAATGATGACCGTGTGGCTGCTGAAGAATGCTTTTATGTAATTGATTTCACTTCCAGCCTGTTATATATCTTACTTGTTTTGATAGTCCTCTAATAATTTTTTTGTATAGTAAAATTTTAGATACCTTGCGTTACATTTCAGTAATTTCGTGATTGATTAAAAATTATGTTGTCATTCCGAAAATCTTATACTTACTAATTTTAAATAAAAATACAGTTCATGTTACTCGCTCATAATGTAGTTTCTATGGATGAAAGAATTTTTAAAAACAGTTAAGTATTTTCGGAGTTTATTATCCATTAGAAATAAATAATAGCATTTTTTTACTCTTCGTTCTGATAAAGGCGAGCGAGGACTTAATCTACGTATTTTGGTTGGTACATTTAACTCGATATGCCCGTATATTAGGTCTTTACCTATGAAATTGCCGTTCTGCAGTACTGGCCATTTCAAATCAAAATAATTTTTGTTTGGCTAAGAATTCTAATTTAAAATTAATTTTATTTTAAAAACATGGATTCTTTTTTCCAAAAGTAGTCATTTCTTTATTGATTAGTGTTACATTTTCATCGCATTTCAATCTTTTTCGTCATCATGGATACGTTAAAAATTCGAGTAATTATGGAATATGAGTACCGTCGTGGCAGCAACGCGGCACAAGCGGCACGCAACATCAACGACGTTTACGGAGCTAACACTACAAACCAACGCACCACCTGTTATTGGTTTGCTCGCTTCCGTTCTGGAAATTTCGACCTGAAAAATGAACCTCGCGGTCGTCCGAAGACTTTGGTCGACAATGACGAATTAAAGGCGGTTGTGGAAGCTGATGATACACAATCTACGGCTGAATTAGCAGCAGCTTTCGACGTTAGCGTCAAAACAATATTGGTCCATTTGCGTCAAATTGGCAAGGTAAAAAAGCTTGACAAATGGGTGCCCCACGAACTCAATGATCGCCAGCGCGAAGTACGCGTCGAGACGTGCCTTGCACTGCTCAACAGACACACAAATGAAGGAATTTTGAACCGCATTGTTACCTGCGATGAAAAATGGATTCTGTTTGATAACCGCAAGCGCTCAGCAAGTTGGTTGGATCCTGGTTCAGCACCTAAACAATGCCCTAAACGAAAACTTACCCCTAGAAAAGTGATGGTCACTGTTTGGTGGTCTAGCGCCGGTGTGATTCATCACAGCTTCTTACCAAACGGGGTGAGCATTACTGCAGATGTGTACTGTGAAGAACTGAGCACAATGATGGAGAAGCTGGCGCATCTCCAACCAGCATTGGTCAATCGCTCGTCTCCGCTGCTCCTGCACGACAACGCGCGACCTCATACTGCACAGCAGACGGTCTCCAAGTTGCAAGAACTGGGGTTGGAAGCTCTCCGTCATCCGCCCTACTCACCAGACCTTGCGCCTACAGACTACTACTTTTTCCAGAATTTGGATAACTTCTTGGCGGGAAAAAAATTCAATACCCGAGAGGCAGTACAAAATGCCTTTGAAGAATTTGTTGCCTCCCGTCCAGCTGATTTCTTTAAGAAGGGCATCAATAAACTGCCACTGCGATGGCAAAGATGCATTGATTGCATGGGTGATTACTTCGATTAATACAAATAAAAAAATTCATGAAAAAAATTCGTTTAAATTTTTTCATACAAAACGGCCATTTCATAGGTAAAGACCTATTATTAATCGGGTTACCAATAAAATTGTCAGCCTATGACTGTTTGTTGAAACTATTACTAAGCTTAGAAAACATTCAGTATTCTGTTTACTTACTGTGTGAAGGCTAAAGGTTAAAAGAACGCTTCGCTAACAATCGCATATTCTCCAAGCTTTATTTAACTTTACCTGAACATTTTCCACAATAGAGCGACTAGACAGTATAAATAATTATTGTTAATGTTGGGAGTTGCCTTTGAAATGTTTTCTCTTTGGTAAATATGGTTTCATTTCTGTAATCTGTACGGTTAGCAATAAAAATGACTTCGTCAACAGTATGTCAGCTAATTGACATAAACAAAGGCCTCTCCAAGGATCATGGTGGGATATGCTATGATGGCCACGCTTAGCAGACGGTTTTAATGACGGGCTAACCCCTTTACCTGATGCAGCCCATTCCTGGACCACTGTAGGGCAGGGCCTCCCCTTACAATGAGAGAGCAGTCCTTAGACCACCACGCTAGACTAGTGCATATGGGCAGAATTCACATGCCCTCAAGCATATTTTTGGAGAACTCTCAGGCATTGAATTCTCAAGACGGCCAGTCCGAAACCATTACTCAGTCTGAAATGACTGTTTCAGACTGAGTATTATAATCATCATACTGCGATCAGTATTCAGTTCTCAAGTAAATTCCTGGGGACGGCTTCGACACCCCTACCGGATACAATAGGGGGTGATATTTATGGCCATTTTCACGCCATATGGCATAGCATTCTATAGGTTAAGCAACAAAATAGATTTACATAGACTAAACGAGTTCAAACAAAAAAGGGAATTACTTAGTTTTAATTCTTATTTGCTAGACATCGTCTTTATTACGTGACCAATAAGGGCAGTTTACGAGTGCAAGTGTTTCTACTAACGTGACAACAATTGTAGGTACCAAGTGCGCCTGGATATTAACATATTTAAATAAATTAACATAGGTACATAATCTTCTTTCCTAAAACTGGTAATTTTATGTCGAATTCATCCTGTCATTTCATGTAAAAATGTCGAATTAGTGAACTGAATTGTCCAATTATCATTAAAACATATTTTAAATCAAATGAACATCAACAAAACGGGAGAGCGTTAGGTTTCAATGCAATGCAACCCAATTATGAAAATAAAAATAATCCTAGATCATTATTCACACACGGCTATCTGATCCCTAACCAAGCAGAGCTTGGAAAGCAGATAACTGATATACTTTGGTTTTGTAAATACATTCGTATATAGATAATTACACCCAGACTCAGGACAAACTGAAATGTTCATGCACACCCTTAACCCTTTATCGCGAAATAAATTTATTAAACGGTTTTATTTAGCTTACCCCGTTTGTTTTATTCTTGGGTCAAATTTTTGGAACGAAGTTCCTTATCTCGCGTTGTGAAAGGGGGCTAGACGGAAAAAATTCTCACGAAAAGTTGACACGACACTTTTTGCTATGACCTTTTTGATATGTTACCACAAGCCAATTATTACGAAAATTGAGCCTACTGATTAAGTTTATATTACATTATATTTGTTAATAATAAAAAAATATTATTACAACTTAAAAAAAGAAATATTCCAATACCTTCACTAATTAATCGAAAGGAACTTCGTTCCATCCGGGTGTCCCCTGACACCTCTCATTTTTTTATATACAAATCTCTCTTCTTATGTTTTTGATGCCGACCGTACATACGTACCTACAGGAGAAACTCAAATAAAATCGGGATGGCGACATATTATTAACATTGTGTTATTCTGTGATAGTGTGTGGGAGGCGCTCGTAGCTAGTTGAGCTCACCGTCTCGTAAGCGATCGATGTTAAGCTCCCGGGCACGTTGTTACTCTATATATGCGTGATCGGTAACGTGACTTCTGAGGGCCTTCGCGGAGGGAACAATAAGTTGCGGGTCCTTGTTATAGTTGCAGGTCCCAGCTGAACTCATTAGACAACATTCGTTAATTAAATTTTAGATTGATTTGATCGACGCTTCCCATGATCAGAGGGCTGGTCTATTCTTGGGTCAGAGGATCAGCATTGCCATCCAGCGTGGCAATGCGGCCAGCCTTCTGGGCACTTTTCCCATAAGCGATGCGGAGGGATTATTGGACGCCTTTTAGGGTAAATAGTGCATCGTAGTTAATCTAATTTTTAGCTTATAATTTCATTTTATTTAATTTAATTACTGAAATAAATGATAAAAAAAAAAAAAAAAAGATTTAATAGCATTATTTATAATGAAAAACGTTAATCTAATCTCAGAAATGGGAAATCATAAATTAACCATCCGGCGGGTCTCGAATCTCCTCTGTTTTTTTTTTACGTGGTGGAAAACTTTTATAGGTCCCCGTAGTTGGGGTGACTACGGGGTATGTGGGAATCCCCGTGGGTTACCCACTAAAACCACCACGGTAGCCTAGCCTCTCGGTGCTGTGGGTGATGGCTCCGGGAACTCGAGACGATCTTCATCCGGAAAGTTGACGCAGAGCACCTATCCCGGATTGGTAGAAGGTGCTGATTAGAGCCGCCAGATGATAAAATTAATTTTTCTCCATTTTTTTGTCTTTAAAAAAGCCTTGTCGGAAAATATTTCTCCATTTTTGGACTTGACCTAGCTTTGAGACCTACAGATTGATAACTTGCAAAATTGGATTAATACGCTTAATTTAAGCTAGTTGCTTATCAACTCCACAAGAAACCAAATTAGCTGGTTACAAACTGATATTTTGTTGCAGTAGACTCTTAAAAGATAGAATAGTTAATAAATAAATGACAGAGAAATATCGTACATCGTATCCAACTAGCCCAAACTAAGCTATAGATACTAGACAACGGATGGTATACTTTTTGTAAATACATACATATCTACATATAAACTATTTTAACAAGAGCTATTTATCATTACATTGTTAATAACAACGTTCCAAGAAATAACCTTTTACGTTCTTGTTAAAGTATATGTAGGGTGTGTTGCCGTGGTTGTTAAATACTTGCCTTTCACGCCGCAGGTCGTGGATTTGATGCCCACCCAGGACGGACATTTGTCTGCTTGTTCTAAGTCTGGGTGTAATTATGTATATAAGTATGTATTTCCAAAAGAAAAGTAGTATATTATGTTATCTGGTTTTCAAGGTCTGCTTACTTTGGGATTAGATGACTGTGTGTGAGCGACGTCCCAGGATATTATACGTTATTAAGTATTTGAATTACAACCAACCATGCGCCCTCTTGTTCTGCGGGAGCTTTGTATAAACACAGACCGGTTATGTATGTATATTGAAAGTGACCGATTTGTAAAGGAGTTTTGGCTCTGCCTAGTTTGGGATGAGATGGCAGTGTGCTAGTTAACGCAAGATATTCATATATTCTGTATGTTAATTTGCCTCGTTGGTCTAGCGGTAGCGTGTTCAACCACAGATTATGAAGTCCTGGGTTTAAATCCCGGCTCGGGCCAAAAAGTGATTTTGGGATGTTTCCGTAAAAAGAAATTTCTCAGTATCAGCTCGAAGTCTGGAAGTTGGCGGTATTACACCCCCGTGTCTCGTAGAGCACGTAAAGCCGTCGGTCCTGTACCTGAACTTTTTCCGGTCGTGTCGCTAGGCGTCCCATCGGATCATGAGAGTGATGGAATAGAAAGTGCTCCTGTGTTTGCGCACACACTTGTGCACTATAATATGTCCTGCGCAATTGGCTAGTCTTAATTAAAACTGGCCGCCGTGGCCGAAATTCGGTCGGGAGGACATCATCATCATCATGTTAATTTATATAAAGAATTTTTCGTACTGATTTTATTGCTTCCATAAATTATAATGTACGGGTGCCTTTAAAAATGTATTGAGAACTAACAGAAGAGAACGTACTGCCCACTTTCAATAATCTGTTTCGCATTCAATAAGCTTGACAGGTGCATAAGAGAAGATTATGTAGAGTGCGTAATTCTCTGTTTATGACTTCATCTTAAGCGCCTTCTCGCATTATAATTTTTTTTAAGATGTAAAATAATTTGAGGCCGTAATTTAAGGACCATAATCTACCCATTGAAATTAACAGATTAAAAGAAACCAGTTTGTAAAATTCGAATTCAACATTTTTGTATGGGAAGTTAAGTCCACTGATTTTTTAAATATTTTTATAAAGACAATTATTCTACCTTTTTAGAAAATTCATCTTTACGACACCCAGGGTACGGGATAGTACGGGTGGGTCTGTTATTATTTCTGGGCGGGGATCCACACGGCACGTTTATACTATATATAACTGTACCGTGAATAGTCGACGTAGCGCTACTTACAAAAATGGTTTAAGAAATAAAAAAAAAAAATATCGCCTCTACATAATGCATTCATTATCATCATCATCATGTCAGCCGAATGACGTCTACTGCTGGACAAAGGCCTCCCCAAAAGATTTCCACAGTGGAGTTGTTCATCATTTGGAGGGTTATGCCATAATCGCCACGCTTGGTAGACGGGTTAGCGATCGCAGTATGATAGTCATAGTAGCTGCTGTCCGTTCTCTGATACATATTCCCTTGGGACGACTTCTATGTCTCCCACGGGACGAGATGGGGTAACGATATTCTAATATTTTACATCTTAGGCCTCCTACGAACTATGCTGCTAGCCGCAATGCGGCCAGCCGTGCGGCTGATCATACTCAGATATTTGTACGAGAAAGTAGTTTTTATGCGCACTGTGATGCGGCAGTTGGTCAGCAATATTGATTGCTGACGGCTGACCGCATTCCAGCTAACCGCATAGTGCGGAGGAGGCGTTCTGTTATCGATAGGCAAATAAATGTATTTCATGAAGTCTTGTAATTAAGGTTTTGCTCCCACTCAACCTTCTTGGAAGGTTTAAGAATGAACGCTTTTACATGGCTCTCACAGGTCGGTCACATTCAAAAACCCGTCTGACTGTTTATACAGTTGCAGAGCTAGAGGGAGCAATGTTTATTTTCCAAATCATAAAGTGGTTCGGTTGATATGATGATTGCTTGTAATTTTAGGCTATTTTATTTTATTTTTATGTGGCGATACTAGATCATAGTGTGAAGATGGATACACACATAAACCAAGTTCAGTATTCGTTATGTTAAAAGAAATATATATAAGGAATCGAAACCAACAAAATGTTCTTTGTATTATATAAGACTAGCGGCACGGTACGTGCTACGCTACGTATAAGGATAGTAATAAAAAAAAGATTATTTAGTTCATTTATTCAAACAAAAAAATATTTTAAATTGCTAGCTAGTAAAAACTACGATTTTATACTTTTTTAATTTTTAAATTTTCTCTACGTACAAACCTTCCCTGGACTTCCACGAATAATTCAAGACCAAAATTATCCAAATCTGTAAAGGCGTTGTTGAGTTATAACATTACAACGGAAAGTGGCATTGATTTTTATATATATAGTTATTTTGTAGAAACATAGTGTTTAAATTGTAGTTATAAGCCATTTGGCTGGCAAGATTTCACACTCGGTCATTGAGAAAAACGTAAAACAAGTTATGAATAAATTAGCACTGCTATTTATGTCCGAGCCTGAAGCGAATTATGTAAATGGAATCGCGATATACGATCAAAACAACGTAGAGTCGGCAACGCTAATAACGCTGAATTTAGAATATCCAACCATATCTGTACCATTATTTGAAAATTAATGGTTTTTATTAGTATTACGTAAAGTTGCATGGATGTAAATACGTACCTACCTACAGATGTCGCGGTAGTGTTCATCTGGACTAAGATTATATATAGAAGATTTTATATGCATGTTTGTTTTAAATGAATGACTCAAAAACATCTTAGCTGATTTACAAAATTCGTTCTTCTATAGAAAGCTACAATTTCAATGTGTAAAAAGCTAAACCTTGTTTTAAGAAAAATTAGAATTATAAAAAATATTTACGAAAAGTACAAAAGTATAGTGGGAAAAGTATCGATGTCACATACAATCGGATATTACACGTCTATCATTATTACCCACAAAATAAACTTGAGGTTATAAGTCTAATAATTATGATTAAGTCACAATAGGTAATGTTTTTTCTTCCAAACAGTCACACTGGTAAAATCGAAAGACCTTAGTGTATCGAAGAAGAAGAAGTACACTTTATTGCACAAGAAATTTAAACAGAACAATATGCATAGAGCAATGTTTGTAATTTTTTTTGTCGAGACAAGACCCTCCCTCTTACCCGCCACTACAACTCCTGTAAGCCAGGATCAACAGTGGCACACAATGAAATGACACTGAGCGGTGAAGCTCAGGCATGTCCCGGGGAATAGCTTTGACTGTCTTGGATCCCGCAACGAATTTGTGGAACTAATCATTTTCTAACTCCTCCTTTTTAGGGTTCCGTAGCCAAATGTCAAAAACGGAACCCTTATAGATTCGTCATGTCTGTCTGTATGTCCGTCCGTATGTCACAGCCACTTTTCTCCGAAACTATGAGAGCTGTATTGTTGAAACTTGGTACGTGGATGTATTCTGTAAACCGCATTAAATTAAAAAAAACAATAATAATTAAAAATTAAATAAGAATAATAATTTGGGGGTTCCCCATACACCGAACATGAACTGAAACTCAAATTTTTTTTTGCGTCGTATCCATTTATGTGGGGTATCTATGGATGGGTCTTCAAAAATGATATTGAGGTTCCTAATATCATTTTTTTCTAAACTTGCGCGAGAGACACTTCCAAAGTGGAAAAATGAGTGTCCCCCCCCACTTAACTTCTAAAATAAGAGAATGATAAAATTAAAAAAATACATGATATCCATGTAATCTAACAACGAAAATTGGTTTGAACGAGATCAAGTAAGTAGTTTTTTTGAATCCGTCATAAATCGTAAACCGCAATTTACCTTTCATTTAATCAACTGAAATACTTGCTGCTGCGGAACCCTTCATGTGCGAGTCCGACTCGCACTTGGCCGGTTTTTCTCTTTCTGATTAAATTCATTGCGGGAATGTTTGTAATTAGCCGGCTTTTCACTAACAGCGATCTTTTCCAGGAAAATTTTTGTTATCTTTTACTTGCTGAATAAATAAATATCTTCGAACAGTAACAATTAACACACTGCCATCTAATACCGAACTAGGCAGCGACTGTAATAAGGCAATAGGACAACTAATAAACATACTTTATATATTTCATACATATTGATGATGTTTTCCCGGCCGAATATCGGCCACGGCGGCCATTCTCAATGGGGATTAGCCAATTGCGCAGGACATATTGTAGAGCACAAGTGTGTGTGCATACACAGGGGCACTTTCTATTCCATCACTCTCATAATCCGATGGGACGACTAGCGACACGACCGGAAAGAGGTCAGGTATAGGACCGACGGCTTTACGTGCTCTCCGAGGCACGGGGGTGTAATACCGCCAACTTCCAGACTTCGGGCTGATACTGAGAAATCGTGTCCACAATCTGTTAGTACTCAACGTTACTAGACCAACAGGGCGGTCTTTACGTAGGTGCTAATTTAAAATAATAATTTATCTTTCTATTAATCTACCCGTGCGAAGACGAGGCGGGAAACTTGTTAATCTTGTAATCTATACATATAATAAAATCGTAGGAAAGTCAAAACTGTACATTGAATATTTTGTAAAGGTATACTTATGGCGTGATCTACAATTGTTATCGAAGCCAAAAATATGGTTTTTAGAATTTTGGTCTGTGTGTCTGTTTGTCTGTATGTATGTCCGGGCTAAGCTCAAAAAGTACCGCATGGATTTACTTAAAATTTTGCATGAATATTACTAAAAGGTCGGGTCAACATAGAGTATTCTATTCTATTCTATTGGCTACAAATTATCACGCTATCACCTACGGGGGAGGAGCTGTGATAATTTATAAAATTTACCACGGGTAAAACCGCGGGGCACAGCTAGTAATATGAATATACTCCTGGTTGAATGCCAGTCTGAATCTTATGTAATGTTTTAGGCCGGCCGCCATGGTGGAAGTTCAACCGGGAGGATATAATTTATTGTAATAACGATTATTAATGTCAAATAGACTAGCCATCTGTTCGCATCATATTATAGTGCACATGTGATCCGATGGGACGAATAAGTCAACACGGCTTTGTGTACCCTCCGTGGCCTGAGAATGCAACCACTATATATTATTTTCATTTTTTTCGTAACAGATACTTACTTTCGTTACTTTTTCGTGTTTCGGCTCGACTTGGGATTGTAAGCCCAGGTGGAACCCAGGACCACATTATCCTAGTTTCACGTAGGTAGTAAGGATTGTTTTCGTATTGCAAGCACATGGCGTCGATTCTTTAAATATTACACATTTTTGCTCCATATCTTAGCTGTTCCGTAAGTTGTCAGTGATGACTTATTACCGCAGAAACGTTGTCGCTTACTGTAGACCTCATAAAAAGGGTCAAGGTCACCCAGTGAGCAAAGGAAGAGCCACCCGAAGAGGGCTATGCTCGGAGTTTCCCTATGTGATCGAATCAGACATGTTGAAATCCGTAACCCAATCACAGTCCGACCGACCAAAACCCGCCATAACCCGAAGAATTGCAAAGCTGAAGTGGCAGTGGGCGGGGCACATAGGGGATTTTATGGGGCAATGTATACGATTCTATAACTTCACAATGATATTAGAGAATTGTCTACGAATAAATTTAAAAGAATTATTAAAGCCAAATTGTGTAGCAGGGGCATATTACATAATTTCTGATTATTTAAGTGATAAAAGTGTTTGGGATTGAGTTGTACTGAGTCAACACACATGATTGTAATTAATCTTAAGTATATTTTATTTTAAAAAAGGATTCCTACTGAGTTTTCTGGCAGTGTTTCTCAGTAGCCGCCACGTCATGCACTGCACGGTAGAGTAAAAAAAATGACGATTCCACATAAAGGTAATTTTTTTACGGAATAAATATTTTTTGACTTTTGAGCTCGTAGAACCGACGGCCGCTGAGGCAGAAAGGTTCTTGAGAGGCAACAACCAAACGGAAGGTGCAGCGTGGGCAGGCCCTCTACAAGATAGACCGATGGTCTTGTGAGAATTCACGTTCTACGTAGAACATTACTTGGCTCAAACTCACCTCTCTGCCGAATGCAAAATTATATAACGAATGCAGTGACAGGGATGATATCCATCACGTCTCATTGGGATTATTTCGGAAAAATATCAATAGTTACCTATTAGGGTTTTAGTTACACATAAAAAAAAAAATTGTAAAAGTAGCTCATTAAATTTTGAATGTAGTGTTTACCTATAAGTAACTAGACATTTAGATATTAAATATTGTGCTATTTTTAAAGATTCATGTAAATGTTTAAGTTGTTGATGAACCAACTAAATAAAATAAAATAAATTCTTTCGGCAATCTTTGACCAGCTGTGGACGTTTTTCGGCTAATTTGATGATCGAAGCTGTTGATTAAAATTTTTTTTGACCATTACTATTTTATTATACGTAGATTGGGTATAGATAGAATAGTCAATACTTACTTACTTATGGTAGGGGCAGTGGTTACCCTAGAGTTGTTCAAGCCACCCAGTAGGCCTCTGACTTGGCTTAACGACTGTTGTCGAATGGCTACAACCGAGACTGACAGCTTAACGTGCCCTCCAAAGCACGGAGACGTTCAGATATTTGAACCAATTCGCTGGTTACCCATCTATGGTCTGACCGCGAGCCTAGTTGCTTAATAAAAATAAAACACTTACGGATCGGTGAGAGCATCTAGCTATATATAGTCAATATATTGTAGATTTCTGTCACATTGACGTGATAAAAACGACTAACCCTCTGTTAACAGAAACCATTAAAAACATTCATGATTGGCATTAAGTCATGAAGTTTATGGACTACACCATCCGTTATGGGAAACTCATAAAACGTTTAGAGCAACACTCTGGGACATTTCTGTCACTGAAATACTCATAAATCTTCCCTCAAATGACGAACCGTACCACCAGTGTTACCAGCTTCACTTATGACAGTATCTGGACTTTAATAAAAAATGAGGAGATATGGTACATATTTATAAAAATATTTATGTATAAATCGTATGTATTCGAGGATAATACTGAACTGGGGCTCTACCGGCTAAGTCGCCGAACTTCGATTTCTTAAGTGGCGTTCATTTATATAAAGGTTAAAAATGACTAAATCAATAGTTAAATCGGCTTCCATGACCACATGTGACGTCATAAATGGTCCGGAATCGATTGTAAACGTTGAAGCCGATTTAACGATTGATTAACCTTTATTTATTTGAACGCCATTTAAGAAATCGATGTTCGGCGACTTAACCGGTAGAGCCCCTGGTTGGGTTTACTTTACAGCTTTATTTCGAATCTATACGCAAATTAGGGATCCAATTAAATTATCGACAACTGCATGTTTGGCGCACTGGTTAAGATTCTCGAACTTTGCTATTAATTAGGCGACCTTGTGTATCGTGTTCGATCTAGCACATGACAACTATGTGTGTGGGTTCAGTTTTGTGTTGGTGAATTTCATTTTTGTAAAGTTCCCTGCGTTACAGGGATTATTATCCCTAGTGTGGGCGTCATTTTTTAGGGTTCCGTAGCCAAATATGTCACAGCCACTTTTTTCCGAAACTATAAGAGCTGTACTGTTGAAACTTGGTAAGTAGATGTATTCTGTAAACCGCATTAAGATGTTCACACAAAAATAGAACAATAATAATAATTTTGGGGGTTCCCCATACATAGAAGTGAAACTCAAAAAAATTTTTTCACCGTACCCATACATGTGGGGTATCTATGGATAGGTCTTCAAAAATGATTTTAAGGTTCGTAATGTCATTTTTTTCTAAACTGAATAGTTTGCGCGAGAGACACTTCCAAAGTGGAAAAATGAGTGTCCCCCACCCCCCCCCCCGCTGTAACTTCTAAAATAAGAGAATGATAAAACTAAAAAAATATATGATGTACATTACTATGTAAACTTTTTTTAATGCGTCATAAATCGTAAACCGCAATTTACCTTTCATTTAATCAACTGAAATACTTACGGCCGCGGAACCCTATGGGCGAGTCCGACTCGCACTTGGCCGGTTTTTTTAAATACTCCGTTAGATTGAATACCGTGTCGTAGTTGGTTGTAAACTGACGTTCGATTTTCGCATAAGACAAATATTTCTGTTTATGAACATGTCTATTTGTCTTGGTCTGAGTGTTCTCTGTAAGTTTATCTGTCCATTGTATTATTCAAGCTTGCATCAGTTTGAGCTAGATGTTATGCCTAGGTACATACGTCACGGATTATATCTTTTATGTTTTTAAAAGACTGCACTGCGCCACACGTGCAGTCATTATGTATTTATTAATTTAAAAATATGATATGCCTTCCGTGCCTAAAAAAACCAAGATATACTAAATCTATACCCAAAACCAGTGCATATCCTGATAAGTCAGTTGACTTGACAGTACTGCGTGCAACATCTATACCTACATTTATATAAATATAATAAAATCGTAGGAAAGTCAAAACTGTACATTGAATATTTTTTTAAAGGATACATGGGGCGTGACCTACAATAGATATCGAAGCCAAAAATATAGTTTTTATAATTTTTGTCTGTGTTTCTGTATGTATGTCCATGAATATTACTAAGAGGTTGGGTCAACATATAGGCTACATATTATCACGCTATCACATACGGGGGAGGAGCTGTGATAATTTATAAAATTTAACGCGGGTAAAACCGCGGGGCACATCTAGTATTATATAAATCTATGACGAAAAGTTCAGGCGTGTTTCAAATTCCGACGCAGAAGGTTATGATGCATATTTTAAAACATTTTGTAACCGAAATGTTCTGGACGTCACGTCTATAGTAGCCACACATAAAATACACTGAATAAATATAGAAGAGAGATGTAAGTTTACTAACATCCGTTGGGTAGCCGCCAATTATTAGGTACACCCATCGTATCACGGCATGTGATTTCGACGACGTTTCGTAGATTTAAACAGCTAAATAACAGATCGTTATTAATGTCCCCTTCGTTGAATTTCGGCCACGGAGGCCAGTCTCAGTGGAGACTAGACATCTGCGCAGGACTTTTTATGTGTGTCTGCGCGCAAACACAGTGGCACTTCCTTTTCCATCACTCTCATGACCCGATTGGATAACGAGCGACACGACCGAAAAGTGGTAAGGTCCATAAGAATGTGTATTGTATGGGGATCGTGGAAATAAAAGAATTATAATGAACAGCATGTGATGTTATCATTGTAACGGGTATTAAGAGAATGTGAGGTACGGATGCAATAAGATTTATAGTGTCTATTATTATTATATGAGAGACAGGAAACAAGAATATGATTGCTACTGCGTTTCTTGAAATCTATATGGTTGAGGTAACTGTGACAAAACTCATTGTGGAGAAGCAGTTAGCAAGCGAGGCTAGTACAGACGCCAGCAGATCCAGCTACCTCAATCTGTCAAATTTCGTTTATAGATTTTCAACTTTATCACAAAAGCATAAGGTTCACTTTCAATTGGAGAAATTTGACAGATAGGGGTAGCTAGATGTGCTGGCGTCTGTACAAGACCGACGGCTTTACGTGCTCTCCGAGGTACGGGGGTGTAAATACCGTCAACTGCCAGACTCCGGGCTAATACTGAGTAATTTCTCTTTTTACTGAAAAATTCAAAATCACTTTTCGACACGACCCGGGATTTCAACCCTAGACCTTGGTCTAACGGTAGTGTTTTCGCTTCCGCTAGACCATCGAGGCAATAGTATTGCGCTCCTGCAATAACAGCCACGGCGACCATTCTCAACGGATAATAGCCGGCTACGCAAATCTCACTAGGACATGTCAGAATTGTTCAAACGCCCAGTAGGCCTCTAACATGGCCTAATTTTTGGTGCCTGCATGGTCCTCGATGATACATGCAGCGGTACCTTTTTAGGGTTCCGTAGCCAAATGGCAAAAAACAGAACCCTTATTATAGATTCGTCATGTCTGTCTGTCTGTCCGTCCGTATGTCATAGCCACTTTTTTCCGAATCTATGAGGACTATAATTTTGAAACTTAGTAAGTAGATGTATTCTGTGAACCGCATTAAGATTTTCATAGAAAAATAGGAAAATCCAAAAATTTTGGGGGTTCCGCAAATACAAAATATTTTTTTTCTACAATCTGGATAGGTCTTCAAAAATGATATTGACGTTTCTAATATAATTTTTTTCTATACTGAATAGTTTAGAACAGACACTTCCAAAGTGGTACAATGAGTCCCCCCCCCCCCCTGTAACTACTAAAATAAGAGAATGATAAAAGTAAAAAAAATATATGATGTACTACTATGCAAACTTCACCGAAAATTGGTTTGAACCAGATCTAGTACTTAAGTAGTTTTTTTTAATACGTCATAAATCGTAAATCGTAATTTACCTTTCATTCAATCAACTCAAATATAATAATATATATAAAAAATCATATTATGTAACTTGCTGCTACGGAACCCTACATGGGCGAGTCCGACTCGCACTAGGCCGCTTTTTCCAGTATATTAACTAGCAACGCCCCTAGCGCAAACTTCAAAGAACTAAAAATGCTTTTACTAAAAAACGGCAAGTTTCATCGAGTCAGTAGTATACTGTATTAGAGTCGTGGTAGACGTACTGATGACTTCATCGGTTATCGGCATCCCTTATAAAATATCTCACTCATTTGTGCCTTACTGCGTAATTAATAAAAACAACAAACAGTCCAATAATTAAGATTTGTTGCCAAAACATAGGTATGTATACTGCCGTCCAATTACTTAATCGACGTTTCAGAAAAGCATCTAACAAGGTAAAAGTCGCTTTATTACAGCTATAGAGTTAGAGTAGTGTTTACCGTGGCAAATTTCACTACATTACGGCTTTTTAGCATATGTATGGCAGTATAGTAGGCGCCAGGTAGGTGGTTACTTTCTGACCTTGACAGCGTCTTTATTACGTGGGTAGTAATGGCGATTGTCGTAGAGCAATTGTATCTACAGATGTGCCGCCGATTGTTCTTATTTCAAATTAGTCCAACAGCTGTGTTGAAAAACAAAGTATCTACGTATCAGTAAAAACAGATATTTCGTTATTGAATGAAAAAAACAATATACCTACCTACTACCTACCTAACTAGCTTCGTTATATTTAATTAGTATTTTAGTACATTACGTAAGCGTATGCCTAATTAGTCCCAATTTGTATAATGAGACGCGAACGAATTTCTAGAACAACAGTTTTGCGGGGACATTTAGGCCGCTTTGAAACAGAAAATTTGCAACAGCGTAATAATATGACACACAAAAGTTAAGAATGTTATGGCGGTCACCGTAGCCTAGTTGGTAGTGCCCCTGCCTACGAAGCTGGTGGTCCTGGGTTCGAATCCCGGTAAGTGCAAATATTTGTGTGATGAGCACGAATATTTGTTTCTGAGTCATGGATGTTTTCTATGTATATAAGTATTTATCTATCTATATAAGTATGTATATCGTCGCCTGGTACCCATAGTACGAGCTTTGCTTAGTTTGGGGCTAGGATGATCTGTGTGACATTGTCCCTAAATATTGTCCCTAAAAAAAAAAAAAAAAATATTGTCCCTAAAAAAAAAATATTATTAAAGAAAAAGAAATAAAATAAAAATAAAAATCCTTGCAGTACTAAAAAAACCGGATACGAGCGAGTCTGACGAACGCCCTGTCGCGATGGTTCCGTACAAACCGCAGGTAAGTTGAGTCTAGAGTTTTATCCCGTTTTTTCAGAGTATATAAGATTATGTCGAATTGACGGACTAATTAAACTTTATAGTAATTTATTTTGTCTATACATAGATATACTTTACGTGAAAACTCAAAACTAAAAATGTTAAATTTGTAAGAGCGATATATTATGTGACAAAACTACAAATAAAAAGAAAACATAACAAGCAAACAAACAAGTTCTTTTTAAAACTTACTGCCTAAATCTGTACATCTGTAGCTTATGGGTCAGTTATCGTCGCAGGTCACTCGAAACATTACGTGTACAGTACAATAATGGTTTTAGGATGCTGATGGGGCTGTCCCGCTGGTGCAGCGCATCAGGTATGTTTGCTTCAAAGCTATTTTAAGGAAAACAACTGCTTCCCTGATGCGTCGTGTACGAGACACTACCAGCAGCCTCCTAAATACCATATTGCACAAAATTGATTGTCCAATAGTGAGGCACTGGAACAGTGTTTACATGGGTTCCAGGGCTCCAATTATTAATGTAAGGTAGATTTATTTGTGTAAAACTAACATAGTTATAAGCCACTACTAACAAATTACTATGGATCTATGAGTCTGAAATAAACATATATTATTATTAGAGACAGAATTCGAAATACTGATGTAAGAGAGCGTTGTGGTGTGAAAGAGGATGTAGTCACAAAGATTGAAAAAGGCATGCTGAGATGGTTTGGCCATTTAGAAAGGATGAATGAAAGAAGATTGACAAAAGAAGTATACCTGGCCTGTGTGAATGGGACAACCGGAAGGGGAAGACCACGTCGAACATTCTCTGACCAAATTGGAGATGTTCTCAAGAAAGGGCAGGTCAGAAGTACCCTAAACCGGCGAGCATGTATGAAGAATATAATGACAGTAATCGAGGCAAAAGAAGTATGCAAAGATCGTGACAAATGGAAATCCGTTGTCTCTGCCTACCCCTCTGGGAAACAGGCGTGAGTCTATGTATGTATGTATTATTATTAGTTAACGGAATAAAAAGTCTGATTGTTTTATTCCGTTAACTTAGAAGCTTGATTTTACTGAGTGTGCTTTTTTTGGTGAGACCAAGAGAATAGACAGTGCTAGCGTATATGTATATTTATGTCACTCAGGCGCATCTGTTTGAGGTTGGAGAAGTTCATCACCATCGGTTTCTTATAAAATGTAGGCTAGGAAGTTCATGAAACATTAACCCGTTTTACCCCCGAGTAATTACGCTTTTCTTTCTTACTTTATAAAGAAAAAAAACTTGTGTTTACTTATGTACACGCGTTAGAAGTTATACTTCTTAATATACAACTTGAACATAGTTATCAATTTTCATACCACCTAGAACTAACGTCATGCTGTTATTTTTGAGAGTGAATTTTTACGCGCGCATCGTAAAAATTCACTCTCATACATTTTCATAACACCTAGAACTAACTTCATGCTGTTATTTTTACGATGCGCGCGCATCGTAAAAATTCACTCTCATACCACCTAGAACTAACTTCATGCTGTTAAATTTTTTGGTGTCGGTGTGCGCGCGCATCGTAAAAATTCACTCTCATCATTTTTCTCCATCGCGCCAAAAGAAGTATAACTTCAAAAAAATAACGCCTTTGCATTGGAGAAATAAATATTTTTAATTTTATATTTTTAGTTTTAAGTTTATTCATAAGAAATAATAAACAAACAAACATATGAAAATTCAAATCTTTTCTCGTTATAACATTATCCATATATCGCACTTTACTACATATAAACACGAGGCAATAACTACTCACGCATTATTTATTGATTTACGGCATGTTTTGATCGCAATAAACACAAAAATACTCATGAAACATACAATTCGCCGTTGTTAAATCGGATAACACGGCCAAGTCAGGGTTCAACAGTTAACACCGGCTCCACTGAAAATAAACTTTATGTTGACAGACATAAATTAATATTAAAAACATTACAATATTTGCATTTGGATTCTTTTATTTTCGCTGACGTCACTACATTGGAATGTTTACGAATTAAATGCCTCTGAACATCCAAAAACGATAATGTAAATAATCTAAAATGTTGCCGTTGTAAGCTTGTAACATAAAATTTTCCTCGAATTGGATTAACGGGGATTTTATATGAAAACAAGACAATATTTTCTGCATGTTATTTCATTAAAATGTCAAGTTAAAATTAGTTATATTAAAATGTTATGTTTATATCTGAGTGCACATTGTTATTATGACTAATTAATTTTAAGCAGTAAAACTGAGTTTAAGTATCAATAAATAATTGGATACGAACAGAATACATACTCAAACAGTACATACAGTTAAATACAGTCAAATATTAGGTATAAACAAAGACAGTAGTTAGTTTTTTTGAAACGACTTTTACAGTTAGTCTAGATTGCCGGTCACCGTAGCCTAGTTGGTAGTGCTCCTGCCTACGAAGCTGGTGGTCCTGGGTTCGAATCCCGGTAAGCGCAAATATTTGTGTGATGAGCACGAATATTTGATCTCAAAAATGGGAAATCATAAATTTGAACGTCCGGCGGGTTTCGAACCTGCACCATCTACCAATCCGGGGTAGGCGCTCTGCGTTAAGCTACGAACGATACACGCTGGCAGATCAAATTTAGGCTTCCCTTGCTAACACCCTTCCGGAGGATGTAGGTATTATCTATCGGCTTTGTTTTCTAGAAACATGGCCGACTGATATGTTCACAGTTGCATGTGAAAGATCATATCATATTGATAATACCTTCCAAATTATTATTTTTGAATTTTATAGCATTATTCGCAATGCAAAGCGTTAATATAATCTCAAAAATGGGAAATCATAAATTTGATCGTCCGGCGGGTTTCGAACCTGCACCATCTACCAATCCGGGGTAGGCGCTCTGCGTTAAGCTACGAACGATACACGCTGGCAGATCAAAATTAGGCTTCCCTTGCTAACACCCTTCCGGAGGATGTAGGTATTATCTATCGGCTTTGTTTTCTAGAAACATGGCCGACTGATATGTTCACAGTTGCATGTGAAAGATCATATCATATTGATAATACCTTCCAAATTATTAAATTTGAATTTTATAGCATTATTCGCAATGCAAAGCGTTAATATAATCTCAAAAATGGGAAATCATAAATTTGATCGTCCGGCGGGTTTCGAACCTGCACCATCTACCAGCTTAACGCAGAGCGCCTACCCCGGATTGGTAGATGGTGCAGGTTCGAAACCCGCCGGACGATCAAATTTATGATTTCCCATTTTTGGAAGGTATTATCAATATGATATGATCTTTCACATGCAACTGTGAACATATCAGTCGGCCATGTTTCTAGAAAACAAAGCCGATAGATAATACCTACATCCTCCGGAAGGGTGTTAGCAAGGGAAGCCTAAATTTGATCTGCCAGCGTGTATCGTTCGTAGCTTAACGCAGAGCGCCTACCCCGGATTGGTAGATGGTGCAGGTTCGAAACCCGCCGGACGATCAAATTTATGATTTCCCATTTTTGGAAGGTATTATCAATATGATATGATCTTTCACATGCAACTGTGAACATATCAGTCGGCCATGTTTCTAGAAAACAAAGCCGATAGATAATACCTACATCCTCCGGAAGGGTGTTAGCAAGGGAAGCCTAAATTTGATCTGCCAGCGTGTATCGTTCGTAGCTTAACGCAGAGCGCCTACCCCGGATTGGTAGATGGTGCAGGTTCGAAACCCGCCGGACGATCAAATTTATGATTTCCCATTTTTGAGATTATATTAACGCTTTGCATTGCGAATAATGCTATAAAATTCAAATTTAATAATTTGGAAGGTATTATCAATATGATATGATCTTTCACATGCAACTGTGAACATATCAGTCGGCCATGTTTCTAGAAAACAAAGCCGATAGATAATACCTACATCCTCCGGAAGGGTGTTAGCAAGGGAAGCCTAAATTTGATCTGCCAGCGTGTATCGTTCGTAGCTTAACGCAGAGCGCCTACCCCGGATTGGTAGATGGTGCAGGTTCGAAACCCGCCGGACGATCAAATTTATGATTTCCCATTTTTGAGATTATATTAACGCTTTGCATTGCGAATAATGCTATAAAATTCAAATTTAATAATTTGGAAGGTATTATCAATATGATATGATCTTTCACATGCAACTGTGAACATATCAGTCGGCCATGTTTCTAGAAAACAAAGCCGATAGATAATACCTACATCCTCCGGAAGGGTGTTAGCAAGGGAAGCCTAAATTTGATCTGCCAGCGTGTATCGTTCGTAGCTTAACGCAGAGCGCCTACCGCGGATTGGTAGATGGTGCAGGTTCGAAACCCGCCGGACGATCAAATTTATGATTTCCCATTTTTGAGATTATATTAACGCTTTGCATTGCGAATAATGCTATAAAATTCAAATTTAATAACACGAATATTTGTTTCGGAGTCATGGATGTTTTCTATGTATTTAAGTATTTATCTATCTATACATATAAGTGTATATCGTCGCCTGGTACCCATAGTACAATCTTTGCTTAGTTTGGGGCTAGGAAGATCTGTGTGACACTGTCAGATATTATTATTATTATTATTGCTTGATGGGACAGTAGAGGCGAGGAAGAGCTCAAGACATTCAGCCACATTAATCTACAATCTATATTCACGCCAGAAGCTATGCCGTTTGAAGTACAGACGCCAGCACATCAAGCTACCCCAATCTGTCAAATTTCCCCAATTGAAAGTGAACCTTATGCTATAGTGATAAAGTTAAAAATCTATCAAAGACAGTTGGCAGGTTGGGGTGGCTGGATGTGCTGACGTCTGTACAAACTTCGATAATGAGCAATTATAGACAAGGATCTGCATGAGAGGGTCAGTTTTTAGGGACGTTTTGTAGAACTATTGCTTTACATTTATACATAAAGACACGTAGACGTGATTAAGGGTGAGGACATTTTATCGATACCTACGAGTATTGTTAATTGTCGTCCATCCTACAGGGCAGCAGATTAAATACATACTCATTACCCATAGCACATGTGGTACAACGTGACTCAATGTCGCCAGCCGAGAAATTCACAACTTGGGGGTGGCTGTTATTCACGGGGTGCCCACGCCCAAGTTGCGTAGTTTGGAAACTGTATGAAATACGTATGACCTATTATTATTATATACAAATACTTATGGTCCTAGGAACTTGTTGTACACCGTTTTAAATTGAAGTCTACTTCTCCAGTTCGATACATGGTTCTGCGATTGGCTACGTACCTGTAGGACCTCCTAGTTTGGACCTCGCCTACAAAGATGACCCTTTGGATGGTCATCTTTGTAGACGAGGTCCAAACTAGGAGGTCCTACGGCTACGTAGCCCTGCGATTTACGCTACTGCGACAAAACTTTTTCTACGACTAACCTTAATTCGAAAGCACGTTTGTGCTACATGAAGTATTAACATTTGTATACTGTTGTTAAAGGGGGAATATCATTTGCTCAACTACAATAAACCGAATGTCATACTCGAACATTCATATAATAATATCGAATGATTAATAAATCGAAAATTCGCATACAACGAAAGCGATGCGAGCGTGGTGCGGTAGCGGCCAGCGAGTGCCAGTATCAAATCAATAGATTTATTGCTAAAGGATACATTCGCTTGTTGCACTGTCGTAGTGTCGATCTACTGTCGCCCTTTCATTTGTCACACCAGCGTTATTAAACAATAAACATAAAAAAATACATAATTCGATGTTCTTTTTCACATTGGTTTGTAATATCATTAATCGCAAATTTGCTAAATTGGATATACTTGAATCGTTATGACAAGCTGACTATTTTTTAAATTTTGCTGATATAGCATTGTTCGCAATAAAAACCCTTAATGCCAGTCAGACGATAAAGTTTCCAATTTAGTCAATCTAAACTCACCAGAATGTTAAAGCATGCATTCTGAATAATGTTTTAATAGCAAAATTTAAATAAATTGCGATTTTTCGAAGCATGTGAAAAGAACATCGATTTATATTTAAAGTAATCTAATGACGTATTTGAACAACCACTTTAGCACGGATATCCCATTTTCAGTTTAGCTTATCTAAATTCAAAACTATGAAATCGTAAATTTAGTCGTCTCGCGGCGACTACCTGGGGTTGTTGAGGGGTACCTGGCTATTTTTATATAATTTGATACCTAATAAATATGTGTATGTATAAATTGTGATGAAGAACCCTGATTACCTTTAAACCATACGATATATAGGTTGATTTAATTTGTGTCTGTCTATTATATGTTTGTAAAGTACCCCGCAACACAGGGATTAGATTACCTAGTGCGGGCGTTATCTTTTTAAAAAAAATAATATATATAGGTAAATAACAATATAATAACTACACTTATAACAATCGGAGCACTCATCATGTCAACCGAATGGCGTCTACAGCTGGACAAGAGCCTCCTCCAAGAATAGGGGGACATGCCATAATCGCCACGCTTGGCAGACGGGTTGGCGATCGTAGAAGTACAGAGAGACGCTGCTGCCCGTTCTCTGGTAGAGATTCCCTCGGGTCGACTTCTGCGTGTCCCACGGGATGAGGTGGGGTGACGATATTCTATGCCGTCAGCCACACAGCGAAGAATGGGAGCACTATATGGAACTAATAATAATAATATCTGGGGACAATGTCACACAAATCATCCTAGCCCCAAACTAAGCAAAGCTTGTACTATAGGTACCCGAGCGACGCTATACATACTTATATAGATAGATAAATACTTATACCACACGTAACGTAATTAACGAACACCCTCAAACACCCCAATTAGAATATTATGTTGTAATCATAATACATACACCGAATTTTTTATTTAACATGTATATGCGTTATTATTTACTAAATTAGTTTCTTGGAATAAAGTTTATTTTTCTTAATTTTGTATTAAATGATGGAATTTGTATGAATACAAATAAACTGCGATTTATAAATCTTATTACTTTGACTTACGGTCCATTTCAATTGGTTTTGACTGTACAGGGTTGATATGTTTTTATTAATTTTCGACCTGTTTCCGTGCTGCCCACTCTTAGTAAAATATTTGAAAAGCTTATGCTTAGCCAGCTGCTCAGACACTTTAATATACATAATTTACTACACCGGAAACAGTTTGGATTCACAAAGGGTTGTTCAACCATAGATGCAGGGGTCAACTTATTAAAAAGTATATTCGCGGCGTGGGAAGACTCGCAAGATGCATTAGGTATCTTTTGCGATTTGTCCAAAGCGTTCGATTGCGTTCATCATGATACTCTGGTCAGAAAATTACACCACTACGGTATTAGGAACAAGGCTCTCGAACTTCTGACTTCTTACTTGGGCAATAGAATTCAGAAGGTCGAAATAAACGGTAAAATATCTCCGGGATCTCCAGTGGTAATGGGCGTCCCACAGGGGTCAATTCTGGGCCCATTTTTGTTTTTAATTTATATAAATGACTTACCTTACTACGTAAGGGATAAGCATGAGATTGTGTTGTTTGCAGATGATACTTCCCTGACGTTCAAAATAAACCGACAATTAAGCAATTTTGACGATGTTAATGATGCAATCTCTAAAGTTGTTCATTGGTTTAATGCCAATAATCTTGTGCTTAATGATAAGAAAACTAAAGTCATTAAATTCACTACACCGAATGTGAAACAGGCGACAACCAATGTACAACTTAATGGAGCTAGGTTGGACCCTGTTGAATCAACTGTGTTCTTGGGTATCACTATTGACTCAAAGCTACAATGGAGCCCACAAATAGAAAAACTGTTCGGCAAATTAAGTTCTGCAGCATATGCAGTGAAAACTATTAGACGGCTGACTGATGTTGACACAGCTAGAATGGTTTATTTCAGTTATTTTCATAGTGTGATGTCCTATGGAATTCTTCTCTGGGGTAGCTCTGCTGACATTGACACCATATTTATATTGCAAAAAAGAGCTGTAAGAGCTATCTATAATCTTGGCCCGAGAGTGTCTCTAAGAGAAAAATTCAAAGAGGTCAACATTCTAACTGTACCATCTCAGTATATATATGAAAACTTACTATATGTGCATAAAAATATCGATTCCTTCTGTAAAAGGAGCGATACACATAATGTAAATACTAGATATAAGAATAATCTCATACTGCATACTACCCGTCTCCACAAAATAAGTAACTCTTTTATGGGGCAATGTATAAGATTCTATAACAAACTTCCCAATGATATTAGAGAATTGTCTACGAATAAGTTTAAAAGAATTATTAAAGCCAAATTGTGTAGCAGGGCATATTACAAAATTTCTGATTATTTAAGTGATAAAAGTGCTTGGGATGGAGTTGTTCTGAGTCAACACACATGATTGTAATTAATCTTAAGTATATTTTATTTTAAAAAAGGATTCCTACTGAGTTTTCTGGCAGTGTTTCTCAGTAGCTGCCACGTCATACACTGCACGGTAGGGTAAAAAAAAATATGACGATTCCACATAAATGTAAAATTTTTACGGAATAAAGTTACTTTGACTTTGACTTTGACAATAATTTCCGTAGTTTTAATTATTTTAGAATAAAAATTACCTATATTAAAAATGATATACCTAAATCGATTCAGTAAACGATTCTGAACAAACTATTTTAAGGAAGTGCGTTAATTACGTTACAAGTTGTATACATAGAAGACATCCATGACTCAGAAACAAATATTCGTGCTCATCACACAAATATTTGCACTTACCGGGATTCGAACCCAGGACCACCAACTTCGTAGGCAGGAGCATTACCAACTAGGCTATGGTGACAGTCAAACTAACTACGGTGACCGTTAACTATTTGAAACTTGAGCATTAATTAACTAAAACCTTTTATCCATATGAATTGGTGAGGATTCTAAAATGAATCCCAGTTTATAATGTTCTGACCTTGGGTTGTACGCAAACAATAAAAAGTTTACCAACGTTACTTTTAAACATCAAGCTTTGTTTTGAAATGCGCGGTCTGGAGTATGTTTTATAAGTTAAATTTACTATTAGCGGTAGGTTTAATATTTGTGTAAACTTTGAATATTGTTTCATACAATTCAACGAATAGAAATGTTATTTTAGGTATAATACGCCGTTAGCTTTTGTGTTATTTCTACCAATTAGAGGGTACTGTGTAAAAAAAGTAAATTTTGTAGATAACTAATGAAACTTATGGACGATAATCCAAAATTTGTACAGACGTCAGCACATCCAGCCACCCCAACCTGCCAACTGTCTTTTATAGATTTTTAACTTTATCACTATAGCATAAGGTTCACTTTCAATTGGGGAAATTTGACAGATTGGGGTAGCTTGATGTGCTGGCGTCTGTACTTCAAACGGCATAGCTTCTGGCGTGAATATAGATTGTAGATTAATGTGGCTGAATGTCTTGAGCTCTTCCTCGCCTCTACTGTCACGTCAAGCAATAATAATAATATCTAAGGACAGTGTCACACAGATCTTCCTAGCCCCAAACTAAGCAAAGATTGTACTATGGGTACCAGGCGACGATATACACTTATATGTATAGATAGATAAATACTTAAATACATAGAAAACATCCATGACTCCGAAACAGATATTCGTGTCGTCACAAATATTTGCACTTACCGGGATTCGAACCCAGGACCACCAGCTTCGTAGGCAGGAGCATTACCAACTAGGCTATGGTGACAGTCAAACTAACTACGGTGACCGTTAACTATTTGAAACGTGAGCATTAATTAACTAAAACCTTTTATCCATATGAATTGGTGAGGATTCTAAAATGAATCCCAGTTTATAATGTTCTGACCTTGGGTTATACGCAAACAATAAAAAGTTTACCAACGTTACTATTGTAAACATCAAGCTTTGTTTCGAAATGCGCGGTCTGGAGTATGTTTTATAAGTTAAATTTACTATTAGCGGCAGGTTTAATATTTGTGTAAACTTTGAATGTGGTTTCATACAATTCAACGAATATAAATGTTATTTTAGGTATAATACGCCGTTAGCTTTTGTGTTATTTCTACCAATTTGAGGGTACTGGGTAAAAAAAACGAAGTAAATTTTGGAGATAACTAATGAAACTTATGGACGATAATCCAAAATTCCAGGTTTTCTGTTTTTTTTGGAGATTGAAAAACTCTCGAGGAATTACTATAATGATAGTGATATACTATGGATTTTACGGTTCTGTGAAAAAATATAAATTATACAAATTTTTCGGTATGGTCTGGCAATACAGATCTTGCCAGCGACATGTTTTTTTTTAAATGAGGCACTAAGGCAAAGGTTTGTCTCTAATATATAAAAATAAATTATATATGTACACACGAGAATAGAACAACACATACAACGTGTTATATTATTTACAAACATTTCAAAATAGTTTTTCAATGATATCTTGAAATATTTCTTGGCGTAAAATTTCATGTTATTGAATGGACGATACTAAAATAATACAAATAATTGTAGGCAGTATCTTCTATATATACATTTTATCAATAGGCACGAACTGGAGGAGTTTAACGAACTGTTTTACGCATTCTTAAGTATATAAATATCATGCATACATTTTTTTTCAACGGGGTTTAAATGTATTTGAAGTTTATATTAAATTCCCATGCTTTTCATGTTACTAACAAGTTACAAAAGTATTATAAATAAATATCACTGTTGTTTTGTGTTTTTCGACAAGGATTTGTTCTGTCTGGGTGTAATATGTATATTATAAGTATGATTATCAGTTCCCATAGTAAAGATTGCTTTCTTTGGGATCATATGGCAGTACGTTATTTGTCCCAAGATATTCATTTTTAAGTGGGTCTTTATTTATTTTTAACATTTTTTTTAAAAGACAATGCCCGCATTGTATTTAATCCCTTGTCGCGGGGTACTTTACAAACATGTAATAGACGGACACAAATTACATCCATACTCAGAACAACTATTTATGGGTCACACAAATAGTGGTCCAGCGCAGGACTCGAACCCGCGACACGAAGCGGCGAGGCGACTGTCTTAGCAGCTGCGCCACACGTGCAGTCGTATTAGATACATTATGTAAGAAAAATTAATTAATAGCATTTTAATTGCTTCTCCAACAAGCATGAATTATGGTGGCCCAAGGAGGATTCAGATATTTATTAAAAGTCTATTGTTATTATAGCCAGGTCACGAATCTTATTTAAATATCAGCCAGAAACAATAATAATAAGAACGTAAAAGCAATATCACGTTGTCCGCAACCTCAAACAAACCAGAGAAGGTCCGTAACACGATCCAGAGACTAGAGACCGTTATCTTATTATGCATCGAACTAAAACCTCACGATCTTCAATGTTGCCAACATTTTCAAACATTTTGTAACACTTTAATGATGTCGTATTTATTACCTTCAAGTCTAGTAAGACATAAAATGGAATATCAAAGAAAATAACACATTTTATTTTATTTATTGATGTATTCAATATTATATATATTTTAAAACATAATTAGCTCTTGTTGCAAAACAAAGGCTTGCCGCCTTTGTTTTGCAACAAAGAAATTAAAATGCTATTAATTTATTTCATTTATATCATTTGGAGAATAAGCCTGATTGCCACGCCTGGCACACGGTAGGTAAGATGCTCTATTAGTGCCCAGAGATATCCTGAGACACTGCTGCTCGTTCTGTGGTAGATATTCTCTTGGGATGACTTTTACGCCCCTTACCTACACGATGATTCATCACCGTTACCCCATATACGCTATTAGAACATACTATGTTTTGTCGGCGAAGTATATCATCACCACATCTCATCCCATGGGGGACGTAGAAATCGCCCCGAGGGAATACCTACCAGAAAACGGGCAGCAGCCTTTTCTGTGAACTATGACAGTCAAACTGTGATCGCCAACCCATCTACCAAGCGTGGCGAAAATGGCATATCCCCTAATCTTTGAAGAAGCTTTTGTCCAGCAATTGACGTAATTTGGCTAACATGATGATGAACGACAAATATATGTTCATGTTTCTGTCGTTTCGGCTGGAAACAATTGGGCCTTGGGACACAGAAAGCCGGGATTTGTCAAGGAGTTGTCAAGAAGGCGAGCCTTCTTCAGATGATCAAAAAGCTACTGCGTTTGCCGACCAGCGCAGCGTACAGTCTTGCTAATTAAGAAAATTTTGTCGCTAGATTTTAGGGCATCTCACCTTCTAACGGTGACTTGAAGGCAATTCTTTATTGTAGTTTTGTAGTTTGAATGTTTAAAAGCATTCTTAATTCAAATGTTTTTTGTCTAGCTAAAACTTTATCAATCTCAAAATAAATTTGATGGCTCTAATACTACTTTGAAGCTAGTTTCTAAGACAACAAGTTTTAATGCGACACAAACCGGTAGCTGCATTATATTTGGCAAATGTAAAGCTTTGTTAAAAACCTGATCTTGAACCGGTTAGACCAGACTAAACACATTTTGGAGAAACCCATTACGCTTCGGTAGGTTATATGACATTTAAAGTAGCAGCTAAATATAAAATATTAAGTTTGTTAGATACCTACTTATACAAGGTGTTCAGTTAATAATGGACAAAATACAATGAGAATAATTTGCCTATAAAACAGAACAACGTCTAAAATATCAACTTAAAAATACACTTGCAAATTCAATCAGCTGTTATTTTGTTTTTGGGATTGGGGATCAGAGAACTTATTTTCGTATTTCACAAACTGATTAATTAATAATAAAAATAAAACTTCACGGCTATCTTGGCAGCTGGATATGATACTAAAATGCTACAAAAAAGTATTGAAGTATTTTTACCCGTTTTCTAGTATCCAGAGTAGGTACAAGCTTTGCTTTGTTTGGGCTAGATGGCGCTGTGTGATATGTCCCGGATCTATAATATTATTTATTTACGCAACCTACCCAATGCGCTTTAGCCGTCCCCGTACAGCGAAGGGCACGTAAAGCTACCGGTCTTTTAGGTTGTTCTCCCCCCAGTGCTTTTTTCATCTTAATATAAGAGTGACAGTATAGAGAATACTCTTATGTTTGCGCATACAATTGTGCACCAAAATATGTCCTTCGTATTTGGCTAAATAAATAGTATAATACAATAAAAAGGTTTTTATACACGTAGACTTTAAAAAAGCACTTGTAAATAGAACATGTTTGTTGTAATATAATTAAGTAGGTATACATCATTATTTCTGGGTACATATATTTAGGTACACGGATTATATGAAAATATTTAGAAATAATATTTAATTTATATTAGTAATGATTTAGTTATTTAGCTAGTTTGTATTAAGTTATTGTCAAGCAGATTATTTACAGGTCTAATAGTCGAAATTTATAGTTTCTGATATATTCTATTTTTATTTATATTACATCTTATCTGAATGGTTCTGTCTATATTTAGGTAAGAATTCAATATTATTATTAGTTATCTTATATGTAGTACTACATGGTTCAAAGTTCTAATTCACTGCTAACGTCGACGGAGAGCAATTGGCAAATAGTGCTATTTATCAACAGGAAAAACAGTAATAAGTCCATGACGGACCAATTCACAAAGTTGATTGCTATTCCGTGTGTTCGGCCCATAGGCTACTGAATCATGGATCAAGTTAACAGAGGCCAAGCAATTAAAGAGCCGCTGACCTACGCCCACTTGCTGTTGATTGGTGTAAATACCTAACATGAGAAATAAGATCTTATGTTGTTGTGATGTCATTTTGGGCACAAAAATTGTTGGAAGCCACAAAGTCAAAGTCAAAAATCATTTATTCCGTAAAAAAATTACATTTATGTGGAATTGCCTTTTTTTACCCAACCGTGCAGTGTATGCCGTGGCAGCTACTGAGAAACACTGCTAGAAAACTCAGTAGGATACCTTTTTTAAAATAAAAAATACTTAATATTAATTACAATCATGTGTGTTGACTCAGACAGAACCAGTCATTCAGAAGCACTTTTGTCACTGAATAATCAGAATTTTTTTAACTTATTCGTAGACAATTCTCTAATATCATTTGGAAGTTTGTTATAGAATCTTATACATTTTTGACACCCCTGCGCCGTGCTACCTTCCAAAGATATTGGTATTAGTTCGCACTATTACTGCATCAACTGAGACTAGGGTTGCCATCACAAAATTTTGACAACCAGGTCAAGACACTTGAAAATCGCGGAATTTGAAGCCAAAAACCACTACGTGTTAACCCTTGAACAGGCTTATACTATACGACACTACATGAACAAAAATATACCATAGCATAATAGTTATAACCGTCCTGTGACGCACTCCTTGTGCCAGTGCCGGTTTGAACGAAAAAGGAAACCCCGCCCGGACGCTCCCCGGACGCCCTCAAAAATAGGAAAAATCATGGGAAACCCGGACGGAGCAACTATAGCTGAGACTAGTAAGTGTTTGAAAAATACAAACCATGAAAGACATTACATATTTGACGCCCTTAGGTCATGGGATCCGAGAACGCAGAATTTTTCTGCGAGCGCTACACGTGTGTACACGTATTTTTTGGGCGAAGATTACGCTTGCAGTATTGCCATGCTAAATGGTGATGCTTTGCTTCTTTTGGGCACATGTCTAATCGAAGCGATGGGTAACTTTTTTTGCGTCACTACACTATACGATTCTAATTTATCTAATGGTATTCCAGATTATCCAAGCACGATTTTGCCAATGTCAAGTTCGGTCTGATATTTTTGGCGGTATATTTATAGAAGTTTTGGATAGTAAATATCAAATCAAATACACGTGGATTACCACTTTTTACGACATAATTATACACGGCAGAATAGTTTATTCTCAATTCGGTTTCTACGAGTATTATCATAAATATTTATACGTGAAGCAAAAACTTTAGACCCCTCTTTACGAAAATTGCGCGGACAGAGCAGAATGAAATTGGGCAAATTATTTAAATAACTATTATATATTAATTAACTATTATATAATAGTCATTAGAAGTAAATTATTACTACTATATTAATGCTTTTGTTGACACACTGACAAACTGAGTGTAAATACTGAGAACAGATTAATATTATTTGTCTATAGTCTTTGACAATAGAACCTTTATTGTCAAATTGCAAACAAGTGCGATCACGAGATTTTTTTAACAGACGTGAAATTTAATGTTTTATTTAATTAAAATGTCAAGTTGAATGTCAATGTAAATAAATAGGTCGATTTTAAACTTAATAAGATTATGATTAAAGACAATTTATAGACAAACAACTACACAAGTGAATTAAAACCATATCAAATGTGATTTATTAAAGTGTAAATTAAATACTAGAAGTTTCAAATCACGCAAAATATTGCGTGTTCCGTATCGACTTGTGTAGGTATAGGTACCCCCTTTAAAGTATTGTTTAAGTGGAACTTCTGTGAAAATAAAAAATACCTGAAATACAAAAACAGTGATCTTTTTACTATTATTTTTAACTGCTTCACCGGACATTTAAAAGATCGTTCATCTGAAGCAATATAGAGCCAAAATGTATTTACTTATTTCACAAAGGTGTTCTTTATAATCAGTGTATATGTTAATATAATATAATATAATATCCTGAGACATTATTCACACACGGCCATCTGTTCCCAAACTAAGCAGAGCTTGTACTATGGAATCCAGATAACTGATATATATTACATATAATGTTATATACGTTTCAATTGTAGATGTATCTATACTTACGTGCTTATTGTTATTATTTTCATGGAAACTGCTTGCGGTTATGAGGTTATAGGTTACTCTTAGTTATTTGTATTTATAATACAGTTTCAATATAGATTACCTACTTTATGGAAGTGTACGAATGACGCAGCCCCACTACAATCAATCCTATATGACGTCAAATGGTGTTAATAGTATCAAAAATCCGTTGTAACTACTGATCTTTATGGTCTACTAGCTGTGCCTCGCGGTTTCAGCCACGTTAAACTTTATCAATTATAAACTATGTATCTGTTATTCGGATTTATAAGCTATATTACTACAAAGTTTCACTACTACTTACTTATCGTATGGGCAGTGGTTACCCTAGTGATAGAGTTGTTCAAGCCGCCCCTGATATGGCTTAACGACTGTTGTTTAATAATTACAACCGGGACCGACAGCTTAATAAGCCCTCCCAAGCATGGAGACGCTCAGAAATTAAACCGTTTTGGCGGTCACCCATCTATGGACTGACCGCGAGCCTAGTTGTTGAACCTAGCCGATCATTTACGGACCGGTTTTTGCGTGAAAGAGTAATAAACATTCATACATCCAAACTCTCAAACTTTCGCTTTTGTAATATTAGTAAGATTTTTATTATAAGTAATCAAATTTTGTTATAGTCTAAGTTTTCAAATTATATACGCTGCGCCAATATGAAAAAGCATGTAATTTAAAGTTCTATTGTCTTTTTACTGCAAGTGATTTTGTAATCTTTTGAGAAAAAAAAAATCCCCACAAAAAAATATGAGTTTTGTAAGTCGTTACTTGTGGATTGTGATACTGTGTATGAGTCTCTGTAATTTTATCACAGCTTATTGTCGGATTAACTGTTACAATTAAGGTTTTATCAAGGTAAGGTATGATATTGATACAGCCCGACTTGCGAGAAGTTTCACCATTTGCATAATTTACACATTTTATTCAAATTTCTCTACATTTCTATTGAACTGCATAATCTTGTTAACCAGGACGGTAATTGGAACCGGACTGGCGGCTTACATTTCAAATGGTCAATTACGATTATCATTGATTGATTGATAGTCAGTAACTCGGTAGTCTGTCAGCTGATCCGTTGAGACCTCTAAAGTTAAGTACTTGAATATCCGGGCTTTGCTCATTTTATAATAATATAACAATTTATTTCAAATATTTCTTCGTATGCGTAGAATATGTTACTTTAGAGGAAAGCGTCTTGAAATTTGTCAAGTACGACATCAGCACATAACATTTAAATAATTTTTCTAACAAATTAATTATTTTTCTATAAACAATCAAATTGCTAGAAAAATTAATAATTATAAAATTTCTAGCAATTTGATTATTATTCTATAAATAATCAAAAAATGCTAGATAAAAATATATATTATTCTACGGATAGTTCGATTTGTCTATATTTAATTTAAATTACTTGAGTAAGTTTAATTTATTAAACAAGATATAATAGTAAAACAATGTATTTACTGATACTGATAACGATGGTACGGGTAAGATTTCAAAATTAAATTATAACAGTATAAATATTATATAAGCTTGTTCTATGGGTACCAGGCGACGATATACATACTTATATAGATAGCTAAATACTTAAATACATAGAAAACATCCATGACTCAGAAACAAATATTCGTGCTCATCACACAAATATTTGCACTTACGGGGATTCGAACCCAGGAGCACTACCAACTAGGCTACGGTGACCGTCCAAAAATTCCACCAAGGACCGATATTTATGCGCGTGAACATGTCTGTTGTCCTGTGTCTGGGTGTAATTATCTATATAAGTATATGTTTACAAAAGAAAAGTAGTATATGTAGTAAATCAGTAATCTTGTTTCCATAGTACAAGCTCTGGGGCTCTACCGGCTAAGTCGCTGAACATCGATTTATTAAATGGCGTTCAAATAAATAAAGGTTAAAAATGATTTCATCAATCGTTTAATCGGCTTCAACGTTGACAATTGATTCCGGACCATTTATGACGTCACATGTACTCATGGAAGCCAATTTAACGATTGATTAAGTCATTTTTAACCTTTATTTATTTGAACGCCATTTAAGAAATCGATGTTCGGCGACTTACCTGGTAGAGCCCCTGCTTTGTTTGGGATCAGATAGCCGTGTGTGGATAATGACTTAAGATAATATAGATTTTGAAACTGAAAAATTTCCGAATGTTTCCGATAAACAATGTCAACCATATTATAAGTTATACCGACATTGTTAAAGCTGTTAACAGAATATTTAAAAGCCAAATTAGTATTTTTACGCAAACGTTTTATGCCAGGTGAAGCTTTTATAAAATATGACTATGCATTGTTGAGAACACTAGTTGAACCCGAAACTGGTTTAAATATTTTCTCATGCTAGATAAAAAAAGCGCTAAATCACATGATTAAAATAAAACATCCTATTTAATTAAATTAATTGGTAATTAATTTAAATTCTTTATGTTAGATTAGATAACATTTTAAACATAATAGTTTGTTTTCGTTTTAATCTGCTATTAAACTAATTGTGACTGGTTTTCTTTATCTCTATTTTCATTTGCGTATGTTAGCTATTATGCAAACTTAGGTCAAATGATAAAATGAGGACGTGTCAACATCTTAAACACAAGTAAACGACACGATAATAGTATTCTTGGCCGAATTGCGGACACCGCAGCCAATCTTTACGGCGACTCGAAAACTACACATTTAGTACACCAATTGGTAGTAAAAAAACTCCGTTCCATCCCTGTTATAAACCCTACCTATACCATGTGGTAGTACTACGCCACGACCGGGGAAACACTAGGTGCGAATACACGGTTTGCACGGCAGTACACGGGCCCCAATTTCCAGATTATGGGCTCCAACTGAGAGAGACTTTACTCCCGGAAAAATCTCATCTGTATTTTAGCCGCCTTGGAATAGAACCCAGAGCTTCATTCCAAGTTGAACACGCTACCGCTAGACAGGAGGCAATCAAGTAAACTACATACCTAAAGTAGTTTCAATAGATAAACAAAAATATAGGTTAGTGAAAATACTAGTTCATTTATAAATAGCATTGCGATAAACAAACAACGATACAGAATAACAGTGGTGTAGGTTCTATACAACTCGATGTTAATCGGCCTCCTTTTTTTTACCAACTCGTTTGTTCTTTGTTATGGAGGATACGCGAATTTTCCGTTTCTTGTAAGCTGATTTTTATAATTGTGTTTTTTATTGATTTGGAATTTGATCGGTTTACTTTTCTATGTTATTTTCTATTCGGAAACTTTTTAAAGGTCCTCATCCATTTAATGCCGTGTCACATTCGATGTTTAATAATTTTTCGTATTAAGCGTCGTAAATTTGTTAATATCGACTTTAATCAATTAAACTAACTCTAAATGTTAGTCCGTCGACAGATCTTCAGCAAGTTGGCTTTGCACAGAAATTTTGTAAACAAAACATTGCAACGGACGCATCGGCAACTTCGCTTGTTTTCTGCACAACTAGATACGTAAGAGAATATAACAAAATCATCGGATTTTCTGCTCCCGCTCCAACTTATTCACCATTAAAAACTGAGTAATCTTTGATTCAATCGACCGGCGGATATCGAACAAGCCGGGTGCATGTTTAGCTTCCAATCATTCGATTCACACCGGTAGATCAAATTTACGAGTTCCCTTTAGTTACCTTCCGTCTCCCTGGATTCGTATAGAATGATGTTTTGATTCCCACCTAACAATAAAATTTACGATTTTCCAGTTTGAGTTCATTTTCTTTTTACAGTGCGTATAATGGTATGAATCTAAATACCTATATTCTTCATTCGCCACTGGTAAATGACTTAGAGTAAATCAATATGACCTCTACTAATTGATAGTTTGTTATCGATGCCTGACATTATATTTAATTACAAGTCAACTAGACCGAGATGATAATTATAGATATTGAAATATGATACCTACTGTTATAAATAGAGAGATCTACTTTGTTTATTATATTGCATTTGTTATTTGATGCTGCACATCATCAGCCGGAAATCTTCCACTGATCTTTTTTTTTTATTTTTTAAAGACAACGCTTGCTCTATTTGATCTAATTCCTGTGTCGGGGGGTACTTTACAAACATAGAATAGACGGACACAAATTACACCTGGACGTAATTTGTGTCCGTATAGACACATCCTCATTTTATCATTTGACCTAAGTTTGCATAATAACTAACATGCGCAAATGAAAATAGAGATAAAAAAACCAGTCAAAATTAGTATAATAGCAAATTAAAACGAAAACAAACTATTAATTTTAAAATGTTATCTAATCAAACATAAATTATTTAAATTAATTACCAATTCATTAAATTAAATACGATGTTTTATTTTAATCATGTGATTTTGCGCTTTTTTATCTAGCATGAGAAAATATTTAAACCATGTTTCGGGTTCAACTAGTGTTCTCAATAATGCATAGTCATATTTGACGGACACAAATTACACCTGGATGTAATTTGTGTCCGTCAATTATATGTTTGTAAAGTATATACTCGTAGTTGTTCTGAGTCTGGACTCAGAACAACTATTTATGGGTGACACAAATAGTTGTCCGGCGCGGGACTCGAGCCCACGACAAGAATTGGTGAGGCGACTGCCTTAGCCACTGCGCCACATGTGCAGTCCCTCCTGGACGTAGACTTCTCCCAAAGGTTTCTTTAATGTTTTAATTAGGAGGGGTTTGCCGTAGTCACCGCGCTTGGCATGCGAGTCGGCGATTGCAATTAGGTGGTAGCTAGTAGGTGGCACTGCTACCCGACTACCTGCTGTATCCCTTAGTCTTCTTTTGCGACACGGGATGATAGTGGCCCTGTTATTATTTCTGGGCTGGAATCCACACGGTTTAAAATAGCATTAGTTTATTTTATTGGACTCCAATAAAATAAACAAAGCAGAGCTATCTACTTATAACGTTAGTAAGCATACAATAATAAGTCCACGCAGCCGTTTTCCGAGGATAATTACAAATCAGGGGATTATATTTATTCACGGAAAGTGGCTGCTAGCCGTTCACGAGCTTACAAGGTACTTGTACTTGTCTACGAACTTGGATGTCGTGGACGAAACTTAAGGATCTGAAAGGATCTTAAGGATGTTGAAAGATACATGAAAAAAACATTTACTTCTCGTACAAGAACGATTAGCTATGAATTTTGTATGGGTAGCTCAAAATACTATTCATATTTCACAGTACCTATATTAAAAAAAGTTTTTAATCAACTATTACCTAATGACTACAACTGGGACCAACAGCTTAACGTGCCTTCCGAAACACGGGGTCGCCCAAAATTCAAACGATTTCGGCGGCCACCCATCGATAGTCTAACCGCGCTTAGGTGCTTCACCTCACTGATCACTTACAGACCCATGAGCGCAATTGTGCACCCAATCAACTTTTGTCAGGAATGTTTGTTGTTAATGTATAAAACAATTAATATAATAAAATGCCCATTACTCAATTAGTTTCTATTGCCTGTCACTAAAAATGGCGAACAGCATAACTGGAGCATTACTGGTATGTTACCTACCTACTGACCTACATAAATACTGTGTAATTTGTTAACAATAGTTCGTTAAGGGCCTACTTCGAAAATGCAAGCTATGGTTCCCCCCTCCTCAATAGGGTCTGGTGACCTTACCTATGTAAGCTTACTCATTATCCATGTCACCAGTAGAAACGCCTAGTAAACAAGCAACTTATTATTACCTTAATGATGTCTGAAACTTAAATAAAATATAAATATAACTTATGAATATATACCCAATTTCCTGCAATTTACCCCATCTCATCCCGTTGGCGGCGGAGAAATCGACCGAGGGAATACCAACCAGAGAACGGGCAGTTGCGTTTTTCTGTGAACTATGACCATTAAACTGTGATCGCCAACCCGTCTGCCAAGCGTGGCGATTATGGTAGCCTTGGGCATTGTCGTTCACTTAATGGATCTAGTTCATCAAATCTCGTTCCGTGAAGTGAACTCGTTCCGCTAACTCGTTCCACAGTTCATTTCGCTCCTTGACTTGGTAGGTTGTATATAAAGTACAGTACTACTGATTCAAAGAGCGAAATGAACTGTGGCATAGACATGTTTTCGACAGAGTCCGGAATTGGAACTTGTTTAGCTATTCGTTCATAAACTGTGAACTATAACAATGGTTCGTCAACGACACGTAGAGAATGTTGGCCTTTCGATATCCACTTCACCAATTGCTTATCTATAACCTGCGATCTTTGTACGGAAATAGGTCTTATTCTGATCATAAAATCAGTAATATTTTGTTGCGATGTTTGTTGTTGGTCAGCAGAAGTTGATGGGTCAGTATTAGATCTTTAAGTATTTATTTCAACTTGCCGTTCCAAAACGATAGGTATTGTAGGATGTTTCCTGGTCATATGGCGCGACAAATTACTTGTATTTCCAGACGTTGCTTTTTTGGTTCAATTTCCTTAAAATGTCCCCGAATATCACTACGTTTACGTTTAGAAGTCATTTTATATATAAAAAAAACAAAAAGTAGGCACAATAGGAAGTAGTCACTCACTCAACGCAATTCGACTCTCTAACAAATTTAAAAATTACGATCTCATAACGTAAACAAAGTTGCATAAAATAGAATGTCAATCTAAAATAAACTTATTGCTTTATGAAATAGAGACCAAAATAGTTAACCTCTCTAGAATATCGAATACTAAGAAAGCTAAACAATAATTGTCAGTGTGTGTAAATGCGATAATGAATCAGATCTAAAACTAAGTGTATGTGGTCACCACATGCACTTAGTTATACGTCACCAACTCAACTCACCACAATGTGGTGAGTTGAGTTGGGGACGCACTATGCTCCAAAGGGCTCTCGTTCCTACCTACACACACTGACGCGGGCTTAGACCAGAGAGGCGGGATTATAATGAGTCGGTGAACTGTGGAACGATAATCCCGCACAGTACCGAACGAGTTCAGTTCGTTCACTGTGTTGGAGTAGTTCATCGGAACGAATCGCTCCGGAGTTACTCAAGTCTAGATTATGGCATACCCCCCTTCTTTGGTAAGGTTTTTGTCCAGCAGTGGATGTATTTTGGCTGACATGATTATAATTGATCAATCGCAGTAGATAAATGAATATACTGCCATGTTAATAGGACTGTAGCACTTAATCAACCTCTACCATTAATGTTTTTGATGTTCATAGATAAAACATTATAATACCCATCAGTCAATTAGTTCCTATTGCATGCCACTAAAATAACAAACCACATGACAAGTTTCCTACCTACGTACATAAATAGTGTGTCATAATTAGTTAGTAATAAGTAATCTTCAAAATAAGGTTATGCGACCTTACCTAAACTGACCCATTATCCGTACCATTATGTGTTAGAATCCATGGTAAACAAATAAATAAATCTTGCCAGTGACAAATTGTCTGCAATTGAATTAATCAAACGCAGTGGATATTAATAAGACTTAGCATTTAATCAACTGCTGACATGTCTTTAATGTTCGTAGAAAAAACATTATAATACCCATCAGTCAATTTGTTCCTATTGTAGGTCACCAGAAATAACAAACCACATGACATGTTTCCTACCAACGTACATAAATAGTGTGTCATAATTAGTTAGTAATAAGTAATCAAGTGTTTTGCGACCTTACCTAAACTGACCCATTATCCGTACAATTATGTGTTAGAATGCCAGGCAAACAAATAAGTAAATCTTGCCAATGACAAATTGTCTTCAATTTAATTAATCAAACGCAGTGTATATTAATAAGACTGTAGCACTTAATCAACCTCTGACATTAATGTGTTTGATGTTCATAGATAAAACTATGCAATATCCATCAGTCAATTAGTTCATATTGCATGCCAGTAAAAATAGCGAATCACATAACTAGTAGGTTACCTACCTACGTTCATAAATAGTGTGTGATAATTAGTTAGTAATAAATAATAAAGGGCTTTGGCGTCCCTTCCTCACTTTATTCATTATCCATGCAAAGTTGTGTTAAAATGTCTGACAAACAAATAAATAAATCTAGTCATTCATCATATCAGCCTAATGACGTTCACTGCTGGATAAAGGCCTCGCCAAAAGATTTCCACAATGGAGATGTGTTAATAAATTGGAGGGCTATGTCATAATCGGCACGCTTGGCAGACGGGTTGGCAATCGCAGTATGATGGTCATAGTACACATACGCTGCTGCCCATCCTCTGAGAGGTAGACCACGGATCGACTTCTACGCCACACAGCACTTCTTCAGCATAATCTTGTCATTAAATGACAAGTTTTCTGAAATTTAATAGATCAAACGCAGTGGATTTGTCTTTATTGCGATATTAATAGGACTGTACCACTTAATCAACCTTTGACATTAATGTTTTTGATGTTCATAGATAAAACAGTGCAATATCCATCAGTCAATTAATTCCTATTGCATGCCACTGCCATGGGCGGATGAGATGCCGGACGGTGCGATCGCAGTATGATAGTCATAATACACAGACGCTGCTGCCCATCCTCTGAGAGGTATACCTCGGCGTGACTTCAACCCCCCTCCCCCCACGGGATGAAATGGGGTGGCGATAATATATGCAGTCAGCCACACAGCACTTCTTGAAGCACAATCTTGTCATTAATCAAATAACTCTGCAATTTAATAGATCAAACGCAGTGGATCTATGTCTTTACTGCGATATTAATAGGACTGTGGCACTTAATCAACCTCTGACATGAATGTTTTTGATGTTCATAGATAAAACAATGCAATATCCATCAGTCAATTAGTTCCTATTGCATGTCACTAAAAATAGCGAAACGCATGACGATGTCTTCTATTGAGTACACGCAATATTTGTCATCGTTACAGTGCAACCTCTTAATTAGTGGAAATTAAACTAGTTACACTTAGATCATTCCTAGGAATATGTCGGCTGATTGAAGGACTTGGATCTGACGACTTGAGCTATTAATGTGGTGCAAATGTTTGATGTTGCTAATGCTTCCTGGCTGCTGTACTAGTTGGATTTTATTGACTTGACTCAATTGTCTTGTAGTAGTGACTATCTCAATTCAGAATCAATAGTAATCTCTTGTTTAAGTTTTGCAGTACACAAACACAATGTAAATTTATTGTATCTGCCATACAAACTATATCATTAATTATTTTATATTTTAAAGTACTGTTAAGTGTATGTACCTAGTTTTAACATAAAATTGCATGCTGTGTTCACTACTTTAGGGCATACAAGTTGTATAATATTAGTTGATGTGAGTTTCTTTTGATTGTTATGTTAAGACTTTTATAATAAATAAAAATGAAAAATTGGCGTACAAATAAGTGATTCTGAGATAATTTATTTAAGCGGTGGTGGTTTAAGCTTTTTTTATGCTGGATGGGTTTGCGCTTGACCACGATCTCACAGGATGATAAGTGAAGATGTGGTCTAAAGTTGGCCGCGCGTACCCATAACTTGCCTGTTCACTCTAGCCTTGAATAACACCCATGTTTAATGAGTCTGGAAACACGTCGATCGGGAGCCGTTCCACAGCTAAATAATAACTGTTACAAAACACTTTTTTATAACAACCAGTTTCACACGATTTAGAAGAGAGCATGTAAAAAGCATTTCCCATCCAATAAAAGAAATGTTGATCAGAATCGTTTCACATATAACGGGGAATTCGCGACCATACAGATAAAAACAGGTAGTCGCATTGATAACCAGACAGGAGAAAAAAAACTTTTTACCGATTTCAATCGAAGGATATCAGGTTATCAAGCGCGACCGTCGCTGTATACGCAAGGTCCGACATAATAATAATATTAAAATTACAACATTTCAATTTTATAACATAATTCAATGCAAAGCAAAGCGTTAATCTAATCTCAAAAATGGGAAATATAATTTAATCCTCCGAATCAAAACAGATCAAAAGACTTCCAACCGTTTTATTTTTAATTCAGTTAAAAATCGAGCATACTGACGTTCGACTATTTAAGATTACGTGCAACGTATCCTAATTACGGCATTAGCTAAATGTAACTGGTTTTTCGAATGTAAAACGCCAACAAGCACGTCATGGTTAAACATTAAAAAAGCAAGGATATAAGTTAGTTCGTTTCAGACACTGCTAATAAGATGAATTATTTATTTAACCTCATCGTTCTTGATTATGTAACAATCTTTGACTAAAACTCACAACTTCGATAGCACTCTTTTCTTTTTGTAAGGAAAATTATAAATATAATTAGTTTTAGAGCTTATTCAGTTGAGTTCAAATCTACTTTTCTAATAGATTTCTTATTTCAGGAGAAAAAAGGCTCCCGTAAAAAAAACCACTTTGGTTAACATACTACACAAAATATTCATTTTGAATCTGTAACATATTCTGTTTACGAGATTAAATCAATGACATAGGGAGAGATACAGATACAGCAGAATATGTGGAGTCTGTTTTGGGTGCGGAACGTGAACTACAGAGATATAGAGAGACTAACATCAAAAATAATATTAAATCATGATAATATTATTATGTATAACTTGCCTTAAATATCTCAACTACAGAAACTAGTATATAATTATAGGAAGAGTAATTCTCGTGTCTTAACTTCGGCTTCAGCGGCTTATCTCAGTGGCGACTGGCCAACTATACAGGACTATTTAGAGTACCAATATGTGCACAAACACAAGTGCGGTCTCATTTCGCTGCAAAGATCAAAGAGAACACAATCCAACATGACCAAAACATGAGAAAATAATGAAATTTATTCAGCACTTGGGTATTTACATACACTTGTACTTGTCAAGCTCACAATGTATTACATAAACACAGTTTAAAAACAGTAATTAAAGCACCAAAATATTTTGAATCCGTCCGTGCGGTCTATTTCGTCACATATATTTTTAATATCCTTAAATAAATAATAAATAGCATCAGACATAAGCTTACCAGCGCCGACAGTTTAACATGCTTTACGAGATACGGGCTCTTTAAGGTGCTATTGGGTGTTTTCCTAAATATCTATATGTACAGACGCCAGCACAAAAAGCTACCCCAATCTGTCAAATTTCCCCAATTGAAAGTGAACCTTATACAAATGTGACAAAGTTGAAAATCTATAAAAGAAATTTGACAGGTTGGGATAGCTGGATGTGATGGCGTCTGTACCTAGAAATAATTATGTATATTTAACGTTATTAGGTACTACCAACATGTTCTGACTTTGGGAATCCAAACCACGACCTGCAGCGTGAATAGGCCCGTCTATATTACGTTCTATTAGGGTAATACCTTAAAAGATTTAATATAAAAATCGGTCTATTTAATATTGTTATTCATCCTACATTCAAAATCCAATGTATCTCAGCTTATTTACCATTAGATATGGTTTTAAATAGCATTTCAATCCCGATACAAATGCATTTCCTGAAAGTCGTTATCTTATATCTTAAGTACTAAAGCGAAAGCAACTGATACTCTCTCAATGTCCGCGTTAGTATTACATCTGTCTCCAATAAATTTATTGGTGAAGGAATTACCGACGATTTGCCGTTAGATCTCGCCAGAGGTGTCAGTAAGGTCTTATGCTAAGCCGATGAGAGATAGCATTAGTACGGTGAAAATCTTATTTAAACTTAGAATGATAGGATAAATCCTTCATAGAGAATGCTGATTATAGTTTATTAACCCGTCACATAAAGAGGAGTATGATAACTTAGAAATCTAAGTCTATGCGTTTGATGGCGTGATATAGTTGCTCACTTAAGTTAAATGAAGTCGAGATACTCTAGTGTTTAGGCTGTTCAACTCTCGCGTTAGTGGTGACATGACGTGGTCAAATCCATGACGCGCGCCACTGATTTTTCCAATTCATATATGTATTAGGAATTAATTATCTCGTCATTAAAACTGGGAAGGAAAAGATAATGAGGTTGACTGAGAGTTCTCCAATAACGTTTTTGGTGGCATGTGGAGTCTGCCAACTCGCATTAGGCCAGCATGGCGGATTATGGCTATTGCCCTCTCATTATGAGAGGAGGACTTTGCCCTGTAGTCGATCAGTAATGTGTTGTATCATCCGTAAAACACGGTTTGGATATGGGATAGCAGATCGATGGCGTGACAAGTTGTACCAATCACAATGATTCGTTCCTATCGAGACTTCAACTTCTTTCAAACGGTTCATTTTCTGTAAATTCCGTAGATTCCTATTGATATCGAGTTGATTTCCAGCTATGGCTCATGAATATAAAACGAAGTTCTTTTACTTTTTCTATTTTAATCATAGAGTGTGGAAATAGCGTCGTATCAAGATGTCAAAACGCTTGCCGAAGGTAGGTATTTCTTCAGAACAATATCTACGCCAACCATGTGATGTGTGAGATAGGGTGGTTATAATCCTAGGACATTATTCACACTCGGCCATCTAATCCCGAACTAAGCAGAGCTTGTACTATGGAAACCTGTTTAATACAGCACAGCCTAATATGTATATGATGAAAGCTGGATTGAAATGAAAACAATGAACTGTAGTATACTTTGTATAATAAATAAATTAAATAAACTAAAATCTCGTGCCCCATTGATTATGTTTCGCCGGAGCGTCTCAACTGGGCCGTGTTGAAACCGTAGAGACACCCGCTGAGTTGTTTGGGCGCATTGGACCCGGTGGTAGCATTAAAGCGCGACCTTCGTTATAAACATAAGGTCCGCCATAATAATAACATTTAATTCGTACCTTAATATGGACAGAACCATTCGGACAATATGTAGTAAAAATATAGCTAAAATTTAAAATTTTGATTATTAAACCATGATCTACATATGTTACTGTTATAAAATAAATCTTATTGTAAATTATTTCCTACAATCCATGTACCTAAATATCTATATGTACCTAGAAGTAATTATAAATTAATTATATATTACTACGAACATGTTCTGACAAGCGCTTTTTTAAAGTCTACGTGAATAAAAACATTTTTTATTTTATTTATTAATTTTATAACGGTATAATTAATTGTAAGATGTGAACAAAACCAGATAACTGATATACTACATATACTTTTTTAAATACATACTTATATAGATAACATACACCCAGACTAGGATAGACAGACATGTTCACACAAATATCTGTCCTGGTTGGAAATCGAACCCACGACCTGTGGCGTGAAAAGCAAGGATTTATCAACCACGCTAGCCGTCAAAACCTACAGAATTTGTGGAATAAACAAGGTCTCGTTATATCGCATAAATATTGAAGTGTCCACAAATAGGAGTGATAGATGTCGACAGTCCATTTCGAGTGTGGTGTCAATACGTCCCACGCGGACTGTATCATCGAGATATTGGAATTCTTGATGCTCAATACTGAATTCAACAAATATTGAATCTATAACTCATATTGGATATTGGAATGAATTCGTTGAGAAACGAAAACATTCCTAAAGTCCGTTTTGTTTTGGTCTTTCACTAGCGTATTCAACCTCAGGTAATGAGCTCCTGGTTCTTCAACTTGGATATTTAGTTTTCTGTTAATAATAATTCTCAGTACAAGCCCGAAGCCTGACAGTTCGCGCTGTGTTACACCCCCGTGCCTTGGCGAGAATGTGAAGCTGTCATTCCCGTATCCGACCTCTTTTTGGTCGTGTTGGCTACCCATCTTATCGGGAAAAGGGAGTGAGGGGATTCGACAGTATTTATCTCATTCTTTTGTAGGCTATATTCTATTCTGTATTTTCAATTCTGTGCATATAAGTGTGTGTGTGTGTGTGCAATGCGCATACTTATTTTTTACCAAGCTCTGCCTCGCAGTTTTGCCCGCGTTAAATTTTATAAATTATCACAGCTCCACCCCCGTAGGAGATAGCGTAATAATATGTTGACTCGTAATATTCATGCAAAATTTGAAGTAAATCCATGCAGTACTTTTAGAGTTTACCCCGGACATATATACAGACAGATAGACAAAAATTCTAGAAACGATATTTTTGGCTTCGATAACGATGACAGACCACGCCCCATCCTTTTTAAAAATATTCAATGGACAGTTTTGACTTTCCTACGATTTTATTATTTGTATAGATTTATTAAACAAATGTTTATTAATTTAATTAAGGTTTGCAAAAATAGGGCTTTGTTTATTGAGCGAGGTCGAGTTTGAGTCACGCGGGTCACAGTGGACAATGGTTTCTGTGACGTGAACTGAAGAGATGAGGAAAATAGGGCGATGTGTCACAAACAAGTATTGTTCGCTAATAATGTATCGGGTTACCTAACACCAAAGGTTATCAGGCCTTTGGTGCTTTTGTTGGGAAAATATCAGGCGTTATTTTTATTTCTATTGTCTGTGGCCCATTAGGGTTAAGAGGTCGACTTTTATCATCGTTCCAACTTGTCACCTGTCTAATATTAGATTTACAACTAGGTATAACATTATGGTAGATTTTGTCACTAAATAATTACAGTTATAAACAATATAGAACCGATTGCAACTATTGTATTTCAGTAAAGTAAAATACCTACTCTTTATTCTACACCATAACTTAAGTATGTACCTTCAAAGATTGTTGTAGATTATTTACATTATAATAATACAATCTTTGGGCATAAATAAAAACACCAAAACAATTCAATTTAAATAGTCTCCTTGAGATAACTTAATAATGATAAGGAATAAGGATTCAGGGAGAAGTAATTGTAGTTAATACTTAAAACAATCTTGGGGCTAATTACTTAACTTTTAGAATAGACAGTGGTTACCGTAATGATGTAAAGTAATGTTTTACCTGCCCATTAGCCTTCTAAAATAGTCTAACGACAGGTTTCTGCCCAAGATCCCTTACAGACGAGGGCAACCGGCCATGGGCGCCTCAAGTGCCTCATGCCGTACACAAGATTCCCTTCTAGCTTGTGCGGGTGGTGTAAGTTTTTCATTATATTATGTAACTAAATTATGCCAAATTATCATGCACGAGGGTTTCTTCTGTTTTAATCACTGTAACATCACCTTGCCTCGTATCTCTCGGTACGAAAACACTAGCAGCTTCACTTGAAAATTAACGAGTGAGTCAGGCATTCCACTGAAAACTTAATGCAAGTTCCAACTATTACTGATAAATAGTCGCCCTAAAGCTCAAAATTACTTATTATTTATGCATTGTTTTTATTCTTCCAATTTAATTGTTGCAAACGTAAAAACGAACATGCGAACATTTGGGAGTATCGATTTATGGATGTTTCTTTCTCTTTCACGCAAAACTATGGGACGGATTTTTATTTGGATTTTGATATATAGTTAATAAAGTTTAACGTGGGTGAAACCGCGGGCACAGTGCTTCATATTACCTAATGACCTTATTAAAGGTTCATATTAATATGATACTATCTTCACAATAATTTTATTGATATATTTCATTGTGTTTGAACATTCACCTGACCTACTATTTTACAAACGCCAGCACGTCCAGCTACCCCAATCTGTCAAATTTCTTTTATAGATTTCCACTTTATCATATAAGCATAAGGTTCACTTTCAATTGGGGAAATTTGACCGATTGGGGTAGCTTGATGTACTGGCGTCTGTACATTGGGTTCTTTGGGAAGCTCTGTAGCCAAAATGTCCTGATGAATTTGTTTAAATTAGACCTCATATCCGTAAACTAAAAAGAAAACTTCCATAAAAGAAGCTGAATGAGGATGTTGTTAGAACTAACGACATCCTACTCCAGCTTCCTTTATGGAATTTTAAAAAGTTCCACCTATCAGTTTAAGCTCTAAAAACCGGTGGTATACTGCATACCCGGGACAGTACCTGTGTCGGACACAACATAGCGTTACGCTACGTACGTTACGTTACGTTGGGTGCTGTAGTTTCCAAAATTAAAACTGTTTCGCAAACAAAATGAATTGCCATTTGTCAAATTTCGTTGTGACAGGAATACACGATGGTGGTTTAAAACGCGGGCGTACTATACACCGTTGCGTATCTACTATTCGATTTCAAATGCAGTGAGCTATTTCAGTCTCATATCTGGGTTAGCATAATTTTGCGTCCCATGAGTGGAAATTGCGTCATTCGAATTATATACACCTGTATCCTAGCGTATAACGCATGCTCGAAATAGACCTAAATAGATGTTTTGTTTATGGAATGATGCAGTTGGTAATATGCACGGTTTGTTGGATTCAGAAAATTAAATTTTCTATGCGCGTAACATCCGTTACTTAATCGTACTGTTTGAATTTGCAGTTAATAAATATGTAGGTACATATCTTCTAATTATGACTATGATGAGCCCGAAACACGGGAGGGTCGAAGTAGTAACGAGGCCACTATCTTAACCACTGGTTAATACATCTATTTGTGTTTTCCATAAATGGTTTTTCTCAATCTAGTATAACGATAGCCGCCCCTACTCACTACGGCTTCAACCCCTCGTGTTCCGGCTTGTATACCGCATAATACATCTACATACTTGCGCTTTTCTCAGTCTATAAATAATGTCCTCCAGATCAGCCATCTGCGCGGAAAATATTATAGTGCACAAGTGTGTGCGCAAACACAGGAGCACTATCTATTCCACCACATTCATGATCCGATGGGACGCCTAGCGACACGAGCGGAAAGAGGACCGGTAGAGGAGTACAAATATAGTCGCTTCGTTACTACCTCGACCCCCACATGTTACGGGCTCGTATACCGCATAATACATGTATTTGTGTGTTCCATATATGGTTTTCCTCAGTCCAGTAGAAAGGTAGTCACCTCGTTACCACCTCGACCTCTCGACTTACAAACTCGTATACCGCATAATACATGTATTTGTGGAATTTTGAATTTTATAGCATTATTCGCAATGCAAAGGTACGAGACTAACGAGACCCACCGGAGGATTAAAATGATTTCCCATTTTTGAGATCTATTTGTGTGTTTCATAAATGTTTTTTCTTAGTCTAGTAAGATATTCTCCTGGCTGTGTCAGTGAAAATTGTATGTACGTTCGTACGCCCACGCGGTACAAGGATATATTTCAAGGAGCGACTTCCTATTACATTATTAGCTTTGTTAAAGGGAAAGTTTGTGCCAAAATTATCGTCGCTATCGAGACTTTGGGCTGAGCATAGATGAGTCACTCAGTGAGTGAGTCATAATCTTTCTCTTTTATTCACTTAGTAAAATAAAATATGTGAGTGAAAATTTTCAGAAATGCTTTATATCAATTGAATAAAATACTATATAAAGGATATATTTTTTATTTCGTTTTACGATAGATTAACAGTAGGTGAGGGCGCCGTATACAATAAAAATAGTTTGCCTTAATCAATTGACATGAATTTCATTTAAACTGGCAAAGATGAAATCGGGTATAGATATAATTGAGGACATACGCGGAAACGCGAAAAGTTTCTCTTTCACAAAAATCCCAATAACACTAAATCCAAATCCTGGTTAGGATCAAAGCTGTTCTCTCCTTAGTTGCGGCCCATCACTTGTGCACTAAAGTATTCTTATCGAGACGGCCGACTTGGTTAGTCTCCGTTAAGATTTGCTGCAGTAGTCCAAATTTGTCCTGGAACGCAAGTTATAAAGACATACAACAAATATAGGGTCGCTAGTCGTAATTTAATTGTCTATATATATAAAAATCAATGCCACTTTTCGTTGTAATGTTATAACTCAACAACGCCTTTACCGACATGGCTAATCTTTGTCTTGAATTATTCGTGGAAGTCCAGGGAAGGTTTGTACCTAGAGAAAATTTTAAAAAAGTCTTGAAAAACTTTTATTACTATGCCTTATACGTACGGGCCGCTAGTATGGTATATAATGACCGTGACGCACTATTTCCAACGATACCGCAGTATCCAAAAACCTGTCGAAGATAGAATGGAGAGGAAGAATAGGACAGACCCCTCTGCTATAAAGGACACATAGTAGGCAAGGGAGAGAGAGAAAGGTATATACTGACTGTCTTTGATATTCTTAAAAAAATAGGGTATACGGAATTAGTACTGACTCGTTTTTATGCCCTAAATGCGTTTATTACTTAGCTGGCGGAATTCAAAGAATCACTACTAATTCGGAATTGCCATGCTATTTATATTGTTCCCGCCTCCCGGAATCATTAATAAGCCGGCAATTTACTTTGCTTTTAACGAACAAAATTGTTAATATAATGAAGTGCTCTTCTGAATTCTACAGAAATGTGTTTATCCAAAATGTATAGAATTCTGAAAATAGGCTGTTTATCTATTCAGTAAAAAATTTATTAAAAAATATCTCAGTGTTTTAACTCCTCTTATTTTAATAAACAATGTACGATATTTTAGTTAACATTTTATGTTTTTTAAACAAAGGCATTTTCAAGAACATAAAAAAGCGGAGCTATTGAATTTGGTACTATCATCGGAAGGTCCTTTTATCATAAACTAGCTGTGCCTTGTGGTTTTACCCACGTTAAACTTTATTAGCCTATGTGTTATTCGGATATATAAGCTACTAGCGGCCCGGTACGCGCTTCGCTACGTATAAGGCATAGTAATAATAAAAATGACTATTAAGTTCATTTGTTCAAACAAAAAAATATTTTCAATTGCAAAAAAATGTTGATTTTACACTTTTCAAGACTTTTTTTGAAATTTTCTCTACGTACAAACCTTCCCTGGACTTCCACGAATAATTCAAGACCAAAATTAGCCAAATCTGTAAAGGCGTTGTTGAGTTATAACATTACAACGAAAAGTGGCATTGATTTTTATATATATATAGATATTACTACAAAGTTTCATCAAAATCCGTCCGGTAGTTTTTGCTTGAAAGAGTAACAAACATATACACTCACAAACTTTCGCCTTTATAATATTAGTGTGATAAGCTAATACCTTACATTACAATATATTTTGATTTATAAGTGGTTCTGTATAATATTATTATTATTAAAAAAAAGTTCTTTTATCCAAAGAAGTATATCGTGAAGAGTATATATATGTTATTGAGTATGTATATGTACCGATCAATTTACGTTCTCGGAATTGCCTATGCTGTTTTAAAACTTCTTTATTTCGAGAATATTGCTGTGTTTGGACTATAGACTGACCTTTTGGTTTAGTGGTTAGTGACGCTGACTGCTAAGTTGGAGTTCACGGGTTCGACCCACACCAAGGAGAAATTTTTGTGTAACGAGCACGATTATTTTTTCTGTGTCTGGGTTAAAATTTATCCATAATATGAATGTATTTAGAAAAATATGTATGTTTATAAGTTGTTTGGTTGCCATTGTAGTACAGGCTGTGCCTTTTTTGTTTTTTTTTGATAATGCAGGGGGAATGCCTTCGCATGCCACCCGCAAAAAGTGTCTGCGGGTGGGTATGTCGGACTTGCACCGACTAAACCTACTTGCCGTGGACTTCTCTTGGCGCCTGATGGGGGAGTCCCGGGAACGCGGGTATGCTACTCCGGTACCCCCCTTTTGCGTCATGTCCCAGATGGTCGGGACACGTAACCTGGGAGGGCTCCTTTGGATTGCCCTCCCCTATTGCCGACTCCTGCCAGTACGGCACAGCGACTGCGTCACAAACAGATCGCTGTCATCCCGGAGCCGCTTGTACGTGGCGGCAGTAGAGGACACTTCTCACACTGCGCCGCGGCCCCGACGCCTCATCCGCCTACGAGCGGGATCGGAGTACAGGCTGTGCCTAGCTTAAGGTCCGAGTGCAGTATGTTTATTGTCCCAAGATATTTATTCATTTACTTACTAAGTAATTAATCACAATACAGCCATTATAAAATTTAGATTTTCAATGCTGCGTCAACCTGCCTATATAAAAATAAACTTCATAAGAAGCATATTTACAATGTTGACAAATATTTCGACAAACACTTTATAATGCGAAGCTAATAGTTTTAGACCCTTTGTCATCCAAATTGAGTCAATAATTTTCTGAAATGCTAGCTTATGGTATACAAACAGACAGTCACAGGGCAATATGCTTTAATAATAATATAACTCATTAATTTCAGATAATGACTTGTTTTAGATCAGGGATAATTAAGAGCTATTCAAAGTAAAACAATACATAAGTAGTGAATGCAAAATTACCGTATATTTAGTATTAAATAGGGTGCCATCCATGCATAGATGAAAAACATCTTATTTGTGCTTAAATAACTAGGTGGAATTACAATTGAGATATACATACATAACTTAATGTGTAATAATAAATAATGTCCTGCTAACCGAATTTCGGCCACGGAGGCCAGTCTTAATGGAGACTAGCCATGTGCGCGGGACGTATTATATTACCCAAGTGTGTGCGCAAACATAAGGACAGTTTCTATTCCATCATTCGCATGATACGATGGGATGACTAGCGACACGACGGGAAAGAGGTCAGGTACAGGACCGACGGCTTTACATGTTCTCCAAGGCAAGGGGGTATAATATAATAATAATAATAATCTGGGGACAATGTCACACAGATCATTCTAGCCCCAAACTAAGCAAAGCTTAAACTATGGGTACCAGGCGTCGATATACATACTTATATAGATAGATAAATACTTTAATACATAGAAAACATCCATGACTCAGAAACAAATATTCCTGCTCATCACACAAATATTTGCACTTACCGGGATTCGAACCCAGGACCACCAGCTTCGTAGGCAGGAGCACTACCAACTAGGCTACGGTGACCGTCAATACCATAATACCGCCAACTCCCAGAGTTCCTTTTCCCAGAACTTTCTCTTTTTACAGAAAAGTCCCAAAATCACTTATAGCCCGACCCGGGATTTGTACCCAGGACCTCGTTATCTGCGGGTGAACACGCTACGGCTAGATCAACGAGACAGAAAATGTGTAGTATTGAGCATTAAAACAGAATATCAGTAATAATAACTAACCAATTCTTTTAACTCTATCGACACTGTCACAGCCGTCTTTCAAAACCATTTTACACATATATTTATATACAAATACTGCACGTTTAGTAGGCGTTTAATAATAAAATGAATGGGAAACCACAAATGAGTCATTCCAGTGAAAACATAACAGAATAGGTTCCTATACCGGGAACAATATCTTGTTTAATTCCATGGAAGTCAACTCATAATATGAGTAATGTAGATAAGTCTTGTTCATTATTAAATATAAATAGGCATTGTAAAGCTTCCTGGTATCACCTACTGCTTTTTGAAATTATCACGTTTTTGGTATTAGTAATTATTAATTGCACAGATTCTAGACAAGGCACGTGTGGCGCAGAGGTTAAGACAGGCGCCTCGCCGCTTCGTGTCGAGGGTTCGGTTCGAGGACCACTATTTGTGAGACCCATAAATAGTTGTTCTGAGTCTGGATGTACTTTGTGTCCGTCAATTATATGTTTGTAAAGTTTCCCGCGACACAGGGATTAAATTTCCTAGTGCAACTCTCGCACTAGGAAATTTAATCCCTGTGTCGCGGGAAACTTTACAAACATATAATTGACGGACACAAAGTCTTTAAAAAACTCTGGATATCTTGCGTTATTTAAATACCATAGCAAAAATTAAATTTAATAGTGCGGGAGTTGTCTTTAAAAATATAAATTAATCTGGATTTTTCGCGTTATTTAAATACCATAGCAAAAAACCTTCATCTTTAACTAAAAGAATGGGTCTGTGCGACTAGAGACAAGGAAACCTAATTGATGATCACCACCCCGTGCGTGACGATTCTTTTTCACTCGGTCTATACAAGTAAATTGCTGTGTGGTGACGGCATAGAATATCAACACCCCATCTCATCCCGTAGGGGGCGTAAAAATCTACCGAGGGAATACCCACCAGAAAACGGGCGTTTTTCTGTGAACTATGACCATCAAACTGCGATCGCCAACCCGTCTCCCAAGCGTGGCGATTATGGCACATCCCCCCATTCTTTGGAGAGGCTTTTGTCCAGCAGTTTTTTTTTCAAGCCGCCCAGTAGGCCTCTGACATGGCTTTACGACTGTTGTCTAATGACTACAACCGGGACCGACAGCTTAACGTGCCCTCCAAAGCACGGAGACTCAGAGGAGACGGAGACGGAGATGGAGGCTCAGAAATTAATCCACTTTGGCGGTCACCCATCTATGGACTGACCCCGAGCCTAGTTGCTTAACCTCGCCGATCACTTATGGACCGGTGAGAGCATCTCGCTATGAGCGGACAGTGTGAATACTAACCACCCAACTTTTTTTCTCTTAACTAACCATTTCCTTCAAAAATTTTGGATGAAGCTTTTAGAGTAGAAATAAAATAAAAAAGGTTTTTATTCACGTAGACTTTAAAAAAGCGCTTGTAAATAGTCAGAACATGTTTGTAGTAATATAGTGGTGTACATTATTATTTCTAGTAACATAGATATTTAGGTACACATTGTATCAATAATCCAACTAGGTAGGTCCAACTTCGAGAAGGAGGTCAATCGTAGAATCCAACTCGGCTGGGCAGCGTTCGGGAAGCTACGTAACATCTTCTCGTCCCAAATACCGCAGTGTCTCAAGTCGAAAGTCTTCGACCAGTGTGTGTTGCCAGTGATGACATACGGAACAGAGACGTGGTCGCTCACTATGGGCCTTATTCGAAGGCTCAAGGTCACCCAAAGAGCAATGGAGAGTGCTATGCTCGGAGTTTCCCTGCGGGATCGCATCAGAAATGTCGAAATCCGCAGGCGAACCAAAGTCACCGACATAGCCCGAAGAATTGCCAAGTTGAAGTGGCAGTTGGCAGGGCACATAGCTCGTAGAGCCGACGGCCGTTGGGGCAGAAAGGTTCTCGAGTGGCGACCACGAACCGGAAGACGCAGCGTGGGCAGGCCCCCTACAAGATGGACCGATGATCTTGTGCGGGTCGCTGGAAAATGCTGGATGCGAATAGCACAAGACCGGCAATTGTGGAGATCTTTGGGGGAGGCCTTTGTCCAGCAGTGGACGTCTTTCGGCTGATATGATGATGATGATGTATCAAAACATTTATAAAATTTATTTTATTATAGCAATGATATTTAACTAGCTCGTATCAAGTTATTGTCAAGAGATTATGTTTAATTATCTAGTTTAAGTCTAATATTTTTACTACATATTGTCAATGGTTCTGTCTATATTAAGGTATTATTATTATGACGGACCTTGTGTTAATAACGACGGTCGCACTTTTATGCTACCAGAGTAAAAAATATCACCGTTTAAATTAATTAGAAATACACAAAATTTGTGTTGATTTTTTTGCAGAAACTGCGAATGGAAATATTAAGTGATATACGAGAAACAAAGCACGACTGTAAATAGCCGTAGGTGATACATTTCCACTGAAAGCAGTACCGTGTATTCGTTCCATTGTTATTAAGGAAACTTGAAACAGTAAATTGTTAAAATTAATTGATATCGGGTTTCCAATGTTTAATATTGGAACGACACTTAATCCGGTTTAAAAGATTAGATCTGGAGATTAAAAGAGCCTTGGTACGGTTTTATTAGGATAAGCTTTTAGTTGCTATTAAGTCCATTCACAATTAGTTTTAGTTGTTTAGTTATTTTATAATATAATAATATCCTGGGACATTATTTACACACAGCCATCTGAACCCAAACTAAGCAGAGCTTGTACTATGGAAACCAGATAACTGATATACTACATATACTACTTTTCTTTTGTAAATACATACTTACATAGATAATTATACCCAGACTCAGGACAAACAGACATGTTCATGCACACAAATATCTGTCCTGGGTGGGACTATAACTCATGACCTCCGGGTTGAAAGCAAGCATTTGCCAACCACGCCAACAGGCCATAATTATTACATTGTTAACAGGTATTGTCCATCATTTGAGGGGATTTGCCATAATCGCCACGCTTGGCAGACGGGTTGGCGATATGTGGCAGTGGGCAGGGCACATAGCTCGTAGAGCCGACGGCCGTTGGGGCAGAAAGGTTCTCGAGTGGCGACCACGAACCGGAAGACGCAGAGTGGGCAGGCCCCCTACAAGATGGACCGATGATCTTGTGCGGGTCGCTGGAAACTGCTGGATGCGAATAGCACAAGACCGGCAATTGTGGAGATCTTTGGGGGAGGCCTTTGTCCAGCAGTGGACGTCTTTCGGCTGATATGATGATGATGATAACAGGTATTAACGCGACAAACCTTTAATGTTATTTCCTCAACGTTTCGACTAAGTTGCTTTGCTTACTTACTCACCGTAGCCTAGTTGGTAGTGCTCCTGCCTACGAAGCTGGTGGTCCTGGGTTCGAATCCCGGTAAGTGCAAATTTTTGTGTGATGAGCAGGAATATTTGTTTCTAAGTCATGGATGTTTTCTATGTATATAAGTATTTATCTATCTATATAAGTATGTATATCGTCGCCTGGTACCCATAGTACAAGCTTTGCTTAGTTTGGGGCTAGGTTGATCTGTGTGACATTGTCCCGAGATATTATTATTATTATTACTTACTTGAGGCGCTTATAGCCAGATGCTCTCACCGGTCTGTGATTGGCGAGGTTAAGCAACTAGGCTCGCGGTCAGTCCATAGTCCGCCAAAATGCATTTAACTTGTTAGCGTCTCTATGCTTCGGAGGGAACGTTAAGCTGTCGTTCCCGTTTGTAATTAGACAACAGCCGTTAAGCTATGTCAGAGGCTTACTGAGCGGCTTGAACAACTGTGATACTAGGATACGATAAGTAAGATAAGTTGCATTGATCATGGTTCAGTCAGCCCGTGATCACGAGCAATGCAACTTGGTCGAAACTTTGGTTAGTCGAACGGACGATAGGTAAGTCGCGGTAGTACCAGCTGTTAATAATGTTCTATAATTTAAGATATTGGTAGGTATTATAAGATGAATACCTACCAATATCTTAAATTATATGGTGGCGATAGTGCTTCCGACCCGTAACGAAAAGAATACCTTTATTTTATAAAACTACGTAAAGGAATATTGAATTTAGGTAATAACAGAAAACGAAACGTGTGAACAAAATCGAGCTCACAATCGGAATCGCAAAATTTATTGACAGCTGGAATTCGGTTTTGCATTCTGTTTTTAGCAAGCTTATATGAAAGTCCATGATCTTAAAGGCCACTGTTCATCATTATTGCATTCAGAGTAGTCTCACATATAACATGGCACACACAGTCTACCGTGTTAGTCTATGCCATAGGAAAAAGTAACTGCAGAAACGTACGTTCACGTAGTTCCTATAGAGACTTGGGTATAACGGTTTATAGTTAGCCTTGGAGGTTTTCACTGAATCCCTGGTTAATACAGGCGATCGTGGGCATTTAAAACTACAGACTAAGCATCCGCGACGGAGAGCGTCTTTCAGGTTCGAACCGCGACATTGGGAGGTTACTGAATTGGAGATGTAAATAGGACTCTTTAGGGACGTTTCAAGAGTTGTTCAACTCGCTAACTTAGTTGCTCCACGTTAATGGGCGAAAACGCGAAATTTAATGCAATCAGTTGATGCTGTCTTTAATTTGTATGTTCAAAAGAGTAAAACATGATGCACATACGTTTTGTTACTAATTTTAATACTTACCTGTGTTTGTGACAAATAAAGGTTTTGTATTTGTATAATATATGCACGATAGTTTTGCATGTCTAAATATGGAGGACTTAGCCAACTTTACAATAATGGAGCTAACGGTTATTACTAACAAACAACATATTAAATAGGAAAGCTTAAAGCTTTCCTATTTAATAGTTTTTGTTTACGCTGGCAATCATACTAAGGAAGCAGAATAAGGTACGATTTATGTCTCTTGTTTCACTGTCATGAATAAAAATATATTAATTTGTTACGCAGCGATACTTATTTGATATTTGTATTATATTTATTCCGGGCAAAGATGAAACAGGATTCTAAATTACGGTTACTGGAACTTTATAATACTTTTTCGTATTCGTTCACAACAAATATATACAAAATTCCCAGTTCGCTGGTAAGCTATCTCAGAATGCATTCCGTCTGCCAGTTTATATATTTGACATTAAATGTTATAATATTGATTATTAGTAGATGTAATGATATAGTGTTACAATGATAAGTAATTAGTTTTTAGTATTGCGACTAATAAATAAAATATTTATATCGTAAATTCAATACTATTTCAAAAGTACGTCGTTTATTTGATTTCGATCTTTACCAGTTATAGACACAATCTTTCAGCGCAGCGATCGGATTTTAAAGCACGCGATATTAAACCCCTATTGTTGAGGAGAGACAATGCCTGCTTGACCTGCAGCCCAGAGGAGATACTCCCATATTATGTATGTATTTCGCTTTGAATATATAATTTATTAAATGTGCATACAAAAACGAAGCAGATTGGTAACGATATAAAAGCAGAATGGTAAAACAAAAGAATTGTACAAAGTCTCTTCTTATTTGTAATGAAAGCTGTTTCTGTAGGTCCATGAGAGGGAAGATAAAAAAAAAGTAGAAATGTAAGCAGGTTGATATTGGATCATTGAATAAGTAATTTCTTGTTAGGGAGTTCACACCCTATGTCTTATAAGGTCTCGCAGTGTACTTACTGTAGGAATTCCTCATTACGGTCATTGTTGTACAATGAGCTCCCAGTCGAGGCTACAAGAACCTAGGTACAGCAGGAGACTTCTCCAAACAAAACAAATGTTAACATCCACCGACTGCTTAACATTAGGTATCACCATCAGGCATTATACATAAACTTACTTGATCTACATAAATAATTTATTTTTGTATTGACTAGTTTAATGGTTTTAATTCTTTAAAGTAAGTTCGCAATATTTCCAAAAGACCAAAGGGAACGTCGCGTCGCATGCGTCGTGGTGGTCCAAGATGAAAAGGCAGGTAACAAGAATCCGAGCCTAGATTCGCAGACATAACCAGATGAAAACTCTTTGGTGCAAATAGTAATAGGAGTCCTGACCCCAGATAAACTGGGTTAAAGATTGGACAAACATGAAAAAGAGCTGATCGCTTTTCAAAAAAATCTTCACAGTGTGATTGAAACATTTGAACAGCTGCAAAATAAACGAAATTATCTTTTGAAAATCTCGTTGGTGCAAATAGTTCCTTTTGGGAGTTTTGGCGGCAACGCGGAAAAAGACGCATCGAGGCTATGTTTTATTTTCAAAAACTGTTGTAAATGCGAGTTTTTATGTGTAAATATGGTGGATTTTTAGACATAACATCTTCGACAACGTACAGAAGTGGAGGAAAGTGCGATATTGCCGTGAATTGTGATTTTCCGTGTTGTAACCAAAACTCCATAAAAGCCTCTAGTAAAGTCTCCACTGCTTTACTGGGGTTGGACAAGGACTATGTACGACTTGACTGTGACGGACTTTACTTGACAATGACGGAAATAAATGTTATAAAAATAATTATATTAACTGAAGGCTCATAAGGCCAAAGAAGCCAGAGGTGTAAAATGGAATTAAAAAAAATTTTTTTAACGCCCGCAGGGAGTTTTAATCCCTTTAGTCGCGAGGTACTTTACAAACATATATTAGACGGACACAAATTACATCCACACTCACAACAACTATTTATGGGCCACACAAATAGTTGTCCATCGCGGGACTCGAACCCGCGACACAAAGCGGCGAGGCGACTGTCTAAGCCGCTGCACGTGCAGTTAAGTTAGAGGAGACCTGAGCTCAGATAAACTGGGTCAAAGATAGAACTAACATGAAGAAGAGCTGAAATCACTTTTCATCAAAATCTTTACAGTGAGAAACATTTTAACAGCTGCGAAAGAAACCAATTTGACTTCAGAAGAAGAAAACCAACAGCAATCTGAAATTGTTGTACAATTTTAATAAGCTCTGAATTTTAAAGTTCATTTTAATTACATTTTCTCGACGTTTAAAGCCAGATTTCTGTTGGAAATTCGCGGTCGAAAGTCTTTCAGACAAAAATTGCTGCATTTTAGAGTCCAATGACTTTTGCATAATAAAACGAAAACTGTAACTGTCCCCAAAGATACATTCAGAATGCAGTGTTCACTTTTTTAAGTAGCGAAGAGTATATTAAATTCTGCCATTTGTAAATATAATATGTATAAATAAGCAACCGTTTTTAATATTTAGCGTCGAGTCTCCTTTCACGACACCCCCAGGGTTTGCAGAGACCCTGTTATTCTATATACGCCGGGATCCCCACTGTTCAAAAGTAAAAAAAAATATGTCGGAGAGTGTGATATTTTTAGGTAGTGGTGTAAGGTTGCATAAACTTTGATATTAGGATTATACTCTACAACCGATTAAAAGACTTAGGCTTATCAAGAACTTCCATAAGTTCTCTATTGAAACGAGTATCCATACCTACATACATAGACTCACGCCTGCTTCCCAGAGGGGTAAGCAGAGACAACGGATTTCCATTCGTCACAATCTTTGCTCACGTCTTTTGCCTAGATTACTGTCATTATATTCTTCATACATGCTCACCGGTTTAGGGTACTTCTGACCTGCCCTTTCTTGAGAACGTCTCCGATTTGGTCAGAGAATGAAAACGAGTATCCAAAGCGGCATTATTAGGATCATACCAAATTTGGTTAGGAAGAGAAGGGATAACGAAGAGACAGAGAAGGTGAGCGTCGATGCATGCACAAAGGGCCCTTAAACCTACATCTGAGTCGCAAGTCTCTCTCTCTCATCTCTGTTGAGTTATTCCTTCCTCTATCACCCGATGGACCCGGTTACATGGTGAACTGTTATTTTAAGAATACCTTCATGTCCGATCATGGTATGGACGAACGCGATACTGACCATTTTCTGCCCGCGAATATATAAAATATTAACAAATAATTATATGAATAATCAGTTTTAATATTCGTAAAGATTCATCTATTTTTAACGTTGACTAAAAGGTCTTGTTCGCCTTCTTACTTTAATAAATGAAATTGCTATTAACGAATTCACAGGAAAGGTCAAGACTAAGTGGAACGTTTACCCTGAGCTTCAGCGTCCATAAAGCATCAAAGATTTATTGGAACTATTTATATTCGTAGGAAATTTTAGAGCCCACACGAGCTACAAATAAGGCAGGTACTTATTTAGTAGAGAGTAGAGGTCTACTTGATTTTAATCGCGGTAATCCGTCTTTAGACTCTTATACAATAAGTTAAGATATACACAAGTTTAATGTAGTTCTATCACAAATTAATCGTTTATATCTCACCATAGTACAATACAGTTTGAAGAAGGTACACATATTTTGTACACTATGGTGGGTTGACACCTGAACTAGGATGGTTCCTGTGTCTCAGGTTATTCGGGGTATTTAATTTCCACCCAGGACAGATGTTTGTGAACATGAACATGTTTGCTTGTCCTGAGTCTGGGTGTAGTTATTTACAAAAGAAAAGTAGTAATGTAGTATATCAGGTATCTGGTTTCCATAGTACAAGCTCTCCTTAGTTTGGGATCAGACGGCCATGTGTGAATAATATCCCAGGACATTTATTATTATTTATATATTCAGCCATTCTTAATACATACCTACATGCCTTTAAGTTGTTTGGCATCGAATCACTGATAAAAACGAATTTACGTCGTGTACGTCTTGTGTAATTCGGATATATAAGCTAACAAAGTTTCATCAAAATCCATTCGGTAGATTTTGCGTGAAAGAGCAGCAAACATCCATACATACATCCTTATAAACTCTCGCATTTATTATATTAGTAGGATATTACGGTTACACGTTTTTAGACACTCTGTAAACAGTGTTTTATGGTACTTAATAACGTGCTCATTCCAGAAATTCGTTGTTCCAAATTCAAAATCCTAATTGAACAGCGGAATTATTCCGCAAAACCACAAATTTTGCTAGTGATCAAACATAATGAATTAGGTTATGTATTTTTATTGTTACTATTTAATTTAAAAAAAGCTACTGAAATGTACATCGAATCGCAATTGTTGAACGTATTTCCCTTCTAACATGAGCTCATCTGGCTCAGAGTGTATGTTAGCGAGCTATCTATAATGAGCTGTCTTGTTTCTCGTGTCGAACGTGTGCCTTCATAATGAGCTTCCGATATTGAGGCCGGATAGGAGTTGCCGGTGAAAAGCGTACGACGATAAATTATATGCTTAATATAACATGACCCAGTTTATATATTACATTTTCACGTTGCTTAAATTTGTTTACCGAACTTTAGGTTTTAGTATAAGTTTGAAAAAAAAATAACTTACGAGACCGGTGAGAGCATCAGGCTTTGAAAGCTTTCCATGACCTATATGTACACAGATATTATACTTTAGACTCATCATTCATCATTCATTTGGATATTATGTTAACTTTTTGTATATTTTATATATACAAATAGTATATCTCAACGTGAAGTGTCAACTGTTATATTGTAGATTTAAAAGTGTCTAAAATAGTTCACACTTCTACCGGCAATCCGCGAAGACTGAAGATGTTTTTTAATGGTACTAGTCTCGCCACTGCAATTCCTGTATGCCAGGATCTAGATCGTTTCAATAGATCCAACAAAAAAAAATATCAGGAAGAAACAAGGAGTTAGCAATTCTCTCCAGATCAAAGCAGGACGCATGATGATATAACGAGAATAGTCCCATACAACCGAGCATACTCTTGACACCCTGCAGACAACAATAATCCTGAACACGTGTCGTCTTACTCGGAAATTCCTAACTACTTCTTCAGTTTCTTCAGCTTATATTATGACGTAATCTTATTGTCAAGCTTGGCCACGGCCCGTGTCACGAGTAAAAAATCTCCCCAGGAAGCGAAATATTAAAGAAAAACAAATAATAATAATATCCTGGGACATTATTCTCACACTGCCGTCAGATCCCAAACAAAACAGATGTGCCATTCATTTGACGGGCCTGTTGGCGTGGTTGGCAAATGCTTGCTTTTCACGCCGGAGGTAGTGGGTACGATTCCCACCCAGGACAGATATTTGTGGGCATGAACATGTCTGTTTGTCCTGAGTCTGGGTGTAATTATCTATATAAGTATGTATTTACAAAAGAAAAGTAGTATATGTAATATATCAGTTATCTGGTTTCCATAATACAAGCTCTGCTTAGTTTGGGATCAGATGACGTAACGATGTGTAAATATGTCCCAGGATATTATGATATTATTATTATTTAAATTATTCTAACAAATTTTATTAAGATTGAGATTTTTTGAAATATTATTATAATGACTATCTTAGTCAATTTATGTATATTTAAAAACTTCTACACAAAAATCATAGGGTTATAAATTCGAAATTTAGTTATGTTTGTGTATGTTTGTCTGTAGCGATTTAGCTCTCGGTTTGATTTATATGTGAATATTCATCTCAGATCTAGTGTGATAGAGTAAAAATAATTGACAAATCTAAATCAATTCGGCGATCACCGTAGCCTAGTTGGTAGTGCTCCTGCCTACGAAGCTGGTGGTCCTGGGTTCGAATCCCGGTAAGTGCAAATATTTGTGTGATGAGCACGAATATTTGTTTCTGAGTCATGGATGTTTTCTATGTATATAAGTATTTATCTATCTATATAAGTATGTATATCGTCGCCTGGTACCCATAGTACAAGCTTTGCTTAGTTTGGGGCTAGGATGATCTGTGTGACATTGTCCCTAGATATTATTATTATTATTACACACAAATATTTGCACTTACCGGGATTCGAACCCAGGACCACCAGCTTCGTATGCAGGAGCACTACCAACTAGGCTACGGTGACCATTGTTTAGTTTCGTCAGTCGCCATTTTATACCAAATACATTGTTCTACCTGCAGTATTAGCGGCTAATCCTTCGTATCGAATTACCGCTATGGTAGTCTACTAAATAATTATAATTAAAGATTGACTCGTTGGTGTAGAGGTAGCTTGTTCAACCGAAGAGAATGAGGCCCTGGGTTCATCTCGGGACGGGTGAAAAATTTATTTTTTCGTGCTAACAATATTTTGTTAGTACTGAGATAATGGTTTAGAATCTGAGAGTTGGCGGTTTGGATACCCGCAGTGGCTAGCTGTGCAGTGGCTAACTAAAATAAAAAAGACAAAATTGGTATAAAATCTTACTTAGATTTTACTTTTTGCACCTGAGTCTGAGGGCTTTGACGTAGTAGTGTTACTATACGGCACTATCCCTCCCTTATATATATTGTCCGGTAAAGCAGTGAAAGCCTGTAAGGCTAACCGAGATAACTAAAACTACTTGCTTTTTTCAGCTGGTATTTAGAGCTGGTGTTGCTAGAAAAAGTATACATCACTATTAATCGGGCTACACCCACTTGCCAGAATTTCATTTGCCATAATTTCATCTGCTATACTGTTCAACAGGCACAATATTGTATTGTCATAATGTCATATTCATTGTTAACTATATTAGTCACGTAGGTACTGGAAACTTTGTTTCCCATAAAGTCAATTTCAATAACATAATTTGTTATCATCATTGTAAGCCGTAATTATCATATGCCATAACATCATTTGCTATCGAAATTGCTTCTACAAAATATGAATAAAATCGGTTTAAATTAAACGATCAATAGGTTTAGGTTTGCTTTGGTTAGGTAAGGTCAACGAAAACAACGCACGAGCCGAGCGAGCGAAGCGAGCGTACCGCGGCCGGCCGGGGCAGTCCCAGAAAGCCAATCGCTTTTTAGGAAATGTTCTGTTGAATAATATTATTGCAATTAAGAAAATGGATAACAATACGTCTGGCACTCGTATCATTATGAGATCTAATGTATGGGCAAACAAGAGTACCTATGTCACATAACTTTTATGGAAAACAAACAATTTGACCAAATGAAATTCGGTCCAGTAAAATTCGGGAATATTTTACAGGCAAACAATAGACAACCCTATTAATCACTTACGGAAATCATTTTTGTGGAGCAATTAAGGTACAAACTAATGAAGGAGGGAGGAAAATACTATTTAGTATCTTCCTCCCCGGGTTAGGAAAATACAATTTTACATTACTTTAGACTTCATATCAAGAAGTAGAACATTATTACAATACAAAACATAACATTAGTAAAGTAAAATTTCTTCCAGTGAACTTACTAAATGACCCCATATATTTATAAACAAACGCTGTCTGTATGTTTTATTTAAATATTTATTGTAAAGTAAACACATCCTTAATTAGAATAAATACATACATGTGGTTTGTTGTTTGGTTTGGCACGGACTTATTGAATTTTAAAACATGTTCAAAATCAACATTGGTGTTAATTCTGTAATTTGTACCGCTATATCATGTTACATGTTAGATAAAACTGAACAGAAGAGAATATTTGATTTTGGCAGTGAAAAGATTTTTAGGCGCGTCTTGGACTTTTAGATGGGAATAAGCAATTGAACTAGCGACACTGTTACCGTTACCGACACTATATAATTGCACTGCTTAACTGATCTTTAAATTCTTACAATAGGTGTAATAATTTTTTGCTGTTTTACCAGCGAGTAACAATGGCGGTATTGTATTTAAATAAAAATAAAAATTTACACGAACAAAACAAGTGTAATTAAAGGTATCAAATATATTAAGGGAGAGCAATCCAGGGCCCTACCAGGGTACGTGTCCCGACCATTTGGGACATGGCGCAAAAGGAGATCACCAAACCTATAAATATAATGGGCATCCCCATCAGGCGCCAAGAGAAGTCCACGGGATGTTAGGTTTAGCCGGTGCGAGTCCGACATACCCACATCAGACACATTTTGCGGGTGGCAAGCATTGGCAATGCCCCTGCCTTATCAAAAAAAAAAGGTATTAAAAATATGCTAATATGTATAAGTAATTATTTGGCGTAAAGTAGGTACTAATATAAAAATCTACTAATTAATCTTTCTATCTATCTACCCAGAGAGCCGGGGCGGGTCCCTAGTTAGTACTATAGTTAAAACTGACGTGACGAGCAAATTTTTTCTTTTACTCATATTATTAATTTAAGTTGAGTAATTGCCCTGAAGAAAGAATATAAAGATATATTGCCTGAAATACCTTATGAAGAGCTCCAGAAGAGATAGAAACGTTTAAACTCCCCGCCTCTTTGGTCTAACGGTAGCATTTTAACTGCAGATAATGTGATCCTGGGTGGTATCCGGTCCCAATAAAAAAATATGCACATTTAGATACACTGGCTATGAGAGAATGAGAGAAATAAAATGTGAGCTCGCTCCTCTCTCTCTTGCCTCTACAGTAATATGCAAAATGTAACTCCCTCTCTTATATCTCCTCAATAGATCTCATTCTCCTGTGTGGCGAAACACACGTATAATAAGATATAAGTAACGGGAACTATCTTAACCACTGCGCCATATGTGCAGTCATAGTAATAAATAAATATCCTGGGACATTATTCACACACGGTCATCTGATCCCAAACTAAGCAGAGCTTGTACTATGGAAACCAGATAACTGATATACTACATATACTATTTTTCTTTTGTAAATACCTAATTATATAGATAATTTACACCAAGACTCAGGACAAACAGACATGTTCATGCACTCAAATATTTGTCCCGGGTGGGAATCGAACCCACGACCTCCGTGGGTTTCACGACATGCGTGAAAGGCAGCGTATCTACCAACCACGCCAACAGGCCCGTCATTTTAAATGTACGTTAAATCTGTTAATCAGAATCGGAGCCATTCTCCGTTTATAAATATAATGGGCTCAATTATTGAATTAAAGAATATTTATGTGAATATCAAGTGTGCAGTTCTGTTGTGTATCCGCGTATCACGCGTCAGTACATCGTATGTATTTAAGATCTTAATGTGAATTAGTTGGCTGCTGACGCCCACGTATATAATTTATTTGATAAGATTATCGCAATACACTCGTATAGTCAGCATAACAGCGCGTTTGACTTAAGAGCCATTTCACATTTTCGCGCGAATTTCTAAGATTTTGGGCTCCTATATTACCATCTTAAGTAATACCCAGAAATTATTGAATACATGTTAAATATGGAAAAATCGTTTTTGTTGACGTTTAATGTATCACATTTACCAAAAAAAATTTGCTTGTTCTGTAGTGATTCATCTACCACAACCATTTTAATGAAAAATCGCCGCAGAGTCAATTTCAAAGTCCTGTATCTAGCAATAATACTTATAAACTAAGCTAAAAACATACATTCAGCATGAGACATATATTTTATTCGTCGTTTAATGTAACAGATTCTTGAATTTTGTTACCATTAATTAGTAAAAAAATAAATCCTTACACCAATTTTAAGTTTTTTTTTTAAATTTCTTATTGATTTTTGGTTTAAATAAAGCGTAATTACTAAAATAAAATTATACCAAAATAAACTATGTTCTTTGTAGAATCGAATTCTACAGTTTTTTTTTTTAATATTTGCAATTAATTTGCCATAATATCGATTTGAACATCAGTTTAAACTACAATAAATTACGATACACGAGCGAGTGGGCGCCGATTAGTACGGCGCGCGGCGCGAGCGTAATCATTTTGTGAAATGGCTCTTAAGGCTTTCAACGAATTCAGTTATAAATAAACCTACAAACAATAGTTACGTTTCACGTTCAGATTTGGACAACTTAAGTTAATTAAAAAATAATGAATTTCGCTTCAACTTGCTTTAAAACAATCCGCTTGTTAGCAAATTCAAATCTATACATATATTAAAATCGTAGGTAAGTCAAACCTGTACATTGAATATTTTTAAAAAGGATACTTGGGGTGTAATCTAAAATCGATATCGAAGCCAAAAATATAGTTTTTAGATTTTTTGTCTCTGTGTCTATTTGTCTGTATGTATGTCCAGGCTAAACTCAAAAAGTACGGCATGGATTTACTTCAAATGTTGCATGAATATTACTAAGAGGTCGGGTCAACTTATAGGCTACATATTATCACGCTATCACTTACGGGGGAGGAGCTGTGATAATTTATAAAATTTAACGCTGGTAAAACCGTGGGGCACAGCTAGTATTAAATAAGTCTAAAATCATCATAGGTCGTGCAGATCTCTTGTGAAACTTTTCTATTGTTTTAATAACGTTGCCAATTTTGGTACATAAAGAAAATATGTTTTTGCGCTCACTCAGCCCATCCATTGCCCTGCAAATACTTTTTCTACGGGGTGCCCTCCGGAACGGTTATTAGTTTGTAGTTTTATTTGCTAGACGGCTTGAGCCTTCGCTGGCCTCTATTGTCTAGCAGTGAAAGCTTGCTGCAAATGTCATCATAAAAAAATATGTTTATACAAGTGGTAACAAAAAAAGCGAAGGAAACTTAAGGAGCGTTATTTACAAATACAACTAAAGAAATTAAATACCAATAACCAGTATGTTAAATACAATATATTTGTTTTGGCTCTCCATACAAAATGCATCAGCTGATGCAAAGTTCTTGTATGGAAAGATCATATTTTTTTGTCGTTCATTACTTCAGTTTAATAGGCATAAGCTCCTTCAAGTTACCTCCACTAATATGTTAAACCTAGTTTAATTAATGCGGTGATGTGTTCATAGCAAGTAGCTTTTACCGATCGGAAAGAGATTGCGGAGTTTAAGCATCTATGCCCACAATCAATCTATAATAATATATAATATAGATTAGTGCAACAGTGCCGTAAATAGGCCGATGCCACAGGTCCAGGCACAGGGAGACTCTGGGGGGCACAAGAATGAAAAGACTACTAAATTCCACTTTGGTGATCACCCATCTATAGAGTGACCGCGAGCCTAGTAACAACTCAAGTCCACTAGGTACAGCTTTATTTCGCGTTGAGATCAAGGTTTGTTGAACTTTGATTTATTCTTTACGTATGCCCTCGCTAAAAGATCTTACAAACTTTGATTACATTGATCATTCATTATTCTTTCATATCTCTACAGCTGTATTAATTATTAGAACAGAAATAATTTATCAAGACGTCTCAATCCTTGAAATATGTTAATTAATTATTATTACTTATTTATTGTAATCAATCACACTTATTTACAGTATTATTGTTTTTGTCTTATCTTAATTATTTGCGGATGAAGAAAGTCTATAATAATAGTACAAACAATAAATCAAGCTTAAGGCGATGCATTGATAAATAAAAATAAATGGAGACAATGAGAGCCGTTAGACTGCATACATATGTATGCAGTTATTGGGAAAATAACCATATGACACAACTGAAATCTGTTACCGTAAGATGAGCCTCTGGTGATTGCTACATACCTCTACATGGCGTCACTCACGTGTTGCCGATTGGTCCTTGATATTCTATTTTTCTTTTGTAAAAGTTTTTCATTTTATTTATTTATTTATTAACCAACTTACATTAACGGTTAGACCAAACGTATAAGTTATAGGTTACATATTAAGCAAATGTTTATCAATTATGTTAATCAATTATGTAAAGCATTATCGTAACAAAATACATAAAAGTTCCGATTGTCATATAATTGTCATTTATTCGTTTTAAGTGATAAAAAATTACCTTCCTACCTCCAATGTTAGGTGACATTAAAAAAATCTGTGCCTGGGTGTACTTTCTCTGTAATATGGATATATTTAGTTGTTGTTGAGTCATGGATGTTTTCTATGTATTTAAGTATTTATCTATCTATAAAAGTATGTATATCGTCGCCTGGTACCCATAGTACAAGCTTTGCTTAGTTTGGGGCTAGGATGATCTGTGTGACATTGTCCCTATATATTATTATATATTATTATTATTTAGAAATATATAAGTATGTTTATCAATTGTCTGGTTACCATAGTTCGGCTCTACCTAGTTTGAGATCAAATGTCAGTGCGTTAGTTTTCCCAAGATACAAGATAATAAGCCTAGTTGGAAAATGCTTCCTTTTCACGCCGGTGGTCGTGGGTTCGATTCCCACCCAGGACAGATATTTGTGTGCATGAACATGTCTGTTAGTTCTGAGTCTCGGTGTAATTATCTATATAAGTTTCTGTGGCAAAAGAAAACTAGTATACGTAGTATATCAGTTATCTGGTTTCCATTGTGCAAGCTCTGCTTAGTTTTGAGATCAGATGGCCGTGTGTAAATAATGGCCCAGGATATTATTATAATATGACGAATGTGTTAATATATTGACTGCTCGTGTGACTGTGGTGGTCACCTCAGTATTACCTCTGTTAGTTAGTTGTTCTGCGTCTGAGTGTGGTTTGTGCCCGTGAGTGTTATATCTCTAAGTCCCCGAGATACAAGGATTCATTTTAGTAATGCTAGCGTCGACTATAAACGAATGTCCTATGGTTTTATTTTCACCTCGATATTCAGTGTTTTCAATAGTAATAGTCATATCAAGATCAATAGTGGACATGAAATGATACTCTGAGCGAATCTTGCTTCGAATATATTGGTGACTACTTGATCTAGCGGTAGTGTGTTTACCTGTAGAGAACGATTGTGGGACTTTTCATAAGCATAAGCCCTAAGTCTGGGAGTTGGTGGTATTATACCACGGTGTCTCGGAGAGCACGTAAACCCGTCGGTCCTGTACCTGACCTCTTTCGGGTCGTATCGCTAGTCGTCCCATCGGATTGTGAGAGTAGAAAGTGTGCATATAGTGTGTGTCGCGCGCAGATCAGATGGCTATTCTCCTGGCCGAAATCGGCTAGGAGGACATTAATGTAAGTTTTCTATTTACCTATTAAACACGCTAAACAAACGTCTCAAATCATTCTTCATTACATCTATTTTTAAAGCAGCGTCCACTGGCGAGATATGCGATCAAAACAAAATCAAAGCGATGGGAAGTAACAAAATAAGCGCTGGCAACGCTCCATTTCCTATGGCGAAATGTTTCTAGCGCCTGGTACACACCTGAGCGTTGAGCAAATGGGCTATATATACTATTGAGAAATAACGTTGGAAGTCACTGAGCTTACAGAAGTGGTTGGTTGTGAATGTGACCTTTGGTTATCCAAATAAAAGAAGAGCAGCTATCTCATTTAGATTTATATAGTATATAAAATTGTTGTCACCACTTTCAAAGAATGTCATTATGTTTTATTACATCATCATCATACCACTCCTCCAAAGACTTCTATATTTTTGAAATTTAATTTATTCAGCACTTGGGTATTAACATACTTGTAGTTCTACTGTATTAAAATTAAAGAATGGAAGACTAAAGCAAAAAGACGAAATTCTAAATGAGGGTGTGATCACATGCACGGGATCACCGATCACGCGTTAATGGGCCAAAGCGATCCTCGCCGCTGAGGAACCTACCCTAGCTAGCCTGCGGCTTTCTCTAGCTACCTAGGTGGACGACCTGCAGAAAAAAGCCACAAAGAAACTCCGGGCTTGCCTATTTCGTCTTCTTTTGCTTTCAGTTTACGATTTTTTTATATGTAAGGTTACCATTTAAGGTTATTAGGGGTTTGTCGTTGTTGCCGCGCTTGGCATGCTTCTAGTTAGTTGGCGACAGCAGTTAGGTGGTAGCTAGTACACAGGTAGTGCTGCTGCCCGACTACCTGGTGTATCCCTTAGTTGCCGTTTATGAACCAAGGGGTGGTATGGGGTGGCCCTGTTATTTTTTCAAGGCCGCAAACCACACAGCTAGTGTAAGCATATATGTTTCCCATGTTAGACATTAGGTAGTCAGTGTCACGCTTTACTAAGGGATCGCCCAGGCAGCGTAATATAGGCCAGTATCATTATCTGGTACTATGAATATCTAAATCTCTAAAGTTTACCTAGGGTAAGCCTGATATTTCGAGAAGGGACTAAATTCTTCCGAACCAAGTATTACCTAGACTGTGCCACAATCTCTTCACAGTTTTATCTCTGTCTAGGTTTAAGATTAATTACCTTAAATTATTTTTCTGCTTTGGTGGTCGCAAAAGCCATTATCACCGTTGGTAATAACAGTGGTACCTAAAAATGGATTCAATGTCTGTTTATGCTTTCTTATCAAATTTGTATTCCTTGTGTCATTTAAATGGACTATGGACATGTTTAACACGTTCGCATGAGAAAACCGATCTCTGAATGTTTGTACCATCACAGACATTTAAGCGACCGCGACGTCTAAACACGTACCGTCGTGACGGGACGTCTGCGTCGTAACACATGTATCTAAGTAGTATGTAATTTGGCATGACGTGATTAATAAGCGCATCTGACATTAACATGTCATAATGGGCGTGTGAAAGTATAACAACACAGTGTCAGTGCTCCTAGAAATAAAATTGGAAAACCGTGAAACAATCGAGCGGAGAACGTGAAATGGACCAAAGTCATACGGTATAACAACAAACCTGTCGAAGACAACATCGGGTGACTGTATAAACCATCGATAATCACATCTTATTCACCAAAATAACACTTGATATTTGTCGTTTGGATTTAAAATCAACACACACATACGAAGCACAGTAAACAACATAATTTTGGAAAACATTTAGAACCAATAGAAACAGAGTCTAACCTATAAATCTACCGGCAAATATTAGTCAGCTGAAGTTTGACAACACGTCAACGTCAAAAGAAGTGTGACTTAAAATACGGTGTGACCAGAGTAATAAAATATCAAAGATCTGGATACACGTACAAATTATTACGTTATTCTTGTTCCATGACACGGCTATTTTAGATATTTGCATTTAATTGGATGGACTACTTGAACATGGATGACGAAATAAACAACATAACACAACGAAAACAAAATAGGTTATACTCGGAGGAGTCCTTAGATTCTTCATTATTTAACTCTACGACAACAAGTATGCCGGAAACTACAATATGTGACACAGAGACTTACGCTGATTTACAAAAAACCATTGAATTTCTCAAGACAGACTTACTTTCAGCGCATAACGAAATAGAAAACTTGAATATTGAAAACACAAAGTTACTGCAAAAATTGGAAAAAAATCTTAAAATTATTGAAAATTATAAAAACGTAATCTACTCACCTAGCCCAACCGTATCAACAAAAAAAAGGAGGAAACAAAAATCATTAAGTAACACAACAAACACACCGATACATATAAGTTCATCCGTACAAGAGAAGGACCAAAGAAATTCTGATGATGGTTTTGGACTGAAAAAGGTGGAAGGCAAATTACATGAAGCAGAAATATCAATTAGCCTTAACGACAATCACAGCAAACCAATCGATGAAGTGAAACCAATTAATAAAGAGAAACCTATAAAGCCTCGAATTATTATTATAGGTGACGATCAAGTGAGAGGACTGTCACAAGCTCTAATCAGAAGCAGGTACAACAAGTGGAATGACTGCTACGAGGTATCAGCTCTTATTAAACCAGGTGCTACTTGCTCACAAATCCTACACCGTAGATTGGAAATGCTCAATTCTCTTAATGAGCAAGACATTATTATTATTTCTGTAGGGACCAATGATAAAGATCCATACTATTTTATTAAAGAACTGACTATCGCACTCGAATGTATGAAATTAAGTAATCAGATATTTTTACTTGGCGTACAATCTAACCTTTATTTAAATGAAAATAAGTTGAACCATAATTTACAAATGCTAACAAAATACTATAAAAATTGTAAATACATTAACTTAAATGAAATGTATAGCTATAAGTACCCAAGATTCAATCACAAGTACTTGAATCAACTAGCTTATAAATTAAATATTGAAATAGACTTCATTAAATATCGACATGAATTTATTGTGCACAAAAACATGCATGACGTAAACTCGTTTAAATCCGTATCCAAGAAATTTAGTAAAACGTGTTACCATCAACAAAAATCAATATTGGATTACTTTAAACCGATAAATGATTGTAATATTGTTATGACAAAAAATAGGAACGATAAACAGCGATCGACATTGTATGACATGGCTGTGAATACTGACCCTATTTGTAAAAATCTTTTTCGTCTATAATCATATATTTATTTTACATCAAAACATTAATGGACTTAGGAACAAATCGGACTTATTAAGTGTACACCTGAATGACTTGGTGGACAAGGGAAAATCAGTGGATATTATTTGCATAACAGAAACAAACATGAAAAAAGGTGACGATATCCATGTGTCGTTGGATAATTACACATTCCACACTCAGTATGCTAGGGACAGCAGAAATGGAGGCTGCTGTATTCTTATGAAACACACATTGAAAGGTCATGTGATAAATGTAAACAAATGGTGCAAACCAAACCTGCTGGAATGCTGTGCAGTAGAATTACGGTATCATCCTATCATTATAATATGCATATATAGGCCTCCCAAACAGGACAACCACTCGTTAAATACTTTTTTTTCTACACTAGATAACATTTTGCACGAACTATGTTTACGCCGTAAAAAGAAAATAGTACTGTGTGGTGATTTCAACATAGACCTTTTAAAAAAAAGTAATAGTGCCAAGGCTTTCCAAAATTTATTGCAGAGTTTTAATTTAAAACTGGGGGTACGGTCCCCAACGCGCCTGTGTAGCGGTACGTGCATTGACAACATCATTCATAATATAAAGGGTAGCAAATGTGAAATCTTTGAATTCGCAATTTCAGACCATACAGCTCAACTTATACGATGTCCTGTAAAAAGAACGTGTGTACTCTCTCACTGGTTCATTTACAAGCGTGACTATTCAAACGAAAACATATCAAAATTTAAAAAATGTCTACAAAATATACATTTTAAGGACGTATTCAACTGTAATGACCCTAACGAAGCATTTGATGAATTTCACAAAAAATTTAAACAGTTTTACGACTTATGTTTTCCACTTACGAAAATTAAAATCCGTGCGTTTAAAAAACCCAGTTGGATTAGTAAGGGAATCAAGTTGTGCTGTAGGCGTAAACGACAGATGCTATGGCAATACCGAAAAATCACTAACACTACTAACAAAACTTTGTTTAAAACCTACTCTAAAAGACTAAAAAGCATAATTAGTCAAACAAAAAAAGCTCAGAATAACCACTTTATACATAATGCCGCTAATAAAAATAAAGCAGCGTGGCATGTTATAAACAGATGCAAAACCAATAAACCCTCAGAAGGAATCCAAAGCATCTTAATCCATAGCAAAATTATAACTGACCCAAAAAATATCGCCAATGCCTTTAACAACTACTTTATTGATGAAATTGAATCTAAAACTGACATTACAAATGACTATTCACCAAAATTTGACATGCATTGTAACTCCATATTCCTAAGCCCCACAGTTCCCTCGGACATTATTAAAATAATAGGTTCACTTAAAAATACTAAGAGCACAGGCTATGATGATATTGCCACAAACGTGATAAAATCTACATCCTATATAATCGCACCAGTACTCAGCCACATCATAAATTTATGTATTGAGAATGGTGTGTTTCCAGATAGGCTCAAACTTACCATCATAAAGCCACTTCATAAAAAAGGTACAAAACATGATCCCGGCAACTACAGGCCTATTGCATTACTGCCGATAATATCTAAAATATTAGAAAAAGTGATTTACAATTCACTTAGTTCGTTTTTGGAAATTAATAATATCTTAGCAGACGTACAGTATGGGTTTAGAAAAAACAAAAATATTAATATGGCTATCTTTAAACTTTTTGAGAAAATTATTACCAATGTAGATAATAGAAGGCCTGTGGCAGCTCTATTTATGGACTTGACCAAGGCTTTTGATTTTGTGGACCCCAGAATACTTTTAAACAAATTGGAAAGGTATGGAATTAGAGGAAATGCATTCAACCTGCTAAGGTCGTATCTAACGAATAGAAAACAAATTACGCAATTAAATCAAATTTGTATGTCTACAAGAACTGAACAAAGTTACGTCTCAAGTCAGAGATTAATTTATTATGGTGTACCTCAAGGCAGCATTTTGGGACCTTTGCTTTTCCTTATCTACATTAACGATATGCCTAATGTAACTTATCATCCAATGGTACTGTTTGCTGATGATAGTACGGTAGTCTTTAGTGCAAAGGATGTTCAGACCCTTGAAAGCGAAATAAATGTTTGTCTTAACTTATTGATTGACTGGTTAAAAGTAAACAACTTAAAGATAAATCTCGAAAAAACCAAAATTATGACATTTGAACAGAAAACTAACCATACTAAACCAGACGTACGATATGGGGATACTATAATTTCTCAAACCACAAGTACCAAGTTTTTAGGACTTGAACTGGACAGAGATATTTCATGGAGAACACACACAGACAGTGTATGTAGCCGCCTTAGTCAGTACTCATATGCTCTGTACAAACTTTATACGGAGGTAAATAGGACAACTTTATTAACTGCCTACCACGCTTATGTTACATCGACTCTACGTTACGGGTTAATATACTGGGGAAATGCAACAAATATTGAGATAGTCTTCAAAGCCCAAAAAAAGTGTCTTCGAGCCATATGTGGAATACAAAGTACCGATAGCTGCAAACCATGGTTTACTCATCTTAGTATATTGACAATAACCAGCCTTTATATTTATGAGGTTGTAATGTTTGTAAAAAATAATTTTTCCCTATTTGACACTTTAAATAGCATGCGAAATAAAACCAAAATTAGATGCAGGCCACATAAAAAGGCAGTATACAACAAAAATTTGTTAGGCATGGCTCCCAAAATTTTTAATAAACTACCAAAAAATATTCTACGAGAAGATAATGTCCCTAAATTCAAAAATAAACTTCTCGAACTTTTAATAAGTAAGGCGTACTATTCTCTAAGAGAGTATTTTACCGATAAGCTAGATATTTAGGCGAATACTTCATAGGTCCGATTTGTGATACAATTTCGTTTTGATTTATTTATGTGATATTTTTAAGTGTAAATTTGTATTGACATGAAATGAAATTGATATAACTAATTTTTTAATTTAATATTTGTGAATTTGTTGTAAAATATTTTGCATGCCCTATCAGGCAGAACATATTGGCCACACCTACATTTACCTGACATCTTGAAATGTACTATATATTGTAATTACTATGTTCAGCAATAAATGATTGATTGATTGATTGATTGATTGATTACGACGTCTTGATATATTTTATAAGGTATATTAAGAATGTACTCACAACCTAAAACAGAAATAAACTTTGTAAAGGAGTTGCGATGCTAGCAGGTTTGTAGTAGGGATTAGTCCATAAATTAGACGTCAGATTACGTCCCGCTGAAATAGATATGATAATGCATAGGATGTAGCTGGTCGTCCTGCCATTTATATAACATGTTTTATTATACAATTTAACTATTTCATGACGTCTTTACTCGGTGCTGAGGCGAATGTGTAATAGTTAATAATTAGTTAAAAATATAATTTAGATTGAATAAAAAAGATATATACGAATTCCGTTGTATATCGTATTACTATAACAATAATAGAATGCGCGCTTAGTCATAAATTGAATGAACCCGAACGGGATTATATCATCCGGTTCATTTTGATATTAATGGATGGCGTTGTTAATTAATTTATCCGTTCAGATACCCCATCTGTGTGAAGAAAAATATTTATTCGATTTATTATGGAAAGCTTCGCTTCGAGATGTCTCTTCTAATTTATTAATTTAAGTTGTGTTAAGAACTGTCACCGAATTTATTGCAAACGATTTCTTCAAATTAATCACAGTGAGATTTATTTAAGAGGCGTCTACACAAGTGAGTGAAAGCTACAATAACATGATCGTCAAAACCCCTCATGTTTAACTACAATTTGCACTGAAAAATTGTAAAGGTAAAGGATTTTTTTTTTTTTTTTTTTTTTTTTATTTAAAACTTTAGCACAACGATGTACAAGGCGGACTTAATGCCAGAGGCATTCTCTACCAGTCAACCTTAGGGTGATGCAGAGAAAAACTTGGTAGGTGCACTATAAGTGAAGGTAAAAATCCTATACTAATATACAAGATGTGTACTTTCATAAAATACATAAATACTTATTACATAAACTAATATATATATTTATATATATATTTATAAATAAATATAAGTATAAACATATATAAATATATACCTATATATGTATATAATATTAAAAATAAATATGAGAATACTATTGAGCTGACTCTGCCAAAAATTTTTCATGTTCAAGAACATGTCAATCCAATTGGTTTTAAATAAACGAGTCACAAGTGACATAAAATTTTACAGATATCCTAAAGCAATACAAAGCAGATTGTACTTCTCGTCAAAGGTTGCTCAGACTATTGCTGTATTATTCACAAGTCCGGCCTCACATAGAATTATATTGTTACCATCGGGCGGGAGCATCTAGCCACCTAAACTCTGTGATAAGACGAGCTTTGAGGATTATCACCGATCCTACTATATATTTAGACTTCCAGGGTTTGTTTTAAGGCTGTATAGATTTTTGTTTTAGTTCACTGTTAGATTTGGTGCTATAAATATGCATACTATATTTTACTTTAGTACAAAAACGAATGATTTTAATCATAAATAATAATAATAATAAACGTTCCGACTAATCAAATCTCATACGAAGACACTAGACAACAGTCTTAGGACTTTGAGAATACTCATTCTATTAGTTTAAAAAATCACCCCTAGCGCTGGCAGTACCAAGGAACTGGCGTGTGTTGCTATACGTTTTACCACTTTGCACTTTACCACATTTTAATAAGGTAAATTAAAAAGCTTTGATGGTCTTTTGTGTTACTATTGAATAATCTAATTGCTATCAATATTTATATTCACTATTCACGGTCACTTGTACCATTGTTGTAAAATAAAACAAATATATACAAAATATATCTTTTTGTAATCTATGACACATATAAAGAATCCAAAATTTTGCAATAAAGTAATTTATATAATTCTTTTAATTTTGCTCTTGATTAATAATAAATGTGTTTAAAGTCGATAAATATAAAAAAGCCGTGAGCCGTCACGGGACGCCTGGCAGATGTGAAACATTGACATTATTTTGTAAAAGTAATATGCAGAAAAGAACATATTGTGATAGGAACTAAATATGTCATAATGATAAAATAAAAAGTCGATTGCGTATGGCGACGCGTCGCCACACCGTACACACTACTATCGTATAGCGTGGCGACACGTCGCCACGGCATGCGTCGCTACGCCAGAAATCTGTTTTACGTGCTGCTATAGATGTTTCACATCAATAAGGTCGCATCGTCACAATACCCAGCGGCCGGTGCCAAAAAAACAGACGACGATTGTACCTATATGCAGTATTATTATTGCCCTATTGGCAGTGTGGAACCAGCTTTAGAGCAGCTAGTCACTGGCGCGAAACAAGCTCTGACGTTTATCTTATATGATGGAATATGAGAGAAAATTTACATAATCCCTGTAGAATTTAATTAAGCAATGTTAAATGTGTCACATAAATCATTGTTGGCTTTGTGAGTATTATATGAGCACGATAAAATTTGTATAGTATTTTTATGTATGATATAATATATACCTAAGTAGTTTATTTAAACCAAATTCGTATATTTACTTATATACATACATATGTTCGTAAATAGATACACATACTACAAGCAGAAAATCCAGAACATGGTCACCATGCCTACCTACTAATTAAATTTGATTACAAACCAATTTTATTAGTTGATTCACTGTCTTCCCTCTCTTTCTGTTCACTTTTATATGTATTGTACTCTTTCTCTAACCGAATATCAAATCGGGTCACAAATTTCATTTTAAAATATTACGATTTCGTAAAACAGATAATTTAAGGATTTTGGTTTCCATATTTGTCGTTATGTAAGAACGATTTTGAACAACCTATAATATACCTATATAATTTGGACTATACTTATGACCTAAAAGCTTGAATCGACCTTTTCTACTGGAAACTAAAAATACAAGTAGATATATAAAATTTTACAACTACCCTTAAAAGACGAACGCGCATCAGCCAAAACAAAATTAACATTTTTCAAATTAGTTCCTGGGAAAATATAAATTAAAAACAATTAATATCAAGATTCAAATTAATACATAGTTTTTTCGTAGATTTTCCGATAACGATAAGTAGGTAGTAGAACGCTATTAGATTAATTAATTAGTTTTGAAAATACACAAGTTGCATTTCCCTAGTTTCTCGCTCTATTGTATCTTACGGTAATGAGTTATAGATTTGCGGCACGAGTGCGTCACGGTCGTGGAGTATGTAATACTGGAATGCACTAGTACACAAATGGGGCCGAATGGTAAAAAAAAAACTTAAGAAGTGTCAATACCATTGAGTGTCGATCTTCATTTCATTTCTGCATTCAACTCACTCGATCTTCATTTCATTTCTTCATTTAACTCACGAATTCAGTCCATGACGTGATCCGATAGACAACCTATCTCTACAATTTCCTCGGTCTTACGTAGTCATAACCCTCTCATGAAGCTATACTATAGCATGTAGGACAAAATGCTTTGCATATAAAGGTACAATCATCATGATGTACTTTCTTATAAAATTTCACACAACCTTAATTCTGAGTTGGTTTCGCAGTCGTGACCTTTAAATAGAATACCATGTTGAATTAAACGACTTTTACAAAATTGTTTTTAATCTTATCTTGACATCGTTGGTGATCAATATATAAATAAATAGAGCAGCAGTTAGCTGGTCATTTCGACTGTAATGTTTTTAACTTACCAATGAGCTTACAGTTTTAGCACGTAGCCTCTTGATTGTGCCATTGCACCTTTGTAACTACTCGAAATGTCTTTGAGTGCCCCCTGTATGAACTTTCGTTCAGAAACATTACCCATAGGTTTGAAAAGTATTATTGCTACTACTTATGTATGTCACCAACTCCAATACGTACGTAACCGTCTGCACATAAGGCTATTGATGACGTCAATAATGAGGCGATGTTTGTGAAGTGTGCACGGTCCAGTCATTATACCTGCTACGACGCGACGTGTAGATTATTTCAGCTTAGTACGCCTAAGCTGAAATAATTCACTTACTATTAGAATCAAGTATCACAACTCACTTAAAATGTATCCTTCATATTTTTGCAGTTGAATTGAATTATTTTATATTCTATGAGATTCTCACTTCACCATATAATTCTGTTCTCCCGCTTTGTTCTGTAGGGATGTGGAGCTAGATTTTCTAAATCCTTCTAGTTTTCTTCTAATTAAACTAAGGCTTGCAGACATTGTAGCGATAAGGCTGGGCTTCGTCCAAGAGATCATTTTATTGAGTTCTGTTTATCTTCACTTACAGCAGTAAATTTATTTTATGGTTCAGTACCAAAAATTAATAAGTGCCGAAACCTAGCACTGCTACGAGTTTTTGGGGCGTATAAAATGGGGTCTTCTGCGATCCTTCTCAAGATATAAGTTTTTTTTTTTGTAATGCCGTTGCCCATTCACAGATCAGAGCTACATGTAAGCAAAATAAATGCTTTTAAGATTAAACACATACCCTCTATAACTAAATCAAGATACGTTTTAAAAATAATAAAAAATACTATTTCTTATATACTTTTCCATCTTCTTGTATTCTGTGAGGGATTACATATAAGAGTCGCAACGCTTGGTGGCGTGGGCGGAACTGCACAAAGTTCGCAATACGGAGTAATAATGAAACTATTCCTACTAGTTTTCTATTACGCTTGAAATAATCAATTCCAACTAGAATGTAAACGGATTCAAAGCGATTTCTAGGAAATTAGCGTAGATTAACTTGGTATCGTGGGCTGTAGAACTATAATTGCTCCAATTCACTTAAGACTTATTTAATTGTACATCGGCAGCGAACAAATCTAGCGCCAGTAGTAGGGTCAAAGTGTCATAGTATGCATATGTAAAGGCGGTCACTCAACAAGCCGATGCAGAACGGCCTTGAGCTGTTATTAAATCCAATGGACGTACCCTAGGTGGCAAAAGTTATATAAGTCTGTCAGTAACTACCCTGAGCCAGGGTTCGAACCCCAAGGCGAGCTCTGGCGCGATTAGTTTTTAGTCTAATATGTTAGACAGTATCTCTTGGCTAAATTGGCAATTGATGATGAGATGAGAGAGAGAAAGCCTTTTGAGCTAACTAATAACATAAAAATGATGTCCTTAAAATAAATATTTTATTTCAAAGATACCATGCGTGAATGGTATTGCTTGTTTCAAAAAGACTTACGCACAAATGACAATTACAAATGGATTATTTTGTGTGGGGTTCGAACCCAAAACACGTAGGCATGTAGGAAAACGCAAAGCTAACCCGCAGACCGCAGAATCACTGCGCCATAGTTTAAAATAGGCAAGCTGAAAGGAATCTTATAGCACGAACCCTTCAGTACTCGTTATTTCTCTAACGTGACTATTTTTCACTTTTTAATTAAGTTTCCTTTGTGATTAAATTACTTGGTTTCACTTGACTACTAAGAGCCGATTTCACCGTTAAAATTAAACGCGATCAATGGGATCTAAACTCGGTTCCGCTTCCTGTAACTGAGTTTAGCGCCCATTGATCGTTTAATTTTAACGGTGAAATCGGCTCTTAGAAGTCAAGTGAAACCAAGTGAATTTTGTATTAGACTTAAATAAGTGTAATAAAGTAATGAAGCAATTTGTCTGAAGCCACGTGTGTTTTGTTTCAATTCGTATGTGTTTGTCATAACAAAACCTCTATTTTGTATTCCAATCGCTTCCTCCATTAGAGCGTAAAGCTTTGTCTAAACACGAATTTTCCAATTTGGTACATAATAATGTTTATTTAGTATGCAGTGTGAACTCGGACACAGAATAGAGTACACAAGGGAATCCTCTGTGAAAAATATGAGATTAACTTTTGAATACAAAATACTGTCTATATAGAATATACTGTTAATATTAGAATACTAGCTCGCCGCCCCTGCTTCGCAAAACCAAGAACATAAATTCGTATTTAAAAATAATAAATTAGTAGATTATGATCACATTTTTCGTAACTTTTCGTCAAGCATTCATCAACTTACTCCCCAAGTCAAGCAAGCGTATGTAGTTATACTTCAAAAAACAACAGGTTTTGTAATTGTAATACTACGAGACGTCATAGGTCCTCTATATATTATCAGTTATTGTTCTGTTTTTAATAAGTACCTACCGCGTAACGTAGTAAACAAATTCATCATGCTTCTGGGTTACTTTCAAACTTAACCACTGTTACAAGACAAGTTGCATCCATATGCCATTCTGCGGTGTGTAATTATATCATAATTTATATTTGACGATCACCGTAGCCTAGTTGGTAGTGCTCCTGCCTACGAAGCATAAATATTTGTTTCTGATTCATGGATGTTTTCTATGTATTTAAGTATTTATCTATCTATATAAGTATGTATATCGTCGCCTGGTACCCATAGTACAAACTTTGCTTAGTTTGGGGCTAGGATGATTTGTGTGACATTGTCCCCAGATATTATTATTATTATAAGCACCATCATATCAGCCTAATGTCGTCCACTTCTGGAAAAAGGCCTCCCCAAAAGATTTCCACAGAGTGGAGGTGGAGTTGTGTCCATAATTTGGGGGATATGTCATAATCGCCACGCTTGGCAGACGGGTTGGCGATCGCAGTAAGATAGTCATAGTACTCAGAAGAACGCTGCTGCCCAATCTCTGGTACATATATTTGCTTAATATTAAAATACAGCCACTCTTAACTAAATTTACATCCAACCGCTTGCCATTACAAGCCACCAGGGATGTCATGGAATGGAAACCAATCCACTTATCCACTCAATTTCCCCGGCAATTTAAACGCGGCAAAATACCGCCCACACAAAATCGTTTACGTTTTTATTACCTAAGTACGTACCTATTTTAAGTGGAGGAACTAATTGGGAACGTACAACAAATTCGTAGCTTTCGTAGAATATTTAGTAGGTACTTGAATGAGATCAGAAGTGCTATAAAACTAATATTTAATAGTATTATTATATGATATGATCTATCACATGCAACTGTGAACTTGTCGGTCGACCATGTTTCTAGAAAACAAAGGCATTGGATAACACCTACATCCTCCGAGAGGGTGTTAGCAAGGGAATCCTAAGTTGATCTGCACGTGTGTAGCGTTCGTAGCTTAACGCAAAGTGCCTAGCCCGGATAGGTAGAGGCTGATGGTTCGAGATTCATTAGACGATTATTTATGATATCCCATTTTTGAGAGTAGATTAACGCTTTGCATTGCAAATAATGCTATAATACAAAAATTTTATCATTCAGAAATAATCGACTAATAACACATCGTATGAACAGAAGCTCTACTACCTCTGTATACACTGTACATTATATTTACATTTATATATTTATTATATTACTCTACTGAGTATATAGTTAATATTTTGTTGAAATCAACAAGCGCTTTAAAGAAATAAGTCACTACATCGCTGAGAACATTATGAAAATGTAATTCAAGTGCACAAAACATAATCAGACTAGGAACAACTTCTCAGTGGCAACGCAAATAGTAGCTCACTAAGAACTTGAGGGGTATACGCTTAAATATATCTACATACCAATTTAATTATTATATTTGTATTAGATTGTATTGACCACAATCTGAATGGATGTAAACTGTAGATGTGGTCTAGAGGGAGGGTCGCCGGAGGTGGGGGTCCCACCACTTGGCCGTGCGCATGCGAAAAGAACAGGCAAAACGTTTAGTGCAGCAAACAATATAGCACGCAGTTAGTAGTTGTGATGGCTCTGGGATGGTACTGAGCATTAGACACCTGCAGAAGCTCCAAAATGCATTGAAGTGACAGTTGAAGAGCCACCTGGCGAAGATGTATACATTGTTGTAATGCACAGATAGAGATCGACTAACTTCTTTATTTGAAATTGTGTAAGTATATAGTCCCCTACAAGATGGACTGACGATCTTGTGCGGGTCACTGGATACCGCAGGATGGCAATTCTGGAGATCATTAGGAGAGGCCTTTAGCCAGCAGTGGACGCCTTTCGGCTGATATGATGATGAAGATGATGATGATAGCTGAAGTTTTATAGTTCTTCATTTTAAGAACCTTCCTCTATTTAAAGTCGGTTGAAAAGTATTAGCCCAACTTAACATAATGCCTGGACTGATTGGAAACTTTTACGTTGGTTAAATAATAAGTACGATACTTACTTACCTACGTAGAAATGAGAATTTAACAAAAAAAAATTGCTGTCCGTAACGTTCCCAGAATACTAGCGACATTGCCACGTTGTATGGCAACATTTATTTGTTAGGAAAAATATTTCGGGACCGTGTTGCCTCTGCAACTATTTAGACAGGGTGGGTATATTACGATACGATACTTTAATTCTTAAGGCCTAAATCCAGCAAAATAAGTTTATTAAAGATTATTAAGTAAAAATATGCTGGGTAAAAATATGTCTTTCATAAGAGTGTCACGTTTTTGGCCATTTCATCACTTTCATACGACAGAGTTGGCTGTGAATAAATCATGAGTACACAGTGATATAAAATTCTTTGTGAAAACTGAACATAATAATATTTATGAACACGTTTTGGGTTCGACGACCGGCGCCCAATTATGTAGATCAAACATGTGTTTATATGTGAGTCTATTGGTGCCAAACAATACATGAGATAAACATGTATGAAATCCTCATAATATTTTTAAGCAATGATAGTATACTAAAAACAAATAAACTTACTACTCTATTTCCATTTCTTGACTCTCCGACTTCTCCTTCCTACGTGACTTCCCATTTCCAATATCTTTCTCCTTGCCTTAATAAAAATCTTCTCACTAGAACAACGGACCCGTCCAAGTCGATTGCCGATTACAATGTAAGCAATTATCTAAAAGTGGTATAATTATAACAATTATTTTATTTTACAAGCTCTGTCTCTTTTTCATGTTGATACCTAAGCAAATTAAACAGTTGGAGTCTACGTTAATTATTTGTAGTTCTGCGTTAATTCAGCGAGATTTATAATTTCGCCGGTACTGTCGTACATGTGACGTCTTGTGACTCATGGTGGTACTAAAGTTGTAGCGAATACATCTAAATAAAATTTCAAATCCAGCAAATAGTAATGCTATTTTATCTGACGTCTGGTTTACTGCGTTGTTATTTTAGACTGCCTCGATGGTCTAGCGGTAGCGAGACAAGAAATAATGAAATTTATTCAGCACTTAGGTATTAACATACACTTGTACTTGTAAAGCTCACAATGCAGTAATGAAATAATGAAATGAAATTTATTCAGCACTTGGGTATTTACATACACTTGTACTTGTCAAGCTCACAATGTATTACATAAACGCAGTTTAAAAACAGTAATTAAAGCAACAAAATATTTTGAATTAGTCCGTCCATGCGGTCTGTTTCGTCACATATATTTTTAATATCCTTAAATAAATAATAAATAGCAAGTTACTAAGCTATTATTGTTACATTTAGCAATTGTATATTAAATTTTAAGAATTTAAAACAAAGAGCAGTTGGCTAGCGCAAAAGGCTCTCAACCAGTAGCTTAATTTAAGCGACTAATACTAATACCTGGCACCCTTATGGGATACATTATTATTATTATTAAGCCTTTATTGCTGAAAACTAAAAATATAGGTATTGAATTTAACAGTAAAAAAAAAACTTATACCTAACACCTCGAGTTTTCCGGTTAAGTTCCGGATCAGCGTGTCCTGGGACACATAGGCCTCTTCCAGCTGCTTCCACTCATTCCTGTCTCTAGCTTTTCTGGACCAGGTATCGTCTCCAATTTTTCTAATGTCATCTATCCATCTCTTTGCCTGTCTTCCCCTTTTCCTTTTATGGGGTACATAAACATAGTCAAATACAGTAACAAAAAACCTTAATCAGTCCGTCCGTACAGAATGTTTATTTTCATCATCACATATTTATTTTTTAATCATCAAGTAAATAACAAGTTGCTAAGATATTATTTTTAAATTTAGTACTAGGATATGACGTGTTAAAGTAGCGTAAATGTCCAGGGTTCGCCAAAAACGCGTTATTAGGACTTCTCTTCTCTTGTGAATATCACCAAATAGCAGCCCAGCGCCAATCGTTTTGCTGTGTGTTATCGTCGAAGAATATTATTACTACAGCATTTCAATCCGATAGGGGCGTAGAATTCATCCTTAATATTATCTAGCAGAGAAATAACAACGGCGTCTCTGGGTACAATTACTACCATACTGGATTCGCCAACTAGCTGCCAAGTGGTGACTATGGCGGATCCACTGGATACCATTGGATGGGGGGAGGGCAAAACCGACGTATGTCGACTTTTTTGGCGGACATGATGAAATCAACCGTTTTGAAATTACAACTCTTTTTAGGGTATCCTACTACTAAGACTTCGCTATCTGTCTGTCTGTCCGTCTGTCACCTGGCTGTATCTCATGAACCGTGATAGTAAGACAGTTGAAATTTTCACAGATTATGTATTTCTGTTGCCGCTATAACAACAAATACTAAAATAAATATTTAAGGGGGCTCACATACAACATACGTGAATCTTTGGTCGTTTTTATAGATAATGATACGGAACCCTACGTGCGCGAGTCCGACTCGCACTTGACCGATTATTTTTTTAATTTACGTCGGTTATTTCGTTAAGAACCTACATCGAAAGCCATAAACTGACTCTTTAAAATATTGCTCTTCCAATCAAAAGCCATCAGAGGTCAAACAATTACAATTGGCTGCAACAAATGTAAATATCATTCCCAAATAAATACTCACTGGAATTATTCTTTCCAGTTATTAATACAGGTCGATGGGCACAACACTGTCAGTGACATACATTTTTAAATGATTTATACTCGATTATGATTTAAAGAATATCAGACTTTATTGAATGATTTGTTGGGACATCATGTACGACCCTTCGATTAAAAACAGAGTATTTTTGCGTTACTTGCTCTTTTTAATTTCCCACATGAAAAGACGGGAGTTATTTATTCGTTTTTGTTAAAGAACAAGAATTGTAGGGGTGAAAAAAACCTCCCCAAGAGATAATTTCAAGTGATATGCCATTATTGCCGTGCTTGGCACATCGATTGGTGATCACAGTATCTTGCTCATTGTACTCAGGGAGACACCGCCGCCCATTTTCGGGTTGATATTCCCTCAGGAGGACTTCTCCCCTACCCCGAGGGATTTGGGTTCTATAGTTTTTTAAACAGTTATGTATTTATGTATTTCTCTCCACAGCATAATTGCAATAATAAAATACTTTGCAGTTTATCATAATAATAATAGCTCGGGACAGTGTCACACAGATCATCCTAGCCCCAAACTAAGCAAAGCTTGTACTATGGGTACCAGGCGACGATATACATACTTATATAGATAGATAAATACTTATATACATAGAAAACATCCATGACTCAGAAACAAATATTCGTGCTCATCACACAAATATTTGCACTTACCGGGATTCGAACCCAGGACCACCAGCTTCGTAGGCAGGAGCACTACCAACTAGGCTACAGTGATCGTCAAATCGTTTAGGTTTACATATTTTTTAAGTAAAATAGTAAGCCTAAAAGTACTATGATAGGCTGGTGCCTAAATTTGGCTCAAGGGCTTCAGGAGCAGTAAAAAATCAGGTCTGCTCCCTTTAGAACGATACACTTTAATTTCTTATGCACCTTTTTAGTAGTTAAATGTTGCCGACTTAAGATAGGTATTTAAGAAAAAAAAAACTTGAGAGGTGTCAAGGGACACCCGGGTGGAACGAAGTATAAAAATATTATTAACAAATATAATGTAATAAAAACTTAATCAGTAGGCTCAATTTTAGTAATAAAAACCGGCCAAGTGCGAGTCGGACTTGCACATGAAGGGTTCCATAGCAGCAAGTACTTCAGTTGATTAAATGAATGCAAATTGCGGTTTATGACGTATTAAAAAAAAACTACTTGCTAGATCTCGTTCAAACCAATTTTCGTTGTTAGTTTACATGGTAATATACACCATATATTTTTTTTAGTTTTATCATTCTCTTATTTTAGAAGTTAGAGGGGGGTATACCCATTTTACCACTTTGGAAGTGTCTCTCGCGCAAACAATTCAGTTTAGAAAAAAATGATATTAGGAACCTCCATATCATTTTTGAATACCTATCGATAGACACCACACATGTATGGGTGCGATGAAAAAAAAAATTGAGTTTCAGTTCTAAGTATGGCGACCCCCTAAAATAATTGTTCTATTTCTATTTTTGTGTAAAAATCTTAATGCGGTTCACAGAATACATCTACTTACCAAGTTTCAGTAGTACAGCTCTTATAGTTTCGGAAAAAAATGGCTCTGACATACGGACGGACAGACAGACAGACAGACATGACGAATCTATAAGGGTTCCGTTTTTTTCCATTTGACTACGGAACCCTAAAAAGAAGCAAAAAGTGTCGTTACAACTTTTCGTCTTAATTCTTTCGCAACGCGCGAAGAGGAACTTCGTTCCAAAAAGTGAATAATGGTTCTTACGCATGGAAATACGGGAACATAAGGCACTGCTGATTTTATACCGTATCAATTTACGTTGACACACAAAAACAATCGATGTGCACAGTAATCATAATCTGATACTGTTATTTATTCGAGAACGGTAGGTATATAGTTTGCAACGCCACCATTACAAACTCCTTTCTCAAATAAATAACTTAGACTTCCATGAAACTTATAGGGTCAGCGCAGACAGAGAAGAGCGCAGCGGAGAGGATTTTATTAAGGCACTAGAAAATCAACTTTAGAACTATAGTAATAAAGTGCATATATGCTTGAACCTGACAAAATGCTCGCGCAGTCTCGCGCATTTTAATGTTCAAGCATACATGCACTTTATTTAAATAATTTTAAATTTGATTTTCTAGTGCCTTAATAAAATCCTCTCCGCTGCGCTCCTCTCTGACTGCGCTGGCCCATAGAGTAGACGTTCAGACGGTGGTTACACTTTGACCTTTACAGCGTCTTTGTAACGTAAGCTGAGGTTTCTTCATGTCAGCCGGATGACTGACACTGTTGGACAAAGGCTATATATGGATCTCTACAGTAGAATTGTGTTAATTCTTTAGTGGGATATGCCATAATCACCACGCTTGGAAGACGGGTGGGCGACCGGACTACCGCAGTATGATGGTCATAGCGCACATAGAGTTGTTGATAGATGATAGATACCCGTTGGAGCGTTAAGCATTATCTATACCATTAAAGATTAGCCATGAGGTTCCCGGCCAACCCATAGCATCCCGCGAGGGTATCGTGAAAGGCGACAAAGGGATACACCAGGTAGTCGGGCAGCATCGTATCCTGTGTACTAGCTACCACCTAACTGCGGTCTCCAACACGCATGTCAAGCGCGGCGACTACGGCATGGAATGTGGAATCCTTTGGGGGACGCCAATGTCCAGTAGTAGACGATGTCAGGATGATGATGACATTGGATTTAATTAGTATTCTTAGCAACTTCTAGAACCTTTACTCTAAACTGTAACGTTTCTTACTTCTAGCCTTTACTGTTCTAACCAACTTCAAGATGAAACTCAGCCAAATGCCGTGCCGAATATCATATTTAAAGCACTGATACTTTTATACAATTGCTTATTAGCCCCTAATGGATAGTTATTTAAAAATACGAGCCTAAATCTTCATTGTTATGTTACATCAACGAAAATTTTAATAAACTTTGTATCAAAACAGTATGAATATTATTTACGTAAAGTGTATAATAAGTTTCGTTATAATGAGTTTAGTTACAGAAATAACGAGTTATAGTAGTTTACAAATCTAAAACGGTAAACTTTAATTAAAGGGCCTGCTTGAATTTGGGTTAACCCGTATCTCAGGACACTGATTTATTCAGAGAATATTTGGTACACCTAGATTCTAGAAAACTCTAGTAAAGTTGCCGGCACGTTTCTAGAATGTTCTGGAATGTATGGTTTACAACGGAAATGAACGGAAACGGAGCCAACTTTTCTTAAAAAATATATAACTGATTATAAGTCCCATCTTCTTAAAAAGCTACTTACATAATATGTTATATTACAAAATAATAAACCATCGGTCGCAGCACGTGTAAGCCAGACCAATTTAGACTTAAATTGATTGCAGTCATAAATTCTTGTTCCTTTTATTAGTATCATTGCGTTGTGATAAAAATAAACCCCAAAGTAATTATAACGGAGCTGTTAAAAGGTAGTTATATAACAAATAATTGAGGTGCAGAAATGTTTAATGTCACATTATTATGAACTTCAATTATTAATGGCCATTAAAATTAATTTATCGATTCACTAGGCCCTCCAAGCGTGTCGCTTCCTCTTTTCTCATTTGTATGGTCAAGCTGTGGAATTCTCTGCCGCACTACGGGTTTTGAAACAAATGCAACACGGATTTATTCATGGCCAGAGTGAACAGGCATCTTATGACTTGTGGCTACGCGTGGACCATCCCTTTTTGTCGATAAAAAAAGTGTTTGCGGGTGGGTATGTCAGACTCGCATCGACTAAACCTAACCTGCCGTGGACTTCTCTTGGCGCATGGTGGGAGGAGCCCCGGGAACGCGGGTATGCTGCTCCGGTATGCGTCCATCCTAGACTACATCTCCGGTTACTTATATCTATAAAAAAACAATAATATCACACTAATATTACACTAATATTATAAAGGCGAAAGTGTGAGTGTGTGAGTGTTTACTTTTGTTAATTCTTCACGCAAGAACTACCGAACGCATTTTAATGAGACTTTTAGTATTATCTATATATATAAAAATCAATGCCACTTTTCGTTGTAATGTTATAACTGAACAACGCCTTTACCGATTTGGCTAAATTTGGACTTGAATTATTCGTGGAAGTCCAGGGAAGGTTTGTACGCAGAGAAAATTAAAAAAAAACTTGATTAAGTGTAAAATCAACATCTTTTAGCAATTTAAAATATTTTTTGTTTGAATAAATGAACTTAATAATATTTTTTTATTACTATGCCTTATACGTAGCAAAGCACGTACCGGGCCGCTAGTAGTTTATATATCCGAATAACACATAGGCTATAATTTATAATGTTTAACGCGGGTAAAACCGCGGGGAACAGTTAATATGAAATAAATATATTATTATACATTATTATAAATTTGTTTTTCATGTAAAGTAATACTACGTGCTTTTCTTTTTTTTTGGCTTTTGGTGACGGCGTGTGGTAAGTATATAGGGCATATTATATTACCAAGTTGATTCCTTAGCGAACATAACATTTGAATCACGTGATAATTTCTTTATGTAGATCCGCACTGCGTAGGAATTTTCTATTTTCAACCAACTTCAAAACTAAGGAGGTTATCACATTATATTTTTGGAACGAAGTTCCTTATCGCGCGTTGTGAAAGGGGGCTAGACGGAAAAAATCTTACGAAAAGTTGTCACGACACTTTATGCAGCTGTGCGGCGTGCGCATGTTTCTCTGTCTGTCTCTCTCTCTCTCTCTCTCGCTCTCTCTTATAGAGATATTTTCATTTCTATTTCGCATTGAACAGTGTGGTGTCGCGACGATTATTTTTGTTGAGTGTGTACAGGTTTTTTGTACATAATAAATAATAAGAAATAACTTCGTTCCATCCGGGTGTCCCTTGACACCTCTCAAGTTTTTATATAATATTCTCGAGTGGGAACCACGAACCTGAAAACATGCCTGAACATGGTTACTTTAGCTAAATTACCGTTACCACGTCTTACTAATAAGTCACAAAGACAAGCACTGAATAATCATCATCATCAGAAATCGGTCCATCTTGTAGAGGGCCTCTACAAGATGGACCGATGATCTTGTGAGAGTCGCCGGAAGGCGCTGGATGCCGATAGAACAAGACCGGCAAACGTGGAGATCTTTGAGAGGCCTTTGTCCAATAGTCGGCGCCTTTCAGCTGTTCTGATGATGATGATGATATATTATTCAGTGCTTGGCTTTGTGACTTATTAGTAAGTCGTGATAAATTCGTTGCGGGATCCAAGACAGTTCGAATTCTTAAAACTTCCCGGGGAAGCGATTCCCCGGGACATGCCTGAGCTTCACCGCTCAGTGTCATTTCATTGTGTGCCACTGTTGATCCTGGCTTACAGGAGTTGCAGTGGTGGGTAAGAGGGAGGGACTAGTCCCGACAAAAAAAAGAAAAGTCGTGATAACGGTGATTTAACTAAAGTCTAAAGGAGTAGAGAATAAAAACACAGATAAATGTTTTGGGCGCCTACCTAATATACCGAAACAATCAGATAAATTACGCCTACGAACCTACTGTTAACTTTATCGTCGGTCTTGTTGGCCAATTAAAGGAAATCGATATTTGATTGATTAATTGTGTTATCAACTATATTGATTTTATCCGGTTAGTATCTTCTCACGCGTGTAAAATTTGCCAGTTAATTTATTGGGAACTGGGGTTTTTAATTATAAAGCATTTAAATAAGTCTCGAGTGTAATATAATGTATAGAATTAGGAAATGTTTAGAATTAGGAAAATGGCATGTTTAACTAACTTTGTAACAGACAATGCATTTTAGTTATAATAATTTATAGGACTAATTTATATTTAAGCCACGGTTCACAAGTTTTAATGTAAATATATATATAGCTTTAAAAAAGATCTCTGTCATAGTTATAATTTTAAGTTTTGTAATTGTAATTCGTTCGTTAAACTAATTAATTCATACATACATACATAGACTCACGCCTGTTTCCCAGAGGGGTGGCAGAGACAACGGATTTCCATTTGTCACGATCTTTGCACACCTATTTTGCCTCGATTACTGCCATTATATTCTAGTTAATTAACTAATTAATTCGTTGAAAAAAAATATAGATATTATGTTTTTATAGAATAATAACATAATATCTGTATTTTTTACCAATTGTCTGAATAAAGGGCTTAGGTATTTATTTATTTTTTGTAAAAAAATATCCAAGATGTAGGATCTTAAATATTTTTTACAAAAAATTTCAACCACATAATAATAAATAATTATAACAACTTCCGCTTGTCAACTTCCGGAGCACTAATTATTAATTTAGGATAATATTAATATTGATTGTTTGTTTTAATTAATAATAATGTTAACTGATACATCTTCAGCACAAATTGTAATAATTAATATATAACACTAAATATTTGATTGCATGACTAAGTAACTGATTTGTCTATAAAAAGCAGATGTCTCACACAGGTGGACACAGTCGTTTTTTATCCGTCACCTAGCAAAGTAGTAAGGGGAACCTCTGCCCGATTGTATACCGATATTATAGTGGATAAGGAGCAACTGGGGTTTTATTTTACTCGGACTATCCTGATTACCCACCTTTTTACAAAATATTGATTGGTAATACTGTAGCTACTTACCTATTAGTCAAGAAATTGGTGAAATAAATTACGAAGTGCTATTTTTTGATATTCCTAGTTCAGATAAAATGAGGGTGGTTCTCTTATTATTATGTCTCTAACATTCATAATGTTATATTCATAGGAGTATATATGTATTACTCATACATTTAAAAGGAAATATATCAAAAGAAAATGTCATTCAATAAAATATGAATTAAATATTAGATACCCATGTCGATTTTCGTGCCATTGAATAACTGTTTTCTGAAACGTGACGTGACGTGGTATTTTAAAGTCCGTAGAATTATTCTCAATGTTTTGAAGAGTTCGTAAACATGATATATATTGCTACCGTCATTTGTTTTTACATCGACTTATATTACAGATAATGTGTACCCACAAACGATCAAAATAACCCCACAACATCTCCGGCAGCAGCGTCTTTCTAAATACTATCTTTTTACTGCGATCACCAAACGTGGTGATTATTGCATGCCCCCAAAGTCAATTGCATTAGGCGAGGCCCTTGGTTAGCAGTGGACGTCTTTCGGCTGAAATAATGATAGATGTAAATCTTCCAATAGCAAGTTTCTCTCACGACGAAATCTGGATGGAAGTGTTTGAAAGTACATGTGTGTATGCCGCATTGAGCAAACCATATCTACTTTACTTCAATATTTCTAAGCCCGATTTCCAGCTTTTACTGTCACAGGCAATCTAAAGTTGGTCTAGCGATAGCGTATTCAACCGTAGATAACGAGGTCCTGGGTCCAAATCCAGGGCCGAGCCAAAAGTGATTTTGGGATTTTTCTTTAAAAAAAATTCTCAACACCAGCCCAAAATCTGGGAGTTGGCGGTATTATACCGCCGTGCCTCGGAGAGCACGTAAAGCTATCGGTCATGTACCTGACTTCTTTCCGGTCGTGTCGCTAGTCGTCCCATCGGGTCATGAGAGTGATGGAATAGAAAGTGTCCCTGTGTTCGAAATAAGAGATAGTAAAGCTCCAAAGTATTAAATCCGGGTTAGCATGGTCAACAAAGAGTCTTCTTGACTATCTCTAAAATAGCAAAGTTATCTTCGGGCTGAACATGGTTACTAGAGCCAAGAAAACTAAGCATCCACCATCTCGGGTATCTCTTGAAGAGAGCACTACTTTTTTTATTTCGTTTTTCAGCACTGGCTAGCTCATTATAATTATACCGGTTTAGACTTTGTTGTAAACAAAGTGATAAGTCCTTAAGCCATATTATAGTGTACACACTTGTACACTATAATATGGCCGGCGCAGATGGCTAGTCTCCAGCGAGACTGGCCGCCGTGGCTGAACTTCGGTTACGAAGATATTATTTTATATAATTAATATAAATAGCTGATATTAAAATATAACTTGCAATTCTTCTAGATCTAATAGGATTGTATCAATTCCACGTTCTAATTGCTTTTTCTGATTCGTTATTACGTGAATGGTCGGTCCCAAGCGTCCATTTCTCGAACGAAAGCAATTTATATATATATTTAATGTTTCCTCTATTCTGGTAACGATTATAAACCATATTTCACAAAGTTATACGAAACAGCATACCCGCGTTCCCCGGGCTCCCCCCATCAGGCGCCAAGAGAAGTCCACGGCAGGTAGGTTTAGTCGGTGCGAGTCCGACATACCCACCCGCAGACACTTTGTGGCATGCGTAGGCATTACACCTGCCTTAAAAAAAGTACCTACAATACTAGTACCTTTAAGTAGGTATACGATGCCACCCCATCTCATCCTGTGGAGGGTGTCGAAGTCGACCCGAGGGAATATATTTCAGAGAAAGGACAGCAACGTCTCTCTGTATAATACTATCACTCTGCGATCGCCAACCCATCATCCAAACAAGGCAATTATGGCATATACCTACAAATAATGGACACAACTTCATTGTGGAAATCTTACGGGGAGGCCTTTGTCCAGCAGTGGACGTCATTAAGCTGTCATGAGAGGTATACGATGCGTACACCATATTTCAAAACTAAATATCAATAGCCATCAAGGAGGAGAACGAGGTGCTCATTTTTTTATTTATTAAAGTATAGTGCCATGATATATATTAAAAGTACGTATTAAGAATTATATCTATATATCATTTGTACTAACTTAGCCATTAAAGTAAGTAGGTAAATATTATTAGTGAGGACAAATTAAAGAGTGTAAATATAAATTAAATAAATTAGAATCTATACACAAATATAATAGAAATAGTAACAACGTGTACAGCAGCTTATCTTACATAAAATTATTGACAAATAGCTTCGTGTCACGGGTTCGAGTACCGCGTCGGACAACTATTGGTGTGACCCATAAATAGTTATTCTGAGCCTGGATGTAATTTGTATCCGTCCATTATTAACCTCGTACGTTTGTAAAGTACCCCGCGACATAGGGATTAGATTCCCTAGTCCGGGCGGTATATCTTTAAGAAATAACAAAAAAATTAAATAAATATATTCATATACATCATAATATTTCATATTATCATGTATATGAAAAAAAACATTAAACTAATTTTTGAAACGCACAATACTAATTTGCTGCAACCACCCAGATACACCCAGCTCCTGACTCCTTTCCAACACTGTAACGAATACTTTATTTTAATAATCATTTACAGCAAACTACACTGTTGCTCTCCCGTTCACTCTTAGGTATATAATTAGTGTAGAGAAAGAACAGCTATGAAATAACACCAGATAATGAAGACGAGCGAGATACGAGATAAAGTAATATACGTTAGGGGTGTTACCGTTTATTATAAAGGAAATTAAAGAAATATATAATATATTTAAATTCTATTCTGTTTTAATGTGATAAATAAGTATCTTAATTGGGATAGTGGCCCAACAAAGAGACTTATTTAGCACTTGGCCTTATTTGATACGTTTTATATCTATGGTTTAAGACGTTTATTTCTCGTAAAGAATACATTCATTTATCTGAGAAACACAGGATACTTAATATAAGCTTATTACTAAACTAACAAGTATTCACAAAGTCGTCAATGAATAAACACTATTTGTAATAAAACACCGCTGAATCTCGTAATTTTAACATGACGCTTAGGAGTTTTAATTCGGAAGTAATATCATATACTAACAGAACTATTCATAAAAGGTGTACGAAACATTACATAGGAGTTACTGTTTTATATTGCTACGGTCGAATAGACTACGAGTGTCATCAAGTAATATGATACGAGAAGGAAAGTGATTTGTAAGTGAAAAGGGATACAGAAGTGTAATAATGAAATGAAATGAAATGGAATGAAAATAAAATGAAATGAAAAACCAAATTAATTAATTTTTCAGCATAACACACAAGAAAATAGGAGATTTTTTAATCATTAACATACCTATAGTATTTGTGAAAAATTTTATTTCATTTTTTTATTGTGTTAAATGAACTTTCCGCCATTTTATTAATAGGTGGCAACCCTGTACAACTTGGCTGACGTTACCACGTTGCACTGAAATGTTTAGTTAATTAATTAATCTTAGGTGCTTTATACCTGATTTATATGCACATCTTATTAGTGTTCTACATACATACATACTCACGCCTGTTTCCATTTTCCCTGAGGGGTAGGCAGAGTCAACGGATTTCCATTTGTCACGATCTTTGCAAACCACTTTTAGTTTTTTAAATACAATTATATCTTGCGACAACTCATATACTGACATCTGATCCAAACTAAGCAGAGTCTGTACTATGGCAACCAGACAACTGATAAAAATACTTTATATATTTCTAAATACATGTACATATTACAGATAAATTACACCCAGACACAGAACATTTGTTCTGTAAATTACTAAATCATATAAATTACACCCTGGTAATTTATATTATTATTATTTTATTTAATTATTGAATTCACAAAGATTTATTCTGGGTGGGAATCAAACCCACGACCTTTGACTTAGAAAATCATTATTCAATAAACTACCTTCTTTTCCATAAGCGTCCATAAATGAACCGAAGTCCAATAATAAAATAAATGTCTTGGGACAACTAACAGACTGCCATCTGGCAGAGCCTGTACAACAAATTATTTTACTTAAAAATATTGTATATTATAATTATTATAAACAATATACATTTTGTCACGTAAAAGAAAGATAACACTGGCGAGCAAAAGGAATGATCTGTACAAGATGAAGTATAAGACTAATTTCAAAAACATCCCCTAAACTAATCATATAAAGATATATCTCGTTAATCTCGAAAAGCCTTCATAAAATATTTCTTAAACAACTCTACGTAATCATTTTGTTATAAACTAATTTTCTATTTTCTCTTACGTCTTTACGAAAATATCTTCAGTGAAACTGTATAAATATTGAGTACATTTTCTACAATTTGAGATTTCATGGAGCGTATAAAAGCAACATTAAAGGGACGAGAGAGAAATTGTTGATTGGTTTTGTAGATAAGTTGATTTTATAAAAGACAATTTTTCGCCCTAGACAACTAAATATCTGCATTGCGGAGGGCTGTACAAACACGCAATTGACGGACACAAAGCGCACCCAGACTCGGAATAACTATCTACGAGCCACACATAATAAATAAAAAAAGGTTTTTATTCACGTAGACTTCTGAAAGCGCTTGTAAATAGTCAGAACATGTTTGTAGTATTATAGTTGTATACATTATTATTTCTAGTAACATAGATATTTAGGTACACATTGTATTGATTGTATTAAAACATTTATAAAATTTATTTTATAACAGCAATGATATTTAGCTAGCTCGTATCAAGTTATTGTCAAGAGATTATGTTTAAGTTTAATTATCTAGTTTAAGTCTTATATTTTTAATGCATATTGTCATATAAGTTGTTCTGTGTAAGGATCAATCCTGAAAGCAAGTAATGAGAATTAAACAAATTAAGAATATACCGACCATGAAAATACAAACTTGAGCCGTGAATAAAAACACATAAAGCTAAGAAACTTTTTCACGGCTGTGTTTTTATTCACGGCTATCCGTTGTTACACTTTTTACACAATTTGTTGTTCTGACAGACGGTAAAGAAAGACAAAAATGCCACAGATAACAAATATATAAAGAAATTAAGACGTGAATAAAACTATATAACACTTTGTTATCCGTGTAAACTACTATCTATGTCCCACACAATAAATTGTTCTGTGTTATTTGTTTTAATTCCGAAATAAAGTGAAAAAAGCCAAGAAATGGCAAAATTAACAAAAATACAAACAAACCTAAGACGTGAATAAAATTGCATAACACTTAGTTATTCGTGCAATTACAAAATGGCTCCTAGGAATTATTAGCATTTGCTACAGCATTTTACTGATCATCCTGATTGGGTCAGGTGATTATCACGGACCATTTCCCTAAATAATTATATCACGGAACTTGATTCTTCTTTTTATTTATCGTATGAGAGTCGTAGGTGGTTCCCATTGTTTCCGAGTTAGCCTCTGATATGGTATAACCACTGTTGTCCAATTATAACAGCAGGAGGCGACAGACTAACGTGCGTTCCGTATCAAGCTCAAATATTAAACCAATTTGACGGTCACCCATTTATAGAGTGATTGCGTACATAGATGCTTTACCTCGCCGATCACTTACGGACCGGTGAGTGCAAATGCAATGACCTCTCGCAATGATTATAATAACAAACGCAACAACAGCAAATTTAAAACAACTAAAAAACTTAAATTAAACAGTAAAAAAATTAAAAGAATTAACGAAATGGCTCATTCCAGTAAGTGGCACTGTGTGGTTTGGACCACATTTGCTAAGCCATAACCAATTATTATTCTTATGAAACAAGCGACTAAAACGTCGGGTAGATGGAACGACAAAGTCAAGGACGCCGAGGTAGTAACGTTAACCATTACACCACAGATCCAATCAAAGTTATTTAGGTTTTAGAATCGAGCATTAATGAACAAATCATTCGGCGGTACTATGGATTTATGGTCTCGTGGCTTCGGCAGGGCTTACGAATTTAACCGCAATAATAAAATGTAGAAGTAACTTATTTATTTTTTGTTTAACAGGACAGATATTTGTGTACATGAACATACCTGTTTGTCCTGTATCTGGGTGTAATTATCTATATAGGTATGTATTTACAAAAGAAAAAAATGAGAGCCGTCACGGGACGCCTGGCAGATGTGAAACATCGACATTATTTTGTAAAAGTAATATGCAGAGAAGAACATATTGTGATAGGAACTAAATATGTCATAATGATAAAATAAAAAGCCGATTGCGCATGCGTCACGGCATGCGTCGCCACGCCAGAAATCTGTTTTACGTGCGGCTATAGATGTTTCACATCAAATAGTATGCCAGTTATTTCGTTTCGATAGTACAAGCACTGCTTGGTTTAGTATCAGATGGCCGTGTGTGAATAATGTCCCAAGATAGTATTAATATTCCACCTTATTTATTGATTTTCCTATTATATACATATTTATTGTTATAAAATTGATACATAACATAATAATATACAAATAAATACGTAAAAAAACAGAGCTCCCTCAGCGGCGGGGTTATACGCCCTAGGCCGCGGTGGACATTATTACTATACATTGTGTAATATGAAAAATTTACGTAATTTAGGGATCACTATCGCCTCATAAGCGTAAAGAAATTAAAGAAGACCCGTTTGTGAAATCCGAAAAATATTCTTTTACCCTCCATACAAAATGCATTAGCCGATCTTTATTCTTGTACTGCAAGATAATTTTATAGCATATTTTTAAAGTTGATGTGTTTAAATTCAAAATCAAAATTCATTTATTCCGTTAAATATTACATTTGTGTGGAATCGTCAATGTTTTTAGCCACGTTTTTTCGCGTTCCCCGTTTTTCAGTTTCATAGGCAAGAAAAGCTCCTTAAGTTACACCCGCTATTTTTTTACAAGGGCATAGAATATCATCACCCCATCACATCCCGTGGGGGGCGTAGAAATCGACCGAGGGAATACCTACTAGAGAACGGGCAGCAGCGTTTTTCTGTGATCTATGACCATCAAACTGCGATCACCAACCCGTCTGCCAAGCGTGGCGATTATGGCATATCCCCCATACTTTGGGGTGGCTTTTGTCTAGCAGTGGACCTACTGTGACTGGCACGACGGATATTATTGTCTCTTTGTTTGTCATTACATTCGAATTTTAAATCGTATTCCAAGGGAAACTGCGAAAATGAATTCACTAGCATCTCCGTAAATGTTAGTTAATTCGTTAGATAAGGTAAACACAATCTGTACAAATAAATAAAATTGGAGTATCTGTTTGTAATATTGAAATAACTGGTTTTTACTACATTAATATGAATATTTATACGGTACATACACCAAAATATTTTTTTTTTTAATTTTTGTCTGTCTGTTCGTTCCGGCTAATCTCTGAAATGGCTGGACCGATTTTGACGGGACTTTTATTGGAAGGTAGCTGATGTAATAAGGAGTAACTTAGGCTACTTTTATTTCAGAAAAAGTCTTTTATTTTACAAAAAAAACGAAATAAACGAATTAACACGCGGACGAAGTCGCGGGCACAGCTAGTAACATCTAAAATCGAAAAACAAATCACATTGGTTTCTTGTAAAATCGAATGAAACACGATTAAGGGGAACCAATTCGAATACTTATTGTCGACCTTTCAGTTTTCTGTTTCGTTTATCGTAATCTAATAACGAATTCAAAGCAACCAATTTCGGCGGAGAAAACTCTCAGTATCGGTGTTATTACTGTTTTTAAATAGCTATTCTGATGAATCGCTATTGTGATGGGATCAAGAAACCCATCAGGGCCTCTACAAGCTAATTCGCCGAACTTCGATTTCTTTAAGGGCGTTCTAATAAATAAAGGTTAAAAGTGACTTAATCAATCGTTAAATCGGCTTCAACGTTGACAATCGATTCCTGACCATTTATGACGTCACATGTGCTCATGGAAGCAGATTTAACGATTGATTAAGTCTTTATTAACCTTTATTTATTTGAACGCTATTTAAGAAATCGATGTTCGGCGAATTAGCCGGTGAGCCCCAGTAATAGAAGTGAACTCAATGAAAATAAAAACGTAAGATACCATACATCTTTACTTTAGTTAACTGGAAAAAGAGGCGTTATTTACAGAAGAGGCTATAATAACTTAACGAATATCGAAACGAATAAATTGTTAAAATAATAATAATGTACTCCTAGTCGGTTTCAGCCACGGCGGTCTCAATGGAGATTAGCCATTTTCGCAGAACATATTATAATGCACATGTGTGAGCGCATATACAGGGGCTTCGATTGTTCTATTCCATCACTCTTATGTTCGTTTGGGACGTCACGACTGGAAAGAGGTCGGGTACAGGACCGATGGCTGTACTTGCTCTTCGAGCCACGGGGTTAGGATCAACTGCCATACTTCGGGCTGATACTGAGAGATTTTCATAACAGAATATTCCCAAATTCACTTATTAGCTTGAATGAAGATTTGAAGCTAGTACCTAATCATAAAGAATATGAACACGCTACAATTGTTCTAATAACTTAATTAAAGCAGTGAATAATGATAATTCTTTGTTATATTTTTTTTGATAATATAATAATATCTTTCTCTATCGATGACAGTTGTCCATAAGGTTAATTTATAAACAGTAATAATTAAAAAATACCCATCATATCCAGACTCCTGCCAACTGAAACTTCGTCGCTTCGCCAACATGGTTCATATAAAAAATCTTTAAAAAGCATATAATTGTACGTTATTTATTAATTGCAAAAGATTAATACATATTAAAAAAGGTACATATTAAAATTGATGGTTCCAATACCAGATTAAGACAGGGGCCGAGAGGAAAGCTGTTTAAATTTCCATCAGCTAGGACAAATCTCTTAGAATTTTCTCCAATTAGTATCTCATTAAAGATACTTAATGAAGTTTCCAAAAGACTGGACATTTTTACTTTGTACTCTGGCGGAATTTAGGAAAGTGACTCTTGAATACTTGACATCGTTGTAAGGATTTATGTTATTTAATAATGATAAACACTTAACTGTAATGTAAAAATATAATTTATATTAAATGTAATAATGTCATATTTTAATTAATGTTGTACATAATTATCACATTGGATGTAACCCTGTAATGGTAATTATGTATGTTGTTATAAATGCACGTGTGGCGCAGCGGCTAAGCCAGTCGTCTCGCCGCTTCATGTCGCGTGTTCGAATCCCGCGCCGAACAACTATTTGTGTGACCCATAAATAGTTGATCTTAATCTGTATGTAATTAATTGTTGTCCGTCTATTATATAATATAAACAAAATGAAGAGATATTGCAAATAGTCAGTAGTCAATTGAAGTTAATCTTTAAGTTAACAATGACATTGTTTTTGTTACAGATTTATGCAGACGAAGATATAAGCAGTATAGCTGACGGCAAAGACAAGGACCGCTCGTACGATTCTCTGGAGAAGCTCCATGAGCTTACAGTTCTGGAGGATGATAATATGGGTGACGATGAAGATCTACTGGATTCTGATGATGATGATGCAGAAAGTGGTGATTGGTATCATGACATCGAAAGCAGACTAACTCACGTAAGTGGACTTACGTAAAGGCAGCAATATTTGTGGATTGGTTCACAGATCACATGCAAGCAAAATTTAACGTTAAATTTACAGTATAAAGTTGTAGATTATTTTAATACTGCCTCGTTGGTCTAGCGGTAGCGTATTCAACAGCAAGTTGACAGTACTATACCCCCCTACCTCGGAGGGCACATAAAATCGTCGGTCCAGGGGCTCTACCGGCTAAGTCGCCGAACATCGATTTCTTAAATGTCGTTCAAATAAATAAAGGCTAAAACTGACTTAGTCAATCGTTAAATCGGCTTCAACGTTGACAATCGCTTCCGGACTATTTATGACGTCACATGTGCTCATGGAAGCCGATTTAACGATTGATTAAGTAATTTTTAACCTTTATTTATTTGAACGCCATGTAAGAAATCGATGTTCGGCGACATAACCGGTAGAGCCCCTGTACCTGATGTCTTTTCGGTCGTATCGCTAGTTGTCCCATCAGATCATGAGAGTGACGGAATAGAAAGTTGTTTGCGCACACACTTGTGCACTGTAATATGTCCTGCATAATTGGCTAGTCTCCATTGAGACTGGCCGCCATGGCCGATGTTCGGCCTGGAGGACATTATTATTATTTTCAAATAGCTTGTATTATGTGAAAATAAACATACTTTTTAAAACATGGGATCCGAAATCAGAAATTAAATGAAATATAACAAAAGACCTCTACCTTTTGATACATTTTTATGTGATTTTCTAGTCAGCAATAGTGCGCGCTATTATTCACAGATACGAGTGGTTAAGACACATTTACCGCTTTCACATTTGAAATTAAGCCAAGTATAATCTATTTAGTCAATCAAATCCTCAGCTGAAGAATTAAGTACAGGCGCCAGCACATCAAGCTACCCCAATCTTTCAAATTTCCCCAATTGAAAGTGAACCTTATACTTTAGTGATAATTTTATTTGTTTAATTTTAGAAACAAACAGTCTTATCCAAACATGTTTACAAAATAAATTCATAGATTTTAGACAAATGCTTTCCTTTATTACTCGTAACTACAAGTATAATTTAGTAAAGGATATCATTATCAAAGGTTAGTAGAATCGTAAAGACAAGCATAGATAAAAAGAATCTTGAAGAAAATAATAGATAAATATAAGAAAAAATATACATATACATATATATATAGCTGCTAAACCTGATCAAGCCCAGAAATACAATTTAGAAATTTTTTCTTGAATTTTTTCATTGTTACACAAAAGATATCTACTTTAAAAAGTTTATTATTATATAATCGACACGAACGTCTAATAAAACTATTATTGACATAGCAAGTTCGACTACATGGAATATCAAATAAAAGTTGTAAATCTATAACAGAAATATACTACCATAACTAGGATACAGAGATGGCATTTAGTGGGGGCCGGAATTCAAGTTAAGCGTCATAAGTGTCCTAACGCTTCAGATTAACTAATCAGCTTACAGTAAGGCTCCAAATTCAGTGTTATCTCTCTTCACGGGTCATGTTTCAGTTTAGTTTCCATCTGCGACTTCACCCGCGTAATTTATTCAGCCGTATAATTTGGTATTTTATCTGGATTAATTTATTACTCCTTATAACATCAGCCATTGCTGTAGCCGTTCGAAGATTAGCCGGAACATACCACAACTATGTTAGGTATATTAGGTACTACAAACTTTTTAAAGTCCACGTGAATATAAACCTTTTTGAAGTTATACTTCTTTTGGCGCGATGGAGAAAAATGATGAGAGTGAATTTTTACGATGCGCGCGCACACCGACACCAAAAAATTTAACAGCATGACGTTAGTTCTAGGTAGTATGAAAATTGATAACTATGTTCAAGTTGTATATTAAGAAGTATAACTTCTAACGCGTGTACATAAGTACACACAATTTTTTTTTATTTTATTTATACAATCTGACAAATCTTTTATTTTTACACGAATCAATTACCTACCTTAATGTTGAAATTACAAACAGACACTTAAATTTTACCCCATTGAAATCTGTCCAAAGGACAAAAAAATATTATTTTATAAGTACTTTCATGTGCATTTAGTAAAAAGATTACATTACAAAAATAAATGTAATGGAAGTGTCTATTATACTTCAATTCTATTTATTTGTATTAAATTCAGTAAACTATCTACATCAAACACCTTGTCAATACAGCATCGTTCATATAATAGGTCTTTACCTATGAAATTGCCGTTTTGTATGAAAAAATTTAAACGAATTTTTTTCATGAATTTTTTTATTTGTATTAATCGAAGTAATCACCCATGCAATCAATGCATCTTTGCCATCGCAGTGGCAGTTTATTGATGCCCTTCTTAAAGAAATCAGCTGGACGGGAGGCAACAAATTCTTCAAAGGCATTTTGTACTGCCTCTCGGGTATTGAATTTTTTTCCCGCCAAGAAGTTATCCAAATTCTGGAAAAAGTAGTAGTCTGTAGGCGCAAGGTCTGGTGAGTAGGGCGGATGACGGAGAGCTTCCAACCCCAGTTCTTGCAACTTGGAGACCGTCTGCTGTGCAGTATGAGGTCGCGCGTTGCAGTGCAGGAGCAGCGGAGACGAGCGATTGACCAATGCTGGTTGGAGATGCGCCAGCTTCTCCATCATTGTGCTCAGTTCTTCACAGTACACATCTGCAGTAATGCTCACCCCGTTTGGTAAGAAGCTGTGATGAATCACACCGGCGCTAGACCACCAAACAGTGACCATCACTTTTCTAGGGGTAAGTTTTCGTTTAGGGCATTGTTTAGGTGCTGAACCAGGATCCAACCAACTTGCTGAGCGCTTGCGGTTATCAAACAGAATCCATTTTTCATCGCAGGTAACAATGCGGTTCAAAATTCCTTCATTTGTGTGTCTGTTGAGCAGTGCAAGGCACGTCTCGACGCGTACTTCGCGCTGGCGATCATTGAGTTCGTGGGGCACCCATTTGTCAAGCTTTTTTACCTTGCCAATTTGACGCAAATGGACCAATATTGTTTTGACGCTAACGTCGAAAGCTGCTGCTAATTCAGCCGTAGATTGTGTATCATCAGCTTCCACAACCGCCTTTAATTCGTCATTGTCGACCAAAGTCTTCGGACGACCGCGAGGTTCATTTTTCAGGTCGAAATTTCCAGAACGGAAGCGAGCAAACCAATAACAGGTGGTGCGTTGGTTTGTAGTGTTAGCTCCGTAAACGTCGTTGATGTTGCGTGCCGCTTGTGCCGCGTTGCTGCCACGACGGTACTCATATTCCATAATTACTCGAATTTTTAACGTATCCATGATGACGAAAAAGATTGAAATGCGATGAAAATGTAACACTAATCAATAAAGAAATGACTACTTTTGGAAAAAAGAATCCATGTTTTTAAAATAAAATTAATTTGAAATTAGAATTCTTAGCCAAACAAAAATTATTTTGATTTGAAATGGCCAGTACTGCAGAACGGCAATTTCATAGGTAAAGACCTAATATGAGCTATGAGATTACTCATCTCCGAGGTTTAATATTTGAAATACAGTAAATAATGTTCCGAGCATTTTAAGCTTCACCGCTCAGCGCTGCTGTCAGGGGGAATTAATATGAAAATCGATACAATATTACAGTAGCACAGATGATAAAGTGTACCGAGAAACTACGAATTTATGTTTTAAATATACAATGTTTAATATAATACACTTGTGCGTGGGCGAAGCTTTAGGTAAGCTCCTAAAGTACAACCCACGAAACTTGTATGTTATAATTTATCAAAGTATGCAAAATACATTTTGCAAGTCCCATACAAACCTGACGTTCAGGATGACTCATTTGTTATGAAGGACATACAGTTTCTTTTTTCAAAATGAATTTACATGACATGTGTATGTTGTCTGTTGTTTGTCAAACGATTTTGATAATTCTTTTATTTTTATTGACAAATTAACAATTGCATAGTAATTTTGTTACAATCAGTTCAAATAAATCAGTCAAAAGAAAAAGTTGAAGTCGGTTTGTAATTCGGTTTGTAATTGTATTTTGTATACGGATTTTTAGTTATACGAGTTTTAGTTCAACGTATAAATTGGGATTCTATTAGACACTATTTACTTGGCTTATTTCTTGACTGCCTCGTTGGTGTAGCGGTAGCGTGTTACCGCAGATAATAAGGTCCTGGATTCAAATCCCGTGTCGAGAAAAATTGATTTTGGGAATTTTCTGTTAAGAAAATTTCTCAATATCAGTCCGAAGTCTGGGAGTCGGTGGTATTACACCCCCCTGATCGGAGAGCACATAAAGCCGTCGGTTCTGTACCTGACTCTTTCCGGTCGTGTCATTATTCGTCTCATCGGATCAGGAGAGTGATAAAATAGAAAGTGCCCCCGTGTTTGCGCACACACATGTGCGCTATAATATATCCCGCGCAGATGGCTAGTCTCCATTGAGACTGGCCGCCGTGACCGAGATCTACCAGGAGGACTTTAACTTTAACTATGATTTGAGATATGATCGAGTACCTCGGTGGCGGATTCAGTCGCAGATTATGAGGGTTTGAAATCCCTGGTTGAGCCAAAAATTGCTATTGGTATTTTTATGGCTCGACAGACTCTGTCCTGACTCTGTCACCTGTTATCAAGTGACCCTTTTGTTACCCGTTATATATTGACTAGACTTGGACACACATTTTGAGTTTTATTCATAACTAGCTGTGCCCCGCGGTTTTGCCCACGTTAAACTTTATAAATTATCACAGCTCCTCCCCCGTAGGTGATAGCGTGATAATATGTAGCCCATATGTTGTCCCGACCTCTTAGTAATGTTCATGCAAAATTTGAAGTAAATCCATGCAGTACTTTTTGAGTTTAGCCCGGACATACATACAGCCAAACAGACAAAAATTCTAAAAACTATACTATATTTTTGACTTCCATATCGAGTGTATATCACGCCCCAAGTGTCCTTTAAAAAAAATATTCAATGTCCATTTTTGACTTTCCTACGATTTTATTATATGTAGGTATAGAAGAAGATAGATTGCTCTTAATTTTTATCTCCCTATGCCATTAGAAGGTAGGTGAAAGTGTAAAACACATTGCCCACAACGATGTATTGAGTGGTATCGGGAATTTAATACCCACAAATTTCAAACTATTTCTTGCTTCGTTGAAACAATGGTATGGGCACACTCATGTTTATTTATCCATAAATACATTGTTATTACAGTTACGAATATCATGTATTCAGGGCTGATAAAGTTAGAGCGAATTAAATTAAATCTGCAGTCAAGGTGCTCTAAATTGAATAACCTAGTGCTCAAAATATTGTATTAGATATTTAAAGGGTGTTTTTGAGTGATATGACAGCTTTTGATGTGAAACATCTATAGCCGCACGTAAAACAGATTTCTGGCGTGGCGACGCATGCCGTGGCGACGCGTCGCCACGCTATACGATAGTAGTGTGTACGGTGTGGCGACGCGCAATCGACTTTGTATTTTATCATTATGACATATTTAGTTCCTATCACAATATGTTCTTTTCTGCATATTACTTTTACAAAATAATGTCGATGTTTCACATCTGCCAGGCGTCCCGTGACGGCTCACATTTTTTTAGAGGATAGAAAGTATTAAAAGTCATCTCAGTTCAAATTTGGATGTGTGAATTGTGAGAATAATTCGCGTTAAAGAACTCACTTTCGTAGTAAAATCGTCGATCATGAAGTTGCTAATGGGATTGAACTTGTTATTTTTCGCTGATCTTTATAGTTTTTTACTCACTTCAATACAGGAGGTGGCTATCTTCACTGTTTGTGAACCAATTGATATTTAATTTTTATTCAATAGGAATGCTTTAAATATAATATGGTGCCATATAAATTGTATTCAGGTCGATTGTTACAAAGAAATAATGGTCTTGGTTGTATGGTTTACCGACTTTAATAAGAAACAGGTTTTCGGGACAACATTAGGGATTACTTTCGAAATGACTCCATATATGTACATAAATTTGTTTATATTACCTGTTATAAAGAAAATTTGAAGTAATATGTCTTTTAAAAGCAGTATTTTTTTATGTATATTGTGACTACAATGATTCTGAACATTATTTGGATAGTACTAACTTATCGTAAAGGCAGTGGTCACCCTAGTATCAGAGTTGTACAAGCCGCCTAGTAGACCTCTGACTTAGCGACTGTTTCCTAATGATTACAATCGGGACATTTTAACGTACCCTTCAAACCACGGACACGCTAAAACCACTATGGTGGTCACCCATCTGAGAACTGACCTTGAGCATAGTTAGCTTAACCACGCCGCTTACTTACAGACCGATGACATATTGATGAATAATTAGTGTTCACCGAGGCGCTCATTCAATTTAAGATTTAGGCAAATACTATATTATTATATTATATTGCGACCAAAGAATATTTGCCTAAATCTGAAATTCCAGGAAAGAAAATTCACAATACTCTTGTATTCTGAAAGTAATGGGTCTTAAGAGGCCTTCCATATTGGGAAAGAATTCATTCGAAGTCTATAAACTTTTATTACATAGCCCAACTTTTCATGGGTATGACATTTATCCTCGTATAATCTAAGTTATGACACTAACAACTTGGCAAAGAGACCTTTTTACCCTTTTACCGAACTTTCAATAGGTATTTGAATTTAGATCGGTTCTTTTTAGCAACAAAATATATTGAAATTGAAATATCGAGACGATAAGACATTATATTTTTCATATCGAGCTTTATGGACTCCAATAATAGGACATTATATTATTGCCAAACATTTGGACATTGATACCAACCTAAATACTAATTTTATTAGAAACTTACCTTCATTTCTATATGCGGTGTTGCGGTAAAGTTTTTGAAGGATTTGTCTTATTCTAATTAGAGATTTATCCAAAAACAAATATAGCAGTCTGGAGTAATATATTTAACGAAAGCAAATCACGGTTATTACATTATACTTGTAAAACATTTTCAGAGTGCATTGTGCACCGCAAAATTTGTTTTGTCTGGGCGTGATTTCTAGAAAAGGATTGTACCTAGCCTTTGTGGCTAACTACCCGCCGCATGCATCTGCATTTTTTCTTTGTATGAGGTTTCGCCCAAGAATTTTACTCGTATGTATGGGTAGAGGACACACAAGACTTGTCTGTTTACAATTCCAAATTCAAATTAATTTGTAATATACATAGCTATAGGTTAACTATCTTTTGCTTATTAGACGAAAGCAAATGAGCAAATGATCTTTGACATTATGTCAAAGATCATTTGCTCATTTGTTTTCGTCTAATAAGCAAAAGTTAGTTAACCTCTGTACGTGTTACAACATGTTTACTGGGTTTAATTCAATTATGAGTTCTTTTCCAGCAAAGCTTTGTCAGAAACCTGTGAGTGATGGGCGGATAACAATCAGTACCTACCTACCCAACAACATTTTTGTATTACAATGGAAAAAAGAGCCTTTTATATCACTGATTCGGTAACCATTGAAATATCAAGATAGCACCAAAAGGTGATATTGATTAATGGAAACATTTCGTTTTCATACATATACGAGAACTTACTGTGTTACACATATCTACAGTAAGTTCTCGTATAAACACTTAATACAACAGCTGGCACCAATTTTGGGTAGGCATTTGAGGCAAGCTGAAAACTTGTCCCATGCCTCTGCTATTATACCCCAACTGGGAGCTGTAAAGCTGGCCGGTGAGTAGCAGGGCTAAATCAACCCCTCAAGTTTTAAAAATATTTTTTATTCCGAAAATATGTTATGTGTACATTGAGAACAGTTTTAATGTACAATAAAATACAGACGGTCACTTGAGATGTTTTTTAATTGACACATTTTACAATGAAATACTGAGATATTCACATGGGACTTTTTGTTAATCATCATTATTCAAAATAAATTTAATAAAATATGAAATTCTGATTTGGCCAAAAATGTCACATTAAATTTGCAACGACAAATATGCAATTTTTATGTGTTGTAGTTTAATACGCTGCGTATGTAATGTAGCCAGAAGCTTGCCTCAAACCTATATATATATTCAATGCTCGAAACAACCACGGTCTTGTTGTACGTAACTCTTGTTTGGGACAGTGTATATTATTCTACAACATACTTCTCAATGATGATGCCATTGGGAAGTTTGTTGGAGACGTATATCAGTAATTAACAAACTGAACACAACAATTAAAGCCAAATTGTGTAGGAGGGCGTATTATAAGATTTCAAATTACATTAACCACATAATTGCTAGGGAATGAGTTGTTGGAAGTCGGGTCGGGTGTTTGATGACGCCGAAAGCATATGTGTGCATGAACATGTCTGTTTGTCATGAGTCTGGTCATTATCTATATATGCAAGTATGTATTTACAAAAGAAAAGTAGTATATGTAGTATATCAGTTCTCTGGTTTTTATAGTACAGACGCCAGCACATCCAGCTACCCCAATCTGTGAATTGGGGTAGCACAGTCCATTTTTATTCCAAGAAACTAATTTAGTAAATAACAATGCATTTACATGTTAAATTAAAAATTCTGTGTATGTATTATGATTTCAACATAATATTCTAATTGGGAAACACCCCAATAAGAATATTATGTGAGGGTGTGCGTTAATTAAGTTACATGTTGTATAAATGTAATTAAATGTTAAGATTCTAATGATTTAGAGAAAAAGGTTCTTACTTGGTTTGTCAGTGGCAGTAGACGCCTATTAACGCACTGCAGTTGGGGAAAAAATACGTTTGCCGCCACTAATCATAAAAAATGGCAACAGTTGGCTCTACCAGCTTCAACACAAGAATATTCGAACTTCTACACTCTGCTACCTCCGATGTCACCGTAACTTGACAAGTAGGTATTGAGTAGTCAGAGGCACTTAGTAATGGGGTGGAGTTTGAAAGACGCTTTACTGCCCGTCGCCCCGTATTATTGTCGCCTCATTAGGTTTGAATCGCAGGCACCACTAAGGTATATATGGACGATATTTATGGACCAATATTTAAGCTCTAATGGCACTAACATATACACATGTTCATTTTGTATAACCCCACTCACATAATTTCATGTGATCGCCATCAGACACAGCCGGGAAGAGATTTGGTGCAGAATGACGGGTTTTAAGTGCTCTTCGAGGCACGAATAAAAGGTATAGGTCGCTTCAGAAAGCCCTGTTTGTGTAAATTCGCATTAGAGAATCCAATTATGTACAATATATTATATACAAGCTTTAACATAAATTGCGGGCGTAACTTGGAGCGCCATCTACCCATAAAAATGGAGCTTATGAGACCAACCATTTTGCGAAAAACAACAAATTTTTTAAAATTTTTGTTACTATCCTGGGACATTATTCACAGACGGACATCATATCCCAAACTAAGCAGAGCTTGTACTATGGAAACCAAATAACTGATGTACTAGATAGAATACTTTTCTTGGTACTGTGCCTCTAGCACGAGTTCCTGCAGTTTACTTACTCGATCACACGTACAGTTTCTCCCATACATTGAGCACCAGCGCCTCTCGCAGAAACTATTAAGAACTAAAACTCTGGTGCTCAATGTATGGGACGAAACTGTACGTGTGATCGAGTAAGTAAACTGCAGGAACTCGTGCTAGACGCACTGGTTCGAAACCCGCAGGCCGATTAGATTTATGATTTCTCATGTTGAGATAAAGACTCAAGGAATCATTATCAGAAAAATGGGAAATCTTAAATTATATACATGGTTACTGGGTAAGTCGACCTAGATTCTTTATGGGGCTATAGTTTTCACCATTTCTGACTAATTTGACTATAAAATAATAATGAATAAATGAAATAATAAATAATATTTTTAAACACACCTGCAGCATACACCAATTTTTTTTACTTTAAACCTGTTCGGTGACCCAGTTAGTTTAATTGCCTGCAATTTATTTATGAAAATATATGTTTGTCGAATTACCCAGTATCCTTGTATACGTATACATTTATGCTAACAAGAAGATTATCGTATAGCTAACCTTTGGTTTCTTTTTTAATCTATACATTTAAAAAGTAGTATGTGTAGAGTATTTTGTCGCGTGTCAAACATAATTATTGTTGTAGTTGAAATTAATATTTATTTATTTAAACTTTATGCACAACATAAAGGCGGACTTAATGCCCAAGGCATTCTCTGCCAGTAAACCTTGGGGTGATGCAGAGATTACATGGCAGGTGCACTATGAGCTTAAAGAATAACACTGAGCGTAAAAATATAGATACTTAATACATTTACATAAAATACCCAATACCTATATTATAATATACTAATATACAATATTCGAAAGTTTATGAAAATATTTTTCTCTCTACTAAAAAGTAATATCAACATTATTATTTACCTATAATAACACAAGCGGCAACCATCTTGTTTATGCTCATACCTAATAAAAACTGTGTAGAAAATTGTAGGAAAATTTACATCGTAATTGTTAATATTATTTTATTAATCACGTCCCAATTTTGTTTTTATCTTTTAAACTCAGTGGCGGCTGCTGAAAACTTTTAATAATTTAATGTTGAGTGAATGCATCTGTCGACGCGAATTCAAAAGTATAGGGCTGAAAATTAAATTGTGGATGTAGATTCAGGTTCCATAACTTATAACTGAATGCATCGAAATATGTTTAGTTTAAATATTGTTTTTTTTTATTATTGTTTCATTTTATTACATAATGTCAAATTAATTTTATCACACAATCTATGTATCTTCTTTTCCCAGTTTTACTTATCGTATGGGCAGTGGTTACCCAATTTACAGTCACAGTTGTTTGAGCCGCCCATAAGGCCTCTGACATGCCCTCGTGCCCTACAAGACGCACGGAGACGCTCAGAAATTAAACCACCTGGGCGATCACCCATCTATGGTCTGACTGCGAACCTAGTTGCTTAACCTCACCAATCACTTACGGATCAGTGAGAGCAAGTAGGCGTTACCCCCGTCAATAACGTAACGGAAAAAAGAAACGGTAATTCATAGGCGTGAGCTTTCAAAAGGATAATAAGCGAATGAAAAGGTATAGTCGGTTTGTCTTACGGAAAGTTCCCAGGTACTTTTCTATACAACATTAAGATGAAAATTTACAGACTTTATTAATCAATGAGTACATTTTTCTCTTTACTGGTAACCCCTTGAGGTGTTTAATTTATTAATATAATCCTTCGTAATTATTCCTCTTAATGATGTTGGTTTATTCACATGGAAAAGAGATATCTGAACACGGTTCACTGAATTTGAAGGGGCGTTCAATACAGTAGACGCCACGTCACGTTGGTACGTACAGTATGACGTTGACAACGTGTTCATTTAGTTTCTCTATGGGTGTTTACGCAATGCAAATATGCCACAGACAATATAATTTATTCATGGCGAAACAACAATTTTGGGAAATTATTATATACCGATTTCATATTATGATGATGGTTCTGTTTTTCTTTTTATTACCCTTTTATACCAAAATGTACACACACGAAAAGGGATATTTATAAATGCACATCAAAGAAGTGATCACACAACAATTTATCTAATTTTCATATCACATATACCTACTGATCCTGAGACCTGTAATACAGGTTTGTTTGAAAACCTAAAACTCTGGTCTCTCACAATGTTATGTCACATAGTATATATATATCAAGTGTAATACCACATAATAACTAGTATATAACCATTGTGAAAAGAAAATAAAATTTATTTTGATTGATTTTGATTGATTGATTGATTGACTACTGCACGGCAAATGGTATGACGTAACTGAAAATGTATTTAGCTACTAGAAAAGTAGGTTATGTTGAATTGCGATCATACAACGAATTTTTTCATAAATAATTTCATATCCAGAAACAAATGAATTTATTTGACAATTCACATATAAATAAATGGGTCACACGTCAACTTATTTTGCTATAACTATTTTTCTGTGTAATTGATATTTTTGTTTAGACGACGGATTTTTTTTAATACAAAAGGGAGTATTTATTAATTTGCAGTAAAATACTGCCTAAAGCAACATTAAAACCAATATGAGACTTTTATGCCACGTAGTCTTTAAAGTGCAAGAAAATGTCATTGATTTCAACGGTCACTTTACACATTAAAAAACAATATTCGATTTTAATGCCAAATCCTTTAAGTCCAATAAAACTGGAACAAAACCTTTTCTCATTTTAACCGATTCAAAACAAGATGGTTATTAGTTGAACTTGAATGTATTTTTTTGTATGTTTGTTACGCGATTTCTTGGTTGTTTGCTAACCGATTTTGATTGTTCTTTTTGTATTTATTCTGTGAGAAATGTTGATGGCTGGGTGTGAGAAAATTGCAACCACGCATATACATTTTGGTTAAATCAGTTGTATCGAAAATTCGGAGAAATTTTTAATGATATATAAATTAGTAATTATTATTTTATCGGTGTTTTTTTAGTCATCTCGCAGGATATGATACCAAGTTTACCCTTGTTTGAACAACATATATACATGCATAGACTCACGCCTTTTTCCCAGAGGAGCAGGCAGAGAAAACGGATTCCTATTTGTCACGCCACACCTCTTTTGCCTCGTTTACTGTCATTATATTCTTCATAAATGCACGCCGGTTGAGGGTGCTTCTGACCTTCTTTGAAAAACAGACATTTTAATTTTGCTCTCTTTGCGCGGTGCCATTCTTGATTGATATGTGTATTGCTTTTGATGAACTTTTATAGACCCAAATTCTCTATTTTGGATCCATCATTATGTACATGATTTAGATAACTAACAAAAATATAATTTTAGTTAAAAAGACATCTCTACTTTATTTTTCTCTCTGTTGAACAGATTGGCACAACGAACATGGTGCATCTTCGACCTGAGGACTTTGTGGACAGCGAGGTGACCTTCCAGGCAGACCGCGACCGGTCCAACATCAGGGAGCTTAAGAGGCGACTCAACGAAAACCCAGAGGATCCTGACCTGCCTGGTAAGGAACATTTGCTTATCTACACACAACGCTGAAAATCGGATGTTTGCCTGAAACATCAGTGTCTTGTAGAGACCAAATTCTTTAGACAATTGAATCTTCAGATTTTAAACTTTTTATTTTTATCTCTTTATAAAATACGACGCTCGCACTATGGAAATAAATCCTTGTTTCGGGAACTTTATAAACGCAAACTTTGAACTTAGCGGACACACAACGCACCCAGACTTAAAACAACCATTTATGGCTACACAAATAGATTTTCTGTGCAGGCATCGAACCCGAAAGAGGGGACTACCTCAACCACTACGTCTCTCGCGCCATTAAAAATCATTTATCCTAATTCAAAACTTCCGAAAGGGTTCAACTGATAACTATTCGAGTCGCTTCTCAACATTGAACTTGAAAAGGATCCTAAAGTTCAGATTTATTTATAAGTGCTGAACTTTATTATTATAATAATATCTAGGGACAATGTCACACAGATCATCCTAGCCCCAAACTAAGCAAAGCTTGTCCTATGGGTACCGGGCGACGATATACATACTTATATAGATTGATAAATACTTATATACATAGAAAACATCCATGACTCAGAAACAAATATTCGTGCTCACCACACAAATATTTGCACTTACCGGGATTCGAACCCGGGACCACCAGCTTCGTAGGCAGGAGCACTACCAACTAGGCTACGGTGAACGTCAATTATTATTCCGTTATTAATACATTTGCTGTACAATAGAGAGTATTGTATTGTATTATTCTAAGAAATTTGATAGCCGTATGGTTTCCGTCCCAGAAACAATAACAGGGCCGCCCATACGGGTCACGTAAAAAGCGACTAAGGGATCCACCAGGTAGTCGGGCAGCAGCGCAGTTAGGTGGTAGCTTGTAGGTACAGACGTCAGCACATCAAAATACCCATCTGTAAAATTTCCCCAATTGAAAGTGAACCTTTTGATTATGTGATAAAGTTGAAAATCTATAAAAGAATTTGATGATGAAAGAAATTGACAGATTGGAGCAGCTGGGTGTGCTGGCGTCTGTAGAAGCTACCACCTAACTGCGCACCTAACAACGTTATTAAACCTTTGGAGGAGGCCTCCTTCAAAGGTTTAATAACGTTGTTAGATGCGCAGTTAGGTGGTAGCTTCTACAGACGCCAGCACACCCAGCTACTCCAATCTGTCAATTTCTTTCATCATCAAATTCTTTTATAGATTTTCAACTTTCAGTCTGATATCGTCCACTGCTTGACATAGGCCTATGTCAAGCAGTGGACGATATCAGACTGTTGATGATGAAGATTTTTTTTTATTCCACCAAGTCGGCAATAATGTAATCATACGGCTCTGCCTAATGTTAACTGGTTACCCTAGCCCTACCTTATTACACATGGCTTAAGTAGCGGTCACTTCCGACCCTTCCCTATGAGCTCTGGTGACCTTACTTCCAGACAAAACCACAGTATATTTTTTTAAAGACACCGCCTGCACTAGGGAATTTAATCCCTGTGTCGCGGGGTACTTTAAAAAAAAAAGACAATGTCCGCCTTAGGGTATTTAATCCTTTACAAACATAATAGACGAACACAAATTACACCCAAATTCAGAACAAATATTTATGGGCACACATATAGTTGTCCGGCGCGGGACTGGAACCCACAACACGAAGCGGCGAGGCGACTGTCTAAGCCGCTGCGCCACACGTGTAGTCAAATATTAACATAATAATGCTATTTATTACCTGGAATATATATTTAGTTAGAGGTGACGGTCACCGTGGCCTAGTTGGTAGTGCTCCTGCCTACGAAGCTGGTGGTCCTGGGTTCGAATCCCGGTAAGTGCAAATATTTGTGTGATGAGCACGAATATTTGTTTCTGAGTCATGGATGTTTTCTATGTATATAAGTATTTATCTATCTATATAAGTATGTATATCGTCGCCTGGTACCCATAGTACAAGCTTTGCTTAGTTTGGGGCTGGGATGATCTGTGTGACATTGTAAATAAAAAAAAAATAATGATATGGATTTGAATGATATCAAATACTTACTTGCAGACATTTATAAATGTAAGTTTACTGGAAATTGAGTGGATTTATGACGCCAAAAAGCGAAGCATTGAGTTTCAAGGACGAAAAAGCAGTTAAGAGCTGTTGTGAAAGAGATCCTAAAGAAAGATCCGTGTCATGAATTTTAACAAGTTCTGCTACATTTTTTCACGAGATTTACGTGACATGTTTCTTAAAAATTAGGCACAAAAAAGTTCAGACAAGGACAATAGCTGCCTTATTATTAAATCATCATAATTCCTTGTGACAGCAAAAACGATGTTAGTTTGTTATGGTTATATGTGACTGGCCTGTTGGTTTAGTGTCTTAACTAAGCTACGCTAGAGGTAATTATAATAATAAAATCATTAAACTATACATATAATCAAATCGTAGGAAAGTCAAAACTGTACATTGAATATTTTTTTAAAGGATACTAGGGGCGTGATCCTCAATCGATATCGTAACCAAAAATATAGTTTTTAGAATTTTTGTCTGTGTGTCTGTTTGTCTGTATTTGTGTCTGTTTGTCTGTATTTGTTTTACTTCTAATTTTGCATGAATATTACTAAGAGGTCGGGTCAACATATAGGCTACATATTATCACGCTATCACCGACGGGGGAGGAGCTATGATAGTTTCTAAAATTTAACGCGGGTAAAACCGCGGGGCACAGCTAGTTTCTCTCATAAAGTTTTGTCAAGTAGGTTAGTAATAACAGTAAATGATATAACTAAGTCAAATCTACTATGTGAGAGCTGGTGCCCGTGCTAGGTTTAATAAAAAACCTGTATTACATTATCGAGGGTTCTATACTCACCCAGGGCAAATCTTTGTGTTGAGCGCGATTATTTGTTCTGCATCTGGGTGTTAGTAATATATATGCATAGCTGGGCACCGTTAATCAAATAGTTAACTTCGTTAATCGATAATCCGCTACAAGAAAAGTTAGCTTCGTTAAACGTTAAAGCGTTACATTTTGGAAGAATTAACGCAAGTTAACGTTAATCCGTTAATATGTGTAAAATTGCATTTTGATATCTTTGCATTAATGAACTTATAAAACCTGTTGGTTTAGGTTCTGGAAGTTAACAGGATAGGAACAAAACAAAATACTCGTATAATTCAAATGTGTAATTTAATCGTTGGGCATAAGATGCATATTCCCGTTGATGAGCAAAAGTCTCCACAAACAACAGAAGGATATATATGGAAAAGTTGAGCACCCAGTCATCTGAACCAATGCTGCCAGAAAGACTCGAAGCTGATACTTTGCCAAAGCATGTGCGAGAAACTATCACAAATATTATTCCAAAATCAGTTGTGCAGATCTCTACAGATAATTGAGAAGAACCTCCAGCCGAGAAAAGACGCCATCGTACCTTTTGCAGGAATAAAAAAAGGATTGTCAACATGCGCCAAATGCAGTTTACGACGAATACAAAAAAAATTGCTTTTCTATGGCTATGAAACCAAATTTGGAGCAAAATAATTATAATTTTCTCAGATTTTTTTTAGTTGATTAGTTCATAAGAAATAATTTAATTACTTTTTGAGAAAAAATATATTATTTTGAGATTTTAATTTGCTGTAAACGGAAGACTGCTAATTTTATGATTTTTTCTAGAGGTTTTTGATTTAAGTTTAATGTTTCAAATATATAAATAAATTAACTAATAAAGTTTTTCTATTATTGGTTAAAACTATCAGGTTAATAAAAATACAATAAAAATGTATTAAATATTAAAAAAATTATAAATGTATAATGCGCCTCAGAAGCGTATGGTTATCTTTAATGGTAGTTTAAATAAGGTTATGTTCCTAGGGTTAACGATTAACGGATTTCTGCATATTAACGGAAGTTAACGTGTCCGTTAACATTTTTGAAAGTTAACTTAAAAGTTAATCCGTTAATGCAAATGTTAACTTCGTTAATTAACGATTAACGGATAAACGAGTTAATGCCCAGCTATGTATATATGTATTTTGAAATATATTAGTATGTTAATCAGTATTCTAGTTGCCATAGTACGGGCTCTGGTTAGTTTGGGATCAGATGGCAGTGTGTTAATGTCCCAAGATAATTATAATAATAATAATTATTTATTTCAGATAAAATTCTTAACAACTAAAACATAAAATAAAATACAATTTTTCTTAATTCGCTACAAATGTTACAGGTTAATTCAACAAACTTTTAAAATTATATCTTATGTGTTATTTGGATATATAATCTAAGTATTTTTTATATTTATTATTCCTACAATGTTTCATCAAAATCAGTTCCGTAGTATTTGCTTGAAAGAATAACAAATATCCATACAAACATTAGCAGTACGATTATTATAATAATAATATCCTGGGACATTATTCACACACTGCCATCTGCTCCCAAACTAAGGAAAACTTGTAAAATGGAAAACAGATAACTAATACATTACATATACTGCGTTTTCTTTGTCAATACATACTTATATAGATAATTACGACCAGACGCAGAACAAACATACATGTTCATACACACGATTCACTGTCCTAGGTGGTAATCGCACCCACGACCTGGGGCGTGAAAGGCAAGCATTTAACAACCACATCAACTGGCCCGTTTATATATTTTTGTTTATTATATTTAATTTGTTATTTATATCTAAATCTTTTAACGGTAAAAATATGAAATTTAATTTCGCTATCTGACTTTATAAAGCAATATACGGACACAAGGCATACCGACACTCTACAACTATATATGTTTGTATATGGATCACAAATAGGGCGCTGAGGTACTAACGAAGCTACAACCTTAACACATCCAAGTTCAGTTCAAACGGACTTTTTTTTTATTCTTATTTTTATTGCACACAGAAAATATACAGTTTAAACAATATAACCTTGCAATGCACCAGCTTCGTAGGCAGGAGCACTACCAACTAGGCTACGGTGACCGTCAAAAAGAATTCAGCATCGCTGCCTATCGTACCCAGAATGCATTGCCACGCTGGATGGCAATGTTTAACGCTGTCCAAAATATTGGCCATAACATCTGGCAAGACTTTTATAATCTATGATATCGCAGAATGCCTTTTCATTGATCTCTTTTGTCCTTGAACTTGATTCCGAAAATACGTTTCGAATATTAATTCTTTCAAAGAATCAAACGCGTGATGAGTGATATTTGACCTTAATTCGGATTAAGCAGCCATTGTTGGATACCGTGACACAGTCACGTGGAGTGATTGGCGATTTACGTAATGAGGTTGTCGTGTGGTTACTTACGTACATAAGACTGATTAGTTGAAGAAGAGTGATTAGTTGTTTAGAAATACATACTTCATATACTACTTTTCATTTGTAAATGCATACTTATATAGATAATTACACCCAGACTCAGGACAAACAGACATGTTCATGCACACAAATATCTGTCCTGTGTGAGAATCGAACCCACGACCTTCGGTGTGAAAAGCAAGCATTTGCCAACCACGCCAACAGGCCGTCAAATAAACAAATCAGGTTTCCGCATTAAACAAAGTTGTGATCGACGATAATTATTATTGTATATTTGCCGTGTTTTAATAACTAGCCTGAACAACTAATTTAGAGGGTGGATGCTTATTACCGAAATCCCTAAGATATTACCAATATGTTTGTACTGTTTACCGTAATTTACTTAGTTGATACCCATAATGAAGAACCGAATGACGGCTTTTGCTGGACGAACGTCTCCCCTCCGAATGAAGGGAAATGCCATAACCGCAACTCTTGATTGACCAAAGATGCGTCGACTGGTTAGCGACAGCAGTATGATGGACATAGTTCACGGAGAGACGATTCCGCCCGATCTCTAACAGGTATTCCGAAGGGATAAATTCTACATCCATTGCGGTATGAGAAGGGGTGATGTTATTCGTCGGCGTCACAACACAAGCATTAAGCAATACAACAAACGATAATTGGTTGTCGTTTGTGGGCGAGGTACCAAAAAAGCTTGCAAAGTTACGTCGTATGGCAAGGTGCCATTCTCGTATGGTGAGATTAATTCATTGACCAGCTTTCTGGTAACCTGATTTGACTAGGCACCTGGACAACTCTCGGAAAAATTCCTACGCAACTGGTCCCCGGGGCTCATCCTTACCATTCCAAAGGGATGAACTATATATGCATCATCTATATTGTATATTTCTTCCACTTAAAGAAAGAAGTAAATAAACCAGCTGGCACGTTGATATATCAGATTGGAAGTAGATATTTATCGTACTTCCCTCCATATTTCCGCTAGCAATATCCTAACTATTTTATTGAAGTAAATTATATCGGCATAAGTGAGTTTATGCGGTGAGCCAGATGGTTCCGTGGCAGCGCAATATCCTGATGTTACGTTTCAGATTACTGGAATTCGTGACTAGATCTATTTAGATACAAAAGTAGAGCGATATGTTCAAAGGAGCGAAATGAGCAATTGTAAACATACAACCAATCTATAACTTTATCGAGGATCCGATGATCTATGACCGATGTACAGACGCCAGCAGATCCAGCCACCCCAATCTGCCAAATTTCTTTTGTTGATTTTCAACTTTATCACAAAATCATAAGGTTCACTTTCAATTCGGGAAATTTGACAGATTGGGGTAGGTTGATGTGCTGGCGTCTGTATCTATGCCTTAAATAAATACTCCAAATGGACTAAAATCTCACGACTGTTTCGCCCGACCACATCTTCTTAACTCAGTACGCTCTCTACCACCGCGGCACCGGCACCGGTTAAACAACGGAGTAATTGCGTTACATATATATAAAAAAAACCGGCCAAGTGCGAGTCGGACTCGCACATGAAGGGTTCAGCAGCAAGTTTTTCGGTTGATTTAATGAAAGCAAATTGCGGTTTATAACGTATTAAAAAAACTAGTTGCTAGATCTCGTTCAAACCAATTTTCGTTGTTAGTTTCTATGGTAATGTACATCATATATATTTTTTAGTTTTATCATTCTCTTATTTTAGAAGTTACAGGGGGGGGGGGGGGGGACACATTTTACCACTTTGGAAGTGTCTCTCGCGCAAACTATTCAGTTTAGACAAAAATGGTATAAGAAACTTCTATATGATTTTTGAAGACCTATCCATATACACCCCACATGTATGGGTACGATGAAAAATATTTTTTTGGGTTTCAGTTCTATGTATGGCGACCCCTCAAAATTATTGTTCTTTTTCTATTTTTGTGTAATAATCTTAATGCGGTTCACAGAATACACCTACTTACCAAGTTCCAGCAGTACAGCTCTTATAGTTTCGGAAAAAAGTGGCTGTGACATACAGACGGACAGACAGACAGACATGACGAATCTATAAGGGTTCCGTTTTTTGCTATTTGGCTACGGAACCCTAAAAAGAATAGTCTAAGTTCTAACCTCTTCCTTCTTATTATCGGTTCATAAATTAACCTATATATCTGAGTCTCCTCAGATATCTCAGCTAATCTAAATAACTAAAGCTATTGATTTTCACTTTTATTGTAAAGGTATCTTTAGCCAAGATGGCTACAGTATTTAAACAAACCAAACTTATGATGAATTTGTAAAGTTGGTCTTTGTCGTACGTTTTGATGTAAGACTAAGCTTGAAGACGAAGTTTGCAAATTAATATTAAGATCTAGGTAATTGTTCAAATTTAGTATTTAATTATTTGGAGTAGCCGACTCATAAATACTGACAAAAGTAGTTAGAGCAAATGTTCCAAATGCTCCATCAGATCCCTCTCCTCTCCTTGGCTAACTTGATGTGGAACTGTAATTTTATTCCTAGAAGCTATATGATTGTGTGGGTTGCTGGAATCCGCTGGATGCGTGCAGCGCAGGACCGGTCATTGTGAAGATTCTTGGGGGAGGTCTTTGACCAGCAGTGGACGTCTTTTGGCTGATATGATGATGATGATGAAGCTCTCTAATTATGCTTTGATTTGATTGTATAATAGTATCTTTAGTGTCTTCTGGTAAGGCATATCAGAAGACACTAAGAATCTTTAGTGATTCCCTGCAAGAAACATGAACATGTAAAATGTTCCACGTGACGCAATTCGTCGACCTTATAGTTAAGTCTAAGTTAAGTAAACTTTTTTTTAAAATAAAGTTATTTATACTTTCTGGCTCGGATATCCGTTTTACTAGAATGTGTAGTTAACTATTAATGCGGTATATCTAGATTGATTTTACATCGGCATAAAATGTGTGAGTGCTTTCCCCTCCACGAAGTCCTAAGAGAGTACTCCGCACTCAGCAGTAAATGTTTAGATATCTGCCCCTATATTATATGTAGACGACATATTGACACACTCACTCAGCAAATTGGATTTAAGTGAATTTGATAGTGGAATTCCGATATATTGATTCAGCTACGAGTATTTCATTGTTTTTTATAAATAACACTGACCGTACTTGGGTAATAAATGTCTGCATCACAGGGAACTTTAAAGACATGCAATTGCATTGCAAAACTGATAACAGCCAATTTTATTGTTTCACTTTAGTGTCCCTACTACTGCTACTAACTATATAGAGGTTGAACTAAAAATGAACAAAACCTATCAAAACACGTACGGTGAAATATAACATAATCAGGACTTGCTGGAAAAATATGATCTTAATGACTAATAAAACAATGGTTTTGCAAATCATACAGTGCACTACATATTATAATGACAATTTAAATTGAGTTTAACTTTTGCGAGATAATTTTGATGACTCTGAGATTATTTTCTACTAGCAGTACCCGCGGACTTCGTTCCGCGTTATAAATATTTCTGTTCCTGCCCGTTTGCCCGCGTAGGTAATACTTCGGGTTAAAAGTTCGGGATAAATAAAAATTATGACGATGAAGATTTTTTGTGTAATTTTGATTTTTATCTATGTTTTTTTTTTTATGTTACTTGCTTATGGCTAAATAAGCTTTACAAAAATTAATTATTCTTAATCTACAATTTAAAAGTAAAACCAGTTATTGTGAATTATCCGTAGGAGATAGGAATATGGTTTTGCGGGTGTTTTTACAGATTTTGATATAGTACTTTAATATAGTACTTACTACATTGTTTTTTCTATCCTCTAGTTTTCGCAACGCACGTGATTAAAACATTTTTGTTTGTACAACTTGGATTACATTATTCAAGTTTAGGTAAAGATTCGTTATTATTTTTTTTCATAGCCTATGACACTCCAAAATAACGTAGCTTTCTATCCGTGAAATAATTTTGAAAATCGGTTCAGTAGATCTAAACATTATTACAACGTCACAAACTCACAACCTCACAAACTCACAAATGTTACCTCTTTATAATATTAGTATAGATGAAGCGAAAGTCGTTGAATCGTGTGTCAATTCTGTTTTCTAACAAGATAACATCGCCTCGTCGTAGTAATGGCTAAAGACATGCAAAAAAAGAAACCCACACTCAAAACAAAATTTTATGGGTAGCAAAATTGAGTGTTTTGCGAACCCGAAATACGTGACCACCGAGGTAACAGACTACTTAAACCACTGCCTACCACTACTTGCTATCAATATTTAACAAGGGATCGGATTATTGCTTTGAGCAACAATCCGATCCCCTGTTCCCTGTGTGCTAGGAAACGAAGCGGTTTTATGTATGTAGATATCGTCATCATCATCATATCAGCTGAAACAAATCCACGGCCTCCTGCAAAGATCTCCACTATTGTTGGTCATACGTTAACCGTATCCAGTGGCTGCTAGTGACCCTCTCATATATATAATAACTAGCTTTTGCCCGCGACTTCGTTCGCGTGTAATAGTGACTTCCGGCAGATTTTTGGTTTTACCCACATAGTTCCCGATCTCGCGGGATCTCTTCAAAAATGAAATGTGGAAGATATTCTAGGGAACTCTTCAAAAATCAACATATTGAGCTCTGCGTTTGAATTGAAGATATGTATACTCACTTAGGGCATTAAAGCCGTTATTACCGATCGAAAAAGGCGAAAATGTTATTTTTCCCTTATTTTCAAAATATTATTTTGATTTGCCATTTCAGAAAAAAATACTGTTTCTCCCTTGACAAATGTTCTATTATTTTAGGCTTTAAAGATTATTAAAGTTTCTTACACCAAGACATTTCTGTATACCACGTTTTTTGTTTTGCCATCCTTTGCAAAAATATATAGGTCTTGTGGTTTTGACACTCTTGAGCACGCAACTTGCAACTCTTTTAGCTCGAGCTCCGCTGGAACTACGTGCTAAATTGGACTTGCGTTTTCTCGTCATTGAAAAAAGTAGTTTAAAAAAGAACTTAAACTAAAGAAATATTACAATCTTTCCGAACTTAAATTGAAAACTAACTGAAAACAAAAGAATTAAAAAAAATACGAATTACTAACTTGATAACAATTTAAAAGAAATTATATTACAACCTATTCTCTTAATAACCAAGCTTAAAACTAAATAATTTAAAAGGAACGATTTAATTAATTTAAAATTAAAAAGAATTTAGACATACTATTTTAGTATCTACTAATAATCGAGATCAAACTAAACTTACATTTTAGTTTTACAATATCCAGACAACCCAACAAATAAACCTTTTAATCGACAAATACAACGGAACCAATTTTGAAAACAACCACCAGACAGACAATCCAACAAATAAACCTTTTAATCTACCAATACAACGGAGCCAATTTTAAATTTACGAAACGATCAATCCACAATTCCACGACAGTACCGAAGCGCTCGGCCGATACCCAACCAAACGCGTGTAACGAAACCATAGCGCGATCTATTTCGATCCCAACGCCATCTATCGAGCATAGTGACAACTAGGATTATTTATCTATACTCCGTTCGGGTATTTTCTTTGTACTAAAAGTTTTATTATATTGATATTATTTTTTTCATACCTTTTTACTATTTATTTACTTTTTTCCGATGAATTAAAACAATAACATGAACCGAACTCGTGTAACGATCGACACCATTGCGCGATCACCAACTCGACATATAGTACTAATAGAATTATCTATACTCCGTTAGAGCATTTTGTTTGTACTAAAAGTTATATTTTCATACCTTTTTACTATTTATTTACATTTTTCCGAGAAATTTTCAGTACTAAATTGATGCGGACTCTTGACCAATAGATGGCGCTATTTTATTATTTATTTTATTTTTTGTAATAAAAACTATCTTATGTCCTTTCTCAAGTTCCAAACTATGTCTGTACCAAATTTCACACAAATCGGTTCAGTAGTTTAGGCGTGAAGCAAAGACAGACAGACAGACAGAAAGACAGACAGACAGACTGACAGAGTTACTTTCGCATTTATAATATTAGTTTGGATAATAAATATATTTATTTTCATGTCCACTAATTACATTTTTACATAAGAAAGAAACATTACAAGCTACAGACTATTCAAGACAAAATGCAATGTATAAGTAGGTATACTAAATCCTCAGCCGACGAAACTTTCCTGTAGTATAAAATAATCCAGGAAAATTTCGTCGTAAATATCTACCTTATTATTGTGAACTAAGTAATTACTCAGTCAAAAATTAATATTAAGAAACTAGTTTTTAACATAAATCTGTAAATCAAATATACAGTAATAATAGTCTCGAACTTTATTTAAACAGAACCATTACTAAATCAGGAGTAAACAATGGCATCAGTACTACGGTCAACAACTTATCAATAGCAATACTTCCATACAATAATAGTCCTTATTTTAAAATAAATAAAGTCCAGTGAATCATATCATATCAGCCGAAAGACTTCCACTGCTGGACAAAGACCTCCCCCAAGGATCAAGGATCTCTACAATGGTTGTTGACGGTCACCGTAGCCTAGTTGGTAGTGTTCCTGCCTACGAAGCTGGTGGTCCTGGGTTCGAATCCCGGTAAGTACAAATATTTCTGTGATGAGCACGAATATTTGTTTCTGAGTGTCGCCTGGTACCCATAGTACAAGCTTCGCTTAGTTTGGGGCTAGGATGATCTGTAAAAAAACAAAAAAAAAGAAAATAAAAAAAAAGCAATGGTTGGTCGTGTGCTGCCCGGATCCAGCTGCCTGTGCATTCCGGTCAAGCGTATAGCATTTGATAAATACTTAATCTTGACTCTGTATACAAAATGATTATTTAAGTACCTTCTACTATAACGAATATTCTTTTGGTTTAGGACTCCACTCGGCTGTTCGTCCAACTTCACCAACGGAGACCGATGCTATTCGAAACAAGCGCAGTGTATTCGCTGACTCGCCTGCAGACTCCATTGATGAATTCGCGGCACCAAGGGTCGTGGCGAAGAATGACGACAGGTAAGAGACTATGGATATTTACAGCATGGCGTCTTCAAGATTAAAATGACTATCTATCTTAGTAAATGCGGTTCGATGGATTGCGGTTATAGAAATTAATAAGTGTTTCGTTCTAAATATGTGCAAAAACAAAAATAAGGTAAATTGCAATACATACAATTCATTAAATTAATTGCTTAAATAATAAGTTTATGCTAAATTCAACATTCCATTCCATTAGCAAATGTATTCATGCAGAATTTCTGGGACAATTTTGAGATCAACACATATTGATCCTGTATTTTGATACTCAATAATCATGGCATATATTTTATATATATATATATATATATATATATATATATATATATATATATAGTTTCCATTTGTTTTGGCATTATAAGTATATATTGATTTATGTTATATACTGAATATTACATAAATGAATGAATACCTACATTACTACATATAGAATACTACTAGGACTACGGACTTCAGAGGCACACTGCGATTAACATACAAAACGAGTCAGCCAATCAGTATGATGCAACTATACGTCGTGTGCAGAAAGATTTTCAAATGACTTCAAAATAAAGAGATTAAAAAAAATATTATTCAGGATTGAAGAAAATCAATCAGATTGAAGAAAAGAAATTACGTTTGATGTTATAAATACCCCAACTAGATTACTTACAGACTTATTAATTTACAAAAATGGCATTAATACATATAGAATACTACTAGGACTACGGACTTCAGAGGCACACTGCGATTAACATACAAAACGAGTCAGCCAATCAGTATGATGCAACTATACGTCGTGTGCAGAAAGATTTTCAAATGACTTCAAAATAAAGAGATTAAAAAAAATATTATTCAGGATTGAAGAAAATCAATCAGATTGAAGAAAAGAAATTACGTTTGATGTTATAAATACCCCAACTAGATTACTTACAGACTTATTAATTTACAAAAATGGCATTAATACATATAGAATACTACTAGGACTACGGACTTCAGAGGCACACTGCGATTAACATACAAAACGAGTCAGCCAATCAGTATGATGCAACTATACGTCGTGTGCAGAAAGATTTTCAAATGACTTCAAAATAAAGAGATTAAAAAAAATATTATTCAGGATTGAAGAAAATCAATCAGATTGAAGAAAAGAAATTACGTTTGATGTTATAAATACCCCAACCTCCTTATTTTCAATCATGAATAAGTAATATTTACATACCTACTCTTTGGCATACCTATTTCTATCCCATGGTATTCTTATATATTACGAACCTACTAGTTCTAAACGCTAAGATAGCAAATTCCTCGGATTAATAGCAAGTGCAATGCGGTCGGGCCGGGAATGCGACCGCAGGGTCTCCGGTTTCATCTCGACTTATATAGTGACTTAATGAGTATTCAAGTATATATTATAAGGTTACGACCTCATATCATTTAGATTCAATCTTAAATCAGATCTCGACACGTTGCATTTGTCATCCATCAATCATGGCCGTAATTAAAAGCATTATAGAAATAATTTTTATCAATATTTCAAATATACATTTTTGTGAAAGCTTCTGTTTACCAAATTGCTTTATTGAACAGGTGAAGACAGATTGTATTGAAGTACATAAAATGAATGAAATATATAATGAATAATACAAATTTGTATAGTTATAATATTAATTATGTTATGTGGTGACGAAATACGTAGATATACGTTTAATTGTATCCTTAGATTATAGTTTCAACTGCGTACACACGGCTACATTTCCAATATATGTTTGTTGTATGTGTATTGTGTATTGTATGAAAAGTATAGCTTGATGTGTAAGCGTGTGTACTTATGAGTTAACGGACATTCCATACCTGCAAAATTTCAAAACCTATTAAATCCTTGTATTTTTCCTTTTAATTGATTAAAAAAATATCATACGCATACATATATTTACAATCTTATTCATGTATATAAAATTTAGGCGTACTCCTACCATCATACCTAACTAATTGTAGAGAAAACACGTAGCGCTCTATAATTTTGAGTCATCTCACCGGAGATCTGCGGCTAACATTAAAGCCAATATGTCACGTGGTTAATTAAATTTAAACTGAATAATTTCCTTAAAAGACAACACTAGGAAACTAATTCCCCGTATAACGATATAGGGAATTATTTAAGGCAAAGAATTATGTGAAGACAGGCATGTATTCTACGTATTCAAAGTATACCCAGTCTCAGAACAACTACCGACGCAACGTGACTCAGTAATACTGAACATGCCTTCTAGTGTAAAGGTCGCGGATTCGATCCTCGCATAAGACAAATATCTCTGTTCATAAACATCTCTATTTGTCATTTTCTATGTGTTCACACATAGACCATTGTGCATTTTATGTAGGTATACATTTACACAAAAATAGTGAATAAGTATTTCCATCTGTTATCTAGCCTCCATAGTACAAGCTTTGCTTAGTTTAGACTAGATGGTGCTTTTTGATATGTACCAGATATTTATATTTATAAATGGGTCTATTTGTGTAAATAGTTGTCCTCTGCGGGGTTAAGCTGGAGACCCGTCGCTAGACGATTACCCACCCACTGCGCTACAACGTGCAGCCCATTATTATAGAAAATTTTCCATCAATCCAAAGGCATTATTCACATACGCCCATCTGGGGCTCTACCGGCTAAGTCGCCGATCATCGATTTCTTAAATGGCGTTCAAATAAATAAAGGTTAAAAATGACTTAATCAATCGTTAAATCGGCTTCCATGAGCACATGTGACGTCATAAATGGTCCGGAATCGATTGTCAACGTTGAAGCCGAATTAATGATTGATTAAGTAATTTTTAACCTGTATTTATTTGAACGCCATTTAAGAAATCGATGTTCGGTGGCTTAGCCGGTAGAGCCCCTGATCTTAAAAACAGAGCTTGTACAATGGAAATCAGATCTACCAGATATACTTCTTTTCTTTTGTTAATACACTAACGGTCACCGTAGCCTAGTTGGTAGTGCTCCTGCCTACGAAGCCGGTTGTCCTGGGTTTGAATCCCGGTAAGTGCAAATATGTGTGTGATGAGCACGAATATTTGTTTCTGAGTCATGGATGTTTCTATGTATATAAGTATTTGTCTATCTATATAAGTATGTATATCGTCGCATGGTACCCATAGTACAAGCTTTGCTTAGTTTGGGGCTAGGATGATCTGTGTGACACTGTCCCGAGATGTTATTATAAAAAAAATAAAATAATTACACCTAGACACAGGACAAACAGATATGTTCATGAACACAAAGATCTGTCCTGGGTGGGAAGCGAACCCACGACCTGCGACCGACCGGCGTGAAAGGCAAGCATTTACCAACCACGCCAAATGGCACGTCAAATGCCTCATAAGCTTTATTCTATACACTGATATCTGTGCATATTACTACAAACATGTTCTGACTATTTACAAGCGCTTTTTTAAAGTCTACGTGAATAAAAACCTTTTTTATTTATTTATTTATTTATGTACTGCAGTATATCAATAGAATTCTAAAGCGTAAATATTTATATTTATTCAAATGGGCAGCCTTACGCAAACAAGGTGTCATTTACAGTGTAAACCAAATTATAGCAAAGGGTTCTCGACTACCGAAGCATTACAAACATTTGAAGTGTTTACTTCCTATATAGAACCTTTGGGAAATGATACCTGTCTACTCTACCTGCCAATATAGAGAGCCCTTATGTATTACATAAATGGAAGGAATTGTAATCGTATGTTTCAACCCACGTGCTCAACAATGTTTCATTAAATGTTATGTAAATTTATATAGGTAAGTTTAATTGGATAGTAGATATAATTGTTTGTGAGTGAATTATATTGGTTTCCGTGTGTTTTCCGGCCTAAAAAGAATAACAGGGCCACTCCATACCTTCCCGTGGGTGTCTTAATAACGGCTGCCACTCTCAATAGAGATTAGCCATCTGAGCGGGACATATTATAGTGCACAAGTGTGTGCGCAAACACAGGAGCACTTTCTATTCCATCATGCCTAGCGAGAGGTCAGGTTCAAGACGACGGCTTTACGTGCTCTCTAAGGGACGGGGGTATAATAACTCCCATTCTTCAGGCTGATGCTTAGAAAATTTTCTTTTTACAGAAAAGTCCCAAAATCACTTTCAGCCTGACCCGGAACTTGAACCCAGGGCCTCGTTCTGTGCGGGTGAAACTACTAGGCTATCTCAAGCAATCTATACTACTACACACTATCTTCCTGTTCCTGATATTACAAATAGAGCACCACCAGAAGAACACAACATAAGTTTTCTCTTGTTTTTGCTATTTATTTTGTAGCAGAAGGTAGGAAAATCTTAAAGTATAAAGGATTTGTTCGTCTTTGTGGAGCTTGAGTTCTTTGCAACTCAGGACACTAGCCATACCTCACTCGCTTTGCTCGAGTATTAGCTCTGCCCTCACAGGCTACGCAATCCTTTGTTACACTCTTGGTACAAAACGTACCCCGTGACATAAGACTCTCCTTTAGTACTTTGGTAAATAATCAGCTAAAAGATTCCTTTAGTAAGAAATTGCGAACAATGGTGTATTGAGATCCATTTTATAAACATATCTTTATGTGTAATCGTGTTGACCTGAAGTAGGGGGCATTTGGTTATGTGTTAGTGACTCCTTGTTGACTTCGTGTAACTTGATGAATTTTGAGTGTACGCTTGTGAGAATTTTTGGCATATTTTTACAAAACTTGAACTGTTTAGGCGAACTGACCGAGCTTTATTTTGGCCTTGCCTTTAATCAATCAATCAATCAAATTATTTATTTGCCAGAATATGGTACAAAAGATTTTACATTATAAGATTCCGCATATTCTACCACTTATGGCGTGCAAATACATTCAGATTTTTTTTTATAAAATAAATTGTTTACAATGCAAATAGATAATATAAATATAAATATGTCAATGATGTACAATAGAATAATAATAATGATAAAAAATAATAATAATAAAAATACGTCCATTTGTAATATAAAAATGTCAAGTACGATAGAATAGAGCTGTTAACGTAGGACCCATTCCTACGTTAACAGCTCTATTCTATCGTCAAAGAAGTTTCTGATATTATAATAACATTTATTTAATAGAAGCCGATATATATATTTTTTGAATAATAACATTGGTAAATTAATTAGATTTTCAGGTAGTTTATTATATATTCTTATGCACATACAATTGACATTTCGTTTAAATAGCTCTAGTTTAATTTGAGGTAGGCGTAGTCTATTTTTTTTGTGTGTGAATTAGCTTACTTTTAAAGTAAAACATTTTGATGCACGCTTGACTTTGGGTGCAAGCTGGTGAATCCGATACGAGAGCGTCATGAATGGTGTGAAATAATGAAATTTATTCAGCACTTGGGTATTTACATAATGTCCTCCTAGCCGAATTTCGGCCACGGCGGCCAGTCTCAACAGAGATTAGCCATCTGCGCGGGACATATTATAGTGCTCAAGAGTGTGCGCAAACACAGGGGCATATTCCATCACTCTCATGACCCGATGGGACGCCTAGGCGACACGACCGGAAAGAGGTCAGGTACAGGACCGACGGCTTTACGTGTTCAGTGTATTTACATACACTTGTACTTGGCAAGCTCACAATGTATTACATATACACAGTTTAAAAACAGTAAATAAAGCAACAAAATAGATCGGAGGCGAACGGAATTTGACAGGTAGTACATCTACCTATCAAATTCCGTTCGCCTCCGATATCCGAAACAGACCGCACGGACGGACTTATTAAAAATATTTTGTTGCTTTAATTACTGTTTTTAAACTGTGTTAAGTTAGTGAAGGTAGAATAAATATATATTTATTCTACCTTCACTAACTTAACACAACTATATACATATATAGACCGAATACAGATAGAGAGAGAGGAGCGAGCACACAGTTCCTTTCTCTCATAGCCAGTAACGTTTCGTATATCTAAGTTTTACTTCAGTCGTGTCGTCTAAAGCTCACTCGTTTTTGTTCCATTATACTCACTTTATCTTCAAAAAAATTGAAAAATAATAGCATGCTAAACACACAAAATATTTTTGTTGGTGCCTTTGGTCTCTTACTTAATTGCTGGAAGCACTAAAGCTTAGTACTCTAAAAGAACGAAGAGAGCGTGGTGATCTGATCGAAACCTATAAAATCCTAAATGGACACTATGACATTCACCAGTTCCAAGATATGTTCAATCGAGACAATAATACCCGTCTGAGAGGTCACACCTTTAAACTTCAGACCCGCTTCTCACACAATAAACCCCACAAGAATTTCCTTTCGAACAGAGTTGTTAAAGAATGGCACAAACTACCACAAGACGTAGTTTCAGAACCAAACACCAACATATTTAAGAACAGACTAGACAAGCACGTCATAACAACAAAAATTACAAGCTATCCCAATGTGCTAGATACAGGCAATTATCAGTTGTTTCAACTGCCTGCCTGATTAAAAATAATAATATTATTAGTTAGAATATGAACCTCGCCGCAAGGACTATGTTGAAAACCTTCTATCCCTGATCTGTGGTCACGTGCTTGTAGCCCGTGCCAGCGATCATAACCACTCAATGGAAATCAGTCCCTCCACTTCACGTGCTCGATACGCTACAAAGGTTTTCCTAAACTTATGTCGCTTCGATTCATATAACTTCTTAAGTCTCTTAGTATATACAAATCTAATTAAACAGTAATTAGTTATTTATGACTGTTTAATTAGTTTTGTATATACTAAGAGACTTAAGTATATTACATGTTATAGTATTTATACAAGGTGAAATATAAATAGTCTTCTAATAATCTCAGAAATGGAAAATCATAAATTTAACCGTCCGGCGGGTCTCGAACCTGCACTATCTACCAATCCGGGGTAGGCGCTCTGCGTTAAGCTACGAACAATACACACTGGCAGATCAAATTTAGGATTCCCTTGCTAACACCCTTCCGGAGGATGTAGGTATTATCTATCGGCGTTGTTTTCTAGAAACATAGCCGAATGATATGTTCACAGTTGCATGTGAAAGATCATATCATACTGATAATACCTTCCAAATTATTAAATTTAATAATTCGTAGCTTACGCAGAGCGACTACCCCGGATTGGTAGATGGTGCAGTTTCGAGACCCGCCGGACGATTAAATTTATGATTTCCCATTTTTGAGATTAGATTAACGGTTTCCATTGCGAGTAATGCTATAAACTTCAAATTTAATAGTCTTCTAATACTTTAATTTAATTAATTAAGTTTCATACCCGTGAAACTTGCTAAATTAAACTAAACCAGTTTGTCAAATTAGAAAATAATATCTATAAGGCCCATTTAATAAATTCATCAGGCGTTCGTAATTCTTGTATGGAGAGTTAATATTTTTTTGTGTATTTTGCACGTTTATGTGCTGCACGCTGTCCAGTTTCATAGGCAGATGAAACTCCTTAAGTTTAGTCCACTATTTATGTTAAACCTTGTATAGTATAACTTGGTTATGTATTAAAATAAATATTTAAATTAAGTTAACTACCAACGAACGTATAATGCTTTTATCAGTTTTTAAATTGTGATTCTAACAAGGACAGAATAAAAAACAATTTTCATTCCTTTCATTTTAAATTTATAGTTAAGTACTTCAGTACTGTACGTCTCGGTATTATCGGTAGGATTATCTCACTTATATATGGGCAGTGGTTACCCTAGTGTCAGAGTTCTTCAAGCCACCCAGTATTCCTCTGACATGGCTTAACGAGCGAGGCATTATCCATGGAGATGCATATTATCCCTACCCAAGTCATTGTTGAACTCTGGTGAGACTGAGATTTGATTTTTTATTTGTTCTTAGCTTATGAGTGACTTGAGTATACGTTTCTCTGACTACAAGAGGTCTTGATAGCTTTTCACAAGATGTCACACCTTAAGCCTCACATTGTTCTTTACCGCGAAAATACTCTGTGGTATCAAGTTGACAGTCACCGTAGCCTAGTTGGTAGTGCTCCTGCCTACGAATCTGGTGGTCCTGGGTTCGAATCCCGGTAAGTGCAAGTATTTGTGTGATGAGCACGAAGATTTCAGCTAAAGTCAGACGTAATTCAAAATGTATCCTTCTTTGTTTGGACTTAATTATATATGTACCTACATCACATATACTCATAATGCTATTCTCGTGGCCAAGTTCTGGGCGGACACAATTTAAATTGCCATCGACTCGCTAAGAAGACGGTCACCGTAGCCTAGTTGGTAGTGCTCCTGCCTACGAAGCTGGTGGTCCTGGGTTCGAATCCCGGTAAGTGCAAATATTTGTGTGATGAGCACGAATATTTGTTTCTGAGTCATGGATGTAAATAAGTATTTATCTATCTATATAAGTATGTACTCGTATATCGTCGCCTGGTACCAATAGTACAAGCTTTGCTTAGTTTGGGGCTAGGATGATCTGTGTGACATTGTCCCTAGATATTATATATTATTAATATAAAAAAAAATACTGCAATATATAGTTTTTCTGATTATGACAAGGCAGCCTTTAATATGCAAGCCTTTGTGTTGCGAGTGCCCATGGGCGCCAGTAATCACTTACCCTCAGGTGAACCGCTAGCACATTTGCCTAGCTAGTCTATAAAAAACAGTTCGTAAAAATAAAGAACGGAACTTAAAAAATAAACTATAAACTAAACTTTATAAACTTTCTTGTGAGGTGTATATAAAAATCAAGCTGAGCTATCAATTTACAAACTTTGAGTTCACGTCGAAACTACGCAAACTGTCTTATCGATAACTAGTCTAGTAAATACACAAGTCTTTAAAATTACCGTCAGCGTAATAGGTAAACTTGTTCAATATCAGGCCGACACGTACACGCCCTCAAAGTTTATGCGCTTCGTGACGGAATGGAAGCGAGGAGGCTTTGAAATACCTCGCCATTTTGTAGGTTTATAGATACTCCCTACTGTCATAGAGAGCAATAAAAGTCAATAAAAACCATAGTTTTAATCGACTTTTATTGACGGGGTTTATCAGGACAGTAAGTATACGTAGTAGTAGTCGTGGACAGTAGAAAGTAGACATTAGGGGTGGGAATGCTTGACTGTGTTTAAAATACATTTTATCACTCTACCAAAACTGGCTACATTTATTCCACATCCTTTAACAATTAAATGTTTTAACCTTAATAGCAATTATGTAGGTTGTTTTAAAGTAAATTGTACAAAAAAAGGTTTAATTCTCAATGTATAAAAGGTCGTGCAAATGTACCTATTGCACAAGTTTCATGTTATTTACATTTTGAATTACTGTTGCAATTCAGGCAATCTAATGAAAACACTCACACACGGCCATCTGATTCCAAACTAAGCAGAGCTTGATCTATGGAAATTAGATAACTGATATACTACATATAATACTTTTCTTTTGTAAATACATACTTTTATAGATAAGAACATCCAGATTGAGGACGAAAACACATGCTCCTGTACTTCATGCCCACAAATATCTGTCCTGGGTGGGATTCAAACCCACGGCCTGCGGCGTGAAAGGCAAGCATTCACTTCGCAACGCACCAATTCGTCCCAAATATTCAGTTTTATTAAAAACTACGTAACTCTTCTTTCAAGATTTATGTAATGCAATTATGTTTATTAAGATAAATTGCGCAGTCGTTTAGAATGCTCAAGAAAATTTTAATTACTGTGAACCTTTTATAAAATCTTTTAAGGCATTACGCTATCCTTAACTATTTAACCAAATGAATTTATTACTAAAATATTCTTTGAATATGACTTCAAAAAGAGCTAGTATTCTATATCTATATACATATAATAAAATCGTAGGAAAGTCAAAACTGTACATTGCATATTTTTTTAAAGGATACTTGGGGTGTGATCTTCAATCGATATCGAAGCCAAAAATATAGTTTTTATAATTTTTGTCTGTTTGTCTGTATGTATGTCCGGGCTAAACTCAAAAAGTACTGCATGGGTTTACTTTAAATTTTGCATGAATATTACTAAGAGGTCGGTTCAACTTATAGGGTACATATTATCACGCTATCACCTACGGGGGAGGAGCTGTGATAATTTATATAGTTAATATGAATTCATGGGATCGTAGTAGGTATTAAACCCACCAATTAGAGAAAAGGAATATAACTCCTTAGTTATATTCCTTTTCTCTAATTGGTGAAAAAATTGATTAAAACTAAACTTTTGATGTGTTGATTTCAACTACAGTCAGACGTAATTCAAAATGTATCCTTCTTTTTTTGGATTTAATTATATATGTACATCGCATATACTGATGGAAGTTACTCATAATGCTATTCTCGTGGCAAAGTTATGGGCGGACACAATTTAGATTGCCATCGACTCGCTAACAAGACGGTCACCGTAGCCTAGTTGGTAGTGCTCCTGCCTACGAAGCTGGTGGTCCTGGGTTCGAATCCCGGTAAGTGCAATTATTTGTGTGATGAGCACGAATATGTGTTTCTGAGTCATGGATGATTCCTATGTATATAAGTATTTATCTATCTATAAGTATGTATATCGTCGCCTTTTTGAACCTGTCTTCTAATTATTGTCTCCAGTCAAGGAATTTTTCTGAAATTCTGCTGTTTTCATACGATTTATATTAGATAAAGAGATACGATGATATTAAAACATTAACCATGTAAACTTCATAATTTTCACAATTACAAATGAAAATGAAATGAAATGAAAAATGTTTATTTTGTCAAAAATAAATCTTACCATACAAAAATAAAACTACAATTTAGTTGAGAGTAAAAACAGGCCCCTGTCTCAGCATTAGCTACGGCAATAAAAAAAAGGATTTTATTCACGTAGGCTTCAAAAAAGCGCTTGTAAATAGTCAGAACATGTTTGTAGTAGTTAGTAATAAAAAGTAGTTAGTAATAAAATAGGTAGGTAAATACAATTATTGTCAACATTTGCACGCCGAAAGGCTAATATGGAGCGTACACTGTATTATTTTTAAGATCTTTTATAACCCATATTTAAGCGAATAAAATATTTGAGTTTGAGTTTGAGTAATACAGTTATTATTTCTAGTTACTTATTACAGATATTTAGGGTACACGGAATGTTAAAACATTTATACAATTTATTTTATAGTGATATTTAGCTAGCTTGTATTAAGTTATTGTCAAGGAGATAATGTTTAGGTTTAATTATTGAAATTTATATTTTACTACATATTGTCCGAATGGCAATACATAAATTACTGCAGAGCTGATCATCCGATAGAGGCTTATGTAAGCCACAATGTATAATTCACTACATCACCAATTATAATAATAATATACTGGGACATTATTTACTCACGGCTATCAAATCCCAAACTAAGCATAGCTTGTACTGTGGAAACCAGATAACTGATATACATATACGACTTTTATTTTGTAAATACATACTTATATAGATAATTTCACCCAGACCCAGGACAAATAGACATGTTCATGCACACAAATATCTGTCCTGGGTGGGAATTGATCCTACGACCTCTGGCGTAAACAGCAGGCATTTGTTAACTAAATAATAATAATAATAAATAGTTTATTTCATTAACATTTCGCATATAACATAGTGTGGCTAGAACCACCCAGGAAGCATGTAGTAATGCTTGTGTTGGGTGACTCTGCTCCTCCCTAGGATTATTAGTACATTCTATTCTATTAATTAATTAAACTATTTTAGGTTTAATTACAATCACAATCAAGATCAATACAATAAAAGTGATAGGAAAATACTGGTATAATTCGAACTACTGGTAAACTAGCTTATAACTATGGTGTGTGTGTGTGTGTGTGTGTGTGTGTGAGAGTGTGTTTGTGAGTGTGTGTGTATCTGCCCACACACTGACAAACACACTCACACACACACACACACACACACACACACACACACACCATAGTTATAAGCTAGTTTACCAGTAGTTCGAATTATACCAGTTTTTAACTAACTATTATGTTTGTAGCTATATCGAAACTCGGAATTAGCCGATGCCTTTTTAGATTCACTTCGATTTTATGTGATATAATGAAACACAACTTCAAGGATAGCTATTTTAATGACATGGCAAAAAACCAAAGATGCTGTAAGAGGCAAGAGAGTGGACGATGCGGGGTTGCCAACTCGGAATCCGATTGACCCACGCCACATACATCACATTAACCACGCTAACAAGACTAGGTATATTCAATCTTAAACTATAAATAGTAATAATTTCCATATACTTTTGTACCAACCCAACACGTGTATACGAGTATAAATTCTCCATTTAAAATTATTCTGTATTTTTTATTAGGTATTATATCTTGTATAGGGGTTCCATTCAAGAAATTCAATGTTTTTACTCGACGTTCTTAATTACTGCAAAATCTGGTATAAAACGAAACTAGATACAAAAGTCCGATTAGCACATAAATGGGATTTTTTTGCAAAGATCCTGCAATAATATTTTAATCACTTTGACTGCACGTGTCGCACAGTGGCTAAGATTGTCTACTACCAAGGCGACCTCGTTTTTCGGTTTCGAACCCCGTACACAACAACTATATGTGTGACCCATACATAAGTATTCTGAGTCCGGCAAGTGGGCTTGGTGTCCGTAAATTGCACGTTTAGAAAGGCCCCAGTGATACCGAGATTAATTAGAATTAGATTACCGAGATTATTTCAGTAAGTGGACCAAATCTCGTGTATATGCCCCATTGAGTATGTTTCGCCGGAGCGTCTCAACTGAGCCGTGTTGAAACCGGTAGTAGAGACACCCGCTGAGTTTGTTTCGCTGGGTCTTCTCAGTTGGGGCGCATTGGATCCGGTGGTAGCATTAAAGCGCGACCGTCGTTATAAACACAAGGTCCGCCATAATGATAACATCTAATTCGTACCTTAATATAGACAGAACCATTCAGACAATATGCAGTAAAAATATAGCTAAAATTAAAAATTTAGATAATTAAACCTACACATGAACCTTGACAATAACTTAATTTTAGTTAGCTAAATATCGTTACTGTTATAAAATAAATCTTATTGTAAATTATTTCCTACAATCCGTGTACCTAAATATTTATATGTACCTAGAAATAATTATAAATTAATTATATATTACTGCGAACATGTTCTGACTATTTACAAGCGCTTTTTTAAAGTCTACGTGAATAAAAACCTTTTTATTTATTTATTTAAATTTCTGCAGTGCAGATTTGTTTCAATAAATAAAAGACAGACTTAACAATGAAGTATTTTCCCAACAATGATGCTTTGAGTCCGAACCTAGAATCAGAAACAGGTTTGGCTTTTGAACCTTACATCCGTGCCATTTACAGGCGGATATTAAACTGAAACAAATACCCGGTCACAAATCAAATATTGCTACAAATATTTGCTTTGTTGCCATGACCGCTATACAAGTACGATAAATGGCGCATCATTATTAAAAAGAGTTTTGAGATATTTGTGATTTATCTAATAAATTACATTCTATCGTCATCATCAAGTCAGCCCAATGACGTCCACTGCTGGACAAAGGCGTCCCCAAAAGATTTCCACAATGGAGATGTGTCCATAATCGCCAGGCTTGGCAGACAGGTTGGCGATCGCAGTATGACGGTCATAGTGAACGACATTCCAAATGTATTTAAATATTTAAGATATATTAGCTTTAACTATACAAGTAAAAATTAATAACTACATTAAACCTACACAAATATAAAGCAAACCTCTTCGTTCCATTCAGCGTACCATTCAGACAATATGTAGTAAAATATAAATTTCAATAATTAAACCTAAACATAATCTCCTTGATAATAACTTAATACAAGCTAAATATCACTACCATTATAAAATAAATTGTATAAATGTTTTAACATTCCGTGTACCTAAATATGTGTAATAAGTAACTAGAAATAATAACTGTATTACTACAAACATGTTCTGACTATTTACAAGCGCTTTTTTAAAGTCTACGTGAATAAAAACCTTTTTAAATTAAAAAAAAAACCAAAAAAATCCTCTTCGTTCCTCGACAACGATGAGGATTGTTTTGACGCTATTTAAATTAAGATTAAATGTAAATAAAGATTTGTAATGCCTGGAAAAGGCAACTAAGTGTAAGTAGGTACACACATTTGTTAACATGAGAACTCTATGTACAGCTGTTCAGTACTGTTAGTTCACAAATAAATCTTTGAATCTGTGAGGTCAATCTACCCATTGATACTGAGAAGCCAGTATGATGATGATGATGTGGTCCCGGCCGATTTCGGCCACAGCGACCGTTTCTTCTCCTACTGTAGCCGACGTTCGTGTGCTCGCATGTGGCTTATGTAGCCAATTTTATTTGAAAAAATCCTCGCACATTGCGGGCATGTGAGCACACCATTGTCATAATTGTAATTGATCGCCGAAGGAGATCGCCGAAGCCTTCCAGACTCGAAACAGTCGACTTTGGCTTGGACTAAAGTCCGCCATTCTGACCGTTTGGCTGCCCGCTGTTCCCATTGCGAGGGCTCTACGCTACAGTTCTTCATGTGGCGCTTAAGCACATCTTTATACCTGAGGAGTTGTCAGCCATGCTTTCGCTTTCCCTCCTCAAGTCCCGAGTAGAAGATGCGCTTAGCCACTCGCTGCTCTGCCATGTGTTGCATAGGTATAAGCTGAGTCTCATAGGTATACAGTTTTCCCGTAAACAAGAACTAAATATTTTTTTAAAAGGTTGGTTATGATAAAATTGTTATTTACGTCGTATACTAGCAACCCGCCGCGCCTTCGCGGGTACCACAGTTCCTTAATATTTCATAGATCGAGTAATAATTTCGTATAGTATTTAAATTGTTTTCATATTCATATAACTCTATAAAGTATTGACTTTCTTTTTCTGCCCTGAAATAAAAGTAGAGAGAAATGGGAGGTAACCTGGTCATCCGTCACACGACTTTTCTAGTACAGTCTCAAGTACAAAGTTTATAAGAATTGTTTTTCTTTATCATGCCATTAATGTATTGTTAAGTTAACTTTGTGGTGAGAGAAATAAATTAAATATATTGTCGGTGAACGCGGCGCACGCCAGTAAAGCTTCCAGCTAGCCTAATTTATTCCGACATTTTCAATTTTCGTCATCGTCATATTTGTAGGTACAGACGTTAGCACGTCCAACTACCCCAATCTGTCAAATTTCTTTTATAGATTTTCTACTTTATCACATAAGTATAAGGTTCACTTTCTATTGGCGAAATTTGACAGATTGGGGTAGCTTGATGTGCTGGTACATAACTTTCACAGTAACACACACATAACTTGTACATTTAAACCTTATTTATTTTATCAATTGGTAATAATCCTATAAAATTCATTCGGTAGTTTTTTGGTTTATCACGTTCAGTCAGATGCGGCGGGATGATTTTGTTTTATAATATGTATGTGTATGCACGTTTGCAAACACTCTATTAATGACACAAAATTGATGCCATTTCTATTCATTGTGAATTTACGTGATTTACTTAAAAGTGTACGCTTATCTTTTTACATAAGTCTAAACTATTTATACAAATGTTCGAGACACCACACGAGCTCACAGGAAGAAACGTAATGGGTCGTGTACTCGTTTCAGATGCTCCATCAAACGTAATGAAGCCGAACTATTTTCCAAAAGATTGATGATCAGAACTTTCCTTAGTTTCAAGATGCTAAGCTGTTTGGCTGACGGCATAGAATATAGTCACCCCATCTCATCCAGTGGGAGGCGTAGCAGTCGACCCTAGGGAATGTATACTCGTATAAGAGAACGGGCAGCAACAACAGCAGTCTCTCTGTGTACTATGAACTATGACTATCATTCTGCGATCGACAACCCGTCTGCCAGGTCTCCACATGATGAACACAACTCTATTGAGGAAATCTTCTTCCAGCAGTGGACGTCATGATATGAATTAGTTTCAAGAGAAGAAGACTTTTATTTAATATAAACTTTTGAGCGCCATGCGCCCGAGGAAATCTCATCGTCGTACCCCAAACTAAGTACTTTTATGCTGTGCCCAAACGCCAAGCCACTAACGGATCGTTTGGCGTGTTAGGTAGATACTTGCCTTTGACCCCGCAGGTCGTGGGTTCGATTCCCACCCACGATGGATATTAGTGTGCATGAACATGTTTGTTTCTCTTTAGTTTGGATGTAATTATCTAAATAAGTAGGAATGTATTTACAAAATAAAAGTAGTATATCAATTACCTGGTTTCCATAGTACAACAGGATTCTGCTTAGTTTGGGATAAGATGGCCGTGAATGAATAATGTCCCAGGATATTATTATTATTACTAATTCAGTGAAGATAGGGACACTTCTATCGTGTATTTATTGCGTGTTATCGTGCAACTAGTATTGGTCATATAGTTTTGACGTTGGTGTACAGGGTACGTTTTCGCTTTTTACGTATTTGTGACAATAGCGTCCATAAGCTTAAGTATTTAGACGAAGAGGTCGTCTTTATGACGCTATCTGTGCTTTACGAGTATTTTATCTATTTCATAACCCATTAAATAATGCTTTGTAGCATTTATGAGTAAAACCCTAAAAAATATATTACTATACGGATAATTCTGACCAAAGGTGGGTAGTTCGACAATAACCCGAGATTACTCTCGTTCAAAGAGGTCCAAGGGGACAGTAAACACAACACAAAAGTTTTGCAATATAGTATCCATTTTATTTAGCTATAGTTCTCAAGTGTATTCTGTAGTCTATTTGGTTGATACTAGATTACGTGAAAAGTCGCCTGCTTCGTAATCCGTGCTCGCTTTATTAATACATGAAATGGGCTGTATGTTATAAATCAAAAAATCTCTACGAAAATTATAATATTAGTGATCCCTAAGAAAAACAAAAGTATACAATTTATGAAATTCGAATTAGACGTTCCAAATATATATATATATACCTTTTCTATCAGGTGCTGGACCGATTTTATCTTTTTACATTATAATAATAATAAAATGTTTTAATTTCAAATCACATACGGAAAATGTACAATAATTTTAGTATTAATATATTTTTAGTTTTTAAATAAAATCCGTACCTACTGGCATGAAAACTTAGTATAAGTATGCTTGATTTTTTAAATTTAATAAGACCGAATTTTAAAATCATCCGATTTTAAATATTTTTGTTCTTTATCGTCTGATATCCCAAATGTTGAAATCAGAAAATTACGTAGATTTAAGTAACCGGTCAAATGTGTGTTGTACCTAAATTCTTTGTAACTAAATATAATTTCACCCTACACAAGATTAACAAAGGAATAAGAAATGAAGTTTATACCAAGCTCTTGTAATTAAAACTTAAATGTTTAACTTTTTCTTCAGGTTTTAATTAAAGTGATTTCTCTGAAGTTCGTAAGTTGGGCTCCCGCTTAGCGGCTTAATGAGACCGAGAGCTGTACCTTAAGGGTCCGACGGCAGTAGCAAATTATGCAGTTCCCCCTCTCCATTCGCTTCCTTCACTATTAAGAAATATACGTACTATACACAAACGTTAAAAGAGATAACGTATTTGAGCCGTTTGGAATAGAAATATCAAAACGTATGTATATATTTAAAGGTAGAATCCAAAAATAATTCATATGTGATTGGCAGAAAAGATGTTCTATTTATAAAGACATGATTACGTCGTTTTCATGTTTTCTAAATAATGTTTCGAATACGTTCATGTGATCTTTCATGACATGAGATCAAAGAAACTCCGTCTCCCTCAATACCAAATCATTGCTCAAAAAGAATGAAGTGTGTTTTATTTAGATCGTTCTGTAGGTAATTTTCTGTAACATTGGTAGTGCTGGTTGGAGTTTAACGTCTCCTACACATAGATCACTTAGGCTGGCCTATGCTGTGGTAAAAAAATCATATACCATAGTAAAGCTGCCAGCCTTTTTAGAGTATTGCCATTTAACAGCAATGTTTGTTATGGTATTGTATACTTAAGAAACTTTCACCGGCAAGAGGCCAGTAAAGTTGTGGTTCGCATTTTATGTAATGATAACGTTTAAAAATTAAAAAGAAGTTATAAGTAATTCTCAAGCGTATACATCTCTTGATTAATTTCGTTCAATATTTATAAAAATACTTTGAAATAAAATAAAAACAATGTCCTCGACTCTTTGCAATACCAACTAAATTGATTTTAATATCTTTACGTTTCTTTTCAACATATCATTATTATTTATTAAGTTTTGCGTCGAAACCCGGAAGCGGCATATTAAAACCAGTGCGCGTGTTCCGCGTGTTATTATAGGCATTTTTAATATTCTGACGGTTCTATTATATATGCCCTATTCTTTTCACACAAACTATATGAGAGCGATATATTAGTTAAGTGTACAACATTACTATAATCGCAAGTAACCTACCGCAGCTAAATTTGCAAATTCTCCCTACGGATGCATGTGATGATAAAAATACATTATTTCAAAGATAGATGGAGCTGTAACTTAAAGCACGCAAATAGTTCTTTTTAATTGAATGACTCTTGTATGAACTTTACACGTGCATATAGTAATTATCTCGGCCTTCGATCACACGCGCGGTTATACCCCTTTCAAAACGTACTGTAAATTTCAAAGGATTTATAGCTGAAAATTACGTAACAAATCCTTGCTTCCGCCTCGTCGTATCGATATAATAAGCTTTACGGCTTACCTTAGAGAAGTATTTCCTTATTAAATTCAATCGGCTACAATAGGGTGCTATATTACTTGGAATATTTCTAAACGGAATATTAAAATGCTGTTACGGGTTCTGAGAGACTACTCTTGAATATTCTTCAAGAATTCTAATCGAAATATTATATATTTAATTATTATAAGACCTATTTAGAAACAAATTTGAACACAAAGCCTAATTTCAAGATGAGGATCAGATTAACAAATTTAATGAACTTTGAACTCAAACAGGGTCTCATAATTTATATTGGTTTATAAATAATCTCCTTAACACTTTTTAGTAACCGTTGTTAGAATATTAATAGTTTCAAGTTTATTAAGACTCCAAGTGAAAATATCCTAATCACAAATCATGACCTTCTTAATCATATCCCTTAACTTTCTGCTATTTATATTAAATCAGAACCAGTATAATATTTTTTCTACTTAGATAACATCCATTACAACTAATTTAGAACGTCTACATACATTCTATCCGTATAAACTTTACTTTACTATAATTTTGCATGTCTTACTAATAACTAACTAAATATTTATTGCAATATAGATAATTTATATGTTAATCTGTTACAAAGTTGTGACGTATAGTTTGCTGCAACAGTTATCGATACCTTTGATTCGTTATCATTACATGTCAATAGTTACATGTTAGCTTTAGTTATTGAAAGATAAAATTTCTGTTTTGGCATAAAAGGTTTAGGCCTATCTGTTTTAAATTTTATTATCGTCTAGTATGTGTCTTTATGGCAAAATTATGTTCCATATATCCATTTTCCGTATATTTCGAAACGTTATTGTTAAAAATACTCGGATTAGATATTTTACGTTAGTTAATGAACTAACGTAAAGTTGAAAGATATCACTAAATTTTCATCACCAATTCGGTGATTGTTTTTATTATTTGAATGTTTTATGATGATTCTCATATTTATCTCAATCGTTTATATGCATAATGAGGCGGCATTATAATATCTATATTTGAAGATTGAAAACATACTTACAAAAATCAAACAGATTTGCTATGATCCTGTTGAATGTCGTCGAATAATAAATCCTAAAAGGGATAAGCTCATCACGATTACATAATTATAATAAGCATGTCTTTGCATAATTATCACAAGCACTTGGATACTCGAAACGAACCTTTTCCTTCCGCTTCAGCCACTAAGAGGAATGTAGCCTCACCACCTTTATAAATGTATATACTAGGTATGCCCCGCGGTATATCCAGGGTAAAACCCATACCAAATTTTATTAAAATGTTGTGTATGTTTGTTACTTCTTCACATCTAAACGGGTCCAGCCGTTTAGATGTGAAAAAGTATCAAACATACTCACTCACAAACTTTAGCCTTTATAATATTAGAATGATTTATATTATTCTCTAAAGTCAATGATTAAAAACCAAGAAAGCTGTGTTCAAAAATTTATTTAGTTTCAGATTTGTATAAAACCTAATTTATTGTCATAAGTATCCAGGACTCAATAAAAGTACATACTGAGCATATTAACTATATATTATATTAAAGCTTGGCACTTTATTAAATGCATACACGTTATTATGTGTTTAGACAGGCCATACTAACTATCTGCATAGAATTCTCACATACATAATCCTAAATATTAATACCACCCTATCAATACAATTATAGATTATACATTTATAATATAATAATAATAATGCACTTTGTATAATTATATACGATTGCACATCAATCATGCAGGTTATTCAGGTTGAACATTTAGTTAATTATAGTCCAAATAATCACAGTAGTCATACCGTTGAACTACGGTGTAAAACGAATTTCATGTTACCATCTAATACAATATCAAATGTATTCTGTAATCTATTTGTCATAATTCGATGTCTTTTGTTTCAGGCGCAAAACGAAGAAGTTCACTCCTAGCCCTGAAACGCCTCCAGCCTCGAAGATTGCACTGCATGCTGTGACCAGATCTATCAGGAACAGTGACTATGAGGCAAGTATCCTTTTAGGTGTAATCCGTAACCACCTCACCACAAAGTTCGATCCGACTGCTGACAGCTGAAATTTTAGTTTGGGAAGGGATTAGGGATTTGATACATGATTAATAATATAAGTATGTTAGTATACCGATTCGAGTCTACAGTGAGTGCTCTACTTGAGTACGAAGTACAGTTTGCCAAGTTACTCTATTTGGAGAAAACGGTTTCTCTGCATGTTCTTAGGGCTCACTTTCGATGAAAAAAAGACGTGTGGCACTCGGAGACTGCCGCGGTAAAGCTATTGCATAGCATTTTTTATCAACGTATGCAATTATTTGTGATAATAATAATAAAATGAATGTATATAGAGTACTAACCCATTTTCTTTCATTATTTTTTCGTGACTTTCTTCATTAATAAATGCACTTTGTTTATTCATATTTAAAACACTTTGTACACAAATTATACGAGTACAGATATTCACTGTTGTACGTAGATGATAAATACCTATACACCTATATACTTTCTCACAAACAGCTGATTAAGGTAGTTTTCCAATACAACCAATGCCACCTAAAGGCGGGTTGCTGAACTAAAAAGACAAGCGTGATATTTCAAAAAGTCATTAAAAGTTCTGGTATTTATCGATAGATGGCGGTCGGAGTGGGGGATGTTAGGTTTTTTTCGTTACGGAATTTCTGGATTCGGTCCCCACGCTCAAGGCCCGCGATAGAAGCTATGCAATAGCTTAATAACATCTAAAAATATACAAATGTGAGACATGCGTCAAATGTAGCATGTATCAAACTTTAATAAATTGTCCTAAACAATTGAATGCTTTCTATCTCTTTTATCAAGATATTTCTGCCCCATAGCCAAGTACCATTCAGTTCAAAAACGCTCGATGAGATTATAAATGCAGTAAGCCCATAAATGGGTGACTTGGAGATGATACCCAAATTGGTTTAATATCTGGCATCTCCATGCTTTCGAGGGCGAATTAAACCGGCTTCAACCATCAGGCTACTATCGGAAGGCATTTCAGAAGCCTACTGGGGATTAAAGAACTATAACACAGAAGAGCACTCCACTCTCCGTATGAATATTTAAATAATTCAGTATATTTGAGCTTATTTCCATGAATCCACAAGTAAAGATTGCACTTTTCTCGTGTTGACTGATGATATAATAGTAAATAATCATTAAATTAAACGACTTTCCTTGTAACTTAAATAGAAATATGTTAATTGCAGGAGGGACAACGAAGGCCGTTCGTAGCAGCTCACTTCCATGGAAACACGTCACACCTGAGCACCGAGATTCACGAACATTACAAAGGTACCTAACCTGACCCATGCCAGCCTGAGTAAAAACAGTATATTAATAATTTGACGGTCACCGTAGCCTAGTTGGTAGTGCTCCTGCCTAGGAAGCTGGTGGTCCTGGGTTCGAATCCCGGTAAGTGTAAATATTTGTGTGATGAGCACGAATATTTGTTTCTGAGTCATGGAACATCCATGACTCAGAAACAAATATTCGTGCTTCTCTTCCTCTCTTTCTCTCTATATAAGTATGTATATCGTCGCCTGGTACCCATAGTACAAGCTTTGCTTAGTTTGGGGCTAGGATGATCTGTGTGACGTTGTCCCTAGAAATATTATTATATAATTTCACTTAGAAAGCGACTTTTCAATTTCAAATTTCCTAAGAGCAATACTTTCCGTATTGCTCTTAGGAAATTTGAAATTGAAAAGTCTTGATATATTCAATTTATGAGCGCGCCATACATATTTGCCTCACCGGTCTGCTAATAATCAGTGGCATGATGATGATGACTCCAGACCGGTTTCGGTCACGGCGACTGCCTCAACTCCGTACAGATAGTTGTCGTTGGTGTGCTCGCATATGACTACAGTAGCCAATCTTATTTGAGAAGGTCCGCGCACATTGCGGGCATGTGAGCACACCATTATTAAAATTATAACTGATCGCCGCAGGTGGTCGGGCTTTCAGTTCGTCACGTCTAGAGTCAAGCTCTGACCGACGATGCTCCTCAAAGTCAAAAACTTTGTTTTTGACTAGAGCTCTCCAATCAGATCTGTCGGCCGCAAGCCTTTCCCACAACGAGGGCTCAATGTCACATTTCTTCATATGGCGTTTTTGCACATCTTTATATCGGAGGAACTGTCCGCCTTGCTTTCGTTTCCCCTCCTTCAGCTCGGAATAAAAGATACGCTTAGCCACTCGCTCCTCCGCCATTCGAGACACGTGACCGCACCATCGAAGCTGTCGCCGCATAAGGTAAGCCTCAATGCCACCAACATTGGCTCGTCGCAGCACTTCGGTGTTACGCACACGATCAGACCATCGGATCTTAAGTATTTTACGCAGGCATTTAAGGTGGAATTGGTCTAGTGTGCGGATATGCCGACGGTATATAGTCCACGTCTCGGCGGAGAATAAGATGTTGGGCAATACTATTGCCGTATATACCGATATTTTGGTAGCCAGTTTGAGGTTATGGGAACGGAAGACCTTGGCATCCAGCTTGCCGAATGCTGCAGCAGCAGCACCGATTCTGCCGTTGATCTCAGCATCAAGGTCGCACTTCGATGTTAATGTGCTCCCCAGATACCGGAATTTATCAACCTGCTTTAACGAGTCCTCACCGAGTTTCATGGTCAGTGTCTCATGACCGTTATTGTCCAAGGACATAACTTCCGTCTTCTTGACACTGATCTTCAGACCAAATTTTTGGCAAGCCTCGTGAAAGTTGGACATCAATTGCTGCAGGCTATCTGGGGATTCCGCCACGAAACACAGGTCATCTGCATACATGATCTCAGTGATCATTGCATACGAAACTTTGGTGCGGGCCTTAAATCTGGCTAGATTAAAAAGATTGCCGTCTGTTCGGAAACGGATGCGAACTCCATCGGAAAATAATTGCAGGGCCTCACGGACTACGACTGCAAAGTACAACGCGAACAGTGTAGGTGCAAGAACACACCCTTGCTTCACCCCACAGGTAACGGGGAAGAAGTCTGACTGATCGTCGTCGACAGCGACACAGCACTCCATGTCATCATGCAGGAGTCTCAGGAGTCTCACAAATTTATCCGTGCATCCTAACTTTTCCAGTACTATCCAGAGGGCTTCTCGAGGCACACTATCAAAGGCTTTCTCAAGGTCAACGAAGCACAGGTATAGCTTTCGCCCCTGTTCACGGCTCTTTTCTTGTAGTTGACGCAATGAGAAAATCGCCTCACAAGTGCCTCGGTCAGGTCGGAAGCCAAACTGGGTTTCCGGCAAAATCTTTTCAGATAGGGTCATTAGGTGGTTTAGTAATACTCTGGCAAAGACTTTTCCAGGGACTGATAAAAGTGAAATACCGCGATAAGAGTTACAATCAGAACGGTCGCCCTTGCTCTTGTATAGGGCACAAATACGAGACACTTTAAAGTCTGCTGGAATGCGTTCCGTTTCCCACACAAGAACTAAAAGTTCATAAAAGGCTGAATGCAACTCGTCACCGCCATATTTGATCAATTCTCCCGGTATGCAGTCCATGCCAGCCGCACGCTTATTTGGCTGTTGTTTTATGGCAAGAACGATCTCATTGCGTGACAGTGGCTCGTTCATCTGACTTGCTACTGACATCTGAGGCATCGATCTGATGTGTTCTAGATCAGCTGATCGATCAACATTAAGTAGGGCACTAAAGTGTTCAGCCCATCGCTTTACTATAGCGTCCTTAGATTCTAGAAGGCCTTTGCCGTCCATGGACTTCAAAGGGACCTTCAGCGAATTCCTCGTACTAATAAGTTTTCGAACCTCACCGTAGAACTCTCCGAGCTGATTCGTATCAGCGAGCCACTGCATGTGCCGAGCTTTTTCTTGCCACCACCGATTTTTTATTTCCCTAGAAAGTTTTCGCAGCTCCAGGTCACTCTTTTTGATCTCTGCAGCGCCTCTACCTTGCTTCTTTCTGCTACCATTCCTAAGTAGGACACGATGTTTGCCGATTGCATCCGCAAGAACCCTATCGTTCTCATCAAACCAGTCCTCATTCTTACGGACTTTGACACCCAAAGTATTTTGAGCAGTGCCTAAAATATGAGAAGATAAAGCTCCCCACTCTGCATCAACCCCCTCCGCGCCGTTTCGTAGGGATGGGAGCGTACTAGCTAAAGTTTGTGCAAACTGTTGTCTAGTCCCGAGATTCTGAAGCTTATCTACATCTAAGCACGCAAGCTTCACTCTTCCTGATCTGCGGGGACGACGTAAGCAGAGATTCAATTTGGTGACAACAAGCCGGTGATCAGTCCAACAGTGTGCTCCCCGCATTACACGAGTTACTTGGATTTGGGAAATATCTTTTTGTCGTACGATTGCGTAATCAATTAAATGCCAGTGTTTTGATCGTGGGTGCATCCACGTAGCCTTGTGCTTGGCGCGAAGTCGGAACATAGTGTTCGTTATAGCCATATCGAATTGAGCACAAAGACTAAGCAACAACCTGCCATTACTATTCATGTTGCCTATTCCGTGTCTGCCTAAAACTTTAGGCCAGGCTTCATAGTCCCGCCCGACTCTGGCATTAAAGTCGCCCAGTAGTAAGATCTGTTCACTGGGGCGTACGCGCTCGAGACAGTGTGTCAACTCCTCATAAAATTTGTCCTTGATGTCATCAGACTTGTCCAGCGTTGGAGCATAGACACTGATGACATTAAGATAATTGTCGTGTTCAAGATGCAAGCGCAATGTGGTCACGCGGTCAGAAATGTGCACAGGATATTCCTGAAGACGCTTTAAGAGGTGGTTTTTGATAGCAAAACCAACGCCCGACCGCCGCGGTTCAGAGGCAGCAGTACCTTTCCACAGAAAAGTATACCCACCACCGTCTTCCACCAGCTCCCCTTCGTCAGCGAGATGTGTTTCACTGAGAGCAGCCACATCTATATTATAGCGACGAAGTTCTCGAGCTACAATAGCGGTTTTTCGCTCGGGACAGGCGTTAGCATCACTATCGAGAAGCGTCCGAACGTTCCACGCGCCAAATGTCATAGTATTGGATGATGGTTGCGTTTTCTTTTTATTACGTGTGTAGCGTCGACCACGATAGAAATAGATGCAGAGGCAGCCGTGGTTACTACCCTCTCTGAAGTCGGGGTGAGCATTTTTTTGGGACACCTTTTCTAGTCCCCTCCCTGGCTGAGCAGGGAAAGCAGTGCCTCCCTAAATAGGGCTGCTTTGTCACCCTGGGTGCTGCCGAATCCATTCTGTCACCCCATGCGCAGAGCGAAAGCGACCACGGTGTACATACATACACCCCCAGAACCGCCCGTGTGCAGGCATCAGACAAAGCCTGGTTCGCATCAATCCAGACCTCTCTACCTCACCCCATCGCCACAGGACTTTGCTGTAATCGGAGTCCATGTTCGGAAGCAGTCAGGTGCGCAGGAAATATTAAGGTGCATAAGTGTACGCGCAAACACAGATGCACACACTCGTCCTTCCCCTCCTATCTCTAGTGGAACGGAGAACCGCTACAACTAGAGGAGAGTTTGGATGATGTGTCTGGCCGACGGTAACTATACGCTCTCTACCGTCGCCCTTGGCCTTCCACAATTGCCGTGCTGTTCCGCCAAGTCCGCCAAACCCGCTGCATATCAGCTGTGGGTTGCCTTCCTTGCCGAAACAGACTTTATGTACAAAGTGGGAGAGAGCCACAATAATACATTCGATTGTACCTGTCGAACGCAAGGCAGTTTAACGTCTTGCCCAGGACTATTTTATATTAGGATATCTCAGTGGCATATGTATATTGTGGAGTGGCATAGTTAGGTATTTAAGTGTGCGGTGAGTCTAGATAGTAATCGCTAAACTGATTTAGTTTCTAAGTTCGAGACTTCGTAGGGTACGCTAAGGCGTCCGACCCTGCTATAGTCATTGGACAATATCGGGACCTATGCTACTATAATGTAGTATCCGAAACGATTAAATAGATATGGCCGGTGCTCATAAATGCCAGTTGCTCTCACCGGCCCGTAACTTATCGGCGAGGTTAAGCACCTAGGCACGCGGTCAGTCTTAAGATGGTTGACTGCCAAAGTGCTTTAATTTCTGAGCATCTCCGTGTAAGGAGGTGAAGCTGTCGGTCCCGGTTATAGTCGTTAAACAAGTCGATAAGCCATGTCATGTGACATTAGGGTAACCACTGCCCATACAATAAAGTAAAAATATTCTAACTGATATTACAAGATATCTGTTTTACATCACTACATCTAGATAAACATTTATAATTATATCCTAATATAGAATATAAACCTTGTTTTAACCTAATAATAAATACTTTTTACTGGATTACTGTATGCGTTATAATACGATCAACAATAGGGTTTCTGAAATAATAAGCTCGCAGTGTTATTACTTTTCCATAAACGTGTTTGGTGTAAATACATTAATTATAGTTATACCGATTTAGTGATATTGTGATAGATAGCCAAGTTTTATTTAATTTAACTATTAAAAAACAAAAATAAATTAAATGCTTGCCGTTATTCAATTATTATACATTAACATTGTCTCGTAATCAAAAGGTTTCAAAGTGTTAATAAAATTATGCTGCTGTGCTAAAAAACCTAGACTTCATTTAAAATTATAATTGTAAGCCGCAATATGATGAAAGAAACATGAAAATAACTATTTAGTTACTAATTAATATAGTCTGTAAACATAATATAAATACTTTGGAGTCTTTGGAGGAGATAAGGTCAAATTATCGTACATTTCATATCTATGAATATAATTCTGCTTTCATTTTAGCGTGAATTTATTTGTTGATATTAATTTACATACTTATTAGTATGTTTTAATTCATGTTAATTAAGCGAATTTATTCAGTAATAATGCAGTGCATATAAATAAAACAGAATGTTTGTGGTCAGTCGTCCATGAGCAGACGAATCAATCATTTTTAGATGAACAGAAGAAGTATTTAATAGAACTTTAAAAAGATGTCAGATCAAGGATGATTGAACCTGTCATGTGAAGAATAAAACACGGAGGGTGGAATGGTTTAAGTATGAAAAGAAGAGTTGCTTAAGCTGGTCAAAGTAAAATAAAACCTATAACATAAAGAAGTAAGTAGCCCACCTAAATAGGCTCCACAACACATCGAGTCAAAAAAAATACGTGAGTGACTAACAGGAGCCTAATCTGATAGGATTCTATCATCATTCTATCAACCGCAAGACGTCCACTGCTGGAAAAACACGCCCCCAAAGATCTTCACAATTGCCTGGGTTATTTAAACATTTAAAGAGAGGTAGGGCACAGCGTTCATTCGCTCAAAGAGCAGCCCTACTGGGGAAGTACCTCCACCTTACAGAAGATATTACTTAATAATAACATTAATATATTTAATGTTATGTTTCTGCGTGTCAGTAACGTCGCCAGAGCTCATCGGGGTGGAGGGAAGGGTCAGCAAACCTGGTTTGTTGACTCTTTTAAAGGCCGGCAACGCACCCGCGACTCCACTGGTGTTGCGAGTGTCCATGGGCGGCGGTGATCACTTACCATCAGGTGACCCGCTTGTTCGTTTGTCGCTCTATGACATAAAAATAATTATTGGAACGAAGTTCCTTATCGCGCGTTGTGAAAGTGGGTTAGACGGAAAAAAATCTTACGAAAAGTTGTCACGACACTTTTTGCAGCTGTGCGGCGTGCACATGTTTCTCTGTCTGTCTCTCTCTCTCTCTCTCTCTCTCTCTCTTATAGAAAGCAAGCCAGATATTTTCATTTCTATTTCGCATTGAACAGTGTGGTGTCGCGACGATTATTTTTGTTGAGTGTATACAGGTTTTTTGTACATAATAAATAATAAGAAATAACTTCGTTCCATCCGGGTGTCTCGTGACACCTCTCAAGTTTTTTTAAGGTAATTACGTATATTGTGAATCTCACCATACCTGGAATTTAATTATAGCAGTCAGTATATTAGTTTGCTTAGTGAGTTTATATGCTAAGCAAGGGACGGGAATGTCACAAAGGACCCTGGATGTTCGGAAATCAAATAAAACTTTCTTAATGAACCACTGGGCGCTCTCAATTTTAGAACTGTTGACATTAACGTGCTTGAAAGTTATTTTGTATTTGCGAATCAAATACATATTATACAAGCACATTGGGAAAAAACTGCTATAGCATTAAGTCAACACTACTTAATACTAGAGCATACATAATACTTATATACACATACCTAGATGTAGCACTACTCAATGCTAGGTTGGGAACAAAAAAAAAGTGTAAACTTTTACTGAATAAAATATATATGACTATGACTAGTAGATTTGTACATTCTTCCTCTAAATGGTTAACACCGATTATAAATACCGTGCACTTAGATAGATATATAGTTATTTATACTCTCCACAATATAAAAAATTACAAAAAAAAACATTACAGGTTAGTAGCTCTTTATAGTTTTTTAAATAGGTACATTAGTAAATATTATTACTGTGGTAATCTGGTGCTTAAGCTAGGCTCACTGTATTTCAGGTCACCAGGTCTCCACCCCTTAGAATATCAGGCGTTAATTAATTATGGTTTATAGATTATAAAAGTTAAATATAAGAGAGGCGAGAAAATTACACATAAGAATAAGATCCTCATAAAATCTGGTTCCGAAATCTCGACATGGCTTAAGTTACAACATTCTCAAACATGTACAGAATCTTTATAAATGACACCTTTAAATTCGATTTCGAGGTAAAAACGTACTGAACACAAACTACGGTGTGAATCTGTGTGATGATTTGATGTGATGTACCATATTCAAGTATTACTGTTCCTTCTCTCCAGGTAATGGTTTAGTCCGCGTTTCTCACGGATCAGCGCACGACGTATGGTACCCCGCGCCCTGGACAATTTCTTCGCCACACCCACGACCGACCCTTACGAAAAATGGTCATATCCATGTACATCATACTGGAGTCTACCTCGTCTATGTTCAGGTATTTTTTTTTAAATCACAATAGGTGTAGTATTCAATTCAGGATCAAAGCTAAAATTACTATTGGGATTATCTTTTTCTTTTTTTCTTCATCACTCGTACAAGTGCAGGTTAAAATACTGTTTCTAGAAGATTCATAATATTTTATACATCAATAAAATTAAATTTTTATCTTTGCCAATAAAATATAATTTATTGGCAAAGATATAATACAGTTTGGCGGAAGATCATGTAGAAATTTGTTAAATGTATACATTTCCCTCATATGGTACGTATATACGTATAGATATATTTAAAATTTTCCACCAGTTCTAGATAAAAGTTTTAATCTCTTTTCCAACTCATAGTATTTGAGGCTTGTGATCTGTCCAGCAAATAAGAATAATAATGGTTTGTTATGTTTTCAACAGATATACTACCTGGATAGTCACGATATAATCTCCTGGGTTCTCCACCGAACGAACCCTGAGATAGATGGTCGTGACACTCTCCTGCAATGCGCCCAGTCAGCGCACTCGGCAGAACAGGTCGACAAGCCTAATTCTTGCTTCTCAGCATCAGCGCTGTTCCTCAAGGCTGGTGACAAACTAGCTGTTAGAAACACTGGAGGTGACAGACACTCGTTGATGCAACCTGAGAAGAGCTTCATAGGCCTCGTCAAATTAGCTGATGCTGAAGACCCCGCGCAGGAATTGTAGATATTGGTGGCTCCGTGTTCCTGGGTTTATTTTTGATGTGCAGGGAATCTATTGGGGAATATGCTTTTACTTTGGTGCCAAATTTTCTTTAAAATTGTGTTAAGTATTTTAATAACTATGTGCTTAGCTTGCATCGTGTTTCATTTTTGTTATGAAATGTTGTATTATTGTTATATAGTCCATTGCACTATTAGAATTCTAATCATTTATAAGAATAGCTACTGATGCAATACTACGAGGTTTTGCAGTATTTATGTTGGAGAAGTGAGTTACAGTAACTTCGGAACATGGACTCTTTTATCTAACTTCGAGTTAGCTGTAGTATTTGTCTGAATATATTTGTCGTTTAACAAATATATTGGTGAAGTGATAATAATTGTTATTATAGTCAACCAAGTGCCATTTAAATGGAATTTACAAACTGGTTAAATTAGAAACCAAGTAATTAGTATATCTATTTATATTGTACTCATACTCAATCAATCGTTCATAGAAAAAACCTCGCATATTTAGATTTTTTTAAAGCTGGTAATATTTTATGTAAGTGTCCTATGTTGCCACATACAAATGTATACCTTCAGTAAACTAACATTTTCTTGATTTTTTTAAATCATTTTTATTTTTAATATATACATGTTTTCTCCGTATTCTCGTAATATATCGAGGAATAAATCGAAAGATCTGTTATATACCATTGATATTGTAAGTAACTACTAACGTTAAAACTTAAAATAATTTATTTGTACGTATATAGGTATTCTTATTTAAATAGAATGCAACGGTGCATTTTTGATATTCATGTTTAGTAAGTGTAAAAAATAAAGTGTAATAAATTTATATTTGTCTTTTATTTCGTTTGTGATTAACGTGGATTTGTAAGTGGAGCATGAGGGACGGGTTGAATGAAGGTGAATCCATCAGTCCCAAAAGGACCATCTTGATTAACTTGATTGACTTCAAAATTTTTGTAGACAAGTCATATTTGGTTAAAGTAAGCATTAACACGTTTCCGAATTTCATATATAAATATATAAAACAATGCAAAAAAAATAAGCAACAAGCAACACATCTTCATGGATGATGTAGCAACTACACATCGATTTTTTGCTTTATGCACGTGGTTGCACGTGGAAGATGATATCGTATATACATTCAGTCAAAAAAGTATCGGAAATGGATGATTTGTTTATGGTTCCAAATTCAAATTTTAGTTTGTTTTGGTGTTGTTAGATTGGCACAACTGTTTTCCATTTTGGCGCGGAGTTTGAGTTCCATCTGTTATTTATATTAAATACAGTGCTGGTTTTAGTAATATCATATATAGTGTGTATTGCGAATTTCATAATGGACAAAAATATCGAACAAAGAGTTTGTCTTAAATTTTGCATCGCTAATGTAATTTCGGGTTCAGAGTCACTGAAAATGTTACAGAAGCCTTACGGTGAATCGACTTTATCAAAAACTCGTGCTTATGAGTGGTTCAAAGCGTTCAAAGCGGTCGAGACGTGATGAAAGATTTGCCTCGCTCTGGTAGGCCATCAACGTCTGCAACTGAAGTTAACATCGCAAAAGTGAAGGAAATAGTGACTGAAAATCCTCATTCAACTCTGAGAGAGATAGCCGCCGAACTTTCTGTATCTCACGAGTCGATTCGTACCATTTTAACTAATCATTTGGGTATGAAACATGTTGCCTGCGCTCGGCTAGTCCCAAAAGATCTGAATTTTCTCTAAAAACTCAATCGCATGAAAGTCGCTGAGGACATGGTAGAACGAGTTAATTCGGACCCAACATTCATGAAACGCAATGTTACTGGTGACGAGACGTGGGTTTACGAGTTTGACATGCAAACTAGTCAACAAGCTTCGGAGTGGCGCCTTCCAACTGAACCGAAACCGAAAAAACCACGCCAAAGTCGATCAAAAGTTATGCGGCGTTTAAGAGAACTAATTCGACGAAAAAGGCCAGATTTGTGGAAAGAAAATTCTTGGATTTTGCACCACGCTAGTGCGCCTTCGCACAAGGCCATCATTGTGAACAAATTTTTGACCAAACACTCAACAATAACCATCCCATATGTAACTACCATATTCACCAGATATGGCTCCAGCTGACTTCTTTCTTTTTCCTAAACTCAAATTACCACTTCGTGGTACCCGTTTTCAAAGGGTAGAAGACATAAAGGAGAATTCGCGGTGAGAACTGAATTTAACTCCGAAATCTGCGTTTAAAAAATGTTTTGATGAATGGATTATTCGTTGGCGTAAGTGTATCGTTTCTGAAGGAGCATACTTTGAAGGTGATAAAATAAATTTGGATTAATAACAAACATTTTGTATATTTTTGATCTTTTCCCGGTACTTTCTTGACAGAGTAATACATATATATGGTCTTTACCTATGAAATTGCCGTTCTGCAGTACTGGCCATTTCAAATCAAAATAATTTTTGTTTGGCTAAGAATTCTAATTTCAAATTAATTTTATTTTAAAAACATGGATTCTTTTTTCCAAAAGTAGTCATTTCTTTATTGATTAGTGTTACATTTTCATCGCATTTCAATCTTTTTCGTCATCATGGATACGTTAAAAATTCGAGTAATTATGGAATATGAGTACCGTCGTGGCAGCAACGCGGCACAAGCGGCACGCAACATCAACGACGTTTACGGAGCTAACACTACAAACCAACGCACCACCTGTTATTGGTTTGCTCGCTTCCGTTCTGGAAATTTCGACCTGAAAAATGAACCTCGCGGTCGTCCGAAGACTTTGGTCGACAATGACGAATTAAAGGCGGTTGTGGAAGCTGATGATACACAATCTACGGCTGAATTAGCAGCAGCATTCGACGTTAGCGTCAAAACAATATTGGTCCATTTGCGTCAAATTGGCAAGGTAAAAAAGCTTGACAAATGGGTGCCCCACGAACTCAATGATCGCCAGCGCGAAGTACGCGTCAAGACGTGCCTTGCACTGCTCAACAGACACACAAATGAAGGAATTTTGAACCGCATTGTTACCTGCGATGAAAAATGTATTCTGTTTGATAACCGCAAGCGCTCAGCAAGTTGGTTGGATCCTGGTTCAGCACCTAAACAATGCCCTAAACGAAAACTTACCCCTAGAAAAGTGATGGTCACTGTTTGGTGGTCTAGCGCCGGTGTGATTCATCACAGCTTCTTACCAAACGGGGTGAGCATTACTGCAGATGTGTACTGTGAAGAACTGAGCACAATGATGGACAAGCTGGCGCATCTCCAACCAGCATTGGTCAATCGCTCGTCTCCGCTGCTCCTGCACGACAACGCGCGACCTCATACTGCACAGCAGACGGTCTCCAAGTTGCAAGAACTGGGGTTGGAAGCTCTCCGTCATCCGCCCTACTCACCAGACCTTGCGCCTACAGACTACTACTTTTTCCAGAATTTGGATAACTTCTTGGCGGGAAAAAAATTCAATACCCGAGAGGCAGTACAAAATGCCTTTGAAGAATTTGTTGCCTCCCGTCCAGCTGATTTCTTTAAGAAGGGCATCAATAAACTGCCACTGCGATGGCAAAGATGCATTGATTGCATGGGTGATTACTTCGATTAATACAAATAAAAAAATTCATGAAAAAAATTCGTTTAAATTTTTTCATACAAAACGGCAATTTCATAGGTAAAGACCTATTATCATATAAATAATTTAACGCAATAAAGTGTACTTATTATTATTTCTCGGTTAAAATCAGATTTACGCCATTCACTGCGAATAATGGTATTAATAAAATATTACACTTTAAGCATTGACCTATATGTATTCTACTAGACGCGCAATCCCATATTGAGAATTTGCTCACTTCCGCCGCGCCCGCGCCCCTCACCTCGCGCACAGCCGGACTGGGACAGAGTTTTTATTCGAAACAGCGTGTCTAGTTATACAAATAAGTCAATGACTTTAAGGCGTATTATCAGTATGATACGATCTTCCACGGTCAACTGTAAAAATTCAGTTCGTCATGTTTCTGGACAAATGTCGATAGATAGTACACACGTCTACATGTCAAGGTATACATTTCCAATATAAGCTCTCATTGTATGGACATCTTATACAACGCGGGATCAGATTACACTGGAAATGTATAGCTTGATATATAGCCGTTTCGTGGGGAAATCCTTTATGGATCGTCCCGCCGCTGGGGAAGCGACGGAGTATGTCGGACTCCCAGCCAGATGGTAGGGCTGGGTTTACCGACTAAAACCCCACGGTGTCCCTCAGCCACCTTCAGTCTAGGCCACGGGATCCGCTCGCGAATTCACCGCAGCTTGGACAGGTGCTGGCCCACTTTTCAGTGAGCCCCGGTTCCGTTTAGGGCATCCATGCCGCACTCCTCAAATCACGCGCGCGCGCGCGCGCCTAACACGTCGCGCCACCGTCTCGGGCCTATTCTGGTCGGAGGATGGACTGCCCCAAGTCCACCGTCCGCAGGCCACTCCTCATGGAGGCCGGAGATTGGCTATATGCGCCCTCCGACGCCCGGTTCTCCTGGCGCGGCTTGGGCGGGAAGACAGTGCCTCCCGGTCTCGCTCCGCCACCTCTTTTGCAACCATCACATCCTCGCAAAAAGTGGCGACGATATTGCAGGCACTCTCGCTTGCAACCATGAATTCAGTCACCCTTGCAAGCGAGATGTCAACCGCACCCATTAAACACGGCGCTGTGTCTCCGAAGCTGGGTATTCCACCAATGTGTGAAGCGCCGTGTCAACGGAGCCACCATAATGGTGACAACCGGACCTCTATTCTCGGCCTATCCGATGCAAATACTTCCCAAAGCACCCGTGATCCAAGAGTATCTGCGTGAGTCGATAATTGAGGGCGCCGTGTCTTCTCTCCAGCTATTCCTCCATATGGGTCTTACCGCCACTATGGTGGCGTGCCCCGAATTTGGCTGCGTAAGTCACTGTCTCAACTCTGCCACCGTGTTATGGTGGAGCTCGGAACGTCGCGCTTCGATTCTTCGCAACGCAGGCCGAAAGCCCCGCTCGAGCGCCTCCCCACGCCACCTGAATAGCAGCGCGAGGTTTCTCGCTTCGAGTTGCCACCGTGGGAACTCGAAACGAACTCCAGCAAGCCGCCTCGAAGGAGATCGTGCGATATCGCCTGAAAGCTCTGACAGCCATCGCTCGCTGTGGCCGATGCAGCAGAGCGATGTTTTTTGCCGTCAGGCTTTCCACCCATATCAGGGCCCCGTAAAGGGCCATCGACCTCACGACCCCCATGTAAAGTCTCCGGCAAGAAGCGTCCGGTCCCTCAAGATTAGGCAGCAGACGCCAACGCAGCCGCCGTAGCCATCAATTTCGGGACCAACCTTTGGAAGTGCGGTTCAAAGGTCCAACGGCCGTCGAGGACGAGTCCTAGGTACTTCATCGTCGACTCGATGCCGTTGCGGACGCCTCCAACTGTGATTTTTGATCCCGAAGGTGGTGCCCTCCGAGGTCCATGGAAATAGAGGGCCTCGGACTTTTCGAGGGCCACCTCGAGACCAAGCTGCCGGATTCTCCCAACGACCTGCGCAACCCCTGCTGTAGCCATTGTAGCCGCTTGGCAGGCCGTGTGTACCTACATCATCCATGAAGGTGTATTTAAAAAGGGAGGGAATTCGTAAATAAATCCGCCGGTGTGTAACGTTTAGCAACCTACTCCGGTTTGATAGACGGTGCAATTTCAATCCCCGCTGCACGTTTAAAATTATGATTTTCCAGATTTGATGCCCCTGATTTATTCTAGATTTTTCTATAACGTCATGAGACAATCTAAAGTAGGTACACAAACTGTAAAAAGCACAGAAATCAGAAATCATTTATTTGGCAAAGAATGTGGGTACAAAACAAGGTGTTCACATTTTAACAAATAGCTCTTCCGCATTCTACCTTACGGCATGCAAAGGTAATAAGTAGGTATATAATTTTCTAGATCCACTCAGTTGAACAAAAAAACAAAAGTATATAAACAAAGTACAGTGGATGGATGGAACAAATATCATTCATGCATGAATACAATAAATAAAACAATAATTTTATTCTAAAAATAGTAATAAACAAAATAAATTATTAAATTTGCACCAAAATTAATAGATTACCTAATACAACATTATAAACTCTTATCAGTCAAAAAATCATGTACTGAATAATAGCATTTATTTATTAATAATGATGTTAGCCTCTCCTTAAATATACTTGATGACTGATCTTTAATAGTATGGGGAATTTTAGTATATATGACGGGCCCCATTGACAAAATACTTTTTCTCAATAATGCTGTTTTGTGCCTACCTGTGTACATTAGATTTTTATATTGTGATCTAACAGATCCTGGCCGTGTTCGTATATCTTCCATTAGGGTAAATAGGTGTCTATTAGTTCTAACAAATATTGCAACTTCAAGTATATACAAAGATGGAAAGGTGAGTAATTTGAGAGACTTGAACACAGGTTCACAGCTGTCGGTATTATTAAGACCAGTCATTGATCTTATGCAACGTTTTTGAGCTTTGAATATCCTCTCCCTCTCAGTACAGTTACCCCAGAAAATAACTCCAAATCTCAAAACTGACACAACTATACCATGGTATGCTGCCAGCACAGTGCGAGTGTTTATTTTTTTTGATAAGTTATATAGTACGTATGCTGACTTACTTAACTTCTTACATACTTCCTTAGAATGCGGTTTCCAAGTTAGTTTATTATCAATTAAAATACCGAGGAATTTTGTAACATTTGTTGAGTTTACTTTTTGTCTATTGAATTCCACATCATAATGTTCAGCACGTAGGCGCTGATGAAAATGCATAATTTGTGTTTTTTGGAGATTAATGATTAAATTATTTTGATTTAGCCAATTAATTATTCTTTTAAATGTATTATTAATGTCTGTTTCGTAGTAATCTTTATTGCCGCATTTTACTATAGCCGTACTATCGTCTGCAAATAACACCATAGGTTGTTGAATGTGACGAGGCAAGTCATTAATGTATAAAATAAATAACAAAGGTCCAAGTACACTTCCTTGGTGAACACCAAATTTGACTTCTCTATAGTGAGACAGATATTTATATTCTTTTTTTGTTTTTACACAAATCCTCGATATTTCTGTACATTGCTTTCGATTAGTAAGGTATGACTTTATCAGACTCAAGACATTTCCTCTGATGCCGTTCGTGTAAAGTTTGTTAACGAGAGCGTCATGGTTTACGTAATCGAATGCTTTCGTCATATCAGTATAGATAGCGCACACGGGAGTTTTAAGGTCAACACTTGGCATTACATTATTCAGCAGATCGTATATTGCCATATTAATATTTTTATGTTTTCTGAACCCCTTTTGTTCATCACATAAGATTTTATTTTTAGTTAGGAATTTATCAACTGTCTCGTATATAATTTTTTCAAAAACTTTGGAAAACACAGGAATTAATGTCACTGGTCTATAATTAGCTATGTCTTCTTTGTTATTCTTTTTATACAGTGGTTTTATAATTACTTTTTTGAGATTACTGGGGAAGATACCTGAGCTAATACTTATATTCATAATGTAACTTAGTGGTACCGCTATTATATCGGCCACAAATTTAACTACAGAAGTGGTAATGCCATCATAACCGTGGCTTTTTTTGTTTTTTAATAATTTTATAGCACTAGATATATCTTGTGGTACCACTGGTGGCATGAATATTGAGTTCGGGTTATTGGCTATACTAGTTATGTTTTCCACTTTTGTTTTTCCGCTTGCTACATCTTGTACTTGATCTACAAAGAAATTATTAAAAGATCCAGCTATATTTTGCGGGTCTTTAATTATGGAATTCTGACTGTTGATTTGTAATATAGGATCTTTAGTAAATTTAGTTTTATTAATAATTTGCCCTGCTGCTTTAGTCTTATTCTCGGAACTGTTTTACTATAGTTATTTTGGGCCTTTTGGGTTAGCCGAATAATTTTTTTTGAGTCTTTGTGAATATGTTTTGAAAATAGATTTATTTGTTTGCGAAGGTGATCGCCTATACTTCCACAGTAGATTTCTTTGTTTCCGACAGCAAATTCTAATACCCCGAGAAATCCACTTAGTCTTTTTGTCAGGTTTAACAATTACCCACTGTAACGGAAAGCAGAGATTGTATAGTAAACAAAAAATGTCGATGAAATTGTCATAGGCTTTATTAGCGTTGTCTGTACCAAATACGTCTGCGAAAGTAAGACACTGTAAATGATTTTTAAATTTTAACAAATTTTCCTTTGTAAACTTACGTTTCTGTACTCTCCAAGAATTAATAATGCATGTTTTTTTAACTGGGATTTTTAGTATTTGAGCTGTGTGGTCCGAGAAAGCAAGGTCTATTATCTCACTATTGCATTTCTGCTTAGAGTTATGCGCCATATTATCTAGGCAAGTTTTGCTCATTAGTCTTGTTGGTTGATTTATCTCCAATTTAAGATTGTAACTGAGAAGTAGAGATTCAAAGTCCAAAGTAAATCTATTTCTTTTCATTATGTCTATGTTAAAGTCCCCACACAGAACCACCTTTTTATTTGAATTAGTGCAAACAGTTTTTAATAGAGAGTCTAGGTTGTCATAAAAAAGACTTATGTTCGACCAATTAGGCGGACGATATATGCATATTATTACAGTATTTTGCTTAATTAGTTCTAAAGCACAACATTCTATCACTCCCGCCACTGAAAAACCCGCTATGTTCTTTAATTCTTTGTATTCATAGGTATTCTTAATTAGAATGCAGGAACCTCCACGTTTTTGTGTTTTTCTTGCATAACACGCGCCTATCTTAAAGTTAGGTACGTCGATCAAGTTTTCATGACCAGCTATTATGAAATGTTCCGTTATACAGATCACATCTAAATCTATTTTCTTTTGTAACAATTCATGAACATGTACTGACAATAGGTCCGATTTATTGAGAAGAAAGACCAGCTATGTTTTGGTGCAAAATGTGTAAGTGATTATAAAAGAAAAAAACTCATTAGGTTGAGTCAAATTGCCATTAGGTGGTGCCTCTATTGATTCCACGTCAATTGATAGACCATTTTCATCATCGCTATATACAAATTCATTTAACATTACATTAGACTAAGATTTGAAAGTATAATTGACATACCGTAATTGTTAACATATCCACTTTTTTGCCAGAACATTTTGAAATCATAAGATAGATAATAGTTTGAATCGAATAAATACGCAAAATTATGAGTGCAATTATCTAGGTATAATAGGCTATTAAATGTCTCTATTCTTCCGTTAAACATTGTTGAGAAGTTGTTCAATTTGAATGTAGGTGCACATATAATAACATTTGTGTGCTGTATCTTCACAAGAGTTTCTCGTATATAAATTGTTAAGTCGATATAGTTGTTCGTTCGTCGAAAATCCTCTTCACCAATTAATATTAGGCAGAAGTCCTTCATTGTGTAGTATTTTAATTTTTGATCAATGTTATTAATAATTTTCTTTATCCCACAGTTAGGGGATAAGTAGTGGCAAATTTCGTAGTTTGGGAATGAATCTTCTGCAATCGCTAGTATCTTGTTGTTTTTATTACTACTTAAGATACACACCTTGTGTCTTCCAGTGATGTTTCTTTGTTGATTATAACTCTGTTGAGGAAACTGCTCTAAGTTATAATTAGAATCCTTAGAAGCCTCAGCTACATTGGGCGCTAGTTGATTTTTGAGTAAGGGTTGGCATGTATTTATGGTGTTGTTTGTTTGTGTACCTGTATTTTTAAACTCGGTTTCGGAGGTAAATATGATTTCTATCTCTTTGCTTGAGCTGATATTTCGTGCTATTTTTGGTGGTGGCTTCCTGAGTACTGTTGCCTCTGAGCTGCCGATTGATAAAGCTGAGTTGAAAGAGTCATCCACAGAATCAGCTGGTGTTTGAATGAGAGCATCCTGTAGGTGAGTCGTCGTAGGAGAGAGATGCAATCGAGCCGGTGTAGAGGAACTGTCCGTTTGTAGTTTATTTCGTTTTCTCGCAGATCTCGGAGAAAAGCACTTTGTGTCTAATATATTTACTTTTTTAAAAGTTTCTATAATTTTCTGACATTGTCCAATGTCCATTTTTAGTCTAAAATTTTCGCTATTCAAATTTTCAATTTCTATATGTGCACTTTTGAGCTCCTTATTTTGTCTTTAAGACTCAGAACAGCGTCGCTGTCATTAAGTGACGTATTTGGCAGACTCATCATTGTTGTATCTGATAATGAGGTGTTTGTGCTCATGTTAGCATTAAATATACTGTCCATTGAAATTGCCCTCGGAGGTTTACGAAAAGTAATATTTTCTATTTCAGAATTTTCCATAATGGAAAAAAAAAAAAATAGAAAAACAATTTAAACAAGCTAAAAATCAGAAGGAATACTCCAATTTCGAAGCTAAAGTTCCTATAAGGCACAAACAGGACTTGAAAAGCTACATAAAGTATTAATGCTTGTGGGGTTTGAACTCTGACTCGAGAGATTACGCCGAGTTGTACTGGTAACCACTAAACCAAGTGTACAAGTATATAATGGTTGACGAAATTGTTGATAGCTTCCTTACAGAGTCTGTAACGAGTCGCCGATGTAGTTGTGGGTTGGGTTGGTACCGTTATCACACAGTCCAAAGTTCACTTTTACGTTCACTTTTAAACAAAATATGAGTTCGTTATTTTTTATAAATGATGTTTTGATATAGTTCCACTGGGTGTATCACTACAACTTTTTCACAGATTGTCACTTGGATGTTGCACTTTCTAATTGTGAATACTTTATATCAAATGAAGTACTTTTGACAACTATATTAAATTAAAATTGCTGGAAGAACTGACAGTAGGTCTGCGCTTGGTTACCTACAACATTTAATACTTTGATATTTTAAATATGTCTCGTGATTCATTGTGGCTCAACCAAATCAGTGCATTGGAGAATGGAATGTAAATGAACGTTGTTAAAATACACAAAATAATACGGTTCCGAAAGATTAATACAGAATCACCAACATTGTTATCCGTTTTAGATCAGAAATTTAGAATAAGTTTCCAAATAATATTATTTTAGCATCGAAACCAACACAGCATTGCTATACCCTAAGTACCACTTTATGAAAATATTACATTTGACACCTCTGACACCTCTACGTAAAAGCTTTTTAATGTTAAAATTATAATTCCAAGGCCACAACGTTCTACGGAAATTTCCGGCAATTACACACGTCTGCGTTACAAATAGGTCGTATATTCTATATCATTACTAGGCCACGATATAGACAGTAGACACGGCTACATATCAAGCTATACATTTCCAATATAAGCTGATCTCTCATTGTATGAAAATCTTATACAACGCGGGATCAGTTTATACTGGAAATGTATAGCTTGATATGTAGCCGTGTGTACTTAGACACGATATGGACCACGACAAACAGTAGAAGAAATGAAAACACCAAAATATGCTCATGAAATTAAACAATTATAGAAAACAGTTTGCGGATTAACAAAAACAATTGTTGACACTCGAAACTAAATACTAAACAGCTTATCGACATTTTAGAATGATTTCAATTAAAAAATAAAATAAAAAAGGTTTTTATTCACGTAGACTTTAAAAAAGCGCTTGTAAATAGTCAGAACATGTTTGTAGTAATATAGTTAAGTATACATAATATTTCTAGTTACATATTATAGATATTTAGGTACATGTTAAAACATTTCTAAAATTTATTTTATAATAGTAATGATATTTTGCTAGCTTGTATTAAGTTATTGTCAAGGAGATTATGTTTAGGTCTAATAATCGAAATTTATATTTTACTACATATTGTAAATGGAAAGATATTTTTGCTGTATTTTGCAATTTAGTGCAATTTTTTCAGTTTAGTTTAGCCTTTATCGAGGTCGACATGTCCACCCAGGACAATTCTTTTTAGTTTAAACATGCTAATCGAAAGATGTATTCAAATAAGTACCCATATAGGTACGATGTATCTATCACCTATGTGTATCTCTTTCAATCCATTATTTGACATAGGAATATTTGATACATTTCGTACTCTACTGGAAGAAGCGAAAGCTATTCTTTCGAATCTATTCAGAGGAGTAGTTGTCACGCCTTGCCCGCCTCTGGCTTCGTTTACTCCCATTATATTCTTCAAACATGCTCGCCGGTTTAGGCTACTTCTGACCTGGCCTTTCTCTGATTTTGTCAAAGAATGTTCGTCGAGGTCTTCCCCTTCCGGTGGTACCATTGGTACAGGCCAGGCCATTCATCCTTTCATAATGCCCAAAACATCTCAGCATGTAAAAAAATAAGAATAAAACACAAAATTATTCTCAGATTAATAATAAATTATATGATTACTTCAATTTAATACATTTGATTGTTTAATTAATTAATTTACTTATTCATATTGAGATTATTTGCACTCTAATTTTTTCACTTAATACCTCAGTACAATAACAGAGTAGGTAAGTCTTTGTGATGTGAGTTACTCTTTATTCTTAGAAGTTGTTGGAAAAATACATTATTGGACCTTTAATTTAGGCGAGATCTTTTTTTTAATTTATGCTTTCAGCTATAGAGTATATAAATTTCCGAAAACAATAATTTTCATTTATATCTCTATAAAAAAACTGAGATATTACTGCTTAACCGCTGACACGACGAACGCTTCAAACCTGGTTCGAGTGTTCAAAATACAGAGCTTTCTTAGTCGTGGCTTTAACTTTTATATGATTAACGATCAAATAATAATTGAAAAAACATCAGTACCAAAAGTTATCCAGGCGACTGTGTTATTATTTTTTGTATGCATGTTCTACTATTTTACCGATGTGTGAACTGATTTTAATACTTTTTTTTTGTCGTTGTTTCGGATGGCTCTATATAAATTTTGTCCCAATCGGATGTCTAGAAAGAAAGAAATACCTTTATTCATAATACAGAACAATACATAACACTTCCAATTTCTTTTTCAAAGACAACGCTCGCACTAGGGAATTTAATCCCTATGTCGCGGGGTAATTTACAAACATATAATAGACGGACACAAATTACATCCAAAGTATTTATTAGTAAAGTATGATAATGTAAATAAAGTATTTATGGGTCACAAATAGTTGTGCAGCGTGGGACTCGAACCTGCGATGCGAAGCGGCGAGGTACTTAAAAACAAAATATGTTGCTGTGTACATACCATAAATGGGTGCCAAATTCAGCATTAGCAACAGCTAAAATTGCAGTAGCGCTGGTATTCAAGTGGGCCCCGTAAGTGACGACATACATATAATTTCTGCACAGGTATTACGAAAATAAAAAAGCAATTAGATACACTACACACAGTTACAAATACAAAACAAGTTATAATAATATGAACAAAAATTCTTAGAACAAATAATCCTAAGTGGACAGCTAGCAAAGAATAACATTGAAACCCAGTAAATGTATAACTAATAAAATGTTAGGAGAAAAAGAAAATTAAAAGTATTGAAATTGAAAAGAAATACGTTTAAAGATAAAAAGTGAAAGTGATTATATTCGCAAATGAAATTGCTGCCAATAGAAAAATGAGATTTTATGGTTTGAAACAGAAAAAATATTAGTGTGTAGTATTTCGTTTTTCATTAGGTACATAAAAGCATTTTATTGAATGGCATGATACGCAATATGATGTGTTCGGTACTTAGTATTACTGTGCTGTGCCCAAAAATATTGCAATGTACATGCGTTATACTCGTAGAAGCCATAATGTACTGTAAGCTGTTTTCCGCTCAATGAGTTTTCTAGTCATTTCAGCCTTACAGAAAGCATTCCGAAACATAATGAAAAATAGTTTAATGTTTATGTATTACACATTTTTGTAAAATATATATTTCATGATTTAGAATGTATTGACATAACACCGCCGATATAGAAAAAAAAAACAATTGAACGATTTGGAGAACGCCTGTATTTTTATTACAAGTTTATAATATGAATGATTTTGCAAAAAAGGCTCTTATAATTTGACTGCACGTGTGGCGCAGCGGCTAAGACAGGTGCCTCGCCGCTTCGTGTTGCGGGTTCGAGTCCCGCGCCGGATAACCATTTATATGACCCGTAAATAGTTGTTCTGAGTCTGGATGAAATTTGTGTCCGTCTATTATATGTTTCTAAAGTACCCCGAGACACAGAGACTAGATAAACTAGTGCGGGCGTTGTCTTAAAAAAAAAAATATAATCTATACAATACATCCATACGAAACAAATACTAAAAGCAAAAACGTAAATACTTCGCTATAAAGTTTATCACAGTAATTGTAAAATCCATTTATTCAGGTCTTATGATAGTTAGTAACTACTAACTAACTACATCGACTCAATGCCTATATCGGAGATCGGAGCGGGAATTTGACAATTTCATTAGACGCCCCGACATTGCTGTGAAGGAATCTTCGACGTACGATCTCTGAAAATTAATACAGGTTAAGTATTAGACCTGAGCAAGTAGGTATTTCTTATACTATTAAACGTCCAAAATATAATCACAAAATTCCAGGATTCAATTAAATTTGATAGACATACTTCACAGGAATTCTAGGTATCCATTTAAGATAAACGCGTACCTACCCCCGCGAATCCCAATACCTTACGAAAATGATATTAGTACACTTTTTATCCAACAAATGAAAATACGTATTAACGAAGCTCTTTTGAATCTCGACTCAGACATGGTGACGACTGAACGTTTTGAGCAATTTTCTGCGAATGCTAAGTGCGATGGCAGTTTTATTCTTGGCCAGTGAGTAGGATATATCGAACTGAGTCACGAGAGTTTCTAATACGGTTCGATTTGTGGCGAAATAATAAAATTGGGTGTGATAGGCTATCATATCAGAATTTCAATTTCTTCCAACATATGATCACGGGTGTAATGATCAGAAAAAATGGATAGGTACAGAAAGGGTCTACGCTTTTTCAACTTAGCCACTCGCCATTAAAATCCGTATGGTGGTCGGAGTAGGCAAATACACCCACGTTATTAGAAACTCTCGGCATTAAATGCTTCCATTAATATAGGCACGTTTCTAAATGATAAGGGAGATCAGTTTTGGCCTAAAAATATTGTATTTAGAAAGTTTAGAGAAAGTGGTCGAGTCCAGAAAAGAAATGTGTTTAAAGATGGAACTTCTACGTCAACCAGCTAATATAAATAATAAAAAGTGAACAAACATTAAAATTGTGTCATATAATTGCCGATCGCTCAAGAGGTCTATTGATGAAATAAGACAACTTTGTTGTACTCACCAAATAATTGCACTACAGGAAACATGGCTGTTTCCCCATGACCTGGGTATTCTAAACACAGTTAACCTGCAGTTCGAGAGCTTTGGTGTCTCTGCCATTGATACGGAGCAAGGCCTGGTACAGGGACGGCCGTATGGTGGAGTGGCGCTCTTGTGGGATAAGAATGTATTTCCGTGCGCCGAAATAGTTGAGTGTAATAACAATCGTATGGTAGCAGTAAAGCTTAGTCGTGGCGACCGGAGCTTATTAGTGTTCAGTGTGTATATGCCTGTGGACTGTGAGGATAACTTTCCTGAGTTGTCGCAGTGTCTCGGTAATATAAGTGCGGTAATAGAAAGTTCGAACATTGAAACGGTTTTTGTATTAGGGGACTTTAATGCCCACCCCGGAACGAGGTTCGGAAATGAGTTGAGGGACTACTGTGTTGAGGAGACCCTTACGTGTATAGACCTTAAGCTACTGGATGTGAATACCCACACATATATTAGTGAATGTAACGGTGCGCGTCGATGGCTCGATCACTGTGTAGTGTCGGAGGCGGCCGAGGCGATTGTTACTGATGTTTACGTTATGTATGACGCATACCTGTCGGACCACTTCCCAATGGCAATGCAAGTAAGCTTTATTAATATTAGCGCTAAAACAATAACTGCGAGTAGCCCGCCAAATGATTGTCTACAATTTTTATGGGGGCATAGAAATAACGAACAAATAACTAAATACCGCGAATTATGTAATGAACATTTTAAATTATTACGTATTCATAATTACTTCGACTTGTGTTGTAATAATGAGCTATGTCAGTGTGCTGAACATTTTTCTTTAATTGATTCCTTGTACTCTGATATTGTTGAGACCTTACAAACATCTGCTAAGTGTTCAATTTCACTATCGTAGCTCAAAAAATAATACAATTATAGGTTGGAATTATAACGTCAGGCCTTATCATATTAGGGCTCGGCGAACTTTTTCAGTTTGGGTTACTTGTGGTAGGCCATGCTCGGGGTATTACTATGATCAGATGTCGAGCGCACGTAGGGAATTTAAAGCTGCCCTTAAATATGTTCAGAACAACCAGGAAAAAATTAAGATGGATATTTTAGCTCGCCATACTACTTCAAAAAATTTTGTGAAATTTTGGAAAGAAGTCAAAAAGTATAATGTAAAGACTAGCATACCTGTCAATGTCGAAGGTGAGACTGATAAAGCAGTTATTGCAAATAACTTCCGAAAACATTTTGAATTTACCACTTCTGGGAATCAAACCCAGACTAGCGAGGAGGGTGGTGGCCCGGATATTTTTCACGTTACAGCGGTGGACGTTTCATCCGTAATCACGAACATGAAGCGTGGAAAGTCTCCGGGTCACGACGGTCTTAGTATAGAACATTTGGTGTATGCGGGCCCCTATATTTGCGACGTATTATCTCATTTATTTAATCTCTGCGCTCGTCATTGTTATTTACCAGCAGATCTCATAAAAACGTTGGTTATTCCTATTACCAAGAATAGAACTGGAGATGCTTCTAGTATGGCCAACTATAGGCCTATCTCATTGGCGACGGTAGTGGCCAAGGTGCTTGAACGCTTGTTACACAAAGAACTGAGTCCTTCACTACATATTGATGATGGACAATTTGGCTTTAGACATAAGTTATCCACGGATATGGCTATCTTCTCACTCAAACAGGTAGTTAAGTATTATGTCAGTCAAAAAACAAGTGTCTATGCTTGTTTTCTGGACCTTAGCCGTGCTTTTGATTCCATAAATCATGAACTCTTATGGTCAAAGCTAAACAACACAGAAGTATCGTCCAATGTCGTGGGACTACTAAGATACTGGTATCGCCATCAGTCTAACAGCGTTAAATGGGGAGGAATCATGTCTGAGGATTACAGGCTGTCTTGTGGTGTCAGACACGGGGGACTGACCTCTCCGGACCTGTTTAACCTATATATAAATGACTTGATCGTGAAACTGAGTAAAACTCCGGTTGGTCTCAAGCTGGGTGACCGATATGTCAATAACCTGAGCTTTGCTGATGATATGGTTATCATCAGTCCATCATTAAAAGGCTTAAGGAAGCTGGTAGGCATTTGCGAAAGGTATGCTAAAGACCATGATCTGACGTACAATGCAAAAAAAACAGAGATGATCATATTTAGGTCGGGAAGAGGTCCTACGAATGTGCCACCCGTGCAAATTGGAGGACAAGTTATTAAGATAGTAGAAAAGTTCAGGTACCTTGGTCACATCCTAACCTCCAACCTAAAAGACGATGCTGATATAGAGCGCCAGCGCAGATCGCTCTCGATTGTAGGAAATATGATAGCAAGGCGCTTTTACAAAGCTGCTTGGGATACGAAAGTGCATTTGTTTCAAACATATTGCCAGAGTTTGTACACGTGTCAACTTTGGACGGTGTATACTGCGAGATCACTGGATAGCATTAGAGTGCAATATAACAATATATTCCGACAGCTTATGGGCTTAACTCGCTACTGCAGTGCCTCCGGTATGTTTGCGGAAGCTAGAGTAAACACATTTAATGCTATCCAGAGAGCTCGTATTGCATCGTTCATGGACAGAATCAGTAATTGTAGCAATAGTATAATTATAGAATTATACGACAGACTATGTGCCACTAGTACATATAGACAACGGCTAGCAATAGCTGCCTAGTAGGTAGTGATAATTTAGTATTAGTGATAATTTGTCTTTTTTTTATCAAATTATTTATTTAATTTATATTGTTGTATGGATCTTGAGTCTGAAATAAAGAAATATTATTATTATTATTAAGGAATCTTCATTGACCGGGGCGCCAAATTTAATAAAACGCTAATATTTAACCCTCGTTTTACATGTATATTTTGCACATTGTATACGGCACATAATGAAGATAATCCTATTCATCGCCATAGCTTCACGAATCTGGTAGAAATTCCGAAGATTATTATTTCGGACCTTTCATAAAAAGGGATGATCCACGTTTACGCGTTTCCACTTCAATTCAAACTGAAATATGCCGATCTTTCGGTAGACATTAGATGTATGAAAGTAGTAATGAAAGGTAATGGCCCATTTAGTATGAAAAATATACCTACGGCGTACAGAAATGAAATATGGGGGGAATCAAAGACAAATGATTATACTTTTCAATGGTAAGTGGTGCATTACTGTGGCCGATGGGGATCATGAAATAAAATATAATACATTGTATTATTGCGCGACCGCAACAAATCTCGGGTGAGACCGAGACAGCAATATACGTGTTATTTATTACCTGACCGAACGAGTTTGCTTATTAAGTGTCACGATGATATTTTTATTTAACAAAACAATGGCAAAGTAAGTCTGCTTGTTTCATTTTCAAGTCTAAACTACTGAACCGATTTTGGTTAAATTGCTTGCCCCGTAGTATACATGTAAAGAATGAGTATTTGTTTAATACCTTAGGTGCATAGCATAGATTAAGAAAATACATTATTTAATTATTTTTTATCTATCATGTCATGTCAAATTCCTATGAATAGACAAAAAAATATATCGTATATACCTACATATTAGATTTGTAGACGGACATAGTAAACTTTTATCCCGGTGACATTTTTCCATGGGATAAAATAATTTAGAGACGGGCGAAACCGCTGGTGCAGCTAATTATTATCCAATTTTGATCGGTCTACTGCAAGATCTCTCCATTGAATTATTTTTTTCTTTTTACATATAATGAACAGTGGGTTATGCCTGCATTATTTACCATTATTTTCGTTTTTGTACAAAAACATTTTTGAACCGGGTCGGATTATGGGCCATGACCTTTGAATAATATCGAAAGTTTATCGTGAAAATAAACCTTTATTTTTATATATCTTAGTTTAGAAACAAGTAAACATTCCGCCTTTACTGTAGCGTTCGCTTTAAATATACATGGCATCACTCACAAGAAGCTCGATTACCCAATCTTAGTATTACCTATACAGCTGCATTTGTCAAGCAGCTGCGTTAACCTGGAGTTCAATAAAACCTGGATTCAAGTGGGGTCGAGAATGGTACATCATGTAAGCCGAATAATGTCCACTACTGGGCAGATTTCCACAATGGAGTTGTGTCCATCATTTGGAGGGACATGCCATAATCGCCACGCTTGGCAGATGTGGTGGCGATCGCGGTACGATTGTCATAGTACTCAGAGAGACACTGTCGCCAGGGAGATTCCCTCGGGTCGATTTCGACGCTAAGGGATGAAATATGTGGCGATATTCGTTGCCGTCAACTATTGGATTTTTATTTGATTTTCACTCATGTGTATGCAGTAAACTACCCATTAGTTATCATTATGGAATAATGTCATACATTCAGTCAAAAAAGTATCGGGAATGGATGATTTGTTTATGGTTCTAAATATTTGTTTTTTTTGTTGTTGTTAGATTGGCACAACTGTTTTCCATTTTGGCGCGGAGTTTGAGTTGCATCTGTTATTTATATTAAATACAGTGCTGGTTTTAGTAATCTATATATATAAAATCAATGCCACTTTTCGTTAATGTCTTTACCGATTTGGCTAATTTTGGTCTTGAATTATTTGTGGAAGTCCAGGGAAGCTTTAAACGTAGAGAAATTTAAAAAAAAGTCTTGACAAAGTGTAAAATCAACATCTTTCTATACTCCCATATACAAACAATTTGTACTAATACTTAAAAGCGTAGCGAAGCACGTACCGGGCCGCTAGTATCATATATAGTGTGTATTGCGAATTTCATAATGGACAAAAATATCGAACAAAGAGTTTGTCTTAAATTTTGCATCAATAATGGAATTTCGTGTTCGGAGTCACTGAAAATGTTACAGAAGGCTTACGGTGAATCGACTTTATCAAAAACTCGTGCTTATGAGTGGAACAAAGCGTTCAAAAGCGGTCGAGATGTGATGAAAGATTAGCCTCGCTCTGGTAGGCCATCAACGTCTGCAACTGAAGTTAACATCGCAAAAGTGAAGGAAATAGTGACTGAAAATCCTCATTCAACTCTGAGAGAGATAGCCGCCGAACTTTCTGCATCTCACGAGTCGATTCGTACCATTTTTACCCACGACGGAACGGAGCAGGTATATGCGTTTAGGGTGAGAGATGTTTGTGTGTGCGTTTGTGCAAAGTAATGTTCCCACCTATCTTCTAAACTAATGATCCGATTTTGATGCGGTCTGTATATAAATAGATGTTTAACGACGACATTAAATACACTTACGAGTATGATTAAATTTTTGTTGAAATTTCATATAGGAAAGGCAGCCCCCGACGGATATTCTTCGATATGTATTATGGTAAAATTATTATCGCTACATTTAAGTATATCTTCGAGAAACAGACACGTTAGGAAAAGAAAACATCGATAATCATTGTTCAGGTAATTAAGTATATCTATTACCGATTTCTCGAGATATCAACTCTTTTTTAGAAAGTATTTTTACGTCTATTATAATATTTCGTTACATAATAATTGGGTTAAGTCGGGGGTTTTGAATTATTTAATTCTTTTTCGAAGAGATTTTTGCCGTCGTGGGTTTTTCTCAAAATTTTTAATTTTGTTTAATTTTATAACTAATCATTTGGGTATGAAACATGTTGCCGCTCGGCTAGTCCCTTCCCCAAAAGATCTGAATTTTCTCCAAAAACTCAATCTCATGAAAGTCGCTGAGGACATGGTAGAACGAGTCAATTCCGACCTAACATTCATGAAACGTATTGTTACTGGTGACGAGACGTGGGTTTACGAGTTTGACATGCAAACTAGTCAACAAGCTTCGGAGTGGCGCCTTCCAACTGAACCGAAACCGAAAAAACCACGCCAAAGTCGATCAAAAGTCAAAGTCATGTTGACTGTTTTCTTTGACTATCGCGGTGTTATGCACTCTGAATCTTATCGGAAGGTCGAACGGTAAGTAAAGAATATTATTTGAGCGTTAATTCGACGAAAAAGGCCAGATTTGTGGAAAGAAAATTCTTGGATTTTGCACCACGATAATGCGCCTTCGCACAAGGCCATCATTGTGAACGAAGTTTTGACCAAACACCCAACAAATACCATCCAGCAACCACCATATTCACCAGATATAGCTCCAGCTGACTTCTTTCTTTTTCCTAAACTCAAATTACCACTTCGTGGTCCCCGTTTTCAATCGGTAGAAGACATAAAGGAAAATTCGCGGCGAAAACTGAACTCGATTCCGGAAGCAGCGTTTAAAAAATGTTTTGAGGAATGGATTATTCGTAGACGTAAGTGTATCGTTTCTGAAGGAGCATACTTTGAAGGTGATAAAATAAATTTGGATGAATAACAAACATTTTGTATATTATTGATCTTTTCCCGGTACTTTCTTGACAGAGTAGTATATATATTTAAAGACAACGCCCGTACTACGGAATCCAATTCCTGTGTCGCGGGGTGCTTTACAAATATATAATATACGGACACAAAGTACATCCAGACTCGGAACAGCTATTAATGGGTCACACAAATAGTGGTCCGGCGCGGAAATCGAACGTACGTTTTTGTTTATGAAGATTCGGTTACTGGATCAAACAGATTATTCATATGAGTAAGTCTTATAATAAACATTGTTAACAGGTATTAACGCGACTAACCTTGTTGTATTTAAACGTGGGATCGTGACCACGATCAATGCAACTTGGTCGAAACGTTAGGAAAATAACAATAAAGGTTAGTCGCGTTAATACCTGTTAACAAGCTATACATATAATAAAATCGTAGGAAAGTCAAAACTGTGCATTGAATATTTTTTTAAAGGATACTTGGGGCGTGGCGTGATCTACAATCGATATCATACATGCCAAAAATAAAGTTTTTAGAATTTTTGTCTGTTTGTCTGTATGTATGTCCGGGCTAAACTCAAAAAGTACTGCATGGATTTACTTCAAATTTTGCATGACTATTACTAAGAGGTCGGGTCAACATATAGACTACATATTATCGCGGTATCACCTACGGGGGAGGAGCTGTGATAATTTATAAAGTTTAACGCGGGTAAAACCGCGGGGCACAGCTAGTCATCATCATCATCATCATATCAGCCGAAAGACGTCCACTGCTGGACAAAGGCCTCCCCCCAAAGATCTCCACAATTGCCGGTCTTGCGCTATCCGCATCCAGCGATTTCCAGCGACCCGCACAAGATCATCGGTCCATCCTGTAGGGGGCCTGCCCACGCTGCGTCTTCCGCACAGCTAGTGTTTATATATAATTATGATACGCGAAAGGTTAAAAGTTTATGAGTAAGTCTTGTTTAGAAAAACCTAATGAACCCAGACTCTATTGATTTTCTAGTAGCCGTGAACCCCTTATTCATTTTCTTATTCCATAATCAGACCAGTGAACACGTAATATATCTACTCCTACTGAAGAAACATCGTACTTAAATAAATAAAAGGTTACTTCGTTGGTCGTAGATTGTAGTAGTGGTGGTGTGTTCAAACCACACCACAAAAAACTTTATAATGGAGTTTTGTTTATAGCAAGATAGATACCCGGTTGATACCGGGTGTCTTTCTTGCAGGATACACCTGGTATCTGAAAACTGGCGCTATTAAACGAGACGATACTGATGCCAAAACATTCCAATATAAATATCTAGGGCTCGCTATTTTGTAAGCTAAGATGACCTTTCCATATCAATGTTCATATTTTCTTCGGTAAGGATCCAATTACTAAAGAAAATATGAACATTGAACATCACCTCAGTGGATAAACGTTGACCTAAATAGTGTCTTTATTTCGTAGTTAGTAAGATCGGTTTTTGTAGTGCAAGTGTCTCCACTGTCGAGGAGTATGTGTACATTTACAATGTTATTTTATTTTACTTTTATTCGAGAATACGCTTCGGGGAAGTTACGTCACGTGGATTTTTCCAGTTCGCTATATCAGTTTATACTGGATTAAATCGAATTAACGAGAAAAACGGCTACCTATCGAGAGTAAATTATATAAGAATATAATTACAATATAGCAAATATATGTTTTAATTATGTTTTTAATTTTAGGTGCCAAGCAAAATCTTTATTCTTACAACAGTAGGGGAGTCATTGTAGGCATATAATATGTTTTGGCTTACAGTGTTAGGTACCGTAACGATTGGGACGCCGTGGCCTCCTTCTGTGAGGCAGTCATGCTCCAGAAGGAGACCGCCGAGCGGGACCGGGAGCGAGCCAATCCTGCTCGCGGCAGCAGGTAACCCAACTCCCCTCAAGGCTGCGGTATGAGAAGTGTCCTCTACTGCCGCCACGTGAAAGCAGCTCCGGGAAGACAGCGATCTTTTGTGGCGCAGATCTGTACCGGACGGGCAGGAGTCGGCATTAGGGGAGGGAAAACCAGAGCCTTCCCAGGTACGTTTCCCGACCATCTGGGACATGGACTAAATTTAAATAATGGACATCGTAGACTATTCATTAAATCGAATGCAAAAACGCTATTGTCTATGATATAGGTATAAAGGATTCTGTTATTGTAATCTTATCCTTATCCTAATTATGCCCAACTATATTGTCTTTAACTTTGGTCCATCCAACGATTACTTGGAAAATGTGTTAATATTTTGTCTATGCAATAATATACAATACTAATCCCGGGGCATTATTGCCAAACGGCCATCTGATCCCAAAATAAGCAAAGCAAACCAAATCACTGATATACTCCATTTTCTTTTGTAAATATATACTTATATCGATAATTATACCTAGAATTAGGACAAACTGACGTGTTCATGCACACAAATATCTGTCCTGAGGCTCTACCGACTAAGTTGCCGAACATCGATTTCTTTAATGGCGTTCAAATAAATAAAGGTTAAAAATGACTTTGACCGTGAAATCGGCTTCAACGTTGACAATCGATTCCGCACCATTTATTACGTCACATGTGCTCATGGAAGCCGATTTAACGATTGATTAATTTATTTTTAACCTTTATTTATTTGAACGCCATTTAAGAACTCGATGTTCGGCGACTTAGCCGGTAGAGCCTCTGGGTGGGAATCACCCACGACCTGGCGTAAAAGGCAAGTATCTATCAACCACGCCAACCGGCCCGCAAAGTACTTTAGGTGTACAGTAAAGAGTTACTTACTTTACGTCTCGTTTAATGTCTAGTGTCACGAAGTTAGTGGTGTTACCAACCCTGTGCACCCGACTTCCTTAGAGAGTAGCGTCAGGTCAGTGCTTGATCTTTCTCCGGATTTATCACATTGTACAGACGCCACCACATCAAGCTACCCCAATCTGTCACATTTCCCCAATTGAAAGTGAATCATATGCTCATGTGATAAAGATGAAAATCGATAAAAGAAATTAGATAGATTGGGGTAGCTGGATGTGTTGGCATCTGGACATGGAAATTAAACAAATTCAAGGTGCGTTTGTCTAGTTTAAATTCCTGTGGTTGCAATGGCAACCAGACAACTGATTAACATGAAAAAAAATACATCTTATTGAAAAATTACACCCAGACACAGAACAAATAAAAAGACTGATCTTTTGGTCTAGTTGTTAGTGACTCTGACTGCTATACCAAAAGTCGTGGGTTCGATCGAACCCACGACTTTTTTGACCCTTGATTGTACCAGATAATAACAAAAATTGTAATTATGAAGAAGTTATAAATACTGCAATAGATAATATTTTTACTTGGTTTGAAGACAATAACTTAAGCGTTAATTTAACCAAAACTAAACATATCAATTTTAAAAACTATAAAGCTAATAACCCTACTGTTGTAAGAATTAAGCTGTGTGGTGACGGCGACAAATATCGGAATCAGAATATCATCACCCCATCTCATCCCGTGGGGGGCGTAGAAGTCGACCCGAGGGAATATCTACCAGAGGATGGGCAGCAGCTTCCTTCTGATTACTATGACGATCTTACTGCGATCGCCAACCCGCCTGCCAAGCGTGGCGATTATGGCATATCCCCACAAGACGATTCTTGAGGGAGGCTTGTCCAGCAGTGGACTTATTTAGCTGTAATGATGAAAGCTAATTAGAAAAACTTTAAAATTATGGAAAATGGTAACGAAATATTAGAAGTAAATAGTATAAAATTTCTAGGATTATTATTAGACCAAAATTGCAACTGGAAAAATCATATTCAATGTATATGTGCTAAACTAGATAGCTTCGCATTTGCATTAAGAAATTTAAGGTAAACTGTCGGGCAAAATGCTGCTCTTATTGCTTATGATGGCTATGTGACATCAGTTTTAAGATTTGGACTTATACTGTGCGGCAACTCAACTGACATTAATAAACCTTTTATAGTACAAACAAAATGTTTAAGATCTATCTTTGGAGTAGGACCACTAGAATCATGTAGGCCATTATTCAAAAAATACAACCTATTGACCCTAACATGCCTTTACACATTGGAAATGGGGGTATTTGTTAAAAAAACAGTACAATATTTAATAAACTTAAAGATTCGTCATATAGAGCTAATAAAATCTCAAGAGATGAAACTAGATTAGCATTGTCCATGTGTAAAACAGCTCTTTGTAAAAAAATCTGTTATATGATGGCAATAACTATTTTCAATACCCTACCAGTAGAAATAAGAGAACTGCCCATGAGAATATTTCAAAAATAATTAAAAAAATGGCTCATAGAAAACTGCTTCTAAAAGTATTTGTAAATTGTGGAGATCTTTGGGAGAGGCCTTTGTCCAGCAGTGGACGTCTTTCGGCTGATATGGTGATGATCATGATTATGTACTTAATACAATTTCCTGTGACATTGATATTATGTGTACGGGTACGGCGAAGCATGCTGAACATTTGTAAGCAACACCATCAATTGTATACTATGTTTCGAAGTAAATAAATACATTTATTATTTTATTATTATTATAACCCACGACTTTTTAACAGATCAGTCTTTAATCTTCAACAGGCATAAGTTCCTCTAATAGCAAAATACTTTGAAATTTTCATTATTTTATGTCAGTTGTTGTTGAAGCCGCCTAGTAAGACCTCTAATATCACTAGACAATTTATTTCTAATAACTACAACGAAGACACAAAGATATCAAACTACTTGGTGCCTATAACCTCGCCGAAATTTTAATTAAGCTCAGAACATATTAACTTGTGATTTAACTGTTTATAATTCAAAATTCTGAAAAAAATAATATGCTGAACAGTTATTATATTCTTCAACACTAATGACAGATGACAAAAATTTTCACACCTTTTGGTGAAACAATGTGCACATTTATTAGAATAAATTGAACCATTTATTATCAGTGTTTTGTAAATAATCGATGCAAATAAACGAAATTTGATTTGATAACTTACAGGCTGAGCTGAGTAGCTAGCTAGCTGACATTATTTTTTTTAATAGGTTAGTATACCATTCTAAGTCCATTTAGTCGTTGGAAAATACTTAAGCGAGATAAAAATAGAAAACTAAGATAACAGATTGTTTGCCTTGTGAGAGAAAGAAAAGATAATCGTTAAGTCGTTGTCGACACTTGTTATCAGGAGGAAAATCAACACGTTCAATTTTCTTTCCTCTGCAGATGAAAGCTTTAGAACAGACAGCACGACTCTAACAAGTTACTTCGTGAACCATGCCTACTATAAGAAGAGGCATGAGTTAGTTACTAAGTTAATTATATGTACTTCTAATATTTAGCCACCTGGATCAGTGGTTTGCTACTTACTGTCACTGTCAATATTCGCCGTTCTTAATAAATATAAAGGAATATTATTTATTATTTTGTCTTGGCAGTTGTTACATTATTATGTTGGTACATAATAATGTAAGTAGGATAAAATCATTTATTTCAGTAATTAAATTAAATAAAATGAAATTATAAGCTAATAATTAGATAAACTACGATACACTATTTACCCTAAAAGGCGTCCAATAATCTCTCCGCATCGCTTATGGGAAAAGTGCCCAGAAGGCTGGCCGCATTGCCACGCTGGATGGCAATGCTGATCCTCTGACCCAAGAATAGACCAGCCCTCTGATCATGGGAAGCGTCGATCAAACGTTTAGCTATTTCTCGAAATATTAAATGTGTGCTTGGGCCCCATGGTCCTAAGGTTTCTACCCCAAACGGCTCAAAAACAGTAGTAGGTAATTCTTGGCCTGTAATATTAGTGTACGAGAGTCTGTAGGAATTGTTTCAAAAATCTAACTAAAGTATGCATAAAGCAAAATAATTTGTTATAACTATATCATGCCATATAGGTATATATCATGCTATATAACTGCCTTGTTGGTCTAGCGGTAGCGTGTTCACCCGCAGTTAATGAGGTCCTGGGTTCAAATCCTGGGTCGGGCCAAAACTGATTATGAGACTTTTCTGTAAAAAGAAAATTTTCTCAGCATCAGCCCGATGTCTGGGAGTTGGCGGTATTATACCCCCGTGCCTCGGAGAGCACGTAAAGCCGTCGATCCTGTGCCTGACCTCTTTCCGGTCGTGTCGCTAAGGCGTTCCATCGCATCATGAGAGTGATGGATGGAATAGAAAGTGCTCCTGTGTTTGCGCACACACTTGAGCACTATAATATGTCCTGCGCAGATGGCCAATTTCTGTTGAGACTGGCCGCCGTGGCCGAATTCGGCTAGGAGGACATTATTATAAGTATTATAAGCAATAATCTTGAAGAACATATTATAACTTAAGATTGTTTAGACTTTTTTTGATAATGCAGGGGGAACGCCTCCGCATGCCAACCTAAGTGTCTGCGGGTGGGTATGTTGGACTCGCACCGACTAAACCTACCTGCCGTGGACTTGTCTTGGCGCCTGATCGCGGTAGCCCCGGGAACGCGGGTATGCTGCTCCGGTGTTCCCCTTTTGCGCCATGTCCCAGATAGTCGGGACCCGTACCCTGGGAGAGCTCTGGATTGTCCTCCCCTATTGCCGACCCCTGCCAGTCCGGCACAGCGACTGCGCCACAAACAGACCGCTGTCTTCCCGGAGCTGCTTGCACGTAGCAAGATTGTTTGGCCTAGGATTGAAATGTACACTGGGATGGAAATATGGAAACTTCAAAATTAAAACAGTTAATTAGTTTAATTACTATATCTAAAATATTCAATAATATTGAAGACAAAACTGAACAATACTACCCATTATTATAATTAAAAAGTGGCGTGAGCAGCCAACAGATTGAAAAACTGTAATGGGCAACTGACGTAATTAATTTTGTGTTGGACCAACCGTTCGTTTCAATCACTTTAGATGCTGAAGATTATCTCCCGAAGAGAATAAAATTGTTGGCCGAGACTAACAAAAAATTATTACGTACGATTTACTTGTTACAGTTCTTCACAATTCTACACGTATGTCAATTTTATTAGTTTGTTTTTGCCAACAATACATACATACATAGACTCACGCCTGTTTCCCAGAGGGGTAGGCAGAGACGGATTTCCATTTGTCACGATCTTTGCATACTTCTTTTGCCTCGATTACTGTCATTATATTCTTCATACATGCTCGCCGGTTTAGGGTACTTCTGACCTGCCCTTTCTTGAGAACATCTCCAATTTGGTCAGAGAATGTTCGACGTGGTCTTCCCCTTCCGGTTGTCCCATTCACACAGGCCAGGTACACTTCTTTTGTCAATCTTCTTTCATTCATCCTTTCTAAATGGCCAAACCATCTCAGCATGCCTTTTTCAATCTTTGTGACTACATCCTCTTTCACACCACAACGCTCTCTTACATCAGTATTTCGAATTCTGTCTCTGAAAGTCACACCACACATACTTCTCAATGATATGATTAATTAAAAGAGCAAAAGTAATCAACTAACCACAACTTATGAATTGTATTTGAATGAATATATCCATTCAATCAAATACGATTCATAATTACTTTTGCTCTATTAATAAAACACCATATCCATATCAGTCTATTGATGGGTTTAATTGAAGGTAGTTTTATGCTGTTGGTCCCGGTTGTAATAATAAGACAAGATTGGCCGGTTGACGTGGTTGGTAGATGCTTAACTTCACGCTGAAGGACGTGGGTTCGATTCCCACCCATAACAAATATTTGTGTGCATAAAGATGTCCGTTTTTCCTGAGTCTATATAAGTATGTATTTACAAAAGATAAGTAGTATATCAGTTATCTAGTTTCCATAGTACAGACGCCAGCACATCCAGCTACCCCAATCTGTCAATTTTTTTTTATAGATTTTCAACTGTATCACATAAGCATAAGGTTCACTTTCAATTGGGGAAATTTGACAGATTGGGGTAGCTTGATGTGCTGGCGTCTGTAGAAGCTCTGCTTTAGTTTGGAATCAGATGGCCGTGTGTGTATAATATTCCAGGAAATTATTACTAAGTTTGAGCACCACGACAGAGGCCTAATACTTACTTACTTATCGTATGGGCAGTGGTTACCCTGGTGTCAGAGTTGTTCAAGCCGCCCAGTAGGCCTCTGACATGGCTTAACGACTGTTACCTAATGGCTACAACCGGGACCGACGGCTTAACGTGCCCTCCGAAGCACCTAGGGAGGTCTAATGACCAGCTTAAACAACTCTAACACCAGAGTAAACTAACGATATTACTAAGTAACTCTCAAAAAAAATGTGAGCCGTCACGGGACGCCTGGCAGATGTAAAACATCGACATTATTTTGTAAAAGTAATATGCAGAAAAGAACCTAATGTGATAGGAACTAAATATGTCATAATGATAAAATAAAAAGTCGATTGCGCATGGCAACGTTGGCCACACCGACACACTACTATCGTATAGCGTGGCGACGCGTCGCCACGCCAGAAATCTGTTTTACGTGCGGCTATAGATGTTTCACATCAAAATGTTTTATTCCATTTTATTCGTATCGAATCAAAGTAGGCACTTTGCTGCCGAAATAAAGACGGTAAAACAGTACAATAACGGAATAAATCCAATCTTTCGTCGACATTGAATTTGAGATTTATCCGACCCGTTTCGTTGCGGTTCAATTTTATTTTGATACAGATCCAGATAACAAGCTATCTTCTGTGAATGGGTTTGGTGTTGGTTGTTACATTGCTGTTATTCTCGTGGGAATCGATTGAAAGGAATTGAAGCTTTGTCGTACAGTTTTCATACAACAAGGATTGTAACATGAAAATAAATAAAACAATAACAAAGCAGAAACATAAACCGTACCAGGAATAACATACTAACCATAATTCCTTAGAAAAATTTATAATTTTTCAACTTTCGCATAACATAATTATACAAATTGTTTACAGGTATTACCGCGACTAACCTGCTTAGATGCCCTATAGAATAAATTTAAAATTACATATCCCGTACAACCGTGACGAACGTGATAGGCACACCGAAGGATGTTTTGCCGCTACAAACAACAGGAGTCTACAAATTTAATTGCAGCTGCGGCAGTTCCTACATAGGGTAGACTAAGCGGACAGGGTCAAGAAAGAGTCAAACTGGCAAGTCAGCAGTTGTCGATCATTTATTGGAGGTTTAACCGCATATAATGAGGTCTAGGGTTCAAATCCCGGGTGAGGCAAAAAAGTGACTTCGGGATTTACGGATTTTTAGACGGTCACCGTAGCCTAGTTAGTAGTGCTCCTGCCTACGAAGCTGGTGGTCCTGGGTTCGAATCCCGGTAAGTGCAAATATTTGTGTGATGAGCACGAATATTTGTCTCTGAGTCATGGATGTTTTCTATGTATATAAGTATGTATCTATCTATATAAGTATGTATATCGTCGCCTGGTACCCATAGTACAAGCTTTGCTTAGTTTGGGGCTAGGATGATCTGTGTAACATTGTCCCTAGATATTATTATTATTTATTATCAGCCCGGAATTAGCGATATTTATATGTCCCCTCGGAGAGCACGTCACGCCATCGGTCCTGTCCGTACCTGACCTCTTTCCGATCGTGTTGCTAGTTATCCCACCGGCTTATGAGAGTGACGAAATATAAAATGCCCCTGTGTTTGCGCACACATATTGTGGCATATAAAATGTCCCGCGCAGATGGCTGGTCTCTATTGAAACTGGCTGCCGGGGTCGAAATTCAACCAGGAGGACATTATTATGTACTCATAACCGACAGCTTAACATCACCTGTCCCCGTGACACAAATACATATTTAGTAACAAACAATATATTCACACCTAGATTTTAGTATGAATCCAATTTCAAGTTCCTCATACCACATAAATCACAAGAAACATGGCGTGACCTAATTTTATAAACAAAATTAATTTACTTCTCAAAATCTCCACGAACCTACCTAATTTTACTTCAAAGTTAAAATAAACATACCTCTAAGATCCGTTAAGTATAATAATGATATTAAAACTTCCCTGGAAAAAGTAAATAAACACATTATATACTTATTAACAAGTATTTTCCCTACATAATGAGATCCCTAATAGTACCGTTGAAAAGTATGTTGATAAAGAAAATGGTACCAGGATAATTGTTAGGAAACTTCTGTATTTTTGACACGGATAAGTATTAAGTTCTGCCCTTATTGATTTTGAACGTAGGCATATTTATTAGCTGATATAATGTATATATATATATATATATATATATATATATATATATATATATATATATATATATATATATATATTATTTGGTTGTTACATTGTTGTTATTCTCGTGGAAATCGATTGAAAGAAATTGAAGCTTTGTCGTTCAGTTTTCATACAACAAGGATTGCAACATGAAAATAAATAATACAATAAAAAAGCAGAAACATAAACCGTACCAGGAATAACATACTAACCATAATTCCTTGGGAAAATGTATAATTTTTAAACTTTCGCATAACATAATTATACAAATTGTTTACAGGTATTACCGCGACTACCCTGCTTAGATGCCCTATAGAATAAATTTAAAATTACATATCCCGTATAACCGTGACGAACGTGATAGGCACACCGAAGGATGTTTTGTTCTACAAACACCAGGAGTCATTGAAAGTAAAATAAAAAAAGTTTTTATTCACGTAGACTTTAAAAAGTCAGAACATGTTCGCAGTAATATATAATTAATTTATAAGTATTTCTAGGTACATATAGATATTTAGGTACACGGATTGTAGGAAATAATTTACAATAAGATTTATTTTATAACAGTAATGATATTTAGCTAACTAAAATTAAGTTATTGTCAAGGATCATGTGTAGGTTTAGTCTACAAATTGAATTGCAGCTGCGGCAGTTTCTACATAGGGTAGACTAAGCAGACCATCGCGAACAGGGTCAAGAAAGAGTCAAACTGGCAAGTCAGCAGTTGCCGATCATTTATTACAACCCGGCACTAATTACTGGATGTTCAACCGCAGAAAATGAGGTCTAGGGTTCAAATCCCGGGTGAGGCGAAAAAGTGATTTCAGGATTTATTATCAGCCCGAAATTAGCGATATTTATATGTCCCCTCGGAGAGCACGTCACGCCATCGGTCCTGTCCACACCTGACCTCTTTCCGATCGTGTTGCTAGTTATCCCACCGGCTTATGAGAGTGACGAAATATAAAATGCCCCTGTGTTTGCGCACACATATTTAGCAATATAATAGGTCCCGCGCAGATGGCTGGTCTCTATTGAAACTGGCCGACGGGGTCGCAATTCGACCAGGAGGACATTATTATGTACTCATAACCGACAGCTTAACATCACCTGTCCCCGTGACACAAATACATATTTAGTAACAAACAATATATTCACACCTAGATTTTAGTATGAATCCAATTTTAAGTTTCTCATACCACATAAATCACAAGAAACATAGCGTGACCTAATTTTATAAACAAAATTAATTTCCTTCTCAAAATCTCCACGAACCTACCTAATTTTACTTCAAAGTTAAAATAAACATACCTCTAAGATCCATAATTCCTTAGAAAAATTTATAATTTTTCAACTTTCGCATAACATAATTATACAAATTGTTTACAGGTATTACCGCGACTAACCTGCTTAGATGCCCTATAGAATAAATTTAAAATTACATATCCCGTACAACCGTGACGAACGTGATAGGCACACCGAAAGATGTTTTGCCGCTACAAACAACAGGAGTCTACAAATTTAATTGCAGCTGCGGCAGTTCCTACATAGGGTAGACTAAGCGGACAGGGTCAAGAAAGAGTCAAACTGGCAAGTCAGCAGTTGTCGATCATTTATTACAACCCGGCACTAATTATTGGAGGTTTAACCGCATATAATGAGGTCTAGGGTTCAAATCCCGGGTGAGGCAAAAATGTGACTTCGGGATTTAAGGATTTTTAGACGGTCACCGTAGCCTAGTTAGTAGTGCTCCTGCCTACGAAGCTGGTGGTCCTGGGTTCGAATCCCGGTAAGTGCAAATATTTGTGTGATGAGCACGAATATTTGTCTCTGAGTCATGGATGTTTTCTATGTATATAAGTATGTATCTATCTATATAAGTATGTATATCGTCGCCTGGTACCCATAGTACAAGCTTTGCTTAGTTTGGGGCTAGGATGATCTGTGTAACATTGTCCCTAGATATTATTATTATTTATTATCAGCCCGGAATTAGCGATATTTATATGTCCCCTCGGAGAGCACGTCACGCCATCGGTCCTGTCCGTACCTGACCTCTTTCCGATTGTGTTGCTAGTTATCCCACCGGCTTATGAGAGTGACGAAATATAAAATGCCCCTGTGTTTGCGCACACATATTGTGGCATATAAAATGTCCCGCGCAGATGGCTGGTCTCTATTGAAACTGGCTGCCGGGGTCGAAATTCAACCAGGAGGACATTATTATGTACTCATAACCGACAGCTTAACATCACCTGTCCCCGTGACACAAATACATATTTAGTAACAAACAATATATTCACACCTAGATTTTAGTATGAATCCAATTTCAAGTTCCTCATACCACATAAATCACAAGAAACATGGCGTGACCTAATTTTATAAACAAAATTAATTTACTTCTCAAAATCTCCACGAACCTACCTAATTTTACTTCAAAGTTAAAATAAACATACCTCTAAGATCCGTTAAGTATAATAATGATATTAAAACTTCCCTGGAAAAAGTAAATAAACACATTATATACTTATTAACAAGTATTTTCCCTACATAATGAGATCCCTAATAGTACCGTTGAAAAGTATGTTGATAAAGAAAATGGTACCAGGATAATTGTTAGGAAACTTCTGTATTTTTGACACGGATAAGTATTAAGTTCTGCCCTTATTGATTTTGAACGTAGGCATATTTATTAGCTGATATAATGTATATATATATATATATATATATATATATATATATTATTTGGTTGTTACATTGTTGTTATTCTCGTGGAAATCGATTGAAAGAAATTGAAGCTTTGTCGTTCAGTTTCCATACAACAAGGATTGCAACATGAAAATAAATAATACAATAAAAAAGCAGAAACATAAACCGTACCAGGAATAACATACTAACCATAATTCCTTGGGAAAATGTATAATTTTTAAACTTTCGCATAACATAATTATACAAATTGTTTACAGGTATTACCGCGACTACCCTGCTTAGATGCCCTATAGAATAAATTTAAAATTACATATCCCGTATAACCGTGACGAACGTGATAGGCACACCGAAGGATGTTTTGTTCTACAAACACCAGGAGTCATTGAAAGTAAAATAAAAAAAGTTTTTATTCACGTAGACTTTAAAAAGTCAGAACATGTTCGCAGTAATATATAATTAATTTATAAGTATTTCTAGGTACATATAGATATTTAGGTACACGGATTGTAGGAAATAATTTACAATAAGATTTATTTTATAACAGTAATGATATTTAGCTAACTAAAATTAAGTTATTGTCAAGGATCATGTGTAGGTTTAGTCTACAAATTGAATTGCAGCTGCGGCAGTTTCTACATAGGGTAGACTAAGCAGACCATCGCGAACAGGGTCAAGAAAGAGTCAAACTGGCAAGTCAGCAGTTGCCGATCATTTATTACAACCCGGCACTAATTACTGGATGTTCAACCGCAGAAAATGAGGTCTAGGGTTCAAATCCCGGGTGAGGCGAAAAAGTGATTTCAGGATTTATTATCAGCCCGAAATTAGCGATATTTATATGTCCCCTCGGAGAGCACGTCACGCCATCGGTCCTGTCCACACCTGACCTCTTTCCGATCGTGTTGCTAGTTATCCCACCGGCTTATGAGAGTGACGAAATATAAAATGCCCCTGTGTTTGCGCACACATATTTAGCAATATAATAGGTCCCGCGCAGATGGCTGGTCTCTATTGAAACTGGCCGACGGGGTCGCAATTCGACCAGGAGGACATTATTATGTACTCATAACCGACAGCTTAACATCACCTGTCCCCGTGACACAAATACATATTTAGTAACAAACAATATATTCACACCTAGATTTTAGTATGAATCCAATTTTAAGTTTCTCATACCACATAAATCACAAGAAACATAGCGTGACCTAATTTTATAAACAAAATTAATTTCCTTCTCAAAATCTCCACGAACCTACCTAATTTTACTTCAAAGTTAAAATAAACATACCTCTAAGATCCATAATTCCTTAGAAAAATTTATAATTTTTCAACTTTCGCATAACATAATTATACAAATTGTTTACAGGTATTACCGCGACTAACCTGCTTAGATGCCCTATAGAATAAATTTAAAATTACATATCCCGTACAACCGTGACGAACGTGATAGGCACACCGAAAGATGTTTTGCCGCTACAAACAACAGGAGTCTACAAATTTAATTGCAGCTGCGGCAGTTCCTACATAGGGTAGACTAAGCGGACAGGGTCAAGAAAGAGTCAAACTGGCAAGTCAGCAGTTGTCGATCATTTATTACAACCCGGCACTAATTATTGGAGGTTTAACCGCATATAATGAGGTCTAGGGTTCAAATCCCGGGTGAGGCAAAAATGTGACTTCGGGATTTAAGGATTTTTAGACGGTCACCGTAGCCTAGTTAGTAGTGCTCCTGCCTACGAAGCTGGTGGTCCTGGGTTCGAATCCCGGTAAGTGCAAATATTTGTGTGATGAGCACGAATATTTGTCTCTGAGTCATGGATGTTTTCTATGTATATAAGTATGTATCTATCTATATAAGTATGTATATCGTCGCCTGGTACCCATAGTACAAGCTTTGCTTAGTTTGGGGCTAGGATGATCTGTGTAACATTGTCCCTAGATATTATTATTATTTATTATCAGCCCGGAATTAGCGATATTTATATGTCCCCTCGGAGAGCACGTCACGCCATCGGTCCTGTCCGTACCTGACCTCTTTCCGATTGTGTTGCTAGTTATCCCACCGGCTTATGAGAGTGACGAAATATAAAATGCCCCTGTGTTTGCGCACACATATTGTGGCATATAAAATGTCCCGCGCAGATGGCTGGTCTCTATTGAAACTGGCTGCCGGGGTCGAAATTCAACCAGGAGGACATTATTATGTACTCATAACCGACAGCTTAACATCACCTGTCCCCGTGACACAAATACATATTTAGTAACAAACAATATATTCACACCTAGATTTTAGTATGAATCCAATTTCAAGTTCCTCATACCACATAAATCACAAGAAACATGGCGTGACCTAATTTTATAAACAAAATTAATTTACTTCTCAAAATCTCCACGAACCTACCTAATTTTACTTCAAAGTTAAAATAAACATACCTCTAAGATCCGTTAAGTATAATAATGATATTAAAACTTCCCTGGAAAAAGTAAATAAACACATTATATACTTATTAACAAGTATTTTCCCTACATAATGAGATCCCTAATAGTACCGTTGAAAAGTATGTTGATAAAGAAAATGGTACCAGGATAATTGTTAGGAAACTTCTGTATTTTTGACACGGATAAGTATTAAGTTCTGCCCTTATTGATTTTGAACGTAGGCATATTTATTAGCTGATATAATGTATATATATATATATATATATATATATATATATATATATATATATATATATATATATATATATATATATATATTATTTGGTTGTTACATTGTTGTTATTCTCGTGGAAATCGATTGAAAGAAATTGAAGCTTTGTCGTTCAGTTTCCATACAACAAGGATTGCAACATGAAAATAAATAATACAATAAAAAAGCAGAAACATAAACCGTACCAGGAATAACATACTAACCATAATTCCTTGGGAAAATGTATAATTTTTAAACTTTCGCATAACATAATTATACAAATTGTTTACAGGTATTACCGCGACTACCCTGCTTAGATGCCCTATAGAATAAATTTAAAAATACATATCCCGTATAACCGTGACGAACGTGATAGGCACACCGAAGGATGTTTTGTTCTACAAACACCAGGAGTCATTTAAAGTAAAATAAAAAAGGTTTTTATTCACGTAGACTTTAAAAAGTCAGAACATGTTCGCAGTAATATATAATTAATTTATAATTATTTCTAGGTACATATAGATATTTAGGTACACGGATTGTAGGAAATAATTTACAATAAGATTTATTTTATAACAGTAATGATATTTAGCTAACTAAAATTAAGTTATTGTCAAGGATCATGTGTAGGTTTAGTCTACAAATTGAATTGCAGCTGCGGCAGTTTCTACATAGGGTAGACTAAGCAGACCATCGCGAACAGGGTCAAGAAAGAGTCAAACTGGCAAGTCAGCAGTTGCCGATAATTTATTACAACCCGGCACTAATTACTGGATGTTCAACCGCAGAAAATGAGGTCTAGGGTTCAAATCCCGGGTGAGGCGAAAAAGTGATTTCAGGATTTATTATCAGCCCGAAATTAGCGATATTTATATGTCCCCTCGGAGAGCACGTCACGCCATCGGTCCTGTCCATACCTGACCTCTTTCCGATCGTGTTGCTAGTTATCCCACCGGCTTATGAGAGTGACGAAATATAAAATGCCCCTGTGTTTGCGCACACATATTTAGCAATATAATAGGTCCCGCGCAGATGGCTGGTCTCTATTGAAACTGGCCGACGGGGTCGCAATTCGACCAGGAGGACATTATTATGTACTCATAACCGACAGCTTAACATCACCTGTCCCCGTGACACAAATACATATTTAGTAACAAACAATATATTCACACCTAGATTTTAGTATGAATCCAATTTTAAGTTTCTCATACCACATAAATCACAAGAAACATAGCGTGACCTAATTTTATAAACAAAATTAATTTCCTTCTCAAAATCTCCACGAACCTACCTAATTTTACTTCAAAGTTAAAATAAACATACCTCTAAGATCCGTTAAGTATAATAATGATATTAAAACTTCCCTGGAAGAAGTAAATAAACACATTATATACTTAAGAACAAGTATTTTCCCTATATAATGAGATCCCTAATGGTACCGTTGAAAAGTATGTTGATAAAGAAAATGGTACCAGGGAAATTGTTTAGAAAACTTCTGTACTTTAGACACGGATAAGTATTGAGTTCAGTTGAATGTATACAAAACAATACCTTTATTGATTTTGAACGTAGGCATATTCATTAGCTGATACAATATATACATATATAGGTATCAACTGATATGCCCATATTTAAGCGAATAAAATATTTGAGTTTGAGTTTGAATGTATTATTCAAACTCAAATATTTTATTCGCTTAAATATGGGTTATAAAAGGTCTTAAAAATAATACAGCGTACGCTCCATATTAACCTTTCGGCGTGCAAATATTGACAATTATTGTATTTACCTATTTAATAACTAATCAAATTTAATCAATTTGCCCAATTTATTAATATACTATTGATTCATATACTATAGATGATAGATATTACATATTATTGATTATTTTATATTATAGATATAATTATAAAGCGTATGAGGTGTGGTTTAACAAATACAAATCACTACAGTCAATAAACTTGCAAATTTATTAATAACAATGATATTACAAAAAGGTCATGGGTTCTAAGCCCGTCAATTATTTATGCCCTATGGAGGTAGGCGCGTTTAGTCTCCTGGCTTCGACGATGACGGTGATTAGGCTGGTCTGTAGTGTGGCGGTGTCGGTGACCACCAACCAGGTACCGGTGGGAGTGATGTTGGGTACGGTTGCAATTTGCAGACCGTACTTCGGACCCTGGAAATTGAAGTCCACTAAATTAAATATTCTTTTTAAACCAAAGCCTTTCCTGACTGTGACCGCGTAATGCTGATGAGGAAGCGGGAGTACTAATTGCGTTTAAGGCGAGTGTGTGCAATTGTCACAGTCAGAAGGCGAGTTTACAAATCCAGTTTGTTATAAAAATGTTATAAAATTATTATACTATATAATTATGGTGTAGGCATTAGGCACAAAATGAAGCAGAATGAAATGCTTATGAATTTTCATACAAGGTGAAATAAAGGTGACGTTATATAATGTAACAATACCCTACATGAGGTGATTGAGTGAGAACTAAATATTAATCAACACTTACCCAATATGGGGCTGTCACTGAATTTACTATTTATGTATTTATATACATTTGCGAAATTTTCGACTAATTGTGACTTTGCACATTAGACGACGCGACTAAGAAAAATAATGTTTCTTTTGAAGTGAGTGCGTACGTGCTATCGCAATGAGTGCAGTCTCAAGTCTTAGTCTGCCCTCCCACCGTTCGCTTAACGACCGCTCGGCGGCTCACGGCTACCGAACCGGTTTAGAATGCGCAGATAACGAATTACAACCATATTACAATGTCAGGACGTGTTAATTAATAAGAAATTAAACTAAGTTAGGATAAACTTTACCTATGGAGCCTTGAAGTAATACGCAACATTACAATTTATAGATTCCTAATCATGACATACATCGAGCCCCTGTAGGTACATTCAGACTCATTGAAGCATGCAAAAGTGTTGTTCAATATTGAAATATAATCACAGCACTGGATAGTTACCATTTTTCAACGAATGTTTTTTTTAAACCTGTAAACGGTCTATATTTTGTATGCCAGTTTGAAATTACCTTCTGATTTTGGTTTGATGGTCTGAATTGGTTGAATCCATTTCTGTAGTCATACGTTATCGAATGGGCAGTGGTTACCCTAGTGTCAGAGTTATTCAAGTCGCCCAGTAGGTCTGACATGGCTTATTGACTACAACTGGTATCGAAAAGTTTACTAACGTGGCCAACGAAGCACAAAGGCTCTCATATATTAACGGACCGGTGAGATTTACTAGCTGTGAGTGTCTCGATATAATTATGGAAGCAGCAGAACGCCTTACAGACCTAGTTTATTTATTATTTAACCACTAGGTAAAACTAGGCACACCCGCGATTTTACCCGCAGTAAACTTTATAAATTATAGCCTATGTGTTAATCCAGGGTGTCAGCTAACTCCATACCAAATTTTATTAAAATCGCTCCAGTCGTTTAGACGTGAAGAAGTAACAAAGAAATACACTCATACAATCACAAACTTTCGCCTTTATAATATTAGTAGGATTATCAAACCTTATATAATATACTGAGGAATCAAATTCAATTCCGTGTATAAAGAAAGACAAGTTGAAATGTAACAAGGTATATGTTTAATTTAAACTACTACTTGCGTCGTATTCAAACTATTAATGCGGCCTACGTAGGTCTTTGTAGTCTGTGTAAGGTTTTTGCAGACGTCACCCAAGCTGAATTTCAGCCATTTTCAGTTCACTTGTGACAAGTGTTCATCCCTCCACCCACCCACGGACTACTTGAATAGAGAATAGCGAACATAGAAACTTGCCTGATACGAGAGGAAGGTATACGAATAATTGTTAAAGTTGTTCAATATGACATTGCACCAAATTTTTTAAAGCCTTTATATTTGTATCAAATTCTTTCTTACGTCAATTACTATTAAAAGTTGTCTATATTACAAAATAAAATTGTTTGAACAATAAATAATATGTTACAGTTCAACTGTAACTCGTCCTCGATTCAAGGAGCTTTTTAAAAACCAACTAACCTATGACTCACCGTCGTGCTAGTTAAACCTTATTACTAATTATAAATTACCCCATGGACATTTATAAGTAATAGGATCACCCAAATTCCAGTGGCCCCAGCCAAAATTCCAAAGAGCTTCCGAATACACAGTTTTTCTTCACAAGTGTCTATCTCGCATTATTGAATAGTTATCACAGTGAAAAACTGTTCACTGCTCAAATCGTGCCTCACCACTTCTAAGTAAGTTAGTAATCTTTATTTTACTCAAAATATGGTACAGCCAAGATCTAAGTTAACCAATATACAATTACACGCGTATCGCGAATTTTTAACAATATTTTTAATCTCCAAGCTATCATAGCCAAACCGATGTTCGCTCCACGCCGCGATTAGCGAATCCATTTAGCATCGTGGGCTCCAGTGCTATGTAGAATGAATGAGTTCAGAAACTATCAAATGCTAAATCTGTCAGTTCTAAACAGTCACATCATGGATGAATACGGTATTTCTCTGAGCTTATCGTGTCATCGGACAGCTATAATAATAAAAGGAATTAGATGTCTCCAGATCTGTTTTGTCAATTTATTCAATGATCGAAAAGATGCAGTTATCTTATTTTGCTGTTTAAACACTTAATTTAATATATGTACAAGATAGAGATAATAATACTACTGCGTCAGTAAAATGGCTTTCCGAAATACTCTCTGTAGTTCTAATTTTCTATATCCAGGCACTATCCCTGGCTAATGTGATTACATCAGCATTAATGCAGAGGAGGATTTTCAGTATTTGTGAATGTTTGGCTTAAGCAAATATTTATGGATGGTTAGAAAATACAGTACCTATAAATAAGAACAAATAGACAAGTCTCTAATATTTTTTATTATTATGTTATCGTATTAGACTTCACAAAATAGAAAGTTTTAAATAACTTACCTACAGTCAATATCAACTTATCTTCGTAACAAAAAAAATTAATAAAATTTCCATGGGACCAAATTCCAAATAAAGATCAACGGAATAATAGGGTAAGGTATATCTGAATCGATAGCCTCCTTATTTTTGAATTTGAGTAAAAAATAACTGAAGTTGGGTGGTATTTACCATAAGTATAGAATTTTATTCGACCGACTATGGTTGATACAAAAGCTATTTACTTAGGACAGTTAAGTAGAGAGTAAATATTTCTGAATATTGGTGATATTCTGCATTGAATCTTTTAGTAACGATTTTTGAAATTGATTCTCATAGAGACTGATTCTCATAGAGATTGTTTGTTGTTTATCACTATTTTACCGTCGGTATAAGTTTTGATACTTTCAAAAGAACGTCATGGCTACATATATCTGAAAAAACACTTAGCTAAGTGTTTTTGTACTTACTACAATTGTGTAGTCTTACCCGAACACAGAATTATCAAAGATCAAATAAAAAATTAAACATCACCAACCATATATTTAATAGCTATAGAACACTTATTATCAAAAATCCCTTGCGAATTGTTAAATAAACATTATTAGGTACATAGCATTTATTGTTATGCAATAATGTTTTTACAATTTAAGTTTAAGTTGGTTTTGTTATTAATGAAACCTTATTTTAGACTTTTACTTTTACCAATCCGTGTTTCAAATTGCTTTATTTTTCTTAATTTCTAACGAGTAAAATGTATGGTGTTCAATATATGAATAAAAGTCAAATCGCGAAATTCATTTTGGACCAGTAAAGGTCATTCTAATTCGCAATAGCGCTGCAAATGTATTTTATGTAAATGCAAACTACCACATGTGCATTTTATGTATTACGCACGAGAATTTGATTAATGATACTTTTGACTTGGCAACAATTAGATGTACATTAGTGTGCCATTTTCATGCTCATGGAGGTAAATACAAATGAAACGAATGTAAAGGAAAGGTATGAGAGCAGGTAATGGAACTACAGAGCATCCGAGAGGTTGGCCATATCGTTGGAAGGCTATTGAATATGGCGATGAAAGAGGGCCAGTCTTCGTTCTGGAACTAAATTTGTAAGTACCGCTGAGGGTATAGTGGGGGCTGATAATAAGAGGGGTTAGAATGAGATATCGCGTTGATCTTTTCGCTGGCATAAAATTGCAAATAATATAAAAAAAATATTTAGTTATATTTAAAACTATCCTAAATTTCCATCTTAGCATTAGTAGTTGCTATAGACTATAGATTATTCTTGTGTGCCAAATAGGCACGAAATCCTTAAACGGATTGCAAAGAAACTTCCGTGGTCAAACTTAAACGAAACATATTTCAGTACCTTAACTAGTAAATGGTGCTCACTCAACTGTATCCATCCTAATCCGGTGAAGGACTTCTGATGTAGGGCTGTCATAATTTTAGCAGAGACTTCTAAAACATATAAAAAATTACACATGGATGTAAATTACACTGCACTTCCCTCAGCCAAAGTAGCAAAAAGAATGTGGGTTAAAGTGAACGCTTCTTCTTTAAACCATTAAATTATCCAGAACTATGAAAAGTTTTTTTATTGAGTGCTGATGTCGATATCCACACTGCTAATATAATCACAGGTCCATAAAACGTTAAGTAAGGTGTGGCAAGTCTTACCATATATTCTTCGGAGTTAGCACTCACATGTACACTTAATATTCGAAGTCCACGGGATACTTACCATCGCTCGTAAAATTACACTTTCATGTACCTATAGAAGTCAAACAGATGCCAGCCCTAGTATGAGGTCACTGAAACCAGAAGCTCCTTGACAAATCGCAGATACGCCCCTTTCACAAATCCCAGCTTAGCGATTTCCCAACAAGGCTTTATCACAGGTTAAATAACACAGTGTATCATATTTGTATTATTTCGTTCCAACGTACATATAAATTATAAGCCATATAATCTACTTTAGTAATAGGATCACGTAGTTTACTGGCTGATAATACATGAAACAGACTGAAGTTACTACGTTAAATTACCCTGATTATAAGACTTTTATGATCTGTAATGACAATAGTACTATGCTGCAACCGAGTTGGTAATAGTCAGCAAGGACTATGACCAAACCCCGCAAACTGAACTTAAAGCCCACATGACCCTCCCCAATGTACATACATACCTATGGCAAATCCACTATAACCATCCCACATATCCATTATATTTTTATCATTATTTTTTATGTGTTGGAAATGCGCGTCGCTTGGGGAGGCGACGGGGTATGTAAGACTCGACCCACTAAAACCCACACGTAGCCGCCTCACAGTGCTTGTAGCGGGTGCTCTGGGAATTCGTGAACAATCACACCAGTACTCCCACTGAACACTGCAGCCTAAGCGAGACTATCACCCGGGGAGAGGAGGGGGCATGAATGCCTCCCCCTTCCCCAGCACGCACAAGCGTGTTTAGACAACCTGAGCTACAGCAGGTTACTTCTTCTCAGGACCAGTAGAGTCCCTTATACAAGACGAGTAGAGTCCCCCTCCTCCAAACTCAAGCGATCCCAGGGATATTTAAAGTCTTAGTTTAACCCAAGACTGACCATATAAAATGGCTGCAATTATTCTGGTTATATAATGAGCAGCGCAGAACGTGAGAAAAACTTTACATAACTTTGCATAGTCTGCAATGACGAACATACCTACACTAATTGCCCGCTATAGTAAAAAATGGCGTAAATAGTGTGGGATGCTTAAGGAGCCCAATATTCCCATGAAATTGAATAATTTGTAGAACATCAGTTATAAAACTGTTTATTATTTTCACTTTTCATTTAACAGACGTATTTTATTCTGAACAATTTTGTTTTCATATTTTGTGCTACAACTTGTTCAGTAAAATCGATTTTTTTGTCCTTATATTACCGTCTCGTTGCAGATCATAAAGTCCTGGATTCAAATTCCAAGTTGAGAAAAAATTGATATTGGGATATTTTGTTAAGATTTCATAGTATTAGTCCGTAGTCTGGGAGCTGTCAGTTTTTACACCCCCGTGCCTCGGAAAGCATGTACAGCCGTTGGTAATCTGACTTCTTTCCGGTCCTGTCACTTATAGTCGTCCAATCGGATCATAAGCGATAGAACTGAAATTGTACTATGTTCGCGCATATAGTAAAGCATATCCCACGCAGATGGCTAATCTCCATTGAGACTGGCCGCCGTGGCCGAGATGCGACCCTTATATGAGGCCCTTATATTCGTGTTACAAAATGAATATTTTATACGTTTAGATTGAGATTACACCCGTGATATCCACAACGTACTCAATAACGCCTCTAGTAACGGTACTATTTATATAATTTAATGTTTCATCACACTCTCACCATTACGGCAACCCTTAGATATTGCAAGTTTTAGTATCGTTTCATAAAGTTTAGTATAGTTTATGTTTATGTTCATAGTAGCCAGTTTCATACCCGCACTCGGTTCTTAGATTCTATAAAATATTATTACAGTTATGGACAGATAGTTCCGTAACAGTGATTAAGCATTGCCATTCACGTTCAAGATGTCCAGTGGAAACGAAGCGGAACTTTTTTTGTAATATCATTTTGACTGCACGTGTGGCGCAGCGGTTAAAGACAGTTATCTCGACACTACGTGTCCCGTGTTCGAATCGCGCACAGTACAACTATTTGTGTGACCCATAAATTGTAGTATATTAGAATCTGGATTTACTTTGTGCCCGTCAATTTTATGTTTGTAAATATAATAAATTCATTACCCTAGTTCGGGAATAGTCTTTCATTTAAAAGAAGTTGTTTATTTTAAAATATCAATAAGCATCGTATGTAAAATTGTCACTGCTCTAAGCCCGCTGAAGAATTGCCTAGCTTAAGTAGCACTGGGCAGGGCTCATAGAATCGTTGGCCGCTGGAGCAGTAAGGTTCTCGAGTGGCGACCACGAACCGGAAGACGCAGCGCGGGCAACGCAACGTGGATAGCACAAGACTGGCAGTAGTGGATATGTTTGGAGAAGGTCTTTGTCCAACAGTGGACGAGTTTCGAGTAATATGATGATGATATTATATTATGTGGTAAAAATATTATTTTTTCCACCAGTCGAATTTGTCGGCATATAAAAAATAACTTTATTTCCACAATACATAACTTTTGTGGAGGAAACTAAGTCAAATACCTATGTATAATTATATTATTTTATGTCAAACGCTTTCTGTGTAATTGATTTTTAAGTCTCTAGTTCTAACTGAAAACTCCCGAAATATTGAATCCATCAAAGATTATTCTACCAACCGCTTTTCAAGCCCGTGTGAACGCAGTCATATTGTATACTACAGCGAAATATATTTTATGAGGTAGCAAGCTCACCAGCGTGACACAAAACATCGGAATCATTTGAAATAAAAATAAATTCCATATCAGTTACATATTATATACATACACTAGGCATTGAGCCCGTAGTCAATAGTAACCGAGTTCTCTTATCATTTGTTTCAGCGGATATATCGTCACATTGCAAATCTTCATCTCACCTAACCTTGTTTTCAGGTGATACCATGAATGGACGCCCTTATTTTATAATCCGCGGAAGCTACGCCGTAGTACGGTTTCTACGCCGTAACAAAGTGCTACATCACCGTCAACACGTAGTACGAAATTTTTAATAACAGATGATTTTATTTAATAAGATTCAAAGGACATTAGTTATAAAATTTTTATATAACCTATAAGCCTGTAGAAAAATCTCAAAAACAAATTATCCCGAAATTAATTGAGGTTACTGAATATTATTATCGTAACTAGTCTGTTGCTCAATATCACAAAATTAAACCGAGGCAGAGATACGTCCGTGGACTGTAATTACCAATTACCCAACGATAGTTAACTGGATATTTCTGTTTCAGTGATTTATTGATTATCAGATTTTGTACTAATACTTGTTAAGATACCAAAATAGTCTATATTATAAGTATATCATTTTTAGCCTAACCTAAACGTTAAAAAATATACTTGTCCTTATGCGAACAAATACCCAAAACCTTTTCTTTGTCACTGGTCCATTCAACGATTGCCTTAAAGACGCCGCCCCTAGCGATAAGGCCGACATTAATACAATCTTGTTAAACGTACTAATATTTAATTGATATAATAATCTTGGTTACTTAATAACCACTGACTTGAAAATGAGCTGTTATTTTTTATGGTAGTTATGAAACAAAACTCCCATCATTCCAGAATTAATTTATATTACAATTTTTAAATTAAATTCCATGTCATCACGGTGTCTTATAGGGGTGGCTGCAAAAGCGTGTCGCCTAGATTTGTAAATCTCTGGTTTAGAGCCTTTTGATCTCGTAATTAGTCGAAATAAACTCTGTATAACTTATTAGTCAATAATATCTGCATTTTTGACAGCCGCTGGGGCAGAAAGGTTCTCGAGTGGCGACCACGAACTAGAAAACGCAGCGTTGGCAGGCCACCTTATGAGGTTTATTTTTATTATTATTATTGTAGGTATAAATATAAAACAATACAAAAGAAGACCAAAAACCACTAAGTTTTGTACAAGTTCTATTAAAAACTAGTGAAACAGATATTATAATGTAAAGTAAATAATAACTACCAACCGTATTTTAACAGTGACAAATTAATATTATGAGACGGTAGATTACAATCTCTTTTTTTTGGTGGACCGACAATCTCGCAAATGTCGCGGGAAGCCAGTGGATGTGGGCAGCATAAGACCGACCATTGTGGAAATCCTTGGGGGAGGCTTTTGTCCAGCAGTGGACGTCTTGTGCTGATATGATAATGATAATATCTGCATTTAGAAACAAGACGGAGTTATCCGTTAAGACATATAATATAGTAAATAATAACATTTATTTATTGATTTAAATACATGTATTCCGTTTTAAAAATACATAGCTTACGCTTAGCTACGATGCCACATACAGAAAAGCACATAGATACACAAGAACTTCAAATTAATAACATCGTATGTTATAATATAACAATAATATGCTGGGACATTATTCACACATAGCCATCTGTTCCCAAACTAAGCAGAGTTTTTAATGTGGAAACCCTATCACACTAATATTATAAAGCGGAAAGTTTGTGAGTGTGTATGTTTGTTACTTCTTCACGACTAAACGGCTGGGGCAATTTTAATAAAATTTCATATGGAGTTAGCTGAAACCCCGGATTAACACATAGACTATAAATTATAAAGATTAATGCGGGTGAAACCGCGGAGCACAGCTAGTACTACATATACTGCATTTCTTTTATAGATACACTTACTTACATGGATAATTACACCCAGACTCACGACAGACAGACATATTCATGCACACAAACATCGGCCTGGGGGGAATCGAATCCATAACCTGCGGCGCGAAAGGCAAGTTATGTATCCATGATACGTCGAATTGAGTTGTGCTGCAAGAACGATCATTGCACAAATGTGCTATCGGATATTTTGTGAAACTAGGGAAATGAATCCATGTATCCCGTGGGAGTTTACATATACGAAATCACGGACACAAAGCACTCCGAACTCATTACATTTATATTTAATAATAATAATAATAATAAAGCCTCTTTATTCCATAACTCATTACAATAATACATTTCAATAATTTTAGTAGTGTTAGTGGTTTGTATTTCTGTGGTTATGGATCTCGTTAAGAGTAAAGGCCTCCTCCAGTTTCTTCTATAGCTTTCTGTCTCTACTTCTGTAAATCCAGTCTTTTCCTGCGATCTCTATAAGGTCATCAGTCCACCGTTTGCTTGGCCTTCCCACATTCCTTTTGCCTAGTATTGGTCCTTTCCATTTTGTGGTTGATAATGTCCATCTGTTGTTTGTGCATCTTGTAATGTGCCCTGCCCATTGCCACCTGAACTTGAACATTTATATTTACGTCACCCAAATAGTTAACCTGTGTGTTAAAGACAACTTAACTACTACGTAACACGAACAATCGAAATAAATCTTAGAAGTTTTGCTTTAAATCGATACGTAAATCAAGCAAACTGTCGGTTACGCAATCTTATTGTCTTTCCCCTTTACCCTTTCCCGGAAAACAATCCCGAGGTTCGGAAAACAATTAATCGGGTCCACAATACACCTATCATCAACAGAATAGACCGCACATTCCCGAGATATTACTGCTATTTATCCTTCACTTCCCATCAGCATATTGCGTTACGTTGTTTATGGGTGGAAGGAGAAATCTGGAATTTTCGAGATTAATAAATCAATACTTACTATCAGAATTTTCCTTCTGGAAACTTAGTATTGTTATTGAACATTTTATAGCTTCTCAGATAATATTATTAAGGACTGGCCGTGTCTTTAAAAGTGGACAAGCTTAATTTAGCTCTGTGACAAAAGTATTATCCTTTTTAATTGACTTTCACCTATAAACCACCCACTTACCAAATTTCAGTTTTATAGGGCAATTGGTTTTGGAGATTTCGTGTTCAATCAGTGAGTTAATGAATAATCTTTTATTTTATAGCTGTAAAAAGAAGGAGGGTTGTGTATGTTACTCTTGGTTTGTATGGTACTACAGTTTAAAGGGTTTAGAACGTACCCATACAAAGAAAACCGTTTTATAAATCTGTTATTTTATATTATAAGCTTCGATAAACACTTTACTCAGTCTATTAACTGAATTTATCGTCGTGGAAAACCTGCCGCTTAAGTTTGTCTAATGGTTATTCTTTCCAGGCTTCACTTTAGTTTACTAGCGAAAGTTGAGTAGTAGGGAAAGTTGGTTACAAATTCCATCAATAAAAATAAGAGTATAGAACCGCCAAGTGCAAATCAGACTCACTCATAGTAGATTCCGTACCTACTTTAGAATTAAAAAAAAATATTTTATGGAATACGCGGAATGTATAAACCTCTAAAATTGGGCCTTTTTCATATGATATTTACAGTCAGCCTAGGAGACATTCAGTGCTTCACCAGACAATAGAGGCGAGCGAGGTTTTAAGCAATCTAGCTAAAAACAACTAAAAATTTCGTTAAAAACATTTTTTTATGTATTCCGCAAATACTGTTTATATTTTCCCGCACACAACCATACCCACAAACTTTCGCATTTATAATATTAGTAGGATATGTACCTCTAGCGGTTTTGGCAGTGCACGCCGGAATAGCTCGCAGATGGTAGATATTTTCCTACTTACTTGATACTTATTGTCATATTTTAGACAATTCACAGAATATCTTTATAAAGCCTATGTGTTATTCTAATGTATAAGCTATATTATTGTATACATACATACATAGACTCACGCCTGTCTCCCAGAGGAGTAGGCAGACACAACGGATTTCGGATTAGTCTCTGCCTACTATTTTATAGTTTCATTAAAATCCATTCAGTAGTTTTTACGCGAAAGAGTAACAAATATCCATCCATCCATACTTACAAGCTTTCACGTTTATAATATTAATATATATTATAGTAGGATTTAATGCATCATATTTAATATAATTTGATACTATAATTTAACTTCAATTCTATACTAAATTGAATTGTTAAATATGTAAATTATTATAAAAGTCTTTATTGTCATTACAAAAAAATATCATATACTTTCGTAATATGCAAGGGAATGTAATATTTTAGTTGTTAAATACATAATATTACTCTAAGATAAATAATAATAGAAAAAAAAACATAATTTTACATATGATAAAGTAAATAATCTAAGAACTAAATAATAATAATAAAATAAAATAAATTTAACTTAAGGATAGAAATATATAATATGTATGTCCTAATCGAGTCATTATCGGAACGCCAGCGCCAACTTGAGCGCGCTCGACGATAACAAAAATTCACCTGCTGAGCTATGCTGCTTGAGTACAGGAGTGCGGCTGAATATTGAAACCGACGCGCGTCCCTAGCTATAGATGTGTATGTATATCTGTTCTTATCTAGAGAATAAAACTTGAGAGGTATCAAGGGACACCTGGATAAAACGAAGTTATTTCTTATTATTTATTTTGTACAAAAAACCTGTATACACTCAACAAAAATAATCGTCGCGACACCACACTGTTCAATGCGAAATAGAAATGAAAATATCTGGCTTGCTTTCTATAAGAGAGAGAGAGAGAGAGACAGACAGAGAAACATGCCCACGCCGCACAGCTGCAAAACGTGTCGTGACAACTTTTCGTGAGAATTTTTTCCGTCTAGCCCCTTTCACAACGCACGATAAGGTTCCAAAAAATATAATCAATTCAAAGTAACTATCTGTGTCACGTTTCGTTGTGTTAGTTTTATTGTGACTTTGACTATGACAATCATTTTAACCCTACAAAGTATATATATACGCCCACAAAAATGTCGAACGGTGAAAATTCAAGCGACAACAGACAAATCTACGGCGACATATATGTAATACCAAATTCAAAAATATTCATAAATGACACTGATGTAACAATGAGCTTCGGCGTGAAAAAACTTCTCCAAATTCATCGACGTGTAACTTTCCCGGTAAACAGCCAACTGTGAACGTTCCCAGAAGGCTGGCAATATTGCCATGTTGAATTGTCCACGCCATTTGGTCACGCGTAACTTCGATCAGACGTTTCGAAATTTCACGGAATTCATGTTCTTCTTGTTATTTTAAATAATAAAACGTAAAAACCGCGGTATGAGAAATAATGGAATCTGTTTTGGAACAAAGGCCCTTTTCTTAAGATTATATTTGATGTGATACCTACACGTAGACATTTATTACGGCTTCTTTGTCGACGAAAAAAAAATGTTCTGAATTGGTATATTGGTATGTTTGTAGTCACATACACCAAATAAAGGCACTTACAAATCGTTAAACCATGTGTTTACATCAAAACGACCTCTACAAGATTTCTATATAAAATATTGAGATTAAACCATTTCAAAATATGATACTACTAACTGTGCCCCGCCGTTTTACCCGCATTAAAATTTATAAACTATAGCCTTTATGTTAATCCAAGGTGTCAGCTAACTCCATACCAAATTTTATTAAAATCGCTTCAGCCGTTTAGACGTGAAGAAGTAACAAACATACACACAAACACAGTCACAAACTTTCGCCTTTATAATATTAGTGTGATATTCGATATAAAACGTGGCTGTTTTTTTATCTACATCATAAAGTTATGTATAGTCACTGGATCATATCATATTACATTACTATACATTTTATCCTTTCAACCGTCGAACTGCCAATACATGGCGAGTTAAAATCAGCTACCTAAGCTGATTTCAACTCATTGCGATACTGAATACGAAACCACAAAAAGCGATAGTTTATCATCATTACATTTCCTGGAAAATGTCCCCATATAAATTCTAGGAACGGCCCCTTTACAATTTATTACCCAAGTTTTCCGTGTTCATTTACTTTCTTATTCGTTTCTACAAAGTAAAGCGTATCCCTTACGTAAGTACGGTCAGGTACTTCTACATCAGAACCTTCGAAGGCATATGAATGATTCAATTCAGTGTATATTTATATCAAACAAATACTTTTATTTGTGTTTATACATTATAAGAAATAGGGAAAAGAAAATTGATACCAGAGATTTGGTACATGGTTTACGACCAAAATGTCAAAGTAAGTATAGGAAGTATGTATGGTGTGACTTTGAGAGACAGAATTCGAAATACTGATGTAAGAGAGCGTTGTGATGTGAAAGAGGATGTAGTCACAAAGATTGAAAAAGGAATGCTGAGATGGTTTGGCCATTTAGAAAGGATGAATGAAAGAAGATTGACCAAAGAAGTATACCTGGCCTGTGTGAATGGAACAACCGGAAGGGAAAGACCTCGTCGAACATTCTCTAACCACAGCGGAGACGTTCTCAAGAAAGGGCAGGTCAGAAGTACCCTAAACCGGCGAGCATGTATGAAGAATATAATGACAGTAATCGAGGCAAAAGACGTGTGCAAAGATCGTGACAAATGGAAATCCGTTGTCTCTGCCTACCCCTCTGGGAAACAGGCGTGAGTCTATGAATATGTATGTATGTCACATATCAATCGTGCAACTTATTATAATACCTCGAAGTTCATTTCTTTTTACTAAATTACTATAAAAACCCTCAGCTTGTCTTAGTTTTGTTTCAGAAATATAAAAAAACATTCCTAAGAACCTACCCGATCAAAGAAGCTTTTCTCATATTTAAATAGTTTCGGAATTAACAGTTAACCAACATAAAGGACCGCATTACACAGCTACAAACTCATGACACTCCGCATTTTGTGCTAGAATTTTGAAAGGAGTTAATATTATCCTGATACACCTTTAAATCCAATATTATTAGAGTCTCCCAAATTTGGTAAAACCTTGATCTAAAATACGGTACGGCAGACTAATTAAGTGTCGCATATCTGCCGCTTTATTAATGCCGCCAAATTGACTTGCAGGAAATAACTATCTTATATACCGACATATTTAGCTAGAGAAATTAGGCTTTCATAACATTCATCCATTACTAGCTGCGCCGCGTGGTTTCATCCAGGTAAAACTTTATACATTATAGCTTATGTGTTATTCGGATATATAACGGATATGACTACAAAGTTTCATCAAAATCCATTCGGTAGTTTTTGCCTGAAAGAGTAACAAACATCCATACTCGCAAACTTTCATATTGATTATATTAGTAATATTCCCTTTATGATATGAGAAAAGAGGCATGAATCATAATTGCGGTGTCATTGCTGATAACATCTACATTTGCATAATAAAGCTGTCTATCTAAATTGTTCGGTTCATTGGTCTTTCTGTTCGTATTAAATATCTTAGCTAAGCTCACAAACGAAGGGGTACGTGTGCGCGCGTGTGTTAAGTGGCATGAAATAACGCTTTGTGATCGTGTATTGTGAGAAAAATATTATGAACGGAAAGCATTTTTGTATAAATAAAATAATTGCTTTATAAGTTTAAGCATTTATTGTAAACATAATTTCTTTAGTAAACTTATCGAGGAGACAATAAAAAAATATCCTTACTTTTTCTTTTTTCTATCGTGTTTAAGGTAAGGAAGGTTTCTCTTTTTTTTTTAAGATATCCCCCGCTCTAGGGATATACATATATTCCCGTATTTCGGGGGACATTACAGACATGTAATTACGGACATAAAGTACACCCAGACACAGAACAACTGTACTATATGATGGTCAAACAAATAGTTGTCATGTGCAGGGATCGAAACCCGGAACACACCTTAACTACCGCGCCACTCGTGCAGCGATTCACGTTTTACCTGGTAATATGTATGGACATTTATATATTTAACCAGGTAAAATCTATACAGTTCAAGAAATATGATGAACGCCATCTGCCCTATGCTTACGATGTACTTAAGCTAAGTTCAAAATGAACTTGACCCGGGAGCTTAGCAATCAGACATTTAGCTAGCACGTGCAAATATTGCATCAAAATCTTCATTGAAGAAATGGTTTAGAGAATTTTTGAGTTCAAAGGATCTTTTGTCTATAGACAAAGTTATAACTTAGAAAGAATATTAAGGGATTTATACGGAGATTTATAGGGAGAAACATGCTCCCCGCATCGGATCTAGTCTCGTCGAACATTCTCTAACCACAGCGGAGACGTTCTCAAGAAAGGGCAGGTCAGAAGTACCCTAAACCGGCGAGCATGTATGAAGAATATAATGACAGTAATCGAGGCAAAAGACGTGTGCAAAGATCGTGACAAATGGAAATCCGTTGTCTCTGCCTACCCCTCTGGGAAACAGGCGTGAGTCTATGAATATGTATGTATGTCACATATCAATCGTGCAACTTATTATAATACCTCGAAGTTCATTTCTTTTTACTAAATTACTATAAAAACCCTCAGCTTGTCTTAGTTTTGTTTCAGAAATATAAAAAAACATTCCTAAGAACCTACCCGATCAAAGAAGCTTTTCTCATATTTAAATAGTTTCGGAATTAACAGTTAACCAACATAAAGGACCGCATTACACAGCTACAAACTCATGACATAAAGTACACCCAGACACAGAACAACTGTACTATATGATGGTCAAACAAATAGTTGTCATGTGCAGGGATCGAAACCCGGAACACACCTTAACTACCGCGCCACTCGTGCAGCGATTCACGTTTTACCTGGTAATATGTATGGACATTTATATATTTAACCAGGTAAAATCTATACAGTTCAAGAAATATGATGAACGCCATCTGCCCTATGCTTACGATGTACTTAAGCTAAGTTCAAAATGAACTTGACCCGGGAGCTTAGCAATCAGACATTTAGCTAGCACGTGCAAATATTGCATCAAAATCTTCATTGAAGAAATGGTTTAGAGAATTTTTGAGTTCAAAGGATCTTTTGTCTATAGACAAAGTTATAACTTAGAAAGAATATTAAGGGATTTATACGGAGATTTATAGGGAGAAACATGCTCCCCGCATCGGATCTAGTGTCCATCAACGTCACCATTAGAATAATTGATTGTAGCAAGGCGTGATGTATATCTATGGTCAGAAATAGCTATGGCTTAACAATATTATGTTAGTAATATTATATTAGTCTCCACTGCGACTCTTGTTAGCCTGGACCAACAATGGTACACAATAAAAACACTGACTGGTCTAGCCTAGAATGGAAATCGGGACATTGCTTCAACTTTAGCATAAGAATAAGATATAATAAGTTACCGACTCTTCCTCTTCCTTGATGAGGTCTTACTACCTTACTTACGACCGGGACCATGAAATCTTAAAATGCTATTACGTGAAGATTATTCTGTAAGGTGGAAGTTCTTCCGCAGGCTGCTTATAGCCAGAACTACTGTACTTTCTGCTGTGCCTTTCTTAAAAAAGGAATTCCTATAAACTAAGTATGATTTCTCCAAACCATATGGTCCTGTAGAAATAAACTGACAAGCCCGTAAACACGTGCCTAGACTGAGTTTAAGATTAATATCTATCTATCTGAAACTGCTCTTTACTTTCTGCCACAAGGCGCACTTACTCGCTTTAATGCATATTGATCGAGGAATGACTCACAAATACATAAACTTACGCATATCTGTATCTAGCCTCTGACTTTCACAGACGTCGACGACCAATGATCCGTTTTATTTTAACCCACGCAAAGAAAAGTTATAACTTTAATCTTAACAATATTTTAAATTATAATCTATATGAATTTAGGTTTGAGTTAGAGTTTAAATTTAATAGAGCTTAGACCAGTAAAGCTTATTGACATAAATGAGACTTCAGAATATTTTCTTATTTAAAATAGCATTTAAATCCTTTTTTTTTCATATTTACCTAAAAGAAAGAACTTACTTTCGTAAACTAATTAATGTCTAATAAAAAGTCACATGCTTAGTAAGGAAAAAAATTGCTAAATAATTCGTCTCTTTTCATTAAATATTCTATAGTCCTTAAAATACAGCTTGATTAGAATCTCAGTTGTCAGATCAACATCACCAAGGGAAAGTACTCACGCACGCTTATATAAATAAGTAAATAAACAATAAAAACATAGTTGTAATAAATTTAGTGATTGAATGCCGTACATTCCAAGTATGTGTCGTCATCATCATTATCATCGGAATCGTTAGAGCAATCATGAAGGTTAGTTATTAATTTCTGGTCACACACTGAATCAAAACGAACATCGCGTTCCCAATCTTCTGTAGTATATAGCGTCTTTTCTACTTCTTTTTTCAATCGTCTGGAGTTACATTGTTTAACAACGTTAATTTTATTCCTGTGAATTAAATAAAACGGAAAATGATTTATTAATTTTATTTTACAAAGAATAAGTTTCAGGCTTCTTTAAAATCAATTCTATTGAGTTATTTGGTAAGACTACGGCGGCAATCAAATGACGGTACTTCCCTTTTCTTTCGCCATCTCAACCAAAACATAGGTTGGGGTGTGGGGCTTGTTACTTCAACATTGAGTCATCACAAGCTCAGAGACTCATTTGTTCAACATTCATTGGTTTACAACGACGAAATTATTTCATGCGTTCGGTTAATTGTTTTCGGTTTTTTTTTTAGACTAATGGTAAGATGCTTTTTAATATAACGTGTGGTCGATATATTATTTAAAAGGTATCCTTAGAATTTTTCAAAATTCATTTCTTTGTGGTATGCCCTCATAAATTCTCATGTATTTGTCACCTAAATTAACAACCACCTGGTTGGAATCATTTTGCGCTCGCAATATGGTCGACATATCGTTATGGCGGCAGTCTCACTGGAGACTAGTCGGGACTGCACAAGTGTGTGCTGGGAAGGAAGGAAGGATTCTTTCTATTCCATCGCACTCATGATCAACACCACATGACCGGAAATGAGGTTAGGAACAGGACCGTTAGCTTTACGTGCTCTCCGAGGCACGGAAGTGTAATGGGTTGATAAACAGAAAATTTCTTAGCAGAAAAATCCCAAAACCACTTTTAAACTCTACACGCCATTTGAACTCAGGGCCTTATTTTCCGCGGTTGGACACAGCCAGACCTTGCTTTTTAATAACGGAAGCTTAATTGTATTAGATTTAACTAAATAATAATGAGCTTGACAAACAAGCGTTAATAGTCGTAATTCTGTCTTACTCCATTAAGATTTATAACGATACGAAATAAAATTCAAGGCATAATATAATACAAAAATGAGATCAACTGTTTATCGTTCCATTAATGCATTTATATTATCATGGATATTAAAAGCTTGCTTCAGCACGACGACAACGGTCAGTCTCGCCGCAAATTGAGAAATATTGCTGAAAGAATAAAAATCTTTATTAAATTCCCCCAAACGGCGTCTGATTGAAAATAATGGTGTTTGTCTTTATTTTGAGTGGTTCGTTTCTTTGTTGAACATGTACCATTATAGGGGAACTGAGAATTGAAAACGGAGCAAAAAAAATAACGAACAGATGATAATTCAAACCGTGGGAAGCTTTGCTTTTAGTGTTGTGAATCATCAACATAGCTACATGGCAGGGATTATGTGAGCTCAAACATTTCACGAAACGGTCTTATTTAGAAGAACAAAAGTACGAATACTGCAAATAGAAAAAATAAGCATGGCTTTCGAAATAACATAATTCACAAATAAAATATACTAAAGAATACATGTAACATACAACACGCAAGGGGGAAAATGTGCTTTATGAATTTGGATAAGATTTTGGAGGGTGATAGGTCAGATCCAAAATAGCCCATAGGTTTTAGCAAGTATATTGATTGCGTTTGATATCACGGGGCGTAGCTAGTCTTAAAATAAAAAGAGAAAAGTCAGTCGATCATTAAATTTACAGCTTAAATTTGCAAGTAGGCGTAGGACACAGGAATCAGAAATCAGAAATCATTTATTTTGCAAAGAATGTGGGTACAAAATAAGGTGTTCACATTTTAACAAATAGCTCTTCCGCATTCTACCTTACGGCATGCAAAGGTAATAAGTAGGTATATAACTTTCTAGATCTACTCAGTTGAACAAAAAAACAAAAGTATATAAACAAAGTACAGTGGATGGATGGAACAAATATCATTCATGCATGAATACAATAAATAAAACAATAATCTTATTCTAAAAATAGTAATAAACAAAATAAATTATTAAATTTGCACCAAAATTAATAGATTACCTAATGCAACATTATAAACTCTTATCAGTCAAAAAATCATGTACTGAATAATAGCATTTATTTATTAATAATGATGTTAGCCTCTCCTTAAATATACTTGATGACTGATTGCCGCATTTTACTATAGCCGTACTATCGTCTGCAAATAACACCATAGGTTGTTGAATGTGACGAGGCAAGTCATTAATGTATAAAATAAATAACAAAGGTCCAAGTACACTTCCTTGGGGAAAACCAAATTTGACTTCTCTATAGTGAGACAGATATTTATATTCTTTTTTTGTTTTTACACAAATCCTCGATATTTCTGTACATTGCTTTCGATTAGTAAGGTATGACTTTATCAGACTCAAGACATTTCCTCTGATGCCGTACGTGTAAAGTTTGTTAACGAGAGCGTCATGGTTTACGTAATCGAATGCTTTCGTCATATCAGTATAGATAGCGCACACGGGAGTTTTGAGGTCAACACTTGGCATTACATTATTCAGCAGATCGTATATTGCCATATTAATATTTTTATGTTTTCTGAACCCCTTTTGTTCATCACATAAGATTTTATTATTAGTTAGGAATTTATCAACTGTCTCATATATAATTTTTTCAAAAACTTTGGAAAACACAGGAATTAATGCCACTGGCCTATAATTAGCCATGTCTTCTTTGTTATTCTTTTTATACAGTGGTTTTATAATTACTTTTTTGATAAGTAATGGGATCAGGCGTTACTTTGCGGAAATCCATAACAATCAAAATACAAAATCAATATTTAGTGTTAATTCCGCTAATTGTCAGTTTAATCATGCTGGGATGCAATTTGCACCGCCCTCCCGCCCGCAAAAATGTGCACATGCAAGAAGGACAATATAAAAAGCAAATTACATGCGCCAGTACGATACCCAACACGTGTTTCGGTCCTCCACGGACCATTCTCAAGGGCTGCTAACTCGTCGAGTGCTCGAAGGAGACTAAAAGCCAACGAGGCGAGCGCTCTTTTATATACTACCAACCGCATGACAATTATTTCTAACTACCCCCAAATATTCGTAGTAAAGGAGATGAAACTAAATTTGTTTGGTCATTCAACAATGCAAAACTATTACTGCTATGTTTTAATATTTCTAATTGTTCCAACACACATAACCGGAAACTTTTATCACAACTATGTAAAATATTATACGTATTATTGTCGCCCAAGGAATGGCCAGTTTCAATTAAATGTTTGGCGTAATGAGATTTATCAGGATGGCCATTCCTATAAGCAGCTACATGCTCTTTATACCGTATTTCAAAATTTCGGCCTGTCTGACCTATATATACCGCGTCACAATCATCGCAGACCAACCTATACACGCCGGATTTCTTGCAATTTTCCAAATTATCTTTTCCATTACAAAGACGTCGTATAGTTTGGTCCGTCCGAAATGCAACGTGAATATTATTTTTACGCAGTAAATTGGCAATTCTATCTGAAATTGGGCCCATATAGGTCAGACTACCAACATATTTGTTAATACGGTCAGGGGGGCATGCATACAGTAAAGAGCGAACCCTACATCTCTGATTATTTTTAATCACATTATCAATAATAGATTTTGGATAACCGTTTGATAACGCGATTTCATAAAGAATATTAAGTTCTTTTATGTAATTCTCATTAGACAAGGGGACCGACATTAACCTATGAACATAGCTGCGGAAGGCAGCTAGTTTATGTTGATTGGGGTGACATGATGAAGCTGGAATAGCCATATCGGTATGTGTTGGTTTCCGATATATTTGAAATTCTAATTTATTATGGACATTAGTGATGGTGAGGTCAAGAAAATTAAGGGATTTTTGTGATTCTAATTCCAATTTAAATTTTATTTTAGGGTGGAGATTATTTAATTTAGTAACAAATGAATCAATTTGGCGTTTGGTACCAGACCAACAGATTATTATGTCATCAACGTATCTATAATAAAATAAAATGTTGGGTTCGCCCACTATATATCTACGTTCAAAATTATCCATAAATATCTCTGCCATTAGTGGACTTAACGGTGAACCCATGGCCAACCCTTCCTTTTGGCGGTAATATTGATTGTTAAAACGAAAATAATTTTGTTGCATGCATATTTTTGTGAGTTTAAGTAGATCATACATCTCTCCAGGATGTAACCGTTGTCTCTCAAAGTGTTCACCCAGAATATGTAAACATTCCTCATGAGGGATATTGGTAAATAGACTATCAACATCTAGGGACAGTAACTTAGCGGAAGATGGAATTTGAGTATCTTTAATTTTTGAAATTAAGTCTAAACTATTTTTTAAACTGAATTGAGGTTGAAAGAATGCTTTTTTACTTAAAAGGACGTTAAGATGTTTGGCTAAATTATACGAGGGGGCACCAATATGAGAGACAACAGGGCGAATAGGAACGTTTTCTTTATGAGTTTTTGGCAACCCATACAAAACAGGTGATCGTGGGTTCATGGGGATAATATTTTTTAATTGATCTGGAGAGATGTAAGACGTACCCTTAATAGCATCTTTTAACTCGATCGTAAACTTTTTGGTGGGATCAGAATCAAGGCATTCAAAATCGTCACCCTGGATGACATCATTAACCTTCAGATTATAATCAATTCTATCCAGAATTACGACTGAGTTACCCTTATCAGCTTTTGAAATTACTAGGTTATTCTGGTTTATTTTGTCATTTAAAGAACGAAAAAGAATATTTTCTGACCTACTGTGGATAACCGGTGTCTTTAAAGCTTTTTTGATTTGAACTGCTATCTGATGCTTAATGATGCCATCCTGTTTACTTCTAAAGCAAGCAATTTCCGAGTCAACCGCCAAAGTTTCAAGGGATTTCTGGGAAGGCCTAGGTTGAATATTATATTTCAAACCTTTTTCTAACAAAGAAATTTCATTTGGTGAAAACTGAGCATTAGAATAATTTTTGACGCGGGGATAAAATGTATGCGTTGAAATCGGCAAATTATCAGAATGGTTGAAATTATCATTGCGGCTCTCCCGAGACAATCGCTCCAAATTCCGCGATTTACTTTTTTGAGATTACTGGGGAAGATACCTGAGCTAATACTTATATTCATAATGTAACTTAGTGGTACCGCTATTATATCGGCCACAAATTTAACTACAGAAGTGGTAATGCCATCATAACCGTGGCTTTTTTTGTTTTTCAATAATTTTATAGCACTAGATATATCTTGTGGTACCACTGGTGGCATGAATATTGAGTTCGGGTTATTGGCTATACTAGTTATGTTTTCCACTTTTGTTTTTCCGCTTGCTACATCTTGTACTTGATCTACAAAGAAATTATTAAAAGATTCAGCTATATTTTGCGGGTCTTTAATTATGGAATTGTGACTGTTGATTTGTAATATAGGATCTTTAGTAAATTTAGTTTTATTAATAATTTGCCATGCTGCTTTAGTCTTATTCTCGGAACTGTTTATAATATAGTTATTTTGGGCCTTTTGGGTTAGCCGAATAATTTTTTTGAGTCTTTGTGAATATGTTTTGAAAATAGATTTATTTGTTTGCGAAGGTGATCGCCTATACTTCCACAGTAGATTTCTTTGTTTCCGACAGCAAATTCTAATACCCCGAGAAATCCACTTAGTCTTTTTGTCAGGTTTAACAATTACCCACTGTAACGGAAAGCAGAGATTGTATAATAAACAAAAAATGTCGATGAACTTGTCATAGGCTTTATTAGCGTTTTCTGTACCAAATACGTCTGCGAAAGTAAGACACTGTAAATGATTTTTAAATTTTAACAAATTTTCCTTTGTAAACTTACGTTTCTGTCAAGTCAAGTCAATCAGCCTATCGCAGTCCACTGCTGGACATAAGCCTCTCCTAACACGCGCCATTGCACACGGTCCTCCGCCTTCCGCATCCAGTCTGTCCCAGCGACCCTTTTGAGGTCGTCGGTCCACCTAGCTGGGGGCCGTCCTACCTTACGCTTACCAAGTCGCGGTCTCCACTCTAGAACACGTTTGCTCCATCGGCCGTCGGTCCTTCTGCAGATGTGACCAGCCCATTGCCACTTTAGCTTGCTAAGTCTGCGAGCTATGTCGGTAACTTTGGTTCTTTGTCGGATTACTTCGTTACGAATTTTATCCTTCAAAGAGACGCCGAGCATAGCCCGCTCCATAGCTCGCTGTGCGACTTTCAATTTATGGACTAGTCCCACTGTGAGTGTCCACGTCTCAGCACCGTAGGTCATAACAGGTAGGACGCATTGGTTGTAGACTTTAGACTTCAGACATTGCGGTAAAGGCGAGGAGAAGACATGGCGTAGTTTGCCAAATGCTGCCCAACCCAACTGGATCCTGCGGTTGATTTCTTTCTCGAAGTTGTTTCTACCCAATTGGACAACTTGTCCAAGGTAGACATACTCCCGAACAACTTCGAGCATCGAACCATCGACGTAGATTGGTCCCGGCGTGACATGTTCATTGAACATGATCTTGGTTTTATCCAAGTTCATGCCGAGACCGACACCTCGAGAGGCTCCATTTAGGCTTTGCAGCATTTCGCTCAACTGTTCCAGTGACTCTGCAACGATGACGATATCATCGGCGAACCGAAGGTGTGAGATGTATTCGCCGTTGATGTTAATGCCCCGTCCAGTCCAGTCCAGCGTCTTGAAGACGTCTTCGAGCGCGTTGGTGAAGAGCTTAGGGGATATTACATCCCCCTGTCTCACCCCTCGACGCAGCTCGATCGGGCTGGTCTTTTGGTTCTGGACCTGGACGGTCATTGTGGCGGTATCATACAGACATCTCAGCACCTCGATATAGCGCCAATCGATGCGACATCGCTGCAGAGCATCCAAAACCGCCCAGGTTTCGATGGAGTCGAAGGCTTTCTCGTAGTCCACGAAGGCCATACACAGCGGCTGATTGTACTCTTCAGTCTTCTGTACAATCTGCCGAACAGTATGGATGTGGTCTACGGTGCTGTAGCCTTTTCGAAACCCGGCTTGTTCCGGAGGCTGGAACTCGTCAAGTCTTCTGGCGAGGCGGTTTGTGAGTACTCTCGAGAACAACTTGTAAACGTGGCTCAGCAGTGAGATGGGTCTGTAGTTCTTCAGCAAGGTTTTGTCACCTTTTTTGAAGAACAGAACCACCGCACTTCCGCTCCACGCTTGAGGTGTTAAGCCCTGGTGAATGACGGAATTAAAGAGACTCGCTAGCTCTTTCAGGGTTGGAATCCCGCCTGCCTTCAGGAGCTCAGTGGTGATTCCGTCATCACCTGGCGACTTGTTGTTCTTAAGCTGCTCGAGAGCCACTCTGACCTCGTCCTGGTTGACATCAGGGATGTCTTCCGTGTAATGGCGTGTGAGTGGGGCTCTGTGGTCGTCAGCGCTGGGCCTCGTGGGTTTAGTCGTCCGTGATGCGTACAGGTCTTTGTAGAAACTCTCAATTTCCTCGAGTATCTCGAACTTGGAGGTCACGGTTTTGCCATCCGCAGTTTTAAGTTTCGTCAGATGAGATCTACCTAGCTGGCGAGCAAAAACTTTGGTGCCTCTGTTCTGTTCAATCGCAGCCGCGATGGCGCGGGTGTTGGAACATCGGAGGTCACGTCGCACCAGCTTCCGGATCTTCCGGTTGAGGTTTCTCCCATCCAGCGAATACGCCTGCGTGGATGACATTTCCCGTCTCTGCCTCATAAGTTCGAGAGTCTCGAGCGAGAGTTTAGACTCTCTGTTACCGCTTTTTCCGGGAAACACCCTTCGAGACACATCCTGTATCGTTTTGACCACTGTGTCGGTTTTCTCGTCAACATTGCCTTCGGTTTCCAGTAGGTCGAAACGGTTTTGAAGCTCAAGTTGGAACTTTTCGGACCCTAAAGCTAATTGAGGCGCAGTAGGTCTGAGAGTAGACTTCATCATGCGCCTCCTTTCGGCCCTGAAGTCTATATTTAGAGCGCCTCGAACAAGTCGGTGATCGCTGCCGGTATTAAACCTGTTGATCACGGAGACGTCTCTAAATATAGACCTCCTGTCAGTCATGATGAAGTCTATCTCGTTCCTCGTCACAGTGTCGGGGCTTCGCCATGTCCACTTTCTATGAGGCTTCTTCTTAAAGAACGAGTTCATTAAGAAGAGCCTCTGTGACTCCAGAAAGTTGATGAGCATTTGCCCCCTGTGGTTTCGGCGCCCCACGCCGTGGGATCCGATTACCGTTTCGCCGCGTTCTTGTACTCCCACTTTGGCATTGAAGTCCCCCATAACAACGTTGTAGTGAGCCTTGGTGGTACCATGTAATGCCTTGGCTATGTCTTCGTACATGGCTTCGGCTATTTCGTCGCAGTATGTCGAGGTCGGCGCATATACCTGTACCACCTTCAGGGTGTACCTGTTGGTGATTTTAATTATGAGGTACGCTACCCGTGTCGACACACTACTGACTTCTACAACGTTGCTAGTGAGAGCTTTGTTGACTAGGAAACCAACACCGCCCTGAGAAGGCCGATCACCTTCCCGAAAGTAGAACAGGTGGCCTGACTCAAGGGTTATCGTGTCTTCGCCCTGTCTTCGGACTTCAGATAACCCCAATATGTGCCAGTTTATGCGACCTAGTTCTACCTCGAGTTCGGTGAGGTGTTGGTCCAGCCGTAGAGAGCGTCCATTATACGTTGCCAGGGTCAGATGTTTTGGGTAGCCTTTTTCCGTAGCCCGGAGATTCTTCGCACCCCCTGCCCCGCTGTTACCGCGACCGCTACCGTGGCTGCGGACAGTGGGACGACCGGGAACTGGGGGCCTTTGTTTTGGGTGCCTTATCATTTCATTTGAGTGTTGGAGGTGTTTGGCCTACTATACCACGCTGGCCAGACGGGTTGGTATAGGGTTTATTTCGAATTTTCCTTTTCTGGTTGTTGGTCAGATGCCGATGACATTTCTACCTTTGGTGGACTTTTACCACCAGCCTAGTAGGAGTGAGGCTACTGGGGCATTCAAAGTTTTTCTGTCGCTTCCAGCCCAGTATGGAAGAACAGTACGTTTCTGTACTCTCCAAGAATTAATAATGCATGTTTTTTTAACTGGGATTTTTAGTATTTGAGCTGTGTGGTCCGATAAAGCAAGGTCTATTATCTCACTATTGCATTTCTGCTTAGAGTTATGCGCCATATTATCTAGGCAAGTTTTGCTCATTAGTCTTGTTGGTTGATTTATCTCCAATTTAAGATTGTAACTGAGAAGTAGAGATTCAAAGTCCAAAGTAAATCTATTTCTTTTCATTATGTCTATGTTAAAGTCCCCACATAGAACCACCTTTTTATTTGAATTAGTGCAAACAGTTTTTAATAGAGAGTCTAGGTTGTCATAAAAAAGACTTATGTTCGACCAATTAGGCGGACGATATATGCATATTATTACAGTATTTTGCTTAACTAGTTCTAAAGCACAACATTCTATCACTCCCGCCACTGAAAAACCCGCTATGTTCTTTAATTCTTTGTATTCATAGGTATTCTTAATAAGAATGCAGGAACCTCCACGTTTTTGTGTTTTTCTTGCATAACACGCGCCTATCTTAAAGTTAGGTACGTCGATCAAGTTTTCATGACCAGCTATTATGAAATGTTCCGTTATACAGATCACATCTAAATCTATTTTCTTTTGTAACAATTCATGAACATGTACTGACAATAGGTCCGATTTATTGAGAAGACCAGCTATGTTTTGGTGCAAAATGTGTAAGTGATTATAAAAGAAAAAACTCATTAGGTGACCGCTACTTTATAAAATCCATAAAGGAGAAACTTGATGTATGTATCTTCTTCTCCTTCTACATTACAGTGCCCTCCGAGTTCAATTTAATAATGCGTTCAGGATGCTGATGGGGCTGCGGCGATTCTGTAGTGCATCAGGGATGTTTGCTGAGCATCGCGTAGATTGTTTCTACGCTACGATGCGTAAGAGATGCGCATCTCTGGTGCGCAGAATAAGTGGCAGCACCAACAGCATCCTTCGCATGATCGCTAGTCGGCTAGACTGTATTTACGTCAATCATTGCTGCGCCATTTCCCATGTAATGACGCAGCAATGAAAGGTAAATTTGTTACATATTTAAAAAATACTAATTACAAACACTAGTTTATAAGAAAATTGTTACTTACTAATTGGACACTAATTTGGTCTGAAAATAAAGACTTATTATTATTATTATTATTACACATACAGATTTGATTTGATGTATTATAGTTAAGTCAAGACGGATTATATCGTATTTTTATTTCACTGCAATTCATCATGTCAGCCAAATGACATCTAATGTTAATTATTTATAAAAGTATGTGTTTGCAAAAGAAAAGTAGTATATGTACAGACGCCAGCACATCCAGCTACCCCAATCTGTCAAACTCGTTTTACAGATTTTCAACTTTATCACATAAGGAAATCGGTCAAATTTGCCCATTTGAAAGTGAACCTTACACTTACAAATGGGCAAATTTGACCTATTGGGGTAGCTTAATGTGCTGGCGTCTGTAATCAGGTATCTGATTTCCAAGTAGTACAAGGTCTGCTTTGTTTTTGATCAGATGGCCATGTGTGAATTATGTCACAAGCAATTAGGATCTTATTGCAATGTTGGACTGAAGAATGGGGAGGATAGGCCATAATTGCCTAAGCGTGATGATCATAGTTCACAGAAACACACTGCTACCCGTTATCCGGCAGGTAATCGGGATGACTTCTACGCTCCCCCGTAATAAAACTGGTGATATTCGTTGCCGTCAGCTGGACAGCAAACTATAGCCAAATAGTAACTGGTGCAGGAAAAGTAGATGACGAACTGAAAACGGTGGAGCGTATGAAATATATTCAGGCGTGGTCATTTACTCCTGAAACCACAACTCAGAATGTACTAAAGTATTTAAAAAAAATCCAACCATGTGACGAATATTTAGTCGAAAAACGTGAAATCAAAACAGACAAACATGCAGCCTTTGTAATAGGTTGCCCCGAGAGTATTTATGAACGACTCAGCTCACCGACTTCGTGGCCGCCGCGTGTAAAGGTATCAGACTGGTTTCGCGTGCGTCCCCGTGTCGAGCGGGGCACTGGCGAATGCAACTAAACCAGTTCCCACAACAGTGCGACGGAGCCGCAGCGGTAACACGTATGATTCGAGCAATGTTGTGAATGTGCCCGTTACGAATAGGTTAATAGTATGCCATCAAAACATTGCGTCACTAAATCAAAAAACTCAACGACTTGAAGTGCTGTTAAATAGTGACTTGAAGTGCGATATACTTGCGATTTCTGAACATTGGCTGGGGGAAATGAGTTTAAAATGTGTTCATATTGAAGGTTATAAATTAGCCTCATATTTTTGTAGAAAACGAGTAATGCACGGTGGGTCGTGTATTTTTGTTCGTGAAACCATTAAATGTGTTGAGTATTTTGACTTAGTGGCCTTATCAACTGAACAATATTGCGAAATATCCGCAATAAAACTAATAGAGTATGATTCTACCATTGTATGTGTGTATAGGACGAACTTGATTAGTTGTAATTTATTTTTAGATTATTTTGAACGATTGCTCGATAAAATAGACGATCTAGGCATTGAGTGTGTGATAGTTGGAGACTTTAACATTAACACATTAGGTGGTTTAAACAGTGACGTTAAAAGATTGAGTGACATTCTGTCAGCTCATAACATGAGGAATCAGGTAGATTTCCCTACACGAATCACAGTATCTACATCGACTTGTTTGGACCATGTCTACACGAACATGTCGACGAGTGTGATCACCGCAGAACCGGTTACAACTCATTTGAGTGACCATCTAGCAGTTAAAAGTGAGGTACTATGTGTAAAAAACAATGCTCGTAATATGCCCCGCTATATTCGAATGTTTTCGAAAGAGAATAAACGTAACTTTGCCGCGTCTGTAGATAGTGTAGACTGGAATGAAATAAAGTTGCGCAATAGTAATCCGCTCACGATGGCTACCGCGATAATTAATATAATTTCAAACAATCTTGACATTTGTTTCCCACTACGGAAAGTGAGCCACACCATTAAATATGACTCATCATGGGTAACGCCAGATGTTAAAGATTTTAAATTAATATTGTTTGACTTCATTGCAATTAGTGAGCGTAATCCGAATAATATAATACTTACTAATTTTATTAATGACATGAAAATATATTTTGACAATTTAATTTATGACACAAAATCTAGACATTATTCAAATTTAATTAAAAGCTCTCACAATACCTGTAAGGCAATGTGGGCGGTTGTGAACAAGGAGAGAGGAAAAGATAACTCACCCCGTCTTGACTTTACTAATATTGTTAAGGATGTGGATGGGAAACCGTACCACTCGAAAAAATCTGCATTGGATGCTATGAATGCCCGTTTCCTTGGAGCAGTAACTGCATGTGGTGCACCTTGTGCTGATTTGCAGCTTGTGAGAGATGGGCTCTATGCTGTGAGCCTTCCAGCTGACCGTTCACTACGGTTGACTCCGTTCACAGCTGATGAGGTGTACCAGATCATTGTAACACGTATCACACCTAAGCCGTCGAAAGACATTTATGGTATTTCGATGAAACTCATCAGGTTAGCGGCTATACCTTTAGCGCCCGTCCTTGCCGATTTTTTCAATTTATGTTTGAAAGAAGGTGAGTTCCCTGCACCGTTGAAACACAGTAAAATTTCACCACTTTTTAAGGGTAAAGGGAAAAAGGACTGCATCGATAACTATAGGCCAGTGTCGATTATTCCCACGGTAGCAAAAATATTCGAGAATGGCCTAAGTTCCCGCTTAATTAAGTTTCTGACGACTACAGACGCCCTTACGGACAAACAGCATGCTTACAGAGAAAGTAGATCGACCACAACGTTGACCCGTGAACTCATACGCCAAGTACTAGCTGCCAAGGAGGATCAACAGCAGGTAGCTTTGATATGCTGTGATTTGTCAAAGGCGTTTGACGTGGCCGACCGCGCTGTGATTGCTGTTAAATTACAGCACTATGGAGTGGATGGCCCGTCACATGCACTGTTGACAGAGTTGCTGCATGACAGATCACAAGAGGTGGTAGGTTGCGAGGGCAAGGAAAGCTCAGACCCATTAAAGTCGATGATAGGTGTAGCACAGGGCTCGTCGGTTTCTAATATTTTATTTTCGTTGCTCCTAAATGATCTGCCGAACGCCGTAACTGATGCTGAAATACTAATGTACGCAGATGACGTCGCGGCCGTAGTTACAGCAAAGACGGTTGATCATTTGGAGCAAAAACTAAATAAAGCAGCTGCCCAGCTTGATCAGTGGTTCCGTATGAATGGACTTGTTCTCAACGTAGCCAAATCTCATTTCATTCACTTTGTACTGTCAGGCCGGTCACAAAGACCTCTGACGGTATCGGCGAATGGAGTGAGCATTGCGCAAGTTGAAACAACTACATTCTTAGGGTTCGAGATTGACAAGTGCTTCAAGTGGGATAACCATATTGATAAAATATGCGGAAGATTGGGGAGTGCATGCTTCGCACTCGGCCGATTGCGTAAAATAGTGTCAGTGGCAGAGGTCCGCGCGTGTTACTTTGCTACGGTGCATTCGCTGCTCCAATATGGTGCGGAGCTGTGGGGACGCGCTGCAGACTGGGAGCGAGCATTCAGAATGCAGAAACGTGCCATCCGGGCGATAGTTGGTATACCACAAGACGTATCCGCAAGACCTCACTATAAAGAATTAGGTATTATGACTTTACCTTCCATAGTGCTATACCAAGTTGCTGTGTACGTTCGGGTAAACTTAGAGCTGTATACCAAGCGGAGTGAGATACACACCTATTGCACACGGCATAGCAATAAGCTGACGTCGGAACCGAGGACACTAACTAAAACGTCCAAAACTACTCATGTTATGGGCTGCACAGTCTATAATAAACTACCAATGAGCATATCAAGCGCCCCAACCTTAATGAGTTTTAAAACTAGGTTAAAACGGTGGCTTATCGAGCAATCGTTCTATTCCTTTGATGAATTCATGTATTTCAAATGTAATAATTTGACATAATAATATTGAATTTATAATTTTGACTTGCTGACTAATGTTGTGACGATTATCGTATAGACCTATTTGTTATTTTTGTACTAATTATTTTATTTGAATTAAGTTAAGTTTGATTTATTGACATTGTTTAGACATTTAAAATATTTTAAAATCATTTTCATGACATGTAAGAAATCTTACCAATAAATGACTATTTGACTATTTGACTATTTGACTATACAATTAATCTAACCATGATTTTATTAAGAAATACCGGTTTCATTTATACCAGCTAATAATGGTATCAGATCAATGATTCACACTTGCACCTGTCACGATAACAAGATTGTAAGTTAGTCACTCTTTATAGGCTTTCCAATTTATCGGATTAGCTCATAGATGTAACGATCTTGACCACTGACATCTTTCAATTAAAATAGAGTAAAACTCGCAAAATGGTAAACGCAAAAACGCTCAAAACCATTATCAGAACACGTAAAATCAATTTGTAGCAAGTATTCCAGATCAACGACGCGGTGATATACATACATTACATACAATGTTTTATGTTATTTATTCATACTCCAAATGTATATTTTTTCAGAGGCATTTAAAACCAAGTAAAAATTTATCAGATTTAGATTTGAGAACAAATTAAATATGATTAATAAATGTGAACAAATTAAGTTACGATCGACGATTTTACGATATAATATTATTAAAAATATAGTTTTCTTTGTTTTTGTGGCTATCGTGCTTCAATAACGATTCCGAATGATTCGCCGGTCATCGTCATCAAATAGATGACGGTTGAAAATTACTTAATCATTGGTTCCATCATTCAACGTTGAATATCGATTCCGGACCATTTATGACGGCACATGTGCTCATGGAAGCCGATTGAACGAATGATTCAGTCATTCATCTATTTTAAAGCCGATCACGAACACGATGATCGACGACTTAGCGATAGTTCCCCTGGTAAGAAAGCCGATATAGTTACCTAACTCTGTAAACGCACAATGACTATATAATATAATATTTTTTAATTTAATATTTAGGGACAATGTCACACAGATCATCCTAACCCCAAACTAAGCAAAGCTTGTTCTATGGGTACCAGGCGACGATATACATACTTACATAGATAGATAAATACTTATATACATAGAAAACATCCGTGACTTAGAAACAAATATTCGTGCTCATCACACAAATATTTGCACTTACCGGGATTCGAACCCAGGACCACCACCAGTTTTTGTAGGCAGGAGCACTACCAACTAGGCTACGGCGACCGTCCGTATATGTTTACATAGTTTGAATAGTTCATCGTCTTGTTACTTTGGCGATAGCTTCGAATTCCGGGCTTGGAGAACGAAGTGTAGTGGGAATTTTTCTTGCGATAAAAACACTCAGTAACTGCTCGGAGTCTATGTTATCATCGTTCAAAACTCCGAACGGACTGCGTGACTAGGGTGTGTAAACGCCCGTGATCATGACACTCAGAGCATTTAAAGCTATCGGTCTTGCTCTTGAACTCTCCCCGGACGTGTCTGATAGCAGTTCTTTTGGATTATGAGAGTACGGGGATTAAGACTATACCTACGCTTGCGCACTCGTGCTATATAATATGACCTGCGTAAATGACTACCCTTCAGTAACTTCAGACACCGTAGTCGAAATTCAGCCTGGGGCACCATTAAGAATTCTAATAATAATATAATTTTAAGATCTCGCAGTAATATGCCATTAAACTCTAAAATTAGGAATTCACAATTTGTTGTTTGGTTTGAAGAAACATCGATATCTAAACTGTATTTAGTTATTCAACAGTATTGATGTAAACAAGCTGTGTGGTTTCCGACCTAGAAATAATAACAGGGCCACCCCATACCATCCCGTGGGTGTCGTAAAAGGAGACTGTGGGATACACCAAGTAGTCGGACAACAGCGCCTAGCTACCACTTAACTGCAGTCGCCAACTCGCGTGCAAAGCGCGGCGACTACGGCAAACTAACAGGTTGATGATGACGTAATCAAGAGATGGGATTCAACATCGATTTCTAAACTTTATTCTGTAATTTCACAGTATTCGAGAAAACAAAACACTACCTACTACTTTATTCCCTCCATTCAATATATCTAATTATTAGTGTGGGCAGTGGTTACGTTCCAAACGCCTCTGAAATACATCGACCGCTAGGAGCCGGTACCGAAGGCTAAACGTGACTCCGAAGCACTCTGTGTATTATTCATGTGACAAGTCATAATAATAATAATATCCTGGGACATTATTTACACAAGGCCATCTGATCCCAAACTCAGCAGAGCTTGTACTATGGAAACCAGATAACTGATATACTACATATACTACTTTTCTTTTGTAAATACATACTTATATAGATAATTTCACCCAGAATCAGGACAAACAGACATGTTCATGCACACAATTACACCACTAAAGAGTACATCGATGACAAAGACGTCTGGCTCTCACTTCCTACCTGCACATTGCTCGCTGGAGATCTTGTAGCCATATAGACATGACTGATCTGCTGTGTTACGTGAACTATCTGTAAATGATTGCTATCATATACTTAATTTAAAATTATTGACTCTGTCTCAAAATGAATAATGTTATTGTTTCGAAGTTTTTCTTTTGTATACCTTAATATAATCTAAAATAATAAGCATTCAGACAACCGATCGAGCATATATTGTGTTTGCCTACTAAATAATTACTCTAATTGGACCAAATCCCGTGTTCATGCCCGCTTGAGTATGTTTCGCCGGACCGTCTCAACTGGGTCGTGTTGAAACCGGTAGTAGATGAACCCACTGAGTTTGTTTCGCTGGGTCTTCTCAGTTGGGGCGCATTGGATCCGGTAGTAGCATTAAAGCGCGACCGTCGTTATTAACACAAGGTCCGTCATAATAATAATACCTTTAATATAGACACAACCATTGACAATATGTAGTAAAAATATTAGACTTAAACTAGATAATTAAACATAATCTCTTGACAATAACTTGATACGAGCTAGCTAAATATCATTTTTGTAATAAAATAAATTTTATAAATGTTTTCATACAAGATGTACCTAAATATCTATGTTACTAGAAATAATATCTAATGTATACAACTATATTACTACAAACATGTTCTGACTATTTACAAGCGTTTTTTTAAAGTCTACGTGAATAAAAACCTTTTTTATTTTATTTATTTACAACTATCTGTCCTGGGTGGGAATCGAACCCACGACCTCCGGTGTGTAAAGCAAGCAGTTTACCAACCACGCCAATAGGCCCGTCAATAATCATAGCAATAGAGTAAATGGGGGTTCATATAAAAAGTCTAGTAAGACGGTTTCGATAACACGCGTTTCCCGACAGTATAAAAAGTTTAATATTAATTAATAAATATCTTGGGACAACAATGACACAATGCCATCTGATCTAAAATTAGGCGGAGATTGTACTATGGCAACCAGACAACTGATAAACATGCTTATATATTTCTAAATACATACATATTATAGATAAGGTACACGCAGGCACACACAGATTTGTCCTGGATGGGTATCGAATCCATGAACTCTGACTCAGCAGTCAGGGTCACCAAAAATTCATCACTGTGTAAATAAAATCATCATCATTACAGCTAAATAAGTCCACTGCTGGACAAGCCTCCCTCAAGAATCGTCTTGGGGGGAAATGCCATAAAAGCCACGCTTGGCAGGTGGGTTGGCGATCGCAGTAAGATGGTCATAGTAATCAGAAGGAAGCTGCTGCCCATCCTCTGGTAGATATTCCCTCGGGTCGACTTCTACGCCCCCCACGGGATGAGATGGGGTGATGATATTCTGATTCTGATATTTGTCGCCGTCACCACACAGCAGATGTAAATAAAATACTACCAACTATTTTATTCTCTCCATGAAATTTGTCTAATTATTCGTAGGGGCGAAGAATTGCCAAACTGAAGTGGCAGTGGGCAGGGCACATAGCTCGTAGAACTGATGGCCGATGGGGCAGAAAGGTTCTCGAGTGGCGACCACGAACCGGAAGACGCAGCGTGGGCAGGCCTCCTACACGGTGGACCGACGATCTTGTGCGGGTCGCGGGAAGCCGCTGGATGCGGGCAGCGCAGGACCGGCTATTGTGGAGATCCTTGGGGAAAGCCTTTGTCCAGCAGTGGACGTCTTTCAGCTGATATGATGATGATGATTCTTAGGGGCAGTGGTTACATTTTAAACGACTTAAATGACAGCTAAACGTAATTCCATGGCACTCTATTGTGTATTATTCATGTCGTAGCTCATATACATAGACTTAGTATAAAACAGGGTGGTCATATAAAGAGCCTAGTAATACGGATTCGATAACACACGTTTCTTAACAGTATAAAAAGTTACCAATCTACTATATAAAAATAAGTCGGGTTTTCCTTCCTGACGCTATAACTCCAGAACGCATGAACCGATTTCCAAGGTTTTGCATTCGTTGGAAAGGTCTCGGGCTCCGTAAGGTTTATAGAAAAGAAAATTTATAAAATTTAACGCGGGTAACATCGCGGGGCACAGCTAGTTAACTAATAAATATCTTGGGACAACTGACAGACTGCCATCTGATCTCAAACTAGGCGGAGACTGTACTATGGCAACTAGGTAACAGATAAACATACTTATATATGTATTTATAAATACATACATATTACATGGGCCTGTTGGCGTGGTTGGCAAATGCTTACTTTTCACGCCGGAAGTCGTGGGTTCGATTCCCACCCAGGACAGATATTTTCGTGCATGAACATGTCTGTTTGTCCGGAGTCTGGGTGTAATTATCTGTAGACGTATGTATTTATAAAGAAAAGTAGTATAATATGTAGTATATCAGTTATCTGGTTTCCATAGTACAAACTCTGCTTAGTTTGGGATCAGATGGCCGCGTTTAAATAATGTCCCAGGATATTATTATTATTATAAAGAGCCTAGCAATACGGATTCGATAACACGCGTTTCTCAACAGTATTAAAAAGTTACAAATTAATTAACAAATATCTTGTGACAACAAACACACCGCCATATGGACTCAAAGTAGGCAGAGTGTGTGGCTATGGTACTATGGCAACCAGACAAAAATGATTGTACCAAAGGTTTGTCCTGGGCGTGGATCGAACCTACGTCCCCCGGCTTAGCAGTCAGGTTCACTGACTGCTAAACGTGACTCCGAAGCAATCAGTCAAGTTCACTGACTGCTAAACGTGACTCCGAAGCACTCAATCAGGTTCACTGACTGCTAAGCCGGAGGACGTAGGTTCGATCCACGCCCAGGACAAATCTTTGGGTGAGATCATTTTTGTCTGGTTATGCGAATACCATTAGGCCAACAGAGCAGTCAATAATTGATATTAGGTGATAGTTAGTCTCTTGTAAATTAATTATGTTGCTAAGTGAACTTATAAAAATAATAATATCATAATATCCTGGAACATTATTTACACACGGCCATCTGATCCCAGACTAAGCAGACCTTGTACTATGGGAACCAGATAACTAATATACTACATATACTACTTTAGTTTTGTAAATACATACTTATATAGATAATAACACCCAGACTCAGAACAAACAGACATGTTCATGCACCCAAATTTCTGTCCTGGGTGGGAATCGAACCCACGACCTCTGGCGTGAAAAGCAAGCATTTGCTAACCACGCCAACAGGACCGTCACAATTCAGATAATATCTAATTAGTGCTGGTCCTTTAAAGAAAACATTTTTGCAAATTAAATATCTTATATAGTTCTCCAAAGAATAGAAACATTATCAACAATATTATGTTTCTATGTGATTCACTCACACAACAAAACATAATTTCAATTAGAGGTATAGCCCCTTCACGATCAGCTCAGACAACCTTATGCATGAGCTCTTCAGAAATTATTTGAATCGTCTATAGTCTATGGTGACCGCTTACTACTCTCATAATCCACTAAGACGGAACTCCTTTTTTACCACCAATACCTTAAGTAAAAAGTAAAAAGTATTCTCTTGTCTGCGCCGCGCCGCATATGCCTACAATACGTGTATGAAATACACATTTATTCAACATACCTACAGCGTCCGTTGGTTAATACACTACTGTACGTACCTCCGCCGACTCTACAGTAAAACATATTATAACAAACAATTTATATACTTATTTTCTAAAACATACATCCACACATCGCAAACTGCAACAAAGCGTATCATTTAACTGACGAGCGATACAAATAGCGTAATAAAACAAAGAGGATTTACCACCAATGGTTGCTTCGATAAAAAAGAAAGGAAAACGCTAGTGGTGTGCCCGCGCCCTAGCCGCCCCTAGTATCGATCCGTGCGTTATATAACCCTTCCCCGCGCGCCTCGCCCCATACCACCAGATACCTTTCGCAGGCTATATCATTCATAAGTCAGGTTCCGAAGCGGTCTGAGGTCCTTCAAAGCCTCCGGCAGTAGAAAAGTCCCGGCTGTTCTCTGCGCATCTTCAACCGCGCAACTTGTCTCGCATCTCGCAGTTGTTGTCAGACTCCTCGAGTGAACGATCGTCGCACGATTTTCCTGTCCGTGTTTTGTTGTGAACAATCGCGATAAATGTTCTAAGGTAAGTGGTTTACCGAATAATTAAGACCATTCGCTATGTTTCAGCTTTTCCGGCGCGCTTTGTGTGAAGTAAATGTATATGAGCCTATTTTGTGGCTATTACGTCGGCCTTTATGGGCAATAAAAAGGTGATTAATCAGGTCAGCTAACAGAATACGGTCTGTAGTAACTGTTGATTAAGTCAGCTGTAGTGTTATTATAAGTTATGAGGGTTCTATCGTAATTAGAACCTATTAACGGAGTAATATTTTAAATTTGTAACCTTTGTTGTCATTTTTTAAAATACCGATGACAGATTGACAACTGAATATATTTACTTATCTAATAACTGTGTTTACTGAAGGTTTCTTTAAAATTGTCATAACATACGTAGGTCACCATGGCTGTGGTTTCCATGGCATAATCATACCACTACACTTATATTGTGATATGATTATTTAGTAATCACAAATATACTATCAAATTTATAAGTAAAATATATTGCTCACACCATTAATAATTAACTTGAAAATAAGTGTTATACTTAAATAACTGCATTATAAATATTGCTTAATATGTAACGTCTAATCTAGAAATTAACCCGTATTGTTATTAATGTTAAGGTACAGAACTTATACAATGGATTCATTATTAAAATCATCACGATTATGATGTCCTCCTAGCCGAATTCCGGCCACGGCGGCCAGTCTAAATGGAGATTAGCCATCTGCGCGGGACATATTATAGTGCTCAAGTGTGTGCGCAAACACAGGGGCACTTTCTATTCCATCACTCTCATGATCCGATGGGACGCCTAGGTGATCCGACTGGAAATATGTCAGGTACAGACCGTACGTACCGACGGCTTTACGTGCTCTCCGGTGCACGGGGGTATAATACCGCCAACTCCCAGACTTCGGGCTGATGCTGAGAAATGTTTCTTTTTACAGAAAAGGCCCAAAATCACTTTTTGCCCCGTCCCGGGATTTGAACCCAGGACCTCATTCTCTGCGGGTGAACACGCTATCGCTAGACCAACGAGGCAGTCAAAATCAGAGATATTTATTTTAAATGAATATGAGCGCCCGTCCCCTCTACGGTGCTGTGCACTTGGCGTTTTATATGTTTAACTGGAGATGTGTGACATGGTTCAAATCAAGTATGATTTATCTGACAAAAATCTTATGGTAGCATGGAGTCTTTAAGGTCGGTCTGGTCTCTCCCCGATTGTGTCAAATTACATGCGTTACATTTACTAGTTCGCTAGCCTTTGTTGACATTTGCCGCCAAAGTAAAACTAAACCCGTTACTAATTATGTACGTTTATTACGTACGTTTTTTTTTATGTTTTGGCAGCAGGAAGGCCTCAGGCTAAACATACAAAAATAAACACCCAATTAGTAACAGATTTACTCGGGACGAATTTACTCGGGGATATTTAACTTGGTATTTTTGTTTATTTTTTTACTAATTTGTTATGATCTACAATCAACTAATTAGATGTTTCTATATAAACTTTATATATACAAAATATACCAAGACTAACGGTACATGTTCCATCGTGGATAATGAGGTCCTGGGTTCAAATCTTGGTTGAGGCCAAAAAGTGAATATAGGATTTAAAATAAACACCCAGTCGCATCCCAGAGTCCGGAAGATTCCGCTAAAACACATGCGTGCCTCGGAGAGATAACATAATACATATGTTACCTCTATACTACATATTATGTAGTATATCAGTTATCTGCTTACCATAGTACAAGCTCTGCTTAGTTTCGATCAGATGACCATGTGTAAATAATGCCCCAGGATATTATTATTATATTAATTTTGTATTTCTACTATTTATGTTATACCTTGTTTATAAATAAATGCTAGAAACGCAATTATTTTATTCAGTTTATGAGGTATGAGCAAACACACATATTATTTTGTAGAGTCCAATTAAAGCGAGGCTCGGCTCGTCGTTTATTAGTTTATATGGACCGTAACGCTGCGGCGCAATACCGTCGGGGCGCCACTATCCCAATTCTCCAATACAAATAATTCCTATATTCCTGAACTTTGTATATCTGTTGTTGCCTCTCTCTCTCTCCCTCTTTCTATCTCTCTCTCTCAAACAGAGTAACGTAACGAACTTGGTATAGTAAACTACGTTTGTAGAAAAATATCGACTTCAAAACCTACCTAAAAGCATAAAAACACTAACGCGACGTCCTGCGTGAACGATCTAGACGCGAAAGCGAAGCGACGCGGTGCGGCGCGAAAACAACAAACAGTCGAAATCTATTGAATTGTCCTACGTGACCAAACGCGCGTGCGGTGCGGTGCGGAGCGGCGCGACATGAAGCGAACGCGATCAGTTGGCTTGATATTTTCGCGCGAACTGGATACGGTGCCGTCGTGTTTTTGCGTCGGTGGCGGCTTCGCGAGATGATTCGCATGCACGTAGGACATAGCCACCGCGTCGCATCGCATCGCATTGAATTCGCGTGTCACCGCGACCTACGTAGGATGTAGCGTAACGGACGGGTCTGCACGGCTATACATACATACATTAAAAGGTCTGTTTAATGCAACATGCACAAAACGTCACTAAAAGGTAACCATTTATGTTTCAGTAACTGCCCTGATGATCAAATATTATATATTATCAATATTATTATTATTTAAAAAAATCACATACAACTTCGTAAAATACAATGTTAAACAGAGGTATAAATTGGTTCAATATTGTGTTTAATTCATAATTTGGTCAAATATACCATCACTATGTCGCTAAATTGGATTCGCATACATTTTATCTAAATTTTATTATATCTAATAATAACATGTCCGATGTAACACATTATATGCGACAACAGAAGGCCTTTATCAAGCCGTGGACATTTTATTTTATTTTAAAAATTACACAATTTGCAGCCTCTTTCTGATTGACTCGATCAAAATTTAATTGTTTTACAGCATTCTCGCACCCATCTTTGAAAGCGGGGAAAGTTATCAATTCGATATTATTATTTAATATGGAATTGATAACTTTCCCCGCTTTCAAAGTTGGTTACGTCCTGTAATCCTTAGTAAAAAAGACTGAGTGAATTTTCGTAGTCATCATTCAAGGCTAGTAACAGCAATGGTACTCGTAGAGTTATAACATGTCAGCGTTAGATTTATTCACTTTGCTTTGTATCCAAACGGCTGGAATCCAAACATTGGTCGTTGGTCTAGCGGTAGCGTGTCCAACCGCAGATAACGAAGTCCTGGGTTCCAATCCTGGGCCGGGCCGAAAGTGAATTTGGGATTTTTCTGTAAAACGAAATAATCTTTATATCAGCCCGAAGTCTGGGAGTTAGCGGTATTATACCCCCGTGCCTCGGAGAGCACGTAAAGCCGTCGGTCCTGTACCTGACCTCTTTCCGGTCGTGTCGCTAGTCGTCCCTTCGGATCATGAGAGTGATGGAATAGAAAGTGCTCCTGTGTTTGCGCACACACTTAAGCACTATAATATGTCCCCTAGTCTCCTTTAAGACTGGCCACCGTGGCCGGATCTCGGCAAGGAGGACATTATTTATTATTATAAATAAATAATTATTATCTTCACAGTAAAAGCCTAGTCTAAACAGAACATTATAACACAGAAATATATATTAAAAACTATCCTGGCAGACGTTGTCATGTCCTGAAAACTATCAGTTCCAATTCTACATCCAATCTATCCATTGAAAAGCTCAAAGCAACATAAAAATACTCATCAAAATCGGCTTGGGATACCTAGATCCCTATTGAATTGGAAATTCCATCAAAATTACTCTAGCCTGCTCTTCGTTTTAGTTCAGGTCTATATATGTTTTTGTATATTACAAACATCGATTTTTATAAAGCTATATGTAGGCTAGTTTTTTAAGATCATGGGCCAATGAAAAGACTTTTGTGTTATATTTTGCACAAAAAAATATGGTCTACATAGCTACATTTCAATAAAATCACTCCAGCCATTTTGAAATCAATATGGACCATACAGGTTCTTTGTTTTTAACCCTTTTAACTGCCTAGTAGGTCTTTGACAAACCATGATGACAGCTGACAGCTTAAAATGCCCTCCTAAACACGGAGACATCAGAAATTAAACCACTTCGGTCGTCACCCATTTATAGACTGACCTCGCTGATCATTGTCGGTGCGGGGAGGGCAATGGGCAATGAGCGTAGGTTTTATGTTGTTAATGAGAAAATTCACTAGTTCAAACAAAAAAAGACAACATATGTTAAATTTGTTTCCAATATTGTCATATGTCAATTTGTTGACACGAACTTACCTCTTAATCGTTGTTATCTTTCAAATTTTTGTATATTGTTTATTTTCAAAAAGCTCAACAACAATTTATCAGCATGATAGAGTCTCAAATGACTGCTACTATAAGGTATTGCTAAAGCTATGGTAACTATAGTGCGAATCAATTTGTCCGTCATTTTTCTGACACAGTGGTATATCCAATATATATAAATATAATATTGAATAAACTTATTTATATGGGAAAAATTGACAATTTATATTAAGTTTCATAGCAAAAAGCAGTAGTGTGACATTATAATTTTAAAATTGTTAGTGACAGTTTTGGTGTACATTTACATTTACCAAATGCATTTTTTTAATTTTTACAAGGCTCAGTTTTTTACTTATGATTAAACATATCAAAAACTAGCAACTCTTACTTCCGAAGTATGTGAGCATAAAGCTAAAATAACTACAGTTAATAGAATGTCTATTAACTGTTGTTATATATTTATACGTGAATATTAAAGAAAAAATAAAACTAACACAGTTCTCTTATAACTCAGTTTGTCGAGAACTATAATAAAATAAATTACTTTGTATATAAGAAGAACGGAACCACTGATATTAAATGAAATGAAGGAACCCTCGGTGAGTCCCTCCCATTTGGATTATTTTTATATAATTTTTCCACACATAGTTCACTTGCCGTCGCACATGATATAGTGAGGAAAATAAGGAAAATTACCTACGTAAGATGCTACATATGTAACATCATTATTTATTACATTTCAATATGTTTGTTGTCGTTAAATAAATGAATAATACATTTCATAATTTGCTGTATGGTATCAGCGGCCAACCCGAGGGAATCTCTGCTGGAGGACGGGCAGAAGGGTCTCTAGGTGTACTATGACCATCATACTGCGATCATGATGCTTGGGGGAGGATTTTGTCCAGCAGTGGACTTCTGACAGCTGTATGATGATGATGATGATGACATTCCATACTAAACTTTCTAAGAAACGTTAACTAATGTTAGTAGTACATAATACGACGCGTATAATGGAACAAATCGCATACAAACTGCGTTAACATTTAGTCTTAGGACCTTTAAACTAATGTAGCTTTAATGTGAATAAATAAACAAAATCTGTCATTATTTATATTTATCACATTATGGTTTAAGATTTATACATTAGTAAACAAATCAGTCAATTGCTGTGTCGCCGACGGCAAAGTAGAAGTCGTCCTGAGGGAATATGTACCAGAGAACGGCAGCAGCGTCTCTCCGAATACTAAGATCATCATCACAAACCCTCTGCCAAGCGGGGCCTCTACGGCATATCTCTTCCAATACATACATACATATACAACGTGTAAAGTATTTAACGCACACCCGCAAACACCCTAATTAGAATTTTATGTTGTAATCATAATACATACACTGAATTTTTCATTTTACATGTATAGGCATTGTTATTTCCTAAATTAGTTTCTTGGAATAAAGTTCATTTTGCTTTATTTTGTATTGAATGATAGAATTTGTATGAATACAAATAAAACTGCGATTTTAAAAGTCTTATTACATTGACTTACGGTCTATTTCAATTTGTTTTGACTGTACAGGGTTAATATGACAATAATTTCCGTAGTTTAAATTATTTTGGAATAAAAATTACCTATATTAAAAATGATAAAAATGGATTCAGTAAAAGATTCTGAACAAACTATTTTCAGGATGTGCGTTAAAATACCTATATTAAAAATGATATAAACAATTCTGAACAAACTATTTTCAGGTTGTGCGTTAATTAGGTTACATGTTGTATACATACATAGACTCACGCCTGTTTCCCAGAGGGGTAGGCAGAGACATCATATTTCCATTTGACACGATCTTTGCACACTTATTTTGCATCATTTACTGTCATTATATTCTCTCCAAATAATGGACACAATCCATTGTAGATATATTATGAAGAGACCTTTGTCCAGCTGTGGACGTTATTCGGCTGTCATGATGAAACAATTACGTTCAGAATTGTAAAATTACTATACTACTTATCCACTTCTATATGAAAACGGGACAGATAGGCGGGTACAGTTTGATTGATGTATTCTCTGAGGAACGGAGCATCACTGATATTAATCAGTGTCTACATATTCCATCAAACTTTATAGATCAGCAATGGGAATAGGAGAGATGTACTAAATTAGTAGTGTTGTATATTTGCTTCAGCTTAATGCTTAATTACTATACCCGAAACTTCATTCGCGTATAGTAAGTGCGCACGTTTTAGATATATTTGAGGGACTATCAGAAGTGACATAATGACAATACTTTACAGATTAAATTAAGAACATTTTTATAGCAGTCTATAACTATCTTCAAAATACTGCTACTGATTTGTAAACTATACTTTGTATATATTGTGCTCCTTGCCAAAATTCATGTACGGTGGCCATTCTTAACAGTGATTAGCCAACTACACAGGAGATTATAGAGACTGAAATTCAACCAAGAGGACATTATTATAGAGGTAAATAAAGTATGTTTTCATCGAGAACAGATATATCATTATCGAGGTTAGTCCAATATTAGAAACAAGCCTGATTAATTACTGTTATTTGGTCTCGTGCGCCAAATTAATTCATTATTCGTTCCACTTCCAATTCGTCATGAGTGATCGACCTTTTTCTGAGCATCTAATACCGGATTCCATATCTATTTATGTCCATAGTCTACGGGTTTCGTGCATTATTAATAGGATTTTTCAGAATCGTTACTAGATCATCATTTTACGCCCTATGATAGTCTTACGCCTTAGGTATTTTGTAGGCTACGGCCTACATAAAGAAAGTAGCAATGCATGTGTCGTATGCTATATTCAGAACAATATTTTAAATATATAAATAAATATACACTTGTATAACATCGTACTGAAGTAGAAATTAATAAAAGTTAATAAGTAACATTTCTAATTGAATGCCAATGCCAGCAATGCCTGCTAAGCCAAGATGTTGTCTCTGCTACGTCCGTACTACGTAGCTACATCGACTACGCACGTAGTAGCTGTGATTTGTGGTTCGAGGTATTTCCAAGTCTAAAGCAATGTTATACGTTATTTCTTTTAACTCCTAGCCATTGCTGTTTTCCTACTATTAATACTTAACTAATTAAACCATATATACTGGTGTTACATACAATATATTTTTAACATAACGAATGACAGAGATATAAATTGTTAAATTATTTCATTAATAGAGCCCTTCTATGAAGAATTCTACGCTCTGTATTTTGTATAAAAATACAAAATTTAGCGTTTCGATGGCAAACATGTGGCAGGGCAGGCTGGGCACGCTGTTAGATCGGCCAAGGATTGGACTTTGTAGTTTGTTTTTTATAAAGTATGACCTCGTTGTAACGAAGTTATGCTTTTCCAATCATTTCTAAAACGTTGCATTTTGCATCAATCATTACTGTTATAAAAAATACTTTACATAAATATATAATTTTGTAGAAGCTTCTGTTTACAAGAAGCTGAAAATTAGTCCGGTCGATAGTAGCAGCCTATGGAGCTGAGCTGACATATTTGGTTTTATACATATAGAATAACTAAATAATAATATCCTGGGACATCATTTACACACGGCTATCTGATCCCAAACTAAGCAGAGCCTGTACTATGGAAACCAGATAACTGATGCATATACATATACTACTTTTCTTTTGTAAATACATACCTATATAGATAAATAATAATATCTAGGGACATAATAATATCTAGGGACAATGTCACACAGATCATCCTAGCCCCAAACTAAGCAAAGCTTGTACTATGGGTACCAGGCGACGATATAGATAGATAAATACTTAAATACATAGAAAACATCCATGACTCAGAAACAAATATTCGTGCTCATCACACAAATATTTGCACTTACCGGGATTCGAACCCAGGACTACCAGCTTCCTAGGCAGGAGCACTACCAACTAGGCTACGGTGACCGTCAAATAGATATAAAATATTGTTAAAAGTATTTTAATAGATTAAGAGCTATACATACAATATCAATTATACTGCAAAACCCGATAAGGGGAAATTAACAACCCAGCTCACCTTTTCCTCAACGCCCACTTCCTTTGGACGTTTGTTACATTTGAAATATTTTTTTACAAAATGCCGGTAAATCGGGAACAAACCCAATTATCCTCTCAAGGCACGTGTCTCACACCACGTGGGATATTTTTTTTTTTCTTTATTTCTTGTTTATCTGCAATCAGCCCCATGGCTTTAATAAGATTTGTTGTCGACATGAAAACTTGTGTGCACTCGCAATCCTATAATGTGTCATCTCTTATTTTATAAACTACAGTGTTCAGATAGAAGCTAGTCGCATCCTTTTCAGCCGAGGTATAGAGTCATTTGTATTCATGAGTTTTGTAGCTAGTAGATTTGTATGTTGTTGAAGTCTTTGTTTATAGGTTGCACAAGACCTTTTTATTTCTTCCTTTACTGTTGGGACTTCCAGATAATCATGCACCTCTGTGTTCCGCGTGAACCATGGAGCATTGGTTAATATCTTCAGAACTTTATTTTGGTAGCGCTGAAGAATTTCTATATTTGAGTGACTCGCAGATCCCCAGAGTTGTATGCCATAAGACCAGATTGGTTGAATGATACATTTGTATACAAGCAGTTTATTTTCCAGACTTAATGTCGATTGTTTACCTAATAACCAGTACATATCTCTGAGCTTCCTATTTGCCTGTTCTTTTTTGGCCAATATATGATCTCGCCAGGTTAGTCTCCTATCCAAGTGCATTCCTAGGTACTTAAGTGTGGCAAGACAGTTTCGTCTAACATCACAGATGGGCAGTCCCCTTTCCTTAGCGTGAAAGTTATATGGACCGACTTTGCTGGGCTTGCTCGTATTCTCCACTTCTTAAGCCAAGATCCAATCGTATCCAGACATTCTTGCAGTTTTGTGGATGCTATTTTGGGATCTTTGCTACAGGAGAGCACTGCAGTGTCATCTGCATAGGTTGCAGTCACCACTTCTTCTGCAATAGGTAGGTCGGCGGTGTAAATTGTGTATAGGACCGGACCCATCCACCACGTGGGATATGACGTAAAATGGAGCACCGGAGCAACATTACCGCGTTCCCGAGGCTGCCCCCGCAAGTGACAAAAGAAGTCCACTGCAGGTTTTTTTAGTCAGTGCGGCTTACCGTGTGGTGACGGCATAGAATATCATCACCCCGTCTCATCCCGAGGGGGCGAAGAAATCGACCGAGGGAATACCTACCAGAGAACGGGCAGCAGCGTTTTTTTGTGAACTATGACCATCAAACTGCGATCGCCAACCCATCTCCCAGGCGCGGCGATTATGGAAATTACCCCATTCTTTGAGGAGGCTTTTGTCCAGCAGTGGACATACTTTGGCTGACCTGATGATAATGATGAGTGCTACTTACCCATCAAACATCATATGATAAGCATTACTTCTGCACTACCAAATAAAATTCACACCAATCGTTCGATGGACTGATATACAAAGTACAATGGCTATCCTTTCACGAGATTAAGTTCATCAGTGCAGTTTCAAATCTCAAACATACGCGAAGTTGATTGCGCATAAAACTTCAACTTTTATTAAAATATCCAACACAAACCAATCTCTTAGGGCTTCGCAATTTTCTTAAAACTACTGGAAAATTCATAGTTAAATATTTAATTTTTCTTGCCTTTTGCGGTGCGGTGCCACAGAGTAGGTTTAGGTATAGAACATTCCGCAATATATAGGGTGGCTTAAAAAACTCGGAATTAACACTATATTGGTTTATTTATACAAATCTAGCTTTTGTTTTTTTGTCGGCTAACAAACATACGCATACGTTACTGCGTACCATCAGGTATGCACCTGATGTGCAGTTATCATAGTTATGATATACCTACGTAATACTTGGCTACACTCACATTACTGAGCCCTACCTCAGCAATGAGCTCCAGGGATTAACATAATAATGGACTGTAATTCTTCTGTAATGTTAAGGTACTTCCCCAGTCAACCTGCGATGGACCGAAAAAATCTCGCCTCATCACTCCGAAGTGTTACGCTCTACCTCACTCAAATGTTGTCACGATTTATCGCCACCACTGATATACAAAGTACAATGGCTATCCTATCACGAAGTTAAGTTCATCAGTGTAGTTTCAAATCTCAAACATACGCGAAGTTGATTGTCCATAAAAACTTACACCAAAAAACCATAAAAGAAGTATAATTTTCCTTAAACCATAAAAGGCAAGAAAAATTAAATATTTAAATATGAATTTTTAACGTGTAGGGTTACTTTAACAAAATATTTCATTAGTTTATTGGTTCGTATCAAAAATCTTTATTTGTAGTTTAATTAAGATATCACATGATAATTTGATCCCTATTCCTTAAACCATGTCATGTATTCATGTCGCTGGTTTGAGCTCCAATCATCAAGTCTTTAACTTGTTTCCTTAACAAGTCTTAAGTTTTTTGAATAAATATTATTACGTGCCAATTCGTTTCTGAGCCTTGCAGATAACAGTAGTACCGTAGTTTGTCTTTTAATACTTTTTAATTAACCTTTAAACCGATTTCGCCAATTCGTTTGAGGCCATCAAAGATAATTAATATAGCAAAAGTAAGCAGTACTATTAATGAAAATTGAAATTTGAAAAGTAAAAATGCCGTGAACTGGCGAGCCAAGAGAAATGAGACAACAATCGTTTCTCTTCCAGATAAAATGTATTGAGAAAGTTGACAGTATTTTATTCAACATTACCTACCGAGTTTAGTCTCCTGGGCATAAAGTGTGAAATGTACATTTTTACGATCTAGCCGTTACGTAAAAGCAATGTTGTGAAATGTTCGGTACATAATAAATAACCTTTTTTGAAAGAGATATTTTTCATATTATTTTTATATTCTAGATAACAAAGTGATAACGTTAAATTCTATTCAAAGATTTTATATTGGTTATAGATAACATTAAATTGTGTTCTATAAACTTTTTATAGTGTTCAATTCTTAGCTAGCAGAGGCCAGCACATCCTGCTACCCCAATCTGTCAAATTTCTTTAAAAGGTGTTCAACTTTATCACATAAGCATAAGGTTCACTTTCAATTGGGGAAATTTGACATATTGGAGTAGCTTGATGTGCTGGCGTCTGTACATATATTGGTACAGCGCACGATCAGTTCATTCACACACACTTAATTGCGTTTTGAAATATAGAATGGATTGTATAAATTCGAGTCTGAGCACCACAGTGCGGTGGCGGAGCTGTAACCTCACATGGGGGCCAGAAACCCCGTGGTTCGTGGGTTCAATTTCCACCCACACTTAAATTTATACATCTCATTTTAAATATGTTTGAAACTTAATATTAAAACTATTATTTTATAGTAATAATCTACATAATGTACATATTACGTAGATTTTTTAATAAAAATAATAGTGGTGTAACGATACGTCAGTACAATGCGCGGTAAGAATAAACGCACATTCCGCCGAACGGGGCACATCTATGGTTTCAAAATATAACTTTTATAATGTAACTTTTGTAAAAATGCTCATAAGTTACATATATTTACGATAATTTCTATCATTTACGGTTTACTGACTGATAAACAAAAGTATCGATTTCATCATCATCAAACCTCCCAAACAAAGGCCTCCCCCAAAGATCTCCACAATTGCGGGTCTTGCGCTATCCGCATCCAGCGATTTTCAGCGGCCCGCACAAGTATCGCTTCATATCACATTTATTCTTCGATAACTGAATCAAATTCAACGAAATATCCATAGCCCGTGTTTGGGAAGTGCCAAAGGGCTGACTTCCAAAGAAACTCGTTTAAAACACAGAAGATTTTATAGGTACTGCGATTGTTTTCTTCCAAACAATGGATACAACTGTATTGTGAAGTCCTTTGTTCCGCAGTCGTCTTCAGGCTAGCTTCAGAGTAGCAAAAACCATAAATAAAGAGATGGGTGTTCCTAACCACACCATCATTTTGTCACCAATAGTCAATAAAAAATCGAATAAAGCCGCTGTAATAAAACTGGACGATGTACGATGCCGACTTGTCACGTACCAATTATTAACGTATCCATCTACCCTCAAACAGATCCACATTAGTACGTTTGTATGCAATGGATTTTTGATTGATCGGCATGTTATCGACGGGTGTCACCGAATTGTAATGTACTGAATTGAACTAATGCGTGTCGACATAGAAAATTACCTCCAGGCGGGTCGCCAGCGCGACCTGTGCTATCGCCGTCATGTCGGGTGGGAACCCAACACATGACACAGTATTTGCGGGTCGCCGCCGCTATATCGAATATTTATTGATAGACAAACAGGCGGGTCGCTTACACGTCGCTGTCATCCTGTGTACCGCCATCTTATCTTTATTTTACTCTGTGGTATAACCAAACTGAAATGACTTAAAATCCTCAAAAGACAGCAGATACCAAAGTTAAAAGAAAAACAACGTTTTAAGAGCAAAATTTCTTCTTTATCAAAGCAATTTTATTTAAATGGAGACGCAACCTAACTGAATAAGGAAAATGAAAGGAAATTTAAGATATCCCTCTATTATTCGTTACTAAGGAGTTTTTCTTCGCTTTACCGTAATAGAGTCACAAGGCGTTTCTGTTAGAGCAATATTAAGGCAGTTTCAGGTAACTTTATTGAAATGCTTTTCTCAGAGATAAAAGTTCCAACGACCGTGGAAAATAAAAAGTAAAAATGAATTACAGTCAAGTAGTTCATTAGGCATATTATTTAGACAAGATTATCTGATCACCTTGTATAACATCAGCGCTCATTATAATGTATCAGAAAATATTAAACGGATGATTAGTGAAATGTAGTAAAGGCACAGGTATTTAATACAGATTGCTGCCGAAATCAGCGTACGATATTAATTTATATATAACCAAAACCACAATACCATATTTTGGCATCAGTTCATTAAACTAAATCAAAAAGTCTAACATTTCCTTCTCTTTTTTCAGACATTTTTAAAATGAATTGTATAAATTTCAGTGCAGGTGGGAAACGAACCCACGACCACACGGTATCCGGCCCCATGTGCTTTAACCGCTCCGCCACCGCACCGTGGTTCTGGAGACCCGAATTTATACAATCCATTCGATTTTCTTAACGCATTTAAAACGCTTTTAACGCCATATTCCCGAAACCTACACGGCTAACAACAGCTGGAATACTTACAAGATCGGACAATTCCTTTCCAATAAGCAAGAAACGGGATCCTGCCATTTTGGTAAAATAATTCATAATTAAATTATTATTATTATAGACTTTTCAATGTAAAGTCAGAATTGGCTTATTTCATATTGCGTAAAATATGTTATACCAACTGAAATATATGACTACATTAAAATTGGTTAAAATAGGTAAAAAAAAAGAAAGGTACCACCTGGTTAGCGAGTTATTGTTTAAACGTTCACTTGCGAAACATTAGGTTTGCGTTACAATTATTTGTGAATAGATTTTTTGCCAAATTGTTTGTTAGGAAGTTAAAGTTAAGTAATTTTATTCACCACCAAATCAGTGAATCATATACTCGGTAAAATAATATTTATATTATTTTTCTTATAGAGCGAGGTGTAATTATACACTTAGAGAAAGATAGAGCAATAGCGTGGTCACATGTGTAGTGATTCTAGAGGTATATACATATTATATAATATCTGTCATATGTAGTATCATATATAGAGGTAGTAGTAGATAGGTTACCATCAGTGGAAACTTGTAAATGGCTATCTGATTTTTATAAGTTATGTTTAATGTATCTGCTGCCTGTTAGTGTCCCAAAAAATTGTAAATAAAATAACAGTACGCACAAACACTTTACTTAAATCAAGGAAGCATATGTAGTACCTACGCGATCTAACTCGCATGGGAGTTGTACTACTTTAATTTTGAACTTTGATACATCGCTACGAGAGTCGAAATTTATTTTTGTATCTTTACGAAGTGAAGCCTCTGTATGTACGTCTTCTTTTTTGTGCTATGGCGGTTTTACAGCTTTTTTGCGCACTTTCAAACTGACATTCTTTTGTGTGTTAGCGGCCAAGATAATTCACATTATTAATGTTAGACATTGCATGTACTTTAATATAATTCTTCTGAAGTTTATTACTTTCAATAACATTTTGCTCTAAGAATTAGGTCAACTCAAGTGTATTGGAGACGTGGTCCGACACAACAATAAGAAAAAACTGTTTCCCAACATAGGAATACTATTCATGTATAGAGTCGAGTAGTATCTTTACGAAGTGAAGCCATTGTATGTAGTTCTTCTTTATATTGTGCTATGGCGGTTTTACAGCTTTTTTGTGCACTTTCAAACTGACATTCTTTTGTATGTTAGCTGCCAAGATATTTCACATTATTAATGTTAGAAATTGTATATACTTTAATATAATTCTTCTGAAGTTTATTACTTTCAATAACATTTTGCTCTAAGAATTAGGTCAACTCAAGTGTATTGGAGACGTGGTCCGACACAACAATAAGAAAAATCTGTTTCCCAACATAGGAATACTATTCACGTATAGAGTCGAGATTTCACTTAGTAGGTATTGTATTGGAAAAATGTGAGATAAAATAAAACCTTTTGTATCTGCAGTAACATAAGTAGTGTGTATTCTATTTGTTTTGTAACCATGCGGTATAAAATGGTTTACCTAATTAAATGGGTTCATAGCTCTTTTACCTAAACTCCTTAATATCCTACTAATATTATAAATGCGAAAGTTTATGAGTATGGATGTTTGGGACTCTTTCACGCAAAATCTACGGAACGGATTTTGATCAACATTGTAGTTATAACTTTATAACATTTTTTTTTATAACATTTATTTCCAAAAAACAACAATACAGTATATTGAGTGTGGTCTAGTCCTCGCACTAGGATACCCTGTATTGCGAGAACTAGGTCCTTCCAAGTGGTTATATCTAACATGAATTATGTAACCTTATGATAACATTAAAATAACCTTAAAATAATTATATCTAAACATGTAAACAAGAAGAGAAGTGCTATACCGACAAGTGCCAATCAAAATAAATAAAACAATAAGGGAAAAGATATACCAGGACATTAACAGCTGAATGTATGTGCGTGTTTGTCTATAGTGGATGTGTACATGAGTGAGTTGTAGTGTAGGTATCGTGTGTGTATTTATATAATAATAGGAAGGTAACTATTGTTTCTGTTTTCGTGTGTATAATATAGCTTATATATATCTGAATAACGCATAGGTTATAATTTATTAAGTTTACCGCGGATGAAACCGCGGGGCACAGCTAGTAATGTTATAAAACGCTGCACTTGTAATGCAGTAGTCAAGGAGGTGCATTAGTTAAAGTGACTACTATCTGGGCGCCCTCAGACTTTGGGGTCGATACCCGCATAGGACAACTATTTATGTGAACCATCTACTCGTATGTATAGTCCTTCTGAGACTGCGTGTGTTTTGTGTCCGTGGATTGCATGTTTGTAATGTATTGTCCCCAGCGATACAGAGATTAATTACTGTATTTCGGATATATTGAAGAGCAAAAACTTGACTCTTTTATTAATATTTCATTTTTTTATGTTGTTTGTAATTAATAAACTCATAAACCACTCGACTAATTTCTCATGATAATAGAGCTTTCTTCACCTATAGAAAAGTACATTATGGGCTGTAATGCAAACGACAATAATGTAACCCACGGTATCAAATATTAGATATTAAAATTAATGTATAAAAATGTATACACACATTTTCATTTTAGTTACATTTGTACAAAGATAAGGTACGCCAAGAAATATGTGTAAAGCAAGAGTGGGTTAATAGAACTAGAAGAAAGAAATATATAAAATGGTACCAGAGAATATGCCTCCCACAAAAGATTAAGTGGATTTAAAACCTAAGAGACCTGGGAAATAAAGCTGGCCTACATTTACCTCCCAACATTAGACGCCAGCACATCCACCTACCCCAATCTGTCAAATTTCTTTTATCGATTTTCAACTTTATAACATAAGCATAAGGTTCACTTTCAATTGGGGAAATTTTACAGATTGGGGTAGCTTGATGTGCTGGCGTCTGTACATATTATTTTTAAAGAAGACAGCAAAATATACAAGTATTCTAGGAACAAAGGACTACAATATTATGTTACGCATTTTCAGAAACCTTTTTATTTCATTTCGATAATCCTTGTAGATTTACATCCACTCAAATGCCTTGCGCCCTTGGGGCCCATCGTCCCAATATAATAAATACTTCATTTAATATTACAAGCCCTTTGGACAATATATTCGTGTCGTGCCGCGAGACAGGAGTACTCTATTCATGGACTAATCCATAAAGATCCATAATGGCAAGAGCGCTAATAATTTATGGAAGAAAATATACTTGGTCTCTATTCTTGTTATGATTTATAGACGCTGTATCATATCTATCTTAGATTAAATTCTTATTAAACATGAATAAGAAATTTTAAGATTATTTTATAATGGTAATATACCTGCCTACCTGGTGAAATATGGCTCAACATAAATAATTTTAGCATCATATAAATCATATTTGCAATAAATAATGACAGCTTTAAAAGAACAATTTTTGTACATATGTATGTATATAAATTAATTTCGTGAATCTTAGAAACGGCTCCAACGATTTTCATGAAATTTTGTAGTTAGTTAGGTATTGCTATTTAAATTAAATTTAATACCCATACATAGTTGTATAGCTTACAAAAAGCTATTTAAAAAAAATACCATAACGAGTCTTCTTAATTGTTGGAATTTGTATTAAATAAGGATGCGAAACTTTACAAAATTTATCATATAAGCCGATAGACGCACACTTCTGGACTAAGATCTCCCCCTAAGATCTCCGCAACCGAGTGCTGCCCGCATCCAACGACATCCCGCGTTCTTGCGAGATCATCGGTCTACCTTGTAGGGGACCTGCCCACGCTGCGTCTTCCAGTTCGTGGTTACCTCTTGAGAACCTTTCTGCCCAACGGCCATCGGCTCTGCGATGCATATGTCGGCTACTTTGGTTCGCCTACGGATTTCGACGTTGCTTGCTGATAAGATCGGGGATATGGGATATCAAAAGAGGAGATCAGAGATATTCAAAAGCAAACCATATTATTAATAATTTTTTTTAAATAATAATTAGTAGGTAAATGAATTGTTTCTGACCAAAACTCTTTCTGAACACATTCAAAGGCGGGATTGGACCGTTTTTCTCGTGACATTTATTTGATTTAATTTTTATTAATAATTACCTAACCTAATATCTTATTATGATTTAGAAAACAAAGTTCTTGTTGAAAACCCTTTATATGTGTGACCCACATTTACAGTAGTTCTGAATCTGGGCTCGCTTTGTATTCGTAAATTGTTTGAAAAATCCCACGCGATACAGTTACCGAGTCGTGTGGGCGATGTTTTCTAAAAAAATACGTAGATACCTATATCAGATTATTAAATAAGTCGAACATCAGAGCACAAATATAACGTTAGATTTCAATAGGTATTCAGAATGAAGGTCGATTCAAATATAATATTCCTCCCTATGATTATTCTATTTTTCCTTTGGAGAATCTATTTTGGGTCGCGTATATTTTGAATAAGTAATCGCATGTTATATACTTATATACTCAGCTTACTTTTAAGAAGGTTATTTTCTTCTATTATGATGTTCTATTATGATGTTCTATAATAATTTTACTTTTACTAGCTCATTGGTACACCAGTAGCGTCGGGTCGCGCAATAAGGCGTATTGGAATAATTCGGGCAAGAATTTTGTAGTAGTCTCTTTGTTTAGTTTGTCTATGTCTGAGACGTGATTCAATTCCCTAGAAGATCACGTATGTGGAGATGAAGTGTAAAAACGTTTCATAATCAGATCAAACTTCATTTTGGCAATAAATTACTTTGTATTAAGAAAGATAATGTGGGTTCTATTGGAAGCTTTTGGCTGGTGACCCTTAGGTAAATGAAGGCCAATTATTTTGAGAACTGCACCGGTGTCCGGACGTGGAGTGAGACCCGGTTCCTTGACGCGCACTGCTGAATATAGGCCGCGCTAAAGAAGTAGGTTATGGTGTCTCCGCGGTGAGGTGGAGCGGGTAAGAACAGTGCAATCCAGCCGCAACGTCACAAAACACCTAGAGGAAGTAGGCGGTGATACGGGTACAGGTGTACCCATGCTTCGGAAAGCACCTGAAGCTGTCCGTATTGCGTCTGACCTCCACCTGGTCCTGTCTTTGTATTTGTGAGGCGCTTATAGCCAGATGCTTACACCGGTCCGCAAATGATTGGCGAGGTTAAGCAACTTGTCCCAACAACCAAGCACTTTGGCGGTCCATAGATACCCATCTATGGACCGCCAAATATCTGAGTGACTCCATGCTTCGGAGGGCACGTTAAGCTGTCGGTCTTGGTTGTAGCCAGAAGGCAACAATCGTTAAGCTAAGTCAGAGGCCATACGATAAGTAAGTACCCGTATTTGTGAACACCATTCTGCATTTTAATATGAACTACTTAGTTGACTAGGCTCAGTTGAAATTGACCGCTGAAATTGAGCCAGAAGCACTATTATTATTATACTCCATGCTCCACTCCATGCTTCGGAGGGCACGTTAAGCTGTCGGTCTCGATTGTAGCCATTAGGCAACAATCGTTAAGCTATGTCAAAGGCCATACGATAAGTAAGTAGTAAGTACCCGTATTTGTGAACACATTCCTGCATTTTAATATATCTAGCTTAGTTGACTAGGCTCAGTTGAAATTCACCGCTGAAATTGAGCCAGAAGCACTATTATTATTATAATGACGCAGGAACATGAAATATTCATACCGTTTAGTTAATAACTTGGTGCCTACACCATGGAATACGTAATATGAATGTATTGTGCCTTGCCGTCTTAATGTACATTCCGAATGTCCCTAATAGACTTAAAATGGCACAGTCATTTTCATACTGAATCCCGAATGAAACGTATATTTCATTACGAACATTTTTCGGAGCCAGGAAGGGTAGGTAACTAAATTTTTCGGAATACACATGTGTTTTATTATTCTGTCACTGCTAACATACAAATCGATAACCGTTCAGTTATATTTCGATTTTGAGCACATTATAGGCATCTATATATATATATATATATATATATATATATATAAGCTGTCACCAGCAGCTTCGTCCGCAACTTCCTAACTAATGATTTTAGAGGCCTTATTAAGGTTCAGATTTCCATCCACGAAAAATCTATTCCCAAATGTAAATTATTTGTTTGTAGAAAGTGGCAGATGTCCTAATAACCACGTAATTTTTATTTGAGGTGCCCAATAGACCACCGACCAATATTATATTTGTGTTTAAGTATTAACAAAATACTAGGCGTTAATTAAAATTTTAATTATCACCCATTTATACCATAACAATCCAAGCATAGCGGATATGTACAAACGCCAGCACATACAGCTACCACAATTTGTCAAATTTCATTTATATATTTTAACTTTATCACATAGGCATAAGGTTCACTTTCTATTGGGGAAATTTGCCGGATTGAGGTAGCTTGATGTGCTGGCGTCTGTACTTAACATATCCGCTATGCATCGATCGTAAGGGTATTAACTAAGACGCCAGTGTTATTAGTACAAACACTTGCAGTTTGAGATGCTTACCCTAATTAGGCAGTCACCGCACGTGAATCTCTCTGGAGGATTAAAATTGAAGTTTCCAAATTTAAATATAATTTGAAGAATATTGAAATACCAAAAATCTAAATAAGTGTCGTATTTTTAAAATAAAATCCATCAAACGATGAAATTAACTAATATACCAAGAAATCGACAATAGCAACGTGAATGAATAGCTAACCCAATATATCAATCGGCGTAAAAACTACTTAACCGTTTATCAATTAAATACTTATTAAAAGAATACTTTTGCTTAATTAATGAATATCCTACTAAGTAAATAGTACTATCGATTATATAGAGATCTTATTGAGTACAGACGCCAGCACATCAAGCTACCCCAATCTGTCAACTTTCCCGAATTGAAAGTGAACCTTATGCTTATGTGATAAATTTGAAAAAGTATGAAATAAATTTGACAGATTCGGGTAGCTGGATGTGCTGGCGCCTGTACAATAGTGTACACTTTATAGCACCCGTTTTTTTAAAGCAACGCCCGATCTACCAAAATATATGTATATCTATGGTTGCGGGGTCCTTTACAAATATATAATTAACGATCACAAACTGACAAACTCATAACAGTTACGAACACGGGACACGAATAATAATTTAATGTATTTTATTCATTTTTAGGTTTTAGGAAAAATTACAAGGACATATTATGCAATACAGAACATATTATTCTACTAATATTATAAAGGAGAAAGTTTGTTAGTGTGTATGTTTGTTGCTTCTTCACGACTGAACGACTGGACCGATTTTAACAAAACTTGGTATGGAGTTAGCTGACACCCTGGATTAACACATAGGCTATAATTTATAAAGTTTAATGCGGGTAAAACCGCGTGGCTCAGCTATATATTTATAAAACTAATATATTATGCAACCAACAACATTTTATATATGACATTGGATAAATTCATGTAAAAAAAGGTATCAATACATATAATTAAGACTACGAGTATATAATAATATAAAGTATCCTTAGCAATACGTAACCTTAAATAGTCTGAATAAGAAATTGGAACACAAACAAGTTTATGAAACAAATCTCAAGAGTTATGAAAACAAAAAGAAGTAAAATAATCCGATTCACGGACGAAGCCTGACGGTCACAATAATATACAATATCTTTATATAACACAGTTTCCACGTAGTAGGAATCTGTCCTATGGGGACTAGACTTTCGAATAAGACAAAGATATCATATCTCAGTAAATAATTCACAATAACTTTGCCAGCCTCGGATTGAACGAAATTAAAAGCTGTTTCGGCGTTTTTTCTTTGCCTTTTGGAATATATCCTAGTCAGTTTGAACTTTAGAGATTTTTTAAGAGACAAGAGTACTTACTGGGTCAGTTATAAATTTGGCCCTTAGAGCCGAAATATGTGCTTATCACACCACTCGCCGAGGATACCTTTCGAGGATACGTTTCTTAGCACCCAGTGGGGCAGAAAGGTTCTCGAGTGGCGACCACGAACCGGAAGACGCAGCGTGGGCAGGCCCCCTACAAGATGATCTTGTGCGGGTCGCTGGAAATTGCTGGATGCGGATAGCGCCAGACCGGCAATTATGGAGATCATTGGGGGAGGCCTTTGTCCAGCAGTGGACGTCTTTCGGCTGATATGATGATACGTTTGCACTTAGCATTCGTAACGATAAAATTTCCCCGATTGACAGGCTTTTCATTACAAACTAAGAATTAACTATTATATACTAAGAAGAGTTACAGCGTCCAGCGTAAATTCTCTGTAGCGAAGGGTCTGCTTCAGCTCCAACAATGACCTGAAAACATGATGGTAAAGGGTTGAGGGTCTGATTATCATGATGTATTGAACTATATATATATATATATATATATATGTATAGGTGTAATACTATAATTAACTTTTGTTTTAATTGTTACTTATATATAAAAATATGGAGATACTATTGATCGGATGAGTGGTTTTACGTCTTTCAGTAGTGCTGAAAACATACCTATGATGAGTAGGTTCATACTCATGCAACTATCCGTCAGTAACCGCCTTAAGTCGAGGTGTAAATGCCAGTTTTCAGGAAGCCATGAAAACTAATAGGCATCAGACTTCTAAATATGGACGTGTGTATGGGAGAGCAAATATGCTCGTTACTTAATTACACTAAAACGGCTGAACGGATTGCATTATAATTGATTTACAAATCGATCAAGGAATATAAAACGTGAAGTTAACAGTATTTGCACGCAACACACTGTGAGACTCTTTTGTACCATGTTCTTATTCTCTCAAGTCAGCTTAGAACTACTGAAAGCAAAAAAGGATTTTTTATTAATTCGGCTGTATACAGTTTTCAATCAAAACTAATCAAATACCAACAGTACTAAACTACTGACAAAAAGGAGGTGTGTTAAGTAGATATAAAGGAAACGCAAACAAATCCTCCGAATGCTATAAAATTAGAACAAATGCGTCTTAAACCTGTACATGAAATTAGATTGATGCTAAGATTATAATTTTTTGAGATAACAATTTTTCTGTATAATTTCTTGGTAAAAAAGGAAGATTTTTGATTTGCAGTTTATTACTACCCTTCATTCAAAGTTAATAAAAAAATGTTAAATAAAATAACATAATTTAACAATTTCTTTTTCATTTTATTTTATTTTATATTAACTATGAGGATTTAAATTTAGAAGCTTTGATATGGTCAGTGAATAAAAGGCTTTTTGAAATTGAAACTAGCCTTCATAAAATAGGATATAGATAAAAAATATATTTAAGTTTAAGTGGTGCAGTGATTATACTAGTTACCTCGCTCCTACCTCGAAGTCCTTGTGTTCCTGGTTCAATCCCAGCATAGGACAATTATTTATGTGACTGATTTATAGTTCTCAGACTGTGGATTTGTGTTCGTGAGTTGCATGTCCGTGTCTCCATCGATACAAGGATTAATTTCCGTAGTGCGGCAATTGTATTCAAAAACATTGGGTCTTTGGGGGCCGCCGATAGAAGTAAAAACAATTTTTTACACTTCAAATCGAAACAATCTACAATATAATAGATATACAATATAGCTCATGGGAAGCATGACGAGTTTCACGCTTTTTGTTCACCCAAAAAATAATAGATATATATCACAGTATATATACATATACTGTGATACGAGCTAGCTAAATATCATTTCTGTAATAAAATAAATTTTATAAATGTTTTCATACAAGATGTACCTAAATATCTATGTTACTAGAAATAATATCTAATGTATACAACTATATTACTACAAACATGTTCTGACTATTTACAAGCGCTTTTTTAAAGTCTACGTGAATAAAAACCTTTTTTTATTTTTTATTTTATAGCTCACAGGAAGCGTGACGGGATGATGAGGCGACTTCCATAATTTTTGTTTAAAGAAAAAGGGCTCAACACACCTAAATAAGTTTCCACTTCAAAAATAGTTTGATAACACAAATCTGACATAGAATCAGAAAATGAATAAATCTTGTTGCTGGTCAACAAGATTTATTCATTTTCTGTTAAACAATATTAAGATATTCGTATTACAACTGAAATCTGGTATTACGGACGCTTCCGATCGAGATATCCAACACTAATTAAAGCTACGAAACAATAAACTCCAACTCATTTGTCTGTAGCTGAAACAATGGGATCCGACTGAAATTGGATGACCTAGTTGTATAATATAGCCTTCAAAAACCAATAACGGATGGGCGTACCAATGAATATTACAGACGTAAATCTTAATGAATTCTGCGAATGGAATATTAATTATAACCTTTTTAATATTAAAATAATTCAAGTATAAAGAAATGTAGCTTTGTATAAACGTAATGAGAATGGAAACTCCACGTTGAAAGATAATCCTAATAATTACTTAGGCGTTACTTGAAAGTAATAACTTAGGCTAATAATAATAACTTAGGACATTATTAAGACACGGTCATCTGATCCCAAACTAAGTAGAGCTTGTACTATGATAGATAGATGATCACACCCGGGCTCAAGACAAACAAACATGTTTCTGCACACAATTATGTAACCTGGATGGGAATTGAACCCACGACCTGCAGCGTGATAGGCAATTATCTACCAACTACTGCGACCGGCCCGACTAGTGATGTATGAGTGTAATGTAGAATAGTGCTATTACTATCATGTGTGAATTATATATATTAGATGGCCTTGTGTGAATAATGTCCTAGGATATTACTAAGATATATATTATGATATAGATATAATACTACCGATTGCTTTCATTTTTGTTTTCGTTGCTAATCTACTACGCTGGCATTTACCCGTAAATAAATTTATTTTCACTATTTTCAGTGAATTGATTCATCGCTATGGGCCTAACATGGCTATTCGTGGCGCTTGCGTGCGCCGTCGCATGCGCGAGTGGAGAGCATGGGGGCGCGTCACTCCGCGGCGCCCTTGAAGCACTCCAACGGAGACAACGCGGCCGCATGCATGGACCTCTTCTACCTCCACCTGATTACGATGCTCTTTATGAATTTGTACCTCCACAAGGATATCCAGGTATATACCTAAATCAATAAAATGAAGTTAGAATTTAAGCTATAAGCATGTATTGAATCTTTTGTATTTATTTTCAGAACCCGATTATGCTGTTGATGTTGATGATCTTGAAGAAGACCCGACATCAAAATACATTGTAAAATTATTAGATGATAATGAACGTCCACCTGAAGCTTACGAATACAAACTTATTAAGAAAAAGAACAATGCTAATTCAGCTGCCAAAAAGGAATCAGCTTTCCGTGAGAGAAGCCACCACTCAGATAATGATAGATTGCGAGATTTATTTATGGAAAAAAATGAAGCTGAAGAAAAGAAAGAAATGCAGGACGGGCCGGATAACGATGCCGAATATGCTCTACTTTTGGGACAACTTTGGTCAAAGTACAAATATAACAAGGAGCATTCTAATAACGTGGACAATGCCCCTCAAGGAGTTGTCAAACTTTATAAAGAAAAGATTGTAAAAAAGCGATTTCCAGACAATTGGGGACCTATTGCTTTTAAAAGAAAACGAAGTTCTGATGCCGACTCAGATCACCCCATTTTATTTGATTATGAAGGCCGGAAAAGTGACGCTGCCCCCGTAGATCCTAAATACAATGCTTACGATACTTCCGATGATGAAAAAGATGATCTACGAGAAGAATATGCGATAGCATTTCAACCTCTAGATGACGACAGTTTGTCTGATTTAGCGGATGAAGATCAATACACCTATGATGCAATTGAAAAACGATTTCCCGTTACCAAACGTAGCAGTAACCCCTATAATTTAATTTCGCAAAAGAAAAGATTCATCCAAAATCAAAACAAGCGTGATACAGCAAAAACTTTTCGAAGCAGTGCAGGTACAGACCCCAGAATAATTAAGGATTTATCAAAAATATTTGGTGATTCTGAGATTGAACTAATCAAAACACCAGTAAAGCGAAGCAGTGATCATGTAGAGCATGAACACGATCATGATCATGAAGTAAAGCCACCGATGGTAAGTACTTCGCACAACAATACCCATGAACACAATAACACACATGTGCATGATGATAACAGCCATGAACATCATGGTCATAATTTACATCACCCTGGTATATCTGGGAAAGAAGAAGGACTTGAGAACCATGCTCATAGTCATAGCCATACTGATCATAGTCACACTGAAAAAGATAAACCAATAATAGTAAGAAAAAAATCGATCGATTGGTCTGATTACTTTGGAATAGACAAGCGAACTAAAAATCAGGTGGCGTTTGTTCCTGACCTAACCCAAGATAGACTCCGGAAACAGTATTTTGACACGTTCAATAAAGAAGTAATATACCCCTTGAATTCATTTCGTAAACACAGTTACGTAAAGAGAAATTATGTTGAAGCAAAGCCTAATGAAGAATCTGAAATTCAGATAGATCAAGCGCACATCGCAGTCCAGAATGATGAGAAACGTAACATGGATGATTCTAAACTAGACAACATTGACAAAAAGCTTAGAAATATGGAGGGTTTGATCGTAGACGAGGCGTTGCATTATTCAAATGTAGGCGATGATCTTGACTCTAAGGAAGAACAGGAGATGAAAGAGAAGCTATTATCTCGCCTAGCAGCAGCATATAGCCTTGAGAAAATGAGGAAAGCCTTAAAAGAATTCAAGCAAAGCTTACAAATTCAAAAGACAAAACCTAATGCTGCCCATTCTCCAATCCCTACCGATGAAGCTAAAGCAAAACGAGTTGCTATAAAGAAGGAAAAGGTTGAAATTTTAAACAACGAAACACCCGGTTTTGAGAAAAGTTCGGAAAGGAGTAATGATTTCGAAGACGAGCAAGGGGCAGGGCATTACTTAAACGGAAAAATTGAGGAACAGTATTCCGAAGGTTATATGGGTGGCAGTGGCCGGCATCGTATCCCTGTCATGTCAACGGGTAAATACACTTTTTAAATCGTATATGTAAACAAATAACAAGCATTCTATTATGCAATATTATTTGCATTTTGTAGTGGGTGCTTCCGGATCGTGCCCAGTTCTAGCGAAGATTGTGCAACGTTGCCGTGGCGTAGACTTATTGGCTGGCGATCGCGGACAGCTGTTCCTCCCGCTTTGTAGCTTACATCAGATCTGCTATCTTTGCGTAAGAATTTGACATTATTAATTTTCACTAAATATATTATTCTTTACTACTTCCTGTATATGTTTTTCTTAAACGCACTTTATTTTCAGGGAGAGGCCCCACAGACGACATGCGACTTGGTATTCCTTTCTGAAGCTGATACGTCGTGCGAAGGGGACATGAGTTGCCAGCGAGCCGCTCGTTCCACCCTCATGGCGCTACGGGAACTTCATGACAACCTGGCTGATGAGCTTGACGGCGAGTGTGAGGCGAGCCCCTGCCTGCCTGCCACACTTAAGCTCAACCTTGGGTGGCAACAAGCGTACCAGCTATAAATCACCCACATAGACAAGCGACTTATACCCGACACACTTCAGCCTGAAATCACATTTAATGGGCGCGAGTTTCTTCTTATGTCTTAATACGAGCTATACTCGCAAAGAAATTGATCTTTTTTATTTCATAATCATCATTTAAATATATCATTTCTCCATTAATATTACCTAGTTATTGGTATTACCTAGTTACAATTTGTTATTGTATTCGTACGAGTCTAACCAGCCATAGACCCGTAGGAATATAGGTTTAAGGTTCACACAAAGTTGATCTCAATAGTGGCGTCTGCTAGCTGTTATATAAGTATGCGATAATTCTACGCTTTCATTGTTAAATGTAATTTGAAAATTATAATTATATTATATTGTATTGAACGTTGTATGGAAATTTTTCTAGATAACTTTTTGTGATTGTATTTCGAGTGTAAATCCAACTATTAATATGGTTGAACTCGGGGCAGGGCTAGATGTGAGGTTTAATCAAAGTGTTTATGAATGTATCGAGGTGGTAATTTTATTGTTGTTAAGTATTTACCTACGTGTTAAGTGTGTCCACGTAATTATCAAAAGTAATCAAAGTACTAAATGTATAATTATTGCAATTCATTTGTTTTTTAATTGAATGTATTGGAGATTATCATATAAGTATACATTTTATAGTGCGTGTACCTATTTATTCATGTCTATATATTTTCTATTCGTTAATTAAAATTATATTTATGTATGAAGAATTAGAAGAGGTTGACATAACAGCATCGCTTTGACAGGACGCCCAACATAACTCTATCATGCAAGATATATTGAGAGATGCAAATTGCATTAGAACTAACTAGTGCGGCACTTTAGACTATACTAGGACAATAAAACGTTTTGTTTACACAAGTGATCGTCGACTGCAGTGTGACGTCATGCGTGTCTTTATATAAGAGTGGGTATTACACTCGACCGTCTAAGTCTTCCGAACAAAATTTGGCTTCAAATTGTGTCCTTCGTATCCGATCTGACCGCGATGTTTGCTCTCATGCAAAATTTACAATGTTTTAAACACGGCATTTACAATTAAAGTTAATCGGAGTGATGAGATTAGATAGAATATATAAATGTAATTTATTAAATAAAAAAATACTGTACGTTAAATGTACCGGTCATTTTAACAACTTGAATGTTATCACTTTATTCAAGTAATTACTAATACCTGAATATAAATGGTTTTCAATAAAATTTGTTTCAATCATTGCATACATTTTGTTTCATAATAACAGCTGTAGGAAGTCCACACCTGGACAGAAGACTCTCCCAAGAATCATCTTTAGGAGATATGCCACAATCGCCACGCTTGGCAGACGGGTTGGCGATCGCAGCAAGATGGTCGCGGCCGCAGCTTCTTTCTGAGTAGATATTATGTACTTAGAAAGAAGCTGCTGCACGTCCTCTGGTAGATATTCCCTCGGGTACACTTCTACGCTCCCCAAGGGATGAGATGGGGTGATGACATTCTGTTATTTGCCGCCGTCACCACACAGCATTATAACAATTTAGTTTACCTTATCATTATTCTAGTGTTTGTATAATTATGAAAGAACACGTAATTTTCATTATAATAAAAATGAGCAATAGGCCTGTGTATCGCAACTATACCTAACACATAATAAAGAATAATTATTATAATCATATCATGGGACATTAAAGTATAATTATTATGATTATATCATTATAATGACGGGCCTGTTGGCGTGGTTGGCAAATGCTTGCTTTTCACGCCAGAGGTCGTGGGTTCGATTCCCACTCAGGACAGATATTTGTGTGCATGAACATGTCTGTCTGTCCCGAATCTAGGTGTAATTATCTATATAAGTATGTATTTACAAAAGAAAAGTATTATATGTAGTATATCAGTTATCTGGTTTCCATAATACAAGCTCTGCTTAGTTTGGGATCAGATAGCCGTGTGTAAATAATGTCCCAGAATATTATTATTATTTCACACACGGCCATCTCATAAACCAATTTTCTTTTGTAAATATATATAGACACCCAGGCTTAGGACAAACAGACATGTTGCTGCACAAAAATATTTGTCCTGGGCGGGAATCGAACCCACGACCGGCGGCGTGAAAGGCAAGTATCTACACCACACGTCAAGAAACACACCTGTATCACTAAACATAAATGCAATATGTGAACAATATATAAATACATACGCAATTTAATTATTACCTATGTAATTAAAGTCCCAATCGAAGCAAAACATCGATTTCTACACGTCGATAATGCTGATTTATCTGTTATTGATAAGTCGATAAGAGTTCGAGTGAAAAATGTTGATAACGCAGTCCGTGGGCGCGGTGACAACAAATAACATCCTTCCATTAAAAGTGAAACCATTTTTTTATGAAATATAACAAATAAATTAAATATGGGTGATGGTCGTAATGTGAGAAACTATGCAGGGATTGATAACCAAGCTGCTACAGAAGGTAAGTATTTTTTTTATTACTTATGGTATTGGCAGTGGTTACCCCAGTGTCAGAGTTGTTCAAGCCTTACAGTAGGCCTCTGACATGGCTTAACGGCTGTTGCCTAATGACTACAACCGGGACCGACAGCTTAACGTGCCCTCCGAAGCACGGAGACGCTCAGAAATTATACCACTTTGGCGGTCACCCATCTATTGCCTGACCGGGAGCCTATTTGTTTAATCTCGCCGATCACTTGCGGAGCGGTGAGAGCATCTAGGTTCTTTTTTTATATTAAATTTGTAGATATTAAGGATACTGTTACAACTTATCATTAGCAATTGTCAACAGATTGTTGTAAAACAAAGGAATTAATACGCTGTGATATTTTATTTTGTTAGTCTTTATATTCCTTTCCACGAAGTGGTGTCCCCTTTTCTGAAACTTTGTGATGAATAAGTATGTATGTTTGCTTATGAAAATTTAGAGAATTGAGGACACATATATATCACAATAGTTAGCCCTCCTAATATTATAATATTATAAGACGTGTGAATGTTTGGATGTAGTAAAATTTGGTATGGAGTTAGCTGATACACATAGGCTATAATTTATAAAGTTTAACGCGGGTAAAACTGTGGGGCACAGCTAGTAATATATAAATAAATATGTAAGAAATCCCCCTGCGGCGGGGTGGGACGCTCTAGGCCGCCGGTGGTCAAGGCGGCAGAGAAAGGAACCTCCTCACAATGCGTTCCCATAATTTCTGCCTTTTATATCCGATCCTTATTATTATTATTTATTATTAGTATATTACTATTGAGGGTTTATAATACTAAGTGTCATTCATTAAATTAATTGTTTAGAACTCATGTTGGGATATTGAGACTTGAAGCAGTATAGACAAATTAAGATTTAATCAATAAATATTTATTTTGTTAGGTATAGGTATGCAAGTTGTACACATATAGTAAAATAAAAATAGTCGTTTAGTAGTTTATTGTTTACTCATATAGTATTTGACTGCCTCGTTGGTCTAGCGGTAGCGTGTTCAACCGCATAAAATGAGGTACTGGGTTCAAATCCCGGGTCGGGCCAAAAAGTGATTTTGGGATTTTTCCGTAAAAATAAATTTCTCAGTATCAGCCCGAAGTCTGGGAGTTGGCGGTATTACACCCCCGTGCCTCGGAGAGCACGTAAAGCCATCGGTCCTGTACCTGACCTCTTTCCGGTCGTGTCGCTAGTCGTCCCATCGGATCATGAGAGTGATGAATAGAAAGTTCCCCTGTATTTGCGCACACACAAGTCAACAAATTCGGCCGGGAGGACATCATCATCATCATATAGTATACTTCCTGCCTATAGTTTAGTTTAGTTTAGTTTATAAGTATTAATATTTAAGACAAGATTTCATATTTTATTTCATCTTATAATTCGTTCGTACTTTATTATATCTCCTTAAATACACGTGTTAAATAAAATACATATATAGATATTAGCGGGTAAGAGCGGGGAACTAGACAGTGAAGGTGAAAGCTGATGCATAGATAAAAGAAATCCATAAACTGCCGCAAGTTCCGGACACTGACAAGTATTATTTTCACTGCGTAATGGACCCAGCAACCTCAGGGTAACCAATGAAATGCTAGGAATTAAGTTTTATCTCTTTATTAAATTTACTGAACTGTCAAGTGCCAGAAAGAGTATCGGCAGCTTCAGGGAAAGTTACAACACGTATGACTTGTTTACAGATGATGGAACAACCCTGAGACCCGATTTAGTAATAAGTGTTCAGCCTCGCTCTCATGGTAAGTGATTTTATATTCATGAATATATATGTTCGATTAATTATAATACTTATTTGCAATTGCTTTATTCATTATAAATTTAATACCTACTCATTTAATTCAGGTAAAATTTGTATTTTATACAAATATAGTACAATAATTTTCATAACAATATATTCTATTCAATTTTCATAAGATAATAGGTTTGTCACAAATATTGGACTCATAGTGGATAAATGACAATAGACAATAGTTATTCTAGAAATGCCACTATAGGTATATATAGGTATATATATGTATATATAGAGAGAGAGAGAGTGACCCCCTGGGTCATAATATTCACTTACTCAAAAGCCATTACTGGCTCCCATTTTACCACTACATACGAATTTTTCTTAATTTGGACTTAGATGACCGATCTAACCAGTAAAATTATCTCTACCACGCAGATTATTTCTGAGGTGATGTGTTTGACCGACTGCATTAAAGCCTGGAAGATGGCTTGTTCAAGTAATAACTTGCCGACTCACCCGTCCTATAAAAATAGTAATAATAATATCTAGGGACAATGTCACACAGATCATCCTAGCCCCAAAGTAAGCAAAGCTTGTACTATGGGTACCAGGCGACGATATACATACTTATATAGATAGATAAATACTTAAATACATAGAAAACTTCCATGACTCAGAAACAAATATTCGTGCTCATCACACAAATATTTGCACTTACCGGGATTCGAATCCAGGACCACCAGCTTCGTAGGCAGGAGCACTACCAACTAGGCTACGGTGACCGTCAAAAAGGAGAGGGACCGGCCGCTCTGCGCTTGGGCACAAATCAATTTAATAAATTCATCAAGTAGTCCTGCGGAGCGGGCCCATCTGCTAGCTCTGAGCGAATGGAGGTCGGATCTTTAACTCCAAGCGATGCCGTCATCGCATATTGGCACAATTTTGGATGACGGTACTTTTCGCTTTACTGCTTTTGAGTATCCCTAGAGTCACCCTGTATCACTACCACTGCGAGATTTTCTTGACAGTAGGACTACTGTTGGATGCCACGCCATTCGAGAATCAACGAATTCATCCGTCACAATTTCAAATTTGTTTCTTTATGCAAGTGTATCCTTTAACGTTCAGTGAACTAATCTGAATTATATTATTCGAGTGTCACACACCACAGCACCTGTAATTGTTAGTAGTAGTTTTACGAAGCCCTTGTATAGCCACATTCAAATGACGTAAAGCATAGAGTTGGTTTCCTTCAAGAACAGCTCGCTTAGAGATGTACCTTATATAAAACCACCCTAGTACCATTATTTTAATATTGTGGTATATATTTGGATGTGAATAAGAGCTTAACTGATGAATGTTTTATTACGCATGTACGGAATTATTAAGCAAAATATCTGTAAATGTAATTAGAGCTATTATTTTATTAAACGGTTGTTGAACCTTCTACGCGATAAGAAATGAGGATTGATATGTCTAGAAACAAATAACAATCTTCAAGATCACACAGAGGCCTTACGATAGATCTTCGTTTGTTTCTTTTCTATTCCCACACGGAACAAATCTTTATAAAAATGAAGATTTGGTTTAGAGTTCGTTGAGATAGTCCTTCGCGTCTTGAAAATATGTTAGTTGGTGGAGAAATTGCAGTCACGTGATGTAGGTATTCTGGTAGGTAGCCAAAATGGGCTAGTTTGGGAGCCCGCCCCAATAACATTAATATATATTAATAACATTAATATCTTGGGACAACTGCCATCTGATCCCAAACTATGCCGTGCCGATACTATGGCAACCAGACAACTGATTAACATACTTTTCTATTTCTAAATACATTCATACTATAGATAAATTACAGCCAGACGCAGAACAAATAATCGTGCTCATCACACAAATATTTGTCCTGGATGGGAATCAAACTGGCTAAGCAGTCAGGGTTATTTTACTATTACCATTAAACTAACAGGTCAATCAATATTGGTCCCTAATAGATTCAGCATAAGAACAAGGTATTTATATTCGGGTATTAACTAATTGTATGGACCGTATTACCTTAGTTTCAGAGTGGTTCCAGCAATTAGCAATTATCAAGCTCTATCATGGCGTAACGAGTGTTTCATAATGGCTACAACCGGGACCGACAGCTTAACGTGAGATGCTCTGGGTGGAGATTGAAACACTCTGGCTTAGTGTTTAGGGTCACTAACCGCTAGACCAAAATGATTTAGTTAGAAAATTCAAAATGTTAATGCACTTTTTCTGCATCATGTTAAGACAGCAGCGTAGCACAGTCAGATCAGTCTTCTGACGACAAGAAACAGTTCAGGTTCTAAAGCTTTTACATTATAAAAGTTCGTCGAAAATATGTTGTCCTCCGCAAGCATATTTTTATACATACAGACGCCAGCACATCCAGCTACCCCAACCAGTCAAATTTCTTTTATAGATTTTCAAATTTATCACAAACGCATAATCAAAATTCCCCAATTCAAAGCAATTGGGGAATTTTGACAGAGTGGGGTAGCTTGATGTGCTGGCGTCTGTACCTCAGAAATACCTCTACTTAATTATTAAAACTTATATTCACTGTATATACTACATCCCTTCGGATCATGAGAGTCATAGAATAGAAAGTGCTTCTTTGTGTTCAGTCACACTTGTACACTATAACATGTCCAATGCCGAGTCTAGTCTTCATAGAAATACAACAAGAAGGATAATCTTTATTATACATTCCTTAATCTATTCGTGACCGAAATTTAAACATATCCCGATATAAGTTCAGTGCCTCTAGCACGAGTTCCTGCAATTTACTTACTCGATCACACATACAGTTTCGTCCTATACAGAATTTTAGTTCTTAATAGTTTCCGCGAGAGGCGCTGGTGCCCAATGTATGGGAGGAAACTGTACGTGTGATCGAGTAAGTAAACTGTAGGAACTCGTGCTAGAGGCACTGCAGTTTACTTACTCGATCACACGTACAGTTTCCTCCCATACATTGGGCACCAGCGCCTCTCGCGGAAACTATTAAGAACTAAAATTCTGTATAGGACGAAACTGTACGTGTGATCGAGTACTACGTACTATTTCGTTGTGGAACTCCACTTATGAGGCACTGGCATATCTAGCTCTCTTTCTTCTCTCTCGTGTAATAATCTCCAACTATACACGTTACATTGTGCTCTCAGTTCTGGTCCATTTACAGATTATCAAATCACCACTTAATTTAAATTCAATAACTCCTATGCATACCACGCATGTGCGACTAATCGAGTCTTTTTGTACTTACAACGGAAGGAAGGAGATATACCCAGCAGTATACTTTAAGAGAGCATTTGTTTATTTGATCTTTAGGTACAGAAGCCAGCTGGATGTGCTGGCGTCTGTACCTAAAGCTCAAACAAACAAATGCTCTCTTAATGATGCCTACCGCAATCTGTAAAATTTATTTTATAGATTTTCAACTTTATCACATAAGTATAAGGTTCACTTTCAATTGGAGAAATTTGATAGATTGGGGTAGCTTGATGTGCTGGTGTCTGTACTAGTTGTGTCTGTTCCCATGAGGTAGTTCTTTCTGACCAGTTCTACCCTAAGCATGAACTAGTGATATTTTAACCAATAGAAATGCAATTACACGACAGACATTGATTCCTTGGTATACATATAAGGCTTGTTTTTCAACAGATAACTCTCGTGCGCAACTGCCCGTGTCCACATTAGACTGGCAATCGAACACACGAGGACAATTCATCCCGGTACACGGACTCGACTTCCTGATCGGCGTCTCCAGCCTACTGATACAGCAAACCGTGGAACTTAATGATAGTAAGTATTGTTGCGAAGGATTATTAGGAAGGATTTTGACTGCACGTTTGGCGTAGCGGCTAAGATAGTCGCCTCGCCGCTTTTCGTTCCGGGTTCGAATCCTACACAGGACAACTATTTGTGTGACCCATAAATAGTTGTTCTGAGTCTGGATGTACTTTGTGTCCGTCAATTATATGTTTGTAAAGTACCCCGCGACACAGGGATTAAATTACCTAGTGGGGATTTGCCTTATTTAAAAAAAAAATAGGGTGGGTAGGTGGATTTAAGAATAACCTAGTGACTTCTTTACCTCGTTGGTCTTGAGGCAGCTGATGGATAATGAGGATATATCCGCAGATAATAAAGTTCCAAAAAAAGTTTTGTAATTTGTCTTCTGTTATCTCTTCCTTATTTTTCTTCTTAATAGGAGCCAGAGACATGAAGTTGATTACGTTATTTATCTTAGTGTCATAGTAGTTCAAGCCACCCAGTAGGCTTCTAACATGGCTTAACGGGCATTCAGCCATCTATAGATAGACCAAGTTCCTTAATGCGTATTTATTGGCATTACCGAACGCTTACAAACCGATGACGGTAACTGCCTAGTCGCCATCCCTGTCTCTGAAGTAATTAAAACCACATTTTCAGAATGAAATCTCTTTAAGAGAGTTAAGGTGTATGCTCTCACACAATTTCAATCACAACCGCCGATCAATAGATATTTCACTGTTATCAAACTTCGAGCTAGAATAGAGTGGTAGCTCGAATTTTGATGGACGACATTGCATAGACCTATTACTTTGCCCTAATAGGTTACTTAAGTAGTAAATTAATTTCATTGTATGCTTAATTAGATTTAAACTTAATTTCGTAATAGTTCGCAATATAGTGCATTTAGATTTATTTTACTACCTATAAAACTTTTCATTAAAGAAATATTGAAATTTCTAGTGAAATAGCATTCTTAGCTTCTGGTATAATATGGGTACATGAAAAGTATAGTATATCTCCTTTTCTAACAGATAGCAAAGGAGATATCTACTATGTATGTCATCTATTATGTACAGACAAATAAACGGTCGGTGCTATCTGTGTTCTCAACCTAGTCTTATGAGTGTTAATATTAATTTATCAATTATCAAATTTCAGTCACCTCCAAAATCGAGTCAGAAAATCGTTACATAGTGAGGGTGCCAAATGGCGAAGCTCTGTACATCGCGAGTGAAGCGTCGAGTTCCACCCAGAGGTGTTTGTGCGGGACGGGCCGCGCGTTCACCATGCACCTGCACGACAACACCAGACAAGAAGCCATGGTGCTTAGCAGGAGGTTAGCAGCTGCATCCTGCTGCTTCCCTTGTAGATTACAGGTTTGTAAATGTCCCTGAAGTAATTAAAATAATTATTTCGTTTACCGTCATAATCATTATATCAGCCAAAATGTTCACTGCTGGACTTAGGCCTCCCCCGAAGATCTCCACAATTACCGATCTTACGTTACTCGCATCGTGTGACTTCCATCTACCCTCACAAAAACATCGGTCCATCTTGTAAGGGGGCTGCCCACGCTTCTTCCTACTGTTCATGTTTACCACTCGAAAATCTTTCTGCTGGGAATAGCAGGTCCGCTGGGGAATACAATAACTCAAACAATCTATTTTTTACATTTAAGCCCAAACATGCTCTAATTTGGAAAAGTAACAATAAACATGGAACTATAGCAAATGTTTTCTATGTTTTAAGGCCTTTGAGAATTACAATTCTACAGAAATGTGGACAAACATTATTCAATGCAATCATAAATCACTATGTCATATAAACTTTAACACTACGTTTTACACTTTCTATACAGACTGTACCATGAGAGGTTCGCTACCCTCGCCTAATTAATAGTGACAACGGACACTAATGAGTTATTTCTTTCAAATATAACTAAGATTTAGGTAAGTATTCTGAATAAAAGAGTAATTTTTAATCTTATTTTTTTAATCCTAATACTACCATTTGGCATTTATAAGCAGTATTCGGAATTAAAGTTTAAGTTTAAACATTCGTATTATAGTTCGATTAGACACCAAGCGGCGAGGCGACTGTCTTAGCCGCTTCTCCACACACACATTTTATTATTCAATCTTTTCAGGAGATGAAAGTGGTGACTCCTCCCGGTGACTACATAGGTCGGGTACATCAGAGGTGCACATGGATGGTGCCATTTTTCCTGGTGCGAGACTCTGCGGAACAAGTTCTGTTTGTGATAGAAGGTCCAGCTGTGTTACAGCGGAGTGCTTTGTTACTCTCAGAGTTTAAGGTACTATAGCTTTAAGAAAGTAAATACGTCTGTAAGTCTAAACTCCTTAACAGACTTCTAAACCCATACTTCTATATTAGGTAATTGACTGCCTCATTGGTCTAGCGATAGCCTCTTCAACCGCAGGTGATGAGGTCTTGGGTTCAAATCCCGGGTCTAGCTAAAAAGTGATGTTGCAAATTTTCTTAAGAAAAATTTCTCAATATCTGCCCGAAGTCTAGGAGTTGGCGGTATCACACCCCCTTGCGTCGGAGAGCACGTAAAGCTGTCAGTCCTGTACCTGACCTCTTTCCAGTCGTGTCGTTAGTAGTCCCATCGGATTATGAGAGTGATGGAATAGAAAGTGCCCCTATGTTTCCGCACACACTTGTGCACTATAATATGTCCCGGGCAGATGGTTGGCTAGTCTCCATTGAGACTGACTGCCGTGGCCTAAATCGAGCAGGAGGACATTCTATTAAAAACTAGCCTTATACACCCTTTTGATTGCGGGAGAATGAATAGTATATTTTTAACTTCAACACAATAACGGGACTATTACAAGATTCTTGCTTATGTTTCTCCCGTGGCATAGTATATCCCAAACGGATGGACTGATTATCTTCTTAAACCGGCTTCAAAAAGGGAAGTTATCAATTCGGATTCGATTCCGGCCTTGGCCACTATTTACGTGCCGGCTACTTTGGAGCCGAACGGAATTACACACAGCGATGGCAAGATGGGCATATCATACAGGTTTTTTTTTATTGAAGGCGCCAACGGCAAAATAATAAACAAAACGCAATTAAGAATATCGCAGAAACCACAAAGTGTCAAATAGGAACTAGAGCCAAGATTTATATGAAAGTTTTCTTTCTAGATAATGACTGGTGATTGCTTACGTGAGCTGGGCAGAATCACCCATGGCTGGGACCGCGAGCTGGTCAGCTTCACGACGACTCTACAAATACCTACTACGGCTGTGCAGCCCAAACACAAAGCTCTTCTTTTAGCTGCTGCATTTTTACTGGTAATTAATTCCTGTCAAATGCGAACCGTGAATATTCTAATTGTTGTAATTTAAAGGCACGGGCTAGTTGGCTTGGTTGGTAAATGCTTGCCTTTCACGCCGAAGGTCGTGAGTTCGATTCCCACCCTAGACAAATATTTGTGTGCATGAATATGTCTGTTTGTCCTGTGTATGGGTGTAATTATCTATACATATAAGTATGTATTTACAAAATAAAATTAATATACGTACATACCTAGTCTCACGCCTGTTTTCCTGAGGGGTAGGCAGAGACCACGGACTTCCATTTGCAACGATCCGTGCACACCTCTTTCTGATAATATACGTAGTAGTATATCAGTTATCTGACTTCCATGGTACAAGCTCTGCTTAACTTGGGATCTGATGGCCGTGTGTGAATAATGTTCCAGAATATTATTATAATCTCTTCCTAGCGCCTAAACAACCTATCATACAATATCATATCGAGCTGTCATTAAATTAATGCGTAGTAAATTCAATATGGCTTAATTTTGAAAAATATATGATGTTGACAGATGAAAAAATTGTCTTATGATAATCTAAGCGCATTCCATACGCTTATATACAATGTTTAAATAAATAGTGGAGGTAACTTAAGGCCATGAAACTGAATTAATTAAAACCAGTTTGTTAAATAAGTTAATTATTTTTTGGTTCCCATACGAAATAATAATATCCTGGGACATTATTTACAAACATCCATCTGAGCCCAAACTCAGCAGAGCTTGTACTTTGAAAACCAGACAACTGATATACTACATATAATACTTTTCTTTTGTAAATATATACTTATATAGATATTTACATTACACCCAGAATCAGGATAGACAGACATGTTCATGCACACAAATATCTGTCCTGGATGGTAATCGAACCCACAACTTCCTGCGTGAAAGCAAGCATTTCCCAACTACGCCAACAGGCCCGTCAAAATGCATCTGTTGATCGTTATTCTTGTACTGACTATTATGATTTCATTAAATGTTACGTTACATATCTTTCCCTTCTCTAAATATTTGTCCGCTGTTAGAATGTTGTCGTAACACCTGTCAGCTCAGAAAATGTTACGTAAAATTTTAACAAATATCAAATAGCGACCACATATTTAGTTACGAAATGTTCCTAAATATATCCTAAATATAACTTATCGCTAAATATTTATATTTATAGGCAATAGACTATCAAATCGCCTGCCTAAGAACCTAAGAACCAGTAAGGGTTTTTGGTGGGTTCTGTAACATAGCTAGAATTACCAGAACAAAAGAAAAAGGATAACTGATGAAAAGAACATATGAAAATTGACATTAGATGGCTCCAGAATAAAAAACACGACATTTACAATAGCAATGCATACGTTATTAATCTTGTAATTGATTGTTTCAGGAATACACATACTTTGAACGATCAAAAGCAAGCTGTCGGTGTAACTGTTTGTGAAGAAGAATTTATTTTATACGAAGTACAGACGCCAGCAAATTAAGCTACCCAAATCAGTCAAATTTCCCCAATTGAAAATGTACTTTATATGTATGTGATAAAGTTGAAAATCTACAAAAGAAATTTAACAGGTTGGGGTAGCTGAATGTGCTGGCGTCTCTACATTTTTATACGTTCGTAAATACAAAATGAATATGTAGTACTAGTTCTGATAAATCAATTTAATCTAACCGGAAAGCAATTTGCACCACCCGCAAAGAATAATACATGGATGAAACACAATATAAATAAGGCAATTATGTATCCATAACCACGGAAGGTGAAGATTATAGTTAGCCTTGGGATATTTTACTGGTTCACTACACAATAGAAGGCTCAAGCCTTCTAGCATAAGCTAAAACGGCAAACTTTAGTATCCGCGTTGAAGGTTACTCTATTAGCGATCGAAAAGAGTGTTCATCGATTCAGTTGTATTGACTGAATCGATGTCGAATTCACGTCGCGTAAATTCTCACATTGTTGGCAAGGGACATATACTCCTTGCATAAATGAGGCAGTAAAATCATATAAGAGCAACTGCACGTTCCTTATACATTACCACCCTCCGACGATTAATACCGTCGTTTAGTTGTCCGTCAATGTGTAACGGGTTATATTATGTTTTAAAATTTTTCTCATAACTATGTGAAATGCTATATGCATATATTATTATCACTTAAGGAATCACCCGTATCACTTATATATTTAGCACAATTAGATTCATTAAGATGGTCATTCCTACAAGCAGCTTCATGCTCTTTATATTTTATTCAAAAATTTCAGCCTGTCTGATCCACACCTCATTACAATCGTCACAGACCAAGTTGCATATACCGTTTTTTGAAATTATACTTCTTTTGGCGCGATGGAGAAAAATGATGAGAGTGAATTTTTACGATGCGCGCGCACACCGACACCAAAAAATTTAACAGCATGACGTTAGTTCTAGGTGGTATGAAAATTGATAACTATGTTCAAGTTGTATATTAAGAAGTATAACTTCTAACGCGTGTACATAAGTACACACAAGTTTTTTTTTAATTTCTTATCTGTTACAAAGACCCCGTACAGTTTGGTACGGGGACCATGTCTATATATTCTTGTATTATTGAGTAGTTTTGTTAAAAATTTGCACAAATACGAGACTGAGAGAGAGTACTCGTAGAAAGCACTTACCCTCTACAATTCAACCTAAATAGAATGTAGTTCAGCATAGTCCCAGAGTACAATCTGTCATCTTATATAACAATCTGCCTATAGAATTTAAAATTATACACAGAGTTAACTTATTTAAAAACAAATTGAAGACAATTTTTTTGAATGTCAAATGTAACAACGTATTCTTGACCGTTATGTATGATAGTTTTCGTTAGTTTTATTTTGAATTTTAGATATTAGATATTATGTATTGTACAACAAATGTTTCAACACAATGTAAATTGTTAAGAAATAAATGACTTATGGTCCGTTCAAATTGCAACGAGAATATGATTTTTGCGAAGTAAAATAGTGATCCTATGTGAAATTGGAATACACTACATATTCATTTTATATTTTGACTGTCATGCATTTCTGCAAAGTAACGCCTAATTTAAATATAATTACGTTTGTTATTGTTACTTATAACTGGATAAGATTTTTATAATACTATATACTCAAAAATAATTAATAAAATAAATAGTAATTTTACTGCGGGAAATTATTCCCATATCCAACACTACAAATTATTAAATATAAAAGTACATATTATTCATTAAAATTATTCATGAATAATATGTACCTACATTTATATTTAATAATTTGTAGTGTTGGACTTGGGAATAATTTTGAGTTGGTTTTGTGTTATTGTTAAGATTTTTTTAAATATATTTAACTATCCATGCTCCTCTCAAACAAAATCCTAAGATAATTTTATTTGGAAGGATCATGAATAATTTCGAGATACGATAATAAAGCCTGTATTACCAAGCATTCCTGCATTTTTATTGCTTATAGTGTTTTAAGTCGATATACATATAGTTAAACGCCTGAGGTAAGTTATTCTTCTTATCGCACCTATAAAACAAAAGTGGCAGTATACAAAAATAGTATTTTTTCTGTATGACCGTTTCAAGTTTTTGAGGCAGCATTATGATTAATATTTAGGCCAGGTAATTAAATATAGTACTGCAATTAATATTATACATATCTATAACAGTTGAACTATCTTACTTTTAGTTACAAAATGCAACTGTAATAATAAATAATGTAGTTATTTCGAAAAAAGAGTTAATAAAAATAATTTCGTATAGTGCCACTTTTGCTTTAACGGTGCGTTATAACCTAGATATATTGGGGAATTTATCTTATCATTTGCAAATAAAGTAAAACTCCTTTGTATTAATTTTAGTAAAAAAAGTAAGCTTACCTCTCTGCCGTTAACGTAGCGACGTAGTTTGTTATATTGTCTTTGCGTAGTGTTTACGTACTCTCTGTTTGTCGTACTGACGTGTTTTTGAACCATGTTTATAATGATTTTATTATTTACACGAACGAAATGTTGAACTGAAATATATTAAAATTATTTACAACAGGCATAATCATGGATGAACTCCTAATTCCTGGTCCGTGTGATGAGCCGAAAACAAATGCAGAAAAGATAGCTTGGCCATACATACAGTATTACATTGGCGAAAGAGACCAGGAAAATAGAAAGAATGGTGAGGGAGAGCATCATTGGTCAGGAGCTCAGGTTACTACTTGTACTTCCCTTTCGCGTGCTCGTTCAGCATCAATCGTATGCCAGTATTAGCCAAGCACACAGTCTAACTTACGAGTAATTTTAGATCTAATTCCACTGCCATGAAAACTGCCTGGAGCCCATATTTAATTTAACACAAAGAAAGAGGGTAAAATTGAGCAATCAGAGGCCTTGAAAAATATATAAATATTTCATATTCACTTAGCTAGAAACTTTAGTCGTAAAATTGAATTTTCGCAGCCGTGACACCGAATTCATTCTTTCACATCATAAATTTAGAGCCATTATCGAAACGTAGACATTAAATTCTTCATAGGTTAAAAAATTTGCTCCAACAAATGGTAGTAATTATAAAGTACTTCGTTGCTTTAAGTTCGCCGACCTGCGGGATGTTTTAGTCTAGAAACTCAATTCCCATATTCCCACATTACATAAGACGATTTACTTTGGACAAAATGCACAGAGGTAGTGATAGTTACTATAAATACACTTATTATTGTATAAGAAATAAGTTTCTACACGTATATTACACTATTCGGAAGAATATCAGTAAAAGCCACTAAATATAGACCATATATGTTTCTTCCGTACTTTTCTCTTTCAGTCCCTGGCCTGGTACACAGGTGCGTTAGTCCGGGACACGATGCATGGTGTTGGCGACTACCGCTGCAGATACCGTGGTCCTAATCATACTGCCACCACTTATGAAGGACACTTCTATAACAACGAAATGCATGGATATGGCGCGATGTCCTATCCTGATGGAAGAGTTTTTAATGTTAGTTCGTATTTAAGCAATTGGTTTAGCGTATTTAACCTCTAATTTTTACAAGAAAATCAATCGGCTAGTAGGTGACATAATTATGGTACGTAGCCAAATAGTATGTAATTAGTAGAGATCAGATGGCAGTGTGTTAAGAGAATAATTTACGTAAATAAGTGCCACATTTTCGTAAAATAATATCGTAACCAAGATATTACTACTATTACGCCACTACAAGAGCTTAAACCAAGATAGCTCAATATCACATAGTACCTACTTTATAAATGCTTACAGTATATTATAACAAGCAACAAGTATTTACACATCTGCCAATCAACACTCTTACAACGTTCTGAAAGAATTGTAAGACTGACTCAAAACAAAGAACAAGTTGAGAGGAAGGTTTTGGTCACAAAAGAAATTAAAGGGCAAAAAACCTGGTATTTATATACTAAGCTTTTTATAGGAGACAACTTCTGTACTTTGAACATTGGTTGACTTGATATCAACTGAGTAGACGTGTTCACTCAACACGATAACTTTACCAAATAGATTACTGGAAAAGCAAGAAGTAATTAGGATTCCAAGTATAAAAAGAACACTGTCAACAACGATTGATTTTATTTCATGATTCTTTCTTGGTCCAAACATAGCTGACAAGCTATGTTTGATTCGAAGAAGCAAGAAATTTGCCATGCATAAGGTCCCCCAATAGTTAATTAAATACTGATACAGAATTTAGGTGGAGGATTTTAAAGGTGTAGTTTGCTCTCTATACCTACACTCCATCAAGAGTTAACAGTGTTTTACTAATATTGCATCAACACACATTTATCCAAAACAGCTATTTCTCAGGGTTTATACCACCGCAACATTCGCTGGGGCCCAGGGATAGAATCTTTCGCAGATCTTCATGAAAATGTTGGATTCTGGAATGGGACACGCCTTATCAGACTTGCGTGGCGACCTCCAGCGGCTAATGTGGCTGTAGACCTATGTTCTTCGTCCGTGGGAAAATTTATTACATCAACACATAGAACTTTGTTGATGGCGAATACGAAAAATGTTAGTATTTTTTCTCTTTGTATACCTTGAACTTGTTATTAGTTATAGGTTGCTTAGTTAGTTATCGCAGTTTACTCCCTCCTATTGTTTATATAAACTCTTAAAGTGAACCGACATAAACTAGCACCTGGGTCTCACTTAAATCATAAAAAATACGCCATGAAGTCCCAGCCGGCAACAAAGTACAGCATGCCGGCATGTGCTTAATTCACACATATATAGAAAAATAAAATAAATAAGGTATAAATACATAAAACAGCTTTTTTATTGACAAAGAATTTATTATTGGATTATAAGATTGTGGCTTATATTTGATAATATAAAATTATAATTTAATTGATGATTTAATTAAGATTGGTCAAATAGCTTATTTGAGGTAATTTAAATACTAATTCTAACTACTTACCTATAGTTTTAGATATATTTTACTATTGCGCCATTATTGACATATACTTAACTCTCCATATACGTGTCCCTCTGACAAAACATTTGCACATTGATGGCACAGTAAGTATATTTATTACTTCAACAATGTTTGCAAAGAATCGCGACTGCCTAAACTATAAATGGTTCTACTAACTGGTCTTTTTTGCAATATGGAAATAGTACCTATGTCAGCTGCCGAACCCCATATCACAATGCCATAGAACTTTATACTATAGAAGTACGCGAAAAAGACGAATCTAGCAGATTTTTTATCTAACAATTGTCGATTGTAGCTTCTAACTACGACCGGATTGAAAGGATAACAGATGTCCCTAAAGCATATTATTGAATACTAAACTTAACCTTATTTATAATAAAATACAAAATCTATCACAGATTGGTGAGGTAAACACCGCGTTAGAGCTACTAAAGCATTATGGAGCAAAACCTTTAGTAGCTGCTGAAAAATGGACCAAATTATACACAAAGCATTGTACCGATACAGCCAGCTTACTCTGCCACGTAGACGTCTTTGACGATGCTTACTATGAAGGACAAATTCATACACTTGAAGTTATTAGCCAACTGCCAATCAAAAATGAGGTAAATGCTATTATGCACTTACAAATGCATATTGAAATACTGTATAAGAATTACTGGGAATAAAACAAAAAATATAAATACATCAAAACTCATTAAATGGTATATTAACAGAGACATGTTTATAAATAGACCCATATCGTGCGTAGGTTAATCTTGCACAATGATCCCTTGTGTTATCATGACACAAGAGATGTCATGATAACACAAGATATATCCTCGCACAAAAGCATTTTTTATTCGTAAAACAGTGTCTCTTCTCCAGTTCGGTATTATGAGATTCATGAAGCTATTACAATAATAATAGTAACATTTTATACAAACGTGAGATCCTTTTTGAATATGTAATGCCCGAATCTTTGACATACAAGAATCGATATCAAATTCGATACAGTAAATGTAGTTTAATACACATTCAATGGTCCAAGAATTATATATTCTTGGTACTTTTCCCAACAAGATTCGAAACCTCGTAGATCAGCAACATCTACAACAAAACATGTTATTTTGTTTTCTTAAAATCTCCCTTTAAAATTGAGCGCTTAGATGCATTAGGCAGTGAATATCCCAATTACAATAAAGTTGTAATAAATACTAAAATACCTTTACTCAATAGAAAAACACTTAAATAAGCTAGAAATAAATCATGAAACTTAAAATGTCCCTTGTAATGAATGTTCTTGGTATAGGGTCAAGAGGATAGTACTGATGATAAAATAGACGATAGCAAAGCTAATTTGAGTATCCCAAAGATTTACTACGCTTGGAACAATAATGAAATAAATAAACACATGATGAAACACTGCTTTAAGCACGAGAAACAGAGACCAAACTCAGGTTTACAACTAATAGACATCCTTAATGGCCCAAGGAGCAAATTTAAATACGCAGGCCAACATGAAATGGATTGCAGGTGAGCATAAATATTCTTTAGAAATCTTATAGATATCTAAAAATGACCATACTGACTAAAACTTGCCATGGATCCCGTTACCACTCCTTTGATGATATTACTCAAATATAACATGTTTTTAAGGAGAATATTATAATACTTATGCAGTTATCTCTCTACTCTCTTATGTAGTATGTGAAAAAATGGGTTACGGGGCAAGTGGTCCCAGTCCAAAACTAGGACCTGGGACCACTTCTACCTTTTCGAAATTGTTAATAGGCTACTGGGCCCAAGTATGTTTAACTATTGGGACCATTTCTGTTCTGATTATTCTCTAGGGGTTTACTAGTCCCAATAAAGTGGTACTAGCTTTAGACAAGGGAAATTATAACACATAAGCGAAGGTTAGTTGGTCTCGTTCGTTTTAAGTGATTGGCGCTATGGTTACGATAGTCGCCTTGCGGGTTCGATCTTCTCACAGGTCAAATATTTTCTGACTTATATATTTGTAAACATTGTCACGATACAGGAATTTCCCAGCACGGATATTGTCTTTAAAAAAAGGAAAGAGAAAGTAATGTAATTATCACTTTGATTTTTTATTCTATAATGTAAAAAATAAAACAAAAGTGCAGTTCTTTCCTAAAACTTTAATACATTAAACTAAGGTCAATCAATACTTTAAATATACAGTTTAGTCACATAATTTTTCGATGCAATGGCCTGTACTAATTTCACGTTTCCTTAATTCTAGAGGTATTCTTCTTAGACGTTTATGTGTTTTAATGAACTCTGTGGTTTTTTTTTTAATATAGCCATCCTTTTTTATTTTCCCAAAGTGATAATTAGTATCCATTTGTAACACTCTTAATAGAATACGTAAGTTTGGCTTGGGTTTTACCATTTTATTAAGACGTGCATTCCACGCCTCAAATGCTTTTTTTTACAAAAAACATGATTTAAAAGGGTCAACAGTATATTCTCTAATTATATAAGCATTGCGGGGCACACTTTTTTTAGTTTTCTTATAGTATTAATTTAAACTTTGACTGTCAGAATGATATCTTATTCAATGCATTTTTGAGGGTAGTAGGTATTTTATTAAAACACGGTTTAACAGACCGTTTTTAGTTGTGTTTATGATCTTTGAAAGTATTATTTTGTGAATTAAAAAACATCTCTTTCTTTTTTTAAAGAAAATATCCGTGCTGGGAAATTCCTGTATTGTGAGAAAGTTTACAAATATGTAGGTAAGTCAGAAAATATTTGACCTGTGAGAAGATCGAACCCGCAAGGCGACTATCGTAACCATAGCGCCAATCACATAAAACGAACAAGACCAATTAAACTTCGCTTATGTGTTATAATTTCCCTTGTCTAAAGCTAGTACCACTTTATTGGGACTAGTAAACCCCTAGAGAATAATCAGAACAGAAATGGTCCCAATAGTTAAACTTACTTGGGCCCAGTAGCCTATTAACAATTTCGAAAAGGTTGAAGTGGTCCCAGGTCCGAGTTTTGGAATGGGACCACTTGCCCCCTAACCCAAAAAAATATATTACTTTCTATATATGAGTCCGTATAGGCCGTACACTACAATGTCGAAAGTCCTCTTCTTCTTCTTGGTGTAAGCCCGCTTACAAGGGTGTTTTGCGATTCATGTTGTGCCTGAAAGTATGGTTCAGGCACAATACAACACTTCCAGTGTACAGCTGAAGTGAAAGCCTGAATTGGTTGTCATGCAATTTTACATAAAAACCAGGCAATCTCTTTAGCGGCAATAGAAGTTAGATAAATCAGTGTTAAAGATAATGTCAACAACAATCTTAAAAACATTTTTTTTGGATTGCATTGCATTGTGAGCTTGACAAGTATATGTTAATACCCAAGTGCTGAATAAATTTCATTTCATTATTATATTTTACAGAATGTTACTAATGGCAAGTTACTTAGGACACGTCAAGATCGTTGCACGGCTTATTAATGAGAGTAACGTGCACCCTAACCTCACCGATGTTTTAGGAAATTCAGCTGTTATGTATGCAGCGGTAAGCAAATATCCTAAAAACGATAAAGTGTAAATTGATCTATTAGGAAATTCGGCTGTTATGTATGCAGCGGTAATTAAAAACCCCAAAAGATTATGGTACGATTTTTTAATTATCCTGGTATACAGAAAAAAATGTTTTTTTAGTTAATGTAGTTTTTAAAAATAGTAGTATTTAGAAATATGCCACAACTACATAGACATTTATGATCTGACAAAGTTATTATTGTTAACATTAAAGCAACTTTTTTATAGTGTGGTGATCAGCCTGAAATATTACATTTTCTTGTGGAAGCTGGAGCAAGTATAGATGGCTATAATGACTCTTGTTGCACTCCGCTAGGAGTCACACTATTGAGATACGCCTGTACTCGGAGAGAAATATCACCTAGTGCAATTATACAAGCCGTATTACCACAGACATTAACCGAAGATCATAAATGTAAGTTGCTATAGATAGATAAAATAATAAATATATTACTAGACATGTATTGTCAATCATACTTGGTTGTTTACACTTTAGACAAAACAACAAACAATGGAGAAGTTACTGAATGGAATATAAATAGAGATGCCAATATTCTACCACTTCAAAAACGAGCCAGTGCTATAAGTAAAACATCTAAAACAACCCTGGGAAAAGACGCTCATGCTAAAAAGAAAGAAACTACAGATGAGTCTGGGAATGAACCTCCTTATAACTCTGTTCCCATTAACGATGTCAAAAGATTTTATCTAAGTATTAATTGTGAATATGCATCGATAGTAAATGAATTGTACGATATACCAAATCCTATATCTCCAGTACCATACATTTTTGATGTGTTTGATATGCTTAAAGAAATAAATACTGTTGCTGCAGAAGATGATCTTAAGAAAGTGGATAAGACGATTAAAAAAGCGGTGCCTTCTAAAGTTTTAAAAGGCGAAAGTAAAATTAGTAAAACCTTTATGAACGCGAAGCTTGACCAAATAGACAAAGAGATGGATATGAGAGAAAACCTAAAAAAAGAAAGGTAAACTTTAAGTACATTTAATGATAATATTCTGAAATTAAGTCTCGTGTCTGCTGAAATATGATTCACACATCGTTTTTGGTTTATTTCCCATAATAGTATAATATATTTAGGAACGGTGGATTTCGAAACTATTACGCCACGGAGCCATATTCAAAAATCATTTGACAATTGCAAGACGGATCTGTATGTGAAGCTTTTTAATTAAGACTATTACTTTAAGTGATGAGATATCCTAAAATAATAAAATATCCTAATTCCAATCCCAATCCCAATTGTAGAGAAGACCACATAATGTCGACAATCCTGGAACTACTGGCAAGTGGTGCTGATCCTCGTAATGTCCGATGTCCATATTCAGCTGTGTTCATTGCTACTGTTGCTGGGTGTCCTGACCTAGTGCGGCATTTGGCGCGATATGGTGCTGATGTTAACCAAGTTTGTTCAGAAGTGAGTAAATATGTGTAGTACAGATTTTCCTAACCATGTCTGGAGTCTGGAACCACGCCTCTGCAAGTATTACCGAGGCGCTGGAGTATTAGGCAGCCCTATCACCGCCCTAAATGCCTAATTATATCGGACGCGGATAGTGCTGTAGCTTTATTTAGTGTAATGAGCCCACGAGCTGCGTGTAGAGTGATGTTCAGTACGCACTAAAGAGCGTCACTTTTACTTCATCGGAACATCGTGCAAATCTGCGTGCTAACATATTAGCTCTGGTAGACAACGCCCGCCGCTTCCGTTCGATATCAGCATGATCCCTGAGGTCAACAGTAAGGATGTGTCCTAAATATGTACCTACATCCAAAATAAAGAATCTTCATCTGTATGTTTTCAGACACTTGGTTATTCCCCATTAGACGTTGCAGTCAGCGGACCACTTACAGATGAAACAGTACAAGTAGTACGTTCTCTTCTCGAAAGTGGCGCTAACGCTAACAACCGACTATCGTATCCCATGCTTGTTAGTGACTCTGATATTGGTCCGGTTCTTGGACCCACGTTACTGCATGCAGTATTAGCCAAAATGGTTGACTATGAAGGTGATGAAGATGTTAGTACCCATCCTACTTCCTACTTATTTCATAAATGTGAAAGTTTGTATATTTAGATGGTTCGATGTTTGACACTGAATCACGAAATTTAGAATGTAGATACCCTTAATTAACTATATCGCGAGTCGTTCATGTTGTTTAATCATTATAATTGAGACCGACGACTCTAAGGGCTCTCCGTGGCACGGAGACGCTCAAAAATGAAACAACCTTGATGACCATCCACGTATTGAGCACTCATGGAGCACTTACGGACGACGGTGAACACAAGCTGGCTATGAGCGCCTAAAAAAACAAAACAAACTTCCCAATGATATTAGAGAATTGTCTACGAATAAATTTAAAAGAATTATTAAAGCCAAATTGTGTAGCCAAATTGTGTGCCAAATATTACAAAATTTCTGAGTATTTAACTGACAAAAGTGTGACTTGGGATTGAGTTGTACTGAGTCAACACATGATTGTAATTAATCTTAAGTATATTTTATTTTAAAAAAGGATTCCTACTGAGTTTTCTGGCAGTGTCTCTCAGTAGCTGCCACGTCATGCACTGCACGGTAGGGTAAAAAAAATTACGATTTCACATAAATGTAAAATTCTTACGGAATAAATGATTATTGATTTTTGACTTTGACTTTGAAATCTAACAAATTGTCAAAAGTTCTTGTTTTTGGTGATAGCTATCTAGTTCTTCGAGGTTGTTGGTGTTTTGTATCAACAGTTGCACTTAATGCGAAAATATTAGATTTAGTCCCATGGACCGTATTTTTGGGATTGACACTTGATTCAAAATTGCAATGGGGTCCTCAGATTGAAAAGTTAGCAGGTAAATTAAGTTCGGCTTCCTATGCTGTGTGGAAAATAAGGCAATTGTCAGATGAACAAACTGCTAGATTAGTGTATTTCGCGTACTTTCATAGCATTATGTCGTATGGCATTCTGCTATGGGGTTCGGCGGCTGACATAGGTACTATTTTTGTATTGCAGAAAAGAGCAGTCAGAGCCATTTATGGTTTAGGCAGTCGCGATTCTTTGCGAAATTTGTTTAAAGTAATAAATATACTTACTGTGCCATCGGAATATATATATCAGAATATAATGTTTGTTAGAAAAAATATTCATAATTATAAAAAGAAAAGTGAACTGCATAATATAAATACTAGGAATAAAAACAAACTAGCCATGCCAGGCTTTAGAGTAAGCAAAACTAATAAATCATTTTTAGGAAATTGTATTAGGTTTTATAACAAGCTTCCTACTCAAATTACTGATCTGCCTGACACAAGTTTTAAAACACATATTAAACGTATACTTATGGCTAGGGGTTATTACACCACTAAAGAGTACATCGATGACAAAGACGTCTGGCTCTCACTTCCTACCTGCACATTGCTCGCTGGAGATCTTGTAGCCATATAGACATGACTGATCTGCTGTGTTACGTGAACTATCTGTAAATGATTGACTATCATATACTTAATTTAAAATTATTGACTCTGTCTCAAAATGAATAATGTTATTGTTTCGAAGTTTTTCTTTTGTATACCTAAATATAATCTAAAATAATAAGCATTCAGCCAACCGATCGAGCATATATTGTGTTTGCCTACTAAATAATTACTCTAATTGGACCAAATCCCGTGTTCATTCCCGCTTGAGTATGTTTCGCCGGACCGTCTCAACTGGGTCGTGTTGAAACCGGTAGTAGATGAACCCACTGAGTTTGTTTCGCTGGGTCTTCTCAGTTGGGGCGCATTGGATCCGGTGGTAGCATTAAAGCGCGACCGTCGTTATTAATACAAGGTCCGTAATAATAATAATACCTTTAATATAGACAGAACCATTGACAATATGTAGTAAAAATATTAGACTTAAAGTAGATAATTAAGACATAATCTCTTGACAATAACTTGATACGAGCTAGCTAAATATCATTTCTGTAATTAAATAAATTTATAAATGTTTTCATACAAGATGTACCTAAATATCTATGTTACTAGAAATAATATCTAATGTATACAACTATATTACTACAAACATGTTCTGACTATTTACAAGCGCTTTTTTAAAGTCTACGTGAATAACAACCTTTTTTATTTTATTTTATTTATAAGTAACCCTGAAAAAAAAGTAACGAATCGTATGAAAAACGTTCGGAAGCGCTGGAAACTATAGGATAATGATAATTTGATTTATGTTTTCTTATCTTTCAGTTACGTATTGCACTATTAGAGTTACTTTTAGAATACGGTTGCAATCCATTGACACGATTTCGGGGCCGATCATCCGTGGATATTGTCATGTCTAAGAATTTCAACTTACTGGACATGTTCATCAAGAACCCTAGGACCAATCTAAACGGAATTATCAATGAAGATAATCAGACAATTCTTGTGAAAATGTTCTCGACGCCTTTTTGTCACACCTTGCCTTCTACTGATCGTATACAAACGGTATTACCTAAAATTAATGAATTATAAATATAAGTAGTAGTTTACCATCGCGATGATCGCTTATCTAGTCGACGCTTATTATGAGTCTGCACTATGAATAAAACACGAATCATTTCAAGTAATGCAGTACACCCGTCCCAATCTTATAATGAGCAATAAGTATCGTGTAAGAGTATAATATTTATTGGTTTTAAGTATGAAATTCTGATATTAGAAATTAACCATCTATCCCAAATAGAATCAGAGCAATCACATTTTAGAATTAACTAGCTGTGCCCCGCGGTTTTACCCGCGTTAAACTTTATGAATTATCCCAGCTCGTCCCCCGTAGGTAATAGCGTAATAATATGTAGCCTATATGTTGACCCGACCTCTAAGTAATATTCATGCAAAATTTGAAGTAAATCCATGCAGGGCTTTTTGAGTTTAGCCCGGACATACATACAGACAAACAGACACACAGACAAAAATTCTAAAAACTATATTTTTGGCTTCGATATCGAAAGTAGATCACGCCCCAAGTATCCTTTTAAAAAAATATTCAATGTACAGTTTTGACTTTCCTACGGTTTTATTATATGTATAGATTCCAATCCGCCTACTTTGTATTTTTTTGTTTATTTACTGAATACATTTTTCAGCTAACTAACCTCCTACTATTTGGTGCTGACCCGCTACTAAAATGTCAGAATGGAGACGACAAGTACGATAACCTGTTTGTATACGCAAAAAACACGATAATGAAATTTGATACCCCCAAAACCAGTGAGAAAGTATCTCCTCCAGGTAATAATGACACCCGAAAACAATTCCATATTATTATATTTTTACTCCATTACTATCTCTGCTGTGTGTGTGCGTCTGTGTGTGTGTGTGCGTGTGTGTGTGCGTGTGTGTGTGTATGTTCAAGTGCCCGCGCGTGTGTGAGTGTGTGTGTGTCCTTTCACTTCATATAAGCAAATGAATTTATCGCTTGCTGTCAGTTGTGTTGTAACAAAAGGTTTATATGAATTAACATATCAGAAACAAGATTCTAATATGCTGTAATATTTATCTAGATAGTAAAAAGGCCAAACCAGACCCAAAACCTAAGAAAGTAGAGAAAAATGTTCCTCCTAAAGGTGAGTTCCTACTGGAAACTGCTTACATATAATTTATATGTAGCTTTTACACATTTGTCGTCTTGTCGTTTCGCTTCTATAAAACACGTTTTTTGGATAGGTCGGTAAAATGAAGTAGGACCTACATACAAAATTAACAGGTGGTGTGAATTCCACTAATTGTCAGTTTAATTAATGCTAGATTCAATTTGCACAGCAATCTCGCCCGCTCCTTTCTTACATGTGCATTTTTTTGCGGGCGGAAGGATGGTACAAATTGCATCCTGGCTTGACTTAACTGACAATTTACTTTTGATTATTTGATACAACAAATTAATTTTGTTATTTTATTGTTAAGGATATCCGAAAAGTAGCGGCTGATTGCATTACTTAAGTATTTTAATAAAATTAAGTTGTTTCGATGTGAAAATCTTGAAAAGCATAAAATATACGTTAAAAGTAATCTGTTTAACAGGTCCAGCTAACAAAAGTAAAGTAGGAGACTTAGTAGTTGAGGTTTCGGACTACAAACAAGCTTTAGATCTTGTGGTAGAATGTGCGAGGCTTCTCTATATCAGATGGGTACAAGCAAAAGTGATGAAGAGTCTTATCGAATTGGTTGATAAGTAAGTAGAACTTTATTCTCTCTGATAATATATAACATAAATAGTAGATGTTACTTAAGGAGCTTAATGTAGCTAGAAAACTAAACAACATGTAACATCCACTAAAGTCGCAAACTAGTAGGTAGTTTGCGACTAAGAAAAAGAAAAGAACTTCATTGCCTTTTCATTGTGTTTTACAATTTTAATTTCGAGAATTCTTACCTACTTTCTTAATGAAGTGTCTCCCAGTTCATTTATTCTCACGTAGGTACTTAACATACGCATTAACTTTCGTTTAAAGATATTCACATCGACACTGGAACATTATAATGAATGAACATAAAAAAGGAAAATGCACCGGTCTTTGGCTCACTCCAGCACGTTGCCTGGAAATTTGGGACATATTGAAGACAACGAAAAAAAAATTATACACCGACAGAATGACATTGCGATACGTGATGTGTATAGTTAATTTCTATAATAAGAAGAGGATGAAGCAATTGAAAGGTCCAAAACTATCGTTTGAAGAGAAGGGTATAATAGAAACAGAAGTAGTCAAACTTCTACATGAGCACAAATTGACTGCATCGATTCGCCTAGATATGGAGCCTTTGTCACGGCCGTATGTCGCTCCAGAACTCACTGTTAATGTAAGTGATCAAATATATTTTATAAAACAACATCCAGATCCCGACCATTTTGGTGGATATTCGGTATGTCGGGCAGAGTGGCGAAATCACCTTATGCAATGCAATCTGATTATGGTGTTTTACTTATTTTTCGTAGCGCCGCGCGACGTTGCGTTTGCCGTTTGCTTTTTGTATGGCCAATTATCATTATGTAAGAGGTGCTAAAGCAGCGAACAACTGATACTTGATTAAACAATATTGTACAATTATTATATATTGTAATTAATGATAATTCCCTCAGAAGCATGACTAGGCTCAGAAAATAAACCACTTTTGGAGGTCATCCAGTTCCTTTTTAAATAATAATGATAATCTTAAGTAATAATAATATGATGTAATAATATTTTTTAAAGATTAAATGCACACATGGCTAAATATTTACGAGCCTAAGGTGAAGGAGAAGCAATGAAACTAAATTGTCTGTAAAAGCCATGTTAAAAAAGGTTTTTTAACTCGTAATACCGCTTATTATAATGTATCTGCCAGTTAATCCCGAGAAATATGAAATTTATACTCAAAGTATCCCTTAAACCCCTAATAAACTGCAATCATGGCAATGCAATGAAGACGCAATCCAAATCTTAAAGTCTGAGATTTAATTTAAACATTATCCGTTTACCTACCATCTTAAAGTTAAAACCATCACTTAATAAATTAATATTACAATACAAACCCGAAAAGCTACCAGAAAGTTTGAGAAACTTGAAACTTGTGGATGCACTGAATTTGCGAGCCATTGCAGACTCCATTGTTTCACTATTATGTCTGTAACGTGTGTTGCACGTGGTCTTTATTTCTTTTTTTATGGGAAAGCTTAATGCAGCTTTAATTATTTATTATTTCTATTTTCAGGAAGAAAAATTCAATGTGTGCTTCGAATGTATCCTTCCTCTAAAAAATGAGAAGATTCTTTGTTCCTCATGCAAATTAGTTTCCTTCTGTTCTTTAAAATGTATTAAATTTAATACAGGAAGGCCTAATTGCCATCCATGTAGTGACTCTCTGAAGAAAAAATATTTCATGAGTCCTGAAGAAAGTGAAATTAATAATGATGCCTCAGTTATTTTGTAGATTTCGAAATATTTTTAAATAGCTGTGACAATGTAATCGAACTGGTAACATTTTTTTTTAATTATATGTATCGACAAATCTCATGAACTTTTAATGAGCTCAAGAAATAGAACGCTGCGTCACTGCTAGGTAAACCGGTTTTAATTTAAGTGTCATATTAACCTTGCTGTCATCTGCATAACCTAAATGTCTATGATAAGCGGCGACCCATATTTATATTAACCTCAGTCTATCCTATAGCCTAAGTTATACATAATGAGTGATGAGCGACGAGCAATCTTCATATTGACCTTGCCCTCTCCTATTTAAGGACTAAAGTTAACATCTCGTCAGTACCTTTAGTCAGTCAGTCAGTAATTTAAGCAATATTATTATGATAAAAAAGTCATTATCACATTCGAAGATGTTTTTGCCCGGTAGGTAAATACTTGTAAAAACATTGACAGACAAAAATCTTGCCCTTCAAGCCTTGCCAACCACTGATCCCAATATTTTTTTAAAACAATAAACTAAAGAAAAACAATATTCACAATATGTATGAAATAAATCAATTTCGTTGTATAACATAGTTAGCTGCATCGCTGTATCTACTGCAGACAGAGAGAGCGATCCAGAGCAACGATAGAGATGCCCAAAAGACTAAGGTTTTGATGTGAAACATCTATAGCCGCACGTAAAACAGATTTCTGGCGTGGCGACGCGTCGCCACGCTATACGATAGTAGTGTGTACGGTGTGGCGACGCGTCGCCATGCGCAATCGACTTTTTATTTTATCATTATGACATATTTAGTTCCTATCACAATATGTTCTTTTCTGCATATTACTTTTACAAAATAATGTCGATGTTTCACATCTGCCAGGCGTCCCGTGACGGCTCACATTTTTCGAAGTTATACTTCTTTTGGCGCGATGGAGAAAAATGATGAGAGTGAATTTTTACGATGCGCGCGCACACCGACACCTAAATTTAACAGCATGAAGTTAGTTCTAGATGAGAGTGAATTTTTACGATGCGCGCGCACACCGACACCTAAATTTAACAGCATGAAGTTAGTTCTAGGTGGTATGAAAATTGATAACTATGTTCAAGTTGTATATTCTAGTATTTTTATTTAAATAAAATCTTTTTGATTAATTTTTAATATTTATCGTTAATCACTACTGCATTTTAGTTATTTTTTTTCCATACGCCAAAGAAGTATAACTTCCAACGCGTGTACATAAGTACACACAGATTTTTTTTTCACTTCAGAAAATGGTCTTGAGGATTTAGGGTGATGTAGGGAAGCTTCTTCATAGGAAACATTTTGCTGAGCCATTAAGAGCTTGATAGCTTCCTGTCTGCTCTGCTCCGGGCAATCCCTGCTTGTTGCAAAATGATTGCCAGAACAGTGGAGGCAGGAGACCTTGCTGTCCTGAATGTTACACTCATCTCCAGGATGGGATTGGGTACAACGATAACACCTAGGCGAGGAACGGCACTGAGCTTTGACATGACCAAACCGGCAACACTTATTGCACTGTATGGTGGGATATTTGTACAATTCAACGGGAAGAGAAGTGGGAAATGAATAAATTTTGGAAGGGACGATTTGGCCTTGGAAAGTAATTACCACCGTCTGAGTAGGAACCTTGTAGGGTTGCCATCAAGCATGGATTTTCTATTAAAGCGGCGCGCTTTTAAAACCTCACCGCAACTGCTAGGGAGTTCTAGAGAATCAACAAACTCATCCATTGATAAATCAACTGGGACATGACGTACTATACCCATTTTGGTGATATTATAGGATGGAATTGTAGCCTGGTATTTGTTTAATTGGATAATTTCATTGTCCAGGAATTTGTTAGCATCTGTTGCCGTATTAAAAGTTATTGAGATTTTATTCCTACCAACTCTTTTAACGCCATCACGGCAAATATTTGCGACACGGTTACGAGATAGAAATTGTCCAAATTTAATTGGGCGTATTGTTGTCCCAGCGGCGGAGTCCGGCTCAGTGCGGGAAACGTGTACTAAGAATGGGCCTTTGTCCAAGTTGGTATACTCTTTAATGCCTATGACGAGCTTAGGGTGAACATATATATTTTGCATAGACGGAACAGTATTGTCTTTATCTAATTTTTTGGAAGCGCTGCAATCAGCATTTCCTATATTGGCCAGACGGCGTTTCGATGTGCTCGAAGGAACTGATGATGACGGAATGAACGTCCCATCCAATGGAATATCCATACCCTCCTCTGGAGGATCTGGAGGGAGGTTAGGTGCGGGAGGGTCCATTATGGACGCCTCCCGGATTACAAATTAATCCAGTGGTGCCCAAATTATTATTTTTTTAGTTTCTATATATTTAGCCTTTTAGAACTGTTCAAGGGGGGGTTTAATTATACAAAAATAAATTTACATATTTTTTTATTAATTACAAGTACAAAAAAAATTACGTGTCCAAATGGACACGCTAAGCACTTACAATAACAAAATGCTAATGTATGAAATTCGATGTTGTACCGTGCACACACGCATAGAATAGGTATTTATTGTTTAGGATGGTACAAAACAAAACAGGGTACACACAGTCCTACATCGCATATCATACATTCGGTTCTGATAGACGAGTTTTTGGACCTGTAATTTGGTCCTACACATCGTCAAGCCATCATATCATTTTATCATACACATTTTATTATTTAGGTTGATACTATTGTTATCAACACAATGCATAAAAGCATAATATCTTCAAACCTGTTTCGTCGCATAGAGTTGCAAATAAGCTCATTCCTCGTATCTGCCTGAATGCTCCAATAAAGCCGTCTATTGGCAGCAGGTGAATAGCCACTCAAAATCAATATAGCAATAAAGCAGCTAATTTCTGGAGGTGTTATCTTAGGATCAGATGCATTCTTCCATAGATCGTAGCCATTTGATTGTTGGACAAACATATCTCTAACATCATCATCTATAAAAAAAGCTCAAATGAATCAACAGCAGACCACTCACCACTGTACTGTGTAGCACTGTTAGTTGCAAGTTCAGGAAACTATCCTAAAAACGGCTCTAGATCGCCCTTGACCAAACTATGTTCTAGCTGTTTTACCAACAAGATCATCAAAACGACGAGGAACTTCATCAGAAGTTGGTTGGTGAAATGTTTTCTGCTCTTCCTCCACTATCTTCATCGCCAGAGTCCTCGTCCGTCAAAACAGCTGGATCTGAAGGCGCTATGAATAGACTCCGGCACTCGACCATCATTTTATCTTCGCCTTCTTCATAAAGAACATCCATTATTTAGTGCACAGACTCAAGTAAACTGCCCGAAATCATTATTTCTAGAATAAAGAAAATACATTTATTTTGCTATATGCTATATGGCTAAAGCCTAGGGTGGCCATATGGACACGGCAAGTTTAGCGTACAAAAACTCATACTTACTTTTATGCAAACTGAAATAATTTGTTACGTACTTATAAATAAACAATCCTTTAGTAAATTAGTGCAATAAGAAACTGAAAATTCTCAATATATTTGAAATTATTCTACTTACCCTTGTCATGGATCCATTTTTTCAATGCTTTTCTGAAAGACGAAATGAAATGCGAATACCCGCCAAATGAATGTCATTTTCTTCTTCTTCTTCTTTTTCCAAATGGCAAGTTATGCCGATGTCGACAATTCTGCCAATGTCAGATGTGAAATGGAAAAACGTGCGTTAAAATTTAACCAAGATTTTGAGAAATGTTAAAACTAATTGTGTATCTTGTCGATGGGGTTAAAACACTGAAACAAACAGACACAATTATATACATATAATAAAAAGAATGTTAAAAATAGATATATATATACATATATAAACAAAGTATGCCACACCAACATTCAGACTTAGATTCATAATTTGATGCCATTGCATCTTATAAAACACATTAATACTTCATAAAGTTCTGGATAAGGGAATGTAAGCAAAGAAGAAAAGTTAATGGGAATGGGGATCTTTAAATTTGGAAGATGACCATATAACTTATAGGTAGGATTATTATTGGAACATTCAAAGAATATGTGGTCCAGGGTTCCCTCGTCCAAACCGCACTCACAGAGTGATGAATCCCGAATCCGTATTTTGTGCAGGAAAACAGGTGAACAACAGAAACCTAATCGCAGTCTACAAACAGTTGATATCACCCATTTAGAGACCTTTTTATATTTATTGAACCAAGGTTTTATCACAATATGTGGTTGTACCCCATAATAAAAGCCACCTTTCATTTTGCTAGACATACACACATCAACAAAGTCTAGGGATACGTTATTTTGAAATCAAACATGGCTTTATTGTTTAAAACCTATTTAGTTTCCTTAAAAAGTTTATTTACAGATTTAAACCTTGTCTATTCTTTATTCAAAATTTAAAAATTAAAATGAGAAACAAATGAAAACACGCAAAGCACAGCGCAATCTTGAGTTGTATCTAATTTCAAGAAGTTGCATTAAAATTTTTTTTGCGTGTTAATTGAAGAAAACCTGATAAATTGTTTTATTTTCTTTTCTCAATTGGTTGTGTAAGCTTTTTAGCGTCATGCCACGCCATCATTTGAGTCGAGATGAAATGTTACGGGCAGTTGGCATGTTACAAAACGGTGCTATTCAACGCGTCGTTGCTGAGTCTCTGGGCACAAGCCAAAATGTGGTATCCAGGCTGTGGTCACGTTATCGCGCTACTGGAGATGTGGCAGAACGGCACACAGGTAGATATCGTGTTACCACTCAGAGACAGGATCGATTTCTCCAAATGACCGCCAGAAGACTACCCAATATCACAGCGATGCAACTAGTGCAAAGGCTCCAGGAGGGTCAGCAGCTGCTGGTGAGCGACCAAACCGTGCGAAGGAGGCTGCATGAAGTTGGTCTTCATGCTCGCAGACCGCTACGAGTCCCAGCGCTGCGACGTGGCAATCGCGGTAGGCGACTTTTATGGGCTCAAGAACATTTGACATGGAGTGATCAACAATGGTCATTGGTGCTGTTCACTGATGAGTCCCGCTATGGATTTCATCCAGATTCGAGACGAACACGCGTTTGGAGAACTCCAGGCAGGGTCAGCCGTCTCCGACATCCACAGGAGGTCCACTCTTACCAAGGCGGGACAATTATGGTGTGGGCAGGAATACGAATCGGCGGACGAACCCAACTCATTTGGATTCAGGGCAGCATGACTGCCCATAGATACCGTGAGGAGGTAGTAGAACGTGTCATTGTCCCGCTCAGGGCCCTAACGGGGCAAGAATTTCAGCTCATGCATGACAATGCACCTTCCCATACAGCGCGGCTGGTGAGGGCCGCCCTTCGAGAACACGATGTTCAGGTATTAGATTGGCCTCCACAGTCGCCAGACTTAAACCCAATTGAAAACGCCTGGGACATGTTACAGCGAAGAGCATTGAGGGATTTTCCGCCCAACTTGACAACAGAAGAACAACTTTTCGAACATTTAAAAAGAACTTGGGACTGCATACCCCAGCAAGACATTGACACCTTAATTTTAAGTATGGAAAATCGTTGCCGCTGTGTGATTAATGTTAGAGGAGGAAATACCGATTACTGATTATCAGATTTGGTAAGATTTTTATTCATTTAATTCGATTGAATAATTTTATAAGAATAAAATGTTTTTGTTCACTCAGTAATTTTCTATGGCTTAATTAATTTAAGACTTTTATTAATTAGAAAAACAAAATCGCATCGTGTTGTTAATGTTTAAATATCGGCCATGAAATTATCTTTAATTCTTCCATTTACAGTCATAACAAAATGTTTATAGTTTTCTAGATAATCAATGAAATGTTCAATATCCCTAGATTGTGTTGATGTGTGTATTCCAATAATTTTGCCATGCAAGTTTTAAGTTCCCTTTGGGAAGGTTTAGCAAGTCATACCCATAAAAACAGTAAAATCTATTATCTACAATTTGGGATGTAACAGCTTCTTTTGCCAATAAGTCAGCAAATTCATTCCCCTTAATACCACAATGACTGGGGATCCATACTAGTTGGACAATTTTTCCTTTTGTGCAACAAGCCAAGAGAGATTTTTTAATTTCCAAAATAAGAGGACTATGAATCTTTGATCGATAAGCGCTTTGATCTAAGGTTTTCAGGGTACTTAAAGAATCTGAGAAAATTACTGCTCTATTTATATTGTGACCCTCTATAAAGCGGCATGCTTCCAAAACAGCCACACATTCTCCAGTGAATACTGAAGACTCCTTAGGACACCTATATTTTAAAATGATGCTAGAAGTTTGGTAGTATACTGAAATTCCTACAGGCTTAGTGTCTGCCAATTTTGAAGCGTCAGTGTAAAATCTCTGAAAACCACTCCACCTTTCTTCAATAATTTCATTGAAGATCATGTCTGCCGCGGGGTATGTTTTTGAAATACCAATATCAAAGTAAATTTCTGGTTTAAAACATAAAACTTCAAAGTCAAAGCTAAAAACTGGTAGTCTAGGAAACTTAACTATAGGGATCACAAAATTATGATACTCTTGAAAGGATACAAGAATTAATGGCATATCTTTATTGCGCCAATATCTTGCCTCTCTAAATTGCAAACTTAAATTAGATAACATGTTAATTAAGGGGTGAGAGGACTGAGTTATAACTTTGGATACAAATCGAGAAGCTAAAAACTGTCTCCTTATGGCCAAAGGGGGATCAGCACACTCAACCTGCAACGCATTGATGGGAGAAGACTTCATGCAACCAGATATGATGCGAAGGCACATAGATTGAATCTTATCTAACCTAGATAATGCCCCTTTATTACAAGGAATCATCAGAAAACTTCCATAGTCCATTATACTACGTATTAAGGCATTATACACCAACTTCATAGTATATGGATGAGCACCCCACCAAACTCCTGCAAGAGCTTTTAATATCGGAACAACTCTCTCGCATCTTTGAACCAAGTAATTTATATGGTGTAAACCAGTTAGTTTGGAATCCAAAAAGACACCTAAAAATTTAACTTTGGGCCTGATCGGGATGTTTTCACCATTTATATTGATTGATATTTGTGGTATATTTTTTTTGCGGGTAAAAATAACCACTGAGCTTTTGGTAGCAGACAAACTAAGGCAGTGCCTCGATAACCACTGATTTAGGGAGTCCAGGGAGATACAAATGGAAGATGCTGCATTCTCTATAGAGGGGTTAATCACATATAGAGCCATGTCATCGGCATATTGTAAAATACGACAGTTTGTATTAAGACATGACCCTACATCAGCCGTGTAGAGATTAAACAACAAAGGACTTAGAACTCAGCCTTGCGGTAGACCCCTCCAAGTCCTTCTAGCATCAAAATTCTCACCCTGGACTCTCAATACCAGGGATCGAGACATGAGTAAACTGAAAATGCAATGAACCATCTTAACCGGAACTCTCAGCTGTAGCAACTTTTGCCCGAGGGTAGGAAGATGAACACTATCATAAGCTGCAGATACATCTAAGAAAGCTGCAACCAAAGATTCGTTTTTAGAAAAGGCTAAACGAATGTCTGTGACCAAAACCCCAACACTATCATAAGTACCAAGACCTTTTCTAAATCCAAATTGGGAACTTGGTAGTAAGTTTCTGGATTCCACAAACCATTCCAACCTAGTCTTTATTAAATGCTCCAATAGTTTTGCCATTACTGAGGATAAAGCAATTGGTCGAAGACCATTTGGATCATCTGCATGCTTGCCAGGCTTAACTATTGGAATGATTATCTGAGTCTTCCACTGATCAGGAATCCAGCCAGAAGTAAAACAAAAGTTAATAATATTTAATAGGTATTGCTTGGTTTTTTGGGTAGAATTTACTATAAAAGAATAAGGAAGGCCATCTATGCCTGGAGCTGAGTCCCGGACATGTCTCAAAATATCGGTGAACTCATTCATAGAGAATGACCAGTCCAAAGGATCAGCTAAGATATTTTCTATAGGCAAGTAGGTGACTTCTGTTTCTGTTGGCACATATGGAGGGGCAATCTTACAAAAAAATTGTTCCGCAACTTCTCTAGTAATAGATGAGGAATTTGATGGAGAACAGCCACACCTAAATCTATTAATATGTTTCCATACAACAGAAGCAGGTGTAGCAGGGGACAATGAAGAGCAGAACTTAACCCAACTGGCCCGTTTCTTCCTACGTAGTAATCTTTTTGATTTTGCTAGCGCATGTTTATATAATACCAAATTATCGTTGTTCATCTGTGCATTGTAAATCAACTCAATCTCCTTACTCTCTCTGATAATAATAGTGCACTCATGATCCCACCATGGAGGAGATGGTATTTTATTACAGGCACTATTTTTTATTAGGAAGCAAGAATCAGCAGTGCCAGAGATGGCAGAGACTAACAAATCATAGCAGGTTTTAACATGGCAGTGATCATTATTATTTAAAATTTGAGTGTTTAAATTTGGAAGAGTGTCAATTTTACCATCCAATAGTGAAGAAAACTTACTCCAATCTGGCTTAGATAAATTATACTTCAGAAGTGGAGGGGAAACTTTCTCTAAATAGGTTTTTGTAGCCAAAGAAATTACAATAGGATAATGATCACTGCCATGTGTTAAACTAGTACATTGCCAATGGGCAGACGCTGCAATATCAAGGGAACAAAAAGTCAGATCCACACAGCTTTTGTGTTGTCCCGGAAGAGTTCTGCGAGTTGAACAACCATTGTTCAAAACACAGAGATTTAAACTGTCTAAGATCTCAACTAAACCCTCACCAAAGGGATCACAGCGCTCAGATCCCCATCTAAAATGGTGACAATTAAAGTCACCCATTACTAAAATTGAACCACTAACATTTTGAAATAGATTTCTTAAAATATTTAAGTAATTCCTATGAGGATGGGCAATATATACTGAAAAAACATTGATGCCCTCAACACAACCAGCAGCAATACTCATATCCTGATCAACTGCTGAAGGTGGGATCTGAAGGGACATAAATGGGACATGGTTATTAATGAAAAGAGCTGACCCTCCATAGCCGTCTGATCGATCACATCTAAGAATGTTAAAGTGGGGCATACGAAAACTGAGACTTGGTGTTAGCCAAGTCTCTGCTAAAGAACAAGCTAAAGGCTTGTACTTATTTAGAAGGAAAATGAGGTCATGTTTTTTGTGAAAAACACTCCTCACGTTCCACTGAAGGAATACCATTTTCGGAGCCATTTTTATATTGAAGTAAAATAGGGATAAGTGTATTAGCAACGTGGGACGGTGATGAGTTAGAAGAAAGAATCTGTATTACTAAATTAAGAAGAAAAGAATTGGTAGATGTATCTAAATGAGAATTGCTATTATTTAATGCGCAGCCATTAGGCTGTGAGGGTGGGGGAGAAGACGTTAACTGATTATGAGTATACTCATCATAAGAAGGTGAAAGGGGGCATGGGTCTTTGGCTTAAGAAGATAGGTTCTGTGGTATGACACAGTCCGCTGCTGAGCAGGAGTGGATTTCACAGCATTGGCATAACTCCGAGAAACTGCTGGTGTGGCTTTACTGGCTTCAACATAAGAGATAGCTTTTTCTGCCATGGTGGACTTTATTTTCCTCTGTCTATTGTGCTCTGGACAATCCTTGCTATTAGCAAAATGATTGCCTTCGCACAATATACAGAAGGCTTCCTCTATTGTGATGTTGCAGGTATCAACTATGTGCTCATGTCCACATTTGCTACAGCGTGGTTTGGACCTACATACAGACTCCACATGACCAAACCTACAACATTTCCGACACTGAATTGTAGGATAAATGTATTGTTGCACTTGAAGAGCTGTGTAACAACAAAATACCCTTTGGGGGAGAATTTGACCATCAAATGTAATAACACAGGTCTCTGTGGGTTTCCATTCTGAAATGCCTTCTTTCACAACTTTTCTATTTAACCTCCTAACTTTTAATATTTTTCCACATCCAGAAGGGACTTTTAGGTAAGATTTAGCCTCATCCTCTGTCATATCTGCTGGGACTCCGGAGACTACACCCATACGAGTGATATTAAAGGATGGAAGAATAGCAACAAATTTATGAGTAGAGAGCATTGGGTTAAATAAAAAAGTGTTTGCATCTTCTGCAGATGCAAACTCCACAGATACCCGGTTTCTTCCAACTCTCTTAACACCATCTGATATTACATTCCTGATAGAATTGTTTAGGAGAAATAAGCCGAAGGAAACAGGATGAAGAGTAGTGCCTGCGTTGGGTTGAGGTTCAATACGGGAGACATGAACTATAAAAGGCCCTTTGTCAGTAGTGGAGTACGTATCTCGGCCTATCGGGCTTTTAGCGAGTTTAGCAGGGACACTGGGCGGAGCGTTAATAGAACGTTTAAGAGGGGCAGAAGTCACAACCATTGGTTGGGATTCCAATGAGCATGCAAAATTAGCGAGCTGGGATAGGGGGTTAGGAGAAAGGATATGGACATTATTTGGGTAAGGGTTATACGGAGGAGTAGATGGACCATCCGGATGATCCCCCGGGTCAGGGGGTTTATCCGTATCCATCAAAACGTGATGAATACGGATTTAAATAAACACGAATTACACTTATATGTACGTACCACACGTATAGACACTCACAAACAATAACATTTCACCAAAAAACACAAATAGACACAATAAATTGTCATAAAACCACCAAAAAGCCAAAAAATCCCAGACACACGTGTTTACCAGTAACACACTGTGGCGAGAATCCGAATGTCATTTTCGTTTTCACAGTCATCTATACTAAAACTTTGACATTGTCAACATTCTATGAAATAAATAGATTAAAGAAAAAATAATTACCATGGACACAATAATGATTTGATTTTACCCCTATTTGTGTGGCCAAATGGCCACACTAGGCATTACTGGGTTAAAACAAACACAAACAAAACTAAATACTTACCACTCACCACAAATAACAATTAGGGTTAGTAACACATAAATCTGCGAAACACAATAAAAACTGGTGCCACAACACCAAAATCAATCAATTTTGAAAAATCTCTCTCACACGTGTGTTGGCTATCAAACAACCCAGGAGCGAAAAACTAGAATATTGTCTAAAGCTCAAAAGGACGATGATACCCCGGCCTGTAAACGCTAAATACCTACATAAATTAAAAAAATAACAGCTTGCTTTGTTATGGCGGGTTTGTGGGTGTTCGCTATTTTAAATTAATGAGAATTAATTGCTTTACGCGCATAACTGTATTCGTGAAAATGGCTTCGGCTCCTAAGAAAGCTAAAATAGCCACAACACCTGTAGCTGAAAGTAATGGAAGCAATGACATTGAAGATTTCATGGAGAAGCTGCAGGCGAAGAGAGACCAAACGGGAAAGTCGATTTTAGACTACAAGTTCAATAAAAAACGAGTTAGAATCATATCTCAAGAACAGCTAGTACCCGATAAATGCGAGGGCATTGTGTACTGGATGTCTCGAGACAGCCGTGTACAAGATAATTGGGCATTTTTGTTCGCACAAAAACTCGCCCTAAAGAATGGAGTACCTCTGCACGTGTGTTTTTGTATTATTTCTAAATATTATGACGCTTCTGTGAGACAGTTCCACTTTTTATTAAAAGGTAAGTTCTTTATACGTGTTTGTAGTTAAACAGAAAAGACACGATCCATAAAAATCTACTATTTAGACTAAAATCTATATAGAGACCCTTCTCAGATTTAAGTACCTAAGAATAGTATATTTTGATATATTTAGCAGAAGAGATCCTATAACAGATTACACCCGAATAATAACCGCTTTAATAACTGAGTGCTTGAGTTCCATAACTTTAATTTTAAGTAGCTATTCATATGTTCTCACTCATTTACTAACAGACTCCCAACTGAATTAATTCATATTATTTCTTATAACAAATTTAAAATGATCTATTGTAAACACAAGTATTTTGTGTTGTTGAAGTTAAGCTATAGTAGTTCAAAATACTCATCAACTTTTAGCTGTATTTTAGTTTGTGCTTTTGGCTATTGCAATTGAATAATATTCTGTTCTATTTTATGAATGAACATAGACAGTCTTTTATGTTGTTCAATTCAATTCATTTATTCACAGTAAACTTCACATTTTAAATTAAGTAAAATACATATGGTCCTTATTAATTTAATTTATATATTTAGCCTGTTTTAGGCATGTGAATACAGTTCTATACATTAACAATTTTCTTTCTTTCACAGAATTCTGTTTAACATTAAGTTCCAACAATACAATGCTCCAATCTTTAAGCTATACCTGGCTATTGCAAACAAATCATATTCTTTTCATCATATAAAGAATAAAAGTTATATAAATAAAATGATAAATAAATGTCTTCAGACAACAAACACACTGCCATCTGATCTTGAACTAGGCAGGGCCTGTACTATGGCAACCAGACAACTGATAGCATGCTTATATTTTTCATAATGCATATATACATATTATAGATAAATTTACACCCAGATATAACATGCTCATCACACAAAGATTTATCTTGAGTGGGGATAAAACCCACAATCTCTGTCAGGGTAATTAACTAGTACACCAACAGGCCAATTATTAGTATTAAGCGTGAAAATTCAATAAATCAATGTTTACAGTTGTACCTTTTTACTGCAGAACTGAACTTATAGAGATATTAAAATATGAGTAATAAGTGGTGTTACTGGAAGTTTAACAAATAGCCTATTAGTATGTGTTTATACAGGGTAAGAGTTTATTCATCTTTTCTTAAAGACAACACCCGCACTGGGGAATCTAATCCCTGTGTCGCAGGGTACTTTACAAACATATAGTAGACAGACACAAATTACATCCAGACTCAGAACAACTATTTATGGGTCACACAAATAGTTGTCCGGCTCGGGACTTGAACCTGCAACTCAAAGAGGCGAGGCGACTATCTTAGCTATTGTACCTACCTAAATGTTTTTTAAGGACTGCCGGCATTATTGAAATTAATCCCTGTGTTGCAAGGGTACTTTACAAACATATAATTGACATGCGCTGGAATCAAACCCCGGACACAAAGTGTTAAGGCAACTGTCTTAACCGCTGCACCACACATGCAGTCAATTAATTATAAGAGTCCTCTGGTTGTCTATGTCAATAAGGTACCTAGCCTGATAGAATGAGCTTGATTTGATAACAGAAAAATCTACAATTAGTTAATGATTGAAAAAAAGCAATATGTCAATAATTTTCACAAGGTTTTTATTTAATTACAGGTCTAGAGAAGGTAGCAGCAGACTGTAAGAAGCTAAACATACCGTTCCACTTACTAGAAGGTAGTGGAGCTGAAGCCCTGCCACAATGGGTTGACAAGCATAACATTGGAGCTGTGGTCTGTGACTTCAATCCACTGAAAGTACCTCTTGGTTGGCTCGATGGAGTCAAGAAGAAGCTTAAAAAGGATGTTCCACTTATACAAGTATGTATAGAGCAATATATATGTTTATATAGTTGGTATGGTTGGTAGATAGTTGTTGCAGGTCATGTGTTTGATTCTCATCCTGGATATCTCCAAAATGCCTTGGTTAATTGTAACAACTGAAGAGTGGAGAATCTGATATTTAACCTTAGAGCAATCACTGTATGTTAAAATACAATTTATAAAAATATATGCTACCTACCTTGGCTCTAGGCATGATCTTTCTTTCTATATAAAATAAATTAAAATGTTAATTACAAATAAGGCAATTACTATTCAAAAACAGACAACTAACTGCAACTTTGAAGCTTTTAAATTTCGTTAAACAAAACTTCCTTCTTATTCATTCCTGGCTTATTTCAATGTGTATAAGAAGATCAAATTACCGTCAATAACACAAACTTATGCCTAAACAGTATTTTATTAATATTAAAAAAATATAAAATGTAGTGGTGAGTAAAGTTGTTAAGGGCAAGTTTCCTAATCCTATCCACAAATACTGAAATTGTAAAAGAAATTGTGCCAGTAAACTTTTTGATAAGATACAGTCAGGATATCCTATCATTACCTGAACCATAATTAGGAAACACAGAACCAACAAAACAAAATACTAATAAAGAAATCATCTAATTTCAGGTTGATGCCCACAACATTGTCCCATGTTGGGTGGCATCAGACAAACAGGAGTACTCTGCAAGAACAATCAGAAACAAGATCAACTCCAAATTAGATGAGTACCTGACAGAGTTCCCCCCTGTCATCAAACATCCATACTCTGCAAAGTTTGAACCAGAGGTATTTATATTTTCCACATTTACTTCCACTTAATTTTAAAACTGATACCCAAATTAGTGGTCAACACCATGATAATGACGATGATTCTATTTCCATGATGAAAAGTATAACTTCTGGTATTTTTTATAATCTACTTGTGGAGATTAAACTTCAGGTTTGTGACTGCACAGGAAAGCCTAAAATATATGTGGACATCAAAGTTAGAATGATCTGTGCTTTAAAAAAAATTGTGATTTACTATGTGATTCCAAGTCCGTCCATTCGCTCATTTTCCGCTGTCATCACTTGTTTGATTTTTATATATGATGTATTAGACAGTTTACATTTTATTTGGTGAACTAAGTACAGTAAAAGAAAAGGTAGAAAGTTTAACATTCACATTATATTTCAAATTTCAGCCTATAGATTGGGATGAGGCAATAGAATCAAGAGAAGCTGACAAAACAGTAGGACCAGTAGCTTGGGCTCAACCAGGCTATGATGAAGCCATCAAAATGCTGAAAAGCTTCCTTGATAAGCGGTTGAAGATATTTGCTTCGAAAAGAAATGATCCTACCATAGATGCACTCAGTAACTTGTCTCCTTGGTTTCATTTTGGTAAGATTTTCTGCTTTGATTAGCTTGATCAGACCTTGATCAGATCTTCACGAAATCATAACATTGTAATTTAGTGCCCATCTTTAATAAATGCAATATGAAAATTATTAAAGATAGCAGACTTATTTAATATAGAGCCAAAAATAATTAAGGAAGCCGAAAATTATTTCAAATTGGTTGATAGAGTTTTTCGATTTAAGCATTTTAAGTTCTTACAAAGACAAACATACTTGAATCAAGCTCCATAATGTGAGGCTCCATTCAAGTATCATCATAATATGTAGGTATAGGATGTTCTTTTGCCCCCATGATTTTTTTATGCTTATAACATCGTCACTTATAGTAATTAAAATTTTCTTTCTTATGGGATGTCTTCTCTGGTTATGCAAACAAATAAAAAATAAGTTGCCGCACCCATATTACATGCATTTGTTCCCTATATTTCTTGGCACCTACTTCAAATGTGTATCACTGAAATTATTTCATATGTATAACAGTTTTTAGTGTATCTAGCAATGGATCCTCCTTGTTCATGATTCTATAGTTTTTTAGGCAACAGTATTTTCGGGGAAAGTATAGTTCTTCAAACATGATATCATTTTCGGAATTCTTAATTTTAGTCTTTCAAGTTCTCTATAGTTTGTAAAGTTTTTATTAAAATATTGAACAATTATTTATCAGTAATTATATATTATTTTGATGACCAACTTGCACTTTAAAAATAATCTTTAAATCTATATTGTGTAATAATTCTGATTTTGGATACACACACGTCCATTAAGTAACCAACCTGTACTGGTTTCAGGCCTTCCTCATATCTATCACTGGCCCTTGAATTGACGAACTCTTCCAGGAAAGACTATGTCCAAACATATTGAGTCTTCTAAAAAATTAAATAAATATCTTCCAGGTCAAATATCAGTACAGAGAGTGGCACTTTGCGTCGAGCAGTACAAAAAGAGTTGCACGGAATCCGTGAACGCGTTCCTCGAGGAGGCCATTGTGCGCAGAGAGCTGGCAGACAACTTCTGTTTCTACTGCGAACACTACGACAGTATAAAGGGAGCCAGCCAGTGGGCACAGAAGACATTGGATGATCACAGGTTTGATAATTATGAAAAATTTGCCTTTTAGCCAAAAAAGTCATTGCAAGTCACATCCTTAAAATTGCACTATTTTGCTACTTCCAACCTGTAAGGTCATCACCAAGATCAGGAATAAAAACATTAATTCAACCATACACTATGTATAGCACAAGCTAATGAAAAACCAAATTCTTGAATGCGGGTTTACATGCAGTCCAATTTTCTAAACTATAAATATACTGTTACCTTACCCTAAATCAATGCCATGCCTCTAATGTACTACATGTGGTACCTAAAATCTTGTATGGAAAAAAACTTAAGTATAGTGTACACTGGGTATCCTCATTATAACGAAGTTATTATTGGGCTACTAGGCTAAGGTTGAGGAACTATTCAAGGTAGAATAATTGAGCGTAACTTTATAGAGTATCTCATAGACGCAAGTCAGATTAGTAAAATTGTAATAATCCTTTTACAATGATCAGTACAGTTCAAATTCTCTTTATTGCACACAAAGAACTAAACTTAAAAGGCCTTATCACTAAAAGCGTTCTCTTCCAGGTATTTAATGAATGTACCAAAACTGCAAGTGACTAGAAAGATGGATAGTAGGTGGTGTACAGAATAAGTCAAAGTTGAATATAGAGAACACAATTGAACATTTCAATTAATATAATAATTTAAATAAATAAAAACACAAAATGGTATAAAACACAAATTAGAACATTCACCATTTTGTCAGATAACATCCTTTTCAGAGAATTTTAAACTAACTTTGAGCATGTGTAACCGACATAGGCAATGCATTCTACAGACGAGCAGTTACAGTGGCCATGCCCGGAAATGAAGCTTTCTGGACAATTCCGATCGATTAATATGACCATGAGATATGTATTTTACTTCCAGAATTTAATATAATTTTTATAATTTCCAGAAAAGACAAACGAACACACATCTATACACTCGAACAATTAGCCAAATCTGAGACGCACGACGACTTATGGAACTCTGCACAGATTCAGCTCGTGCAGGAAGGCAAGATGCACGGCTTTCTGCGCATGTACTGGGCGAAGAAGATTTTGGAGTGGACCCCGACGCCAGAGGACGCATTGAGCTATTCTTTGTACCTGAATGATCACTATAGCATTGATGGACGGGATCCTAATGGATATGTTGGTATGTTGACTATATATTTTGTCGTCACGGATACTCCGCTAAGGTTACATTAAAGCCAAGTTAACACATACTTATCTTACTAATATTATAAATGCGAAATTTTGTGAGTATGGATCTTTGTTACTCTCTCACACAAAAACTATGGAACGGATTTTGATGATACTTTGTTTATAGTAATATAGCTTATATATCCGAATAGCACATAGGTTATAATTGATAGTTAAACGCGGGTGAAGCAGTGGGGAACAGCTAGTTCATTATAAACTATAGGCTTTCTTAAAAGATTAGACAACGCCGCGGAAGGCATTCGAACACTTCCAAGTTCTCTGACTGTTACTAAAATGGTTCGAGAAGACAAATAAGGTAATGTCAAGGACACCATGAAAGACGAAGAGCGGAAGCTTCTCTCCCAACTAACTAAATCCTAATGCTATTGCTATATGCCAATTAAATTTAATTCTATAGTACTTTTGTTGAAAACCGATTATTCTAATGTTGAAACTTCATTGTTAAATATCGCGCTTTAGACCTTGACAACGAGTGCGCCAATAACTTTGAGGGAGGCAGTGGACGTATTACGGATTTTATTAAATTTCTAAGTCTACTAATTATAAGAGTTAAACTATTTTGGCGAGAACGATCCTTCGCCCCAAGCTAGATCGCGGATTTGTATACAGTCTTACTGCTCTCATTACACTTATTTTTGTTTATTAACGCGTCGCCTTAAAATATTGTGCTTGTCAAATTTCGCGTTAAACGCAAGTTCAAGTGCCCTTAACCGGCGAGCATGTATGGAGAATATAATGACAGTAAACTAGGCGAAAGAGGTGTGCAAGAATCGTCACAAATGGAAGGCAGTTGTCTCTGCCTACCCCTCTGGGAAACAGGCGTGAGTCTATGTACGGTCCATTTTTTCTTACTTGTCTTATTTGGTAAACAAACACTACTCGGCACGAAAATCACTAGTTTCGTCATCAATCACGCACTTTTAGTTAGGTATGAACATCTTGATTGTTGGAAGAAACACATACTATATAAATAACACCAAAAACTGCTTCAAATTAACCATCCAAACACATTAATTCTCTTAAAATCAAAATAATATCAGAATCCATTTTCACAGATTAATAATTATATTGGCAATTTGACATTTCAAAATGCTAGTTTGTCTTCGGAACTTAGAGAAGGGAAAAGTGAATGAATGATTCTGACCAGTGTGAACTGTATAAATTTAATGTAAAAAACTGAATAATAAAGCAGAATGTTTATATATATATATATATCAAGTTATATGTGTGTATGGTAATGTAAGGCATTATTTTTAAAAACTAAAGTTTTTGTTGTAACTGGTCGTAGACTAAAAGTATTATTTGACAAGTGAATTTTTTTGACTTGACGGGATACGTCCTGTCATTCGTCTCGTCGCCTAGCTTTATGTTGTACGTTACGGGTGCTCTCTGTGTGTGTTTGAAGTGAAAAAATAATAAAACTTTTAAAATGGCTGAAGTCAAGGAGTTACTAAAAGAAGGCTTAAGCCAAATTGGTACGATGTCTTGGAATAATTGTATAAACCATATAAAAAAAGAAGAGGATAAAATGATGCAGCTTGACGGACTTTTAGATGCTGCAACAGATGCACCTACCCAGGGTTTCATTGTACACCTGTCAGAAACGGAAGACTCCAGAAGTGAAGATACATGTAGTGAATCAAATGAATAAATAAATTAAAAATAGTTTTGTTTTATTTTTTATATAGGCCAACGATATATTTCAGGAATTATTTCTGTGATTAAGATAATGTGTGATATTCTGGCAGCTTACTACAAAATTATCAACGCTAATTTATTCCCAGGGCCATAACTAAAATTTTATTTGTCAGGAAATCCTACATTACTAATATCATTCGGTTACAGCTGTATAAATTCGTTCAGTCCTTCATTCGATAATTTCCCAACTCTATCAATTGTCTTTGGTTACCAGTACGCCATATTTGTGTACTAAATAAGACAAGTAAGGAAAAATAGACTTTATGTATGTATGTAAATGCCGCGTTAATTTAAGTTTAAATAAAAGTATTTGTATTTTTTGTAGGTTGCATGTGGTCAGTATGCGGCATACACGACCAAGGCTGGGCAGAGCGCGCAGTGTTCGGCAAGATCCGGTACATGAACTACGACGGGTGCAAGCGGAAGTTCGACATCAAGGCCTTCATAGCGAGGTACGGCGGGAAAGTACACAAATACGTGCCCAAGAAATAAACCACTTAAATTAGACTCTATTTGAATCCTTGCGTATTTGAAGCAATCGTTGTTTACTTAAAGTGAATGTTAGGTTAGTTAGTTAGTTTAATGATAGTACAAACTTGTCGTTTAATGTTGTTTCAGCTTGACAATCTCTGATGTAACTAGTGTTTTCTTTTTTGTTATAACTATAGTCCGAACGTGCCGATAGTCTTCCCTAAGTATTTCTAATAGATATAGTCACGATTTTCCACGCCTCACCCCCCCCCCCCCCCCCCCCCCCATCTCATTAATAATACAAACTGAGCAAGTTGGTGTTTTGAATTAATTAAGTATCGAAATTTATTTTTTTATACAAACACTGGGTTAAAATAAGTAGCGCCCATTCTCCAAATTGGTTGCACAGAATATTTTTTATGAAATAATGAAATTTATTCAGCACTTGGGTATTAACATACACTTCTACTTGTCAAGTTCACAATGCAGTACATAAACATAGTCGAATACAGTATAAAAATTACAAAAAAAAATTAATTAGTCCGTCCGTGCGGTCTGTTTTATCAGATATATTTCTTAAATCCTAAAATAAATAACAAGTTACTACTAATCTATTATTTTGACATTTAGTTGTACTATATTAAAATTCCTGCTGTGTGGTGACAGCGACAAATATCAGAATCAGAATATCATCACCCCATCTCATCCCGTGGGGGGCGTAGAAGTCGACCCGAGGGAATATCTACCAGAGGATGGGCAGCAGCTTCCTTCTGATTACTATGACCATCTTACTGCGATCGCCAACCCGCCTGCCAAGCGTGGCGATTATGGCATTTCCCCCCAAGACGATTCTTGAGGGAGGCTTGTCCAGCAGTGGACTTATTTAGCTGTAATGATGATATTAAAATTAAGGAATTGAAGGCAATGAGCATTTGGCTAGCGCAGAAGGCTCTTAACCAGTAGCTTAAATTGAAAAAGACTAATACCTGAGGCCACCCTTTTGGGGTTCGGGCCACAGCTCAGGGGGCCGCTGATGCAAAAGGACAGAATTCTAAGAGAGGGTGTGATCAGTTGCACGGGATCAATGATGACACGTTAAGGGGCCAAAGCGATCCTCGCTGCTGAGGAACCTACCCTAGCTAACCTGCTAATGCAACTATGCTTAATAGTAATCAGATAGCGCCAAATAGAAAAGGACTTTAGAAATAGTATTTATATTTTTGGGTCTAATTGTGATAATAGTTATTGTTTTTCATGATGCAAACGGTGAGCACGTGGAGAAAAGTCGCTATCTCTCGAGTTTCGGGAACAGTTGGCCCAATTAAAAGCGTTTTTTTTTCTTTCTTAAATCTGCTTCTTTTTTGTGAAATCGTTTTAGATTTACTGTAATTTTTTTGGTATTTGGCGTCGAACGTATTGATTTGCACAAACTATTATAATCTGTTCAAATATTGGACTAGATTCGTTATATCCGTGGAAGATGTTAGAACATAAGAGATTGTCAATCTGTAATTTAGTGATAGAGTAAGTCAATTCATCACGTTTTGCAGCAGTTTTGTTTCTTTTTTAATTATTATGTTGTTTCTTAAACTTAAGTAGTCTGTGTGGGACATTAAACCACTAAACAAGTATGGTCAGCCAAATATTTAATTTTATAATCTCCCATTGAATTATCCTTGCAACTAGACTTCTCAACCAATCAAACAATAGTTGCCGTGTTAACGGTTGTGGGTCACTTAAATGCCACTTGGAAATAGTTCTTCAAAAATACGACCTAGACATTTTAACAGATGAACCTCTATTTGAAGTGGCCAGAGACTAACTCTCTGGACACTTAAAATAGAGGTTCATCTGGCTGGCCGGCTGGCTGGAAATGTATTTAGTTCATATAAACTATATATGTATTAGCCATTTTTTATCTAAAGTAAACCATTCTTTTTATAAGACAATTATTTACATGAGACTTGGAATAAGTGATGCATCCGTATTCAGAAATCTATCATTTTTACTACTCGGCTCTGATCAGTTTTATTTCAAAATATTTTTTTCGCCGCATACAGTTATGAACAACTGCATTCAATGGGAACCTCAAATTCATTTTAAATAACTTGTGTTGGCTAATAAACTGTTAAGTTTATCTAATCTAAAAATAAACGCTATTATTATATAATATGTTGCTGTTAATGACGTATGTATACGCCTAATATGACCTGTCTTAGTGGATGGCCAAGCCTTGACATATGTGAGTCCTTACTAGAATACATGTCCTGAATATTTGCCTACTCTGCTTTGTCATGGGGCACTGTAGTCGTAATTCGGCCAGGATCACTATTTTCAAATATCTCCCTCAAATTCCACGGCTATTTTCACATATTTCAGAATATAAATAAAAAAGCTAGTGTGTTTTCTAAAACACACTAGTTTTTTCGTATGGTCTACCATACGAAGTAAAACTACAAACGTAACTGTCTTCATAGCAAGTTACGTTCTGGTCTAAGAGAAAGAAAATGTGTGCACGTACCTCTCTCTTGCCCCTACAGTAATATACGAAATGTAATCATCTCTTTCTATCTTCACTAACTTATATCTACCTCTCAACTTCAGAGTCTCACTCGATGACAGTTTTTGTAACGCTCTTTTAATAATTTTTCGTCACGCATTCACCTACTGCCCAAGTCAAGCGTGCATAAAATTTTCCTTCAAAAAGGAGTCATTTTTAGGTTAGAAGATCCTTTCCCAAAAGTCTATAATAGAACTGATAGCATGGAAGTGTTGAAGTATTTCCACTGCGATCGACCAATGACAGCATCATTGTATGTGTTATTAGCCTTGCAGGAGTTTAGTATGCAATGGTCGTCAAAGTAGTAGGAGAGGGGGTCGCAGTAGTAAAGTAAATGGATAGTTTCGTAGCTGGGGGTGCTACGTAACTATCCATTGACACAAACATACATTGCACATAATTGTATAATTATAGAAGGCTCTAAGAACAAGTTAATTAGAAAGAAATGCATTATTATTCCAGTTGTACTGTGTTGTGTTTGTCGTTGTAGCAAGTCTAATTCTTAGGTCAAGAGTACGTAATTAATAATATGCAGTTTGAATTGCTCAGTTGGTCCAGCCATTGTGACGATCACCAATATCACTCCAACTTCGAGGGTACGATGATATATTAAATAAGGCCCACTATCGCTGGGCATCGGTGCGGCTTGGTAGAGCTCGGGCGCCTGAGAGCTGCCTCGGCAGTCGTAAGCACAGCTAAGGACGCCGTAGGTGATTTTGGGTAGTCAGAATAGAGCAGTAGTAACGTTACGTGAAAACAGTTGTGCGTGTGTATTTATAACGGGTGATTGTTATTTAGTTCTCATTGTTCATCTTGCTGAAGAAGAGAAACTTGGAGCCTTAAGGCAAAGACGATTTTGGGTGCTTACGGCTGCCGAGGCAGCCCGAAGTCGCCCGACTCAGCTCTCAGGCGCCCCGAAGCCTCCGTAAGGGTCAGCGCAGACAGAGAGGAGCGTAGCGGAGAGGATTTTATTAAGGCACTGGGAAATCAATTTTAGAGCCATAGGAATAAAGTGCATATATGCCTGAACCTGACAAAATGCTCGCGCATTATAATGTTCAAGCATACATGCACTTTATTTAAATAATTTTAAAGTTGATTTTCTAGTGCCTTAATAAAATCCTCTCCGTCTGCGCTAATCCTCCTCTCTGTCTGCGCTGGCCCTTAGGCGCTCGAGCTGTACCTAGCCACACCGATAGTGGGCGCCGGGCCTAAATGGAAATTATTTCCATTTTAAATGCATATAATATTATAAGTTGGAAACTTTTCTATGGAGAATATTAAATGTTAGTATCCCGAATAAAACATTATTTATTTATTTTACACTTCATTATTTATTTATAGGTTTAACCTGTTTCTTTTATTGCATACTAACATGCCAAGGTTATGGGTATTAATGTGAGCAGCGATGTTATAGATGTTAGGCTTGATGACTTCTTTTGTCAGAGATTTATTTTATTCTTTTACATAAAACATTTGTAAGATTATCAAAATCATGCTATACGGAGGACGCCGTAGGTACAGACGCCAGCACATCAAGCTACCCCAATCTGTCAAGTTTCCCCAATTGAAAGTGAACCTTGTGGTTTTGTGATAAAGTAAAAATCTATAAAAGAAATTTGAGAGATTGGGGTAGCTGGATGTGCTGGCTATACATGTGTTCTAGCTTTTGTCGTAAAATCAGCGTATTTATATTACTTATACACTACAAACTAGTTTTAACGATTGTAACTGTACAATTTAGTATTGAATTTTCGTACAATAAGGTTAGAAAGAATCCCATTGATTTGTTAAACTGATATCACAAAATGCTACCTCATGTTAGTTAAGTTTTAGCCTAAGCTAAACAATTTTGTAAACAATTTATTAAAAATAAAACATCCATAATTGCTTATAAATATTTTTATTTAAGAATGTGAGTTCTTGTAGTTACACTTTCCTCATATATTTCGATAATAATCTTCATAAAATTAGAAATAGAAAAATAATATCAAAGACCTATTTTCTTCATTGGAACTTTTCGGTGAGTCAGGTTATTTTATTTATATTTGATTAGATTTCAATCACTTGAATTAGTCAGACTGAATGCTTCGACTGAGGCTCGGTAAACATTCACATTGTGTCTCACAATATTATTGAAAGCAAACTTTATGGTCATTTAATGTCAAGTTTTATAACATAAACCATAATAATTGTATTATGTCTCAAATTATTATTATAATATAGATAATATAAGTCTCTACTAAGATAAAATAATAGGAAAACATGATTTCACCACACAACGAGATAATAAACAGAAACAAAATGTAACAGATACATTGCCTGCATTTTAACATTTTATTATGGATATTGAAATTTATTATGATTCCATATTGTATACCAGAGAGTAAACTGTTTCAACTATGAACACAAATCGTGGCTCGCTTCTATTTAACATATTCCTCTAATACACATTACAGCACGAGGGTAAGTTACACCTTTACTTTCAACATACAAACATTAGCTTACATTAAGGCTCTCAATTAAATTTCGTAGAAAACCTGAGATTAAATATGTCGAAGATGCGTAGTAAGAACCGAAATCATAACCAAATTCGCAGACGTGTTCGTTTAAACTCAAAGGGAATGTGCTAATTCGAAGCTCTTGCATATTAAGGCAGAATTCGGTTACAACTCCAAACGAAACGAGAAAATAAAGAAAACTGTCGTCAAAAAGAATAATAATAATAGTTAAAAAAACGAATTGATTGTTGTCTATGCTCCCGTGTGTCAGTGTGTGTGTGAAAGCAGAGGTACATTCGCTGTTGGCGCGGACGGAGCGCTACTGCACGCAGCAGTTGTTCCCCTTGTGTCCGTTCTTCTTCAGCCGCGACTTCGGTCGGTACTTCTCCAAATACGACAGTTGCTTCGAGTTGATGGCACCGCGCCGTTGACTGAAACAAAAACCTTTTTTAGAATGGTATATTTCTAAAACTACTTTATTTTATCAAAATACGACAATAGAATTTGGGGAAGGCTCAAATATATTTATATTTTAAAAGTATGCTATCCGTACGTCATCAACTTTATGTTGAAACAGACCTGATCATTTCTAATTTTCAAACAGATATGTCATTTTAGAAATTTCAAACTAATGTAAATATGATTTTGTGTCTAGTTGTTACTCGGCGCTATAGATTTCGGCTCATTTATTATATTAAGCTTGCAGACGACCAGCTTAGCGACACAGATGATGGCCCATTGGAAAGTTCAAAAGAAGTTCAAAACGATAGTCTATGAAAGGTACTGTGTTAATTCCGAAGATCAAAATCTGTAATGGTAAGGTGTGTCCTATCAAGGACAAAGCCCCATTTTTGTCAACAAAGCGTGAGTGACTACCAAGACCATATTTTAAAGACCAGGTAAACTACCCAGTAACATGATAATTAGACGTGAATTGCTCCCTGCAGTGCTGATCTTAAGTAATCTTTTGGATTATTGCCTATTTTAGATGAAAACTCTTGCTCAAAACACAGTCGATATTAAATTCGTTAAAAGTGTATTCAGTGAAGACAACCGCGTCGATAACATGCGATGTCACGTACCACTTCCATTGTTAGCGACGCGGCCGTCTTCACTAAATACACTTTTACCGATTTGATATTTCGATGTTGTTTTGAGTGTACGTAGAAATATATACAAATATATAAAAGCTAAGTGGTAACTTTTGAAAGTCTAGCTGACTTCAAAAAGCAGTACCTAGTTTATTTCATCTATTTTTTATATGGATGTTATGATAATATGTCTCCTCTGTTTATGAACTAATTTCAATAAATTTACAAATATTTAAAAAATAATTATTATTATTCTATGTTCAAATCAGTTATTGTTAAGTTAAAGTAGGACGTCTTCCGGCTTATTAATGTTTTTTATTCATTTACATTCTTTTCATACAGAAACCATTTATAATTGCTACAAAATCTTTATCAATGTGACGCCAGTGGACTTTCATTTAAATATTTTGTTTGATTGATTGATAGATATTCGCAACATTACATACCACGAGTACCTTCTAATTATAGACGGAATTAATACAAAGCGGTATTCGTTTGAGAAAGTATGGGTTATGTTAACGTCATACTTGGCAGTGTTGCACATATTGACATACTTTGAACATGATCAATAGCTACAAAGTTTATAAGAGTGATATTTATATAGTCGTACAAGCAACAAGTCCATGCGCAGGGTACATAAACACATTATGCCAATACATATTATGCCGTACGAAGCGTTTTGCTTCCTCTTATTTGCGTGTTGTTGACGTGTTTCCAGACTCATACAACATGGGTTTATATTCAAGTGTGTTTAAGTCACGTTGTTTTCGACATATAACAAATACTCCTAAGTGTATGAACCGAATAATCTCGCAGTTAAAGACATGTTTACATCATTAAAAATCTTTCACATTAAAAATTAATTAAAATAAGCTGGTAAAGCTGTGTATCTATAGGGAGCAACGACGATTATGATCGCTCAATGTAACCTAACCCAGATAATAGACATTATTAGCTTTGCTTTTAGCTAGCCTCATGTTCCTATCAGAATAGGATTAAGCAGGCGGGTTAGGAAGTCCCGCCCTAAGTGTCTCACTTAAAAAAGCTACAGGTATATAAAGATCACGGCACCCGCGTCAAAGTCAATCTCATGCCCGGTTTCATCTTCAAAATGAATTACTAATTTGCCGCCCGCAATTTTCTAAGGAACGCATTACTTTTAGGTATATATATGTGAGGCGGTATGGTTTCGGAACGTGTCTCTTTAGTTCGAATTTAAAATATGTTGCTATTTAGACATTTTTAGCTACTGGGCCATTTGCCTTCAATTGTTATCTGTGACAACATAAGAATAATATGGGTACACGATAAGAAGTTGTTTGTTTGTTGGTTAATGGGGGTCTGGGTTAATTTCTGTGTAATGGTGTTTGTTACATTCTTTTCATAGTCTCCACGAGGGGACAGATAATAGTCTTAGTTCTTTCGGGTGGGCGAAGTGTTATAGATTGTGCGACTTAAAATTCGCGACGTCACATTTTATTCATTAGTAAATCGCTACAAAGAACCTATTATTTTTATTAAAAAATACTGTTTTAGAACATAAAGTATACTCAAATTTACTCGATAACGGGATGGAACTATCCAACCTAAAGTTTTCGTAGATACTAATTGTCGATTTTAGAAGAATAGTGGTTATATATGCAACCGCCGTGATTATACATTTTTTCAAAATAATGTTTTCATCATTGACGCCTGAAACATATAATGCGCACAGATCCAAGTGCTATTACTATCATTTTCCTTGTGATATATCAAGTAATTAGTTCGAATTCCAAACGAATTGCTCTTAATTTCTCACAAAAATCTAACGCTAGCACTGTTTCTAACGACATCAATTAATTAGCTTCTTAGACTTGTCAGTGTTATTTTTATTCAGTGTGTCACTTTTGCGATACTAGCCAATGAGTGTAAATTATAGTGCAATGGTTGTGCAATTATCAGTTGATATGTGTCGCACGTAAAGTGTACATTGTCGTGCAAAACACATCGGTATCTGCTTTAAACATTTTATATATCTTCCAAATGTCATTTTATATGCGGACGAATGAGATAAGGCATTAGTTTAATAGTTAAGTTACAGAGTGCGGCTGCATATGCATCACACATGGTGGAATAGTTTTATCGATGGAATCTAATTTTATTATTATATTTTTTATTGTTCAATGTTACAACATAACATCGTTATTGGGGTCATCATATGGCTATGATAGTAAATTAACAATCACTTTCTAATAATAATATCTAGGGACAATGTCACACAGATCATCCTAGCCCCAAACTAAGCAAAGCTTGTACTATGGGTACCAGGAGACGATATACATACTTATATAGATAGATAAATACTTATATACATAGAAAACATCCATGACTCAGAAACAAATATTTGTGCTCATCACACAAATATTTGCACTTACCAGGACTACCAGCTTCGTAGGCAGGAGCACTACCAACTAGACTACGGTGACCGTCAATGAGTATGTATTTAATGTATGTGTTTTTAGGGTTCCGTAGCCAAATGGCAAAAACGGAACCCTTATAGATTCGTCATCTTTGTCTGTCTGTCCGTCCGTATGTCACAGCCACTTTTTTCCGAAACTATAAGAGTTGTACTACTGAAACTGGTAAGTAGGTGTATTCTGTGAACCGCATTAAGATTTTTACACAAAAATAGAAAAATAAACAATAATTTTGGGGGGTCGTCATACATAGAACTGGAACTCAATTTTTTTTTTCATCGTACCAATACATGTGGGTTGTCTATGGATAGGTCTTCAAAAATCATATTGAGGTTTCTAATATAATTTTTGTCTAAACTGAATAGTTTGCGCGAGAGACACTTCCAAAGTGGTAAAATGAGTGTTTCCCCCCCGCCCCCCCCCCCCCCCACCCTTGTAACTTCTAAAATAAGAGAATGATAAAACTAAAAAATATATATGATGTACATTACCATAGAAACTAACAAGGAAAATTGGTTTGAACGAGATCTAGCAAGTACTTTTTTTTAATACGTTATAAACCGCAATTTGCTTTCATTTAATCAACTGAAATACTTGCTGCTACGGAACCCTTCATGTGCGAGTCCGAATCGCACTTGACCGGTTTTTTAATGTATTCAGTGTCCCTGACTGTAAAACCACAGGTCGTGGGTTCGATCCCCACACAGGACATATCTTTGTGTAATGATCACGATTATTTGTTCTGTGTATGGGTGTAACCTATCTATAATACCAATGTATGTATTTAGAAATATATAAGTATGTTATCAGTCGTCTGGTTGATATAATACAAGCTCTGCCTAGGATCAGATAGCCGTATGTTAGTTGTCCCAAGATATTTATTAATTATTTAATTTCTGGACGTAGGCCTCAAATTCAATTACACCTTGTTTAGAGGAAATAGAACATTGACTGGTTTCCCTCAGCACAGGCCCTGTAAGTCTGACTACTCGATACACGCATTTAGTATAGGTGTTGCAACGATCAGCTGGCATCAACGTAGCCCGTGAATTCTGCTACTATTAGTCGTGGTGTTAGTATGCGTATGGTTTATTATTTATATAATGTTTCGTTATTTGCAGTCATACAAAAACCTCAGCTCTTATCTACTCCTGATATAACTTTGTAGGTTGCGGTAAACCCATTCATGCCTAACACCTGCAAGGGAATTCTTACGAATAGTTTTAGACTGCACATCAGGTTTAAAAATTATAGCTACCTAGTAGGAATATTGGCAATACGGCGTGGTACAAGATACTTTTGTTTAGAATCTTAATCAGATGTAAGGATCGCGTAAAAGACGTACATGTTAAATAGAGATTAGACACCTATGCTTACAATAACAGTGCGGTTTGTATTTAAACACCCTTTAGCATACCTATTTCATTTTCGATCCACTCGTATGATGGGCGGTTGGCGTGGTTGGTAAATGCTTACTTTTCACGCTGCAGGTCATGGGTTGGTTTCCCACCCAGGACAGACATTTTTTTGCATGAACATGTCTGTTTGTCCTGAGTCTCGGTGGACTTATCTACGTAAGTATGTATTTACAAAAGAAAAGTAGTATATCAGTTATCTTTTTGCTATATTGCAAGTTCTGCTTAGTTTGTGATTAGATGACTTATTATACCAGATTTCACTCAGCTTGTTCCGTTCGTAATGTAATTTCCATTCCTCTATACTGGTAATATATGCGCTGAATCCCGTTTAGTTAGTTGTGTAGGCGGCATCTAACTAACTGGAGGCGGGTTGCGTTTTATCGCTACCTACATTTATAAAGCCGCGCCCGGATTTTGGTTATTGGAAACTGTGATCTTCTAAATTGACCCAAATTAAAATAGGGATCGGAGTTATGTTGAATTTATTTAAGATAGTAAATAAACTCAAATTTCATTTATTCCGTTAAAATATTACATTTGTTTGGAATAGTCTATTTTTTACCCTACCGTACACAGCTTCTAAGAAACACTGTCGTAACTATAGATAAATATTAATTACAAATGAAATTTTGTTAATTTAGATGGTAAACTTTTTAAATTACAATTAATGATCCATCATCAAAGAACTTTAACGCTTATGCGAGTTAAGTTATTAGCAGAGGTGAACTGGTAATGGGTCTGTCCTTTTCTCGCGATTTTATGTTTCTATAAGTTAATATGGAGCTTCGACAAATTAACATGTACTTTCATGTAATGTAATTTATTAGGCTTATAACTTCGTCGATTCTTTGTTACGTTTTGTTTTATTATGTTAGGCTTTATTTATGTCGAATCTAAATACTGACTAAAACTACTAAAAATGGGCTCCGTGCCCCTATTGCTTATTAGTCAATATACAACCGTTAGGTGAATTTTGAATATAATAATATCTACATTGAAAGCAACGTGTGTGTGTAAAATTTTATCGTAATATAATAATGTACGTTTTAACGAAGGAAAGTGTGCAGTGTTTGCTCACATCATTAGAAAATCACAATAGGCCATCAACGCAAAACACAGCAGTGGGAAAATTGATTTTCTCCTATCAAGACGCAACCACACGCAATCCGGCCAATATCACTAGCCGTAAGTCACACGATCATTCATTTCCAAACACATTCTTTCACAATGATTTTTATTGTTTGGTCATAATAATCTCTTATTTTAATATGAAATATTTGTGTTTCTCAAATATGTATTGTGTAAATAGCAAAATCCATATTCGACGAACACAGATTTTATGCTAACATAGTTCATACCAAATATTATAGGGTTATTTATAAAACACCAACAACCCCGCAGGACTAGATTGCTTACATCATAACCAACAACTTTTGTTCTACGAGTTCGGCAATCATCATCATCATATTATCAGCCGAAAGAAGGCCACGGCTGGACAAAGGCCTCCCCCAAAGATCTCCACAATTGCCGGTCTTGCGCAAGTTCGGCAATACTCAAAACATAAAAAATATATTTTAAAAGCTTTAGTTGTACTGTCGTGACATTTGTAGGTCTATGTTTTATTCATAAACGAAAGGACGATGCGCGAATGACGGTAAGTGTGCGCGTCTTTTCGATGCACGTAGTTATAAACATTCAAGCGTTTTTAGCAAGAAATTAAATTAACACTTATTTTCCTATGAAAACAAATTATCAAAAGTTGTTGCTTATGGTGTCAACTGTATATTACTGCGAGGTTGTTGGTGTTTTAAAAATAATCCTATAATAATAAGTTGGCACAAAATCTGTCTTCCTCAAATATGGATTGTGCTACCTACACAATACATTACATCACATATTTGAATTTTTCAATATTAAACTAAGATATTATTATGATAAAACAAAAGAAATCGTTGCGAAAGAATTTGTTTGAAAATGAACACGTAATTTCCAAGCATTTCCACCCAATTTACGTAGAATTTGTAGGCTTGTGAATTCATGGAAAGACGTTCATTTCGTTCGTTTCATACTCACTCTCGAATAGTCTCAACAGCTTCCTCGTACTTCATGCCCAGTTCAATGAGCGCTATGGCGACCATGACAGGGGCACGTCCGAGGCCCGCCACGCAATGAACTGCCACTGCCGCCTCAGGCTTGTTTTGGGCTCTGTAAAATAAGTTACTACAATTACAGAAGCAATACATTTTATCATCCTCCCTCTAAACACATAATGTCGCGACGGTTATTTTTAAATTCTGCACATAATTTATGTAGTATGTACCCAAGAGTACCTTTATTTAAACGCTCTGTACACCGGCTACTACCCGTGACTGTATCCTTTCTCCTGTTTCCTAAGTAGGTTGTCTAGAAGAGGTCATATTTTAGTGATAAGATCGCCAATTGTATCGTTCTCTCTAATGTGCATTGTTCTTGTACTATTAATATTTTGTTGTACAATAGAGTTTAATAATAATAATAATTATTTATTTCTGACCATTTTTCAGTCCATAACACGTAGTTACAAAAAATCTTAACCTAATGTTACTAATTTTACAATATACATAATATCGCAGTAGTAAGACACTGTCTTATCCAGCGTTCCAGCATCAAACTATCCCGTTTCATCACGTAATGCGTTCAAGATGCACACCGGTTGCGGATGGTGGCATGGAATACACAGCATTTTTTTAAGATGAGGAAACATAAGATTTACATAGAATCGCCTATGCTGAAGACAATATTTTAATAGCTTTACTGTCCTGTATTCAGTAGACTATGACGTATAAAATCATGATCTCCTCGTACCGTTCGCGCTATATATATACAACGACTTAGATAAATCTATGAAGGTCAAATGGAGATTAAAAGTGCAAATACGAATCATCTCCATACCATCCTATGGACACAAATGAAATTGTTTATAAAACATTTAATGCAGAGTCCACGACGTCACCTCATCGTAGTCACGTAACTTCAATTCCGTCGCACGTCATAGTCAGAGCGAATAATAGGCAGTTATGTACGCCGACAGTATTTCTACCTACTAGTTTCAATTATGCAATGTGCTCCTTTACAATAATAGAATATTAAAAAATAAGTAGAGCCAGATCCAACCGTCCTAATCACAGATTTATTGGATGTTTACCGTAGGCCTTTAAAAACTCAATAAACTCCACTACCACCTGAGAAGTAGATGTGACCTCAAAAAATATAATTCAGGAGGCGAACTAATGAGACTCTATATTCTATTAACAGCAACGTAGCTCTAGCATGGCGACGATTATTCTCACATCTCTACAGCGTTCGACCAATGAAATCCCAGACAAATACGACTGCGAGTATGACATTTGGTCAAACGCTGGAGATCTCTCTCCAGGGTTTGTCTTCATTAAAACCTCAATGAATGAAGACGACGCTCGTTTAGACGTTCAAAAGGCTAACACTAACATTTGCCAGAAAGAAGGCGCTCTTTTGTTATTTGTATTTCGTATCGTCAAATAACCCTTTTATAAGATGGACCGATTGTCTTGTGAGGGTTGCTGGAAGCCGTTGGGTGAGGGTAGAAGACCGGCAATAGTGGAGATCTTATTACAGCAGTAGACGTCTTTCGGCTGATATGATGCTCGTCAATTAAGGTGGGTATTAAACTACACACTCACGTCAGCAAACCACAACAAACTATAAATGTGGGAGACATCGCAAGACTTCTGGTGGAGTATGACCCTGTTCTGTCCTGCAAACTCTTGCATCCTCAAGGAATCATATTACGCATCGATATATTTAAAATGTCCGTTAACATATGCTACTTTATTGACATCGAAACAATAAAAATAATATCTCTTAGTGAATTTGAAAGGACGCAGTTTGATTGCGGAATAATGTATTCAGCTTTAACGCATGCAAAGCCACGGGCGTCACTATTGTATAACAAATAAAAGCAGGAAGTACTATAAAGGTCCTAGTAATTGCAGTTCTATTTATAGCCTACGCCATTGTTCAGCTACAAAATCCAACACCACAACGCGCACGGTAAACTTAACAAACAGAGCGAAATAAAACCAGTTTTACTTAATCTGTTAAACGAGTTACATATTTCACACATTTTATTGTTCTTCCTTGTGCACAGAAGTGTTGTAGTTTATTCTTATCTTGATATATCTACAAATTTACTACTCCGCCCCTAAAACTCATATGAAGAGAAATTTTCAACATTGTACACCGTAAATCGATAGTGGAGCCCCTACTACTTCAGAAGTTGTTGTAATACAGAAGAAACTCTTATATAAGTAAGATAAATAGCGCCGCTGCATTGGTGAAATTATACCTACACCCCTCGTGAATCCGAGAAACATAATATATATTTAGATTTCAGATCGAGACTCCTAGGTATATCCTAAACGACATCTGAATTCGATTCGAATGTTCTAGATCAGAAACTACATCCAATTTTGTTACGACTTTTAAAAATCTTAAACTTCTAGAAAATTCTAAAGGAATTAAGGCATCGATTGGGATCAGGAAAACTCGAGAAAGTAGTAGTAGCTAATGGCCAAGAGCAAATCCATTGCCGACCCTAAACTCGAAATCACAAATTAGTTTAAAGTTTTCCGTAATTTTCTAGATCCTAAATAATATCCACACAAACGGAGTGATAAGGTTTTTAAAGGGTCGGCAATGCGCAAGTAATGTCCCTGGGCTTGCAAGCGGCCATAGGTTTCCGTTCATCTTGCAACCATCAGGCGGACCGAATTGATAGTATAAGAAATATGATACATTCAAATTCAGTTCGAATTTTCTACATATTAAACGACATCAGAATTGGGTCCGAGTTTAATAAAATCACATTTCGAATACTAGAAGAGTATTTCATTTTATCACTCGCAGATCAGGGATCGGTCGAAGAGAAAACGGTTCGAGTTTTATAGATCTGTTGTTTCTTGAATTCAGGTCTAACGCATTGCATAAGCTCTCTAACGAAAAAGTTCCATCTACTAATACTTCCATTATAAACGAAGCCCCAGTAGCGTACAATTATTTGAAACTTAATCTAAGGAATTACTAGTAAGCCATCAATCAAAATATTTTTGACTAAGGGTACGCGGCGCGCATTATAATGAGGAATCAATAAAAAGTCAATGTTAAAAATGTTTGCAAATCATAACGATAGATAAATGACTGGCTCAGTAATGCATTTCTACTGATATTTGTTTCGTAAAGGTACGTAAAACAAAATATCGGTCATTAGACATGCGATTTTAAGACTAATCATAGACAATGTGTAGTAGTAAAATAACAAAATGATCATTTGGTATTTAATGAATGGTATGGAAAGTTTTTTGACATGCTTCCAACTTTTTTCGAGGCAATAGGTATAACGGAAAGAATACATAACAAAAACACAAATATACAGAATTTAATAGGTTTTTCGAAATTATATTCATGTTCCGTATGTAGTTGTTCCGGATTTCCGTATATTCCGAATCTGGTCTTATCAGACCCGATGAACTAAGTAGATTATAAAATAAAATAAAAAAAGGTTTTTATTCACGTAGACTTTTAAAAAGCGCTTGTAAATAGTCAGAACATGTTTGTAGTAATTATTTAAGTATACATAATTATTTCTAGTTACATGCAGATATTTAGGTACACGGATTGTTAAAACATGTATACAATTTATTTTAAAATAGTAATGATATTTAGCTAGCTTCTATTAAGTTATTGTCAAGGAGATTATGTTTAGGTTTAACTATCGAAATTTATAGTTTAAGCTATATTTTACCTACTACATATTGTCTGAATGGTTCTGTCCATATTAAGGTACGAATTCAATAATATTACTATTTTTTATATTACTATTTTAATATAATATTAATGCTGCCACCACCGGATCCAATGCGCCCCAACTGAGAAGACCCAGCAGAATCACACAAATTGCTATATTTTCGGACTTACTTTTCGCGCAGGATCTCGAACCAGTCGTCGACGACGTTGGCAGGCGGGAAGGTACCGTCGTCATAAGCGAGGTCACGCACTTCAATGCTTTCCGCCTTCAACGGCGCCGTGTCGTAGCTCGGCTCACATACGCGCACCACAGTGCACACATTGTGCTTGCGCAGCTCCTGTTACCAACGAAAACTAACATTACTAATCTATATACATATAATAAAATCGTAGGAAAGTCAAAACTGTACATTGAATATTTTTTTAAAAGGATACTAGGGGCGTCGTGATCTACAATCGATATTGAAGCCAAAAATATAGTTTTTACAATTTTTGTCTGTTTGTCTGTATGTATGTCCGGGCTAAACTCAAAAAGTACTGCATGAATTTACCTTAAATGTTGCATGAATATTACTGAAAGGTCGGGTCAACATATAGGCTACATATTATCACGCTATCACCTACGGGGGAGGAGCTATGATAATTTATAAAATTTAACGCGGGTAAAACCGCGGGGCACAGCTAGTACATATTAGGTCTTTACCTATGAAATTGCCGTTCTGCAGTACTGGCCATTTCAAATCAAAATAATTTTTGTTTGGCTAAGAATTCTAATTTCAAATTAATTTTATTTTAAAAACATGGATTCTTTTTTCCAAAAGTAGTCATTTCTTTATTGATTAGTGTTACATTTTCATCGCATTTCAATCTTTTTCGTCATCATGGATACGTTAAAAATTCGAGTAATTATGGAATATGAGTACCGTCGTGGCAGCAACGCGGCACAAGCGGCACGCAACATCAACGACGTTTACGGAGCTAACACTACAAACCAACGCACCACCTGTTATTGGTTTGCTCGCTTCCGTTCTGGAAATTTCGACCTGAAAAATGAACCTCGCGGTCGTCCGAAGACTTTGGTCGACAATGACGAATTAAAGGCGGTTGTGGAAGCTGATGATACACAATCTACGGCTGAATTAGCAGCAGCTTTCGACGTTAGCGTCAAAACAATATTGGTCCATTTGCGTCAAATTGGCAAGGTAAAAAAGCTTGACAAATGGGTGCCCCACGAACTCAATGATCGCCAGCGCGAAGTACGCGTCGAGACGTGCCTTGCACTGCTCAACAGACACACAAATGAAGGAATTTTGAACCGCATTGTTACCTGCGATGAAAAATGGATTCTGTTTGATAACCGCAAGCGCTCAGCAAGTTGGTTGGATCCTGGTTCAGCACCTAAACAATGCCCTAAACGAAAACTTACCCCTAGAAAAGTGATGGTCACTGTTTGGTGGTCTAGCGCCGGTGTGATTCATCACAGCTTCTTACCAAACGGGGTGAGCATTACTGCAGATGTGTACTGTGAAGAACTGAGCACAATGATGGAGAAGCTGGCGCATCTCCAACCAGCATTGGTCAATCGCTCGTCTCCGCTGCTCCTGCACGACAACGCGCGACCTCATACTGCACAGCAGACGGTCTCCAAGTTGCAAGAACTGGGGTTGGAAGCTCTCCGTCATCCGCCCTACTCACCAGACCTTGCGCCTACAGACTACTACTTTTTCCAGAATTTGGATAACTTCTTGGCGGGAAAAAAATTCAATACCCGAGAGGCAGTACAAAATGCCTTTGAAGAATTTGTTGCCTCCCGTCCAGCTGATTTCTTTAAGAAGGGCATCAATAAACTGCCACTGCGATGGCAAAGATGCATTGATTGCATGGGTGATTACTTCGATTAATACAAATAAAAAAATTCATGAAAAAAATTCGTTTAAATTTTTTCATACAAAACGGCAATTTCATAGGTAAAGACCTATTATCATAAAATCGTAGGAAAGTCAAAACTGTACATTGAATATTTTTAAAAAGGATACTAGGGGCGTCGTGATCTTCAATCGATATTGAAGCCAAAAATATAGTTTTTAGAATTTTTGTCTGTTTGTCTTTATGTATGTCCGGGCTAAGCTCAAAAAGTACTGCATGGATTTACTTCAAATTTTGCATGAATATTACTAAGAAGTCGGGTCAACATATAGGCTACATATTATCACGCCATCACCTACGGGGGAGGAGCTGTGATAAGATATAAAATTTAACGCGGGTACAACCGCGGGGCACAGCTAGTTACCATTAAAACAATATCCTACCTAAGCGACGTCAAATTAGCCGGTCCAGTACTACGTATATGCATCACTTCTATGAAGCAATTCTAGTACAGGAGGTTACAATTTCGACATTGAAGTTGCCCTCATTATAACGTGAGTCCGTGAATATTCCAGAAGCGCTATTAAAACATGATTACCCTATCAGTACCTTGATTGCATTATTGATTATACTAGACACGCAGGGCATTCTATGCTGCGTATGTTGTACACACAAGGTGTGAATACTAATATATTCAATACAATATTTTCTTTATTTGCAGGCAATATCAGTGCTCTGCGTTCAGGTGGAACGTATAACAACATAAGGGAGTTCCTTGTAGTGTTAGCTATGTAGTCTTACGACGTTGTTGGTGTTTTACAAGTAACACGTTCTATGTAGATTGTTAATATTGGGGAGATTTGGATTAATACTGACGTGAGGAGATAACATAAGAATTTATGACAGGTAACTCACGTAATTAATTTTATGTTGGATTCGGCCAACGTTTCGACCTTTTCAAGAGATCATCTTCAGGGCAAATGCAAAAGTCGCAACCCGTCTCGCACTGTGTGCGAAGGCGGAACGGTCCAACAGAAAATTGATTAAATGAGTTACCCAATCACAATTTTTCACTATGGGCACTATAAATATTTTTATTTTTTCAAAAAAAGAAGAATACGGGCGTATTCTGCTCTAGGGAATATAATCTGTGTAACCTGTGTCGCGGGGTACTTTACAGACATATAATAGACGGACACAAATTACATCCAGACTCAGAACAACTATTTGTGGGTCACACAAATAGTTGTCCGGCGCGGGACTCGAACCCGTGCCACGACGCGGCGAGGCGACTGTCTTAGCCGCTGCGCCACACGTGCAGTCAGACTATATGGGCTAGGGAAAGCTTATCCTTGGACAATTCCTGATCGGATCCACATGTTACCTTGTAAAGTATTTAAATTCTTTGTAAATATTTGTTTAAATTATTCTCCTTTTATTATATACGTCGATACTAAAAACGTATCAGCAAAGGGTATGACGCATTGCAATTCAAATCATAAATACGTCATGTGTTAGTTTATTGCGTCCGATTTCAATCTATATCACTCAGTTCAATCATGTCGCAATACTACGACACATATTAACCACTGCTTAATTGACAGCTTATCAATTTCCCCATTTCATGTTCCATTATTTTCATTTCAATATGCAAATACGAATAGTACAGTACTCTCAAAACTTTCTCCAGTTCTCGAGAGCTCATCGTCTTCACAACATTTTCCCTCATATAAAAACTCCATTCATAGCAAACTAATTTCTCGTTTGGCGAAAGTTCACGTATACGCGACAGGAAGATGTTTATTTAGCGCACATAAACACCCGGCTCATAATTATTTTAGCACACAATTACATTAATTGTTACTTATAATAGCGCATAGCTATTTCAATGGCGTCGAACATCGACCTGTAAATAAACGTTTATGCCACGCGATAAACACTCGTAATAGACTATAAACTACACGAAGAATTTAGAGATCCAAGTCTAATAGAAGTCTAACAAAGTCAACACATCCTCATGGCAACATTAGAAAGAATAAAAGCTACTGTTGAATTTATCCGTATATTGAAATTCATAAACTTAGTGAGGAGGCAAAAGAAAATATTATCTTTATATAACTTTGATATTCTTAGCATTCCCTGTTAGGGATAACCAAAACGATTTTATGATGGACTTGTTATTTTCAAATTGTTGAGATCGTATATGTAAGGCGTGGATATATAAAGGTAGAGTAATGCAATATTTACCTGAAGGTAGGACTGTATGGTGACGTCAGAGGGGCGGTCGGTGATGAGGAACCGCATGTTCTTGTACTCGATGAGAGAGGGCGCCGGTCTGATGTCCTTCTGCTTCATGGTGACCGAGGTGTTTCTCCCCTACTACTGCAAGCACCGACTGGAACTCGTCACTTCACACGCGTCACGGATGTCACGCTCCGTCACAGTCTAACAGACAAACTGTCACTCTATTTCCACACAACACACGACAGTTTCGTTACTTTTGTTTAGAAAGGGTCCAATTATATAATGAGAACCACCCGCATGGATGACGTTTTCAACCACTCGATCGCATTCGGAGACGAACAAACAAAAGTTCAGAATGTGGAATGGAACTAAAGGAAATTATGCGAAAAACATAAGTTTGTTATCACACAAACTTCGGCGACTGGTGATATGCTCCAGGTAACGGCGGAATCCGAATTTAAGGAAACTGAAACAATAATAACAGATTCGTTAGTGTCAGGCGTACGGCCGTCGCGCCGCAGAGATTTACGACGAATATCATTTTTAAATATGTTTGCGTCAAAGCCAGAACAGCGTCTGAAGTGGAATAAAAAATGCCTTCTAAAAATAGTGTTCGGGATAAAGCGAAGTTTCGGTGATGTGGACGTACGAAGTCAAAGATGGCTGTCCATCGACATCGGTATTTGCGAAGTGATCCGAGCCAACGGCGCGGGCGCGTCAACTGGACGTGCCTGCATTGCTCGGGCGCAACAACACACTGATAACGAGAATTGTAAACACTGCGCCATCTCGACACCACTTCACTTGTATGTATTTCGATAAATACCTGTTTAACTAATTCACATGTATGCGTAGTGAGGTAATACGTAGGGTAAACTATTTCTGATATAATATTATCGTCTTGTCTTGGTCAGGAGCTGATAATAACTGATACGGCTCATGAGAGCGAGCGAGTTAGTTAACCCCACCCTAGGTCTATTATGGCTGAATTCAATGTGGTTAGGTATGCGTGTGAAGTTTACCTGTGGGTGGATGTACGTCGAACCGTGTGCGGGATGCTGGGTTTCAGCGCGCGCTCCCGGCAGCATGGGTCCAGCTGGTTGCACGCTCCTCTCCCTCGCTCGCACGAAACGCCCGCGAATTTATTTGTGTTGGGCCTGGCAGTACTCCGCGCTGTCCAAGCGGAACTCCATCAATGTCGCCACAGAAGGGATCTCCAGCTAAAACAAACGATATAAACTTTAATGAACATGTTACTCTAGCTATTTCTGATTCACTGATGTTGTTTACGCTACGCACACATTCAGAATTCTTGGAATCCTCATATTATAATAGCCCAGATCGCCGATGCGAGCCCGAGATAATGGCCCTGTAAAGGTTTTATCAATGAAAACAAGTATGAAACAAACAAAACAGTTAGTTAAATATTTGTTTTGGGCAATGGAAATACCTAGAGATACTTCACCGCTAACAACCACACACTCAAAAGTTATACACAAAGAAATAAATCAAATAGTACACGCAATACGCGTTATTAAATTTTAATCGTTCAAACACTTATCGATATATTTCTAAATAACTGAAGATCACGAAATCTGTATACTAAATGCGATATGACAGAGAAGAGTGCAGTTAGCACGTTATAAATAATATAATTAGCTCTCCAACTCCAAATATCTGGCATTTTACGCGAAATTTACACTCACTAAACAATACTTTGAAACCACGATTCTGACACAATTAGTACACAACAATAAAGACGACGAATTGCAGGCGCGCCGCGGACACAACTCTGAAAGCGCGGCGTATGAGATGTTGGCACTAGCAGCCCGGCGTGGGATTTACATATACAACGTCATATGTTTACATTTAAATTTACAATCGTATTTAATGTATAATCATCTTGATCCAAAACATTCGCAGCAATTGAATCTACTAGCTAACTCTTCCAAGAGACGCTCGCAAATCTTAACAAATATTTTGAAGTGTTTTGGTACATTTTCTTCAGATTTTATCAAGGAGACGGCGCAGACTTGGGCACAGGCCAAAAGGAACAGTAGTTCGAGCGGACGAAACCAAATGTATCTGAATTTAGGAATTCAATTTTCCTGATGCACAAATAGATTTGCGATTCGCACAATAAACATTAACAGTTTCAAGTAATCCTTATTACAGAAACGCTTCAATTTGTATTTTATTAGGGTCAACAAAGTAATTTCACTGCATGAGATAATTGACCATTCAATCTATTTGAGACGAAGCGGTCAAACTGAGATAAAAATACGAGTGACGATATCACTAAAATAGATATTATCTGCTTGCATATAATATATAGGTGAGTTGTAAATGTCTTCTCGTGGACTTTGTAAAGTTGTACGTTTTAAGTTAATTACTCTAAGGAAAATACATGAGCTCATTTAGCAACTACGTTGTTACTATTTATACTGGGTTTTTATTACGTGTCGTTGAGTTAGTCTCGGAGGAATTAATTACTTCTAAGGCCAATTTACGTTAATACGCTAAGAGATGCAGGACAATTGTCCAATTGAGAGTCAGAGAGGTTATTACATAGGTACGGATGCAAGAAAATGGTCATGGAGGACGCTGGTGGTCTTGACGAGCGATTACGATATATCGGTTTGTGACACGAAATTGCTATTGTTCGGGTAAACTAGGTCTTATTTTAAAGTATTTTCGATACACGCCAGCTTACATTTACTGATTTGCAAATAAATCAGTACTGTATCATAAAATTCCTAAAGTGTATTAAATGTGGGTACTAACAAAAAAACTTTAGGAGAGAAAGTTTGAAGTGGTGTTTGGTCCAGATGGGAGATCGCCTGAAACGTAGACGCGACGGTCGATAAACTCCAGCCAGACTACCCCTACATACATGCAACAATGCAGACCGTTTAGACAATCATTTGTTATGTCTGGGCCCCTCAGAACGTCTAGTCGAGATAGCTATCGGTAATGGAAGAAAGCTTGAAAGTTTGGAAGTACATATACGTAAACTGCAAGTAAATAAGTAGAATAACGTTAAAAGCTTAAATCAATCGTAGGAAGACATCGCATAATGTTTAATTATGTTTTACCACTTCTAAACTAGCTCTACGTGATCAAAACAAGCTGTCAAGGCAAGCTGTAAATTAAATTGTAGTCAACAATATTTTCGATACAATGGTCAATTCAAACCAAACCAAGGGCATGAGGATAACGAGCACGGATGTTATTGGTCTATCAATAGCTCTGGCAATCTTGCTATAGAATTCAATAAACGTAGACGAACTAGCAAACATAGCGCTGATTTATAGAGACTGACACGTGGAAAGCCAACTTGTTGAACTTGAACAACCCATAACAATTAATGGCAACATTGTTTTAGCTTATTGTGTTCGACAAAGTCACGCATATAATACAGCTAAGCATCGCTGTTATGTTTAGAACAATGTTTGAACTAAAACGTGTGGGAAACCAAAGCAATATAAATACATTATTTCTAGACAGTTACTATGCAAAACTATAGAAATATCTTGTATAAGAAACATTTCGTTCAAGAAGCTAACTGAGCAATTTGACATTTAAAAAATGTAATAACACCATTCTGGCGTTGGTCGGTGCCAAGACACACCTACTATTCTGGCCATTAGTGGCAATTATCAGCACATCGGAGGTAAAGTATAGAAGTTTAATGTTCGAATTCAGAAACCACTATTGTTAGAATCTATTACCCCTGATATTCTGAATAGAAAATTTGGAAGGCATGAAACGAATTCTGATTAATTATGATCCATAATTTACTAAGAAGGATGTGAGACTGGCTTCAATTAACAGACTAATTAGCAATAAATAGAACAATGAAAATAATTTTTGACTTCTCGTCCAATTATTTGCGGAGGATTAATTTTATGTGGAAGCTCTAAGTTACGTAGTTTTTATACATCATTAATGGAAATGCCGGAAACAAGTAAAGGTCACCTCGTCGCAGCGTTGCAACAAGTCTCACATTTATTTCAAGGAAACGAATTAATCCTAACACAGTCACGTTTATTTTTTCCACAAATTCAATTAAAAGGAAATTTCTTCAGTGAAAACTTTTTGTGGTTCGAGATTTTGCTGTTTTCTTTTGTTAATGTTTTGTAAGCAATTACCATTACTTTCCACAAGGTCTTCGGCGTTGTGTTTCTTAATTTTTTAGAAGGTAAATGCGAAATCTGTATTTCAATTACGTAAGATGAAATTATTATATTTATTAAGCCATTTATTTGGACGCCATCAAAATATGAGTGGTAATAAATGCCTTGTGATGTGAAGGGTACGCACATGAAGGGTTCCGTAGCAGAAAGTATTTCAGTTGATTAAATGAAAGGAAATTGCGGTTTATGACGTATTAAAAAAAACTACTTGCGAGATCTTGTTCAAACCAATTTTCGTTGTTAGTTTTCACGATAATGTACATCATATATTTTTTTTAGTTTTATCATTCTCTTATTTTAGAAGTTACAGGGGGGGGGGGACACTTATTTTACAACTTTGGAAGTGTCTCTTGCGCAAACTATTCAGTTTAGAAAAAAATGTTATTAGAAACCTCAATATGATTTTTGAAGACCTATCCATCCCACATGTATGATAAATATTTTTTTTTTTTTGAGTTTTAGTTCTATGTATGGCGACCCCCCAAAATTATTGTTCCTTTTCTATTTTTGTGTAAAAATCTTAATGCGGTTCACAGAATACATCTACTTACCAAGTTTTAACAGTATAGGCTTTATAGTTTCGGAAAAAAGTGGCTGTGACATACGGACGGACAGACAGACATGACGAATCTATAAGGGTTCCGTTTTTTGCCATTTGGCTACGGAACCCTAAAAAGTCAAGTGTGAGCCCGTCTCACACACGAAGGGTTTTGAAATGCCAATTAGCTAATTATTAAAAAACAATTGTATGTATCCTGTAGTGGCAATTGGATAATACTCTGCGAAAATTTACCATTATGGTTCATGAGATACAGCCCGCTTACAGAAAGACGGACGAAAAGGACCGGCTTGAAAAAATATCAGGGTTCCGTTGGCACCCTTTACAGAACCTTAACTAGTAAGTAATGAATGACTAATGTCTATCATATTCTGTAGATATACCAATAATCTTGAACGCTACAATAGAATAAAAGACAATGTCGAATGCCATGACAGCAATCTGATGTAGGCAACACCAGAGCTTATCTCCTAGGATTATCATAAAGTGTTGTTAACAACTAACGCGATAGCTCATACATAATAAAGTCACGTGGAACTCTTTCGAAGGACACTAAACCATAAACAACTACAACACTATAAATTACATAGATGTTAGTTAAATAGATACATTACATGCAAATGTGAATTAACAATTGTAAGCAACAAATTATCATCTGGTCACAATTAAGTTGTAATAGCTATTTGTACACGTTCGTAAACTACGCCTCATCGTGGCCTATCAGGTCCCGTGGCCGCAAATTGTTAAACCACAGGAGATAAGTGCTACCAATTAGTGAACGAACTGATAATTTTCCCTAATACGTATCACATAGGTTAGTAATCTCCATTTTTAGATATCTGTGCCCAAGGGTGCCAACCATATTTAAGTCTCCGTTGTCCGTGTATATCTGTGTCTCACGTGGTATAGAGTTAAAATTTTCACAATATGTTCATTTCTATTACAAATACAAAATAGTTTACTTTCACAAACAGCAGTTATTGTATTTAGTGCCTCATTTAAGCAAATATTTGCCTGGAAGGAGAAGGTTCTCAAGTTCACCTTTTTTTTATACGATACGATTCCGCGATTCCTTTCATAACATTGCCGTGTCATCACCACCATCAGTGGTGACATAGAACTGGGAACAAGATTAATGAGTTACTTATTAATTTTACCCTACTATTTTATATTACATTTTGTATACCTAATTCCTCTGATTATATAATATAAATTTGAATATAAAAATAATTAAAATAATTTATTATTTTTGTCGCTATAACAAGTTAGCCGCCTAGAAACTACCTCGACGCAACTCGTGTTTTGGGTTAGATTCCCGTAAAGGATGATTATTTGTTCAGTCTAGTTGTGTTATGTGTACGTGAACTGTGTGATGCTAGGCCCCCCGTGATACTGACATTTATCCCCCTAAGAATTAATAACAATAACAACAGTAAAAGTTAAAAACTAAGTAACGATAATAAACGGGGTGAAAAGAGACAGGGACAATATCCTATTTCTGTTTTTACTCACTCCTGGATTTGTATTCAACTCGATTTACGGCACATACAGTTAATCATTACAACAGTGCGGTACCCTTGGTGTGTACGTCAGTTTCGCACTTGGCCGATCTTTTTTTTCACTTATTAGGAAAATTCAGTTCAACAGATTCAGTTTTGAGTTGTTAAGTAACTAAGTAAACGATGGTCGAGTTTACAAGTATATTTCTTTTTATTTCTGGCCTAATATGCGCCCAAGTAAAAGAGTACCTACTTAGTTTGGGTTAGTCATTAATTCAATCATCCAGCTCTGAAATGTTTGTTGGTTACGAACTACAAGTAGTTTGCTTATGAATCACGTAGCTAATGAAATTAAAATCATCTCGCGATTATTTACAAACATGTATCATCCATTTGACAATGTTATCATCGTGCAATAAGAATATTATGTGTGTAATCGTCTAAATGAAGTCATATTCATATCCGTTTGCTCTCATTTATCAATGAGAAAAGACAAGAATTAACAATAAAGAATTGTCGAATTAATTTGCGAATCACTTATAACTTTGTTATTTTAGTTTATTCTTATTAATATTTTAACAGACTGACTCATTGTTTTAGCCCATACAGGAGCTTTACTTATTAAAAATCCGGTAACCCTGAATTCAGCTCGCAGCTATCTAGCTCTAGTATTTTTTAATGTTAATAATAATATATGCAGTTTTAAAAAATATTGTTCTAGGATTAATATTCAAAAATATTCAGAACAAGTTTTCATTAATATAATTTATTGTAATGACTACGAAATATGGGACTCACAGTTTTTTACCCTGTAGGTTTCTATTTTGATATTTTTGTAACGACCACGAAATATGGATGGAATAGGGTAATTCTGGAAAGATAAAACTATAACATGAATATTTTTTATGATCTTGTTGGAATATTAATGTCACAAAATAACCTATGCATATTAATACATAAAAAGCATCTTAATATGCAAACAAGATAGCGGATTTATTCCGAGCCTTAAAACATTAGCCTAGTCAGATTAGCATAATTAATTACTCTTAACAATTCTGAGCAGCTGATTCGGGTTTAAATTCGGAGCACACGGTGGTGATACCGTCTTTGAAAACCTTTGTTTTGAAGTAAATAATGATTATTATCTAATCAATATTTACTTCCAAATATCAATATTACAAGACGTTAATGAAACGTGGAATTAATGTAAAAACAAGACCAAGATAAAATAAAAATAAAATAAAATAAAAAAGGTTTTTATTCACGTAGACTTTAAAAAAGCGCTTGTAAATAGTCAGAACATGTTTGTAGTAATATAGTTGTATACATTAGATATTATTTCTAGTAACATAGATATTTAGGTACATCTTGTATGAAAACATTTATAAAATTAATTTTATTACAGAAAAGATATTTAGCTAGCTCGTATCAAGTTATTGTCATGAGATTATGTTTAATTATCTAGTTTAAGTCTAATATTTTTACTACATATTGTCAATGGTTCTGTCTATATTGTATCATGAAAATAAATGAAATGCACCTATAATTGAACCGATAATAAATCTCACAACAACATTAACATCTTTAATAAGCATGATCAGTAATCACTACATATATAGTAAAAATAAAAAGTAAACTGATAAATAATCATTATTTACTCAACACTTCGTACAGGTAATATAATCAGTTCGAATGAATTCACAAAAAATCTTTACGTTGTGGGAAAATGCTAATACATAGTCTACAATATAAAATATAATACTGGTTTGTACAGCAGAATATATTTATAACAAAATTTTATGAGTCCACAAACAACTGAGGAATCGCGTACCTTACAAAAGGACATAGCCCCTCGAGGCAAGACATTGGTAGTAATAAATCCTATCTTGAAACGACGGTAGAAAGAATAATAACATCCTCTATTAATAAACAAAAAACTATTCTATCGTACGAATGTTCTTCAATAAGTCCAATTGACCATGAAACAATGACATTAATATCAGGCATACTGTGGTCTTGGAAATTTAATATTCAAGCAAGCTATCATATAATTATGCTAGAAGTAGTTTGTTATTGTATGGTTACTAACAACAATCTATAACTACGTACCAGGAATACTTGTTAGAATACCTGTTCTAATAGCCGATAATATCTATTAAACAACAGTTAGGTACATGGCCACACCTAAAGTGGATACACCTAGAATTGTTTGAATAGATGGTTTAATTAAATAACAGCGGCATAATTGTGAGCCCTTTTTAAAATTTGGTTAATTGTTATTACATGCCAGGAACCCACATACTGACTGACATTGTTTTACTCGTCATTGACCCAAATTCTATAACAAAAGAATCAAGAAAGTGTACTCTAACGAGAGCAAAAATAAATAACATTCAGTGAGGGCGAAATTGTTTTCAAAAACATGTGACGCGTACAAGCAGTGTGATGAAATATGCATTCGTTGGAAATAATGAGATACAATCTGCGTGTGATATTGCGGGTCTCAGCAATGTCAGCAATAAACATAAGCGTATTTTATAAGAGATAGTAATCAATCAAGGCATAGGATTGAAACAAAACAATTCAAAGAAACAACCTATTAAGCAGACGTGAAATGTGCCCACTTCGCATAAGATAAACACCTGTTGATTTTAGAAAACTGTCTTGAAGGGCAAAAACTATAACTTAAACGATATGATACGTCTCTACACGACATAAAAAGCAAAATTTTAATTTACCTGGCCACTGATTTTGACCATATCCAACCGACCAGGATCAAATGGCTTACGCGTTCCCTGACTGTCTTACTTTGGTCACGTTCGCCCGCCTCTTGAGGTTTGTTAAAACGTGTCAGTAATACGGGACACCGACGATAATGATGACACAAAAACTTCACTTACGTGTATCCGGCACGGCGGACAACAGTTATTGAAACGCAAAAATAAAGTTAATGTACCGGTGAGAAAATCAAATTAAACTATCGTGCACAGGCAACAGAAGCTGTCGTTGTAGACAGATTAGAAGGTTAGGCGTTTACATTGCACCGGGTCGACACGGTCCGTGCCGCGGTCGTGCAGAGACTGGTGCGCCGCCGCCCCAGCGGCGACGTCACGCCGCGACGACGGATCGCTGGCGGCGGCGGGGGCGTTGGCGTCACTCGCCAGACGTACTTCGCGCGCCGCCGTCCTAACCGCACACTCTAATTATATGTTGTGCCCACACTCCTCGCACAAGTTTTCAAACTTTTCATAACTTATGATCAGCTATATGAATGAAACAATGCGTGTTTGAGAGATCTCAATTTCGAATCGGACATTCAAGTATTATGAGTCCAGTTTCAGAAACGAAGAAGACTAAACAGTATTCGCGGGGAGCTGTTTTTAAACTCTAATAAGTAAACAATTCCCACACTGCCAAACACAACCATATAGGCGTGTATCTAGGCTGCACCGGAAATAATTAAATTAATACATTTAAATTACTAAAAGTAGGTTAGTTTTAACATTTTAAAAACTAGCCTAGTTTGTCATTATTTATTGGAAAAGATACCTACTTCGCTTAACCTTTAGCAACCAAATTAAGGTCGACATAAAGAATATAGTACGTACTACATAAAATGAATTGCATTTTAAAAGACGCATCTGTGACCGAGGCGATTCAATTAGCAACCAACTTCGCCTCGTTCACATTCTAATAATAGCGAGAAAAACGAGAAAGAATTCGAATTGAGAACTCCCACACAGTACCTTTTTAATGCACATATCCCCTTAAACCAAATGCGATTACAAGGAGTCCCTGAGATGGAAAGCCAATTTAAAAGAATTCTGGTATATTCGAAGAATATTCTCTTCGGGATGTTTTTATATTATTCAAAGGTATTTTCATTTCTTTTTTATTACTACGCATAAAAATATGTATGTCTTAGAAATGGGACTTTCTATTTCCTGAAATTGTTGTATTAAGGTTTTAGCAGCAGAATGCTTATACACCGACTTCTTTCGCTCTCACCAACACCACATCAACACACTTTAGCTTACTTTTCCAAATGGCATTTATGTTGGTACTTTAGATTTTCAATATATGAACATGTTAGCAATTCTCTTGCGGGATGTTAGGAAAACAGGCTTTACATAGCTGTTATTATCACAGCCTACAGCCTGCCCACTACTATCCGCTCAGGATATATTTAGATCCACCCACAGCGAGAGGAAATTTTCTAGACTAGAACACGATAGCATAGACAGAGTAGAATAAATTACTTACATTTCTGTCAAGGCGATTTGGCTGAAAAACTAATATGTTGACGTAATCAATGCTAAAACGGTGATGGTTTTTAAATCCATAAATATTTATTGTAAACACTCGGCTATAACGTAGTTTATAAGTTCGTTCACCTGCGAGTGCGCACATAGATAGCTTACAGCAAATTTGCGATAGTGAGTATATCATGTTTAAGAACTGGGTTAATAGTTTAATTTTTTGGAAAGATTGCGATTAGTTTGACATATGAGAACGAGAAACCATATTGATTAATTATACTCCAACAAAAAAGCAGATAGTAGCCAAGTCTCTAACATAGCAAGAAAAGAGCGCCATTCTCATTATTTTGCTTTTACGAGTTGAAATTACTACTGCCTAAGGAGTAACTGTAACAAATTGACATTTATACCTAATGATTTCCGTGTTGTAGCCAACACGCGTCCTCCTGTCTTTTCTTTAATGCAACACGTTAAATACATTTTAATAATAATATTATAATATCTTGGGACGTTATCCACACTTGGCTTTCCGATCCCAAATTCGAGTCATACTTTTCTTTCAGTTAGTTTTGTTGTTAAGTATAAGTTTCCTAGGTCGGTTAGAGGTAACGGAAAATTCATGGAAAATGTTATATCAATCAAAGTTAGTTTCTGGCCGTATTGTTTCATTTATAACAAGGTGAGAGCTACATGGCGATATTATAATATTAAGAGGAATTTATATATCTACCAATAGAACCAGAAACTGACCGACAGACTGATCGATTAACGCACAGCTGAACACTTGGTCTAGAACCATTTAATTTTGCATTCATATTCATACTAGCTCTGCACGCGACCTCGTCCACGTGGAATAGTGCAAAAAAGAGCTGTAAGAGCTATCTATAATCTTGGCCCGAGAGTGTCTCTAAGAGAAAAATTCAAAGAGGTCAACATTCTAACTGTACCATCTCAGTATATATATGAAAACTTACTATATGTGCATAAAAATATCGATTCCTTCTGTAAAAGGAGCGATACACATAATGTAAATACTAGATATAAGAATAATCTCATACTGCATACTACCCGTCTCCACAAAATAAGTAACTCTTTTATGGGGCAATGTATAAGATTCTATAACAAACTTCCCAATGATATTAGAGAATTGTCTACGAATAAGTTTAAAAGATTTATTAAAGCCAAATTGTGTAGCAGGGCATATTACAAAATTTCTGATTATTTAAGTGATAAAAGTGCTTGGGATGGAGTTGTTCTGAGTCAACACACATGATTGTAATTAATCTTAAGTATATTTTATTTTAAAAAAGGATTCCTACTGAGTTTTCTGGCAGTGTTTCTCAGTAGCTGCCACGTCATGCACTGCACGGTAGGGTAAAAAAAATATGACGATTCCACATAAATGTAAAATTTTTACGGAATAAAGTTACTTTGACTTTGACTTTTGACTTTGACTTAGTGCCTTAGGATAGCATTTCTTAATCATTATTCGCATGCGTGTGGCACAGTTGTCTGCCCTCACGTGTATTCCCTATATAGGCATATTTTTCCATCTACACCGTACCGCGCCACGCCACGCCACGTAGTAAGAACTTGATCAATATCAAAAAATATACGAAATGCCTATAATATTCTTCGTGACTACTACTGTAAGTAAAATCAGTCTACTCGTGATTGGTTTTGTTACGAAATATTCAATTTAGTTTCTTAGACTCCTCTCCAATGTTGAGTTCTAGGAATTTTAATTTTAAGACTAAAGCTTTCTGGTATATATTCTAATAACTTGTAGATTGACATCAGTTCCACGTGAAGTCGACACGTGTCAGCCCCAACGTGCGCTGCGTTAATAAACAGCCCTTGGAGCTATAGGCACTGCAGTTGGTTTCACTCCAACTACAAACGTGTTCTAGTATACTAACCGTAGCTATACTGTACATTACCAACCATGTCGAAATATAAAGCCAATCAATTCTAGAGTCTTCCACGCCTAATCTGCAATGTCATAGATAATGTTATAAGCTAAAGACTCCTGTCTGATTAAAATCAGTTCAGCTTTGCCGTAAAGAGTTTCTATCGCAGTAAATATCAATTCGATACTTTTATCAGATAAAGGTTTGAATCGTGGCGACGCACACTTGGGCCACCATTACTAATTAGATTTGTAACAAAATCGTTCAAATGCAATGTTGAAGAGAATCTCAATTGCCAATCAATAGCAACTGCATTGTTAGGCACCAAATTCCGAGTGAGCTATAAAGAGCTCGAAGGTCAAATCCATTTACATCGGCATGGCAACGAGCGTTGACTAAGATTATTTTGAGATAGGTACGGTATGTATTGATATCATAAAAAATATTTCTATAATCACCGGCAGTTCAATGTCAAGATTACAGAGCTTCAGATAAAGACGAAAACTGGTAATAAAATGAAGTAAACTAGAATAACAGAGCCACTAGCACAAGGAGACTTCACATCTAAATATTTAGTTCAAATACATTTTGCAACACTTGCATGCATGCCCGATAATTAAAAATAGCATGCAAGGCGGTCCCGGCGATTTAAGTGTCCCTCAGCAATGCAATGTACTTGGGAGGGGAACTGCGAACCAACTTTCACAACACCGGCTAATACTTACATACCCAAGCAGTGAACCAATCTGAACACTATTGCTTCGTCGTAAGTGATTTCAGTTTATTCACGTAAACGAACCCGACGGCGATCGAAAGCGGTCTATCGATATCCGACCTCATTATCTTCGTATGAATTATTCAAACTTTCTCTTTGGCAGCGACGATTTCATTCAAAAGCTGAGAGGTGGGAAGACAAAAACAATTTGATCTTTCCCCCGTCCGCAGGGAAAGCTAACGCTTTGATGTCGTCTGACGAATTGGCGAAAATTTTGGGGGTTAGCTAAACTACGGTTTGGTACCGGTTACAACTAAACACGGAATTGACGTGACTGACATTTAGCAAGTCTGGCAATAAACATCCGAAGGCCACGCACCACATCGACCGTCCTGCAACCACGCTCATGAAAATTACAATACTAAACGTGCACTATAAATATTTATGTCTTCCATATCTATAAATGGCTACATTTTGCCTCATAGCTAACACGAAGAATATTAACGTCTATAAATAACTTCGCTTTATACTGTAAACCACCAAAAAGCAGGTAGAATAGATTAGGGTGCAATCTTACACATTCTGGTATTCATATAACATGACGTTCTACGTATTCGTCTTAACATATCATGTTAAAGCTAACTAGCTGCTATTAGGAAAAGTCATCAGTTATATTTAGAACTAAGCGAAGAAATGGACAAGGGAATGGAGATAAAGATTGCATGTGGGCGATGCACTGTCTCATTCAATTGCACATAAGACACTGTTGTATCGCGATGACCGTTGCAATGGTTGCAATGTTTCCTTCGGGTGTATTGCAGCGGAAAACGGGTCGCGACCCACTTCCTCGGGATCAATACTCGGTCATCGACTCCGCCCGCGCCTCTAGCCCCCTATGTTTGTTGGAAACAGATACGGAATGAAACTTACAATGCCCTTACTAACCTTAGAATTACCATTGCCATCTGTTCGAAAATATTTCTAACTTCCTTGGACAAGATAATACAACAAGCTACATTTTATTGCAGAAAAATCATGCCGCTTACTCTGTCGTTAATTCACAAGTAAACAAAATTAAAATTGTGTAGCACGCACGAGTCAAGTCACGAAGGGTTCACCGCAAAAATGTTAGAAATAAATTAGAGATTGTTGGATCATAAATCCATCCAGCGTAAATTAACTATCACGTGCAGATGGTGGATGATGAACGTCACGTTATCGCGACCTGCCAGCAGCAGGGTGATAACGTGAACCGAGGCACTGAGGCGACGAACTTTACAATGAACATAAAAGTGATCATAGGGCTGGGTGGTATGGAACATAGAATCACTAACTGTATTTCTTTTATTTTTTTTAAGACGGCCATTTTACAAAAAAAAAGATCGATATTATGGAATGAGCTTAGATTATAGAAATATATTAGTTTGTTTCACAAACAAATTTGTTGTTGGCTGGCCTGTTGGGCTAATGGTTAGTGACCCTGACTGCTAAACCAGAGAGGTCGTAAGTTCGATTCCCACTCAGGTCAGATCTCTGTGTGATGAGCACGATTATTTTTTCTGAGTATAGGTGTAATTTATCTATAATGTGTATTTGTCTAGAAATATATAAGTATGTCACAGTACGGGCTATGCCTAATATGGGTTCTGGGTGCAATGTTAGTTGTGCAAGGATATTTGTTTATAATAATGTATGAAATAATCAGGAAGAAGAATGTTTTAAATTTTCCTCAATCAATATTAATACTCAATAAAAATGTCAAGGCAATGTCAAATTCACAATGAACAAGGAAAATCCTTATTTTAAGTGTATCATAACATTTCATTCCAATCTAAATTTTAATAAAATATCAAATCAAATAATTATCAATCAGATCATCAAGATATGAACGGATGTTATTGATGAATACACTTTATCAGCCAATGAGACACTGAATATATAAATTAATGTTAGTAGGTATTGATAATAAAATATTCTACCTACTAGGTAGATAGACCAATATATTTATCATGACATAAAATCGAAACAAATGTTATTGGTTGACAGATAAATTAAATTGATACGGCGTCAATGGAATGTGGAACGTAGTATAGGTTTCCACTCGTACTTTACCGCAGGCCTATAACTCTTGATATACGCACAATAAAATTAAGGGACGAGACCTTCACGAAAATTATATTGTGACGTCACAGCGGTGACGTACTGCGCATGACGTCAAGCGCAGTACTTCACAAAATTCAATGTATTTTCGCGGCTTCGTTTTCCTAGAATCCAGACCGCCATTTATTTTTAATACCATCCCCTTAAAGACCTATTAGTTTACTTTATGAACATAGTTAACTGTAGGTTACATTTACGTAATACATTTGGGTCACCTTCAAAAGCCAGTTTTATCATGAAAGCGCGTTATAAAAATACTCGAAGACAAAAACAAACCTGTAAGCCGGTTCTATACCAACGAAACATTTGTCTTGTCTGAGAGTATTTGTTGTTTTTGTTTGTACTTAATTCTTTAGACATAAACTTTGAAGCTTACGAGAAAGGGCCTTCCGGTGACAAATATGGCATTATTGTTGTCTCAATCACAACATCACAATTTCCAAATCTTCTGATCCATATCAGATAATAATAATAGTTGCACCCCAGCTAAATTACTGCCACAGCTAAGAATCTTGGCGGTAACTGCGAACAGTGCAGGAGATATTGTAGAACGCAATCAACAATACACTGTTCTTTCGCTATTTTGATCCAACGGGCCGGCAATTAATAGACCATGCATAATCAACTGGTATACTGTAACTCCAGGCTTCTGCTCAGATTTTTCTGGTTACAAAATTAGAATAAACACTTTTAATCAACTCAGGCCACCAAGGATTTTCATAATACACGGTTAAATTTGAGGCGATCGAAAGCAAATTCGGTATGTTTACGACAACACTCGCCAATAACAAACCGTCAATAAGTGCGGAAGTTCACGAGGACATATTAACAGCATGCCTTTAATTAAATAAAGGAACTAAAAAAAACATTTTTAATAGTATGTATTGATCTATTGAGAATCGAGCAAAGTTTTCTAAAGACAGAACGTCCTTTTCGTAGAATCGTACAAGATAATTCCACGTAGAAACGTGGGAGTTTCTATTTTTAAACTGGCAACATAAGGAGGGTCCTGACCGTGATATCGACGATGCGACCTGGCTCACTGACCCGGTTCGCGACGTTCTGACCCCCTTTACCTGTACGTAAAGTATCCTTAGGTATAACGATTATAGAGAGGCTGGTCTTAGTCTAAGACGTACAATGAACTTTTTAAATAAAGTTTGCTTACAAAATTCGTCACGTCGTCAGTCAAGCTTATTTAAATTTTTGCAAAGCTGCGTCACAAGAGCTTTCATAAAAGCAGCTCGGAATCTAATTTTACTTCGCAAAGTTATACCAAAGAATATACTGTATTTTACTACCAATGCTTTTAAGATTTGCTAGCTGGAAACGATTGTGAAACACGACTAAAAGTGCTACAGAGTTTTGTAATAAACGTTCAAAGCTTTCAGCAGATGTTTTATTTTAATACTAGAGGATTTTGAACTGGCAATGCTTACAGAAATCATCTTTACGGCCTGAGAAAAATCATTTCAGTGCTTTATGCATTCCCACCCGTATAAGATAACGTGTATGGATCAAAATACAGTGAACGGACAACTATCAGTACCTTTATAAAGAAAAAAATAAGTTGAAATTTTTTTTTCACATCGGCGAAAGTATAAAGTTATTGAGTAATCGATTGGCAACTGTGGCAGGTTGTCTCCTTCTTCCTAATATGGCGAGGGCAATCATGGTAGTTGAACATGCGTGCCTTTATGTGTGCACATAGGTGATACGAATGAAGGAGTAAAACTTGCAGTGATCGAATTGCTCTCACTGCTGAACAAGGAGCCTCCCGCAAGGACCTTGGGGAGATTTGCAATAATCGACATGCTTAGCAGATGGGTTACTAATTATGACTGCCCATCCTCTGCTTGAGAAATAATCATATTATTAGAGACTATCTATTAATATTATTATTTACCGAATGTAATTGGTAGACATTATTTCAATATTTCGTTCCAACACATTCGGTGACTCTTTAACTTAGTAAAAGTGTTTTGATCACATCGATCTAGATTGTGATTCAAAGATCTTGATAAAATTAAATATGTACTCAAAATTATCAAGACTTTTCCCAAAAACGGTAAGCTAATTTGATTTTATCATCCTCCATTAAATGACGCCACAGTTATCAATATTCGAACTTACAAATATTCACTTCAATTGAAAAATTTATATCGAATACAAGGTTATGTTAATCTCTTATCTGATGCATCAGGCACGTATCCTGCGTGCTCCGTGCCACAAGAAAAGGACGAAGAAGGTGCGTGCGTCGCCCTACGGGTTCATAAGCCCGTCTGTACAAGGAGCTAGGATCAACGACCTTAGCCCTTGCTGAATAACAATCCCGAGTTTTTCTATATAACTATCGCTCGTCATGCGGCCCTTCTCCTCCGAGCCGGCCGCCTAATGGCTACGCCATTTAACAACGTATCGCCGAGCCTGAGTGGCGCTTGCCGGAAATTCCACGAATGTTTGCGGCCAAAGCTAAAATTATAACAACATCAAACAATGACATAATTTTAATTAAGGAGAGTGCGTCCATCGACCGCTCGCTAAGTAGCGGTAAATATGCAAGCACCCAATGATTTCTTTATCACTGATATTGAGCCGTTTTTATTAGACGAATGTATAAATAACTTCGCTTTATTAGTCATTGCGTTCTCGTTAATTAATTACAGCAATTTCTAGAAACTAAATAACGGTCATAGACAACAAAGAAAAACAAAAGCAGCGAAGGTTCTAAATTCGACCGTATGTTTTTTTGTACTTATGCTACGCGATTGCTCTATTGTTTCTGAATTTGAATGGATGATATTTTTTTATTCGATAGGGTATGCTTACGGAATGTTAAACATAACAAGAAATTGAAGTCTGTTGCATGTTTTTAAAATCGTTATTATTTTTAACCCGTTTAGTAAGTTTTTATTCCTTACATTTTGATACGCACTTGTACACACGGGTAATTGCATTGGCGTGAAACGATAAAATTAGACCTTGTCAGCCTCTTAAGCAGTTTTCATGTGTTATTAAGTTATCTTTTCAGCGCAGCTAGCTTTCTCTATTGATTCCATGTGTGTTTCTGTGATATAATTAGTTCAACGCTGTATAGTGACATGACTTTTTTTCGCCATGATAGGCAAGCTGATCTGTCTCCTACTGTTATTTGTAGAATTCTCTTTATTTTGTTCTACTCCTTAATTTTGTTTTGTCAAATAAAAGGAAGTTTTTTAAAACTATTAAAACCTTGCCCCTGAGTCAGATTGGAGTGATGACGTCATCACCAGTAGCAAGGTCTAGAGTCTAGCAAGGCACAGAAGATTCTAGGCTCTCTCCTGCATTCCAAATAGTTAATTTTCTGGCATTTCAATAGTTAACCTGTTGCTAATAAAACGCACGCCTAAGATATAATTTTAAAAATATGCAATATTACTTTCAAAGTTTTTTTAATTGGCGACTAAAAATGGCGTAGGGCTGTTGATTTGGATGAAATGTGTCAATGGCGTAGTAGCTTTGTCTGGCGGGAACGTGCGTGTTCGGGGTAACGGGCCGTCGCTTGCGCAGGCGCAAGGGTCAACACTCGCTCCTCAAGGTCGGGTCGACGCCCTAACTAGAGCCCTGATATTTCACCACTAATGAAATCTGATCATTCTGTTACTAATTGAGTTTAGTGCCTGGCTTTTACTGCCCATCAGTGTTATTACCCATTATAATGATAATTACATGACTGTATGTTGTCACTAGTATACTCAGGTTGAAAGAAACCTTGAACAATAATAAATACCTACCTGTCTTTACAGCCTACATGTACGCACGGCTACATATCAAGCTATACATTTCCAAAATAAGCTGACCTGTCATTGTATGGAAATCCTATACTACGCGAGATCAGCTTATACTGGAAATGTATAGCTTGATGTGTAGCCGTGTGTACATAAGTAGTCATTCAACTCCATAAAATCAGGCGCTCACAGCCAGTGCTGACAACGGTTTCTAAGTAATTAAAGTTTGATAGTAAAGAGCATCTAGGCATACATAGATGATCGCCAAAGTGGTTCAATTTCTTTACATCTCAGCGTTCCGAACGAGGGCAGGTTAATCTGTCGGTCCCGGTTGTAATCATTATACGACAGTACGCTATGCCATGTCAGACGCCTAATGAGGATACGGCTTGAACAACTCTGAAACTAGGGTAACCACTGCCCGTAACCCTCCGACTCGCAAGGTGCCTTTTACAATTTAGTCTGAAATTAGTGCCGCGTAACATTTAAAAAAGTAGCTGGGTTATATGAGCAAAGCTGATCGCACCGGCCTACCAGGTAAAGGAGCCATGTATGGCTAAATTCTAAAAACAATTGAACCTCGAGTATATCGTAAAAGGAATTATTACTGTCGAGGCTGCTTGGTATTCCACGCATACTATATATTGCTGTGTGGTGACGGCATAGGATATCATCACCCCATCTCATCCCGTGGGGGGCGTAGAAATCGTCCGAGGGACAGGGTACCAGAGAACAGGCAACTAAGTTTTCTGTGAACTATGATCATCAAACTGCGATCGCCAACCAGTCTGCCAAGCATGGCGATTATGGCATATCCCCCCATTCTTTGGGGAGGCTTTTGTCCAGCAATGGACATACTTTGGCTGACATGATGATGATATACTTATACATAGATTCCTCTTAACTGCAACTGAAAGTCTATGTAGAAACATGAAAATCAAGTTCCTAAACCATATAGGCGCATGGTCTCTGTATTGATCGCAATAGTAGTTTAATCTCTGATCGTCTGCGTGCTTCGGAAATCGGAACCCATGTTAATACGCCGGTATCTACTGGAGTCATTAGATAACAGCAGTGAAGCCATGTAGAAGGCTAGCCGGCTTTTACAGCTTTGACATTAGGGTAATCTTCTTCAATTTACTGTTTTGGGTAGTGGTTACCCTGGTGTCAGACATGCTCCAGCCACCCATTAACATGGCTTAACGACTACACGGCAAAACCAGAGTCGACAGCTTCAATCAGCATATTCAATCACTTCGACAGTAACTCATCTATAGTAAAATGGACTGTATTATGTACCTCCATAGACTTTTAGTCGAGAACTGCCCATACGGATACCTAAATAGACTTTATCGCCTATAACTCGTAAATTATTGAAGGAATCACGGCCGTAGCAATTATGCTTGATATTTCACTATATCTGCTAAGTAGTCGAGGCCACGTCCGTGGTAACAGTTGCACTACGAGAACCGCCTCTACTGCCTACGTAATATAGACGTTGTCGAATGAAGGTCAAACAATAATATCGATCGACGTGGTACCGCCGGTACTGTTCGTACTGTTTAGTTACCCAATATTGCAAATTTTTGCAGAAGAATACATTTATTGTTTTCGAGCATTTACCCAATGCAGGCGTCATCGTTTTCATTTTATAATCATTATTTTCGAAGGTTTAAATAAAAAAAAAGAATATGTCGCACTTAACTTTGATACAAACAAATACAATTAAAATGTGAAAAAGACAGTTTTTTTAGAAAAAGCGTATGAAGCATATACAGTAGTTTTAACATTAACATATTTATATTGGTCCGTCTGTTTGTTGTTCCAGCTAATCTCCGTAACGGGTTGACCAATTTTGACGGTACTTTCACTGACAGATAGCTGAAGTTATAAGAAGTAATTCAATATAAAATTTAAGCAGGTGACTGCGTAAATTATTCGTAAGTAGGTACGAGTAAATTTTTCTATACCCTGGGGGATGGTACTTTTATATCAAAATTTATATAAAACCCTATGTCCTTTACTGTACATTTAACCATGTGTACCTATACTAAGTTTCATGATGGCGATGAAGTTGTTAAGGCTTAAAAAATGAACAAACTCACATACGTATTTTCGCGGATGAAGTCGCGGGCAACCACTAGTAAATCCTAAGTTTGGATTCTGATAATTAAGATTTATATGAGACCATCACATATTTCATTTTCTATCCAATGAAAATAAGTAAAATGAAAATATTTCTACACAATTAATAAAGAACGAAGAAAACCCATACCATATTCGTATATTAAAAAAATCCTTGTCGAATTGACTACGTCCTCCTTATTGAAGTCGGTTAAAATTAAGATATCTTTCGAACAAAATTGCAAAAACATCTAACGAATGCCAATTCTTATTAAAATACATACACTCCTTGACTTTATGTTCAAGATGACTTTATTTTGACATTAGATGTCTTTATTTACGTATCTTCCTTGGTGACGTCAAATCGTTATTAAGTTGGCAATATTTGGAAGGTCAATGGCTTCCTTACCATAACGAGCTATCTAGCCTCATTTGGCTATGTAAACTACATAATGATGAATTAACACATTTTTAGTACTTGCCGTTTATCTAGACATCAGCGCTTGACACATTATTGATATCTACCGAACTCTATTTTTTTACACTGCGTTTCTGGTAATCCTTGGATGCTGTCATCTACATCACAGGAGAGTAGAGGCTACTAAATTCGTATCCCGCGCGCTAAAGGAAGAAGGTTGCTCACGTGATGTTGCATGAGGGGACATTTCGTGTAACTGTCACTCTACGTTAATACGCAAAAACGCGGGTCACGGAGAATCGGAGAGGGCATAGAGGTCAATGGTGATGGACTCGCTTTCACAGTATTAGGTATTGGATTGTGCAGTGTCACGAGAGTTCATAATGTTCCTATTGACCTAAGTTAAGTCGTGATATCGTAATGAGGATTGTCTAAGACCTTCCAGGGACATTTATGAGAACGCACTCGACCCAGGTACGCCAAAAATCCTCCCAAATCTTCTCTAAAAAGCCGTATTCTGAAAAATATCCATGTTGTTAGAGCAGTTTTCCAGAATTATACATCTACGATCAAAGGGTGTATAATTAAATAGACAAACAGTTTTTACTTTGCACGTGTCTTATCTGGTAATATAATACCCGTGTGGAAGAATTTTCTACCTCTTACATTTCTTACTTAGCAATCAGTATGTCAGCAAGTACGTCCACTGCTAGACTAAAGCTCCGCAAAGAATGGGGGAATATTACCATAATCGCCGCGTTTGGCAGACGGGTTGGCGATCGCAGATTATGCGGTAGGTGCAGGTATTACGGTATTCCCTCGGACGATTTCTACGCCCCCCACGGGATGAGATGAGATTCTATGTAGTCACCACACAGCAAAAAATTAAGCAATAGGTTAATAATAAGTTAATAACGTTCAGAAGTTATATTTTAGTACAGAGTAAAATTACGTGGTACATTATTTTCCTCAAAGATTATGATTCTCAATTGTAGAGGAAATTCCCAATATCTGATTTTGACTAGATTTTTAAATAGACCCACCCTTTTACGGAATTTGGCGAGGACTAACCATATCGAAAGGTTCAAATTTACGAAAAAATATCACATTAGAATGCACAAGACAATGTTAGGAACCGGTCAAGTGCGTGTCGGGCTTCGCCCTGTGTCCCGCAGTCCCGTCTCTATACGTAATAAGAACGCTTTGAAGGAGATTTCTGTACATTTTCCGCAAAACTTTTACCTATCCAAGTACATCTTAAAGTGGGACGACTATTACTCGTCAACTTGCAGAGCCTACTTAGTTGTAATCGTTTCGCAAAGCCTGTCCGTCTACGTACAACTTAGAATGTTTTGATAGAACAAAACCCTTACTTCAAAAATGACTATTAAATATAAATAATTCAGCTATAACTAAATCTTAACATTTCAAGTTGGCGCCAATTTGGATTTGATTTGACGGTTAGATTACCTACCGTGAAATCAAGTCAAATCAAATTTGTTTTAAGGAATGTATTCAATTATCGGACCAACTGAAAAAGTCTGAATTTTGTTTAGAGCCGGATATATTTTATACTTTTTGAATGGTTTTGAAGTCTGTTTTTCTTTTAAAACCAGTTATTATTATTTAACTAATATTAATTAAGTTGGTGTATTTTCCTTCAAATTAAATGGTAACAAACAGGAAGTAGGACCCTCAAACAAAATCTGTTCAGAAATAACTTATTTCTGAGGTAACAAACATGAAATAAAACCGAATTAAAAGCGTCCAGCATTTTCTGAAAGATTTCATTTGCCATTGTTATACATTAATGTCTTCAGATTGGGAAATATAATGTTTTTAAGTGGTATTTTTGTTAGTCAATTGAATCCAAACCGTTGTTTGTGTGACATCAATATGAATTTACTTGGTTCTATAAGTGCGGAACCCTAACACATTTCAACAATAAGCATTATAGCTTATCTGCATTTAAAAACATGGTATAAATTACCTTTTCCAAGAACTGCATACGCGAAGGATACGATTTTAATCGTTAGTTTGCACGTGTACAATCTGCAACGCTATAGCCTAGAACAATGAGTCCACTGCAGCTCATATTTCACAAGTTATCGATAAGCTGCATTATGCAACTTTGACGTCATTGCTTACCTTTTGACAGGGCAGTGGAGAATTTCCGCCATGGACCAATGTTTATACATATAATATATTTATATGTTGGGCGTTGTAGCGTTTTATGACGACAATAGGAACCTGCGAGCCACCTTATAACTGAACGGAAAACCGGTTTGTATTACTTATTACCTAAGTATTAATTTAAGGTAGGTAACAAACAAGTTTTTACTGATGTGTTCTATCAGTTCAAGTCTGTGTGAAACTGTGTGAAAGTTAAATTAATATTTTAAAAAGCAAACATTCGATTTTTGTATGTTTGTAATTAATTAAGAATGATTACAAAAATTATTTCACCGCTACAAAACTACATTATCAATTTAATAGGGAGTAAAATATATAAATATTACAGAGATCCCTATGAAAATATAAGCCACTGCATAAAAGTAGCATGTATATACCTATGTACTAAAGTAATGATTTAGTTTTGCTTCTTAAGTTTCCTCCAATACTTATAATACACCTAGCATAATCATCGTTAAAATATCCAACTTGAATCTTATGAAAAGGAACCCATTCACAAATACTATCAGAATATTAGTCAGGTAACATTTAAATGCATACAAAAAAAAAAGTAGTAAAACGACTTCCTATGAATCTCAGGTAAAATTCTTTACTGGACTGGACATGGGGACAAAAAACATTGTTTATAAACATTCGGAACTGTGGGTACACACTACCACACAGTCTACGTCAGGAGATACATAAGGCATCGTTCACACCAAACGTATTGTCGGCCGCTCATGATCGTTAAAATATCCAACTTGAATCCTATGGAAAGGAACCCATTGACAAATACTATCAAAGTATTAGTCAGGTAACATTTAAATGCATACAAAAAAAAAGTAGTAAAACGACTTCCTATGAATCTCAGGTAAAATTCTTTACTGGACTGGACATGGGGACAAAAAAAACATTGTTTATAAACATTCGGAGCTGCGGGTACAGACTATACCATACAGTCTACGTCAGGAGATACATAAGGCATCGTTCACACCAAACGTATTGTCGGCCGCTGACTGAGAGGGCCGACGAGAGACGGGCCGGTTGGCGTGGTTGTTAAATGCTTGCTTTTCACGTCTCAAGGTGCTGGTGTTCTACCCAGGACAGATATGTGTGTGCATAAACATGTTTGTTTGTCCTGAGTCTGGGAGTAATTATCTATATAAGTATGATACATACTTATATAGATAATTACTCCCAGGTCACGTGTCCTGACGAGAGTTTAACATTTATTACCTATCCCAAAAAAGTGCACAACGCCGCTAAAGAAGTTTTCACTTCAAAAATAATAAGTCTTAGTTCACAATGGCAACATTTGAATTGTTACATCACTTCATAAAGAAAAGCAAAGCAGTACCGTGTTACATTGCGGGTGTGGCGCAGCGGCTAAGACAGTCACCTCGCCTCTTCGTGTCGCGGCTTCGAGTCCCGCGCCGGACAGCTATTTGCGTGACCCATAAATAATTGATCTGAGTCTGGATGTAATTTGTGTCCTTCTATTATATGTTTGTAAAGTACCTCGCTGAATTCTCTCACTATAACGTTGAGCGAATCCACTATCCTTACCCATCGCGGCCATCCACAAACTTAGCGGACTTCTCCAGCTGGTCGATCGCTCTGACGTCCTCTATGTTCTGGCGTGGCTTACGGCAACGTTATAGTGAGAGAAGCCACGCCAGAACATAGAGGACGTCAGAGCGATCGACCAGCTGGAGAAGTCCGCTAAGTTTGTGGATGGCCGCTGGTACGTTGGGTTACCTTGGCGAGATGAGAAGTGCGATATGCCGGCCTCATATGATAATGCGCTAAAGCGCCTAAGATCCATGGAAAGAAAGATGGGTAAGGATAGTGGATTCGCTCAACGTTATAGTGAGAGAATTCAGCACCTTTTAGATAATGGTTTTGCCCAGGAATTGCTCGACCCGACACACAACAAGGACGTGGTATTTATGAACTAAAGGATGCAAGCTGTATGTAATCAATTGTGCTATAATAGAGAAACACTGCTCTATTAAAATCACCACTTGAAGCATTTCCTCTTTCACTCTCACAATTTTTTTTTCCTCCGAGCTAGTTCACGGTCTGCCTCTCGTTCCTCTTGATTTTGAGACACATAAAGTATGGCCTTAATAATAATGTGGAGCTATTAAAAATTGCATTATGATTTTCATGTTTCAGTAGTACCTTAGAAATGTTCCTATATATATCTATGTATAGGTATCGAGAAGATATATTACTCCTATGATTCAATGGGACAGCTAACTATTCTGAAATTGGGAATTGAACCCACAACCTGTGGAGTGATAGCCGAGTTTCTACCAACCATGCCAACTAGCTCATCTGAATATATCTATGTGGCTAGTCTCAATTGACACCACTATGAATTCAACCAGAAGGACATATATATTCAAATAATTAATATATATATATACATGTAAGTATATAACTAAGTGAGGCACCAGATGGCATAAATATGACAATACCAATTGATGGATTATTTTAATAATTCAACACAATGTTTATAAATTGTCCGCTTGTTATGGAACATATTTATAAACTGCAGTGGTTCTGTTGAATGGTTTCCATGATAATGTCCATTGTCTGCAAAGTACTTCTGAACCTATTCAGGGGCCATTGAGGTAACCAGATGGCAGGCAAATGTTCATTTTGCTAGCTGAATAACTATTTGTGAATGACATTTATGTTGTATGTTCTTGGCTGTCTAGTAAAGCAGTAAAAGCCTCCTAGGCTAGGCTCCACAATGCGTACTAAAGGCATTATTATTAATAACTTCAACTAAGGAGGAGGTCATCTATCAATTCATGTCTGGTGAAATTGGGTAAGATACCAAACTAAGCAAAGCATGTATTATGGATTCTAGACAAGATATAGAAATACTTTTTTGTAAATATATTCAACATGCAGACCAAGACATTTTAGGAACACCAATATTTGTCTTTAGTGAGGATCAAACCTGCAACCTTCGGATAAGAAGGCAGGCTCAGTACCAACTGAGTCACAGCAATTGTCTTTATAGATTATAATCTATAATAAAAATAAATATAGTAAATATTACAAATTTATGTTACCCAATTAATCCCTTGTTGCAAGCAATTTTGATAATTATATTTAAATTTGATAGGATCTATATCTGTTACAAAGAAAAGTTGAAATACTTCAAAATAGATACAAAATTAGGTTTTCCTCCCAATAATAGTATGCAATTAGTATCAGGATGTGAAAATTCAGCAACTATTTGGTAGTTGGTGTCTATTACCACCAATATCTGTTTGTCAATCAGACCTTAGTCATCATAACATATAAAATGAGGCTAGGCAGAATGTTTTTTTTATTTTAAAGACCTCAATTTGAATACTTTATATATTTAAAAATATTTAATATTTTTTAAGCAACAAACTAAACCTAATATTTTTAATTGTAAGTATACATAAAATATATAATGAAGGGTGTGTTAGTCTGGTAAGTGACCCTGATTGGTAAGCCTAAGGTTGTCGTTTGAATCCTACCCAGGACAAATCTTTGTGTGATGAGCATGATAATTTCTTCTGGACCTGGGTGTAATTTATCTAAAATATGTATGTATTTACAACTATATCAGCTTCTGATCATATATTTCTTTATTCTCTACAATACCAAGATTAAGGCATCGTTCACACCAAATGTATTGTCGGCCGCCCACTGAGTATGCTCACTGTCACCCCCAGTGTGAACGTGTCCGTCTGCAGTATGCGTACTCACCAAGCCGACAATATGCTATAGCGTTCAAGGCACTACTTGTGTGAATAATCATAATCTAATACGCTGTTACGTTCGGCAACGTCCGACCAACCAACCAATCCGCGTCCGCCGTGCGTCTAGTACAATAATCAGCCACCGAAAGTCAGCCACAACGCACCACGTAATAGCGTATTCTCGTAGTTGGTTTGAGGTGTACGCGCTCTGTATATTAATATGTTGGGATATTATTTACATACGGCCATCTAATCCCAAACTAAGCAGAGCTTGTACTATGGAAACCAGATGATACAGATGATACATCTGGTTTCCATAGTACAAGCTCTGCTTAGTTTGGGATTAGATGGCCGTATGTAAATAATATCCCAATATCATTGGTTGCTTAATGCTAACACACAGGAATTCAATATTAATAGGATTATGAAAATTTAATAATTGTAGTTAGATCATGAATCTATTTATACAATTATTTTTTTTATTTTTTTATTTGTGAAATATGAATAATATTTTTGGCTACCCACACAAGATGCATCCATATCATTATTCTTGTATGGGAAGTTAATCATATTCTTGTGTATTATGCATATTGGTGTGGGAAGCCAAACATTTTATTCATATTTCACAAACTGTTTAATTAGTTTTGTTTGACAGGTAGATAGTCCTCCTTAATGATATACTTTGTGTGCAAATTAAGCTTAAGTTATGTCCTCTATGTATGTATTAAACTATATTCCTGATGATGCTATATTAAGCAACTTTGTTAAAGAGTATTATCTCTTGCCTACAACTATCTCACTCCTGCATTAAGATGTCCTATATCATATAAAATTATGGTCAGCCCTTTTAGAGAAATGTGCATTGGCCATTCTGTGTGATTAATATTCTAAAATATTCAGAACAATATTTAATAATAATGATACTAAATGATTTTTTATTTACCAAAATAAAGAAGAAAACCTGATTTTCAAATCCAAAGAATATTAAAATGAAAACTTGTCCTAATTATATTGGAATCTTAATCACACAGAAGACCATTTTGATAATATGCATATTATTATTTTATAGCTGTGTGTTGTAATGTGAAAATAAGATTGTGTAATGATGAAGTGAATGACAGACTCTAATTTCGTAAACTGAACACCATAACAAAAAAACAATTTGTTTGTAAAAGTGTATGGGTCCTAAACAAGTTTTTTTTCTCTTTCTGACTCACTTTGATACTAAGGCAACATAATCCAGGCGTTTCTTCAGTAAACATCAATGCTGCACAATGTGCACAAAATTTAACCAATATGAACTAAAGGATGCAAGCTGTATGTAATCAATTGTGCTATAATAGAGAAACACTGCTCTATTAAAATCACCACTTGAAGCATTTCCTCTTTCACTCTCACAATTTTTTTTTCCTCCGAGCTAGTTCACGGTCTGCCTCTCGTTCCTCTTGATTTTGAGACACATAAAGTATGGCCTTAATAATAATGTGGAGCTATTAAAAATTGCATTATGATTTTCATGTTTCAGTAGTACCTTAGAAATGTTCCTATATATATCTATGTATAGGTATCGAGAAGATATATTACTCCTATGATTCAATGGGACAGCTAACTATTCTGAAATTGGGAATTGAACCCACAACCTGTGGAGTGATAGCCGAGTTTCTACCAACCATGCCAACTAGCTCATCTGAATATATCTATGTGGCTAGTCTCAATTGACACCACTATGAATTCAACCAGAAGGACATATATATTCAAATAATTAATATATATATATACTAGGTGGCGCAAAAGTACTGGCACTAAAGAAAATACTTTTTTTTTTTTTATATGACATTTTCTGTCATTCTGTTGTTGAAAATTGTGTAGTGAACAAATGTAAAATACACTGAAAATAAACATGGACCGTTTTACTCCCCAAGAACGTGGAATAATTGTGTCAATGTTCTTACGGAATAATTCATCAGTGATAAGAACACAACGTGAATTTCGTCGACGATTTCCCCACCGTCCGGCACCGATTGGTCGCACAATTCGACGCTTTGCCACACGCCTTGAAGCAACTGGCTCAACATTGGATAGACCTAAGTCTGGGAGACCAAGAACAGGCCGTTCAGCTGAAAATATCGATGCTGTGCGCGAAGATGTGGAAGAGTGTCCAGAAACATCAACGAGGCGACGTGCCACGCAATTGGGCATTTCCAGACGGACCCTGCAGCGTATTTTGGTGAAAGACTTAAAGATGTTCCCGTATAAAACTCAAATGACTCATCAGCTGCTGCCTGCTGACCACCGAGCTCGTCTAGATTACTGCCAGCGCGTCATAAACCTCAACCTTGAAGAGGATGATTTTCCTTCAAAATTGGTTATGAGTGACGAAGCGCATTTCCATCTCTCAGGGCATGTCAATAAGCAGAATACTCGGTTCTGGGGCACTGATAATCCGCGCATTATTCAAGAAACACCTCTACACCCACTAAAAGTTACTGTATGGTGTGGCATCTGTGTTGACAGAGTGATCGGACCCTATTTTTTCGAAGACGCTGGAGGCAATGCGATTACTGTCACTGGAGAACGCTACAGAACCATGTTACGTGAGTTTTTGATACCCAGTTTGGACGAATTGGGGCTGGAGCACATCTGGTTTCAACAAGACGGCGCTACGGCACACACAGCGCGCGACACTATGGACTTAGTGAGGGACGCTTTTCCAGGCCGAGTTATCTCTCGTTTTGGAGATTTGCCTTGGCCTGCAAGATCACCCGATCTGACCAGTCCAGACTTCTTTCTTTGGGGTTTTTTGAAATCTCGGGTGTATGTGAACAAGCCACAGACTCTCGCAGCTCTAAAAGAAAACATTCGTCAAGAAATAACGAACATATCGCAGGAAGTGTTACGGCAAGTTATGCAAAATGTCATAAATAGGGCTCAAATGTGTATCAACTCTGGAGGTCACCATTTAAAAGACATCATCTTTAAATCCTAATGGTACGAAATTTAATGGCACAAATATACATTTAAAAAAATCTAAATCTAGTTTTCTAATTTAGAAAAAATGTTATAGCTGAACCAAATAGGGTCTTTACTTTTGCGCCACCCGTTACATGTAAGTATATAACTAAGTGAGGCACCAGATGGCATAAATATGACAATACCAATTGATGGATTATTTTAATAATTCACATTTCTCTAAAAGGGCTGACCATAATTTTATATGATATAGGACATCTTAATGCAGGAGTGAGATAGTTGTAGGCAAGAGATAATACTCTTTAACAAAGTTGCTTAATATAGCATCATCAGGAATATAGTTTAATACATACATAGAGGACATAACTTAAGCTTAATTTGCACACAAAGTATATCATTAAGGAGGACTATCTACCTGTCAAACAAAACTAATTAAACAGTTTGTGAAATATGAATAAAATGTTTGGCTTCCCACACCAATATGCATAATACACAAGAATATGATTAACCTCCCATACAATAATGATATGGATGCATCTTGTGTGGGTAGCCAAAAATATTATTCATATTTCACAAATAAAAAAATAAAAAAAATAATTGTATAAATAGATTCATGATCTAACTACAATTATTAAATTTTCATAATCCTATTAATATTGAATTCCTGTGTGTTAGCATTAAGCAACCAATGATATTGTTTTAAATCCTAATTCATAAATGGGAAGCAAACACATATTTATGGGGCATTGGTGTATCACTGACATATATAACAACTCATTTTAAGGTATTTAGTTTACATCTTGGTTTTATTATTTATATATTGGTCCAAAACATCTGTTTTATGTCATGAATTTTCCACCATCAATCTACATATTGTTAGGAGTAAAGACCTTGTAGTGAAATGTATATGTAATAACATGTCTCAATGGGATATTTATAACAAAGACAACCATTTCCTAGTAAAGAGCTTAAAGGTTCAATAAACTACAGTTGAGGTTGGTAAGTGAAGTTCATGAACTCTATCCATTAGCAACCCTACAGACTTGGCCTCAAAACAAAGAAACTTATGTACACAATATAAGACTCTTCAAAACCAATTATAAACATATACCTACAACTTATGAGAGAAACAGGGGATAACAAACATATGCGATTCGTAAAGATAACATACTTTGTTCGAGAATAAAACTCCCAACTGACCATAAATTACTGTTATATTCGCTTTCAAATATGGAACATACCTATATGTAGCAATCCGATCTAGAAATAGCAGCTTCAAGTACTGAATACCTAACCTAAACTTTTAATTACACCATTGTATGTGACTCACTAGGCATTTGTGTTTAGAGCGGCGGTTTTGTCAATATAATTAAGAAAAGTACAGAAATAAAGGACAATGAATACCACGCGTAAGCCAAGAAAGGTGGGTAACAAAACTTACTTCAATTGCCGCGAGAGGCTTGTGAGCAAAGGATTTAAAAGAAATGTTAACTATAATCGAAGTAAATATCTAAGACATATCTAAATAAGCATGAAACACGAGAATAATGTAAATTGTATTATAATTTATAGTTTGGTTCGTGACGCCTGCTGCTGACGTTTGTCGATCTACGAGGGCACGACCTGTATAAAGATTTTTCTACCAAATTATGACTATGTATATATATGAAATAAATGCATTCTCACTTACCTTCACAGCCATACACATTGAATAGAAATTGAACGGTTGCAGCCGTGAGCAGCCAAGGAAATTAACTACACACGCGGAAAACGTGTGCACCGCACAAAAAACTTGCCAAACTGAAGAACAAAGTTACCAGGCTGAATAAAGAGACGAATGTTACAATAAGAAAATTTTAATTTCTACCAATAGAATAAAACAACAAACAATTTGATTTATTAGCAAATTGAAAAGCTAAATAATAGTTTATTTTTGGTATCAATAAGTACCTAGGTACTATTTTTTTGACAGTCGTCAATATATGCATCCGTCGTAAGGACTGAGAACAATGTTTTGTGTTAGCTATTTGATTGATTGGATCCATAGATTATAGCTTCAATAAGTACTTCTGTCAGTGGCCTACGTTGGTTAAATTGTACTTAAGACATAATTTACCTAGCAAGTTTGGGGAAACTACGATTCTCACTACAAACACATGAATAGTTAAGTCACGTTGTTTTTTCACTCTTCTTTCAGGCATATTATGTACACATATAAACAGATATACTTATAGACATAGTTAGATAACTATATCTATAAGTATGTATATCTGTAATAAAATAAATTTGTATCTTTTGTATGTACATTTTTGATAATACTACCTACTTCTATCCGAATAATATACTAAACATTTATAAATTAGTATTGTATAAACATAGTTCTACATAGGGTTTCTACTAAGGAAATATGTTTATTTATTGAGCTAACCAACATTTTACCAAGTACACACGCCAGCACATCAAGCTAACCCCTATACATACCTATAACTACGACGCGGCACGGAGTGATAGAAAGAAACAATAATTGACATGATTGGTGGAGTTTTCTAAAATTATCCAATGGTTGCACACATACTTAATAAGGAGCCAATTATCATATCTCACTAGGAATCACACAGCTGACACCGCCCCCCGAGTTTTCCGATCTTTAACGACATTAAACGAACGTCGCTCGTCACCTCGTTTGTTTATGCAATACGTCACTCGTCAGTCGTCATAAAAATTTGGTGGAGTTGTGCGTGTGTGCGGTGGCGCGTATTACTGTATTCGTGTGTGATAAATATAATTTATATCCAACATGGCGTCTCAATTATCTCGTCTTGATAGAGAGAGAATAGTTGCCCTCCGGTCTTGTGGATGTCGTACTGTGGATATTTCTCGGCAGATGGGTATAACGGTGAGTGATATTCTTGTGATTATAATTCCTAATTTAAAATAAACAACGTCTAATATTGCAAAAACGTATCACATGGTGTTTCGTATAGAATTTTCGAAATACCTAAGTAAGCAGAAGGGATAGGTGTAGGTTCCTTGTGTTTATAATAAAATTGTTCCTGATTATGTAAGTTTTTAACGCTGCACCACTGAAAGGTGGAGTAACCGTAAAAGCTTTAATTCTGAGTTAATTAAACAAAATTCGATGAACTATTGTTTTGATTCTATTTATTCGTTTTTCTAAGCGAAAGTTAATAAACCTATAAGTAGTAATGAGATTTTACACTTTACAGTAAATACCTACCAAATTACGCACTTTCTTTTTGCCTGTAGAATAATTGCAGAGACAAGGCCTCCTTATGGAAAGAGGAAATGGGCCGTAACGTAATTCACTATCGCTTTGAGTGTAATCCTGTTCTGTAAATAAAAAAAAAAACAAACTGCAACTAATAATTGACTGTACGGACTAACTAAACTATTGTTTGAGAGGGCACAGCTTTTTAATAGATTACCTGATGACATAAAAAAATCTTTGATAACATCAATATATTTAAAACCATTTTAAAGAAATATGTATATACTGTATAAATACAATAAATATTGTCACATTGTATGGCTTTCAGCAGCCTAGAGATAAAATGTTTTATTTACACTTAAATATTCTATCTTACTGTATCTCATTATAAATGAATTTTGTAAGTTTTTAAGAGACCGATTTAATAATAGGTTATATAATTAATTAACACATACCCTATCAATTATTGTAGGGGTTTATATAATTAATTAACACATCTTTATATTAGGTAATTGAGTAATAATGCGCAAATAAACTAGGTATAGCTATTTGTTCCGTTCCAGAAAAAAACTGTAAGGTTCTGGCTTCGGCGGTGGCAAGAAAGTGGCACTCTCGAAGCCCACCACCGCCAACTCTACGCGAGAGCAACCACGGCGGCAGACGATGCAGCTATAGTCGCTGCTCATTCGGGGAATCCATTCCTCAGCACACGTGTGACCTCATCTTCGTACAGCGTGAGTCCATCTTGTAACCAACTTCCCTATTTAATAAAATAATGTTTTACCTAAAATACCTAGTCCAATAAATAATATTACGATATAACGAATCTAAACTAAATGGATAAATCGGAAATAACTAATGATAAACTGTATTGGATTACTTTTTTGGACTGTATCGGCATTTACTGGTTTGTGTTTGACTGTATTGAAGCCTTAATTAATCAACATCATAATTATTATAGGTATTTGGACCTGTGATTAATCTAGCGATCAATAATACCTACGTAATGGCCGAGATTAGCCCCTGTTCAATTAAAAGAAGAAAAGGATTCCTATTCATCAAATACTAGAATGGAATTTAAAATAATTCTAAAACTTGCTAATATTTGACAATGTCCTAAAGTCAAACCTAACTACGTCTTGCTTAATCATGTAATATCACAAACTTGTAAATAAATCGGAAAAGATTGTATGTTATCAATCCTATCAATATATGTATTCTATATAAGTCTATGATTCCTATAGCGAATGATGATGATGATGTCCTCCCGGCCGAATTTCGACCACGGCGCCCGGAGTCAATGGAGATTAGCTAATTGCGCAGGACATATTATAGTGCACAAGTGTGTGCGCAAACATAGGGCACTTTCTATTCCATCACTCTCATGATCCGATGGGACGACTAGCGACACGACCGGAAAGAAGTCTCGTACAGAACCGTCGCGTCGGCTTTACGTGCTCTCCGAGGCACGGGGGTGTAATACCGCCAACTCCCAGACTTCGGGCTGATACTGAGAAATTTCATTTTACAAAAAATCCCTAAATCACTTTTTGGCCGTACCCGGGATTTAAACCCAGGATCTCATTCTCTGCGGTTCAACACACTACCGCTAGACCAACGAGGTAGTCATAGTCAATATTGGTATAGTAAACGGGCCTAATGTGCAATAAACAAATAGGTAGTAATTAAGTTTTACGAGTAAAGTTTTGTAAGTCATGTCAGTAGGTAGGTAGGTATATAAGATGAAAACATAGCTATAAGAACGCATATATTATGATTATGCTGTATGAACGTAAACAGAAATGTTTGTTTCAAGTAAGAGATTATAAGTAAGTAGGTATAAGCGAACGAATTTCCGAACATGGTCCAAGCCGATGGCAGAGCCGATCAGCGACCGAGTCTCTGTTATGCAATTATGATGCACAATGCTAGTAACTTTAAGGACGAAAATTGTTTTTTATATTTGATTTTAGTTGCTCGCTCATGACCTTGACTGCCGCTAAGTGCGCCATTTTGTTTAAAACAAATAATTATCTAAAACGAATTCACTCCTTGCAGCTTTACTTTATATTAGTTTATATAATATAAAATGTGTAATGACGTTATAATTTCATAACAATGTTTATATTTATAGGAAATGATTATTTTATTAGCTAGTTTTTAAAAAAACTCTGCGAACATGGTTGCTGGACATAGTTACGAAAGGGAAGTTAAAATATACCAAAATACCTACCTAAGCACGGGTTTGCTTTAACATTAGGTAAAGTAGGTAGCTGTATGTATGCATATCTAACTTCTAAACTAATGGTGTAAAGAGACTGCCTCGTTGGTCTAGCGATAGCGTGTTCAACCGCAGATAATGAGATCCTGGGTTCAAATCCCGGGTCGGTCCAAAAAGTGATTTTGGGATTTTTCTATAAAAAGGAATTTCTCACTGTCAGCCTTAAGCTGTCGGTCCTGTGCCTGACCTCTTTCTGGTCGTCGCGCTAGTCGTCCCATCGGATCATGAGAGTGATGGAATGTCCTGCGTAATTGGCTAAACTCCATTGAGAATGGCCGCCGTGGCCGATTTTCGGCCGAGAGGACACTACTATAAAGAGGGAACATTTGTGTTTTTTTATGTGTTTGTAATGTAATGTTTTCACAAAAAACTACGGGACCGATTTCAAAAATTCTTTCACCATTAAAGTTGCTTCTTAATTGAGTGGCATAGGCTATATTACATTATCAAAAAAAATTGTGATCCCTAATAAAAATGCAATATTATAACCCAAAGTATGAAAAAATAGTCCTAAAAAAACTGTCATCACGTACGCGGCTGAAACTATTGATGATAGAACAAAAAAATGTTCTACAGTATTATAGAACGTATAGTATCTACAAAAAATTCCGCGATACCATATATCCAACTACTGTAGTTATGCCATTACAACTAAATTTTTACATTTCAAAAGTTGATAAAAATGCCTACAATAATTAAACCATATTATTCATACCTCTGTATTAATCCTTATTCTATTATATGATATTTTATTAAATACCGTTTCATAACCTGTAAAATACTTCTTAAATGATTAAAATCGGACATTCCATTCAAAACATATATAACTAATTATAAATGTAAATATAAAGAAAATAATGCAATACTAAAATTATGCGGTGTGTATGGCCCCGAGCAGCGAGGCGGCTGATCTCAATACTTAATAGACAACATTGTCAAAATAGAGCATTAGAGCTAATTTACGTCGATTTTAAATTTCCATACAAACAGATGTATGTATAAAATTGACAAAATTTCCTTTGTTTTAGATTTCGATGGACACTGTACGAAGGCGTCTGAAGGAAGGAGGGAAAAAATGCTGCCGGCGGCCCGCCAAAAAAATTTTTATGAACCAGGCGCATAAAGACGCAAGAGTAGGTTTTTGCCTAGAATATTATAATTTTGACTGGGCTAATAATATAGTAATATTTGTTGACGAAAAAAACTTCCGGACGGATAAGGACGGAAGAAAAATATTATGGCGCAACAGCAATGAACGCTATGTTCAATTGAATACTTTGCCAAATCGGGCAAGTGGAAGAATATCGTTGAATTTTTGGGGATGGATGAGCTCAATGGGACCGGGTGAACTGGTGGAGGTTAGCGGGCGCATGACTGGGGATCAGTACGTCGAAATTTTACGCGACGTCATGATCCCCACCGTGCGCCTGCACTATCCAGAGGGCATTATTTACTTGTGCCAAGACAACTGCCGCGTGCACACCTGCAGAGTAGTGCAGGATTGGTTAATGACACGGAGTGACATTATCTGTCTGCCATGGCCTGCAAAGAGCCCTGACCTAAACCCAATCGAGAATCTATGGGGTCTTATGGTTCTCGATTAGGATGCCTCATAAATCCGCAACAAAGAAAACTTGAGGCGAGAAGCTCATACTACATGGGAGCTTTTCAGGGGCACGGATACCTGCTGGAACATGGTGGTCGGCATGAGGAGCAGGATGGACGCTGTTCTTGATGCGCAAGGTGGACCGACTAAATATTAAAATAATTTCTTATATATATATATATATATTGTTAAGTATTTTTATTTCATATTCACAATAACAAATTTAAATAATATTAATAAATAAATAACTATATTTTCGTCAATTTGTATTGTTATTACAATTTTAGAGTATTTATTGATATTGGAGTTTAATTTATGTAATAACTTTTTTTTATCTGTTAATAATATTTTGTATTAGCGGTTCGGTGCGCTGCTCCCATGTAGTTACACCTCTTTACATTTGAAAGGCCGATCTTGTTGCGTATTTCTGAGGTCAACTTGGGCTCTTTCAGGTCATGGCCTATGACATACTTATATTAATTATCGCTAATAGGACCGAAGAGACCTTAGTCTTAAGTCTACAACACTATAGTCAGTACACTCAATGTTAAACGCCGTGTGCGAGCACTTAGACACTTGTTGTCGCAAGGTGTAGGTATTCATTGAGTTTGAGTGTTCACACTATGTCGGAACTGAATGCACGGTGTGTTGTATCATAGCCTAAACTTTTATTATTTATTTACTTAGATTTTGACAAACTCCGATTCTACGGCACTAGTAAATAATGCTTTTAATTCACTCGGGCTTCCATAGGAACCTATCATATGTATGAATCTAGATCATTATCTATTTAGTAGGTGTCCATTGAGTTTGAGTTTTCACACTCGGTGTCGGACACCGAATGCACGGTGGGTTGTGTCACAGACTAAACTTAGATTTAGTTGACAAACTCCGATTTAGTTGACAAACTCCGATTCTACAGCACCAGTAAATAATGCATTTAATTCACCCGGGCTTCCATAGGGACCTTTGTTTTCCTTACCTTACGTGGTGGAAATGCTCTAGTCGCACATGGTGTGGGGCTCGACTTATTAAAACCACCACGGTAGCCAGCCTCATAGTGCCTGTAGCGAGGGCTCTGGGTACTCGTGAACGATCTCGCTGGTACCCCCGCTGTACACTGAGCGCCCGCGAGTCTCACCTGGGGAGGGGAGGGAACTGAATGCCTCCCCCCTCCCCAATACGCACAAGCGTGTTATCTGAGCTACATCAGGTTACCTCTTTCCGGGATCGCTGGCGCTCGGAGGAAAAGAACTCCACTCGTTCCCTCCCCCAAACGCCAGTGGTCCCAGGGTTCCATAGGAACCTATCATATGTATGAATCTAGATCATATATATATAGGTTTGACTAAAATCCGTTCAGTCAAACGTTACCGTTTAGTTGAGGTAAATGCGTTCTAAAAGTTCTGTTAATTGCTTAATAATGGCGCATTGCTGTCGTTATTTAAAGAGCGTATGATCACTGTAATGCACTGCAAGGTGAACCAACCAAATTAATTAAAGTTGTTACGACGCTTTATGGAGTTTGTCGTTATATCAAGTAACGTTGAATGGAGTTCATACATTTAATATTGTTATTATTTTATTTATCAAATTAAAGGTGTTTAGGTATTTCCAACCACTGTTTGTCAAACGCTTATTCTTTCATTGCTCGATTTGGGAAAGACTTCTTTGATGTTGTGTCATAATAAAATGGTTTCCTCCATATCCTTCCTTCCCCAGGATTCAAACTATCTCCATACTCTTCGTCCCAATTGCCCAGTGGTTTGACGTAATATTTTGAAATTATATTATTTCATACACTTTTTATGTTCTTGAGATTTTTAATTCAAAAGTTAGTGCCGACGCCCACTGTTAGTACGGCACGGCAAATGATTTTAGTAAGCGCAAATAATCTTATTTTATCATGATTAGCGTCCACATTTCGGAATGTTTCGCCGTGCCAGAACGTGTCGGAGGATGCCATAGGATATAAGACCGAAATCATCTGTATCACAAAATCCCTTGCCGGTCTTATATATAGCCCATTCAAATTATACTAATCTACATAGGCAAAAACTTACTCTTGCTTGGCGGCAGTATTTAAATTTGTTTAGCAAATAGTAACTGTATAAAAGTTTGTAAAAAATAATATTATCTACTTGTTACTTTAATCTATTGTATAGTTTAGTTTTATAAAACCTATTGTATATTTTAATTTAGAGTGTTTGTTTTTAAGTTCTTCATAACATAATAATGTATGTTTTTAAATAAAAAGATTAGGATTCTTGTTAGGCATTTATTATTTTTCCGGCTTAATATTAACTGTATAAAAGTTTGTTAAAATTTACAGTATCTACTTGTTTTTATTAAAATATATAAATTAAAATATATAATAGATTTTATAAAACTAAACTATACAATAGAGTTTAGTTTTATAAAATCTATTACATATTTTAATTTAGAGTAAGTATATGTTTTTAAGTTTTTAATAGCATACAAGTGTATGTTTAAGAATAAAAAGATTAAGATTGTTATTCTGCATTTTATTATTTTTCCAACTTTTTCCCACGCGTTCCCGTAAAAAACTTTCCTAGGTGCATCTTTTTCTGCACCCCTGATTATGCGAAACAAACTCTATTTTAATATTTTTAAAATATTTTAGGATGTAACAAAGTCTATAAAATAACAGATTAATACTTTAATTAAAAGACAACTTACTAGTGTAGCGTTAATCTTGCATTTAAAAGCAGCAAACTTAGCGTAATTTACGTTACGAAGTTCTCCCATATTATGTTAGTAACTAGTGGCCCGTGTAGGCTTGGTACGGATGGACATTGTTTTTATTTTGGAATAAACAGTGTTATTGTATCTTTAGGTATCATAAGTAAGTTTCTTAAATTTACTATTTATGCTTTTCTTCTAAAATTATTCTGTCATTTAAGTGCACTTCGTAGGAAGCCAACCTCGCGTGGCTACCTATTTCCTAGATGTGTACGCCCCTCTCCCGCACTTCCCACATATCCTCGCCGTGTTGCCGTTGTACTGCATAGGGCGGCTATATATAGTAGCCCCGAGGGCCACAACATCGCATATTAGCACAGTTGCACAATACGTCCCTTAAATAATACCCGATACCCTCTCCCTCAACCGACACATACGAGTAGAATACATAGATGTAAATACCTAGTTAGTAGATAACATTTTTAAAAACCGTCCAAATGCAAGTCGGACTTCAAGGTTTCCATACAAATAGATGGTTCCTTAAAACTTTTTTTTTACAATTTAGACTAGGTATTCTGCTTAGACACGTAAGTATCATTGAAACAGGTTGAGCCGTTTTGAATAATAAGGACTTTAAAAATTGTATGAAATGTCCTGCAGAGTCTAGCTCTTAAGACCGTTCACTCGACACGGAATTTCATACAAACTTCGAAGTCCTAGTTCTATTCAATGATTCAATCGAAGTGATAGGTATGACATTCTTCCTCAATTTGTTACCTACCTGTTTAAATTATTTCGAGTGGGTAAATACCTACATACTTATAACTTCTACTCAAGGTTTTCTAAATGGTATCAGCTATTGTGATTTTCCAACAACTATGTAAAAATGAAAGATTATACCTACTTAGCATATAATCCTTCTAATTCCTTATAGCATATATTTAGGTAAGTAATTGAAACAAACAAAATATAAGTAATGGAATCAGGCGTTACTTTGCGGAAATCCATAACAATCAAAATACAAAATCAATATGTAGTGTTAATTCCGCTAATTGCATCCCGGCATGATTAAACTGACAATGAGCAGAATTAACACTACATATTGATTTTGTATTTTGAAACAAAATATAATTTGTAAGCTTTCATAGATATTTAAGATTTTACGTAGGCCTCATTTTATTGTCAGCCATGCCATTATCGGGTTTAAGATATTTGTTTTCTCAAAAGAATCACTTTCACTTAAGTATATGAGAAACAGGTATTAAAATAAAGTAGATTCTTATGTATTACATCGGATGGTTGCTTAATACTAATAATTTCTATATCTAATTAATTATTTCGATTCTAATAAAGTAATCAACCTGCTACCGTGGTCTAGAATAAGGTATCTTATTCTACACAGCGACAACGTGCATACGCACCCATGCTCACTTACGCACTGCACACAGATAACTATATAAGTACTACGGCACTGCAGCACGAAACATTACAAGTACGAATTGACAAAAACGTCTCTATCTCTTTCGCACGATTCCCGCTGTTGTTGCTCATAACGCGTTCAAGGTCAAAGTGGGGTAGCTTGAGGTGCTGCCGACTGTACCTAGCCCTCAGTCAGCGTGTCTTGAGTCTTGAAAGAGAATATTTTATTTAATATTATTATTCCATACATACAGTATAGACAATAAAAGAAGGATCAATAACTCATATATGTACATAGGTGTTGACTGCATTCAGTTCAGTATGTCGATAAGTTTACTTTTTTTGCCTACCTAGTGTGTAGTGTAGTGTAGTACCTACCTAGTGAACTAAATTCTAATGTATCGCAGATGTTACTATCGTTAAGGTGGTTTGTGTGGGTCAGCTAGGCACCCCACTGCCGATAGATGGCGTTGATTTTGAAATATACATACAATATTTGTCTAAATGCTCGAAATACAATATTGATGTTTTTGATAACGCATAAAGCACTTATATTTTATACTTATATATTCTACGCTTTTAGCGTTACCTTTGTAATGTAGAATTCTATCTAACTAGATTTCATATATTATATCTTTAAAAACAAGTCTGTTTGACTTTGTCATAACGCAAGGGCAGTAGGAGTATAGTGCCACAAACTTATCTGGCCCGGTGGCCAAAAGTAGAACTAACGACGCCAGTTGGAAATGTCAATCGGCTGTTATTCCCTGACATTCCTGCCATTGATTGTTTGTTGCGCGTATTTATTTTTCTTTTTGTGGTTTTTAGTTGTGGAAAATGCCGAAAGCTTTAAAAAGTGATGCGAGGAACGTTATATTACAACTATTGAATTATATGAGTGAATAAAAACACCTCCAGGCACCAATTATACCCTTCAATAAGTTGTATGAACCCGTAGCTGCTGCTACAGATTAGTGTTGTCAGCTTCTGAAACAATACGATACTCCCCGTCGCACTTTAAATTTAAATACATATTTTAAAATATGCATTATTTATTTAATTTTTGCTATTTCCATTGTAGGTGCCGGGGAGTGTTTTGTAAGAAAACTTGTGAAAGGAAAAGAGCAAGCAGATGCAAAAATTTATAGCAGATCAGAATATTGGTAGATAGAATTCTGAAATGCCTACATTGATTGCAGAAACTTTCGATAAAATAACAGTCAATGAATGGCAAAAGCATTGCAATCATGTAAAAAATATTGAAAATGAGTATTGAAAAAGGCATGGATACTTAGACGAGCACCAACCTTTCATCAATCAATTAGGTAGTGATAGTGAAAGTGAAAGCAGTGATTATGATAATGATGATGATGAAATGACTTCTGAATTAAACAATTCCGGTGACATAATAATACCCGGAGTATCCCTGTTAGAGGACACTCAGCATACATTTTATGTAAATGATCATAATTATTGTATAAAAATATAAAGATTTGTAATCTTTATATTTGTAATGACAGTATTTGTTTGCTTTTTAGTGAAGTAATATTTACGTTACAATGTGCATATTATTTTTACCCACTTTATTGCAAAAAATAGTTACTAGCAACACTAAATGCGATAACAGCGAGGCTGCCAGCGGGCCAGATAAGTTTGTGCGACTGTACCTACCTAAACAAACACTCACCCATTCAAACGCATGAACTATAAGAGACAGGTCTAGCTACGCAAATTTTGGATGGGTTTTTACAATTTTTGCCTTTTTAAGACGATATAAATGTAAAAACTTTCTTGTTTATTTGAACAAATTATTGTTTCTAGTAATTTCGTAACTACTGATCTAGTTTTTAACCGACTTCAAAAGGAGGAAGTTCTCAACTTGATCGGTATTTTTCTATGACAATTTAGGCATAGCATTCTACGGTGTGACATATCAAATGAAAGGTCTGAGTAGCTAGATATCTATTAATAAAATAGGCTCATAAGTTCAATTTTATTTTAGCAAACTTTATCTAAATTAAAATGTTATTAAGTTATTTGTGAAAATAGATGAAAATTAATCATACACGCTGATGCACTAGAACTCGTACCACTAATGAATCCATCTCTAATTGCAACCACAGATGTACTGTAGGTAATTGTTGTTTATTGGTAGGTACATCAAGACAATTAATATATATAGTTGGCTTCTAAAATAAGATAAGGTTTTCCATGGGTATATTACATTACAAGTTCAAGGTCACGAGCGAACAACACGATATGGAGTTTCGCTGGCGCCCTCTGGTGAACCATGCCTAAATATTCTCTGATTAGAACTCTGCTATTCAGGTATTCAGGAAAATATAAAACGACGATGATATTGTTAATTTTTATTTAGATAAGCTCAGATTCGCTACATGAACATGTGGTCGTTGAATCCGCCAGGGGGTGGCAGGTGATCGGCGTCGGGCGGCGGGCGGCGCGCACCGGGTCCGGGCACGCCGGGGGGGCCGAACGGGTCGAAGCGGGCCCCGGGCGGAACGGAGCCCCTGGCAATAGAACATTATATGTAAAATTGAATAATTCATGCGAATGAGTCAGATTTAATGGAAATTTCTCACGTACTGCTTCAGTCCTGAAACTCAAGTGTGAGTTTTAGCTATGCTATGTAACTGGATAATGTGTTGCGTTACGATAGAAGACAGGTTTACTTTGTCAAGACACTTAAATTATAAGCGAATCTGGTGCCGACCGAATTGAGACCAATTTAGGTTGGGCGGACGATGTATGTATACCATTAAGCTATAGGGCGTTCTTTTTAAAATTACCCTTATAGTAAGCCAAGGAGGTTTCAGTTTTTACCATTGGGTTTGAGGTAGTAATGTTTCTATGCCATTTTTCTATTGGGATATTATTGAACTCAGAGTTTGGAGAAAAACCGATATGTTCGCTTATAAGTAGTGGTTTAAATTTACTTCCTTGCCAAATTTGTAAAAATTAATCATTAAGGTGCGACTCCGTCTCTTTTTTACTTCAGTAACTGCTGATGTTAGCGAACTGAATAAATCTAATTGTTATAAAAATAACAAATTTATAAATAAAGATAATAAATAAATATATCTATTATTTTTTACCGACCTGGTGACTATAAATTGTATACATTTATAGATGGGGTAAGTATCATAAGAAAGTGCGGTTATCTTGAAATATTGCGTTGTTTTCGGCACATAAATAAGGCGATTCGCACACGGTCTGCCCAACGTTGCGGGTGCGTGACGGTAGAGAGACGCGTGCGGAGACGGGCGTGAAGATCTGCATCATCATTCAGATTTCCCCCACAAACGCGCGGAGTTGCAGTATAGTCATGCAGTGGCCTTAGAGGCCTGATTTCACAGCTTGCGGTGGAGAGAGTCCAAAAAATAATAAATCATTCAGAAATTCTCCAAGATGCTACAGTTATATTATCTGGTTGGTTTTTGTATAATCATAATATCAAATTGCTTCACGAGTTTCTATTTCAAATGTGAATCGATCGACATCGGGATCCATTTTTAAATAGTATGTCTAGTAGCCGGGTTGAAAATCGCGCACGATAGCACGGAGAAGTGGGTGTGTCATACCTTGCGAATTGTCCCGCACCCACGCGCGGGGTTAGGTTTATCTCCGCACGTAGGTCCGTGACCTACGTGCAACACTGCACGTGAATGCGTTTTCTGTGTGTTGCACTACGCGTGTTTTCTATACAAACATAGATACTTGCAAACAACGTAAGAACACGCACTCCCGCACTACGCTCGGTGATGCGGAACAGTGTGCGAATCGCCTTACACTACGCGTGTTTTCTATACAAAACACAGATACTTGCAAAACAACGTAAGAACTCCCGCGCTACGCTGCGTGTTGCGGTGCAGTGTGCGGAACGCGTAAAAATATCGAAGTTTCCGCCGATTTATTAATGATTACCTTCGGTGCATGTCCAAGCCACACTTTAGCAGTTTTATTTTTACTAATAACTTTACTTAAGGGTTAAACAATCAAACAACCTTATTAATATTCAAATAGTTGTAAGCTTTTATAAATAATGAAAAATATGGATTTACTAGTAAACGTAGACTCTAACTTCAGATATTTTTATTATCTCGATGCCTTCATACAGACCTAGGTAATCCTCCAGGTATGCCCATTCCAGGATTCTCAATGTCCCTGCGAGGCTGGAACGGATTGAACAGCATACCGCCGCCAGCTGGCGCGAACGGGTCTAAATCTGAACTGCCGACTCCTGGCAGGCGTGGTGGTGGGATGCGCCTGTAAACATATTTAATATGATAACCGATTATTTCCATACAAAATGTAAAAAAATAGAAAATTATCTAAAACAAAACAAATTGACAGTTGAATACAACTTTACTCACACTGGAATGGATTGGGACTGTTGGAAGGTGATTATAATTCCATCCATTGTCCTTTCAATCTTTTACTTCTTACTCTTAGGATTTTAGGCGTAAAGCCAACCTGCGCAAAGATATTAGGTATCATAGTGCACAAGTGTGTGAACTACCAGCTGGACTATTAACATTATTTAGTTATTCATTGGGAATAATACCATGAACACTACAACTTCTGTCAACATCTACAATATACTCTACTACTTATGTCTGTCTAATTGGTTCCAAGCATTGAGCTCAGGCTGGTCCCGGACAAAGACTGCATTGCCTTAAAATCCATTAGAAATGGAGATAATAAAGAAGTTGGAAATCTCCTATTGCTGATACTGAACCTGAGAAAATTTAAGCACAGAATCGACGAATTTAAGTGCATAACAAGCACTGTTAAGGGGTTATCTGTTTAAAGTTTTCCTCAAAGTAGACTTCTTGGGCCACATTATTTGTAGTTGAATGCTAGCGCTAGAGCACTGAGTTAAACCAGTTATGATACTCTGCTAAGATGAGTTCAATATAATTGCTCTTTTAAACCGACTATAACTTTTCATAGCAACGTTCATTAAATGAAATGTATAATCGATCATTCCGAAAGCATGTCACATCTAATAAGCGGCGCAATTTCACCAGCAACTGTGAAATCGCGTAACATACCTACATATAAAATAAATCATATAGTCGAATTGACTTTAACCTCCTTCCTACAAAGTCAGACAATAAACCAAATATTTTTATTACTTCAATTATATTCATAAAAGTTTCAGTATAAATCATCAATCGATATTAAAAATTATCGTTTTGGAAGTGAGGTCTCAAACGCTTATAAAAGTTTTGGTTATATAGTAGAAAGAGACGACTTTAAATATTTAACTTGGTTTATTATAATTGGCTATAAAAGGGGTGCTTTCTACTAAAATTATAGATTTTAGCGTTAGAGTGTGTGTGTGTGTGTAGTGTAGAGTGGATTAAAGCATGATACGTCAATTAATATTTGTGGTAGGACTGAAAATGTAACGTTCCCAGATTATCTGGGTTTTGGACATGACTTAAAATAGCTCCAATCCAGGCTTTTATACCCACCCAGTCCCCTATGTAACCATTTTACAGCTGAATAACACCTCGTTAAAGTAGGTACAAATTACTAGACTACATTTGACACTTCATCAAAATTCAACAACGTAACCTTAACCGGCGGGCATAGAATATGAATTATTTTCTCGTAGTTTGCACATTTGCTTTTATTTTCAATTACAATTTATCTTTACTGTAATAATTAACACATTTTTTTATATATATATATCAGATGGCGACAAACGAGCAAGTGGGTCACCTGATGGTAAGTGATCACCGCCGCCCATGGACACCCGCAACAACAGAGGTGTCGCGGGTGCGTTGCCGGCCTTTAAAAGTCAGCAAACAAGTGTTGCTTACCCTTCCCGCACCCCAATGAGCTCTGGCGACCTTACTCACACTCGGAAACACAACATTAAAATTATTAATGTTATTATTAAGGAGTGTCTTCTGTAAGGTGGAGGTACTTCCCCAGTCGGGCTGCTCTTTGAGCGAATGAACGCTATGCCCTACCTCTACTAAAACATAAGGTCATAAGGTCATTATAACATAAGGACATAAGGTCATTATACAATTCACTTTAGTAGTACCTGACAGATGTCAAATGTGATCTATTAAATTGGCCCTACTATAAACACTCTGTTAACCCTTAATAGGGCATAACCACAGAATAAAAAGTACTTACGTAGCATAACGCGTGTTCATAATTCATTGATTTTAGCTCTTATTACAACAGCATAAGAGTTTAAAATGAGCTCGTAACTATTAAACCATTGCCCCATTATGGGTTAAATATGTAAAGTGCGAACTTACCGCCTTGACATATTCATACAATGGCAAATAAAACAAGGGAATTAGGAGTGTACCGACACAATTTTTGTGGAGTTCATATAACTTAATATGAACTGAGCCCCATTCCACTAAAAGTGTATTGGTCCATGCCCAACCGCGTGTATAAAATAAATGTTATAAAGCAATTATAGACAATGTTAGTATTTACTTAATTAAATATACCATAGGTCTGGGTTGTCTGGGTGTACTCCAGGGACTGGCCTGGGTGTAACTCTCAAAGGATCATCTCGTGAACTTGATTGAGCTGAAATGAAAATAAATATTTTAATAATAATCTAGTTTTTAATGCTTAAACAGGTAGGTAAGGTTATTTTAATTATAAGTTTAGTGAGTAAAGATTATCTCACAATAATTAACGTAATATATATTTTTAACCTGGTGAAAACTCATGTGTTTTATAGATTCATGAAACTAGAATAATTTCTAATTAAAATGCTTTTTAAGTATCTCATTTTAGTTATGTTACACGTGAGTTGGTGACGGCATAGAATATAATCACCCCATCTCATCCCGTGAGGGGCGAAGAAATCATGCGAGGGTATTTCTAACAGAGAACGGGTAGCAGCGTTTTTCTATGAACTATGTCCATCAAACTGCGATCACCAACCCATCTGACGAGCGTGGCGATTATGGCACATGCCCCCCATTCATTGGGGAGCCTATTGCCTAGCATTGGACGTACTTTCGGTGACATGATGACACGTTAGTACGCAATATGAAGACAAAATCAGGAGCGTAAACACAGGGTAAGCAAGTTGCTGTTGTAGTACTGAGGCCCTTCATCCCTAAACACTTAATCCACATCTGCAAAACTCCACCTTAATGGTTTAATACTAAAGAAGATTCTCGATACATTCTCATTCTAGATTTTGTTATATTTAACCGTCTTTTTCCGAAAAAACTGATATTTTAAAAAAATACAAAATATAGCATTATTTTTTAATTATAGAGACGAACTCTAACTTACGGACTTTTAAAATTGCCCCTTTTCTGCAGAATACCATAAAATTTTAATCATCATCATCATCATCATATCAGCCGAAAGACGTCCACTGCTGGACAAAGGCCTCCCCCAAAGATCTCCACAATTGCCGGTCTTGTGCTATTCGCATCCAGCATTTTCCAGCGACCCGCACAAGATCATCGGTCCATCTTGTAGGGGGCCTGCCCACGCTGCGTCTTCCGGTTCGTGGTCGCCACTCGAGAACCTTTCTGCCCCAACGGCCGTCGGCTCTACGAGCTATGTGCCCTGCCCACTGCCACTTCAACTTGGCAATTCTTCGGGCTATGTCGGTGACTTTGGTTCGCCTAAGGATTTCGATATTTCTGATGCGATCCCGCAGGGAAACTCCGGGCATAGCCCTCTCCATTGCTCTTTGGGTGACCTTGAGCCTTCTAATGAGGCCCATAGTGAGCGACCACGTCTCTGTTCCGTATGTCATCACTGGCAACACACACTGGTCGAAGACTTTCGACTTGAGACACTGCGGTATTTTGGACGAGAAGATGTTACGTAGCTTCCCGAACGCTGCCCAGCCGAGTTGGATTCTACGATTGACCTCCTTCTCGAAGTTGGACCTACCTAGTTGCATGGTCTGTCCTAGGTAAATATAGTTCTCTACAACTTCGAGTGCAGAGTCACCAACTTTCAATTGAGTGGGTGCAACATGGACGTTTGACATGATTTTCGTCTTATCCATGTTCATTTTCAGACCCACTTGTTGAGAGACTCTGCTGAGGTCATCGAGCATTGTACCGAGGTCTTCCATGGTCTCAGCCATGACTACTATATCATCGGCAAATCGAAGGTGAGTGATGTACTCGCCATTGACATTGATGCCAAAGCCTTTCCAGTCCAGAAGCTTGAAGACGTCTTCCAATGCAGCGGTGAACAGTTTCGGAGATATAACATCTCCCTGTCTCACGCCTCGCTGCAAGTGGATAGGTTTCGAGATCTGGTCCTGGAGTCGCACTGACATAGTGGTGTTTTCATACAAACACTTTATCACCTCAATATACCGGTAGTCAATTTGGCACCTTATGAGAGACCTCAGCACGGCCCATGTTTCGATAGAATCAAAGGCTTTCTCATAGTCGACAACCGCTAAGCACAGTGGCTTGTTATACTCTTCGGTCTTCTGTATAACTTGCCGCAGCGTATGTATGTGGTCTATGGTGCTAAAGCCTTTTCAGAAACCGGCTTGTTCGGGAGGCTGGAAGTCGTCAAACCTGCGCGCGAGACGGTTCGTAACGACCCTCGAAAACAACTTGTAAACATGGCTCAGCAGTGTGATGGGTCTATAATTCTTCAATAGGGTCTTGTCGCCCTTTTTGAAGAAGAGCACCACCACACTTCTGTGCCATGCTTGTGGCGTTTGACCATCTAGTATGACGGAGTTAAATAACTTCTGAAGGGCCCGTAGGATTGGTGTACCACCCGCTTTCAGAAGATCTGCTGTAACTCCATCATCACCAGGCGCCTTGTTGTTCTTGAGTTGTTTGAGAGCCATTCTAATCTCGTACAGGCTGACATCCGGGATGTCTTCGGTGTAGTCTCGGGTTAGTCGTGCTCTGGGATCTGAGGCATGACTTTTGACAGGTGGCTGTGTTGTCGTATATAACTGTCCGTAGAACTTCTCGATCTCTCCCAGCAACTCAGGTTTAGACGTGACGATTCTACCATCCTCAAGTCTTCAGCTTCGTCAGTTGGCTCTGTCCAACAGACAGAGCTCTTGCGAACACTTTAGAGCCTTTGTTCCGCTCGATAGCCGCGTGTCGCGAGTCAAAGACTTTGAGATCTGTCTGTTGAGCTGCCGATATCTGGTAGCATCATCTGAGGATGTCAGAACCATTTTCCGTCTATCTTCCATAAGTTGCAGGGTAAAGTCAGAGATCTTTTTAGTTCTGTTTGTACGACGGTTTTGTATTGTACGAAAATTTTAATATCAAGAATATTTTATCTCATTCGCTGTTGAATTATTGTTTATTATTCACACCTTGTGCCATAAAAACAACAAAGATACTTCTAAAGCTAATATTATTCATGAAAATGTAGGACAAGCTACGAGTGGATAAAGCCAGGAATATTTTAGATTCCTATCACCTCTTTTACATTTACAACTAAATATAATTTCCGAGGACAATATTATTTGTGAAAATACGAGGAGCAAAGGCTGGGCTACTTTATTTAAGGACAAATTGGGCCTATTTTGCAAATTTATATCTGAATAATTAAACCAGTAGTATTATTACGTTCTATGTCGATTTCACCATATCAGCCGAAAGACGGACAAGCCAATTGCTGGTCTTGTACTACCCGCATCCAACGGTTTCCAGCGACCTTCCCAAGATCATCAGTCCATCTTTTAGGGGGCCAGTCCACGCTGTGGCTTTCGGGTAGTGGTCCATTCGAGAACCTTTCTGTCTTTCTGCCGTCTATTCGAGGAGCTATGTGCCCTGCCCGCTCCAACTTCAGCAGTTCTTAGAGATATGTCGGTAACTTTGGTCCATCTGCGAATCTCAACATTTGATCTCGCAGGGAAACTAGCATATCCCTCGCCATTGTCTACCGATGTCTTCTTGTTACTTCTTATATTTAATGACGGTTCAAGGAATGGTGAGCAAAACCCACATACTTGCTTCCAAATTAATATCTAACTATTATAAGTTTAATTCAGAACTTTTGCCATATCGTAAAATCGTATGGTGATTAAACATGAATCTTTCTTTTAAAAATAATCTTGAAATTGCGTGATTTAACTTCTAATTAAAAATGTTTAACTTTTTAAATATAAGACATATTAATCACAATCATAATGTAAATAATGGACAACATTGAAAATCGAAGGTTCTTGCCCTATATAATTATTTATTTAGTTCACTAACAATTGATTACACGAAAGTACAATTAATGTGTGATAAAAGTGGTAGTGCAACAATCGCTTAGAGGTAAACATCACGTAAAATAATATAAATAGTAAATTTAGTACTAATACTGCTCGTGAAGAAAAGGATGATAACAGAAAAATAAATAACAAATCTTAGATCTATGATTCTTTAAGTTAACTGGAACAAAGAAGGCTCAATGAAAGTAAATAATTATAGTACGTTTAAATAAAAGAAATCCCACAGGATTTTAAAATAAAACAGAAATCGTCATTACGCAGGAATTTCTAATTGCTTGCTTTCTGTCTTCAATATCTTGCTTTTTATTTATTTATTACACTTCTTTTCGATTTTTCAATTACTTCCTGCAGTTTTGTAGTATTCCATATACACCAAACTGATCATGTCCTCTTTTCCTATATCTTGCAGCAGATTAAAACCCGGGAACGAAATACGAGACACTGAATAAACTTCTTCTTAACATTTTTTATTTTTCGCCTTTATTCAAAATTCGTGTATGTTTATCTTTTTTTGTTTTTATGTATCTATGAATTGTATATTTATAATATGTAAATCCACACACACATTTTCTTTTCTATTATCATCTCCTCTCGCGGGAAGCGATTTCTTTAATATTAAGTGAAACTTTTGTATCATTATTATATATATAATTTTAATAGTATGTATATTTTTTTTAAATAAATAAGATGGCAGTATTTCCCAAATCATGGAGTGAAAACCTTTAGGATGCTTGTGCGCATGACCGGAGACGTGTATGGACGTGTATTCTAATCTGCCAGTTTGACCATCAATTAATATAAAAAACTGCTTGTGGAGTTATATATGCAAATGTAGAATTATATCTATGTATATTTATAAATCTTTATAAAAAAAATAACAATACTTTAACTTGCCTGTTACTCCAGTAAAAATAAAAACTGCAAATATGGTTTCTAATGCCCGCAAATTCATATTAAACAGTAAATGTACCCACGCGCCACGTTAATGTCAGTACTGGTCCAAAACTTGTCACTAATATTTAACAATGAACAGTTCTGCTCATAACTTGTACAATGGAATGATACAGAAACATGAAATGAGCTGTTTTCCTTAGCTTACTCATAATCTAGAATTACAAACAGGTATTATATCTATATTTATTGGCACATACAATAACAGGTTTAACTGCCTATAGTAGAATAGTGACGAGGAGATAGTAAGTATTCTGTTGCATTGCAAATATCTTAGATTTAATTATATAGAAAAAAAAAACGAGATTTTTCTGTGTGCTCGAACCTCTTTTCCCTTACAATACTATACGAATCGCAACTTTCTCTCTTTCCATCTTAATTTCTTACATAACTTATATCTCTCTCAACTTCCGTTCGCCTCGGCCGATCACACTTTTCGTAACGCTCTAGTCACGCATTCACCAGTTTACCCCCAAGACAACCGTGCGGAAAGAGGGCTTACTTAAAAAATTTGCAAATCTTTATGTCATCAAAATTTATTAGTGATGGGCACCATATACGATTATTGCAGCTCAAAGTTACTCTCCTTAAAATACATATCTAAAATAAAACCTTAAATATTCGTAATATATAAAAATCTTCTATAAGTAAGAGCGCTGATGCACTCAGTCTGAGAGATGTCCGTAATGTCGAGAACGCGTCGTGCATCAAAATATATGCGAACAGGTGTTTATCTATCGCTGTTAGCCACACTTGATGTACATATTATAAAATGAGGAATCATATTTACTTAATACTTAAGTACATATGATTCCTTCCGAAGTGTTAAAAGCGAATGTGAGTGCCAATACAAACCACTCTGGGTTTAATGGCACAAAACCAAATAATAATGTATCGAACATATATAATTATATACATAAATAAAAAAATGAAAGCTCAATGTGTATACATTACGTTTCCAGCTAGACACCAGAAAACAAAATAGAAGTGAAACATGATAAAATATCTTGATCAGGGATTTAAGGGAGTGAAACCCGAATTCTGTCCGCGTTGTCTGGATCCATATTTTTTGCATTCAGATCAAATGCAATGCAGTTTCCACAAAGATCGCGTATACCACTGAAACCTATGTGGCAACTGTGGTACACAAACCTTGAAACACTTTGATCATAATAAAGTTGAATATCTACAACTCATGGGTGTTAGAGCTTGCTATAGTATCTAAAGTTAGTACAGTGTTGTTGAAATGTTAGGTGTCAACCTCCAAAATCTGTACTGGTAAAATCTAAGGGGACATTTACTTATTACAGCCCTGTAAAATTAATTTTAAACCTCTTCAAAAGAATGTCACAGGATGTCTATCAAGTGGGATAAATGATAGACAGTTAAAGCAATATTTAGTTCTGGCCAAAGTTTTTTACTAGGTGTACTTCCTGCGATGCGCGGAAGTTGTTTGCCGGTCGTTAAATATTTATTTAGTAACTATTTCTCAACCCTTAAACCACCCCAAATGACATTCTTCCAATTCCAATAAAAAATACATTAAATATGTAATCCTTATTCAGTTTTTAGGGTTCCGTACCCAAAGGGTAAAACAGGACCCTATTACTAAGACTTCGCTGTCTGTCTGTCCGTCTGACAACAGGATGTATCTCATGAACCGTGATAGTTAGCCAGTTGTAATTTTCACGGATGACGTATTTTTGTAGCCGCTATAACAACAAATATTAAAAAACAATACAAAATAAATATTTATGGGGTCTCCCATACAACAAACATTAAAGTTTTGCTGGTTTTTATAGATAAAGTTGTTTAATTACTTACGTCTTGAGGTTTGTGTAGAAATTGTGCTCGTATTCCCTTCTGTAACTGGTTCAACAAGATCTCTCCTCACATTGTAAATCAGTTCCTTGTGATTAGGAATCATTATGAGAATGGGGCCACACAACTCTTTGACTGTGTCTTCAATATTAACAGCAAAGTTTGAGACAGCTAAGTCATCTGGACGCTGAAATTATGAAAGAAAGTTTTAAAGGAAGTTAAAGAAATCAAATCTCAAAAATAAGAACACATAAATTTGATCACTACTAATTTGAGGTAGGCACTCTGCATTAAGCTATGAATGATACACACTGGCAGATCAAATTTAGGATTCTCTTACAACACCCTTACCGAGAACGTATGGCTTTAAATTGGCTGCGTATTATTGAAATAATGAACTTTATATTATATTGGACCCAGAATAAAGCCTAGAGGTACTATATGGTAAGTATATGTTTTATTTTATGATTTCTATCATCAACATTTTAGTTTCACCGTATTAATACACCATGTCCTTTTATGAGGGTAAGAGGTCATAATGGCTTTGCCACTTATTCTGATATAGTCTAATAGTAACTCATAATCAATTGTGTCAAATGTCAATCTAAGGCCAGTTGATTTCATTTTGTCATTTCATTTACCAATTATATCATACATACAAAGACTCACAACTGTTTGCCAGAGGGGTAGGCAGGACAATGGATTTCCATTTGTGATCTTTGCACACCTCTTTTTCCTCATTTGCTGTCATTATATTCTAATAATTCTATCATTAATAAGAATATTAAAAACATTGAAAGTTCTTATGCTCTTCATGGCAAAGGCTTCCTTCTAAAATCTCTACAATTGTCAGTCTTGTGTATGCGTGACATACAACCAGTAGCTTCCTATGCTATATAACATCCTTCCAATGACCAAATCAGATTTACTAGCTACCATAAGTTTTAGGCCGCTTTCAATTGAAAAAGAAAATGTTAATAAACATATTTTCAAGAAAACTGCCAGAAATATTTTTAATTCAAGCAAATTATTTAATTGAAACACAAACAGTTATTTAAATTTATTCATCGTGATTTTTCATGATAACAGACTGTTTTCCTATTAAGTTTAATAAAGGTCATTGGGCAACTAAGTATGGAACCTGTATAGGTTATCCACGGCCTACAGAAAAAAAAATAGGTAGTATGTTTAGATAAACGTCTCCAGTTTACGAATATATATGTCGCATTAACGCAGACAGCGGGAAAAAAACTTAATCTAAAAAATAAAAATACAATAATAAGGTTTATTATAACAAGACTTAGTACATTTTTATTGGTTTTTTTTATAGTAAACATGATTTTAAAAATAAAATAAGTAAAATAAAACAAGTATAGAAGAGTTTTTAAGTTTTATTCGACATGATCAATGTCTACAGGAATAATTGTATCGTCTAAAAACGGTACTTTTTCGATTGTTTTTGAATGTTATAACGTTGTGATTGTAAACTGTAAATTCTGTAAATATTGTGTTAGTGTATAAGAAATGTCTGTGTACCTACTGTGAGAAATTCGTAGGTTTAGGTACCTACCTACTGTGTAAAATAAGACTTGTGTTGTTATCAATTAACAAACAAATGTAGGTAAGTATAAGAATGCCTCGCGTGCCTATTTGGAACTTTTTTGAAAAGTCCAGTGAAGGCAGCAAAACAGCTAAGTATCTGTATTAATTGTCGCCGAGAACTCTCGTAAAAATCGTCGATAACAAACCTTAAAACTCATCTAAAGCAAAAACACGTTTCGGCATGTAAGTAATATGTTAAATAGCGCCTAAAACATACACGTTAAAAGTTATCATTTATTGCGCCCGTTTAGCGCGTTGCTGAATAAAATGATGACATCTCCACGTTCAGTTGACTATCGCGTTTTGTTATAGCGTGCTATAATTATAGCATATAAAATAGCATGCTATAAAAATATATTCAATAGTCTATAGCACGTTTATAGTTTATAGCAGATTTGAACATCACTAACTCTTATAGCGCGCAAACGTTTATTTTGTTTATTTATTTAACAGAATGCTTCACTGGAATTGTTTTATCAATACATTTATTACCTATTTTTTATTTATCTTTAACATTTTTTTCCCATGGTTTAAAAAAATATAACTATCTATATTTTAATGTAGGTTAATACCTAACAATTTAAAACTAATTTGGTTTTTGTAGGAAATCTATAATTAACTGGGTCAGATTTCGCCCAATGACCTTTCTAAAATAGTGCACTATTTTATTTTATTTATTTATTAAAGTTCTGCCATATTGATAACATATTGGTCTTATTGGGCTAAAGATGAGTCAGTCTACTGGATAAGAGTGATAAGATCTGAGCAGTCTGGCAAAGTAACCACTACTTTGCCAGACTGCTCAGATCTTATCACTCTTATCCAGTAGACTGCCTCTTCTGCCTATTCTTTTTTATCTCAATAAGTACAGTGTACTAATTCTTGTGTAATTACTTCTGCATATTCTTTCTTATCTCAAAAATAAAACATTACAAACATACGAGGGGGCGTTTTTAAGTTCGCGGAATGGAGGGTAAGAAGTGTAAATAAAAATACAAAATTATTTTTCTTTTTCAATATATTCACCTGCTACCCTTATACATTTTTCAGATCTTTCAATTAGCTTATGTATACCTTCATAAAAAAAAAACTTGTGTGTACTTATGTACACGCGTTAGAAGTTATACTTCTTAATATACAACTTGAACATAGTTATCAATTTTCATACCACCTAGAACTAACGTCATGCTGGTATTTTTACTATGCGCGCGCATCGTAAAAATTCACTCTAATACCATCTAGAACTAACTTCATCCTGTTAAATTTTTTGGTGTCGGTGTGCGCGCGCATCGTAAAAATTCACTCTCATCATTTTTCTCTGTTTTGTCTTTGTCCGAAAAATAGGCTGAAACCGCGTCCTTCACTTCTTCATCAGTAGAAAATTTCTTCCCACGAAGTTCTTTTTTGAGTTTTGGAAAGAGGTAGTAATCACTGCCCAAGCAGCAAAATGTGGTCTAGTAATTGTCCTGGAACCACCATTTCATTAGACTATAACGGAATAGTAAACAATTATAACCACGGAAAAGGGCCCAATTTATAGGCGTATTTTAGCTAATTAAATATCTATAGTAGACTTGGTGAATACCATTTTGACCAATAACGGCCATATAGTTGGACTATGTAAAACTATTTTCTCCCGCGAAGCCAACTATCAGCGCTTAATGGAACCAATCACGACAATAGTAACCTTATAGTTAGACCACGTAGAACTATTTGCTCTCGCGAAGCTAACTATGAGCGCTAAATGGAACCAAATACGACAATAACGTACACGGTGAATATCTTACAAGCTCATACAAAGTGATGTGAATTTGTAAATGTTGCTATGCACATTTGTAAAGATTAATTAATATTGATAAAGGTAAGTTATTATATTTTTATAATAAATATTATCTAGAATAAGAGTAGGGTGTTAGTTAACAATAAGTGAAGCCGTGTTTGAATGTGCATGGCGCAGGTATATTTTCGGTGAAGTGTAATAAGTTTTTTGTCAAAATTTTTAAACGCCCCTCGAAATTCACGTTTTCATTAAGTTGTATTTTAAAATAATGTTGGTTTCAGTAAGACATACAACGAAAAGTCGCCATCTTGACAAACTTGGTCTTCCCAAATACATTAACAAACCGTTATAGGCGTACTTTGTTACAAATGGTAAATATCAGAACTATTGCTTGGCCATATTGTTTGGAATTAGAGTTCCGCAAATATTGTAATGTTACTCTATGTTGTTATTAGGTACCGATGTCTTATTTTCATATTTTTGTTTAGGTGTCAGGTGTGAAAATGGTAATGTTTCTGGACGTCGATAGCTTTTTAACTAAAAGGGATTTTCGAGCTTTAAAAATTGTTTGAAATATTTTCTACTTCTATTTTGTGCTTTCCCTTGCTAACTTGGTTTATTGTTTCACAGAATCGTGATCAAGACCAAATTAGTGAGATGCCAACGGTCTCTCGAGAAGATACTCGTTCAAATACTACAAGATCACTTCATTTACAACAAAACTCGGCTACCATTCAATCCGGATCAGCAATTTTACCTGTATCTTCTTTTGTCGCGCTAAAACCCTCAACTTGTCATAACAGAAGCAGAAAAAACACTGTCAGATGTCAGTTTAAATGCTCAACATTTCGTTCTTTACAACACGGATAACCAAATACAGCCTGTCGAGGATGGTCAAATTCTACAACTTCAACATGAAGTAAAGTCAATCAAAGAAGACATTAAAACCATCATACCAAATCAAAATCCACTTTATGAAATACAAACTAACATGTGCTGAGTGCTGTGTCGAAGAGAGATTCAGAATGAATTAAACTCGTACATCCAATGACCGTTTCAAGAAAGCAAGAAGACGTAGATGTAGACATGTTATAAGAAATCTAAGAGAACTTGAAGAATTTGAAACAAACTTAACAAATACATTTATTCAAAATTTCTAATAAAGAATTGAATGCCGCATGTCGTATTGTATTCTACAGCCCATTTTCTAAGATCGCTATGTAGTTGAAAATTGGAATAGTTTTCAATATCGCATTCATCTTCTTGTACAGGTTCCTCACTAACACAATCTTCCAAGTCTACATTTAAAATTGCTTTTATCTATTAAACTTTTTTTCGTGCAGAATCATTAAAATAAACATTTTGTCTTAAATTTTCACAATAACAATTTTGTACGGAACCTTCTCATATTTCTACGATTCAACAAAATCAAAATATCCGTACTGAGACTATAACAGAATTTGCAAGACCACTACAAACCAATGTTTTCTTGTTCAGGTCACCACGGATATAGTTTTGGATACTAAGTATATTATATTAAACCTTTATAAACGTGTTAAGATTATAACGATATTGGTTTATACCACTATATAACCGCTCCATTTTACTGATAATTGTTCTGTAAAGTAAATTTATAAACCCTTATAAAACCAAGTAATAAATGCAAATAGTATCCAGAATGTTTAGTTCCGTTTATCACTCTTATTGGTGTACTTTACTTATAGTGGTTCTATAATGTTTCTTGTTAGTAGTTATAAGCATAGCTTACCAGTTTATCTGCTCTTGAGTGCGTTTACACCCTCCCGATACTTTTATAGGTCACCCAAGCTTATATTTGACCTTTAATTTCGGCCTATAAGTAATTATAAGCTAATGTATAGGAGGAGATATACTATAAGGCCCAACTAACTCCATGCTTGCTATTATAAGCGATGCAGCAAAAACTAGAACCCTTAAGAGAACATTAAAAGTGCTGGAGTCCTATAACGTCTGCACTATAGGATAATTTTGCTGCTTGGGTGGGAGCCAGGTCTGGGCTGTAGGGTGGATGATCTAAAATATCGAAGCCCACGTTATGCAGGGCAGCCAAAGCAACACGGCTCTTGTGAACTGGCGCGTTGTCATGTAGAAGAAGGCAACCTTTGGTTAATTTTCCCCTCCTTTTTTCTTTAATGCTTTCTTTTAACCTCTCGAGGATGGAAGCGTAGTATTGTCCGGTTATAGAAACGCCTCTATCTTTATAATCGATCAACAGGATCCCTTCCGAATCCCAAAACACTGTTCCCATGATTTTTACAGCCGATTGTGACACTTTAAACTTCTTGGGTGGTGGTGTGCCTTTTTTGTGCCACTGCATAGAGTCTTGTTTTGACTCAGGTTCATAATGATGAACCCCAAGTTTCATCTCCAGTAACAATTCGACTTAAAAGTCCATCCTTAGTTTCGTTACAGAGGTCCAAAAACGTGCGAGAACACTCCACGCGGCGTTGTTTTTGAGGCGGCGTGAGCATTCTTGGCACCCATCTTGCACTGACCTTTGTCATGCCAAGATGATCATGTAGAATTTTGAAAATTGTCGTATCCAATACTCCAACCATTTCTGCAAGCTGTTTCTTCTTTAGTCTGGCATCTTCCAATATAATTTTTTCGACTTTTTTAATGGTTTCCGGAGTCGACCTCGGGCGACCGTCCGGGCCCAGGGTCGTCTTCAAGTGAGGTCCTGCCTTGTTTAAAGAGACTGTGCCACTTGTAAACCATGGTTTTACCCGGGCAAGAGTCCCCATAAACGGATTCCATCTCTTCCAGTATATTTTGAACTGACTTTCCTTGCTTGGTAAGGAACTTTATTACGGCACGGTACTCGATTTTTTTCCATAATTCACACTTTCTTCCCGATTGAGTTGTTTGCTTGACGATAGTTCATAGACTAATGATCCAATTAAGATAAAACTTGGTATTTATACTAATATTGAGTGGCTGAAGTCGTGGCCATCCCGATAATGACCTATTATTATCCCCTCCCCCCCATTCCGCGAACTTAAAAACGCACCCTCATATAAAAATTGTTGTTTGTTGTTCTAGGAATTTACAAGATTTGTGAAATAAACCTAGAAATCTTATTTAAAGATAGTAAATAATAATAATAGGCTCCAATACTACAAAACTAGGTTCAAAGTAAAGAAGTAACAGTAAATATTCAATTGATCCCATACACTGTCTAATTTGTATATGATTTAATTAATTTTATGTTGGATTTGGCCAATGTTTCAACTTCTACTGGAAGTCATCTTCAGGGTGAATGCAACCCGCAAGTGCTGCGGACGTCAGGACTGGCGCTAGCATTTTCTGCCGGCGAATACGCTTGCTCAGTTTGGGCCCGCTCCACGCACGCAAGGCGAGTGGATACAGCCTTAAACGAATCGTGCCGGATAATCACTGGGTGTTTGAAGCCGACCCCGGTAAATTTGCTGTATCCACTGGCTGGCATAGCGCCACCAGACGTTCGCAGGACTGTAGCAAGCTCCCTAGAAAGGGCCAAAATGGATGGTGATCCCCGGCACCCCCTCTATGGGCATAGGCTACCGCCGCAAAGGCTTAAAAGCCGAAATAGTTTTGCCAAATGCACCACGCCACTAACGACCGATCCCTCAACAGCGAGATGCAGCATCTGGCGTGCACAAAAAGGATTCATGGATCAGTTTGTCACGCTTTCCGAAAGCCTCCCACCTGGACATGAATTACCGTGGCCGATCTGGAAGTCCCTAAACAGACTCCGGACTCAGGTGGGCCGAAGCAAAGAAAACATGTCTAGGTGGGGACTGTCGAACAACCCCAAAATGGACTGTATTTGCGGAGCATCGGTCCAATCCATGGCCCATCTAACAGCTTGCCCAGCCTGCCCTGCCACATGTTCATGGCACGATCTTAAAAGTGCCACAAGCAGGGCAATCAGTGTGGCCACGTTCTGGGCCACAAAAATTTGACGAGTTTGCCATCGAAACGCTAAGAAGAAGAAGAATGCAACCCGCAAGACGTCGCGTTGATGACTTCCAGGAGAAGACTTTCCAACATAAAATTAACGTGGGTTACTCGTTACTATCTTTCATTATGTTAGCACCTCACGTCAGTTTTAATAATAATATTTTATTGATTTGTTTGAAAAATACATGAAAACATAGTTTCACATGGTTATATTGAATATTTACTAAATGTTAACTTACATGAACTGTTTTGTTTACTGGTTGCCTCCAAGCTCAAATCTATGATAGCTAAGAATGGGAGAAAGCAGAATGGATAGCCCAATTTCAGTGTTGCTTTATATAATATCAATTAATAAAACCTGGAAAGCCTGCCAAAAGTAGTTCAGTGTATTCATTCATGCATATGTAATATATTTCTGCCTGTTTGGTCCAATTAACCAGACTGTCACTGGCAGATAGCTGGTGTTCTAAGAAGTAACATAAGGTACCTTACAAATTGATCAAAAAAATATTTTCCCAAGGAACAAAAACATAATGTAGACATGGCCAAATAATTTATGCAGGCTAATTTGGGAGTGCCATTTAAAAGCTAAATATAATCCATGTTAAGAAATTTAATTTGATTACCATCAGATTTATGAGGAGGTTTCCATCAGTGTTAAGCCCATGGAGTATAAACAGTTTGTCATCTAGGACATATCTCAATGCATAGTTTTCTTTATCATTCCAGCCAGTTGGTAATAGCTCCGATTTTTCTTCGTCGCTAGACAAATTTCTCTAAAATAAGAGTATTACATATAATCATTGAGAGTAATAATTTCGCCTCTAAAACTAAACACACAAATCAACAAATAAGTGGAATTAATGTATATGTAGAGGATGCTAATTACTGCCCACGAGAATTACATACTACATTTCTGTTGAACATTGCCAAAATTTTATTTCGTAATGTTTGAAATTCTTATTGTGTTAAATTCGATACGCACCTCGTCTCCAATTCCTACATTCCTAAAACCCCTTCGAATAAGGATCCAATGAACAAATGCGATCACAATATCAGATTTGCGTTTTACATCTCTTTCAACTGTTTTAAATGTTAAATCCCAGCCAAATAATTGTTCTGATGCCATTATGATTTTTTTAAATAAATCTAGCTTCAAAACAAGTATCTGGACTGGAGTATAACAACACAACTATTTTTTTATGTTTACAATAATTTGAAGTTTGAAAAGCGACTCGTCATGTAGGGCTCCGGTTAGGCTGTTATAAATATCGACAAGTCATATTGTCGATATCTGTCTATTATTTCAATATTATTTTTTAATGTCAATAAACTAAAAATTCTATCCACATTCTAGTACCAAATATTTTAAAGTATGTTTTAAAGTTATCAGTACGTATACTAAATTGGAATGTATTCATGTTGTAATAGTAGTGGAGGCTTACTTAATAATTATATGTCTAAGTTATGTTTATGATGTAATTTGTGTCCGTCTATTATATGTTTGTAAAGTACCCCGCGACACAGGGATTAGTTTTCCTAATGCGGGCGTTGCCTGTAAAAAAAATCTGCTAATTTAATGTTTGTACACTGATATAAATATGTACCACTGTATTGTATCTTACGCAAAGACGTTAATTAATTTTTCATTCAAGGCAGATTACCTTAAGAAGGAGTTGGTTTTATTGGAATCACTTTTTACAAAATGCAGAGTTATTCTAGAGTTACCTTCTACAATAATAAACTACAATAATAACTGGTGCAATATTATTATGTAAAAATGTATTGCATTTAACTGTACGCACCTAATATTGTTATAGTTTTATTTTATGTGGTGAAATAAAAAATTAACTTATCTTAAAAAAAAAAACAACAAATATGGTCGTTCACTTAGAGGAGTGCGCTAGTGGTACTAAGAGTTGGTTTTGAGATTTTAGGTCGTAGATGGCCCAGAACTTTCGATCGAATCGAAAGTTCTAGGCCATCGATCGAATCGAATCGAGGCAAAAATAAAAATATGACTAACTACGACGAATTGTAAGAAAGAATACAACAGCCAGTTTTTTTTAATCCGCACTGAACTTGGTATGTCTGTGATATATAGATCGCTTAAAACTTTGATCATACTCTTAACTTCTCTACCACATTACTATTATTCCATCTACTCCCTCTTATCTCAAATAAAAAACGGTTTTATTCTATCATGAGTAGTACATTGAGTTAAAGATTTCTGAGATCGTAGAAAAAGCTTTTTGGGTACATTATTCAAATGTGGCTTTTATAGTGTAACGTGTATAAAGTCTGCGAGGTTCCAGTGACTGGTCAAGAATCACTGTCTGTCATAGAAATCTGTCATATATAATAATAAACATATACTGTATATTATTAGTGTATAGAAAAAATATTAAATAATAAAATGGGGCAGAAAGATCCTCGAGTGGCAACCACGAACCGGAAGACGCAACGTGGGTAGGCCCTCTACAAGATGGACCAATGATTTTGTGCGGGTCGCTAGAAACCACTGCATGCGAAAAGCGCAAGATTGGCAATTGTGGGGATCTTTGGTGGAGGCCTTTTTCCAACACGTCTTTCGGTTGTTATGATGATGATGATTTGTGATATACACAAATCATATATATTTTTTAAAGACTACACCCGCACTAGGGCATCTTATCCCTGTGTCGCGGGGTACTTTACAGACATATAATAGATGGACACAAATTACATCCATACTCTGAACAACTATTTATGGGTCGCACAAATATTGTTTGCATTTATCTGTACAGCGACAACTGCCCATCTCAATATCTCCATTCACAGGTCTCTGCATTGGTTGTCTGGAAGCGATCACATTTTGTGATGTATACTTTTTAGGTACTAAGTATATAATATGTTGAGTTTATCTATCTATCCTTATATATATGTAGTATATTACTATGTAGGATATTTCTATTGGTAACTCAACACAGACTTGACACTTCTATACCTTTATGGCATTCAACCGAAAGATGTCCAGTGCTGGATAAAAGCTTCCACCAAAGGTCTCAACAACAACTGCTGATGATGTGCTACCAGCATTCAGTGGGTTCCTTGACTTAAATTGTCTATCAAATATTAAGAGAAAATATCGATATCAGACTTATGGATATTTTTTTACCAAGCGGACATACCTAGTACCAGCTGTATTAAAAAAAATAACGTCAATGTTGTCAAATCCATATAAATGTTGCCGACGTACATTTATCAATTGCCTATTATATTTCATCTAGCTCGGTACACTAAATCTTGACCTGGGTTAAACCCGTTGAATGCTGGTCAGTACGTTAATTGGTCAATCATTAAACTTTCAAAACGCCAGTGTATCGACTGAATGTTGAAGAACGAAGAAATATTTTTATTTAGTCTCAACTATGTTAAATAATGCTTTTTACGGTTACACAACTGTAAACAGCATTACTCGCTGCATTCTTCCAAACGAATTATATTATTTGAAGTATGTAGATTAAATTATCATGATATGGGTCGAAAGATATGGATGTCTTTCGACTAATATGATAATAATTTCATTAAAATAGGCGCTTGCATAGGCATCCCCAAAGATGTCCAGTGTCCACCATTTGATGTGTATGCCATAATCGCCAAGCTTGGTAGAAAAGATGGGTTGACGATCGCTGTGTGATGGTCACGGTACTGACAGAAACGCTGCTGTCCATCTGAAATATGTTTCCTCGGGCCAACTTCTACGTCTCCCGCATGATGAAATGAGGTGGTAATATTCTTTGGAGTCGTTCACAAAGCAATATGAAATGAAATACTGATATATTACGGGCTGGTTGCCGTGGTTAGTAGAAACTTGCCTTGCACGGTGCAGGTGGTGGGTTCGATTCCCACCCAAGACAGATATTTATTTGCATGAACATATTGAACATGTCTGTTTGGTCTGTTGGAGTCTTGGTGTAATTATATGTATAGCGACTAAAACGTATTTATTATATATTATATATATTATTTATTATATATAAGTATTTATTTACAAAAGAAAGTAGTGTATGTAGTTTGGGATCAGATGGCCGTGTGTGAATAATGTTACAGCATATTATTATATTAGAGTTACTTTTATATCTAAGTTATGAGATCTGCTTCATTACATAGACAATCATTTATTTTTCCCTTCATATTTGGAAACTCAAAACCAATAGCAACACTAAAACGTTTCATCTTACGCATAAAACGGAGCCTATAAAATCATTTTTTTTTAAATAATTTTTTAAACTCGACAAAAGTGTATAAGAATGAACACGCTCACGCTACTAATGTTCTAACTACATTTAGGTAAAAATTTAATGTGACACTATTTTTAAATGCCCTTTAAAACAACGAGCTTATATTCTTTCAATTCAATTCCAATCAATTTTAAAACTGCAGTGAAATATTGATCTTCCTGTAGTTTACAATCTTGCATTTAAAATGAAGGTTACGTCAGTTAAATTAATAAATAAATAGTATTTCTTGCATAGATAAGAGTTCCTTTTACGTGTTGGCTACATAATTGTTATTTCACACTTATTTTATACTTTATGAAAATAGACTAAATTTAATCGATTACAATTAACATCACGAGACGAATTTATACTGCAGCACTACTGAACGTAAAAACAACATGGCGGACAGTGTCAATCCGGGAACGTCGTGATCTTAACGTGAAATAATGAATTTTGTTGTTTTAGAATATGGGTGAATATGTGCAATAATTTATTGAACAATTGTGTGCAAAGTGTAGTGTTTTAATTGTAATTGTGTTATTTGAGTGTGAAAATGGCCTCGGATAAGATAAAAGTAGCTGTTCGGGTCCGTCCTTTTAACAGGCGAGGTAAGCGAGTTTCATTTTGCCAATAAATAAAGAAATCGCTATCACTCAGGTGACTACGCTCCTTCGGTTTATCTGTGTACTTTATGTATTAAATGTACAAGATAAAATAATGAACATTCTGGTTAATTGTACTCATTTCAATTGATAACTAAAGCCGAGATCTTAAATGTTCATTAATTTATTCCTTATACTGATTTCGTAAGATATACTTTTATGTAGCTGGTTATTTCTTGATAAAATGTTGTATTAGCATTTTTATTCTTTTATCATAGATTAGAGAATACCGTTTGCTTATGGTTGCTCACTCTTTATTGAATGTTTATTTACAAGTGCTTCATTTATTTTTACGGCATCAACCTACTTAAGCTTATAAATATTCTTTCAAAATCCATAACTTAAAAAACGTTAGCAAGCTATAATATACCCATCTGAACAATCCTCACTAGCCATTTCATTATTTCTTAACAAACAAGCTATGCCTAAGGTGAATCTCATCTCTGCCTGTTTTTAATAAATAAAAACTGTTAAAATACATTAAGAGGCTTTTTAGAGAACACATATACACATGTAGTACTTGAAGAGCACCATATATTCTCATTGTACAGTTGAATTTAAGTTTTTTTATATATATTAGTTATGGTACGCCTAGGAATCTTTCACTGAATAATAGAGGCATATCATAAACAAAGTAGTAAAAAATATGAACTAATTAACTAGCATTACTCAACTCACATTATTGCTTACCCAACTCTTGTACTAATGTTAATGTAGGAAATTATTTATACCATATTGTTGTTGATGGTTTATAAATTAGAGATGCATCAAATAGTTGGGATAACCAACTATATGGACAGATTTGCAGTCTAGGATCAGTACATAAAACCCCCAACTAATCGGCTGACAGTCAAATCACAGTTTCTGGTTTGTGTCATACCAAATTAATAGGTTTTCAACACACAAACTTTGTCCTTGTACATAGTAATAATGTATTCTGAAATGTATATTTTTTTAACCAGTATTTTATACATAAATTTGTCAGCAATTTGTGTTTAACTAAGAACAGTATACATTTCTGAGAAAACTGCTTTAGATTTGATTAGAAGATAAGATTAAGATTACTGTGGAACTTTTAAGGATACTTTATTAATTGTGGGTCATCTAGCACAACATACAGCTGTACTGTAATAGAAATATAGTGGTTGGTGAAAGTAAGCACTATAAATATGACTAAATTGTGGCCCACCTTTACCTTACCTTACTATACTGCTCTCTGACTCAGCACTGATAAACAATTGCTTATAGCAGCATTGCACTTATTATAATTTCAGACTGCAGATTAGTCTCAATTAAATACCAAAAGAATAAGTATGCAAAAATAGTCTCGAAATAATGAAGATTAGGTACAATAACAGCTTAAAATATTATTTATAAATGTAATTTTGTTTGGAAGGTTACTTAATCATTTCTTAATAAGTATGACCTTGTAAACTGACTTATGTCTACATTTTGAAGTTTCTTTATTATTAACACTTGTATGTTAATAAAACACAATGTAGACATTGTTCAATTTAGCTAAAATCTGGCTGCCGAAAGAATGATCATGATTGTGTTTGAATGGCAAATTTTTATTTGCCATTCAAACACGGTCACCGTAGCCTAGTTGGTAGTGCTCCTGCCTACGAAGCTGGTGGTCCTGGGTTCGAATCCCGGTAAGTGCAAATATTTGTGTGATGAGCACGAATATTTGTTTCTGAGTCATGGATGTTTTATATGTATTTAAGTATCTATAAAAGTATGTATATCGTCGCCTGGTACCCATAGTACAAGCTTTGCCTAATTTGGGGCCAGGATGATCTGTGTGACATTGTCCCTATATATTAAAAAAAAAAAAAAATATTATATATTAATTTGCCCTGCTAACAAATAATAATTATTTAAGACCTATATTATTATATCAACTTCAGTAAAGGTTATTTATTAATTTAAATTAAATTTTATATTAACAAAGTATTAGAAGTGACTGATGTTAACACATTCTTTCAGTGGTCTCGATTAATTATATGTTTATATTGAGAACACTCTTTATGCAAATTTTTTATATGTGTTGGTTGTTAATACATTCTACTAACTTATATAGAGAACATGATTTACATAATTGTAAAACCAAATGGGAAATTTTTAATTATTCACTTGTAATCAACTGAATCAAAGCCTCATAAAATGTAAGCAAAGGTGCTATATCAGCAACAATTATAACAAGGCTAGATGCCAGGCCACATAAATATTTTCCAGTCTGGGGCTCTACTGGCTAAGTAGCTGAAAATTGATTTCTTAATTGGCATTAAAATAAATAAAGGTTTAAAAAATGTAATCAATCGTTAAATCGGCTCCAACATGACAATTGATTCTGGACCATTTATAATGTGCTCATGAAAGCCGATTTAACGATTTATTAAGTCATTTTTAACCTTTATTTATTTGTATGCCATTTAAGAAATCAATGTTCTGCCACTTAGCCGGTAGAACCCCTGTACTATATACTACATCAGTATGATATAGCTGTGAAAACCACGGCTGGATGACTCACATAATGCATCGCTCAGGGTCTTTTGTAAATTACTTACTTCAGAAACTTATGTTTTGTATTTATGAAACATTATTTTGATGCAGCAGTTCATTTATTACATATATGTTTTGAGCAATGAATAATTGTGCCGTTTCACAAATAGATACATAAGGAAGTAAATATCTCATTGCTAACTTATTTAAATATTTAGTTTCCTTTTAAAAAGGTTATAAATATGTTTTTTTTCTATTTGAAACTGCTTGACTGTACCCTGCTACCCAAGCCACTCAATATAAGGAGATCCCTATAAGTGTTAGCTATATCTTTATTCCTAAGTATTACCATAGAAATCATCTAATTGCATGAACAGTGAAAAGGCAAATAGATGACACTTATTGCAAATAAACATCTAAGCAAACTCCAGAATGTTACTCTTTCATGTTTCCATTTAAATCAAGGGCTTACATAATAATAATATCCTGGGACATTTTTTACACACAGCCATCTGATCCCAAACTAAGCAGAGCTTGTATGTACTATGGAAACCAGATAACTGATATACTACATATATTATTTTTCTTTTGTTAATACATACATATATACATAATTACACCCAGACTCAAGACAAACAGACATGTTCATGCACACAAATATCTGTCCTCGATGGGAATCGAACCCACGACCTCCGGTGCGAAAAGCAAGCATTTGCCAACCACGCCAACAGGCCATCTAGACATTGAGCTAAAACTTGGAAATCTTTACGCAAACCAAAATAACCAACTGCCGTTGTTTCAAATATATGGCTTCCTTTCGTAAGTCTTAGGCTTGCGATATTTATATCGATATTCTACTTAAACAAAGACGTCTAGGATGAAAGGGCAAATTCGCATAACAGAGGCTTCTCAACTATTATGACGGATGACGTGGAGCATTAGTAATAACTAGTGAATGAAAAAGGAAGTTAAGATACGTCGCTTTATAAACTGCTCAAAAGGCGTCCTTGCTTGGCGAAATTGCTTAGCTTGGATTCAAGACTACATATTGTCGAGTTCAAACCATTCGAAGCACAGTCTAAAGCCGGGTCCAGATACACGTTGAATTCGTTATACTACCTACACGGTGGATTACATTACACGTTACACTCGTCTGGACCCAGCTTAATAACTAATGTATTCAGAAGGTAGTTGGTATGGTCGTCGTTTCGCTTTCAAAACTACGGCAAAAGGCGTACTTGTTTGGGGAAGACGCATAGCTTGGAGTCTAGACGTGATGTCGCTGTCGAGTTTGAACTGCAGTAATAATAACAAATGAAAGTATAATGTAATTATAAAAAGCAGTTGCTACTCTTGAAAAACTACGCGAAAGGCAAATTTGATTGAGAAAGACGAATATTCTGGAGTCCAGTCGTTGCTGGTCGAAACACAGGAACTTTTTCCCGTCACTAGTTCTGTGACTACAGTAAAAAGATCAGAAAGGTCGCTACAGAGAGCACCAAAACCGATTTTGCTGAGGGAATGTCCAGGATGTCGCTCTCTTTTATGAAGTGCGGTCGAAACATTCGACTATTATTTTATAGTTGTCTGTAATAGACGTTTAATGACATGTATACGTACAGCACAGTTTCCTCAAGATAACCAGATTGTACTTCTTGGTACGCTGCTTATGAATAAAACATAATACTGATTCATCGCGCATGTATGAATTCAACGCAGGCCCTCTACAGGGTAGCGTTCTAGGCTCAGTTCTAGTCAGTCATTTCTTATATAAAAAATTATACATTTCAAAATATTAACACTGTAACATACACAGTCATCTGTGTATGTTACAGTGTTAATAGCTCGGCTCATTAATTCATCCCATTATTAATGAGCCGAGCTGTATAAATCAATTTAGAAGCCTTTTTTGGAGCACGATTCGTCTGTATGATACTGCTAGCAATAGCAGAAGAAAATCTGGAAATATACCAAAACAAGACTACCAGAATCATATTAGACTCGTCATAATTTATTAGCAACTAACATACACGGCGAGTGCGAGCTAACAAGATAAGTAGTTCAATACGGTATAATCCTTCATCAGTAATCAGAAAATGGGTGTCTGCGCAGTGTGATTCCATAAACCAAGTCTACAAAGTTATCCTAAGCTCCATTCACCGCTACCATCTCATATGTATCCTCAAACAGTTAAATCCTTTTGCGGGCGGCATTAGAAGATGGTAAATGATTGATTTTTCTTTCGTTATTACCAGTGGATTAAGTTACCTCTGTGCCATATTCATTACTGCAAGTTAAATATCGAAAACCCTACCGCGCGTAAGATAATAATAAATGTTTACATTAAGGCATTAGGCACATGCTGGGAAAACAGTTTTTTCGTAGCGTAGTATCTAATACCTAATATGTTAGAATCTTATTTAACAGAAGTACACGCCCAAATCATCAAAATATTATAATTTTTTTTTTATTAATCCTCCGCAAACGCCACTCTATTGGACGACCTTGAAACTCCAACCAACTCACGAGTTCTAGATGAATACCAGCTCAAATTGGATGGATACCGATACAAAGATTCAATACAATTTTACCAAATCTAATCCAACCTTGACATAGGCGTATGAATGACTTTGTTAGTAAATAGTTGAGTAAGCTAGACCATTTTAGCAAAAGAATGCACGCTCACTTGCATTCGTCATGCTAAATAAACTCGTGGAAATCCTCGTTGTGATTGCGCTGTTCTACTTTCAAAGAAACGACTTTACGTAATTTGTCAAATCGATTTTAGACGTTGGCTATACGTTGCGTTAATGCACTGGCTGGGTGAGCACTGTTTTCTTTTTTTAATAGTATTAATTTAGTGATGCGATTTGTAATTTTGGATCTTCAGGCGATTATTCTATTCGATTCTAAGAAGTGTTGTTATTTAATCAACATTTTATACCAATATTTATGGGTATTGCATAGAACAACAAAGAATTTAACAACAATGACATTCAGTGTGCTATGTTTACTGGTATGACATCATTTGTATGATAATAATTATAGTAAGGGTTTTGCATCATACATTTTCTATCTATGTTGTATATGTGTACTAGAATAATATCCTGTGAAATGTCACATAAATGTATTTACAATACAAAAGTAGTATATTATGTAATATATCAGATATCTGGTTTTCATAGTCCAAGCACTGCTTAGTTTGGGATCGGATCGCCGTGTGTGAATAATGATTCACACACGGCGATCTTTTGTATTGTAAATACATACTTACATAGATAATTACACCCAGACTCAGTACGCACGGCTACACATCAAGCTATACATTTCCAATATAAGCTGACCTCTCATTGTATGGAAATCCTATACAACGGGAGATCAGCTTATACTGGATGTATAGCTTGATGTGTAGCCGTGTGTACAAACACATGTTCATGCACACAAATATCTGTCCTGGGTGGGAATCGAACCCTTGACCTGCGGCATGAAAGGCAAGCATTTGCCAACTACGCCAACCGGCCCGTGTTATCTTTATATATATTATGTTTCACATATTTAGCCTATAATAATGCATCACACAACTAATCTCGTTGTGCTGTAATGGCTACGAATATCGCCACCCCATTTCATTTCCCGTATACCTACCAGAAAATGGGGAGCAGCGTTTCTCTGTGAACATCATATTGCTATCGCCAACCCGAACGGTTTTATGGCATTTTGCCCCTATTTTTCGGGATGTCCGCTTATACGACAATTAAAAAGAAAACGATCGTTTGCTTGGATATGAGACTCATCCGATACCAATATCGGATTTTCCGGAAATTCCAAAACTTATTAATTTATTTTTATTTAACTGTAAATTTTTCGGTGTTCATAGTAACTAACTAAATATTTTTCGGGAGGGCCGCTTATATGACAATTAAAAAGGAAGCGATTGTTTACTTTTATATAAGACTCATCCGATATTGGTTCCAAAAATATATAATTTATTTTTATTTAACTGTTAATTTTTCGGTGTTCATATAGTAAGTAGATAAGTAACTAACTAAATATTTTTCGGGAGGGCCGCTTATATGACAATTAAAAAGGAAGCGATTGTTTACTTGGATATAAGACTCATCCGATATTGGTTCCAAAACTTATTAATTTATTTTTATTAAACTGTTAAGTTTTCGGTATTCATATAGTAAGTAGATAAGTAACTAACTAAATAGTCGTCAGTCTGTCTACTATTCATTTTTAATACTTTGTCGGTTTACTTAACCTGAGTACATGCAACGGACTAGTGGCTAGTGGAACCGGATTTGAAAGAGTATCGCTACGGACGTAAACCCGACCTCCACTGGTTTGACTCATCGCGTACCTACTTACTGTTAGGTATTACTTATTTGTAACATTTGAATCCAATTCTAGGTTTATGCGTTACTAGCTGTGCCCCGCAGTTTTACCTACGTTAAATTCTATAAATTAACGCCTATGTGTTATTTGGATATATTAGCTATATCACTACAAAGTTTCATCAATAATATTATCTATACAATAAAAAGGCATAGTTTAATCATTTAATGTGCATAATACTCAATAATGATCTTTATTATTTATCTAAATAGGTATATCTATATAAAATCGAAATTACAAAAGAAAAGTAGTATTAGTTAGAAAAGTAGCTGTGTGTAAATAATATCCCAGGAAATTATTATAAATCATTTACACTCTTATTTAAAATAATTCCTTGATCCGCCGCTTAACCATGTCTCAGCTAAACCCTGCTCAACCACTTAAACCCCGCTCAACTATTTCTTTATTTAAAAACCCTACTTAAAGGTTTCTCAGCTAAGTAACGTCATTTTATTTTACACTGTCAACATTTCTGAGACTGGTATAGAGCTTGACCAAAATTAATCGACTAAATCGGATTATGTATCAAAACTTTATGATTTTTGCTCTATGGTAGACATGGAATGATAGAATTATGATCGTAACAGTGCATTTTCAAGGACTATTGATTTTCTTCGGTGGATTTTGAAGTTTGTGATAAGATTCCCACTGGAATTCAGTATTTATTTAAAAATTAAAACGGTTAGTAACTTCAATAAAACCTCCATTCACAAACAAACGTCAAACAAAAAGTCAGCTGATGCAAATAAAATCCGCCATATTTGAGCAAGCTTTAAACCAGGGGCCGACGTGGTTTAAATTTTGACATGGCTCAACCGCGGGTCAAAGTTAAATCGTGTTTTTAAATGAAAAATTTGATAAACCATGGTTGAGCGGCCGGCTTAAATTTAAGTAGCGTTTTTAAATAAGACTGTTAGAGTCTATTAAAAATACTTCTAGCCAAATTCGGATATAACTTTAAGTTAAAAAGCTTCATATATCTACAAACCTCGTACCAATATACGATATTAAAATAAAACATTTTTGTACTAGAAAGAAAGAAAGAAATAATTTTATTTTCATAACATATACGGAAAGTACATTTAATTTTAAAAACAAAAATTTATTCTTAAACATTATTAATTTTATCCGCACTGGTATGAAAAATGGCCCTATCTCAGCTAGTAAGTACTGCATTTCTATTTCTACTACATATTTTACCATTATTAAACGACACAATTGAGACACTACTTTCATCCAAACGTGCTAGAATATAAGATTCAAAATAAATATGTCATTGAATGTTACAACTTTTTTCCAATTGGTCGGTTCAACTCGCTAAAACTACAGACAAATAATAATATAATCTTGTCAGTCCACGTACGAATCTAATACTAATCCGAAACATACACTAATAAACATCGATTACCTACTGCTGAACTGGGAAGAATACTAAATATTCTATTATTGGGTTTAGTTAACCTCACACCAAATTAAAGAACATTAGCATGCTACACATGAACTCTTGTCGTGTTCAATTAATGTAATTAGTCGATTATATCCGATACTAAATTGGGATCGATTACGTTCGCTTATCTGGAATGCTTTTGCAACAACCCGCTATGTGAATTCTATCTAATGACAAGATTTACCGCCATGTTGATCTGTTTGGATCGATATCATACAATAGATAATAACTCCTCATATATATGTATACAAATAGTACGAGTAATTATTTAAATATTTCATCGTTACATCTTGTGGTTATTTTCGTGCAAAACAATAAAAATTATATGCCGTTGTATTACGCACTATATGCGTAGCTTAACGGAAGACCGCATACCGCCGTAGGCGTGCAAAAAGATCGAACCTGCACTATCTATCAATCCCTAAATTGCTAGATAATGCTGGTTTAGGCCCTGCCGTTGGATTAAATTTATAATTTCCCATAAATTTGTCTGAAGACACGTCCTATAACATTTTTTTTTTTCGGTAATATTGGGTGGTGTTATTCCAAATAATGATATCTTCCCATGCAATTGCGAACAATGCGGTGTGTCCAGTCTGTAGTTTATCAGCAAATCACCTACCCTGGATTGGCATAAATTTAATTTAAATATACCATTTTCTAGTTTTCTCAGTGGATTATTGATTTAGCAATGTTGAATTTTCCTACGTGATAACACACGATAAAACAGTTCGAATAATGAATAATGTTATTTACTGGTCCTGGTTAATCGACTTCAAATGTGGAGGAGGTTCTCAATTCCACATTTTTTTTATTGTATATTATATATTTCGACATTTTCCGGCAATAAAATAATTTATGTCTTTCCAGAACTTGAACTTGGTACACAATGTGTGGTGGAAATGGAAAGCCAGCAGACAATTCTGCAGTACCCGCAGTCTGCTCACGAAAAAGACAGGTTTGTAACAACTATTTATTTAAATTACCAATCAAATGTTAATAAAAAGTACCTCATTTGCGTACAACTAAGATAACTGGTTTGTAATAACCGGCAATGTTTTTATATCTTAACTTATTCTTTCCCTACTATTAAAAAAAGGTATCGAATCATATTAAGTTAATAGAATATGAAGTATACCCCTTGATCTTGACTGCGTCTTTATTGCTTAGGCTATAAGGACGACTCTCCTAGTGTATATTTGTTATGGAGGTGTGTTCGCGAATTTAGTCGTAATATTACGAAGTTTTAGTGCTCAAAAATTATAATTGCAGACTTGATAGAGTAAAGGAAAATATATGCGATCATGGGGAGTTTATAATGTGAGAAAACAAGACATATGGCTTAACGTTCGTTGACGACTAGACCTTAGGTAGAGTGGGGATATGTCAGCAAAGCGCTAATGACACCGTATTTTTGCAAATTTCCACAGGCCACACCATTTATTTGCTGATTTTTTTGTAGAAAGTAGTGAGCGCTTATGTATTTGAAAACAACTACTGTTTATGAAATTAAAATACCCATTTCACTGCAAGTTTTCCTTTTTATCTTTATTGTGATAATTCTCTAACCTTCAGTGATATTTGTACCACGTCCGCCGAGGGCCGCGGCCGCGTCATGACCATTGACATTGGACTACGAAATTAACAGTTGAATTTAGTTACACAGAAAGAAAAATACCCAACTATTATTATGTAGGTGGATACATGAAATATTAATGTATATCGCATGTGACTTAATTACGCTAAGTTTCTTTGTGTAATATACATATTTCCGTATCGACCTTACAGATCATCCTTGCCCTACATTGAAGCGAACACTAGCTTGATGAATAGGAACTAACTGAGGTCGCTTGTACTTCAAATTCAGTATAATCTAGTTGTTTTAGATATACTGCGTTTCTTTGTGTTTTTTTATAGTCTTAGATGTTGTTCAAGACCGCATATTAAGCCAAGGCCGCAAACAGAATACATAATAAATAATAATACATTTCTTGGGAAAACTAACCTTTTTAAGATATCTTTTAAAATGAATTGTATAAATTTAAGTGCGGGTGGGAGTCGAACCCACATCCACGGGCTATCCGGCCCCATGTGCGTTAACCGCTCCGCCATCGCACCGTGTGGTACTGACACGTCGAATTTATACAATCCATTCGATATTTCTTAACGCATTTAAGGCGTTTTAACGCTATCTTACCGAAACCTACACGGCTAACAACTGCTGGAATGCCAATACTTAGATCGGACAATTCCAACAGATGGCGCTTTAAATGATTCTGTTTTGAATATTTACATATTTAATTTATTGTATAGTTTTTATTATTAACTATGATTTAATTTATTATTGTTAGCATTTTAAACATGCTATCCTGAAAATAATTTTTCAGACATAATTTTCATTCATTTTATAAGATGCATGAAAAAATGTTTTGTGTGGGGATAGAGCCCACGACCACTCTCTTAGCAGCAAGGGTTACTTACCCAAAGACCAACAGGCCAGTCAAAGCTAAAACACATGAAAAATTAGCTTAATTTTTTTTTTCGTAACATTATAGGAAGTATGTGATGCCATTCTTAAGAATGTACATATTTTGATAAAATCACAACACTTGCGATACAAGTTTTTAGGATTAAAGTTTCATGTGTAAGATGGCTTGTGTTTACCGACTTTTCACTACAACAGCGTAAGTAGCCGGATTCATCAGTTACTTTGAAGCTCCATTACTCTTCATTGTTGATCTGGCAGCCGTAACGTTGATATAGTGATCTCTAGACAAAATGTATTTTCAAGTATTTTGAAAATAAAACTCATTCTAATTGAGTATTTTCGGTTCTCTTCAATTACATAGAAATGATTGTTGCATCGTAACAGTCATGATTACATTGCCAAATTTGCGGTAACGCTTAGTACATGTCTGTCGTCGAGATGCTCTGATTGGCGCGTTACCGCAGGTTACGTTACGCGACCGACTCTTGCGCCCACAAACGACCTAATATATAAATCTACTGTTTAATCTAATCTTATTTGCAATTTTTTTAATTCTCCTCAATGGTACAGCGGTTACATAAACAAACTTTATAATTTACAGTTTTAAATTGGAATGTTAATAAGATCATTACAAAATTTAATGGAACAAGCGTCATTTACTTAAGACGGAAGACATTTCTAATTGTCACTGCACCGTTAAAAATATAATAATGGTACCAAACTACGGTTTACTAAGTCAGCCGACCGAATCAAGATGAAGTACCTAGTAATTTAATTTTTTGTTGGAAATGCCTAAAGGTTGTACAGTTTTGTCAGTTTAGCGTTGTAATATGAAAAAGGTTGAGGCGAAAATAAAGTTGCAAGCAAATAAAGCGTTTTTGGGAGGCTTTCAGTTTGTTCCCTCAATTTTAATTTCTAGCGCTTCTGTAACCTTGGAAATTTTGGTCGTGTTAGACATTATTAAAATTAATTTGGGTACTTATTTTTGGGAACCATTTGCAATAAAAGTGCCAACTGTGGCACAGCACAGTCTTGTTAAGCGACGTTAAAAGAAGGAGGTCATTAATTCGATTCATAATTTATATAGCTAAAATGTTGACCCATTAAAAACTAAGTAGACATGATGAAGTTTCAAATTTATTCTCCATGACTTGAGACAATCAAGTTTATGATGTCTAATAAAATAGTAGTCTTTTGGTATAGTAGTATAGTAAAGGTTGTTTATACTATCGTAATCGTAAAATGTATCCTGTTTAGATTTAGCTGCGGAGTTTAATAGTTAACACTCCATTACATAGCTGTTTTAAAATGTTATAACTATTACATACCCACTCACGCCTGTTTCCCAGAGGGTTAGGCAGAGACAACGGATTTCCATTTCTCACGATCTGTGCACATCTCTTTTACCTTCGTTATATTCTTCATACATGCCAGCCGGTTTAGGGTACTTCTGACCTGGCTTTTCTTGAGAAGGTCTCCAATCTGGTCAGAGAATGTTCTACGAGGTCTTCTCTTCCCCTTCCTATTGTACCATTCACACATTATAACTACTATTTTCTTATATAACTATTAAATAGTATAATATACCTATATGTATATATACTAGTGACCCGGCCCCGCTTAGCATGCATTACTTTTTCTTTTGATACTGTGTGATCGTGACACTTACGATCACAACAAATAAAAATCAGTCACATTTTTGGAATTTATATTGTTTTCTGTTTTATAAGAAGAGGAGGTAGGGAGGAGAAACTTATCATACGATAACCAAGAACAAGATAGACAGTATCCAAAAAAAAGTTTGAGTTTGTTTGTATAAACATTTTGGAATAACATATAGGGTATTTTACCCGGATAAATCACGCAACCAAGTTGCGGTCGATGCTATTAAAGAGTAACTAAGTTACTGACTTAGCCATCTAAATTGTATAATTATGTTTAGGAGCGTTATTGTTATTATCTTCTGGTATTTCCGGAAAGTAAGCGGAAATATACGAGTGTTAAACGAAGCTACACAATATTATGTAAAATTGTATGATTCATGAATTTATATTGCTAATTATATATAAGCGTTGTTGACTCGTTGTTAATTTCTTCAATTGAATCATAATCTATTGTTTAATTTTCTTGGAAAGTAATGTCTTTACAATTTACTATCTAATAGGACAGGAACCATTCCTGAGGTTCGTACGTGGACGGAAACGAGCCTCCGATTCGATATTCTATGAATGATTGATCTGCATTTTATTAGTTGAGTCTCTAAACAATAGATAAGATTAAGTAAAGCTAATTGTTATCTTTTTAGGAATTATGCTTATTCAAAAACAATTACGAGAAATAAAGGTGGTCATCGAATGTATCTACTAACATGTCAAAAATATTTAGATTTTCATTAATAATTTTAAAGAAATCCCGTAATTAACCTTTAGATACGTCATTAGAGGAATTGAGACGATTCTGTATTAAGTTACTAATTTTTCTTTTATTTAAGGATTCTTCCAATAGCCAAATGATCAAGACAAATAGTAAGTAATTATATTTTATGCGAGGGTCTTCACTTAACGTAGCATTATTAATAAATAATAATAGAAATTAGGTGTGGTTTGTAGAATGGGCCTGATTTTAAGTGGTTATCGTAACCTATGACGCCTGCAATACACTTCGCTACACTTACGCGTTGAACCATAACATTACTATAATGTTGAATCGAGGTGCTCATAAAGCGAAAAAATGCTATAATCTCAATAAGCACCTATAAATATAAGTCTCCTTACTATAATGTAAATTACTTTTCTTTTAAAATGTTCAGCAAAGCTTTGTTTAAAATTTCCCTACGGTTACCGCAGCTATATTTCAGTTCTGAAAGGTTAGATTTGCATTTCATTACAGCGATTATGTTGCGAGAATCTATTGCGGTAGAAGGCAGTTTATTACCATACCTTGATATATGTGTAATAAAATCACTTGGGACTGGGAATTAAATATGATTTTCATTTAGTAAAATGGATCTCCTGTTTTGTATTATATGACCTTGATTGGATGTAGCAACTGGCGGACGGTTGTGTATTATTATTTACCTACATCTTTGCAATTTAAGAGATAAGTTTTTCAAGGTAGAATTCCTCCATTGCTCCCTGCTCCCCATCTTCAGCAAGCGCTTTGATTTCTTTCCTACTTCCACTTTCTCTATCATCTTCATCATCCAGCCTGATATCGTCCACTGCTGGGTATAGGCTTCCCACAAAGGGTTCCTTAACGCTACCCCTTGGAGAGTTTTGCCGTAGTTACGGCGCTTGGCGTGCAAGTTGTCGAACGCTATTAGGTGGTAGCTATTACACAGGTGGTGTTGCTGCCCGACTACCTGGTGTATCCCCAATCGCCTTTTATTGACACCCACGGGATGCTATGTGGTGACCCTAGTATTCTTCCAGGGCTGGAAACACAGCTAACTTTCGCTTTAGTTTGATGCAAGTATATTTTCCTTGGCCTGCCTCGATTTCTCTTTCCCAATAATTGTCACGGTTTTCTCAAGAGTATCAGCATGGGGCCCTTAAAAAATGCAGTGACAAAATTTTTAAAGAGTTGGCAATTCGCGGTGTTTTTTCTGTTGCATACAGCGTGCCTTTCTAAGCGGCTTAATATAAGTCCTCGGCTAATAATCGTGAAACGAGGAACAACACGCATTGACGCCACAATAAAAATACTGTAACATCCCATAAACTCAGTATTACTTATCATTAACTGTTGTTTACGTAGAAAAAGGCAATTTTGTATTTTCGCCTATAGTAATAATATCTGAGTTATAGTTATACTCCAGCCCCGGGAACTGAGAAGTCCCTCGCGTCCTCACAATACACCGTGTTCCATTTCTAAGTAAAGCTGTGAATATATTTTTGTACAGGATTCTTTGCAAAAATGTTTTATTGCTCTCCTATTTTTTGCGGCTATTTTTAGCTCCAGCGTTTTCAATTTCCCTGCTTTGCATGTGATTTGAATTAAATTGAGCCGGTGCTCTACATAAGCCGATTATTGCGTTATGTTATCTACGTACTTATATTGGAGGTACGCGGGTAGGGGTAGTAGGGCTGCCTCATACACGCCCTTTTATTCTGGAACAAAAATTATTAAACTTTTTTAGGTTTTTTTATCTGCCCGGTAGTATCCTATCTCCCAATAGCATGAATTGATTTGTCTTTGTTTATATGTAATTGGAACGTTTTGAGTTGTTTCATGATGAAAATTCTGGGACTCTACCGGCTAAGTCACCGAACATCAATTTCATAAATGGCGTTCAAATAAATAAAGGTTAAAATGACTTAATCAATCTTTAAATTGGCTTCCATGAGCACATGTGACGCCATAAATGGTCCGGAATCGAATGTCAATGTTGAACTCGATTTAACGATTGATTAAGTCATTTTTAACCTTTATTTATTTGAACGCCATTCACGAAAAAGATTTTCGGTGACTTAGCCGGTAGGGGCCCTGGTTGTTGTTCCACAACTCTGATTAAGTCGTAGATATTGTTTGTTGAATTACGATTTTCTTTATAAGATTTCGACAAAATAGAAACGCAGAATTAAATTTTAAAATTGTAGATGTCAAATATGCTTTGTCGTAATTAATTATTATTTTAACTCTTAAGTACTTAGAGTTACTTCTTCTTATTCAAGTTATATTACATCTTCTTATTTTGTGTATGTGTATTCACTGTTATTTCTTATTACAATATATTTATATATATTTTGTGGTGGGGATAGAAAATATATTATGAACCAATAGTTAAGGTTGTGAATAATTAATTTATTTTGTGACCATCTTAAAAAAACGCAGTAGGTATGTATATGTAAATCGTAAGACAGGCGCTAACTCTACTAAGTATTTAATGGAAGTCAGGGATTAATTCAGTGCCTTATTTGAATTTTGTCTTAAGCGTCAATTGATATTATGAAAACCTACCTACTTACATACCTTTTAGTACACTAGTGGACGTACGTTTCTTTTTCTACAACAAAAATTGATAAAGATATACAAAATTTATTTCAGTACAATCTTTTCACTTTCAATACATTGAGCGCAGGTGTTGCTTACCGCTTTATACCATCTCTTGGAAACATTTTACCTTGTATACTTAAGTACAATGTTGGTATAATCTTCATGACTTATACTTACTAAGTAACCCTAAATAAAGCATGAAATTGAAATAACAGTACCGCGATCTGCATTATGCAAACCGATGTTGCACCCGGTGGCGCGCTCGCAGCAGAATTAGCTTATTCCAAATTTATTGAAGTAGTATAAGTTCCCATTTATATTTATGTATTTTATTAATACAATGCATTCGATTTTCCTGACCGTTTTTATAATATGCCGATTTACAGTTAATCAGGAAACTGGCTGCTTCATTAAACATTTTATTTTCCCTAAGCTATAAAGGACTTGTCTTTGGCTGTGATGGGACAAGTGACAAAAACACAAACACATAGTTTGCCAGGAAAAAAAAAATATTCCAAATTAAGGTGTTTTAGAAAATTGGAAATTTGGAAAAATCTTAACCGCAGTCGTAACATCGTTTGTGAAAATAAAAGGTTAAGCGTCTTGCATGCATGTTTTTCTTAATAAGAAAACAATAAATTACGGTATGAAAAGAAATGTACTGCGCAAAGTATTTTCGCCTCAAATAAGCTAAAGAACTGAAAGGCACAGCTGAAATTCGTAAAATACGAAGCTGAGTTTTTTGGCCCGTAAACATCATAGTAAAGTTATCTATTGTTGGCAAAACCCAAGTCATTCGCTAACAAAAACTACTATAACCAATGTTGTCTATAAGAACTGCCTCTCAATAATAAAACCGTTAGATGTTTCTGTACTCGTTATCTGGCCACGAAAGGTCCTTGACCAGACGTATTTTATTAGTTTTATAATTGTAGTTTCAGAGTAGATTATAAATCACTTATTATCTTTTATTATCCGTTTTCAGAAAGAAGGTTATGATATCCAACTGATTTTTCTTTTTGAATATATGGTTAATAAGACCTTTACAGCTAGCTTTAGAGGCTTTCACTGCTTCACTAAACTATACGGAAGAACGTTGGTTTAAGGCGTCTAGAAAATAAACAAACTAATTAAACCGCGCCAGAGAGTAACCCCTTTTGGCCTAGAACCTCTGCTTAGGGCGGTTGCTGACGTGGATATGAGAGGGTCTGATTTTAGAGATGTGCAAAAGTGTCTCTAAGTTAATACGCGAACGTCCGATTGTAGAAGTAATTTCATCGGTACGAAACAGCCAAGATCTAGTATTGTCTATCACATTCAATTTTAGAAGTAAAGAGAGATTTATTTCTTATCTAGCCAATCACATTTAATACTACCTGGGTGGCTGCTTTCATTATTCTGACCATTGTGTTGTAGAGTCGTAAGAACAAAATTGCTAAGTCGATAACATATCGTTATTGGGATCGTAACCTGTTAATCCGCTTGTTACTAGAGTTGATAATAGGCGACTGTGAACTAGCTAAAGCAGATTTCATGCTGGCCGTAATATCTGGGCCATGTAACATATAGCGAGGTTAATATGAAGATAGGTTGTTTACTCATTGTTAAATCTTAGCTAAACTCTCTTGTTAGAGAGTAGTTTATAGCGGAGTGTAGACTAGCCAGAGCAGAGGGTTCAATAGATGTTAACCCGAGAGTAGGACGATTATTTCTCTGGTATATGGCAAACTAGCATACCGCGCTTGACGTGCATAGTTTGCTTGTATCACACAAATAATCTTTCATGCGTTGCCGACCTTTCCGCTCTTCGTGATAAGCTCGATCGACCTTTAAAATACCTCTCTCACAGCTCACAGCTAGCTTACCGGCCCGTAAGTAACTAGAGAGGTTAAGCACCTGAGCACACGGTCAGTCTATGGTTGTGTGACAAAGTGGTTTTAAGTTAGTCAGTTTCTTGGTCCCGGTTGAGGTCGTTAGACAATAGTCGATAAGCCATGTCAGAGGCGTACTAGGCGGCTTCAACAACTCAGATACTAACTACTGCCCATACGATATAGATAAAGTAAACTTAGTAGTATGAAAATACTAGAATATATTATGTAAAAGGTGCTTGCCCAGTTAAGCTACTTATAGCTGAGAATGAACGCTATGTTCTACATCAAAGTTTGTTACGTATCATATACTTACAGTTTGAGCTTGCTTGCGGATGCGCGTTTTTTATGCTTTGTTGGATGCCGTCAGTGCCAAGATGATTGAATGCAAGATTGCTAAAACCTTGGCGTGCAAGTGTAACTAATAATTATTGAATTGCTTGGGCAGTTCTTCGCCCCAAGTAGACTGGGTCGTATCAACGAACGATAATCGATGGAATAATGAATAGTTTAAGTAGAGGTGCGTGTCGTGTCGTGCGATCAGACACGCGACTCGTCCGTTTGTCGTATTGATTGACCCAAATGTTGTATAGGAAAGTACTCGTTATTGACGTATTGTTGGGTTCTTATTGGACGAATATGTTCTAATTTTAGCGACTTGAAATTTGAGTCTATGTTTTGTTTCTTTTGAAATAAAACTGCTTAACCTATCTAGCGAAACAGAGACGTAGCGATTTTGCGAAGCATATAGCTAAATAATTTAGTTTCCTTTAGGTAATTTTGCATTAACTACAAGTTTTGGAGTTTTTTGTGTAAGTCAGTTTTACGTTTAAAAATAGACAGTTTTTATTTTACTTTGATAGGCACTACCTATTTGTACTTCATAAAATTAAAAAAAATTAATAACCAGTACCTGAACTCTTAAAACTGTTAATTTCTTTATAAATCCTAAGACTACTGACCTAACTTAACAAAGTTTGTATGTATTGTGATTAGACGACTTCGTATGCTTACCTATTCGAATAAAAAAAGAAAAATCATGGTTCACAAATATTAGAGTAATCGATGTTATGTGATGACTACGCATCTCATTGAAGACCTGAGTCCTTTTGAAGATTGTTAATAAAATCCAAGGCATACAACACTTGATGAACTTTATTGAGGTATTTCGAGAGTAGCGATTGATTGAAGAAAGGTGGTGACGAGGGATTTCTGTTTTTAGTGCTAATATTTTTTTTGGTATAATACGCAATTTATATCATAAGAATTATTTCCTTTGCTAGCTCGTATTTATCGTGAGGACATAATTTTTCCAAAGTTCAAAGAGAGGAGAGCCAGGATACAGTAGAGAGAATCTAGTGCCTATTATATACCGCTGTAAAATAATATGTAGGTATGCTTGAAATTGGTTCGGTCCCATTACTAGATATTGTCCTTAATACCTAGTTAAGTGAAATGAAGCGGAAAATGAGAGTGAAGGAGTTCTCAAGAGGCTATTAATATACCCTTCAGTACGTAAGTCTTTCCTATACTTATTGACCGAATGATGCATTCGACTTCATTTTCTATATTAATGTTTAATAACTTTTGATTTACTATTCCGGATGCTATAAAATTAAGTTAAAATATCTAAATATAGGTAGTTCCACAAGATTTGTATTCATAATTTTCAATTCGTCATTTTCTTTTACATTTATAACAACTCGAAAATATAATAATACGAACAAACTGTTTTCAGACACATGTAACATAGGTTGTTTTAAAGCTAGAGTGAACATACATCTTAAAAGCATGCGCAGTGTTCCTTACAAGCGAAGATATGCTTCGCTTATCATCAGGTGAGAAGTGGTCAAGCTCAAGTTCATTGAATCATCATCATGTCAGCCCTAAGACACTTTTGATAAATATTTGGAAGCTGGTTAACTCAAATAATAAAAATGTATTAACCTAGGCTGTATTACTACTCCCTCGGCGCCATTATTTTTTGATAACCTTGCATAATGTATATGTTATTTTTTGTTTAATCCGCTTCTTACTATAGGAATTTATAAGGTACAGCAGACTAGGTAGAGTAGACCTCGTGATGTCCGTAATATTTGGGTGGTCAAATTGAAAACAATCCACGTGAGTAAACATAAAACAATGATATTGTTTTAGAGTAAGTGAACATTGTTTCAGACTAAGCTTAATTGAAAGCGCCGCAAATGTTCGTTCGTAATAAGTCTAATAGGATATTGAACAATAATTACTGTTTAAAACATAAAATCCATCAAAATTTTCCTCTTACTTAACCGATTGGAACAAAATGTGTATGGGACTATTCCGAAAGCAGAAAAGAAATTGGATAACAAAGAACGGACTAATCGAGTTATCGTCATCGCCATACAAAATAATTGACAACTGTTGGCTTGACTTTTTTTATTTATTGACGACAGCCAAAATGAAGTAACTATTCTTCATTTTTCTTACTTCTAAATAAGTAAATACAAGCTAGCATGTTATCAGTAAAAAGTCAGACTAAAATAAGTAACTACTATAGCTACTTATTAAAAAGCTTCAAAAGTTTAAAATTAGCGTCTAAATACGGTGTGCAGTTTATATACTCGTTTATGCACTTGTCGGCATAGCACTTCTCTTCTTGTTTACATGTTTAGATATAATTATTTTAAGGTTATTTTAATGTTATCGTAAGGTTACATAATTCATGTTAGATATAACCACTTGGAAGGACCTAGTTCTCGCAATACAGGGTATCCTAGTGCGAGGACTAGACCACACTCAATATACTGTATTGTTGTTTTTTGGAAATAAATGTTATTAAAAAAAATGTTATATATTTGGGTCGGTCTAAAGTCGGTTGAAAATACTTGGTTTATACGAGTCTGCTTGTAATAATGATATTATTGTGAATGGTTGGAATTTCATTTATTGTGTATCATTATTACTGCGTTTGTATTACTTATGTATAATGAATTGACTATTCAAACATTCCTCCTCGCGTGTATGTATTGATTCACCACACACTACATGATCTAAGCAAGACAGGCATTAAAGATGTTTAATGTTTGATTGTTAATCAAATTGACAAACGGGGTGAATTGAAATGTAGGTAAGCATTAAATATATTATTTTCGTCCTTGTTTATTATTATTACCTGTACTGTAATTTTTAAGATTGCCTAAGCTAAGAACCTAGTTGCGTTGATAGCCTAAAATAAGTGGTGTAATTTCCAAGTGTTTCTAAAATCACCGGTACAAGAAGCCGGCTGTAATTATAATACAAAGTTGCTAAGCCTCCTCATGCAGTTGAGGTGCTTCGGACAATGGCCTCTGACAATGGCATGACAAAACGCCTCTTAAAACTGATCATCTCGTACACCCGTAAGTAACTGGTTGACGCTCGCCTCTTTTGTCCGGTGACGCAGTGAATAACTGCTTAATATAAAATGAAAAACTAGTTAGCTTAGTCATATCAAAGCGGTCGTATGGCAGTCTTGAAACTATCTTATAAAGCGAACCTGTCCCTTATAGTCCATATAGTAGCATATTTGTCATGATGCAAAAATTATGCTGTAAGTAAATAGAAATTATTTTATTAGCAATTTTAGGAGAAATCCCAATTTGAGGTGAACGTCAAATCATGTACGCAACTAACAAACTTCGCATTTACATAATGAAATTTCCATTTTAGCATTTGGACCAATAAAGTTTTATTAAAGTCTTATCGAAATGCAGATGCAGCTAGAACACGTATAATTGTATTACCTTTAAATCGTATAATTTAAATTATCTGGCGAGGTGCCAATATTCGGCATTGTTTTACTATCGAATGAGTGTCCCGTGACCTAACGTTGAGTACAGCTCCCAGTCTAAGCTATCAGAATTAATCGAGCGTCTGCAATCTGTCCTCGTATCCCTTCGGGAACCAGTAACTTAGATGGTTTGGCCAGTTAACAGATTCAATTAGGTTTCGTCTAACTGTAGATAGAAGGTCTCATGACAGCAAGCTTTCCGAGTCATAGACTTTCCTGGGAGACCCGAAACAGATTTTCGTTTTTACACAAAGATCGGGAATGGAACCCGCGACCGACCGGGCGCAAGACCGGACCGGAGAATGTATAGAATTTACCATGAGAAATTACAGCCATTTAAGGAAACGTAAGATGTTTTGTATGTGAAGATCATTCGGTTGTTCTGCCCTTATTATGTCAGACAACGCTTAGTCGGTTGTTAGTTTGAATTTGACAACGCCTTTATTACGTTTCCAATAACCGCAATTTTCATACCGTAAGTTAAAAGTAAGCTAATTGTTGACGTGGACGTAGTGGACTAAAATGGGTGGTATCTGTAGCACAGATGAAATATAAATCCTAGTGAGACAAACAGGTCAGTCGTGACTTACGGATACGTAATTCGGTTACCCTGATCATCTCTATACGCTAAAAGTAAACAACGTTCAGTCCTTTGTGTAATTATTGCTCAGATGCATTGTCACGGCGTACCTAAGGTCGGTACGGTTTTAAATCGATTGCTACTTCTATAAGTTACAAAAGCAGCAGAACAGTGTAAGGTTATATCCTGATGATCGTAGTATCTGGGCGATATAGGAGATACCGAGGTCAATACGAGGAAGGATAGTTGCTCGATACAGGAACTTAAGTTACGTGCTTGTTAATTTTGCACGTAAGCAGGGACATCAGATCAGTGAGAGGAGAGGTGAGGTTCTGTTGATTGATTTATCTATGTTATGTAGGAAAGAGTGTGGTCAATATTAGGATGGCTAGTTGCTCATCATAAGTAATTGTCTTAACCCGCTTGCTAGTACTGCACTTTATAAATGACATCAGATCAGTGCCTTGTATCCAGTGTGTGGTTACTCCGTTATCCTGAAATCGTAGCATTACTTTTTACTATGTTTATACTCTGGATCCATCCCTTGTACCTTTTAGCTAAAATTACAACATCATTAGTCGTTTGCGGAGAATGAGGACCAGTTGCCCTCAAACTAAAATATGAATAGGTTCTTAGATAAATTTACACTTAGATTTTCCTTATAAGCCTCTTACGAGCGTGGCGGTAGAAAGGGTACGAAACGATCGCGTCCCAGGTTTTCACGTAAAGTAAATTAATCAAAGAGAAACAACGGCCCTTTACATAATCCATTAGCTTTCATGGCAACTTGTAAAGGGTCTAACGGCTTTTGTTATGATCTAGCTCGTATTATTAAAACCACGGACTTAACATTATTTCATTAAAATTTCTTGTGAATGTAAGTTAAAACCTCTTTGATGTCTTTTAGGGTTCCGTACATCCCATGAAAAATGGAACATATGTATGTCACTCATGCCTTACATTATCTGTAATAATAAATATATTATCTCCAAATGTACTTAAGGCTTTTCTACTATTAATAAGGTTATAACTGTAGTAGGTATAGAGTGCATTAAAATTTTCTGGATTTGTTTAGGAGAAAAAATTCAAAACCGTAGTCGTAGTATAAAATAAAGTGCTTTTAGTGACACTCAAACATACAAATAACTTTTTATAATTTTTATGTGTATAACGTAATTGTAAATTGCCTTATTTTTATAAATTATAAAGTTCTTATTGTAGATAACGGAAATGTCGTAATAATATTCTGGGACATTATTCACACACTGCGAGCTGATCCCAAACTAAACAGAGCTTGTAGTATGGAAACCAGATTACTGATATATTACATATTATATCTACTACTTTTCTTTTGTAAATACATACTTATATAGAAAATAACACCCAGACACAGGACACACAGATGTGTTCAACGAACTGCGGCGTCAAAGGCAAGTATTTACCAACTACGCGAACTGGCCCTTCTTAATCTGCATTTAAAAATATATAATAATAATAGTAATTCTTTATTTCAAACTCAAGATCCAAACACAATGAAATACATGAAACAAATAAATTTATTTATTTAATTTACTTACTAATAGTTAACACGAAAACTATACGAAGCCCATGAGGCTTACAATCCTACTAGCCACGGAAGAAGTGACGAGTTATTTTTTATTCTCACGGATTTCTCTAATGCTTATATGTAGGGAACCTTATTAAAGCGCAGCACGGCTCCACTTTACCTTTTTAGTCAGATTTGAGGCATCAATTTACTGTTTTCATGCCAGAATAGTACTTTTTTATACTTTATGTCTGTTTGTTATGTCCTCCACAAAGCAGATAAACTAACAAAGGCCACTTTACGCCCTCTATTTTGCGCGTTGCTTATCTGTGGCCTTTTTACGTTGGATTTACAAAGGTTACTGTTATTTTCACATTGTTTTTCATTTCAGTGTTATATAATACATATTTTATTTTACTGAGTTGGGCCTGCAACTTAGTGCGTGTATGTTCCTGTAACTAATAATAATATCCCTGGACATTATTCACACGCGGCCATCTGATACCAAACTAAGCAGAGCTTGTACTAACAATTAGCTATAGCAAAGTTTTGCAATCATTGTTCATCGATTGACAATTTATGTGACATCTTTGCAATGATTAACGAGCAAATATGGTACAAATGTTCCGTAATAAAAGTGGGCGGGCCTTATTAATATAATAACTGTTACGGCAACAGACGCCACGCAGTCTTAGTCGCAAGCCCTGTTAGTCTTGAGTTAAGTAATGTATAAATTATATATTATTTAAGTAATGTCTAAATTAATACTAGCTGTGCCCCGCGGTTTTAGCCGCGTTAAATTTTATAAATTATGGCCTATGTGTTAATCCAGGGTGTCATCTAACTCCATACCAAACCCAACTACATACACACTCACAAAGTTTCACCTTTATAATATTAGTGTGATTTTCATGAATAGTCGTTTGTTAACATTGAAATGGAAAATAATGAATAAAAATAAGGGTATTTATTAGATATAAGGTTGAAAATCTAGAAAGAAGCGCCAAATTAACGACTATCGAGATGAGAAATGTACCACGAAGAGAAAATGAGAGTAAACAAGACCTAATGACGTACATCTCCTGCACCGCCAAGTCATTGAATATAGATTTTCAATATTCCTACGTACGCGACATTTACCGTGCACCTGGTAAACCTGAGGCTAAGAAACCCATTATTGTTCAGTTGTCCGATATTTACGTTCGAAATTCATTCCTCACTGCCGTCAAATCACATAATAAGTCATACCCAAAAAATAAACTCAACTCGAGTCATGTTGGCCTAGAAGGAAACAGCCCTATATATCTGGCTGAAAGTTTGACAGCAAACGCAAGGAAACTATATTACTACGCCCGTGAATTAAAAAAATGCAATAAAATTAAGTACTGCTGGATTTCGGAAGGAAAAATTTTGATAAAAAAATCAGAAGGGGAAGCTACCATAGTACTGAAAAATTCATCTCAACTAAAGGAATTCGATACTGAACATGATTCGGAAAATTGACTATTTAGTATATCTTTCTTTTATGTATTTAATATATATCTTAATTTCATGTTATTTTTATCGTATTTTAGCATAAATATTTTTAGGTCATTAAAAACAATGTGTCCTAAATGTCCTAACAATATGTATTACAATAAAAATGTTTACTTTTTTAACTTAAGCACTCTAGTACTAAGAATACAACTTACTATGTTTACATACCACACATTAATATCTATACCTGCATATGATATTAAATACTCTTACACTCAATTACATACATACATAAAGAAATACAAACAAACAGCCTACCACGCATTACATAAATGCTCAAGCCTGATGCACCAAACTTTTTGTAGACATCCTGAAGCCCAGTACTCGTCTGTAAAATATGTAAAATCTTTAATCCTGGTGTCGTTGTTTATTGGGAGACTTACCTGTCCAATTAACATTCGATAACTTTTTTGATTTAGGACAAAGTCTTGACCAATTTTATGTCTCTGAAAGCAAGAGATGTAGTCCTGAAGAATGTCAATTATATATAAAAAGCCCAAGTAACCAACTTAAAATATTAACACAGAATATTAGATCTATAAATTGCAATATGGACAGTTTTATCACTCTTCTATATAGAATTAAAGTAGAATTTGAAGTGATAGTTTTAACAGAATGTTGGCTTCTAAGTAATCCAACTATTCCTAATATAGATACCTACATACCATATTGTTCAACAAATCCTAAAAATCAGAACGACGGTGTAGTGGTCTATCTTAAGAAACATCTTAAATATTCAGTCACCGAAACAGACTTTAAAGAGGGAACATGCTTGTTGCTGAAAATCGGAGCTGACACCGCAATAATCTGTATCTATCGCTCGCCTTCTTTTACCAACTTAACAAATTTTCTATACTCCCTTGATATGGTTTTAAATTCACTGTCGGCATTTAAGAATGTGATTTTAGTGGGTGACATAAATATTGACATCGGACAAATTCCAATTGATAATCATGTATCTGACTATCTCAACCTGACGGCTTGTCATGGTTTACTCCCAGCACATTCATATCCGACTCGTGGATTACTAGTACTACTAAAAAGAAAGATAACTCGACGGAGCTACTTGACGAAAAAAACCCGATAAAAGCAATTAATAATGTTAACCACTTCTTTGCCAACATAGGGAAAAAGCTTGCGGAAAACATAAATAATAATGGTGACCACCTTGATATATCCAAATCATATCCCCATTCATTTGTGCTTTTACCAACGGATCAAAATGAAATAAGATTACTAATATCCAATCTAAAAAGTGATTGCGCAGTTGGACTAGATATGCTCTCGGCTGAGACTCTCAAATTAAATATAGATATTCTAACCCCACCTATAACTCATATTTGCAACCTATCACTAGAAACTGGAGTGTTCCCAACATGTTTCAAAAAGTCAAGAATTGTCCCGGTTCACAAGAGTGGGGACAGAGGCCGTGTTAATAATTATAGACCTATATCTATCCTTCCTACTATTTCCAAAATTCTGGAGAAATTGATAAACAACAGGTTAGTTAAATATTTAGAGGACAATAACCTTCTATCACAGGCACAGTATGGTTTTAGAGCAAAAAGATCAACAGCAGATGCTGTGCATGAATTAGTCTTTATTAAAAATGTTATGTTTCTACGTTTCTCTGTTTTTACTTTTATCCAAATTATAAAATGTCTATTTTTAGGTTAAGTTTAATTTGCATTAGTAGTATAGTATTATATATTGTTTCTTTTTTGTATTTAGTATATTTTAAGACTATTTTTTTTACGATTGTTGTATACATCTGTAGTGATTTAACACCTAGTCTTAAACTGAAAAACTTGTCATCTTCAAATGTTTAGTGTTAAGTTGATGATGTATCTATTATAATAAATAAATAAATAAACTGACTATGTTGTGCAAAACATGGATAAAAAAAAGAAAACAATAGCTATATTTTTGGATCTAACCAAAGCATTTGACACGGTCTTTGTTCCCATCTTGATAAAAAAGCTTGAACGTCTTGGCATCAGAGACCTACAATTAAAACTTTTTGAAAGTTATTTAAGTAATCGAACGCAGCGGGTGATGATTGAAAATTTTACCAGTAAGGATGAATCTGTTTATTTCGGAGTTCCACAGGGCAGCATATTGGGCCCAACATTATTCCTCATTTACATTAACGACCTATGCGAATTAAAACTTGTTAAATCTAAAACAATAACATTTGCCGATGACACAGCACTGATCTTCAGCGGTGACTCATGGGATGAAGCCTTCATAAATGCACAAAAAGGTTACAACATAGCAACAAAATGGTTGCAGAACAATATGTTGACTTTAAATCTAGAAAAAACCAAATATATCGCCTTTTGCCTGACCAACGAAGACACTGACAACTCCTCAAAGTCCCTAATATCTCATTCATGCCATAACAATAACGACTATAACTGTTTATGTCCCAGGCTTCAAAAAACAATAAATCATTTCTTCTTCAAAATAAATATTTAGGCATTATGATTGATAATAAGTTAAACTTTCAGACGCATATTGACATGTTAGCGTCAAGAATCCGCAAACTAATAGCTGTCTTTAAAAAGTTGCGACATGTGGCCAGTAAAGAACTCATAAAAACTGTTTACATAACATTATGCCAATCACTTATTACATATTGTATCACCTCATGGGGTGGAGCTACAAAAACCCATCTTCTTAAAGTTGAGAGAGCACAAAGAGCAATCTTAAAAGTAAGCCATTTCTTACCATTTCTGCATCCTACTTCTGATCTCTACAAAATATGCGGGGTATTAACAGTCCGCCAGCTTTTTATTCTTCATATTATTATAAAAAAAACATTCGGAAACAAAATACGAGTCAGAAGTTGTGACCCAAAAACGCAGAAACGACAGAGTCTGCCCGAAAACAATGTATAAAACCAGTTTTGCCCAGCGCTTTTTTTGCTTCCAAGGTAGCAATTTATTTAACAAATTAAACAGAATTTTGACAATTTATCCACTCACTAAAAAGAAATGCAAACAAGCTGTCAAAGAATGGCTGCATGAAATGGACTATCTCCAAACTGAAAGGCTGATAGTAACTTAAGGTAAGTAATCACACACACGTACACATACACACACATACACACCCTCATTCACACACATCAAAATTATCCGACATGACACAAACTGTATTAAAATGTTTGTTCTTAGCTTTAAATTATATTTATTTTTCTTATCCTTTACGTTGCCAAATAAAAGGTTCATATTCCTTTTAGTTTAATACTTTATAAAAATGTAGAATGTGTTGTGATTTTACTGCGGGGAAGGACCTGGTGACCCGTAATACAGGCTTACGCCTACTTCGGACACCAGCTCCCTACTAATTAAAGATAATGTACGTTAAGTGTTAGACATAAGTAATGAAAGTGTGGAGAAAATAAATGATTATTATTATTATATATTATTATTATATTATATAATATTGTTGGCAATCTTAGCCTCCATCTGAAACTCAAGTTTAATTAATTTTATTTTCGGCATCAATCTCATTCCCCGAATATGTCGCAATTACTTTGTCGAAAATATTAATATTAAACACGTTTTATATACTTTGTTACGATACAATTTTATCAGTGTTCCGCACCATCCAAACAAGATATGGCTTTCATAAATGGTTGTTTGAATTTCCTTGCGACAATCTTGCCATTTTTTCTTTGAAGCAGAAGGCATGGTGTTCGTGATTTCCCGAGGAGCCCTAACAATCTCTTTGTGCACGACCTCATTTTGTTGAATACCCGCTTTTAAGTAATAGAACCACCAAGTCGCTGACGGATAAACATCTGCAGATGTTGCCTTGCTTTTGAGCGTTTTTACTTTGTTAGTAATACTTTTCTTGAAAGTTTGAGTTTAGGCTGACAACAAGTAAATAGTTATTATTATGGCAATAATATTACGTGAAATAAAGGCGTTTTTTAAATACCGTCCGCGAGTTGAATCTATAATTTTTAACAGTGTTCAAAAAGGAGTTTATCAATTTGAATGTATGTCACGTGATTGTTCAGTTTGTGTATCGATTTTGATAATTCTTTTTTATATTTAATGAGAAATGCTTTCTGTGTGGTGCCATATAAGTTTTGTTGATATTGGTTGGTATATAGAAAAGTTTAAGTAAGTCTTGGGTGTTTTTGACCAGTATTTTTTTAAATATTAGTTTTTAGCATTATTCGCAATCCAAAGCGTAAATCTAATTGCAAAAATGGGATATCATCACAAAATTTAATCGTCCGGCGGGTCTTGAACCAACAACTTAGAGAGTAGAAGCTCTGCGTTAAGTAGGTAATTATTTGTTCTGAAGTATCCAGACATATTTACAGTCGGATTTACTTCATATGTAATTTATATTTACCTAGTATAAAAATGCAATTCCGTAATGCCAGCTCTTCAAAAATTTATCTTATAATAGGACGATAGCAACATGCCACCAGTCGAAGCCCTTAAACTAGCCAATTTATGGCACTTCACCCTTGCTTTGTTATTGTGTCTGCAATTAGTACCGCCAACCTACTACTCGTATAATACCATAGTGTTTTCAGGTGCAATAGGTGCCCCAAATAGCGAAGTTCCAAATCCATAAACTTCCAAATTAGTTTCACCGTATTTCACCGTAATTGATTACAAATAAAAATGTGAGTTCTCAAGTCTAAAATTGTTGCATAATTTTCTTTAAGTTAAGCGTCTTTTTGTAAAGTCGTTTCATGTGATCTAAAGAAGACACGTTTTTTGTTTCAGTTGGACATTCTGTCCTGTCATATAAATACATGTTACATATGTAAAATCGGCATTATGGTGTTTCCGTTAGGATGTGTTGCTGAAAGTAACATGTTCTTTAGATGTTTGATATATATAATTTGAATGTAAAATATGTCTAAACAAGTCAAATATTTAAGGTCTAACTAATCACAAGTCAATCTAGAAATTTTGGAAAATTCCTTGACAGTAGATATACACTCGCGAGCAACCAAATCGACTCAAGCCTAGACGGCGCACATATACATTGATTTTCCTAAAACGATAAATGGTAATTACAAAAGTGATATGTCATTCGAAAGCTGAAGAATTAGGCTTTCAATTAACATCAATACCTTAAAAAAAACTAAGCGCTGATTTATTGACACATTTTAATTGGCCGTCAGCGTAAATTACCTCTTTAGGAATCCACGACTTGCGCTACCTGCTCCCGCTATAAAACCCCCCACTTCCGGTTTATCTTATCAGTTGCTTGTTACAGGTTGACCGGTACACATCTCCGTAAATTGCATTCCTTGTTTTCGCTAACCCATGGATACCACACCAGAAGAAGCCGCTCAAGTTGTTGCCTTGTTGCAACAAGGGTTAAGTCAGCGAGCAATCGCTGCCCAGCTCCACTTGAGCCAGTCTTCTGTATCCCGAGTATACAGACGGTTCCAAGAGACTGGTGCCTTCAATCGGAGACCAAGAACGAGCCGCCACCGGTGCACTTCAGAGAGAGACGACCGCTTCATTGTCTTAACCTCGCTGCGCAATCGACACCTTACGGGCGTTGATGTGCAGCAAGAACTGAGACGTGTACGACAAGTGGCTGTCAGCGAGTGGACAGTGAGAAGACGCTTGAAGGAAGCCAACTTGACGCCAAAAAGACCTGCGACGGGCCCTAAGTTGACTGCAGGCCACCGACAAGCGCGCCTTCAATTTGCTCGAGAGCATCTCAATTGGAGCGTTGCGCAATGGCGATCGGTCCTGTTTACTGATGAGTGCAGAATGTGTCTGCATGGCAGTGACAGGAGAGGCCGAGTCTACAGGCGTCCGGGAGAACGATTTGCCCAATGTTGTTTCGCTGAAACAGTGGCATATGGCGGCGGTTCCTGCATGATGTGGGCTGGTATCTCTTTAGAGGGAAAAACCGAACTTGTTTTCGTGCCTGGGGGCGGCCGAGGAGGCGGGCTAACAGCTGATCGGTACATCACCGACATTCTACTGGATCATGTTGTGCCCTACGCAGGGTTTGTCGGTGAAGACTTCGTGTTAATGCACGACAATGCCCGCTGCCACACGGCACGAGTCACTCGACAGTTTCTGCAAGAGGTCGAATTACGCACGATGGACTGGCCTGCGCTCAGTCCTGACATGAATCCCATCGAGCACTTATGGGACGAGCTTAAAAGAAGAGTTCGGGCCAGAAATCCAGTCCCTTCAAGCGTAGACGAGCTAAAGACAGCATTATTAGAGGAGTGGGACGGCATTCCTCAAGAAAATGTCAAAAAATTGATAAGGTCCATGAAAAACAGACTGCGGGATGTAATTAGGGCTAGAGGGGGCAATACGAAATACTGATTTAAATAAAATAATTTTATTTTTAATTTTTTTTGTTTAATTTGTCAAATACGAGACACATACCCTTTTTCCTAAATTCCCGTTTTTCCTACTCTTGCATTCAGACATCATTTATTTCAAAAATGATGGATGGATTTCAATGATAATGATATCAAATTAAAGCTGACATCTTAAGCTTTCGAATGACATATCATTTTAATAATTTCCATTCATGATTTTAGTTGTATCAATGTATGTGTGCGCCGACAAGGCTTGAGTCGATTTGGTTGCTCGCGAGTGTATATGTGCTATCTACGTTAATTAAAAAGAAGATGGTAAGAAATGGACAATCGAGGTCACTGTAATGTTGCCGAAAAAGTAATGTAATTAGCCGTCTTTCAAGAATTGAAAGAATTCCTTTCTTTAAATGCTTAAGAGACGAGTAATTACATTACGTGAAGTAGCAATTTCTAACGATTCACAGTCTTTGCTCCACTAACAAAGCCTCAAGGAATGAGGTTAGTATTCCATTTTGGTAATTTTTTTTTTTACTTTACCCTTTTTGTGTTGTCTAAAAGAAAACCCCGCACCAGGGAATTAAATGCCAGTATCGCAGGGGATTTTACCAATAGACAACACCCAAACTCAGAATAACTATATGAGGCTCACAAAAATATTTGATCGGACCCGAAATGCGAAAGCGTCCGATTTAGTAGCAAGCAACCTCAACCACCGCGCCTATTTTTTTTCCTAAAGTGCCATAATTGTGTCGGCTTTGGTATTGTTTCCTCGTGAAGCTATACTTAAACTTAGTTCCTTGATCCGTACAAAAATGGACAGTTAAACTTCTAACTGGAACGTCATAAAATCGTCGGGTATGGTTCGAAGCTGTGCCCTATACCAATCCATTCCAATATTTTGATAAATACTTCCCAAAATTTCAAATAAATTTGTTTAGATTAATGGATAATGCCAAAAATACCGTACAACATACAATTTATGGAAAATTAATGTAGCATTTTGGTGCTTTTGGTGTTTCGATATTAACTACGATGCTTATTCCCTAGCACGTACAGTAGATGTGCTTTACACCCTACTAATTGTTAATCCCGCATGTGATCTATTTACCGATGGATGCTAGCTAGTGTATTCGGTGTTCAATCAGAGCAAGAATCACTGTTTCGATAATTAGTCTTAAAAATTGTGTACATACTATGTATTTGTTTTTGGGTTGTACTTTATCAATATTTTATACGCAAACAGCATTTTAAACGAAGCATATTCTCGTTTAACGTCAGGCCTAAATATACTAAGCAATAAAAGTATTATATCGTCTACAGTTAGTTATGAGCTCAAACTAATTTGTACAATAGTCATGTTTAAACAACGTTGTATACAACTATTTACGAGCAACACCCATGGAATCTAAATAGGTCTCTAAACGAAGAAAACAATCGTATTTTGTGTTACAAACGCTCAAGGCATACTTTTGATTGTTGTCTTAAGAAATGTTCCACTAATTAATCACTCTGAAGATAGTAAAGAATACGTGAGCGCAATTTGACCGCTCTTTAAACGCCAGTCTTGTCGCGATAACGTCCAAATTTACATCAGAACAACTAATAAATTTGAGTTCTTGGCGTGTTTTAACAAAATAAAGATTAACTTTATTACATTTTGTAAAGGAAAGGAGGGCCAAAGCCATTATTTGTGATATTCTTACTTGTTGTCCAGCTGCCTTGTTAGTGGTGGTTCCACTTCACTCTCCGATTGCAGTTGAAATGTGTGGGCTCGAAGTGATTGGCTATACATAGGCTTTTCTAACATATAACAAGGTCAACTAATTCATCCTCTGACTTTTTGCTATAAAATGAAAGAACTAAGCGCCTTGTTGAATTCCCGCACAGGACAACTATGTATGTGCTCCATACACAATTCTTCTGAGAAGGGTGTGCTTTGTGTCCGTGAGTTGCATGTTTCTAAAGTGCTCCGGAACACTGGGTCTTCATAAAAAGAAATGTGTACATAACTTAAATTTAACGAGACTTAAATTGGTAGCTGACATATGGGCGGTTACGCACTACGTCCGAATCCGTGTAAACATGGTCCCAAGCAGTCGTAAAACCATATTACCATAATATTTCTATGGTAGTCGGTCCAAGATTAATCAAAATTATTTTTCTATCTTTTGGAAACAGCAAGTAATTTTATAAACCTGATGATCGGTTCAATAAGTTAAGGGGCGAAACAAACTCACATTCGCATTTATGCGAACGAAGTCCATCGTTGTCCGCTTCGATGTATTTACTTATTCCTTCTTAAAGATTCATATTATATAGAAATACGCAATGGATTGGTTTCCAAAAATCGAGGGAGTAATATAAGCTGGTTGACGACCACTCGTAAAGTTAAGTAACCTATCACTAATGTATTACATGTTCGTTTTGATATTATATCAACGTTTCGTGTTATTACCTCAAAGCGATAAATTCACCTTCTTCCATTTACTGCTTAATAGGAAACCCATTTCCAACGATTACAAGATTGTGAAACCTCGAACTGTTACCAACGTACTTCGCTACAAATCTCGATTACTCAACAATAAATCGACATTGTAATCTCATTAATTCTATACCCTCGTTACTTTACGCGGTAATGGGTCCAATGTCGCAAAGATTCGGAGGGTAAAGGCGTAAATCCCACTAAGTTGAAATAGAATATCAAGTCATTTGCCTTTGGCGTCATTAGAGGTCTTCAAGTTCTTATGATACCTGAGTTTGTTTCAGAGGTTTATCTCTTAATTTTTGAGTAATTATTTAAACAAAGTTTGACCATTGCATTAAGACGCTTGGAATTGGATGTTGTTTTCATAATAAATATAATAATATGTACTCTGATGACCTAGGATTAATACAATGAAACTAATAACATCACATCAACATCTTTGCCAGTAAAAATGTAATACTGTTATGAAAAGACACGATTTTTCTCTTCTTTCTCTCTAATTTAAGGTTTAACTAAATATAAAAAAAAATATTATTAAAATCATATAAAAGGAAATAATAAAGGAGTGTGCATTAGACCACACGTCTGAAGTAAAACTTAGATATACGAAACGTAACTGTCTATGACAGAGAGAGATTGAGAAAATGTTTGCTCGCACCTGTCTCTTGCCCTTACAGTAATACACGAAACGTAACTCTCTCTCCTTATACATATAATACAATTGTAGGAAAGTCGAAACTGTACATCGAATATTTTTAAAAAAGGATGCTTGGGGCGTGATCTACAATCGATATCGAAGCCAAAAATATATTTTTTTTAATTTTTGTCTGTGTGTCTGTTTGTCTGTATGTATGTCCGGGCTAAACTCAAAAAGTACTGCATGGATTAACTTAAAATTTTGCATAAATATTACGAAGAGGTCGGGTCAACATATAGGCTATATATTATCACGCTATCACCTACGGGGGAGGAGCTGTGATAATTTATAAAATTTAACGCGGGTGAAACCGCGGGGCACAGCTAGTTTACTATATAGGTATATATCACTTATATCTCCCTCTCAATTTACGTTCCCACACTTTTCGTAACGTTCTCATCACGCCTTCACCAGCCTACGCCCCAAGGCAGGCGTTGGTAAAGAAGATTTTCTTCAATTCAATAGTAAATTGTTTTTCGCCCAATAATTACACAGATTGTTATTATTCTTTATTTTATAATGTGGCTATTACCCCCTTGTATTGTTGATCAGTCAAGACCTGTCTTTTCATTATTTACTATAAGGTTTAGTCAGCTCCAAAAGTCGATGAACAGAATGTATATTTAACAGTACAGTTACGGCGTCAAATCAGGGTAATCTAATGATATATTTAATGGATGTGCTGTCGTCTGTACAGACTTTTTATCCATTAAATATTATCTTTAGATTACCCTGATTTGACGCCGTAACTGTACTGTTAAATATACATTCTGTTCATCGACTTTTGGTGCTGACTGTACCTATAACTTGAGAATGTAAATCAAAATAAATTTTCATAATCTTGAAGCATCGCGTCGTGTTACCTATGTCGGAAAACTACTTACATTTTAATATGATTGACGTAACATCGTAATTTGTATAATTGTAATAATGCGACTGCACGCGTGGCGTAGTGGTTAAGGTGGCCGCCTCGCTCGCTACTACATAGAGCCCGGCGCTCTCATCTATCGGGTTCTATACAGGAAAATTATTTTTGTTTTCCATATGTGGTTGCTCTCAAGTCTTGAGTTTGTTTTGTGTCCATTAATTGCACATTTGTGGAGTTCCTAGCGATATAGGGCGACATTTATTTCACAAGTGCGGAAGTTATCTATTTAAATTATACAGAATTTTATCACTATCCTGGGACGCATATACTGGCAAGTAAATGCTCGTACTAGGTATTTAAGGATTTTATTTTCTAGTTTTTCTGGCCGACCATCGCGTTTTTTAATTAACTTCACTTCCTCCCTACAAAAACGAGGCTAAAATCTATTTTCCTTTGAGGTTCTTTTCCTAATTACGTCAGAAAATTCTTAATTGCTAGCAGTTCTATTTGCTCACTTTGATGTTTTCAAGAGCTTTTAATTTGAAATTCTACAATTATTATAAATCTGTGTTTGTATGAGTATGAGTATTTGTTATAATGCAAAAACGTCTGGACGGGTTTGGTTGAAACTTGGAATGGAGATAGGATATACCCTGAATTAACCCAAAGGCTACCATAAATTGATAAAGCGTGCGTAAAACTGTGGGACATAGCTAGAATTTAATATGAATCAATTGGTTTATTTAAAAAAATCTAATATAGTTTTCGCCTAATAGGTCTCTCCTGTATTCTGCAAAGAGAGTTACATCAGTCCATAATGTTTCAAATGCCTTTAGCTTTGTATTCCGTCCCTTTTTGTAGGAAAATAGACCTAATTGCATTAGTGAGTTGAGTGGGTTGTGTGAATTGTGTCGGGATTTAGGGATATAGGGCGCTGCTGATGTCGTGTTGGCAAGGAATATACGTAACGGAAAATAAAAATGTACCTATTCGTACTATTTCTTGATGGATTGGGTAGTGACTCGAGCGATTGTAGTGACTTATTGAGGCATCGTGTGTGAGTGACTTGCGATTTTATGTGGGAAACGTGGATCGTGTAGTAAACCTTTATTACAGCCCTCATAAATGCGAGGAAAATTATTGGAGAGCTGCGTGGAATCGAAGTCTTAATGTTGATCCTGTCAGTATCGAAATAACTACCTACAATTACATTTTCATTATTCTTTCTATCCAACCAAAGGATGAGATGGACTTTAATGATTTTGCGTCGATCTTTTTTGGTCCAGCAGAGTCTATACGGCTTACCCGATTTGAACAATTGGTTTTGTTTTTTTAAATATGGCCGCCAATCGACACCATTGTTTGTAAAATCAAAATAATTCCTAGAAAATTAGTCCCAATTTTTTTTAACACGAGATTTTCACTGCTTCAACGGACAATAGTGAGGGGGGTAGGTTCAAGCCTATGGCCCCAGTCTGAACCCCAGTCACACAAAATTACACGTAACTTTGTTTGGCCCTTTAACATTTTTTTATTGTATAGGTACATCAGGTGTTTAATTTTTTAATTGGGCACTCTAGTTTGTTAATAAGTATTATAGACCAAGAGCAACTGTCCCTTCCCACATCACTTTGATTCACTACGGAAACCGGGTTATCTAGTGGTGTCCGTAGGTGTTGAGTTAACAACCCACTATTATTTATGCAAGGTTGTAAATGTCAAACTATATAAATTATTGGCAAACCTCACCACACGTTGGCTAGACTAGTGTAATTAGATTTACTAGTAAACGACGTGCTGTTGGATAAAATACATATTTACTTTTAAGACCCATTGTTATTTATTTTGTACAGATGTCTTAATATAGGGTTTCTATAGGGTATAATTATGTTTTACAATATTGTATATTTCTCTCACAAAAAGACTGCAACGCAAGCTCCGTTAAAATTTGAATTTACTGGTGATATTATGTGGTACTTTTGTGTTCTTCTAGAAAGAGTATAGTAGGTCGGACCTGAATTAGCACAGGGAAATGTGCTTGTTTTCAAAACCTCTTAACCGATATGGTTCAAAGAAACATAACATTTTACTATTATCTATCGGACCTCGACCGAACGTACCTTTTTAACCTAATGTACATTAAGTATCAAAAGCTATCCGCAAACGAAACGAAACTCCATGTTTATAGATTGCTATTGCACTCTTTAACCGTCCAATTAGTATCTATTTCCACTTATTACTTTTTACTTACTCGTATAGACAATGGTTACCCTAGTGTCAGAGTTGTTTAACCCGCCCACTTCGCTTCTGACATGGCACAACGACTGATGTCTAACTAGCACAACCGGGACAGTTTAAACTGCCTTCCGAAGCTCAGAGATGCTCAGTAAATAAACCACTTTGGCGATCACTCATATAAAGATAGACCGCGTGCTTAGGTACTAAAACTCGGCGATAACTGACGGACCGGTCTGAGACTGGCAATGAGCGTCTCGATCACCTCGCTTTCCGTTATTGTTTGGAAACAACCGGGTAACTTGAATGAACCGAACATTGATTTAAATCAAACTCAGCATGTAATGCTGAGTTTGGTTTAAATCAATGTTCGGTCAAATACATTAAATATTTATCCAACTCCACTACATTCTCAACGCAAGATGGCAATTAAAGTTGTAAAACGCAATAAAAAGCCTTTTTAGAGGTAGCAAGAGGTACAAATTGTGCAGGATTTTGTTCTCTTTATAAACTGTACTATAAATGCCAGTGCCACTGCAATTCTATGGTTTTCATGCCTAAATTGAGACATCTAACCAACTAATAAGCCAACTAGCGACACTGATATTTTCCTCAGAAACACAATAAATCACGGTATACAATGGACCCAATGTGCATTTAGATGTAGTCATTATATTTTTGACACATTTTTGCCACATGCTAAGTTCAAGCGGATTAGGAAACAAAGCTATTGGTATCTTGAGATATCAGCGTATTTGATTAAATTTAGGCGCTGATATCAGCGAAATTGGTGTATATCCGTAAGTTTTTAACATATTTTACGAGATTCAGTTTTTAAGAAAACATATGTATAAGTTCAGTTTGACTATATTTTGCAGAACATGATTGATCCCAGAAGAAAAATGATCGACTTTTGTTCTGTAGAAAAAATAACAACGTCACCTCTAAATACAAAATATTCATGATAAATTACGAACTCGTCTGACCATATTTTTATGTGTTTTGGTAGTTTTCTGGTTTGGTTATTTTAACCCGTCTTTCGTCGTAAGGTGACGAGACTACTCTGTTACAATACAATTGTGTGTTGTCAACTTCCTAAACCGGAGATCTCGCTTTGCATGGTCAATTCTGAACAAAAAATTATTTCAGCGAATGTACAGTAAAAATAGACGGTACCTATATAATTTGTTGGACCCGTTGGGTAAGTAACTAATTCAGATAAAGCCAAGCTTAAACTATTCATTAAGTCGTCCTCGCCCCAGGTTCGTGGTCCCACGGAATTATTTATAAGAAACCCAGACAGGGTTCATATAATTCTTCAGCGTCAAAGCTAATTTTATTTCAGCATTATACTCGTACCTACCTACCTACCTGCCTCTTATTTTAAGTGGAAACACTATTGTACAGCATGAATTTATAAATAGTGTTATGCTTCTTCAACATAAATGATTTGATGAATTTCTGCAATGGTGTCTAATCTTATCGGAGACTAGCCAACTTACTACGCACCACAAATTACAAAGCACGAGCGTGTGCAAACACAAGTGCACTGCATACAAGGGACGGCTATCCGACAGGATTGGCGCGAGAGCAAGGCAGGAACTGAAGCTGAACGTGCTCGCGGACGTATAGCACCGCCCGATTACATACTGGAGCTGGAGGTTATTTTGCCAGAAAATCCCAGTAGCTATTCGTGGCTGGATTAGGAATTTGAACCCAGCGCCTGATTTATCATACTACCGTTCGACCAACGAGGCAGCTGTTTACTTCAGACTAGCTACCCGCGCTGTCTTCGCACTGGATGATGCCTATGAAAATAAATTAGTGCAATAGTGACTTTTATAGGCAAGTCTTTGATACTTTGGGTTAAATTATAGTGATTACTATTTTTTATATAATATTCGCCTATGTTACTCTTAGATAATTAAGTCCTCTATAGTTAAAATAATATTTAAAAATGTGCTAAGTAGTTTTGGATTTTGTCCATTGAAAATATAGTCAACAGTCGCCGCAGATCAATACATATATACGCATGATAGCACGTAACAACTATACCCATAAAAACGTATGGCTATATCCATATAATGGAAACCGGCTCTATTAGCATTATTAACTTTTTCATATGACCGCTTATTTTTTTCTGATAGCCGCTACGTCAGTGAATTCACACTGGCCTTAACAGTATCTTTATTATGTATGCAGTAAGGCTTGTTTTCGTAGTGCAAGTTCATCGACGAACATTACGTCGACTGTACTTATCTACATCACGAACAATTCATTAGTACATATGTTATAGTCGCGAAAATATCTTTACGAACATATCCGAACTGAAATGTTTACAAACTTGCAAATAGTATGAATGTTTGTAGAGTTATAAACATCTGTAACGTCGTCAGTCATATATTAATTTGATTTGTTTGGAATTCCATGAACATTGCTTATCTGTGCGCGTGTTTAAGCAGCATAGCACGGGAAGCCCTGTCAAGAAGCGAAAGTAAACATTTGGGCACACTCTGGTGTTACGGGTGTCTATGGGCGACGGCGATCACTTACCATTTGGTGACCCACTTGGACGTTTGCTAATAAACCTTTAATTTTATTAAATTGCGTTTAAAAATAAGCCTTTATCATATGTATCCATATGACGTATTTGTGTGGTTAAGGTGGTTGTCTCATTACAACCTCGACACCTTTGTGTTTCTGGTTCGTTTCGCGCACAGGACAACTATTTGTATCACCCATAAATTGTTACTTTGAATCCGCGATTACTGCGTCCGTAAATTGCCTATATTTGTAAAATCTCCCGCGATACAGGGATTACATAGCCGAGTAGTAAGAGTGGAAGAGTAACAAGAAATCAAGGAGCTGGTAATGATATGGGGAGAATGGAGGAATCTCTACCGACATGAGCATATATTGGGCAGATAGATAGTCTACACGTAATTTTATAATTTTATGTATATAAACAGCAACATGCGCTTTAGACACTATACATTCTGTTATCTTCCTAGATTGCATTATTTCCAGGCAGAATTTACGAAATCTATCACTACCACCCAACACTGAATACGACCAATTTGCATAATAATCAGTTAAGTAAAATGAAGCATTATATTATGACTATTCATTTCCCTGTAGGCGAGGTGTATTGTTCATTTAACGCCGCGCCATATCAATACCACGGGCACGGTTCTATTACCAAATCTGTCCATACTGTCTACCTCAAAAGGAAGGAAGAAGTGTTTCCAATAACGTGCAACGGCCATAGATTATGGCCAATCTGGCATAGCAACCCTAGTGTTTTTTTTTCTTTCTTTTAAAGAAAGGCACTAGGGAAGTGAATCCATATGTCGCGCGGTACTTCACAATTGACGGATACTAAGTACACCCAGACTGAGATCAACTACTACTATTTGTGTGAACTATATCACACAAATAGTAGTAACGGAGTGGCGAGTATAAGATAATAAGTTTATGTTTTGTATCTATTACACAGATACATGATCATTTTAAGATAAGACTCGCCCTCGTTTAATCGATAAATCCTGTACATTAGGAGTCAGTGTTGTTCAGAGCTACAATTAAAAAAAATATATATCTACCGTGGTGACTCCAGTAACGGTCAACACATTACATAAATATTCAGTTAAGTAAAATGGCATATCAGGTATCGCGATGTTTTAACAACGGCAATAAACATCAGAAGATATAAATTCCGATGGGTAATATGTACCATTCTGGTATTTGGTAACGCGGTGTGGTATTCTTTTGTTATTTGACTGCCTCTTGGGACTAGCAGCGTTAACAGCAGGATAATGCCAGCTCCAATGAGTCAAGAAGTTTCCAATGTTTCGGAGAACACGTAAAATTGAATAAGCCGGATTACATGCCCCGTCGGATCATCAGAGTATACAGAGTGCACCTATGTTTGAGCATACTCTTGTACATATTTGTCTCACTTTTTTTTTTGTTTTATTTATTACCAAAACAAATGTTTACAAAGTTTGAGTACAGTTCTTACTGACACTTATACCACGGGGGTTTGTGTGTGACAGCAAACTCGATTCGACTCAATTTGGTCAGTTTAATATACAATACTAAGTAAACACATATAACTAAAAACAACAATAACAAAAGTTGGTACACATTGGCTTAGTCCCCATCTGCCTACCGCCCCATTGTGTTGCTGGATGAGGTGGGCAAACTCTTCGAAAGAGTCATAGCAGCCCGTCTTGTCCGGCATCTAACTGGGGCTGGTCCAGATTTGGCGGAAAACCAATTTGGTTTCCGACAAGGGCGTTCCACTGTGGATGCCATCATGCGCGTGAGAGCTCTGACGGAGGAAGCGATTTCCCAGGGAGAGGTGGTCCTGGCGGTATCTCTTGATATCGCCAACGCATTTAACACCTTACCCTGGAGTTGCATAAGAGTGGCACTTGATTACCATCGAGTGCCATACTACCTCCGTCAAATTGTCGGGGCCTATCTGTCTGAAAGGTCAGTGGTCTACCCAGGTCATGGTGCATGGGGTCGACGAGAGATGTCGTGCGGTGTTCCACAGGGTTCGGTTCTTGGACCGGTTCTGTGGAACATCGGATACGACTGGGTGTTGCGTGGCAATCTCCCACCTGGCGTTGACGTTACCTGTTACGCCGACGACACACTGGTGACGGCGCGGGGGATGACGCACCAGCAAGCGGCAATATTGGCCACAGCAGGGGTTGCGCAGGTTGTGAGAAGGATTCGGCTACTGGGACTTGAGGTGGCACTTCATAAATCCGAGGCTCTCTTTTTTCATGGGCCCCGGAGAGCGCCACCAGTGGGCGCTTACATCACGGTGGGAGGCGTTCGCATCACTGTCGAGAAAACTATGAGGTATTTAGGTCTCATTCTCGACGGCCGATGGAACTTCGGAGAGCATTTCCGAAGGTTGGTCCCCAAATGGTTGACGACGGCGGCTGCCCTAGCGCGATTGCTGCCCAACGTGGGGGGGCCAAATGCCTCCTGCCGGAAATTATACATGGGAATCGTGCGGTCAATGGCCCTTTACGGGGCTCCCGTGTGGGGAGATTCCTTGGCAGCTCGCAATCTCCGTGAGCTAAGAAAGCCGCAGAGAGCAATGGCCATAAGGGTCATAAGGGGGTATCGCACGATTTCTTTTGAGGCAGCAAGCCTATTAGCCGGATCCCCACCATGGGACTTGGAAGCTAGAGTCCTTGCGCTTCTGTACAAGTGGCGTAGAGACGCGCTTGAACGGGGCTTTCGTCCAGCGTTTCGAGAGATCGAAACGCAACGGTCTGGACTCCAAGATTCCATGGTGGTTGAGTGGAAGTTGCGACTTGCACAACCAACTGCAGGCCGCGTCACGATTGTGGCGATAAGTCCCATTCTGGAAGCGTGGCTGGAGAGGCACCACGGTGCTCTTACATATCGGTTGACGCAGATCCTCTCAGGGCATGGATGCTTTGGGCGGTATCTGCGTCTCATAGGCCGTGAGCAGACGTCTGAGTGTCACCATTGCGGTGACGTCGAGGATACGGCGCTTCACACTTTACTGGAATGCCCAGCATGGGTAGTGCAACGTCGTGCCTTGGTCACCGCACTTGGTACGAGGGTCCTCTCGCTACCGGACATGGTATTGTCCATGGTCGATAGCGAGACCTATTGGGTTGCCGTTGCTTCCTTCTGCGAGGAGGTGATGGTCGCAAAGGAGGTGGCGGAACGGGAGCGAGAGCTTAGAAGCTCCGACCCAGCCCGCGCCAGGAGACCTCGAAGGCGTCGGAGAGCATTCGTGGTGGATCTTCATCCACCTTGAGGTATGACCTGCGGGCGACAGACTTAGGGCAGTCTGCCGCCTGATCAGAACAGGTCCCGAGAGGATGGCGCTCGTGTTTTCGCGCGTTTTGTGGTAGGAAGGGGGACTGATCCCTCTGTTCGACGGGACCCATCTACGTGCAGATGGGTCAAAACCTGTTTAGGCTGCGGTGCATGCTTGCGCGAATCCCGTGACCTAGACTAAAGGTAGTTGTGGAAACACCGTGGGGTTTTAGTCGGTACAGCGGTAATCTACTGGGAGCCCGACATACCCTGTCGCTTGCCCAGCGGCAGGGATCTGTAAAGGATTTCCCCACGTTAAAAGTTTTGACACCATCCTGACACAATGCTTTGTTTGTATCAGGAAAATGTCATAACGAAGTTACAATAGGTCTTACATGTATTATTTTAGAACAGTTTTAATACAACATTTTTATTTTATTTCGTACGGAGGCAGGTAGTTCTTTAATTTAACGTAGCTACTGTGTGGTTGATGAGATAGATTATCGCCACGCCATCTCATCCCGTGCGAGACGTAGAAGTCGTCCCGAGGGTATATCTACCAGAGAACGGGCAGCTACGTCTCTCTGTGTACTATCACCATCATACTGCAATCGCCAACCCGTCTGCCAAGCGTCGCGTCGTGTACCTGTAAATGATGGGCACATCCCCACTGTGGAAATCTTTTGGGGCCGTCTTGTCAAGCGGTAGACGTCATTCCGCTGACATGAGGATTATGATGATAATGAATCCGTTGAGAGTTACTATCATAGCCATCTTTCGGCCAAGAGGACATTATTTGTTCTTTTATGAGAACCCTAGTAGCGTGGCGTTTATTTCTACTCATCAAATTGAGTGGTTCAGCTTTAGCGTCCTTTCGAAGTTAAGGTTATTTGGCTCTTTATGACAATTGTAAAAATTTACGCCCAATCGCCGAAGTGATCATAGTGACTTTTCACAATACCTTTTATATCGACTGAAACCATAGAGTTATTGTGGGCATTATGCCCGACAGATTGCGTATAATTTTTTCATCACTGTGTTATTTTTGGTTGCTGCCTGGTCAGGATTTCGAAAGTAATGTTCGGATTTCTTTTGGGTAAAAAGGATTGTAGTTTATACTCCAATTTATTTTGGAGTATCGCAATAATAATTGTGGCAAAAGGATCGGCATTAGATACGATTGAGTTGGTAATTATTTTGTTATTGTTTATAGAGAAATGTTTCTTGCAGACTTTTATTTGTCATATAACATTGACACTGAAAGCTTTAGATTGTAGTCTGTCTGTTTACAAAGAGTCGGACAAACAAAAATTAGGGCGTGTTCAAAAACGATCGAAGCCACTGATCAGACAACCGGCAGCAAAATCCGCGGTATATTCCCAGGCAAAATCCCAATTTATAATGATTAATAGTTTGTCTGTCTTCGTGTACTCCCATTTTACTGTAATTGTCTGCCATAAAATATATTAAACGTGCCATAGTCTATTGTTTTTGTATTGCTTTGATGATAAATCAGTGCTAGAAATTTGCCGATACATTGGTCCGTGTCAACGTGTGAGGAGCAATATTAATGATTGTGGAGTGATTTGTTGATATTAATGTTCGATAAAGTGATTTATAAGGCTTAGTGAAAAGGGACTGTCATTTTTGAATCGCGTTTAATCTTTATCTGTAATAAAATTAATTCTTGGACAAAATTCTAAAGCCTCCTTAATTTAATGGATATCTATGCCTAGAGCTTTAGTTTTCGATGGTAGCTCACAACGGTTGTCTAGATACATGAATGTGTACAAGACACTGTTTTATTTTTATACCAAATCGGCAATATCACTTAATAGATTTTTTTTTAATGTGAGGTATTGGGCTACAATTTGCAATAACAACCTACTTGTTCGCAAACTGTTTACATCATCATCATGTCAGCCGAAAGACGTCCATTGCTGGACAAAGGCCTCCCCCAAGGATCTCCACAATAGCCGGTCCTGCGCTGCCCGCATCCAGCGGCTTACAAAAAATATTTAAATCTCAAATCTTTTAAATCAAAAATCAAAAGTCTTGTAAATCTGTTGCACTGGTTTTAGATTGTTTACCCTTTTTTAAATTAATGTTTCGTTTTGAAGACATTCCAATTATTCAGTGCCCTTAATCTTGTAATTTTAACGCGGGCTGTGGAAGGATTTGGCTTGTAGAAATGTTCACAAGCAAAAATTGTCATGCCAGCCATGGGACTTTTCTCTCTCGTTTTATTATTTAGTATGTATTTATGTGTGTGCCAGTATCGTGAATAAAGCAGGAGAGCATTGTGCGCAGCCGGCTTTATCTCCACAATATGTTGTGGCAGTTTAGTTAAAACTCATTTATTATGTGCTTTTATTTTAAATCATAGTGTTATAAACATATCTAACTATTATCTCTATCAAATTACATTCGGAGTTAAAGAAAGGAACTATTTTCCCGTGACTGCACATTATTTATTATTTCTTAAAAAGCATGTGGCTTAACACAACTACTTTTACCTTATAACATTGTAGTTTTCTGTAAAATATTAATCTTTATACTTTATGCCTTCACTTAATATGTGTTACGGTATAATTTATGTATGGCAGTTATAGGCTTTCTAAAGCTTTTCTATATTATCATCAACCACATCTGTAGATGTCTTGTGTTACCCACAAACACCGTAATCTTCTTAGTCGATTTAACAAATGTGACGAGTAACGGGATCTAAAGAAGTATAGTTACCGGCCTAATGAATATGTGACTACTGTTTCTAGCACGTTGGTATTGGTATACAGCTAGGCTTACCCGAAACAATGGCGGGGTGCCGACGAGGAGCGTGACTTGTCCGTTAGTTCCACCCAGACGTGCTGCAGACTGTTGTTGTTATAAGTTGTAAGTACTGCGTGTGTGATGTAGCTTACTACACCAGTGCAGTTGCCTAGCAAAGTTCGTTTTATTTATCAGTTGTAAATAGTTGAATAATTGGCAGATGAAGGACACTATTTTTCTAAAGCTTTGAATGGCTATTAGCTTTTACACATATACTTAATAGTCACGGTAATTTAATTATTATGCATTAAGGTAGTCCATACCGGCGAGACTAGCGTGATACGATAAGATTGTATATTCTCAGCTTCTTTATATATAAATAAACTATTCAGTTCCTGAGTCGTTCTTGTATAAACCATAGAGGTTTATACAAGAACGACTCAGGAACTGAATAGTGCTGTGCTGTATGTACTTCGTCACGTTTTTCCTTATTTGTACGAATATTGTAATAAAAATTTGCCGATACTCTCAAGGTCGATACACGCTCGACCCCATTACCAATAATAATGGGAACAGTTAGAACCACAACGTAGACAATATTCTCGCTTGCCTTGAATACCTACTCGAGTTTTTGCTATATTAACATCGTTAATATCATTAGAGAAGGCTGGCGAATTTTGTCATAGCCAGCGGAACATTGTAAACTGTCTGTCTTGTTATTGTCTGAATGGTGAGGGTGACATTAAAACAAATGTTATATTTTATATTGATCGAAAGGTATTCTTTAATACACTCTAGACTACTGTCACTTCTTCCGGGTTGACTTAGGAATAAGATTGAATATTATCCCGGAATAATCTTTGATAAGAGATAACTATACCATACCTCATGTGAAAATATCGTATCGTTTTTTGATTATCCCATAGAAACTACATTTTTTGGGATAAAAGGATGAAACTTTGTAGACAGATAGTTGATTATATATTATCTTCTTTCAAATATATGACATTTGTAATAAGGTAATATGTAACCAAACAACCAACTATCTGCGTTCCAAGTTTCATCAAAATTCGTTGAAACATTCAAACTTTTACATTTATAAGTAGGTTTGACGAAGTTTAGAAAGATCTAAGGCATTTCATAACGCAATACTTGGGAAAAGCTGTGCAATACTGAATAAGGGAGCTCTCTGGGTCGCTAGACTCGTAAAATAATAATTCAGCGTTCATTATTATTTTTCTACTAACTCGGCAAACAAGCATGCAGCTCACTGAAGCTAAGAGGTTATCGAAGCCTGTGGCGCAGGCAACAGCTGGTTCGTCTTCACACTGTTATAAGCTCTGGCGACCTGAATCATACCCCGAACTACACCATTAATACAATATTTACTTAGAAGGTATTCCGTATCCTATAGATCAAAAGAACATTGTGCTTTACTTCACTTAAATATTGCTTCTGTTTACCAGGGGTCCAGTATTGTAGAACTTAAACCGATGTACAGTATACAGTAACAACCTGAAAATATTTATGACATTTCTTAACATTCGTCTAACGTACCTACATTTCTTGGTATATCTTGTTCGTTAGCAGTGTATGCAAGGTTGGCATGTTTGTTCTTACCACTGTCTGCATCCGTAATATGGGTATTGAATTTGTTCATTCAAGTCTACCCATCTGACCGGTTTCACGACGGTTTATTAATAGACAGACGCGTCTAAGAAGACATCTTGTTTCTGTTTAATCTTCAGTACCACCCTGTCAGGCTCACGCTACGCCTCGTGTTTGTTGATCAATTTGGCGTGAAACGGTGTATGAATTCTCTTTTAGAATGTCATGAACAGGTTTTTGAGGTCGATGACATAAAACTTGCATGACGATCGGTAGTCTGTTACTGCTGTTAGGTGAACTGGGTATGGTAATATTATCGATAGCGTGATCAATTCGATGACTCATTGATAGATATGGCCTCAGTGTTTTTAACTTTGTTCCGTATTGAATAAAACAATTGAAGGTTTATCTTGTTAGGTTGTAATTTGATTTTAAGCCATAATTAAAAATTGGTTCTTGCTTTTGACTACACGATACCAAGGAAAACTTCTCACTTCTTGTCTTCTTGTGCGTGCCTGAACCGAACGTGCTTGATTTCAAGTGTAGCTGAGGCCTGTTTCCGTGTCAGCGACCCTGATGGCGGTTCACTTATATTCATAACTCAGCATAAAGCCCTAAAGAATTTTCAAATTTAGAAATAACAATATGCGGGTCTTTGTTTGGGTATTGCCGATAGAAGTGAACACTATTTCTTCATTTCTCATACTCAGAATTTTATTTGAACCGAGTAGCGAGTGGAAGATGGTACTTCCCTCCTGGAGGCGGTAAAGACTCACAGTAATTTTTTTCCCTTCGTAAATTGCTTCCCTTCCTATGGTGGGAATAAATTTAAAAAATAGACCCGCCGTCTTACTAATATTAGATTTCCTGACGCGAGTTTAATATTTGGTTACCCATCCAAAAATCTGCACAATGCCGCTAAAAAAATTAAATAATTAAAGTCATTAAATAAAGGTATACAAATAAGTATGTCAAAACAGGTTTTCCGAACTTCTCGATCATACCGTACGACACATTGCAGCCTTGTGGCCATGTAAAGCAACGCATCTAAAAGTGTACTCTTACTATTTGATGGACCCGGTACAAACATAGTTGTTAGTACAACGGTAAAGGTATCGTTTACTTAGTCCCTGGCGGTCGTAAAGCGTTTATTGACGTCTGATGTAGATGCAGGTTTCTGGCATTATGAGCGTTTGTTGTGCTATCGGGTAATACTCAAATGCAAAGTTTGAACGTGTAGACATCCATATTAGCTTTAGTTTTTTTTTATTATAGGAATGACAGGGTGTAAGTTTTATATAGATCGTTTTCTGTACTTATTTTTAATATATGTGTATTATTATGTCATCACAAAACATTGCTTACGATAAACATGAGTGAAGAATAAAACATGAACCTGTCCACGGATGGAAAAAAAAATACAATAATATGCGGCTAAACTGAGCACGAGGAATCAAAGTATTGATCATTTTATTATACTTCGGATGACCAACAACTGTGCTCAGCGGGCCACCCATGGACAAATGGTAAATAGGAGTAAACAGTCTATTTTGTGATAGACTGGTGCCTGATGTAGGTTCGATAGAACCTACATCAGGCACCTTGACTCCACTAAAAATCCCTTAATAATATTTGCTCTTGTTAGTAGACTAGTCCTGCGGAAATAGTACTAAGGTAAACTTGAGCAATTAAAAGTTATTCTCCGTGGAGAACTTACCTTGTTAGTCACTGCAATTAATATAACGACGGCCAAATTAGGTTTTCTTGCTGTAGAAATGAATTGTTTAGTTGAAGTTTCAGTTTACCTTGTCTAATTTCTTTTAAAACCGTACCTTATATTTTAATTTTTGACGCTCTATTTTATTTGAAATAACGTCTTAATTATTAAGTGTTTTAGGCTGGCTTAGAGTGCAGTGTTTAGTAGTGTCCTTTGCCCATCGCAATGGCCGTTAGTCGTTTAACAAGGGTTTGCACAACATTTTAGTACTTAGTTTTATAGATTAAAAAGTACCAACGTTCTGCTATGATGATATGTGTATTTGTAGTCTTCGTTTCTCGTTATTGCCTGATGACGGCCTGAAGCCTTTAATAGCCACGAGTAAATTTGTACTATCTCCGTTATCTGAAAATTGTTAGACAGCGTGTGATAACAACGTCATAGTTCCATGAATTTGATTCACCGTCAGGCTGATATTCAATATTACAATTATTTATAATTTGATATCATGTTTAAATCATAACTATATTCCGAAACTGTTTGTTTCGATTATCAACCACCATTGTAACATTCCTCAAGTCCCTAAATTCATAAAATAGTCATTTAACTTTTTAATAAAAAAATTTAGCTATGCCTTCTATTATTCAGTACGATTTCACAGTATTATGTCAAAATATTCACTAGCAACTTCCTTTATTTAATGTTGAAACTCAATGCCCGATTACGGTCAAGTTCTAGGACATGACCTCGTTAGAAGATGCTGTACATTGAATACAGCCATACAGGCGACATTCATTCAATACGAATTTCATGAATACCTGAACCAATGTTATTTTTAGATAGCTTTGTTGAGAATAATCTGTCACATTGGCGAGGGTCAGATGTACATGAACCTCTTTAGCCCGATTATTTTATAGAAATCGGTATCTGTTATAGAAACTGTTTTTGCATGTTGTCGTTTGGATCGTTCCAGGTAATGTTATACTAGACCCTCTATTTTGGACCTACAATTCAATATGCAAACGTTGAAGTCCTGTAAAATAAACACCAGCCTGACTCAACATTTAGTACATACGTTTCCATATTATTCCATATTATGACGATCACCGTAGCCTAGTTGGTAGTGCTCCTGCCTACGAAGTTGGTGGTCCTGGGTTCGAATTCCGGTAAGTGCAAATATTTGTGTGATGAGCACGAATATTTGTTTCTGAGTCATGGATGTTTTCTATGTATTTAAGTATTTATTTATCTATAAAAGTATGTATATCGACGCCTGGTACCCATAGTACAAGCTTTGCTTAGTTTGGGGCTAGGATGATCTGTGTGATATTGTCCCTATATATTTTTATATTTATATTACTTCAATAATCGGGCCTAGCTTGGCAAATTCCGGGGCTAAAATGTGCATATTTCGAATACTGAAAAGTTATCAAACATTGCTTTAGTAACGCCATGTATGTATGCATACAAGTACAAACATATTATTTATATAAAAAATAACTAAGTGCTCCAAGTCTATCAAATGGCAGTGTAACTACTAGAATACCGATAACTAGAATTGTATTCTAGTTACATTCTATTGATAAATCAATTTGCAATAACTGCATCGCTTTTGAGAAAATAAACGGCTACATTATGCCATATTTTATGTACTACGTTTCAAGTGAGCACTTTCCTATAACTAAGTAAGGTGTGCAATATATTATCTTATAGGTATTGCATTACCATATTAAAATAGTTAGAGTCACGGTGAAGCAATTTATCCCCGTCGCATACAATCAGTCGATGCTACTACTAGTATCAATAAGTCAGGAGTCGAGCCAGGGAATAAATTACCATAGTTTGCCTTTAGGAACTGTGCAGACAAAGCTGTATTTGAAGCCTACAAGCTATTGAAACACGGCGTAATTAACAAGAATGAATCTGTAATGCAATAAGACTGAAGTAGATTAATTTTAACCACCAGTTAGTCTTTGAGATGGTTGTCTGTCTAATATGTCTGTAGTGCACATAGTTAGTGGGATTCAGTAGGTTTAATGTTTCATCGTACAAACAAAAGCTTCTTAAAACGGCAACATTAATAGTTTTTCACTGAAACTAAAGAAATGAGAAAAACTGTACTGTGAACCAGGCGGCTGCTGCCGCGCTTCATTTGAGACTGCTGAAACTGCAGCATGCCGCCCGTTACCATTTTAGTCGGTAGTGAGCTTTACACCACAGAATATATACTATGATTCATTCTACAAATTATATTTTGACGTCTTCCTAGTAAAATACATATCTTCTGTATTTATTTCCATTGATAATAGTCTTGTTAGGTTTTTAAAGTGATAACAAAGCGCTTTGTTGAGAGAGGGGCTCCAAACAGGAAATAAAGACGAATCATCATTTTGATAGTCTGTGTTTAAAATAAATATTAAAACAAATACAAAGATCTGGTGGTAAAATTAAAGCTGTATAGACATATGTTTCCGTGTATGCGAAGCTTTACCGCTCGCGAGTTCCCATGGGATTGCACTGCATGTATTGGTGATTTACTAGTGATGTACACAAGATAGATTGCCAGTGGGATATCTGTATACTGTAAGAAGGGGAATACGTAACATGGGTTGAGAACTAGTGTCGTTAGGGTAATGCAGGTGTTACTTATTCATTTTGTGATTACAGTGATAAATGGAATCTGGTTCAATCCATTTCTGTTTTTTTTAGGGCAGCAACATTGGGGACCTTTTCAATTTTTTATGTTCTGACGTTATCGATGATCACGAAGGGTTGGTGGTCCATCGATGCTAGTATATATAATATAAGATCCATTTCAACTTTCCCCTTGTTATATGTTTTAGTTAGGTAAACTGAACTCTTCAGGGTTACTAAGGGTGTTCGAGTTGATTGTAGAGAAAAAATATATTTTAGAAGGTGCTTTTTAGTAGTATATAAAGAACGAATATAGATTTATTTGTGCTATCACTAATTCCCAAGATTCTTAAAAAAAAAGATACAGAGAGTGAAAAAATGAATAGAAAAAATGAAACACATTTTAATACCTTATGTAAAAAATTATTATGGCAAAAGAACTAGGCAATATTTAACTCCAACAATATTTAATAACATAGATTTTATAAGGAACTCGTCCAAAGATGATAATATAAGTGCTGTATCATTTAAAAAAAGACTGAAAAAGTACTACCTAAAATAAAAATATGTATAGGTATATAAAAAAGGTATAAATATATAATGTGTATAAAAGTAATATGTAAGAGCGCCATTATCGCCAAAAAACTGGCAACAGTTTGGCGATTTTGTTATATTGTTTTAATGTGAATAATTTAAGAGAATAAATGACGAATAAAAAAACATCTCATTCTAACCTGTGTATGAATGTTTTATTGTTTTTGTAAGAGAACTTACAAAAAATTGAGACCCAGGTTAGCTTGAAAGTTGTTTTATCTCTATTAATTTTTACCACAATTTAGGTAAGCTAAGGAAGTTTTCTAGTTTACAAGATAGCCGCAAACTAAAATGACCTAACGAACGTAATTTTGTAGAGATCTAAACCAATCATAAAACAGTGCTTTATCTCATTCAGTCAACTGTAAAAGGCATCTTATCTTAATGACAAAGACTAAATAAATATCTCTTAAAATTATTAGTGTCACAATTTATGTATAAGTACGCGGCTAATTGGCTACCAGTAAGTAGTTGTGATTAAAATACAATAGGCCTTGTGAAAATTAAGTAATACGTATCGTAAGTGAACTATAACCTTGAACTATATACTCGTAGCTATAATTGAATAACATCGTATTACGAAATGCCATCATTGCCTATTCCCTTAATTGAATTCACAACCTTTGCTCTCCTACCAAGCATTTACACAATTAGATTGTAGAACGTAGATCAAGATCTAGATTATCTATAATTGAGGTACCTTTTTCGTTACCTGGATGACCTCTCTATGGAGAGCTAGGGCGAATAAAATTCTTTGAGTTTACTACAGCTGCGTTTCTTTCTGACAGTTCATTTATAGGTAGTTGATGAACGTAAACTGCGGTCCGTCAAGCAGATTGGAGAACAGACTTCACTTATATATTATGGTTATGGTAATAATTGAATGACTAACGCTATAAATTGTTATACAGATTGTAAATTACGTATTAATAACAGTTGTCAGCCAGTCAGCTAAAAGTGGTATCGCAGGTGGTCAGTCTGCTCGTAATGTAATGTATTTACAATAAATTAAGTACTTTTACAATTACAATTTATTTATAAACTTGAAAATGTTTATTGTATAATTCACTTTTTGCCCTGGTTCTTGGTCAACTAAGGGTTTTCGATTTGATTGTAGAGACAAATTATTTTTAGTTTTGCGTTAAGTGTTAAAAATTTCGTAGGAAAATCCTGTCGACCATGTTATCGATTTTTTGTGATTCGTGCTGATCGTGCGATTCGTGCTAATTTCCAAGATTCTTAAGAAAAGGGCTTCACATAAAAGCTTTTTTTTTTTAAAGGGATCTTCATTACAATTCGCATCAATATTCTGAAACCAGGTCAAACATCTTCGTACAAGACAGATATACACGAATAAAATATTTTCGCTAGATCAGTTTTTTTATTCGTAAATTACTGCTTATTTCTTCTTTCGTTTCTATAACAAGATTTGGGGCCCCATAGCCTATTGCCCTCACCGGTGCAGAAATGGGCGACGAGTTTCAACAAATAGGCACGCGGTCAGTCCATCGATAGGATCGCGCCAAGGTTATTTAATTTGTAAGCCTATCCGTGCTTCGGAGGGTTCGTTACTGACGGTGCCAGTTCATAAGACAAAAGTTGACAAGCCATGTTAGAGGCCGACTACCTGGGCGACTCAAACAATCTCTGTCACTAGGGTAACCGCTGCCCATACTATAAGTAAGGAAGTTTCTATACCATTGTTTCTTTTATATGTACACAAATGACCCGACAATATGTAGTGCTATATATATGCTCTATAATTGAGTTAAATTATAACTAAACAAAACAAGGATTTCCAGTGACGAGAGATCTGGTTTATGACGGTACAACAAACGAACAATTTACAAGGTTGTGGTTGCAGGAGGTTCCGCTCTGATTAACCTCGAGGGACAGATGATAAATATTTATACATATTCTAACGCATTTCTGCTGACTTTTAGTTTAATTCGACACAAACTTCGCGGTCGAGTGCTACCGCGTCCGTAGGATGTAGTACTTACTTAACGTATGGGAGAAGTAGTTACCTCTAGTAGGCCTCTGATATAGCTTAAAGACTGTTGTCTCGTCACTAAAACCGGGACCGGCAGCTTACCGTGCCCTCCGAAGCACGGAGACGCTCAGGAATTAAACCACTTTTACGGTAACCTGTCCATGGACTGACCACGAACCTAGTTGCTTAACCTCGTTTTAATTACTTACGGAAGGTGAGAGCATCTGCCTTTATATAGAGCGTTTTTTGCGCAAGTACTTCGGCTAAGAAAGAATCTTATAATATAAACTACAGACTATAGCATTATTTTGTTAATTTTATAGCGCTCATCGGGGCCAAGAGAAGGGCAGTAACACTTCAGACATAGATTATGATAACCACTTACTTATCAGGCAGACCACCAGGTATTTTGCTTATTTGGCAGTGTAAAACACTTATCATACCATAGCACTTAACAAAACAAAAGACTCGATAACCCTTCTCGATTATGTAAATAGATAGAACAATGCACTAAAAGGAGATTTGATCTCCACGCCGACCATTAAGGATCATTAGACCTACGCTTTCGCTATTAAGCTATTGTCGTTTCAAACTTACATACAGCTCACTGGCCTTTCCGTGAAAAGGAACCAAACCTCTGCCGTTGTACACGATATTAGTAACTGTGTGACCTATTTCATCCATCATGGCCATATTAAAATAATTCTTTTTTTTTATATTAATAATATCCTGGGACATTATTTACACACACAAACAGAGCTTGCACTATGGAAACCAGATAACTGATATACTACATATAACTACTTACTACTTTTCTTTTGAATATACATATTTATATAAATAATTACACCCAGACTATGGACAAACAGGCATGTTCATGCACAGAAATATCTGTCAGGGGTGGAGAGATATTGCCTGGCGAAAGATACGTCAAGCTACAATGGAGTTTAGTGTTTTACGTGCGTCAAAATATTAATAGACAATATTATAAATCAAATCGTGATACAGGACTTCACCGCAACGAGAAGACCGCTAAAGGTAATATATAAGAGAAATACAAATAGTCTTTCTATGGTACGTGCGATTCGGTCGTGTGTGAGTCCGACTTGCACTTGGCTGGTTTTTATCTCAGTAATAAAATAAGTGGAAGCTCGTCGTGTGTATCATTTATCACCTTTTAGAGTAATGGCTGTCAAACAACGGACGAGTGTGACAGCGGTATTAAGTTCAACCGTAGATAGTGGTTCTAATCCTGTATCGGGTCAAATAAGTGCTATTGGGATTATTTAAACAGTGTAAACTCCCAGGAGCCACCCGGAGTCACAAACGGTACCATGTAAGTGCGGAGTGACTCACAAAATCTTATCACTTTAGCGTTCTCTTGGCGGATTAGGAAGTTTAGTAGATAGAGAGTGTCTCTTGTTTCTTTATTTGTTACATGATGTTTACTGTTACCCTAGAGCCTTCCACTGTTTCATCGGATAATAGAGAATCGGTTACACGCCATTTTTACTATTTCCATTTTGATACAATTATTTCCTCACAATTTATGTCTTTGGTGTGCAATAAAAAGTTATCTATCTAACTAGAGGGGCCCCAATCATCTAGCAAAAGAGACTACAAACTAGAAAGCTCCCCCTTTGGGGTTCGAACCTCAACTCAAGGTGGTTACTGACATAGGAGATGCACGAGGGAGTCGGTTTTTAGGGACGTTTTGTGCAGCTGTCGCTCTACGCTTATGTGCGAAGACGTGAGCCACTCGCCCAATTCCGGATCGAAAAGCATATTTCGTAGTTACGAATGTAATCGCAGGGTCATAGAGGTAGGTAGGGAATGTAGTGGTGCACTTGTGTGTTGCGTGTATTATAGTAGGCTAGTCTCCATGTGATTGGATGTGGTATGATTATTTTTATCTTATTCATGTTACTTGTCATACACATTTATACACAGAAGATGCAGGACAAAAAGTTGTTAGAACAGCACGCATTAATCCCGGGAGTCTTTACTTCTAGCACAATTTAGTTGTTACGGAACTCCGGAACTCGTAATTTTGCTGGGCCGTTTCCTTGTTATTATGACTAAAGTCTACTGGTGCCTACGAGTTTGGGCGGTCCTTCAAAATTGTTGGAAGAACAACAAAAGGTACAAGGACGTTCGTAACTGTTGGAACAATTCGGGTTTCACGTTCTGTCGGAACTAGTCGGAGACTTTCATTGTTCGCAGCTATTGTTCGATTACGATTTGGGTCCAGGGTTTTGAGCTTACGGGGATTTAGGCCATTGCTGGCGATTCAATTTTTTACAAAGCTAATCTAATTCTAATCTCTTATTTTTATAGCTCGTATGAAAAGGAATATAAAGATACTAAGAAGCTTGGCTGACTGCTTACAAAGCTCATACATAATCGGTTCTAACTTGATTGGTATTGGTGATAATGATTTAATTGACGGTGTTTAAAATGCCCCTTTCTTTTCATAACAACTGTTTTAGAAATAAATGCAGCGATATTAAAATTAGTTTTTTTTTTGTTAACGCATGACCTAGTTTCAGTTAGTGTATTTTTTTATATGTACAAAGTTGGGATTAAATATAAATCTCGTCAACATCCTCTTCTTAACTAGGTAATCTCTTATCTAAATCTTTGTCTCAACATTCTGTTACGAATTTGTACGAAAAAAAGGATTTAGTTAAAAAAAAATTAACATTAGTTTTTATAAGGTTGTATATTAATCTATGGCAGAACTTACACATATACAATACAATACAAATATAATAATATATAATATTATGTTAACTGCATAAAAATACCAAATATCCTTTGGTTCACTGAGTATTTTATTTGACTATTTATAATCCACTCCATATAATAGTTACAGTTCTCTGTACAAAGTGTATTTAGTTCCTTTAGTACCTTAATGTATAATTACTACTAATTTGCTAATATAACTGGAAGAATGAAGAAGTGACCGTTCTAACGACCTCACATTTATTAACAGACTTCAAAAGAAAGGGGTTATTAATTTGACCGTAAGTTTTTTTGATGTATGTTACTCGATTCCTCCGTTGTCTGTGAACCGAATTAAAATTATAAGGGAGATAGTTTGAAGTAGATTTTATATGTTTTTAACCATCTTATTGGATTTATTCCTACGATATTAATAGTAAATAGCACGTTTTGAACTCATGTAAGATTCATATAATTCCGGGCCATCGATTTGGCAAACCTGACAGCACCCATTGACACCTCATACAACTGGATGGAACAGGCCACTGGATAGATGTGATATACTAATACTTACTGATTAATTATATTAATGCAATATGTTATACCCAGCTGTGTACCTTTTCGTCCATACAATGATTTCCATGAAACCTACTAACGAACCATTCCGTTTCATAAGCAAAAATATTTCCAAAACAGAATGATAGGCATACACATACATATGTATATAGGCTTAAAAATGAAGCCAAATTACTACAAAGTATTATTTCTAACATTAGTGTAACCTTAGTTTATATCGGCACGCTCGAAACGACCTCAAGAGTAGGTATACATTTGTTTACGTAGCGTGGCGTGGCCACTGACTCATACTACGTAGTACCTAGCAGTAGTAGGCGCTTCGTATGTTTGTAATAATAACTGTGTTATTCCATCAATCTCTTAGCCACAACGACATTGTAGTTGTGATGGCATATTCGTATTTTTGTTAATACTAGAGATCGCACTTGTTCGAAATTCGACCGTTATCGTTCTGTTGTCAAAGACCATCGACATTAATGACATAATATTAATCTGTGCTCAGTTTGACAGTCAGTCTGTCATCAAAAGCAAGGTAGTTTGTGTATTTTTATTAAAATAATTAATTTTTCATGTGTAAAATATAAAAATATTGAATAATTATTTCTGCACTGCTCCATGTGAACTTTAACTGTTACAAATTTCAGACAACTCAGTCCGAGCCATTTTCGTAAAAAGGAAGTCGTGGGAGGAGGCACTTCCCAAGATCAGCTGATTCCAGGCCAAAAATTTCTATGATCTACGTTTGTTTTGGAAACATTACATTTTTTTTAAGGTTGTTAACATTGTTATTTCAATAATTCTATAAACAAAATCTAAAGTGGAGTTGAGCTTGCGTGAATATTAGTAGAAGGTAAGCGCCTTTTCCTCTCTTGTAAGGATAATGTTGCGTGCTTCCAAATTAACACTTATGTAAATTAAATTAAGGACTTTTTGGGTTGAACCTGTATTTCTCTCTAATGCTATTCAATGAATTACTTACAGAATAATTAATGCCCTTATATTTACAATCGACATTCGCTTTTCTTTCTAACAACTTATTTTAACATAACTATATATGAGACCGTCTCGAAAGCATAACCAATCTATGAACACAACAATTTTCAAAATCAGTTCTCTAACGACGGAGAAACAGGCGTAGCATATTATGTACATACGAAAAGAGCATTCTGCCGAATTGAGTATCTCCCTTTTGAAGTCGTTTAATAACTGAACTAAAATAACAAACAATTTTTAGTTATACAACTTGTAACATAAATACTGTGAGACATAATTAATAACTATTATGCTTATTCTATACAGTTGGCATGAGATTCCGTTACCAACTATGTTGGTACAGCGAAAATAAAAATTGGCATTTTCATTTAAAGCGAATAAAAGTGGAAGCTTGGCAACATCAAGTTTTCGTTACGTAACGTTGGTATGTTGGAACGAACTGCAGGGAATAATAATATGAACATGGGTGCTATACAATCCCAGTTACCGTGACAGTTGTGATTGACGTTTTCAATATGGTACCGTGGATTCTCATTCGGTCCCGCCGGTTGATCCCTGACATAAAAATGGCCGTATAGCGTATAGCTGAAAGTGAAAGTGTGGCCATTGTCAGATACTGTCTTGTTTTTCCTATCCAGTGTACTGCTTGCTCCTATAGTGAGGTTTCTGCATAAGTACTGTTACTTATTATTATTTGGTCCTTACCCATGAAATTGCGCTTTTGTATAAAAAAAAATAAGTAATACATTTTTATGATAAGTATGTATTTAATCAAAGTATTGGCATTTTTAATGAAAGTTAATTGATGAATTTGCTATTAAAATCCTGAGGATCGCAATCAATAAAATATTGAAATGCGGATGCTCTAGTCATCAATTTTGATAATTTTCCTATGGACGCTCTAGGGAAATTAATCCCTGAGTACAACTAGACTTTACGAATATTATTGACGGACACAAAGTACATCCAGACTAAGAACAACTATTTATGGGTCACATAAGCCACCCTTTAAGGAATCGAACCTGGGAAACAAAGTGACGAGGCTACCATCTTAACCGCTGTCCCACACATTAAAAAGTTCTGCAAAAACATTGCAGATCATTTATATTTTTTACATTTTTAATTAATGTTGCAAATGTTGTTAATAAGACTGGTACAAAAATGTGTTTTACACACTTTCAGCCTACCTAATACTCGTAATATTGCATAGGTTATCGAGGTCTAAGATGAAACTAGATGTGGTCTATCACATCCAGTTCCCATCAGATGAGATTGTGCGCAGAAACATGTTTAAACAGTAATATAAAGTAAGTGTTAACAGCAAATAGTTACGTAATAAAACAGGCACTAAACTAGTAGTTTACTGTTCCGCAGAGTTCTTAAGCTAACCCACGAAATACGGATGAGCATAAACATAAAACTTTCTTTTATTATCATATTTTGTGAAGATGTTCTATTTTTAGGTTTTGTTTTGTGGATCTGCTGCTGTCAGTAAAACAGAGATAGCTATCGGCTTTGACTAATGTAATATAATATAAGTTTTTCTGGTTTGTTATTGTGTCAGTTACAAATTATTAGAAAACAACAATTGTTTCTTTTTTTTTAAAGACCGCGCGCTATATTTGATTTAATGACTGTGTCGCGGGGTATTTTTGAAATATAAAATAGACGGACACTAAGTTCACCCAGATGCAGAACAACTTTTTTGAAACACGTCTGTGACAGATTGGCAATCAAGTACATAATTTTATAATGCATTCAGCACGGAAAGATAAAAATAAACAACGATTTTGCCGAATAATAATAAACAAACCTGGGCGGTCAATACTACGTCATGTCTTTGACACTGTTGAAAAACAAGCGGTTGTATAAATAAATCTTAAGTGGAATAAAAATGTCACGTTTTTCAAGATCACCGGTCCCGTAGTATATCGATTATTTCCGATCTGCCGCGTCCAATCATTAGTCACGCTGTATATACTATACATCGGATCGATAAAATTCAACACCGTTTTTAACTGCATGCGTTCTTTATAACGTGAATATCAAACAATTCGTATTTTCTTCTTAATATAAAGAACAAGAGAATCAAATTGGGAACCGATAACTGCATTATTTGGATTGTTGATCAAATTGTATGCTTATTAAATATACATTTGGACTCTCCATATCTTAGTCGAAGAACCATTCGAGGTATCTACCCTCTGGAATGGATCAGCGGGCCTGAATATTAATATTAGAATATTATGCAACTATCTGCATAATATTCTACTTGTTCAGGAACCTACTATAAGGCAACTAAAACTTACCTGCGTCATCAATATGACCGCATATGACGGCCATATAAGTCGATAAAACCACAACATAAAAACTTCATTGATAATTACCACCGTCAATCAATTTTATTTATTTATTTAAAGGTACACCAACAGCTTCTGTATATAACATTTCAAATAATGATTGGTACCAAGTTATGGTCTTATACAGTTGCCAGTAACAGGTGAACCAACACTCACAAATAGAAATGATAACCTAAGCTAAAATAAAGTGTAGTAAAATTAAAGTGATAATAAACTATATAAACAAAAATATAACAAACAGTTATTAAACTTAACTAAACCAATTTATCAAATAGAAATTAAACCAAATTATACTTATACTTAAAACCAAAAAAACAAGAATATGTATAAAAAGACAAACAAAAATAAAAAGACCTGTAGTATATGAGATATACCTATGTACTAGCATAATATATTATTTGTTTGTTTGCGGGTGTTCAAAATTTGGGTTTTAAAGATATTCATGGAGTCATGATATATGTCAGCATGTGGAGTGGACTTTATATATGAATTCATCGCCTGACTGAGCCTATTGATGGGCGAGCAATCTCCTATATTTGTCTTGGATGATTTAGTATGAAATAGATGGGTAATGGGATGTCTGGGTATTTTATATGGCACTTTTAGTCCAACCTGTTCAGATAGTTTATCGCAATCTAAATTATTGTTAACCAATTTTGAAGATTAAATAAAATCGTGGATTCAGGCTGGCCTCTTATTGTGCAATAATCTTCTCACCTTAAAAATACTAACCATTTGCTACAAATCTACATCGTCAGACCAGTACACAGCTATAGCTAGTTTCCAGATAACAAAGAAGGCCGAGCAGAAGCTTAATTGAATCAATATGAGACTATGGCATGTGAAGAGGATGTATGACAGTTGATCCCTCAACAATAGATACCGCAAGAAAGACCAAATAAAGCGATGAATGGGGGACTGTATCGAAATTAAGAAAATCAAGAATGTTTAGCACATGTCTGGACTACGAAAAATGTGGAAAAATTGAGAAATAGCATTAAATGCGAACTTATTTGAAAACCACACTCCTTTGGGATTATCATTATTGTTTTTATTGTTTCCCGTTTTGTGCTTTGGGATTGCTGTCTCCATCATTTGAGACCATGGGTGCCAAGACATGACATTATTTAGTAGCTTTGTGCTTGATTGATGTCGTTATAATTACTCGATAAATTAATTACTAACTTTCTTTGGCGGTACATGCATAACTACTGACCAAGGGCTTGAGGCCACATGCCACTTGATATAACAATATTTAACAAATCATAAATACTCTGTATATAAAACAAAAAAATAATTATAAAATATATAACATTCACATAATACCTTTAAATCTCAGACCTTGTTTGACCATTTCTTTCACAAGTAATTATAGACATGTCTGAACATAGATAATACCAGCACACTGAATGATTTATTTTATCTTGTTACTGTATTCTATGATTAAACCGGTTATCGGTAGTGATAAGATAGCTAATTTTATGCTGAAGGTTAAAATTTAATTGTACACAAACCGAAAATAATCTCTAAATTACAAAAAACACAGTTTTTTGCCGTAACAATATGCTAAGATATTCACAAATCCTTGATTTAAGCCAGCGTTGCAACCAGCAAGGATGTTAAAATTAAGTGTGAAAGTAAACAGTAAGTCTCGCAAATATAGGTGGGTTTAAGTCGTGAATCACGAGCTCCAGGCTGTCTCGTAGGTGGCTCCGTGATGCTTGCGTAAGGTAAAGCGCGTCTCGTCTAGAAATGAATGTGTGTCTGGGTCCGTTTCTGTCAACAGACAGTTTAAGTACCTATACCCAAGAAGACAAGTGGTTAACGGGAAACATTCTATAAATAATAGTACAACAATACCGTATGCCAGGTAGTTAGCGAGCTGAAGGGTGAGGAATCGATTCTGTCGAGTTTATTAATCTAATATATTATTTCTCTTGTAATTCAAACTACCATCCCCTTTTTAGATTATTTGTTCTACATGATATGGGGATACTTCCTTCCTTACGTACACAGACGTGACTTATTTGCAGCCGTCACGAATTTGACTATTTGTAAACAGAGCAGAAGAAAGGATGTAGCCTTAGTTAGGAATTGTCGATTAAAGAGTAGAGTTCTTAACGTTGTTTTGCAGATTTATTTTTCTCTTGATTGAATGTTCGTAGTAATCAGTATTCTATCTATCTATCATTATAAGTCTGTCTTTCATGGCTGAACATAGGCCTCACACAAAGATTTCTACAACCTTGTGATTTGGTGGAGATTTACACTGCGAGTTGGGCGACTGCAGTTAGGTAACTATGGGCTTATATAAAGTAATGAGTTTACAATATCACGAGCATTGGTCGTTCTTCCAAATGACGACTTAGGACCCCGACTTAGCGCATAAAGCGTAACATAGAAAAGACTACATTTGTTATATTTGAAGTAAACTCGTTTTGTTCTAAGGATGTCCAAGCGCAGGTACGCTATTTCGAGTTAAAGTTATATCTACCCCATAAATCTAGTGGAACACTGCTATCATATCAAACTGCAATTGGCGACGCCGCGCGCCGCGCCGTGCCATTGCTATAAGTCGATTTACTCGGTTCTCAGAACGCCCACGTCGGATATGCGTATCATTTGAATAGACTTGATTTCACCTCCGCAAATCTTCCTCTCTGTAATAGACTGTAATCTCGACAAGTATAACGATGTTGACCCAACACGGGTCGCTAATTCATTCTTTACGTTGTGTTTGCACAATTCTAAGTTTTCTGTAGCAATAGATTTTACCAAAACATGTACAGACGCCAGCACGTCAAGCTACCCCTATCTGTCACCTGAACCTGTCAGTGAACCTTATGCTTTTGTGATAAAGTTGAAAATCTATAAAAGAAATTTGACAGATTGGGATAGCTGGAGGTGCTAGCGTCTGTACATTAAAACGGCCTTATCGAAGTATTATCCAAAGCTGGCTTAAAATTATTAAACAGTCATTGTTATGGATGTGAAGTCATTCATTGTCTTTTAATTTGTCAGTTAGTTTTCTAAGTTCACTCGTAACTGTTAGATATTGCAACCATTTGATTACCATATAAGAACATTTTCTGCAATATTTGTACGTAATCGCACATTTATAGCGTGGCTATTCGTTGCCGAACAACTCGGCCCACGCAAGGGACTGAGTCAACGATCTTCTACTTAGATAGTAGGGACTTATCTAATAAATTTAACTCGACTACCTGCGATATGTGATTCATTATTGTGTTAAGTAGATCTATAAATCTAGGCAGCTTCGTAAATATGCTTGAGATTTGTAATCCTTTCTCTTCAGGCGCCGATTGTAGCGAAGATGATTTTCATAAAATTTTTAACCAATACGGCTTAGTTTAGCATGCTGATAAATAGGGTAATTTTGTTTTAAAGCTTTCTTGATACCAAAACACTATACAACAATGTTTCGTCAATAAAAACGTCCCAATCACTTCTAAAATAAATTAATAAATACAGCAATCTCAAAAACTCAATCATATATACTGTCTTTGGTATGACATAAAGGTTATAGTTTTTTAAGCAGCTTTAACATCGGTTAACTCTATTTCAAACTGTTTTCTCTAGCGGGTGGGATTGCCGTAAAATTAGTAAATTGGGTGATATCACCGTCTTAAACAGTTGGCACGATCTTGGCTAAAAGGATCATGTCCTGTGTCATCGAACTGAGAAGGGTCTTTTTTTCATAGTGTTTATGTGATAGGCAGTAAAGGTTTATGTGCTGAATATTTACCTACAATATTAATAACAATTTCAGCTGAATAGACCCTACTTTCACAAGGTATTATTGTGGAGCGCTAAGAACGTTAGCATAATGTAATCTGTTTTTGTTGTAGCCGACCTCGTTGTGCGTAAACACAATTCCACATTATAGTGAACTATAGAATGACGCACGTGCTTACCAATTTACACGGTACGTGCCACTACGTGCCGTGACAAAGACAAGCAAGTTATTGTTCTCGCGGGAGCACTGGAGTGCTGACATCTGCAACTGAGATTTTCCTTTTCGCAAGGTTGTCTCATTGTACATCACCCCGTGTCGATATGATTCTGACTTGCCCGGTAACAGCCAGCTCATTGTTTTACACAACGAGGTCGTGTCGTCGCAAAGAAGAAATCCTCCCTTTTCATAAAGGAGTAGATTGAGATATTCGAATACCTTATTTTCTTCAAGGCCGCGGTCACGAAATCGACTCAACTGTTTGTTGGATTGGCGCTGTGTGTTAGATTGAATCCTATATTGAAACTTGTCTATTTACCCACTCTAGCGTGATGGAAATGGTCCTAATTTCAATTCCGTAGCAACGAGCCGGGGTATTGTAGTAGGCGCTCGTCTGAATAAGTTTCAAAGACTTTCTATCTAAATTGTGAACCCTCTGGAAAAGGGCGCATTTCGACGCGGCATCACGTACGGATCCCAAATGAAATTTTCAGCTCTAGAGCGTAACGGTAACTGGTGCGAGATCGCTAGGGACCGCTCAGCTGGCTTGGGAATGGCAACTGCTATTTGCTTGCACATTTTCCACATTTCATCCCCGCAATGTCTTCTTAAGCGGTGGGCGAGTGAATTGGAAATGAAATCTGTATATTTGGTTCACTCAATCATACTTTCGGTAAGCCAATGAACCGAATTTATTAGCTGTCGAAAATGTCGACGTATGAAGCGAAAGTAAGGAATTGTTTTGCCGCAAGGATTGGTCTTATTGTTAAAAGTCGACAGTCGAATAAATAGTTAATAGTGCTTTAAAATACCGCTCATAAAATAAATGTAATTACATTTTTTGTTACTGATTATCGGAATTGCTAAAGTGATATGTAATTTAGAAGCTGATAGTCGAGTCTAATTCGGCTAGATGGATTTTATATAAGTACAGAATCTATTCAAATTCTTTATGGTTTGGTTAAGCGTATTTTATCCCATCTATGCTCACTGAAAATTCCTCGATATTGTAATATTGGTCTAATCTTCATAATTTTTAGCTTAATTTTATTTCTGGCTATAAAAGGTAATGGTATGAATCATACCGGGGATCCTTTTAATTATTCAGAATTTCGAGGGATGGTTGAGGTAAAATATGGCGGACGACGTCGGGGGCTTATTTTTAGAGTGGCCACAGATGGTGAAGGTCGTTCCGTACAGAATGCTGCTTATTTATTTAACGCCGCCCACACAACGCGCCGGGCTGTCTCTTTCGCTTGCAACGAGAAATATAAAAGCCTAACTGCTATTTCTCGGGTGGGACACCGATGACAATCGTACGAGCTTTTTTTGTATATTTTGCGTGATTGCGGTAAGCTGCTCCCAATTCACTGTTCTGGCAACCTATATGGGCCTAGAATAAAATTGTTCATGAAAATATTAATATATTCTTCTTTGGCGTAAACAAACCACGATATTGTTATTTTATGCAATGTATCAGGTTACCTGAGAGCTTGAAGAGCCCGGAAAATTATGCTCACGTTTCTTTTTACAAGAGATACGCGTAATGACAGTTGCTCAACTGTGGATTTGGCAGTTGTGTACTCATGATAACGCTTTATAGAGCTCAGGAATACAACCGTTATTATAAAGATGAGTTTCTACCTGGTGAAACTTTGTATTTCCTTTATGTAGAGTAGGGATTAAGTAGAACAACGATGTAACAGTCTATGTATCTTTCTATGGAATATAAGTTAGAGCTTAGAATGCTTGTATAGAGAACAAAAACACAACATATTATTTAAATTATTTATATCTGATGTTGGAAATCTTGGAACAATCTATAGAAATCACAAATATTTACATTCAGAATATAAACTAAATATAACATTTATCAGTCAAAACAATCTAGATTATTTCCAAGAAGAACAGTTAAGGAAAAAGGATAGGGCTACAATTTCCTATGAAACGACCTAATTGCTAGTGAATTGTTCATTACTACAAAAATAAATCATCAAAGCCGTGAAAATCTATTGCACAACTATCCTATTGTTTAAATGTTTTATTAATGTTGCCATCATTAGTACAATAGGAAAATTGTGTTTTGAACACATTCAACCTGTATGTATTTTCCCATAATAATGGAGCCGGTGCATACGCCCACAATAATGGAGATCGACAATGGCTATCGCAAAGTCTATTTCACATGGCTGACAGCTGTAACATGTAGTAGCATTGTCAAGTTCAGTGTCTATGCTAGTTAGCTAGTTGGGTTGTTGGTTTCCGCACTTAGCCTCCTGATTGGGTCATTGTGAATATGGCTATGCTCATTCGTTGTCCTAAGTAAACTCCAGCGTACAAGTCAGGTGAAGCGTCACCGAGACCCTTTATAACGCGACTACGGCAAAGCAAAAAGAAGGGCTATGATTGGTCCTCCATGTATATTTTCGCCCATTATTGCTAGTCCTAATGGAGACTAGAGACTAGTCATCTGCGCGGGACATGTCATAGTGCACAAGCACAAGTGTGTGCGGCAAGAACCAAGAACACTTTCTATATAACTCGCATGATAAGATGGTACGGATAACCGACACGATCGCAAAGAGGTCAGGTACAGGACCAACGGCTCTACGTCCTTTATTGAGGCACAGGGGTGTAACACTGCCAACTTCTCCATTTCGGGCTGATACTGAGAATTGTTGGCTGAAAAATCCAAATATATTTATTTTGGTCTACCTGGGATTTGCACCCGGGCCTTATTATCTGAGCTGGAACACGTTACGGCTAGACCGACGAAGCAGTATTTTGATCTATATTTATGATATTTATTTTGACCCACCTGGAATTTGCACCCGGACCTTATTATCCGAGCTTGAACACGTTATGGCTAGACCGACGCGCCAGTATTTTGATCAATATTTATTTGGGTTCGTATTTATGTTCATCGGTTCCCTCATTATTTGCAAATACTCATCATGATTTGTAGTATACCCTAGCCGGTAGCAAGAGCGTCAGAGTTAAAATCATTTGGCTGTTGCAATGGACTGTTAGTACTGGACACGGCACCCATCGTAACCCACGGTACCAAGTTAAATTAAAGAAAGTGTGTTCATTCGTTTTTTATGGGACTAACCTGTTCCTCTATCCACCACTGCAAATCCTATAAGCCAGGATCAACAGTGTCACACAATAAAATGGCACTGAGCGGTGAGACTCAGGCCTCAGTGAATGTGAAGCAATAAATTTAATCAGAAAACCCTTTCATGACAACCACGAAAGATATATCAACGCAAAAGAATTGCAACTTGAGTTTACGTTCATTAGTAAACCCTATTCCCCCCACACTAACACTTTTTCACATCGTCCTGAATGGCATGTAACCGAAAGAAATCAAAAAGCCTTACCCAAAGCAATAAGACATCCACTAATAGAAGAATTATGTACTCACCTCATAAGAAACTAAACATTCCAATCACATAAAAGTTATTACAGCTGGCTTCTATCAAGTTATGGACGTAATAGTAAGCTGTGTTATTGTAATTAACAATATTCGGTTATTCCGCTATGTGTATGGGTGAGGCGTTGCGTGTTTGGCTTTCATTAGGCCGTGCCCATGCCCAACAAATATAGTCCTGTCATATCACTCGGTTTATTTACTATCTATTTTATCGGGTAATTCTGCGGTCGTTGTTGCTACTTCTGAAATACGAGGGTATCGTCGTCCTATTTGATACTAGGCAACAGTAGCGAACCTTCTAGATAAGTGAAGCTACACAACACGCTGATTTTCGGGTCTGGGGCTAAACTGATGTGCCATCACTGCCTAGATAGCGCTCTGCGGCCTGACTGTCTCGATAACAATAGCATGCAAGTTTGACGGCTCGTTCTATCTAATTACGAGTATAATAAATATAAAGCAAAACCGACGTTTTGTATGTCTTTTCTTTTAAATATTCCACTGAATATCCTTATGCTGGCGTTTTTACTATTATACATGAAGTGTTCGGAATGCATATGTGAATGTATGTATAGTAAATGCGGTATAAGTTTCACACCGTATAGTATAAATAAAAGTAAACTAAAGGAAAACGGACTCAATAAATAACAATTTTCTTCAAACGATACAAAGTGACTTTCGTGACTCGGAGTCAGCGTTTTGTTGCCGCGCCCCGACCCCTCTTTAGGGGAAGCTTATGAAATTATATTTTATTCCCACTAGTCATTTATTAGGGAAAGTAAACTTTGAGGGAAATTCCCCAGCTAGCTTATTATTAAATTCATATATGACATTAGTTACAGCTTTCACTGTGATTATGAATTATTTGTTTTCTTTTTAGTGTTATTGGTAGTTTATTTCATTCTGATAGTTTTCAATGTATGGTCGGTATAACAAAAATAAATTGTATCTTCTTTTGTACAGTTGGTTGACTTTTTGAACCATATCATACCTAGACCATCCCTACTGGGTAGGAGAGTACTGTCACTCTTTCGTCTGTTCTAATTACATTATTAACATTACTAATTACAGTTTTACGTAGTAATTTGGTAATTCTATACCATCTATTCGGCGACAGATTGTGTAGAATGTTCAATAATATTATTTATTCTTACTATAAAAATTATTTCAGCGGGTCCTCATAGCTTATAATACCGCCGCCGATAGCATAAACCAATAAGTTTCTTTGTTATAATCCTGGCATATGGGGAGCAATATTTTAAAGCTCAATTGCAAGCTGATCATTTATATACGTTATATTAGTGGTGTTTAGAATTTGCTGTTTAGAAATTTCAGTCGATTCATAAATTATTTAATAATATTTTTTTAAGTTAATAAATAGCTTTTCTTACCGACTGTGTACGGAGCACGTACCTATATTAAATGTAAGATCTAAGCCACAGATCATTGCCCTTTTAATGAATTGATTTGAAATAATAAATATCTTTTGCGCTGCATTGGCCACAGTAATAGGTAATGCTATCCACGAAGCGACAAAACTGTTCCGCTAAAGTTTCTACGCCATGCTAATCTTTGCTTTCAAAATAAGTAACTTCGAACACGTTTCCGTCACATCTGATGGATTTCGAGTAAGATTAAATTGGAAATTAGTTTTGGGTCCGCGCTCCCTAGCTACAGACACGTACGCTCCGTTGGGACCTCAAGGGAAGCCCCTTGGTGTTTTATTCATCTCGAATGTTTATATTATTTGGTGTCTGTCTTTATAACCTTTTCTGCCATCGCCTTGATAGTGCCATTAAATAAATATATACGTACTACGTATCGCTACACATTGCCGTTCACATGAATATCAAAATATCAATGACAGGTTACAATAGAAATGTCAAATAATTACCCGTTGCGTTGTTTTTTACCGGTATTTATTATCTGTCACTATTGACGTAACCTGCAATGACTTGCGACGCGTAGCGGAATGTTATGGCATTTCGGAAGCAGTCGTCCTTATCTGGAGTGAAGTGATAAAAACAACTCTCAATAGACGGGTTTGGGAAACCACTGTCTTCGTCGTGTGTCGTTTGTTTATTAGCATTTCATTCTCTCGTTTTTTACTGCCAAATAGCTCTAAATATTTAGAGGATTTCGATTAATTAAAATGTGGTTTTGTCGTTATAAGGTCAAATGGAATCAACTTTTCCGTACATACATACAATATGTGCAAATTGTTTTGTGCTGTTTCATCGTCTGCGTAGATGGAAAGTCTCCGTCAAGATTCTTGGCCGGTGAACGTTTTAGTTTGCCATCATATGCAGTAATAGTCCTTTTATTAACGTGAAACCGTTGTCAATCTATTATTCCATATGTATTACCACCACCGCCAGTGACCGCCACCTAACCAGAATTTTAAAGTAAAACACTGTAAGTGCCATAAATATCAAAAATGTGTACTCATCGTAACATTCCGACGACTAATATCGACTTTGCACTTTATCGAGCTCAGTTCGCTAAAGTTTGTTTTGACTATTTATTGTATGGTACCGAACTATATTAAACTTGCGATAATAATACATCCTACCCACATTAACGTAAGCAAGATACCTGTAAGAACAAATTATTTATTATGAAATTATCTCTACTAATATTATAAAGGGGTGACGTTTGTGAGTTTGTGACGTTGTAAGGGGTAATCTTTGGATCTACTGAACCGATTTTAAAAATTATTTCACCAATAGAAAGCTACGTTATTGTGGAGTGTCATAAGGCCTGAAGTATTATTCGGGACAAACGAGCAGGGGCAAAAATATTTTTAACGCGGAACGACGTCCGCGGTATAAATATTTTTGCCACTGTTAGTTTACAAATAAAAGTACTTACATTAAGCTTTATTACTTCAAATAGGTATTTCAATCAAATGAGAATAGTTTTATTAAAACATTGCATTGAAATAATCATTTACGTTAGTTTTATTACTATCACAATGTTATAGAATCAAACCTAATCAAAATTGCTGTTTAATGAAATATTTTTGTGGTATGAGTACCTACATAGAATTCATTTTATGTTTTCATTAACTCTCCTATACATTTAAGATGTTGAAAAAGGCTTTAGTTAAGACTTCAAAACTGACATTGATATTAGGTAATCCAAGGAATAAAATGACAGTTATAACTTTTTTAAATTAATTTATAATACCCTAAATATGATAATATTATCCGAATCTCTTGCGAAGCCGCTGGATACGGGTAGCACGTAAAGACTTTGTGGGAGACGTCTTTCGGCTGCGGCTGATATGATGATGATGATGGTGACCCTAAATATAATCTTTACAAATTCCAGGTTTATATTCGCCAGGACGCTTAACGATTACACTTTGAAATCTCTTTGTAGATCAACATTTGTAACCACATAAACTAGTTCAGCTAGTTGATCTCAACATGTGTGTTCTCTATTGTAAGGAGCCTATTGCCTAGACTAGTACACACGCTGCGCGGCTGACCTCGCCGTGGCCTTTCAATAGAGTAATTTCATTCATGTTAAACCTGATATACCAATGGCCTTCGTTATAATTTACTCAATTTAGCATTAAGTTTGTTATTTTTTGTCGATTGTGTTTGTACCTCTCTTACGGTCATTGGCCACAAATAGTTTACTTTTGGGAGAATCGAACCTGCAACACGTAAGCGCTAAATTGACTAAGCAATAAGAACAAGTTCTGAATATAGTTAATGTCTGAAATAGTTGTTCTACGCGGGAACCGAACCCGAGACTTTAAGTGGCGAGTCGGCTGACTTAACCGCTGCGCCCCTCGTGCAGTGAATTTAGTCAGATTGTAGCCATAGCACAAGCTTTACCTAGTTTGGTGTCAGATAGCAGCTTGTTAGTTTGCTCAAGAAATTTATTTATTTTATTTATTAATGAATGCATATCCAATCAGTCATCGTCCAATTTGGTCGTGCAAAATAGAATGAAGGTCCAGGATGAAGCAATTATTATTATATTTATTTCAACTTGAGTACAATGTTATGTAAATAGGCGGACTTAATAGCGAACGCATTTTCTACCTGTTAACCTTAGGTCGGTGCCACGAGATCATGGTAGGAGTATTAAGTCTATACTTAATGTATTTACTTATAATAATACCTTAGCTTAAAGTAGGTTGATCCCGAGCTCAGCAATACCTTATATTTTTATGGTAGACGTTTTAGGCCTCTATACATTTATGAGATTCTACACAAAACCTCTTACGAGCTTATATCTTACAACACAACGCCTTCTTTAAATTTAAATCTTATTATGTAATCTTATAATACGATGCTATATTGTTTCAATTTCGAAGCAATTTATTTATACTTGGAAATGTAATTGGTTAAGAAACGTATGACGATAATGATTTAATAAAACACTTGCTAACGGTAGATTGTTGGAATTGATTGAAAATATCTATATGCTTGGATAACAGCGCGTATGCATCGATAAGATAAAACTAATCAATTCAAAGAGCAGTATCAGCCATGCATCATCCATGTCCCTAGGTAGTCGCGGCAATCAATACACCCTGATCGTCCTTTTCCGTAAGAACCGTACGTCGTCCCAAGAACAACTTGGATGACCTGGATGTCGATATTACTACTTACTTAGATCAAGTCAAGGTTATTAGAAACTCTCGTGACACGCTACACAATCCGATATTCCGTACCCGCCGGCCGAGAGTGCCATCGCGAACGCGTCACTACCACCATCGCCTTCTATGACCCTTAGTTTTATAGATAAAATGCCCTTCCGGATCCTTAATCGAACGACTAACTCTCATTTTCATTTATTAATGTAGAGGTGCTGTACGTAATATGGCTAAAAACTCTCATGATCTCCACTTCATTAACCGCCAGAGCGGAAGATTGAACCCCAAAGGGGGTGCCCTCTGGCGGCGGTTACTTAGCAGTCTTATTAGCTAGACGGCTAGTCCCGCTCGCCTCTATTGACCTGTGAAGGAGTGAAAACTAATTGTAAACGTAATGTAAAAAAAGTGTCAGTATTAGCTAAGTGACGTAGTCACGAGGCCGGTCGGTGCGCTCGAATCGATACAAGGGAACATGACACGTCACTATTGTTTACATACCGTCTCTAGGCGACCGATTCGATTTGTCAATGACGAGGGGGTCAATTATTTAGAGAAACGGGTTAAAGCTAGACCGTCTATTTTTCCTTTTATTTATCCTTGGTGTAAGGATGGTTTAGGTATTTTGGGATAATGAAAATCTTGTCCCTTCTGATTGTATGTTGGGACCGCAACTGCTAAGAGAGGGAGTCTCGGGTCCTCCTACTTAAATTTATTTATATATATTCAAATTCAGAATTCCTGTCATTATTTTTTCTATTAAAAAAAAAATAGATCTAATAAATTCCTGTGTCACGAAAGACCCTTTACAAACATGCAACTAACGAAAACAAAGGACACCCATACTGTCAATGAACCATTTACACAAATATTTGTCCTCCTATGTGGGGTTTGAACCCGAAACACGAGGATGCTGAGGAAGCGAGGCGATTACCTTAATCACTGCGTCAAACGTTTAAACATTGAATACCATTCTGTTCACTAAGTATGCTAAATTAAATACATAGCGACGTATACATATATTTGTATCAAATGTCGTTACAGGGGGCTCTTCAAAGAAGCATTTAAAGCTTTGTACAGGACCGGCAACGCGAGAATCACGTTTTGGCATTTTGGCAAACGACCACGCCCTACCTCTATTAGGCGGTACCTCCAAATGGCAACACAATAAAATAATGTATATACGAGTAATACATTAATAAGTATGTAACGAGGACACGAAAAAATATCAATTTCTCAAATAAGGATTAACTTAAATCCCCAGATTAGTGGACTTTCGCAACAAAATATCATATGAAACACGATACTTTTAAAATTACTCTCAGGGTTTCTTCAATACTCGTACTTTCGCTAAGCGTCGTGAGCTGAGACGTTCAATGTTCTATGTAAGCCGCTTTTGTTCCTTATTGAATTCAATGAATTGACGACAGTCGCCGTGCTGAATTCCAATTGAAGTGGCTTTAAACTTTTTATGACGTATCAGTAAAGTTCAGGGTCTAGTTGACTGAGTTGATACATTGAACTTTTAAATATCCCTGTAGGCTTGGATGGCTTCATACTTAAGCCTTGTATTTTTGTTTACTTAATTGTATAGACAGTGGTTTCCTAGCATCAGAGTTATTCAAGCCGCCAAGTAGGTCTCTGACATGGCACGGTGACTTTCAGAAATTAAACCGGTCTGACGGTAATCCATGTATAGATTGACTGCGTGCATATGTGCTTTACCTATGAGTGCCTACGTTCCATTTAGAATTATTGTAAACTACCTGTGTCCCGCGGTTTTACCTTATACGCAGTATTACCTATAAATTATAGCCTTTAAACTTCATAAATTATAACCTATGTGTTATGTTATGTCAAAATCCGTCCGGTAGTTTTTGCGTGAAAGAGTAACAAACAAAGACACTCACAGACTTTCGCCTTTATAATATTAGTGTGATTAATCTCTTATCCAATCAAAATGAATTAACGTTAATGTTAGTTTGACAAAATGTATCAGGATATGGAAATCAACAGTAATCATCATTATAATATTCATACGTGAATCTAAAACTTTGTATCCCTTTTTACAAAAATTGCGTGGATGGAGGAGTATGAAAATTGCAACAGTTAAAGTTCATATGAAGAAGGAGTGCTGAAAGCTAATATTTTTATATGAAAGACATTAGAAGTAAATTATTTTAATAAAAAGAACATTACACACACTACCATGCTTTTGGCACACTGACAAACTGATTGTCAAAACTGAGAACAGATTAATATTATTTGTATTAAATGTTTATAGAACCTTATGGTCGAGTTTCGGACAAGTGCGATCTCTAGTTTGATTAATTATATGAGAAAAAGAAAGTGATAAAAACATTCCATAGTATTTTATTACGTATAAACTTTTTAATAAAATTTAAGGGCTCTCCCCGTATTTATTTGCGTAATTCGGATAAATTAAAAACTTCAATCATTTGAAAAAACAATCACCGAAGAATTTTGTATGCAACGAAGAAAACAATAACAAAAATCTACTATATTCAGGTGATTTAGTAGATTTTTATAGGGACAGTTCCAATCGATGATTCGTGACAATTCGTCATAATATCTGAATACTAAGAACAATAAATACTAATATGTATATACAAAGTTTGTATTTAGATGTATTTCTATAGTCTGGTATATAACTGTGTGGAATCAGTTATTTCATTTATTTTTATAATTTATTAATAACCACACGTGCACTGCAAAAGTTAAACTTAAAATTAGTTATCTTAAATGAATTTTTATACATTTTATTGATTAAGTAAGTTATGTCACGCCATATATTCATAGCCATATATTGTGAATGATACGGCTAAGAAGGTCGCACTCACTTACAAACACGCTTAAATACAAACATAATAGTTACTACTTTTTATTCGCCTTATAATCAAGTGAAAATATATAGTTATAATTATTTTTTTTGTTTCAGGTATACTCAATATGTCTGGTCATGAACGAATTCCGCTGCAGTTACTGGGTAATTGTACCAAGTAAATAAATACCATCTGTGTTAATGTCAACGACTGAATAAATTAACAGTTTGTTTAATTTGGTAAAGTCTGTTAAGCTACTAAATTTATGTATACTCACTGGCAGGTTTTACTATTTCAACCCGTCAATTAGTATTTTATTTGCGAAAATGAAACTCTCGATTACTCGTACGATTACATTTTTCACTTTCGCTCTTACTTGTATGGTATTTGCAGAAATGTCCACAACTGTTCAGTAACACTAATTTAAAGTTTCCCATTTGGTTACTTTACGATTTTAAGCTTTTATTGGAGTATATGGCTGAAATGCTCTATTTTAAACTGATTTAAAACGGGACGATGGATTGCTCAGCTAGAATTATCAGGCTAGATTGGGCCCATATTATCTCTTGTCCAGTTCCAAATCTTTATGGATGGTCACGGAATGTTAATATGAAATTTTGGATTTTTGTGGATTTACTTCCCTGGACTATCGATTGAGATTTGACACTGGACATGATGCCAGATACCTGCAATGTAGTATTTCAGACGCCATAAGCGAATAATCTAACAGTTATTTAACAGTTGCGAAACACGTCTTAATCAAACGCTTCATGAAATTCGTATAGTCGTAACGTTTCACCTTAAGCTAATCGTGGCGGAAAATAACGATTATCCATTTCTTATTTATCATATACATATATTACTTGAATTGATTTCGAAAAAGATAATAATTTTATCGGCCTTTTATCAGCCTCGTCATATTACTTCATACGTAAAAATGGTTCCATTATCGTGTTCTGCGTGGGCAAGTCTTTAATTTCATCTATCAGCGGCTTTTTCTAAGTACATAGAACAGTGTATGGAAAGATTCATAGAAAATATATGTTTTGAGCCCGAGCTACTACTACGACTACTCCTGGTACTTAGTTCAATGTCGGTCCTAGCAATGATAAGATTTATGACCCAAATATTTGACCCGACTACAGACAAGGGAGTTATGTTTGTGACAGTCTATGTTTATTTGTGTGATCGTCTGTTTCCTCGTACATCTTAAACCACTGAACCGATTTTAACAAAAGTCTTTGGATTTGTTACATCCCTCCGCGTGTCATAGGATGTACTGAACACTTGAAAAAAATTGAGGGATTTTATAAGAGAATTATAGGACTCAATAATAATACCATTTTTGGTATCAAACCAAAGAATATAAAAGTTAAAAAAAACGAGTATGAAAGCCTTAACTAAAAATTATAAAACAAGACATTCCGGATAAAAAAATTGTACTCTTTCCTTTCATTCGGGGTTTCAGTGGTTGTGGTCCTAATGTACCCTATTACTTTTGATATAAATTTTAATAACAATAGAAAACCTGTTTTCATACTTTTCAGTAAAGGGTTACCATAGTCGGGTTAAAGTTTTTTTAACTTAAGTCCTTATTATAATTATAAATTATTATTGTTTTATAAGGACATAAGACCGACTGTAAGTTTTCTGTAATCATATGAAAATAAGCTTTTAGTACTTTACAATAAGCATTACCCTTCCAATAAAAAAAAATGATTAAAAGCGAGAAATTGTATAACGTCCATACAAAAAACCTACAATCGAATTGATAACCTCCTTGTTTTTGAGGGTGGCTTTAAATGTAAGGGAAGTACGTCTTTTTCACATTGTACATCGTACTTTAATAATATTTTATACTCTGCTCCCAGCGGGACCGGTATAGAATTAGTATTCACTCTTCGTATTCAACGAGGGGCGAGGTGTCGAGTTAGCATAAAAGTCCCTTAGGCGTAGTAGTGTAAGGCATTGTAATATCATCTGTTGCTTGACTTGAATTAATTTCATTTGACTAATAGTGAAAGTGATGCCGTATTGTTTGTTCCATTAGCACCGTAATGGACAAATTAATTCTCTTATTAATCTTTTCTTACTTACAAGTGAAACAAAGACAGATCTTTTTTTGTGTGTGGCATATAACTTGTACGCCCAACTCTCTTGTTAGCAACTGTAGTACTGGTAAATATTTATTCGGTATATTAACAGCAGTGTTTATTCCATAGTAATCACTCACGAAGTCTTCATAATGAGTCCTCGGAAGTCTCTAGAATAGTCTTCAATCACATTGTCATCTTTGCACCATTCATCACGGGCTTATCAAAATGAATGTTCTTATAAAAATACTTATTATAATTGTGATAATACTTGTTCATGGAAGGTTTAAGCAAACAATATATACCTTTTATTACATATAACACCTTCAGTGTGATATAATTAATTACGTTCTAATGCCCATCTGCGTTAATGGCCTCAATTTCATCCTTGTGATGCCCAAGGTAAGTAACAAGTAATTTTCAGCTAAGAATAATAATATGATAAATTATTATTATTTATCTATCTGTAACATTCGAGTTGCATTTTATTAAGTTTAGATATTTTTCAGATTTAGTCAGCATTGATTCCTAGTAATTTTAGAGAGCGAGATTTAGAGGTAGGCTTTGAATAACCTTTTACTGAAGTTCGTCCTTAGAAGAAAGTTTCTAAAAGGCTTTCTTTACCTACTAGACATTATTGATTTTAGTTGGAATCCTTTATTACATTGTTTGAAGCAGACTCATAAAATAAATTCTGTATTTTTACACCGGATGGATTCTATAAAGAAAATGGCAATATTGAAGGTTGACTTTTACCTTGTTTATAAAGATGAAGTTTCACTTAAGTGAAGATAAAGTTTGTCGTGCAAAGGATTAATATCATTTCAACATTTTAAACTCTCGGCTTTGATTAGAAACATAACTGTTACGAACGGTTGAACGTATTGTCATGAAACGGTAATGGAAGATTATTTAAAAGAACCGACTTGATCAATAAAATCATGATTCATACATCACCGTAGCCTAGTTGGTAGTGCTCCTGCCTACGAAGCTGGTGGTCCTGGTCCTGTCCAAGACTCGAAGTCTTGGTAAGTGCAAATATTTGTGTGATGAGCACGAATATTTGTTTCTGAGTCATGGATGTTTTCTATGTATATAAGTATTTATCTATCTATATAAGTATGTATATCGTCGCCTGGTACCCATAGTACAAGCTTTGCTTAGTTTGGGGCTAGGATGATCTGTGTGACATTGTCCCCAGATATTATATATTATATTATTAAATCACACTCACTGCCCAAGGACTATTATATGTTTAGAATATTATATGAATATTTATACAAGATAAAGGAATATTCTTTATCCATATTTTATCGGTATGTTGTGCAATTGTAACACATAAAGCAGACAAACTTAGGATGAAAAATGATGTATTAAGAAGTTACATATTATCGGACTATTAACGATTGTGAATTTTTATATAAAAAAAATTGGTATTTCGAACAATTCGTTATTACGAAATTATGTATCTGCTTATACTTTGTCAACATAATAAAATATTAATTTATGTATTTAAATACGTAGCACGTTTTCATCGTGGAAATATTTTGGGGAAGCTTTTGTCCAACATTGGACGTCATTTGGCTCACACACGATACGTAACCCAGGCATAAGGTTACATTCATATAATCCTGGTATAACCAGATTATAGTTAGAAGATCCTAGATAAGATAAATAGAAATAAATAATAAACTACTACTAAATAACCTACTACTAAATAAACTACTACTACTAATGTTTAGGGTATATATACACTACCCTATACATTTACGGCACTAGACAACGTTAATAATAATTAAACCTGGAGTAATAACGGGGCTAAAAGTCTAATTAAAATAATGAATGTGTATTGGATGTGATTAGCTTCTTGCTAATTACGTGTAGATAAGGTACACTTCATATAGTTTCATGTATAAATGTGTTATAAAAAGTTGATAGTGCTGAGGAGCCATTATCTAGAAATTTAAAGCTTTACACTTGTCTAACTTTTAAATTTGTCTGTATCGATGGTAAACGTTTATGTTTGTCATTTTCTATCTCTTGTTCTTGTGTAGCTGATACGAAATCGTTGATTACTTCTACATTTACTCATTGGTTCCGTTTGCCTTACTGGACTATATGAAAACTGCAAATTCATGTATGGCTCACTTGTTTATTTATTTATTGATCACTTTATACACACATAAAATTCAAAATACAAAATAAAAACGTAGCGTTAATTCCGTTAATTGTCAGTTTAATTAAGCCAGGATGCGATATGCACCGCCCTCTCGCCCGTAATAATAAAATATAAAACATGCACATGCAAGAAGGACAGTATAAAAATGCAAATTTCATGCGCCTGTAAAATTCAAAATTCAAAAATCATTAATTCCGTAAAAATATTACATTTGTGTGGAATCGTCTATATTTTTTTTACCTTATTGTGCAGTGCATGACGTGGCAGCTACTGAGAAACACTGCCAGAAAACTCAGTAGGAATCGTTTTTTAGCATATTTATTTCTTACATAAAATGACATTGTATTGAAATGTGTTAATTTAGTGCGACTCAATCCCAAGCTGTTTTGTCACTTAAATAATCAGAAGTTTTGTAGTAAGCCCTGCTACACAATTTGGCTTTTATAATTCTTTTAAACTTATTCGTAGACATTTCTCGGATATCAATGGAAAGTTTGTTATAGAATCTTATACATTACGATATGCAACACGTGTTTCAGTCCTCCACGGACCATTCTCAAGAGATGCTAACTCGTCGAGGGCTCGGAAGGGTAAGGTAGAGTAGCAGGTGCAGTCAGGTATAGAAGTTACAAACTGGGTAGAGGATGGTGCAGGGTGGTCAAAGTCAAGTAAAACCCGAAATCATATGACATATAATAACAAACTTGACTTTACCTGACCTTGAGAAGTATTTCCACGGAATCTGGTGTTTGTAATCCGTTGTAATGTCAACCATTTTACTGGCAGTAATTATTGCTTTCAATGTGTGAAACAATTGCACGTGATTTTGTTTATAGCTATTAAACGGTGTTGTTACGTTGACAAGTTGTCATGTTATATAATCTACAATACGTGTATTATCCATTTTATGTAGATGTACTATGTTGCGCATTTATCGTATTACCTTTGCGAACATTTGAAATTCTAGTTTAGTGACTGCCTTATTGTCATTGTAAGGACAATGACGATTTCCTTATTTGTGGTTGATGGAAAGAAATCAGTTACTAACCCAAATATAAGTAAAGGGTCTACCAGAGCCAATGAAAAGATTGTACGGATTAGTTGAATAACCTTAATTATGTCAAAAAACAGTCCGAAGTGTAAGTTTTTGATTAATAATTTACAAAGAAGAAATAACGTACTAAAATCGGTGCAGATAGTGAAATTGACGAGCGCCGTGACTCCTGTTGGAGGTTTACGGGTTTGATCCACGCATAAGAGAAAATATTTGTGTTCTTAAACTTGTCTAGGTCTCGATGTTTTCTGTGTATGTCCATGTATATATTTACAGATAAAATAATAACTATTATAGAAATAATTATTTCTATTCGTTGTCTCTTTGTATATTTAAGCTTAACTTAATTTCTCGTAGATGGCGCTGTGTGATGTTTCCTAGATATTTATTTATTCATTTCTGACAGATATAAGTAATAAATAAAGCTAAAGTTCAATAGAGAAAGAAATACTTTACTATGTCAAATAGACACTGAGCTTGAAGATCCTTGAAAATCCAGTAAGAAAATATTATGATACTGGATGTATTTTTAATGAAAGGCATCAAGCATATGGAAATAAAATCTCTTATCGTTTTATTCAATATCAACATGTGACGTTATTAGTTATTATCTCCTTCCGTCTCTCTCGGCGGACTATTTGATAAGGGTATTTTGATGTATAAATAATGTTTGTTACATTGTTGTCACACTGATATACATTTGTTTGAATGTGCTGCTTTTGGCAGAGTTACTAAGAACTGTAAACGTACAAAGTCTTTTGAAATTTGAATATCCATACTTAGTTACTTCTTTCGCCTTTAACCGACCGGGCGACCCAAAAAGGAGGAAGTTATCAATTTGACTGTATGTTTATTTATTTTCTTATGTGAACGTTACGCGATTATCCAATGTTTGCAAACTGATATTAATAATTCTTATTTCGATTGGGAATGTTTACGAGATGGATATTTATATATGTTGTTCAAAGCGGTTGTTATACATATAAATATAAATTGAAATCGGTTGTATGTTATTAATACATTTTTTTGAATATGCAGCGTTCGCACTAGAAAATAATCTCTATATGTACATAATTCACGGATTCAAACACGTTCTTGTTATTAAATCACCAAATAGTATTAAGCGTATTTTCTCCAAAAATATCCAGAGAATTCAAATGAAGCGTGCCTAAAAACTATGTTAGCAGGGAAAATAACGACAGGGGTTGTTAGTTTATTGAAACACGAATTGTTGTTCTATTTTAATTTGTTTAGTTTCTACTATTATGTGATTTCGGAGCTTTTCTCCTCGCTTTCTGTTTTAGTTCAATATTTTTGTCGTGAAATATATATATTTTTTAATTAATTGCTGATTCTTAATTAGTTATGAAAGAAAACCAAGCTAGGAAATGTTTACACTTACTTAGTGCAAAATCATAACCGAACTTATCGCAGAAAGCTGAGATTGCAAATAGAAAATATATAAATATAGATATTATGGGGCCGAATAGGTTGTGGCGATTACGCCGTAACGATGAAATGTTTTACGGATCCTCGATCGAACGTGCGATCCGAAAACCGATCTTCCCATGCATCTCAATCGTGGTTCGAACCGGCGCGGGATTCTTAACTTTTTTTTATATATCAGAGGACCACAAACGAGCAAGTGGGTCACCTAATGGCAAGTGATCACCGCCGCCCATGAACACTCGCAACGCCAGAGGAGCCGCGAATGCGTTGTAGGCCTTTAAGAGTTAGCTAACAAGTGTTGCTGACCCTTCCCCCCACCCCGATGAGCTCTGGCGATCTTACTGACACGCAGAAACACAACATTAAAATTATTAATGTTATTATTAAGGAATGTCTTCTGTAAGGTGGAGCTGCTTCCCCAGTCGGGCTGCTCTTTGAGCAAATGAACGCTGTGCCCTACCTCTCTTAACTTGTAGTCTAATTTGCTAGTTGGCGTTCCTGCCGCTCGCCTCTATTGTCCGGTGAAAGTGAAAGCCTCCTAGTCTAACTGTAAACACCCGGGCAGACTTAGACTTTTATTAAACATAGCTAAGAACATCTTCATGAATCTAGCTATTGAATAAAATACCGTATTGAAATACGATGCCACATACTGCATTTTATTAAGGGAGTTGAAACCTATATTATGTATTGTAAATAAATAAATAAATAAGGTTTTATTCACGTAGACTTTAAAAAAGCGCTTGTAAATAGTCAGAACATGTTTTTAGTAATATAGTTGTATACATTATTATTTCTAGTAACATAGATTAGATATTGTATTTATGGAGATGTCCTGTAAGAAGGATTTTTTGATATTCCGTTCCTAAAGGCGTAAAAAGTCCTGAAATTTTATATTCAGGCTTATGGTTAATAATAGGTATACCTATTTAATCCCGTGTTGGCGTTTTTTCAAGTCTACCGCTGTCTACCACAGAACGATGAAATAGAGATTATAAGTTTGTATGTAGTGTCTGTTAATTTTGATTTAACAACTTTTAAACTAAGTTTTCTAGTTAAAATTTAACATAAAGATACTTAATCGCTTATGTAATAAGAAAATATGTAAATTATGAAGTAAGAGGCATGGATTACAACTTCTACGCTTCTGAATATACCTAAACGTATATTAATTAAATCATCAGGAAATATGGACTGAAAATTTGCGTATAAAGTTTGTCAGTTTTAAACAGTGTCAGTTTGGATAAAGTTGCGGGGAAGTGTTATTCTGTTTATAAAAAGTACAGCTTAAATAAAAGCTCGCTGAAAGTACATAAAATGTTCTACAGCCAAAACACAGTTTTATGTTAGGTACATAGTGGTTTTTCAGTGATAACTATCTTCAGTCGCTATGTGATCGTCGCGTTTTATCGCCTTTTGCGACCTTAGTCATTACATAGACGTTTAAGCGATGTGACACATTTTCGGGAGTGTTGATGTGTTTTGGGCTCATAAATGGCTTTAGAGCCATTTTGAGTCAATTTCTAAGTCATTCTAAGTTACGAGTAATAAATTTGTTAATAGGCAAATTTTAGTTGTAGATTGGAATTGTTTTCTTTATTAATGTTGAAATTCATGATGATATCCAATACTTATTAATGTTAATATAGAGCAACAAACACTTATGCATTTCAACGTCAGTAGCTAGCATGTGTCCTCGCGCGCGCTTTACAATTTTTGAAGTTATACTACTTTTGGCGCGATGGAGAAAAATGATGAGAGTGAATTTTTACGATGCGCGCGCACACCGACACCAAAAAATTTAACTGCATGAAGTTAGTTCTAGGTGGCATGAGAGTGAATTTTTACGATGCGCGCGCATCGTAAAAATAACAGCATGACGTTAGTTCTAGGTGGTATGAAAATTGATAACTTTGTTCAAGTTGTATATTAAGAAGTATAACTTCTAACGCGTGTACATAAGTACACACAAGTTTTTTTTTGTCTTATTTTAGAAGTAAAACTTCTTTACATACGCTGGACTTGGGGAGTAAGCTGGTGAATGCGTGACAAGAGCGTAACGAAAAGTGTTGGGCGATGCGAACGGAAGCTGAGTGGAAGATAGAAAGAGAGAGGGTTACGTTTCGTATATTACCATAGGGGACAGAGAGAGCACACTGTTTCCTTGTCTTTCTCTTTTAGCCAGTTGGCTATGTTTCGTATCTATCTATGTAAGTTTTGCTTCAGTCGTATGTAGGTACTAAAGAACATTTGTTTTTTATTTCATCTTGTCTTTTGGATGGGAGTTAATATGGAGAATATAATTGCTCTAAAACTGTTAACTGGTTTCGATTCACGATTGAAGTCAGTAAAGCAAACGGACACCGTAGCCTATATATGATTGAACAGCTGGGGCATAACTGCAAAACTTTTCATTGTTCAATGGTTCTATAGAACTGATAGAACCATGTTGTAGGATTTTAGGACGCTGGCAAAACGATTTCGAAGTTGGTCGTGAAATCTAATTCAGCTATATAATACTCATACTAAATGGCAATTTGGGTTCAACAAATACCATCTGAAAATACTCTTAAAAAATTCTATTCCCCAAACTTTTAAGTGAAACTGTGAAATGTCTGTGTCAAACTTATATTGCTGTTGAGAATTCTAAAATAACTTGCGAAAGTAATATCTTAAGTTTGAATCCTTTGAATAAACAGCAATGGAAGGATATTACGTTTCCCTCCCTTAAGACTTTAGCGTACCCTCGCCTTTATTGTTAGGATACGCTCTAGGGATACACCCAATAAGTGCACGTTATGAGAACTGGAATAGCTTAAACGGGGTTGTGAATGAACACGACCGCCAATATCTAGCCGTTAAAAATGTCTTGGCGGCATCTATTGCTTAAACGCAACGTCGTCTAATGCTTAAACGCAAACCATCAAATATAGCTAAGAGCTATCTATAAGGTGTTACGTAGATAACGGACGAAACATATAGAGCTTTAACATTAAAAACTTAACAACGGGTAAAATTAAACTTGCAAAATACGTTTATAAAAAGTTTAATTTCCTCTACAAAAATCTTGAGCAACTGACGCCTCTCGTATGGGGAGCCGACATAATATGTTTACATATTGCACTAAATTTGATTTGTTCAGATTAGGCTAATTCAATGTTAAGATTTTTGTAAAAATGTTCATTTTAACTCAAACTTCTTTACGTATGCTTAAACGACTTCAAAAAGGATATCAATTGATATTGAAAATCAATGATGTTTTTGTGTTTATAAACCTAAAATTTTATTTGATGGGGAATGCTTATTTATTTTAATCAAAGGTTGTATATTTTTTAAACAGTGGGTAATTATTGATATAGTAAAATCGTAAGGGTTGAGATGTTTGCAGTAGTTTCATAGTAGATAATTATTCCGTAAGTAAGCTTCCAAATAATCACTTTTGAGTCTTGTTTGGTACCTCATCTCGCAGGAATTAATGAACGGATTCATTTCAAAAGTTATTAATCCAACTTCAGTTTGAATGCATGGTTTTATCTCATTTGGTCCAGCGATTCTCCAGATACAGCTAGAATCAACGGGTACAACGTGGAGGTCTTATTTAATTTAACTAGACTAACGACTATATCTAGGAGAAAATGCTTTACCCACTCAGATCAATATTTAGAATAATCCTTCAACTTAAAAGAAAAGATAACGTAGGATTTAATTATCCATCTTCACCACCACTCACAAACAATTGCGACGCCTAACTATATTAGAGTGTTTATGCACTCATCCGAGTTGAGTTTCAGAAATGATGATATTTAAACCGACGGCGTCATATTATGCTAATTTCGATAACTGCGGATAAAATCGTGGGCACAGATAGTAGTAATAAAAGTATTGAAGTCTACGTGTAATATTTATAGTCAGCACTTTTTACACTACCTGTGTTTCTCTATTCCCTCTTTAAGCTCGAGATTTTTAAGTCGCGTTTTTAAGAGAATTCGCGACGATATAAATCGTAAATCTTTTTAATCTGACCCATTTTCCCACGCTCACGTTACATGAGGCGAAAACTCATGCCTTAACCTACTTGCACCGGTAACTTACTGTTTGCACACTTTTTATTATTAAATTCAAACAGAAGTGACAAACATTTAAAATATTTACTTATGTAAAATAGTTGTCTTATGTAGACAGTTAGCCAGTCACCGATATTTGTTTGTCGTTTTGTTTGTGTGAGCATACAAAAACTAATGATACTTTTTTATTCTGTCTTTCCTAAAAAAAGTGTATGAGTTGTTAAATCCGCCCAGTAGGCTTCTGGCATGGTTTAACTATTGTATAATGAACACTCAATAAGTTAAAACTAATTTGGCGGGCATACATCAATAGACCTTGCTTAACCTCACCGATTGCTTACAGACTGATAAGGCCACCTATCTAAGAGCGGCTTAGTCTATATAATTATTTTAATTTGCGTTACGATGATAGGAGCCAGGGGTCATCTCTTGTAATGGGTTATGCTACGAGTACCGAGATAAGGTTTGTTTTTATACAATTCAATCTGCTAATAGGCATACGGTCCACCTAAGTTTAAACGGTCTATATAGCCTATGGACGTTTGCTAAAACCGGGGTATCCCTTGCGTATTGCTGACCCTTTACAAACCTTAATGTCCCTTTTCTGAAGGATGTTTCTGTTGGCTCTTGCGGATAACCGTAAAATTATTCCAAATTCGCAGCGTAGGTACGTGACAAGAAGTTTAGTACGTTCCAATTTATACGCCAATGTATAAGTTTCTAGGAAATTATAACGACACTATATTAAAGAAATCACAGACTTCTAACTTATAAAATCTTTCTTTCTCGGAGATATCTTACTGCCCAAAACTACTGTCATACAGTACGAGTATATAACATTCGAACTATACGTGAAATCAATTTTGAAATGGCAGTGATACGGATACTTAATATCCAATGAGAATCTCACCCGAACAATGCGGCACAGGCCGGATATTTCGCCCCTCGATATTTGGTAGTTCAAGGGCAGTTACAGCATCTTTAAATAACCACATTCTGTACATACGAATATATGAATGACACATGCAATATATCTAACGGATAATCGCGTAACATACATACAAAAAAAATGACGAGTTGATAACCTCCTTCTTTTGAGTTCGCGTTATAAAATATAACCGACATCATTACCATAGAGGCCAGGTGAAGCAATTAATAAGGTTTATCAGAACATAACAACGATCTGGCGTTAGTGCAATGAGTCGGAAAATTAATGCAAATTCTTCATCACAAGAAATGTATCCCATTAATTTGAGCGGCGAACCGTTTCATGTTAGCTGACAATTCCAAAGTGTTAAAAATTGCTAGATGAGGTATTTACGAAGAGAATGGTTTTCAGTTACGTAGTGATACTCGCGTGTAGAAGTTTGAATACTATTTAACTTAAAGGAAGTCGAAATAAAATTTTCAAGCTCCTCATAAATTATAATAAGAATAAGTTTCAAGTGCACATATATCTGGGGGGACGTTACTCTCTAAAGGGTGAACTTATTTTAACTTGATTTTTAAATCTTGCGGAATATGTCCTGAAAAACAAAACCCTGAAAATAAAATGATGAGTGGATGGTACAGTCAACAGCAAAAGTAGATGATCAAAGTTGGATATTCAATACTAATTATCATAAATTGCGACAAAATAGTGTGGTGGTGAAGAGTATCTAGTTGAAGGTGTGCGTGAGTGTTAAGTGTAAAAAATATTAACTAGTGAAAACTGCCGCCCAATAGCATCATAAACTCAAAACGCAGGTCCGATTTGGATCATCTACTTATGCTGTTGACTGTACTCCTTGTTTTTCATCAACCCTCATTACTATTGTCCGGGGATGCAGTATATGTAAACTTCATGACTTCATTTTTCAAGCAATGCCCGCATTTCAAATATTATAACTCTACTTTGTTAATAAATAAAACGACTTTAACTTAATAACTGATGAACTTTATAACTAATAAATTATACTTTATAACTAATTAAGTTGTTATTAATTTGTTAATATACTTTGTCTTATGTCGAAAAAAAAATATGCAGCAGGTGACTTTCATTTCCCTTATGCATATGTATTTGTACTTAAATTGATGTAAAGTTCTTTAAAGATAATTGAGTGAACACATATGTATTTTATTCCTTTATAACGCGAAAACACACTAGTGTCAATGTTGTTTTACAATATTTTTGCCTAATATTATATTCCTAAATTAATTGAACAGTGTATATCCCTCAGTGTGATTAATCCTAACTGATGGGGAGCATCTAGAGAAACCAACAGATTTATTTAAATTCCGTTAGAATTGATACTAATTTTACTAGATTTACTAATTTCTTATCTCCACATTGCCCAGTGATGTTAGTAATGTTTTAATATTATTACTGCATGGGTCATTTGGTAACAAGTAAGTTTATTTGACCACAAATACGTATAGGGTCACAATGTTTAATATGTCTCTATAATTTCCAAGTTAAGTATGCTTAAATCCAGTTCCATTAAGAGTCACTTTGAGCCCAAATGCTTTGAACTCTGCATGTCAAGATATGACGTTATAAAGTTTTAGTTAGTTTTTTAAATGTTCTTCTCAACGTGGCAGCTACTCAGATAGTGCGAACAAAATTAATTGACAGAAAGTAACTTCCAACAATTGGCTATGCTTTGACTTTAACTGTTCTGAAAGTTTCCAACATTCAAAGGGGTGGATAAAATTTGTTTGTAAGACTATGTTTTGCATCGATAATTCCTTGCCCATCTTTTTACTGTCGTTCGTATTCAGATTAATTGAATCTTGATTAAAGATATATAATATCTATATACATCTGTGCCGAATAAATGAAAAAAAAAACACAAGTAATCTAATCCACTACAAAAACAACCAGGTTGGTAAATAAGACGTGCCTTTCGCCGATGGTCGAAGGTTTGATTCACACCCAGGACAAATAGTTGTGTGCATGAACATGTCGTGTTAGTCCTGACTCTGGATGTAATTATCTATATAAGTATGTATTTACAAAAAGAAAAGTATATGTAGTATATCAGTTATCTGGTTTCCATAGTACAAGCTCTGCTTAGTTTGGGATCAGATGGCCGTGTTTGAAAAAGAAAAGCTTATGTGTTTCCCATATGCCTTTATCGACAGCACTCTTAGCAGCACTCTTGGCTGCTTCTGATAATCTGATTATCAGGGAGGGAGATTGACTGTGCTACACGCCGTCTTATTTAAAGCCCTATCCCTGCGTCCTGATTATCTCTGGTTGTGTAGCATGGTCGTCCCATCAGACAATGAGAGCGAGAGAATAGATAGTGCATATGTAATTGCTCATACACTCGTACACGCCTATATGCTATGCGTATTTGGGCTGTCTCCGTTAAGACAGTAGCCGAATTTCTACGGAAGACTATTAGAGGTGATGATATTGCACGCAGTAACTGTAAATAACAATGTTTCCACAAAGCTATTATCCAATGAGTGGTGCCCCGCAATTTGTTTTACACGCGTCGCGTTGCACTGTTTTGCGTTGATAAAACATGTTATCAGTGATGTCATGCATGTTTTACCTAGTTGACTCATTACTATTTTTTCCAAAGAATTTAGTAACGTAGCTGTTTATCTATAGATTCACTATAAAAAAACGGAATCTTATTAGTATGTTCATTCTATTAGCATTTACATACTAATTTTGAGGGGAGAGGAGTAAAGAGGAAACAAAAAAGTCACAAAATGGAGTATGTTTGAGTTTATTTGTTACCTCTCCATGCGTCAACTACAAAACCGATCCGCCTATTATTTGGAACGATGGTAATGATAACCCAGAAGGATTAGAAACGCGGGCGGAAGCCATTGTCAGATTAAAAGTTTTGACCGATACTATGGACGCTTGCATTCCCTCTCCCCGGAGAACTCTAGGAAGCAATATAAAGCTATTATTACTGCTTCTATTTTGTAATCTACCCATGACAGTTCGCTACTGTGGAGCGTTAGTTGGTAACAATGGGAATTTAAGTGTGTTCGCTTATTAACGTACTAGCTGTGCCCCGCGATTTTACCCGCGTTAAACTTTATAAATTTTCACTGCTCCTCCCCCATAGGTGATAGCATGATAATATGTAGCCTATATGTTGACCCGACCTCTTAGTAATATCCATACAAAATTTGAAGTAAATCTATGCAGTACTTTTTGAGTTTAGCCCGGACATACATACAACAGACAAACAGACAAAAATTCTAAAAACTATATTTTTGGGTTCGATATCGATTGTACATAGATTACACCCCGAATATCCTTTTTTTAAAATATGCAATGTACAGTTTTGACTTTCCTACGATTTTATTATATGTATAGATATGTGTGTATTTTATTATATGTAAAATTTTTGTTGTCTGATATTCTTCAAGTTGTTCATTTTAATGGCTAGGTGGACTCTCTATTCATCTCGTACTATTTACATTACACATTGCGCAATTTCTATTAATAGGCCAAACAACCATACATACCACTTAAGGGTACGAGGTAACCTCGTACCATTAGGCACAAGTTGCCTGCAGTGATATCTAGCGACCCACCCAGGATTACAACATTATCATAATAATACTTCTACTGTTATTTAATAAAGTTAATTATTTATTAAAGTCCAGCGGCACATATAGCATATGAACGTTGTGCTCTGCTACACTAAGATGTTGTAAAGATTCCCGCTTTCCAGGGGTCACGAGTAGGGTAATTAGAGCTATTGGGTACGGGCGCGGTAATTCATTACCTGTTTATTTTATTTTCCCTGGTTCTAAACAAGAAGAAACTAATTAAGTTCGTCTAGACTAAAATATGTTTCCATAAATTAGGTACAACTTATATGAGTTCGATTGTATAATTTACCGTTTTACTTATAGAAAATGTAAATTAGGTCCATGTTTATTTATCACCGTCATGTCGGCGACGTTTCAACGCGATCAAAGTTGTAGCGCGCTGAGCCACTGGGGCGCCGCCCCGTGACGTCATCGCCTCGCCTCTACAGCCCCTTAATAACGAGTAAACATGACCCTTGTGTCGTGTTTACCTTGCTCCCGCCCGACCGAACCTCGTAATATTTGACGCCTACTGGTGATTAGAAAACCTGTCTCTTTTTATAACTTGATATATTCATTTGAAGCTGTCAGCGATGCCATGATGTCATATGTGGATTGACGAATAGCAATCCAGTTTTGGAACGACGAAGCTGAGGAAGACTAGCTGCAAGTTTGCTAGCCTTTGCGATGACTCGCCTACACGCTGCCTAATATGTGAACAGGTCCACTCATTAAAATACAACATCATAAATACATTTAAATGGTTTTACAAGTCCAAATAATTTGTTTATGTTTTATACTGCTTCCATTAAATAAAATAGAAGAAGTAAACTGCAGGACAATAGTAGGTATATATTTTTGCTGCTACGCTGTAGCATGTCCAGTAGGCTGTTCTGGGAAAAAAACTCAGTAAATCCCACCGGAAATGCTACGGCGTAGCAATCTGGGTTTCTGGAATAAACGCCATCAATCCTACTGCCTGAGCAGCCCAATAGGGATTTCGGGAATATACCTTAAATAAATACATAAATTGATAAATAAGTTTTAGGAAATACGGTTAAGAGTTATACAAACACATATATATGGCGGGTAATTATTATAATTTACATTATCAAAATCTAGTAAGTATACTTTGACTTTCATTACTTTGTAATAAGTAAGTTATAATACATATTTTTTGAATAAATCCTTCAATAGTCTATTTCATTGTAATCTTTTCCTAGTGGCATAAAGTGTTATAAAGTAAATGAATATTATAATTATGATATCAAATTGTATTTAAATGTGCTGCATAATTATTTACATTGAATTTGGTAAGTGAACTCAATTTTCCGAAAAAAAAATTGCGACTGCCAAATTACAAGGCCTTAATATTTTGTACCGCCATTAAGAGCTATTTTCCGATGATAATAGGTTCATTTGCTTTTATGTTACTATTTGTTTTCGCGCTCATAATACGGCTAACCACATCATTTTGATCGACTTTCCCATTTCTATGTTTATACAAACGACATATATCAATTAAAATATGATCATGATCGTATTATTTATCACGATGTGTTTAGATTCCATATTCACATTTACGCCGGAGAAAAGCTTTTCATAAATAGTTGCAGAACGTCAACATACTAAAATATCAAAACTTTCCTTATAAAATGCCATTTTTATCACGACACAAACATTTGTATATCTGTTACTCAAAACTTATTCCATTACCAGCTTTTTCAGTTATGTTAGTTTAAGGTATCATAATTATTGTAAGATTTGTTTCGTTTACTTTATGACATTGCCGAGTAGGCTTATTAGGTGTCTTACAGATGTCTTGCAATGCAAATGAGAGTGAATGCTCCTCAGTGGCAAATTGTAATCATGTATCATAATTTTCCTTCCACTTCCTTGTTAGGGAACGACGCAATAATATGTTGTCGTCTTCCAGTCCGTCCTCTATTTGGGAAGTCAATAGCATGGTCCACGCCTTTTACTGATGATAATAAGAATTTTTACGATTGAAGACCAATTATTGCGCTGTCTGGATAAGACGTTCCAGTTTAAAATTAATCTTAAGAATTTAAATTACCCGTAAATCTTGGCTGACTTAGATATTGACAGCTGACTCATTGATAACAGACAGATAAGTTAAATTGACCAAGTTTTCTAGAAATAGAAGGCTGAAAATGTAATTAGCTAACTTTGATTTCTTAAACTTTGTATTTCAGCAGTACTTCAAATTCTCAAAAGCTCAAGACAAAGATGGAACGTACTTGTGATATGTAAAGTTTTCAGTGCCAGTGGCGTGACCGTGAGAAACTCATCAGACTGACAAAATGAAAGTCTGTTGGGTGCACCGCAATGTTATCAGACTGTGAAAGAAAAGCGATGCTGAGTACAAAATTTGCAGTTAGTGGTTGATATTGTGAATTATTATTTCCCTTTCTATGGTCCTGTTAAAATAGAATTTGTGTGGTGATCTCCCCATTTATGCGACTCTTGCCAGTAATATGTCGCTACTGCCCAACACTGAGGAGACGCTTGCCGATGCCCTAGGCATGCTTTTGGCTCAGTTGTACAGTCTTGGATAGTTTTATTATCGTAACAAGTGAACATGATTTATTTATTTCTTTTTAATATCAACCTAATCTACCATTCCAAGTGATTTATGTGAAATTCATAGGTCAGACATGTCCTGCGTAACCTCCTAGTCTAACGTTGGTAGCTAGCGTGGTGACGAATAGTCACATCTCTACAGCTGTTTACCGATGAAATCACAGATTAACACACACAAGACTATGGCGGTGAGTGAGGTGTCTATGGGATTTTCAAACACTGTGGATATGAGAAATTTAAAAAATAGTACTAGATTTGTTTAGGCAATCGGCTGTAAAAAGTCTTAACATATTTAAGAAAAAACAATGCATCGCTCATGTAAGTGTATAAACAGCTAGTGTGAATTGAAAAAAATAAAAAGACCCTCCGTCTTACGAATATTCGATCAGGTCACGTGTCCGGACGCGAGTTTAACATTTTTTACCCATACCAAAAAAGGGGACATCGCCGCTGAAAAGTTTTCACTTAAAAAAAACAGAGATAAGAGTCTTTGTTGGTATCCTAGCTATGCTGATTAGGGGGCAGGTAACTACAAAAGCTCCTGTTGAATATAAACTTAAGAGCCTAAAATAAATACTGTATCTCTATTTAAATAAAATAAGGGAAACTGGGAAATTTCCTGTTCCCTTTAGCCGAACTACTTACTTTAGTTCGATTACGAGTAAATTTTTCGAAAGTTCTCTCATCCTAAAAAATACTATAGACAGTAATTGGCTGGAATTTATTACACAACATGGAGCGTGAAACTAATTGAAACAAATGTTTGACCTTACATAAATAGCTATCATTAACAACGCTAAGACAAACCGAACGTCTAAAAAATAAACAGGAACATTTTTATTCGCAGTTTTGGAAGACAAAGATCTTGTTTCTTGTAAATACTGTGTCTGACGTGTTTAGTGGACAAGAAAATTGTTTTGGGTTTCATAATAATACTTTTTCATTTCTTTTATGTAATAATCACTTCAAATGTTGATTGAAAAGGTTAACACAGATGTGGCTCTTTTGGGGTTTCGTACCAAAATGATAAAATCCTGTGGTATATCTGAGCGTCTACAAATATTTGCGATTACAATTTCAGTATTATTAGATGACTAGCTCTTTCTAAAAATGTTGGCCGTACATTTTTAGAAAGAGCTAGTAAGTAAGTAAATAGTAGAGTCTGGATGTACTTTGTGTCCGTCAATTATTTATTTGTAAAGTACCCCGCGATACAGGGATTAATTAAAGAAGTGCGGGCGATGTATTTTTTAAAAATAAAACATTTTTGAAGCTTTATATAATTGTATGTGTTCTTCATATTTCCTTTTATGATTTAATCGATTTGCAGATTGTATAATCAGTTTTGCTCTCTTTTATCTAAATCAGTGATAACAAGTGAGAATAAAAAATCCACTGAGATCCAATTTTTATTTTAAATTTGCTAGAAATCACCATCCTGATTTTTTTAATACGGTCTATGGTTATTTTTTTGGACAGTGCCCATTTTTAACATATCCTGGTCATTACCAGTTCCATATGGGTTTCATTACAATTTTGGTAGTGCGTAGGTTGAGCTGCTTGAATTAAGTAGGCACGTGACGGGTATCAGCTTGTAACGGGTAAAATAAAGAGGAAACAAACATACTCAAAACTGTTCTATCTGATGCACTACTCTGTCCGTATTTCTTCTTTAGATTCATATTTATTCATATAAATGAATAAATATGAATTGGCACTAAAGTTCGGTCGTGGAGAAGGAAGAAAGTCGTAAAGTGACCGTTTTACCTATTGATAGTCGTCACAAACAATTGTGTATTAAGTGTAAGTTTATACGATGATAATATCCTCCCGGCCGAATTTCGACCACGGCGGCCAGTCTCAATAGAGATTAGCCAATGGCGCAGGACATATTATAGTGCACAAGTGTGTGCGCAAACACAGGGTGGGGCACTTTCTATTCCATCACTCTCATGATCCGATGGGACGACTAGCGACACGACCGGAAAGAGGTCAGTTACAGGACTGACGGCCTTACGTGCTCTCCGAGGCACGGGGGTATAATACCGCCAACTTTATATATGAAATATTTCAAAGAGTAGACCAGAAATAAGACCCATTAAGACGACCGTCATTGCATCGGTACCAGCGTAACGCAATATACTTTCGCAGGAAGAGGACAGGGACAGGTAATAAAAAGTTAATGTAGTCAATTATTTCTGCTCAGCCTGATGACTATGAAATCGATCCGGTTGCAGATAGTCTGTAGTTTTAAGCTATAGTCAGATATCTAATGTGGATCGACGACACAACAGTAGATACACTTGGTGCTTGTTTAATAAAGACGGTGTCAAGATGAACCTGGTAGATAGCAGCGACAGGTTAGCCTGAGAGTTGATCCCATGAGAATTGGAAAAAGGCTAAGAAAAAGAAGTAGTAAAATATTGATCGATTAGCCTGTTAAATAATAATATATTTTTTGCCTGTTGGGTACCGTACTCCTGAGCAAAGTCCTCCTCTCTCACAGCAGACCCGAAAACATAACCGTACTGAACGGTCCGGTTAAAAGGACACAAACGGACATAATTACCAGTACGAGTCTTACTTGCTTTTACTGTGACGTCACGGTGGTTGACATTTACAATAGGTCATTAGAAAGTTACTTTAGTATTTTACGGCCTCTATTGTTTCGCGGATACTTTTTCTGCGGTTTTCTATTTCTTTAAAAGGATGCGTTAGTGGTTAGCTGATGAGAATCTACGGCCAGATTAACCTTCTTAGGTCATATGAAGTTGTTTGTGTAGCCAGTTCAACCAGTTTTTAGAACGGTTGTTTTTATTTCAATAAATAGTGGTGACGTAATGTTCGTTTGTGGATTTACGCGTACGTACGTCGATATTTTTTGAATATATTTGCGTTGCTAAAACCAACATTATTACCTATGTAATAAAGGCGCTGTCAAGTTCAAAGCGTATCTACCGACGTCGCGGTGAGTTATGCTGGGAATTATGCGGCACGTGCTGACCGCAAAGACCACCACATCTCATGAGATAGAGGGATGATATTCTCTCGTGATATCTCGTAGATGTTGTCCCGACTATGACCATCATACTGCGATCCCCAACCCGCTTGCCAAACGTGACGATTATAGCATTCCCGTCTAAATGATGGACACAACTCCATTGTGGAAATCTTTTTGGGAGGCCTTTGTCCAGCTGTGGACGTCATTCGTCTTACATAACGATGATGATGATTAAACGATGAAATTAATAATAATCCACTAAATATGATAGAATTATAAGGAATTTATTTATGACCTTATCGGGAATAAATTTAAAACTATTTTTCCTTTTGTTTTGTGTCTGCCACCTATTGTGGAGGTAATTAAAATTCATAATTAGCTTAGTTTAACATTTTACACAGTTCTTTATAACAAGAATATACATACGTAAGTAAGGCTTACAGACTACAGTGTAATAATCAGTAATACTTTGGGCAATTACAAATCACGTGTGAGAGTTAGATGAATCATTCGCCGGTACAGTATAAAAAGTGCATAGGTATACGAATATATATGCATGGACCAAATAGTTGTTCAGAATCACAATTAAATCTTGGTACAAATTAAGAAAAGGTGTTCTATGTCAACCTGTCATTTATTTTAATATTCTAGACTTAACCGTACCGTATATACCGTAGGGCTATGTCTACAAAATAAAATATACAGAACACGAAAAAAGTTATATATACATACACTACAATATTGACAAAACACGCTCAATATTAGCGCGGACTTTATGCTCCTAAGGTAAATTTCACCGACAGTAGAATCGTATAAAAATATTCCTTGTAACAGCGTTATCCTAAGTCTAGCCTACCTTACGACATCCTCCATCTGACTTTTTACTTGCTTTACGTTCCAAGTGCCAGACATGGTAATCTGGGGGCGCAATATCGCCGAATATTATCACTGTGTGTTCACCGCAACTACTCCTTATTGAAGGGGAGATTATGCCGAAGGCGCACGTCGGCATACAGGCTTATAAAGTTTTTGCAATTTTAATTTATAGTCTATAAGAAAATTCAAACTTGGAGCAATAATAAAATTTTATGGTATGTAAAATCTCTACTGCCAGATTTTTTTGGGTTAGTATAGTTATTTAACTCCGTCATACTAGATGGTCAAACGCCACAAGCATGGCACAGAAGTGTGGTGGTGCTCTTCTTCAAAAAGGGCGACAAGACCCTATTGAAGAATTATAGACCCATCACACTGCTGAGCCATGTTTACAAGTTGTTTTCGAGGGTCGTTACGAACCGTCTCGCGCGCAGGTTTGACGACTTCCAGCCTCCCGAACAAGCCGGTTTCCGAAAAGGCTTAAGCACCATAGGCCACATACATATGCTGCGGCAAGTTATACAGAAGACCGAAGAGTATAACAAGCCACTGTGCTTAGCGTTTGTGGACTATGAGAAAGCCTTTGATTCTATCGAAACATGGGCCGTGCTGAGGTCCAGGTCTCTCATAAGGTGCCAAATTGACTACCGGTATATCGAGGTGATAAAGTGTTTGTATGAAAACGCCACTATGTCAGTGCGACTCCAGGACCAGATCTCGAAACCTATCCACTTGCAGCGAGGCGTGAGACAGGGAGATGTTATATCTCCGAAACTGTTCACCGCTGCATTGGACGACGTCTTCAAGCTTCTGGACTGGAAAGGCTTTGGCATCAATGTCAATGGCGAGTACATCACTCACCTTCGATTTGCCGATGATATCGTAGTCACACTCAATTGAAAGTTGGTGACTCTGCACTCGAAGTTGTAGAGAACTATATTTACCTAGGACAGACCATCCAACTAGGTAGGTCCAACTTCGAGAAGGAGGTCAATCGTAGAATCCAACTCGGCTGGGCAGCGTTCGGGAAGCTACGTAACATCTTCTCGTCCAAAATACCGCAGTGTCTCAAGTCGAAAGTCTTCGACCAGTGTGTGTTGCCAGTGATGACATACGGAACAGAGACGTGGTCGCTCACTATGGGTCTTATTAGAAGGCTCAAGGTCACCCAAAGAGCAATGGAGAGGGCTATGCTCGGAGTTTCCCTGCGGGATCGCATCAGAAATGTCGAAATCCGCAGGCGAACCAAAGTCACCGACATAGCCCGAAGAATTGCCAAGTTGAAGTGGCAGTGGGCAGGGCACATAGCTCGTAGAGCCGACGGCCGTTGGGGCAGAAAGGTTCTCGAGTGGCGACCACGAACCGGAAGACGCAGCGTGGGCAGGCCCCCTACAAGATGGACCGATGATCTTGTGCGGGTAGCTGGAAAATGCTGGATGCGAATAGCACAAGACCGGTAATTGTGGAGATCTTTGGGGGAGGCCTTTGTCCAGCAGTGGACGTCTTTCGGCTGATATGATGATGGTGATGATAGTATAGTTTTGCATTGAAAAGTATCCAAGTTTGTTTTAACAATGTTTAAACCCTACCTAATGTAGATTTTGTACAGAATTGCAAATATTTTTTGCTGAATTTAATTTATTTTAGTTAAATTTAAGTTAATTTATTTTTATAATATAATTTAAAATCAATATTTGACACTATTGTAACAGCTATAGTATTTTTACTGTTTCTTTTTTACTATTTCTGTATTATAATACAGATTTTTAATTCAATTCTATATTTAGCTTTTATCAATGCTCTTATGATAATTCCGTTCCTATTTTGTATGTGATGTTTCATCATCATCATCATCATCATATCAGCCGAAAGACGTCCACTGCTGGACAAAGGCCTCCCCCAAAGATCTCCACAATTGCCGGTCTTGCGCTATTCGCTATGTGATGTTTACTAAATTTAATTTAATTTTAACCTAATTTATATTCAATTGTTTCGATGTTCATGTCTACTACTTACTTAGTCTGGAACAATATACCTACCCACATTGGAAATTATACTATTGTAACTCTGACTTTACTTTAAACTAAATTTTAAGAAATTATGTGTCCAGTAATTTTTTAAATTTACAGTCAGTTTTTTTTCTTTCTACGTACTTATAAACATTTTTTAAAAACTTTCTATTTAAATTCTGTGGATATCTGTAATTATTACAACACAAGGAATGTATATTTATTTACTGTCATAAATATCTCTGTTGATATTTCTTAATGAATAAAATAAAATATAAATTATGAAAATTCATTCTTTGTTATATCAATTCTTTGTTATAGTTATTTTATTAAGTAGTCATCTTATCTAGTAATCAAATTCATCCAACCATGTTAATATTTTTATAGTTAATAAATGTTTCTCATTATTTATATTTCACTTATACATCTCGTTATTTTAAAAGATATCTTTGGTTAGTTATAAGCCAATTTACACGTCCTTTATATGAAGAAGAAGAAGCATTTTTCTCACTGTCCTATGCGATGCATTGTTTTATGGAATAAACAGTATCAATACTTGGTCGAGATTCTAAAATAAATAAATAAGTAAGCGTGTGTGCCCATCACTATATTGAACAATAATAATCCAAATATATTAACTGTATTGTTATACGATTAATATCATGCATTATTGGAACGATTTCCAAGAAATCCCAATTGTATTTTATTTGTTTAGATAAAACTCTATCCCAATAGGCCTTAGATGTACATTTATACCAAATCCAATTCGCTCCCTTTATTCACCAAGTTCCTGTTTTGTTTTCCTTTGTGCAAACATGTCTTTGTGATTCCATCTTACAACAATAAATCTAATTCGGAAGTTATCAGTCAACTCTCAGAAAGTTGAAGCCTTTAGTTGAACATCGTATGTATGTATGGATTACCTATCAACTAACCAGAAAAGGAATTTATTTAGTCTGATATATGTATATTGGTATTTAATATCGTAAACCATATAGACATTGAAATAATTTACTGATTTATTAAATTTAGTCACCTATGCAGTGGAATAATATATGCAGTAAACGAAGTTTACTAATGTAATCCATAAATTCAATTTAAAAAATACGTTCATTATCGTACACGTCATAGACGTTAACCTACTTAAATAGTGGTAGCTCAGAGCTAAGCTAAGATTTTGGCGGATAAATATTTTGTCTCACTATAAGGTGTTCCTCTTAAGATGACTTCACTATCACACTTTTTGTCTCGAATTAAATTGAAATGTATGTAAGTAATTTATTTTTGAATATACTAGATAGATTACCGATTCACGCTAACGGTGAAATGGTGTGGACTAGCGTAGAAGTCATCCAGATATTCCGTCAGGATGACTTCTACGCACCCGTTACCTACCAACCAGATGACATAATCTCTCTTATGAACTATGCCCACTATATCACGAACCTAAAAGCATCTACCAAACGTAACGGTTATGCGATATCCCCTTATTTGGGGAGGCCATTGTCCCACAGTGGACGTCATTCATATTTTAATATCAGTAGACAAAAACAAAATCGGTGAAATACGATTTTATTCACATGTTTATTGAGTCAACCAAAGAAATTCGTAAACATGACACTTACTCGGTTATTAATAGTGATACACAAATGACTACGAAGAAGTGAAACTAATAAAGTCTTGGAAAAGAAGGTGACCTTTTTATTAGGTAATGGTAATGCAAACTAATGAACGTTATATTCGAGTCATGTGTTTGTCCTTCAATTTTCAATAAGCAGCAATGGTTCGAAATTAGTCATGCAAGCGATATATGTAGTCAGATCCCAAAAAGATTCTGAGAGCTGGTCCAACCACCTTGGTCCAGTGGGCTACTCCAATAGATATGGGAAAAAGGTAGGTCTCGATATATAAATTGGTAAACAGAACTTAATATAATGATTTTCAGGTTTTTACGACCGAGCCGGCAAGCAAGCATACGGCATGCCTGATGGTAAGCGGTTACCGTAGCGTATGACGCTTAGGACACGTGACATCAATCCTGAGTTGGTCAGCAACGCCCTCTTCGATGAGCTCTGGCGATTTTATTGATATCCGACGATATTGACACTTAAATGTTATTTATTACCTAAAGATTCTGGAAGGCTCTTCTATCTCTCCAGGTGTAGGTACTTTTCCAGTCGAGAGCAATTACGCTATGGTCTACCTATCTTAAATTTTGTTACAACTTTGAGCGCCCCATGGTTCATGTGTATGGTTACTAGAGCTTAAGGTTTAGGACGTGGTAGCTATGGACCCCTTAGACCTAGACCCCTAGACCCGATTTAAAATAAGAAATTCCTAAGCTATTCACGAAAATTCATAATATGCTTATCATAGGTGGATATTTTACTATTGTCTCCGAAGCCCATATTTTTATATCTAGCGAATCTGATAGACGTAGGTAGATGTTTTATGGACCATATTTTATTGCCTGTCTGAATATCTAATAAAATGGATTCCATGCACAATATGAATTTCTAGAAGCTTCTAAAGCAATTTGGATCTATAACGTCGGCTGTTGATACTCGAATGTTATAACCTAACCGTTTGAAACCCCGATACCTACTAGAAAAAAGATGAAACTTTGAATTTGCTTATAAACATAACTAATAATCAACTCTATTAAGATAATACCACGGTATTCAATCGTTATCTTTGCAATGTTCGATGCCACTGGCAGATAGACAGATCAAGAAATGCAGCATAGGTTTAAAACGTATAACACCCCTATTTTTCTGATTGGCGCTAAAATTTTGAGCAATTCTGAATGTCGACCAGTCAACCATGCAGGTCATGCTTAAAGTTCCCAAGAACAGGTGCACTCGGACCTGTCACGGAGTCTGTCACACGGGCAGAATAAGCAAGCCAGATTGCTTTACGTTCTCGGACGTGTAACACCGACTCTACGTTATTTGGTGCTTTTTGCTTGACAAATCCCAATTTTCTTTTTGTTTAACAATGGTAGTGGTAACGACATATAATATATCCTGAGTAAAATTCCAAACTAACACTAGACCAAAGAGGCAGCTAGCCAAATATGAGAGCGATCGTAAAAGATAATGGTACCTACGTTGAACATTTCAGTCTACCATTGGAATTAGTTAAACCTTTAATGACAGTGTAAACAGCGAATCGTTCGAGAGATAAAGCAAGCTTAATTTCTATGAAATCAGGATCAAGCTTTATGAAACGTGATTTATCACTGACTGGGTTTAGTGATCAATTAATGTTCATTGCGGAACTGGTGCCAGCTGCTGTGATGAATTGGTGAATTAATGTTTTTAAATTATACCAGAGATAAAACTCGATTAGGTAATTCATCTTAAGTGCTCGGCCAAATTGGCGTGTTGGTGAGCAGTCTAGCGCGTGGCGGGCGAACGCGCGGGACTACCCTAAATTTGTATGGATATTACACTGAGTGTGCGCAAAACAGTTTTTCTTTTTGTACCAAAATTAGCAACTTCTATTAAAATTGTAAGCAATTTAAAAGTTGTGAAGGAGGTTTGATGATTTCAGATTTTTCTTAACTAATGAATTATGCTACCATATTTATGATACAATTGCTAACAAGTAGGTCGTTTCATAGTTTTTTTTTTATCAAGAATCAAGAATCAATCATTTATTCACTGAATATGAGTGTATACATGAAGGTGTTAACAAATTTGATAGTTTCATCATACTCTGTCGATATGTCGACGTGTAAATATTATTAAATTAGAGATAACATAATTATTTATATTAAACAATAATTTTACACAATTTTAAAACAATTTAAATTATAATACATTCGATTTAAATCATATTACACATTAATATTTAATTAACAATTATAGATAAAACCGGTACATGTCACAATTACATAATATTTTATATTACACGTATATGTCATAATTATCATCAAAAATATATAATAAAATGTCATAGGTACATGTCAAAAAAAAATCAAATATTATTAAAATTTTAGAAAATAACGATATAAAGTAGATGTGGTTGTAGAAACTTTATATTTTGGTGCAGACATCATTTTGTTTCCATTCAAAAAATTCTTTAATAGTATAAAAACAATTTTGTAAAAGCCATTTAGTCAAACTTGTTTTAAATGTTTCTATAGGTAGCTCTTTAATATTATTTGGCAGTGCGTTAAAAACTTTAATGGCCATCATAAAAGTACTCTTGTCAAGTATTTTAGACTTGCTCCTTGGTAGGTGCAACCGATTATAGTGCCTGGTTTTACGAATAACGACCTCTTCATGCGTTGGAAAGTAACAGTTATACTTGTTATCAAAAACTGAAATTTCTCGAACATAACGATGGTAGAGGCAGTATTCGCAATTTCTGGAAAAGTGGCTTGCAACTATCAAGAAACCAGGCTCCACATACTGCTCTAACACATTTCTTTTGTATTTTAAATGCTTTAATAGCATCAACTGAATTGCCCCATAGTGGTAATCCATATAAAAGTACAGATGAAACGTATCCATGGTATGATAATAAAGCTGCATCCTGTGAGACAGTTTTTCTTATTCGTTTCAGAGCAAAAACGAACCGATTCAATTTATCGCAAATGTACTCTACATGGGATTTCCAATTAAGATTTTTATCTATTTTTATGCCCAAAAATAAGCTAGCTTCTTCATTTTTAACCATTGTATTTTTGTATTTTATACTCAGCTGTGTTGGCTGGGTGGCATAATTGTGAAATTGAATTATTTTTGTCTTATCAATATTAACGACTAACCTATTATAATCAAGCCATGTCACTATGTTATTTAACGAGTCATTTATTTCATCATTATACGTTTTTATGTCATTACATTTAACAATTATGGTTGTGTCATCTGCGAATAGCAGTGTCTTATGTCTGGTTATGTCCGGCAAGTCATTAATGAACAATATAAACATAAGCGGCCCCAGTATACTTCCTTGAGGAACTCCCCGGAAGTTTTCTTTATATTCTGACCTGTAATGTGATTTTATTACACAACGTTCATTTTTTGCCATTCTTGTTATTTCCGTGCATTGTTTACGTTTATTTAAATAGCTGTGTAACCATTCATGCGCAACACCCCTAAAACCATATCTTTCGAGCTTTTTGAGTAGTATTGTGTGGTCAATGAGATCAAATGCTTTACTCACATCTAGTAGCAAAGCTGCTACTTCTGTTTTACGATCGATACATTCAGAGACTTCTTTTACAAGATCAAAACATGCAAGGGTGGTGGACATGTTTTTGCGAAACCCGAACTGAGCTCGTGTTAAAATGTCATGTTTTTCAATAAATTTATTAAATCTAATAAGTATAGCTCGTTCGAAGACCTTCGACAGTACTGGATTAAGTGTTATTGGTCTGTAGTTATGCAGGTTTGTTTCGTCTCCTTTTTTATATAATGGTTTGACGATGGCAATTTTGAGTTGATCTGGAAATACACCCTCAATGAAAGACATATTTATTATATCACTTAGTGGTCTACAAATGAATTCAGCGCATAATTTTAAAACTTTTGTGCTTAATTCATCATAACGAACAGAGTTAGAGTTTTTTAAGCTTTTAATTATTTGGAATATTTCAATATGGTCCGTGGGCATCAAAAATATCGTATTTATTATGTACTTTAAATTGGAGATATTTGGGGGAGGGGTTCTACCATCAGGGGTATTCGTCAAATTAATAAAGAAGTCATTAAATAATTCACATATCTCTATAGGGTCAGAGGTCCTTACATTATCGCAATTGATTTGATTTATGTCACGACTGTGGCTTGAATTGTTTATATTCGTGTTAATAGTATTCCATGTAGCTTTACATTTGTTTGCACTTTTCAATAGATAATTCATATTATTATTTTTTTGTGCACTAAAGACACATTTTTTAAGTAATGCAGCATACCTTACGTATTTAATTTTATGTAAATGTTTGTCACTTTTAGAGAACATGTAGTTAAGGTACAGTTTTCTTTTTGTAGAGCATGATTTTTTAAGACCCTTCGTTTTCCATCTATTTTTCATTGAAATATTGGACATTTTCAGTTTGAGCGTAGGAAAACATAATTCATGGAAAAGAGTTAGTAATTCATGAAATATACTGAATTTTTGATTGGTAAGACGTTCATTATAAACCTCTGAAAATGTTAATTCTGACAAACACTCACGAAATTTTGCAATATTTTCACTACTGTAATCCCTACGATATTCATACCAAGTCTTCAGTGACGGTTTTATTCTTTGTGTCTTAAAACAAACAATCTGACCAGTTTCGTGGTCTGACAAGCCAAGTTTTAGGACTTCTGAATCAATTTTTTTTATGTTACTAGCTATAAGATCAATACAGGATAATTTCCGCGTAGCAGACTTGATATGAATACTGAAGTTGTGGTTGTTTAGTATACTGACCAATTCGTTGGTGACATTACCCTTTTTAAGTATATTTATATTCCAGTCACCACAGATAATAATCTTTTTATTTATTTTTCTATTAGTCCAATGCATGAGTAAGTCATTCAATTTATCTAGGAAGAGCGCTGAGTTACTATTCGGTGTCCTATAAATACATATTAATATAATATTAGGAGTTAATAATTCTATGCCACAGCATTTAAAGTGTAGTGGGCATGCGTACCTTTTTATAATATCAAGTGATTTGAATTCGAAGTCAGATTTTGTCAAAATACAAGTCCCACCCCGCCGCTGATTAGGACGACAAAAAGAATCAGCTAATGTGTACCCCTGTAATCTAATATTTGCTTCACAACCTTTTTGCACGAATGTTTCACTCAGGCATATAAGTTTTATTTTTTATTTAGTCTTAACTTTCCACCAGTCGTGCAAACCTATTGCAATTTTTTCTTGTATATGTTGCTAATTTTGATAAAAAAGGAACAATGTGTTTTTAACCGTATGATTCTAGTATATAAATAAAAATAAGAATCATTTGTGCTGCAGCATACACATTTATCCCGACGGATTATCCGCCCGGCCGCTCGCCTGCGCTCAAATGTAACCGAGCTCTTAGATTTGGTTAAAAGTAAATGCATTTAAAAACTTGTATGTTTTTTTTTAAGAAATACATATCTTTATCTAAAAATAACTCAAACAGAAAGGTGTGATCAATATGAAACGATTTTTCTCATACAACTTTGAACGTATCAGTCGGTCATATGTTTTCTAGAAAACAAAGCTAATGCTTAACACATACATATACTCCGGAAGGGTGCTAGCAAAGGAATCATAAATTTGATTCGCCAATGTGTATCGTTCGTAGCTTAACCGCAGAGCGCCTACCTCGGATTTGTAGTGGGTGTTGGTTTGCGGCCCGCCGGACGATAAAATATATACTATAAAAACTAAAGTTGAATACATGTGTATCTCTAGTTCTAATACCGTGACAAAATAAATATCAAATATCGAGTAAACACGATATTAAAGAAAAGGTCATACACCCGAAAAGAAATAAGTTCCTCTTGTTGTCTACTCTATGCAAAACAGTCATGTCTTCTGGGAATTTGCTAATAGTTTCCATTATACGAGAAAAAATATACACAAGAGCAAGTTAAACGTTTCGCTTTCAATTAATTACTCTTGATATAAGCGTGGGAATTTTTCTTATCATGTCTTACGCTTTGTCAAGTATTAGCATAATTGAGCACACTGTGAAAGCTTTATCGTTGTGGATCTAGTTAGTTTTTTTAAACGGCGTTTAATTTTTAACCGTGATACAAACAGACGGTTGTTATTACCTTTAATGGAAACTCTGTATTTTGGCGCTGTATCTCCCTTAAGGCTCCTTGCTACACACAATTCCGGCGGCGATGCCGCCGGTTTTTTGCCGAGCGGCCATGCCGCCGGCATATGTATGGCGCCGGCACGTCCCGTATAAAGCCGCCAAGCATCATTGGCCACTATTAACTCGAATGCCGGGAGCGTTCTGACGACGGTACCCCGCGCAACTCGCCGGCACACCTCGGCGGCCATGCCGGCGGCTCGAAGACCCTCCGGTCTGCCGGTGGCAGTGCCGGCGCCCCGGGTGCCGGTATTGCCGCCGGCATTGTGTGTGGGAATTTTAATGGAGAGATTTTTATATTTGAGTTATATTTTGAGACGGGGAAATTATTCTTAGCTCTGTTTCATAAAGTTTCATTAAAATTAATTCAGCCTTTCAAAAGTTACAGCCGTTACCGATTCATCTCTTTTTAACGCGCCAAACAAAGTAAGGAGTTAAAAGCCTATGTATGTGTATGTGTTTGTGGAATCTTATTTTCCAAATGGATGAATCGCTTTCTATTTGTTTCGATAAAATACTTTTTTTGTGATCAAAGTGACAATTTTCCAGTAGATCTATTCTTTTTACTATTCCTATCTGGATATAGCGAACCGACTATTTTTGTTTCTACGATTTATTTACCGCGTTGGGATCAAGAGGAGTGACAGTTCTGTTAATATTGTTGACACTTTCATGGATTGCGTACCGATCGTGAACTCAATATTTTGCCCAGAGAAATTCCTTAGTACATATTTCTGCCAACGAAATTAGGAATTATTTTCCGGACGCGGACAGGCTCGAGACAGGTGGAATTGCTTCCAACGAGATCTATAGCTACAATAACTTTGAATTAGTTGGTAAGATCTCGTCCATGTTTTCTCGTAAGCTTTGTTGGTAAAATCCTTCGTTTTATTTAATCTCGATCGGAACGGAAGCTGACATATTTTTCCCCAGATATAAGTAGAGTAAGTAAGGATATGGAAACTGCTGGAGGCAATTGTGGATACCTTTGGGGGAGGCCTTTGTCCAGCCGTGGACGTCTTTCGGCCGATATGATAATGATGACGAAGTAAGGATATTCCGCCTAATTGAATTTATTAGCAACATTTTTCAGTGTACACGTGATATTTTGGACATTGATCGAGGAGGGGATTCGGCAGGTTCGTAGGCCTAATTGATGACAAATATTTGATATTCTTTTTCAAAATATAACAATTAAAAGTTAGATATATATTATTTCCAGTATTTTATAGATGAAAGCTAGTAAATTTCCGTGTGCAAATCACTTTTATGGATGTGTTTTACCACGACGCCATTCATGAGTTACTGTACATAAAGAAGACGATAGTATTCCAACTTAGCATGTCTAAGTTGCAGTTCTAACTTATGTAACTAACTTACAATAGAAGACTGTGAAAGCCAAATCAGTTTGCATTCGTAGGCAGTTGATTAGAAACAGCATGCACTGTTGCATTCACCAGTTGGTTACGCCTTTGTTATTTATATTTGTTAGAAAATGTGTGTTATTATATTTTCTAATAATAACTCCATGAATAACCTAACCATTATAAAATATTATCATGATATATTAATGCAAATTGAACTTAGGACTAAGTAAATCGAAAGGTGAACTTATAGACTTAAAAAAATTACATGATACAGATACACACACACAAACGCGTGGAAATTTCGTTAAAACTAATCTGTTATTTGCTTTGTTTTATAACATAACTCAGTTAGGTACATACTTTCTTTAATTTCAATACAATTCTGCATGATTTCATACAGGGATAGTTTCTGACAGGTACTCACCAACCGTACACGTTTCAATATACACATTAAAATATTACATAAAAACATTTAATGCAATTACTAAGTGCACCAATAATGAAGTCATAATAGTGCGAAATGTATAGTTACCAAGCATTTATGAAATATACGGTTTGCCTAAATTTATATTAAACTATATATAGCTTCTAAAACTAGTTTTAATCACCTTCCCTATCGAATTAATGAAGTTATACAGGTCCTTTGTTCGCAGACAATGGTTTTAGCACTATCATAAATATCTTAATGAGTTCGCAGTTTGTACGAATAATTGTTCTACTGTTCATGGAACTCGTAACTCGCTCTTGACTTAAATTGCGTAGATACACCTATTGTGCGGTAATGCTTAAAACATTGATGATTCATAATCATTTTCAATTTGTGGAAATTTTTACCATAGTCATTATTATGATTGTAGTACAAATTTCCATGATACAGATATCAATATCTTAATCATCCAATATAATGTAGATCCACCCGATGATTTTTGTATATCGGTTAGAGTTGCTTAGAAAGCTTCACTGAACAATCGAATCGCGTTGGGGTTTAAAGGTAGACCCAAAAGCAAATGTTTTTGCATCCAAATATGAAGTTCGTTTTACGTGTATCACACCACACCATCTACATGTAAACGTTTCATTACGTCGGAAGGACTCGGGATAGATTTTATCTTAACCTCTCCGTCATAAACTGTCTCCGTTACACTAGCAGTATAAGCTCCGCTGATGTAGCTTCGCAAAATGTCGACGTCTTAAAAATCTTCGAGACTGCCTGTATTATAAAATCCGACCGGTATCTTGATGGGTTGCTTGAGAAACCCGCCGCATATTATGAGTAAGCATCTGGACTGTTGCCAGGAAATATTATTTTAGCAAACATTGCAGAGCCTTCCGGCGTCCTGGAGCCGAGACGGTCTTCCCCTTTGACGTACTCGGTGTATTGCACTCATTGATATGTGCATTACATACAGAAGGGACGGTTTGCCAAAGGGTATCCTTTTCAATCTGTCTCAGCACATTCACGAATGCATATTTGTATCTTCGCAAATATTTGCAGTACGCAGTCGTATTGTCCAGCGAAGTAGAGAAAGCCGTCGACAGAAAGTTAAAAACAAAACGTGCGCAGTCTACTAACAAACGGTTGCCGTATATTTTGAAAATTGGAGAATATCACTCCGCATTGATCTGTGCAAATATTTGCCTACTATTAAATTTGACAGATTTTTTTTATTTTCTTATAAAAGGATATTATTAAGCGAGTATTCGGAATAAAAGAAAACATGTTTTATTTTATATATACGTGTGGTTTAGTAGTTAAGGCTACCTTGCAACTACAGCGCCCTAGTTTCGGGCATAGGACACCTATTTGTGAAATAAGTCTAAATCTATAAATATGTACAAACTTAACAATAAATTCAAGAAATTATATTGAATCATAGATTAAATTATAATTTCGTATCTTCTTCTTAGCGTTTCGATGGCAAACTCTTACACTCTTACACACTGATTGCCCTGTTTGTGGCATTTCTTAGATCCTGCCATGAACATGTGGCAGGGCAGGCTGGGTAAGCTATTAGATGGGCCATGGATTGGACCGATGCCCCGCAAATACAGTCCATTTTGGGGCTGCTCGACAGTCCCCACCTAGACATGTTTTCTTTGCTTCGGCCCACCTGAGTCCGGAGTCTCTTTAGGGACTTTCAGATCGGCCACGGCAATTGATGTCCAGGCGGGAGGCTTTCGGAAGGCGTGACAAACTAATCCAGCAATGACTTATGTGCACGCCAGATGCTCCATCTCGCTGTTCAGGGATCGGTCCTTAGTGGCGTGGTGCATTTGGCAAAGCTATTTCGGCTTTTAAGCCTTTGCGACGGTAGCCTATGCGATATAGAGGGGGACCGGGGATCACCATCCATTTTAGCCCTTTCTAGGGAGCTTGCCATAGTCCTGCGATCGTCTGGTGGCGCTATGCCAGTCATTGGATACAGCAAATTTACCGGGGTTGGTTTCAAACACCCAGTGATTATCCGGCACGATTCGTTTAAGGCTGTATCCACTAGCCTTGCGCGCGCGGAGCGGGCCCAAACTGAGTTATACTACGATCATTATTAATGTTCTGACTATTTACAAGCGCGTTTTTAAAGTCTATGTGAATTCCATTCGTTTTTATATATTATTTATTTATTTACCCATTTATAGTTCTTCTCTAGTCTACATCGAGATTTATATCACTAGAGCAAATAAATGAAAATAATCTGTTTAAAACATAACAAACAGTTAAACTAATTTATAGTTAACAGCAATAGTTTGAAAACGAGTTACTATCATGATGCACATTTTATTATAATTTGCTTATGACTAACGCTCAGGTCGTCAATGATTTGGGGGTTTAAGAGTTAATTACTTTTCAGAAATGCCTTAAATTTCCATTTCATAGTCCAATCACGATAAGATCTTTATTTAATGGGTTTGACATTTTTTGCTGATTCACTTTAGTTTTCATTAGTTGCTAACATAAACATGGATACCCCGCGCACAGATAGACACATAAGCCTTAGTTTAATCTATCTCAATAAATTAAATAAAAAGGAAATTAAACGTAGGAAATATACGATATAAGATTTCTCAAAGCATGTCAAGACGTCTTCTGCTTACAGACAATTTCCTGTGATATCTCAGTCGTATGTGCTAGTGAATTGGCTCACAGTCAAGTTAAATACGGCAATATCGGCGTAAGATCGAACGGAAAATCGGTGTAAAATCTCATCAATGGACTCTATACATAAATGTGTATAGAAAGTTTTTGTTATTGTTTTTTTTATAAAATGGTATGGTAAACGAGCAAGTGTGTCACCTGATGGTAAGTGATCACCGCCGCCCATGGACACTCGCAAGAGCCGCAAGTGCGTTGCCGGCCTTTAAGAAAAGAAGGTTGCCATGTCAAACCGGATCGGAAATACCAGCTAATTGATTCCACAGAGCGGTAGTGCGTGGTAAAAAGTTTCTTGTGAAACGCACGGTGGTAGATGACCATTCATCCAGGTGATAAGAATGAAATTTCCACTTTTGGCTAGAGGGTCTGTGGCGGAATGTGGCGGCAGGTATAAGCTCGAACAATTCCTCTGAATACTCCCCGTGATAAATGCGGTAGAGGACACATAGAGACGCCACGTCTCTCCGCAGGGTAAGAGGATCAAGCCAAATATTGGGATCCCCGTTGTCAAAGAACATTCGAGCTGCACGACGTTGTATACGATCCAAAGGAAGAAGTTGATACTGTGGCGCCCCGGCCCAGAGGTGGCAGCAATATTCCATGTGAGGCCGTACTTGTTGTCTTACTATTTCAGTTTAGTTTCACTTTGCATACACATTATCAGCTAATCACCTACGTGATTAAGAAAAATGGCATGGAAACATATTGAAGGTAAAAAGAACATCTACATAAACATATATACATGGTGTAAAATAAATAGTGTCCGAAACTTAAGGATCTTAATTGGTCTATGAAATTCAACAACGTAAAATAGACTTGGAACTCAAAAAATATCAACGTGGTTTGCGTACTCGAAGTCCGCCAACGAATGAAGCCTCCGGTGTCCGTCTATCTGACAGCGGACTGTATTTTCTGAACGGTAATAGGTAGACAGATGAACTTTACACTGAATTAATCTGTTCGGCTATAACAACAAATATTTTATTTAATTTTTATTTCATTTCGTTTTTCAGTCCAATAATCCGTCAAGTCACCTAAAAGTTATAGTAGTAGTCTAGTATATAACTAGCTGTCCCGACAAACTTCGTACAGCTAATATGGTCTAAAGTCTAATATTTTAATAAGTATTTTCATGCATTGTAATGAAAAAAGAATATAAAATATAATCTCATTTGCATACTCACTTTTTTGCTTTTTTATTTTTCATTGAAACCTCCTGACAATAACAAACACATAAAAAAAGATTTATCCAAATTGATGCAGTCGTTTGGAAGTTAGGAGATGAGCGCACAAACATTTCGATGATTAATTTTTATTTATATTGACATGAGATTGTTAGAGATAATTAGATATGAGTTGCAGGATTTTAGCAGATAAGTTAGTACAAAGCCCACAAAATTATTGAGTTTTGGCTAGACATGACTATCTTCTGCCACGAATAATATTCTTGGTCCCGTACTATATGAACTGTATTTCACCCAACCAACATTTTATTATTTTTGGAATGAACGCATCAAGTCGTTGCTTAACTTCGTAAAACAATTTCGTGACTACTTCTTGTATCTAAGTGCTTTCAATTTAAAAAGCAAGCCTGATATATCGAGTACAAAGTTAGACAGAATTTTCTGTTATACCTTGCTTAAGTTTATGTATCAAGTAATAAGTAAAATTGCTTTTAAATTTAATGGAATTAAATTACCATTCCGTGTATGTAGTTCATTTGTGAATAGCACTTTAGGGGATTGGCACTGACATCAGGTAGGGCTGTGATCATACGACTGTATACTTATCTAGTAACGATAAGTTACTGATATTAGTATATGACCTTCCTAGAAAACATAACGATATCACTTAACATATATTCGCTGTCCTCTCATGCTTATACAGGGTGAAACATAAACACGTATTAAGCTTAAATTAAGAAGCTTGATTAGCTTATGAAACGGCACAAGATCCACATGTAAACACAAAAAAATATAGTAACGTCCGAAGAACACAGATTAGCTGATGCATTTTTTATGGGAAGCCAAAACATATTTTTCGTATTTCATCCACTGATATTATTTTATTAGTTTCAGTGGGTATACATGGCATTTCATAAATTTCCACCTCTATTTACGTTAGACCTTGTATAAAACTCACTTGGGATGATATTTAGCGACATCTTTTGTCATGTTCGTGCATTATTAAATGAAACAATTTCGACTGGACGTAAGTTTTGTTTATTATTTATTTTATATTATCTATTACTTGTCCTTGGGGTCTGAAATCTTATTTTTTGGCAATAGGCTTCTTTTATGGTATAAGCGCCCACCTAGGAAAGAGTTATGGAAATGTCACCCCTAAGAGGCTAAAACTTTTTTCAAACTTTCACCCGATATTTCACTCTAATATGGGGTTGAAAGTTTATATGGGAAGTTCGTCAGTTTCCAATTTCCCATAAATTGGAAACTGACAAACTTCCCATTTAAACTATGAATTTAAATATCATAAGTTCTGGTTTTTGAATTATTTGCCCCTATATGTTTAATAAATATGGTACAAAAGAAATTCGAGCAGATGAAATCACGGAATAATTGTTATCTACCATCAAGTCAGCTAAATGACGTCCACTCCTGGACAAAGGCCTCCCCCAAAAATTGCCTCAACTCCTCAACAATCCAACTTTTAGAACGCTGGTCCCACGGTTTACAATCTGACTAAGTTGTCCAATTTACGTACCACGTACCATATTACTTGCGACAAGTTCTAAAACATGCTTGATCCTTACATGAATGTAATGATCAACCGTGTTTTACAACTACTATGCATAAATAAATAGTCAGTAGACGGGACATATTCAAGAATACTTTTCTGAAACAAGGCGAAAGTATAATAATGTTGTAGAGTTTGAAATATTCATAATATGCGATATTGCGATACCAACCGACTTACTTTGACTATTGCCTTATCATCAAATTGTGTTTCCTCAAATCCTTGTAATTGCTTTGCCTAACCCTGTTTCTTCACTCAATCAATGATATGCAGATGACAGTACGTTGATACCTCTTACTTCAGTGTCACAACAATAACTTGGGCAAAAGCCCATGAAAAAAAAGAAAGACACAATACATAGTATGAATTTAGTTCATGAAATCGAATCTATGCTTTCTGCTACAGTTGACTTGCTTTTCATTAAACTTGCTTGTTTCGCTAAGTTTTGCCGTTCTCTTATCTCGAAGTGAGACAGTGTTACATATCTCGCTATACTTATTATGGAATGGTAACTTAATCTAACTTGTTTGTGTATGAAGTTTGTCCTTTATACCGTTACCCTTTATCCAGTATATTTTCTGCCTGTATTTTGGCACATATTGTTATTTCGTGATAATATACGTTTACTTCAAATTAGTTTAACAACATTTTGCAAAGATATGTTTGCAGGAGCAGAAGTTTTCTTATAAAAGTATGTAATTGCTCGCAAGATTGTTTTGGATTAGTTGTGTTGATTTATTATTTAAAACATTATTTTCCATTTATAATGATCACCTAATTTATTTAACTAGTTTAATGGTATACGTGAACGTCACTGCCAGTGACCTTCATGTGACAATACATACGGTATATATAACATAAACAATTTTTTTATGTGTTTGTCTGTGCGCTTGTTCTGACTAATCTCCGAAACGCCGATAGAAATAACCTTGTAGATGGGCCAATAATAGTCGAGGGTTATGACGCAGAGGGATGTTAGTTGTGACTATAGTATTAAATTTAAAGGCAATATGTAGTGAAGCCGATTTTCGGCTCAGAAAGAATAACAGGGCTACCACATACCATCCCGTGGGTGTCGTAAAACTCAACTGAAGGATACACCAGGTACAGCGTCTCCTACCTACTAACTACCACCTAACTGCAGTCCGCCAACTCGGTAAGAGCGGTGACTACGGTAAACCCCTCCAAATGGAAATGTTATAGAAATCTTTACGGGAGGCCTTTGTCCAGCAGCGAATGATACCAGGCTGATAATGGGAGTAAAGACCTTTTAATTTATTTGAATATACGGTGACATTTTTATATGTAAACTTAATATTGGTCTAGATTTTACTGATTAATTGTGAGCTTGAGAAGCACTAGTGTTTGTTAATACTCAAGTTACGTAATTCTGTGCTCAAGTGCGGATTAAATTAAATAATCTCATTTCATGTTAAACATGTTTCAAGGAAACTTGTTACTGTATTACGTCCAACATCAAAAACTATCACTTAAACATAAAGTTTAAGCGTTACGATAGGTACGCGTACAAGCAGTTTGCCGATTTCCATCTAAGTATGGTTAACGAAGCTCGTTAGTAAAGTTTAAACTAGATGTAGCTACACAAATTGCGATTTCTAACATGTCAGATCAAATTAGTTTCCATCTAGTTTTAGGATTCTGTACTAGAAAGGTACACGTGTCTAGAATGTGTACCGACACCATCAATTCGTTCGTCTGTCCGTAGCTGCGGTATATCTCAGCAACTAGAGCTACTAAGAATGCTATCAAATTGAAATTTACAATAAAAATATTTGGTACAGAATATGATGAAAGGATTTCGGGGGTTTACTCAGTCCAAAACTTACTTAATTAATTTACTTTTCTAAGCCGCATTATATTTTAATTACGATTGGAAATGACAGAAATACTATACCCTAGAGAAGTAATTTTGTGGAGGAAATCTAAAATATTCACAGTTGGTAAATGTTAATGGAAATAATTCAGAAAAATAAAGATTATATTTTTACATTTAATGAAATATTTGAAATGATCAAATAATTAAGCAAAAACTACCATCAAGGCAACGGAACCTCCGGTTCGCGAGAACGACTCGCTCTGGGTCTCATAATTCTTAGTTTTATGCTAGGGTTCTGCGCTCTTCAGGATTTATTCAAATTAACTTTGTGATTTCATATTTTGTATTTTTGTGTAGTCATGTCAGTGTTTCTATTTGATTTGTTTACCACGGGGTTTTTATAAGGTTTTACTCAATAGGTGTCCGTTAAACATTTTGTCACCATGCCATGTAATTTTATTTCGTACTGGCGAAACCATACATACTTAAATTGCAGTCAATGTAGATTATGTTTAGTTTATAATCGGGCGACATGACTTTATAATTTTAATCTACTATATATAAATAAGTCGGGTTTTCCTTCCTGACGCTATAACTCCAGAACGCACGAACCGATTTCCACGGTTTTGCATTCGTTGGAAAGGCCCCGGGGTCCGTGAGGTTTATAGCTAAGAAAATTTATAAAATTTAACGCGGGTAACACCGCGGGGCACAGCTGGTAGGATATAATATCCTGGGACATTATTCCCACACGGCCATCAGATCCCAAACTAAGCAGAGCTTGTACTATGGAAACCAGATAACTGATATCTATATAAATAGAAAGAGAAGTCCTGACTGATTGACTGACTCATCAACGTCCAGCCCAAACCCTTGGACCTAGAAAACTGAAATTTTGCATAAATGTTTTCTTTATAATGTAGACGAGGAATAAGGAAGAATATTTCGAAATTCAACCCCTAAGGGGGTAAAACGAGGGTGCAAGGTTAGTATGAAACTTGGCCGTTTTTGAAGTTAAGGGCATGAAAATTGGTATTTGGCCTTTCAGTTAAAAATAAAAAATCACGTGTTTCAGGATTTTTGGAAATCTCACCCCCAATGGCGAAAAATAGGGCATGTAAGTTTGTATGAAAGATGCGACATTTTTGAAGTTAAACCCATGAAAATTGGTATTTAGTCTGTCAGATAAAAATAAAAAATATTAATTTCAGGATTTTTGAAAATTCCACACCAAATGGCATAAAATAGGGGATGTAAGTTTCTATGAAAAATGCGACATTTTTGAAGTTAAACGCATGAGAATTAGTACTTGGCCTTTCTGTTAAAAAACATAGAACATTGATTTCAGGATTTTTGGAAATTCCACCCCCAAGGGCGCGAAATAGGGTTAAGTTTATACTGACTGACATCAATTATGAACGCACAGTCTAAACGGCTGGCGTTAGAGACTTGAAATTTTGACATTAGGTACCTTTTATAACGTAGGCATCCACTAAAGAAGGGTTTTGAAAATAGCACCCCTAAGGGAGTAAAATAAGGTATGAAATATTTTATGAAAATCCGTCATTTTTTATGTTATAGGCTTTAGTAATTGGCCTTGCAATTAAAAATTAAAATATAAATTCTAGGATTTTTGAAAATTCCACCCCCAAGGGCGTAAAATTGGGGATGTAAGTTTGTATGAAAAATGTGACAAGTTTAAAGTTAAACGCATGAAAATTGCTATTTGGCATTTCAGTTAAAAAATAATTCCACCCCTAAGGACGACTAAAATAGGGGATATAAGTTGGTATGAAAATCTGTTGTTTTTTGGAGTTATACTCATGAAAATTGGTATTTGGTTTTTCAGTTAAAAATAAAGCAACACATGTTTTTAAGTCAAAATTCAGGAAATAATTTTTTGTTAATAAAAGTAATCCAAAACTGATTCAATAGAACGTCACCATCAATTTACGCCAACTCGAATTATACATAATATTGTTTTTTATGCCAAGTTGCAAATATCGTAGTTTTCGTCGTCTAAGTAAAGATTTAGCGTTTTATAAGATTTGTAACTTCTTTTTTTAATTTTTATAACAAATTAAAAAATTACATTTTAATCAAATTGGGATAGAAAACGATTTAATCCAAAATTCGAGTTAGCGCAGTATAAATTATTGGTGTCGAGATGATCGCACTCAAAAAATATTCATTTTAATTTTACTGCTCTACAAGTTCACAATTTTGTAACTAGATGATCGTTTCAGATCGCGGAACTTATTTGGCATATCGCTTGAAATAAAAGGTAGCCCAAAACTAAATAATTAGATCCCAAAAATCGCCTAAATCCCAAAAATATGCATACATCTTAATTTTACCGCTTTACAAGTTTATATTTTTGTTAGTAGATGGCGTAATCATTGTTTTAGATCGCGCTATGGTTTCGTTCACAAAATGTGTTTTTAGACTAATCAATGCCGTGGTCGCAACCTAATGGGAGTTACCGTTGTGATTAATGCATCGTTGATTATTATTTTACTTTATTTGACTTACTGGCTATCTTTAAGGACAATTGATATGTATTCTTTGATTTTTTTGGTTGATGATATCGGGTCCTTAGCAAAGTAGTCTTTAGTTTCTTTCTTAGTTGGGTTATTTTTAAGTTAGGTTTTCTTAAATTTTGGAAGTTATAGTATTTAGATTAAGCTAGAAGTAAGTAGTTACATCGGTCATCATTCAAAATTGACGCGGACGAAGTCGCGGGCACCAGCTAGTACTACATATAATTACTAATATATAATTTGTTTTTGTAAATAAATATTTATTTTTCGTTTTTTCTTTTTTTAAAAGACAACTGGAAAAATGATTCTATTCCATCAGCGAATTATTTATTTAATTAAATTATTTGTGCAAAATTTGACATATAATATAATAAAATAGATGTGACTAGCCTAATACTCTATTTTAAGTGAAAAAATACAAATAAAAACTTGAGAGTTGTCAAGGGACACCCGGATGGAACGAAGTTATTTCTTATTATTTATTATGTTCACTCAACAAAAATAATCGTCGCGACACCACACTGTTCAATGCGAAATAAAAATGAAAATATCTGGCTTGCTTTCTATAAGAGAGAGAGAGAGAGAGAGAGAGAGAGACAGAGAAACATGCGCACGCCGCACAGCTGCAAAAAGTTTCGTGACAACTTTTCGTAAGATTTTTTTCCGTCTAGCCCTCTTTCACAACGCGCGATAAGGAACTTCGCTCAAAAACGCCCGCATTAGGGAATTTAACCCCTGTGTCGCGGGGTACTTTACAAACATATAATAGACGAACACAGATTACTTCCAGACTCAGAACAACTATTTATGGGTCACACAACTAGTTCTCCGGCGCGGGACTCGAACCCGCGACACAAAGCGGCGAGGCGACTGTCTAAGCCGCTTTGCCACACGTGCAGTCAAACAATTATTTATATAATATCTATATAGATAATTTGGTTTTTTCAATAGTTATTCTAAATAAATTCTAGTTGGTGCGCGTTTTCGTTTTTTCTAAATATAATTTTAATGTTTTTAAATTATTATTTTCGACAAGACAACATTTTATACGTCATAACAAAATGATGTCTTGTCAAAAATGTAAATTTTCTCGGTATAACTACATATTATTCCCGAAAGTAGTCACTTTGGCTCACCGGCTGAAAATATTACAACTGCTTTTTTATTCGGGAGCATTTACAGCGACCGCCGTCTTCCTTAACAGGGTTTTTAGTTTAGGGTTAACATGAAATGATGACATGCCAAGACATAAGCTACACATTAATCGCTCCATCTTAAACTTAGTGCACCTACCTATCTAATCCAAATTGTTGTGGCTAATTAGTGAAGATATCTCTGCATTAATTACAGTTCTATCATTCACATAGAATATTCAAGAACACTTTCAAAGGATGTAATTACATTATACTTGCAGCAAAGGTTTCCCAAATCCATGGCAGTCGACTTGACTGAAAGTAATGCATATTGAATGACGTCGCTTAATTGAACAGCTACTATTAATTATATTTTAAAGCTAATAATATATCTTACAACTAAAAAGGGAGGCACTTAGCTCAAAAAAGTTTGGGTACAAAGTAAAAACGTAAAAGGTTTCGAAGCTTTAATTTAATTCCAGAGCCACAAACATAAAAGTAGGAACCTATTTAACGTTCTTACTAAATGCTCCAAATTTTCTAAGGACCCCCTATTTGTCTAACAACCAAATGGGGAGGCACTTACCACAAAATTTTGGCAATTCTAACGCTATGGACGTACCTAGCAACTAGAACGGGAATACTTCAGAAATATTCAAATCGTGAAAAGGTTCCAATAAATTTCGAGTCATTGGTGAGGAAAGTTCGTTGTACTCTACTATTATGTGAAAACTAGTTCTTTATAAATGTCAGTGATACCATCGAACAATAAATCTAAAGAGAATAAATGAATCTATGTGACTTTCGATATAGCATACTCATCTTAGTCGTTTTGTAAGTAAATTAAATTTTTAAGTTAATTTATAAGGGGCTGAACACAGCCAAAATATTATTTTTCGACCAATTCTTACAAAAGATATAAGTAAATTTTTACTTAGAAGAAACAAATTGGTTACAAAAGACGATACAATCATTTTCCTCGAAAGGAAACAATCGTAGAAAATCCTAATAATAAAAGAGACTCGATATCTCATCACTCATTTTAATGTGTTATTTTAAAATAACAAATTCATTGTTTGCTCTAGTGTATTTTTTGAGACGTTATTACACACGGCCATTGGATCCCGAACTAAGCAGAGCTTGCACTGTGGAAACCATATAATGCTCAGGCTCATGCTGAAAAGCTTTTTTTTTTACAGAAAAGTCCCAAAATCACTTAAGACCGACCCGGGATTTGAACCTAGGACCTCGTTCTATGCGGGTGAGCTTCCGCTGGACCAATGAGGCCAGATAACCAATATACTAAATATACTACTTTTCTTGTTTGTAAATACATTCTGATACAGACGTGGGACGAAGAGACATGTTCATGCACACAAATATCTGTACTGGGTGGGAATCGAACACACGACCTGTGGCGTGATTAAAAGTATCTACAAACCACACCGACCGGCCCGTTAAATATTTATTTTAATACAGTTTTATTTAAATCATAAAATGAAAATAACATATTTAGACTCTCCGTGATTATTTTTTCGAGGAAAAGTAATTAACTCGTATTTTGAAGAAATATTGTGTAAAGTAAGTTAGTTGTTCCACTTTAAGGTTCAGCGAACTTGAGGATACACGGGGAATGTTGCCTTATGTCGCTAATGTTTTAATGTTTACCTCAGTAGTTACTGAAACTATTATGCAAATGGTATGGTACATGGAATGGTTTTCGGTAATTAAACGACTATTACTAAAATCACTTTTGACATCAATATTGCTGGGTGAATGTGTCTGGCTAGACTGCAGGTCCCTAGGTATCCTATGCTTTTAAGCGAGCATCTTTGTAAATACCTTGTGCAAGAAGAATTTTCGGCACCACCTAAAAGAGTACGGAATTAGTTGGCAAAATACTGCTTCTCCGAGGAAAAATAGTTTTTGTTTTTTTTATATAATAATTGCATATTTTATGCTTTGATTACTTATGATTCAATCAATATATGGTTAACATTTTTACTGCAATTTGCCTACTGTTAGCCCTTTAAGCAAGGGGCTGAGTAGAGTTTAATGTATAAGTACTAACCAATTTTAATTTGCATTAGTAGTATAGTATTTGTTTCTTTATTTGTGTTTAGCATCTTTGTTACAATTTTTTTTTTTGAATGTTGTATACATCTGTAGAGATTTAACACCCTGTCTTAAACTCAATAACTTGTAATCTTCAAATGTTTAGTGTTAACTTGATGATGTATCTATTATAATAAATAAATAAACCAAGCTAACCTATAGATGTGTACACGACCCAATAGACATGAGGTTATTACCATTTGAAGTGCTGCCAAAAATATACATCTATAAGGTAACAAATCATTATTGTGGATCGGAATTTGTTAGCTTGTGATCTTGTGCTTGGCTCTGCAGGGTCCATTTTTTATTTTATTTATAAGGCACACCAATAACCTATTCACAATTTGTTTAAATGAGTCTAATATAGAGAGATCAATCCAGTGTGTGTAGGTCACTTTCAGGTATGCACAACGTTCGTCCATCTTAAGATCAAGTTTGAACTTTATTAAACTCGAGGGGCATTACTAATAGAATTCAGCTATTTCTGAATTTAGGTACATATTGTTTTATTAGTCATTGAAGGATATAATGGCAATCATTGTTATTAGGTTTACGCTTAAAGAACAAACTAGTAATAAAAGTTCACTTCCATGCTATGTAGTTAGCAGTTTAAACAGCAGCACCTTTAAACATTATAAAATGAAAATGAAAAAGCAGTATACAAAAATAAGTTGTAGGAATGTTTCCTAGTAGCTTCAAGTTCTGTGCTAAGTCCTGCGACTGTGTTGAATATCCCATGAGCACGCAATGGGGTGGGTGGTTTCTATAGCCCGGTTACTGCCCGCGTTGGCAGTATTCACCGTCGCTTTTATGTAAGCCTTTGCAAACGTAGACTTAGGCTTTGGGCTAACGCAGTTTACTTTTCACTACTGAATTTCATTTGGAAAGATTTTTGTTTTGTTGTGTATGACATTTGCTTTTCTTTTAAAATATTTTACTATCGTCGAACTAAGTTAAAAAAAACATTAAATGTGTATAAAATAATTTTAACTTCATAATAAAGGTTTTTCATTATAATATTAGAATTAAGGAAGTTTAACTCCGACACGTTTATCCTTGGAGGTCGTATAGACTGTACTTGGGCGACCAATACTTGGGTTCAACGTCAGAGTCCGTAAATAATTAGACCAAACTTTATAATCGCCACTGCCTCAGCGTCTTTGTGTTTCGGTTACGATCCTCGCACAGGACAACTATTTATATGACCCATTCATAGTCGGCCTGCGTCTGGGTGTGCTTGGCGTGAATTGCATGATTGTAGAGTCTCCTGCGACACAGGTTAATTTTTCTAGTGCGGGCGTTGACAATTTTATCTATTGAAAAAGGTGTTGTGTGCAGGCCCAAAACTAAGTCACATGTCGTAATTTTAGGACTTCACATATAAAAAAAAATATGGAAGAAAAGCTCTATAAATAATCAATTTTGAAAATCGTGACTGCCGACTTAAATTAAATGCCGTTTGGTAATATGGAACGGGCGGCATATAATAGTGAAAATCATTGTTTAGTATTGATAAGTAATCTGAGCACCAGTGCAATGATTAATGAAAACTAAAGCAATTTTTCTCAGTAATCCCGTACTCGTAGGTGATGCCGAAAATGTTATGGCACAAGCTATTTACGAAGATGCTCGCTTAATAGCATAGGATACCTAGGGACCTGCAGTCTAGCCAGACACATTCACCCAGCAATATTGATGACAAAAGTGATTTTAGTAATAGTCGTTTACCCACCGTAAACCATTCCATGTGCCATACCATTTGCATAATAGCTTCAGTAACTACTGAGGTAAACATTAAAACATTAGTGAAATAATTCAACATTATCTCCCAAGTTCACTGAACCTTAACATGGAACAACGAACTTACTTTACACAATATTTCTTCACTGAAATCCCTCACAACTAATGAGCCAGAGATACCAAATCTCCGAGAATTAACAGTCACCCCCAGAGAAATAACAATTAGGTCAATAAATCCGACTAATAACATTATCTTTTGGCACGCTACCCATATCCAATCTGAACGAAAAGTATTGAGGGAATTTATTGTATCTTTGTCTCCTTCTATTTGGCGGGGATAGAAAAGAATACGAATAAGTTCAGCTGGGGGCTTTAAGTTGGCAGAAAATTCCAATTCGAAGAAATCGTGAAAAGTATTTGGAAAGGTATAATGTGTTTGAAACTTTTTGTTATCGAAACGGTATAACCATGGAGTAGTTTGGGCGTTTATTTACTTACGCGAACAAAAAGGAAATGCGACTTTTATATTTTACCCTTTAGAGTCAAGAACAAACTGTGTCTGTCCGTAGCTTAACTCACAAACTTAGCATTAAAATGCTGTTATACTACTTATAACCGCCAAAAAGTGGAAAACATTTTTTTTTTCTTGAGTATAAATATGTACATACATAGACTCACGCCTGTCTCCCAGAAGGGTAGGCAGAGACAACGGACTTCCATTTGTCACGATCCTTGCACACCTCTTTCGCTTCGTTTACTGACATTATATTCTTCATAAATGCTCGCCGGTTTAGGGTACTTCTGACCTGACCTTTCTTGAGTACGTTTCCGATTTGATCAGAGAATGTTAACCCATAAATACACACATAATAATTCAAATAATTGTGGGGAACTCTTTTGTTTCTCTTGTACCAGCGTGTTGTTTATAGTGTGGTTGTATATATTTTAAGTAATGCAATCAAAGTTGTGAAGTGACTTTTTTCAATTGTCTACATATTTGTCGCAAGATATGAGCCTCTTAAGTAATAAAAAAATGTTTATTGTCATAACTAATTCGATTCATAGTCCATTCGTGAAAACACATAAAGTATAGGAATACAATTAAATGAGCATAATCTTATTTAATCCCGCTCAATGTTATAAAACTAATTAATATATCCGTCATACAAAAGTATCATCTTTTTTATCTATTGAATCAATTGTATCCGGGAAAACCACGGCCTGGAACCATTGCAATTTGGGTGACGGCGAATCACGATTCAAGTAAGAAGGGGAATTTTTGACACGAATTGTAAGACACTTTCTACGTCTGCTTGTTAACAGTGTTACCATTACGGAAAAACTTTCTGCGACAAACCATTCGCATTTTCTAAATGTATAATATTTCAGTTCTTGTCAGTTAAGGTCAAATACTCGTAGCTTAACTAAATGCCAAGTTATTATCCCTTAATTAAATCATGCACTATACATCGTAGTCCGGAAAAGCGACAAACAAACAATATTAACGCAGGTTCCAGGGTTGTGAACGCTTAATTAAAAGTTACCTCAATTAACCAGTTTAAATCCTGAGATAGTGGTTACTGTATATAACGGATAGAGGTTATATAGATAGAGATTCTTTGACGGCGAAAGTTTGTAAATTTGTGTAAAAATTTCTTACTTGAATCGTGATGCGCCGTGATACAAAAGGCGGCACGTCTAGGCCGTGATATTAAAGAAATCACGAAAGATAAAAAATATGTCGGATATATTATCTAGCTTTATAACATTAAGCGAAATTTAATTATATTCTTTTATTTTAGTACTAAACTTTATTTGTATCCATCGGCAATTCGTTCATCAATTAAGTTTGAACTGCTTAACTTTCAGTTCACTTACTGTAATGGGAAATATTAATAGAAAATAAATGCCAATTATTTGGTGCACAAAATAGTGTGAATCCTTCCTCCTACCATAGAAACTTCATAAGGCATCCAACGAAACTATTTGAGAACTGGATTTTACACATGCATTAACAAATCATTTTCTCCTTCTTTTCAGAAAACAACCAAAGACGTTTGCGTTCGACCACTGTTTTTATTCGTTGGACTCGTCCCTGCCGAACTTTGCGTCGCAAAAGACAGTTTTCGAATGTCTCGGCAGGGATATACTCGACAATGCCTTCGACGGGTACAACGCCTGTATCTTCGCTTATGGACAAACAGGTAAGATTTCGTACTCATAAAAAAAATTCATGATAGAACATTCCCGTCCGCGCCAATGTATGAAACGGGGCTGAGGAAATGCAGCTTCGGTTCTATCATTCGATTCCTTAAGTTATAACGTAGCTACCGATTTCATTGAAATCTATTTAAACCTAGGTATTACGATCGCCACGAGTGATGTCTATTATAAGGTAATCCAATAACTAGCATGTTAAGCTTATATAGCTAGCGACAATCCACCCTCATATTTTGATCACTCTATGTAACATCATCCAAATATTATGGACAGCGAAAGCACTGATTTTTTTGAAGTGAAAACTTCTTTAGCGGCGTTGTGCACTTTTTAAGATGGGTAAAAATGTTAAACTCGCGTCTGGACACGTGACTTTATCGAATATTCGTAAGACGGAGGGTCTTTTTTTAATTCACACTGGCCGTTTATACACTCACATGACCACAGCATGTTTTTACAGCCGTCAGCCTAACCAAATTTAGTTTTATTTTTGAAATTTATACCCACCATAGGGAAGCAATTACTATGAGTCTTTACCGCCCAAAGGTGGAAAGTAGCATCTTCCACTCGCTGCTCGTATCAAATAGATTGTTACATTGCTTTGTAATGGAAATAATTTAAACGAATAAACGATTTAAAAAAAAACACTACTTTCCGAGTATGAGAAATGAAAAAATAGTTTTCACTTGTTTCGGCAGTCCCGCATGTTTTTTTTATGCTACTCTTATGTCCCTTATAAAACACTCTAGTAACAGGCGAGATTATTATATGATACTCTGATCTCTTAAGGAAGTCTTTCAAGTGACTTCTTCGTGTAAGTCAGCTAAAGACATTACATATTCGTTCAGGCACCTTATTAAAGACGGCATAACGAAGTTCGATGTTCATGCGATGAATAGGTTGTCTAGCGATAACACCTAATATTTAGCCAATTAACTAGGAAGGTATATATTATATATGTCTTAGAAGATTTTCTTAACCACCGTTACCCAAAAAACATCATACTCCTAAGTGAATTTGAATGTCTTAAATATTGAGGAAATACTTTCGCTCTCGGTTGTTGTCTGATTCTGAGTCGTAAATTTTGTCCTACGCGTTTCGTCGCCTGGAGGCATGTAGCATATTATTATAGTATTTCGAGTATCATGCGCGATTTTTGCGAATCTTTAGACGGGCTTTTTATTTCTTGTTTGCGTTTATTGAAATACCATTATTACCAATATGCAAAATATTGCTTTGTTCATACTACTGATAACAAAGTACCCTTCATTATGCTACAGGCACATAACCTGTTTTCGCGTTGCAGCACATGACTACCCACTCTGTCAGACTGCCAGTGACTGATTACCAATTAATTTTCTTCTCTATTTGAATGAATTTCGGGCGACACATGACATAAAAATTCCAAATTCAATTCCATGAAAGGTCTTCGACCGTATAAAAGTTTTATTTTGCAGCATTCAAATGACATATAATAAGTTCAGTCATCTTTTAGTTTATATTCACCATCGAATTAGCAGCATTATGAGCTGATGTAAACAAAGAAATATTGGATTACTTGTATCTAAGAAGCGATAAAAGTGATAAGCAAAAATAATAAACATTCCACTGAAATATTCGCTGCGTACATAGTTGTTCCCAAATTACTTGCCATCTTTATGTAATTCCACTAAGAGGATATAGAAATGCCACTTTAATGTCCCACGTTCCTCTAAATGAAAATTTATCCCCAGCTTATAAATACGTGAACAAATGGTGGAATCGTATTAAAAACCTTTTAGGTACGTATGTGCTTAGGGAATATATCCAAGAGATTTGGTAAAACTTAACCGTATTAGCCTGTAATATTTTTGTTGTTTGCAAAAATAATATTTGTTTTACTAAGCTCCCTAATTTAGAAACTTCAGCGATGGTGCCTAGTAATTACTTAACTTTAATTACTAAGCAACAATCACATAATTTTCCTACAAATATTATAGAAAATGATTAGTATATTTAATGTTTGATACCAGACTTCATAACATCTTCATAGGCCTTTACGAGCATTTATAAAATTGTAATAGATATTTAGGACAGTACATATACATTTATAATTCACCGTGTCTACGGCCTTGAACTGTACTAACGTCCTTCAGCAGTTTTATGATATTATATTTATCATTTTCTCTTTCATTAGATATTCATGGTATAAACCTGTTCATTGTTTCTAGTGTTTGTTTGTAGGTCGTTGTTTGTACGATAAACTAGCCATTCAACTCCGCGGCTCTCCTTCGAGATTTATTAATGTCGGACAGTTGGTAGCTTCGTGTAATTTTAATCTTGTTTATTGTTCTCGGTCTCGGTTTCTGTAGTAGGATTATTACAAAATTTGAGAAATAACGCCCATAAATTGTTTGCGTTTTACGTATTTCGTTTTTCGGCTGAAACGGGGGTGCCTGTTGAATTATTAATGGGTTTTTTTATTTTCCACAATCGCTTCGAAGCCTTCTTCGTATTTTGATGTCCTTGAACAGTTTATGCGTAGTCCTAGTGGGATCAGGTTTATGTAATATGATTTTCTCTGAGCTACAGCGAAATGTTCAGAACATACTTATAAAGTTACGAGAATAATGTGTAAAGTTTACCTGTCTACGTGAAAGCTCCGTAAATGATTGTGAAAGATATTTTATTCTACATGTCATCGATCAAAACAGTTTCATAGGTGAAAATTATTGTTTTGTCTACGCTTAGCAATCTTAAATATTAAAATGCCAGATATCTTACCATCGTCTTACTTTATGTTGAGTGTATTTCGATGTAGTTTATTTATTTCTTTTCAACGAACGTCTCATAGCTCAGTGTGCCTTCTGGCCTATTCCTATGACGTCATTTCTTCAAAATGTAAACCACATTCCTAGTTTTACTTATCGTATGGACAAGGGTTACCCGAGTGTCAAAGTTGTTCAAGTCGCCCAGTAGACCTCTGTTATGACGTAACGATTGTCGACTTATCGCAACAACCGGGGCCGACAGCTTTACGTGCCCTCGGAAGCACGGAGCCGCTCAGAAATTAAACCACTTAGGTGGTCACTCATCTATTGACTGACCGCGCGCCTAGTTACTTAACCTTGCCTATCACAGATTCCTTGCGAATTTTTCTACATTTGGTATTGTTCAAAATTGTAAAATCGTTACTGAGACCAGTGACTATCTGACGTGAAGAAGCGCCCATTTTTAGGGTTCCGTAGCCAAATGACAAAAAACGGAACCCTTATAGATTCGCCATGTCTGTCTGTCTGTCTGTCCGTCCGTCCGTATGTCACAGCCACTTTTTTCAATCTTTACTCTTTATTCATCAGTTTTCAACTCTAAATCATAAAAGCGAATTCAACAAATTATTAATCCTGCATTTCCCCCGGACATTTGGGTGATTCACTCACCTCGACCGGACGGTGTTCCGGCCCTAACTATTAAAAATTCCTCCACGGGGAAATGGCCTCCGCAGACAGAGGGATCACGTGCGCCGGCGCCTCCCGGACCGTGACGTGATTTGTACACGCGCTCCGTGACGTCACGTACTTACTAACCGACATTTGAAATGGGCAACATTTCAACTGTCGGCCCGTATTCAGTTTAACACGTTTTTGGGTTGACACTTGACATTACACGTCTTCTTAGAAACTGATGGTGTTCTACATTTTATTCAAGTAAATGTGTGTCACGTGTTTGGTATCAAAAGCCACAAGTAGGTCCTCATTCTTTGGGAGACATTTACGCTAACAGGATATAGATGGAAGCTTTTAATGGTTATGTTGCCTTGAAGACTATGACCTATTTTATGGGTTTGGTTTTGTTTTTATCTGCTTGTACCAAGCCTTATGTTAGGTGTACCTTATTTGAGAAATCGGATATTAAAAAAGAAAAAGACGGAGAAGAAATACATTGATCATCAACTTAAATCGCTAGTAAAGTCAAGATATGAAGTATAGTTGATATCTAAATACGTTATCCAAATAGTTATAAAATTAATATAAAAATATTAGTGCTAAAAGGCAGTTTAGCACTGTACCGCACACAGATAACTGTAGCGCTGATTTTCGACTGAAGCCCGTGCTGAGTGTGCTGACACAACTCGGATGACGTTCCGATAGGTGTAAAATTGTTATAGTAACAGGAAAAGATAATTAATGAAATTTAAATATTTTTTTTAATATATAATTTTATTTATTGCACTTATTTTTTATTTTTGGTTTCCTATCAACGGGGTACGTGTATTATTCTTAATTAGGTCATTACATAATTTATGAACACTAGAATATGTATTTAATATTATTTACACATCTAATCCCAATCTAAGCAGAGCTTGTACTATGGAAACCAGATTACTGATATAGGTACTACATTTCACATTATTTTTTGTAAATACATACTTATATAGATAACAGACATGCACACAAATATGTGTCCTAGGTGGAAATCGAACCCACGACCTGCGGCGTGAAAGGCAAGGCATTTACCAATTATCGCTTTTAATCCCTTTAAAAGCATTTTCCTAATGACGGCTTTTCAAGACGGTATTCAGCGCGTGTCATCAAAACTGTAATGATATCCAAACACTTTGCGTGTACACACTTAACTTTTATACGACTGCTCTCAGCTCCGTTTGACGCTTAAAACGCTTTTCATCGTTCGTTTAGTGAAACAATGTTCTTTTTCATGCTTTGTGTATAAATCCTTCCAGAGGAATTATTATACCTGCTTCAAATGGTATACCATTTGAAGCAGGTAGCTTTAACAGCGTTTGTGTAATATGCTAGCGTTAAACCTACAGGTTTAACGCTAGGGTATTACACAAACCATGAGGCCTTTTCCATTAAAATGAGTTGAGGGGTGATTGAGAAGAAGTTGAGGGAGAAGAATTCTCGACTTTTTATTTGTACCTCAATGCACAGCACGTCGCAGTTAACAGCTGTTGTCGGCGGTCACATGGAAAATGTGTGCATACATCATTTATATTTCGCGCATGATATAAACTCAATAAGTGGTCTTTAGCATCTGAGAAATCTTGGGCCTGTGAGGCTTATGGACCACTGTATAATGGAAACAAAACGGTATATATTTTTCCAATTTCGGCTGTTGAGCCTAACCAACTTCACAGGATTGATTATAGCAAACACGGGTGCACTCTATTCCCTCCCATATCTTCATAATCCTATTGGACCATTATCCGACACGACCGACGTGTAGACGCGATACAAGGCGTAGGACCGATAGCTTTACATGCTCTCCGAATCACGGACGTATAACACCGCCAACTCCCATCCACCGGGATGTTATTTAAGTATTTTCATTGGCCGAAAAATCCCAAACAGAATTTTTGGTCCTACACCTCGAGGCTTTCGCTACACCTCGAGGTATTCTATGTATATGGAATGGAACAACACTATCCATGTCGGCAAATATGAAGGATTGCACGTTGTGTAATAAAGTTAAGATAGGCATATTTGCATCACATTCCTTTAGACGTTCAGGGTGTGGGCAAACTGGCTTGTTGGTCTGTGACCCTGACTTCTGGGATCCATCCCCACAGTACAAATCTTATGTTAATCCAGGGTGTGCGCTAACTCCATACCAAATTTTATTAAAATTGCTCCAGCTGCATAGACGTGAAGTACTGTAACGTACACACTCACACACTCGCCTGTCTAATATTAGTGTGATATGTATGTTTTTAGAAATATATAACTATGGTTATCAGTTGTCTAGTTGCCATAGTACATGCTCTGCATAGTTTGGGATCAGATGGCGGTGTGTTAGTTATGCCAAGATAAATTGTACTCATAAAGGTCTAGTGTTCTCCGTGTTAAATGTGACATATCCGTATCTGGAATGTTCGCTATAGCGTGGCGGATTTCTAAAATTTTACAACATAGTTTTTAAATCTCTTTTCAAGTTAGATCTATGTTATCTGAAATTATGTACATATATTAAGGAGAAATATGTAGGCATAATTATTTATTAAGTTGTTAGTTTATCCTCATGAATCTGACACTGGTCTAAACATCTTTGTTATTGGTTTCCCTCAAAATATCGACGGCACTCGCCGCAACGAGAACCGACTCCAAAAAATGAAAACAAAGATGAAGATTGTTGTAAACACCTTTAATTTAATTCTTATATTTTTTGTGACACAATACAATTTATGAAGAAACAAGGGCGCTTAAGGAATAAATGATTGCGAGTGTATTTAATTTACTTCAATACAAACAAATTAAAAAATAAACAAAAAGTAAAAGTAACAGAATCTAAGAAATTGGGAATATTTGTTCAAGTAACATTGTGTTTATAAAGTACCGACAAATTTCAAGATTCTACCAACTAATGGTATTATTTTGAAATATTAATTAGAAACTTTAAACCTTAGCACTTACACGTGTTCTTAGTACCACCTATCGAGGCTTTAATTACAGTTTCGTACTTAATTATTTGCTCCGCTCTACTAACAAGTTCTAGACATAACTACAAGTAGCAAAAGAGCTAGTAGTACCACAGAATAAATAGTACTTACGTACAGAAGCGGCTCTCCGCGCAACAACTTATAGAAATAGCGACTCCTGCTACTAAGCAACTAAGTGCAATTCAGCTTGCATACGCGCTCAGTGCCTACCGTGATATTCACCTAAACGCTGCCGCTCTCTTCTAACGCATTACACTGTCTCTGTATGACACGGAGTGTACTGGCGTAGGGTTGCCGGCTTGCCGTTGTTACTATGATACCTATTAATCGTCTATCTACTTACTTAACCACATAATCTATCTACTGTTTTTTGCGTATGATTAAATAGTAATTTTTATTGTTGAATTTCTCACAGAAAATACCCAAAATCACTTTTTGCTCGACCCGGGTTTGAACCCAAGATTTCATTTTGTGCGGTTGAACACGCTACCGCCAGACCAACAAAGAGTGAGTTCATATAAAAATATGAACTCAGGTTAGAAAAAGTGCTTCTAATTTTTGGATATTTTTTGCAGTCTGTACCATTTTGTAACGAACTTTTGTATGAAGTGAACCCAAGTAAATTCTATTTACCACCTACACCTTACAATTTTTGGCTTTTATAATGGGGTAAACATCATAATATATTCACATTTTGCAGTACTTAAAAGTTCGTAGACGAGAAAAAGCAGAAATTCTGGTTGTTTACATTTTCACTATACTAATTCATAAATATCTCCTAAACGCGTGGACTGATTGACATGACTCAAACGGATAAAATGGTTTTAGGCCTAGATCTTTCATTTGACACCAACATAGTTAAGATATCTCAACAAACAAAAAAACACATTTTCAAGTTGCTCTCGTAATTATTTTACATGTATGAAACCCGTACCAATTCTTTTAAAAACTATCTTGGTCAACAAAAATGTTAAAACTAAAGTATATACGACTAAAAACACTTTATTTAGATTCTAATTAGAAAAAATCAACACCTACAAAGCTACTTTGGTAGGTATTTAAAAGAATAATTTGAACTAACCTTTCCGCATCTTTAGGTACCTAATGTAAAAAATGATAAACCCTTGTCTCCTTTTTTCGACAGACATCCGTCAAATGAACAATATCTAGCACCAGATTTGTGATGAGACATTTTTTCTGTTCAATATTTATAGTATTAAGTAGAGAGTCTTTTAATCCGTGGCTGTGCGCGCGAGCGGTGACAACCGACTGGGCCACGCCACTTCCAAGGCGCGCGAAAGTGTAGGTACTTATCACCGTAGGTATGGCCAAGTGAAGGGGCCCTGGTAGTACTTTGAAAATTGTGTGCTTGTAAACTATGCATTGTAAGTCAAATAAAGTATATAAGAATTAAGCTGAAGCAATCTATGGATCATTCATTCAGCTTTTATAATGTATCTATTCCACGATATCATTGTAGTGTTTAACATGATATTAACAGTTCGACTAACCGTAGGGACGATATCTTTGCAAGTTAGTGTAAGCTTCTTAACTCCAGTCTGCTACTGACAAAATTACTTGTCAGAAAATCCCAAAAATACTTCGAACCAATCCCAGGCATTACCTACTTGGATTTCTGCACGTTAACACACTGCTAGACAAAAGAGATTCAAGTGCAAAACCTATAAATGGGTTTTGCACTTGAATCTCTTTTGTCTCTGTGGCAGTGATTTCAACACTGCTAAAGTGCGTTTACTACTGCATCCAGCAAGATTTTGGTCTACTTGGACACCCATAGCGACGTCACCTGATCATATGACATCTACGTCCCATCTACCAGTACTAAAGTACGGGAAAATGAACCCCAGTAAATAAAAAATCACTTATAATAACAGACATGTTATAAATGCTGATTGCTCAAACGTTTCCTCATCCATCAAACACATAAAAAAAAATTAAAACCCACCCCATTAAATATTAAAAGCTCAAAATAACCTCATTTTCAACAGGCCTCTTCTCTATATAGGAAAGGTGATGTAGCTTGTGAAAAGCGTGATTGAATTGGAACAACGCTATGAAGAATCTGACTAAAATGGCTCCCTGCATTCCGCGGCTACGATATCAATCAAAGACAGACATACGTAGAGATAAACTTATATTCCTGATTAAAAAAAAAATCAAGATTATTACGAATGATTAAATTAACTTTAGACGTTTAAATTGAAACTAACCAATAAGGTGGCCCAATCTACACTCTTATTAATGACTCGTTTTGTAACAGTGAGAGTTAGTATCAGAGTTTGAACCTGTAAAAGAAGTCAACAATACAAGTCTTTGTGATACATCTATTAATATTAGTACATACTTTGGTAACGACGGCGATTTTATTACGTAGACAATAAGAGCCGTTTTTGTAGTTCAACTGTATCTACTGAAATGGTATCGATTGCGAGAAAACAATATTTATATTTAAACAGTAGACAATCCAAACGATTTGGTCGTAACCGCAACCCTCACACTCGGGTAAGCAACGTATGTACCCACATATTTCCGCTCTAAGAAACAAAGCGCACGACACAAAACATTTTTCGAACAATTTCGTTGAAATCTTATTTTCAGTCGCAAATATTGAACTCACGGGGTAATCAAGCATTATTATTTTTGTATGATGTTACAAATTTCAATAATATATCAAAATTTTCTGAGACATGGGTTTTTGCCACGTCAATGGACCGGTCGAGGATTATACCATATTGCCTTTGTAAAGCTTGTCCAAGGAAACTTCCACGAAGAGTCAGCTTATGATTTTTGTAAATACAACTGAAGTTGAGGTAAACCATGAACGTGTCAGATCTTTTATTTAATATTTAGATACGGCGCGTGTAGCTTGTGGGCGGGACGGAGGATCAGGACCTCGTAGTGATGTCATGTGGTTTAGAAAGGTCATAAGTTTCTGTTACCGCTTAAACCATATTTTTGTGTGGTAGGAATATGAAATTTGGGTACAGTTAGCCTGACACATTATGCTTATTGTATACTAGTTTCTGTCTGCCGTTCGCCCTTCGCGTATAATTTTACTCCTTATATCTGACATCAGCTAACTGCCAGTGAAAGTCCTGACAAAATCGGTCAAGTCGATATTATTATTACATGAGTATTGTTGAAATTTAATGCATTAATGTAATAGGCTGTAATTTAGACATTTCCAACGGAAACTTCAATTTTATTTATTAAAAGAAGAGGCAGAGAAAGAAGGGCACTCTCTATCAAATGTAACATGCTTGCACGCAGATTTAACCGATGCAGTACAGGCGTGAAGAAAACTATGTTTCGTGAATACTGCTTAGGTTTTTATACATGTCAGCTATGGACGAAATTTAGAAAAGCCACTTGGAGTACCATGAGAGTGCAATATGCATATGATGCCTACCACATTCTTATGGGATTCCCACGGTACTGCAGTGCGTCTGGCATGTTCGCGGAGGCGGGGGTGCCTGATTTCTATGCAATCATTAGATCTAGCATTGTATCCTTCTGGGACCGAATGCGGAGCTCAGCTAATCAACTGTTAAGGATCGTCAGTGAGGATATTTGCAGCCCGATTTACAGGCACTGGATTAAAGTCCACCAGAGTCCAAACCTTAGGTAATTAAGATATTTATATTGAATATGATTGTAATTGTATATTTATATTGTAATTTAATCCTATGTAATTGATTATTTTGATTGGGACTTAGTGCCTGACAAAATAAACTTTTATTTATTATTATTATTATATGTGTTATGTATATGGATTGTTTCGGTGTGTGTGTCTAAAAGTAAGTAACAAACTGCACAATGCCCTGTAGCAAAAAATGTTTATTTCTCTATGAAACATACAACCCAGACACGTGCGTAATGTAAACGGTACGGCTCTCACGTTGAAAAAATCATTACCGACGTAAATGTGAAGCGAACAAGTGAAGCACGTTTAAAGAAACTCGCCACCAGCCAGCTTTAAATATGCTCCCTATTAAGCTATCCTAAAAGCTTTAAATGTTGTTTTGGTACTGTATATTTTTATTTGAATTTACTAATATTCAGATGTTATTCTCGTGTTGTCGTCGCGGTTATGTATTTTAAATTGTTTGACGTAACTGTTTTCGTTGTTTCTAGCTGTAGAGTTATTGGATTTGTCAACATTATATGTGGAACAGATCATAATACTCTGGAAAATTTACGTAACATTGTAAAATACAAACTTCATTTTGTAACTTGATTCTTCAGTCAGCTAGCTATGCTCTTGTCCGTGCAGCTTCTTCCGATCATCTCGGCTTTCGGCGAGCGCTTTGAATTATTGATACGACATTACATTTATCTTTTCCTTTATCCGATATATAGGTTCTTCTTGGTGTTCCTCGTCCTCTCCTTGCCTCTATTTTGCCTACAATATTTTGCATTCCTCAATGTCTAAGTGAAATGAAAAAGAAAAACGTATTCACATAATCCCATTGGGACCGCATGGAAGTAGTCAAACACTGTTTGTACAATTGAAACTACTTATACAAAATACTCGAGTGGTAAAAGGAATCATTTTAATTTTGATTAAGTCTGAATAGGGTTTCTGGAACCATTTTTCTTTAGATTCTCATCCTAAAAATTCAGGTTTCTGAGGACTAAAACTTAATTTTGGTCCAATATTTGAATAATTATGCACAACGTGTGAATGAATGTCCTAAACTGAAGACCGATGCCTACTTACAGCGGCATTCACTCAGAGATACTTAAATTCGGATAATTTACTTCGCTAAATATACCTATGTATATACTGAACAACTTTATTACTCTTTCAAATATAATAGCTTCACCATACTTTATTTATAATACTTAAAAAGAATCGCATAGTCGCTGTTAATGTGTTAGATGCAATTCACTGAAAAAAAGCACATCCATACAGACGAACTATCTCACTAATAGTTGTCCTGTGCGGATATCAAACCCTACACATGAGACCACTGAACCAGGCGACTACCTGAACAAAAGGAGTTAAATTTAAACAAAAAATATTAAACTAGGAATATTAAACAATCTGTAACAATGCTCGTATTAGAGTTGTGTAAAAAATTATACGTATAATTTCCAAAAAATTTAAATATTTGTCGTATGTCGTCGGGAATGACTCAGATTAAATTATATGAGTTGATATTCTAATTTAATATTGCTGTTTCATTTTATTCTTATTTTATATTTGGTATGAAGTCTCACTTTAAAGTTCACACAAAAGATCAGGTTACACATATGTATGTACATGTTTACAATAGCTATTTTTGTATTGCTTAGCGCTTCTGTAAACACACGTAAAGTAAACAAGAAACAAGGGGAATTTTGTAGGACAGACGGCGTATTATTATATTTTCTAATTTTAGACATCTCTGGAAGTAATACTGCATGCTAATGCTAGAAATTGACTATATAAAGTGTAACATTTGTAGCAGGTAGTGAAGTCTAAACAATACGTGTTGTTAGGTAGTTATTGTCCATTCTCTAAATTGGTTGTTTGGAACGGACTCGGGAGTAATAAAGATTCTTATCTTTCAATTTTTTGTATGCTGTACTTACGCTAAACACCAATGTCTAGTCTAGCCATAAGTTATGTCCTTACGTGCGAACATTTTTCAAGAAATATTAATTTAAAAGTACCTACTGTTATTTGATGTAATGACATTGAGGTTGGTTTTATACCGAAATTAAGAAACAATACAAACTCAGCAGTGTTAGGGTACCACAGATAATCAAATCACAGTAGTCGCAGCACACAATTGTAGCAAAAGTCCATCGAAATTTTGAACTTTTTACAAACATGCGTATTGGTATATCAGCTATCTAAGCCTAATCTAAAGATTGAGTCTATGCACACTTCTCCCATATAGCTATTGAGATAATTCTGTGTGAAATGAAAATAACTAGCTAGTTTCCGATATTTTAGAGTAGGTAGGTATTTAGGCCGATGGACACTTGCTGGCCTATGTCTAGCAGTGAACGGCTGTGATGGTGATGATTTAGGGCATTAAGCAACGCTGTATAGCTGGTAGATGCTGGATATTTCAGCATGATACCGCACCAGCGTACAAAGCGAAATCAACCTAGCGCTGGTCAGACATGAATTGAAACTGATTTTACCAGCAGGTTAGCTACAAGACCTGATCTTTATCCTTTGCATTGTTGCATACTTTAACAGGAATAGATGGATCTCTAAACAGCATATTTGGTTAAGGCAGCCGTCTCCAATACCATTGAATGTCCAGACGCCCATAAAGCTACTTCAATCTGTCAAATTTCCCCAATTGAAAGTGAACCTTATGCTTTAGTGATAAAGTTGCAAATCTATAAAAGAAATTTGACAGATTGGGTTACCTGGATGTGCTGGCGTTTGTACACAGCTGAATGTACAAATGTGTAAAACCTTGGTGTATAGCTTTTTGAAATTTCTATTAATGTTTGTTTCTTACAATACCTAGACATGTTTAATTTAGGGACAAATTTATGGCATGACTACGATTAACAGGTTATTTATGTGGATTTTATGCTTTGGAAACACTACTTTCAACTCTAAACTTAGATCTAAGAAATCTGAGTAAACAATAAATCCATCTCTCACAAAATATTGAAGAATCAAAGGCCGAAAATATTTGTCAGTATTTTCTATGCGTGGCTTCCAAACTGCTATCAATTTTATGTTGACGTATGATGGATTATTGGAAAACGTTCCGTATATCTTCCCATCAACGTCTACGTTCCAATGGCTTTGCCCATAACCCTCCTGGTATCGATGATCAATATTTTTGCCCAAGGTTCTGCATACTCTACGAAATATTATGAAGATTGTGAAGTGAAGGAGCCTAAGATTATTTGTTATGAGATCAGAACGAAGTTGAACTAATCCAGAAATAGGCATTTTATGTAGTTTTTAAAGGTAGTGAAATGCGTTTCCGTTTCAAATACAAGGCCCGCTCTATGGAAATTAGTCTCTTTTATTATATATTATTATTAAATTAGCCCAATACGCCTCTGCGGTTAACGTCTGTAGGCTACTCTAACCGATAGCTTTAACGTGCCTTCCGAAGCACACCACATTGGCGGTTACCCATTTCTGGCCTGATCGCACGCCTATATGCTTCACCTCATTCACACCGATTTGATATAATAAACTGTATACATATTTATATAAACGACTGTACAATGTTACGTATGCGAGAGCTAGAGTCTTAAATCACAATAATTTGAGTTGCGGAATAAATTTATAAAGGACTTTATTTCAATTTACTTTTTAGTTCAGACTAAACTGTATTCGTAATGCTGTTTATTCTAATGCCAACATAGCAATAAGGCTGAGATTTAAAGAGCGCCCTTAGATAACAATTTACACCCTACATTACTTACATGCTGTAAGTATGTAAGTAATATAACATTCTATAAGTAATCTAACAGCACAAAGACTGAGGCATATTAAGCGTGTCTAGGCTTTGCCCGGACGTGCGCGACTGTACTTTTGAGTTCAGACAAAAAAATATATATTCGGTAAACTTTTATTTATTTTGTCTATATAAATAAAAAGACAAGTCCTGACTGACTGACTGACTCATCAACGCCCAGCCCAAACCCTTGGACCTAGAAAGCTGAAATTTTGCACAAATGTTTGTTTTATAATGTAGACAAGGAATAAGGAAGGATTTTTCGAAATTCAACCCCTAAGGGGGTAAAACAGGGGCGCTAAGTTAGTATGAAACTTTGCCGTTTTTGAAGTTTAAGGCATAAAAATTGGTATTAGGCCTTCCAGTTAAAAATAAAAAATCACGTATTTCAGGGTTTTTGGAAATTCCACCCCAAGGGCGAAAAATAGGGGATGTAAGTTTGTATGGAAAATGTGTCAATTTTTAAGTTAAACGCATGAAAATTGGTATTTGGCATTTTAGTTATAAATAAAAAATATGAATTTCAGCATTTTTGGAAATTCCAGCCCCAAGAGCGTAAAATAGGGGTGTAAGTTTGTATGAAAAATGTGTCAATTTTTAAGTTAAACGCTGACAATTGGTATTAGGCATTTCAGTTAAAAATTAAAAATTTATATTTCAGGATTTTTGGGAATTCCACCCCTTAGGGCGTAAAATAGGGCGTAATATGTTAGTTTGTATGAAAATGCGACTTTTTTTAAGTTAAACGTATGAAAATTGGTATTTGGCCTTTCAGTTAAAAATAAAAATATGTATTCCAGGACTTATGGATGTATTCTAAGGACAACTAAAATAGGGGATGTAAGATTCTATGAAAATCTGTTTTTTTTTTGGAGTAAACGCATGTAATATATTTGGTCTTTTAGTTAAAAATAAAGCAATCCAGGGAATAATTTGTTGATAAAAAAAAGGTAAACCAAAACTGATTCAACAAATCGACACCAACAATTTACGCAAACTCAAATTTTAGAGAAATTCTTTTCTTTGCCAAGTTGCTTAAAATGTCGTGGGCGTTGTTGTCTAAGTAAAGATTTAGGGTTTAATAAGATTTGTAACTTCTTTTTTTGGTAATTTTTATAACAAACTAAAAAAGCGACATTTTATATTTTGTATTCGAGTTAGCGTAGTATAAATTGTTCGTGTCGAGATGATCGCACCCAAAAAATATGTAATAAAATTAATTTTATAAATGTTTTTATACAAGATGTACCTAAATATCTATGTTACTAGAAATAATATCTAATGTATACAACTATATTACTACAAACATGTTCTGACTATTTACAAGCGCTTTTTTAAAGTCTACGTGAATAAAACCTTTTTTATTTTATTTATTTATTTTATTTTATCATCTTAATTTTACTGATCTACAAGTTCACAATTTTGTATCTAGATGGCGGTAATATCGTTTCAGATCATTGAACTTATTTGGTATATCGGTTAAAATAAATAAATGCTTGAAATAAAAGGTAGTCCAAAACTGAATTAATAGATGATCACCTAAATCTCACCCAAAAGCTATGCACACATCTTAATTTTACCGCTTTACAAGTTTATATTTTTGTAATAGATTGCGTAATCATCGTTTTAGATCGCGCTATGGTTTCGTTTTATATAAGACCTATCAATGCCGTGGTCGCAACCTAATCTAATGGGAGTTACCTTTGTAATTAATGCATCATTGATTATTATTTTAATTTATTTGACTTACTGACTGTACCTACTTTAGGACAATTGATATGTATTCTTTGATTTCTTTGGTTGATGATATCAGGTCGTTTTTTTAAATAACAGTAGCACAGTAGTTTTTAGTTTATTTCTTAGTTAGGTTATTTATAGGTTAGGTTTTCTTAAATTTATAGTGCTTATTTGTTTTTAATGTTAATTTTTTTAGGTTAAGCTAGAAGTAAGTAGTTACATTGGCCATCATTCGAAATTGTCGCGCACGAAGTCGTGGGCACCAGCTAGTTAGTTATATTTTGAGAGTAAATATCAAAAGCCTTATTTAAAAGAAACGCAGAATATATCACTGAAATTACATATTAAAAATGCTTTAGCCCTTAAATTGTAGTTTCTATTACATCACGTTGGTTTTGGTTAGGTACATTTAATAATTAATTTCGCTGTGATTAATATTGAAGCATATATAAATATAGACGACACTAACAAAGCGATACAGCAAAAGAAGAGCTTTACAGCCTTTATAGGTCTGTAAAATAAACAGTGCTGTTATAACGGTTCAATAACGTCCATTCATTCTTTCTCTGACGCAATCATTCAAACGGAATAATGAGTGGAACCGTTGAGGTATTAGTTTTTTTTACAGCGAAGCTATTAGAACTCTTGCATGCAAACTGAAGACTTTTCATGTTGCTAACTGAAGTAAATAGCTACGATAGACTCGGTTCAGGTGGATAATTAGTGAGAAGTTATTCATCGATTACCATAATATTAGTCATGTTCGGCTTCAGCGTTATAAGGAGTCTCATAAAAGTATTCCTAGTTTAGAAATTTAAATCACGCACGCGTTTAGCACAACTGTAACTTCGGGTGACAAATTAATTTAATAATAAAATAAATTTAAGGGTAAACCTGTTCACAGGAAAATTTTGTGATGTGATTTTAGTTCTTCATTAATTTCACCGTACTAATTTTAAGATTTTGTAAGGCCCGCGTACTTGTATGCCCGAGATCTGAATAATTTTATCAAAAAATAAGAGGTGGTTGTGTTTTAATGAGTAAATCGGTCCCGAAAATTACTACAAAAATTACACGTTATGTCTTAGCCACACAATTAAACGCTATTATATTTAACATAGATATTGTAGCCGTATAGACCAGGGTCGATAATTTTTAAAACCAAAAAAAATAATAGTAGGATGAAACCCATTATATAAGGAGGGAAATATTATAAAAATGAAAGGAAAAATAATTTACGGGCGATCTGCGGTCGGAAAGGGGATGGGGGTGAGCTTTTAAGGGTAAATAACGGTTTTTCTCGATTTCCGGAGAAACATAAAGTTCGATTTTATTTTAATTATTATCTCTTTTCTTCTTCTGTTCTTCAATATTGGAGCAATTTTCAGAACCATGACAGTTTGAACATAAATTTGTGCATTTTAAACCATGTTTTCGGCAACCACATTTTAAACTGTTACATCCAATTTCACAGCTGCAGCATATAGTTTTGAGCACTATTTCCGGAATTAATTCTTTTTGTGTAAATTTGGGCATAATTCCACGTTGATATTGCTTCCAGCCCCAATCTGTTGCTGTCAGTTCGTTACCCAACCAAGTTTCAAGCTGATAATATGCCCGGTAACAATGTTGTTCTGCTGCTCCTTCTGTGGGTGGGAGGTTTGCCAAAACGATTTTGGCCGATTTTCATGTATATTTCATATATTTTTAATATATTTTTATGTATTTTGAAATATATTTCTTTTTCATGGGATTAATTAATTTTTTTTGTGCAGAATTGTATGTATTATGACCCGCCTAGCCCCTTCCCCACTTCTCCATGAAATACCTTTTGATGGGCTACTATTTTTCGTAGGTCACTCAGGGATATAATTTATCTTGAAATAGTTATAAATAGACATCTACGCATATAATTTAAAGAAGATTCGACAACTTTTTCCAAATATTGTAGATGTCTTATTAAATATTAATTCTATTAACTTATTTGTTTGTTAATTGTAGTAGTATATTTTTATTTGCAATTTTTTTTTATCAATGTAACATGTAATCTAACGTTTTTCGAGTCATTTAAGTGTTCATTTTAATAAATAGCTCTAAATTATTTTTAATAAATATATAAAATCGAATTCGAGTTTTTGCATTTTCTGAGAAGATTTACTATAGTAACATAAGTATTTTTTTTCACCATCGGAAAGTAGAGATTTCAACGAACAGAAAAATTACCAACTTTTTGAAAAAAGCTGATATTTTGACGGGTGAGTTTTCGATTGAAAATTAGGGTGTTTTTTCGATATTAATTCAAAATAAGGTGAAAAAATAAATATTTTTAATCAAATAAATTACAGCGTATTTGGGACATAAAAAGGTAAGTTTTCACAAAATTTCGTTAAAAAAGAAAAAAAATTGTAAGAGATAAAAATAATAAACCAAAAACTTGGTTTTTTGAATTATTCACATACATTTTGACGTTATGTGAAAAAAGTGTAAATACAAAAGTTTTAGATCTTTTTATTACCTACAACTTTGCCATTTGACGTTTTTCGATAGGACTTAAAGTTTTTCCGGAAATCGCGAAAAACCGTTTTTTATTATTTATTTATTTTAAAACTTTTGCACATGGATGTACAGAGGCGGACTTAATGCCGGAGGCATTCTCTACCAGTCTACCTTAGGGTGATGCAGAGAAAACTAAGGTAGGTGCACTTAACACGTCATGTGTGGAGGTGATAAATCTTATACTTAAAAAATACAATAAAAATAGTTACATAAACTACATAAATTATAGTTCTTATAGTTATAGTTTTTTACCCTTAAAAACTCACCCCAATCCCCTTCCCGACCTCAGATCGCCCGTAAATTATTTCTCCTTTCTTTTTTATAATATTCCCCTCCTTTTATAATGGGTTTCATCCTACTATTATTTTATTTCACTTTTTATTATTTTTAAAGGCTTCTACCCTGGTCTAGTAGTATTTACAATACAAGAAACATCCAAACAAAATGATAAGCTAATAAAGTTTTATATTAGAGTCCCGCCCAGGATTAATTTAGAAAAGAAAAACATTTTAGATGAATTTAAAGAACTTTAGGATTTTAGATGAATTTAAATTTTTCAGTTTATAATTTTTATGCAATATTGTTAGTACTCTACTTACTTAAAAAGCTACCACGGAAACAAAACTGCAGCAGTATAGTATAATACAATATAAAAGAAGAGCCGTGTAGGGATAGAGTTACAAACATGCAAACTTCCATATTTATAGTATTAGTAGAACTTTATTTTAATGTCGATTTTGTTTAATATTTTATAGATATTATTAAAATATAATGTAGTTATACGATGTGATGTTCTACCGCTAGTTATACTTATTATTCTAACTATATAAATATATCAACACGTTTTATAACACTGGCAGCTATAAAGACGTTATCACTACTAATTCAAGTCATATCAAAGTAAAGAAAATGTGTACATAATGATCTATATATCCACTATATTTTATTATTCATAGTTTATGTTCAGTGTAGTTCTGTTCACCCAAGATTGAAAAGTAGATAATTTATACTACTTATTGAAGAGTGTTTTTATTTTAAAAACCAATAAAAATAACACCTTTTCTTATAATTGTCAATAGTTATCACTTTACCTTGTGTCTCTCTATATCTTAAGGTTGAGTGGTATCGTAACGCTTTTGCATTAATTCTGCATTCTGTATTGATGTCCGAAAGTTTTTAAATAAACTAAATAAAATCCGTCACTGATATTTCTGCTAATTATTTATTGCATTGTGTACGTATTTAACAAAACTAGGTATTTTGTAACATCCCATCTGATCCTGAAAGTAGTTTCTGATTCCGTACATGAGACAAATTTAAAACCCTGCTGGCTTAAAACCGAACAAGTTCATGTTTGATCTTACTCTTAAAAATCTCTATGATCACCTACCTATATAAAATATATTTAGTTCATACATAAACAAATAATGTATCGATTTTATTGTATTTTAAATACAGAACACACACCAAAACCTAATCGTAAGGTCCATATTAGTGCTGGGAAAAAAATTGTGGTTATTCTAAATAGCAGTTACTCAATAGGTACCTATTTAGAAACAATAACAAAGTTATGTGTTTTAAAAATATTAGTCAATTGACCAATCATTTAAGTTTTATTGATTAACAAACAATTCTGGTCCGTATTTATAGTTGATACTCATTTCTGAAATTTGAGGAACTGATTCTTAAATGTAATTGCTTAATCAGTTACGTTTGCGTAACGGCTTAGAACTGTTTTTATTATTAATAAATATAGACTTGAGTTTTTGGGCTTGGTTCTGCAAAAAATGCCGTGAAAACTGTCTGACTCTTTGAAATGTTGAGAAAAAGTTACATGTTTTCCATCCTTATATTTTATTAATTACATTATAATGCAATTTTGATTATGGATCCACATAGTATTGTTGTTGCGCTTACGACCCGAAACATATGAATGAACACTAAACACACAGCGATAGTCCTTTGAGTACGGAACTCTAAAAGCCATCGTAACGTTCGCGTTCTATGAAAACAGCTCTGAAACCCATTTCCTATTAAAAAGAGAGAGTTCTCTCGCGGATGAAGCTAATTACAATTTTTCTTTGCGGTTTTAAATTAAATTCTGAGCGTTGGAGCTGAAAATGAAAATGAATGGCTCCAAAGTAATGTAGAGGATTATATTATTATTTTGTGAAGATTTTTAGAAAATGGTCCGTGGTCACGTACAGAGGCCATAAAAGTAAAACATAACATTTTACTTCTACATTTATTTTTATTTATTCTTTATTGCACACAGAAATACATATTTATATAAAACATTAGAGCTAGCATGTACACAGGCGAGCTTAACTCAACTATGAGTTCTCTTCCAGCAAACCTTTGTCAGAGTGAGAGCTTATATGAGATGGGTTAGAAACAGTGCACAACAATTAAACTTAAAAATAATACAAAAATAATAACAAAACAGAATTTACCAGTGGTAAATAAATATATACATAAACCTGCTTACTAATACTACATACTAAGTTACTTTCGTAACTACATACCTAATTAAATAACATATATATATATATATATATAATAAACATATAATATACACATAAATATTAACTGCCTGCCTGCTTAGTTAATTGAAAGAAGTGTTCTTTTGTCTTTCTCTTAAACACGTCAAGAGATGTTGTAGCGCGAATTGAATGTGGAAGGGCATTCCACAAACGCACTGCTTGAACAGTAAATGATCCGTCATACCGGCTTGAGGAGTGAGAAGACATTCGAAGTAGAAGTGAAGTAGTTGAACGACAGATTTTTTCTCGCGGGACTAAATACTCAAAGCGTTCACGGAGATATGTGGGAGCATTGGGGTTATGAAGGATAGAATAGAGGAATGATAGAATATGACAATCTCGACGTCTCCGAATAGGTAGCCAATTCAACTGCGACCGAAACTCGGACACGTGGTCATACTTTCGGAGGCCGTAAATGAATCGGATACATAAATTCTGTAGACGTTCGAGCTTGTTGAGAAGTTCTTCATTTGCATCCAGGAAACAGACATCGGCATAGTCCAGAAGAGGAAGTAGAAGTGATTGAGCAAGGTAAATTTTAGTGCGAAAAGGCAAGAACTTCTGAAGCCGTTTTAGGGACTGAAATGAACAGTATACTCTCCTGCTTACTTCTGCAACGTGTTCGGACCATGATAAGGTGCAGTCAATAAATATCCCAAGGTTTTTGGCACATTTGGAATAAGTAATGGGAACGTCATCGTAAATTACTGGAGGTGGACATATATTTACTATTGTGTTAAGCATATACTGGCCACCAATAACGAGAGCTTGTGACTTAGATGGGTTTACCAGAAGGCCAAAGCTTTTGGCCCAATCGCTAATGTTACCAAGATCACTATTGATGGCAGCTATGGCTAAACTAAAATCCTCCACTTTAAAGTGACGATAAATCTGCAAGTCGTCTGCGTAAAGATGGTAATTAGAAGAGATAATTTTGGTAATAGCATTAATAAATACCGAGAAGAGAAGAGGAGAGAGTATGCCACCTTGAGGAACACCTGCAGTAAGATTACACCACTCGGAGGTAGCCTCGTCGTGGCGGACCGACTGCGAGCGCCCTCGAAGATAAGATTCAAACCACACAATTACTGAAGACGAGATATTTAGAGAGGATAGGATACCGAGAAGGATGTCAAAGTCAACTGAATTAAAGGCGCTGCTGAAATCCAGTAACACCATGACCGTTAGTGATTTCCGCTCCATGGCCAAACGGATGTCATCTGTTATTTTGACCAGAGCTGTAGCAGTACTATGGCCAGGACGGAAACCTGATTGGAAAGGGCTCAGCAGGCCTTTGGAAGAGAGATACCGTGAGAGTTGCTGGTTCACAATACTTTCAAGGACTTTGGATAGGATAGGAAGGATAGAAATTGGTCGGTAATGGGATAAGGAAGAAGGATTGGCTGATTTAGGAAGCGGTAGGATAAGGGCTTTTTTCCAAATAGAAGGGAAGGAACTTGTCTCCAGGGAGAAGTTCATAAGGTGAGTTATGATAGGAGCAAGTTCCTCTAGGATAAGGGAGATCATCTGTAGCTGGAGCCCGTCAACTCCTACAGCTTTGGTGGATATAGATCGGAAGGAGTTTTTGATATCTCGCTCAGTAACTGCTGTAAAAGAGAAAGAAGTACAATCTGGCATTGAAAGGTTAGAGAGGTATCTAAGAGTTGAAGATTTGGTGGTGGCACTCAATGCGACTGGTGGCTGTGAAAAGTGAGTATTGAGGGCATTGAGATCGACAGCTGTAACACTGCCATTTTCACTTTTGCCAACACCAAGTGATTTTAGAAATTGCCATACTTTTGTAGTGCTAAGATTATTAATGGAGTTATGTATGTGGCGTCTTTTAGCATCTCGACACATACGACTGCAGCGATTTCTGAGCTTTTTATAGACGTCCCAATTTTTATTGGAAGCAACCTTTCTATATCGTCTTTTGGCCTTGTCACGCTTAGACATAAGTTTTTTTATTTCATCGGAGAGCCATGGTGCAGGTACATGTTTAACCCTCACTTTTTTTATCGGAGCATGGCAATTATATATATTTAAAATGAACTGAGTAAATATGGCAACTTTTGTGTCCAAGTCGTTACAGTTGTAAACAGGAGACCAGTCAATACTGCCCGCATCCTCCCTCAAACGGTCCAGGACAATATTTTTGAAGCTGCGTATGAAGAGAAATTGAGACTTACGTCGAGGGCAGCGAATTTTGTATGATAGATATACAAGATCATGATAGGAAAAGGAAGCCGGCAACTGGCCATGAGAAGATACTTTGGATAGGTCGGATACAATTATTAAATCTAAAAGAGAAGGAGAACTGTGAGGAGCATGATGTGTAGCTTCCAGTGGTAGAATGTGCATGTTGACCGAAGAAATCAGAGAAAGAAGCTTACGACTCCGTGCATCATCCTTAAGTAAACAGGTGTTAAAGTCTCCAAGGATTATTATGTTATCATATTGGGGCGCAAGATTTTCCAGTTTAGATTCGAAAGAAGAGAAGTAGTCGATATGGCATGATGGACTATAATACACCCCCAAAAGCATTTTCGAATGATTAACGGCAATTTCGATAAAAAGATTTTCGGCAAATTTTGAATAATCACTTGGAGACTTGTCGACCACCTTATGCTTGAAATCCATGCGTAAATAGATAGCCACTCCACCACACCCCTTTCCAGTTCTGTCATTGCGCACTAGCTTATAGCCAGGTATAGCATACTGTTTCGAAGGAAGTGCAGGTTTAAGAAATGTTTCAGAAACAAGAATAGCATGAATGAGGTCAGAGTCAAAAGATGACAGAAGGTCAGGGTAATGAGCGTGAATGCTTTGAGCATTTATATGTACCGCATTAAAACATTTAGATGACGAAAATGAAAGGTGTGAATAGAGCTGGTCGCGCAGTTGAAGTGATTCATCATCAATAAAAGCACTAGCGTAGTGTTCAGACGTAGAGGAAGAAGAACATGAAAGAAAATCGTCGTAATCGCTACTGGCAGACATAATAAACTAAATAATAATATCAATACTATAAATGCGTAATAAAATAACAAATATAAAACAAAATACAACTAAACAATAATAACCCCTACACACTCCTTGTACTAAAAAAAAATATAAAAATAAAACCGAACAACAAAATATTGGATAAACAGTGCAGTTCCGTAACGATAAGCGCCAAAAGCCGCAGTCTCACAGGGTATGATTGACATTTGATAGTCGATGAAACAAAATTGTTAAAATGTCAATGTCATAGTTGTTATTTCTACACGGAACGCATAATTATTTACCTCCGAGTTATTTACATACATATCTTAAATACCGTCAAATTACTGGAAGAATACAATATTAACGTGGTAAATTAAGAATGAGACATACTATATAATGCTACCAATGAGTGTAGTTCAAAACATTGTCGGAAAGCTACCTCGGAAGATTTTATTTCGCCGGCCTGCGGGATCTCGTAGCTGTAGATGTGTTTGCACCTTTGCCGGTGCCTTGCAGAGACTTTCCCTTCTCGGCTCCCTTAGCAGCATCGCAAGCTGGTGGCTGCGTGGCCGGGAACTCAGCCAGGAGAGCACGAAGTTGACTACTAGTCTCGATCTTCCGCTTCGATTGGCCTGCTAGCTGGATTATGATCAAACCTGCTGATGTCCAGACCTGTTTTTGGCCATAACTTCTGCGCGCATCCATAAAGACTCTGTGTCGCGGTTTTGTCAGGAACTCCGAGAGTGTATAACCCGAACCCTTCAGCATGGTCTTGGCGTTCCAAACTTCACTCCTCCGTGTGTACTGGTGAAAGCGGATCAGGACAGGCCGAGGCTTGCTCTTGTTGGCTCCGAGGCGATGACAGACAGCTATATCTGTAGAAGTTAGTTCGGCCAGTTGCATCTTCTCAGTTAAAATACTCACGACTGTAGGCAATGGATCCTCATCTTCAGTAACACCGTGTAGCAGCAACACTTTCCTACGAGATGCCATTTCGTGACGGTCCAGCCCCAAACTCAAAAGTTCAACTTGACTCCTTAGTGCATCAAGTGTCTTACAGACAAAGGTTTTGAAGTCTGTGAACTCCCGTGACAAACTTGCAATTGTTTTGTGAGAAACTTCAGAGCTAACTGCAGCCTTCAGTTCAACCTCATGTTGGGCCATCCTGCTATTCAATGATTTTGACATCTCCTCCATTTGTTCAGAGAGCTTTGTGTACACATCCATCTTCAATTGTTGTTATGGTGAAAGTGAGTGTTAACAGGAGAATGTTGTTTTTAGTGAGTGCAGTAGAGGTTATAGATTAACTATACCACTAATTAAACATAATTAAATGTAAGTAAGATATTTAAATTAAAATAAATAACAGAGCACAATTTTTTGGTGTTGGCACTTGAACTACCCACATGCAAAAAAAATAATTATCATACTTTAGCGGATTTTATTTTCTCAAACGAAATCCTTGCTAAAATATTTGTTGCTTACAAGATTTACGGCAAAATCTTCACCTGAGTCTGCAGCCTCAGTGATAAATATTATTCACAGATTTTTATGTAGGACTTTTATTTATATGTTAGAGGAAGGATATTCGCGGAGGCACGACCAAGCGTGCCGAGTTTTGTTGACTTTTATAAAACCGTTATTTTCTCAGAGTGCGGTGAAAGAGTATCGTATTCTATTCTCTCACCGACCACCACCATTAATCTGACTATCAAAAGGATTTAAATTAACAGTTTTAAACATGTTTCGCGTTCAGTTAAGAGCTACCCTGAGCAAACAACCTTGATGTCAATCTGTATAATCCGTCTCCGCCCGGGAAACGCGCTCTCACTTGCTTTGTTTTTCTTTTGTTGTTTCTATCGTATTGTAATACATCATATTTATGTAATTAAATTATTTACAGTTACTAATAAATTATTATTTATGTTGACTGCTCTGTGGCTGGCGGCCTAGAACCGCCGCCCTTCTTCATCCCGTGGGGGGCGTAGAACTTGATCTGAGGGTATATACCTCTCAGAGAATGGGCAGCAGCGTCTCTCTGCACTATGACCATTATTCTGCGATCGCTAACCTGTCTGCCAAGCTTGGTGTTTATGGCATATCCCTCCAAATTATGGCTACAACTCTATGGAGGAAATCTTTTGGGGAGGCCTTTGTCCAGTGGTGGACGTCATTAGGAAATGATGAATGTCAGTTTCATCCTAATCGGACGTCTATTTTAAAAATAGATGCATGATATAGTTGTTTCTGTTTTTGAATGTTCCTGTGGGAGGGGGTAGGGGGTATCATGGGATTGAAATCAAATTGAAACATTCAAGTAGTCCAACTGTAATAATGCCACTTTAGAAATAGTTTTCTCTAATGAGTAGGTTCATGCTATATTATAGAGGTATTCATATAAGTAGGAAATCATTTAAAGCCCTGCATGTACTAATGTGAATAAGCCGACTGATATATGTAGATGTAATATCATCGATTGCGGTATGACTAGGGCTTTCATACTATAAATAGTTTCATGTGTCTACAGTAGATCTAAGCTGATGTAGTGTTGAGCAGACAAGTGTAGTGACAGCCTAATGAATTAACCATACATTGTGTGTTTCTTGATAAGAATGGACTGATTATTATCAACAGGGTATTCGGTATACGTGGAAAATGTTTGCTAGCCCATAAGATTGCGTAATGTATGGCCTGTATCAGGTTTCACCATTGAGAATAACAACATAAGACAAAATACACATAAATATACATAACATAAATATACTCTCTGAACGGCTCTAATCGAATAATTCGAGATGAGGGTAACTCATTGTCTCATAATCTCTCATCTGCTTCAGTCTAGCTGTTTGGGTTGGTCCTTTGCCACGATAAGAAGAAACGTAATGAATCTCTGTTCTCTATATTCAGTTGCAAACCTAATCGTCAAGTTTATTTGTACTAATTCATAGGCTTTAATTATAGAAAATGTGAGTAGCTTTTTTTATGTTAGGCAGAGCAAAGCGTTCTTTTCCACTATGAGAAGCTCAACCGAGGAAGTAGAGGACCTTATGGAGTACTCACCAGGTGAACCCAGGTTTTTTTTTATGCCATAGGGCGACAAACGAGCAAGCGGGTCACCTGATGGTAAGTGATCACCGCCGCCCATGGACACTCGCAACACCAGAGGTGTCACGGGTGCGTTGCCGGCCTTTAAGAGTTAGCAAACAAGTGTTGCTGACCGTCCCTCCCACCCCAATGAGCTCTGGCGACCTTACTCTTTAATAATAACATTAAAGTTATTAATGTTATTATTAAAGAATGTCTTCTGTAAGGTGGAGGTACTTCCCCAGTCGGGCTGCTCTTTGAGCGAATGGACGCTGTGCCCTACCTCTCTTGAATCATCGGTAGATCATCGGGATCGGTTCATCGGGAGAGGGAAATGTAGAAGTCTTTTCATAGTCTTTCCTAACCGCTTACCATAAATGGTGGGCTGTTTGCATATATATGTAGCTATAAAACACCGTTAAACACGGAAGTATAACTGGTGATACTTATAAAGAAATAAGGTCCAATACCTCGCGAGTTTGTGATCTGACTAAACTTATTGTATACATGACTGCACATTTCCTTACTGACCTTGTTTAAACGGTACTTACTTAGATCAACGACTAACAGTATCTTCCTAACCGTGCTATGCTTTTAAACATATAACGCGTCTTTTAATTATACTATGCACTTTGTAATTTTATGCCGCATTTCATGGTACGTGAGTTCATGAAGAATTGAGCTCATTAAACGGTGGTTAAGGTACTTAAGTATAATATATAAAGATCATGTAGACCTCAATTTATTAACCGCTATGTAGTCTTTCTAATAATATGAAGGTTAGTGCTGGGGGTACCTGGATAAATGGTAATGGACAATGCAAATGAATTAAATTCCAACCAACAATATATAACGAGTCATAATTCTACTTATGTAACACTTACTAGAATACTACTATTTACACTTATAAGTCGCTTTTCTTCTCGTCTTGAATATAACGTTGAAGCATCCAATTCTTAATGAAAACTTTTCTTACCCGTTTATAAATCGGGGTGTATTATCTTGTCTCGAACTTTAAAGAATATTGCAGGACGCACTCATAGAGCAATCTACCTTCAACAATCGAATTATGATTCTCTTTGCCACACTGTCAAAACGAGACCAGGAATTATAACGAAATCTTATTGTTATGATGAGTTTTTGCATGCCAGCTTAAATAATTACCTAAGGATCCTAAGTAATTTTGTGCTACATTCGTCCTATTGTTGTCATTTTTAGGGTTCCGTAGCCAAATGGCAAAAAACGGAACCCTTATAGATTCGTCATGTCTGTCTGTCTGTCCGTCCGTATGTCACAGCCACTTTTTCCGCAACTATAAGAGCTGTACTGTTGAAAGTTGGTAAGTAGATGTATTCGGTGAACCGCATTAAGATTTTTACACAAAAATAGAAAATTAACAATAATTTTGGGGGGTCCAGTAAATAGAATAGAAACTCAAAAAAAAAAAAGTTCATCGTACCCCATACATGTGAGGTGTCTATGGATAGGTTTTCAAGATGATTTTGAGGTTGAAACTAAAATTGGTTGAACGAGATCTAGCGAGTAGTTTTTTTAATACGTCATAAATCGTAAACCGCAATTTGCTTTCATTTAATCAACTGAAATACTTGCTGCTACGGAACCCTTCATGGCTGAGTCCGACTCGCACTTGGCCGGTTTTTAATATGATTCGGCGATATTAGGTGTTTCGTAAGATTGAATAAGGGTGCTCCAGTTAGGAAGGTCACGCACAAATTAACCAAGACAGTTGAGTGGATGAATTCCTCTCGACTGTCTGTTAAAACATAATTTTTGAATAATAATTAGTTAAATAAACAACTTAAGTTGAAAATGTTGAGATTACATGGTTTACAACTTACTATTCAGATTTGAAAAACTTATTAAAATATTTACCTAGTCTCTCCGTTTTAGCTGTCACAATTAATGACTGGTCTCGTCCAAAATTAAGACATTTTCGAACAACTAAGACATTTCGTTGTTAGTTTATTATCTAGCGTCACTAAGTGCGTCGTTTGTTACTTCGTCAAGATTTATTGGTTTTACGTCACATAGTTGTTTCAAGTTTGCTTACTGAAATACCTTCTCTGATTAATGTTTTTGTTGTAACTTTGTAGTTACTGCAAATTATTTAATTATCATACTTTTAGTCCATCAATTTGGAGCACCCGATACATTCTAGTAATATTAATATGCTATTGTACACCTACTTGGATATATGTATTACTTTATTAAGAGCTATTATTAGTTGACTTTTACTCATACAAACCTATTCTTCCTTTTTAAGACTAGACCGACATTTTTACTTGCAGTAGGTCTTGACTATGGCCAAGCGCCTAGATTTTGTGGATAAAATTATTGTTTTATGTGACGTGGCCGTACAACAATCATTTTAAAACACCTGGTTTATTTTAAAATACCGTTGAAAAAAATGTCTGTTCAACAAATCGGGTGATTAGAAAAGTATTAAGGCGGTCAGGCATAGCCTATTTCGTTGTTGTTTGACTACTGAAAGTCAATTAAAACGTTTAGTTTTGGAGAAAAAAATAAAACTCCATTTATGGCGGTAGGGATTTTTCCTGATAATCATTGCAGAATAAGTGAAAGTTTGAGCTGGATGAATGGCCATTAAATTTTATGTTCAGAGTCTACATACACACATCAACACAATCTAGGGATATTGAACATTTCATTGATTATCTAGAAAACTATAAACATTTTGTTATGACTGTAAATGGAAGAATTAAAGATAATTTCATGGCCGATATTTAAACATTAACAACACGATGCGATTTTGTTTTTCTAATTAATAAAAGTCTTAAATTAATTAAGCCATAGAAAATTACTGAGTGAACAAAAACATTTTATTCTTATAAAATTATTCAATCGAATTAAATGAATAAAAATCTTACCAAATCTGATAATCAGTAATCGGTATTTCCTCCTCTAACATTAATCACACAGCGGCAACGATTTTCCATACTTAAAATTAAGGTGTCAATGTCTTGCTGGGGTATGCAGTCCCAAGTTCTTTTTAAATGTTCGAAAAGTTGTTCTTCTGTTGTCAAGTTGGGCGGAAAATCCCTCAATGCTCTTCGCTGTAACATGTCCCAGGCGTGTTCAATTGGGTTTAAGTCTGGCGACTGTGGAGGCCAATCTAATACCTGAACATCGTGTTCTCGAAGGGCGGCCCTCACCAGCCGCGCTGTATGGGAACGTGCATTGTCATGCATGAGCTGAAATTCTTGCCCCGTTAGGGCCCTGAGCGGGACAATGACACGTTCTACTACCTCCTCACGGTATCTATGGGCAGTCATGCTGCCCTGAATCCAAATGAGTTGGGTTCGTCCGCCGATTCGTATTCCTGCCCACACCATAATTGTCCCGCCTTGGTAAGAGTGGACCTCCTGTGGATGTCGGAGACGGCTGACCCTGCCTGGAGTTCTCCAAACGCGTGTTCGTCTCGAATCTGGATGAAATCCATAGCGGGACTCATCAGTGAACAGCACCAATGACCATTGTTGATCACTCCATGTCAAATGTTCTTGAGCCCATAAAAGTCGCCTACCGCGATTGCCACGTCGCAGCGCTGGGACTCGTAGCGGTCTGCGAGCATGAAGACCAACTTCATGCAGCCTCCTTCGCACGGTTTGGTCGCTCACCAGCAGCTGCTGACCCTCCTGGAGCCTTTGCACTAGTTGCATCGCTGTGATATTGGGTAGTCTTCTGGCGGTCATTTGGAGAAATCGATCCTGTCTCTGAGTGGTAACACGATATCTACCTGTGTGCCGTTCTGCCACATCTCCAGTAGCGCGATAACGTGACCACAGCCTGGATACCACATTTTGGCTTGTGCCCAGAGACTCAGCAACGACGCGTTGAATAGCACCGTTTTGTAACATGCCAACTGCCCGTAACATTTCATCTCGACTCAAATGATGGCGTGGCATGACGCTAAAAAGCTTACACAACCAATTGAGAAAAGAAAATAAAACAATTTATCAGGTTTTCTTCAATTAACACGCAAAAAAAATTTTAATGCAACTTCTTGAAATTAGATACAACTCAAGATTGCGCTGTGCTTTGCGTGTTTTCATTTGTTTCTCATTTTAATTTTTAAATTTTGAATAAAGAATAGACAAGGTTTAAATCTGTAAATAAACTTTTTAAGGAAACTAAATAGGTTTTAAACAATAAAGCCATGTTTGATTTCAAAATAACGTATCCCTAGACTTTGTTGATGTGTGTATATCAACTAAAATTTGTTTACATTATTTTATTTAGTATAAATTTAAGCTTGAACTTAAAAAGTCATAGAAGAAGTATCTACGTGTAACAAAAAAATAACCATCAAGTAAATTAAACCTGTAATTATGTACGAAATAGCTTAGTAGGTTGTAATGAGGCATTCAATTAATAGGTATAGACACATATTCAAATTTCAAAATGATTCATGAAATTAAGAAATGCTATCAATGTTTACTTAAATTCGGTTTTCTGGCACGATATTTTATATTTCACACATTTCTATTGAAATGTAAATTCCATAAGAAATGTCCTAAAAATGCCAAACATTTCCAGAGTAAAAGCTCCGCTCCAGTTTATCTATACAATCTGACCATTGGGTTAGCAAGAAATTTCACGGTCGGCCTCCGAGGGCTATTCCAATTAATCTTATTCACACGATTCAGCTAGATTTAGCATTGTGCGAATGTTTACCACTCCAGGGACCATTGCTTACTTGGATAAGGATAAACTTTAGTACTTTCTAGGTGATCCATTTGAAACCGCCCATTCGCTTTTTCTTTGCTTACGATGGCCACAGTATTTCTTGAAGATATATGTGGGAATTCGACAGGTGGAGGTTACGTGAGTCAGGTGTAAGAACGTCGAATTTCTTGTTCGATTTTGTATGTGGTGTTTTCCAGTATGTGGTGAAGGTGCATCCCCACATAATACAGGTATTTGCAGATAGTTGTTTTTGTTAACTTATGGTTGTGAAGATTCATATACATTTTGGAAAGCCATACAACGTGTTTTAACTGCATGGTGGAACCAGATCAACAGAGCTAACGACTCCGTGCAAGTCCATCATCATCATCATCATCATCATCATCATCATCATATCAGCCGAAAGACGTCCACTGCTGGACAAAGGCCTCCCCCAAAGATCTCCACAATTGCCGGTCTTGCGCTATCCGCATCCAGCGATTTCCAGCGACCCGCACAAGATCATCGGTCCATCTTGTAGGGGGCCTGCCCACGCTGCGTCTTCCGGTTCGTGGTCGCCACTCGAGAACCTTTCTGCCCCAACGGCCGTCGGCTCTACGAGCTATGTGCCCTGCCCACTGCCACTTCAGCTTGGCAATTCTTCGGGCTATGTCGGTGACTTTGGTTCGCCTGCGGATTTCGACATTTCTGATGCGATCCCGCAGGGAAACTCCGAGCATAGCCCTCTCCATTGCTCTTTGGGTGACCTTGAGCCTTCTAATAAGGCCCATGGTGAGCGACCACGTCTCTGTTCCGTATGTCATCACTGGCAACACACACTGGTCGAAGACTTTCGACTTGAGACACTGCGGTATTTTGGACGAGAAGATGTTACGTAGCTTCCCGAACGCTGCCCAGCTGAGTTGGATTCTACGATTGACCTCCTTCTCGAAGTTGGACCTACCTAGTTGGATGGTCTGTCCTAGGTAAATATAGTTCTCTACAACTTCGAGTGCAGAGTCACCAACTTTCAATTGTGTGGGTGCAACATGGACGTTTGACATGATTTTCGTCTTATCCATGTTCATTTTCAGACCCACTTGTTGAGAGACTCTGCTGAGGTCATCGAGCATTGTACCGAGGTCTTCCATGGTCTCAGCCATGACAACGATATCATCGGCAAATCGAAGGTGAGTGATGTACTCGCCATTGACATTGATGCCAAAGCCTTTCCAGTCCAGAAGCTTGAAGACGTCTTCCAATGCAGCGGTGAACAGTTTCGGAGATATAACATCTCCCTGTCTCACGCCTCGCTGCAAGTGGATAGGTTTCGAGATCTGGTCTTGGAGTCGCACTGACATAGTGGCGTTTTCATACAAACACTTTATCACCTCGATATACCGGTAGTCAATTTGGCACCTTATGAGAGACCTCGGCACGGCCCATGTTTCGATAGAATCAAAGGCTTTCTCATAGTCCACAAACGCTAAGCACAGTGGCTTGTTATACTCTTCGGTCTTCTGTATAACTTGCCGCAGCGTATGTATGTGGTCTATGGTGCTAAAGCCTTTTCGGAAACCGGCTTGTTCGGGAGGCTGGAAGTCGTCAAACCTGCGCGCGAGACGGTTCGTAACGACCCTCGAAAACAACTTGTAAACATGGCTCAGCAGTGTGATGGGTCTATAATTCTTCAATAGGGTTTTGTCGCCCTTTTTGAAGAAGAGCACCACCACACTTCTGTGCCATGCTTGTGGCGTTTGACCATCTAGTATGACGGAGTTAAATAAGTTATTTAACTGAAGGGCCCGTAGGATTGGTGTACCACCCGCCTTCAGAAGCTCTGCTGTAACTCCATCATCACCAGGCGCCTTGTTGTTCTTGAGTTGTTTGAGAGCCATTCTAATCTCGTACAGGCTGACGTCCGGGATGTCTTCGGTGTAATGTCGGGTTAGTCGTGCTCTGGGATCTGAGGCATAACTTTTGACAGGTGGCTGTGTTGTCGTATATAACTGTCCGTAGAACTTCTCGATCTCTCCCAGCAACTCAGGTTTAGACGTGACGATTCTACCATCCTCAGTCTTCAGCTTCGTCAGTTGGCTCTGTCCAACAGACAGAGCTCTTGCGAACACTTTAGAGCCTTTGTTTCGCTCGATGGCCTCTTTAATACTAATTGTATTAAATTGCCGCGTGTCGCGAGTCAAAGACTTTGAGATCTGTCTGTTGAGCTGCCGATATCTGATAGCATCATCTGAGGATGTCAGAACCATTTTCCGTCTATCTTCCATAAGTGCAAGTCCAACTGAAGAAAAAAAGGAAAAATATTTCATTTTATAAGCTTTAACTAGTATAATATTACAAAGACAATATTGAAATTGAACAAAAGCTAGTGACATTTTCTACATAAGTGAGTCACTGGGTACTGACCATTATTGATTGAGGGGTTTGTAAAGCCCCGATATACATCTCTTTGTGTCGCCTTTAACGGTCTTTGATGCAATCTCAAATTTCAAATTCACCGTTCAAGTACTCGGCTACGGCTTATAAACGTTCAAGCCTCGCTGAAGGCAAATATGATAGCTTACTGTATTAGTTTAATTAATCTCGGTGTCTGGAAATGTGCTGTGTTTTATCAATCTATTTTAATTTCCTAATCCCAAACACACTGAAAATACGCAAGATGTCAATGCTCAAAAATGCTACTGCTGTGTTTTGTTTGTCACCTCCAATGTACCGTCGTCATAATAAAGTATTCTGAAGATTTCTAAGAGTAAGGTTCAAAAGGATTTTTCACGTATGGCACACGACGGTTCGGACAGGATCCCCAGTTCCAGTAAAAGGCTTTGCGTTATTTAATAACTGACTCAATATTTATTCGAAGCAATGCAATAACATTTCAATATTTCTTTCTCTTAGTTATCTGACTTTCTTTCAATTCTGTTACGACTTAATTAGTTTCCCATTAGATATTTTAATTTATTTTCAGTCCTTACGGCGCTATTAGGTATTTTTGCATCTAACGTCTAAGCGCACGGGTATGGTGTACATCTTCTCTTACCGCGTTAAGTAAACGCGTTGTCGCCTAATGAAGTATTAAATTTATTACGTAATTAAATCGTATAAGTGTTGTTCAGAGCTAATGAGCTTGCTCTATTACTTTGCTCGCTTTACGTTAATTGATTGAGCTTGAGAGATAGAGTAAATTTATTGAAAATTTTATAGGTTGTAACTTGAATAACGGTAATCTGATCTTTTATTAATTTATCGTTCGTTATTTAATATAAATTACAGAGCTGTCGCATGACTCGCAACGTTGAGGTAGTTCTTTTCACTAACTAACACTAATAACTATTAATATCTACGAACTATTATTTAGTATTACGAGTAGGTACTATTATACCTAAGAACTAAGAGTATAGTGCGTAGCCTAGATATAAAATTATAAAATACGGAAGATCATGTTCAAAATCTTTAATATTATAAAGGGAAAATATGTGACACTGAGAAGAATTGATTTTCATCCGTCACAGACTAGTTCCTTCCTCTTATCTAAAATTGCAACGCCAGAAATTTGAAACGATTCCCCGGATCATACCTGAGATGCGGCTCAAGCATGTCCCAAGGAATCGCTTCAAATGTATTGGGACCCGCAACGAATTAAATCATAAAGAAACAAGTATGATATACAAAATACAATACAATATTAACAAAGTTATAGGTACCTACTTTTAATTAAAATACTGACATGTTCAAAAGTGACATTCATTATTTTGTTCATACTACTTGTAACTACAAAAGAGTTGCCTGTTTCATTAATATTCCTATAAAAACTGATTAAAACATTATTATCCTTTTAAACACAATTTTTAAATGATGGCAACATTCAAAGTGTAGATAAAATTTAATCGAATCTCGTCGACAGTGTTTCTTGCTAATTTCCTGGCGGGAGGCTGGAATCTGACAGGAAATTGGTTTAGAAGCGTTAATGCAGTCGCTATTTCAAGTACCGTGAACCAATGGCAGACGTCACAGAAATCTCATAAAATGTTCTATTTATAGAGAAAAGGTTAAAATTGTATAGACAGTATTTTGTATATCACACAGAACGAAATATTGTCTGTTTTTTGAGTGAAAGTTTCTTTGCTAGTAGGAAAATAATAATTTTAAATAACCCGTTCCGCAAAAACCGATAAATTTTCCGGGTAATTACTATCCTATATGTAACTCCGTAGTTGATTTATCTTTATTCCAATCATCAGGCATATTTGGGAGACAAACTCCAACATACATGCACATTTTTGAAATTGCAATATTTGTTTTACGTCTATGGTGAAAGATGTATATCTATTATTACTAGGTAGTAAGTACCAAAAGAGTAATTACCTAATTACTCTTCTGGAAGAGGCATTTATCCCATTTCTATTGGGGTCAGCTCCCAGTTTTAACTGTTGCGGCTAGCTACCAGAATTATTCGAACCATTACCATCTGATCTCGAACTAGTAGCTAAGAAGAATATACCAGGTATCAGATTCTATTTGGCTTCTGACTGTAAATATTTATATAGGTGGTCTCAGATCAACCGGGGCCGATCTTAATGTGCTCTCCACTCCAATACACGGAGGGTATCCCTTCAACCAACCAACCTTTACGCGAAGAATCGAACCCACGACTTATTCGGGGCATTAAAGCTCGACCTGGTGGCTTACATCCCTGGAACACAGGTACCACCTAATTACTAAATTAAGTTTATGGCACAGTGGTGGTAATATTAAACCTTTTTCCTTCGAAAATCGTTGCTACATAGATATATGAATGTTCATAATCCCTGCCCTGGTCGTTGAAATGAGAGGTGTGAGCCAGGGGTGGCGGCAATGACCCGGCACTAATTTTATTAATCTGTTCTATTATGAGTATTGACATGATTGTGGAGGCCACCGAAGGTAGGGAAGTTTGATATACGATCGGTGCATCTGAAAAAATATCGTTTTTATTTGAAGCAAATGTGTGAAAGTAACAAAGATTTGTAACCTACTTCCATACCCATAACAAACAATTGAGATCCTGTTAATTAAATACTAGCGTCCACTCCAACTATGTCTGCGTAGTAATATCTGCCGAAAAACACATTATTCTGGAATATTAACTGTCCCTAATGTTATTCTGGATTAAGATCTTCCTTTTTCAAGCATGTTAGTATAACAACATACGAATATGTGCGCCACGTGAGCTCGACAAACGGATGTGCTATTAACGCATATGCTACAAACGCATAGTTCAAACCAGCGGCAGCGTGAAGTCGCCTTTCAGTGTGTCGCACAAGCGTGCATTCAAACTATGGTGAGTCGCAGAAGTCGCAGTCGTCGAGCTCACGTAGTGCACTTCAGACAAATAGCTGCGTCTTAAAATTATAAATTAACTAGCTGTGCCCGGCGCTTTTACCCACGTTAAACTTTATAAATTATAGCCTATGTGTTAATCCAGGGTGACAGCTAACTCCATACCAAATTTTATTAAAATCGCTCTAGCCGTTTAGACGTGAAGAAGTAAGAAACATACACACTCACTAACTTTCGCCTTTATAATATTAGTATGATTATGGAGTGAGGCACTTATTAGCTTCAGAAATGTTTTGTCTTTGTCATTCAAATGTGTTTAACATTCAAGCGAATATCAGTATCGTCAATATCCTTAAAAATGTCTTACTTTTATAAGGTAACCGTTTCCTGTTCCGTTCGACCATAGATAATGAAAATCCGATTTCCGATCCTAGATAAGGCCAAATACTGTTATTGCCCCATATCTATGTAATACCAACGGAACGATTTTAATATAACAGTATTTCTTCTAACACAGTTGTTATGTAAAGGACAGCAGCTTTAGATATGCCGCGAAATGCTGAGTACAAATAAATATGCGACACGTTAGGACCTGCCGATTAGTGCACCGGGTGTGTTTAGTAGTTTGACAGTACATGGGTATGGACTGTTCTTTACATATGATCTATATTAGAGAGTGATGAATTGATATTTAATAAAATGGTTTCGTGGTGTAGAACACAGAATCGCCAGCATTAATACGGTTTGTTGGTAGTTACACCCCGGGCATTGGCAAGAACGAAAAATTGTCTGTTTTGAGTAGGCTCAGAAAATTTTCGATAATATCGGTAAAGTCGTCAAGCCCGTCTCATCGGACCATGAGAGTGAGAAAATATATAGTGTGCCTGTTTTAGCGTACGCACTTGTTCTCTATTCCATGTTTTTAACTTTGGCTACTCCGCTCTTAGTTTGGCCGTCATTTATGAAATTTAACCAGTACCTACATTATTTGTTTAACTAGAGGGTCGGGTCAAATAATTTTGCTTACTAAATTAGTTATTAACTCCTTCAAGTATATAAATTGTGCCTCTCAGTTTCGAGTGTTTCCAAGTTAATGACATCGTTTTCCTTTTAAATTGCATTTCGCTACAGAATACGGCCGTGTAACGTAAAGCTCAGTCTGAATGTATAACTTTATTAAACATCTTTAATTTCGTTTACAGCTCTTTGTTATTGTACGTATTGTCCTGAATTAGGCTCGTTTATAGGCTTGCATTTTGCTTATCTACGATCATAGAAGCTACATAATTCTGTATGACCGATACTCATAAAAATAGAAGACACTGCTGAGCTTAAGTCTTAACTGCACTTTAAAAAAATTGTTTATTACTACGAAGTTAAATAAATCTATGAAATGATTAACCTTGAGAATCTACGGTTTGCTGTTTGACTTAAATATAAAATGACAAATAACTTTGACAAAACGCCCTAAAAGCAGATCAGTATCTATCTCAATATTCGTATAAGTTTTGGTGAAAGTAAACGATTTTAACTTTTATCCATTTCTGCCAACTTAATTAATGCTTGATGTCATCACTAAAAATACCTTACTCATGGAACATTATCCTACTTTATTTTAAAATTCGAATGTTTGTGTGTATGGATGTATGGATGTTTGTAACTCTTTCACGCAAAAACTTCGAACGAATTTTGATGAAACTTTGTAATATAGCCTATATTTCTGAATAACACATAGACTATAATATATAAATATTTAACGCGCGTAAAACCGCGGCGTACAGGTAGTATAAATATAATATGTTCACGCTGAATAATAGAGGTAGATCCTTAGACCTGTAGGAACATATTATAGGTAAAGAACTAAAACTCGTTAAATAACTAGCTTGTAAATAAGGATGTTTCAGTTGCCTACGTTGTTATCCGACTACAGTCGTAAAGTTATGTCAGAGGCTTACTGGGTAGCTTCAACAATATTAAATAACAAAACCGGCCAAGTCTGAGTCGGACTCGCACATGAAGGGTTAAGGTAGGTAATGTATATTATATATTTTTTTTGTTTTATCATTCTCTTATTTCAGATGTGTCAGGTGGGGGGGGGGGGGTCATTTTACCACTTTGGAAGTGTCTCTCGCGCAAACTATTCAGATTAGAAAAAAATGATACCTATTATAAACTAAAATTTTTGAAGACCTATCTATAGATAGCCCACATAAAATAGGACATCTCCGTAAATTTTATCATGAAAATAGGTAAACGAAAGTGTACTTAAAATAAATTGCAATAAAAGTAAATTAAAAAATACATGGATTTCTCAGAAACTAAAACATTAAAGACATGTATTGGTTTTTTTGCATACTTTTTTAGACACTGCAACACCGTATATTTGATCATAAAACCACTATGAAACTTTTGTAGCGTAACCATACAATTTTGCACTCTTTGTCTTTAAAATAACAACCAGAGCAGCGAGAATAATTATCGCAATTTAAAACAAAGCCATATTTGTATACGAGCCTCTGTAAAGGCATCATTTCCCACGAACGGCCTTTATAAAGCTTCTATTAAACGTTTCCATACGAACAGGCCAATTACGTACATGTCAAATATCGTGGGGGCGTCTAAGCAACGTCGTTTGGTGTAATTAATTAATAGCAAGTTTTTATGGACGCGTCATTTTGACGGCCCGGGGATGTGTTTTGTTGTTATAAGTAATTATTGCAAGCTATTTTGGAACCTTTAAATAACTTTGAGATTGTTTAATTTTCCTGCGAATTTTGATGTGTCACTTTTCAGTTTTAGGACATTTTCTGTTATAATTATTTACACAACCGGCCCATAAAATTGAATTTACCGCTGTCTTTTCGTTGTAGGCCTATGTTACTCTCGGTTGACAGGTGTCTTCTCCTGGTTAGATGCGTGCTGGTAGGCTTAGTTTGTAGTATAAATTAGTCTCGAATTTTGTAAAATGTTTTACTAATTTGTATCAACCCGTTTCATCAACTTGTCAAGTTAATTTGTTTTCCGTTTAAATTACGTAGTAGAGAGTAAATATGAATTATTCCTGTGAGTATAGGTCTTATATGTACGCTCCGTAATCATAAAGGCATACTGGGTCAATACAAATTCATTTCAAAGGTATTGAAGAAGGAATTCCTACCAGAGAAGGAGGAGCGGCGTCTCTGTTTAATGTATAACTGCAACCGCCAACACGTCCCAAGGCGTGGTGATTCTGGCATTTCCCCTAAATGATGGGCACAATTTTATTGGGGTGTTCCATTCAGATGTTGGCTAATTCAGTAGCAAATGGATTACCCATTGCGACATCATCGATCTGAAGGTAGTACTGGCCTTGGATAAGAAAGAAGTTGCCATCTTTAGTTCTTAATTATTTCAAAGCACTTCTTGATAGGAACGTAGGTGAAAAGCGATTGGACGTCAATACTCACCATTATTTCTCCAATCACGGGTTAATGATAACAAATTCATATATCTCATGTCACGAGAAAATTAGAAAAAATACATGCATAGACTCACGATCTTTGCATACCTCTTTTGCATCAATTACTGTCATTATATTCTTCATAAATGTTCGCTGGTTTAGGGTAGTTCTGACCTGCCCTTTCTTGAGAACGTCTCCAATTTGGTCAAAGAATGTTCGACGAGGTCTTCACCCTTCCGGTTGTCCCATTCACACAGGCCAGGTCTACTTCTTTTGTCAATCTTCTTTCATTCATCCTTTCTAAATGGCCAAACCATCACAGCATACCTTTTTTAATTAGATATGAAAAATAAAGTAAAAAAAAATGCTGGATAGACAGACTTAATAAGATCTTATACAATGGTTGAGCAATAACCTACTGGCCCTCCAGGTAACAAACAATAATTATGCAAAAAAAATTAGAGAATAATTAATAATATTTAATTTCAAGAATAAAAGTTCAAGAAAAAATTTATCTTAATATTCGAATTCCTTTATTCAAATTATACTTCCCTGATTAGGTCATTAAACTTTGAATTAAACAAATTTGTTTTATACATGGTTATATTTATAGAGAAAATAGTGATAGACAGACTTACACCCGTAGTACCCTAAAAGAGTCAAACACAAACATGTATGTTTGTTACATAGGAACAGTACTATACAACACGAATATACGAGTATGGATGTAGCACTAGTGCATATTCGTGTTCGCTGCCCAGACGTCAGGAATTAGTACCAATTTGTACTTAGCTCTGTGCTCCATGAACTTCGGTCAACAAGTTCGTATGTATATAAATACGTACAGCTACGTACAGCTACGTACTTTGGACTGTTTTATACAAAGTTATATTACTACAATGACGTGATTCTCAGCTATGTTCTATCAGTACATATATGCCCGCATTAGTTATTAATTAACGAATAAGCCAGAGGCTCTAACTGGACTGCAACTGATTGGTGTGGTTAAGCATCTAAGCTCGCGGACAGTCCATGGATGTCCGTCAAAGTGGATAAATTTCTGAGCGTCTGCGTGCTTCAAAGTCACGTTAGGCTGTCGGTTCCGGTTGTACCCATTATACAACAGTCGTTAAGCCATATCAGACGCCTAATGAGCGGCTTGAACAACTCTAGTCTAGCGTTAGCGTAATCAACGCAGTAAACGAGGTTTAGGGCTCAACTCCTGGTGCCAAAAATGATATTATTTCTTTACAAAAATTCCCAGTATCTGCCCCGACTTACGAAGTTCGCAGTGTTACACCTCCGGGCCGCAGAGAGCAAGTAAAGCCGTCAGTCCTATACCTGATCTCTTTTCGGTGGTGTGGGTGTGCTGTCCACTTGGATCATGAGCGTGAGGGTAACAGAAAGTGCACCAGCGTTTGCGCACCGATATCTAGTCTCCATGGAGACTATTCTTCTGTTCGGTCAATTGTTCATAGGATTAAGAAACGTTGTTCATCTACCTTGGGCTTATAACAAAATGCCGCCTTGCGGAATAAATTTCAGACTTGAATATTATTTATCCAAAGCATATCTTCCCTACAGTTTGTCCATCGTCAGATGTTCATTCCATCTGAAAATTTCATTAATAGCGTGCCATACGTTTGGATCGGCCCGCGGGAGCACGCACCGGACGGTTGTTGAATATTCATAGTCAATAACAGAACCTTCGCCTGCTCTAGGGTTTGCACTCCTAACCAAACGTATCTATTAACGTAATCATATCACAGTGTACATATAAAAGGACATATTAATGTTTCGCGTGTATCACTAGAAATAAAAGCTCTAAAAAAACGTATGATAATTACCTCCACTGTTCATATGTAGCGTGTGAGGCGTATATCTACAACTCTTCGATCTTATTTTATATTTTGGTACACGTCGCTATCTACATTTATTTCCGTGACGTCTGAATATCTAGCTCTATCTCTTTTTCTTCCTTCTTCAAATCTTTCTTCTCACTTCCATAACCAAATTGTACGCCTAAACATCTTTTAGTAGTCGATTTTACTACTAATTTTCTTCTACATATGTACATATACATAACCCAATCGCCGTCTAAAATAACAAAATGTATATTGCCAAGTGTTAAATGCTTTTGATGTCACCACTGGGCTCGAGGCTCCCGAATATAAAATGTTGTCCGAAGATCTACCTATTTATTCGATAGTTATAAAACCATTTGACGGGTTTACTTACTTAGCGCTGGGTGTAACGTATGCTGGCCAAATCACCGGTCCCAAAGGAACAATCGCCTTTACTTGAAGCTGTAATTCCGTGGATTTATGAAGCTTACTCTCGAGGCTACTACTTAAGTTTCGAGTGTTAATGCAGACCTTTCCCTGTTCATTTAATTTATTACTCTGAAACTTGACTTTTGTTTATATGAGGTCTGTATATTTAGGCCACCATTCGTTTTGGTTTATACGAGTACCTACTGCTTGTATTTGAATTACATATTCCGCTTTAGAAAGCCCGTAGAGGCGTTTGAGTTGTGTTGGGAATTGAACAATATTATATGTGTAAATATAATTATTTTAGTCATAGTAATTAATATATATTATATTATTAAGTAATTATTTTAGCATCGTCACTTTTGTTTTTAATTTACCGTCCAGTGCTTGACGTAATATCGAATTACAATGGAATTATATAAGTAAGTTAAATTAAATATAGTTTATTCCCCAGCAATTTTATGATTAACATAGTCTGGAACTTTGTAATATGCCATGCTACTAACTTGGCATTTGGTTTAAATTTTGTTGATTAACAGCTTTCTAGTGAAATTGGGAAGTTTGTAGAAGAAGATTTTTTTTATTCTTCTGTAAATTCCACTGCCCCTCTAGATCAGAATGGCCAGAAGCAGCTTCTTCTTAAAAAGAAGTTAAGAGAGCACATCCTAAACAAATTATAAGTATAATGTTTCTACCTATTAAATCATGTATGTATTATTCGCTAGGAAAATGATTTACATTCTATTCGGCTCCCAGTCTCTCTTGTTACATTCACCACCGCCACCTGTAAATAATAAATGTGAATCACTTTGAACCAATATAAACAAAATAAGCACAATCGCACTACAATATATTTCAAGAATAATTATTACTGTCCTCGAATGCAACATGCAAATCTGTTCAGCCGTTCAAAAGTTATTTAGAGTCAGAGGTTACTTAATGTATATACCCATTTAAAAATAGAGCATTTAAAGGTCGACAGAGGCGACAGCCCTTGTGATACTACTAGAATATTCGAGCGTTTGTACAAAACAGTTTTCGTAGGGCGGTTTTTGCCCGCAAACTGTTGCGAGTCTCTATGAATTGTATATTCGATGTTGATGAAATCTCCTGGCCGCTGCTATTTGTGCAAAAAGTAAGCACCGTGCAAAATGGTAAACGATTGAACAGAGCTATAGATCTAACATCAATATATATGTATACAGTTTGTTTTTTATAGGTACCTTGATGTTTTCATTTTGAATAGGAAGGAGGCTTTCAGTTCAATGGATAAAAGAGGCGATCGGGGCTTAAGCCGTCTATCAAATAAGAATCCAAACCAAGTACGTTATATGCAACTGTTGCACTACGCTATTATGTGATGACGTAGACCGTTCGGTCTTCTGAGAATCTGTGCAGCATTTCATCAATAGAAATGCAAACTAAGGGTCATGGAGGACGATGGTTGTCGCGGCGGGTTCGCGCTCGTACTCTCGGCTAATATACGCAGTGTAGTATACAGTATGTACCAATTGCGTGGCGAAGCGTGCGTAAATCAAGTTTCTTCGCGGTTTTCCTATTAGTTGCTGTTGTTGTAATTTATATGCTAAGTGTAACAGAGTTCCATACCGTAACCCCATGAACAGCGTAGTAGTAGAAAGAAAACTTAAGTTTGTTTGTTTTTTGTGATTATATTAAAATAATATTTTAAAACATAAGTCATAAAATAACACTAAATTATACAATAAACAAATATTTGTTTGAAGAGTCCTTAAACAGGTAACATATAAATTCTTCTCTTTTATAAGTTCTGATGGACGGACTGACTGAGTCACACAATAAGGGTTCGGTTTTACTATTATTGTACGGAACCCTGAAAATCGCGAAATAACTATGGAACATGCAATTAAAAACGTTAATAAATGTCACGAATCTCTGTTATTAATAAAGTGATTTATGACGATCGTAACTCTTTAGGCTTGCCGTTTTAATTGTAAAACAGAAATTAAATATTATTATCCAGTTTCCTTATTTTTGTTTTCTAGTATTTATTTAGAGCAATAATAAAGGTTAAGTCAATTATTTGTGTGACCCATAAGTAGCTGTCCTGATTCTCAATGTACTTTGTGTTCGTCAATTATAATTATGTTTGTAAAATACTCCGCGACACAAGGTTTAATTACACTATGGCAGGAGTGGTCTTTAAAAAACCGTAAATTTCTGTTTAATAGTTGTTCATTAAATGTAATAATAAAGAAAACAAAAAGTAACTTTTCTTGGTATTCGATCCCTTTTTCACTGCTTTTATGCGGCAACCCTGCAACTGAACCAAAATAGGTTTGAGTATAAAATTTTCCTTTTTCAGTAGAATTTTAATTAAATTAACAAAGGAAAGAAACCTACCTCTTTTGGGAATCAAACCAGTGATATTTTCTTTATTTCAAAGTACACTTATGAAAACTGTGCTGTCAGAGGGTTAACTGTTATGAAATTTGCGCTGCCTTCTATAGGGAGGTCTCATTATGATGAAAACTGAACCCATGAATTTTCCAGTTCAAGTCAGAGTATTCCTAGTACAATATAAACTGCAAAAGTCTTTATATCAAAAAGTAATTAACATTTTACTATTCTATAATAGTGTTTACGATCCATTAAATGTATTTAACCTCTGTTGACCTTTGTCCTAATGTTTGAATGACAACTGATCTATTAACAATGGTGTCTGTTCCCCTAATCCTCGATTTATTCCCTCGAGGCCTCTAAACTTATTTCCGCTTAAACCACCAATTAGCGGCTTAACTGTCCCTATTATGCTGAGCGGTTAGTTTTTATAACGTACTGTGTTTCTGTGTACAGTTTGTTGTTTGCCCATGAATCGACTACTATGTTGAGTATTTAGGGGATTCAACTAAGCGGTTATGTTATTTTGATATTTATTTATTTTAATAATTTGAGATTTCGAGTAAGTTCAATAGAAATTTGAAATATCATATCTCTACTAGCGTATTACGTAGGATCTAGACAATGGGCGCTAGTAAAATACCATGTATTAATCTGTAAAACTTGTGTCGGTCCATGTGAAGAACGAATGTGAAACAAAGAATTTTAATATGAGTCTCTGAATTTCTACTGGTGATATAAAATTAAATTTCTGCGCTGGAAACTGAATTTCTCTTTATAAATAACGAGGTTCAGAAGGTAGCACTTATAAGTACTTACAGCTTACAACTATGATTTCGATAATCATGTGCTAATAACTTTTGTATCATGTATCATGGTTTTGTGTTGCTATACACGCTGAGTTTTGTACATTGCACTTGCCTGCTTTTGCTTTTGTTGATGGCCGAATTGAATACAAATATTCTGAGCACACGACCTGTTTGAAATGCATCTATCCCCATGTTTTAACAATGCCATTCAGGCTCCTGCTTTTATAATATCATTAACTGCAAACACTTATCCGGTTGATATCAGTATTCAATACAACGTTTTTTACAGCACGAACGCGTCTTGCAAAAATTATTTGCCTTTGATTATACTACGTATTACAAGAACGTATACTTAGTAAGCAGCCTAGATATTATCAATATCACTTTAGCTTTGCCCATTTAGGATGACGGAAATAATCACTCGTAAAACGTAGTGCGTAGTTTAATACCATATTCTTATTTAACGTTATAGCGACATTTCATTAAATTTTCGATGCAAATCAACTCACTGCTTTAAATGTGATGGCAGGTTATCCTACGCTTTACCGCGTCTCGTCAAACAAAAGCATAGCGCTAACCTAGATACGTCACTGATGCTTTGTGTTCCGCCACATCACTTCACGCGACTGACTAGCGCAATCAAAGGTGCACGCTCCACTTAGGACTTTGTACGAGCTTTAAGCTAATGGGAACGTCATTTCTACATGCATATTAATAATTATTATCAGATGCAGGTTTTACGACTTAGTACTTACTTTACTTTAATTAGGTTCTAGCCGCAGCTTCGCCTGTATGGAAATGCCTGCTGGAACAAGTAAGAATTTTCGGCGTCGTTTAAAATTCCGTTTTTGCTTTAGGCGCTATTGCGTTATCTGTTCTATCTTTAAGATTATTTGTAGAACAATTGTAGTTGAACAATTAATTGAGTCCCTAGTAAAAATAATAATATAATGGTGTCTAATAGTGATGAAAACTGTTGACCTCTCTTATTCACCCTACCATGCAACTTGATGTCAATTTGTATTATATGGTACCTAGTTAACAATACTATTTGTTAGAGAATAAGTCTAGATAAAACCTACCATATACTCTTAATATGTACAAACAATCAATTTGTTTTCATTTTCAGAACAAAATACTTAAGAGATTCTTCACAGGGACAATTCTATTTCCGAGTGGTTTATTTATTGAATGACTGTACAGCTATGCAAACAAACTCATACTGCACCATAAAATGCGGCAGCTTTCTAATAAAATACTATTTTCGCGAACTCGTATTACAACTGTTGTTACGCCTGTAAGTAATGCTTACGCACAGAACTTGGCAACTTTCCATGCATAATGCTTGGAATTCCCGAATATTACTTCCTGAGACCTCAGTTATAAGCCATTTTTTTGGACACGTCTATATACGCTTCAAATTGACTCACGTTGGACTGACTCCAAGTCTGCAACCATGTGCTATGCAAGACTGGATCCCGAATGTTGGATTAACCCGTTCATCAAATATTAGCGTATGCACATAGAGAAGTAGCCAGATTTTATTTGTTGTTTTTCGGAATTAGAGAACTCTGTATCTAGGAATTTATTACAGCTGTAAATACATATGAATATCATAAGATTGAGCATTTATGGTGTTGTCCGTCTTTAAAGATACTTAGCTTGTCTTTTTTATACCCATAAACCGGAAAACAAGTATGTGGTTATGTACAAGTAAGTAATGCGTATGAAACCGAATTATTATGTATTCCTATAAAACTAACGCATTAATAAGCAATGTTACCACTGTAAATAATATTGTATCATGTTAAATAACGCTGGCAAGTTAGTGCCTAACAATTATTTTGCATTTAGTACAATTTCAGTGGTTAATTTAATTGTGCTTTTAGCCTTTATTAAAATGATTGTTTTATAATTATAAAAGGGGTGTTAATTGCACTCAAAATGTCGTTGCTTAAGTCAACAGATTATAATTCCTACTAATTCTTAATACAAATGGATACCAATTGTTATTTCGTAATAACAATTACTATACATTTGCAATAAGAATTTGTTGGAATTATAATCCGTGAAGCTTCGAAAGCTTTCGAGAAAATCCATTTTAATTCCACAAGGGATTAATATGATTGGATTTTCCAATGAAAAGGAACTTTATTATAGAAATTAATATAGTAAAATACTGGTACAAGGGTATTGGGATTTTGCTTCATTTATTTTTGTATTATACCGCTTTAATTTGTTATGAGAAAACGTTTATAACTAGCTGTCCCAGCAAACTTTGTACAGACACCAGCACATCAAGGTACCCCAATCTGTCAAATTTCCCCAATTGAAAGTGAACCTTATGCGTATGTGGTAAAGTTTAAAGTCTATGAAAGAAATCTGACAGATTGTGGTAGCTGGATGTGCTGGCGTCTGTAGCACCAAATTTATTTTAACCGTCATTATGGACAGTATTGAGCTCACGTTTAATATTTTAATAATTATTTCATTGCATTACAATGTTCAACATTTTCGTTTTTTCTTCCTGAGAGATAAGAAATAGTGCTGCAGAAACAAAGGCTGAAAACAGACAGCGTCTCACAGTCTTCTGTCTGATTCGCAAACTCAATTAACTTCGGATATTTTTAAATATTTGCAATTTATTTATCTTGTTTTTCATACAAAACTTCTCTCGACAATAACGAACACATAAAAGTAAGATTTATACAATTTAGTGCAGTCGTTTGGAAGTTATGAGCATACAAACATTTCTATGAATCATTTTTATGTATATGTATGTATAGAGTACTGGATTTTAATATATTCTAAAATATAATTGCTTGCTCTTCTTGATCCTGTTGTATAAGTACAATACAGGCCAGAAAAATATTAATTTGAGTTTTAATTAAAATTATAATAAAGAGAGCTTAATATATAGGTGCCTAGACGTGCCATTAATTCTATAATTATATTTATTTCTTATTTCATCTCTATCTTAAACAAACAATGTAAGACAATATTGGTCGTTACGTGCCCTAGTTCCTCATATCATTGATGCGTTCTCTCAACGAGTCTCAGGAGAAGATTACGGAGCGGTACTTACCAGATATTGAGGTGTATCTGACTTACGACTCCCTTGATATTCTGTGTAAGCCTTACTTTTCTTTGTTATATCGAGGTGTTACAAGTACATTGTGTATCAACCCTTGTGGCCGATTGTTCTTATTATGTAATGACTAAATAAGCGCGCATACTGCATAAATATTATTATTATTATTATTAAACTCTTTATTGTACACCAAAATATTAATAAGAACAATACACATTAGAGAGAACAGTACAATTGGCGGTCTTATCACTAAAATGTGATCTCTTCCAGACAACCTACTTAGAAAACAGGAGAAAGGATACAGTCACGGGTAGTTGCCGGTGTACAGAGTGTTTAAATAAGGTACCTACTCTTGGGTACATACTAAAAATAAATAAATAATAAAATTAAAATACATTCTAATATGCATCCTACTACGTACATTAAAATATTTATAAGCAATATACTAGATATATACTAATATCATAAACTACATATAATCATACTACATATCATCTACATGTAATAGGAGTCATCAATAACATTGAAGATGCTATTACTGATAAACCGGTATTGACAAATAATGATTCTTTAAAAGTTTCTTAAACTCGCGCAATGATTTTGCTTGACGTATGGTAATTGGCAGCTCATTCCAGAGACGGACACTTTGTACAGAAAAAGATTTGTCGAGAAAAGTGGTGGAATGAGCTGGCATTTTTAATTTTAAATTTTCGGAAGATCTTAAGCACTTCAAATGTGATTCGTGGAGAAATGAAAAACGGTTTTTGAGGTAAGACGGAGTAGACGGAAGAAATAGTATACTGTACAAGAATGATAGAATATGAGTATTCCGACGAAGGCGTATAGGTAACCACTTGAGCTTATTTCGAAATTCTGAAACGTGATCATATTTGCGCAAACCAAATATGAATCTAATGCAAACATTTTGGAGTCGCTCAAGTTTATCAAGCTGGTTTTCAGTGAGATCAAGATAGCTGACATTTGCATAATCTAGTATTGGGAGGAGCAGAGATTGGGAAAGCGTGATTTTGGTGGCAATTGGCAAGAAGTTACGTAGTCTCCTTAATGAGCCAACTGATGCGTATAATTTGCGACTAATATTCTGCAGCTGTACATTCCAGGTTAGACAGTTATCAAATAGGACGCCTAAATTTTTAACACTATCGCTCAACTGCAGAATACTGCCATTAAAATGGAGTTGAGGAAGTTGATTCCAAGGTACTTTTGCAATCATACGTGAGCTGCCAATCAAAATAACCTGGGTTTTTTGAGGGTTAACCTTAAGCCCGTGAGCACAGCTCCACTTATTAATTCTGTCCAAGTCAGTGTTAAGAGTGTTAATAGCCTCAGGCAGTCTTTCAATTGGAGCTTGATAATAAATTTGTAAGTCATCCGCATAAAGGTGGTAGGAAGAAAGAAGTTGGTTTGAGATAGAATTTATAAAAATTGCAAAAAGTAATGGAGATAAAACGCCACCCTGAGGCACACCTGCAGTAGTGCTACACCAAGAAGACAGTGTGTCATCTATGCGTATACACTGCCGGCGCCCAGACAGGTAACTACGAAGCCAGTCAACAACCGTTGGAGATACATTAAGAGAGCGTAATATTCCGAGAAGAATATCAAAATCGACCATATTAAACGCGTTACTGAAATCTAAGAGCGAAAGTACCGTTAGATTCCCTTGTTCCATGCCAGTTCTAATGTCCTCCGTAATATGAACCAGAGCTGTAGTGGTACTGTGTCCGGGCCGAAACCCAGACTGGAAAGGATTGAGGAGATTGTTTTTGTTGAGGAAACTACTAATCTGTTTATGGATGAGGCGTTCTAGGACTTTTGACAGGAAAGGTAGAATTGAAATGGGTCGAAAATCAGAGAAGGCCGAAGGATTGGACTTTTTGGGGAGGGGGATGATGTAAGCGTCTTTCCAAGCCGATGGAAATACACCAAGGATAACAGAGGAATTGAGGATGTGGCATATGGCAGGAAGGATTTCCTCAAGGATGGGAAGGATCATATTACGGGTGACATTATCAACACCAACTGCATTTGATGCTATGGAAAGAACACTCTTCTTAACGTCACAAGCAGAAAATTGACTAAAACTCAAAGGAGAATAACTGGGAGTAGGAATAGATGAAAGATGGTTCAAAGTACTAATCTTGGTTGCCCTGTCGAAATTGGGCGAAACAGTAAAGTGTCTATTTAAAGAATTAATGTCTAAATTTATTGGACTAAAATCGTTACGAGTTTTTCCAACTCCCAATGTTTGTAGAAATTTCCAAATCTTGGAAGGATCTCCGTTTTCAACAGAATTGTGGATGTGTTGGCGTTGTGCGCTCCTACACACCTTATTGCTGTAATTACGCAGAGCTAAATATTTTTCACGATTTATGTCGTTAGGCCTGCTGGTATATCTCGACTTAGCTTTGGCTTTCTTTTCTAAAAGAGATTTTATTTCGGTACTAAGCCAAGGCGCGGGTAACTGTTTTACTTTAATGGCACGGATTGGAGCGTGTTTGTTGTATAGTCGTTCTATGTGACCATTAAAAATATCAACCTGCTCGTCGATAGTCTCGGCAGCGAAAAGAGTAGCCCAGTTGATATTACCAGCGTCAGCTTGCAGGCGATTTAAGTCAATGCCACCAAAATTACGTTGACGGATAATTTTAGACTTTGCCATAGGAGGGCGAACTTTATAAGAGAGAAAGATAAGGTCATGGTAGGAAAAGGCATCAGCTGAACATTGACCATGCTTAGCAACATGCTCGTCAGAAGAAACAATGATAAGGTCAAGGAGGGATGGGTTGGAGTTAGGGAAGCGATGAGTGGCGTTGAGAGGAAGAATTGAAAGGTTACTAGATTCTGCAACAGAGATGAGAGAAGAAGAACGAGAGTCTTTCTTCAATAAACAAGTGTTAAAGTCACCTAATATAATAGTGTGACTATAGGATGGGGTAAGACTGTCTAGAAGAAGTTCGAAGGATGAAAAGAAATTGATTCGAAGCGAGGGACAATAGTAGACTCCAAGCAGAATTTTAGCGTGGTGTAGTTCAACTTCCAGAAAAAGATGTTCACCAGCATTTAGAGGTGGTGGTTGCGAAGACATACTAACTACCGAGAAGTTAAAAAAATTTCGGAGATAAATAGCAACGCCACCACCCCCGGCACCAGTTCTATCATTTCTGATAAGTTGAAAGCCAGGAAGAGTGTAGGACATAGTAGAGAGACATGGTTTTAGCCATGACTCAGAAACAAGTATCGCATGAATATTTTTAGATTCGAAGGAAGCCAGCATATCGGGGAAATGAGCCGGAATACTTTCGGCGTTGATATGAATCACATTGAAATTCTTAGATACATCATAGAATTGATATTGTAAAGTATCCGCAAGCGAGGGGATACTCACAAAACTGTCATCGTCACTGCTAATGGAAAAGAAATCTTCAGCATCACTAATGTTATCATCAGCGTCATACATAATAATTAATTATATAAATAAATAAAAATATCTTATTTTACAAAAAAATAGTACTATCTAAATTTGTTATATTCACCTGCCTAGTGCCCACAGTGTTTTTGTTTATAACTTGTATTTAAGATTACCCGAATAACAAGTAACTAAAAATGGACAGTATATAGACACTATGAGATAAAATGGGGTCAACGGAAACAGTTAAATATTTAAAAACAAACAAAATCAAATGTAATAAAAGAGACTTATTGCCAAAAAAGAGAAAAATAAACATCAAGGAGATATATTACCTATGATGGAATTATCAAAACTAATTATTAAATACGTCTTGTTACCAATCACCCCATTTAAATATGTCAAAAGAGATCACATACTGTAGGTTTAAATACTCTTTGTCACATACATACACCCACTACGCTTTCATTTATCTATGCTATAAAAGTATGTTTTACAAGCATACGGTCAATGGACCGCGGTTAACCTTAAAGTAAACAAAGAAAATAGGAATATTATGTTTGAATCACAAATAGTAGATAACTAACGAATAAACTCTTTAGATTAAGAAATATTACGACAAGGTAAACCAACTAAATTGGAAAGAGCAAGCGAAAAGAAGTTAAGGCGGTGTGACAAAAGAAATAGAACATTAATATGAGAAAAATTATACATCGCGACGATCATTTCTTCACTGCGGCTGCTCTTCTTGCCTTCGGAGCGGCGGCAGGCTTGATGATGGCGGGTTCCTTGGATTCTACTTGCGTCTCGCTTTGCGTTGACACTGCCGGAATTTTCTCAAGATCTTCAATCGAGATAATCCTACGACGAGAACCATTAGCGAGGAGGATGTGAATAACTCCTTCTCTGGAGTAGCAATTCGTGATCCCATACCTCAATCGTGCTGCCATGAAAGCCTCATGCCGGGGTTTTGTTAGAAATTCGGAAATGGTGATCCCTGTACCCTTCAGTTTTGTGTTGGCGAACCAGATGCTGTCCCTCACACCGAATCTATCTAACTCCACAAGGATCGGCCTAGGCTTATCGCTAGTTGGAGAACGACCCAGACGATGACATCTGTGTATATTGGCTTCTGTGAAGTCGGCTATCTTAAGGTTGTTACTTACTGCTCCGATTACAACCTGCGACGTGTCCTCCTTCTTCTCTTCAGGCATACCATGGAAAAGCAGTATATTACGCCTTGCCCTCATCTCCATTTGGTCATGACTACGGGCAAGAAGATCTAGTTGTTTTTGAAAGCAATCAAATGACTCACACACAAATTGCTTGAAGGCCTTGAAGTCTGCAGTCAGCGTAGCAGTAGAGGCAGGCGTGTCGGCAGATTTTTGCTGCTCCTCGAATTCCGCCATTCGCTTCAGAAGGTGGGCCTTCATGCTACAGAAAGCCATTTGCATGTTGTCCATTTTAGGGCAGATGTTTCAAGTGTGATAGTGCTGGTGAAGGTTGTGTTGTAGTGAGATTTTACACTAGGCTGGCAGGTGAGTAGGTCAACTATGTGTTGAGCACATAAAATTTATTATTATAACCGTATAAATATTTTTAAAACTCAATTAAATAGGACCCAAAAAATTTCTAAACTGCTATTCTGAACTACCCCCAACCAAAAAAAATCAGTGACATGATCAGTTGTTTGTGTGTTACTCTTTTGTTGTTGTTATCCTCCGAAACCGATGAGCCCCACTATAAACACCGCTTTACGATAACTCAAGTATTTACGTTCTCTTCGTCGTTTTTCGCGACCGAAGTCGAGCTTTTGTTACGTATACATTTAATATCAACACTGGAGTCTTAATGTTCATAGCAAAGAACTTTAAGTGTCACTTTTCCACTATAAACTAGCATAGTAAAAAAATATTTATGTCGTGTTATGTTGTTGACGATAGTACAACTTTCTATGTCGATGTTTCCTCTTTGCTTTGCAATTTGAACCGAAATCGTATCAGTTTCCATGGTAAAAGCTTAATCATAGAGCAAACAAACATAACTGTGTATTTAGCTGTGATATGTAAACAATGCTTACCATAAATCTGAGCTGTGGTGTATTAACTTTCCGCACAGTGTGTTTCACCGGGGCCGTGACATGTTTCGCAGTTACCGTTATTTACTTTGCTTTATTCACGTATTTACTTTATAGAAGTATTTAGCAACGCAAATACAGGTCCAAAGTTACCGCCGTGAATTTCCAAGGGCCTAGTATTGGCACTGAAACTTTGTCGGTCGACTACGGTCGAACTCCTTTCAACAGGAGTTATTCCTGAACTCCACACATAAATTTTCATTTGGAATTTATATTGTTACTCGAAATATGCTATCCAATTTTCAATCAACTTCGTAAGAGGGAATATTTAACTTCGTAGACGCGTAGGTGCTACGGTGCTACGTCGTAGCATTTAAGATCTTTTACAATCTTAGCGTACAGAAAAGCTCTTTACACGTCACTTAAATTTATATTAAAGACAAACTGCTCCCTTATACGCTGGAAAATAATTTTATAAACGCATGGGTATTAGCGAAACGGTATAGAAAATATATTTCTCTTGAGAATATAGCTTCCCCACATGCACTACGAAAATCGCCCGTACCTTTTACAAAATAAATAAGTTTTCATGGTCATGTCATAGTTTATTCACCGATATAGCGTCGACTGTACTTGAGCTTCATCTATAAAATCTTTGATGACAGTTCCAACGGTATCCCTTAGTCAAAGAAAAATCAAGCGATTAATGTGTTTTTCTTGCATAAAACACGGCTTTTATGCGAAAAGATATTAAACCTAACCTTTGCTTAGCGGACTTCATAGAGACGGAAAATAAATACTTTAGTAGAATTTTAGATATCCCCCTTTTAATATAGGTGACACTTTGTGGATTGCTATGGATTTCTTGCTTATTAAGTTAGTATTAGTGTTTAACTTTGAAACTCAAAACAAGAAAACTTATTTCTACGAACTGCCATAAGCTTAGTAATTACCGCACGGTACACTTACCTAGTGGCACTTGTAATAAATACGACAGGAATAAGAACAAAGAGGCTGGGACAGGTGCCGTGCCGTGACCTAAAACTGCAGGTGCCAGCTTTGTGCACATTATCTGGAGCAACGTATAAGCAGTCGGCGGGGTTACATTAGTATAAGGAGTTAATTTTGATTGCTTTTGTCCGCGTAACCGAATGGACAGGTCTATGGCTTAACGACTGCTGTCTGATGATTTCGGTCGGGACTTTTAATGTTATCAATCAATCGATGGTGACATCCGAAATGAAATCACTAAGGTCTCATCAGATCTGTAGTTTGACCGGGCTTCTAGTATAATCTTAGGTGACATATGTAGGTATCCGATATGTAGTATCCACCTCGACTGGACAGCGTTCGGGAAGCAACGTGTAACATTTTCGTCTTAAATTAAGTAACTCCAAAAAAAATCGAAAGTCTTCGACTAGTGTGAATTACCAGTGTTGACTTAAGGAACAGAGACGTGGTCGGTCACTATGGGCTACACAAGAAGGTCAAAATCGCCCAAAAAGTAATAGAGAGGGCTATGCTCGAAGTTTAATCCCTGCGAGATCGAATCAGAAATGTCGAAAACAAATGTGAAACGAAGTAAACGACATAGCCGAATAATTGCCAAGCTGAAGTGGCAGTGGGCGAGATACATAGCTCGTGGGGCAGAAAGGTTCTCGAAAGGCGACCACGAACCGGAATACACAAAATGGGTAGGCTCCCTAAGATCGACCGATGATCTTGTGAGGGTCGCTGGTAGGCGCTAATGTATTATATCAAGTAATGCGGATTGATCAAATGTCCCCCCGAGTATTGTAACCCAAATAAAATAAGAAATCTTTTCTAATTATACAGACTAACTTATATTTTTTTTGACCTACCTCCCGGTCATGTAACGCCAAGACCATTTATTTTGAACTTATACGCTTTAGAATTGAGACTTAACCTCGTTGATTCTCATGACACTGAATCCGTTTAATTAAATTCAGTTTATATAGCTTAAAATATTTGTTAAAATAACATTTCCGTTATTTTTCCAAAATAATGGCGTTAGCGTTTATTGGATTATTTAAAAGATAATATAAGCATGAACAGTCCCGTTAATCTTTTATGACGTAATTATCATGCTGCCAAATTTGTAACTATTCGCTGTTTCTGTTCTTTAATTGCTAAATGAATACTGATAGCTGATACGACTGACTGACTACTACGAAAATCTACACTCCGAGCTTTGAACACGAACAGAAGTCTCAAGTACTTTGCGCTAGGTAATATTACATACAAGGTTATGTGGAAGCCACTCGGTAATTCGAACTTGCCTCGTTTAAATATACTTGGTAAGAAGTCTCATGTACGCTTATGAATTTACACAAGGATATTTGGCAATATAATGCGATATTAGAAATGAAGAGGCGGTTTCATCGAATTACATTTATGACAAAAGCGTTACTTAGGTGAAGTACACTGCGGTAATAGAATGGATGTTAACCAGAGATTACTTTTGTATTATTCAATTCTTAATTTATTGGTGTGTATAAGGATATAATTAGAGAGGTTTGCAATTTGTTATTTAAAAGAGGAACACAACTTACACAGTAGGGTAATGTCATAAATTACATAAAAAAATTTAGATAGGATATTCTCCTATATATAGAATATCAATTTGAACGTCCCTGTGGTATTATCGTCGTTCCATATCTTGTCTTTAAAAATATCATTTATTCCGAATCTAACATATTGAACATTTGACAATGTGCAAGCAATATAAACCAAGAATTTTCGAAAAGGGGAGTAGATGTCGGTTTTATATTTTAAAAACAGTTGTTTCTATATTATATTAAAATCTTCCAACTCACAAGAGGATAGGGGGTGGGTTTAACCCCGCTTAGGATTCGATTAATACAGTTCCCAATGATGCTGACGAATCGCATCGAAGACTTGGCTGCAAGCCAGCAGCCGGTGATTATCCTTGTAGTTACGGTAACGAGTTCCTACCTACATAATAGATGGATTCCACTTACTTTAAACTTTGTTATGTCCATGTGCAACGAAAGTGGGTTGCTGGAAATTTCATACTCATCTCAGTATTAAACATACCTTACCAAAATGATATAGTTGAGTCAGTTGTCTTAGGAATAAGAGAGAATTGTCTACGTATAAGTTTAAAAGAATTATTAAAGCCAAATTGTGTAGCAGGGCATATTACAAAATTTCTGATTATTTAAGTGACAAAAGTGCTTGGGATGGAGTTGTTCTGGGTCAACACACATGATTGTAATTAATCTTAAGTATATTTTATTTTAAAAAAGGATTCCTTCTGCGTTTTCTGGCAGTGTTTCTCAGTAGCTCCTACGTCATGCACTGCACGGTAGGGTAAAAAAATGATAATTCCACATAACTGTAATTTTTTTACGACGTTTAATTATTTTTGACTTTGACTTTGAATATTGACCAGTCAACTTCAAGTTCATTAAAATTTAAGTTAACTGTGTATGGAAGAAACTGCTAAGTTTTACCTACTTATAATCTTACGTTTATCGTCCCCAAAGATTCAAATACTCGAGAGCTTATATTTTAAGGAAAGGAAAAATCTCCAGTGTTTTACCGACAGTTTTTAATTTCCGCAGTGGTTGTGATCACTCGCTGTTGGTATATGGCAGATATGTAGTAGTGTTGGAAGGCAGCCAGCTATCATCATCCCTTTTGACGGATTTCCCTTACGTGTATGGCCAAAATGTTTTTATTTTTTGGGTTTCATTGTAAATGAAAAATAATTTACGGAATAAGTTGGGTAGGACTTCAATGCAGGTCTATTTATCATATCAAATTTTTGAAGTGAATTACTGGTTCCAACGGAAGCCGATTTTCGATCAGTCATGACAGGGACATGTGTTCAATAGCTTCAGATTCGCTCTTGAATACAGCCAAAGAATTTCTAAATATCAAGTAAGCTATAGTAGAACACTGGTTGTATTATAGAACTGCTTCTGGAATGGAATTCATGTGCTAAATTATATTAAACTTTTCTAAGTTTCTCGATTCCCTTTACTCCCACAGGGAAATGGTTCACTCCGGTATATTTTATTTAGAATCCACATGAGGCTATTGTTTTGGTGGACAAAATTCTGCGTAAATTCACTCGTTTAACGAAGACACTTTAATCAATACGAAGTGTATCCTTTGAACCCAAGCCTGTTGTTTCTCGGCATGGCCGCATACGTGGCGCTCTACCTACAAGTGGCTCGTGCTTCACCAGACCAAGTTGACGGAGCTGTGGCTGTGAGCCTCCGACGGTTACCTGTACCCCAGCCTCGCTAAGTGTGCTAGCGACGAGTATAAAATTGCTCAAACCTGCCCCTCGCACGCCATAAAGGTCTATGGCGTGCGAGGGGCAGGTTTTATTTAATTGCTACTGAAGTCTTTAACTATCACAGTGGCTTGCCCAATTTTCTAAAAATGGACAATGTGTATTTGTAGAATCGCTAAAATGTATATTAGCACTGACTTACAATGTAGTTTTCAATATGTGAATATAGTATTGCAAACTAATTTAAATACATAAATTTTCTGTATATCCATTCTTCAATCTAATGAGGTCAAATGAAACTTCTCATTTAATGAGGCCAAATGAATACGGCTAGTAAATCAAAGTTACAATAATTCCATTTCAGTGTACATGATTGGATATTTATTGGCATTGGATTTGAAGTTGAAACACCAATAATTGCTGAAGGGAATTGGAGTATTTATACCTAAGACATAACCATTTTGAATTTCATACATCTTAACAAGTTTAGTTGTATCTAATTTGTCGATTAGATGGATGTTTATTTTCAACTTACAATTGGAGCTTATTGTTTTTAAATAACCTCTGTTGGGTATTAATATTCTCTGCGATACAGATGACATTAAAAAACATGCAATTTAAGGACATAAGCACAGCCAGGTTCAGAACAAACATTTATTGGACACTCAAATGGCAACTACCTTAACTACTGCACCGCACCTGCAGTCACTTTGAACAATTTTGGGTGTAATTTTACCAGAAAAATAAGTAATAATAATCCTCTCAGTTAATAAAATCAAATGAATGTTAAACATTGAGGAAAATAAGGAAAACCATGAAAGATTTATGTTTGTTTTTATGCGTTATCCTCGTATGGATTTTCTGTCTGTTTTTGTTTTTGTATGTTTCTCATCTATATGTTTTAATTAGGAAGATCTTAATGTCAGTGTAGCGAAAGGTATATCAGCGAGCTTTAATAGGAGAATTTGTGAATTGTAGAACAATGCTGGTGTGCTGTTATAAATATATTTTATTCAGTGATGTTATTTACTAGTTTTAACTCGTTAATGTAAAATTAAATTATTCGTCTACTTTATTTTAGCTCGAAACATTAACTTCTTGTCTTAGAAATTTATCCACTTTGGTACTCATCCATATAAGACTTACGAGACTTAAGAGCGAGGTTGAAGACCTAAGCACGCGCTTTGGTCCTCAACCTCGCTCTTCACATACGGCCAAGTAAGAGTGAAGCGAGGGTGTATTATAAACAATATAAAGCTTCCATTTCAGTCCTTGAAATACACTTTGCCTTTTGAAGAACAATTCATGTATCCAGTCCATTTTAATCTGATGTTGAGATTAAACCTATAAGACAAACATCGCAAAATGCCTCCAAATTCAATCAAAATACTAGAAAAATATATTTGTTTGGTTTTACTGTAATACAGCCTCGCTTCAGACACTATATATCAACTCGTATTTCGAAACAGTGAATCCATGTTTGAATACATAATATTTATATAAAAAATTGCCAAAACATTGACAACATTATTGGCAGCCCAACGACCGGAATGGCGCGGGCTTGTCAATAGGCAAATACGAGTTTTTGAGTTGAAAAGCTGAGCTCGATACAAAACGCGATGAGCTGAAAGTCCGACCTACCGCTACTCTTCAATACGAATATGTTGATGCGAAACTCACTTGCGCATATTATATTTATTAAGAAGGTCGGCTATAGTAGCCATCAACGAGCGCAACACCGCCGTATTATTCGGTACGGTCGGACCCATCATCATATAAAAACTATTAAAGACTAACAGTCGATTATGAGATCACCATTTCCTCCTTGACATCTTCAATATAAACGCATTTTAGCACAATCTTTGTAGGTATATAAAAGTTTCTTGCCGTAACGAGCAGGCATTTCTTGTTAGCTACGGTCTGATCAATATATGCACATTTCAGACCTAAATATCCCAAAAAATATAATCCTTTAAACAAAACCACCGTTCCCAAAAGCATTCGAGTGTGTACTCTAATAAAACTCGACATTCCCATAGCAGTCTGAAAGAGTTATAGCTACCGGATGTTTCATACATGGTGTTTCGTCCTTTTGTTGTTTTTCTGATTTATTTTTTTCGTGCTGCGGTTTCAGTACGCCACAATGTTTATTCCATGCCAGATTATAAAGCAACAAAGAAATGGAAAGCTTTGCAATCCCAGTAAAGAATGTACAGTGTTTTCTTTATTTATGGAGGGATGTGAATTACTGCGGGGACGCGTACCTTTATTAAACATAGATCTAAGATTTCCTTCCACGTTTTTTGGGAATAATTGTGACCTTTGTAAGTTATAACACTCCGTTACGCCCAAGATAATCTTCATACATACCAACCGTATATATAATTCAACCTCTATATAAACATACATACGTTTTATATCACACTTCTAGTATTATCGTCTGTGAAACTGGTTCTAAATTACTAAGTTCACTCATGATTTCATTGTGATTTTTCCTGCAGTAATAGAAATACCGAAATAAATTAAAATTCCTACATCCTGAGGTATTTATATATTTTATGCAGTTAGAATATTTAATATCACCTTCGTGTTTCCTTTGGTGGTCATTTTCCTCGTTACGAGAAAGCTACCTTCAGCAAACTTTACTGTATAACTTTAAACAAGTATAGTTCTGGGAATTCATGTGCCACGATAGAAGTTTTCTACATGACTCGTAAAATTTTTGGTAACGAATTTATCTATCGTGTAAATCCTTTCTTTCTGCCTACCCCTCTGGGAAACAGTCTTAGTTCTATGTATTTATATATACATATGATACAATACGTACATTACGTACTAAACGTCTTATATAAAAACTTATGTGTTTCATTTTCATCCAACAAGGTAAATGGTATAGCGATACTCGCATTCGTAAACTTTCCCTGTTTCTGTAACATAAATGACAGTTAATATCGAAGCATATGAAGTTACAGGCGCGGAAAATAATAATGCAGTATCACACGGCAGTATTTATATGCTCATAGTGTTGATTTTATTTCGAATACATTTTTACAGATAAGTACTTTGGGTGTGGTAAATTATAGAGTATACTTTTTGGTAATGTGCTACTGGGTGTGTTAGGTAGCCTAGAGCGAATGGTTGATTAATCGTAAGTTATCATGATGCCATAACGGTAACCGCTTAGCATCATATGGTTCGGAAGATTTTTTGCCAACTTGGTAATATTAAAAACAAACCAATAGCACCCGCTTGTGCGCCTCCTAGGTTTCCCGTAACACATTTCCGTTCCTTTTCCAAAATCTCTCCCACAATAAAAAAAACCAGCAACCTGGAGGGAAGATGTTCATATCCAAAACAAAATCACGTGCAAACCTTACAGTAGCCGCATACACTATGTTGGCCGATAGCACATCGTGCTACCAACCTTATGAAAATTTGGTTGGCAACATCTGACATGTGTCATCATCACAGCGAACTCTCCGAAAGCGCGCTCGCTCATTGGTCGAATCAAAAAGCGCGCGAATTTGTTTTCCTGTAACACATTTCCGTCCTTTTTCCAAAATCACTCCCGCAACAATATCCAGCAACCGAGAGGAAAAATTTTACACAATAAAAACTAATGTTTTTGTGCTGGGCTCAGTGATAATATGGTCCCGAGTATTTTTATTAATCAAAATATAAGCGAAAGAATAGTTGTAATTTAAATACTTGGTAACAGATTTTACTTTCTTTTCCTTAGAAATATTAAGAGCTTAGGCATACTCGGAATTGTTTTTTTATGTTATATGTGCTAGCCATTAATTCCACGAATTAATAATAAATAATATTAGGTCTTTACCTATGAAATTGCCGTTCTGCAGTACTGGCCATTTCAAATCAAAATAATTTTTGTTTGGCTAAGAATTCTAATTTCAAATTAATTTTATTTTAAAAACATGGATTCTTTTTTCCAAAAGTAGTCATTTCTTTATTGGTTAGTGTTACATTTTCATCGCATTTCAATCTTTTTCGTCATCATGGATACGTTAAAAATTCGAGTAATTATGGAATATGAGTACCGTCGTGGCAGCAACGCGGCACAAGCGGCACGCAACATCAACGACGTTTACGGAGCTAACACTACAAACCAACGCACCACCTGTTATTGGTTTGCTCGCTTCCGTTCTGGAAATTTCGACCTGTAAAATGAACCTCGCGGTCGTCCGAAGACTTTGGTCGACAATGACGAATTAAAGGCGGTTGTGGAAGCTGATGATACACAATCTACGGCTGAATTAGCAGCAGCTTTCGACGTTAGCGTCAAAACAATATTGGTCCATTTGCGTCAAATTGGCAAGGTAAAAAAGCTTGACAAATGGGTGCCCCACGAACTCAATGATCGCCAGCGCGAAGTACGCGTCGAGACGTGCCTTGCACTGCTCAACAGACACACAAATGAAGGAATTTTGAACCGCATTGTTACCTGCGATGAAAAATGGATTCTGTTTGATAACCGCAAGCGCTCAGCAAGTTGGTTGGATCCTGGTTCAGCACCTAAACAATGCCCTAAACGAAAACTTACCCCTAGAAAAGTGATGGTCACTGTTTGGTGGTCTAGCGCCGGTGTGATTCATCACAGCTTCTTACCAAACGGGGTGAGCATTACTGCAGATGTGTACTGTGAAGAACTGAGCACAATGATGGAGAAGCTGGCGCATCTCCAACCAGCATTGGTCAATCGCTCGTCTCCGCTGCTCCTGCACGACAACACGCGACCTCATACTGCACAGCAGACGGTCTCCAAGTTGCAAGAACTGGGGTTGGAAGCTCTCCGTCATCCGCCCTACTCACTAGACCTTGCGCCTACAGACTACTACTTTTTCCAGAATTTGGATAACTTCTTGCCGGGAAAAAAATTCAATACCCGAGAGGCAGTACAAAATGCCTTTGAAGAATTTGTTGCCTCCCGTCCAGCTGATTTCTTTAAGAAGGGCATCAATAAACTGCCACTGCGATGGCGAAGATGCATTGATTGCATGGGTGATTACTTCGATTAATACAAATAAAAAAATTCATGAAAAAAATTCGTTTAAATTTTTTCATACAAAACGGCAATTTCATAGGTAAAGACCTATTATAATTAAGTTTTGTCTGTATCAAATAGCCCAAAACACAATTTTGGCGATATTGATGTCATGAATTGAAATATTTTCAAAAGTTCTTTTATAATATGAGGCACATCTATACATATAATAAAATCATAGGAAAGTCAAAACTGTACAATGAATATTTTTTTAAAAGATTTCTTGGGGCGTGATCTACCTTCGGTATTGAAGCCAAAAATATAGTTTTTAGAATTTTTGTCAGTTTGTCTGTATGTATGTCCGGGCTAAACTCAAAAAGTACAGCATGGATTTACTTCAAATTTTGCATGAATATTACTAAGAGGTCTGGTCAACATATAGGCTATATATTATCACGCTATCATCTCCGGGGGAGGAGCTGTTATGATTTATAAAATTTTACGCGGGTGAAACCGCGGGGCACAGCTAGTATTGAATAAAAAGTATTTGCGATCATATTTTGATAAGTAAATAACCTTACAGAAATATGTTATACTCATAACAGTTGTTTAGTTAGACCATATGCATTTCATGAAAATATACATGAATGTATTAACGCTGCCGTCGTACCTCATACTATAGCAGATGTGTCAGTCTCGTGTTTCTAGAAATACTGAAAATATTAAGTGTCACAGTTGACATTGCGTGCAAATTCGTACGTCGCGTCGTCATGTCAACTCGTGTCACGCGAATATGTGACATTGAAACCATTTGGTATTTGCTTTTTCTTGAAACAAGTGTTATTAGGGTCGTTTACGTATTGTAAATACAGTTGTTTTATTATTGCAGTAGGTACCTTTGTTTCACATCGCGGTAGCCTCACCATTATTCAAAAAGGGGATAACATAAATGTAATCGTAACGCAGGAATCGAACCTGCATATTCTGCCAATCAGAATATAAATTTTCACTTAGTTGCGCAATGCAAAACATTTGAATATGGTTAACATGTGTAATCAAAAGGATCTCTCTCATGCAAATATAAACTAATAAGTAGGAAATGTAAAAAAAAAAAACTATTATCCCCCGTTAGGATCTAAGGAGACTCGTTAAATATTATGTGTTGTGTCTGTAGCTTAACGGCATAATTATCTATATATTAAGAATTCTCATTGACGGGTTCGATTCTTGCATAATAAAGCAAAGATTTCACAGTTTTAAAATTTGACATAGGCTTCGCATCTTGAAAAAAACATAATAATTATAAAAAAAAAATTATATATGCCTGCGACCTTGCCTTGTACTGGAAATGAGCTTATTTTGTTGAAATATAGTGTGATTATTTTACATCCTTTAGACCTTCCTCCCTTCTATGAACAACTTTATCATTTTACGGCTATTGCTGACATTCAGACAGATGGATCATTAGAACCATAGAATCTTTTTGCTGTCAATACATTTTAGAATTTTTCGATTTCTTTGTATCTACTGTTGACGGGGCAAGCTGAATCTCGATATTTGATGAACCGATTCTGGAAGATACGTCGGTTTTTAATTTGGGCATTTTGAATATCATTTCAATCGCCTCGTCACTTCGTGTTTCGGATTTGATTCCCGCACAGGGCAACTACCATGTGAACCATAAATGGGTGACACATAAATGGTTGTCCTAAGTCTGGATCTAAGTTGTGTGTGTGATGTTGGCAGTATCCCGCGACACAGGGATTAATTTACCTAGTGCTAGTAGGGTGTTGGTTAAAAAAAAAGTTATAACTAAATATTTACACAGTTAAATACAAATTATAAATAACGCACTACCTTCCTATTTCTCATGTAGCCGTACGATCCTAACGACTTTTTCACCTTCATAAAGCTTGTTAAAAACGAATAAATTAAAGATCAATGTCATATTTAAATAATTCATGTATATTACATAGAATTAGGGGAATATTGAAACAGTTTTAACAAAGTTTCCCGATAGCGAAGCTAAACATACCAATCTCGTGCGAGTCCTATCCGTCTTCAAATAGTTTTGTTATACGTCTTTATTTAGTGTCACGAAAGACAAATGTGTATCTATGTCTGCGGAACTTTACTTATCTATCACGAGCGAAAGTTATTTATCACAGAATATGACGACGTTCATTTATTATAAGAAAGTTGATATTGAAACGGGATGTTTTTTTCCAGAATGTTCTTAATCAACTATATTTATTCTATGTATGACACATTCATCATGACATGTATAAGGTTGCTGGACTTGCTTAAAAACAAATGTCGATTTTAGTTGACGTTACTTTTCGTGAAGGTGCGTAGTGATAGCGATATTTGTGCAACAATTGCTCATCGATCGCAAAATGTTTCGTTTGTAGCTTATTTTATGACTTGTAATATATAAGAATGATGATCAAGTTCTACTTGCATCATCTGCGGACGAGTTGCAGGTGATGGTAACAAATATGCATGAAGCTTTTGAAAGGAAAGGGATGAAAATGAATGTTAGTAAGACGAAAGTAATGGTATTTGAGAGGGATGAATACACGACAGCTTGTGATATTGTGGTTGGAGGAGAGAAAGTCAAACAGGTGAAAGAGTTTGTATATTTGGGAACGTTGTTTACGAGAGATGGGAAATATGAGAAAGATATTGTTAGAAGAGTAAATGCGGGGAACAGAGTGAATGGGGCACTACACGCCTTTATGAGTAGCCGACAAGTCTCAAAGAAGGCTCGACTGGCCGTGCACGATGGAGTGTTAGTGCCAACTTTAATGTATGGAAGTGAAAGTTGGGTATGGCAGAAAAAGAATAAAAGTAAAATAAATGCAGTGGAAATGAGAGCTCTGAGAAGTATGTGTGGTGTGACTTTGAGAGACAGAATTCGAAATACTGATATAAGAGAGCGTTGTGGTGTGAAAGAGGATGTAGTCACAAAGATTGAAAAAGGTATGCTGAGATGGTTTGGCCATTTAGAAAGGATGAATGAAAGAAGACTGACAAAAGAAGTATATACACCTGGCCTGTGTGAATGGTACAACCGGAAGGGGAAGACCTCGTAGAACATTCTCTGATCAAATTAGAGACGTACTTAGGAAAGGTCAGGTCAGAAGTACCCTAAACCGGCGAGCATGTATGAAGAATTAAACGAAGCGAAAGAGGTGTACAAGGATCGTGACAAATGGAAGTCCGTTGTCTCTGCCTACCCCTCTGGGAGACAGGCGTGAGTCTATGTATGTATGTATGTATGTATGTAATATATAAGAAACAACACTTCAATAATATTTTTACTTTCGCTAGGATGCAGTAAAGTTAATTATATCAAGCGCGAACACTACATGTATGTATTTGCTTTTATATTTTACGCGTGCTGACTAATATATGTATACCGAATCATTACTTTTACATACGAGAGCATTTTCTCTGTCTGTCAGATCATCGCACGATATTATTGACCTAATTTCGTTTTACAATTTACAATTTCGTTTTTGCTTCTAATGTGAACCTAATAGTGAACGCATTGAGCCCTTGCCTTTAGGTAGCTCGTACGGATGTATCAAAAGATAATTAACAGTCTTGATAATATGCTTGTGATTATTTAAGCATAGAAATAAGTAAATGTTGAACAGAAACTAAGCGGTAAAATGAATTGTACCCTTAAAGTAGAAGGTTTCTAATTAGTAAACTTGTACATTATAAAGTTGTTATAAACTTGGATGTAACTCAATTTGGTATTGTTCGGAATGGACCGGTACCTACAGACTATTTGATCGTTGCTAAAATTGTTTTGGACTTGCGATAGCAACAAATTTAAACTAACTAACGGTAACAATTGTTTGTTGTTCTTCAACTGCTCCCTCGAACAAGTAGCCAAGCGATTTAAATAGAATCGCTTCTCTATCACCAAATCTATCGATCCTATCTGAGAGTTATGCTTTTGTCGTAAGATTCCTTTAGTCGGTCCTATCTTTGGCATGCGCTTTGAAATCTTGATAAGAGCGTACTTCAATTTTATCCACATATGTGTTATCAAGTACTCAATAGCCGCGCAACGGTTATGACGTAGCTGCTATGTTATAATAATATCACACACTATGATTATTTATTTGATTAGTGATTATCATTTTATTAATTACTGTAATAATTCTATAATAATTTTACATCTTAAAATATTAATAATCGATATTATACTTTCAAATGGTTGTCACTGATAAAAGTATAAATAGGGTAGGAGAATTATTAAGGAGGGATTGGTACGACGGTAGATAAGAACGTTACTCTGTTCGATTAAATATTGTGTGTGGAAAATATCTCGGAGTTTTAATGTGCAGAACCTACGAGTGCGTAACATATGTTATCCTTGGTTTTGCAAATCCGATGATTAAATGACTAATACGTAATCTACTAAGCCTGTTATTATTAGCAGATAAGATAAAAAGGCGATTATTCGCATTGCTGGGCCACTTGTTTAAGGCTTTTGACTGCATATGTGGCGCAGCGGTTAAGATAGTCACCTCGCCACTCCTTGTCCCGGGTTTGATTCCCTTACATGACAACTATTTGCGTAGTTGTTCTGAGACTGGATGTGCTTTGTGTCAGTCAATTATATGGTTGTAAAGCTCCCCGCGATACTTTTTAAGAGAAAAGAAAGAGAGCTGAACGTTTAGTACATTTTTAACCGACTTCATGCAGGTAACTGTTATTATTAACTTGAAATTATTTACGAGTCCAATTCTATATTTATGTAAAACGCCTTGTGTGGCCTGTTCGTGTATTATGAGGGTCGGATCCCAGCTTAATGAGTATGCTTCAGTACGCTTAAAATACCCCTGGCTCCGAATGGAACACAGGGCAGGAAATCTTTAATTTCCGACTGACATAAAGATTATGGAACATGTTTATATTGCGGTTCAACTGTTTAGTGGCAACATAATTAAAATGTTGTTAGTATTAATAATAACCTAACCATCAAAACTTCTGGCATTGGGTTCCCATTACGAAAAGTTCTGTTAATATTGAAAGACTGAGCGGTTTGTTTTGAAACGAAGAGGAAAGTCACATAAATTCTGACGAAACAAGCTTCCATATTAAAGAAATAACCTCTTTGAAATTTGCTTTCGAGAACTACGATGCCATGCATATAGGTTCGAGACAAAGAGATAACTTATGCACGAAGTTACTTAGAATACCCCTCTCAGAATGTCAGGGTTTAATAAAAAGAAAGTAACTGTTGATTAGATTTACGAGTAATATGTTCCGAGTTTTCTCACGATACCGAGACATAATTGAGACAAAGAACAAAATTATTGGGTTCTTTTTGTTAGCTTTTATAATTCTAGTCAACAAATCACAAACTGAAGTGGTCGAAATGAATAAGCTACGGAAGCGAATAAGGCGTAAGTCACAAATAAGATATAGTAACATTTACGACTACTTTATTCAGCTTTGTAATACATTTAGTGTACAATAAAGATATTATTATTGTATTGTATCGTAAAACTTATCACATTAACCATAACATAAGGACGTAAATTATAAATTTCGCACAAATACTACTTCATGCTATCCTTTTCTTTAAGGCCGTCAACACACTTCGTGTCGCCACACTCTGGTCTTGCGAGTGTCCATGTGCGGTGGTAATCACTTGACTGACTCGGTGACCGATTTGCTCGTTTGCTTTCGTTTGTAAAAAAATTGCAAATAAATCATTACGTACCCAAAGCAACGTCGTATTTCAGATACAAGTACATTTAGAATATTGTTTTTAGGCATATTTTACATAAAGATTTAATAAGCTAAGTATCATTATGAACATATTTATCCAGGTTTTATCTTCAAATTCATTACATAAATGAGTAGGATCTGCCTTAGATATAATGAAATTTAAATTGTATTGAAATAATTCTACAAAGCCATACTTTGTGGAATGATTTCAATAACATTTGTAACATTAAAGCAATCGTAAATAATTATTAAGAAATATCTCATAAAAGTGGATCTGTAGCATACTAATTAACCTTTCTGAGAATCAGTCTGAAATGAAAATGAAATATCCATATTTTGCTGTAGGTACTAAATTATGTATTTACCGTTGGACCAATTAAAATCCCATTATATTATGAGAATCTACTGATACTTTGAATTCTTCTTTCCATTTATCGAAACAGAGATGAATGTTTGTAAATTGTAAGTATTCATTTTTAAGTCCCACCAAATAAGTTTCATTTTCAACCTTACATTTTTGAGTTACGATTTATTTTTAGTTTTTCACGTGATTTATAAAGCGGGTTGTAAAGCGTAGCTATTTACACGAGACGGTTTCTCGTCATTGAACGTTTCGGATTGATTGGAGCAGGTGAATGTATTCCGTTTCAAATGTATTTACCCATCTGTATTCAAAAGGTTTTATGAGTCCCGTCTCTTTTTCTTTCGTTTGAGTACTGCTACTGTAAGTATGAGTCTTTAAATCCAGGTTTCAGGGACCGGCCGATCTTCTGAAGTGAATTGGTGGAAACACGACTGGCACGGGTTACTTGTAAAACACCAACAAACTCGCAGGACTAGATATCTTACACCATAAGCAACAACTTTTGTTCTACGAGTTCGAGCATAACTCAATACTTGAAAAAAAAATTATATTACCCGGACGTCTGGCGACTAGTGAAATGGGTCAAGTTCAAAGGCACTAGCGCGGTAACCCTTCTCCACGCCCTCGCAAGTGTGTATTTACGTAATCTTAGTGTTGCGCGAAGAGTTATAAACATTCAAGCGGGAATTTAAATATATATAAATTTTTGTACAAAATAAGATTTAACAATTTTTCAAAAGTTGTAGAATATAATAATGCCCTCATAAGCTTTTATTCCATCCTCTCATGACCCGATGGGACGCCTAACGACACGACCGGAAAGAGGTCAGGTACAGGACCGACGGCTTTACGTGCTCTCCGAGGCACGGGAGTATAATACCGCCATCGACGGCAACTCCCAAAATCTCCTAAAATTTTCTTTTTACAGAAAAGTCTCAAAATCACTTTTGGTTCGACCCGGGATTTGTACCCAGGACCTCGTTCTCTGCGGGTGAACACGCTACCGATAGACCAACGAGGCAGTCAAAATTTAAGTCAGTGTAGAATATAAGCTTTGCTAATGATCTTAGCTATCGCCCTGTTAGGTCGTTGGTGTTTTACAAGTAACCTTAAATAACAAACATTTATATAATATAAGATCCACCTAACATAAAGAATAAACCCTGAATAAAAGTAGAGTATAATCCATAACATTATCCTGCTACTATAGTAAGTTATAGTCTTGTTACAATAGTAAGATAACCCAACAGAAATGTGTGGGAAATACATAGTTTACTTAAACAGTAACTTTAAGATATAAATCTAACATTTTGGTCAAATAGCGGTGCAAATAAAACGCACTGTAAAACTTTTTGTGAAGAGGTGAAAGTACCATTTATTTATATATTAGATCATATACATATTTTAAACTTTTATGGCTATTATAAGTGTCTCAAATATTAATAAATTGGTATTGGTTAAATTCAATTTCTATATCGAGAATCTGTCAAGTATAGGTGTATGTGATTGATATTTAAGTGCTCTTTAAATATCGTTTTATTTTGAGCAACTTGTGACTGTTGTTATTTTATATAGAACTAGCTGTGCCCCGCGGTTTTACCCGCGTTAAACTTTATAAAATATGGCCTATTTATTATCCTAACTATAAAAATTAGCCTATGTTCTTTCCCAGGGTCTAGACCATCTGTATACCAAATTTCATTCAAATCCGTTCAGTAGTTTTGGCGTGAAAGAGTAACAGACAGACAGACAGACAGAGTTACTTTCGCATTTATAATATTAGTTAGGATGTGTGGTATTAAATCTTTGGAAAAATCTCACTGTGTCCTCGGCGGAGCTTATAGTATCCGGCGACTAATCGGATTCCAATTAACCGTTAATCTTCTTATATTGATTGCTAAGTTGCGCTTATCTGTTTGTCGAGTGATGATTTTCTCGAAAAAATGCCATGTATTTAGTTTTATATCCGTAAATAAAACGATCAACAGTGCCTAGTTAAATTTACAATTTAAAATTTTCTGAGGATCAAATCTAAGGCTGAATATTCGTCAATAACACTATGGAGGTATTTCCGTTCTGGTATGACATCAACCTTCAAGAAGCGAGCCTATTCCTTTTGTAAAGGCCGGCAATCCACTTGCGGCCGTCTGGTGTTGCGAGTGTGCATATGCGGCGGTGATTATTTTTGTTTAACACAAACAACCGGAGTCGACATTTTCTCCTCAGCAGCCTAACCTGATGGGGTTACACTGACCGAGTATAGCAAATGGCCGTTCATTACCATATGAACGTATTTTATTAATAAACTTTTTTCCTTGTCTCCAGGTTCAGGCAAGTCGTACACAATGATGGGCTCCCCGGGAGCTGACGAAGGCGGTATCATCCCTCGGCTCTGTGATGCTCTTTTCGAGAGGATCAAGAGGCTTGAGACACCGCCAGCACTCACTTATAAGGTAAGATACTTACATTTTCAAATCGTTAATCACCTACACAACTCGCATTCGCACTGTTGTAGCTCTAAGGCCCACTTGCGCCACCCCAGGTTAAATGAATTAACTCAGAGTTAGTGGCTAATATGGGGTTAAATTACAATTACGTCTTGCACCACCAAACGTTAGGAACTAACCTTGGGTTATTTTATTAAAATTTTAACCCAGCTATTTTGGTGGGTTAAATCACTAACTCCGGATTAGTAATTTCAAATTTATTTCGTTTGAGAGGTTATGTTGGGTTGCAGAAGTGAATTTCAGAGATTTTAAAACAGTTTTGTGTCCTAAACAATTATGAGTGATTATTTATTGTCTGATTATGATGAAGAAATCATCGAACATAATATTAGCTTGGACTTTTATAAAAGAAGAGTTGCAGAAAGGTCGATCATGTCAACGTTGCCATGACAATATTTGAAGGGCTCGAAATTGACAGATTGGTTTCAAACACAAACGATCAAATTGAAATGTCATTGAAAAAACTTGACACATGAGACAGTCATATACCAAGTTTTCTAGTGACAAAAAGAGGTGTATAAATATTTCACTCATTGTTCACTCATTCATATTTGGTTGGATTACATTACGGAACAAAACCTCTTTAATGATACCAACGTAAAATAGAAAAACACGGAGTTAGTTGACTCGGTGTTATTTTTCATTGGCGCCACAGAATTGTGGGTTAAAATTTTAAAGAATAAACCCGAAGTTAATTAACTCGAGTTAGTTTATTTTAGCCTAGCTTTTGGTGCAAGTGGGCCTAATTGCAACTAAGTAAGATAATCCTGGAAAGTGTTAAGATGTTGAACTGAGCTTTTATTTATCTGATGGACAGCAATATAATTTCGTCTTAAATAAAAGAGACAATACGTCATTTGTTTTGTATTGTTGATACCAAGATTTGCGATTATTATTATAAAAAAGGCATTCGGAAATCTATAAATTGATATTACCGCTTTTGCATTTTCTATTGTCTTGCTATACTTACTCTTTCCATTCGCAGGTGGAAGTTTCATACATGGAAATATACAACGAACGAGTGCATGACCTCTTAGACCCTGAGACGACGAGGAGGTCACTGCGCGTACGCGAGCATATAGTACTCGGCCCATATGTCGATGGACTGTCGCAGTTAGCTGTTACATCCTTCCAGGTACGTGTGATTACTATAGATACTAATATCAAGATTTATTGATTGCATTAATCGAAGAATTTATAACGTCAGCAAATTAAAAGGCGGTTGATAAAACATCTGGGTATTTTTTTTGGAAACTATCACGATCCATGCTATGCCAACCCTAGCATGTTACAGAGTCTGATTTAAGTCAGTGACCACATATAACAAATCATGTGGATTTTATTTTCTTCAGTGTGCTTTGACGCACGAACATGAGTCATTTAATATTGGAAGGAAATACAACATGTAACGTAATTAACGCACACCCTCAAACACCCCAATTAGAATATTATGTTGTAATCATAATACATACACTCAATTTTTTATTAAAATGTATTTGCATTGTTTTTTGCTAAATTAGTTTCTCAGAATAAAGTTTATTTTATTTATTTTGTATTTAATGATGGAATTTGTATGAATATAATAAAACTGCGATTTTTAAAGTCTTACTGCTTTGACTTACGGTCCATTTCAATTTGTTTTGACTGTACAAGGTTAATATGACAATAATATCCGTAGTTTTAATTAATTTGGAATAAAAAATTACCTATATTAAAAATGATATAAATCGATTCAGTAAACGATTCTGAACAAACTATTTTCAGGATGTGCGGTAATTAAGTTACATGTTGTATAGAGTTAAACTAGATTGCATGATATTTCATGATGATATATATGGGAGATGAATTATTAAGGCAAACAGTGCGATCAATTCTGTTCTGTTATGACAATGTGATATCGTAATAAGTATATGAAAATTAATAACTAGATAATAGTTTGAAAAACTAAAAACACGCTTTTAGCACGCACTAAAATTTACAAAACCTTTCATTTAATACCCATATCATGGGGGTGAATTTCAAAAAGCCAATCCTCCATCTTGGATGTCCGCCATGTTGGATTTAAGTCACGTGACTATACTTTTTCGTATTCCTGACAGCAAACCCGTTCATTTGATACCCATATCATGGGGGTGCATTTCAAATAGCCTGTCCGCCATATTGGATTTAAGTCACGTGACAATTTTTTTCGTATTCCTGATACCAAACCCGTTCATTTGATACCCATATCATGGGGGTGGATTTCAAACAACCAGTCCGCCACTTGGGGAGGCCGCCATATTGGATTTGTAATGACGTTTCTTAGCTAGTCATGTATTGTCATCAGAGCTCAGAGCGTTCGCAAAATTTCATCCTAATCGGAGACCGGGAAGTGGGTCAAATTAAGATTCCAAGATTTTCTTACATACATACTTACAAGTGAAGCTAATAAAAGCGTGTTAAAAATACAGGAAAAAATTACTTCGATACCAATATTTTGATAATACTATTACTATTAACAACTTATCGATATCTAGTGAAATTATAACTTGTTTTATTTATTATTACTTAACTCTTTAGAAATAGCATTTACAACGTTATTTCAACTTTATCGAAACTTAAGAAATGATCTTAATTTATAACTTTCTAGTACATTTTGCAACTCTGAAGACAAGAAGTTCTTGTAACGTATAAAAAGCTTAACTAATAGCCGATATATCGTATAAAATATAACCTCTATATCAATAAGGTAAGTACTTATCTTTAGAGGATGGCTAGGATACAGTATTATTATGAAGACCATAAAATCAACGCGATTTTCACACAGAATATAAACTTCTCTCGTAAAAATTTCAAGAATTAATGCGAATGTAAAATTATAACTATTCATTAAAAATGAATCGCGGCTATAATTTTGGATTAAATTTCATATACCTTTAATTCACCCAAGACTTAAACTCGTAGCCATATTTCATAACGTGAATGTCTTCATGAAAGCCGGTTAAGACCGTAATACTTAAGTGCAGTTGAATCACACTCTTAAACTGAACGATGTCCTAATGAGCTTACAGAGGTGCTATAAATATAAATCTCTAGTACCTATCTCCGTGTCGTTAAGGTCTCGTCGTATCCTGTTATAGCGCCACTTTTCATCTTCATAGGTGGGGCTGTACAACGCGCTCATTCGGAGCTCACCTGCCTAAGCCGCCTATTTATTACCCATCGATTACGGTTCTTATCTTACAAACGACGGAATATTGCTGCTGCGATCTTTTAGCTAAAACCTTGACCTTTCAAATAGATTTGTTTGGCGGTTGTGGATTTGTGTCGTAGCGTAGCCGGGATAATGGTTGTTCATTTATGCGCCTTTCTATGGAAGAAAGTCACAACGTATCAATGTACCAGTATTTGAACCGTACATATTGTCATTATGGTACTTTCAACAGGCTGTAAAATGTTATACCAAGCATCCGGTAATAGATATTATCATTTATTTTATTTCTCTAAGGATGTGAAAGGGTTTCTCACACCGTATATACCTACATGATGCGAATATCTCAGAATATCTTTTCGTACTATTCCCAGCTGTCGCATGTATATTAAAAATGCATGAATTCGACGAAGCGAAAGAGCTTGAATGAACATTATATCTCTCTGACACCGCCACGAAGTGTGATTGTGTCTCGATTCTGGAACTATTTATGTAATTGTAATCGTTCTTTATATTTGCTAAGATTAAAACCAACGTTTAATAATTGGACTATTATGAGTATCGTGGAAGTTCATTTGATCTACTAGTATTATTAATAAGCCGTAATAAGGACTTACTGCTGGCTCTTAAACGCCACGTGATAGCGCAGCTCGCGCCTTTGGCGATAAAAGTATAATTGATTTCGGTCAATGTTCCCACTGAGCTTGAAATAGATATGTATGGCGAGTTGGCCTAGTGGTAAGTTAACATTACTACTGAGGAAGTGGTGTCTGGGTATAATATGTATGTATTTAGAAATATACGTATAAGTATGTTAATCAGTTATCTGGTTGCTTATAGTGTAGGCTAGATTGGCACCAGGTGGCAGTATGTTTGTTATTTTTCCCAAAATATGTATTTAATTTATTAGATATTTATCGTTATTTGCAAATATCAGAAATATTTCAAGGTTAGTATATAATAAAAAATGTTAATTACTATAGCTAGATTAGATGGATGGATGGATTAAATGTGCCTCAGGTATTTATAGACATTATTAAAGAATAAATTCCTAAAGGAGGTGGTGAATACAGAATAATAAGCTCAACGCTACGTTACCCTATTTTCATTGTTGTCTACTTTGAAAAGGTCAGAGTTCGTTTCCACTCTTAATTGCGATCCACTGTCGCTCATTACGCTCGGCTCCCACTTACAGATTAAATTTTCATTGCCCTATAAAATACTTGGTAAAGTTTTCAACTCCTGAATGTTTCACGATCGCTGTAGAGTACTTAATATGTATGTTCTTTCGAAGTACGGCGCTATACTTGCATCATTTTATCGGGCTCTATGTTTGAAGTTCATTGTTTTTAATGGCTTGCTAAAGAACCATAAAACATCAATCAACGGCTCTTTAGATAACAAAATAAGGGATCAATCTACATAATAATACTACTCATTCAATAATAAAAAGCGGCCAAAATGAAGTTCTCTCTCGGTTCTCAAATTCAACTTATTTTTTGCTGTGCATGACTGGATGCTTCTATGTCGCATTCACCCTGATTTATCTCTTGAAGAGATTGAAACGGTCGGCCGAATCATACATTTTTTACCAACAAAAATAATATTCTATAAAGATATTCTAAATGATACTTCGCTCGAAATGTCTCATTGCTTTCTTTTCGACGTTATCTTACATTATTTTTATAATTAATAATTCTTGATAATGATATATGTGCGTACAGACAATTTTCGACTTCCTACATCACATAGTTGTTAAGAGAAACACTATGGCTGACGTAAGCGAAAATGATTTTACTTCCGTTCATTTTTTTCCTTTTAAGGTAGGGAACTACCAAAATCCTGAATTGTATAACTGAAATACTGGCTGGGTTTGAAAAACCGGTCAGTGGCAGAGAAAAACGCATCATTTTTCGGGCAAGCTGGCTGTTTCGACAGGTTCATTAAGGTGGTTTAGGAACGCCGGAGGGGATTTTCAGGGTTGCTTTTATTTCGATCGCCATTCGTTGGACACCAATGTTGACATTTTTGTATCGGCAAAGCTCAGTTCAAAGCTGACTTGATTAGTACTGTTATAAACACGAGCATGAGATAAAGCGTATCCTCTTGTGTGTCATAGATAAAGTAATAAAAATTTATTATTACTAAAGTAGTTCTTTTCTTTTACATGAATATTATCTGAACCAGTATACCTATATAGTTACACATTCCTGTTTCCACTACAATTCATAGAATTAATCAAATTTAAACCCATGAAATATTTTCTATAGCTTCGTACTTTCATGAATTTAATTTCTTTAATAATTTGGTGAATCCAATTGGTGAAACTCTTATAATTTGAGAAGTTGGGTTCAGTAGCGCGGTTAATGTCTGACAGCGGTAGATAACGACTTAAGTCAGCCTAATTAAATTTACTTCAATATTAAACAGGGTATTGTTCTTGGTTAATATTCTAGTAGCTACAAATGTTGCGGGTCCAAGGGATCCATTTAGAAAATTGATAATGCAGGCTCTCAGATGCCGCGCTGTCTCGGTCAATGACATTTGCAATCAAAACGTTGAATTCACATACATACATAAATATTTATAAGCTGCTTTTGTTTACTTCCATTTCTCAGATTGCCTGTTGGGTGAAGCTAGAATTCAATAAGAATTCATAAGCAGTGTCGAATTGCATCTAGTCATAAGTTTCGTCGTATAATTATATGCATTTTTTACTTAGACATTTTTTATTTTGTTTGCATTAAAAAGTTCGAATTTTTGTAAGAATTTTCATATTAACAATTCATTAGTTTAGCTCTTATGATGATGTCTTCCCGGCCGAATTTCACGGTGGCCGCCGTGACCGAAATTCGGCCAGACTCAATAGAGATTAGCCAATTGCGCGAGGCCGTGCTCTTAAAAGAACACGATAGAGTCTAAAATGAGGTAGTAACAATTATACCATTGTCCGATTAAGGGTTTAACAAGTATTTGGATGAAGAAGGACTACTTTTAACTGTTCAATAATTATAAATTTATAATATAGAGCCGACGGCCACGGCGCTGATATTTGGCATAGAAACTATAAATATAATACACACATTATGCGCGTCAAGATGGATGAAAGTAATTATTGCCTCGGTTAAAAGAAGAGATAAGTAATGAAATCGTATTCCATTATGTCTCTTATCGCTAGATAAGATATCAATCCAGGATATCAATCCAGAATATAGATTATGACTTGACGTTATCAAAAGCAAGCGCCGTTAATGATGTTTGCTATTAAGTAAAGTAGAACTTAGACAATATAGCTTCCATCTCAATTACTTAATAAAAACATAAGCTTTAGAAAATTGGGCAAGATCCGTGTACCTTCGCTTTGTAAGTAACGCGCTCAAGAGAAAAATAAACGAAGCTAGCTATATTTGAAGAAAAAGGTTTATGATGCTATCTACAGCCTTGATAAATATTTATACTTGGTAAGCAGCAAACAAGAATGTAATTTGCTGGCATTACTTGCGAAGTACAGTAAATCATAACTCTATTAATATCTTGGAATACTACTTCTGCTCAATATATGGGAGACGGTTTCTGGTTTCTAAGAATTTGCATTAGAGGATGTCAGATTGGAAACCACACACAAACCAACACACTCTAGGTTTAGTTGGATTATTTATAAATACTACATTTACACACTGTCATTCTTTGGTAGACTAATGCAATGTCAGAATCCTATATTCCGACTAGGGTGTATAACATTATATAGTCCAGTTTCATGATTATGAAAAACGAGCAGACATTTCAGAGAATTAAGGTTTTTCAAGTTTGATCGACTTGAATAACCCTAGTTCTTAAAAAGTCCGTTTTTTACGCTTTATGGTACCCCAAAACTATTTCTTACAATGGGTAGGGAACAGTTTCTTTGCTGGCTCATTAAGACAATCCACGAGAAAACCAACATTCCGCATGGCTGACAAGAAGTTAACATAATCTATGCTTAGCTCAACCTAAATAATGTATGACTTATTATGAATATTACTTTTACACTTACGAACTTTGATAACCTAATAAATGATTCATCATGTCAGCCAAAGTACGTCCACAGCTGGACAAAGGCCTCCCCCAAAAATGGGGGATATGCCAAAAACGCCACGCTTGGCAGAAGGATTGGCGATCGCAGTTTGATGGTCATTATTCACAGAAAAACGGCCCGGTCTCTGGTAGGTATTCCCTCGGGCGATTTCTGCGCCCCCCACGGGATGTGATGGGGTAATGATATTATATGCCGTCACCACAACAACCTACAAAATATAATAAATGATTACAATAACAAATCCAAATACGCTTGTAATAACCGTTGTTACGATCTTACCCCATTATACCGATTTCTGCCAAACAGCCAAGATTTCCAAAAACTTTTTTACATCCATTAGTTATTTTACAAACTCGTGAATATTAAAATGCCAAGCAACACGGGATTCGCTTATAGTTCTTGTAAATAATCCCCGTATCTTGTAGCATTTTCAAATAACTCAGTAAAGTTGAACGCCTACGCTTTTTGTGAATAATATTAACATCTGAATAATATTGCTTCCAAGATTAGGTTCAAACAATTCTTAGGTCCCTTGAGAGAGCAACCTGAACGCTTTATATTTTAAAATTGTTTGCTTATTTCTTTCTTATTTGGTTTGTTTCGTCTGGAACATGCTGGAATTTCAATTGAATTAGTTATGTAAATAAGAAAGGAATAGAAAATTTTATGTATTTTAAATGTCTTTGTTTCGTCGTACAACGTTTAACGTGTTGTATAACTTGCATGTAGAATTGTAAAAGTACAACAATAGCGAAATATTAAAGCTTATGTTACGATGAAGAGATCAGTAATTGAAATGGCTGTCTGGTGTCTAACGCATTTCGGTGCCTATAAAAGAGCTAGCTAGCAAGACTCGTGTCTCCCTTCAACGTTCCACCAATGAAATCACAGACTAACACACGTTTAGTGCTAGATTTAGATTTTTGAAAGCCCTACCGTTCAAAATGCATAAACCGGCCTGTCCTGCTTGTGCCTGCCCGGTCCACTAAACTACTACTACTACACTTAAATATTATTTTATTCGGTTTTTACCTGAATGGGTGCTATCCCTATCCAAAGGACTGCGCTAGAAAATATTGTTTGTCTGTGGTCATTAATTAATGAAGGTATAATTTAAAAAATATTTTAAAATTTACCATTAACTCTCAGCGCTCACGCACCGTTCTTGCGCCCTAGGCACAAACCTAATATAGCATGTGGGTAAATCAGACCCTTAGTTAAGTGCTGTAAAGAGATGTCTGACTTTGCCGTCATGCCAGCCAGGATTTATTTAATGCTTATATACCTACTCTCTGTCCGCTTTTACTGGTTAGTCCCAATTGAAGGTCAAAGTCAACTTGAACAAGTTTGTCCTTATGACAATAAGAAAAGAATCTAAAGAAAATATGTTTATTTTGTATAAATAAACTAAGAACAATCTTATTTTACCAAGATTTTGATCTTTCTTGACCTTGAACAGTATAGATATTCAATCATTTTCCCTTATTGGTGCGTCACGATATACATACATCTCATGTATAGCTACAGGTCAAACGTGATAGATTGCGAGTAGTCGGTTTGGTCACGTGGGGGATAAATTTTCACGATTCAACATCTATCAAACTAAGAGGAATTTATTTATGATTTTCCTTAGTATTCCAAATTGGAAGCCACAAACATTCGATATTACTAGGGTGATAAATGTAATTTGATATGGTATACCGGCTTGTACTGAGTATTGCTAGTTATTTACTCATGTATTTGTCAATTTTCATGAAGGAAGAGATTCTGGTTCTCTAATGCATACATTTTTTTCTTTTACGTGACTGATAGAGTAAAAATAATAATTGTAGGTTAATGCTCGAGCGAGAAAGAAATAAGTCTTATATCTGTACTTTAAACGTGGTGTTTTGTACAAAACGTTCTCACCAGTGTCAAGATGGTTCTTAACCTTTTTCACGAAAAGCCGTTCAGCGATTTAAAGTTACAGGTATTGTACTTGTGGAAATCGCGATTTATTACAAACTTGTTATATCTCGGATTGTGAGTTTAGAGTAATAGCTACTTGAATAATAATTACTGTTTGGAAAACTAAAACCAGACTTCCAACTTTTCTTTTAGACAGCTGATTGTAAAAACAAAGTTATACAGTATCATTTTACAAAAGCATCTTCTATCGTTTAAAATAATAAATTTATAAAATCGCTTCACAAACAACGAATCATTAGAGTAAAATACATCCAAAACGTGCAGTTGAATTGATAAAATCCTTTCTTTTGACGTTGATTTAAAATATCTCGTTCAAGCTAAAAATAAACCCTTGGAAAAGATTACTGATATTAAATTATAAACTTCTTCAAGGCGGTCTTTGCCCGATAGGATGTCTAATAGGCTTACCACAGTCTGTAAGGCTTTAGAATTGATTTCCTAAGGAAAAACTACAAGTACTGCGACTAGAAAGTTTTAAACCTTATAAATTTCTTGTTCAGTGTATTGTGGTTTTCAGTATACGATATTATAAGCTTTATTAGGTAAGTTAGTAATCATTACATTTCTTAATTTTTGACATATGTTATTTACATACTAGCTTAACTGACGTGAGGGAGGGGTGTTCAAGAAGTACAGTGACTTGGAAAACATTTACATAATCCCGTCATTATTCCATGTCTACGGAACAATACGTCTTTCTTCGAATGTCAAGTGGATTAATGATGGCCTTATTATGTTCTTAATTGCTAATCATGTGGGATGTATGCCATGGGGAACAAGGCTGCTAACTGAGTAGGTTGATTAGGTTTCACAGCTAAAACATTTATAACTTCCAGAATTAGGACATTAGAACGTAACGAGGTAATTTAGTTCTTGCTACTTTTGCCGAGGAGTGAATGTTAGTGAACAATCACGCTCGGCTCAGTGACGCTAAGTCGGGTTTACTCGGCTCCTCTCGAGATAAACAGCTCTCGGGTCCGTGACGCACTCAACTGTGTAAACTTGGCTCCAGTTGTCGTTCACGTTTACGGATAAGAAGTTAGAAGTCTTCACTTGTCTATTGTGTGGTCATAAGTCACACCCTTTTTATTATTTAATCGTATGGGCAATACTTAGATAATTTAGTGTCTTAGTCATTTGAGGCGTCCAGTAGGGCTCTGTTATGGCTTAACGACTTAACTAATGATTATAGCCTTGCCCTTTTAACCACATACATATTCTGAAATTAAAACACTCCTACACACGTAGGTGCTTAGCCTCTCCGATGGTTAATGCACCAGCGACGTCGACTGGCTAAGACCGGGCCTTCCACTTAACGCAAATATTAAAGCAAAACAACAATGTAACTTTGTACAGTGATTGCTTGCACCCTCAAGCGATCCGTAATCCTATCGTCCGTCCGTTCGTTAGTAGGTTTCAATCACTTCAGCGGCGACCGTGAACCCGTCACCCTGTCACTCCAGTTCCAATCGAAACTAAGGCCTTTAATACCATCCACTCTTAGGTAAACCGGCATTTGAATTGATGGGTCCATTACTTAATTAATTGGTAGCAGTGTTGATATTAGTAGATACTCGTATATTATGAAGAAGACACGGATGGCTTGGCTTTATTTACCTTCAAGATTGCTGACAAAAATCATATCATGGTATTACATTCGATTGGATAATATTTAAATTTTGTGCGTGAAAAATATCCGCATAACAATAAATAATAATAAATAAATACAATCTGTTGTTCCTGTTTAATAAATATAATCTGGCAAATATTTTTAAATTCATAGCTATTATAGATAAATTAAACAGAACTACACAATAAATTACAATAGTAAATAAACGTAAAAGTTTGAAATTGTTATCGACGGAAATTGTGTTATTCTTATTTACAACAACGTGGCAACGTTACTATAGACTATGGCCGCGCGGAGGGGGCATCGCTCACGCATAGCAAACTCGACCCTCCACCTCCACAAACAACTTACAACACAACAAACGTTATTAATTCTGGAAGGTAGAAGTAGTTTTAAAAGTTATTGGACAAATTACTGTATTAGTTTTCACCATCGCATATCACGCTTATTTTGATCGGAACATTTAACTAAAGCAGATACTTTATAAACCTTCGGTATAGACTGTATTTCTTCGAACGACATAGTAAATTGAAATGGGATTTTCATCCTTCAACGAAAATAAGTGCTGCTATTAATATTAGTTTCCTCTTTTCCCTCCGAACTTTTATAGTGGGAAGGAGATGTGAAATGGGGCGTAAAATTAAATCAACGTTTTGTACAATTGAAACCGACCGCTTTGTATTCTGTCAAACAACTAACTGCAGCTGTTCAGTGTTCGAGAGTTTCTCTTGAATATTGAATTATTATTACGCTTCAGAACTTCAAATCTTACAGTAAGCGTCCAAAGGAGTTACAGTGTTGGATGGAAAATTAATTCTATAGGTTATCAAGTCGACTGCATGCTATTTTTTGTGTGTTTTGTGTAATACGCGATTTCTATATATTTTGTATATTCAATAGGGAATGCTTTTGTGAGGCTTCATATTTTTATTATCTATGAATTTTTGTACAAACGGTTGACTAGAAGAAAAGTTGAAGTTTGTTTTGTGTATTATAAACAGTATCATATACCGGTATCGAAGCTTTGCTGGTATACATGTGCTGAAACAATTTATTTTGTATATAAAAATGAGGAAAAGTATAATATACTCCATATTCGAACTTAAGGCATATTGGTATTTAGTTGGTGGTCGTGGTGTTCACAAACAAACAGAAGCACTTTCGCAATTATAATATTAGTATCAATTTGCTTCTCACTCGCACACTATGCCAGCTGTATACTTTTGAAATGTAACGTGAAATGGACTGATCTGGCAGATATTTGCATCCGGCTCTGTTTTTAAGATTTCAGTTAATTTGGAAGAAACTTGTATTATCATATTTAAGGTGTATTGCATTTTCCGCAATGCAAAGCCTAAATTGAAACTTAAAACCCAGAAATTAGAAAATTGCAATACATAGAGGAAATCTAAACAAAGCGGATGGATGGCATGTAGATCTTTGTAAGAAAGTTATAGCATGAGAACTCGCAAGTTGATCCACTGGTGTATATCTTTGCTACTACAAAGAGTAAAGCGTCTGACCTACACGGGTAGAGGGTGCACGGCCGATTAAATGTATGATTTGAGTTTAGAACTTTCAAGTTTTCTTGAAAAGACAACACTCTTACTACATCTAGAATTATTGCATGGGTGACCCATACATAATTCTAGATGGAGATAGAGTCATCAAACTACCAAACCTTGTCCTGTACGTGGATCAAACCGGAAACCGGCCTAGGTAGTATCGACGTTAACCATTGCGCCACACGTGCATTCAAAGTTGCTATATGTATATATGTACATTATACATTACTATGAGTACTTAGTATAGTGGCGTGTAATGAACTGGGGAAATAGCAGTGAAATCTATTTGTAAGTTACGATTGTTGCAATGCCGCACCTGGACAGACAATAACTTAAAATGTTTATGACTCTTCTATAATTGTGGTTTAAACAATAAAGTATTTAATATACCGATTACTTTCTGTAGGGACATATTCGAATGATGGAGTTGAATAATCACACCGGTGAAGTTCGAGACGGACTCGCGTCTTCTTTAGACATATAAAAGTTACTTAGTAATTCACATCTAAAACGCAAACCGCATATTGACAAATTAACTTATTACAAGTTAATTTTTATATTAAATTATAAATATAATAATATATAATTTTATATTATTATATTTATAATTACAACGAGTTTTAATGCTTTAATGGCTGTGCTAAACAGATACTCCGTTCTTTTTCCCCTGTAATATTCAGTAAACCGTAATTATTTCCATCGTTCGGTGAAGTAGTGCAAGCCTCCTAGGTCAACTTGAAAACAACGTGACAAAGAAAACAAAACCATGATTTCGAATGGCCAAAAGAAGCTCTTTCATATGAATGTATCATACAAAAGAACTTCTTTTGGTCACTTCTTAAATCAATATCTGAAACTTTGAAATATCCCACATTGCGATATTTTCTTTTCAAAGCAAATTATAATTATTAAAAAAAACCATCGAGATTATCAGTGTGCCATACGGATGGACGGACGGAGCCGGAGCGTGTCCTACCATTAGGGGTCCTTTTTATATTTCGGTACGAAACCCTAAATGATCTCATTTTGTTTCTTTTTCTTTTTACGCAGATAAGGCAAATGAAAAGAGATGTTACAAACATTTTGCGCCAAATTGAATTTCTATACCTACTGCTCAGCTTAGGGTTGCCTCTTATCTATTTTGGGTAATGTGTTAAAAAAAATGATATTGGGTGCATTATGTCTGCTTTACTATGTGAGTCTCAGATATAAGCTAAACTAGCAACTAGCATGGCGTCGAAGACTCAAAGACTCATGTCTATCATGCATTGTCGTGCGTTTTTTCTGTGATTTTACTCCTCGGAAGAAATAAAATCAGAAGGCGTTGATGCCATGCTGGATATGCAGGCCAACCTGCTTACTATGCATTCTTTGCCATACAAAAATTAAGGTAATATTGCTCGACAAAAGGATTCAAATAACCATTATCCTACCTTATAAAATGTCATCACATTACTACCATAAGTAATTTTACCTATTCTTTTTCAACTTGACATCCTTGAAGCAGATAATTTAATAGTTGACTGTTCGTACTTTTTATCGTTTAAATTCTCAGCACATGACCCATGTATAGGCTATTTTAAGCACCTTTATTTGATCCGGTGATCTGGCATTTCTGACAGCCCTATTCGAGCAAATGTCTTGGTATGTTTTTGTTTTCGTTTTATTTTTAGGTGCGAAGCAAATAGCCCTGCAAGGTGATTGAATTCCTCCCCATATGAATTGGTTTACCTAAAATTAACATAATTTTTTACAGTTTTCTTATATTGAGTCGGGTATAAATTACGTTTTATTGGTCTGCCTTTTACATAGTATAGTACGAAAATGGTAGTCTATCAAACTATCTAAAATTATGTATTATGTATATATATTGGTATGCGTGGGAAATTAATGTATGCTTGCATCTTCGCCACATGTAACATAATAAATTGTGATATACAAAGTGCGTCATGTGATCACCATCTTTATTGGGATAGTAAAAAGAAGTTGTGTAATAATAGCAGACATTTTGTTTTTCCAGTTGTTCAGTTTGACATGTAGATTTAGTTCCCTAACTTGGTCACCCTATTTGTTTTATGCGTACTTAAAGTATAAAGCTATACAAGTACACCCGAATTGTTTGACTCTACCAAGTGAAAAAAGATGTGCGTATATATTTGCTAATATATTTGCTTCATGCTTTTATATACTAGTGCATAGTACTATACTTAATTATAATAAACCTGTATACAGCAGTAAAGTTTATTTTTTGCGTCGCATTCTTACCTGCCGTTAAGCCAAACTCAGGATTCAAAAACATGATCTTTATCGTTGTGATTCCCCACGCGGATCCCGCTGCGAGCAGTCATGTTAATACAGTGTGCCTAAGACTTATTGTACTCTTAAAAGTGTTTAAAAATGCAATTATGGTTATAATACCTACAACAACACAAGGCTATTAAAACAAAGGGTACTGAATTCATCACTGACACATATATATATATTTTAAGTTTAAAATTGGGAAATTTTATATTTATGTACCTACTTAATAAATTTCGCGACTTATTTGTTAAATCCAGATGCAAGCCCTAAAAGGCTGTAGATAGAGACACAACCGTTTTCCTACTACTCCTATATATATTTCAATGTACCTATGTTCGCATTAAATCAATTGTATTGGATATTAACTTAGCCAGACAAGCTTCCTTTGTTTTATTTCGATTGATCCGGCGGTGTCTGCTTTTACTTCCTTCCGTGACAATACCTAATGAACATTCCTTAATAAGAGTTTAGATACCCATAAAACGTTTAATCATAGCGACACGGTTTAGCCTATCCTCGTTACGTAATCGTGTTTGCAACACCTTGCTCGGAAATTATCTCTCAATAAACGAAATTTAATTCCGGCCTTAACTTGACTTTTGGTATAAGTCAAGACTTTTAGCTAAACAAGGAGTTCCGGATTATGCCGAGGGCTTGTTTCAAATAAGTTCGACTTTGAAATTGTTTTAAATGATCAAATTTCACCCATTCATAGTAAGAGTTTGTATTGTTGAAGGGAATTAATTACCTATTTAGTTGCATTGGATTTACTTAAGTAATGGGTTCAAAGATCTTTCTTTATCAATAAGACAAAAACACTTACATAAGAGTAATAAAAGCCAATGTTATAATAACAACCCGAAGGAGATAGTCTTTCTAGCTAGACAAAATCGAGATGTGTGATTTTATAAGGTGTTAGCTTGCTGTGTTGACTTATATTGTGAATATGTCATAAGAATTTACTAAAATCGCATTATTCTTGTAAGCTTGGGGCTGATCGGAGGAGAATACGTAAGTCAACATTAATTAGGTTGTATATTCGTTAATGGTTTAGATTTTAAATGTGTTCTGATTTGATTATCAAATAACTAGAATTATTAAGAAATACTTAATTAAATAATAATAATTCAACTGACTTATAAATGGTTTTAATTGGACGCCTTTGAATAATTGTGTGTGAGAAAGTAATTGGATCTCATTAAGGAGGTGAGATGATCTCACGTAAGCATTGCCACGGGCCAACCCTCTGTCAAGTTTCTATAGGCTCACCAATTACGTTTATGGATCTGCTAATTCTAAATGGGTTGCATTCAACTGAAAATAAAAAAGAAATCGTTTTTCATTACAAGCAATAATTCCATATCCAAGCAAAATACAGACTGCACGGCAAAATAATTTGTCCTACAGTGGACGTCTTTCGGCTAAGATGATGATGATGAGAGCTTGAGATTATATCAATCGTATTATATCAATCGTATTATTTAACAAAGTGAATTTGACAAAATTACTCATAATAAAGCTAAAAGCCGCATCGAGAACCTAGGTACTGGATATTGAAACTCTAAAACAAACTTTTGTGTTACATACGTGTACAAGTTTTAACTAGTTTTAAAATCTCCAAGTAGACTATTCGGAATGTTGCTCTTGGCTTTTAGTAATTGAAAAAGTTTCCATTTTGATTAGAAGTTTGTTTTCATTACTATTATTAGTAAGATTTAATTTAATTGTTCACGTTAGTGGTGGAAAGTATATAATAGTAGGTATATACCATAAAGATAAGAGGAGGTTCTCTATTCGACTATGCCTCTTTTTTGTATTATCGTTATATAATACACAATTATATATTCAACATTTTATTTATTTATGCTGGATGAGCTTGGGCTTGACCATGATCTCTGAACTGATGATAAGTGAAGATGTGGTCTAAGGTGGATCGTGGGAACGCATAAGATACGTGTTCACTTTAGCCTTGAATAAACACGTCTTATATGAGTTTGGAAACACATCGTTTGGGAGGGTGTTCTACTACTTAGTCGTGCGTGAAAGAGGAAGCAAAGCGCTGCATACAGCATGCTGGGATGCTAAAACAGCGGCGGTGCCTGGTAGCCCAATGAAAAAATGGGGAAGAAGTTCATGAAGGTCTTGAGAGCATTCTCCATGAAAAAGCCTGTAGAAAACCGATAAGCTTCGGTGGTGTCGGATAGCTATCAAATTATTTGAGAGAGATTTGAGATTAGAGAGTGCACCTGTGTTTGTGCCTACACGATGCTGCACTATATATGTCCTGCGTAGTTCAACCGCCTCCATAGAGATTGGCTGCCGTGAGCACTATTATTATGTCAAATACCATTAATGTAAGATGAAATTACAAGGCTACTTACGGCCGTGACACTTTAAAAGTTTAATTATTGTTGAGAACATTATTCTGAATCCTTAATTATAAATAAGGAAATATACTTAGTCCGCAATAAGTAAGAAAGACTGTGAAATTTTATGTTCACTCTAGACGTTTTATTTCTTAATAGCTTCCGCCCACGAAACAGTTTTTTTAAAAGGTTTCCTTTGTTTCTCTTTAAGACATCACCTATCTATCAATAAAAGCTCGTCGGAATCAGTGTTTAACCTTTTGGTATATTAGCCGGAATGCACGGATAGACAGACAAAAGTTTTGGAAGTTATTAACTATGTATATATTTATATATAAAATGTTGTGTGTGGCCTTATAATATTTATCTTTTACGGCCATTAGCTTTGAGGGTGAGCGATCACTTATTTATTTTTATGTTTACTGAGTCTTCCGAATGCAATAAAGCACTATGAGGAGACGTCGATTTACTAGAAATATGGGTCTTATACCGCTTAATGTTACTGCATAATCATTTCGTTTTAACCTCGCATTTTGCATAACATTTAAAGGCACTCCAAATCGTTAAATAGACACATAATGTTACTAAGCAGTAGATGACACTATGCTGTATAAAGATTTGTAATGCTGTTTTTATTGATTAAAACGGCATTACAAATCATTTAGCAAACTAGCCAATTTGTTATTCACTTTAAGGGGACCGATAACAACCAAATTGTTTGTTTTTTTCAGCAAGTTTTTAACTTATGTCATTTGTTATTTTCGTAAGGACGGCAATACGTACCAAGAAACTCATTGATACCAAAACACGATTCAAATACATTTTCTCGACAGAAAATACTCAGACATTAAAAAAAAATGCTTAAATGCAAAGAATCCCGATAAATTACCATGGAATTTATATTGATAACTTTTTAGCAGTGCACTTCAGGATGAGAAAAATGTAATTGATTTAAATTGATATTAAATATCTCATCATTCAATGTTACACTGCTTATATTTATTATTCTTTTGAATATTGATAGTTTCTCTTCACTCTATTGTGTCTTGCATATACAGTGCAACCTCGATATAACAAATCGGAGGGGAACAAGAAAATATTCGTTATATCAAGTAATTCGTTAAACTGAGGTTTCTTATGTTGACTTTAGTTTGGTCTAAAATTCGTTATAATGAGGTAAAAAAATAGTTTATTTACATTACGTACTCTTCTTGTTATAGCCAACAACTTCTTCTAATAAATGATAACACCCATTGCGAGCACTGAACTTTAATCCCCAATTCAATCCCAATTCTACTGCAAACTGCTGAGCCTTTTCCTGAAGAATAGGGCCTGCGATTGTGATTTTTGTTGTCTCGGCACTGTTTCAACCACTTCAACACACATTCCTCTACGTCTTTGAAATCGCATGATTTTAATCTTTTACTGTTTACAGGCAAACCACTTTCTTCTAAAAACTTTCTTTAAATTTTAAAATTATAGCCAATGTGCGGGAACCTCGAACTTTTTAGCTATATGTCTAATATTTTCGTCATAGGATTTTCGTCAATATAATTAATTGTCACTTTTCTGTGTCCGTTAAGGAACACCATTTACGTTTCATTTCCATTTTAACTGAAATCTTTTACAATAGTGACGAGCAGAAGTGTTTACATTACTTTCATCAAACAACAATGATTGTTTTACGAACAAGAGCGTGTAAAACATGTCGCGACATAAATCATATACTATGAAATTAAGAGTCATACATTGGTGTTTACTTTATATACTGGTTTTGGCTTGACACAATTCGTTAATTAGAGGTATTCATACTTTTTCTTGATACTAGAAAATTCGTTATAAAGAGGTTGTTAAAAAAAAATGTTCGCAATGTAAAGGTATATTTTACATTCACTCTTATGGATAATTCAAGGGGATTATGAAGAATTTGTTAAATCGAGTAAGTCGTTATATTGAGGTACGTTATATTAAGGTTGCACTGTATAACGTAATACGAACGGGATTGGCGTAAAATAATAAATTTGGCTCTTAATAACTTCTTCTTTCTCCAATTACAAAAAAATGTACAGACGCCAGCACATCCAGCTATCCCAATCTGTCAAATATCTTTTATAGATTTTCAACTTTATCACGAAAGCATAAGGTTCACTTTTAATTGGGGAAATTTGACAGATTGGGTTAGCTTGATGTGCTGGCGTCTGTACATACAGTAAGAGCCTTGTCTAGTTTGATACAATAAAGTAAAAATGAAACGCTGGCTTTTGGCCTTATGGAAAACTCACCTCTGCAAAATGATCGTTAATTTCACTGTCTTAGCCATGGTCAAAATGTGATGTTAATAGCAAGATATTACCTAATATAAATTTCCCTTGTCACCAGGACATCGACAACCTAATGACAGAAGGCAACAAGTCCCGAACAGTCGCCGCGACTAACATGAACAGTGAATCTTCTCGGTCGCACGCAGTCTTCAGCGTCGTACTAACACAGACTTTATGCGACGCTGCGACCGGCGTTACAGGCGAAAAAGTCGCGCGACTATCGCTCGTCGATCTGGCTGGGTCGGAGAGAGCGGTGAAGACAGGCGCCGTGGGCGACAGGTTGAAAGAAGGTTCCAATATCAACAAGTGAGTGTATTATTTGTACGAATAAAATCTGTTGATACTATTGTTATTAATTGAATTCTTTAAATAATGAATATTGATCACTGACAGGATTTATACCTGCATTGTCTACGTTAAATCCCCTGCTACTCTTGTAAATTGAGTTATGGTACATCATGTTAGGCCATCAAATTGACTATTCTCTTTACAGCACATTCTACGGGAAATAATGGCGCTATGAATGGGTGGGTTTGAAGAAGGTCGCCTAATATTCAAATTCTTTTATCCATAAAAAAAAGTATTAAACGTTTTTGGTTTAGTACTATAATAATGTCATACACAATACTATTGGTTTACTGATCCCTAGGCTATGGCATTAGTTCAAATTAATGAGTCATTATCCTGGTAATCTTTATCAATGTGAAAAAAAATATAAATGGGACGAGCTGCGAATAAGATGAGTTGCGAACGGGACATGTTGCGAACGGGTCAAGTTGCGAACGGGACGAGTTGAGAATGGGACAAGCTGCGAATGGAACGTGTTGAGAATGTACGACGAGTTGCGAATGGGATGACCTGCTTTAGACCCTCAATGGGTATCGCTTATTACTTGACTAATATTTTCACTATTATATGTACAGACGCCAGCACATCCAGCTACCTCAGTCTGTCAAATTTCATTTATCGATTTACAACTTTAAGGTTCACTTTCAATTGCGGAAATTAGACAGATTGGGGTAGCTCGATGTCCTGGCGTCTGTACCTAGGTACTATATATCTTGTCAAATTTACAACGCCGCATAAATGAACGTTTTTTTTGGAACAATGAGTATATTTCAAAGTTTATTCTAAGAATAATTAATTTAGATCACTGACAGATCTGTTAGATCATGAAATCTATTATTTACCCTCCAACATGTTCTATTCTACGAAATAAGGAGAACTTGCGAACAATTGTGTAATTCTAGCTTCCATATCACTTTGCACACACATTTAAGTTTAGCAGATCCACAAGTTCTATATCCATAATTTTCAATTATATCTTGGTTTTGTGTGTTAACAACTGAATTATATGGCAGCCTGCAAGGTAATTCAGATTAATATCCATCCTTTGGTTAAGACTTTTCTAATAGGATTATGTAACGTATCAAAAAACAAATTCTATACCACCGTCTTTATAGAGACTCTATATGCTCTCATTTTGATGTTGTTATGGTATTACAAAGAAGTACGGTTTTTGAACCGAACTGTTTTTGTATCGTTGAACTATCAATACAGAAAAGGTAATTTGACTTATTTTAAATGATGAAAAGAAGACTCAAAAAAAATTAAAAACATTTTCTGCATGTGCGTACAATTTCACGCTCATCGTGACTTAACGGTATTCGCTGTTGTTTTGTCCATTTTCTTCTTTATCATTTATGGGTTACTTGTCTGTACTAATTGCCATCTTTCTTGTGACTGCCCTATTAATATGCCAGTCAAGGAATATGCCTCTACTGCTTTTCACTAAAAAAAATCATTAGTATTATTTCTGTTACGTCATTGGTGAAACTAGAGTCTCATGCCCTGCCACTCTTCAAACTATGTTCACTAATTAGTTTTTGTTATTTCAGATCTTTAACAACTCTCGGCCTAGTAATATCGAAGTTAGCAGATCAGTCGTCGGGCAGCAACAAGAACAAGGACAAATTCGTGCCATACAGAGATTCGGTCCTTACGTGGCTTCTAAAAGACAACCTCGGTGGCAACAGCAAGACTGTTATGGTAATATTATTTATTAATAAAGCTTTTATATAACTTCGTAATAGCTGTTCAGCAACTATTTTCTTAAAAGCGTACTTCATTCATTAGGCACAGGTATTGTATTTGAAAGTTAACTCTTGACTTCGTTATTGAATTTAATGTTTATTAAGAAATTTATTAAAAGCTTTATGAATTACTCAAGTTACCTTCGTGAAAGGTTAGCGATATTATATTTATTACGTAGGTACTTCAATTACCGTTCTATTAAGTTTTGAAAGTACTTTATTCATAATACATCTTAAATGTTTTAAGGATTGAAAGATTTGGGTTTATAAATCTCTTATAAATCGCTGCTGATTAATTAATTTAACGGAACTGCAAATTGGTAGTCAATTTGCACTTAAAATACTCTTACAAAGAAGACATAATGCAAATAGTCTGCAATGTTGAAACATATTCAAATTCAGTCCACGGCGCGACGCATCCTTTGAGTCACTAACTTGAAACACTCGCTGTACGATGCCTTGAATAAAAATTTGTATAAAGGTCTGTACATTGAATAGAAGTTGTTTACAAACTATATAGTATATCATCATCATAATATTAATACGTGAAGCAAAAACTGTGTACCGCTTTACGAAAATTGCGCGGACGGTGGAGTGTGTAATTTGGAACAGTTAAAGTTCATATGGAAAAAGAGTGCAGAATGCTGATATTTTGATTTAATAGGCATTTTACATTAAGATAGTAATAAACACTAAATCAGCTCTTACACAGAACTTTATACATTACTAAGGAAATACGAAATCCTCGATGCTCGAGTCCGACTCGCACTCATTGGGTTTTTTGTAGTTAATTTTCGTAGCACTATCTACATAATAACATATGGAAAATTTAAATAAATTGTCACATTTAAATAAATAAAAATCTTTTGTTATCGGACAGTACTTGACCATATCTTCTTGTTTATGTTCTGAATTAAATTGAAAATTAAATTTACCTACCTCGCATTATTTTGACCCAATCATATTACAAAAATGGCTATAAGGAAAATTTTACTATTTTCCGAAGTAAACAAACGATTACTTACGTTGAGTGCTTATACTAATCAGAATATAATGTCCAGGTGGCTACAGTGTCCCCGGCAGCAGACAACTACGAAGAAACTCTTTCAACACTCCGGTACGCAGACCGTGCGAAGCGCATCGTCAATCACGCCGTGGTCAACGAGGATCCTAACGCTCGCATTATCAGAGAGCTTCGCCAGGAAGTTGAACAGCTCAAGGAAATGCTCAAATATGCCACGGTAAGTGGCACGGTAAGTTGTAATGTATGCTTCATACATCATTTTTGCAACAATTATAGAGTTGAACACCAACACAAAAGCTTTGGTGCACTCTCGGGCAACCGCAGCAATTCAGCCAACGGACTGACTTCAGGCTGCTATTGAAAAGAACCAGGTTTAAAATTCCCAAGTAATTTACTAGGTTGGTAACGCTATATAAACGACGCACTCAGGTTTATCAACAGTGCGACAAGCTTATCAAGAACCACGCGATACAAATACTTAGACATAAGTAACTGTTCGAACTGTGTAGCGAACACTTAAATGAATTGTCATTAATTATGTAAACAACAAGCGATACATAGATATGTATTTATTTTGATATTAACATAATGTTAATTATTTGGTTTTGATAGTAATCGTTTACTGTAGCCAATGGAAGCTTGCACCAACTGGGGCAATACTCTTGCGTTGTGACTCGCCTTACATCCTTAAAACTCCTTTTTCAAGCTTCCTTTTCTCTTCTCTTGTATAGTCTATTTTGTAATCTCTTTGGTAAACCATGCCAATTGTTAATTACTTTCTGAAACCACGCTGAAACCGTGAGGAGTCCAGCCTCAGCGAACGTGAAATTCAGTGTTCTGAAGACACTAGATACAATATGATGATGTATAGGTTATAGAAAATGCAATGTATTCTCTGTTAGCCACGATTGTAGAAAGTTGCCGCGCCCACCAAATTACTATTTTTTTCTTCTGAACATAACACAGTATACAGGTGATATAACACACTGAGACTGTCCCCTGACATTTGGGAGCCCAAGATAATAACAATATGCTCCCTTCCAATGGTTGGCACCATTGTTAGATAAAAATATCTCTGTATCACGGGGGACTTCGCTAAACTCACATTTTTATCTTTTAATTTATATTAGGCTGGGTAATGCAGTTGTTTACATTATGCAGCAGTTTTTCCGCAGTGCACGTAAAGTAATATTTAACACTGTAGACATGAAACTTTAGGAATTTATATTTATTAATCACGAACAGTAATGCCTGGAAAGAAAGACTACTAATGCTTGAGCTTGAAACACAATTAAACTAAAGCTCAGATGATGAGAAGATTTCGATTGGAATGCACGTGTGGTGCAGTGGTGAAGGTAGTTTTCGCTACCACCTCAAAGCCCTTGTGTTCCGGGTTTGAACCACCACGTAGTGCGAGCGTTGTGCTTAAAAAAACAACACCAAATCCTCATAAAAAAAAATTGTGAATAGTTAGGTTCAAGTTTATGAAGGGACTTCTTAGCGTATTTAACTATATCAAATTATCCAGAAAATGAAAACGTCACGGGCGATCTCGTGTCTGTGGAAATAAATTATGTATAAATCTGTATAAAAGAAAGTCGGGTTGGTTACATCATGTATAAGTCAAGAACGACTTATATTAATAATATTAGATTTTATTGGATTTGTTTCCGCCCAGAAAGTGTTGAAAACCAGAAAAACTACTAAAACATCGGTAAAAATCACAAAAGAAATGATTATTTATTTTTTACACTATGATGATATCTCGCGATTGACTGATTACGATGGTTTCGTTGTTGTTCATCTCGGCCTCGAGAAGATTTCCAGCTCCTATGATTCGGAACAGTGACTGCACTCACATGGCCGAACCGATTTAGATAAAAAGTTTTATGTGTGTTTCTGGCGAATGGCGATGCAATCAGATTCCAGGTTCCTTTTCTATTTCCTGGCAGGACAACGTCTGCCAATAATCCCTATAAAAATATAAATGGACAAATTTGTAAATGTTTGTCAGGGACTTGCATTTTATTTACCTACGTGAATATGACTTGTAAATCCTTTAGTAAACCTTGTGTCATAGTCTATTGTCGTTAAAGTATGTCAGAAAGTTTAAATAGGGCACATAGCAAATCTCGGAACATCTGATGCAAATCTCGGAACATCTGATACACTTACTTAAAATGCTTTCCGACAACAATAGTTTTGGTTACATTGTCTGTTATACTCTGTTTTGTGCCTACATTCCCCGTTCTAGATAAATATTTAATCGGGCAAAGGATGTGTTGTGCTAATTTACGACCGGTTTCCTAAATCCAAGATTAGTATTCCTAATACGTTTCGTCAGAGCTGTAGTGCGAAACTAATTACTTCGCAGCTGTTCAGACTAATGTCGTATCTTAAGTTTGTATCTGTGGTTTCACGCAGTATTATGTGTCACTATTTTTAAGCGTTCTTAGTGTCCACTCTTGGAGAAATGCCTCCCCCAAGGCATCATGAGGGGGAGGGGATATGCCAAAATCGCCGCGCCTGGTTTACGGTTTGGCGATAACAGTCAAATAGCACTTAGGGAGATTTTTTTTTCAATTATTAACTCCTCTCTGTCCCATCTAAGCAGAAGTGAACTAATCTCTGACAACCCCCCATGGTCTCGTACACGTATTTTTTTTAATCAATCCTGGTTTCGTTATTTATTCATGAACAGAAGTTATCAATCCTAAGCTTAGAAATAAATCTTAGGATAGATAAACTTCTACTAAACTCCCAAACTAAGTTTTTGACTAAATTCGCCTTCATATTTTCGCCTATCTTTGGTGGTTACGTAATACTTAAGGCCCCCTTTGTCACCGTCATAACACAGAACATTGGGCATATTTGCTATTTTTATTTGCATATTGGGCTTATATTTTAAAAAATACTGTTCATTTTTGTACTACTACAATTTATTTTCTTTTCAGGCTTGACTAAATCTTAAGTACTTTTTGTTGTAACTCCAGCAAGATATGGTTTCAATGAACTATTTTGTTTTAGGGGTCGCCGGTAGGTGAAGAAGTTCACGAACAACTGGCGCAGAGTGAACATCTGATGAAGGAAATGTCAAGAACGTGGGAAGAGAAGCTTGTGGAAACTGGTACGTTAGTGGTTGATACTTTTTATTACAATAATTGGTTTGATGGTTCGTATGCTTTCTGTTGATATCCAAGAGATATAAATAAAAATGTATAAGAGCTGGTTCACATTAGGTCGGGCCGACAGTTTTACCGGCCCGACAAACGTGTCGGATCCATATTGGCGTATGTATGTCAATAGCGCCGTTCACATTAGGGCGACCCGACCAAACTGTCGGAGCCGACACTTTTACCGTACGTCCAGCCACGATTTCTATCGGATCGGACATAATATTGGCGTACTAGCAAGTATGGCGCCGTCCACATTTGTCGGCGCGAAGCGGCGGCGACTCCCGCCTGCCAATTACCCCGCTCTCGGAACTCGCGCAAGCAGTTTCATTTTTTTTTCTTTTGCTTTTTCTTTTTTCTTCCTTTTATTTAAATACCACATTGGATTGAAAACGTCGTCGTCGTCCATCCTATACGAAAGCTAACTCACAACTGTTTTGTGACGGCCCAGGCCGGGCAGTAAAACGACCGTACCGACAGTTATATTCACATTAGGTCGGGTCGGCGGCGTCTAGTGTGAACAGCAACACCCGGCAGTCGGTGAACGGCAAACTGTCGGTCCGACCTAATGTGAACCAGCTCTTAGGCTGTAAAAATGCTGTCTGCATATCCAAGAGATATAAATAAAAATGTATAAGGCTGTAAAAATGCTGTCTGCCAGCCTAAATCAAAGCGAATTAATTCAAAGGTTACTCACTTCGTGTTCGTGTTCCACATAAATAGTATTTACTTGTTATACTAGTTTATTCTTGTTTTACGTACCATTTTTGTAGCGTATATGATACGTACGCTAAGGTATTACCACTCAAAATTTCTTCTAAATCTGTTATTAAGTAATAAACATACAAACTATGGGGTGTGGATGTTTTTATTTATTTGTGAACAGACCATAAATAAAGCATAAAACTAAAAATAAAATTTTAATACCTTAAAACTAATGAAGTTTTAAAAATTTGGTTGAATAAAGAACGCCCTATACTAACATATGACGTCACTTGTAGTGGAGTCATAGAAGCTACATACTAACAGATATTTAGCGTGAAAGGATCCGAACATCGCCACTTTATCCCCGCCTAGAACTTATTTATTTATTTAAGAACATCCCGTAGCTGTTCATCTTCTTAAATCTAAAATGTTTTAAACCATAAAGTAATATAACCTAAATGTACAACTTCTAACCATTTTACCTAAAAGTATGATAGATTTTATAATAATTTTTGCTTTTTGCTAAAAGTATGATAGATTTTATATATTCCCTATCTTTTATAAATAGAGTCATTCCGATCCAATAGTGTGTGACAAAAATATATTAAGATATAAAAGCTTTCCAAATAAAATCATAATTTATTACAAACTTAACGCCCTTTCTTATCGGTAACTCCTATAATAATAAAATACCTTTTTATATTTTATTAAACTGCCAACTTTTCTTCCGTGACGGCTCTAGTTAGCACTAATTCACGTCGTTATGGCAACCTAATAAACATACAAGGCAAAATGGACCCTTTTGATTTTCTTAGTGTTGTAGAGAACTTTAACTAACACGGGTGTTAGTTCAGTGCGTCTGGCGGTGTCTCTGTATTGCCCAAGGTAATTTAGAAAACATAATCTTTGAAATTAGTTCTATTTTAATTAGTATACATAATATGAATGAATATATAATATGATGGATGAATACACGACAGCATGTGATATTGTGATTGGAGGAGAGAAAGTCGAACAGGTGAAAGAGTTTGTATATTTGGGAAATTTGTTTACGAGAGATGGGAAATATGAAAAAGATATTGTTAGAATAGTAAATGCGGGGAGCAGAGTGAATGGGGCACTACACGCCTTAATGAGTAGCCGGCAAGTTTCAAAGAGGGCTAGCCTGGCCGTGCACGATGGAGTGTTAGTGCCAACTTTAATGTATGGAAGTGAAAGTTGGGTATGGCAGAAAAAGAATGAGAGTAAAATAAATGCAATGGAAATGAGAGCTCTGAGAAGAGTGTGAAGTATGTGTGGTGTGACTTTGAGAGACAGAATTCAAAATACTGATGTAAGAGAGCGTTGTGGCGTGAAAGAGGATGTAGTCACAAAGATTGAAAAATGTATGCTGAGATGGTTTGGCCATTTAGAAAGGATGAATGAAAGAAGATTGACAAAAGAAGTATACCTGGCCTGTGTGAAAGGTACAACCGGAAGGGGAAAACCTCGTAGAACATTCTCTGATCAAATCGGAGACGTACTTAAGAAAGGTCAGGTCAGAAGTACCCTAAACCGGCGAGCATGTATGAAGAATATAATGTCAGTAAACGAAGCGCAAGAGGTATGCAAGGATCGTGACAAATGGAAGTCCGTTGTCTCTGCCTACCCCTCTGGGGAACAGGCGTGAGTCTATGTATGTATGTATGTATATATTATATTTATATATTATGTATATATATATATATATATATTATATATATATATATATATATATATTATGTATATATATATATATATATATATATATATATATATATATATATATATATATATATATATATATTATATTTTGAAATTTTCTTTTTTCTAATTCTGAACCGGCTTTCACAGGGTTTTAAGTAATAAAAATGCTTAGAATCGGTATTAAGACATTTTTTCATTGTATAGAATCGTATAAGATTCAGAAGGACAACTCTAAGAAGAACCGGTTTTCTTATATTTGTCCTGACCTGGGGTTGTCAAAAAATTGTCGCCTCAGAGAATCATTAAGCACATTAAGAAAGATTTTGATTTAGTCAATATGAATAAAGATATTTTGAGTAGACTTTGATAAACATCACAAGATTTTTTGCCTATGTCCGTACATCGCCTACTGGAACTTTACTAACGCTGACTGCTCTGACTTGGATGTGGAATTTCTATTTGTTCGCCTTGAAGTAAGACCGAATCGTATGTTGTGACAGCAAGCGGCATGACAGACTCACACAGATAATCATCAAAACATCGGGCACTCAGGAAGTCCTAGCCAAAATTCAGTATGCATATAACTCTATTTTTTTATTTATCATCATATGAAGCGAAAGATGCCCAGTTCTAGACAAACGGTATTATTTGGAGAATATGCCATAGTCGCTACGCTTCCTAGACCTGGTGGCGATGGCAGTAGGGTGTCCATAGTATACAGAATGACATTGCTGCCCTTTCTCGGATACATATGCCCTCGGGACGACTTCGTCATATCATATCATCGGTTCGTTTAGACGTGAAGAAGTAACAAACATACACACTCACAAACGTTCGCCTTTATAATATTAGTGTGATCACAACTTCCAATAAGAAAATTTAATAGCAATGGATTTAGAGTACGTGTAACACCGTCAAACCAATCAACTGTTAAAGTTCTTCCTAATAGGAGTGTAGGGTATTATTATGCTAGTAGTGCGAATCTATAACATACTCTATGTTATTATAATATGTATTAAAATAAGGTATAATAACTTCTACATCATTGTAATATGGCACTGACACAAACAATATTTGTATTAAAATACTATACCTTATCATTTCCTACAAACTTGTTTATTTGTACAAAGACGCGTGTTATAATATAATAAAATTATTACAAAATATAGGGCGATCAATATCATAGGCACGCTATTGGCTCGTTAATTCTTATAAAGGAAGAAGGTTTTCGGCAGGATATAGTACAAATTAGCGTAGGTGCTTCCTTCGCTTAGAGAAATTGCATTGTATCAAGCATATTGTCTACGCTATTCAATAAGAGAGCCTTTCATTCGATTATACAGGGTTTTCTAATAAGAGGTGTTATTTTGATATTCAAAGAAAAATGCAATTTTTTTATATTAATGAGCGGATGTTTATTTCATTATAAAGCGAAAGGTATGCTGTTAACAGTGGAAAATAACACCAGGCAAATTACCACCACTACCACGCTTACAGGACGATATCCTTTTCATAAAATTTTCCACAACCAAATCGAAAAGTGGCTGCACTATGTCCTCGATAGCCTCACGAATTCCAACTTTGAGGTCTTGAATCGACGCTGGGCTGTTGGCGTAGACCTTCTCTTTCACGTGGCCCCAAAGAAAGAAGTCGCAAGGTGTTAAATTACAAGATCTCGGTCGCCAACTGTGATCACCTCTTCGAGAGATAACACGGTCCCGGAACTATTCCCGTAAAAGATCAATGGTTTCGTTGCTTGTGTGGCAGGTAGCACCGTCTTGTTGAAAGTAAACGTTGTCCAGATCAATACCATCCAATCCAGCCATAAAAAATCGTTAATCATCTCTCGATAGCGCAATCAATTTACCGTAACTGTTGCTCCAGCCTCATTTTCGAAAAACCAAATAATTAAAAATCAAGTCATTTGCGTGATGTTATTTTCCACTATAAACGGCATAAAATAAAATAGGTTTTTATTCACGTAAACTTTAAAAAAGCGCTTGTAAATAGTCAGAACATGTTTGTAGTAATATAGTTTTATACATTATTATTTCTAATTACATAGTGTATACAACTATATTACTACAAACATGTTCTGACTTTTTACAAGCGTTTTTTTAAAGTTTACGTGAATAAAAACCTGTTTTACCTTCCTCTTTATAATGCATTTAACATCCGATCATTAATATTAAAAAATAGCATTTTTCTTTGAATTACAAAATAACACTTCTTATTGGAAACCCTGTATTATTGAATAATAAAATAAAAATAATAAATAAAATAAAATAATAGCGCTTATATTCAGCATTTTTCATTGAAATAATGCCCAGATTCGGTGTTTAAGGAATCTTAAGTCTATGTAGCTTGTAAAATCCCAGATTATAATAATAAAATCACTAATTACCTAATCTATGTATAGAAACGTGACTTAACACGGATTTTTTATAAACTTAACTGATAATTGTATTTTTACTTATCCCCAAAAGCTTATACTTACGTACATATATTCATTAATTATTATTAAAGTTTTAAAAAATTCCGTGTTAAGTCCTGTGTTGACATGTTGTGTTGTGATATTATATCAATCAATGCACACATTTTTGATATTTTAATAATAATTAATAAGTTTAAATATTATATTATTATGTGTGCCCCGCGGTTTTTATGTGTTATTCGGATATATAAGCTATATTACTGCAAAGTTTCAACAAAATCCGTTCGGTAGTTTTTGCGTGAAAGAGTAACAATCATCCATACATCCATACTCACAAACTTTCAAACGAATTTTCTTTCAAACGCATTTATAATATTAGTAGGATATTACGGAACTATATTTATGAAAACGCTAACCATAATAGTATATTTAATATACATACTTAATTAAAATAACGATGCACGGAAATGCAGCTTAAATATAAAAAAAATCTCTATATGTTGGTGGTTAAAATACTGTGTATTAGTTTACTCGCCTGTGATATATACTCGTAAGTTATTTAGCTGTGCCCCGCGGTGGTACCCGCTTGAAACTTAATAAACATAGCCTTTGTTTAAATCCAGGGTATCAGCTAACTCCATACCAAAAGTTATTAAAATCGCTCCCGTTTAGCCGTGAAGAAGAAACAAACATACACACTCACAAACTTTCGCCTTTATAATATTTGTGTCATTGCATAACTAATAATCGTTATTACAGGTCGGGTACAAAGCGAACGCCAGCAGGCGTTAGAAAAGATGGGTATCAGCGTACAAGCGAGCGGCATTAAAGTGGAGAAGAACAAATATTATCTGGTTAATCTGAATGCCGACCCCTCGCTCAATGAGCTGCTGGTGTACTATTTGAAGGTATGTATTATGTAATATAAAACGGGTATATTGCCTATATGTAAGCTTAACTGTAGCCAGTCGTTGTAATAATACTGCTACTGGGGGTTTGTTTTGCTAAAAAATCTCAGTATTCATTTTTGACGGGACCCGGGATTCGAATCCAGGACCTCATTGTCTGCGGTTGAACGCTACCGCTAAACTAACGCAACAGTCAAAGTTATATTTCTAGACTAAAGCTTTCATGATGCTCATATACATTTTTAACCGCTTTCTAAAAAAGAGGTTATGGATTCAACTGTGTGTTGTTTTTTTTATGGTAAATATAAATATTCTCGAGTGGCGACCGCGTCGTGGGAAGCCGCTGGATGCGGGCAGCGCAGGACCGGCTACTGTGGAGATCCTTGGGGGGAGGCCTTTGTCCAGCTGTGGACCTCTTTCGGCTGATATGATGATGATGATGTATATATAATTATGTCAAGCAAATTCTCCGTTGTTTGTAAACCGATTTTGATAATTATTTTTCCATAGGTTTTCTAAAAGAAAAGTCTGTTTAATGGTTTTAACAATTATTATTAATAGAATGCACTGCTGGTTTACTTTAAACGATTCTTTCCTTACTCACCAGAGCTTAAGCATTAATAAACAAGTTATTTGATTGGTCTAGCGGTTGTTGAACCTGACAGCTAAGCCAGAGGTCGTGGGTTCGACCCCCCACCTAGGGCAAATCTGTGTGCACAATTATTTGTTCTGTATCTTGGTGTAAGTTATCTAAGATATTTTTATAAGTTATCTGGTTGCTATAATACCGGCCAGTTTGGGATCAGATGGCATTGTGGTAGTTGTTCCAAGATATTAATTTATAGCGCAAGACCGGCAAGTTTGAAGATCTTTGGGGGAGGCCTTTGTCCAGCAGTGGACGTCTTTTGGCTGATATGATAATGATGAAGATTATTTTAAAGGCTAGAGAAATTTTTCTACTCCCTTAGTATGTAGCGATTTGGTGTATATTTTTACTATCCATGGTCTCCAGGATCGCACACTAGTGGGCGCGGCCAGTTCAGCCGATATCCAGCTGTCAGGGCTGGGCATCCAGCCGCAGCACTGCCACCTGATAGTGGAAGGCGGCGGCCTCAACATGGAGCCGGTGGGCGCGGCGCGCTGCTTCGTCAACGGCACGCCCGTCGTGTCCAGTGTGCGCCTCGGACACGCGGACCGGATCCTGTGGGGAAACCATCATTTCTTCAGAGTCAACTGTCCCAAGGCCGCAGGTGAGATTTTATTGTAAATAAAGGATTGGGGCGTCTATGAATTTGATTTAAGACTTTCTAATATGCACAGGGGCTCTACCGGCTAAGTCACCGAACATCGATTTTTTAAATGGCGTTCAAATAAATAAAGGTTAAGAATTACTTAATCAATCGATAAATCGGTTACAACGTTGACAATTGATTCCGGACAATTTATGACGTCACATGTGGTCATGGAAGCCGATTTAACGATTGAGTAAGTAATTTTTAACCTTTATTTATTTGAACGCCATTTAAGAAATCGATGTTCGTCGGCTTAGCGGGTAGAGCCCCAGATGTCTAAAACAAATCTAAATTACTGCACGTATATCGTATTGGTCAACGAAAGTGGCCTAGCTACTGACTAAACTAATGTGCCACCCGTGTTCCGGGCTCGATCTCCGTACCAGACAACTATTTGTGTGATGTATATGTACATGTTTGTAAAATACCCCACAATTCAGCGATCACCCTATGACCCTACTGTGCGGAAGTTGTCGAAATGAACTTATGAAATTTTGGTTTTATACGACCATTCGCGTCATGTGCGAATGTGACAATCTAAACTTAAAACTGGGACATCATAAATTTTATCGTCCGGTTAGGATTGGTCAATCACCGTCTACTTATCCGGTAGGCGTTTTGCCGTTAAGCTACGAACGATACACGTCGGCAGATTTACGATTCAGCTCTTAAGGAAGGTGTATGTGTCATCCATCGGCATTTGTTTCTCGAAAAACTAACGAACACTAAGCAAAACAAACAAAAAACATATAATAAGCAAATTTGATCCGCCGATGTGAATCGTTCGTAGGTTTTCTGTTCGATTTCTGTTCGACCGAGTGTTTAAATTTCTGACTAACAAATTTTGAGTTTAATTGAAGTGAAACTCATTCCATACGGATAGTAGAGGGACTTATTTATATCTTCATTGAAAGGAGTATATCGGCAGATATAACTGATAAGTCCGAGTAGTTTAATTGCATTTTTTTTCGCTTTCACACTTGTTTGGCAAAATCTTGTACTTGTAGCTCGGGCGATAACACTAACATTGCAAAATATAAATAGTGCGACCGAATACGACCGAACACCGAAATGCTGGATTGGCATTTCTCCGTCGAAGTGACTCGAACAGTTTGAACCTTTCATTCGAATTATTTTCAGTTCCGTCTCGCCAAAAACTATTTATTTACTATTATTTAGCTTTGTTTTATTTTCTTGTTTAACCCCCTCGTCATGTTCTTTGTAGAACAAGATTCTGTTCACTCCACAGCGGCGGCGTCTGAACCACAAACTCCCGCGCAACCCATCGACTACAACTTCGCGCGGGACGAGATTATGCTCAACGAGTTGAGCAATGACCCCATACAGACTGCTATATCACGGCTTGAGAAACAACATGAAGAGGATAAACAGGGTAATACAGACTTGTCGAATTTTATAAGATTTCAGTCCCTATGTTTGGAATAATTTTTAGTTATACGAATCTGTTGTAGTACTTAAACTAAAATAAATATATGTAATAAATACCTAATAAATACCTGTTAACAATGTTTATATATAATTATGATACGCGAAAGTTCAAAAGTGTATACTTAAACTAATATTTACCTATATTTATTACTAGCAGTGCCCAGCAGTTTTACCCGCGTTAAACTTTATAAAGCCTATTTGTTAATCCAGGGTGTTCGCCAACTTCATACCAAATTTAATTAAAATTGCTCCAGTCGTTTAGACGTGAAGAAGTAACAAACATACACACTCACAAACTGTCGCCTTTGTAATATTAGTGTGATAACGTTTAAAAAACTGGTCTCCTCGCTTGTTTTATATTTTGATGATGTAACTGAAACTATCGAAATTCGCATATCAGTAATCACTTCATGTTTTTAAAGACTACAAACGATCAAACTTCCACATTTATAATATTAGCAGAAAAACTTGGTGTAACCATATTGCTTCCTTTCAGTGGCCTTGGAGAAACAGCGACAAGAGTACGAAAGACAGTTCCAACAACTAAGAAATATTCTATCACCGTCTACACCCTATCCGCCGTATTCGTATGATCCGCTCAAACTAGGTAAATATGGTATCATATGCTCATACTTCTGATAACCGTCTACGAAAAATATACAAATGATTTTTTTAACGTCGTTAAATGTTAGCTGGACAATAGGGATGAGAGAGTGTGTATGCATTAAGCCTAACTCGCTCGATACAACCGTTACGAACGTCCTACATTCAATTTGATAGAGTCTTAGAGTCTAAATTCGAATTTAAATAAGTAACTCTTTTATGGGGCAATGTATAAGATTCTCTATAACAAACTTCCCAACGAATTAGAGAATTGTCTACCAATAGGTTTAAAAGAATTATTAAAGCCAAATTGTGTAGCAATTTATGATTATTTAAGTGACAATAAAAAAAACTTCGTTTAAAAAAACCGACTTCAAAAACTAAAAAAGTATAAAAAAAATATCTTAATAAAGATTAAATTTAATACATCACTTATAATATAATATTAATGAAATATTATAATTTGTATGTGCTACCTATTGATAGGTTTGAAGTCGGTGCCAAGCCGAATGTAATAGTAGGTACCACACTCGCCGCGCGTTACTTTCAGCGGGATAGCTTCGTATTTCTACACAAACTACCCAAGTGTGCAGACGTCGTTGACGGTCGTCTCGAAATATTGTAAAATTTTGATACGTGCTCCTAATTAATAATTTATCTATTTTTCAGGGCCACAAATATATTCACTTAGGTTAATCTTTAGTGTAGGAATTTCATCACAAAGTATGAAAGCTGTATGTAATATTAACTTTTATTTTGCTTAGGGCTTGGCACCGACTTCAAACCTATCAATAGGTAGCACATACAAATTATAATATTTCATTAATATTATATTATAAGTGATGTATTAAATTTAATCTTTATTAAGATATTTTTTTTATACTTTTTAGTTTTTGAAGTCGGTTTTTTTAAACGAAGTTTTTTTTATTTGTTGCTTTTTAGTGTCTAGCTATGGTTAGGACTTAGAAAGGTGCCGCGCGCCTCAAAACTATAGATCCCAACAAACGAGAGTGGAAACATCTTCCGAAAAAATGTTGTTCGGAACTCTTTTTCACGTGAAAACGTGAAAAAGAGTGTATTCTTGTGAAGAGTGAATGGTCGAAAAGACCGTTTGTAAAGTAAGAAAAACTACATAAAATTACGTTCACTCTACGAAAACTTTCACAGTACGAGTCTCGACTAGCTAAGATTTATGAAAAAAAAACAGCAAGCGCATAGGTTAAGCCGTATTTATGACCATCTAGCTAACGAGTCTGTGTGCTGAGGGCTTATACACTAGATCTTATTAATGATCGAATAGCCATCAAGTCTGCTGAACAGAGGATATGAGTCTATGAAGACTAGGTCTTATTAATGATCGATTAGCCAACGAGTCTACTGAGCAGAGGGCTGATAGCCTAGGTCTTATTTATAATTGATTAGATAATGAGTCTGCTGAGCAGAGGGCTGTTAGACTAGGTCTTATTCATGATCGATTAGCCATCGAGTGTCCTGAGCAGAAGGCTCATAGCCTTACTTAACTAAACTTATTACTAAGTTGGAAGTTTGCATGGTAATGTACATCATCTATTTGTTTTAGTTGTATGATTTTCTTATTTTAGAAGTTACAGGGGGGAGGGACATTTTACGCCTTTGGAAGTATCTCTCGCGCAAACTATACAGTTAAGAAAAAAATATATTATAAACCTCAATATCATTTTCGAAGTCCTATCCATAGATACCCCACATGTATAGCTTTATGATTGTTTTTTATTCAATTCTAAGTAAAGGGAACCCCCAAATTTTATTGTTTGTTTTTCTATTATTGTGTAAAAATCTTAATGCAGTTCACGGAATACATCTGCTGACCAAGATTCGACAGTATAGTTCTTATAGTTTCGGAAAAAAGTAGCTGTGACATACGGACGGACAGACATACAGACATGACAAATCCATAAGGTTTTCGTTTTTTGCCATTTGGCTACAGAACCCTAAAAATGGCAGCTATTCCGCATCAAACTAAAGAAGAATCACGTAAATCGGTTCATAAATCTCAGCGTAATCGGTGTACGTACATAAAAAAAATACGCTTGTGCTAAAAGGTGCGCCTACATGCGCTTCCAAAAAGCTTATACGTGCGTATTAAACGCTAGTCGTCTGAAATTGTTGTTTATGTTCATTCCAAGACACACTTGAACAGGATGAGTCTAGCTTGACTAGCTAAGATTTACAAACGTCTGTGCCAAAAACAATTACATCGTCCACTTAAACAAAAATTTTCATACAAAAATGTCCATAAAATGAAAACTACTGGGCCAATCTATATAAAATTTTTGTGGGACCAAATGGCAACTATTCCGCATCAAACTAAAAAAGAATCACGTAAATCGGATCATAAATCTTCGAGTAATCGGTGTACATACATAAAAAAAAAAAAATACCGGTGAACTTGAGAACCTCCTCCTTTGGAAGTCGGTTAAAAATAATTGAGATTGTGTTGTTATAACTTAACACACACATAAAAAATATGTATATTATATATACATATCATTTTAATCACTTTTTTTACCCTACCGATCAGTGCTCGACAAGGATACCTACTGAATTTGTTTGGCAATGTTTTTAAGTAGCTACGACGATATTAGAGAATTGTCTACCAATAAGTTTAAAAGAATTATTAAAACCAAATTGTGTAGCAATTTATGATTATTTAAGTGACAAAAATATGTATATTATAAAATATATACATTTCATTTTAATCACTTTTGTTTACCCTACCGTTCAGTGCTCGACAAGGATACCTACTGAATTTGTTTGGCAATGTTTTTAAGTAGCTGCCACTAAAAAACATTGCCATTCAAATTCAGTAGGAATCCTTTGTAAATAAAATATCAGGATCAACTTAAAATCTGATTACCATTTAATTATAGCAATGCGTTGAATTAACAATTCTACTAATTACATAAGGTAGGCAGGGAACCGATTACAATAGAGAAAAAGAAAGTGACAAAGTTTATATGTGCGTTTAATTTGTGCAGGTAAAATGACCGCGTGTACTCCCACCACGGCGGCCCGCGTGGAGCGGTGGGCCGCAGAGCGCGACGACACGTTCAAGCGCTCGCTCGGGCGTCTGAAGGCGGACATCTTGCGGGCGAACGCGCTCGTGCAAGAAGCCAACTTCTTGGCCGAAGAGATGCGACGGAACACAAGATTCAGTGTCACATTGCAGATACCGCCGCAGAACTTGAGTCCCAATAGAAAGGTAACTATTTTTAGCAGTTTAAAATAAACCGGCCAAGTGCGAGTCGGACTCGCACATGAAGGGTTCCGTAGCAGCAAGTATTTCAATTGATTAAATGAAAGCAAATTGCGGTTTTTAACGTATTAAAAAAAACTACTTGCTAGATCTCGTTTAAACCAATTTTCTTTGTTAGTTTCTATGGTAATGTACATCATATATTTTTTTTAGTTTTACATTCGCTTATTTTAGAAGTTACAGGGGGGGGGGACACTCATTTTACCACTTTGGAAGTGACCCTCGCGCAAACTATTCAGTTTAGACAAAAATGATATTAGAAACCTCAATATGATTTTTAAAAACCTATCCATAGACACCTCACATGTATGGGTACGATCAAAAGAATTTTTTTGAGTTTCAGTTCTATGTATGGCGACCCCACAAAATTATTGTTCTTTTTCTATTTTTGTGTAAAAATCTTAAGGCGGTTCACAGAATATACCTACTTACCAAGTTTCAGCAGCACAGCTCTTATAGTTTCGGAAAAAAGTGGCTGTGACAGACGGACGGACAGACAGACAGATAGACAAACAGACAGACAGACATGACGAATCTATAAGGGTTCCGTTTTTTGCCATTAGGCTACGGAACCCTAAAAAAGCATTCATCAATTAGATTGTTTCTTTCTTTGTAAGTGTCTACTATACCATTGCTCAGTTGCTTGTGGAGCTATGATGAAAATTATTTTCCTATTTGATATATATTTGGTATTGCACGTGTGCTGCAGCGGTTCAGACAGCCGCTTCGCCACTTTGTGTCCCGGGTTCGATTCCCGCGCAGAACATTAATTTGTGTGACCTATAAGTAGTTTGTTTGTGTCCGTCAATGTCTGTAAAGTACCCGCGACACAGCGATTAATTTATTAGTGCGGGCGTGGTCTTAAAAAAGAAAAACAAAAAAAAAACGGTTGTTATATAGAAAGGTTCTATGTTTTTTTAAAACAGTAATTATATTCATCACTCGTTACACCATATTATTACTTTCAAGTATTACTGGATCTTAGAGATAATAAAAATAATTGACTTTACATCCACCTAATTCGGTATTTACCAATCTCGCCAAATGGGGTGCCCTCCGACGCGGGTACTATGTTTGTAGGCTTTTTAACAAAACGATTACTACTGTAAACATTCTGTTAAACAAAGAAGTTTCGTTTTCAAGGAACCGCTGTAATATACTTTTACGATTTGCCTACTAATGAAAATTTGTATTCCAGCGTGGTGCTTTTGTCTCTGAGCCTGCCATATTGGTGAAGCGTCCAAACCGCAATGGTCAAGTGTGGTCGATGGAGAAGTTGGACAACAAATTGGTTGATATGCGCGACTTGTACGACGAGTGGCGGCGGCGCCAACATCGAGCGACCGATGAGATAGATGAGGTAACGTTTAAATTTAATCTATAGAGAATTGAGACAACACATTGGTCGATATGCACTACATAGATGGCGAGTGGTGGCATCAGCAGCAACTAGCGACCAATGAGATATAGGTATATTATACGGTAACTTTCAAGTTTAACATATAGGGGAATAAGAGAACACATTGGTCGATATACACGACATGGAGGATGAGTGGGTGCGTCGGCAGAAACGAGCGACCGATGACATAGACGAGGTAACATTCGAGTTTAATCTATAGAGAAATTAGATAACACGTTGGTCCATATGACGTAGATGACGAGTAGCGGCGTCAGCAACGAGCGACCGATGAGATAGCGGAGGTAACTTTTTACAAGTTTAATCTATAGAGAAATTAGACAACAAGTTGGTCGATATGCACGACATGGATGTCTAGTGGTGGCGTCGGCAGCAACGAGTGACCGATGAGATAGACGAGATTTGGTCAATTGACAACGAAATGTGCAACGAGCCGCGGCGTTGTTTTATAGCTGTCTATATAATTTAACAGACGCCTAAATTGTTTAGTAATAAATATATTTTTTTTTTAGTAATAAATGTATTAAAAACACCTTTAATCTGAAAGCTAACTTCATAATTGTAAATTTGCAGGATCAAAACGATAACGCATTAGATCCTTTCTACGAGTCGCAGGAGAATCACAACTTGATCGGCGTGGCGAATGTGTTCCTGGAGGCTTTGTTCCACGACGTCACACTTGACTACCACACGCCTATCATCAGTCAGCAAGGTGAAGTCGCTGGGAGACTGCAGGTCAGTTAGTCAATATACCTTGTGTGGATACCATAAAATACATAACTATAATCATAAGTACAATAAGTATTTATGATTTCGGAAAATAGGTCCAGTCAGTTCAACTATGTCTGCCTCTTGGGCATACAATTGATAACATTTAAGACTTTAGATTCAGGTCAGATTTTTTTTTCATTATCGTAAAACTTATCATAAACTTACATTAATTTACATTAATTAAATTATCGTGAACTTTCGTGAACAATTTTGGGTTATCATTTAAAACAAATGTCACGACTCTATAAAAAAAAAAAAAATTTTTTTTCATGTATTGAGTTATGCCCGAACTCGTAGAACTAAAGTTGTTGCTTATGATGCTAGCAATGTAGTCCTGCGAGGTTGTTGGTGTTTTACAAATAATCCTTTATAACCCTCCTTTATGTAACGCTTTCTCCGGTTATTCGTGTTTACCGTTAAGCTATTAAATGTGACCGCTTGTATAGTATGGTAATCTAATAAACCGTGGTTTCTTTTGAGACTTAAAATTTCATGTTATATTTTTCAGGTTGAAATCAGTCGAGTGGCAGGCGAGTTTCCTCAGGACAGAATTTGTGAGGCGGCTTCAGATAGTTCGGGTGACATGAGGGATGATGATGATCCCGTTGATTCTGCCATGCAACAGGTGTGTTTTGTTAATATTTAAATTTTAATAAAATACGTTACCGATATATATTACTCACACTACTTAACAATAGCGTATGCTTTCGTTTCGTTATAAAATATATAATTTTCGTTATAAAATAGCAAAGAAACCGACAGTGTTAGGAAGGTCTACCCATTGACATTTTTATGATGCATAGATTTCGCATTAAGTACATATTTCTAAACTAACTTGGCTGTCACCACACAAAATCACACTAGCTAATATTATAACGATGAAAGTTTGTGAGTGTGTGACTGTGTATGTTTGTTACTTCTTCACGTCTAAACGGCTGGAGTGATTTTAATAAAATTTGGTGTGGCTGCTGACATCCTGGATTAACACATAGGCTAATTTAAAAAGTTTAACGCGCTTAAGCACAGCTGGTATATCATATATCAGTAATGGACAAGAATTGGTTTGTTGCAGGTGACAATCCGCGTGTCCATAAAGCAGGCGACGGGGCTGCCGCCGTCGCTGTCGCACTTCGTGTTCTGCCAGTACTCGGTGTGGAGCGGCGCCAGCGCCGAGCCCGTGGTGGTGCCGCCCGTGGTGAGCGCCGACACGCCCGCGCCGCCGCCCGCCAGCCCGCGCCACCAGCCGCTCGTCACCTTCCGCTTCGACCACGCGCGCGACTTCACCATCCCCATGACGGAGGAGTTCATCGAGCACTGCGCAGGTCACTGCTCCCACCTATTGCCACTCGTCGCGATAACCCACATATTACGGACATAAAGTACTAGACTAACTAACGGGCTTCTGTTCTTCCCGTACTTACTTATCGTATGGGTAGTGGTAACCCTAGTGTCAGAGTTGCTCAAGCCGCCCAGTGGGCCTCTGACATGGCTTAACGACTGTTGTCTAATGACCGGGACCGACAACTAAACGTACCCTCCGAAGCACGGAGACGCTCAGAAATTAAACCACTTTGGCGGTCACTCATCTATGGACTGACCGCGAGCCTAGTTGCTTTCCCTCGCCGATCGCTTACGGACCGGTGAGAGCATCTAGCTATGAGCGCCTCTATGTACTTCCCGTACATACTAGTTATCAGACCTCTTTTAAACTGAATGGGATAAATTTAAGTGCGGGTGGGAATCGAACCCACGATCACTCCGCCACCGCAACGTGGTTCTCAGACTCGACTTTATAAAATCCAATAGATATTTTCTTAACGCCATCTTACCGAAAACCTACACGGCTAACAACGTCTGGAATGCCAATACTTATATCGAACGATTCTAATAGATGGCGCGTTAAATTATAAATTTTTTGATTACTTCTTAAATCATAGTTTTTTATAATTAACTATTATTTAATTTATTACGTTTAGCATTTTAAACATGCTAAACTGAAAATAAGATTAAGACATCTTTTAAAAAATTACAGTAAGTTATCGTATGTCCCGCCTGTCATAGAGATGTCCCGTAATAATATGTCACATCCGTCGTATATTTCGGATTTGGAATGTAAAACATAACTCAATATTTCGCTCGAAAAGTGCCCGCGTTATGTGACGTAGTGACACCGCATGCACTCAGACTTAGAGATCAACCGTTTGTTCAATGAATCAAGAGACTTCGCAATATCGGTCTGGTCTGTAAGTGATCGGCATGTAGGTTAAGCACCTGGGCAGGTGGTCCATCTATAGTTGGGTGACTGCTGAAATTGTTTAATTTCTAGCCAGTCAATACACGAACCGATACCTATATAATCGTATAGGCATTGGTTAATGTACTGTATCCATTTCTTACTTACTTTATCAAGTAAATAATTACCAGATAACACTTTCTTACTGCCTATCTTATGACGTGATTTATTTATTTTTAATTTATAGCCTAAAAAGTATATACTTGTTTCAGAGGGTGCTCTCTCGATCGAAGTATGGGGTCATCGTTCAGCCGGGTTCAGTCGTGCGCGGGGCAACTGGGAGGTTGAACAACAGCAACTAGCCAAAGCGCGGTCTCTTGCCGATAGGTGGATCGAACTTACTAGAAAGATTGAACTGTGGGTCGAGATACACGAGCTGAATGACCAAGGAGAATATGCGCCGGTTGAGGTAACTAAAAACACTTTATATGGGAACTAATAAAATAATCATTGCAAGGTATTTCACGATAATCATTTGTCCCACTGTCGATTTTGTTACATATCGTACTTCTTAGCTAGGTCTACGATCGTGAACCCGCCGCGACCACCATCGTCCTGCATGACCCTTAGTTTGTATTCGTATCGATAAGATGCCCTCTCCGATGCTTAAGTGTATGAGCGGCGTAGTGTCATAATGTAGTACGTCAGTTGCACAAAACGATCACAGAAAACCAAATGCAAGCATCTACCGGGCAATAACCGCCTTGATTCGAGGTTGTAATCCCAAAGGGGTGACCTCTGGCACAGGCTACTTCATCGTCATCACTATCACTATCCTAAAGCCGTCCAGTGCTGGACAAATGCCTCCCCCCAAGGATCTCTACAATTGTTGATCTTGTGCTGCCCGCATCCATCTGCTTCCCGCAATCCTTGCAAGATTGTCGGCCCACCTTGTAAGGGGCCTACCCACGGTTACTCTGTAGTTTTATTTCGGTACATAGCTTAGCACTCGCTCTCCCCGATTGAAGCAGTAAAACCGTCCTAAGCTAACTGTAAAGAAGTCTTACTTATTTTCGTTTTGCTATCCAGGTAGTACAACGCAATGACGTATGGACTGGCGGAGTGTACCAGGTACGACAAGGACAGCAGCGTCGCATCGCAGTGCGAGTGCGGCCCGCACTGAACTCGGGCACGTTGCCGCTTGTGTGCCAGCAGATATTGAGCATTGAAGTCGGCTCTGTGTCCGTTAGGTACGTTTGTCTCCAATGACCTTATTATAAAACAAATGTTAAGTTATTTAGAACTGTTAGTGAACCATGATTCAAGCAATTTATCTTTTGATTGACAGTAAATCTGACAAAATTCGATTTCTATTATTTTATTTTAGTTTATGTGCATGCACCTACTGTTGCGGCGTGGAGTTATTGGAGGTCGTTGTATGAGGGTTTTTGAAATAAATAGACTCGAATGTCGGGACTAGCCGATTTACTTTACTGAAGGTAGGTAGGTACATATATAACTGGTAATAGTAACGTGTGCCGGCCGTCGATGATAGCAAACGAGTGAGTTGCGCGTCGCCGGTAGCCCCACTCGCCGATGAATAGACACGGACAGGTGTGAAGTTGCCGAGGAGACTATCGCGTCGACATGCCGCCCCTCATTGAAGCTCTGCTTCAATCTTCATGCTTCGTCTGGTGTGGGCAGTGGACAGATTTTGGAGAAGGACCTTCTCAACGTGCCGGAATTCGTTTTGACGTCCACGACCCTGGTAACGCCATCAGTACCGGGATGTATATCAGTTATTCTCCCCAATGGCCATTTCATGGGCGGGGATTGCTCATTTTTGATTAGCACGAGGTCTCCTATGAGCAGCGATCCTCGTGAAGACTTCCATTTCGATCGAGTTTGAAGGTTAGTGATGTACTCCTTATGCCATCTCGTCCAAAACTGTTGGCGAAATTGTTCGATGCGCTTATATCGATCTAATCGATGAGTTGGAACATCAGCGTAGTCTGGCTCTGGTAATGACGTTAGTTGTTTGCCAATGAGGAAATGACCTGGGGTGAGTGGTAATAGGTCTTGTGGATCGGAACTTAATGGACTTAGGGGTCTGGAGTTTAATATGGCTTCAATTTGTGTCAGTGTTGTATTTAATTTTTCGAAAGTTAGGTTAGAATTCCCTAATACCCTTTTTAAATGGTTTTTAACAGACTTAACGCCAGATTCATGTAAGCCGCCCATATGTGGAGATTGTGGAGGACAAAAACTAAATTTGATTGATTCCTCTGCAAAGCTACATATAATGTGTTCTTTATCTGAAGATATCATTTTATTTATTTCATTATTCGCACCTACAAAATTAGAGCCATTGTCGCTATAGATGTATGAAGGTTTACCTCTGCGACTGATAAACCGTTTCAAGGCTATAATAAAATTTGCAGTAGACATATTGCTAACCAATTCGATGTGAATGGCTTTTGTAGAGAAGCACACAAAAACGCAAATGTATGACTTTACGAGTCTGCACCCTCGCCCTTCTTTGTTAGCAATCATAATTGGTCCTGCGTAATCTAAGGCTGTATATTGAAAAGCGAAAGTGGTACTCAGTCTTTCTTTGGGTAGGTTCCCCATTATAGGTACTACCGTCCTACCGAGAAAACGATTACATGTAGTACAGTTTCGAGAAACATACCGTGCCAAATCACGTCCTCCTATGGTCCAATAATTTTCACGGGTGGAATATAGTAAATGTTGCGGCCCTGCATGCATTAGTAATTTGTGTTGATAATTAAATAAAAGTTTTGTAAATATATGATTTTTATGTAATAGAAGTGGATGCTTTTTATTATATTCGTAATCCGAGTTTTGCAAACGGCTACCAACTCTAATCAATTTTAAATTAGTATCATAAAATGGATTCAATGATAACAATGAACTGCCTGAATTTAATGAAATGTTTGATTGTAATTTTTTATACTCGTCAGGGAAACTTTCCTGTTGCGCAATGAATACTAATTTGTATGTGGCTGATTGCAATTCTGACACATTTAATGGTCCTATGTATTTATCATTTTTACGTCTTGTATTTTGTATGAAACGTAATACGTATGCCATTGACCTTTGCATACGAGTATAATTGGAAAACTTATGAAATAGAAACAACGTTTCTTTTGGTAGACACGTCATGCAAGTAAGGTTTTGCTTAAAGTCAGGTAATGCCTGACTATTGTTTTTTAAATCTACAACGGGCCAAAATGACTCGTCATGTTTTAAAAAGTTTGGACCTCGCCACCACTGTTCACAGTCTATCAACATCGCAACATCCATACTATGCGTTAAAAAATCTGCAGGATTTAGATTTGTAGGAACATACTTCCATGAGTGAATGTTGGTAGTGGACTGTATTTCTGCTACTCTGTTCCTAACAAATGTTTGCAGCTTATTAGTGGGAGTGTTGAGCCAACCTAGAACGATGGTTGAATCGGTCCAGTAGAAAAACTCATTAAATTGTAGTCTTAATGATTTGGTAACTTTTTCACCAAGCCTAGCTCCCAGCAAAGCCCCACACAGCTCCAAACGCGGTATTGTATGAGGTTTGAGGGGGGCTACCTTATTTTTTGAACATAATAAATGAACTGAAATCTCGTTACATTCTGAAACAGACCTGACGTAAGCACAAGCTCCGTACGCTTCCTCGGATGAGTCTGTGAATATATGTAATTGTAAACTAATATATTTACTGCATACAACATGCCTAGGAATGCTGAGTTTATTTAAAAATGTAAATGAATTTATGAATTTTAACCATGATTTTTGTAATTCATTGAATGAATATCCCGATGATGACTTGGCAGAACAGTCGAAAACTACTCTAAGTTTTGTTGTTAAACTGTCTTGACGCTCGACACCGTGATGAGGAGCAAAATAACAAATTTTATCGCTTTCATAATTTGGTGATTCTCTCATATGGCATAAATCCTTGTATTCCTGAATGAAATTGGTGTATTGATCTTTTAAATTTGGGTTTAAACGAAACTTATTTTTTGCTAATTTATATGAGTCTCCTAAAACACTAGGTGACGACTTTAAAGGTATAGTAACACAAAACCTCCCATTCGACAAACGAGTGGTCGTGTTTACAAATTTTTGTTCGCATTCGTTTTCCTTTTGCGACCAGTCTAAATGCTCGTTAGTTGAAGTTACTATATTATCTAACTTTGAAATCTGATTACTTACTATTTGAACATCAGACAAATTACACACAGTTGAAGAATTTGCCCTTATTGAACCACCCAATATCCAACCTGATTTTGATTTTTGTATTGTAATATTTTGTGATTTTAATTTTATTTGTTGTGGATCAATCAAATCCCAGAAAAGACCGTTACCTATCAAAATGTCTATTTCCGATGTTTTATAAAATTCCGGATCCGACATTTTAATATGTTTAGGTATATTAAGATCTGCTTTATTAATCGGTGAACTCGGCCAAGGATTGGTTATCTGTGAGACTACAACGCAAGTTATTGTTATGTTGAATTTAGAATATAACGACTGAATATGAATGTCACAACATTTCTTTGATATTGAAATATTATTTTCCAAACTGTTAATAGTCGTGTTTATATTTTTAGTAGGCAAACGCAGCTGTTTGCAGAGGCGCTCACTTATAAAATGCGATGTGCTTCCAGAATCTAACATAAGTCGTACCCGTATCTGTTAATCATCAGCTGATCGCACACTAACGCATGCGGTCGACAACAGTCCGCACGGTGATAACACGGCGCAAGACAGTGCCACCTGATTGACGGTACTATCGCCTTCGCGAGTAATTTCCGGACAAACTAACGAATTGTGGTGTTTGTTACATTTTTTACAAGAACTTGAACGACAATTCTTAGTAGAATGACCCTGCTTTAAACAATTCAAACATAATTTTAATTCATTGGCCTTTTTTTCCCTTTCTTTATTAGTTAAGTTTAAAAATGTCTTACAATAGTAAATTAAGTGATCGTACTGGCAAACCGGGCATTTTAGTTTTAATAAATTATTATTATTTGTAGTAATCAAACTGTGTGTATTTAATTGTTTGTAGGTACCTATAGCCTTATGTTTACTTGATTCTATGGTTTCTAATAATTCTGATCTGTTTCTTGTAAATTTTAATAAATCATCGAAAAGTAAGTCATCTTTTTCCTGTAATGATTTAAACTTTTCCCATTCAAATAAAGTTTGCGAATCAAACTTACTAGAAAACAAATGAATTAGCAAGGTATCCCATTTGTCAGTGGGTTCACCCAACAAGGCTAAAGATCTTAAGTTCTGAACAAAATTATCAATTAATCGTTTTAAATTGAATGACGTATCCTTTTGAATAGAATATACATTAAATAATGATTTAACATGATTTGCAATTAGCATCTTTTTATTATCATACCTATCGCATATCAGCTTCCATGCTATGTCATAATTGCTAGCTGAAAAGGCTACAGATTTAATAACTAGTAACGCACTGCTCTCTAATGAGGATCGCAGATAGTGGAATTTATTAATTTGACTCAACTCAGGATTATCATGTATAAGCGACAAGTATGTATCTCGAAACTCCAGCCAAGTGCCATAAGTGCCGTTAAACTTGGCTAGCTGGATAACCGGAAGCTTGACGCTAGCCGTGGTGTGCTTCACTACCGTGCGTACGTCAGAATTGCTGCAATTGTCGCCCGATTTTATATTCAACTTCGACTTAGCAAGCGCAACCGACTTATAGTACATACACTCGAACATGTTGCGTTCTTTAAATTGCTCATCAGAATCAGTTGAAATACACTCTAAGCCACTTTGAATATCATTGTAGTTGTCGAATAATAGTTCCATTTTTGATAACCGTAACTCAAGTTCCAACATAATTTCGTTACTTAAAGTTTCTGGTAAACTATTGATGTAATTGTTGAACATAGTCAAACGACCCTTTAAATTGGCTCGTTTTTTAACTAAAAGTTGTTCATCCGCCATAGTTGATACAAAACAACGAAAACTTAAAATAAATAAAATGTAAACAGTTACGATTGCTAATAAATCAACACAAAAGGACGCACGGTAATTTAGCGCGCATCCATTCAATGGAATGTTATCAGTGATCGCCCGCTTGCCGGCTCCGAGCTAAACGTAAACAAGTTATTTAGCCGGTTATAATTTTTGTTAAGAATGAAGAACTTTTATATTTAATGTATAGAACAATGGCACTAATATTGTAATATATTTTAAATATTTATTATGTTTATGGTTTATTATTTAGCAAGTGTAGGTTAGTAGTTTATTATAAATTTGTATCCGCAATGTATCAACTAATAAAGTTGAACTGTAGTTACCTATTATTGATTTGATTGAAAATAGAAGAATTCTTTATATTTGAATATGTAATGTAAAGGTATTTTTGTATGTATTATTATGATTTGTATAATAATTGGTTATGTAATGAGTACAGACGATATTTTATGCGATTTTTTAAGCTTTATTATATGTGGGTATAACCTATTGGCGTCGGTGGATAACTTGTTAGTTTCGTATCCCTATTTTTGTCTTATGTAATTTATGTTATTTTATTATATTTATTATGTTATATGTTTTGGATTTGATATGTATGTATGAACGATATGTATGTATGAATATTATGTATGTATTTAGCTTGATTTAATGAATGTTTGGTAGCAATAGGCAGCTATCAACAATTATAATTGAATGACTATCAACACTGACAACTGTTGGACAAGTGGTTAATTAGGGTAGGATTATGCGCAAAGTAAAATGGATTGGATTGGCCTTATCTTTATGCAGTCTCCCCAGTTCGCCACTCGCGATGTTATCCAGTCTTGAGATGTTTGATTTTTGAATATGAAGACCTCTTCGCACCAACTCCAACTTCGCTGCTGGTTTGTTCTTGGCAATGCATCCGGCTCGAAGGACCATATGTTGCGGCGTGGAGTTATTGGAGGTCGTTGTATGAGGGTTTTTGAAATAAATAGACTCGAATGTCGGGACTAGCCGATTTACTTTACTGAAGGTAGGTAGGTACATATATAACTGGTAATAGTAACGTGTGCCGGCCGTCGATGATAGCAAACGAGTGAGTTGCGCGTCGCCGGTAGCCCCACTCGCCGATGAATAGACACGGACAGGTGTGAAGTTGCCGAGGAGACTATCGCGTCGACACCTACCTACCCATATTTTAATGATTGAACATCAATACAGTACCCCTCTGTGTTGTACACTGGCTTTTGACCATTTTTTTTTACTGATGAAAGTAATTTAATGCCTGTTGAGGAACGGGACATTTTGCGAAAGGGACATTTTACGAAAGGGACATTCTGAGAAAGGGACATTTTGCGAAAGGGAAATTCTGAGAAAGGGACATTTTGCGAATGGGACATACTGAGAAAGGGACATTTTGCTACCTGTAGTCATTTTGAGAAGTGGTCATTTTGCGACAGAGCCGATTTTTCCGGTGTTTGTGAACTGATTTTGGTAATTTGTTATTCTATAGATAGGTACTACTAGATATTGGTTTCGAGATTGTTCCATAAAGATTTATTCAAATCGGTGGTGATTTAGAAAAATTGAAAGTTGAAGTTGAAAAATTAATAATATTGGTACTTACAGGTCCCGTTTACAAATGCCATTAGATTCATACCAGGATGAAGATTTAGCTGTGTTGAGAGAGAGGTGGAGTGATGCGCTCTTCAGGCGCAGGCAACATTTGCACGCACAATTACAGGTTCGTTATTGTTACAATTGTAGCCAAAGAATAGCTAATGTGTGCGGTAATCCTCCTACTCCTTTGGATCCTTTGTAAAGGAGTTGGTATGTTTCTAATTCATTGGTCTTGAACTTCATCACAATCCAAAGAGTTCAAAATAGGGTGGTAAATATATCTCCACTGCCCAGAGAAGGGTCATGTAGTGACATCTGGTTACCTTTGTTCGTTTCACGAATTAATATTATCTCTTTATTTCTTAATAACAGAAACTGGTGAATATGTCGCCATCGATGAAGACAGAACGCGATATGGAACGAGAACAGTCCCTTGTCGAGCAGTGGGTATCTCTCACCGAGGAAAGGAACGCTGTAAGTTATAATTATTAAATTAAATTTGTCAAGTTGTTTTCCACATTGATCCGGTTCGAAGGACCACAAGTCTCGGAAAATGGTACAAGTTATAATTGATCCCGCTTGGTCTTGCAGGTGCTGGTGCCGAGCCCGGGCAGCCCAATACCGGGTGCCCCCGCCGCATGGGTGCCGCCGCTAGGCATGGAACACCACATACCCGTGCTATTTCTTGATCTCAATGGTAACATATTATTTTCATTTTCTTTTTAAAAAAAAAGCCTATAGTACTTCTGACCCGTTGCCACCTGTCACACTTGACCCTAAGGAGCTCTGACGACCTTGCTCACACCCGTGATCAAAATATTATCTTTTTTTTATTATTATTAAAAGACAACGCCCGCACAAGGGAATTTAATCCCTGTGTCGCGGGGTACTTTACAAACATATAATTGACGGGCACAAAGTACATCCATCCACATGGTTATGATATTTACCTGGATGTGTGTATTCTATAAAGGGGAGATTCTTTTTAATAGCTCAGACTCCTCATAGAGCCAATTAATACTATGCTCTCTAGAACTTGCCTTGAAGACCGGTAGCATTTAACCCACTAAATAATATATGTAGATAGGTTGAGTAACAAACAGTAACTAAATGCCGTTATGGGTGCCAGAAAAAAAAAATTGCAATTTTCCTACTAATTTATTTTTGTAACTGTCTTAAACTAAATTTTATTTAATTTGAATATCTTCCATGTTTTCAGCTGACGACCTTACGACACACCCTAGTGGGGAAGAAGTGACCGTAGCAGGCCTTCATTCCATTTTACCCAAAGAGCACGGGAACAAATTCTACGAGCTCCAAATATTACACCATCACGATAAGGATGTGTCTGCCGTCGCTTCATGGGACTCGTCCATACACGACTCGCAGTACCTCAACCGAATCACTGAAGGTAATAGCTGATGTGTCTGTCTGTCTTTATGAAAGTCAAAGAATTTTGGAACGAAGTTCCTTATCGCGCGTTGTGAAAGGGGGCTAGACGGAAAAAAATCTTACGAAAAGTTGTCACGACACTTTTTGCAGCTGTGCGGCGTTCGCATGTTTCTCTGTCTGTCTCTCTCTCTCTCTCTCTCTCTTATAGAAAGCAAGCCAGATATTTTCATTTCTATTTCGCATTGAACAGTGTGGTGTCGCGACGATTATTTTTGTTGAGTGTATACAGGTTTTTTGTACATAATAAATAATAAGAAATAACTTCGTTCCATCCGGGTGTCCCTTGACACCTCTCAAGTTTTTCGTTTACAAGGAACATTATAACTGTATAAATACAAATGGTAAAACAATTAATAAAGCTAATTCATATTTCATAGATCGAATATAAAGGTTTATTTTTATTACAATTTAACTATGTATATTTAAAAAATGGGAGTGTATATAATTATCATCAATATGATACATAAGTATAAGTGTGTCAATCATCAAGTCTAAGTGATGATTTTTGTTGTTTAAGCATTTATTACTTGTCACATTGTAAAATGAACCTATAAACATAGTATCGAATAGATAGATTAGGGAGCCATGTGTTGCCTACGACGACACGATAGCATGCTAGCGGTGGTAATGCTACTTTTTTGCATGGAAGTGTTGCTAATAATATGGCTCCAACATTGGAGGAATAAAATTAAATAATGATTCATGGGGAAAAGAGACGTCAGAACTTAGTCATCACAATTGCATAAAGATGAAGAGAATCATAGATATTGGAAGAAGTTGGGCAGGTTTTCATTTTTAAATAGAGTTATTTTAGTTCGAATAACTTGCTTCTAAGATATCCCAATGATGTGATTTCAAAGTGCCTGTCTCTTTCAGCAAACGAACGCGTGTACCTGATACTAAAGACGACAGTGCGGCTGTCGCATCCCGCGCCCATGGATCTCATACTTAGGAAACGATTAGGATTAAACATTTACAAGCGACAGAGCTTCACCGATAGGATACGGAAGAAAATCGTCAGGTTTGTACTAATTTTTTTTCATATATTATATGTATGTATTGTTTACATATATTCCAACATTTCCATATCCATATCAATATTCCCCGTATTACTACACTGTGGGTGTTTTTTGTTTTGCAAATTTAATAGATTTATGTTGGTCCAATAACTAGATCCCATTAGGCTGCGCTAGTGATACATATGATTACGCTGACATATTCTTAATCAAGAATATAACTTCTGCGCGAAAGCGTGAAATGCCATCAAATTAATTAGAATTATACATCTTTCCGTCGTTAAAGTCAATTACAAGATTTCTTTACTTCTATGGTGGAGGGAAGTAGATTATTGCTTTTTAATAAATCTTATTATTCTTCTGATTACAATTGTGGTAATTTTGTTTTCTTATGGAACTTTCCAAAACGTGGCGACGCCATTGTTGATTCTCTTTGAAGATATGGGCCTCCTTAGGTTATTATTTTATGTTTTTGCTTTTGTGTATGTTCCTACGTATGTAATATACAAAATGTAGTTATTACGTGGACAGAACGGATCAGCTGACACAGACAGGTGTGACGTACGAGGTGGTGTCGAACATTCCCAAGGCGTCGGAGGAGCTGGAGGAACGCGAGAGCTTGGCACAGATCGCGGCCACCGGGGAAGAGGCCAGTGCTGCGGATGGAGAGACATATATAGGTGAGATAACATTTAACTTTCGTAAATACTTTGACAGTGCAAGTATACACTTTTTGAAATTTTCTTTTCCAAATACAAGGACATAGACTAGGCTGTGGCAAATTTTACCCTTGTACCTAACATTTTTTCACTCTATTCTAACCTAATCTACCTTTCTTCAGAAAAATACACCCGTGGCGTAAGCGCAGTAGAGAGCATACTTACTCTGGACCGCCTGCGCCAGAGCGTGGCGGTTAAAGAGCTGGAGCAAGCGCGTGGACAGCCCATCACCATGCGAAAGACTGCTTCGGTGCCCAACTTCTCACAGGTGAGATCATTAGAGAGCACAATAACAGATCGTCTGTGTCAAAGTTTGGCGGTCAAGGAACTTGGTCACGTTCTCGGGCAGCTCATCACTATGCGCGAGACCGCCTCCGTGCCCAGCTTCTCACAGGTAAGCGTAGTGGAGAGCATACTAACTCTGGCCCGTCTGCGTTGGAGTGTGGTGGTGAAGGAGCTGGAAGAAAGGCGTGGAGAATCCATCGGTATACGCAAAATCACCTCCGTAACTAACTTCTCTCATCTGAGCTTAGTGGAGACCATACCAGAGTTAGCATGGTCTCCACTAAGCTCAGATGAAAGCGCCTGCGCCGGAGAATGGCAGTATGGGAGGTGGAGCAAGCGTGCTGACAGCCTATCACTATCCTTAGGCGCCCTCCGTACTCAACTTTTCACAAGTTAGCTTAGTGGAGCATATGTACTCTGGACTGTGTGGTCAAAGAGCTGGACCTAGCACGCGGGCAGCCTATCAACATGCGCAAGATCACCTCTGTCCCGAATTTAACGTCTGTCTGTCTGTCTGTCCCAAGTACGAAGGCACTCTAACCCCCTTATTACAAAATGAAGTCTGTTTGTACCATAGGTAAAACCAGACTTAGAAATTGGGTCGGAAACATATAAATTGTTGGGCATGTTGTTCATTATTTGTATTTATAACTTCGTTTTATAATGATGGGGTTGTTGTTGGACTACGATATGTCACTGTCACTACAAATTGGCGACTTGTTTTTGTTATTTTTATTTGTGTCTCGATATTTATGTGGTTATGACAAGATTCTACCGTCGCTCTATATCCTTCACTATGTCTCAGTATAGGGTTAATAGCGGTGAAAAATCTTTGAAAGACACTGTCTGCTTGTCTGAGCCTAAGCTACATTTTAAGGTTACATACGATGTCAACCTTAAACGCTTGTAATGTGGAACAAATCTAGTCTTCACCAGTTTAGCGGAAAACTTGTCCGAGATGTGTATTCTCATTGAATATAATAAAATCCAATTATGAATATTCTGTCTCCAAGTACTCATTTTTTCAGATTGATTGGAGAAAGTACTTAAAATATTTAATTTAGTAAAATTTCTGCAATTTTAAGGGTTATTCATTTGCTGCACTATACATAATAATATGTTTTATAGAAACACCTACAAACAACGGTAGTTAAAGCACGTAGGTACACCATTTAGATTTGAAGTTATGCGCACAATGAGGCAATTGTTTCTTTATTTAATTATGATATTACAGACGATTTACGGCGCATTGTCTGAGAGACATTTCTTTTCTTGATGTTATCAATACTATGGTTGAGTTTGGGTTACCGTCGGAACTAAGCTCTCCGGTTTTGTAACATAATATATTACATATTATTGTGACGTTGGCCTAAAATAAGTATTGTTAAATTAGACACTACCTATACAAAGAACATGTTTAACGCTGTTAAGCTCTTCATCTTCTACCAATAGAAACTCCATTAAGGAGGTCTTAAGCTACTACTAACTTTATACTCTGTTTAAACCACGTAGAAGTAACCTCATTGTTCGATTCTTGAATAAACAAGGATTAACTGAAGAACCTTCACAAAGAGTGAGCTATTCGCCCCTTATTAATTGAGACTTTCAAAAGATCATCCGGAGAATGAATGTGCTACGAACAGATTAGCTTATGTACAGTTTTTCTAGGCTAATAGATGAGTTTTTTTTTATGAAAGTTACTTCTTTCTTTGCTATTGTTACATAAAGATTTGTACTATGAATACGGGAACTGGGGAATAAACAATGTATAATATTATGTACTATAAATGCGGTTAAAAACGCTTTGTATTTTTTAAACTCACTCATAAATATAACAACTAAAAAAAATTGCACATCGACCGAGAGTTAATTTGTGATGAGCTTTTCAAATTTTCTTCTAACCTATACTCTATTAAGATCCCGGTCAGCCTGGTGAGGTGATACACAAAACAAACAGAATGATTTGGAGTATACACAGGAAACACGCTAAGTAAATTGGGGGTATCGACAGTATTGGAGTGTGAACCAACTTCAGACGTTGATCGTAGTAACTTTAGACTTCTGCAATATGGTGGAATAGGTACCAATTTGAATTGAAATTATCTCTTCAAATTGTGTGCAAATACTTAAAACTTAATTATTTAACTGTATAAAATTACAGGCGCGTTGCCTTCCTTATGTAAGTTTATTTTTTTCTTGGTATCGTGAGCTTCAAATTTAAAACTGATAACTAACTACAAAGTATAACACTAAAGTCTATATAGTACCAACACAATATGTTGAAAACCACTTGTAAATATATTAACACTATGATTAAGTATAGTCCCATTTGCTATTCAGAGAAAAAATATTTTTAATAATTGATGTTCACATATAAATATAAAATTGGCACAAGTTGTTTGATATCAGGTTGGTAAGTTTTTGTAGCAAAATACCAACACAGATTGCTTGTATTCATATGTGTCTGTCAAATTTCTGTTTTACATAAGATTGTCACACTAACAGGGGAACATCTTCTTTCTGAATGAATGCCAGTGTTCGCACCATTAACAATTTTTTGATCTGATTACATGGCGCGCAAGTATATGAGATAGGGATAGATAGATATACCTGAATAGCAAATGCATTAACTAGCGATGTGTACGCTTGCTAACATGTGTGTTCGCTACGCACGGCAGCTGTCGCAGGCGGTCGAGAACGCCGCCAAGAACGGGAACAACGTGAGTCGAACGCATGGCCACAATAAAAAACACGCATCACACTTTTTGTTGCTTCTAACGTTTTACTCCTGTGTAAATGAATTTGGACTATGTTGTGTAGATATTAGAATTCATCTTAGCGAGTTAATCAGTAGGACACTACTACTACAGATGTACTATACTTTTTCTGTTGTAAACAAAGCCAATTGTCCAATGTAAGTTTACACGGGGGTAATGTCGTTTTTATAGATGTAAAGCTTGGAAAATATTCCATTTGAGATTTATTTTTAAAGCAGTCGATGTAGTTTTATTTAGGCATATTACACTTAGTTCGACACTGTATTTAGGCATATTATGCACTCCCAAATCATTATTAATGTATGTTCTTCAAATCATATAGTTTCATCTTTTATACTTCTCCCGATAAATAATCATAAAAAATATTTGGTATTTTAAATATCGTTACAGTATTACCACAAGCAAAGATTCCATCTGTTTTATGGTGCGAAACCGATTTTTACCGAAAGGTTGATAATAGGAATCAAATCTAATTAAGATTTGACTCAAATCTTGTTCTCATTCAAGGGCATCGGATCATCAAGTTACATGGTTACAATCACATTTTATATTTGTATTCTTAAACCATTATATTTGGCTTTATTGCATTGGAAGTCAACCGATGGAACCTCTTACTGCAGTAATACTGAACTAGTTCATCATACAAAGCATACGCTTTATATACATTTTAAGTCATTATTAATCAATTTTTTCAATATCCCAGGGTACGTAATGTATATTCCATCTAAATATTAATATTTCGCTAATTCCTACAGATCATGCGACTGGATTCGTCGTTTGAGTCACTGGCTGGTCTAGCTTCGGGTAGATCTGGCAGTGTGGCCGACCTAGCAGATGACACGGCGCCGCGACGTAACGTGCACCGGCATTCATACGCTGCGCCCGCGCACAACGACCCCGATATAACCACGCCTACCAAACCTTTCGGACTTGGTAAGATATAAATAAACCTTGAGATTGTTTTAATAACATTAATTTGTACTTATTGTAACTAAAAATATTTTTTTACAGTACAAGACACACTCCTTTCCAATACATTCGTTCATTACCACTCATACATTGTCATGCCTATAATTTAAATATGTATTAATATTATACAATTAAAACTTACAGTATTCGCACATGTGCATACGATTAGCGCATCTAACCGATTAAGAGCTTAAACCAAATCGTATTTTTAGTCAAAGAATTAATTAGTGCATTTTAGTAGAATAAGTAACTAACATTTGTATTAGTATGTATTATACAGATATCGATGCACGATAGACGATTTAGTATAGTATCGTACTTACAGTTCGATAGTAAATTGTATAGGATTTATAAATGAGAAAACAGGCGATTCATTATTCACAAAATTGTCACGACAGATTGAAACATCCACTCTTCATGATCTCACTGTTACATTATTTTATTTTCCAATTGCTTTGTGGCGACGCTATTGCTCAGAGAACTTCCCCTTCTGTCTACCCCCTATTTCTTCCACCGTTACTCTTTAATGTGAATTCTTTTACTTTCACTTTACTACTTCTTTATCCACCCTTTTCTTTGAGATCTTTCTTAATGCGAATGGAGTCGAATACCTCGAATGTTCAAAAATTATGTTTTATTTTTATCGCGTATAAAATCGATATTGTTCAGTATCACAGGCTCTATTGGGCTCCATTACATAAAATCTTAAAGAACAAGGTTGTATAGAACCACAAAATTATTCCCAAACTTACAAACTAACGTTTATTTTTATGTCAACCCCCGCTATCTGCAGGCTCGTTCCTATCAGGTAAACTGAAAACAATATGGTATTGAATCGGAATGGCAACTGTATTGCGAAATTGTTAGTCGAATGCAACAGAACGAATAAAAACTACATAGATGTGTTGTGATCATTGTTACTCATAAGAAACTTTTTTTTTTGTATGTTTACCCATCGATTGGCTGTAAAGAATCATCCGATAATTGGCATAACAGTGCGGATCTAAATATGATGCTGACTTCATTTTGATAAAATTAGACCCTGTATTGGCTAGTAGAGACGCAAGCTTGGAGCATCGAGCTTCTAACATTGTGTTCACTCTCTATTTGTTTGCGTGTCTTTTCATTTGCATGGACCGAGCATGACCTGTGATTATTTCCTCTCCTCACTTCCTCCACTAATATTTGCTGTGGATTTGAAAGACGAAGATGCTTTCAGTTTATTACAATAACGATACTGCTTATAAATATTAGGGTTTATAGCAGTCAGGCATTATTGTATATTGGGTATCTTGTGGAAAAACTTGAAAGGCAGTTCCTATCTTTGTATATGTAGTTATGTAATGTAGTGATAGACCGATGATAATTGGCGTAGGTATGTGTGAGTGTTAGGTGACAAATGCATGTCGTAGAGGATATTGATTTGAACAAGTTGATCACGTGAATAGATGATGTATAGCATGAGTTAGACTAATATAATGTAATGGTACAAAGTATAAATATAAATAAATTTAGGAACTAAGTAGTTGTATCGTATTATTGTGATAAGTATTTTTCTACTCACTCAAAGCTATTGTAAAAATATTTGCAAAATTTAATATAGTATCTATACGAATTTTCGGACATTGGCTTTATTATTTCATGACATGAGATGACATGGATTTCTGTGATTCAGCTTTGGAAAAAGTTTTCAGATCACTTTTTGGATTGACTTTTTAAGATATACTTTAATTATTATGTAAGAAGAAATCTGTGTAAATATTTTGATCTATAAACTCGGTTCGATTTATGAAATCCTTTGAGTTTGGCAAATTAAATATCGAGCCATATTGTATATACCACTGGATAAATAAAAATGTGCTTTATGAATTAGGTATATATATTTAATATTTTTTGATTAAAGGAAAAGCTTTCGTCCAATACGATTTGTTAAACTCAAATGAGTATCTAATAGGATAAATATCTTTAAACTCTTTGTTAGGTATGATGTTAGTATATTTGAATCTTCATGTAGATGTTAACTCTAGTAATAATAATATACCGATATGTAGAACAATGCTACTACGGTTTGTACTGACAGTTGTATTAACATTTTCTTGCAGCCCGGCCAACATTCCTAAACTCTAGCAATAATAATATAGCGATATGTAGAACAATGCTACTACGGTTTGTACTGACAGTTGTATTAACATTTTCTTGCAGCCCGGCCAACATTCCTAAACTTGAATTTGAACCTGAACTCACTGCGACTGCAGACACCAAACAAGTGTACGTTAACAAAGTCGTAGAATCACTAGTTACGCTTGTTTTTTGACGGATTTCTTTGATTGTTTCTATTGTTTGTAATTTTCATTGTATTCTCTCTTCAGGGTTCATGGTATGTTCACTAAAACATTACATTATGAACCTAATTCAACTCCAAAGAAATATTTCTGCAGATTTCAATTGAAGATACGGAAGACCTGAAGGTGTTAAATTATGAGCAGTGAACACACGCGTCCATTGCGATACGCTTATACTATACACATGGTATATAAGGCTGCAGTGAACAGTGTTCTGAAAGAAAAAAAGAACATTCCAACTTACAATTCAACTAATTACGTGTTTTCTTTGAAATTGTGATCATCGTAAAGATCATCACAATCTCATACCAATTTACACTGAAGAGAATGCAGGCGTCGTAAAGTGTGTTAGTTTTAATTTTTATTTGCTACATCTTATAGTAAGCTAGTTAGTTGGTACAGTGAAACATTGGCATGATTCAGTCATTGTAAAATCTCAAGCATGGATCGGCGATCATTTAAAATGTTATTTGTTTCCAAATTCATTCATAATCTGTTAGTATTTAGATTATCTATTAAGTCTATCGTCAATGACAAAATTGTAGCGCCTAATAATTCCATTACTTCTACGAAATGTGCTCTGTGTATGTTCTTCAAAAGATCTAATTTTAAATTTTATCATTCGTCTGTGTAGTATTAGTAGCCATTTTGTGGTGTTCAAATTCGAATCTTATCTAATCTACACTAAGCACATTTTGTTTTGAATATTTTAGAATTAGGGGCTACAATTTTATCGTGACTGACTTCTAGAAGGAAGCTAGACACAGCACTGACTTTTATTATAAAATAAGCACGGTTGTTTATTTATTTAATTCTAAATTTTAAGTAACAGCTTGTTAATCTGAACGAAAAGTTTTCTGGCAAAACCAAAGTATTGTTATTTTTTGCTAGATTTTATTTGTATTTTAATAGATATTATCAAACACATATTGATCTATTGCTGAACTTTATCATCTTTATCTTTATCTCTTCTTTTCAGCCTTTAAGATACATCTTTGTTAATAATTATCTAGGCTAACTTTTTGATGACATCACAATTATCCAAACATAGTTTTTCTTTGCATATTTTTATTACTTACAGTTGGTTTTAAAGATTCCTTCAGCTGTGCTTTGTTACAATGAATTTCCATAGATCATTAATCAATATTAAGTGTAATGATATTAAATTCACATATGTATTTAATACCTCTTAAGGCAGTAGGAATGTTTCAAAATCGTTGTGTTAGTGGACTTTATAACCAGCCAACTGAGTTTTAAATATGGAAGCTTTATTCCCATTGCCTTATGAAGGCTTTAAGAGCTCAAGCTAACCTTTCCACTGAACGACTTACGCCCGAAATTAATAAACGATCCTAATCCTTTTTATGCTATCTACGATAGCAATTTCGATCCATTTGTCTATTAAACCGTGCCAATAAAGCATCCACAGATTGAAAAAGCAATCTTTCCGAACGAGCGATCTTTGGGAGGACGGATCATAGAAAAAGATAGGTCTCTGTACTAAAATGACAGGTTGCACGTGCCAATAACCAACCCATTATTTTGACATAAGCTTAGATAGCCAAAACAATCTAAAGTTGCAATCCTAGAAATTCGGTGGATTGACAATTGGTTCTAAAGACAAAATTGGTGAAATAGTTCATTATATTCCAAAATAGCTTTGCATATAAATAATAAATAATAAGAATATTTTTTTTGATTACAAAATAGACGGCAACCACTTCACGTCACTGTTTAAATTATTTGTAAAACAAACACAGAAATCAATAATAAAATTATTGCTTATCATATCAGAATCCATTATAGGTATTATATTTATTAATAAGTAATTATTTGTATATTAGTTATAAATGCTTTGCAACAAAAACAAACAACCAACTTACTGCTTTTTTGTTTTTGATCCGATTCGTTTTGCTTGTCAAATTTTGATACGTTACGTTCCACCAAAACATAATGTTTGACCAATTAAGTTTCATTTTATTATTATATACCCTAGTCGTCTAGTAAAACATTTTAACCTAGCTATAAATAAGTCAGTATTGATGACATATCGTTACATTATTTAAAAATAAAATTTCTTCTTAAATTAAATGGTTTAATTGTGTCCTGAGTTACCGAGTTCTGCATAAAACGGAACGCTGCAGAGGGAAAGGATCGCACCCCAATCTCTGGGCAAAAAATTGATGGATTGATATGTTTTGTTATTGGCACGCAGGTAAAGATCAAGATAGCGATAGATCTAATCTAGAGATAGGACTGACTGACAGATTGCGGATCGTTTATTAATTTCGGGCGTTATAGAATATCAGTTTACCAAGACGCAAATATATCTTAAACTATTCATACAAACTGCGTCAGGCGTTCGACACTTGTTTTCTGGATGCAAACAGAGGGATCATAAATTTAATGTGTGTGTCTGTGTATTTGTCTGTCGCACTGTACGTGCCAAACGGAAAAAAAATCATTGAGGCTTTTTATCAGCAAGCTAGTTTAGAAGAGGTGGTAGCTATGTTTTATAAAACTCCGCTGCGATATTTGGAGTAAGGAGATTTTGACGGTTAGGTTATCTTTAATCCTTGACGATGCTCACACTATTGGAATAAATCCCTGTATCATCAACTATATATGGATTAAACAAATTGTTGTACTGGGCGGGGATCGCAAAATAAACTGTCGGCGCCAAGATCAATTACAGACGGAATATATACTTTAAGTACTTTGCAGTCACACATGTAATTATAGTTTTTTTGATGCAATAGCTTCTACAGGAAGTGAACAAAATAGCCTATTTGCATTTTTTATTCAAGTAGTTAAGAGTTTATTGTCAGATTAAGCTTCTTGAATTATTTTCAAGGTAGATCGATAGTCACTCTGACAGCAATTATGTATATTGATTATTAATCCACTGGATTGGTGGTGATCGTCAAATTTGATTTTTTTAAAGATATTCTCATGCTTTATTCTTTTAATGATTCTAGAAACATAGTATACCGTAGGAGCCATTATATCTTCTGTTTGATCTAACTGATAGTATTGTAACTCTACAGCGTCACCAGCGAGTGGGAAGCTCGGTCTCCGTATGACGACGCTACACGAGGAGCCGGGGAGGCGGAATGATGAGGATTCCCATTCTGAACCGGAGTCCGCGCCTATTGATGAACTTACTACGCCGCGGTCACACGTGAGTAAATTATTTAGTAGTTCTGACTTACTAGCTTAGCATCGTCATATACATATATGGTTCTATACGATAAATACGTATGAATGTGATAGCCCGATGGAGCGATTAAAATTAAGACTAGGCGTTAAGGTGAACATTAGGCGATGTCCGTTGCCGCAACTACACGTACTTACTTCTGTCACCAACGATTTAATTCCAAATAGTGGTTAATATTAACTGATATTGTGAAAAAACTATAACATAGTGCAGTACTTTAAGTTTACAAAAGACTTTGCAAAGATTCAATAGTGAATAGTGATGAAATCGTGCAAATATAGCGCATTTAAATTTTAAAAAACTGCATTCCTGATTTACGACAATATAGTAAACTCATTAGCGTCGCGTTGAGTGGAGCGATCGCGTTGCGAACCGGTTACTGGAAACAAGAAACGATAATTACATCTGTGCTTCCAACTGTGCTCGGTACAAATAACAAAGGCGAAAGTGGATGCGGTATCTAGCTGATTACCACTTGTACGGTCAGTAATTATACCTATTGATATTTTGGATATAGAATCCTTGTACACTATTACCTTCTCGCTGTTATTTTTCTCGCCGATTGGACTATACTAATACAAAATAAAAACAATGTCTACTTGTGACACATGTAAAAGATCAGTAAAAAAGGCGGAAAGGTTAACGTGTTCGAGTTGCGAGAAGGATTATCATTACACATGTGTACAACTTAATGCGTCTAAATTTAAAAAATTAAGTAAGGTTGCACTTGCAATATGGAAATGTCCGAATTGTTCTCAGTCCAAAGCGCAGAGTAGCAGAAGCATTAATAGTCCCTTGACTATGACCGACAATAATAATAAATCGGATTCCGAAGACGACTACTCCGATGGCGAAAATAAAGGCAGTGATATTCGGATTATCATTAGGGAAGAAATCCGAAACACAATGCGAACGGAGACTAAACGAATGACTCGTGAACTCAGAGCCGAGATAGACGATATCAAAAGTCAGCTGGAGGACTTGAAATCATCGGGAAGTTTTGACATTTCTCAACTTAATGATTTAAAAAGTGATTATGAACAGCTACGAAAAGAGAATATTGAACTTCGCTCTGAAAATTCCACTATGCAGATAACTATAACCGAGTTAAAAACCCAAGTAAACAATTTGGATCAGAGTATGCGGGACGCTAATTTAGAAATAAATGGCTTACCAGAAAATAAAGATGAAAAATTACCAAACATCATGCTACAGCTGGCAAATGTCGTGTCTTGCAAACTTAATGATCTCGATATAATGAAGTGTACCAGAGTAGCTAGCCAAACGAACAATAAATCGCGTCCACGGGCTGTTGTAATCAAACTACGCAGTCCTAGATGTCGTGACGAGCTGTATTCTGCTGTAACCAAATACAACAAAACAAACAAGGATGCTAAACTAAATACCTCACTTCTGGGTTATGGTGGTGAAAAACATCCGGTCTACGTGTCCGAACATCTGTCTCCGGTATATAAGTCACTTCATGCAGCGGCTCGGATTAGGGCTAAGGCAAAATCCTATAAATTTGTGTGGATTCGATATGGCAAAATTTACGTACGTAAAAATGAAGAATCCGGAAGTATTTTAATCAAAGATGTAACGAGCCTTAATAAAATTGTCTAAATTAAGTTTATATTAGATATTGTAAAACCAAAATTAGGTGTAACATCTTTATTAAGCCGCTTTTAAACTAATTTTTGTATAATTTATGGCTAATCTATCAATTTTTTATCAGAATGTAAGAGGAATGAGAACCAAATCACATGAAATTTTTACTTCCGTTTTAAACTCAGACTATGACATAATATGCTTGACAGAATCTTGGTTAGATGAATCGTTCTTGTCTTCTGAATATTTTGACCATAGATATACTATTGTACGCCGCGACCGCAGCGCTGTCTTTAAGCAAACATATGCCAAATCTCATGGTGGTGGATTATTAGTAGCTATAAATAAAAGATTTAATGTTACAAATAAAATAAATTGGCAAACTTCTGTAGAAGATATCTGGTTATGTCTATCAATTGGAAGTGTCTGTATAAACGTTTGTCTAGTCTATCTACCTTCTTATATACCTTGCAATGCTTTTGAAGAATTTTTAACTAGGGCTGAAGACGTGTGTCTGCAATACACAGATTCTACGAACCTGATCATAGGTGACTTTAATCTGCCTCACATAGACTGGCTTAATACAAGTGACCCTTTTGAAGTAATTTCCGATCAAAAATGTATAGCACTACGAAACTTTCTAAATATTACAGATTTTATTCAAGTAAATAGTATATGCAATCAAAATAATAAAATTCTTGATCTCGTTATGGCAAGCAGTAAAACATGTGCTACTGTCACTTCAGTTCCGGGACTTACTAAACCGGATATACACCATCCGCCTATGGAGATAACACTCCTGAACGAGAAATACTCCAACCTACGTCATAATAATGAACAAATAAAATATAACTTTGATAAAATGAACTATGAATCCTGTATAGCTGATCTAATGTCTATTGAATGGGAGAATTTCACTAATCTAGACTGCAATACATTTACTCAAAAGTTTTATAATTTTCTGTGGGAAATCATTGAAAAGTATACTCCTAAAGGTAAAGTGAAAAAGGGTAGTTATCCGTTTTGGTACTCATACTCATTAATTAAATTGCTAAAGGAGAAGAACAAATATAGAGTTCGATTCAAAAAATATCACAACCCTCGGGATTATGACACTTTCGATTGCTTACGTACAAGATCCAGAAAGGCTATAGAAAACTGTTTCCGTTCATACATAGCAAAAGTTGAAAATGAGCTAAAATCCAATATAAGATCCTTTTGGCGGTATACCAAGTCCAAAACAAAAATTAGAGGTGTCCCAGACGAGGTTTCGTATGGCGACCGTGTCGAGCAAGGAGGTAGTAATGTAGCCAATCTTTTCGCTGAGTATTTTGCTTCTGTATATCATGCTAATGACGTGGGACCAACTCTGTTGAGCCATGCACCGTATATAAAGTCAAACTACAGTTTATCTTCCTTCAATATTACAGAGAAAGACATCATATCTGGCATAAAAAATATTAATCTAACTAAAAGCGCAGGTCCTGATGGTCTGCCTCCCATTTTCATTCGGCTTTGTATGGGGGCTCTCATTAAGCCGTTACATATATTGTTTAATAAATCACTCAAAGAAGGAACTTTTCCTGATTTATGGAAAATATCACACATCGTTCCCATTCACAAATCTGGAAACATGAACGATGTGACTAATTATAGGCCAATCTCTATCATCTCGCAATTTGCCAAGTTATTTGAAGGTCTCATTTACAACGTAACTTACTCACATATACGTCACTTAATAAATCCTCGACAACATGGCTTTGTTTCTAATCGCTCAACTACATCAAATTTAATTAAATATACGACATTTATTACTGAAGCTTTGGAAGCAAGAGGTCAAGTTGACGCAGTTTATACTGATTTTGCTAAAGCCTTCGATCGCGTAGATCACTCCATTCTTTCTAAAAAATTAAGTCAAGCAGGAATACATGGACCTTTATTGCGATGGTTCGAAAGTTATTTGAGAAATCGCTGTCAGTTTATCGTGTTAGCAGGTTACGAATCTGTCCCATTTATACCAGGATCTGGTGTTCCTCAGGGATCTAAATTAGGCCCTTTACTATTTTTAATATTTATTGATAACTTACTCGACTCATTGCATTGTGATTGCTTGGCATATGCTGACGACTTGAAGATATTTTATGAAATAAAATCGTCAAGCGATTGTATAAAACTACAAAACGATTTAAATATTCTTCAAAAATGGTGTGTGGATAACAGAATGTCATTGAACATTAAGAAGTGCCAATACATTACATTTACCAATAAAGTAAAGTTTATAGATTTTAGATACCATATCGCCGGATTCCAGCTGGACAGAGTATCAGTTATTCGTGATCTAGGAATCATTTTCGATGCATCGCTATCGTTCCGCCAGCATATTGACCAAATGATTCTCAAAGCTAGGAAGGCACTGGGCTTTATAATCAGAATGTCTAAACTTTTCCGTAATGATAGTAGTGTCATTCTGTTGTACAATGCTCTGGTCAGGAGTGTTCTAGACTATTGCTCAAGTATATGGTCTCCCTATTATGTAACACACAGTGCCAGTGTTGAATCTATCCAAGCTCGCTTTGTCAGGTATCTTTGCACAAGAAATGGATTACGGAGATCTATTCCTGAATACGAAAACAGATTGGCGTATTTTAAGATGATAAGCTTAAAGGAAAGACGTGATATATCAGACTTATTATATCTACACAAAATAATAAACGGTAACGTCGATGCTGAACTTATTAAATATTTTCATTTTAAACTTCCCCATCGCGTTATGAGACAACATCGTGTATTTGATATACCTGTTTCCACCTTAAATACAACATTTAATAGTCCTCTCACACGTATTGCAAGGCTTTATAACGAACTGACTAAATCAACTAACAATAGGGTAGATATTTTCTCCATGACTTTTTTAACATACAGGCACTTTCTTTTGAATAATACTAGTTGTTTTTAATTTAATTTAATAGTTGTTTTTTTCTTTATCGGTTTAGGTAACGTTGTAGGTTAACGTTGTGAACCTCAAATTTAAATGTTATCACAATCAATGCCATGCATACCTGTAAGTTGGGTAGTTACTACATAAGTGCTATATTATTAGTGTAATATGTATTGTTTCCATGTAATTATTCTGTTGGTGTGCTAAATAAATAAAAATAAATAAAATAATAAAATTAGTTTTAAATTATACATATTATTCTTTATTTATTTTTATCTCCGAATATACATATGAATATATATGAATGACGGTAGTTCTACTAAAATAAAATATGAAATACCCTTGAGTTTACATACATACACATACATTTTTTATTCGTATCAACAATCATACTAAATGTTACAAGTGGGAGTTGTACAAACAATGTGATCTGTAATTTTGGCTATAAGATGTTATATCGAAATAGGAATAAGATACGATATGAATCATATACTTTTCAGAACCTACTTCAAAAACTTTTAGATAGATACATTAATTCTTTATTTGAAAACAATAGTAAAATTTCAAAATCACATAGGCATTTACATTCCAGACAACCAAGGAATCGACTAGAATAGGGATTATTTAAGAGGGCAATTGTCAGTTTACTTAAACCTTGTTAACAGTACACATGGGTACTCAATACAAGAGCCTACTGGGAATATATAATAAATAGATCTTACCTAATTTTTATTTTATGTTCATCTGTGACGTTATGAAGATATCCAAAAAAGAAATTGAATTCAAAATAACCCAACTCTAGAATTATTGATTTGAAATCTTGTTAGTGTCTATGTATCCGGATGAAAATACAATCATGAAGGTGGTCTGATAATGGAGTCATGAAATGGATTTTATATGTTTTATATGACTAATTTGATCGTTGCAGCGCACCCGCAGCCGGGCTACGCCACGTGGATTCCTGCCCACTTCGAAAACATTGGATTCCTTGCACGAGCTCGCATGTGAACGAGTCCCTAATAAGAATTCGCCCTCGATATCATCCAGTGGATACGGTGAGTCGAACAAATTAAAAGAAGCTAATTTTCTATATTGAATATCGTTACAAAGCAAGTTGCATCAATACAAGCTCAACGATATATAAATATATTCAATTCTCATTAAAAACCGACCTCACAAAAATTCCAGGACAGGATCCAAAGACAACTAGCTATTTATAAATTTATTGTTATATGCCCGCCGAAACTGTGTCCTACCATTTTCCAGTTTTAAGTATACATAGATTTGCGCTTTTCGTCGTGGAAAATACAATAAAACTAATAATTTTATTATATTACAGGTTCACAAGCAGTATCGTCGACAAACTTAACAAATGACGATACGCTCTCAATTCGAAGCATGTCCGTTGACGACACTCCCGATTTTGACAAAACGATGGACTATACACACTTGAGTAGAACCAAAAACACTATGCTTGGTCTACGTAACGAAATAACAGAATTACGAAATGATATTAACGATTTGAAACACGACATTGTAGAATCGAAAAACGAATTAGACGATTCTATGTTTGAAAAGGCAAAAACACCAGTTCTAACTCCCGGTTCACGAAATCGTATTAATCCCTTCTTGAGGGATTGTGAAGAGGCGGCAAAAGAAGAACAGAAGGATCAAATGGTCGATCCGCTGGGAGCGCTGCCGGTACAAAGCGCTGTACTGCTGAGTCAAAGCAAAAGTGTGGACAATACGCACGTGAATGGAGAAATTCACGAATCACACGACGGTATGAATGATGTGTCGCATGATATGTCATTTGGTGAGTACTTATATTTAGCCTATTATTCTTGTTCTATAGTAATTAGGTAATTTGATTTATTATTTATTTGACTACTGCCAACTTCTGCATTAGCTATGATGTACGAAGTATTTTGAATTGAGATTTTTTGGAAATGAAGTTCCGTAACGTTGCTTGCGTGTGCGTTTGAATATCGACATCCAAGTAGATATGTAGATAGTATGTTGTAGTAGTTTGCAAAATTTTAATACACAACTCGTGGAAAAATTATTATCATATTTGCTATCGTAATTGTTTTTCAAATAAAGGGATTATCGGTTCAAAGTCCAAAGATATTTGATTAACCTTAATTTAGAATATTTTAAGGCGACAATTTCACAATTAAGCAGAAAAGGTATTCGCTTTTATCCCATGTTTAGTGTTATTTCATACCGACATTAAAATCATTGTAGTGTATTGGTTAAAAGGTAACTAATATTCTTTGTTTTCAGGTGAAGCGGAAGTCGAATCAGTAAGCTCGGAACAATCAAGTCAATCACTAGAGAGAAGTCGCGAGGCTTCCTCTGTCGGTGAGAGCGACTCTGCTTCCCCTGGCCCGGACCAGCCGGTTGTCAAAACTCAGTTGCCCGCTGGCAAGGTAAGAAAGAAGTAGCGTCATCGCATATAGGAGTGTCGATGCAAGAGTAAAATATCGAGATGTTTTTAGTAATATAGTATTGTTTGCAATCTAACCTCAATAATGGGAAATCATAAATTTTATCGTCTGGACCCTTTATCAAATTCAGGGGTAGGTAGGGTAGATTTGCGTTATTATTACTACTTTGAATTATACAATCAGTTTCGAATTCAATATTATTATTATCAGTAATAAGTTAATATTCTGGGACTGTTGAGTGCTCAAGCAGTTCAGGGGTGAGTTTGGGGTTTTTAACAAATAACTCTCACAAAAACGGTACAGATACTGGTACATTGTCAACAAAAATAATCGATAGCCGCTTAGGATGATGGTAACGAAACTATTGCGACTTTTAAGGAACATACCGCCCACCAAGGACGTTACAGATGGAACCTCCTTCTTAAATAATGGGATACGTTGCTCTATGGTACATTACGCTGATCTGTGTTTGTACTGTAAAAAAAAAGGTATACTTATTAATAATAAATCCATTTATTATCTCATTACAAATGGGGTTACTTAATTAATACTTTGGTAGTTATGTTTATTGTCAATAATATGAACTAATTAAAACTTAACTAACTATTCATATTCACACCCGGCCATCAACTGATCTCTAACTAAGCAGAGCTTATACTTTGAACTTAACCACCGGGTCCAATGCGGCCAACTGAGTAGAAAAAGTTAGAAATGTGTTGTTGTGTGCGTGCGGCAGGTGGTGCGGCGGCGGGCGGGCGGCGGCGCGGCGGCGCGCTCGGCGCAGCGCGCGTCGCTGCCCAGCGCCCGCGCGCGCGCGCCCGAGCCCGAGCCCGCGCCCGCGCTGCGCGACACGCCCGCCTCCTCCACCGAGCGCATCGGCGACGGTGAGCTACCACACTCATTAACGATCATAACAACAGCTTCACTTATTTAGTGTACAATGAAAAAGTCAATTACTTACATAACACATTGACCTATATGTATTCTACTAGACGCGCAATCCCATATTGAGAATTTTCATAATTTTGGCCGCCGCGCCCGCGCCCCTCACCGCGCGCACAGCCGGACTGGGACAGAGTTTTTATTCGAAACAGCGTGTCTAGTTATACATATAAGTCAATGACATAACATGTAGAAGTTCCTACTTGCTGCCATTATGAACTAATTTTGTCAGTAATATTAGATTGATGAAAAAGTCTTTTCGCATTATAGTATGTATATATACCATATGAACTTGTCATAAAATGTCTTTGGCTATTTGTATCTGACTGGTTTTGGTATCAATGAAAGATTAAATTTTAAAGAACACAATTCCAAATTCATTTTAGGAAAATGTGTGATTTTCATTTGTTTTTCGTACTGTCAAGATACTTTTTAAAATTTTACTACAATACGTTAAAAATGCTACGAAAGCCGCGAAAAAAAAATTGCGATGTTTATGGACCTAGTGCAGTATCTGTGAGAGTAGCACAAATTTGGTTCAAGTGTTTTCAATCCGGAAATTTTGATGTCAAAGATGCACGTCGCTCTGGTCACCCTAGTCCGGATAAAATGGATGCCACTTTTTAAAAAGTGGAGCAATTTCGGCATGTCAGTAGTAAGAACGTAGTTGGGAATTTACCACAAAACAGATTTGACGCATTCGAAAAAACTGAGTACACAAAAAAGCTCGATTTGAGTATGAAATTTGGGTACCTCATGAGCTCACTGAAAGAAACCTAATGATCCGTGTACTCATTTGTGACTCTTTATTACGATGTAATGAAACCGAACCATTTTTGAAGAAGCTGATAACTGGTGATGAAAAGTGGATCACTTACGACAAGAACGTGCGAAAAAGGTCGTGGTCAAAGGCCGGTCAGGCTTCACAGACTGTGGCGAAACCCGGGTTAACCCGGGTGTGGTGGGATTGGAAGGGCATTATTAATTATGAGCTGTTACCACCAGGCAGGACCATCGATTCTGAACTCTACTGTGAATAACTGATGAGATTGAAGATGATTGAGCATGAAGTTGAGAGAAAGCGGCCGGAATTAATCAACAGGAGTGTGGTTTTTCATCATGATAACGCTAGACCTCACACATATTTAGCCACTCAGCAAAAATTAAGACTGTTTGCTGGGAGGTGTTAATGCATTCGCCGTATAGTCCTGACCTTGCACCTTTAGATTTCCACCTATTTCGGTCTCTTCAGAATTCTTTAGGCAGTGTCAGGTTAACGAGACTGCCAAAACCACTTGTTGCGGTATTTTGTACAGAAGTCCCGAAATTTCTATAGCAATGGGATCATGTCCCTAGCTACTAAATTGCAAAAAGTTGTCGAACAAAATACTTTAGTTAAATGTGAATAAAATGTATTAAAAATGTTTAGAATTTTCTTAAAAAATGTGATGAAACTTTTTGCCCAACCTATTATGTTGAAATATAGAGGGATTGTGACGAGTTCTATCTATCGTATTCATTCTATCTATTGAATTTGATATTGTTTTAGTAGGATTAAAAAATCGTGAGGTTTCTTTGCGTTAACCAAATGGTATAAAAATGAATTTTCCTTAATTGCTTGACCGAGATATTAACTTTGCACGAAACCAAAACATATATTTTATGAAAATATTTCCGATCCGATACATACTGCAAGAGATTTTTGTGTCACACGAGTATACTATGTATAGTACAGACTTATGGACAATCTTGCTTAAAAGGTGGTGTAAAGTGAACAAGAGTATGCCATATCCGTGGCTATAAGGTTGGCGTTTGAAGTTTGAAGGAGTGGTTTATATGATATGCACAATAATCAAAACGTAATAGATACACATCATGTCCAACCGCTAAACATACACGCCTGATATCCGGCTCGAAGGACCAAAAACGATGTACGGTAAGGTTCCGGACATACGTTGGAAATGAGAGATTGTTCTGCTAATTAGACTATGTATTGTCACTGATAATAACTGCTAAGTAAAATCATTGATGTAACTGATAGGGAGCACGCGCGGCCCTATTGGATGCCGATTGCGAACTAAATGCAATAATGCCTGTATGGCGTAATTGCGATGTACGAGTAATTTGACCGTACACATACTAAAGTCCAATTGAACCATACCAATCCTGCCATCATAAGAATAAAGTTGAAACTAAGTGACTTTCATAGATGAGTCGGAGTCCAAGCTCCTGGCGTGGATGACGCTGGGCGAGAGCGTGCAGCTGCGGCTGAGCAGTCAGACGGGCGTCATCGCGTACGCCGGGCCCACGCACTTCGCACCCGGCACTTGGATCGGGGTAGCACTCGACGCGCCCACTGGTAACTTCATCCCTCTTTATATTCTTTACTTGAGTGCGACTGCACAATTGACATGTTGGCTAAATACCTCAGGCTACGTGTTCCTGTGGATTAATAACTGTTAATAAATTTGTTAACACATTTTCTCTATTAATAACTGTTAACACATTTTCATTAAATACCACATGCCGTTTTATACAACTGACACTGTAAATTAAAAAGGTATTCATTTAAATAACGAGAGGACAGGGCAACCCATCGGACCCGAAAGCGATCCGACCATATAGCTTGAAAATTAAAGTATAACCGAGTTAATATCTATATTTGATTTTCTTAATTCTGTTGAAACGTTGACTCGAAATAAAAAGCCCTGAAAATCGTCTTTCGATAATAATATGCATTAGAAGCAGCGTTCAATAAGTTAGCCCTACTAGAATAACCTATGACTAGGTTTTACTTCCAGGTGTAATCACAATCCGGTATCTAATATCGTGCCTCTAGAAGCACGCTGTTTTGGATATCACAAAAACGATTATTTCAACCTTTGCGGTTAATCAGCTAGCTTTCGACTGTATATTTATTTATGCGCATTAATTACTTGTAGGTAAAAATGATGGGTCGGTGGGTGGCACGAAATACTTTTCGTGTGCGGCGCGACACGGCATTTTCGTGCGGCCCTCCAAGCTCGTGCAGGACCGGCGCGGGCGCAGTGCACGCGCCTTCCGCGACAACGAGCTCAAGCGAGCTAGCAGCAAAGGTGAGTGTACTGATACACATCCTCGTGCGGCCCTCCAAGCTCGTGCAGGACCGGCGCGTGTACTATTGTATGTAAATTGCCCAGTAAAGCAGTAATAGCTTTCTTGGCTAACGTCATGTAATATGTATGTAAGATTAGAATTCTTGAGACTATTTTCAAGACAGTCATGACTTTTATTTTGTAGGTACGAAATTAAACACTTAAAATTACTAAGTATGCAACTCGTACTTTTCAGGAGAAGGCCTACACAACCTACACAGATCGAGGAGTCGCGGCGACAGCATAAACACCGTTGGCACCAAAACTAGGATTAGCAAATAGACCTCCATCACCCAGCGCGCGGACACTCGCGCGTCCGCGACCGTCACACACACCCGTGATCGTTCACAGCCGGCAATGTATCGGACCGAATTTAAACTAACGTCCACACTCCCACTACTTGTATTATAAACCCGCATTTTTTGTTGCAATCATGTAACGTTATGGTGCTTATATGTATGTAGATGTTTATTTACTACAAGCAATATTGTTCGCCGTTTTTATTTGTTGGTCCGTTTGCATGACGATAGGGACACAGGCGAGTCTCGCTTCTGTTGATGCTGTTAACAGAATGTGTAGAAGTGATCTGGCGTTTCCAGAATGTGATACTTTCGAAGGGCGGGAGACCGACCTTTTTTCTACACAGTACGTTTCAGAAGTGGCATAGCAATAATATGAAATCGTAACAAATTATTTTAAACTTCAAAATCCACTTCCGTAACGCATTGTGTTTTATTTTTATTGTATTTTAATTATGGATTAAATGAAATTATTTTCAAATATGTGTAAATATAAATATGATGAAATTATAATATGTGATTTAATTTTATTTATGATTATTTTGAAAATCATTGTAAATATGTGGATTTTCGTGTGAATTATTATTTGTAATCGGTGTTGTTTAATATCGTTTATTAAGTTATTTGTATAAATTCTTTCTAATGTATAGTTTGTGGTGATAGTCGTTACGGTAATGTATACTTATTTATGTATTGAGCTCATTGACTTTACTTATCTGTTGGCCATAAAGTTTTATATTCTGACCCTAAAACCATGGACACTAATAAAATAACTTTAAAAACCTACCGTAAGTCAAGGGTAGAAGGCTGACTTTCTGTTGTTCCAAAAGTAAATGTATGTTTAAAACAGCGCTTATCTGATGCGCGAGAATTCCCTGTTCGGAAACACAACTTCTGTGATTATAGCGCTGTATTCTTTTTTATCTGCATTATTAATTTTTATATGACAACTATAGAAAGGGTTGGAATAACAAATATTTGTTTCCTCCCAATGGCCTCTCGCATTTATAAGAGTAATAATTCAAGTTCTTTCATTTTCGAGGTCAAATGTAGTGTTACATATTGTCTGCTTCACTCTAGCATTTATATTCTTAACCCTTCTCAAACTGCTCAGGCGCATTTTGTGTTGAACACGTTGCCAGTTTCGATTGTGATACTATCTTGCCACCTAACTTTTAAAAGAATATTTGTTTTGTTATATTGACGCCTGCTTTTCCCCTTTTTAATTTAAAGGTGTAACCCAAGTAGTTTATGAAATCGTCCAATATTACATCTTCGTCCTTGTAAAAGACTTTTGTACTTAGTACAGTAAACAGGCACTGACGGATATAACTGAACGCCCTAACATTGACTCCGATGTAAGGCGCAAGGTATGAGCGGAAGGACACAATAACTGCCATTAAATCGCTTTTACCTCGATTAAATTAAAGTAATGATGGTTTCTACTCTAAATAGTAATTTTTTAATATCTATTAAGTACCTATCGTCATTTTTGTGGCGGGAATGTTGTTTTGTCGTGCATATACTGTTAGATTCGACGGCGAATGTGCGACAGGAGTCTATTCGCTCATCGCTTGCGCCACAAAAATATATCGATTAGGTTGTGTATATTCGAAAACTTATGTAAATGTAGTCGTGAATCAGCATTCTGTAAATTAAAATCACTATTTAAAAAGAAAATGTCCTCAATTTATTATCTCCATCCACGTTCGAACAATAAATCGATGAGATATCTATCTGTAATTAGTTAAACGAAATCTTTAAAGATATTCTCCCTATGTTAGTAATACGAGAGGAGTGTTATTATAGTTAAATTTTTTGAATAAAGCCTAATTTGGATAAATTATCAGGATATATTTGTAGCGGCATAGTGCGCGTGTAATCGTATTAGGTAATGTCCACATCGTTCGCTCCGTGGTAATACGGGGCTATAGTCTTAGATCACCTAATGTATATTCCATCCTTTTAGTAAAGTAATCGTTTAAGTACACTAAATGAGTACACAACATAGAATAACACGCCTGGTAATCTACTAGTGTTTGTAAGTTCCACTTTCAGCGATCACTCATAGTCCGCCACTTGCCTCCATTCCTCACGAGCCGTGCCGTGACGTCGCATTGCAACACGTCACGTGACTGCGCGTCTTGTCTTGCATTCCATGCAACGCAACGACAAATCGACGAAAAAAGTCGCAAATGTATGACGTCATAGTATACCACTGTAATCATGTGTATATTTACATTTAAATGTAAGTTATTAATATAAAGTGTTATTCGAAAAATTATTAAAACAGCTGTTTCAAAAGTATGCACTCGAGAATTTAATGCCAATTTTAGTGGGGTCGTGTTTCCATGGTGAACGTACCGCAATATAATAATATATCTAAGATGTTCATTCATGTTTGTATGTTGTTTGACACTGACTCGTGACGTCATTGGGTACCATTAGCACTGGGACAGCGGCCCGAGTTATTTGTAAGCATTGACTGACATCATATTTGTCACACATACATTAGTTATCACGATTTACATTTATCGAATGCTTATTAGACTGTCGTACTTAAACATTCCATTTTTTCTATACATTTATCGTTCTAGCAGACGTTCAGTAGTATTTATCGACGATTAGTTAGATTTTTGACTACAGATTGCGACTTAAATGGCGTTTATTTTGCATTTTACGATTTTTAACTATGAATGTACAAGTATATTTACCATTGTAATAAATAAATCTGGCCCTAACTAGGACAGCTCAATGTGTAGTCGACGTTAAAATCTAAAAGAAATATACGTATTTTCAAATATAGTAGGATGTGTCTTTGAACTCTCGATGTGCTTATGTCCTGTAGTTGGGGTAGAACACGGGCGAAGGACTAGCTGTCTTGGCCTACGTCCGCACGGACGCTAAATTCTCTTGGCGTTTAAGTCTTTATTGGATTATAAACATTGTTTAAAAAAAAATAGGCGCTCATAGCCAGTTGGTAAGCAGTGCGTTAAGCACGTACGCACGCGGTCAGTCTACAAAAGGGTGACCGCCAGAGCCCTTTAATTTATGGGCGTCTCCGTTCTTCAGACGGCACGTTAAGCTGTAGTCAATAGACAACAGTCGTTAAACGTTGGTAGTGAAACCACTGCCCATAAGATAAGGAAGTAGGTCGATAAAAATATAAGGTTAAACCTTCTTGTATAGCGACGGTGAAGTCTATATCTTCTTATACCTTAACTGTAACACGTGAATTTGAGCTATAAATGAACATATTTCAGTAATTATTATAGTTGATTTTCGTGTGTGTTTCACCATCTTTAAGGTGTTTTTTAAGTTTTCCTTTAGGAGTGGTTTTTGGTACTCAATAAAGTTTATAATCCAACAGAGAAATTTCTTAGTCCAGTGCGTACGTAGGCTGAGTGAGGCGAGCAACAGGCCTTGGAAGATACGTCACAACAGTTAGGTGTCTCGGAGTGATCACTAGGGCTCCTAGGTTTAGGCAAATAGTGACCTTAAATGCAGCGACTCGTAGGTCCTAATTTAATTTTTTCTAGAAATTAAGCTGACCATGTGCTGTGCTTTTGTTTTAAACAAATAGTTTTAGGTAAATGAAATGATTTGTTGTTTTATATTATTTCATTTTAGAAAAATTGTGTGTATTATTCGCAGTCAATATTGAAATATCACACGCTTCTACGAATGTGAATGTAATTATTATTTTATGAAATTGTGACTTGCGTGGATTTTATTTTAGTGTAGACACCGTATTTAAGAGAATTAATTTGCCAAGATTGGAAAATGTAAAATAAATAAATGACAAAATAATGTATGTATTTCTATTATTTTTGTTTGTGATAAATAGGCCGCTACGTTGTAGCTTTGATGGTTGCATCTTCATTACTATACACTTAAAGCATAATAATGAGATTTTAATATTTAAATACAAAAATAGTTCACTTCTTAGTGGAAATATTTTTGCCAAGTAGCAAGTTCGAGTCAACCATCGCTGTCATTATTAATAAATGTATTATAAAATATTACTTTGGTATTTTCTTTCTGTAGTGTCTTAGAATCCTTTGTGTTTTATAGTATCCTTGTATCTAACCCTTTGAATTAGAATTTAGTTCGAAAATTTAATAAAATCACTTCTATTTTATAAAAACAACACCCGTACCAGGGATATCCCAATATAGCGGGACACTTTCAATTTACGGGCATTAATTAGAAATATAATTTTAAAGTCTATGATTGTAAGAAGTATAGGGCGTCCATTAGGCAGAGTTGGATTATTTTTGTCACTGCATTATAATTTATGACAAAAATTATCCAACATTTTGACATATAAGATACTACTATGGGTATACTACTATAATAGTATCTTATATGTCATCCGTTGTCATCCATTTCCCCAATTAAAAGCCTTATGCTTTTCTGATAAAGTTGAAAATCTATAAAAGAAATTTGACAGATTGGGGTAACTCGATGTGCTGGCGCCTGTACATAGGTAAACAACCAAGTACTTAAGTAAACTAGTTAGTGAGCCTATAAATGTCTGTTGTGATTTATGCATCGTATTAGTGGCAGCCAGTATAGCTTCCAACTATTTTCCTGTAACATGGTTATTTCACGCGCAATGTTACCATGTTGCACCACCCGTTTATGATAATGCACGTATCGTGATGGGATTTCTGAGTATTGTTATGAGGAGACCAGGTTTCAGATTCAATTTGGCTTTATTTTCTTCTCATAGAATTTCTAACGACACAGGCTAGTCCTTCAATCTACCAGAACCTGAAACAATACCCCAAAGTCTTTGTTTTACAGTCTTCAGTAAGGTAATCGAACCTGGAATGGGAAGCTATATAACCTGCACCGTATATTAATCCGAAATAGGCGAAGCATATGAAATCTAAGAGTTCCATTGTAACACCATAACGGAGGTGTCGAGTAAGGGGTGTCATCCATCGGCTTAGTTCTTGAAACATGGCAGTGTCAGGCTGATCACAATTGCATATGGCAGATTATATTATATTGGTAACATTTCCTAAACTAGCAGATTTTAGTAAATATGCAATTTTTTTAAAGCAATGTGTTTATATAAATTCGACACTGGAAAATCAGAAATGTAATCGTCCGGCAAATGCAATAAAAACTAAAGTTTGATCGTAATTAGTCGATCGAAGCTTTACTTACGTTTTCATTTCTTGGAACTGTCTATTGTTAATATTTTAACGTCTATATTTGTAGTTATGTTAACAACGAGTCATTACTAGTCACAGCCCTGGTATAACACAACATCAGAATCGGATTTTTTAATAGGCTTCTGAGTTAATAGAAGAGGTTAATTCAAGAAGGTAAGAAAGTGAGTATTCCGTGATGAAACCACCATAAGGTTAGTTGCGTTAAGACGTCTATGTCACCATTCAAACTTTTTCAAATAATAATTTTGTTTGAAATATTATATAATGAAAAGAATAAGTTTTGTGAGAAATATAAAAAAAACAATAAGTTTTCATTATATTTCAAACAAAATTATTATTTGAAAAAAAAAAAAAGATTATGATTGAAAAAAATAGCAAGAAACCTACAGGAATGTATATACAAAGGGCTGAAATATTATTTCCTCATAAACATCGCTTGAATATCAAATGTATATCACGAGAACTTGATATATTTAGATTCACCGTGGGATTTTGGTTTCGACGGATCATAGAAGCAATTCAGGACCGCGACAGCCGAAACTAACCACTGCAACAAATGAATGATAAGGGGCGACGTTACGAAGAGCAGGCCTTTTCACTAACTAGTTATTCATTTTTTTTCATGTTTCATGCGAGTTCTCGGACGATTTGATAATCTTTGCACAGATGTGGAATTCAAATCGCACCACAAAAGTGTCAGACTTAATTTTGTACCTACAATATCTTGATTTTCACCAGTAGATGTTATAATTACTGATAGAAAAAAAGAAACTTTTAAGTCTAATCGCAATATTAACTTTATGGCGTTATAATCGCACGCGGTATAATGAAGATTATATCATGCCTCATAATGAATCTAGTTGCATTACAGTCAACGCATAGGAATGGAGTTGTTTTTTCTTAACAGAGTTGATGCTGCTGCTGTGCTGCACCAAAATTCTCATCGAATAATTATGTTCAAGATAATGCACCGATACGCAAGGCCCAGGTTACTATAGCGTGGTTCAACATGCACCATGATATTAGTCTCATTCGAAGGGAAATCGGTCAGCATACATGGTAACAGGTAAATGGAGTCAAGAGTATGGTCTCAGAATTAATCCGATGAAAACCCCGGTCGTTTTCGTGATATATTAATCTTAAATTCCTGAAATTAATTTTGATAGTATTCGGATCCCATTCAGCAACCACGTAAAGAATCTGGAGCTGACAACACTCTATCTTGGGGTCGACAGTCGTTAACTTTTTGCATCTGGTTCCCTAAGACGTCTTAGAATCTTCCCACGCATTAGCACTAAAACTGCCCAATGCTTAACTTGACTGTGCCCACGCCAGCTATCTTGGTCTCACTCAGAAACAACTAGATAAACTTAAGTGACTTCAACATTTTTAAATCAGAATCGTAAGCTGCCTACGATATATGATCATTTTTCCGAGTTTCGTGCCAAGCTGTTTACCTATACCTTTCGTCGGAATGTTCATATTTTCACTTTGTTATTCAATATTCTTTCAACTCTATTACTCATATCTTAAAGAACGAATTAAATTCCTTTATGACACACATTCGAGGCTTTTAAGATCATCAGAAAACCTTTAGCTTCACATTCCAGCATAGGTACTCTTCCATCTTTATGGATCTTTATGGAATCATTTGCAGTTCAAGCAGTTCGTTTGTGGGATGAGTTACCAATTTCAATTAAATGTTTTCAGAATCACTTACTCGTACCTACCTTCAAAAAACTTGTTGCAAACCACTACCCGTCTCTATCATAATAATAATTAATATTTCTATATATATATTATTATTATGAACATATGTGTAATAATACGTTCATTAAAAATATTTCTTTGTTTTTAGTGAATGTACCAATATTTTGTTTAATATTTGGAGCTTTTATAGTTTAATTAAATTTATATTCATTCAAAGGTTTTCTGGAAGTAACTGAAAAATTTCCTTTTCTGCACAATATTTTTTTTCGTTTCTGAACCTTTTTTTGTACTAACTGGGCTGTAAAATTATATTTTCTTAAAATAACGTAAGTACGAGAAAATTTTGAATACTTTTAATTTATCGTTTTAATATATTTATAACATAATATTAATCAATTACGGAATTCCTTATATTCCTTATAAATTTAGAGAGAACTGCGTTTTAGTTAATTGTTAGTTTTAAAATTCGTTTACAGTTTTTATAAATTAGTTTTGTACCTACTTATATGGATCTAAAAGTCTGTTTTGGTCTCTACATATGAAGGTGGACATCAGAAAGCTTTTAATTAGAGCGAACAGGGATGCCTTTATCGAGCATTGGACGCATATGATGATATGTGTATAACGACGGCCGTGCTTAAATTCTATTAAAAGTAGCAAATTAAGATGGTAGGTATATTCATCTTCATGGCGAATACGACCCGCTCGAAGTCGCGTCAACATAAAATTAATTACGTGAGTTTCCCGTTACTATCAAAGTCAAAGTCAAAGTAACTTTATTCCGTAAAAATTTTACATTTATGTGGAATCGTCATATTATATCTTTCATATTATATCTTTCGTTATGTTAGCTCCTCACGTCGTTTAATAAAAATACGGTAGGTACCTATACTTTGATAAGTATACTTTTTAAAATTTATAACGATGAGTGCCCCCTCCTATCTACAATTGTATATATCTACAATAATAATAATCTCCTTCCGGCCGAATTTCGACCACGGCGGCCAGTCTCAATGGAGATTATTTATTTATTTTAGATTAGCCAATTGCGCAGGAAATATTATAGTGCTCAAGTGTGTGCGCAAACTCAGGGGTACTTTATATCCATCACTCTCATGATCCGATGGGATGACTAGTGACACGACTGAAAAGAGGTCAGGAAAAGAGGTCAGAGGTATAGGACCGACGGCTTTACGTGCTCTCCGATGCACGGGGGTGTAATACCGCCAACTCCCAGACTTCGGGCTGATACTGAGAAATTTATTTTTGCGGAAAAATCCCAAAATCAATTTTTGACCCGAACCGGCATTTGAACCCAGGACCTCATTATCTGCTGTTGAACACGCTACCGCTAGACCAACGAGGCATATACAATATATATGTAGAGCGACAGTTGCACAAAATATCCCTCAAAACCGACCCACCTACGTCAGTAATCATTCTGAGTCCAACTTCGCCCCGACAGGGGGAGCCTTCTTATTTGCGAGACAGCTTGAGCCCCCGCTCGCCTCTATATCTGGTGAAGCCGTCAAAAGCTCTTAAGCTAACTGTAACTACATGTAAAAAAAAACTAAATCTCATTTTCTACCTTCCGTGCACCACAGAAAAACAATGTATTTCATGTTCACAGTTAACTTACATAAAAGTCAAAGAATACATAATATTTCAGATAAGCAAATCAAAAATATAGTCGCATTCATCATTTCAGTTTATAACCAAAAGGTAAAGCTATAAATTCATGTAATGATTAGCATGGTATTTTACCTAAAGTAAAAGGCGTGGGTTTCAAACGAAAAGCGGGAGCGGGTTGGTTACTGCCAAATAATAAAAATTCACTGTTACATTATTTGCGTATTAATATTATTGTTATACTTTTTTTATATATTGTGGACACGGGTCTCAATCGCTATAACAATTTAATGCATATCATTTCCCTTTAGGTTACCAGCCACGGACCACGGCTGGTGCAATCCATGCCGAAACGTCGGGGAACCTAAAGGTAATGATTTGCCTTACATTGTCATCGCGATTGACACCCGTGTCCACAATATAATATATAGTCCGGTCAAATTAGACAAAAAATAGGGGTAAGGTTACAATCATTTTCATTAGGCTGGAAATTGGAAGCATCGTTCATTACACAAAAAAGTTACATTATAAAGGAAATGTGAAAAGTCCTCATCGAACCGGCACGTGCAAAAAGAAATACTCGGGGTCAAACGTCACAACAATGGGTTTTTCGCGATTCTCAGCAAAACGGTAAGTTTTATCATAAAATAAGCTGAGACAAAATTGAAGATTAGATAATTATCTATAAAAATCTCTGTATATTTTTTCCTAAGAGCCACCGTTTTTTAGATATAACGATTCATAAAGTTGAAAGAGTTGTAATCGTCATAATATTCACACGTTTCTACGCCACCTTCGAGGTAGTGTATTAGCGCGTTTTTGTTAATGTGATTTCCCCGGTAGGCTTATTCCACTAATCTGTTGTGGTTCTATTTAATTTGGAGCTAATGAATGACTATAAATATTGGCAAGGGTTGAAAATATAAAGTGTGTAAATTAAAGAGAGCTTGTTTGATTTCTTGGTATTTAAAGGCAATCTATTCTATAAAGCTCATGGAAATAGATGGAACCGTTTTATATAATACGATTACATAAGATATAGGGATTTTAGGTAACTAGTATTTGCCGTTATTCAATGAGGATCAACATAAAAATATAGTTTTCGTCAATTTGGATTGCGTTAGCATCGAGGGCGAATGTAAAAAAACAAATATCTTTTAAAATTTCATGCTGTCCGAATTGAAATTGTTGGAATGAAGTTGGAATCATTATCAAATGATTCCAACATCATTCCAACAATTTCAATTCGAACAGTCCAAATTTTTGATTGTTAACAATAATTATTTAAATTATTCGGTAGCATTAGGTATTTCCGGCCTTGAAAGATTTTATCAATGTTTTTTACAAAATGGTCAAGTTATATAATAGGTACATATTTGAAATTTGCACAGAGTGTGTATGTTTATTGTCGCTATAACAACTCACAATGAAAATAAAATAAAATTTAAATATGTTAAAAAATAGAAAGTCTCTTCATGTTACGGCACCCTTTGTGTGAGTCGGCCTCGCACTTGGGTGGGTTTTTCAATTCGGTGAGATTTCTCACCTGACCAAGGCCCTGTTTCTTTTTTTTCTTTTCAGTTGGATTTATTTATATGTTTGCGTAAAATACATGTATGTACGATACTTATGTCGTATAAATTCAAGGAAACCATTTGTTAAATATGTTGAAATACTTTCAAGCTCGGATGGCCGTGTGTGAATAATGTCGCAGGATATTCGTGTAACATAATTCTATTAAATCCTCTTCGCTGCCGGCTGTGACTCGCAGCGTCGCAAGAAGTAGCGACAGTTGACCTTATTCTGCGCGACGTCGCGCGAGTGTCATCTTGTAGCAGGCGGAGGGCGGCGCGTCCTGCGCCTGGCACGTGCTTTGCTCACTTACTGTCAGTACCATCAGCACAAAAATACTTTTATTAATATAATATCTGAAGACAATATCTGGGGACAATGTCACACAGATCATCCTAGCCCCAAACTAAGCAAAGCTTGTACTATGGGTACCAGGCGACCATATATATACTTATATAGATAGATATATACATAGGAAACATCCATGACTCAGAAACAAATATTCGTGCTCATCACACAAATATTTGCACTTACCGGGATTCGAACCCAGGACCACCAGCTCCGTAGGCAGGAGCACTACCAACTAGGCTACGGTGACCGTCAAATTATTACTTACTCAATGTTTTAATAAAATATTGCCTAAAGTAAAAAAAGTAATTCCTTATGATTCTTTAAGTTTTAATTTTTCGTAGTAAGCTTTTGATAGGTTATTAGTGTTGTCGAGTGAGTACAGCCGGAATCATCTATTTTATTAGTCTATGACTAATGTCACTTACTTATTTACGTCAACACACACTGATAGAAACTAAGAATGCAAGTGCCACAAATAAGAGTTGAAGTTGAACTAATAATGCAGGTTAAGCCACTATCAATACAGGTACCTATATTTTCAGTCGTCTCCATGTTGTTGGTATGCAAAATTCCTGACTACTCTTATCTTCAATAACAGTTACTAAGGTTTGTTAATAAAAAAAAGAAGAAGAAGATAGTTAACTCATATTTAAAAAGTACTTCAATATGAGTTAACTATGTCGTATAAATTCTTTAAACCACATGTTCTATTCATGGTTTAGTGTAGACTTACATAAGAATATTGAAAAAGTGGAAAATGAAAACAAAAAACTTATTGTCATCCGTTGTGAAAATCATATGTAACACGTATGGTATAAGTTGGTGTTGTTTGAAATGTCAAATTTAAACATTAAATATCTTTATAAGCTATAGATTACATGGTATAGGTACAGTATGTATAAGTATGGTAAAAGCTATTAAAAGATTAAGAAAACGCATATCCATCATATCCGCAAGCTACGATAGGTCTAGTATCTGTACAGGCTACTAGATTATCTGGAGCTAGTTAATAAACAACCTTGCTTTAATAATTAAAGGTCATATTACTGACTGTAAAAGTGATGACAGATATTGTGCGACTCGAAACATCGCTCTTCTTATTTTAACGTAGACCGGAGACAAATAAAGAAGGGGATGGTATCTGTACTGTTTTCTGTATATGCATCGAGCGAACTTACGCTCCATTTTCATGATCACAACATATTTTTCCCCAAAAGGAGTCCAAATAACAGCATTATACTCGAGTTTACATAAACATTGTATTATACTTTTGCAACCCATATGTTATCAAAGTGTAATTTAAAATACAGCAAAATGCTCATTTCGAGGGATTTTTTTTTGCAAACCATACTCTTAATCTATTTTAGTATAGCGATGCCGATGGCTCGTTACAAAGGAGACATCGTTCCATAATGGCATGCCATTGGAACTTGCGTGACTTGCGATTTGCTAACCTCAGTGAGTCCCAGGCCGCACTTCACCAAATACCTTTTAGTCGGCATCAGAGAAACATGGGGCCCAAAGAAATGACTTGAAGCTCCGTCTTTCAAAATGGACCAATCGGCTCCATCTTCCTCTAACCAGGACCCTCGCTTTGATTTTATAGGGTCTTACACAGTAAAATCCTTAAAATTAAAGCCCGAAAAATGGTCGAGGGTATTAGGAATAGAGGAACACAGGTCAGCTGTGAAAGACTTCTTGGACAAACCATTTCCTCTACTATTGGTTGTGGTCTTGACGAACGCGTTGCAGCTAGTTCCGGTCATATCGTTTCCTTGTTATCTGAAAAATAAAGCTGTTTACTTTGTGAAGAAAAGAGCTGATGTGGTCCCAAAAGAAAAATGCGCCTCTATGGTCGTCTTTGGTAAGTTTATTTGACAACTAATTTAGGAAAATTATTCTTTAACTGTACAAAGATTCGTTGAAACAAAACTTTAAAGTTGTGCGAGGGCAAAATAAAGACACGTTGGAATCGAAATAATTTATTGTTTATTAGCTCCTAAATCGACTACAAATTAAGGTGTCCCTCTTATTACTTTAGGTGATCTAGCTCCACGGCTAATAGATGAACTGGCCGCATTAGTAGACGAGGTGTTTGTGCCCCTGCTTTCAAATCCTCTGAACCATGAGGGTTGGCCACTGGTTGTCTCACAAGACATTCTCAAGCAGATTCATAATCTCAAGAGCACTGTGTATGAGGTGAGATATTGTTGCAAAACTTGTTACGTAGACCAACCATTTAATTCGTTAATCTAAGTACCTATCAAGTCATTTAAAGATATTCCCAGTCATAGCATTTGTATGAAGTAGTCTGATGAAAATCTATTCCACTATTCTAGGCGTGGTTGCGTAACAAACGTATAGGATAGTCCATAGGATAGCCAAATAAGTTAACCAGAATAAATTTTTAAAGCTGGGAGACCAAACATTTTTCTATATTTTAAAGGAGCAAGATTTTTTCGACAATACCATTGAGACTAAGTTTAAAGTTGGAATAAAATAAGACAGTAACGTTCGTAAATCAATATTTTGGGACATACTTGATTATATTTGATAATTCAGTAGGTAGGGTCTACCTACTTTAAACAGCTTGAATTTAGTCTGTATCTTTAATTAGAATATTTCACTTAGATTAGAGATTTTGTAGTAATAATTAACCAATGGTTATGTAACAAAATATCAACCCTGTAGTTATATAATATATGTTTAGGTAAAAGGCAAAGTAAATGGGCAAACCGTACTGCCTATGCCAGTTGGAGTAGAACTAGTCCACGAAGCTGAAAAGGGCTTGTTAAGAGGAGAAGAGATAGACCTGTACCTGAAGAGTGCTATCGAAGGAGTAGTGATCAAATGGGCGCAGCAAATAAATGACGTCATGATGGAGGACTCAGCGCTTGCTTTCGAAAATGGACAGAACCCTCTCCCAAGTGTCGGTGAGATACCATATAGGGATTTTTTTTTATTTGAAATTAATTGACTTATGGAGCCCAAACGTTAAACGCAATAGTCGTAGCATACTCCAACTTTCCAGAACTTGTTTTTTATTAACATATAGTGAATTTTTCTTTGAAATTTATTGACTCTGTAGCCCAAACGTTAAACGCAATAGTTGTAGCATACTCCAACTTTCCAGAACTTGTTTTTTATTTGACAAACAAATCTATATATTTATATGCTGTTCATATGAATATAGTTCATAGCGTTCATAGTCAGTTTTACTCACCGGTCCGTATGTGATCGGCGAGGGAAAGCACCTAGGCGCGCGGTCAGGCTGGGTGACCGGCAAAGTGATTTCTTTACTGAGCTGTAGTTCGTTTTAAAATACAATCGTTGAGTACACCAGGGTAACCACTGCCCATATGATAAAGAAAAGAATATGCATATACAGATTTGCCTTTATCTAATTAGTACAAAAACACAAATTATCTGAAATAAAGCGATACCAATACATCATTTCAATAATCCAATGGCATCGCAATATCTGTCTGCTTCTAGTTCACAGCACTAGTTACATCCTAGTTACTAAATTTTCTAACAGTTTACCATAATTTACTTACCTTTCTAACTTGATTTATTTATTGTAGAACTAGCATTCTGGCGATCTCGACTCAGCAACCTAAATTATATTTACGACCAACTTCGAACTGATAGAGTGCGCTGTATGGCTGTCATACTAGAAAAGACCACGTCTGCGTATTATCCATGCTTCAGCAGATTGTTCAAGAACATTGTATCAGGTAATCAATAAAATCTTTTGGCGATAAATCTAAAATTTGAAATTTTGCAATTAGTAAACAAGTACTTACATAATTATATGATATAACACCCTATTGATAAGTTATATGTTGTTAGGCTTGTAATTGTTCATGTAGATTTAAATATTCCAGTTGACTTGCCATTTTTGGCCATAGACACACAAGTATAACAAAATGGGCCACAAAGTTGTATCAGTGCCTTCGTTATGATTGCTTATTATTAATTTAGATTTTCCACTGGTCTATCTGAGAATTATATAGATTTCTTTTCTAGTTGTCATAAATTTGATGTTCTGTGTAAGAGCAGAAACAACACAGAACAGTATGAGAGGAAATCGCCTGCTGAATTCGCTAGCAACAGAAAAAGAAATACAAAATATATCTGTCTACCGCTTTACGGCTTTTTTCCCATATTCAGAATTATAACATCTCCTATTCCCTTTCAGCCTTAGCAGAAGCTCGTGAAATTGATCTCTATCTACGAACTCTGGAAAGACATTTTCAAGCATTAGAAGATACGGACTTTACAGAAGTTCTGCCTTTATTCAGACCTTTGTTCCATGTTATTTGTATGATGTGGAGGGACTCGAAATACTACTGCAATTCGTCCAAACTGATTGTGCTACTTAAGCAGATATGCAACTTGCTGATTTACCAGGTACCTATACAATTGACTTATTAAGCTTCAAAACAAGAGTGAAGGAATGGTATTAACAACAAAAAGTCAGTCTAATTTTAAGTGAATTTGCGTTCAGATTAGTTGTTTAGAATTTCAGGTACAGACGCCAGCACATCCAGCTACCCCAATCTGTCAAATTTCGTTTATAGATTTTCAACTTTATCACATAAGCATAAGGTTCACTTTCAATTTGGGAAATTTGACAGATTGGGGTGTATTGATGTGCTGGCGCGGTGCTGACTTAGAATCTTAAATAAACATCAGGTATGACGTAAACATCAGTCGTAGTAGTAGTTTTTATAGTTAAACTAGCGGCCCGGTACGTGCTTCGCTACGTATAAGGCATAGTAATAAAAAAAAATATTATTAAGTATTTATTCAAACAAAAAAATATTTTAAATGGCTAAAAGACTTTACACTTTTTCAAGACCTTTTTTAAATTTTCTCTACGTACAAACCTTCCCTGGACTTCCACGAATAATTCAGGACCAAAATTAGCCAAATTGGTAAAGGCGTTGTTGAGTTATAACATTACAACGAAAAGTAGCATTGATTTATATATATACATATATAGATAATAGTCATGACCAATTATTTCTTAAAGTTTTGGTGCATGGCAAGTCTCACTAAAATGTATTTATCTATAATATGTATTATAGATAAATACATATATATATATTTATCAGTTGTCTGGCTGTCATATGGTGCAGGCTCTGCCTGGTATAGGATAAAACGCGTTAGTTGTCCTAAGATATTTATTTATTAGTTCCAAACACTTAGTCGTAACGTTGACATGCAAATAATGTAATTAAAGACATTAATTTAAAACTTTAATAAATTACGGAGATCTGTACAAATACATTACAGATACTAATAATTACAACTATACTTGTAAATAAATAATTATACATATTTTTATCATTATTATAATATTATCCCTAAAAGATATGCACAATGGAGTTGTGTCCATGATTTGAAGGGATCTTTAGGGTAGGTTGTTTGTCCAACAGTGGACGTCATTCGCTTAAAATTATGATGATGATTATGATGATATTATCTGATAGCAATTATAGTGCGAATACCAAATCAACAATAAAATGTATCAGAACAATTAAAAAAACCAATTAAGTCGGATTCACAGCAATTAGTTGGCTTTGTGAATCATCAGAACGTCGATCATTTTACCACACACTCCATATGAGTAATTAGGTACATAGTAGGTGGTATGAAAGGGAAAAGTCTGTATCTGGTAGTACTGGAAACAAAAATACAACAATTTATAAACCTTACTAAGTATACAAGATGTAATATAAATATCAAACAACAAATGTTAGTTCACTGTACGAAACGCGTTGGCTATTCGACGTTTATTGTGTTTATTGGAAAGTTAGTATTTACGGGTATTTCACGGGCGTAGGCCAGACCCAACCAAACTCATAACAACTATGAATAGGTAAGACAAACAGTTGTGGATGGAAACGACGAAACATATCGACTCCTAGCACATGGTAGTCGAAATAGTAGCCAGTCGACTACTTTCATCACTGCGTCACACGAACTATCATATCGGTTTAATTATAATAGAATTATTCATTTTCTTTCACTGATACTAACATAATTTTACTTTGGTACCAGTCTCCGACATTCTGAAAATAATTTAGTCTGTTTTGTGAAACCTTTGAATAATTAATTTGGTCGATGTTCAGTTGAAGTTGGATACAAAAATAACTTTAACAAGCTTACGATTCCGCACGTAACCTAAGTTCCTTGTTTCATTTGATGTAATAGTTATTATTACAAGTAATGGTAAACAGTAAGAATTGCAATAAACACTATAATTTAATTATATATTTGAGAACAACAATATAGTACGCTTAATAAGCAGAGTGAATGTATACATATATTTCGCGATATAGCCATTATTTGTGAACTGATTTCGATAAATATAATTTATAATCGATTGCCAATGCTTTTGAAATGGTCCCATATACATTTTGTTCCAACCGGTCGTCTAAAAGAAAAGCTGAAATCGGTTTTATGTTTCTTAAACAGTATTCTATAATCAATATCTATATAAGTATTCTATATAAGTATGTATATCGTCGCCTGGTAGCCATAGTACAAGCTTTGCTTAGTTTGGGGCTAGGATGATCTGTGTGACATTGCCCCTATATATTATTATTGTTATTAATTTAACAAGGAAATTTAATTTCAGGCCAAAAAATGCCTCGATCCAACCACACTGTTCCATAGTGACATAGATGAAGCAACACTACGAATCCAAGTCACGATAAACATTCTGAAAAAGTTTCAAAAAACATTCGAGTATTTCAAGGAGAACTTGGGAAAATATTTTGAAAATAGACGAGTGATCCCATGGACATTCCACCCTAACGTCGTATTTGAGAGGCTTAATAGATTTCTGGACAGACTCAATACAATACAGTGGTTCTTCAAGACAGTGTTAGAGTTCCAAAAACTAGAAAAAATTGAAATAGGTGGTATTAAAGGTAGAGTCCTTGGAGGTCAAATAAAAGAGATATCAGGAGAATTTGATGCTTACTTTCACGGCTTTGCTTCAAAGTCTTATGATGTACTAGATCCAGATGACGAGACATTTAATGAAGACTTCAACGAGTTTCAAGAAAACATAATCGATTTAGATCTCAAACTTTCAACTGTATTAGTGGAATCGTTTGATAGTTGCACGACATTAGAATCAATTTTCAAGGTAAAAACGCACATTTAGTTTGATTTGCCAATTAAATATATAAAAAATAACGTGTTAAGCATCTTAAATGCTCATGTAATGAATTCCTGTTTTCAGCTTATTGACGTGGTTGGTACGGTTTTAGAGCGGCCACTAATTAGGAACGAGTTTACTGCTAAATACGTCGAGATTATTGTGATGCTTCAAGAAGAAATAGTTACTTGCGAAGTAAGTTTTATTATGATATAAATAGAAGATATTACGCCTGATTATGTCAATATATCTGCTTCAATTAGAAAATCAAGATTATAATCATGCTTATTTTCTAATTGAAGTATGAATAAAGTTCAACGCAGCTATTAGCATGAAGAAAACTTGAAACATGAAGTTGGACCCACCTTTGCAGGAACTATTCTATGAACAGAGCAATCGCCTTGAGAAGTATGGAATCATGGAAGTTGATGCCTTCATGCCTCCCGTCGCCGGCGGCCTGCTGTACATGACGACGCTAGCTCAAAGGATAACCAAGCCTATAGCTAGCTTTCGCAATTTGCCGCACCCGTAAGTATGGCTGGGTGGGGCAAATTGCGAAAGCCGATTATCTGGCTTAAATTCTTCCATATCGATAATCTTACCCATTGAAGTTACGTTCATAAAAACATCTTAACTATAATGACTATCAATGTGTTGTGGCGAGTTGTTTCGTATTTAGCTTAATTATGTTATAGTATGATTATTTTGCATGATAATACTGGACTCGTTAATATTGAGGTTGGACAGCTCAAAACTACTATTTTTTAAACTTCTTTGCGCATATCTCAAGTTTCCTCGCTAGAAAAGTTAAAACACCATCAGTGCAACCATTTTCTGAAACTTCGACAACAGCACATGCACACCTCCAACTAACACAGCTTTACTATCCATATTTATAGCGAAATGATTGTATTTCCTGCGGTTTGCTTATCTCCAGACGAGTTTGAGCCATCCACCGCGGAAATATTTTATTCCATCGTAATTTTTATCGCCATAACACAGTGTTTTTCTTTGTTTGTATTAAATTAGTATATAATATGTTTTAATATTATCATCACCATTTTGATCATGCTTTTAATTTTATAGCATTACTCGCTACGTAAAGAGTAAACCTAATCTGAATGTGAATCCTTTGTGATTCCCTATATTGAGATTGCTTTTGAGCATTTTAAAATATATGATGGTGAACTAGTAATATTATTTTCTTTTGACCAGGATAAAGGGTTCGGATGAGGCAAAGAAAAATTTTATAAGGTATGAAGAACTAATAAATAAAATCAACGAATTCAAGAAGAAATATTTCAACGAATGGACGGCAACTGTTTCAAGTATTATTGAAGAAAAGTCCAACAATATGATTCTAGCAAGACACGATTCAGATCTTGTTTTGAATTTTCATCCCATGGTTAGTTGTTAAAGATTAGACTTGGTTGCATGTGCTAACTTAATAAACTATGATTATGAAAAACAAACGAAATAGGCTACTAAAAGTAATCTTAAACTATATGAAAAAAAGCGTATGCTGGACTTTCATACCTTATTCTTAATTCATTCAATTAACAAAATTATCTTTAAAAAGATAATATAATAGAATTGATTTGTTACGTATAATGAAATTCGCATTCAACATTTTAAATATTTCAATGGAATCTCTATCAATGGAATACCCAACAGGAAATTTCTATATTTTTTAATTTTTATTGTCTTAATCCGTCGCAAATTCTTTTTTTAGTAGACGACTCACCATAAACTACCGAACTGCAAAATTTTAGCTTTAAGACATTTAGCATTTTTTTTATTTGTGAGTAATTCAGTGAGGAGTATTTTGTGCCTACACGATAAGTTATTATTAACTTTTTAGATTATTGAAATATGCTATATTATTATTTAATTTAAAATGTGTATTTAGCTTCTAGACATCTTCAAAGAAGTTCATCACTTACGCACCAACCCTGATGTTGTAGAAAGTTTACCCGAGGAAAGTCTAACTTTCTTTGAAAGGCAAGAAACATACAGGCAGTATAGAATCAATTTAGGTATTACTATTGATTGGTACAATCAAATAAGGAAGAATAGTCAAAAGGTTGAATTTGATTTAGTAGAAGATGAAATAAAGGCAATCGACCAAAGGATTGAAATGGCTCAAAATGAATTGAATTGGAATTCACCAGGTGATGTTTTTAGTGAGACAGAATTTGAAGGAAAAAAAGATATTTATAAAATGAAACCAATTAACTACAATATATTTTTTTAGATTTATGGAATTACTTGCAAGAACTACATAGATTAGTTGGTAATTTATATGAGAGAATGTCAAAAATTCAAGATAACTTAAAAGAAATTAAACTCGTTATGACTGGCTGGTCTGGTCAGCCTTTATTTGAGAGAAAAGAAGGGAAAAAGGTAACTGAATCATATTTGCATGATTAAAATCACTCTATAAATATCTATTGAACCGGAAATTCAGTACTGCAAGTGGTATAATCAAAATTGATCGAATTTTAGCACTTTGGTTATTTCAGGATACTCTTTTGAATTTAGAAGAAAGACAGGAGAAAAAAGCTAAGCGTTATAGTGATATTGAAGCTACTGCTGAACGTATAAATGAGCTACTCACTGAGAATATGAACCTGTTCAATATGCAGGATAACCAGAATAGCATTATATGGAAGAACTATGTTGCATTCATTGATGACTTAATGGAAGAAGCTTTATTTAAAACGATTGCTTGCAGGTATACTAAATAATAATATTTCTCCAATTAAACAGCAATGCACTAGTGTTTAATTAATTCTAACGAAAGCGCTGACGCATCAGCGCTTTCTAAGGCACTATAGTGTTAAATTGCACATTAACAAGGGGCTAACATTTTTTTCACTGGTTCATAGCAAGCACCGCTGCCCGAGATGGCCTGAGTGGTTATGGTGTGACACAGTTTGTCTGCCCATCCGTCTATTGCTTTTTTTTGCAGTTTCGTACAAGGCCGAAAAATTCAAGTGTTTGTTTCACTTAAGTATGGCCCTGAACACAGTATGCAATGCATATAAATAATTTGGGATACGTAAAAGAGCTCTGAGAGGCATGTTTTTCTGTATTTTCAAATGTAATGTTCTACACGATCTTCAGTTTAGTTGCTACCTTATAAATTTATTATAAGAATAAATGGCGATGCGATGATCTGCACCGATTGTGATAAGTAAACATTGTTTTGATGTTGCACGATCCTCAGGCATCAACATTGTCTTATTAAGATAAAATTAAGTTAGGTTCTTTTAGACCTGCACGTGGAAATAGCGTAAGCATACTTACGAAATTAAGAAAAGACGAACTCTTCTTCATAATAATACTAATAGTTTTTTTTTTTTTTTTTTTTTCACCCTTGTCTCCCCCGACGGGATCGGTAAGTAATTAATTAACCTTATGGGACTAAAATAGATACGTTTGAAGAATAAAATGAAGTCAAGAAAGATGAAGGGCAGAAGCATTATGATGACGATGTCTTGGATTGTTCCATAGCAGATTATGTTAAATTAAATGCAACGTGATACTGCAAACGTGACGCGCTATCAATCAGTGAGGCTGAGCACCTAAAGGCGCGGTCAGCCTATAGAGGGACGAAAGTCATAGTTTGTTATTGTACAACAGTCATATAATACACGTGAGAGGCCTACTGGTCAGCCTATTAACACAAGGATAATCACTACACATACAATTTATTAAAAATAGAGTGAAGTTATTTCTAAATTAATTATATATTTTTTGTTTCTTTGGTTAAATATAATATTTATTTTCTAGCTTGGGTTATATAACGGAGCACATGAATCCAAAGAATAAACTAGCACCTATATTTGAGGCTCAACTTGAATTACTTGACCCAGATATGGTATTTGCTCCAACCTTAGATCCAACTGATGAGAAAGGATTCACAGCACTCATAAATAGTTTGATTGATGATATTGTAAATCAATCAGCTTTGATAAAAAGAATTGATCAAGAGAAGAATCAATCGTATGTAGAACAAATAGTTAGTAGTGACGATATTAATGAAATGAAGGAGGAAATTTTAAATGGGATTGAAAAGGTAATTACTACCTTTATACTGTAGAACTTCTAGTTTTTGAATATATAAGTGACCAACAAGTAACACAATAACAATTATCATTTACTATGCACTTTCGCAGGTTATAGAAGATGCAAATGATTTTTGTAAAACTTTTGAAAACTACTCTTACTTATGGTTAGAAGAAAGAGATGCAGTCATGGAAATATTCCTTACGTATGGGAGAATTTTAACCCCCGATGAAGTAGATAAGCTTGTTTTAGATGAAAAAGACAGAGATGGTCCAGTACCAGAACCATGCGCTCCAAAAATGGAAAGCTTTAGAGAGCAAATTGACCATTTCGAGAATCTTTTTATGGAAATTGAAGATATGGAAGCATATAAAGTATTCAATAACTGGTTTCAGGTGAGGTTATACATATCTTTAATAAAAGAGTTCTTCATACTTTACATGCGTGATTTTTGTGAATTTTAATAGATCATCACGGCTTATTTTATGATCACTATTATATCAACTAGCTGTGCCCCGCGGTTTTACCCGCGTTAAATTTTATAAATTATAATAGCTCCTCCCCCGTAGGTGATAGCGTGATAGTATGTTGACCCGACGGCTTAGTAATATTCATTCAAAATTTTAAGTAAATCCATGCAGTACTTTTTGAGTTTAGCCCGGACATACATACAGACAGACAGACACACAGACAAACATTCTAAAAACTATATTTTTGGCTTGGATATCGATTGTAGATCACGCCCCAAGTATCCTTTAAAAAAAAATTCAATGTACAGTTTTGACTTTCCTACGATGTTATTATATGTATAGATGTATGTATTTGTATTTAGATACTTTTTATAACAATAATTATTTCATTTCTTCGTAATTTAACTTTTTTATATTAATGAATATTAAACAAACATGATGTGTATTTTTTCTTAATCTAAGGTAACTAATATGAATTACTAATTCGGTTCATTGATGATTAATGATCAACGCAAATCATTAAACGTGTACTTAAAAATTAGTTCAAAACATTTAAGTTTTTATCCCTATCTATCCCTTTTGCTGCGATTATTTCAAGATACGGCAGACGCCATTGTATTAATCTTATTCTTACAATTTATGTATTTTTGGCTTGCGAATATATTATTATTCACAGTATTTATTTTAGGTGGACGTAAGACCATTTCGTCAAGCACTACTTAACACCGTTAGAAAATGGGGTAACATGTATAAAGAGCATTTGGTCAATGTCGTCACATCAAGTCTTAGTGACTTAGGCAATTTCATCCGCGAAGCTGATGAAGGTACTCGTCCTTTTCCTTAAAAAATAAATATATTTATATGGCCTCCATCGTTTCGGACGGTATTAATCATAATAAATCAAACTTGAACAGGCTTGCTCCAAGTGGTCCCTGAAGGTGACTATGACGCCTTGGTCAATATTATGGGTTATCTGATGAATGTCAAAGATCGTACGGCTGCAACGGACGATATGTTCCAACCACTTACAGAAACAATTGAATTATTGAAGTTCTACGACATGGATATACCTGAGGAAGTCAATGTGTTGCTCCAGGTAATAATAATCTTAAAAAACTAAATCTGACTTAGAAACTAGCTTTAAGTATAGATAATAATATAAAAAAAGACAATGGACAAAAGGACTTCGAAAGAGGTTTCGAATTTATATCACTCTGTACTTAACTCAAGTGTTGTAATTATTGTTTACAGGAATTACCGGAACAATGGCTAGCAACAAAGAAATTAGCTCTAACAGTGAAACAACAAGTAGCACCACTCCAAGCAGCTGAAGTCTCTGGAATACGAAAGAAAATTGCAACGTTTGATGCGCATGTTACATATTATAGAGAAGTTTTTAAGCGTTATGATGTAAGAGTAGTTCTTACTTACTCATATTATAGATTGACATTCTGTCTTTTACATATTTTAACTAATACAAATGTCTTATATAACTATCGTATATTTAAATGTCTTATATATTGTGTGGTTTCCGCTCTAAAAGCATAGCTTTGCCACCCCATACCATCCCGTGGGTGTAATAAAAGGCGAATAAGGGATACACTAGGGAGTCGGGCAGCAGCACCTCCTATGTACTAACTACCACAGCGATCGCCAACTCGCATGGCAAGCGCGGTGATTACGGCAAACCCCTTTAAATAGCAAAGTTATAAAACCTTTGGGGGAGGCCTATGTCAAGTTTCGTCGATATTAGGCTGATGATTATATAGCTCGTATGAACAGAACTGGGCAAACATACAACTGTCAAACTACTGAAACTGATTATAATACGGGCACCAATTATGCACATTGGCGTATAATTTCTTCACAGGTTCCGATGTGCCGCATTCGATTTTCGCTAATATTTTTAGGAGCGGCAATTAAAAATTCCAATTTTAAATACCAAACTACTGCAGGGTTCTTTGTTTTAGTTCTTTAAATATGATTGTGATGACCCCTACGAAGTAATGTCAAGAGTAGACTATGAATTGTTGTACTTAGAGGAAGAGATGAAAGGCATACAAGAGTCTGGGTCATTATTTGAAGTAAATGTACCAGAGTTTAAACTGTTAAAACAATGTAGAAAGGAATTGAGAATGCTCAAGGTGAGTGTTTGGGAAGAAATAAAGATGTACTCCATTCATCTGTTGCATGGTTCTGTATTCTTTTTGTATAACATAAGTGAACACGTCAATGATTATTAACTGAATTACGTGAATGTAAACAATTACAAGCGGTGTCTTAAAAATGAACAAATACAAAGTTAAAACAGGTCGAGTGAGAGAGAGAGAGAGAACAAAATCACAATTTTTTTATATTGTTTTCTTTATAATAATAATAATAGTTTATTTCCCAGATAATTGTACAATAACCACTTACAATAAATCCTTTTTTATGTACATAAGCAAAAAGTAAGTAGACTAGTTGAACTCTGGTACCCAAGGTAAGATTTAACTTGTGTTATGGGTACCAGTGCCCTCACAAGTTTGCACATTTTTGGAATTCCTTTGGAAGGAACGTGGCAGATAAGTCACCTATTAAACTTTAAAACTACTGTATTAAACTGAAAGAAAATAAATCATAAACTAAAAATATAATAATAAAGTAAATTTATTTTATTTGAACCTGCGATCTCTCAATATGTATGCCTTAAGTTTAATCAACATAGCTTCAAACTTCAATATGCTCCGAACACAACATCATACAAAGACACTTCGCACATCGGTATGTTGCAGTTATTTGAAATCTCATTTCTTATTATCATGAATCCGCTAGTAATGCTATAAAAATCATATAATTATTAACTAAAGTGGAGAAATGTAAATTGGTACTAATATGATCCATGTGGACTTATCTTGCTACTGCTACATGAAACTATTTGTATGATCCACACATTATTCTGAGCCCGACTGTGCTTTATTTTTGGGTCGCTGGGATTTTCCTAGTTGTGTTGACAATGAGAAAGAATTTTAAGTTATAATTTTGTTTGTCTGATTATATTCCAGCAACTATGGGATTACGTTTATATAGTGAGGACTAGTATTGAAGATTGGAAAACGACACCATGGAGGAAAATAGATGTTGAAAATATGGACATTGAGTGCAAAAAGTTTGCAAAAGAAATCAGGTTACTGGATAAGGAAATGCGAAGGTAAGACTTTGATAGTTTCTTCAACTGTGATTTAAAAGAAGAATAAAGAATGATTCTGCCTTCTTTTACCATTTTATTTGTTCAACTTAATAAAAAAAACTACAATTTTGCTACCTTTTCATAATTTTAGTTGGGACACTTACATTACTTTAGAAGCTACTGTAAAGAACATGCTAACTTCCCTACGTGCGGTTGGAGAACTGCAAAACCCAGCGATCAGAGAACGGCACTGGGATCAACTAATGAGCACGACTAAGGTGAACTTAAATACATTTGAGAGCTAAATAAATGAATGTAAATAAATAAATAAATAAAATAAAATGTAAATATAACATGAATGTTGTGATAGCACTTGCAAGAACAGGAATCGCTGATGGGTTTGATAATTATATATTAATTAATATACTATGCATTTTGCATGGTCTTTCTGAGTTGCCATCTCATTTTGTAAGAACAACAATGTTACGATGGTGACCTGTAATACAGGTTTTCTTCTAAACCTACAATAGGCACCAGCTCTCACAAAGCTAGTTACTTATTCTTAAGTGACATAAAATGTATTACCACCTTGTACTTGATCTTTGTGAGAGAAATAAATTTATTTATTATTATTATTATTACGATGTTAATTCCTTGAATACTAAAACCCGAAATGGTAAAGTACATAAATTACGTGGAATGTTGATGGTGACTCCCAATTTGAATTGATGGCGGCATGCATTTGCTTTGGATGAAATGTTCACATAATTGTACAGTTTCATGGTTGCCTGTCTTTGTATCATACATTAACTGTTCTGAACGTTTGAAGTGTGTTTGCGAATGTAAATATGTTTGTTATCCACAGAGCTTAGCAGCATTACCACGTGAGCTCACTGTAAGTATGACAATGGCGTGAGGCGCGTAGTGTACAGGATCTATAATTGCATAAACTTTTGAACTTTTGTTATTCGTTATTTTTAATGATTTAATTTCTTTGGTCCTTTAAATAGCACATGGCTTCATGTATCTGCCTGTAGTATGTTTGATTCTACTATTTACGACGATTATATCTGTTATTGTATTACAAATATATTTATGAGCACATAATAAACACAATAAATAAATCAGTTAACTAATGACGGTAAAGTATTAATAAATTTATCATTTTAGTATTCATTCCAACTATAAGCAATATATCAAAGTTTTAATGAACAGGTACGGATAGTAATGGATATGAATACAACACTAGCGGATTTACTAGCGCTAAACTTGCACGAATGCGAGGAAGAAGTAAAGAATATTGTAGACAAGGCAGTGAAAGAGATGTCGATGGAGAAAGTTCTCAAAGATCTGAACAGCACATGGAAACAGATGGAGTTTGAACAGGAGGTTCATACGAGAACGGGATGTATATTATTAAGAGCCAGTGAGGAGCTCATTGAGACGTTAGAAGAGAACCAGGTAAATAAAATATATTTATTGGTACACACATAATCTTAATTGCATCGGTATACCTAAAGGCGAATTATAAACAAATACTGACTGATAGCACGGACTGAATAGGTCATCTGATTTAATTAAGATTTTATAATGTTACTTAATATTGTGTTAGTATTAATTGTTAAATGTGTGTAAAATTGTTGGCTTGACAAGTACAGTGTATGTTTTATCCAAGTTATGGATATTTATCCATCATTACTTAATTGTTTTTTATCAGGTTCAGCTGCAGAATTTGATCACATCAAAATTCATAGCATACTTTTTGGAAGAAGTATCAGGCTGGCAACAAAAGTTGTCGATAGCTGACCAAGTGATTACCGTATGGTTTGAAGTACAGAGGACTTGGACGCATTTGGAAAGTATCTTCATGAGTTCAGAAGATATTAGGAAGCAGTTACCTGATGATTCTGCTAGATTTGATAGAATCGACACTGAATTCAAAGTAAGTTCTCCTGTGCTAAAGGCATCTCCTTTTGTTCTGCTAGTGTAGTCAACTACAAGTAACGAACATTAATTAGGTTTAAAGGGGGGAGGAGGGATGCGTCAGCAACTACCTACTAGCCCTAACATAGAGTATGATAAGTTTGCTATTACCCTTTGGAGGTGCCGTATGCTTATTTGTCGACTAACAGTGGTTTTAAAAAACAAAAATATGATTAAGCTTTAAGGTCTGCTTTTATTTTCAGATACTATCTAAAGATATGTCTAAAACGCCAAATGTAGTCGAAGGCACTAATAAAGAAGGTCTTGTAGATAAACTAGATAGTTTACAGAAAGATCTCATTATCTGTGAGAAGGCATTAGCCGAGTACTTGGAAACTAAAAGATTGGCATTCCCAAGGTTTTACTTTGTATCCTCGGCAGATTTGTTAGATATCCTGTCAAATGGTAATCAAGCTGATTTGGTAATAAGGCGAGTTTTATACTTACAAAATTTCACTAATTTATAGTTATTTTTATTTTCCTATTAAAGTATTAATTTATATAACGGGAGACAATATTTACAGGCATTTAACAAAGCTGTTTGACTCGATCGCTAAACTCAAATTCATTGAAAGTGAAAAGCCTACTGATAAAGTCGCATCTGGAATGATAGCAAAAGATGGAGAACTGGTGCCTTTCCACGGATCTTGTGATTGTACTGGTCCTGTGAGTATATGTTACATATTAAATAATAAAAGTTAAATTTAAAATAAGTATATAAACTGATTATAAATGTTATTTCATAGGTAGAAATTTGGTTAAATAGACTACAAGACATAATGAGATCATCGATTCGTCACTATTTTGGAGAAGCAATTGTAACTTACGAAGAAAAACCCCGAGAGCATTGGCTATTTGATTTCATGGCTCAAGTTTCATTATGCGGCTCACAGATCTGGTGGACTACTGAAGTAAATATGGCCTTTGCAAGACTTGAAGAAGGTTATGATAATGCGCTGAAGGACTATTATAAGAAACAACTGTCTCAACTCAGTACATTAATTTCCTTGTTAATCGGGGAGTTAAGTAAACAAGACCGACAGAAAATTATGACAATTTGTACAATAGACGTGCATTCTAGAGATGTTGTGAGTAAAATGATTCAAGGGAAAGTTGAGGCGGGGTCAGCATTTCAATGGCAGTCTCAGCTGAGACATAGGTGAGAAAATACGACAAGCGTGTCAACATTTTTGGAACCTCAACACTTTTGGATATCATAAGTATTTTAATGTTTTCGTTTTAGATGGGGCGACGCCGAAATGCACTGCTTCGCAAATATTTGCGATGCACAATTTATATACAGTTATGAATATTTGGGAAACACACCGCGTCTCGTTATCACTCCGTTGACTGATCGCTGCTACATTACTTTGACTCAGGTGAGAATGAGTGTGTCTTCCAGCGCCATATCTATACATATAATAAAATCGTAGGAAAGTCAAAACTGTTCATTGAATATTTTATTTAAAGGATACTTGGGGCGTGATCTAGAATCGACGTCGAAGCCAAAAATATAGTTTTTAGAATTTTTGTCTGTTTGTCTGTATGTATGTCCGGGCTAAACTCAAAAAGGACTGCATGGATTTACTTCAAATTTTGCATGATTATTACTAAGAGGTCGGGTCAACATATAGGCTACATAATATTATCACGCTATCACCTACAGGGGAGGAGCTGTGATAATTTATAAAATTTAACGCGAGTAAAACCGCGGGGCACAGCTAGTTAATAATAATAATGTTTGGTAAATAATTTGTTTGTCAAATATTCCGTTTTGGTATCATATTTGTACCCATACAATTCAGCCTTAGAAACTACTTCTATATGTTTTCACAGTCACTACATTTGATTATGGGTGGAGGTCCTGCTGGCCCAGCTGGTACAGGGAAAACAGAAACCACCAAAGATTTGGGCAGAGCGCTTGGTATAATGGTCTATGTTTTCAACTGTTCAGAGCAAATGGACTATCAGGTACATATTTATGAACATATAATATTATGAGTGTTTTACTTACTGCATATTACACATTACTGCAGCTAAATAACTTAAAGCTGTATCATGCCCATGAATTTGGTTGCTAGAGTTCATTGGGGAAGGCAAACGGGCCAGTAATGACTGAGTGTTAGTAAGACGTTTGGCCCCGAGTATTAAACGGTACGATAGTCACTGACCGCGACGAATATCACTGCCCCATTTCATACCGTGGGTGGCGGAGACGTCGTCCCGTGGGTATACGAGTATCTAAAACGGGTATGAAATGGGGCAGTGATATTCGTCGCGGTCAAGCTAAAATAGTTATTGATATGAATATTTACTTGACTTAAGTAATACTGTTCATGGGTGGAGTAACCATTGTGTTATGTGAAAACTTGTAATTCTCACTTCATACAATGCAAATAAGAATACATAAGTAAATCTATAATCCTAAAATTAATAATATATTTTGTACTACTCGTAGTCTTGCGGCAACATTTACAAGGGGCTAGCTCAGACAGGCGCCTGGGGATGCTTCGATGAGTTTAACAGGATTTCTGTTGAAGTATTGTCTGTAGTAGCCGTGCAAGTCAAATCAGTGCAAGATGCTATTAGGTAAGCCGTATCAACTAATTACATATAATTAAATAGAAAATAGTGTTTTATATAAAGTACGTACATGTTTTATTACAAGACCGTAAAGCAAATGTTATGTGTTGATATATTTAATATTTGTTGCAGAGACAAAAAAGAGAAGTTTAATTTCATGGGTGAGATTATAGGCCTCGTACCATCAGTCGGTATCTTCATTACAATGAACCCTGGTTACGCTGGTCGTACCGAATTGCCTGAGAATCTAAAAGCTCTATTTCGACCTTGTGCAATGGTAGTTCCAGATTTTGAACTTATTTGCGAAATTATGTTAGTCGCTGAAGGGTTTCAGGAAGCTAAAATATTGGCAAGAAAATTTATTACCCTGTATACATTGTGTAAAGAATTATTGTCAAAGCAAGATCATTATGATTGGGGACTGAGGGCTATCAAATCTGTGCTAGTAGTTGCTGGCTCCCTGAAAGTAAGATTTATTAGTTTGAATAAATTTGGACTAGTTTTTTCACAGAGAGTTAAATAAGATAAGTTTTTTTTCTCTTTATACAGAGAGGTGATCCTGGGAGACCAGAAGAAGAGGTACTTATGAGAACTCTCCGAGATTTCAACATACCAAAAATAGTGTCCGACGATATGCCTGTATTTATGGGACTCATAGGTGATTTATTTCCTGCTCTTGAGGTACCCAGGAAACGTGATTTAGAATTTGAAAGAACTGTAAAACAAGCTGCAATGGATTTATCCTTACAACCTGAAGATAACTTTATATTAAAAGTAGTTCAATTAGAGGAACTTCTAGAAGTAAGGCATTCGGTGTTTATTGTTGGAAATGCAGGTACAGGCAAAACTCAAGTATGGAAAACATTGTTCAAAACATATCAGAATTTAAAGAAAAAACCTATATTTAACGATTTGAATCCTAAAGCTGTAACAAATGATGAACTTTTTGGTATCATAAATCCGGCAACAAGAGAATGGAAAGATGGGTTATTTTCAGTAATAATGAGAGATCAAGCGAACATTGTAGGAGAGAACCCAAAATGGATTGTCTTGGATGGTGATATTGATCCAATGTGGATTGAGTCTTTGAATACAGTAATGGATGATAACAAAATCTTGACATTAGCTAGTAATGAAAGGATAGCTTTGACTCCAACCATGAGACTAATGTTTGAAATTTCCAATTTGCGAACAGCGACCCCGGCTACTGTTTCAAGAGCTGGTATTTTGTATATCAATGCACAGGACTTAGGATGGAATCCGTAAGCTACTTTATTTCTTGATAAATTTTAAGAATATTTCATAGGAATTTTGTCCTCTCATTATATTTTCTTCTCAGATATGTGACAAGTTGGGTCGAGACCAGAAAAATTCCTGCAGAAAAATCCAACCTTGTGATACTCTTTGATAAATATATACCACCATGTCTGGAGACTGTTAGAACTCGCTTCAAGAAGATCACCCCTATAGTAGACATGGCTCATGTTCAGATGCTTTGCCATCTGCTAGATTGTCTCTTGGTACCGGAAAATACTCCAGCTGATTGTCCTAAAGAGTGGCACGATATTTTCTTCGTTTTTGCATGCGTTTGGGCATTTGGCTCTGCCATGTACCAGGAGGGATCTGTGGATTATAGGATTGGTAGGTGTTGTTATAAACCATACATCCTTTAATTACATGAAACAATTTAGTGTAACGATATTTCCGCGTCTGAATAATATTAATTTCTAAATTTAAGTATAAAACTGTTACTAGCTTAACTCAACTATATAAGTTAAAGAACATTTCAAATCATGGAATAACAAAGCGTTTGCCAATTTTAATTAATTACTGGTAACATTGTTGTGTGAATATTTTACAGAATTTTCAAAGTGGTGGCTGAATGAGTTTAAAAACGTAAAGTTTCCTGCTGCGTCAGTTCCACCTACTGTGTTTGATTATTACATTTGCCCTGAAACGAAACAATTCACTCCCTGGACTGAGAAAATTCCTAAATTTGAACTGGATAGTGATATTCCTTTACAGGTATTTAGCGTATCTATCTATTAAGACGAGTGAATCTTGCTTAATATCATTTTCTAAAAAGCTATATCAAGTCATATTCTAGCTTCTATGACAAATAAAAAATATTCAATTTTATGGTTATTTACAGGCGGTCCTTGTACCAACAGCAGAAACTATCAGAATTAGATATTTCTTAGATTTGTTGATGAAAAATAAACACCCTGTCATGTTAGTAGGAGGAGCTGGTTGTGGAAAAACTGTACTAGTTAATGAAAAACTACAAGGGTAAGTTAATTTATGATAATGCAACGTTACGATGATTTGCTTATAGGAACAATAATACCTTAGAATTAGTAACAAAAACATAAATACGTGTGATGTTCCTAAAATATATTATTTTACAGCCTATCCGAGAATTATGCAATCCAGTCCGTACCATTCAACTTCTATACGTCATCAGAAATGTTACAAAAGATTCTAGAAAAGCCTTTAGAAAAGAAAGCGGGCAGAAACTATGGGCCTCCTGGAAGTAAAACTTTGATATACTTCATCGACGATATAAATATGCCTGAGGTTGATGCTTATGGGACTGTGCAACCTCATACAATTATACGACAGCATATGGACTATGGACATTGGTACGATCGTACCAAGTTATCATTAAAAGATATACATAACACCCAATATGTCTCATGTATGAATCCAACCTCAGGGAGTTTCACTATAAATCCGCGCCTTCAGCGACATTTTTGCGTGTTTGCGATCAGTTTTCCGAACACAGAGGCATTGAATAATATATACCATTCAATTCTGGTACAGCATTTGAACAATCCGGAGTTGAGAATAAATTCGCAAATTACTAAGCTATCAGGTATGTTATAAGCAGGTATATTATTAAAGCTTCTATAAGTACCAAATAAATGAAGTCTTGAAAATTAATACAACTATCATACGATATTTTACTGACTTTTTGAAGAAAAAGCTAGGTTGGCATTGTGCCCTACGGACTAAAAGAAGTCGTGCACAGTTTTGGACTGTAGCAGAATCTGGAATACGGAAAATAGACCAACTAATATATTTTGATTAAATTAGCTTTGATCATGATGATGAAAATAGACCAACTAATATATTTTGATTAAATTAGCTTTGATCAAGGAAAGCATGTTCTTCTACATTAAGAGTTGTGCCTTCAGAGAGACCCCAAAAATACAAAACATTTATCCGAATCTATTTTGATAAAACTGAAACTGTATTATTTGATTATTGTAAATATTTTAGTTCCGCATCTTATTTGAAATGTCGTCAGTTACCTAGCTTGCAACGAAAGCACAATATGAACGGCTCCTTATGTGCAGTATTATTAAGAAATATTAATTTCAATAAATAAATAAGCGAAAATTCTCAGAAAGGAAAAAAGATTATGAAATAATTATTTAATAGTGTACTACGTTTGGTCCATTTTATCTTTGCAAATTTCGAATATCAAATTGTTTGTTTTCATTTGTTACAGTGAATATTGTCCAGGCCACCATTTTGCTGCACAATAAAGTATCTCAAGTATTCTTACCCACTGCTATTAAATTCCACTATATCTTCAATTTGCGCGACCTATCGAACATATTCCAGGTATTTAATCGATCTATCATTGTCTATGCGATGTCTCGATTATGTATTGAATGTAACTTATTGCTTAAACGGATTATACGAGTCTGACTATTCACACAATTCCTTTTAGCATTCAAGTCATACTCAAGCATAATAACGTCAGCTATACCGCTGTAATGATGAAATAATTTGATCAGTAACTTGAGGATGCGTTAATGGTAATTGTTTAATACTTCAACATTTCTACTTGCAGGGTTTCCTTTTTAGTACTAATGAATGTCTAGTGAACCCATCAGACATACTTCGGTTATGGCTACACGAGACTGGTCGAGTGTATGGCGACAAATTGACAGAAGATAAGGATATTGATGCTTTCTTTAAGGTCCAAGCGGACATCTGTAAGAAGAATTTTGAGGTAAACTATAAAATGGCGTTGTAACTATTTCATATATTACAATATATTTCAAATACTGATTACTAACCTATCAAATCTATATAGGATATTGATGAAGGCGTAGTATTCGAACGCCCTAATATATATTGCCACTTCGCGGGTGGAATAGGCGAACCGAAGTACATGCCGATTGCAAACTGGGAACAACTCAGCAAGCTACTCACTGAAGCAATGGCCAGTTATAATGACCTAATAGCTGCTATGAACTTAGTGCTTTTTGAAGACGCTATGATGCATATTTGCCGGTAAAATTAGACTTTGTTCTTTTGTAAGGATGAACTCTATAACGGAGTTTCTCTGCTAAGAGATTTGTGTGTTTTATTGTAGGCATCGGTTTATAGTTAATTAGGTTTAATTTTCCCAATTCATCGTAATATTTTAATGTTTTTTTTTTGTAAAGTCAGTCCAAATGATGCCTTATAAATCCTTGTTTGTAGAATTTCGCGAATTCTTGAGAGCCCCAGAGGTAGTGCTTTACTAGTCGGTGTGGGTGGTTCAGGCAAACAGTCTCTGTCTCGACTAGCTGCTTTCATTGCTAGTTTGGAAGTATTGCAGATTCAGCTGAAGAAAGGATATGGCGTCTCTGACTTAAAGGTAATATGTGACTTTTATTCAAATTCAAAATTCATTTATTTCGTAAAAATATTACATTTGTGCGGAATCGTCAGTTTCTTTTTACCCTACCGTGCAGTGCATTACCTGGCGTATTAACTGAACTAGTCCTAGCTCAACAAATTATTTATATAATAATAATTTATATAAGCTTGTTGTTCTAGAATGAATTGTCCCAGCTTTATATCAAGACAGGTCTCAAAAATGTTGGCATAATGTTTTTGATGACAGATGCTCAAGTTGCTAATGAACAGTTTTTAGTCTTGATTAATGATTTGCTGGCGTCCGGTGAAGTAGCCGACCTATTCCCTGATGATGAAATAGAGAATATCTTAGCAGGTGTAAGGAATGAGGTGAGTTATTATTATTAAAAGAAATAAGCCTGAGAAATGTTGGAGTAACTGTCATGACATTCAAAATATTGTAGATGTATATATTTTGTTTTGTTGATATATTACAATACTTCAAAGTAGGTAAAAGTATATTAGTAATTATAGTATTGTAGGTAAAAGGGGCTGGTCTTCCTGATACAAGAGAAACTTGTTGGAAGTTCTTTATAGACAGAGTTCGAAAGCAGCTCAAAGTAGTCTTGTGCTTCTCTCCCGTCGGATCTACTTTAAGAGTAAGGTCAAGGAAGTTCCCCGCCCTAATTAACTGTACTTCAATTAATTGGTTCCACGAGTGGCCGCAAGAGGCGCTCGTATCAGTGGCCATGAGATTTTTGGAAGAGTTGGATAATCTGCCGGTAAACTACTACTGCTACTTTCAAATTATATGAAATGACTTTAGCTTATAAAAAAGAAAGGTTTTGCAAGAATATACGTTAAAACAGTCAAAATTCATGCAATAAAATAATGAGATTAATCTGATTTGAAGCTTCAGATAAGCTATAGATAACACATAAGTAATCTGTTATCGAAAGCATTCTTGCTACAACTTTTTTTTTTGATCTTTGTTTATTCATTTCTAAAGAATCAGTAACTTCGTGCCTAAACGTGAAGGTGCACACAGTTTCATTATATAATATAATATGCATTGCTTTGTTACGCTTAACAGTGCAAGGGCACTTTAAGCCTTTAATATCTACGTTACAACGCTTTCTAAAGAATACTACTAAAGAATATAACGATACATAACTTGAGTCTGTTCTTGTATCTAGGGTTCATTATTTTATTGCCATTCCTGATTATATCATAGTTTGAATTTTTCAGGTAACGTTAAGAGATTCAATCTCAAGATTCATGGCGTACGTTCATACTTCAGTAAACATTATGTCTAAATCTTACTTGGCAAATGAAAGACGATACAATTATACCACTCCTAAGAGTTATTTGGAACAAATCAGTCTGTATGCTAAGTTAGTTAATAATAAAACTGAAGAACTTCGCGCAAAGATTTTACGGTACGAATATCCAATTATTTGTTGTACCATCCTCATATTTTTGATGTATTTTAAGACTAAATGTTTTGTCTGAAGTCGTTGTCAGATGAAAATATCTAAAATTTATTAACATTCATTGTAAAATGTTTAAGGCTCGAAAACGGTTTAGAGAAGCTTGCATCTACCGCAATGCAAGTTGATGATTTAAAGAAAAAGTTAGCTGTGCAAGAAGTTGAACTACAACAGAAGAATGAAGCAGCCGACGCCCTTATAGAGATGGTTGGTATTGAAACTGCCAAAGTGCAAAGCGAAAAAGCACTTGGTGAGTAAAAATAGTTCTAAAAATTAACACAAATTAACATGATTTTATTAATTACATATGAGTTACCTAAATATCATTTGATGTATAGCTGATGCTGAGGAGGAAAGAGTGGGTGTGATCGCTGAAGAAGTATCTAAGAAACAGAAAGATTGTGAAGAGGACTTGATTAAAGCAGAGCCAGCGCTAGTTGCTGCTCAAGAGGCTTTGAACACCCTAAATAAAGCAAATCTAACAGAGTTGAAATCTTTTGGTTCACCACCGGGAGCTGTGACTAATGTAACGGCTGCTGTTATGGTATTAATGGCTCCAGGAGGCAAGATACCCAAGGATAGGAGTTGGAAAGCAGCTAAAGTACGTATCATAATTTTAATAAGAAAGTTGCAAAAGGATAATTTGACTGAATTATGTGAACAACTACATAAATAACTTTCCAGGTGGTAATGGCAAAAGTGGACGTGTTCTTGGAGGCACTTATTAACTATGATAAAGAAAACATACATCCAGACGTCATTAAAGCTATTCAACCTTACTTGAAAGATTCTGAGTTTGAACCAGGTAATATAACCTTAATCGACAGAACAATAAACCAAAATCTTTAAAATATTATTAATATTAAATAATTTAAAAACCCAACATATTATTTTTCTTAAAGAATTCATACGATCAAAATCGGGTGCAGCAGCAGGTCTTTGTGCTTGGGTAATTAATATCATAAAGTTTTTTGAAGTATTCTGCGATGTTGAACCAAAAAGGAAAGCACTACAAGCAGCAAACGCAGAATTAGCAGCTGCTACAGAGAAACTTAAGTCAATTAAGGCTAAAGTTGCGGTAAGTAGAATTATGATTTCGGATTTTCAGTGAATTTATAATGTAAAATATTGCTAAATTTATATCTGAAATTACGGGTACACTACATTAATACGAAAAACTTTATTACGACAGTCACAAATACGAATTTCAAAATACCGACTTCCATAATTCCGAATGGTAGAAAATTCCGAATATCACAACTCCAACTTATCATTACTCCTAGTTTTATAATTCCTAAATTTCAATATTCCTAACGTTTATAATTACTATTCACAAAATACCGGGCTTAAATAGATCGAATAACAAAAAGTTCGACTTAATGATAATTTGAAACATCAACAATACGAATAAAAATATGTTGTTTCCCTGGTCACAGTTCTAACCAGGTTAGGTTAGAATCCAAATGATTCACCAACAATATACAAGGGGATCTGGCACTTGGCGGCTGCATGCAACATGCAAGCAGGCAAGCATGCAACATGCTAGCAGGCATGCAGCATGCAAGCAGGCATGCTGCATGCCTGCTTATAGTTCGAATAAAACAAAAGTCAACATGTTGTGCTACAAAATTTTGTGACAGAAACGAATCGCTGCAAAACCGACTTCACGTAGTCTTGTCTGCCATACCCTAGAGTGCAATTTAAGCCCGCGTAGGCTAGGCATAGGATTCATTTCTGTCACAAAATTTTGTAGCACAACATGTTGACTTTTGTTTTATTCGAAGTATAAGCAGGCATGCAGCATGCCTGCTTGCATAAAATTCGGAATAAAATATTTCGGAGTATTTGGGTATTCCCCTGAAATGACATATATGAAATAACAGATATTGCTTTTATTTTTTTATTTAGTCCCTAGAAGAAAAATTAGCGAATCTGACAGCTGACTTCGAAAAAGCTACTTCAGAAAAAATGAAATGCCAGAGAGAAGCAGACGCCACTAATTCAACAATTCAATTAGCCAATAGACTTGTTAACGGCCTAGCTAGTGAGAACGTTAGATGGGCTGAAGCAGTTTCTAGGTATGAATAATTATAGAAAATTAAAGATATTTCTATCGGAGTTATTATACATCGTAGTTATAATAAAATTGTCGTTTCTATCTTCTCGGCCAATGTTTATGGCTCCAGATTATTTACTATTTGGCTGTTCGGATAAAAGGAAAAGATATCGAGAGATTATTCATTTAAATGTATTCTTGCTTGACCATTTGCCAAGAAAATACCTTTAATTGACAGAAAGCGGAATCAAATGTCTATTATGGGGACTAGATTCTACTTGTCCATGATAGTCCTCTTATCAAAGGGACTTTCATTATCTTCTCTGTTTTAATACTGGCTAACCGAATAAAAACTAATGCACGAATAGAGCTCACTGCATTTCAAAATAGTATTATATTATAAATTTCAGTCAGTTTTTTATCCAAATTGTATTTCATAACCATTGATTTTTCAGCTTGATGCAACAGAGTACGACATTGCCAGGGGACGTTTTACTAATATGTGCATTTATCTCGTATGTTGGATGCTTCACTAAACAGTTCAGATTAGATCTCATGCACAAGAATTGGCTGGTCTTTTTGAAATCTTTAGAGGTAACTGAAGTATTATTATTATAGACAATAGCAATAAACATTATTTGATATTTCAATTTTACTTGAGAATATATGTTCCACTTAAGCGTCTAATAAAAAGAAGAGCATGACGACGTTTAAGTACAAATGTAATAAACTGCTATCATCTCTTCAGGAATATTCTTAATATGGAACAGTATCTTTGTGAGAAGTTATTGTTACGTAGTAAGAATATCTTATTATCTTTTGTAGCTAATCATTAGTTTAATATATAAATCATATTTAACTATCTTAAATATTCATATAAACAAACTTAACGGATTTTATATGAATCTACCTGAACAGATTCATTTCCATATCTTTGTACATGCTCAATTTGTTTCATTTATATTAACTTTGTGTATGAATTCCTTTATGGAAAGACTACATTGGCTACGACATCATATCATAGTTATGAAATGTTCACTCAAAAAGTCTCAACACAACACGCGTATACAAAATAGTTTTTCTAAAACTAAGTTGTATGATTCAATCTGAACCTATTAAATCTCAACAAATAAAATTTGTTATGTGTTAGCACTTAGTGAAGTGAAAGATTTGAAAAGACTACAAGTTCATTTTCGGGAAAAAATTACAAACTTATCTTCTCGCTGGTTTTCGGTTTCTATTTTACTGGTTTTTGTTAAATTGTGTTTGTTTTCCTGATTTACTGTCATACCGAGGTCTTTTCTTAATTTTAGCCACCAATACCAACTACAGAAGATTTAGATCCATTGTCAATGTTAACTGATGATACAACGATTGCAAGATGGCAAAATGAAGGACTGCCCTCAGATCGAATGAGCACTGAAAATGCTACAATATTGTCCAACTCTGACAGATGGCCATTGATGATAGATCCTCAGGTACTGGAAGTAACAAACTATAATATATAATAAGCTTAAACTCATCTGCAGACATTTATTATTTAGGATTGATACCACACACAAGAGATCTGTTTGTATCATGTAGATGCTGTACTAAGAGTAAATGTGAGTTACCTCTAAGGATTATTTGTTTCCAAAGTTCATTGAGATACATCATATTCCTTGGAGCGGCATTGTTTTTAAACAAATTCAGGTTATATTTTGTTTAAAAATAAATAACACAACCAGGTCACTGTTTTTGGAAGCGTTGTTTTAATTAGTGGTTTTAATTAAGTATTCATTTAAAAATAATAATGCTTAGAATACTACAGGCAGATAGTTTATATTTAAACTTACAACTAGAAAAAAATATATAATTCGGCGGGGTTCATTGTATTAATCTGGGGTAGGTGCCGTTAACCGACCAGACAAGAAAATTATTGACTGCCTTGCTAACACCATTACAGAGAATGTAGGTGCCATCGATCGGCTTTGTTTCTAGAAACACAGTTAAGATTTTTAATATGTATCATCACCATATTCCCAACATAAATTTTATGGTCTCCAATATTATGATTTCAGTTACAAGGCGTAAAGTGGATCAAGCAAAAGTATGGTGAAAACCTGCAAGTGATACGTCTCGGTCAGAAGGGATATTTAGAAACAATTGAGAAAAGTATTATAAAAGGAGAAACAGTTCTATTGGAGAACATAGGCGAAACTGTAGATCCTGTATTGGATCCTTTACTTGGACGTAATTTAATCAAAAAGGGGCGGTAAATATTCATCATTTAAATTTCATAAGAAATTACGCAATATATGAACATGAGTGATTCTTGGGATCTTATATTTAAATAGTAAACTAAATTCTTATATATTTCTACGCAGGTTTTGTTGAACTAACTTGTTTATACTAACAGTTATTGAGTTTTAATAACTAGATTGTGATGTTAAATTAAAATATGTTGTTTCCTAACAGAGCAATTAAGATGGGTGACAAAGAGGTAGAATACAGTCCAAACTTCAGATTGATTCTCCATACAAAGCTAGCAAATCCACACTACAAGCCTGAAATGCAAGCTCAGACTACGCTAATCAACTTCACTGTCACTCGAGATGGTTTAGAGGATCAGCTTTTAGCTGAAGTAGTTAAAGCCGAAAGACCAGATCTAGAAGAATTAAAAGCAGAATTAACTAAACAACAAAATGAATTTAAAATACAGCTAAAGAAATTGGAAGATGATTTGCTATCAAGGCTGTCGTCTGCCGGTTCAGATATTCTGGGTGATACAGCGTTGGTGGAAAATTTGGAAACTACTAAAAAGACTGCTGCTGATATTGAGAAAAAGGTATATTATTTAAGTTGTTGTTGAGGAGTGAGATATATACGTGCATTGGAAGCTTTCGTGATATCCTACCATACTTTACAATGAAAGTTTGATCAAACATTTGAAGATGTTACGAGTCGGATAAATCATTTATATTATTATGTCAACAATAGAGGATCAACAACACGTCTGTTAGAATCTGAATCTTAAGACATTGATTGTTGTCGTAGTTTTTTATTATAATCTGTGTAATATCTTTTCAGGTTGCAGAGGCAAAAATTACTTCAAAGGAAATAGACGAAGCTCGAGAGTTTTATCGACCAGCTTCCGCCAGAGCTTCGCTTTTATACTTCATTCTAAACGATTTAAATACCATTAATCCTATATACCAGTTTTCTTTAAAGGTATATCTAGATTTACTGATATCATTTAGTAATAACAGAACATGTTACCAATAAGCAGATGCAAGTTAAATAATTCAAAATCAATAGTCCTAATATGACATGAAGTAAATAAATCTTTAAAATGAATAACTATTAAATATATATTATACTAGCTGTGCCCGCGACTTCGTCCGCGTGTTAATTAGTTTTTTTGTTTTTTAGTAAAATAAATGACTTTTTCTAAAATAAAAGTAGCCTAAGTTACTCCTTATTACATCAGCTACCTGCCAATAAAAGTCCCGTCAAAATCGGTCCAGCCGTTTCAGAGATTAGCCGGAACAAACAGACAGACAGACAGACAAAAATTGTAAATAATGTTATTTTGGTGTATGTACCGTATATATATTCATATTTATGTAGTCAAAACCGGTTATTTCAATATTACAAACAGACACTCCAATTTTATTTATTTGTATAGATAACAAGATGTACCGCAGAATAGCGTTCTAATTTTAACGCACCTATTTAAAAATATAAACATCCTGATTTCTCTTCGTTAGTCTTGGACGGGTTTACACTTCTGATTGGATGGATTGACAGCGTCGAGAAAATCTCAGTCAGAAGTATGGAGGCAATCTGAGAAATAATATCCGTTTTGTTCTATCCTACTCAGGCATTCAGCGTAGTGTTCCAAAAGGCGATATCGCGTGCAGAACCAGCAGATGAAGTGGCACAACGAATAAGAAATCTTATCGATTGTATCAGCTATTCAGTGTTCCAATATACTTCTAGAGGGTTGTTTGAATGTGACAAACTTATATTTGCCTCACAAATGACATTCCAGGTATTACACTCTATTGAGCACAAGTGCTTTAACTTAAATACTTTATTTTTTTTTAAGTTATCCATAATCGCATCATATTCAACCTTAATAATAAATATTCTATGATTCAAATTGAATATAAAAAATATACAAAGTTATTATGTTTTAGTGCCGCTAATTATGAGCTTAATCAAACCCCGGGAGGTTTGTGTAAGCTGACAATTAGCGGTGCATATTGCATCCCACAAAAATATACACATGCATGAGGACAATATAACCATGCGAATTACATGCGTCGGTATGATACCCAACAAGTGTTAAAGTTCTCCACGGACCATTCTCAAAGGATTCTAATCCGTTGAGTGCTCGAATCTGACTCCTTTAGTCGCATCCTACATATCTAAATATGATTTCAATTTTAGATCCTTTTAATGAGTGAGGAAATATCTCCGGTGGATCTTGATTTTTTCCTCCGTTTCCCAATAAAACCTCACGTTACAAGCCCCGTAGATTTCTTGTCTAATCAGAGTTGGGGAGGAATTTGTTCCCTCGCTGGGAAAGATGAGTTCAGAAACTTAGATAGAGATATTGAAACGTCTCCCAAGAGATGGAAGAAGATCGTGGAGATAGATTGTCCAGAAAGAGAAAAGTTTCCGCAGGTTTGTAGATTTCCTTTGTAATCGATATTTTAGAAACGTAGGATAGAATTATATAATAATGTATCCAATTCTTCAGGAATGGAAAAATAAAACGGCTCTTCAAAGACTGTGCATGATGAGAGCACTACGGCCTGATAGGATGACTTATGCGGTAGCGTAAGTATTAATATTTTTACAACTAAATAGTTATTCGTGTCAATCGGGTTAGTTATTTGCATGCAGGATTCCGCTTCGTGCTCTAAGTGTATAGCTCTTTATCAAGCGCGATGTCTTGCAAGATAGCTGACTACTGGTTCCGCAATCAGTGGCCTAGTCTAGCAAATCAGCCAGCTACTTTTGGTGGTATGTTGCGTGGTTCTTATTGGAGTATAAAATTCAGTTCAAAAAATTGTGATCAAAAAATCACATTGAAATAATACGTTCTCTATATTATACACTATAATAATAATCTTTTAAATCCACGAGCCCCACAAGATTTCATTTCGTTATGTTATATGGACCAAAGTCTACAAATGGAATTTCTCCTTATGCTTAAAATGTTGATGTAGTCTTTAGACTATAAGCCCTACCGCATGTTGGGATAGTTTCACAGTGTAAAAACGGACACTTTGCTGAACTATGTATGGAACAATGTCTCCAGCATGGTTGAAGACACAGTATCCTGCATGCAGTACCGTGAATACCCTACCCAAAGTTGATTTGTGGATTTACAAGACACTTTTTATTGTAGTACCTATATTGAAGAAAAAATGGGCACGAAATACGTAGAAAATAGGACAATGGAATTTAGCAAGTCTTTCGAAGAAACGAGTTCTACGACACCTATATTCTTCATATTGTCTCCGGGTGTGAACCCATTGAAAGATGTCGAGGCATTGGGCAAGATAATGGGATACACAGCTGATAATGGAAATTTCCATAATGTATCATTGGGTCAAGGGCAGGAAGTAGTCGCTGAGCAGGCGATGGATGAATCTTTGCAGAAAGGTCATTGGGTGGTTTTGCAGGTTGGTTTATAAGTTTTATTAGTCGTAATAGTTTACTGAATCTTTAATTTATTTTTTAATCTTCTCGTTAATGTCAATTTCTGGGCTCTTTTTCCTGACTTGTTAATAAGCTACTTGCAGGAAAACATATGAAAATTTTGCTCGACAAATATTATAAACAGCCACCCAAAATTTTAGAATATATCAGATTTGGCATCATCATCATATCAGCCGAAAGACGTCCACTGCTGGACAAAGGCCTCCCCCAAAGATCTCCACAATTGCCGGTCTTGCGCTCTCCGCATCCAGCGATTTCCAGCGACCCGCACAAGATCATCGGTCCATCTTGTAGGGGGCCTGCCCACGCTGCGTCTTCCGGTTCGTGGTCGCCACTCGAGAACCTTTCTGCCCCAGCGGCAGTCGGCTCTACGAGCTATGTGCCCTGCCCACTGCCACTTCAGCTCGGCAATTCTTACTCTTAGATTTGGCATATGTAAATAATATCTATTTTTTCAGAATATACATTTAGTAAAGAAATGGCTCCCAAGTTTAGAAAAGAAGATGGAGAGTTTTGCAAACGGATGTCATGAAAAGTTCCGTCTGTTTATGTCTGCTGAGCCCGCTGCTACAGCAGCCGCTCATATTATACCACAGGGTATACTGGAGTCCAGCATCAAGATCACTAACGAACCTCCTACTGGTATGCAGGTAAGTTGTCTTAAGAAAAGTACAGTAAAGTGGATTTATTTCTTACATAGTTTTTGTTTTCCATTTTGAACACATAATAAATTTAGGACAATAAAACGTATGCGGTTCTGTTGCTCAGTAAGAGAAATGAAGGCTAACACGTGAACTTAAGTGGAGGTGCTTTTTGCAGTAACAGTTGAAGCTGAAGATATTTCCTTTTCCTTTTATTTTCTATAATTTTAATAGCTTTTTTTTATTGTATGTTATGTCACAGTTTGTGTGAAGTGTTGGTGTCACTTAAATGGAATCCTATGTACTACAGGCAAACATTCACAAAGCTCTAGACAACTTTAACCAGGAAACCCTGGAGATGTGTGGCAAAGAGGCAGAATTTAAAGCCATATTGTTCGCCCTGTGTTATTTCCATGCGGTGGTGGCAGAAAGAAGAAAGTTTGGACCTCAGGGATGGAATAAGATTTACCCGTTCAATGTTGGTAAGTATAATTTAAAAATATTTTACAATAGTCTTTATTACTCTGATATATTTTGGTATTAAAATTAATTTGCATCAAGCAAGTATTATCTTGAGAATTAATTTGCTTTTTAATTACTTTCTACTACCTGATATCATTCACCTGAATATTAAATCTCTAAAAGGGGAACTTCTTTAATGAGGGAGTGTGGCGAGAAGAGATGTGTATAATGTGAGAAGTATTATTATGTATACGTACGACACATTTTTGGTACCTATAACTCAGCAGCAGTTTTCTTTAATTATTTACTTTACTGTTTAGGCTGTACGTTGAAATATAATGATCTTGGTTTAAAATCTATTATTTTATATTACAATTTTATTATATTTTTATTTGATACTTCTAAAAAATATAATGTCACAGTGAATTTTTTTAGGGGACCTAACGATCAGCGTGTTTGTTTTGTACAATTACCTGGAGGCAAACTCAAGAGTGCCATGGGAAGATCTTAGGTATCTTTTCGGTGAAATCATGTATGGAGGGCACATCACTGATGACTGGGACAGACGACTCTGTAACGCTTATCTTGAAGAGTTGATGCAGCCCGATCTCGTAAGTACTTTCCTAAAAGTAAGTAAGTCCTCGTGATCCTGTAGTATTAAATGTTAATATTTCAGGTTGATGGTGAACTCCAACTAGCTCCTGGTTTTCCCGCTCCTCCTAACACTGACTATGCTGGGTATCATCAGTATATAGAAGATGCTATGCCAGTTGAATCTCCATACCTCTACGGCTTACACCCTAATGCAGAAATTGGATTCTTAACTACCACCTCAGAAAATCTCTTCAGAACTATTTTTGAGATGCAGCCGCGAGGTGATCAGGCTTCCGGGGCAGCTACTGTTACTAGGGAGGAAAAAGTAAGAAGTTAATTTAGATATGCGATATATATTGTCACTACGCTGAACTATGAAGTTGATCTTCATAGTAATTTATCGTGAAATACAAAGAGTCTAAGAGTGTTTCTTTTTGTCACAAGTGAAGATTCTTTGGTATATCTCGGTTGCATTTCAAATATAGTCTTAAAACTTATATTTGGAATGCAACCAAGGTATACCTAGATGTCTTATGCACCGAGAGTGAAGTGGACAGATATGAAAACAATTTTCAACCTTTTGAAGGTGAAATAATTTAAAGAATGAATTAGATTTAATTGAAATTTTAACAAAAATGTATGCTTTTTATAGGTCAAACAAATGCTTGACGAAATCGTAGAGAAGCTACCAGAAGAATTTAACATGACAGAAATTATGGGCAAGGTTGAAGAGCGAACGCCGTACGTCATCGTCGCATTTCAAGAGTGTGAACGAATGAACTACTTAACGGGAGAGATGAAACGTTCGCTGAGAGAATTGGATCTTGGTCTCAAAGTAAAGTACATTAACACAAGTAACTGTAACAACTGTTTCCATCATGGATAATATATTTTCAAATTGTGCGTCATTACAATGTGAAAATTCAAATTAATTAATTCATCATCATCCTTTAAATATACTCTACATGTGAATGCATAAAAGTTACGGGTCAAAATATTTATTTTAGCTAAATATTTTGTTTATCCACTTTTCGAAATAAAATAAAATTTTATATCAATTTTCAGGGTGAATTGACAATTACATCCGATATGGAAGATTTAGAAAATGCTTTGTTCTTGGATCAAGTAAGTGAATATTGAGATGGCATATATTTAGCACTGGATCTCAATTAATATTGTTTTATTTTGACCAGGTACCTGCCATTTGGACCAGTCGCGCGTATCCATCACTGCTGGGTCTTTCTGCTTGGTTCGTCGATCTGACTTTGAGATTACGTGAACTTGAGACCTGGGCTACAGACTTTGTTGTAAGAATATATTTTCATTTTATTAGCTATGTGGCTAAGACATCTTGGATACATGATACATATTTAAAATAAATAATTTAACATTTGTTCGTTTGCTCTATTTCAGCTCCCAGTTTCAGTATGGCTAGGGGGTTTCTTCAACCCTCAGAGTTTACTGACAGCCATCATGCAGAGTACAGCACGAAAATATGAACTACCTCTTGATAAGATGTGCCTACAATGTGACGTTACTAAGAAGATGAAAGAGGAGTTCACGTAAGTTTAAATGCCAAATACACTAAATGTTAAAGATTATTGATTATTTTACAGCGAGAAGATTTCATTCATTGCAAATATTCTATTTGTTTTTTTAAGTTGAAATGACTATTCCTTTAAACTAAAAAAAGGAATTAGTGTTTATTATTCCTACAGGTTACGTTTAAGTCTACATCTGCCTCTAGGCTCTTGCGGAAACGTCTAAACTAGAACCAAACCTAGGTTAGGTTAGAACCTAACCTAATGTTGATAAGGTTCTATCTTGGAAGCTTGGCGTCATTTTATATTGTAGTTATTTTATTCCTTCAATATGAACCTTAATTGTTAAGAGAAATAACAAAAAAAAAAACTTGATAACACATGATTTTTTTTTCTCATAACAATCAATGTTATACAGCAATACAATGATATGTAGCATTATAATAAACAAAAATACTTAACAAAAAATGAATTTGACTACTTACAATGCTAAGTATCAATGTATTGCTACAAATGGGAAGCTGGGAGCCATTTTAATATTTTATAGTTCACTTCGTTAGATTGTGTGTCGAAATTTACATTTTATATGTTTTATATTTCATGTACTGATAAATAACTCTCTATCAGTTTGTTGTAGCCTTTAGAAAAGTATGTATTGATGATTATTATAAATACTGAGAGCGATTTTAAGAAAACCTTATTAAAAGGCAATGATATCTGGCGTTTAGAGTGACGGCCATGAACAAAATTCACCCTTTGTTAGTTGTGTGATTGCACTTTTATTGTTTTAGGTTTAAGTGAAATATTATTTGTGACAAAGTATATAGGATCATTATTACCATAATCATTGAGCTTTTTTCTCAATGTTTTAGTTTAATCTATACTGCATTTAATTGCAATCATTTTAATCATAACTATCAAATACAGAAATCAGAAAATTATGTTTATTTTATCATTTTCATTTTAGTCATCTTTCTTTTTATGTTGTTGTTATATTCCAATTAAATTCTGAACTACAGTTTTGTACTTTTCATAGGTACTGGTGAGTAACAACGCTTGGGATATTAAGTATAATTACATTAAATCGGTCCAGAGCCTCTGTAGCTATACCAGAAATATTATGGAAATATAACACGCATGAAGTAAGGCTGCACATGAACTAGGGTTTTTCCTCCAGTATATACATCTTAGGTAGCTGTACGTTAACGAAACGAATTTTGGAGAGCTTTCTGTAGATTCTCTGTAGAACGATCCATTTTAAAGTTAATTTCAGTACGATAAGTTGTAAATATTTTTCGACGGTTTTATTTATCTTGTAAAATATCAAAATATTGTATTTCTTCTACTTCTTCTATGAATGCTTCAAGATTATCTTGCCTAAAACTCTTCGCTTCAATAGCCTTTTCTGGTCTATTAGTTTCTTCTTTATATAGTTTTACATTAATGTACCTATCACTTCTATCTCTATCTCTATTACCTTCTCTAATCTGATTAGTGTTTAATTAATCAAAAGCGATTCTAAAATACGGCGTTGTAAAAATGCTTTTCGGTCTGTAAATAAGCTAAGTAATTCATGAGATTTTTGTAAATACTCCTTATTGTTAACTTAGGTCTTCGGTGTGGTGTCAAATAAAAATAAACTAAAATAATTGTGTAATTGGTGTTATTACCTGTTGTCATATTTCTAGCAATAGATTTTTGACTATTGATGTATTTTAGTTTTCAAAAATGTTTTGATAACTGTTTGAATGAACACTAAGATACGTGATAAGAAAGATTCATTTTAATAATATTAATGACACCAAACCAAAGATCGAAGTAACCATCCAACATTCACCATGACTTTTGACTATCCTAACTAAATGTCTGATGCTAGGATCGCTGACACACGATCAGCTCCTCGCGATGGAGCCTTTGTCCATGGCTTGCTCATGGAGGGTGCCCGATGGGATCAGCAAGCGGGCATCATCATGGATTCTAAACTCAAAGATCTCTTTCCACCAATGCCAGTTATCAACGTTAGAGTGAGTATGATACACGAACAGAACACTATACGATTATAAGGTAATTTGTTGGTGGATTAATAGAAATGTGGATAGTTGCCAGTAGTTTTGCCATAATTCTCTAAACAAAGATGGCAAAAGACTGAAGAGTTTGAATAAGATGCGGGCAATCTGTTTTTGTGTAATATTAAATTACATTACGCGAATTATCTGTTGTAGAAACCATAGTTGGTGGCGTTCATGGTAAGATACTTAAAGCTCGAGAATATTTAGAGTTTGCTGGGGGTTGACTGGGATGGGTTGTAGGGTAATTAATACGGATCTGCTTATCGATGTCTAAGGTATAACTTTGGAAGAGATCTTGATTAAAGGAAGACGTGATTACTCTCCAATTGTAACGAAAAGTGGAGGGACAAATGTGATCTTTAAAACAAATAAAATAAAAGACATTTACGAAGAAAACATTATGGCTTTGAGATCACACTTTGATGTTCAATTGGCTTGTTGAAGTTTCAAAAATCTAAATTTCGTTATTGCTTGGCGGTGCTATGATATGGCTATCGTGGTGCTAAATATTTTGTAGGTTGGAAAAAGCCAGTCACAGAAAGATCATTTATTTCACTCTGGATGTAACTCCTTTTCCATAAAACCTTTACGTTTATGTTTCCGTTCTTACAAACTATATGCTTAACATCAAGTAAGACTGAGGCCAATTGCATTATGCTATAAACAAAAATAAACAATTTCATAATAAAAATACTTGTTTTACAGGCAATCACTCAAGATAAACAAGATCTGCGCAACATGTACGAGTGTCCTGTATACAAGACTCGTACTAGAGGTCCTACTTATGTTTGGACCTTCAACTTGAAGACTAAGGACAAACCAGCCAAGTGGACGTTGGCAGGGGTAGCTCTACTCCTCCAAATTTAATTGTTGAGATGGCTATTTTTGCCAAAGAAGCTTGTAATCTATAAATATTTTAGTTGGGCGCTTACTGTTTAATTATTAATACCAAAAGGCTCTTTGTCTCACCCTATTGATAGTACAGACGCCAGCACATCAAGCTACCCCAATTTGTCAAGATTTCCCAATGGAAAGTGAACCTTATGCCTTGGTGATAAAGCTGAGGATCTATAAAATAAATTTGACAGATTGGGGTAGCTGGATGTGCTGGCGTCTGTACAACTTTGTAGTTATGACAAAGTATAAAAGTATGATGAATATCAGCCCATATTATGTATGCTTCTAATTAGTGTTAGTCATCATCATCGTATCAATCTTTAAAGATGACCACTGCTACGACTGCTTCACAAGAGCTTCTCACAGGGAACTTATGGGATATGTCAATGTCATTAGGGCTTAATTTATTGAGCAATCGATTAAATACTTACATATAACACCTTCTGTTTTGGTTTTAATAAGTATATTTAAACAGACTACGTTTAAGTCTGCATAAATTTGGATATTTACAATTTATTGATAAATATCCTGTATTTATGTGGAAACGCGTTTGTATTTGTGCCATTTTGTTATGTGAGTAGAGAGTTATTTCTTTTAGTTATTATTCTATTAGAATATTTTAATTATCTTGTGTTAACAGTTTTCATAGCATTTAACATCATAATTTTAAGGGTTCATGTTTTACTAGAGTTTATGAATAAAAAAATGTTGGACTATAATCTTTTTTATTTATTTAGGACCCTACAGCAGATTATTTAGTAGCGATAAATAATAGGAGTCAACACTCGTTCTGTAATCTCCAAGTGTACCGAATAAATATGAAAGAGACGTACAAAGTATGTTTTTAGGGTTCCGTAGCCAAATGGCAAAACGGAACCCATCGTCATGTCTGTCTGTCTGTCCGTCCTTATGTCACAGCTACTTTTTTCCGAAACTATAAGAGCTGTGCAGTTGAAACTTGGTAAGTAGATGTATTCGGTGAACCGCATTAAGATTTTTACACAAAATTAGAAAAAGAACAATAATTTTGGGTGGACCCCATACATAGAACTGAAACTCAAAAAATTTTTTTTCGCCATACCTATCTATACATGTGGGGTATCTATGGATAGGTTTTCAAAATTGATATTGAGGTTTTTAACATATTTTTTTTCTCAACTGAATAGTTTGCGCGAGAGACACTTCCAAAGTGGTAAAATGAGTGTACCCCTAACAAACTAAAAAAAAATATGATGTACATTACCATGCAAACTAACAACGAAAATTGGTTTGAACGAGATCTAGCAAGTAGTTTTTTTTAATATGTCATAAATCGTAAACCGTAATTTGCTTTCATTTAATAAACTGAAATACTTTCTGCTACGGAAACCTTCATGTGCGAGTCCGACTCGATCTTGGCCGGTTTTTTCATGATTATTACAATCAGTGTTACTATCTCTTGCCAGTTTTATAAAAATGCCATTTGATTTGACGTGTACAAGACGTGCTTATAGTGTAAGCACCATGTGATTTAAAGAGTTGTAATCCTATGGGAAGTGGTTAGCTTATGTCAAAGTTGTTCAAGTTACTCAGAATGCAGCTGACCATGGGGTACCGCCGATATTTATAGATTGTCCTCAAGCTTGTGTGTTTAACCCCACCGTTTTTTATGACTACTCCCGTACTAGGTAAATTAATACCTGTGACGGGGAAATTTTAAAACAGATAATTGACGGATACAAAGTACATCCAGACCATGGAGCTATTACAAAGAGGAGACGGCCTAAGCAACTGAGAACTGTGATTTTCAACTGAGTCCAAACGTCATCATGTAGGCGTGGCCTAAGTCAATGTATTGTTGGCGTTCGTCCTGTGCACATCTACGTCACGTTCACAATTTACAGCTATATTTGCGCTAGAAGATAAAAATAATGAAGTGTTGTGTTTTATCTTGTAAAAACTACTCGGACAGACGTTCTAATGCTATGGATGGCATCAAATTTTATTTGTAAGTAATTTTATTCGATTTTTTATCAAAATAGTTCTAGAAAATTCCCTTAAAGTCGGCGTTTCGAAACATAATTCTACACGACATTAGATGGCGATACTTGGGGTCATGGGAATAAAAAATATTTAGGTACGCAGAGCTCAGTACTATCATAATCTAATAATCGTATGTACTGAAATTTGTTTTACATTCATTCGTAAAACCCCTTTAATGGCCAAAATTCATTTTTGTAGCTTTTAATATAATTAAAAAAAAAAAACCGCCATCTAACGAACAAATATGAATATAACAAAAACAGGGCCGTAATTAGGATCCAGTTATTTTACCTAATGTCCCGCAGCTGTATCATAAATAGAAAGTACTTAAACATGGAATGCACTGCACAAAAAAAATACAATCTCCTATAAATTAAATATACTATGTACAGTAATTTAATTTAAGTTCCTACTTCCCTTCATTAGTATGCTCGTTGTTTACTTAATTTAAATTAAGTAGTTCAAGCCTACCTAGTTTATTTAGACAAATTTTAAAATTATGAATGTTATAGATTGCCATCTGAAGATAACCTTAGACAAAAATGGATAGCAAAAATTAACAGACAAGACTGGTCTCCCTCTAAATATACAAAAATTTGTTCTTGCCATTTTAACGATGAAGACTTCGTAGTAACAAAACTAAAAAAAATATACTGACGGGCCTGTTGGCGTGGTTGGTAGATACCCTGACTTTCACGCCGGAGGTCGTGGGTTCGATTCCCACCCGGGACAGATATTTGTGTGCATGAACATGTCTGTTTGTCCTGAGTCTGGGTGTAAATTATCTATATAAGTATGTATTTACAAAAGAAAAGTAGTATATGTAGTATATCAGTTATCTGGTTTCCATAGTAAAAGCTCTGCTTAGTTTGGGATCAGATGGCCGTGTGTGAATAATGTCCCAGGATATATGATATACAATTCCATGCCAACTTCCACCGAAAATTGGTTGGAACGAGATCTAGTAAGTAGGTTTTTTTATACGTCATGAATCTTAAACCGCAAGTTATCTTTCATTCAATAAACTCAAATACTTGCAGGTCGGAACTCTTGATGGGCGAGTCCGACTCAGCCGCTATTTTTGTAAAATAAGTCATTAACAAAATCCTAAATCTTCAATCGTCATTCATCAATGACGCTTTTATTCTAACATTTATTTTATAATAATATCACTGTCAATAAAAAAGGATATTATTATCATTATTCGCAAAAGTAAAAAAAAAACAGTACTCCCTGGAACGAAGTTATGAGTCCGGCCCTGTTGCATCCTGCACTGTGTGACATCTAGTGTAAGAAAGTTAAATTACTACTAATGATAGTCAACAAAACATGCGATTAGTTTACCTATTGACCGGTAGATGTAAACAAAGAAGTAGGCGGGCTCTAACACCCTCTCCCCCCCGCAAAATGTCACGCGTTGTTTCATAGAAAAATCGAATTACAACGTCTCCTCTTTGTAATAGCTCCATGATCCAGACTTAGAAAAACTATTTATGGGTCACACAAATAAAATCGATCCCCGCACAGAACAAATATTTGTGTAATCCAATACACAAAGATTTGTTTTAATTTGTGTAATACAGTTGTGCTGGGGCAGGCTATGCTATGTGGCCGTGAATTTTACGTTGTAAGTCCCCCTGTCATACAGGGAGATATTTCTTTAGTGTGGGCATTGCCTTAAAAAACTAACAAGAAATGAACGAGTGAATGACGTATACACTCGTTTTAAAATCTATACAAATAAATAAAATTGGAGTGTCTGTTTGTAGTATTGAAATAACCGGGTTTTAATTCATTAATATGAATATATATACGGTACATACACCAAAATAACATTATTTACAATTTTTGTCTGTCTGTCTGTTTGTTCCGGCTAATCTCTGAAATGGCTGGACCGATTTTGACGGGACTTTTATTGGCAGGTAGCTGATGTAATAAGGAGTAACTTAGGCTACTTTTATTTTAGAAAATTCTTTTATTAAAAAAAAAAAAACGAAATAAACTAATTAACACTCGGACGAAGTCGCGGGCACAGCTAGTCTAAAATAAGAATGAGAAGAGCAAAAGAGCAATCCTAATCACATCAATATTAAATAAGACTTCGAGCGGAATAGAGGCTCTAAAGTGTTCGCAAGAGATTTGTCTGTTGGACAGAGCCAACTTTCGAAGTCTGAGGCTGGTAGAATCGTCACGTCAAAACCTGAGTTGCTAGGAGAGATCGAGAAGTTCTACGGACAGTTGTACACGACAACTCGACTTCCTGTCAATAGTCATGCCCCAGATCCAAGAGCAAGACTAACCCGACACTTCACGCAAGATATCCCGGAAGTCAGCCTGCACGAGATTAGAATAGCTCTCAAGCAACTGAATAACAACAAGGCGCCGGGTGATGATGGAGTTACAGCTGAGCTTCTGAAGGCGGGAGGTACACAGATCCTGCGGGCCCTTCAGAAGTTATTCAACACCGTCATACTCGAAGCTCAAACGCCAAAAGCATGGCACAGGAGTGTGGTGGTGCTTTTCTTCAAAAAGGGCAATAAAACCCTGTTGAAGAATTACAGACCCATCTCACTGCTGAGCCATGTTTATAGTACAAGTTGTTTTCGAGAGTCATTACGAATCGTCTCGAATGCAAGTTTGACGACTTCCAGCCTCCCGAACAAGCCGGTTTCCGAAAAGGCTACAGTACCATATACCACATACATACGCTGCGGCAAGTTATACAGAAGACCGAGGCGTATAACTAGCAATATGCTTAGTGTTTGTGGACTATGAGAAAGTCTTTGATTCTATCGAAACTAAGTAGGTTGTAGGGATAACAAGTAAAATTGCGCATTTCATAGATACGAATGCAAACTAAAGGTCATGGAGGGCGTTGATAGTCGCGTAGTACTCTCGGCGGGCGAATGTACTCATTCCAACAAGATTTTGTACGGACGCCAGCAAATCAAGCTACCGCAATCTGTCAAATTTCCCTAATTGAAAGTGAACCTTATGCTTATGTGATATCGTTGAAATTCTATAAAAGAAATTTGACAGATTGGGGTAGCTGGATGTGCTGGCGTCTGTACATCATGTAGTTGATAGCGTCACGAGAGTTGTTTTGTCCTAGGTAAGTTACGATATCGTCGACTCGTCGTCTAAGACGTGTCTCTTATTACGGTAAGAAAAAGTTGAACAATACACTGGCCTAATGGAATTGCTATTTTTATATTAAAGAATTAGGTCATTCGCCGTTGGTCATACAAAAATCTCCTCTACAAAATATAGGACATACGGTAAAGAGGCGAAGACTTTTACGAGACAGGGCTACTAATATGGGCTTTGTATGAGCATTAAAAGCGCAGTAGTTTTTTTTTAATAGGCAGAGCCTGTACTAAGTCAACCAGATCCCTGATAAACATACTTATATATGTCTAAATACATAACAACATGTTATAGATAGATTCGTGCTCATTACACATAGATTTGTCCTGGGTGGGAATCGAACCCACGACCTCTGGTTTGTCACGAAACACGTAGGGCTCTGAGATGGCTTAACGACTGTTTTCGAATGACTACAATTGGGACCGACGACAGCTTAAAGTGTCCTCCACAACACAGATACACTTTATCACATTATTATTATTTTTTAATGTTAAATGAAGTTAATTTAGGGGTGCTGTCGATCACAGCGCTCTCTAGTAAGATAGCGCTATGATCGATAGCTTTTTTTCAAGGTGGAGGCATAGGTAATAATAATACTAAATGCCTACAAAAACATTGGAAGGAGGTAAAAAAGTCTTTCCATGATTAGATGATCAATGTGTATTGAAAAATTTGGCCAGGCAATATATAGGTACTTAATTATATCGAGTAGCCCCGAATGCCCCATCATAATATTTAATATCTAAATCTGTCCAAACCATGACCACAAACAAGTTAATAAAAACATAATTACGATCGACAATGACGTTTGTCGTTTCCCGCGCTTTTCCATTAGCCACGCGCCGCAAAATGGCCGCCGGTTAATGGTCTGTGAACATGATAACTGATGGAGTAGGAGTTTGGTGATGGGAGAAGCGGGGTTAGAAATGTATATAATAATAATAATAAATCCTTTATTGTTGAGTGACCATGACTCATTTTTGGTTAGTAATAAGAACAAAAACTTAAGCCTATGTCAGTAATTTATAAAAATATTAAAAACTAAAATTACAACTTAAATATATATACTGCATCAATCCATGTGAATTTCCAAAGCAGTAAATTACATAAACGCAGGTAATAATAATATAAGGTACCATGGATATGAGATTTAGGAATATAATATTGAATTAGCACGCGATTAGTTGAGATGTTACGGTTCTAGAATGCATAGGTACTTAAATTTTTTATTAATAAAATAAAAACAGCTGAAGTGGCAGTGGGCAGGGCACATAGCTCGTAGAGCCGACGGCCGCTGGGGCAGAAAGGTTCTCGAATGGCGACCGCGAACGACGACGCAGCGTGGGCAGGCCCCCTACAAGATGGACCGATGATCTTGTGCGGGTCGCTGGAAATCGCTGGATGCGGATAGCGCAAGACTGGCAATTAATTCTCACCTAAACCTATACCCTCTTCTCAAATCAACTTGCAAAGCATCAGTATCAAACTATCTTCAAACTTTAAATTACTCAGACACTGAAAAACTGCTAATTCCACTATCGTAACTACCTTCGCACTGGCATCTTCAAATTTCGGATTGTGTCTTATCACTGCCCTCTATCTCTATCTCTCTTGCCCACACACACAAACGCAAAACATTCCATTCACTACACAATCACACACACATTAGTATCCATTTTAGGCTGTTATTTTTATTTAAGCTGTTTTTGTTTTTATTATGATTTTATTCTTTTGTTTTTCTTATGTTTTTATTTTGTTATTCTTCTAGTCTATAAGATCATACTTTACAATGCTATAACTATGTCTTGCTCTGTTATCTTGTTTGTACCTTCTGCGGGAGGGCCTGGTGACTCGTAATACAGGTTATTTTTTAACCTACTTCGAGCGCCAGTCTCTCACAAAGTTAGCCCATAAATAAGTGTCACATTTGTAAACTTAATCATAACTTGTGAGTGAAAAATAAACTATATATTATAGTTATTAGCCACGTAAAAGTTAACATTTAAATGAAAACCAACCAAGCGCGAGTCGGGCCTGCACACGAAGCATCTCATACGATCGAGGGACTACTCTGGAATATATTTCTGTTAGTTAAATTTAATTTGTTGTTACAGCGGCAATAAAAATTCACAAATTGTGAAAATTTCAATTGTCTATTACGCTTCATAAGATACAGACAGACTAAATGAAGAGATATTTAATGAGAATAGCGTACCGTATTCGATGACACTTTTTGGCATTTTTTTCATAGAACACAGTAAAATAAAGTAGATGAAAAGCATTTTGCTGCTAGCATTTTTTTACCCATAAATGTAACCCATAAATAGTTGTTCTGAGTCTGGATGTAATTTGTGTCCGTTTATTGTATGTTTGTAAAGTACCCCGTGACACAGGGATTAGAATCCCTAATGCGGGCGTTGTCTCGAAAATGCTTTTCATCTAGTGATGAAAAGCATTTTTCTACTAGCATTTTTTTTAACGGACAACGCCCGCATTAGGGATTCTAATCCCTGTGTCACAGGGTACTTTACAAATACAATAAACGGACACAAATTACATCTGGATGTAATTTGTGTCTGGACTCAGAACAACTATTTATCGGTCACACAAATAGTTGTCCGGCGCGGGAGTCTGACGAGGGACACGAAGCGGCGAGGCGACTGTCTTAGCCGCTGCACCATACGTGCAGTCAGCTGAGTTCAGCTGAGTGTAGTTAAAAGGATGTAAAAACATTGATTTCAATGGGTCATTTGATTTTTTCGGTGATTATTATGAATTCAGATACATATGATTATGCACTCATATCACAAGTATGTTCACTAGCATTATGTCAAATTTGAAGAAGATCGGTTCAGCTGTTCAGTTGTAATACGGTCAGGAAAGTACTACATGAGTCACCTGAAAGAGCTTCGTTTACACTCAGCCCAAACATAAATTTGCTTACGACCATGTAACATGGGCTTTATTTTATTTTAAATGTTTAGAGATCTCTAAGAAAGTTAACAATAATGTAAACCACGGTATCAACAAATTGCTTAAAAATCATTATTTGGTGAGTCCTACCAAAAACTTATGAATTATATATGATTGTTACGAATCGAACCTTTTTTGGAATACTTTATATTCAAAATTCTTGTGCTATTGTAAATTTTATGTCATTGTCACAGTTGTTCACAGTTTTGCCCATTAATAAACCATAGTTTCTCCCATCACCAGCGCATTATTGGTATATGTTTAAGTTCCTTCCGATATTTAAAAATGATATTACGTACTACACATATATGTATAGTACTCATCATTACACACAAATAACCTGTGAGGCTAAGTGCCTAGTTAAAGAAGCATTTTATAATTAAAACAAAAGAGATGTGAAAGGTTCATGACAAATGGAAATCCGTTATATGTGAGAAGGGATTAGACGGGCGTGTTGGCGTAGTTGGTAGATACGCTGCCGTTCACGTCACATGTTGTGGATTCGATTCCCACCGGGAGAGATATTTGTGTACATGAACATGTCTGTTTGTCCTGAGTCTGGGTGTAAATTATCTAAGTAGTTATTTACAAAAAAAAAGCAAAATAAAATGTATATGAAGATTATCAGTTATTTGGTTTCCATAGTGCAAGCTCTGCTTACTATGTGATCAGATGGCGATGATATAGATGATATTATTATTATTATATTACTATTATCAGTTCTTAAACAGTGGAGAAACCGCTAATCATAAATACTATAAAAAAAGACGTGTGGCACTCGGGGATTGCCGCGGTAAAACTATTGCATAGCATTTTTTATCAACGTATGCAATTATTTGTGATAATAATAATAAAATGAATGCATATAGAGTACTAACTCATTTTCTTTCACTATTTTTTCGTGACTTTCTTCATTAATAAATGCACTTTGTTTATTCATATTTAAAACACTTTGTACACAAATTATACGAGTACAGATATTCACTGTTGTACGTAGATGTTATATACCTATACACGTATATACTTTCTCACAAACAGCTGATTACGGTAGTTTTCCAATATCGAAACCACAACTTTTGGTCATGTGTGGAGAACATACAGTAGGTACTCCTTGTAACTTTGCAGTTGCGAAAAATGTGAAAAGCATCTGAAAACGTAATTATTAACACAAGACTATTAATTTATCAAAGAATTCCAACAAAAAATCCTTTAATCAAGATTTTACCAAAGAGAATATAACAAACTGTTGCTATGGCTACTGTAGGTTAAATACTCTTTGGCTATGGCGTTTGATGACATTCCGTGAATATACGGGTGTTTTTTAATGTCGCATATTCTACCGATCGTTTATATGAAATAGTACTTACTCTTCACATTAGCCGGTTTATCACGTCAATAAAAGGGTTATTTATATAATCGCGTTGATATCGTTGAAAATATATTTTTAAACTTCTGTATTTATAATTTCTGCATTAATATAACAATAAATGCTTAAAAAACTACGAGATTAATTTAAAATAAAAATACAAAGTGAATTTATTTAATTATAAAATTAAAGGCGGGTTGCTGAACTAAAGAGACAAGCGTGATATTTCAAAAAGTCATTAAAAGTTCTGGTATTTATCGATAGATGGAACGAGTGGGGGGTGTTAGGTATTTTTTTCGTTACGGAATTTCTGGATTCGGTCCCCACGCACAAGGCCCGCGATAGAAGCTATGCAATAGCTTAAAAATTACAGGAAAAATGTATAACCTTCTTCTTTAGAAGACGGTTAAAAAATAGTAATCAAGTAACTTATTGTTTCCTAACTATTCAAGCAATTGCTTCTTGCATGCTATCTGTTGAAATAAATCACTAGTCCATGCTCGCAATAATAAATAAGTATTTATTTTATGATCCCAAGAAGCGCAGGAAGGTATGTACAATGCTACTTTAAATAAATGTTTCTGAACGCACTGTGCACCCTATCTACAGCGTGTAACAAAAACAGTGTGGAATGCTTAAAGAGCAAAAACTACGTATTTAAAAAGCTCAATTTTTATTTAGAGCACCAGTTCGAAGTTAAAACTATACCTAACTAATATTTTTGCATAATTAACAATGTTCTCACTACCTCCTTTCCAGCAATTCAAAGAAAACTTCGAATTTCAAATTGTCTTTCTAAACAAAGTGGTGCTTTCTTTGAACTGCACTATTTTTGAAATATATTGGTTTAAAAGCAGTTAGCCTAAAGTATGGAACAGTAATTACAAAAATGTGTACCATTATAACGTAGCAGTTAACTATCTGGCTTGCTCCATTAGAAGGACATATTCTTTAAAAGGCTTCAAATATATAATCGAATTAATATATAACAACAGGGACTGACAAATAAGGCATGGTAATGTTATTTAAACTAAAGGTCCTCTCAGAGACATAAAAGTTAGACCTTCAATTAATCAAACCTGAAGCTAATACTTTGATAACAAGTGGATATTGTCTTTACACAAATCCCAAGGCTTTCAAGGGAATAATAGTATTCTAACCAAACGGCAAATACCCATCGGACATATGCGTCTTCGATGAGAAGTAGTTTTAAAGTATAGACAAACCATCTATTCAAGAACAAACAGTTTATTTTCGAGCCGATAGGCGTGGTAGATACTTGCTTTTCACGCAACAGGTCGTGGGTCGATTCCCACCCAGGTCAGATATTTGTGAGCATGCCTGTTTGTCCCGAGTCCAAAATATAATTTAAATATAGTTAATAAGGAATATGCCTTAACAAACTATTCACGCGTTCGGTGTTAAGGTTTGATTCTCGATACTCACACACTCTTATACACACTCGTATATAATAGAAAGAGACAGATAAAGTCACACGGATGAGGTAAAACGCTTTTTACCTTACGTAACAATTTCTACCAGTCTAGTGCTACCGCATGTCACAAACACTTAAACTTAGTCCCAAAAATATTTAAAATGAAGTATCAGGCAAATTGAATATTAGTACCAGAAATTGGAAGTTATTTATCGGATGCATATCTAGTACCTTCCACCATTCAAGTCAAGACTTTTTATAACAGTTTTCTATTAAGTACTTTTGAATTCATTGACCTAGTTTATGATATTATTGTTAATAGTATATTGTAACGAAACAGACTTTTTTTTCATAATAGCATGCCATTAAAAGTTACGAGAATTGCAATTTGGCAGACTTCGCGGTTTTGAAACTGCATTCAAAGTTCTTTTCTCAGTCAATAGAGAAGCACTTCAAAAATGATTATAAATCCTTTTGTCTCTTAATAATGGCGCAAGTCCTACCTACGTCCAGTCAGGACCCACGTGTCGATTTTATAGGGGCCTTTGCCATTAAATCTTTAAAATTGAAACCTGAGAAATGGATGAGGGTTGTTGATACTAATGAGCAATATGTAATAGTGCAAGGTTTTCTGAACAATCCATTACCTTTACTCCTAGTGGTAGTCCTTACCAACGAGCTACAGTTGCAGCCTGTCACATCATTCCCCTGTTACATGAAGAACAAGGCCGTTTACTTTGTTAAATCTAGGGCTGGTGCTGTTCCGAGAGATAATTTCGATTCTGTGGTGACTTATGGTAAGTTTTAATTTTTAATTTAGAGTAAGTGAAACATATTTTAATCTGCTTCTCCTTATTTGTGCAGGAGAACTAGCGCCAAAATTAATAGACCAATTGGCAACGATGGTTGATGAGATTTTGGTGCCTTTGCTATCAAATCCCCTTAACCATCAGGGCTGGCCTCTTGTTATCTCCCAAAGTATTCTCAAACAGATACACAGTCTGAAGAGCATTGTGAATGAGGTGAGTCAATGCGTACTAAAATATTTTTTTATAAATGTCATGAAAATTATAACCATTAAGCTAAATAAACATACGAAAATATATAAAAAAATAATTGAATGGTAATGAAAGAGATAAAAAGGCGGTCACATTAAATGCAAATTATTATTTTTATGAATGAAACGTAACGAAAATTGTTGAAACAAATGAGTTGTAATTTTTTCAAAAATTCTAAAATATAAATGCATTGACATGTGGTAAGATATACTTTAAATTTACTTTGGCCCATTAATAGCATATTATTAAATTCTTTGCCATTGAGACAACTAGTAAAAGGGAGTTAGGCGGACTTGTTCACAAAAACCTAAATTCATTTTTTAAATATAAAAGTGCGGTCAGATCTTAGCTAGTGTACTTTACGGTAGTTATATTCATTGGACACTTTATAGTCATTCGTTTCTAGTCCATATGGACCATATGGACCAGAAACGATGACTATTTGATACCGAATAAATATTTTTTAATTATTTAGGTAAAAGCAAAGGTAAATGGCCAAACCGTTCTTCCAATGCCCGTAGGAGTAGAACTTGTTCATGACGCAGAAAAAGCCGCACTACGAGGCGAAGAGGTAGACTTGTACCTGAAGAGTGCTATCGAAGGTGTAGTCATCAAATGGGCGCAGCAGGTAAACGACGTCATGAAGGAGGATTCAGCACTTGCTTTTGAAAATGGGCAAAATCCTCTTCCAAGCGCCGGTGAGACAGATTTATAGATATTTTAGTAATTATAATGTCCTTATAGTCAACCTTTTACCATGTAAACGACAACATAAACAGGTTAGGAGGAGAACGTGGATTTTCTGTACATAGTTTTTTTAGCGTTCCGTACCGAAATGGTAAACAAGGATTTATGCGTCGACCCCATCTGTCCGTCCATCAGTCTGTTTGTCACAATACCTAGTACATCCACTTTACTACCTATTTGTAGATTTAGAATACGAGTATGTACAAATTTGTATCGTTTCCGAATCAAATACAAAGTTGTGCATACGTGAACTGAGTTGATATGAATTGGTAGTCAGGTATCAGGGTGAGCTTGGAACCCCTATTTCCTTATTTTATCAAAATAGATAAATTACTTTCTGGTGCATTTTGTAGAATTGATATTTTGGAGATCTCGACTAAGCAACCTGAATAATATATATGACCAATTGAAGAACGAAAGAGTACGGTGTATAGCAGTTATTTTGGAGAAGACCACATCAGCGTATTATCCTAGCTTCAGGAAATTATATGATAATACTGTATCAGGTTTGTATACCATATTATAGATGATCAAACGAATTTATTGAACTCAACTTCGATCGTTACTGTAAGGGTCATTTGATTGGATAAATAAATAAATAAAAATAAAAAAGGTTTATATTCACGTAGACTTTAAAAAAGCGCTTGTAAATAGTCAGAACATATTCGTAGTAATATATAATTAATTTATAATTATTTCTAGGTACAATAAATATTTAGGTACACGGATTGTAGGAAATAATTTACAATAAGATTTATTTTATAACAGTAACGATATTTAACTAACTTAAACTAAGTTATTGTCAAGGATCATATGTAGGTTTAATTATCAAAAATTTAAATTTTAGCTATATTTTTACTACATATTGTCGAATGGTTCTGTCTATATTACGGTACGAATTAAATGTTATTATTATGGCGGACCTTGTGTTAATAACGACGGTCGCGCTTTAATGCTACCACCGGATCCAATGCGCCCCAACTGAGAAGAAGTTGTGGAAGTGGAAGTTATAAAAACCATATATTTCAATAATTTCAACCCAAACAGCTATGTTCAAAACGAATATTTGAAAGAACAGACCAGACTATAGACGGTACCCCAACCCGTTCAGTATATTTCATTTTTATAGTTTTGGATTCTATTCGGAAACGTTGTTTTATGAATATTAATATGCCACCAATTAAGGTCCTCTAGAACACTTTCAGAAATATTAATCCTATGTTCGTCACAATTGGGATGTTTTTGCAATACCAAGAATTTATGCCGTTCTTATAATTTTGTATAAAGTTTTGTTTTACTATAAAATAACCAATTACCATGTGTAGCTCTAATTCTTTTTCAGCATTAGAAGAAGCTCGTGAAATTCATCGTCACCTTAGACCTCTAGGAAGCCACTTTCAGGCCTTTAAATGTACGGACTTCACGGAGGCCCAACCATTATTCAAGCCTATGTTTCATGTAATTTGTATGATTTGGAGGGATTGTAAATATTACTGCAGTTCAACTAAACTGACAGTGCTTTTGAAAGAGATCGCAAATATGCTTGTCTTTGAGGTGAGTAATATTTTTTTCAATTGATAACAAAATATATTTCGTATGTTTTCAATGCATTTCCTCAAGTACTCATTTTTTTATTTAACACTAGCTGTGCCCCGCGGGTTTACCCGCGTTAAACTTTATAAATTATCACAGCTCCTCCCCCGTAGGTGATAGCGCGATAATATGTAGCCTATATGTTGACCCGACCTCTTCGTAATACTCATGCAAAATTTTAAGTAAATCCATGCAGTACTTTTTGAATTTAGCCCGGACATACATACACACCAACAGATAAACTGACAAAAATTTTAAAAACTATATTTTTGGCTTCGATATCGATTGCAGATCACGCCCCAAGTATCCTTTTAAAAAAATATTCTACGTACAGTTTTGACTTTCCTACGATTTTATTATATGTATCATTGACTTATATGTATACTACTAGACACGCTGTTTCGAATTAAATCTCTGTCCCAGTCCGGCTGTGCGCGGGGTGAGGGGCGCGGGTGCGGCGGCTAAAATCATAGAAGTGAATAAGCGCGCGCACAGATCCGACACGATATAGAAATATTTTACCTTTTTGCATTCTATCTCGGAGATAGATTTTAAGTATTGATTGGTAAATTATTTCCTAATTATTATATTAGATATTTGTGGAGCGATTTTAAATTAGCAGCCGGAAGAATGACAATATATATTATGACAATAACAATATTAGAACAATGTCAATAAAAATACAACATGAGTATCAATGATATAATTAGCCAGTAGATATAAAAAAAGGATATTTACCAACAAATAAAATTAGTTATGTATACTTCTAACGTTTTGTGGAAGATAGAAATATTATTTTTTATTTGATATCAAATAAAAAATAATATTTTTGGTTTTTTGACCAACAACAATTACTTAAAAAAAACACAAATTAATTATATACATATGGTATACGCACGGAAATAGGTAAAATCTATCAACAACATTTGTCACGTCTGTTTTATATTTTCTAATACTAAGAAAAGAGGAAGCGAGATGGGTATAGGATACGGCGAGCAAGGGCGGACATTTTGCTACAAGCATTATTTTATTCATAAATCGGAAATAATTATGAAGTAAAATGTTAACTTAACATAAATAAACTTAAATTCACATAAAAGAGTAGTATACTCTAGTCGCCAAAGTCTAATAAATGTAATCAAGCTCGTTTATTCATTAATTTATGTTGATTCGGCTTTGTCGAGAGTCATACGCAAAGTACCACTTCACGTACTGGCTCGCGGCCGACTGAACGAGTTGCATCTCCCGAGCTGCAACTCAGTGAGCAAATTCTCAATATGGGATTGCGCATCTAGTAGTATACATATAGGTCAATGATATGTATAGATGTTTTTTGTAAAACCAAATTTCTTTCATCCACATAGTCGAACTTTTTTAACCTTCCATATAATTGTAATTGTGTCCACAATAGAATAATACTCGTATGTACAATTGTAATAATTGAATAATTCTGATTGAAACTTCAATGCTCTTATATACACCCTTTTGTATTTGTAATAAAAGTAGTTCTAATAAAATATTGTGGTTTCATACTGAAGATCGAAGATAGGCAACTGAAATTTTGGATGGCTCTTAATAAAAGCACCAATTTTGGATATATCATGATTTTTAATTTTAACTAATACCAAAAATGTGATGATGGAGTTGGTTGTTAACATTTGTTGGCAAATAATATCGCCACCCCATCTGATTCCGTGGGGGACGTAGAAATCAACCCGAGGGAATATCTCCACAGAACGCACATCAGCGTCTCTCTGAGTACTATGACCCTCATAACATCAAGTACAATAACATCTTTAGGCAGCTAATGGGTCTTGCGCCGCATTGTAGTGCGTCGGGTATGTTCGCAGAAGCTAGGCTGGATACGTTTAATGCCATCCAGAGAAAACGAATCGCTGGATTCATGTCGAGGGTTGGTTCGTGTACGAACAGTATTATCAAAGAGTTTCTTTTCTTTTCTTTCCGTGTAAAATATGGAGTGTGAAGATTCCGAAATAAAGATTTATTATTATTACTATAATAAGATCGCTAATCCGATTATTGCATATCCCTCCTTGTCCAGCGGTGGACTTTATAGTCCAGTTTCAGTTGATTGATTAGCCTATTTGGGTCTTGAGATCATAATAACTCGGTAATTATTTTGTTTAATTCTTTCCCATAATACTGGCCAACTTGCAATGAAAGTTAGCACATATGTCGAATAAAGGTAGTCCTGGTTGTTTGCTGAATTAGGTAGTTTCTACTCATAATTTCTTATTGGCAGCTAGTGTTAACGCACTGATCAATGCGGGATATAATGCATATTGTAGGGCACTAGTTCCTTCACAAACAAATCTGCTCGCTCTAAAAAGAAACAAGCTCTAAAAAGAGACTTTTAAGAGGGGTAGGGTACAGCGTTCATTCGCTCAAAGAGCAGCCCGAATGGGGAAGTACCTCCACTTTACAGAAGACATACTTTAATGATAACATTAATTACTTTAGTGTTGTGTTTCTGCGTGTGGGTAAGGTCGCCAGAGCTCATTGGGGTGAGGGGGAAGGGTCAGCAACGCTTGTTTGCTGACTCTTAAAGGCCGGCAACGCACCCGTGACACCTCAGGTGTTGCAGTGACCCGGTGACCCGCTTGCTCGTTTGTCGCACTATGCCATAAAAAAAAACCTTTTTGCTAATTCAATGAGGCAAACGGAAGAATCAATGCCTTTACACGTTCTTATGTATGAAGTCGTCGTATTGAAATGTATATTTGTACTTCAGCAGTGTGAGCTGGACTTTAAATAACCACATTTAAACTATTTGCCAGATTTAGATTAAAATAAAAAAATATCAGTATTGGATGTTTACGTGTCATAAACCATTAAATACTAAACAGTATTGCACGAAATCATAAAATTTAAGCAGCTACTTGCCATTGATTTAAAATAACTAACTACTTTAAAGCACATTTCAATTCAATGATGTTAACAGTTATTCAGAGTAACGGTATTATTAACTAATGACATTTACATAATTTCAGGCTAAAGAATCTCTAGATCCATCTACTTTGTTCCACGGTGACATAGAAGAAGCAACTAATCGTATTCAACTTACGATAGAGATTATAAAACAATTTCAAACTACTTTCGAATACTATAAAGACAACCTAGGCGATTACTTCGAAAACCGACGTGTAGTTCCTTGGACAGTTGATCCTAACTCTGTATTTGAGAGACTTAACAGTTTTATCGTAAGACTCGAAAAGATCATGTGGGTACTAAACACTGTACTAGAATTCAGAAAACTGAAGAACATTGAAATGGGTGGCATAAAAGGAAGGTTTCTCGGAGGACAAATAAGAGAAATATCTCGCGAATTCGACAAACATTTCAAGGGCTTTGCAGCGAAGACTTACGATGTCTTAGATCCGGATAATGAGATATTTAAGGATGATTTCAATGAATTTCAAGACAATATTACTGACTTAGATTTCAAACTTTCAACTACATTAGTGGAATCATTTGATAATTGTACGACTTTAGAAGCCATCTTCAAGGTACTAAAGCACCAAATATAATCAATTTTTAGTACATGGCGTTAACGTTTACTCTTAGAAGCTTTCACTGCATCACAGGAAAATGTTATTCATTGCTAAAACATTTACCTTAATATCAAATACCGTTACTTTTCAAAAGATTTAAGTACTTAATATTTGTTTTCAGTTGATTCATATAGTAGGTTCAATTCTAGAGCGGCCTTTAATTAGCAACGAGTTTACTGCAAAATATGTGGAGATCACTGTTATGCTTGAACAGGAAATGACTACTTGTGAAGTAAGTAATACAATTTTTTCATAAGTACACAGCTAATACAAAATTTACAGATTCACAGCGCCAATTTTTCTATTTCAATTCAACTTTATTGATCCTAAAAGTGAAGCTTTTTGGGGGCGGCCTTTGTCCAGCAAAGGGTGAACTTCGGTTTATGTGATAATTATACTAAAATATAATTTAACAACTTTTATTCGGTTGTTTGGGTGCTGTTAGTCACATTATTTAAGTCACATTAGTAATATGTCTTAGTAAATATGTATTAGTAAATGTTTTATCAGCATCTGCTGATAAAAGTGCTAAAGGAAGCCTTTATAAAAGGTTGAAAAATGTAAATCCAAGTCATAGGCATAGATAGTATTATAATTATGGTCACGTCTTTATTTTAAATGTAATTTAAAATAGAGGTCAAATGGTAGCGCTAAACGGTAGCAATATTTAATGTAATATATATTAGGAAATAGTATTCATCCGTTCTAAGAACAGGCATATCGACAAAGGTAACACCTCTACCTAACATAAAACACTGCGGTATTTTTTTACATGACCTACGATGATTTTACTGCTTGTATACTTACGAATATGTCTCTCAAAGGCTGCTTGTGCTGTGTCGTTTCCGGCCTAGAAAGAATAATAGGGCCACCTCATATGGGTGTCGTATAAGTGACTAAGGTCTACACCAGGTAGTCAGGCAGCAGCGCCACCTGTGTACTATAGCTACCACCTAATTGCGGTCACCAAATCGCATGCCAAGCGCCTTGACTGGCAAATCCCTCCAAATTTAACGTTCTAGAAACCTTTGGAGGAGGCATATGTCCAGGAGTGGACGATATCAGGCTGATGCTGATGTAGGTTGCTTGTGTAGAATTATGTGTATATTGTCCTTATACCTCTAGTATATATTTTATAAATACCTACCCAGATTTTATGGAACAACGAGCAAATAATATTATATTCGCTTTCTCTTTCTCTATTTCGATAATCATACCAGAAGTACCACATGACTTCCCTATTCATTTCAATCGAAAACCACTAAAAGACCATACTTTTGCAGGAACTTTTCCAAGAACAAAAAGATCGTTTAGATAATTTTGGCGTAATAGAAGTCGATACATTTGTACCGCCTATTGCCGGGGGGCTCCTGTACATGACTGCGCTAGCTGAAAGGATTACTAAACCGATAGCTGCATTCCCTAACTTGCCGCAGCCGTAAGTGTAACTTGATAAAATACATTGAAAACGTAAACATACCAGCAAATAAATAAACACGTTATTTTTAATTTCCTAAACGTTTTTATTAATTTTTCAAAGTAATTTTATAGGTCTAGGCTACAGTGAATGAAGGGCGGTCGACAGAGCGGGCGTACGAAATCCACGAATCGTTATTTATTTCGTCTCCGTATAAATTTTTTGCTTTTCCGCGCAATCGCCCACACACTATGTCATCTGCACTCCAGAGTCTGAACATTTAATCGTAAAAATTGTAAATAGTATACATCATTCTTAAATATTCTGTTTCTGATATCCGTACACACTTAGGGCAACCTTGACCAGTCAAGGAACTCGAGAAAGAATAAAGTTTTGCTCGACAACAAAGGCACGTCATTATTGTGGAGCACATAAATAGAATACCGATGGCAGCTAAATCTACGTATTGTTGCTATGATCAATAATGTACATACTTAGTATTGATTATGATTCTAGTCTGCGAGATCGAATGAGAAATGCTGAGATCCGCAGGCGAACCAAAGTAACCGCCATGGCCCGAAGAATTTCCAAGCTGAAGTGGCAATGGGCAGGGTACATAGCTCGTAGAGCCGACGGCCGCTGGGGCAGAAAGGTTCTCGAGTGGCGACCACGAACTGGAAAACGCAGCGTGGTCAGGCCCCCTACAAGATGGACCGATGATCTTGAGAGGGTCGCTGGAAATTCGCTCAAGACCGGTATACCGGTTATTTATTAGTATATGTTAAAATATTTGTAATAATGTTCACACATTTTATCATAAGGGATATTAATGGGTATAAGCTTCTGTAACTATTACCACCAGGCTAGCTAACGTTTTGTTTGGTTGTAGAAAAAAGTGAAAGTAGATTTACTAAATTAGCTGTTTTAACAATCCAGAGTTATGGAGGAAGCGGAGAAAATCTTCAAAAGGCATGAAGCACTCATAAAAAGTATTGATGAATTTAAAAACAAATACTTTCTTGAATGGACGAAAACCGTTTCAAAAGTTATTAAGGATAAGTCTAGTCAAATGATTTTGACAAGACACGATTCTGATCTCGTTGTGAATTTTGATCCCATGGTTAGTATTTCATGATTAATTCTTTTTTATATAATAATTTTGTACACTTCGAATATTTGAATATTCGAACTAAAATACGAGCATAGCGTGTGTAGGCTTAAGATATCACATACATACATCACATACTACTAATAAATAAATACATTCTTATACGGGGGATATAAAGAATATATAGTTCAAAACGTTTACAATTATTAGATTGAAGTAAAGAGAGACATAATGATCTCTCTAATCTCGTCTACTCTTTTAAATGAGGCTATGGTCTTAATATTTTGTGTGTTAGTCTAGCTGTGGTAGTCACAGTCTTCCTGTTTACTGTAATTTCGGTTTTTTTATTCATAAATAATTTATTTTAGATTTAGGAATATCGAATCATAGAAATTATGAAATGAGTTTGTATGGCAGAATGGTGTCGCGAGCAAACTGATATAGGTATGGTATATTTTTAAATTTTGTTCGCAGCCCGAAAAGTGCACCTGATAAACCTGTAAAAAACCATTTACTATGTGAAATCGGGTCGCCAAACTAGTAGCTAACATTAAGTACGAAATTTCATCGTCAGTTCTGTTAAACTACTATAACTCAGTCTCTGATAGGGTATTTAGTACAAACCTGTCAATATCAATAAGTATTTAATCACATTGTATTTTTTTTTCCTTTTAGAGTGATTCTATAATAAAACGGCACATCGGAAAATTTGTCGATGGCTCCAACTAAATCGTAAAAAACATTTTTTTTCAGCTTCTCGAAATTTTCAATGAAGTTCACCACTTACGTGCAAACCCCGGTATAGTTCAATGTTTACCCAAAGAGAGCACAGTATTTTTTGAGAAACAAGAATCATATAGGCAGTACCGAATAAATTTGGGCATAACTATTGACTGGTTTAATCAAATTAGAAAGAATAGTCAAAAAGTAGAGTTTGATTTAGTAGAAGACGAAGTAAAAGCAATTGATCTGAGAACTGAAATGGCAGTAAACGAACTGAACTGGAATTCACAAGGTGATAATATTACTGTGTTGAAAGAAATCTTGGAAATTAAATAAAATAATAAACTTGAATAATATTAAAATAACATCGGTGTTTCAGGTTTATGGAATTATTTACAAGAGTTACATAACTTAGTAGGTAATTTATACGAAAGAATGTCAAAAATACAAGATAATTTAAAAGAAATTAAACTTGTCATGACAGGCTGGGCTGGAAAGACTTTATTTGAGAGAAAAGAAGGGAAGAAGGTTAGCTAAACGTAAAATAGGATTATTTTAAGTTTAACAGGGAATACATTTTACTATTTAGAGCTTTTGATGAGTTTTGCTTTAACAATTAAGAAAAAACATCAATTTACAGGATACTTTGATGAATTTGGAAGATCGGCAACTGAAAAAATCTAAGCACTACAGTGATATTGAAAATACTGCTGAACGTGTAAATGAGTTACTAACAGAAAATATGCATCTTTTTAATATGCAGGATAATCAACATAGCGAGGTTTGGAGAAATTATGTGGCATTTATTGATTACTTGATGGAAGAAGCTTTATTCAAAACAATTGCTTGCAGGTAAGGCATAAGATAAATAAATATATTTCGAAATATTTATCCACGGAACATCTACAAAAGAATTCCATTATTGGTATGTAATTAGTCGTAATAATAATTTCAAAGTTAGGATTTATAACTTAATTTTGCATTTAAATGTTTTGGAAGAAAACGTTGAATCCCTACATTTTATAATTTTAGTTTGGGGTACATAGCAGAACACATGAATCCTTCCAATGATTTAGCACCTTTATTCAAAGCTCAATTGGAATTACTTGATCCAGACATGGTTTTTGATCCCAGTTTAGACCCAAACGATGAGACAGGATTCACAGCACTTGTAAAAAGTTTAATTGATGATATTTTGCATATGTCAGTATTAGTTAAAAGGATAGACAATCAGAAGAAACAATCTTATGCACAGCAAATTGTCAGTAATGAGGATATAATTGACATGAGGAACGAAATATCAAAACGGATTGATCAGGTAAATTATTCAATATCATCATTATTTAAAGCATTACTGTATAATAAAAAAAAGAAGATTTATAGGAAAATTTATAAATTGTCGTTTTTCAGGTTACAGAAGATGCAAACAAATATTGCAATACCTTCGAGAAATACACCTGCTTATGGGTAGAAGAAAGAGATGTTGTTATGGACATTTTTCTCACTTATGGACGAATTTTGACTCCTGATGAACTAGAGCAACTTGCTTTAGATGAGAGAGAAAGAACAGGTCCAGTGCCCGATCCACGTCCCCCTAAAATGGAAGGTTTTAGAGAGCAAATTGACTATTACGAGGATTTATTTTTAGAAATTGAAGATATTGAACCATGTCATGTATTTAATAATTGGTTTCAGGTTTGTAATAAGTTTTAGTAACAACTGTATATGAGAAAAATACTGACAGAATTATCATTACTAATGCTTTGCAGGTGGATGTACGACCGTTTCGACAAGCTCTGTTAAATACAGTAAGAAAATGGGGTAACATGTATAAAGAACATTTAGTCAACGTTGTAGTCTCAAGTCTTGGAGATTTAGCAAATTTTATACGTGAGGCTGATGAAGGTACTCTTGAACTTATTTTCAATTAGACATGTTTCACTAGATGTTTAGTTCGATTTTTTTGACGATAATACTTACCATCTCAATCTAAAATAACCATTTTATTAGGCCTGGTGCAACCAGTAACTGAAGGCGACTACGAGGCATTGGTCAAAATTATGGGTTACCTAATGAATGTGAAAGATCGCACAAAAACCACAGATGCAATGTTCAAACCACTTACAGAAACAATAGAATTGTTGATGTTCTATGATGTGGATGTACCTGAGGAGGTTAATGTATTGCTGCAGGTAAAGTTTATCCTACTTATATTATAAATGCGAAAGTTTGTGAGATTGTATATATGGATGTTTGTTACTCTTTCACGCAAAAAGTATGAAACGGATTTTGATGAAACTTTATACTTATGTAGCTTGTATATCTGAGTAACACATAGGGTATAATTTAAAAAAAATACGCGGAGGAAACCTCGCACACGTAGTATTTCATAATAATAATACTCCTCTTGTCTAAATGTAGATTACGGAAGCCAATGTTGCAGAACGACGGCAACGGCGTTCATATTATTATGTTAATTTATATTATCTCAATATTATAATCAAATCATTTTACAAACAAATACAATTAAGAAAGAGGATACAAGCTCAATTATTAAATAAAAGCATTTTGGTAAAATGTTGCTAATATTGTGACTGCAGAGTTATGTTTCAGTCGTTCCACTAAATATAATATAATAATCGTAATCACGATTACAACCTACTGTTTTTTCCATTCGCATGTATTCCTCCTTCTCCCCGGATTTTAAGCCTAGACCAACATTTATTTATTTACGCAATATCTACCACGACTATGCTAGACCGTTTTGGTGACTATACCTATTTATTGAAAAATGACAGTCCTCTAAAATCAATAAAAAACTCCTATTTCAGATTGCCCAAATTAAGTATGGTAAACAATTTTTTCCCACGAAACAAAGAAAGAACTGTTAGGCAAATGTGAAGGATAAACCATATTATTCAGTAATTATTTTTGTATATATTTTTCAGTGTTATTTAGTAATATATTTTTTTTGTTAAGGAATTGCCGGAGCAATGGGAAAAAACTAAAAAATTGGCCGGAACTGTTAAACAAACAGTAGCTCCTCTTCAGGCAGCCGAAGTAATAGGAATTAAAAGGAAAATAGCTAATTTCAATGCCCACATTGCTTATTATAGAGAAGTTTTTAAGAGATACGAGGTAATTCAGGCATTTCTCTTTAATTAATTTGTATCGTATCGGTACGTGTTTTAATTAGAATGAATTCTCAATAATTGCAGCTGACACAGCATTTCAGCAATTTCAATTTTATTTGACCTGGTGATCCGTAATACAGGTTTACGCCTAATTCGGCCACCAGCTCCCTACTAATTAAAGATAATGTACAGTCGGTGATATCTAACCTGACCCTAGTTAAGAAATAATGAATTTAAACCCTCACTTTGAAACTTTAAGGTTTATTTTATGGATTTATCAGACTTGTGGTACTTTTTAAACAAAAACAATTATAATACAGACACGTAAATTCGATCATTTAAACTTGGTCATTAGGGTTGTTTATACATCGTTATAATATTGGTGAAGTTGCAAATAATAGCTTATTTTAATAGAAACAGATAAGTAGCTCTGGTCTTGTGGTCCATGCATAGGATTAAGCAAAACGTGATGCAGGTTCGAATCTCACTATAGATATTATATTGTTTTGTTTTCAATTTGGAATTTATTTCGTAAAATATATCTGACTTTAAACTTATTGGACTTGCTTTAAAGTAAAGAATTATATACGGACACACTCTTCAAATATTACACTTGTTAATTTATAATATTTTCGCCTAACTTTTAATAAGTGGGTAGTTGAAAGACAAATGATATTTGAATATAAAATAATAGATATAGTTACAGTACCCGGCGATAAATATTGCACATCGGCCTTTGGAGGGAGACGGTCGGCTGATTTCGGCTTCGTAGAGCGTTATCTCTGTCACGCACTACCTATGTGACGTTTTGTCAGTCGTTGTTCAAGTGCGATAGAGTGCGGTCGCGTCCAGTTCAATATATATATAGACTTGTTAACACCTCCAAATTTAAATAATTTAAAGTTGTACTATGGCATCTTTAGGAAAAAGAGGGAAACCTTTACGAGGTCAGTCACGCCAAATTATCTACAATGTTTATAAATATTTTGTAACCGAAGCTGACTGTTTACAAGTTGTTTTCGAGGGTCGTTACGAACCGTCTCGCGCGCAGGTTTGACGACTTCCAGCCTCCCGAACAAGCCGGTTTCCGAAAAGGCTTTAGCTATATATGGATGAGTCTTACATACATACATCCCACACTAGAGGGAAATCTTGGAGTGATGATAAGAAAAAAAGAGTAAAAAAGCCAATTTCAAAAGGTCAACGTTTGATAATAGTTCATGCGGGAAATGAAAAAGGCTTTGTACCCGGTGCCTTTTTAACGTATAAATCTACGGATACTACAGGTGACTACCACAATGAAATGAATAACGATAACTACGAGAAATGGCTGGTTAATCAATTAATCCCAAATATACCCGTTGATTCCGTTGATGATTCCGTTCTAGTTATCGACAACGCACCCTATCACAATAAATATGTTGAAAGACCCCCCTAGAACTAAAACACCATTAAACAGAAAATGATCAACTGGTTAAACCGACACAAAATTCCAGTTGATCCAAAATTATCAAAAACGCAGATTTACGCTATTATATGTCAGCACAAGGAGAGGTATACAGAGTTTTCCGTGGACAAAGTCCTTGCCGAACATGGGCACACTGTGTTGCGATTGCCACCGTATCATCCGGATTTTAATCCAATTGAAAATATATGGTCTCAACTAAAAGGCTATGTAGCCTCTAGAAATGTAGGTATGAATTTAACTACAGTAAAAACGTTATTGACTGAAAAAGTAAACATGATCGGGGCTGAAGAGTGGAAAAAGGTTTGCGATCACACAATCAAATGTGAGAATGAATATAGAAGCATTGACCACGGTTTAGACATTACACTGATAGACTAGTGATAAATACAGCTGATAGTGACAGTGATATTGACCTCTTTGAGAGCACAGATAGTGAAACGGAAGTAATTGAGAATTAGAATTATTATTATTTATATTACAATATCTCACTTTAACAATAGGTACAATGGTGTTTATTATATACACTACAGCTGTAATTTTCCAAAGTAATTAAATACGCACACATAATGTGAACATATGTTTTTTATTTTATTTTACCCGAACCTAAAGCCATCACTTATAGAAAAATTGGTGTATTTTATACAAAGAATAAAAAAAATTATTAAAAGAAGCAAATTTAAATTGTTTTAACAGCTCCTAATAGATACCGGACTGTTTGTATTTCGTGCGACAGAGATAACGCTCTACGGGGCCGAGGTTGGCCGATTGTGTGTAACTTAGTATATTATTTTAATTTTTACTAAAAATACAAAAAATCTGTAAATATTACAGAAAAGTTTTAAATGAAATGAAATTATTAAGTGATGCAGGATTTGAACTATAAACCACTGTGTAGTAAGTTCAATGTCACCACCTCTAAACCAAACAACCCTGCTTGTTAAAGTTTAAATTAACAACTGGTTCATATAACAAAACAGTACAGTAAAATGTTTTACTACCCTAATGTAACGTATTAAAGATCAAATTGGCATAACTTATTTCTTTATCTTGAACCAGTCGTTCTAGTTCATTAAGGTCGTATCTATCGCTTACCTACGGTTAATGGAGAAGGTTCAAACTCGTTTAACATTTAGTGGGTCAGAAGACACGTATTAGCGACTGTAAATTAAGTTGTTGGACTTAAGTTATGTAAGTGTGGAGAAATAAACGATTATTATTATTATTTGTTTAATGTAAAGGTTGCTTATCATGTGTATAATAATCGGCATTGGCCATTAATTATAAGTTGACTTATTTAGGTTTTTGTATACGATATTAAACTTTTTTTATAGTTTTTCAAATATACGTGTGACAAGCCGTATGAAAAGATGTTAAGAGTAGACTCTGAATTGTTATTCTTAGAGGGAGAGATGGCCAAAATTCAAGAGTCTGGATCATTATTTGAAATAAATGTACCAGAGTATAAACTCTTGAAACAAAGTAGAGATGAATTGAGAATGATCAAGGTAAGTTTTAAAAGTAAGATACATAGGTGGTACTATGCGATCTTTCAAAAATTTGATACGTGGCTTAATTTAACTAGCGAACTCTTTGTACTGTATGCATTGTAACGTTTCATTTTTTTTGTGTATTTTCGATTTATAGCGTACTTTGATAGGTTTGGTACCAAAATAGAAATTAAGTTTGGAGATTCTAGCGAAATAATCAGTGTCCTGTTATAAACCTACATTCCATATTCACTTTACTTAATAGAAACCCAACGTGTAGATACAATTCTAACACCGTACAGTTGTATTACAGTAGTAATTTATCATAAGTAATTACTGTTCTATCAAACATCATTCGTAACCAAAAATAATGTTAAATAATTGTTTCACGTTTACACAGAAACTTTATACATATCAGGAAACTTGTTGAGACGTCTAATTCGTTAGTACGAATAAAGTTGCATGTTTTCAAATGAACTTCTATGTAAACTGTCTTAAGTTAAGAATTATCTGTGATTGTTGAGATTAAACTTTTCTATTACTTTCTACTTACTGACGAACAGAATATAATAAAATAAAATTTGATTCCAAAAATTTACGGAATAGTTAGCCAAAGAAAAGTTGTCATGGAGACATTAATTAATATTTGTTTCCAACTTCCAGCAACTTTGGGATTATGTTTACGTAGTAAGGACATGTATAGAAGAATGGAAAACTACGCCGTGGAGAAAAATTGATGTTGAAAATATGGATATTGAGTGTAAAAAGTTCTCAAAAGAAATTAGATTACTTGATAAGGAAATGCGATGGTAAATATCAGTCATAACATTTAAAAATGCTGCCTTGTGAATGTTACATGTACTTGGTAAATGTAAGATTCACGTGTAATTATCGCCTGTAACGTAAAATGATATAATTATATGGGATTATATCACAACACAGTAATAAACACTATCGATTTACAAACGTCAGAGTAATCGATATAGAAACATAAAAAGACTTTGAATCGAGAACTTCACTCTTTTTACCCGACTGCGGGACGCAAAGGGTAATGTGTTTATCAGGCTATGTATGTATGTATGTTCCTTTGAAGCACTATACAGACCAAACGCCTGGACCGATTTTAATGATTCACACGTCAATCGATTCCTTTCAGTCCGGAAAGTGTCACTAAAGACATGACGTGAGTGAAAATTCAATATGGCGACTACTGGACGCCATATAATGAAAATTAAAAAAATTAAAGTCAACAAACTATGTCATGTGGGGTATCGTTGAATAGCTATTTAAAAATCATTTTTAGTTTTCTTTCAACATTTTTCGATTTGACCGGCCGTTTAGGAGCTATATCGATTTAAAGTTGCGTAACAACTATTCTCACATATAGGTTTTGAAACAGTAGAAATTTACGATGAAAAGACGAAAACTTCGTATGACTGTGCGTGTTGATGGACATATACTAAAGTATCTATTAGGTATATTGGACTACCTAAAGTATCTAACGTCTAACACGGTCGCCCATTTCCAACTTCAAACGATTTAGTACTAAGTACTACTTCACTTGAAAAACTATATATAGGTAGGTACCTACCGAAATCGAATTGTTTTAAATGCAATGACAAAGATATAAAGAACAACGTCCCTTTGGTTGGTGTGAGAATCGAACTATCAACAACCGAATTTCATGCGCTTTGTGGACAAGATAAAATTTAAAGAAAAATTTTACCTTTAATATTATGTTGGGGAGTAACTGTACACAAGTTGCAAGGGACAACTATGAATCAAGCCGTTGTCGATCTCAGTTCGTGCATTTTAATTTTGAATTGAATTGAATTTTTCATAAAGCCAGGTTAAGTCTTTAGATGGTTTAATTATTAGTACTCTGTACCACCGCAAGCTACTAAACAATCCTCATGATATCAAATCTCTCAATGAAATCACGAGATTGCGCAATTTGCAGTCATATAACAATACCAATGACTGACTTATCTCTCAGCTTAAAGAGCTGCTTGTATTAACGTGATATTTAGCCCGGATGTTTATTTATTCATTATCATATCACAGATTAAAAAAAAATAGATTAAAAAGAAAACAGTAAAAAAAATGCCACTCTGGAAAGTGGAACTCTAATTAAATATTGACAATCGGACTATCTCGTAAATAAGCATGGACTCTTTTTTTTTCTATATTAATGTCATACCAGATATAACTCATTATACATGCACTTTGTTTGCAGATGACATCCTTATAGTTTTGGCATAGAATCTGTTAAATAACTTACCATAGAAATTTATAATACGATAGAAATTAATTCGCTTGATAAAAATAATCTGACCGCGAATTTGGCAAGACACACTTTATTCAATTTGTGAGCAAAATAAGTAAATCATATTTACTAAATATTAAATACAATGGTCATAACTTTATGACCATTGTATTTTATATTGAGAGTGTGAAGTTTTTTCGTATATAGTATAATTAATAAAGTAGTTGTAGAGTGCGTGAGCGGGAACCTCAGCGATTTCTTCAGAAACTTGTTCAGAGTACTTAGAGAGAAAACATACTAAAAGTCCTGATGTTCAGGAGGTGAAGCGGAGGGAGGGGAGAGGGACAAAGACCTCAATTTTAGGTTTTACGCTAATATTTAAAAAATGGCGCGTTTTAGCAAAAATGTTCTAAGATGAAATGAAAGCTTATAAAATTTTCTATTACCTTATACTTTTCCATATCCCATCCGTTTTCTAACTACAGGCTCTGGAAAAGTGCAATTAAAAAATGTTTTGAAATATTAGTTTCTAAGTCCAATTCTGTGAATGATTCACATTTTATTCTCTTAGGTCGTGAGGGTCCTGGAAAAAGGTCGTTTTCTGTGGTATCTTCTTCCTCGCCTTCCTCAGTGGTAAGTGGTTCTTGCTGAGAGGGCTCTCAATCATCTTTATCGTCATTCTCGTCGTCTTCCTCGCTAAAAGACACGCCGTTGAAGCATTTTCCTTGGCAATGAAGGCACGCAGTAGAAAATTTCAGCATAGCTTTGCGACATCCACATTTGCTGCTGCTACAATCCTTGGTGCAGCGACAAAATATTGTTTTTAGTTAAACCTGGGGCGCCGGTAAATCTTTTGTTGTTCTTGGCGCCAAGATATCACCATAAATTTTTCCAGCCCCACTCTTGAGAGAGCAGCTCATTCCCGAGCCACTGCTGCACTTGGTGATATGTGCTTCAGGAATTATATTTAGCTACACTCTTAGTGGCTCTTAGTGGCTGTGTGGTGACGGCCTAGAGAATATAGCCACCCCCTCTCTCCCGCGGGGGGACGTAGAAGTCGTCCCGAGGGAATATATACCAGAGAATGGGCAGCAGCGTTCTCATGAGTACCAATGTCTACCTTACTGCGATTGCAATTGGCAGATCCCCTCATATGAATGGACACAATTAAACCGCGGCCGCCAGTCCCCGGTAGCCCTGCTATTCCCAGCCGTGGTTACGGCAGGGCAGGGGTGCTAAGAATCCCCGGCAGATTCCGCGTTACCAAAACCGACCACCTCTGGCCCTGGCAACATACAACACACGCACACTGTGGACCGACGAGAAGATGATCGAACTGGAGGAAGAATTGAGCAGGTTACATTGGGACATAATAGGATTATCTGAAGTTCGAAGAGAGGGGGAGGACACTATAATCCTGAAATCCGGGAATCTGTTCTATTTCCGGGAGGGCGACCAACTGTCCCAAGGTGGTGTTGGGTTCATAGTACACAAGTCCCTCGTCCACAACATAGTGAAAATCGGGAGTGTGTCGACTAGGGTTGCGTACCTTATACTCAGAATTACCAAGCGGTATTCGTTGAAGGTCATACAGGTTTACGCGCCGACTTCGACGCACTTCGACGATGAGGTTGAGGTCATGTATGAGGATATTTCTAGAGCCATACATACCTCGAACTCTTATTTCACTGTGGTCATGGGGGACTTTAACGCGAAGCTGGTTAAACGATTAGGGAATGAGCTGAGAGTGGGGCAATTTGTAACTGGAGACCGGAACCCCCGGGGCCAAATGTTGGCCGACTTCATGGAGAAGGAGGGATTCTTTATGATGAACTCCTCTTTAAAGAGGCCGGAAAACCGCAAATGGACCTGGGTAAGCCCCGATGGTAAAAAAAACGAGATAGTTTATCTTGTCGACGAGAAGACAGATGTTCAATGACGTCTCAGTAATCAATACGATTGAAACCGGGAGCGATCACCGACTGGTGAGAGGCTCATTGAACCTAAATGTCAAGCTCCAGAGGTTCCGACTGATAAAGTCTACGCTCCGACCTTTACTCATCTACATCCAAAACCCTGAACCCTTTCAGCTCGAACTGGAAAACCGTATCTAATACCTATCAGATTGCGAGGAAGTGGACTCATACCATGACAGGCTCGTAGAAGCTGTCCATACGGCTGGGTCTAAGGTCTTCAAGGCCCACCGTACAAACAGAACCAAAAAGATCTCTGACTATACTCTGCAGTTTATGGACGAAAGATGGAAAATGGTTCTGACATCCTCTGATGATGCTACCAGATACCGGCAGCTCAACAGACAGATCTTAAAGTCTTTGACTCGCGACACGCGTCAATTTAATACAAATTGTATTAAAGAAGCTATAAAGTGTTTGCAAGACAACTATCTGTTGGACAGAGCCAACTGACGAAGCTGAAGACTGAGGATGGCAGAATCGTCACGTCTAGACCTGAGTTGCTGGGAGACATCGAGAGGTTCTACGGACAGCTGTATACGAAAACCCAGTCACCTGTCGATAGTTGTGCCTCAGATCCTAGAGCACGACTAACCCAACACTTACCGACGACATCCCGGATGTCAGCCTGTGCGAGATTAGAATGGCTCTCGAACAGCTTAAGAAAAATAAGGCGCCTGGTGATGATAGAGTTATGGCAGAGCTTCTGAAGGCGGGTGGTACACCAATCCCACGGGCCCTTCAGAAGTTATTTAACTCCGTCATACTAGAAGGTCAAACGCCACAAGCATGGCACAGGGGTGTGGTGGTGCTCTTCTTGAAAAAGGGCGATAAAACCCTCTTGAAGAATTACATTGAGAAGGGTCACTTTTGCTGGTGTCCCATACCATTTCAGGAAGCACACCTTCCCAGCTTCTGCAACATCACTATAGCTGGAGCTTGGGTTGTAAAAGATCTTTGCTGCTTCCCGAATAATTTCCGAATTTAAATACGATTTACAGAAACCGACCTTGCTTCTTCTAAACGTTGCTGATGTTGTATCGTAGCCGGTAAATGAGTGTAAGAAGAGGATGTGTTCATATCCATGCTATTGCATCTCATTTTTTGTCATTCATTCATTCATCGTCATTTTTCAGTTTTAGCCAGTAAGGTTGCGTTTCCTACAGTGAGCATTGAGCGAAAAGCAATCTTCATGATGTTTTTCCCGCCTAAGCTCAGTTATCTGCTGTTACAAAAAAACGCGATATCTTACTGCTACCGCCCTTACCTCGTGGAGGTACTCCCAGCTTATGTTAAAATACATTTAGAGATGATTCGGGCATCAGGTAATTGTCATCACACTGAATAACTCATCATCATCTTGTTCCCACTAATATACTAGTGGGTTTGGTTTCCGCACTTAGTCCCGATGAGGACCATTGTATGTGAGCCATGACGGCCTTCACTCCATCCAGCACACCTCCCTCCAGAAGCATATCAGGTCTCCTAAACTTATCAAGGCATCTGTAAGAGTTCCGCTGAATAACTTAATTTTTTTTATATTTCTGGAGCGTGTAGCTCATAAACGAATGGAAATATGAAAAAGTATATGAGATCAAAGTTATAGTGAATTTTGTAAACTTTAATTTTATCTTAGAATATTTTTTGCTAAAACGCACCTTTTTAAAGATAGTTAGACAAAAGACCTCAATTTTAGTTAGCAAAACACCTAAAATTGAGGTCTTTGTCCCCCTCCCCCCTCCCCCCTCCGCCTCACCTCCTAGACGTCAGGACTTTTAGTATGTTTTCCCTCTAAGTACTCTGAACAAATTTCTGAAAATATCCCTTAGGTTCCCGCTCACGCACTCTATACCCTCCTTTGAGTCATTCCTTAATCGGACTAATAACAGTTGATCGTTATTGTGACTGGAAATTGCACATTGATCAAATATGCATCAGAAACAATAGTTTTGATACGTTTTGTCATGACTTCGAAAACAGCCTTATTACCAATCGATATTGATGGCATGTCTATGGGGCAATTCAACAGATAAATCGAGAGCATTTCTATTGCAAAAAAATGCGTTAAAGCGACTACAGGTACCTACTCCTCCATTTGTCTCATGTAAATCATTGTTAAAAGGACTAAAACTTATGACTAGTGTGTTTGTACATTTATCATATTGGTGTATTTGTGAAAACGCAGCCACAGTATTTACTAGAGCTAAAGATGTTTTTCCTCGCAACATGATAACTAATACAACACTATTTCAAAAAAGTTCCTATGCTGTACGTGTGAAAGTGTTTAATGCTTTGCCGCAAAATATTAGACATTTATCAGCGGCAAAGTTCAAAAACCAACTCAGACTGTGGCTCCTAGAAAAATCATTCTATTCAATCAAATCAAATTTTTGACTGCACGTGAGGCGCAACGGCTAAGGCAGTCGCGTTGCCGCTTGGTGTCGCGGGTTCGAGTCCCGCGCCGGACAACTACTTGTGTGACCCATAAATAGTTGTTCTGAGTGTGGATGTAATTTGTGTCCATCTATTATATGTTGTTAAGTACCCTGCAACACAGGGATTAGATTTCATAGTGCAGGGGTTGTCTTTAAAAAAAAACTGTGATTTATTTAATTAATTATATTATTTGTGTAAAATTTGATATATAACAATCACACATTTCGCATGCTGTTTATGAGTAAAATTGATGAGACTAACCTAATAGTAAGACCACCACTGTACTCTATTTTAAGTGAAATAAATAAAAGAATGAATAATATTTAATAACTAAATCTAGATAATGAATGATAAAAATATAAAAAAAACATAAATATTAAGAACAAAAATTATAATATATAATGTGGTTAACTTATTTTTGAAACTAGCTAGGAACTTATAACTAAAAAGTACAAAATAAAAAATTATTTAATAAATAAAAAACCCAACTGCGTATCCATTAGTCGACAGCCAATCTAATTTGTCAATGGATCCCGACTGTTCAGTTGTTATGTTCCATTATTAGAATATATTTTATTTTCTTCAATAGTATTCATTCAATAGTACATTATATAATTTTAGACCACCAGCCATCTATGTGCTTGTTTTTTTCTTTTCAGTTCTTTGTCTATGTACGTTGTTTGGTTCATTATTTACGCAGTTGGGTTTTTTATTTATTAAATAATTTTTTATTTTGGAAATGAATCTTCTGACAAGGTCGTCTCTATTTAGATATGAATTGTTCACTGCACGCGGAAATGCAACCTTCAGAGTTGTCCAGGTCGCCTAATCTCTCGTTTTGTGGATTTGCACTGGCCGGCATGATCGCCCGATTTAACCATTCTAGACTTCTTTTTGTGAGGTTTCTGTAAGACACAAGTCTATGTCAACAAGCATCAGAGGCATCTTGAGAAGACCTCAAAGAGATTATCCGTCACAAATGCTTTGTGTCATTCATTAAAGAAATACAGTCGAAGAACATCGGTTGACAGAAATATAAGAATTTCAGATTTGATTCGGATATATTTTTAACAATATTTTTAATTGTTTAGTTGGGATACGTACACAAGCTTAGAACTGACAGTAAAGAATATGCAAACTTCTTTACGAGCTGTTGGAGAGTTACAACACCCGGCACTCAGAGATCGGCACTGGGACCAACTGATGTGCTCCACTCCAGTGAGAACTGAATATATTTAGTATAATAATATAATTACAATAGTTTAATCCCTACTTAGTAAAATAATAATGAGTGACACGTTATATTACTAAAATAAACAATTGCTATAGTTTCTGTCGGTTTTTAAATACTACTTTAATCTCCTAGCTACAATATCCGAAATTTTGTCGGAAATACTCATATCGTGATGTCTTTTTATTTACAGAGCTTAGCAGCGTTGCCACGTGAACTCACTGTAAGTATTATATTGTATTTACATATTTTTTTAAAAGTCCATTATAATTGTAAAAAAATATAGATTTTATTAATCTTCCACGCACACATTATAAAATTGTCACCTCCAGAATTAAGTAAAGCATTGTACAATTACATCACTTTGTAATTTGATATACAGGAAAGAATTACTATGGATATGAGCACCACTCTAGCAGACTTGCTAACTTTAAATTTACACGAATGCATAGAAGAAGTTAAAAATATTGTAGATAAGGCTGTTAAAGAAAGATCTATGGAAAAGAATCTAAAAGATTTGCACAATACTTGGTCACGTATGGAATTTAATCATGATAAACATCCAAGGACTGGAGTTCCTTTATTGAGAGCTAGTGAGGAGGTAATAGAAACATTAGAAGAGAATCAGGTAATTGTAATTTATGTATTCATTGTTTTCCTGTCCCATACGGCATTGCTTGTCAGTAATCACAATATTAAAAGTCCATACGGTAAGATTTTAAATATCGAATTTTTTCAGGTGTTAGTTCAAAATCTGATTACATCAAAATTTATAGCATTTTTCTTTAATGAAGTATCTGACTGGCAACAGAAGTTATCAATAGCAGACCAAGTGATTACTGTGTGGCTTGAAGTACAGAGGACTTGGGTGAATTTGGAGAGCATATTCATGAATTCCGAAGATATACGTAGGCAGCTACCTGAGGAATCTGCAATATTTGATAAGATCGATTCACAATTTAAAGTAATTAAAAATTTAAAGACTTTAGTTCTATTATTCATTACGTTAGTCAATACATATTTGTATCAATATATTTAATTTATTCTTATCTCCAGAATATACCCGTACATATATATATATATATATATATACCTATATATATATATATATATATATATATATATATATATATATATATATATATATATATATATATATATATATATATATATATATATATATATATATATATTTAAATCTATACTTCGCAAGCGTTTGTCATAGCAGTTTATATATTCAAACAGACCTTCGGCTAGCAGAACCTTTCCAATTATCATCCCTTCTTCCTCTTTTAGGCAATAATAATATTCTAGATGTTATCTTTTATATAAACCTTAGCATAGTTCCTTTATCTCTTTATAGGGACAGATACAGATACATATTTATAAGGATCCTCTGCTTTCCAGATATTATGCCAAGATATGTCCAAAACTCCTAACGTAGTGCAGGGTACAAATAAAGAAGGTCTAGTAGATAAACTGGACGATATACAAAAAGATATGATCATTTGTGAGAAGGCGTTGGCCGAGTATTTAGAAACTAAAAGATTGGCTTTCCCAAGGTTCTATTTTGTATCTTCTGCAGATCTTTTAGATATTTTGTCAAATGGGAATCAGGCTGACTTGGTTATCAGGTGAGATGTTTTTTTTCTTTTAAATATGTATAATAAGGAAGCATTTTAAATTACTGAAATTGGTTTCAGACACCTAGTGAAACTTTTTGACTCGATGGCTCGTCTGCAATTTATAAAAAGTGAAGTGCCAACTGAAAGAGTAGCGTCTGGAATGATAGCCAAAGATGGCGAGCTCGTTTCTTTTGTGGGTACCTGTGATTGTACTGGTGCTGTAAGTATTGACCTAAAAATATTATGTCTGCTTTGCGGGTGATATAGCATATCCACTGGGAGCACATGTAAGTCTGACTGATCTGTGCTAATGTTTTCCTGGCTTGCCCATAATAATGCCATTTTAAGAGCACATACACATGATTTGAACTATAATATGCTGGCTGATAGATATCGCCATAATATAACATTTTACTGCATGTGGAACTGAGATTAACTATGTCATTATGGGTTGTTTTCCTGTATATGTGCTTAAATAAATTGATGGTACTTAAATTGTCTGAAATAAATATATGTTCTTTCTAGTCCAAAAGTACAAATATTTTCATTGAAACAACCTTCTGTCTGGAGAGTTGGAAAGTACCTACTCTACCACATATAAGTATTAAGTATATTTCTTGATAGGAGCGGCGGGTTAAGGGAATAATCATTACAGCAATTAATTATATAAAAAAAAACTTATTTCTAAGAACACAATTGTACTAGATGGCGTTGATAGAATGTTGCTAAGGGTAGGCCGTATTAATACTTATTTAGAAAATATTTTCAGGTGGAAGTCTGGCTAAACAAACTGCAAGATATAATGAGATCAACAATCCGTCATTACTTCGGAGGAGTGATCCACTCTATAGAAGTAAAACCTCGTGAACAATGGCTCTTTGAGTATATGGCACAAGTCTCCTTATGTGGTACCCAAATCTGGTGGACTAATGAAGTGAACATAGCGTTTGACAAGCTTGAGTTAGGTTATGACAATGCATTAAAAGACTATTATAAGAAGCAGTTGTCTCAGCTCAGTACATTAATCTCTCTACTAATACGGGAGCTAAGTAAGCAAGACAGACAGAAGATAATGACGATTTGTACCATAGATGTGCACTCAAGAGATGTTGTCAATAAGATGATACTAGGGAAAGTCGAAGCGGGGAGTTCCTTTCAGTGGCAATCTCAGCTAAGACACAGGTGTGGATTACTGTAAATAAAGACTGTTTAAAAATATTTTTATAGTCACGCACACTGGATGTTCAATGCATCCGTAGATTTTAAATTAAGATATCCTTCATGTGTCCCCTGAGTAGCGTTAAATGGTAGCGACCTCAGAGACTTAAAATATTATTTGCGTAAGATTTGGTATAGATACAGTTTGATGAAGTCATACATAGTTTCACATATCTCATCTACACACACAATTCATGTAAAAAAACGAAAATATGAATGCTAAGGTGAGTGTGAGCATTTATGGTACAAGCGGCTGAGTTACCGGGGCTTGTTATCTGGTGGATCGTACGTTTGTCTGTCTACACATGGCCTTGGTAGTAAATATAAAGTCAGTCATAAAGTCAGTTCATATAAATATTCAACATTTTTAGAATGACGTTATTAAATAATTTGGCATATTTCGGAAATAGCGAATTTTGGATAATCAGATATAGGAACTGCATAGATTGCCAATAGCCATGATATACATTCGTACATACTATTACTATCTAACATTTAATTATTGTTTGTTTTAAAATAAGTGCATGAGCTGTCTTCCTTAATTAGTAGAAAGAAATGTTGGATCACACTAAGCAGTTAATCATTATTATTAATGAAATCAAACTATTACTTTGGTATATAACATGTAATTGCGTGCTATAACCGGGTATTAAAAGATTATTCATAAATCAACTTGCATAAGAAACGTATCAATATCAAGTTATATGCTTAATACCAAATTAATATTGTAAGTGCTAACTAACGCTGTTATTGATTTCTAATTGATTTAGCATTGAGAGGTTATTTAGTTGGTTTCTGCACTTACTTCATCTGGTTGGGCGTTGTGCGTGACCTTTTCGGGCTACTCGACTCATTTTAGTTCCGTCCAGAAGGCTCGGTGACCTCGAAAGCTTGGCACTTGCAATTCAGGCACTTTGTCCGTTGGTTGGCTACGCTGTGTAGCAGTATGTGCACTCGTTTTCCCTCAGTTTCAATGCAACCATAAGGGGCTGTCTGTGAGGTGTTTGTAAAATGTGTATTGTCCGGTTATTGTACTTATCATCATGAGTAGATCCTTCCTGTTTAGGTACAGGATCATGTAGTGGACTGGCGATAGGTGTAGTTTTAAGATAGTAGAGTGGAATACAATCATTTAGAGGAGTTGCTACTGCCAAGACTGTTTCGCACTTTCTCTTTCTTTTTATTTAATTAATTTTGTTGATTTTGATATTGTTTTCTTTTTTACACGTAATAAATAAAACAATGCCAAAATCAACAAAATTTAGATAGTGGTATATTATTTAAAGTTTTCTTAAAACAAAAAATTGTCGTGGCAGATGTCTGTATAGACTTAATAAATTGTTGGCTTAGCGATAAGACCAGAAAAGTAAATGAGGAATTCGTTTGTATGAGAATACGCTCCTATAAATAACTCCTGATAAAAAGTGAGTTTGAGTATTAGAAAGTAATTATAGCTATCTGAAATAAGCCTAGAGAGTCCATGTTTGAGGATCACGTTGATTACATTTTCCTTATCAAAGTCAAATACACGCATGCCTTGCAAATATACTGAAAAAAAACCTTGTTTTAAAGGGCAAAAATATTTTATTTGTTTAATTAATAACAACAATTCTTATTTTATATGTAATTAGAAACTAAAATAGCCTTATTAATTTATTATGCAGACCTAAACGATGTAAGTAATAATTGCTAAAAATAACTGACAGGGGCCGAGCTACAGATATTATTCGTAAGCCTTAAACAAAAGGGGTGTTGTATGAATTTATGAGTGTGTGTATTTGTTGGCACTAGAGTTTCTGTTTAATTAAATTATACCTACTACTGAATATACACAACCAACAGATACATACAACCGTTGTCATAGGGTGATTTTATCTGATAGCTGATCTTAGCAAAATACTGATAAGCTTTTCAAAAGTCGACATCGGCGTAAAATTAATTACTGTTGCAAATTGTATTTCTCCTTCCAATATGCTTATTTTTGATCATAAATACTGTATGTTCGTAATATTATGTTCTTATGTATTGTAAATATACTTAACGCAACATATAAAAAAATAAGCCAATTGCAAGTCCGACTAGCACACCGAATGGTTATACCTATTAGTCAATTGTACAACAGCATTTTTATTTTTCCTGGTATATTTTTTAAAACTGAAAATGTTGGTTAATATCTTTTTATTGAGAGTTTTACTGGTTTTAAACTTATATGTCACGTTAAGTATATTTAGAATAAAAAATATACATCATAAATAATGATTTGATTTAATTATTATTTATAAATTAAAAACATAAGAATTTTTAATTTTACAATCAGGAATAAGCATATTAGAATCATAACTGGAACACAACAGTATAAAAAATAAAACTGTTATGATGATATACATATGTATTTCGAAATGTTGATCCTTCTGAAGCCTTTTGACAAAGGAACTAGTAATATTTTCTTAAATTTTCATATCTAAAATTATTCTAAATATTGGATCGACAGCATTATTCGATGGTAAGATATGAAGATATGTGAAAGACAAACATACAGACTAAGTCATTACATAAGGTTTCCTTTATTACTTAAATACAATTTTGTTACAAAGTATGTACTTAAAACCATTATGATGACTATTACAATTTAATTTATTTTTAATTTAATCTTATTTGCTTAGTTAATATACACAACTAAGTTTATAGTTAAATCAGACTATTAATAGTATTCCAGTAAGGGACATCTCGTGAAATGAAAGACAGGTTTTGCCTACATCAGACGTCAGTGTTTGTAAAATGTACCACCTATTATGATACCATGTTTCGTAATAAAATTTATTATTATGTTTATTATATGATGTAATTGTTTTAGGTGGGATGTTGACGAAACGCATTGCTTCGCAAACATTTGCGATGCTCAATTCAAATACAGTTACGAGTATTTGGGGAACACGCCGCGACTCGTCATCACTCCGTTGACAGATCGTTGCTACATCACCTTAACACAGGTACGAACACGTATTTTTTCGATACCAACCGTATATATTGTATACGCCGGCCGAGTACCGAGTACCACAAACGCACCGCGACCACCATCGTTCTTCATGACCCTCAGATTGCATTCGTATCGACGAACGCATATTAACGTCGGGTGCCAGTTGCACTAAACTTTCCGAAAACCGATATACATATACAACACGTAACGTAATTAACGCACACCCTCAGACACCCCAATTAGAATAATATGTTGTAATCATAATACATACACTATTTTTTAATTTAACATGTATACGCATTGTTATTTACTAAATTCGTTTCTTGGAATAAAGTTTCTTTTTCTTTATTTTGTGTTGAATGATGGAATTTGTATGAATACAAATAAAACTGTGATTTAAAAGTCTTATTACTTTGACTTACGGTCCATTTCAATGTGTTTTGACTATACAGGGTTAAAATAAAGATAATTTCCGTAGTTTTAATTATTTTGAAATAAAAAAATACCTATGTTAAAAATGATATAAATCGATTCAGTAAACGATTCTGAACATACTATTTTTAGGGTGTGCGTTAATTAAGTTACATGGTGTATATGTATATACCGGGCAGTGGTCACCCTTGTGAGATTGGTTCTAGCCGCCTAGTGGACCTTTGTCATGTCTTAACGACTGTTGTCTAATGACTACAACTGGGACGGCCAGCTTAGCACGGAGATGCTCAGAAATTACGCCACTTTGGTGGTCACCCATCTACAGTCTGACCGCGCGCCTAGATGCTTAACCTAGCTGATCACTTACGAACCGGTGAGAGCACTTGTAGTGACGTACGTCGTCTGTATTCGAGCTGAGATTTGAAACCCACTTAGTTTGAAGTCATATTTGCAAGTTGGATTGGGCCCTGCTTGCCCTTAATTGCCGTATGAAGCAATAAAAGCAGTAGGCAACCAGTGTTTCGCCATATTATATTGTTATTAGACCGCCGGCATACTTGGTGATCCATTGTTTGCATTAATACTGATGAAATTGCCTCACCAATTCTCAATAGGACTAGGAGACGGCTTTAAACTTAGAGAGATAACTCGACCCTCTCACGCATCCCCGCATAAGTAACCGCCCAGTGTCGAGGTTTGTACCCCAAAGTGTGTAAGGTGCGAGTAAATTTAGTTATATTTGGTTAGATGCCTTGAGCTACGCTAGTCTTTATAGTCTGATGAAGCCGTACGCTCGTAAACCTCCATTCAGTTAAAAAGAGATCATGAAACATCTCAGTTTGAAACCTCTGACTTCCTGAGCGTATTACCTTATTCAGTCAAAAAGAGATCATGAAACATCTCAGTGTGAAACCTCTGACTTCCTGAGCGTATTACCTATAGCCCGTTCAAATGGGTTACAAAAAAGTCACGTAGTCTTTTTGTAGTTCTTTTTGTGTAATACTTATTTAACTGAAATCTTTAATAGTCCCTTAAAAAGAGATCATGAAACATCTCAGTTTGAAACCTCTGACTTCCTGAGCGTATTACCTATAGCCCGTTCAAATGGGTTACAAAAAAGTGACGTAGTCTTTTTGTAGTTCTTTTTATGTAATACTTATTTTACTGAAATCTTTAATAGTCCCTGCATCTCATAATGGGAGGAGGACCTGCAGGACCAGCTGGAACAGGCAAAACTGAAACCACTAAAGATTTAGGAAGAGCTCTTGGCGTCATGGTTTACGTGTTCAACTGTTCAGAGCAAATGGATTATCAGGTACATCCAATTTACTTTGTGAATATTGGAAAAGTTACGTAGTCTCCTGACTGCCTTTGATGTGCCAATAAAGGAAGGTAATCATTACTATAGGTTCTATTGCGTCATGTAAACCCATTAATAATGTAAACAATAAGTTATATTACATAATGACGCATAAGAATGGAATCAATTGCTTAAATTGTGCTTAGTTGATGACTCAAAATCTGGATTATATCTATGTATAAAGTTTGTATAGTATCAGCTATGGTATAACGTTTTAAGTATATCTGATTAGAAAGAAGTACACTCCCTAACAAAAGTAACTTCACAGGAATTGACAAGGAGTATTATTACTCCTTATCAATTTGTTTGCAGAGCATCAGTTTGCAAAATCCGCAAAAAATATTGCTTCTTCATACAACTTGCGTCAATCGCCATTTTATATCAAACACGCTTTTTTATCGATATAATGGGAAAATGTCGCAATAGTACATTAGGATATTACAATTATTCGTATATTATTTATCCTTCTAATAGGCAATAGAGTCTACCTATCTATTTATTAATATTAGTATTTTTCTGTGAAGCTATTTCTGTGCCTGACAGTACTAGGTTAAAATCCTGTTTCTGGTACTCGGATCTTTTGTGAACTAAATATTACCGGCTCGGTGACGGCCATCATTACATAAATAAAATGTATGCACAATGTTTCACGTTTACGTAATTAAACAACGGAAAAGCAGACAATTTTTTAAATTTGTTGCGCCATTTTTTATTTATTATACATATAGTGATTTACTACAGCTAAAAGACGTCATAAAAAGACCTTGACTGACCTTGAGAAGTTTGTTGTTTGTTGAAGAAATCTGTGATATTTCGGTATGCTAAGTATCGTTTTGCGTCGTTAGATAGCTCAACTAATACTGAAATTCCGTAAAGTGCACTTATTGATGTCCATTGCGTCTATATAATATATACTATTGGTATATTTTCGATATTGAATCCAACGATCCCTGTATCCTATAGATATCAAGCTAATTAATCATATTATCGCGTTTCCATGATTTTAATCGGTTTGTGTAAATTGCAAGTATTGTAAACTATTTGGATTCTAAAAGATGGCATAATATTCCATTGTTTTCGAAATCATGTTATGATTTACCGAAATATATTAATCATATAAGCATTTTAAGAAGAAAAATCATCATTCATCTCTAAGTTGTTCAAACTATTATGTTTCTCGCTCCATGTACATGTTAATAAAATAATACATTTGTTGAATATGTTTCATAGTCTTGCGGCAACATTTACAAGGGGCTTGCTCAGACAGGCGCCTGGGGATGTTTTGATGAGTTCAACAGGATTTCTGTTGAAGTCTTGTCCGTGGTAGCTGTCCAAGTCAAATCCGTACAAGATGCTATAAGGTGAGTATAACTTTACTTAATTAGTTTTTATACAACTTGTCTATGAAATATTTATTGCCATATGTATCTCGTCTTCTCCTCTCAAACAAACCGTTCTTTAGCAAAACTTATACGAAAACTGTATTTAATATTTAAAGATAACTTTTGGTCTAGTCGATAATGAACCGACTGTTAAACCAAAGTTCGTGGGTTCTCAACCCAACCGGGAAAAAAATTGTGTTATGAGCACGATTATTTGTTCAGTGTCTGGTTGTAATTTATATGGTGTATATTTATTTAGAAATGTTTAAGTATATTTGTCAGTTGTCTGGTTGCCTTGTTACAGGTTCTAGTCGTAGTTTGAAATCAAATAAATAAAAAATATCAGGGGACATTTAACACACTGCCATCTGATCCCAAACTATGCAGAGCCTGTACTATGGCAACCAGACAACTGATAAACATACTTATATATTGCTAAATACATACATATTATAGATTACACCCAGACACAGAAGAAACAATCACACAAAGATTTGTCCCGGGTGGGAATCGAACCCACGACCTCTAGTTGAGCAGTCAGGGTCACTAACCCTTAGCCCAGCAGGCCAGTCAAAGATGGTAGTGTGTTAGTTGTTCCAAGATATTTATAATAAATTTATATTTTTTCCAGAGACAAAAAAGAAAAATTCAACTTCATGGGAGAGATAATAGGTCTTATACCATCAGTTGGTATCTTTGTCACCATGAATCCTGGTTATGCAGGCCGTACAGAGTTACCGGAAAACCTTAAAGCTCTTTTCCGTCCATGTGCAATGGTGGTCCCAGACTTTGAACTAATATGTGAAATCATGTTAATCGCTGAAGGATTTCAGGAAGCTAGGTTTTTAGCTAGAAAGTTTATTACGCTGTACAAGCTATGTAAAGAGCTGCTGTCAAAGCAAGATCATTATGATTGGGGGCTGAGAGCTATCAAATCTGTGCTGGTTGTCGCTGGTTCTTTAAAGGTAAGAAGGATATTTCCGACGTAGATGGAGCAGCGATTACGGTGTAAGTTTTCAATTAATTTGGATTAAGAAATTGATTTGTAATGTTTGTAACAAGAAATTCGCTGAATTTCTTGTTACAAACATTACAAATCAATTTCTTAATCGCTAATTTTTTATAGTATCTTTTAATTATACATTTTAATGTATTCAAATCAAATATATTCTTTATATAGAAATAAAACATGACCTCAATTTTTATTCTCTCTATATTAAACTTATCATCAATATATTTGGTTAGGAAAATGATAATAAACTTGAGATGTAGGTACGCCCGTTTTTAAACTAAATTTTTTTCATTATTACTGCCTTCTATTGATTATCGGGTTAAAGAAATTCATTTTCAATCAGATATTAAAAAAATCACTTACTTAAATACATTTTAAGCATATATAATAATTTAAATTAAAAATATACAATATGAAACACTGACATGCAAACTTTAAATTGACAGGTGTTAAAATCATTATTTAACGTTATAATTTCAATATTTAATCGTACGTTATAATTTCAATATTTATCGTCGATTAAATATTGTAATTGGACTCGATACGAAAAATAAATTAATCTGCCCTCCACTGAGTAATAATTTGTGACCGCTCAGAGAAGAGGAATGTGGACTTTGTGTCACAGTACACAGGTAGTACAGAGGTATGCAGTGGGACAAGATTATTCATTTTAATAGTATGCTATTATTTAGTGCATTGGATTTGGAGTTGAAGGTTTTGGCATTCTTTATCTCCTTGGGAAATTTATTGTACTGTTGCATTATTGCAACGTTAATAAAATTGCTTGCGTATTTATTTATTTTATGTAAAGGAGAACGGGCGGAAGTGGTCCAAATGGCGTCGGCTGATGAAACCTAGTCTATATAATAGTTCGTGAATGTAGGATATTTTTTTACTATGGACACCATAAATTCGGCCCACGGAGAAAAAAGTTATACAGTTCAGAAAGTATCTACCTATTATAGACGAATAATTGAAAAAGCTGCCTTTTGTTCGGTCAAAACTTATTTGCCGAGTACCGAGTACTCGCACTTACTCCCCGCCGCCCGTATGCACCCGCTACCCCTCGGGGTGGCGGTGGGTGATGCTCCTGCGCTGCGCGTATTGTTCACAGGTCAGTGAGTCATTCGCTATTATTCAGCAAGGACATCGTTTGGTTTCTTTATTGTTGTTGAATGCTTTCCACATGCCAGTGCATGACAGCGTATATGCTGACCGGTTTATTGAAATTATTAACCAGCGCCTAATAATCTAGCAGAATATGTAACGGCCAGTAATATGAACCGACGGCGTGCAGCTTTCACAACGATTTCGGGGGATCTTCCAGAATTGAGAGGGTTCCCACGGTTGTCAGAAGAAGATTTAATAATATTCGCCCTCGGAACTTATCAACTAAAGCTAGCGCGTAGCTTCTATAGTGAGCACGTCCGTGGTGGTATACAGTATAGATATTTATCGTGACGGTGCACCACCCGCAGGATTGGAGCGACATAATATTACAGAAACAAACTTAACACTGTTACGAGGGCGGATACAGTCACGACACGTCAGGTAAAGAACCTATTACACATACGTAATGTATGGAGAAGAAGCTGCAGGATTGGATTCCATACGGTATTATTATTGTAGCTGTATAACGGGGAAGAGGACTTTAGGGGTTTGTGCCCATATTATGACCATAGTATGGTATTTAGGGTGGGCTCGCTACCAAGATCAAATACGCCATTCTGCAGAATTTTTGAACCACATTTTAATATAATAAATACATATTAATCGTTCATGTTTCTTTTATTTTAACCTTTATTATATATAAATAAAACACATACTTATTACTATAATAGGTATACCTCTGCTTAAGCCTTCGGGGTTTACAGGCGTTATGTTATGTTGTTATGTGTGCTTTAATGAATACCTGTAATATATATCGTATTTTTCTAATAATCTGCATATAAACAGTAAAAAAAATATTACAACTACTCATTAAAATAATATGGGTGATATACCTATGTGTCAATTACTTTTTTCTCCATGTGTCGATTTATTTGCGGGTATAGTAAGTGTTATAATATTAAATTATCAAATAAATAAAGCAATTCTCATCATCCGACGCCACTTGGACCAAAGTCCATACTAAAATGTCCGATCTCCTTTTCTTGAAATTCCCAATAATGTCAAAAGGAGGAACATTAATAATTAGATATATGTTATCGATAGCGAATAAAGTTATTTTTTATAATAGTCTTACCTATAGTCTAGTCGTTGGACTAAAATTACCTAGAATGAATAAAAACATACTATAACTATTACATCAAAAATGAATTAATTGTTTCACAAAATATTTTAAACTAACTTCAATGTATTTTTCCATATGAGATGGAGGACTGGCACAAATGTAAAGTTTGTAAAATAAGTTTATTACCAATTTTGTGACCCTTTATGCCACTTCTCGATGGTAAACTCGGAAACATGCTAATTATCTTTATCAACAGTCTCTTCTGGTGACGATAATCAAATAAAACACAAACTTTAACAAACACACACAATGATATTTCAAATAAAAAACTAGTACCACGAAATTAATGCTTTTTAATAATATTAATGAAAGTTACTTTTACAATTTAATATATTATGAGAGCAATAGACCGAATATAAGTTTTTGTAGGCAGCATTTATATTGTAAACTTTTTCTGGAGACACGCTAAATAAAAAGCTAAGCATTTCAAAAAATAGATCATGTTTGACTTAACTTAGTTCACTACAAATTAATTTAATGATTGTATATGAGAACAGTCAAACTAAAAGTGCAGAAACGTTTTTCTGATTAAGAAATATATTCTCTTTTGAAACTTTATTTTATTCAGAGAGGTGATCCAGGAAGACCAGAAGAAGAGGTACTCATGAGAACTCTTAGAGATTTTAACATACCTAAAATAGTGACCGATGATATGCCCGTATTCATGGGCCTCATCAGCGATTTATCCCCTGCCCTGGATGTACCGAGGAAACGAAAGCCTGAATTTGAAAGAAATGTGAAACAAGGAGCGACGGATTTATCTTTACAACCAGAAGATACTTTCATAATGAAAGTTGTACAACTTGAAGAATTACTTGAAGTTAGACACTCCGTATTCATAATAGGAAATGCAGGTACTGGTAAAACACAAGTATGGAAGACACTGTTCAAAACATATCAGAACCAAAAACGGAAACCTATTTTTAATGATTTAAACCCTAAAGCTGTAACCAACGATGAACTTTTTGGTATTATAAATCCAGCATCAAGAGAATGGAAAGATGGTTTATTTTCTGTTATTATGCGAGATCAAGCAAATCTTGTAGGAGATAATCCAAAATGGATTGTTCTTGATGGAGATATTGATCCAATGTGGATTGAGTCCTTGAATACAGTGATGGATGATAATAAGATTTTGACATTAGCTAGTAATGAGAGGATAGCGTTGACGCCTAGCATGAGGCTGATGTTTGAAATTTCAAATTTACGGACAGCAACGCCTGCTACTGTTTCCAGAGCAGGTATTTTGTATCTCAATCCTCAGGATCTGGGATGGAATCCGTAAGTTATATTGATGTTTTGTTAAATAATTTGAGTATTTTATTGTTTAAAATTAGAAAAAGAAGTAGTTTACTTGGAAATTATGGAGTACTAGCTCTTTTAAATATCGTGTAACAATTAGGTTTACCCGTTATGCCATATACCCGATCTATAATTCACATGCAAGGCAACGGCGAAGAGTTTCGTAATTATCAATAGTATATTGGTCACTGTAATAAACACAGGTTTATTCTAAGCAAATATCTAATCTGCTCCCAAAGCAACATATCTAAACGAAAATCTCTTATGGAGAATTATTTTTTTGAAAACTTTTGCACACAAATTGCATGGAAGAGATCACATGTTAGTGACGCTGATATTGGTTTACAATAAAGAGTAAATTTATTTATATATCTATTGATCATCTTCTCAGATATGTGTCAAGTTGGGTAGAAACCAGAACCATACCAAATGAAAAAGCCAACCTTGCTCTACTCTTCGACCAATATATACCAAGCTGTCTCCAAACCGTGAGAACACGATTTAAGAAGATCACTCCTATAGTAGATATGGCCCATATTCAGATGCTTTGTCATCTATTAGATTGTCTCTTAGTACCTGAAAACACGCCTCATGACTGCAGTAAAGAGTTGTATGAAAAATTCTTTGTATTTGCATGCGTCTGGGCATTTGGGTCGTCAATGTTTCAGGAAGGCAATATTGATTATAGAAATGGTAAGTGGTAGTTATAATACTTTGTATTCTAACGATGACGATTTCATTTGGTACAGCCATTTTATTAAACACGCGTATTTCAGAATTTACCAAATGGTGGCTGAATGAATTTAAAACGGTAAAGTTCCCAGCGGTTTCGGTGCCTCCCACTGTGTTTGATTATTACATTTGCCCTTTGACGAAAGAATTTACTCCATGGACTGAAAAAATTACAAAATTTGAACTGGACGTAGAAGTTCCACTCCAGGTACCAGGACTCATTTATGTCATAACAGAAATATTTGAAGCATTTTGATAAGTAGCGATTTGTTGAAAAGTGCATGTCATTTGAAAATAAGAAGAAAGCTTCGCTTTCATTCTGGGTACATTTGTATGTTCCTTTTTCAGGCAGTCCTCGTACCAACAGCAGAAACAATCAGAGTCAGATATTTTTTGGACATTTTAATGAAGAAAAAGCATCCCGTCATGTTGGTAGGTGGAGCAGGCTCTGGTAAAACCGTACTAGTTAATGAAAAGTTGCAAGGGTGAGTATTTATTTATGAATATTTTTTGAGCTGTAATATTTTTATGTTTCAAAATATGTTTCTTTCATAGATTACCAGAAAATTACGCCATCCAATCGATATCATTCAACTTTTACACATCGTCAGAAATGCTGCAGAAAATACTAGAAAAACCTTTAGAAAAGAAAGCTGGTAAGAACTACGGGCCCATGGGAAACAAAACCTTAATATACTTCATTGACGATATGAATATGCCCGAAGTTGATGAATATGGGACGGTCCAACCTCATACAATTATACGACAGCATATGGAATATGGACATTGGTATGATCGTACTAAGTTAACATTAAAAGAAATTCATAATACCCAGTACGTGTCTTGCATGAATCCTACCTCAGGGAGTTTCACGATAAATCCGAGACTACAAAGACATTTTTGCGTGTTTGCAATCAGCTTCCCAAACGCAGAGGCACTCAATTATATCTACCATTCAATTTTGGTTCAGCATTTGAATAATCCAGAATTGAGAATAAGTCTGCCGATTGTTAAAATGGCAGGTGAGTGTTATAAAGACGGTAAGACTAATGTTATTATATTGATATGTGGACACACAAATCACGCTACACACATACACATACAAAATATCCAAAGAACACGCAATCGAACAGATCTAGATAGCATTCTGTTTTCAACTGCTATTACGAATAAAGATGAAATAATCTTAATCATTGTTTCAGTACATGTTGTGCAAGCTACTATTACTCTTCACACAAAAGTATCTCAAGTTTTCATGCCTACTGCCAATAAATTCCATTACATATTCAACTTGCGGGATTTAGCTAATATATTTCAAGTAAGTTCAGTTTGTGACTGAGGTTTATTGATTTTTTTACAGATCCAACCTACTGTCTCTTACAGTTTATTTACTTTTATTATTTAGTTATTATAATTTCAGGGTTTTTTGTTCAGTAGTAATGAATGCCTAGAGACATCATCAGACTTGCTTCGGTTATGGTTACACGAGACGTCTCGAGTTTATTGCGACAAACTGGCAGAAGACAAGGACATTGATGCATTCATCAAAGCTCAAGTCGAAATCTGCAAGAAAAGTTTTGTATGTAACTTAACATTTTATTAGAGGTGGTCATAGCTAGATGCTCTCACAGGTCCATTAAGTTGCAAATCGCTTGCATTTAAAATGGAAAAAATATATGGCATACGTACACATTATGTATGTGAGGTTTCCATAAGTCACTATTATCTTAGTGTAACTTAGTGTTGACTATACTAAATAGTTGTTTATGGTAAAATAATTGGTAAATATTAATAGTGATTATATTGATGATCTAACATTTCACATCATAACCCATTATTATAATCATACGCAGTTTTTGTAGTTCTTCAATTCCATGAAGTTGTTAGAGCTATAGAACCTCCCAAAAATCTTAGCAGTGGTTTTCAGTAAATCTTTTTCATTAATATGTTTTCCATGCTTCAATCGAAAACCGATACATTGCTGATATATTTTTTTAGGACGTAGAAGAAAACGTGTTCCAGAATCCTAACATTTTTTTCCACTTTGTGGGTGGTATAGGCGAACCGAAGTACTTGTCAGTCAATAACTGGCAACAGCTGAGTAATTTACTTTATGGTGCCATGGCGAATTATAATGAACTTATAGGAGCCATGAACCTGGTGCTTTTTGAGGATGCGATGATGCACATTTGCCGGTACGTTACGCTCTTATTAGTTTAAACTTCTTTGAGTTCATCGTTGGTCTAGTAGTAGCGTGTTCAGGCGTAGACAACGAGGTCCTGGGTACAAATGCCAGATAACACCAAAAAGTGTTATGAGGGTTCTTCTAGGAAGAAAAATCCCTAGTCGTAGATTGGAGTTGGCGATCTTTTATGCCCGTGCCTCTGAGGCTCATAAAGCAATTGTGGACCTATGCCTGATCTCGCCCTCGAGTCGGCTACCCGTCCCGGAATAGATAAGTCAGTCGTTGTTTCTGTACACACGTCTACATATCAAGCTATACATTTCCAATATAAGCTGACCTCTTGTTATATGGAAATCCTATGCAACGCGAGATCAGCTTATACTGGAAATGTATATCTTGATATGTAGCCGTATGTACACACTCCTATACTTTAATATGTCTATAATCTCGATCTTATTTTTTTCAGTATTTCCCGTATTCTGGAGAGTCCGAGAGGCAGTGCGCTACTCGTCGGCGTGGGTGGTTCAGGAAAACAATCTCTTTCTCGCCTGGCTTCATTTATTTCCAGCCTGGAAGTAGTGCAAATTCAACTTAGGAAAGGGTATAGCGTATTAGACTTGAAGGTAATAAATATGCTTGCAATTAAGTTGAAAACATAAACCATGTGCAATACCTTAAGACGGGACGCTTGGTGTGGTTGGTAGATACTTGCTTTTCACGGGGCAGGCCGTGGGTTCGATTCCCACACAGAGGCTCTACCGGCTAAGTCACCGAACATCAATTTCTTAAATGATGTTCAAATAAATAAAGGTTAAAAACGACTTAATCAATCGTTAAATCGGCTTCCATGAGCACATCTGACTCATAAATGGTCCGGAATCGATTGTCAACTTTGAGCCCCAGGACAGAGTTTTGTGTACATGAACATGTCTGATTGTCCTGAGTCTTCGATAACTTTAGATAAAATAATAAGTATTAAAAAATAATAATAATAATATGATTTATAGCATATACTCCCCAGAACATGACGTCTATTGTTTCTAGAATGAACTATCAGGGCTGTATATCAAGACAGGTCTCAAGAGCGTTGGAATGACATTCCTGATGACAGATGCCCAAATTGCCAACGAACAGTTTTTAGTCCTCATCAATGATTTTCTGGCATCTGGTGAAGTAGCCGATTTATTCCCTGATGATGAAGTAGAAAATATTCTGGGTGCTGTGAAGAATGAAGTTAGTAGTTCAATAAAAACAGATAGATGATATATATATTTTTTTGAGTACAATATACATACGACAGAGTACAGAAATATTGTCAAGGCGAGAGCCATCATTATCTACCCATCATAGTATATTTAACAAAACTACGAGGAAAACTATTACTAACGGATACTATACTCTTTTTAGGTCATATTTCAGTCTTCATGTAGATTGCCCCGATTTTTAATACTACCACTCAGAAAGTTATTTCCTCCCCGATGAGTTCAAGTGACACTGACTCACACCCAGGGCCAAAATATTAAGCCACTTGCTCATCCTACACATCATAAAGGACAGCAGACCAGTAAGAGGAATGAGAGGAGAGGAGGAATGATCGTAGTATACACTTACTACGATACGCTAATCACATATACTTAATAAAACAAACGCTATAAAGGTCACAAGACTAGTGTGAGGTTACATCCTGGTGATCTTAGTGTCTGCATTAAGACAATATAGCTATTAAATGAGGTACTCTGTAAGGATACTTCCCTAGTCGATGCTTGGAGAGAGGAAGTATGGAAGTTGAGCATTGCATCACTTAAATGTTGCTATAATTTAGCTAGTTACAGCATTTTAAGCCTGCGGTGTGGTAGCTATCCATTCCAATAAGACAAGTTCAATTGCAGCATGAAACTCATTTGGCGATTATATTTGGCTATTCGGCTATTGCTATAAAACTTCAAAGTGTCATAATGTTCCAGGTGAAAGCTGCGGGGCTCCCTGACACACGGGAATCTTGTTGGAAATTCTTTATCGACAGAGTTCGCAAAATGCTCAAAGTGGTTCTCTGCTTCTCTCCTGTCGGATCTACTCTAAGGATCAGATCGAGGAAGTTTCCAGCACTTATTAATTGCACTTCTGTAGACTGGTTTCATGAGTGGCCCCAGGAGGCATTAGTGTCCGTGGCCATGAGCTTCTTGGTTGAGATGAATAGTCTACCGGTAAGGTATTTTTACAATAAACTCTTAAAGAAAAAGAATGTTAGTTGTACACACGGCTACACATCAAGCTATACATTTCCAGTATATCCTGATCTTGCGTTGTATAGGATTTCCATACATGACAGGTCAGCTTATATTGGAATTGTATACCTTGATATGTAGCCGTGTGTACAACTATCATTAAATTTTTTTCTGCTCAATCCAGTGGGATAGTATTGTGTGAAGAGTGGTTTACAAAAGTTTTTTAGTCTGTTAATTACTCTTTAGGACTAATTTGGGGAACAATATTATTTGTTAGAAACGAACCTATGTGTGAGATTTCAATGGTAAGAATTTTTATATACTTTTTAATGAATGTTATATCACTATGTAAACTATGGACATAAAGAATACCCGAGGAATTAGTCACGCGCTTGTAAGTCTGTATCGCCGTGGAACTCTGTTAATATATTGACACTTAGTAACATACTGACATTGAGTAACACAATAAGTTCTGTTAATATGACTTTCTGAAAGGTGGCAGTATTACCCGTGACTTGATGTTCTTAGTGTGAAAAAAAACGCCATTAATTTACTTAGCTTTCATTTATTTATTTCATTTTAATTTTTGCAGGGCACCATGCTTCTATTTCTCTTTATTGCCATGGAACTCTGTTAATATATTGAAACTTAGTAACATACTGACATTGAGTAACACAATAAGTTCTGTTAATATGACTTTCTGAAAGGTGGCAGTATTACCCGTGACTTTATGTTCTTAGTGTGAAAAAAACGCCATTAATTTACTTAGCTTTCTTTTATTTATTTTATTTTAAATTGTGCAGCGTGTGCAGTGCATGCTTATATTTCTATTTATTTCGTAGCAGAACTTCAAACTTCCTTGTTCAAAAAATCTTTTTATAAATATGACATATTTTTAGGACGCCTTAAAGGATTCAATAGCAAAATACATGGCGTATGTCCACACTTCAGTAAATACTATGTCTAGAGCGTATCTGGGAAATGAAAGACGGTACAATTATACAACTCCAAAGAGTTACCTGGAACAAATTAGTCTGTACACTAGGTTGATTAATAATAAAAATGATGAACTTCAAAGCCGTGTCGTAAGGTAAGTGTTTAATGACCATAGAAAACGAAAAAAAAGATGCAGTTTATAATTACACGGAGATGGCATTAATCAGTTTTTAAGCTTGTAAAATACCACCTCCACTACTCAGCTTCAGCTGTGAAGTTTTTAACTGATGAAATTAGAAGTTTAACAACTAAGCCGTCATGATAATTTTTTAATCTGCCGTGTGTCTCAAACATACTTATAATAAAACTTTATGCCATGATAATTTATTGAAATGAGATTGTTAATGTTCATTACATCATGTTGTTAATATTTATAATTAAAACTTTTTGTAGACTGGAAAATGGTTTAGAAAAACTTGCCTGCACAGCTGTGCAAGTAGCGGCTTTGAAAAAAGTGTTGGCAGTACAAGAAGTAGAATTAAAAAAGAAAAATGAAGCGGCTGACACACTGATTTCTATGGTTGGAGTTGAAACCGCTAAAGTACAGGATGAAAAAGCTCTTGGTAAGGCAACTATAATGTACGATTGTAGGTGTGGCGGAGTAGTTAAAGTAGTCACCACTATCTCGGTGCCCTTACAAGACAACAATTTGTCGTTAAAAATATCAAATAGATATTTATACATCACTTTAATTTAAAAAAAAATATATTTTTAATTAAATAATTTCATAAAACTTGCGCAAAAATCTATGGTTGAATCAGAAAATATCAATGTTGACGTTTATACTCTACGTTGACGGGCCTGTCGGCGTGGTTGGCAAATGCTTGCTTTTCGCGCCGGAGGTCGTGGGTTCGATTGCCACCTAGGAAAAATATTTGTGTGTTTGTTTGTTTGTCCTGTGTGTTTGTTGTAATTATCTATATAAGTATATATTTACAAAAGAAAAGTAGTATATGTAGTATATTAGTTATCTGGTTTCCATAGTACAAGCTCTGCTTAGCTTGGGATCAGATGACCGTGTGTAAATAATGCTCCAGGATATTATTATTATTATTTAAAGTTGTAATAAGCAAACTTTTATTCGGTTTCGTGCTGCCATGTTTCTCAAATTCTTTAATTTCATTATAGCCGATGACGAAGAAGAAAGAGTAATAGTAATAAATGAAGAAGTAGCAAAGAAACAGAAAGATTGTGCAGAAGATCTGGTCAAAGCCGAGCCAGCGTTATTTGCTGCCCGAGAAGCATTAAACACATTAAACAAAGCCAATCTCACTGAACTAAAGTCCTTCGGTGCACCAGTGGATGCTGTAACGAATGTGACTGCAGCTGTGATGGTGCTGATGGCACCTGGGGGAAAAGTACCAAAAGATCGGAGTTGGAAGGCTGCAAAGGTAGCCTCTTTTAAGAATAGTATTATCAGAATCTTTTGTCATCTAATAGACTTCACTGATAATAATTTGTTTCAACAGTTGCTTATGGCGAAAGTAGACGTCTTTTTGGATTCGCTTATTAATTATGATAAAGAAAATATACACCCTGACGTAATTAAAGCTATACAGTCTTACTTAAAAGATCCTGAATTTGAACCAGGTAAGTATATTGATAGCTTTTTTTATGAAAACGTCGTGAAATATACATCTTAGTATCATAAAAGGAAGTACTTTCTGCAGTCTAAAATGATTAGTGTTTAAGTAAAAATACTTTGAAATTCTCATTGAAATTTTTCTGTAATATGTTATTAGATAAAGATAAAGATAAAGATTTCTTTATTGCTAAAACTGTGTACATGGTTGTAGATGATATACAATTTATAGTATCAACAGCTACCCGTATCGGGCGTGCAACAATAAGGCTTATAATTAAACATAATAGTACATAATAACTCTTATTATTATAATATAAACATATTTGTGGAATTATTTATATCAATTTATAGAAAGAAGGACTACTTTTTGGCAAAATACTCTTTGAGATCGTAGAACACATTGGAAATAAGCCACTTTTTCAAAACGTTTTTGAATTGTTTGCCTTCCAATTCCTTGACATTAACAGGTAGATGATTATATATGCGTATTGCACTAACAAATGCACTCTTGTAAAAAATTTTATTATTAATGGATGGTGGCAACTGTAAGTTATACTTATATCTAGTCCGTAAATTAGATCTGGTGGCAGATTTGAGCACAAAATATTCCATGTTGTGTTTTACAAAAATACAAATTTCCAGAATATAGATACCAGTAAGTGTCAGAAAACCCTTATCCCTGAATATGGTTCTAAGCGAGTCAGTTGTATACATACTATAAATAATTCTTAGACATTTTTTTTGTAGTATAAACGTAGATTTTTCTAACTTACTTGTTTATTGTGGTGGTGGTGGTTTGTAAATCGACTAATTTTCTATCATCATATATTTCAACAGAGTTTGTTCGAACAAAATCAGCAGCAGCGGCTGGTCTCTGCGCCTGGGTAATTAACATAATAAACTTTTACGAAATATTCTGTGATATTGCGCCCAAAAGAAAGGCTTTGCAAGATGCGAACGCTGACTTAGCAGCAGCTACTGAGAATCTTAGAGCCATTAAAGCCAAAGTAGCTGTAAGTATCAACAATATGTGAATCTTATTAACTTTATATGGATTGTAGATGCACACAGTACAATATGACCGATTTTTACAAATTAAAAAATATTTCATGGCCATTAAACTATTGTCTAGTGGCTTGTAAATAGTGAGGTTTAATAAATTTAATTGATCGATGAATGATCTCGCCAAAGAAATAATTCAATACCTTTGCAATTGTAGTTTCTTTACACAAATTGATAAAATGTTCATTAATTTCAGTCTCTCGAAACGAAATTGGCGGATTTGACGACTAACTTTGAAAGAGCAACTTTGGAGAAGATCAAGTGTCAAAAAGAAGCAGATGCTACAAATGCAGTTATTTCTCTAGCCAACAGACTTGTTAATGGTCTCGCTAGCGAGAATGTTAGATGGGCTGCTTCAGTTTCCAGGTTGGTATTATTATTAAAATTGCTACGCTATTGCTGTTTGTCAGGTATCTTATCTATGTTATGATACATTGCATATTACAAAACCTGATTTATTTTCAATATCGTATGTATGTTTAGCCAGGTGTAATATGTAGACTACAGACGCATTCCTGAAATGGCTCGATAGGAGTCTTACTTCTACATTCGTTTAAGAATAACGTCTTTATAAGTAGGGTAAGTACATTAAAAGTTGTGATAGGATCGCAAGTTTTATGATATGATACTAGAGAGCGACCATACACTCAAGCTAGAATGTCTCACTGATATGACGTTTTGTAAAACCGGCTTGAGAAGAAGATTTGTGTATTTGACATTAGATGATTTTAAAAAGAAAAAACCAGATGGTGCGACTTAAAAAACAAATTCCCGATAAAAAAGTAAGACATAGGAAAAGAAAGAACAGAAGAATTTTTAAATTAATTTGGAATTGTTCAGGTTTTGGAATTTCAGGAACGATTTTAGGAGTATATAACCAAGTGACAAGTGAATTCGAAAGTTACTCAAGAAGAAGAAGTAAAAGTGGAAAAGTGAAAGTGAGTATTCAGTGTAAGTGATCAATGTAAGTGGGAATTGTAGGGACGTCGGGGTTTTTGCATAGTGCTGGTCCCGAGGACTCTGTAAGTGCGCCAAGTGTGAACTCTAACGCAGTGCTTGCCGCTGGGATTCTAAGTGTGTTTAAGTGTGTTCCGTGATCTAAGTGTTGCACCAATTGTCACTGTGTGCACGAATAAAGGCTCCGTTCGCAAAAACTAGTTGTTTATCAATCCCCTAACCCGCCACTAGCGAAATTATGTTTGTTGATTATTCGATTATTTTTATGTTTGAATCTTTTTAAAATTTTTGAATAATTATTTTAATATATCATATATATTTTCAGTCTGAAGATGCAACTTACAAAGCTACCAGGTGATGTACTTCTTGCGTGTGCATTTATATCCTACGTCGGATGCTTCACCAAGCAATATAGATTAGATCTCATGGACAAAAATTGGCTGGTTTTCTTGAAAACTTTAGATGTAAGTTATCAAAATAACATAAAATAATAATAATTTTTATTTTGGAAATCGAATGTCTTGGATTTCTGCAAAGTAGCGCCTTATTCCAATTCTTATCAAAATATATGTTATATAAATGATTATTATGATCAAAAAAAAATTATTATATCTAAAATTCACATTCCCACTTCGAGCATCTCGAAGTATTCTCACTCCACATTTAATTGTATTATAAAATAAAATTACTTTTGACAAATATGCATTGGGCATTTTATGAGATTATATATTCCAAAATATTAAAAAAAAGATGTTTACTTACTTTCTCAAAGAAATAGTAAAAACTGTAAAGTAAAAAGATATTCAAATAAAACATGTTTTGAATATCTTAATGAAAAATTAATATTTAACTTACATTATTAATTTATTTTATAGCATGTTAAAATAATGAGCGATCGACATGACTGCGCAAGAGCAAATTGACAATATAATTTCCAAAGCATCTCAAATGCTGGGGGTTGTGATGAGAATGTCCAAACATTTTAAGAAAGAAAAAGCAATCAAAATTCTCTATTGCACTTATGTGCGTAGCATATTCGAATACTCCTGGCAAGTTTGGAACCCCCGCTACGACACATATACTTCGCGAATTGAAAATGTCCAACGGAAGTTCATTAAATATATGTTTTATCGACTTAATCGTAGGTGAAGAATATAATAAGCTCTGTGCTGAATTTCACATTCTATCGTTGCTCACTCGTCGTGAAATAGCTGATGTTATATTATTTTTAAAATTGTTAAGAGGATCCATAGATTGTCCAGAACATCTGTCAAAAATCCCATTAAATGTATCAAGAACAAGAGCAAGACAAACGAATCCCATTCATCTTCCTTTAGTACCAACAAATTACAGACAGAATGCATATTTGTGGCGAGCGAGCAGTAGCCTTAATAAATATTACAAAGAACATAAATTTGATATATTCAATGCTAGACTTGAGGCAGTACAACGGATACTCAGTCAAGCCTTATTTTCAAAATATTTACACTAATTAGGACTTATATGTATTTGTTATTATATCTATATATATATATTTGTTGTAAGAATGTTCACACTAGTTGATAACTAATGTAAGATATTACCTATTAGCGAAAACCTGTTATTGGCTTTTTGTGGATTATTATATTGTTATCTTTGTTAATATTGTATAGCTGTTGATGTTCCAAGAAAAAATAAATAAATAAATTAAAGTAGTGGGTATTTAAAATAGAACCACTTCAGGAGATCTTTTCTACCTGGAGCTTAGCTATTAACTGTTTGAACAAATTAAATAATTGTATATATTGCCGGTTGCGATCATGCCAAAATATGGCAGAAGTATACTTTATGTAATGCGCACAGATCATATGGAGCCTGAACAACCTATTTATTAAGTTTTGCAGATAGCTTTATAAGTATTATTTTTAGCCTCCAATACCAACAACAGAAGACTTGGACCCAATAACAATGTTATCAGACGACACAACTATAGCGATATGGCAGAACGAAGGTTTGCCTTCAGATAGGATGAGCACTGAAAATGCAACCATATTATCTAACTCTGACAGATGGCCCCTGATGATTGATCCTCAGGTATTGTTTAAACTATTATGTATTGTATTATACCAGCATCTTCTTTGCTTGTTCAATAACTATCAGTTTTTAAGATGTAACGTAATTCATAAACGTAACTTACATAACTTCAAATCAAATTAATACAAATCGTTTATTTGCGTAACATGGGTTATAAATAACGGCGGTAACATTATTATGATGTGCACTGTTGGCTTTATTTGATTATAAAATTAAACAATGTCAACATGCAACAAAAATAGTTTAACTTCCTATACAAGAATAACGATCAGGTGACATTTTGTGTCTTACTCATACATAATTTATTAGCTGATTGTTATTTTTATATAGGAGTCCAAACTTTTAGTAGAAATATTTCAGTCTCGTTTTCTTTAAATTGTTCAGTTTTATGGCTTGATTTAACATTTCCTCGGGGTGGTATAATAATCTATCCATACCAATACTGCTATATAGTAAGAAAATACCATATAATAATAGGTAATAAAATATCAGCTTGTAGGGGTATTTTATTTTACTATTCTATTATGTGGTGACGGCGATTCTGATGATGATGATGATTCTCATGATGACGATGATTCTATTATTGGCGATATGTAACTAATACTACTTACACTACAAGAATAGAAAAAGCAAATAATACAAATAAAATACACAAACTCACTTTCTCTTTCGGTTTGGTTGTTAGTTTTCATATTATTCTCATTGTGTGTCAATTTTCAGTTACAAGGAGTGAAATGGATAAAACAAAAATATGGCGACAAACTTCAAGTGATACGTTTAGGACAGAAGGGATACTTAGAAATAATTGAGAATGCTGTTAAGAATGGAGAAATAGTTTTGTTGGAGAATATCGGGGAAACTTTAGACACCGTGTTGGATAACGTGGTCGGCCGCAACTTGATCAAAAAGGGGAGGTAAGCAAGCGCGATGTAAATATATATAAATCATAATGATTTATTTTACAAACTCCGATATTTTTAACCGAGTTAATGAGGTGTTCTTCGTGGTATTATCATTAAAAACGGGTATTTCTAGCTAAAACACTAACGGACATTTGAAAATGTTCTTTGAAAATTATTTGAATCCCCTTTAGTAAATGTTGATTTTAAAGAGCCTTATTTTTGTTTTAATTAATTATATTAATACATACATAGACTCACGCCTGTCTCCCAGAGGGGTAGACAGAGACAACGGACTTCCATTTGTCACGATCCTTGCACACCTCTTTCGCTTCGTTTACTGACATTATATTCTTCGTAAATGCTCGCCGGTTTAGGGTACTTCTGACCTGACCTTTCCTAAGTACGTCTCCAATTTGATCAGGGAATGTTCTACGAGGTCTTCCCCTTCCGGTTGTACCATTCACACAGGCCAGGTATACTTCTTTTGTCAGTCTTCTTTCATTCATCCTTTCTAAATGACCAAACCATCTCAGCATACCTTTTTCAATCTTTGTGGCTACATCCTCTTTTACACCACAACGCTCTCTTATATCAGTGTTTAGAATTCTGTCTCTCAAAGTCACACCACACATACTTCTCAGAGCTCTCATTTCCACTGCATTTATTTTACTTTCATTCTTTTTCTGCCATACCCTACTTTCACTTCCATACATTAAAGTTGGCACTAACACTCCATCGTGCACGGCCAGTCAAGCCTTCTTTGAGACTTGTCGGCTACTCATAAAGGCGTGTAGTGCCCCATTCACTCTGTTCCCCGCATTTACTCTTCTAACAATATCTTAATATCTTTCTCATATTTCCCATCTCTCGTAAACAAAGTTCCCAAATATACAAGCTCTTTCACCTGTTCGACTTTCTCTCCTCCAACCACAATATCACAAGCTGTCGTGTATTCATCCCTCTCAAATACCATTACTTTCGTCTTACCAACATTCATTTTCATCCCTTTCCTTTCAAAAGCTTCATGCATATTTGTTACCATCACCTGCAACTCGTCCGCAGATGATGCAAGTAGAACTTGATCATCAGCGTACAGCAGACATTTGATGAGTAACTCATTCATCCTTACGCCACATTCACTTTCTTTCAAGTCTTTTAAACAGCTATCCATGTATAGGTTAAACAACCACGGTGACGCTACACATCCCTGTCTAACACCCTTTTGGATGCTAAACCACTCAGTGTATGACCCGTTAATCCTCACGCAAGCTCTGGAATCCCTATAAAGAGATTTCAGTGCTTGAAGAAGGTTGTCGTCTAACCCATACATGGACAGTACCGACCAAAGCTCATTCCTCAACACTCTATCGTAGGCCTTTTCTAAGTCCACGAAGGCACAGTAGACCTTTTGGCCTTTGCCCAAAAACTTCTCTACTATGCTTCGTAGAGAAAAGACCTGATCCGTGCATCCCATTCCTTTTCGAAAACCCGCCTGTGCATCCCATATTTTCGTATCGGTTTCTTTCACAACTCTTTCAACCAATACTTTCGCATACAACTTACCAACGACGCTGAGCAGACTAATGCCCCTGTAGTTTTTACAGTCTTGCCGTGAGCCTTTTCCTTTGTAAAGAGGTACGATGACAGCCTTGCACCAATCACTTGGCACTTGGCCGGTGTTATAGCACAGATTGAAAAGGCTGCACAGCTGACTCGCTATGACGCCATGTCCAGCCTTCAGCATTTCGGAAGTTATCCTGTCATACCCTGGTGATTTACCCGATTTCATACTCTTAATAGCTTTCACAATCTCATCCATTCCAATTTCATCCCTACAATTATTTTTGTCTATACCTAATGAACTACATTCACTCTCTGTTACACTTCTATCATACAAACTCTCAAAATACTCCTTCCAACGTTTTAACACGCATTCTTCCCCTTGCACTATATATCTTGGTCTCGGATGGAGTTCAGTTCTGAGGTTTGGGTTATGCCTCTTACTGATCTAACGGATTTCCAGAAAAACTTAATGTTCATCTGAAAATCCTGAGACAACCTTTTATCAAAATTATCCTTTTGTTCATTTTTGTTTTCGTTCACCACGTTCTTTACTATTCCTTTCATCCTTTTATAGTCATTCCAGGCTCTTTCTATATCTTCATTCGTCGCCTTATGCATTCGTTCGTTTGCTCTGGTGGCTAGCCAATCTAACCACGCTTTCTTCTTTTCACATACAACTTTTTGTACACTTTTAACCCACCAAATATTCTTTATCTTTCTTCCTCTTCTCCTCATTATTACACCACATACTTCACTAGCTACACTCACCACACCTTCTTTGACTGACTTCCATAGCTCTTCTACTTCTCTTATGTCTTTAGATCCCTCAAACTTATCAATCAACTTACTTTTGTACTCATCTGCCACTCCTGCCTCTTGCAGTTTCTCTACTTTTATTCTCTCTAGTACACTCTTAGTCTCAGGGATTCGGTGGCGCCATCCTTTGAACAGACCACTTATTCGGCTCATCACCAGGAAGTGGTCTGTATGGATTGCGATCCCACGACAGACTCTTGTGTCTAGAACATTCTTTCTCAATCTTTCATCTACAATCACAAAGTCAATCATACTCTTTCTCACATTTTTTCTCTCTCGTGTAAACGTATGGATTCTTTTATGTTCAAACATAGTATTTGTAACACAAAGACCCCATTCCAGACATATCTCAAGCAGACTATTCCCATTCTCATTCTCACTCTCATCACCGAATTGACCTAGAACTCTTTCAAAACCATCACGCTTTACCCCAACCCAACCATTAAAATCACCTAACATTATTACTCTTTCATTATACTGACTTATTCGTAACACATCTCCCAAGGTCTCCCAGAATGCCTTTCTTTCCTCTTGTTCTCGCTGTGACACAACTGCACCCATATCTACAGGAGCGTACACCCCTACTAGGAAGATACGGGTCATACCGACTTTCATTCGCAACCAAATAATTCTTGCATTCACGCATTCGAACTCAGTCACACATTCAGACATTCTTGTGGAAAGAATGAGACCCACACCCTGGCAAGCTCTGGTGGTGTTCGGTACTCCAGACCAATATGCCGCGTAAAGTCCGTGTTTTGTAGTATCACATCCTTTCCGCTTCGTCTCATTCACACACAATACATCGATCCGTTTTTCACTCATCAGCTGACATACTTCGTCCAACTTACCTTCTATTCCTCCTCCTACATTCAGCGTAGCAAAACGGCTTTCCGTTGGCCACTTTTCGCCTCTCCGGGTAACGAGACGTGACGGGTGGCGGACCACGTCGCCGATTATTAATGTCAGGTACATAAACCTTAAAAGCTCCCTAATCTTTCTGATACGAAAATCGTCTAGTTTAACCTTGCGCTCTTCATTTTGACATACGTGTGTTGTTATAAATCACCACTTCTTAGCCCGGTGAGGGTGCAGAAAGCCGTAATTAAAATATTATTGATACTGGTTTACAATCTCATTTATTACATACAGTTGATTTGTATCTGATAGAAATGTGCCTACCTACTAGTTATTGATTTGTATTAAGCATAATAGGCATTAAACAACTCCGAATTATCATTTGGCCCTAACCACGGTGGTCATAAGCATAGCCCCACAAGGTGTGTCAGATTGTCTCAGATAAAGTTGAAATAGTAAAGTTTATATTAAAATTTGAAAATAAATTCGGGAACAATTTTATCTTTTTCTGTTAAATATTAATTTAGTTAGAACTATGTCTATTTAAGCTATTATCGCGTACAATCAAACTGTTAAAATATCTTTTCAATAAAGATATGTTATATTTATTAAAAATGTATGTACTTACCTATCCGATTCCAGAGCAATCAAAATTGGGGATAAGGAAGTAGAATACAGTCCTAATTTCAAACTAATTCTTCACACAAAGCTTGCTAATCCACATTATCAGCCAGAAATTCAAGCACAAACCACTTTAGTGAATTTTACTGTCACTCAAGATGGTCTAGAAGACCAACTACTTGGCGAAGTAGTGAAAGCTGAAAGACCAGATTTAGAAGAATTGAAAGCAGAGCTAACTAGGCAACAGAACGATTCTAAGATAGTATTGAAGAAGTTAGAAGATGATTTGCTTACAAGGTTGTCATCGGCTGGTGATGATGTGCTAAGTGATACAGCGTTAGTAGATAATCTGGAGACTACGAAAAATACATCTTCAGATATTGAGAGAAAAGTAAGTTATAATGTTTTAATAGCTAAAAACTACTTCACATTTGATTTTTTTAAATGTTATTTCGTTGCGATGTGTCTCTTAAACATAAATATTTTGATTGGCGCTTAAATCAACAGAATGCAAGTTTAATCATTTCATTGAATTGGCCTGTCACAGAGATTTGTTCTAAACTAAAAACCTCTTGTGATGTGCTTATTGGATACTTTTATTCTCAGAAAAAAAAGCGTATTACAAGTTTGAAGACAATATGTATGTCTAAGGTAACGTAGCTTACAAATTAATGGATTGACAACAATTGGATTATTTTCTAAATGTCTGTTTAGCTGACAAGATTAGCATTGTCGAAGCAAAATTCGTTTAGCTAGAGCTAGAGCTCTTTTTATAATTGGAGTGAGGTAGTTGTGACTGTTAAGGAAGTGTTGTGTGAATATATTTAAACTTGTAAAAATCTATAAGTGTTATATATATCATACGATACTACGGTTACTTGTAAAACAAAATTAATTAAAATGAATCGACAAATAAACAGACATGTTTTAAATTATTAACATAAATCAATTAACCAACGAACTTTAACGCAAATGCAAAAACACGTAATACTACGTTGTTTATGACGCATTTTCCGAAGGCCTCGTTGTACGCATGCTCTATGACACTCGTTGCATTGTAATCTCTCATTCTCTCGGAGACTAAATAGAGATAATAAAATGAAGTTTAATGAAAGTGCTACTTACCCCGAAAATGCAACGCGTTAAAAATGAGTTTTGACTTTATTTGCAAAATTACGAGGTCGCAGCGTTATAATACCCAGCAGGCTCACGTTTTCTTTTAGCAAACTAAACATTTAGAAAAATCAAAGTTATTTTTATTGTACTTTTGATAGCCATTATTGAAAAAAAATGCTCCGCATTAAAATTGAGTTTCGATTCGGTTGCAATCTGTTTGAGGTTGCATTGTTACAAAACGGGCTTATGTATATAAAAAACCGCAACAAATTTCAGCTAATAAGTGCTGAGTAAGGAAAAGTAAAATTGAAGAAAATTATCGTATCATTTTTAGGTACAACTTGTATGTGTATACAAATTAAATTAGGGACTTCATTGATAGTGGTATTGTATTAAATTCAATCATCAATTTTTAGGTAGCGGAAGGGAAAATAACTTCGAAGGAAATAGATAAGACTCGGGAATCCTATCGAGTAGCTGCAGCCAGAGCTTCGCTGTTATATTTCATTCTCAACGAGCTGAACACCATCAATCCTATTTATCAGTTTTCTCTTAAGGTATGCTTTTTGACATTGATCCAATAATCGTTGATCTAATACACTAACAAAAGCATGTGCTTAGTAATTTGTTTCTAAATACTACAGTCAGAAAAAAGCTTATAAATTTTTGGATTCATTACAGCTTGAAACGCGAGTACTAGTAAAATCGCCTGGGCGAAAAGTGGGTAGTTGTAGATAACTCCGGATGCGAGAGGAAGTAGTTCACTCATGTTACGTTGTGAGATATGAGCGCGCGCGTACATTACAGTAGCATTAATTTCTGTCAATTTTCCCCAATTGAACCTTATGCTTATGTGATAAAGTTGAAAATCTATACAAGATATTTGACAGATTGGGGTAGCTGGATGTGCTGGCGTCTGTACACAGGTGCAGTTTCTGATATATTTCAATCTCAACTCCTTACTTTGTTCTTTCCAACTCCGACAACTTTCTAACTCCGGACTCGGAAGCAATTGAGATTTTTTCTTGTTAGTAAAATCCATTTTTGGCTCAACCTGGGATATGAATCCAGATTTCATTATCTTTTTATACTGTAAATGTTAATAGCAACGAGAGAATTGATATTAAATATTGTCATCATATTTATATACTTTCAGGCATTCACCGTGGTGTTTCAAAGGGCAATATCAATTGCGCAACCTGCGAATGAGGTGGCTCAACGTATTAAAAATCTCCTAGATTCCATAACCTACTCAGTATTTCAGTACACATCCAGAGGCTTGTTTGAACGCGATAAACTAGTATTTGCCACGCAAATGACATTTCAGGTATGACCGAACTAGATTATCCTACCAATAATACATCATGTTTGTTACTCTTACACGCAAAAAATACGGAACGGAGATTGATAAAACTTAGTAGTAATGTAGCGTTTATATCCGAATAACGCATATATTATATTTTTTAAAGTTTAACGCGGGTAAAACCGCGGGGCACAGCTCATGGTAAATATTTCAGAAAGCATCTTGTGTCTTCTTTCCTTATACTAAAGATATATATGTCGGAGAATAATAGATAATCTGTGAAGGATTCCATAAGAATAAGGTGGCAACACTAGTAAATCATGGATACTTACTGGTATTGGTTCCATCCCGTGTTATTCTTTTAGGAGGATCACCACTTGTATTTAATTAAGACGGTATTTGCGCCGAGGTTACGTAAAATGTGATTGTTGATGCGCACCTTCTACCGCATGATGTTATTTTAGGTAGGTATTTTTTCATAACTCCTGGTTTAGTTTTTACTCTGAACTGTGCCCGAATTTCCCGCGACTTTAATGTCAATGTTTGTAGAATACAAAATTCATAATTACAACTAATCAATATTAATACAGATTTGACCGAAGAGTGTGACAAGGACAAGTTAAGGTCTATTTTGGAGAAACATAAAAGTCATTTTGTAAGTGGAAACTCTAGCTCTACTGTTAATACCGGTGAGATGCAAATTAGATTAAAAAATCCTAATAAACTTGTTCAGCGGCACCCATATTGTAAGGCACCATCCGAACGTAAGGTGTTGCGCGAAATTATAGCTGATTTAGAGAGTAAAGATATAGTGCGTGAGAGTTCATCCCCTTTTATAGCCCAGCCCTGCTTGTGAAAAAGAAAGACTGGTCAGACCGTCTCTGCATAGACTATAGAGAGCTTAATTCAAACACTACGTGACAGCTATCCTTTGCAAATAATATCGGAAAAAATTGATGCCCTTGGGCAAGCAACTTATTTCTCTAGTTTAGACATGGCATCTAGGTTCCACCAGATACCGATGGCTTCCCAGATCGATGTCGAAAAAACTGCGTTTATTACGCCGGATTCGGCCGGATGGTGTGTGGGAATATGTTAAAATGCCGTTTAATCGCCTCTGTAACGCACCGTCCGTCTATCGAAGAGCGATTAAAAAAGCACTTAAAGGGCTTAAGGACAAAATAGCTTTAGTTTACATGGATGATGTCTTTGTTTTTGCAAAAACAAAAGAAGATGCGTTTCAGAATCTAGAGCAGGTATTATCTGCCTTAGTGAAAGCTTTCTTAAGACATCTGTCTAAAAAGATCGAGGCTTTAGCCAACGCCCCTATCTATACCAAGTTGCGTAAAGGAGTTGCGACAGTTTAATGGCCTCGCTGGGTATTAGAAAGTTTGTGCCAAAATTTTCATCTATCATGGCGCCCTTGTACAATCTTACGCTAAATGGTGTTGGACACCTGAACACACTAAAGCTCATGCCACCACAATCAAACATTTTCATCTGTGTTAACAATTTTTGACCCTAGTAAACCTATTGAGTTACATACGGACGCCAGTTCCATAGGTTATGGAGCAATCCTTTTTCAAAACGACAATAGCCAGTTGAAGGTTGTAGGTTATGTCAGTCAGAAGACCACTGACGTTGAGGGCAGATATTACAGCTACGAGCTGGAGACTCTTGCGGTTTTTAAAGCACTTCCGCAATTACCTGTTAGGTAGCAGTTTTAAAGTGATTACGGACTGTAATGCGCTAAAGGCGTCCCGTCATAAAAAGGAACTTCTACCTCGTGTGTCACCACCTATGCGGTGGGTGTTTATGCAATCACTAAACTTCGACATAGAGTATAGGAAGGGTGAAAGGATCCTGCACGTAGATTATCTTAGCCGTAACCCAATTAGTAATAAAGAAATTAACCTTGCCCGTGTTAATAATGATTGGCTACAAGTTGAACAAAAATTAGACCCGGATATCAATCGTATTATTGAATCTATAGAAAATGACACCATTGATGCAAATCTTAGATCGAATTTAAGATTAGAATCGTATGAATACAAAGACAACTTGTTGCTCAAGAATTTTCAGGTTAGTGGTAAAACTTTGAGTAGGGTCATTGTGCCAAAAAACTTCCAGTGGCAGCTGATTCAAAGATTCCATGACGAATTGAAACATTTGGGTTGAGACAAAACGCTGACGAAAATTAGAGAACATTTTTGGTTCCCTAACATGACGTCGGGTGTTAGGAAATATGTAGACCATTGCTTAGCCTATAAAGTAAATAAAATCCATCTGGTAAGAAGCAGTTCCTCGCCCGCGTTTGTAACGAACAGACGTGCCGAGTTGTTCACCTAAATTAAATTAAAAAATATAATCCAACCTACGTGCTAAACTAAACTTAACTGCCATACATATTAAGTTAAAAACACATTGTGCTTCTATACTGCATAAACCCTTTCGGATTTATTCATACAATCTATCTTGCGTAGTATACGCAAACTTATCGGAACCTATGATGCATCAACAACTATCGCCGGATACGAATCTCACTGGATCGCTACCCGAACTATCTCATGGGGTCGACACGGAAAATATTACTACAAGGAAAAGAAAAGACCACCCAGATAGAGATGAAATTATCAAACTTCGAATCGATATGAATGCTATGTTTACAAGACTTCAGGATGAAAATAACAAGAAATTTACTTTGATGCATGAAATGTTTATAGAAATAAAACAACAAAACGAGGAGAGTGCCAAATTCAGACAATTACTACAACAATCACTTGATGAGATGAAAAATTCATACAAAGATCTTAAACAAAACTACGATATCCTATTATTGAAAAACATTACATCCGAAACAAAAATTGCAAATTTGGAACGTCAAGTGGAAGATATGCAACGGAAACAATTAGAAACTACTATCGAAATACGAAATATCCCCATTTCTGCAAATCAAAATATTAGGGAAATGGTAGTAAAACTACATGAAGCTCTGAATTTATCTTCTCCACTAAATAATGTTCGTCACGTGTATAAGAAAAAAATTGGTCAGAACCAAATCCTAATTGTGGAATACCAATCAGCTGAAACACGTGCGAATGTAATTAATGCCATCAAAAACTACAATAAAAGGAACAAGGAAGATAAATTCAACAGCAAGACTTTAGAATTAGAGGGAGCCAAGCAGCCTGTCTACATTTCAGAGTCGCTAACACCAGCTGCTAGAAACTTACATTATCTAGCAAGAAACTTACAAAAAAACCATGGCTTCAAATTCTGCTGGATTTCAAACGGTAGGATATACTTGAAAAAATCTGAAGAGCAACCGTCCATACTCATCAAATCTGAAGAACAAATTCAAGGTATTATGAACAATAGCACCCCTAACTCCCCTGAGAAATGACTAGTACCCATAAAGGTTATAGTAATATCTTTAAGCTTGATAGTTAATAGAACTTATTTTTCATATTTATTACTGTTGGTTTCTATATATAGTTTAAGATGTATTAATTATCGCCTACTTCTAGCTTTAAATATGCCTATAAAACTTAAAACATATTATTATTATCTACATACACATATAACCTGCATCACAATATCATTACAAAACATATATTTACAATACATATTTATAACTCAAATCGATTATCTTCATGCTAGTTCCGGGTTTCCACAGGGTGCTTCTGGTAACGGGGTTCATGCTTTTTTACCCAAACAATATGGATGATATAATACATTTATCACAGGACATTGAAAAAAGCATAAATATCGGCCAGGCGCATATTGTGGATATCCCGGAGCAGTGTAAAAATATTCTCGGTCCATCTAATAATTATAAAATACTTACCCAAAATATTAGGAGCCTAAATCGTAACTTTGATGAATTACAAGTTTTGCTACATCGTATGGACATAAGTTTTGATTTTATTATTTTAACAGAATGCTGGCTTGCGAAAAACTCAACAGTGCCGGAATTACTGTCATACACATCATTTTCCACAGCTAATTTGAGGAACCAAAATGATGGAATTGTTATCTATGTCAAAGACAATATTATATTTAACATAAAAGAACAGACTGAAATTACAGGTGAATTCAATTGTATCATCACAACAATTAAAAGTGAACTCGCAATTATTTCAATTTATAGGTCTCCGGCTTTCAAAAACCTAGACAACTTTTTAAATGCGTTAGATAACGTACTGATTAAATTTAAAAAATATAGAAATATTGTCTTAATAGGAGATATTAACATCAACATTATAGACAACCTTGACAAAGCGTCAACAATGTATATGGATTTACTGTCCTCCCATGGTCTACTCGCCTCACATACGTATCCTACTAGAGAGAAAAACTGCCTGGACCACTGTTTTGTTAAAAGTTCATACTCCACTAAAACTATAGTATGTGATTCCACTATAACTGACCACTCATGTGTCATGGTATCCCTATTTAAAAAACCACTACAGTATAATAGACACACTAAAAAGCATAAAAAGGTTAATTACAGCTCGGTAATCAGTGAGTTGAAGGCAATTGATTGGCATGTTCTTCTATCTACAGAGGATCCCAATGAAATGACTGAAATATTTCTGAGTACCTTATCCGAATCTATGAAAAAATTCACAACAATATATCAAACGCCTCGACGAAAACATATTATAAAGCCATGGATAACACCTGGACTGTGCCGATGTATGAAAAATCGTGATAAAATACACCAAAAGACTCGAAAAGACCCTGATAATCAAATACTTAAAACTACATATCGACGATATCGCAACACTTGTAACAACTTATTAAGACAATTAAAAAATAACTATTTAAAATCCGAAATTAATGCCCATAAATATAATCTCAAGAAACAGTGGTCTTTAATCAAAAATGTTTGTAACATTAAAGATAACTGTTCAAGTAGTGACGAACTACTTAAAACTGAATCAACTCCAGTAGACTCAATAAACTATGTTAATAGATACTTTGCAGGGATAGGGTCTCAGTTGGCTAATGATGTAAAAAAACAAAATATTATCCAAACTAAACCCATACACCTTGTCGCATTAAACCTACTCCAGTCAATTCGTTTGCTTTTCTGAATACAGATGCTAAAGAGGTAAAATCCACTATAATTAGCTTAAAATCATCGAATGCTGTGGGCTGGGATGAGATTCCGACGTCGCTATTAAAACTAGGAGCGGATATATTTGCTGAACTAATAGCTAATATATGCAATTTATGTATGAATAAGGGAATTTTTCCCAATATTCTAAAAAAATCTGTCATAATACCCATTCATAAGGGTGGGAACAGAGGCTGTGTCTCGAACTACAGGCCAATTTCGTTATTGCCAACTGTTTCTAAAATTTTAGAAAGGATTATCAATAAAAGACTCAAAAATTACCTTGAATCGGGTGATCTCCTCTCTTCTAATCAATTTGGCTTTAGAGAGGGAAGATCAACCGATCAAGCAGTAAAAAAACTGACTTCCTTAATTGTTGAAAGCCTCAATAAAGGAGACAAAGTACTGGGTATCTTCCTAGACTTGAAAAAGGCTTTTGACACGGTTTCTGTTCCTTTACTTCTCAACAAGCTGGAAGATTTTGGAATTCGTGGCACACCACTTGCGTTATTTAAGAGCTATATGGCAAATAGAAAACAAAGTGTTCGAATTCAAGATACAGTGAGTGAACATGTAGATGTTTCATATGGTGTCCCTCAGGGCAGCATACTGGGACCTACACTGTTTCTGATGTATATCAACGATCTGTGCGACATTCAATTAAAAAATGCTGAGATAATAAGCTTTGCCGATGACACGGCAATAATTTTCAGAGGCCGAACATGGCACGAAATTAATGACGTGGCGAATGAAGGTTTCTGTCATGTTTATGAGTGGCTAAATTACAATTTACTAACGCTGAATATCGCAAAGACTAAGTATATTACATTTAGTATAACAATGAATACTCAGCCCAATCCGGCAGATATACGTATAAAGGTCCACTCATGTCGTAATACCAATGATTGTGATTGTGACCAAATTGCAAAAACCAGTACAATTAAATATTTAGGTGTACACATAGACCAGCATCTAAATTGGAAAACACACATCGCCGCCATATCTGCTAAAGTAAGAAAACTAATCTTCATTTTTAAAAACATTAGACACTTCTGCCCTCCAAAATTAATTCTTTCAGTTTATTTCGCACTCTGCCAGTCCATTATATCATATGCAATAAATGCATGGGGTGGTGCATATAAATCATCTATTATAATTCTTGAACGAGCTCAACGCTCCATCCTTAAAGTTATGACATTTAAAAACTATCAATACCCCACACATTTATTGTACTCTGAATTATCAGTGTTGACGGTCAGACAACTATTTATTAAAAATGCTATTTTGCTTCAACATAGAATCTTGCCTAACTTCACTTCTAGACGTAGGAAAGATATTGTAAATCCTATACCGAAATATAAAACGTCCTTTTCTCAAAGATTCATAAACTTTCTAGGGCCGTTTATCTATAACAAGATATCAAAACAAACCGAGTTACGTTTTCTTACTAACTATGCTTGCAAACTTGAAGTTGATAAAGTCTTGAAACTAATGAATTATGAAGATACCGAATTAATTTTGAAGATAGTATCGTAACCATAATACATACCCATATACACTACACACATTATTATATATATATATATATATATGAAATATGAAAAATAAATAAAAATATGTATAAACTTAATTCTATAAACTTTATATATAATACTGTTGTTTATTTATTGTTTATTTAAGTTTTCCATAAATATATTTCTTATTACATGTATGCATGTACTTATAATATTATTGAAACATATGTAAAATCGTCATGGCATAAAGTAGAACTAGCGGTAACAAAACAAATATTAGTTATAAGTTAGTCTGTGAGATGTACACACATTTTGTCTGATAATATTGCGTTTACTAACTATAACTTGTTTTCGCATTACCGTCGCGGCAACGAACAACATTATAACATTGTAAAAAATAGCAGGTAGGCCTAGCTGTCTGTCGTAAATACAGTTGTAATTGATCACCCATGTAAATAATTTGTTATAAATTGTGTTAACATGAGGTTATTAGGGATGAGGAAGCCTGTCTGTCTGCAATACAGTTTTTACTAGTGCGGAAGATAGTGTGACTTGTGCTGTGTAACCCATGCAACCAGTTGCTTACATGACGGAGATCTAAGTATCTGCAATTGTAAGTACCTAGATGATAACGTTTTTGCCTATAAGAAAGTGTTTTGTTAGTCATCGAGTACCTAAGCAATTTGAGTATAGGCAATAGGTAGTTGGCTTTCTTGAGCGCCTCGTTAATGGTCGGATTGTGTCGGATTTTGAGTGCCTGTCGGGATTTCTGGCGGTGTGCACCTTTGTTTGATGCATCAAACAGACGTGCATGATGCCGGGAGGTTTAGCGGGTACGCGGGGTTGGACTTGGCGGTTTGCAGGCGCTTTGGAAAAATACTGGTATCTCATAAGACCTTTGATTCTTTTAGAACCTAGTATTATATTCATTACTATAGATATAGGTATGAAACGATGCTAAACTACGAAACGATGTTGTTAACGGAATGGGTTGTTTCTATGAAATAAAATATTTTTGATTTGATTTGATTTTGAGTCTGCCTTGCACCCCATAGACAAAATTAAAGAACCGTTTCATACTATACACATTGATACGACCGGAAAATTAACTGGTAGCAAGACCTTTAAGGAATATGTGATAGTAATCGTAGATGCTTTTACAAAATTTTGTCAATTAATGTGTGTCAAAGATTTAACATCTCGATGTGCTTGCAAGGCACTACGTAGCTTTGTCCATGTATTTGGAAACCTGAAAAGAATTATCTCCGATAAAGGTACATCTTTTACTGGTCAAGACTTTCAGGATTTATGCCAAGGTTGGGCCATTGTGTTCCAATTTTTTTTTTTTTTTTTTTTTTTTTTTTTACGGGGTGGAAAATCCTGCATGGATGTCCTCCGCCTCGGGGGAAGCGGAGGGGTCTGTCAGACTCCTACTGACTAAAAACCACCCCGGTGTTCCATCTCACACCTGCGCCAGGGGTCGCGGGAACATACGATACTTCCGCAACCCCCGGCTGGTGCTGGCCCATAATTGGGGGCCTCCTCGCATTAGGGGGGGAGTGAGGTGTTAAACTCCCCCCGCAACGTCTAAGAGGGGCGCGCGTGGAACACGTCGCGCCGCCACCTCGGGTCCAGATGTGTAGTGGGTGACGGATACGGGCCATTGTGTTCCAATGGCCCAACCTCCTTGTTTGCCGAGCTAATGATTAGGTGGAGGGAATGATGTCCACCTTAACAAATTGTTTTACAGTGGTCGAAAATTATGAAAATAAATCCTGGAAATCTGTCTTAGGCGAAGTACAACTCGTTTTGAATTGTACTCTAAATAAGAGTACAGGGAAAAGCCCCTTGCAGTTATTGATAGGTTGTAATAAATTCTGAAAGCTTGCTTCTTTGCTGTGTTCTTAAATTAATGCCGAAAGCTGTAACGCTTTGCTGCCAATTCAAATAAATGCTGAAAGCTGTAAAGCTTTGCCGAGTATTAGAACTTTTGCTGAAAGCTGTAACGCTTTGTTGTGTGTTACAGTTTATGCTGAAAGCTTCAACGCTTTGTTGTGCGTTGCAGTTTATGCTGAAAGCTTCAACGCTTTACTGAAAGTCGGAGTTTATGTTGGAAGTGGTGGTGCCTTGTTGGAACTGTATAGACGATTAGTGACTTAACGCTTGGGTTTAAATTAAGAATACTAAGTTCCGTGTGCTTAGTAAGTGACAACGTGGATGCGCGTTGATTATCAGAATGGCCGTGTCGGAGAATAATAAATAATCTATGAACGATTCTATAAGAATAAGGTGGCAACACTAGTCAATCATTGAGATCATAATAATGGAGTGACAACACTGTTGTACGTGTCATCCTGATTTGAAGGGTTGACAGTTGACGTTGTCAATGAACTAATATCTGTCAGTAGTGCGTTTGGACTGGACACTTGTTCTTGTACCGTCGCCTGCGCTGGGTGTGCGCACTGATCGATTTTAAAAATACAACATGGCGGACACGGACGTCGTGGACGACTATTCTTATCCATCTGAATCTGCGACATATAATAGCTCTTTACCTATGAAATTGCCGTTTTGTATGAAAAAATTTAAACGAATTTTTTTCATGAATTTTTTTATTTGTATTAATCGAAGTAATCACCCATGCAATCAATGCATCTTTGCCATCGCAGTGGCAGTTTATTGATGCCCTTCTTAAAGAAATCAGCTGGACGGGAGGCAACAAATTCTTCAAAGGCATTTTGTACTGCCTCTCGGGTATTGAATTTTTTTCCCGCCAAGAAGTTATCCAAATTCTGGAAAAAGTAGTAGTCTGTAGTGAGACCGTCTGCTGTGCAGTATGAGGTCGCGCGTTGTCGTGCAGGAGCAGCGGAGACGAGCGATTGACCAATGCTGGTTGGAGATGCGCCAGCTTCTCCATCATTGTGCTCAGTTCTTCACAGTACACATCTGCAGTAATGCTCACCCCGTTTGGTAAGAAGCTGTGATGAATCACACCGGCGCTAGACCACCAAACAGTGACCATCACTTTTCTAGGGGTAAGTTTTCGTTTAGGGCATTGTTTAGGTGCTGAACCAGGATCCAACCAACTTGCTGAGCGCTTGCGGTTATCAAACAGAATCCATTTTTCATCGCAGGTAACAATGCGGTTCAAAATTCCTTCATTTGTGTGTCTGTTGAGCAGTGCAAGGCACGTCTCGACGCGTACTTCGCGCTGGCGATCATTGAGTTCGTGGGGCACCCATTTGTCAAGCTTTTTTACCTTGCCAATTTGACGCAAATGGACCAATATTGTTTTGACGCTAACGTCGAAAGCTGCTGCTAATTCAGCCGTAGATTGTGTATCATCAGCTTCCACAACCGCCTTTAATTCGTCATTGTCGACCAAAGTCTTCGGACGACCGCGAGGTTCATTTTTCAGGTCGAAATTTCCAGAACGGAAGCGAGCATACCAATAACAGGTGGTGCGTTGGTTTGTAGTGTTAGCTCCGTAAACGTCGTTGATGTTGCGTGCCGCTTGTGCCGCGTTGCTGCCACGACGGTACTCATATTCCATAATTACTCGAATTTTTAACGTATCCATGATGACGAAAAAGATTGAAATGCGATGAAAATGTAACACTAATCAATAAAGAAATGACTACTTTTGGAAAAAAGAATCCATGTTTTTAAAATAAAATTAATTTGAAATTAGAATTCTTAGCCAAACAAAAATTATTTTGATTTGAAATGGCCAGTACTGCAGAACGGCAATTTCATAGGTAAAGACCTAATATAAGTTTAAAGATCACATTTAATTCTTATCTTCTTTGTGTTGTCAAGTTTAAACTTGCTCTGCATCGGCTTATACAAAGTGTAACATAAATAATGGACGTAAGCTCAGAAGCTTTATTCTCCTACGAAACTGAACAATTTGCAGCACATAAATATGTAAAATACACACAAAAATTCCCATATAAGAATAACGATTAACTGAAGCGTTAAATATGTTAAGCAAAAAAAATCTTATGTCACAAACTGGTTTAGTTTAATGGCATAATAATAATAAAAATATCCTATTACATTATTTACACACGGCCATCTGATCCTAAGCTAAGCAGAACTTGTACTATGGAAACCAGATAACTGATATACTATTTTTAGGAATTAAAAGGATTTTATTATAAAAATGAGGTTTATTCACACTTCAGAATAAATCATTTAGAAATCAACAACAATTTTCTTATGACAAATCACTTGTAACGATAAACACAGTAACAATGTTATAGAAACTACATTTGAGCTTGAGATTAATCGTTACGCTAACCACCAGCGTTTCCGCTCGCGACGAAGTCTGGCCCCAAAAGAGAGAGAGCCACCGGTCGACTCGCCATATATATAGGCAAAGTTCCACGTGACACCTCAGCGATCTTGAAAATTCCTCATACTACATATACTACTGTTCTTTTGTAAATACATACTTATATAGATAAATTACACCCAGACTCAGGACAAACAATGTCACACAAATATCTGTCCTGAGTGGGAATCGAACCCACGACCTCCGGCGTGAAAAGCAAGCATTTTCCAACCACGCCAACAGGCCCGTTAAATTCATGGGTAGATAGCGTTCCTCGAGTTACGTCTATTTATGATACATCTTGTATACAATCAGCGTCTCTAACAAAATATGTCACCCTCACATCGGGATCCCATGCATCCCGAATGTTGCAAGCCTCATGAAGATAAAATAAAATTACATTCAATTTAAATTTCAGATTCTATTGATGACTGAAGAAATATCTTCGGCGGAAGTGGATATGTTCCTCCGCTTCCCGATAAAGCCTCACGTAGCAAGTCCCGTAGATTTTCTCTCAAATCATAGCTGGGGAGGTATTTGTTCTCTTGCCGGAAGAGAAGAGTTCAGAAACTTGGATACTAATATCGAGTCCAATCCGAGCGTTTGGAAGAATATGGTTGAGACAGAATGTCCTGAGAAAGAAAGATTTCCAGAGGTTTGGTTTCTAACAAACTTTTGTAGTCTACTTTAACTAATAATGAATTGAATTTCTAATTCATTGGTAGTTGACGATTAATTTATAAAACTATAATAGGAACGAATCTAAACACCTTAGCAGTGCAACGTGGATGTTCTCTTCCATCCTCATTAGCAATGTCCTTACTGATTCCCTGGCTCCGTACTTGTGGCGCAGCAGTTAAGACGGTCGCCTCGCCACTTCGTGTCTCGGGTTCGATTCCCACACCGGACAATTCTTTTTATGACCCATAAATTGTTCTGAGTCTTTGAGTCCGTCAATTATATGTTTGGTAAGTAAGTATCCTTTTTTAAGTAAGTTGTCTTTTTTTTTAAATAAAACGTCCTACGATTTCAGTGATGCCTACCTATCTTCAGAAATCTCACCCTTGGCATCTTAACGCTTGGATTAATAAGACTACTGTAGAAAACTTTTTGCATTAGCGACTTGATCAGTATCGGTTCATTTCATATTTTAAACATATTTATTACCAACAATTTCTTAGGGGGCATTTCTTTAGGATTGTTTTTTTTTAGGAATGGAACTATAAAACATCTCTGCAGAGAATAACCATGATGAGAGCACTGCGCCCTGACAGAATGACTTATGCGGTAGCGTAAGTATGTTGCTCGGGTAATGCTTGCAGGCACTAAACAGAACTAGTCCAAGTATTAAATAATTGCTCAACGTTAGGCATTATTTTAGAAAGAAGAAGGTAAAACATTGTCCGCGTAGAGATGTCCCATAATGACCCGCAGGATTGAAGGGACAGTTAATATTTGGTAGTAGAAGGGCTCTTGTGAATGCCTTTACCCGTTGTTCATATTTGTATGTTGCATTGTTGTATTTTTATTGTTGTAATTGCCTTAACTATAGAAAAAAGATTAAATATTCTTAAAATATATATTCTATTATAGCCGTACTTAGAGACATATTAAATTATTGATTACTAATCTGAAGTTGTTGTTCTTTAAAATACCTATTATACTCGAGTAAGTCAGACAAACCATGACTGAAAATTTTGTAGTAAATGTCAAAGACCCACATGTTATTGCAGAATATGAATTAGGGGAGTCACTAGAAATCTCTGACACTTAATAAATTCATTACTAACCTGATTTTCTCTATGTTAATTAAAGGCGCTACATCGAAGAAAATATGGGAGCAAAATACGTTGAAAACAGGGCCATGGAGTTCAGTAAATCATTCGAAGAAACAAGTTCTACAACTCCTATCTTTTTTATTTTATCCCCTGGAGTAAACCCTTTGAATGATGTGGAAGCTTTGGGGAAGGCCATGGGGTATACCATGGATGACGGAAATTTTCATAACGTCTCGTTGGGGCAAGGGCAGGAGATCATTGCTGAACAGGCCATGGAGGAGGCTTTGCAGAAAGGGCATTGGGTGGTGTTGCAGGTGAGTGACGTAAGCTATAGATGTATCTCCGCTATCTTTATACTAGACCTTATCTGTCTAAACGCAAAACCATTATATCGATACTTCCACTTAATGCCCTCGGTGATATTTTTTTTTGTAGCTAGTGATAACTGTAGTCGGAGGCTATTAAGCCGTCCAGTGAAAGACTAGTAGTTTAACAAATTTTGCAGAATATCCACTTAGTTAAAAAATGGTTACCAACTCTTGAGAAGAAGATGGAAGGTTTTGCCAACGGTTGTCATGAAAACTTCCGTCTATTCATGTCTGCTGAGCCAGCGTTTGAACCTTCTGCGCATATCATACCACAAGGAATACTTGAATCTAGTATAAAGATCACCAATGAGCCACCTACTGGAATGCAGGTACATAATAATGTCATTTATATACTTTTGTAAGGACAATTTTTTGATGCAATCCTTATTTTCCAGGAAGCCTTATAATGGTCTAATAGGGATAGCGTAGGAGGCAAAAATAACAGTTTAAGTATTCTGCTTTTAATAAACCCTTAAATATTATATTCCGCTTGAACAACCATATCAATCTATTTAATGTGCCCACAGAATTAAATATTTTATTTATGATTAACTTATAATATGCTCTATGGCGATATAAAGATAATCTGAAAGAATCGTGTAATAAGTCTTTATACATTGTCATTCTTTTGACTGCATATTATTTAACCTAAACTTTAGTATTAGAATTAAAAGCTATTTATTCTTCATAGGCCAATATCCACAAAGCTCTTGACAACTTTAACCAAGAAACTTTGGAGATGTGTAGCAAAGAGGCGGAGTTTAAGGGGATATTATTCGCCCTGTGTTATTTCCATGCGGTAGTGGCAGAAAGAAGAAAGTTTGGTCCTCAGGGCTGGAATAAGATTTATCCGTTTAACGTCGGTGGGTAAAAGTTGTAGTTTTTACTAAAAGATTAGTTACGCAAATAAGTGACATTTATTGTTTTTTCCCGTGGAGCTTTCATATGGTCCATAAAATTATATACTATAAAATATAACAGTGACCTACTTTTATAATAGACAAATATACTTTTAGGGTGACATGAAAATTCGTCATTAAGTTAGTCGTAAAGCATACCATACGCCTTACTTTTTATTTTCTTTACTACTTTACTACTTTCATGTCACCCGATTATGATCTTAGCCGTAAATTTACCAAATGTGAAGTAATAATAGATTATAAATCCTCTGATATACTGTTTAAATTTGTCTTGTGTAATATCGGCCGTGGTTGTGAGGGACACTATAGACCTAGTCCACAGCTGGGCAAAGAACTGAAGGATCTCCAGAATGGAATTGTGTATATCGTTTAGTAGTTATATTATGAAATTATGATAAGTAGCTATTATTCGCAGTAATTTAGAGTTTTAATGAAGCGCAAAAAATGGTTCACAAACTTTTCAAATAAACGTTGTTCCTTAACAGTGCAATTTTATTTCAGGTGACTTAACAATAAGCGTGTCTGTACTATACAACTATTTGGAAGCAAACGTAAGAGTACCCTGGGAAGACCTCAGGTATCTCTTTGGTGAGATTATGTACGGAGGCCACATTACTGATCATTGGGACAGGCGGCTGTGTAATACCTATCTGGAAGAACTGATGCAGATTGATCTTGTAAGGTTTTTTGCTCTTATTGACTTATAGATATATTAATTGATCTTACTTACGTATCGTATGGGCACTGGTTGCCACTATGGTTCTATAACGTTCTGCTACTCCTGACGTCTTCGGGATCTTTCTATATTCAAATAATATACTCAGGTTTAAATGAATTAAACTGTATTCTTTTGACTTTTTACTATCTTTTCTTATCTTTGACTTACACAGGAACAGCCAGTTCAACCAAGAAACAAAAATAACAAATTGGAAAATAGTTGATATACGTATGTAAAAGTATTATATGAAAATGAAATGTTTAAATGTTCCAAGAATAAAACAGATATAATACAGGATTATCTAGTTTGGGGGCGGCGGCCTTAATATCATCAGCCACATCAATATAGTCTTTATTATTATTAAAAACAAATAGTTTTTCAAAAGAAAAAAAACTTGTGTGTACTTATGTACACGCGTTAGAAGTTATACTTCTTAATATACAACTTGAACATAGTTATCAATTTTCATACCACCTAGAACTAACGTCATGCTGTTAAATTTTTTGGTGTCGGTGTGCGCGCGCATCATAAAAATTCACTCTCATCATTTTTCTCCATCGCGCCAAAAGAAGTATAACTTCAATAACTACAACATGTCATAATAAATGTCAAATATCCGCCACGGGATGCCAGGCAGAAATGAAACACCATGATTTTAAGAATTAATAAAAATAGTTTCTTTGATACAATAAATATATATTTAATTTTATGAACTGCATAGTAAATTTTAGCTATTTGACCTACAGAAGGTACCATAGTGGTTTGTAATTTGTTCAGTACCGTTTGCCGTCAGGTCATAAAATCTGAATACAGAATTGACCAAACAAAGACGAAAATCGCATCGATGTATCTATATCATAATCGCATCAACTGCATCAGCATAGCAACATCTATATCAAAAGCATTTCTCACAAATATTCCTGCCTGCAGGTTGATGGGGAGCTCCAGTTAGCTCCTGGTTTCCCGGCGCCTCCCAACACGGACTACGTAGGCTATCACGAATACATAGACGATGTTATGCCAGTCGAATCCCCATACCTCTACGGCTTACATCCTAATGCAGAAATAGGCTTTCTCACTACCACATCAGAAAATCTTTTTAGGACTCTTTTTGAGATGCAACCGCGAGATGATCAATCATCTGGGGGTGCTACAGTTACAAGGGAGGAAAAGGTGAGGTTTCATATGCTGCATGTAAAAATGTCTTCGCCAGCTGATTTAAATGCCTCGTTGGTCTAGCGATAGAGTGTTGAGCGCAGATAATGAGGTCCTGGCTTCAAAAATCCTGGATCAGTCTAAAAGTAATTTCGATATTTTTCTGTAAAAAAAACTCAGTAGTAGTACACACGGCTACATAACAAGCTATACAATTTCAATATAAGCTGACCTGCCATTGTACTAGAATCCTATACGACGCGAGATCAGCTTATACTGGAAATATATAGCTAGATGTGTAGCCGTGTGTACAATACTCAGACTCTTAATTTTTTACGTATGCCTATAGTATACACCTACATTTAGGAGGAATAGATCCTACTTCCTACTAATATTATAAATTTGAAAGTTTTTGAATAGGGATCTATGGATGTGTGTTGTTCTCTTTCACGCAAAAAACTACGCAACGGATTTTAAATAAAACTTTTGTTGTAATATATATTATATATTCAAGTAACACGTAGACTATGATTTAGACAATTGAACGAGGGTGAAACCGCGGAGTACGGTTAATATATTACATTATTTATTACATATTATTATATTCAATCGCCAGGTGAAACTAATCGTTGACGAGATATTAGATAAGTTGCCGTTGGAATTTAACATGCCGGAAATAATAGCAAAAGTGGAAGATCTTACACCGTACATAGTGGTCGCGTTTCAAGAATGCGACCGCATGAACTATCTGACGGGGGAGATGAAGAAATCATTAAGAGAACTGGATCTGGGCCTTAAGGTTGTCATATAGCTCCAGTATATAATACTATGTAGAATATGAGTCAACAAACTTTGGAAACCTTTTATTCGGAGGGTATCGGTATTTTTCTGAACTTATTAATGAAGATAATTTTGATATTGTACGACTAGACTGGTTCTAAAAAAATACTCATAATTAATTAATTGTGTTTCTTCTTCAGTCTGTTCTTCTTAATTCCAAATTAATTGTGTTTTGCGAGAAGTGGTATCGGTAAACACTATATTATATTTTTATTATAGTTATAACGTTATTTTATATTTATTATGAAGAAATACCTACTTTCTAATTAACTAAATAAAATTAATTAAATCTGTTTTTATCGGCTTTAGAAACTTTATTAAAATAGTCAAAAATTGATATAATAATAAAGTTTATTATATTATTACAAATATGTTCTGAGTATTTACTAGCATTAAAAAAAATAACTAATCATTAACTATAAATCACTAACAAGTTAATCACTACATTGAAGTTTCTATTAGTTATATATTATAAATTAAAATTTAAAATTATTTAATATTAATTATTTTCAGGGTGAATTAACAATTACATCAGATATGGAAGCGCTTGAAAATTCTTTGTTCCTGGATCAAGTAAGTAAAAAGCCAAAGTAGATAATAGATAAAAAAAAATACATACATTAGCAAATATTTCAAATATGTCTAAAACTAGAAAAACTTGTGTACGTTATATAGTGGAGTTAATTTTTTCAAATTGTAATAAAAATGGGCAGGTGAAATTGTATGTAGTATATTTATTGCGGATGGATATATTATATGGATACTACACATATCTTATATTTTTTCTCACAATTTGGTTTTGATGGGGCAACACCAACAGCAAATTAAAATTTAATATTTTAATAATACACTTATGTTTATGTACCAACTTTGTAAAAAGTATCCCTATTCTTGCGACTCAGTCCGTCCGTCTGTCACAGTGGTATGTCGCGTCAATAACGAATAGCAATTTAGGATACATTCAAATATAGCTTACATACGTTGATACAAAATGGATGCAAAATAATTTTTGTTAATTTTTACAGAGTTTGTCGGAGATTAGGGTAATATTTCAAAAATAAATCACACTTATAACCTATTACTTGTATGTATAAAACGTAAAAAAAGTATTCCCTAGTATCCGAATTTGTCAAATCAAAATGTAATTTGATTATAGTTAATGATAGATATTATAGAGAACAGATATTACACGAAAAAAAAACAATATTTTGAATACTACTTACTTATCGTATGGCAGTGGTTACTCTGGTGTCAGAGTTGTTCAAGCCGCCCAGTAGGCCTCTGACATGGCTTAACGACTGTTGCCTAATGGCTACAATCGGGACCGACAGCTTAACGTGCCCTCCGAAGCACGGAGACGCTCAGAAATCAAACCACTTTGGCAGTCACCCATCTATGGACTGACCGCCAGCCTAGTTGCTTAACCTCGCCTATTTTTAATGAACACATTATAATACAAATGAAATTCTTCACTAATAAACTTAGGTATGCGGTCCGGTTTGTGAACAATATTTTTTATTGTTTAATAAAAATGTAATATTTATTGTTCACAAACGGAGACTCTATCATTCTACCTACACTAACCTATGGCAGCCAGACCTGGTCTTTAACAGAAGCTAACGCAAATAGACTGTCGGTATGCCAAAGAGCGATGGAGAGAAGTCTCCCAGGGATAAAACTTAAAGACAGGGTCAGAAATGAAGAAATTCGGAAACGTACCAAAGTTAGAGATGCTAAAGCTAGTCAGCTAGTCAGAAGACTAAAATGGAAGTGGGCCGGTCATGTAGCGAGACTTGAGGATGGGCGTTGGACGAAAGTGGTCACAGAGTGGAAAGGACCAGGAAGTGGAAAGCGCAAACAAGATCGTCCGCTCAAACGCTGGTCGCATGATATACGCGAGACCGCAGGCAAACACTGGCTGGTTTGGCACAAGATAGGGATAAATGGCACAACCTGGAGGAGGCCTTCACCCGCTCGGGGGTTACCATGGAAGAAATCAAATAAATATTACCTTAACTAATAAATACTAACAAAAATTACTTTATTTAATTATAATTACTAATCCACTAAACAAAATGTTACTTAGTTCATAGGAGCAAATAAAAAGGCTTTTTATTTTATTTTTAATTATGCGGTCCGGTATAACCAACTAAATTATATCTGATTTTAGGTTTTGATATTTAGTAATTTATTTATATTATATTATGTTTCAGATACCGGCTGTTTGGGCTGCTCGTGCTTATCCCTCCCAGCTCGGTCTTACCGCCTGGTTTGCGGACCTGACGTTGAGACTACGTGAACTTGGAAATTGGGTTTCCGATTTCGTTGTAAGAATATTTTCTTGTTTGAACGAAGTTCCTTATCGCGCGTTGTGAAAGGGGGCTAGACGGTAAAAATTCTTATGAAAAGTTGTCACGAACCTTTTTGCAGCTGTGCGGCGTGCGCATGTTTCTCTGTCTGTCTCTCTCTCCCTCTCTTATAGAAAGCAAGCCAGATATTTTCATTTCTATTTCGCATTGAACAGTGTGGTGTCGCGACGATTATTTTTGTTGAGTGTATACAGGTATTTTGTACATAATAAACAATAAGAAATAACTTCGTTCCATCCGGGTGTCCCTTGACACCTCTCAAGTTTTTATAAAGGGAGTCCGATTTCGTTGTAAAAATATTTTCTTGTTTATAAATATCGTTTCGTGCTGCTGCTTAGACAGGAAATAAAGGAACAGATGAAAAAAGCATAAAGCAAGACTAAATATAAGTTGCAAACATGTCTTTGTATATGGTATATTTGTATCGTAAATTTATGTGCGCCCTTTTAATCTGAAGAACCTTGAATGTAGAACCTTTGCAATGTTCCACTTGGGACCCTACCGCATGGTAGCCCAAGATCCTAAAGACTTTGAGAGGCACCATTAGCCATAAAATATTCAAAGTTCTTTCAACTTAACAAAGGGGCATGCCCATTGCCTCTAGGAACTTTGGCTATGAGTGCCCACACTATAATTATTATGGAAATGATAACTTCTACCATAATGATAATAACTACCAAACTCCATAACTACAATGGACAATGTATTGGTTTACAAAAACGTCAAGTTATTAATTACAGACATTTTTCAGTTTTCAATTAAAATCGGGACAAAATGAAATGTATATATTATTTGCTATACCATAATATGGTTCATATCTGATGTTTTTGTAGAGAAGAACTGACTTATTTACCATAGCTATGTTGATGTATTACGTAAAATCAGGAATTTAACCACCTAGTTGTTTCTTGACGTAATTAACTACATATAACTTAATAACTTATTCCTTTAAGTATTTTATCGTGACTATCGTTTTCTTTCTTCTTTTAGCTACCGGTATCAATATGGCTGAGTGGTTTCTTCAACCCTCAAAGTTTACTTACTGCAATCATGCAGAGCACAGCACGACGATATGAACTGCCGCTTGACAAGATGTGCTTACAGTGTGATGTCACAAAAAAGATGATAAAGGACTTTACGTAAGTTTTATCGTTCAAAGTTTTTATATATTCGTCATCACCATATCAGCCGAAATATATATCTTCACCATATCAGTCCGTCAAGAATAGGATGAAATCGATTGAAGACATTCATCCAGAAGTTACTGAAATAACGAAAAAATATGTTATTATTAGTACTAACAAACTAATAATTTGTCAAGTTTTCTTTCAAGCGATACTAACGACCGGCATGGAAATATACACATCCGCTAAGGAGCTGAGATGCCAAAGTCTCAACTCCTTTTTTGTGTCGGAGGTTTTAATCCTTTTATCCAACCATTCGAAAAGTTGCAGTATTACATGAGTAATACTGAGACTTTTTGAACGGTTTCATGGACCCTTATAAAACGTACATTCGAATGAACAAGAACTTTACCTTAATACACTTCTTATCTTGGGACATTATTCACACACGGTCACCTGATCCCAAACTAAGTACTATGGACACCAGATAACTGATATACTACTTTCCTTTTGTAAATACTTACTTATATAGATCCAGAACTTCAACAGAAGGCCATCCAGACTCAGGACAAACAGACATGTTCATGCACTCAAATATCTGCTCTGGGTGGGAATCGAACCCACGACCTGCGATGTGAAAAGTAAGTATTTACCAACTACGCTACGCGAGTTTGATAAAGGCTTGCCCCAAAGATCTCCACAATTGCCGGTCTTGCGCTAGCCGCATTCAGCAGCTCCAAGTGACCCTCACAAGATCACCGGTTTATTTTGTAGGGACCTTCTATGCTCTTTATACAATACAGCATTTTAAATGCCTTCTCTTGTTGATGTAACGGTATGGTCTACAAACGCAGATATTGAAGTTACAAGAAAGTTTCCCATGTCGGAATATTAGATTTCATCTTTAAGATTTTCTTGTAAGAATCTTACAACAATATAAATTCTCAGCACCAGACTAAGGCAACTAGTTACTTTATCCCCAACCCCCACGCTTGAAGTTTTGAGTTTTCTTGCGTAGTTGGCTAGTCTCGAAATATGTTTACGAAAGCCATTTATCGATTATAGACGTTGAGCTTTCTTGCCAGGATTGCTGATACGAGATATGTTCAGCAAGATGGAGCCTTCATCCATGGCCTGCTCATGGAGGGTGCGCGATGGGACCAGCAAGCGGGAGTCATCATGGATTCAAAGCTCAAAGATCTGTTCCCTCTTATGCCTGTCATGCATATAAGAGTAAGTATTGTTTCTTCAAGAAATATAAGTAGGGACCCCACTTTGAAGCCCGATAAAAAATGTCTGAAATTCTAGAATCATTATGGTTAACTGATCAACTCGTGGGTATTTCGCCCCCCCTATCTTAAATAAATATGATTCCCTATCAGTGATTCCATACATACTGTATATCCTGATATAATACATACATATATGATAGCATAATGGTACAAACGGTACAACACTCACTTATGACTTTATTTTTGGGTTAGATATTCTAAGCCAAAAGTCTTACATAACCAAGTATGGGCCTTGTCAGAGGAGAGCTTTCAAATTTTTGTAAAATGTTATAATTATATATATTTTAATATTGTATTTGTTATCTAGGCTATCAGTGAAGATAAGGTGGACCTCCGGAATACGTACGAATGTCCTGTTTATAAGACTCGTACTAGAAGCTTTACTTACGTTTGGACTTTCAACTTGAAAACTAAGGATAAACCAGCCAAGTGGATACTGGCAGGAGCGGCTCTCTTGCTCCAAGTATAATTTGACTGCCCGTGTGGCACAGCTTCGTGTCGCGGGTACGAGTCCCGCGCTGGATAACTATTTGTGTGGCCCATAAATAGTTGTTCTGAGGTGGATGTAATTTGTGTCCGTCTATTATATGTTTGTAAAGTACTCCGCATCACAGGGATTAGATTCCCTAAAGCCGGCGTTGTCTTTTGAAATAACAAACAAATAACCTATACAACATGTAACTTAATTAACGCACATCCTGAAAATAGTTTGTTCAGAATCGTTTACCGAATCGATTTATATCATTTTTAATATAGGTAATTTTTTATTCCCAATTAATCAAAACTACGGAAATTATGGTCATATTTACCCTATACAATCAAAACAAATTGAAATGAACCGTAAGTCAAAGTAATAAGACTTTTAAATCGCAGTTTTATTTGTATTCATACAAATTCCATAATTCAATACAAAATAAAGAAAAATAAACTTTATTTCAAGAAACTAATTTAGTAAATAACAATGCATATACAGGTTAAATAAAAAAAATAATATATGTGTTATGATTACAACATAATATTCTAATTGGGGTGTTTGCGGGTGTGCGTTAATTACGTTACACGTTGTATATTTGTAAAGTACCTCGCATCACAAGGATTGATTCCCTAAAGCTGGCGTTGTCTTTTGAAATAACAAACAAAAAAATTATATAGATTATAACGTGGCACTGGAAGAAGACTAGAAGCAAAGAGAAAATTAGTGTAATAATAAATTGATTATTTGTAAATACGATGTTGTTCAATATTGATAAGGTCATATTAACAAAACACAGCGACATTTTTAATAATACAAGCACAATAATTAAATACTGATATTTTATGAGTACAAGCACAATAACTAATTAATCGACAATTTAAATAATCCAAGCATATTAATTAAATATGCCATCATCACATAGATTTGAATAAGACCAATAAAACGTAAAAAAAATACGTAGCGAAGTAGGACATGTATCGAATAAAGGGTATTTAGATATTTATTATGCAAATCAGGATGGAAGCCCTCAAATATCAAAATAAAATTGAGATGCAAAATTTCCCGTATTCAGTTTTCATGAACTTATTTGTACAGACGCCAGCACATGCAGCTACCCCAATCTGTCAAATTTCTTTAATAGATTTTTAACTTTATCATAAAAGCATAAGGTTCACTTTAAATTGGGGAAATTTGACATATTGGGGTTACATACCGATATATATTTAGGTCCATACAGTGCTTTTGCGATAGCTATTTAATTTTTTGCATAATTTTACTATTTATAGGTATTTTTATATGAATCAATTTAGTACTTATTATTAACTTTCTACAATATCACATTTGAGTTAGATATGCAAGTTAAATTGAAGTATTTTCAAAGTTAGTAAAAATACAAAACACATAATTTTCACTAAGTAATTTATTATATATTTTGAGTATGTAAAGTAATATCGTTATTACGTAGTTAAAATTGAAGATAAATAAAGTTATAATATCTAAATACTGTTTTTTTTTTTATTTTAATCACAAAAATCCTTTTTTTAGTTGACGTCAATTAAAAACATATTTTAAATTAAGACAGTTACAGTTTGATAATTATAAGGATTATAAGTAATTCTAAGTGTCTAGTACGGTCTACTTCGCGCACTCCATGGGCCACAGAATTATTTAATTAATTTTCTTATAAGCCTCCCCAAATATTGTAATTAATTTATTCCCACTTGTAATTAGAGATTCCAGTCCGTTAAGACTTAGGATGGAATAGGCCAGAGTTACTGTGATAACGAAAATATATGTTATTTATAGTACTAACAAACTAATGATTTGTCAAGTTTTCTTTTAAGCGATACTAACGACCCGCATTGAAATTTACACATCTGTTAAGGATCTAAGATGCCAAAGTCTCATCAACTCCTTTTTTGTGTCGGAGGTTTTAATCCATTCATCCAACCGTTCCAAAAGTTGCAGTAGTATATGAGTAACAGTGAGACTTTTGAACGGTTAGATGGGTCCTTATAAAACGTAATTGAATGAACAAGAACTTTACTTTAATACACACTAATCATATTCAGTTCAATTCAGTGAAATACAGATATAAAAACCGGCCAAGTGCGAGTCGGACTCGCCCATGAAGGGTTCCGTAGCAGCAAGTATTTCAGTTGATTAAATGAAAGGTAAATTGAGGATTGCGACTTATGACGTATTAAAAAAAAAACTACTTAGATCTCGTTCAAACCAATTTTCGGTGGAAGTTTGCATAGTAATGTATATTATATATTTTTTTTAGTTTTATCTTTCTCTTATTTTAGAAGTTACAGGCGGGGGACACTCATTTTATCACTTTGGAACTGTCTCTCGCGCACCCTATTCACTTTAGGTAAAAATTATATTAGAAACCTCTATATCATTTTTGAAGACCTATCCATAGTAACCCACAGGTATGTGTACGATGAAAAAAAATTGAGTTTCAGTTCTATGTATGTGGAACCCCCAAAATTATTGTGCTTTTTCTATTTTTGTGTGAAAATCTTAATGCGGTTCACAGAATACATCTTCCTACCAAGTTTCAACATTACAGCTTATAGTTTCGGAAAAAAAAGGCTGTGACATACGGACAGATAGACATACAGACATGACGAATCTATAAGGCTACGGAACCCTAAAAACGCGGGTTGTTTAACAGAATCGATCCAAATATAGTGATAATTACTCAATCAAAATAGATAATCAACTACTGTTGATCTTTTTTCAAATATAGAACGCTAGTCTAATTAAAAGCACTCACTTGCAATCATTCATTTAATCCTGGCAGCTGCAACAGTTTACTCTAGGAGCCAAACCATTAGGATTGAAAATAAAATCTTTTCTCACATCCGTAGAACTGTAAAATCACCTTATAAAAACATTTTAATTAAAGACATCTTTAAAATACATAATTTATGAACTGATAATGGCACTCTATTCACAACATCATAGGCAAGCACCGCGTCAGCCTCGGGCGGCAACTCGAACTTGACAATGTTGAATGACCCCGTGACCTTGGATAGACCACATCATTATAATTTGGCTAGTGAGAAAAACTTTCACTGATTATGTCATTTATTTTTGAATATAATTTCTTCGATAACTTTCACATTCGTACCTACTACTATTAAATTAGCAATTAAGATATGTTAGTCTGTTATTGGATGTTAAGAAAAAGCAGGAATGAATATAGATACCCACTATAGTGGAACCATTAACTTGAACCGCGATGCGTGTGTTTCTGTAGCATCTTTAAAGGTGGAATGTTATGATTTGCAGTATCATATGGACTATTCGTCTGAAAAGAGTAGTTTCCTTACTAATACAATGATTAAATTTCCGGACTTAAAACGCTAGAATGGGTGCATGTTATGTCATATCCAATTCAATATCATTTATCTTTTTTTGGATAGTCTGAGAATGTAAAGGAATTACGCTCAGCTAATCTGCCGTCGATAGTTGTGTTGTAATACAGGTGTCTTTTATCGATAGCTACTATCCCAAATATCTAGAAAAATATCGTTCTTGACATGGGCAAAAACATGCGTTGATGATGATGATGCCATTAAATAATTAGAGAATGTAAAAGCCAAATCTTCGTTGACAACCTTTGCTTTACTCCTATGTTAATCTCAATATGAGTCCTCTGACATAAACTAAGTAATAAAATTAATAAATAAAAATAATTTTTATAATTTATAATGTAATAAAGAAATATCAAAATAAATCAAATAGTGTTTTTGCATAACTAATTTGACTGTTCATGTGATTATCTCTTATTATTAAACACAAATGCTTATGAGCAGAAAGAACGAGGTGTATTAAATTGAACCCACACGGGGGTGAGTTCAATTACTTTGAGAGAGGTAGGGCATAGCGTTCATTCGCTCAAAGAGCAGTCCGACTGAGGAAGTACCTCCACCTTACAGAAGACATTCCTTAACAATAACATTAATAATTTTAATGTTGTGTTTCCGAGTGTGAGTAAGGTTGCCAGAGCTTATTGCGATGGGGGGAAGGGTCAGCAACACTAGTTTGCTGAGTCTTAAAGGCCGCCAATGCACCCGCGACTCCGCTGGTGTCGTGAGTGGCCATGGGCGGCAGTGATCACTTACCATCAGGTGACCCACTAGGTCGTTTGTCGCCCACCGATATAAACAAAAAGATGGGGTGACGATATTCTTCACACAGCATATAATTATTTAAAAATATTTCTAAGGTGACTGATATATAGTAAGGCTACGCTATCTATATAAAGTATGACCATGTCCCGCTAATAACCCTTAACTGTTTGTATTATGGTGGTGTCTAGAAGCACGAATTACATAGGTACAGACGCCAGCACATCCAGCTACCCCAATCTGTCAAATTTCTTTTTTAGATTTATTACTTTATCTAGCGATACAGTTGTAAATCTAAAAAAGATTATTTTTGATAATGTTAAAAATCTATTAAATAATAATATATACATAAATATATACTAACACATATTATATAGATATTTACAATTTGTTACTCTGAAAAGCTTTGATTGAATCACGTGTTTGCAAAAAACAATTGATTTAAAAAATAAAATACATAGATCTCAAATTTTAATATATTCCATTAGCCGGCAAGTTTTGAGTATCAATCATAAATCAATAGCCCAATAACTTATCTTGACAATACAGATAATGGCAAATGATGATCAAGAATATAAATTATAGCAGCCATGATTCTGTTTGATGGCAATAAATAAAAAAAAAAAAAAAAAAATATATATATATATATATATATTCATTTTCATTTCTCACATTCATTTTTCATGAACGGAAATAGGCTAATTTTACAAGACTCCATCCCCGACTTAAAATGTTGTGGAGCCGCGGATAAAGCTATAGGAACTAACATAGATTTGTTGAGACTGTAAGTTTTTTTTTTTATCAAAATATGGTTTTGGTTAAGGTGTTCAAAAAAAAATTGTCCGTTTTTCTCTGCCATATACATGACATGCAAGTTTTTACATTGTAAAAAATACAATAAACTTAGTTCATCGTCATTAAAGATGAATTCAGTCGAAAGACGTCCACTGTTGTATAAAGGTCTATTCTGAGGTTCTTCACAACTTACTTAGGTACTTATTATCTAAATAAGTTTCGTTACGTCGTTGGCGATTTGCCATATATTGACACAGTTTAACTAGTTTGATGACATGAATAAAATACTAAAGTTTCTAATTGATTTGAAATAAATAATCAAGGCGAATATTCCCGGGGTCACAGTTCAGAGGTTAAATGGACGCTTTTTTTGAGATTAAATGGACGCCCTCTACCTAATACATACAATTACAAATATTTTATTGAAACAAAAACAAAAATACATAATTTTAAACACATACAATAATACAATACAATTTTACATAAATTTTTTTTTTTCTAACTCCTCCTTTTTTTTCTGACTAAATTCGTTGCGGGATCCAAGACAGTTAAAGCGATTCCCCGGGACATGCCTGAGCCTCACCGCTCAGTGTCATTTCATTGTGTGCCACATCCTGGCTTACAGGAGTTGCAGTGGCGGGAAAGAGGGAGCGACAAATCCCGCCAAAAAAAAAGAAACATAATAGCTAAATACAGACGGTGACAATGTGCTTGCTTTTCTTAGTACATTTTTAACTCCGATTTTGTTATTTAAGTTTATGACAAGATATATATTATAAAGTAATTTTATAAATTAGTCGTTTTGAATACAGAATTACCACCATCATAGTAAAAATGTCCGTGTGAGACAGTATGAATAAATTGGATAATACGAGATAGAGATGTAGTATTTTTTTCTAATGAGGTATAAATTATAACGAGACAGTTTTTTGGGTATTTCCATGTTTTAAAGATTGTTGTTTAAAATTTTATTGCACCAGGTTTAGAAATGATCGGGTTTCGAATTTTATTGATACTATGTGTAAAATAAGATGTCGTTAAAGAATTTAATTTAATTTGCTAAATTCAAAATTATTTCATCATTATCAGCCATTTCTAGTCTATTTGTCCCTTGACGCCATTTTAAACATTTCGTTTAGACGTCACCATAGATTTAACTTGTTAAAATTCACGTAGTATGATTTATTTCGAATTTAAGTAAAATAACATAAATTAAAAAAATCTTTTCACGTAGACTTTAAAAATGCGCTTGGAAATAGTGAGATCGTATTTGCAGAAATTTAATCTTTTCATAATTATTTATAGTAATATACATGTGATACACGTGTGGCGCAACGGTTAAGACAGTTGCCTCGCCAGTTCGTGTCCCGAGTTCGATTCCTGGAAAATTATACAAGTAATTTTCCAGGAATCGAACTCGGGACACGAATGATCTATAAATTATGTAATAGTCGTGCTAGTTTTATTATTTTACAGGTATTTTGCGGGTTTCTTTCTATATAATTGGTGGGTGATTTTCTTTTATGATCTATCACCGGTATTTTGAATTTTTGAATAATTTTATTATATTTGATAATTGTTTCTTATTTGATAACTAAAATTTCGTTATACTTGGGATGAACAATATGAAAATTACAAGGCTCGTACGCCTCTGACACGAGCTTTTTGAAACAAATTTATACATCATTAGGATGTTCACAGTCGAGTATTGTATTTGGTAGTGTAAATTTAATTTTGCATCGTTGAAAGGTGCTTATCTCACAGTTTTCCTTTCTATTTACAATTAGTTTCGCATTTGTTGTTTATCTAGTGCGTAGGCGCAGCATTAGCATGCGACATACGCGTACTTAGGTAGTCGTTAGGAGCTCCTCTTATTAGCCATGTGTAGTCTTGGACACCTTTGTGGGTGGGTTATTCTCTATTTATATGGGCAATGCGGCACGCTTTGTGTAAAAATATATCTCACGATTTGAGAAAGTATGCATGCCGTGCTAGATGGCGAAAAATATGCGTTTTCCAAGAAAGTTCTGTATATATAAGTTTAAAATGTGTCAATGACATAATCAAAACCGATATCGTCGGTCACCGTAGCCTAGTTGGTAGTGCTCCTGCCTACGAAGCTGATGGTCCTGGGTTCCAATCCCGGTAAGTGTAAATATTTGTGTGATGAGCACGAATATTTTTTTCTGAGTCATGGATGTTTTCTATGTATTTAAGTATTTATCTATCTATATAAGTATGTATATCGTCGCCTGGTACCCATAGTACAAGCTTTGCTTAGTTTGGGGCTAGGATGGCCTGTGTGACATTGTCCCTAGATATTATTATTATATATAACGATTTGTCTCTAACATCATTAAGCTTGTTAACGCGAACCAGTATAATATTTTTCAACTCTAATATTTCTTTTATATTAGACAATAATTTCGACAATCGAATAAGGTATGTCCACCATTTGGGAGGATATGCTATAATCACCACGCTTGGTAGATGAGTTGGTGATCACAGTTTACTCTTAGTAGGTAGTATAGAGACGGCCCGTCTTCTGGTATATTCTCTTGGAACGGTCTTTATGCTTCCGCGGGATGACTAGTATTTGTCAACAGACAACAGACTGCCTTGTTGGTCTAGCGGTAGCGTGTTCACCCGCAGAGGACGAGGTTCCTGGGTTCAAATCCCGGGTCGGGCCAAAAAGTGATTTTGAGACTTTTCTGTAAAAAGAAAAAATTCTCAGCATCAGCCCGAAGTCTGGGAGTTGGCGGTATTATACCCCCGTGACTCGGAGAGCACGTAAAGCCGTCGTCGCGTCGGTCCTGTGCCTGACCTCTTTCCGGTCGTGTCGCCTAAGCGTCCCATCGGATCATGAGAGTGATGGAATTGAAAGTGGCCCTGTGTTTGCGCACACAGTTGAGATGGCTAATCTCTGTTGAGACTAGCTGCCGTGGCCGAAATTCGGCTAGGAGGACGTTATTATTATTTGTTAACATTCATTTATTTTCACACAGTAATTAACATCTTAAAAGTGGCCAAATCACTAAAATTATATTTTTCAGTGTGAGAAAAAACGTTGCTGTGGGGTGAATTCATATTTCTCAAATAACGATCAAACCGGATAAGAGCAAGTTGTACTCATGCACCAAATGTACGTTACCTTTCGAACATCTTTTTAGCAAGTTGTACTCATGCACCAAACCTTTCGAACATCTTTTTCTTGCTTCATGTTTCATGTTATTTAGTTATGTAAATCAGTAACTTCTAAATCACCCACAAATGTAGAGCATTTTGATTGAGAAAAATGCTAGTTAGTCCGATTTCCATTTCTATTTGAATTTGCATAAATTTTTATAGGGGACAAAATTCAAATCAGATCAGGTGGTGAATATCTACGGCTTTTAAAGAATTTGTAAATTCCCGTCGGCACAATTTATACAGTAGAGGCATTGATTCATTTTTAATGCAACATTGCATTGATCATAAAGGTCTGTCTATAGGTAGCTAGCGAAAGGTGCATGACTGATTCTAACCTAGTTGAGGTTAGAATCATCGTGGACCTCGTTGGGCCAAATGCACGTGGCAGCAGTAGAGGATACTTCTCATACTACCACCGCAGCCCCGAGGGGAGATGGGCTAACGGCTGTCGCCCGCCCCGACGCCTACTCCGTCTGCGAGCTGAATCGGCTCGTTTCCGACCCCGCTCGGCGGCCTCCTCCTGGAGCATGACTACCTCACAGAAAGAGACTACAGCGTCCCATGTGGTGGAGTCACCTGGCTGTCAGCATCGCACGCATCGCCTGCTGGCAGCGAAAGGTTCCGTCCGATGTCAGCGATCAGGACTCGCTTCTCGGCGTCCCAGGCCGGGCATTCCTCCCGCGTAAGATCTTTGTAGAAATCAGTTTTTTACTTCAGTGTTACCTTGGTTGACTGCCTCGTTGGTCTAGCGGTAGCGTGTTCACCTGCAGAAAACGAAGGCCTGGGTTCAAATCCCGGGTCGGCCCAAAAAATATTTTGGGAGCTTTCTGTAAAAAGAAAAATTTCTCAGCATCAGCCCGAAGTCTGGGAGTTAGCGGTATTATACCCTCATGCCTCGGAGAGCACGTTAAGCCGTCGGTACTGTACCTGACCTCTTTCCGGTCGTGTCACTAGGCGTCCCATCGGATCATGAGAGTGATGGAATAGAAAGTGCTTCTATGTTTGCGCACACGCTTGAGCACTATAATATGTCCCGCGCAGATGGCTAATCTGTATTGAGACTGGCCACCGTGGCCGAAATTTGGCTAGGAGGACATTATTTATATTACCTTGGTCCGAACCATATGAGGGTTGAGAAGATTACGCTCGCCTCTGAGTAGGTATTTGGGAATTTGAAGGAAAAAAATGTTAAATTATTCTTAATGACTTGTTATTTATTTGTTTAGCATTTAACCAAAAAATGTGATAAGACAGACCGCACAGACTGACAAGGCCATCCGCATAAATTAAGTGTTTTATAATGTAAATTTTAATAGAATTGGCTGATTATTTCTGAGCTTCACAAGTACAAGTGTACATATGTTAATACCCGATTAACGCATAACTTTCCACATTTCATTTAGGACAGCTATATAAAAGTATTTAATTGTCTATATGAAACCGCAATTTTTTAGAATATATATTTATCCAATTGTTAACACAGTAATTATTTCAGATATTTTGTTCGTAAAATTCTCTGTCTGTTGAGCTGCCGATATCTGGTAGCATCATCTGAGGATGTCAGAACCATTTTCCGTCTATCTTCCATAAGTTGCAGGGTAAAGTCAGAGATCTTTTTAGTTCTGTTTGTACGACGGGCCTTGAAGACCTTAGACCCAGCCGTATGGACAGCTTCTACGAGCCTGTCATAGTATGAGTCTACTTCCTCGCAGTCTGCTAGGCATTCGAAACGGTTTTGCAGTTCGAGCTGAAATGGTTCGGGGTTTTGGACGTGGATAGGTAAAGGTCGGAGCGTAGACTTTATCAGTCGGGACCACTGGAGTTTGACATTAAGGTTCAATGAGCCTCTGACCAGTCTGTGATCGCTCCCGGTTTTAACCGCATTGATCACGGAGACATATCTCGGCTAGATAGATCCGTCCCCCAAAGGTTTCCACAACGTTGCCATGGAGGGATTTGCTGTCACCGCGCTTGACATGCGAGTTGACGACCGCAGTTAGTTTGTACCTAGCCAGTAAACAGGTGACTGCTGCAGCTGCCCGAAACCTCCCACAGGATGTAATGGGGTTGCCCTGTTATTCTTTCTGAGCCGGGAAATTTGTATTTTTTAATGTATATAACCAAAAAATGAATCTATACGGATAATCATAATTAAGTCCTCCATAAAGTAATCCCCTTGAAACAGTTACTTTTTTTTATTTAATTATAATATATCTAGGGACAATGTCACACAGATCATCCTAGCCCCAAACTAAGCAAAGTTTGTACTATGGGTACCAGGCGACGATATACATACTTATAAAGATAGATAAACACTTATATACATAGAAAACATCCATGACTCAGAAACAAATATTCGTGCTCATCACACACATATTTGCACTTACCGGGATTCAAACCCAGGACCACCAGCTTCGTAGGCAGGAGCACTACCAACTAGGCTACGGTGACCGTACTGTACTCATATTATTAGATACCTTCTATATAATTTTCGGCGTCTATTTCTCTGATGTCTTCTAATTATTTAATAAAATTATATGTAATTCTGAATTAGGTATTATGCAGAATGGCCCAGCTGCATTAAGTCGTTCACTTAGGAACACGTAGAAATCGAAAGTTAATGAAATGAATTATTTAGATATTTAAATTTTGGACCTGAGTTGAATTTGTTTGGTTAATCTTTGTTCTATGGAATGCTGAGATTAGAAAGATTACATCTGGTTGTAGCACTTAGAACGCATGTAGAATTTCTTCCCGTACACTTGCAATTAGAATATGAATTAATTAAATTTACACGACTTAGTTTCAATGAGCGTTAGAATTACATGAAGGAGTAAGATAATATTGTGTATATTTATTGAATTTTGGATTCTTTTTTTAACGTATTTATTTTTATCGGACTGGGCATCTTTAGTTGAAATAATGAGGGAAAATAAGCGACACGTTAGAACCTGTCGATAAATTATGGGCCCGCTGTGCGTTATTATAAGCCGTTTTAGACATTTGACAGTTCTAGGGATGCCCTGTTCTTTTCATACATATTAGAGAGGGAGAGAGAGAGAGATATGTAATGACATCTTAGTTTGTGTGGTAGTATTAAAGTAATGTCTCTGGCAATGTTACCTATTTTAATAGGTCATGTCAGCTGAAAGCCTCCCAAAAGATTTTCAAAATGGAGTTGTGACCATCTATTGGAGGGATTTGCCATAATCCTAGCTTGGAAGAAGTTCTCTGATAAATATTTCCTAACCACACAAATTTTATTAGGTATCATGGTATAATTAATGCTTTGTTTGTGAAGCGGTAGTGGGTTTAAACTCGGATTATTAAGGATTAATGCAGGGTGGAGGGGGTTGTTAAAAGTGTTAATGGATTTTTTCTAGCAATAAAAATAATGGCCAATTAACAGTAATGGTCTGGAGTCGGAGTCTAGAAGTTGGTTATTGAGAAATCATCTTCTAACACAAACTGTGTTGTAAAGTATTCATTTGGATTAGTGTTAGTAAAAAATGTATGCTATATTACCATCGTAGTGAAAGACTTATCCTCCAAAGTATTTGTAGTTTTGGGGTATTTATCTGTGTGATTATCCTGCTTATCCCCTATTTCCATGTGCTCTATAAGGTATTAACCAACGCTGACTACAAAATAATTTTAAAAATTTAAAATTACGCAGGCTATACAAAGTAACCGACATAGCCGTAAGAATTGCCAAGCTGAAGTGGCAGTGGGCAGGGCACATAGTTCGTAGAGCCGACGGCCGCTGGGGCAGAAAGGTTCTCGAGTGGCGACTACAAGATCGACCGATGATCTTGTGCGGGTCGCTGGAAATCGCTGGATGCGGATAGCGCAAGACCGGCAATTGTGGAGATCTTTGGGGAGGCCTTAATCCAGCTGTGGACGTCTTTCGGCTGATATGATGATGATGAAAATTACGTTTACAAAAAATTCAGGAGGCTTTCACTGCGTCACCGCAACAACAGATGTGAGTGGGAGCTCAAGCCGTCTACCAAATAAGACAAAAAACTACTATGTTACCTGCACTAGAGGGCATATGCAAACCACGTTTCGTGCAATTGACACTCTACGTTAAAGAATACTTTGGACTGTATCAATATGTTAGCTTTATATACTCGATAGTAAGGGGTTCGGAAAAAACCATTGGTTCAATTTAAGCATACCTTTTATAACTAACGAGCAGTCGACCGGAATAACAATTCTATAAATCAATATAGAGTTATAATTATAGGTCTTATAATATTAATCATATATTTAGGTAATGTTATTCAATAAATAACTTTAACGCTTTAAGTTATTTAATTGAAGAGACCAATAATTAAAACTTTTAGCAGGTGCTTTTGCTATCGGCTCTATATTATTATTTATATCCTGATTCCAATTTAATTAAAAATAATATAAAGTTCATCAACTTTACTGATTTAAGTATCGATCAAGGCAATTCATTTAATTTATAAGCTGTTATCTTATTAATTTATGGGTTTATAATATTCATTTAATAATTACTTTTAGTCAAATATAGTTCTTCGTTTTTACTGAGCGTGGACATGAATAATAACGAAAATCGCAGTTGATTTGTTACTATAGTAGTATAATTATTTAGGTCTGGTTTGATAAAATTTTAAATGTGCTGTGTGGTCACGGCATAGATTATAATCGCCCCATCTCATCCCGTGGCGGGCGTAGAAATAGTCCGAGGGAATACCTACCAGAGCTGAGAGCTATGACCGCAAAGCCTGTCTGCCAAGTGTGGCCTTTATGGCATATCAGGCCATTCTTTCAGGAGACTTTTGTTCAGAAGTGGACGTACAGTGGATGACATGATGATGATGGTGACGATAAAATTAGTGTTATTAAAACTGAATTTCAAATATTATTCGAATAATGGGGTAAATCGGATAACGAAGGAAGGAATCACACCATGATGGAGTCCAAAATTGCAGTTACGTAAAGAGTTCCAAATATTAAGCATAGAATACATATGTACATTCCTAAAGATTTTTTGGAGGATTGAAAGAAAAATGAATCTATCCAACAGAAAAATAATCCTCCACCAATTAACAGCAACGTCCACTTTATACTAGAAAATACTGCTAAAAATACATAGTATTAAAGAATTAACCGAATAATTTCTTGATTATATGTACTGTACTTTTGGTGACGGAAAATGGCCTATACGTTCAGAGAAAGGAGTTCGCTAATACATTTTTGAACGAACAACATTTTTGTAGGTAAAGTAGGCAAAGAGGATGGCATTTGTCCTTGAACACCATTTTTTCTTTGTGTGATATATATAATACTGCCAAATCTTTTATATTGATTTATGATGATTGATATCTTACAGCTCTACGATACTCTAACTTGATAACTCTACTTTCAGAGAAAACTTTATAGAAAGACAACACTATTATGAAGCTATAATACATTGACGGTTTTCATAATATCCATTACCAAAATTTTAAAAAAACTAGCATTTGTTTTAAATGTGTTAGCGAGATGGCTGCGCGCTAAAACATGAGTCTTAAATAGGGTTCCAAATTTTATAATCAATAAATGTAATCCACGAAGTGGAAGACGCAGCGTGGGTAGGCCCCATGCAAGGAGGCCGATGATCTTTTGAGGGTCACTGAATGCCGCTAGTTGCGACTAGAGCAACACCGGCAATTGTGGGGATCTTTGGGAGAGAATTTCGTCCAGCTGTGGACGTCCTTCGGTATATGATGATGATGTAATATAACCTTCTTTTTCTATCCGTCTGTTGTTGCAGTTTATAATAATATAAGGTAAGATCATTACAACTACCATAGTAAATAAGGTATAATCCTAGTTATATAATAGTTACCTAAGTTAATCCGTTCAATTAGTAAAGTAAATAGAAATTATTCGTCATAACGCCTTGACATCTCTAATTTCCAGCCATTGTGTAAATCTGTGTGGGCATAAGATTATGATGAACGAACTTATTATAAACACGATTATGTATAGTTAACACTAGATCGGTGGTTACCATGGACCATGACAGCATCTTTAATACATACTCTGTAAGTGCCATTTTGATAACGCGCGTGTTTCTACTATTGTGATGTCGACTATGTTTATTTATATTTGTAGGTCAAAGATGTGAGGATTTAACTTATTTTGGTATTGATGATATTAACAATAAAGGATATTGAAAAGAAAACCTTTGATAGGGATTATCAGTAATTAGATATTAGAGGTAATCCTTTTTGTATAGCGTAGTCGTATAACAAGCTTAATAGTGTAATAATAATTACCTTTAGATTGTTATGAGTCTGTCTCTAATTTTCCGCATTAGGATATTTTGTTAAACTAAGACTTGACAAAAACCTGTGACACGTTCTATGGATGGGAAGGCATTTTCCTAACAGTAGGACAGCATTAGCTAAGCTAATATAAAGTTAATTCTTATTATGGAAAGTGTAGGTACAACATATATAGTTAGTAAAAATAAATACACTTTGGATGTTAAAAGATATGAAAATCATGATTTTTACAAAGCAAACATGCATATGCACATTCTATATCTCTTGTACATCGATCACATGGTTTAAGACGTTTACACGACTAAGTAACACCTTGTACGTGTAAATGGTGTAACGTACCTAAATAGTGGACTTATCTTAAGGAGATTTATTTGCTTATAATAATTTACATCGTTTAGAACATTAACCCAGTAATGCCTAGTGTGGCCATTTGGCCACACAAATAGGGGTAAAAACAAATCATTATTGTGTCCATGGTAATTATTTTTTCTTTGATCTATTTATTTCATAGAATGTTGACAATGTCAAAGTTTTAGTATACGTGACTGTGAAAACGAAAATGACATTCATTTGGCGGGTATTCGCATTTCATTTTCGTTTTTCAGAAAAGCATTGAAAAAATGGATCCATGACAAGGGTAAGTAGAATAATTTTAAATATATTGAGAATTTTCAGTTACTTATTGCACTAATTTACTAAAGGATTATTTATTTATAATTAAGTAACAAATTATTTCAGTTTGCATAAAAGTAAGTATGAGTTTTTGTACCCTAAACATGCCGTGTCCATATGGCTACCCTAGGCTTTAGGCATAGCAAAATAAATGTATTTTCTTTATTCTAGATATAATGATTTCGGGCAGTTTACTGGAGTCTGTGCACTAAATAATGGATGTTCTTTATGAAGAAGGCGAAGATAAAATGATGGTCGAGTGCTGGAGTCTATTCATAGCGCCTTCGGATCCAGCTGTTTTGACGGACGAGGACTCTGGCGATGAAGATAGTGGAGGAAGAGCAGAAAACATTTCACCAATCAACTTCTGATGAAGTTCCTCGTCGTTTTGATGATCTTGTTGGTAAAACAGCTAGAACATAGTTAGGTCAAGGGAGATTTTAGGATAGTTTCCTGAACTTCCAACTAACAGTGCTACACAGTACAGTGGTGAGTGGTCTGCTGTTGATTCATTTGAGCTTTTTTTTATAGATAATGATGTTAGAGATATGTTTGTCCAACAATCAAATGGCTACGATCTATGGAAGTATGCATCTGATCCTAAGATAACACCTCCAGAAATGAGCTGCTTTATTGCTATATTGATTTTGAGTGGCTATTCACCTGCTGCTAATAGACGGCTTTATTGGAGCATTCAGGCAGATACGAGGAATGAGCTTATTTGCAACTCTATGCGACGAAACAGGTTTGAAGATATTATGCTTTTATGAATTGTGTTGATAACAATAGTAACAACCTAAATAATAAAATGTGTATGATAAAATGATATGATGGCTTGACGATGTGTAGGACCAAATTACAGGTCCAAAAACTCCTCTATCAGAACCGAATGTATGATATGCGATGTAGGACTGTGTGTACCCTGTTTTGTTTTGTACCATCCTAAACAATAAATACCTACTCTATGCATAATATGTGGTGTGTGCACGGTACAACATCGAATTTCATACATTAGCATTTTGTTATTGTAAGTGCCTAGCGTGTCCATTTGGACACGTAATTTTTTTTGTACTTGTAATTAATAAAAAAATATGTAAATTTATTTTTATATAATTAAACCCCCCCTTGAACAGTTCTAAAAGGCTAAATATATAGAAACTAAAAAAATAATAATTTGGGCACTACTGGGTTAACCTGTAATAAATACAAAAATAGATTAGGTTCCCATATAAAAAAATCGATAAGCTGAGAATATGTGGCAAAAATATTTTTACATATGTGACAAATAGATTTTTATTTAGTTGTACATAATACCATTATCATTCCATGGCGACATCCACTAAATAAATAATAATAATTATAAATATCTGGAGATATCTAACACACTGCCATCAGATTCAAAACTAGGGAGAACCTATACTATAGTAACCAGAAACCTGATAAACACTTACACATAATAAAATCGTAGGAAAGTCAAAACTGTACATTAATATATTTTCAAAGGATACTTGGGGCGTTATCAAATATATATATACATTCGATATCAAAGCAAAAAATATAGTTTTTAGAATTTTTGTCTGTTTGTCTGTATGTATCTTCGGGCTAAACTTAAAAAGTACTGCATGGATTTACTTAAAATTTTGCATGAATATTACTAAGAGGTTGGGTCAACATATAGGCAACATATTATTATGCTATCAGCTACGGGGGAGGAGCTGTGATCATTGAACCGCAGGGCACAGCTAGTATTTAAATATTCCTAAAAACATACATATTATGGATAAATTACACCTAGTTACTCAAAAGATGTTTGTATTCATCACACAAAGATTTGGGTTGGGTGGGAATCGAACCCACAACCTCTGGCTTAGCAATGAGGGTCATTAATCACTACACCAACGGGCCAGTTAAAAATCAATTTGACAAAATTGTTATTTTTTCATTTAATTTGGTAACCTTAAAGATCCTCTACTATTTCTGGTACATATATTTTGTACTTATAATTACTATTTATAAGGATCAATGCTTATAATCAGTTTTCAATACCTATTGAATCTTTGTAATGTTGCGATAAAGAAGAACTGTCTGTTCACCTATTATAATAATCTAAGTAAAAAACCTTGTGTTACCTTCTTCATCTCTCGGTAACTTGGTGGTCGTATGAATCGTAAAATCCGGGAATCTATCTCGGATCAGATCAAAACGTGTAATTGGGATTATTCTGGTAACAAAATGCAGCAGTTTCAATCTGGCCGTATACAAGAAATCAGTAAAGGCCGTTGGCGACAAACTAAAATTATACATTGCCTTCCCACCGCCTTCTGCGCTAGCCAACTGCTCATCTAAATTTTTTTAAATTTGATATTAGTACTAATTTTACAAGTACAAGTTACTAAACTAATAAGTTTAGTAACTTGTTAATTATTTAAGGATTAAAACAATATTGTGATAAAACAGACAGGACGAACAATTTTTATATTACTATAATATTGTATTAGACTTTGTTTATGTAGTGCATTGTGAGCTAGACACGTACAAGTGTATGTATATTGTTGAATTAATTTCATTACTAGCTGTGTCCCGTGGTTTTACCTGCGTTAAATTTTATATATTATCACAGTTCCTCCCCCGTAGGTGATGGCGTGATAATATGTAGCCTATATGTTAACCCGCCCTCTTAGTAATATTCATGCAAAATTTGAAGTAAATCCATGCAGTACTTTTTGAGTTTTGCCCGGATATACATACAGACAAAAATTCTAAAAACTATATTTTTGGCATCTATATCGATTGTAGATCACGTATCCTTTTCAAAAAATATTCAATGTACAGTTTTGACTTTCCTACGATTTTATTATATGTATATAGAAAAGAGAGTGGAAACTGAAATGAATTGAATAGTTGCAAATACATAGGAAATGTAATACGTATAGAATAGTCGCCGTATCCATAATGCAGCCAGGAGCCTTATTAAAATATTCAAGTTTATTTCGTAACCCTTAACCTTTTTATGTACCAACAAAATATTCTTGGCTAACACTAAAACCTGTTTCACCACTTTTTGTGATCAAAAATTGCACCGATCGCATCTGCCAGGGCCGCTTTAAACTAACGTGAGCACGTAGGCATAAGATGCACTATCTTTGGGGCCCCTGTGTATAAAGCAAAATATAACTGAGTGAGACAAATACAATGGTTTCTGCTGTTGGCTTATGAATATAATCCAGTAATATTATCATCTTTTACGCGAAATATATCTCAATAGCGATATGATTCTAATCGTTTGACTACCTGGATAAAGACCCCAAATATCTAAAAATTAAAATAACATTACATTTATAATATTTACATAAATAACTTTGTATACACATTATTTGTAGAACATAGTGTGCAGCGTATATTTAATTAATAATATTATGGAATAATGGATTTAATTGTGTCCGTTTATTATATGTTTGTAAACTTCCCCGCAACACAGGGATTAGATTCCCTAGTGCGGGCGTTGTCTTTTTAAAGAATAAAAAAAATATTAAAAAAGGTGCAATAAGCATTAAGACAAGCTAATTAAGTTTTGATTTTTATTAACATAATTTATGCTTTTTTTAATTTCGTACGGCTTCTGGCAAGGCCTAGAAACCAAAACAATAATTTGGTTCAGTTTTTTCGGCCTTTGGATAAAACACACGAGTGAACAAGACCAGTGCAGTAACGGAAACAGTCAAATATAAGAAACCCATAATAAATCGGCATATTAATAATATAGGATAGGCGTATTTACATAATAATCAAACAAATGCATTTAATTTTTCTGCAATAAACTCTGAAATTTTGTTGTAAGCTTTTTTCACTAAAAAGGAACTTAGCTTCCTTAAAATAAAATTACATATTACTTAATGACGTGTTTAGAATAAAGAAATTCGAATTTAGAATAAAATAATAATAGATTCTTTTTTGAGTCAATTGGATTTTCGGGGGATTTACGGGGCCCGTTTTTTATTAGTCTTCAGATTAGACTGGCCCTGGCAATTGCTATAAAAAACCTATACTTTTTGTCTAACCTCTTCTAGGTCGTGACACTGCAAAGGTCGTCAGACTAGATTTAAATTGGGTCTCCATTCCTGTTTAGACCATCGTAAATCTATTTTTTGTCCTGTTTGAGCGTCCTGTTCTCAGGTAGGGTTGAGATGGCATATTTAGATAAATGATTGAACTATGTATTCATTAGAATTCTTTGCATTTTCAAAATATATCGACGGAAAGATGTGTGCGTTGGGTAAGAAAACAAAGTGTATATCATACCTTCTTGTATTTCAAAATGGATGACGTGATATGAAAAGATGTTTTTGGGTGGTGATTCACCGGAGAAGTATTTGTAGGGAAAGTTGCTCAAGACAAACCATAGTATTAAGTAGTGTATATTTTTATTTTTGCATATAATATATATAAGTTATTATTACCCAGAGTAATTAACATAATTGTAAATTGATAAATAAAATAGACTTTATTTACTCTGACCTTTGCACAATTTATAATATATTAGAATATAAACTATACTAACTGTACTTAACTATACTGTACCAATTAAGTATTTCTATTTTTTTTTTGTCTATATAACTTAACTTTTAGTATCAGTAACGATCAGTAACCAGGTCAGGCTGTCTAGCAACATAGGCCTTCTGAAATACCGACCTTTGTCTGTCCATTGCTGCCCTTTTCCAACCAGATCGTCCCATCTTTATTTCAACCTTCCTCTACGTGTTTTTCCGTCCGCAAATACCATTCTGTTACATTTATGGTCCACTTATTGTAATTCACCATAACTACTATTTTAAAAGTTATAAAATATGTGAATATCCCAAAATAATTATCTATTGAAAAAACAAAAATTATCAAAATCTGTCCTAAAATAACGCAGAAATTGCGGAACATACATTAAAAACAATATACTATCGAATTGATGAGGCTTTTAAACAGGAGACTTTATTGTAATATCTTTATTGTACACCAAAAAACTACAAGTGACAAGGATAAGAATATGTATCACTGAATAATTATACAATAGAGATATGGATAAAAATTTTTGAATTGTACAATTGGGATGTGAAATAACTTTTTTTATTCTTACAAACAAAGCCTAACCATAAAAAGTAAATAGAAATTGCATAAAAGAAACGTAACAAAGTCCTAAGTATTTAAAAACCATTTTAGATAAAGAAAGCTATACTAACGTATGACGTCACTTGTAGGGAAGTAATGGAAACTACATACTACTCTCTATACACAAAACAGTCGTAATGCAAGAACGGAACAGAACGTCTCCACTTAATCCCGTCTAAAAACTACCTAACCTTTAAATGCTTATTATCTATTAAGATTATCAGCCGCTTTTCAATGTATATTTTGCTTTCTGAATAATATTTGTGTCAATTTTTTAACCTCGATACAAAAAGAGGGGTAACGTCTACGCGTCTGTGTGTGTGTTTGTGAGTTGTGTCTGTGGCATCGTAGCTCTCAAACGGATGGACGAATTTTCAAGCAGTTTTTTTTTATTTGAAGACGAGATTCCTTGCGGTATTTGTGTTTGTGATGGTGATGGTGATGTTTGGTTTGAGTCAGGGGATTTCTAAGGGTTTAATTATGATAAACAGTTTTTGTTATATTAGTTATAGTTATTACAACATCAGCTCGATCCTATACCATTAAATGTGGTTGGCAACACACACGGTTACTGAGATGAGAGTTCCAAACTCCCTTCTCTGTAACATTGTGTAACAGGCGGGCTAGTTGTCAGTGTACACAATTAAAAATCGACCTTTATGATTTTTTCTGTCTTCTTTTTCTGTCTGGTGTTCAATAAAGTGTTACCTATGTATCTATAAATAACTTCAAAGAAAATCTTTTTATTTGTGTTCCTAACTGAGCATAAACCGTGGGTTTTCCTCTGACTCACGTTGTTAACAAGACAAAATAAATGTAGGCAGTAATCACAGCTCTTTACTCATGTTATATGCAAATTAGAAGCCTCCGAACATCAGGTATAAGTAGCTGAATAGTATTAATCCCAGTTTACAACGTTGAATTTCTTCCTAAGCTTCGTTTTCATGATCTTTAACTATTTAAAAATAAAGTTTAATGCCTACAATGTAGAAAATCTCTTGGAAAATGTTACAGAAATACTTTATTACAGCCATTGATTATTTAAGTTAAGATTCTTGTAGGTAACAATGTACAGACGCCAGCACATCAAGCTACCCTGGTCTGTCACATTTCCCCAATTGAAAGTGAACCTTATGTTAATGTGATAAAGTTGAAAATCTATAAAAGAAATTTGACAGGTTGGGGTAGCTGAATGTGCTGGCGTCTGTACATTGTACGAATTGTAGGTAAGCAAACTGTTACTTGGATATCGAATTTCAATTTATTCTCGCTATTTGTGCGTTAAAATGTAACGGACTAGTTTTGATAATAAACTAGGTTTTCAATTAATAGCCTTGTCAGGTGTCGTAGATTTTACACTTTAATGATATTATATGTGCGTGTAGGAATGGACTAGGCTAATCTTATTGCGTAAGAAATTAATATAGGGTGCAATCGTAAAGTGTATGCGATAGTTTTGTAATAGATATATCATAATCACCAAACGGTTTAAAAAAGAATTAAACTAGTTTGTATTTTAAACACAACACTGTGATACATTTTCTATGCCTTAAAAATAATTTTAAAAATGATTTTTATGAGATGATTTAGATACACAAAAACATATATTACCGTTTTCGAGTATACGGGAGAAGGGTGTGTAACACACCCTTCTCCCGTATTGTCTATTATTTCGACTAAATTATGAAACGTTTGATGTATAGTAAAACTAAATTAGCTAAAGGCATCAGTACATTTATATCGATTTGGAATAACAACAAACTTTTCTTGGGAAATATATTCAACAAAAACAATATTTAAGAAGATGATAAATAATCACATTATCATATAATGGAGTCTGGCATTTTGAGAACCAGAACCAAGACGACTATTTAACAAAATATTATTACTTACATTCATGAAATATTATTTTGTAACATACGATACCACGAATCGAATACTTTATCTTTTCTTACTTTTTTATTTTGGTTGTTTTTTTTAAAGACAACGCCCGCATTAGTCAATTAAATCCCTGTGTCGCGGGGTACTTTACAAACATATAATAGACGGACACGAATTACATCCAGACTCAGAACAACTATTTATGGGTTACACAAATAGTTGTCCGGCGTGGGACTCGAAACAAAGCGGCGAGGCGACTGTCTTAGCCACTGCGCCACACGTGCAGTCAAAAAAACTAGCCATTTTTGATTTTATCAGTTATACTGTATTCATATCAAAAATAAGTTATTCTTACCGTATACTGTTCTACCACAAGGAAACCATCGTAATTATTTATGATAGCCTTAGTTGATATTGATTTTCATAGAAACGTATCACATAATTGACAGAGTTTATTCGCATATATAATGCAGTTTACCTATTTAGTGAAATGACATCAATAATTTTTGAATGATAAAAGCAATAAACACACTTTTATACACAAAAATGAACGTATTTGTATATTAAATTGAGTTATCAACAAGGTTTCACTTTTAGTCAATGTAACTATATAACTCAGTTTGCTTTTACTTTTAAAAGTTAACAATCTGCCGACCCCGCTTAACGATTGCACCCTGTGTAGGTGAAATGCAAAAGTAGTGTTACAATGAGAGCCAAGCGATGCGATAAATTCTTAACAATTTACACGCTGTTCAAAAAATAACTGTGGGACAGCTAGAATGGAAGGTTTGGTCAAGAAGGTTGAGGTCAGGCCATCTTTAGTTGAAACATTTTAGCTTTGGCTCGAAGTACTGAGTAAGAAACGAAACCTTTCGACTAATTGTGCGCGGTGCTTTTAGGCACTTTTAGTTGTTTGGGCATGTTATATAATGATGTAGTAATACCCTGGGACATTATAGACAGACGGCAATCTTATTCCAAACTAAGCAGAGCTTGTGGTGTGGAAACCAGACAACTCATATACTACTTTTCTTTTGTAACTGTATACTTATAGGTAAATACACCCCGACTCAGGACGAACAGAAATGTTCATGCACACAAATATGTGTCTTGGGTGGGAATCGAACACATGCGTTGCGGCGGTAAAGGCAAGCATTTACCAACCACGCCATATCTTAAATATTGTAATGCCAACCGATTGACAGTTCAACGTAGTCTTAGCTTGTACAGGGATAACAGACCTACAAAAAACCAATACACACGGCTTGTTTTTCACAGTCTTTTTATCTAAATACTACTACTGATAAATAAGAAAAATCAGTTATGTAGGTACATAACTGATATAATATCTATAATAATATCTAGGCACAATGTCACACAGATCATCCTAGCCCCAAACTAAGCAAAGCTTGTACTATGGGTACGATACATACATACATAGACTCACGGCTGTCTCCCAGAGGGGTAGGCAGAGACAACGGACTTCCATTTGTCACGATCCTTGCACACCTCTTTCACTTCGTTTACTGACATTATATTCTTCATATATGCTCGCCGGTTTAGGGTACTTCTAACCTGACCTTTCCTAAGTACGTCTCCAATTTGATCAGAGAATGTTCTACGAGGTCTTCCCCTTCCGGTTGTACCATTCACACAGGCCAGGTATACTTCTTTTGTCAGTCTTCTTTCATTCATCCTTTCTAAATGACCAAACCATCTCAGCATACCTTTTTCAATCTTTGTGACTACATCCTCTTTCACACCACAACGCGCTCTTATATCAGTATTTCGAATTCTGTCTCTCAAAGTCACACCACACATACTTCTCAGAGCTCTCATTTCCACTGCATTTATTTTACTTTCATTCTTTTTCTGCCATACCCAACTTTCACTTCCATACATTAAAGTTGGCACTAACACTCCATCGTGCACGGCCAGTCGAGCCTTCTTTGAGACTTGTCGGCTACTCATAAAGGCGTGTAGTGCCCCATTCACTCTGTTCCCCGCATTTACTCTTCTAACAATATCTTTCTCATATTTCCCATCTCTCGTACACAAAGTTCCCAAATATACAAACTCATTCACCTGTTCGACTTTCTCTCCTCCAGCCACAATATCACAAGCTGTCGTGTATTCATCCCTCTCAAATACCATTACTTTCGTCTTACCAACATTCATTTTCATCCCTTTCCTTTCAAAAGCTTCATGCATATTTGTTACCATCACCTGCAACTCGTCCGCCGATGATGCAAGTAGAACTTGATCATCAGCGTACAGCAGACATTTGATGAGTAACTCATTCATCCTTACACCACATTCACTTTCTTTCAAGTCTTTTAAACAGCTATCCATGAATACATACGCTTGGCGACGATATACATACTTATATAGATAGATAAATACTTATATACATAGGAAACATCCATGACTCAGAAACAAATATTCGTGCTTATCACACAAATATTTGCACTTACCGGGATTCCCCAGGGACCCAGGACCACCAGCTTCGTAGACAGGAGCACTACCAACTAGGCTACGGTGACCGTCAAATGTTTGATGTTTCCTATTTATCATCATCATCATCATCTCAGCCAAAGTACGTCCACTACTGGACAAAAGCCTTCCCAAAGAATGGGGGGATATGCCATTATCGCCCCGCTTGGCAGACGGGTTGGCGAGCGCAGTTTGATGGTCATAGTTCACAGAAAAACGCCGCTGCTCGATCTCTGGTAGGTATTCCCTCGGTCGATTTGAACTCCCCCCACGGGATGAGATGGGTTGATGATATTTTATGCCGTAATTATTTTTAAGTGAAATTATTTTAGTTTGTTTTACTTTCTTAAGGCCTTCGCCAATTTTTGCCGGTCTGGTGCTAACCGCATCCAGCGGCTTCCAGCCACCCTTACAAGTTCATCAGTCCATATTGTAGGGGGCTAGCTCACGCTGCGTCTTCTGGTTCGTGGTCGCCACTCAGGAAACTTTCTGCCCCAGCGGCAGTCGGTTCTGCCCTGCCCACCTGCGGATTTCGTCATCTCCGATTCGATCTCGCAGGGAACTGCCACGTTGTTTATTGTTCCGTCTACTAAAAGTTATTCTTATATCAGTCGAGAACAATACTTTTTAGGGTTCCGTAGCCAAATGGCAAAAGACGGAACCCTTATAGATTCGTTATGTCTGTCTGTCTGTTTGTCCGTCCGTATGTCACAGCCACTTTTTTCCGAAACTATAAGAGCTGTACTGTTGAAACTTGGTAAGTAGATCTATTCGGTGAACCGCATTAAGATTTTTACACTAAAATAAAAAAATACAATAATTTTGGGGGGTCCCCAAGAATAGAACTGATACTCAAAAAAAAAAAAAATTGACACATTCATGTGGGGTGTCTATGGATGGGTCTTTAAAAATGATATAGAGGTTTCTCATATAGTTTGCGCGAGAGACACTTCCAAAGTGGTAAAAAGAGTGCCGTCGTAACTTCTAAAATAAGAGAAAAATAAAACTAAAAAAATTATATGATATACATTACCATGCAAACTAACAACGAAAATTGTTTTGAACGAGATGTAGCGAGTAGTTTTTTTTTTAATACGGCATAAATCGAAAACAGCAATTTACTTTCATTTAATCAACTGAAAGCCGGTTTTTTCTATTTTAAGGTACTCTATCTATCAGTATGTTTCTGTACCCCTGACAAAGTGTGTGATAAATTAAAAAGAGTAATTAAGACGTGAAAGCATAACAAACAAACTCACAATCGCATTTGTAATATTGGTAAGGACGAGTTAATTTTTTTTTTTAAATTAGGTTTTCGTGATATAAATAAGCTGCTCAAAAACATTCGAAGGTTGGAATCTTAAGTAATATTCTGGTCTTCGTAGGAATCTTCAAATGCCTTAGGTCAATCAAGTTTCCTTAAATTGCGTACGGATTCCAATTAAGACTTATAAAGGCGATGGATAAGTGTGTTAAGCTAAGCGTTAATATAAAACATTTCTTTTAAAGCCAATTATTATTATTAATAATTGGCTTTAAATAACCTAAGCTTAAAATAACCTTTAACTAAGTATATTCAGATAAATTACAGTTAAATAAATGTATGGTGTTGGTGTCTAGCTAAGGTATAACAAAAACACAAAACAATAATTAATCTATTATATAAAGACAATTTACAGATTTGTTTATAATTAAAGAGTAAATACATACATTAAAAAAATCTCCTTTTCTTTTACTTTTTCAAATCTATAAATACTCTAAATATTAGAGGAAAGTGTAGGTAGAGAAGGTGTTATAACTTATATGTATGATTTACGTTATAAATTCATCTACATATATTCGTATGGGCAGTCGTTACCGTAACGTTAGAGTAAGTCAAACCAAAAAGTATTCTTCTGACATGGTTATGGTATGGTGTTGTCATTACTACAGCTAGGCATAACAGTATAATGGACGCTCAGAAATTAAGGCAATATTGCGGTCACCCTTCTAAACATTGAGCGCGCGCCAAGGTGCCTAACCTCCATCGGTAACGGACCGGTAACATCAACCATTAGCGCTAAGCAAAGCAATAAAATAACATGTAAGCTGTCTCTCTCTACTATTATTAAAAACTCTTATAAAACCGTAACAGAGGTCTGTCTGTAAATTAAACATTTTTACTAAAAGAAAGGTTAGGGTATACTTGGCTTGGCCAAGGTAGACCGACGATCTTACAAGAGTCGTTGGGTCGTCGGGGTGCCATTGGATGTGGGCATTGGATGTGTATGTCTAAATTAATACAATTAAAATGTCTGTCAGTTATGTCAAGATAACAGTTTTGACTAAATACCTGCAAAGGATATAGAACACTAATAATAAAATGAACTTTTTAGGTATTTTTGTCTTTGATTTCTTGGACTAATCTCCAAAACGGCTGGACCGATTTTGACTGACGATATTGACGATGAAGCTTATACAATAAAGCTCTCCTAGTTTAAGTTATTATTTTATAGAACCAGTTATTAAACACGGTCCAGCCGTTAAGAAATCAACCACAATAAACATATAAAAAGTTTATTTTTTGCAGGTATTTAGTAAAAAACTGTTATCTTGACATTACCGACAGACATTTAAGTTATATGAATTTTTATACCTTTACTTTTTTTTACCACATATTCGACCCTTTTTAAAACCTAAATCCTCGAGGTATCAGAATAGTCACCGTTTCATTAAATTTAATTTCTTCCACGCTTCGCTTTTAATACACTGTTAACTTAGGTCTTCGAACGATCAAAATATGTAATTGGGTGTCCTTGCAGCCCATAATATGTTAGTACTGGACACATTAACGTGCCCAGTTTGGTACTAACTAGCATTAATCATTATTAACAGTTGCTTTGGTATTTTAAAAAAGGTTGGCTTGAGACGTATTTTAGGATGCGCCGATTTCTATCTAACTGAGGTTGAAAATGAGAGATTGAAAATATTAGGAAGCTTATATCCACAGCTTGTTATCAGTTTATTTAACAAAGTCACTTATCGTTCCAGAAATTATAAGTGTATGTGTGTCTGTGCGCGCGTGTTTGTAAGATTAATTTAGTATCAACAAGTCCCTATATTGTCTCTATATACCTAAAAAATACTATAATATTTTTATTGTATTTGATTTAAGTTATATCTCCAAAGCATTAACAAAAATGAAAGTGCAAATAAAAGATGGTATCTTACACCTTTTCTTTGCACTTACAATCAATACTTTCTTCGATATATATTTGTAATTTATTTTAAACTAGGCCTTAACATAGCCTTCGTAGATAATATGATGTAGTTGCATTACTATTATATTGTTTTTAGGAATAACCACATGTTTTTGTTTTCATTATATTTACAAATTTTATGTCCGTTATAAGTTTGACGTTGATGTCTGTCTATGGCAACAATCTCAAACGGGTGGCCCGATTACAATGCGGGTTTTTTTCATTTGAAAGCCAGTTTCCTTGCGATGGTTCTTAGCTATGTTTTGTAAATACCGATATTAACCAAACATAGCTAAGAAAGAAAAGACCGATCCAGTAGTCTAAGATAATAAATTATGTAATTATAGTTGGGTATTTTCTAAAGGTAAGGTTATTATCACTTTTTATTAATAATAATAATTACTAAATAGAGATTTTTGAATACTTGTCATTTTAGTACTAAGCTGAAACTAAGTAATAAATGAACGGTAATCCGGCAGGAACCCACAATAGAATATTTGCAGTACATATGCTAATAAGCAAACAATGATAACAATTGTCATGGTCATTAGAAGAAAGTATCTTTAAAACATGATGACAATACTTCACACCGTGTGAACAAGATATGAAGAGTAGGGATTAGAAATGAACACCGCTTACCATCACATTAACCTCCTAGTTAAGAATTGCGGTATCAATTACTAACCAAACGTGTTAATATACTATTTACGTTCCCAAACATTACCTTCCTGAACACGCGTACCTCATCAGTCAAATATAAATCTTGATTCCTTACACTTAAGGTTGAAAGTTGTTCACCAATATTGTACGGCGAGAATCTTGCGTGACCACTGCTACTAGATAATGTGTGGTCAGTGAAAGTGACCGCGCTATGTATATCTCAAGCAGATTCCAACCACATTGTGGTAATTATATTGTTCGTAGCATTATAGCGCTTATCGTTATATTGGCACGTTTTTTTAAGTGAAAACTTCTTTAGGCACGTTAAGGACTTTTTGGTTGAACGAAAATTATGGAACTCGCATCATCGTCACGTCAGGCTTCTCATGAGCTATCTAGATATATACTGTGTATATATTTGTTTTATTTAACTAAATAAAAAACATGAAACTCGCGTCATTGTCACCTCACGCGTCCCATGACCTATATTGATATGATATGTGCACATTTTGGGTGAACAAAATACACGAAAGAACAAAAACACAAACAGAAAGCGTGAAAATCGCGACATCGTCACGTCACCCTTCCCATGAGCTATATGTATAACTATTATATCGTAGATAATACAGATTAGAAGTGGAATAAATAGTTTTTAACAAAAGGTATGCCGGGGCAACTGCATGTTTTATTTGACGTTTTCTTCGGACAGTAGGGGACTCAGGCCGTCTAGCAAAGAAGACCTCAAACTAAGAAACTGTCGTAAGAGGCCAACCTCTTCGATTTACCAAACTAGGCCAGAGCGGTTAGCAATGTATGAGATGAGTTCCTCTTAGTATATTTCATGTTTAAAACATAGGTATATAAAATCGTAGGGGTTATTTCATCGTTACGAATGCAAACTAAAGGCAATAAAGCCAGCTCAGCCATCAAGTCATTAGACGGGCCGGTTGGCGTGGTGGGTTCGATTCTCACCCGGGACAGATATTAGACATAAAATCATATGTAATTATCTATATAAGTATGTATTTACAAAAGAAATGTAGTATATGAAATATATTAGTTATCTGGTTTCCATAGTACAGTAACAAGTTCTGCATAGTTAGGGATCAGATGGCGGTATGTGAATAATATTATATCTAACATGTTTAGTACCAATATTATTTACAAGATATCATACAAGGGTATGTTAATACAAATACAATATATGGGCTATATGGAGAGAAATTGCCACACAAACCTGGCATTCGCCAGCAAATCCGCCTTATTATTATTAAAGTATGATATACTGGATTGTACGCAGTGCCTATAACCAGGACTTATTTTAGGTAAGTCGTGATCTTGTTATCCGGTTCGAAGACTTTGCTAGTGACAATGTTTTCGAGAGACGATGATTGGGGTGGTACATGGCTCAGTCTTGCTTCATCCACAAATTGGCGTGAAGGTTTTCATTGCGAACGTGCCACGCACAGGACGCCTTTAGAGCAATTGGCAAAAAGCATGACGGCATGTTGTCATGATTTGGGCCGGCTGTTACACTTGATTGATTTATGTACTTACGTTTGCTTTAAAAAGTAGTTATATCCCTGCCTCCTACCTATAAGGTTTATTGTTTTAGAAAATATTTTATTTAAGAGAGTGTCATGACTCGAGAAAGTAGGCGTTAAGTAGTGAAAATCAGTTTATGACAATTGGAAATCTGTTAATTTATTCTACGCGTATGAAACGAGCCTTAATGTTATAGACATATACTTAAATATTCTTCCGTGTATATACAAACAAGCGTACCTCCAACCTGATGGTAAGCTGTTAGTGAAACGTAGTAAAGTTAAGATAATGAAATAATGAAATTTATTCAGCACTTGGGTATTTACATACACTTGTACTTGTCAAGCTCACATTGTATTACATAAACACAGTTTAAAACAGTAATTAAAGTAACAAAATATTTTAAATTAGTCCGTCCGTGCGGTCTGTTTCGTCACATGTATTTTTAATATTCTTAAATAAATAATAAATAGCAAGTTACTAAGCATCTAGCAATAGTATACCAAATTAAAGAATTGAAAACAACGAGCAGTTGGCTAGCGCAAAAGGCTCTCAACCAGTAGCATAGTTAGTTTAAACGACTAATACCTGAGGGCACCCTTATGGGCCACATCTCAGGCGGCTACTGTAGTAAAAAGATGGAATTCGAAATGGGGGTCAGATCACTTCCACGGTATTACCGATCACGTGTTAAGGGGGCAACGCGATCCTCGGCGCTGAGGATCCTACCCTAGCTAGCCTGCGGCTTTCTCTAGCTACCTAGGTGGACGACCCGGAGAAGAAAGCCACAAAGAAACTCCGGGATTGCTTTTTTCGTCTTCTTTTGCTTTTTGTTTTCGATTTATATTATATCTTTTTTTAACATTGTTTTTGTTTTTACATTGTGATTGGCTGGTATGTGGGCTAATGCACGCACAGAACCGATGACATCTAGTTAATCAAAATAATTATGAGGTAATAAACAATAACATTACATTTCGCTCAAGCAATTAAAATAACCTCTTGCAAGATGAACAAACGGTGGGTGCATCCCCGCACATTTACAAAATTAACAAGTCACACGAAGTCGACTAAAGGCGACGACTGTATGAGACAAAAAAATAAAAACAGTACCCCAGCAGCAGCTCTACCAGTTACCGCAAGCAGCACCCGTTCACGAGTAGACGTGAGGGCCAGCCATCGCCTCCTATCCTCCGATAGATGTATCACTCCCGCGTTCCCCATTTACTTGCTTCTCATCCATAATTAGCTAAAGTGACTTTGTTTACGTAGACTTTAAAAGTGCGTTTGTAAATAGTCAGAACATGTTTGTAGTAATATATAATTAATCAATTAATTTACAATTATTTCTAGGTACATTTAGACATTTAGGTACACGGATGGTATGAAAACATTTACAATAAGATTTATTTTATAATATTAATGATAATTAGCTAGCTTATATTAAGTTATTGTCAAAGAAATCATGTATAGCTTTAATTATCAAAATTTGATCACAATATTCATATCTGTGCTTCTTGAAGCTGCTTATGGAGCGAATAAGCGCTATGGTCTATCTCACTGTAACCCTATAAAAAGTAGGTGAAGTGTGTTGTATAACAATATTATGTCCTCCTATTCGAATTTCGGCCACAGTACCCAGTCTCAATGGAGACTAGCCAACTGCGCGGGAGATATTATAGTGCACAAGTGTGTAAGCGCATGGGCACTTTCTATTCCATCACTATCATGATCCGGTGGGACGACTAGTGACAAGACCGGAAAGAGGTAAGGTACATAACCGACTTTAAATTATATAGCAGCTTTACGTGGTCCCCGAGGAAAGGGGATGTAATATCGCCAAATGACAGACTTCGGCCTGATACTGCGATTTTTCTACACAGAAAAGTCTCGTAATCACTTTAGGTCCGACGCGGGATTTGAACCCAGGTCCACATTATCTGCAATTGAACCAACCAGACCAACGAACGACTTGTTAAAACTCATTAGTAATGTAGCTCAAAATAGTATTGTAGATAAGTGGTGGAATGGAACGTTCAAATTTTATAATTTTTCTTAAATAAATTGGAGACTGTTTACTTTAAAATTATATTCCAAACAGACAAACATCGAAATATTTACTCAAACGGTAAAATTTACAAAAAAAATGTGAATGTCCCGTATTTGTGTATATAGTCAAGAGAACAAATCACAACTTAACCGGTCTATTTGATTCGGATTGTCTTTGAGAGATTGAAAGACAGACACACCAGCGATATGACCGAATGAAAAATGTTCCGTAGCTTTCAGATTGACCGAACAGAATATAGACGATAGCTAACTAATAGTTAACTTTGTCTCGTTTGAGTACTTATAGTAAAGCCCTTAATAAATCTGTTCAAGTATTTTTTCCCAATTGTTTTTATAGTATCCGTCTGTAATAAATATCATGATAGAATATCCGTAGTTTTAATTCGGTCGGACCCCTTTCGTACGACCGAATTCAAACTACGGGATATTATACATTCGTTCATATGAAACCTTAAAAAACACCTCAAGTCAGATTAACCGAATAGCATATAGATGATGGTTTGTAACTAATAGTTAACTTTGTCTCGTTTGAGTACTTATAGTAAAGCCCTTAATAAATCTGTTGAAGTATTCGTTCCCAATTGTTTTCATAGTATCCGTCAGTAATAAATATAATGATAGAATATCCGTAGTTTTCATTCGGTCGGACCCCTTCCGTACGACCGAATGAAAACTACGGAATATTTTTCATTCGTTCATATTAAACCCTAAAAAAGCGCCTTAAGCACAGATTGACCGACCAGAATACAGACGATAGCTAACTAATGGTTAACTTTGTCTCGTTTGAGTACTTATAGTAAAGCCCTTAATAAATCTGTTCAAGTATTCGTTCCCAATTAATAATAATAAAAATAATATCTAGGGACAATGTCACACAGATCATCCTTGCCCCAAACTAAGCAAAGCTTGTACACTATGGGTACCAGGCCACGATATACATACTTATATAGATAGATAAATACTTAAATACATAGAAAACATCCATGACTCAGACACAAATATTCGTGCTCATCACACAAATATTTGCACTTACCGGGATTCGAACCCAGAACCACCAGCTTTGTAAACAGGAGCACTACCTACTAGGCTACGGTGACCGTCTGAATTTTTTTTATAGTATCTATCTGTAATAAATATCATGATAGAATATCCGTAGTTTTAATTCGGTCGGACCCCTTCCGTACGACCGAATTCAAACTACGGAATATTTTTCATTCATTCATATGAAACCCTAAAAAAACGCCTTAAGCACTGATTGACCGAACAGAATATAGACGATAGCTAACTAATGGTTAACTTTGTCTCGTTTGAGTACTTATAGTAAAGCCCTTAATAAATCTGTTCAAGTATTCGTTCCCAATTGTTTTCATAGTATCCATCTGTAATAAATATCATAATAGAATATCCGTAGTTTTCATTCGGTCGTACGGAAGGGGTCCGACCGAATGAAAACTACGGAATATTTTTCAATCGTTCATATGAAACCTTAAAAACACCTCAAGTCAGATTAACCAAAAACAGAATATATACGATAGTTAGTAACTAATAGTTAACTTTGTTGCGTTTGAGTACTTATAGAAAACCCCTTCATAAATATGTTCAAGTATTCGTTCCCAATTCTTTTCATATAATAATATCCGTCTGTGATAAATAACATGATAGAATATCCGTAGTTTTAATTCGGTCGGACCCCTTCCGTACGGCCGAAATCAAACTACGGAATATTTTTCATTCGTTCATATGAAACCTTAAAAAACACCTCAAGTCAGATTAACCGAACAGAATATATACGATAGTTGGTAACTAATAGTTAACTTTGTTGCGTTTAAGTACTTGTAGTAAAGCCCTTAATAAATCTGTTCAAGTATTCGTTCCCAATTGTTTTCATAGTATCCGTCAGTAATATATATCATGATAGAATATCCGTAGTTTTCATTTGGTCGGACCCCTACCGTATGACCGAATGAAAACTACGGAATATTTTTCATTCGTTCATATGAAACCCTAAAAAACGCCTTAAGTCAGATTGACCGAACAGAATATAGACGATAGCTTACTAATAGTTAACTTTGTCTCATTTGAGTACTTATAGTAAAGCCCTTAATAAATCTGTTCAAGTATTCGTTCCCAATTGTTTTTATAGTATCCGTCTGTAATAAATATCATAATAGAATATACGTAGTTTAAATTCGGTCGGACCCCTTCCGTACGACCGAAATCAAATTACGGAATATTTTTCATTCGTTCATATGAAACCTTAAAAAACACCTCAAGTCAGATTAACCAAACAGCATATAGACGATGGTTCGTAACTAATAGTTAACTTTGTTTCGTTTGAGTACTTATAGTAAAGCCCTTAATAAATCTGTTCAAGTATTCGTTGCCAATTGTTTTCATAGTATCCGTCAGTAATATATATCATGATAGAATATCCGTAGTTTTCATTTGGTCGGACCCCTACCGTATGACCGAATGAAAACTACGGAATATTTTTCATTCGTTCATATGAAACCCTAAAAAACGCCTTAAGTCAGATTGACCGAACAGAATATAGACGATAGCTTACTAATAGTTAACTTTGTCTCATTTGAGTACTTATAGTAAAGCCCTTAATAAATCTGTTCAAGTATTCGTTCCCAATTGTTTTTATAGTATCCGTCTGTAATAAATATCATAATACAATATACGTAGTTTAAATTCGGTCGGACCCCTTCCGTACGACCGAAATCAAACTACGGAATATTTTTCATTCGTTCATATGAAACCTTAAAAAACACCTCAAGTCAGATTAACCAAACAGCATATAGACGATGGTTCGTAACTAATAGTTAACTTTGTTTCGTTTGAGTACTTATAGTAAAGCCCTTAATAAATCTGTTCAAGTATTCGTTGCCAATTGTTTTTATAGTATTCGTCAGTAATAAATATCATGATAGAATATACGTAGTTTAAATTCGGTCGGACCCCTTCCGTACGACCGAATTCAAACTACGGAATATTTTTCATACGTCCATATGAAACCTTAAAAAACACCCCAAGTCAGATTAACCGAACAGAATTTATACGATAGTTGGTAACTAAAAATTTAACTTTGTCGCGTCTGAGCACTTTTAGTAAAGCCCTTAATAAATCTATTCAAGTATTCGTTCCCAATTGTTTTTATAGTATCCGTCAGTAATAAATATCAAGTTCGCAGTAGGACGAAGTCAAGCGGTCACCTTCCCTATATGGCCGTCCCGTTACTATGCCATAAAACCATTCAAACTGATCTATGTACTATATAGTCTAGTAGATTAATGTCATCGTAATATTGAACAAAGAAATATGTGCTCTATAATTATAAGGATAAGGATTTATTTTGAGTGGCAGGTGCGCTGTTACAGTTTTGGCAATTTCATATTTTGGTATAATTAATAGCTGTATTTTCCAAATGTTGATGTCCATCAGAAATAATTTCCGATATAGAATTTATATCTATTAAGAGTCTGTGGAAATGAGTCATAAGTAGGTAGTATTTAACAAATTTGGCATAAAAACAACAATAACTAACCATCTTTGTTTTTGATTGATACAATTTTATCACAAAGTGTAGTAATAACTTTATTTATTAAACTGAATCAGTAACGGAGGATTTGATTTTTTTAACAATTATAAAACATAAACGTATCTATATTTTTTACGTGAATCGTCTGTCATGTAGGGCTCGATCCACTAATTTTTTTGATTCTCTCGATCCACTTGATTGTTTCGCTGGGTCTTCTCAGTTGGGGCGCATTGGATCCGGTGGTAGCATTAAAGCGCGACCGTCGTTATTAACACAAGGTCCGTCATAATAATGATACATTAATATAGACAGAACCATTGACAATATGTAGTAAAAATATTAGACTTAAACTGGATAATTAAACATAATCTCTTGACAATAACGTGATACGAGCTAGCTAAATACAATACTATAATAAAATAAATTTTATAAATGTTTTCATACAATGTGTACCTTAATATCTATGTTACTAGAAATAATAATGTGTACAACTATATTACTACAAACATGTTCTGACTATTTACAAGCGCTTTTTTAAAGTCTACGTGAATAAAAACCTTTTTTATTTTATTTAAAACCACCACGGTAGGCAGACTCACAGTTCCAGTAGCGGGGGCTCTGGGTACTCGTGAACGATCTCGCCAGTATCCCCGCAGTACACTGCAGCTTCCGCGAGGCTTTCACCCGGGGAAAGTAGAGGGCATGAATGCCTCCCCCCTCCCCAGCACGCAAAAGCGTGTTTAGGCATCCTGAGCTACAGCAGGTTACCTCTTCCCGGGACCGCTTATACATTACGAGTGGAGTTCTTTTCCTCCAAACGCCAGCGGTCCCAGGGGTGGCGCTAAACCGGGGAGAAGCCAGCCGGGCGCCGCATACTCTCTCGCGCTGGGATTATGTCCCAGCGCCGGAAACTTATCTAACCTATCATTTGCCATTATTTTACCGGCGTATAGTCCAGGCGCTGGAGGTAGTTGAGTATGCAAAATCCGAGTGACGGCAACTATGACCGGATTCTTATACCTGAGACCCTAAATAATGACAAAACACATCTTGCCGCCGGGTGTTCTGGTCCCTTCCCGCTCCCTTCACATCCCATCTCCACCCATACGGCAAGCATAGCGCGCGTACGCGTTTAGTTTGTTTTTACATCTATTGACGTAAAGACGTTGCTTTGTTGAGTCGTGTCTTTATATATACATATAAAAAAATAGTATTTTTGTAAATTCTTAGTGCCTGTTAAGAGTGTACTGTGTTGAAAAACGTTAGAAATGTCGTTAGAATTTGAAAAGAAAAAACCTTACGAACAATTTTGTTTATTTTGCGATAATTCAAGTGATTTAGTGAAAAACCCAAGGCCAGGGACGCTGCTTAATATTAAAGAAGCAGCAAATAGAAGAAAAGACAGCATTAGTGAGAAGTTTTCAAAACTATATGATCAACTCCACAAAACAAGAATTTTCATGGCACCAAGACTGTTTAGCCACTTATATTAGTGAGGAGAAAATATGGCGTAGAGAAATTGCGTTGTGTAAAGAAGAAGTGTCTGATTCAACTTCCAAAGCAAACGTGGAGGAGCTTACTCCAAAATCTCGTTCGTCATTGAGGGCACCGCCAGAGTTGAAAAAATCGTTGAAATGCATATTTTGTAAGAAGGTAACGAGAAAGAAAGATAAGCAGCTACATTTATGTTCCGAAATTGCAGCAGCGGAAAAAAAATTAGAACAGTCACAGAACCGATCTTCTGCAGTGACTGGAGGCTTAATTGGTATCACGAAAAATGAAGAAGCTATGCAAAGATGGTTGCTTCTGTATCCTTTCAAAAACAGCGTTCACTCAATGCTCACTTCATACCTTGGAATACAATCTGACACTACAGGTGACATAAATAGTCATAATGAATGGACGCAATCGAGAATTAATACAGACGAAAACGATGTTGAAAATATCATTAAGTGTTTCAAAGGTTGTAGTCCAGTTACTACTAATGGGGAATCTGTGCTTCGCAATATTGTCACTGGTGAACTTGCGAAAGAATCAACTTCACGATGCTTACTTAATGTTAAAGAAAATGGGGAGGCTCTATTAACTACATACGAAAAGGAAAGATTTTTCCAGAAAACTAAGAAATTATCGGACCCTATACAAAAAACTAAATTTTACAACTTTAAAGACACTCCTTCGAAATCCAACAAGAATGCTCCCAACAAAAAATTGCAAGATGTAACAGACATAACAATTTTCCAAAAATCATTCATGACAGCGTCTCAACGTGGACTTAATACAAGAATATTAGCATCGTATGAATTATTAAATTACTGTAAGTATCTATTTGACAGTGACGGATTTTACAGGAAGTCACCAAAATCACAACTCCTCGTTGAAGTTCAAAAAAATCATAATTGAGGTACAAGCTCTCAGAAAGATTTAATAAATTTAAATACTTTCAAAGTTTATATTATTGATGGTATGGCACTTATTCACAAAATTCAGTTAAATAAGTTCAATACTTTAGGTGATTTAGCCGAGGCTTTTTTCAAAAAAAATATGGAATTTCTTACTTTGCCTGGCGTTAAGAGAAAGGATGTAATATTTGATAGATACGACGATATTTCTATAAAATTTTTGGAGACAAAATTACGGAGCAAAAACCAGATCATTAAAAATATCATAATTTCTAACCATTCAACAAATATTCCTGCTGATTGTAAAGCTTTTCTAACCAACGCTCATAATAAATTGCAACTCGTTCGATTTCTTTGCGCTAATGCTCCAAAATATGCACAAGTAAAAGAAGACTGCGAGATGTATATTTGTGGAGGATTCGATGATCGAACTAAATGTTTCAAGTTGCAAGGTTCTTTAATTTGTGAGGTACTTGAATTACAATCAAACCATTTAGAAGCTGATTCAAGAATGTTCGTCCACATATTTCACGCAGTAAGGATTCAATCTTCTCATATTATCATAATTAGCGCTGATACAGATGTATTCGTCTTGGCAGTTTATTTCTGGAAATACTTAGCAAATATTGGGTGTCCGGTATATGGTTGACGGTTCTCACACAAAGAAATGTTATCTAGGATGCCATTTGGCTGCTGAATCACTGGGTGAGAACATATGCAATATTTTGCCAGCATTACATGCTGTAAGTGGTTGCAACACTACTAGTAGATTTGGTAGTAAAATGCAATGGTTAAAAGCTGCGTCTGAAGATTTTGTACAAACAGCTCTCATTCCTTTGGGAAACCAAAAAGCAGTTTGCACATATTTATTTTCGAAGAAAAAATTATCTGCTGATGAACTCAGATTTATACTGATATCTCAAAATATAGGTTTCAATTTCAATTTGATGAGAGTGATATGCACTTCAGATGCTTTGCATTTGCATTTATTAAGGGCTACAGTACAAACATTTATATGGAAAAATGCTCATCAAACACAATTACCACCCATTGATTATTGTTCATTTGGTTACGAAAAGCTCAACGGTGACTTACGTCCACGACAAATGACGAAGCCGTCTTTACCAGAGTCATTAATTCCACCATGTAAATGTACTGCAAATTGTCGCACATTGTCTTGTAATTGCAAACAATCAGAATTGTTTTGTATTTCATTATGTAAATGCATCAATAACAAATGTCAAAATATTAATGAGTAATTTTTTACCTACTTTAAATACATTTATTAATAAAAAGAATTTATTACTTTCATTTTTGTTTTTTTCTTATTATTTAAGAATCCATCCTGACTTTTACCATTAGGAAAAGCTATAAATCATTACGAAATAATCATTAAAATGATTTTATATCATGTACTCAATTCAATCCCTTTACGAATAAGAGAAGAGGGGGTAAAAAAAATATGGCCCAAAAAATTGACCGGCAAGATCCACATTATTATTCTTTAACCTTTTCTTCACTTAAATCCGTTGGCGAAATTCGGCACTCACATTATGCATACTCACTTACCTCTAGCGCCCGGTCTAGTATATAACATTGAGGTTGCAGTTTCTAAATTTGAATTAAATTCAAATTTAGAAACAGACACCAAAATAAAAAGTAAAGATTACAAACTTATATTCTGACGACGACAACAACACAGTCGTTGCCTGTCGTCGTCAGAAAATAAGTTTGTAATCTTTACTTTTCTCAACGTAGGAAATAAATTTCTGTGTCGCGGGTGTTTTTTCGAGATCGCCCTAAGAGTATCAAGGTACCTATCTGCCTCGCTGTTCTAGAGGTAGCGTTTTCAACCGCACGTAATGAAGTCCTAAGTTCAAGTCCCGGGTCGGGAAAAAAGTATTTTGGTCTTAATTTTCATTAGGTGATGGTCAACAAAGTCGACAGTCACGTCGTTGTATAAAATAGGTACCATAATTTTATAAATACCTAAATTGTATGAGACAACTAACACACTGCCATCTGATCCCAAAGTGGGCAGAGCCAGAACAATCGCAACCAGATAACTGATATACTTATACAACATGTAACTTAATTAACGCACATCCTGAAAATAGTTTGTTCAGAATCGTTTACTGAATTAGTTTATATCATTTTTAATATAGGTAATTTTTTATTCCAAAATATTGAAAACTATGGTCTGTTAATCAAAGTAAAAATTTTAAAAATAAAAATTTTAAAATCGTAGTTTTATTTGTATTCATACAAATTACATCATTCGATACAAAATAAATAAAAATAAACTTATTTACAAAAACTAATTTAGTAAATAATAATATAAAAATTCAGTGTATGCATTATGATTCCAAAATAATATTCTAATTGGAGTGTTTGAGGGTGTGCGTTAATTATGTTACATGTTATATATTTCTAAATACATACATACTATACAAATACATCACCCAAACAGATCAAATAATTCTGCTAATCATTTAAAGGTTTGGTCCTGGGGCTCTACCGGCTAAGTCGCCGAACATCGATTTCATGAATGGCGTTCAAATAAATGAAGTTTAAAAATTACTTAATCAATCGTTAAATCGGCTTCCATGAGCGCGTAACGTCATAAATGGTCCAGAATCGATTGTCAACGTTGAAGCCGATTTAACGATTGATTAAGTCAATTTTAACCTTTTTTTATTTGAACGCCATTTAAGAAATCGATGTTCGGCGACTTAGCCGGTAGAGCCCCTGGGCGGGAATCGAAACCACGACTTCTGGCTTAGCAGTCCCTAACTACGATACCAACATGCCAGTCAAATAATAAAAATTGTGAAAAGACACGTAACGATCGCGACATAGCAACCCATTGTAGTTACAATCTTATGATGACCGTTCATTCGACTATCCAATGAGTTTACTATTGAAACTAATTTGATATTCTACACGAGCAAGCAAGGATATAAAAAAGCAAGATTGTTACTGCAAAACATATTTGTTTATCTAAATATATTTGTTACAATTCGTATGGTGATAGTAAGTACCATTGTTATCTTCATTTGTGCGTATAAAACTCACATATTGTTGGAATTTATACGAATACTTTCGCTTTTAGCATCGTTATCATATGTTTGTGATCTTTTCATCGTATTCTTTAATCCATTATGTGGGTACTTACAATCAAAATGTGGTTATAGTACAAAATCAAAGGTACAGTTGATAAAAACACACTTTATTAGCTATTACTTTGAATTTGTATGACATATAATTATGAGAAATAAAAAGATGTTAAAGTGGTCTTTGTGATCTTTATTCACAGATTAAAAATGATGCAGGTTAAAAATAATGTTAAAGTGTTTGTTACTTTTGATATCCTTTTTATTTTTTGTATTCTTTGTATTCTGTGAATAAAGATTACTTTGTTTATGAACTGCACATTTGGTGCAGCGGTTAAGACAGAAAAAGTGACCAACTATTTGGTGAACCCATAAGTAGTTAAAATACAAAATCAATATGTAGTGTTAATTCCGCTAATTGTCAGTTTAATCATGCCGGGATGCAATTTGGTCCGCCCTCCCGCCCGCAAAAATGTCTCGACGAGTCAGCAGCCCTTGAGAATGGTCCGTGGAGGACTGAAACACGTGTTGAGTATCGTACTGGCGCATGTAATTTGCTTTTTTATATTGTCCTTCTTGCATGTGCACATTTTTGCGGGCGGGAGGGCGGTGCAAATTGCATCCCGGCATGATTAAACTAACAATTAGCGGAACCATAAGTAGTTGTTCTGCTTTTGAATATACTTTACGTCTGCCAATTTTATTGTTGTAAAATACCCCGCACCTCATGGGTTAATTTAGCAAATGCGGGCGTTGTTTATAATGAAATAAAAATTATGACATTCTATTTGTAGAAAAATCTCTTCGTCTTTGCAAAATCTTATTTATATTTTGAAACGAATACTAAAAGATAAAAGAGTAAGTGCTACCGCCGAGAATATCTTGCTATTTAGACGTGTTAAAAGAAAAACAATGCTAAAATCGATTCGGACCTTCCAAAACTGAACTTTTATGATGATGATTTACTCCCGACCGAATTTTGGCCACGGCGGTCTCAATGGAGCCTATCCAATTGCGCAGGACATATTATAGTGCACAAGTGTGTGCGCCAACACAGGGGCACTTTCTATTCCATCACACTCATGATCAGATGGGACGACTAGCGACACGACCGGAAAGAGGTCAGGTACAGGACCGACGGATTTACGTGCTCTCCGAGGCACGGGGGTGTAACACCGCCAACTCGCTGACTTCGGGCTGACACTGAGAAATTTATTCAAATTCAAATTTCCTTTATTGTTTGTTACAGGTTGTTTACAATTATATAGTTGTTATCATGCGTTATAAGTTCGCTGTAACATACCCATAAGGTGTACAATATTTTCTAAAACTAAAGATCAAAAACCTATAATCTCCTAATTCCAGATAAACACATATATTATCAATTTACTAATTACACAAATCAAGAAAAATTATATATATATCATTAAATGTCAATATTATAAGCATCAATGTCATAGTTATCTAGCAATTGTCAAGTAACATAATAATAATTAAAAACTCGTTGCGCTTAAGTTAAACACACAAAGTTATATAAAAAAGGTACAGTTTCACACATGTTTGTCATTGATATAATCCTTCATTGAATAGTGTGCCTTACAAATTAAAAATTCTTTTAGTTTATTTTTATATTCATATATTTTGTCAATTTTTTTAATATGATTTGGCAGTTTGTTATATATTTTGACCCCAATCACAAATACACTTTTTTGAAACTGTGCTGTTCTACATTTTTTATTACACAGTCTATTTTTGTGTCTCGGATTTTTAAGACATTCATAATCTCGTATGTTTCTTTTTATCATTAATGCGACTTCGTGAATATATAAAGAAGGTAAAGTAAGAATTTTGAATTTTCTAAAAAAAGGTTCACATGAATCTGTCTGTTTCAGTCCATACATACTCCGAACACACTTTTTTTGTGCCCTGAAGGCTAACTCTATGTTGGTCGAGTTACCCCAAAACAGAATTCCATATTTTAGACATGATCCCACATAAGCATGCTATGCAGTTAAAAGAACACTTTCGTTGACTACCTTTCTAAGCATGTAAAGGGCGTAAGAGAACCGGCTTAATTTTTTCGAAATGTGATCAACTTGTGTTTTCCAGTTTAGTTGTGAGTCTATGTGTATGCCCAAAAATTTGGTTTCAGTAACTTCGTGTATTTGCTTATCTTGATATTTTATTATTAGATTATTTTTAGACTTGTTACTTCTATTATAGAATGTCATTAGATTTGTTTTGTCCAAATTTACCTTTAAATTATTTAGGTTTAACCAGTCAATTATATTCTTGATTGAATTATTAATGTCAAGTTCAAATGTGCTAGTATTTTTATCAGTAAAAATGGCTGTACTATCGTCAGCAAACAAAACCATTTCCTGGCTTATGGCGTTAGGCAGGTCATTTATGTATATAATGAAAAATAATGGGCCAAGAATACTACCCTGGGGTACCCCATATTCTACAATTTGAGGTTCTGATATGTATTTTTGTTCTATTTTCGTCTCAGCATCCAATCTAGTTACTTCAGTATATTGTACTCTATTCTTCAGGTATGATTGGATAAGCTTTAAGGCATTACCTCGTACCCCGTATTTTTCTAATTTGTTGACCAGTATTTTGTGATTGACATGGTCAAAGGCTTTGGTCATGTCCATGAAAACTGCTGCAGTGCGTTGTTTATTTTCTAAACTCATCATAATAGTTGCTAGAAAGTGGTATAGTGGTATAGTGCACTACTCGTAGATTTGCTCTTTCGAAATCCAAATTGTTTAATAGAAAATATATTAAACTGTTCAAAGTAATTGTACAGATTATTATATATGACTCTTTCGTATATTTTTGCAATTACTGGTATTAATGCAATTGGTCTATAGTGCTTCATTTCTTCCTTTATTTTCACGGAAATATCCCAAAATCACTTTTTGACTCGACCCAGGATTTGAACCCAGGTCCTCATTATCTGCAGTTGAACACGCTACCGCTAGACCAACGAGGCAGAATACCATGTCCATTATATATGTTTTTGTTTCTAGTCGCCATATTTGTTTGTATTGTTAATTTCGAAAAGTCTCAAAACGCTTGATTGACGCCACTCATCATCAGAGTGCCAGCTGTGATTGGGCCAACGTTGGTGGCAATGCAGCGAGCCTTCTTGGCACTTTACCTCCCGATGATTCGGAGCAATATTCCTCGCCCAGTAGTCTACGTCTAGAAGTTATTAATTTAGATGTTTTTTTTTATAAATATTTGTTGATATTATCTGTTCTTTATTTTTGAAGTGTTCTTACTCACTATGTGTGTGGCAAAATATTGAGAAAAACCTACGTACGTAAATATGTTTATATGACAAAGAGCAGCAACTAATGACACATAAACTACAAAAAGGTTTACTCTATCTTCATTAAGTCGTATTTATCAATAAATAACCATGAATTAGTATATAACTCACTATTAAATTAATAAAAATGCTTACGTAGAATCAAAAGTGCGCATCTACCCACGCACCGTGGAGTCTGTGCCTTCTTTAAATGTATTCCAAGCTATCAAAATACAAAATCAATATGTAGTGTTATTTCCGCTAATTGTCAGTTTAATCATACCGGGATGCAATTTGCACCGACCTTCCGCCCGCAAAAATGTGCACATGCAAGAAAGACAATATAAAATTTTTAGGGTTCCGTAGCCAAATGGCAAAAAACGGAACCCTTATAGATTTGTCATGTCTGTTTGTCTGTCCGTCCGTATGTCACAGCCACATTTTTCCGAAACTATAAGAGCTGTACTGTTGTAACTTAGTAGATGTATTCTGTGAACCGCATTAAGATTTTGACCCAAAAATAATTTTGGGAGTTCCCATACATAGAACTGAAACTCAAAAAAATCATTCATCGTACCCATACATGTGGGGTATCTATGGTTAGGCCTTCAAAAATGATATTGAATTTACTAATATTTTTTTTTCTAAACTGAATAGTTTGCGCGGGAGACTCTTCCAAAGTGGTAAAATGAGTGTCCCCCCCCCCCCTGTAACTTCTAAAATAAGAGAATGATAAAACTAAAAACATATATATGATGTACATTATCATGTAAACTTCCAACAAAAATTGGTTTGAACGAGATCTAGAAAGTAGTTTTTGTTTTAATACGTCATAAATCGTAAACCGCCATTTACCTTCAATTTAATCCTGAAATACTTACTGCTACGGAACCCTTCATGGTCGAGTCCGACTCGTGCACATTTTTGCGGGCGGGAGGGCGGTGCAAATTGCATCCCGGCACGATTAAACTGACAATTAGCGGAATTAACACTACATATTGATTTTGTATTTTGATTGTTATGGATTTCCGCAAAGTAACGCCTGATTCCATTACGTAATCCAAACTATTTAGTTAGTCATATACTACTTAACCCATAACTAAGTTTATTTGTAAAGTACAGATGAGGACTACAATTAGCCATACCATTATAATTAATTTCAGACATAGATATAGTCATAGATCATTTTATTGCCAGAAACTGTGTACAGAATGAAGATGTTATAACAATTTAATAATTTAATTGATATAAATAACAATAGTTACCCATATCGGGCATGCAGTATTTTTCTGCCTATCTTAATATTAAATAAATTTATTTTTATAAACTCGACAACAGATACATCACACTAATATTATAAAGGCGAAAGTTTGTGACTGTGTGAGTGTGTATCTTTGTTACTTCTTCACGTCAAAACGGCTGGACCGATTTTAATAAAATTTGGTATGTAGTTAGCTGAAACCCTAGATTAACACATAGGCTATAATTTATAAAATTTAACGCGGGTTAAACCGCGGGGCACAGCTAGTAACAGATAAATTCAATAAATCAGTTGCTTCGGTAGTTTTGTCGTAAGCAAAAATCTCTTTGAGATCATAATTACGTTGTGCAATAGCCATCGTTTTATAAACAGTTTACCATGAAGATCTTTAATTTCAGAGAAAGTAGACTGTCTGACTAATTAATCTATGACTTAGAATATACTTCAGTAGAGCAAAGCGTCTTTTCATTCAACGAGTCGCTCAACTAGAGAATCACTTCTACTTCGCCAAATTCTTTGAATGACTTTGTCAGATTCTTTTTTCGTAGGAATATAAACCCAGACGTAGCCGTTGGCAGAAACTGGTACATTCTCACATGAGTAATTTCAGTGTAACTGCCTTTCGCTAACGCTTGTATCAAAAGAGACTGTACAACAAGTTTTTGCTCGATTTTGTTAAAAACTTGACGTACGTAATTTTAATTGGCCAGCCGGAACAGTTTCGCAATGTGTCGGTACTGCACTGACTGGTATTTGTAAGATTTGGATCACCTGAGTAGTTTAAGAGTGTTCGACAAATAGACAATGGTACCTAGTTTTGAAGTAAGTGTTTGTTTAATCTTTTATGGATGCTTAGCATTGCCGCCAAGTATTGCTTGCAAACTTATGTGCATAGGTGATACGGCATTTCATACAAACTACCACGTCCAAAATTTTATAAAAATAAACATTTTGAAGCACATTTTATGCGAATAAGCAGGGTACAAATGACTTAAAATTTTATTGGTGAAATTACGCTTTTAAAAAGAATATATCGTAGGTACAAAAAAAATTGTTTTAATTCGACAGTTTGTTTTTATACAGAGTTGCATACAAAGATTCATTGGTATAGGTTAATTCGTGTCCAAATTTTTCGCTTGGCTGACTATTTCAGTACAAGACAGCGGTTTTGCCGTGTAGTGAGGCTTTTAATTCCTAATATATTGTAGTTTTAATAAAAAAATCTTAATATAGTCGCGATATTTTTTTAGGCTACTTCAAACTTAATTCGGATGTCTTTGGCTGTAGTTTAATGAAAAGAATATTACATTAGAATGATGTGATGATGATGTCCTCCCGACCGATTTCGGCCACGGCGGCCAGTCTTAATGGAGACTAGCCAATTGCGCAGGACATATTATAGTGCACAAGTGTGTGCGCAAACACAGGGGCACTTTCTATTCCATCACTCTCATGATCCGATGGGACGCCTAGCGACACGACCGGAAAGAGTTCAGGTACAGGACCGACGGCTTTACGTGCTCTCCGAGGCACGGGGGTGTAATACCGCCAACTTCCAGACTTCGGGCTGATACTGAGAAATTTCTTTTTGCGGAAAAATCCCAAAATCACTTTTTGGCCCGACCCGGGATTTGAACCCAGGACCTCATTATCTGCGCTTGAACACGCTACCGCTAGACCAACGAGGCAGTTACATTAGAATAAGTAAGATACGAATAACGTATCAAAATTTGCCTGACAATGTTTCTCGTAAAAATACAAATGTATCCTTTTATCTGTGGGAAGCTGGGACATGCAAATTCAATAAACTTGGTCTTAGAAAACCTCTCACGGAAAAGAAAGAAAACCGCAAATATTTAAATTTATATGTAAAGTACTAGCTTTTGCCCGCGACTTCGTTCGCGTGGAATAGTGACTTCCAGCAGATTTTTGGTTTTACCCACATAGTTCCCGACCTCGCGGGATCTCTTCAAAAATGAAATGTGGAAGATATTCTAGGGAACTCTTCAAAAATCAACATAATGAGCTCTGCGTTTGAATTGAAGATATGTATACTCACTTAGGGCATTAAAGCCGTTATTGCCGATCGAAAAAGGCGAAAATGTTATTTTTCCCTTATTTTCAAAATATTATTTTGATTTGCCATTTCAGAAAAAAATACTGTTTCTCGCTTGACAAATTTTCTATTATTTTAGGCTTTAAAGATTATTAAAGTTTCTTACACCAAGACATTTCTGTATACCACGTTTTTAGTTTTGCCATCCTTTGCAAAAATATATAGGTCTTGTGGTTTTGACACTCTTGAGCACGCATCGTAGAGTTGTCCATGGGAGAAACAGTCTTTTTCAAGATGTACCCCCGCAACTTTAAGCGTTTGCCCTTGGGCTTTATTTATGGTTATTGCAAACGCAGTTTTCAGCGGAAACTGAACTCTTTTGAATTGGAATGGCAAATCAGTTGGAATGATGGGAATGCGGGGAATAATTACAGTTTCGCCTTTTGCCATTCCAGTCATAATAACGGCTTTAATGACATTCCGTCCTAAATAGATTACTTGTAACCGTGTGCCGTTACATAGCCTTGGTGGATCTAGGTTTCTCATAAGCATCACAGGAACTCCAACTTTCAGCCTCAACTTGTGAGAAGGCACTCCTGATAACTCTAAGGAGTTGAGAAACTCTGTTGGGTAAGATGTTACTTTCTCGGTATCCACGACGTTATCTACTGATAGATACTCGATGACATCTCTCTCTACGTCAGACATAATTTGGTCATTTATCCGGCCTACTATTTCATTTATTGGCGCCAATATCTCCCTTTCGCATAACCATTCCCGATTTTCGATATAAGCGCGTAAATCCGGATAGACACTATTTTTTAAATTGTATGTGCTATCCACAATTTGCCATCCCAACGCCATCTATCGAGGATAGTGACAACTCGGATTATTTATCTATACTCCGTTCGGGCATTTTCTTTGTACTAAAAGTTTTATTATATATATTATATATATATATTTTTTTCATACCTTTTTACTATTTATTTACTTTTTTCCGATGAATTAAAACAATAACATGAACCGAACTCGTGTAATGATCGACACCATTGCGCGATCACCAACTCGACATAATATAGTACTAATAGAATTATCTATACTCCGTTAGGGCATTTTCTTTGTAGTAAAAGTTGTATTATATTATATTTTTATTATATTATTGTTTTCATACCTTTTTACTATTTATTTACATTTTTCCGATGAATTTTCAGTACTGAATTGATGCCGACTCTTGACCAATAGATGGCGCTGTATGTCCGGAATAAATTTTATTTTTTATTTTATTTTTTGTAATAAAAACTATCCTATGTCCTTTCTCAAGTTCCAAGCTATGTCTGTACCAAATTTCACACAAATCGGTTCAGTAGTTTAGGCGTGAAGCAAAGACAGACAGACAGAAAGACAGACAGACAGAGTTACTTTCGCATTTATAATATTAGTTTGGATAAAGAGTATAAATAATAATAATATTACTTTGATATGTTTTAGTCTAAACTTAATTTTGACTGTAATTATGTTATCAGCCGTTCATCATCATCATATCAGCCGAAAGACGTCCACTGCTGGACAAAGGCCTCCCCCAAAGATCTCCACAATTGCCGGTCTTGCGCTATCCGCATCCAGCGATTTCTAGCGACTTACCAGCGATTATCAGCCGTTACTTGTTTTAAAACTGTTAAGGATCGTCAAACGTAGAAATAAACAAAACCATAACCGATCTATGAGGTACTTTTACCGCATACTAAATCGATGGTCTTCCCAATCTAAACGAGTTCTAAAGATTTTAGATTTGATCAAACTTAGGTATATGTAGTCAATGTGTGTATTTAATGTAAAAGTATTAAGTGTCTTATCAAGATCACGATTAAATTTATAGCGGTATATTTTAAATTTTGTTCTAGTATTTTTGTTTCATTTATTACTGTTAACGATTCTTTTATGAAATTCCAATTTTTTTAGCATTTCATGGCTTCATTCTGCCTGGTCCACCGCGTATATACAAGGATTCATATTCCTTACGGAACTTAGCCTTAACAGATAGATATATAGACTGTGTTGTACCAAAAACAACACATGATTTAAAAATAAGCAACTCAGGTACAATCGGCGGTTTTATCGCTTTGTAGCAATCTTTTCCAGACAACCGTTAACTTTTCCCAGATAACAATACAACGGATAATCTACCTCTGCCTATCCGAACGGGCTACCTAAGTGTCTCATAGTATGCCAATAAAATATTCATCTAGTTAAATGGTTTATAACGACGAATTATTAATAAATAAATAATTATTATTTTCAACATACATTTTACGATCGAAAGCAACTCCAACTTCTAATGCTCGCCATTTTTCAAACTTTCTAGAAAGTCTTGGTTAATTTATTCTAATATTCAATGTCAATATTGCCCGCTGAATTCGGTTAAGAGCTGTATACCGAATAACCAAATCCAACGCCAATCGCAATGGAGGTTGGCAATCTATGCAGTACAAATTTCCTTATTCATCATACGATTGATCGGTTATCCAACAATTTTTGAGACTATGGTGCTTACAAGAGAAAATGATCATGACGTGCTCAGAGTTTGCATGAGTTCCAGCGAGGTGTCAAGGCATACCTGTTAATAGTTACAGTACAAGTTTTATATTAAATTGTCGAATGCATTGTATTTAAATATGTATCTTATTATATATTCTATTGCAATGCTGTATAATTTCATTAGTAGGCTCTTGTACTATTAATAGAAGTACACTGCCCACCAACCTACTAAAATACTCCCTTCTGCATAACATTCTTTGGTTGCTTAGAAGACATCACATCCAGTACTAAGGCTGCCAATTCTATACAGTTTTATGATCTGATAAATAGTGCCGTGAGCTGCAAATGCATTAAACAGGCGATGGAGCTAAACCATTTGTATACGGTGCAGTGGTTATCCTCATAGCCGAAAGACTAGTTATCCACTGCTGGACAAAGGCCTTCCCCAAAGATCTCTACAATTGCCGGTCTTGCACTATCCGCATCCAGCGAATTCCAGCGACCCTCAGAAGATCATCGGTCCACCTGCATGCTGCGTCTTCCGGTTAGTGGTCGCCACTCGAGAAACTATCTGCCCCGGTTATTGGTAGAGTCCCGTAAATTGCAAATATTTGTGTGACGCATTAATTGTTGTTCTGAGTCTGCGTGTGCTGCATTCACACACAACGCCCCCATGGTTTTTTAAACCTTAAATGTGCGGATGTGGCTTTACAATATTCGCAGTTTTAAGGTTTAAATTGCTTGTGTGCTAAAGATTTACATAAATACTTACATTTTAATCTAATTTCTATCAGCCCCGCGGTTTCACCCGCGATAAACTTTATGTACTCTAACTTTATGTACTTTAACTTTATGTACTGTAACTTCATTTTCTAACTCCTCCTTGTTTCTTTCTGATTACATTCGTTGCGGAATTCAAGACAGTTAAAGCAATTCCCCGGGACATCGCTGAACCTCTCCGCACTGTGTCATTACATTGTGTGCCACTGTTGAACCTGGTTTACAGGAGTTGCATTGGTGGGTAAGAGGTAGGGACTAGTCCCGAAAAACTATAGCCTATATGTTATTCGGATATATTATTTAAGCTATTTTACTACAAAGTTTCATTAATATCCGTTTCATAGTTTTGGCGTGGAAGAGTAAGGCACATCCATATTCACAAACTTTTGCAATTAGCAGGATAAAATAATAGTTTCTATATGTTATCTTATTATGAAATTTTCCGTGAAAATTGAAATAATGCTTCTGGGGAAACTAAATTTGCTACTTTACCATAGTTTAAACCTACTTCATGTTCCAATTTATGCAATGGACAAAAAATACTGACAGAAAAGAAAATGCAATAAAATTAGCAGCAAAGCATTTTAATAACGATTTTATTTTATTGACGTTCATAATTAAAAATATTTTGATAGGCTAGTTAACACGATATAAAGTGGAACCTTTCAACTTTTTAATGTCTTTCTAAACGATTCATATCTTATAGAAAGTATATTTTCTGGGTTGCCCATTAAATTCTTCTATTCATGTCAAATAAAATTTTCTTTTCTTTTTCCTATGCGTGCCACCCACTAATAGTGTCTGCAAGTGGGTATGTCAGACTTGGGATGTAAGATAACCCTTAATTTGTAACTACAAATAACTATTACTTAACCCTTACTTAGTCTATTTTTAATTCTTTGTTCCATCACCAGCATGATCATATCATATCAGTCGAAAGACGTCCACTGCTGGATAAAGACCTCCCCAAAATATAATATATAATATCCTGGGACATTTTTATACACGGCCATCTGATTCCAAACTAAGCAGTGCTTGTACTATGCGAACCAGATAACTGATATACTAGAGGTACATTCATATACTACTTTTCTTTTGTAAATACATAGTTATATAGATAATAACACATCGACTCGTGACAAACAAACAGACATGTTCATACACACAAATATCTGTCCTGGGTGGGAATCGAACCCACGACCTCCGGCGTGAAAAGCAAGCATTTGCCAACTGACCCGTCAAAATACAATTGCCGGTCTTGCGCTCCTCCATCTATAGTCACTCTGTCATTCATTTTAATGTCAGTCTCAGGCTGTTTTCCAGGTGTATTATTAATTTACGGATCTCTTAACTAGATATTCTATCAAGTCTGAGTTACTAATTGCATAGTACGAGGCTATTATAACGAAAGTAAACTGTTAATAATAGCCTTGGTCACTGCTCGTCGAAAGTTATCTATGATACCTAATGTGTTTTCTTTTTAATGGATACTTCTTTGAACTGTGTGGTAGAATTGTCGCGCCTGTTTCGCGTAGCTAAACTATAATTGGTACTAACTGTATTACAGAGGTGAATGAAGAAAGTGTGAATAGAATTGATCGTTTGACTGCACAATTTTTTTTTTTTTAACATGACGTATGTCGTTAGCCTCACGGCTTTCACTGCTTCACCGGACTATAGTGGTGAGCGTGGGCTCTAACCGTCTAGCAAATCAAAACTACAAACTAAGTACCCGCGCCGGAGGGCACCCCCTTTGGGATTCGAACCTCGACTCTGGGCGGTTACTGGCGGGGAGATGCAAGAGGGCGTATCGTTTTAGGGATGTTTTGTGCAACTTTCGGTCTACGCTAATACGTGACGCGGGCCACTCTTCCGGGTTAGGTCCGGAGAGGGCATTTCATCGAATCTAATGCAAACTAAGGGTTATGGAGGACGCTGGTGGTTGCGACGCGTTCGTGGTCGTACTCTTGTCCGGCGAGTACGAAGTATCGGTTGGTATGCAGTGTAGCGAGAGTCTCTGATTGACTTGATCTGATTGAGGTAAACAGTGATGTCGTCCGGGTCGTCTAAGACGTGCCTGGGACGACGGTGCTTAATTGAGAGTCGGAGAGGGGTGTAATTGACTTGACTGCACGTTTTGCGCAGTGGTTAAAGTAGGCGCCTCGCCATTGTGCTTCGGGTTAATGAGTGTCACCCATTTGGTTGACGGGCCATATGACGTATAGACTTGCTTTTCACGCCTCAGCTCATGGATTCGATTCCCACTCACGACATATATTTGTGTGCATAAAAATGTCTCTTTGTTCTGAGTCTAGGTGTAATTATCTATATAAGTATGTATTTACGAAAGAAAAGTAGTATATCAGTTATCTGGTTTCCATAGTACAATCAGATGGCCATGGCCACCGTAAGCGATCAGCGCGGTTAAGCAACTAAGCTCGCGGTCAGTCCATGGATGGGTGACGACAAATGTGGTTTAAGTTCTGAGCATATCCATCATTATTATCCATGCTTCGGCGGCACGGTAAGCTATCGGTCCCGTTTATACACATGAGACAACAGTCGTTAAGCTATGTGAGAGGCCTACTGGGCGGCTTGAACAACTCTGACACTAAGGTGACCACTACCCATACGATAAGTAAGTATTAATAAACATTTGGTTCGTCTTCTACGATATTTATAAAAATGTAGAATATGTTGTGATTTTCTGCGGGGAAGGACCTGGTGATCCGTAACACAGGTTTACGACTACTTCGGACACCAGCTCCCTACTAACTAAAGATCATTATCTCTACCTAAATTAAGTTGTTAGAAAAAAGTAATGTAAGTGAGGAGACCTCAATGATTATTATCATTATTAAACAAATATCTACAGCCCATTCATGATAATATAACGACCTTATTAAAGATTTAGCACTACACTGCTTGCCTAATCATCATTGTAGCATTGACTTTGCAAGAGTATTAGACACGTTGTAGGCGGAGTGTGAGGTTAGCTCGGAGGTCGCAAATCATAACTAATAACAAACTTGTTATGACGACAGATGCCAATATTTTCTCTCGTACAGTTTTATCGGGGCAGGTTTAATAAGAAAGCCACGGGTTTTAGTTTTCTCGGGTGGTATAGGTAACAGTTATCAATATTAACTGAATCATGGCAGTATAGATATCACCATGTCAGCCATGAATGGGGGGATATGCCATAATCGCCACGCTTGGCAGACGGGTTGGCGATCGCAGTTTGATGGTCATAGTGCACAGAAAAACACTGCAGCCATTTCTCTGGTAGGTATTCCTACGAAACGATTTCTATGCCCGCCACGGGATGAGATTGGGTGATGATATTCTACGCTGTCACCACACAGTGAAAGTATGGATATGTTACTTTTTTAATACATAACTTTTACAGTTTACAGTATAAGTGGTAGCTATTGTCAGATATGCCAACTAAGTTAAAATGTCTCATTGCAATTTGTACACCTTCTGCTACCTTCATCAGATTATTTTCAATTCTGGTATATATAACCGATACGGTTGCCTGGAAGAGAGTCGCTTTTATCTATAAGCTCGCCCATTGCATTAAATTGTGTATGCATTGTTTTGTTTTACATGTTTTTGCAATAAAGTGTACCTATTTCTTCTTTTTATAAGTCAGCATTGCCAGAGAGCACCCCTTTTTTAGGTTGGAACCTTGACTAAGAATGGAAGTTTTTGTCCCTCGTTCTACGTTAATTTAAGGAGGTGAATAAGATGAAGGTGAAAAAGAGGGAGGTCTCGTGATGAGCTAATTACGGTATTTAAGTGGTAAAAAGACGTATCTCTACAGGTAAACTATAATTATAATAATATCTAGGGACAATGTCACACAGATCATCCTAGCCCCAAACTAAGCAAAGCTTGTACCTACTATGGGTATCAGGCGACGATATACATACTTATATAGATAGATAAATACTTATATACATAGAAACCATCAATGGCTCAGAAACAAATATTCGTGCTCATCACACAAATAATTGCACTTACCGGGATTCGAACCCAGGACCACCAGCAACTATGCAGCGCGATAGAAGGTTATGCAAATAAATAAATATCTTGAGATAATTAACATACTGCCATCTGATCCCAAAATAGGTAGAGCCTGTACTACGGCAACCAGACAACTGATAAACATAATTTGGACTGGCATTTTGGTCTAGTAGTTTGTCTCCCCGAATGCTAAGCTAGAGGTAGTGGGTTCACACCCCACCCAGAATAAATCTTTGTGCAATCTTGCTTGCTTATCGTATGGGCAGTGGTAACCCTAGTGTCAGAGTTGCTCAAGCCGCCCAGTAGGCCTCTGACATGGCTTAACGACTGTTGTCTAATGACTACAACCGGGACCGACAGCTTAACGTGCCCTCCGAAGCACGGAGACGCTCAGAAATTAAACCACTTTGGCCGTCACCCATCTATGGACTGACCGCGAGCCTAGTTGCTTTACCTCTTTGTGCAATGAGCACCTTTATTTATTCTGTGTCTGGGTGTATTTTATCTGTAAGTTAGGCGCTCTTCGCCATGTCACGTGTGAACGTGTGTTGTTTGGAGTAGTAAACACTCACTTTATATATCACACTAATATTATAAAGGCGAAAGTTGGTGAGTGTGTATGTTTGTTACTTCTTCACGGCCCGAGCGATTTTAATAAAATTTGGTATGGAGATAGCTGACACCCTGGATTAACACATAGGCTATAATTTATAAAGCTTTACGCGGGTAAAACCGCGGGGCACCTGGGCTGGTTGTGAATGGCGAATTCAGTAAAATAAGCCTATTTATTTTTTTTGAAAACTTTCTATTTGCTAAATTGAAAGCAGAAAGTCAATTATTACTCGACAAAGCATTCGATCAATCTGATTTGATATAGCAGAGATGCAGAAAAAAAGAAAATTTTATGTCAACATAATGTACCTCATTATGTTGACATAAAATTTTTATTTAATCGGAATTTAGACAAGATGTAGTAAAATATATCTAAAACGATAAATTTGGATGATTAAAACTATTTTTTATTTTTTTGTGAGGCAGGGGGAATGCCCATTCATGCCACCCGCTAAAAGTGTCTTCGGGTGGTATTTCTGACTTGCACCGACTAAACCTAACCTGCCGTGGACTCCTTCTGGCGCCTGATGAGGGGAGCCCCGGGAAAACGGCGAGGCTCCCTTTTGGTCAATGTCCCAGATGATCGGGACACGTACATTGGTAGGGCTCTGTATTGCCCTTCCCTAATGCCGACTATTACTAGTCCGTCACAGCGACTGCACCACAGGCAAATCGCAGTCTTCCCGGAGTTACTTGCACGTGGCGGCAGTAGAGGACACTTCTTAAACTGCCGCCACAGCCCCGAGTTTGCCTTGTCAACCGACCGAGTTTTTCGAGTATTTCTTGACAACAACTTAAATAACCTGGCTAAGTAACTAAAACATTTCTGTCATAATTTAAAGGTTAATTTTAAATGTTTTTATAAAAACCGCATATCCAATTACCTATATGTACCTGGAAATAATTATGTAACTAAGAAAATAAATTCTGACTGTTTAAAGTATTTTAAAGAACGTGTATAAAAACCTTTTTACATTTTCTATTTTATTGATATCCGAAATGATAGGAAACAAATGAATGTTCTCACTACCTTAATTTATACGACACAACCGGAATGTGGTCAAGTACAGGGGGCCTACTCTCTTTCTCCGAATCGAAACTTCGTTAACGAACTATATTGAAACGAAGTTTTGCAAGTGACCCTACTCTATTTCATTTTCGGATTCACACTTGTAGTTCGCTTCCATAGACTATTTTACGTGAGCGATTGTGTTGAACTATATAGTGTGGGGATTTTAGTTTCTCATTTTGGTAAACTACGGTTTGGACTTTTTTTTAAATAATTAAATGAATTGGCTTTGTATTTTAATTTTAAATTAATCTTGTAGGTTTTTAAGCATTTATTGTTATATTAATGCAGAAATTATAAATACAGAAATTTAAAATATATTTCCATTGATATCAACCGCGGTTATATAAATAACCCTTTTACTGACGTTATAAACCGGCTAATGTGAAGAGTACTATTTCATATAAACGATCGGTAGAATATGCGACAGTAAAAAACATCAGTATATTCACGGAATGTCATCAAACGCCATAGCAACATAGTTTGTTATATTCTCTTTGGTCATATTTTGATTGAAGGATTTTTTATTTGGATTCTTTGATAAATTAATAGTCTTGTGTTAATAATTACGTTATCAGGTGCTTTTTACATTTTTCGCAACCGCAAAGTTACAAGGAGTATCTACTGTATGTTCTCCACAATTGACCAAAAGTTGTGGTTTCTACAATTCGTAAGTAAATATCTTAAATACACATAAATATTTATTTTATGCTAAAAGTACGGCCTATTCGTAATAATAAGCATTCGTAACATCTTTTCAGTATGAAATGTCAGTAGTCAAGCAATTGGAAGGCAACTACCGAACTTTAAACAGCCGCAATTGCCCGAAAAAGTTTTGGAGTATGTAGAACACAGAGAGGACTATAGGCAGCACACACAACTCTTAGAAACTGCAAGTTAACCATCAGTGTCATAAGAAACCCTGACTTTCACAAGTTGTAAGTATTTCTTTGAAGTATTTCCAGTATTTAATATTGTAAAAAAATTGTACATGACAAAACATAAAGGTACTTTTTTTGTTAGTATATTTGTAAGAAATAGCTTTCCAATTTATGGTTAGTAATGAAAATTTTACTTTAGCATCCAATAAACATAACTAGTTACTTGCATTATATAAAAAAGTTATTATGAATTGAATTATTTTATATATAGTGGCATATCTGTGTCCCCAAAGAGATGGTAGAGATATATTACAACTTTCACATTTTGCCTACTGATTGTCTTAGTCCCACATTATAGGGGGGGGGGGGAGGCAATATTTATTTAGAGATAATGATGTACTGAATCCATTGAAGAGTCATATTTTTACGGAATGTACCTATTTTAAATTGTAATGTTGTTTTTGTTGCAGCTATAAACTTTAGGAGGAAACAATTAGCAGCTGGCATCAGCAGCAGATTGTTACAATTGGAAGAGATGCATGTAGGGAAAGAAATAGTCAAGAAATTTATGTCTGCATACTCCACATAATTAACTGTCTGATTAACAGTTTCCAAACTCAATTTTGCAATTAGATAGTATATATAGTCTTTGCCCATTAATCGAACAGTCAATTATGAGTTAGTTTTGTAATAAATGTATCACATTGTTATAAACCATTGCACTACTATGCCCAACCATTAGCTTGGTGGGCAATGGAAGAATACATTACATTATAGTAACTGTTGGATGTTCTAAACTATTACTTCGAGGTTAAGTATGTAAATAAAACAAATATAAAAGGCTGTTTTTTATTTCACTACAATTTCAAGTAAATTTATATAGTGGGTGATGGATGTCCTAAAACAAAGTGAAAGTATATTTATAGCAAATGGTGGCCTCATTGATCTATGCACACAAATATCTGGCTGAGTGGAAATCAACCCACAACATCCGCTGTGAAAATAATAAATGAATAAATGAAAAAAAAAAGGCACAAGGCACTTAGTGATAATATTTATTCAGTAAAAATTTGCAATGGTTTTCGAATCATTACAATTTTATTCCCTACCTAAAAACACAGTAACAATCCTTATTAAAAATAGTAACTTAACATTTAATACAAAGGACATCAACCACTTTGTATGGCGTTTGGGCTTGAACATGAACATAAAAATATTGCACTATTTTTGATTTTATTGAGTGGCTTACAGTACATAGAAAACATATATTTAGGAAGTTTTGTATCAAATTGTTTAATATAATAATAAAAAATAAAATACACTAGGCAAAATCGGAAAGTCCATATTCATCGGTCGCCATGTAAAACGGGTTCATTATCTGAAGAAATGCCAGGGTAAACGTTTAAAGCGGGTTCTGAGTCCAAGAGTGAGCCGGGATCGTTAGGTAAAAATCATCAGAATCCATTTTGAAAAGGGTAAGTTGTCAAAAATATCCAAAGTCGAAATAATATTCACAAACGAACAAGAGCACAAACACAGAGCGAATGACATTGACATTGACAATCGATCACCAATCGATTCTGGATCGGGGTTGCCAGTTCTCTGCACTAGGAATCAGTCGATTTGAATTCCAATGGAATCGATTTCAAATCGTATATTATATTATGCTGAGCTGTTTTGCTTTGCGTTTTATTTTTGTATATTATGCTGAGCTGTTTTGCTTTGCGTAATTATTTTGGTTATGGCCCATCTAATTAGAATCTTCAAGAAAAGCACGCGTTAATAATACTCGCTACCATGACGGACAAAACTCAAATGAACGAAGACGAAATACCAATTACGACGATTATTACAATTGTTACGTTTATTACATTTTTTTCTCGATAAAAACTTTCTTCGTTTGTTTTACGTTGCGTAGGCAAGCTGATGATTTTTATCACGTCAAAAAAAAAAAAATTTGTTCTACATAAAATATATTTTATTATTTGTGTGCGGTTAAGATGATGATGATGCTAATGATGAATATTCCACAACGGCTAGATAAAGCTCGGTCTTCCATCAAACATTTTAATGTTTTGAAGCTCTCGAATTGAAACATCGAATATCAATGTTATTTTCTTTGAGTTTTTATTTTGGCAACCCTTACTCAATGTATCCCGCATGTTGCACAGCAAAGCAACTGTCACCATACACAACCAATAGTCAATTAAAAATCTTTTTTATTAGTTTTTAATATCATTTAGTTTGACACTCCCGAAAGAAACCAATGTTTACTAAATATTATTACTAAATTATTTATGAATTTCTTTTTTCCCAATACAGCTGTTCACCAGTTAGCCCAAAATGGTTGAAGTCCTTTAATCTGTGTTATTTTTTTTCGATTAATTTCCGTACATGTACGGAAATTAATCGAAAAAAAATAACACAGGTTGCCAGTTCTCTGCACTAGGAATCAGTCGATTTGAATTCCAATGGAATCGATTTCAAATCGTATATTATATTATGCTGAGCTGTTTTGCTTTGCGTTTTATTTTTGTATATTATGCTGAGCTGTTTTGCTTTGCGTAATTATTTTGGTTATGGCCCATCTAATTAGAATCTTCAAGAAAAGCACGCGTTAATAATACTCGCTACCATGACGGACAAAACTCAAATGAACGAAGACGAAATACCAATTACGACGATTATTACAATTGTTACGTTTATTACATTTTTTTCTCGATAAAAACTTTCTTCGTTTGTTTTACGTTGCGTAGGCAAGCTGATGATTTTTATCACGTCAAAAAAAAAAAAATTTGTTCTACATAAAATATATTTTATTATTTGTGTGCGGTTAAGATGATGATGATGCTAATGATGAATATTCCACAACGGCTAGATAAAGCTCGGTCTTCCATCAAACATTTTAATGTTTTGAAGCTCTCGAATTGAAACATCGAATATCAATGTTATTTTCTTTGAGTTTTTATTTTGGCAACCCTTACTCAATGTATCCCGCATGTTGCACAGCAAAGCAACTGTCACCATACACAACCAATAGTCAATTAAAAATCTTTTTTATTAGTTTTTAATATCATTTAGTTTGACACTCCCGAAAGAAACCAATGTTTACTAAATATTATTACTAAATTATTTATGAATTTCTTTTTTCCCAATACAGCTGTTCACCAGTTAGCCCAAAATGGTTGAAGTCCTTTATCATCTAAAAGTGTTGATTTAAATCTACTCATTCCCAAGCAGTTTTATCATTAACATGCCTTGCTACACAATTTTAAACACTGCCCCATAGAAGAGTTACTGATTTTGTGGAGATCAGTAGCATCTGCAACAAGATTATGCTTATTTAGAGTATTTACATTATGAATACAAATACTTTTCTTTATAAATGTATCAATATTTTGTGCAATATCAATATATTATATCAAACTACATTAAAACTCACTCCTACATTGGTCAAATTCATCAACAATGCTTTGGAGTCTGTCCCGTGTGTCTCTGGCATCTTGGTTCTGTAAATGTAATTGTTCCATTTCGTGTTTTAACTATTTTCGGGAATTTGATTCACATTTAATTGATTTCGCAGGCGGCACGGATTTCTTCTAGGCTCTACACGTTGTTCACTTAAATCAGCCTCATTTGAAAGCATTATTGCACCTATTTCAATTAAACTGAATGCAAAATCCATACAAAACAAAATCAAAAGGCATTTTTCTCTAGGTCGGCAATTCGATTCACATTTAAATGATTTCTTAGGCGGCATCATTTTTCTTCTACGCTCTAAACATTCTTCACATGAAGTAGGCTCAATTATAAGCATTCTTGCAGACATTTCAGTTAATTTGAAGCAAAATCCACATAAACGAAAATCAAAAGGTAGCACTTTTGTATTCGTCAATTTTGACGTTAAAATGTCGAAGTTTGATGTGTCAAAATCAAATGTTCGTTCGGAACGCCATGAATTAGAGTAGGTTTAGAGAATCTAAATGTCAAACAGTGTTCGTTCGGATGGAATTGCGGAACGAATGGAACCGTGGTAGCACAGACAAGAAATTTGTAACGAACGAACGAAATTTGGAGAAAGAGAGTAGGCCCCCAGGACCGACGGCTTTACGTGCTGTACGTGGCACGAGACGTTAAATAGTCAGAAAATTTAACTACCAGACTCATACCAGATTCCGGTCATTTTTCATGCAGAAAAATCCCAAAGTCACTTTTTTGCCCGACCCGGGATTTGTGCCCAGGACCTCATTACCTGTGGTTGAGCACGCTACCGTTATACCGACGAGACAATTAACATAAACATACTTATACGTACGTAATGAATACGATAATATATCAAAAGAGATGAAACCTGTTTTTGAGTATCTCGTAATTATGTCTTTGGTAATTCACCTTCTTCGGCAAGAGAATCTTGTTGTGCAAAGTGTAGTCATTACATATGATTCACACTCGAATTTGGCACTAAAATTTAGGTTAACCTGTGTAAGATTGACAGATTTTTGTGAAAACTGTAACGAGTAAGTTACGTAATTAATTATGTTGGAGTTGGACGCGGCCAACAGTTTCAATTTTACAGGACAGCGGCATGCGACGTTGCATTCGCCCCGAAAATGATTTTGACCGCATAACCTAAGTGGTCAAAATAATTTTCAGGGCGAATGCAACCCGCAATCATTAAGAAAAATCTGTCATCCGGCAATCTGAAATTACCGTAAGATACTTGATGATCTTCTTCTGAGTTCTCTTTACGATGTAAGAAATATATAAATGAAATGAAAATACCGATAGTTAGAATAGTCAATAGCAATTCATTTCGTAAATATAATTAATAAGAATATGAAAATCTTTTTTTAAGGCGAGAACCTGTTTCAATCAAATCATTTTCCTAAATTGCATTTAATATCGCCCTTTTTAATTCGCCGTATTTTTTAAATCTTATGTCGGTTAATGATTAACTTTTTTTTACTTTACTTTTTACCGTATATTTCCGAACCGGTAAGACATGGCTACCTTCAAGAAGCGAGCCTATTCTTTTCTTAAGATGAAATCAAGCTTTTCACGAATTTAAGGCTTGTACACGATTATGTAAACGCCTGTATTTTATGGGTAAACAGCTAATAGGGTTCATTATAGTTTAGTGTCTGTGAAGTTATAATGGATGAGTGTACTTGATCAATCAATCATTGAGAATGATTGATCACTGATTTTCTATAATGTCTATTTTAAATGTTTGTGTAGAACAGAATATGTTAAGTGATGGACATAGCATAACGACTTTGTATTTATTTTAAAAGGTGGGCCTTGGGCTTACGTAGTCTTAGCAAACGAAAAATGGTTCTTGTATACTTTTCTTATTTACATGTCAAAATAAACGAGATTTTACCTTTAGAGCAGTTAGAAACATATGGTTGAAAAATCTGTGCATAATTTGCCAGAAGTTAGTGAAAGTTAGAAGTTGGTTAAACGTATAATTTTGATTGCATATTTAATGAGAATGTAGCGGCACTGGCAACATTTTGGAGCAGTAGAATATTTGAAATGACTTTTAAACTCTGAAGGAATATGTATTATTTTATGTTCACTATATATGTTTTTATCAATTAACCAGGCATTGTTTTTAAAATAATCAGGGAACACATTCATACTTTGGATTTTTAGTATTTCCGCAAGGTTCCTTGTTTTTATATTTTACCTTTATTGACTAAACGGTCAAGTCTTTTTAAACTAAGGTTCAGAAATTAAGTTTTTTGAAAAGAAATTTAGACCGGAAGTTCTAAAATACAATATCAATTGTTTCTATTTTGTAGACTATTAAATATACAGTACAATACAATACAAATACTCTTTATTGTACACCAAGATTTACATATAAAGTAAACAGTTGTATTAAATATAGTAAAATGGGCGGTCTTATCGCTAACTGCGATCTCTTCTTATATTTTATTTGTATAGTCTATTCATATGTAATTATTTTTGTCACTTACTAGTTCGTCTGCAACTACTATTTACAATACTTTAAACTTAAATAATAACTAGATGTGATACTCTTCTTTTCTACTCTTTACACTGTTTATGATTACTGTTTATTAATTTAGTTCTAAGTATTGTAACTACCTTTGTGGAGAAATAAAATTTATTATTATTATTATGATAAATATATTACTACTACTAGTATTGAAATATATTGCTAACTGAGTGAGCTATCAAAAATAAATCAATACTAATACATTCGGTGTTAGTCAAAAGTATCTATTTTATTTTAAATATTTATATTACTGGCCGATGTTTAAAAGCATTACTTATGAATATGGAATATATGAACGTATTCAAAATCTTTGCAAAACGATGACCTCTCTGGATTGTGCAATTTAAATCTAATGTTTGTTCAAACATATAGTATATTAAAAACTTCTGGTAAAATAATGACACTAATAAAAAGACTTAAGTTTCCAAAAATGTATTTTTTTTTAACTAAATCAAAATATCTAAACTGGCTGTTTGAATTCTATGTCACCCACTTACGCCCTGTGGGCAACGCAGGTGCGGTGCGCGCGCGCAAAATAGCGGCATACACCAGCCCGCAAACACGCATCAATCGAGCAATAACCGTACGCTGTATTGCACTGAAAAACCAACGGTATTATACAGCGATAAGATTAATTATCAAAACAAGTTTCTTAAAGAATATTTTACTAGCTTTTTTATTGAAGTTGTGTGGTGATCTTTATTGATATTTTGAATATTCAGTGCTCAGTGAACGAAAGTGTTGTGAACTGGTGATTGAGTTTTTTTATTAATTAATTTGGTTGACTAATTACGATTTCGAATATTTTGAGGATACTGGATTTAATTGTAAGTATTCACTATGTTATCAAACATTTATTCTTCCATAACTTTTAGTTATTTTTTTTAATTAATTTAGTATCTTACTGATTTTCCTCATCAATATTGTATTGTGTGTGTTTTTTTTTGTCGTGGAACTTACTTGTCATGATAAATATGTGTTGATTTAGTAATGATGTATTGCGATAAAGATTCACGATCTTATGATTAAATTCGGATAAAAAATCTACGGTTTTGTAATTATTAGCACAATATGTATAAAAACTGTAAACTTTGATCTTGGCTCGCGTACTTTTTTGGTGTCTAATAATAAGTTTTTTATACTATTGGGTTAATATGTACACATAAACAGAAATTATTTTTTTATCCACAAAAACCAAATATAGTCACAAAATTATTGTACTTTTAAAAATGCTAATACTAAATTTCGTGATTAATTTGAAATTAAACATGTGATCAATTCAGTATCATGGATAGTTTATTTAAATATTCTATTAATTACATTATTTTTGTCAACGTTTCTATAAATATTTAGTTCAATTGTTATTCTATCTGTATATCTTGTAAATTCATAAATATGTTTCTCTGAGATCAATAATAAATAAAATGTAGTTTTAGTCAGGAAATTATATTATTATTATCTCGGGATATAGATAATAATACTATAATTTCCTAGGACATTATTCACACACGGCCATTTAATCTCAAATTAAGCAAAGCTTGTACTATTAAAACCAGGTAACTGATATGATGGTCCGTTGTGTCAAAGAGGTCGCGAGTTCGATTCCCTCAACCAGTAATCTTTGAGTGAAATCAATCATTGATTTCGGGGGTCGGGTGGTTGCTTGAGGGGGCAATCGATACACGCCTATGAGAATCTGACACCTGGTTAGAGACCATCATATCCTAGTTACTGGTGGTCAGATACTGCTATCTGACCACCAGTAACTAGGATCCTTAAATTCGGGTAGCTAGCCACTTTTTCCCATCGTCACCATTCACCTTTTCCCGTCTATCGAAACCGGAAGTGGGGAAGAACGAGAAGAACGGTATTCGTAGAATTGTCAAAAGTCAAATATACATATAAGGTGTTTATTAAGACGTGTATTTAAAACGCCTTTTAATCAAGTGGTTTATGATAGAAAGCAATCCTGCACAGGTATTTTCTGTGACGATAGTTTAAATAAAAATAAAATACAAAACCTTGGGATGGATAGAAGCCGAAATAAAACTAATACCAGTATTCGTACCAGTAACTACTAATACTACATAAAAAATAAATAGAGTGAAATATTTTTTTTTGCATTCTTTTACATTCTATTCATTTATGCTTCTACACGATTATGTAAACACCCTGTAACTAATATAAACAAGGAGATGAATGGCTTTACAATGCGGCAACGTTATGGTTTCTTATAGTATGTATGTATGAGACATAATGACTCTTGAGGCGGCGACCCGATGTTATCGATTTTGGTCGTACCATAAAGGTTCTCTTTTTATCTTAATCTTATAGACTAAATTAAAAAATAAAAACGAAACCTTTGTAGGATCTGACACTTCTTTTCTAACCATGATGGTTAGGTAGCTAGTCGCAACAGATTTAATTTAATAATAATAATAATATCTGGAGCAATGTCACACAGATCATCCTAACCCCAAACTAAGCAAAGCTTGTACTATGGGTACCAGGCGACGATATACATACTTATATAGATAGATAAATACTTAAATACATAGAAAAACATCCATGACTCAGAAACAAATATTCGTGCTCATCACACAAATATTTGCACTTACCGGGATTCGAACCCAGGACCACCAGCTTCGTAGTCCTACCTACGAAGCTGGTGGTCCTGGGTTCGAATCCCGGTAAGTGCGGCGGCGCACTACCAACTAGACTGTGGTGACCGTCAAGATTGGATTTAATGCCGACCGCAATATAGAAAAGTCAAGATGTAAAAAACTTAGATTTTTGTTATTCTAGTGTCATCATTATAACCATATCAGCCGGAAGACGTCCACAGCTGGACATGGCGGGTGCGGCCATGTCCAGCTGTGATAAGATCTCCACAATTTCCAGTTTTGCGCTACCCGCATCCAGCAGCTTTTAGTGACTCTCACAAGATCTTCAGCCTATCTTGTACGGACGCCAGCACATCCAGCTACCCCAATCTGTTAAATTTCTTTTCTAGATTTTCAACTTTATCACATAAGCATAAAGTCCACTTTCATTTGACGGGCCTGTTGGCGTGGTTGGTAGATACGCTTCCTTTCACGCCGCAGGTCGTGGGTTCGGTTACCACCCGGGACAAATATTTGTGTGCAAGAACATGTCTGTTTGTCCTGAGTCTTGGTGTAAATTATCTATATAAGTATGTATTTACAAAAGAAAAATAGTATATGTAATACATCAGTTATCTGGTTTCCATAGTACAAGCTCTGCTTAGTTTGGGATCAGATGGCCGTGTGTGAATAATGTCCCAGGATATTATTATTACTATCAATTTGACAGATTGGGGTAGCTTGATGTGCTGGCATCTGAACGTAACCTGCCCATACTGATGGGTATAAGTTAATACTTATAATATGACAACATTTAAGCTGTGCTTCGAAATTACGAGTCGAGTCGATTATATCACACTAATATATATAAAGGCGACAGTTTGTGAGTATGTGAGTGTGTATGTTTGTTACTTCTTCACGTCTAAACGGCTGGAGCGATTTTCATAAAATTTGGTATGGAGTTAGCTGAGACCCTGAATTAAAACATAGGCTATAATTTATAAAGTTAACGCGGGTAAAATCGCGGGTAACAGCTAGTTGTTATATAAATATGAAGGAAGAAGTAGATTTAAAATAAAATTTGATCAAATTTTAGACATACGGGTACTTACTAGTTGCAAACATAAGGAAGGTCATGTTCGGAAGGTGGGTATGTTCCAAAAAAGCACGTTAAGCGGTAGCAATGGTTTTCGGTTTCGACATTGATGTACAATTAAACATGCTTTGTGAACCCACGCATTTAGTTGCTTCATAGTTTTACTACGACTCCTACTAATAATGATTAATTATGGATTTTTTCTATTTATGACATTTATAAGCGAAGTTCCTTCACATAGATACTTTTGTATAATAAAGATAGCTTGACTCTTCATCGCTTAGCATACTGTAAAATAATATCAATATAATAAAAAAAAAGAAATGTAGCCCTTTTTTGATTATGCTAATTACTTACTTATCGTATGGGCAGAAGTTACCCTGGTGTCAGAGTTATTAAAGCCGCCCATTGGGTCTCTGACATAGCTTATCGACTAATGCCTAATGGCTACAACCGGGACCGACAGCTTAATGTGCCCTCCGAAGCACAGAGACGGTCAAAAATTAATCCACTTTGGCGGTCACCCATGTTCATGCCCGCTTGAGTATTTTTCGCCGGACCTTCTCAACTGGGTCGTGTTGAAACCGGTAGTAGATGAACCCACTGATTTTGTCTCGCTGGGTCTTCTCAGTTGGGGCGCATTGGATCCGCTGGTAGCATTTAAGCGCGACCGTCGTTATTAACACAAGGTCCGTCATAATAATAATACCTTAATATAGACAGAACCATTGACAATCTGTAGTAAAAACATTAGACTTAAACTAGATAATTAAACATAATCTCTTGACAATAACTTGATACGAGCTAGCTAAATATCATTGCTATAATAAAATAAATTTTATAAATGTTTTCATACAATGTGTACCTAAATATCTATGTTACTAGAAATAATAATGTATACAACTATATTACTACAAACATGTTCTAACTATTTACAAGCGCTTTTTTAAAGTCTACGTGAATAAAAACCTTTTTATTTTATTATTTTATTTTATTTATATGGACTGACCGCGTGCGTAGTTACTTGACCTCACCACTCACTTACGGACCGGTGACTGTATCTGGCTATGATCGCTAATTTCTAGATATTCATTATACGATCCAGTATTAACATAGAACTTTCCTATTTTTTTTGTATGTACAGTCCACTTGTCTATTAGCTGTACAACGTCCATAATATAAAATAATATAATTAAAAAGTAAATATTACTAAAATTTTATTGTAAACAGTTTAGCCAGACGACACAATTGTACCTGCAATTATAAGTAAACTAGCTGTGCCCCGCGGTTTCACCCGCGTTAAACTTTATTATTTATCACAGCTCCTCCCCCGAAGGTAATAGCGTATTAATATGTAGCCTATATGTTGACCCGACCTCTTAGTAATATTTATGCAAAATTTGAAGTAAATCCATGGAGTACTTTTTGAGTTTAGCCCGGACATACATATAGACAAACACAAAAATTCTAAAAACTATATTTTTGGCTTCGACATCCATTGTAGATCACGCCACAACTATCCTTTAAAAAAAATATTCAATGTACAGTTTTGACTTTCCTACGATTTTATTATATGTATAGATAATATCTTGGAAGACCTAACACACTGCCATCTGATCCCAAACTAGGCAGAGCCAGAGCTATGGAAACCAGACAATTGATAAAAGTAGTTATATATTTCTAAATACATACATATTATAAATAAACTAGCTGTGCCCCGCGGTTTTACCCGCGTTAAACTTTATATATTATCACAGCTCCTCCCCCTTAGGTGATAGCGTGATAATATGTAGCATATATGTTGACCCGACCTCTTAGTATTCATGCAAAATTTGAAGTAAATCCATGCAGTACTTTTTGAGTTTAGCCCAGACATAAATACAGACAAACAGATAAACAGACAAAATTCTAAAAACTATATTTTTGTATCAAGTATCCTTTTAAAAAAATATTCAGTGTACAGTTTTGACTTTGCTACGATTTTATTATATGTATAGATTACACCCAGACACAGAACAAATAATCGTGTTCACATTAAAATTTGTCCCGGGTGGGAATCGAACCCACAACTGGCTTAGCAGTCAGGGTCACTAACCACTAGACTAACAGGGCAGTCGATAACTATATTAATAGAATACTTTTTGTGATGAAACTAGAACACAATTCACATTACTTTTAACAAAATAAATACTTCAGTTGTAACTTCATTCATTTTATACGTGCTTATTATGTTAGTACAGTCAACGCCACGTCACTAAACTTGAACTGCGAAAATGAGTCTTCTTACATACGTAATAAATACGTTTCTAGAATAAATGTAATACGACCCACCGACATATATTTATATGTTACAGCGAAAGCTGCATCATTAGATTAAAAATCTTACAATATTAAAAACCGAATAAAATATATCGACTGTTTAATTATTTATTACTTTACTAATTTATGATTATTCATGGACAGAAAGGGGAAATAATTTGTGTACATATTTAATTGGGTAACATCTAATAACATATTCGTGCATGTTTTCTAAAAACCATAGCCAATAGAGTTCAAGTTCTAATAGCCAATAGAGTTCAAGTTCTAATCTACTGAGAGATACTAAGTAATTTGGATATTATTTTTATCCAAGTTTAGAGTTCAATAGCTCGCCCTCGTTTTGACAATAGAAATATATTTTTTTTACTTTGTCGTCGAGTTGTGGTAACAAAACAAGCAAACATACATCAAAATCAAATATAAAAATATATTTCTGTCTATTTTCTCATAGCCGACCACCCAATGCCTCTTCAAATGAACAAAGTCAAGTATTGCGTACGGCCGGTTGATACTTGCCTTTTATGCCGCAGGTCGTGGGTTTGTTTCCCAGGACAGATATTTGTGTGCATGAACATGTCTGTTTGTCCTTGTATATAAATATTTATTAACAAAAGAAACGTAGTATATGGAATATATCAGTTATCTGGTTGCCATAGTACAAGTTGCTTAGTTTGGGATCAGGTGGCCATGTGTGAATAAAGTGCAGTAAAATATAAATATATATAAATAAAATAAAAATAAGATTAAACACCGAGGCCTGGTCAGTTTATATTGATGGGTGACCGCCTTAGTCATTGAATTTCAGCCCGTTTCCGTGCTTTAGATAATTAGTGGGCGGATTTCAGAACTCAGCCACAAGTATCAAAAAGGTCCTACTATGTTTGTTATATCTCTAAGATTGAATATCTTTTAGTTTCCAATCGCAGTAACTTATCGATTAATTTATGTGAATGACCCCGAGAATCGATCCCTTATAAACATAATTTCATCATTATTCAAATGTTTTCTCAAATGAGTCACGATTTTCTGAATATTTGCGGAACTCAACAATACTTCATCACATCAAATATAGCGTGACCTCCAATAACAATCCGGATTATGAATTCCTATTATTCAAATCATTTAATACCTAACATTAAGATTTTTTTTAAAGATTCTTTTGTTAAATTTGTATAAAAATGTTTATGATTTCTATTATTTACTTTTTAACGTGATTTGACAATTTTTTAAAATCTAGTTTTCTTATCTCTAACCCCATTATATTTTTTTTACTTTTACATTTGAAGACTGACTATATATATTCGATTGACTGGCATATGTATATGGCAGTGGGTTAGATATCCCAAGATATCTAATCTATTTTATTTATAACTAGCTGTGCCCGCGACTTCGTCCGCGTGTTAATTAGTTTTTTTTTTTTTTTTTTGTTTTTAGTAAAATTAAAGACTTTTTCTAAAATAAAAGTAGCCTAAGTTACTCCTTTTACATCAGCTACCTGCCAATAAAAGACCCGTCAAAATCGGTCCAGCCATTTCAGAGATTAGCCGGAACAAACAGACAGACAGACAGACAAAAATTTAAAAAAATGTTTTTTCTTTGTATGTACCGTATATATATTCATATTTATGTAGTCAAAACCGGTTATTTCAATATTACAAACAGACACTCCAATTTTATTTATTTGTATAGATGTCAATGATTGTTAACATATTTAATGATCAGTGATTTTAGTCATAAGATAAGAAAGTGATCAGATTATCATGTTAAGCCTAATAAATTATGAATACATTTATTATCTTCTAAGATATTCATATATTTTTTCAATTACCTTAGTAAAACTACTCAATCTACCTACCTTTAAAAATATCTTGCTGAATTACTTCAAAGCTGACTCTTTCTTACTCTGAATTTCCCAAAACTCTAACAATTGTTACAGCGACGATTTAACCAAAACTGCGAAAAATGTGTTTATTGCTGAGAGAATAAACTGTTACCGTACCTACGTAACTGTAAATTATCAAGTTATTTTTATTTATTTTATTATTTTTATATAGTTATAATTGTTTTTAATTTGTAAAAACTGTTATCCTTATTAAAAGATTATGTCTAATGTGAAATCTCCTTCTTGAAAACTTACTCAATTTTGGGCACCTTAAATTAATTAGCAACACTGACTCGACGGTGTCGTCCTCTTTCAGTTTACAGATAAGTTGGTTGATCTGTACACTCAAACTGTAGCAACGTGACTTTAAGTTTTTCTTAATTATACCTAAGTATTATTTGTTATAATTTTAAGATTATCCTGTAATACTTACATATCATAATACAGCTTAATTTATACCTAAACTGAAACAAAAGTATTTAAACTAAGATTTATTTTCGCATTTCTCATTGTCCTTTACAGATTATACGTCAGTGTGGCTCAAACACGACTAAGTTTACACGCGGTATACGTAACATATTTAAGCTACATTCTTTCTATTGTCAGAAACGTAATACGTATTCAAATATCGTTGTGTAGAGTCACTTTGAATAGTGATATGCTCAAAATTTAGTTAATATTCATTACAGTGACATCAGTCTGGGAACTAACGAAAAATGGAGAGTCTATGAATTATTAACGTTACATATTTTATATACTATCTCATAACTAGAAACTCTCATCGGTTCGTAAGTGATCGGCGAGGTTAAGCAACTAGGCTGCCGGTCAGTCCATAGATGGGTGACCGCCAAAGTGGTTTAATCTCTGAGCGTCCCCTTGCACCTTAAGCTGTCGGTCCCGGTTGTGTGTGTGTGCCATTAGGCAACAGTCATTAAGCCATGTCAGCCTTGAACAACTCTGACCCTAACCACTGGGGCACTTTCTATTCCATCACTCTCATGATCCGATGGGACGACTAGCGAGAGGACCGGAAAGAGGTCAGGACCCACTGCTTTACGTGCTCTCCGAGGCACGGGTGTGTAATAACTTCCAGACTTCGGGCTGATGCTGAGAAATTCGCTTTTTGACCCGATCCGGGATTTGAACCCAGGATCTCATTTTCTGCGGTTGAACACGCTACCGCTAGACCAACGAGGCAGTCAAAGTTGGGTAATAGGGAAGTCATGTATCACTTCCCCTTTAATGAAATAATAAGGTGCTAATTACCAGATTTACCAGACATGGTAATTAACTAGGTAGTTAATTGTGATATTTACTGGCCTATTGGTCTATTGCTAAGTGACCATGACTTCTTACCCAGAGGTCGTGGGTTCAATTCCCAGGACAAACCTTAATGTGATGAGCACGATTATTTATTATCTGTAATTAATCGACAATATGTATGTATTTAGAAATATATAAGTATGTTCATTAGTTGTCTGGTTTCTCTTGAGTATCCTGCCTACAATGCTGTCAGAGTTGGCAGTAGTTTGGATACATCGGATCTCCGTATGAGGCAGAAATTGGTTTGGTTCAAATACTATGAAGAAAATAACAATTTTGATCTAAGAATATTATCTACTATAATTTATTTAGTTTAACGCGGGTGTAGCAGCGTGACTTAGCTAGTGGCACTTATATTATAAAAGCGATAGTTTGTGAGTATGTGAGTGCGTATGTTTGTTACTTCTTCACGTCTAAACGGCTGGATCGATTTAAATAAAATTCGATATGGAGTTAGCTGACACCCTGGATTAACATACAGGCTATAATTTATAAAATTTAACGCGGATAACACCGCGGGGCATAGCAAGTATTATAAAGGCGAAAGTTTGAGAATGTGTGTGAGTGTGTATGTTTGTTACTTCTTCACGTCTAAGCGGCTGGAGCGATTTTAGAAATATTTGGTATGGAGTTAGCTGACATCTTGGATTAACACATTGGCTTTATTTAATAAAGTTTAACGTCGGTAAAACCGCGGGGCACAGCTAGTATAATACAATATGTAACTTAATTAACGCACATCCTGAAAATAGTTTGTTCAGAATAGTTTACAGAATCGATTTATATCATTTTTAATATAGGTATGTTTTTCTTCCAAAATAATTAAAACTACGTAAATTATTGTCATATTAACCCTGTACAGTCAAAACAAATTCAAATTGACCGTGAGTCAAAGTAATAAGACTTTTAAAATCGCAGTTTTATTTGTATTAATACAAATTCCACCATTCAATACAAAATAAAGAAAAATAAACTTTATTCCAAGATACTAATTTAGTAAATAACAATGCATATTCATGTTAAATTAAAAATTCAGTGTATGTATTATGATTCATCATTACAGCCATATAAGTCCACTGCTGGACAAGTCTCCCTCAAGAATCGTCTTGGGGGGATATGCCATAATCGCCACGCTTGGCAGGCGGGTTGGCGATCGCAGTAAGATGGTCATAGTCATCAGAAGGAAGCTGCTGCCCATCCTCTGGTAGATATTCCCTCGGGTCGACTTCTACGCCCCCCACGGGATGAGATGGGGTGATGATATTCTGATTCTGATATATGTCGCCGTCACCACACAGCTTGTATTATGATTACAACATAATATTCTAATTGGGGTGTTTGAGGGTGTGCGTTAATTACGTTACATGTTGTATATGCAAAAATGAAAAATATGTCGGTAAGTACACAATAATATATTCCACTGCCTACTTCATAAACCAAGCACAATGACCACCACTAAGTCATTACGACACTTTCTATACGTAATGCATTGACACCTCGGAAGATATTAAACTCCCATTGAGAATACTATACGTTATGTAAACAAAGCATCTATTGAACATTTTCTAAGTCACTGTTCAAGCGTAATATTTTAATATTTATGATCAATTTCGTAATGAATAACGTAATTTAACACCAAAATAGAACGTTGACGCTGGGACATTATTTACACACGGTCATCTGATCCCGAACTAAGCAGAGCTTGTATTATGGAAACCACATAACTGATACACTACATATACTATTTTTTTCTTTGTAAATACATACTTATATAGATAAGCTGCGCCCCGCGGTTTTACCAGCGTTAACTTTATAAATGATCACAGCTCCTCCCCCGTAAGTTAAAGCGTGATAATATGTACTCTATATGTTGAACCGACCTCTTAGTAATATTCATGCAAAATTTAAAGTAAATCCATGCTGTACTTTTTGAGTTTAGCCCGGGCATTCATACAGACAAACAGACAAAAATTCTAAAAACTATATTCTTGGCTTCTATGTCGATTGTAGATCACGCCCCAAGTATCCTTTAAAAAAAATATTCAATGTACATTTTTGACTTTCCTACGATTTGATTATGTATAGATTAATTATTATTAAATCAAAGTTTGTAGTTTTAATAACAATAAAAATAAGGATAAGTTTGGGTAATTCCTATGAAGGGAGATTTTTAGGCCCGGAATTTTGATATCTGACTGAAAGTGTGGCGCAGTGGATAAGACAGTTGCGTCGGGACTTCGTGTCCCCGGTTCGATTCCATTAGGGTCGCTATTTGTAGGACTCATAAATAGTTGTTTTGATCCTAGCTAGATGTATTTCATGTCCGTCAATTATATGTTTGCAAAGTACCCCGCGACATGTTTTAATTTCTGAAATTCGGGTGTTGTTATAGTTTTTTTATATATACATATATAAAAAGAAATCTAAATCGGAGAAAAAAAAATGGTATAAAGAAAAACATATTATCCGATCAACGAAATAAATGACCAAACTTCTCAGTACCTAATTAGACGTGTAATTAGACTGAAATATTCATATAACCAATAATAATCATTTATAAATTATGTTTTTGATTGTATATAATTTTTTAATGATCTTATCATTAAATTCGCGTAAGTATTTTTTATTATATTTAATTATCACTGGCATGCATTTGTGTAATCTACCTAGGTACAATAAAAATTTATGATTTCTGATCTAAGCTGACTTTCCTCGCCTGGTGGTTTAGTGACCTGACCCTGGCTGCTAAGCCAGAGGACATCGCTTCGAACCCACCCAGAATAAACCTTTGTATTATGAGCACGATTGTGTGTTCTATGTAAGTATGATATTTTTGGTTGCCATAGTATAGGTGCTGACTAGTTTGGGATCAGATGACTGTGTGTTTTTTGTCTCGAGTTAACCTAATTTATTGCGTACGTTTTATTTAATTTTCATATGATTTTAGATATTGTGTACATATTATCATACAGTCCTACATAATACTTACTACTTAACCAAATTTAGTACTAAACATACTAGCATACAACCATTACGTCGCAGTTAGATAACAAAGTGATGATTAAACGTCTGATTACCGCATCGATGATGATTGATTAATGATTGGTAACAATAACGGGAAGTAGCGAGTGTGTAATATGTGTGATTGTCTGTATGTAGATGTGAAGATTTCAAATAGAATGCCCATTACCATACTACGCGCCCCACCACTGAAATCTTTGTGATGTGTACGACATATTTTACGGGATGTGTTTGTCAATTATACTTACCTATTTATATTATTTTATTATCTTTGTAATAATTGAATTTACTTCCATTATGAAATGAAATAATAAAATTTATTCAGCACTTGGGTATTAACATACACTTGTACTTGTCAAGCTCACAATGCAGTACATAAACATAGTCGAATACGGTATAAAACTTACAAAATTAATTAATTCGTCCGTGCGGTCTGTTTTATCAGATATATTTTCTTAAATCCTAAAATACATAACAAGTTACTAATCTATTATATTGAAATTTAGTTGTACTATATTAAAATTAAAGAATTGAAGGCAATGAGCATTTGGCTAGAGCAGAAGGCCAGTAGTTTAAATTAAACGACTAATACCTGAGGCCACCCTTCTGGGGTTCGGGCCACAGCTCAGCACAACACAGCTTCAGGGTCGCTGAAGCAAAAGGACAGAATTCTAAGAGAGGATGTGATCAGTTGCATGGGATCACCGATAACGCACTAAGGGGCTAAAGCATTGAATGTCCCTTCGGTATATTCAGCCATCTTTTGTCTATACACCACCTCCACCTACCTTGCTGTTACAAACAGTTATGATCCATTCATCGGTTGCCGGGAAGAGATCGCTTTTAGCGATAAGGCCACAACTTGTACTATTTCCATTTTAACCTATTTTTTTAACTCTAATTTTATGTATTTGGTGTGCAATTAAAGTTATCTATGTTTCTATGAATGGTGGATATGACGGGAATTACGGAATGTGTTTGTCTAGGACGAATGGTGGAAATATATCCATCCCGTTAAATATGTATTATACATCGCAAATATATCTTAGTGGTGGGACGAATGGTAATGGGCGTGCTATTTGAAATTTTCACATCTAAACGAAATACACGAAGATAGGTATTACACTTTCACCACGCGGGGCTGGTTCTATGATATTTTCCTATAGTTTGAAGCGGAGTAAAAGTGAATCTAGAAGTCCGTACATAGTTCTTAAAATATAAAGTAGGCATCAATTTACTTCTCAACGAAAACACTTGCAGTTATCAGCCACGAACTTTTCTGCCGTTCAAGAACGTAGCAAGCGGCCCCAACGGTAAGGGCGGCTTTTGCACCTGATTATATCACAAATATCTCCGGTTTACACCACTAAATTCTTTAGTTATGAGATTGGACTGTATAGTCTTATAAATTATTTAAATCGGATCCAAAGAGCGGACACAAAATTCGATGCGATGCAGTTCAAAGCTAATAAAGAAAAAATACTTTAATATGTTTTGCATATGATGTGTAATATTAGACATGTTGTCTGTCATTTCGTATAATAAAATTGCGCGCCCGAATTCCTGTTACACATTTCCCGTCCCTTTTCCAAAATCATGTGATAAAATATCAAGCAAACGAGAAAAAAACTGTACACATTAAAAATTCAACAAGTTCTCTAATATTAATAAAAGGAAATAAATTCCATGTGATTTGAATCTTTTTTCTTAGCATATCTTTAATTTAATATCTGTTATAAAATAACAGCATATATTTGTATTTTTGTTAGATTAAACTAACCAATTCAAACGTAAAATTGTACGGTAAGTATGTACAGATAAAATACCCATGAAGTACGAAACAACTATACTGTTGTTTCGTACTTTATGTGTATTTTATCTGTACTTTCCGTTTAATTTTACGGTCAATTAATAAAATATAACTAGATATTTTATATTTATTCGTAATGACACAGAGAGTAGCGCCGCGTAGTGATATATTTTGACGAATTTTCATGTCGTTGCGTAAAGGAATTATTAGTTAATTTATGTATCAACTTTCGATAACATACTGACATTGCAGGTAAGTTGTTATGCAGTTTACAAATATGTAATTATTTTGACAAATTGCTGTTGTAGTAAATATTTCTTGGAAGGAAAGCTCGATGAACTAAATTGGTTCAGAGTTGAAATCGAGAGTAAATTGAAAGTGGTTCGCTTTATGTAACAAGTCCCCGTAATATGCATCTAGTTATTATGAAACCTGAAGTTGTTAATAAAGCGTTTTATTGGCCTATATTTCAATTGCATGCTTCAAAAAAAATTGTGTGTCGATTTATATGTGACATGCGAGCTGAAGAACACTCGTGGGATATTATTAGGTACTTCCGACCCGCCTCCTTTGCACGGGTAGTTAGATAAAAAGATGATTTAGTATTTCTAACAAAAAATGTTTATTGTGACTTAACTATCAATCTAAAACTTTAGACACTTTTTGTGGGTAATGATGAGTATTATAAATAATTATGAAGTACGTTATTTTATGTATCGTCAATAGTTTTCGTAACGCATGCCGCATTAATACTTTTATAGTTACTTTTTGAATAGTTTGGGTTACATTATTTGTATTTTTTCATAGGAATCTCTTATTACTTGAAAATATAAAAAAGCCCATCTTACTTGATGATACTGTTACATTCTATAGGTGAAACATTTTTGAAAGTTTTTCTGCAAGTTTGGTAGATAACTAGTTAGACTACCTTCGGTAGACTATCTCGCCGCCCTTTCGGGTTGGATCCCCGCACAGGACAAACTATTTATGTGACCCACATCATAAATATAAGTATAGTAAGAATACAATTATTAAAAACCAATTAAGTCTATGTTATCACAATTCAGATTAAATAGATTAAAACTGCGTACAAACTAAAACTATTATTATAGACTTAAAATGAAAATACCAAATTATAAACTAAAAGAACTTACAAATAAAAAACCGCTTTCAAATCGCCATCTACGGGTAAAGTTCCCAAAAAGCTAGTGACGTTACCTCTGGATGGCAAGGCTTATGCGCTGGTCGAGGTACATACGTGCCAGATAACCAGTGCTTTTTCTGACTCGCGGTGTTTAGATTTTCCGCGGAAGAATGACCCTCGCCCGTGTTTGCTGATTTCATGAGTTGCGTAGGGTTTTCAATGTTCTGAATTGTTTCGGAATAAGGTTTTGGTTGTCTAGGAGTTGGTCGTTCTCCAAATTTGGTTATTAATAAATTCTGTTTTCTTTGGGCAAATTTAATGATGTACAAGGTTGGACGTCTGGACAACTTGTGGAACAACCCATATAGTAATATGATTGTATGAGTCTGGGTGTGCTTTATGTTTGAATTGCATATTTGTAAAATTCCCGCGATACAGATACAGACTTTTGACAAAAAAAAATCACCATATCGTGACTTGACACATCAATGTATGTGATTATATTACTGTTCATGACAAATTGCTAATAGATACATATTACATCATCCGTAGTAAATAAACATGACCGAGAATAGACTTTGTGTGATTCCACGGAACTAATATTAAATGTAAGTTTCGAGGGAAGGTCAATTAGTATTAGACAAGAACCAACTAAACTACAGTGAGTCATGATCATAAAATATTTATCAGATTTTAGCTGATCGGAAACATCATAACTCCTTAAGTCATAATGTTCCGATCAGACTATAAAAAATATTAAAAATCTACGCGTATCACACCTTCTATACAAATAAATAAAATTGGAGTGTCTGTTTGTAATATTGAAATAACCGGTTTTTACTACATAAATATGACTATATATACGGTTCATACACCAAAATAACATTTTTTACAATTTTTGTCTGTCTGTCTGTCTGTTTGTTCCGGCTAATCTCTGAAACAGCTGGACCGATTTTGACGGGACTTTTATTGGCAGGTAGCTGATGTAATAAGGAGTAACTTAGGCTACTTCTATTTTAGAGAAAGTCATTTATTTTACTAAAAAACCAAAACAAAATAAAATAATTAACATGCGGACGAAGTCGCGGGCACAGCTAGTATATTATAAATATACTTTGGAAAGGGCGCGGGGAACGGGTGCAGCGCTAGCGCTTTTGAACGTGACCCATTTCTCTAGTCGCCAGTCGTCCGTGTATAAACATTTTTCTTTCATGTTTTGAGTTGTGGCCGAACTGGTAGAACAAAACTTGTTGCTTATGGTCTTAGCTATCTGGTCCCGCATGGTTGTTGGTGTTTTACAAAGAACCCTATATACAATAGACTAGTTATTTCTTGTATATAGTGGGTAGGTGGCTATTTTCTGTTGAGACTGAATTCTATCAGGTGCACTTTAATGGCATAAAACTGATTAAATGTGCGAATCTCAATTTAACAATACATCAATAATAGTTCAAAGTTATAGTAGATTTTAGATTGGCAATCCGTGACTCGAGTTTAGCCTATTGAACTATTGTCGTGAAACAAACATAGCATTTAATACAATGGAATGGGAACAGAAATTGTTCCTACTTGTCACGAAGAAGATTATTTATTTACTCATTAACAATTTGCATTGTGTTTGAATCCGTATAGAATACATATTAATTAAATTATACAATAGAAAAAAACAATAAATTGAAATAATTACAAAACAACAAAATAAAATAATACGATACAATAGTCCACACATTAAGTTTAAATAAAATAAAAACAAACTAAAAAACATTAATTTGTCACGTCATTACAAATAACATTAAGATTATAATTATTTTTGAAATATTTTTTGGTTTTACAATTCAGTCACAGCATAAAAACACTTTTCCAATAGGAAGGCCTTCAACCTTGTTTTAAATATGTTCGTATTGTAAACTGTTTCCTTCAAAGATGCTGGTAAATTATTAAATAATTCCACTCCTTGGTACTGAGGGCAATGTTTAACAATATTTAATTTAGGAACCATGTTATTTTTAATAACTTTCCTTCGCGTATTAAGAGCTTAATACTATATGTATTTCCATAGACTTGTAAAAGTTTATAACTATATTATGGTCCCATACCGATCACCACGTCAGCCCAATGACGGACTGACACTGGCGTTAAATAAATAAAAATAAAATAAAAAAAGGTTATAATTCACGTAGACTTTTAAAAAGCGCTTGTTAATAGTCATTACATGTTTGTAGTAATATATAATTATTTCTAGGTGCATATAGATATTTAGGTACACGGATTGAAGAAAAAACATTACAATACGATTTATATTAAAATAGTAACGATATTTAGCTAGCTTAAATTAAGCTATTGTCAAGGATCATGTTTAGGTTTAATTATCGAAATATTTAATTTTATCTGGACAAAGGCCTCCACAAAAGACTTACACAATGAAATTATTTGTATTGGAGGGTTATCTATACAAATAAATAAAATTGGAGTGTCTGTTTGTAATATTGAAATAACCGGTTTTTACTACATTAATATAAATATATATACGGCACATACACCAAAATAACATTTTTTACAATTTTTGTCTGTCTGTCTGTCTGTTTGTTCCGGCTAATCTCTGAAATGGCTGGACCGATTTTGACGGGACTTTTACTGGCAGGTAGCTGATGTAATAAGGAGTAACTTAGGCTACTTTAATTTTAGAAAAAGTCTTTTATTTAAAAAAGAAACAAAAAAAACGAAATAACACGCGGACGAAGTCGCGGGCACAGCTAGTGGTATATATAATAGCCACACTTGGCACACGGGTTGGCGATCGTAGTATAATGGTCATAGTGACACAGAGAAACGCTGACATCCGTTCTTTAGAAAATATTCGCTCGGGACGACTTCTGCGCCCCCCACGGGATGATGGTGGCGATATTCTATTCAGTCAGCCATACAGCAATCATACCAATAAAGATAGTTCAATTCATCATCATCATATCTTCCACCAAAAATCTCCACAATTGGCGGTCTAGCGCTATTCGCATTCAGCAGTTTCCAGTGACCCGCGCAAGATCATCGGTCCATCTTATAGTCCATGCCTACTGCCATAGTTTAATTAACAAAAATATTAAAATATGATGCATAACTTAATAATTTAAAATAAAAAATCCGAACAGGTTTTGTATTTGAATTTTGATAAAAATTTCACGGAAAGCATGGCACAAAATACCAATGCAGCATAAGTAAGGGTTTTTATACATTTTTTTAATTTGTTTGCTATTGACTTATATCTCAATTCATAGTGCACCTACCATACTTTATCTGAATCACCCAACGGTTGAATAGGTGAGAATTCAAGAAGTTTTTAAATAATTAAATAAAATGATTATACTTATTAATAATTGCAGTGTTTTTACAACTAAGCTTCATCCTTTCCGGAACTATCAGTCGTAAAAACTGACTAACACAAAATTGACCTCACCTCGAAAAAATCGAGGTCCATCACATACTTGGCACACTTTATTTACTTCTAACTTGTGATGATGTAATGTATTTATCATGGATTTGTCACTTGTTTCACAGGTTTGTGTCAGTTTTTCGTTTTAGATAGGTAGTAGGTTCGATCGAGTAGTTACGTTAGTGCTACGCTGTCACTGTCACAAAAAATCGTAGCTGACGGACGCTATTTTTGACATATTTTTGTGTGATATTATGTGTTAGGCATGTATTTCAATTTAACAAGGTTCTACTATGCTCAACTTAGATTCTTTTATAGAACTATTAATAATAATAAACATTTATTTGTGAAACATAGGTATGTATAACGTCATATAACAATGATTGGTTTTATATTTTTATTATAAAAAAATACTAAATTTATAAATACAATACCTGCATCTTGATTAGAAAAGTTCTGACAAAAGATGTTCATTCACAACTCACATTCACTAAAAGAATAGACTGCTACAAACCTCTGACTAGGCAGGCTAATAATATATGTCTTAGACCACCGAGGACAAATTATGGAATAAAGAGAATTCTATACGAAGGAGCTCAAACATACAATAGGCTGCCAAAAATATAAAAGAAGCGAAAACTTTGTTATCATTTAATAAACTGTTAAAAGGACACATTTTAAAGGATTTTTCATTATTAAATTAAATTAAAAACATCCTAAAAATATAAAAAAATAAAAATAAAAACATTGTAAAACGAACCAATACTATATACATACTATACACGCACTAAATACATATTATATAACTACTGTAAAATACACCAAAAGCTAGTAAAAACTGAGCAATAAAATATATATGATCACCTACCTATTTATTATTAAACACACATCACTATTATAAATAAGCATATTAAAAACAAATATATCAGTACGTACTATCTATGACATAACGACTAAACACATCATATATTTAATTATTACAAAAGCATATATATATATATATATATATATATATATATATATATATATATATATATATATATATATATATATATATATATATATATATATATATATATATATATATATATAAATATAAATATTACTTCTTTACATCGCCATATCAAATTGTAAATAAATTGACATACAGTTCGACACTACATTTAACTGCGACACATCACTAAGCCATAGGCCTTAATAAACTTGTATTGTTCCTTTTTTTTTTTTTTTTTTTTTTTGCGGGGTGGAAAATCCTGCATGGATGTCCTCCGCCTTGGGGGAGGCGGAGGGGTCTGTCAGACTCCTACTGACTAAAAACCACCCCGGTGTTCCATCTCACACCTGCGCCGGGGGTCGCGGGAACAAAAGATACTTCCGCAACCCCTAGCTGGTGCTGGCCCATACCTGCGGGCCTCCTCGCATTAGCGGGGGGAGTGAGGTGTTAAACTCCCCCCGCAACGTCTAAGAGGGGCGCGCGTGGAACACGTCGCGCCGCCGCCTCGGGTCCAGATGTGTAGTGGGCGACGGACGCCCCCGAGTCCGTCGCCCCTGGACCCATTTAGGGGGGCTGGAAGAGGGCGTTGTCCGCCCTCCGCCGACGCCCGGTGCGTCTGCTGCGGGCCGGGTGGGAGGATGAGATCTCCCTCTCCCTTTCCGCAGCTTCCTTCCGCGAGATGACTGTCTCGCAGTAGGAAACCACCGCGTCCCAGGACTCCTCGCTGCCAACCATCGAGTTCACGACGGCCGGCAGCGACAGGTCACTGCCTACTCCAGAAATGAGGGCACGGCGCTGCTCCTCCCAAGCGGCACACTCTGCCAGCGTATGCAGCGCCGTGTCCTCCCGACAGTCGACGCAGTGGTGACACCGGGCGTCCGGCTCCCTGTTTATGCGACACAGGTACTTCCCGAAGCAGCCATGCCCCGAGAGTACCTGCGTCACCCGAAACGACAGGGAGCCGTGCCTCCTCCCGAGCCAACGCTCGAGTACCGGCCGGACCGCCTCGATAGTGACGAGGCTGGCGGTTGGGCGCGAGAGCCTGTCCCGCCATTCCGCCACCAGGGCCTCGCGAAGCTGGGACCGACGCAGCTCCATGTGTCGCTGCATCGGCCGTTCGCCTTGCGCCAGCATCTCCTCGCGCCACCGGTACAGTGACGCGAGTACTTTCGCCTCGAGGTCCCAGGGCGGGGATCCGGCCAGTACACAGGCCGCCTCGTAGGAGACCGTGCGATATCCCCTGATGACTCTGACGGCCATAGCTCTCTGCGGTCTCCGCAGAACAGCAATGCTACCGGCCGTCAGGTCAGCCACCCAGATCGGGGCCCCGTACAGGGCCATCGATCGCACGATCCCCACGTAGAGCCGCCTACAGGCCGCGCTCGGGCCCCCCAGATTGGGAAGCAGCGTTGACAGCGCCCCAGCCGCGCCCATCAACTTAGGCACCAGCCGCCGGAAGTGGGGTCCGAAGTCCCACCGGCTGTCGAGTACCAATCCCAGGTACTTCATGGTAGGCTCGACAGCGATCCGGACCCCCCCGACCACAATGTGTGATCCGGGCGGCGGCGCCCGCCGGGGACCATGGAACATCATGGCCTCCGACTTGTTGAGGGCCACCTCCAGGCCGAGGCGCCGGATGCGGCTCACCACCTGTGAGACCGCAGCCGTCGCCAGCAACGCTGCCTCCCTGTGCGAACTCCCACGGGCCGTGACCAGCGTGTCGTCCGCATAACACGTCAACTTGTATTGTTCCTGCACCAACTGGACTGTTTTAGCGTTACATAGAATGTCATTGTACTGATACGCTTTTAATAGTTATTCAAACTACCCTGCAACTAGATACGCTAATTGGTTAATATATTAAGTATTTAAGTGTATTTTTCTCTGTAAGCGATTACTGTAATCTTTTGAGAAAAATAAATATCTTTAACCGTATATTAGGTTACGTGCACTATGTTCTACCATGAGAATGGTGTACAAATCACATCTACTTATTTGGTATTACCATCTAAGTTTACAAAAGCAACTAAAATTACAAATGCAAAATTATAACATAAAAATACAAAATAAAAATCTTAAGTAGTACTTACGTTTTACTAGTTTTATAAAAATCCAGTAACCGCCATAAGTAACCAGATCCCTTCATAGTATTACAGTTGATAATTAATCTATTAGTATTATAATATCTTTGTAAAGACGCCAGCACATCAAGCTCCCCTAATCTGTCAAATTTCCGGTTTGTGGTGACGGCGACAAATATCAGAATCAGAATATCATCACCCCATCTCATCCCGTGGGGGGCGTAGAAGTCGACCCGAGGGAATATCTACCAGAGGACGGGAAGCAGCTTCCTTCTGAGTACTACGACCATCATACTGCGATCGCCAACCCGCCTGCCAAGCGTGGCGATTATGGCATATCCCCTCAAGATGATTCTTGAGGGAGGCTTGTCCAGCAGTGGACTTATTTAAGCTGTAATGATGATGGGCCGTCCATCCCTTATGTTCTTATGCCTCGTTGGTCTGGTGGCAGTATATTCAACCTCAAATAATGAGGTTCTGCATTCAAAGGTTGGGTTAAGAAGTGAAATAGATTTTCTGTTTTGAAAAATACACAATTTCAGCCCGGAATCTATATATTGGAGCTAGTATCTACTAGACATGAAACTATATTAAGAAAAGAGATTGTTATTTCATTTTTGTGTCATAGTTAATCATAATTAAAAAGGTGTGAACCTACATACCGACATTTAATTACTTAATTACGGCTGGTATAGTTGCCGCCGAAGTGGTAGTAATAGGCACTCTTCGAATAATGGCTAGAGAAAGTGATGGATGATAGTTACATCTTCTAAAAACACAAGGCGAATGTAATATTAGCGAACAATATACAAATTAAAAGTCGAATTATTAGATAACGATGAAGTTTCGTCTATTGTACCCAAGTACAATCAACGAAACTTCAATGGATACACTTGTCCTGCAAAAACCATCCTTAGAGCCTGCCTAATAAAAACACTTACTACAATGAATTGACACGACGCGGGCCGTGGGTTCGTTTCCCATCCAGGACATATATTTGTGTGCATGAACATGTCTGTTGCGTCTGGGTGTAATTATCTATATAAGTATATATTTACAAACGAAAAGTAATATATTATGTAGTATATCAGTTATCTGGTTTTCGTAGTACACACGGCTATATATCAAGCTATACTTTTCCAATATAAGCTGACCTCTCATTGTATAGAAATCCTACACAACACGACACCAGCTTATACTGGAAATATATAGCTTGACATGTAGCCGTGGGTACAAGCTCTGCTTAGTTTGATATCAGATGGTCCCAGGATTTTATATATTATTTAATCTTCTATTTTCTTCTAAATTCTAAAAAATCCTCATCATCGCGTAAACCGAAAGACATCTACTGCTAAACAAAGGCGTCCTCCAAAGATCTTTTCAATAATAATAATAATATGTTGGGTCAATGTCACACAGATCATCCTAGCCCCAAACTAAGCAAAGCTTGTACTATGGGTACCAGGCGACGATATACATACTTATATAGATCGATAAATACTGAAATACATAGAAAACATCCATGACTCAGAAACAAATATTCGTGCTCATCACACAAATATTTGCGCTTACCGGGATTCGAACCCAGTGATACTACAATTGACGGTCTTGTGCTACCCGCAGCCAGGACTAAACTTACTGCAAGTAGAAAAACACGGAGAAATTATTTCAAATGAATTATTATATTAACGAATGAGTCCTTGTGAATCTCTTACATAGTATAATAAGTTTATGCAAAGGCAATTAGATATAAAGTGCAAAGAGTTTGCATCAGTATTTTATTAACTATCCAGTCAGTTAACAAAAATACGGCCCATTCGATGGCAAGCTTGCTTTGTGGTTGACGGTGACAAATATTACCATGCCATCTCATCCTGTGGAGGTCGAGACGGACGCTACAACCCATTCTCTGGTTCATGTTCCCTCGGGATGGCTTTTAATCGCGAGGGAATATCTACCAGAGAATGGGTAGCAGCGTCTCTCTGTGCATTATAAGCACTATACTGAGATCGACAAAAGAAGTATACCTGGCCTGTGTGAATGGTACAACCGGAAGGGGAAACTCGAAGAAGATTCTCTGACCAAATCGGAAACGTTCTCAAGAAAGGCCAGGTTAGAAGTACCCTGAACCGGCGAGCATGTATGAAGAATGTAATGTCTGAAAACGAGGTGAAAGAGGTGTGCAAGGATCGTGACAAATGGAAGTCCGTTGTCTCCGCTTACCCCTCTGGGAAACGAACGTCTATACTGAGATCGCGAACTCCTCTGCCAACTGTCAATATACATAATATTTCATATTACAGTCATTTGTGGAGATCCTTGGGACGGCCATGGTAAAGACATTTGGGAAGGATGAAGGCAAGCTCTTACTGTAGCTTTTAATAATGAAGTATTAAGCTACTTAAGTAACACGTTCACTTTTTTTGATACTGGTACAGTGGCCAGCACATAAAGCTACCTCAGTCTGTCAAATTTCCCCAATTGAAAGTGAACTTTATGATTATGTGATGAAGTTACTATATTTTCTATATTATAAGAAATTTGACAGATTGGGGAAGCTGGATGAACTGGCGTCTGTTCATAAGATGGTCGTAATATTGTCATAAATTTACTAAACAACTTGTAGCTATCATATGTTAGAAATTTAAAATAGAAAAGCAAAAACTATTAAATTGGTTTTTGGTTCTTCGCGCCTTAGATCATGCGTTTTAGAGCGTTAATTGGTTAAACACAATAAGGAAGTTAATTTATAGGTATCTAAATTAGATTCACCCGTTTCATAGATCAGTAAAATTCTTGTTATTCATGTCAAAACACGCTAAAAACGAATAAAACAATATAGCCGTACCGGTCTTTGTACCCTAAAAACATATTTCCACGAAAATATTAGCTGAAGATTATCATTGCAAAAAATTAACAAAGTTTTTAAGAATACAAGTCACGAATACGAACGTCATCTATCAAAGTTATTCGCCAATTTATTTTATTAATGCAAGTTTTTATATAAATACTTTGCTTTATAAATACGCACGAATTGTCTCACAAATAGCGACAACCCAATTTATTACTGCAATAAATAAACTCATGTTTAGATATAGGAAATGCGCAAATTAAAATAATATAAATAGACAGAAAGTAACTTTTTTATTGAACACCTTTTTAATTTTTCTTAGATTGTTTTGTCTCTGCACGACTTCGTTCTTGTGGCATTTTTGACGCTCGATGTAATACAAATAAGCCCTTTTGTAAAACTAAATAAAAACTAAAAATTATACTTAAAATAGTCTACAATTCAGTACCTAACGAAGATTGGGTTTGGAGTTTAGATTGCGTACCTCCTGATCTAAGAAAAACCAATCTCAAATTTAATCATAAATCTGAAACTTAAATGTAAATTACAACATGAAGGAAGTTAGTCGTAGATTTTCAAAGGGTTTCAAGAAGGTTTTCAAATCGGTTCCGTGAGTAGTAACATCGCAATTTAACACAGGTAGGTTCCATCCGGTCCTAGATTAAGTTAACTTATTCATGTGAAAGATCTCATCACGTTTGAGAAACCGGCCCAAATTTATTACATGTAGAATCCATCACTCTCATGATTCGATGGGACGACTAGCAACACGACCAAAAAGAGGTCAGGTAAACGACCTACAGCCTAACGTGATCTCCGACGGGAGTGTAATACCGCCAAATCTCTCAGACTTCAGCCTGATACTAAGAATTGTTTCCTTACAAAAATCTATAAATCACTTTTTGGTCCGACCCGGGTTTTGAACCAAGGACCTCATTATGTGCGGTTGAACACGCTTCCGCTAGACCAACAAATCTGAAGTTGGGTAAGTATCAAAGTGGTTTAATTTTTAAGCGTCTTCGTGCTTCGGAGGGCCCGTTAAGCTGTCGATTCCGGTTATTGTCGTTACCCAACACTATCCTGTACCAGTCCTCGCCACATTTGACAATTGGCAGCAAAATTTCCCATTGAGATGGCTAACAGGCCATTTATTAGGTTAAAATTATCAGTTTATGACTTTGATTTATGGACAAAAGACACAAAAGCCAATTAAACTTAATTTTAGCTCTTATTAACACACAATAGAGTTTAAAATGAGGTAACTATGATTGTCTGAAGAAGGGTCAACAAACATTTTTCAGCGTGGTCAGGCACCCTACAAGATGGACCGATGATCTTGTGCGGGGCGCTGGAAGCCGCTGGATGCGAATAGTGCAAGACCGGCAACTGTAGAAATCTTTGGGTGAAGCCTTTGTCCAGTGGACATCTTTCGGCTGATATGATGATGACGATGATGATTTTTTTTTTTGCCTACTTACAATTTCCTTGGATTTCTAAATGAGGCGTAAAATCAACGCTTCACATAGATACTGCTCTATTCATACAATAATTTATCATAGAGACGGTTTAGCTGTAGCCGTTTTGTTTACTTTGCCTCTGAACTTTGTTCCACCTTTGGCAAATATATGGAAACCGAGGCCAGGTTGCTTTGATTACGAAATGCCAAACGTCTATTTTTCAAGGAGATTTTATGGTAAATGACTTGAACTAAAGGTTTATGTTAGAATATAGTTATTGAAATAATTTAAGATTTACAGGTACCTATGTATTTATTACATTAATGTGAACAGAAAGATTAATGATAATCATAATTCACCAACTCCAAACTGTAAACACGATATAATGGTACCGATTCTAAGGAACTTTTAATATAAATCAGAAAAAGAATGAGAGCAGAATAAATGCAAAGGAATTAAACTCTGAGAAAATAATGAAAGCAGAGTAGTGCAAATGCAATGGAAATGAGAGCTTGGAGAAGTATGTTTGGTGGTACTTTGAGAAACAGAATTCGAGGTACTGAGGTGATACTGCTGACGAGTGAACAAGTGAAAAAGTGTTTGATCATTTAGAAAGGATGAATGAAAGAAGATTGACAATAGAAGTATACCTAAGGGTTACACTACCTCAGCATACCTTTTTCCTCGTCAAACATTCTCTGACCAAGTCAAGAAAGGTCAGGCGCCAGAAGAACCCTAAACAGGCGAGCATGTGTGAAGAATATAATGAGAGTAACCGATGCAAAAGAGATTTGCAGTGATTGTGATAAATGATAAATCTGTTATCTCTGCCTTTTCTTTTATCTTGTAGGGGTCCTGCTCACGCTTTGTTTGTGGTTGCCACTCGAGAACCTTTCACCCTTTAAAATACAGAATTAATGTTCATAGACATACGCAGCTGACGTAATGTAGTATTGCACGCCAGAATACCTATAATACTAAAATAAAACATCTTTCTAAATTAAGTGCCAGCTATTTCATTATATTCAGTACCAGTAGTCATAAATACTGGGTATATTTTGTAACAGAGTTTAGAAAGTTTGAATATGTAGCTGATCATTTATATATATAGTAAATATTAAAAATTATACCTTACTAATTTAAATGTTGCCGAGTATGTTTATAAAGGGCGCTATTAATTAATTAACATTTTAGGGTTTCGGATCTTAAATGAAGAAGCCAAAGATTGCGAGTCGAACGAATGTACGTTTCTGTGTATTGTACCACTTGTTTATATTACTGATGATTTAAAGCATACTTGGTTAGTTTCAACTATTTCATTATTTAAACTCAGCCATCTGATCCCAAACTAAGCAGTGCTTGTACTACGGAAACTAGATAACTGTTATACTTACATATACTAGTTTTCGTTTGTAAATATATACATGTTCATGCACATAAATATATGTCCTGGTTGGGAATTGAACCCACGACCTGCAGCGTGACAGGCAAGTATCTACCAAGCACGCCATCCAGCCCTTATTTCTGAAATCCTATCAATACATCAAAGTTTTGCTTATCATAAACTACATTACATGTTATAATAGCAATACAATTTGAGTTGTAATTTTCAAGATTATTTTGTTTTTACCATTTTTTAAAAGCGTCCTCGGGATATTTTTCTATCGAGCAAAGTAGATGAATTGTATTTTGGGATTAATGATGTTCTTCAAAATATCGTCAATTTTGGACTATAATATGTATTTTAACAAATTAGATCTTATGGTACTGGGCAAAAGTTTGCGGAATAACATCAATTGGACTGATATTAGCATGTTAATACTGCCAACTTCGAATCTTCAGGCTGTAGGCCCCAGACTCCAGGTAATTGGATTTTTCAAGCAAAATCACATAAATACAATACGTCGTTAAACAATCTTAACTAACGTAAACTTGACAGTAACTTCAATTAACAATCGCTGGCATTTCACAAACAACAGTTGCTCATGACGAATGCGCAAATGGTACGAGACGAACTGAAGAATGCTTGCACATGCGCAATCCGATCGAAAGTGACCGGTGTGTTATGAGGTCGACTGTACCGACAACACCGTTAGTACTTTTGTTATGGTCATTGTTTTTATTCGAATTTTGAGGATTACCATAACTGTTTGTTGGGAACTGTACATTTAGGTTTTCGATTCGTAAGGCGCAAGGTCTAGTATTTTTCTTATTGAACCAAGGTTCTAAATAGCATACCCAATTTGACGATGTTCGGAATTAATAAAAATTTAAATTAATGGACGGACAGGATGAGCTCCGCTTTAGCTAATCTGCTGACCTTTATAAAGTATTCTTATAAAAAGTGGGTCAACTTAAGTGTATATTCTGACCAACTACCTGCCCTCATATTGCGCTCGCTCCACATTACATAACATTATATTAAACAAAATGAGCTCCACTTTAGCTATTTTGCTGTACTTTATAAAGTACCTACTCTAATAACAAGTTGGTTAACTAAAGTGTATATTGTAACCTACCCCCAAATAATGCTCGCACTGTTACATAACATTATTACAAACAAAATGAGCTCCAATTTACCTAGTTTGATGTACTTTATAAAGTACTCTAATAACAAGTTGGTTAACTTACCCTTTTATTACCCTTAATTCTTTTGATTCCTGAAAATTATAATATTGCTATTTGTAAGAAAGTCGCACGAAATTTGCATTTTCTGTGGGCGCCTTGCCTTGTGTTTGTGTGTTAAGTATACATATACATTAAAAACTCCCCTCTTTTTATAATCATTAAAATTGTCTATGGAACTGCTGGCCTTTGAGACGCTGCACTAACGTTCTCTTAATAGGAAGTAAAGTTAATTGATCTAAATTTTCTTTATTTTGGGAGGAATTTTGCTATCCGTAGGTATTAACTAAATAATTGTTGGTGAAAATTTTATTGATCCAACATTATGAAGAAAGTTTTTATCTCGTAAACAGAAATTACGTTCAAATAGCTCGCGATATTCGCGTCGAATGTTGTAAATGTCTTTATAATTGTTACATCTATTATCTGTGGATGTTGTTAACTCAAAGTTGGTTTGGAAAGCTCAAACTGTAGAAAATTTAGACGAAGATTATCGCGAGAATCATTTTCTAAATGACGGTATTTAGAATAGGTACCGTCGAACGCAACGCTCTTACCGGCCAACGTAAAAAATATGTAAGTGGAGCTGTGTGTGGGACAACTGCGAGCATTAGCACCTCATTTTTTCCCTTGGGGTGCGTAGAAGTGATCCCGAAGGAATATATACCAAAGAATGGGCAGCAGTGTCTCTCTGTCCATCGCCAAACCGTCTGCCAACCCTTTTAGACGCCTTTATCTGCCAGAAGACGTCTTCCAGCTGATAAATAAAATAGTTGTCGAAACCAAAGCGTTTCCAACGACAAAGAGCCAGGGTGTCACCTGATGGTAAGTGATCACCGTCACCCATGGACACTCGGAACACCAGAGGAGTCGCAAGTGCATTGCCGGTCTTTAAAAAAGGCTCGCTTCTTGAATGTTGTCATGTCATACCGGATTGGAAATACACAAAACTATAAATGAATTATGTAATATAAAAATGGTACTTTCCTTTATTTGATTTCTTCCAATCAATATTGAATTCTTGCTCGCCCATTAACTTTAGCTCTAGTAGCGTAACCCCTGGATAGTGATAAACGGTGGTAATTTGTAAGTGAGGTGGTGTAAAGCGTCCTTTTGCTGTGAGCTGGATGTGTTGGAGAAGTCTACCTTACAGAAAACACTCAGGATAATAATTTTATAAATATGGATATGGATGAGTAAGGTGACAAGAGCTTATTTAGGAGAGAGATGTCTGTCGCAACCATCAAATACATATTGGAAGGACCGTGAAAGTTCTTTTTATGCCAATCTAATAAAAAGAAACAACGTGTAATAAAAAGAAACTCAAGTGGGGAGAGCCCAATAAGGAAACAACTCCTTACGTTTTTTTCAACTGCCATATGGAGCCTTAGAATGATTTAGAACTTACGTATATATAAAGCAAACAATAGACAAAATTTTAGTGAAACTTTCATAGTATCCAAGTTTTACAACCGACTGCACAAAATACTCGTCTGCTCGAATCCCAATTCTCGCACGGGTATACACACGCTAATAATGAGGGCTACCGCGTATCAATTTGCCGCTAGAGGCGCTAGCATCGCGGCAGGTCTACGAAACGTCAAAATACACTGTTTTTGTTCGGGTTACGCTGTTTATTAATAAAAACTGCGATTATAACTAAACATTTTGGTTTAAAACTAAATAAATTACAAAATGAGTAACAGCTCGATGACTGTAATAAATATTTAAAAAAATATTTATAATCCTGTTAAAGTGTTTCATAAAAAGCATGCCACAGTGTTGTGCGGGGACTGCACAACACTGTGGCATGCTATTTATGAAACACTTTAACAGGATTTTAAATATTATTCGTAAAAACATTCGTCGCGTCCACAATAACAATGATTTTGATCAGCTATAGTGGACCTTCCGCGACAGTGGCGCCGACTGGTGAGCACAAAAACGGTAGCCCTCATTGAAAGAGATAGAGCGATAAGGAGAGATATATAGTCGCAAAGTGTGAGGACACCACTATGGTGCCTCGGTGGTGGTTTAGAAAAAGCTACCATTTGTACCCTAGCTGATATAGCATCTTAGTTGATTTTTAGGGTTCCGTAGCCAAATGGCAATAAACGGAACCCTTATAGATTCGTCTGAATGTCTGTCTGTCTGCCTGTCCGTCCGTATGTCACAGCCACTTTTTTTCGAAACTATAAGAGCTGTACTGTTGAAACTTGGTAAGTAGATGTATTCTGGGTACCGCATTAAGATTTTTACACAAAAATTGAAAAAGAACAACAATTTTGGGGGTTCCCCATACATAGAAATGAACCTCAAAATAATTTTTTTCATCGTACCCATACATGTGGGGTATCTATGGATAGGTCTTCAAAAATGATATTGAGGTTCCTAATATCATCTTTTTCTAAAACTCTTGCGCAAACTATTCAGTTTGCCACTTCCAAAAAGGAAAAATGAGTGTCCCCCCTGTAACTTCTAAAATAAGAGCATGATAAAACAAAAAAATATATATGATGTACTACCATGTAAACTAACAACGAAAAGTGGTTTGAACGAGATTTAGTAAGAAGTTTTTTTTAATACATCATAAATCGTAAACCACAATTTACCTTTCATTTAATCAACTGAAATACTTGCTGTCGCTTCATGGGCGAGTCCGACTCGCACTTGGCCAGTTTTTTTATGTTAATTGGATCCGGTGGTAGCACTAAGCGTGACCGTCGTTAAAACACAAGATCCGTCATAATAATAATACCTTAATACAGACAGAACCATTCAGACAAATTGTAGTAAAAATGTAGCTAAAACTATGAATTTTGATAATTAAAATTAAAAAGAATCTCTTTTTTTTTTAATAAATTTTATAAATGTTTTCATACAATCCGTGTACATAATTATCTATGTAACTAGAAATAATTATGTATACTTAATTATATTACTACAAACATGTTGTGACTATTTTACAAGCGCTTTTTAAAGTCTACGTGAATAAAATGAAAAAGATTTACCGATCAATTTCTTGTTTCTTTGAGTCAGGAAGTAAGATTTCATTGAAATTAATTTAAATTATGCATTCATAAACGATAGAAACGTTCTTCCTATTTTTTTCCGGTTTTATCTCAGCATATCATCGATGGCATTATTATTCATGTTCAGAAATCCACGAGCACGTTCTGTTAGCTACTTTTGTTACTGTTTTCTAAATTTGGGGTCATATGCGTTTTTTATTATCTTGAAATCTGTATATTTCAAATGAACTGCACAGTTACGCCATAGATTGAAATCGCGTTGAAATGGCCGCGGTATCAAAATCATGACATGGTAGCCTAGAAAATGATTTCCGTTGTCTGAAACTCACATAGATTTTACGTAAAAAATGTTTTGTTATACGGTTACAGCAAGAGCCCACATACGGCCATATACCTTCATTACTTTATAAAATCTGTAAGTTTTTTTATTAATGTCCCCTATACAGGTAAGAATGATCATCGACTATGGAGGTTGGGTTATGGTTTCTTTGGCAGATAACAGGTAGTAAAGGTTCATAAAATAGTACCTAAAATTCGTAAAAGTATAAAGCTCAATTTTTATATTTTCAGCGAGATAACTTTTCAAATCTTTCATTAAGATTTAAATATAAATGAGTTAAATCCAAGTTGCATTAATAAAATTTATTCGTTACAGAATAATTGATTTGTTTTAACATTGGAAATCTGCTCTTGAAATACCGGTGTTGTATCTTTCGTTACAAACTGAGGCGAGTGTTACACCAATACATATTAATATAGTGAAGATACATACATTCACAAAACAAGAATAAAAATATAAAACAATACAAGAAACAAGAATAATAATTAAAATTGCTGTGTGGTGACGGCGGTGAATATCAGAATGTCATCACCCCTGATGATGATGATCTCATCCCCTGGAGGGCGTATGATGTCGACCCGTGGGAATATCTACCAGAGAACAGCTTCTTTCTGAGTACTATGCCTATCTTACTGCGATCGCCAACTCGTCTGCTAAGCATGGTGATTATGGCATATCCTTCAAAGTTGATTCGTGAGGGAAACTTTCATCCAGCTGTGGACAAAACGCCAATGAAAATCCCTCAAAACTTTCCATCTTAAGTAGATTAAACATTTTACTTAAAAGTGACGTGTCGATTTGTTTTGGCTCGACTAAAAGTAAGTAAAAAACGTCATAAGTTCATCGCGTGTATAGGCATTTTTATTTCAGCTGAGTGCACTAGGTAAAGAGGACACACGCGATTATTTGCAATCTCCACGCAATTGAGATAACGAAATAGCTTCTAGATCGCAGCGATTTATTTGCCATATGCACACATTATGGCTCGATTGTGCTGTGTTGAAAGCGAAAATTGCCTATTATTTGTAATATTTTCTATAACGAGATAGATCAGGCAGAGTATACTATGCCAAATCGAATACCAAATAGTCGAATATCTATTGATTGACGAAAGTCTAAATACTCAAACATTCATAATATTGAATGGTTAATAAATCAAACATTCACTACTAGAAAAGTAGGTTAAGTTATGTTAGATGTCTCGTGGTAGCAGTCGCTGAGTGCCAGAAACAAATCTATCGTTTATCGCTAAAGGATACATTCGATTGAATGTTCGTTTTCTGTATCATTTGATATTATGAACGTTCGAGTATTTACACATTCGTTTTGTAGAGGTCGATCAATTGCTGGCAACTGGCAAATCTGGCATTCGATTTGGAATATTAAACCCATCTTCTTCTTCGTACCATGTCTATGGTAATCTATATGGAGTCAGCGCCACAAGTTAAACTTTGTCAGTAGCATCCAATAGTTCTAATTAGGGCACGCAGGAAATGTTAAAAAGTGTTCCGTAGTTTTAGGAACATAACCAGACTTTCACTCCAAGCTGGAACAGTTTATTAATCTCCATCTTCCTTACATCGACCGACCTACGCCCGGAGTGTGTTCTGAATATATGCATAAAATATGAAAATTGTAAGTTTTATCGTCTGGATGGCTTGCTTATCTTTCTTCTCTGGGTCATCCACCTAGGTATGTAGAAAAACCTACAGGTGAGCTAGGGTAAGGCCCTGACCAACGAGGATCACGCTGGACCCTCATGTCCCCTATTCATTCCACCCTCTTCGTAGAATTACGTCATTTTCATATCATCATATCAGTCGAAAAACGTCCACAAGGGACTAAGGCCTCCCCCAAATATCTCCACAAAAGCCAGTTTTGTGCTGCCCCATACAGCGGCTTCCCGCGACCCTTGCAAGATCTTCAGCTATCTGGTCGGAGGCCTGCTCACGCTGCGTCTTCCGGTTCATGGTCGCCACTCGAGAACATATTTTCTATCCTCATCGGCAGTCAGTTCTATGAGATATGTGCCTTGCCGAGTGCCACTAAGGGTGTAATATTAGATCAGATTTATTTTATATCCACTTTTTTTGGGGCTTGCAAAAAAAACTGTTGTTACTTGTTTGTGCTAGATAGCCGAGGATGCAGATTTGATGCCGGATGCTTCAATTTATGATTTCCTAGTTATTAGGTAAGATTTAACTTGCATTGGGAATAATATTGCAAAATTAAATGTTTTCGACTTTGGTCATTTTGCTTCTATGATCAATTAATTTTAATATTTAGATCCAGTAGTTTACTGAATTTTGTATATTAAAGAAATCATTGAGCGAACTTATTAATTATTTTAATAGTGTTAATTTTTTATGCTGTAAGTCCGGAGACAAGTAATTCGCACATCAGGTGGTAAGTGGATACCATAGGTACACGAGCCTTCCCCGCCCCCCGCCCTTATTGAGCTCTGGTGACCTTACCCAGGTACACACTATTAACATATTCATGCTATTACTCTAATGAATCAAAAACGTATAATATACAACGAAAAATAATCTCATCAATCAATCATAGCTAGATGCTCTCACCGTTCCGTAAGTGATCGGCGAGGTTAAGCAACTAGTCTCGCCGTCAGTCCATAGATGGGTGATCATCAAAGTGGTTTAATTTCTGAACGTCTCCGTGCTTCGGAGGGCACGTTAAGCTGTCGGTCCTAGTTGTGATCATTAGGAAACAGTCGTTAAGCCATGTTAGGGCCCTAAGGGCGGCTTGAACAACTCTGACACTAGGGTAACCACTGTTCGTACGATAAGAAAGTAAGTAATCCCGATATCCCTTATAAAGGTTATTTTTTACAGGACATGTACAGTTACAGCCAAAAAGGCTTTCAATGCTTTACTAGAATAGAGGAAAGCGGGGGCTCAAGTCATCTAGCAAACAAAACTACTTACATGAAGTATCCCACGCTAGTAGGAACCCCGTTTGGGTTCGCTCCTAAGCTCTAATTACTGGCTTGCCACTGCTACTAGCTGGTCTGGTTAATGAGATGCGTGAAATTGTCGGTTTTAAGGGACGTTTTGTACAACTATTCATCATCATCATCATCATTACAGCTAAATAAGTCCACTGCTGGACAAGCCTCCCTCAAGAATCGTCTTGGGGGATATGCCATAATCGCCACGCTTGGCAGGCGGGTTGGCGATCGCAGTAAGATGGTCATTCATAGTAATCAGAAGGAAGCTGCTGCCCATACTCTGGTAGATATTCCCTCGGGTCGACTTCTACGCCCCCCACGGGATGAGATGGGGTGATGATATTCTGATTCTGATATTTGTTGCCGTCACCACACAGCCGAAACAACAGCTATTGCTCTACGTTAATACACGAGGATGTCCATTCTGACTGAGAATCGGCGAGATAATGCAAACTAGGGGTCATAGCTTCATGAGGGATTGGGGTGGCGACGTGTTCGCAGTCATTTTCTTAGCTTGGCGAGTACCAGGTTGTATATACAAAGTACGGTAGTTACAAGCGGGACAAGTTAAGTGTCTATGAATATCATCATATTCACGGACAGCATGATTCTTACTGTGTGCTGTCCTTTATAATGCACTCTAGTAACAAGGAAGTTACCCAAACGTGATTACGAAATTCACTTAGAAACATCCTTAGCTTATAAAAATCAACCTTCATTTCCTATCGGCTGATGCAATTTGTGATGTTGCACATCATCCGATTTACTTCGACCTTTCTACCCAAATCGCGTATATAAAACTATGGGTCTTTAACTATTGGACGTTTTCAACAGCCAGTTTAACAAGAGCTCTCGTCTGTAGTTATTCGTATGTTGAGATTGGTCTTGTTAGGTTGGTGATATAATTATATTCCAATCATGGTTTAAGGATATGTTAGTGCGCGCGGAATTCTAAATACGACATACTTATTAAGGACTATACGTGTAGTTATTTGATGGCTTTTAAATAACAGTTTGATTCTGGTAGGTTATTGTTTTATCTATAATAGTTATGCGGTCATTGGCTAGAGTGTAAATCATGGAGCCGTGTCTAAAATGTCAAAATGGAGTTGCTTTGAGGTCAACAGAATGGTAGCGGTATGTACTTTACAATAGTAAATACTCAGGTATGTTAACAGCTTGTAGAGACAGCAATAGAAATAGATTATTTGTTTATACTACATACGGTTTCCTTAAGTATAGGTCATTGATTGACGGGCTAGGTCATAAGCTACTAAGGTGCGTTATGCGTTTTAACTTTATGAGCTGAATCCTTTTTAGTTGACTTATTATAACAGGAACGAAATAAAGTAAACTAGTTGGTGACATATAAAAAACATTATTATGAGTACTCACACAAAATACAACTGATTATATGATATTTTTGAAGTGAAAACTTCTATAGGCACGTTGAACACTTTTTGGCTAAACAAAATCATGAAACTCGGGTCATCGTCACCCATGAGCTATATGTATACTGAGTATGTATTATGTACGTCGATATACCTTATTTTATACCGTATACACCGTGCGTTATTACTGTTATTAGTATACCTTATTATAAAATACAAAGAGTAGATCTCAATGTGACGTGACAACTATTATATTTAGATTAGAAGTGTACAAAATAGTTGTTTTTGGTATGGTTTTTAAGTAATTTATATGTAGTATTTATATAACACATTGCATATGAAATGCGATTTCTCCTCTGTTTGTGAACTTTTGGGATCATCCCGAATACATCTATATATATAAAAATCAATGCCACTTTTCGTTGTAATGTTATAACTCAACAACGCCTTTACCGATTTGGTTAATTTTAGTCTTGAATTATTCGTGGAAGTCCAGGGAAGGTTTGTACGTAGAGAAAAATTAAAAAAAGTCTTGAAAAAGTGTAAAATCAACAGCTTTCTATACTCCCATATAGAAACAATTTGTACTAATACTTAAAAGCGTAGCGAAGCACGTACCGGGCCGCTAGTTTAACATATATTTAAATCGTATTACAAGCTGTATATATTTATTTTAAAAGCAAATAATTAAAATAAATAATGCAACTAACTATTATATATAAGCTAAAAATTAGAAAAAAAACTACAGAAACCCTATTTACATTAATAGGCGTCGAATAATCCCTCCGCATCGCGTATGGGAAAAGTGCCCAGAAGGCTGGCCGCATTGCAACGGCCATTGATTCAGAGGATCAGCATTGCCATCCAAGGCAATGCTGATCCTCTGACTGAAGAATAGGCCAGCCCTCTAATCATAGGAAGCGTCGATCAACCTTTTTGCGATTTCCCGAAATATTAAATTTGCGTTTGGGCCCCATGGTCCTGAGGTTAGTATTAGTATTCTATTTTTTATAAATTTTTATTTAGTTGTATGGTTTAAAAACCATTATTTATTACAAATCTGATCATTAGTTTTTGCTAAGATAAGTACTAATTCAATTCTTAAAACAATCGTATAAATTTAGTCGATTAAATTTTAGGATTAACTCTTTTTTAATTACCAGTATTAAGAGGGCCTATTAAAAAAGCTTAACAGTGAAAGCAACATTTTAATTACCTTCAAACTGACGAAATTTTAATAATCACCATATACAAGGTATAAAAAAAGTAGTGGGCGTAAGTTAAGGGGCTTAATTGGCCTATGGATCTCCACAACCTGTACACACGGCTACATATCAAGCTATACAAATCCAGTATAAGCTGATCCTACGTTGTATAGGCTTTCCCTACAATGAGAGGTCAGATTATATTTGGAAATGTATAGCTTGATATGTAGCCGTGTGTACCACATCAACATGCAAATACACAAAAATGTATTACCTCTCCATACAACAATAACGATCAGCTGCTGCATTTTATAAAAGGCGCAAAATTTATTGTATTGGTATTTCACTAACTTGTTTTGTTTATTCACTTCAGTTTGTCTACTATTTATGTTACACAATCGTATGGGCAGTGGTTACCCTAGTGTCAGAGCTGTTCAAGCCGCCCAGTTATAGGCCTCTGACATGGCTTAACCACTGTTATCTAATGATTACAACCGGGACCGACAGCTTAACGTGCCCTCCAAAGCTGGAGAGCTCAGAAATTAAACCACTTCGGGAGTCACCCATCTATGGACTGACCGCGAGCTTAGTTACTTTACCTCGCCGAACGCTTAGGGACCGGTGAGAGCATCTAGCTGTGAGTTATGAGTTTATATTACATGAAAGGGACGGAGCATCCCCATTTTATCCCTGCACAGAACTTACAGCTTTATCAGAGAGAGAGAGAGGATTTTGGTTTCTTAATCATAATGTTTATCTTAATTTTATGACGTTTGCTATCTTTAATTAAAAACAAGTCACATTCCTTATTACTCAATAATACTGTTTTTCTGATAGACTAAATTTGAATGCCAGACAGCTGTCAAGACGTCACCGCAAGCAGCACTCGTTCACGAGTAAGTCCATATTATTATTATGGCTGCTTCGCTGATGTATAGCGAAGTTGCAGTTATGAGAACAAGGAAAACATTAATATCAACCTCAACCGCGAAATTGATTTAACATAACGATGATTATTATAGAATATTATGCCACCATACTTAGCAAGTCAGATTTACTTGGAAAGCAGGTCGATCAGGTTTCCTTTAGGGAGTGTGTACAACCGGTAAACTTGAATTTAGCTTTGCTTAATTGCGAGCCGATGCCATCTAAGTCTACTATGAGTCAGACTTCATTCTGTAACAATGACTGTGGGCCTTTGGAAGGGCGCAATGATTGCATTTTTTTTCTTTTCATATTATATGCTGCTTCTCCATTGTGTGTGTACTTACCTTTCTTTTTATTTTAAGTACTTTCACTGCTTCACTGGAATATTTTTTGGACATTAATTGTGATAATTCTTAACTAACTACTTTTTTTCATTACATAGGGAATGTTTTCAAAATGATGCCATTTAATTCATGCTCAAATCGGTTTATATAAAGAAAATATATAGCCGTATGGTTCACGGCCTAGAAAGAATAACACGGCTATCCCATAATATCCCGTGGTAATAATATATAAAATAACCGTAAAAGACGACTAAGAGATACACCAGGTAGTCGTGTAGCAGCGCCACCTATACTAGCTACCACTCTACTGCGATCGCCAACTCGCATGCCAAACCCCCACAAATGGTAACGTTATAAAGACCTATGTCCAGCAGTGGATGATATCAGGCTGATGTGAGGTGATGTGACATAGCCGATTGAATGTGTTACTTCACTTCGTCGTATGGGCAATGGTTACCCTACTGACAGAGTTGTCAAGCTGACCATTAGGCCTCTGACATGGATTATCAACTGTTGTTTGACGACTACAACCGGGAACGACAGGTTAACATGCCCTCCGAAGCAAGGAGACGCTCAGAAATTAAACCACTTTTCTCACCCATCTACAGACAGACCGCGTAGTTCCTTGCAATAGCCGATCACTTACGGGCCAATGAGAGCAACTGGATGAGCGTAGCGTGTTTTGTTGAACGTATTTTTAAAATAGTAATTGTCTCCGAATTATATTTTAATTTTCTTTAGTTCCTGATGTTCACATGTAAGTACTTCAGCCATGTTAGCCGTTGTATTGATTTTAAGATGCTGATTTTTTGAGGATAAGACCCCCAAATACACTACTGCTTATGTTAGTATAGTTTATGCCCTTGGTAATAAGCGGTAGTTAAGGGTACTGTGAGAGGTACATGTGACCACTTGTTCACGCTAGACCCAATTCTTAAGTAAGGTATGTAATACAAATGTATCTGGAAATACGCTTTTATGTTATTTAGCAAAAACTTTAATTTTCATATTAAATACATAAGATGTTTACCTACTAAATGTGGTCGATTATTGCGCACGCTCCTACAAAAAGTGGAGAATCAATTTATATGAGAAAAAAATAACAAAGATTAGCAACATTCTTCCGCATTGCATATTATTCGTACATTGGCCTCACATTTAGATGCCAAAGGATATGAATAAAGTCAAATAAATTTAATATAAACCGGTAAAGTGTCGTACGTAACTGCCTTATAATTTTGTAATATTTTATCATTTTGGTTCGGAGTGTGTCTGTTAACTGTGAGTCATGAAGTGCACTTTCTTGCAAAACTCTTAGTTAGTCAGTGGTTGCGACAGAGTGAGGGCTTGTATAATTTTGGTAATTGTGGTGTAAATTGCTACGCCGTAGATGGTGGGATAAAGATGATTGTCTATTAATTGATTTCCAAACTGTTTGTCCTTCATGTTCATAAAGATAAGAGGCTGACACACCAATTTTACTGTTTTACGCCAATTCTGTCCGTAAAAGATAAATAAGTAAATATCTACTATATAATAAGGTACATATAATTAGTAAGTAGGTATATATAGTTTTAAGTATGGTACAAATAGTACCTTATGATATAGTACTTTGTACACTTGCAACTGCCCCATCTCTGTAACTCCTTTCTCCTTTCACTACCTAGGTTGCCTGGAAGAGATCACACTTTGTGATAAGGCCGCCAATTGTACTATAATAATATGTATGTTGTCGCTTTGTATTATTTCTTAAGGTGTACAATAAAGAGTTTATCTATCTATCTATCTTGGGACAACTAACAACAGAGCCTGCACTATGGCAATTTACCATTTTAATATTTTTCTAAATACGTACATATTATAGATAAATGCCAATAGCCGCTGGATGCGGGCAGCGCAGGACCGGCTATTGTGGAGATCCTTGGGGGAAGCCTTTGTCCAGCAGTAGACGTCTTTCGGCTGATATGATAATGATGATGATGATAGATAATATAAAGATAACAAATGTGTGTGGGTGTAACACGCAGAACAAATAATCGTGCTCATCACACAAGATGGGTGGAAATCAAACCCATTACATCTCGCTTAGCAGTCAGGATCTCTAACCACCAAACTAACAGGTCAGGTAATGAGTACGGGTCAAAATGCAGTAAACAAAAACATATAATAATAATTTTAAAACAAGGTGAAAACTAACAAAATATTACGAAATATAATAATAATAATATCCGTATCCTGAGACACACGGCCATCCGATCCCAAACTAAGCAGAGCTTGTATTATAGAAACCAGATATTGATATACTACGTAAACTATTTTGTTTTTGTAAATACATACTTATGTAGATAATTACATCCAGACTCACATATATACTCGTATAGTAAATCAAAGACTGCAAAGTATTTTTATAAATATAAAATACACGTTTTTGTTTTATTTTTATCTAAGACAACGCCTGCAACCTGCATGCATCCTGTGTCACGGGGTACATAACGGATATGAAATTGGCGAACACAAATGATTGATGGGCGTCTGTCAAAATGGTTTTATTTCCGAGCGACTACGTGCTTCGCTGGACATGTTAAGCAAATTGGTCCCAGCTGTCATCATTAGACAATAGTCGTTAAGCCAGTCAGAGACCTCACGGGTGGTTTCGGAAATTCTGACACTAGGATAACCACTGCGGGTACTTAAAATTAAATATATGTAGTTAATTTGTGACTACAATGCATGTTCTGACTTGTCTGAGACTCTGACAAGCGCTTTTTAATGTTTATTTGAATAAACGGGTCGCGGGTTCGAGTCCCGCGCCGGACAATTATTTGTGTGACCCATAAATAGTTGTTCTGAGTCTGGATGTAATTTGTGTCCGTCTATTATATGTTTTAAAAGTACCCCGTGAAACAGGGACTAGATTTCCTAGTGCGGGCGTTTTTATTTTTTTATTTAGTAGGTGTCTTATGCGATTTGCATAAAACTGTATTCTCATTGGTGACTCGGCGGATTTTAACAAATGCCTACATTGCCATTCAGAATTATTCATCTATAGTAGTAGTATTATGGTCGGTACTAGAACTATGCCTACGTAAAAATGTGCTTGCGTAGTTCTTGTGGAGTTCTAGAAATATTTAGCAACGTAGAAGCAAGTGCATTATTATCGCGATAATCCAAGTAATTGGCTATAAAAATTAGTGTGTAACGGCAACGTTGATCGATGTGTTACGGTGTGTGGGCTCGAATAATTTGATTAAAGTATTTGTACCTTACAGCACATGCGTGAATAACGTACAGAATGAATGCCACGAAACAGGTATCTGGTGTATTGCATTTATTTTTATAATTCGGATTCTATTCACTATAGTATAACTAATGTTAGTAATTAATATAATATATTTGAGATTTATCTGCTCGCACAGTAGATCCATCACGTCTTTTATCATCCGGCTGTGTTCCCTGCACTCGCGTAGTATGTTGACCGAGACGATATATTATATATGAATGATTGTAATGTAATGTAAACATGTAGACACACTATAGTCATATTTCAAAATATTGGTACCGTAATATGTAGTGAATCCAGTAGGGAACAAAATTTTAGTAACGCATTAATATTGTGTCTATCTCTATTACACCAGGTTTATAGAAATACATACAATTAAGTACGTTTCATCCAGTATTACCATTACTGCACACTCAAGGACGGGGCTTCCAATAAATATTTATAATTAACCACAGCACTTTATTTATATATAATACTAGCTGGTGCCCGCGACTTCGTACGCGACAATTTTGAAAGATGACCAATGTAAAAAATGTAATATTTAAAACAATCAAGCAATATGAATTTAAGAAAACCTAACCTATAAATAACTCAACTAAGAAAGAAACTAAGGACTACTTTGCTACTATTATTTAAAAAAAAAGGAAGAAAACATAAAAATTGTCCTTATTGCCAGTAAGTCAAATAATAATCAACGATGCATTAATCACAAAGGTAACTTCCATTAGATTAGGTTGCGACCACGGCATTGATAGGTCTAATATCACATTTTGTGAACGAAACCATAGCGCGATCTAAAACGATGATTACGCCATCTACTAACAAAACTATAAACTTGTAAAATTAAGATGTGTGCATATTTTTTGGGTGAGATTTATTCGATCATCTATTAATTCAGATTTGGACTACCTTTTATTTTAAGCATTTATTTATTATAACCGATATGCCAAATAAGTCCCGCGATCTGAAACGAACGAACGCCATCGAGTTACAAAATTGTGAACTTGTAGATCACTAAAAATAAGATGATATTTTTTGGGTGCGATCAACTGCGATCATCTCGACACCAACAATTTATATTACGCTAACTCGAATTTTAGGTAAATTCGTTTTTTATCCCAATTTGATTAAAATATTGTTGTTTTAATTTGTTATAAAAATTACAAAAATAAAAGAATTTACAAATCTTATAAAACGCTAAGTCTTTATTTAGACGACGACGAGTACGGCATTTTAAGCAACTTGGCATAAAAAAACGAAATTATTTAAAATTCGAGTTGGCGTAAATTGTTGGTGTCGATCTATTGAATCGGTTTTGGATTACCTTTTTTTAACAACAAATTAATCCCTGAATTTTGGTTCAAAAATATATATTGCTTTAAATTTAACTGAAAGACCAAATAACAATTTTCATACATTTAACTCCATAAAATAACAGATTTTCATACCAACGCACATCCCCTATTTTACGTCCTTACGGGTGGTATTTCCAAAAATCCTGAACTATATATTTATAATTTTTAACTGGAAGGCCAAATACAGATTTTACCTTAAAATGTCACATTTTTCATACAAACTTACATCCCTTATTTGTCACCCTTAGGGGTGGACTTCTCAAAAATCCTGAAATACATATTTTTAATTTTTAACTGAAATGCCAAATACCAATTTGCCTGCGTTTAACTTAAAACTTGTCACATTTTTCATGCAAACTTACATCCCCAATTTTACGCCCTTGGGGTGGAATTTTCAAAAAAACCCGAAATATACTTTAATTTTTAACTGCAAGGGCAAATACAAAGCCAAAAAATGACGGATTTTCATAAAATCTTTCATCCCTTATTTTACTCCCTTAGGGGTGGTATTTTCAAAAACCCTTCTTTTGTGGATGCCTTCGTCATAAAAGCCGTGTAGGCTGTGCCTTGATATGTCAGTCAGTATAAACCTACATCCCCTATTTTACACCCGCGGGGGTGGAATTTCCAAAAAATCCTGAAATAAATATTTTATAATTTTTAACAGAAAAGCCAACTACTAATTTTCATGAGTTTAACTTCAAAAATATCGCACATTTCATACAAACTTACATTCCCTATTTAGTGCCCTTCGGGGTGGAATTTTGAAAAATCCTGGAATATTTATTTTTTATTATTTACTGAAATTTCAAATACCAATTTACATGCGTTTAACTTCAAGTCGCAGTTTACATAGAAACTTACATCTCCTATTTTACGCCCTTAGGGGTGGAATCCTCAAAAATTCTGAAAAATATATTTTTAATTTTCAGCTGAAATACCAATTTCAGGCGTCTAACTTAAATATTGTCACATTTTTGATACAAACACATTTGATACAAACTTAAACCCCACTTAAAACCAACTTAAAACCAACCCCACTTAAAACCTATTTGACGTTCTTGTGGCTGGAATTTCCAAAAATCGTGAAATACATATTTTTTATTTTTAACTAAATGGCTAAATCCTAATTTTCATGCGTGTAACTTAAAAATTGTCACATTTTTCATACAAACTTACATCCCCTATTTTTCGCCCTTGGGGGTGTAATTTCCCAAAATCCTGAAACACATAATTTTTTATTTTTTACTGGAAGGCCAAATACTAATTTTCATGCCTTTAACTTCAAAAACGGCAAAGTTTCGTACTAACTTTGCACCCCCATTTTACCCTCTTGGGGGTAGAATTTCGAAAAATCCTTCCTTATTCCTTGTCTACACTATAAAGAAAACATTTGTGCAAAATTTCAGCTTTCTAGGTCCAAGGGTTTGGGCTGGGCGTTGATGAGTCAGTCAATCAGTCAGGACTTCTCTTTTTATTTATATAGATTTAATTACTCGGCTTAGTGACCTTTTCGTCAATACAAAACATAGGTATCCGGGGCATCAAGATTGTTTGTAAGTAGGTAATGCAATTTAAAAGTTTTTCTTCTACTTTCACTCTGGTGAACTATTTACTTTGTGTCTAGAGTGGATACGTAAGTTTCTTGTTAGTGTAGCCTATGTTACGTTTAAAATACGTTTAAAATAAAATTATTGGGAACGTACTAGCTATTACAATCGGGAACAAACTGAATTCTACATAAAGTTATATAAAATTTATGATAGAACTTTGCATTGTGAGTTCAGCCAACTTCCATTGTCAAATTTTTAAATATTTGAGTACATTAAGAACCAATATAGATTGTATAATGGTCATAATTTCTAGCGGTGTGGTTTCACCGATGAATCAGAACAAAGTTAACCACTGTAACTCGCAAAGTATGCAAACATTGTCATCAATCAGAGAGCTAACGCAATTTGTATAGGGTGCTTTATTAATTTTAAATTATAGATTGTTTCCTCCTCCTTGCCAAAAAAGGCTCAATCTAAATAGTATTATTGACAAAAAATCTCTTCGGTCAGTAAAAATTCTAAGCAGCAGCTGACGGTCAAGACTTATCTATGTGGAAAATACATTAGGCAAATATTGTGCAAAGATTCAACCTTAATTATAAATTTCAAATAGTACTTATTGACAACCAGAGTGTATGCAATGTACCGCTAGTTTATACTCGTCTGCGACGTGACAGGAACCATCCTTTGTGTCATGCGCACATTTAGAATTCATTATAATCTTCTTGGAAACGCAAAAGGAGTCTATGGACTCCTGGTGGATGTGAACTTAACATTGAATTTATAAAGTGAATTTCTTCAAAAGTAGAAAAGAGACAGGAGAGGGGAAACATGCATTAAATTTAATGTTCGATAGATAGATAAACTCTTTATTGTACACCAAAGGAATAACAAATAATAAACAATTAAAACCTTAAAAATATACAATGGGCGGTCTTATCACAAAACATGATCTCTTCCAGACAACCAAAGTAAAGATCGGAGAATGGAGTTATTGAGTTGGGCAGTTGCCGGTGTACAGATACATTACAAATATCATAGTACATATAAAAAATATATATTACTCAATGTTTAACCATCATTCGTCATTCTTAGACCATCGGCGCCATGTCCGTGTATACAATATGTTATTGACATCGTCTTTATTATATAAGTTATAAAGGTGGCCTTCTTTGTCCAAGTGTATACACTGTTGATTGGTAAATCATAGAAGACCCAGAAGAAAATGTATGCTTTCAATTAGATGAGAAACGGGGTGGGAATATAAAGATGTTAAAGTTTTTATATGTATTATACAGGTAAGTCACCAAACAAACTGCTGGCCCACATATCATCGAAGATTATCTGGTGTATAAGTGAAAGCCACCCTTATTATTTCTTAGGCAAATTAAGCTATTAACTTCAACCGCAGATAATGAGGTCCTGGGTTCAATTCCCGGGTCGGTTCAAAAAGTTATTTTGAAAAAAGAGAGCACGTAAAACCGTCGTACCTGTAACTGGCCTCTTACCGGTTGTGTCGCTAGACGTCCCATCGGATCATGAGAGTGATGGAATATAAAGTGCCCGTGTGTTTGCTCACACAATTGTGCACTATAATATGTCCAGCGCAGTTGGCTAATCTCCACTGAGACTGGCCGCCGTGGCCGCCAATCGGCCGGGAGGACATTATTATACTAGCTGTGCCCCACAGTTTAATCCTTGTTAAACTTTATAAATTATAGCCCATGTGTTAATCTAGGGTGTCAGCTAACTCCATACCAAATTTTATTAAATTCGCTCCAGCCGTTTAGACGTGAAAAAGTAACAAACATACACACTCACACAAACTTTCGCCTTTATAATATTAGTGTGATTAATGGTGCTTATGACTTCTATTCGTCCGATCTATTGTTGCAGAAGGATTCACACACCTACCAAACAGTTGCGAAACCTGGATTTAACATTCCGTACATGGTTACTAGTAATTATTTAAAACCGGACAAACTATGTGATTTCATAACGGCTCGTCGTCAGTCAACAAAGATGGATTCTGTCTAAGGCTTAGCGCAAACATTCGACATTATTTTGTTCAGATAAAAATAATAAAATCTTTCTAGGTTCGTAATAGTATTAATTTATCAATTCGCGATACTTCTTTGACAGAATATGTGATGAATTTTTCACTTTACTCTTGCCAACTTAGGATGTAGTTCAAAATATTAGCATACACAAATTTCTCCAGTTTTAGTTTAATGTAATGTGTACCTATCGATAATCAGGATATAATTATAATTTAATTACAATGAATGGAAATATATTAATTCTTCTTAATCGTATGGGCAGTGGTTATCCTGGTGTCAGAGTTGCTTAAGCCGCCGTAGGTCTCTCGCATGCCCTGACTGACGACAACGACGGGAACCGACAGCTTAACGTGCCTTCCAGAGCACGGAGACGCTCATAAAGGTCACTATGATGAACACCTATCTTTAAAATGATCGTGCGCAGATCACTTGCGTTCCGGTGGTGCAACTGGCTATGACAAAATTTCAAAGTAGTATTAGGCACTGATAGATACTGCATGTCTTACCTTAAGTATTTAAGAATGATTAACTAAGGTATTGCTGGTTATTGCATGTGCACTGTTATTATCCTTCAACGTAAAGATTACTATCATTATTCACCGCTTGATTCTTGAAATCAGGATATTCTGAATTAAATATTCATTTTTAAACTTAATTAACCCATTTCCCATTAATCCATTAATATTTACGATCTCAATCATGCAGTTTCATAACATCGTATTTGTGTATTAAAATAATGGGTTGTCGGTAAGACTCGGTTTAATGATTATTTATCGACTTCGATCGACATAGGTAATCGGCTGTATTTATATTTATTTTTTTGACATGATGATTCATGTAGGTTAGGAGTTTTAACTGTTTCACAAATCAATAGATCAGAACGGGAACTCACGCTATCTATCGAATAAAAGTACAAACTAAGAGTGCGAGAAGACTCGGTGTATAAGACGAAGTGTAGGTTTTCAGGGACCTTATGTGCAACTTTTTGGGTTGTGTGGTGAGACCTTTCACCACCTTATCTCATCTCATAGTGTAGAAATCTCAAAGGAATACTTAGCACGGGACAGGCAGTAGCTTCTTCCAGTGAAATGATAACCATCGTAGCAGTATGAAGGTCATATTTTACAAAGAGAAGCTGGCAGGATCTTTTTTTTTTAAGACAACGCCCGCACTTAGGAATTTTATCCCTGTGTCACGGGGTACTTTACAAACATATAATAGACAGAGACAAATTACATTCAGACTCAGAACAACTATTTATATGTCACTCAAATAGTTGCCCGGCGCGGGACTCGAATCCGTGACACTAAGGGGCGCGGCGACTGTCTTAGCCGTTGCGCCACACGTGCAACCTATCTGCAAAATATTCTGAAATTTAAGAAAGCTTTTGAGTAGAAGTAGACGTCATTCGGTTGATAAGATTATGCAAGTGTCTACATAAAGCGGGCCGCTTGGCCGATTGTGGAAATCGGATGTGTGCGCCAATCCTAAACCGGTATCCGATGACGCGTCCTTCACTAAACAATTACATTAATCTCCGTAAATTCGTTAACGTAGATGTTTCACATGGATTGTAGGTCGTCGGCATACAGTACTATTCCTCAGAAGTAAATATTACAATGGTCATTTTGTTATGGATTGTTGATACCAGTTTAAGGCAGTTATTCATGCTGGGATTGCTAAATGCAGCTGACAATTGAATTGTTAAATGAAAATGCGTGAAGTATTTATCCTCATTTCGAGGAATATATTGCTTACTTGGCTACCTCGTTGGTCTAATCATAGAGTGTTAAACCCTGGATAATGAGTTCCTGGGTTCTAGGTCGGGTTTAAAAATGTAATTGGGATTTTTCTCTTCAGAAAATTTCTCAATTTATCAATTTGACCGTAAGAAGTGCCTCAGAGCAATTAAAAGCGTCCTTTATCTGATGGTGTTGGATAGCCTGCCTATACTTCAGCACTATAATATGTCCGACGCAGAGGGTTAGTCTCCATTGAGACTAGCCGCTATGGATGATATTCGACCAGGGCCTCTACCGGCTAAGCCGCTGAACATCGATTTCTTAAATGGCGTTCAAATAAATAAATGTAAAAAATTACTTAATCAATCGTTAAATCGGCTTCAATGTTGGCAATTGATTCCGGACCATTCATGATGTCACATGTGGTCATGGAAGCCGATTTAACGATTAATTTTTAACTATTATTTTTTTGAACGCCATTCTCGAAAACGATGTTCGGCGACTTAGCAGGTAGAGCCCCAGGAGGACATTATTGTTAATGGATGTAATAAAATGGTGTGCGAAATGCCATGCGATGTACGAATGGACGGTGTGTCTACCAAATACTAGAAAATGTGTGTGTGTGTAACACACATTTTCTAGTATTTGGTAGGCGTGAAAATTGATGGCCTCCGCCCAAAATCATGTGCAAAAATTCTATGGCTTACAATTTTCTAAAACTTATCATTAACAGGGAGGGCCCTGTTAATGATAAGTTTTTAGGACCGCTTTTTAGGACCGCTGTCCGTCCATCTGTCTTTGTAATTTTTCTATATTTATATTTTTCTTGTTATTTTTTTATAGGGTGTGTATTATAGATGTCACAGAAAAAAAAACAAGAATTTTAAATAAAAAGGTAATCTAAGAAACGTGATATTTTAGACGTCTTTTATTCGCCCTTAACGATCGATGCAAACATTTTAAGAAGGTAGGAAACTCTTCATATGCGACTCACATATAGCCGGTTTTCTCTGAAATCACTACACTAGTATTTTGATCGCATTTTACCTTGAGGTATATACTTTATGATGTTTTTAATGTGTTATTTTTGTATAAATATATTCGGTAGGTCTGAGAATAGGTTGTAAATGTTGTTATATTACTTCTTTCTTACCCTTAAGTGGCCCACCCCAAAACGTAACAGTTTTGAGTTTTGGGATATTATTTATAATTTTGTATTAATAAATACACATCAATATCCACTCTCCTACCATCAACTCCCCTTCTTTATAGCGATAGGTAGATATAATACTCTTTAATGTACCCACTCAAACGGAAGGCGTACAGAAATACATTGGATTTAAAGAGCCTATAACAGGCGGCATTATCGCCTATATTAGTACTGTAATAATCTTCAACTCTCAGTGGTCGGTAACTGATCAATTATCAATCGATCAGTTATCCCCGCCAGGCGTCTACCGGTGTCTCTTCTCACCCAGCAAACAGCACGAAGTAGAGATGGAAAAGAAGCCGGTCTCCTGATTTTCTCGCAAAATAAGCATTCTCTCACTCCTCACAGTTTTCCGCCATTATTATTGTTTGGGCATCGATCGTGGCAGTGCAGATGAGTCTGTGCAAATCTGATGTTAATTATATTCTCATAGTTTTAGCATAAATTTGCAGAATTAATTTGTTGTGTTGTTTTTTAAGCTTATCATCGTCCACACCGCTCCATTCCTCATACAGTCATAGATAACACACTTACAATAACTTAGTTATTTCTTATCAATATAATGCACTAATTATCTTATTAAAAGACGAAGTGAAAACTTAATTATAATATTAACTTATATTTTATTTTAACTTGAAAAACTGCGATTAAGTTGTCAGCCACTCTCATTACGTTACACTTGTGAACACGTGGTTAAGGCCCATTACTAGCTGGCATTTACATTGGAAAATAAAATAAAGAACAGTAAAGAAATATATTCCTCATTTTCTTTGGTATGACTGGTTGGCAAATGATAAGTTGTTTTATTTTCTAAGCATTTCCATTCCATTCTCCACGTTTTTGAGAGCACATTAGGCTTATATTATTTGAAATCAGTCTTACTTGGCTGCTGCCATTAAGGTAATACTGCCCATTAGAGCAAGTAAGTGAATTCTGTTCCCTAGTAGTATAGTCATTCCCGTCGTTACCCGATCGTTTCGTTTTTGTGAATAAACCTATTTTTTTAGAAGTTCAGACCTACCAAAAATAAATATATGTCTATTTCAAACTGCCGTAACAGATTCGGCGCGATGAAACAAAAATAATAGACAATCAAATACAGCCTATTTTATCATCTACCATTTATTACCAAAATAAAAAGCTTTAGCTTTAAATGAATACAAAAATTTAGAATACCTCGATTCATCATCATCATTACAGCTAAATAAGTCCACTGCTGGACAAGCCTCCCTCAAGAATCGTCTTGGGGGGATATGCCATAATCGCCACGCTTGGCAGACGGGTTGGCGATCGCAGTAAGATGGTCATAGTAATCAGAAGGAAGCTGCTGCCCATCCTCTGGCAGATATTCCCTCGGGTCGACTTCTACGCCCCCCATGGGATGAGATGGGGTGATGATATTCTGATTCCGATATTTGTCGCCGTCACCACACAGCTTAATGAATAGCTAGAATACCTCGATTACGTCAATTTTATTATGATTCCTTTTTCCCAACGAAGCATTCCTCTTTAGTCGTCAGCTAGTCATGTTACACTTGTGAGCATGTATAATTCAGAGTAGAATGTGCGGTATTCATTATTATTTATGTAAATATGTGAGCATTCTCGGTTCTATGTATATCTCAAGTCTACATACAAAATGGATAAAATCAAAAGAGTCCAGATTTCTTTTTTGGGTGACAATAATGGGTAGACCTATCAGAATCAGAGAAACACTGCCAGAAAACTCATGATATATGGATCAGTGGAAAGAAGTTGATATAGTAAGAATAATGATACAACATCATATAAACTAGTATAGTATATAACTAGTGACTAGCGCTGAATGGATATTAGCTGAAGTAAAATATATTCAAATATAACCATATACTAAGCCTTTTTTTATAATAAGTGGTTTTTTGTAACCATTTAGGTGGGTTAGCGTAATCGACGGCGAGGATCGCATTAGCCCCTTAACCCCTGATCGGAGATCCCGTGCTTGTAGGCAGTGCCAGTGATCACACCCTTTTTAGAATTTCGGTTTTGTACTTCAGCGACCCCCTGAGCTATGGCCCGAACCCCATAAGAGTCGGTATAAGACACTTAACTTAAGCTACTGGGTGAGCACCTTCTGCCCTGTCAACCGCTCGGTGTCCACAATTTTTAAATTTTAATATTAGTACTATATTTAAAAAGGCCGTGCTTTTTCGTAATTAATCCTCATTATTACTTGCATTATTAATATTTTAGATAAAAGTTTTAGTTAGATATGCGTACTAATTTCGCTAGTTAGGTGCTTATGTGTTGCACTTATTGTTGAATTCAAACGTATGGACGTCGCCATTTCTTATTGCTATATTCATCATTTATAAACTTTATGATTGCGTCATCATCACTGTAATTCATGTGGTGTCGCAATATTGCTATTAAGGCATAAGGAAAGCTATTTTAGAGATGTGCACAGACTAAAATGTAGTACAGTCAAGGGCAAAAGTAGATGATAAAAATCGGATATTCAATGGTACCTAATTATCTTAAATTGCGGCTTAATAGTGGTGAAAAGTTTTAAAGTGCTTGAACGTTAAGTGTTAATAATATTATCTAATGATACAGCCACCCAATATCGATGTTTTTTTTGTATACACACGGCCATCTGATCCCAAACTAAGCAGAACTTGTACTAGGAGTGGAAACCAGATAATTTATATACTATATATAAATTACACCCAGACTCAGGATAAACAGACATGTTCATGCACACAAATATCTGTCCTGGGTGGGAATCGAACCCACGACCTCCGGCGCGAAAAGCAAGCTTTTGCCAACCACGCCATCAGGCCCGTCATAATCATTCATAAACCCAGACCGTTCGTCAAATTCAAATTCAATATTAATTTATTCCGTTAAAATATTACATTTAATTTTGTGTGGAATCGACAAATTATTTATACCCTACGTGCAGTGGATGTCGTGGCAGCTACTGAGAAACACTGCCAGAAAACTCAGTATATAAAATTCCATTGTACTTAAATGTGTTAATTTAGAGCGACTCAATCCTAAGCTGTTTGTTACTTAAATCATCAGTTACAAACACAAGGTTATGCTTATATCTTTTTCCGTAGCCAAATGGCAAAATAACGGAACCCTTATAGATTCGTCATATCTGTCTGTCTGTCTATCCGTCCGTATGTCACAGCCACTTTTTTCCGGAACTATAAGAGCTGTACTGTTGAAATTTGGTACGTAGATGTATTCTGTGAACCGCATTAAGATTTTCACAAAAATAGATAAACATAGAATACATAGAACTGTAACTCAAATTTTTTTTCATGTACCCATACATGTGGGGTATCTATGGGTAGATCTTCAAAAATGATATAGAGGTTTCTAATATCCTTTTTTTCTAAACTGAATAGTTTGCGCGAGAGACACTTCCAAAGTGGTAAAATGAGTGTCCCCCCCTGTAACTTCTAAAATAAGATAATGATAAAATAAAAAAAATATATATGATATACATGAAAACTAACAATGAAAATTGGTTTGGACGAGATCTACTTAATAGTTTTTTTTAATACGTCATAAATCGTAAACCGCAATTTACCTTTCATTTAATCAACTGGAATACTTGCTGCTACGGAATCCTTCATGTGAGAGTCCGACTTGCACTTGGCCGGTTTTTTACCCTACCGTGCAGTGCAGGACGTGGCATCTACTGAGAAACACTGCCAGAAAACTCAGTAGGAATCCCTTTTTTAATATTTATTTCATAACATAATTAACATAAAATTACAATGTTCTTAAATGTGTTAATTTAGAGCGACTCAACCCCAAGCTGATTGTTACTTAAATAACCGGTAACACAAGGTTATACTTATATCTAATATTTATATTATAAGTATCACTCCTTTAACAGGAGGAGTCTTAATTTTTATGCACATCGATTTTGATCATTTACTTTTGCTGTTGTCTGTACCTACCAGATACCTGAGGTATACGCAGTCAAGCATAACGTATGCTAATTAAATTATGATTGTTTCTCTCATTGATTGAGAATTAATATTTTATGAGTGAAATGCGTTCTAAAATATATTCAACACTACTTGACATTAAAAGACTATAATGAGATTTCAACATATTAATAGTCCCATTAATATAACGGCGGGAATTTAAGAAATCATAAACTATTAGTTTGAGCGTACGTATGTACAAGCAATTAATTACTCGTATGCGAGTGAATGTCTAGATTTCGTAATAACCCCATGACTTGATTACTCCCTAAGCACATATTTAGCTAAACTAAAATATGACTATGACGTTTTACCGAAAGAGCATAAATCTACACACGACAATATGCTCTTTTCTGATGAGTTTGTCCTCTCACGGGATGCTGGAAGAGATTTTGGATTAACCATACTCATTGCTCTAATTGCAAAACATTTAATCAGTTGGAGGACAAAAATGGAAAAATGCATTTAAAAAAAAACATTGTTAGTATCAATATCGGCAAGAAGGAAGAAAGGAAGTTAACGGTTTGTTTATTAAACCCCCGTGCAGCATGAAAGCCCATTGATGCACGTCCACGTCTTATCAGATCATGAGAGTGAGGATATAGGTAGTGCACCTATAAACATAGGTGTAGATTATTACCCATACATTATAAAAGGTGCCGCGCAGATGCTTAGTTTCCATGGTGGCTGTCTCAAAAGTTCGTTCTCGAGGACATTACAATCTTATGTACGCAAAATTATTGTCAGTTTTATTTTATTTTATTTGGAACAACAAACAATATCATCACTGATAAACATTTGCGTAATGAACTACGTTATTCGCAGAATACGTAGAACGTAAACATGTTTGTACAGTCAGCACCAAAAGTCGATGAACAGAATGTATATTTAACAGTACAGTTACGGCGTCAAATCAGGGTAATCTAATGATAATATTTAATGGATAAAAAGTCTGTACAGACGCCATCCATTAAATATATCATTAGATTACCCTGATTTGACGCCGTAACTGTACTGTTAAATATACATTCTGTTTATCGACTTTTGGAGCTGACTGTACATACGCCAGCACATCACTATACCCTAATCTGTCAAATTTCCCCAACTGAAAGTGAACCTAATGTTTATGTGTTAAAGTTGAAAATCTATAAAATAAAAGAGACAAATTGGGGTAGCTGGATGTGCCGGCGTCGGTACTTAATACCTTTTATACCTAGGAAAATTCTCGACCACTGAAATATGGTTTATAATTATATAAATGTCAACAACAAAAATGAGACAAAACACATATCTTTTCTAATATCTGTACCAAAATACACATTTATATTTTCTTATTTTTTTTATCGTAAAACGAAATCTCTCCAATTAGCATAATACTAATTAATCCGAGCACATAACGAAAGGGAAACCTTTCAACACTGAATCACTATGGATTTTATGAAGGTATTCGGTTAGTATGTCAAGCATACCGGTTCAACTCGTATGACACCTTACTCACTCTTACCCGTATTAAAAGAATTACCTTTGGATTCTTGTAGTTCATGATTACTTAGTTAAAAAAGCAAGGGAGGTCACAGATCCTAGTACATACATACATAGACTTACGCTTGTTTCCCAGAGGGGTAAGCAGAGACAACGGATTGCCATTTGTCACGATATTTGCACGCCTCTTTGGCTCGTTTATTGTCATTATATTCTTCATACATGCTCGCCGTTTTAGGTTACTTCTGACCTGGCCTTTCTTGAGAACATCTCCGATTTGGTTATAGAATGTTTTACGAGGTCTTCCCCTTCCGGTTGTACCATTCACAAATGCCAGGTATACTTCTTTTGGTCAATCTTCTTTCATTCATCCTTTCTAAATTCCCAAACTATCTCAGCATACATTTTTCAATCTTTCTGACAACATCCTCTTTTATACCACTAGGCTCCTAGATCCGAGTAGCTTATAGAAAATCTTTGTGTAAACTTAAGTTGTACCTTTATGTATAACAATCGCCTGGGATAGAACCATGAGTTATATAGCACTCTTCATCACATATGAAAGACCACCAATGGAACTCCATAAGAACATGGATCCGGTGGAAGCATTAAAGCGCGACCGTCGTTATAAACAGAAGGTCCTTCGTAACAATAATATTGAATTCGTACCTTAATATAGACAGAACCATTCAGACAATATGCAGTAGGTAAAATATAGCTAAAACTATGAATTTCGATAATTAAACCGACATAATCTCTTTGACAATAACTTAATACAAGGGAGCTAAATATCATTAATATTATGAAATAAATTTTGAAAATGTTTTAACAACCCGTGTACCTAAATATCTATATGTATCTAGAAATAATTATGTATACTTAACTATTTTACTACAAACATGTTCTGACTATTTACAAGCGCTTTTTTAAAGTCTACGTGAATAAATACCTTTTTTTTATTTTTTATAACATCTTAGTGCCGTACCTGTGCAACGCTGAAAAACCTCGCAAGTAAAATCAAATTACTCCCCATTGTCCTTGCGATATAACAACAGCACTACCACAATTTGCTGCAATGTTCCACAAAGACTTATGCTGGGTTTTAAAATATTGATTTTTTTAAACATTGCATTTTTGTAAATCGAGGAGTAGTAGATGATTATTTCTTAATCTATGAACCTCTTTGAAATATGGTCATATTTAAAATTATATACTCTTTTCATGGTGAACATAGAGGTATTGACTACAAACTTACGGATGAAAGCCAGTTTGACTATTGCTAGCCCTTTAAGCCTTTGGTCAAGATACCTATAGCATTGAAAATCCACCCTTGCCTAGCGAGTGACGAGGGTAAAGTAATACATGACAAATAGGAGAGTTGCTTTCACCAACATTTTTATATCGTCTTGAAACCACGTTTAGGCGTGCATTAAGATTTATAGCAATCTAGATATTGCCACTTCAGAAGCTAGATAGAATTTTCTATTCTTTACATTGTGTTGGTCGATATATTTTTTTATGATGCTCTATATAATGTAAATTAATTTACGCATTCTAACGAGTACGAATTTCAAGGATTTCACCATTATTCGTGAGCCTTACGCTATCATTATCAATTGCAGCCTATATAGTAAATTTTGTAACAAATACCTCATAACAGTAAAATAGAGCCTCAATAAGGTAATTATAGATCATACATGTGCTGATGATATGGTAATAATCTCGGTTATAATCGATCATAAAAATCTGTAGCAATTTAGTGGAGATTTCGTAAAGCCGTTGCATCTTGCGTGTTGCTCTTAATTTGTTCAGTAACAATCCATGTTCGTGTTATTAATACGAAAATATCAGTTAATTCTTTCTTAATTGCAGTACTCAACCAAAGCTAAGATCATTAATTTATCAAATGATAGTTGAGTGAAATTATTGCCTGAGTATGAGAAGCATAGAGGGTAAAAACTCTATTTTAGTTTATTCTGCCATGCCCTTTTCTCATTTCTATTGGGGATGGGGATTTACATCTGACCAAAACCAAACCGTAAGGAACCAGAAACAGAGCACATTCTTGGTTGTTATGAAACCATATATGACAATCATTATACAAATACAGGGTGAGTTGACGTTCAAACGCAAAATTTAGATACTTATGATGGGGAGTCTCCGAATCACCCCCATGTATGTTCTACGATATTGCGTTTATTTATACTTTGAAAATTTATGAGTCCTGAGAGCAAACCCTAATTTTGAACTTTCGAATAAATTCTGAGCTCAAACCCTAGGTTTGAACTTTCGAATAAATTCTAAGTCAGTTCTGCAATGATTAGATAAACCATACTTTTTAGGATGTTATGTTAGACTATGCTAAGCAGTTATCACAAAAAAACTGAACCAGATATGTTGAACAGAACGATAAAAAATCGAAAACTGATGTTAGGTGAATTTTACAATCAAAATCATTAAAAAGGGAACACGTTTGAACGTCAACTCCTCAGGCCGGCCTGTATATGCTCTCCGAGGTACTGAGGATAGGCTTTCTACCAAACATGCCCCGGTATAAATCTTGCTTACACAAAAATTGATCGTTGTAGGAATTGTACCAAAGCCCTTTTGGACGTTAAGACTCGGCTGGAAATTAATATGTATGAGTAAAAGCTTTGTTACGAAATGAAAAATGTGTCTAACATAGATTCAGTTTATTGGTTAGACTATTTAGACTAACCGATAGGCTGAATCTATGCGAAACGGGGGGAACTAATATGCCAATATTCTTTAATTTAGTACTTGCAGCATTTTCAAATTAGGCAGTCTGTCTTCATGATTATATTTGCTATATTACAGATAATATTAATATAGATAATATTTTATAGCTGTGTACTTACAAACCTCTTTTTTCTCTTTTTCAGGTCCTACCAGTGGAGTGAAAACATATAACGGTGTTGCAAATAATGTTAATGATAAGTGAAAATAGTTCATAATAAATAATAATATTGTGTTAAGAATTAAGTGATCTGTGCGCTTGTGCAGTGTTAAATGAGTATCAACAAGATGATGACCCTATACAGAACCATTAAAGGGACGAGCACCTCCAAGAGGAAGAAAAGAGAAAGAAGGTACTGTATCTGTAATTTATATTACCGTAATGTTTATGCATGACCTAGAAATTTATAATTTAGAACATAGCCGATGATGATGTCCTCCCGACCGAATTTCGGCCACGGCGGCCAGTCTTAGTGGAGACTAGCCAATTGCGCAGGACATATTATAGTGCACCAGTGTGTGCGCATACACAGGGGCACTTTCTATTCCATCATTCTCATGATCCGATGGGACGCCTAGCGACACGACCGGAAAGAGTTCAGGTACAGGACCGACGGCTTTACGTGCTCTCCGAGGCACGGGGGTGTAATACCGCCAACTTCCAGACTTCGGGCTGATACTGAGAAATTTCTTTTTACTGAAATATCCCAAAATCACTTTTTGGCCCGACCCGGGATTTGAACCCAGGACCCCATTCTCTGCGATTGAACACGCTACCGCTAGACCAACGAGGCAGCCGATAGATGTCGACGTGTAAATTCCTCATAGGAGTGTTAGAAAGGAATCCGTAAATTTTATTTGCCCATATACATATATTGTTCGTAGTTAAGGTTCAGAGCGAATTAGCAGAACTGCAACTCCAGACTGGATTGTTAGTAAGCGCAGTTTCAATTTTCAGTTGTCGATCCAATTTATAATACGAGTATATCAGTTTTAGTTTCGAATTTCATTCCTTACAAATATTATATGCGTATCGTATAAGTCGGATACTTACTTCTATCGTAAGGGCTATAATTACCATAGTGTCTGACATATTCAAGCCGCCTATTAGGCCTCTGACATGGCTTGACAACTGTTGTCTCGTGACTACATCCGGGACCGACAGCTAACGTGCATCCCGAAGCACGGAGACGCACAGAAATTTAGCTACTTTCGCGGTCACCCATCTATAGACTGACCGCGGGTCTAGTTGCTTAACCTCGCCAATCATTTACGGACTGGTGAAGCATTTGGCTATGAGCGCTTCAATAGTATAAATCGGATGAGTCAACATAAGTGCGGCTTTTTATATGCTTGTTTAATCGAGATGATTTTGGCTACGCTTCATTACAATCCATTTATCAAATCAAGATGTAAGGTCACAGCTACAGGTTTATTCCTAGTAAGAACAGCGGTTTTCGGCTATTAGGTTAGTTAGTTAACTCAGTCTGTAACATCCTAATAGCTCTGCCGAATCAATAAATAGAGACGGATACATATTTTCCTCAATAAATAGTGTCCAGCATTTCTAAAAACTCAATAAAATGATTAACTGTACTTTATGTTCCATCTAGAATCACTAAAGACCTGGAGTAATAAAATGAACACTTTTTAGTTTTATAACAGTATGCAATCAGTTCTGCGCTAGCGCAACCGCGGCGCCGCCGCATAACTAACGGGATCTATCCGAATTGCTTAGTACACAGTTTCACTTTTACTCCGACTTGCTGCTAGTTCAGTTGAATGTCAGTAGATGGCGTTGCGTAGATGCTAATGGCGCAAGATGAAATGGCGGGATATCATTTAATAAATTTCTAAATTCTTATTATCATTATGTAAAAGTTTGTGATCGTAGATTGCTTTTATAATTTATAACATTTTGATTATTTATTAAAATATATAATTTATGCCAACAAATGCTAAAGGCCGCTTTTATTTTTGTAAAAAACGAAAGGTAAAAGGTGAAGGTCATCGCTGATTGTTATAAATCTATAAATATAATATCAAGAGAGTAAACGAGGCAAAAGAGGTACGCAAGAATAGTGAAAAATGGAAATCCGTGAACAAAAAAAGGATAATTATAACTATTTGAGCCTGAGCCTTATTTCTGCTATTGTATGTTTTTCAATGTGTATCGCCCATAAATAGAATTAACTTGATAATTCGACACTTTTTGCATTGGGGAACCAACCCAATTCGTGAATTAAAACTCAACTAAATACTTATTATTTAATAGTTGGCAGGGGGAGTTGTATGACATACAATAAAAGCAGCAGGTTTTCTGTAAACCCTAAGTTAGGGGTTATCGTGTTTTTAGCTAAAGAAGAATATCGTTATTATTTCCCAGATTCAAAAATATAGGCAGTTTTAAGTCAATTTTATAAGAAAATAAAGTAAAAACAAATAAACTTTCACGGAAAAAATCAAAAAGATATATTTTGTATTATTTATACTTAATTTACCAAGTTACGGTTAAGTTAGGACAGGAGATTATAAATTAAAGCATGCGTAATGCAAGGCATTTTGAAACATTTCGTGCAGTACGGTTATAATAAAATTAATTTTACGAAATTTTAGAGATATTTATTTCAGAGTAAGGAATTTGTACAAAATTTAGGTATATGAGACCATTTAAAAGGAATATAGGCTTATCAATTTAATTATAATAACGTATTGGCGCCTAAGGATTAAGAAAGTTGCCCTTCGTAACGGGAAAAGGCGAGGGCAAAGAAGAAGAGATCAAATCAACAAACACTGAACAAATCACGTTACAAACTTCCTTAATTTTGAAGTCGGTTATGAAGTAACTTATGGGATAATTTGTTTTCAAAATCGGGACTAGTCTCACCCTCTTACCCACCACTGCAACTCCTGTAAGCAAGAACACCAGTGGCACGCAATGAAATGACACTGAGCGGTTAGGCTCAGGCAACGAATTTAATCAGAAAGAACTAAGGAGGCGTTAGAAAATGAATAGTTCCACTTACTGAACCTATGGGATATAAGTAACTGTTTAAATAACATTTTTTACAAATCAATGCCTATGTGCTTATTTTCTCATGACAGATAGATATATCCTTCACCACAAACAAAGCGGTCTAAGGTGTTATACTCTTTACTGTCTCTACATCCTTATAAAGTTACGAGTAAGGCCAATAATACTATATGTATCTTCTCTGACAGGAAGTCTGGTAACATATCAACAAGGTCAATAACTCGAGCAGTCAAAAAACTAAGATCCCATCAGAACAACTTGACAGATACTTTACAAGTCAATTATAAAACACACAGACCGTGCTTATAGTATTCATTCTTTGCTATAACTCAATTAGTTTTTACATCTTAGTAATTAGCTTTGCTCATCAATATTAGTCGGAAGGTTTGCAACATTGTTGATGGTAAGTATTTAATCTTTAGATTAACAAGATATCTATTATTGGTAATGTTATTCTTGTGTTGTGGTATTTCTGTGTGGTGACGGCATAGAATATGTTGGAGGTTCCATATCACTGCACTAGCAGCGTTCTATGTTTAAATAAGTAATCTGCCACATTAGGCGAGTTTAACTGTTGGTTGTCAATCTGTCGAACTGAATTAAACTGTCTTGTCTGTAATGTGTGTTTTATATAATAAAACTATATAATGACATTAGGTTCATCTGCGTACTCTGTACAGCAATTTCCTACAGAATATCATCACCCCATCTCATCCCGTGGGGGGCGTAGAAATCGTCCGAGGGAATACCTACCAGAGTATGGGCAGCAGCGTTTTTCTGTGAACTATCGCCAACCCATCTGCCAAGCGGGGCGATTATGGCATTATTATTCTTTGGGAAGGCTTTCGTCCAGCAGTGGACGTACTTTGGCTGACATGATGCTGATGATGTTGTTGTCATGATACGTATGAAGTGAAATAGCGAAATTAATTCAGCATTTGGGGTTTAAACCACACTTGTACTTGTTCAACATTCCGAAAGCCATTCTTTTCTTTCTAACAAAATAAGAATAATTTTAGTACTTCATCAGTTTAATACAAAAAGCAACCATTTTAAACACGTGCCGTATAACTAGAAAGTTTTTATCATCTTCCACTATTTCATCATTCACAATTTAACTTGTCATGCTTGACAATGGTCCGTGTGGCAAGTAATTAACCCCTCAAAAGGGAGAAAATTATAAAAATACACTAAATAATAATAATAATAATCAATTAATCCTGTATGTACCACGTTTTTAAGCGAAATAAATACTTACTTACTTACTTAAAACCTTCACCAATACATTCCAGATAAATTGAAAGTATTGCAATACTTCTGTCCTTGTTTTCATCTTCTTCTACATTTTCTCTTCATTCTAGAACCATTTAATGTAAATTTTGCATTAAGTATTTTCTTCGTCCTTTATATAAGCTATGCTTTTTCTATTGTTGTATTATTAACTGATTAATATTTCGGAATGTTACAACAACCACCAAAAACCACTGGTACTGGGGTTCGAAGCCTGAACATGACAAGTGTGTTATTCATCGTCATCATCATATCAGCCGAAAGACGTCCACTGCTGGACAAAGGCCTCCGCGAAAGATCTCCACAATTGTGTTATTAATCTGTTTATTTTAGTTATGTCTATCACACTTCCTTATTATTCTCTATATACTAATATAATAATATAAACAGGTATTATGATATCTCTGTACTCAGTATATAATTAATGTCTATTTAGTCAGTGATCATTGCTTACAACCTTGTTAACTCTACAATACTTAATTATCAAATCATTTTCAATAGTTCTGACATATTACATTTAGAAATGACTGGGTTCATGGTTTGAAGGTTAATGATTGTGATAACTATGTAATTAGACAATTCTTTGTTCATATGTAATGATATCATATCACTTACAGTTTTTTTTTGTGACGTCAATCATTTGTAGAACGGAAGTGGTTTTTTTGAAAGGCTTTTGAAACTTACATATGATGGGCATCAGAAACTCTGACTGATTTCAGTAGTATATTTTCCCTTTTATGTGCCCCGCGGTTTTACCCGCGTTAAACTTTATAAATTAGCACAGCTCCTCCCGCGTAGGTGATAGCATGATAATATGTAGCCTATATGTTGACCCGATCTCTTATTAATATTCATGCAAAACTTGAAGTAAACCCATGCAGTACTTTTTGAGTTTAGCCCGGACATACATACCGACAAACAGATAAACAGACAAAAATTCTAAAAACTATATAATTGTCTTCGATATCGATTGTAGATCACGCCCCAAGTATCCTTTAAAAAAAAAAATGTTATTGGTGAAGATTTTTGGCATGACCTGGCTGGTGTCAGGAAATAAGCGGTGAAACACTAATACCTCCAATAGTAGGGGGAAATTGTCAGTTAGCTCGTCCTATTAAATTATAAGAGCAAGGAAAAAGCAGCTGTGTTTGCACACTCTTGAGTAGGTAATTTTGTCTCGCACAGTTGGCTAGTATTCGTTAAGATTAGCTGCCAGGCTCGACTACTACATGCAAAAATAGGCCGTATATGTTATGTCGAATAATTTCTTCGGAAAAACATTTAACATTAACATTGCGCAAGCGAGGGTTGATGGTTTCCACGCCGTAATCAACAAACGATGTGCGGTATATTTTTGAATTATAATATTTTCTACACTACTCATGACAATACTAGCACAACTCTATGAGATTTTCAACAACAGTGCTTCTACAACAGTCTTTTGTTAGTTCAATTTCAAAATAAACACCACACTCTACGGTGTGAATCACCAAATACACAAAAAATCCCAAGTTGATTTCGATTAAAATTCACCAAACATCCAAATCATAAAGTGGACAAAATAAATTGGGTGTCATTGGTGTGCAGTTTGCATTTTAAAAGACGGACAGTTAAATGCACCCACTATTTTATGGAGCTGCGATATTTTAACGCTGGGAATACGATAAATGTCAATCGTTGGTAACTTCAACAAAACAAGAAACTTTATAGCACGCACGACCACTCAGTGGAATCAATTATCTACGGAGGTGTTTCCGATACGATTGACATAACAATCTTCAAAAAGCGAGCCTAGTCTTTTCTTTAAGGTCGGCAGCGCACTTGCGGCTACTCTGGTGTTGAGGGTGTCCATAGGAGGCGTTGATCTCATACCATGAGGTAACCCCCTTGCTCGTTTGTCTCACTATTCTATTAATAGAATTGGTACTTTTGGAAAATGTGGCTAACGAAGTTGTTATTTTTTCTGGCAGTGCAATGAGAACACTTTTTTTTAATTATTAGTTAAATGATCTATGGGATGTTAGCACTACATTTTGTCAATGTATCTACTGATGAAAAACTTTCAACAACAACAAAGATCGTTAAAAAGTATCAAGGAACCCATCATATCATAACATAACGACGGGCCTGTTGGCGTGGTTGGTAAATGCCTGCTTTTCACGCAGTCGTGGGTTGATTCCCGCCCAGGACAGATATTTGTGTGTATGAACATGTTTGTTTTTTTCTGAGTCTGGGTGTAATTATATATATAAGTATGTATTTATGAAAGAAAAGTAGTAAGCTCTGCTTAGTTTCGGATCAGATGGCTGTGTGTAAATAATGTCCAGGATATTATAAACATAAACTTGACTTCGGAAATCATATGTTGGTATGTTAAATCATATGTTGGTATGGTATGTTACATAATATAATGAGTAGTACGATAGTACTAACAAGACAGACTCAGCCATGAAACTAAACAACATGTATATAACAGATGCCCAGCGCGTTAATTGGCGTTTCACTTGGACTAAGCATGGTAAAATATTGGCAAAGGAATCTGATGGAAAGCGCACCTTTGTGATCCGAACAGAGGCTGACATCCGTCGTGTTTTTGGCGAGCAGTCGTTTGACAAAGAAGCATAATGTTGTGAAGAAGAATAATGTAAAAAGTGGTACTATTACTCCTCTTACTAATGTGATTATTCTTAGTGCTGTCTTTATATCATATTTACAGTTTAGGATCTGCATATACACCATATTTCACCTATTGAATATATCATGTTTGCACAATTTGGTTAAGAGTGGCTCATGTAAATATTTACAATTACATTGTATTATTCATTTAAACATTATTCTTTTATCGGCTTATTGTCAATTTTCTAAATTAATAAACATAGGGTTTAACTTATATAAATATTTACAATGTCATCGTTTTATTTGTATAGATATTTTCTTGACTATATTGTGTAAATTGTCTAAATATATAGACACAGGTTATAGCTTATTCTACATACAGTTCACATTATTGGTTAACACTCAATACATCTCATATCAATACACACATTACTTATTATACACAAATGGTTAAACAAAAACAATTAAAAGTTGGACTTTTCAACGCGGGGTCACTCGGAACACGGCATGAGGAATTTATAGTAGCCATGGAGAATCTGGATGTGGACTTAATGGCAATAAACGAAACCTGGATCAAAGCGGGAGAGGAAGGTAGGGCACCATTCGTTCCTAACTATAGACTACAACACATGCCACGTACAGCTGTCTCGGGAAGGTCGCGAGGTGGCGGCGTTGGGTTTTACGTGCGTCAGGGGCTGCGAGTCCGCGCGTTGCCGCACCCGTCTGTACCAACTGTAGAGCAGATGTGGCTCCGGCTGAGCGTGAACACACAATCGGTGGTCGTCGGCACCGCGTACAGGCCGCCCTGGCTCGATGTCAGCGTATTTCTTGACGCCATTACTGATTCTGTTACTTCCTTCCGGAATGTTGATAAAATAGTATTACTGGGCGACTTTAACATTAATTTACTTGATACCTCTGATAACAAAGTGAAGCTACTCAACTGTTTTCTACACAGCACCAATCTCATTAATATAATTACGGAACCAACTCATTTTACTGATCACAGTGCGACCTTGATTGACTTGATTTGTACAGATGCCTCTGTCCGTGGAGTATCAGTAAACCACATACCTGACCTTGGACATCATGCTATCGCCACAACTGAACTTAACTTTAAGGTTTATAAACCTGCCCCTTTCTGGGTAAGATATCGGCCATTAAATGACATACTGCAAGACTTATTCCAGTATGACTTAGGGTGTATAGACTGGGACTCCATAGGCAAGCTAGGAGATGTCAATTGCATGGTTGAGACTCTAAACAACTACATTACAACTTTATTTGATCTACATGCTCCAGTTAAAAGAATTTTGATTAAAGAAGTATCTTATCCCTGGATCACCACCACTATTAAAGATATGATGCAAATAAGGGACAAACAGCACACTAAGTCTAGGCGGACCAAATCAGACATTCATTTAGAATTCTATAAGAAACTTAAATATGAAGTAAGGGCAGCCATAGACAGAGAAAAGACTGCTTACTTTAAGACTCATATTAACAGCAAAATAAAACAACCTAAAATATTATGGAAGTCCATTAAGAAAAATTTAACAAAGCACAAAACCCAAAGCCAAGATTTACCACAGCACTGCAACAATCCTGAACTTTTAAACATTCACTTTTTAAATATACCTAGTAGTGATGAAGTAACTATATCCCATCTTACACAGTTTGAATTCAACAGGTTTGGTTGTGGTAGTTTTCAAATTCAGTTAGTCAATGAGGAGCAGGTATCAAAGATTATCCATAACCTTAGGTCTAATGCCATGGGAATAGATGACATATCACTAGACATGTTAACACTGACACTGCCACAAACACTGACAACCCTCACGAGAATCATAAACAGGTCAGTGTCAACATCAACTTTCCCCGACATATGGAAGACTGCTATTGTAAGACCAATACCTAAAAAAGATAGTCCCAATGATATTAAGGATCTTCGCCCAATTAGCTTATTGCCATGTATATCCAAAATTTTGGAGAGGGTGGTATGTGACCAATTAAGCAAATATGTAGAACAATTTGGTATTTTACCTTCCAGGCAATCAGGCTTCCGTAAAGGCCACAGCACTACTACAGCTTTAATTGATGTAGTGGATAATATACTCCAGGCCAGGGACCAGGGCATGGGAACGATATTAACTTTACTAGACTTCTCTCGTGCATTCGACTGTATAAATATTTCCCTTCTATTGTCCAAACTGACATACTATGGGTGCAGTGTGGAGACAGTTAAGTGGTTTCATAGTTACCTTACAAAAAGATACCAATTAGTACGGATTAGTGGTGACAAAAATAATCATGAAGCTTCATCCTCGCTTCGTCAAGTAAACAGGGGCGTACCACAAGGCTCAATACTTGGGCCTCTGCTGTTCTTGATTTACAGTGCAGACATTGTCCATTCCATAACTTATTGCAAATTCCATCAATATGCAGATGATCTGCAACTGTATCTCTCATGCCATCCCAAAGACTGTCTTGACTCTGTAACAAAAATAAATTATGATTTAAGTAAAGTATCTAAGTGGGCATGTGAAAATTCACTAGTCCTAAACCCATCAAAATCAAAGTTTATGGTTATGGGGTCGAAAAACACCATAAGTCAAATGGAGCAGTATCGCCCTACTATTAAAATTGATGGAGACTCTATAGAGCAGGTATATGAGGCTCGCAACCTGGGTGTTATTTTCGATCCACTATTACAGTTTGAAAAGCATGTAGCAAGTGCAGTTCAAAATTGCTTTTATCGCCTCAAACTATTGTATCGAATAAGACCTTACATAAACACCGATATACGCATATTACTATGTGAGTCACTTATCCTCTCTCGCCTAAATTATGCAGACACTGTGTATGGAGCCTGTCTACTGGCTAGAACACAACGGCTAGTCCAGCGGATACAAAATGCCTGTGCCCGTTTCTGTTTTAATGTACCACCACGAACACATGTAACATCGTACATAAATAGTGGCAACATGTTAAAAATGTCAGCTCGTAGACTACTCCACTTGGCAACTCTTGTATTTGGTGTGATTGCCAACAAAAGGCCTGAGTATCTGTACAAGAAATTAACTTGGTCAACAGATGTCAATAGTTATAAAACCAGGTCTTCAGCTCACCTGATCCTAATTCCGATACATAGGACTGCAGCTTTTCGTGGATCTTTTAAATATGCCGCCGCAAAGGTCTGGTGCAATATACCTCCTCCGTTGAAGTGCCTGCGAACAGTATATACATTTAATGCCAATTATAAAAATGAATTGTTGACGCGACAAAAACTCAGTTCAAATACTATTTAATACTTTTTCAAGGCTGAACTTACCCATCTCTTTGCACACTTTTGTGGGAAGGAGTACCGCAAGACACACTATTAATGAGCTCAACACAACAATGCCCAGACGCTCATGCAGTGAAGAACTCCGTCACAATAGCATCACCATTACTCGATCAATATTGTTTTCATAGATATTTCACTTTTATATCGAAAATTCACAATTACCACTTTTACTTATACATCAAACATATTTACGCTATAAACTTAGTATTAAGAAGCATAATAATTTACTGTTCATATTAGATTTTTCAAGTAATTCAATTTCCGCGTCCCTTTTTTCTTGACATCTGTCTGACAGTCAATCCAAGAGCATATAATTGACCGACTCAGCTAAAAAATATGGATTAAATAAATGTAATGTCATTTTTTATTGGTGCACTTATGTATTGTTATGGACGAATTATGAGCAGAATGTCGACATTATAACAATTATTTTATATACTGTCTGTGTTATGCATCTCCAAATTGGTGTTAATTTATTAATATTTATTTATTAAGTTCGTTCTTGCATACATTTATTGTTTAAATTAGCTATAAGTTATATTTTGGTGTCCAGGTACTGTAAAATTCTAACTGCGACCTGTACACTAATTGTTCGTGAGTTATTTTACGTGGTTCCATCATAAAACCAGCGCTGCAACTGTTAATGTTGCAGCTAGTGCTGAGATGGGACCAATTCGGACTCACACAGATAAGAATTAAGGACTTCTGTTTGTATACATTTATATATATTGTTATTATTATCTGTGTCAGTTTACTGAATAAATGGATTTTCTTTCTTCTTCTTTCTTTCTTTCTTTCAGATGCAATATAATTGCAAAAATGTTTAACAAAGTGCTTCGATTGACGGTAATGTTTGTATGCAAACAGAAAAATATTTCACCAATTTTTCATACTTACGTTACTTAGATTTTTGACTAGAAACCCATTTCAGCACACCAATTATAGACTGCGTTTTTTTACGATACCGTTTACTGTTACTCGAGAATAAATTACTTCTGTCGACAAGTGTTTGAATCATGTTTAAGAAGCAAAAAGTACCTTTAAAATATAGCCAATATTGGCATATTATTCTTTTTCATTTTTGTTAGTTAAACCTAGTAATACTGTTAAAAATACCTAAATTTGGATGTCGTTAGCCTCAAGTAGGTACCCCGTGCAATTAACGTTACGCAATGTATAGTATTATTCATCACTAGCCGTGCCCCGCAGATTTACCCGCGTTAAATTTTATAAATTATCACAGCTCCTCCCCCGTAGGTGATAGCGTGATAATATATAGCCTATATGCTGACCCGACCTCTTAGTAATATTCATGTAAAATTTGAAGTTAATCCATGCAGTACTTTTCGAGTGTAGCCCGGACATACATACAGACAAACAGACACACAGACAAAAATTCTAAAATCTATATTTTTGGCTTCGATATCGATTGTAGAACACGCCCCAAGTATCTTTTAAAAAAAAATCCAATGTACAGTTTTGACTTTCCTACGATTTTATTATATGTATAGATTATCATGTCAGTCGAATGACGTCCAGTGGTGGACAATGGCCTCCCCCAAAGATCTCCACAATGAAGTCGTGCCTATGATTTGGTGGGATATGCTATAAACGCCACGCTTGACAGACATGGACAGAGACACGTTGTTGCCCGTTCTCTGATAGATATTCCCTTGGGATGATTTCTACGCCCTCTACGGGATGAGATAGGGCGATATTCTATGCCTTCAGCTACAAGAAATTTATATGGTATTATTATCTACTAGCTGTGCCCCGCGGTTTTACCCGCGTTAAACTTTATAAATTATCACAGCTCCTCCTCCATAGGTGATAGCGTGATAATATGTAGCCTGTATGTTGACCCGACCTCTTAGTAATATTCATGCAAATTTGAAGTAAGTCCATGCAGTACTTTTTGAGTTTAGCCCGGACATACATACAGACAAACAGACACACAGACAAAAATTCTAAAAGCTATATTTTTGGCTTCGATATCCATTGTAGATACCGACCCAAGCACCCTTTTAAAAATTTTCAATATATTAGTTTTGACTTTCCTACGATTTTATTATATGTATAGATTATTTATCATTCAGAATGCAAAAGCTGTGCGTCGCATATCGTTTATTACAACTACACCTACTGCATGGTTTTTACGTCTGTAGTTAATATGTGGGAATATTGAGTGACATCATCATCAAGCTACTTATTGAATACCCAAATAAGATGATGAGAACATTTTGCACTACACATGGTATTTAGACGAGCTGTTTAACAATCTAAAGTTATGTGAACAGCATACTTAATAAGGTACGCTGTTGACAAGTAATTTGCAATAAAATCAAATTAATGAGTAAAATTTTTATTTAAAAATTGAGAATGCGATTTCCTTTGAAACCCATGATCACTTGTCTAGGCGCTAGTTTATTGTTTACAATCAATTCTGTTAGATAAACTTACACAATTAAATTAGTGTAAAAATGAAGATTTGGGCTAAGGTTTGGTTAACTGAGGAACTACTGTTAGTTAGTATCACGAAAAGAACGTGAAGCCCTAAAATGTTTGCCTAATATAAATATCAGCACCTGAGCGGTGCAAAACTAAATGCTGTGTTAAAGTGAAGATTTGTGTTGGAACCTGGTTGATTAAGGAATAACTCTGCGTTCTTCGCAAACAACTTTAAGCCCCAAGATTTATACTATGCGACAAATAATTTTGCCATTCTTTCCTAAAAGAATGTCATCTACATCTGAGCAAAGTATAAACAAAACCTGGGTAAAAATGAGGATTTGTGTTGAGACCTCCAGACTCAACTTTTCGTAACTCAGATTAAACCTTTGCTTTTGTTGCCATGAAAAGTTTATGGCAATCTTTTCACAAGGACTAAACTATAAGACCCTGACACATAGTTTCAGCCAACTTGGTTACAAGGTCCTAAAGAGTTGCAAGAAAAGCTCATTTCATTCTGGATCTAGCTGCAACGGGTAGACTGATATGCAAGTAATTAGATACCTCAAGGAAACTAACGATTTCCTTACAACTGCCAAAGTAGCATGGTAATGAAGACTCGTAACGCTCTTTAGCGTTCGACCAATTCCCGTGGTTGCAGGCACAAACTCGTGTTTTTTATCTGATTTTACGGGTCCATCAGGCAAATCAAAGTAGACGACATAGCCCAAAGAATTCCCAAATTGAGGTGGCAGTAGGCGGGGCATACAGCTGGTAGCACCGACGATCACTGGTTATCAAGTGGCGACCACGAAGTGGAAGACGTGGCGTTGGCAGACTCCCTACAAGTTGGACCGACGATCTTGCAAATCTATGGGAATCCGCTGGATGTGAGCCACCGTGGAGATATTTTTTGGGGAGGCCTTTGTCCATCAGTAGACATCTTCCGACTGATATAGGTAATGACTGGTCCAGCTCCGTAAGAATACACGAGTCTATGTCGGTATATTAGCTGTGGTGAAGTGAATATGGGGTATGAGTATTATCAAGTTAACCAGTATCTAAAACAAACTAAATTTTATTTGTTATTCGTTATTGAGCACTTGAACGTGTATCAGAACATTAGCGCGTAGGCAAACGCCCACAGCAATCCTATCTGTTACACAACTAGTTGCAGTTGCAACCGATTGCAAGGAGTTGTTCAAAATGTTCAATGTGTGATGCAAATAAATCTCGATACTAGAGATTTGTTTGAATTGGAACAATTGCTGATTGATTTAGTAATACTACTTGGGAAATCACTATTCGAAATACCATTATGACTTTTGTTTGTTATTCGTAATAAAACAATGGTTACCTTTACTGTCGTATATCAAGATCATTTATTTAGTAATAGTCTAATTAGCTTTTTTAGGATTTCCAATTGATTCATTAGGGAAGGGGGAGATTTAGAAGTTGAGTTATGTGATATTATAAAACTAACGAGATATACCTTAACATTCTCGTATTCTCGAGGGATTGGACAGGATACTGAACTTAATGATCTTCTATTTTGTTTACAACCTTGGTAGAAGACTACAATAAGAAAATATATTGATTCACTACGACTGAGTAATACAACGACATAAAAACCTAAATGAAAAACCAAACTAAAACGTATAGTTGCCACATACATATACAGTAGGAAATGCACTTGGGAGTCAATAATCTATACTAACGAGTATCAAGATGTTCAAAAGATTTACCAATAGAAATGGTGCTTAATTTTCAATAAACCTTGACCAAACCGCAATATTTTGGAGTACACGTTTCAAGTCAGAAGCTTAGGTATACTTTCTCTGGAAGCGAAGTTTTCATTAAACATGTTTGAGGCCCTCATAGCCAGGTGCTACCAGTCCGTAAAATATCCAATTAAGTTCTATAGATCGATAATTGTTTATTTTTACCACATAACATAAAAAAAACAATAATACACTTAATAATAACAATATCTGAATTATAATAAATAATAAATATCTATACATATGATAAAATCGTAGGAAAGTCAAAACTGTACATTGAATATTTTTGTAAAAGGATACTTGGGGCGTGATATCGAAGCCAAGAATATAGTTTTTAGAATTTTTGTCTGTGTGTCTGTTTGTCTGTATGTATGTCCGGGCTAAACTCAAAAAGAACTGCATGGATTTACTTCAAATTTCGCATGAATATTCCTAAGAGATCGGGTCAACATATAGGTTACATATTCTCACGCTACATATAATAAAATCGTATGAAAGTCAAAACTGTACATTGAATATTTTTGTAAAAGGATACTTGGGGCGTGATCTACAAGTGATATCGAAGCCAAGAATATAGTTTTTAGAATTTTTGTCTGTGTGTCTGTTTGTCTGTATGTATGTCCGGGCTAAACTCAAAAAGTACTGCAAGGATTTACTTCAAATTTTGCATGAATATTACTAAGAGATCGGGTCAACATATAGGTTACATATTATCACGCTATCACCTATGGGGGCGGAGCAGTAACAATTTATAAAATTTAACGCGGGTGAAACCGCGGGGCACAGCTAGTTATTATTAAAATCATTTTATTTTTCGCTCACAATAGGTCTAGGTCTAGTAGGTCTTAAAATTTCACCTATGTGAGAGACTGGTGTCTGATGTAGGTTTCCAAACGAAAACCTGTGTTACAGGTCACCAGTGCCCCACCCTCGGTTAAACATAAATAGGTACAATTTTAATTTTATTTTTAATTAAAATTAAGATTGGATGATCGTCGAGATAGTTTTATTCCTGATAGATAGATGGTGAAATCCAATCGAATTCAAGGCAGATCCTGTACTGCAACCAAATATCTGATAAACATACTTAAATATTTCTAAATCCATACATATTATAGACTAGCTGTGCCCGCGACTTCGTCCGCGTGTTAATTCGTTTATTTCGATTTTTTTGTAAAAGAAAAACTTTTTCTAAAATAAAAGTAGCCTAAGTTACTCCTTATTACATCAGCTACCTGCCAATAAAAGTCCTGTCAAAATCGGTCCAGCCATTTCAGAGATTAGCCGGAACAAACAGACAGACAGACAGACAAAAATTGTAAACAATGTTATTTTGGTGTATGTACCGTATATATATTCATATTTATGTAGTAAAAACCGGCTATTTCAATATTACAAACAGACACTCCAATTTTATTTATTTGTATATATAACTTACACCCAGACATCACACAAAGATTAGTCGTGGCTGTGGATTGAACCCACGACTTCTGGCCTAGCAGTCAGCTCACTAACCGATATCAGTTATTTGTTGGATTACAAGCCTTGTATGGTGGTATACAAGGCTTGTAATCCAACAAATAACTGATATTTTTCCGTCGAATACGTTTTGTACTCGATAAAACGTAAGCTTACTTACTTCATACCAGAACAAAGGCACACCCATTAAACCGTCCAAATAAGAACTTCCTAACAATTCATAAGCAAACAGTTCTCGCATGAATGAAGCTACATTGTTCTGCCTAGATATTAAACTTGTGTATTAACCAGTGAGAATAAGGATGATAATCGTTCGTCACCTACATGTGACGTGTTCACAACTGTCACTCATACAATTAAGCTTAGAACATGTATTTTCACGTGTTCTTGTCTCAACTACCGTCATAGTCGTTACGTGGGCGTCTTGGACACGCCAAATACTCGTGCTGTACTTCAAATTGGCTATTTAGTACAATAGTGTCGAATTTGACACGGTTTTACACAGGGTAACAAGACGCCCACTGCATGCCTATATTTAGGATGTAGTAACGAAGCTTAGATTTGTTGCTAAACTCTAAGAAAATATTATTTTTACCTTTTAACCATTTACAAAGTGTGCGGGTCCTATTCGTCCTAATCGTGAATAAAAAGCAATGTTATATAGATTTAATACAAGCTGCAAAAATAAATCTAAAATTTGCATCTATGCTAAATGTTTGGACTTAAGAGAAAAATAAAAAAACTCTGATAATAAGATAAAATCTGCTTAGCAAATCACAAATACTGAAACTGACAAAAGAACATTGAGAGACCAAACAGTAACATTAAATATTAATGACGAACTGGTTTCAGATGAACTTACCTTTGCCAACGTTTTTGCCGATTTTTTTTACAAATATACTTTAGATACTACTAAGTGCCTCTCATCGTCAGATGTGGCTGAAATATTTTTAAAACAATCTATTAAATCAATTGTGCCTATTTTTTTCGACACGTTACAAATGCTGATATTTTAAAAGCTAAAAGGAGCATTAAAAACAAGGGCACAAATGATTTATGGGGACCGTCTGTAATAGCAATTGAATCTGTAATACATAACATTGCTACAAACCTTGAAGACATTTTCAATTGTTGTGAAAGTGATGGTGTCTTTCCTGACCTCATGAAAATATGTAAAGTAGTATACCTGTATTAAAATGAAGTTCTTTAAATTATGCCACAGATTATCGCCAATCTCTATTCTGCCAGTGCTAAGTAAAATATTTGAAAAAGGAATGGGATATTGCATGCAACGGGTCGTTCTACCCAGAATGCGGGGTGTACACTAACGAAGTCGGTATTGAAGGCTTGATAAAGGTTACAACATATGCTGGGAGTTTTCTGCGATATCTCTAAAGCTTTCGATTGCGTAAATCACCATATTCTCACTGTGCAACTAAAATACTATGGAATTTCAGGCACAACTCTTGATCTGGTAATGTCATATTTATCAGTAGAACAACTATCAAACTGATAACTAGGCTTACTAGTGACATCCTAGATGATGTTCCTCCAGTACGTCATTCTATGTGTCTCGAAATGATTAATATTACTTTTATTTTGAGGTTTTTTTCTCTTCCTAAGGCTGACCCCAAAATGAATACTTAATCAGAAAACCGATCAAGTAACTATTGTGTTGAATCGTTTAAGTAAAAATGCTAGTATATCTCCCCTTGAGTATTTTTCACCATACTGCCTTAACAGGGCCGTGTTCAAATCGTAAGTTGAGAAACCCGCTGAGATTATTTCGCTGGGTCTTCTCAGTTGAGGCGCACATGATCTAATGATAGCATTGGAGGGAGACTGTCGTTACAAACACAAGCTCCGCAGTAATAATAATATTGAATTGATATATTTGTCCATTGCCATTGTACTATAATTTAATTAAACTGTTTAAATGTAAATCTTGGTGTACTGAATTCCTATCTTAATATAGATAGAACCATTCAGACAAGATGTAGTAAAATATATCTCAAACTATAAACTTCGATAGTTAATCCTATAAATATTTCTTTTAAATAACTTAAATACTTTGACGGGCCTGTTGGCGGGTAGATACGCTCCCTTTCACGCCGCAGCTCGTGGGTTCGATTCCCACCCGGGACAAATGTGTGTGTGCATGAACATGTTTGTTTGTCCTGAGTCTGGGTGTAAATTATCTATATAACTATGCATTTACTAAAAAAAGTATATCTAGTATATCAGTTATCTGGTTTCCATAGTACAAGCTCTGCTTAGTTTAGGATCAGATGGCCGTGTGGGAATAATGTCCCAGGATATTAATATCCCAGGATATTAATATCCCAGGATATCAACTTAAATAAGCTCGCTAAGTAACTAAATCATTACTGTCAAAACTTTCTCACTATTTATAAGTGCTTTTATAAAATCTACGTGAACGAAAACCATTTACATTATTTTTTATTTATTGCATTATACTATTAGTATACACTTGTTACTGTGGTTCAAAAACCACCGTAAGTTTATTCCGATAATTTCAGCGATTTCACTTGAAATTAGTTCCGGTTCGTTCGCTGTAAAAATTGCACACATTCAAAACTGTGTAGAAGTGGTAAATTTCGCAGAAATAGTACGCAATTATACTCGTCTAGGCAGCTCTAGTAACTTTTTAAAGTTTTAAAATCAAAACAATACCTTGTAACCGTGTTTTATAAATGGCTTATTCCAGATATAGTTAGATGTTGCTTGTAATTTATAATAACAATAATAATAAGCATCATCAACTTCGGTTACAGGTGACCCGAATCTTAGTATGGTCCAGCAAAACATATTAAAGTACAAAAAAAATATCTCTACTCTCTCATTTGCACATTCCTGATAAACGTGCTTCAGATCGATGATGTTTGTATATACACACATAAAATATTTATTACATATTTACCTATAATTTGTGCAAGTGGTGTTAGTCTGTAAGTAATTGTTGCACTTAAAATTGTATTATTATTAATGAAGAATCTGTAATTGTAATGTGTAAACAATTGTAGACTGACCAAATAAATAAATAAATAAAAAATAAATAGATAAAATTTTGAGCATATCCTCTCTAAGATACTCGGACTCCCTTATTGGGTATCTAAATGACAGCGAAATTGGCGTAAATGACTGCCCTGTTGGTCTATTATTTAATGATTCTGACTATAGGCTGCTAAGCCAAAGGTAAAAAAAAAATACCCAGGACATACATATCTTTTATGTGATGAGCACCATTATTTGTACTGTGTGTGGATCTTATATATCTATAATGTGTATATAATTTTTATAAGAATGTTTATCAGTTGTCTGGTTAGTACTGTTAGACTGCACGTGTGGCGCAGCGGCTAAAACAGTCGTCTCGCCGCTTCGTGTCGCGGGTTCGAGTACTACTGACTCCTATAATACTGACCTAGATTAAACATGGGATATTTGGAAAAAATATATAATAACCACGAAATATTTTACCTACTTATACAATATTTCGTTATTATTATCTACCTTTGACTTTAACCACTAATACTTAAAAAGCAAAAATAGGTATGTTGAATATAAGTGAAGTAAAATTGACTGCAACTGTGGCGCAGCGGCTAAGACAATCGCCGCTGTGTGTCCGAGGTTTGATTCCCGCACCGGACAACTAATTGTGTAACCCATAAATAGTTGTTCTTAGTCTGGATGTCATTTGTGTCCGTCTATTATATGTTTGTAAAGTACCCCGCGACACAGGAATGAGATTCCTTAATGCGGCCGTTGTTAAAAAAAGTATTGTATATGTTCTACATAGTTTGGGATCAGATTTATTTTTTAACACTTATAATTGCTTTTTTCCGCAATTTCGTATAATGTATAAGCATGAGAGGTGTGCAAGGATCGTGACAAATGGAAGTCTGTTGTCTCTGCCTGCCCCTCTGGGAAACAAGCGTGAGTCTATGTATGTACCTATAAGCAATACGTAACGTAATAGAACGTGATAACCCCGAAGTGTTACAAGTCATTACAATCGTGCGGGCCGAATGGTTTTTTATTGACAATATGCATAAAAAATAATCTTGATTGTCTTTGCTACTTGAAAGATAAATTTAATCTGGAGGTGAAATCAAGGTTTATCAAGATAAGATCGTGTATTTTTAATGCACAGCTCTTGTCCAAGAATTTCTGGCAATAGTGCGATTCGAATACATCTTAGGTCTAGCTTATTTTTTTCGTATGTCTCCGCTATCGTCTTTCGGCGCTACCAAAGGCACACGTGACTCCCACTGCATACCAACGCGATCACAATAAAATGTATTACAAAGAGTAAACAACAATATTTAAGTGCAATCTTACTATTTTTCTTATCTTTAACAAATTTTAATTGGTGGTCACGTAAGTAGAGATAGTTAAATTGAACAATAGTAATAGTTTAAATAATACAACAGATAAGAGAGCTAAGTGAAAATTTATGTTTTAATAGCTTAGGTTTTTATTTTTGTTAAGCGTTTTAAGAAAGTGCGTTTATGGTGCTAATTGTGTGCCGTGTTTTTGTAAAATGGTATGTGAGTAGATAAGATCTGTTTAAATGTTTTAAAGCCTTATTTGTAACTGTTATCGATACCAGAATGTAGTTGCTTATTACTGTATGTATTTTTTTAATAATGCCCTTATTTGAGAATTAAATCCCTGTATCATCATGGGGCACCTTACAGTCATGCAATTCACGGACACAGAGCACATCCAGACTCCGAACAACTGTGTATGGGCCGCACAAATAGTTGTCATGTGCGCTCAAGCTGTCAAGTAAATATGACTACAAACTGAGTTACTCACGACAGAGGGCATCCTCTTTAGAGTTCGAACCTCTTGGAGTATATCATGAGAGAATCGGTTTAAGAAAATTCTAGTCTTACGAATTGTACAGACACCAGCACATCAAGCTACCCCAATCTGTCAACTTTCCCCGATTGAAAGTGAACTTTATGCTTATGTGATAAAGTTGAAAATCTATAAAATAAATTTGACAGATTGGTGTAGCTGGATGTGCTGGCGTCTGTACGATTATTTCTTTTTTTCCTTTTTTTATTGCTTTTGGAGGCAGACGAGCTAGTGGCCACCTGATGGTAAGTGGTCACCGCTGCTCATGGACATTTCCAGTGCCAGGGGGCACAGCAAACCGCTGCCTACCGTGAGATTAATACTCTTTTTAAACCTCGTTTGGAGAAGGACATGTCGCGATGTCGTAGCGCTGGGGAAACACCGCAGCAGGTAATTCATCCCAGAGCCTGCATGTACGTGGGATGATTTCAACGCTGAAAGCGAACCGTGCTTGACGAGATCGCTTCCAGGTGGTACGGATGAACCCTACTGTGAGTGTGCGTGGTGCGATGATAAAAATTCTTGTCTTAGTCACCACGTATTAAATGGAAACTAGCCAGTTCCAATTGATATGTTATCGACTCGGCTGGTAGCCAGACATTTAGTACCAGTCGGCATTTTTAAAGTCCCTGGTTTGTTATTTTCTGATTTATACCAGTAGTCCAATAAGTTCTTTATTGACATGACTTATCTGTCATTGGCTTTCATCAAACCGCAGGAATGTGCATTATTGTGGTACGTATGTGCAACTACAACATATTTTGTATGTAAAGTAAATAAGCACTTTCAAAGAAAGCATAATGAAGTCATTCACCGGTGAATCAAGTGAGTGAACGAGGGAAGTGTTTTCTGAATCTCAATGTCGCTTCTGTTTACAAGAGGTGTCATTGACTCTGCTGCCTTTGCGATTTGATCTGTTGTAATTGCAATTTATACAAAAAAAAGACTTAATGAGGGGCTAAAGCTAGGTATTCTTTTTTCTTCCATTAAAGGCTATGGATAGATTGATGTGTGCAAAATAGTTTATTTTTATACTTCTAATATCGGCAACGCTCATAAAAAAAATATGACAGATGTGATTTGTGAGGTTCTATTTTATTTTATTTTCAAATTTTGAAAACTTACAGCTAATGGGTTACAATTATTTCGGATTAATAAAAAAGAGATGGCCAGTTAAAAAATTATTCGCCTTGTTATGCCTAGTTGATAGTTGTGGTTCCTGGCGCAACCAATCCCATCGGACTATTTGAGTCTTAAATTGTATCTTAAAAAATAATATATCTAATAATTTACAAAACTTTTGGTTTTGTAATTTATAAGAATAATTGTCACCCTCATCGTATCATCCGAAAAAATCCACGGCTGATCAAAGGCAAAAATCTCTACTATTGCCGGCATTGCGCTACTCGCATCTAGGGCTTCCAGCAACCCTCACAAGTGAATCGCGTCACCATGTAGGGCGCCTGCCTACGCCACTCCTACTCAGCCACTCGAGAACGTATCAGCCCCAACCGCATTCGGTTCTACGAGCTATGTGTCTTCCCCACTGCCACTTCAGCTTGGGATTCTTCGGGTTATGTTACTACTTTGGTTCGCCTGCGCCTTCGGATTTCAACATTTCTGATTCGGCAGGGAAGCATAGCATAACATAGCCCACTACATTGCTCTTTGGGCGCTTTTCAAGGCTTCATATGAGGCCCATAGTGAGCGACCGCATATCTGTTCCATAAGTCATTATTATAAGTATTTTGACTTGAGACACTGCAGTTGTTTCTCGAATGCTGCTCAGACGAGTTGGGCTTCTACGACTGATCTCCTTCTGGAAGTTGGATCTACCTAGTTGGATTGTCTGTTCTATGTAAATATAGTTATCTACAATTTCGATTGCTGAGTCTCCGACTTTTACTTGAGCGGTGCAACTGAATATTTGTGTATCAAAATCAATTTGTAATCAATTTGTTTATAACAAAAACTAGTAAACAAGAAATAAATACTGAAAACTGATCCAAAAAGAGTTATTGCGATTACTATAGTCGAAGACTATCTTGTAACAGTCCGGGCTGTTACTATATAGTCTTTTACTCTAGAATTTGGTGGTGTTAAACCCCTATACCTCGGAAAGCATGTAAAGCTGTGACACTTGCACCAGACTTATTTGGTCAGAAATATGGATATAAAAAAGTATTCATACATTTTCTCAGCATTTTATGAGTGAGGAACACGCTAACACTGATGCACGTATAATTTAGTTGGCTAGTCTCCATGGAGATTGGCAACCGTATATAAAAATTGGCTAGGCTGCACTATACATAATAAAAAAAATACTAAAGCCTTGACAAATACCGGTGTCATTGTTCCCCGGATGATTTAAATGTTCGTGTTGGAATCCACAATTTGATTTATTTGCTTACATTTACTTTAACCATACGGACACGTAAGAATTATTTGCGAATGTTATGTAATGACCTTTTTTGGACGATATTAATGAGTGTGAGCAACCTCTTTATTTGCAGTGAGTTTTGTGAATAAGTTATCCTTATGAATCAATTATCCTTAGTTTAATTAGATCTTGAAACGATAGTGAAGTTGTTTTGAAAGTGACAAGAGCTTTTGTAATGAACTAATGAAATTAATTCATCACTTCGTAATTAAATCAGTCTAAGATTTAATCAGGTAAGTATTTTTTTAGGGTTTCGTACCCAAAGGGTAAAACGGGACCCTATTACTAAGACTTCGCTGTCCGTCTGTATGTCTGTCCGTCTGTCACCAGGCTGTATCTCATGAACCGTGATGATTAGACAGTTGAAATTTACACATATGATGTATTTCTGTTGCCGCTATAACAACAAATACTAAAAAAACAACATAAAATAAATATTTAAGGGGGCTCCCATACAACAAACGTGAATTTTTTGCTCGTTTTTATAGATAATGGTACGGGACTCTTCGTGCGTGAGTCCGACTCTCACTTGGCCGGTTTTTTTGTTCAGGTAGGAGGAATGCCTTCGTATGCCACCCACAAAAAGTGTCTGCAAGTGGGTATGTCGGGCTCGCAACGACTAAACCTATCCTGCCATGGACTTCTCTTGGCGCCTGATTGGGAAACAGTAAAGTCTAACACAATATTATGCTTCCATACTACAATAATTAAGGTGTTTTTCTACTTATTCACAACCAAACCCGTGTAGCCTTTATTTAAGCAAAGCCCAAATGAAATTTAGATGCGAAGAGAACAGATCACAATCTGCCTTAGCCTGCACTCCTCTAGCTACCTAAGTGAACGACCTGGAAAATAAGTCAGAAAGAAGCACTGAGCTTGCTTTTTTCGTTTTCTTTTGCCATTACCTTAAACTTTTTCTCAAGTTTTGTTCGTATTTTAGAAAAAGCGTAATAACTTTTTAAGTTAAGGAGCCATCAATATCCAATTTTTGTTTTTCCTAAGTTTTAGTCAATACTACTCGGTTTACCTTATGACAAGAATAAACAAATGTGCAGTTTTATTGTATTGTAATAAACTTAATGAATTACAAAACACGATCTGAAATTTTCCATCTTTACAAAAGTCCCAGAAATCTAGAAAATGCTTAAAACAAAAGAACGCCGAAAAATTTTAAAATATGTAAAAATTTTACTTACCTAATTTGTTAATTTAAATATAGTGTATTTTATGATTAGATAAAGCTTGGTTGTTTTAAATGTGTATTTAATTACATTGACTGAACGGTGTATTATGACGTTTACAGTTAGCCTTGGAGGCTTTCACTGCTTCACTGGACAACAGAAACCAGCGTAGGGGACGGAATAGGGAAGATGCAATGAAAACGACAATCATAAGATATAAATACTCTATATCGCATATAAAAGGTTTATTATGATATATGAGAACAAAATTACAATGAAATCATGCAAATACGCGGTCATATCGTAGTCTGCGATCTCTTCTAGACAGCCGTAGGATGGACTAGAGATGTTGAGATTATAAAAATAAACGATCAATTTGATTATTGATAACAACTACGTATATATTGATACAAATATAGATCGTTTCATAATATTTAGTTTCAAGATATATTTTTAGATGGACGTTTTTCCTCCTGTCGACACCAGGAGGAAATATAAATATAAATTGTTATTTCATATTAATTACTTAACGATACGCGAAACCCAGTTTTTATGAGGAAAACATTTTAAAACGAAACTTTACCCGGTCTCTTTTTGGAAACCGTACGTGGTAATGAAAATATTAAATAACTACTTATTGAGTTTTTTTTTGGGTTTTTAGGGTTCCAAGTTTTGATGAAGAGGAAACCTTTATTTACAATTGTCCACCACGTGTCCGAATTCACATAACAGCCTAACTTTTTTTGGCAATGCCTACGTATGCCACTCGTAATAGGATTCTTTAGGTCGTATGTTGGATCCACAACTGCAATGTGTCTCTGGTGCCCCAAATGGTGTGGGGCAATTTGCAAGTCCTCCCGGACAGCCTAACCATTAAAAATTTATAGAAAAGAGCTGTTAGTTTTAAAGGGCTCATCGGATTTTAAAAAGCATATAAAGCATCTCGATTGAACTAGATTTCAAATTGATAAGCTATTTAAATTCGTATTTCCCCTCGGGAGCTGTAATAAATCAGAACAATTTATAAAAATTTTAAATTTATACCAATACCTCTGTTTGTGTTAGTACTTAAAGATACTTATAAAACCTTTATTGCACAATGTCATAAAATGAATAAAGGGTAGGATACCTCCTTGATAACTAAAGTGGAAGTTAAGACTTATTTTTGTATCATAGTGTCATTTAAGATTTAAACGCCTCCAAATAATAATTTTTATACTCGTCATCTGTATATTCTACATTAAACGTATTACTTAAAGTAGCAAAACACCAAAAAATATAACGATTATTATTATTTGTAGTTTGGACCTAAAAATGCCACCATATGGTTTTTTCCAAAATTTGCAGGCTTTTATGACTTATATCCCTAAACAGTGAGTGATTCGACATGCACTTGGCCGTCCTTTTTTATTTTTCACAACCCCCGACGCAAAAAGAGGGTAGTTATAAGTTTGGCGTCGATGTATGTCTGTGACATCGTTGCTCTCAAATAAATGGACATATTTCGATGCTGTTTTTTCATTTGAAACCCATTTTCCTTGCAGTGGTTCTTAGTTGTTTGGTTAATATCGGTCCAGCAGTGTAAGAGTATCAATATGATATAATTATATTTGGACTTGGGGGCTTTCTAACAGTTAGATTATATATTTAGTTATGTATATACTCATCAATCGCAAATTTCACCTAAAGCTACAAACCTACCTTCAGGTAGAGAGCCACGCCCTAAGTTCATTCAGTTCCTTGACCTAACCGCTAAAGTGTTAATCCTGACTTCGATATGAAATCTTCGGGTCATTCGCTAAATTGAGTTTAGTCGTCCTTTTCGTTTTATTCGCCGAGTGAGATTTAGTGACAGGGCTCTTTTTATTTGATGTAATGACAAGGTGTTTCTTAGTCATAATATTTATTAAACCTGTCTTAGGATTTCAGTTTTATTACTTACCATAATTATATTGTTGAAGGTCATATCAAATCAGTGTACGAAAATTAACGAAAATCCTATGGTCGTATAATAAATGATTTTATATATATTATGATGAACTCTGTGTGGTGACGGCGTAGATTATCATCACCCCATCCCATCCCGTGGGGGCCGTAGAAATCGTCCCTAAGGAATACCTACTAGAGAACGGGCAGCAGCGTTTGTCTGTGAACTTTCACTATCAAACTGCGATCGCTAGCTCGTCTGCCAACCCTGGCGATTATGGCATATCCCCCATTCTTTGGGGAGGCTTTTGTCCAGCAGTGGACGTAATTTGGCTGACATGGTGATATGTATGATATACTAGATCATCATCAATGTTGATGCAGACCACTATTGTCCAACTGCATGACAGGGGACTCTTCTCACAATGAGTGAGCATAGGCCCTCATGCCAGCCTAGTGAGGGTTGACAAATCACACATGCCAGAAAGTACATTTTTGGAGAAGCCTCACTAAAACCACACATACCATGGTAGGTAGCTGAAAATCAGCGTTGCAGTTGGGCTCTGGCTGTAACAGTGTGCTGAGCTGCCTACCAATTGAACACATTATATTTTAATTATTCCTTGTTATTTGTTTCTTTATAATGTTTTTTTTCTTAATCATGTTTAGTTTTATGGTAGTATGTAAGTAAATATAAGACTTGTACAAACTTTATTTCAATATGTGTGTGTGTGTGTATGTGTTCAATAAAAACATTTTCTTCTTCTTTCTTCTTAAATAAAATAAATGCAGTATGACTGATAACCTCCTTCTTGTTAAAGTCATGTCATGAAGCTGCCCAAAAGTTATAACTGTTTCTTACTAAGAGACGGGGGTTTTTTGTCAGTAATAAACAAGTATCCGATTTTAGTGGATAAACGCACTAAGGGCCTACGGCTATGACAAAATTCCGGTGTCATTATCCTTATTGAGTCATCACGATAGAATCTAAAGATTTAACGAGGAATTTGGGATTGCCTAATGTATCTATTAAATAATGTTAGGTATATTCGTTTTGTGGTCGCTAATTTTGGAATGACACGTAGGTTCGGGTGTCAGTTTTGGGAAAATACATTAATTTACTATTATTATTTATGTTTAAGTGAGTTCCATATGTGATCTGTGATACTAATAATATGAGGTATTTACAACATGTAACGTAATTAACGCACACCCTCAAACACCCCAATTAGAATATATTATGTTGTTATCATAATACATACACTGAATTTTTAATTTATTTAGTAAATTAGTTTCTTGGAATAAAGTTTAATTTTCTTTATTTTGTATTGAATGATGGAATTTGTATGAATAGAAATAAAACTGCGATTTTATAAGTCTTATTACTTTGACTTACAGTCCATTTCACTTTGTTTTCACTGTACAGGGTTAATATGACAATAATTTCCGTAGTTTTAATTATTTTTGGAATAAAAAATAAAATAGAACAAATAATCGTGCTCATCACACAAAGATTTGTTCCAGGTGGGAATCGATCCCACGACCTCCGGCTTAGCAGTCAGGTTCACTAACCACTGGACCAACAGACCAGCCAATCAGATATTGTGTAACTAAATTGTATATTAGTAAAGACGTCATCTTAAATATGGCACAATAGTTTTTTAGTTTAAAATAACCAATAACGTACATCACATACCTATGCCACAGTAAAAAAAACCGGCCAAGTGCGAGTCGGACTCGCCCATGAAGAAGTTCCGTAGCAGCAAGTATTACAGTTAATTAAATGAAAGGTTAATTGCCGTTTACGATTTATGATATGATAAAAAAAGTACTTGCTAGATCTCGTTCAAACCAATTTTCGTTGTTAGTTTGCATGGTTATGTACATCATATATTTATTTAATAATCATTTAGTTTTATCAGTCTCTTATTTTAGAAGTTAGTTTAGATCTATATTAAAAATGATATAAATCGATTCAGTAAACGATTCTGAACAAACTATATTCAGGGTGTGCGTTAATTAAGTTACATGTTGTATACTACTATTATAAGAGTAGTGTCATAAAAGGGGAGTAAAGGATATATCAGGTAGTCGGACAGCAACGCTACTTGTGTACAAGCTGCCACCTAACGGCGGTCGCCAATTCGCATGCGTGGTGACTAAGGCAAAAACTTCCAAATAGCGACGTTATAGAAACTTTTTTTAGGAGATCTATATCCAACAGTGGACGATTTTCAGCTAGTGTTGTGATACTAGTAACTCCGACACTACAGAGAGTATGACACACTCATGTCTGACTCCTTCTCCGATGAGCTCTGATCTAGCACCTTTACTCATATACAAAAACAGACATTAAGTTATTGATATCATAAATTTATTCACACAAAATTCGACACTGCGTCACCTGATCGATATCGTTACTGAAGCGTATGCTGCATCGATGCTATATTTGAAACACCGAACTCAAAGATGTAATGTGTTGGTGAGAAGATCATCTAATAAAGATAAATGAGTGGATGGAAAATTTGATGGAAATTCAAGAAAATCCAAACCTTGTGAAGACATATGACATATTTTAGTAATTTTCTTTGTGGTGATAAACAATGAAATAAATTGAAAAGGACATAAATTATCCTGCTGTAGCGGTCTGAGATGTTTGTAATTGGAAACCATATGTCAATAACATTTCTGGGGCAAAGCATTCCTGCACTCCTAGCAGATTTAATGACAACATATGAAGGGTCACCAGAGAAGCATCCCTTCATTAGAAGTAGACCACCACAACATGATGTAGCCAAACAAGTGGCTCATTGGGGTTTATCACAGATTGCCATATTGCAGGGAGAGATTTTGTGTTTCTAACACAAAATCTTGTGACGCGCCGGGCGGGAACGTGAATTCGACACACTGTTTTAGAGACCGTAGCCGGGGCTTAATTCGACTAAGTAGGAGAGAAAAATTAAATCGTAGTAAATATGAAGTACGCAGAGGTTTTATGACGTGTGTATTTATATTTTCAAAGTATGTTATGTATGTATATATTGTAATATTTCTCGTTTTGTTCAACTGCCGCCACCTATCATGGGATTAAATTATTCCTGATATAAAAACCTTATAACCAATTTCTATCTTTCCTAGCAACGACTGTATAGAAGAATCACACACTTAAGAAAATAACAACGTCAAATTGATATTTTAATAATTGTAAAAAAATGTTATGAATTGAAATAAATATTTTAAACTAGCTGTGCCCCGCGGTTTTACCTGCGTTAAACTTTATAAATTATAGCCTATGTGTAGAGTGTCAGCTAACTCCATACCAAATTTTATTGAAATCGCTCCAGCCGTTTAGACGTGAAGAAGTAACAAACATACAGACTCACACAGTCACTCACTCACACATTCACAAACTTTCGCCTTTATAATATTAGTGTGATTATATTGTCATTTTATTAAGATTACAAAGAAAAAATTAGACCTTTCTCACCTTACGTAATTTAATTACAAAATAACTTAATGGGTGCACTCGTTTAGATTGTGAAAGCTTATTGAACACTTAATGCACATATCGATAAAGTTTGCTGTACGGTGCACGTGCAGACGCCAGCACATCAAGCTACCCTAATCTGTCAAAATTCCCCAATTGATAATGAACCTTATGCATATGTGATAAAGTTGAAAATCTATAAAAGAAATTTGACAGATTGGGGTAGCTGGATGTGCTGGCATATGTACATGATTTGAATGTTTACCTAGCACACTTTTTTTAATCCCTGCAATATGGCAATCTGTGATAAACCCCAATGAGCCACTTGTTTGGCTACATCATGTTGTGGTGGTCTACTTCTAATGAAGGGATGCTTCTCTGGTGACCCTTCATATGTTGTCATTAAATCTGCTAGGAGTGCAGGAATGCTTTGCCCCAGAAATGTTATTGACATATGGTTTCCAATTACAAACATCTCAGACCGCTACAGCAGGATAATTTATGTCCTTTTCAATTTATTTCATTGTTTATCACCACAAAGAAAATTACTAAAATATGTCATATGTCTTCACAAGGTTTGGATTTTCTTGAATTTCCATCAAATTTTCCATCCACTCATTTATCTTTATTAGATGATCTTCTCACCAACACATTACATCTTTGAGTTCGGTGTTTCAAATATAGCATCGATGCAGCATACGCTTCAGTAACGATATAATTTGTGAATAGACATATTTTTCTAAAAATCTGTAATTACTAGAAATATATTAAGAAAAATCAACGAAACCGTCTCATCTGTTTGAAAGATGTTAACTGACTTTAATCAATACTTATTTTATCGAACATGTTTATTCGTGTTTTTTATAAAAATGGTAGTGACACATTTGTACGGCACTTTATTTTCAGCTTATAGGGTCTTCTTGTTACCGTTAGCCGGAAATTCCTAAACGTGTTGCATGTTGCATCATGGGGAAAACATTATTAAGAGTTGTCCCAAAATATATGATAGTGAATTAAAAAATATATTAATATTACGATGCATAACTTTTTACTGTTGTTATACAACGAGGAAAATAAATAGTGTTGACATTTTAAGAAGGTCAATGTACTCGTGAAACTAAACGTCAGTCTGAGCAATATGCAAATCATTTCCTTTTCTCTCTATTCTATTATTATCATCATAATGTCAGCCAAATTACGTCCACAGCTGGGCAAAAATCCTCCCCAAAGAATTGGGGTATATGCCATAATCGCCCCACTTTTCAGACGGCAGTTGGCGATTGCAGTTTGATGGTCATAGTTCACACAAAATCGCTGCTACTCGTTCTCTGGTAGGACGCTTAAAAATCGTTCTAAGGGATTCTCTTAGAACGATTTTTGAGCCATCACGCGATGAGATGATGATGATATTCTTCGCCGTCACACACAGTACACAACCTCTCTATGATATATTCCTATATTCACAAATACTATATTAAGTTGGTTGTTATTTTCTCTATAGTATGAGGATGTTATGACTATTATGATTATAAAACGTTGCTTCAAAAGAGCTCTTAATCTTAACACACCAATCAAGAGGTTAAGTGCGGAAAATAAAAGCCCAACTAATAAATTAACTAAGTTATATCTAGCTCTAGTAAAAGTAAATGTGTTGTATGATTTCTGACGTTTGATATTTTGACGCTGCGAATTCCGACAGTGAATAGGAAATCAGAAAAAGGTACGAATCTTTTTCTTTTTATATTAACACATATCCATTGAAGTGTTACAGGTATAATTCCGCCGTAATTTAATGAAATCAATCTTTTTCTTTTTCTTTAAACGATCCTTTTAATTAGACAGTACTACTGCTGCAGTTTTCATTTATTAAAAGTATTAAAGGCAGGCAAGGAGGTAGATCTTCCACATATTACATCAATGTCCTGTCTGTTAATCATCAATCATCAAATACCAAGCATTTCAAAAGCTTTTTTGTACTACCTTAAAAAATATGCGCTGTGTTTAACATTGCATAATCTCAAAATGTTTTTGGAATGAAGACGTTAAAAATTATATTTAAAAAAAACGGAGTGACTCTAAAGAAAATTTACATTTAACAAGTATATTTTATTTAATGCCAGGCAAAATGTTGTTCAAGACACATCATATCTCAAAGGCTTCGGCGCCACACCTAACGGCAAATGAAGCGTACGTAGTAACATTACATCTCATTGTTTAAACTTTTTTTGTTACAAATTTAATTTTTGCAAGATCTTGTCTCGGGGCGATGTCCACTACAACAACTATAACTTTGCGGCTTCTTTAAAAATCCTGCAACCTTATTACTATCAGCATTAAGGCTGAATTTGCGTTGGCTGTTGTTTTGTTAGGTGCAATAAATGCTGTTAATATTTTAGGTAGGTGTACCTAAACTTTGTCAGCTGTTTTCGCCAATCTCGTTCATTTACCTTGGAAGATGGAGTGGCCAGTTTGGAGACTTTTTTGGTGATGTGATCCCTAACGCTGGGTTTAGTATGATAATATGAACCCGACGATTTGCGTCGGTAATAAATTTCGGAAGTATAGATGGAGAGCCAGACATCATTATTAAGTAAGGTAACACAAGACACAACATATTGTGTTGAATAATAACACGAGAGATTAGGTACTTAATTAAGGCTTTATGTACATATAGTTGATTCGTTTTTGTAGTAGAGATGTAGTAAGGTTCAAATTTATGAATCGGACTTCACATGGAGCCGTATTGAACTTCCTTCATCATATTCGACGGAAAAGAGTTTCTAAACCCGACAGCATGAATCGTAAAGGGTATGAATGGATATCAATTTTGTGGAGATGAAATTCCAAAAGGCATTATAGGTGCGATTAGAAGCATCACGTGCAAATTTATAGGAAACTGGAATTGAAGATTTTGAAGGACATTGAAAATGACCACAAAGGGACACAATTTGCTCAGTGTTTTTTTATGTATTGTTATTATTATTGACACTTATGATATCTTATTTACTAAGTCAATATGATAAGGCAATCATACTTATAAAATAATTGAATACAACTGGGATACAATATACTGTTAAAGAAATTAATTTCTGTAATAAAAATACCCGTTCACCCTAGAAACCTGCACCGTCTCGTAAAGTACAGTATCAGAAGATCTGGCTCTCTGCATAAGCAAAATCTGTTGACCTAACTTCTTGTTATGATGTTCTCTAAAAACTTACAGATTCAGGCCCCCTTATAAAAGGATGAATAGCATTCCTAAGAATAGATCCTCAAGGTCAAATAGTTGCAAGTATCCGCGGGTTGTGGTGACTTAAGCTTGGAATAGAATGCAGAACATAATCAAATGCATACTTATCTTAAACAACACAGTAAATAAAATTAAAAATAATATTATGATCTTAGTATAAGGCGGTGTTCTCACTTAATTTGTTATCACTGGCAGAAAAGTAATATCAAATGACTTCTTTTTAAATGGGATTTAGTACTACCCATTAACAAGCTTTATGCGCTATTAAAGTGATAAACACCCAAAGTAATGCACTGTACAAACATTTTGAATGCACTATTTTGTTGCATTTACCTTGAAAAGGCAAACTGTACCATATGTTCTTTATTTTAAAGTTGTAAATAAATTGCAATGCTAGCCGCCCCATAAGTCCTGTGAATCCTTTTTCACTGACAGATAATGGTATTTATACTGAAAGACAATAGGAGATATTTATTTTTACTCTGTAAGTGACACAAAGTTGATACGGACTACGCATTTTATACCTTTTTTCTGTCACTCCATAATGCACGCTGTATATTAAGTGTAAAGATGATCTTAATACAAGGACTGGTAACTGGCAAACGCGTATTAGCTTTCAGATTTAAAACTGGGTCCAAGTTCTTTATGTGCTCGAGTTGATTTACCTTCAGTGGAGCTATTTCAGGTATAAGAGTACGCCATTATTTTTTAAAGATGTCATCTAGAGTTTCTTATATTTCATTTTAGCCAAGCTTTTGCAGGTAAGTGTAAGTTTTAATCTATATTTTGGTTAGACCGTTCCATTGTTAAATAGTTGATCTTGAGTTCTTAGAATCTAAAGAACCCTTAGCTATGAATATAATTTATATTTGACCGTGAATTGCATGTTTGTAACGTCACCAAAGATACAGGCATTTACAAAGCTTCCCTACAAAAGAAAATAAATAAACAAGCCAATAAAATGGACATATTGAATGCCATAAAAATTTACAATGCTTTAAATTTTCCTTCAATCATATAAATTAATTGTATTAATTAAAATTAAGTTTACTCGTATTATGATAACTATTGTAAGATCTTTTATAACTTCAGTTGACAATCAAAATTACAGTAATCTGTCATAGTATGCTTAACTGGGACCTTTTAATACTAATCATATAAAACTAATCATATTTGTATTTTGTATGGGACGGGCGACATCGAATTTTTGATCTATTCCAACAATGTATCTAGTTACTAACTATTATTTTCTTGTGTTTATAAACGATCTTCTATGTACAGACGCCAGCACATCCAGCTACCCCAATCTGTCAAATTTCTTTTATAGATTATCTACTTTATCACAAAAGCATAAGGTTCACTTTCAATTGGGGAAATTTGACAGATTGGGGTAGCTTGATGTGCTGGCTTCTGTACCTTTTTACTTTTGGTTGTTAATTTGTCTGAAGTGTCTAAAAATACATCTATTCATTTCTTTCAAATCTCTTAGAAAGTACAATCAACGACACATCAGTTGAAATACTTAATTTACGTAAATCGCACTTATTATCTATGTTATAAAGGCTCTATATAACGAGGCAAAGTGGAAACAAAAACCGACGTGGCGTCTACGAAACATTAATACCGGATAATTTTACGAAGATTGCGCTCGGAGAAGATTAAACAAGTATAAAATATTATTTTTACTGATTACCAGTATATTTAAAGAAAAACGATTATCCCTTTAATCCTACTAATATTATAAACGCGAAAGTTTGTAAGTATTGATGGATGTTAATTACTATTTCACGTAAAAACTACTGAATGTAATTTGATGAAACTTTACAGTAATATTTACATCAGAATAATACATAGGCTACAATTAATATAGATAGTATGTGAATTGTCCGAAATATGACGATAAGTGTCGAGTAAGTAGGTAAAAATCTGGGACCCGCGTTATAAATTAGCAGCTAGTTATTATCTTTAAAAAATCATGTTCAGCCATAAAAAACATATTATGAAGATAGAAAAATAAAACTGTTAAAAGTATTTCCAATCACGAAAATAAGTGAAATAACAAAGTGATCTAATGTAAAGAAGAGATAACGACAACCATACTATCTATTAACGATTTGGTTCCCCAATTCTATTTGTTCTTCTTTTAGCAACAATTTATTTTATAAGGTAGTGCAATGCATCTAGTTTATGCCACCTTACATTTCCTAGATGACCCTGCTCAGGTATAAATCTCGCGACGGGAACGCGGACGTCCTGATCCATTCCGAATATTTGTGGCCAGGAACTTTAGTGCCCGCTCGCCTCTTGTTAATGTCATAGATGGTGCCTGCATGACAGATACGGTGAGGTTAAGAGTTATGTTATAACCCAACGAGAAGATAATATCTGGAATGCTTACTGTAAACATCCGTCAAAAGGAAATCTTAGTCGTTACTATTCCTTTGTCTCTGCTCCCCAGTTACGTCAATGTCTGCATAGTGGTAACCATCTTTATAAAATCCCATGTATATGACCCCACATGACTCCACAGATATCGAAGATCTTAGATATTCGTACTACTACTGTGGTGAAGCAACATTTTCAATTTATAATTTTATTTAATAAATCAATTTATTTAACAATTCACACAGTCATCACACTAATATTATAAAGGTGAAGGTTTATGAGTGTGTGAGTGTGTATGTTTGTTACTTCTTCACGTCTAAACGGCTGGATCGATTTTAATAAAATTTGGTATGCAGTTAGCTGACACCTTGGATTAACACATAGGCTATAATAAAGTTCAACGCGGGTAAAACTGCGGGGACAGCTAGTTGTAAATAATAATAAATAAATACGTAATATGGGTCATTATTTGCACACAACCATCTGATCCCAAACTAAGTAGAGCTTGTACTATGGAAACCAGATAACTGATATTCTACATATACGATTTAATAAAACATACTTATAAATTGATAAATTGACTACATACATAGTGTTGATAAATTACTCACAGATACAGAACAAATAATCGTGCTCATCACACAAAGATCTGTCTTGGGTGGGGATCAAACTTACGAGCTCTGGCTTAGTAGTCAAGGTCACTTACCACTAGATCAACAGAATAGGCAATAATTTTCTATTCATTACTAGCTATGCCCGGCGGTTTTACCCGCGTTAAATTTTGTAAATTATCACAGCTGCTCCCCCGTAGGTGATAGCGTGATAATATGTAGCCTATATGTTGACCCGACCTCTTAGTAATATTCATGCAAATTTTAACTAAATCCATGGAGTACTTTTTGAGTTTAGCCTGGACATACATACAGACAAACAGACAAAAATTCTAAAAACTATATTTTTGGCTTCGATATCGATTGTAGATCACGCCCCATGTATCCTTTTAAAAAAATATTCAATCTACAGTTTTGACTTTCCTACGATTTTATTATTTGTATAGATATTTGTACAGACACCAGCACATCCAGCTAACCCAATCTATCAAAATTCTTTTATAGATCTTCAACTTTATCACATAAGCATAAGGTTCGCTTTCAATTGGGGAAATTTGACAGATTGAGATAGCTTGACGTGCTGGTGTCTACATTGAATAAAATTTTCTTCCATTAAATTTATTCAAAGTAATCGTTATTAATCTACAGATCGCAGACAGCTCATTGTAATTCTACTATTCATCTGCATAAGTAATCAGTATTGCGAAGTTGGACCGGTCGATTCAATAGTAATCATTACAATAGTCAATAATACTGTTGAAACAATCCATTCATATAAAAAAGCTAAGCTAGACAAGCAAATAGATTAAATACAATGTACCTATATCAAAAATAATGAGTCGTACAGCAGCCATTCAATGTTTTGCAATTCGGAATAACCTATTCAACTAACTATATAGGGCATTTTAGTTCTACAAACTTGCTAGACTACATTCAATATTAAGGCTTATTCGTTAAACTATATGGTGTATTTTTCTTTGTTACAGGTAAGCGAGATCGTGACTTATAATTTCATTATAGATCGGTGGCGCGTGCGCGTCTAAGCATCTTGCGAAATGGATAACACCCCTAAGATAAGTATGTTTCACCACTCGATGAGTTATGAGGTCACATTTTTTATGTTTTTGTTCTATTATCTAGTTAGGTTGGGATCGTGAACTGTAATGATCATGTATTGTATTTAATTGTTTAGGTTTTGCAAACAGTAGTGGTTTATTGTATATGCAAGCACGAATTTAATTTTGGAATGAATAAGGTTACGATTATTCGAAGATAGATAACGGCAAGTCAGTGCACTACAAAGTTGGCTCTTACTACCTTAGAAATAAAGATGCCGTCAAGGTCAAAGTGTATCCACTGACGTACATAATGACTGCAGATTATCAGGAGTGAGAGGTTGTATATTGGAACCATACATAACATTGTCATCTAGTGATACGAAATTTGATTTAATCTCGGGATCAGAATTTAGGAATACTTTTTTGATATTTCATCGTATAACGTGATAAAATGTACAATTGTGTGTGTGTGTGTGTGTGTGTGTGTCTGTGCACGCACATTTATACAACTCATTATAGATATCTCAACTACTCTCATGCTCGGACTCTCCACTGGTGAGTACGATATATCGGATTGTGTAATTCTATTTCCAGGAAGCAATGCAATGTATTGGGAACTGAGTTACTAACTTTATTTTGTTGTTTTGTAAACTCATATGTAGAAAATACTTTAAATATTGTATGAGGCACTTTACACATTTTTTTCGAGAAGTTATTCGTGTCACCTTGAGCCATACCATTTTTAGAAACAGCCAGTACCTCCGCCACTGTAAGAAACAAGAATAGTTATTTTCATATAAGTTTTGTAGATTTTGATATATCTATGGACCAATTATTATCATTCTCGTAGTTGCCAACTGATTCCGATAGATGGCGCGATCATTCACTGTAGAATGTATTAGAAAGAAATTATGAAATTTGACAAGTTAATAGGATTAACCGTAGTATAGTTTGAAAAGCATATGAGGCTTACCCAGAGAATATAGGTCCAATACAAACCTTAGAATGCAATTTAGAAAACACGTAACGTTGCACAAATAATTTCATTTATATACCATGCTCATGTTTAATTTATATTGCTCATAGCTTGATACTCTCACCGGTCTGTAAGTGATTAGCGAGGTTAAGCAACTACGTTTGCCGTCAGGCATTAGATGGGTGACCGACAAAGTGATTTTATTTCTGAGCGTTCGCCGTACTTCGGAGGGCACGTTAAGGTGTCGATCCCGGTTGTAGCCATTATGCAACAACTCTGACACTAGGGTAACCATTGCCATATTACTGAATTTAAATATCTTCCGCCACGTTAATCAAGTAAGAAATAAGAAAGTAATTAAAACCACAAAAGATCAAATCTAACCAAATGTCATCTCCCACTTTCATTTCACTCTAACAGAATACGACAGCACGTCGTAATAGACCTATTTACATCTCAACTCATTACATACACATTGGGTAGGAAACCACGACAGTGGACAAGCGAGTAGTCAGGCAAGTAGACAAGCAAGTCAACATGTGAGCCGACACTAAATCGTTCGGCAGATAAAATTACTGGCCGACTTATTGGAGTATAAACTATGAAATCATCGAGATATGTATTATGATGATGTTGATGTCTTCCCGGCCGAATTTCGGCCACGGCGGCCATTCTCAATTGAGATTAGCCATTGCACAGGACATATTATAGTGCACAAAGTAGACAAGCAAGTCAACATGTGAGCCGACACTAAATCGTTGGGCAGATAAAGTTACTGGCCGACTTATTGGAGTATAAACTATGAAGTCATCGTGATATGTATTATGATGATGTTGATGTCTTCTCGGCCGAATTTCGGCCACGGCGGCCATTCTCAATTGAGATTAGCCATTGCGCAGGACATATTATAGTGCACAAAGTAGACAAGCAAGTCAACATGTGAGCCGACACTAAATCGTTCGGCAGATAAAATTACTGGCCGACTTATTGGAGTATAAACTATGAAATCATCGAGATATGTATTATGATGATGTTGATGTCTTCCCGGCCGAATTTCGGCCACGGCGGCCATTCTCAATTGAGATTAGCCATTGCACAGGACATATTATAGTGCACAAAGTAGACAAGCGAGTCAACATGTGAGCCGACACTAAATCGTTGGGCAGATAAAGTTACTGGCCGACTTATTGGAGTATAAACTATGAAGTCATCGTGATATGTATTATGATGATGTTGATGTCTTCCCGGCCGAATTTCGGCCACGGCGGCCATTCTCAATAGAGATTAGCCAATTGCGCAGGACATATAATAGTGCACAAGTGTGTGTGCAAACACAGGGGCACTTTCTATTACAGGACCGTCGGCTTTACGTGCTCTCCGAGGCACGGGGGTGTAATACCGCCAACTTCCAGACTTCGGGATGATAGGTACTGGGAAATTTAATTTTACGGAACAATCCCAAAATCACTTTTTGGCACGACCCGATTTGAACCCAGGACCTCATTTTCTGAGGTTGAACAAGCTACCGCTAGACCAATGAGGCAGTCAGATGTATTATGATACGTAAGTAGTAAAGGAAGTGGAGGTAAAAAATACACTTAGTTATAGATAGATAACTCTTTATTGCACACCAAAGACATAAACTTATTAAAAATACATCATATCAAATATCGCTAAAAGCGATCTCTTCCAGGCAGCCGGTGAATGGACCAGAACTGTTAGTGAATAGAAAGACGGGGGTAGTAGGTAGTGTAATAAAAGATGGCTGAATATACCGAAGGTACAGACGCCAGTACATTCAGCTGAAAAATCTGACTAATTTGTTTAATAGATTTTCAATTTTATCACATAAGTATAAGGTTTACTTTCAATTGGGGAAATTTGGCAGAACTGGGGTAGCTTGATGTGCTGGCGTCTGTACATCGGAACTTGCCTACTAGTAGGTATAACGACTAAAGTCCAAATGTCACAATAGTTTAGTGAGGTATTTAACTTTTGAACTCATGACCTTTTTAGCCAGTCAAAGCCTCGACTTACCTAAACGCGTTCTCTTTAAAAGGATTACTTGTAATTTATTTGACGTGTATGCATATCCTTAGTGTTGCTAAAATTATGTGTTCACAGTAGATAGGGAACTACGCAGTTGCAATAACGTGGGAAATATAAAATACCTAGAATTTTTATCGATATTTTAAAACATAATTGTCAATTATGTTGGAAATTATGTATTTTGAGCCTTTTGGGGTCGAAACGCTAGGGCCGTGGGATCTAACGCACGTTTATTGTTTCGGGAAATTTTGAAAACATTGATCGACGCTTCCCGTGTCTAGACAGCTGGCCATTTTTTGGGTCAAAGAATCAGCATTGCCATACGGCCGTGGCAATGCGGCCAGCCACCTTACCTCCCGACGATGCGGAGGAATTCTACGACGCCCTATAACTTAGTTATATTAGTTAGGTATTATAGTTAATTTACCTGCTATCTTATAAGTTAAGTTAATTATTAAAATTGTATTATACCTCTATTGTATCAAATTCTAACTCTTTAAATACATTTGAAGGTTATAAGTTCTATAAAATACTTATGAAGAGTAAATTTTGTTCTTGTTACGAAATCTCAAGTTAATAATAATCAAATAAAGTTCAGGCATGAACGCAGTTTAAAGGTTAAAAACAAACAATGCAAGAAATAATTTATGTATAAATAAATGAATTTTGCTGCTATAGCATTATTTGGTGCCTAAATAACGCTCTTGAATCTCACACCTAAGATCTTCTTGAAATTGTTAGCTTTGGTACTTTAAGTTAAAGATCGGTTTTGAAATTAAATACAGACCTAAAAAGATCATTCTCAGGGATGCTCGTCTCGCCCCTTCATCATATAGGTACTAGAAAATCATATAGGTACTAGAATTCCTGCAGAAGTTGAGCCGAAACAAGTGAATCGCAAATCTCTAGCCTTACTTTAACGACATAAATCTAAATGACAAATATCTAAATTGTAATATTTATTCAACTAATAAATCAAGAAAAATACCTCATTTGACTAACAATGAAATGCACCTTCAGTTATATATTAGTCACGAGGCAGTTGCTAGCCCCAACAGTAGGATATCACATCCACATTGTGTCCAAAATAGCTATAAATTAAGTAGGGACCATGTGAATAAATCCTCTTTATTTATAGTGAGGCAGTGCGGGTCCTACTGACAGATTGCAGTGGGATGAACACATCGTGTAATTGTATACAGAGCAGGGAGGTCCCGAATTGACAATATAATAGAGCGAAGTACGAATACGGAGTGAAGGAGTTAAGTTGCTATTAGCATGATTAGGTTACGTTTGCACATAGATTATTACGTCACTGCAATCGGTTTTAATGTCAATGATATTTTTTATTAGTCGGTTAGCATAGGAGGCCTTCCTGATCCACAGGACAATAAAGGGTAGTAAATATTACTCAAACTAAGTAATCAGCAATTTTCAGGGATTCGAACCTCGATTCAGGGCGGATACTGACGTGGTCATGGTTGCTTTTTAGAGACGTTTTCTGCAACTTGCCCTCTTCATTAATACGGAAATGTGTCATTGTGGATTGAAAGGAACATTTCATCATGGTAAAAGCCAATACATTAATTTTTTTTGGAAGACAAAAAATGACTTATTAAGTAACATTTGACAACCAACATGACGTAGTTGGTAGTGAACCTGCCTTTGATCTTAAGGTTGTTGGTTTTGTTTATAATATTAATATGTGTGTCCATAAACATGTCTTGGTATGGGTGGTTTCTGTGTATTGCATCTATATTATATTTACAAAAATGGCTTTGTGTGCCAAATAAGTTGCTGTGTATGTACATCTTAGCTAAATGTTTGTCTTACGTTTTATGTGTAGATTGTAAAACCACGTTTAACGTGTGGTTTGATTAGAGTTTTTTCAGCGTAGTTCAGCGGCGTATTTTTTAGCTCTTTTATTAGCCAGACTGGGATAATACCCTAATATCTCCAGGAAGCCCTAATATCTGAATTCTTGTGAGTCAGAAGTCCTCTAATATTGTCAGAAGATCAATAAATAGAATGGCAGATCTACGCGGTTAAGAGATGCCCTACGATGAGCTACGGTCACTTCATACCTACAGTATACTTGTTTACTACTGATTGCACTTTAGCTATCCAGAAGCCAAGAGAAGTCTAGTCATAACAAATTAGATGTCAAGCCGCTTACTGGACGGTTACTAAGTAAAATATGCTTACATCTTTAACAGTATACAATCTAATTGATCATCTGATGATTATATTACAAACCATATTGAATGGAAATAATACTACTCAGTTTATTTTATATTGAGAATTGTGCAAATGAGATTATAGAAAATATTTTTAGTGGTTTTAATTTTAGACTCTGACAACGAAAGATTAAAGTATAACGCAGCGTAACCTCAACGTGTTCTGCATTTTTCATTTATTTATATTTTCTTGGGGCATTTTCGTAGCAGGTTAATATTTTAGTTTATAGAATATCTGGAAACGTTGACAGTACTCTAGATTTTGTTTTCTGTAGTGCCCATTCTGTGTCTTGGGTGGCACGAGCGCCTCAATTGATTTCAGTTTCAGATCGTCACACTGGTTGTAAGAAGGCAAACTAACCATTGCAATCTTATTCAAATTTGACTCGTATTTCGTGTCAGTAAAGGTCTATTTGGGTGTATATTGCATTGGTTGGTTTACCATTCAAGAACGACGGATGATGGAGAGTTGGGGACAATTTGCTTTTAAAGTAGGTAATGTGGAATAAATTGCCATTTTTTTCTTCTTCATTTATCTGATTTACTTTATTGTTGATGGAAATGCATATGAATTCAATGGGGATTGTATTTTTTTCTTCGACATTAGGTGCAGGTTGTTGAGGTGTCTCCTTTTTTGTTTGCATATATTATATCTTCTATACATATAATAAAATCGTAGCAAAGTCAAAACTGTACATTGAATATTTTTTTAAAAGGATACCTGGGGCGTGATCTACATTCGATATCGAAGCAAATAATATAGTTTTTAGAATTTTTGTCTGTTTATCTGTTTGTCTGTATGTATGTCCGGGCTAAACTCAAAAAGTACTGCATGGATTTACTACAAATTTTGCATGAATATTACTAAGAGGTCGGGTCAACATATAGGGTACATATTATCACGCTATCACCTACGGAGGAGGAGCTGTGATAATTTATAAAATTTAACGCGGGTAAAACCGCGGGGCACAGCTAGTACTTAATAAGGCTGCTTTCAGCTACTAATTTCGATGACATATATTTGATAGGAGTTTTAGAGGGTTTAAAAAAACGATCCAGTCAATTTTAATCTCTGAGTAATCTCGTATTTACGAGCGATCCATACGAGTGGATTTCTGTGATCCAGACGGTTATATTTCGCGAAACATGATACAATGTTATCTGCTATTTTAATAAATTTGGCACTAAGTAGCATAAAACGATTTAAATAATTTCACAGTTTTCGTCGCAGAATTAGTACTAAGTTGCCATTTAAACTGACATCATGATTGATGTGAATTTAAACCACTTTTGCTGGTTGACTTGAATAGAAGGAATAATATTTTTTAGGCCTTCATTAACTGAGAAAGATCATTCAGTTGCACGTCTTGTGACTTGTGACCATCTGTTAGAGACTGTGGCTGTGGCTGGGTTCACAGAGGAATTATTATGTAAATTGTTAGCATTTGATTTAAAGTTTTAACATAGAATAAAAATATTCTTAACCTACTAAAACTAGCAAATAATTATGTTACGAACACAGTAGAGCCTATATAGTTCTGAAAATAAAGAATTATTATTATTAGTTTACTAATTAACAAGTTTCCATTGTGCTTGACTTTTACATCAATTATAATCATCATCATCATCATAACAGCTGTAAAAATTTCACTGCCTGAAAAAAGCCTCCCCCAAGAATCATCTTGGGGGGATATGCCATAAGCGCCACGCAGGCAGACGGGTTAGCGATCGCAGTATGAAGGTAACAGTACTCAGAGAGATGCTGCTGCCTGCCCTCTGGCAGACACTCCCTCGAGTGGACTTCTACGCCCCCCACGGGATGAGATTGGCTGATGATATTCTGTCTTTTATTCCCGCGTCGTCACCACACAGCATAATATATATCAAAATTAACAATTGTCGTCAAAGGTCACACACACAATTGAATTAACGGGCGGATTATCCTATTTCCACAAATACTATCCAATTTCCGAGTATTTTACTCATACAACTTGGTACTGTCAATCACGAACACAGCAAAAGCAAACCGTTCTCATGTGTTTCTTTATCTTTTAATTAAGGTGTTCCTAACTAATTCATAATTCGTTACAAGTATTGTCATGCATTTAATAAGAACAGTATAACGTTAAGAGTCTTCCTCGACAAACCCAACACTGCTTTAAAAAGTGGGACATGAAAATAAATAAAAGCCATGAGCCCATGCGCAATAATGCAGGCTGTAGGTGACAACGCGCGTATTGTATTAAGGGGTATTGGACTGTTGGACGGACTCTTTGAAGTGCGTGTTAACTCTGAATGTGGCCAGTGTTTGCTTATTTGTAGCATTGATGTAGATGTTGGTGGTCTTTTTTCCAACGTTTGCCTTTGGAAGTGGCATGATTGTTAAAAGAATATATGCATGCCGACGTGCCTTATTTAATTTTGATTTGTAATTAAATATGAACTCATTTAGTGGTGTTTTTTTTTTTATTAAGATAGTAGGAAGTATTCGACCCGTGTGATAATAAACGGTAAACTCGACAAGGCACGGGGATACTCAGAACTTATCTTGACAGAAAATCCCAAAGTATTTTTTTTTTCGACCCGGTGTTTGATCCTAAGACCGCTGTTGTTGAACAGGGTGTTCTGCTGGATCAACAAGGTAATCAAATTTGTCTTAGTATTGTGTTTCTGGGTATGAGTAAGGTCTTCAGTGCTCATGAACGAGGCGGGTGGAAGGGTCGACAACTGTAAGTGATGCTATGTGCGCTGTAAGCATCACAGGTTACGGTACCCACTTTCCTTCAGGCGAACAATATGCTTGTTTGCCGACTAAAGTGTATAAAACTCCTTTATATTATTTAGTAGGTATATTTGTATTTGACTGGCCTGTTGGCGTTGTTAGCAAAATGCTTGCTTTTCACGCCGGAGGTCGTGGGTTCGATTCCCACCCATGACAGATATTTGTGTGCATGAACATGTCTGTCTGTCGTGAGTCTGGGTGTAATCACATATAAGTGTATCTATATAAGTATGTATTTACAAAAGAAAAGTAGTATATGTAGTATATAAGTTATCAGGTTTCCATAGCACAAGCTCTACTTAGTTTGGGATCAGGTGGACGTGTGTAAATAATGTATAAAATTCTCATAAGTATTTTTAGTCTCTACTAATGGACAAACAATAACACAACAATACCCAGAAATAAATGCTATTCAAAAATAAACAACAATTAATCAAGATAGTTTTCTATACAGCAACACGCCTATAAACTTGACAACTGATCAACAATCGTCAAGCTGTCAGTCCGGACTATCAATCCGGACATAAGTAAGTAGGTGCCGGCTACACATATCGTGTTATTTATTGCGTTATAAACGATATCGCGGATCGCAATGGACGCATGCTGTCGTATGATGACGTATCTCATATTTATGGTACACTTGTTATTGAATGCGGTTTTACTTGCCTTTACTCTATGGCTAGCCAGAGACTTTCATACAGGAGGTATTTTATTATAAAAAGAATTGTAGTCTGTGATAAAAATAGTGATCCTCTCATTGGATTGATGTTGAATTTATTAAACATAGCGGGCTTAACAAAAAAAGAGGTACAAATATCATTCAATAAACCAAAAAGCAAAAAGACTCACGATACACCCTAACATGCCTTTTTTACAAAAAAAATATATAAATATATAATAGGTTCAATTAGTTAAGGAATTTTATATTATATGAAATATCTTTAATCTTAATTTTTGTCTTGGCTCTTAGTGTATGTAGCTGTTAGTACAGTCAATTGGTAATGAAAATAGTAATAACTGGTGGAACATTCTCTTGATTGATTCTCGAAAGGTTGTAACTACATCCCTTCTACTGATCTTCATATCTGTAAGGTTGTTTTACCTCCAAAAATCCTACCACTTGCCCCAGTCATCCAGTCTCATTACCCTAAGTTCTTGAAGAAACATTCAACCTCACTTCAATCCTCCAAACAGACGTCAGGAATACTTCTAAAGTGTCCTTTTACAATAAATTCAACTGGCCCCTGAGCGACAACCACGCCAACAAAATAGATAAACTTTACGAAAACCGAATTTTTACTAGAAGGTTTTTCACATCACGACTAATAAACGCAAATCATTACCAATAGCAAGGAGGTCAAGATAGTTTTGTCCTTACACAGACAAAAGAAGTAAAGACAGAGGTAGTATAGTTGGAGTCGGGGACTCCAACTATACTTACATATTATTAGAAAACAGCTGATACTCTTACACTGCTGGACCAATATTTTTGACGGTCACCGTAGCCTAGTTGGTAGTGCTCCTGCCTACGAAGCTGGTGGTCCTGGGTTCGAATCCCGGTAAGTGTAAATATTTGTGTGACGAGCACGAATATTTGTTTCTGAGTCATGGATGTTTTCTATGTATTTAAGTATTTATCTATCTATATAAGTATGTATATCGCCGCCTGGTACCCATAGTACAAGCTTTGCTTAGTTTGGGGCTAGGATGATCTGTGTGACATTGTCCCAAGATATTATTTTTATATATAATATTAACCAAATGTAACTAAAAACCACCGCTAGGAAACGAGCTTTCAAATAAAAAAACCGCAACGAAATCGGTCCATCCATTTGAGAGTTACGATGCCACAGACAGACAGACATCGACGTCAAACTTATAACAACCCTCTTTTACGTTGGCGGTTAAAATCCATTCGGATAAATAATAATAATGCTAAACAAATAGACAAACTTCATAGTTTCAGTATAGTCTTTCAGTTATTGTTTAGTGTGTAGGTTGTGTTACATGGGCGGGCAGCGCAATATATGCGTACTATATGGCACCCCATTGTGGGTGTCCTGCTAACGTACGGTAAGGGTTGAATTCTACAGGAATGCAAATTAATAATAAAGGTGAAATTTCTGTACGTAGGAATGCGGAAGCATATAAATTAAGAATTGAGGGACTCCATCATGCGCCAAAAACATTTATGTGGAAATTGAAATTGGCAATACTTCTCTATCATGGTTATTTGAAGAGGAGCGGAGGACATTTTGACAGCATGGGACCACCCAAAGAAATACCTTTATGTCTCGGAACTGATAACGCTGAATGCTTTTTAGAAAATTGCCACTTGTCCTTAAAACTGCTCATCATAGGAGAGATGTAAACTCTAAACTTGGATTTTATAAATGCAAATTAAAGCATGCAGATAGAAAGCAGTTACATCCTCTGTGAGGATATTCGAAGCAGAGCTTGAAAATATTGATCTGTCGGTGTGTATAGTCTATAGTGTATCAGATGGATACGTAGTAGGTACAGGTTCGATGCCCGACGATAATATTTAGGATCTCCCTCTAACCTTAATGGAAAATAATATAAAACTAAAATTATGCAGTTCATAAATTCTCGCTTTATAAAATCCAATGTAATAAAATATACAAGTCATAACTTTTGGCCCAGTAACATTTCTTTGAAATCATTTGTCAGTTCCGTTTTCATGAATACTTCATCATGAATGGCACGTCTCGTTATGGAATATTAAGGACATGACATGTTGAGCATACGCTATCCAGTCTTCCGAAATAAATTCGTAAATTTTATTTGCGGCCATACGAAATGTAAGGAAACGTATTGATAATTTTATAATACGAGCACTGTATAATTTTGACAATTCATTGAACAGAAAGTCTGTTCAATGAACTGTTAAGTTTTTTGCATGGATTTTAGTAGTTGATAAAAGATAAATAGATATTGCCCGAACATGAGTTTACCTAGTTACTTTTGTCCCTGAAATCCCTTGGGATAAAGAGAGTTCACCTGAGTTGGAGCACACACTCGTAGACCAGAATGTGTCCCACGCAGATAGCTAGTCTTAATTTAAAATGTCCACCATGGGTGAAATTTCTCTCGAAATGGCTCGAGAGTTTAGATAGAGTTTAGGTAGTGCTCAGTTTTTGAAACTCGATATTCTTCGTCATCATAACAGTTGTAAATAGTCTACTGCTGGAAAAACCTCCCCCAACAAGCATCTTGGGGGATATACAATAAACGCCATGCTTGGTAGACGGCTTGGCAATCGCAGTATGATGGTCATAGTCAAAGAGAGACGCTGCTGTCCGTCCTCTGGCAGATTCCCTCGGGTCGACTTCTACGCCCCCCACAGGGCGAGTTGAGGTGACGATATTCTGATATTCAGCGTCGTCACCACACAACAATAATCTAACTGAAAAGAAACATCCCGTAACATGACATAAGTATGTATGTCACATTAAAAAAACGCTACTGTCAAATTAATCAATAATTTGACAGTGAGCCGTACGATATTGCGTTGCATCCTTACAAAGGGACTATTTAATTTATTATTATACGAAATTAAGCCAGCAATAAATACATGAGGTACCGTAATCTTGTTAAGCACGGCGATGGTCACGTCATGGTGTTCTTGATGGTTTTATTTTGGGCCTACTTTTGTTGGCATCTGAAGTTACCTTGCACCTTCTTTACTGTGGTAAATAAAATTAGTGAGCTCGTAGGAATGTGGGGTATAAATAATAATAACGTATATTTCTTCCAATAATAATAATATCCTAGGACATTATTCACATACGGCTATCTGATCCCAAACTAAGAAGAGTTTGCACTATGGAAACTAGATTTTTTTTAATTTTGTAAATACATACTTATATAGATAATTACACCCAGACTCAGGACAAACAGACATGTTCAGGCAAAAATATTTGTCCTGGGTGAGAATCGAACCCACAACTTGCGGCGTGACAGGCAAGTATCTCCTAAACAACCGGCCCGTCAAGTAATTACATATATTATCCTGTATTTTACCTCTTAGAACGCAGCCTAGGCACTACTATCATAGTATACACAAAATACATAAATAAAATTCAAAGATTGTATTGTCTTACTGGCGTAGTCTACAAGCATCTAATAAAATAAAACTATCGCTGAAAAAGGGACACTCCTTCATTTAACATAGACGTTAGAACTATAAGTTACCATACAATTCAACTGAATGAACTTAATTAAATAAAACAAGTACTTTAAATCCAACAAAACCAACACCCAAGTTACATAATCGAATACACCCAATAACTCGTGATCCACGGTCCCGGTTATTCTGGTTCATTCATATACAGTTACCAGGAACGGTCGGATTTACGACTACCCCGGGAACGAACCCCGGGTGGTATGGCACAGTTACTCTCTGACCGACTTCGGTGGAACGGAACTTGAGACAAAAATAAATTAATCATTACTGTGAGACCTAAATGTTTGAGATTATGTTTCTGGATAAAACGCGTGAATAATTTTTGGTTCTTCGACTTCTTCGTAAATTTATGTCAATGTCAAAGTTAAAATTCCTTCATTTCTTACTAGCTGCGCCCTGTCGTACTGCTAAGTCATATATATAGTCAAGTCTAGTTATAGTTTTTATAATGGGTCCGTCTATGATATGTTTGTAAAGTAACCAGTGACACAGGGATTCATTTATCTAGTGCGGGCGTTGTCTAATAAACAAATATAATATGTTATGTTTTAATATGTTAGTTTAGAGTTTAACCTATCTCCGTTCCGAAATTAGGATGGAGAAAGGTTTATACCAGGGATCAGCAATAAGTATGATTTGGAGAGTTTTTTTTTTTTAATAACCATCGAAGTCCGTTTCAATTTTTTTTACAGTAGAAGTTTTTAAATAAATAAATGTAAGTTCTGAGGCTCTGACACTTTTTATATCTTACATATCAATGGGGAAATGATATTGTGCCTTAAACTACCTGCGTTTTGCCCGTTCTCCTTTCGTCCGTTATCAAATTGATGGAAAGAAGACAGAGCGCGGAATAAATTTTATTAAATGACGTACTATTGACATACTATTTGTCAACTCCAAATAAATAAATAAGCTCCTAAGTTATACTATAAAACCATATCCCTTGAGCCGTTTTTGCGTGACTGAGTAACAAACTCCCTCATATTATTTGAACAAATATTATTTCAGACTTTCCCTTTTTAACCATAGTTACATTGGTAGACTATCTGTTAATAATAACACAATTGTGACATTAGAAGACTATCTGAATAGATAGTCTTTAATATATCAATGGTGTTTGTCGTAAAAGGGGAGGTGTACAATTAAGTTTGGTGTTGCATTTTAATATAGTTATAGAGAAAATTGGTCCGTGAAGATAAGGGAAAGGAGCCATCTTGGGCGTTATCCTAGTTGTTTTATGATACCCATCTTGAGCTGGAACACCACCATCTTCGCACGGTCCAGCAGCAACTTTACATTATAATAGTCCAAACAAAAAAGTGGTATTGTAAAAATTAAGCCTATGTCTATTTGTGTTGTCACCAAAATTGTCACCTTGTTGTATCTTTGGTTCCAATCCCGGGTCAGAATAAAAAGTGTTATTGGAGTTTTTCTGTGCAAGAAACACACTCAAATAACCACAATACAGGCAAATCACCTGGAGTCATCATAAAAAGGTGACAATTGTGTTTGAATACACAACACAAATAGACGTAGGCTTAATTTCTACCATATCACCTTTTTGTGTGGATTATTATAATGTAAAGTTGCTGCGTATATAAACTATCAGGACTAGTCCCTCCCTCTTACCCACCACTGCAACTCCTGTAAGCCAGGATTAACTGTGGCACACAATGAAATGACACTGAGCAGTGAGGCTGAGGCATGAATCAGGTAATTACTTTAACTGTCTAGAATCCCGCAACGAATTAAATTTAAAAGAAATCAGAACGAGTTAGATAATGAATAGTTCCACTTCTATACAAAGAATATAGATTAGTTTATTCAATATTGATAGGGAAATTACAACTTATAAATATTTTAAATATCCTTTAGTAACTCAACCACATCGCATAACGGTAACCCCATGACATAATATTGCGAAGGCGCTCTCCGTAACCCGACACTACATTTCCTTATAAAAATACAAAAAGAAAATATTCCTTCATACCTTATTCAACATAAAGACAAACAAAACTTAACCTACAGTCAATGCTGTTAGAGATTATAACGATTGCATGCTTAAGATTGTCAAGATTCATCCAAAAATGCAGCGTACTACGTACGCCGACGAAATTTTCTTATTTGTCTTGTATCTCCCAACAATGAACCGTTAAATATACAATGAATTTCTGCATTATTTGTTAATATGTTTGTGGACGGGGATAACAGGAATGCTGTTGGTAAACTGTGCTTTTTCATGGAATGTATTAATCATTTGAATGCCGAAAACCTTAATTACATCGCGCCCTTATGTTTCGGGTTTAAACCTCACAACTACATATTTGTGTGACCCGTATATATATTTGTTCTAAGCCTAGGCGACTTGTGTCGGTAAATTACATATCTGAAATATCACAAGATACTGGATATTTTATTTGCCTTAAAAATGTATTAGTAATATTTCGAGCCGATTTTAGTAAAGACGGCCATTACTGCAGAGACTAAGTTAGAACGCGTGGCATATTTTAGTGAATATATTATATTCATGTTGCGTGTAGGCAGTAGGTACCTTGGTGTCAAAGCTGTTCAAGATGCCTCTGATATAGCTTAATGGTAATAACCAGGACCGGGAACTTGATCGTGAACCGGGGAACTTAAAGTGAAAACGTGAAGTCTGATCAACAAGATGAAAAACTTGAAGAATAGAGACAACATATGAGCGTTCGAATTTAGAATGACCTCTAGAATTAAGGTTAATCCTTCATTCCGAATCCTATCGCTCATATTTTATTCACCGCACGTAATAAATTGCGAGTTAAATTTTAGAATCTTTTTTCAAAGTGTCTTAAATATTACCTAATAGTAAAAAAGTTATTAACAAAAACAAAATACCCTTTTTTCCATCATATTTTTTAAAATAAAAATAAAAATTAGGAGCTGTTCAATTTTTTTTTCTAGAGGTCATTCCTAATCTAATCACCTATAGTTCATATTTACGGCAGGTTCATGACTATTTTTCACGTTATTCAACTTGTTGACAGTACTAGTACTCTCCGAAAAACGGAGACGGTTAGAAATTAAACCGCTTTGACCGTCATTAGACTAGTCGCGTACCTAGGTGAATCACCTCGCTACTCATTTTAAAAAAGCTGCTGAAGAATTAGGTAAATAGTAATCAATATTTACCTTAACAACGGACCACCTACTAAAAATTTTAAACTATTCGGAGGTTTTCACTCCTGGATTCTTTATAATCCAAATTCTTAGCTGAATTACTTATTACCAAATGAATATTCATATTATTACCACAGCGCGAAATATCTTTATTTATTATGATTTATAGAGTATTATAAATATTTTAATTACGCTCAAACACTAGGTATTACAGTATTGTGAGCCCATAAATTGAGATCCCGTCATCAATAAATATTTATTTATGATAAATATGATAATAATTAATTACTTTATGTACTTTTATTTCGGCGCTTCAGTTCTTAGAACTTGTTTGCAATTTGTTCTTGTACTGTAGGCTTAGGGTTGCGCCTATTGTATTATATTATAGTGGTGATGAAATTATTATTCTTTCCGTATTTTCCGTGCACTAGATAGAATAGACTACTTTCTCACTGTACGAAGACAATTAATGTTGTAGCCTTTTACGGACGGTCACCGTAGCCTAGTTGGTAGTGCTCCTGCCTACAAAGCTGGTGGTCCTGGGTTCGAATCCCGGTAAGTGCAAATATTTGTGTGATGAACACGATGCTTTGTTTCTGAGTCATGGATGTTTTCTATGTATATAAGTATTTATCTATGTATATAAGTATGTATATCGTCGCCTGGTACCCATAGTACAAGCTTTGCTTAGTTTGGGGCTAGGATGATCTGTGTGACATTGTCCTTAGATATTATTATTATTATTATTTTACAACATTAATTGCCAAAATCTGTCCATCGCTGGACAAAACCCTAAGAATGGGGGATATGCCATAATCAACAAGCTTAGCAGACAGATTTACGATCGCAGTATGATCGTCATAGTTCACAAAGAGACGCTGCTGCTTGGTCTCTGGTATGTTATCATTGGGGACGACTTCTACGCTCCCAACAGGACGTGATGAGGTGGTGATATACATCGCATTATTATTGGTATGGATTTAATTAATCAATGACTTCGCTATTAAGTGTATGCCAATGCCATCCAACGCGGCAAAATGGTGCCATCATTCTGGGCAAATTGCCCGCTGACACGATTTGAAAATAAGTTTATTGCGCTTACTTAAGGTTTCTTTGTTACTGATAGTTGCATAATTTAAATTGTATATTCCTCTTTTTATAATGCTAAGGATAAGTAACATTATAAATATTTTCTGTTTTCTGAATTTGAACTAATATTGTGAAGAGAAAAGCATTCATTAAAAAAAACTCATACAAATCAACTAATAATCGGCTTCTTTTCTACGGAAATTGATTTAATCCAAGGTATCACCCCTACTAAATAATTTTGAGGAAGAAGACAGATGATTTGCGGAAGCATCGGCAGTAACTTAGCGATGTTTGCCCGAATTGATTTAAGTATTGCGAGATACAGAGCAGCGCCTAAAGGAACGGTTCCTTGCAGATGTCACAATATTCAGAAAGAACTGTTCGAACTACATGTTCGTTAATCACACGGAAATATGAGCTCATCGGGCAAGCGGGAGTTTTGGTGGTGAAAATTAATTACTTCATAGACCACGCTAATTTAGTAAATATGATACGATAATTGAGTAAAAATAATGCGTTGTAATATATTTTCTGAAATACACTATAACGCATGGTTTTTGTTAAATTATCCTTTTCATTCGAGTGGTGACAAATCTGAAAGACGCAGCGTGGGCAGGCCCCCTACAAGATGGACCGATGATCTTGTGAGGGTTGCTGGAAGTCGCTGGATGTGGACAGCGCAAGACCGGCAATGGTGGAGATCTTTGGGGGAGGCCTTTGACCAGCAGTGGACGTCTTTCGGCCGATATGACGATGGTGATGATTCTTTTCGTTTCTAACTATTGAGGCGACAAACAAATAAACGACTAACCACTAGAGTTAAAAATGGTCAACCGTGTTATTCAGAGAAATTAAATAATAGCACATGTATTTAATAATTTGGTTGAATCATCATTTGATTTCATTTCCATAATTTATTTTATACTTATTTCTTACTAGCTGTGCCGGCGACTTCGTCCGCGTGTTAATTAGTTTATTTCGTTTTTTAGTAAAATAAAAGACTTTTTCTAAAATAAAAGTAGCCTAAGTTACTCCTTATTACATCAGCTACCTGCCAATAAAAGTCCCGTCAAAATCGGTCCAGCCATTTCAGAGATTAGCCGGAACAGACAAAAATTGTAAAAAATGTTATTTTGGTGTATGTAGCGTATATATATACATATTTATGTAGTGAAAACCGGCTATTTCGATATTACAAACAGACACTCCAATTTTATTTATTTGTATAGATGTAAAATAAATTCGTACCGAAATAATTTCTTAAACATGCTTGAGGTTGTTACGGAGTAAGCAAAGATATTATAATTTAAACAAAAGTTATGACTTTGAAACACAAAAGTAACGAAATTAAATGCAACAATTTGTTACGGGGCTAATAAAAAATGTATAATCGTAAAATATTGCTTTATCAAGATTGCAAAGCCGGGTGAGATTTTTATTTGTGATCAGCTAAGCAACTCAACATATTTACGTTACGCCACTATGGAAATGTACGTTTTGTTATTAAATCTTAACAGGACTTTGTTATATTTGATTTGTTGACGGCCGTTATGACTCAGTTGGGATTGAATCTATCTAACTAAAAGGTTGAGGTTTTGGTCGCGCAAGTTAAATGTTTGTGTTCATCATCATGTCTATTTATTTCTTATTCTCGGTATTTTCTGCGTATTGTATGCATATATAAAAACAATAAGCATTTCTATCCCTTGTCTAGTACCGATATCTGGGGCATGACGCAAAAACGGTGCACCGGAACAGCATACCCGCGTTCCAAGGGCTCCTGCCATCAGGTGCCAAGAGAATTTCACGACAGGTTAGGTTTAGTCGGTGCGAGTCCGACATTTTGCGGATGGCATGCGTAGGCATTCCCCCTGCCTAATAAAAAAGCATCCATAATAGAAGCTTTGATTTGTGTAGGCTAGATGGCGCTGTTTAATTCTCCGGATATTTATTATTTATTTATTATATAGTGGCGTATTGTAAAAATCATCTAGAAAATTAAGGGAAACAATATAAGTGTTGTTATATGCTATTTTAATGAGACGAAAAACTGAATACTGCCGCGTGATTTGTGGGTAGCGCTAAAAGATAGCAACATTTAGGTGAGAGTGTGAGAGAGAGTATATCGTTATCTCGCTCTACTCGCTCTTGATAAAATACATTCAGGTCATAAGCATTATTATGTTTTCTTTGTGGTTTTGAGTATGAGTACCTAAGAAAGCCAGAACTTATTGGGTAGGCGAAAAAGGTTGACCACGCGTTAAAAGTGTCATGTGTTTCAGAAGCATCATAGCTTTAGAGACCTTTCGCCATTGGACGGACAATATGCTCGTTTACCGATTTAGTATAGTATATAATATTTAAAAAAACTATATAGACTCATAAAAGGTTTTCTTTTCAAAAGACTTGACCTTATAAAAACGGCATACAGATTATATAGTTCTTTTTCTCATAAATGTAAATGAACCTATGAAATGCAATGTTATAATGTGGGGTAAGAAAGTTCCTTCGGCTCTTCGTGCTCCGTGCTATAAACTAGGAAAATATCTTCTGAGATATAAGTTAACTGAGAAATGAATTATATAAATGGTTCTAATTTCGATAAGTTCTCTATAGTAAAGTTCTCTATAGTCAAAAGGTATTTTTAGTAAAAATATTTTTTATCGGTTTATGGGAAAAAATGCTTTCAGTAAAGAAACAAGCATACGACCCAGCTAAGTAGGTACTCTGATGGCTCATAGTGGCGTTGTTCTAAGCTTTCTTTTTACTTTGGGAACAACCAAATGTCAGCCTTCAGAATATTGATATAAGCTAGGTTTAATGTACAAAAAAAAAACACTTAAACAGCTTATGGAATACGCCATGAACTAGCATATGCATTGCGACACCAGGAGTATTATTATTCGCATGTTTCTAACCCTCTTTTGTCTTACAGTGTAAGCTCAATATATTTCAAAATTCAAATTATTTAATCGAGCGGGCTCTTTTAAAACAAATTGGGGATTCATTTTAGTATCGTGTTAAGAGTAATAGGTTTTTAAACGCGCTCCCGTCGTGGCAATACATCACACAACGTCGAAATACTGCACTGTTCTTGCATGTATTATAATTTTAGACGTTTAATTTCAATTTAATATTTTTTTTTTTTGTTAAAATATGGATACATTAGGTGGTAATATAATATAACTTTAGAGGATATTAATTTAGGGCGTGAAAAATTGTTAGAAAATATTAAATAATGCTGATATTATTAAATGTATTATTATAGAGTTATAATAATTTATTGAATATTGTCAGTAGTAGTAGTGTTATTTAAGTTATTTTGTAAATGATTCTAAGTATCCATTTAATCATCAAAATCACTAAAAGTGTGAATAAATAATGTAATGTTATTATTTTATACCTCATATATCCAAAACTGTTAATGAATACATGAGGTGCAAAATTATTACATTGTATTATTTATTCACAGTTTTTGCTGTTTAAAATGATTAAATATGTAGTATCATAAAAATTATATATTATAGATTAAACAAATTATTTTTAAAGTAATACAGTTCATACATCTATCACAATTTTTTTGAGATCAATTATAATTTAATTTCAATGAATAACTATTTTGTCTCATAAATATTCTTTAACGCTGCAGTAATGTAACTTTAACATATTACATATGTAGTTTTTAATTTATTTAAGTAAATAATTTTAGTATGGCTTTTACATTGGTATTTACGACACGTTTGTTACTAGACGTTCGTAATTGGTAATTTCGTAATACTTGCGTAACTTTATGGATTCGGTATATGTATGATAGCCCGCTAGATAAAGTAGCATGCTAGTTGGAGGATTAGGCTGTTAAGGACCGCATGTATTCAGACGGTCGTCTAGGCCGATCGTTAGGTGGTCAAATGTTAAAAGCCGACGTTTATCGCCACTATAACACCTGGTAACTACAATTACTGCTCACAATAGGCGGTGTATGTTGGGTGAGAACTGTAACCTACAACAATACCAAATCGTTCCCACTAAAATCGTTCCGTTCCTGGATCTGGTAGGTCAAATTTATACTTTTATCACAATAATGTATTTTTACTATAATTTTTAAACATGGTAAAGTTTTAAAACAACAAAATTGTTATCAGTTAGCAATGTAGTGAAGAAGCAGCTGACTAAATTTTAAATGAATCGGTAGGGTTTGGTGCCGCTGATTTTAACGGGCTACGTTTTAACCAGCCAACTCCTTTGAACGATAAGTGTTCGGCCTAGCCATCCAACAAACATTGTAAATATCGATCCAGCTATGTCTCATATCCAAATTGCTTTGAAATAATATACAAATGGAGCTTAGTCGTTCAAATTCTTTTATTCATACAAGTACAATCAACAAAATAAATTTGATTCGCAAGACGTGTGATTAAAATTTATTTTTAACATTACGAACAGGGATTCAAAATCACGCCTCTTTACCGATTGAATCGCAGTTCATACTTCAAACAAGATCAATTTTTGTAAGCTGTTAATATGATGGAGTTTATTTGGTAACTCCCTCGTATTCCAAGAAAACGAGGAGATAGTATAAATTGAATTGGAAGTTATAGGGAAAAAATGTATTATAAATATGTATTAAATCTGTATATTATGGGCATTATGACAATTATAAGTGGCACAGCTGGTCTTAATCATATATTTCGGTCCACCAGTAGATTTTTTTGTTAGTAAAAATAATCTTAATCTGTGTTAGAGTAATACATAAAACTCTTTTAACCGGTTTTGAAACTCTAAATTATAATTATACAATTTAATAAATATCAAAGTAAAACTACAAATCCTTGTTGGTGGGCCCATAGATTTGTAGATTTACTTCGAAATTTTAAATTATATCCCTATAATAATAAATTTAGATAACCGACAAGATAGACCGGCGAACTGATCTGTAAGTGGTCTAAATGTTATGGTCTTACTATTCTCAAAATATAATTTGGAATATGTCTAACGTTGAAAAAATTATTTAAGTGTTCTAAATGTTACCCCTTTCTGAATATAAAAAAATATGTTATTGTGTTATTAAATTGCGAAATTTTTAAATTGTGTTATTAATCTCCTATAAGCCTTTGGGGGAGGCTGATATGATGATGATGATGAATTTGATAAAAATACTGGTTAAAATTATATTTCAAATTAATAGTATTAGTAGATACTGAGTGGATCTGGAGGACGACAGATGGACGTAGTGTGATACTGATCCCTTTACGTTATTGGCACAGGACCCTCAAATTAACCAAAACATGACTCACAACGATACTGGCCCCAAGTTACTCGGGTATTGAAATGGACCAGCATATTTTGCGTCACTATAAATTAGACCTACTATTACATACCAAAATACTAGAGGCCTGAATACCGATACTTGTTTATAAGAATAACACCATTTATAAAAGGGAAGACGTGTCACGTTTACGGTAGCCTGTTACCAATTCATTTAGATTACGAAATAGGAACGCGAAATAATAATAGAGTTGGGACAATTATAGTAATCAGACCTGTGGTTATTTTTTTATACTTTAATAAATGATTAAGGACACTTGCTTATTAGATGTAAGGAGTAGAGTAACGATGACTTCAAGATCCTCATTAGTCTAGCGACAAAGTGTTTAACAGCGGATAGTGGTACTGGGTTCAAATCCCGGGTGGAGCATATAAACGTGGTATTGGGATTGTGAAACGTGAAATGACGGTCACCTTAGCCTAATTGGTAGTGCTCCTGCCTACGAAGCTGGTAGTCCTGGGTTCGAATCCCGGTAAGTGCAAATATTTGTGTGATGAGCACGAATATTTGTTTCTGAGTCATGGATGGTTTCTATGTATATAAGTATTTATCTATCTATATAAGTATGTATATCGTCGCCTGGTACCCATAGTACAAGCTTTGCTTAGTTTGGGGCTAGGATGATCTGTGTGACATTGTCCCCAGATATTATGATTGGGATTACTCTGCAAAGAAAGATTCTGAGTCAGCTTGGAGTTTGGAAGTTAGAAGTGTTACATGCGATTAACGTGCTCTTCGAAACACGGGAGCACTTTCTGATCCTTTCATCTAGTTGCCCCAATTGATCTATTTTTATGAAGTTTGCGCACACGCTTTTCCACTGTCCGCCATTACCGAAAATCGAAAAGGAAGGTGTTATTTTTTTTTTATTACACTAAATAAGAAAAGTTTACAATCGACGGCCTTATCAGCAAGTAGCGATCTATAATTACTAGCGCACGTGTCAACAATACTGAATAGGTAGACGTTATATCTAGTACTTGAAGTTATACCTACTAATTTATCTATTATCTAGTCCGTTTATCACACAATCATTTTTCTATAATAAAGTAATAATATGTTCAATATTCCATATATTACAGCCGCGAAATAAATTAGAATAGTACACCAACAGAGCTCGATTATTTGTTCTGTGTCTGGGTGACATTTATCTATAATATGGGTATATTTAGAAATATGTTTATCAGATGTACGGTAGCCATAGAACAAATTTTCCATAGTTTAGGATCTGATGACAGTGTCCTAGTTGACACAATATAATTATTAATCATTGACTAAAAGCCTGTCGAATCAAAAAGCTTGTATGGTAGCACACAAAAACCGATCGTATTCAAAAATTTTACTTACATTATTTAAAGAATGTTAAAAGAAAGTGCATATCTGTTGTATTTTAGTATATAATAGTAGTATAAAAGTCATAAATAATTGGATGCGGAAGAGTAGTTTTTTATTTCCCTTTGTAATTACGTTCTACTGGTTGCAATACGAATAAAAACTCGTTGACTGAACTCATTGATTAAGAGTACGATAATTACGTCAGTGCTTCCAATCTGAAAACGGATGCGGTATTAATATTGAATTACTTAAAGAACATATTTGCCTGAACTATATTGAAGGCCAACGCGAGTGAAGGCGAGTCATCAACTTAGCTACTTCATACGGAAGAAATATTATTTTCAAGTGAATTTATAGACTAGAAGGAGTAGAAATAAAGTATTTTATTGCTTATGAAACCAAATTCTAGATCATCGATTCGATATCAAATTATATAGGTATTCTCCCTTTTACCTAATACATATCACATCACTTATCTAGATATCATTCTGACTACGAAAGGTAAGAATTTGTGTCATAAAGATTTTCGGTCGTGTCGCTAGTCGTCATCGAAACATGAGAGTTATGGAGTAGAAAATACTCCTGTGATTTCGCACCCACTTTATGTCTTGCGCAGATGGCTAGTCTCCGTTGAGAGACGCCGCCATGGCCGTAATTGAATTAAAAGGACCCTTGATTATAATACCAAGTCAGCTATACGTATAAACCTATCAAGCTTTCGATACACGCACACGTTGCTCTTTACCTACCCAATGAACTTTGGTTGTGTATATTAATATTATATGTAGGGCCTTTGCGTCTGTTACAGACGATTTACGGCGCATTTATATTATTGCCGTAGTTATATTATTATTTATATTATTGCCTTATTAATATTATAATAATGTAGAAATTCTGAGTGTGTGTACACCCAAAATTTCTTCATTATCCTCTCATGGGACTGAAAGTGATCGCTGAAGTTAAGCACGCGGTCACTTGACCTCAAAAGAAGTTTTGATTTCTGAGCCTCTTGAGTCTCTTCTAGCCTTGACGAGGCACGCTAAGGTATCGGTCCCTGCTGTAGTCATTAGATGCTCAAAGGCCAACTGGGCGGTTTGAACAATTCTAGCGCTGACTCTACCCATAATATTAACATGTACCTCCCTTATTGTTACCATTTAGCGCCACCCAGGGGTCATCTGTAACGAATCTTGCAGATGTAGCACCATTCGACCCTAAACCCACGACACCTCACGCTTTTTAATTTCAATTGTTCTAATATTCACTTTATCGATAATGTGCTACATCACTACGGAGTGAGTACCTATGCAAAAATATAAAAATACCCACGGTATAAAAGGATATCATGATGTCACGCCGACAGAGAAGGCTTAATTACGTAGGTCATTGCCCTAAGGCAATGTACTAATGCACCGTATTAGGCAATTTAATAGTCCTAAGTACTCTACATACCCAAGCTTGCAAACAGTCAAGAGCAAATTTGTTGCATCTTGAACTAAAGTTTGTTTTGGTGGTTTTGGAATTCGATTTGTGATTAAAACCCTGGTTTAATCACAATTTGAATTCGGCGAAGCAAACTGCTTACGATTCCCATCCATTCCCACAAAAAAGTGTCTTTATAGTGCTAGACGCTATATTAAAAATATCTATTATATTTATTTAACACTTTACGGTCGACATCAGGCACGAAAATAATAATATTCTTTTTAAGCGTAAGTTACGAAATTTCACCAGAGGTCATCGGGGTGGGGGGAAGGGTCAGCAACACTTGTTTGCTGACTCGTAAAGGCCGGCAACAAACCCGTAACTCCTCTGGTGTTGCGAATGTCCATGGGTGGCGGTGATCACTTACCATCAGGTGACCCACTTGATCGTTTTCGGCCTCTGATAAAAAAACATAGGTATACATATTATTGTTTTAACGTACGGAGAATAGATCCCACAATCACACCGTAAACATGGTTTTGTGGGACAAAAGTGTATTAATAGTCTATTTATTTTCCTGAAATAATAAGGCAAAAAATAAGTTAAATTAATAATTTTGTTTGTTTCTTAATTATAATAAACTTTAAACGAAAATCTCATGTATATATAGGTAAAATCATAATAAATACATAAAACATTCATTCAACTGATTCATAGTAATCAAAAAAATAAAAACGCCTAGCGCCTGTAGAAATCCTATTTATTTACGTCAACTGCTACGGTTTGCTGTGGTGTTCTTTTCTTATTTATTTCCAAAAGTTGTAATGTCTTTAAAAATTACATGTATTTAATTAGTTTTAATGTCATAACGTAGTAGCTGTTACGCAATATTACGCCAATTCTTCGTTTTTGTTTATTTTTTTAAATTAATTATTTTATTCATTTCATTTTATTGCAATAAATATTTATAGACTCGTAAGTCAGATACATCAAGATTTCGTAAAAATGTATACATATTTTTAAAAGAATTTTACAATCTTACAACATGTCAGCGGAAGTTTATTAATGATACCTAATAGTATTAAAAACTAATCGCAGAATGTTGATTTTTAGTATCATCACGTTCTTTAAAAAGAAATTTGGTAAATAGGAAGTAATAATGCAATAGTATATAATAAATTGTACTATTACCGATAGTACGTACTAAAGTCGACGTTTTATTTTTACTGATAGTTATATAGTAGGTGAACAATTCGCAAACTACGTAAGACAAACGTTCGTGTTACAAAGTGTACCACAATTTTGTGTGGGTGGATAACAATATTTTTTTAAGACTAAGTTTGAAATAGAAAGGTTCACGAGTGGCGACCACGAAACGGAAGACGCAGCGTGGGCAGGCCCCTACTATGCGAATCGACATTCTTGGAAAGGTCGCGGGAAGCTGCTGGATGCAGGCAGCACAAGACCAGCAGTTGATGTCGTTGGTCAATGCTTACCTTTCACAAAGCAGGTCGTAGGTTCGATTCCCACCTAGGACAGATATTTGTTTGCATAAACATATCTGCCTGTCCTGTGTCTGCGTGTAATTGTCTATATAAGTATTAATTTACAAAAGAAAAAAAATGTATATCGGTTATCTGATTTCCATAGTACCTACAAGCTCTGCTTGAGTTAGGATCAGATGGCCGTGTGTGAATATAGTCGCTGGATATTATTATTATTATTGTTGTGGAGATCCTTGGGGGAGGCCTTTGTCCAGCAGTGGTCATCTTTCGGCTGATATGATCAAGATTGCAGTAGGTAAGGTCTCAATCGTGGGGAAATTTTGATTCTTCCAATCGAAGGACGAAAACTTGCAATACTATTATAAACTACGTCAAGATTCCAAGTATCTATGAGTCACTCAATAACAGTATTTTGAGATGATCGAACCCACAACACGTGGGCGCCGATGGAGTAGGTAGTGATCTGCTTCACTCATGCAACGAATTTTTATGTACTGCAGTATATATATAATAAACCATTATTCCAATCAGACTAATATTATGAAGGCAAAGTTTGTGAGTATGTGAGTGTTTGTTACTTCTTCACGTTTAAACGACAGGAGCAATTTTAATAAAATTTGGTATAGATTTTTTTTTATTCGGGACTAGTCCCTCCCTCTTACCCACCACTGCAACTCCTGAAAGCCAGGATCAACAGTGGCACACAATGAAATGACACTGAGCGGTGAGGCTCAGGCTTGTCCCGGGGAATCGATTTAACTGTCTTGGATCCCGCAACGAATTTAATCAGAAAGAAATAAAAGGAGGAGTTGGAAAATGAATAGTTCCACTTTCCTCCAGAGCAAAGTGGGAGACAGAATTATGTAAAGAGGCTATAGCCTCATAAAACGAGAGTTAGCTAACACCCTGGATTAACACATAGGCTATAATTTATAAAGTTTTACGCGAGTAAAACCGCGGAGCACAGCTAGTATTTAAAAGTGTCGGAATACACATACCTACTATCAATTTCCATCTGAAACGATTTCACAAACAATCATCATAATCATTTGTCTCTTCAATTTAATCAATCGATGGAAAGTCATTTTGAAATCACATTACGTCCACATAGTTTATCGATTCTTACGTCATTAATTAGATATCGAATCGTCTAATCGAAGCAACTATTGCAGTATATGGCGTAAGTGTAAGCATGTAGCGGAGTGATAGTAGAATAGTTGAGCATTGTTCATTGATTATTCTCATAATATAAATTTCCGATCAGCCGTTCTTGCGAAATTGAATTTGTAGTTGTAATTTAAGTACCAAAATTCCTAATAAACAGAAATGTATCGCAGGTGGCATCTCGCAGCTACTTATTTATATAGTATTTAATATTAATTATATTGTATTATTATGTAGATATTTGGACTATCTTATCAGACGAAAGATGTCCATTGCTGGGCAAAATCGTCCCTCAAGGATCTCTACAATGCCCAGTTTTGCTTTGCCCACTTCCAGCGGCTTCCTGCGGCTTTTTCTGCCAATTTTTCGGTCCACCTTTTTGGGGCCAGCCAACAATATTAATATAGGTTTATTATATTATAATTTGTAGTTTGTATTGAAATATGTCCAGAAAACGTATTTATACATAGCAGACTTAAAATGTCTAAAGTAATAGCTAGTGTTGGGACTGGACTACAAAATAGATCATCAATATTATATCGTCAGTAATACTCTAATACCGCATACTAAAAGTATAAGTATACTTCTAAACATAAGAAACTAACATGAGAAAAACAGTTTATTCCTATGTATGGAAAGCAATCATATTATAATTTTAATCGCGGAATCAGGAAGTCAGATCAGGGATGCTTAATCTTTTTTTTAGCAAATATTTTTGTTACGCGGTTTTGGGGTATCACCGACGCGCGACGATATCCATGCCTGTGACACGCTGCACGCTTCTAACTAGTGCCGATATTAGATTGGTACACTATCTGAATGGGTATTAAATATCAGGTGATATCGTAAATAGTTGGGAATCACATCTAGTTCAATTTCTATGTGTTGAATGACTTTGTCGATTATTAAAGATGAACGTGTTTACAATACATTTATAGCTCAGTTATACATAGAACTTTCCCCAAATATTTGAGTTATAATTTTTTTTATCGTATGCGGGGCGAGCTTTCGTTAGATTGAGGATCGGAGAGGGAATATAATTTCATCGTTAAGAATGCAAATTAAGAGATGGAGGGCATAAGATGATACGGAATCTCGGCATACGATAAAAAAAATTATAACTCAAATATTTGGGGAAAGTTCTATGTATAACTGAGCTATAAATGATAAATAATCTTCGCGCTGAAACGTTGACCAACAGGTGTACAAAACGCCACTAAAACATTCTAATGCATCTGCACTAATGCATCAGTAATCGGCAAGAGTCTAGGTTCGAACCCCAAATAGTGCCCTCTGGCAGGGGTTGCCTTGTTTGCAGTTTTATTTACTAGATGACTTCCGCCCTCACTCGCCTTTTTTAGTCCTTAAAAAATTAAAGTGCCTTAAACTAGTTGTAAACTTTATTAAAAAAAAAACATGCGGGGCAGCCTTCGGGGACTGCCGATAGAAGTGAAAACTATTTATTCATTTCTCATACTCGGAAAGTAGTTTTTATTTAATCCGAGTAGCGAGTGGAAGATGCTACTTCTCACCTTTGGGCGGTAGAGAGTCATAGTTATTGCCTCCGGCTCTATGGTAGGAATACATTAAAAAAATAAATCGGATCATAAATCTCCGAGTAATCGGTGTACATACATAAAAACCCAGTGAACTTGAGAACATTCTCCTTTTGAAGTCGGTTAAAAATTTAACTTAATTTGGTTGGGCATTCGGCTGTCAAACATTTAACATAATTAAGAAAAAAATGCTGGAGTCATGTGAGTGTATAAACAGCCAGTTCGAATTTAGAAGAAAAGTCTTACAATTGTTTGTCATGTTTGATTGTTATCCATCCCAAAAAGTGCACAATGCCACTAAAGAAGTTTTCACTTCAAAAAATCGCATCTTATGCCTTTTACGCTACGTCCTATGTAGGCGGTGCAAAGCGAACGCGATTATGAAGCGGTGACACGCGGATTCAATGCGATGCGGTGCGACGCGGTGGCTATGTCCTACGTGCACGCGAATCGTCTCGCGCAGCCGCCACCGACGTCGCAATAACACTACGGCACCGCATCCTGTTCGCCCGAAAATATCAAGCCAACTGATCGCGTTCGCTTCATTTCGCGCCGCTCCGCACCGCACCGCACGCGCGTTTGGTCACGTAGGCCACATCAATAGGTTTCGACTGTTTGTTGTTATCGCACCGCACCGCACCGCTTCACGTTCACGTCTAGATCGCTCACGCAGGACGTCGCGTTAGAGTTGCCTGCCACATAAAGACAGACAAAGTTATGGCAATGGATACACATACTCTACGAAAACTAAGCAGGTTTCGTAGAGATGTGTATCCATTGCCGTATCTTTGATTTTATTATGTATGCAATAAAAGCTTATTGCATACACAATAGTGTCTATCTCTTATTTCTTTCCGTCCACGCCGCTACTGACTAGTACTAGTGGTCAATTCTACCCTATTACTAATAATCGGCGCTGTGATCTCAAAGAGGGTGATAAAGTACTTAGATACAGATTTTAGCCATGAAAGCTAAACTATCAGTTACGTTAACATTTTTCAAATCCAAATAATCAATTCAAAAAATTAAACTGGAATAACTATAATAATATCCTGGGACATTACTTACACAAGGCCATCTGATCCGAAACTTAGCAGAGTACTATGGAAACCAGATAACTGATATACTACATATGACTACTTTTCTTTTGTAAATATATACTTACATATAGATAATTACATCCAGACTCACAAACAGAAATGTTCATGCACCTAACACGGCAATCGAACCCACGACCTGGCGTGAAAGGCAAGTAAGTATCCACCAACTACGCCAACCGGCCCGTCAAACCCCATATCATAAATATGGGTTTTACATAATATACAAATACAATACAATACAATTCTTTATTGCAATCATGTGTACAATATTGGTGTTACAAAATCATATTGATATCAACATGAACCCTGTTAGGGCACAGCAATTAACTTTTATCTTTAACTAGCTGTGCCCCGCGGTTTCACCCGCATTAAAATTTATAAATTATCATAACTCTCCCCCCTTAGGTGATAGCGTGATTATATGTAGTCTATATGTTGACCCGGCCTCTTAGTAATATTTATGAAAAATTTAAAGAAAATCCATCCAGTCCTTTTTCAGTTTAGCCCGAACATACATACAGACAAACAGACAAAAATTATAAAAACTATATTTTTGGTTTCGATATCGATTGTAGATCACGCCCCAAGTATCCATTTTAAAAATATTCAATGTACAGTTTTGACTTTCCTACGATTTTATTATATGTATAGATATTATTCAGCCAAGCATGTAAATTATTTCAATGAAGTTAAAAACAATAATCAAAAATATTATACAATAAAATAAAATACATGAAAAATTTAATTTCAATACAATATGAATGTCAAATTAATTATAATTGATGGTTGATGCATGATTATTTATTAAATTATCATTTTCCGCATAATCGAAATAGATAAATTAGTCACTTGGGTAGAGTTTTGTCCTCGAAAAACTATACATAATAATACAGCCCCGTAAAGTACGTAACGAAACGTTTTTTGTACAAACTCTTAAGTGAATCACCTGAACTTGAACGCTCGGATGTCCGTAGTAGTTCCCCACTTCTTGTCTATTACCGGATCTAATAGACATTTCTAAAGCATCTAAGTATGTACTGAAAAAATACTTAACTAGATATTACTGTTCTAGTTGTGTATAGATATTATACCTTTGCCTGGTAGTCGCAATATAGTTGCCACCATATTTTAGACTCTCTCGCTTTTTGATAAGATTCAAAATAAATCAATTAGAAAATCACCTACTACCAGTTAAAGGGTACTACTCCACCTACCACGCTGTCGTCTTCCTACGACACACAGTAAAAAACAAAGTGGTAAATTACAATCTAAAAAGTTATCAGCCGCTTGAATATTCTGATGACTGTATCCTTAGAATACCTTTAGAGTGTCGTTCAAAGATAAACCAGTCGAAGATTCGATAGAAAACCAACATTTTCTAAACAATGATTAAGCTCAGATCTACCTTTGTCTTCATCAACCTTATATCGTTCAGTGCTACAGTGCCCTCCGAGTTCAATTTAATAATGCGTTCAGGATGCTGATGTGGCTGCGGCGATTCTGTAGTGCATCAGGGACACTGTATTAGTTAAATACAGTGTAGTGTTATAAATAAAATAGGAAACACTAATAACAACTTTGTTATTTGGACTTTTGCGCGATAGCCCTAGTGAAGGGCAGAGTGACTACCCGGAATATATTACTTCTAGTTTCCTTGCTGAAAGCCAGCCAGCAGATCTATGACCATTCCGTAGCTGGGCAGCAATTTCACCAGAGAATAATACACTGATGGAAATAGTAAAAACGCGAGTTTATATACAGTATTTACTGCTTATTTGCTGGTTGGCATTTGCGTCAATCGGCGATTATTGCAACTCAGCAGTAAATAGCGAAAATAGGGATGTAATGGAATGTTACGTACTGACGTAGAAATCTGTAGTTCACTTTGCAGTGGTAGCTAGAAGCTGCCGATCCTGACTGCTTTAAGCAGTCCGTGTATGGCGGACCTAAGGGATACGGCAGGTACTCAGGCAGCAGCGCCACCTCTGTACGATAGCTACCACTTAACTGCGGCCACCAACTTGCACGCCAAGTGCGGTGATAATGGTAAACCCCTTCAAATGGCAACGTTTTAGAAGCCTTTGGGGGAGGCCTATAATAATAATATAAAAGACTTTTTTTCAGACCAAATTAGTGTCCAATAAGTAACAACTTTCTTATAAACTAGTGTTAGTAATAAGTATTTTAAAATATATAACAAATTTACCATTCATTGCGTCATTCCATGCGAAATAATAGATTTAATAGATTTATTTCTTCTCTCACACAGTAAATTACAAAGAAAGTGTCTTATTTACTAATTTATGCATAACATTAAGAAAAAAAAAAGCGAAGGAAATGGCGCAGCAATGATTGACGTAAATACAGTCTAGCCGACTAGCGATCAAGCGAAGGATGCTGTTGGTGCTGCGTGCACGTATTCTGCGCACCAGAGATAATAATAATAATAATTTATTAAATTCACTTAAGGTTTACAGTTTCTCTTATGTATATATAAACATGAATCTAAGAAATGAAGTTTTACATACTTAATAAGAGGTTGTCGTTGACGGCTGTACTAGTGTAAACTGTGTTACAGCCGCCAGCGTCTTCCGCCCTGCATTTTACAATGTTAATCATTTATTAGACATAATTACACAACATCATAAATAAGTACATTAGTTAATGTGAAAGAATTAAACGAAAGAATAATATAGTTAAGTACTAAATATTTAACTGATTAAATAAGTTGACAATTTACCACAATGTATGTGTGTGCGTAAGAGATGCGCATCTCTTACGCATCATAGCGTAGAAACTGCTCAGGATGCTCAGCAAACATCCCTGATGCACTACAGAATCGCCGCAGCCACATCAGCATCCTGAACGCATTATTAAATTGAACTCGGAGGGCACTGTAGCACTGGACGATATAAGGTTGATGATGACAAAGGTAGATCTGAGCTTAATCATTGTTTAGAAAATGTTGGTTTTCTATCGAATCTTCGACTGGTTTATCTTTGAACGACACTCTAAAGGTATTCTAAGGATACAGTCATCAGAATATTCAAGCGGCTGATAACTTTTTAGATTGTAATTTACCACTTTGTTTTTTACTGTGTGTCGTAGGAAGACGACAGCGTGGTAGGTGGAGTAGTACCCTTTAACTGGTAGTAGGTAATTTTCTAATTGATTTATTTTGAATCTTATCAAAAAGCAAGAGAGTCTAAAATATGGTGGCAACTATATTGCGACTACCAGTCAAAGGTATAATATCTATACACAACTAGAACAGTAATATCTAGTTAAGTATTTTTTCAGTACATACTTAGATGCTTTAGAAATGTCTATTAGATCCGGTAATAGACAAGAAGTGGGGAACTACTACGGACATCCGAGCGTTCAAGTGATTCACTTAAGAGTTTGTACAAAAAACGTTTCGTTACGTACTTTACGGGGCTGTATTATTATGTATAGTTTTTCGAGGACAAAACTCTACCCAAGTGACAAATTTATCTATTTCGATTATGCGGAAAATGATAATTTAATAAATAATCATGCATCAACCATCAATTATAATTAATTTGACATTCATATTGTATTGAAATTAAATTTTTCATGTATTTTATTTTATTGTATAATATTTTTGATTATTGTTTTTAACTTCATTGAAATAATTTACATGCTTGGCTGAATAATATCTATACATATAATAAAATCGTAGGAAAGTCAAAACTGTACATTGAATATTTTTAAAAAAGGATACTTGGGGCGTGATCTACAATCGATATCGAAACCAAAAATATAGTTTTTATAATTTTTGTCTGTTTGTCTGTATGTATGTTCGGGCTAAACTGAAAAAGTACTGGATGGATTTTCTTTAAATTTTTCATAAATATTACTAAGAGGCCGGGTCAACATATAGACTACATATTATCACGCTATCACCTAAGGGGGGAGAGTTATGATAATTTATAAAATTTAATGCGGGTGAAACCGCGGGGCACTATTTTCGCTATTTACTGCTGAGTTGCAATAATCGCCGATTGACGCAAATGCCAACCAGCAAATAAGCAGTAAATACTGTATATAAACTCGCGTTTTTACTATTTCCATCAGTGTATTATTCTCTGGTGAAATTGCTGCCCAGCTACGGAATGGTCATAGATCTGCCGGCTGGCTTTCAGCAAGGAAACTAGAAGTAATATATTCCGGGTAGTCACTCTGCCCTTCACTAGGGCTATCGCGCAAAAGTCCAAATAACAAAGTTGTTATTAGTGTTTCCTATATTATTTATAACACTACACTGTATTTAACTAATACAGTGTAGTGTTATAAATAAAATAAAAGTAGTGCTAACACTTACGTAGTTTTATTTTTAAAACTACCGAGTCGCACAAACTAACAGTACGTACATACACGAACAGCTCAAGCAGTTGCAACTGCTTCAGGCGGTTGGCAGCACGTTTAAATTTCATCATGCTGTCAAGCAGTCGCCAGCCATACACTGACGGCTTGAGCTGTCGACTGCTCGCGCGCAGTTATGAGCAAAAGCAGTAGAAGTGCTTCCTCTTCAAAATCCATGATCTTCTACCACTACTTGAATTAACATTGCAATTGTTAACTTCTCGGGCAGTTAAGCTAACTGCTCGAGCAGTTATTACTATATATGGCAATATACGGCATACTATATATGGCATACTATATATGGCATGGATAGTACTTATATGGCAGCTTCAAGCTGTTGACTCTGTCTGCAAGAGCGGTCCGTGTATGTAGATCACTGGGTAACTGCTCGAGCAGTCCGTGTATGACGGGCCTTAGTCGCATTTTACGATACCCACGAGATGTATGGGATGGTCCTTTCATTCTTTTTAGGCCGGGAAACCACACGGCATATAATCCGTCTTAATCACCTCCTCTAATGAAAAACCAATAATTTGTCTGGCAGACCCAACATCTATGCAAAACTACCAATAGGTAATGTAAATACCCATCATATTTATACCCACAGGTCAGTTACGATAAGTCCTCAATTATCATAAATAAACTATGACTCTGCCCACAAGCATAGTTTACTAAGGCGCCTCAAGGCCACCTGTTAATCAACCAGAACAACAAATTCCCAATCTTATTATTAATGAATTAAGGTTCATATTTTAATATGTAGGTTAATACTTACTGATTTAATGAAACGTCACTGTTTTTTTCTGAATGGGTTTTACCGATGTATTGATTACGATGTAAAGTATACGCTGTAATTGAAATGTCATTATAGGACTACTGAAATTATCATTTAGAATTATAATATAGTTACTTACTTACTTATCGTATGGGCAGTGGTTACCCTATTGTCAGATTGGCTACAACCGGGACCGTCAGCTTAACGTGCCCTCCAAAGCACGGATACGCTCAGAATTTAAAGCACTTTGGCGGTCACCCATCTGTGGACTGACCGCGAGCCTAGTTGCTTTACCTCGCCAATCACTTACGGACCGCTGAAAGCATCTAGCTATATAGATATCCTAAGAGACAAGCAAAGTTATAATATTTTTTGTTTGTATTTGTCTTAAGAGACAACTAAAAGGGCCCAGTAAGGAAGACACCGGTAATACCTACTTCCGGCGCTACCTAACGTTGCGTAATGAAGTTATAATAATAATATCCTGGGACATTATTCACACACGGCTATCTGATCCCTTGCTTAGCTTGTAATATGGAAAACGGATATACTACAAATACTGCTTTTCTTTTGTAAATACATACTTATATAGATAATTACAGCCAGACTGACAAACAGACATGATATGAAAAGACAGTTAAAGCGACTCCCCGGGACATGCCTGAGCCTCACCCCTCAGTTTCATTTCATTGTGTGCCACTGTTAATCCTGGCTTGCAGGAGTTGCAGTGGTGGGTAAGAGGGAGGGACTAGTCGGATAAACAGACATGTTCATGCACACAAAAAATGTGTCTTAGGTGGAAATCAAACCCACGACCTGCGGCGTGAAAAGCAAGTATCTACCAATCAAAAAGTGGTTCAGTTTCGTAAACAAATTGGGCACCTTAAATGTGACAACACTATGTAACGACTTTTATATAAAGCCTTGTTAGACTTCTGACTATATTTTTATGTATTGGCACAGGTATAAGGTATTAACGGTGATGTAGTAACTGACAGTATCCTCGGTCAAAGTGGACGTGTCCCAAAAAATCGTGACACTAGACATTTCATTTGAATGAGGTCATTGTTATGAGGTCATCTCTGCGGTAAGCGTAAAATTGTTAAGTGTATTTTATAATGAACCGTCAAGTTATTTACATATCCCAGAAATCGTATGCAATAACTGGGTTGGTGTGGTTGGTAAATACTTGCGTTTCACGCCGCAGGTCGTGGGTTCGATTCCTATGTGCATGAACATATCTGCTTTTCCTGAGTCTGGGTGTTAAGTGGGTATTTACAAAAAGAAAAGTAACACATGTAATAAATAAGTTATCTGGTTTCCACACAAGCTCTACTTAGTTTGGGATCAGATGGTCGTGTGTGAATAATGTCCCAGGATGGACTGAGGATATTATTGATTCATATTAATCCAGTACTGAGTATGAGTAATAACATAAACCTACACACACTATGCTCTGTTTCCAGCTGTAAGATATTTCTTTTCGAACATGACGATTCCACATAAATGTAAAATTATTACGGAATAAATGATTTTTTACTTGACTTGACTTGAACAAGCAGTACCTGTGTGCTATATTTTCGTTCTTTTGTTATTTAGAAGTATTTTGTGTGAATATAAATTATGATAATGCGGTGTGGTGACGACATAGAATATCATCACCCCATCTCATCCCGTAGGGGGCGTAGAAAACGACCGTGGGAATACCAACCAGAGTACGGGAAGCAGCGTTTTTCTGTGAACTATGACCATCAAACTGCGATCGCCAAGCGTGGCTATTATGGCATGTCCCCCCATTCTTTGGGGAGGCTTTTGTCCAGCTGTGGACGTACAGTCAGCTCCAAAAGTCGATGAACAGAATGTATATTTAACAGTACAGTTACTTTGGCTTACATGATGATAAATTAAGAAAAATATACATCTTTTAACATGTATAGGGTGTAACAGAAATTAGTATGCTTTCCCTTATACAGTACTAACAAAACCTTTTGACTACCACACTCCTGTATAGAAGTCAAACCAAAAGGTGTTCTTTACGTGAAGTCTAAGTAGCGATCTCTAAAATTTGGTAACCAGGACAAGACGTGTGAAAACCCCGTATTTGGGAGCCCAGAATCCGGACATGTTAACAGTCATAGTCATAACCATCCTGGGATTCCCCGTCAGTTATATTGGATTGAATTGAATTGAATAGAATTTTATTGAGAATAAAAACATGTTACATAAAATATAAACCCACCAAACTGCATAGCAGTTTGTCGGCGGGATTAGCGCTCGTTAACACAATGACACTAATTATATCAATAAATACAAATCCTAAATAAAAAAGTAAAAACTAACACTAACTAAAACTAATATAACAATTTTAAGCGGAGTTTAAGTAGTCACTGAGTAATATATTTTTAAGTTTATATCTAACTGTTTGTTTTTTTACTTTATTAACATTCGATCTTAACCAGGCATATTTATTAAATAATTTTGGGGTTAGATATTTGGTAGTTCTCTGACCATAACAATTTCTTACCGAGGGTATTACAAATTTCTGTTGTCTAACGCTCTTAGTATTGTACTTATTTTCTATATTTATTTTGTACTTATGCTCATACAGTTGTTCTAGCACCACCAAGTAATCGACCTTTTTATGTATAGGAAGTACTTTTTATGTCTAGTTTTTTGGGTTGTCTGTATGGCGCCAGTTATCCTACTAATATTATAAAGGCGAAAGTTTGTGAGCGTGTGAGTGTGTATGTTTGTTACTTCTTCACGTCTAAACGGCTGGTGCGATTTTAATAAAATTTGTTATGGAGGTAGCTGACACCCTGGATTAACACATAGGCTATAATTTATAAAGTTTAATGCGGGTAAAACCGCGGGGCTCAGCTAGATTATAATAAAATTTGTAAAAAATAAGTATTAAACTGTTTAAAAACAATTTAATAAACTGTCGACCCACGTTAAACTTTATAAATTCTAGCCTATGTGTTATTCGGATGTATAAGCTGTATTACTACAAAGTTTCATCAAAATCCGTCAAGTACTTTTTGCGTGAAGAACTAACAAACATACACACTCACAAACTTTCACCTTTATAATATTAGTTTGATTACTCCCAGACTCAGGACAAACAGGCGTGTTCAAGCACACAAATATCTGTCCTGGGTGGGAATTGAACCCACAAATTGTGGCGTGAATGGCAAGCACTTACCAATCATGCCAACTGGTCCGTCTTTTAAGTACTAGACACTCTATATTTTAAGACTTTTAGACTAATAACTAAACTAACTACTACTAAAATAACTCAACTTTTATTAGAATTCGAGTTGCGACACATTACTACAATGAAATCGAAGATGGTTCATCAACTACAGCCTACAGCTCAATTTTGACATATTTGCCTCACTCACTGTACAAGGCAACATATAATAAGAATTAAATAAACCGGACAAGTGCGAGTCGGACTCGCCCATGAAGGGTTCCGCATCAGCAAGTATTTCAGTTGATTAAATGAAAGGTAAATTGCGGTTTACGATTTATAACACATTAAAAAAAACTAACAAACTATTCAGTTTAGAAAAAAATTATATTAGAAACCTCAATATCATTTTTGAAGACCTATTCATAGGCACCCCACATGTATGGGTACGATGAAAAAAAAAATTTAAAGTTTCAGTTCTATGTATGGGGAGCCCCCAAAATTATTATTATTTTTCTATTTTTGTGTAAAAATCTTAATGCGGTTCACAGAATACATCTACTTACCAAGTTTCAACAGTACAGCTCTTATAGTTTCGGAAAAAAGTGGCTGTGTGTGGCATACGGACGGACAGACAGACAGACATGACGAATCTATAAGGGTTTCGTTTTTGCCATTTGGCTACGAAACCCTAAAAAAACTAATAAATTTAATACGGGCATGAAAATCTTTAATTTTATTAATGATATACGAAGGTGTCTAAAGCCTCATTGCTACACGCTTAATTAGACACAGAAGGCGAAAATAAATCTTAATTTTACCAAGCCAATACCTAACACTAGTCATCTATCATAATAGAATTAAATTAACATTAATTAAATTCTAATAACAACATCTTTCTTCAAGCACAGTCTCCAAACAATTTCTTATTTATTTCTAGCGAAGCATTATAATCACTGGACATGAAATAAATACCCTATCTAAAAATAATAAGGTCCAAAATTGCTAGTCAAATTCTGTCCTACTATCGCTGTATAATCTTGCACTCATAATTAAACATTCTCAAACAAAAACTAAATTCTTCTTCAAAATCATAGTATCATTGTACCTGTCTCAATAATGTCATGGACGTTAAAAATTAAAAAATCAAACGACACATTAATTATAAGGTGTTGCCATGTTGTAACCGAATATTGATAGATATGTGGGCCAATGCCGAGTCAACTTGATGACTATGTGACGCACCTTTCATACAAACGAAGCTGCGATGTTACGTTTTAAACATCCCGTAGATAACTCCACAGAAAATTTAACCTTATATTCGAGGCATAGGGTCTAATTTCATTATATGATGAAAAGGAAATGCAGTACGTAAAATCACTTTACTTTTACATTAATTTTGTATATAATAGCGTTCAATTTTGAGTGTGGTTTTTGTGTAAGTACCGTAGTGCATCAAAATTAAATGTAAATCTTATATAAGCCAATTAGTTATTAGCCAATCAGTACATAATAATATTATGATATCTGCTCTTTTACTCCATGTGAATCCTAAATTATAAGTGATCCCTTCGAAGTTCGTAGGCGCCATTGAAGTCTGCCTACGGCAGGTTAGGTTTAGTCGGTGCGAGTCCGACATACCCATCCGCAGACAAATATTTTGGGTGGTGTAGGCATTCCCACTAAAAAAAAAAAAGTTATTTTCTAAGTGCTAAGTAGTAATCCTTTACACATTGCTTATACTCATGCAAACTATAATATATACATTATTAAGAGATCACAATACCTACTTCTTTTCCCTACCATTTTCCCAAATTAAGGAGCTCTTAGTCTTGGCATCTGCCGTGTTACCTCAAAGTAACCAGGTTAATTTAATAACATTGTACTAATGACTATCCGATCGATTGTCATAGACCTTCTTATGATCGTTGGCTTAACACGTACTCCGAAATACTGAAGGTATCCTCTCAACCACTTAGTTCCTTAAGGAAATTTTCGGCTTGGTTTTAAGTTTGTTTCCGATGGAAATCGGTTTTCGGCCTTTTTTTAAGTTTCTTTGGAGTATTAAACGAGCGGTATTACTTGGGCATTTTTAATTAATTTATGTTCATAATTTCAGCTGAAAGGCGTCTACTACTGTACGAAAGCCTCTCCAAAAGATCTCCACAAAGCTCGGTCTGGCGCTCCCTGCAACCAGCGGCTTCAAGCGACCCACACAAGATGATCGGTCAATCTTGTAGGGAGCCTGCCCAATGTTCGTTTTCCAGCTCGTTCTCGTAACTCGAATAATACTTTTGTAATTAATTAATCAACAACATTTCTTTAACTTTGGTAGACTATCAATATACATTTTTAAACCAAGTGGTAGTTCTGTTTGTGAATAGTTGTAATGATCTATTAAATCGTTTTTCGTTTTAAATTATATTAAGATAGAATACCGTTAATTGATGTTGAAATTGTTTACAAAATAAAGTGATTTTGGACAGCATATGTTTAAAAGTCAGCATTTAAGTAAGAAGGCCACGTTATACAGTACGTAAAACTAAATTCGGTTTTGACAATCACTAAGCTTCATTCTTGAAACCAACAAAAACTACCTACCGAACTTTTGAGCAGCCAGATTTCTATAGAAACGGAGTTAAAAGCGTAATTTGCAGGAAATAAGATGTCTAGGTTAGTGTGTCAAGGTTCCAAATCTAGGCCGCGGCATAAGAGCAACAGTGAGTGTTGACTTCAATTCTATCGACCGTTGAATCACTGATCACTTTCTAGGTACGATCACCGCAATTATTCCGAAATCTGAAGGCTAATTGTATTTGACTCATGGAGTGGAACATTTGCTTTTAAGTTTTGTTTATATAGAGTTATTTTTATGTGAATACCTATGAGAAATCGTTATGCAAACATTGATAATATATCTTAAATATGATGACACACATTTAATTTGTTTGTAATGCACTTGCATTAAATACATCAGGATTTTGAGTTCGATAAATGATGTTCCTTAAAACCTTATAACTTATGAAATCCGCGTTTGTGACCCACTTGGAAGTGAACCTGCTTTCTAATCCAAAGGCTGCAGGTTTGATCCTCGGACAAGGCAATTTCTACGTATGTGTATATTTACGACAAAAATCTATATTATATAAAAAATAACTATGTATTTGATTATATGATGATCTTCAGCAAAGTGTTGTGCATGAGCCTTCGAAGGTTTCTGAAATAAAAAACAGAGAACAGAATAAAAAATATTGAAAATAAGTTAAAGACAATTAGTTACATGCACCCTGTCGCCAGGTGAGAGAAAAAAAAGTGGTTGAAGCCAATTTTAGGACAGACAGACAGAAATCACGTGGCGTATAAGTATACTAAAACCAAAATTATTATCTTAATTTTCAGCCGTACGTAAAACAAGTATTCCAATAGGCACATAATTGGTACAGACGCCATCACATTCAGCTACCCCAATCTGTAAAATTTCTTTTATTGATTTTCAACTTTATCACATAAGCATAAGGTTCACTTTCAACTGGGGAAATTTGACAGACTGGGGTATCTTGATGTACTGGCGTCTGTACATAAGCCAAAGTCCAATGAACTGGTTAGCCACACAATTGAATGGTCACACAATTTTCAAATCGAACGGCAAAAGGTTGAACATCCTAGGTTAATGTGCTTTTATTCTGGATCCTAGGACACAAAGTAATTCAAAGTCGTAGCAGTTAATAGCTCCAAATTATCGCAGTTAAAAAAGGTATACAATTCGTGCTAGATGAGTAGATATCTTCGTGACCTATTTTTAAGAATTTGCATGTTATTGTTTCGCAAAACTCACTCACGGATTTAATTTAGGATTTCCTGTGTGCAAAGTGTAGTTTGATAGTATGTCCGTGACATTCAACGTACATATGTACATTGGTATTACAGTGCTGACTTTTTTTTACTAGTGCACTTGTCTGATTCAATCTCAATATGTTACTTTATAAAATCAATTTGTATAGTTTCTTGTTATACATGTACGTATCAAAACTTTTGCCACAGTGTCATAAAAGCTTTCAGATAGGATTCCAGTTACTAAACTTGCGTCGTTAGCTTCAGATTATAGTAGCAGATCTTGCCATAAATATGTCCCACTTATAAACATGTCTATTGTAAAGATTCTATTGTATATTTTCTATTGTATTGAGTTCGTACCTTACAGAACCATGAACCTTCAGACAATATATAGTAAAAAACAGCTTAAACTATAAATTTAAACCTAAACATAATCTCTTTGACAATAACTGAATCGAAATGTAGTCGGTTAATTATAATTATCAATTAAAAGTACCACCATATTTTTTTTTGTTAATACTATTAATTTTATTGGGACAGAACTTATAGCAGGACAAAGTATACTATGCACATAAGGTTAACAAGACGTGTTACTAAAGAGCGACTCTAATTACGTAGCAATAAAGGTAATTCTAGGTCACACGACCGCTGCGCCGTATGGATTTAATGTTGTCGACTCAAATATATTTCACGAGCGCATTTTTTGCTAACATCGATTCAGAATCGCTCCGTCAAGGGCGCACCGATACGCTTATCGCTTAACGGCTAATGTTTTGAATACAAAAGGCTTCCTTAAAATTTCGTTTAGGAAGTAGTACTTTTACATACATGGGGAATGCCCGGCGAAAGACACTGTGTGTGGTGAAGAACAATACAGTGGCAGATTTGTCAGAAGCCATTCATGAATTGGCAGACAAAGGGAGGTTGATTTGAATTGTTTGACACCTTTGTGCACATGATTAACACAAGACTTATCAAACAAATATAAATATAGTAATTTAAGTGCCAAGTTCTTTACAACAACTTGATAACTTTCTATTAACTATATGTTAACCCCATGAAAAAATATAGTGTCGTTTTTTAGCACTACGTTTATAGTTGACTGGCCTGTTGTTATAGTGGTTAGTGACCCTGACTGCTAAACCAGAGAACGTGGGTTCGATCCCCATCCAGGACAATTTTTTGTGTGACGAGTACAATTATTAGTTCTGCGTTTGGGTGTAATTAATCGATGATATGTGTTTATTTAGAAATATACAAGAATGTTTATCAGTTGTCAATTTACCATCGCACAGGATTTGCCTACTTTGGGATCAAAAGACAGGGTGTTAGTTATCACAAAATATTTATTTATTTTATTTATAGTAAACCTAGGAAGATTTCACTGTCTCACCGGACAATACAGGAGAGCGATGGCTCCAGACATCTAGCAAATTAGAAACATTAACTGTCCACCGGACAATACAGGAGAGTGATGGCTCCAGACATCTAGCAACTTAGAACCATTAACTGACACCGGACAATACAGGAGAGTGATGGCTCCAGACATCTAGCAACTTAGAACCATTAACTGACACCGGACAATACAGGAGAGTGATGGCGGCAGACATCTAGCAACTTAGAACCATTAACTGACAACCGGACAATACAGGAGAGTGATGGCTCCAGACATCTAGCAAGTTCCAAACTGTTCTAACAGTGTGAGCCTGACTTCATACAAGCTAAGGTCCATCACTTGCGCTATATCATAATAATAATAATCTTTATTTCAACAGAACATACATTTATTTTTATATGCTGAATGGTTTTGCGCTTGACCACGATCTCACCTGATGGTAAGTGAAGATGTGGTCGAAGATGGACCGTTTATTTGTTAGGTCTCTGTCATCGATTATCCTGTGAGCGCGTCTGTCTATTGAATCCAAAGAGTCCAGCTGATATTTTGCAGAGCCATCCCAAAGATGAGAGCAGTACTCCATGCAGGCTCGGACTTGCGCTTTGTACAAATTTAAAAGCTGTTATTTCGTGAAGTACCGTCTCACCTTATTAAGGATACTGAGCTTCTTAGCAGAGACCTTAGCTTTAGACTCGATGGATCGACCGAAATTCAGGTCGCAAGAAAATAGTTAATACTACATACAACATTCTATATAATATTGATATTATTAATATAAGAACTACGTATTCAATAAATAATAAAACCGACTTCAAGTTATTATATCGATATATGTATGTATATTATATGGGACTTCGATAGGGAATGCTTTAAGATTTAGCTAATAATTTAATCGCGTAACAGAAACTGAGGGAGGGAGGACTGCACGTGTGGCGCAGCGCCTAAGACAATCTCCTCGCTGCTTGGTGTCGCGGGTTCGAGTCCCGCGCCGGACAACTATTTGTGTGACCCATATATAGTTGTTCTGAGTCTGGATATAATTTGTATCCATCTAGTATATGTTTGTAAAGTACCCCGCGACACAGGGATTAGAAGCCCAGAGAGAGCGTTGTTTTTTAAAAAATGCAAGGTAAAAATACAATTTAGTAAATAACCGCTTCTTTACAAGTTGGTTACAATTGGCAACAATGTACCATAGTATTCGTGTTTATTTTTTGTTACCCATCAGTTTGTTAGTTTTTCAATACATACAAATTAGATCCCAGGCGTTGGGCGTTTTTGTTAGAGGCTCTAATTGTTGATAAGATCGATTTCAGTTAAATTGCCATACAAAACATATCGATAAGATCACCTGGTGCTGCGCAAAATATAATTATTACATGATAGTGACAGTTCGCAGAAGAACTTTGTGTAGTTTATAAAAACTATAAACGAGTAACAAGATGTTTTTGGTACATGGGATTATAATAATAATAATAATAAGGAGGTTCCTTACTCTGTCGCCCTGACCACCGGCGGCCTAGGGTGTCAAACCTCTATTTTGTTCATATTTATTTCTATATTATTGTTTTGTTTCCATTTTATAGATATAAATATGTCAAAAATAAGAACTATAAATAAATAATTTGGAATAATAATAATATATAGGGATAATGTCACACAGATCATCCTAGCCCCAAATTAAGCAAAGCTTGTACTATGGGTACCAGGCGAATATGTTTGTTTTATTCCAATGTTACCTGTATAGAGAAATTCTTACGACTACATACATACATAGACTCACGCCTGTTTCCCAGAGGGGTAACAGAGACAACGGACGTCCATTTATCACCATTCTTGCACACCTATTTCGCCTAGTTTACTGACATTATATTCTTCATACATGCTCGCCGGTTTAGGGTACTTCTGGCCTGACTTACGACTACTGTGTAAATATTTAACATGCTATTAATGAAAGCGTTATCAAGTTGTTATGAGTACATCTATTAAACAAAAAGTAATTTGAAATTAGAGCAATGGATATGTGGTTTACTTTACACATCAGGAAGTGATTCTTAAATTTTTATATTATTTAATTAGTAGATCTGATTCTTTACCATTAAATTATGAGCTTCCAGACGGAATTTCGGCCATGGCGGCCATTCACAATGGAGACTAGTCAACTGCGCAGGACATATTAGTGTGTGCGCAAACACAGGGGCACTTTCTATTCCATCACTCTCATGAACCGATGGGACGACCGACAGGTTTACGTGCTCTCCGAGGCACGGAGGTATAATACCGCCATCTCCCATACTTCGGGCTGATATTGAGAAATTTTCTTTACCAAAATTCACTTTTCAGCCCGACCCGGGATTTGAACCCACGTCCTCATTTTCTACGTTGACCACGCTACCGCTAAACCGATGAGGTTACCAAAAACACTTGAAAAGCAGGATAACATAACTGTCGCATTAATAATATTAGTAGGATATTCTGTGAATATTTCAAGCATGGTGTATGCTTGAAATATTCACAGAATATGTTCCGCGTTTCCGCTACCAATATCGAGCATAAACATCAAGCAGCATACATCATCCGTGAACATTTCAACTAACTATAGCGGTTCACAAGACGCCCGGTGACAGACGTACAGACTGACAGACAGCGAAGTCTTTTTTATAGGTTGCCGTTGTACCCTTTGGGTAGAGAACCCTAAAAAGAAATATTATATACGCACTATGATGTAGGTCATTTCTATTGACCACAGTAATGAGGGCTTCATTTCTGTGGTCAATATAATTGACCCATGAATCCTTATCTACAGATAAGGATTCTACTAATATAAAAGATATTACTATTTTATGAGTTACAGATATCTTAACCACATAGTCTATTTTCAATTACAGATAAAACAAACTAAAATAGTATAAGTCATATAATATCTCACTTTATTTTATCTGTAATTGAAATTAGACTATGTATTCTATTAAAAAAACACATTAGAGGTCCAATGCTACCGCTTAAGTTCTATTTAGCCTAAATGTAGGGGTTTTTCAACGTATAATATCTCGCTTTATTTTATCTGTAATTGAAATTAGACTATGTATTCTATAAAAAAAAAACATATTAGAGGTCCAATGCTACCGCTTAAGTTCTATTTAGCCTAAATGTAGTGTTTTTTCACCGTATAATATCTCACTTTATTTTATCTGTAATTGAAATTAGACTATGTGTATTCTATTAAAAAAAAACACATTAGAGGTCCAATGCTACCGCTTAAGTTCTATTTAGCCTAAATGTAGTGTTTTTTCACCGTATAATATCTCGCTTTATTTTATCTGTAATTGAAAATAGACTATGTATTCTATTAAAAAAAAAACACATTAGAGGTCCAATGCTACCGCTTAAGTTCTATTTAGCCTAAATGTAGTGTTTTTTCACCGTATAATATCTCGCTTTATTGTATCTGTAATTGAAATTAGACTATGTATTCTATTAAAAAAAACACATTGGAGGTCCAATGCTACCGATTAAGTTCTATTTAGCCTAAATGTAGTGTTTTTTCACCGTATAATATCTCGCTTTATTGTATCTGTAATTGAAATTAGACTATGTATTCTATTAAAAAAAAACATTGGAGGTCCAATGCTACCGATTAAGTTCTATTTAGCCTAAATGTAGTGTTTTTGGCCGTGGTTTCCGGCCTTAAAATAATATCAGGGCTACCCCATACCATACCGTGGGTATCGTAAAAAGCGACTTAGGGACACACCAGACGGGCAGCAGCGCCTATAATAAAAATAATACTATCCTGGGATATTATTTACACACGGCCATCTGATCCCAAACTAAGCAGAGCTTGTACTATGGAAACCAGATAACTGATATACTACATGTATACTACTTTTCCTTTGTAAATACATACTTATATAGATAATTTACATAATAGCACCCAGACTCAGGACAAACAGACTATTCATGCACACAAATATCTGTCTGTGGATGGGAATCGAACCCACGACCTCCGGGATGAAAAGCAAGCATTTTCCAACCATGCCAACAGGCCCATCTATGTCCACCAGTGGATGATATCAGGCTGATGATGTGTAGGGTTTTTGCCTAGTTCTAAGCAGTAGAAAAAGGAGAGAGAAAATATCGTTCTTTCTCTATATAAGAAGCTCATATATTTCTAAATTACAAAATACACTACATTCATGTTAATATGGTCCGTGGTGTGAGAAAATTTCTCAATGATTTAATGTCGTCACATTAAATTATTGCCGTCGTATGAGTGATTATATACGTGTCATAAGCGTCATCTGACTGGCATGTTAGTCTAGTGACTCTGGCTGCTAAGCTAAGGTCGTGGGTTCGATTCCCATCCAGGTCAAATCTTTGAGTGATGAAAGATTATTTGTTCTATATCTGCGTGTAATTTATCTATAATATGTACGTATTTAGACTTATATCAGTATGTTTATCATTTGTTTGGTTGCCATAGTGCAGGCTCTGCATAGTTTGGGATCCGATGGCAGTGTGTTAGTTGTCCAAAGATATTTGTTTATTTATATACATTTGATAACCGCTTACCATTAGGAATATCGTATATTTTGTTAATGCCTTGGTAGTATAACTTTTTATATATAATGAATATAGCATATGGAAATACAGTGCCATTGCAAAAAAAATATAGATGTATTACATTAAAGATCGAGTATTCTGAACTTTTCCTTACATTATTTTAAAAAGTTTCTCGTACTCAATAATCTTCGTGAAAATACCAAAGTTTATTTCAATATCGGGTTAGTTTAGGTGGATATCCACTTGCCTCGGAGAGCACGTTAAACCGGCATTACACGAAATCAGAAGTCAAATAGGATCTAACGCCCGGTCTAATTATTTTGGTTACTAGTCCCCTATAGGTTTTCAATTCCAGTTATGTTGCGAAACAGACAACACTCGTTAAGCCATGCCATGTGCCTACTGGGCGGCTAAAACAATTCTGATACTACGGTAACCACTACCCATAAGATAAGTAGAGAACGTTGCTGGCATTTCATAATTATAGTTCTGCCTGTAATTTGATGCTAAATATTATCCTGGAGTAACATTATCAACACAACAATCGGAGAAAATTTATTTTCAGCATATTTATACACATATAGATATATCACACATATTATATATATCTTAACGTTAACGTGTTAACTTTTGAATTAAAGTATTTAAATTTTTACAACCAGTTGAAAATGGTCCAATTTAAAGGTCGTTAGGCCCAAAACCTGAACCCCAAATGACTCTCCTATATTCTTCACATGATTGAAATTTGTAATTGATGACGAATTTGGCATTGAAAACTTAAATTTGTGACGTCACGGTTTTGTTTCCTATCTTACGACCTCAGGTGGGTCATTTGTGGCCTTTAATAAGTTGTGGAAGAAATGACACGTTGTATCTAGATCCGTCTCACCTTGTGTGGTTGCGGTGCAAGTAATAAGCTGAGGGAGACAAAAATTATAATTAACAATCTCAAAAAGAAAATTAACATTAACAATCTCAAAAAGAAATACCAAAAAAATAAGCAAGTTTAAAACTTCTTTATGAAATATAATCAGAAAATTCATTTAAATAGGGTCCTGATACACGAAGGCAACTAACTTAAAACAAAAAAATATTAAAAAATTTTACAATATTTACACCAAATATTGGATACAAATATGTATAAAAAGTAAAAATGTTTAAGAGGCTTTGAAAAGTAAAAAGTTTTCTATGAACAATTTTAGGGTATTTTTAATGTTTAATTTGCAATTAAATATAATAAAAATATTATTAAGTGTCCATTTCTCTGGAAATATTATAAAATTGACTGCCAAATAACCGACATTGGGTTCCTTACACGCGACCTCTTATCACTCGTCCACCCATTCTCGATAGCAAGGTGATTAGTATTTCGGTAGATGGTGGGAGTCGCGCGCAGTCTCTTGCCGCAAGCCGTCCGTGCGCCCGCGCAGCGCACTCAAACGCGCCAAATTTCCAATAATAATAATAAATATACCGATCAAATATAACGTGCTACACATGACCATATACAGTGAAATATATTGCAGTGCAGTGAAAACAGTGTTCTGTAAGAAAAACCAGGCGCCTTTTCTTAAGTGACTTTCACTTACTACTACAGTTTTTACAAACGGTGAGTGTTTTTTTGCTTATTTTAATCAGACGTCGCGTAATTGTCTGCTTTGGTATGTTACACAATGTTGTCTCGTTTCGCTAAAGCAAGGAAGTAATTTCGTAATTATTTCTTTTTGAGATTTTTGTTACTAGTAAATTTTATAAATATACGGAAGTAACAATGGTAACAGAATAGAAAACAAAAAAGTGACAGAATGGAAGCATAATTATTAAATAAATGAGTCGTTTGCGGCGCGTTGACGTCTTTTGTATGCGTGCCGCGGGCTACGAAAGTGTAGCGACTCAAGCGCATGTTACAAACTACGGTCGTCGTTTACGTTGCATTTTCTCGAAGCGCACGCAATAGTTTAATACTTTGGATCAACGTTCGTTATCTATGATAAACATAATTATTTCCATATTATAGCTATCAAGATTTTTCATTATAAGTATTTTTTACCAAATACGACTTAGCTGCCTAATTTAGCGGTATATAGAGAAGAAGAAATGACATTGATGATCTTTTCATAAAAGTAAAGTCTAGATTTATTAAACGAAATTTTCCTATATACGCTAGGTCTCTCTTATCTAGGCTATGATCCTAACCAAATATCAACTATAGGGGTTGCTGTAAAAAGATTTAAAAAAACAGGACCACCCCAGGATTTGAAGATTACATGTCTTGCATTTTAGAACCTGCAATTAAAAAGAAAAGACTCTGCTTAAACCCAAGTTGTAGCAAACAAAGAATACTTTGAACTGTCTCTGTATGGCACAGCTTAATTCCGTCTAGTATTTTTTTATAAAGTTTAAATGAAAAATCCGGCTGCATTTTCCTTTTTTGCATAAACAGGATTTGCAAGGTCATACATAAGATATGCAGATTTTACTGCTTTATTGCAGCAATTTAGTTTTTTAGCAAACAGCCATCTACTTTTAAATAACAAAGTAATTTTAAATGAATGCAGTTAGGTATATATAAAAATAAAATAGCTAAATGCTATTTCGCTTGGTTTCCATATTTGTATTAATCATATTCAATAAAACTAATACTGATTTTCAATGTGGTTGTATATTTCGGTAGATTTAAACGCTATAGAATTTATCGACTACTTTGAACATCCATTATGTGCAAGTTTATGCACAAAGTAGATGAAAAATAATTAACTTCTAAGTAACTAAGTAGTAAAGTTAACTGTTTCGATTTTAAACAATGCATCATACACATAACAATTTCAGCAAACGAAACGGTTAACCTAACACTGCTCTACAAAGACTCTAGCTCACGTATTAAGGAACTAAAAAAGGAAATAATAATTATTATCGTATTAAAATATGAATTTACTTAGTTGTATGCAAATTTATTTACGTAATGTATGCATGGGCACCAAGGCTACCAAAACATAGAAGACTATAGAGTTAGCTATATGTGATTATGTCATCGATAAATTACTGATTTTTATGGTTTCTTTACGTAAGAAAAAATATAGAATATGCATTGAAAGATTTGTTTCCAAATAAATAACTGCGAAATAAAATTTGTATTAATAATATATTATTTGCAATTATAATTTTGTTTATTTCAAATACTTAACTTAAACATTTCTTTATTTTTCTTAATAAATTAAATTTTGTTTATCACCCAGAGGCGTTGTAGCCATTAAGAGAAAATAATAATGATATAATTATATTGAAATCATTATAGCTATGTTTTCTTGATAAAGTGGCACTACAAAACATAAACAGTGTATGTAATAGAAGCTTTTATTTATTCTATTATTCACAACAACTTTTGATCACGCGAAAGTTTGAGCAAAGATTTCACAATACGTAATACATATCACATCAGGTTTTAATGCAAAATATATGTTATCAAATAAATAAGCGAAAGCTTTACTGACGCGAACACGATCATTGCTACATTCAGGCAAAATATTACTCTTATAAAAATATTTCAAAACATTGAATAATGTGAAACATTAATTTTAAAATATAATACTGGATTTATATAGAATCAGTTTTGTAAGTGGGCAGGTGGCTGCCGCCGAACAACTATGAAAATATTTTTAGTTTTGTCATATCAAACAAATAACCATCGCTCAGTACACCCGTGGACAGAGTTCTTACAAGCATTTATTAGGGGAATATGTCATACTTTTTTGGCATTGGCAGGCAGATTGGCAAATGTAGTATAATGGTCAAAGTACTCAAAAATTTCTGCTACCCATTCTCGGTAGATTTTCTCTCAGGACAACTTTTACTAGTTCCAAGCGATAAGATGGGCTAGTAATACTTTTGTATAATATATTTTAAATACATATTGAATCCAGTACAACCCCTATATTCCTGCAAAATGTCGGTTTTTAATTTGATTTTACCTTATACATTAAATAATAATAATATCCTGGGAACTAAGCAAGCTTGTACCATGGAAACCAGATAACTGATATTCTATATCTCTATCTCTTCTATATACGCTGTATATTGTAAAATCTAATTAAGACACGGAATTTTGCACGTAGTCTGGTTCTTTAGAATTGGTCTTCTGACAAAATCTAAGATTTGTTAGCGCTTTCAAAATTGTGGGTTATTAGCAATATTACGAAGATACCTCTTTTCATTTATTTCTTTCTGAAAATCAATATATTGGAAATAATTTTCAGAAAAAAATAAATGATAAGAGATATGTATGTATTTCAACTTCCCTAGTGCAAAAGTCTGTAATTTTTGAACAATTTTCAACTTTACATAGTCTTACTTTGTTTGTAATCTTATAACGATTACAACACAATTTGTAGCGTCGACACTAATTATCTAAAATCCTGTATAAACTTTGAATGATGAAATATTTATGTAAGCTTTGTATCCAAAACTGTATTCATTAGTAGAAGCTACTAATGTGAGCTGGGATATCTATCAATGATACACAGTTATCGTTCGTGGTTAAACTTTTATAGTATCTTTATTACGTAGACGTTACGGGTGGTTTTCTTAATTTAAGTGTATATACACTGACGTGTGTTGACTGTGAAAATTTAAATTCTAGTGAATATATTATATATTATTACTAGCTGTCTTGGCAAACTGTACTGCTTTAAACATAGAAATAAATCCTGGAATTTCATGGCAGTGCCGCCTAATGAATCCAATTGTAAATCTCAGTCATCGAGAAACCAAATCAAATGCACAAAATAAAAAAAAGACTTTTTATATTTGTATTGTGCATTAAAATATATGTTTGTACTGTATCTGGGTGTAATTATCTATATAAGTATGTATTTACAAAAGAAAAGTAGTATATGTATCAGTTATCTGATTTCCATAGATACAAGTTCTGCTTAATTTGGGATGAGTTGGCTGTGTATTGTTATTATTATACTATTTGACCTTTTATAAATATGTTTCTTTTATGCATGTGACGGTTATATTACCAAAGATTACATAAGGTTATAAGTAATATTCGATCCCACCATAATGTACCTCAATACTAACTAAAATGTAATGTCATGATATTGACCTTTTAAACCAATTATTATTAATTTTAGCTTACAGCTTTCATACTTTTCACTCGTCATTTATATTTATGATACCATGATTGCAGATTTATGATAAAATAATTGCATATCAAAAAGAGTGAGGAGAAGTTTACGTACGTGGAAAAAAGTCTATTCTACATACGTAAATTTCTTCTCTCTGTATCCAATAGTATGGATTAGCAGTGATAACTCGAAAACTTGAAATATTAGAACCTGCAACAAGACAGACAAGACATTAAGAATTGACAGCTCGTGTGTTGACACGTTTAAGATAGCCGTCTCGCCACGTCGTATCCCGTGTTCGATTCCCGAGCAAGACAACTATTTATGTGACCCATACTTAGTTGTTCTGATACTGGATGTACGTAGTGTCCGTCAATTATATGTTTGTAAAGTACCCGCGACACAGGTATTAAGTTTCCCGGTGCAGGAGTTGTCTAAGAAAATACTTTTAATATTTCTTAGTGTAAATAAATATTGTTTCTATAGCACGACTCTTCTTTATATATTAATGACGATAAAAGTTAGGTCAGATAGAAAAGGACCTTTGTAAAAAAAAACTGATAAAGGATTCTCCTAAATCACTTATAATTTAATATTCTTTAGTTATGGTAAGTCGGAATGTTGAAATGAGAACTGTATCAGTACACTTCATTAAATATAAGTACCATACAAAATCTAGGTATTCTTTCCCGCGTTGATCCCACGCCACACCCCGACTTTCGTCACATCGTGTAAAAATCAGACAATAGCGATGTATAAATTTAAGCTTCATTTTGTGGCACAAAAGACCTAATGGTCCGGTTAACCGCTTTGTTATAGTTAACTAATACTGTTTTTCAGGGCTGCTACGCGAAGAAATTTCGGTGGCTAGTGATGTAGAAAATAGAACCAGTTCAGTAATCGTTTGTTAAGTATTACATCATTTATACCTCAAAGTTTAGTAATACTTTGACGTATTTAATGTGAGTAAATTGCATTATAAAAGTAAAGTACGCTTAACTTCAATGACATATCAAATTAACTTAATTGTGTGCGGTATTGAAATTAAATTAGTTATATTTTGGACAATGACCACAACTTGTTTGTATTTATGTATATTCTGCTTCTTTTATCACTATTCTGGATGAATAAATACAAACAAAATTATATCGTTTGATACAATAATTAAATTGTTTTTTCTTGAATATATTTAATTACATATATTGATCTATTGTTAGTCTTTCATTTCTGTCTGAATATGTTCATGATCGTTACGGTACTGCAGCAAAGTACCGAATTGATTCGGTGTGTCTTCTGTTACTACACTGTTCTGTAGTTACAGCAGAAGCCGTGGTAACAGAAGATACACAGAATAAATTCGGTATTTTTTATTTACCTATCGTTACTATCTTCATGTATGTTCGTATCGGTTAGATTATTGACAATTTACCATATTGTAGTGAAATTTATTCCAATTCAATGATTTACTATTACCTCCATATTTCTAAATATAGATTAGATTGCAACTTGTTCCATCTTTGTGATTCAATTATGATTTGTTTTGGGAGTTGTTTGGCAACATTACTCAAACTGATTCCTCTTTATAAGTACAGGGTTCATTAAAAATAATATACTTTCTGTAGTAATTTTTTTTAGTTCAAGTTTGTGTGTTTGAATGTTTCTTACCCATTCGTACAAAAATAAGTAATTAGATTTGGATGAAAATTAGAAACGTAAATTAATATATTGCTGAATAGACGATTACACCACGGGGTGCAACTAGTAAATATCTCATTATCAAGTATTTAAAACAAACACATTAGCACATTGCACCAGCCCTAATTTGTCATTGTAGACTACAACAATAACACGGCGACAGGTTGTGTAACTATCTCATATTTGTGCACACATGAGCACGTGTGTGATCTACAGGTGTATGCATGTGTGTTGTATATGTGTGTGTGTTTGTAGTAGGGATGTGGGACGTCGGTCATAGTTCACTGCATTTTATGTCAACATTATGGTGATAAAATGTGTAATAATGATGGAGATGTTTTTTAGTACTCATATGCAATAGTCACTATGTCTCATGTAGTGTATTGTCATTGGAAAAAAATGTTATATAAAAAGTGGCATCCATGGAAAAATTAAATCAGCTACTTAAACTTGTCATATGAATAGTATAGATTAAGTTAAATTAATTAATTATCCTGGGACATTAATCACACAGGCCAACTGATCCGAAACTAAGCAGAGCTTCATATACTACTTTTCTTTTGGAAATACATACTTATGTTGATAATTACAGCGAGGCGCAGGACAAACAGACATGTTCATGCTCACAAATAGCTGTCCTGGGTGGTAATCGAACCCATTTATTTTTTTGTAGTCTCTGGCTCTAGTATTCCTATACGTGACTTGTTTGGGTAGTGTCTATAGGTAATGTTAGTTAACTATTAAATAAAATATTTTACCTTCCAGATTTACATATTTACGTGTCTAATTAATATTTAATGAATGCATAAATTGCCACATTAATTTAACACATTACAAACATTGCTACACATTCCATCACACTAATGCACATAATTCAAAATTACTCATTGAAACAATTCGTTACAAATATTCTAGTTATGTAGCTAAAACATTGTTAACAGGTATTAACGCGACTAACCTTATTGTTATTTTCCCGACGTTTCGACCAAGTTGCATTGATCGTGGTCACGGGATGACTGATACGCGAAAGTTTAAAAGTGTATATGCTATAAGTCGTAAACCGAACTTGTTTTTAGTCGTTTATACAAGGTGTAACAAAATTAGTGGACATAAGTAAATTTGCATATTCAAGTGAACAACGTGAAGAATTCACAAAAACAAGGTTAACATAAATAATCAATAATATTGCCAAACCAAAATTAACTTAAACATCATATTATACAAATCATTAATTTCAAGTTACCCGGTGTACAATGTTTTAAGTCGCGATAGGGTTCAATTTAGCTTGTGATATACAGCAATAACGATCAGCTGATGCATTTCGTAGGAGGAAACAAAAAAAATCGAAGTTCAAGTGCCGCTTAAATATTTATTAGCCACGCCATACGGCCCGTTTAATAAATATAATAAATTACGTACTTACTTATCGTATGGGCAGTGGTCAAGCCGCCCAGTAGGCCTCTGACATGGCTTAACGACTGTTGTCTAATGACTACAACCGGGACCGACAGCTTTACGTGCCCTCCGAAGCACGGAGACGCTCAGGAATTAAACCACTTTGGCGGCACCCATCTATGAACTGACCGCGAACCTAGTTGCTTAACCTTACCGATCACTTACGGACCGGTGAGAGCAGTAAAAGAGTAAAATTACGTTATAATCAAAGTACAGCTACATTCTTTTGTTTGATATCCTACGACGCCATGGTATTATCGATCTTACACATCATCATCATATCAGCTGAAAGACGTCCAATGCTGGACAAAGGCTTTCCCCAAGGATCTCCACATTGGCCGGTTTTATGGCTTTCCGCTATACACTTCAAAATCGTCGGAAGCAATCTTACAATATTTTACAATATATATAGTAAAGCGTGTACTAAATACAGAAAGTTATTATTTCGATAGAAGACACGGTTCTCAGTCAGGCAAGAAAAAACTGAGTATACAAATGCACAGATAAGTATTTCTGCACAACACACAGTGTTTTAAATTTCCGAACATTAAGGCCGACGGAAGAACCCAATTTTTGTATATCTTTTCAACTATTATCTTTTCCGATTTACTAGAAACGCTTATTCCGGTAGGATATGACTAGTCTGATATCACAAGCAAAATTGAACCCTATTGCAACTTCAAACATTGTACACCGGCAACTAGAAATCAATGAACTGTATATTATGATGTTAAAGTTGATTTTCGTTTGGTTATATTTTTGAGTATGAATAGTTTTGCTTTGCCTTAGAACCTCCTGATTGATGGACTTGCGTGTGATAACTTAGACTTGTTATTATTTAATTTAGTTTAAGTAAGTGATTTATTGTACGGAGGCTGACCTTAGTTAAGCTTCAGTTGATATTAACAAAGAATTAATTATGACTTAATTATAAACAGATTAGAAATACACGCAAATTATAGAAAGGGGGACAAAAACACTGCTTGTAAAATACTTAGATAAACTGCACACTGCAAGTGTAGCGCAGCGACTAAAACAGTCTCCTCGCCTCTACGTGTGGCGGGTTCAAGTCATAAATAGTTGTTGTCATATCATAAATAGTTGTTCTGAGTCTGGATGTAATTTGTGTCCGTATATTATATGTATGTAAAATACCCCGCGACACAGGGTTCCTATTAGATTCCTTAGTAAGGGCGTTGTCTTTTTAAAGAAGAAAAATAGTAGAGTTCGTTTAATGTAAAATTGAACACGGATATGTTGGTGCACTAAAGCATCTACCACACTGCACTATAGTCCAGATGGATGGCAACCACCAGGGTGACCTCTGTTGGGACGTTGGCTTGAAACCGTGAAGAAGATGCTTGAGTAATATACTTAGTTAAAAACAGCGTTATATTGGCCTACTGGGCGTTATATTTTAGAATAGTTTAAATTTAAATTTGATTACAACATAAACATGTTTTTGTTGTAATCAAATTTTGCCATCCCTAAACTAAAACTTCGTCTTCTTCTTTCTTTAAAAAACGTAACAAGTATACTAACATGACATTGAAATTAAAGAATAATTAAACCGTCATTCTGAAACTGACATTGCAGGAAAGCAAAAAAGAATGTTTCTGAGCTAAAATCATGATGAAAAATCTTTTGTGCTGACCTAGAAATTAAACCCAAACCTGTTTTCTGCAGAAAACTACGCTATCGGAAACCCAATGGAGCAGCGTATTAAAATTAAATGTAATTAAATTATTTTACTTTGTATTTTAAACCATACTGAGATATTTTGCTACCGTGGAAAAACAGATTGGAGATCTGCAAGTTTCTTACTGCAACTGACAGATAACAATCTAGAACGGAGTGAAGCACATAATTTTTATCAGACTAAAGCCATCCTTAATCTTATCATATCAGTTTTTGTCTCGGCCTCTCCACACACTATCACGATATACGGAAGCAAGTTAAGAAATATAGATAGATACGTATTTATTCAACACTCAAGTGTGCATTTTTAATAGTTTGACAGTTCTATGCATACTCTCTTCTATGTACAGACGCCAGCACATTAAGCTACCCCAATCTGTCAAATTTCTTTAATAGATTTTCAACTTTATCATAAAAGCGTAAGGTTCAGTTTCAATTGGAGAAATTTGTCAGATTGGGGTAGCTTGATTTGCTGGCGTCTGTACATATACTCTGTTCTTTTCATATGAGCTATATTAGAGAGAGATGTAAGGACCTTTAAATTAGTTTATATTTATAATATATTACATTGACGATTATCTGGTCATAATACCACGTTTTGCGTTTAGTTTCTCAAAACACCAAACAACTTTTTCTTTCTCCAAAAAATATGAAAGCAAATATAATTTCCTTTGTAAATTAGCGTCCACTAGGCGGTAGAATACAATTTACGTAGCCGTTAAATTCAAAAACAACGACACCTTTAGTCGTATAAATTATCATATTCATATTTTCTAAAGTCTTACAATGCTTTGCAAAGAACATTTTTCTCCGCAATTCTATAGAACTAGCAGGTTATAAATGAATAAAACAAACTAGCACCTTGCTTTCGCCATTACAATTAGCGTCGTCGCACGCGCCGATTGCGAAACCAAAAACTGTCGACATTTTCCGACGACAGCCGAGCGACGAAAGCGCAATCATAGTCATTCGGAGATTCATACTCTGTTGAGTAAACATTGGCGACATTCATTTACAGCTGTTTATTATACCGATATAGGAGGCCTGACAATCTTGTACGCGAGAAGCCGCTAGATGCGGGCAGCACAAGACATTGTGAAGATCCTTGGGGGAGGCCTTTGTCCAGCAGTGAACGTTTTCCGGCTGATATGATGGTTATAGGACATTTTACTATTGTCAAGTTCTTTTACAACATGACATGTGTTACACCTTTCTTGCTACAAAGTTGTCTTATTTATTTATAGACAGAAAATAAAAGGGAATCAATAAGCTTTGTATAATTTCCATATTTTATTTAACTTTTATCCAAAGAAGATCGCTGTCATTTGGACTAAACTTTGTTTAACTACTATATTTTGTATTTAATAGGTTTCCAAAGAAAAATTCACTAGTCAGAAAACAAGTATACGAATGACCTGATAGTGAGCAGTTACTGTGGCATATGCCAATCGTAATATACAATACCTCCCTAAGAATAAAAATCATCATCATATTTTAATATGTAACATACAGGTGCGTAGTCACTTCCTGTCCCGGGTTCGATTCTCGCACAGGATATGTATGTGACCCATAATTAGTTGTTCTAGGTCTGAATTTTGTGTCCGTTAATTTAATGTTTGTAAAGTAGTCCACGGGACTTATTACCTTAGTGTAGATGTTGTTTGAAAAACAAATAATAATATAATATCCGTATCAAATTTAAATGTTTTGATTGTTACAAAGGTGTATAAAATATTTAATCACCAAACTTTAAACAAGGTAGTTATTAAGAACTTAATAACTAAGAAGTGTACCGCATTTTATAGATTTGCTGCCATAATCTCATAAACAAAACTGAAATCGTTAGATTACAGTTGAATACTTACAAGCTACTCGTTTTTATAAGAGTTCAATAATGGGAGGATCCCAATTTTTATTAAAATTCTATGTTCTTTATGTTGGGATTTAGAAAGTGTGCATTCAATAAGATCTGTTATTATGAATGTATGTGAATAATAGAGAGTTTTATAATATAATTGTAATTAAATTCATAAAATTAACATTTTGATAGCGAATGCTGTCTTGGAACCGATGGATACACAGAACGTCTTAGCCATCGCTCCCGAATAGTGTAAAAAAGTAAGTTTCCATTGGTCACCAAACCGAAGCCAAGCTTTTTTATTCGTTTTTAATATTTTATCTCAGAATAAAAAAAAATATATCCATCGGGTACATAAGTAATTTTAAAGTATATCTATGATTTGGAGGACAAGTTAATCCGTAGGTTCCAGCTGCAGTCATTCGTCAGCAGTCATGAGATGAATACTGGATAGTTTAAACGACTTATTGATTTAGTCGTTTAAACTATCCAGTATATATATATATATATATATATATATATATATATATATATATATATATATATATATATATATATATATCCAGTCGACCCGAGGGAATATCCACCAGAGGACGGGAAGCAGCTTCCTTCTGATGACTATGACCATCTTACTGCGATCGCCAACCCGCCTGCCAAGCGTGGCGATTATGGCATATCCCCCCAAGACGATTCTTGAGGGAGGCTTGTCCAGCAGTGGACTTATTTGGCTGTAATGATGATGATGATATATATCCAACATAATAACAGATTTCAATTTATAATGTTTCTCATTTTACTATTTGGTTATGCAAGGGTAACGTTCCAATAAATTAAATAAATATTAAACTAAATTATAACTATCATAAATTAAATGTTATAGATATATAGAGATGTTATATGAATAATAGTAACGTAATACAAATAATTTAAGTCAACACACATAAAAAATATGACATTAATTTGAAGAAAAAATACTTAAAAGAGGTTCTACTGAGTTTTCTGGAAGTGTATCTCAAGCAGCCACGGCATGCACTGCACGGTAGTATAAAAAAATTACCAATATTTCTTTTTACGGATTAAATGTTATTTAAATTTAGGATTAGGAGCTTTTCGTATTCATCAAATCATGGGCGTATACCACCGCCAATTTCCAGATTCCGAGATACTAATAATTATTTCTCTTACCCGAATATATAAATCCCAATAATATTTGCGGTATTACGTTATCTGCGGTTAAAATTCAATCAGTTTCAACCATCTTTGAATCAGTACTAATTATATCGTTATATATATATAGCATGACCTAGGACATATAACAAAAGGAAATACACTTGAAATTATTTAGCATATTATTATTACACTAACTATTATGTAAGGAAACAACTTGTAAAAACCTTGTACTTGAGACTTCAGATGTTCTAGCAAAATATCTATATTTAATGTCAATGAAAAGTGCAAAATGATTTGACCGTTTCCCCCGTGACTTAGCAAGTCGGCTACGTGTTAATTTAGGGTATAAGTATCCTACAATAATAAATAAATAAATAATATCCTGGGCTATAATTCACACACGGCCATCTGATCCCAAACTACTTTTCTTAATTACACCCCAACTCAAGACAAACAGACATCATGCACACAAATATCTGTCCTGAGTGGGAATCGAACCCACGACCTGTGATGTGAAAATCAAATATCTACCAACCACGTCCACCGGAAAATTCAAATTTTAACCAAATGCATTAAGTGAGTTTGGCTTGATTAATTAACTAACATTTAAACATACAAACATGAAAAACTGTACATAAAGCGGTGTAACTGAGAAATCGCGTAACATTTGTACAAAAAAAGGTCCTCTTGTTTTCTAAGTCAGTTTAAAAGCTATTTAGATTTGTCATTTGCATATTCATATACATATATATATAAAGATATAAGAAAGCATGTTTACATGTGTTGAGCGCCAAATAAAAATGTATGACAAGACAAGTCTATATATATAAAAATCAAAGCCACTTTTCGTTGTAATGTTATAACTCAACAACGCCTTTACCGATTTGGCTAATTTTGAATTATTCGTCAAAGTCCAGGGAAGGTTTGTGCGTAGAGAAAATTAAAAAAAAGTCTTGAAAAAGTGTAAAATCAACATCTTTCTATACACCCATATACAAACAATTTGTACTAATACTTACAAGCGTAGCGAAGCACGTACCGGGCCGCTAGTTACTTATATATATACCTACCTAGGTAACACGATAAAGATATAATAAACAAATCTTAATACATCCACCCACTCTTATGTAAATTACTTTTAAAAACTAGAAAGTATTGTTAAATTACTATAGCAATACTTAATATAATTCAGAACACACAAAGTTTTTATATACATAAATATAAAATATATTAATTTATTTTTTAACCTAACTTAATTACCTATTCAACAAATTATATAATAAAATAAATCACAAAAGGAGATGAGACTTTTAATTTTACATTAGCAGCCGGATCTAAGAACCAGTCCTTATGATGGTCAAACAATCTTAGGCGGCGACATTTTGAATAAAATTAAGCCCAAATATTTGATAGAAAATCATTATTACTTAATCAGTGCTTTACGCATGATTTGAATTATATATATATATATATATATATATATATATATTGTATTGTATTATTTTAAGGTGAATCCAAAGGTCATCATAGCATTGTTATTTTTGTCACCCTGCTATAATATGTCCATCCATCTATCCTAGTTCACTTAGCATGGCAATGTCTCACCCCCGCCCCCTCCCCTACCTTCCTTCCTCTTTCTACGTGTTCGACCAATACCCCTGCCACCAATCGCAGACTTGGTGAAGAGAAATGAGTCTTCCTCAGCATATTTTAATAATTGCTGATCTTTCACTCGAATAAATAGTTAAGTACTGGCTATAAGACTCAAGTTTGTAATTTATGTATATTGTTGATCCAAAACCGAACATCACTTAGTATCTATGGTTGCTTAATTAGACATTTTCTTATTATTATTTTATGGGGCTATTATTATTTTTATCCCATTTTGTAGGGCCATCTCAATAGTTAATCAAGTCTGGCATTTTTTTAATAAATGTGCCATATACCAAAAAGTTATGACTTAACAAAAAAATAAGATATCACCCTTACAGGGCTGCCGTGCAATTACTAATTTGCCGTTACAAAACAGTGAGCTATTAAGGTAAATGTCACTTTAACACGATTACATAGAGTAACTTTTACCATGACACATTTTAATTTATAACGGCTCTTTAGCATATGGAGGGCAGAGGTTGACTCTCCCAAATTGTTCGGCCTTCTCACATTGCACAGTAAATAAAAAAATTGATATGTGGGCACTCGAACCCGCGACACGAAGCGGCGTGGTAACAACTATCTTAGCCGCTGCGCCACACGTGCAGTATACATATATAGCTAGTTGCATTCACCGTTCTGTAAGTAACCGACGAAATAGCATATGCTTAGTTTATGGGTGTTCGTAAAATTGGTTTAATTTTTGAGCGTCTCCGTGCTTCATAGGGCCCGTTATGCCGTTGGCCCCGGATATTGTTAAACAACAGTCGTTAAATTGTGAAGGGGGAAATAAAAATAAAGGCTTCTTTTGTTGTTTTAGTAACAAACATATATTAAGAGCGAGAGAGATTCATATCAAGTTTAGCTGAATCGAAAGTACAGACGCCAACACATCCAGCTACCCCAATCTGTCAAATTTCTTTTATAGATTTTCAAATTAATCACAAAAGCATGAGGTTCACTTTCAATTGGGGAATTTTGACAGATTGGGGTAGCTTGATGTGCTGGCATCTGTACCTACAACATGAAGCCGGAATTCGTTTATACATACATATACATAATACAAACGTAAAAAATTGTGTGATAAAATGTTTAGTAATAATAAGGAATGCAATAAAGCAAATGTTTTAATACCTATGTAAGTATTCTGTTTTAATTTACAGATTGACAGTTTTAATGACAGTTTGTGTAAGTACGTATTATTAAATACTAGTTGTGCCCCGCGGTTTTACCCGCGTTAAGCTTTATAAATTATAGCCTATGCTTTATTCCGATATATAATCTATATAACTACAAATTTTCATCAAAATCCATTCAGTAGCTTTTGCGTGAAAGAGTAACAAACATCCACACATCCATCCATAATCAAAAACTTTCGCATTTATAATATTAGTACGATCTGTTTTATATTTGAGCAAATCTTTTCAAATAAAAACTTACAAAAATACTTACACTAATTCCTTTCATTAAAAACTCGATAAAATACTTTTTTTATGGCTCACTAATTCTAATTTGATCATAAAAAACGAAATCACACCACGAAAACAAGAAAATAGAATAAACTAGTTTGTTACTAGGTGACACGAGTCGGTACATCTCTCGTTTAAAAATCGAACAATTTTATAAGTATCTGTGACATTTCAAACTCGTTATTCTTATTTTGGCGGTACTGGGTGACCTTTGCCGCGGCCTCCGGTCACCAGAAAGTATGTTTAAAATTCGAATCGCAGCTCACTTTTTATATTGGAGCCGATGTTGATCGCCAAACTAAATAAGAATAGTTATCTGTTAATAGCTTTTTTTTTCTAATTTAATGTTTTGTAACAAAAAGTTGAAAGTATAACAATAAAAACAAATTGAGATTTCATGTTTAACACTATGTTATTCAGTTTTAAATATTATCTAGGTATTAATAATACGAATTTGGGGTTAATGAATTATCACCTCGAAATGTCAGTGTTTTCATAACATCCGGTTTCATTTTTAAGAATAAATACTTCCTTCCTATTTATGAAACTTAAAAGACATTAAAATTAAGCGTTATATTTATGAACATTTCTAACGTTTACTAGTCGTTCTTGATCTAAAACTTCCAATGTAAGATTTACTTTTCAAAATACAACCTTGAAAATAAATTAGCACTATTTAATAAACATTAGTTTTAGTTTAACATTATTGTAAAACTTACACTTACTTATATGTTATTTAAATTCAGTAGCCTTCTTAATTGTTTTAGTATGGCATTTTTATAATAAACTAGCTGTGCCCCGCGGTGTTACCCGCGTTAAATTTTATAAATTTTCTTTGCTATAAACCTCACGGAGCCCGAGACCCTTCCAACGAATGCAAAACCGTGGAAATCAGTTCGTGCGTTCTGGAGTTATAGCGTCAGGAAGGAAAACCCGACTTATTTTTATTATAATATAAATTTTCTACGAAATTCAGTATCAATTTTTCACTTACATGAACGTGTTTAACTAAAAATCAAAATAATTATTGTTAATTCATTGAATTATGTAAGTATGTTATAAGGAATAAATGAATAAAAAATATATTATACTTATTTAAGAACAAAGACACTTCATGAGTTTATAGCCCGATATAAGGTCAAAAGAGGAATGTAACCTTGATTTACTTACAATTTGAATACAACATCGGAGCATAGTCCACTTTAAAGCTTTAAATGAAAGTGATAAAGACTTCATCCTGTGGTCCATGCATTATATATTAATTAAATTCGCATCGCAGGAAAAAAACCTATTTCAATTGCACTAAATATTATCTATTCTAATGTTAACTTGTTTATGATATTGAAGTTTTTAGTATTTAACTGAAAATTACAAAAAATCCTTTCACAATGTTGTGTCCTAAATAAAATTACTGACTGCACAGCAAAATAGTTATCTCAAAATATTAAAATCTAAGCAGCAATGTAAGTTCATGACACATTGCTTTTGATGTGAAACATCTATAGCCGCACGTTAAACAGATTTCTGGCGTGGCGACGCATGCCGTGGTTTTTTTAGTTCCTATCACAATATGTTCTTTTCGACTTCGACTTCGACTTCTACTTGGACTTCGACTTGACTTCGACTTTGACTTCGACTGCGACTTATACTTCGACTTCGACTGCGACTTATACTTCGACTTCGACTGCGACTTATACTTCGACTTCGACTGCGACTTATACTTCGACTTCGACTTCGACATGACTTCGACTTTAACTTCGACTGCGACTTATACTTCGACTTCGACATCGACTTCGACTTCGACTTCGACTTCGACTACGACTTCGACTTCGACTTCGACTGCGACTTATACTTCGACTTTGACTTCGACCATTACCATCGCCAATTCCACTTAAAAGAAGGGCAAACACTGAACTAGCCCTCTATTGTATGTGCCTGTATGGCAAGTCGAGATAGATAACTGTGTATTATTATTCTGTGGCTAAACAAGATGAAATGTCAATGCTTTAATCTTATTTATGTACATGCCAGTAGTGTCGCTGTAGTATGACATTTAACGAAAATAAATAAATAGTTATGTAAATATAAAGTCAAGCGAGTATATTTCCATTATGAGTACTTACTTACTATACCTAGACAATTTGCTTATAAAAGTGATTGTAGTATTCTATATTTAGACGTTCTAGATCGTAGAGGTTAAGCTGTGGTTTGTGTATGCTATGGCCTCCTTGGCCTAGTCACTATCGAGAATTTGATGAGCTTAAATTACTGATTGCGGATCATTTTAACAATATTCTGTTTGGTAATTAAAACTGCAATGTTGCTATTAAAATAAATCAATGACATGTACACTATTTTAGATGAAATTTACAGTCTCAATTGATTGGTTAGAATGGTGATGAGATGTTGAATAACATTAAAAACCAGTAGAAATCAAAATTCAATTATACTTCTGTTCATAACATATCAAAATTAGTTTTGTTAACTAGGTATCGTAATTTAACAAACAAAACGAAGGGTGGAGATTAGTCACACTATTAAAAAAAAAAGAAATATATGTATATAATTTTGTTTTAAGATAACGCCAGCAATATTGATTCTAATCCCTGTGTCGCGGGGTACTTCACAAATATATAATAGACGGACATAAATTACATCCAGTCTCAGAACAACTTTTTATGGGTCATACAAATAGTTGTCCAGCGCGGGACTTGAACCCGCGACACGAAGTGGCGAGGCGACTGTCTTACCCGCTGCGCCACACGTGCATCTCCATGAGTATACCCAAACATGACCATAGAGTTTTATAGAATAATGCATTAATCGTTAATCGAATATATGTGCATGAAAGATCCCAATTCCAAAAGATTTTTTTTAATTTTTAGTGCACTATGTAGCATTTTGTTGACCGACGGGACAAAGTTTCAAAAAGTTAATATACCTAGACCAAGATATAACTTGATTTCATCCTTTCGTTTCTCGAAAGGTAGTGTTTAATATTTATGACAAGTTATGACATACTTAACTTGCAGGATCACTTTGACATGATATCTCGACAAATTTGAAAATAGATTAATATTTTGATAATAAATCTATTTCTCTAATTATAATTTAAAATGTCAATATTAATTTGTCATAAATATGCAGCGACCCAAAGCGCTTTTTACGTGACGTGTAGTTATATAACATTATTATTTAATTTTTATATTTGAATACCATTCCGGTATGCCATTTTATCACTCGCTAGATAACAATAAAAGAAGGTTAGCATCCTTATAAACCTAGTTCTCGCTAATTGCTCCAAAAACCCAATCTGCAAGATTTATCGTCTGAATATAATTAATTTTGAATGCCGGAGAAATCGTAATGCTGACATAATATTATGATGATGATACGAAATATAGTCTGCTACATATTCATAGTTATTCTGATGTAATGAGAGATGTTCTGCATCGGTTATTCAACTTTGAAAGTAAGAGAAAAGTAGAGAAATTCACGTTTTAATACAAATGTCGTGTTGTATGGACGCGAGCACCGTGACGGCGTGTACAAGTAATTATGAACCTTCTTATGATGGTAGTAAAGTTCAGATTGATTGTTAAAATGTAGTATAGGAAAGTATAAAAATATCTTAGAAGTAATTTATGTACTTTATTGCTATTTACAATTTGCGTACATGTTCACCTAATAACTTGGGGCGTTATATCCGTGAGTTTATTTTTGTATTGTAAATATATTTATGCTTATATAGTTTCTTTATTCACATTTATTGATCATAATCATAATAATATCCTGGTACATTATTTACACACGGCCACCTGATCCCAAACTAAGTAGAGCTTGTACTATGGAAACCAGATAACTGATATACTACATATATTAGTTTTCTTTTGTAAATACATACTTGTATAGATAATTACACCCAGACTCAGGACAAACAGACATGTTCATGCACAGAAATATCTATCCTGGGTGGGAATCGAACCTACGACCTCCGGCATGAAAAGCAAGCATTTGCCAACCACGCCAACGGCCCGTCAATAATATTTACCAACTATTGTTCCTGTTCTTACTTTGTTAACTCGAAGAAGTATCATCAATTATACTTTTATTCTCATAGCCTAATAAAGTAAAAAATAATCACGATTGCTGCAGTTCGAAGTGCACATTGAGACGAATTCCGACCTCTTAACCGACAAAAAATTAATCAAAGTGTCTTACTTGTCACGACATCATTTCATTATTTCCATGATGTTCTCAACCTTCCCACTGTGTCGAAATATTCGTGTCTAATTTTGTGTCGACACTTTCATCCTTTTAAGAAAGTCGCTTGTAAAAGAAGAGACATTATCTTTACGCAAAGGTAAAGGAAAACTTATAGTATGTATTTGTCAAAATGGGGGTCTATTTGTACAGGGTGTCAAGTAAAGAGTGGACGTAACATAAAATTGAGTTCTAATTGCCTTTGAAACAAACATAATATACATAGAACTTCAAAATGAAAAATACATAAAGTTTGATTGACTTCTTATACGAGAAGTTTTTTGGGTGTAGTATGCCTAATCTAATGTCAATTGATCGATCACTACAAATCGAATAGTCAAATGGTGTTACTATCGAAAGTTAAATAAATTCACTTCTAAAAAAGTAGGTTTTGTATGTATATACGCGTGATAAGTACTGTTTGATGACTGATTTGGATATTTTTTTCGATGGGTGACGCTTTCTGTATGGTCTTATATACATTTTTTTTAAAATTCGATTCGATTCCTATAAGAAAAGTTGCAGTCTATATATTATCCGACTTCAAAAAAGGGGGATAAAATTATTTTGTTTAGTGGGTAACATGCGCACTTAACACATTTCTAACCCAATATTTATAAATTAAATTTTTATTCGATAGGAAGAATTTTGGAATTTGATTTTGGCAACATTTATATAGAATCTTGTATATAAATTTGGCTAAAATTGATTGTGTATGGAAAAGATACATGTTGATTCTATATTTTTTTAAATAGCAATTATTCAAAAGATTCGAATGATAAATAAGTCGAAAATTGGAAATACCCTTATCCCCTAAGAGGTTTGTACAAGAGATAAATAATATCGTTAGTTATCGTAGGTATATGATATCGTTACAATTTTATTACCTAACTACAAGCTATCAGTTGCACGTAATTATATTATCAGGATTTGAAGCAATTTCCACCTATGTGGTAATCATTAATAACGCCATACCGCAATTAATTCGATTAATTTGTTAATTAAGCCGTTATCTTTCTGAGGTCCAACGTGTTTACAACACAGTAGAAGCCTAATTACCCAAAACAAAGTTAGAAAACAACTGTTGTCAGTTACCATAGCCTATGGATGCTTGCCATGCCTAGTCATCACTTACGCATTGCAAATCCAAATGCCCCATTTTTTATGAAAAACATAAAATCTTTTTAGGGTTCCGTACCCAAAGGGTTAAACGGGACCCTATTACTAAGACTCAGCTGTCTGTCTGATTGTTTTTCCGTCTGTCTCGAGGCTGTATCTCGTGATAGTTAAACAGTTGAAATTTTCTCAGATAATGTATTTCGATTGATGTGTGTACTAAAAAAACAGAATAAAATAAATATATAGGTATTAAGGGGGCTCCCATATAATAAACGTGTTATTTTTGCTCATTTAGCATATTGATAACGGCAACAGTCTAGCTGTTGCCGTTATCAATATGCAAAAACGAGCAAAAATATTCATAGAATATTAAGTTATATATTCATTTAAAAATAAATAATTAAATAAATATAAAACAAATATTTTAGGGCATTTTTATAGATAATATCCCTTTGTGCGTGAGTCCGACTTGCACTTGGCCGGTTATTTGGTATTTCGGGCTTAGGAGGTTTTCTTTGATGGGTGAGTGGAAATTCAAAGCAAATAAGACACAGTTACCCGCGCCAAAAGGAAACTTTGATATTTCAATGTTAAGGCTATCCAATATGACCAGATAGAGAGAGAGACCAGGAACGGAGGTCTTATACAGGCGCCTTCCTGACTCTGGGCCGCTACCTCCTTTATATTTATCTTAAAAGAAAAACCCCCTAAATTAACCCCAACCCATTTATACCCGCAATTGTACTCGCTATCACTGGACCTTCAAAACCGTAAGTTTTAACCCTTACCCGGGCAATAGCGATACAGTTCCCACCATATTTCGAAATGTTTAAATTACAAACACTGCTGTTTGATAGATTCAATTAATTTCTCTTACTAATTATAGTTTTCCAGTCATAAACGGTTTAAAATTCTGACTGATCAATTGACAATCTGTCAACATTTATTTTTATCCATTATAAAATTTTATATAAGGAAGGTACAGATAGTTGTACGCAATAATGTGGCTTCTATTTTCATAACTGAGAGACTCGTATCTATGTAGTATGATTGACGAGCGACCTAGTACTTTGAACTGCATGTGCAAGTGAAAGGTACATCTTTACGCAACACCCAGTGAGCCTAATTGAGTCTCAATCATCAGTCACATAATGCTAACTTAATACGTCCTATTACTAAATTACACATTTTCGTAATACTCATTTTGTTTATGTCATGCTCATTTTATCTTTTGACATAATTATCACGAATTTTGGCGCCAACGCGCAAAAAAATAACACATTGTGGTATTGTTTCATTATGTATTACTGGTATAAATTCGAGATTTTATCTGTAAAGATTCTATACCACTGATTTTATCTGTGGTTAATTTTTAGGCCTAATGTCCCCCAGTGGGTGCACAATTGTAGGAAAGTGGCATTTTACTGTGTATTGTGATTATCCGTATTGATCCCAAAAATCCATAGATGCCTTAATAAAGTCTCCACTAATTTACTGGGGCATGACTTTTCTGGCGGACTTTGACTGTAACTAAACGATTAAAACGCCTCATAATATTGAATTCATATGCAAATTACTTGATTTATCAAATTACTTGACACTGGGAAATACTCTAATCCCGTGAGTTTATTTATTATCAATGTAGAAGTATAATATTACGAAAGTGCTTTTTTCTCCGTAAGTTTTTAGCCAATGCTACTCAGTTTCTAGTATGAAAATTGAATGATTATTGTGAATGTATTTTCAATAAATCTATTGATCTCAAAACACAAAAGTATAAAAAACTAGCGGCCCGGTACGTGCTTCGCTACGCTTTTAAGTATTTACAAATTGTTTGTATATGGGAGTATAGAAAGATGTTGATATTACACTTATTCAAGACTTTTTTAATTTTCTCTACGTACAAACCTTCCCTGGACTTCCACGAATAATTCAAAACCAAAATTAGCCAAATCGGTAAAGGCGTTGTTGAGTTATAACATTACAACGAAAAGTGGCATTGATTTTTATATATATAGATATAAATAGTATAAAAAAGTATCAATAGTAAAAGTGAAAATCTGTCAATCGTAAATAATATCAAAATAGAATACTATTATAGTTGGTGTTCTTTCAAAAAGCTATACTTCGATTTTATTTGCGGATTGTGTTAAGGGGGTAATCACACACGGACATCGTCGTAGCTAGTTCGTCTGCGAAAACCCATCACCGCAAGCAATAAGCAAAGCGTATAATGTCACCCAGTTGATTTCAATTATACCAAATCTTTAATTTGACTTTTAGATATGTCCCTTTAGTTACGCCTTCAAAATTTAATTTCGTATCAAAATTAACGTCCATACTTACCAAACCAAACATTTCACGGTCTGTTCGTTTGATGTTATTAATAAACCATCATCGTATGTCTATGGCGCAACGGGCAGACAAAACTAATCCCTCACTGACAAATCGTCTGACAGTCCAAAGCCGATTAATAAATCACCTGTATTTTTGAACGAAAATAAGAAAAGTGAACACCATTGAGCGTACTATTGCGTTTCATTTTCGTGTAAGCTTTAAACTTAAATGACAGATTTTTATTCTTAATTTATTATTTACTATGGTTTATTATTAAAATAATAATGATAACATCCTGGGACGTTATTCACACGGTCATCAGATCCCAAACTAAGCAGAACTTGTACTATGGAAAGCAGATAACTGATATATTAGATATACTACTTTTCTTTTGTAAATACATACTTATATAGATAATTACACCCAGAGTAATCAGAGCTTTTACTATGGAAACCAGTTAACTGATATACTAAATTTCTTTTGTAACACATACATACATATGTAGATAAAAAGATTTGTTTCGAAGCTACAGCTTATTATTTGCCAGACAAAATTCAAGATTTAAACTTCATAATAGTTCGTATGCTAACATGCTTACATCAGAATTAGAAGCTTAAGAGTTATACCTTAAAAAGTCTTCAGTGAAATTTTCTCTGTACGAGTACATCTCTAACAGAACAATGTCATCATCTTTCTTTTCTCACTTCCCACCGTATACAATGGCTCGTTCCGTATCATTTCCAGTCACGTTCAACATGACCTGGGTTTGGTTCCGGCGGCCACTTCCTGCACTCATTGATTGACATTACTGAACATACAATCATTTGTAGACTCAATTGACATTTGAAATATTATTTGTAGGGTTTTAGCCGGGCTGTCGTTCAATAAAACAAAATAAAAAGCCAACGGCTGGCCAAAAATTCTATTTGGAAAAAGCAACCATACCCATTATAAACATTATTATAATAATATCCTGGAACATTATTCACTCACGGCCATCTGATCCCAAACTAAGCAAAGCTTGTACTATGGAAACCAGATAACTGATATATTACATGTACTATTTTTCTTTCTTAAATAAATAAAATACTTATATAGTTAATTACACCTAGACTCAGGACAAACAGACGTGTTCATGCACATAAATATCTCTCCTGGGTGGGAATCGAACCCACGACTTGCGGTGTGAAAGGCAAGCATTTACCAACCATGCCAACCATTAGGATTATAGCCGCATCAACTGACTTATTAAAAAAACAAAATCGTTCAGGTTCTTATCTTACTTACTTTTCAGAAAATTTATGAATCCTCTCTTTGTCCCATTTGCGGAAACCGACAGAAGCAACTTTAATACAATATGGAGTTAAATTAAGTTAAAGCTAGGAACCAAATATGTCCAATTTCATGTCACTACGACTGTCACTGTAGTTAACTAAGAAATAAGTATGAGGAATAGCACAGTGACTTGTAATTTATCTAAATCTTATTATCACCAAAACCATTGGGCTGATAACTCGATAAAGAAAAGAGTAATTCACGTATGAAATAGAATAACATATTTTACGGCACGATTGATCCCATACATCAAAGCTATCAACCTATTAAAGTGAAACATCTTATCCAGAATACACCAAGGAAATATAAAACCTAATCCTGAAGAACACAGTTCAAAATTGAATGGCGCGGTCCATCAATAAATCATTCGATAGCTAGGTGTGACGTGTGATGGACGTCATTATGGGAAAATAATAAAAAAAAAATTAAAAGTATAAGGTTTGAGATGATGGCTGATTACTGTTTTTGGTTTCTGATAAGATGTTTGTGTTAAATTGCCCAGTCTAGCTGAAGCGTCTAAAGTTTGATGGAAATACATATACGGATTTGGAAACAACTTACCTACATTTAGTTAAAAACTTTATAGAATGGTAAATAACAAAAAATCCCCTTTGAATTACCTGTTTTTTTACACCTTATTCGAGCATACGGCAGATTCCTTACTATCTTACAACAAAAGCTCAAAAAATAGGATATGGAGCTTAAAATATATTTGTGGTCGATAAAAGCTCAAATTTGTACGTCTCAACAAATAAAATATCAGAGCGCACGTACTGAATAATTAAAAAGTTCCGTAATAGCTCTCACTGCATCTTATGCATTAAATAAATAAGATACGTATCGCTCCTGCTCTTATAATTATTAATTAAGTAAAATACTTATTTTGCTAAAAACGAGCGATCGTTGCACAGACATTTTTGCCAACCACGACTCTCATAGAATGAATTTCATAATTTTGTATGCAAAATGTCAGTACTTACATTAATCTAGACACTAATGACAGTGTCAAGAAGCTAACCAAAGATAATAGATTTAATTTAATTTCACAGAAAAACATTCATAAAAATGTCTTCCATTCTATCGCACTACATAAAACAAAAACATGGCACCAAAGAAGATGACATTAGATATAAAAAAAAACTGCAAATTATTATAAAGATTAGCTCACAGGACGAAAATAACACGTTAAATAGGAAGAACATGGTTTCTTTCGAGAATTAATATTTTTTTATTTGTTATAATCAACATGAGATAAATAATAATTTTAATAATTATAATCAACACATAAAACGAATGGCTCACTCACGTATCTGTCGGAAGAACGGAGATCAAACCTAACTCGGAAATCGTCCATCCGACTGTTTGTTACGTGATTAATCCGTTATATATCTTAATTATAAAAATCATTATGTTTCCAAATTTATCTTGCAGATGCATCATCTTATACAATAATATAATATATGTAATAAAAATAATTCTTAATGCAGCGGATATAAAACGGATTTCCGTAGTCCCAAATTCGTGTCTGCGCTTCGGTGAAAGTATCTGATTGATCCATGGACATACGAATTGCGTTGTGATGCGTCGTTGCATAATGATATATATAACTATTTATGATTATTGATCATCACTGTTGTGTTTTTAACTATGTATGCCCCGCGGTTTTACCTGCGTTAACCTTTGTTAATTATAGTCTATGTGTTATTTGGATATATTGTAAGCTATATTACTATAAAGTTTCATCAAAATCCAATGGGTAGATTTTTCACAAAATTTCGTACTAGTAGGATAATTCTAATTAAATGTATAACTAGCTGTGCCCCGCGGTTTTACCCACATTAAACTTTATAAATTATGGCCTATGTGTTAATCCAGGGTGTCAGCTAACTCCATACCAAATTTTATTAATATCGCTCCAGCCTTTTAGACTTGAAGAAGTAACTTACATACACACTCACACACTTTCGCCTTTATAATATTAGTCTAATGTGATTTGTTTATTGATGTTGCTGTGATTTACGAGTATACGAAATTTGTTAGTCTGTGTTGCATTGTAACTTTTTTCACTATTTTCTACAGATTAGTACAAGTAGTTGGTGTTTCTACAATATTCTGTATTATATAGTTTTCTATATTATTAATCTCGCCTAAAACTTCTAATGATAATCGGGATAAATTGAAAATAATGATAGGGAATCACTCCACTTCACTTTGATTTCACTTTTTGCCCTCTGGCAAAAAGTTTAACATAATCTTTAATATTGAAAAATAAATGCCCGCAGCTGTTGATACAAATAGAACTTAATATATTCATACAATAAGATTTGTAATTCTTTGAAATAATGGGCTTAAAAGTCTCACATTTATTGTTCTAATAACTTTATTAGGTATGTACCTATCAAATAAAAAAAGAATTTTCGAAGTAATTTCTGATAAATAGCGCGTTACATACAAAATAAAAAGGATAAGACTGGCTACACTGTTCTTTATAACTTACTTTAAAAAGGAAATAGGTTGTCAATTCGATATAACATATTTTTTCGCGTATGGAAATTGTTACTGTGGCGTTTATGATCCGCTTTTTGTTTTCTAACACATTTTTTTCTATCCCAACCAAATAGTTATGACGCGACGGGATTTTTCAAATCATTGGCCTATATTTTGTGAAACATCAACTGATTAGGATACGATGAGACTGACATACTATACGTAAAGTCCCTTTAAATAAATAAAGTAAAAAAAGCACTAATTTATAAATAACATGTTTATTTTGACAACTTACTAATGAACCATTTCTATTTGTTTCAGGTACATATCACCCTTTTCTCCGAATACTGATAGCATTAAGGAAGTCAAGTAGAGGTAACACTAAAATCAATAGCCGCCAAAGGACGGCCCTTCAACTGATGTCAGTTGCATACAAATTGCTATAAATAACATATCAGTTCTCAGAACGGTCTTTTTGTTCCTCTTTTGTAAAGTATATAAGGTGTAAGAAACATTAGGATAGTTATTAGAATCGGAATATTTACCATGTACGTTTTATTTTCATCAAGCCTCCCTTAGTACTACAGAACATCAAACAATTTTAGTGATCATAGCACTTGCGCTCGTAAGTACCGAAATATTATGCCCTTTTCAAAGTAACTGCATTTCATTACCAAAAACCATCCTATATAATAATAACGTTCAGCTGATGCATTTATGAAGGGCATCCAAAAACATATTTTTCGTATTATTAATAATAATAAATAAATATCTTGGGACAAGTAACACATTGCCCAAACGACACCGATAGCTTAACACTCTGCAGCACGGAGACGCTCAGAAACTAAACAACTATGGCGGTCACCCATCTATGGACTGACCGCGAGCCTAGTTACTTAACCTCGCCGATCACTTATGGACCGGTGAGAGCATCTAGGTATGAGCGCCACCAAATTAATCTTTGTAATGCGCGTACAGTTATATAAACATTACATAAACATTAAATATATACTTATTTTTGTACGAAAATAAAATTAACAAATTATCACAAGTTGTACAACAAAAGTTGTTGCTTATGGTGTTAGTTTTCTTGTCCTGTGTGGTTGTTGGTGTTTTACAATAGACCCAATACAATACTAAAAGAATCTCTTGCAACGTCAGCCAAGAAGAAGTTCATATAATTACAGCACCGCATAGTTACGTACATTACAAAATTAATCCTTACCTAATATATGCATGACGTACGCGACGTGTCAAGACGTGACACACATACGTACCGGCGTGTCAGGTCAGCTCCTGCATGCTAATAGGGAGAAATTTGTGTTGTATATAAAAATGAGGCGATAGCTAACAGGATATTAGCGTCTAGAACATTCCTTGGCGAACTAGATCGTCTTGGTGCAATATTAAGCGGTTAAATTAAACTATGTAAATAGTAAACATGGTTTTTTTTCTCGTGACATTTTAGGTGGCTGACATTGAACCAATTTTTTCAGTACTTAGTGCGTTGTTATCATAGTTAGACAGAAATAATATTTAATTTAATTCATAATCGTCATCATTATAGCCATAAGACGTCCACAGCTGGACAAGCCTTCCCCAAGAATCATCGTGGGGGGATATGCCATAATCGCCACGCTTTTCAGACGGGTTGGCGATCGCAGTAAGATAGTCATAGTACACAGAAAGAAGCTGCTGTCAGTCATCTGGTAGATATTTTCTCGGGTCGACTTCTACTCCCCCCATGGGATAAGATAGGTGGATGATATTCTGATATTTGCCGCTATCTCCACACGACGAGTCATTAACCTTAACTTAAATAATGAGGTATTAAACCAACCGACAGTTAAATATGGTGACAATATTATTCCCAGACGAGCAGTATTATAAATTTGAAAGTTCTAAGTAGCCCTGTCTGTTTCATACGACTTATAATAGAAAGAGATGTAATGACATTTAGAACTACGTTACAAATATGAAAAAAAATGTGAAGGCATTGCTTAGAATCGGAGCCATTACACTACTAGGTAGATTCCGTCAAATATACATAATAAAAACCTATATGTGTTAATTTATATAAAACTCAGATATTTACTCCAAATTTATACATGCATATATAAATCTTAAACTTAATTAAATTCTGAGAATAGTGACTTCAGATCACCGATAAAAAGCTTTTTTTTAAACGTCTGCACTTTGCAGACGTTTAAAAGTTGAACTGTCACAAAATTAGGAACGTTACCCAAAAAAATTCAGATTTAGAATATGCCGTTCCAAATATTCCCAGAAATAAATACAAAATTACTATTTTAAAATTAATCACGTTATTTTTTTTATAATCTACAAAGTATGTAATAAGTTACGTAGATAATCTTGACATCTTGATCTATCTCTCCATCAAAGAAACGCAGTGTTTATATTAATATATTTCATAACAATTCATATATGAGGCGCTCATAGCCAGTGTTCTCACCAGTTCGTGTCGTCATTAGACCACAGTCGTTAAGCCATGTCTGAAGGCTGTTAGGCGACTTGAACATCTGACATTAGGGTAACCACTGCCCATACAAAACAATGAAGGCGCTATAGCCAGATGCTCTAACCGGTCCATAAGATCGGCAAGGTTAAGCAACTAGGCCCGCGGTCAGTCCATGGATGGGTGACCAACAAATTGGTTTAAAATGTTCCGGTTATATTCATTTGAAAACAGTCGTTAAGTCATGTCAGAGGTCTACTGGGCGGCTTGAACAACTGACACCATCATATAAATAAATTCTATTAAGACTACTATAGTCTTTTTGTCGCAGTCTGATTGTTTTTTGTGGATTATATGTATATATTTACAAAAAAGTAGGAACATACGTATGTAATTTCTTCTTGAATATGACTTAGTGCACCTACCCTGTTATCTCTGCATCACCTTTAGGTAGACTGGCAGAAATGCTTGGCATTAAGTCTGCCATTGTAAACTTAAGTGCATAAAGTTTTAAAATAAATCAATACCTTATTTTAAAACGTTATGCACTTAAATTTACAATGGCGGACTGCGGTTGAAACGCTACCGCCGGCTAACAAGACAGAAAAATAAATAACGCACAGACGCCAGCACATCAAGCTACCCCAATCTGTCAAATTTCCCCAATTGAAAGTGAACCTTATGCTTATGTGATAAAGTTGAAATTCTTTAAAACAAATTTTATAGACTGGGGTAGCCGGATGTGCCGGCGTCTGTACAATACCAGTCAGATAAATCAGTTTCAAATACCTTGATTAAGAGATCCCAAACTTTTTCTGCAACTGCATCGCTAAAAACAGGATCAAGGTTAATTAGTTGCGTGTAAAACAATTGATACTATCTTTTATTTGACAGATACGAGACCTAAGTACAATGTATTTTTAACCCGGTCTTGATTTAATCGTGTAAAAAATCGATAGTAGGCGAGTTGTAGGAGTAAATTGATTGCTGTAGAATAAAAATGGAGATAAAGGTTGACAGTGCAACTTCATTAGAGGTATAATGATACACTGAATTTTTAAAAGAAAGAAATGTTACATTCTATTTGATACTAGCTGTGCCCCGCGGTTTTACTCGCGTTAAATTTTATAAATTATCACAGTTCCTCCCCCGTAGGTGATAGCGCAATACTATGTGGCCTATATGTTGACCCGACCTAGTAATATTCATGCAAAATTTGAAGTAAATCCATGGCCTTATTTTTGAGTTTAGCCCGGAAATACATACAGACATACAGACAAAAATTTCCAAAAACTATTTATTACTATTATTGGCTTCGTTATTGATTGTCAATTACGCCCAAAGTATCCTTTTTAAAAAATATTCAATGTACAATTTTGACTTTCCTACGATTTTATTATATGTATAGATTTCGTATAACATTAGGTCTCCATAAATTCATTTCGCCCGTTTTTTTTTAGAATGCCCTTTCTTTTTCATTAAACCTTACAATAGAATGTTTAAAGTAGTTTAATGACATATCACATACGGAATACCCAACATTATTATGTATGTCTTCATATTATCTCGATGGGGCCAGTGTTGCCATACTATAACATTCCCTGCAGTCAAATTTTCCTCCACCATATATTTTTATCAAAATATAATAACGGATCACGGTAAACTTTTATTAATATTTTTCATGACAACTTTTTTTTATTAAACTCTGTTGAAACCCTTTGAGGACAAAATATCAATCAATAATAAAAATAATAACTATTTACCTGTAATTTAAAAGTCTATTTGTATGATATACCTACCTACATGTATAAATAGTGTCCGTTAAGCTAAACTAAACTTTCGCCATATATGTGCTGAGATTGGCTTTTAGAGATAGAAAACTATTTTATTTCCTTTATTTTGTAACTGTGTCTTCAATAAATATCCTAGTTCTGGTAACAGTCGCTCCTTCAGCTCCAACAGGTATAACTGGAGCTAGTCAGGGACCTCAATTATAATAAAAAAAAGCAAGGGAAAAGACCAAAACATGATTCTGACGAAACAATTTGTACAGTAAACACTTAAATTGCTAATATTTAGGTGAGAAGTGGAACTATCCATTTTTAACTCCTCCTTGCTGCTTTCTGATATTAAATTCGTTCCGGGATCCAAGACCGTTAAAGCGATTCCCCATGACTTGCCTGAGCCTCACCGCTCAGTGTCATTTCATTTTGTGCCACTATTGATCCTGGCTTACTGGAGTTGCATTGGTGGGTAATAGGGAGGGACTAGTCTCGATATAATATCTAGGTAAATAGAACCAATATAGCAATATGTTATGAAATGAATAATGTCATTAATAACTTGTGCAACTATACCACTCATTCATTTTCCCAACATACATCATCCTCGGACAATTTATGACTTGTCTCATACATACATACCATACATTCTTAGTGCAGTTCCCATTAGACATAGCTCGGTGCAATGTCATCAAGAGATAATAATGCAATACACGTGATCAGATCATGCGTGGGAGGGTGAGGAAAGCCCGACAAGGTCGCAAATGCTCATCGTCTTTTGTATTCATAGTACAGTTGTCGCTACACCCGTAGTTACAATTTGACCTTGATTTCAGCAGCTTATTACGTAGGCAGTAAGGGCAGTTTTGCAGTTTAAGTGTTTCCATTGATGTGACGTGGACTGCATCATACTTAAGTTAATGTTTCTGCTGCTCGAAGGTTAACGCTTCATCTACTAGGCATGCCTTTTAAGTTTTGTCGTTTCCCTATTTCCCGGCAATTTTGAATTTAGAACAAAATTTAAACACATTCGAATATAGAACATATTGATTGATCATGATTGATTTATTCGAATGTGTTTAAATTTTGAATCTCAAAGCAATTAAAAGTATTAGGATCAATGCTATTGTTAAGTCACAGCGTCGATTGGAATATGTCAGGACGTAACAAATAACCAATACCCAAATAAATACAAATAGGCACGCTTGTCAGCGCAATCGCGAATTTTTCAGAATTGTAACCTACGTAAATCGATTTTCATAATTACCAATTCTATAGATTTTATTGAAATCGTACGAAAGTAGAACGAAATGGTTTGAAAAGTCTCACCTAATGTTAGGTGAAGAGTTAGACTATAACAGACCGCGCTTGTCCATAAGATGCCTTTCACACTGACCTTCAAAAAATCCCACGTTTTAAGTATCTGGCAACACGTTTTACGGACGTATAAAGAATGAGGAAGCATAACTCTTGGGGCGATTCGGCAACTTGAAATATGTCGCATAATCTAGCATCAATTATTTTTAAGGTACACTACTGGTTCATACATTTTATATCTAGCCATCGTACAACACAATCTATTTCGAATTTGCTATCTCAAATAAGTAATAACGTGGTTTTAAAAGCAGAGATGCAATGATACAGAAATTAGTTAAAATCATCAAATAACACGAGCCAAACTTATAAGTTAAGGAATTTCAACCTGTGCCTCTAGCACGAGTTTCTGCAGTTTACTTACTCGATCACACGTACAGTTTCCTCCCATACATTGGGCACCAGCGCCTCTCGCGGAAACTATTAAGAACTAAAACTCTGGTGCTCAATGTATGGGACGAAACTGTACGTGTGATCGAGTAAGTAAACTGCAGGATCTGGTACTAGAGCCACTGGAGAATTACTCAAAACTGGAATGACAGTAGTATGACATAGGCTTAAAGATTATATACGGAGACTCAGTCAAACCGTAACACGGTTTTGTGGGTCAAAAGTGTATTCATTGTCAAATAATGTTTTGTGAAATAATTAATAATAAAATAAAAAAAAACCATTGTGCCTATATTTTTTATATTCATTACATTCTTAAATACAATTAAGTGTAACAATAATACAGTTATTGAGTACGTTCTATCAATAGTTGTCGTTAATATGCGTATCACGTGCGTGCTGCGATAACGGTGCGTTACTGAACTGTCACGCCGCCGCCGGGACAGTTACCGGGTTCTATGGCTGTTATAATTTTCTACGAAATTTATGTTTTATTATAAGCGGCGGGGTAATGAATTACGGTTCCAGAATTCTGTTTTTAACATGTGTCAAACTGACGTAGACCTACACGTAACGATAGGTTATATCGAAAGTTATATAATATATTTTGGAATATTAATCTCTATGGGTCACTCTATTGGACGTGCATTTTCCGGTAAATATAAAAGTCGGTCCACACAAATGCCTTATTCGATCCTAGGTTTTAAGACTCCGTAATACCAAAAATCACACGAATAAATGAGTTTGAGTAGTGAGTGAGTAGTGCAAATGATTGGACCATACTGATAGACACGTATGAAAAACATTTCAGAACCCCGGAGGATATTGGTGCTTCATCATCCAGACCAGACATGTTCTTTTACTCAAGAAAGCTAAAACGCGTTGTGCGTATAGAGCTTACCGTACCGTCAAACAGTGACAAAAAAGACGATTATTGCGTACTAAATGGTTTTTTCTCCAATAGTATTACGCAACTAATAGGCTTTTTGAACGTTCATATAGCAAATATTTAGCAAGAAAATTAGTACATCACAGAGAATTATTACATAAGTTGGGATGCCCTTGTTACCACTATTCAAGGAGATTTCTGCTTATTTAGTTACGTTTGTGATATTTAGAGACTCATACTTGCATTACCTATTCACTATAAACCACAAGGTGCATTTTGAAAAAGTAAACCTATACTTAGTAAACTTATACATTTTGCGTGAAACTAAGTTTCTTCTTATAGATAGACAAAATAGTATTACGTAAACTAAAATTTCAAGGCAAATGAAGAAAGCTTTAATTGTTTTAACATAAAGTGTTATTCATAATTATTATGCAAATTAGTGATTGCATGAAACGACTGCCTTCGAGCACATTTCATATGGCCTTAAGCCTTCTACAGTCACAGCCCACTGTGCTAAAATTAAAACTCTAAGAACATATTGAAAAGTATCTTCACACAGTAAAAGTATTTTGAGCTGAACCTTATAAATTGTTTACATTCCTCCAAAGCGGCATCTTTACTATAAAGCCTGCATTGTAGTAATAACAGCATTCTAAAAATGATCGCCGCCAGATCTGACTGTCCGCATGTCCCTTCTAGGGATACTAGGGGAGATATTCCTAGACCTTAATTTAAATAGAATTAATAATTATTGTCTGAAAACTAACATTTTTACATAAGCACCATTGTTACTAACACTAAAATACTAACATAATTATGGACTTATCTTTTTGTCTTAAATACAGTCTTATTATTAGTAATAATCAGTTTGTTTAAATTATTAAATAAATTATAATAATATGTTTAATAATATAAATAGTAGTTCTTCTTCTTAGCGTGTCGATGACAATAGTAATTATATAAATAATAATAATATGAAATAAATTTTAAACATTTACGGCGCCAAATACTAATATTTATATAGAGATCATGCACATAATCATCATCACCATATCAGCCGAAAGATGTTCCCTAAAGATCTCTACAATTGCCAATTCAAGCGTGTTAATTAATGGTACTTACTTATACTATAATTTAACTTCCCACGACTTACTTAAATAAAGCACCTGAACTCTACCCTACGCTTAACCAATCTCACTCCGATTACGTCAAGATTACAAATCAATTCTTACTTATAAAAATAAAGTAAAACTCTCCGTGCGTACTAGACTGTGATAGCGTTGTTACAATTTCTTTTATTTTACACTAACTAAACTATTAATATTGTGCAAGAAGTAAATAAAAAAATGTATGGGTAATTGAACATTTCAACATTCAAGTTGAAATTTTCAATTACGAACAATTAAATTGTTTCGGTTGTGGACAAAAAAATGGACGTGCTGCTGCTATTTATGAATGAGTTTCTTCATGTTTTTTTTATAAAATATTAAAATATTTCGGCATTATAAATCAAGAAATTTGAAAACCTTCTTTAACTTTTCTGAAATATAGAGCAATAGGTACCTGATGACTCAGTTGCTTGGCTACCAAAATGACACGAACGATTGTCATTTGATAATTAAGGAAAATGTATCAGAAATGGTTAGACCAGGTGTTAAATTCTATTAGGAGTCTGGTTAGTAACGATCGTCTAATCGTGCATTTTGGAGACACAAAGAATAGACTTATGACCAACTTGACCTCGCGACTAATCTCTTGAAACAAATATCATATTGATCCAGGAACAAAAGGCTCTATCGCACAGGCATAAAACCGTCATGTCTGCGCTTGATCTTTTATATCTCCAGGGCCATATCAGCTTGACATTTCAACCAAAAATGAAAGTGAGGGAATAAAAAAAACATGTCTATTTTCGCATATACTTGAGTACTATAATATTATGGTTCTTGCATTGCCACTTTTCTGATGTACGAAACCAAAACGAAAATATAGTATATTTTTTTAATTCGGTACATGTATTTTTTATTACTTTTTCGTCAACAACCAACAAGTAAAGCTATTAGTTATGTAAATAACAGCTTTATTACACAAGTTAAAAGTAGAGTCATAATTTTACATCAAAAACCACGCAAGTTACCACGTCAACTTACAGTTAAACTTAACATTATCAATTTAATCGCTTGAGGAAAACCGATATTTCTATTTACTCTGCAGTTAAAACAGATTACGTTTCACGACGGTAACTGTTCTTTACCATGCCTTATAGTACTGTGAATTATTCTAAACACATCACACTTTATTTTATGTCAAGTCGGTAAAGCGAGACCGCCGCTATCTGTGACGTGGATCGCGTTAAATCCTATTTCTTGCCGTTGTGATATGTGCTTAGTGATAGGATTAGCGACTGATATTGAAATAAAAGACAAGGTGTTTTAGTAAATTCTTTAATATATATATGTAATATGCTTGAGATATATGGCCACCAGCATGTGACATAAGATAAGGTATACTGTAATGAATAAAATCAAACAATGTTTCATATCATTTATTAATTTTTACCTTAGTAGATACTTTTTGAATATTTTTTATTATTTTTATATGGTAAAAATAAATTAAAATAACAAATAAAACAGTATTTATTTTTGTAGCGTGTATATTATGTACTAATTATTTTTTGCATAACATTTAAATTGATTTAGAGTGAAATGATTTTTTTAAAAGGTGTTCCCTATAAATAACCAGATCAACAATCGCCCTAATAAAACCATTAAATAATTTAAACCCAATCTCCACAGCTAACATTTAGACAGCTTTAAATTGCAGATCTACCAGAACACTTCCTACTTCTCAATTAGGCTGTATATCTAAATGCCGTAGCACTATTCACGCCAAATATGAACCAAGTCTTAAACAATGTAGCCTCAAGTGTCGGGAACCTTTGAAAACCGATCCACTACCTTAAGGCTCAACTTACAAGCACAAAAGATGAATAAATAAAGAGAAATGCAAGTCGACCCGCGCCGAGGGTTCCGTGACGTCTTTAGACGTATTAAAGTAGCTTAATTCAACATATTGGTTCCTTAAAAATGTTTTTTGTAATTATTTGGTATTTTTCATCAAACATTGAAAACAAATGGCAAAAGAAAATAATAGAAACAAGCTTTAGATTTTTTTAACTATACTACCCTTAAACTGATACAAGTAATTAGATATTTTGACGCTTTACTGTTTCAATTACCATAAGGAAAGTAAATGTTAAAGAATGGAACAAACTACCACAAGATGTAGTGTCAGCACCAAACACCAACATATTTAAGAATAGACTAGACAAGCACATAAGAACAACAAAAAAGACAAGCTAACTCAATGTACTAGATACAGGCAATTATCAGTTGTTTCAACTGCCTGCCTGATTACAAATAATAATAATATTCTTAATTTTGCCATTACGATATGGTAAGCAATATTTATAAAAATACTAAATAATTATCAAGTGGTTTTATATAATATAATATTATTACTATCATAATTATAATAGTAAAAGCAAAGATATGCCGCTCCATCGGACCGACAGACGTAATAACTCACACCGTGTTACTTTTATGATTGTAGCACGAAACCCTAAAAACTTAGTCTTGTGGGACACTAAGCAGAAGGTCTCTTCTTCCGCTTCATATAATTTTGTCGTCAATACACAATTTTAATGAACGCTTGACTCGTGTGTGACGAGACCGTTGCAAAAAGTGTGACCGGGCGAAGAAAAGAAGTTAAGAAGGAGATATAAGTTAGTGAAGATAGAAAGAGAGAGAGAGTTACGTTTCTTATAACCGTAGGGGCAAGAGACAGATGTGCGAGCAGACATGCTTCCTCTCTTTCTCTCATAGCCAGTTGGGTTTGAAGTTTTACTTCAGGCGTATGGTGTAAAGCACACTCTTTTATAAAGTTATATTTTTTTACTTAATTGAAATTTTAAATTGATACTTCGTCAGGCAGATTGGGTTCCATTTTCAATGATAAAGATTTTATTGACATAAAATTTGCTATAAAAATTTTAGACATAACATTCCATTAAAAATTAACATAGAGGTTTGAAGCCATAGAAGAACCAGCTTTAAAACTAATACAATAATTTTAAATTAGGAATCCTGTTTAACAATTAAAAAAAAATAAAAACAACGTGTATCATAAGCAGTATGGAATACTTCGATACAATACATATACATACTGCGTCTGAACAATCTTCAGCGGGCTTTGGTTGAGTATTTCCTGTCAGTTTAGTGACTTGGTTCGAAGGCACAGGATGCGGAATTTGAATTTGACCATAAACGAGGCAAATTTGGGTATACCACCTGCGTACTCATGGAAGAAGTGAACATTTTTAAGACTTCATGGGTATATTGAGCTCTATAAATCATTCCACACTATTCACGGTATACGTTTTTTTGTATACTATAATTATTAAACATTATATTTATTATTATTATTTATTATTAGCATTAAAAAAATGCGCAAGCAGCATCGTACAGTTGATAAAATTGAAACTTCTTAAAACTACACAACGTTTGCGTGGAACCATACATATTTGTTCATATGTAGCTTCTGAGGCGTACATCTATAATGCATGCGTGACATTATCTTATCCTATCGCTATCATTTTCTGTGTATACATTGCTTTCTTCTAAAATATTATTCCCTAAAAGCTATTATTCCCTTTTTGCCTTCAATTTTCTTCCGCATCTAATATTATCTTTACCAAACTAATCATTAGTTTAACTAAACCCCAATAATTAAAAAAATAAAAGAAGCAAGCGCTTACGACACTCGTTACGCCACTATATCCATCCCTTTCTATCACTATAAAATAAGCATTCTATCTCGCTCACTCATATGAATAATCGTACGGAGTAAGATTTGCCAACAGCGTTACAATGCAATTCATTTCTAACGACTCGTTGAGGCTAAAACCTGAAATTTTATGATAATTAGATTGCAATAGAATGTTCTAATTAATATACTAGTTGCAAGTGTCAGAGGTTTGTGAGTGGTCGTGTTTTTTGTGTGGTTGTTTCGGTGAGATTCCATAAAAAATGGATTTGAGAAACCATAAGTTGTTTCGGCAGAAAAAGGCTAATTTATCCCGGTCGTCTTCGATTTCTACGCCAAGGTTAGTTCGTGTTCTCGTCGGATGTTTAAGCTAATTGAGTTTACCACACTTAATTATATATGGAATAGAATTGGCAATTCAAATTAGTGTTAAATTTTTTTTCCATGTGCTAATGTTTGCGGACTATGATGACAGTGATTGACGCGGAGTGTTTATAATCAGGTGTGTCTGAAGGCTAGCGTTGATAAAGATAGTCTGAAAGACTTATTATTTTTAAATACAGTCTGAGCTAGACAGGCTTCTTAATTTCTTCTTCAGAGCGTGGCGATAGAGATACAAAGAGGTTTACAAAACTGGGCGAAGCGAAACGATTGCGTTTATCTCTTGGATGGTACAAACTGGTCTAAACAGGCAAACGTTCCCTAGATATACAACTTTCATAGGAAATCTCATATTAATTCTTATATTATATCTTCTGAGTGTCGCTGGAAGCCTCTGGGTGCGGGTAGCGCAGGACCAACAATTATGGAGGTTTTAGAGGGAGGTCTTTGTCCAGATGTATACGTTTTTCGGCTGATATGATTATGATGATGAATTTACTGAGTCTTAATTAAGTTTCGTTGTTGGTATACAATATCGAAGCCATAGATAAAGATGAACAGCTCAAGTGACGTGATTCTCGATTTAATATATACTTAGGTTAATCGTGTATTGGGCAGGCCTCCTACACGGTGGACCGACGATCTTGTGTGGGTCGCGGGAAGCCGCTGGATGCGGGCAGCGCAGGACCGGCTATTGTGGAGATCCTTGGGGGGAGGCCTTTGTCCAGCAGTGGACGTCTTTCGGCTGATATGATGATCAATCGTGTATTGAAATGAATGGTACCGTGTTTGAAATGTACAGACGCCAGCATATCCAGCTACCCCAATCTGTCAAATTTCTTTTATAGATTTTCAACTTTATCACAATAGCATAAGGTTCACTTTCAATGAGGGAAATTTGACAGATTGGGGTAGTTTGATGTGCTGGCGTCTGTACTTATTTCAAACACAGTACAATTCATATCATCATGAGATCTAGTTACATCGATTGTTTAATTATAAAAACCGCATGAAGATCACATTTATCCGATAAGCTACGCGGAACCCTATTATTAATAGTCTTTTGTATCTCCTATGCCTATTAAAAAAGAGAAAATCTAACGTATTCTAAAAAAATGCCTTCTAAAATTTTACAAATTATTACCTACTTAGGTATAATCATTTTAAATATTATGACAGCTCATCATAACACCTTTACGTAACACACGCATCTCGTAATCATCTTTAGTTTCTCTAAATTAATTATCTAATTATATCGCATGCTGCAGACGTCAAGCACATTATAGCATAGCATCAATGATTTTAGAATATGATTACGCAACGTGTACATATTTTTTTCAAAGGGATTACCAAAGCACATCCAGCTACCCCAATTTGTCACATTTCTTTTATAGATTTCCAACTTTATCACATATCATAACTCTATCACAAGTATAGGGTTCACTTTCAATTGGCGCAATTTGTCAGATTGGGGAATCTTGATGTGCTGGTGTCTGTACAATTCTAAGACGAGCGGTTTGAGGTTAAAGAATTTTATTTCTCAATAAGAAATTACAAATTTCACTTACTCGAGAACATTTTTAACATATATAATTTGAGTTTGACTTTGACAAACAAACTTTAAATTTACGGAATTTAAAATCACTGATAAACATTATAATTACAATATATAAATAACCGCAACACTTTAGACTCGATACAAAATATAAATTAATCTACCCTCCACTGAGTAAGAAATAATTTGTTAACGCTCAGAGATAAGGAATGCTTTGTGCCACAGTATAGGAGTATGCAGTAGGACAAGATTATTCAATTGATTAGTATAGTGTTATCAGTATATCGACGCCCCCAAGCAATAACCCGGTAATGTACTATTATGGGGTTTATGCTTTTATGTCAAATTCGGCATCTGTGGACTGGAATACACCTTGTCAATTTTTTTCAGAATTTTCCTAACTATATTTACAAAGATATCACGATACATATTTTATTGTTGGGACTTAAGAAACAAAATTATTTCAGCAAAAAACCTGTTATATGTCTTAACCAGAAAACAAAACATATTTTATTTTTGTAATATGCATTTACCGGGTTATTGCCGTAAGAAATTCTCATGATTTTTTTGGTAAACGTCAGCGCGGGTTTAATGGTGTACTATTCTAAATATACATATTCTGTAATATACACTAACAATGTTATTTAAGTTTGGTATTAGCCCATTAATGTCCGTAACATTTTAATACGGTAAATTTATTTCAAATTTCAATACACCTAGCTCTGTATTGTATATTACTGTTTTGTCAAGCCGCGCGATAGTTACAATCGCATTTGTTTCTTGCTTTTAGTAGCTAAACAGATAGTATATGCCATACCCCCAACACGTGTAATTGTACATTAGGCTGGTGCATAGGATTTGTTTACGTAAACAAACTGAACTCACGCTCTAAAAGTACCTAAAGTTTGCTAACTTTGTTTAATTTAACTTTGAGTGATACGGATAGCTTATTTTGTGAAGTTATTGAGTTTAAAGTGATAATGAATTCTAATAGAAATAGACTATTTAAATGTGGACGGGTGAAACGAATACTTCAAATAGTTGACGACGCATTTACAAGTACCTAAGTACCTATAATATATAACCACTATAAGTTAATACTAATCATGGGAGTTCTTTAGGATTACGTATTTTGTAACCGTCGTATTTACTATTTTATAGGCGCCGATAAAGAGGTAGAATGTACAGAAATAACTCCGAAGGGAAGCACCCGTGCAATGTCTGACGTACAAGCATTATCAAACGGTTAATAGATTTTTATTACACCTTATAATTTAGTTTTTAATAATAATAAGTTCTTCTTATTGTAACTTTGACATGCTTGTAACTTTAATTAGTGAGTCGTCGTTACGGGCGTGCTAGCTAAGTGTTGGGTTGTGATTTTTAGAAGTTAATAGAAGTAGAAGAAGAATTTAGGTGGTTTTACACGACGTATCTATACCTTCCATTAATTTAAAATGACCAGATTTATATTTAAATTGGGTGGCAGCTAAATCTAACAAATGTTATGTGGTGATCCTAAATAAGGTTCGGTACCCAAAGGGAAAAACGGGATCCTATTGCCAAGACTTCACTGTCTGTCTGTCTCTCCGTCTGTTACCAGGCTGTATCGCATGAACCGTGATAGTTAGGCAGTTGAAATTTTCACAGATGATGTATTTCTGTTGCCGCTATAACAACAAATACTACAAAATGAAATTAAATAAATATTTAAGGGGGCTTCCATACAACAAACGTGAATGTTTTGCTCGTTTTTATAGATAATGATACGGAACCCTTCGTGCGCGAGTCTTACTCGCACTCGGCCGGTTTTTATTTTATAATGTCCTACATTAATTAATTTAAATGAAACTCAGGTAATTTTATTGATTACAGATGGAAAGAAAAAAAATTGTTGATGCTGATCAGTAATCCGATGAAGATTTTTTGCCAGACGACTCAGAATATGTTCTGAGTCCACGGACGAACATATTAAAGAGTCCATTAAGGGGTGATTCTAGTATAAAAATGACCGAACGAAACTCTGGACGTATTAATAAAATAATAACAAATACAGAAATGATTAGAACCCCATCAAACATTTCAAATCTATCATAATATTTAAACAATAGTTTTTCCTGGCTAAGAAGCCACGAAAAACTATTGTTGTGATTGTGAAAACATCAAAAATATACAAAACAATCTCAGATTTATCTCACCGAAGTATTGAAACGGAATACCAAACAAGCTCAAATGTACAAAATCCTATGCACGCATAGGATATAATATCTAGATAATCTATCTATCTAGATAATAAAACCTAAAAAAGGTGCTCTTTTACCCCTGAAGAAATTTTTTGCATTATTTTAAACTCAAAGGTATCTGTCGAAAAATATCCTGTCACAGAATTGGAGCAGGCCGAAATGCGATCCGCGGGTCTGACGTCATGGAGGTGAACGTGGTCGATTCACAAACAGATAAGTTGTTTTCCAAATTTAATTATGAAGAATCTTATTGAGAACTCGACATAAACAGCACTCACTCTGCCTGAGCTAAACGAGGAGGACATAAGCTTACGAGTACTCAAGGTGCAGCTGTTTGCTTGAACATTGTGGAGTTGCAACGTGCATACCATGCATACCTGCCAATAAGCAAAGATTTGCAAATAGACTTATTAAGTCTATGTAAAAGTGGAACTATTCCTCAAATTCACCATTCTGTCTATGAATCCATGTCCTGTTATGAAGCCGGGAACGAAAATATTTCTGAAGAAGAATAAAGTTGAAGTCAAAGTTGATTTCTGGATTTGATTTCTTGTACTATTATTATTAAACAAAGTTCATGTGAAATTGAAGCGTCAAATTTAATCCTGTGGTTTAATAAATATTGGTTAATAATCAAATTATTGCATTTATCTCGTTTAATACCTTCTAATATTACATTTTAATACAAAAAAAAAATCGGTATTGAGTGGTAACAAAAACACTGTTATTCTAAATTTCCTCGTAATAATAATATTATAAATCAATACGATTTTGAATATTACTTGATAGTACCACAATAACTCGGTAATAACACGTTATGTCTCACCCCTCAGATAAAAATAACGCTGCAGTAGTTCATAATATAATGTTACGTAATATTTTGTTTCATAAATTTACGGCAATAATCCCGTAAGTAGCTTTACTGCAATATGTAATGCATAGAATTTTAGGTATTATTTGTTTTAGTAAATTTCTCGGTTATTAATAAAAGAATTTTCATAATAATGACACAGTTATATTACAAAAAAAATTAGCTTTCGTTTAATACATCAATAACTGCGATAGTCCCACTCGTTGAAAAGATATTCGATAAAATGAGTAAATCTTTTCTCCTGTAAAATTTCAAATTTTCGATAACCGGGTTATTGCCCGGGGGCGTCGATATGGTTTTTAAGTTTTGATTTGAAGCATTTGAAGCTTTTAGCATTCTTTATCTCCTTATTATACTGTTGCACTCCTTCAAAAGTTATAGATCTCTGGCCATTGGTAGTTCGCACCTGTGGCAGTAAGATGTGATCCCGTCTGCGGCTGCTACGACTATGTATTTTTATGTTTAACGATTGATTTATTCTGTTATTTTTATCGAAAATCTTTCGATATATTTTTAACCAATCATAACAACATTAGGATTAAAGACACACCATTACACAAATTAAATAACTTACTAACGATATATTTAGTTTAAAATGTTTGTCAACAACCTTAATTACATTAATTGATTAATTGGGTACAGTCATGCAAGAAAAATGAATCATCATGTCAGCTAAATTACGTCCACTGCTGGACAAAAGCTTATTTATGCAAAGTACGTGGGGACATCATTGACTTATATGTATAACTAGACACGCTGTTTTGAATAAAAACTCTGTCCCAGTCCGGCTGTGCGCGAGGTGAGGGGCGCGGGCGCGGGCGCGGCGCCCAAAACTGCTCACTGAGTTGCAGCGCCCGCGCTGCAAATTGGTGAGCAAATTCTCAATATGGGATTGCGCGTCTAGTAGAATACATATAGGTCAATGGGGGACATGCCATAATCACCACGTTTGGCAGGCGCGTTGCAGTTTGTACTGATGCCCATTCTTTGGTAGGTATTCCCTCGGGACGATTTCTACGCCCCCCACAGGATGAGATGGGGTGATGATATTCTTCGCCTTCGCCACACAGCCTAACTATAAACTTGGACTTGGATACTTCGCAAATAATGAATAATAATATATATAATACATTACAAAAATATATTGACTAGGATTTAATTAACTAGTATTTACTAAAAATTGCAAAAAATATTTAGGGTTCTATATATACTTTATGTATGTGTATTTATTATTTACGTATTTGTTTTAGGTAATCTAAATTTTCTCACTCATTTTATATCTAGTCTGCACTATTTATTATCTCTTTCGTTCTCCATTTTGGTTTTTCCAACTCATTGGTTGACTTTAGCGATAAGGCCACCTAATTCATTACTGTTGCATATTTGTGTAATGATAGCAATTAAACACAATGGCGTTCAACTCAATACTGTTTATTTTCTAATAGCAGGGTAGCTTGACAATTACTCACTTAGAGCTATACGCAGAACTACCTACATATACCTATTACAATTTGTATTAATTTCTTATTATTATTAGAATCATTTCTAAATCAATATTTATTTTGTGAGACAGCCAATACACATATTACTTAGTCGACTTGGGGTACTCCATTTTTCACTCGGTTTGTTCTTTTACTACACAGGAAGATATCATATTATGATATATCTGAAATAAGTTATAAAAAACATTTTAAATTTTGATTTTCGAACCGTACTACCAACCTTAAAAACTCATTATTCACATACCAATGTGGCGCGGTACGACGCATATATTAGGATTATTTATATTTATTTTTATACTAAGAACTCGTTTATAATTATTATTGATTATGACATTTGGCGACTTTAAACGTGTCCGCCACGTAGTCCAACCACGGTAGCGCCTCGTGACATAGTTGGATTAATATGAATATAAACAAGTTATATTTTATGTACCGATAAAAAGAGCATTAATAAAACCAAATTGTTTTATAAAAACTTGTTTAGACACATATTTTAGGTGTGAATTTTAATATACGCTAGAATGACGTCAATACAGAAATTCTCCAGTCTAAAGAGGACTCAATATCAATGCAGCTTTTTGCGATATGGGGGACGAAATCATAAAACTCTTCATAAATAACTTACCAAATCTTTTTATCTTTGCACCACCTTAAGGTTGACTGGGTGAAGGTTCGCCTTTGTACTTATTTGGGCTTAAACATTTACTAACATGCGCTAGGCGAATCCTGAAAGCAAGAATTTACATCTTATAATCAAACTTGAAAGTAGAAAATCTCATATTTTATCGCTTAGCTGGGATTTAATCACTACCCTTTACTAATCTGGGACAGGGCCAACTAAAATGATTAAACAGGAATAAATTTTTGAATTTGGTAATATAAACCTTAACCAGTTGCTCTTACCAGTTCGTAAGTGAGGGGCATAGTTAAGCATAGCCACACGCTAGCTCCTAGCTACACGGTTAGTTCAACGATAGCCAAGAACCCAAAGCCAGTGGTTTTATTTATAAGCGTTTCCGTTCTTCAGAGGGTACGTTAAACTGAAGTCATTACACAACTGCCGGTAAGCCATGTCAGAGGAATACTGGGCGGCTTGAACATACTCTATAAATTCTAAGAACTTCTAAAAAGTGGTATTCGATGGCAGGGCACCTATACAGCTTTCACTTATTTAAACGGAATAGATAATTTATTGAAATAATATTATGTAATGAACTCTATTAATAGAAAGATATATTTTGCAAGAAATTTATTATATAACCTACAATAAATGTTTTCTTCGATAAAACTATGACATTTGCACAAAACATCGTAGCTTTTGAATTAGTAATGAAAGTCTTCATCGTTATTAAATAGCGATATAAAATAAAACAAAATCATGGTAGGTTCATATATTGTTTAACTATCAATGTCTTAATAGAATTCTACACGGATGTTTGATACTTAAAAGGTTCACCTGATCATCATATCAGCTAAAAGGCGAGCACTGCTGGAGGCTATTGCCTCCGCCAACAATATACGCTATAATCGTTACGCTTGGCAAATGGGTTGAAGATCGCAGTATAATGGTCCTAGTTCAGAAAGAAATGCTGTCTGCTCTTTGGCTTCTTTGCAATAATTTATTTTTCTCAATAGAAATGTTGAATAAATTCAACATAACCACATTGTGACATTGAAGTCCGCAAACAGTTGAACAGAAGCGTAGGTGTTCACAATTATGTTTTGAACACTTAAAAATGAGTTCTAATTATATAACAATAAGAAAGAATAGAGCGTATTATTACTGCCTATAGGCAACCTTCCCGTTGGTTCCAAATCTTAATTCATATTTTAGTATGTAGGTTGTACATATTATTTATTTGTAGCAGAATCTAAAATAAAGTGTTTTGCTCTACAAAGGTGTTACCTGATGGGTTACTTTTGGCTTAAGCTTGCAGCACGGTGGCTTTAGACTCCCAAATGATTAGATTGCATGGTACAACATAAACAAGATATACCTAAGTTAATACGATTACAATATTCATAACATCATCGATATTTCGAAAATTGCCGGTTTATTGCGACGATAAACGTGTTTACTTTCAACATAATATATGTCCGGCCGTCCAACTCATCTTATAAAAGTTGAAGGACGATTAAAAGCACTTACATGAAAAATGATGGGTATTTAAATGTTAAGATTTAATATAATTTGCATAAAAACCAAACTTAATTTACTTGTAATAGAGTAAAAAATAACTTAGCTCAAACGGGAAGTAAAACCGATCAATTTTAACTCGCTCATATTGTTGTGATATATTCTATCAGGAAATTAATGACCAAATTAAAAGTTTCGAACACAAAAGGTTACGATTCATTAGGTTTTGATTTCTAATTGAAACGTCCGCCTATCTGAAATTATAATAATATATTGTTATGTATGAGTCACCCACATAAATGTAGCTATTAGGTTAGGTTTATATTATATGTAAAACATTTGAGATATTTCTGCTTACGAACATCGTGGTAATTTACCAGTTTAGTAATTCAAAAACTGTTCCAAGTAAGTAGTACTACTTTTTTGGAACATGATTAGAATATTTAAATTGAAGACACATTTTAGGATATTGTACAAACGGTGGTCTTTTCGCTGTCTGGGATCTCTTCCAGACCAAGAAAAGGTGGGTAGGCATTGAAATATGATGGAAAATTGTTGCAGTATGCAATGACAATACAAAGCTCTAAACGTTTAAGAGATAGTGGTAAGAGATCAGTCAAAATTTGACACTTTTTCTTTTGAAATTGCCATTATAGATCGTTTGTGTGACGAAGTGACAAGACATTACTATAATAGATGAAACTCAATGCACTCATTGTATTGAGTGCAATGCTATATGAACAGGTTGTCTGGGGAAGCACTTGCGCCCACCTTACTGTCTTACGCGTGCTAAGACTATCTAAGATTCCCTTCATATTATTATGTCTAAATATTTTAAAAGTGTTTCAAATAATTTCTAAACAATGTTATCTATTCTACGGATATTTATAACAATATCTAATTGCTGGTCTATTCAGTTTTCCAACAAATACGAAAAAATGTTTCATAAACCCACAATAACATATTTCGCAGTAAATAAAAGCAAATGTCGTTACGACTGCTCAGCGGCAAACATTAATAAGTGCATTATAAAATAAATACTCCGTGGATATCTTAATACTTACACGGTGTATAATTGCGTAATTGACTTGCCTTACGGCAATTAGTTACTTACTCGCTTCCAGCAGTGATTAATGATCAGTTTTCATTTGTTTTTATAAACGTGCTAAAGGACATTCGGCTTCCTACGATTGTTAATGGTGAAGGAACTTTTGAATTACTGTTTTAAGCCTTCATTAGTCAAAAGTGTGTGGCCATCAGCCACTAGTATTTACGCTTAATTTAAATATTATTTTTATTAATATGCAAATTAGATACTAAATATATAATTAATATAAAACTAAATAGTTTGAATTTTTTTTTTAATCAAACTACTTGCTCTTAACATATTTTTTTCTATTACTAATTCTAATGATCGTACTCTTAAGAACACCATTAGTAGTTTAAGTCATTAACAGCTAAATTTGACTCATTTTCCATGTAACTACATAAAACCTATTAGTTATATATACATACTTTTAGGATTTTGATAAATAACATAAATGTAATAAGCGAACATAACAATGGCGTTAAGTATTAATATTAAGTATTAAAATTAAGTAAGTATTAAAATTGTGTTGCTTCAAATTGAGCCCTAATAAAATAAAAAAGCGCGTAAATAATTGCTATCTATATCGTTTAAGTTACGTACGACCAACTTTTTTATCATTTAGGTCCAATCTTAAATATCCATTAAACTATTATTTGAGGTAATGGTTTCTTACTTTCATCTTGATGAAGATGTTTAGATCATCATCGTCTCAGAAGAAAAACGACCACTGCTGGACACTTTGCACAAAAATGGTCGCTTATGGCTGTATAGTACCTTGCAGGATCGCCGGTCCACCTTATGGGGTTCTACGGTTTCCGATTAATAGTCGCCACTCAAGAATCTTTCTGCCCCAGTTTAGATAATTTAACAACATTTAATTAACTTCGCATTTATCGATTGTAAGGGTTATCGGTTACTGTTCTATGTATAGACATCATTCATTCTTTAGATCCTTGTGTCACCGTTTGAACTCAGAAAATGCGATTAATTCTAATAGCCAATAATTCAACAGACCCATCAAATGCGGCATTAATTAACTTGGTATTGGAAATAAATAATTATACAACTTTTAAGCCATTTAAATGTCAATCTTATGATCACATCACCGGATGTTGAGTAAATATTGATGTTTATGAGCTGTATAAAGTTACCTTAATAGCATTAAGCTAGTAATAACTCTAAAGCTATTACTAGGTACCATTTTCCCAAACAAATGTATTGACGGGCCTGTGGTGTGGTTGGTAATTGCTTCCACTTCAGGTCGTGGGTTCGATTCCCACCCAGGACAGATATTTGTCTGCATGAACATGTCTGTTTGTCCTGAGTCTGGGTGTAATTATCTTTATAAATATATATTTACAAAAGAATAGTATTATATGTAGTATATCAGTTATCTGGTTTCGAAAGTACTAGCTCTACTTAGATTGGGATCGGATGACCGTGTGTGCGTAATCTCCTAAGATATTACTATTATTATTATTGCTCATTGTCATGTCTGAATTTTAATACTAGACCAATTTATATACTCGTAATAACTAAAGTAATTGACATAGCTGGAATAATTGTCAAGCTGAAGTGGCAGTAAGCAGGGCATATAGCTGGTAGAAACGACGACCGCTGTGGCAGAAAGGTTCTCGAGTCCTCACCACAACCCGATGAACTTGTGAGGTTCGCTAGAAGCCGCTGGATGCGGATAGTGCAGAGATTGTGGAGTTCTTTGGGGGAGGATTTTCTCGAGCAGGGAATGTCTTTCAGCTGATATGATGATATTTTTGATGTAATCTAGGTACCAGCCGAAGTTATGATCATCCAACAATAATTTAAGAAGCCTATTTATTCCATGGGCAGATGAGGAACCTTAAATATCCTTCACTATTTATGTTACACCTGGTATATATAGTGTGTTAAACGTTACATAGATTTACCACCAAAGTACAGTAACGCACGTTAGAGGTTACACTTCTATTACAAAAACCGCCCTTACCAATAACGTAATAAATACGAAGTGGATTAAATACCGGGCGTCTAATGTACTGATATTTATAATAATAATATCCTGGGACATTATTTACACAAAGCCATCTGATCCCAAACTAAGCAAAGCTTGTACTATGGAAATGGAACTGATATATTACATAGACTACTTTTCTTTTGTAAATACATACCAATGTAAATAAATTACACCCAGACTCAGGACAAACAGACATGTTCTTGAAAACAAATATCTGTCCTGGGTGGGAATCGAACTCACGAACTCCGGCGTGATAAGCAAGCATCTGCCAACCACGCCAACAGGCTTAATTTATCTACCAACACTAAACTAAGTCTTAATGGAAGCATTTTATTCCCACGACCATGTAGCGTTGGACAAAATATACTACGGTTAAGGTAATGTCCATTTTAGGCTGAATCCTAATAATAATGCTCCGTGAACTAAATGCCGGTAGCAGTCACACAGTCTGTTCTACTCCTAAGTAGGCAATGTGTTATTATTATAGAGGAAATGTCATGAATTTCTGGGATAATTTATTCTATGTAATCGATTACAGAGTTGGGAATATCCGCTGATTATTCTCGTAGCGATTAGATAAATACAATTTTAATTTTATTTTCAAATAGTTATATTAAATATTGAGAATGGAGAATAGAGCTTGCATTTGTATTGGCGTGTACAAATGTGGAAGATTACATTTTGATCTTAGTTATATAGTGGACTTCCATGGAGAAATATTCGCAATAAAAGTTTTGAGGAATACTTATACATGTTTGACCTATCATACTTACAAGGTAGAAAGCCGATCTTATAGGTTATGCGTTGCTAAGTTTGGAAAAAACAACGGAAAATATATCCATTTCTATTGATTTTTAAGTTGACCCATAAAGGCTTCTACCAATCAAACTTATGGCGGCAAACTTGATTCATAATTGAAGTGGTAGAAAGCACATTTTTCCTGTTGTATTTTCCAGGTGCCAATAGCTCTTCAAACCACCCAACCTATTAAAAGATTTTTAAGTCCATCATGGGCAATCATATTATTTATTCCTCTGAAACAATGAGCTGTAGTGAGAACGTGAAAGAGTTTATTTAAATCAAGGTTAGTAGGATACATAAGTATTTGAAGTTCTACTTACCATTTAAAGCCATTCCTTTAGCGAAGAAAGTTAGCATCAGTGAATCAGGAAATTAAATTACATTCATAAATAAACCTTGCTGGCGGTTATCTAATCTTTTACTTGGTTGGATGCGTAGAACCGCTAGACAAGTACAGACGCCAGCACATCCAGCTACCCCAATCTGTCAAATTTCTTTTATTGATTTTCAACTTTATCACTAAAGCATAAGGTTCTCTTTCAATTGTGGAAATTTGACAGATTGGTGTAGCTTGATGTGCTGGCGTCTGTACATTAAACAAGTGCTTTTAATGTAAGTAGTACAGATGATGATAGATAGCCTAGCAACTTGACACTGCTATGAAAATCTTAATAGAATAATCTCCAACGTTTAAGGAAGTTTTGCGGTCCCGTATTATTGCTATCATTAACCCAGAAACTAAGATCATCATATAACCTCTGACTGGTGTCCTTTATAAACTGTAGTAGTAGAAAGTGGTTAAAGCTAAGTCTATATTTTGGACTAGCTCTTTCCTACATAATGCATCTGCGCATGTTGCGTCCAAATTGTGATCACACCCGGCCATCTGATCCCAAATTAAGCAGATCTTGTTCTATGGAAATCAGATAACTGATATACAATATATACTACTTTTCTTTTGGAAATACATATATGATAATTACTATCACATTTTGGACGTAAGACCTTATTTTTATGCAGACATTTTGCTTATTGATTGTATAGACACCAAACCACTTTTCAAACATATAGTCGATCATTTCAAGTTTTGTTATCTATGTTTTTCGGCACCACCACGTACATACATTGACTAGTTTACCTTTATGATTTTTTAGAAACAAGTACTAATTTAAAAAAACTTTCAGTAGTATCTTGGAGTCTAAAATTTAACAGAGTATTCTACTAGGATAACAGATACTGAAAAAAACCAATATTATTAGAAAAGGGACCAGAATTTTACTTGTATAGATATTGTCCTCATCTCATTTCACGCCAAGATTTCTATTCATTCCTTTTTAGCCCACTGGGGTTGTTCACTCTTCGCTTTTATTGGATTTTCCGCCCCTTTAAATTAGAAGAGTATTTTACACGATTATAGGGAGTTTACTAATGTATTCATAATGTAACCTAAGTAGTTGGCTAGTCTCCGAAGAAATTAATTGCCGGAGCCACATACACTGATGCTTGCCTTCAAGTAGTCCTCTCAACGTAATTTGTGCGTAGAATTTACAATTTATACCCCAAATTGGCGGTTACTTCGGTGACACATAGTTACAACCGTTACGTGATACAAAAGAAATGTATTTACGTATGTAACTAGAACTTATCTTTCCGTTAACATCGGATTGTGTTTGCGTATTTTTAGCGTGATCTGTTCACCCTCAATAAAGTCTTACGAACTTTAAAAAATGTTCAACATCATTCATGGTTTTCTTTCGAATTTACATTTTTGGGATAGATATTCTCAAATATTATTTACTTTGAGTTACTGCACAAACTTTGTCTTTTGAGTTCAAAATCATACCTTCCAACTTGAGGGCTATACTTAGTTTTGAGCTATAGCTTGGCAATTTTGTATAGAATATTTTATACGAAAGGAATATTGTAATGTATGTACGAAAGACGATTTTGTTTTTAAAAAGTAGTAAAAAAAATGTTTGCACGTAAGGTATCGTTAAAATCAAATAATATAACATTTTTGTATCATACAACTTGTTATTAAAATAACGCGAAAGCTTGTTGTATGGTATGAAATGTTCATTCAGAATCATTATTAGGACAATCTAAATGGATGTATTGATTGTGTGTACAAACTTTAAGAAATGATTATCGACATCTTCTGTTATTCATATTTAGGTATATTTGATACCTATTCTGAAATCTTTTCCCAATAACTCCTAAAACTGTTGATAACTTATTTATGAATATATGATGGTCGATAAAGTTTACTACAGTATATAGAACCTACAGTAATTTTCTTTTTTTGAAAACTTTTTAACATCAAGTCACAAAATATTTCTTCACTGTTCACAGTTCGCGACCTTTCAAGAAATTATGAGCGAAGCCTTTAGTATTCAATGTCCAGTAAATAAGTCACAGTAAGATATGTACGCATGAGTTACCATACCGTTATGTACGTGCCTGTGGTTTATTTACGACTGTTATTGCGAATTAATAAGCGATGGACGAAAAAGATATGGAGGCTTTTCGTACTGAGTTTTGACAGATGTTGTTTGAGATAGAGATTTAAAAGATTCCAGTTTAAATTTTCCTTGTCTAATAGGATTGTTAGCTAGTGGAATAAACCAAGAACTATGGTACACTTAAGACCTAAAAATGGAATGTAACTAAAACAACATTTATAAAAAGTTTTAACATCTTGAATTGTAAACTACAAAATTTAAAAAGGTATAGTAGTTTGCACATGCGTTTGGTAGCTCTGATGTTTATACACATATGACATAATATTCAAATGATAACACATAAGACATAAAATTCAAGCCGTCTTCATGTGTGTAGAGTTCTAAGTTGAGTGTAAAGTGTGAAGGTCTTATAAGCACGTGCACTCGAACCTAACATAAATCTAAACTTTCCATCAGGTGACTTTCCGATCAAGCGTCTCAATAGAATGTGCTCCTGTACTGGTTATAACGGCCAGTCTTAACGGAAATTATCCTTCTGTTGAGGACTTAGTATGCACAAGTATTTGCATAAACACAGGTACATTTTTGGTTGGTAATCGGTTTGTATTAGAGTTGTGCAAGCCGCCGAGGCCTCTGACATGGCTTAACGACTGTTGACAGATGACTAATGGCGTAATATATCAGCTATATAAGCTGGAACGGACAGCTTACCAAACCCTCCATTGGGACGCTCAGAATTTAACAACTGACCGACTGGCCTGTTGGTCTAGCGGTTAAGGTCGTGGGTTCGATCCCGTCCCAGGCCAAATATTTATGTGATGAGTACGAATTTTTGTTCTGTGTCTGGGTGTAAGTTATCTATAATATGTATGTATTCAGCAATATATAAACATGTTGACGGGCCTGTGGAGGCATGGTTGGTAAATGCTAGCTTTTCACGCCAGATGTCGTGAGTTTCATTCCCACCCAGGATAGATATTTGTGTGCATGAATATATCTGTTTGTCCTTAGTCTGGGTATTATTATCTATATAAGTATGTATTTACAAAATAAAGGAGTAGGTATATGTACTATATCAGTTGTCTGGATTCCATAGTACAAGTTTTGTTTAGTTTGGGATCAGATGACCGTGTGTAAATAATGTCCCAGGATATTTATTATCTACTAGTTGACCCGACAGACTTCGTACTGCCTCAATCGAAGAAAGACCTAAATTTTTATTTTAGGAGATGTTTATATGGGAAAAAGAAAAGGGCTGTTTTTAGGCTTTTTCCGGCAATTATTCGAATTTCCTTAAACCTTCCCTAGACCTCCACGAACATTTCAAGACCAAGATAAGATAAATCCGTTCAGCCGTTCTCGAGTTTTAGCGAGACTAACTAACAGCAATTGTTTTTTACACATATATATATATATATACTAGCTGTGCCCCGCGGTTTACCCGCGTTAAACTTTATACATTATCACTGATCCTCCCCTGTAGGTGATAGCGTGATAATATGTAGCCTATATGTTGACCCGACCTCTTGGTAATATTCATGCAAAATTTGCAGTAGATCCATGCAGTACTTTTGGAGTTTAGCCCGGACATACGTACAGACAAACAGACAAAAATTCATATATATATATATATATATATATATATATAGATTATTCAATATACAAGCATGTTTATCAGTTATCTGGTAGCTATAGTACAGGTGCTGCCTAGCTTGGGATCAGAAGGCAGTGTTAACGAGGTATGTAAAGATATAAAGGTAAGTAAGGTATATAAAGATACTTTTTTTGGACACCCACAAATATACGCTATGAGACAAAGACTCCAAAAATATACTTTAAAATATTTTTTCTCTCTGCACTGCTTTGTTCTACCGACATAGGTCATGAAACTAAATCTAAAGTTGACCGACAATTTGTACCTAGGTTACTTAAAAGTAGCTACAAACACCGTCTAGACGATTTTCGGCTACACTTTTATAGATAACATCTGCTGTATAAGGACATGCTATTGTGTGTTTTATTAGCTTTGTAAAGAATACAAAATGGGTTGACCTAATTCAGTGGGTGGGTAACGTTTGGTAGAGATGTGACCATAATATGGGTTTTTTAACGGGTTTTATTACGGAAGATTCCCTTATCGGTGTTGGCGTAGGTGTTGGCATTGTTTCTATGCCATGTAGTATATTTGCATTATAGTTTCATTCATATTGTTAGTCATCATAACACCTATTATCATAATATACCTACATACATTAAATAATATACAAGTCAATCTTCTTTATCCTACTTATATTATAAATGCGAGTGTTTGTGAGTATGGATGGATGAATGGATGTTTGTTACTCTTTCACGCGGAAACTGTACTAACATACTCGTAGCTTATACATCCAAATAACAGATAGGCTATAATTTATAAATATTGACGCGGGCAAAACCGCGGGGATCGGCTAGTGTATAATATTTGGAGATTATCAACTGATAAATCTTTACAAAGGATTTGTTGTGAATAAAATGTAACTTGATACACTAAATGATAGGAATTTTAATACATACATACATAGACTCACGCCTGTTTCCCAGTGGGGTAGGCATTTATAATACAATAGCACTAAATAAATATATTTATTTTGAATGAACGAAACTAGGATAAAATAAACTAGCAAACACGCTGATCCCACACTATATAGGCAGTGCCTGTACTATGGCCATCAGACAACTAATAAACATACTTATATATTTCTAAATACATATATTATAGTTAAATTTGACCTAGGCATAGAACAAATAATTGTACTCATCAGGAAAAGAGTTGCTCTGGGTGGTCAAACACACGAAAATAGAGTACTATGGTAGTATAGAACTACCATAGTACTGTATTTTCATTAAATATATTCAGTGATGGTTAGTCTAGTAGTTAAATGTATTCGGGTATAGTAGATATTTAGTGATAGAAAATAGTCACCTATACCGCCTCAGATTACAGAACAATATGGAATGTGTTTATATATCATAAAAAGGCTGTACAAAAGTCTACTATCACAATAAAGTTGTATAGCGGCCGTAATGAATAGGTTTTAGCATTATAACTATTACTTAGACACATTATGCCGACTCCCACACTTTGACATAATGACCTTTGGTTTACGTAACCATGTGGGCCCTGCAAAGGTGGTGATTTAAAATACGTCAAAAGGTTAGTTACCTTCATTTGTTCTCTGTTTATATTTGTTTGTTTGAATCAAACTCTTGTAAGGACCGCTTAGAATACTTTTCACCTAAAACCTGCGTGTTGTAAATGTTGTCAACAACTAACACATTTATTGTACCATCAAATGTTGCCAGACCAAATAAAATAATAGGAAGAAATACATTTTAAATAAGAAGATTAACGTATCGCTAACAGCGATTTCTTCCAAGCCCCGTTTGGCTATGGATGGAATCAGACTAGAACGGCTCAATGGATCCCACCAAATATAATTTTAAAATTAGCTTTCGAAAAAGGCCACCCGTTAATCTAGTTAAGACGTATTATGCCACAGCTTATCTCATATATTAGCACCCCTTCATGTCTGGAGTTAAAAATATTACGAGTACATATTCACACAGTATGTCAAGTAAACCGGTCCCCCACACCAAATCGAACGCCAAGGAATCGAATGTCTAAATACTCTAACGTTCACAATATCGAATGGTTACATATACTAAATGTAACATTCGATACTAGAAAAGTAGATTAGGTTAGAACTGCGACCATATACCTTGTGAGAAACAAACTAGTGAGAATGCTAAAGATCACATTCGATTAAATATTTAATTTATTAACTATTCCATATTATGAACGTTCGAGTTTGTAGACATTCGATTACTTGGCGTTCGGGTTGACATAGTACACCCCAAGTAAACTATATATTTTATAAGTTGTCTGTAAATTTTACCGTTATGATAATAGACACCGTGCCAGCAATTGAATAACTCCAACTTAACGTAACTTATGTCTTCAGGGCGTATTGCTCAAGAATCTGGACGTATAACGTACACTTATACTACTGTGTATACGACCTATTGTCATATACGGCCAATTATATAAAGTAGGTTATATGGTGCAATTTATTGTGCTATGATTTATTAGTCGCTAGATTATAATACGAGTTTATGATAAATAAATAATTGAAAAATCGAAATTGTATTAAATAAATACAATTTATTTATTTATATCATGTATAACTGAAGTAATTGGTATATTAAATAGCTTAAAATTTTTTAATCTTTTGTAAGTCTAATTTGATAAATATTTTTATAATTTTTTAAATTGAAATAGTATATAAAACTTGTTCAAATTGGTTGTTATTAAAAAGGTTTAAGGCTGGTTAATGTTTTTTTTCTCTCTCTACGCTTGATTTTAATCGTTTTAATTTCAAGTCGCTTGATTAAGTATCCTTAATTCAAAATAAAAGTGTATATACGATTTATTTAGTAGTTGAAGGTATACATAATTTTTATTTACTTATTTCATAATCGACCAGGAAGGAAGGAAATTCGGCCAGAAAGACACTATCGCGAATAAATACAAAAATCCCAATAAAAAATTTAATCTGACCTGTGAGTGACCCAGGACATCATAATCTATGGTAAAATACACTCTATAAAAGTGTCATCTATTCTTGTACACACGGCTACATATCAAGCTATACATTTCCATTTGTATAGGATTTCGATACAATAAGAGGTCAGACTATATTGGATATGTATAGCTTGATATGTAGCCGTGTGTACACCTATTGTATTATCGATATGTTTATTATATTGATCAATGTGGGAGTGTACGCTTTGTGTTCGAGATAGACTGCCGTTTCTAACAGGTAGGGACCCACGCAAACGATTTCAAATTGATTGTATATATTATAAATTAAACGAATTATCGATAGAAACGTGTGACATTGAAAACGATCCGCTTGACTGAATAGAATGTTTGCATTACCGAAGTAAGATAGAAATGAGCGGGTGTGCGCAAGTGAGACTTGCGCAGTGAGATGTCCGTTCATTGCAATAACAAGTTAAATTTTTAATATCTAACAGGTTTATATACTCTATTTATGTACGAGGCGTAAAATAAATAGTGCACGTAAATTGTAGAGCGCTATATATCCATGATAGTGAAATAATGAAACAAAAGTAGTTTGAGAAATGTTTTTATGGCGCGCTATTTTAAATGCATCAGCTGATCGTTATTCTTCTATGGAGAGTTAATATTTTTTTGAGTAATTTGAATGTTGACGTGTTGCACGTTGTTTGGGTTCATAGGCAAATTAAGCTCCGTAAGTACCGCTTACTATTTATGGTACAGACGCCAGCCCATCCAGCGACCCCAGTCCGTCAAAGTTATTTATAGATTTTCAACTTTATCACAAAAGTATAAGGTTCACTTTCATTTGGGGAAATTTGACAGATTGTGGTAGCTTGATGTGCTGGCGTCTGTACATGTTGTATTTTTAGAATTAATAGCTCATTAACTAAATTGAGCTTTAAATTAACATTACAATACATACTTAATACAAAATACAATAAAACTTAGACACAAATCATACAATTAATTAAATAAGATATTAACGAAATATAATAATGTCGTCAACGTTATTAGAGATTCGAAAGTAATGCTTACCTTATTATTATTTTGTATAGCAACTTATTCTATCACCTGCCTATTTCAAAAAATATGTGTTCAAATATTTAAAAATTAAGCTACCGAGTAAATAAATCAAGTACTTACATGTTCTAAAGGTTTAAATTTAAAACTCATTGCGAAAATGTTCTTTGTCAAACAAAACCGAGTTTTAAAAATGGAACGCATCAAATCATCAATAGGAACGAACCTTTTAAAATCTTCGGTGACGAAAAGACTATCTGAAAGAAAGATCAAACACGAACAACTTCAAACTTTAAGCTGAAGCTCTTAAAAGTTAATTTGCTTTATCTGGTAAATAACTCACCGAAATAGTAGTTTTGTCTCCGTATAATAATAACATGTAATTAGAATCGCGACCACGTTGTCATTTGACTTGGAAAGCAGCTTAGAAGAATGCTCACATACAATTTCAACTGAATTTTTAACAGTTCATTTCGTAATGTAAAATAACTGTAATAGATACGTACTGCATATCTTGGTAGAATACTTGGTAAAAATAACAGAACCTAATATAAACTTGCGACTATTTTTTGTTTGGTCATTCGTTGGTGTTTAATTTAATATTTAATTTGATCTCAATATTTTTATCTATTTAGGTATGAGCAGTGAGCTTGATGTTGATTTTCCTCTAGTTTTAGCGTCCATAAAAGGACTGGTCAATGAGTATATAAATTCGCTACTAAAATTGATTTTGTTTTATATAAATATAATTTGGTAAGCAATGCACCGCGCGTTTATTCAGCTATGATACAATTTAAAGAGCCTAATTTATTATTTTAAAAATAGAACAGAAAAAATATAACTAAAGGTTTTCTGGAAGAGAGATAGTATAAAGATTAAGTAGTTTGTTTTTTTTTAATTTTGAACACGTTTTCTGGGACAAATATGTCGATGAGAATCTCGGTTCCTGTCTTTTTAATAGGAACCCGAGGGTAGGTGTTTTATGGTTATTTACATAACCCAGTTAATAAATTAATGGACCTTCAAGCCTATGGTAACTAAAACTCTTCCACTTGCGGTTCTAAGGTAGTACAGGAAATCTACGTATTCTGCCCAATCTATTTGTGGATGGACCTTCGAAAATATATAACCAACAAAATTTTATCCACTAGAGTCGATAGTTTCTCAGGTGTACTTCATCATTACAGCTAAATAAGTCCACTGCTGGACAAGCCTCCCTCAAGAATCGTCTTGGGGGGATATGCCATAATCGCCACGCTTGGCAGGCGGGTTGGCGATCGCAGAAAGATGGTCATAGTACTCAGAGAGACGCTGCTGCCCGTCCTCTGGTAGATATTCCCTCGGTTCGACTTCTACGCCCCCCACGGGATGAGATGGGGTGATGGGGGGCAGGTGTACTTAGTGGGAAAGATATTCTACTTTAGTTGATCTACTTAGTATTATATTTACCGTAACACGCATCGAACTCATTGGAAAATAAAACCGAGCTACCATTTGTCCCATAAACAACAATTACGGTTTCCGAACGGTTGCGAGTCAACAAACTATCAGTCGATTACATCATGGCGCGTGCTATCCAGATCAACTTATCCCAGGGTTGATGGTTTCTGGTATATATAAACATATTTTAATAGGAAAATAAAGCGAAGTTAAATTATATGTTAATAACAATTTTTAAATGTTGGATTTTTTAGTATTGCTTACTAGTTGCTAATGTTTTAATAATAAGGATATGCTTTGGTATCTAAAACAAAGCAAATCCTTATTATTAAACCAATTAAATGTATTATCTTAATATTTTCAAGAAGGTACTTGCAAATAGCGTGTAATTCAGGCAACTAGGATAGAACAATTTCCAAAGTCCGGGCTGATACGTAGAACTCAGCGTAACACAAAAATATATTTTTTTTTTGCTGGTATTGTACACAAGACCTCCTTGATTGCGGTTGAACATGCTACCACTAGACCCACAAGGCAGACAATCTTTCACAAACAGACACCAAAAACCGCAAGTAGTTTCAGTTATGAAATAAAAACCAGTATACCTCTAACTTAAATTAATAAAATAAAACCGAGAAGGTATATAGATAGACCCATTTTTCATTATTTTGTGCAGTAATGAACTTTATTGTAGCAGAATTTATTTATTGCAACAGCAATAATTTGTTGTTTAAAAATATTAATTCATCTATTTAGGATTCATATTCGGTAGTGTTTCGTAATGACTTTGTACAAATTGTAATACTTAGTACAACTTTAAGCCGTGCAGTGTCATACTGACTACAAAATAAGCGTGCTAATAGCTGTATTCAGACCTAAAAAAAGCCCTTATACAGCATTCTATTGTTATTATAATATTCGTTGTGTTATTAACAATTATAACATAAATCACTCATTTTTCTTCCAACATTAAAAGTCCTTGAAATAGCACAGCCCTAGGATGTGCCGTAGTAATTGCAGCCGTGCAGGGATGCCTTCACGTATGTAAAAATAAAATAAAAGTGTAAACCTGTTCCACTAAGAGTCCTCAGTAATGACTAGCTCTAGTGGGTTAGCGGGATCGGATAGAATATAGACATGTCGACTATCGACATCGATAATTATCACAATATCGATTTTTAAATAATCGTTTTATATTTCAAACTTATACAAGGACGTAGAAAATCATATAAAACGTACAAAAAATTACAAAACTTACCTACCGCTGCGGTTTATTTAAGGTTATTTTTTGTTTAGTGTATGGCCTGGAAATTAGACCATGAAAATCGATATTTTACGGTTCACATATTGTTTTGAAAAACCATCTCTAATTTATGCTTACATGAAATGTCAAAACTTAAAGTTAAAACAAAAGCCACGTCCGTACATGACACGGAAAAATATATGAAACAAAAATAACTGTTGTCTTAGGTAATATTTCGGTAATTAGAATAGTTCAGCAACCTTGAAATGATAGGTTGTTGACATTTCTATGGTGACATCTTCAGCGTTTGGCAACGTTTAGCAATTTCTGTGAGCTTTACTGTTTATGCATATTAGGTATTTCGTTCTTCTTCTCCTTTTTCATTTTAAAATTTGCGGCTACATACTATGATTAATTGAAGGACTGCCTATTAAACTAACTTATAGGAAATCAATATCTACATTCTTGTTCAATTCTGTGAGGATTACCTGTAATGCTAAAGCTCAATCAAACCAGTAACTGTATGTTTGTCCGATTTTGTGTTCCCCTATAATTATTGTAATGTACTTACGACTGACTGTGTGACGTGCTCTCCGAGGCACGGACTGAGCAACCTACCTAGTAATGCTTAACTTAAATGGTAGGGGGCAGGATCTCAGAGGCTCAATATACCCATGACCAGAATTCATAATATCAGCTTGCAAAATGCCTACGCACAAACGGAAGTCTATCTCTCTCATGTACTTTTTCTCTCTGTTTCTCTTCCTCTCTCAGTCGCTATAGTAACCAAGTTGAGATTTCATGACTGAGCTTACAGCTAATTAATCTTCTTTGCAGCAAAAAGTCGCTAATATAATCTAAGATTTTGACTACACTCGAATACAATTATTCGATTGAAAATCGAGAGAGTTCCTCACTAGGGCATGGCTTCAAAGCGTTCACCTCTGTATATGGGTCAGCGCATCGTAAACGGGTCCCGTGACGTGTACAGTTACGGCACTTTATTATCCTTTGCGATGTAATAACATTACGTCAGCTCATTGAGTTACGACGTTTGTTGTGGGAGAAAAGTCGTAAGTAATGTTTGACGTTTATGTTTACAAGTTTTATAATGGTGGACTTCCTAATCTAAGACCCCCAATTAATTATATTATTTTAGAAGTAAACAGCAAATAACAATCTTTAATCATGATCTTTACTGTTCTTATTTTCTTAGACAAGTATATAGCAGATTTTCAAAAGGAATAGTCAACCATCAGTCATTAAGTAAGTCCATGATTTTTAACAGCATTGATTACAATAGATGTAAATGTGTTTTGAAAACTTTAAAAATATATAAGTCTCATTTTTCTAGTTCACCTAAATCAGAATAAGAATCGGGTGTCTCAGAGTCTTTGTGTGATGAGTACATTATTTTATAAAAATAATGTACTCAACACACAAAGAGTTGTCTTTAATGGAAATCGAACCCAAGACCTCTGGTTTAGTATTCAGTATCATAACCCATTACCATAGATGACACATTTGGATACAATCAAGTCAGCTAATTACTCACACACAAAAATAATAATAGGTTAACAACCTAACACTAGGTTTCTAAGCACTTCCCCAGTCGAGCTACACTTGAAGTAAATTACGCTATGTCTTACCTCTCGTAAAAATGTATCACTTCAATATAATTAGAAGTAGTTAACATATTGTATTACTGTAGCCTACAGCAATATTAGCGCTTCAATCGATAGCAAGAAACATGTCTGTAATATCTGTTGTTATTGCGTGTCGTATCAAACACACCAGCTATCGGACATAGCTATCAGACATTGGTGTAACATTGCGATACTTATTGAGCGCAAACGAAATCAGCTGTGAAAGTTCTGACCCATTGAACAAAGTCAGTTTTTACCGTCGCGGTTACGTCGTGGGTTTGTTATTTCAGTTGGACTGTGGTTAAAGGACATTCGGATTCGGGCCTCAGTAAAATCTTTGGGTCAATGATACTTGCATTTAAATTACCTACTTCTTTATCAAGATTGTTCTCATTTGGTCCGTTCAGTATTATTAAGTTTGAGGTACAAATTGCATACGAGGACAGGTAGCAAGGTTTAGGTCTCCGCGATTCAAATTAAAATCGATATTAAAACACTTATAATGTGGATTTTGTGGAAAGTTGCGTTCGTAAGGAAGATGAATTTCACGCACAGATGGCAGTCGCTCAATTAATTTTGGTAGCAAGCCGCAATGGGTTACACTGAGTGCTAGTCCCAATATAGACGAGGAAAAAAAAGGTAGAAACTATATTAAAAAAATTTAATATCTTGGGACAACTAACACACCGCCAACTGATCCCAAAATAGGAAAACCCTGTAGTATCGCCACCAGACACATGATATATATATATATATAGTTAGATATAGATATATGAAAATAGTATGTTCAGTATAGTTTACTGAATCGATTCATATCATTTTTAATATACGTAATTTTTTATTCCAAAAATAATTAAAACTACGGAAATTATGTAATATTAACCCTGTACAGTCAAAACATATTGAAATGGACCGTAAGTCAAATTAATAAGACTTTTAAAATTGTAGTTTATTTGTATTCAAACAAATTCCATTATTCAATAGAAAATAAAAAAAATAAACTTTATTCCAAGAAACTTATTTAGTAAATAACAATGCATATACATACATGTTAAATTAAAAATTCAGTGTATGTATTATGATTACAACATAATATTCTAATTGGGGTGTTTGAGGGTGTGCGTTAATTACGTTACATGTTGTATATATAATATAAATTACACCCAGGCACAGAACATTTAATCGTGTCTGTTGTCCTGGGTGGGAGTCGAACCTACGACCTCTGGCTTATCAGTCAGGGTCACTGACCACTAGACAACAGGCCAGTCGAAGTAATCTATAACTTTATTTTTATACAATCACTTTGTTGTAATACTACCTCTACTTAACTTCTTACTTACCCATATGACCTTACCGTCAAAATTCTATTTAGAGTTAACCGCCAAATGCTGTGACATCGACAGTACAAGGATAGGAAAGAAAGCTGTTTAATGGAAGTATTGGAACGAAGTTCCTTACCGCGCGTTGTGAAAGGGGGCTACACGGAAAAAAATCTTACGAAAAGTTGTCACGACACCTTTTGCAGCTGTGCGGCGTGCGCATTTTTCTCTGTCTGTCTCTCTCTCTCTCTCCCTTATAGAAAGCAAGCCAGATATTTTCATTTCTATTTCGCATTGAACAGTGTGGTGACGCGACGATTATTTTTGTTGAGTGTATACAGGTTTTTTGTACATGATAAATAATAAGAAATAACTTCGTTCCATCCGGGTGTCCTTTGACACCTCTCAAGTTTTGTTAAGGTTCTTACTGATAGGATTAATCTTAATAAAAAGGAAAAAATAGTAAACTTGAAATTGCTCATTTGTTTGCGAGTCATGCCACAGACAAACTGACAGCTTCACTCGCTAACACCAAACACCTTTACCAAATTATACGTAGTATTTAAACCGATACCTAATAGAGTAATAACCATTATATCTATAATGCTATTAACATTATAATTTTCACATCGAGAAAACAGTTCCATGATATAGCTTTCGAGAAAATTGCGTGAAGTAAATTACTCTCGACTTTCCACCGATTGATATTAATAAGCTTTAGCGATGCGGTTAAGTTCAATGGATATATAAAGTTCTTACTTATCTCACTTATGTACCTACTTAAGTATATTTAGTAAATAAAGGTCTACCCCAATTAAATGAAGCCCACTCTTACTCTGTTCATAATCCTGTTACCGTCCCAAATACTTTCATTTGTTAAATTTTATATACAAATACTGTTTTGATAGTCATTGTGAACCTACTAATATTTATTGTTGGGTATCGTACTGGCGCCTGTAATTTGCTTTTTTATATTGTTTTTTTTTATATTGTCCTTCTTGCATGTGCACATTTTTGCAGGCGGGAGGGCGGTGCAAATTGCATCCCGGCATGATTAAACTGACAATTAGCGGAATTAACACTACATATTGATTTTGTATTTTGATTGTTATGGATTTCCGCAAAGTAACGCCTGATTCCATTACTTACCTACTAATATTGTTTGATTTGTCCAGGCTCCGTGGAAATTCACACACACATGGGCCCCATGCGGCTGTACCACGGGTCTAAATGCAATATATTAGCTTCTCTTTTCATTGAGTGTATATTGCTATCCTAAGGAAAAGTAGTTGCGATTATAGATAATGCCCTGGCATAAACCTTTCTTTTCTGTACTAAGGGCATTCACACAGAAAATATAGATAAAACCAACTTAAAATGAAGATATTCTTCAGTAAATGCTCATGTATAGTTTAAATCAAGTAGTTTATTCACAGAATATTGAGTACACAAGTCAAGAAAACTATGCTCAAGTTTTAAAAATCTTGACAAATATTATAGAAGCGATTTTAAAAGGCATCTTGAAATTAAGTATTATAAATTAAAAGATATACTAGATAAAGGTCGTTTCGTTCATCACAAAATCTTGATCAAACTATTAACATGTACTTTTTACTTGAGTTATATCCTACGTATATTCTTTTCCAGAGTTATGTGTAATTCATGTAGGTCGTCTCAGGTAACTTGATTAAAAATCCTGTCCAGGTTTCGCCAAAGCACCACAATGCTCTAATTTTCATACTAATGAAAACGTGAGATAGAAATAACAATAAAACGTTAAACAAAATACCTCTAAACAGTAACCACTTGATTTGTTTCAAATGCATTATATAAATAAAATTTAGTCTTTACTTTAATCTTATTTTTATTTCTATATAAGAACTGTAAAACCATCATGCTAGGCGTCATATAATTCATTTTATCTATAAGTCCACTCTAAAATTTGACTGTGGCCGTGTGTGTATAATGCTAGTACAATTCTAATGATTTCTAATGTAATGATACCAACTGCAAATTTTATTCATAGTTGCCTATACTATACCAAACTTTGGTATTAATTATTCTAGAGGTATAATATAATTAAGAACTCTTGAATTTTTCTATAATATTTTCATCGGTCCTTTTAGTTAGGTTTCTATACTTACTTACGAGGGTTAGGTTCAACTTTATTATATTCTTTATTTACGAAAAATTTTTTTTAATGATAATTGATAATCATACGTTTCACTATACTTAGTAACGTACATAAATATATGACTAAAATTATGGTGAAAAATAACTATTCTATTAATCTTTACAGTAAAACATCAATAGAATAGTTCTTTTTAGTCTTCTGTGATTAAATAGATAGCTATTTTTAGTAATGGTGATGCTCAAAACAATATCAGTCAACAATATCAATCAAATATACCGAAATAAATTAAAACTTCAATTGCCAACCTTATTCTAAAACAATGCATTGAGGTGACCACCATGATTAAAATCATAGATGAAAACAAAACATCTCATAGTATCGCGACAATTAAGCTACTTGTAATGACAGGTGTAAATAAAACATATTCCAACAAACTTGAAGAAAAACAAATATGAAGTGGGTATCAAATGAATGGGAGGAACAGATGGAGGCGATCGTTAGACACGCCGCGCGAGCCCAATGTCGAATCCAATGCCACACATTGTTCACTGTCGGAAGGAAGCGAAGCAAAACGTTCTGTTGTACTGTGAGCCAACTACGATAACACGCTGTGTTCGACGGAGAAATTAAGCACTTGTGTAAAGGTTTGGAAGCAGTCCTTTATATAACTGCTGTCGCTATAACTTTAACCCTCTAAATAAATTAATGTGAGTAACTGTTGAATTGCTAAGAATAAGCCTTCAATTGTGTTCTTGATATTATATATAGAGATATAAATTTAAATAAAAAATATGTTTTATGTAATTTAATATTAATACATATATGTTTATTTTTGTCGCTAACGGTTACGGTCACACATAATTATATTTATTTATAGCATGACACTGCTGTGTGGTGACGGCGACAAATATCAGAATCAGAATATCATCACCCCATCTCATCCCGTGGGGGGCGTAGAAGTCGACCCGAGGGAATATCTACCAGAGGACGGGAAGCAGCTTCCTTCTGAGTACTACGACCATCATACTGCGATCGCCAACCCGCCTGCCAAGCGTGGCGATTATGGCATATCCCCTCAAGATGATTCTTGAGGGAGGCTTGTCCAGCAGTGGACTTATTCAAGCTGTAATGATGATGATGATGATGATAGCATGACAAAATAATTACTTTTAAGAAATATATCACTTAACGATATATTTTAAATTGAGGTTCTTAAGTAAAGCTTTTATAAAAACAATATGCTTTAACAAAATAATTAGACTGTTATAAATGAAACAAGCCAAAATTGGTGGACTTCTTTAGTTGAAAGATCTTCATTTAAACACTACCCATAACCGTCAATGTTTTTAAGTTCAATACGGCTTAAGACATATAACAACAAAACAAAAACTTCTATACGACTAATAGGTTGTCATTAACGATGAATACCTTTCATTGAAGATCCCAGTGACATACGAACCCCAATAGCAACAGACATAAGCTTTCGCCGCGTCCATTCATTTTGTAATAACATTACGTACAAGTTAATACTTATAGAAAGTTCATCACTTGTATTTCATTCTGACATAATCGTAAAATGATCGCTTGTCAATGGTCGCTTTGAGAAATGATAAATAGTCCAAATTTCGACCACATAATTTACATTAGTTTCGGTCGACCAAATGTTTGGAATGGAGTTATTATAATAATTTGTATGTACTTTAATCGTAACATTCTTATGTAGTTTTGATTTACGTAATTCAAATATAGTTTAATTTTATATAATATTATTGTTTTAAATCATAGATGTTGATGAGGAAAGAAAATCAGTTGTATAACATGGAAGTTTTATAGCAGAGCAACGCTTTTATTACCAATGCAAATATGTACATGTCTATCACTCATGCTCTGAAAGTTGATCGTGTTTAACTATAAATATGTCTATCACTTCGATTTACATAACTAAAGAAGTAATTAAATTGGAAATTCGAACGATGCTCTATAAATTTTATGATTTATCTATTCCTTTCTCATAATATGGATATATCATATTGGTGATTTCGTATAGATTATCATATCGTAAATAGACAAAATACGAAAAAACAAAATAAGGATCACAAATTTTCTTAAAATCTTCAAATTTATAAATAGATGTAATCAATGAAGTAACTAATGGACGCCTGGAAGGGATCGATTTTAGCGATAAGGCCGCCACTTGTACTATTTTCATTTTAATTTTATTTTATTACTCTAAGTTTATGTCTTTGGTGTGCAATAAAGAGTTATCTATCTATCTAATTGATGTTTTTCTTTGTTACAGTTTAGGGCCGTTTGAGGCGATAGCGGGTGGCGAGATGGTGTCGCGTCGTCGAATACTTTCGCGTTCCCGCGATGATCTGACGCAGGCGTTCAATGCACCTATGGAAGAAGAAGAAGATGTTTGGTATCAGAAAGACAAACTTTATAAGGTAAGTCAGTAACCTATAGAACATGCAGGATATTTAAAATTAACTGAATGTCGTTCAAAAATTAATGTATATTCCTTAGAATCCCTGCTTCTTGATCGTGGATTCTGTGTTTAGCGATTGCAATGACTTTCTAATTATCTGGTACTAGATGTGCCCCGCGGTTTTGCCCGCGTTAAATTTTATAAATAATCACAGCTCCTCCCCCGTGGGTGATAGCGTGATAATATGTAGCCTATATGTTGGCCCGACCTCTTAGTAATATTCATGCAAAATTTCAAGTAAATCCATGCAATACTTTTTGAGTTTAGCCCGGGCATACATACAGACAAAATCTAAACACTATATTTTTGGCTTCGATATTGATTGCGTGATCTACAATCAACTTCAATATCTATTGTAGAGCACGCCCCAAGTATCCTTTAAAAAAAATATTCAATGTACAGTTTTGACTTTCCTACGATTTTATTATATGTATAGATTCTCTTTCTCCTTGTTCATGGTTCGAATTCACCTTTTGCAATATTAAATGTAATTGCCTAATTAATGTAATTTCCTAATGAATGTAAGTTAAAGTTTTATGTTTATTCATCTGCACACCTATAGCTTTATGATTTCATTTGATAAGAAGCACAAGAAGGACACCATGTTTTGGCAAAGCAACATTAGGTGTAAATTATGAATAATGTAATTTCATTTTAAGTTATTAGTTTTTATTGAAGTTTGATTCTGATGTCTTATAATTGTCCGTTATGATGGCAAAGGTGTCTTCATCTATCAACTTCATTTAACATTCAACACAGTGGTAATATTTCATTCCGCATCTAACAAACTAAATTGAACATATGCCATGGCTAGATACTATTACAGACATGAGGATGCAATATCTGTTGAAATATTATGCTCATCTATTTCTTCACTCTCGCGCTATAAATTTTGTATTCTTGCGAAAATGATAAATTGCAAACAAACCTAGGACGTAAAGCTAACTTTTCTGTAGCTCAAAACAACATAGAAGTGGAAAGTACCGACAAATGGTAATTTGTATTGATAAAATTACGATTACGACGCCAGCAAATCCAGCTACCCCAATCTGTCAAATTTCCTTTATAGATTTTCAACTTTATCACACAAGCATAAGGATTACTTTTAATTGGGCAAATTTGACAGATTGGGGTAGCTTGATGTGCTGGCGTTTGTACATACATATGTAGAATGATACGTGCAACATAGAACGATAGTGGTACAAAACATTAGTAAAATCTCTTATGCATCTATCTGTCAGTAACCGCCCTGAATCGAGGGTCGAAAATGGTGCGGGTTACTACATTTTCTTATACAGCTTGACTCTGAAGCTGTGGAAATCCTTTCTATCTATATTTTTGCATAAAAGACCATAGATCACTTGAAGCTGTTAAAGAAAGGCATTATTACCTCCAAAATATAGGCACTAGTTTCCGTCTATTGTATCAAAGACTAATGAGTAGGCAATCAAATCATAATAGGAGAACGATACCTTAATTGGTATTTAAACTTTCTATTCATAAATCACGAGTTCTATGCGATGTAAGTAATGTTCATGGCTCAGTTCACACAGTCACGGCTATAATGGCACCAGTAAATGACAGATCATACTAGACTATTATGACTATTTGTCAAAGTGAAATCTTTAACTTTCCACAAATTAGGACCTGTATGTGCAGGCCATTTGTGGTGTGATGCAGAAGTAATAGGTGTTTTATTATTACTAGCTGTGCCTCGCGGTTTTACCGGCATCAAACTTTATAAATTAAAGCCTATGTGTTAATCCAAGATGTCAGCTAACTCCATACCAAATTTTATTAAAATCGCTCCAGCCGTTTAGACGTGAAGAAGTAACAAACATACGCATTCACACACACAAACTTTCGCCTTTATAATACATACGTACATACATAGACTCACGCCTGTTTCCCAGAGGGATAGGCAGAGACAACGGATTTCCATTTGTCACGATCTTTGCACACGTCTTTCGCCTTTATAATATTAGTATGATATTAGATATTTACACTTTGCTTTTCTTAATATGTAAGTTAAGTGGTTTATTTTGTGACTTATCTTGTATACTGCTAAATAAGTAAAGTTACTAGTACCGTCGTAATAGCACCTTGTCTTATATCATAGTACAAATTGAAATTAAGTAAATTCATTTGCAACTTAAACGCTACTGTCTCCCATAGCTGTTCCGCGTGCATATTACGTTTTCCTTTCCTTTGTCTTTGGTTACGTTTTTGTAACCGTTTCCGACTGCGTACTGTTATTAAGGACGTGAGAACACGCGCACTGTATAGCCACTAACACTACGTTTCATTTGGCTTCAAAGTTACTATTTATTATATCGCTATAATCCTTTCCATCGCCAGCTTGGAACATTACACTAAAATATGTTCTCAATAAAATAGCATTGGATTAAAAGGTAATACGAATGTTTGCTGACGCAACGACAATAGCATTTGACTCTGGCTATGTTGATTGTTCGAAGTCTCCATTTAACTTTTTTATCAAAACTTTCGCGGATAATAACTGCGGTTGACAGTGAAAGCATAAAATCGCGAATACCATATTGAATCTAAACATTGTCATTGATAGATTTTTCTATTTTAATGATTGTTGTGGTTGCGGCTAGAAATGTATCTACTGAAGCTTTTCTTTTCTATTATATATTAATCTGTGTATATTATAGTATGGAAATTGGGCCGGGCGGACATTTTTAATTGCGGCCACGGCGGCCAGTATCAATGGAGATTAGCTAAGTCCGCTAGACATATTATAATGCATAAGTGTTTGCGCAAACACAGGGGCACTTTCTATTCCATCACTCTCATGTTCTGATGGGGCGACTAGCGACACGAACGGAAACGAGGCACGGAGGTGTAATTCCGCAAACTCCTAAACTTCGGGCTGATACTGAGAAATTTCTTTTAACGGAAAAATCCCAAAATCACTTTTTGCCCGACCCGGAATTTGAACCCAGAACCTCATTATCTGCGGTTTAACACGCTACTGCTAGACCAACGAGGCAGTCATAGTAATCTGTTGATTTATATTCATTCGCGAACTCCCTGGGAAGAATCAACAAAATATTCAGTCTTGACGATTTTATCATAGGATTCTGTTGTTTCTTGTGTTACGCCACGGAATACAAATTACGTAACCATGAATAGAAACTAACCGCAAAATGTCTAAATGTTTGAGTTTATGTGTTTAGCCTTTCATTTGTGTTTTGAAATGCCTTTTTAATTATTTTTGTGCGATTGGCAAGACACAGAATTCTTTCGCTCAAAGAGCAGCCCTAGTGAAGTAACTCAACATTATATGTCAGAATATAATCTTTGTTAGGAAAAACATAAAAAAATCCGCAAAGCATAAAGTCACAGTCACTGTACTCCCTACGTTTTGATGAAAGAGATGTACTAAAATATATCTAAAACTATAAGTATTGACAATTAGTATTTAAAAACCCTAAATAAACAATTTGACAATAATTTCAATAAATGAGCTATTTAACTAAACTATTACTATCATTATTTGATTTAAAATATAAAGTCTCGATCTAATAATCTATGTGTACCTTGAATTAAACATATACACTTAGTTAATTTATAGTTCTACTTTTCGTGTTCCAACAACTTACAAGCGCTTTTCAAAGTCTATGTGAATAAAAATCAGTTTTATTTTATGTTACTTTTATATGTATACATCACCACCTTGATATCGTCAACTGCTGGATATGGGCCTCCCCCAAAGATTTACACAACGTTGCCATTAGGAGGGATTTCAGTAGTCAACGCGCTTGGCATACGAATTGGAGACCGCAGTTAGGTGGGTGCTATTCATTTTCTAACTCCTCCTTTTTTCTCTTTCTAATTAAAATCGTTGCGGGATCCAAGACAGTTAAAGCAATTCCCCGGGACATGTCTGAGCTTCACCGCTTAGTGTCATTTCATTGTGTGCCACTGTTGATCCTGGTTTACAGGAGTTGCAGTGGTGGGTAAGAGGGAGGGACTAGTCCCGATAAAAAAAAAGGTGGGTGCTAGTACACAAGTGATGCTGCTGACCGACTGCCTTCTGTATTCCTTATTATACTTTTACGACACCTACGGAACGGTATGGGGTAGCCCTGTTATTCTGGGCTTATTAAGTATACATGACGTTATTATAACTGAATATTGGTTATGTGTGTTTCTGAGTGTAATTAAGGTACCGAGAGCCCATCGGGGACGCTGAATCGAACAGCCACACTTGAGTGATGTCTCCAGTGTTACAAGCGTATGTAGGCTGTGATAACTGCTTCCTACCAGGTTTCTTTTATTATTTACTAGCTGTGCCCGCGACTTCGTCCACGTGTTAATTAGTTAATTTTGTTTTAATTTTTGTTTATTTCAAAAATAAAAGATTTTTCAAAAATAAAAGTAGCCTTAGTTACTCCTTATTACATCAGCTACCTGCTAATAAAAGTCCCGCCAAAATCGGTCCAGCCATTTCATAGATTAGCCGGAACAAACAGACAGACAGGCAAAAATTGTAAAAAATGATATTTTGGTGTATGTACCGTATATATATTCATATGCATGTAGTAAAAAACGGTTATTTCAATATTACAAACTGACACTTCAATTTTATTTATTTGTATAGATTTGTATATTTTTTAACGTATAGGGTTTATTGATACATTGTTACGTTAGCGGTATTTAGAAAGACGTCATTACAATGTTTACTATCACAAATAGTGCCCCATATCTCACAGTATACACAATGCCGAATTATTTTGCAAAACAAACATTACTCAAGGAGCCCTTTTCGCAATGTTTGAGTGTCAATCGCATGGGTCAACTTTACGTCTGTAACCTATTGATCGCGATCGTGACCGGTGACTAACAATGAACAAGTTACGGCATCGCAAATTGTGCGGAAAACATCTGGTCGCGAACAATTTTGACCTTATAGCTATGCAATGTCAAATTGCAAGTGATTTATTGTACATCATTACTATAATTTGAGGATTGAGAATTTGAAATTCATTGAATGATTTGTTATTTTGGTATCTAAAACCAGATTCGAAAACCTTATGCAACGGTGTTTGTTTGCAGAGAAGGGTACTTCATAGGTACTTAATAATAGCCTTTATTTTGTGGGTAATGGAGCTGATGGGACTGTAAATAATTTTCAGTATTAAAGTTCCGTGTTTCTGAGAGCACGTTTTAAGCTGTTGGGCCCAGTTGTAGTCATTAGACAACAGTTATTTATCCATGCCAGAAGCCTACAGTCTGGAACAGTAACACAGTATTTTTAAATGATATTAATAAATATATATTATTGAAATAAGCCACTTGAAATTGCCATGACATATGTGGTAAACCTGATGACATTGATGATAATAATAATTGGCAGCTAAATTAAATTATCGTAGATGGTGCCAAATAAACCTGTATAGTTTTTAATGAAGCGTGGCAATATCAAGCTTTATTAACAACTTCTTAATTATCTTCTTCAATTCTATTAATGGTTGTAAAATATTATGTACAATTTCAACATCACAAAATCCTTACAATTGTGAAGAACATATGTGTACATTACATCTATAACTTTACTATTATAGAACTGTAGACGAATTGTGTCTGTTGTGTTGATATTTTCAAGAAACAATCTGGCCCCGTTTTAATACATGGTTCTTCGAACATTATGTTTTTGATCAAACTGTTTGCTTATGCTTGAAGTTTATGATTTTTTATATCGCAACAATGATGTAGGTATAACTAATATAATAATATCATATCTTTTCAATCTATTAATGTCGAAGAAGTCGGTGTTTCCAATCTGAGTCCAACTATTATTATGAAAAATACCAAGGGAAAAATGATTCGGGGCATTGATCTAAATGACAGAGTGAGGGCTCGACCTTTGTAAGTTCAAATCAGCGAATCACTTGATTGAATTGCATGCTTATTTACGTTTCATTTCACAATTCATTCGTTTTGTTAATATAATGATGCTAAGAAAACACTGATTCATACGAGTATTTTAGGATGAATATGAAAAAAAAACATAATTCGCATATAAATTGTAATTATTGCAACATTCGCATATAAATTGTAAGTATTGTTTTGTTTCCAGTATTGCTTTTCGTGCTTCCACAGGCTAGTTATTTATCAATGCGTTCATTACCACTCAACACACAATCCTTTTAACCACTTTTCCATATTTTACTGTCTTAATTCAAATCGTATTCAAAATATATTTAAGCTTTTCAGTAGCAGATCCAACCTTGCCCTTTTTTAATCTCAAGAATTTTAATCTTTCGCCATCAATGGCAGCATGGCATACAATTTGCATTATTCTAACATTTTGCGAGTGCATTACAATGAAGTCACGAATCTTAACTGCCTCTTTACTCCTAACTTCACTTTTAATATCAAGGCTCGTACGTACCAACTGAAATTAAGAAATAAATGCAATTCAATGTAGTCCAAGGTCATTTCTGCTTGAAACGTTTCTTTCACACAAATTTCAAATAGTCGTTATGATTCTGAAGATGGAAATTGTTCCATTCATATTGCAGATTGTGACCAGTTTAGTTTTTGGCGTCAGATTTATTATTTTGATGCATAAAGATTCATCTATAGGATTATGTTGTTCTTCTGATGTGTATTTTATGGTTATTGTTGATATTAGTGATACATCAAATTTTGTTGGATTACAATATTTTTGCTTAACTATTCTTGCGATTACACCACTTGCAAATTTCAGAAGCACAATATTGTTCTTTGTTACGCAAGTTACGGCTTCACCTCTAACAGGTATTACAATATGATATTTAAAGTTAACAAGTAAGATGGTTATAAATTATTCGATTCCAAAAGGCAACATGTCTTAATCCCAAGAATTTAAAGTCTAATCAGTGGCCAATGGATAGTGCTTACTTATACAGCTATGTCCTTATTACGGCTTGCAGTGGCCAGTGTTGCAATAACTAAGGCTAAGTGTTAGCCAATACTCACCTGTCCGTCTGTCTACGTTTAACGACAAATATTATCACTTATATTAATATTCAATTGGTTAAAACGTTGGTATAACCTTGCATTTTGTAAATTATATGTTGTGATTGGTTGTTCTTTTTAATATGATAGTTAGCATTGGCTTCTAAATTCTTCAGTCATTTATCAGGCAGCAGTCATACATAATCATCAGTTAATACATTTAAGCTGTTTTATTTTCAAACACATTTCAAAATCTCCCAGATCACTTTATCCGTGTTTGGTTTCGAATTCTTTTATTCGAAATCGAGAGTTTTAACAAAGATTAAGATAAGAATTCAATTATTTTGAGGGTTATTTTAAAATGTCGTTTCCATAAGATGTCAGGCAGTGTATAGTAGTAATTCAATCATAATATAACGAGGCTTCTCAAATTATTTGCTTTCATTCATAATTATTTTAACATCATAACAAATATTTTTCCCATCAAGATGGATAGTAATTGTTTCGGACACTTTAATTTTACCGAGATCACGATTCGGCGTGACGCCACCAAAGATGGAACTCATGAAACACACGACAACAGATTATAATAACGAAAGTGAAAACATATGTTTACGTTGCAACTAAAACGTAAACAAAGACTTAGACCTGTTTACTTATTCTTGATGTCATTTCCTACACTGACATGTAAGTAAAAAAGTAAGTACAAAATTGGGAACAGAAGCATTTTCTTGTTATTGACAAGTCTTTACTATCTAACATCTAAATCATTTATTTATCTTTATGATATAATTATGTTAATAAATCTATAAATTATGAATAAGATGACGATTTAGTTTAGCACTATTTTTATTATCAGGTACCTTACAAATTACGTCATGATATTCTTATTTGTCTTAGATATATTTTTTGCTAGACATCGTCATAGTTAACATCAATGCTTTTTTCAAACATCAGGGCAAATCGATCAGTCCCGTTTACCTCATCTTGCATGGTTAATTTCACGTACAAGCAATCTCTCACAATCAAATTTCATAACATTCACGTTATCGAACGGCCCTTAGTAACAATAATTGCAATACGTAACATCTATACATCCAATCGAAGTTCGTTAATTTTAGATTACTATCGTAATCATCCAGTCGCACCCATATAGAGGAACACAATGATATGATTCCAACGATTTCATTATTGTGACATAGTTTTATAACAACGTTGCCAATTCAAATGTTTATTTTTGTAATTCTACTTCCAAAGATATTTCAGTCTTCGGAATTCTATCGGATAATAACTCAAGAAGCAAGTATGATAAACACTATATATACATGTCATGGGTCAAAATTTGACATTTACAACGGCTTAAAGTGAAATGATGTAACGTCTGCAAAGCCAACAAGACCGAAGAGTTACAAAATGCAGTTGTCACTATACGTGGTTGATATTTAGTTGCGTGCTATATAATTGCGCGTTAGAAAGGTCACTTGGAGTAATTGAAGATTAGATTATAGTTGGTTGGTTGGAAGATAATGATGTATGCATCTTGTTCTATGCTAACACTTGTGAAGATTGATGGTTAGTTTAGCTCACTGCAACCTATGTACTATAATGGAGAATGGATGTTTCACAAATAATGTTACTATTTTCATAGAATTTTCTTCACTTTGCATATTACCTAGATCATTCTGTGAATATATGACTTAATCCAATAAAAACTCAACTCTCACAAACCATCAATTTCTGCATCTCGAGGAAATCAAAATTACACCCTCTAAAAATCCAGGGTAGGCAGGCGCTTTTCCATTACACTAAAAAGAAAGAACTGACGTGAATAAATTAATGGATCATTGAAATTAAATATGTTAACTAAAATTATTTTGTGCTACCATTTTAATGTAAGAAACACGTCCTTATCGCTAACAAATATGTAGCCATTTAATCGTTTATTGATGGATCAAAATGTGAACCTACTTTAAAGGCAAAAAAAGAAATTTCACTAATCACTTTGCACCGGTTGTCATATTATATAGATATACTCGTACAAGAATATTACAACATTCTAACAACAGATTTATATCTTCTCGTTCCACTTGGAAGTTAGTTGAAGAAAAAGGGGTTGTATGTTATTCTCGTAACATGCATTTGTAGACAATGGACCAGCAACCTGTCACTTTAGAACATTGCGATCTTGAAACAAGCCAACATATCTTTGCAAGATTTAATCTGTACCTACTTTGTGTCAGCTTTCAAGATCCGATAACGTCGTGGAGGAAAATGTTGGCACTAATAAAAACAACCATGTATATATCGGACGTGATTATAATAAAAGTACAATTTGAGAATTTGGCATTCATTTTTAAGTATTAAACTGTAATGATTTTGGTGACAAGGGCATGCCCAAAACAGTGAAATACATTAAACTAAAGGTGGCGGGAATATCGTGATAACTTACAATACAGGCGCAGTTGGTATTTTTTGTGTCCTTGAAAATAAAGACTGTGAACACATGAATGCGCCCTACATCCGGCTGTCTTGTATTATTTTTAAATTTTGAACTAATAAAGGAAACCAAGCGGAACAAAGATTTTGAATAGAATATAAAAAATAATCATACCATAATATTTATTGAAACATAGCTTATAATTTTAATTCGAACAAGGCTCAAGGTTATTTGTACAATAAAACATGAGTCCAGAAATATTGATTTGAATCATTATCCTTTGAATGACATGCGATTTTAAAATCAAATCCTAAAGACATTAATAAACCTTTTATACTCCAATCTGAATGTTTATTTGCTCATGATTAATTTCAAAACGTATTGTATCAGAGATGTTAAATATAGCATAATCATACTTACGCAGAAAAATATTAAATAAATGCAGTAAAGGTTGTGAGTTGTTAATGTTGTCAAGAACCAAGACTTCTTTAACTACTGACTTGGCTAATATAAGGACAAAAAGCTTATAAAATTCATTTTACAATACTTAAAAAATTTACTTCCGTCGTAAACCATTTATTCCTACTTTCATTTCTTATCGTGACTCAATATTAAGCAAAGCCCTACAGATTGCACTTAATCTCTGAGATTATAACAAACAATGTAATTACTAGCTATAAAGCCAGTTATGTCTATGTAATTACCAAATATTTGATAATCATCAATCTCACGATTCTTTTTATGTGGTGCAAACATTGTACCATTTGAAACCTACCAATTGACATTTGGTTAACTTCAACCTCTGCAAAGTTCACTTGAAACGATTTCGGTATCGAGATATTGGTAATTAATTAGTATTTTATACCTAATTCGTGGAGTTTTCTGGGAATATTGCGATCCTAAATACTAATAGCTTAATCGCATATTGGTCATTTACATTTCGGTTAATTTTCGATCCGAGGTTCTTAAATCGCATGATGTGCTGTAATTATATCCTTACGTCCTTCCCTTTCCCTCATTACGTTAACTGGGCGACCTCCAAACTTAACGTCAGCAGCTGTTTCATTTTAGTTCATTTTTATAACTTTTCGTACTTATTGAGAAGTTTGTTCAGCTCAAGTGTATCACAATCAGGTTTCTAGAGCTATAATGTAAATGTTGAGGGCAGACAAGACTTTATTTTAAAGATCTGTCATTATCGCTTTATCGATAGCCTACAATTTTTTATGTTCCGTATATTGTTATATGCAAACAGCCAAATCATCCAAAATAATAAAGTAGCTATAATTCTTGAATAACTGAACCAAGCCGTTGAAAAAAACACTATGAATTTAATTTATACATTTAGGAGCTACCATACCAGAGCCAAACAGCTACGTAGCCACACCATAAAACCCCATTTTTCTGTTGGAAGTGAATTTTACAATAACACTATTATACGATGCTAACGTCAGTCACTTCATTGTTCAGTACATTCCTTTTATATTTTTATAAGATACACTAGTACTCCAATAACCAGCCTTAATGCATACATAATAAGGACGCTGAAAAGGTCAACGCGACGACGTAGCGAAGACAGTACTTTGTAAATTAGCAGAAAAGGCGTTTAGCCACTTTGGTTAAAATGTTCAGTTTTAATCATAATCAATTTAGCATTGGGATTATTTCCTTACCGCCATCGGCGTAACATCTTAAGTTCGTTATCCGTTGGTTTAAATATAAATCTTTAAGTTTTATACCATATCGGTCAAAGATCTCTTCTTCGTCTCGTTACTACAAAATATGCTACATCAAACTTTCCACAACACATTAACATTTCTTTATATTTTTTTACGTCATCATTATCACAGTTAGCCGGCATTCCGTTGCCTACGCCGATTCCAGTTTCACTTTTTAGCGTCTGTTCAGTGAAAGTAGTCGATTCAAACTCCCAACTCTTCCTTTCGTATGGCTCGTGCTCAATAAGCTCATTAAATCAATTTGATGGTATATTTCCCACTTTATCTCCTTTCAACCACTTTCAATGGTTCTGATATCATCCGCTCCATTAGTTTGGTTTCTTTAAGTGTTTGAGGTGGGTGACTTGATTAGACGAATATATCATTAATCAAAGTTAACGTTTCAGTTTTTATGCCTTATCTTACAAATAATATGTTTTACTACAGATAATATTAAAAATTATGACTGTCTCGTTAGTCTAGCGGTAACGAGTTCTACCGCAGATAATGGGGTTCAAATCCCGGTTCAGGACAAAAAGTAATTTAGGGATTTTTCTACACCGCCGTGCATCGGAGAGCACGTAAAGCCATGTCGGTCCTGTACCTGTCCTCTTTCCGGTCGTGCTGCTAGTCGTCCCATTGGATCATGAAAATGATAGAATAGAAAGATGTCCCTGTGTTTGCGCAGAAACTTGTGCGCTATAACATGTCCCGCGCAGATGATTGCAGGTTAACATTGAGACTGGCTGCCGTGGCCGAAATTCGGCTAGGAGGACATTATTTTTTATTTATAAATCATCATGTCAGCTAAACTACGTCCACTGCGGGACAAAAGCCTCCCCAAAGAATGGGGGGATATGCCATAATCGCCTCGCACAGCGTGGGGTCGCAGTTTAATTGTTCACAGAAAAACGCTGCTGCCCGTCGTCTGGTACGTATTCCCTCGGACGATTTCCATGCCATCCACGGGATGAGATGGGGTGATAATATTATATGCCGGCACCACACAGCAATTTATTTATAAATAAACATCATCATTGTAGTAGTGACATTCATAATGGTTTACAATACAATATATTGTAATGTAATTCCCCCCTTGAATCATGACTGTATCATAATGTGATTTTTATTTGCAACGATATCAATGATCGTTTATAGCATATTTGCCCCGTCCTTGCATATCAAAGACTAAATAGTTATACCCATACCTGGTTGCAAGTCGAGGTAAACTGGTGAGCAGGAAGAGAACGACTTTCATTTTCACGCACCTGTCCTGTCCTGCAGCTTTTATATGCAATTTTATCGCAAACGGTGGTCGACCTTATGTTTTATATTGCAAAGCTGATTTTTGCTTGATAGTGCTTTGTAGACAGATGATGGTCAGTGCTCTCGCACGTTTTATATTCTTTTTCGTTTTTATGGCAGATTCTCGTGGTGTATGCGATAATAAAGTGCGTACATTATTTTAAAGGGGCGTAAAAGTCGACCCGTGGCAATATCTCTTAGAGAACGGGCAGCATTGTCTCTCGGTAGACTATGACATGTCATCATCATGTCAGCCATGATGATTAGGTATTTTATAGGATGATAAGTATTTTAAAAGCTTATATGATATTACGTGCTAACTTAATCTTTCTTAAATGTATATCTATATTTAAATTAAATTAATATATATTACTCCCAAATTGAATTTTCACATCGCAGGTCATGGGTTCGATTCCCAACCAGGATAAATATAGGTGTGCATGAACATGTATGTTTCTCTTGAGTCTGGGTGTAATTATCTAAATAAGTATGTATTTACAAAAAGAATTAGTATGTAATATATCAGTTATCGGGTTTCCATAGTACAAGCTTTGTTTAATTCGGGATCAGATGGCCATGTGTGAATAATATCCCAAGATATTATTATTAAAGCTGTCAAATAAAAATAAACCACAAATTCCTGACAATTCTAAACTTGCTAATTCGGAATTGTTAGGATTTTGTGGTCTCTATTAAGCTCATCTGCTTTGCAAAATGTTACATCTAATTTGGCCCTACTATATAATAATATATTTAAATTATATGGTTAACAACGCCTAAAATTTTACGTAATGCCTCTCCATTGACTTTCGCTCACGACTATGCGTGCCTATAATGTGTGCGGAGATTCTCACACGATGCTGCATTGTTAGGTATTTTAACTAATTTTATGGCAGTAGCGACGTTATCTTCGTATGCTGTTATGTCATCTATGTCATTAATATGTCACAGTCACTTTATTTCTATCTGAGACACAGGTCTAGATCTAGTTTGGACACCAGCTTCTCAAAAAGGAGTAATTATTAGGGGTAAGGATGACGATTAGACTGGCCAGTCCAATGTTGCATCTTGGTTAGTATAACACTCAACCATACTCGTACATCTAAAACTTTTCTCCATGACGCAGTGTTTGGTGGGCATTTCTGGGTCTTTGCTGGACCCTTTACCTTAATGTCAAGAATATTTTGTACTCTTGATTTAACTTACGGTCACCGTAGCCTAGTTGGTAGTGCTCCTGCTTACGAAGCTGGTGGTCCTGGGTTCGAATCCCGGTAAGTGCAAATATTTGTGTGATGAGCACGAATATTTGTTTCTGAGTCGTGGATGTTTTCTATGTATTTAAGTATTCATCTATCTATATAAGTATGTATATCGTCGCCTGGTACCCATAGTACAAGCTTTGCTTAGTTTGGGGCTAGGATGATCTGAGTGACATTGTCCCTAGATATTATTATTATTATCCTATATATTTTATGAGCTGAAATAAATATTTTATTAATATCATTATTATTGAAAAAATAATATCTATTTACTATTAAAGTCTATCTTAAAATGACCTATATCTTACAAACAGTTTTGCCAAATATATTCTTACGCATGAATGTTATTAAGAACGCACCTTGTCATTTAAACAGACACACATTTGTCACATTGCAACAGGTTTGTCGCTAAACAATTAATCAGCCTTTGTACAGCTTTGCTGACATGACAGAAACACTTGTTCTTAAGCTTATTGGAAGTGGACAAACAGTTGACGACCATAGTAATGCGATAAAGTAATTATGTCGTATTAGGGTCAGGAAAGGTTAGCTTTCTTCGTGAAGATCTAAATCTAAAGCACGATTCATACGCATATATATTTAATACAGTAATTTTTTTTTTTTAATCGTCAATTTTTTGGCCGTTTCGTGTAGTGCTTGATGTTGCAGCTACTGAGAAACGTTGCCAAAAAAACTCAGTAGGAATCCCTTTTTTAAATAAAATCAGGATCAACATAACATCTAATAACAAATTTATTTTTGATTGTTATAATAACGATTGATTCTTTGATGTATTTCAAACTTCAAACTAAGAGTACATAAGTAAATAAAAATGTTAGTCTCAACTGAAATAACGGCCCTCGTCACAAAGTGTCTGCACCGTTAGCTAGATGAAAATCACATTATGTCTAGGTTCAAATACGACACGGTTAAGTGTGTGAACTCGTAAGTATGTAGTTATCCTTCGGATCCCCTTGTTTGATCATCAATCACTAACAAACTTATGAGACTATTGACTTATTCATAACCGTTCACTTGTGGAATTGAAGAAGCTAGGAAACAAACAAATTTAATTTTACTATTACCAATAATTGCGTCAATCTTACGTAGATTGTCTGTAAGTTTAAAATCCAATAGCAGCTATTATTTGAGCGCAAAGCTAAGTTGGCAACAGTGACGTACAACACCTGTTTAAGTCACACACGGTGCCATGAATAGCATTGTGTCATCAAATCCCTATGAGTTATGACATAACAGAATACATTTCCAATAGATGTGGCAACACAGTTATACCAAAACCTTTAGACTAATTAGATAATGTCATTGTCGATGTTAATGTTAGTATGTATTGTATAGCCAGCGCGAGACCTTTACATGAACTAGAAACAAGGATGGGAACATGTTAGACTTAGCGGGAGTGACATTCGATTTGAATAGTAATAGGACCCTTACTTAACCCAATCCAGAACTCAGTGTAATAGAACCCTTACTTTAATAACAGTAAACTTAAGACATACTGGACAATACACTTGCCATGCGAGATAAAAACGGGAGTATATGCCACTGTACCGGCCCTTGCGTACGTAAATAAATAATGTCTTACATAAACCCATGTTCCTATCAAAAAAATCAAATAAGTTTGGTATTACAAAGTGTTTTATTAGTATTCCTTAATATTAAACTTAAGTAAAGACTGCCTCGTTGGTCTAACGGTAGCGTGTTCACCCGCAGAGAACGAGGTCCTAGGTTCAAATCCCGGGTCGGGCCAAAGTGATTTCGAGCCTTTTCTGTAAAAAGAAAAATTTCTCAACATCAGCCCGAAGTCTGGGAGTTGGCGGTATTATACCCCCGTGCCTCGGAGAGCACGTAAAGCCGGTCGGTAGGTCCTGTACCTGACCTCTTTCCGGTCGTGTCGCCTGGCGTCCCATCGGAACATTAGAGTGATGGAATAGAGAGTGCTCCTGTGTTTGCGCACTATAATATGTCCCGCGCAGATGGCTAATCTCTATTGAGAGTAGCCGCCGTAGCCGAAATTCTACTAGCTAGGAGGACATTATTACTTAAGTTGTATAAGCTGCTTGTGACGAAAATTCTTCTTCTTATCGTGTCGATGGTAAGAATTAGATTTTATCTGCCCAAAATTGAGCAACGCTGATCGCTTTGGCTGAAGCGTCATACAAGTCCTGAAGGGAACAAGAGACTGGACAAGAAGGACAATCAGATAAATGAGCCATACTTCGGGGTGACACGCTGCACTCGCAGATGTTTTGTGATGAGGGAATGTAACCCCATTTGCACATGTTTTCATTGGATCTACCAACCTGGGTACGTAGTCTATTAAGAGTCCTCCAGGTTGGCCATGGTAAATTATATCCCGGAGGTAATTTTTCCTTTGGCGAGACAAACAGAGGAGGAGCAAATTTATACATGGATGGTGACGAAAATGCCGCCACATTCCGCCACAGACTCTCTCGCCAAAAGTGGAAATTTCATCCTTATCACCTGGATGAATGGTCATCTACCACTGTGCGTTTCACACGAAATTTTTTGCCACGCACTACCGCTCTGTGGAATCAATTAGCTGCGGTGGTATTTCCGATCCGGTATGACATGGCAACCTTCAAGAAGCGAGCCTATTCTTTTCTTAAAGGCTGGCAACGCACTTGCAGCTCCTCAGGTGTTGCGAGTGTCCATGGGCGGCGGTGATCAGGTGACCCACTTGCTCGTTTGCCATCCTATTATATAAAAAAAAAATGATAATTAATGATTGAAAATCCATTGACGAGCGGCATGATGGATTCGTGTCAACGCTTGCATCACTAGGCTGTTTAAAAATACGCCTTTACGAATAAGTAACCTTCACATACTAATGAGCCGTAAGGTGTCATATTGTATAGTTTAATGCAAATAAACTTTAACATTTTGTGTGATATTTGTCTTCTAACTACCCAACGGCAAGGTTCAGTGGAAGATGGATTGATACTTCAGATTATTAAGTGTTAGTTTTGCCTCGAAACTTTTAAGTATAGTTTATCCAACTTAAAAAAAAAAAAAAATAAGTAATTTTAATTTGAACAATTATGATGAACAATATCTGTTTTATATTATGTTTCTGAGTCATGGATGTTTTATATGTATTTAAGTATCTATCTATCTATATAAGTATGTATATCGTCGCTTGGTACCCATAGTACAAGCTTTGCTTAGTTTGGGGCTAGGATGATCTGTGATGATATATATATATATATATATATATATATATATATATATGTATATATATATATAAATCGCGAAGGTCTTCTTGCGTCTTTACTAACTACCACCCTGCGGCGTCCACTGAATGTAGTGAGATTTTTTATGTTTTCAATGCGTATGTAGGGTATTTTAATCAGTATCATATCAGTAGTCGACGTCAAATTTCATTTAAACGTTAAATGGTGATATTCAAATTAAATATTTCTAGCTGAATTTGTGCGTCCGTTCACTCTTAAATCTTTCTTGCACACTGAATACCTGCGTATACCTACTAAACACTCCATGAACATTCCCGCCTCCATCCGAATGTATGTTTAAATCAATTCCGTATAATGCTCTGCATATATCATAATGATTATAATGACTAAATTACATCCATCTACCTACTATTGAATTCAGATTGGTTCCGAATAACTGAATTAGTGCGACCGTTCACTCTTAAATCTTTCTTGCACACTGAATATCTCCGTATACATTCAAAACACTGCATGCACATTCCCGCCTCCATCCAACCATATGTTTAAATCAATTCCGTATAATGTTCTGCATATATCATAATGATTATAATAACTAAATTACATCCATCCTGTGCCTCTAAGCTTACCTGTTTATACATACTTACCTGTCCAACTCCGAACTTACCTGTTCACACCAGCCTGTGCCTTTTGAGCTTACCAGGACGAGTGAGGTAAGTTTGTATGTAGGTACAAACAGGTCAGAGGCTCAGGCTGATGTGGACAGGTAAGTCCGGAGTTGGACAGGTAAGTATGTATCAACATGTAAGCTCAGAGGTACAGGCTGGTGTGAACAGGTAAGTTCGGAGTTGGACAGGTAAGTATGTATGTATGTATTACAAAGTTGAAACGTCTCTTCAAGAAAAAAAAATTGAGGGCTGGAAGAAATTTTGTTTCTCCTTCTCTCCATCTTCCCCGTCTTCCCTTATGTGGAAAAAATTTAAAAGATTTTGACGTGGCTGCGTTCCCTGCAATCCATCAATAATTCCTCGGGAGACATCTAAATCCTTCCTTAACAAATTGGCCCCGTCTTATGTTCCTCTGTATGGAGAATGTCCTTCTTTGGGTATAAGTCCTCCCTCCTATGATCCTCTAGATAATCCTTTTTCTCTACCTGAGCTGGAGGCTGTATTACATAATGTACAGGATTCAGCTCCAGGATTCGATGGTTTTCCCTACTCTTTTGATAAAATGATGGGTCCTTTTGGTCAGCAATATCTTTTAGATATAATAAACTTATGTTTCTCTCAGGGATGCGCCCCTAACAACTGGAAGACACAATTAATCATTCCAATAATAAAACCTGGGAAATCACAAAATAACCCAAATCACTATCGTCCTATAGCTCTTTCTCCTGTTATATGTAAAATATTTGAGCACCTAATTAAAAACAGGTTGAAATGGTTCGTGGAAAATAGAGGTATTTTTGCGGAATCCCAGTTTGGTTTTCGTAAAGGATTTAGCACAATGGACAGCCTCGCTAGCTTTGTGACCGATGCACTGCCTTTAGTAAGAATAAATCTGTTCTTGCAGTTTTCTTGGACATTTCAGCTGCTTATGACAGTGTTCTTCTTTTAATACTCAGGACTAAGTTAAGTCAGCTGAGTATCCCAGTAAGGATGATTCATTGTATCTGCAATCTGCTATCAGGTCGCCTGATCAGCCTACACATTCCTGGGGAAAGGTATGGTCCCAGGTCAGTGTGGCGTGGATTACCGCAAGGCTCTGTCTTGAGTCCTTTATTGTACAATATTTATACATGTGACTTACATAGGTCTCTCAACATCAATTGCCAAATTTTGCAATATGCTGATGATCTTTGTTTGTATGTTACTGATTCGTCCATTGAAGCTGCTAAAAAATCCATGCAGGTTTCTCTAGATTCTTTAAACAACTGGCTTTTCTCCCATGGTCTCCATTTATCTCCCCAAAAATGCTCATCAGTCATATTTACCCGTAAAAGAGTGATCCCACATGTTAACCTAGAAATTGAGGGATCTCCTATCAGAGTTGAGGATAGAGTAAAGTTTCTTGGTGTTACTTTAGACTCTAAATTATCTGGCGTTTCACATCTTAATTATATTACTAACAAATGTGAAAAGAATGTAAATATGTTACGTGCACTTGCATTTGTTTGGTGGGGTGCTCACCCTTTCACTCTGAAACTTATCTACAATGCCACAATAAGAAGCTTACTGGATTATGGCACTTTCTTACTTGAGCCCTGCAGTAAAATCGCGTTGGCTAAATTAGAGTCCATTCAGTCTAAGTCACTCCGTATTGTTCTGGGTTGCATGAAATCCACGCCCATCAATGCTTTGCAGGTGGAGAGTGGAGACGCTCCCCTTGTTATTCGTAGACAATATCTTGCTGACAAATGTTTTTAAGGCATATTTTCTCAAAAATCACAATATATTGTCAAAACTGTCTGAATTAGTTAGTTTATATGATCAGAGTGAGTATTGGAAGCACAAAGCAAGCCCTCTAATTCTAAATTCATTTAAAAAGATTAGTATGGTAGAGATGAAATCCTCTATTTACCAGTGCACTAAATTCCCATTGTATGACTTCCCATATGAAATTCTAAATTTTAATCCAAATTTTATTCCTCACATTGGCATAGATAAACAAACTATTCATGCCAATGAAGTTTTCTCTTCTATTGTTTATGATAAATGGAGAGACTATCATAATTTTTTTACAGATGCTTCAAAGTTATCTGATGATAGTGTTAGTGTATATTATTTAAATTCTCAATTTTTTTTACAGTTTCAGTGTCCCCCAGAGGCTTCTGTTTTTACTGGGGAGTGCATAGGTATCCTTGAGGCATGTGTGTTTATCCTATCTCATAATACTATATCCAAAGCTGTTATTTTCTCAGACTCCAATAGTGCCTTGGCTGCTATTGTCAAAAATCCTTTTAAAGATTCCCTTCGCTCTCCTATTATACTGGAAATAAAAAAGTGTCTTCATTCTTGCTCTATAAAGAATGTAGAGGTCATATTAGTATGGATCGCTGGGCATTCAGGTATAAGAGGTAATGAGTGCGCAGATGCATATGCTAAGGCTGCTATTACCAGCAATTTGGCTGATCCTAAATATTTTTCGGTGCAGGTGTATGATCTACTTCACCTTCCCAAAACTTATATGCATAAGTCCTGGCAATGCTCTTGGATCGAATCAAGTAAGACCAAGGGCCATTGGTATGCCTCTATTCAAGCAGAAATACCCTCTAAACCATGGTTCTACAATTACAAAAAAGTTCCTAAACTTGTAACTTCAGTTATTTGCAGAATCCGTCTTGGCCATTGTTGTACCCCTGTCTTCCTTCATAAAATTAGGATTCGTGACAATTCCTTGTGTGAATGTGGATTAGATGATGGATCCCTAGATCATATTTTTCTTAAATGTCACTTAAATAAACCTTTCTCATTTGCAAATATTTCTTCATTAAACGTTCACCATCCTCTGAATGTACGTCACCTTCTTTCCTTAATGATAAAGCTTTTATTAAATTTATATCGACTAACATGATAAAATTATGATATTTATGATTATTGTCTTTGTTGATACGTAATTTATGTATTTCTATTCACTAACTCATATTTGTGTTTGTCTTTTGTTACAGGCTCTAAACTAGTGCCACAAAAATAAAGTATTAATTAGCCTTTGTAGTTTCCCATGAGCAGTCAACAAACACGTGACACTGGCAGAAATTGCTGAAAACATCGGCAAATTGCCATAACACAAAAAAAAAACTTCACCTAAACTTATGTTATTAGGTAGCTTGAAAGATACATTAGACAAGGAATTATTAACATCGAGTGGTATTCCTTGATTTGGTACGAATTTATCTGCTTTATAAGGTTGAAGAAGTTACGGTTTGCCAATTTAAGAATCCTCCTTGCACTTCTTTTCATTGTGATTCATATATTATTATAATCACTAACTATAATAATAGACCAAATAAATAACCACTACAATACAATAATTCACTTTGGTGACAAGCTTGCATCACGGCCGGCACATGTCTTTTTGTTAAAAACTTCGGCACGCGAGCGCGCTGAAGCCCGCCGCCCCGCGCCCCGTTCCATGCGTCCCTCGTGAACCCCGAATAGGCCTCTCAGACACCGTACCTAGTGCCGGTTTAAGGATATTTATGAGACGCAAGATAGTTGTCACGAAAACATGATAAAAACTTGACAAATTAAGTACGATATTCAATGGACACGATAAGATCGGTGAACTGAACTTAAAGTATACGTGGTAAATTATACGCTGAACACTAGCGCCCTCCAAATTTCAGTCTGACGATGGCGGAACTATATTATACGCTAAAAGGCATTCTAGTGATGGAATTACGTCCATGCCAATTTTTCGCCCTTGGATTCTAATGATCATAAGGGACCCTTGGGCTAAAAATGAGGGTCGGTCAATCTTGCGTCCGTATACCGGACGCACAAAGTCAGTCGGACGCAGCATCATCGGTAAATAACGCCATGTAGGACGCAACATGTCCTTCAAGATGTATATATATATGTATATATATATATATATATATGTATGTATATATATATATATATATATATATATATATATATATATATATATATATAGCGTGTATTAAGATCAGATAACATTTATCACCCTACTTATTCATTGTTTATAGGTAAAAGTTTAGCTTAGCTTTTATTAACAATAAGGCTGCTTCATTTTCATCAAGATTAGCCGCTTTGGACTAAAAATTAATGTTATCATTGTACTTAATTCACCATTACGTTCAGCTGCAATAACATTTTGCTCTTGAAAAACGATTGCTCATCTCCTAATGCATCTATTCACTTATATAAGTACGAAATTGGTCCATTTATTAGCCAATCTAATATGTATAGCAATTTAGTTTCAAACAATTGAACTAATATAGTTATTGCGTCATCTGAATGTGCGTGCAGACCATTAAATGAATCGTCTTAAGTTTTTTGTTTTATTTGTAAACACCTTTCACAATGTTACTTTGAAGATGTTTATCTCTCATTCATTACAGTTTTTGTACTTTCGATTAACTTGTATAGAAATTCCAGATTAGATTAAGATTTGATCAGTTATCCGTATTATTCGTATAGGTAAAGGTTACCTTAGTGTCACAGTTACAAAGTCCTTTTTTGTCGTCATCATGTCAACCAAAATACATCCACTGCTGGAAAAAACCTTCCCCAAAGAATGGTGGGATATGCTATAATTGCCACGTTTCGCAGACGGGTTGGCGATCCCATATTTCGTATTTCACAGAAAAACGCTGCTGCCCGTTCTCTAGTAGGTCTCCTCGTAGGATTACTGCGCCCCCCACGGGATGAGATGGGGTAACGATATTCCATGCTGTCATCACACAGCAAATCATTTTTTTTTTTAATCATCATATTGGTAACTTACTGACTTTAACGCCAAAGATACCATTTGCATTTGCATATTTGCGAATGCTTATTTGCTGACTCGGTAGTATTAAAAAGAAGATTTACAATTTTTTTATTTTTGAAAGAAAGAAAGAAAGAAAAACATTTATTCAGAATAATGCACAGACAACAAAAATATAAAATATTCTTAATATCTAGCTGTGATGCTATGCTGAGATGGCTTCTCTTGCATGCACATACATAGAGACACCATTTGCGGGTGACATACGTAGGCATTCGCCCTGCCAAAATGTTGTACCATACAAATACATTATGAAAACAGACCTTCAAATATTTCCCTAAAACGTCCCTATATACATCTAAGTTCTAATCCGTGACTACCGTAGGCCTAATTCAAATTACAATATCCTGCACTCGCAACTAATACCAAACGCCAATAACGCTCACTTTCAATGAAATAACGACTCAATCAAAGAATTTATTGCATTTGCCGATTCGTGACTCGCCTCCGCCAGAGGTCAGCACCCATAGTTATTGGTCAGTGTATGGTCTATTAGATCAAAATCAGATTAATATTAAATTATTCCGATTGTTATCTATACTTTGTTTTGAGTGGATGTTACGTTGTTAATCCAGGTTATAAAACAAACATGAATAAACAATTATATCAAAAAAACAAACGCATTTGCTAAAGTAATTTAAAATGATCTTAAAAACGAGATAGACGAGTTTCTATATTCAGCTTAAATTGATGCTTCATGCTAAATATTTTTGGTTTAAATATATAAACACTTATAACTAATGGCCATATAGTCACAGCACAAAATAAATACCTGCAAAGAACAGCATTGAACCAAGTAATATTTATATGACCCTCGTTTCGAAGCACGCTTTGAAGGTGGTTTAGTGGCTTAGTGTATGAAAGAAAAGAAAGATACATAAATTTATTCAACAAAGACACACAGGAATGAAAATTAAAACGTTAAAATACATAGACACTTGAACATAAAAGATATTTATTAAACAAGAATAAGTTGCTAGTTTTATTTCTCTGCCGAACTGTCACCATCTCACTCAGCATAAGCTAGATGGGAGCACACATCGCTGGTTTTCCGTTGGCAACCGTGTGTGTGTAACACTTGGATGGTATAGCTAATACAAAACAATAAATAAATATAGTACAAAATAGCATTTACCGATTATGTGACATCTTGATCAAGGATAGTCTTTAAAATTATCAATTATAGTAGGTGTTATTAATGAAGAATATAACACTTGCTTACCTTTTTCAACAGCGCGCTTGTAACTTTACTGCAGGAGATAGTTATCAGTAATGCCGTCTAACTTCAATAATGAAGCCATGTCAGCAGTAGAGTATGTCATATTTAGGAGGCGTTGATTTACTGTTCGACAGTTTTCGTTTAGGGCAATATCTATATAACTGGCGCGGATAAATCGTTACTATAAAGGGATAAAGGAATGCAGTTTGTAGTGTAGTAATTAGACTCTCAACGTAAATAGTCCTACTTCCTACTAATATTATCACCGTAGCCTAGTTGGTGGTGCTCCTGCCTACGAAGCTGGTGGTCCTGGGTTCGAATCCCGGTAAGTGCAAATATTTGTGTGATGAGCACGAATATTTGTTTCTGAGTCATGGATGTTTTCTATGTATTTAAGTATTTATCTATCTATATAAGTATGTATATCGTCGCCTGGTACCCATATTACAAGCTTTGCTTAGTTTGGGGCTAGGATGATCTGTGTGACATTGTCCCTGGATATTATTATTATTATAAATGAAATAGTTAGTGCGTATAAATGTATAGATTTTTGTTCCTCTTTCACGTATAACTTACTAAACGGATTTTGATGAAACTTTGTAGTTAAATAGCTTATATACCCGAATAACACATGGCTATAATTTAAAAAGTTTAACGCGGGTAAAACTGTGGGGTACAGCTATTTTATAATACTACAAAGGATACACCACATATAGAATTAAGGGCTCTTGTATGTTGGTACCAGAGCACTTTATGTGCGGACGATAATTAAGGGCCATGTCCCCGAGTGCAATCGGAGCGGGAGTATATAATTACTTTATGATAATGTGTTGTGAGTGGACCATGCCCATATGGACACAACAATTACACACAAGTTAACAAATATCCTACAATGTGAATTAAAATAAAGCTTTTGGATAATTTAGATATGACAATGTACTATGTTTTAACAATAATAATAATATCTGGGGACAATGTCACACAGATCATCCTAGCCCCAAACTAAGCAAAGCTTGTACTATGGGTACCAGGCGACGATATACATACTTATATAGATAGATAAATACTTATATACATAGAAAACATCCATGACTCAGAAACAAATATTCGTGCTCATCACACAAATATTTGCACTTACCGGGATTCGAACCCAGGACCACCAGCTTCGTAGGCAGGAGCACTACAATAGTATTTAATATAGCAATAGTAATTAATATATCGTCGTGGCAGAGAAATCATAAGTCTATATTCCGAGTACTTCATATATTCGAGGTTAGAGTGAACAGGCATCTTATGGGTAGGCGCGGTCCACCTCCGACCACATCTTCATTTACCATCAGGTGAGATCGTGGACGAGCTCAAACCCATTTTGCATAAAATAAAAAATATGTATTTCTTATTTGTGTTGTTGTGTACATTATTTCATTTCATTTTAGAAGAATACAATATTAATTTTGATACAAGTAGTTAATGTATATTATACAAAACATTAACCTCGAATATTCTTAACAAATGGCAATACTACTAAGATACGAATAGTACCAACCACGTATACAAATGCCAAGATCTATGCAAACCTAAGTAATATTATTCTAATCTACATAAATAACTTCAGTAAAGCCAGTATTTTCCTAGAAAAGCTCAATAGTGTGCCGTAGAACCTCTCACTTATAAACACAGTAAGGTCACCTAGAGATGACCGAGGTTGCTCCACATACTATCGGTTGATTGAATAAATCATCGTAATTAAGATCGCGACATACTGCATCGTTAATTCGAACTTCTAGTTTGGTCTGATGACGTAACTGGTTTGTTACTTGAATGATTAGAAATATACAAATATGATATTTGTAGCTCAGAAGTGCCTGTCCCAACATGGTTAGACTTTTCTACATAACCAATACCGTGTTAACAGAAAAAATCCAACCTTTGGCATATGCCAAGGCTTGAATTCCTTTTTATTTTGAACCAAAGGGCCAACAGGTATCACCAATGTTCCAATATAAACTGGTTCAATACATAAACGATCAGAAAACCATTTCGTTAAATTGTACCCTCTAAAAGATATACGAACCAGAAACATACCTGAACCAAAGAGGATATACCCGAAATCGATTGTAACCTTAAAAGTCTAAATAAAATTATGCATTTCAAAGATACGCTCGTCGGCTAAATGTGAGATTTATGAACTTCATTATTAATGATATAGAATCATTTAAAGCTGCTGCCAAAATCAATTTGGCTAATTTGTTTCGAAGACCATCAATGTTATTTTTAAAATTAATTTCAAAGTCTTTCCAGAAGGAAACATGACAACTAACATATATTATAAAAAGTATTTTGACAGCTGAATTTGATTTTAAAACTTGTACAACAAATTGCACAAGTCATTGCAATACAACGTAAAATATTGTTCATGATATTGTTTCCTTGCTTTTTAGCAGCTTTTTCTATTTAACCCTTTAACTCCTACATGTCTTAAAGGACGTACCTCAGTGACACCCATTTTCAATCCTTGAGATCATCAGAAAATCTAAAATTGTGTAGTTGTAAATTATTCTAAATTATAAGACGCACAAAATAACATTTAAGGACAAGTCATTCCGAGTACAGAACAGCCCAACTGTGGAATGCCTTGCCTATAGCTATTAGACGCACTGAAATAATATTTATAATCGAAATGCTAGTTAGAGAACACTATTTTGTGTTTATGAGAATGTGTGTGTCTTTTATATGTGTAATTTATATTTTTTATCATACTGAAATTTTAAAAGATTTTTAGATATAAAATTTTAAAGATTATAGATATATCAAAACTTTGGTGCACACCTACTGCCTAATAATAATAATATTCAACTTCTTTCCATCCGACGATCGTCAGGATGAGATCGCATTATGCGAGAAGTTGGACCTTTGTACAACTGGTTTATAGGATATGTCACGTATTTCTACACTAAATCGATCAATTTTTCACAGAAACAAGGCTTTTTCAGCGATGAGACCTTAATGAATGAATTGATTTGCTTAATTGATTTTTTTTCATATTAACGCCTCTACGCTGAAGTTTTAATTAGAACAGCCTTATTTGCACTCTTTATGGTACTGATATTTTTGTGCCAAAATTTTCAATCGTTTTGGAGACCAAAAATAAATATTTACTAAACCTCACCTTTAAGAAAATGTATTTTCTGCAAATGTATCATCTTAAAACAAATATTGAATAGATTTAATTGGAATTAATATTCCAATTAAATCTATTCAAAGATATATAAGATGATATATAAGATAGATAAGATGAAAATATAAGATAGAGACGATATATAAGATAGATAAGATGAAAATATAAGCATAGTTTAGAGATAGCGGCCAACGTGTCTTATCGCTACTTAAACCAGTCTATCCAAGAATGCAGGAAGCTCGACCCTGCAAGGCTAAATACTGTTACTTATTATGTAGATCAATAATAAATGTAATATGATTGTCAATTATACTACAAAGGAAAAAAGGTTTAAAATTCAATGCGGTCCATAAAACATATACTTAACAAATCAAATATGCAATATGCGGAATCAATTTTTTATTTTTCAATATATGCATTGATTAGTAATTATAATATCGGTATGCAGCAAAAAAGTTATTAGAACTGATTATAGCTTATTGACTCGTAAACTGTGCAACATTAAGTTTTTTATTCTATTTCGTCACTTACACATTAACACTTACTACCCAGAAAATAACTAGACGAATAGAAATAGACATGTCCAATTTAAGTCTTCGACGAGGATCGAACCCGCAAGACCAGACCACGTTAGACCAGAAAGAAGTTTCACTACACTAAAAACGGTTCAAAATATTAGCATACTCTTAAATAATTCCATTATAGACTTTAGTTCATAATGTAATTAACCCCGTGTTCAATGCGACCACACAGTGACTTTTTTAAATGTATTAATACGTATAGTAAGAAATTTATAATATAACTTCATATTTACCATCATCATCATAATACCAGCTGAAAGTCGTCCACGGCTGGTGATAGGACTCCCCCAAAGATTTCCACAATTGTCGGTCTTACGCTACCCGCATTCAGTTCAAATTTATAAGAGAATAATCATTTTGTTTGATACAATTAGAATTATTATCTACTAGCTGTGACCCGCGGTTTTACCCGCGTAAAAATTTATAAATTATCACAGCTCCTTCCCCGTTGGTGATAGCGTGATAATATGTAACCTATATGTTGACCCGACCTCTTAGTAATATTTATGCAAAATTTGAAGTAAATCCATGCAGTACTTTTTGAATTTAGCCCGGGCATACATACAGACAAACAGTATTTTTTTGGCTTCGATATCGATAGTAGATCACGCCCCAAGTATCTTTTAAAAAAATATTCAATGTACCTACAGTTTCAACTTTCCTACGATTTTATTATATGTATAGATTAGTAAGAAATATGAATAGTTTACTTTCGACTTCCACAGGCGTCAATATCGCAATTTACAATTGCTCGGATATGGTCCGACGCTTGCATTACATTTATGCAACTCTGTTATACAGTTATGCGATACATATTGCTCAATAATTCGTGATAACAAACCTTATTTGATATCTTTTCGTCATCTATTACAATCAAATGAAAACGTTCATGTGTTTGTTGAATTACAATAGTCATTTTATATTAATAAACTGGCTGTGCCCCGCGGTTTCACCCGCGTTAAACTTTTAAATTGTTATTCGGATATATAACCTATATTACTACAAAGTTTCATCAAAATCCGTTCCGTAGTTTTTGCGTGAAAGAGTAACAAACCTCCACGCATCTATAGACCCATACTCACACATTACACACATACATACATACTTTCGCATTTCTAATATTTCAATAAATACATATACCGGGCATATTATGTATAAAGCGCCATCTAGCCCAAAGTAATAATAAAGTAGTTATAATGGAGTACAGGCCTTTAATGTTAATTATTATTAATTAATTATGGATTACGATTCACCTTTTGCAATAAAAATTGATTATTATTGAAAAAATACATATCTCGGACATATTATACAGCGCCATCTAGCCCAAAGTAAGGGATGCTTGTAAAGACGCCAGTACATCCAGCTACCCCAATCTGTCAAATTGATTTTATTGATTTTCAACTTTATCACATAAGCATAAGGTTCACTTTCAATTGAGGAAATTTGACAGATTGAGGTAGCTTGATGTGCTGGCGTCTGTACTATGGATACTAAACAGCGGATAGAAATACTTATTTACTTTATTTGTAAATATATACGCATAATACACAGAATAGACTAAGACAAATGAACTTTGGATCAGACGCTAGGTTCACTTCCAACCGAGTTAAGTCACTCGATATAATCATGACATGATGATAATGATGCATTTACTTTTATGTCAACAGATGTGATACTGATATTTTGTTGTTGCTATAATAAATGTTTAAAAAAACGCACGACCGACTTGAATTTTTCTATATAAATCCTAAGTTTGTAATCAGATTTGAATCATATGTATTTACATACGATGATGTCGAAAGCATATATCGAAAAATCTAGGATTGTCAAAAGGAGAGATGTTTTTAAATTGAGTTTTTTTAAACATCTCTCCTTCTTTTTTTTAAGGGGTAAAAATGAGCTTTTTAATAAAGTGTTGATTACCAACTTGAACTTACAAAGGTTGGTTTTCGGATCCAATGGACATTTTGCGTATAACTCCATTTTTTATGACCAGTGACAAACTTAAGCCGTTTTTTGCAATCTTGGGATCAATATTAAATTCCCAGTGGGATGCCGTGTCTAAATTTACCGATGACCCAATCTGCAGTAAATTTAGAACATTTAGGAGATTGCCTAACTTTTTAAGTTAGCGTTATCTCGATGCAACATCGGTTGCAGTTTATTTTCCGAATCTTATTTTTTATTGTTTGGGTTTAGTAACTATTTTTTACTCCTATAATTTCATGGAATCGATTGGAGGCATAAAATCAGAAAGAAGAAAAGATGTAAATTCAGACTATTATTATTTACCTCGAAGAATAGCTTAAAAATGATGCACAAAATCACGTTTTTTATCATTCTCCGGGAGATGCAAATTAATTAAGATACGTAATAGCAACTTAGGACGGGTCGAGCAATTTATTATTAACAAAAGTGTCTTGGAGAGCTATAAAAAGTGTTTGAGGTCGACGTCCCAAAAATTAAGGAAAAAAGTGCATCTCAGGTATTCCTGCCGGTTAAAAATTAGCATAAACAAAAAAGTCCTGATATTGGCCGGTTCAATGATTTCAACTATACTCTCTTTGACAACCTTTCAATAAAGTTTTTACAAAGAAAATCCATCAATACTATTTAATAATGAGAAGATTTATTTATTTATCATTACTAAGATATATTTATTATTTTTTAATTTACAGGTAAAACTTCCAATTCTCATAGAAACATAAAGTATCTATCACACTCCATATAAAAACCTAAATTATATTTTTATATCACCAGCTGATACTGTCCAGACGCCAACACATCAAGCTACCCCAATCTGTCAAATTTCCCCAATTGAAAGTTTATGCGTAAGTGATTAAGTTGAAAATCTATAAAAGTAATTTGACAGATTGGGAAAGCTGGATGTGCTGGCGCCTGTACAAGATGTTATACATTGTTATACGTTGTTAAACATTGTAAAATTGCTACAGAATATTTACTTAGATACTATTCGTTAAATTGTTAACATGTCGTGATCGAATGACATCATTAATAGAAGTCAAGAACTTCTTAATTACATAAATACAAATACAGTTTTGCTTAACTGAGCAAGTGAAACGCTAAACGCTAGCATGCAATCTCGTAACTGTTACGAAACGTGGAGCGTGATCACAAAAAAATATACACATCTGTGCACATAACTATGTAAAAGTCTCACTTTTCATATTTCGAACTTTGTAACATACCTATGTTCTTTTGTAAACAGTCATAATACTATTTACAAAAGATCTGTTACAAAGTTCGAAATTTGAAAAGTTCTGCATGTATGGCGTAGTGGTTAGGGTGGTCTTTGCCAATAGTTTAAAGTGCGTAACAACTACTTGTGCGACACATTTGTAGATCAAGTTCAGTGTGTGCTTTGTGTCCGCGAATTTCAAGTATGTATAGCGGCCTTGTCATTTTAAAAATAACTTCGTGTTTGTGAGACGCTTTAATAGTTTTACAATGTAGTTTACCAGAAGGTTTTTTTATTTTGGCTTAATGCGCTGACAATAGCTCAATAAGATTTTGGGCGATACTATCTACTAAATTCGTGTAGTTAAAAAAACAATAAATAAATAAGGGATGACTAACACACTGTCATCTAATCCCAAACTAGGCATAGCTTATACTATTATGTTGTCTGGTACAACAGATCATTGTAAACATGTCAAAGATAAATGACACTTACACTTGCAGGGTTGAATATATAATATACAACATCTAGTAAGAATTTATTTGCTATATTACACTTCACGACCCAACTAACTACTTAGTAACCTGGCTATGTTCTCTTACATAAAATATAGTACTAAGATTTCATGTAAATATAATGCCTTCAGGGAAGATCCTGGTGATCTGTATGTAGTACAGGTTTGCCTAGTTTAGACACTAGTTTCTCGCAAACGATATGTTCCAAATTCCCACAATTGTTAACTATTCTTAAAAATGTAACGTTTGTGAAGAGAAATAAGGAAAATTTCAAAAAGATAAACAAATAAAATTAAAAGGAAAATAATATTGATCTATTTATTTCAGCACTAACGCCATCTAGTAATACTAAGTTTTAAACTTTTGCATAGTTGATCTATCTCTTTGAGTATTGGTCGTAAACACATGGTAATGTACAGCCACAAAGTTCAGCAAGCAATCTATAAGTAACGTCATAATAATATGAGATTTACCTGTCAATAAATACCTCAGGGCACAAGACGATATAAACAACCAGATGCAATTTACAAGTAAAGTAGATCGAATCAAAACTGCTTAAGGCATTCTAGGTGTGGCCAACCTTGTTTAGACGAGACTTGCTCGCACCTAAGTTGCTATTTAAGATATTTAATGAAGTGCAACAGAACCCAATATAATCACCACGTTTGGCAAACAAGTTGGCAATCGTAGTACAATGGTCATAGTAGACAGAGAGATGCTGTTGCCCATTCTCTGGAAGATATTCTCTCGTGACGTCTTCTACGCTCTCCACGGAATGAGTTGGTGATAGTCTTTGCCATCACTTACACAGCAGTATATATGTCGGAGAGGGTGTTATTTTAAAATAGTATTGTAAGATGGCATAAACTTTGATATCAAGATTATACTCTACAACCTATTAAAAGACTTATCAAGAGCTTCCGTAAGTTATCTATTGGAACGAGTATCCAAAGCGGCATCATTAGGATCATACCAAATTTGGCTAAGAAGAGAAGGGAACACTGAGAGACGGAGAAGGTGAGCGTTGATGCATCAAAAAGGGCCCCTTAAACCTACATCTGAGTCGCAGGTCACGCGATGGTCCAGGTTTCTAAAAGAAATAGAATAGAATATAGTGTTAAGAATTGGGTATTTTTAAGGGGAATCAATCAGGTAGATGAGTGTCACAGCTAGGATTATTTTAAACAGTTTAAGTAGTCCAACAATATTTTACGCATGCTTTGTTATTTTATAACAAAAGATGGATTATTAATAAAAATAAGTGTACAGGATCATATTCCACTGATATTTCAAGAATACCTACATGTCTGATCGTGATATAGCCGATTATCTGCCCGCGTCGTATATAAATTAATAATAAATAGCTATTAATAAGTCTTTCTTGTCACTTCACAATTTTATCATTAGTCACATCTATTCATCTCCTGAGCGTTGTGCCCTTTACAAATATCATGTCATGCACCTCCCCACGGTCCCCGCTAAAACATCGCAACTAACCTTAGATTATCCTCTATCTTCAACAAAACGCTATCGTTGCCATAAATCAGTCCAATGATTAAGCATGACTGACTGTCCAGTGCGAATAAATACAAAACTGCACTAACGAAGCCTATTCAGTGCAAAGAACCAACTGGATATGACAATGTGAAGCTAGATTATGAAAGGGGTGACGTCATGAATTGTACATTATCATACATTGTAGCAGTAACCTTACATGTGCCTTCGATATTCTGCTATGATTGATTCTGATTGTCATTTGATGGAGAACTTAATGAAGAGAAAGTTGTGACTGCAGATTTGATTATGCACAACTCATTACTGTTTGCATGCCTGGAACAAATTGGATCCAATTAATTATGATTGCCTTTGAATAAAGTTATGAAGGTTTATGAAGGTGTGCACAGAAAAGAATCTGCAGTAGATAGTATTTCTATATAGTATACCAACGTATACCCGGCTCGCAAAAGTAGATATAATTAAATTTATTTTAAATTAAATACAGTTTATTGTTTGTTTATAACTGATAAATAAAAAACATATTACAATTAAAATTGACGTGACGAACATACCTACGAGTATATAACGTAGTGAAGAATTGTTCCGGGTAACTCTCATGATTAATTTTATGATGGATTCCAAAAGGAAAACTATTTCCTTAATTTCTAATTAAGACGCTGTTGGGGCTGCCCCACACCCTGCGCACTACTAAGTGCGCAGGGTGTGGGGTAGCCCCAACAGCGTCTTAGGCATGGTTGCCAGTCGACTGGATTGTCAATACGTTGGTCAATATTGTGCGGTCTCCGAAGACATAGCACAATAGTGACACAGCCTTTATTTATTTATTTAAATTTATTTTCTTGTTTTTTTAATGTCTGTGCTTATTAACATAGTCGTAAGTATTAACCAACAATCTTGTTGAGTCTTGGTTACAATAAAGAAAAATCCTATTTTGTTCTACATATAATGTTTAAGTTCAGTCAATTGTTCTTCAGCCGCATTAGCATGCATAATGTAAATGAATACATGTTATACATCAAATAAAACACCAGCAATTTTCATAATAAAGTTTCATAATGAGAATATATCCTTCTACGCTATTGCATTACAAATGAACTGAATGAGTTTTAACACAAAAGACATGAGTCATTCATTACGATTTATTTTTTACAAACTAAATTTAATTTTAGCATAATCATACAACAGAAAAACTATATATATAAAAATCGAAAGTGAATTCCCGCTAATACTTCAATATACAGTTAAAATTGATATAATGATCATGGATTGCTATTATCTGAAATCGAAAGTTATCTGAATAGGTTTAAACGGTTAGAAAAGATTTAACGATTAAACGGCGTTATGTTGTAAAATAGAAATAGATTTTAATTGGATAATAGTGTTATATTGATTTACCATAACACCATACAAATTTAATTACTGTAATAAAATGATAAATGAAATGTTTATTGTATAGTTTGGAGTTTCGTCCACATGTATAATTAAGAAAATGAAAACAGTTAAATTTAAATACATTTTAAGTACAACTCGCGCCCTATAGACCAATCTTTGTATCACGGGGACTTTACAAACATACATCACGTATGTATAAATAAGAAACCAATTAACATAGATAAATAGTTTAATAATGAAATAGTCCGAAAAAGCACGAAAGCTTCTTAGGCTAAATGTAAACGTCGTGTTAAAAAGAACTTATATTAACTCTAATATGCAAACTCTGTCTCGATCAGGAAGAGATAAAACTGCTGACTGCGATAAAACCGCTTACTGTACATATTTATATTGTAATTCTGGTCTCATGTATTGTATACCCTTGGTAAGCAATTAAAAGTATATTTTTTATAATATCTCATCGTTTTACAATATTCATAGCGAACATATTCCTTGAGTAAACACTCTGAGTCAAGGTTCCAACCCCTAAATGTATTCCCTTGACATCGTGCCTTAGTTTGTAGTTTATTCTTCAGCCTCCACTCGCCTCTAGTGTCCGTCACAAGATCATCGGTCCATTTTGTAGGAGGCCTGCCCACGCTGCGTCTTCCGGTTCGTGGTCGCCACTCGAAAACCTTTTTGCTCCAGCGGCCGTCGGCTCTATGAGCTATGTGCCCTATCCACTGCCTATCCTACCACGTCGGCAATCTTTCGGGCTATGTCGGCTACTTTGGTTTGCCTGCGGATCTCAGCATATCTGATACGATCTCGCAGGGAAACTTCAAGCATAGCCCTTTCCATTGCTCTTTGGGTGAACATATTATTATATAAATGGCATTTTAAAAACTGCTTCCTCGAAGATGAGGGACTCCGGGTTACTTTAGTCACGTCACCAACCGTTCAAAATACCTTCGGAGTTCTGTAACTCTATGAAGTTAAACAACCATGAACTTATGCAGCTTTATTGTGTGTAGTTTACTGACCTGTGAGAGCAATTTATTTCAGTTTAATAACTATAAACATCTACTTTCGGCTGTAAATATAATTTCCAATGTTATTGTCAGAGATAACAGTGTGCATAATAGGTCACGTCTCAGTGGCAAAATGGTTGCTATTGTTAGTTATTTGTGGGCAAAAACATGCCCATAGTTACACAGACCAATGCCTGCAGATATAAATAAAAATAAATAATTAAGTGTATGTATCTAATTAAGTAAACATTGTTGATGCCTAAGATTGAAGACTTGGCTAAGTTTTGAACGTCTTAGTACTTTAATATTTATAATAATAACAATAAAGATTTATTGTTATTATTATCTTTGTCTTTTTAGACAAAATTGTTTATGACATTTCTTAATTATTTTATCAAAATAAGAAAATATCTTTTATTAACTTATTGCCTCTATACTAGTCCAAGCCTGTGTAGTGTTGACCAAATGATTAAATAACAAAATGAGCAGACCCAGTAAGTTGGTAAATTATTAATAAAGAATTTTGGAAGTAAAACTTCTTTACACATGCGTTATGATTTGGGGAGTAAGTTACGAAAAGTGTGATCGGGCGAGGTGAACGGAAGTTAAGAGGGAGATATAAGTTAGTGAAAATAGAAGGCGAGAGAGTTATTTTTCGTATAATACTGAAGAGGCAAGAGAGAGAGGTGCGAGGACACATTCTCTTTCTCTGATTCTATCATAGCCAGTTACGTTTCGTATATCTTAGTTTTACTTCAATCGTATGGTTTAATACACACTCGTTTTTTTTATTATATGATTTATTATCAATCATTACAGATCGTGAAAAATATGAATAGTTGCCCTTTCGATTCAATGTTTACCAAGAGCGATGAATTTGAGTTAAAAAAAATGTAATGTAAATTAACCATTTATATAGTTCCGTGTTTCCAAATCACTATCAATAGTTCACGCATTAGTATTGTTGTATAAATCATCAATATGGAATTGATCTATTCATCAACACGTCATCAGATCCTTTGTAATGATTTTTTGTTTACTCCGATATCATACATTATATTGCCATCATAACTTTGAATTGTTTGTTTTTTATTTTAAAATTCTAATACTAATAAACTCTTTATTATTAATACTCAGTAATTTTCTCAATAATTTTCATGTATGTTTAATAATTTTGAACAAAGGATAAATAAAGAAGACGATAATAAAATATATTTTTCTTTGATACAGGCAGAAATATTAAACTCCCATGAAAATTGTTCCTTTGTTCTTCTTCTACTTATCGTGACGATGCCGCGATGGTTAGAATTAAGTTTTATCTGCCCAAAACGGACAACGCTGACCGTTTAGCCTTAAGCGTCATACAACTCCTGAAGGGAACAAGAGACTGGACAGGAGAGACAAACAGATAAATGCGCCATACTTTGGGGTGACACGCCACACTCGCAGATTTATTTATAATTTTTAGAAAACCCTTATCCCTGAATATATATATTCAGGGATAAGGGTTTTCTGACACTTACTGGTATTTATATTCTGGAAATTTGTATTTTTGTAAAACACAACATGGAATATTTTGTGCTCAAATCTGCCACCAGATCTAATTGACGGACTAGATATAAGTATAACTTACAGTTGCCACCATCCATTAATAATACAATTTTTAACAAGAGTGCATTTGTTAGTGCAATACGCATATATAATCATCTACCTGTTAATGTCAAGGAATTGGAAGGCAAAAAATTCAAAAACGTTTTGAAAAAGTGGCTTATTTCCAATGTGTTTTACGATCTCAATGAGTATTTTGCCAAAAAGTAGTCCTTTTTTCTATAAATGGAAATAAATAATTCCACAAATATATTATAATAATAAGAATTATTATGTACTATGTTTAATTCATAAGCCTTATTGTTGCACGCCCGACATGGGTAGCTGTTGATACTCAAAATAGTATATCATCCACAACCGTGTACACAGTTTTAGCAATAAAGAAATCTTTATCTAACTATATTTGACACAAAATACCTCGGCATATGTAAACCACACTAGCAGCAAAGCCGACATTACTAGAGCGCAACTCGTTGCATTGGATGTCATCTGTTGCGACAACGTTGCCTCATTGGGATTAATATCTAAACTTAGTAATAATAGCTCACTAACCTACAACAGCAAGGTCGTCTTACCGTTGCAAGATAATGAATGAAAACGCTTTGGTAAATGTAATGAAACTACGTTCAAATGTGTAGGGTAGTTAGTAGAAGGTCGTAGAAATGAAAAACGGTTATAAACTTATGACGTATATTGAATGGAATTCCCTAATGTGTAATAAACACGCGATCTAAAATGCATGCATGAGTGCTTAGCATAGATTAACATACATGATATTTTAGCTATTAGCCTATGGGTTATAGTTTCCTGCCTCGTTTGTCTAGCAGTATAAATTCCAATCCCAGATTGGGATAAAAACAAGTGATATCGTATGTTTATAGTTTACTGCCCGTCCAGCGGCATTTGACGGGCCGGTTAGCGTGTTTGGTAAATTTTTGGTTTTCTCGCCGAAGGTCGTGGGTTCGATTCCCACCCGGGACAGATATTTGTGTGCATGAACATGTATGTTTGCCGTGATTCTGGGTGTAATTATCTATATAAGTATGTATGGGATGCGATGGGGTTGCGATATTCTATGCCGTCAGCCACATGTTTTGCGCCCTCTATTTAACATATTTATGTGACGAAAACATTAACAGCCCTTTATCATATCAACTTAAACGTCTTTGTGTTAAAAGTAATATTTGTTTTTTTTTCAACAGGAACACATACAAGAAGTACTGGACAAATGGACACAGATCGATGACGAAATCTGGGCTAAGGTGATAGTGTTTGAAAGGAATCGGCGCGTTGCGAAGGCGTATGCGCGCGCGCCTGTACTCACTATCAACGGCTCGGATGACGGATTTGACGGCATGAGGTACTTGATCTGTTTATATTACAATAACTCACTATTTTATCTGACTTATATCTATTTCTATGTATGCTAGTTGTCAGTCTAATATGCTATAAGAAAAAGCAAGCGACTGCCGTCTGAAAATCCCTTAGGCGAGATTATTTCATATCATCAGTTTCTATTAGGCTAAATCTAGCCATTACGAGTATGGACTCGCAAGATACTTTGAGCAGTGAGTTTAAGCACCTATATATACCTATCTAGTGCAGGTTATACTGTGGATTCCGGTAGTCGTTAAGCCGTGTTAGAGGCCTACTAGGCGGCCTGATCAACTGTGTGATGTGATTAACCATTGCCCATACGAGAACGAAAGAAGGTTAATGAGAGAGTTCCATCTCTATTGTAGATGTTCTTACGAAGGCCAGCACAGCTTATTTTTATATGAGTGTAAGCTTAGATAAATAAATAAAAAGCGGCCAAGTGCGAGACGGACTCGCCCATGAAGGGTTCCGTAGCAGCAAGTAACAATATAAAAGTTCTTGTAGTAGTTGATTGAATGAAAGGAAAAGCGGTTTATGATTTATAACGTAGTAAAAAAAAGCTACTTACTAGATCTCGTTCAAACCAATTTTCGGTGGTAATTTACAAAGTAACGTACATGAAATATTTTTTTTAGTTTTATCATTCTCTTATTTTAGAAGTTACAGGGGGGGGGGAGTGACACTATTACCACTTTGGAAGTGTCTCTAGTGCAAACTATTGTGTTTAGAAAAAAATTACATTAGGAACCTCAATATCATTTTTGAAGACCTATCCATAGATACCCCACATGAAGAAGTTAAATGAAAAAAGTTGTTTCAGTTCTAAGTACGGGGAACCCCCAAAATGTACTGTTTTTATTTTTCTATTTCTGTGTGAAAACCTTAATGCGGTTCACAGAATATATCTACTTACCAAGTTTCAGCAGTATAATCCTTATATTTTAGGAAAAAAGTGGCTGTGACGTACGGACGGACATACATACACACAGGCGAATCTATAAGGGTTCCGTTTTTTTACAGAACCCTGAAAATAAGACCCAGTGCTACATAATTAACAGTTACCCCATAAAAAGATTAGTAAATATCAAATTAGCTTCAAACATTATCACCATAATCTCGAACGAGTTCTGATACAATTTCCTTTGACAAATCCGAATCCAATTAATTTCCCCGCATTTACCAGATATTTCTCAATCTTAGTACTCCATAAACACACCTAGATTTAATTATAAATCAACTTGTATCTAATTGTGGTCGTACTGCATTGCAAAATATTTGGTCTGAGTACTTAACACTATTGAGTCCATTGCGGCACGTGGGCGCCCTAAATTCTGACCAATCTAAGTTATTAGGGGCAAACATACTAATTCCTTGTAACTTATCTATAAATGTCAGTTAAGCAGTAACTCGATTAGTTGGAACAATATCGTCTACAGCTGTGACCTTTTGTTCTGTTAAATGTCGTAGTCGTATTTTATTTTCTGGCTTTTATAATAATGGAAATGCATATTTCATTTGTTTATATACCTTTGGAACTAAGTAATCACATGCGCTTTACACATATCTCATATTAAACATTTTTATTATGAAATCTTGACTGCACGTGCGGCACAGCAGTTTAGAAAGTCGCATCGCCACTTCGTGTCCCGTGTTCAATTCCCGCACAGGACAACTATTTGTGTGATCCATAAGTAGTTGCTCTGAGTCTAGATGTTCTTTGTTTCTGTCAATTATATGTTTGTAAAGTACCCAGGGACACAAGGATTCAATTTCCTAGTGCGGGCGTTTTTTAACAATCCTTAAGTGCGCTTTTCGTAATTTTTAAATAAATTGTTATTACCTTTATGTATGTGTTTGGACAGGCAACCATTAATTATATATTCGGGTTTCTTTACCATGTTTAGTTCCGTAAATTCTTAATCACCTTTATTATTTATTTCTATGTCAATATGATAAACTGCGTCTATATTTTAATTGTTCCTATTGTCGTTATGGCAAATGGTGTCTCAATAATTTAAGTATTGTGCAAGAATTTCTGGTTCAATTACAGCGAAACCTGTTGGACTGACTTTGGAGTCACGTTGTCGTGATATGTTTAGCTTATCGATTAGAACAAGACATTTAGCTTATTATTTTAGCAATTAAACTTATTTTATTACTTTGACATTCGTTTTCGTCAATTGTCTATAGTTTGACCTCAATTCTATCAGTCTTTAATTACGGATATTATGTCACTAAGTCAAGAACCTACAGAGCAAGACAACGCCCGTACTAGGTAATTTAATCTCCGTGTCGCGGGGTACTTTACAAACTCAGAACAACTATATGGGTCACACAAATAGTTGTCCGGCGCGGGACTTGAACCAGTGACACGAAGCGGTGAGACGACTATCTTAGCTACTGCGCCACACGTGCAGTCCATATATATAGTATTGTTATCTATACTTATCTATATGTCAGTGAGTTTTCACGTGCAACACGTGCAAAATCACAAAGATCATCATCATCATGTCAGCCAAATAACGTCCACTGCTGGACAAAGGCCAAGATTTCCACAATGGATTTATGTCCATCATTTGGAGGGATATGCCATAATCACCAGGCTTGGCAGGCGGGTTGGTGATCGCAGTATGATGGTCATAGTACACAGAGAGACGCTGCTGTCCATTCTTTAGGAGCACAGAAGACACTCCTTAATAATAACATTTATAATTTTAATGTTGTTTTTCTGCGTGTGAGTAAGGTCGCCAGAGCTCATCGCGGTAGGGGAAAGGGTCAGCAACACGGATCAAGGGTGATCACTTACCATCAGGTGACCCACTTGCTCGTTTCTCGCCCTCTGATATAAAAAAAAAGGTTTTTCCTCGGGTTGATTTCTACGCCCCCCACGGGATGAAATCTTGTGTCGATTTTCATTGCTGTCACTGACATAAATCTATTTAAATAATATAAATAGCAAGAAACTATTTAACAATGAGAATACACTTGAGTTACAAAAAATGTTTAACAGAGAGATATTATGTTTATATATAATGTCTAAATCTAATATATTATGTACTATAATAAGATTTATTATGCGGCTAATAACGCACTTTTATAAAGCCAATGAATGGTGTGAATTACATATAGATACCGAAGTGAGCGTTAACAAAGACACAGATGCAGCGAAGCGTAGACTCCGCAAGGTTACGCCAGCAATCGTTACTACAGTTTCACCTGTAAAAGAAGTATAAATATTATCAAGATGATAATTTGTGTCAGCACATGCGCTAGTGAAAGTTTTGCGTTCTCTGTCGTGCGTAGGTGTAACACAGACGTGTTAATGACTTGATCTCAAATCAAAAGGACTATCATAAAAGTAAATTATTATATTTCGTGATTAAGGCTTGGCCCTTAGCATGAAATGGAGCTATCTATATATATAAAAATCAATGCCACTTTTCATTGTAATGTTATAACTCAACAACGCCTTTACCGAGTTGGCTAATTTTGGTCTTGAATTATTTGTGGAAGTCCTGGGAAGGTTTGTACGTAGAGAAAATTTATAAAAAGTCTTGAAAATGTGTAAAATCAACATATTTCTATACTCCCATATACAAACAATTTGTACTAATACTTAAAAGCGTAGCGAAGCACGTACCGGGCCGCTAGTATAATATATAATAGAGAACTTAATAATATGGAGGAGGTTTTATTGTGAAATTTAAAACTAAATAATTAAACTTAAACATAATCTCTTGACAATAACTTGATACGAGCTAGCTAAATATCATTGCTATTATAAAATAAATTTTATAAATGTTTTCATACAATCAATACAATGTGTACGTAAATATCTATGTTACTAGAAATAATAATGTATATAACTATATTACTACAAACATGTTCTGACTATTTACAAGCGCTTTTTTAAAGTCTACGTGAATACAAACCTTTTTTATTTTATTTAAAAAATAACGTGTAACAATAAGCCTGCTCCATAGCCTGCTTTCTTATCTTATTTTATACTACATTATTTTTGCATTCGTATCGATAAAATGCCCCCCTCCGAACTTTAATCCGTCGAGTGGACCGCGCCTTCGCGTACTAACGTAAAGCGATTATTTCCCAAAAGTCACTCCACGTACGCCGCCCTGAGCCATGATTGGAATTGGAAAAGAGAGTTCCCTATCGCGTGTGTTACTTAGTAATCCTATATGTTAGATGGTTAGTTCCCACTCCAGTGAACCGTGGCCGATAATTTTAAACATGACTGAAGTAGAACTTAGATATAGGAAGCGTAACTGGCTATGAGAGAAAGAGATGAATTAAATGTGTATTCCCACTGTCTCTCCTGCCCCTACAGTAATATATGAAACATAAGTGACTGCAAAGAATTACTTCTTTTCCCCTCTATCTCCACTCACTTGCCTGTTTGCCTCGCCCGATCACAGTTTTCATAACGCTTTCGTCACTATTGACCAGTTTACTCCCCAAGTCAAGCATGCGTAAAGTTTATCTTCAAAAAGATTTTTTATTTTCATGTATTATTACTGATCAATTTTATTACTGCATTATTTTTAGAGGTATAAAATAAAGTTTAGTCGCATTAAAACTGAATATTATGTTGTTTAGACATCTACATAGGTATCGAGTCTATAGGTAATAGATGCGAAAGCATATTGTTACTGTATATTGTTACTTTATTTTATACCATAATCTTAACATATATGGGGGCTAAGTGGGTCAATTTAACGTGCATTATTAATGGCAAACTTATAATCTACCATAATAAATTAATAGTTAGAATCGAATTAAGATTCTAAGTAACAAAATATGCAATTTTAAACACCTGGTCTTCATAAATGCAGTGCTTTTAGTCTTGCTTATCCCTTATGGCATAACATTATACATTAGGCAACCGCTCAAGCGAAAACGTCGATAACGATTTGATTATGACAATCAATTGCTCAACCATGTGGTCGATTCTTAAACGTTGCGAAACTGATATGTTAACAGCTTTAAGTTCTGTTATGTTATGTTACCTATGTTCACATATCTATAAATCATAATTTGATGCACGTAGAATTCACTGTTCTGAAAAATGTGACTGGTCTAATGTTAAGTTTGGTTTTATATTGTTGTCTAATAAAATAACTCTGTTCCTACGGTTGTAACGTTTTGCTAACTAAATATATTATATACGCAGTTTACGTTCTCTCTTAAGTTTAGGTTTCTAAATTGCTTATTTTATGAATATTTACATATTCGTTTCGGCAGTTATCCTTGTGTATGATTTGTTTAAGCTGCACAGTAGGCTTGTAAAATGCCTTAACGCCTGTTGTCTATGACTACAGCTGGGGTAGACAGCTTAATGGGCCTCCCGAAGTATAGAGTTGCTCAGGTATTCAACCTTTGTAGTTGTAAGTATCGTTTAGTCATCATCATATAAACACCTTTAGTTTTGATTGACATACAATTGCCATACTATAATCGACTCAAATTATTTGTAGGGTTTAGAGTGAATTGTGGTACGATGTTCAAGCAAATCCGTTGACTGATGTAATATTCAAGATTTTTTATGATTCTGATTTGCATCAGTAGCCGTCAAAGGGTTAATCCATATTTACTAGTTTTTGAAGACCAAATAAATGATTTATTATTTAAAAAAAACCGGAAAAATGTTTCTACAATCGACACGAAAGTGATCGATTATTACTGCTTAGTATTTTTAATAGTTCGTGACTACTGTTAGATGATATATTATTTTCAATATATGTTATTTCCTTGTAACATATGACAGATAGAGTCGTTGAGTACCGAATGGTTGCGTTTCATTTAATGCCAGTGGTATGGGATTTAGTATGTTAATGATCGCAGGCTTGTTATTTGTAGTATACGTTTAAGATTTAGTAATGTTTATGTCGATTGCTAAACTGTCCGTGGTTGTGGATTGCGTAAGCTGATCGACGAGGTAAACTTCAAAGGACTCGAACCGTGTCGAGTTTATCTAAAGAATTTGTTACAGAATTAGTAGCAAATGCTTCAAATGATCATGATTCATCATCATTACAGCTAAATAAATACACTGCTGGACAAGCCTCCCTCAAGAATCATCTTGGGGGGATATGCCATAATCGCCACGCTTGGTAGGCGGGTTGGCGATCGCAGGAAGATAGTCATAGTAATCAGAAGGAAGCTGCTGCCCTTCCTCTGGTAGATATTCCCTCGGGTCGACTTCTACGCCCCCCACGGGATGAGATGGTGTGATGATATCATGATTGCAGTCACTTAATTGTCAGGCTATAATGACTGTATTGGTTGCTTAGTTATATATACTATGTATTTAAGTTTATTGGCCTATAAATAATAAAAGGGCCACCCCATCCTATCCCGTGGGGAAACAATAACAGGGCCACCCCATGCCAACCCGTGGGTGTCGTAAAAGGCTACTAGGGAATTCACCAGATAGAAGCGCTACCTGTGTATTAGCTACCACCCAACTGCGGTCGCCAACCGGCATGCCAAGTGCGGTAACTAAGGCAAACCCCTTCAAATGGCAACGTTATAGAAACTATTGGGAGCCTTTGTTAAGCAGTGACTGATATGATGCTGATGATGTGAAATAACACAAACAAATATTATATAAACCTCATTGAAAGTTATATCAGACGGTAACAAAATGTTATATTTCATTTTGTTCTTCGTGTCTGATACTCCCACCCAATCAGTAGTACGTAAAGTGTTTGACATAGCGTAGTGACTGTTGTTTTATAATATAACCAAGGCTGACCACTTCATACGCCTTTTAAAATATAGAGAAGCTTTGAACTTTAACCAATGCATTCCATTTTGGCCTTTTGGCCGAACTGCAATCGCTGTAAATGGTCATTTAACTATTCTAACTGAATACCGATCTATAGGACTATATGCCCAGATGCTTAAACTTCCGATAGTTTAAAAATTTGTGTCGGAACTTACGCCTTAAAATGTTGTTAGCTAAGTTAAATGTTCACCCGGCGGATAACTGTTCCATTACCTTCCTATACTCAGTAGATACATACAAAAGAATTCAACGCGGTGCATGCACAGTGTGCACTCCTTATCAAATTGAACATTGATTATAGGAATACCCGAAAGTCTTTTCCCCACTTTCAATTAGTTTAACGAAACATGATGGGCCGGTTCGCGTTGTTGCTGGTTCGATTCCCACCCACGACAGATATTTGGGGCATGAATATGTCTGTTTGTCCTGAGTCAGAGTGTAATTATCTATATAAGTATAATATGTATTCACAAAAAAAATAGTATATGAAAAGTAGTACAGTTAAAAAATATTCATTATTATTGAAAAGCAACGTATTACGGAAGGAAGTTATAACTTACAAACTAAGAATGACTAACCACCTCGTAACTCGGATTTAAATAAATTTTCTTCCTCCATTCCGAGTTATTTCTTTATTGAATAAATACATAAAATTAAGATGATAAGAGGAACGAGCGCGTGCCGATGTGATCGGCGCAAGCGCAGCCACTCGTAATGATACGGAAGTCAATGTAGCTGGCCGTAGATCATCGCTACTGGGTACACGGCAAGGAATGTATAGTTCGCACTGTCTCGTGCAATATGGGTCCAGTGGTTGGGGACGCTATTTAAATTTTACTTGGTAGCTGAATAATATAACTAAACTAAATGCTTTTAGTTCACATATCGATGGTCTAGAAGGCAAATGTAATATATAAGAATTTAGTTCGTACTTAGCACGTTTAGGATCAGATAGAAGATAAGGAGGATCACCACCATACTATATTCTAATGCTCCGTAAGGGTCTTAGCAAATGAACTCGTAAATTGATCTACTGGTGAGTATCGTTTGTATCTTAACGGCACAGCGCCAAATCCCAAGTTAAAAGACGGTACCGGCTCTTCCATTCTCAAAAGAGGATTAAATAAATAATTTATCAGAATTGACAGTTGAATCAGTTATCATATTTTGATTTATTTAAGTTTAATTAATTGGAGCTTTCAATTTCAATTCAAGAGTACAATACTTTATATAATTATATTTCTAGAAGCGTTACACTTAAAATATATATACATAAAATAAATATATGAGTTAAATCTAGTAAATTACTATATCTCTCATTGAATTGTTTCGACTGATGTGCAAAACATTATAATGTTGGATTTAATTAAACTAATAATGATAGTAACACCTCCAATGGGGTACCGTTGCGTTAAGACGTAGCTATTGAGTTCTATCTAATACCTCCTTTACGCAGCAGTACTTTATCAACCGTGCTACTGATGGCTTAGTCACCACTAAGGTGACATCTATCGGAGCTCTACGGGTACAAACCCTTTATTTAGTATTTGTAACCCTTCTCCTTTGTTTTTTACACTTTATTGAGTGCTAAATATATGATGATAAGTACTCGTATTTGTATATTTTTGAAATGGAACTGGTTGCCACATAGTTTTATAATTTTCCCAGTACTTAAAAAAGTAAGTCTAAAAAAACAACGTCCGAACGTTACCGTTAGTTCGTATCATCCATACACATATCGGACACAAGCACACTTAGACACAGAACAAACATTATGGGGCCACACAAATAAATGCCCTATCTAGGTTTCATTCCTAGACACGAGAGCGACAACTTTGTCAACAAAAAACAAACAAAAATGCCGTCATTATTACATATATGTACTTACATATATGTAATAATGACGGCATTTTTACATAGTATCTCGTATGAGCTAATATTCTGTTCTTCAAGCTATTATTAACCTTCGGACATGGTTTAACGGCGGTTGTTCAGTGACTATAAACGGAACCAACAGCTTAACAATCCTTCGGAAGCAAGGAGGTGCACACAAGTTAAACCACTTTGGCGGTGACCCATGTATTAAATATCCGCATACCTAAGTGCTTAACCTAGCCAAACACTTCCGGACTGTTGAGTGTGCCAGTTATCATTCTGTAAGTGATAACCGCCGCCTATACCTTTTTTATTAAATTGCTTTCAATACTCGTTAGGGCATCCCTAAGTAATTCTTACAAATCGACCACATTTAACTAATTCCAACATTAACTCAAAACCATTCCTTTAAATCCTGATTCATTTAACCATTTGCGCCTCCAGTTTTTACACTCAAACAAGGAAGTGTCGCCGCTGCAACCGCTATCTGATTCACACACACGAAAATCGCCATTTTAATGGAACCCAGCCCTTGCTAGCATTTAATTAGTTCAGATCTACGCCCGGACTTACAGCGAACAATAAAGATCGAACATTCCCTCCAATAATTAGGATTGGGAGACCCGTGATACTGCAGTACGATTCTAATTTTATGGGAATTAATTGGACCTATCTTGTAGGAAGTGGGACGTTGCTACTGTTGGATAAAAATACATTGTACGCATATAATTACATCGCCTATTTACATGGCTAACAATGTATTGGAAGCTGATAGAATAGGATTTAATTATTTAGAAGTTTGCGACGCAAGTTTTTACCCGTAAGGTATATTAATGTACCTTCTAGCTAATTATTAAGAGTAAAATGAGCCCAATACTTTGGAGGTAATTGTTCTTTACTGACCCCGTAGAATGTATTCGGGGAAGGCAAAGGATTAATCAATTTTTTTAATGGACTAGATAAGAAAATCCAAGAGTTACGTAGCTGAATAATAAAAATAATAACGTGGTAATTAATATGTCTACTTAGTTATTGAATAAAATTCTGTAGAAGAAATGAAAATATTTTTTACCCGTATTGCAAATAATAAGTACGATAAATCCTAAAGATCAGACCGTTAGACCGTAGGTCGCGCAATACTGACGTGTCCTATTAGAAATTAATTATCTCGAGTAAAATGGGGAAGAAAACCATTTTTGTGAAAATGCATGCCATTGAGTTCTCCAAAATTTTCTTGACAGCATTTGAAGTCTGCAAGCTTCCACTAGGTATGTGGTGAGCTATGACCTAACTTTTCATTGTAATAGGAGACCTTTGCCCTGCAATGGGACAGTTATGAGCTGCAAGTGGGACTTAGGACGCATCATAACTGATCTGCATTATAGCTAAAAAATTATCAGCATTCTGTAACTTGTGAATATATTGAAGTAATATTTGGGAATATCTTACCATCGTACTACATCTCGTATGTTATGATAGCATTAAGTACAGACGCCAGCACATCAAGCTACCCCAATCTGTCAAATTTCCCCAATTGAAAGTCAACCTTATGATTATGTGATAACGTAGAAAATCTAAAAAAGAAATTTGACAGATTGTGGTAGCTGGATGTGCTGGCGTCTGTACCTGTCGAGATATTAATAAATGGTTGCACTATGCCAAAGCCTTTTCCAAATCCATTAACCTTAACGTTTTGAATGATTGTATGAATTCTAAGATTATAAACTGCATTTAAACTATCTAACATGTTATAAAGATTACGACAGCAAAGCCTTGTTCAATATCAAAAATAATATATACCACGAGGATTGGTTGGTTGTCAAGAACCACAGCATAGAATCTCGGCGATAAATAAAATGAGTCTGTTTAAGGATAACAATTGCTCTATATTTACAATGAGAGAGAATGGTCCTCTTGTCGCGTTGAAAATAAAATAAGATGACTTGAGCAAGGCTTTACCTGGATATCATGATTTCACGTCATGAAATTTTATTTATTTACGTCTTAAGATTGGTTGGGGTTTTAGTGCTAGCAATAGCTTTGATGTTTTATGGTCAAAGTCATTTTTGATTATTGTTTTCTTATTTTGTTGTGAACCGAGGTGTTAACTACAAAAAAATGTAATATACTGTTGTGATTTGAGTTAAATGGACTAGACGTATAACCTCGCTGTTATTTTTTGTGGGTAATGATGAGTACTATAAAGGTGTGGTAGATTATTTTATGTATCATCAACAGTTTTTCAGCCCTCTCCAAATAATGATTTGCATAGGAAAATTTTGGCACCTTGAGGATTCCTAATTGAAGTAGCCTATTTTGATTACTGGTAATGTGAGTCAGCTAAAAGAAGAAATAAACTCAATTAAGCAGTTTTTGAGTTTAACTTTATTTACAAACAAATATTTAAAAAAATATAATCTCTTCTTTTTAACCGACTTCCAAAGGAGGAGGTTCTAAAGTTCACCGGTTTTTTTTTTTTTATGTATGTACACCGATTACTCGGAGATTTATGATCCGATTTACGTGATTCTTTTTTAGTTTGATGCGGAATAGCTGCTATTTGGTCCCATCAAAATTTTATATAGATTGGCCCAGTAGTTTTCATTTTATGGAAATTTTTGTATGAAATTTTTTGTTTAAGTGGACGATGTCGATGATGCACAGACGTTTGTAAATCTTGGCTAGTCAAGCTAGACTCATCCTGTTCAAGTGTGTCTTGGCATGAACATAAACAACAATTTCAGACGACTAGCGTTTAATACGCACGTATAAGCTTTTTTTTTGGAAGCGCATGTAGGCGCACCTTTTAGCACCAGCGTATTTTTTTATGTACGTACACCGATTACGCTGAGATTTATGAACTGATTTACGTAATTCTTCTTTAGTTTGATGCGGAATAGCTGCCATTTTTAAGGTTCTGTAGCCAAATGTATTTCACAAAGGTTCTTCTTGATTTGTCATGTCTGTATGTCTGCCCGTCCGTATGTCACAGCCACTTTTTTCCGAAACTATAAGAACTATACCGTCGAATCTTGGTCAGCAGATGTATTCCGTGAACCGCATTAAGATTTTCACAAAAAAATAGAAAATCAAACAATAAAATTTGGGGGTTCCCTATACTTACTTAGAACTGAATTTAAAAAAAAATCATTAATTATACATGTGGGGTATCTATGGATAGGACTTCGAAAATGATATTGAGGTTTATAATATAATTTTTTCTTAACTGTATAGTTTGCGCGAGAGACACTTCCAAAGGCGTAAAATGCCCCCCCCCCCCCCCCTGTAACTTCTAAAATAAGAGAATCATAAAACTAAAACAAATAGATGATGTTCATTACCATGCAAACTTCCACCGAGAATTGGTTTGAAAGGGATCTAGTAAGTAGTTTTTTAAATGCGTCATAAATCGTAAACCGCAATTTACCTTTCATTCTATCAACTCAAATACTTGTTGCTACGGAAAGAAACATTCCGCCTTTCACGGGTGAGTCCAACTTATTATCTAATCAATGATAAATAAGACCTAGGCTATCAGCCCTCTGCTCAGTAGACTCGTTGGCTAATCGATCATTAATAAGACCTAGTCTTCATAGACTCATACCCTCTGTTCAGCAGACTAGATGGCTATTCGATCATAAGATCATTCGAATATTATAATTTATATAATTATAATTCATAATAATATCTAGTGTATAAGCCCTCAGCACACAGACTTGTTAGTTAGATGGTCATAAATACGGCCTAACCTATGCGCTTCCTGTTCAGACTTCCATTAATCTTAGCTAGTCTAGACTCGTACTGTGCAAGTTTTCTTAGAGTGAACGTAATTTTATGTAGTTTTTCTTACTTTACAAACGGTCTTTTAGATCATTCACTGTCCCACAAGAACGTGAAAAAGAGTTTCGAACAACATTTTTTCGGAAGATGTTTCTTCTTTCCGTTATCGTTTGTTGTGATCTATAGTTTTGAGGCGCACGGCACCTTTCGAAGTCCTAACCATAGCTAGACACTAAAAATTAACAAATAAAAAAAACTTCGTTTAAAAAAACCGACTTCAAAAACTAAAAAGTATAAAAAAATATCTTAATAAAGAATTAATTTAATACATCACTTATAATATAATATTAATGAAATAATATAATTTGTATGTGCTACCTATTGATAGGTATGAAGTCGGTGCCAAGCCCTAAGCAAAATAAAAGTTAATATTACATACAGCTTTCATACTTTGTGATGAAACTCCTACACTAAAGATTAAGCTAAGTAAATAAACTTAAAGAACAATATGAATTAATATGAAACCGATGAAACTGTATCATAAAAATATATGACGACCGTCAACGACGTCTGCACGCTTGGGTTGTTTGTGTAGAAATACGAAGCTATCCCGCTGAAAGTAACACGCGGCGAGTGTGGTACCTACTATTACTTTGGCTTGGCACCGACTTCAAACCTATCAATGGGTAACACATACAAATTATATTATTTCATTAATATTATATTATAAGTGATGTATTAAATTAATTCTTTATTAAGATATTTTTTTTCTACTTTTTAGTTTTTGAAGTCGGTTTTTTTAAACGAAGTTTTTTTTATTATTACAATAGTTTAGGTAGTGTATAGAATATAGGTTTACAATTTCCTCATGTCAGGCGATTGACGTCCTCCGCTGGGCACTGCCTTTCCCAAAAGATTTCCACAATGTAGTTGTGTCCTCCATTTGAAGGGATATGTCATAACCACGACGCTTGGCAGACGGTTTGGCATCGCATTATAGTACACCTGCTGTGCTACGTTGTACTGTACTATGCTGCCCATTCTTCTGGACTGTTCCCTCGGGACGACTTCTACGCCCCCCATGGGATGAGATGGGGTGGCGATATTCTATGCTGTCTTATTTTTTTAATAATAATATTAATATCCTGGAAAACACAATCACACACGGCCAAACTAAGTAGAACTTGTACTATGTAAACCAGATAACTGATATACTACATATATACTTTTCTTTTGTAAATACATACTTATATAGATAATTACACCCAGACTTAGGACAAACAGACATGTTCATGCACACAAATATCTGTCCTGGATGGGAATCTAACCCAACGCCAACAGGCCCGTCCAATATATTCCTTATGTTTGTAACAATTACAGACATCCACAGCATTTAAATAGTACAATAAAAAAGTTTATACAGAAAGAGTAGAAAAAACATTAAAAACATACTAATTTCACCAAAATTTTATGGGAACAAATCAAAAGGACTATTGATTTATCAAACTTCTGGCGTCTACTAAGACGTCAGACGTTTGATAAAATGTTTCCATTAAACTTTAATGGAACTTAAAGTTAGCTTAAAGTTAGAACTTAACGTAAAATTAAAGTTTAATGGAACAAATCAAAAGGACTATTGATTTATCAAACGTCTGACGTCTATTAAGACGTCAGACGTTTGATAAAATGTTTCCATTAAACTTTAATGGAACTTAAAGTTAGCTTAAAGTTAGAACTTAACGTAAAATTAAAGTTTAATGGAACAAATCAAAAGGACTATTGATTTATCAAACGTCTGACGTCTACTAAGACGTCAGACGTTTGATAAAATGTTTCCATTAAACTTTAATAGAACTTAAAGTTAGCTTAAAGTTAGAACTTAACGTAAAATTAAAGTTTAATGGAACAAATCAAAAGGACTATTGATTTATCAAACGTCTGACATCTACTAAGACGACAGACGTTTGATAAAACGTTTCCATTAAACTTTAATGGAACTTAAAGTTAGCTTAAAGTTAGAACTTAACGTAAAATTAAAGTTTAATGGAACAAATCAAAAGGACTAATGATTTATCTAACGTCTGACGTCTACTAAGACGTCAATAGTCCTTTTGATTTGTTCCATTAAACTTTTTGCGAAATGTCTCAACAAGTTGATCAGACGAACCACCTGGCTGTTTGGCCTACTTGCGGACGCCCCGTCGATAAATCAGCACTGCAACGACAATCTGCCCACGCGGCGATCTCTATCACAAATTGCAATGTATCTATCTGACGATTTGTCACAGACAATTGCCAGATTATGATATAATTCAATAGCATATCAGGGTTGAACTGGTTAGTTTCAGATCGTATTTGCAAGATTTAACGTACTATTTACAATTGACTTATGTAACTAACATCTTATAATTATCATCAAAGTAATTAGACATAATCTCTGTTTTTGTTGTAACACCATTCTTCTTAAGCTATCCTATTAATTGATTCCTACAATTATATCTCTCTCCACAAAATGTTATTTCTCATGGCACTGACAAAAATCTTATATAAGAATTATTTTTCCCTAAAATGTACTAACCATGAGGTTAAGGAATAATTGTGTATAATTTTATGGTTTCAGCGATGCGTTGATCGTTTAGTCAGTCAGTTTCTGCTTTTGTATATATATATAGATCGAACTCCGACTCCAACTTTTCGTTACAGCATCCGATTTGAAAGAAAATATCAAAATATAATTATCAAAATCGGTTCCTAAATAACGTACAAATCTCTAAACATACATCCTTTCATTTCAACACTCATCATTTTTGAAGTCGGTTGAAAATGAAAAGTGTCTATGTCAATAAAAGTTCTATAATAAACCTTTGAAAAAACATACAACTGACTTTAACTTTTCTTAGCAAAAACACATTTTAACAAAATTTATAAGGGACTATTGCAAAAACAGCGCTCAGTGAATAAAAATTACTATTAAAATCGGTTCATAAATTACGTAGAAATCGCTTAATGTGTACATCCCATTTTTAAAATCGGTTGAACATGAAAAGTGCTAACGGTGATAAAAATACTACCTCTATAATAACCCTTTTAAAAACCGTACGGTCCACTTGTGACTTCAACTTTTCGTAATAAAAAAAGATTTAAACAAAATTTATAAAGGGGACCATTCTAAAAAAAAGCCCTTATTGAATAAATAAACTTAACAAAATCGGTTCAAATCTTGCCTTTGAAATCGGTTGAAAATGAAAAATGCATACAACCAGTACAGTACTAAAATTGTATTCAATTCAACTAATCACGAGAAGTGGACGACGAAAAAGTCGCGCTTGCATTTTTTAATCGCAAGTCCAATCAAGCCTACAATCGTCAGTTGCATGTCGCAAGAGCAATACGAACGTTATTGTTTATTGTGTTCTTATCGATATGTTCTTTGTACGGAACCAGTGTACACAATGGAACCGCAGTTTTTATAGAATCGTAGTTTTGGGTACCTTGTGGTTGGTTTAGGGCTTATTGTGGTCGATTTATGTAGTAATGTAAGGTTATGCCTTTTCAAATTATGATTATGGTTATGTCGAATTGGTAACTATTATATTAGGCCAAGCCATATGCTCTCACCAGTCCGTAAGTGATTGGGAGGTTAAGCAACTAGGCTCGCGGTTAGTCTAAAGATGGGTGACCACCAAAGTGTTTTGATTTCTGCGTCTCCGTGCTTCGGAGGACACGTTGAGCTCTCGGTCCCGTTTGTATTGATTAGGCAACAGTCGTTAAGCCATATCAGGGGCCTAATTGGGCGGCCTGAACAACTCTGACACTAGGGTAACCACTGCCCATACGATAAGTAAGTATACTAGGCCAAGATTCTTTTTGTTTTAAACGGGACTAGTCCCTCCCTCTTACCCACCACTGCAACTCCTGTAAGCCAGGATCAACAGTGGCACACAATGAAATGACACTGAGCGGTGAAGCTCAGACATGTCCCGGGGAATCGCTTTAACTGTCTTGGATCCCGCAACGAATTTAGTCAGAAACAGAAAAAAGGAGGTGTTAGAAAATGAATAGTTCTACTATACTAGGCCAACAACAGTATCTTAACAGTGTTTTTATATTTTATTTTTTTATTTTTATTTTTACTTTATTGGGACATAAAACAGTTACACATTAGGTATAGTTAAATTATTTAAATATAAATTTTAAGAATAGGTAAACGTGTAACCCACACCAATGTCCGCGAATTAATGTTAAAAATAGGTAGTAATAAATGCGTGCATTAATTAAGCAGAGAAGTACCTATTTAGGTACTAGTGAGTAGGTATTAACTATAACTATTTTAGTAGTTCAGTGGCCATTTTTTTGAACTTAAAGTGCGATAGTGCAAAAATGTCCAAATCGTGCAAGTGTGTGTTATACGTTTCCACAATGCGTCGGAGAGGCACCCGTGCGCCAGCGTGAGTTCTGCACCGCGCGGTGTGGAACAGCCGGGGCACGCGTGCCTCTCGACGCATTACAGTTCTAGGTACAATATAACATAAGTTGTTAGTGATGTCAGTGCAATCAAACTTGTTATTACAAAGACCATGAAGTATCATGACCATCAGTAAACTACGTCTGGACTGTAAGCTCTGAAGTTTATAGCGTTCCAATAAATCTGTGTATGGTATTCTAGACTTAGTGCATCTATAGTGCATAGATCGTAGAAATTTTTTTTGAACAATTTCTAGTTTTTTTATGTAAACGTCAAAAATAGGGCTCCAAATCGGGACTGCGTATTCCAATTGAGAACGTACTAAGGTTTTATATAAAAGTAAAAATGTCGACGGTCTTTTAAAGTCAGATGACGATCTCATTATAAATCCAAACATACGATACGCTTTATTAATGACATTATCTATGTGACAGTCGAAGTGTAATTTTGAGTCGATTAAGACCCCAAGATCTCTAATACGGTCGACTCTTTGTAGACTGATATCACATAGATTATAATCGAATGTTATAATGTTTCTGTTTTTTGTGAAAGTAATTATATTGCATTTGGGTAAGCTGAGCTGAAGTTTATTTTGTAAACAGTATCGAGAAAGTCTATCTAGGTCTTCCTGTAAAAGTAGGCAATCTTGTATGGTTTTGCATGTCTTGTAAATTTTGATATCGTCGGCGTACATTAGAAATTGGGAATGGATGAAACATGTTTTAATGTCATTAACGAATAAAGTATACAATAGTGGCCCAATTATTGAGCCTTGGGGCACACCAGATGTGACGATAATTGGGTTAGATTGGAAGCCATTAATAACCACCTTTTGTGATCTATTAAATATGTAAGCCATGAACCAACGCAATAGGTTGCCACGGATACCATTATAAGCAATTTTATCTAGTAGCAATTTATGGTCCACCTTGTCGAAAGCCTTCCGAAAATCGGTGTACACAGCGTCAACCTGAATCTGTCCATCCATATTTTTAAATAAGTAATCTGTAAAAACCATTAGATTGGTATTAGTTGAACGACGTTTCACAAATCCATGCTGTTCACGAACTATAAGGTTGTGAATCTGTGAGTATAATGCGCCATGTACAAGACTCTCGAAAAGTTTCGACAAGGTGGAGAGTATCGAAATAGGACGATAATTATTTATACTTGATTTGTCACCACTCTTAAACACCGGTGTGATATTAGCCCGTTTCCAAATATCGGGAAAAGTCCCCTCGCGCAAGCATTTATTAAATAAAATATGGAGTGGAAGGACTATGTTATTTGCGATTTTCTTTATGAAGATAGGTGGAATGCCATCAGGACCTGAACCTTTAGTCGAGTCAAGTTTTTTTATCGCGTTATGTATTGTATCGACTGGTAAGTAGATGTCAGAGATACAAGGCGAATTATCTGCATATGCACTAGGTGACTGCCACGTCATGGGGTCTAAGGTCGAGGGTTCATAAACAGAAGTGAAATAGGTTGAAAACATATTACATATATCAGTCGGATTATTAGAATTAAGATTTTCAAGATACATGCTCGCTGGAATCTCCACTCTGCCTTTTCGATTAGAAACGTAAGTCCAGAAATGTTTTATACTAAGCGGGATGCTGTCTTCAACCGATTTCATGTATCTTGCGAAACATGTAACACATTCAGACTTAAAACGTTTACGATGGACTGAAAAACTTTCATAATCCGATGCATTGGAATAAATTTTCCATTTTAGCCAAGCTTTTTCCTTGGTTTTGAAAATGCGAATTAGGGCAGGAGAGAACCACACTGGAAAACGTGATTTTTTTATGCGAGTAAATGGAACATGTGTTTTGATAATACTATAAATTTTATCATAAAATATTTCAACCGCTCGATGAGCTGACGACTCGTATAACAATTGATTCCAGTCTAATTTGCACAGCTCGTTATTAATTAAATCATATTTGGCCTTATAAAAATTATGTTTAGTATATAATTGCCGTTTCATTGGTATAACTTTTGCATCTAGCGACGTTACTACCAAGAAGGCGGGGTGGTAAGTATCAATAGGTAACAGTGGTAGACAAGTTTTGGCCTCGCAGTCAACGTTTGACAGAAACAAGTCAAGTATGCGTCCTAAATTATTCCTTATTGTATTGTATTGAAAAGTATTACTAAAAGAAATAAAATTGCTGAAAAAACTGCTTATTGTATCTGTCGCTTGTGGAATCACATAGTTTATTCCACTACGGTCCAACCAGTTTAGGCCTGGTAAATTATAATCACCTAATACGAAAACTGCGTCAGTACTAGTGTCGTTAATGAAGTCTTGCAAAATATCTAAGTGTGATGTATACAAGTGGTCCGGTGAATTCGGCGGTAAATAGGCTGCACTAATAAAATGGCGCTTAGAGGGCCGCGACGCGGGCAGCTGCACCAATACGTGTTCAATAGCAGCATGCGAGGCGCGCATCAAAACGTTAGAAGGTCGTAACGTTTTCAAAACGGCTATGAGCACACCGCCACCATCTCGTTTTCCCGTAATACTTCGGTCACGGTCACATCTAAACACCAGATACCTATCGTCAATGAATTCACTGTCAGATATGGTGGGTATTAGCCATGTCTCCGTGAGAACTATTACGTCATAAGAAAATGATAAAATATTTATAAATAAGGTGTGGAGCTTAGTACGAAGTCCTCTGCAGTTTTGGTAGTAAATATTTAAATTGTACTTATCCATCGGTAAAAGAAAAAATATAAAATACGTTACCAAAACAAGGCTTAAAGTTCATTACAATTAGAGATCTGAACGAATTAAAATATGAAACAAGTAAATGAGTTTTACAACACATATAGAATGTTATCAATAACGGCAAATAGGAACGATAATATTTTAAGCACGATCGTATAACTATTGTTCTATCTTTGCAAAAGTATAAGTATTTACTATCTGTTCTTAAAAACACTAATATATAATTAAGTTTAACTACACTAACATGGTCTTGCTTCTTACTATTAATTAACGAAACATAATTAAGAAAGTTATAATATTTTAAATTCATTGCACATTTATTTTGAAGCATGAGGGTCATCGGTAGGTTATTCGTACTAACTTCAATAGTAAAAACGGCGTAAACAACACAGAGTAGACTACGAGTCAGAGAAGTCGCACTTCGGGCTAAACAAGATAACATGTAATAAAAAGTTAGACTGCACTGAAACCAAACTTTGACGCTAATACACATAAATATATCATTCAGGTGCTTTATAGGGTTTAATTTTGCATAAGTCTTCTTCGGTACGGATAGGAAAGGCTGCCTGAGCAACATCAGCGCGAACAAGTATAACACCATTTTTGATCCAGACAAATCGATGCCCGTTTTGTTTCGCGGCTTCTTTAGTTTGACGAAATAATATCTTGTTGTTCAATGTAAGGTGCTCATTTATATAGATCTTATTCGAATTCGTATCCAGCTTCAGCTCATCAGACGTAATTCCTTTTTTGCGACGTGCAGCCGCAATAAAGTTGTCACGTAGAATTTGGCTTGAAAGTTTGACCACTATGTTTTTTGGTCTTGTGGATTTTGGATTCAATTGCGGTACTCGATGAATAGCAATTACGTCACGTGGCAAAAGTGTTTGCTTGATCAAAGTAGCAATATTTTCAAATATCTGGAGCAAGTTTTCACCGCGTTTTTCGGGCAAGTTGCTTATCTCGACATTGCAGTTTCGGGATTTTTGCTCCGCTACTTCCAATTTTTTTTCCAGGATAGCAATTCGTTGGACAACTCCCTTAGGAGAAGAAATATTCTCTTCGAGTTTCGAGATACGCGATGCAAAATTATTCGACTTCTCTTCCAAGTAATCATATTTGTCACTTATAAACTTGATAGTAGACTTTATTCCATCAAATTCGGATAAGAGTATTGAAAATTTTTCATCCTGTTTTGCCAAGCACGTTTCAAACATAGATTTCATATTCGCCTGAAAATCTTTCAGCTCATCACGCAAATTTATATCACTATTGGATGGCACGCCTTTGCGGTAAGTGACGTATGGAGGAGGAGACTCCTTATCTATTAAGGACCCATCGATAGTTGTTTCACCAGATCCAGGTAGATCGTCGACATCACTAATACGGTCAAAAGTGCTGTTTAAAGTTGCCATAACGTTGACGAAGTTAGGAAGTCTCTGTCCAATACACTACTCTGTACGGCAAACGCACCTGCCAATAACACTAATGAGTATAATAGTCACAAACGCACTAATTACGCACACAAAGATATTTTTAAAACAAGTTATACTGATTGAGTATAAGACAGCCGCTCTGCTGTGAGGCGCACGACGAAAAAAATATATATATAATATATGATTTGACACTAAATGTCCCTAAAATCCGACCCTATAAAGATGCATCTTTACGCTAGTAACCACCATGAGTCAAGGCTCCAAAAGCTTATGGCGCGGGTAAGATAATATGTAGTTTGTAGTATTTGGATCGAAGTTCCTTATCGCGCGTTGTGAAAGGGGGCTAGACGGAAAAAATCTTACGAAAAGTTGTCTCTCTTATAGAAAGCAAGCCAGGTATTTTCATTTCTATTTCGTATTGAACAGTGTGGTGTCGCGACGATTATTTTTGTTGAGTGTATACAGGTTTTTTGTACATAATAAATAATAAGAAATAACTTCGTTCCATCCGGGTGTCCCTTGACACCTCTCAAGTTTTTATCCTAGACGGGCTCGCCTCTGGTGTCCGATGAAGCAGTAAAAACCTCCTAGGCTAATTGGAAACGCCAGGCACTAATCGCAGCATGCAACCTTTGCATTTTTAAACAAAATTTCATGCTTGCGTTTTCATGCATAAGGCACTGACCACCTTATATTTATGAAAAAAAATTCAGTATATATATGAAAACTTACTATATGTGCATAAAAATATCGATTCCTTTTGTAAAAGGAGCGAAACACATAATGTAAATACTAGATGTAAGAATAATCTCATATTGCATACTACCCGTCTCCACAAAATAAGTAACTCTTTTATGGGGCAATGTATAAGATTCTATAACAAACTTCCCAATAATATTAGAGAATTGTCTACGAATAAGTTTAAAAGAATTATCAAAGCCAAATTGTGCAGCATTGATAAAAGTGCTTGGGATTGAGTTGTTCTGAGTCAACACACATGATTATAATTAATCTTAAGTATATTTTATTTTAAAAAAAGGATTCCTACTGAGTTTTCTGGCAGTGTTTCTCAGTAGCTGCCACGTCATGCACTGCACGGTAGGGTAAAAAAAATATGACGATTCCACATAAATGTAATTTTTTTATGGAATAAATGAATTTGAATCTTTGAATCTATTACTTATTCACCAACATAATTTCTGCTACTACAAGTTTGAATCAGAATAATGTTTTATAAGTTGAACATTTTTACCAATTCACTGGAAAACGTTCGCCTTTTTTCTAAACAGTGGTCTTAACACGTTTAACTGCATATATTTCACAAAATAGCAACAATATTCATAAAACTGACAGGTTTTCGAGAAATTAACTAACAGAATGGTGTGAAATATAAAAAAAAAAAACACTACAAATATTTTATTTCGTACAGTTTATGGTTGCTTAATTCAAAATTCATATTGTTTATTCTTCAATTACATACAATTTTTTTTTTAAATCTTTATGTAGGCGAGAACAAGAGACATTTTAACAATGACAATCTAATACTAGCTTTTTCTTTTCTTTCTTACTTTTAAAAAGACAACACCCGCACTAGTGATTTTAAACCCCGTGTCTCAGGGTACTTTACAAACATATAATAGACTGACACAAATTACATCCAGACTCATAACAACAATTTTATGGGTCATACAAATAGATGTCCGGCGCGGGACTCGAACCCGCGACACGTAGCGGCGAGGCGACTGTCTTAGGCGCTGCACCACACGTGCAGTCACTACCTATATTGCTTCGGGGTAAATTATGAGAGAATTTGTTTTGAATGTTTAAATGTCACAAAAGTATCTATGTACAGACGCCAGCACATGCAGCTACCCCAATCTGTCAAACTTCTTTTATAGATTTTCAACTTTTCACTCACTCGGTTCACTTTAAATTGGGAAATTTGACATTGGGGTAGCTTGATGTGCTGGCGTCTGTACATTCCTAGAAATCGATAACGATAATTTTATATTATTTAAAATATCTAAACGAGACAGCTGTATTCTCGGCCTGAAGTAGGTGTGGAGGATAATGCTTAGTTCCTTAAACGGTTCAAGACAAAGCAAAATTGAGAACCATAGTAATTTTATAATGACAGATTTAACAGTCTCCTACCATTTGACTTGATATTGTACCCAAAGATATAGATACAACGCCCACAACATTACGTTTCGTAATTGTACTCATAATGGCGACTACCAAAAGTACATAGTGGCGCCGACTGGTCCTATATCCTGATTCTTAAACATTTTAAAGCAAATCAAACTGTATTATTAATGCAGCAAGAACTATATTAGAATGTACCCCAAAAAGTACATATACCATTCCTGATATATTTTGCACGAACTTAATGTCCTCGGTTCTATTGTCTTCGTCGATAGCAACAACTGTATTTGCAGCTTTGAGATTCCATTGTTATCTAAGTTGTACTTTATCATATGGACTTAAGGAATCTTTTGGATTAGCCCAGCAGCAGAATTACCATGGTATACTGTGTGATATAATTGTTTGTTTGCTATATTGTCCACATAATTGTAGATACATTTGGAAAGTAGGGCGGCATTGAAGTAGGCTTTTGTAAGCGATCGCGTTGGTCAGTGTCAATGAATTTGTTTCAGACGTTACGCAAACTCCGTGGTTATGAATTTACAAATTGAATATCACATTTTAATTGTACAGTTTGATAGTTTAGAATATATAACGCCATTGATAACCTCCTTCTTTTGAAGTCTGTCAAAATTGGAAGAGACTATTTAATAAAAATATGTTTCAGACATCTTAAAATAATATCAATGACAATGTCACACAGATCATCCTAGCCCCAAACTAAGCAAAGCTTGTACTATAGGTACCAGGAGACGATATACATACTTATATAGATAGGTAAATACTAAAAAAACCTCCATGACTCAGAAACAAATATTCGTGCTCATCACACAAATATTTGCACTTACCGGGATTCGAACCCAGGACCACCAGCTTCGTAGGCAGGAGCACTACCAAATAGGCTACGGTGGCCGTCAAATAAACTATATACATTTAAGAGCGGGTGCGAATCCAACCCACGAACCACGAGGTATAGCACAAGGGGCCGCCCTTAACCGCTCCGCCACCGTGGTTCTCAGACTCGAATTAAATCCATTCGATATTTCTTAACGCAATTAAGACGCTTTATATTTTTTAATTCATTATTGACGGACCTGTTGGCATAGTTAGTAAATGTTTGCTTTTCACTCCGGAGGTCGTGGGTTCGATTCCCGCCCAGGACAGATATTTGTGTGCATGAACATGTCTGTTTGTCCTGAGTCTGGGTGTAATTTATCTATAGAAGTATGCATTTACAAAAGAAAAGAAGTATAGTATGTAGTTTATCAGTTATCTGGTTTCCATAGTACAAGCTCTGCTTAGTTTGGGATCAGATGGCCGTGTGTAAATAATGTCCCAGGATATTATTATTTTGTGATGCCTATCCGTTTAGCACGTTTAAAACGCTAAAGGTAATCATAGTTAATTATAAAAACTATGATTTAAGAAGTAGTAAAAAAATAATAAAAATATTTATAACAGAATAAATCATAACCATTCGATATATCCAAGTAGGTACATATTTATTACATTATTGGTTACCTAACCGTGGCTTTGTATTAGGTCTTACCAAAGTTGTCGTACAGCTTTTGCGTAACTTAGTGTACCAATGCAACCTATTTACTGACCATATCTATTAAGGAAGAGAAGAAACTTAAAAGGTATTAAGTTAATAATTATTCTGATGAAAAAGAAAGTGTATGTAACTTAAGGTTAGGGCGTTACATAGTTCCTGGACTCTTGCGAGTTCACGATTTCTGATAAGTCACTCAGTTCGTTCTTTGCGCGGGTAAAATAAAGATAGGTACATAAAATACAACATGTAACGTAATTAACGCACACCCTCAAACACCCCAATTATAATATTATGTTGTAATCATAATGCATACACTGAATTTTTAATTTAACATGTATATGCATTGTTATTTACTAAATAAGTTTCTTGGAATAAGGTTTATTTTTCTTTATTTTGTATTGAATAATGGAATTTGTATGAATACAAATAAAACTACGATATTAAAAGTCTTATTACTTTGACTTACGGTCCATTTCAATTTGTTTTGACTGTACAGGGTTAATATGAATAATTTCCGTAGTTTAAATTATTTGGAATAAAAAATTACCTATATTAAAAATTATATAAATCGATTCAGTAAACGATTCTGAACAAACTATTTTCTAGATGTGCGTTAATTAAGTTACATGTTGTATATTACTATGGTATTAACAGAAAATTACAAAATAAATACATTTGCAATAAGGTAGAGGAATGATTTTGTTGTAACCCGTATTCCAAAATTGTGGGGATAGTCCATTTATCATGAATCTGCTGCATCTTCTGTTAGATATTCCCTCGGGTAGACTTCTACTCCCGCTACGGAATGAGATGGGGAGATGATATTTTGATATTCGCCGCCGTCACCACACAGTAAACTGATACACATACTTACATAGTACCTATAGATAAATTACACACTGACACGAAATATCATATAATGAATTTATGTTTTTAAAATTGAATGAATTTTCCTTATATGTTATGAAAATAAAATTATTTCTTTCTTTCTAATTAAATAAATAATCGTGTTCATCACACAAAGATTTGTTTCGGGTGGTATCGAACCCTCGACCTGCCTTAGCGGTCAGGGTCCTGGCCAGTAGACCATCAGTCAAAATTTTTCAAATTAGTTTAATTGGTATTTTGTGGAACAGCAGAAAACGCTCATCAGTAAAATTTTGTCCATCAAAACTTGACTAAAGACAAATATTATAACAATTAAGTGTAAACTATTGTTGTTATCTTCTATTTATCTATCTACCCGTGCGATGGCGGAGCGGGGCGCTATAATATAATATATGTACATTTATCAATAGGATTAGTACAATCAGGAAATAGGATTCATCCTAAAATGTTTATTCACTAACACACTTTCTACTCGCACTCTCTTATAATTAATTTAACATAAAACAAATTTCGAACAAAGAATTAAACATAGTCTTCTATTTTCTGCACAAAAACAGCACGTAACTTAGCTTAACAAGTTCCATTTACACGAAAACCCTTACTTTCATTAATCGGCCTTAAACAATTTAAATTATCCACTTCACTTAAATCGCAGTCGCGTGCTAGATCTAATTTATAAAAATGACCACAGCCCATTCCAATTCTAACCACTCGTAAGAAGTCAATTAAGATTTTAAACTAGTGAGAATTCTCGTGACGCCTTATAACGATTAACTTAAAATATACCTGCAGTTTAGTGGTAGAAAAGATAATCAAAGGAGAAAAGGAAATCTTTACATTGACTTTTTACATCTTATAGTAGGATCTTTTAGTGAATGGGGGTGCCCAAAGGGTGCCAACAAAACCATCGGGTTTAGGTTTTGAGATACAGCCCCTTCTCTCTCCGTCTGCCTATCAGCATAGGCAGACCGAGAGAGAAGGATTCGAGTAATCGTACTCTAAGCCTTCTCTATCCGTCTGTCTATCAGCGGGCTGTGTCTCAAAACCGTAATAGGTAGTCATTTTAAATGTATGTATGTATATCTATTAAATTAAAGGAGTAAGGGACTCCCCGTCTCATACGCTTCACGTAAGTTGTAAATGTATTTTGCTCGATAACAGATATTTTTATACGATGAACCTGAACTCTTCATGTGTGAGACTGACACGCACTTGGCCGGTTTAATAATTAACTGATTTTATTCACAATTTCACAATTGTCGGTCTTGCGCTATCTGCATTTTGGAGATCTTTGGGGGTAGGCCTTTGTCCAGCAGTGGTTCGGCTGATATAATGATGATGACTTCTTTTTTAGACATGCTAAGTTGGAATTGAGGTGGTGCAGCGGCTAACATATGGGGTCAGTTACCCTATCATCTGTTAGATCGACTCCCATTCGCACAAATTTTAAAGATATCCGTATAACTTTTGATAAAGTCGGTATTAACTCATAGCTTTCAATACAAGCTTTTCGGCTTTCCTTTTCGTTATAAATATTTGAATTCCCAAATCAAACTTGGCAAGATTACATTGTATCTAATTGGTATTCCATGCCTTTGCCAAGAATCAGTAAAATGCCTAGTTTATATATCAATAGATACGAATACATACATACATCTATAAACATCTATACGCTGCGCTGCAGCTGTCACCGCAAACTCTAGCTAATATTAATTTGTAGTCAGCCTAAGCAACAAGCTAAGTTATATAAATGTCCGCCCGCATTCTTGACGTCAAATAGTCTACAATTATCTCGGCCATTTTCTACGAAGATTGACAACAGATTAGCTACACTTATTATTCCGCCCATTAAACAGATATAACAATAAATTAAGTCAATTTACGGCGTTAACGAATGAATTCGCTTAAGAAATCGGTGTGATGTGTGGCCATGTATGTATGTACGTATTTTAGAATTTTCTACACTGATGCACACTGTCAATATATGCAAATTTGTGGGTTATCTGATCTTCGGGCGCACGTGGGTTAGTTTAAGCGCTTCTGTCTTCTAATAAAAGATGTGCGGGGTTGATTCGACCCACGACAGCGCGTTCCGTGTTTCTGTTCCTGAATAAAGGGTGTTACACATGTCGCAAAAAAGTTTCTAGCTTTTATTTGTTCACGGTTGGCATTGTTGGTAGATGCTTGCCTTTCACGCCGCAGGTCGTGGGTTCGATTCCCACCCAGGACAGTATGTGTGTATAAACATGTTTGTTTGTCCTGAGTCTGGGTGTAATTATCTAAATAAATATGTGTTTCAAAATAAAAGTAATATATGTAGTAGGTATATCAGATATCTGATTTCCCTAGTGTACAAGCTCTGCTTAATTTGGGATGAGATGGCCATTTGTGAATAATGTCCCAGGGGACATTATTCACCAACGGCCATCTGATCCCACTAATGACTTCTAACTCTGACTTAAGGATACTACGTATACGTATACGAATAATAATAATATTCTGATATTATTATTATTCCTATGAGTAGTAGTTGGTAGAAAACCTTTGATATGGATTGTCTACTGTTGTTGAATGAGAGCCGCCGAGACCCCTATAACGTGTCCTCCGAAATACTAAGCCGCTCAGAAATTGAACGATTTTTGCGGTTACCCATATATAGGCTGACCGCGCCTGGTTGCTAAAACTAATCGATTGGTTCCGCATCAGTGAGACCAGCTGACTATGAGTATAGTTTCTAACTAAAATAGCCTTTACGATATTTACAAAAGAAAATACCGGATTTCTCGTGAAAGTTGTCGTATGATCTATTCAACAATTCATACTACAGGAGAAAAACTTGAAGTTTAATAATGTGACGAGATGATTTCTCCAAGAGGTTGTTATATCATTAATATTGATTGTATAAGTATGATATACATATTTGTTACATAACAAGTTCTACTTCGTGGTTGTTTGTCTGCCTATTGTTAAAGATTTTATTTTAACAAAAACTTTAAGGCAAAATCACTAAAGTCAGTATTATTGATCCGATGAATGACTTGAGACACGACCGGAAGGCGATCAAAATCAAATAAAAAGCTAGGGAGGGTAAATACCCCTAGACTCCGGGCTGATACTGAGACATATTTCTTTACAGAAAAATCCCAAGTTTACTTCTTATCCCGACCCGGGATTTGAACCCTCTCATTATAGTCAAAACACGTTTATAATATACAATCTATAGATCGTTTAACATGTGTTACAGCTTACAGACCTGTACAATTTACGTTAAATCTGACAGTAGACTGAAATAAATTTTGGTACTGATATTTAGTGAGCTGTAAGTAACGCTCTCGATACTTCTAGATGTATTTAATTTACATAAGCTACAACACTAAAATTCCAATCTTAAAATTATTAGATATCTACTGCTCTATTTAATTTATAAATGTGCACGCTGTGTACAACTCCTAACATGAACTCGTATTTCTTGCTTAGAGATGAATGTCACATGTTTTGTTAGACGTTGCTATTTGAAGCGAATTTCGCGCTTACACCGCCATCTTGGAGCAGACATGAGCAAGTGACGTTTATATTGTTTTTGCTTCGCTTTCCGTAGATGTAGATCTTGAACATAGGATTGTAAACATTAGCTCGTGACACGCTAGATTCGTCATGGAGAAATGCGAATGTTTTATCATATATTATACCTAAACTGTTAGTGTCAATTTGCTTAGACATCTAAATTTCGATCTTCTTTAATTGATTTTTATTTTTGTTTTCATAATGTTTTATATTTTAAAAAATCTTGTCGTTTGTTAAAAAAAACAAATGAAAAGAAAATTAAAGATATTTTTAAATCTAAAGTACCCTAAACCGGCAAGCCTGTATGAAGAATATAATGACAGTAATCGAGGCAAAAGAAGTATGCAAAGATCGTGACAAATGGAAATCCGTTGTCTCTGCATACCCCTCTGGGAAACAGGCGTGAGTCTATGTATGTCATGTATGTATGTTTAAATCTGTTGAGTCATTTTTTGTTTTATCCATTACAAACAAACAAAAAATATTAATTATTAACCATCAATTAATATATTTTTTATAGGTTAATTGTTAGTCAAATTAATTAATTCATAATTAACATGTTACATTTTTTATTACAAAGTAAGAGAGTTTAAAATGGATTAGGGGTTAATCTCTTGAATCTATTACATTCCACACTTACTGCTTCTGTTAAAGATGGCATCTCCAATTTGTTTATTACACTTGCCAACATAATTTCTCTTCCAACTCTAACACTATCAAATTACAAGACAGGTCATAATGTCCAACCTTCGTCGGTCTAATCCTTTCCTAAAACTCTTGTAACTAGGCAATTTCTTGTTACATCGGCTATAAAGATAGTATCAAGTGTGGAGACGGTGTGAAAATGAAGTGAAAGTGGGCCCTACGCTGTGACAATGTAATCGGTGAATCTCACGCGCTTCTCGCGTTGACGATAATAGGCACGCGACACTCGTTGTGTAACTCACCAAATTTTGTGATGGCATCGATAAGTTGATTGGTTGCCGAATGTATTTCGGTTAAGCCAATTTGAGATTATTGGGCTTTAATTAAAATATTGCTGTGTGACTGTTGGCATAGAATTTCGCCACCCCATCTCATCCCGTGAGTAGCGTAGAAACTGTCCCTCAAACTATGGCACACTTGTTAACATGTCCTGCGTGCCCTAATGCCTGCACGTTACAAGAACTAATAGACGCTACTGACAACGCTCAACTCGTAGCTGAATTCTGGGCGGACTTAATTTTGATTGCCATCGACACGCTAAGTAGAAGAATAATTAAATTTAAATAAGCAGTACCTTTGTAAAATCTTTTCCTTTTTTGTAATTTATTTTGTTTTTTTCTGTATGTACATCAATTATTAATTAAATAAATAAAGAAGTAGCGTAGAAGTCGTCCCGAGGGAATATCTGTCAGAGAACGGGCAGCAGTTTCTTTGTGCACTATGGCCATTATACTGTAATCGCCAACCCGTGTGGCGATTATGGCATATCCCTCCAAATGATGGACACAGCTCAATTGTGAAAATATTTTGTGGAGGCCTTTATCCAGTAGTGGAAGTCATTGGGTTCACATGATGAAGTAAAATATAAGAAATTATTTCAAGGAAATAATAATATTAATAAAATTCAATGATAGTCAGGCGCCTAATAGCCCTTTTTCTAATGTTACGTATCCATTAACAGAACAAGGCTTACTCCATATTATAAATGATCAACCCAATACATTATATGTTGACCTAAATCAGTTAAGATCATCAGTCGAGTATTGTTTTTGACAAGCGATGCATCGATATATCGATTATCGAATATGGTCCGGCCTTGTCCTTTGATTGTTCTTTAATGTGCAATCAATCATTCTTTGTTTAAGTCATGTTTACCATAGGTTACTATAGTAAGGGTCCTATATAAATTTAGTTTCGATTGGTTGTTGTAAAGGAAGGACACTTTATGTTTTTTTACTAGTAAACGTGCAACCAGTACAAATAATTGACAATCTAAAATAATAATGATCATCATCAAATATGCAATTTACGTTGTTGCAAAGAGAAACAAATTAATATTGAATAAAGAAAAGGCATTTAGCGCATTGGATAGGCTGAATTTGTGTAAAACATATTTCTTTTTTTTTTGTACCTAGATTCGCAACATTAATTAAAAATGTTAACAAGAGAAAATTTGTGTCATAAATTTGCACGACGCGCGACGCCGCGCCGTTCCATATTGCGTATTGCGAGTGTACTTGGGCGGCGATGATCACTTACATAAGGAAACGCAGTTACTCGTTTGGGCCCCTATTATATAACAAAAAAACTTAAAATCATCAAAAGCACTAATAATAATCGAATGTAATTTATTGCACGTGTGGTCCAGCAGTAGAAGTTCGCCATTTCGTGGTTTCGTTCCCTGGTTCGATTACTGCGCAAGACAACTATTTGTGTAACCCAAAAATAGTTATCCTAAGTCTGGATGTTACTATGTGTCCGTCAATTATGTTTGTTAAACACGCCGCGACACAGGGATTCATTGTCCAGCTGCGGACGTCTTCTAACCGTTTTCTTTTTAATTAATGTTAATTTTACACAAAAATAAAATTGTGTTCTGCACACTTTCAGCTTACCCAATGCCTTTAAAAGAACAAGTTTCCATAACATTATAACAACGTGTTACGAAACTTTTCGAACAATTAGTAACCCGAACAATAATTTGAGTAATTTATTTTGATAAATTAATCGATCCGTGTATTAAAATGTTACAATCACGCTAGCTAAAGCCCGCGGCCAGAAGTTAACTTTTCTAAATGTAAGGCCTTGTACGACCTTGGGTGTGAACACATTGGCGTAGCGGAGCGAGAGCGAAATAAAAGCGGAGGACATAGTGACTAGCGTGTTTTTATCTTTTGAAAAGTAGTAGAACAAATATAGTGTTATTAGTTGTGTAAAAACCAAAACCACACCCCGGCATAAATTAGACACCAAGACTAATGCTTAATTTAAGCTAGCTAAATATCGTTACTATTATAATCTTATTGTATTTTTTTCCTACAATCCGTGTACCTAAATATCTATATGTACCTAGAAATAATTATAAATTAATTATATATTACTACAAACACGTTCGGACTACACTCGCGAGCAACCAAATCGACTCAAGCCTTGTCGGCGCACACATACATTGATACAACTAAAATCATGAATGGAAATTATTAAAATGATATGTCATTCGAAAGCTTAAGATGTCAGCTTTAATTTGATATCATTATCATTGAAATCCATCCATCATTTTTGAAATAAATGATGTCTGAATGCAAGAGTAGGAAAAACGGGAATTTAGGAAAAAGGGTATGTGTCTCGTATTTGACAAATTAAACAAAAAAAATTAAAAATAAAATTATTTTATTTAAATCAGTATTTCGTATTGCCCCCTCTAGCCCTAATTACATCCCGCAGTCTGTTTTTCATGGACCTTATCAATTTTTTGACATTTTCTTGAGGAATGCCGTCCCACTCCTCTAATAATGCTGTCTTTAGCTCGTCTACGCTTGAAGGGACTGGATTTCTGGCCCGAACTCTTCTTTTAAGCTCGTCCCATAAGTGCTCGATGGGATTCATGTCAGGACTGAGCGCAGGCCAGTCCATCGTGCGTAATTCGACCTCTTGCAGAAACTGTCGAGTGACTCGTGCCGTGTGGCAGCGGGCATTGTCGTGCATTAACACGAAGTCTTCACCGACAAACCCTGCGTAGGGCACAACATGATCCAGTAGAATGTCGGTGATGTACCGATCAGCTGTTAGCCCGCCTCCTCGGCCGCCCCCAGGCACGAAAACAAGTTCGGTTTTTCCCTCTAAAGAGATACCAGCCCACATCATGCAGGAACCGCCGCCATATGCCACTGTTTCAGCGAAACAACATTGGGCAAATCGTTCTCCCGGACGCCTGTAGACTCGGCCTCTCCTGTCACTGCCATGCAGACACATTCTTCACTCATCAGTAAACAGGACCGATCGCCATTGCGCAACGCTCCAATTGAGATGCTCTCGAGCAAATTGAAGGCGCGCTTGTCGGTGGCCTGCAGTCAACTTAGGGCCCGTCGCAGGTCTTTTTGGCGTCAAGTTGGCTTCCTTCAAGCGTCTTCTCACTGTCCACTCGCTGACAGCCACTTGTCGTACACGTCTCAGTTCTTGCTGCACATCAACGCCCGTAAGGTGTCGATTGCGCAGCGAGGTTGAGACAATGAAGCGGTCGTCTCTCTCTGAAGTGCACCGGTGGCGGCTCGTTCTTGGTCTCCGATTGAAGGCACCAGTCTCTTGGAACCGTCTGTATACTCGGGATACAGAAGACTGGCTCAAGTGGAGCTGGGCAGCGATTGCTCGCTGACTTAACCCTTGTTGCAACAAGGCAACAACTTGAGCGGCTTCTTCTGGTGTGGTATCCATGGGTTAGCGAAAACAAGGAATGCAATTTACGGAGATGTGTACCGGTCAACCTGTAACAAGCAACTGATAAGATAAACCGGAAGTGGGGGGTTTTATAGCGGGAGCAGGTAGCGCAAGTCGTGGATTCCTAAAGAGGTAATTTAGGTATTTGCTTAGTTTTTTTTAAGGTATTGATGTTAATTGAAAGCCTAATTCTTCAGCTTTCGAATGACATATCACTTTTGTAATTACAATTTATCGTTTTAGGAAAATCAATGTATATGTGCGCCGTCTAGGCTTGAGTCGATTTGGTTGCTCGCGAGTGTATTTACAAGCGCTTTTTTAAAGTCTACGTGAATAAAAACCATTTTTATTTTATTTTCGGATTCGGATCGTCGGTCTGTTTCCCAACCAGGACAGATATTTGTGTGCATGAATATGTCAGTGTGTCCTGAGTCTGGATGATATAATTAATTACGTAACAGATGCTTTTGCAATAGGGAATCGGACTGATGTTGAATTACCTAAAGATAGCAGAATTAATAAAAAAAAATCATAATAATAATACCGATAGCAAACAAATATACAAACAGTATATTGGCCGACAGTACGTCACAGTACCAACCTTACGCAAAATGAGTTGGCTTCTGAAATGTGTCACCAACACAACCATATCTCCGCAATGCACCGCCGACGCGCGCTCTCATTGGTCCAAAAAGTTTCAATTGCATCTAAACTTTTTGTTACTGACCATTTTTGTTTCTGACCAATTATATTACACATTATATAAAGTGCATAGAAACGTTCCGCTAAAGAAGATCACTTTAAAGTACTTACCCATATTGAGTACTACTATATTATTTTTATATTAGTATGCCAAAACACTTGTTATTTTTTAACCACTTAGTATTACATTCACTTTCGTCTAATCGACCTCAAGAGATGCACCATTGGTGTCGCAACGATGTCGTGTCGGCTTTTCTAAATTACTTGATTGACCTTTTGCCCGTACATATTGAGTTCGTTGCCTTTAAATTTGTTCTGATATTTCAGACTAAATTAAGAGCTAATTGCATATTTATTTGTTGACTTACGCCCGGTTCCTATATTCCAAAAACGAATCGTTTCTACTACGAATAGTTAGAATTTCTACCAGCCGTAACGCAAAACCGTTCCTAAAAAATACTAGTCGTAATCCAAATAACCAACGTCTGGTTACTAACGGATGGGAGGACGTTAGTAAGCTTATTGTATGGAGATGCGTTCGAAAGTGTTCCTATAAATATTTTCTACTGTCACGGAACTGTCAAAATAACGAGGCGTTACTGCTTTGATTACTAGTCGAATTTGGTCGGTATACCAGTCGTTTGTATTTGATTTTGGTAGTTAACATAGTGTTTGAGGAGATTTCCGTGATGTCTAGCTCTGAAACTGATAGAGAATTCATGGCTTTGTTTTCCGTTAGAAAGGGTTGATTATTTTTCTATCTTCTAAGATTTCATAACCACAAACCTTAGATTAAATACTCAATTTAAAAACTTATTTATAAACCATGAAATACTCTTGGACAGACGTCAGACGACAGACGCATGCGCCATGCGCTTTCCTGTTACGCGTTTTGTTCACACCATGCACTCGTAACATCAAATTTTCAATACTAATGATTTATAAATATTTTAAACCTAAAACGCAAATTAAATTATTACTCTAACTATAAGTACAGTAATTTGTACTATTACTCACATAATATTACAGAATAATAAATGATTTTAGTTGCATAATTGACGTACGACGTTTTGTTATAACTAATCGTGAAGAGGAGCGAGAGGTTCATCGCCGAACGAGTCGTAGGTGGTTTAAACTACGGATGTTCGTCGCAGGTAGGGCATTGTGGAACACTAGTTTTGCATCGGTATCGGTAGCTGAATTACGGATGGTAACGTTGGTCCAATGACGGATAGTAAAATAAAGGAACCGGGCATTAGGCAACTTGTTAGCCTATTAATGCGTATTTTGAAGGTTAAATGAGTATATAATTCATATACAATCAGTCAGAGTATGAATACGGTACATTTCGGATCCCATTCTAATCGTTTGTTTGAAATTTCTTCGCTTCAATATGTTTGCATTACAGTTGTCTTTTGAACCAATATTTGAACCACTTTTTTTCTTTTCAGGTAAGCCAACCCCGATGACTAGCAACGTTATGGTGAAAGTAAGACTTTGAATTCGATTCTTAGACTGATAAAGTGCGGTCGCAGAGCAGGAAGAAATTTGTACAATGAATTCTTTACCTCTGGCAGTAGTCAAAACCATTTTAGTATTAAGTGTGAGTTTATATGAAGTATTTGATGGAAAAAATAAGATCAAATGGACCTTACTGTCGCCGAAAAAAGGTAGACGGCGGTTATTGCATCTGTGTTAGCGTAAGGCAATTGTGCTAGTAGTTTTCTTATGTCCCTTAAATCGCCCTCATTGACCATTTTGAACGCTTGCTGTTATTACAATATAGGCTTTTACAAGGCTTATAATAGAGTGAACAGAGGTCTAATCGCCAAGCTTGGTAAACCTAGACCTCACTACTTTTCATTAGATGAGATTGTCTCAAACAAACAAAGAACAAACGTGAAAATACAACACTATAGCAATACGCAACTGACTTTAAGCATACAAGCAATATTATGAAGCAACTTTTTCAATATTTTGTGTCTAAATATATCGCAGATGGTCTTCAAAAAGCCTTTCCGCTACCCCGATGAGCTTTGGCGACTTTACTTACAAATAAAATACAGATCAAGGTTCCTAACTAGTTATGTTTCGCAACATCTTTATTAATCAAAACTAGCAAAGAATTGAAGAATTTCATGGCTTTCATCAAATATTTCACTTAAACCACAAAAAAGTATAACATGACGAGTGCAAATATAATATATCATTTGCACTTGTCATAGCGGAAACATATTAAGACTCGAACAAATTTTGAATATTTTAACTTAACATGTGAAGGGGAAGAAGGGTATGAAGCCCATGCAAGAGCATCTTCTGAAAAATAAATTTAATATCTAAACCAAAACTATCTAAATTTCAGTCACAACTCCCTCTATTTATCAGCAGTAGGTCCGTTGTCTATGGACAGATACTACCACACCTCAGAGTGACACAATACGAGTCCATATTACTGTTTCGGCATTCGGACATAAACACTCGATCTCCTTTTCGTTTTAGACTCTTAAATTAAAAAAACCTTAAGCATAAACAAAAACTGACGTAAGTTGACATTGCTGATAGTAAACATATGTAAATCGGAGTCAAAAATGCGCCAACATCCTGGTACCGCCGGTATATGCGCTCAGTAGGAGTGACGAAGGCCGTCCAGTAAGCGCAGCTCTCTAGTATGGTACAGGTAGTATTTAATAAATGCAGGATTGCAGACAAATATTAATTTATGATCTGGAATTCAGTTCTCAGATAGATAATAATAATATTTAAGATTACTGCCAAAAAGTTTACATAGCAAATGTTTAGAGGCCATCCAGCTACTCGATATTACAGAGCTAGTGAGACGATTAAAGAGAACAAAACCCTATGATAGTTCATAGGGTTGGGTGTCGTGATTAGTAATAGAAATAATGTAATTCTAAAGAACACATGAACAAAGTGTCTTCCCCTTAACAAATATTACTAAGGAAAGTCGGTGGACTGATTCTTTGAATAAATTACGTTTATGTAGAAGTTTAGGTTAATATAAAATTACTTATTAGTCTTTAGACTAGATTGTAACTTGGTACTTTATTAAATAACAAATAAAATATTAAGAGTTATAAACTTAAAACTATGCCAAATTCGATACAAATAATTTTCAAACCCTGTCACTTAAACTAGGATAAACCTGTTTCTTAACTGGACAGTTAGCTGAACTTTTTATTAAACTACTACTAGTAAGTGGATGTGAAAATTATATAAAAAGATATACATACAGGGTGTAACGTAAATAGTAGACGTAAGTTCAGGAGGTTAGTTTGCCAACAACATGCAAAATACACATAGAAATACTAACTTCCCATACAAGAATATTTGCTGAGTGCTGTGTGGTGACGGCTCATACCGTGGGGGCGTAGAAATCGACCCGAGGGAATATTTACCAGAGGAAGAGCAGCATCTTCTTTCTGAGTACTATGACCATCTTACTGCGATCGCCAACCCGTCTGCCAAGCGTGACGATTATGGCATATCCCCCAGATGATTGGAAAGGCTTTTGCCCAGCAGTAGACTTCTTACAGCTGTTGATACGATAATAACGATCGCCTGACGCTTGTTGTATGGGGGAGCCAAAAGATTATTTTTGTATTTAACAAACTGATTTTGTGTTTAGGGGTTTTTTATAATGAAGGAATCCTTTGAGGGAAGCCTATGTCCAGTATTGAACGATAACTGGCTGATGGCGTGGTTGGCAAATACTTGCTTTCACGCCGGAGGTCGATGGTTCAATTCCCACCCAGGACAGATATTTGTGTACATAAACATGTCTGTTTGTCCTGAGTCTGGGTGTAATTATCTATATACTTAAGTATGTATTTACAAAAGGCATGTAGTATATAATTTATCTGGTTTCCATAGTACAAACTTTGCTTAGTTTAGGATCAGATGGCCGTGTGTAAATAATGTCCCAGGATATTATAAAAAAATATCTGATGAATCATCAATTACTTGGATGGAATGTCTGATGAATGGAATTATATTTTCTTATTTTATCATCATCATCATGTCAGCCGAATGACATCCACTGCTGGACAAAGGCCGGATTAAAAGATTTCCACGATGGAACTTGATCCATCATTTGGAGAGATATGCCGATATCGCTACGCTTGGCAGACGGTTTGTTGCTTATTTTATACCTTATATTATATTAACAATACCGCGATACCCAGAGATAGGACCAAATTACTGGAGAACTCACTCGAACTATGGGGGTTCTTAATTTTGTAGCGGGTCAAATTGATTTATTTTCCTTGTTCACTGAGCCAGTTCGCAAGAGTAACTCTGTATGCATTATGTTACTAGCGCGTTAAGATTAATATAATAATTTTAAAGAAAAATTTCTTTTTAATAATGTTGATAAGTGTAATAATGTTGATAGTTTTAATAATTTTAATAATGTTAATGTTATGTATATAATAGTCATATAAGTTTTTCTTTTTTAATCCGTCACGGACGAATCGGAGTGGGTTTAACCTGTAATGGTAGCTGTATGTATGAATAAATAAATAAAACAATAGGCTTGTCAATACAATTTTAACTTGATACATTTAATCCGAAGCGTTGCACAAGTGGCAGTAAATCTCAAACAACCGGGTGAAGTAAATATAATTTATGTCTGTCCTGAACTTTAGTACTGAGTGCAACCAAAATGTTAGATCGCTGACTGCATGCCAAGAACAATGAGTTACTAAAGCATTACTCATAGAATTATCTTGCTAAATGCCAAACGGCAGACTGATGTATAAGTAAATTCCAATAATTCTGTAAATATTTCACAATTTCAATATGAATGTGTCACCTTTGTGATTACCTTTGATTTGTGTAATAAATTATTTTAATGAATTCCGTTTCCTTCAGAATTATTTGAAAAATATACAATAGCTCGAGTAAACGTCGTGAATGCGTTTGTTTAAATATTACCTCAGTAGTTTATGCGTTAAGGCCCATTGTTTCCATAATAATTTAAAAGTATTTGAATATTTTTTGACGGATCTGCCAAAATGTCTTTAACATGTTTTATCTGTGTGTAATTAAATGTTGAGACTTTCGGAAATTTCATAAATACTTATTAAATTAGACTAAAAACTAAAATACTTATTAAGTTAGACGACCTAAACTTGTTTTTATCAAACATATCTATACCTAATACCTATATATCGGAAAAATTACTAAACTGTTTTTAATAAAGTACTTTTTGTATATTAAATACCAATAATATATTCCATGTTAGTAGCGTTATGTTAAAATAGTGCCAATTTAACCTTTTGGGTTTAGCGTTCTGTCACATAAATACCTCAACACAACGTTTTGACTATTCACCAAAAGAAAAAATCATGAACTGAACTGAATACATATTATTACAATGTAGGCTTATACATAATTTCATTTTAACTTATACTGTTCATATCAATATTGTTGCCTAATTGCTTTTTTTTTATTTATTTAAGGTTCGTCAACGTTACATACACTCATGCAGTTATAAGACACGTACATATTTAAAAATAATAGTGCTGCAACACTTAAAAACGACCACAGCATTAAAATTATACATTATTAAAGTTAATTACAATAAATTAATTCTATTAATTAAAAACTTGCACTAATTACAAAAACAAGCCATAAACAATAAACATCGAAACGAGACAAAAAGTAACATGAAAAGCAGAACACGGACAAATATTAAACTACAGAACATACACAATTATTAACATTAATAGCTATATATAAAAAATAACATACAATAAAATAATAGTGGAAGGATAAAGCTTAAATACCAAAAATAATTGCAAAATTACACGAAAACAAAATACATTGAATTGATTTGAAATTAAATTGACATAATATAATATGAGAGAGAAAATCTTATGCACGCTGGTATGTCACAATCTTTTCCTTAAATTAATATTAAGTGTGTCAGAGAGTATGTCAAAAAAACAATCTTTAGCGTCATTATTATACTGAGTCGGGAGCCCTTTGAGTGGGTGGTTTTTTCCTAAATTAGTTTTATAAGGTTTTATGTGGAACAATTTATAACTTTTAAATCTGGGTTTTTTATATGGAGCATTTTTCAAATAAGTTTGCTTGTACGAATATTTCTAAACTACATGACTGCCGTACTTTGACTAAACCTGTTTTCACTTTAAGGAGTCCTCGTATCACACTTTGCATAAATAAAGTAAAACTACCAACTCAAAACCAGTTTAATGACAAATAGCCAGATATTAGGTATATAATAGCAACAAACTTTCTACCGACGATAATATCTGGGAGTGCTAACAACGTCGTATCTGCAAATACTTTCTTTTACTTTGACAAATACAAAATTAAATCTTAAATAATGTTTTTGCAAGTAGCTTACTTAGCTTAATTTAAGGCGAGATTAACTTTCTCCGACTTTACTTAAGTCATTGTGTTCTATAATCCAATTCTACTTCACACCTCCACACGTGCCTCTGTAATGGGCCTTGATTGTTAGTTGTAACAGTAAAAGTATTTCTCTATACAGGAAGCCTTAGATACTTTAGCCCAAGGTGATTTAGCTGCAGTACCGGCACATTCGGCGCATTTAGTTCTGTAATGGTTGTATAGACTAGATCAGTTGTTACAAAATGGTGCATTGAAACTAAGAGGCGGAATAGTAATTTAAAGTAATGGGGCAGGAATAGATATAAATTATCAGCTTGCATTCGCAGCTTCACCATTGGGGTCTGACTTTTAGAACTAACCTCTATAAACTACTACTACGTAATTTACCATCCTCGTCATAACATAGAACTAGGAACCGTATAGGATAGCCATTGAATCCCATAAGATTTATGTGATACAAAGTACCTAAATGCACTTAGATAGCCTTACCTACATAGCCCGAACAATTGCCAAGCTGAAGTGACAGTGGGAAGGCCCATATAGCTCCTAGAACCGACGACCGCTGGGTTAGATAGGTTCTCGAGCGGTGACCACGAACCATAAGTGAGGATTGCTGGAGGCCTCTAGATGCGGATAGCCGGCGAACGGCCGACAATTGTAGAGGTCTTTAGGGGAGGCTTTTGTCAAGCAGCGGACATCTTTGAACTGATATGAAATCTCAAGCTCGTTGATTCGTAGTCACCACTCGAGAACTTTCTACCCCAGCGGCTGTCGGTTCTACGAGCTATGTGCCCTGCCCATTGCAACTTCAGCTTGGCAAATGTTTGGGCTATGCAGCTACTTGCTTCAGGAAACACTTTTAGTAATTTTGCAGGTTTCAGTCACAGTCCGACAGTCGCCTTCGAAGAATTATCAACTAGTTTTAAAATAGTTAGTTAACCAGTTACAGCAGTTTCAAAAACGTACATTCAAAGAGCTGCCCTTGAGAATCCAAACAAGACCAAAGAAAAAGAAAGTGGTTACTATTGACATTGGTCTTAATAAAAGTGTTACAATTACTAAGCAGACCGTTGTTAATGCTACAGATAATGTTAAAAAGAAAGTAATTCTTCGTGGTGTAATCAATTGATTTTACGCATGATATGAAATCGATTCTCAATACTTCAATGCCAATACGGAAAGCTATAGCGGAAGCACTTGTTAACGTACTTACTAATCATATAACATTGAATTTAAACTTGATTCGAATAAGACTTATATTAGATTGCACTTTTAGGGTTTTATTGTTAAATGTAAAATTAATGTATTTATGAAATGCTTGACTTCATATACTTTCTCACCTCTTTTAATTAATATTACTCGTCTGATGGTTACATTGCTTCCTGCATTATATTTGTTTACCTTTGAATTAATTTATCAAGACAGACCGATGAGTTTCACTGCTAAACGAAAGGGGGAACCCATCCAGGGTTATAATCCATATATGCCATAATCGCCACGCTAGGCAGGTGGGTTGGTTATCCCTTCACTATGGTCATAATTTATAGAGAGACGCTACTACCCGTTCGCTGATAGGCATTCCCTAAGAATAGCTTCTAGTTACCCTACAGAATGACATAGGGTGGTGGTATACATAGTCTACACCACACAGCATTATTTTAATTACAATATTTATAAAAATTTGGCATAATTTTTGAGCCTGCATTCACTTACACAAACCATTTTAAAACTGAGAATTCAATCGTGCGAGATATATCCGTGTGCATCTCGATCGCTTCAATTGACCTGATTTCGAATACAAGGCGACAGAGTGGCTGAACAGTTGGAGCATCCGATCACCACACGTCCTTGGCACAGAACGAATACACTCCATGGATCACATCACAGGCCCTATTGTTGTAATAGACAATGTTGACCTACACGAACATCTTTATGATGCGTAAGAGCGAATTTGTGGAGGGCATTCGGTGGATGTATGGAATGCTAATGAGAAAACTTTGTATGGTAATTATTACATGTAGGATGGGATTCACTATTGAGTATGTTCAACCTTAAGATACAAAATTACCCAAATGCGGATCGAATTCACTTACTGAGGGCTTTATGAACGCTAGAGAAAAGTTTTATTTTTATTTTTCTATAGAATATATAAACTAGATGGCATTATTACGTTTATTTGTGTACTAATGCTATAAGAATCGTTGTTTCATTTATCCTTTCTAATTTACAAAACACAAAATTATTTCCATTGTCCTTCCGAATTATATTGGTTATTATGTATGTATTATTATATTTATGTAATTAAGTTTGTATTGTATGTAATTATTACTATTAAGTAAATAAGTATAGAAGTAAGTTGACTGCACGTGTGGCGCAGCGGCTAAGATAGTCGCCTCGACGCTTCATGTCGCGGGTTCGTGTCCCGCGCCGGACAACTATTTGTGTGAACCATAAATAGTTGTACTGAATCTCGATGTAATTTTTGTCCGTCCATATATGTTTGTAAAGTACCCCGCGACACAGGGATTACATTCCCAAATGCGGGCAATGTAATTTTTTTAAGTAAGTATTTCAATCCCTACTTAAATTCCTTTACCTTGCACTACCCTTATACGAGTATTGCTGTCTCTCTTTATTTTTGCTTCTTATCCATCCAAAGGTTCTCTGGAGGAGATCACTGACTGCTATAACACAGCCGTACAAGTTGCTTCAATATTTCCTTTACTTTCCTATGTAATTGTTGTGCAATAAAGATTATGTATCTTATATAAAAAAAATAAGAGTGTGTGCAAACATAGGTAGAGACGACTAAGCTGACACAATCAGAGAGAGATGTTTAGGAGCAAACCCGATGCCTTTACCCTTTTAAGACATTGGGGTAATAAACATGTTCTTAAATACTGATAAACTTATATGCCAGATCCAGTCCAATCATTCTTTTTGGTCCGGTTCGGAAAAGGAACTTAGACCCTCGCTTGTAATCGTTAAACTCGCTAGCAATAAAGTTAGGAGGTAATCACTTGTTCAATCAATAAACGACTTTCGCTTCGAGTCACTTTAATAAATGGTCATTGTAAATATATTTTAAATTTGTAATTTTATTTGTAATTAATATAATTTAAACACGCTAATCTTTATATTTTTATTTAATGAGTAAGCACTCATTAAATTTAAGTTTGGTATATCTTAACTTACGCAATACATTTTCTTGTGTAGCAACCAGTTACAGGTTAACACCACATGCGAAATATAAAGATTAACCATATATTGTTGGTTAACCTAATCTATACATATAATAAAATCGTAGGAAAGTCAAAACTGTACATTGAATATTTTTTTAAAGGATACTTGGGGCGTGATCTACTATCGATATCGAAGCCAGAAATATAGTTTTTAGAATTTTTGTCTGTGTGTCTGTTTGTCTGTATGTATGTCCGGGCTAAACTCAAAAAGTACTGAATGGATTTACTTCAAATTTTGCATGAATATTCAGAGGTCGGGTCAACATATAGGCTACATATTATCACGCTATCACCTACGGGGGAGGAGCTGTGGTAATTTATAAAATTTAACGCGGGTCTAACCGCGGGGCACAGCTAGTAAACAATAATAAAAATAATACGTTGTTAAAAATTGTTAAATAGGAATAAATTAAACACCGGACCTTCAACCAATTTTAAGCAGTTAGTATTATTATAAAATGGGTTTAATAACTTGCAATCATAAAAAAATTACTCATTTCTTTTTTTATTGGTTTCATTTCTTTCATTAAATACGTACTCATTTGACTCAAATACACTCAAGCGTCATTCACTACCATTATCCAATCATTTAAAAAATAAACCATGATTTTATTTCATAATTAGGAGCTTATGATAGACTTAGCGGTACTTCTTTTAATTTGTCATACGCATTTAGCAGTCTATGCTAAATGCCGCTATAGTAGCAGCATTTAGCATAGACTGCTAAATGCTTGAAAGTATCCTGCCGCAACACGTAAAACGTATAAGAGCTTCTTGTACCGATTGCAAAATCTATACATATAATAAAATCGTAGGAAAGTCAAAACTGTACATTGAATATTTTTTCAAAAGGATACCTTGGGCGTGATCTACAATCGCTATGGAAGCCAAACTATAGTTTTTAGAATTTTTGTCTGTTTGTCTGTATTTATGTCCGGGCTTAAATCAAAACGTACTGCATATGGTTTTAATTCAAATTTTGCATGAATATTACTTAGAAGTTGAGTCAACATATAGGCTAGATATTATCACGCTATCACCTACGGGGGAGGAGCTGTGATAATTTATAAAACTTAACGCGGGTAAAACCGCGGGGCACAGCTAGTATGAAATAAACTCACCAACAATGCACCTATTCCCTATTCATTCTAACGTAACTTCATCATTCTCTTAAGATTATAAGCATCTAAATCAACGCATATTTTCGTTAGGACACTATGAAAGGACCACTGTTTCCATTTCTATGGTACATGAATAAGACAAGCCAACAAGGAGTTTACATAAGAACCGAGAATAGCAATTGATATTACCATTCATGGAGATACTCTGCTGTATGAGCTATAATTTCCAATGCCGCCAGTGCATAACGAATCCCATAAGTATCATTGTTATAAAATATATTTTTTTCTATTAATAACTAAAATATAAGGATTTTTTTCATGGTTTGCGACATTTTTTACATTGTAAAAAATGTCGCAAACCTTGTTTTATTACGTAATTTTTCAGATTTTATCTGACAAATTTTCATTCACATTTTTGTGTTTATGGAAAATTTATTACATTTGTAACGATTTTCTTTTTATTTTGGAAACTGTATACCAACTTATAACAAGCGCAGTGACGTTATTTTAAAGTATTATTAAATTAATAAAACATTTAAACGATGAACAAAACAACATAGATTCTTCTTTATTTACATAAAATAAATTATTTTGTTTGGATTTTGGTCCTTTATAATTGCACAAATCGCCATTTGAAGGGTTAACAAAATGGTTCAACTAGCAGGTTTCCAAATGTTTAAACATAAAATTATCCCTTAAGTTGTATTTTGTTTTCAACTATTTTTTTTTTACTTGATCTCAATCTTATGAAGAAAAAAAAACAAATCGACAAGTATATACCTTAGTATTATTTCATTAAATTAATAACCAATTTTAATACAAAATACCGTACAATATATTTACCGTAGTATCTGGACACCAGATTCCTCAACAATCCTTTATAATTGTACGTGTTGATCGTTGAAATGAGGTCATAAATAAATGATAACCAAAACATAGATACCATAAATTTATCAAAGTGTCATTCAATATTTTTAAACGAAGGTAACCCTGCGGACGTGATCAAAGGAGTTAACCTTTTGTCTATGTAAACAAAGTTATTAACAGTTACAACTCTTTGTTTTTTTCTTGTATTATAGCGAATGTTAATTAGCAGCCAGTCTTTAATTAAATTCCAAGGATTCAGAGACAATTTAAGGATCGTCATATAAAATAAAAATGATGTCATAGCTAAGGTAGTAGGTATCACTTCAAAGAAGAATGAAAATGTTGATTTATTACACAATCGTAACATAGAACATACCTGTCAATTTCATAATTAAAATAAATGAATAAATTAAGCCTACGAACCAAATTAAGATATCAAAGTGAAAGTGACAAGCATGTAATACATATCTAATGTAAGGATTAAACAACATATTCGTCAGCAAATGAATGTTAACTATGTATAAATAGGTAAATCCGGTACCCACCAATCAGCTTTTACTTTCAATGAGACTGCGCCCGCGAGAGGCGCTTCCGCGAACGAAAGTGCTTCACCAGAGCATGTTGTATCGATATCGACGATTGTATAATTTTCATTCTGAGGTTTGGGTTGTTACAGAAATTCTCAATGATAAAATACTATAAATGTTATCAATATATAACTTAGTATATTTAGATGCTGCTTCTAGTGATTGAGAATCCAATAATCAATCACGAAACAGCTTAACGTTTAAACCTAAATTAACACATTTGATAAATAGCTATAATCTATGTAAGTCATGTCACTACCTGCCCTATAAATTATACAATGTATATATGTATAGATGCTCATATGTTCTATTCTTCACGTTGCCTAGACTTAACCGTAAATTATATTATAATTTTATGGTATCCCAATGGAGGTTATAGATACACGCCCATTTTCGATTGTCATAACGCTTTAGGATTTTTTGCGATTCATTTAATCGAGATATACATTAAATCATAGATTGGAATCGAAACTATAATTTTTACATATAATTCACGCATCAATTACCTAAAACATAGGGTTAAACAGATATTTAAACATGCAGAAAGATAAGATAAATAAGATTTCCACGGACGAGTACCCACTTCGTCTAAAGCGTTGAAAAACTTTTCTATAAATAATTGATCACGATATTTTTTGCTTCAAATCCAATTCAGTTCCGCGTTTATTTAAACCGCAAAAAGAACTTAGCTCCTATTTATTTTGCTTAGAATGCGATCTAGGCTGCGGTTATTTTTATACAATCAAGACAGTACACTAGAATACAGCCCTGGTGATATGTGGTTATTGTAGCTTACTTATAGATACTAATAGGGCTAGAAACGCCAGAATTAATTCGCTCGTCTCGGCACCCCTTTGTTGTTCATTTAACTTGACCCTGGAGATAGGTATAGATTAACAATGGGTAACACTTCTAAATACATGAGCAAAATTTCCCAATGTTGTGCTTTATTAATTTCATTATTTCGTTTCTTTCACAGACTGCATAAAGTTTTCATAGATTTTTACACAATATTGCATTTACTATCATTAATTTATTTACAGTTATTATTAAAAACAACGCAGTCAGTATCAGACAAAGTTTACTTCGTAAGTCATATATTTATATATTTTTGTGTAATGATTTCTGCACTTATCTATTATATTATAATATTACAAGGTATACAAAATATCGATAGTGATCGCATCACTACATACAGTTTATCATTGGGTATGCTGATCAATGACAGCAAAACTTTCTTCTTCAAACACTTGACGTGCGTACATGGCATTACATATATGTATCTATGCAATAATAGAACCGAATATATCAAATAAATTTCTCTTTTCACCGAAAATACTTACATTTGCAGTGGTTTCGTGAGGATTAAGTTCTGATTTATTAGACGCGCTGCCTCGCATTATAACATTTTGAGTGGCAACAAATTTAATATTTATGACTACTTGAAATTCTGCCCGTCTGCAAAATACAACTAGTGTGCAGTTACGATGACTTTAGATTGTTTATATATTATTGTCTTTAAGATCATAATCTTGAATTCACTTACTGAATAAATATTATTCTGCAAGTTTGTTTCTATTACTGTTAACATGCGTGCGGTTTTTAATAATATTGTAATTTCTAATAAGTAAGACGTGTGCATCACCTGCAAAATTTTCTTCGGTCCTTATGTTTTCCCAAATTTATTACCATGAAAACAATCCAAGCACAAAGTTTTTCACTTAACTAACCAAACAATAGCTATTCTGCTAATTTCATGGTGAATTGAAGCAGAATTCCGTGTCTCATCTTGAACCATGAACTTGACAAGCTTGGCTAGCTTTCCCGTGTCATTGTTTTTGGCAAGTTACTGTTGCAATTAGTCATTTGACATTATGGGACAATCAACTTTTCAGTAGAATATACTTGAAGAGTTCATTGTTCAGTGACTGCACGTGTGGCGAAGCGGCTAAGACAGTCGCTCGCCGCTTCGTGTCCCGGGTTCGATACCCGCGCCGGACAACTATTTGTATGACCCATAAATAGTTGTTCTGAGCCTGGATGTAATTTGTGTCCGTCTATTATATGTTTGTAAAGTACCTACTCTGCGATACAGGGATAAGATTACGTACTGCGGGAGCTGTCTTAAAAAAAATGTTTCTTTGAGAAACAACATGATACTTACATAAAGGCTTTAGTCAGTTAAGAAAATCTACGATCTATACTATAATCGTATCATACTTGTTATTGAAAACTAACAGCCTGAAGTTACTAAACAATTAATTATTCGTACCACTGCTGCACTACAGTAGACGGGCGGGTTGGGGTGGTTGGTATATATTTGACTTTCACGCCACAGGTCGTGGGTTCGATTCCTACCGAGGACAGATATATGTGCGCATGAACATGTCTATTTGTCCTGAGGCTGTGTGTAATTATATACAAGTGTGTATTTACAAACGAAAAGTAGTATATCAATTATCTGGTTATCATAGTTCAAGCTCTATTTAGTTTGGGATCAGATGGCCGTGTGTAAATATTGTACGTAATAATTTCCCAGGATATTATTATTTAATAATATATCAAGCATTAGTATTATTTTATGTTTATTTGTTAGCATTTTCTAGTGTTGACTATAGTGTTTTTATACCATTATTTTAAAATGTACATAGATTAGTAGTAAAAAGCTAATTTGAATGGAATGGGAATATAAACACGCCATATGCATTACGAAAAATACTTCCGTGACATTAAGATGTCTTTGATTGAATCAATTGTTCATAAACTTACATTACAGTAGTATACACTATCATCGTTTACTAGGATATTGGACACTACAATAGTATAAACTAAATTTATACTAGTAATTAATATTCTAAACCTTTGCTTGAAAGACATTGCTTTTAGTGATTAGGCAGTTCCTTGCACAATCATTTTATTTTCCTTAATTATTTATTTATACAAAAAGAAAGCTTTTGGGCACAAATTGTAAAAAGGTGGACTTAATGCCAAAGGGAATATCTTATTTATATATATATTAATGTATCGTATCATATACGTAGTTTATGTATATGTGTTGATATACATAGATAATTACATTATATTAGTTATTTGTTTATGTGTCTATAGAGTTAAGTACGACTGAACCTACCATATTATCTCTGCATCACCCAAAGGTCGATTGGTAGAGAATGCCAAAGGGATTCTAGTCGATCTAGTCGATTTTTGGGTAATATAAATGTAATTATTTACATATATCAACACATATACATATAATACGTATTATTATAAATATATACATAAGTAAGATAACTAATGGGAAGCATTTATTTAAAATGCGCTCACGTGTTTTCGTTTTCAAAAAGAATCGACTCAAAGCCATTCTAATTTCCGGAGGTAGCGCATTCCAAAGAAGTATAGATTCCAGCATTTTTTTTTGTTTTTACGATACTATATACTTCTTGTTATTTTTCTATAATGACATGTCTCAAGCACTAATCAACTCTTGAAACGTAATAAATGTAATATTCTAGGCCACATTACTATAATAATAGAATTTAAGTTCAAGGCTCTCTGGGTTACCACATATATTAAATATTCATTGTCCACCTGTTACACTGACCTCAGACATGAAATCTGAATCATTTAACGCACGACATTAAGCATCCGTAATTTTTTACGCCCTTTTTCGCATTTGTCATGGCTTCACGAAATTATATTCCGGTCTTATATTCATCATCATTATTATCAATGTTTAATTCTCCATTGACGATTCCTAGTATGAATTTGACCAATTATTTGTGCATACATTTTTATACAATGGATATGAATTTCACACCGAAATATTCAAAAGGAACATCAAATGTTTATACTATTAATGACAGTATCGTATTAAGACTGCCCATTGTACATTATATTCATTGTTTCGGAATAAATTATCCTTTTTGTGACAATAAAGTGTATTTTATTTTATTTTTCTTTATTATCATATCAAAATTTATTGACATCACCCAAGAACTATAATTTTTTTTATTTTCATACCTAGTTATTTCCTTCTTATTATAACGGAAAATTACAATTCAGATCATTATCCAACATCTATAGACTGGCCGCGAGCCTAGTTACTTGGCCTCGCTAATCACTTACGGAACCGGTGTTAGCATCTGGCTATGAGCGCCAGCGCAGAATAATGGTCATAGTACACATAGACGCTGGTGGCCATTATTTGGACGATATTCGATATAGTGACTCAACCACACAACACTATAGCAACTTCTGGATATCATACACTAAATAGCTATAATTTTGACAAGCACTGAAAATAAAAATATTTTATTTAACAGTCTAAATACGACTGTAAATGTAGCATATATATTATATTAGAACTTGTATTTCTCTAAGTATATCTCTCTATTTGCATAACAACCTGTTTGCCAAGGTATATACATAACACACTGTATATTTATATGATAATTTGAAACTTGTGGCTACCTTATTAATATTTGGTTTATTAATCAAAGCCTATAATTTACATTGCTAGCAAAAGCAACGTAATAAATACGTGACTGTATAAATCACGAAATAATACATAATTGAATTAGATAACGGAATAGTATCACTATGAGATACCATTTCATTAAAACAATTGACATGCCCTTGACTAGAGTCACGAATGTCCTTAATATATGTTGGAATGTAATACATAGTTGCCATAAGTATAGACATAAACACCCCCAATGAAAACAAATTAATCCTTATCAATGCAATTTAATATATAGACCGGTAATTGTGGAGATCTTTGGGGGAGGCCTTTGTCCAGCAGTGGACGTCTTTCGGCTGATATGATGATGATGATGAATGCAATTTATTTGCTGTGGAGGTCGTAGAAATCGTCCCGAGAGAATACTTACCAAAGAACGGTGAGCAGCGTCTCTTTGTGAACTATGATCATCACACTGCAATCGCCAACCCCTTTACCAAGCGCAGGGTTTATGGCATAACCCCCTAATCTTGGGAGAAGTTTTTATCCAGCAATGGACGTCATTTGATGATGCAATAGTAGTAACATGAATTGATATATGAGAATTCAGTTTAACGACAATGTAATGGAATATAAAGAAAACCAATGACTGCTTTGTCTGTCTAGCGGTGGTGTTTCTAAATAGGTGCTAAACGTAATTGTATTGTTTGTTTCGTATTATTCTCTCCCTATTTCTATAATTTTATTAAGAATTAATATTTAAGTACGTACTTGTGATATGTTGTCTATGAACAATTGTTATGGAAGAGTGGTCTTCTAAAACGGGCATAATAATAATATGCTTAAAAGGGGGCTTTGAATAATTGTAATATTATACTGCTTAAGCTTAAATAAAAATGATTAAATATCAATAATCTAATCTAACCTTGAAATAAAACTCTTGACGCATTACAGAATTTAATGGAATCATTCTGTAGGACAATATTTTTCTCTTTGGAAATAAGAGCAAATATAATATTAAAACACAAAGACAAAAAGACAACTTGATATAAACGAACCAACCCAATAATATCAAATAATAAGAAACATTAAAAATTAATGCAAACCATCAAATGATAAGTGAGGGCATGCACGAGAAATGACACAGTAGCTGGTGAGCGCACGCGCTGTCCAAGGCCGCCATTCACATTTACTCCTGCGCCGATTGGTTCGACGACCAATCCGTTTAACATTGTGTATTACGTCAATTGTAACATTCAATTCATATTATTTTAGGCCTTTCCAACAACGAAATTAAATATAAAAGTAATAATATTAACTAACTTAATAGATATAAAAGGAGTTTTTAAGTGAATACTTAAGAAATAAGGAAGGTTGCACTTAAATCGGTAATGATAAAACCACACGGCATGAATATTTGATTAAAATTCATAAAAGGACAAATGGCATTGATACCTTTCAGCTTTTTTAAAGTAATTTTAAATTCAATGAGAACACTGTATTTTCTAGTTAAAGAAGCTTTGTAAAAATGTAATTGAAAGAATACATACATCAATCAATATTTTTAAAACTTATCTGTAACATGACCTCACAATTTACGATCTGAGTTAAACAATCACTGTGGTTCACAGCAATGTCAAATTCCTATTCAATATTTGACATAGACCTTTGATATAAAAATAAAGCTGCTGGTTAAAATTTAATTTATTGGTTATACTTAGAACAATCAATGCAAATCCTTAAGCATGACAGCTTTCAAGTAGAATAAGTAAAGCATATTTTCGACCGACATAATATATATTCGTAGTTGAATGACAGTTAACCAAGATGTTGACAATAATTTAAAGCACATCGAATCTGAATATAACAATGGTATTTATTATGAGGCTAGTAAATAAAATGGATCGTGATAGGTTATATTTGAAAGGAACTAACCTTGTTTGGGATGAACACATAATATTAAATCAAGATCATAAATCGGCACTATATTTTAGGTCTTACAGAATTTCAGACACTGCGATATTATTAATTTACACATTCATTAAAAAAAATCATTGCAACATAAAACTACTTTTGTGGCAGCATGAATCGTAAAATCTGATGGCATTTAAATTTTAAAGGGTATAATAAACATATACTTTTACCTTAAACATAAAATTCAGATTAAATATTCGCTCGTTGAAATAACATTTCGTAAAGTATAAAATATAACAAGGACATTGGCTGAATTCTTTAGTTTATACAGGAATGCATTTGAAGCTATAAAAATGGATTCAAACGCCTTTTCTTATGATGTCATCCAGAACATTTTTCTGACATTAAATTATCTACTTTAGTAAATAGCATCTCGTGATCATATTAACCTTTATTTACTAAGGAATTGAGTCGATGTCCATATTCTATATGTGTTGCAATATCTGGAAGTATAACTTAATCACATATGAATTAATCAAAATATATATTTACCTCTGAATTTGATATATTGATCATACTTTAAATAGATTCGATATTAATCACAACATCCAAAAATTTCGATTCCACGGAGGATAAATTACTCTAGGCGAACTTATGAAAACTGATATCTAGATTGGTATTGTTAAGTATTTCAAAATATTCTCCTGAGATCTTACTATTAAACATAATATCATAGTATAACTTAACAACGTACGTCATAATAATATCACTTTACTCAAGTCATGACCTACATTTCTCTCTCAAAGTACAAGCCATGTAGCTAAGGTCAAATTAAAATATACGTTTATTGAAAAATTATATGGTGCTGAGACACGTACAGTGTAGCATGTCATTGTGCTCAACGAATTATCACCACCTTCGATGATAATAGCCCAATAGAGATGATTATATCAATAGTCACACAATAACGAATGGCAAAAATGGGTATACAAAATTTTCATCACATATATTTGGAGTATGTTTGAAAAATGAATAAAGTTTGAGGTATTTTTTGCTATATCATTCTACATCAAATCTTTTTCTTGTTGTTGCATTATTTATACCCACTTAGATGGCCTTTATATGCATTGCCCTTCTTTCTACACTATATTTTATCATATCAATTACCATTGTATGTATAGAAACACCAAAGAACGCATCCTTTTCACTTTCCACACAAATGATGGAATATAAATTCTTCATGCAAATCTACAACACGTACTTTCGTTGCCATCATTCAAACCACCATCAAACTTAATAGTTTCACCAAATGAATAGAAAACCACATATATGTCACACACATCCTCAATCAGTAAACAAAGCCAGACCTTGGTAACGAACTTGAATACCAATGAATAACCAATGTGGGCATTCTCAGGGCAATGCCAAGGAACGGTTTTGAGAAAACGATATTCCGATAGTACGTTTACGAAATACAAATGAATAACAAATTCCAATGTCGTCATTATTCAATTCGACACATGAGAACTGCATATTGGACTACATTTTGTATTGAAAACACTAGAACTTCTGCCAAAGGATAACATCGTAAGCTATAAAATAAACTCTATTGCAGTCTAGCTTTGTGTATGGCCGCTGATAAAGTACTCGATAGAAAATAAAACACGCAGTGTACTTGCCACAAATGAAATTGCATTTTCTTCGGAATCAGCTACCGTATAAATCAATATTATGAATGACTTTATAAGTCCATGTAAATTATGCCTGCGGTTGCCAGTACCTATGAACAATGCAGTGTTATTTATTAAAATTGCTTTTTTCACATTCTATGTTATTCTAAATTCACTTGGCAAAGTTCCATCTATGTAAAAATCATCGCATCAAAAAATATGGCCGTTGTGTTTTGAATACAAATTGTATCATTTTATATCAACAACAGCGATGCAAGTTTTAAAATGATGCACTTTTTGCTATTATATTCTATTCTCAAATAAAATTTAAGCTTATAAGGAAATTCGTGCTCATCATGTGGTATAAAGATTTAAATCCACTGCCAAATAAAAATAACGTACTTTAAACATTTTTGACAATCATTCCTTTGTTCCAGAATTGGTCTTTGTGGATTCGACAACCCTCACAGAGATCAGAAGACAGAAGAAGTCAGAAGACACATAGGACAAGTGAGTTCATTATTTTTTACCTATTAAAATTATGCTAATGAATTATAACGTTAGGAATAATGTTATGACCTCTCATATCAGACTCTTTCATATCTAATATAGGATTGTCGAAGGAAAGAATTATCATATTATAATATATATATCTATCTCTATGTGTAGTATTGTTATGTGATTCTTTATTTCACTATAATTTTTAACGACTTTACTGTTTTAGACATGTTTCCAGTGTATCGGGCAGTTAGATTTTAAACGGTTCATTTGTCTTAATTTTCAAGGAACAATAGACAGGTCACGGCCGGAATAGGGCAGCGCGAATAAATGGTGTAAAATAAATAATAATGAAACTTACATATTCTTTATCTTCAGATTTGCAAGTGTTCAAATCGAATTGATATATTAAGGGTACCCAAATTTAGTCATAGAAACTATAGCTCGGATTCTACCACCCACCTTGATAGAATTTTAATAAGGTTATAAAATAAAAACAAAGGTCCACAAAAAAACTAACATACCGCAAGATGATATGGCTAAAATTATAACAGGAACTAATGTCAATCATGAAAATCTCATCGTTTTAACAGGGTAAAAAAAAATTGATAGACAATCAACAAATTATTGCAAACGAAACAATGCTTGTTCGCATAGAATTATAGGAAGTGATGGAGTAGAATTTCAATAATAAATCAGCTTGTATATAGATGGAAAATAAATAACAACTGCAAACAATAGGATCCGAAATTTTGATATTCAAACAAGATGCGGCATCGAGCTGTCAAACGCAAGGCCAATGCTGATGTACAAATTGTAATTACGTATTTGTTTATTTGATAAACCGCTGTTTACTTAGAGGAAATAAGTTCTTTTGTTTTTCTGTCTAGCATGATTAGTAAATGTCATTTGGTATTTAGAGATAAAGATCTATAATTAAGGGTCACGCAGGGAATATTATATGTGTACATAACATTCTGTAAATTACCCTTACTTTGCATTCTCATCGATGCTCCTTCTGCCCCGGCGGTCCGGGAATACCAGCCCCCATTACTGCGTATTAAACTAGGTTTTAGCGGTGTGGTTTCCGGCCTATAAATAATATCAGGGAGACCCCATATTATCCCGTGGGTGTCGTAAAAGGCGACTAAGGGATACACCAGGTGTCGGGCAGCAGCGCCACTTGTGTACTAGCTTCCACCTAAGTGGGATTTCCAAATCGCATGCCAAGCGCGGTGTCTACGGCAAACCCCTCCGAATGGTAACGTTATAGAACCCGTTGGGGTCTATGTCCAGAAATGGGTGATATCAGGTTGATGATGAAACTAGGTTGACAGTTTGACGGTCACCGTAGCCTAGTTGGGAGTGCCCCTGCCTACGAAGCTGGTGGTCCTGGGTTCGAATCCCGGTAAGTGCAAATATTTGTGTGATGAGCACGAATATTTGTTTCTGAGTCATGGATGTTTTCTACGTATTTAAGTATTTATCTATCTATATAAGTATGTATATCGTCGCCTGGTACCCATAGTACAAGCTTTGCTTAGTTTGGGGCTAGGAAGATCTGTGTGACATTGTCCCCAGTTGCATTGTCAATAGAGGTGAACTCAAACCGTAGAGCAAACTAGTCTTCACACTAAGTAACCTGCACTACAAGGAGATGCAACAGAGAGAGCCGGGTGTCTCCTACTTCTTCTCTTATCAAATATGTAAGTACCCCAGAACCCCAAATAGGCTGCCCTCTAGCGGAGGTTACTGATATTTGCGAATGTCAATTAATCTATACATATAATAAAATCGTAGGAGAGTCAAAACTGTACATTGAATATTTTTTAAAGAGGATACTTGGGGCGTGATCTACAATCGACATCGAAGCCAAAAATATAGTTTTAGAATTTTTGTCTGTTTATCTGTTTGTCTGTATGTATGTCCGGGCTAAACTCAAAAAGTACTGCATGGATTTACTTAAAATTTTGCATGAATATTACTAAGAGGTCGGGTCAACATATAGGCTACCTATTATCACGCTATCACCTACGGGGTAGGAGCTGTGATAATTTATAAAATTTAACGTGGGTAAAACCGCGGGGCACAGCTAGTAAAATATAACTCCGTTAACAATACTGAATGAGTTACGAAAACATCTCCCATTCAAAGCCTCATGATATACAGGCTAAGATATAATTTAATTTCGTTTTCTGTACAAATACAACCTTGAGATCAAATTTGAACTCGATATAATCACCATGATTATTATTGTACAGCACGATTGATTGCAGCTCAACACACTACTGTGATAATAATAAACACGAGTAAGGCCGGGAGCTTAATGAGAAAAATGAACAGCATCTTTTATTACCCGTGTCTAACATTTGTTCTTGAAACAAATAATTTACTGTGAGGTCAGACTCTGATCTGTCTGTATCCGGCCTAATAATATTTTGACTCACATAGGAGACTGATTCGATATAGAGTATGATTGCAAAATAGCTACATTATACAAGTAAGACTAATACAGTAACGTAGATGCATGCCAACTACCTGTTATTTATTATGTATTTTGTAAATGTACTTGTATAGTTCATATATTTGATAGAAGCGCATTGTTAGTGGTACGGGAAGTATTATTATGCTATTTTTTTATCAAAATGTTTAAGCAGCTCTTTATGTTATTAATAATAATATCCTGGGACATTATTTACACACGGCAAACCAGATAACTGATCTACTACATATACTGCTTTTCTTTTGTACATACATACTTATATACATAGATAATTACATCCAGACTCAGAACAAACAGACATGTTCGTGCACACAAATATCTGTCCTGAGTGGGGATCGAAGCTACGACCTCCGGAGCAAAAAACAAGCATGTGCCAACCACGCCCACAGGCTCATCAATTTATGTAATTAATAAGTTTTAGTAAGAGTAAATTCAAATATTTAAAGCAAACGTAGGATGTAAGTCATTAGATAATGACTAAAATTTCTACACACTATAATATATACAAAATGTGCCTTAGTTTATCAGTAAATTAAAGAAGACGGCCGCTGAGGCAAAAATGCTTTGAGTGCTGACCACGATCCGTAAGATACAACGTAGGCACACCACGGGGAGGATTGGATCTTGTGCGTGGTTCTGAAATGTTGATAGATGCGGATGGCGTAAGACTGGTCATTGTGGAGATCCTTGAGGAAGACCTTTGTCCAGCAGTGGAAATCTTCGCCTGAAAGACGAGACAAAAATTGTGGTGCTAAGATAAAAGGGGATGAATAAAAAGTCATGAACAATGAGTGCTTCTTTTACAGTATTAGGTAATGATAAGCGTTTGTGTAAAGAAGTCGTTTTTCGTTTTATCTTTACACCACAGAAATATAGCCAGCACTTATTTTTATTTTGTGCGTATGTAGGAGGTCTGGGACATGAACCGAAACAACAATTTTAGGGGATACAGCGTACCCCCAATAACGTGTAATTGGCCACGTCCGCCAAACAACTAGTGTAATTAACAAAAATATCAAACTAACACACACACTACTGGCCTCTAAATTAATTATCCACGGACTAGTGAGCAAACGGAATTCGGTTCTACCACGTTACCGTGCGACAATTACATGCGTTTCGTCAAACCACATGCAACTTCCCACTACCGGTTGTATTGGTAATGAGCTGGTAATGTATGCAGTGATTGAATATGTGGATTAAGGAAACGTTGCAGTACACGGAAATGAGAGCAGTCTAAATAAATCAGAGGAGTTTGCTTCTATTAATGATATTTATAGAATTGATGATGATAATGAAACACGTAAATAGTTCTTAAGTATTCTCTAGAAAGAAGTAAAATAAATATAAACAAATTGCACAGACAACTAGGAGACAAACAAGCAAAAGAAGGCTTCATATTAGCATTTCATAGATAACATAAGGCAATAATTTCAGAGTGAGGTAATAGAGAGTGTACACACAGTCACACACACACACACTCTGTGTGTGCGACTGCGTTAAAATAAGCCACCGTCAACGAAATTCGCCCAAGGGCGCTATCTGTTTCATAGGTACACTTTCACACTATTTATCTTAACTACTCGTAATATAAACAACGGAAAAAACAAATTACCTACTTCTTAAATACGCCACAATATGCATTTTCGAGGTAAATACAATATTGATAAGGCTAGTTTTTGAGAATATTCGTTTTCGTGGGCTATCAATTATCACGTCATCAAACTCGGCTCGCTTTGTCCGTGGTAGGTTAATACCTCTATCTTAATATATCTAATCGTGCATTGTCAAAACCGGTATAATTAGATTGTGGACCACTACCCACACACTTCATTAAATTTTCACGTGTAGAATTTAAATGGAAGATACATTAACGTGTAAAGTAATCAAGATTAGTCCGTAGTTTTTATTCCTAATTACTGTTTTAAAAAAAAACATACAACAGACTTGAACAAAGAATAAAAATATATAAATCTGTTCACAGACAATGGATAAATAGCATAACATATGTTTATACAAAAAATTATATACAGTTAAATTAAAAACCATACTTCTATAAAAATAAAATAGAAGACTATCGCTAAATTTCATCCGTATCACCTGGATGAATGATCGTCTACCGTGCTTTTTACCGCGCACTCTATGGAATCATTTTTTTTTCTATTATCTCTAAACAATTAAAATTGTGTTGAAACATTACAATACATATCGATAACCTAAAATACAAAGTAAAACTAACAAAAACTTTCATAGCAGGACTACTATTTGTATGACCCATAAGTAGTTGTTCTGAGTCTGGATATAGGTATTTTGTGTCCATCAATTATATGTTTATAAATTACCCCGACACAGGGATTAAATTCCGTAGGGCGGATATTGCCTTTTAAAAAAGAAAATTCCATTCAGGGATGATATGGTAATCTTCAAGAAGCGATACTATTCCTTGCTAAAGCCTGGCAAAGTACTTGCGGGCCCTCTGGTGTTGCAATACTATGTGTCTATAGGTGACGGTAATCACTCACCATCGCGGCATCGGATGCACCGTTTGCGCCTTTGCCTTGTAATTTATATTAAAAAAAAACAAGTACGTTGACATTAATTTTAAAATTAAAATTGTCGTGACATTTTTCTTTCCAAAGCGGATCCTAAGTGTCACTGATGTGAACACGGAAGTGGAAGTTAATAAAGCAAATGTACAATTTTGTTAAAGATAACCAACAGTTACAAAGTACTGGCTTTATTAAAAACATGCTAGACTAGGAAACGTCAAACTCATTACGAATTCTACTTGATTTTTATCTAATAAACGTAGCGATATTTCGTGTCGAGCATTAAAATTTGCTGTCAGTATCTAACGAAATGACAAGGTTGAAGATAAAGGTAAACCTGTCTCTTATTTACTATTCGATAAGAAGTGTTTCTAAATTATAAAAAATATTATCCTTTGATTTTATTAGTATCGTATTCTCATAAAGATGCTAACCTACCAACTTATTGCATAAAGCGTTGTATTAGGCTGTTGTTTGTAACATAAATATAGTATGTGTAAACAACATTCTGGACAAAACAGTATACAATTTATAATGTATACAATTTTTAATTTATAATTTTCAATAACATTACATTTCCATAGAACTTCACGAGGAAAAGACAAGCATTTTACAAGATGATACGGAATTAAATTTATCTACTAGAAGAACATACGAGTTAAAATAGAAAGAAAATATGTAATAACACCTTAATTTTCTATATCAAATTCCGTATCAAATACAAAATATGCATACAATTTTTTCATTAAACGATAAAGGTTACACTCGTTTGAAATACAAAAATGTATTAATTTGTCTCGTTACACGATAAATGTTACACGTGTTTGAAATACAAAATTTTGATTAATTTGTCGGTAAATACAACAAACCATTGACAATATAGCCTTCAATAGAAAGATGTATTTAGTACCTTTTAATTAATTGAAATACAATTTCAATCAATTTAAAGGTAACATAATTAATATGCCTGGTAAAGGGACCTTAAGTTACATTAAGAACTGCAAACAACTTTATTGACGCAATTATTTAACTTAAATTAAAAATATTATGGATTTACAACCTTGTTAGCATTTATGTTGATATTCGAACAATGCAATCTAAGTTCATTACAGTTTAGGTACATTAACCTTGCGTAAGAATGTGAATGTTACATAATTAATAAGAGACTATACTTCAAACTTATGAATGTAGCCACCAGTATAGATCTCACGCAATATATTTTTAAGGCTTGATGCCGTTTGCTGCTGAACATAGGCCTCTCCGAAAGATTTCTTCACAGTTCTATCATGTGTGATCTGCATCCAGCAGCTCCCCGCAATCTTCACTAGATTGTCGGTCCATCTTATGGGGGGCCGTTCTATCTCAGTATAAAAATAGATATGCACTCACACAAATATGCGCATCGACAAGACCCCTAAGCGGTTGTCGCGGTACTGTCAGTAGTGAGTGCTGCGTCAAAACGAGTGGTCACGTATAAGTTTATTTCCGCAATCTCGGCTATACGGCTGTTTGAACTCGGCTTGATCAAAACGGGAGCTTTTGTATTTGAACCGTCCTGCTGATTTATTAAACAAATATGATTTAATAAAAAAAAAAATAGGTATCAAAAACATTTAACTTTTAATGTTTTTGATACCTATTTTTTTTTTTTGAACCCGACGGCTTCAATAGAGCGTAGGTAATTATTTAATCGACTAAGCTTAGTTATGACGGTCACCATAGCCTAGTTAGTAGTGCTCCTGCCTACGAAGCTGGTGGTCCTGGGTTCGAATCCCGGTAAGTGCAAATATTTGTTTGATGAGCACGAATATTTGTTTCTGAGTCATGGATGTTTTCTATGTATATTAGTATTTATCTATCTATATAAGTATGTATATCGTCGCCTGGTACCCATAGTACAAGCTTTGCTTAGTTTGGGGCTAGGATGATCTGTTTGACATTGTCCCCAGATATTATTATTATAGTTACCTTACTGTCCATATTTATACTGTGGTTCTACTCTGCGCCTTCCAGCACGTGTTTAAAGCATTTGCATCTGCATAATATTTCTCATCAACAAATGAGATAGCAAGTACCAACAATGAAGTCCTCTAAAAACTGTTCCCACATATTAAACCCTAATAGGTGTTGATCAAATCCAATCAGAGTCTTCCGCATAATGATTAATTTAATAATTCATAACAATACTTTTGGCATGTACGACAGGCCAAGGTCGTGATGTCATAGGTTAGATTTGTACCAATTCTATTGTTGAACACTCTTGTCATGTCATATATCAAAAACTGTGGAGAGTAAACGAGTAAAACATTGACCTTGATGGAAGATAAGGGCATAGATTCTGATGTCATGGGTGAAGACAGCAATTTGTTTTGAGGTGACTGTCCTTTTTGTAGGTTTATTGGTGTGTAGGTGAAAAACGGTTGTCTTCAAATGTTGACGCATCAAGTTCAAATACCATTCGCGTTTATTACTCGCAATGCAAATCGTAAATCTAAATTAAAAACTAGGAAATCTTATATTTAATCCACCAGGGTAGATGCTCTACTTTTAAGCTACTAATGATATACATTGGCAGATCAATTTACGAGTTCCCTTGTTAACACCCTTGCGAAGGATGTAGGTGCCATCCATAGGCTTTTTTCAATATTATCTAAATTCAAAACTGGGAAATCCACACCATTTACTTATACGTGGTAGGCAGATGGCGCTGTTTTGTACCCCGCGGGAATATAAAATTTTGGATTTCCCAGTTATGAGTTTACATTCACGGTTTGCATGCCAAATTATGCTACAAAATAATTTTTTACCATTGTTTGTGATATAGAAAACTTGAATGCCAATAAGTTTGACAGTAGAACTCCTTGATTCAATTAAGATTGTGGCGTAGTTGATCTTTGAAGATTAGGCCGCACCTTGTTCTCAAGGCTGCTGGGAGTGATTATATTCAATTTCATTATAAAGGGAAATATCTATTCACAATTCGGGGTCTTTATGAACTGACAATGCCTTAATAAACTATTTAAACGATATCATATATTAGGCAAATACAATTATAGTTGAGACTTTCCAATAAACCAAAACAACAATTTGTAAAAAAGTATCCAATCAGTTTATGATTTTTTTTTTTTAACTGGCTGTAGGGTAGTCTTCTAAAACCAATTAAAACGTAGACTGCTGAAATTTTGGATAACAGACGTTTACGAAACCAAACAAAGCATGTTTATGAAGTAGATGAAAATCGGTAGCTTACGTTGTGTTTTTTGAACTTACTTTTATTAGTTATTTCATTCTTATTACTGAAATACCATACAATCATAAGTTCGTACGACGTTCAGAAGACACGTGAAGTTGACAGTCCCGCCTGCAAACATGAGACTTTTCAGAGGCCAATTGGGCAATTTATACAACTCTGGCACTAAGGCACTAATGCCAATAAAACTTGACTGCACGTGTGCCGCAGCGGCTAAGACAGTCGCCTAACCGCTTTGTGTCGCGGGTTCGTGTCCCGCGCCGGACAACGATTTGTGTGACCCATAAATAGTTGTTCTGAGTCTAGATGTAATTTGTGTCCGTCTATTGTATGTTTGTAAGTAGTACCCCGCGACACAGGGATTAGATTCCCTAGTACGGTTGTTGTCTTTTTTAAATATAAAAAATAAGAAAAAAAGTAAATATGTAGTAGGGTAATAGACTCAACACTCGCCAATCAGAACATCATTTTACAAATTCGTTTTCTGAAAAAACAGGCTTTTTTAACCTTCCATACTTTATTTACCATAGCCTCAGTATTATAGACAATATGAGACTGCCATATCTATTTAGTTATGGGTTTGATTAAGCCTTGAACAATCTTGCTACATTCAAATTCATGCTCTGCATTTGTCAGTCCTAATACAATTTCTGTACATCCGGCCGATATGATCTTTATATGTCAGTCACATCATCCTTGCACAAAGGTTATAAGGTGATAAACAAAAGAGCTTTGTTCGATAAGAGACTAATAGAATAATGTTAATTTATTCTAGCTACCATGTATTTGCACGTCTATTTTGGTCAAAGTTCATTTAAGACCACTTGTTTAAGAATTACTAGCTAGACCTTTGATTAACACTTGACAATATCTGATGGTTCTTTAATAAAATTGTTCTTAATATTAAACAATACAAATATAAAAACACTTGAGAGGTGTCAAGGGACACCCGGATGGAACGAAGTTATTTCTTATTATTTATTATGTACAAAAAACCTGTAGGTATACACTCAACAAAAATAATCGTCGCGACACCAAACTGTTCAATGCGAAATAGAAATGAAAATATCTGGCTTGATTTCTATAAGAGAGAGAGAGAGAGAGACAGACAGACAGAGAGACAGACAGAGAAACATGCGCACGCCGCACAGCTGCAAAAAGTGTCGTGACAACTTTTCGTAAGATTTTTTTCCGTCTAGCCCTCTTTCACAACGCGTGATAAAGAACTTCGTTCCAAAAGAAATATATACCAACAGCTCGTATTTATGAGGTATCTTGCTAGCCTTTTACCGAGGATATTAATATAATAATATACAGGGCCATTATTCACACACAGGTCCATATATGGACGACCGCTACAGTGGTTTAATTTCTGAGCTTCTCAGTGCTTTGGAGGGCACGTTAAGTTGTCAGTCCCGATTGTAGCCATTAGGCAACAGTCGTTAAGCCATGTCAGATGCCTAATGGCCGGCTTTAACAAGTCTGACACTAGTATTCAAAATTACGTAATCTAAGGAATATAAATATAACAACAAAAGGGCTATGACATAAAGCTATTATTAACCAACAATAGCAATTGGTTCCAGCGAAATGTCCATTATTTACTGATCACGCGTAGTTTACAAAAAAACCCACAAAAAAATTGAGCGTATCTTATTTGTAAGAAGCTTGACCGTTAAAAATCACTTTTAAGGGCGGAATATAAATGTACAGACGCCAGCACATCCAGCTACCCCAATCTGTCAAGTATCTGTTATAGTTTTTTAAATTTATCACAAAAGCATAAGGTTCACTTTCTATTTCAATTGGGGACATTTGACAGATTGGGGTAGCTTGATGTGCTGGCGTCTGTACATGATTAGATACAGATGATCAAGCAAATCATATACAAAGTTGTAATAATTTTTGGCCGAATTTCGCTTACGGCAGCCTATCTCTACGGACGCGGAGGCACTCACAGCCAGTTGCTCTCACCTCGCTCCTCGCTCGACATGGTGAGTAAGCTGCTGAATGCGTAACGAGAGCGTTACTGGCGAGGCGAACGGATATTTAGAGGGAGATATAAGTTAGTGCAGTTAGAAAGAGAGAGCGTTACTTTTAGTAATTACTGTGTGGGCAAGAATGAGAGGTGTGAGCACATTTTTGTTTCTTTCTTTCCCTCATTGCCAGTTAAGTTTCTTATATCTAAGTCTAATCTAAGTTTTACATCAGTCGTGTGGTTTAAAAAGCACAATCGTTTTTTAAGAAAGAGCTTTTGACTGCACGTGTGGCGCAGCGGCTAAGACAGTCGTCTCACCGCTTCGTGTCGCGGGTTCGAGTCCCGCGCCGGACAACTATTTGTGTGACCCATAAATAGTTGTTCTGAGTCTGGATCTAATCTGTGTCCGTCAATTATATGTTTGTAAAGTACCCCGCGACACACGTATTACATTCCCCAGTGCGGGCGTTGTCTTTATGTCTTAAAGAAATATATGTTAATGAATACTACATTTATACATGATCCTTTTCATTGTCAACAGGGTGTTAAAATAAAAATGGACGACGCAGGAAACATACTCATCAGGCGCTACTCCAAGAGTAGTGTGTTTGTGAAGAGTACAGCGGCTACCAACAACGAAGAGACAGCTATAGGACAAGATATACTGAAGCTACCTGGATACTCACTGGAACAAGAGAAGATATTTAAGGTGAGCATCGTAGCATACCCGCGTTCCCGGGGCTCCCCGTATCAGGCGCCAGAAGAAGTCCACGGCAGGTTAGGTTTAGTCGGTGCGAGTCCAACATACCCACCCGCAGACACTTTTTGCGGGTGGGTATGTCGTTGTAATGCGTGCCGCATTAGAATTCCCCCTGAGTTAACAAAAAAAAAAAAAAAAAGTGAGCATAGTTGCCACTACCGTAAAACGAGGTGATTAGAAACACAGGGGGTGAAAGAAGAGGGACAGTATCCATGCAAATATATGGACTTTGCGTCTATTACAGACAATTTACGGCGCATTGTCTGAGAGACATTTCTTTTTGTGGCTATACAAACCGATGCGAGAGCGACATAGCCTGCCTGACAAGGAAAGTTTGCGGTGGTTGGTGCCGAGCCGCTTTCACGTCGCTTCTGTTTCTTATCAGCAAGTACTCCGAAGTAGGCTTCATCACAGATCTTACGACCCTCCACTACACGTTTGCGCCATTCAACTCTATTTTCATAGAGATTTTCCCAGCTACAGTGGTCAATTTTAAAAGTGACCATATCCCGCTTTGTGCAGTCTTTAAAGCAAAAGCAACAACATTTTACTTTGTATGGATACCGTCCCTATTGCTATTCACCCATGGTGTTTCTATTCACCCCGTATTACCGTTACTATCTTTACTTGTTCATACATACATAGACTCACGCCTGTTTTCTAGAGGGGTAGGCAGAGATAACGGATTTCCATTTTTCACAATCTTCGCACACCTCTTTTCGGGTTCAGTTTAGTTTAGTCGGTTTAGTTTGTCCGCCTGTCTCAACCGTATATCACAGCAATTATTTGTTAGTGGTTACTCCATCGATTTGAATTAAAAAATTATCTATGATAATAATGCGTACCCAATTTTTGTAAATAAACATATCTTGATTATTTATAGCATGAAAATTCAATCAAGGGTGACTAGTTCTTGAGGGACTCATTTTTTATACGAGGGTTTATTTTTTTTCTTTTCTATGATATAAGCTGTTTGACTTATTGAAATAAAAATCAATAACTCAACCCTAAACTCCAAAGTTTGTGGAGCGAAAATCTATAACCGTTACAATTTAATACTTATAAATGTATATTTGAAATAAAAAAAATATTATATTTCGAATTAATATATAAAGTATTTTAAATGGTTCTAATACTAAAAATAATTATCTGTTCTGTAACAAGTTAAAAACTAAAACAAATATATAATTCGCAACGCTATTGTATAAAACAAAGCCGTTTATCAAAGAACGTAAAAACTTTATAGGCATAATTACTCGTAAGTGTTACAAATAAACATTTAACAATTTATACAAAAACATACCTCAATGCCATTTTGTTAAACCGACGTGATTTGGTAAAGTTGATAATGAATGTTGCTAACATATAATAAAAAAAAGTTACTTGAAGTTTGAAAGAAGTGTAATTTGTTATATTTACACAATATATATACATACCACAATAAAAAGGTCAAGCCAGATAATTATAGAACCAAAAAGTAACCTCAAATTAGGATACAATCCAAATTTTAATCAAACAGCAAACCTTCTTGTTTTTACTGTACATAATAAACGAACTCTACGTCATTACTGTGTCTTACTTTAATAATCTCATAGCTATAATTTGCTCCAAGACCAATAGATGCATCTAATTACACGTTGCCTATACTTCCCTTCGCTTCAGCTATGTTATTTACAAAATTATCGTCTAACAAAATTAAATCTTTATTTCTGGTCCCCGAATTTCATATTCTAATTTATGGGCAAGCAAGGTAAACTGGTTTGGTGTAAACATAGCAGGCGTCAGTAGTTATTTCCGTCAAGATAGATGCGTTTAAGAAATAAAATGTCGTAACATTTGCCTATTAATTTCATGGTTGCCCACATAATGTTCTAAATTGCTTGAAGATGATCATCGCTGTGTTGCTCCGTACAAATTACTGGCTCAGTAACTAAAACATCATTTTATTTTTAATACTTTGTCAAAGTAAATGTTCTATGATTAAAAAATCACTCACAACGTCACGAATACGATTACACACTACGTGAATCTATTGTACGACCGTTGCTTCATCTTTTGCCGCTGTTTTCTTCTATAATTTTCTTATATTCATCTTTATTAAAGACAATAATCACTGAAGAAAAAAAATTTAAGACAGCGAAGCATTACTCTAATGCTCGTTGCGTTAGTGCATCAGTCATTTGTGGCGCATCACGACGCCACGGATTGTGTCCGAACACGATTTACTCTAACCATGACATTGCCGCGTAATTTCATTTTACTTACATTTTATGGTTACGAAATGTTTTCAAATGGTGATGGGTTATTGTTAAAAGATTTACGCATAGTGTGAATTTCGTTGTGAAATAGTCTAAATGCGTACTCAACTATTATTTTACTTAACAAAACAGTTTTTTTGTTCGCTATGTGCTATAACATTGGCAGCACCTGTTGAGTGACTTGACTAGGTCTATCATTTGTAACAAGAACACCTATCGTCGACTCCCGGCCATGACATTTATGAATGACATGAATACGCGTCTAATGACAAAGCAAATGCAAATGCGAATATAATAACTAATTTCAATCGCAAATTACGAGGCTAAACCTATATGCGTACTACTTTCATTTTATTACCTAGCACTGTACGAATAAGAAATTAAAAAGTACACTTCCTAGCATCCAAAGATTCATTACCAATTCATACACCATTACCTACAATGTTTTACGTAAGTCTGCAGCAAACAATGAGAAGATAGCACCATTAAGCAAGGGAAAGAACGGTCATTGCCTCACTTATTTGTTTGGATGTTATTCTATTTCCTTGGTTAACGAAAGCGAATTCGCAGAAAGTAGACCATTGTCTGTAGCCACCGCGCCGCCGAAACAATGTGATGCTACAATTAATCGCTATTGTGAGAAATGTTACACGTTCCGATTATTATTAACCCCAATTTGTTACAAGTTATTCAATGGGAAAGATTGGAACACCAAATTATTAAATTACTTGTTTTTCTTACTAGATTGCTGCAATATAATTGACTGCAACTCATGTATATGTTTGATGAATGCAATATTGCAACAAATATGTTAATAACTCACTCAAAGATTGCTTGAACTAAAAGTGACTACAACGTCTTCATTATAAAACTCTGATTTCCTTTAAACAATACCGTTAAGTTTTGAAACTGGTTGATCTCTGGGATTTTTTCTGTGCGATCTGTTTTGTTTCCCACACCGAATTCCCTTGTGACCAAATTAATATGAAACAATACTATCAGTGGTGTCAACTGCAGTCTTTAAATAGCTTAAGTGTACTCCGAGTATCCTTACTTGGAATTGTTGTGAAATGCTTAAACACTTTATAAAACGAACAATTTTGTTTGCAATTTAACTCATGAAGTTATACAACATGTTACAATGTTCACTTTAATTCTTTCACTTATTTGTGGGAAAACGGAAGAAACAAATCATCTATCTTAAGGAACATTTGCGTCAAACATTCATTTCAACTTCAATGTTGCGTAAAACAATTCATCACTTCCCAGAATGTTCCCAATTAGCTAGACAAGTTTGTGTTGCAACAATGGAATGTTCCGATGATAATTAGAATTCTTAAAAACAAGTCAATTTTCTTGATCATCGTTGAGTGGTAACAACTGCAGTCTGCCTTTCGATGATTTAAAAATTACGTCGTCGTGTCGGCAAAGTTTTTACAGATACCATCTATATAGTCCGCTCGTTCGGTCGAACGCACAACACGACATCTTGCACTGATTATGTAACGACTTCATAAGCCTCATTCAATTTCGTCGATGCATCTGACTCGGCGTTTTTGTTTGATTCCCAGAGTTCTCCACTCAAATCAAAACCTTTATGAATACTGGAGATTATCTCGACAGATCTAGAGCAGATCGTGCCGGAATTCAGGTTTCGTGACTTTCAAATTTGGTAGAGTTGATAAAATGATTGAGAAAGAAAGAAAATTTAATTACGTAAGTTTCATTCAATGATATGGCAAGTGCTGTTTATTTGATAAATTGATTTGAATATTTAATTGTATCTGAGTAAAAAAATATGAAGTATCAAAGGGCAATAAGCGATTAATAGGAAAATATTAAGCGGAAAATCAAATAACAACTTACCAATTAAAATCCCTTCAAGAAGCGTGTCTAACATGACGTCAGAGTCGCTTTTATTTGATCGAGTGATTGTCTTATCATTATCGACTGTTCGCTTGTTATGTTTTATTAATTCGATAACATCTTTGTAGACGCGTCGCTCCCATCGTACAATAATTTGTTTTAGATCATCAACGGGGTTAATGAAGATAAAAAACTTGTACACTATTTGTTACTGTTCGAAGATGTTGGTTTATTGAGAAGTTGATTGGTATTATCTCATCGTTTAAATTGCTGTCAATAATGTGAGTCATACCAGCTAGTAGTACTATACCATCTTTGTATTGTTTGTTTTTTAAATTATAATACAGAATATAATATATTATAGATATTAATATTATATTAAAACAGTAAGATGATGATGATAGTGTTGTTTGTTCGTAAATTGCATGTTTAAAAACTCATCTACTATAGAAGCGTATATGCCGTAGGGCAGCGACAGAGTTGTGTTAATAAAATAAACATAGACATAATATAATCAGATGATTATGGTGAGAACTTTTACTTAAGATATGTTAAGTTAGATGATACAATTTCAATTTTATACAATCTAGCATCAGATTTGTAAAATCATAGGAAATAAATACATAATCACTGTTTAAGTTATTTCTTGTAGAATCAATACAATAAAATAAATAAGGAGAAAATTATAAATATTGTATTAATTATAGCAAGCGGAATACTATTATATTACCTATTCATCAAGTTACTAGATAATATAAAAGAATGTAAATAACGCAATTTATTTAAGTAGTAAAGAAATTGAGATTAGAAATGTCTCTATAATAACTCGATAAAAAGTATCTATCAATATTGTGTCTCGTCTCTATGCCAAATATGAACAATTTTACATCAGTATGTAATATAGTATACAACTAGCCACAAAGGTATTTGTAAATATCTTAATCGCATTCGATATTAACTTGCATGTTATTTTAAGTGAATGTTTTCGATACAATATACTTGTTTAAATAAATAAATAATTAACTAACTCAGATCAAATCTCAAAATTATATTATTAAAATAATAATAATAATAATATCTGGGGACAATGTCACACAGATCATCCTAGCCCCAAACTAAGCAAAGCTTCTACTATGGGTACCAGGCGACGATATACATACTTATATAGATAGATAAATACTTATATACAAAGAAAACATCCATGACTCAGAAACAAATATTCGTGCTCATCACACAAATATTTGCATTTACCGGGATTCGAACCCAGGACCACCTGCTTCGAAGGCGGGATCACTACCAACTAGGCTACGGTGATATCGATGATATGACAATTTTTGAGCCATTTGAATATTTCTAAGTTTTCATGTATATAGACTACAACTGCGTCGTTCATCTAGTGTTACATATAGGTTCAAATCACGGGTTAGTCTTTAAAGTGTTACCAGATTTTTTCTGGCAAGAACTTAATACTCACTTAATAGCATTCCGGAGTCTTAAAGTTGGTAGTATTAGACGTGCCTCAGAAAGCACGTAAAGCTGTCTGTCCTATACGACTGAACTTCCCCGGTCGTGTATGCTAAGGTTCCCGGAATGTTGGAGAGGAGTGTGTTTGCCACACTTTAATATTCTCATATCCTGAGTATTTGTATTGTCTTCGTTGAAATTGGCCGTGTTGCCCAAAATCCGGCCAGAAGCTCTATTATAATAATATTTACTATTCTGTCATTTTGTTCCAGTTATTTGACATGAAGAAGTTTCAATCGAACGTGAACCGTGAGCTTCGTCGCGCGTACCCTGACCGCAGGCGGCTAGAGACTCAGTGCCTCAGCGCTATTGCCTTCGTCAAGTCTGACAACGAACTCCTGGACTGCCCCATATGGGTTATGATTATCAACGTAGTCGCCATGGACATGCTCAAATCTAAGTTGCCACCATGTAAGTATACCATTTGTATTATTAATTCCCAAATAACCATATTGAAACATTAAGTTGGAACACAAACATTACAATTTTACTAGGCATGCTAATTATTTTGATCACTAATGGGATCATTGTGGAAAGCAAACAATATCACTACTCCAATTCATCCCATGGGGGGCGTAGAAGTCGACTCGAGGGAATATCTCCCAGAGCATTTGCAGCAGCGTCTCTTTATTTTATGTACTATGACCATCATACTGTCCAAAAAAAAAAAAAAAAAGCTTTTCTCAATTGTTCATAATTTAGAGGGATATGCCATAACCGTCACACTTGGCAGTCGGGTTGACGATCTCAGCATGATGGTCATAGTACACAGAGAGACGCTGCTGCAAGTGCTCTGGGAGACATTCCCACGGGTCGACTTCTACGCCCTCCATGGGATGAAATAGAGAAAAATCGCCTAACTAATTACTTACATCAATACTTAGCATACTTAGTCATCATCATCATATCAGCCGAAAGACGTCCACTGCGGGACAAAGGCCTCCCCCCAAAGATCTCCACAATTGCCGGTCTTGCGCTATTCTTTTTTTTTTTTCATTATCTGGGGACAATGTCACACAGATCATCCTAGCCCCAAACTAAGCAAAGCTTACCATACCAGGCGACGATATACATACTTATATAGATAGATAAATACATATATACATAGAAAACATCCATGACTCAGGAACAAATATTCGTGCTCATCACACAAATATTTGCACTTACCGGGATTCGAACCCAGGACCACCAGCTTCGTAGGCAGGCAGGAGCACTACCAACTAGGCTATGGGGACCGTCAATACTTAGCATGCTTAGTGATCATCATCATCATCATATCAGCTGAAAGACGTCCACTGCTGGACAAAGGCCTCCCCCAAAGATCTCCACAATTGCCGGTCTTGCGCTATTCGCATCCGTCATGGATGGAAACTACATGCTTAGTAAAATTGTAAAAATGTTTGTAGGTGATAAGTGTTTGTGTTCAAACTTAATGTTTCAATATGTTTATTAGACACTATAAACACGAAATAATCGAAAAGTTGTCAATAAGTCTGATTGGTTTGCCTAACCACATTGCGACCGACGAGTTAACGAATAAAATTGAAAAAAGCACCGTGTAGCACCGTTTACGTAACGAAAGTGAAACAACTTAATAACTCTTCACGGATATAATCGAACAACCACAAGACACAACTAAAATAATCACAAAATATGATGATAAATATTAATAATACAACGTATTACCTCAGCTGTTCATATGTAGCGTCAGAGGCGTGCATCTAGAACGTGGGCTTGCCTATCAAATTCAATCACTTTGTATCGTTATTACGCCTTTGTATAAAAGGCGCCTAACGTATTCTAAAAATGTTAGTCTTATATCTTAGAAGTTTTAGTACAAATCGTTATTTCATAATCTTGATCTAACTTAACTCAATAGGTTTGTAATTTTCTATAATATAATCATGATCATCATCATATCAGCCAAAAGACGTCCACGTTGGACAAAGGCCTCCCCCAAGGATCTCCACAATTGCCGGTCCTGCGCTGCCCGCATCCAGCGGCTTCCCGCCACACTTGCAAGATCGTTGGCCCACTTGCAGGAGGCCGTATAATATAATACATCAATATAAGTATCTATTGTAGACCTTGTTTAGTGCTACCTACGGGTTACTTGTAGTGCTAATCTAGTTTTAGCTGTAATAACCCTTGCTAGAGCTTAAATCTGCATAAGTCTAAACACCTAAAAAGGTAGAGAGCACAAAAATAAACAAAATTTTTAAACACGGCATTTTCAAGCAGCGGCGAGACTCTCGCCTCTCGCCTCGCTGCTTCATGTCGCGGGTTCGAGTCCCGCGCCGTACAACTATTTGTGCGACCCATAAATAGTTGTTCTGAGACTGGATGTAATTTGTGTCCGTCTAGTATATGTTTGTAAAGTACCCCGCGACACAGGGATTAGATTCCCTAGTGCGGGCTTATCTAAGTTAAAAAAAGAAAAAATTTAAAACCTACGGATTACATTTGGTCAGTGGGTAATAAAAGACCGAACATCGAAAAAGGTAGGAAGAACAAAAAAATACTACATCAAAATAAAATGCACCTGCAACTTTAATGTGTGCCCAAAAAAGCTGTCAAATATCATTGTATTTATAGCGATGAGCTAAAAAACATCTGCAAAACGATCCAGCTGTTTCGTTTTATTAGTCAAAGGGTAGTAGTTGTTGTTCCAATACGCTTCCTTGTAGAACAGGAAGCAAGAAAGATGGAGCAGCCGCTGCGACTATGTAATAAATATTCATGTATGTTCAATAAAAATAACCACTCGTTTTACATCAATCGGATGTGAAAACTAGTTTAATGTATATACTATTAAACTACTAAGATTCGTTACGATCTTATTCGGTGCTTGGCCTTGAGTAAATTAAATTAACTATCGAGTAATAATAGTAATATAAAAATAGCGTACTTACAGTTTAGTAAGCAATTTCAATTAATCTTACATCTATGAAGTTTTAACAAAATCAAATCTAAATTCAATTATTCCTTAAAAATTGTGCATTTGTGTGAAATCGACAATATTTTTTTTCGTTCAGTGTATGATGTGGCAGCTAATGAAAAACACTGCCAGAAAACTCAGTAGAAATCCTTTTTTAAATATATATTTCTTAACATCACATAACATTTTATTTCAATGTGTTAATTTAGAGCGACACAATCCCAGCTGTTTTGTCACTTAAATAATCAGAAGTTTTGTAAAAGCAGAAGCCCTGCTACACAATTTGGCTTTTATCATTCTTTTAAACTTATTCGAAGACATTTCTTGGATATCACTGGGAAGTTTGTTTTAGAATCTTGAGTATGAGTAAGTAGTCAAACCTCATAATATAATTTTGAAAATATTAACCTTCTAATTTTCACATCTAATATCTCCAATTACAGTTTCCTAGAAAATCATATAAGACGGTTAATTTGTATTGTATTTAACCGTGAGTATGTTATATAAACATCTTCAATCTTAAGATATTAAATTTTCTAAGAATATGTAGACTCTCTTTGCAAATATGTAAACTTTATAAGTAAGGAACACCCCGCCTTCGCTTTTATCGCATGTTTACGCTCTGCCTAGTGGGAGAAGCTTAATTTGTACTCGTATCGATAAAATACCCTTCCCAGATCCTTAATCAACCGAGTACGAGTATTACGCATAGCAACAGTTGCACAAAAGTCCGTAAAAACCGACCTTTTGTTTACCTTATTCAGCCCCACCCCGAGTCGAGGTTTGAACTCCAAAGGAAGTCCCTTCTGGCGCAGGTTACTTAAGCTTCGCCTATATTATCTGATGGAACAGTGAAAGTTTACTAGGTTTTCAGCAATTATTGCATACAGTCATGTACTTAACAAATGTACATATTTAGTTACACAGTTATAACTTTAATTATTTATTAGCATGTACACAGACATTAATCATTATAATATGACCTACGTCAAGAACAATTAAAATGTTTTTATTTAGTTACAAAACAATAATTTAGGTTTTTGTGGTTTTAAATACATTTATATCTGAGACATAAATAAAAGAGATAACAATTAACAAAAAACGCAGGTTTTATTTTTAGCGATAACATGCACTTTGGTGAATCAAAGACTGCGGCAAAAACAAGTGAGTTATTATATGCATTATTTTTATAACAGTGAGATAAATAACACTGTATGAAGATTTCATACTTTATTATAGGGTAGTATTTAACTGCAAATCAAAAAGTCTTTTGTATCCTACTAAAATACTGAATGGTTGCACAGCAGATTTATTTAAAAATATTATAAATCATTTGCGCGAAGAACATCATCAACCCATCTCAACCCGTGGTGGGCTTAGAAATCGTGCCGAGGGAATACGTACCAGAGAACGGACAGCAGCGTTTTTTTTGTGACGGGTTGGCGATTGCAATTAGATGGTCATCTATCTAACTGCAATCGCCAACCCGTCCGCCAATAGCATATCCCCCCATTCTTTGGGCAGGCTTTTGTGCAGCAGGGGACGTAATTTGGCTGACGTAATGATTATAATTTGGCTGACATAATGATTATTATCATCTTATCTTGGATGGGGTGTACTTGCGTACAGCACTTCGACCCTTCAGGATCTTTTGTACTAGATTATAATCATAGTAGCAATTTATTCATGATGCATTGCTATTTATTTAAAAGTCGATTGTTTGTGTAAATATATTAGTTGCAGCAAATTTTGGGTTGTATGGTCGCAGTTCAAACCTAACCTAACTTACTTTTATTGTGTATCATTTTCAGTTACGCAAGTGCATGTTCGATGTGCAAACAGTATATTTGATATGAAAATTATTTAACTGATGACAATACATTACATATAAATAAATAAATATCTTGGGACAACTAACAAATATTAAACAAATATTATTTCCATTTGCTATTTAAAGTTACGCTCGTAGTATTAGTGAGAATTATCGTATCGTCCGATACTTCTCACTTTTAACAGGAGGTACTGAAAGAATGAGTTGATTAATAGATATAATCATTATCAAAAATGCTAATGATTTAATTATTTATTACGTATATCATTTACTACATTACCAAGTTATTCATTATCTGTATTTGCAAGGGCTTGATCCGGTTGTCACGTCAGCAGGCGACCTTGGCCGAACAACTGTCGCTTTCTATTGCCTCCACTTCGCTGATACTTATAATATCGCAGTATCAATATTGGATGGTCTGTATCCAGACCATGCCAATCATCTAGCTCATAGCCAGACACTCTCACCGGTCTGTAAGTGATCGGCGAGGTTAAGCAACCAGGCTCGCGGTCAGTCCATAGATGGGTGACCGGTTTAATTTCTGAGCGGCATAGCACCTGGATCTCTGTTACGAGAATATATTTGATAAACATTTCGTGTAGTCAGAAGTCTAATAGAGTCTGATATCTGGTCTAACCAACTTTATTACTTGTTCATTATTTCGAAGTTGAAATGGGAAAAAGTCAACGTACATGGTATTATTAATACATTTATTTTATCAAATGTTAACTTTATAATGTAATACACTATTTATACAATATGGCTACATTTTATTGGGCCAATTTTGGGTATATATAAACATAGGTGTAATATATATAAAAATGTATGAATTTTCAGATAAAAGATTTGTAGTAAGTTTATAAATATAAAAATGTCTAACTCCTCCTTGTTTCTTTCTGATTAAATTTGTTGCGGGACCCAAGACAGTTATAGCGATTCCCCGGGACATGCCTGAGCCTCACCGCTCAGTGTCATTTCATTGTGTGCCACTGTTGATCCTGGCTAACAGGAGTTACAGTGGTGGGTAAGAGAGAAGGACTAGTCCCGTTGAATAATAAAAAATAATCATAAAAGGATAACGTCATCGATATCATAATTAAAATATGGCATATATAAAAAAATAAAATAGTAACCAGCGAGCATTTAATAATAATAATAATAATGTTCTCCTAGCCGAATTTCGGCCACGGCGACCAGTCTTAATAGAGATTAGCCATCTACGCGGGACATATTATAGTGCACAAGTGTGTACGTAAACACAGGACCACTTTCTATTCCATCACTCTCATGATCCGATGGGACGCCTAGCGACACGACCGGAAAGAGGTCAGGCACAGGACTGACGGCTTTACGTGCTCTAAAAAAAAGAATAAATTCTCAGAATCAGCTCGAAGTCTGGGAGTTGATGGTATTAGCGAGCATTTACACAACACATCACATTACATAGGTGATAATAATATATTTACGCTACATAATATAAATGACTCAACATTTAAATATATATGTTTTTGTCACAAATGTGATAATCTTCATTTAAAACATCTACGTTAATCCTTGAACTTTGACAATATAACAAATACAGGTAAGATTTTTTTTCTCACAAACTCGTAGGTAATTAATTTTCTTTTTTTTTTGCTATCGGTATGGTGGAATTATAAGTGGTAGGTGGGATAATTAATTGCATACAATAGATGTAGTTTGATATATAAATTATGTATTTATTTCTCACGACCTGTTACAGTTTATCAGAAGGCCAAGAACTTTGGTAATTACGCATTGTAACGAAAATTATGGGTCCCATATCTAAGCAAATTTCGAATATATAATCCATGAACTAAACATGACATAAAAAAATAATCCTTCCAAAATGGAAAATCGCCAGTTGAACGCAACGATGCTAAAGCAACTTAACCTAAAAAATATAATAATTATAATAAAAATATTGTGGGTCATTATTTACAGATGGCAATCTGATCCCAAACTAAGCAGATGGTGGAGGTGGATACCAGATAACTGATATATTACATATACTACTTTTCTTTTGTAAACACATACCTACTTATATAGATAATTACACCCAGACTCAGTACAAACAAAGAAATATCTGTCCTGGGTGGGTATCGAACCAACGACCTGCGGCGTGAAACCACGGCAACCACCAACCAGCCCGTCAAATCATATAATATCAACATTATGTTTGTCATTCGCATTTGGTTATACTGGTATCCTCCAAATTATGGATTAATCAGGGAAACTGAGTCTGAGTAGCTTCTGATTTTACTGTGAACTTATAGATAGAATGGTACTAGGTAGGTAGGTACTTTATAAAATGTCTCCGAATCTAACCTCTTTCTTGACTGATGTAATTCATATGAAATGGAATGTAATACTGAGAGAAAATAAGTATCATGCTTGAACCCATTCACTATTTAGGCACAAAAACCATGCAATCACACTAATATTATAAAAGCGAAAGTTTGTTACTTCTTCACGTCTAAATGGCTGGAGCTATTTTAATAAAATTAGGTTTGGAGTTAGCTTACACCCTGGATTAACACATAGACTATAATTTATAAAGTTTAACGCGGGTAAAACCGCGAGGCACAGCTAGTTGTTAATAGCGCCAACATACTAACAACTGTCAAAATTATAAGTTTCACAGTTGTATTACATCGAATTAAACAGGATAAATATTACAAAGAAAAAAAATGAACAGCCACCAAAGAGTGTCAGTATTCGTATGTCCAATAAGAAGTTTAACAACAGCATAATGTAATACGCAGCAATTATTCGGTCAGCAACCAGTCAAACTTGATGTGACATTTTACCGGTGTTACAAGTAACAACTGCCATTTGACCTCTATAAAGAGAACCGGTAACCTAAAGCTAGACCATTAAGCCAAATACTAAGGCTGCAGTTTGACCAGACAGTTCTGTGTCGTAAGTACTTTTACAAAGTAATTGTGTTATGACATAGATCAACATCTTTTGTAACACCAAAGGACATAGATACTGAATACAAATACATGGGTAATTTGGAGGAATGCCGTACGCTCCTTGCGTACGGCATTCCTCCAAATTACCCATGTCAGCCAAATTAGGTCCACTGCTGGACAAAAGCCTCCCCAAAGAATGTGGGGACATGCCATAATCGCCATGTTTGGCGATTTTGGTCATAATTCACAGAACAACGCTGCCCTTTCCCTGCTAGGTCGTCTGGTTGGGACGATTTCTACACCCCGCACGGAATGAGAAGCGGTGATGATATTCTATGCCGTCACCACATAGCACAATGCCGTCGTCACCACACAGCGGGTCTCTAAATTAAGGATTTAGAAAAATATAAAAATCTGCGGCACGCTTTTTGGACTCGCACTTGGCTGGATTTTATTTTAGGAGATACAATTTCTAAAACCATCATAACTCTTTTATTTATACCCACTAATAATGCTCGTTATATTTATATGAAGCATTATATTTAATGGTTGCCTCATAATAATATTTCCGCATTAAAAACTTAGATAGGTATCATCACCAGCCTTTAGTATGGCTAGCTAGGAACCCAAAAAATTAACGATACGTGTTTTTGTTCGTAGTTTTTTTTATTATATGACTCAAATAATGCATGGTCAAAGTCTCTTAGTAAGCAGGGGATTAAAAAAGCTGTAGCTAATTTTTAATCTGAAAATCGTTGTAAACTATTTTTTCTTAGATATATAATATCTATAAATATCAATATGCACAAGAGTTTTTTTTCCAAAACCGGCTCGCTTTATGGAGGTTTATATAGATATGGTTGTGATATCATATCTATATAAACCAAAAATAAATCAAATGAGCTGTCAGAAAGGTGAAACGTACTGTATATGTATATTGCAACATACAACATAATCAGCTTCTACTTCGTATATGTCATATATATGTCATATATAGGACCTCCCCTGAAAAATTACTCAATTTAATTTTAGGCTTGTTTGATACTTGAAATACAGCAAAGTTGTACTTCTTCATTAACTTCCGTGTAGTGCACTTGTCGATGTAACAGTTTCCAGCCTTCTCTATTGTCAGTCTTCTTCTTAACTTCTTTGTAAGCCTCCATTTTCACAACTTCCTTCACCTGGTTCATATATTTACGTCTCAGTCTACCTTTCTTTCTCCTTTCCTCAATTTATCCTTCTATGATGTTGGTAATGAACTGGACATGTCGAATTAAAAGTCCAATTATTGTTCCTCGTTTGCTCTCTAAAAGCTTCAGTATTTGCAGTTCTTCTTTCACTCTATTTAAGATTTCGTAATTATTTAAGTTCATTAACGCCATATAGTTACGTGACATACAGTGTGAACAGTTAGACAGCAGAACTATAGCCATTTGGGTAGGGAACCATAACTGACGCTAGCGACATGTCGCTAGATTTCTTTAAAAAATGTTACACATGTGTTACGTCTAAACATGGCCTCGTCATACTTGACGGTCACCGTAGCCTAGTTGGTAGTGCTCCTGCCTACGAAGCTGGTGGTCCTGGGTTCGAATCCCGGTAAGTGCAAATATTTGTGTGATGAGCACGAATATTTGTTTCTGAGTCATGGATGTTTTCTATGTATATAAGTATTTGTCTATCTATATAAGTATGTATATCGTCGCCTGGTACCCATAGTACAAGCTTTGCTTAGTTTGGGGCTAGGATGATCTGTGTGACATAGTCCCCAGATATTATTATTATTATTTTACTTATTCTGCTCCTCGTGAACCTCGCAAATCTTAATCACTTCATATTGAAATATATTTGAGACCTTGGTTATTCCAATTTGCACAAACTTTAATCATCACATCCAACCTGATTCGCAAAGTTAAAAAGAAATAGAGCATGTACGCAATACGTTTATGACACACACCTACACAAAATAAGCACCCATAAAATCTAATTACGACCAATACATAAACTTCTTCATCGATCCCAGCAAAAACTGAGCAGGAAATGATTTTGCCCATACTAATACTTCAGAGCACTTCTATACAATTTACAAATTGGTCACATAAGCAATTAAAATATCTTATATTCAACAAACACACATGGTTAATGTTCCGCATATTTAGATAATTACATTCCTCATACAACTGGTCTAATGGGTTCAAATTTCAATTTAAATATTACCTTACAGAGAAATGTTCCGCCCACTAAGATACAAAATTAAAACAAACAAATGCTTCCAACACACAAATACACTCGTCGAAAATGGATCTTTACGTCTGTATGCCTCTCTATAGCTTAGGTACTATTGTATGCGGATTTTCCATAAGACTGAATGCAGAAGTTACAAATGGTACAAAATAATCTAAATCTGTTAATACCAAAGCGCATTGTTAAGGATGACACCGGCAGAAACCATTTGACGTGGACGCAACAATAGTGGAAATATAACAACAAAATCAAGAAAAATTGCTTTAGCAGCCCCAAAGCGACATGAACGCACAATACTTGTCATAGCAAATAAATTGCCTAACACCGATATCAACGACAGAGACACATGGGTTCAGTGAAGGGGCAGTTCGGCCTCTTTATCAGAAAACATAAAAATATTCCATTATGGCATTGCAACGAAGCGAATTTATCAAATCACTTTGTGTGGGTGTTGGATGCATAACATATTTATGGACCTTTTACTTGTCCGAAATAAAATTATATTTTTATTATTATTATTACTCCGCTTTAAGAGTTTTAACATCAATTTCTTATTCCTTCATTGTGAACGTTATGCTTCCCAGAGGATATACTCGTGAGAATAATAAAATTTTTCGTGATGTTTACTTTGGTCTTTCTATGAATATCATCAGTTACAAGGCCTCCGTCGAACATCAGTCACACATCATCAACATTAACAAAATTACTATAGAATGGGCGTGTGCTAGTGTACTTAGACGGTGACGACGCTACCAAATAACCGGACAATGTTATAGTTACCTTGCTTTAGACCTCCGAAGACTGCAGTTCAGGTATCGAGGAACAATAAGACGACCTTTACGTTTATCATTAACTGTTCAACACTGAAAATTTAACTTTTATTATGCACTAAAATATTCTCACGCGCTACCACGCACATTTTAACAACCCGCTTAAACCTTGGTTTTATTAAAAATTTAAGTTATTAAATAGTGCAGAAAATTCAGATCATAAAGTTGAATATATACTTGTGAAGTTTAATACGGCCTTATAGACCAGGATCATCAACGATATAGACCTATTGTAATTACTGTTTTGTGGTGATCCGGTTTATATTGTACCAAGGTGATCGGCATGTAATAATGAACAATTGGGTAGCCATTCAGGTTTCCGGAAATTTGTCACGAAAGCCACACACGTTGGAGATCTACACAAACATAAATGTATACATGTCAGAACTAATATGCTGAATGTATGATTGGTAAACAATTTCCTCAATCCACTTGTAATTTGCACATCCTTGGATGAAGTGCGAAGGGCAAGTGTGAAACGAGGGATCATCATATAGATAATTTTCAAATCCGATTTAGTTCCCAGAACACGCAACCGCATCAACAATTCATAGCTTCACTCTCAGTAGTCCCTGTATTGTTGTACAACAATGCAATCTCACTTCGATCTTGTGATGTACTGCGTCTCATTTCACTTCAACCAGCCTGCAAATATCTAACTAATCCCACCTGTATTGGCAAGTTAACAACAATTCAACATCTAATATTGGTTTTGCACAAATCATATTGTATCTATGGGAAAGAAACCGCACTGCGAGATTCCCGTGATTTTCCAACACGGATAAGATTCGTTCATAGATTTTCTGCAGTGGTTTCGCGGTCTAGCCACTGTTTATCTGTTAAGGAACTCAAATAAATCTATTGAGTAACGTAGCTAATGTTTTGCTGTATGGAAGTCGTGACACTTAACCGTGGGGACTAGACCCTTTTACTGATATACCTAGCATGAAATGCTTAAACTTCGTGTCATAGAACTGTTTCTACATTGGTATCTAAATCTAATAACATTTCTTAATTACCAATTAAATCTGCGTGTTCTTTTAATCTTATATCTCATCCATCTTATAGTGTTTCATGAATGCCTCTGAATATGATAAAATCTACATACTTAACGTATTCTACAAATCAAATCGGACGTACTTCTTTGTTCAGGTCACACATTCAAATTTTGAAACGAAGGTCGTCCATCATGATTTCGTACTGTGTAACTAGATCATTCGAATGTAATCAGTACCCATAACCCATTAAATTCACTTTGAATTTGTAACGAGCGCCAATTGAATCATTAAAGGCTTGTGCAGACTAGATCGTGACTGACGTTATGCAAAACTCGGTTGGACGACAATAGGAAGCATGGTGATCGAAAGTGATCCGTGTATTACACAAATTTTAGTAGCCCTAATTCGGAGTAAGAACATGGCTACAATCATTCATCTTGCAAAATTGGGTTAGAATTCTTTCATAAGTTCTTTTTCATGACCGAAGCGAGACATCTAGCAAGACTTATTTTTTATTAATTCATTTGAGTGTCATCATCATTCATACATACTTACTTGAAGATAATAGTGCTGTAACAATTGTAGACAACCACATCATTAGAGTATACATTGTATATATAAAATTAAATACAATAATTATATTATTGTATTTAATTAAAAGTATTTAATAAAATTGTTAGAGGTGTTTAATAAAAAGTATATAATAAAAAATCAAGAAAGGCACGAAACTTGTGTTGAAGTTGTTATGAACTGTTTGTATGGAGAGTTGTTTTGGACACATACTGATATTCTACACGTTATTTCAATAGATTATTAAAAAAAAAAAATTGTGTCAGTGTACCAGTAAAACAGCAGATAGGAATTATTGGGGCAAGTTCACACCATCACATCGACATCAAATATGACCGATCAACAGTTCAAAGAAGCTTAAGGGATTTAACATTTATAATTTTTTTGATTTATTAATTTTATCATAAATTATTGTATTTTATTATTTGTTTAACGACACAATATACTTATGGTTATAACGTTTGATAAAATTTATTTATTTATACCTAAACTAAACTGTAAATTTTATTTAAATAAATATTTAATAAAGAATTAAACGCTTATAATTTGGTGCTTTTAAAATTAAGAATCAGTATTTAAATAAAGAAAACTAAACTTGGATTAACAGTATTTTTTTAAGATGACTTAATTATATCCTCTTTATTCTTTTTTTCAGTGTTAGCAAAATGGTAAAAGTCTAAAATGAATAAAATATGTTCTAGACAGTTTTTAAATGAATATAAGATGTTAAGTCTCATTTCCTTATGATACAGTAGAAAACTTAAGAGCCATTCGTTAAAAATACTTTACCAAAACTGTACCTACCACAGACAGCACAGTGAATATAAAATTGTTTTTTTTTCATAGATCCACGTAATTTTCTCAACATTTAAACACAGTTTGTGTGTGTGCTTTACTATTAATATTCAGATCATTGACTAAACTAATCTGGATTCTAACCCCGTTGCGACTTGGCGTCTACGGTATTTCCAGACATGTAATATATTTTTTATGGAGTTTATTTGCAACATAAAGATATCACTCTGGAAAAATCTCCACGTTTCAAACATAGGTGCAAAATTTACCCCAACTCCAACTGGAAAAAGAGCAATAACTTTTTAACTGCTAAACATACTTATATTAATCTCGACAAACGTCTACAAATGAGTATGAACCGCGACGATCAAGTTAGTTTTAGACAGACTGCTGTGTTAACTGTTCTTGGCATTATGATATAATAAACAACTTCAAAGGATAACTATAAATTGATAATTTCATAAAAAATGTGAAGAATCAAACGTCTACTTCATATTCTATGTTCGATTCTGTAGTCATAATCGAATGTGGAATAAAAATATATAGGTACATATATAAACTCACGCTTGTTTCATAAATAATATGATCTATTTTATTTTCTATTATTTTGTAAACTATGTATATCAAGACGATATTTACCGTTGGTAATCCGTTATGGATACCTGTCACCTGCTGATAAAAACAAGTGATTTCCAAATCACTCATGCCAACTAAAAGCCAACGGTGGCCTCTTCGGCATATACGGAGGAACACTGGTAACTCCTGTGTGCCTCTCCTATGCAGCTGCAGGCACACAGGAGTTACGTAAGTAGTGCAGTTATGCACTACTAACGTAACTGCAGTTATGTGCAGTGCAGTTATGTTAGTAGCAATATTCCTTTGATTAAGAGCTCTTAATCAAAGGAATATGGCTACTAACATAACTGCAACATATGACCGCAATACACCGCTGTCTCTCTTGAAGTCATCAAATGCTCGTCACAATTCCCCTCTCGCCTGCCCATGACCCTAAACAACCTCCTTAGAGTCTTTTAGAGCCGAATTCACCGTTAAAATTAAACGCGATCAATGGACGCTAAACTCAGTTACAAACTGAACTGAGTTTAGCGTCAATTGAATGCGTTTAATTTTAACGGTGAAATCGGTTCTTAGTTGACAGGCAGGGTCTACGGTCGACCAAAAGTTTGCCCGGAAAAAAACTATATTCCATAAAACTATATTGAGACATTCCTGTAAAGGTTCAATCACAAATTTTGTTGAACTCAATACAGGCTAAAACACCTATAATTCTTTAACATCTATCGTTTTGTTTAAGGGATTAAAATCTACTGTAACATCAACACTATAATTACTTCCTTATCTAAATTACTCATACGTAAGCCTAAAAGCTTTTACAATTTTTGATTGGATAATGCATAATTTCTGGTTACATTAACGTAATCATGGCGTCTCTAAGTAGTATAAACGCTACAATTATTATAATGAATGAGAGCAACAATTAGGAGTTAATATTTATTGTAATTGCTTATTTTGGTGGTCACTTAGCATTATTAAGTCACTTAGCATCATTTCCGCTAGAACAATCGTCACGACCTACAAAGTGTAAACAAAAAATTATCTCGTTTCTAATTTTAGAAACGAGATAATTTAACAGATATAAATGCTCTCATCGGTCCGTAAGTGATCGGCGAGGTTAAGCAACTAGGCTCGCGGTCAGTCCATAGATGGGTGACCGCCACAGTGGATTCATTTCTGAGCGTCTCCATGCTTCGGAGGGCACGTTAAGCTGTCGGTCCCGGTTGTAACCATTAGGCAACAATCGTTAAGCCATGTCGGAGGCCTACTGGGCGGCTTGAACAACTCCGACACTAGGGTAACCACTGCCCATACGATAAGTAATTAAGTAACAGGTATACATCTGTGCTGGCACTTCTATAGTACTACACCGTCGCTCATGTAATAAATTTCATAGGTACAGACGCCAGCACATCCAGCTACCCCAATCTGTCAAATTTCTTTTATAGATTTTCAACTTTATCGCGTAAGTATAAGGTTCACTTTCAATTGGGGAAACTAGATAGATTGGGTAGCTTGATGTGCGTCTGTACTTTAACCTTTTGCAACTTAAAAGACCAATATTCGCGTGAATTTACGTTTATTGTTTACCGATTATGTATTCAACCTTGTGTGTAATAGTCAAGTTGGTTAATCGTAGACGTTTTGTTTATTTTTGTCCGCTACTATACCAGCCACCATTTCTTTTATATATTTTCAACTTTATCACAAACGCATAAGGTTCACTTTCAATTGGAGAAATTTGACGGATATGGGTAACTTGATGTGCTGGCGTCTGTACGAATAATAGATAAAGGAACGGAGCCACCAGACCTTAAGTGTCGTTTATAACGTAGGCTGGAAGTCGTGAAGAGGAGTGATTGCCATCCGATCTGAACATCACGAAGTTACATTCGTGTTTGCATGTTGCGCAAACGTCACTAAATGTTTCCAATTGTTATACGTTCGATGTTCAAGATGTTCTTACCGAAACTTGCTGTTATTATACAATGCTTCAAACGATTCAATAGAATTTATATTGCTTTATTACTATACTAAATTGAGGATTGGTTGACCTTTGACGAGACTGAGCCATGTGATATACGATTTATAAATGAGTGGTTTCCATATTTTGCTTACATAATATAAAAATACTTAAAATAGGAATGACTATGTAGCAAACTTTGACATTTTATGAAACTCGATTACCTACTGCGTATATTTTTTACTTGTGTGTCACGGTTAATATTTTACAAACTATTACTTTATTTTACAATATTAAAATAAATCTATCATGTCAGCCAAAGTATGTCCACTGCGGGACAAAACCCTCACTAAAGAATGGGGGTATGTCCAATAATCGCCACGATTGGCAGACGGGTTGGCGAACGCAGTTTGATGGTCATAGTTCACAGAAAAACGATGCTGCGCATTCTCTGGTAGGTATTCCACGGGATGAGATGGGGTGATGATATTCTATGCCATCACCACACAGCAGCAGCAATAAATTTACTCTTCAATAAATTCACAACAGTGACGAAGGAATTTTTGATATTGCCGTTGACAATAAAGAAACTCTTTTTGCCCACAGTTCAAAGACCGATGGATATCAAGAACCGACCTCGCATTCCTATTCCTGATGAAGACCCTTACAGCATTGCGAGCTCTAACGCCAACGGCTCGGGCTCCAGTGGCAGTTCAGGAGGTTATGGCCATGGAAATGGAAATGGAAATGGACACGGAGTGGTAGCCGCGACTAGGGAGCAGCTAATGATGCAGATGGGTCAGAGGAGGGACAAGCCACCGAAGCTACCGCCAAGGGAAAATGGATACGGACCTGCTGATATTCCCAAGGTATGTTATAAGTTTAATTTTCCAGATTGAAAACATCCTTGGAAATTATTTAAGAAGAAGAATTAGGGTCTTACTCAAAGCTATAAAACAGTAGTTCTTATAGTCAAATAAGTTAATATTCAGCTAAACAAATAACTGACAGAAAATCCTAAACGTATAGAAAATGTTTATTATTCACATGACGTGAACATCAAATTACAGAACTAAATATAAAAACAAAATGCAGTAAGATGAAGTAAAAAATAATATTGAATTAACTACCAAAAAAAAGCCATAGGTACTCATATAAACCATGAACGTATTATATCCACTAAACTTAACTAAAGACAAATACAGTGAGATGAAATAAAAATTAAAACTGAATTAACTAAATATATATATAAAATTAAACACAGTATAATAGAAAAAATACATACTCATATGTAGAAACCATGAACTTGAAATATCCAATAAACCACTGACCAAAAAAACAATTCAAACCCAGTCATTCCGATAGCCAATAGTCAGACGACATGTCCATTCAATTTTAATGCCCTAATTTATCAAAAGATTTGCCCTTCGTAAAGAATTAATCTATTAGGATGTAATTTGCGAGCCGCACTGTTTCATGATCGAAATGTATATATTTATATCTACACAATCCATTTCGATATTAAAGGGAAGATGTGGTTACGAATCGGCAAAGTAATTTTTGAAGTGAAAATTACATTAAGAATACTTTTTTCATTGTTAAGTTTTGCATCAACTTATTTTGCATCTACTGGTACTTTATGAGACGGCATGGCTATTTTTAATACAGTAATTTTTATGACTTGGCGGCTTATAATAAACATTCCGCTTCTGCTCTGCAATCTTTGTATATTTTGTGTCGCCAATTATTGAGGTCTTGCTAGTTTTGAAGTTCTTTTTTATTCATTTTGTCAAATTATACTGCTCGTCAGATCGCGGTGTATTTGTCATGGCCAAAATCAAAGTCATGGTCTTACTTGAATAATTACCTATTTTCTCTCGATATTAATATCCGGAATTTATTTAATTAGTCTAAAAGCTTTTTATCATCAATTTAAGATAGTAACAACTGTCAAAATATTTAATATAAAATTATTTATACATTTTAAAATATATAATTTACCCAAACATCCTTCAACAACATGTTTAATAGAAAAGAATCACAAATACAGATAAAATTTTCGATATTTCGAATACCGAAAATTTACAACTCAATTTCAATTATTACTTTAAAACGTGTCTTAGATTTGTTATTAAGGTTACATTTTGCCCCCAATTTATAATTTTGTTAAATTTTATCTTATTATTTAACTTGTTTTGACAGTCTAATCTTCTTTATTTGTCTTCTCTATTTTAATCAGTATTACTTGGCTTATGATTGCGTTAAAATTGATTATTGTCAGCTTCTTTATTCTTTTATTCTCCATATTTGTCCTTGTCGTAACACATTCTTCTTCTGAATATTGCTTACCCGAGGAGCACGTATGATCCGTGTTTTTAAGTCTCTGGTCATTGTTATGAGCTCTTGATAGTACGGAGATGAAAGATCGAGTCACATTCACTTCCTTACTCCTCGGGTAACCTGCTATGATTGTATTGGAAGCTCTAAATGAATAAATGAGCCAAAATGTTTCCTTACTGATAGTACAACAAGATGACTAATGCTCATAGCTAGATGCTCTCAACGGTCTGTAAGCGATCGGCGAGGTTAAGCAACTAGGCTCGCGGTCAGTCCATAGATGGGTGACCGCCAAAGTGGTTTCATTTCAGAGCGTCTCCGTGCTTCGGAGGGCACGTTAAGCTGTCGGTCCCGGTTGTAGTCATTAGACAACAGTCGTTAAGCCATGTCAGAGGCCTACTGGGCGGCTTGAGCAACTCTGACACTAGGGTTACCACTGCCCATACGATAAGCAAGCAAGCATGCCAATAATGCCCAAATAATTATAATTTAAAATTTCAATCCACCATTAGATATGTCAAAATTATTTGAAATTTCATTCGATAAAACAGCACCGTATATTGTAGTCATGAATCGTTAAAATCTAAAGTTAATTATAGTGGCTATTAAAGCAACTTCATTTTGCAATTATCTACAAGCGGTTTTTAGGCATAATATACACTTCTACTTACCTTATATGAAATACCGCAACTTTCCATACTTGGCTTGTGTTAATCTTTATTTTTAGAATTGATATTGATTAAGCTTTAACTAGAAACCAAGAAATTAAGTTATTTTACCTTTATTCTGAGCCCAATCAAGTTTCTAACCTAATACCTCAAACATAACACATCAATCCAGCTGTAAGTACCTGTGTACCACACACAAGCTGTCATAAGCCTATCCATCGACGTCAACAGAAAACATGAGTCCATCGATCATTGTGTAAATAGTAACAATTGAAAGAATAACTTATAAATATCGATGGGTGAAAGTTCAATCCGATTAACAGCTGTCGGTTCCGACTTCTTGTCAGATAATTGTAGACACCTCCTATCGCAACTGCATAGGAGTGGACAATGGTCGCCCAGCAGGGGAGATAACCACGACGTATCTCACATCTCATCGCTACCAGAGATAAATGATAGGAACCACTATAGTTTCACTCGCGTCGGCTTTTACTCTTTTATTGGTTTACCTAGTCCTGCCTTAGCTTCTGACACTATACAAATGAACAATGTCCTTTGTGTGTCTGTTAAGCTTCACTTTTATTTCTCATAGGTATTTATTAAGAAAATATATAGCGGTAACACGTATATGTGTAGCCACTATCCAGGGTGGTTTCCATAACCTTTATTTGATAAGATCCCTGTACGTATGAGTTTTATATATCACTATTCTTTGTTTTTTGATGCCATCTTTGGTTCGTTACAAGGTAAAAGATAGTACGGCGGCGCCCACGTTTTCATATTATTGCATCTGATTTTTGCGTCGTGTTTTATTCGTGAATTGCTTGCTTTTACATGTTCTTAGGCGTAAGTTGTGTTGTTTAGTGGACATATTACATTGTAATTGCGAGCTGGGTGTTCTAGCCGCGATCCTTTTCGTGTACCGTATGATCACTCCATATTAAAAATAAGCACCCCAGTGATTATCTGTCTCGGGGCGAAATTGAAATTGTCTGGGGACTTTCGTGATCTTTTTAATAGAATTATCTCTTATTACCTGCATACATAATTATGCTCAGTTCAATTAATTCTTTAAGGTATTTCTCGAATTAAGTTTGGTAACATAATTTTTATCAGTGATTACATTTATAAAAAATGCGCATTGACTTGGATTTACTGTTAAAACAGTTAATATAATAAAATAAATATCCGAGACATATCGTACATCGTACTAGCCCAAACTAAGCAAAGCGTCAACGCATAGAACTACATATCTTTATTTGCAATTATATACACACAATAACCGAAAACACCCAGGCCAAGGCAAATAGACATAGTCATAAGCACAAAAATTTGCCTTGTGCAAGGATCTAACCGGAAATTGAATCTGAAGGCAGGTTCGGTCAGAGTCATAGGGGTCGCTGGTATCTATAACGATAATATATTTTTTTTTAATTTATAATTATTATATTTTTATTTTTCAGCCTGATTACGACGACATTGAGGGAGATGGACGCGTGCCTTCACAGTTCCCGAGAGGCAAATCAGATAAAGGCAAAGACAATAAGAAATACGGTACGTAACCCTATTAACCAATATTATAAGCAAATAATACTAAACGTTAAGAAAAAAATACGTGTATTTCTAGTTTATTTTCATTAAAACCAGTATGCAAAAGACTGACAACGTCCGTTCGTAAGAAATGGCTACAATCGCCCAAAGTGCTATATTTACCATACATTCACAAGCACCTAATTACTTTCTATAAACCTGTTCATAACTTACTGGACTTCAATTAACTTTTCCTTTTTTAGCAACAAAGAGGATCTTAAAAGAAACCTGAATTTCAACATTAATTACTTAAACAATACACATTCTTAAGTAGTACCACGATGTTGGGTCTTGCAGAATGGGCAATAACAGTATTTAAAAGTCAAACAGCTTGGAAGCTATGGAGGCGCCTACATTGAGAACGGCCTGTGAATGGCTAACCATGTTTGGTCATTACTGAGCTCATAATTCTTTGGTAATGGACAAATAGGTTCACTGATAGGAGAGTGCGCATCAGCGTTGATTTTTACCGCCACCATATGTACTACGTAAGTCTTTGGCAAAGTTTAAAAGTACATTAATGTACTTTTAAACTTATTAAAGACTTATGTAGTACATATGTACCGTTAATATTCTTTGATATTTAGCAGATGTTGCTTTCTAGAGCGATAAGTTATTTAAGCCGCCCAGTAGCTCTTTTCTTTAAGCCTGTTTTTTAATGACTAACTGCTAAAGTGCTTAGATCGTCAGCCGTCTAGAGAATGACCGAGCGTTTAGGAGTTAAACTTAGCCGATCGCTTACTGTCCGGCGGGCCATAAGTGCCTGAAGAAAGATAGAAGTGATAGATCACATTACTTAGTACTTATACATAGCTAATAATACGGCAATACATTGCAATTATGGTTAGCTCATATTCTATTCGTTTGTCAATTCATTATCACACCATTTGTTGGACGCAAGGTCTAATAGCATAATTCAAACGACACACACAATACATTAATTATTTACCACTATTATAAGTCAAGCAATCACAGCCCTTTCGTCGCGTCCCCGACTGTCCATTCCAAACACGATGCGGTTGACAATGCAATGGATTTATGAATCCAAGTTGCAATTTATTCAGGAACGATGCAAGTGTGAACCTTTATATCAACATCTCTAGCCAGATCATCATTTATAAAGCAATGTCCACGGACTTCGTGATTTAAGACAATATTTGTAAAATATGGAATATCGGTTTAAGGTTATGGGCACAATGACTGTATGCCTTTAAAATTATTGGAAATATGAAATCAGATGAAGGTAGGGTTGTTTCTCATTTTAATATATGAGACGTATATAAATTCCTTTTTTATCAGCACCTTCATGTTTTTCTTTACAAAGTTCTAGAGCATATCTGTTGTAGACCATATGTATTAATATATATTTGTTTTGTATATATTGTACTCAGATTTATCAGTATAGTTCAAATGAATGTCCCTATAATTTAAATTCAAGTACAAAACGTAGCCATGCAAAGTGGAATTTTGTGTTTCTAAGTAAGTTTTTGTTTAAAAAGGAACATAAAGAGGCCTGAGTACTAGGTAGTGTATCAGAGCATGGCCATATATCACAGATTACAAGGGGACACTTACTCAAACACCACAAGCACCGTCTTAAAAGGAGTAGATACTATTTAAAATATTAAGAGTTATATCAACCCGACAAAGAGTCAAGGCTTTTGAAATATGAGGCCAGTTTATGTTTGAATAAACGTAAGATGGATATACTTTATAACTTAAAACGATATATACACTGGTTGCGAAGTTTGGGGAATGTATGAAAATTATTTTTGCATATTATCTTGGGTATCGTTCACTGGTTCTCGGCTGTCAATGTTGAGTCACGTTTGACGCATACCACACGTGCTATGGGTGATTAAATATGACATTTTTGGTTCACATACACACGTTGTTATTCGGTATTATTTATATTCCATTCATAAAAAGAGCTCAGTGCAGAGGTTACAAGTAGACAATGCCCCGGTGTCGCAATCGCCACCTGACATTTCGGGTTATCCTTGATATTTGAATTGGCGGTATTTGGAACGAGTCAGGCGTAGGATGCGGAACATGGAACGAAGCGTGCATATATACGTTCCGTTGTATTAGCGAATGTGTTCGCAGTTTCTAACACAACGATAGATAAACGCCAACCGTGTTATGTAAATAGACGGTTCTTGGTACTAACAAGACAAATGCTCGTAAGGCGTGTAATGTGTTTCCAATTTCAAGTGGTGTTTGTTTATTTTCAGATGACCCTTACTACTGCGGTCTACGAGCGCGCGTTCCTAACTTCGTGAAGGCCAATGGAGCTAAAGTTTTACCAACCATGACTGAACGCCTGACTTTGAAGGAGGCTCCTGTTCCCAGCAAACGTTACAGCGTGGCGCACGCCCACCCAGGCCCGTTCCCGCCGCACATGATCCCGCCATTTGCACACGCGCCTATGCCACCGCAGGCTCTATGGCACGCTCGCTCTTACGAAAGCGGAATCGGTGCGTACGATCAACTCCCCAGAAAAGAGAAACTGATGTTCCAATTCTATCCGAACAAGGAGAAACGGCTGCGACCCCTCGTGATCCAGCAGCCGCGCTAGTGTATATACAGACTAACCCCGCACTTTAATTCCACCGCTCAACGCGGGCTCTTCGCTCCAATCTTGGTATATAAACATTCTGTATATTGGCCAGCTTCGCTTGGTAGCACCAGACGCCTCTAAGCTTCCTTTTCCTCACTTTTCACCACTTCAGTTCACCTCACATGTTCACTAGTATCAAATATATCACGTCCATTCTGTCTTTCTTGTCAACTTGCACTTGACAAATACTTCTAAATTGCAAAATTTTCATAACGCAAGCTTTGCTTTAATTCTTAGTTTGAATATGTCCCATTGGTGGAATTTTAGGTGTTATTGTTATTATCAGTGAACCAGAAAAAAGCATTGTGGTTTCTACAAATTCCCTTGTCTGTTGGTCTCACATGATGGATTTAATGTTTGTGATTAACCCATAAATGTGTTTTTAGATATTTCCAACTAACAATAATACCTTGCTTATCCTTAATTGAATAACAAACTGTAATAATTTTACTGAAACACTACAAAGGTTGAATTAAAGAAATAGATTTCACGGATAGTGATAGATTAACAATATTGAAAGAAGGTAAACGCCATACACCCACCCAAAAGAGTAGTTATGATACAAATATAGTAAATAATCCAATTTTAGTCGATGATCCGTAGGTCTTAAACATAGTTAATCATATTATTGCAGACGGAGAGCACTATGATCCTTACGCGCTGTACGGTCGCCTGCCCATGCCTGGACGTGGCTTTCCCCAACCACCAGCCCCTCACGCGCGTCATATGTTCATTGGAGAGTGGGACTAGAGTGCGAATCACCCGACACCTGGCAACCTATATTTAAGAAATTGATACTATTAAATCGATACTCTGCATTATTGCATCTCCTTTACAAAAATGGTTAATTTTGATGATATTATCGTCTCCCTAAGGAGTTGAAGTGTCACGTAACCAAAGATTGAGATTGTTAAAGACTAATTTAATTACATCAGGATTCAATTATTATTATGATAGGACTTGGAGACTTTATACTACAAAGTATCGATGTGATAGCATGTGTAAAAATCGTAATCTTTACGACATGTAAATAATTACAGATTATGTAAAATATAACGGATTTAAACTGCTGTTTGAATATATACAAAACACGCTTTGTATGAAAGAAGAACAGATTTGCTTTTAAGTAATATCACGAGCAATCGAGATTTCTAGTATACATTTTATATAGCGTTTTTATAACCAACATTATATTTCAGAAAAATATTTGAAATTAATTAAGTAATACATTTTACCAATATGTAGATGTAGTGTATTTAACTGAATTTTGTAAAAATTGTAGGTTAAAATAATTAAAACTAAGTTAACTATCACTGCCAACGTATTTAACGATATCGTGTTCATTGTCATCTCAAATATCTCGTCGTTAAAATATTCTTCTTTTATTATAATTAAGTGTCAATCCTAGTCAAAACAGGGTTGGGAAAATTTTGAAAACGATTTGAAAACTACGTGTTATGTTTTGTTTATGGCGAACGTTCCAAGAATTACTTACTTCTCTGCTAGGTTTTTGTTAGCAGTTATATGAAGCTGTTTTACTGTGTGTTTTTCAGGCAACAATTGTATTTATTTTAATGTAGTGACGTGTTATATTTACGTTATCGTCATTGATTGCAGAACCGTATGTTAGGAATTGTTATTTGTATGTGAGTTACGTACCTTTAGTAATCATATTATTCATTTCAATATATTGTTTAGCTTAAGTTAGGAATTCAATTTTAGTAGTAAAACAAACTTTTGTAAATATCTCTATATTTTATTACGTTACTGTAAGATGTATCCATTTACCTACTTCCACATAATATTATATCTCCAATACTCAATTATATTACATTATAGTAACGTACAAGTTTATTGACAATTGGAATGCAATTTGTTGTCACAATTATTTTAAGTATTTTACTTTGTCTATTGTAATTACATTATGTGTATAATATTTTGCGTTTTAAATAAATATCGGATATATTTTCGAGCAAAACTATGCTAATGCTGCTAATATGCGAAAATGTGTATGCTTGTTACGCAATCACGCCTAAACTCCAGAACGGCTTTGTATCAAACATTGCACATAGATAGTCCATAATCTGAAATAACATACAGGATAGGATTATGCATACCCCGCTCCCCTATCACTCCACGGTAACGAAGTCGCAGGTCGCTAATCAATAACAAAGCATAGATATTTTCAATGGATTTTATTTGAAATGTTTTTAATACTGACATGTAGCTTCAGATAATATAATCGGAGGTGCTACACAGGTTACCATAATATTGTATCTTATGCATTATTGTAGATAATTATAATGATACGTTTAGATCATAATATATCATGCACAAAAGTATGAATATTTTTCTATGTTATTGGTGAAATTATACGATTCTTTATAAACAACAGATACTATTAATATAAGCACGTTCGTCAATTTTGCAGAAACTAAGTATATTAAGAACAATCGAACTTGCATATAAAACTACAGCGACCTTTTAACGGTAACGAAATATCATGAGAAAATAAGATTTTCTGTTCAGGCAAAATGTAAAAATATGAACTCATACGAATTTATGTAAGTTAATGTCAACATCCACTTGTATAATGTAACATTGGGTGTTGGTTTTCGAGTAACCTATAAATAAGAAAGACCGTTTATGAGATAAATAAATATACAATTATTTTTAATAGATGTTGTTTTATTGTCATGTGATCTTAGTATTTAGGTAAAGGAATAAATTTAGAACGATATACCTTAAAACTTCAACTATTACTTTAATCCAATGCAACATTGCAGTTTACATCAAGCTATGAAATTGGGTAATATTTTTATAGTCACCAACACCTATCCATTTTTTAATCAAATATTTAATGTATTTCCTAGCTTCTATCAATTCTTCTGGATCTTGATCTCTATCAGAAAACAGATCTTTGCAGTGAGAGACACGGGGGATTATTTCAGCTGGAGCATTGTATGAAACGTCCTCCAAAACCCCTAGCTTGTGGTAAGGATCCAAATCTCCATTCACGAATACCACATTGGTAACATTCGGTTGCAATCCACCATACATATTATTAGAATGTTCAATACCTTTATCAATGCGTGCTTCATCGAATTCCAATCCATAAGTTTTTACACATAGACTATAGAAGAACTCTCCATGAATATTGTCAGTAAATGGATGCCTATTGTAAGTTGTAGTTGGAAAGTATCCAAATTCCGTACATGTTTGATAAGTCCACGACATAACCCAATCAACTTCTTTCATTTGTTCAACCATTTCGTCAAAATCATAATCAAAGCAATTCTCCCTTTCATTCCATAAATCTCCTTCTTCCTTTTTGGTAGAACATACGTCTGATGTATCAATCAAGTCATCACAAAATCGTGCAATACTCTCAGGGGTCCCGTATTGTGCTTCATACATAAAATCGGATGTTTTTGCTAAGAAAAATAGCTGCATATTTTCCGATTTAGTCATATCCGTACTGTCACATATTTCTTCTTCTTCCTTGAGTTGAGCTATCCCAGAACTAGTTTGGAATAATTCTTCATATCTTTGGAATAGTTGTGTTATTTTGGCATAACATTTGTCAGTGCCATATTGCTCAAAATCATCACTTACATTTTCAAGATATTCATTGAAATCTTTTTTTGCCAATACTGGTGCACTGCTAGCGATAGCAGCGTCGACTAAATCAGGATATAATAGTCTCATCCAAACTGCTAAGTTTCCTGCATACGAACCACCAACTACTACCACTTTTGATTTATTAAACAAGGGATTCAATTTAATTCTTTTGAGAAGCTTCGCTATATCAGCCAGCGCTTGCCTGGAGCTTAGGAAGCGCAAATTTTTTGTCGTCAAATTTTCAAAAGGCTTACTCTTCCCATAGTATCTATGTTCTGAAGCATACATGGCACCTTTTGTTTCTTTTGCTAAATCGTACATTGTTCCTGTTTGCAGAAAAAATTTGCTAGCCGTCCACTCACCGTTAATAAATAGATATACAGGACCTTTTGGCCTCCATAAGTCGAGTCTTTCAAAATACCTCATCTTCCAACTTCGGGTATAATTCTGGTCAAAATGATCTAAAGGTTGTCGGATCCATTTTGTAAATATTTTTGACGTATCAAATAAGCCCATAGAAGCGTTCATTTCTTTTTGAAAAAATCTATTGTCATTTCCAAGCCCAAATAGACCAAAACCATTTGTAATGTAAATGCATGATGATAATATAACAATTAGTTTAACAAAATACATAACTTTGCTTCGTCACTCGGCAAGAGTTGATGAATTACTGAGCGTAAAGTGCTCTTTGGTATTAAATATAGATGGTAAGGTATTTGGGACAGACGTCAGATATAGGTAGTCTGAATATTTGAATTAATTTCACATGCGGGTGTTTAATAGATAAGTTCTATAGATATTTGGCGAATGTTATAAGTGAAATAGTAGTGCTAGCAATCTTAGCTAAGTTGGGTAGCGTAACAGTAAAGTTTCCGAGGTAAACACCAATAAACTTGATTTTGTATAGTTCAGGATCACTAATTAAGGTAGTAGCTACGGTGAATTATACACATATTTATATATAAATCTCATATTTTATTCTGATTTATAAACACAATGAAATACTGGTTATTTATGAGATTACAACAACAATTATCATTACTAGTTCCCACCAAAGGCCTTAAAAACAAAAGAAACGCTATGAAAGTTTGCTTCCAGATTTTAAAATCATAACCGTATTTTAACTCTCCAAAAATGGAAACAAGTAGGAACTTATTTGTAAGAAACTGTGTAACCTGGTAGCAGGTTAAAGAAAGAATGATAGAGGGTTCGAATTAATGAGAACAATCTGATATCAATTATAATTTATTGTTCTGTCCACTTCCCAACGCACTCGATTATAATAATATAAAGTAGGTAGAAGTAGGTATTTAGAGGGAACTGGCCTGACAGAGTGTTGTCTTGAATGGGTGGTCTTCTGGAGATAATGCCTTCTCTTCTGGTATTTCGCAGGTTTCACACTCACAGCGGACTCAAGTGTCAGCCAACTCACAAAATAAATCAGTAGTAGGGGGGTTCCTGGAACGTAACCAACACTGGTTTTAGGGAAGCTTACGATGCCAGCAAATAGCCCTAGTCTAGCACAGTAACCCTTCTAATACCCTTCATATGCTAAGCAGCCCCAACAGAAAATATAACACTTCAATACGTGTACTTAGAGAACAACTGACAACTACTTAGACAAATAAAATATATAACTCACCCCAGCGGGAACAATACACAATACAAGTAATTAACTTCACGTAGGTATTCAGTACGTGAGCACTTAATAGTTGTAATAAAAATCTTAGCAGAATTAGTAACCAACAATCTCACGGTGACCTCCGTAATGAATACGATTCGCAAATCATCGCTCATGAACGATCGAACAAGGAGCTAATTAGAGTGAATGGAGTTATAATCTAATCGTACCACTTAGGGATTTCTAATAGAATCTAAAAACTGGCGGCAGCTGTTACTATTTAATTTGGTCAGGCGCCTACTTTTTGTGTGCGACGTGACAGTACCCCGCCGCAAAGAGAAGGATTTTACGTTGAGCAGCTAGTGAAATCCGTCTTCTAGTAACTATTCCTTATAGTTTATAAGCTTCAAATCTTGAATGTGCCAACTGCCTAAAGAATTATCTGCCATATCTGCCAATTCATACACAAGTGGAGACTTCTTAGCGATAACCTTGCATTTTATAAATTTAGGTGCTAACTTTTTGTTAAAATATTTATCCTTATCACTTTGATAAAACGTCTTTTTCCAAACTATGTCACCAACATCGAATTCGGCCACTCGACGGCGTAAATTATATGAATGACAATTCTTACTATGTGCTTGCAATAAATTAAAATGTACTTTGTCAAATATGTTAGATAGATAGCCCAAATTATCAGCATATGAATCACGAGGTTGATAAATTATTTCCTCCGACTCAGCATCAATGTAATGTGAACCACAAGAAACAATTCCCGTCCGTATACAAGGAAGGAAGGAGTATAACCAGTTACCTCATTAACTGCACTATTAATGGCAAATTGTATCTGCGGTAATAATCTATCCCACACTCTATGATCATTTTCGATAAAAGTTGATACAGCTGTCATTATCGTCTTGTTATATCTTTCAACTGTGTTAACATGTGGCGAGTATTTAGGTGTGTAATGTAAGTTAGGGACTTTATATTTAGAAAGCATATTCTGTAGAGTAGAACTAATAAACTGTTTACCATTATCTAAAACAACAGTAGAAGGAATACCGTGTACTAGAAATACTTTTTCTTCGAGTATACTGGTAATGACTTCAGCGGTGGCCCGTTTTATTGGAAATAAAAGACAGTACTTACTAAAACAGCACGTTATGACAAATATATAAACATTTTGCGTCCTAGTTGGAGGAAGAGGTCCAACCAGATCCACACTAATTGTTTGAAATGGTCTAGAACATATCTTAGGGCGACCCATTTCACCTAACGGCGCATGGTTTGGATGTTTGTGAGATACGCAACTGTCACATGCTGAAATAAATTTAACAACATCTCTATGCATACCCGGCCAGTAATACCGTAAAGCTACTCGTTTGTATGTTTTAAAGACTCCAAAATGTCCAGCAGTGGGTTCCGAATGATTTTCCGCAATTATATTAGTTCGTAATTCAGCAGGTATAACTTCTTTCCACTCGAATTCTTTACGCAAGGAACATTTAGCCTTCATAAGCCGGTAAAGTTTTCCATCTTTAATAAAATAATTAGGAAAGGAAGCAGCAGAAGTTTGACACCCATTATATATATTTAAGAACCACGGATCAGTAGTTTGCGAAGCAGTTAAATCACTATCAATGGCAGAAATAGGACATGCTCGAGAAAGTGCATCGGGAATAATATTGTCAGCACCACGACGATGTTTCACGTCAAAATTAAATGCTGACAAGCGCACTCCCCACCGAGCCAGTCGACCAGTAGGGTTACTGAGATTAAGGAACCACTTCAATGCTGAGTGATCAGTGTAAACTGTGAACTTTAGCCCGTTGTCAAGGTAACAACGCCAATGTTCTATTGCTGCCAGAACAGCCAAAGCTTCCCGTTCAGTAATGCTATAGTTGCGTTCTTGTGCAGATAGGGATTTGCTCATGTAAGCAATAGGAAGCTCCACACCATCAACTGTTTGAGTGAGAAGGGCTCCTATACCATAATCACTCGCATCTGTGTGGACTTCAAATGGCTTATTATAATCCGGGCAAGATAAAATTGGAGCGGAAATTAGACAATCTTTTAATTTAATAAATGCATCGTTAGCTTCTTTGGACCAAGTGAAGGAGGCAGCTTTTTTACTAGTGGATGTTAATTTGTTAAGTGGGCCAGCGATGGAACTAAAATTAGGAACGAACCTTCGGTACCATGAAGCAGTACCAAGAAATCTTTTTACTTCTTTCTTGTTCGTTGGTGTAGGAAAATTCAAAATTGCCTCAACCTTGCTAGGGTCTACATGTAGGCCTTTAGAGTTTACTATGTAGCCTAAATATTTCAGTTCATTACGAAAAAACATGGATTTTTCAAAGTTAATTGTTAGGTTAGCAGACTTCAATTTCTCGTATACTTTTGTTAGCAAGGTGATGTGACTTTGATAGTTAGGTGAAATTAAAATAATGTCATCTAGGAATACAAAAACTGAGTTTTCACAATCCGGTCCACTAAACATTTGATCAACCAATCTTTGCTGCGTAGCTGGAGCATTGGTTAATCCAAAAGGCATCGTAACAAACCGGAAGGTACCACGGGTTGGAACATAGAAAGCAGTCTTATCGCGGTCAACTTCTGCGATCGGAGTCTGCCAAAATGCTTTTGATAGATCGATGCTGCTCAAATATCTAGCATCTCTGAGATTGTCCAGTATTTCAGAGACATATGGTAACTTGTAAGCATCTTTACGTGTAACCATATTTAATTTACGGCTATCTAAACAGAACCTCAGTTTGCCATCTTTTTTAGGAGTGAGTAGTATAGGTGAAGACCATGGACTCTCACAAGGTTCTAACACGCCAAGCTTAAGCATATCATCCAATTCCTCAATTATGATACGTAGTTTTGCAGGCGGCAATCTATAATAACGTTGACGAATGGGCGGCGAATTGCCAGTATCAATTCTGTGTTCGACAAGATGCGTGCGGCCTAGACCTACCTTTTCAGAAGATATACATTCAAATCTAGCAATTATATTATTTGCCGACTCTCTCTCAATCTCGTCCAATTCATTGTAAGAATGCAAAGTAGTAGCTGTTTGAGTAATGGATGAAATGGACTGATCTTTGTACGTACCCAGTGAGATCGACCCGCAAAATTTTGGTAGTAGTTGAAACTTTTTCCAGAAGTCTACTCCTAATATGAGTGAAGAAGTAACTGTTGGCACAATATATGCCCTTAAGATGTGGCACTGGTTCTCAAAAGTTATAGGTAGATTGATATAACCCGTGGCCGATAATTTGTGACCACCAGCTGAAACAAAGGACTGCAAGGGATCACAACTATTTACTGACAAACCCGAGGAGGAAAGTAAACTTAAATGTGAATTATTTCCCAATATAGTCACTGCAGAACCCGAATCTAATAGGCCGTAGAGTGACAGATCTCCTACATTAATTGTAACATAAGGTCTAATATCAGAATCAGGTTTTTTGTCGAAGATTGTTGCAATAGAATACGTAGAAAAATAAATGTTAATAGTTGTCAGCCAATTACGCCAATCTTTTATGTCAAAATTGGCAGAATTTTTATTAAAAGATGAAGTGCAACAACCTTCGCCAACTAGTTTTTTTGACCAAGACCTGATTGACACTTAGGGCAGTCCGGGTATATAACATTTTTAAGCCCACATTTAAAACAAACCGGATATCGGTCCTGCTTACACTGTCTTAGCGAATGCTCATTAGTGCGACAGCGCGGGCAAAAAACGTACCTAACTGTAGAGGAACAAGGTTGAGAATTAATTGCATCTATTGGTCCGCTCGAACCATATTTATAATGTTTGTTGTAAATATAATTATTATTATTATTAGGCAAGTTATAATTGTTTTTATAGTTATTATAATTACTTCTAGAAAAAGTAGGCTTTGATTCAGCCTTTACGTAAGCTAGATCAGGAGCTAAAGTATTATGAGATGGCTTGGGAGGTTCGTGGAACTGAGAAGAAAGACATCGTATTTTTTCATAATTTAGACACAAGGCACGAAGTGTCGCAATCGAGTCCACCTCAATGATGCAGGATGCCAAAACACTCATATAACATGGCCGTATGTTATGCATTAGAATATTTAATTTTTCCTTCTCCGTGATATCAGCAGATAATCGAGAGAAAAGTTCCGACATTATGGCTAAGTAGATAATAATACTCTCAGATTCTCCCTGTGTCCTATTACGTATTTCAGACAAAAGTTTATAGTCGTAGTCAAAAGGACTGAAGTCTACTTTTAATTGTTGAATCAGTGCATCCCAAGTAGTAACGGTATCCCGCACACTACGGAACCAATGAAGTGCATTACCAGTAAATATCTCCGAAGCGCACATTAATAATCTTTCTGGGGGTAGGTTCCTAGCGGTCCGATACTCGTGTATGCGCTGTATGAACGCGCGCACGCAGCCCGTGCCGTCGTATTTAACCGGACACAATTCCTTTGTATACGAGTGATCGCACTGTACTGATAAGACAGATGCGCCGTCGAGTGAAGAAGACGACTGTGCACAGTTAGTACGCACGGATGTGGCAGTTTGAGCAGAGTCGGGTTTCTTTATTGTTGATAGTTTGGCAGATAGCTGCTCAAACTCTTTCACTAAATTGTTAATTTTAGTAACAAATGCTGTGTCAGACCTATCAACACGTCGTAAACGATGATAAATGTGATTATGCAAAGCGGTAGTGCGCTGAAATAAGTCATGCTCATATTTCACCGACATGGAACTAATACGCGTAGTCAGTTCAGTTAAAGAATTTAAAATACCTTCACAATCGATAGTTGGTTCGAGGCCTGATTCAAATAGGTCATCGTCCGGTATTAATATTATTATTTTAGGTATTTGTTTACGCAAGGATATCACACTAGAAGCCGGTTCTCCACCTCTAATTAGCACCTCGTACGTCAGTTCATTCTTATTAAGCAGATAATATTTTATGGGGTGAGCTTCCATCTTATGATTACTAAAGAAACAACAAAATTAACTAGGTACAAGGTAGAACAATATACCGCATCCAAATACTATCAGTCTGTTCTTTACAAGATTTCCTACTCCTAACTACGATTTGGTGTAATAATCACAACAATATTCTAAAATAAGTAAATAAAACTATTATTAGGTACTTACGATTCCGACGAAAATTAGCAGTAATGTTGATTTTAGGTCTAATGCGAACTGTTACGTATTTAACTTACATTTAACAATTTACTTATGATTTACTAATTAACAACTAAAATTATACTCGCCTACACATCACAGAGTAGGTAAGCAAAGTATTTACTTTAAAAAATTACGTAACAATTAACATACATGTAGTAGAAAGTATTAGAATAATATAAAACGTACCAGTTCGCTGATGTGAAAAAACACCTCCTCGTTCACAATAATTATTATATAGTTGTAAGCTGCAAAGCAAAAATATAATCGAAGCGATTGGAAGTAAGACCAAGACCGTGGGCGCCACTGTAACCTGGTAGCAGGTTAAAGAAAGAATGATAGAGGGTTCGAATTAATGAGAACAATCTGATATCAATTATAATTTATTGTTCTGTCCACTTCCCAACGCACTCGATTATAATAATATAAAGTAGGTAGAAGTAGGTATTTAGAGGGAACTGGCCTGACAGAGTGTTGTCTTGAATGGGTGGTCTTCTGGAGATAATGCCTTCTCTTCTGGTATTTCGCAGGTTTCACACTCACAGCGGACTCAAGTGTCAGCCAACTCACAAAATAAATCAGTAGTAGGGGGGTTCCTGGAACGTAACCAACACTGGTTTTAGGGAAGCTTACGATGCCAGCAAATAGCCCTAGTCTAGCACAGTAACCCTTCTAATACCCTTCATATGCTAAGCAGCCCCAACAGAAAATATAACACTTCAATACGTGTACTTAGAGAACAACTGACAACTACTTAGACAAATAAAATATATAACTCACCCCAGCGGGAACAATACACAATACAAGTAATTAACTTCACGTAGGTATTCAGTACGTGAGCACTTAATAGTTGTAATAAAAATCTTAGCAGAATTAGTAACCAACAATCTCACGGTGACCTCCGTAATGAATACGATTCGCAAATCATCGCTCATGAACGATCGAACAAGGAGCTAATTAGAGTGAATGGAGTTATAATCTAATCGTACCACTTAGGGATTTCTAATAGAATCTAAAAACTGGCGGCAGCTGTTACTATTTAATTTGGTCAGGCGCCTACTTTTTGTGTGCGACGTGACAACTGAAAAAAAATGATCACAAAGGAAGCGGAAATTCTAACTTAAGGTAATTCTTTAAAATTGCCATAAAATTAATTAAAAAACAATATCCAATGTAAATAAAACAAAAATACAGATTTAAAGTAAAATTTAGAACCAGTAACAATTTAGTAATAATAACAATTAATAAGTAACAATTATGAAATATTGTAATTTAACCTAATTAATGTTGTTTAAAATGACTTCCCCTATTGCATACGAAAATTTCGCATTATTTTTCTAACTTGTGACTTAACTACCGAAGTAGTCAAATTATTCCGCCTCGCATTTGCTGCGTTTATAATTCTTGTTTTGATTTCTTCCGTGGATGACACGTCGACGTAAACTAGGGATTTCATGTGACCCCAGATTTCGAAATCAACCGGTATTAAGTCCGGACTTCTCACAGGCCACGGGATGGATCCTTCCACCCTATCCAACGCTTAGGAAAATGGATATCGAGCCTAAGTGTATTATCTATGATCGAGCCATCGCCTAGTAATAAAAATAAACAAAATATAAAAAAATAATTTATTGCAGACTACATGGCCCATATTTGTTAGTAACAATTTGTACTGAAGCGCTATGTTAGTAAATGATAGAATAATGCAATAAATAATATCTAGGGGGAGGACAATGTCACACAGATCATCCTAGCCCCAAACTAAGCAAAGCTTGTACTATGGGTACCAGGCGACGATATACATACTTATATAGATAGATAAATACTTATATACATAGAAAACATCCATTACTCAAAAACAAATATTGGTGCTCATCACACTATTATATTATTTATAAGGACGGATGCCCCCACGCAGTAAGTTTACAGGACTCCTCGCGGCATGGAGTTCTGTAAACCTACTGAAAAGTACGGTATCCATTCTGATAATGATACCAAAATGTGCTACCGACTTGCTGGTAAAACATGTTTTGCCTTGCACGTAATTGAGTCAAAAAAAATTGTAATCTGCATCGTTTAGATGACTCGGTAAAAAATGTGATCCGCTTAAAATGACGCGTCAACCATGCAAAACTGAACATGAGTGATCTAGTTTTACTTCATGAAGATCACACTGTACACCTCCGCTAAACTAGCGTTTAGGAAGACTCATACATTTCCCGGACCGGATGACTTCACTCGAGTAGCGGACAACCAAACTACAACAGGAAGAGTTAGGCATCCTTTAATAAGGCTCCCTCGTTGGTCTAGTGGTAGCGTGGTCAACCACAGATAATGAGGTCCTGGGTTCAAATCCCGGGTCGGGCCAAATGATTATGGGATTTTTCCATAAAAAAAAATTCTCATTATCAGCCCGAAGTCTGGAAGTTTTATTTTTATTACACCCCGTGCCTCAGAGAGCACGTAAAGCCGTCGGTCCTGTACCTGATCTCTTTCCGGTCGTGTCGCTAGGCGTCCGGCGAAAGTGCCCCAGTGTTGGCGCACACACTTGTGCACTATAATATGTCCTGCGCAATTGGCTAGTCTCCATTGAGATTGGCCGCCGTGGCCAAAATTCGGTCGGGAGGATATTATTATTATTATTAATACGGCTGTGCCGGTAGCATACCGATGAATAAGTTTCGTGTTGAAAGATTTGTTCTTTCAATGGGGAGAAGTAAGTTCAAGCCCAACGCCTTGCAAGAAGTATATCGAGGTGGACACTAATGGCTGACACATTGCATGTTAAGTGTTGTAGGCGTTGTCATACCCGTACGAGTATTGGGGCGAGCCCACCTGTTATTTTGAACGTTCGACTGCACTTTTCGTCTTGCTCACCTCACTATTCAAACAATACGAAAATAATATAGAAATTATATAACTATGGTGTATTACAATTATAAAATATCTAATATCTTTATAATATTATAAAAATTTGAATTTAACTAATTAATTAATTGGTACGCTATTATATTATATAATATGTACAAAATAGCCTTAATAGAGCCTGTATTTAGTAGTAGTTCCCCGTAAGAAGTAATTGGCCTGTGACAATACCAATTTCTTTTGAGGCTTCTAGCCGCTTTCTAGTACATTAATTTGTTAGATTAATTATTCGAATATAACAAATTAATGTACTAGAACGAACTATATATGTATAATTTAAATACTGTTAAATACTAACTACTTACTGGGTCCTTGTGGTCGAAATTCGTTATAAAACAATGTCATATTGTTTGTAGAGATATTATATATTGTGTAACTGTCGATCTAAATTAAAACGCGAAGGCTCTCATTTTAATTTATAACGATACCATTCCAAAAATAAGGCTTCTGCCGGTGAGTACGAATTGTCCTATTCTGGGACGAAGGACGTTACGGGTGATATATGGCCATTACCTAGGTATATCTCTTCCCAGTTGAGTCGGTTATGGTGACTATTACTAATTAGCAAAGTAGGTAGGATGGTCTGTTTTCGCATGTGCCCTTTGACGACTACAGCATCCAATCCTGTTAGTATCGTGCGCAAACATTAGCTGCATGTGAGGACACCGTTGATATAGTTATAAGATGGTTTTGTCTGGTTTTTATGTCCATTAAAGAAGTCATCAAAGTACGATTTTGAGTAGTATCAGTGATTTTGTTTGTAAAGCATTTTTTATATTTCTCTGTTTAGTGACTATAGCACTATTTAAACGACTCCAGGAATTTTTCAACCGGTAATTTCTTATAAAACATAAAGGCGCATTCAATTTAGACATTTCGTGACGGAGGTGCCGAAGCATTTGTCGTATTGCCCACGAACGGTGTTTTAGTTTCATACAAAGTGTGTGGTGCGGCAACAGTACCACTAGTACGAGTTCCTGCAGTTTACTTACTCGATCACACGTTCAGTTTCCTCCCATACATTGAACACCAGCGCCTCTCGCGGAAACTATTATGAACTAAAACTCCAAGTGCCGCGAATGCTCGTCAACAGGACGGCAACGTGGCAAAATCCATGTGATCATTTCGCTGTTATTCAACTAAGGCGTGAGAGCTAATTTCATCGAATTTTCATATATCTATTTGCTGACAATAGATGACACAAACGTGGAAGAATTCATAAAATTGGAATACGTTCTGATCTATGCAACTACATAACAGACAAAGGGTTCTTACTTAGGTACTTACAAGAGGCGCTTATTGCTAGATGCTATCACCGGTCCGTAAGCGATAGTGCATAGATGGGTAACCACCATAGAGGTTTAATTACTATGAGTCACCGTGCTTCGGAAGGCACGTTAAGCTGTCGGTCCCGGTTGTAGTCATTAGGCAACAGTTGTAAAGCCATGTCAGAGGCCTACTGGACGGAGAACAACTCTCGACACTAAGGTAACCACTGCCCATATGATAAGTAAGTAAAGGGTTCTGATTCTGTTTGATGGTTTTTAATAAGAGCCCTACACTTAGTGCTCTTATTAAAAAATATCAAACAGAATCAGAAAGTATGCATACCACGTTTTTTAAGCGCGCCGTTGACGCGCCTTTGTAGCGATACAGACGCGCGTTAGCATCGATTCAAACAAACACCGAACTGCTCTGTAGGATAAAAGCGCGCCGTCGCTCGACGTGAGTTTCTAAAACGCGCGAAGACGGCGCGTTTAAAAGACGTGGTGTGCACAGGCTCTAACAGTAATATTTCTTTGTCAGAGTAAAACATCTCTTTCAAACAAACGCACGGCAGGCAGATATGCTTTCAATTTAGCTGTTTGGTATCAGACTTGTTGTGGTTCGAGAGTTCCCGTATCTCTTTATCCGCCCGCGGTAGAAGGAACAAAACTTGTTAGGGCAGGGATACCGCACTACACCTCACTCCCCCTGCGAGGAGGCCCGCAGACATTGGCCAGCACCAGCCGGGGGTTGCGGAAGTATCGTATGTTCCCGCGACCCCCAGCGCAGGTGTGAGATGGAACACCGGGATGGTTTTTAGTTAGTAGGAGTATGACAGACCCTACTAACTAAATATCCTGCATGGATGTCCTCCGCCTCGGGGGAGGCGGAGGACATCCATGCAGGATATTCCACACCGACAAAAAAAAAAAAGGGATACCGCACTGCAGCGGGTTATATCCAATGTCACGGTAAACGTGCGGCAGCGGTCGGAAACGAAACGCCTAAATGTTGACTGCACGTGTGGCGCAGCCTCACCGCTTCGTGTCTTGGGTTCGCGTCCTGCGTCCGACAACTATATGTGTCACCCATAAATAGAGTCTAGATGTAATTTGGGTCCGTCTATTATATGTTTGTAAAACATTAGGTTACACAAGGATTAGATACAATAGTGCGGGCGCTGTCATTAAAAAAAATGAAAGCGCGCTTAAATAATTTTCCGATCTTTATACAACTACTAACCAATCCGATTTCAAATTTTTGATGCTCTTACGAGTACGTTACTTTACGTATGAAAACTTAGAGCAAATTGAAAATGATGGACAAGAGAATTTTTTATTTCCATTGGAAAGACCGAAGGTGAAGCGACAGTAGCACAAGGGTCACGGACGGGTAGGCGCATGAGCGAGTCACTTTTTAGGGACGTTTAGTACAATGGGCCGGTTAGCGTGGTTGGTAAATGCATGCCTTCAACGCCGCAGGTCATGGGTTCGATTCCCACACAGAACAGATATGTATGTGCATGAACATGTCTATTAAGCCTGAGTCTGGGTGTAATTATCTATATAAGGATTTATTTACAAAAGAAAAGTAGCATACATTTTTGTTTTTTTAAATTTAAATAAGTAGTAACTTAGGTCTAATACATTTTTAAACTCGCCAAACTATATTGTTTAACGGCGACTATAGTAAATCGATTACCTGTTTACCATCTCTACTTAGTTTGGGATCAAATGGCCGTCTGTGAGTAATGTCCCAGGATATTATAACCTGACCCTTGACGTTAATTTTTTTTTATGTCATAGGACGACAAACGAGCAAGCGGACCACCTGATGGTAAGTGATCACCGCCGCCCATGGAAACTCGCAACAGGTGTCACGGTGCGTTGCCGGCCTTTAAGAATCAGCAAACAAGTGTTGGTGGCTCCTCGCCCACCCCAATGAGCTCTGGCGACCTTACTCACACGCAAAAACACAACATTAAAGTTATTATTAAAGAATGTCTTCTGTAAGGTGGGGTACTTCCCCGGTCGGGCTGCTCTTTGAGCGAATGAACGCTGTGCCCTACCTCTCATAAAACGTCAATGCGAAAAGCCGCACAAAGGCTTCTCTCGCTTGCAATGAGTGGTGAAATAGTAATAGCATCCAAAAATACTGTCAACGTCATGTTATAAAAAAAAAAATCACGCTTATTCCACCGGCGTCCGTGAGTCAGTTACAGGGTTGCCAACTGAAAACCAGTGCTAGGTGTACCTAACCTAGCTTGTGCTGAGATGATGGCCTTTCAACGGAACATACAGGAGCTACGGTACTTTCTTTATTCTGTTTTTATTTTTTTAATATTAATCATTTTTTGTGTTCTCGTTAAGTTGATACCTTGTACACACGGCTAGATATCAAGCTATACACTTCCAGTATAAACTGATCTCAAGTTGTATAGGATATAATACAAAGGAAGGTCAGCTTATATTCGAAAAGTATAGCTTGATATGTAGCCTTGTGTATCTACTACTTCCTTGTGTGTTCATGTTGAATAAATGTATTCTATTCTATTCAAAAAATATTTAAAGGAATAAACCCACGATCATTTATATTTAGTAAACATGCCAAAATACTGCATTTTGAATCCATCATTTTAAACTTGACCTTCATTTAACCTTTAATGACGTAACTGTAAGACATGAGAGAGATTCCAAATTAAGTTATTTACATTTTAAAGGAAGTCTCAATAACTTAATATGGAATATGTAAGGAAACGTAGAAGAAACCAAAAATTCAATCAAAACAGAATAATTACACAATGATTTTAAGGCACTCTCAGACAACTCTGGCCACGTTTTGTACTTTCGTGGCCACTGTAGGATTAGATTGGAGTAGGATTTAGACGGGGTTATCCAAATCTTAGGCCAACAGTGGGGCCAAAATATAGCCAAATAAAGGCCTTTGGGTAAACCCTCGACCATTTATAGTACTTATTATGGCACTGTATTATATTATACCTATATAAGTTTTATTATCCGACTTATTTGACGATGGTACCAATTTGAATACTTACTTTACTAAAATGTTTTTTAGCATAAGTACTTTTATTACAAAAGATTAGTGAAGGAAACAATTCACTAATCTTATACATATAGCTGCGATCAATTCAACGATAAGTTATTGTATAACTATTGTGTCTAATGTGTGAAATATAACGTATCAATAAAATAATATGAAACCTGAGCAATATATTAAACTACCTTAATATAAGGTTAAAAGTAAGACTAATGTACGATAATTTATCAAGAACTTTTATTGTGATAAGCAGAAAGCAAACTTTTGGTACGGTATTGGTATTACAATTAAAACTAAAAATATTGTTTTGTAACTTACCTCATTTATAAATAATTATCTGAATGAGGTTAGTTTCAGAACAATATTTTTATTTGGGTTGGTGTTAATTTTTGTAGTCAACTACGCCTATCCACTTCTTGATATATTTTTTTATGCGTTTTCTAGCTTCTTTTAATTCTTCAGGGTCTGTAGGTGTCTCAGGCAGGAGCTCTTGGAAGGCTGCTACATTAGGTATTCTTATAGCAGGAGTATTATTCGACAGGTCTTCTAAAACTCCTAATACACGGTACGGATCAATATCTCCATTTACGAATATCACATTGGTAACGTTGGGATTCAATCCACCATACAAATTATTAGTACGTTCGATACCTTTATCAATGCGTGCCTCGTTGAATTCCGGTCCAAACAATGAGGCACAGAATCTATAAAATAACTCCATGGGAATATTGTCAGTAAAAGGATGGTTATTAGGGCTTGTAGTTGTAAAGTCTCCGAATTCTGTACATGTTTGATAATATGACGGAAATATTCTACTAGTTTTTTTTAATAAGGAAACATACGCCTCGAAATCATAACCATAGCACCAGTCGTCATTCCATACCCGTCCTTTGTTTTTTATCGGCCAAAAATCTGAAGTGGGAACGATTAAGTGGTTATTTGATGAATTCAACAATTGATCACAAACTAATTTAATGTTCTTAGTGGCATAATATCTTGCTGCATCAATAAATCCTGACGCTTGTACGTTGAAAAATAACTGTTGATTTATCGGTTTACTCATATCCGTCTCGTTACAAATATTTTCTTCTTTCATGAATTGAGCTATACCAGCACTAGTCTTAAATAATTCTTGGTATCTAGTAAATTTTTCATTAATTTTGTCATAGCATTTTTTAGAGCCATATTGCTCGAATGCAACACCAACATTTTCTAAACATTCATAGAACTCTTTCTTTGCCAATACCGGGGCGCTGCTGGCGATAGCAGCGTCGACCAAATCAGGATACTTTAGCCTCATCCATGCTGCCAAGTTACCAGCATACATAAAGCCAACTACAACCACTTTGGATTCATTGAACAAAGGGTTCTCTTTGATACTCTTCAAAAGTTTTGCTATATCAGCAAGTCCTTGTTTTGAGCTAAGGTAGGCAAAATTTTCTGTTGTCAATTCTTCAAAAGGCCTACTTTCTCCGTAATATCTATGCTCTGATGCATACATGGCGCCATTTGTCTCTTTTGCTAAGTCGTACATTGTTCCATTTTGCAGTAACTTTTTTTCAAGCGTCCAATCACCGTTAATACATAGATATACTGGACCTTTCGGCTTCCAAAAATCAAGTCTCTCGAGGTACTTCATTTTCCAACTTTGGGTATCATTTTGGGCAAAATGATCTATTGGTTGTTGAATCCATTTCGTTGATATTGTAGAGTTGTCAAACGATCCCATAAAAGCGTTCAGTTGACTTTCAATGATTCGGTTATGATTATCATTTTCAATACCAAATGGTATGAAAGCTTTTGTGATATAAGAACATAATAATAAGACAATCAGCTCAATTAAATTCATAATATTAGAACTGCACCCGTACCTAGATAGTTAATGTATACTGAACATGACATAAACTCTTCTTTTATATATGTTTCGTGTTTGATACTAATGTCGATATACACTCAAGAGCAATGAATCCGGGTCACTTAAAAAAACCTAAAAATCTCGGAAACTAGGAATGCTAGCTTAATGAAATAAATTGTGTTTAATAGACAATATAATATCCCTTTCATGAAAGTAATATAATTTATGAGTCACTACATTTAATTCACTACAACTTACATGAAGACACTGGTACTGATCTCGCCTTAAAACAAAAATAGGAAACAGTTCATTTTTGAACAAAATTTACGATTTTCTTGAATTTAATAATTTACATGGCCTCATTATGCTTCAATTACTGCGTTTACGTGGTTTGACATGCTCTACAACAAATTCCTTAGACGATTTTGGGTAATATTCTCCCATTCCTCTGTGTGAGCAATTGGAGCTCACGAAGTGTGATTGGGGTAGGCTTTCGTTGTTTTACGTATCTCCCTAGCTCGTCCCATGCAGAGCATGCTTGGAACGAGAGAGATGCGTAAAACAACGATGCGAGAGAGCTGAATGTTTTTATCGGGTTGATATCCGGGCTTCGTGCTGGAGAGGCTCCATACGAGTAATGTTCATTTCTTGAAGCCATTCCGAATCTAACTTGTATGAGGTCGGGCACTGTCATGCAACAAAAAATCATCCTCACCCAAATTTACCATAAATGGCGGTTTCATTAAGTATTTCGTTCAGACCCATCAACGTAGTCTACTTTTTCTTCGATGCATGCTTGCTTGAATCTTTCCCCTGGTACTCTTTACACTCTGTGTCTTTCATCGTGCTTGTAGAGCATATACTCTGATGCCAAGACTCTGTACATAACTTTTGACCAATATTCAAAAGTCCAATTTAAGTGGTTCTGGGCATATCTTGGTCTTGAAAAAAAAGATGCCCACACTCCAGTTTAGGGCCATTTCTAGGTCAAAGTGATTTCAAATTAGCTTCAACAGTTTCTGTGAGAAAGCAATTACGAAGCAAGGTTTTCACCAAGTATCAATCTTCTCGTGCTGTGGGACACCTGGTTCTGCCTGTTCCTGGTCTGCGTAGATTAGAGCCAGTTTTCTCATAACGTCGGACAACTCTTTGTACTGTTGACAGCGACACACCGACAGTCCTGGCTGTATCGCTTTGACTCCGGCTGGTTTCCAGCATTGTGAGAATTCTGGTGCATTGTTCAGGTGTAAGCGACATAACTACAGCTTGAATACTAAATATTGAACACAAGCAATATATTTATATACCCACTAATCTGTCATTTGATTAGAAACAAAAGCAAAACCAAATGCAGTAATTTCGTAGTTCCATCTTCGTAAGTCTCCCTTTTTCAAATTTGATTTTTTATGACATAACTTTAGAAAAAGCTAAGAAGTTTTCATACCTTAATTTAAGGAATATTTAATTGTCTATTAAACACCGTTTATTTTATTTAGCTATTATTCTTAGTTGCCGAGATTTATAAGTTTCTTTAAGTGACCCGGATTCATTGCTCTCGAGTGTACGTACCTAACATAGTTTGAATATTTTAAGTATTTTAACACCCTGGTGTTATTTATTGCGTAGATAAGTCAAATAGATATGGAATTTTACTGATTTTTATGTTTTATTATTGTTTCAATAATAACCCAGGCTATGCTAGCTTCATGGACAATTAGTTGCCATAAAATATTCTTCAATCGGTTCGTTCATTTAGAAGTGTGTTTTTTGACAAAAATTGTTCTTCGCTATTTGGTTATTTAAACAACTACAATAAACACTGTCTGATCCGATCCGATGCGATGATGGTTATATCCCAGAAAATTGTGGCATACAAAGGTTATATACATTTGTATACCTCAATTAATATTGAAATCAGAACATCAAGTTGGTATTGTAGGTACTATTTCTTAATACTAAAGAAAAAGTCGACGCCCGTTCTAGAGAAATATATTTTTGTTTCCAATGGTATCGTAGTTTCACAAAGTTCGCATAGAGTAGTTTAGAATCAAAAATGCGATTCGAACACATGGAGGACGGACGCCGGAATTGAACCATGGCGACTACCACGACGCAGCGCCACGCCTAGTCGTTCCAAAGGCGCGGGCTCCTAAATCTCATAACATGAACCGATAGCTTAAAATGAGCACTATCTAGCAACTAAAACTCCAATAATAAAAAGCTACAGACAAGTAAAAACAAAAGATAATGTGCCAATTTTGATTGAATCCATTTATGTTCCTTATTTAGTTATTCAGCTTCGCAAGTGTAAAGTTACGCTCAGCTTCCGATTCGTGTTTAATAATGTCCTCCCATCCAAATTTTGGCCTACGGATACTACCCATTTGCGTGGCACATATTATAGTGGAGAAGTTTGTGCGCAAACACAGTGGTACTTTCTATTCCAACACTCTCATAATCCGATGGGATGACTAGCGACGGCTTTACGTGCTCTCCGAAGCACGGGGGTATGATACCGCCAACTCCCAGACTTCGGACTGATACTGAGATTTTTGTCTTTCTACAGAAGATTCCCCAAATCACTTTTGGCCCGACCCGGTATTACAACCTCGTTCTCTCCGAGTGAACACGCTACAGCTAGACCAAGGCTAAGTACTCGGCCACAAAGCTGCACGGGAGTGCTCAAATTTCTATTGTCCATTTAAACTTTGATCAGACATAGCGAGTAATCGTTTTTCCTTAGCCGCGAATAATAGTCGCAGCGACAATTTGCTGCCTGCCTGTCATACAAACGAGTTCTACACGACAATTTCGACAGTCTGTTGTATTCGGTTAGCATGAGCAGAGCGAGGCGCGAAATTGTTATTCGCAGCGAGTACCGTATCACACACAGCGAATTCTCGCGACGAGTAAACATAAAAATTTGGTAAAAATTTGATCCGCTTAAAATGGCGCGTCAACCATGCAAAACTGAACATGAGTGATCTAGTATTACTTCATGAAGATCACACTGTACACCTCCGCTAAACTGGCGTTTAGGACGACTCTTACATTTATTTCCAGGGCCGGATGACATCACTCGAGTAGCGGACCACCATACTACTACAGGAAGAGTTATGCGTCCTTTAATAAGGCTGCCTCGTTGGTCTAATGGTAGCGTGTTCAACCGCAGATATGAGGTCCTGGGTTGAAATCCCGGGTCGGGCGAAAGTTCTTTTGGGATTTTTCCGTAAAAAAAAATTCTCAGTATCAGCCCGAAGTCTGGAAGTTGGCGGTATTACACCCCCGTGCCTCGGAGAGCACGTAAAGCCGTCGGCCCTGTACCTGATCTCTTTCCGGTCGTGTCGCTAGGCGGCCGGCGAAAGTGCCCCAGTGTTTGAGCTCACACTTGTGCACTATAATGTGTCCTGCGCAATTGGCTAGTCTCCATTGAGATTGGCCGCCGTGGCCGAAATTCGATCGGGAGGATATAGGCTAGGTATTTAGGCTGTGCCCGTTGCGTACCGATGAAGAAGTTTCGTGTTGAAAGATTTGTTCTTTCAATGGGAGAAGTAAGTTCACGCCCAACGCCTTGTAAGAAGCATATTGAGGTGGTGCTAATAGCTGACACATTGCATGTTAAGTGTTGTAGGCGTCGTGACACACGTACATTGTTGGACTGCACTTCTCGTCTTGCTCACCTCACATAACAAACAATTCGAAAATAATACAGAAATTATATAACTATGGTGTACGTTACAATTATAAAATATTTAATATCTTTATAATATAATCTAAATTTGAGTTTAACTAATTAATTAATTGGTACGCTATTATTTTACATAATATGGGGTGGTATAAGATTGCGCAGTTTGCAATCAATAGGTAATAAAATAAAAAGTATTAATCTTATCTGAGATCAATTATTTATTTATTGATCTTTATTAATATGGCAACAAATTAATATACAAATGGTAACTAAAAACATGTAATATTCTAAGTAATTAAACCAAAACCACAATTCGAGAATTGCGCAATTTTGTACACCCCAGTTTTTTGTGCACCTATATTATTTGCCCACATCATAATTATAAGCGCCGGAGCCATTATAATCTGAAAAGTTGTCATGCCACCACTCCTTACATTTTATTCACGCGTCCCAGTCTTCTATTATCGGCTCTAACAGTTCTGCCTTCATCCTCTTCCTTCCAAATAAAAACACAGGAGGAATTAAATGACCAGTCGCAGACACATCATTGACGGGAGTCACGTTGGTGCCTTCCTCTCCGCTGTAGGTTTTGTTGACTGAGCGTTGACCCTTTCGAGACTGTACTTTCGGCTTAGGATTAGGATTAGATACAGTGGATATACCCGTCTCAACAATATATAGATAGACTGCGGTGGAAACTTATATTTGTCTATTAGCACAGATAAATTTATGTGTTAGCTGTCTACGAGTAATAGCCAGGTGCCGTTTTAGAAATGCACTAAACCACTCCTTTCCTACAATTTTAGATTCTTTGTTGAATCTATGAGAAATTTTATTTATTTCAGCATACTCGAACGCTGCACTTCTAAGTGTTTTTGGTGTTAAACCATAAAACATATTATCTAAGGTATTTTCAGGTGCTTGCAAAACTCTTCTTTTACTTCTTTAGAAAATGTTGTATCATATCTGTCTAATTTTTTACGACAATGTGGTTCTTTTACTTTCACCATTATCAATTCGCCTATGAGCCTCCTTGATAACCTCATTAGAAAAATACTGGGAAGCTGTATTCCGATCTCGTGACATTCTGAAAAAAAATATATAGGAAAACGAATATCCGCTTAAAATAGATACAAATACATAATATTTTAAACGACTCAAAGGGTTGGAAAATTTTAAAACAGGATTAGGCTGTTTAGGCTGAATATAATTGACAGTATTATAACGATGGAAGCTATCGTATTTTTTACATATTCTCTATTAAATCGTGATGCGAAAAGCTACTAAAAAAATCGGACGTGTAAAATTGCGCGCGCAATCTTACACGCACCCAAAGTGCGCAATTTTACACATGCAATACCACTCTAAACATCGCGATATTACTGCCATCTCTTAGAAAATGTCCAAACTACTTCCAGTGAAATAGAAAAATGAGTGATACTGCCGCGACAAAATAGTAACAAGGAACTAAAATTACCTAGAGTTTTGGTACAGTAATGCATTCATTTTATCAAAAAATTAGATCAAAGTGAATAAAAACTTTGTACTTACATATCTCTTTTGTTTTCCGCATAAATACGATTTATTTTTGGGAGCACATGCCAGTCGCCATCGCTAACAAAACACAACTGAAGTTGGCTATGAAGCTCACTCCGTTCTCCTGTTATGACGTATGCGCAATTTTATCGCCCGCGCAATCTTATACCACCCTACCCTACAAAATAGCCTTAATAGAGCCTGTACACGTACGGTTTTTAATAAGACTGACTTCTCACGCCTATTCACCGCTCTGTTCAAAGGGCACATGCGAAAACTGACCATCCTACCTCCTTTGCTCATTAGTAGTAGTCACCATAGCTGACTCAGCTGGGAAGAGATATAGGTAATGGGCATATACTCGTACCTATTACCCGTAACGTCCTTCGTCCCTGACTCTCTTGTTATGAATAGGACAATTCGTACTCACCGGCAGAAGCCTTAGTTTTGGAATGGTATCGTAATAAATTAAAATGAGAGCCTTCGCGTTTTAATTTAGATCGACAGTAACACAAGATTTACCTAATATCTCTTAAAACCATATGACGTTGTTTTAAAACTAATTTCAACCACAAGGACCAAGTGACCGAGCTAGTATTTAAATTATTTATATATATATATATATATATATATATATATATATATATATATATATATATATATATATATAGTTCGTCCTAGTACATTAATTTGTTAGATTCGAATAATTAATCTAACAAATTAATGTACTAGAAAGCTGCTAGAAGCCTCAAAAGAAATTGGTATTTCGCTGTCATTAATAATTTTGTGGTGATGTCACAGGCCAATTACTTCTTACGGGGAACTACTACTAAATATAGGCTCTATTAAGGCTATTTTGTACATATTATATAATATATGTGGTTTACAGGAGAGGCAGAAATACGTCTACCTTTCAATGTGCTAAGGATGGAGGTCGGGTTTTAATTGCAGTCCGAAAAACCTTTAAATCAAAACGCGTTAAAGCTTGGGAAAGTAGCTGCGAGGACTTATGGGTCGTCATAGAGATATCTGGAGTGCACATATTGCGCCAAGTTGTTTTCTGCGCAGTGTACCCTCCTCCACCGGTATGCCGTCGCTCCTTAGAACATTATATTGATCATTGTAATGCAGCCTTTGAGCAAATGACAGATAGCCAGGTTTGTATTATAGGAGATTTAAATATAAACAATATTGATTGGAAAACATTAAATGATAAAAATACAAATTATAAACCAACCAGCAGAAGTGAAATCTTGCTGGACTTTACATATGTTAACAATCTCAGTCAATTTAACTTAGTAAATAACTTTGCTGGTCGGATATTGGATTTAGTATTGTCTACTTTGTCATTATGTAGTGTAAGTGAGTGCCTTAACCCTATAAGCAATATCGATAAACATCACCCTGCTCTAGATATTAACATTACTCTCCAAAAAGAGGCCAAGCTCCTATATAATACTGTTAATTTAAGACCAAATTTCTATAAAGGAGATTATGATTCCATTTGTAAATTCTTACAAGAACAAAATTGGGATCAATTATTCGATGGACATAGTGGTGTGGATGAAATGCTTGCAGTCTTCTATCAAATTCTTAATGACACCATAATAAAGTTCATTCCATCCCGAATACCAAAAGGTAATAAATATCCTCCGTGGTTCAACCGTAGACTAATTAAATCGTTAAATGAAAAAAATAAGCTGAGGAAACGATATCATAAATACAAAAATCCTTTAGATGCAATAGAATTAAAATATGTAAGCAAATATTGTGATAGTCTGGCCATGAAGTGTTATAATAGTTATACAAAACTTTTAGAATTTGAAATTACAAAGAATCCGAAACTATTTTGGACTTTTGTGAAAGCCAAAAGAGGAGGGTCTAGCTCATATCCTAAGTCGATGACAAATGGATCTAATACTTCAACTGACGATGGTACACAGATATGTGAGATGTTCGCCAATCAGTTTGTTTCCGTCTATAACTTAGATCAACATGTTGGTAATAGCTTTAACTCCGATTACTTGCAATCGCTAGAACAAAATAGCTTATGTTTAAATAGCCCGTATATAGACCACAAAACTTTATTAAAAATTTTGAAGAATTTAGATGGTAGGAAAGGAGCTGGACCAGATGGTATACCACCTTATTTTATTTCGGCTTGTTCTTCAGAGTTGGCTTATCCATTAATGCTTATTTACAATAAGTCGTTATCCACCGGCGTATTCCCCATGAAATTGAAATTGGCAAAAGTGGTCCCGATTTATAAATCAGATAACATTGAAAATGTTTCAAACTATAGGCCTATCTCGATTCTGTCATCATTTGCCAAAATCTTCGAAGTTCTAATTTGTCCATACATTCAAAACCACCTAAAGCTTTACCTAAGTGACGATCAACACGGATTTGTGGGACTTAGATCCACGTGTACAAATCTAGTAGTATTTACTGAATTATTAACAAAGTCCATAGACTCCGGGCAGCAGTCTGACGTCATATATACAGATTTCAGCAAAGCGTTTGACAAAGTGCCTCACAAAATCTTAATCACAAAATTACGCGCCTATGTTATTGTTGGTTCTTTGCTCGATTGGTTGACGTCGTACTTGTCGGATAGGGAATTTTATGTAGTGGTAAATGGTTATCAGTCAACTATGCGACATGCATCCTCCGGAGTTCCTCAAGGATCAAATTTAGGCCCAATTCTATTTAATTATTATATAAATGATATTTCAAGCTGTTTTCAGTTCTCGGACGTCTTTATGTATGCAGATGATTTAAAGTTCGTAAGAAGTATCAAATCATACGAAGACACCATCCACCTACAAGAAGACCTTAATAGGCTCATAAAGTGGTGCAAAGATAATAAAATGCAATTAAATTGTAATAAATGCTTTCATATAAAGTTTACGCGTAAACAAAATTATATCCACTCGGAATACCATATTGAAAATAGTAAAATTAGTGAAGTAGATACTATACGGGATCTTGGAGTAATTTTCGATAAAAAACTAACATTTAACTCTCATTTAGACAGCATAATTAAGAAAGCATCAAAAATGTTGGGATTTGTTTTGAGAAATTGTAAAATTTTTCGTAATAACAAAACCAAAATTCTTGTTTACAATAGTCTTATTCGGAGCATATTAGAATATTGTAGCGTAGTCTGGCGTCCACACTATGCAATCCACTCATTGCGCCTTGAAAGAATCCAAAAGCGATTTCTTTGGCATCTTGCGTTCTCTAATGGGGTCTCCAAAAAGGAACGCTCTTACAAAAGTAGATTGACGTACTTTGGCTTGTTTTGTCTAGACAACCGAAGAAATATAAATGATGCAACATTTGCATATAAAATAGTTAACCAACAAATAGATTGTCCGGGGTTACTGGCACTCTTCAAGTTTCGCGTTCCAGCTAGGCTTCCGCGCAGTGCAATCACACCACTTTGTCCACCGTTAAGAAGAACTGTTTTAGGTGCTAATTCTCCTTACGCAAGGATGTGTAAGTTGGTAAATGGCTTTAGCGATTTAATCGATTTACACTTCGATTCTGTTAACAAAAAAAATCCCTACTTACACATTCACCAAATTTAGAATAGTAACAAAAAAATAAAATAATAATATAACAATCTAAGTGTCATATGTTTCTTGTATAAATTGAAAAATCTCTGCATATAATCGTTTGCGGTGTTTACCTTTAAGTAATTGTTACATTGTTATAAGTTTTTTGATAATGTGTTAGATATAAGAATTAATGTAAACAATTGCTGGTGAACCTTAATAAATAAAAAAAAAAAAAAAATAATAAAAATAATAGCGTACCAATTAATTAATTAGTTAAACTCAAATTTTCATCTATATAAATAAAAAGAGAAGTCCTGACTGATTGACTGACTCATCAACGCTCAGCCCAAACCCTTGGACCTAGAAAGCTGAAATTTTGCACAAATGTTTTCTGTATAATGTAGACAAGGAATAAGGAAGGATTTTTCAAAATTCAACCCCCAAGGGGGTGAAACGGGGGTGCAAAGTTAGTATGAAACTTTGCCGTTTTTGAAGTTAAAGGCATGAAAATTAGTATTTGGCCTTCCAGTTAAAAATATAAAAAATACGTGTTTCAGGATTTTTGGAAATTACATCCCCAAGGGCAAAAAATACGGGATATAAGTTTGTATAAAAATGTGACAATTTTTATGTTAAACGCATGAAAATTAGTTTTTGGCCTTCCAGTAAAAAAATAATATTTACGTGTTTCAGGATTTTTGGAAATCCCGCCCCCAATGCATCGTTGATTCTTATTTTAGTTTATTTGACTTACTGTCAATAAGGACAATTGCTATGTATTCTTCCTTTTTTAAAAATAATAGGAGCAAAGTAGTCCTTCGTTTCTTTCTTAGTTGCTTGATTGTTTTAATAGTTATATTTTTTAGATTAAGCTAGAAGTAAGTAGTTACAGCAGAGTCTCTCAACAAGTAGGTCTGAAAATGAGCATGGATAAGACGAAAATCATGTCAAACGTCCATGTTGCATCCACTCAATTGAAAGTTGGTGACTCTGCACTCGAAGTTGTAGAGAACTATATTTACCTAGGACAGACCATCCAACTAGGTAGGTCCAACTTCGAGAAGGAGCTAAGCAGCAAAATTATCCTATAGTGCAGACGTTATAGGACTCCAGCACTTTTAATGTTCTCTTAAGGGTTCTAGTTTTTACTGCATCGCTTATAATAGCAAGCATGGAGTTAGTTGGGCCTTATAGTATATCTCCTCCTATACATTAGCTTATAATTACTTATAGGCCGAAATTAAAGGTCAAATATAAGCTTGGGTGACCTCTAAAAGTATCGCGAGGGTGTAAACGCACTCAAGAGCAGATAAACTGGTAAGCTATGCTCATAACTACTAACAAGAAACATTATAGAACCACTATAAGTAAAGTACACCAATAAGAGTGATAAACAGAACTAAACATTCTGGATACTATTTGCATTTATTACTTGGTTTTATAAGGGTTTATAAATTTACTTTACAGAACAATTATCAGTAAAATGGAGCGGTTAAATAGTGGTATAAACCAATATCGTTATAATCTTAACACGCTTATAAAGGTTTAATATAATATACTTAGTATCCAAAACTATATCCGTGGTGACCTGAACAAGAAAACATTGGTTTGTAGTGGTCTTGCAAATTCTGTTATAGTCTCAGTACGGATATTTTGATTTTGTTGAATCGTAGAAATATGAGAAGGTTCCGTACAAAATTGTTATTGTGAAAATTTAAGACAAAATGTTTATTTTAATGATTCTGCACGAAAAAACGTTTAATCGATAAAAGCAATTTTAAATGTAGACTTGGAAGATTGTGTTAGTGAGGAACCTGTACAAGAAGATGAATGCGATATTGAAAACTATTCCAATTTTCAACTACATAGCGATCTTAGAAAATGGGCTGTAGAATACAATACGACATGCGGCATTCAATTCTTTATTAGAAATTTTGAATAAATGTATTTGTTAAGTTTGTTTCAAATTCTTCAAGTTCTCTTAGATTTCTTATAACATGTCTACATCTACGTCTTCTTGCTTTCTTGAAACGGTCATTGGATGTACGAGTTTAATTCATTCTGAATCTCTCTTCGACACAGCACTCAGCACATGTTAGTTTGTATTTCATAAAGTGGATTTTGATTTGGTTTGATGGTTTTAATGTCTTCTTTGATTGACTTTACTTCATGTTGAAGTTGTAGAATTTGACCATCCTCGACAGGCTGTATTTGGTTATCCGTGTTGTAAAGAACGAAATGTTGAGCATTTAAACAGACATCTGACAGTGTTTTTTCTGCTTCTGTTATGACAAGTTTAGGGTTTTGCGCGACAAAAGAAGATACAGGTAAAATTGCTGATCCGGATTGAATGGTAGCCGAGTTTTGTTGTAAATGAAGTGATCTTGTAGTATTTGAACGAGTATCTTCTCGAGAGACCGTTGGCATCTCACTAATTTGGTCTTGATCACGATTCTGTGAAACAATAAACCAAGTTAGCAAGGGAAAGCACAAAATAGAAGTAGAAAATATTTCAAACAATTTTTAAAGCTCGAAAATCCCTTTAAGTTAAAAAGCTATCGACGTCCAGAAACATTACCATTTTCGCACCTGACACCTAAACAAAAATATGAAAATAAGACATCGGTACCTAATAACAACATAGAGTAACATTACAATATTTGCGGAACTCTAATTCCAAACAATATGGCCAAGCAATAGTTCTGATATTTACCATTTGTAACAAAGTACGCCTATAAAGGTTTGTTAATGTATTTGGGAAGACCAAGTTTGTCAAGATGGCGACTTTTCGTTGTATGTCTTACTGAAACCAATATTATTTTAAAATTCAACTTAATGAAAACGTGAATTTCGAGGGGCGTTTAAAAATTTTGACATAAAACTTATTACACTTCACCGAAAATATACCTGCGCCATGCACATTCAAACACGGCTTCACTTATTGTTAACTAACACCCTACTCTTATTCTAGATAATATTTATTATAAAAATATAATAACTTACCTTTATCAATATTAATTAATCTTTACAAATGTGCATAGCAACATTTACAAATTCACATCACTTTGTATGAGCTTGTAAGATATTCACCGTGTACGTTATTGTCGTGTTTGGTTCCATTTAGCGCTCATAGTTAGCTTCGCGAGAGCAAATAGTTCTACGTGGTCTAACTATAAGGTTACTATTGTCGTGATTGGTTCCATTAAGCGCTGATAGTTGGCTTCGCGGGAGAAAATAGTTTTACATAGTCCAACTATATGGCCGTTATTGGTCAAAATGGTATTCACCAAGTCTACTATAGATATTTAATTAGCTAAAATACGCCTATAAATTGGGCCCTTTTCCGTGGTTATAATTGCTTACTATTCCGTTATAGTCTAATGAAATGGTGGTTCCAGGACAATTACTAGACCACATTTTGCTGCTTGGGAGGTCAATCGTAGAATCCAACTCGGATGGGCAGCGTTCGGGAAGCTACGTAACATCTTCTCGTCCAAAATACCGCAGTGTCTCAAGTCGAAAGTCTTCGACCAGTGTGTGTTGCCAGTGATGACATACGGAACAGAGACGTGGTCGCTCACTATGGGCCTTATTAGAAGGCTCAAGGTCACCCAAAGAGCAATGGAGAGGGCTATGCTTGGAGTTTCCCTGCGGGATCGCATCAGAAATGTCGAAATCCGCAGGCGAACCAAAGTCACCGACATAGCCCGAAGAATTGCCAAGCTGAAGTGGCAGTGGGCAGGGCACATAGCTCGTAGAGCCGACGGCCGTTGGGGCAGAAAGGTTCTCGAGTGGCGACCACGAACCGGAAGACGCAGCGTGGGCAGGCCCCCTACAAGATGGACCGATGATCTTGTGCGGGTCGCTGGAAACTGCTGGATGCGAATAGCACAAGACCGGCAATTGTGGAGATCTTTGGGGGAGGCCTTTGTCCAGCAGTGGACGTCTTTCGGCTGATATGATGATGATGATGATGATGATGAAGTAGTTACATTGGTCATCATTCAAAATTGTCGCGGGCATCAGCTAGTTACATTATAAAGATATTAGATAATTATAATTGTAACGAACACCATAGTTATATATTTTCTGTATTATTTTCGAATTGTTTGTTATGTGAGGTGAGCAAGACGAGAAGTGCAGTCCAACAATGTACGTGTGTCACGACGCCTGCAACACTTAACATGCAATGCACCTCAATATGCTTCTTGCAAGGCGTTGGGCTTGAACTTACTTCTCCCCATTGAAAGAACAAATCTTTCAACACGAAACTTCTTCATCGGTACGCAACGGGCACAGCCTTATTAATAATAATAATATCCTCCCGACCGAATTTCGGCCACGGCGGCCAATCTCAGTGAAGACTAGCCAATTGCGCAGGACATATTATAGTGCACAAGTGTGTGCGCAAACACTGGGGCACTTTCGCCGGACGCCTAGCCACACGACCGGAAAGAGATCAGGTACAGGACCGACGGCTTTACGTGCTCTCTGAGGCACGGGTGTTATAATACCGCCAACTTCCAGACTTCGGGCTGATACTGAGAAATTTAGTTTTACGGAAAATCCCAAAATCAATGTTTACTCATACTCACCGGTCCGTAAGCGGTAGTCCGTAGATGGGTAACTACCATAGAGGTTTAATTTCTATGAGCCTCCGTGCGTCGGAAGGCATGTTAAGCTGTCGGTCCCAATTGTAGTCATTAGGCAACAGTCGTAAAGCCATTTCAAAGGCCTACTGGACGAGGAACAACTCTCAGGACACTAGGGTAACCACTGCCCATATGATAAGTAAGTAAAGGGTTCTAATTCTGTTTGATGGTTTTTAATAAGAGCACTACCTTTAGTACTCTTATTAAAACACATCAAACAGAATCAGAACCTATGCACACCACGTTTTTTAAACGCGCTGTTGACGCGCGTTTGTAGCGATACAGACGCGCGTTAGCATCGATTCAAGAAACACCAAACTGCTCTGTAGGATAAAAGCGCGCCGTCGCTCGACGCCAGTTTCTGAAACGCGCGACGACGGCGCGTTTAAAAGACGTGGTGTGCACAGGCTGTAACAGTAATGTTTCTTTGTCAGAGTAAAACATCTCTTTCAAACAAAAGCACGGCAGTCAGATATGCTTTCAATTTAGCTGTTTGGTATCAGACTTGTTGGGGTTCGAGAGTTCCCGTATCTCTTTATCCGCGGTCGAAGGAACAAAACTTGTTAGGGCAGGGAAACCGCACTGCAGCGGGTTATATCCAACGTCACGGTAAACGAGCGGCAGCGGTCGGAAACGAAACGTCTTTAATGTTGACTGCACGTGTGGCGCAGCGGCTAAGACAGTCGCCTCACCGCTTTGTGTCTTGGTTTTGCGTCCCGCGTCCGACAACTATATATTGTGTCACCCATAAATAGAGTCTGGATGTAATTTGTGTCCGTCTATTATATGTTTGTAAAGTACCCCGTGACACAAGGATTAGATACCACAATGCGGGCGCTGTCTTTAAAAAAAATTGAAAGCGCCCTAAAATAATTTTCCAATTTTAATAAAACTACTAAAGGCCACTCCGCCGTCTACTCGTATATGTGGAGTACTACTAATCTATATATATAAAAATCAATGCCACTTTTCGTTGTCATATTATAACTCAACAACGCCTTTACCGATTTGGCTAATTTTGGTCTTGAATTATTCATGGAAGTCCAGGGAAGGTTTTAAATCTAGAGAAAATTTTAAAATAAAAAAAGTCTTGAAAAAGTGTAAAATCAACATCTTTTAGCAATTTAAAATATTTTATTGGTTGAATAAATGAACTTAATAATCATTTTTTTTTATTACTATGCCCTATCCGTAGCGAAGCACGTACTGGGCCGCTAGTCCGATATAAATTGTTTGATGGTCTTATACATTACGGAAACTTGGAGCAAATTGAAAATGATGGACAAGAGAATTTTTTTATTTTCATTGGAAAGACCGAAGGTGAAGCGACAGTAGCACAAGGGTCACGGACGGGTAGATGGATAAGCGAGTCACTATTTAGGGCCGTTTAGTACAATGGACCGGTTGGCGTGGTTGGTAAATGCATGCCTTTAACGCCGCAAGTCATGGGTTCGATTCCCACACTGAACAGATATGTGAGTGCATGAACATGTCTATTTAGCCTGAGTCTGGGTCTAATCATCTATATAAGTATTTATTTACAAAAGATATAGTATAGCATATATAGTAAATCGATTACCTGTTTTTCATCGTACAATCTCTACTTAGTTTGGGATCAAATGGCCGTCTGTAAATAATGTCCCAGGATATTATAACCTGATCCTTGACGTCAATTTTTTTTTTATGTCATAGGACGACAAACTAGCAAGCGGGTCACCTGATGGTAAGTGATCACCGCCGCCCATGGACACTCGCAACAGGTGTCACGGTGCGTTGCCGGCCTTTAAGAATCAGCAAACAAGTGTTGCTGGTTCCTCCCCCACCCCAATGAGCTCTGGCGACCTTACTCACACGCAGAAACACAACATTAAAGTTATTATTAAAGAATGTCTTCTGTAAGGTGGAGGTACTTCTCCGGTCGGGCTGCTCTTTAAGCGAATGAACGCTGTGCCCTACCTCTCTTAAAACGTCAATGCGAAAAGCCGCAAAAATACTGTCAACGTCATGTTATAAAAAAAAAAAAAAAACTTCACGCTTATTCCACCGGCGTTCGTAAGTCAGTTACAGGGTTGCCAACTGAAAACCAGTGCTAGGTGTATCTAACCTAGCTTTTGCTGAGATGATGGCCTTTCGATGGAACATACAGGAGCTACGGTACTTTCTTTATTCTGTTTTTAATATTAATCATTTTTTGTGTTCTCGTTAAGTTGATACCTTGTACACACGGCTAGATATCAAGCTATACACTTCCAGTATAAGTTGATCACACGTTGTATAGGATATAATACAATGGAAGGTCAGCTTATATTGGAAAAGTATAGCTTGATATGTAGCCTTGTGTATCTACTACTTCCTTGTGTGTTCATGTTGAATAAATATTCTATTCAAAACTATTTAAAGGAATAAGCCCACGATCATTTATATTTAGTAAACATGCCAAAATACTGCATTTTGAATCCATCATTTTAGACTTGACCTTCTTAACCTTTAATGACGTAGCTGTAAGACTTGAGACAGATTCCCAATTAAGTCATTTACTTTTTTTAAAGGAAATCTCAATAACTTAATATGGAAACATAAAAGAAACGAAAAATTCAATCATAAACGAAACAGAATAATTAGAAAATGATTTTAAGGCACTCTCAGACAACTCTGGCCACGTTTTGTATTTTCGCGGCCGCTGTGGGAGTAGGATTTAGACGGTTATCGAAGTCTTAGGCCAACAGCGGGGGCCAAAATATAGCCAAATAAAGGTCTTTGGGTAAACCCAAGACCCTTTATGGCACTGTATTATGTAATACCTATATTAGTTTTATTATCCGACTTGTTCAACGGATGGAACCAATTTGAATACTTACTTTACTAAAATGTATTTTTTAGCATAGGTACTCTTATTACAAAAGATTAGAGAAGGAAACAATTCACTAATCTTATACATATAGCTGCGATTAATTCAACGATAAGTTATTGTATAACTATTGTGTCTAATGTGTGAAATATAACGTATCAATAAAATAATTCGAAACCTGAGCAATATATTAAACTACCTTAATATAAGGTTAAAAGTAAGACTAATGTACGATAATTTATCAAGAACTTTTATTGTGATAAGCAGAAAGCAAACTTTTGGTACGGTATTGGTATTCCAATTAAAACTAAAAATATTGTTTTGTAACTAACTTCATTTATAAATAATTATCTGAATGAGGTTAGTTTCAGAACAATATTTTTATTTGGGTTGGTGTTAATTTTTGTAGTCAACTACGCCTATCCACTTCTTGATCAAATTTTTTATGCGTTTTCTAGCTTCTTTTAATTCTTCAGGGTCTGTAGGTGTCTCATGCAGGAGCTCTTGGAAGGCTGCTACATTAGGTATTCTTATAGCAGGAGTATTATTCGACAGGTCTTCTAAAACTCCTAATACACGGTACGGATCAATATCTCCATTTACGAATATCACATTGGTAACGTTGGGATTCAATCCACCATACAAATTATTAGTACGTTCGATACCTTTATCAATGCGTGCCTCGTTGAATTCCGGTCCAAACAATGTGGCACAGCTTCTATAAAATAACTCCCCGTGAATATTGTCAGTAAAAGGATGGTTATTAGGGCTTGTAATTGTAAAGTCTCCGAATTCTGTACATGTTTGATAATATGACGGCAATCGTCCACTTAAAATTGTAAAAAAGTAAACAAACGTCTCGAAATCAAAAACATAGCACCCTAGCCGTTCATTCCATACACGTCCTTTGTTTTTTATCTGCCAAAAATCTGAAGTGGGAACGATTAAGTGGTTATTTGGTGAATTCAACAATTCATCACAAACTAATTTAATGTACTTAGTGGCATCATATCTTGCTGCATCAATAAATTGTGACGCTTTTACGGAGAAAAATAACTGTTGATTTATCGGTTTACTCATATCCGTATCGTTACAAATATTTTCTTCTTTCACGAGCTGAGCTATACCAGCACTAGTCTTAAATAATTCTTGGTATCTAGTAAATTTTTCATTTATTTTGTCATAGCATTTTTTTGAGCCATATTGCTCGAATGCAACACCAACATTTTCTAAACATTCATAGAACTCTTTCTTTGCCAATACCGGGGCGCTGCTGGCGATAGCAGCGTCGACCAAATCAGGATACTTTAGCCTCATCCATGCTGCCAAGTTACCTGCATACATAAAGCCAACTACAACCACTTTGGATTCATTGAACAAAGGGTTCTCTTTAATACTCTTCAAAAGTTTTGCTATATCAGCAAGTCCTTGTTTTGAGCTAAGGTAGGCAAAATTTTCTGTTGTCAATTCTTCAAAAGGCATACTTTCTCCGTAATATCTATGCTCTGATGCATACATGGCGCCATTTGTCTCTTTTGCTAAGTCGTACATTGTTCCATTTTGCAGAAACTTTTTTATAACCGTCCAATCACCGTTAATAAATAGATATACTGGACCTTTCGGCTTCCAAAAATCAAGTCTCTCGAGGTACCTCATTTTCCAACTTCGGGTATCATTTTGGGCAAAATGATCTATTGGTTGTTGAATCCATTTCGTTGATATTGTAGAGTTGTCAAACGATCCCATAAAAGCGTTCAGTTGATTTTCAATGATTCGGTTATGATTATCATTTTCAATACCAAATGGTATGAAAGCTTTTGTGATATAAGAACATAATAATAAGACAGTCAGCTCAATTAAATTCATAATATTAGAACTGCACCCGTACCTAGATAGTTAATGTATACTGAACATGACATAAACTCTTCTTTTATATATGTTTCGTGTTTGATACTAATGTCGGAATATACACTCAAGAGCAATGAATCCGGGTCACTTAAAAAAACCTAAAAATTTCGGAAACTAGGAATGCTAGCTTAATGAAATAAATTGTGTTTAATAGACAATATAATATCCCTTTCATGAAAGTAATAAAATTTATGAGTCACTACATTTAATTCACTACAACTTACATAAAGAAAAACTGATCTCGCCTTAAAACAAAAATAGGAAACATTTCATTTTTGAACAAAATTTACGATTTTCTTGATTTTAATAATTTACATGGCCTCATTATGCTTCAATTACTGCGTTTACGTGGTTTGACATGCTCTACGACAAATTCCTTATACGATTTTGGGTAATATTCTCCCATTCCTCTGTGTGAGCAATTGGAGCTCACGAAGTGTGATTGGGGTAGGCTTTCGTTGTTTTACGTATCTCCCTAGCTCGTCCCATGCAGAGCATGCTTGGAACGAGAGAGATGCGTAAAACAACGATGCGAGAGAGCTGAATGTTTTTATCGGGTTGATATCCGGGCTTCGTGCTGGAGAGGCTCCATACGAGTAATGTTCATTTCTTGAAGCCATTCCGAGTCTAACTTGTATGAGGTCGGGCACTGTCATGCAACAAAAAATCATCCTCACCCAAATTTACCATAAATGGCGGTTTCATTAAGTATTTCGTTCAGACCCATCAACGTAGTCTACTTTTTCTTCGATGCATGCTTGCTTGAATCTTTCCCCTGGTACTCTTTACACTCTGTGTCTTCCATCGTGCTTGTAGAGCATATACTCTGATGCCAAGACTCTGTACATAACTTTTGACCAATATTCAAAAGTCCAATTTAAGTGGTTCTGGGCATATCTTGGTCTTGAAAAAAACGATGCCCACACTCCAGTTTAGGGCCATTTCTAGGTCAAAGTGATTTCAAATTAGCTTCAACAGTTTCTGTGAGAAAGCAATTACGAAGCAAGGTTTTCACCAAGTATCAATCTTCTCGTGCTGTGGTACACCTGGTTCTGCCTGTTCCTGGTCTGCGTAGATTAGAGCCAGTTTTCTCATAACGTCGGACAACTCTTTGTACTGTTGACAGCGACACACCGACAGTCCTGGCTGTATCGCTTTGACTCCGGCTGGTTTCCAGCATTGTGAGAATTATGGTGCATTGTTCAGGTGTAAGCGACATAACTACAGCTTGAATACTAAATATTGAACACAAGCAATATATTTATATACCCACTAATCTGTCATTTGATTAGAAACAAAAGCAAAATCAAATGCAGTAATTTCGTAGATCCATCTTCGTAAGTCTCCCTTTTTCAAATTTGATTTTTTATGACATAACTTTAGAAAAAGCTAAGAAGTTTTCATACCTTAATTTAAGGAATATTTAATTGTCTATTAAACACCGTTTATTTTATTTAGCTATTATTCTTAGTTGCCGAGATTTATAAGTTTCTTTAAGTGACCCGGATTCATTGCTCTCGAGTGTACGTACCTAACATAGTTTGAATATTTTAAGTATTTTAACACCCTGGTGTTATTTATTGCGTAGATAAGTCAAATAGATATGGAATTTTACTGATTTTTATATTTTATTATTGTTTCAATAATAACCCAGGCTATGCTAGCTTCATGGACAATTAGTTGCCATAAAATATTCTTCAATCGGTTCGTTCATTTAGAAGTGTGTTTTTTGACAAAAATTGTTCTTCGCTATTTGGTTATTTAAACAACTACAATAAACACTGTCTGATCCGATCCGATGCGATGATGGTTATATCCCAGAAAATTGTGGCATACAAAGGTTATATACATTTGTATACCTCAATTAATATTGAAATCAGAACATCAAGTTGGTATTGTAGGTACTATTTCTTAATACTAAAGAAAAAGTCGACGCCCGTTCTAGAGAAATATATTTTTGTTTCCAATGGTTACGTAGCAAACATGCAATTTCGGACACAAAGTTCGCATAGAGTAGTTTAGAATCAAAAATGCGATTCGAACACATGGAGGACGGACGCCGGAATTGAACCATGGCGACTACCACGACGCAGCGCCACGTCTAGTCGTTCCAAAGGCGCGGGCTCCTAAATCTCATAACATGAACCGATAGCTTAAAATGAGCACTATCTAGCAACTAAAACTCCAATAATAAAAAGCTACAGACAAGTAAAAACAAAAGATAATGTGCCAATTTTGATAGAATCCATTTATGTTCCTTATTTAGTTATTCAGCTTCGCAAGTGTAAAGTTACGCTCAGCTTCCGATTCGTGTTTAATAATGTCCTCCCATCCGAATTTCGGCCTACGGATACTAGCCATTTGCGTGGCACATATTATAGTGGAGAAAGTGCGCAAACACAGTGGTACTTTCTATTCCAACACTCTCATAATCCGATGGGATGACTAGCGACGACTTTACGTGCTCTCCGAAGCACGGGGGTATGATACCGCCAACTCCCAGACTTCGGACTGATACTGAGATTTTTGTCTTTCTACAGAAGATTCTCCAAATCACTTTTGGCCCGACCCGGTATTACAACCTCGTTCTCTCCGAGTGAACACGCTACAGCTAGACCAAGGCTAAGTACACGGCCACAAAGCAGCACGGGAGTGCTCAAATTTCTATTGTCCATTTAAGCTTTGATCAGACATAGCGAGTAATCGTTTTTCCTTAGCTGCGAATAATAGTCGCAGCGACAATTCGCTGCCTGCCTGTCATACAAACGAGTTCTACACGACAATTTCGACAGTCTGTTGTATTCGGTTAGCATGAGCAGAGCGAGGCGCGAAAATGCTATTCGCAGCGAGTTCCGTATCACACACAGCGAATTCTCGCGACGAGTAGACATACGCAGCGAGTATTCGCTGTGGGTGACCGAATCTTTAAGCAGTTAAAGGGCAATAAGCCCACAAACTGGAAACGTCATGTTAAAAAACAGGGCAAGCTAAATAAAACCGTTTAAAAATATGGAAAATAGAGAATGACACAATGACAGTGAGCATTATCTGTTGTATATTGAGAGCTTCTTTAAGAAGTTTTTTTTAGTTTTAAATAAATTTTCTTATTTTTACTAACACCAATTTCACGGTAAACACTTATGTAGGTATGTTTGTATTTGAAATCAGCTCACATTTTATTTGATACTGAACACAAAGATATCATTTAAACATAAATAGGTATGTATTGTAATTAACAATACGTATTTATTTTTGTAAAACTTTACATTTAGCAATAACAGCTAACTGAATGTTACATGAGGCCATAAACATAAAAATCTGAAACATTTAGATTTTGTTGGCCTGTTTGTTTCTTATTGTCTGTATTGTACACACTACATTTATATTTTTGTTAAAAATGCAATATATAGTGTTTATCTATATACCTAGTAAGTGGATAGTAAGTATGTATTTACAAAAGTAGTACCTATATGTAGTATATCAGTTATCTGGTTTCCATAGTACAAGCTCAGCTTAGTTTGGGAACAGATGGCCGTCTGTAAATAATGTCCCAGGATATTATTATTATTTAAATTTATGTTATAAAAACCGGAGCCACCGAGCTCTATTCGTTTAACTCTTAACTTGTTATACGATCTTTTCAAAATAGGAGACCCAGTTACATGGATTTTTAGTCCTAAAACTCTATGCTTCGTAGACAAATCGTTAGAACCTATTTTGTTAAGTTGTTTGCTGTAAAAAGGCCTACAGAAACGTAGGGTTTATTTTACGTACGCGATTTTACGAATATTACGGCGATTATTGCATTTTCTAGAACACTTGGTAATGCAGTCATCTGGGCCCCGAATGAGACTAGATAATTATAGTCTCATGTTGGAGCGAATACAAAATAAATTTGTCAGATTTTTATATTTGAGGCTCTATAGAGTATATCCTTTTTACCCGCTTATGTATCCAACCTTGTTCTTATTAGGCATGGTTGGATACAGCGAGCTGAGAATAAGGCGTGAGTTTAGAAGTACCCTAAACCGGCGAGCATCTATGAAATGAAGAATATAATGTCAGTAAACGAAGCGAAAGAGGTGTGCAAGGATCGTGACAAATGGAAGTCCGTTGTCTCTGCCTACCCCTCTGGGAGGCAGGCGTGAATCTATGTATGTATGTCATATTTATTTCAAATAATTAGAGGCAAGATACATAACGCCGACATATTAGAGTTACTGTGTTTGAGTGATAATAATAATACCCTTGAACATTATTCACACACGGTCATCTGATGCCAAACTAAGCAGAGCTTGTACTATGGAAACCAGATAAATGATACACTACATATGTATACTACTTTTTTTCAAAATATATACTTATATAGATAGGTCTATGGAGGAGACGTCGGCCTCAGTTGCTGGCTGTAGGTACCTCGTGGCCGCACTAATGTGTTGAATGAGGCTCCCCTGTCGCCAGGGCTTCGCACTCTTAGCCCTTTACTCGTAGCAGAGGAGATAGATATTTTTTATTGTACACTGAGTGAATTCACAAATTTTAATTTAACATTATATGAAATAAGTTTTAGAAAATAATTTTAATAGATTTACTTCACTATTGCATTGGGTTTCGACCTGTAATAATAGTTGTAAGTGATGATTAATTAAATAAATGTTAAATATTGTGCTATACAACTACTGCTCATTTAATACATTTTAGTATGCACATCAGCACCTCTTTTCCCCAATGCATTGTCTATGTTTTGGGTAATGGAAAATAGAATAATAAAAATCAATCGTTAAGCAGCAGTCATCGTTGCCATAGCAACATGTAACAAACAAAGCTAATGCGCCTGTCTTGCTATTATACCGCTCGTGGTCGAACACAGCTTGTGTGAAAAAAAGTAATTAATTGCGTTTACTATGGATTTTTCTGAAGGCAGTGCGGGGCGAAGGGGGGACTCCCGGCCCGTGTCCAGGCGTGGCTATCGAGAGTATACAAACGCAGGTTCTGCTGTTTCAAGGTACCTTTTTCACCTTATTTGTAGATTATAATTGTATAGTTAGTTGTTTTAAGGAAATTACCTACTTGTTTAAACTAAGCATAACGAAGGTTCTTCTGTAAAGAATGACAACAGCTTATTACGGTAATATTATAAACAAAGTTAATACTTTGTCTATATTAGGTCTAAGTGAAGCAGTTAAAGCATCATTAGGCTGTCGAAAAACAAGACGTTTGTGAATTATGATAGCTGTCTATAACAGCTTGAAGTAAAACATATTGTAACAAATCTATTGGATTTGTTTCAAGTAATTATTAAATATTTATATTATCGCTTCTGCCCGCGACTTTATTGGGGATGAGTGGTATGCGCGGTATGAACACAATCTCACCGGCACCACACCCAATGAGGATTGTAGCGTATTATGGTATAATATAAATTTTCGGGTTTCGGACAGGGTCCGTAAGACCCCACCTGTAAGGCTTTATCTTATTACTTATCACGAAAACCAGCAAACCAGCAACATATTTAAATTATCGTGATTATTATCATCAATTTGAATTAACATTTTCTTTTATGTTTAACTAGCTGTCTTGGCGAACTTCGACATCCAAATTTTTTTACCAAAAATAAAACAAGTGGTCTGTCTCATTCGCACACTGACTTTACGATTATTTTTAAATATTTGCTATTTTTTTGTATACAAACCTTCCCCAGACAATAACGAATACACAAAAGAAAGATTTATCAAATTTGGTGGAATTGTTTGGAAGTTATAAGCGTACAAACATCTCGGGGATTCGTTTTTATTTGTATATACTTATTATTGGTATAGCGTTTGCTATGCTGTGTGGTGACTGCATAGAATATCATCACCCCATCTCACCCCATGGGGGGCGTAGAAATCGTCCGAGGGAATATCTATCAGAGAACACGCAGCTGCGTTTTTCTGTGCACTATGACCATCAAACTGCGATTACCAACCAGTCTGCCAAGCGTGGCGATTATGGCATATCCCCCTATTCTTTGGGGAGGCTTTTGTCATTGGTTTAGGGAAAGGGCTAAAATCCACTCAGGTGTTTTCATACTTGATCATAGGTGATTTAGATATGTATGAATGAATCTCAGGTAGGCCGTATGTATGTGTGCAGTATACATACTGAACCATCATTTAGGTAGACTAAGTAGGTACGGTTGAAACAAAGGATGGTTGGAATACCTCTCAAATCATGTGCGGACAAACTAAACGGAGATGTAGTTCACTCCAAGCTTTATGTTGTGATTTATTTTACTCTAAGTTTATTTATTGGTATGCCTTACTTACTTATTCTTTTTACAAACCATCAATTGCCATGTTTCACATGGTACGAGATAGCCGAATCTTTATTATTTTCTACGCTTTTAAACGCCACTAAACAAAACGCAAATAATGTTTTTGATATAGTCTATAAAGTATGTGGATGTATGGCGGAAAATATTGTATGAGTGAGCGTTTTGGATATTCTGAGAGATAATTATGTAGCTTTGTAGGTACGTGTGTTTAAAAACAGACGCCAGCACATCCAGCTACCCCAATCTATCAAATTTCTTTTATAGATTTTCAATTGTATCACATAACCATAAGGTTCACTTTCAAATGGGGAAATTTGACAGATTGGGGTAGCTTGATATGTCTGGCGTCTGTACCTGGGTCGTTCTTCTTTTTTACCTACAATAATTTGTCCTTCATTGTAACAACCGTCCCTTTAGAATGCTATTTTTTATATTGCCTAGAGGAAGTCGATGTCCAGAATTGAATGTAAAAATACCGAATCTTTGGTCACAAACGATTGTGACAGAGTGGTAAAGCGAAATACTGTCTCCGATGATAAGGACCACTCTGTCACAATGTTTACTAGTAAACCACAACAAAACGCAATATGTTGCCAACCTACAATGAAGCATTAAGTAGTCTTCTGGCAACTCATAAAAAGTTAAATTTTATTTTTTTAAGGTTATTATTTGATACATGTTAAAAAATCCGAGAAATTCCAAAAATGCTCATCAAATTGTTGGTTTAAAAGAAGAACGACCCACCTACCAATGTTCTGCATCAGTTGTTTAGGTTTCCTATACTATATAAGTAGAAAATTATTACATCCATATTTATAGAAGCTAGAAGACAGTTTATGGCAATATTTTTTATGGTATAGGAGCGGCACAATGAGACCCTCATCAGCTTACCGAGGCGGTACGGCATCGCGGCTCTCCACAGCTGGATTTGGGCCAGCGCCGCCAACTGCCAGTCGACAGCCAACAGCAATGACTGGATTCTCAATGGTAAACTATATTTAAACTACGTATAGGTATAAAAAAGACCAATAAATGTTTATTTGTTAACTTCTACTGTGAAGGACAGCAATACAACGAATATAATGTAAGAAATCTTGTTCCCTGGTTAAATTTCTGCTAGTCCGAAGACATTGAGGTGATTCCTCGAAACGCGGGAGAGCGGTCACAAACATAAAAAAATATTTAAATACATTTTATAAACTTATAGGGCCCATGCTTTTTGTAAACTTATAGGGGGAGGATAGGCGTGAAACGATAATATTAACTCATGTTCTGTTCATGATTGAACCTATGAACCATTTAAAACCTTTAAATTAGACAAAGGGGAATGCCCAAGTGACTATGGAACTTAGTATCGGTGCAAACATTATTGTGCCTGGATGAGAACTACTGTTCTATGTTGGGATTACTGTATACTTTCAATTAAAATTAACATGATTTATGTAATTTGCCGGGTTTCAAGGAAATAGATGGGTGAACATAGAACATCTTAAGTAAAGAAACGTTGGTTGCCGACTAGTTATAGGCAAATTATGACTTAAGTAATATTATGGGGTAGAGGTGGCTAATCTCAACGGAGTCTAGCCTACTAAGCAGGATATATTGTAGTCCATGTGCAATCATAGGTGCACTTCTATTTCATCGCTCTGATTGTCTAATGGGGCAGCGATCCAACACAACCTGAGACGGCTTAGGCACAGGAAAGACGGCTTCATATGCTTTCCAGACACGTTAGTATAATACCAGCACCTTACTGTCTTCGGGCTTCATCTTTTTAAATAAAACAAAGCCTATACTTAGGTGAAAGAATTGTGTAAATTGGTCCAGTAGTCTGAGAATTTACTTCATATACAAAACATAGCAAGTATCATATCTCTTTATAATATTAGTTTGGGTTGACAATTGAAGGAAATACTCATTTCAGTGAATGTGTATATTTTATTTACAACAAAAATACAGAGAATGGTAGGTTTTAGTAGTAACGAAATCCAAGTAGTTAGGAAGGTAGATATTATCATTGATTCCGCACAATGACTGCCAACTTCCATGCCGCAATCGGAGTGAATAGGTGAACTGTACTATCCATACTGAATTTAGTCTCCCGTCTCAAAATCACTTTTCACAATAAGGAGTCTCTGTCTCAGATTACAATTATTAGCGTAATGGAGTCTCTTTCTGAAAGTCACTCGAGTTGTTACGAATAATCCACAACTGCACACACAAGAAAGAAATATCAAAACATTCGCCAAACATTATGATAAAAACCAGTTGTAACTTGCGATGGCACATAACGTCAAAGATCACTTAAGTGTTGCCAAAAATATTAATCAGATATCGATGTTTTTATCGATTTGCTTGTCATGTGTTATTCATTTTATATGTTCGTGTTTTTATATTCGAGCATTTAGAAAATAAAAGAAATTAATAGTAAAAGAACTAATAGTAATAAATCTATAATTAGTTTAGGTTGATCAGAAATAATGTTTCAGTTGGAATATGGGTTAGTGGTCTAGGTTATTTCACAAAGCAGGTGAACCCGCACCACAACGCATTGAAAATGAATAGACTTAAGAATATTTAGCGCTAATTTACCATTACTAAGTGATATTGGCCATTTTATTGCGTAGTAACATCACTAATTTGACTGAAATAAATCCTTATTTCTTTTTTGTCCATCGATTTTTGACTTTAATAATTCCGAATGAATTTATTTTCATTTGCGGCAACATTTTGTTAATGGCGCCGCTTGTCTATAATGCAAAAACAATAAAAGGACTAATAATTGTTTTTTCTTTTATCCGGCAAATGTGAAACTCTGTATTATAGTACTAAATTATGATAATTAAAATAGGATTTTTACTTATAATGTTCATGTGGCACAACTTAGTTTTAAACGATACTGTCTATGGGAATTTGACTTTAAACCAAGGCCGATTTGAAAAAAAATACATTTAACAGCGGATAATATTATCTTGATGGAAATATTACCCTTATGACAAATCTAAAGAAACAAAAGTATACCTTGTCATTAAACAAATAAAAAAAAACACAATTTATATTGATTTATTACCGAGGAATCGTGGTCTTATAAATATATTGAACATTTAGGAAAGTTTTATAGTATGTCAAACCGAATAGTCTAGCATAAAACTTTATAAAGAATTGCTTATGTCGGCCTCTTAAACCGCTGAGAGACACGACACTATTTTTACCGAAGCAAGTAATCAGTTTGATATAGCTTATTTCACCAGATCGACAGACCAATAACCCAACAAGGTATATCGGGGGTCCGAACCGGAACCGCGCGAGGTTTCCGCACACGACAACTTCAAGACAAGCGTTATTGGGAAGAGGTAATGCAAGTCAAAGTTAGAGAAATGAAAGCTGAGATAGCCAGACTTAATGAGCAAGCAGATGCGGGAGAGAGGGAAAGGTCCGCTAAGAAGCATTATGAGAAAAGAGTCAGGGAGTTGGCACAGGAATTGACCGGTAATCGTTACACTTTCTCGTTTTCATAATAGCACATATTTAGCTGTTAAATCCCCGCACCGACAACTATTTGTGTGACCGATATATAGATTTTTCCTAATCTGGGTGTGCTTTGTGTGCGTGAAATGCATATTTGTAAAGTCCCCGGCGATACAAAGACTCATTTCTATATTTATTTCCACGTAAAAACATCTTCAACGGTAAATTAAATATCGAGTTCATGTCTCCATTGCCTGGACGCAATGTTCCTACCTTCGCACAAAGTTAGGTAAATTAAATGTCAAATTCATATCTCCATACGCATTATCTCTTTTAAAATAAATGGATAAATAAAACTTGAACTCTCTCTTGGAATTCCCCGTAGTTGCAATGCCAAAAGTATATTTCATCACCATAAATTTGCTTAATCTATTCAACATTTTTATCAGACTTACAAGGGCGCCTGGCAGATTACAATACTGCTATTCGTATCGCTAACGGAGAAGCAACTAAACATTCAGTAGAAGAACAAACGAGAGAACTCGAAGCTAGCAACCGCAAGATGCAAGAAGACGTAGAACTAGTATTTGTGGAGAAACAGAGGAAGGAGAATCAGCTGAGACAGTTGAGAGAACAACTGGATAAGGTAGAAATTTCAGTTTGTAAGCGTGCACTATCATTGACACCGGGACCGGAATAGGCTTCATATGCTTAATCATACCTTCGGCGTTTCAGTGGCAGTAAATTTATATATATATTTTTAACGAATCAACTCAATTGAATATATAATTTTGGTTTTATGTTTCAATTTTTAAACGTTTTTCCTCATTGCCGGATTGGATCTCCAATGAGACTAAGACAATGCTTGCTGCTGTAATTTTGAATGAAAATTGTGTTCAAGCTAACGTCAACTAAATAGTGTCTCTATATCAAAGAGCCTAACGGACGTATGACGCTCTGACCTTTTGGGTCATACCTACCTCATCTAAACTTCAGATGACTTGGGACTATCGCTTTTTATATTCGCGATATGTCAAAAATATATATCTTCTTTCTTGCTTTTTTATGAAATTATAAGGTACAAAAGTGTTACTAGGTTTGGTCCCGACTGATTTGAATCAGTCCATTTGTGTATTGTATTACCTCTGTTCAACCGTCAGTCTAAAAGCTAGATTCGAAATCTTAAAATTTAGAAGACTCAAAATTTGGGAAAGAACATTTTCAAAGTTAAATTAAATGTCAAGTTCCTGTCTGTATTTCCCGAACGCAATAGTTCTAACTCGGAATAAAGTTAAATTAAATGTCGAATTCATATCTGTATTCCCTGGATGCAATGTTTCTATCACCGCACCTTTTCAGGAGCAATCAACAATTACAAAACTTCTGAGCGAAATGACTCAAGAGCAAAAAGACCAATACAATGAGTTAGAATCCACCGCAGTCGCGTTGAGAGAAGAAGTGGAACAATCAAGAACACAGATTGATCACCTTAACAGGGAAAGAGAAGAATTTAGCAAAGAGATATCTGGAAATCAGGTAAACAAACAGGTATCATTATTTAAGAACAGATACAATTACAAAATTAAGGAAAATATATTTTACCAATATATGAGTCATAAGTAAACATCCCAAGATTTTGGGTACCTTTGTTCTCAAAATAAATATAATACTTAGTAATATCATCGAAGTCAATACGTAGTACGCATGACGCTCTGACCTGTTATTTATAACAATGATATGATTTAAAATAATTACTGGCTTTTAGATCAAAGTTCATTTACTGGAGTTACACCGCCGTCTTGCATCGGCTCAAGAGAAACGTGATAATATGAAAAATGAAATGAATAATCGCTTGGATCCGCAGGAAGAGAGGGAGAAGTTACTACTGCAGGTATACGGCATCAAAAATATACAATATCAATTGCATAAAATTTTAGTTTTTACAAGCTGTTTAAATACGTTGGATTATTATTTCAGGTTCGAGAAGACAATGCTGCAATTGCATCTTTGGACAGTAGTGCAGCGAATCTCAAGGAACAGATAAAAAAAGTACATGAGCTTATTGAACAAGCTGAACAAGTGCGTATAAAATTTGCACGTCATGCAAATACAATTATATATGACTCAGTAATTTTTCTGGCATTTAAGCCTCGCGTTGTGTCCATCCGGCTTAGAATTTAAGCCTAGCTAATTTAGAATATTTTTGTAGGATCTCGAAGAAGGAAATTCTGAGCGCCATCAAAAATACCGCGAGCTAAAAAAGCGTGAAGAAACTATGGATACTTTCATGTCTACTTATGAAGAAAACCTCAAAAAGGAACAAGAGAAGATTGAACAGTTAGAAAAAGACATCGTATTCGCGTTAGAGCATAGCAGTTCTAATATAGACTTGGATTTGAGTGAGATAGATTCGCTCAAGCAAAAGGAAGGTTATACTTCGCAGTATGATGATAGTAAGAAGTCTGTTGAAGTATTGACAAAAGACTATGAGAGATTCCAGAGTAATTTGAAAAAGGTATGTATAAAAATAAAGCTGGGTAATGGAGTTACCAGAATATGAATTTGATATTATCCCACTTCCTTGTTATACAGGCTGAAGCAACCAGAGAAAGGTTAGCAACGGAACTGCAAACATTACCGGAGAAAACAAAAGCCATGAAAGAAGAATTGCTTACTCTTTCTGATTTGGAGAAACTAAGGGATGAAGGTATGATTTCACTGATCAATCCTGTTTCTTCCATAAAATGAAGAAAAGAGATTGAGGTTAACGCTAACATTATTTTTGCCTAGGGGAAGAACAAAAGAAGGCCTTAGAAACTGATTTGCAGCAACTTAGAGAAAAATTAGCTCCGACAGAAAGCGCAGTATTGGAGGCGAACAACAAATTGAAAAAGTTACAGGTACCGTATTAGTCCAAGAGCTGGCACGCATTTTTGGGTAGGTATTTGAGGCAAGCTTAAAAACTTGTGCTATACCTCTTCAGACACACCCCAACACGGAACTGCAGACCTGGCTGGCGGGTAGCGGGTCTAAACCAACCCCTAAATTTTTGAAATTTTTTTATCCAAAAAATGTATTTGAGACAAGCTGAAATTTTGATATGTTGTAGTTTAATGTTTATACAATTCATAAATAACATTCTGACAAAATTTCAAGTTGCCTCAAATACATTTTTTCGATTTTTTTGCAAAATATTTTTGCACACGCCTGGCAGTGCTAAAGACCCGACAGAATCGCCTGTCTTTTTTTTTTGTATTGTATAAACATTAAACTACAATTACAGCTTGCCTCAAATACATTATTTGGTTTAAAAATAAATTCAAAAATTTAGAGTTGGTTTAGACCTTGGTTTTTATTGGTTTAGCTACCCGCCTGCCAGGTCTGCAGTTCCGTGTTGGGGTGTGTCTGAAGAGTTATAGGACAAGTTTTCAGCTTGCCTCAAATACCTACCCAAAAATGCGTGCCAGCTCTCCTACTATATATACCTGGGGTTGTTAACTTGCCAAGTGTTCCTAACTAAATAACTATCGTAATTCATTCCTCAAAACAGTCAAATAACACACTACAACTAAAAACCGTAGTCTCGGGAAGAAGTCATTGGCTGTGAATAAAGTAGCAATAATTCTATCCACCCACTAGCTAGACCACCTAGTTGTGGGAAACCTTTCCTGCACTTAACTTGCTTGATATCTATAACAATTTATGATGAAATTGATATAATTCTATTTATTTTTCAGACTAGCCTAGACGGTAACGAAATGTACGCTAAACTTAACAGTCTAGAAGATCAGTTATCGCAACTGGAGAACCGAAAGACTGTACTAGAAGAAGATATAGCGTCTATTACCTTAAAGGCAGACTTCGAACCTTTGAAGAAACAAGCCATGGAAGAACTCGCGTTGTTAAATAAAAAGATTATTGAAGACTTGAATAGTGTCAAATCTTACTAATAATTTAGGTTTTAAAGAATCTTGTTTCACTTTCAACTTTAGAATACTCTTCTTTGCCAATAGACAATCTTACACTAAACTATGATTATAATCTGTGTGTATGTATTTATTCTGCAGCCTAGAGAGCGTCATCAGATTTCACAATAAATAGTGTACAAAATGTATATGGTTTTGATTTTCCTAATATAGAAAGTATCTAATTAAATTGAACACTCCTATATTTATGTACCTTGGCTATTTGCCATAATAAATTATTAACAGGGGCGCCATCTTTGTTTCTTCTCCATTACGCTCGATTCTCTACCTCATCTTCGGAAACTTGACTTTTAGCAATATATAAACTTAAAAATATCCTGCAATAATAATTCTCTGCTTTAAAATTATGTAACCAGTTTATGAAATATGGTGAACTTCTGCGACGCTGTGTTATTTTCCCTTGTTTGCAACGCTTATTGTAGTAAAGTTCTGTTTTACTGCATCCCAACGCAGTACTATTGCACATTATTAATATTCACTATATAGTAACTACAAGAATTAAATGAAATTAAATGTAGTAGCGTCTAAAGCAGTTTAAAATGTCAGTAATATTAATGTTTGAAAAATTAATATCAATTTAAGAAGATCTCTCCATAATGGGGCAAATTAATGTGATATAACAACTGACAAATAAATAGGAACTTGCAACCTGCGAAATTGCAATTATAATCACAACCTCGCTACTCAATCACACCACTCTTTCCACCGCTAAGAAGGACTGTATTAGGTGCTAATTCTCCTTGTTCCAGATAATGTAAGACTATTAATGGTTGCAGCGATCAAATTGATCGGAATTTCGATAGCCGAGCTAAAATTAAAGCAACAATTAGTGGGTTACCTGATCTGGATCAGTAATTTGTGTGCGTCAGAATCGAGGGCCCATTTTTCAAACTTATGTGAAACAAAATAAGACTTTTAGGAAAATTAGTTAAAAATAGTTAAAACTTAAAGCAAAGGGTCACGAATTTCTTAAACGTGAATTAAAACTGTTATGACTAAATAACTTGGGCCCTCAATCCTGACGCATGCATAAAGTGGCATAGTCTAAATCTCTGTAAGTACTATCGCTGGGGTTATAATTTTTATTTAAGAATTTAGTTAAGAATTTCTTAAATATTTTAAGAAATCCTCTAATCTGCAGAATATTTCATTACAGATTTATAGAGGTATATATAGGGCCCTCAATTCATTATTGCCTGAACTGAGGAATCTGCAATACATGAATTTCTCTGAAGAAATACATAAATACGACTTCACCATATTTTACTTAGACGCTCAAGTGAATTTGTTAAAAAGAAAAAACGACACAAAAGTCAATTGTTAAGAAGTAAATGAAAATTGAATTTTACTAAAATATCAGAACTGAGAGCCCAATATTTTCAACTTTATTGACTAGGCACAACCTGTTAGATTAGCGCAAATTATAACAAAAGTTTTAACTATTTCTTAACTAAAACATGACATATCGCTCGTTCCTCTAAATTACACACTTTCAGAGAAAATTGATTTTAAACTTTTCATAAGAGAAAATACTGTAGGGTGACCATAATGTTCATAGAAAGTAGGTATCTGTATATTTAGTAAAGCTCGAAACTGAAAGTCGTACTATTTGCAGCTTAAAGTGTTATATACTCGCTATTTACACTTTAGTTTTCAATATTTTTGAATATATGATGTTTGGCCTTTAGGTACGTACTGCTCTGGGCCTAGTTGCCTAAAGCGAATGAAAAAGTAAAGACATACCATATATTTAGTTTTAACAATGTCTACATAAAATGAATTAACTGACTACAGTGCGACCAACAAATTAGCGTCCAACAAAAAAAATTAAAGCTCGTAATTTAAACGTTTAAAGGAATTACCCGGAACTATCAGTTTAAAAGGAATATGTTTTAAAATATTAGGTGTTGTTGAGTATGTCACTTCGTTGAAACTGGCTGATCTCGGTCACTACAAGGCGCATCGTATTGTGTACGGCCGCGTGATCTGTTATGCTGATTTAATGCTTAGATTTGACTATAGTAGAGAAGAACAACCTATATTTTTACACATTCTGACATACGGTTTGGTTAATACTAATTTTGCAAAATAAAGAACTTCGATCACTCAAATGCAATTTCGTACATTTTAGGATAAAATATTATTTTAAGGTTACATTTATGTTAAGTAAGTAGATTTTTCATTATTATACCGATTGTGTTTTATTTATCAGAATTTTGTTTGAATTCCGTATTGACGTCTCTGGTGCTACAGTGATCCATAGTTACGATAACTTCTTATACATATTAGGTACTATAATGAGAGAATGTTTTCTTGAAGCCTGTCATTACAGTTCATTTTATACCATCTTACGTCACATTTAACATGAAATGTACTTAGTTAACACAATCAAAAACGCATTCTTTCGTTGGTCGCTCTGTAGTCGGTTAATCTGCCTTTCATTTTATGTAGACATTGTTAAAACTAAATATATGGTATGTTTTTCTTAATTATTTGCTTTAGGCAACTAGGCTCATAGCAGTACGTATCTAAAGGCCAAACATCATATATTCAAAAATAAAGAAAACTAAAGTGTAAATAGCGAGTATATAACACTTTAAGCTGCAAATAGTACGACTTTCCGTTTCGAGCTTTACTAAATATACAGATACCTACTTTCTATGAACATTATGGTCACCCTACAGTATTTTCTCTTATGAAAAGTTTAAAATCAATTTTCTCTGAAAGTGTGTAATTTAGAGGAACGAACGATATGTGATGTTTTAGTTAAGAAATAGTTAAAACTTTTGTTATAATTTGCGCTAATCTAACAGGTTGTGCCTAGTCAATAAAGTTGAAAATATTGGGCTCTCAGTTCTGGTATTTTAGTAAAATTCAACTTTCATTTACTTCTTAACAATTGACTTTTGTGTCGTTTTTTCTTTTTAACAAAATCACTTGAGCGTCTAAGTAAAATATGGTGAAGTCGTATTTATGTATTTCTTCACAGAAATTCATGTATTGCAGATTCCTCAGTTCAGACAATAATGAATTGAGGGCCCTATATATACCGCTATAAATCTGTAATGAAATATTCTGCAGATTAGAGAATTTCTTAAAATATTTAAGAAATTCTTAACTAAATTCTTAAGTAAAAATTATAACCCCAAAGATAGTACTTACAGAGATTTAGACTATGCCACTTTATGCATGCGTCAGGATTGTGGGCCCAAGTTATTTAATCATAACAGTTTTGATTCACGTTTAAGAAATTCGTGGCCCTTTGCTTTAAGTTTTAACTATTTTTAACTAATTTTCCTAAAAGTCTTATTTTGTTTCACATAAGTTTGAAAAATGGGCCCTCGATTCTGATGCACACCAGTAATTTAACTAAATTTGGTGCAATTCTAAGTGATAATAAGTTATAACACTTAAATTGGACTCACGTTGCAATGATTTTATTTTCTTTATGGGCTTAATTTTATTATTTTAGCTTACTAACATCAACACATTTGTCTTGTTATTTTAAATGCGGTGTTTACCTTTAAGTAATTACTACGCTGTTACTTGTATTATTGCATGAAAGTGGTGTATATTTTGAGTGTAAGTAATTGTTGGTGAACCTAAATAAATAAATAATAATAATACAAGATCTTGTATTCGTGCTCATCACATAAAGATTTGTCCTGGGTGTGGATCGAACCCACGACCTGTGGCTTAGCAGTCAGGGTCACAGGCCATTCACAATCCATAACTGAACGTAGTTTAGATATAAGAACCTTAAAATAAAGAATACATGCAAGTACGTTTAAACTTTATTTTTACGAACTTTTAAATAACGTTATATCACAGAGAGATTTTAATATACTAGAAAGAAGCTTATACGAAATATGCTTAAACACTTTACACGGAAAATCACTCGGAAATAGAGGTTGTATTGACACTACAGTCTTAAATTTAATACCTATAAATGATACCTCACACACACAATCTCATACGAATACTGTCAAACTACCGTTCAATAAGGCTCTCTAGACATATTTAGGATAACAAGTAGACCTCAATAACATTCTATCATTAGTACGAAGACATATCAGTTCAGATAAAAATTAACGCAACACCCGCAAGGATTTGGGGAAAGGAGATAAATAATCTACTGTCTTATGCTGTGGTAAGGTTTGGTTGATATTTTTGCCACAGCTAGGTAGGTATAGTATGCGGATGTTCAGACGCCAGCACATCAAGCTACCCCGAACTGTCAAATTTTCCCAATTGAAAGTGAACCTTATGCTTGTGATAAAGTTGAAAATCTATAAAAAAAATTGACAGGTTGGGGTGTGCTGGCGTCTGTACTTAGACAGCATTTTTAATTTTTTAACACTAAAGCTTGGTTCTGACCAATTTCTGGCCGTATCGGATAGCGGTCCCTTCGCATCAAGAGAGTGGGAAAAAGTGCACCTATGTTTTCGCACACATGTGTGCACTATAATAATACGTCCCACGCAGATGGCGTGTCTTCATTGAGAGTGGCTGACGAGGCCAAAATTTGACCAGGAGGAGAAGGTCGTTTTCGTATCGCAGCACAACTCAGCTGTTGGAGAAATATTAGGAATATTAGGTTCTTTGACCAATCCATTTTAATTGACATTTTATCCATCCAATGTTCCGTGATAGTCACTCGGCACCATCAGAATTAACAGTGCTAGAACAATAAAATGTTCTAGTAAATGCTGAGATGGTGCCATTTCAGGCTTGCACTGACAACAAGTACCTATGTTTTTATTTAATTTATCGTTTATCAACTGATATGGTGGCGACTGTACTGCCCAGACTATTTCACTTAATTCGTTCTTTATGTCGTAGAAGCTTCCGCTAGTTGTTTATCGTGTAACACCGCTAGATCTGATGGTATTTCCTTGTTGTTCATTTTGATTAGGGAACAAAGAGTGTTGATGAACTTCTGTGACGGTGTAATGTCGGCTTCTTGCATTTTCGTCCATAACGCCATCGCCTCAGTATAGTTATCATCACGTTCTGAAAACAAATTTAGTTGATTAAGTTATGCGATCCTTAAATATATAACAAGGTATTTGCTGTTACATATTTTTATCAATTTCATACTATATTATATACTGTACTCCCCGGCTTTACGCGCGGTAAACTTTATAGATTATAGCGTATATGTAGGTGTTATTCGGATATATTAACTATATTACTACCAAGTTCCCTCAAAATCCGTTCGAGGAAAGTGCACTCTTTTATTTTAGCCAATTCTACAACAATTATTCCTAACAGGTACATTTTCGTCCAGTAGAGCAAAAGATATCCCCATATTTAACGGAAATTATGGTCACTCTGCTTGAACATTAGATATAAGTGATATCATCATTTTTAAGATTACACGCGTAGAAAATCGCTGATCGCTGGCACGGAATACAGGCACGATATCACAGGTCAAGAATCCTCTCAGCCAACACAAGAGGCAGTTTCCTCTCGCCACCTAGGAAGACTGACGGAAATAAACACAGCTTCCTTATTTCGACGCGTTAGCCACCAATTATTTACGAACTGATAAGTGGCTGAGTTTTGCTACCTCAATAATAATAGCAATAATTACAATAATTTAAATAACAGTTTTGGCATTGAAAGTCTTGACATAAATCTATTCCAGCTCGATTTGCGTCCAATCCCTGGCGCACTCGGGAATATTTATAAGTGGCTCAATATCTATAGGTCTGTCATGATATACGTTTACGATAATTCAAATAGTACTTACGATGTACATTCAAAATCATTTCATAAATCTCGTCGACGTCAATTTTCCTCAAATCCCTGGTGCACTCGGCAATATTTTCTAGCACCTGGACTTTCTTTTCATCTGCAAAACGTTCACAACGACGCATTAGCGCGTCGGGGTGGAACCTCACGGTAGGATCTAGAAAGAGTTTACGTAGAGTCTTCTTGTAGCCAACTTCGGCAAGGGCGGCTATAAGGGTTAACTGAAAATAATAAGAAATAGTTAATGATATTGTCCTTGTCAACGACGAGGGACATATTATAGTGCACATAGTTTTGGGAAAGCACAGATGACCTCTCTATTCTCTCCTCAAAACCCCATGGTACGGACAAGCCTACACAAGGCCCAAAGCCTTGAGGCCTATGTCCAGCAGTAGACGATATCAGGCTGATGATGATAGATAAATTGACCGTATTGTATGATATGTTTATTAACATACGATTACTTGTGAAGTGATACTAAGTATTTGGTAAGAAATCGCAGCTAGCGATAAGCCCGACCTTTGTACATTATTATGCTACTATTTAAGTTCTATTTTGTAATTCATTTGGTGTACAATAAAGAGTATTGTATTGTATTGGTATGCAATATATTTATCACAGTTTCTTAGTATAATTTATTTGTTGCACTCCTGCTACTGTTTACTTTACTTTCAGTTCCTATCCAAAGGTTGCCTGGAAGAGATCGCTTAAAGCGATAAGACCGCCCGTTGTACATTATGTTCTTTATATCCAATGTTTTTTCTTTCCGTCTGAGTATGTAAAATAAAGAGTATTCTATTCTCTACCTATCTACCCAGACACAGAGCAAATAATCGTATTCATCACACAAAGACTTGTCCCGGATGGGAATCGAACCCACGATTTCTGGCGTAGCAATCAGGGTCACTAACCGCTAGATCAACAGGTCAGTTATCTCAAAACACTTGCTTGGCACAACGTCATTACCAGTTAGGAGAACAATTAATCACTAATCCTGATTATCCTTTTAAGGTCTAACTGTTTAAAATATTAAACTGTCATCAGTCCTTGATAAATATGTTAAATCAAGATTGAATCCAACGTTTTGAAGAAGGCCAAAATCATGTTCCAATTATCTGTTTAATACATACTGACATACGAAGCTAATAACAACGTAATAAAAAGTATCGGGAATTGGCACAGGACAATTATTTAAGTAGCCCATAAGGCAATTTGCACATTGCACCTCATCATGCAGCGTAGTGCGGGAGTGCGTGTTCTTACGTTGTTTGTAAGTATTTGTGTTTGTATAGAAAACACGCATACTGCAACACTCAGAAAACGCATTCACGCGCAGTGTTGCAGGGGCCTACGTGAGGAGAAACACGTACTCCCGCGCGTTGGTGTGGGGCAAAACGCTAGGTATGACACACCGAGTTCTGCGTGCTATCGTGCATGCTTTTAACAGGGCTAGACATACCATTTCCAAATGGATTTAGATGTCCAACAATTCATATTCAAAATTGAAAGTCGTGAAGCAATTTGGGATAAGAAACGTAAAGAATATATTGATTTTCCAACAATTTCTTTAGAACTGGTAACTTGCGAATGTCTTGGCGACATTAAACGCAGCGCCATTACGTACCTAACTGTTGGACATGTTGTCACCCGATATGCAGCGGTGACGTACTTGGCACAAGCGGACAGCCGCCAGAATACAGAGAATGAAGCAATGAGGCTTCTAAGCCACCGCACGTTTTACTGCAGCTCCGCGCGTTTGTGCGGAGAAATCTGCATAATCTGTGGTACGGGAATGCAGATCTGCAGTCTCGTACCCGCACACGTCTCTTTGTCGTCACGGACACCAACGTAGAGCAGGGAAGTGTGCGAATGGCCGAAATGTTTGTTCTGAGTCTGAGTGACATTTGTGTCAGAGAATTCCATATTTGTAAACCTACTTAGTGCGACTGACGACACTACAAACAGAGAATTCAGTACCAATTGTATATATAGCTTTTTAATCATTCAAATAACTAGCATTTATGAAAATGTATGCGTACCTATAGCCGATATCTAAAAAATGTCACATATTTTTTTATCAGTTTCTTTCGCTCACACTAAGTAAGGTGCGCTATAAAATGAAACATAAAACGCATTGTTATATGTGAAATAATTCAAAATAATATTTAAGTAATGTTAAATAGTTATTCAGATAACTGAAATTGCTAAAGTGTCGAGGCATATATTAGAGACTTTGAAATTTTCTAAACATTCTAATTAGTATTTAAATTTTTAAGATCTGTAATGACCATGTTTACCGCAAATAAATTGATCATCATCAGCTTATCTAATTTCCAACGAGTCTTTACAATCAATATGATGACCAATGTTCATCGAACTAAAGTAGCCCACGCCACGGTCACATTTTGGTTTGTCACCTATACATGACTGTGGCGGTCAAAAGGTTAATTGATGACAGAACCTATATTGACGGGCCTGTTGGCGTGGTTGTCAAACGATTGCTTTTCACGCCGGAGGTCATGGGTTCAATTCCTACCCAGGACAGATATTTGTGTGCATAAACATGTCTATTTGTCCTTAGTCTGGGTATAATTATCTATATAGTACTTAATTACAAAAGAAAAACTAGTATATCCGTTATCTGGTTTCGATAGTACAAGCTCTGCTTAGTTTGGGATCAGATAGCCGTATGTAAATATTAATTATTATTATTATCTGTGATTAACAATTAGTACCTGAACATCACCCGCTCCATGCACTTTCTTATCTGTATTCAACACCGCTTGCGCTAACTTGTTCAACTTGCCATCAACTTTCTCGTTGCTCAGGAAATTATCTTCTGTCTGTCCATCGCTCATAGAGTGAAGGATCTTACAGAGAAGCTCATGTTTTAGAGGCGTCTTGTTGTATTTGTTAGCTAAGCGGACGAATTCGCTGACTGCTTCTTGTATGTTGTCACTGTAGAGACAAAAATAAAGTATGAAACCGATGTGGATTATTTTTTTATAATGAAGATAATTAATCAATAAAAAAAGTTATTTTCAATATTTTTTAAAGTGAAAATTTCTTTAGGCGCGTTGGCCACTTTTTGGGTGAACAAAAAGCGCGAAACTCGCGTCATCGTTACCTAATGTTTTCTATAAGCTATATGTATACGGTGTAAATATACAGACGCCAGCACATCAAGCTACCCTGAACTGTCAAATATCCCTAATTGTGTGAACCTTATGATTTTGTGATAAAGTTGAAAATCTAATAAAGAAATTTGCCAGATTCGGATAGCTGGATTTGCTGGCGTCTGTATTCAGTATTCAGTATTCTTTATTTCGTAAACATAGGTACATATTACATGGGTGTTATAGGTATAAAGGTAAACCGCTATGTTTTGCCAACTTAATGACGTACAAAATTTAAATGTTAGAAGTATCTTAACCTAGATTAAATTCAAATGTACATAGATATACCTCCGTGCGTTATTAGTATACATCATAATATATATATTCAAAGAGCATATCGCAACGTGATGTGTCAACTATAATATTGTAGATATTGTTTATATCAGAAGTGTAACAATTGTTTTCACTTCAAGCGGAAGTCCCCATAAACAGCCCTGCAGGTTTTTTGCCTACTATACCCACCATCGCCAAAATAGCCTGACGTAATTAATGATAACCCCCTTAAATTACTTAAAAAAAATTATACAAATAATAACAACAATATGAACAGTAAGGTGTAAATCTACACTAAATTGCATGAGATTACATAAGAAATATGTCGGTTTCACCGAAACTATCGGGCCAAAAATGGTTGACACTCCGGACAGCTATTGGGTATTTTTCTTTTCAGAAAAATCAGGATCTTTTCTGTGGAGAATTCCGGAGTGTGGAAGTTGGTGGTGGTATAGTCACTAGCCACGGAGAGCTCGTATAGCTGTCGAACCTGCGCCTGGTCTCTCCCCAGCCGTGCAGGTTTGAAGTCCTATCGCATTATGAGAATGCACCTCTTTTGCACTTACAATCCTGTATGTTTCGGTAGTCTCCATTCAGATTGGCCAGTGACACCTACAGTCAGCCATAAGCACTACTATAACTAAATAATAATAATAAATAAATTTATATATTATTATTATTACGGAGGAACGACTAGATATAATTGACGGACGGAAGACTGTTATCTTTAAAGTTGTATCCCATACTTACTTCTTCAAATGTACTCTGATCAATGGTCCCAACATAACGTTGTCAGCCTTGCAGTAACCCAAGGAGGTTAATATCTCAAACATCTTTTGCACGTCCTTGTGTGTGCCGTGGGCTGCCGTCGCGTCTAAGAGGCGCCAACAGTTCATTGCTATGCTGCGGCCTCCCATTACCTTCCTATGTAACGGACAGGAGAAATAAATAAAGATGCAATTTAACAGGACAGAGAACAATACATTTTGATGCCCTAACATTGGGGGCTTTAATACAGGGAATGCAAAACAAAATCCTGTCGATGATCTAAATTTATTATTCTCTGGATAACAACTGGACAGCCTAAAATTGCAAAAAAAACCATTAAAAAATATATTTAGTTTTTATTTATGTCGGCACTGAGCTGCTCCCAGACGCCACGTATAAACGCCGGATATACATTCAGTCAAAAAAGTATCGGGAATGGATGATTTGTTTATGGTTCCAAATTCAAATTTTTGTTTATTTTTGTTGTTGTTAGATTGGCACAACTGTTTTTCATTTTGGCGCGGAGTTTGAGTTGCATCTGTTATTGATATTAAATACAGTGCTGGTTTAACGCCCGAAATTAATAAACGATCCGCAATCTGTCAGTCAGTCCTATCTCTAGATTAGCTCTATCGCTATCTTGATCTTTACCTGCGTGCCAATAACAAAACATATCAATCCATCCATTTTTTGCCCAGAGTCCGGGGTGCGATCCTTTCCCTCTGCAGCGTTCCGTTTTATGCAAACTCGGTAACTCAGGACACAATTATACCATTTAATTTAAGATGAAAATTCATTTTTAAATATATTAAAGATAAGACATCAATACTGACTTATTTATAGCTAGGTTAAAATATTTTACTAGATGACTAGGGTATATAATAATAAAATGAAACTTAATTGGTCAAACATTATGTTTTGGTGGAACGTAACGTATCAAAATTTGACAAGCAAAACGCACGCCGGCGCCGTAGTCGCCGATCGGATCAAGAACAAAAAAGGAGTAAGTTGGTTGTTTGTTGTCTGATAGGACATACTGGTGCCATTAATAAAACGAATTTTTATTAATATATCACAATTGTATTTCTTGTGAAAAACCTGAATTATGTAACAATAGAAAATATATAATGACATTTTGACATATAAAAGTGTCTATGGTTTATGAAGAAAATATATACAAAAAGTATTTATTGTCAAAACTACGGGAGGCGCTACGCCCGAACATATTCCCGCCTTGTTGAAATCGCACAATTTCAACAGTCGTAATCCTCTTCATTAGGTAGTGGACATAGTCGGACGAAGGGCCTGCGGACCGGTCCTTTAGTGGTGTTGACTTCAGCCACCCTGGCTATACCGTCTGACCCAGGAAACAGTTTGGTAACGCGACCAAGACGCCAATTCAAGGGTGGTATATTGTCTTCTTGAATCAGCACAAGATCTCCAAGTTTCAGTCTTGCAATGTTGCTACGCCATTTAGAACGTTGCTGCAGCTCCGAGATATACTCTTTTGACCATCTTCTCCAAAAATGCTGCGGAAAAAAAACTTAATGCCTTCTTGGTTTGCAAAGTCAGATAGAGGTTCTTTACTGTTTTTTAAGAAAACTCCTACCTCCTTAGCGGCAGCTACAAAATTACGGCCGTTATCGCAAAATATTTCTTTTGGCTTTCCTCTACGCGAAATAAAGCGCTTTAGTGTCAAGAGAAAAGCCTCTTTAGTTAGATCAGTCACGCACTCTAAATGAATGCATTTATATCGCATGCAAATAAATAAACATAAATAACACTTTACTAATTTACCTCCTCTGCCCCTGCGATTAATAATATAAAATGGTCCAGCAAAGTCAAGACCAACGGACAAAAATGGAAAATCAGGAGTAACGCGTTGGGCTGGAAGGTTACCCATTTGAGGATAAAGCGTGCTTCCTCGCAGTCGTCTACATTGGACACACTTATTTACAGTGCGCCTAGCTAGAAACCTACCGTTTACAGGCCAGATTATGCGGCGTATAGTGGCCAACAACAACTGAGGCCCCGCATGTAGGTTACGCATATGCTCACGCTCAAATATTAGTTTTGTCCAATGATGGGATGCATGAAGTAAGATGGGATGCTTCTTTTCATAAGTGCAAAAAAGACGCATCAATTCTCCCCCCCACTCGAATTAGGCCCTTATGGTCCAGAAATGGAGATAACGATAGTATTTTGCTTTTACTACCTAAATTCCCTTGTTTGTGAAGTATGTCATACTCCGATTTGAATGATTGTTGTTGGGAAAATTTACAAAGTACATTAAAAGATTCATTTAGTTCTTCTAACGTTATATTTCCTACTTGTTTATTAGTAGGGTTTCTTGCATTATTAATAAAACGTTTAACGTAAACTAAAGCTCTCTGAATTTTAGACATTTTCGAGTATTTTAAGAAATCAATAAAGGTTTCTGATACTACAGCTGAGCTTGCAATAATTTCTGGTAACAACTCAAAATCTTTTTCCTTATTTTGGTTTAGAACTGGCCACTCTGAAACTGGTTTCTGCAAAAAACTAGGTCCAGACCACCGTAACGTCTTATCAAAAATTTGACTACCATCAACTCCTCTTGAAATCAAGTCTGCAGGGTTGTCAGTAGTTGAGACATAACGCCATGATGATGCCTTTGTATTTTCTAATATTTCACTAATGCGATTAGCCACAAAACATTTCAATTTCCTTAGATCACTACTTATCCAAGCTAACACTATGCTAGAATCACTCCAATGGTAAATTTTGTCTGGAGTGTACCTAAGCGAATCTGTCACTGCCTTAGTTAATTTGCTCGCTAAAACCGCCGCGCACAGTTCGAGGCGCGGTATGGTTGGGGGCTTAATAGGTGCAACCTTGGACTTTGAACAAAGCAGCCTAACTGTGACTTCATCATTGGTATCAATGCTCCGCATGAAAAGGCATGCTCCATATCCATGTAGAGAAGCATCGCAGAAGGAGTGAATCTGTATTTGTTTTGGAGAATCGGTAAGGACTGATCTTGGAATTCGTATATTGGATAGGTGTGATAGACCCTTTGTAAATTTTATCCAGTCTGACTGAATTTTTAATGGTACAGGTTGATCCCAATCAACCTTTTGCTGCCATAATTGCTGCAACAACATCTTAGATACAATAGTGCATGGACTTAATATACCTAATGGGTCAAATATCTTAAATTAATTCGACATAATGAAACGCTTAGTAATTTTATCACATTCAGGAGGATATGTGATAGGAAAATATAAACTATCAGAAGACGGAATCCAACCAAGCCCGAGAGTGACGGACGACTCACTTATGGTAAAATTATCAGATGTATCCATATTAGAAGTTTCAAATAAATTTGGCACATTGCTTTTATATTTTCGGAGATTAAAACCACCTGACTTTAATGCCCTTGCCACTGCGCCTTGTATATATCGCAAATTGTCCTTGTCATTAGAACTAGTGATCAGATCGTCAACATAAAAATCGCTCTGTATTATAGTTTTTATGCGTTCGTCCTCTTGTTCCTCTCCAATTTGATATAAACACCTTGTGCTCAAATAACTCGCACTTGCTGTACCGTAAGTTAGTGTATTAAATACACTAACTTACGGTACAGTGTACGAAGTGTTTTAATAGGCTTGGATTCCTCTTCTCTCCACAAAATAAGTTGCAAGTTGCGATCGTCTTCAGAGACTTGTACTTGGCGGTACATTTTCTCAATGTCACCTGTCAACAGATATTTATACTGCCTTGCTCTTATCAAAATGGCGAAAAGGGAATCCTGTATTCTTGGACCTGTCATTAATATGTCATTTAAAGACATTCCAGAGGAAGAAGGGGCCGAACCGTCGAACACAACTCTAAGCTTGGTGGATTCACTGCTTTCTTTCCATACGGCATGATGACATAGGAAGTAGCTTATGAATGGCTTAAGTTGTTCAGATGGAGCAAGATGGCCTAATTCGGCGTACTCTCGTATAAACTGAGAATATTCCGTGTGTAATTTAGGATTCTTCTTGAATTTCTTTTCTAGGTTAATGAAACGTCTTTTGGCCATATTATAAGAGTCACCTAAGCAGTCTGGAGTGTCTATCAATGGTAACTTAACGCAAAATCTGCCGGTATCTAACCTATATGTGTGAGCTAAAAAATGCTCCTCACATGCTCTTTCCGTTTCACTAAATTTTGACCTTTGTGGGACCTCTTCTAGCTCCCAGAATTTAGTTAGTAAGTTATCTATATCATTATGCTTAGATGTCAATGTTAGAGCTTGATTGCTGTATACATTACACTTAGAATGACTTGTATGAACTGGACCTGATAACAACCAACCTAATTTGGAGTTTAATAATGTAGGGCTCGACTTGCCAAGAGAACGTCGCTCAGTTTCTAGTAACTCCCAAAATCTTTGATCAACCAGCTCCAATTAAAATATCAATTGGAGCTGGTTGATCAAAGTTAGGGTCTGCCAGTTTAATATTTATAGGTAAATTTAACATAGCCTTATTGATTGGAGCTTTAGGCAGCTCACTTGTTAGCTCACTCAATACTAAACAAGATAAGTTGATTTGAAACTCACTGTTTATTGATTGTATTTTAGCGGTACAAATTTCGTGTACATTGTTTGAACAATTGTTGCCTATCCCAACAATCCTTAGCCGATTAATCGGGGTTGTGTCTAAATTTAAGTATTTTTTTAATGAAGCAGTGATAAATGTAGATTGACTTCAACAGTCCAACAAAGCTCTTACAATTTTTTTAAAACCTGTTTTAGGATTAGAAACTGCAATCATTGCTGTGGATAATAGTACTTGAGTGTATGATTGTTCTGAAAAATTTGCCATAGAATCTGATTGAGCAGAAACGTTGTTATTGACTGCAATTGGACTTGGGTTGTGAAGTAAAGAGTTGTGACGTTTCTTACACTCTCGACAGGGACCCAGCCTGCAATCCTTTACTGAATGCCCTGGCCGGAGGCAGTTTAAACATAACTTATATTTGTTGGCATAATTCAACCTTTCTTGAACACTCTTTGATTTAAAAATATTGCAATCACAAATTTTGTGTATTTCATTACAAATAACGCAAACATAAGTTTTGGGTTGACTGGTGCTAGCAAATGATTTGGTGTATGATGGTCTTTCTAGTTTGTATTGAGGTGTTGAAGGCGGTGCTCGTGTATTTGGAGTAAATGGTTTATTGATAGTGTCTAATTTTCCTCTATTTATAGCCTCCAATACGTCCGCTCGATTGATCAAAACCTTATAAAATTGTGTAAGTGAAGGGCTCTCACTGATTGTGTTCCGAAACTCTTCCCATTTTAGAAGTGTACGACTATCTAACTTTGAAGAAACCATAAATATTATTAATGTGTCCCATTTGTCCGTTGGCTCGCCCAAGCTGGACAGAGCTCTCAAATTTTTGGTAACGTGGTCAACCAAAAAACGTAGTGACCTTTCTGACTCAGAGACAATTTTATCAATATTGAATAAAGATTTAAGGTGCTGATTAATAAGTAGTCTTTTATTATTGTATCTCTCGCAAAGTAGATTCCAACCTACATCGTAGTTTGCAGAAGACACCTCAAAATTAGAAAGTAACCTAGCGGCATCCCCCTCCAGGTACGATAATAGGTAGTGGAATTTTTTAATAGGCATAATGCTTTCATTCTTATGAATTAGATTTTTAAATGTGTCATGAAACTCTAACCATCTAAAATAAGCACCATCAAATTTAGATATTTGTATTTGTGGTAATTTAATACCAATATCTTGATGAACCTCATGAGGAGCCACGGAACTGCGACGCTGCTCCTTCTCTAATTGGCTCTGCTCAAGTAAGGTTCTTGCGACTGCGATATTGCTTATGATATCGTTCTCAATGCTTTCGCGCTCGTTAAGTTCTACAGACATGTTATCTGAATTTAAGACCTCGATCTCATTTTGCAAATCTTCGAACTTTGCGGATAAAGATTCAAACTTCGTTAGTTTAAGGCCTAGCTCTGCTATATCTATAGAGGATAATGATGTTTGTAATTTAAGATTACTTAAGTAATTTTTAAACTTCGTAATTTGTCCTTTGACAGAGCTACGTCTTAATTTTAAATCCTTTATATCCATTTTGGAATCCGCCTAAGTAAATTGATATTGCAAATTACTTGTTCAAATGATAAAATAATGTATTATGTAAAAATAAATGAATAAGTTTACGTTCCTCACTTTGACTGCATTTGCCGTCCGGGAAGTCGGTTGCGCATCCACCGCAATGTCGCCAATATCGAAACAATAACTCAGTAGTGCTGCTGAGCCGCGCGATGACGTCCACTGGAATGATCGGCAAACACGTAAACTACTAGTATAGACAAAAGTACAAATTTTTGTAGAATTCGCAAAGTAGTTTTATGGTAGTGAATAATCGTTGTCGAATGTATTATAACAATATTACAATCGACCAAGTACACCCGTCGACACAACTAATTATGGCATGAATTGCAATAAAAATTGCACAACACGCTATTTTAAGTATTAAAAAATGTAGATTATATGTATACTGTACTTTGGTTACACAGATCTTAGCAAATTTGAACTAATAAGACGCGAAATTTAGGATAGATTATAGAAATTTGGGCATTTAGATAGGACAAAGAACGGGCACTTATTCCTTATTTGCGCTGCGGTGTGATGCTTTTGCGGCGTCACTGATCCGGTCAAACTGGATGGTAAGTTGTCCACAACTCTTTATCTAGCAAAATCTTCAATCTTCAGCTCCGTTGCTCTGATGACGCAAGCCGTGATTGTACTCGTTGTATGAAGTTGCCGATTGTTGTTTAGTTTCTTGAATTTTATTAGTTATTTGTTAGTTTCCCCTCATGGGCCACCAAAATATGTCTGATAGGACATACTGGTGCCATTAATAAAACGAATTTTTATTAATATATCACAATTGTATTTCTTGTGAAAAACCTGAATTATGTAACAATAGAAAATATATAATGACATTTTGACATATAAAAGTGTCTATGGTTTATGAAGAAAATATATACAAAAAGTATTTATTGTCAAAACTACGGGAGGCGCTACGCCCGAACATTTGTTTTTGTTGCAAACCATTTATAACTAATATACAAATAATTACTCATTAATTAATATAATACCTATAATGGATTCTGATATGATAAGCAATAATTTTATTATTGATTTCTGTGTTTGTTTTACAATTAATTTAAACAGTGACGTGAAGTTGTTGCCGCCTCTTTTGAAAACTAAAAAAATATTCTTATTATTTATATGCAAAGCTACTTTGGAATATAATGAACTATTTCACCAATTTTATCTTTAGAACCAATTGTCAATCCACCGAATTTCTAGGATTGCAACTTTAGATTGTTTTGGCTAGCTAAGCTTATGTCAAAATTAATGGATTGGTTATTGGCACGTGCAACCTGTCATTTTAGTACAGAGGCCTATCTTTTTCTATGATCCGTCCTCCCAAAGATCGCTCGTTCGGAAAGATTGCTTTTTCAATCTGTGGATGCTTTATTGGCACGGTTTAATAGACAAATGGATCGAAATTGCTATCGTAGATAGCATAAAATGGATTAGGATCGTTTATTAATTTCGGGCGTTAGTCATATCATTTATATAGTGTGTATTGCGAATTTCATAATGGACAAAAATATCGAACAAAGAGTTTGTCTTACATTTTTCATCGCTAATGGAATTTCGTGTTCGGAGTCACTGAAAATGTTACAGAAGGCTTACGGTGAATCGACTTTATCAAAAACTCGTGCTTATGAGTGGTTCAAAGCGTTCAAAAGCGGTCGAGATTTGATGAAAGATTTGCCTCGCTCTGGTAGGCCATCAACGTCTGCAACTGAAGTTAACATCGCAAAAGTGAAGTAAATAGTGACTGAAAATCCTCATTCAACTCTGAAAGAGATAGCCGCCGAACTTTCTGTATCTCACGAGTCGATTCGTACCATTTTAACTAATCATTTGGGTATGAAACATGTTGCCGCTCGGCTAGTCCCAAAAGATCTGAATTTTCTCCAAAAACTCAATCGCATGAAAGTCGCTGAGGACATGGTTAGAACGAGTCAATTCCGACCCAACATTCATGAAACGCATTGTTACTGGTGACGAGACGTGGGTTTACGAGTTTGACATGCAAACTAGTCAACAAGCTTCGGAGTGGCGCCTTCCAACTGAACCGAAATCGAAAAAACCACGCCAAAGTCGATCAAAAGTCAAAGTCACGTTGACTGTTTTCTTTGACTATCGCGGTGTTGTGCACTCTGAATTCTTACCGGAAGCACAGAATAAAAAGTACCGGAAGGTCGAACGGTAAATAAAGAATATTATTTGAGCGTTATGCGGCGTTTAAGAGAGACGAAATACGACGAAAAAGGCCAGATTTGTGGAAAGAAAATTCTTGGATTTTGCACCACGATAATGCGCCTTCGCACAAGGCCATCATTGTGAACGAATTTTTGACCAAACACTCAACAAATACCATCCAGCAACCACCATATTCACCAGATATGGCTCCAGCTGTTTCTTTCTTTTTCGTTAACTCAAATTACCACTTCGTGGTACCCGTTTTCAATCGGTAGAAGACATAAAGGAGAATTCGCGGCGAGAACTGAACTCCATTCCGAAAGCAGCGTTTAAAAAATGTTTTGATGAATGGATTATTCGTTGGCGTAAGTGTATCGTTTCTGATGGAGCATACCTTGAAGGTGATTAAATAAATTTGGATGAATAACAAACACTTTGTATATTATTGATCTTTTCCCGGTACTTTCTTGACAGAGTAGTATACAGCACCGGCGTAACTTTTGGGCGGCGCCAATGCAAGGATAATCCTACTGCATAATCCTACGTTGAGCAGCTGCTCAGCGTTGGCGTCGCCAAAGCCGCGTCGACCTTGTGCGGAGCCTGGCAAGCGGATGACGCTGGAAAGACGCTAGTGTGGGGGGTCCCTTACCTTGCACGAAGAACGGAAACGCTCACAAGTCGGTCGATTTACTATCTATGGACCAACCGCGCGGGCCGTTAAGGGCACGTGAGTATAAACTTATAACATTATTTCTATAATTCTTTAAAAAGACAACGCCCGCGCTAGGGAACCTAATCCCTGTGTCGCGGGGTAGTTTACAAACATATTATATACGGACACAAATTACATCCAGACTCAGAACAACTATTTATGGGTCACACAAATAGTTCTCCGGCGCGAGATTCTAACCCGGTTGGCAAATGCTTGCTTTTCACTCCGGAGGTCGTGGGTTCGATTCCCACCCAGGACAGATATTTGTGTTCAAGAACATGTCTGTTTGTCCTGAGTCTGGGTGTAATTATACTACACAAGTATGTATTTACAAAATAAAAGTAGTATATGTAGTATATCAGTTATCTGACTTCCATAGTACAAGCTTCGCTTAGTTTGGGATCTGATGGCCGTGTGTAAATAATGTTACAGGATATTATCTATTTGCAAGTGTCTAAAAATGAAAGATCTTGTTACCTTTTCTTAGTCTGCTCATTGATTAAGTCCATAGCTTGATTGATCTTTTTTCGGTACACCATGAGCGTCGCGAAGTCGATCACTTTATACTCGTCCAAAGTGAAGTTCGGTGAGGACTTGTTTAGATCTGATAGCGCCACCTCTGCTAGGTCAAGTTCACCAAGTTTCACGTGGAGATCGAATATGGCGGCTTTCATACCCGCTGAGAGAAACACCTGGGACATAATTAAACATTGATAGATAATCCAATATCGATAATAATACAAGCCCAAAAAATTGGAAATATTCCGGCGAGTTTCAAAATAGAACCCTCTAACAGTCCGGGCCTGCCGTTAAACTACGAAGACACCGACGGATCAATTTACGAGTTCCGTTGATTACACATCGGCTACGTTTCTAAAAACTTTCCCGAAGGATATCTTCACGCATGCAAGTGAATGGTCATATAGTTCGGGATAGATATGATTTAGAGCTTTCAGGACGATAAAATTGATGATTTTGCAGTTTAGACATTAGATTTTAGCTTATCATTGCAAACAATGCTATTATAAAACTAAAATTTAATTCATAAAAAAAAATATAAATAATTTATTGCAGACTACATGGCCCATATTTGTAATATACAATCAGCAAAATATAATACAATGAACAAATCAAAGATTATATTATATCATAACCTAATTTGTAAATACAAAGATTTATCTATTATTTTATTACTTCTATTGAATGTAGTTAGATTATAATCAGATATACTTGTAGCTTCCAATCTAAAGTGCGGAGAGCGTCAGGCTTAGTTAGCTTCTGAAAGCACTTCCTATTTCCCAGATTTTAGCAAGCTGAAACTATCTTCGACGATTAAATAAAATGAATAAATATAGTGGAATTTCTTAATAATTAGATTTCGTTGTTAACTTCTACACTAAGATGTCTAGAATAGAATATACGACTTGTTAGCCGCTCTTTTTAAATACGCAGTAAGGTCGGTGTTTGTCCAAGTGCGACGTCATCAACAACTGAAGACGTGCGGTTCACGGCTTTACACACATATAATGTTTTAGCATAAAACACATAGCGCTATCAACATACCCCTTCACTCTGACACTTTTTGGCGATTTCTCTAGCAGCTTCCAAGTTGCCCTCTCTGCAATACTGTTGTAGTAATTTCCGCAGTACCCCTCGTGTGTTCATACCTTTAGCTTCAAGTTCATTCAAATGAGAGCGCAAGGATTCCTCATTCATTTGTTTCTGAAATAATGAACAATTTGGTATAAGCATATTCTTCAAAAAAGGAATTATTACTATTTTAATAGGGTCAGCTTAGAAATATCCCGGTCAATAGACTTTTTTCACTCATACCAGCTGTAAAAAACTACACTGCTGGACAAAAGCCTGCCCCAAGAATCATCTTAGGGGAATCTACCATAATCGCCACGCTTGGCAGACGGGTTGGCGATAGCAGTATGATGGCCATAGTACTCAGAGAGAAGGTGCTGTCCACCCTCTGGTGCACATGCCCTCGGGTCGACTTCTATGCCCCCACGGGATGAGATGAGGTAATGATATTTTGACGGGCCTGTTGGCGTGGTTGGCAAATGCTTGCATTTCACGCCGGAGGTCGTGGGTTCGATTCCCACCCAGGACAGATATTTGTGTGCATGAACATGTCTGTTTGTCCTGAGTCTGGGTGTAATTATTTATATAAGTACCTATGTATTTACTAAAGACAAGTAGTAGAATAGAATAGAATAATAGAATAGAATAGCACAACAAAAGCATGTTACATAAAATATAAACCCACCAAACTGCATAGCAGTTTGTCGGCGGGATATGTAGTATATCCTTTATCCGGTTTCCATAGTAGAAGCTCTGTTTAGTTTGGGATCAGATGGCCGTGTGTAAATAATGACCCAGGAAATTATTATTATTCTAATATTCGCCGCCATCACCAAACAGCAAAGATTCAATTCAATTAAATTAGATTAATTCGTTAGGGTTCTACGCCATGCCACCGACAGCACACAGACAGGTAGGGGGACACAAGTGGGGGGGGGGGTAATGTAAATTTATACTTACTGGATGTGGCATCTGCTGGTCAAACACCTCGCCGTCATCAACCAGCCTGTCATCTGTTACCGCTATGATATAATCGCGAAAGTTCTCAGTCACTTGCTGCGGGAAACCGTCCGACAGACGGGATATACAATAATCGGCTGCTATTGTTGATATCTTCAAAGGCGTTTTGCGAAGAGCCTGAGAAAAATAAATACATTTACTACTATGTATATTTTTAGCAACTTCTCCGAAGTAGTACGAGTATAAAAAGATAAAAACATTTTCTTTCTGTCTTTCTTTCTATATTGTACGTAATTTGGTACTCGCTCCAATACCAATCATTGTGGTGTCATTGGATAAGTCTTTAATCCGGAAAATAAATTAGTATGGGGACTTGTCCCAAACCCTTGTCCGAAAACCACGGGAAGCCTCCAAAGTTCCAGTTTTATTTGATATCTTAATACTTAACACAAAATAACTGGGTTCTGACAGCAAATGGGACCAAGCGACTTGTAAAAATACCTTTCCAATTAAAATATGATGGTTATTGGGCCGAGTACCACTTCATATATTTTTGCCCATTCTCCTTTAGTACAAATTTCTACAAACTAGCTCTGATTTTATAACAAAATATTGATGAACGCTAAACGTTATTACTGCCCTGTTGGTCTAGTGGTTAATGACCCTGAATGCTAAGCTAGAGGTCTCAGGTTCGATCCCACCCAGAATAAATCCTTGTGTAATGAGCACGATTATTTATTCTATGTCTGGGTGCAATTTATCTATAATATGTACCTATGTATATAGATATGTACAGACGGCAGCACATCAAGCTACCCCAAACTGTCAAATTTCCCCAATTGAAAGTGAACCTTATGTTTTGGGATAAAGTTGAAAATCTATAAAAGAAATTTGACAGATTGGGATAGCTGGATGTGCTGGCGTCTGTACATATAAGTCTGATTGTCAGTTGCCTAGTAAAGTACCATAGTAAAGGCTCCGCCTAGTTTGGGATCAGATGGCAATATCTTAGATATAAAGAAATAAAACTCACTTTGTTAAAAAAATAATTTGTGAAATTGGACAGTAGTTTCTCAAAAGTGAAAACTTTACGCTCACTTATCTAACTTAAAATCTCTTTAAAAGTATTTTTTCTCACCTGTAGCAAATTCAGTATATCCGAAATATCTCCTTGCGATTTCTTATGCTGCATAAACTTGCAGAGAAACCTGCCGACCCAGTCCTTATTCTTGTCATACGCTTTGCTAGTGATATCTTCCAATGTGTGAATAGTCGACTTTAAGTCGCCACTCGTTAAATATCCGCGAATAAGGGGTTTCAATATCTTTTCTGTGTCCACCTTGCCTTGGAAAAGTTCGCCTGTAATTCAATATTTATATACTTAAGTATCGGAGGCCAAAAAAAATAAACAACCGTATGGTTGTGATAACTCCATGAACAGAGTTCCCTCTCTGTCTCACTCTAAAATGAGTCATCGATAATACAGTTTGACATAACTTTTATGAATCTCCTAGCTCACCGAAACGATATTCTTGTATGCTATCCTTTTCTTTATTTCTATTGTTTAGTTCCCAATTCAAAGTGCAGAGACTGTCAGGCCTGATTAGTTGCTGAAAGCTTTTCTTATTTCCATAGAAATATTTAGACCTTAAATTTGAAATATACCTATAGGCTTCATTTAGAGTTTCTCTTAATATTAATAAATAAAACAGCGTTAGTCCGTATCGCTATTTATTATCCATATAGTTAAAACTCCGTAAACGGTCTCATAGTGAAGAGCCTCGACCATCATCTAAAGAGGCTTTCGCTAGATCACTGGGTCAAGGGTCGGATACAAAAGGCTGCAATAATGGGAACGGCACGCATTGTGAGGAGGTTCCTTACTGTCGCCCTGACCACCGGCGGCCTAGGGCGTCCGACTTCGCCGCTGGAGGACCTCTATTTTTCTCATATTTATTTATATAAAATGTTTTCTTTTTTGTTTCAATTTTATAGATATAAATATGTTAAAAATAACAACTTTAAATAAATAATTTGGAATAATAATAATAATAAATAAAGTTAAAAATAAATGATTATAATAAATAATAGAATAGAGAAGAATTGTTTTGTACCATACAGTTAAAAGAAAAGAAGAGATTGTAGAAATTTCAATTCAATACTTCACTCTGGCTATATAAATCATACTTCAAAATAATAAAACCATGCTGTATAGTTGAAATGTGTACTGTGTTACTTTATATTGTATTTTAATAAAAAATGGTATCATTAAAATCTGTCTATAGGAACAATAGAGACAATTTTAGTTTTGTTTGCTTATAACATATACATTTTATTTTTAAATTTATAAGAAAACCATATGTTGATATTTATTCCATTTTAAATACTTGTTCTCTAAATATAATAAATTTTAATTATTTTGTAATGTTACTATGGGTTAATTACCCGAAATAAACGTTTATTATTATCAGTTTCACTAAACCAATCCTCTTCTGATGTCGTATTTATCTGTAAATACCCTCAAAAACTTGCTTTATTCACTGCTATACTCACATATTTCACTAGCAGCTCTCACTTGTCCAGTATTCAATAAGGTCTCCATCATTGGAGTCAGAACAGTCGACACAGTCAAACCAGCTTCCAAGAATTTCTTCATCAAATTCTGAGGAGACGTGAAGCTCACATAGGGTAATGTATACTCCATAATAGTCTCGTAGTCCGGCTTGACATCCATTTGAATCATGGTTTTCAAGATGTTTATCACTCCTATAAATTGAGAAATTTATTTATAGAAAGCAATAAAACAACAAGCGTTAGTTAATATAACTTTAACACAGAACAATAAAAAGTACTAGCGTACACAAGTATTGCTACGGTAAATTATTATTATTTATTTATTATTTATTATTAATATGATTTTTCCGTAAAAAGAAATTTCTCAGCATCAGCCCGAAGTCTGGAAGTTGGCGGTATTACATCCCCGTGCCTCGGGGAGCACGTAAAGCCGTCGGTCCTGTACCTGAACTCTTTCCGGTCGTGTCGCTAGTCGTCCCATCGGATCATTAGAGTGATGGAATAGAAAGTACCCCTGTGTTTGCGCACACACTAGTGCACTATAATATGTCCTGCGCAATTGGCTAGTCTCTATTGAGACTGGCCGCCGTGGCCGAAATTCGGCTAGGAGGACATTATTACATAAGTACGTATGTCAAATATCATCATCCCCATGATTGTGATGATTCCATGAACAGAGTTCTCTCTCTGTCTCACTCTAAGATGAGTCTGGCCGCCGTGGCCGAAATTCAGACATTCAGACATCATCAGGCATAAGCCATAGTCCACCACGCTGGCCTAATGCGGGTTGGCAAACTTCAAAGCCATCAAGATCTTATTTTTGCGAACCCTCAGGCATGCAGGTTTCCTCACGATGTTTTTCTTGAGCATTTTAAGTACGAGAAATTAATTACTTATCAAGAGCTTGTGCGGGTCGCTGGAAAACGCTGGATGCGAATAGCGCAAGACCGGCAATTGTGGAGATATTTGGGGGAGGCCTTTGTTCAGCAGTGGACGTCTTTCGGCTGATATGACGATGGTGACATCATGCCAGTCGAATGACGTCCACTGCTGGCTTAAGGCCTCCCCAAAATATCACAACAATATAAAAATATTAGCTTTCTGCACTCCTTCTGCATGAACTCTGTTTCAAATTTCATACTCCTCCGTTCGCGCAATTTGCGTAAAAAGGAGTAAAAAATTTTTGCTCCACATATTAATATGTCTATAAAGAATTTAAGCCAGCGCACAAGGCTATAATGTAAATACCTAAATATAAATTTGTACCTTTCTCTCCATAAGTTTTAGAATTTTGCAGCAGCATAGGCCAGAAATAATGAGGCCTTATCGGTATTCCCAACTGTTTCATCCGAGTCAATAGGTCCAATGCTAATGGAACTTTTCCCAGTTGTAAAGCAGCTTCTGTGGCGTTGTGCAAAGCGATTGGGTTGCGGCCGGAAGACATTAGCTCTTGAGTGACAAGGCCTAGTACGCTTGATGGCTGGAAAGATACAAGAGAAAGATATTAACATTTCCAATATCAGCGTGTCAGACGGGCCATATATACGTCGCAAGTCTGATATGAAACATTTGCTGCAAAGGATTACGCTCAGTTATTCTTCATTCATCAGGAATTAGAATCTAGCAAGGCGAAGGAATTAAACAAATGGGTTAGCAAGCAACCGCTAGTCCAACGAGGCAGTCAACATAATAGCAATAACTTGCATCGGGTGTTAACACATGCAAAGCATTCACTACTCAGGAATGCTTTTCTTATGGCATTGAAGTATGGACAGCATTGGACCAGAGACCTACAAATAATAATAATTAATATCCAGGACATATCGGCCCAAACTAAGCAAAACTTGTATTAGGGATTGATACTAGACAGCGTATAGAAATACTTATTTTTCTTTTTGTAAATATACACAGAAAACACCCAGACAAAGACAAAATGAACAGAAATATATATCTTGTCTCTGATCTAGTCCACAAACTTGGATCAGAAAGCTCGTCCCCTGACGGAGTCATGGCGGGCGCAGTAGTAGTTTCGGTTGACTTTTATAACCAACAATTAATATTCGTATGTTTTTACGAATGACAAACAATGTTAATTAGTATTCTGCATGGTACTTTAATAGGGATTTTACACAATTATACTTGGATTCATACAGAATTTCGTTATAGATATTGGACCAGCTGTGCTCAACGGTTTTACCTGCGCTAAACTTTATAAATTATGGATGGGCCATAATTTATAAAGTTATTATAGTGTTATTTGGATATATAATCTATATAGTACTACAAAGTTTCATCAACATCTATTCCGTAGTTTTAGCGTGAAAGAGTAACAACATCCATACATCTATACATCCATAGTCACAAATTTTCGCATTTATATTAAAGTATGATTTAACTGTGCCCATAGTCTTACCCCAACTTAAATCTCATCTATACATACCATCACACGCACTGAAGAAGGTATGAGAATTACAATTATTAATAGTTCTAAGTCTTACCACAGAAGCCTTTACGCAATCTCTTACTAAGCTCCTCCCATGCAAGCCTTGATCATCTTTAGGCCCAAAGGAAGGTAACGGCAGACATTTGTAAATCTCCAGAGCAGCTATTGGATGGTTTTGGAAAACTAGCAGAGTGGTAACACTTTGCATCAAAGGTGATATTGAAGGTGATTTAAGTGTCTCTTCAGGGAGATATTTTAGTGCCTGAAAGATAAATAACAATAATAATTATGAAGCTTTATAAGTCCAGCAACTATGATATAAACACCAATATGGTTATTTTCTTTTTTTTGTAATATTATATCGATATCTGATAGAATAATTGCAATTCTAGTTTTTTGTTTGATAATATTAGCATAATCACTCTCTGAAAGCACTTGTTGACCAAGTGGGTGCCACTGGGTAACGAGTGGGACCCACTTGGTCAACAAGACATATGTATGTTCAGAGAATATGCTCCCACATAGCTGCATGCTCTCCATATTCTCTGAACATATGTCTGTGGGACTATTAAGTTACAAGACCAATTAGATCCAGTAACTAAAATTTCCCTGTCAATTTATTTCCAGCAGAATTAATATATTTCTGCTTTAGCTACAACAAAAATTTACTCTCCACATGGTATGGTAAGAATAACAAAATATTTTGAGTTTCTCGATCTGATTGATCTTTTAAATTTAAAGTTGTTGCATGCAATTTTGGGTCAACCCTACAACAAGGTTCCGTAATATGTATTGTATTATCTCGTATCTTTTTAAAGTCCATAATATAATTTTGCTCCTTCATAAGGTGCCCCGAAAATAAATTACAAACCTTAGGTATAACTTGATATAGTCCAACTTCAGCTAAACTCTTAACAATTTCCATAACATTTGCCTCAGTAAACTGAAGACCACTCCTCACAGCTTTCTCCATCTCTTCAATAATGAGGTTGTGTGATTGTTTATTGAATGCCAAAGCTCTCACTGTAGCAGTGTATGTGTCGCTTGTAGGCTCCAATTTCAGAGACTTCATCATTGTCAACACTTCTTGGATGTTCTGATGATTGCTGAAATATCGTAATATAGAAGTTCCTCTTGGTAGCTACAATAACTATATATTCAACTACAAAGATATTAATTGAAAGCATTAAATACTGGTCCTAAAGAGTTAAATTTCTCATAGGTTACTGCATCAGGTTAGATTTCGACTTTGTAGTAAATTTAAAACACATCTAAACAAATGGCTTATAGAAAAATGTTATTATATTATAAACTAGCTGTGCCCGCGATTTCGTCCGCGTGTTAATTAGTTTATTTCGTTTTTTAGTAAAATAAAAGACTTTTTCTAAAATAAAATTAGCCTAAGTTACTCCTTATTACATCAGCTACCTGCCAATAAAAGTCCCGCCAAATCGGTCCAGCCGTTTCAGAGATTAGCCGGAACAAACAGACAGACAGACAGACAAAAATTGTAAAAAATGTAATTTTGGTTTATGTACATATATTCATATTTATGTAGTAAAAACCGGTTATTTCAATATTACAAACAGACACTCCAATTTTATTTATTTGTATAGATGTACAGATGAGTTTCTGACATAAGACCATGATATATTTATACAACTTATAATAATATTGCAATCAACTTTAGAAATAAGTATTGACATTGAGGATTGTGTAATGGTGATTGACTTGTATTATTGACATTTTTAACTAAATTTAACTAGTAGACTGTATTGTGTATTATAATTGTTATTTTTCTGTGATTTTATTTGATTGAGTTAATTAGTGGAATATGTATTAAAAAAAATATGATTCAATCAATTTGCATACTGAAAAATCGGTGAAACATGCTGTACACTATACCTATTGTACTTTGTATTTTGTATCATCTTTGTAACCATATTTCTAGCAAATGAACTATTCTATTCTTTGACAAATCTTGCAAATAGTATAAATTAATTCTTACCCTGCTTTGCCTTGACAGATGATAAGAGAGTGAAATATATGTTCTGTAGCAGGTAGACCTTTTACCTTCATATTTGCAATCACTTCAGTTGCTTGATTTAAATCACCAGCCTAGAAAATAAAAAATATCATAGTGGTTCTGGCAGAAATTTTGCTATGGCAGGAAAACTCAATGGAGACCAGCAAACTATGCAAGTTATATTATAATCCAGAAGGCTGTACGAAAACACAGTTGAACTCTATCATATAGCATTAATATGTAGCAGAAATATGTTGGTGACTGCTCTGAGCTTTGTGGGACGCCAGCATTGATGACCATACTATCAGAGCAGTTCCCCATTAGCTATGAGAAGTCAAATTTCAATAATTAATACATAACATTTCATTTCAACAACGTAAGTGATAAAAATTATTAGTGATAGTTAAGTAGGTCATATTTGTCAACAGAAATATAAATAACAAAAATTAAAAATGATGTAAAAGATAATATATATATTTGTTTATAAAAAATACTTTTTATAAAACAAATTTCCCATGACCCTGATTAAGCTTCGCTTTAATAAGCTATCCCCAAAAATATGCATATTAAAAAACATATTTTGAATTGGAAGATGACCAAATATCATCCCATATTTTAGCTTATTTACATATGAAGAAATTTCCAAGGTGCCAAGGAAATTGGTACATGTTTCATGAGTTAGATTTTAATTATAATACTGAAATATCCAGAATAATCAAAAACTTAATAACATAGTCTGTGTAAAGAGTAATATACTGACCTCACCAAGTGCTCTCAGCATAAGCTCATAAGTAGTAATATTGGGCTTCACTGGAGCCATCTGATTAATAAAAGAACTAACTGTCAAAGTTCTCTTGTTAGCAATGTATACCTTTAGTAGTTCATTGTAATGGTCCACATCAAACTTTGTGTGGGGCCTGTAAACAATTAAAAAATTTCCACAGTAAGAACAATTTTTTTTTTTGTGGTTTTGCTCTTGACCCTAGTCTATGTCAGAGATGACAGAGACAAAGTCTACGATGGAGCGAGCTTACCCAGAAGGAGCCTGTTCACTCTAACTTTGAAGACATTAGGGTTATAAGCTTTTGGAAACACCGACGCAGTGAGTTCCACTCTTTTGCTGTGAGCATTATAAAAGACGTTTGGAAATGCTTAGTGCGAATTGGCAAATAAATCATTTTAAGTTAGCTTAGATTTGATCAATGCTCAAAGTAGGATTGTAATGTTATAAAGAAAAGCTTTGTGTTTCTTAGTGCAGTTTAAGAAAACGAACTTTAACGAAAATGCACTTTTAGAGATTCCTTGTTGCAAATCAGTATTGTAGATTATATTATAGATTTTTATGATTGGTATGGTTAAGTAGTGGAAAAACGTGCATTTAAAAATTCTCAGAATTAGAATTATAGGAGCAAACTGTATACTGTCAGTTTTTAATGCTAACCTACTAAAATTGTGAAAAGAAATATAATGACTCTGTTTTTACTAGTATGTAGCTTAATGCTAAAATTTTATTGTATGAATGACACCCTGCTCTCCCTATGCAGGGAAGTCAGAACAATTTTTTTTTACTTACTACTCTAAATTACATCCAGACTCAGAAACTATTTATGGGTCTCACAAATAGTTGTCCGGCGCGGGACTCAAACCCGCGACACGAAGCGGCGAGACGACTGTCTTAGCCGCTGCGCCACATGTGCAGTCAAAAACTTGAATTAGAATGTATAAACTTACTTTAAGGTCTTCCACAACTCTTCAACCAAAAGCATCCTGGTGGCTGCTGTTTCATCAGGCATCAGGTCACCACAACAGCGAATTAGCAATAATCCTTGTTTTTTAGTAGAAAAATTAAGGTCTTTGATTTTAGACAGAATTCTCATAAAATCATTCTTGTATACTCTGTTCTTTTGATATAAGTCTGTATTGAGGCCAGCTATGTATTTTTCAAGAACTTCTTCAGATGACAGAGTTGCACTTGGTGCAGTGTCTTTTCTATCTACTTTTGAATGTGTAGACACATTATGTTTACGTAATTTTTTTTCAGCATATCTGAAGTGTATAGTTGTAGCTAAAAACCTGTAAAATGTAGAGAATATAGTAATTGTAGTAATAATATAATAATATCCTGGGACATAATTTACACATGGCCATCTGCTCCCAAACTAAGCAGTGCTTGTACTATGGAAACCAGAAAACTGATATACCTACTACATATATACTACTTTTATAAATACATACTTACATTAATAATTACACCCAGACTCAGGACAAACAGACATGTCCATGCACACAAATATCTGTCCTGAGTGGGAATCAAACCCACAACCTCTGAAGTAAAAAGCAAGCATTTGCCAACCAAACCAACAGGCCCGTCATAATCTATATATATAATAAAATCATAGGAAAGTCAAAACTGTACATTGAATATTTTTTTAAAAAGAAACTTGGGGCGTGATTTACAGTCGATATTGAAGCCAAAAATATAGTTTTTAGAATTTTTGTCTGTGTGTCTGTTTGTCTGTATGTATGGCCGGGCTAAACTCAAAAATTACTGCATGGATTTACTTCAAATTTTGCATGAATGTTACTAAGAGGTCGGGTCAACATATATGCTACATATTATAATGCTATCACCTACGGGGGAAGGGAATTGTGATAATTTATAAAATTTAACGCGGGTAAAGCCACGGGGCACAGCTAGTACAGAATATAGTAAAGATTGTCCTTTTACTGTGATTGTGCCATATAATACAATAATGCATGTGTGGTACAGTGGTTAAGGTGGTGGTTCCTTCACTTCAATTGTGTGACCTATAAAGTATTGTATAGGATTTGGGTGTGCTCTGTGTCTATGAATTCCTTGTTTGTAGAGTCCTCCGCTCTACAAGGATTTAATTGTAATACATGTGTGGACACTATCTATTAAAAAAAACACATGGGGCTTTGATGACTGCCAATAGAATTGAAAACTATTTTTTACACTTCTAATATTTTCCACACTTAGTCCCTGATATGGACCATAATACATGAATAATCTACAATATAATAGTGGACACTTCATATTGAGATGTACCCTGTGTATATATACAACTAGCGGCCCGGTACGTGCTTTGCTACGTATAAGGTATAGTAATAAAAAAAATGATTACTAAGTTCATTTATTCAAACAAAAAATATTTTAAATTGCTAAAAGATGTTGATTTTACACTTTTTCAAGACTTTTTTAAAATTTTCTCTACGTACAAACCTTCCCTGGACACTTCCACGAATAATTCAAGACCAAAATTAGGCAAATTGGTAAAGGCATTGTTGAGTTATAACATTAAAACGAAAAGTGGCATTGATTTTTATATATATAGATGTAAACTAATAACTCACAAAGGTATATGTATAAACAGTATATAATAAAATATAGCTTAGTTTGGGGACTGTGTGAATGATGAGAATTTCTTGACTTTTGTTCACCCAATAAATGTTCAATGTGCCTAAAGAAGCTTTGAATTCCAAAAATTTGAAGAATTTATCTGTCTTTGTAATAAATGCTAAGATATACAGTTTCTAAGGAACTTCTAAAGTAGTTATTCAATACCTCTATAGAATGACCTTCCTGATGAGGTATGGACCATAAGACTACGGCAACAATTGCGAGAGGGTATATCATTATTGTTATGCTTTGGTATAAGCTCACAATAAAGAGGGCCTGTACTCATTAGCAGAGTATGAGAAAATTTTTAAAGTTGATATTTTTTCAAGTAAGGATTCATAATTTCAATGATACTATTTCTTTGCATTTTTGAAGTATAATGTTATTTCCTTAGTGCTATATATTACTATAATAATAAAAGGAATTCATTAAATAAATGTGTAAAACTAACCTAGTTACTTCACGATTACTGGAATTACATAAACATGGAGAATAAATATGTGGCTGATTTGCTATAATATTGGTTCTAAATAATACTCTTGATGTGCTTGCAATCTTAATGTATTGCCGATGGAACATTTTTATATTAATATTTGACAAAATTTTAAAGAAATTTCGGTCCAAAATTTACATTTGCAATCGTCAATGTCAATTTTGTTTTGAAAATGGAATTTTAATGTTGCCATATAATTTATATATTTTGATTTACATTCTCAACAATTATAAACACCAACGTTGATGCCGAATGTCGGGGTGACTGCAAACGACAAAGTGGCAAGTAGTAGCTCACATAACCTGGTATATTGCATAAAAGGAACCTTATAATAACATTCAGTCTGAGCATAAAATTATTGTCATAACCAATAATGGTCAACTTTATCAAGGTCTTAAATAATAATTAATAATAATCTACCTAATTTGTGATCCATATTAACTCCACATCGTCATACATGCCAATGACCAAAAAATAATAAGTAGGTAGTTATTATTTTATCCGAGTGGGAGAGAGCCGATCCTGCTCGAAGACGGAGGAGGCGTCGGGGTGGTGACGGCAGCTGATAGCCCCACTCCCCCTCGGGGCTGCGGCGGCAGTCAGAGAGGTGTCCTCTACTGCCGCCATGTGTAAGCAGCTCCGGGAATACAGTGATCTGTTTGTGGCGCAGTCGCTGTGCCGGACTGGCAAGAGTCGGCAATAGGGAAGGGCAATCCGGAGCCTTCCCAGGGTAAAAGGCGCAAAAGGTGGACACCGGAGCAGCATACCCGTGTTCCCGAGGCTCCCCCCATCAGGCGCCAATAGAAGTCCACGCAGGTATAATATATATATTATAGGTTTAGCCGACATTCCCACCCGTAGGCACTTTTTACGGGTGGCATGCGTAGGCATTCCCCCTGCCTTATTAAAAAAAAGGGTAGTTATTATTTAAGAGCAGTATATAGAGATCTATAGATATCTCTGCTGACTGACCTATTCACTTACAGCTTTAAAAGCTTGTTCTAGACGGATGTAATCCAACGTCCCAACAGAGATGACCGTGGTCACTTAGTTTCCATCTGATGTTGTGTTTCGGCTACACGGCTCTCATCTACGCGTCAACACGCAAACCAATCAGTAGTCAATTGTCTTCTATCGTGAAATCATCACTCAATATCTACCACAAACGGAACACGGAATTTCAAAAAGTGGACCTTGCTTTAGCAGTTGTAACAATTTTCTTTTTAACATTTGATTAGTTGTTAGCATTTTAGTCCAACTCCTTCTACATTTGGATCTATCTATTCTCCATACCGTTTGTTTCTTGGACGAGTGCCTTTAAATTATGTATCGGACATAATGTCCCAGAGGCATAGCAAATAATAATAATATATTATCCTGGGCCATTATTTACACACGGTCACCTGATCCCAAACTAAGCAGAGGTTGTACTATGGAAACCCGATAACTGATATACTACTTTTCTTTTGTAAATACATACTTATATAGATAAATTACACCCAGACTCAGGACAAACAGACATGTTCATGCACACAAATATTAATCCTGGGTGAGAATCAAACCCACAACTTCCGGCGTGAAAAGCAAGCATTTGCCAACCACGCCAAGAGGCCCGTCTAAATCTCTATAGAGATCGATTAAATCTTTATTAATTACGAATTTGCATATCTTTATTAATTACGAATCTTTATGAATCTGGTTTGCGGACGACATTTTGCACTCGCATACGAGTACATGCGCAACCACGGTAGCGAACACTAGCCCGTAATCAGAGAACAATGAAGGTCAAATTTTTACATTTGCAATGCTAGATGGCTGCAACAAACAAGGTCACCCCTGTTGGGACGCTGGATTACATCCGTCTATAACACGCTTAAGATTTTTAGAGAGATAGGGTACAGCGTTTATTTGCTCAAAGAGCAGCCCAACTGGATAATTACCTCGAACTCACAGAAGTAGACATTCCTTAATGGTAACATTACCAACGTAATGTTGTTTTCTGCGTGTGATTAAGGTCGCCAGAGCTCATCGGGGTGAGGGAAAGAGCCGGCAATACTTGTTTGCTAAGTTTTTAAAGGCCGGTAACTAATGCTACTTTCCTGGTGTTCCAAATGTACACATTAGGTAACCAGCTTGCTCGTTTGTCTACCTCTTATATAAAAATAATCCAAAACCACCGCGGCACCGCAGTATCAAACTAGACATGACGACAGTATTTTTAGAAATTCTATCGCTAATGATGTATTGGACCCTAGGGATCGCACTGTCTTTTTAGTAATAAAAGGTCTCATTTGTATTCATAATTTTGCTTATATATAACATTTCTTTTGAGCGTTTTTGCATATCCCACCCTACAAGTCTGAAATAGAATTGGGTGACTATAGCAATATAAATAACGTACATATTTATTCGTTTTTGAACATTTTTCTTTGTGGGTTAAATAGAAAACGAACTAAGGAGACGTGAATATATATATAAAAAATAACAAACTTAATTTAAACATGGTTGTGAAGGTAAATTAACGTATCAACATTTATTCCAAACAACTAAAACTAGAATCTATAAAATTTGCATTTATTCCGTGATTTTTAAATGCGATTTGAAATATGAAGGTCGTAAAAATTAATCTAGCTAGAAACTATGGATAATATCTACCTTATTTTCCTAAAAATGGATATATTTTGTTCTTATTTTATTGAACTGCACCTTAATAGAGGGACTACGGAACTGTTTCTTTTTTTTTAATGTCTACGTTAAGATACGTCTGAATACCATATCGCACCCTTAGAATTACAACGACGCAAGTGCAAAATTACGTCAAATTGACTTAAGTATAACAAACACTATGAAAAGTGTTTAACTAACGTAAGGAACATCGACTCTTCTGTAATTACCATAAATTCCGCTAGATGTAAGTAGTGTCAACGTCAAATCGAGCGAGACTTGAAAACAACAACGACTAATTGGTCAGTTACTCGCGGGGAGCCCGACGACTGCGTTGCTTCACTGTGCTACAACGACTCTAAGGTAATTAGGCCATTTTTTATTTTATTTTATAAGAGGTACATTGACTCAAGTGTAACTTATGTCATTTTTCCAAATAATTATTCATACATTCATAGGAATAATGACGCTTGTTACAATTAGGTCATTGTTCTTCTAGATTTCATTATTTGTTCTTGTGTTTTAGGTCATTACATAATGGAGTCATGGGGGCTAAATTAGTAAGATTGGCTAAAGATAATTATTCTAATGAGAATGATTGCTCATCTAATCAAAGAGTATCAAAAATATCAGGTTCCAAAATTCAGGAAGGTACGGATTCATTAATTACATCTGATTCTCACAAAGGTGACTTTTCTGGGACTAGTTCAGATGAATTTAAGTCCACGTCACCAAATAACAGTGACAGTAGCAATAGCGAAGACAGTGGTTCAAGTAGCTCTTTTTCTTCGTCTTCTAGTTCGGAACATAAACATGAAACCAATGTTTCTGCTTCTAAAGCGTCTGTTGCAACTCACGATATGATTTCTGAACCACCAGAGCCAAAAAAGGCAAAAAAACGTACCAGAAATCCAAGTAATTGGAAAAGAATACGTGCAAAGCAACTTAAAAATACAGAAAAGAGTACCTTTCTAGAACAGGGAAGTATGTGAGTGGTAAAGTCATGGGTCCCACATGCTTATATAAGTGTAGAATTTCTTGTGCCAGTAAATTTTCTGAAGAAGAAAGAAAAGCTATTTTGACAGTTATTGGGAATTAGGTGACTTACAGCGGCAAAGAGGGTATCTGAGTTCCTGTGTTAAATCACTTAACGTAGCATATAGACGTATCAAGGTTGACGTCCAGATTAAACAACCTGCAAAGCCTAGAAACCCAAATACGGCATATTATTTTCTGTTGAATGGAGTAGAAAAAAGGGTATGCAATTTTTTTTTGTTAAATACATTAGGCATTGATGAAAGAACACTTCGCACCGTGATACAAGCCAAAAATGAAAATCTAGGTACTGCTCCACAAGATAAAAGAGGACACCATAAGAATCATTCCAATCTGCCTGAAGAAGTAAGACAATCTATAATAGATCATATACAATCGATACCCAAAATTGAAAGCCATTATTTGAGAGCTAACACTAGTAGGGAATATGTTGATGGTGGCTTAACGGTATCAGAAATGCACCAGAACTATGAGACTTTAAGACGGGAAAGTAATTTACCTACTGCACCCTATGCTGCATATCTTTACATATTCAATACACAGTTTAATATTGGATTTATTATACCGAAGAAAGATCAATGTGACATTTGTATTGGTTATAAAAACGCACCTACTGAAGTTAAACCGCAACTTGAAGCTGATTATAAATCACATCTGGAAGAAAAGAGTTTAAGCCGTCATGAAAAACAAAAAGATATGAATAATAGTAATTTAGTTATTGCCACCTACGATTTGCAAGCGGTATTATCATGTCCTGTCGGAGATTCTTCAGCATTTTTTTTATAAAACTCGATTAAGTGGTACAACTTTTTTGATCTGAAAGTATTAGCAGAAGAGTTAAATTTAAATTTATCGAAGAATATTCATGGGGACCAAATCAGATTGAGCGAATTAAAAGTGGCCAATTTACAAAGGATCAGAATACTTTTGGATATAAACTATCATATAAAACTGAAAATATGTTGCAAGCTAATACAATAATAGAAAGAAATTTACGCTCAAGCAGACCAACTAGGTCAATTATTATTGATGAGATACACCTCCATCCGGCATATAATTATAAAATACCAATATCTGAACGCAAGAAGCAAGATATATTGCAATTAATTAAAAAGAATATAGTACCTCACTACTATGCGGAATATTATAGTAACTAGTAATTAATCGTTTTATTTTTTATGTCAGATGTTTATTAGCTACTAAGAAAATAAATACCCACAATAGAATGGGTAATTATTAAGATTAATAATACAAAGCTCTGAAGACTGATTTAAAGTAAAAGTTTATTAATAATAAGTTAATAGAAGACTAATTTAAAAGTAAAAGTTAATTATTTATTAACTTTTACTTTTAAATCAGTCTTCTATTAACTTATTATAATAAACTACGTGATTTTTCAAAAGTGTAATAAATAAGTATTTACAAAATGTTATTTTTCTTTGAAAAGTCTTCAGAAGACTGATTATGCTTAACGGTTTATAGAAAAGTTGATTAGTATCAAAATTTAATAAATACATACATAATTTTCATTAAACTATGTTTTATTAGCCTTCATCAAAATATTCACCTTTTTATCGTTTTTCCTTAATAACACAATAGTTAATGATTTCTGTTTGGCAGTTTCAAGTTATATGCTACTTTTAAGTGTATATTTTGCTTTTTTGGAGATAATTATTGAAATAATGATAAATAATAATGTTTGATTTTGAAATTTGTTATACCTTTACGTCATTGTTCGTCACTATTTTTTATTGTTTTACATATATTTTAGTGAAACAATGACTTAACTGTAGGTACCCTGTATTTTGAAAATTTACAACAATAAAACAACAAATTTGTAAAGCGTTATATTTAACTAATATAATAGAATATATAACCATGTATTCGTATTATGTTGAGTTATTATAAATATCGTCTTTACAAGAGAGTTATTGAGTAAAGAGTAAATTTCAAGTTTCAAATGCATTTTTCTCAAATATCTGGTCTTTGCATATACGTCATTGTAATTTTAAGAGAGCGATATCATAAAAAAAACCTATAAGGAATGTGACGGCGATATTACTTTGTATTTAAACGAAAGCTTACGGGCATTGCTAATTTCAATAGTTATGTATGAGAAATGTAAGAAATGTTAATATTCTTCTTAATTATTTTGCTGTTATGTTGCCAGCTGTGTGTTCTGTTGCTATCTTCATTCACGTTCTATTAATTTCAATTGCACTACGTGGCGCTAGTGTCGGGCCCGATCAAGTGATTGCTTGTCATTGTCAAATTGAATCGTGATTCGTGGATGCGAAGTGTTTTGTGTTGTGAGTGAATGTTAAAAATTGTTGTAATATATTATTGTCATGTGGTAAGTTTTCCTTACTTATTACTACACTTAATTATTTGTTTTTAAGCATTATTGAGGTGATTATAAGTTCGAGTAGTTTGATTACGCTGCCGTTATTTGACCGCCATCGCCCAAGCTTGCTGGCGGTTAGAGCGGCTCCGCCTTTGCAGCAAAACGTGACATTTGTGACAATACTTTTTTATTATGAGAAAATAACCGTGTTCGGCGACGTTGTAGCGACGTGGTGCATAATTCAATTTGCTCCAACGACTTAACCTAGTAAGAATTTGTATAGTCAAAATCATAACCAGTTTTACAGTATCAAAGTATAATGCCGACTTCCCGCCGATGAATCACTGCTCTAACTCTTGTATAGAACTTTAAAACTTTTGTAAAATATCTACATAAATGAATTTTTATGCTGTACCCACTTAAATGCAAGCCTTTATGGAATTTAGTGTAGTTTCCTAAAATTTTATATTTTTATCCTGTTATCTCTGATTTTTTGACTTTTTTATGCAATAATTGTAGCAGTTTTATTCAATACACGTGTAGCATTAATTATAGTACTACAACAGAAAGCTTAGTTGACACATCTTTATGTCTCTTAGAACCTTTCAGTGATTAATTTAATCTTAATTTCTAACAAAACAAACATCACTAATTTACTGTCTTGTTAACCTAAGGTAGGGTTAACATGGGAATTTTCTCTATCTCTATTTACAATTACAGAATCATCTGTTAAATGAGTGACAAGCCATTTTTTTGCATTTATATATAAATTATATTTAACTCATTCTTAATTTTTAATATAATTTCTACTACTATGTTCTAATAAAAGGTCAAGGACCTTATGTATGTAATGAAAAGCATTAAAAAAGCAACATTAACAGCTTCCAACTCAATTGCCAAAAGTACACTGAAGCTTTGGAATTAACTCCTTGCTACTGTTTTAAAGATACTTCAGATTGTGGCCTTTTAATAAAAGGTTTCATAAGATTTCTAAAGGGTCAGCAAAGCACAAACTATGCTTCTGGTGTTGCAAATGTTAATAGTCTATAGACTATTAACATTTGACCACTTATTATCAGGTAGGCCATGTGCTTTTAACTGACTGTAAAACTGAATATATAAATCTATACTGACTAACAGATCAATGCATAGCATGAACTGCTGATCATAGATACCTTAAACTTGCAGGTTGTGTCTCTTTGTATGACATAGGCATCCAATAAGAAAGGATTTTCCGAAATTCGACTCCTATGGGGGTCGAAAACAGCTGCAAAGTTTGTATGGGCCAATGTGATTCCTTGGTCCAATCTACTTCAGATTTTGAATAAACATTCTTTAGCAGAATGTATGGAAAATGTTTTGTATTTTCAAACTCATTACCTAAGGGGGTCGAAAGCTATTTTGGGGGTGATTTACATTGAGGTTGATATCAATACTCTTAGTGCTTTTGAATTATTTCATTTTATTTTGACTCATGTTTGAAAAAATGTAATGCAATACTCTATTTAATTATTAATCAATCAATCAATGTCAAATATAAGACTGTTTTCTCAATTTTCTTACATTTATAAATTTGTCTTGTTATATTATGTCTCATGACTGTCATGGCAACAATCATGGGACAAAAGACATATATACATTGGATATGTCACAAGACTACATATGGTGATTTCTGCGAGTTAGTTGTAGCCAGTCAAATACACCCAATATACATCAAAATGGCAACCTGTATGTCAAATTTGGTACAGAATACCAAGCTGTCAAAAGGTTATGTTTTCCCAATATCTTTTTAATGGTCAGATTGATGCCTATGCCCACGCCTGATGATGGTGATAATAACACAGATGAGCATATAAATGGCTGTATCTCCAACATTTACTCAACCTTCACCAGTTGCTAATGTTGTGCAAGATTTTCATTCACCTACTACAACTTCAACTTCATCATAAAAGAAGTCTACCTAAAGGAATTCTAAAGAATTTTCAGGATTGAGATATGATAGTAACATTGCATAGGATAGTGATTATACTGTTGTTATGGAACTGATGATTGTCTAATGACTGCAACTGGGAACAACAGCTTATAATGTGCGCTCCGAAGCACGAAGACACTCCGAATGGATTGACCACAAGCCTAATTACTGAACCTCGCTGATTAATTCCAGACCAATGAGAGCATCTACACAATAAAACCCCTATTTGCATTAGGAAGACAAGGCCTACAGCAGTACAGGTTACACAATAACCCTCCTGTTGGTTTAACCAATGAAAATTATTACTATTATTAAATACTTTCCAGTATCAATGCAGGTGTAGGTGATATCTTTTTTTGGATGCTCCTGGTGGAACAAGGTAGACTTTTCTTTTACCTTAATTTACTGTTCGGCAAAATGAGATACAATTATGATATTGCCTTAGCGGACGCATCGTCTAGATGTCATGCCATTCTGTGGAAGGAGGTAAACCTGCACACTCAACATGGAGTTTTAACGTTTAAACTTACTCTCAATTTGATACATGCTGAAACCCCACTCGGCAATATACCCATTTGGCTCATAAAGGGGATTTCGAAGCCCTAAATAAAGAGTTACTGTATTGTTAGCAGGCGACTTTCGGCAGACTCAAACAGTAGTACCCGGAAGAATACAGGCGGTGGAGGTAAAGCGTGAGTGAAGCGAACTCATTAGTGTTCTTCACTGCCAAAACTTCGCCTTATCCAAAATAAGAGACTCCATCTTAGGGGCATGTTACTACCGGACAGTTCTCAGACAAGTTGCATAATATAGGAAATAGTGATTTCCTGGAACTTCATAATACAGTTATGTAGAATTGTTTCCACTGTAGAAGAGCTCATAGCTAAAATTCACGCAAAGCTTATGCGAGTGTGTCTTCCTAAGGTCATTCGTAGGAGTTGAATATCAATATAAATCTGTTGACTCAGTGATAAACGCTATATTTTTCATTCAACATTGTGGTTTTCATATACTTACCATGCAATATTATCATTGAATACAATACTATTTTTAAAATACACAATGATTTTAGTCCCCTAGTGGTTTTACCACATTAAGGAATAATGCTAAATTTATGTTTGGTTAACTTTATTGAAATCCCTTATGGGAGGTATAGGGATTTCAATAAAGCCAACCAAACAATAAGTTATGTAATCTCTGTAATAGTGTCTCTATATTAGGAATACAGATTCGGCCTGTGAGTTGTGTTCATGTGGTTTAATCTGAGTATTATGTATGGTTCCTAATATATTACGTTAAGTAATATTTGTGGCAAGCAAGCAATGAAAGGTAAATTGCGGTTTACGATTTATGACGCATTAAAAAAACTACTAACTAGATCTCGTTCAAACCAATTTTCGTTGTTAGTTTACATGATAATGTACATCATATATTTTTTTTTGTTTTATCATTCTCTTATTTTAGAAGTTACAGGGGGGGGGGGGACACTCATTTTTCCCCTTTGGTAGTGTCTCTCGCGCAAACTATTCAGTTTAGAAAAAAATGATATTAGGAACCTAAATATCATTTTTGAAGACCTATCCATAGATACCCCACATGTATAAGTAGATTATATTATAGATAGATCAATATGCTATATTTTCTGCATATTATTATATTTTATCGACATTTTATATTTTCTGGGTGCAATTTATCTATAATACATACATACATACATAGACTCACGCCTGTTTCCCAGAGGGGTAGGCAGAGACAACGGATTTCCATTTGTCACGATCTTTGCACACGTCTTGTGCCTCGATTACTGTCATTATATTCTTCATACATGCTCGTTGGTTTAGGGTACTTCTGACCTGTCCTTTCTTGAGAACGTCTCCGATTTGGTCAGAGAATGTTCGACGAGGTCTTCCCCTTCCGGTTGTTCCATTCACACAGGCCAGGTATACTTCTTTGGTCAATCTTCTTCCATTCATCCTTTCTAAATGGCCAAACCATCTCAGCATTCCTTTTTCAATCTTTCTGACTACATCCTCTTTCACACCACAACGCTCTCTTACATCAGTATTTCGAATTCTGTCTCTCAAAGTCATACCACACATACTTCTCAGAGCTCTCATTTCCACTGCATTTATTTTACTTTCGTTCTTTTTCTGCCATACCCAACTTTCACTTCCATACATTAAAGTTGGCACTAACACTCCATCGTGCACGGCCAGTCGAGCCTTCTTTGAGACTTGCCGACAACTCATAAAGGCGTTTAGTGTCCCATTCACTCTGTTCCTCGCATTTACTCTTCTATCAATATCTTTTTCATATTTCCCATCTCTCGTAAACAAAGTTCCCAAATATACAAATTCATTCACCTGTTCGACTTTCTCTCCTCCAATCACAATATCACATGCTGTCATGTATTCATCCCTCTCAAATACCATTACTTTTGTCTTACCAACATTCATTTTCATCCCTCTCCTTTCAAAAGCCTCATGCATATTTGTTACCATCACCTGCAACTCGTCCGCCGATGATACAAGTAGAACTTGATCATCAGCGTAAAGTAGACATTTGATGAGTAACTCATTCATCCTTACACCGCATCCACTTTCTTTCAAATCTTTTAAACAGCTATCCATGAATAGGTTAAACAACCACGGTGACGCTACACATCCCTGTCTAACACCCTTTTGGATGCTAAACCACTCAGTGTATGACCCGTTAATTCTCACGCAAGCTCTGGAATCCCTATAAAGAGATTTGAGTGCTTGAACACGGTTGTCGTCCAACCCATACATGGACAGTACCGACCATAGCTCATTCCTCAACACTCTATCGTAGGCCTTTTCTAAGTCCACGAAGGCACAGTAGACCTTTTGGCCTTTGCCCAAAAACTTCTCTACTATGCTTCGTAGAGAAAAGACCTGATCCGTGCATCCCATTCCTCTTCGAAAACCCGCCTGTGCATCCCATATTTTCGCATCGGTTTCTTTCACAACTCTTTCAACCAATACTTTCGCATACAACTTACCAACGACGCTGAGCAGACTAATACCCACATATTATAGATAAATTGCGCCCAGACTCAAATAATCGTACTCGTTATACCAAGATTTGTTCTGTGTGGGGATCGAACCCATCACCTCTGGCATAACAATCAAAGTCCTAGACCAACAGGCCAGTCAAGACTATAATTGGTTAGTGGAGTAAATTAATTATGACAACAATATTTTTAAAATACCTAAATCAAACAATTTTCCTGCTACGTTGTAGAAATATCGAGTCCATATATAAATAGGCACATTTAAAATAAGTATTAAGTATGCTTTGATTATGTTTACTTTGTTTCAATTGTAACTAAACACCTTCTTCTAGGTACCTTATTTCATCAAAATAGCCTTTGAGAATTGGCGGGTATAAAAAGCTGGATTAGAGCTATTTTAACTATGTCCATTTCCAAATCTTCATCGGTAGCACAGGAATGTCAGTCTAATGTGGTTCATGTGTAAAGATTTTGAACTGGTCATTAGGATGGGGTCAATCTAGCTTCCCACACCGGAAACACCATTAATTATATAATGAATCTGTTAGAAAAGCTGTTGACAATATTTTTCGTAGTAACGTGCCAATCTCGCCCATTTAATTCAAAAAGGTACGGATCAAAATAATGAGTACAGAAAACTATCAAAAATAGTTCAAAACAGATTAAAATTTAAAGACATCTTACATCATAATCTGTATTACAACTTTTAGATAACAAAGTTTTCTTAATTATAAAATTAACTGCATATAAATAAAAAACTTATTTGTCTAAAAAACGACTTAATAGAAAAGATTATATTTAAGGTTTTCTATAGTACAGAAGTAGTAGGAAGCTTTTTGGGTTTTAATTAAGTTCATTTTAATGTATAGTGCTACAAACTTATCTGACCCGGTGGGCAAAAGTAGAACTAACGACGCCAGTTTGAAATGTCAATCGGCCTGTTATTCCATGACATTACTGCCATTGATTGTTTGTTGCACGTATTTATTTTTCTTTATGTGGTTTTTAATTGTGAAAAATTCCGAAAGCTTTAAAAGGTGATGCGAGGAACGTTACGTTACAAGTATTGAATTATATGAAGGAAGACAAACGCCTTCAGGCACCAATTATACCCTTCAATAAGTCGAATGAACGCGTAGCTGCTGCTACAGGTTAGTGTTGTCAGCTTCTGAATAAATGCGAAATCCCCCTCGCACTTTAAATTAAAATAAATATTTTAAAATATTCATTATTTATTTAATTTTTGCTATTTCCATTGTAGGTGTCCGGGAGCGATTTGAAAGAAAACTTGTGACAGAAAAAGAGCAAGCAGATGCAAAAATTTATAGCAGATCAGAATATTGGTAGATCGAATTCTGAAATCCTATCATTGATTGCAGAAGCTTTTGATAGAATAACAGTCAATAAATGGCAAAAGCATTGCAATCATGTAAAAAATATTGAAAATGTGTATCGAAAAAGGGATGGATACTTAGACGAGCATTTCATCATTCATTTAGGTAGTGATAGTGAAAGCAGTGATTCCGATAATGATGATGATGAAATGACTTCTGAATTAAACCATTCCGGTGACATAATAATACCTGGAGTGTCTCTGTTAGAGAACACTCAGCATACATTTTATGTAAATGATCATAATTATTGTATAAAATTATAAAGATTTGTAATGACAGTATTTGTTTGCTTTTTAGTGAAGTAACATTTACATTACAATGTGCATATTATTTTTACCCACTTTATTGCAAAAAAATTGTTACTAGCAACACTAAATGCGATAACAGCGACGCTGCCAGCGGGCCAGATAAATTTGCAAGACTGTAATCAAATTTGACATGTATGTTTTTAACAAGGAACACCTATATTATCAGGTAAATATTTGCAGTGAAAAACCTATTTGGATGTCTTCAGTTCCATGCATTCAAAAAGGAAATTTTCCGAAAGATAACTTCGTACGGAAATCTAATGAGTTCAAAATTCTTATATCAGGCATGTATTAACTATATCAGTCTAGTGTCGGATATTTTAGCTAACAGAAATGGGTTTGTTGTATTGGTATTAATTGTCAGTAATAGTCAATACTACCTGTACATATACAGAATATTAATTATAACTTACATTAACTGTAAAGTCCCTAATGCTATGTCAATAAAATTACGAGCACAGTGATCTATGGAAGGTTGTTGTTGGCTTCTGTGTCTCTATGCGTATCGCTTAGCAATTACCTACTCGACTGATATGTTCACATTTACATAATTATGGATGTTCATATCTAATTGATAACGCAGTCCCAATTAACTAATGTCCCTGTTCCGTTAACTATTCGATATGTATCGGTAGCTTAGCTATCTAGATTTCAAATCTGCTTAAACTGTTAAGAAATACCTTGGCCACCCAAAAAACGAGACAACTACCTACTTACTACTTTCTAGGTTTCAGTATCATAAAACGAACGGTGTTGCATTCATCAACGTCGTTCTACTGAATATTTCGACATTCGATACCATTCGTCTCTAACCTGGGGTCAATGAAGTGAGAATTGATGCCAATTAACGTTGTGTGACCGCCGAACGACACAATTTGCTTGAGGGACATGTTAGGTAGTGTCGTTTCGGGACCAATAGCACTTTTGGGATTAACATTTTGCTAAGGGATTTTGAAGCGTAACAATCCCGCTCAGATTTCGTTTCTTAGTTTTCTACATAAAACATCAAAGTCTTTTTAAACCGACATACAAAATTCATGAACCTTCGGGAAGTTATACTTTTTAAACATATTGGCCCAATGCATTTGGTAGCTTAGTGATCTTGCAAGTATTATCTATTTGCCTTTTATCATGTCTGGTAGTTTACGGTAACATGGGTGATTAATTTGCTCCACCCTATAACGAGGGTTCATGTCTTTCTACAGAGTTCTATCAATACCCAATGCTCGTAGCCATAGACTCGTTTATTAATCTATGATTTAATTTATTCAACGTTGTAATCACGACAAGAATTATTGGAGGTGTGCATACTTCGCTGTGCGATTCGAGGCATAGGTTCTTAACCTCTAATACTCTGTTTATGTTCTGCGGCGCTACAGGAATTTACGTTTCCTATGCATAATATATGCTTAGTTTTAAATTAATTAACTTCCCACCAAGCACTTCATCATACCTGCTAAATGATGCTGTTATAATTAAAACTACCGTGAGGAGCTAATGACGTCGTGCGAGTCGCATTCGCCCTGAAGATGATCTAAAGAGGTCGAAACTGTGAGCCGAATCCAACATAAAATTAATTACGTGTGTTGCCCGTTACCATGTTGTCACTAAATAATGCTTGTCAATAATTTACTTGAATGTTGTATCGCTACTAGTAACTATCAATCAATATAAAATAGATTGACCAATTTATCAAGCACATTCTCTCTGTCACGTGAATAACTGATGAAATCGTCAGTAAGCTTTCGTGATTCTAGCCAATTAATACATGACGGAATCAACGAAAGACATAAAACAACCTTCGGATTTCCGAAGTGTTCTGAACTTGGATTTCGTTTAATCTGTAACCGTTATTCCCCAAATAAAACTGAACTAATCTTTAGGTGTGGTTCAAATCTGTTATGATGACACCGACCATTACACGCTTCCGTCACACAGATGATCGTCAGTAAAAATAGATTCGTGTTTGATCGCTGACTACTGATTCGAATCGGAAGCCATTAAAATAATTCATATGCCTTTTAACAGTTTGTTCAAAAGCGTTTCTATTGCTTCTTGGCACAATTTGAGTTGTTGTACTTTGAAGTCTTCCTTTTTTATTGTATATTCAAGGTTCTACTAATGTGGTATCCAAATACGATTTTAGAAAAGCGATCATTAATACTGACTGCCTTGTAGTCTATTGGTTTATACAAAACTCTGAAGCCATGCTGTTACTGAATTGTCTTATATCGCCGCATTGTCGTAAATATGTTAACTAATCTTTCTTTTTTGCATGCATGGAAGGCATATTCCGAATTATGTGCAGAGTTTCAAATTTGGCATTTAATAAGTGACGCGTTGGATTTTAAACCAGAGAATGAAGATACAAATCCTGTTAATGATCTGAATTTATTATTCCCAGAAAAATATTAGACTTATAGTAAAAGAAAAGGCGATGGAGGCACAAGTCGAGATAACTGTAATTATTAACTTAACAATCGATTCATCATAGATATCTGGAAAAGATGTCATATTCTAAAGAAGAAATGTAATTAAAATTAATAAAGGGAGTCATTAAAGATAATGAACACGTACTTCCATTACAGTCCACTTACTAGGCGACGAGAGACGTTTAAGCATTTATACTGCCATGCCTTATCAGTCCTTGTTAGTTGAGATAACATTATATTTTAAACCTTGTGTTACTATACTCACTTCATCAATATTAGTCGTAAAAATATTCTAACTTTTGACGTTTATAACATCGTCTTGTCGTCGGTAAACGAAATATATGGCAGTAACTTTATAGCCTCCCACGATATGCTATGTCAACCGGTAAATGTCCTGCCTCGTTTCAACCTCGAATGTTGTGGTGGGAAATATTATATCATGACATAACAGCTTATCGTACGTTGCTGATGTCATTTCTAACTATTGTTTCTGTCTAATTCAGAAACGGATTCGTCTATTTAGAGTTCTGAATACGTAAGATTTATGTCACCTACATAATGTAGGTATGGCTTATTACGCTCTATTGCGATCCACGTGACATTATGTGGCTTCCGTCGTAAAACAGGGTTTATGTAAATAACATCCATGTTTATTAGGCCTTGTATGGATCACCCCGCGGGGAAAAAATAAACATACATAACATAGCTTTTAGTAATTAACTCGGGACTTGTCACTGTCACATTGGACGGGGAAAAAGCGGCCTTGACCGTGGTATTTGAAAGGCCATTGTCATCTAATTTTACTTTGGTTCTAATGACCTTTATGACGAGAGTATCAAGTGCTGTTCTTTGACCTTCTAATGTGTTTGCTCGTGTTGTGTTTATTAATGGTTAAATTTTGGCCTAAAAATAAAAATATTAGTCTGGTTTCGATGGAGTTTCCAGTTGCGTGTAACTGCTGATGGATTAAGTTAATTGCTGTGATTGCGTTTGATTTATTGCTCATTTATAACTGTCGCAAGCTTGATTAATTTGATCTGTCATCTCATCAATATTTATGATAGATTTAAATTGTCTGTTTTCCCATTTCTGGTCCCTACAAGTTCGTTACATTGAGAGATTCACTATATTCTGCAACAGAATTCATTGTGCATTCAACTAGACTTAATGACATTTTGCTTCCTGTTTATTTGGATACTTAAAATAGTTTTATTAGGGATGTTCGGTGTCCGTGGCAAAGGTTATATTGGTATAACACGATTCCTTGTTTGTGACATATTATACTTATTCAATGCCGCTATATGATTGGCTTAAATTAGGCGTTCCGAGTTAATTTTATCAAACGATGTATGCACCTAATAGTCCTATCGCTGTGGTGTTAAACCAATATCCATTATCTATGCTTACGTTTATGCTAAAAATAACTATTTCCGGAGATACGGGTGCGGGTGTGACAAATATAGCATACGAATTCAGTAAAATTGTTTTGGTATATTTACGCTGAATAGTATATGATAGATAGATACACTTTATTGCACAAACAATAAAAAACATTTTACAAATAAAAATATATTTAGATAATGTATCATTGGCGGTCTTATCGTATAATAGCGATTTCTTCCAGACAACCGTAGGATGGACTAGCATAATTGAAAATGACAGGCAGCTGATAGTGTACCGTCGTCAGTTCTAGAGAGTGTAGTGTCCTAACATAATAATAAATATACTACATAGATTAATGTACTTACATACATTCATATTCATACATAAACATGTATAATAAACTAATAAATATTTCATAATACCATCAATAAATTTATATTAAAAATAGAAACTGAAAGAAATAAGATGTTGTCCAAGAACGCCGGATCTTCAGTAACATCATAATTAGATAATCGAATAGTTCTTTATTATTATAAATAAATAAATATCCTGGTACAACTGTCATCATCATCATCAGTCTAGATATCGTTCACTGCTGGACATAGGCCTCCCCCAAAGGTTTCTATAACGTTGCCATTTGGAGGGGTTTGCCGAAATCGCTTGGCATGCGAGTTGGCGACCGTTTGTTAGGTGGTACCTATTACATTGGTGACTTGATCACCACGGGATGTAATGGGGTAGTTATTATTTCAGTTATTCTTTCTGGGCCGGGGACAACACGATATAATGCGTGCATACCGGTAATTACTCCAACAAGCTGTTCACAATTGAGCAGAAATCTTAATTGTTATATCCGCATTATATTTTAATATTGCCACTGATTAGTCAGTTTCTAACATTGTTCGCAAATTATACCGTACATGTTTAACTGGCACATTATCAAGTATGGTATAAATATCTAACCGTTTATGTATAAATGAAATTTTTACTCTTAACATATGCAGTAACCATTTTGCCAGATGTTGTTAAATGTTTGAATACTTTACGTTGAGAAACACAAAAATTTCAAGACTAGCTACTAGATAATATGAACCTTTTTTGGTGAATCCCCTTTAAATTAAATGTTTTAAAACGTTTGGCAAAAATTGGATTGTATTACTTTCGTAATTATATGTTATTGGCTTCGACAGATATCAAAAGTGGTTACCGGCGTAACCACTTGTGGTACCAGTCAAAGCGTATAACCTATTTCAGTATCTATTTTATTTCATAAGTATCATTGCACACACTTGTGCACTATAATATGTCCTGCGCAATTGGCTAATCTCCATTGAGAATGGCCGCCGTGGCCGAAATTCGGCCGGGAAGACATCATAATTCACAGAGTGATGGTGCTGCTCATTCTCTGTTATTTATTCCCTCGGGACGATTTCTAGATCCCCCACGGAATTAGATAGGATGTTCATATTCGTTGCCGTCAGCCACACAGCTGTTCTGTAACCTTATTAATATAATAAAGTTTACTATTAAAATCTGTAGTAACCATTGTCCCAGCTAATGTGACCTCCGTAAAAATAACTTAATTATTGTCTTGTGTTAAAATACTGGCCCTTAAGCTGCCAAGGTTCTCCGCTCAGTACTGCCAAGTTTATCGTGCCAGGAATCTAACCTTCACAAATTTTCCTTAACACGGATGGGATAAGGTAAATCTGTTCTCATCAAATTACCTTATACAATCGTGTCATTGTCGGTTGGCAGTACCGCGCGTATGCTAGGCTCGTTTGTCATGCGCGACGGCATGAACAGCGGATGGCAACTGATATAATATGGAATTCGTTGCAAGTTACAAGCGTATCGGTTTTTTGTCGTGTTTAGACATCATACTGCGGAATAAAGTTGATTTATATGTCCGTTAGCGTGGTCTGTAGATGCTTGCCTTTCACGCCGTAGGTCGTGGGTTCAATGCCCACCCAGGACAGATATTTGTGTGCATGAATATGTCTGTTTGTCCGGAGTCTGGGTGTAATTATCTATGAAAGTATGTATTTACAAAAGAAAAGTAGTATATGTAGTATATCTGGCTTCCATACTTCCATAGTACAAGCTTTGCTTAGTTTGGGATCAGTGCCGTGTGTGAATAATATCCCAGGATATTATTGAATATTACTCGTCAGCAAGTGGAAGCCATCCGCTCGGGCCCTAGTGCCCGGGAAGTCATCGCTTTGATTCCTGCATCTAACGATTTTTGTGTGTAAATAAACCTTGTAGATTTGTACCTTGCCACGTAGAGCACGTTACTGCTGCGGTGTGTAAGCCTGGTCTTAAATCTTGCCTATGGCACTATGGGCTTCGAGGTCAGTTGATCTATTAGCTGAATTATTTCTGATAACGCCCTAACAAGTTCACCGGGCAAACGATTGGCGATCGCAGTATCATGGTTATAGGTCACGGAAATACGCTGCTGCCCATTGCATGCCCATGGTAGACATTTCCTCGGGATGACTTCTAGGCCTAGGGATGTGAGGGGAAGGTGATATTCGTCGCCTTCACCAATCAACGAATCCCAATAGATACGGGGTAAAATTTAGGGGAGATGAGTATGGTGATGTCGCGGAAACGTCGTCGTATGTTTTCCCTAACGTAATACGATCTAATGAAAGATATTAACGGGTAACTGCCGTAATCAATTTTATGTTGGATTTGGCCAACAGTCTGATGACTTCCTGAAGAAGTTGAAACTGTTGGCCCAATCCAACATCGTTCGTTACCCGTTACTATCTTTCATTATGTTAGCTCATCACGTCAGTTTTAGTAAGACGATCTCATGAAAATCGGAATTATATCAAAATCTAAGCATTGTTACAAACCCTGATTGCATATAAATGTATGTATTAATAATGACTATTGCTTGTTTAATAGTATAGCATATAGATAACGGTTGCCAGGTGTTAGATATTTGAAGAGTTATCAATTTTATCATATTATCAGAAACTGAAGGTCGTGTTGTTTCTATCCCGGTGGTGATTTAATTGCAAATTTGAGGTTTTAGGTTTTCGTACTAAAAGGGCGGAACGTAGCTGTTTCTGTCCATTTGTCGGTCTGTCTATCCGTATGCCCATACTCTGAAACTAAATTACTTCAATGATAATTTGGAAAATATGTTTAGAATTTGTGCCATATATTTAATTTAATTATGATGAGTTATTTCTTTTTCCAGACTAATAGATTTAAAATATATTGTCTTGTTTTAAGTCCAAAAAAAATAACGAAAGTTATTATATATATATATATATATATATGTCGGAGATTCTGACGGATTTAACTCCGAAACATCGTCGGTGTCCGCCATCATGCACGTGGTTAAAAGAATCAGTGCGCACACCCGGCGCGGTCGAGCTCTGGATGCCAACTGTCGTGTCGCTAACACACTAATGTCACTTAGACAACTGACAGACGTCAAACGTCACTTAGACAACTGACAGACGTCAAACGTCACATGCTACAGTTCATAGACAACCTCGTCTCGAACTACTGACTCAGTGAGTAGTGTTTTCCAAACGCTAATAGACGGCGTTACTAGTAGCAACAGTAAACAATCCTTTTACTTAATTTCTCCCACATATATATTATATATAGTGTTTGTAGTGTTCTGTACCCAAAGAATTCCAAACAAAACCTTAATTACTAAACTCCCCTGTCCATCCGTCCGCCTGCCAGCGGGCTGTATCTCATGAACCGTATTACATTGCCAGTCGATTTTTGACAAAGTACGAATTTCTAGTGCCGTCAGCAGTGCCGTGCCTACTAGATATTTCTATAACAAAAAATGCTACTACTAAAATATCAAATAAAAAAATAAAGGGCGAATATAAGTAACGTGAAATTTGCATGCTGTGACCAGGATCAATTTAAAACTACACTAGTTAGGAATTTGGTATTCCTGAACAACATGTATGTGTTGTTCAACATGTACCTAAATGTAACACAGAATTCCAAAGATGCAAAATTCAAACAACAAACACATAACTTTCACATTCATTGTATAGTTTATAAAGTATGACCAAAACAAACAAACATTATTTCTTTCGCATGTTGTTGTGAAGTTATGTTCGTCATGCACGTACATATATGAAATATTAGAGAATATATACATTATATGAAGACCGGGGCCCGTCTCACACTTCTCCTTGTTTTTCTAGCTATTCGTCCATGCATGATTACTAGTATTATCGTTTGTGTAATTAAAATACGATATATAGCCTGTGACGTCATTCGCAACAGCCAATATTTGTTTAGGCAATAGGTGCAGGAAAGCGTCTTCATTGAAATACCCGTGTCAACTAAGTAACTAAGTACAACACGTCAAATTTAAATTTACTGAGCAAAATATCCAATATCAAGTCTGTCGACAATCCCTGCCATATCAATCGCCCGCTATCTCGTTCGCTTCTACATTGCTCAGTGGCAGTGCAGTTGTGGTGGGTGTGCGTTACGGACGGAAGTTGTATGCTCTCGCGCAGTCAGATTACCTCGTGTTCACAGACCAGTGCTCAACCGGAGTGGGGATTGGAATGTACAATTTGTGAATTGTGCCGTGTTTCTTATTTTCAAATTGTGATTTTGTGTTGTGGCATGTTTTTATATTAATTGGATGCCGTTCAAGTGAAGTTTGTCGAATATTTCTCTCACTGATGACTTGTTTCATAAAAGGTATGTCTTGTAGCTTTCGTAAAAGATTCTCGTTGTGTGTTATGCATTTGATTTCGTTTCCGATTCATTCTCATAATTTATTCCGTGTCTGTATACGCACAGGAAGCTATTTATTATGCACAGAACGTAATGGAAATACCTTATTAGGTACTACTCAGCTAATATCGTGCTCACTCACTACTCTTTTGATATTTACTTTCATAAATTAGGTAGATTTTTGAGTGTTCAATAAATAAAAGGCTTCAAGATAAAAGCTTTTATTAGCCGTAATGTTAAGGGAAAGTTGGGTAATTTTTTGAGATGGAATAAAAGTTAGCATAACATAGAGGTCGCAATACTCCGATCGCAGAGCAATTTTTCATGGAACTCCCTATTGAATCCCGATTGAAGTAGCTATTATATAAAAAATCCGCGTACGGCTACTAAATGAGACTCGCGTACGTTGGCCTCAAATATATGTATAATCCCCTCTCAACGCAATTATGTCCTCTTTATCAGTCTCGTGTCGGAATCTCTATTACCGAGACCTCATTCTCCACGCAAATGTGTGATAAAGAAAACAGTAATACTCCAAAACTGAGATTTGGTGTTCTTCTAGTTCCCCCTCCAAAACCGTTTCAATGTTGTTAATTAATCAAATGGCAACACAATTCTAAGTCACCTGATTGGTATGACAGATATGGCAATGTGAAATATGCTTTTAATGGATATTTGTAGGTCCATAGCTTATACAAGAATAAATATTGTATAATATATAATAAACTAAGCAGAGCTTGTACTATGGAAACCAGAGAACTGATATACTACATAGGTAGGTATATTACTTTTCTTTTATAGATACATACTAATATCTTGATTATCTTGGTAGATAATATTATTACGTAAAAGACACACTAATCTAGTCTTGAACTTCAAGGAGCAAAATTAAGAATACGTTTGTACGGGCAAAATTATATTTTGGATCTAGTATACAAAAATTTATACTTAATACAAATATTCATAAGTATACATAAATTAATCCATTATTCTGTCTATGATCTTAGTCATGCTAAATTGCAGATGTAATTGTTGGTTGTGTCTAGACATGTAAAATGACTGAATATGACTAGTCACAATTGTCATAAACATTAAATGACCGGTCATTTACTGTCAAAATCAGTCATTTTGACTCAAATATTATTGTCTATTCTCGACTACCACCCAATCATTTATTTATTTAGGTACCCAATTTATATGCAAGTTTAAATGAAGCAACGTTTTATTTTGTGTTATATCATGAGAGGATAAGCCGACATCAAAGTCGATGCGTGAGGCTATGCGACGTTGCCATTTTGTCTTAAATCCACGCATGATTAGAAATGTAAAATGATTAACACTATATAATAATACTATAAGTCATAAAAACCACTTTTTTGTTTCAATTTAGAAGTTGTAGACTTTTATCAATGTCAAAAACTTAAAAGGTACTAAAATATTACTGAAATCAAATTGTCTGAAAATTACCATTTTTGTCAACTAATGACCATTTTTGACCAATTTGACCGTAAATTACAGTCAGTCTAATTCAGTCACTTTAGTCATTTTCAACACTAGTTGTGTCTAACTTAAGTTTCGTCGCTGTGCCAACAACTAGATATGCCGAAATATTACAAGTTAGCGAGTAAAAGTTAGCATAAAGTATACACCGGCTTGAAATGTTTTTCAATTTTACAGTTCAGTGACTCGAACATAATTCCGTGAAGCTGTATGATTTATGATACCATTGAAACTGGTTTTTGCCAATAAAATATTAGTACTTAATACAGTTCTTGACACGAAAGTTATTTTAATATAGAGATTGCCCTAGACAGGCTAAGAAAGATCGAAAGAAGAGTTTATGGTCTTAGCGGATCTATGGAAATAATAATAATATCCTGGGACATTATTCAATCACAGCCATCTGATCCCGAACTAAGCAGAGCTTGTACTTTGGAAGCCAGAGAACAGATATATTACATATACTACTTTTATTTTGTAAAAAGGCGTTGTCTTTTAAAAAAAGAAAAGAAAGAATACATATTTATATAAATAATAACACCCAGAATCGGGACAAACAGACATGTTCATGCACACAAATATCTGTCCTGGGTCCACAACCTGCGGCATGAAAGGCAAACATTTACCAACCACGCCAACCGGCTTGTCATTCTAAATTGAGTCCACCAGAACTCACTACGAGTATTAAGTGCCTAGTTGGTTAGATTTAGTTTTTTGCAACTGTCGCTCGTCCGATTGAGGATCTGAAGGCGCATTTCAACGATAAAAGTGTAAACTGAGGGTATTGTAGGGCGATAGTGGTTACCGGCTATTAGTTCTATTAATGTGCAGATATGTTTTAGGGCAGGTCACGTTATTGCCGATTATTTTCCGGCAATTGTTAAGCAGGAAGGATTAATGAGGTGGATAGCCAAGCATTGTCCTGTCTTAGCTATAAATTAAATCTGTAAATCTGTGTATATGTCATTCGAAAACTAAGGAAATATTAAGTCAATGATCGTATCGATCGATCGATTTATCAAGCAAGGTTTACTGCGCGACCTTGATGTATGTACATACATAATCATCACCCTGAATTATTGGGGCAAATGTGTAAATCTACCTGTTACCACAACCCTGCGAGTTGTCCTGGTGTAATATCTACAAGGCAACAGACAGCAGCGTCTCTCTGAGTATTCGGACATTCATGCTGGACAATCATGCTGTGATCGCCAACCCGTCTGCCAAGCGTGGAGATGACCTATCGCTTCAAGATCCTTAGGGGAGGTCTATGTTTTTAACAAGATAACAGATTGCCAATATAACTCTTCCTTACCTTAGCCGTTGCCATTGAGTTTGGCTGCCAGTCTGTTACGGTTACATGCCAAACCACAGTAAATAAGATAGTTAGTCTAGGAGTCCAGATTCTATTTGGCTTTTGACTATCTGTAACGATTGTCATAGATGGTCTTATGAAAGTCTACACCAAGAAGGCTTAACGAGCTCTCTGGGGCACACTTGCATCAACTGACCAAACCTTGAAGTAAATCTTCGTGATGACACAGAGATGGTTCGGTGAGGCGATTAAATCCGTGACCTTCTGGATACAGTCCTCTACCGAAGAGGTTACATATTCAGGTCAAAGACTGTCTGACTGACTTCTACAATCCAAGCGAAAATTCTTCAGTAATATATAGATGTCGCTGTCACAGAATTTGGTATAGTGGGAAACTATATATTTAGAATTTGTTGACCCGTGCCCTTAAATGTGCTTGCACACGCCATGAATATTTGTAACCAAATTATCGATTGCGCCGTACTCGAGTCGCAAAACGGGTCGTTTTTTTATCCCCGAGCCGACAAGAAGGATGTTATAAGCTTCAAGTCTATTTTTGTCCTCTTACATCATTGCTCTCCACCTGTAAAAATCGCCTTTCTCTTTATTCTTTTCTGGGTACTACTAAGTATGATAGTCCAAAATACATATGACAGTCATGCTATATGCAAATATGTCATGCAGATATGATAGGTATGAAAGATTCCTAGACTAGCCTACTTGTACACACTGGATAACATCGAAACCGTCATACAAGTGGCCTTTCAGAAACTCTGTGCTATAAACAAGGTACGGCGGATTTTAGCCTTAACAACTGTGCCTGCTGTACAAACACACAAGTTCGGTCCAGCGTTTAATATGGCTCTCATTTGGAATGACTCCGCAAAGCAATTACTCGATGCTTTGGATATGTTGCAGCGTTGCGCAACTCGCCAGTATTGATGACGAGGAAGTCACTTAAATATTCGACACTACAATTGTGTCGCGATATTGCCGCACTCAGCACATTGTCTGCCAAGTCAAGTCAAGTGTTCCACGGCGAGTGCTCCGAAGCATTTATTCTCATTTCTCTCCAAAATACGCGTGGTGTGCTTCGGTGCAGTGTAACCGCTGTACTTTACACTCATTCCGCTGTAACACTATCGGAAAATTAAATTCTTATCTCGTACACGCGTTTCCTTCTAACCTCGGCATGTAATTGGGTGTTGATGGTATGACTGTACATTTTCGTTTTCACATTTCTACCCCACAGACACTTAAGATCGGGTGGATTCGTGTCCCTTGCCAATTCAATATATTGAAATGCACATCAATGAATCTCTCAATTTATATTGATCAATTAAATCATTTTTATATCAAGAATACTGATTGCACATTAAATTTACCCGGGCGTACCTGAAAATGTGTTACGCTACTAGAAAAGTAGGTTATGTTAGGTTAGAAATGCGACCTTAGGGTAAAATAATTAATATATTTATAGGGTAGGGAATTTTTTATAATAAAAAATGAATATTTTCGATATGCAGTTATATATTGCCCCATTCAATTGTAATAAAATCTCGCTTGCACCGAGATTTCCGAATATACCTGCAGGTATATTATTATTGTAATGTAATTACGAAACCTTAGACTTTTTAAATTTGATTTTGTCTCGTGCTATCCGATGCACCGACTTATTTACGCCGTATCATTAATTCGCGTCCTCGAGGAAGATGCGCGTATGAAGATGCTTCTTGTCGAATTTAATGATTCTAGTATAACGGAAAGTAAGCTATTAATAGGCTGAGTAAAATGTCAGTGCAAAATATACGGTATAAACGCCGTATCTTTTGATTACGTTGACTTATTTTCTTTACACGTCTTAAGACATTATGATATTATTATTAATGACAAGTTAATTTCTACCCACTTTTATGAGAAATTAATTTTTAAATACATAACAAAGTGGTCCTACAAGAGTTCCATTTTATTTTGTGCTACGGAACATTTGTGAATAAGATGTTAAAATATGTTGTCTCAACATCTCATACGACACTCCGATAGAATAATATATTTCCAATACCATCAACGTTTGTTTTAGATCCTCTATAAATTTACTTATTCAGTATCCGTTCGTATTTATTTAAGTAGGTAAATCCTGCATTCCTGTGAAAATGTATTTTCATCCGCCTATTGAGTCCTTAGAGTACCATAGACAATAAATGGGTTTTCTTATTGACATAGTTTTTGAGGAAGGAGGTTTACGATAAACGGATTTGTTAGGGCTTCGTTATAATTTACTTAAGATGCTTAAGGATTATGGTGTTAAGGAAGTAAGCATACTTAAGCTGATTTTATGAGTATAGTAAAGCTCGCAGTTAATTTAGGTGAGTTGGTTTATATTGCTAGCGATTATGTCTTACGCCACTATACTAATTTATATGTCATTTCATCTATCTTACTAATATTAGAAATGCGAAATTTTGTGAGTATGGGTGTTTGTTACTCTTTCACTTAAAAACTATCAAACGTATTTTGATGAAACTTTGTAGCAATATAGTTAATATATCTGAATAACACACAGGTTATAATTTATAATGTTTGATGCTGGTAAAAAGGTAGCTCGTATGAATAGAACTAAGATTCAGACATCTTTAAAATTAATTGTAATTTAAGTGCGGGTAGGAAAGAAACCCACGGCTGACAGAGAACTGTGTAACTACTTAAACTGTTTATATTGATAATCCGCGCATCAATAATGCACACTTTACGTATAATTAGCCGACAGGTTCGCTTATTTTCCCTTAGTATTACACGTCAGAACTGAATTGATATAACTGTGTGGTATAACAATGCCCTGTCCTTTTCATAAGAACTGTGTTAGTAAGACATGCAACGATCTTTAAATTTGTTTAGTTGGCGTTGTATAGAAGCAACGGCATTTTTTTAATTTGAATCGTACCTAAGTAATTTGTTTTCGGAATTAAATTTACCGCCCTTAAACAAAATAACGTCACAAACGTCAATCAATTCGACGGTCTGTTTAATTTGTATATTACACGATTTGTCCGTTGATTATGGATCGATGTTGTTTATTTTCTTTTTATGGGATGAGGAAAGTTTTTAAAATGGTCATTACAAAAAAAAATGGTATAATATTAAAAACGTTTTATAGATATTAAAGCAAGAAGCCTGCTTTTTAAGTCTGCTAAAAACTACGCCCTTAGATACATGGACCTCTACGTCTTTATTATGTACACAGTAAGGGTGATTTACGCATTTCAACTGGATACACTGACGTACATTTAATTCAAATGATTTATTTCGGAAAATATCCATATAATGTTAGTATAAATTAGCCTAATGTTAGTATCAATTATATTAAGGGTGTCTGGACTCTTACCCACCTGTGTAAAAGGGGAGAGGCCCACCGTTCTGAACATTCAGGTTGCCCAATGGCTTGGACGAGAAAGCGCAAGCCCTCCATCATGGAAGCGCAGCGCCTCCGCATGATCGCGGCGAACCCGTCGACGCACGACTCCGCGAATATCCCTGACGCGCTACACCGCAACGGCAACCCCAAGAAAGACGACCCTGAATGCGTTATTGTACTGTACGCGCAGGTCGATGTATGCCCGCTGGGTATACTTGGTCCACAGACTGCACGTGTAACACGACTGGCACAAGGCCTTAAAGAGCGTTATCTTAACAGGGTTACTGCAGCGTGGGTGTTATAAATTCGTTTGTTAAGTGTATATTAAGCGTATTTTCATTTGTAGTACAGCGTTGGGCTAAGGCGGAGGTCATAAGTTCAAGCACAGCCGCAGGGTATTTTTGCTTAAACCCGTTCAATTTCATGTTATACGAGTATATACGAAATTTTATCGTTTGGGTCTCAAATATTTTATGATGGTATTATGTGTATATCCTACTAATATTATAAAGGAGAAAGATTGTGAGTGTGTGAATGTGTATGTTTGTTACTTCTTCACGTCTAAACGGCTGGAGCGATTTAAATAAAATTTGGAACGGAGTTAGCTGACGCCCTGGATTAACACATAGGCTATAAATATATAAAGTTTAACACGGGTAAAACCGCGGGGCACCGCTAGTAGAAAATTAAATTCACTTCATTAAGTGTGTGTCAGTAATGTCAAAATAAAAGCTTTTTACTAAACGCATATGAAGATATAAACGGTACATACTTATGTACCTTTATCAAGTCTCTACTAAATAACAAAAATCAAAGAATAAAAAAAAATGTTTGTCTTTATGTCTATTTATTTCGTCTTATATATATACACTTTTATAGATATGTGGGCGCCAAAGTTGTTTCATATCGTTTGGTCTATTGGTCCACCTGTGTAAGATAGTACTTACACAGGTGGACCGATATTAACCAGACATAGCTAAGAATCACCGCAAGGAAACTGACTTCCAAATGAAAAATCTCATCGAAATTGGTCCATCCGTTTGGGAGCTACGATACAGGCAGACACTGGTTCTTGGCTATGTTGGTTAATATAGGTCCCCCTGTCTAAGAGTATCAGGGCGCTCTACCCGCTAAGTCACCGAACATCGATTTTTTAAATGGCGTTCAAATATATTAAGGTTAAAAATGACTTAATTAACGATTAATGACTCGCGCCTAATTAATCGTTAAATCGGCTTCCATGAGCACATGGGACGTCATAAATGATCAGAACTCGATTGTCAATGTTGAAGCCGATTTAACAATTAATTAAGTCATTTTTAACCTTTATTTATTTGAACGCCATTTAATAAATCGATGTTCGGTGACTAAGCCGGTAGAGCCCCAGCTCTTTTCCAAAATGATGTAATTATGGTTATTTATTATAGGTTAAAGTATTGAGGTTTACTTAGCCTTGACTAGTTGTTAATTACATTATAGTCATACTTTTAAATAGATTAGGATTATTGATTTTCGTATAACGATATTGAAACGGTGTTGGTGAAATACTAACTGAAAATCTTTTTCTAAGTTAATCAGTTGTTCTGTCAGTAATTTGATTTATTTGCTTCGTTGGTTTGGCGGTAGCGTGTTCAACCGCAGATAACAAGATCCTGGGTTCTAATCCCGTGTCGGGGCAAAATTAATTTTGGGATTTTTCCGTAAACAGAACTTTCTCACAATCAGCCCGAAATCGGCCGGGAGTTGGCGGTATTATACCCCCATGCCTCGGAGAGCATGTAAAGCCGTCGGTCCTGAACCTGTCCTGTTCGACTGTGTCGCTAGTCGTCCCATCGGATCATGAGAGTAATGGAATAGAAAGTGCCCCTGTGTTTGCGCACACACTTGTGCACTATAATATGTCCCGCGGAGATGGTAAGTCTCCATTGAGGCTGGTCGCCGTGGCCGGAATTCGGCTAGGAGGACATTATTATTATTTACTTTAATTTGCAACTCTTTATAATTTATAACTTTATGTTTGTGGGTAAATGACCTTAATACACGATTTCTCGCGCCTCACTACGTAAGTAGTATTTATTCTGTGGCCTCACCGTATAATTATCTTGTGTATAACGCTAATAATATTGAGTGTCAAATATTTTCTAAACAATAAGGTCACACGTAATAAAAAAGACATTTTCATGACCAGTATAATGAAAATGTCTTTTTTATTACGTGTTGCAATATAAACAATATTAACAGCCCCACAATTTGTTAATATATTTATTTACAATGCAGTGCAATAAAGGTTTTCGGCCTAGAAAGAATGACGGAGCCACCTCATACCATCCCGTGGGTGTCGTAAAAGACGACTAAGAGATACCAGGTAGTCGGCCAGCAGCGCCACCTGTGTACTATAGCTACTATCTAACTGCGGTCGCCAACTCACATGCCAAACGCAGTGACAACGGCAAACCCCTCCAAATGGTAACGTTATACAAACCTTTGGAGGAGGCCTATGTCCAGCTGTGAACGATGTCAGGCTGATGATGTATGTACAATAAAGTCATATTTATTTTCCACATGAGAGCAGTATGTTTTTTTTAACGTTCCGACTTTTGACTTTCTGCATACATTTGAAACTTTTCCATGTGTGCAGAACACATGGAAAAGCTCCCGTTGAATAGAAGAGCAATCTAAGATGGCCCCATAGTACCCCATTAAAGATCCTGAAGCGTGAAAGTGCTGTACGCAAGTACACCCCAACAAAGATAAGATAAGAAGATGGTCCCAGAAAATATCGACAACTTCTTTCCTTTCCTGGACCTTCTTAGTTTTCCTAAGACAGCAGTAGAAGTTTATAGTTAATTATGCTTGACAAAAATATCATACAGCAGCACATTTAATATGACTATATGAAAAGTAGGCGTTTATTGTTTCCTTTTTGCTTGCCATGAAAATGATAATTTTAATTAGTAAAACAGTATGTTGAATGTATATTAAATTTTCAAGTCTAATTTTAGTAAAAGTTTATTTGCAGAAACAAAAAATGTTGCTTTTGTAAATTTTTACAATATAGCCAGCCATCTCATAACACGCGTTCATAAAATAACTACGTCGTGTCGCTCAGATCGCACGCGGGAACATTCATTTTCGAACCAGACCCTTAAGCATATGAAAGAAGTTCAACTATAGCTTTTTATACAATGATTGTGTTCTTTATGGCCGTGGTCACCGTAGCCTAGTTGGTAGTGCTCCTGCCTACGAAGCTGGTGGTCCTGGGTTCGAATCCCGGTAAGTGCAAATATTTGTGCGATGAGCACGAATATTTGTTTCTGAGTCATGGATGTTTTCTATGTATATAAGTATTTATCTATCTATATAAGTATGTATATCGTCGCCTGGTACCCATAGTACAAGCTTTGCTTAGTTTGGGGCTAGGATGATCTGTGTGACATTGTCCCCAGATATTATTATTATTATTTATGATGTATACATTATATTGTGATGTCGACTTTTTATAAGAACAAACTCTGAAATTATACCAATTAATAATCATTAATTATAATTAATCCAGCACAAGTTTCTCAGAAATCGTCAAAAAACGTACTCAAACAAGCAGATTTTCTTAGTTCTACTCGACGGGGACGATACTGTTGGCGGAATTTCTTAGACTGCAATATCCGTTAGTTTCGTAACATAAACCCTCCATTGTATTTTAATTGTCATAAAAAGAGAAATTGTTGATATTAATTAATGCTTAGGGAATGTTATAATCATAACATAATTCGCGGGAAAGTGAAAGATATCAGATAAATATTTAAAGTTTTATAATAATAGAAATAGACGTTGAAGCTACATCCGTGGGATATATTTTGCATTAAGTATAATATGAGTGCTTCAGATCTACTAAAGTGAAAGTAATTAAAAGCAACAGTAGATAACATTGTTTCTTTTTGACTTAACTTATTATTTCATGCCTTTTTTTTCCACATATTCTCTAATACGTGTTTCACTACACTCCCTTTTTGATATACTTATCCTCTCTAACCCATCATAAGGTTGTCTGTAACATTAGTTAACATTGGAGGAAATTTAAGGAGCATACACTGTGCAGTGAAATAAGAAAAACTAATTTTTTGCACTCCCAAAGGAAGTTTGGAAGTTAATATTTTTCTGCTGATGTTCTAGACTTTGTTCAGATTCATAGGCAAATTCAACTCTTTTTTTGTCCACCATACATGAAAGAGCTTTGAGGTAACTCTAAAAAAAAACGAAGCTTATCTATATCATATCATATATAAAGCAAATTATTAATTCTGAGACACCGAACAAGTGGTGAGTGCAGAAGGCTTTTGGTAATTTAATCGACAAACATCTTGGGACACCCTATTGGGGCTCGGGGCAAGCCTCAGGGGTATGCTAATTTTAGATTGAAGTGCTCCGGTCTCCCCTTATCTGAGAAGTATTGACTTCACAAATATTTTACTAAGGATTGCAAGTAGTAATATAAGGACCGAGGAGTCGAGAAAATCTAGTTACGTACCGAAGTCGATACAAAACAAGTTGCGGTCCTAAGTCACGATTTCATTAGCATACCTTCGAATATGCATTATGACTAAATGTGTCTTAGCTCTAACTAGGTAATCTATTGTATATGGTATGCGCTGTGTAAAGTCTGTAGTGAGAATCCATTAATAGGGTTCCGTACCAAAATATTGAAATGGAAAGAAAGTACTTTTTTTAATCTTGATGATCGTATTGTTGCAAAAAAAGATTGGTGCCTTATTCTTTATTTTAATTGCAATTTCTGAACTGTTATCTAACTTAACCATCTATATTAATATACTAACAATTTTTGCCTTTAAATAAAATTAAATGTCATCATCATGTCAACCGAAATATTACCACTGCTGGATTAAGGCTTAGCCCATCGATCTCCACAATGGCAGGTCCTGCGTCACTTCCATCTAGCTGATTCCAGCGACCCTCACAAGATCATACAAAAATATATCGTTCCCAATATTTACGCTATTCACGCTTAAACTTTAGAAATATTTACAAAAATTACGTATCGTTAAGTATCTACTTGCAATATTTGGAAAACCGAAACATCTGCCTTAGCCTTTTGTTAGACATCTTGAAAAATCCTTCGCAAACAATATCTTTTATGCATTCAGCTTCAGTAGTACCTATAGGATAAATCACTACTCTTAAGTCTTTCCGCACTTGGGCGGTTTTATACTTTTTTTATACTTCACCAAGTGGTTCTTCGAACACCAGGAAGCATAAGCTTAAGGATTTTGTGCAAAGATTACCCGGTTTTTCGAGGTTTCATGTTATTCTTAGAATAAGGAAACTGTATCTTCTATGCAAATGTAACGGCCTACAATGTTACTTCGTTACTGGCCCGTTTCTATTATTCAGGATGCCTACAGAACCTTAAAAATGTACCCGTAGCACATTCGACGACGTTGGTGGTACACACTTTGAACTCAACCGGGTCTTTATTTCCTATGCAGTAAAGGCAGTTTTCGTATGAAAAGTGTATCCTCTGACGTCGACTGTACATTTTAATTTGAATCCAATTGAATTTGGTCAGCTGCCAACACTACCGAGCTTTAATTTCTGATTGCTTTTTACATAGTAATTTAATACGTTTTATAACGACTTAGTTATTTACTTAGGTATAAATGATAGCTTTGGTATTTGATTTATTTGTTTTTTTTGGGAATCGACTGATTTCATTGGTAATGAATGGAAAAACTAGAGTGCCTAACTAACGCCAATTTTTATTCGAGACAATTATAATTTTCAGGGAGTATTTTATAGTACTTATATCATTGAGAAAGATCTGGAAAAACGCTGAATAGTCAATTTTTAGGCCTCTTTGGAGGTCGGGATTGGACTTCAAATTTGTATCTCAAGCTGTAAGTCGCTTTTTAAAGGCAGCAGGTTCATATAAAAGTTTATGTTTTGGCGAATTAAGAATGCGCAAACTTAATACCATAAAGGAACATCTGAAAACCCGGTCGTATTCCAAGTACACTTAGAATTGTGGCGTCCTCATAGGTAAGGACTTGTATAAACACTTCCTACCACAGAACTCCAGATTGCTCCAAATTTATCCCTGTCATTATAAGAAATTGAAGGGACATTCCCTACCGTTGTATACTTCACGAATATATAAAATCAAATAACCTAACCGTCGAATTCCCAGTCTCAAACTAGAAACACAGCTGTAACTTTCCGACGGCGAAATGGATATTTAGGAAATTTTAATGGGAGAAACCACATTGATACGGGTCCAATGGGTTTAACCTAACAGTGTGCGAACCGGCCGGCTCGCCAAATCTAGCCCGTGATGGACTTTAATCAGGCATGCCAAAGTCCCACCGAAAGATAAAGTGTGTTCTTAAAATATGAGCGAGCACTGTTTCGTACTTTGTCCCAATGCTGATCAAAGCGTTTTTGCTGAACCTACATCGAAAACAGCTCAAATGCTTATTAATTTATTTATATCGTGTAAGTTTAATATTTTGTGTTAGTTTTTATAGAGATGTTATATCTGGATAAAAAGCTCTTCCTGATATGAGCAATTCTCTGATATTATATTTTACAAGCCAAATTTATAAGTGCCGATTTGTGAAGCTTCGACTGTTGTTGACTATACGCTTGGTTTACTAAACCCTCGCATGTAAATCCGGGGCTAAGTGGAGCTTGGCCATGTTCCAATTTATACAAAAGTTTATGTAAAACTTAACTAGTTTGTCGAAGATATTAATAAATCTATAACTAAATAGCCTTTAATTATGCACATAGGAATACGCGTCACCTTATAAAATATACTGCAGGTAATATGCATATGTAAAATATATTATTATGGTAATTTTCTCATGTGATGCAAAAGATGTGTGCAAAGAACGTGACAAATGGTAATCCGTTGTCTCTGCCTAACCCTCTGGGAAACACGCGTGAGTCTATGTATATTGTCATGTGTAAAAAGATGTGTTGCCATATGTGCCGCAGGCGTTATAAGCGGCGGTAAACCGCGTCTCACTACATAGTCCACATGGTTGCAGTGGATTCGGTAGCCAAAAATTACTTCTGCAAATGCTAGGTTTTATTTATACAAGCAGGTCGGGAACAAGCATATAGCCCATCTGATGGTAATCGGGCACTACTTCCCGTTGCCCACACTTCCCCTATCCCTTACGAGCTCTGACGACCTTAGTCACACCCAAGACCTCAATATTAAGATATAAATACTGTTACATGATTGTCTTAGGTGGAAGACAGACATGAAGCTCGTTCACACGGCTACATATCAACCTATGAATTTCCAATATAAGCTGACCTCTCAATGTATGTCTCATTGTTTAACGCAATTTTTCTATTGTTCCAGGTTATGTGTGCGTGCCGTTAGATAAGCAGTACTAGTGATAGGATTGTTGAAGTGATCCAACAGTGTGGAATGGTTCCTGTGTGTTCGCGGTATTTTGTTGATGTAAGTTTCTAAATGAGTTTGTTTTGTTTTCAACATAACTGCTGAGTATTGAGAGCTTTTTGTTCTCGAAAAGACCAGGAAGAAAGCAAAGGGGTAAGTGAACTAAAGTATTGCAAGATCTCAAATGAGGAAATAGAAATTCAAAGGAAGTAAAAAGGTACGTGAACTAAAGAATTGGAAGATGTCAAATGAGGAATGTCGTAAAAGTGAAGGTTGGAGTTAGGAATTAGATGATCATCCGAAAGGTTATTAGCAAGGGAATCCTAAAGATGATCTGCCAATGTGTATTGTTTGTAGCTTTACGCAGAGCACGTACCCGGAACGGTATAGGGTACTGGTTTGAGACCCACCGGATGATTAAATTTCTTTTCCCATTTGTGAGATCAGATTTAGGCTTTGCATTGCGAATAATGCTATAAAACTACAATTTTATGAGTTAAAATATGTCATGAGGGAAATGGAAAATAGATAGAGTAATGAAAAGAATCTTCAGATTTCGATAAAAGTAATTGTCGTTGAAAAGTAAACATTTGAGTAAGGAATTAACAAATGACGTGAGGAATATACACTCGCGAGCAACCAAATCGACTCAAGCCTTGTCGGCGCACACATACATTGATACAACTAAAATCATGAATGGAAATTATTAAAATGATATGTCATTCGAAAGCTTAAGATGTCAGCTTTAATTTGATATCATTATCATTGAAATCCATCCATCATTTTTGAAATAAATGATGTCTGAATGCAAGAGTAGGAAAAACGGGAATTTAGGAAAAAGGGTATGTGTCTCGTATTTGACAAATTAAACAAAAAAAATTAAAAATAAAATTATTTTATTTAAATCAGTATTTCGTATTGCCCCCTCTAGCCCTAATTACATCCCGCAGTCTGTTTTTCATGGACCTTATCAATTTTTTGACATATTCTTGAGGAATGCCGTCCCACTCCTCTAATAATGCTGTCTTTAGCTCGTCTACGCTTGAAGGGACTGGATTTCTGGCCCGAACTCTTCTTTTAAGCTCGTCCCATAAGTGCTCGATGGGATTCATGTCAGGACTGAGCGCAGGCCAGTCCATCGTGCGTAATTCGACCTCTTGCAGAAACTGTCGAGTGACTCGTGCCGTGTGGCAGCGGGCATTGTCGTGCATTAACACGAAGTCTTCGCGATTTTGATCATTCTCGGTCCTTCCAATCAGTAGGCTAATAAAAACGTTTTAAGCAGATTATCTCAGGAGAAGAATTTGCATCGAATTACAATCGATTTTTTGATAAGTGATGAGATTATGACGAGGCGCGAAGTTGTCGTAACAATCCAATCCCAATCGATTTGTATTTCACTAACACATGCCAACCCTAAAATCACATTTCGAGCGATTCACACAAATAGTGTTCTTCAGTGTTTACATTAAACAGTCTAGTTGATGAGTTCAAACTCAGTCTAAAAATAATTGCAAGGACCAAGGGAAGTGACAACCCTGGTTAGTTGATGTTTACTTCAACTGAACGAGGGACGCTTACAGTAAAGTTCATTCAACCTCAGCACATGTGCTAAAGCTGTATGCGTAATCTATGTGAAAAATTATGTCCGTTGTAGTAAAAAAATAAAACTAAAGCGTATAACACAAACGCGATACCACTTATACAGTTTATTTTTTATAATAGCCATTGTAACACAACGGTCTTAGAATGTATGCCGCTCATAAGATGTCGATTCCGTGTAATACGTTATTTATACTAGGTTCACAGCTATATTATTGAAGTTCAATGTCTTAGTTGACCGCTCCATAATCGACCAGTGAACTAAAATTGAGAGTCGAATTTTTGAGAAGTGTCACGTTACAGTGTCACAATATTTGGCGTGTAGAGTAAGAGAGCGACGTTTACACAACGATATAAAGCGATATAAAAAGATAGAGTCGCGCATGCGTGTTTTGTTAATGTACGCCTCAGACGCTACATATGAACAGCTGAGGTACCACACTTATACTGTGTTATTATTAGTAGTTTCACTTATATCAAGGGTATGATTCTGCACGCGCAAACACTTCCCGGCATAATAATCAAGCTAGTGGCTCTATTTGCCACAATCACAGCTCTTACAACACTCGTGGTGCCAAAAAGATCATACGAGTGCCGCGAAAACTGGAAAAGTGGTGCAAATTGGAAAAAAATACTGTCTGGAAGATTTTTGGTTGGTCCGAGTCTGTTGTGTTTTCTGTTTCAGAAACAGACTAAAAACTATATATGGAACAAACTATATGGACATTTAAGTTGCTTAAACTAATAGCAAAATTATTGACATACAGCAACTACTGTATAAGTAATATTCATTACGTAATTTCTTAATTTATCTAATATCAATAATGTATCAATACCTGTTATAATGATACCTGATACTCACAATGTTTTGACCTGTAAACTACATAACCAATAAAGAAAGTATGAACTAAATATAACTATGAACTACATGAAAATAAAATAAAAACTACGATAGTTTCATGATATCTTGTGTGTGAGTATAACAAACAGCTCTTTCCATTAAAATGAAGGTAAAAGCACTATAAGTGGTTGGGTAATTAAATATTAATTAACAAAACCCGTGTAGTGTGGTCAGAGAATTGTTTTTAGTGTTTTGTTGTTATGGCCTTATTCACAGCTAATTTAGTAATTGTATGGTTTTAGAGATCCATTGTTAATTGACTTTTACTTTTACAAAATGTACATACTATCTTAAATCTCATACGCGCATTTCGTGAAAACAATTGCTTCTTTTTGTAGTAGGCCAAAAATATATTTTATGAGGCATTTTATGTATAAGAACTAGGGATAAGATTTTATGAGAAACTATAGGTATATTGGGTAAAATTGAATTACAGGTCAGAGAACATTACAGACAGAGGATTTTTTTCTGGAATATACGCATCGAAAATTAATTACTACTACTAATATTGACGCATTAAACATATTGGCGGTAGACAATTATATTTCTCTCAACAGTTCTTAAACGAAAGAAACTGTAATTTGTGTATTTTATTTGTCAGGTCATTGACATGTTTTTCGTTACAGCTTTATTTGGTTAGTTAACTTTAAATACCGAGAAAAAAAAAGTGCTCTTTTAAAGCGGATAGTTTTATTTTACATGTTAAACCGAACAAAATAAGTCTTCAATTTTGCGGTATAGATAATGTTGAATACTTAAATCTGTTCTTATTTGTAAACTTCGTTTGTTAGAGTATAACTGTTTTAGTGCGAATGACTCTTGGACACAAGCTAGATCGGGCGCGGATTTGTATGCAGTCCATTCCTCTTGTTTTGGTTCATCGATGCGTTGCCTCATTATATAAAAGCGCTAAGTCACTCATTCACTCACTAAATAAGAAATTTGTTAGTTTATTGTGGGGGGGGGGCGTTAAAATTGTCCCGAGGGAATACTTACCAGAGAACAAGCTGCACAGTCTCTACTATGACCATCATTTTGCGATCGCCAACCGATCTGAAAGCGTGGTGAAGCCTTAGTCCAGCAGGTGACGTCATTCGGATAATTAGTATATATACGCAGGAGACGTCAGCTAAAAACGGTTTTACGACAAAGTTGAATTAATAGGTCAAAAAGCAGTATTCTTACTTATTTGTATCACCATAGTATGCGCCACTTCGTAGGAATGCTAGTTATTAATAAAAGATGACATAAAAAATGTTCCTTAATTATTTTAAGGATATTTTTGACGGCCACCCTAGGAGGCTTTCACTTCTTCACCGTCAACTTTCTTGATTGCTTTATTTCCGATTTTATAGGTCTTGGCTTCTAAACCTACCAGGATTACCTAAACGTGGTTTTTCTAATTTCTCACTAACCGAGATGATTACACTAGGTATCATATATTTTTTTAAACACAACACCCGCACTAGATCATCTAATCCCTTTGTCGCGGGGTACTTAACAAACATATAATAGACTGACACAAATTACATCCAGACTCAGAACAACTTTTTTTGGCTCAAACAAATAGTTGCCCGGCGCGGGACTCAAACCCGCGACACGAAGCGGCGAGGCGGCTGTCTTAGCCGCTGCGCCACACGTGCAGTCAATATTATTAAATATCTAACAATATTAATGCGCTTCAGAGATTGCATGATGGTGGAAAGCAATCCACATGCTCGCAGTTATACATAGGTACTAGTATGCTTGTGATTCATTAATTTGGGCATGCTAGCTCCGCTGGAGAACTAAAGGTTCTGTCTCATTCTTTCAAATTGATGATGTCATGTTTCGTAATAGTTCAGACTCGTAGTCTTTCGTAATCATCTTTTATTGTTGGTTTATGTCAAGCTCTTTATTTTATTGTTATTATATTACGATTCTGATATCTATAATGTCTACTGATAAGGGCGTGAGAGACAGCGTATTAAATTCATTTCGTAATAAACTAACTTCTAAAACATAACACACAGAGAGATTTCTATCAATAAAATATTTTTTATTAATCGTAATTAATCATCCAATCAATTATTCTTTTTGTGTTGGTAAATTCTTTACTATCTACGTAAAGCACGTCAGTACCTACTTATGTACGTAGTAAAGACGCCGTCAAGTTTAAATCGTATTTACTAATTTGGTGTTAATTGTTCATAGCCCGAAGATGGACCGTGGGTAGTTTTATAAAAAAAACCGCTGTTAGGGTTTGGGAGGGATAATTAATTAATCTATGGAATAATATTAAGATAATTTTATAATTTTTAATATTTGTTACTAAATTGAACGGGCCTTTTGGTGTGGTTGGCAAATTGCTGCTTTTAACGCCGGAGGAGATTTGTGTGCATGAACATGTCTGTTTGTCCCGAGTCTGGGTGTAATTATCTACTAACTATGTATTTACAAAAGAAAAAGTAGTATATGTAGTATATCGGTTATCTGGTTTCCATAATATAAGCTCTGCTTAGTTTGGGATCAGATGGCCGTGTATAAATAATGTCCCAGGATATTATTAATATTAAGTCACGCGAAAATGGTCCGTTAAAATTTGAAAGTTATACCGTGTATTAACACACTTAGTAGAGTAAATTACCCTAAATCGAAATATACTGATGACTTTGATGACTAATATAACAATCGTTGGAGGAACCAAAGTACTACAGAGAGTAAAAGTGGTAGTTGGCAGTGTTATCATTTAATTACTAAATCACGGGTAACACCACCAGGCTCAGCTAGTTAAATTATAGTATAGTTTTCGTTAGCACGTCCGTTACACTCTGCATATTGCAATTTGTCAATAATTCATTCACATATAGATAAAAAATATTATAAAAAATAAACGCAAGTCAATTCAGATTTGTATGATATACAATGTGATAGTGCAGATATAAGTAGATTATTTCAGTGAGCTAACGGATAACACTGCAATTTTCAGAGATAACAGTTTGTAGCTTTTTAACTATAGTTTTACTTGTATTGCCTAGTACAATCTGCGGCCTTAAGATGTGATTTATAGATTGGTCAAAAATCGCTTTATAAATAACTAGCTGTGCCCGCGGTTTTACCCGCGTTAAACTTGATAAATTATAGCCTATGTGTTAATACAGTTTGTCGGCTATTTTTATTAAAATCGCTCCAGCCAAACGCACGTGAAGAAGTAACAAACATACACACTCACACAGTCACAAAATGTTGACTTTATAATATTAGTTTGATAATAATACAACTAAACTTGCATGCAACGGTCATTGTAGAAATGCTATGGAAATATGTTAAGTTATATTTCATTAAAAAAAAACATATAATATTAAGATCCCAGCAACAAAGTTTCGTCGACATTGTCACACTGTGTGTGTGAGCGCGCGTGAGTGTGTGTGCATGTGCGAGTGTCTGTGTGTTTTGGGAGGTTGCGCGCGCGCTTTGGTCATATTTACGTCAAGCGACACACATATTCCAGAAATAATAGTTTAACAATGGTCATATTTTGTCATAACCGCGACAGAAAGGCTATAAGAAAACGATTCATATGCGCTAAACCAGCGTTCTTCGTTGCCCACTTAATTATAAACTGTGGTTCTCGGCAGCCATCTATTGCCACTGAATCATTGGTAATCATGTGTTTATAAACCATGTGATCATCCAAAACTAACCTCAATTTCTCAACGTTTGAAGTTTGAGCCAAAATCGAGTTAACTAACAAACGTGAACATCGTAAAATGTTAATTCCAACATTACCAAAGTTTAGATGCCATTCAAATTTCCTCGCGCAGAGCCAATCCCTCGTGTTTTAAATACAGAGTAACAGATGAACAATCGGTTGTTTGCGAGATCGTAATCTTAAAGAGAACAAGGTCAATTGCTTTAATTAATTGTCTAATGTGTGTTTTATCTACATTATTACGAAACTTTGAAGACAATAATTTAACCGAACGGTTGAGATGGGACTATTAATAAAAAAAAACAAAAGACGACATAACAATATGGAATTGTTATGTCGTCTTTTGTTTTTAACAACGCAGTGTAGACTAAGAGTCTGTGTCTTGCGTTTGATCATTGAAATTAAGTAAGGAATTAAGTTCGACTCATTCGTTCACGTCACAGTGCTGCAGGGGAGTGCCTTACCAAGCAAGTCCGATTTGAGAACACTTGATCTTTTTAAACATTTATCTAGTCTGCGGTTTATACAGTATCACATCAATCTCTACCTAACTACTGGCATATAAAGTATAGACCTGGTTAAGTTACGTAATTAAAAAAAATACTTTTTGGAATAGGTATTTAATTTTTATGTACGGTTTTCATTGTAGGTTCAATACGGCAGGTCATTGTCAAGTAAACAATGAGACAATTTTCTATAATTGCACTGGTCAAACCCAGTTGGTAGACTTATACTAGCCTATGTATATAGGCTAGTATAAGTCTAAGTGCTATAAGTACTATTGCTGTTCAACCCCATTAGTATAGTATTATACTAATGGGGTTGAACAGCAATAGTACTTATAGCACCGAATGCCGTAACGGCAGACGGCTTGACTCTCTTTCACACTGATAATTTAAGCCTCTAGTGTACTTGAAGCTTTAGAATGCTGAAATAGGTTGTGCAGCAATATTCCTATTTAGTGAGACTTTGTTTTTATTCCTTTTACTCTAAGTTAAATTTATTTAATAGTTTTCTTTAATTGTAAATTCTTTCAATAACCATCTCCTAAGACGGCTATATTATTTATTTGTGGTACTTGATACATACATGCCTCTTCAATACAGGGTCATTGCCCTTCGTTGCTGTAACGAGCTAGCTTCTTTACATGGCTACTATAACTAATTCATTATGCAGACGAGCGGTCCCAATATACCTACCTTGGTTCAATACGTAGTTCTTAATACTATTATGTAATCAAGGTCCAACTAATACAGTGCTGATCCACAGTTTCAACGTCAACGCGAATACTATCTGCTTTGTTGGTGAAGCGGTGGTGTGTTCAACCGGAGAAAAAATAGTCCATTCTCGGGTCAAAACGAATATCGTCCTCTGCTGGACAAAGGCCTCCCCAAAAGATTTCCACAATGTAGTTGTGTCCATAATTTCGAGTCCATTATCGCCACGCTCATTCTCCTCATCCTTCTACTCATCTCATCCCGTGGAGACCTCCACGGGATGAGATGGGGCAGCCACACAGCCAACTCACTACTTATACTATTGACATAATAGTGATTGTGAAAATTCAACAAAAAACGTTCTAAAGTGTAAAAAATCGGCCATTAGCAACGTGACGTCAAAACGAAACTGAAAACTTTCACGTAATATTGCTCATTTTCAGCTAGCCGCAACTAATTCCCAGCAATAACGATCAGCTTTCTAATGCGAGATTTAGCCGATTGTCGGTTTACAAAAGGTTTCCATTATTTTATCCATTATGCATTCTAACCAGCTTTCGTGTCAGTGTAACATTTTTGCGGCCCGCGTCATTTGCGGCCGTGACATAAATTCCAAAAGTTACTACTTACCCAGTAGGTACCATAAAGATACTGTCATTTAATATAACTTAAAGCTTTATAAATGCATGGTTAAGCGTTTTTTAAACGCATTGTGAAATTGGTTAGTTTGGGGTTCTGCTTTTATACTGGCACATTTTTCGAACAATCCATTATATACCTAACACAATTCTTGTTAAATGTTCTATTTAAAAAAAATGTTTTTTAATATCCTAAAGGGCTGCCAACCGTCCGGGTTTAAAAAGTTCAAACCTATGAACCAACACGGGCACTGGCAGTGATTCGCAGGACGGTTATGACTGTTGACATGTCCGGGTTCTAGGCTCCAAAATGCGATTTTCACGTGTCATGTCCTGGTGGTCAAATTTTAGAGATGGCAACCCCTAATCCTTTTAAGTTGAAAGTGCGTCAATTGAATAATATGGAACTGATTTTTGGTATCTCGCAAAATAACGTCCATGAAGATCTCAAGTTTTATGGGTAGATTGACTCCTTATGTCACTCACACTTTGTATATAACATACTAAATATATCATCATCATCATCATCATATCAGCCGGAAGACGTCCACTGCTGGACAAAGGCCTCCCCAAAGATCTCCACAATTGCCGGTCTTGCGCTATCCGCATCCAGCGATTTCCAGCGACCCGCACAAGATCATCAAAGATCATTTAAATATATTGCAAACATATATATTTTTACATAATGAGTGAACTACCTCGTTTGTCTAGAGTTGGTGTGTTCAGCCCCAGGTAACTTGTCGTTACATTTCGTATTTCAAGCCAAGCTGTGCATCCTCCATGCACAGCTTTCTTCTCTTCTCTTTCGTTACGCTCTTGGCAGAGCGGTCGTGGTCACATCGAGGCATCCACGTTGGTGGTAAGGGTGGGCACAGCTTTCCGCACGATCTCCCGCCATCTCTCTCTGTTGGCGGACTGTCTGGCACAGTCAGATACGCAGCTTCCTTACACTCCACAGCTTTCTTGAGGTGGCGCATCTACATAGCCCATTTTAATCACCACACTACATAGCTTGGCATCAAAAAAGCACCCTAATACATGTAGTTTGATTGCGTGAAAGGGTCTCGCCTGACTCAGCGCCTGATCGGCGCACCAAAGTTGTTAAATTATTATAAAATGCTTCGTAATAATATTAAATTTCAATGCGATGCAATGACCTTGTTAAGGCGACGTCGTAGTTGAAAACTCAGTAAGAAGCCCCTTTTTCTTCTTACGAATCTCACGTCTCGAAATAGATACCAAACTAAGAAAAATACAGTAGGAAGCGAAGAATATGAATAAAATAATGAACCGAGTAGATTTCCAAAACAACTAAGGTCTAAAGCAAAAAAAAAATGTGAAGTGACCTAAGACTAAAAATTTTCAGCTTCTATTTCTCCATATTTTAAGCGAGAACAGTATATTTTTTTTTAAGAAGTGTGTACCTTAAATAGTTTCTAAAAGAATAGACCGTTTATTTTATAATTTTGCTCTTTATTTTTTACAAAATTAAATAAAAACCTTAAATATAAATTGACTTCAGCGTCTGCATTTACAGACGACCACCCTTCGTTACGCAAAGTTCGACCTTATTAACCGAGTGACAAGAACAAATGTCGGAACGACTTGTACTTTCAGTTCGCGTTCAGACGCTGCCCCGGGACGTGGTTTCTGTGTCGCTCTGATCGCCGAACAACTTAATAAAAAATTCAATAAATATAAGACAGAAATTACTTTATCCAAAGTAGCTATTATTTTTTTGTAGTATTAGGTAGGTTTTAAGATTTTTTGTGAACTGTTTTTTACATTTTTGGAAGTAATTGTTTTTGTGAAAATGGTAAATAAACGTCATAGATTACTTAGTTAAATTGGGACAAGGAAACGTCAAACACGTCAACGAAATGACCGATAATATTTTTCTCTAATAGCACTTAAACTCTTTAGTAATAAAGTCCATAATAGTGAAGTCTGCGCTAGTAGGTGGCCGGCAGTACATAGTGTATAGGATTGAACAGTAGAACAATTGACGGAATCGTTGGTCTAGCTTGTTAGGTAACCATACATCGTGGATAAATTGAAAGTTTTTAGAAAATTTAGAAGGTCTTGTAGTAGACAGAAAGGCGGTGGAGAGACAAACAGTTTTACAGAGAGACAGCTGTGAATGGTTAGAGCTGAGGAAAAATTTACTCACCGCTTCAAATTTTGGAAGGGGTGTTAAAAGTAAAAAGGTCCTGGATATTTAGTGAAGATATTTTGTACAAAAAGAATATTACTAACGTGGCTTCTGTATCACATGGAAAAATGCTCTAGTGCAGTTGACTAAAACATAAATTATAAAAATTGAGCCTTGTGGCCTATTTATTCATAAAGTATATCCATTCCTTGGGGCAAGTCCAGATGGAATAGTAGGTGATGACATATTGGTTGAAATAAAATGTCCAGTAGCTTCTACCAAAGTTGGCATGGATGAAGCTATAAAAACAAATAATACAAATTTATAAATACAATAAAAAATCTAAACAGTAATTGGTATTTTCAAACCCAAGTTCAGTTGAATATTAATGGCAGAGAAAAGTGTAGTTTAGGTATATGGGAAAGTGAGAAAACACCATTAAAAGTCATTAAAATAAATAAAGATGAACAGTTTTGGAAAAATAAGATGGAGCAATAGCTGGTTATTTTTACAAAAATCAAATTCTTGTTGAGCTGGTTGACTCACGCTATAGTAGGGAATAACCATTTAGGGACGATGAAACAGACAAGGAGAACAACCAGTCTAATAACACATTAGACACACACACATACACACACACACACACCCGTTTGTTATCCCGTTGACATCATATTTATAATGTATCACTTTAAGTTTTGGGGGGGCCTGGAGTGCTAAAATATAGGCCTAGGCTTAGCTTAGACTCCAGATCTCCCACAAGTTACAAATTTGCCAAACCTTTTGTCAACTGTATTTGCTAATACCTAAGAATGTAATTTGTGGAGATGAAATAAACCACTTTTATTATTTATTATTATTATTAATAATGTACTATGGATTACGGAAGACGTAAATAATATAGCATGCAATAAGGATGTCTGTTTCAGTGCAGGTATCAGAATACACGATGAAGAAGAGATAACGGTTCTTAATTTCACAGATTTTTAAATAATTATGAATTTAAAACATATTTTTTTAATGCTAACTTTTTAAAAAATCCGTTAATGAGCTACGACGCCACAGACATACACTCAGATACATACGTTAAACTTACCACACCTATATAATTAGTTTCTGTTTTAAAAATTATTGATCGGTAAAACGATTGTATCACTTACTTATCTTCCACCTATTTTGTAACTCCTGACACAAAACAAGGTGTCATAAGTTTAACGTGTATTCTGTGTGCCTGTCTGGGGCATCGCAGCTTCTAAAGGGATCTACCGTTTAAAATGCATTTATTTCATCTGAGAGTTAGTTTAATTGGGAAGGACATTTCATGAAAATTGGTCTTGCCGTTCGAAAGTTGCAGCCCTTAGGTTATTTGTAATTGTTAATCTTAAATTCACAATTACAATTAGATCAGTTGTATAATGTAAAAAAATTGCAAACATTGTAAATTAAATGAAGCGTATGCAAAACCTGAAAGAGGTTATACCATTTAATAGATATAAAATATATTGTGGGCGTGTACGTTGTGGGTCGGGTCGTTTCCTTCCCTCTAATTTGGTGAAGGAGGCGATGGCTGGCCCACACGTCATACTCGTGAACGGGTGCTGCTTGCGGTAACTGATCGAAATGCTGTTGGGGTACTCATATTTTTTCGCTTCCGGTAGACTTCGTGTGACTTGTTAATTTTGTAAATGTTCGCGGATGCACCCACCGTTTTTTCGTCTAGCAAGTGGATATTCTAAGTGCTTGAGTGAAATTGAATGATATTGTTTATTTATTTTATTATGATTCACTGGATGACAACGGTTCTGTGCGTGCATTAGCCTACATAACAACCAATCACAATGTAAGTAAAATAATAATGACATTAAAAAAATCGTAAACTGAAAGCAAAAGAAGATGAAAAAAGCAAGCCCGGAGTTTCTTTGTGGCTTTCTTCTCCGGGTCGTCCACCTAGGTAGCTAGAGAAAGCCGCAAGCTAGCTAGGGTAGGTTCCTCAGCGGCGAGGATCGCTTTGGCCCATTAATGCATGATCGGTAATCCCCTCATTTAGAATTTCGTCTTTTTGCTTTAGTCGTCCATTCTTTAATTTTAATATGGTAGAACTAAATTTCAAAATAAAAGATTAGTAACTTGTTATTTATTTAAGAATTTCAGAATATATATGTGATACAACAAACCGCACGGACGGACTAATTAATATTTTTTTTGTAAGTTTTATACTATCCTCCATGTTTATGTACTGCATTGTGAGCTTGACAACTACAAGTGTATGTTAATACCCAAGTGTTGAATAAATTTCATTTCATTTCATAAGTTATTACTGTATTTATTTAAATTACCCATCAACCACTTCCTATGCCCAAAAAAAAATTAATTACCATAAAATTTAAGTTGCACTACTACTATTTTTACACTGTGTGCACACCGAAACGAAAATAATAACAAGAATCTGCACGCGCGTGGCATCAACGAGTGCCGTAGCATCCCTCCCGCCCCGCAGCAGCGGGGGGCTATGCGCGTGCTTCACCCCCTCGCATGAAATTTTTACATGAACTGGTGGCGCCTTAATAATTTTCACATCTCTACTTATCTACTAACAGCTTCACGGCATACCAGGTTTATCCTACTAATATTATGAATGTGATAGTTTGGGTGTTTTTTTCTTAATTACTTAAAAATGGTTCGACGGATATGGATAACATTGCGACATAGGCTCGACGGCTTCGGAAACAAGATAGGTCAGTGACTCAGTTAGTCGTGAATACATTCTGATCATAAGGTTTCGGGTTCGAGCCTGGCACAAGACAACTAAACTTCTTATCAAATAAAACGGGCGCGTTACAGAAATTGACTTCTCTATGGATATCAGATAAGATCAGGTTAATAATATAAGGTCTATGGGATCGGACGCAAACGCTTTCGGGATATTAATTAATTAACTACGGAAACCGAATAATGTTTATGATACTTCTGCCAATTTGTAGGTAATTATTGCGGCTTGTATCGATTTCATTATCGATTTTGGTGACTACAACACATTGCAGATGTCTACTACTACAATGTTTTTACACGAATGATTAAAAAAACGAAAACATTATGATCTTACAAAGACGTTTTCAGTGCAATGTTAGAATCATAGATATTAAAGGACCAAATACCATTACAGTCAATTATCCAAGACTTCAAGATAAAAAGTTTTTACTTTTAAACAGTTGAACGAAAAATCTTGTAACATATCTAACACGCGATCAGTTCATAGATGGGTGACGGTTGAACTGGTTTAATTTCTGAGCGCCACTGTGCTTCGAAGGGCATGTTAAGTTGTCGGTCCCGGTTGCTGTCATAAAACAACAGTCGAGAAGCCTTGTCACAAGCCTACTGGGTGGCTTGAACAAGTTTGACACCAGGGTAAACACTATCCATACTACAAAGAAAAAAAATAATAATATCCTGGGACATTATTCACTCACGGCCATCTGATCCCAAACTAAGCAGAGCTTTTACTATAGAAGCCAGATAACTGATATATTACATAAAGTACTTTTCTTTTGTAAATACATACTTATGTACATAATAACACTCAGACTCAGGACAAACAGACATGTTCATGCACACATCTGTCTTGGGTGGGAATCGAACCCACGACCTGTAGCGTGAAAGGCAAGCATTTAACAACCACGACAACCTGCCCGTCAAATAAATTAATTGCGTACCTTAATCTGAATTATGTATTATGTCTCTATATTATATAGTTCATACAAAAAGAACAGGGCAAAATCATTTAATATTCAATCAATTAAATTGAATATTTAATCAAACTGCTGATATGAATAGATCTATATTAACCTACAATTGATTATATAGTTACCTATTTTATTACAAATATGTACTGACTGCCTACAAACGTCTTTTTAGGGTTCCGTAGCCAAATGGCATAAAACGGAACCCTTATAGATTCGTCATGTCTGTCGGTCTGTCTGTCTGTCTGTCCGTCCGTATGTCACCGCCACTTTTTTCCGAAACTATAAGAGCTGTGCTGCTGAAACTTGGTAAGTAGGTGTATTCTGTAACATGTATGTTTACACAAAAATAGAAAAAGAACAGTAATTTTGGGGAATACATAGAACTCAACCTCAATTTTTTTTTTGATCGTACCCATATATGTGGGGTGTCTATGGATAGGTCTTCAAAAATCATATTGAGGTTCCTAATATTATTTGTCTAAACTGAATAGTTTGCGCGAGAGACACTTCCAGTGGTAAAATGAGTGTGCCCCCCCCCCCTGTAACTTCTAAAATAAGAGAATGGTAAAACTAAAAAAATATATGATGTACATTACCATAGAAACTAACAACGAAAATTTGTTTGAACGAGATCTAGCAAGTAGTTTTTTTTAATACGTTATAAACCGCAATTTGCTTTCATTTAATCAACTGAAATACTTGCTGCTACGGAACCCTTCATGTACGAGTCCGACTCGCACTTGGCCGGTTTTTGAAAGTCTACGGCGTGAAGAAACTGGTTTACGTTTATTATATTTAGTGGCAGGGTATTCAAGAAGTGCTTAAAATTCAGCATTATACAGCTACCTAGACATTTTCAAGCGTCTTTCAATGTTTTCCGAGGTTCAATTTCCTTTGACCGACGACGGTCCGGGTAGCTTCAAAGGGATTATCGATACAAAGGACTGCACGGAACGGAACGTATTGTGCGCAGGTATGGAACGAGCGAGATTTTTATTAAACAACGAAGTATGCACAAATATCTTCCACGTAGGATAGAAATATTCATGTAACTAAAAGACACCTTTAGGTACATGTAATTGTAGGGCCGCACAGGGACGCGAGCTGACAACTACGTTCGACCGGGTACGTACCCACACGTGACAACTATTTGCGTGATCCGTATATAGTTGCCCTGTTGTGGGTACGTGAATAGTTGTTTGTTAGTATAGTACCTCACAATTCAGGGATTTTTCTGAGTCGGGGTGTTATAATCTAAATAAGTAAGTATTTACAAAAAGAAAAGTAGTATATCAGTTATCTGGTTTCCATAGTACAAGCTCTGCTTAGTTTGGGATCAGATGGTCGTGTGAAAATAATGTCCCAGGATATTATTATTATTTCCTTAGTGTGTTATTAAATAAATAAAGAAATAATATCCGGGAATATAACACAGCGCCATCCAGCCCTAACTAAGCAAATCTTGTACTATGGATAGAAGTAAGATAAGATAAATACACTTTATTGCACACCATTTATAAAGCATATATTCAATTAGTAATAATCAAAAATGTAGAATAGGTCTTATCCCTAACAGCGTTCTCTTCCAGACAACCTTCAGTTATGAAAGTAATACAGAATTTTTAGAGACGCTTAAGTTGTTACTGGAACTTGGACTAGCAAAGGAAGAAGAAGAGATTATTGTGCAAGGGCAAATTTTATGAACATAAAATAAGTAATGCTTATGACCTATGACTATTCGAAGTGGTTGGTGACACTTTATTATTTATCGGGTGGTGAGTTATGTAATGCATTACTCACAAGCCATAAAATACTTGAAATTAGATATTTATGTCCGAACCAAATCATAAAATCAAAGCTAATTAAAACATTGCAATTGAATTTATAAAATCATTGGTCAGTAAAATTACTTCTACAGTATCCTAAGCAAAGCCAGTATCTTCATCAGTAAAAAAAAAGTTTTGAAGCAAGTAGTTTAGGTAGACACTTATTTCTGAACTAAAGTTAAGTAATGAGTTACCAGCTGTGCCCCCGCGGTATTACCCGCGTTAAATTTTATAAATTATTGCGACGTGTTAATCCAGGCTGTCAGCTAACTCTATACCAAATTTTATTAATATCGCTCCAGCCGTTTAAACATGAAGAAGTAACAAACATACACACTCACAAACTTTCGCCTTTATAATATTAGTGTGATGTATATGACTTACGGATCGCCCAAGTTGTTGGTCTGTTCATGTGAAGAAGGCTAGAGCCACCATTAATCAGTAAATGTTATTTGCTTCTATTGTAATTGTTACGGTTGTCCATTATCATGTTCTTTTTTAATTGCTCGTTGTGTTCCTTATTTAATCACAGATATTAAAGCCCTAGGTTTGAATTCCTGGTCGGATTAAATAGAGTTATCGGAATTGTTCGGTCAAGACCAATGCAGAAACAGCTCTTTTGAATTATTGTGTGCCTACACGATATAGGTGAAAATTAAATTTGGATGGTAAATATGGCTGTTGACTTAATTTACGCTTTACAAAAGTAAAAATAACATATACTATTTGATAACCTCCTTCCTTTGAAGTCTTTTAAAAAATAATCCAGTTGGGTATTGTTTGTGTAGGTAAAAGAGCCGCAAAGCCGTTGGTTAGACCAGTTTATCGCAGTTTTACACACATACATCCGCGCAGATAACCCTGACAGACCTAACGACCATCGGCGGTTTTTAATGTTCATATTTTTAATATAACTTTACCTACATAGACCTTTCCGTACAATCATTTACATTTGACTGGTAAAAACGTGGTAGCTGATTGTACAGTCGACGCAATGTCGACTTTATGATATACTGTATCCCAATAAGAACTTATCTGTTGCATATCCTTCTAGGGAATGCTAATGAATTGAATTGGCGCAAACAAGTCGGTGCAATGGCTTATTTTTATAATGTGTAATTTTATTTGTTGGTTACTTAATCACGCAAAAACGACTGGAGAGATTTGGATGTAATGTTGCGCACATAGTACCTAGATTAAAATATAGGATAGGACTTGTGATCCCCGAAAAAGTTTAAGAAATACAGTACGTATTATACGGACACCTCAATTTAACCATAGCTATGTCGAAGCTCGAAATATTAAGTTTAGTATAAAGTTTGTATGTTTTTAATCAAATCACGCAAGTTCGTGTGAACGGATAAAGAAGAATGGATCTAGGTTATACACCGAATTAAATAAATAACTGGTGACACCGTGGTACACACGGCTACATATCAAGCTGTACATTGCCATTATAAGCTGATCTCGCGTTGTATAGGATTTCGATACAATGAGAGGTCAGCTTATATTGGAAATGTATAGCTTGATATGTAGCCGTGTGTACTATTAAAAAAATAAAATGTAACTAATAAAGGTACTTTTCTTGTCGATCGTACAATCAACGTCACTTCCGTGGTAACGTTTGCACTATAAGAAGAGTTCTTAAATACTACTTTATAAAGACATTGTCATGGTTAAATAATGTCCACGGACGTGACATAATTTGTACCTATTTACACAATGGTTTTATAGACTTTATACGGCTGATGATGCTTATAGAAGTGAGCAGCGAGCATGTCGTACATTCCTTTAATCTGATTACGTTATGCCATTTGCTACATCTGGACTTAACATTGCATTCATAGATAGAAGCCGTTAAGGAGTAGTATATACGAAGGACATTAATTGCACGTCTATTTGACTCACTACATTGACTCATTAAATGATCCAATTGGTCTTCTTTACATTGGAGTCTTCCTCCTCCTGTCTTAGTTTCGTTCAAAAACCGTCCATACTGCTTACATAATAAGGACGCTGTTTAGACCAAAATGTATCGTATTAGGCGTCGACTTCACATATGTTACCAGTGTACAAATAATTTTCAACAAATGAGGCTAGTAAATTAGTGACCGCGCCAAAGTTGGCCTTTGAGTTCAAAGCGGTTAATGACGTGGAGATGCATTATCGTGTCAACGAAAGGGAGACTCCATTTTTAGGGTTCCATACCCAAAGGGTAAAACGGGACCCTATTACTAAGACTTCCCTGTCTGTCTGCCTATCTGTCCGTCCATCTGTCACTATGCTGTATCTCATGAACCGTGATAGTTAGACAGTTGAAATGATCTCAGATTATGTATTTCTGTTACCGCTATACAAATACTAAAACTAAATACTATATAAATACTAAAACCAAAATAAAATTGATATTTAAGGGGGCTCTCATACAACAAACGTGAATTTATGCTCGTTTTAGATAACGGTAGGAAACCCTTCGTGTGCGAGAGAGGCTCGCGCTTGGCCGGTTTTTTAACTATTGTGTCTGTAATGTGTGCCACTCAATGTGAGATGCCAAAAGTTAAATATGAAATATTCCACTCCTAGATTATCGTAGACCAAAATAAACAAATTAATAAATCTTCGTGATAAATAAATATTCGAGAAATGCCAGTCGTTTTTCAACTGAATAAATAACATTTTATTTAACCACTTAGTTGAAAAACGATTCAAATGTAAAGAATGGGATTTCGCCCTATAAGATTATTTATCAAAGTGATTCAACCCGTAATCCTACATAATCTTATTCCAAAATAAACAAACGAATATTTCCTTGCGATGAATACCGGGAAACCGTTCCCGAAATAGCGACAATCAGTAATCCATTCTTGGCGAATCGTGCTCATCAATATCTGCCATAACTACGACGCGTATTTATATTCCCGTATCTAATTCAAAAACAGTTTTCGTGCGTCTATAGTACACAGTATTTTATGTTCGCAGAGTCTTGTTATTTAATTCTTCATGTAGGGTATTGAATTAATTATTATTTTCTTATCTACGACTGTTACGAGGTACGCAATTCCCAGTAGTAGTATACTGTAATATTTTTAAGTTAAATGGATGAACAGAAAATCGTGTGCAAATTTACTCACTGCCTGCATGTGTGACGCAGTACCGTACCGGTCACCGTAGCCTAGTTGGTAGTGTTCCTGCCTACGAAGCTGGTGGTCCTGGGTTCGAATCCCGGTAAGTGCAAATATTTGTGTGATGAGCACGAATATTTGTTTCTGAGTTATGGATTTAATATCTATGTATTTAAGTATTTATCTATCTATATAAGTATGTATATCGTCTCATCGCCTGGTACCCAAAGTACAAGCTTTGCTTAGTTTGGGGCTAGGAAGATCTGTGTGACATTGTCCCTAGATTTATTCCTTAATGTATTTACCTCGGTTATACCACGATGCTCTCGAGCTTCGATTTCGATCCCCCACACAGTTCCTACAACTGCCTAGCTCACAAGGACACTACACAATTGTTGATTATAAAACAAACAGTGTAAAATTTCTATATAAAATAACATATAATATTCATTAGTCTAGTCTTTCGTCTCCTACAAAACATAAATAGCGTACTAAACTTTCTCGATTTTATAATTTAAAAAACAAATACATTACATTTAATACATTTGTGCACATATTATGATGGTAGACTTGTAGGTATTACACATTTTTTTTAATACTCAAAATGAGACCGTACTATAAGGAAAATAGTGTTTTTAAAGAAATTTATTGAACACGAATAATATAAAGCACTATATTGGCATTAATTTATTAAATTTTCCTTAGTTTTTATATGTACGGCAAACTTAAAAGTTTTTAACCACACAGTAACGGCATGAAACTGGCATGACGAGCAGTTGTGTTTAAGCTGATATGTCATAAATGGATTCATTAATTAATTCGTATTATTTATAAAAGTTTAATTCTCATTTTAACAAGTATATCAATAGCTAGCCGCGCGAAGTTGAAACGGGAATTTATAGATCGTTCACGTACCTTGCGCTGTATTTACGATGGGCACCAGAATTTCAGAGGAACCAAATTCAGTCTATTTGCGAGAACTTGTAGTCGTGGCATTCGTCTTTTATGATTTATTGGATCAGTTCTTAGTTCGATGATAGATGCAGTCGACGTCACATCGCGTTGGTAGTTACACATAGGAGGCACGGAAGGCGAGGGCGAGAAGGCAAACGTCCTCAAAACTTGAACGAATAAAAGAAGAACGATTTGTGCATTATTAGCCTTTTGCAGCTTATAACCAATAGTCTTTAAGACGTAGGCCGTAGGGGCGGTAATTGTATTGCAAGCGTATCCATTGACGTATCGTCAACTCTACTATGTCTTTATAATAGGTACGTTATAGGTATCAGTGAGAGGATCTAGCTTAACGTTATGCGGGTCTAGTCTTATACAATCCATATCCAGTACCTAATAAGTATGTGTAGACGTAAGTCGGGTGTTACGTAAACGGTGGCTTCGTGAACGTTATCACAAAGTACAGTAGCGCAAGGAAATGTACTAAAAGTCTTTCGACTTAAATCTAGAAACACTTGATGGCGGTCGGTGAATTACACACCTACTGTCTGCTATTTGTATCTAAGTGTTAAGATGAGTAGAAATTCTACAATGCTACGTAGTAAGGTAGACTCATTAAATAAATGTTGGTGTTTCATGAGGAATTTCTAGAAGTTCGCGTCGTGTGACAACCGTTCTAAAAGAAACACAATTGTGTTTTCCTATTCACCTATTGCCTTCTCCAAAACTGAACCGACTTCAATTTTTCTTTCAGTTATCTAACACCAAGCAAATAGGTTATCCCCGACCGTTTTACCTTATCGAGTCCGGAGATTTATATTATCATCATCGTCTCAGCCAAACGACGTCCACTGCTGGACAAAGGCTTCTCCCATAAATTGCTAATCTTGCGATGTGTTTACGTCGACTTTTATTTTTGGCAGTTTTAACCAGAAAAACATGGTGTGGGTCTGTATGTCTTGTCTGGCTGTTGCATCAAAGCATTAGAAAGTTCCACATATATCTATTTTTTTCATTTTAATGTGGTTCTTGCATACTAGCTATCAAAAACAGCTCTTTTCCTTGTTGATATCAGCAAGTTTCAATGTGAAGGCATGGAGGCGTCTGCATCCAATAAAACCCATGAGATGACTCTTCAATATTTTGTTCAAGAAAATCGTGGTTCCGATTTCATGTATATCTTCGCTTCACTCCGCGCTGTTTTATGAGCACGTAATACTTAATCCTGGGTTTTCAATACTCAAGTCATATAAGCTTCTGGATTATCCCACTCTGACGTAGTTTGCGAACCCATTGTAACAAAACACGGAAAACTAAGGTTGAAAACATTTCTGATTCGCGATGCAGGTAAACTTTAAGCTCAACCTGTTTGCGATTTAAACTCATTGCATAACCGGTTATATTCCAACTTCTATAGCACCATTTGTCTGTGTTTGGATTAAAAATTTCACGGGAATTAGATCTAGCACCATCAATATACGATACCACCCAAGTTTTACAAGAGTTATTTTACGTTTTAAATAAATCTATAAGAAGTATGAGTAAGAGATAACCGGTCCATATACGATGAGAGAGATTAATCACGAAGGCACGCGGTCAGTCCAAAGGTGGATGACCGCGATAGTGGTTTAATATATGAGCGTTTCCGGTTCGGTGGGCACGTATAGACGTTGGTTCCGGCTGTAGTCAGCAGTCATACGCTGTTAAGGCATGTCAGAGCCGTATCAAAGCCGGCCGCAGGCGGATTGAACATATCTAACCATAATGTTACCAATCTTTAGAGTCTATAGAACCGGATCTCTCGCTCTGAGTCATCTCTTCGACTCTTCCCATTGGTGTTCTTAATAATGTACATCTATTTATGCATATACTCATACGCATAAATAACATATATTTATGCGTATACCCATACACATAAATAGATGTACATTATTCTGGTTGTATAGACTCTTGGCTAGCTTAAACCAGCTGTACCATAAGATAACATCCTACAACACAAGATTGCATGGAAGAAGTCATTAGAGCCCGGGGAGGAAATACGTTATACCTACAGAATAAACTTATTTTAACATTTTTGTTTTATATCTTTGTTTCTACCATTTTACAAATTTAGCTTTAAGTGTAGAAAGATATCGCTTGCAAAAACACGATTAAGAAATTTAATTTTAATTAAAAACATTAACATAAGTACGTTAAGCGATACCTTATAGAATTAACTGGCGCTACTTATTTTTTTGTTTTAAGTAATAAAAATACATATAACTGGTACAAACCCAAACTTTAGACATATTGCGATTTTTTTGATGTGAAGGGTATTTCTGCCCGTTCATTGCGTGGTTGTAAACTTTCCCGTGTTAGTGGATGTGGTTAACATAGGGCAGATATCATTTATTTTATTTATAAATTAAAAAAAATAATATAATAATTAATAATAATACAAAAATGTTCTTCAACTCTTCAACTAGCGAAGTGCGAATATAGCGATTACGCTATTGTTTTACTATTGTATCTGCAATCAGTGCCGCGTAATATACTCCTTATCGCTAAGAGCGAACTCTTGCAGGCAACCGATGAATTAACCGGAATTTAGATAATATAAAATAATTTCCTAGAACATTATTCACACACGGCCATCATATCCCAAATTAAGGAGAGTTTGTACTATGGAAACCAGATAACTGATACACTAAATATACTACTTTTCTTTTGTGAATAAATACTTACAAAGTTAATTACAGCCACACTTAGGACAAATAGACATGTTCATGCACACAAATGGCTGTCCTGGGAATCGAACCCACGCGAGAAAAACGATGTATTTACCAACCACGCCAACAGGCCCGTCAATAAACATTATGTACTACAATAATTATTTAGTACATTATGTACTTGTTTATCTGTGTATACCTAAACCTAGTTCCCGATGGTAACAGAAAACCGGGATCTATTGTTTCTCGGTTGGGAGACGACTTGCTTGAACATTGAGCAACCCCAATATGTTATCCCTCGTTTGCCATAAATTGTATGTAGCCGTCAGGGTGTTGTTTCAAGGGGCAGAAAACGTCGTAAGCCATAAAAGGCAGTTGTCCGATGATAGTATTAGTGCTTACGCAGCGTAAACCATATCGGATTTGTTGAAGGGTGGGTCTTATAGAATTACATTTTGTTATCACATCGTTTCACTAAATTATTTTTATTACTAGATGTGCCCCGTGGTTTTACCCGCGTTAAACTTTATAAATTATCACAGCTCCTCCCCCGTAGGTGATAGCGTGATAATATGTAGCCTATATGTTGACCCCGACCTCTTAGTAATATTCATGTAAAATTTTAAGTTAATCCATGCTTTTTGAGTTTAGACCGGACATACATAAGACATACTGACACTCAGACATAAATTCTAAAAACTATATTTTTGGCTTCGACATTGATTGTATATCACGCCCCAAGTATCCTTTAAAAAAAATATTCAATGTACAGTTTTGACTTTCCTACGATTTTATTATATTTATAGATTTTGGAATGATGGTTCGTATCGCGGCTTTTCGTAGGAGTTGACTGGTAGAAATCGTCATGTATGGAAAAAGCGTTTTGCTGTTTGAAAATATGTTTTGTTTTACCTCAATACTGAACACGTGTAAAATTTCTGTAGAATTTATTTACTGGTTTTTGTTTAAAATCTTTATTGTGCTCCGTAATAGGGTGCCCACGGAACCCAATTAATAAGCATCCGCTTTCATTATTTAAGTTCGCTTCGCTCTCTCAGCAGGCTGTAGGTACCTGATGAACCGTAATAGGTATACATTTGACATTTTTATTTCATATATTTAATGAAAATGCCCCCATGTTCTATGTGCCCCAACATTTGGTTTTGTTCAACCTTAAGGCCTCCTACGAACTATGCGGCCAGCCGTGTGGCCGACCGTACTCAGATATTTGTACGAGAAAGTAGCTTTAATTCGCATTTTGATGCGGCAGCCGGTCATTAATAGTGATTGCTGACGGCTGACCGTATTCCGGCTTTTTTATCTTTAAACGGTAATAGATAATTACATCTTCAGAGTGAATATTAATATAGTATGTCGATGTACGGAATCCTTCGTATCTGACTCACACTTAACAGATTTTTCCAATCTTGCAAGGATTCCCAGACCGCAGACGTGGTTCTTCATCGTGGTTTATTCTTTATGTTAATCAAGTCGTGAAGCCAATCATATTGAATAGTTTTTACAAATTTTACGGCTGAATAGTAAGTAATAACGGTCTGACGCGAAGTGACATGGTCTCGGGTCTGAGTTCATCAGTATAGATGGTAACTATGTAGAAAGGGAGTGATAGGTTTAGTTTTGGGTCGGGATCGCGCCAGTAAAGCCCTGGCTGTTGCCAATGTAAGCTACAAAATAACCACTTACCACCAGGTGGCCGTATGCTGGTTAGCTCTAAAGCACTGCATTATTGCAAAGTTCAATATATATATATATATATATATATAACAATAATGTAACAAAAGTTACACATTTTCTGTGGCCCATGCTAGACAAGCCCGTATCGTGGAGTAGTAGTCGGGATAATCTCATATTAAAAATAAAAATGTATGCAGTTATTGTGTGCAATATATGTTCAGTCTCGTTATAATAATTAGAATAATTTAGACTTGCCACCCAGTGAGAAATTATTGGTTTATGGATGATTATATATTTATACTAGCGGCCCGGTACGTGCTTTGCTACGTATAAGGCATAATAATAAAAAAATGATTATTAAGTTCATTTATTCAAACAAAAAAATATTTTAAATTGCTAAAAGATGTTGATTTTATACTTTTTCAAGACATTTTTTAAATTTTCTCTACGTACAAACCTTCCCTGGACTTCCACGAATAATTCAAGACCAAAATTAGCCAAATCAGCAAAGGCGTTGTTGAGTTATAACATTACAACGAAAAGTGGCATTGATTTTTATATATATAGATTATTATTGGTTTAGTTTCATTTATTGTTGGTAACTTCACGATAAGAACTTATTTAAAACAATATACACGGTGTAATATAATAAATAGACTGATATCGTTATTTTGTTTTACTAAAATTAAGATTCCATTAAAGAAGAGTATTCTACCCTTGATACTGAATAAAATAACAAAACCATTGTGCGATACACAAAACAAAACTTGTTTGTGTTTCATACATAGTGCGTCACCTGATAGACATTTTTGTATGGTTTGTCAGTATATATTGTGTATTTCGTCAGGTGATTTCCTACACGTTGCTTAGTTACATAGGCAATTTAAGCTCCTTAAGCTTTGTCAACTGTTATGTTACACCTTGTATATCGTTCCACGATAGCTGTGAAACGTGCGCATCATAACAGCTATAAGAAGTCCACTGCTTGGCAAAATCCTCCCATAGGTAATATGCCATAATCGCCACGCTTGGCAGACGGGTTGGCGATCGCAGTATGATGGTCATAGTACTCAGAAAGAAGCTGCTTCCCATCCTCGGGTCGACTTCTACGCCCCCCAAGGGGCGAGATGAGGTGATGATATTCTAATATTCGCCGCCGTAATCACACAGCAATGCGCTAAATAAAGTTAATAGTTTTATGCAACGTAAAAGTTGTAAATATTATGATATTAAATAGGTTAACAAAACTATATTAAACTGTTGTGTGGATGTTCATAAACTTCCTAATAAATATGGTATAGTTCTCTTAGCATTAAAAACACCGACCGACTTACAGTTTTATAACCAGCTTTATATCACATCGTTAATTTCTATTAACACTTCCACAAACCTCTTAAATTCCAGCTTCATTTTATATCAATTTCAATGCTGTTCCAGTGTAGCTGGTTAAGGCGCCACCCGAGAATTTGCTTAACCTTATTTTTTTTTGCAAATGTAAAAAAGGGCAACACAATGCATTTTTTGCTCCCATACAAAATAAAAAACATAATTGTCCGTTATATATTGAGTAATTAGTAGTAAGACTTCAGAAGTTAACCTTCTCTTTCGAATAATGAGAAGACATATGTCTATAGCTAAATGGTAAGAAAAATCTACCTATCGGGCAGATGCCCCTTAGGAGGAATCTACTACAGAGACTGTCGTTCTCCACATATACATACATGTGTAAAAGGTGATGCAATGGTGACCACTAGGCTACCTCGTGTGGTAATAAAATAACAAGAAAACAGATGAGACATACAGTCCGTCTGTTCTATTTATTTTATCAGTTTTCTGTATATTGATATCATTGAAGGGCCGATACTTCTACAATAATAATTTTGTCCACTATAATAATGGGTCGGGCATAGTCCTGGGAAATATATATGTATAATATTGGTTTAGTCTTAAAATTCGCGAACGAAAATGAGGCATGAGCAAACGTCAGGGAGGAATGGCGCTTAATGTTGTCCATTCTTTTTCTTATTAACTGTCGTCTGCCGTAGACGATAACTTCAAAACCTGCTTGAAACACAATATTTCACTGTTCCCCACGGATCCAACGTGCTTAGCATGTTAAACGGTGAGATTTATTGCAGGGTCACTTTTGCTTTCGCGATTCGTTTTGGAATGCATTATCATTGGGTTGTATCATGGGATTCGAACTTATGATGTCTTGTATATTAAGTTTGACAAGTTGAGTCTGCACACTGATGTTTCAGTTATTCCTATAGCACTGTAAATTTGAAGCTATCTAAACCATCGTGACAGAGTTTCTAAGAGGTAAATTCCAAATTATTCATGTTCTTACTATTGCGTTGCAACACATAATGTATGAGAATCGACTGTATAGACATAAACATGAATAATAAAATGTTCATGGCATAGGTTCTGAGAGTAAAGTTACAAGTAAGAAATTATTCTAACTGTTGCGTCACAATTATACATGAGAATGTATCGTAGGAAGATAACATTTTCATTAGTAATAAAACATACACCATAAATATATCTCGTATTATTAGCTCTTTATAAGACAGTGTACACTTTTACAGCCAACATCCCTGATACGATTGTAAGGGAACGAACCACAACAACCGTTAAAACCAAACATTCTTTAACAGCAGTAAAACAAGACATAAACGCTTGGGATGGAGTCGATTCAATTTAATGCAATGTAATGATTGTAATTAATTTATCTTGATATAAAAAAGCTAAAGATTCCCACTGTGTTTTCAGCATTGATTTTTTGCAGTAATTATTTTCCTGACTTCTACGCGATCTAGGTAGCCAGAGAAAGCGGTAAGTTAGGTTAGGCTAAGACCCTCGCGGACGATGTTGTCACGTTGGACTTTTCCCTAAATAGCTGCCGTCCAGTCCGGACTCCCCTGGAATGCCTGCCAGCCATCTTAATAGAAGTTCAGTCCTCTTCACACTCACGACTTCTGTAGCCGGGAAGGTACCAGGTACCAGTTACCTCCTGTAGGATTGGACTTAGACGTGGACAGTTCCACGTCCAGGCGTAGGTCCCAGTATGGGGAATAACAATATTGTATTACTGCCTGCGTCGGCCCAATACTTCTGACCTGTGATCCGAAGCCTGTAGGGGTTAACAGTGATCTCACCCTCTTTGTAGAATTCCCTGTTTTTACTTCAGTGGCTCCCTGAGTCTTGGCCCAAAATATTGATTATTTTATGAAGTCTCATGGTTCGGTGTATGTAACGTTGTACGTATAACGATATCGTCCTTAACAGTTCCCGTTGATGCTTCTCCAGCCGCAATCTCGGTCGTTACGATGTTGCTCGCGTCATAAAACATCGTCTCTGATTTTCCCTCTCTTTAGACGTCGTCACCCTTGTTGCTTTTATGTCCACCCTTGTCGTTATTATCGTTGCTCGAAACATTTCGTTGGATTTTCAAGAGATATTCAATTGCAATCGTTTTTTTTTTCTTCTATCTGACCACGCCCGCATTTGGGAAATAAATACCCGTATTGTGGAGGATTTTACAAACATATAATTCACAGATACGAATAGACAAGGCATATCAATACTGAGAATAGTTACACAAATAGTAAAACATGCAAACGCAAGGGTAGGAGCGAGATTCATTGGGGAGGCTTTTGTCCAGCTGTGGACGTACTTTGGCTGACATCACTATTGTAATAAAAAAAGGACATGTTCTTAAGATTGTGTTGGACGTCTGAGGAATACTGCTTACCTACCAATTTACATCGATGCTGAGGTTATGAAATCCTGCTTGACGTTGGCTCCGTCCATAAAATAAGATCTATCGACTTTACCCCGCTAAAATCGCTGACACGGCACTATTATTAACGCCGTTATCGTGAGCCGGGTAAAATATATTTTAGTAAAGATCGGTAGTTATTTGCGTGTCTTATATAATAATGTGAGTGTTCATTTTTCTTTTTAAAAGGACTAAAAGAATCATGTCCCTTTATAAGTGGTCTGGGACAAATCGCTTAACGCTATAAAATAAGTGTTCGTTATTTATTTACCGTTTATTCAGAAAAACAACGCCCGCACTACGCAAGCTTTGTACATAAACTTCATTGGTTTATGATTATGTTTTTAACGTAAAATGTCCTTTTTTGTGTACAATGAAATATATTTTATTTAATGTTTTTTGAAAGAAAGAAATATGGTTATTTAGAACGACAACACCGGCACCACGCCCACCAGATTCAGCTCACACAAAAACCTAATACACGTAAGAGGCGACTATCCTAACCACTGCGCCATAAGACGTATTGACGTTAAACTAAAAAATACTGTGTATCAGTGAGACATCTCATGAGACACTAAATGGGATGAAACAAAATATATGGACGCTCTTGATAAGTTGACTTCAATCATAGACATAATAATATAATATCAATTAAAAACGGATGCAATGACATCCTCATGAAAAATTTGCGTCTGTTCATACACATATTTGTCATACAAAATGTAAAAATAGTTAGTAGAATTCATACAGTATATTGTATATATTATTTTCTAATCATCCACAACATAGGGAATAGCTCAAATTGATTATAATTACATAATAGACAGCCGAATACTCATATACTCAATACCTACTCCGTGTTTTGAAGTTTGTGTAGTTCACTAAACCTGGTTACTGCATGGCTAAGTTCGAAAGTACCAAGTTTTCAAATGTTCGCATCTGGCGTTGCTCCTAGTAACAGCTTATTGCCGTTGCTTTCCGCTTGAGAAGTTATCAAATACAAGAACTATAAAATATTTTATGGCGTTTCCTGATGCTGATGCATTGAAACTGCTTAGTTTCTAGCTTAGCCTCTGTGAAATCAATTATATTAAAGCATATTGTAAAACAGGGTAAATAATGAAATTTATTTAGCAATTGTACTTGTCAAGCTCATAATTCAGTACATAAACATAGTGAAATATAGTATTAAAGAAACAAATAAAAAATTTAGTTAGTCCGTATAAGATAAGTAATTACCCCACGATGTTTATTATACGGACATTAAGTAGTACAGTTATTGAGGTTTGAGGAACACATTTTAAGGTTACTGCTTTAATCGGGGAAATGTAGTTAAATCGTCTCTTGGTATCAATGACTTATTTTTCATCATGTCAGCCAAAGTACGTCAACTGCTGGACAAAAGCCTCCCCAAAGAATGGGGATATGCTATTATAGCCACGCTTGGCAGACGGGCGGCGATCTAAGTTCGATGGCCATATTTCACAGAAAAACGCTGCTGCCCGATCTCGGTAGGTATTCCCTCGGTCGATTTCTACGCCCCCCACTGTATGAGTTGAGGTGATGATATTCTATGCCGTCACCACCCAACAGGATGTCTTTATAATATGGTAAAATTGTACGTACTCATATTTGTTTTTGTAAGGTGAACCGACTAGTATTGGCTGTTGTCAGCCCCTTAGATATGAATAGTTACCACAAACATCTCGTTTCCTTCCCCGAACAGATATTGCGATCTGCGGTTTATACAACAGTTGTCGCCTCGCCTCGGCCGTGTTATTGCTTGTGAGAATACCGCAAGACATGCGTATCCTGGGATGTGTTCGAGTTCGATTTACTGAGAAGTTTAGAGTACTTTAAGGATCTCGACTGTATCATGTAGGTTCATCTCAGATAAACTTATTAAAAACATACATAAGTAATCTAGGCAGCTACTAAAATATTCTATTTCAAAAATATTTATAAAACTAGCCTACCTAACTTCGAACTAGACTGTAGTAGACAATCAATTTGTGAAAGAAGTGAAACACTGAAACCAATCGGAGGTCAAACTGAACGATATTTCGATACTATCTGCGCAAATCTATGAATTTTAAACGGCTCCAACAACATCATGCTTTCCAAGCTGATCTTATTTCGTAACAAGTTACCAACTTACCAATTTTCTCCAACCTCAAGCACGACTTGTAACGGTTTGGAACTAAATCAGTATAACCACGCCCGATTATCGAATATTTGATTTGTCCTCCTTTAGCCGAATGAATCGGATATTCCCTATTGTTCTAATTTCACAATCCGATGCGAGGGCAATGTTTGCCCATAGTCTATTCTGACTGACTCGTGAATTTTAAAAGCGAAACGGAACATCTGCATCTGATTCCAGGTTTGGTTTATTTTTGTCTGCATTGAGCTAGCCCATTTTGAATATGGGTTTCGCCTGAATAAGAGCTAAGTTGAGAGTGAATTTGATGCTTTATCAATTAGCATATTTTTTTTTCTAATTTCATCAATTGGCATTATATTAAGTGAAATTATTAACCTTGTTTCAAAGCATTATTAGTTAAATTTTATTTTAATCCTATTCAATTAATTAATTTAAATAATAAATAAGTGTTTTATGTATATAAATTGATAAAATATCTATTATTACGTTGTTTTATAGTATGTACTCTTATTAGTTATATAGTAGGTACTTATGTTGATTATTTGCTATTTTTAAGTTTTGCTTGCTTTTTTTTTGTTTTTAGTTTTATGCATATTATTATTATTGTGCATGATACATTGATATTGTAAACGAAAGCCTACACAATAAGACTGCTAGAATAGAGTGAGCTCCTGGTGACCTGTACCTCTAGCACGACTCCATATTGTTTATTTACTCGATGAAACTTGCCGTTTTCTAGTAGGTATACCTAGGCATTTTAAGTTCATTGAAGTTTCCGCTAGGGCGGTGCTAGTTGATGTAAAATGCATGAACTTGTGGTAGATAGTCATGCTGTAAAGGCTGTAATACAGGTTCTTTCGAGCAGGCACTAGTCTCTGACAAAATAGGTTGTTTACTCTGTTATACCAATTGTCCATGGGTGGCCTGCTGAGCGCGGTTGTTGGTCATCCGAAGTACAATAAAACTATCAATACTTTGATTCCTCGTGCCCAGATTTGTGCCGGCAGATAATTAGAGCTGTTTTTAGCGTCCGTGGACAGGTTCAGGTTTTATTTTTCTCTCATGTTTTTTATAAGCAATGTTTTGTTATGAGATAATAAGTAATATAAAAAAAACACAAATTAAGTCATAAATACCAGTCACAACTAAAATTTACAGACGTCATAATTTTAATTTACCTTGTGTACCGAATAAAAATGTCTGTCATTTGGTGATCGAAAAAACAAAATTCACTTAAATTAGTTTCCCAGTGTCTATTAAGTGTAATAACTACTAAGGAAAGTTTATATGGGAATTTTATCGGAGGCAAAGAAGTAAACTACTACCAAAGGATATAAAATAAGTTATAAACTTGCCTCTTAATTACACATTTTTGTATCTATAAATCCACCCCATAATTTGCAGTGTATGAGTATAATCTTACAATACACGCAAAGTTTATAACTTTGGGAGTACTCAACGTTTTTTATAGCTAAGAATCATATTGATTAATCATAGTTTAAGATGAATAAACACTATGAAATAATGCCACAGAGCGAGATTAGTAGCTGACTTCAAATAAAACTTCGCTAAGTAGAACACACAATTTTAATATTAACGATAACTGTCCACAGTATGCACATTATATTCACCCATTTTATATAATTTCAGTGTGTATTATGTTATTATATATAGTATATTAATGTTCCAATAATTAATTATCATATAATTTTAAAACATAGACGCTAGCACACTGCGTGTTATTACGCGCCGTTGCGTCATCCTGCGTTTTATAGAATGTGTGTTATTTGTTGTGGTAGACATTTAAAAAGTTACCAAGTTTTTTGGTATCATGTTTTTTTTCATGTTACGGGGCATACTACATGAAATACTGAAATTGACAATTAGACTAGGTTATTGCCGATGTGACTTACGGTACTTGGCTGGTTAAACGACTTACAAATCTGTATAGTGTATATAATTAGTGGATAGTTTTTTGTGTCTGAGTAGGATAGCTAATTATTCCTACTAAAATAGACCGGAAATTACCATAAGCCTTTAAAAGCCTTATACGGAACAACACTCACTAGTATGATTCTGATTTCGAGACACAGTATTCTTACACTCCTATCCACAGGAGTCATCAGTACTCATCCACGTTATGAAGAGTTGCGATATTCATACCTACTCTAGTCGGATAGTATACCGTTAGCGAACCGGCCGCTGAGGCGGTCACGGCCTCAGAATGCGTTTTTTCTTACTAACCTACTAAGGAATCGTATTAGTAGACAGGTTCTTCTAGTTTCTGAAGAAGCTTGCTTAGTTTAATTGCGCTTCTTGCTAATAATAATATTTTGGACGTTATTCACACACGGCCATCTGATCCCAAACTAAGCAGAGCTTGTACTTTGGAAACCAGATATACTACTGATATGATATACTACTTTTCTTTTGTAAATATATACTTATATAGATAATTACACCCAGACTCAGGCCAAACAGACTATGTTCATGCACACAAATATCTGTCCTGGGTGGGAATCGAACCCACGACCTGCGGCGTGAAAAGCAAGCATTTACCAACCACGCCTACAGGACCGTTAATAAATAATATACATTATTAATGTTACAAATTGGAGCCTATTTCCGGTTATCATCTTACAAATTTATATCTGTGATGATGGAATTTTTCTTCATATTCCCTGAAACTTTAATAATAATTTCGAAATGTGTTGTTTGTTTCCTCTCTGGAAGAAGTAACAAACAACAAATAGTCTCAGCAGTTCAATAGTAATCCAGAACTCGATAAAGTACAGAATGAATCAGTTCGAAACTTGGAAAGTAGGTGGACCGTAGTAATATATAGGGTGATCACCCCGAAAATTGAATATACCAGGAATTTACACGCGTTTTTTTTCTAAGCATTCCCACTGACTTAAAAAAAAAAAACACGGGTTATAGGTTAATGTTAATTTATTTGCAATATCTGCAATAGTTGTGAGCTTTACAACTTCTTGTATCAGATTTTTAAATATTGTAATTTTGATCAAATTCCAGAAAAAGGTAGTTCACCTATAACTACCGTTGCCGTTCCAACGTGATAGTCCTTCTTTATTTCCTTCCGTAATGCAACTCGTGACAATTTAGATTAAAAATTGTTATGTGGAACAATTGAGCAGTATAAAAAGAACTGTATACTATGCTAATGTTGATAGATTCCTTGGTCCATTTGGTTCTTTTTCGTTGCGTTCAGTGACCTGTAGTGTCTACTTTAACGTATGCTGATTTGATAATGCTTGTTTCTGCTACCAATCCGAAGAAAAACGCTTGGGATCAATGCTCCTTCTACTTTTTATCGCCGCCGCGACGCTTAGCGTGTTATTTAGTTCAATTGACTTACAATTTACATGCTATATTAGACCAATCCTTATAGGATAGGAGATAAACAATGAAAATAGTAGCGTGAAGAATGGCTTTTGGCACGGCTAGGTCGTTATGACCCGGCTAGAGCTATAAAGAATAATGCGTTGCATCCACACACTGCAGCAATTCCGGCGCCGAACCGATGTAGTTATCGTTTAGGAACTTGGTTATCAAAAGATCTACCAGATTGGGAAATGTGTTTTTTACTGCTTTTAAATGATAACGGTAGTTGCATATAGCTTTTGTAAACGAGTTTTATACTGATTGTTAAATCAGTTTTTCTACTAAAGATGTGCGAGAAAGCTGAGCGGTGCGCATTGCAGTTAAAAATTTAATTTATTTATTTCTCTCCATAATAGACAGTAGTAATTAGTACGTTATAAGTTTACATAGATATAATTATATGATATCAATGTTAACAACTATATGGGTATGTAGAAATGCAGAATAAAATACAGCGGAACAATTTAATATCTGAGATTTTTTATACTAGTTTCTTGACTTCTAGTGCATTTTTTTTTTAGTTTATCTTCTAAATCTTTTAGTTAATGTCCAATATGAGGAGTATAAATACTCTTTAATTCCTTAAAATATTTTTTCTTTAATGTAGAACGATAAATTATTCCTGTCACCGGTACAAAGATTCAATTTTACCAACGAAGCAAAGATTTGTTTCAAGTAAATTAACAAAATTAAGTAACACGTCCTACTGTCCTTAATATCTGCCGCCATTAAACAAAGACCTTACTTTTGAATAACACAACGATTAGTTTTAAAACATAGCTTAGAACCTAACTTTCAGAAAATCAAAACATTTGTGGTATGGATCTGACCATGTGAACACATATATGTGTACGTAAACTTCAAACAGTCGGGGCTCAAATACATAACCCCTCGTAAACAACTGCTTGGCGCTTGATTGGGTTTTGTCACAACCACATGGATTTTTCCTTGACTAATAACATACATAGATATATCACGTCTGCATTGAGCACCCCTATAAGTATTAATAATTATTGTTACGATAGATCCTCTTAGTTGTAGTCGTTGCCAACCAAACGACGACCTTCGTAACCTATTCAGAGTACAACAGGTGATTATGGCAAGCTCTTTTATGATTCATACAATTTATTGCAACAATTTAATTGAATGTATCGTAGTTTATACAACTAACATGAGTTTTAAATGGCTAAAAATGGTTTGACAAGTTGCATAATGACTTCCAAATTTCATATGCATTAAATCAGAAGTGGGCTCCGAGTAGAGAGAGGTGGTAGTTCGGAGCCCACTTCTGATTTAAATTCAATCAACATGACATTGAAAGGAGGAATGTTTGACTAATTGATTTATTGCTAATGTTCCCAATCATGAAGATGGGCAATAACTGCCTTCGAAGCATCCCCAAGTAGCTTTTCAAAATTTTCCTAACGCTTCTCTTAGTGATGTCCCGAATGATAAAAGTCTCCATCTTGGCTATGGTTCATCATTATAAAGGGGGTTATCTATCTTTCCAAATGTCTAAAGAAAAAGAAAATTGCTTACTAATAAGACTACACAAGCAAAGTATTAGATGATGAGGCGTTCTCATGTTGTTCTTTGGACCTAGAACAATAGAATCGTTGGGTTAAACATGTTCATAGGTAGCCACCTATGAACATGTTTAACCCAACGATTCTATTGTTCTAGGTCCAAAGAACAACATGAGAACGCCTCATCATCTAATACTTTGCTTGTGTAGTCTTATTAGTAAGCAATTTTCTTTTTCTTGAGATGATTCAGTCTCAATTATCAGCCGATAATTGAGACTGAATCATCTAATACTTCCATGTATAGTGTTGACATCATCTTTACTCGTATTTTCCATCGATTAAATCATATTGTTTAGTGTCTTTTTACTTCGTTGTTTTTTTTAATGATTTATACAGAAACTAAATGAAGGGTGTATGCAGTAGAAATATTTTTGGCAAGGGATCATGGCTAAACTATAGCTTTACTTCCCATTTTAACTTAGGACACTCTTTTTTAATCTGCCGTTCGTCTGTCTGTCAGCGGGCGGTATCTCATGAAACGTTATTAACGTTAACGGCAGACACTTGGCATTTGCATAGAGTGTAGATTTTATATTGCCGCAATTACAGCAAATAACAGAATATTAAAAATAAGAGAGGGACCCTATAAAACAAAGTTTTAATTTTTCGCAAGCTTAATTAATTAAGGGCTTATCTTTCGAATTGTTATATATAGATTCTTAAAACTTTTCACAGATTACGTATTACTGTAGTTGTCTTTTGATGGCGCGAAAAACTTCATATCCGACTCGCACTTAACCGATTTTTATTTTGTTAATCAGCCTTTCATGTATTTTCAACTAATCTCGCTCGCAACTAAAAGAGTCTATGCTGAACCGGTTTTAACCCTCGACAAAGAGCGGTGTACGAAATCTGCTTGACCTTGCAATTCCAAAAAGAAAAACACATTTACTGTGTCATGTAAGCTTTTAACTCCCATATGAATACGATTCATGTGTAACATACACATAATATGCGAGTTAAAAGTTTAAACCTATTTGAATATAAATATTGTATCTTTTACCACGTTTGCCTTTTACCCTGAAACATCTATGATAACGTTGACAAAACCTAAAATATAAGTACGGCGAACTGTAGGTACCTAAAGCGTACCGAGAGACGAATGAATGGGATTCGGAAGATTGTTGGGGTAATTGGCCGAGATCCAACTTGACCGGACTGGGGTCGACGATACTACGTAATGGGGGACGACAGTTACAACCCTGCAAATGGAATCTGTTTTTATAGTACTAGAAGGGAGAATTCAGAGGATTTGAATGGAGGTAATCCATCTAACAAGTCACATTACAGTGAAGCGAACAAAACGAACAGGACTTACTTAAATGCCACAACGGCACTGTTCATGGGTGCATAAAAATATCTAAGAAATGTATGTGTAAGAGACAAATAAACCGTTTTTTTATACAGTGTTCGAGTTTGATGGGAAATCTATACAAATTTTATAAAGAGGTAACGTTTGTGAGTTTGTGACGTTGTAAGGGGTAATCTCTGGATTTACTGAACCGATTTCCAAAATTATTTCACCAATAGAAAGCTACGTTATTGTGGATATTCATCATCATAATTTTTATTTATCTGGAACTTTTAACCCGAATTATAACGCGGGACAAACAGGCAAGGACAAAAATATTTATATAGCGGAACAAAGTCCGCGGGCACTGCTAGTCTTAAATACATAGAAAGAATTGAGTTTTTAAGAACCATGGCACCGCTTTTAGGAAATACTAGAACTACATTTTTTTTTTCGATTCCAATCCTGCACAAATACCGAATACAACATATACCTGGTCCAGTCTTTGGCTGCTATGTATATCACAGAGGTTACAAATAAAATCAAGCTATTAGTTAGAAGAGCATGAACTTTAAGCTGCCTAATTGAGATTCTGATTAATATTCTATGTACCTATCACAAAACGGACTGAATAGAAATCCAGGAAAATTTAATTCATGTATGAAATCTCATATCACATTATTTTGTTTGAATGTTGTCATGACGGGAACGTTCCCTGAAGGCTGACAGCATTTCCAGTTTGAATGGGAATGCTAATTCTTTGACTTAAGTTTAGGCCCTAGACATCTGGTTAATTTCCATGTCAATGTGCCGATGATTTCAGATATTTCTTCTTATTAAATCTATATGTTGTTTGGTTCTGAGCGTAGATTAAACTTCTAAGGTTTCATTACTTGAAGACGAGTTAAGTTATGAATTTATGATACCCAATCTCTCTCAAACCGAAGCGGTACATGTAACCTTTTTCCATTTGAAAATACAAACTCGTTTTTATAAATTTCGCAGTCATGTTCTCAAGAGTCAAACATAAGTCAAATATAAGGTTATTGTACCATTCAATTGGCTATCCGAGGGAAATGGCGTGGAAATTGTTGACGCCCTAGGCGTTGACCCGACGGATATGGAAGGGTGACCTCGTCGTCTATGGGCTGAGGGAAAGGCGGTGCCAGTGTGACAGCCCTCTTAATTCTGTAACATCAGGAAAATACTTTTTAGAATTGTTAACTGTTAGGTTGCGTTACGTTACAATATTATTTTATTTTTGATTACGTGATTTCGACTCTCACCAATCAGCACTCTATAATATTAATGTGATAACATTATCTTAGATGTTAGTTATATATTAGTTTATAATAAATAATTGTCTTATTCACTAAGATATCTGTAATATATACTATCGGCTTTTTCAAGAAGCAACGGTAACGGCTTATTTCTTAATGATCGGCTCCACTTTTCAATAATGGCACGCCTTTCCACCTATACTTATAAATAGTAATATTCAGGGACATGATTCACACACGGCTAACTGATCCCAAACTGGAAACCAGATAACTGATATATTACGGATGCTACTTTTCTTTTGTAAATATATACTTATATTGATAATTACACCCAGACTCAGGACATACGTACATGTTCATGCATACAAATATCTCCTGGGTGGGAATCGAACCTACGACTTGCGGCATGAAAGGCAATGTATTTACCAACCACGACGAACCGGCCGGCCGGTTCGTCGTGGCTGGCGCGGCCCGTCAAATTATTATATTGGATATTATTATTTTAATCGGGACTAGTCCCTCCCTCTTACCCACCACTGCAACTCCTGTAAGCCAGGATCAACAGTGGCACACAATGAAATGACACTGAGCGGTCAGGCTCAGGCATGTCCCGGGGAATCGCTTTAACTGTCTTGGATCCCGCAACGAATTTATTCAGTAAGAAAAAAAGGAGGAGTTAGAAAATTAATAGTTCCACTTCCCTCCAGAGCAAAGCGTGTAAAATGATGTAAAGAGGCTAAAGCCTCATAAAACGAGAGAATTGCAACTAGAGAAGCCAGCTGCAAAAGCACCGAGGATTAATTTAAGGGTCCTGAGTGAGCCGTTATATTTGATTCAAATAGTAGGTATGGCAAAAAGCTTAAACGCACGGAAGTTGTTCCTTGTTGCTACAAGATCCGTATAATAAACTACTCCAGATGTTGGTTGCAAGCTGTTTAACATAATATCACGCTGATTTTGCCAGAGATCACACTCCCAAATGATGTGGTGAGCAGTTTGTTCATATTCGTTACTGGAAGTTGAGCAGATTTGTGAAGGTACTAATTTGAAACTAAACAAATTACTTTTAAAATTGCCGTGTCCGGTAAGAAAATGTGCAACACAATGGTCTATGATTAGCCAAGTTTTATTTAACCGTTCGCGTACGTCCGGAAAGCACTGGTGCAGTTGGCGACCCTTGGTTGAGCTATTCCATCTACATTGACATTAATTTAGTAGTTTGTCATTCAAGTCAGCTATTGGCATAAATAGCCTGGTTATTTACGTACGGTCGCGTAATGATAAGAAATCATTTTCTAAATTTTCGCGCGTAGAATAAATACATTGGTGCTCGTCTTTGAACTTCAAGATCAACCGGAAGTACACCCGCTAGTACAGGTAGGGTCTCCGTGCTTACTGTTCTATAGGCTTTACTCAGAAATATCAACACCAACCTCTGGATTTGTAGTAATTTACGGCGAGCAGCTCCGATGGTAGCCCTATCAGCTCACACAGGCGAGCCGTAGCATTGGATATTAGATTCACATATCAAGATATTACTGGATCCCTCGAAAAGTTACGCTCCTACTGTCCTATGTAGTCAGCCATTTACTTAGGTTTGATTTATATCTATAATAGTTATTCCTAAAGTGATTGGTTTACCAATCTAGAAATGGCCTAGAATTTGGACTTAAACGCACACCTTTCCATGTATTCCCAAAACTCCAAATTTCTAAAGTGGAATTTGTGGGAACATTCTACCATATAATTAAGGGTTTTAATTTAATTTTAATGAATTACTATAATTAGTAAACGAGGCGGCAGTAGGCAGTAATGATAACGCAATATCTGTTGATAAACACAAAAGCCCTTAAAGTTATCTATAATAATAATAATAATATTTATTTTCAGAAAGTTACAGATACTTAAGTTAAACCGTGGGTACATAATCATTATAAATTTCGCTCAAACATTGCGTATTTTATGCTCATACTTATAATATTAGATAATCTGTACAAAAATATAATAACCCTGCCTCTTAAACTAGGCAAGCCTGTGTCTTAAGAGACAGTGTTCCGTCATTTTTATTTATTTTTTCTTTTACACTTATTGTTTAAGTAGTACAATATAACAGAATATGTTACAGTTTTATTCAGGTATCTACATTTGAATGGATCTTGTGTGGTTGTGTGCGTGTGTGTGTGTGCGTGTGTATGTGTGTGTGTGTGTGTGTGTTGGTGTGTGCGTGTATGTGAGTTAATGAGTGTAGGTGCGCGGATGTATGTGCGTGTGTGTGATATTCGCTGTGGTCAGGCGATATATGCGAGTAGAGATTCTGTGTATAAATAATCTTTTTTCAATAGCCATTCTGTAACTTTAGATCGTAGAGTATAACGATTCTGGCTTAAGATATTGAGTTGTTTAGTGATTTTTTTGTATATGTGAGTGCTTAGTGTGTAGAACTGACGTGATGCGAAAGTTGTTTTGTGTATAGTACCAGGTAGGATGTTATTTCTTTTCTTAGGAAAAGGTGGTGGAAGATTGCTGTGTTTTCGTAGAATTGAATTGACCACGTAGAGTTGGCGTACCGTGAGAACGCCACAGTCAGAGTATAACATTGTAGTCGAGTATTTGTACGGCTTTTTTGTCATTACTTTTAGTATAGCTCTCTGTGCTCTTTCAACTCTAAGAAAGTCCGTTTTTGAAGCTCCTCCCCATACTGATATGCAGTACCCAATGACCGACTGGCACAAAGCAGAATAAACCATCTTAAGGGTTTTAAATGTTGCGGATTCCCTAAGAGATTTAAAAATGTGTATGAGACGCAGTGTTTTTGTAGTGACTGCATCAATTTGTTTGTTCCACTTTAATCCGTCATCAATATGGACTCCTAAATATTTGACGCAATCAGCTCGGGCCACTTTTTGGCAGGTGCACGGTACCAGTGAAGGGTTTAAGCATGTGTGAGCCGTTAGAGAAAAGTTATGTGATGGTGCGTTTATGCGGCGCATTGAGAATGGGACATAGGTAGTCTTATCTAAATTCAGAGTGAGAAGATTTTCGTTGAGCCATCTCATTATTCTGGACAGTACTATTTCTGAATTTGACCTTACCTCGTCCCACGTACGTCCATGTACGAGGAGTGCTGTGTCATCGGCGTATGCGTAAATATTACAATTTGGAACTTTAAGTTTACATAGATCATTGACGTAGATTTGAAATAATGCGGGCCCCAGTATGCTTCCTTGCGGCACGCCAAAAGTGACAGACTCCTCGTTACTAAGGTAGGTATCAATTTTCACACGTTGTGTACGATTTTTTAAATAATCTTTAAAAATATCGAGCTGTTTTCCGCGAATACCTATTTTTTCTAGCTTTGTCGTAAGTAAGGGTACCGAAACTGTGTCAAACGCCTTTGAAAGGTCCAAAAAGATGCCTAAACATTTTATTTTTTTATCCAAGTTTTCAGCAATAGACTGTGTAAGATCTAATATTGCATCCTCTGTGGACACTCCCGAACGGAAACCGTATTGGTTGTCCGCGAGAAGATGATACTGATCTAAAAAGTTCCTAAGCCGATTGTTTAGGATCCTTTCGAGAATTTTGGAAAGTGCTGGTAACACAGATATTGGCCTATAATTATTGACACAGTTTCGGGCCCCACCTTTGTAAATGGGGTGAATTAAAGCTTTTTTATACGCGTCTGGAAATATACCTGTCTGTAGGGAACGATTGCAAAGGTATGTTATAGGTGCGATCAAAATATGACGGCAGATTTTTAGTAACCTTGATGACACGCCATCCCAACCTACAGCGCAGTCATCGCGTAGCTGGAGGATAAGAGACTCTACTTCTACTTCATCCACATCCAATAACACAAGAGAGTTCACAGGAGACTCTGTTTTGTGGGTGTCAGTAGACACACATTGCTGTTTATTATTTGTTAGGGTTGGCGGAGAAATATTAGGGCATGTGATTTTTACGGCTAGGTTTTTTCCTACTGTACTAAAGAACTGGCACACTTCGTTTATAGAGGTCTTTGAGTTATCTTTAGTACTCAACAACTCAAACGGAATAATATTCGTTTTCTGCGTGTTTGTTATTTGTTTAATTGCTTTCCACAACTTACTGGGATTATTTTTGGCTTTCTCAAGCTCGTTTGTTTCATAAGCTATTTTTAGTTTTCTAAGCAGATTGTTGCAAAAGTTTCTATAGCGGGTGTATGTGATTTTTAATATTAGGTTGTCCTGGTGCTTTTTTACTTTTTTGTTCATTTTATCTCTATTTCTGATACATCTTAAGAGGCCAGGTGTTATCCACGGTTTTATGGTTCTTTTTTGTCTTGAAACTCTAATCAGGTTGCTGTGTTTAGATATAGTAGATTGTATTACATTAATTAAATGATTAACTGAGTCATTAACATTGTCCATGCGGTAGATCGGAGATAAATCTGTGTTTGCCAAAGTATTAATGATAGCATCATAATCTAAGCGGGTAGTAGTGCGAGTGGTTGTCTTGGTTGGGATTGTGCTAGTAATCGACAAAATAGTTGGTTTATGGTCGGTAATGAATGAGTTTAGGACAAGTGTTGTAGCTGGAAAATTAGATTTCAGTAATATGTGATCGATACAGTTATCTAACCGTGTGGGAAATATATGGGTAGGCAAAAGACCATGTGAGGCATTTAACATAAGGTAGTCTAAACTGCGCTCATTCCTATTGTTTGGCCTTATGTCTATATTAAGATCACCTACTAGAACAATATTAGGGGAAGAGGATATATTATCATATAATGTTGTCAAGCTTGTTTTGAAATTCTCGAAATTGTCTTTAGAGTTTAATGAAGGGGATCGATAGATAGCCACTACGGTTATATTTTTATCTATTTCGCATACAAGGCAGTTTCCACCTTTGAAATTGGGTTCCCATATACTATTACTCAGGCCCGATTTTACGAAAATTATAATGCCATCATTTTGATTGCTGTTGGTAACTGTTGAATGTGCATCAAATCCGTTTAAGACTGGTATGTTAACAACTTTACTAAGCCAACATTCTGTAAGAACAATAATATCATAATATATTTTTGTCTGACTCAGTAATACCTGCAGTTGGTCGAAATTCTTATTTATACTACGTATATTTAGGTGCAATAAATTTGTATTAGTGTTAGATGTATTTAAGTAATTTGTACACTCGTCCGGGTCGCACATATATGAATTTCCTAGGTTTAGTTGGTCGAGTTCATCATTAATATTCTTTAAAATAGCCATTGGAATTGAATTTTATGACCATATTTGTGCTCTATATATACATCATTGGGTAAGCTTAATAAATTACTAATAGCTATATGTTTGTTAGGCAGCCCATTTCTGTAAGTAAACGTATGAGTGAGTGTAATATTGCGATATTTTAGCGGATGTATCAATTGTGGTTGTGATTGTGTAACATAAAAATTTTGTAGACATTTAACAAAATAGAAAAAACTTAATAATAAAAATAGTAAACAAATTGAATAAATAGTTTCCTCCCAGGTTTCAGGTATGCATTCTTCTTCTAGTCAGATACTCAAGGAGCCAAGACTTTGTAGACATTTTTCCGAGTTGATGATTACTTGTTTATCTCCCTCTTTTTTACGGAGAAAGATATTTCCATTACTTGTCCAGCAAAAAGAGTATTGATTGCTTTTAGCAAACTGTCGTGCTAAGTAAAATAACTTTTTAGAACTTTAAGGCAGTTGCTCGGCAACGTATATTGCCTGGCGTTTCCCTGGGATCCCTATCGATTCGGTATTCAGTTTTTCCTCCTTGGTTTTCTTGTTTTTATTATACGATCTAATAGCCGACAGGAAGTTGTGTTTGGTTTGTACCGTTGCGAATTCGGCAACCACAGGGCGCGTGTTCGCTGTAGGTGTAGATTTTCCGGGTAATCGGTAAACATCACGAAGCTCAGATTCGGATATAGGCACCCCTACCAGTTCACTGATATTACATACCGTTTTAGAGAGGCCCGCTACTGTCTCATTATTTGGCTGTGGGATATTTCGTATTTCAACACCCGATGAACGCGACATTTGTTGCAGATCCACTATCTTTTTCTCAAGTGTTTCTATATAAGATCGCTGTTCTAGCCGTTCTTTTTTCAGATCTTCGACTTCTTTTCTTAATTCCTCGAATTGTTGGTTCATGAAGGTCATCGATCGTTCAATTTCCGTACTGGTATTACGGATTTCTGTATTTGATTCTTGTATCTTGATATTTTGTGCCTTAATCTCCCCTATATCTACTACCATTTTTGATATCAAGCTAGTTTGTTCTTCCAATGCCTTTGAAATTCTGGTATCCTGATCGTTTATCCAAGAAGTAAGCAGTTCATTTGGCTCCTGTTGATTTGAGGTAGACATACTTTTTGGCGAATGTCCTTTTCTTGGCCGTTTATGTCTACTCGTAACATTTTCACTGAGTCCACTCGCAGACTTGATCTCGGGTTCAGATTGGGTCTGACTCGGATTATTATTCGACTTCGGTGGTGTACGTTGAACAGAGGTCATAGTTGCGCTTAGTGAGTAGAAGAGTAATCCGTTGAAAAATCCGTAGCACGAACGTAGTAGGTAGTCGTAGGTGACGACAGCCGCGCTTAGCGAACTGATGTTTCGCCGTTTGCCGCTACTCAGTGGTGACGTTATGATCGGGGGCAGAATGCAGGACTCGCCTCACCGCCGCGCTCTCCGTGGCCTTGAGTTCAAATCACCGTGAATCACAGCCGCTTTTTGTGGCGCATCCAAGAATGACCGTGATAAATATGCTTACAAATAAGTACAAGACAAATAAGTTTTGTTGTATTTCCAAACTAGTTCCCCAAAATAGATTGGTGATCCTTTATTAGTGGCAATATGCTGGTATATTATTGTTTATGGTGGTATGGGAAATTTCTTGTTTGTTAGGGCAACTCTAAATCTATTTTTAATATGGTAACATTATGCAGCTGTCAGGGTTATAGTTTGTAAACAATCCCAATCCGGGGGTAATTAAATGTTGTAGTGACTATATAATTGTTATGATTTTTTAATATAGTAACGTCTCAATAATAAAATATCTTCAAAAATAATGTTGCTCACCGGGTGGTTTTGTGAGATTTTGTTCAGTTTGTGCGGTTCATCTTATTATCTTCTTGTTTTGGTGTTATTATTCCAATGTTTTGATCCCAATTGGAAGACTGGAGACGGTCTTATTGTTGATTTTCTGGATATTTTTGTGGAGCAGATTAACAGGTACGTGTTTACTTATATGCACCGGAAACGGAAAAAAAACAAGTCAAGGACAATCTTGTTCAGTTTATGACAGACTCGTTAATTGTTCTTTATCTTCCTCATTCGTCAGTAGACGGCATGTCAGTGGTTACTCATTTACTACAAATACCGCCCTTACTACCTACGCTATAAATAATCTAGTTAGTCATGAAGGTCAATGTTGTTCCACTTACGTGGCGTGGTCGACTACAATGGCATAGTTTTAGTATTTCTTAAAATCTAATATTTGGCACTTTTATATTGAAAACATTTATCGTAGTGAGTTTCGAAAGCAAAAGTACAGACGCCACCACATTCAGCTACCCCAATCTGTCAAATTTCTCTTATAGGTTTTTAACTTTATCATAAAAGCCTGAGGTTCAGTTTTAATTGGGAAAATTTGACAGATTGAGGGTAGCTTGATGGCTGGCGTCTGAACATAACTGATAGGTTCTAAATCAACTAGTTTTCTGATGAGATCAGTCACAAATCGTTGTGATAAGATTGATCTATTTAAATGTTTATTACAGGAAGTTTTTACAGATCGACAACGTATGAGTAAGAAAATTCAAGATCTGTAAGCGTGGATCTTGTCACTCAATCCGTATCCACGGATATTCATTTTTAACAATCCGTCACTTAACTACAATTAACTCGAGTATATGAATGAAATGAATAGCTTCCCACTGGTCTGATGTGCTTTAAAACGTACAGTAGTAGCAAGCAGGTTAACCGGTGTTCATGATGAGCCAAGAGTGCCAAGACTCATCCATATATCAATCAACCCAATAGCCTCTCACTAATCTGCAATTCTTTATAACGTATAGTAGTTTCATACAGGTTAATCTAAGTGTCATTTTCATACTGCTAAGAACTATATCAATCAATCCAGATATTACGTTCAGCAGGATGTGACTTATCACTGGTCTGCTTTTGTTAATAACGTACAGTAGTAGCAAGTCATCATCATCATCATTACAGCTAAATAAGTCCACTGCTGGACAAGCCTCCCTCAAGAATCGTCTTGGGGGGATATGCCATAATCGCCACGCTTGGCAGGCGGGTTGGCGATCGCAGTCAGATGGTCATAGTACTCAGAAGGAAGCTGCTGCCCATCCTCTGGTAGATATTCCCTCGGGTCGACTTCTACGCCCCCCACGGGATGAGATGGGGTGATGATATTCTGATTCTGATATTTGTTGCCGTCACCACACAGCAGAGTAGAGTAGCAAGTAGGTTAGCCTAAATATTCATGATGAGCGACCACCCATTTTCATATTGCTAAGAACCATATCAATCAACCCAGATACTACGATCGGTAGGATGTGGCCTCTCACTAGGCTGCTGTCCTTTATAACATACAGAAGTAGCAAGTGGGTTAACTTAAGTGTCCATGATGATCTACGACCCATTTTCATATTGCTAAGAACCATAACAATTAACCCAGACACTACTATCACCAGAATGTAGCCTCTCACTAATCTGCTATGCTTTAGAACGTACTGTACTCGCAAAGGGGTTAATCTAAGTGTCCATGATGCACGACGACTCATTTTCATATTGCTAAGATCCATATCAATCAACCCAGATACTACGATCAGCAGGATGTGGCCCCTCACTGGTCTACTGTCGTTTAGAACGTACAGTAGTAGCAATTACGTTAACCTAAGTGTCCATGATAAACGACGACCCATCTACGTTTTACTAAGAACTGTCTCAATTAATCTAGTTACTACGATCATCAAGATGTGATATTTCACTTACAAGGCAAATTCATTTCATTTACACTGTTTTCCATATTTCTATTCATTTCTATGGTATCAGTGAATAATTATTTCAAAAATATGTCTAGGCCGAGCTTTCCCACTTATTTTGTCTAGAATAAAGTAAAGTAAAGATAAGGAGTTGATAATCTTCATACAACGTTATACATATTAAGTTAACTGACTATACACATTTTTGCCTTTGCTTAACCTTCAATTATATTCGTAAGATGTTTAAATTTAGAATTTCAGCATAATAATGAAACCTTTCACTTGTGAGATGACGTCATTTGATTCGATCTTGTAATACTGTGTTCTTACAGATTTTTATATAAGTGATTTTTCTTATTCGGTTTTCTCATAACATAAATTGCTATTGCGGTTACAATCAATATTGTTCAAAAATGTTCCTATCAGCAATGCAGCAGGTGCGACTGTGCGAGGCAACTTGAAAAAGTAGGAGGTTAGGTAAATATTCAACATTTTTAAATTTTTTGTATATGTCGTTTTTTATGTTTTCGAGTGTTTTCTCTTCGTTTCGTGATTGTATTTGATTGTGAATCTTATCGGAACGGATTGATATTTGTTTTCTGGTTCTTGTAAAAAATTTAGTCCGTTGGTTTTGTAAAACAGAAATTATGCTATGCGCCGTCGTTTGAATGTTACCTCTAGCACCTAAATGAGATACAGGACATGTTTTTTTTCTCTAACAACACCGGACTAGCAAAGTACCTCTATCTTACTGCATAACTGAGAAGACTCAAATCGATCATTGCTCATTAGTATAAGCTTTCTGCCAGGTATGAATTTAACACGAAACCGGCAAAAAGAGTTAAAGAACAGGGTGAAAATCTAAACTTTAAGATATAGCTAAGACAAGAAAGTTGAAAGAAGGTAGTGGCTGTATTTTATAGAGAATCGAAGTAATCCTGAGATTAGCAAATCCAGTCGTAATCCAGAGTAGAGTAAAAATATCCTGAAATCTCAGGACAAATCCTGAGATATGCTAACCCTACCTATAAAGCAATTTGCGGGTGAATATTGTCTTAATTCATTTAGCATAGCCTATATAAAAATCAATCCCCTTTTCACCCCCTTAAGGGTACATTTTTGACTGGCTTGTTGGTCTAGTAGTTAGTGACCCTGACTGCTAAGCCTGAGGTCGTGGGGTCGATCCACACCCAGGGCAGAAATTACACCCAGACTCATAATAAATAATAGTATTTAGAAATATAAATATAATAGTATGTTTAACAGTTGTCTTGTGGCCATTGTATAGGCCCTGCCTATAGTTTGGGATCAGATGGCATTGTGTCAGTTGTCCCAAGATTTATTATAATTATTTAGTAACCTATGTCTGACCTCTGGTGTCGGTAAAGCGGTTTGAGCTTGAAATTCATTCAGAAAGACAGACTTGCGTTTATGTATACGCACCCTTGCAGTTATGTATAATATGGCTGGCGCAGATAGCTAGTCTCCATTGAGACTGCCATAGCTAAAGTTGGACTAGTAGGACAAATACAAACAGCGTTTATTAGGCATGTAAAAAACATCCTTACCGCACCAAGCCATTCAACCATGAATGTTGTAGTGGCATTATAAGAGATATAAGAGTGACCCAGTTGAGGGCACCGTGTAGAAACGCGGGCGTACCCTCGTTTCTACTTTTATGATACCGAGGCACGCCGTTAAACCTTTACACTGTTTATCGACCAAATACCTAGCTGGTATTGTGTCAATCGAGTTCTGTATGCTCTTTATTCGACATCATTAATCTCTTCTGCATTTGTAAGGTTTTCCGTATTCTTACCAAAGGGCCATATTGTCTACTTGCTATAGTAAGCAAATTTTGACTTTATTCATATAGTGAAAACGTATCATTTACTTTGACTAAGCTTTGCGAACTTTCACCCAAAGCCTGACAGTGGCCCTAGGGTTACTGGCAAATTGCTTTGCCAATATCGTCGCTAGCGTTTTATACGTTATCCTTTTTGGCGTCAGTTCAGTTTTATAGGTCCTAATCTTGTTTCCATTAAGGCGTATTGAACATCGGGAGCATCATCGACTACTTGTGCTTGTTTATTTTCAGTTTGTTCCAGCAATTTTCTAGTAAAAGCCCGTTTCTTAGCAATTTGAAGAGATTAAGGTCGCTCATAGTTTGAACGTATGAAAGAGAGCCAGATTTTGCGTGAACTGTGTGACGTATAAAACGGCCGGAGAAAAAAGTTCTTTATTTTAAGACACTAACATAGGAGAATGTTGTGTTCCTTCATGGTCCGATGCAGAAGTGATTGGAATCCGAAATATCATTCGACAAGAGAAATGGTGTAGAATGTATGACTTTAAGTTCTCTGCTAGGCACGGGAAATAGAACGGGAAGAACTTTGGGCTGCCACTGCGACTTTTTTTGTCATAGGTACTTTTAGCTTGACCTGAGGGGATACCGGCTAAATCGGGATAGTGATCGGCGTTCAAATAATTAAAGGTTTAAAATTAAAATTACTTAATCAATCGTTAAATCGGCTTCGAAGTTCATAGTCGATTCCGGACCATTTGTGACGTCACATGTGCTTATGGAAGCTGATTTAACGATGGTTAGGTCATTTTTAACCTTCATTTATTTGAACGCCGATCACTATCCCGATGTTCGGCGACTTAGCCGGTAGCCCCCCTGAGTGTCAATTCTGAGATGACACTATGAAAATACCTACCTATTGCTCCATGCTCTATTACGGGATGAATCAATCAAACTCTTTTAACCCCCTACACAAAACGACGGGTGTTATAAGTTTGACGTCGATGTCGGTCTCTCTCTGTGTGTGTGTCTGTCTGTGGCATCGTAGCTTTCAAACGGATGGACCGATTTCGTTGCGGTGTTTTTTTTTTTCATTTGAATGCCAGTTTCCTTGCGCTGTTTCTTAGCTATGTTTGGTTGATATCAGTCCAGCAGCATTGTAAGAGCAGTCCAGCTCTTTTCCAGAATTATGTAATAATAGTCGGAGTCGAGGGTTTTCTTAAGGTTAGCTTATTACTTCAATACATTAGTATACGTAGGACTTGATCCATGATCACAAAGCTATTTGTACACTTGAATTGTTCAGACATACGCCCAGTGGTTTTTCTACCAGTTATATCCAGATTTCATCCAAGCGCTATTCCAGAACCCGGGCAATTAATATCGTTGTTTACCATGACTGTGCAATTTATGTTGTTGTTTACTACAAACATTTTCTAGTTTGATAGTATCTCTTATTCCCTTATATAACGAAGTCCAAATAGCAGTACTACTAGTTATCCTCACTTACTTTAGTAGAAGTTCAGGCTAACCAATGAGAATGCTGTCCTAAGTTTTAACCATACATAGATCGGCTGACAGATCAAATCAGGGCAGTCCAAAAAATAAAAGGTTTCTGTGTTATAATATAATGTTTGGTAGAGTTGTATATTATATTCCTGTCTACACCATACTCTGTTCTTTAAATTTTTGGGTTCTATAGTTTTAGCAGATAAGTATATTACCTAAATTCAATAATTTGTTTTACACTTGTGGTATAAGGAAGCAGCACAACAACCCCATGAAACTCAATCTATACATATAATAAAATCGTAGGAAAATCAAAACTGTACATTGAATATTTTTTTAAAAAGATACTTGGGGCGTCATCTACATTCGATATCGAAGCCAAAAATATAGTTTTTAGAATTGTTGTCTGTGTGTATGTTTGTCTGTATGTATGTCCGGGATAAACTCAAAAAGTAACAGCATGGATTTAATTCAAATTTTGCACGAATATTACTAAGAGGTCGGGTCAACATATAGGCTACATATTAGCACGCTATCAGCTACGGGGGAGGACCTATGATAATTTATACAATTTAACGCGGCTAAAACCGCGGGGCACAGTTAGTTTATTTAAAAAGTAAACCCCTCTGCCCTCTACACATTTAAATAAATAAATCCATTGCCGACTAGAAATTTAAAACACCTCTTTAAATAGTTTTGCGTTATTTTATAATTTATTTATATTATAACAGCTTTTAACGTGTTTCAATACTATCTCACTAAAATATTGTCAAACCTATAAGAACAACAAAAGCATAACCGATCTATGATTTACTTCACACTAGAATAGATTCTATGGCTTCTACAAAGGATTTTCTCAAGTACCTACTTATTACTGCTTACTTTTGTAAAAGGTAAGATATAAATAGGAAAGAATCCTCCTTCTTTCATTTTGTGGATGTAACATTTTCGTGGAGAAAATATCACAATGATAAAGCTAGAGAATTGGGGAAGGGCCTATTATGGCGTTATTGAACCTATTTCGTAGGTTTCAGCGAAGATCAGCCCTTGAAATTTTGTTGTCACGTCACGTACAACAAATATTTTATGACCCATCAAAGCCAAAGCAAAGAATCTAGTATTTACCTCACTTCATACCGTTGTTTTTATGTACATATATGCATACTTTTGTTATTGGGAAGTTGGTGGAAATGTTAAGAGTTCTATTGACAACGCCTTGTAAAACTCGGTAGGCTGTTTTTATTAGCTTCAGGGCTATCTCTAATAATGTGTTATCGTATTTACGTAAATACTTTATAAATTATAATTGAAGTATTATCTCACTAGTGTAGGTTCGTCTGTCCGTTGCACCGGGCTGTAATAATAGCATCTCCTAGACTTCGAGCTGGTCTTAGCGGCTTTTCTTAGACATTTGGACTCAGGTCTTAATTCTCTGCCGTTGAATACGCTACCGAAAGATCGATGTCGGCAGTCAAAGGAAATTACGTCATATATATAGTAACATTAATAACACTAGATGATTCAACATGTCAGCCAAATTACGTCCACTGCTGGACAAAAGCATCCCCAAAGAATAGGGGGATATGCCATAATCGCCACGCTTGGCAGACGGGTTGGCGATCGCAGTTTAATGGCCATAGTTCACAGAAAAACGCTGCTGCCCGTTCTCTGGTAGGTATTCTTTCGGGACGATTTCTACGCCCCCCACGGGATGAGATGGGGTGATGATCTTCACCGTCACCACACAGCAGACACCGTCACTAGATGATTATTTGTTTTCAAATAAAAAAAAGTGAGCCGTCACGAGACGCCTGGCAGATGTGAAACATCGACGTTATTTTGTAAAAGTAATATGCAGAAAAGAACATATTGTGATAGGAACTAAATATGTCATAATGATAAAATAAAAAGTCGATTGCGCATGGCGACGCGTCGCCACACCATACACACTACTATCGTATAGCGTGGCGACGCGTCGCCACGGCATGCGTCGCCACGCCAGAAATCTTATTTACGTGCGGAACTCGGAACGTATCTACGTCCGGCAATGTTGAGTCCGTGATATTGCATATGATCGGACAAAGTCTAAAAATGTCTTTCCGTTTGTTGTTGACGCTTGGACCTAGTTGAATTACTTGTGGAAGGACACTTAAGAAGTGTTCCTGACGTCCGATTAGTGGATTTACTTCTGTACGTTTGTTGGATGAAACAATCTTGACAGGGCTCTCCTATTAAACCTTCGCCTTCTAACTGTTACCGTGCTTAAAGATATTGCGAAACGAAGTTAGATTTAAATTACAACCTTCAGGTTAAGTATTGTAATTCTGTACCGTATATTTATCGTAAAATCACTACTTTATGCGATAACCAACCATTCGCATACTAAAAGTCAGAATCTGAATAAAATTGAATATCAATTCACCATATTACAAAACAGTTTCCAGTCGAGGACCATCAGCAACATAATAACTAAGAACGTTGTTGGATCTCTGGTTCAAATTCAGCTACGATTATGAGGTTACACTTATTACCTTTCGGCGTCTAAAATTCCGCGGTGATGTTCTATGTTGTCTGCTCTACAGCTTCACTACCAAAATCATCACTCTTCGGCATATCGATTCAGTACTTGAACCATAAAGAGGTTATATAAAATACCTCAAAGGAACAACCACACCTTTGGAGTATAATAAATAGTCGGTACAATATTGGTAGTACAATCGACGCCTCGTGGTAACACTTGACCTTGATATTTTGCTTATAACTTAAGCAATAAGGGCAGGTTCCGTAGTGCTAAGCTATACATGAACATGATGTCGTCTGTACTGTCTGTGATACTCGATAGGCGTAAGATTTCACTCCAAGGGCTCTTGTAATCTATATTTAGCTCAGCTTAGTGTTAGAACAGTTAGTATCTAGGGCATCGACTCAAGGTAGGTGTTGCATGTGGGATGTTCACGGTAATAGTAGATTTCCTTGTTAGCTCATTATTATGTACGTTGGCTGGATTGTAAATGCTCGAGAAATCTGATGTACGATTATGTTGGCGCAGTACCTACCTATAGTTGCAGTGTATTAAGGGATATTCTTTCTTTATTCAGCAAGTTAACCTATGCATGTGTATCTACATGTTTTCCTGTCTGTTGTATCCAAATGGTCGATTTCAAAACGGCATTCAATTAGTTCTTTGTCTATGTCACATGATTCTATTCTATTTGATTATGTGGCAAACCATGTTATCCACATTTAGGTATATTCGAGCTTACATCTTTCCGTGCTCTTTTAAGCACGAGGATGTAATATCGCTAACTTTCAGACTTCAGGCTCCTACTGGGTGTTTTACTGACAAGAAAAATCGTAATAACACATTTTGGCTCCACCGACCGGTGTAAACCGCTCTCTATGAGCGCCTCATGCAGAAGAGACATACATAAACTCTCTTTTTATGTAGGAAGCTAAAAAACAATTGCTCAGGACGTAACTATGTTGAAGTATTTTCAGTATTTGAAAGCGTCCAACTATAAGTCAGTTATAAAACTGCCGAATATAATAAAATTGTACATAAAAGCAGCTCGGTTTATAAATGACACGTTGAACAACGAGGGTTCAGCATGATAGACAGTTTCCGATAGCGCCTGCCTGCCCCCGATTCGTATGTTGATTGATGATAACGATGAATGCATTAACATTTGTTTTAACGCTATGAGAATTATCTGTGCTCCCTGTATCTACATGTCCAATATAAGATCTCTAATTTAACCTTGTAAAATGGTTAAAATCAAATTGGTGGCTCGGACAAACTTGATTGGGAATTTCATTCACATCTATAAATATCTGAAACATTGCTTGAATGGTATCCTCGTGTCGCACGGCACAACGAATTCATTTTACATTGTAAAGCTGCAAAATTCCTACAAAAGAGCATCGTTTGATATTTTGTTGGGACTTAGAAATTCAGAATTTGTAGAACATTGCAAATTGTTGCCGGATCTATGAACTGGTTTAAATCAAATTTGGGAATTGGGAATTCCATTCGCTTCTTTACATATCTGAAGCATTGCTTGAATGTCATTCTTGTGTCGCACGGTATCAATTCATACCACACTGTAATCGTTTCCAAAGCTACCAAGTGCCTACAAAAGAGCATGGCATGATTTACCGGGTTGTCAGATATTTTGGGCTCAGAAATTCCCTATTTGTAGAATATTTCAAATGACTCCTAAATTATTTTCTTTCTATCTGAATAAATACTATTTCCGAATGTAAATTTGGTATTTAGACTGTTATGTATAATACTGACTTATTCATCTGAATTGTCAAATTGATGTCTTCGGAAAATATAATACTTTAAAGCATGTTAGTGATGGATTACGGTTATGAATAATATTATTACGTAAAGTATCAGACGTATCTTTTCTATGTATGTATTCTTTTCGATCTAGCTATATCTATATCTATATCATATAGGGGTGAATAAAAAGTTCAGACGTAATTTTGCAAAAGCTAATTATATTTTATATATAATTAAAGTATTTGCGTAATATTAACTGTTTATTTTGAGTGTTCTAAAGTTAATTTTGTGTTACTCACCGGGGAAGCACATTTATGTAACTTAAGCACCACAATATCACCACCTGCCAGCTTAACATCTACACTGCACTTTTATAAATCTCTACACCAAGATGTCCAATTTGTCAGAGATATTAACCACACAGAACCGGCTTGAGGAGAACATCACAAAGAGATTTGATGACCTCCAGGCACAGATAACAAATGCTGGGTCATCCAAGGATACTGCTGCAAAAGTAGCTGAAGAGCTCCGGACATTCAGGGAGCTTATTTTTGGTATCCTCAGCCTTCTCCGGCAACAAATTAGGGATTGCAGCAAACAAGTTGATGACCTTGAGGCACAGAACCGCCGCAAAGTTCTAATTATATCAGGTCTGCCCGAAGAAGAAAATGAAGACTGTTCTAAGCGTGCTTTGGAGATCTTCAATAATAAGATGGGCCTTCTCAACATCAACAAAACCTCCATTAAAGTTTGTCACCGACTTGGATCATCCAAAAAGCAACATCATCGGCCTATGTTGGTGCGGTTTGCAAGCCTGGATTTCAAATCGGCGGTATGGAAGGCAAAGACCAAATTAAAGGGTTCTCCAGTTTCAATCAAGGAGTTCCTGACGAGGCCCAGGCAAGCAGTCTTCGCTAAAAGTCGCTCTCACTTCGGATTTCGCTCTGTTCGGACTCAAAGCGGCGTTATCTTCATCAAAACGCCGTGCGGTAGCAGCCACAAGATCACCACGGAGGAAGAGTTGGCCCCACTCATCACCAAGTATCCAAAAGTGTCGGTGGAGACTCCTACAACGGGCCCCAGCTCCGGTCATAGTAAATCCTAAAAACATATCATTTTATTTAGCGTCATTGCACGTAGTTTATATTCACTAGGTATATTTTATTTTCATTTAGCGTTTAAACCTACCATTCTCGAACCCGATGTCATATATTCGTGCTGTGTCAATTGTTCTGTTACTTTGCCTCGTATTCCACTCTGAGGTCCCGATTGTTTTTTTTCTTTCTCCTCAAACAATATAGTCAATGTAGGTAAAATTATATGTATTATTATTGCCAAACGTTAACAGGCTTATTTCAACGCAGTGTGATAATATGCGAGATGACATTTCGTCTGTCAAATTGAATTGACATTTGGGTGCGTTTCGTTTCACATAAAGTAGTAACATTACTTTACGAAGTGAGTTGCCATCATTCTACGTGTAATGCGTTGTATATTTTTTTTCTATTTTGTACTTTTTTATTATTTGCGTATCTATGTGTATAGCAGTGTACTAGTGTGCGCTGGCGGGTGGTGCAGGGTTTAATTGGTCCGTCAATTATTGCACAACTTATTTAGTTTTTATTTTTGTATAATTTTGTTATTGTTTAGTATTTTATTTTTATATAAGTAATTTTATTTATGTCTATTTTATCTGATGATGATTCGTATTATTCTGCCAACGAATTGACTGCAACTGATGACAGTTTCTGCTCTATAAATGACTCACTTGGAGATTTTCTAAGGAACAGTTTTAGTAATTCTCGTAAGAACTTACTGAACATTTGCCATATAAATGCACAAAGCGTCCCGAGCCATTTTACTGATCTGTACGATGCCTTTTCAGACTGTAACGTACATGCTGTCCTGATTTCTGAGAGCTGGCTTAAACCACATTTGCTTTCTACTATGTATTCCCTCCCAGGTTTTGTGCTCGTCCGTAATGACCGTTTAGGTAAAGGTGGAGGAGGAGTCGCCATATATCTCAGGAGTGATCTCCCATATAAGATATTGGCCTCCTCTTCCTCAAACTACTCAGCCTCCGCAGAGTTTCTGTTCCTTGAGGTTCATATTAAAGGTATCAAGATAGTTATGGCCACTGTATATTGTCCCCCTAATGTTGACTATTTCACCGACTTGGAGTCGGTACTTGAATCTTTGGGTTCGGAGTATGTACACCACATCATCATGGGCGACTTAAATACCAATCTCCTTAATCAAAACTCTCCTCGTACCCGGAAACTCTTACATATTGTCGAGTCAAGTACTTTGCACGTTTTGCCTCTTCAAGCCACCCACTATAATGCTTCAGGTGAAGATACTTGGCTCGACTTAATCCTATCCTCTAATCCTTCTTTAGTTTCCACTCACGGACAACATCCTGCTCCTGGCTTTTCCAACCATGACCTTGTTTATTTATCCTATATCCTGAAACCTCCTAAACCTAAACCCAAGGTTCTGCACGTGCGTTCTTTTGCGAAGATGGACTTAGAATTACTTTGCAAGGATGCCGCTAAACTTGAGTGGGATTCTTTGGTGGAAGCACAGGCCATAGACGAAAAGGTAGAGATCCTTAATGCAAAAGTCACAAAGCTGTACGATGTTCACGCACCAATAAGAAAAGTGAAGCTGAAGCGTCCACCTGCACCCTGGATGTCTAGGGGAATTCAGACAGCTATGAGACGTAGGGACCGGGCGTTTCGTAAATTTAGGAATGGTCGTTCTGATGAGGATTGGAACCTTTATAAAGTGGCTAGAAATCGGTGTAATCAGATGGTACGTAACGCTAAACGCCGGCATATTTTCGACAATATTTATTCTACTACTCCTGCTGGTATCTGGAAATTCCTCGGAACTCTAGGTATCGGCAAGTCGCAATGTTCAAACCCACCTAGCTCTATCAGTCTGGATGATCTAAATCGACATTTCTCTACCACTTCTACGATGGATCACCAGACAATATGTGATACTGTCTACTATTTAAATGGTTTGTTGCGCTCTAATACTATTTCGTTTCACTTCTCTCCAGTCTCTTCTGACGAGATCAAAAAGATTATTTATTTCATCCTTTCCATTAAATCCAATGCAGTTGGTTGTGATAAGATCGGCCGCCGCATGATTATTCCTATCCTGGATCATGTCCTTCCTGCCATTTCTCACATAATTAATTTTTCCCTGGATACTGGATCTTTCCCCTCCTTATGGCGTAAAGCTTTTATCCGTCCACTCCCTAAGTCCTCTAATCCCTCACTTCCCGCTCATTACCGTCCTATTTCTATTCTTCCTTTCCTCTCCAAGGTACTTGAGTCCTGTGTACAACAACAACTCTCCTGTTATGTTCTTGTCAACCAACTGATAAGCCCGTTTCAATCTGGATTTAGACCGGGCCATAGTACCACCACCGCTCTCCTTAAAGTGACTGGCGATATTAGGGCAGGTATGGAGGATACAATGATCACCGTTATGGTTTTGATTGACTTTTCAAATGCCTTTAATACCGTCAGTCACGTTATCCTATTATCTATTCTCTCCCATCTTATGGTGTCTGATGAAGCTCTGGAATGGTTTTCTTCCTATCTTCGGGGGCGTCAGCAGTCGGTTTACGTCGGTGAGTCCTCTTCGAACTGGCGTGATCTCGATACTGGTGTCCCACAAGGCGGTATAATCTCTCCTCTTTTATTTTCGATCTTCATAAATCTCATAACTCATAACCTTCAGTGTACGTATCATCTGTATGCCGATGATCTCCAGATTTACGTTCAAACGACATTTGACGGACTGGCTGAGGGTATTTCTAAGATCAATCGTGACTTAGATGCGATAAAAATTTGGTCTGACAAGTTTGGCCTAAGTGTGAACCCGTCAAAGTGTCAAGCCATTATAATTGGGAGCTCCCGATTAGTATCAAAGGTTGAATTTCGTGATCTGCCATCAATAATCTTTGATCATAAGTGTATACCTATAAGCCAATATGTGAAAAACCTTGGACTAAACATTGATACATCATTAAGCTGGCAAAAACAAATAGCAAGTGTTAGTCAAAGCGTTACAGGCGTATTGAGGTGTCTCTACCGTCTTAAAAATTTTCTACCAATAAAAACTAAGGTAATGCTCGTGCGGGCCTTAATATTTCCTATAGTCGACTATGGTGATGTTTGCTACTTTGACCTGAATGCAGATCACCTCAATAAACTCGATAGACTTCTGCAGTATTCGGTTCATTTTCAATCTTCGTAAGTATGACCATGTCTCTTCCCATCGATCCCAACTGCAATGGTTACCGATCCGCGAACGACGATCATTACGAGCACTAACCACCTTATATTCTATTCTAGACTCTACTTCTTCTCCATCTTACTTATCTCATCACTTTCAATATCTCTTTACTAACCATACTAAAAATCTTCGCTCTTCACACAATCGTCTCCTCCAATGTCCATCTCACCGCTCTGACTTCCTTCACTCTTCTTTCTTTGTACAGTCAATTCTTCAGTGGAATGCATTACCTCTCGAAATCAGGATGGCCAAGAGTCGTATCTCATTTAAAAGAAAAGTTCGTGAGCATTTACTTCGTAAATTGTTAGCAGAAACCCCACAGTTATAAATTAAATATATGTTTCATGATCGGATTTTATAGTATGGTATCATATAGTATAGTATTGTATAATATAGTATTGCATAGTATAGTATTGTATAATATATTATTGTATAGTATTGTATAATATATTATTGTATAGTATTGTGTTTGTTTACTTTCTTACTCTTTGATAATTGTATGATCCGTGCACCTACCATGCTATCTCTGCACCACCCTAAGGTTGACTGGCAGAAAATGCCTTGGGCATTAAGTCCGCCTTTGTACAATTTGATGTGCATAAAGTTATAAATAAATAAAATAAATAAATATATAGATTTTTTTCCCATAAACCTCATTTTCTATTATAAATTTTATCGTAACTATTTACAGAACACGATTATATACATGTAATTATATTAAAAATAAAATAAATATAAAAAAGGGAATAATACTCGCGCATGGCTTTCTTTATACCAAATATATATATATAATAATAATAGAAAGGATCTCTAGTAGATAGAGACGTTCTAATGTATATTGGCACGCCCCTCTTACGTTTTTACATGTAAATTGTTCTACAAATGCGGTGAAAGAGTATGACACTATAGATTAAATTTGTTACCTTTTTACTATGACTAATGATTATAGGCATATTTTTCATATATTATATTTGCGGAATTGTAGATACGCCCAGTCTGATGTCATGATGTTAGGTGGTTTTGTCGTACTAGAGACTAATAGATTTTGATACAAATTACAAGATATAACCACGTGATTCATACTTAATTAACAACTTAAGTAAACTTCAGCAAGTTCAGTTTTAAATGCTTGTAAATAAATTACTATCATGTTAAATCTAAATTGATTTACTATCAGTATTACTATACTAAGACGAATTGTCATTTTGTGCCAACAATTGTACGAGCATGTCAAAATTATCCAATACTAATTTGTTTGAATAAGTAGTTCAGTAAAAAGAAATAATAAAGATATAATCCAAAGTTTGTTTCCAAAAATGATAAACGGAACATCGCACAAGTATTGTACGAATATTGTGCTTTACGATTCTTTGGCCTTCGTTTAATACTAATTACTTATTTATATTAATAATACAATACAAGTGCGGGAGTTTAAACTTGTGTTACATACACACGTCTATTTACTAAAGAGTAAGCGTGAGTAATACCTGTACAAAATAATAAGATTAAAGAAATTTTTGCTGTGTACAATATATTTACTGCTACTTGTATTATTCGTTAAATACTTGCGATATTGACAAAGGGTAGCATAATATGCCATCAGTCAGACTACTTAGCTTAGAAAGAATTACTGCAAGATTGATGACTTATCGTAGGAAAGTTCTGTTGAATTAACTGAAAATAATTGTGAAAGCGATTAAGAATTATTAAATTAATGAAGGTACCTATAGCCAAAATCAAAACTCCAGATGTATCTTTATGACAACAACCATCTTGGCCACAAGTTCTCTTCAAATTTGCTTCATTGACAAATTCATCTGACTAGTTTAGTCATTTCTATTCAAATTGAGTCTGTCAGAATCCCGTCCGTCGAATTATATTGGACTTTCTCATCAAGAGCTCGCGACTTATTTCTATAAATGGTGTTTGGAGTGGACCACAATTCCAAATTAATCTAGAGATTAAAATATACATTCTCTGATTGGTATACCCGAGTTATCGCAAGAGAATTTTATTGCTATGATGTATTTTAATAACATGTTTACCAATATTTTACAACATTATTTGAGTTTGTAACACTAATTACCTACCATTTTAGTACATCTTAAACGACGATGTATTGACAACATATTACCAATGATTCGTTGAGTAAAATTAGAGATAATCACTTAGACGGGCTCGTATTCAAATTTGTTAATTTAAGCTGGCGAAAATATATCGGTGCCAATGAAAATATCATATATATATAATAGGTATTTACCTTGCCTAGAACTCTTCTTTTTGTAGAGTTTTTATAGAGAATTCTAGTTAGATAAGACGTGCCTGATGGCGTGGTTTGCAAATGCTTGCTTTTCACGCCGGAAGTTGTGGGTTCGATTTTCACCCAGGACAAATATTTGTGTGCATGAACATGACTGTTTGTCCTGAGTCTGGGTGTAATTATATATGTAAGTATGTATTTACAAACGAAAAATAGTATATGTAGTATATCAGTTATCTGGTTTCCATAGTACAAGCTCTGCTTAGTTTGGGATCAGATGACTGTGTGTAAATAATGTCCCAGTATATTATTATTATAGTATCTTATTTATTTTATTTTGTTTTTTAGTATTTGTTGTTATAGCGGCAACATAAATACATCATCTGTGAAAATTTCAACTGTCTAACGTCACAGTTCATGAGATACAGCGAGGTGTCAGACGGACAGACAGACAGACAGCGAAGTCTAAGTAATAGGGTCCCGTTTTACGGAAACCTAAAAACAACTCTTTCTTTGTACACCAACGTAATATACACGGCCTTGTCTCTTGCTGTGATTTCATCCAAATTCCAAAATAAAAATATCTGTTTGGGGGGATTGGTGGACAGATAGTTCGGCTTCAGTGCAAAGTTCTCCTAAATATAAAGTTATTATAGTAAATAGAATAGTAATTTCGAAACCAGGAGCCGCACAGTATGCGGTGTGTGATTTAAAAACCACCGAGGCGATTTTTCACACGAATAATAGCCCGACTGAGTACTTCACCTTACGAGTCATAAACACCGTATTGCAATCACCCATGGATTACGGTAACCTCTCACCATACTAGGCTGTATGCTTATTTCAATTCTTTGTTATTTGTACAACATACATTCTAAATATGTTTACATTGTAATCAGCAATGGTATCTCTATGTTTTACAATTATCGCCAATCAAATTTTAATCACAAAAAAATTCAAAGAGTACATATATGTTACCAAATTAACAGACACTTGTATAAGTATATTATCATAAAAGATTATTTATGAAATTTGTTCAATTCTTACCATTATCTACAGTAAATGTAGTACCAACAACTAGTTGTTACAATAAGTAAAGTTTTCAAAATATTAAAGCCATTCATTATGTAGTACCTATATATATTTACTAATATCGTCGTAATACCTTTGTGGGCTTCTTTAAAAATGTATGTATCACGTGTTTATTTAATATCTTAGGTTTCAATATTTTAGGCATTGCATTAAAAAAATTGCGGCCAATTTCCAAGGTGCGCCAAAAGGCATATATTGGCCATAGGTTTGTGAAAACATTTACTAGGTTCTTGTAATTTTATTAAAATTTATGTGGTAGTTTAGCGTTTTCGCAGTCATTCAATGATGTTTTTCCTTTTGCAGTTGAGCGGTTGAGGCGAGTCCAGCACTATGGGGAAGCTGCTGTCAAAAATCTTCGGTAACAAGGAGATGAGGATATTGATGTTGGGCCTCGACGCTGCCGGAAAGACTAGTATCCTTTACAATAACCAGGAACCTGGTTAGCCTATTTACACCGCCACTAATGTCACCTAGGTTTTCTTTAGAATTTCAACTTACGTAAAAAAGTTAATTTTCTTATCTCTTAACTGCTTTTCGTATCCTCTTTATTCATTACTCCTTAATTATATAGATATATAATATTATGTATCTATAGTACATTATTATAGTATAGTATTATTAGTATTTAAACAAGTATGTAAATTGTGCAGACGCCAGCACATCAAACTACACGAATCTATCAAATTTCCCCAATTGAAAGTGAACATTATGCTTATGTGATAAAGTTGAAAATCTATAAAAGAGATTTGACAGATTGGGGTACCTGGATGTGCTGGCGTCTGTGCACTGTATACAACTTTCAACATTTGACTGACACTATAATACACTTTTTTTTTCTATCTTATTTTTTCCTAGTCCACCCAATGGCTGCCGATTGTACCTGAATTTGTAAAATAATGTATTGTTTTGTTTTTGTTGGTGCAATAAATTTACTTGTATATCAAATAGAACAATATACATACACGTGTGATTTGTGAGTCATCCATCCATCACACGTGTGCCGTGGGAATTATGACCTTACGTGAAACAATGTTTCGCAGACAAATTTCAGGTGCCACATGCGTGAGGCCTCGTGGCTGTATTAACTCTGAAATTTTGCACTACGTTTACGATTTTTCAACAAAAATATACTGAGTTCAAAAGTAATTGTCTGAATTCGGTAAAAACAGTTAATTATAATAGCCCAGGGCCATTAATTTGCTTGCTGCATCCCCATGCCTGAGATACCACGTAAAACAATTATTCGGCTGTCTGTCGACTGACCTGCTGGCCTAGTGGTTAATGACCCTAATTGCTAAGCCGAAGGTCGTGGGTTCCATACCCACCCAGGACAATTCTTTGTGTGATGAACACGATTACTTGTGCTGTGTCTGGATGTTTGTTTTTTTTAAACCAATATAGATAGAGCAGATAGAGTACACTATATAGCACCAAAAAACCTAATACTTTCATAATTACTAAATAAGAAAATACAGGTACGCACGGCTACTTATCAAGCTATACATTTCCAATATAAGCTGACCTCTCACTGTATGGAAATCCTATATAACACGAGATCAGCTTATACTGGAAATGTATAGCTTGATATGTAGCCGTGTGTAAAATAGCTTAGTAGCAACCGTTGGGTGGATAAAGATAAAATAAGATAGAAAAAGCGGTATTTTTAAGTGTACTATATAGTGTCTGTCAAATATTTATAGTTATGTATGTATGTAGAATTTACCCAAACATATATTTGTTTAAATACTAATATACTATATTGTACAAAAATAACAATATAGGTACATCTGTTTAATTAAGGAGAAATAAGAGATGTTTACACGAATCGTAACCCAATTAATTTTCTACAGCAACCACAAGCAATTCCATTCTATTGCCACCCATAAACATCAACAAACTGATTGCAACACGCGCCATTCAAACATAACATTAAAAATTACGAAAGCCAATAGTTCCTTAAAATAACCTTTCAGCTATTTTATATAAATTAAAATTAGGCCAGTCAGTTACAACGATACCTACGGTCGGTTTCAATGTAGAAACTGTTACGTATAAAAACGTCAAATTTAACGTTTGGGACGTTGGAGGGCAGGACAAAATTAGACCACTATGGAGGCATTATTATACAGGTATGTACTTTGTATCTATCTTATTTATTAATATACTTTTCTTTAGGTCGACGAAACAAGGTCTTGAGATCAATAAGATTTACAAATCTGGTGATCTAACCTATAGGTTTTATCTGCATCAGACAGTCTCTGTAAAATGTACAACTTAGGTACTATGGAAAATTCACATCTAATGTATCCTGAGTAAAGATGTAAAATGACTGAATATGACTAGTCACAATTGTCATAAACCTTAAATGACCGGTCCTTTATTGTCAAATTCAATCAATTTGACTCAAATATTATTGTCTATCCTCGACTACCACTCGATTATTTATTTATTTAGGTACCCCATTTATATACAAGTTTAAATGATGCAACGTTTTACTTTCTATTATATCATGAGAGGTTAAGACGACATCAAAGTCAATGCGCGAGGCGATGCCACGTTGCCATATTGTCTTAAATGCACGCATGATTAGAAATGTAAAATGATTAACACTATATAATAATACTATAATTCATAAAAACCACATTTTTGTTTGAATTTTGAAGTTGTAGACTTTTATCAACGACAAAAACTTAAAAGGTATAAAAATATTACTGAAGTCAAATTGACTGAAAATTACCATTTTTGACAGTTAATGACCATTTTTGACCAATTTGACCGTAAATGACAGTCAGTCTAATTCAGTCACTTTAGTCATTATCAACACTAATCCTGAGACAAATGAAGACAAGAATTATAATATGGGCATACGCAAAAAAAAGTTGAATAATCAACCGTGGTATATTACCAACAACTGTCGGTGAAAACATTGAAGGAGGAAGTCCGGTACATAACAGATAGTAATAAGGAGCGGTTAATTAATCATCCCCATAAATTAGCACGACAGCAAACTACTCAGAACTACGTGAGACATCCTTGAGCTTCAAGACAGGCATTAGCTTCAAGCTAATGAGTATAGATGCTCCTACTGAGGATCACACTCGGTATGGAAAACATTAAGACACATCATCGACTGATTGCAGATAAATAACGAAAATTAAAAAATATAACTTTACTGTGAGAGTAGTCAGTTACAAAGATACTACGTCGGTTTCAATCAAAAAACTGTTACGTAACAAAACGTTACGTTTAACGTTTGGGATTTGGCGGGTAGGTCTATATTGTCCCACTAATTATAATCACATTAAGGCTTTTATACAATTTACTATTTTATATGTTGTTTTTAGATATAAAATATATTATAAACGCGAAAGTTTGTAAGTATGGATGGATGTTTGTTACTCTTTCACGTAAAAACTACTGAATGGATTTTAATGAACCTTTACAATTAGCTTATACATCAGAATAACACACAGGCAATTTATAAAGATGTTGTATGAATTTTACCTAAATATGACGATAAGTGTCAAGTAGAAAAAAAAATATTCCGGCGTGCTCTGCCAAAACCGCTAGAGGTACACAATACACATCCTACTAATATTATTAATGCGAAGTAAATAAAGTTTGTGGGTAGGTATAGATGTATGGATGTATGTTTGTTACTCTTATACGCCAAAACTACTTTAACGCGGGTTAAACCGCGGGGCACAGCTAGTATAGAATATACTTACTTTAGGTAGAGCATAGCGATTTATCAAAGAGCCGCCTGCCTGACTGGAGAAGTAGTCTGTCACAACGATATCTACGGTGGGATTAAATCTAGAAACTGTTACGTAACTAACGTTAATTTTAATTTTTAGCAATGGAGATTACGCCTTTACGAGAGGTAGGGCATGGCGTTCATTCGCTCATAGAGCAGCCCGACTGGGGAAGTACCTCCACCTTACAGAATACATTCCTTAATAATAACATTAATAATTTTAATGTTGTGTTTCCGAGTGTGAGGTCGCCGGTCGCCAGAGCCAAAGATATTATAATATAGCAAGATTGCGCACTGTGGGAGCAAAAACGGCCCGAGCAAGAAGTAGCTGTTTTGGATGGCATCTCCTTCTAATAGAGTGACCATGCGTCGTGGAATTATGCGAATGTTTTAACGCGCCAAATTTAAAATTTTGTTTTTATGAGAATGAATAAACTTACTTTTGAAGTATAATCATACTACCTGTGCAGTGCTTTTAAAGTTACTGTTCGCCCCACTGCATACCTAGGTATACGTATTCGAGATGTTTTCGTTACTTATACTTTCTTTATTTTGTATGCCTCTCTGCAAGCAATATAAATTAAATTATACCAAGATTATTTGTAGATTTTTTAAACGTTTGGAAATTATATAATTATTTATAGTACAATTCCCGCCTAATGTAAGTGTGAGTAGTGGTAGATATTTTGGACAAAGGCAGTAGACTTTCCAAATATCATATATTCGTAATGTATCCAAATAGTTTTCAAGTATATTATATGTTTTATTTACTTATATTCTTTTTCGCAACAAGTGTTTTGTGTCAGTCGGCTATAGTATTCTAGGATAATTATTGTAATACATATATTCAGTATAGATTAGATTGTGAAAATCAGGTAACACTAATAGACTACAGATCCGATTTTTAAATTTATTCCACGGATAGTACTATACTCACTACCTTAATTGAAAATATCTTCTGTGGCTTAATCTAAACAACTGAGATAATTTTATATCTTTTGTTATTAATAAGAGTGTAGCAATTGTCTATTTCTTACCTATTTACTCATAACAAACACTGACACGAGGAAACAGTAGCCTCGTTTTAGTGTTAGATATAGTGAAATAGACAATTATTCATCATCATCATTATCATCATTACAGCTTAAATAAGTCCACAGCTGGACAAGCCTCCCTCAAGAATCATCTTGAGGGGATATGCCATAATCGCCACGCTTGGCAGGCGGGTTGGCGATCGCAGTATGATGGTCGTAGTACTCAGAAGGAAGCTGCTTCCCGTCCTCTGGTAGATATTCCCTCGGGTCGACTTCTACGCCCCCCACGGGATGAGATGGGGTGATGATATTCTGATTCTGATATTTGTCGCCGTCACCACACAGCAGACAATTATTACGTAGGTATAAAATACCTAATATACATTACGACAGGTTGGAAAAATCGTTTGTTGTAAGAGGCAACAATCTCGAGTAGGTATGCTTAGTGGCTGGTAGTGGGGAATAGTATTTTGTGTCAATGTGCAAAAACTCTAAAACAAATGTGAATGTTATTTGTAATAAAACAGTTAATTGCTATATCAGATTATTATTTACCGGGAACAATATTCATCCATTTTTGTTTCAATTCCTCGTTTTTGGGAAATCTAGAAAAACGATCCATTAAATACGTAACGAATGGTTACCCTGTTGCTGAACTTAGCCAAAATATAGAAACATTACAAGATAACAATTACTTGTGAAAAGATATACCACTCCCCAGATGACCCTCACTTTTACACCCTTTTACGCAACAAGTTAAAACCATTTTTAAGCAAATTGGAACTGGATTGGAGCATAATACGATAAATAATTTCAAAACAAACATTCGCCATATTTGTTTACAAATTGAGTGTGGTAAACGTCATTTCTTATAAATACTGCTATTGAATTTACTAAACCCAAATTAAATGTATTTAAAAAGCTATCAAAGAATAAGACATAGTTTAAAAAAACATTGTGTACGTCTTAAATAAATAAAAATTATTTAATTATAGTTATATGAAAACATAATCCTAGGTGTTTGACCAAAAATTCTACTATTTTATACGTCAAGTAAGTTATTTTTAGGCTGGCCATCTGTTAGACAGGGACAGATTCCAAAACGAGAGCCTCTCAAGTGGTCCGTTTTTTCCTATTGGTACACTACAAAGAGAAATGGACTGTATCTTAAAGACTTTGAGTTCATTTTACTTTGAACTAAATCTTGGAGTGCGCAATCTTGTTATATTATAATATCTTTGGCCAGAGCTCATTGGGGTGGGGGGGAAGGGTCAGCAACACTTGTTTGCTGACTCTAAAAGGCCGGCAACGCACTCGCGACTCCTCTGGTGTCGCGAGTGTCCATGGGCGGCGGTGATCACTTACCATCAGGTGACCCACTTGCACGTTTGTCGCCCTCTGATATAAAAAAAATATATATTATAACTCTGATCATAATAATAAAGTTATTAATACATTACTAATATATAGAATGTTCTTAGATATAAATAATGCTTAGCGATTTAAGACCAGCCTGATATATAAGTATCTTAAGAATACACGCTAAACCCATACTAATGGAATATTCTATCAGAGTAAGGTTGCCAGAACTCGACTGGGTAGGGGGGGTATTGGTCAGCACCACGTGAATTGCAAGGATCGATCAGGCGGACCGTATTCTTGTTTCCTGACTTAGTTAAGTGAAGAATATATTTCTGTCGAGATACATTCCCGATGGGGTGCGGAAGGCAATGTATGAATTTTCCCTAAGATGGAAAGTGAAACTGCAGAAAACGGTCATCGATTTTGCTCTTATCGAAATCTTGAACTCGCGACGTGGCGCTGTTCTTAATGTTGTATATTAGCCAGCTTTTTAACCAAGCGGTCCCTATTGGTAAAGGAAAACACGTTGTAATATATTCGGATCAGTATCTAACGGAAGTAATTAGTTCGAAAAGCAATCTCATGACTTGATATAAAATGGTCGGGCATATCCATTACATATTTAGTCATTAATAAAGATAATTAAATCGGTTCATTTTGTGTTTAATCGGTTCAGTTTCTTTTCGAGTGAGAAATAAAGGAATACATATTTTGAATTCTTCTCGTTATAATATTGTTTACATTTTTACACATTTAATAATAATAATGTCCTCCCGACCGAATTTCGGCCACGGCGGCCAGTCTTAATGGAGACTAGCCAATTGCGCAGGATATACATATATTATAGTCCACAAGTGTGTGCGCAAACTCAGGGGCACTTTCTATTCCATCAATCTCATGATCCGATGGGACGACTAGCGACAAGACCGGAAAGAGGTCAGGTACAGGACCGACGACTTTACGTGCTCTCCGAGGCACGGGGGTGTAATAATACCGCCAACTTCCAGACTTCGGGCTGACACTGAGAAATTTCTTTTTACAGAAAAATTCCAATATATCTTTTTGGTCCGACCCGGGATTTGAACCCAGGACCTCATTATCGGCGGTTGAGCACACTACCGCTAGACCAACGAGGAGAGCGTGCGTTGAGAATACTGAGAGCTGAGGCTGTTGGAATTCTCGTTAAATAACTTTTCCATACAAACCCATTTCTTATCTTCATCGGTTTGTTCCAAGGATTAATTAGTCTGACGTCCCGATTAACGCAGGAAGTGCTGAGCTTTTGCGGAAAGGGTGGCGTGGGGCAAACATTTGCGCGGCCTACTAAAGTTAATTACGTATTCTATCCGCCTAATGCGACACGTGGGGCGGTCTACTAGCCTCATTTAAATCACTAAATTATCTCTCGCTTTGAAGAAGGGTTAATATGCCCTGTTTTAAATACATCTTCCTAATACATTGAAAGCTGTAACCCGTAATTATTGTTGTGTAACTACACTTATTCTGATAAGGACATTTTCTTGTCGCTAATGCAGTAGTAGTTAGATACATACAAAACTAAATAGGCTTAGCTACTTAAGCTCACTGGTTCGTTGAGTTTGAGCACCTAGACGCGCAGTCACTATCATCATCATCATCATATCAACCGAAAGACGTCCACTGCTTGGCAAATGCCTCCCCCAAAGGTCTTCACAATTGCCGGTATTGAGCTATTTGCAAGGTGGATCGATGATCTTGTGCGGGTCGCTGGAAACAGCTGGATGCAGTCAATATACATGGTGTAAAATAAATAGCTGACGTAACTTAAGGAGCTGAATTTGCCTATGAAACTGGACAACGTGTAGCATATCAACATGCAAAAAAATAAAAATTACTTCCCATACAAGAATAACGTTAAGCTGATGAATTTTGTATGAGGAGTCAAAAAAAATATTTCTCGAACTGGTTCCGAAATCTAAATAGTGGACGTAGCTTAAGGAGCGCTATCTACCCTTGAAATTAAAAACCAGTTTAAATATGTTACACCTTGTATGGATAACCGCAAAGGTGGTTTAATGTCTCAGCGTCTCTTGGAGGCCACGTTTTCCCCTCGGTTCCAGTAGTCATTAGACAACAGTCGACAGGCCATGTCAAAATCCTTCGGGTGACTTAAAGGGCTAAATCTAGGACAACCACTGCTCATGCTAATTAATATTTTTTTTATTAATAAGCAATACTAACTTCGCTATAGCGAAATTTAATCCCGTTTACGATTATACAACCATTCAAGCAAGTTTAATTTAAAATACTTAGATGTAGATTTGGCTTTCAATGTTTAGAATTAAGAGCAGAAATCCCGCAATACAATTTAAATCCTTTGAAATTATTGTTCAGAAGCTTCCATTTGGTGCTTAATAAAGTACCTATATTTAAATTTACCGAAGAAAAGATCCGCCTGTCTACGAAGAATCTAAATTTAGTAAGTACTTAGATGATGTTCAAAAATTTTAATTGAACCTCTAATTGAAAAACACTAAATGAGCGAGCCATTTTGAACCTAATAATGTATCGAATATGATTGAAAGTTATTTGCCAGTTGTGTGGTCTTTACGCCATGCCAACTGGTAGCTCAATTGATATTGGTACTGAAATTCCGCTGTCTTGCCACGAAACAATTTTATTATCTAGTGATAATACTATTGTATCGCATATAAAAACAAACACAAAATAGTTTTAGAGCTTATTATTCTAGATTTGTTCTGGTTTATTTATTATGTTAATAAGCGGTACACGCACAGTTGTATTCTTATTTTATTTATTTAGGGATAATTAACAGCTACAACATAATACATACACATAGGAGTTACAAAATTATTAAGTAATGTTGCAGCCCACGACATCCACAGAAAAACATAAACAATAAGTCGGTGAGTGCAGTAGCAAAGTAAATTTAACTAATTAAAATATACAGAAAAGAACAAAATTATACTAAAATTCCATTTTACATTACATTCTAAAGAAGTAAATGTGATGTTAATATTAGATACGAGTATGTAAGTAACATAAATGTATAACAAAAAATAGAAATTAGAAACGAAAACTAATATAAAACAGAAAAATCCACTAAAACTTCAAATATTACACTTTACTTGTTTAAACATTTTACATCAGATTTAAACTTGAATTTTGAACATGCAAATATAATATTGTAACAATGTCAATAAAATTTGTATTATATGATTTCAAAATCCGATGGATAGGACAACGTAGCCCAGAATTTTCTTATTGACACAAGTTTAAAAAAAACGTAACATATTTGACGACGGGTTGTTTGTGTTTCGGCCCATGATTTATTCGGCCCGTTGCCGTCCGTACTAAAAACGATGAATTTGTTAAAATAAAGTCAATGGTACGAAACACAGAATTAAAAAAATATATATTACTAGCTATGCCCGCTGTTTTACCCGCGATAAACTTTATAAATTATAGCCAATGTGTTTTCCAGTGTGTCAGCTAACTCCATACTAAATTTTATTATAATCGCTTCAACCGTTTAGACGTGAAGAAGTAACAAACATACACAGTCACAAACTTTTGCCTTCATAATATTAGTGTGATTCAAACAATGAACTAGTCTGATGATTTACTACTTAAATTATGGAGGCTTTCTATAACCTTTTTACCGCTACAGTCATAAATATATGACAAACCAAAATTGTAATTTGTCATCTATACATGACTGGCGGTCAAAAGGTTAAATTGTATGAAATATATAATTTTAATAAAAAAGTGGCTGGTTAGTTCTATACAATACAAAATTAGATAACGTATTTATATTCATAAATAAAATTGCCATGTCCTCTTTGAAAGAATAATCCGCAATTCTAAAGTATTGTATGTGTATTTCGCAATTTCTAACTGATTTGGTAATAACTTTTTTAATCAATAGGAAATACTTAGGAAGTTTGCCATTTATATTTTGTTCCATTCGTTTGTTAAAAATATATGGTAACATTTTTTTGAACTGAGATTGTATAATCTGTTGTAACATAAGTTTTGGTACAATGAATTCGCAAATTACTATAAAGTAATTTGCATATTCATTGTACCGATAGCAAATCCATTCTTCAATCCTTTGTTGATATAATTTTATAAACGCAGTAATTTCCGCCTTTTTTACTAGTCCTTTTATTCACTAGTCAAGACAGTGCACAACTTGAAGAATTTCTCTTCTTCCGCTAATGCATTCATTGCTTAGGAGTTAAGGTTCACAAGTTTAATGTATTTATTCCCTATGTTTCAGGCACCCAGGGCCTAATATTCGTAGTGGACTGCGCAGACCGCGACCGCATCGATGAGGCGCGCCAGGAGTTGCACCGGATCATCAACGACAGAGAGATGCGAGACGCGATCATTCTCATCTTCGCTAACAAACAGGACTTGCCTGATGGTACGCAACCTATTTTTGTTTCACGCCATCATATAAGCCGAAAAAGTCCACTGCTGGACAAAGGTCTCCCCAAAGATGTCCACAATCGCCGGTTCTGCGCTAACCGCATCCAGCGTCTTTCAGCGATCCTAACAAGATCTGGCCCACGCTGCGGTTCGTGGTCGCCACTGGAGAACTTTAGCTCATAAGCTACGTGCCCTGCCCCCTTCAGCTTGGCAATTCTTCGGGCTATGACGGTTACTTTATTTATTTTTGTTTGTGTTCCACCAATTCATGATGTTGGGCCATAGATCCCAGAGTACAATATTGGTAGGAACTGCTACGGCCGCACCACAGCGTTGATGCGCGCCAGAAGCTACACCGGATAATCAATGACGAAAATATGCACGACTTGACTGTTCTCATAATTGCCAACCAACTGGACTGGCACGATGGAACGTGATCTATATATGTTTCTGTTTCGAGAATTCAGGATGTAGTGGACTAGGCAGATCTCGACCACATCGATAAGTCGCATTGAATTATCACACAGACAGATATTTGTAAGACATGATCATTCTCGTCTTCTTTCAATCTAGAATTTAGATTCATAGTTAATAAGTAACACGTGCCTCGGTGATCAGGTAAAGTGCCATGTCTCAAACCGGGCGTGGTGGTTAGCCGTTCCATCGGATTATGAGAGTGAGGGAAAAGAGAGCACATCAGTGTCTGCGTGTTCTCACTCTCGTGTATTACGATATGTGATATGTTGTTGGCCAGTCTCCATTAAGATTGGGTTCTGTGGCCGAAATTCTGTCAGTAGCATTACTCCGTCATCATCATCACATTATCAGCCTGATATAGGCCTCCCCCAAAGGTTTTTATAACGTTGACATTTAAAGGCATAGTCACCGTTGGCAACCGCAGTTAGGTGGTAGCTAATATACAGGTGGTGCTGCTGTCCAACTACCTGCTGTTTGCCTTTTACAACACCCACGGGATGGTATGGGGTGGCCCTGTTATTCTTTCTGGGCCGGAAACCACACGGCTGTCAGGAGCAGTATACAACTACTAATATTTCATTCATCATCATCATCATATCAACCCAAAGACGTCCACAATTGCCGGTCTTGCGCTATCCGCATCCAGCGAATTTTAGCACCCGTACAAGATCATCGGTCCATCTTGTAGGGGGCCTGCCCACGCTGCGTCTTTCGGTTCGGGGTCGCCACTCGAGATCCTTTCTGTCTCAGCGGACAATAGTGTTCAATAATTTCATTAATTCATGATAATTTAGAATGTCTAAATACTTTTTAACGTAATACGTTTTGTCCGAATCGGATACGGGACATTGTTTTGAGATAAATATACAATGAAATGTATGTAAATGTATTAAAAGAAAAAAAGCGTAGATTATTTATTCAGGGGCACCTTATCATTTTACCCTGACCTCAATTATATATTGGTAAATATGTACAATGTACAAAAAATATTATGCATCTAAGATTACTGAGTATTTTTTTTTATATGATGAAGCAAATTAATTATTTCATATTCTTAAGTTTTTAGTTAAAAATAGATTTGGTTGGGAGATAATAAGGTTTTTTTTAATTATCCTATAAAGACCAACTGATTTCTCAGGACGTGTATTTTTATAATTATTATATTAGCAAACATTTAATTCTCATATGCCATTGAGGAGAACCAAGAATTTGTGCATTTGCACGCCTTTATATGCTTCTGAAAAAGAGGGTTTCAGAAGCATATTCAGAGGATTTTTTGTTAAATCCTATCAATATTTTAAACAAAGTACACATCGAATTGTGACTTAAGACCTAAATTTAGCCTTATTGAATTTTATTTTTATCTGTTCATGGCTAAGATTATCGCACGATGCGTTCAATGTTTGAAATTAAAGCATATTGTTTCGAGTTCCTTAAGTTTTACATTTCTGTGGTAATAAGTAGTCTCTGTAAGAAAATATATTAATTATTATCCAGAATATCCAGTTGAGCCCCAGGGTGGAATTTGGGTTGGAATATAAACTACCTGAAAGATAGGACAATACTTTTAAGACCATTTACCCTCATTAGACTCGTACGATAAGGTCAGGCTGAAATATTCTTAAACTGGTATTTGGTCATCAAATTAACGAATACCTTTAGCCAATTTTACGTTCTTGTCTAACCTTGTTCAGAACTTACTGCTTGTTGACTTGCTGATCTTGTGAGAGTGTTTAGGACCAGCCTAATTAGGTGTAACTAAATGTTATTTCGTTGTACTGGTGACTCATTCAATGAGGGCTACCGTTTTTGTGCTCACCAGTCGGCGCCACTGTCGCGGAAGGTCCACTATAGCTGATCAAAATCATTGTTATTGTGGACGAGACGAATGTTTTTACGAAAAATATTTAAAATCCTGTTAAAGTGTTTCATAAATAGCATGCCGCAGTGTTGTGCGGGGACTGCACAACACTGCGGCATGCTATTTATGAAACACTTTAACAGGATTTTAAATATTTACTACAGTCATCGAGCTGTTACTCATTTTGTAATTTATTTAGTTTTAAACCAAAATGTTTAGTTATAATCGCAGTTTTTATTAATAAACAGCGTAACCCGAACAAAAACAGTGTATTTTGACGTTTCGTAGACCTGCCGCGATGCTAGCGCCTCTAGCGGCAAATTGATACGCGGTAGCCCTCATTGCTTATTTAATTGTATAGAGTCGGCGTCGGTCTCAACAACTGCCTCTGTTACCGACTCGAACGACGTTTCTTCACAAAAGCGTTTTTGCAATGGCGCCCAATATATACAAGACGTTAATAGCCAAACGCTTGTTAATTGTCAAAACATGGATTGTACAATTGAGCTATATATGTGTAATCCTTAGTACAAATAGATGTCTCCATCTATGGCTTAAAATTCATCATCATCTTGTCAGCCAAAGTACGTCCACTGCTGGACCAAAGCCTTCCCAAAGACTGGGGGGATATGCCATAATCGCCACGCTTGGCAGTTGGGTAGGCGATCGCAGTTTGATGGTCATAGTTCACAGAAAAACGCTGCTGCCCGTTCTCTGGTAGGTATTCCCTCGGTCGATTTTGACACCATCCACGGGATGAGATGGGGTGATGATATTCTATGCCGTCACCACACAGCGGACTTATAATTAATAATACAGAGTTATATTCAATTTATTATAGTAATGTTTAAGTTAAATTGTTATTTAAATTTATAGTTTTAGATATATTTTACTACATCTTGTCCGAATAGTAGTCAATCTACCTGTGTTATATTTGTGAAATATTGTACTAAACTAGTCGTTGTTATAATTTCCAGCGATGAAACCGCACGAGATACAAGAAAAGTTAGGGCTGACGCGCATCCGGGACCGCAACTGGTACGTGCAGCCGTCGTGCGCGACGTCGGGCGACGGGCTGTACGAGGGGCTCACGTGGCTCACCAGCAACCACAAGTTATGAGCTGCAGAGTAGGCGGCCGGGAGCCGCCGCACCAGCCACGGTAACCGACTGTCTTTTAACTTGCTTTTTAATGAGTAATTTTTAATAGTGACACGTGTATATGGGTAAGATTGAGGAATCTTTTTAATTGTCTTCAAAAGACGGGGAGTACTGTTTATTCTTTATATACAGAAAAAATATTACTGTCGACTTGATAACTTCCTTCTCTTGAAGTCGATTAATACATTCACTGTCCAACTGGCCTGGTATGCCCGGTGGGCAGCGAATTTCGATATACGCAACAATATGTCCATGCCCCAAAAGAGTCTGATTTTTATATGGTACGGTATGCCCATAATTCAATAACCCGGCCTTTGTTCTTGAGCCGTGTGCCCATCGACTCACATGTGCGGGCAGCCCAGGGGTCTACTGCCTAATTAGCCCGTCAACGTGATCGTGATCGGCGTTCATTCGGTTCATTCGTTGAATCGGCTTCAACATTGAAAAAACGATACCGGACCATTTACGTCACATGTGATCTGATGGAAACCGATTAAACGAATGATTTAGTCATTTTTAACCTTCATCTATTTGAACGCCGATCACGATCACGATGATCGGCGATTTAAGCGGTAGCCATCCATATCTACAAAATAACAATAGACTTACCGACGCGTCATCAGGGGCTCTACCGGCTAAGTCGCCGAACATCGTTTTCGTGAATGGCGTTCAAATAAATAAAGGTTAAAAATTATTTAATCAATCGTTAAATCGGCTTCCATGACCACATGTGATGTCATAAATGGTCCGGAATCGATTGCCAACGTTGAAGCCGATTTAACGATCGATTAAGTCATTTTTAACCTTTATTTATTTGAACGCCATTCACGAAAACGATGTTCGGCGACTTAGCCCGTAGGGCCCCTGGCCCTAATGGAAGGTCAGTAAAGGATGTGAAAAATGTAGGAAAACGCGTCCACGCGTTGTGTCCATGGGGCAAGTATATCAAAATACACATAGTACCCTGCCTATGTCGCAACATGGGCAGGGGACTTGTTAATAAAGAAATATAAATTGTATGAAATATTACGAGCCCGATATGAGAATCTTCCTGAAATTGGGAATAAATAGCTTCGAATGAGTTACAAATTTAAAATTTATTGAATTTTAGTATATTCATTCTAATACGTTTTCTAAGTCATGTTATATTATATTTTATTGATATGTCGTTCTCTAATTCCAGGTGAGGATGTCGATGCCATTTAATTTAAGTAAGCGCCCGTGTGCCGGAACAAGTAACGTAACTGTGAATACCAGTGTTGATTCTATATAATGGTAACACCACAAACGCTCCAGTGCGGTGAGAGACTATGTGTAACACTTTAGATAGAGCAAGCAAGCAAAAGCTTGTCACAAAATCAATTATTCCATATTTAAAATAAAAAAAAAGTTTAAAAAGTTTTGTTGTAACGATATTCGATTATTTTTTTATGTTATTTAAAGATTATTACATAAAGTAAAATGATTTTTTTTTAAATATTAGTTTAATGTTTACTTACCTCCTTTGTATAGTAAGGTAGATTGAAGTTTCTAATGCATTATTGGGTAATTGAGGACTATGGATGGCATATTGTTTATTATGGTTATTTAAGTGATAGCTAAGCACGCTGTGTAGGTGGTATGTTAGCTTGACTGTTGTTATAAAAATATTTAGATAGCGAAGGCCCATAAGCTTTGTAAATCCTCATAATCTAAATACTCTATACATTTCTCCTTCGAATTATTGCAGCCATTGTATTGAGTACTGATTATTTCAATTCTACTTACCTACTTAAATGTAGACCTTGCCTTATAATTAAATAGTCGCATATTATGCGACTATTTAATGTAGAAATAAAAAAAAATATTGTTACATTCCATAGTATTTATGATTTGTCTAATACATATTTTGACGTCCTACTGTTAAATATGAGAACATGGATTGGTTTTTATAAGGGCACACACATATCTAGATTATTTTCAGGACAGTTTGAAAGGATTTACTAAAATGTTCGGTGCTGCAGTCTAGTACAAGTTTATCTGAGTGTACGTCTAGAGCAGTAGTAAAGACAGTCGCGTTTCGGGTTTAAACCTAGTACCGCTCTATAAATGGTTGTTCCGATTCGAATAGCATGTTTGTTAAGTCACCCTCGATAGTTTCCTTGTGGAATGAACTCCCTGTTACGATTTTCGCAAGAGACTACAGCATAGGTCCCTTTAAAAAGCTAGTTATAAGGTTTCTAAAGGGTCGGAAATCCCACTTATGATGCCCCTGGTGTAGCAAGCGTTCATAGGCTATGGTGACCACTTACCATCAATTAGGAGGAATGCTTGTTTGCCAACTAAATTCATTAAAAACGATCCCTAGTCTCTTTTTTTGTTTTAAAGTAATCAACGGTTACTATAAAATCAAAAATGCAACTGCTCAAACTGTCCTTAAAATGGTCTTCCCACACCATAGCAACGATTAATTGCTTGGTCATGGAACAGACGACGCCCTATCAGTGGATTAACTTGTACTAGCAAAATAGCCCTTACTACATATGTAATAAAGACACTGAAGGTTAAAGTTTGTCCATCGATGTTGTGTCCATTGTGTAGTTGATCATTACTGACTTAAGCGTTTAATATGTAATGGAAGCATATACCCCTGAGTTAAACGCTCCAATAATACGATCATTACTGCATATATTCGACAGTCAAGCTATACATACAAAAATGTACATATTGGAAGCAATGTATGTACATATTGAAGAGTATTTTTATTACTGTCGCCTGGTCGTTTGTTAATTTTTGTATGCGAAAAGTTTTAAGACGAATATCCACTATGTATGGACGTGATTGTATTATGCTTTCCGCTTTCGATGTGATTCAGTGGACGAGTAGCGTTTTACTAAGATGTAATTTGGTCTATGTGGGTAGTTACAGTTTTATGTATTCATGTTTGGTTGCATTCTAAATCATAGCTTCACTGTCAGCCGTAGTAATATCATAAAGTCAAAAGAAGAGGGAATTAGAGGGAGGAAGTTTACTTTAGTTCACGCTGCACTCTAATAAATCCTAAGATTTCCTTCCGTAGTGTAACCTCATAGTAAGTTTGGAATGTTATTTGACGTGTGATTACACTTTTTAATCTGTGGTGGTCGTCGAGATCATATTAATTTTGTATACACTCTTTGTAATTATAGAAGGAATTAAACAAGCATTAGCTAACAAAATCTATTGATGGTCTATACAATAATAACCCAGAAAAGAATCTTAGATTATATGTCTAACTATAACGTCACAATAACGGTTTTCTGTTCAAATTAGTTCATTTATCTTTTTATATATCCGTGTGAAGCCGGGGCGGGTCGGGTCTAGTTTAAATAATAAATGAGGTAAATGGTGATGGCAAAGTTTATAAAAAGTTATCAATAAAGCGGGGTGAATAAAAATGTCACGATGAATTTAAGTGACACTATCCATACATAAATAAATGAAATTTTCATCCCGTATCTATTCATCCCGGGATTTATATTGATCTCGTTTTATGGTTTTCAAAGATGTCAAGATTCGTTACGATCCACATAGACTAATCTTAGTAAAGTGATATTCCCCATACTATAACAATAATTTATTAGTGTCAGTTCAGGGACCATATGATTTTGTAAATACGGCTCTTGAATGGACCTCGAAATGAGATTTTTCTAGATAAATATTTAATTTCTTAATAGCTTTTGAGTTAGACAACGCTTTTGCAAAGGGTGATCTGCTTACGTAAGGCTGATAGATACCTTTGTTCTGATTGACTGCTGAATGAGGTAGTGCTGCGAACGAGGCTGGCAACGAACTTGCGGCCTCCCTGTGTTGCAAGTGTTCATGTGTGCCGATGATCACTTACAATCAAGTGAGCCATTTGCTACGTTGCCTTGCTGTTCTATACAAAATCCCATTTCCACCTCGCCCATACCATATGACCAGCGATAAAATGTTTCAGAAATGTCTAAAGAGTTTCCTTAAAATCGGTCAATTAGTGGCTGTGTGAATGTAAGTTTTTATGCATATACTAGTAATATAATTTTACGCACCACCGTGAAAATGCTCAGAATCACTACTAGAACTATTTAGATACAGAATTTAGTTGCTCATGAAGGGTTCCGAAAAATTGTACAATATAGTCAGTTAGCGAGAAAAAAACGCCGAAAGATCGCCGAAAAAGCGAGATAAACCTGATTCCTGGGTGAGAGTTTTCCTTTTTTTATTAGTTTTTATAGCGGCTCTATAAATACAAACTCTTTTAATTAAAAACTTTAGATTGGATACCTATTACAGTTCAGATATAGCCTACTCACAGACGGATAGGCGAGGCTTAGTAATAGGGTTCCATCCTTTAATAACTCAGAGAGATATTTCTCAACTCATAATTTCTGATATAGGGAGCGTCAAGTACTAAAATACTCGTTTTTGTATATTGAGCAGAACATGTAGGAATATGTATGGGCGGAATGGTTTGTGGATATTGTGTGTAATGCGCGCCTAAATGATTGATGCCAATGGTGTGTTGAAGCTTAATATTTACATGATAATAAAATATATGAAATGCTGATTAAATTAAGAAGAATAATGTGAAGATAAGAATTATGTGAATGAATTATTAGTTTTTTGGTCATTATTAAAATCTGCATTGAGAAAATTAATATATTTCAGTTTTACGGTATTGTGGGACAGGAGAAAAAGATATTTGTAGAGATTTTGTATTTATATTTATTTTTTAACCTTTTAGACTGCCACAGTCATGTGTAGATGACAAAACGGAATGTGTCCAGAACGCCACTGTCTATGCAGTTAAACTGGGGGGGCCCGCTGGGGTAGAGAGGGGGGGAGGGAGAAGTCTACCGCCTACTACGCCGATCATCGTGATAGTGATCCGCGTTCAAATAGATGAAAGATTAAAAATTTGTAAATCATTCGTTCAATCGGCTTCCATCAGCACGTGTGACGTCATAAATAGTCTGGATTCGATGTTCAACGTTTTGCCTTCGAACGAATGTTAGTTTTAATCTTCGTCTATTTGAACGACGATCACGATTATCGGCGAATTAAGCTGTAGCCCCTCCGGGTACAGACGCCAGCACATCCAGCTACCCCAATCTGTCAAATTTCTTTTATAGATTTTCAACTTTATCACAAAAGCATAAGGTTCACTTTCAATTGGGGAAATTTGACAGATTGGGGTAGCTTGATGTGCTGGCGTCTGTACATTTTGGTGCTGTGGTGGATAATAGGTTAATGATAATTAGGCGTTGGAACGACCCTGGCAGTAAATTTAAAATTAATTACTTTGAATTTATATTATTTCGTACCGGTGCAGATTTAATAATGAATCTCTTATAAATAGAAATAAAAAAATGAATTATACATGTAGTTGAATATAAAAATCCTATGCAATCCAACGAATTTAGAAATTGCAATAATCTGCGTGTACGAAGCATCGATCAACTATTAGGACAAAACATGCTAGTAATAATGATAGATTTAAAAATTATAATTTTTAGAGTATTTAAATTACTGACATTAATATTGAGAACACGGCTGACATGTAGAACTCGCTTGACATGAATGAACGTTGAATTGCTAGCATGAATGTTGACACGACATTGAATGTGACTTGCATAAATATTGAAAATAGAAGACATGAACATTAAACGCGACTATGCATGAACATTTCACTCGTGAATCGATCTAGATATTCACCGTCATGCAGTTTCAGTAGAACACAGTATTGTTCAGAGACAACGGTGTCGATAAATGTACAGACGCCTGCACATCAAGCTACCCCAATCTGTCAAATTTCTCCAATTGAAAGTGAACCTTATGCTTATGTTATAAAGTTGAAAATGGATAAAAGAAATTTTTTGGGGTAGCTGCTGGCGTCTGTACAAGGTCTTTCAAATACTTTGGAACATTTACATGATTGATTTAATAAAATATACCACTTTCCATACAAAAAACTGCCACGCTTTATATGTAGATGGCTCATGTATGCGAGTTCTTAATTTTCTTGGATAGATTGAATTAAGTGTTCCACAGTACCCACTACTTCAGATGACGTCATGTCAGTGAATACACTTGCACTACAAAAACCGACCTTATTTTCTGGGCAATAAGATACTGTCATGGTCAAAGTGTACCCATTGGTGTGACGTCGACTGTACGAGACTTTAGATTACTGTACACCATTTCAGACTTAGTTTGGGTAACTGACACACAGAATCATATATAATGACCTTTTTGACTATGTCTCACTTCTTGATACATCAATTGGAATTTGAAAACTAAAGAAGAAACCATTATTTAATAAAGTATCAAAATTGTTTCTTATGTGTGGCAGTTAGCTATTCACTTGGCATCTTATCTAAGATAATTTATGATTTTACACTTGTTGATTGAAAATTAGCACTTATTTCTAGGTCCATAGCCTTCATTTTTTGGAATTTTCACTTTTGTACTGATTTGCTTAAGGTGTCCTTTTGAATTGTGTTATTGAGGAAAGCTGTTGACTTTTTCTGTTAAAACTCACCTATTCTTTGTGATATAAATATATTTCATAGAACCTATGTATATGATTATTTTCTAGAATGTTTGGTTTTGATAGCATTACTATAGAACATGACAATATAAATTAAGTCGTGTTTTGTCAAATTTAGAACTGATATACAATTGGATAATCGATTTTCTTTTTAACTTAAAAAGTGCAATTAAAATTTCTAGCAACTATTTTGCACGGAGATGTTTAAATACTTATAATTTATATATTAATGATACCTCTGGGTTCACCGCGCGGGAAGCGGCCGTGACGATAAAACCTATTGTATAATATTGTAGAAAGATAAATTCAATATAAATTCACCCTTGAGATATTTGGTTTTATTGTTATTATAGGGCTGCTAGCTAATGGTCCTCACAATGTCCGTAAAAGATTAGCAAGGTTGCTGCTATTATGTAGTTAGGCGACTCCTTTTTTTATAGAACTTATCAGCAAAACTTTACGTTTCACTTGATAAAGCAGTCACCTAAAATTGATCAGCCTTTGGACGATAAAGTGGTAAGTGTCTTTGAGTGTCTCCGTACTTAGGATATGTTAACCCCTTTATAAAGCAATGGGAATAACAAAACAATAGCGTCCAAAATACAGTTACTAGTATTTTGGTTTCTATTATAAAGCAATAAGGTTCAAAGTAATTATATCGAAAAATTACTTGCTTCCTCAAAGTGTTGATCTATCAGTCCCTGATGGAATCGATCCATAAGTGCGGACGCACTTTGCAATATTGTTGTGAGGCTACAAGTACATCGGCGAACAATCTGAATTACTTTATCGAGTAAAAGAGACGGCAACTGTGCATCGGTTAGAGTAAATACATTTTTGTATGCAATGATTTAGCATATTATAAAAATTATACAACGCGGCCGAAAATGAATATTGTTGCGTTGAAAAAGACATATTTCTTCTGTCATTTGGTGGAATACAATGAAACCTTATAACTGCTTTGAACTTTATTACAACACAATACAGTCCAAAATACTAGTCTCTGTATTTTAGACTTTTAGTTGTAATAAAGTTCAAAGCAATTATAAAGTCCGGATGCACTTTGCACTATTGTTGTGAGGCTACAAGTACTTTATCGAGTCAAAGAGAGGCTGAAACTGTGCATTGGTCAGAATGTAATGATTGAGCATATAATAAAAACGTATACGACGCGGCTGACATGAATATTATTGCGTTGCAAAGAGTCGTCTTTGTTGTCATTTGACAACTGACTGAACCTTGTATTCCGCAATACAAGGTTCAGTATATACCAACTGAGATTTTCCAAATAACCAAAGCTTACTTCCAACGTTGAGCGAAATTCTATTGGTTTTTGAACGTTCATTTTTATAAAATAACTACGATACAAATTAAAAGAATGTTTTTGGTAAAATTGCTATACTTGAAAAATAATTCTTAACAATTTTGTATGACGAGGTAATACTAGAGTGTATATGTGTCTTGACTATACATAGTCAAGACACATATACACTCAAAATAATCCTCCTAATCTATAAATTAAAATAAATATAGCTAATAACATACACAAAATTTTCGATGGTTGTCTTTTTTTTAAAGTCGTCACTTAAACATAATGTTTCCAAACCAGCCAGGTGGATTGTTAGATCCTGCTGAATGTGTTTGGTTTTCTTGAACAATATTCACGTTTTATTTTCAGAGCGCAGTGATTTAGTATTATAATCGTAGTGTTAAAGTTGATATAAATAATAAAAAAACAACGCTACTCTGTAAGGCACCTTTAATTTTAACTCAATTGTGATTTGTTTATCAAAATGTCTTATCCTTAATATAATCCAGGAGCATCCAGTGCAAGAACATAAGTAATCTGCCAAGTTTTTTTCTCGAATATCGTATCAACTTATTGGCTTTTCGGCGTGCCTTAAATCCAAAGAGGGGTTTGGATTGCGGCTTCATTAAATACAATTAATTTTAAACTTTAGAATATAGTGATAAGGTTGGAATCTAACTGATGCTTTGCTCTGTGGAGGTTGTGGTTATGGAAGAATCTGCTGTGACGTCATCGTATCTTGGCGGGAGTATTATTTGTAGTTCCTCGTGGAACTGTATCTCGTCGTCTGGTACGGGGTCGTCGGGAACGCGGGTATCGTATTCTTCTTGGGTAGATATACCACTGGGTACAGAACAACAAAGTTACAATCAGAACTTATACGAAAGTATCACTTGAGTACATTTACGGTAAAAAATAACTACTCGCAACTGAAAGTCTTGTAATGAATAGCTATTCCAATCGTTTCGAATTGTTGTGAACTAAATGTGAATCGCGTGACGCCATGTCAATTCACATACGCCTAAGATGATCTCCTGAATAGTAGAGGTCTTTAAAACAGTTGATCTACCTACAATTCTAATTAAATGACTGACAATATTAATGATAATCTACGATCTACGAATCTACGCCTGAATTTGATGTTCGATGAAATTCTAGACTAGATATTCTAGACGGTCTTAAAATATGACAGCTATTGACGGCGCGTGGCGTAATAGTTGTCCTTGATCAATGATTGTAATAAGTGCAATAAGGTTCGATTAGCGGGAAATGCGAATGAATCTTGAATCGTCATCACAGTAACATGTCATTACTGGAGCTGTGATTCCCGGTATTTTTTACACCAAGCAATAAAATTCAGTCCTCTAAGTATAATAGCAGGCGAACCAAAGTAGCCGAAAGAATTGCCAAACTGTAGTGGCAGTGGGCAGGGCACATAGCTCGTAGAACCAACGGCCGATGGTGCAGAAAGGTTCTCGAGTGGCGACCACGAACCGGAAGTCGCAGAATGGGCAGGTCCCCTAAAACCCTTGTAACTTCTTTATTTCTGCTTTGTCAAAGTTTTGGTTTGTTCCTTTCGATTTCGACAAATTTTGACAAAAAATATAGCGATTTCTTTTCTGTTTGGATAACGTGGCGGAGCAATCGTGACGCACACTACAAGGTGGACCGACGATCTTGCAAGGGTCGTGGGAAGCCGTTGGATACAGGCTGCGCAGGACTGGCTATTGTGGAGATCCTTGGGGGAGGCCTTTGTCCAGCAGTGGACGTCTTTCGGCGGATATAATGATGATGAAGTATAATAACAAAAGTGTGCTTTAGACTACACAATTGAAGTATGATTACAGTATATATGGAACATAGCTGGTTATGAGAGAAAGAGACAGAAAATGTGTGCTCGGACCTTTCCTGCCTCTACAGTAATTACGAAACGTAACTATCTCTCTTTCTATCTTTACTAACTTATATCTGTCCCTCAACTACCATTCGCCTCACCCGATCACACTTTCCGTAGTGCTTTCTTCACGCATCCACCAGCATACTCCCCAAGCCAAGAGTGCGTAACGAAGTTAAAAATAAGAAGATGCTCACTCGGCTTGATCACCAGCTTTAGCTCCAGCTAACACTGAAGTGTACAGTCTCGCGCGGGCGCCGTGCAGTCTCATGCCGGCAGGAACGTCCTCCGCACGCGAATGCGCCTCTAATATAGGTTGCAGTAGGTTGGTGTTACCTGTCATCATACAACAAAACAATTTGAAGATGAATGAATCTGTCTTACAGATTAGCTTTAATTAATTTTCGACGGAGAATCGTCGTTGCAACAACTCTTGTAAAAATCGTGAGGTTTATTTTTTCATAGTTTACTTGGGAGTGTCTTCTGATCGGCTGCAGTAGGTACGCAGCACATCCTGCTACCCCAATTTGTCAAATTTCTTTTATAGATTTTCAACTTTATCACAAAAGCATAAGGTTCATTTTCAATTGGGGAAATTTGACAGATTGTGGTAGCTTGATGTGCTGGCGTGTATACATTTTGATAATGGGAGGACACAATGTCCCCTTCCCGCTACGCTACGGCTCAGTGCGTCGGAGGTTCGCTGTGAAATAATATTATTTTTCTACTATTTCGTGATTGTTTTGTGACCTGTGTTTTGTTTCTAGCTTTAGTGTTAGTGCTAAATACTACAATCTGTAAGTTTTTTAAGTGTTTTAATAAGTAATATCTGGATTTTAGTTCAAATTATCGTTCGGTGAGTAAGTTTAACTTTTTTCTTGTGAGGGTACCGCGTCATAGTCACAGTTACTTGTTATCGTGCTAAATTAGTTATCGTGCTGTTTACATTAAAGCGCTTGCTTATTTCGTGTGAATAACATGTCAAAAATGAATGATGTCCCCCCCGATAGAGGGCGAAACGCATTTGGGAGAAGTAAACAGACTCCCAGAACGCCCCCTTCAGGCTTCAACAAACGAGTGTTAGACGATGCGTCACCGACGTTTTGTACTCCCGATGGTCAACAGGAATCGGATATAAAACGTTTTCGGGGATCTCAATCCGATTATTCGTCTTCATTAAATATTAGCGATACAAACAGTGCGGAATATAATTATTGCGATCTTGTGACACAAGCTTCCGTTTATCTGTCAAAGGTTAACGAATTAGTCAGTGATTCCAACTCGGGTATGAATATCGCGAATAAGCTATCGGTGATGGATTGTACGCAGCGCCTTACCAGTATTATTTCATTACTTGCGCTTAAATCTTCATGCAATGAAACTAAATTGGCGAACGCAGAACGTCAGTTAGATCTTTGCGTAAATAAAACCAATTCTGAGATTCCTACGTACGCGGAACAATTAAAACTGCGTTTACCGAAAAAAACCGCCGCCCCCATAGTACAGACGCGAAAACCGGTTCCTTCAATTATTGCGTATCCCACCGCTGAGCGATCAGCGGAGTACGCGACTTCGTCGGCGACCAAGGAAGCGCTTATGAAGGCTATAAAACCCGCGGACGACGGTTTTCAAATAGTAGGCGTTAAAAAAACTTCCAATTCTGGCGTTGTACTCCGAGTGGCAAATGAAACCCAACTCAATAAAATTCGCTCTGTCGAGGCCATTCGTTCGGCGGGTTTAAAACTTCAAACTCCATCCGGGCGACGACCGCGCATACTTATAAAAGATATACCGTCGTCAATGGACGACCAGGTCTTTTTAACGGCGTTATACAGGCAAAATATCAAAGATAGTGATCTTAAAGTCAGCGAAGACGATTTTACGTCTAAAACTAAAATTGTGCGCAAGCGTAACGTAGCTAATGGGCGCAAGTGGGTGGGAATTGAGCTCGAACCGGAGATTAGAAAACATTTAGTCAGCACTAAAGAAAAACTTTTCATCGACTGGGCTACATGCCGCTTTATTGATGATTTAGAGGTAGTTCGGTGTTTAAACTGCCAGCAATATGGGCATGTTGTCAAGTACTGTAGTAATAAATTACCTACCTGTGCCTTATGCGCAGAAGCACATCCCACAAAATCATGTAAGCACCACAATGACCCAGAATTTAAACCAGTTTGTGCATCGTGTAAAACATATAAAAAACCTCACGACCACAAATGCGGCTCGGACAACTGCCCCACATTTAAGCATAAACTTGAGCAGTTAGTGCTAAATACCAAATATTAATATGGCTTACTTAAAAATAGGGCAGCTAAATCTTCACAACGATAGGGTTGCGACATCAGAGTTGGAAACTTTAGTCAATGAATACAACTTAGATATAGTGCTTGTTCAAGAACAATATCAATATGCGCGTTTAAAAAATAAATTGGTGCAGCTAGACAACAAATCACGGGCTGCTATTTACGTAACGCGTACTAATTTTACGGTAAGCGCTATGCGAAACCTCATGACGTCACACTGTGCTGTCGCTGAAATATCATCCCCATCCTGGAAAGTTTACGTAGTGAGCTGTTATTTTCAGTATTCAGATCCTGTCGGTCCCCATTTACATCACTTGCGCCATGTTTTGATGTCCCTCAAAGGACACAAAATTATTATTGGCGCAGATGTTAACGCATCCTCTACGTTATGGTATGGCAAATACCGTTCAAGCGATACAGAACGGCGGAACGCCGTCGAAGATTTCGTCGCTGAGATGAATCTATCAATACATAACACTCCTGATGCACCGCCTACTTATTGTAGCCCTACTGGCGAATCTTTTATTGACGTCACTTTTTCAAGCTCAGACGTCCGAATAGATGGATGGCGTGTTTTGCCTGACGCTTCATCCAGTGATCACCGCTTAATCGTGTACGAGTTTGTTCCTCGGTTGGCACAAAGACCTACGGCTATTTACGGTAACTATAGATATCGGCTCAAAGGGGCCGATTGGGATTTTTTCAGAGCTCTTTTTGCCGCGCATGCCAGGGATTTCACCCGGGATGAACTAACAACAGAGGAATGTGCTGTAATGATGTCGGACACTTTTACCTACTGTGCCGATATTGCCATAGGCCGCGTCCCTATCACTAATATTCGAAGATGCGATTGGTGGAATAACTACTTAATTAAAGTTCGATGTGAATTTCGGAGAGCACGTAAAAAATATAATAAACTAAAAAAACGTAAAATTGTAGGCGATGTTTTAAATAATGCATATATAAATCTCAAAATAGCTCGTTCACGTTACCGCTCGTCAATAGAGAAATCCAAAGGCAATCTTATTAGAAAAATAGTCGATAAATTAGATAAAGAAGGCCCGTGGTCGCCCCTATACCATGAGTTTAAAGCAAATAGGTCTATAGATTTAGCTTATATTCAAAACATAAAAATCAATAATACCTACACCAGTGGCATAGAGGAGACCACGGAATCCTTACTTAATTCGCTCATACCTGATGATAGTTCCTTGAACGATAATGACTACCATAAGCAGATTAGACAGTGGGCAAACAATCCACCCGCTACCTATATGTCTAGTCTTCCTACAATTAATGAGTTTATGAATACTGTGAAATCGCTACCTGTTAACAAAGCTTCAGGTGAAGATAAAATATCCAACAAAATGATAATAGAAGCCACAAAACAATCCGGTGATTCAATACTAAAAGTTTTTAATCGTTGCATATCTGAAGGGACTTTTCCGCGTTCTTGGCGCAGCGGTTTTATTCGTATTATACCAAAAAATGGCGATAAACTGCCTGAAGACCCTAAGTCATACCGACCAATAACGTTACTGCCTTCCTTAGGCAAGCTTCTAGAACGACTTATTGTACCGCGATTGCTGCCGGGAGGACCAAAATTTCACGGAAATCAATTTGGTTTTACTGCGGGTAAATCGACAGTGGACGCAGCTATCTCAGTGAGGAAAGCTGTAAACTCGTCCGAATGTAAATACGTTTTGGCCATATTCCTAGATATTTCAGGGGCGTTTGATAATACTTGGTGGCCAATTTTGTTACAAAAACTTAAGTTACGCGGTTGTTACAGTAATATATATTCGATAATCACATCTTATTTCGTACATGGCTCTGCAACTCTTAAGCTTGGTCACTTCAGAGTCACTAAATCGTTAACCATGGGTTGCCCCCAGGGCTCAGTGCTCGTGCCGTATCTCTGGAACTTGGGTTTTGATGACTTCTTGACATTACCCTTGCCATCACGCTGCTCTCTAACGGCATATGCTGACGATGGCCTCTTACTTATACAGGGTAACTCCAGGAGAGAGTTGGAAAATCTAGCTCAAACTTGCTTAAGTATGATAAGTGAATGGGGTAAAAGAAATCGCCTTACATTTGCTCCTCATAAAACCTACCAACTCCTTCTTAAAGGTGAACTAAAATCCCCCCCGGGCGTAAAACTTAATAATGTTACTGTAAAACGCAAAATATCAACCTGTTATTTGGGTTTAGTTTTAGAAAAGAATTTCTCGTTTATAGAACATATTAAATCAGTTGGGGAAAAAGCTAAGCGAAACTTTTTTGCACTTACAAGGATATCGACGGCAACCTGGGGCCTCTCTTTTAATACTCTTAAAATCATTTACGGGGCAACCTATCTTGGGTGTATATGCTACGGCTCGCCTGTGTGGGCTGATAGGGCTACCATCGGAGCTGCTCGCCGTAAATTACTACAAAGCCAGAGGTTGGCGTTGATATTTCTATGTAAAGCCTATAGAACAGTGAGCACAGAGGCCCTACCTGTCCTAGCGGGTGTACTACCGGTTGATCTTGAAGTACAAAGACGAGCAGCAATGTATTATTCTACGCGCGATAATTTAGAAAATGATTTCTTATCATTACGCGACCGTGCGAAAATAACCAGGCTATTTATGCCAATAGCTGACTTAAATAACGAACTACTAAATGAATGGCAATGTAGATGGAATACGTCAACCAAGGGTCGCCATCTGCACCAGTTCTTTCCGGACGTACGCGAACGGTTAAATAAAACTTGGCTAATCATAGACCATTGTGTTGCACAATTTCTTACCGGACACGGCAATTTTAAAAGTAAATTGTATAGTTTCAAATTAGTATCTTCACCAATCTGTCTGTGCTCAACATCCAGTAACGAATATGAACAAACTGCTCACCACATCCTGTGGGAGTGTGATCTCTGGCAAAATCAGCGTGATATTATGTTAAACAGCTTGCAACCAATATCTGGAGTAGTTTATTATACGGATCTTGTAGCAACAAGGAACAACTTCCGTGCGTTTAAGCGTTTTTGCCATACCTACTATTGGAATCAAATATAACAGCTCACTTAGGACCCTTAAATTGATCCTCGGTGCTTTTGCAGCTGGCTTCTCTAGTTGCAAATCTCTCATTTTATGAGGCTATAGCCTCTTTACATCATTCTGTCTCCCGCTTTGCTCTGGAGGGAAGTGGAACTATTCATTTTCTAACTCCTCCTTTTTTCTGTTTCTGATTAAATTCGTTGCGGGATCCAAGACAGTTAAAGCGATTCCCCGGGACATGCCTGAGCTTCACCGCTCAGTGTCATTTCATTGTGTGCCACTGTTGATCCTGGCTTACAGGAGTTGCAGTGGTGGGTAAGAGGGAGGGACTAGTCCCGAAAAAAAAAAAAAAAAAGAGCTATGTACCTATTTCAGACGTGTCGGACATTATTGTAAGTACGTCATGCGCTCAAGATATTTAGTAGGAATTGGGTTGGGTCGGTGAAACTAAATAATCTAGAGCATGTGGTTACCATCTTCTTTACTGGTCAGTTCTTTTTCAGGACTATTTTCATCTGGAGGCAGTGATACTTTCATCAGTTCCTCCCTGATTTCTGAAAGCAATTAAAAATAAGCTAGTTACTTAAAATATATAATCTTTTTGTAGAGGTAATTGATACATTTATGCATATCAAATAATTAGTTTGAACTAAAACTGGCGTATTACCTACCTCACTCTCATAACCCGATAAGTCTGTCTAGCAGTCGCGACCACGCAATGAGGGCTACCGTTTTTGTGCTCACCAGTCGGCGCCACTGTCGCGGAAGGTCCACTAAAATCAGTGTTATTGTGAACGCGACGAATGTTTTTACGAAAAATATTTAAAATCCTGTTAAAGTGTTTCATAAATAGCATGCCGCAGTGTTGCATGCTATTTATGAAACACTTTAACAGGATTTTAAATATTTTTTCAAATATTTATTACAGTCATCGAGCTGTTACTCATTTTGTAATTTATTTAGTTTTAAACCAAATTTTTTAGTTATATCGCAGTTTTTATTAATAACAGTAATAAACAATAAATTTTGACGGTTCGTAGACCTGCCGCGATGCTAGCGCCTCTAGCGGCAAATTGATACGCGGTAGCCCTCATTGCTTATTTATTGCTAACATTTGTATGGCATTAAAATCATAATAAGGCGCTGGGCATTAAGCATCGTGCTTAAATCAATTTAGCATTCAAGCAAACGTCATTATTTGTGCTATAACCATTACCTACATAAGACCTTACGTTATCCCGATATTTTACAAGGTCTGGCGAGAGCCCGAACGAGGTTATGTTCGAGTTCAAACGAATCTCGTGGATGCCTGGCGTTAATCGATGGCAAAAAGCATAAATAAGTATATTTCTATTTTTAAATCGAAATATTCCTGATGCGTTTAGTGTGAAATGAAAATGGGTTAGATCAGGAGAGCAAGTTAGCGTTGAAGACTACTGGCAGACCAAAGAGATTGTCTTCCATTACATCTCAATCAATTACGGTAAACCGCTATCTTGTGTGCCGAAGAAATGTTAACTTTAGAGTGCTGTAAATAACATAAAAATGTCACAAAAAAATATCATACCTACCTCTTTTGGGGTGTACACGTGCCTGCAGGTCGGCGGCGTAGCCTCTGAATAGTATTTCTAGTTCATCAGGAGAGAGGCGACGTAAGTATGGAACGCGTTTCAAATCTGGCCTATGAAGACTCCGGAAAGAGTTTCGATGCTGTAGATACAAGAAAGTAGTATCATGGTAGGTAGTGAGGCTCGCATAATTTATACTAAATAAGTAAAATAGCACATCACCTTAGTAATAGTATATATTGTATTGGAAAATTAGTATTACATTCTATTGATAGCATTCTGCTTCTGAATTTGTTTATCATTTCAGCCCAATTATGTCTACTGCTGGACAAAAGCCTTTCACAAGAATGGGGGATATTCCTTAATCGCCACGCTTGGCAGACGGGTTGGCGATCCCAGTATGATGTTCATAATTCACAGCGAGAAGCTTGAGAAACCTAAGGGAATACCTACCTCGGGTCAATTTCTGCACCCGCCCACGGGATGAGATGGGGAGAGGATATTCGTACCCACAAGTGTGGTACTCAAACATTTAGATTTTAACGTAACGGACTAGTCTCTCTGTCTGATCCACCACTGCAACTCCTTTAAGCCAGGATCAACAGCGGCACACGATGGAATGACACTGAGCGGTGCGGTTCAGGGATGTCCCGGGAAATCGCTTTAACCCTCTCAGATCCCGCAACGACTTTAATCAGAAAGAAATAAGGAGGAGATAGAAAATGAGTAGTTCCACTTCCCTCCAAAGTAAAGCGGGAGACAGGTGCAAAAGCACCAAGTAACCCTTTCATCTTTCATTTAAACTACAATTACACTAACGTAAATAAGCTGCTGAATACCTACTTAGAATTGAAAACGACAAACCACAATACTATCAGAAATTGCGTTCACTAAATTTTAGTTGAGAAAGTACATAAACATGTTGCGGTCTTGCTGTCGAAGGAAATCCTACATTATATATTCACATATCCTATACCAAAGGGAAGCATATATTTCTGGCGTAAATTTAATTATGGTAATATTTAGATACGAGGAAATACCTTTGTAATAAAATCTACCCTTGTCAAATAAAAGTCATCCAACTGTTTCCCGCTTTAGGTTGGAGGTATCTGGCATTATTATTAAGTACTAACTGTTACGTATCACGTTCATATTGATGGATTATGCTTAGCTGAACTTTACCACATATTTGAGGAACTAATTTATGATGTTCCTTCTGAAACGTGAAGCCCTCGAGTTTGAGTAGGTATTATGATTTTTTTCAATAATGGCTTTTGTGGAGAAGCTATCACAATTTCGCCAATGTTAGGGTGTAGATAGGCCTTCCTCTATCTAATCATTTATTTGCCATAAATGTGAACAAGGTGTAGTTGGCATTAATTAGTCGAATCCAACACATACCTACTATCATGTAAGGTATAAACTTTTAAGTACTTATAGGTATGTAGGTACCTATACCTACCTAAGTATAAACAAGTAAAACAAAGCTCGTAGAACCGACATCTACTGGGGCAGAAAGGCTCTCGAGTGGCGACCACGAACCGGAACACGCAGCGTATGCAGGCCCACTATAAGGTGGACCGAAGATCTTGCAAGGGATGTGGCTAGCACAAGACCGACTATTCTTGTGATCCTTGGGGCAGGCCTTTGTCCAGCTGTGGACTATCCGATGATATGATGATGATGAGAAAAAAATTGTGTATCGATTTTTAAGTTACAAATAGGTACCGATATTTCCATATTGAAATGAAAAAAGTATACTTATATTAGTTATCAAAATCGGACTGGAATAGGGCGGCGAGGATAATTAGGCCCGGGGCTGTGAAGTGGGCAATCGGGTCTTTCAAGCCGTACAAATCCAGTGGACCAGATAACATATTGCCCGTCTTCTTACGATAGCACTCTGTGAATTCTTGGATATTGAAGGCGCCTTTGATAAAACCCCGACAGGCACGTTGATCAATGGACTAACCAACAAGAACATTGATCAAACAACTGTCAATTGGGTAAAGGCAATGCTTTCAAACCGTAAAACTCTGGTCTCGCTGCATGGAACTTCCTTGGAGGTTGCAACAACGAGAGGCTGGCCACAGGGAGGTGTACTATCCCCACTCCTGTGGACCTTAGCAATAGATGAGCTTTTATACAAGCTAGCAGAACAAAGAATCGACACTTTGGGATACGCTGATGACCTTGTGGTGATTATACGGGGTTTCTTTGAAAGCTTGTTATCGTCCCTGATGCAGAACGCTCTTAACATTGTCGATCGATAGTGTAGAGCGAATCAGCTATCCGTAAATGCTGACAAAACAGTTATTGTACCGTTTACTCGAAAGAGGGCTCTAGACAAATTAGCCCGTTCAGTAATGAACGGCAGCGAGATACAGTTTTCCAATGAGGTTAAATATTTGGGAATAATTTTTGACCAAAAGCTTACATGGAACCCACATATCAAGAGAACTATACAAAAGGCAAAAATTGCCTTAGGTATAGGGCGTCGCCTGGTAGGGAGAAGGTGGGGATCCCACCCCAAACTTCTCCTATGGTTATACACTGCTATAGCGAGACCGACCATTGCGTACGGCTCGGTAGTTTGGTGGAGCAAAACCAGCTAAACGACAGTAATAAACAGGCTCAATAGCCTGCAAAGATCTGTATGGTAGTCACGGGAGCCATGTTCTCCACTCCTGGAGCGTCACTTGAGGCATTGCTGAACCTGCCGCCTCTTTCACTGTTCATACAATCTGAGGCGAAGGCCGGCATGCTGAGAACAGCCGCACAGGGGACCGAGACGTGGCTCTCAAAGGCACTGAGGTCTTTATGTGACCAAGTGTAACAGGACCCCATACTAGGCATGAAATCAGACTTTTTGTCCCCACAATAGAATAGAATAGAATACTCTTTATTGTACACCATAAGAATACATATTTTATAGGATATTACATAAACAAGTTGTACAAAGGGCGGTCTTATCGCATAAAGCGATCTCTTCCATACAACCTTAGGATGGATAGGAGCTGAACAATAACTAATAGCAGTAGGTGTGCAACAAGACATACACCAAAATTGTGGTATATCCACAAAAAAAAGATATTTAATAAATTTACTGTTAAAAAGATGGAAATGTAAAATAAACATAATTAAATAACTAAATAAGAAAAATACTTTATTTAACGTAGGTACCATAAATTAAACAGACAAATAATGTTCTTTGACCAGCTTTTTAAAAGCTGATATTGTCTGGGCACGTTTAATTTCAATAGGCAAGGCATTCCATAGTCGAGCTGCCTGCACACTAAACGATTTTCCCATAAAAATGGATTTGTGCTCTGGGATATGTAGTTTTAAATTTTCTGATGATCTTAAGGATCGCAAATGTGTGTCACAAAGGAACTCGAAGCGTTCTTTAAGATATGTAGGAGTAGCAGGGTTAAAGAGAATGTTATAAAGCAAAGAAAGAATATGAGCATTCCGGCGAAGGCGAATTGGCAACCACTTGAGCTTAGTACGAAAGGAGGATACATGATCATATTTGCGAAGACCAAATATGAACCTTATACAAAAGTGTTGAAGTCACTCAAGCTTATCGAGTTGCTCTTCAGTAAGATTAAGATAGCTGACGTCAGCGTAGTCGAGGATTGGTAGGAGAAGCGATTGAGCAAGCGCAATTTTAGTGGTAATAGGGAGAAAGTTGCGTAGACGCCTAAGTGAGCCTGCTGACGCAAATAACCTTCGGCTAACCGTCTTCAGTTGTGGGCCCCAGGATAAAGTATTATCTATTACTATCCCCAAATTCTTAACATTATCTTTATAAGGGATAACAGTACCTTCAAATGTAATTTGGGGAAGTTGGGACATGTCTATCCTAGTCACCATTCGAGAGCTGCCGATGATAACAGCTTGCGTCTTTGACGGGTTAATCTTCAGACCAAAGTTATGACTCCATTCCCCAATGCGAGATAAATCAGAGTTGATTATTCTGATGGCATCTGGCAGGTTTGCAGATGGAGAGTGGTAATATATTTGGAGATCGTCTGCATAAAGATGATAGGAGGAAGAAAGGTTATTTGATATTGAATTAATAAAAAGAGCAAAAAGCAATGGAGATAAAACGCCACCCTGCGGTACACCGGCTAGTGTGTTGCACCACGAAGAGAAAGAGTCATCAATACGGACTCGTTGCCGGCGACCAAACAGGTAGGTGCGAAACCAATCAATCACTATTGGAGATATGTTCAGAGTGCTCAGAATGCCAAGAAGAATGTCGAAATCCACAGTATTAAATGCATTACTGAAATCTAATAGGAGAAGAACTGTAAGATTTCCATTCTCCATAGCACTCCTAATGTCTTCCGTAATAGTGACCAGGGCTGTGACGGTACTATGACTAGGACGAAAACCGGATTGCATTGGATTTAGGAGACTATTTTTGCAAACAAAGGAATGAAGCTGTTCATGGACCAGGCGTTCAAGGACTTTGGAGAGGAATGGGAGGATGGATATAGGACGGTAATCAGCAAAAGAGGTAGGATTTTGGATTTGGGTATAGGAGTAATTTGGGCTTCCTTCCATGAGGAAGGAAAGCATCCACCGGACAAAGAATGGTTAAGAATGTGACATATGACGTGAAGGATTTCATCAAGGATAGGAATGATCATATTACGGCTGACATTGTCACTACCAACAGCATTAGATGCTATAGACAGAATGCTTTTCTTAACATCACAAGTAGTGAATTGATTAAAAAGAAAAGGTGAATGATCAGGAGTTGGAAGTGATGAAAGATGTGTCAAAGTGTTTGCTTTAGCTGTTCTGTTACATACAGCTGAAGAGGAAAAATGTGCATTAAGCGCGTGAATATCCAAAGTTGTAGGAAGTGTATCTTGGCACTTTCCAACCCCTAATGATCTTAGAAATTTCCAGATTTTAGCTGGTTCACCGTTCTCAACCGATTTGTGGATATTTTGGCGTTGGGCGCTCCTACACGTCTTATTGCAGATATTCCGAATCTCCATATATTTTTCCCGATTAATTGCCGATGGTTTGCCCTTAAATCTCTGCTTTGCCACAACCTTTCGAGACATGATCTTTCTGATGTTGTCGGTCAACCACGGCGCTGGAAGATGTTTTATTTTTATTGTTCGTATAGGGGCATGTATGTCGTAGAGTTGAATAAGCTTGTTATTGAAAATTGTCACCTTATCATCAATGATGTTAGTTTCAAACACTGAACTCCAATCAATACTACGAACCGATTCTAAAAGATTTTCAACATTCATACCACTAAAATTGCGCTGTAGAAGATATTTCGACTTAGCTTTGGGAGGGCGAACTTCATAAGAAGTAAAAATTTGATCATGGTACGAAAACGCATCAGCTGAGCATTGGCCATGCTTAGCGACATGATCACGAGATGAAATGAAAATGAGATCAAGTAATGATGGAACAGAGTTAGGAAAATGGTGAGTAGCACTTAGTGGGGGACAGCAATGATTAATAGATTCAAAAACTGACAAAAGAGTAGAAGCACGGGAGTCCTTTTTGAGAAGGCAGGTATTAAAATCACCCATTAAAGTAGTATGACTGTAAGACGGAGTAAGATTAATAAGAAGTGTTTCAAGAGAAGAGAAGTAATTGATGCGGAGAGATGGGCAATAGTAAACACCAAGTAATAACTTCGTGTGGTGCAGTTCAACCTCAATAAAAAGGTGTTCACCGGCGTTTGGCAGAGGCGGTTGCGGTGACATATCAACTATTTTAAAATTTATGAAATTGCGTAGATATAGTGCTACGCCACCACCAGCCCCAGCCACACGGTCATTGCGTATAAGACTATAGCCTGGTAAAGTACACAATATAACAGCACCAGGAAATATTGTGTGGAGATACCTTCCAGGGACGACTGGACTAACAACAAAGTATCCTGGAAGAAGGGGAGCCTAATTTGGAACACCGATGGCTCCAAAATGGGAAATGACGTAAGCTGTGGAGTTTTTGAGGAACGACTCAGATTCAAAGCCAGTAATAATCTGGGTAAATACGCCTCAATTTTCCAGGCAGAGGTTTATGCCATCACTGTATGTGCTGAAGCCAACTTGCAAAAAGACTATGTCAATCACACAATCTACATCCATTCCGACAGTCAAGCGGCTCTCCTAGCCTTGAACTCTGACACTATAACGTCAGGGCTGGTTATGAACTGCATTGACAGTCTCAATACCCTGTGCCTTAGGAACAAGGTGATACTTCGATGGGGACCGGGTCATGCGGGTATCGAGGGCAACGAAAGTGCCGACGAACTTGCAAGGGCTGGAGCTAAATTGGTCCAATATGGCCCTGAACCATATGAGGAATACCAAAAAGCACAGTCCAACTCACCCTAAGGAACCATTGCAAACAGGAAGCTGTTAAACGCTGGCACAAACTTCCAGGTTTAACTCACTACTCGGCTACGACCGCAAAACTGCGCACGAAGTCCTCGCCCTTAATAGGAGGAACTTATGCATCATAACTAGGGTGTTAACGGGATATTGCCGTCTCAGGAAACACTTGTCCACGGTGGGTATAGGAGACTGTAGAGTGTGCAGATTCTGCAATAACGCAGACGAAACACCTCTCTACACCTGCTCTGTCACTGTGAGCCACTGATGCATAAACGTAACGTCCTGGGCCAACACTTCTTGCACCAGGACGATGTTATCGCCCCTGGGACCGCTGGCGTTTGGAGGAGGGGCACTCCACTCGTCTTACATAAACGGTCCCGGGTAGAGGTAACCTGCTGTAGCTCAGGTTGCCTAAACGCGCTTGTGCGTGATGGGGAGGGGAGGTGGCAGTTTGGCCCCTCCCGTCCCCAGGGAGAGTCTCAGACGCTCAGTGTACAGCGGGGGTACTGGCGAGATCGTTCACGAGTACCCAGACCCCCCGCTACAGGCATTGTGAGGCTGGCTACCATGGTGGTTTTAGTGCGTATCCCGGGACTAGCCCGGCGAGTCCCACATAACCCGTCGCCTCCCCAAGCGGCGGGTATGCGTAAGTTTAATGCATTTCCACCATGTAAAAAAAAAAAAAAAAAAAGGACGATGTTATCGATACTCCTGCCAAAAAGATTCTGCAATTTATCTATGTTGCAGGGTTAGACAGGGAAGTTTAGTTGGAGCGGCGAGCACAATAGTTCATCACTGGACGCAGTGTTACCAGGATCTCCGGGGACTGGAAATAGCCGCCACTAGAAGAATAAGAATAATATCGAAATATCGTTAGTTATCAGATATCGGATTTTGACATAAAATGTAAGAAATAGGATATCATTCAAGTAGTTAATTTCAATCAATCGGTAGTTTCACATACTAGGTATAGTATATGTACCTACACACCCACTGTAGGTATGGAAGAGGGCAACATTTTGAAGTAGGTAAGTACCTTGACAAGTCCGGGTGGCACTTGCATTCTCTCGCAGGCGCGTGACATACTTAAACATTGTATCACGCTGTCATGTTTGAGGGAGATCGCAGATAGACCGCTCCGTACAAGTTCTTCGTTTATCTGTTTCAAGAAATGTAGATAATAATTACAACGTATTTTAGTAACTCTATAATAATCTATCTATAGGTAGGTACACTGCATAACATTCGACTGGGTGGATAAGGCATAACGTAAAATGTATTCTGGTTTTACCCCGTCAAGGTCTCATATTTTCCTCTTCATTGTTATGACCAGGATAAGATCTGGCTGGATTTCGCCTATGGCACAAAATTTCGCCTAGGGCATAAGATTTTAACGATATCTGGACAACTAAGCCCATATTACAGTGCAGGAATGTCTGCTCAAACACGGATACATTATCTATCCCTCACTCTCTTAATCAGATGGGATTGCAATCAGACATGGCGCGCGGAAGATCAAACGGAGAACCAACAGCTTTAGGTGTCCTCCGAGGCTCGGAGAGCACGTATGGCTATCATTTATTCGACCTAAGTCCTTGTATAATTATACCATTAGAATAAGCTTACCTAGAAATTAAAGAAACAAGTTTCGGCCATGACATTTGTCTGACAGGATATACAACCAACTGCGAAGGATAAAAGTAAATTTGGAGGGCGCATATAAATGCGCAAACATAGCCCTATGTATTGTTATCTATATAACTATTACAGCATCCAAAACCATCTAGTGTGTGGTGTATACCTACCTAATTTAAACTGGCGAAGTGCGAGTCTTTTAATGTAAAGATAGGTACTCGATTTACACTAGCGAGTTAACCCTAATAAGGGTTCCGTCCCCACAAACCAAAACACGTGACAACACTCGAATGAAAAAAAAATGTTATACTTACTCAGCTTCTAAGCGTTATTTGTGAATCTCCACTCCAGATTATTAATAAATCTATTTTAAATGTTGCTACCAAATAGGGTAGCAACAGTCAAATAACGTGATCACTTCTGATGATTAGGGTTGTATGTATATTTCAATGCCAAATCATATATAAATAAAAATATGAGAAAAATACCATGGATGTTTCTTACTCTTTCACGCAAAAAGTACTAAACGGATATTGATAAATATATCCGAATGAGAAATTGGATATAATTTATAAAGTTTAACGCGGGTGAAACCTACAGAACAGCTAGTTCTGAACATTTTGAGAAAAAAAACTTGTGTGTACTTATGTACACGCGTTAGAAGTTATACTTCTTAATATACAACTTGAACATAGTTATCAATTTTCATACCACCTAGAACTAACTTCATGCTGTTAAATTTTTTGGTGTCGGTGTGCGCGCGCATCGTAAAAATTCACTCTCATCATTTTTCTCCATCGCGCCAAAAGAAGTATAACTTCAATAATAATCTCACAAGATGACCGAAGCACAATGGCCGAATGAGTTTAGTAATTTAATAATTGTATTACCTTTATTTTACCAATTTTGCAAGCGCGATAGCTGCTAACGTCTTTCTGGGTCTTAAGAATAAAATGTAATTACCTAATCATCTATTGATTTACCAACATAGTTAGCGGAAGATTTCATTCAAATCCGATTAAGTAGGAAACATTTAAACATACTTTCACATTAAATAAAAATATACAAAAAGGAATTGACTCGTGAAGGATTTGAACCTTCGGCCTCCGATGAAATAAGGTTGCTCGACTCGACCTTCTAAGGGATTAGAAGTTCAATATAAAAACCGGCGCTCTGACCACTGAGCTAACGAGCCGTATGATAAAAGTATTGAAAAATTACCTCGTATCTTTAATGTTGCGCCATATTATGTTATGGTTGAGAGTATAATGACGTATACAACGTGACGTATAAACAATAAGCTGTGCATTGTTTTGTACCTACACGCCAATTTATATTGGTTCTAACTTAAATAGAAATAAATTGCTTCCTAATACGCGCTTATAGTATACGGAATTCCCGTTAAAAATATTTGGGCGTCGAATACTGAGGTAGTAGCGAGTCGAACACCTTAACAACTACGTCACACGTGTGGGCAAAGCCAACGAAGAAAACATCTATTTTACCGATTAAGAAACGAGTCAATGAAGGTGTAAGGGACAACATATGTACCTATATAAAAGTAACTGCGTCCATTTCTCAGAAACAATAGGTAAAAGTAAGACAGACAGGCAACCTAATAGCAACTCAAAAGGAGTGGTTCCATAAATAAGTTAATTTACCTACTCGTACCTCAACGTAAGTAGATGTATTCTGTGAACCGCATTAAGATTTTCACACAAAAATAGAAAAAGAACAATAATTTTGGGGGGTCCCCATACATAGAACTGAATCTCATAAATTTCTTTTTCGTCGTACCCATACATGTGGGGTATCTATGGATAGGTCTTTGAAAATGATATTGGGGTTTCTAATATCATTTTTTTCTAAACTGAATAGTTTGCGCGAGAGACACTTCCAAAGTGGTAAAATGAGTGTCCCCCCCGCCTGTAACTTCTAAAATAAGAGAATGATAAAACTAAAAAAATATATATGATGTAGGTACATTACCATGCAAACTAACAACGAAAATTGGTTTGAACGAGATCTAACAAGTAGTTTTTTTTAATACGTCATTAATCGTAAACAGCAATTTTCCTTTCATTTAATCAACTGAAATACTTGCTGCTACGGAACCCTTCATGGGCGAGTCCAACTCGCACTTGGCCGGTTTGTTTTAATAATTGATACTCAAAATATCCTGAAATGTGACCTACTATCAAGTCTTTGTACTTTCTTTCGTCTATTAAATGAGACCAATGATCGCAGTTACTCATGTAAAAGAGGGTGTTTGCGTGATAAATACCAAAATATAAATATTATACGACATAATTAATATATAGAAAGAGGCGGCAAATTTATGCCCAAAAGTATGATTAAAGCCTCTTGAGTAGGTATGTCAGCATATTTACCCAAATTGGCGCACATACAAAGATTTATTTATTCTCATATATGACTTTAAAGAAGCGGTCATACAAAGATATGTCGATGTCAGATTACACTACATATGCCAAAAAATATATTAGAAAAAAAAAACAGAAAATTGCACATACAACAAAAATACAAAATAACCATCCTGCAGTTTTACCCGCGTTTTAGCGGTTTCTGTAACTTGTGTTGTGTAAATTAGGGTATTACATGAACAATCCCAAATTTATAAATTTACAGTTATACATTTTATAATTCCACATGCATTTCCAAATTTAATTAAACCATATTCAAGTCGTTTAAGTGTGATTGAAATATAAATAATTGAATATAACAACGAAGGTACTAATGTTACCCTTTAATAGAGTAGGTTGTAACAAAATTAAGGCAAAACATAAATAAAATATCTAAAATGAATTGACTCGTGAAGGATTTGAACCATCGACCTCCGATGAAATAAGGTTGCTCGTCTTTCTAAGGGATTAGAAATTCAAAATCGGCGCTCTGACCACTGAGCTAACGAGCCATATATTTAATACATCGAAAATTTCCTCCTATATTCAATATTGCGTCATATTATGCGATGGTTGAGTGTCAAATGACGTATAATACCGATACAATAAGCTGTGTCGACGGATGCAATTAAATTCAACGCCTAAACATTTTCAACAGGCATTCCGATAACTATTTTGTTAGTAGTGAGTTGATAAAATTTGACACAGTCAGAACAGAGTTCAGTTTGTTATTTGAATGAAACGAACGTATGCCTGTGTTCTGCAGAGAACATTGTACATGATATCCTTGTTCCTCAAATTAAGCATCAGGCGACTGGACGACTTCGACAGTTTTGTCGTTTACACTCTTGCCACTTGAAGTCTTCTGCATATATCCAATCTTTTGTGTTCAGGTTACATTTTTTATGAGATGTTTAGCTCCAAAACATCTCATAAAAAACGTAACCTGTCATTGATATCACCACCCGGAAAATTATTAAACTATTTTCGCAATTTTTTTCATTTGTAATGTTTAAAACTTTGTTAATTTTTTGACTGCCTCGTTGGTCTAGCGGTAGCGTGTTCACCCGCAGAGAACGAGGTCCTGGGTTCAAATCCCGGGTAGGGCCAAGTGATTTTGAAATTTTGCTGTATAAAGAAAAATTTCTCAGCATCAGCCCGCATCTGGGAGTTTTTTTTTTAATTTTTCGGGACTATTCCCTCCCTCTTACCCACCACTGCAACTCCTGTAAGCCAGGAACAACAGTGGCACACAATGAAATGACACTGAGCGGTCAGGCTCCGGCATGTCCCGAGGAATCGCTTTAAGTGTCTTGGATCCCGCAACGAATTTAATCGGAAAGAAAAAAGGAGGAGTTAGAAAGCAGTTAATTAGTTTAGCAGTCTGGGAGTTGGCGGTATTATACCCTCGAGCCTCGGAGAGCACGTAAAGCTGTCGGTCCTGTACCTGATCTCTTTCAGGTCGTATCGTTTGGCGTCCCATCAGTTCATAAGAATGGAATAGAAAGTGCCCCTGTGTTTGCGCACACACTTGTGCACTATATGTCCCGCGCAGATGACTGGTCGCCGTGGCTGAACTCGGCTAGCTAGGAGGACATTATTATTATTATTTTCTAATCCGCTGTCTAATATAAAATAATTACCTAAACGGACGGGTCGACTAAATAGCATCATAAGAGGTTCCCCCTTATATTATAACATAATCCTTTACAATAACTTAATTTAAGCTAGCTAAATATCGTTACTATTGTAAAATAAATCTTACTGTAATTTTTTCCTACAATCCGTGTTCAATATCTATATGTACCTAGAAATAATTATAAATTAATTATATATTACTACAAACATGTTCTAACTATTTAAGTACAAGCGCTTTTTTAAAGTCTACGTGAATAATTTTTTATTTTTATTTTTTATAATATCCGTATTTTCACACTAATATTTCAAATGCAAAAGTAACTATTCAGCCTTATTTAGTAATCTTATTTATCTGAACACTAATTCATTTTAAAAATATAATTGCCATCACAGACTAATAATATACGGGCAGATGGGTATTTCTTCAGTTTCGACATTATTTGCGCAATTTTGGTGAAAATATCTCAATTTCAATTTTTTTTTAATTTGATCGGTTTATGATATTTGGCATTATTTTATTTATTAAATAAGTGAAAGGCACGCGTATACATCAAACATTGAAAGAGTTATTGCCACTTAAAATACGTGACACGCTACGGTAATGAACGCCACCCATGGTAATGAAATTTTAGGTATACGGTGATGAAATATAGAGGCAAGGTAATGATACAAAATGATGTGATATTAAAAAAAAAACAAAGATGTTGTAGATTATAATTTATTTAAAAATCGACTTAACAAAATAGGTACCTAATTAATAATTCTTCCATAATTGAAGTTTTGGTAACAATCAGCCTTCCAATGTCTTAGTAAACGAATCCAATTTTAATATTCGGACTGCAAAGTACACAATTAATATAAAAAGCAGTAACTAAATAACAAATAATAATTAAATTCTTCCTAAAAAATTAAAATTATTTATTTTGGTAATAATCAGCCTTTTTTAGAGTAAGAAAATATGAATCAGACTTTGTCAATGAGTAAAACCAATGCAAATAGAATATATAAAAAATCAACAAGATAAATTATTTTAAACATTATAATATATGTGATCATAAAGTACTTTTTTTATACTGTTTTTGTTTTAAGTGTTTATTTTTCTTTTTTATTTATTTTCGTTGTTTTTTTATTTGTTTTTGTTGTTTTTTATTTTTTGTTGTTATTTTTTTTGTTGTTTTTTTGTGTTTATTTTTTATATTTGCGAATTTACAAAAGACAAATTTTTACTTTATTCCTGCTACATCTTTTTGCCGGTTTTTTTTCCAACTCCTTTTCCTTTATATTTACTTTTGTCTTGATGTTGATTCTCAATAATATTTTCTTTATTTTCTCTTTTTTCTATATCAGTGTCTGAGTAGTCCTCAAATTTACCGAAATCAGATATAAATTCCTCAAATTGATCACAATATGTTTTACTTTCAGAACCAACAAAAGTTGAGTTCTGCCAATCACCAAGTTTTTAAATGTTAGATAAAAGGTGCATCTTTTCTGGTGATTTAAATTCTTTTGATGTGGAAGGCATAGCAGGAAATATTATTATGTCTCTAGCTAGTCCTTCCTGTTTTATTATGTTTGAATGCAACTTCTTACTGCGTTTACGCGGGTACGTGGTTCGTATGAGTTCTGGACTATAACTGCCTGATTGTACATCATAGATTTTAGGTTCATCAAAAGTTAGTGTTTCCGGAATGGGAACCGGTATGGGTAAATTATCTTCAGGGGTTGGTTCTTTGCAAAATTGGGAAATCACTTTTTCGAGGCTGTGAATACCAAGACTGTAATGTTGACACATTTCCACCTGACACCTGAAACAGCTTCGGCTACGCATCTCTAAATGATCTCTTGAGCCACACCTCCAAATGACCTGGTGAACGGCCATAGTTCCTTTAAAAGATGGAATGCAATTAGGCATCATGGCTTGCTTTTCATCTATGTCTGCATTTGTGATCTCCACAATTTTGATATTTGGCAGGTTTGCTCTTGTAATTTCAACAAATTTGGAAAATGTCCCGACGTCTGTTCCTGTGTTGACAATTCTATCGGCGGTCCTTTTGACTACCGCTCCTAGGCCATCTGGAGCACCTTTTCCGTGACCCACTTCCATGTAATTCCAGGTTAACGTACGAAGTGCTAAAAACTGTTTTTCCAATTGAGTCAAAATATAAAACATGTTTCGGTTCCTGTATTGACTGCTGGGGCTATCGCTATAAAAGTGTAGGGTATCAATAAAAAGTGATATTTCGGAAATTTGACTCAAAATCGGGCCCAAGTGTGCCCAAATTGCAACGGCTGTGTGTTTCAAATTGTCTGATACGGTGCAAACTGAGTGAGTTTTTAACTGGGACGTTTCGAAGTCTTTGATATATATTACTACAGTGTGAATAGACACTTCCTTTCTACTGCCGCCAAAATGAAAAGACTGAATCTCCGTGTGATGTTTAAGAGCGTAGTTTTCGCTAAAATCTAAATGTACCACAGCTTCGTTTATCTGAATACTATTTTTTAGTTCTTTTAGAGTTTTATTTTGCACAACAATATTAGCGCAATGCGGCAAAAATTGTTTAATATGATTTTCAAATTTATGAATAACATCTAAAGGTGGGGCATAATTTTCAGTTTTAGCCCAAAGAATGTTATGTTTTACTTTTCCATCCTGCTCATAGGTGTTAGAAGTCTTACGCCATTCAAAATATTTGATGTGTATATCGTTACTAAATTCTAAATATTCAACAACCTTTGGTTCACAATTAGAACATTTACGATCTAAGCATGCCTCGTTATATCTATCACAACAAAGGAGGTTTAAAAGATCATGATTTGTTTTAATATTTATGATTTCTGCCTTATTTAGAGCTTTTATTAGTAACTCTGAATTGCAGTGATAAATACATTCGCATGTGTTTCTGTTTGGTTTGGGAAATAACACCCAAAATGGTCTTAATTTACAGAAGAACGTGTAAGACACAGATGTATTTGGATTCTCAAGGCAGAATTTTTTGTACAAATTTATAAGAGTATCATTTATGTACCTTTTTTGTTTTCGGTTTTTCTTTCTCGTGATGTATTCTTTTTTGCCTGGTGCTACTCTTGTGTTCTCGTCTTCATTATAAAAGCACTGAACTTTTTTAACAACTTCTTTTTCTTTTCTTTTGTTAAAATTATATTGGATCCTTTTTTTGCCTATTTTTCTAGTCGGTAGTTTTTCATTATTCTTTGTATTCATTGTATTGTCTTTTATCTTCTCTTTATATATGTTTAAAAGTCTCTACAATTTCTTGTTTTCTTTTTTTATGTTGCAAAGCTCATCTTTCATTTTTTTCATATCCCTATCTCTTTGATAACGTATATGTCTTATTGTTGCTCTTAACTTAAAAGTTTTATCAGTTTCATTGGTCCCAATTTCTTTTACGGAATTAGATGGAATTGATTCTTCGAGCGGATTATTATCATCAAGAGGCTCGTCTTGTGATGTTTCAATGTCCAGAAGTTCAACATTTTCAATTTCTTTTTCTTTTCTTTTTTTTTGTATATATTTCTTGCTGTTAACTCTCCATCTTCTACGTCTTTCTCTTTGAGCACGTGGTGTTAAATCTTTAATGTCAACAATTTTTTTTACAGATTTTCTTTTTAAGTACCTTGCTTTTTCCTTTTCTTTTTCAATATTATATAATTCTTCATTATTTTTTAAAGCAGCGTAGCGTTTCCGCTTAGCTAGTCTTCTTCTCGCTAAAATTTCCTCTTTCGTCTTCTTAGGCCGTGCCATTTTTTAACTGAAATAGAAAGCATTTATTAACCAACAATGTTAATAGCCTATATCTTATAATTTATAAATTAAAAAAAAATAATTAGAAGTTGCTTCATTACCGTAATTTGCCATTCATTACCGTAACCTCTAAAAGGTTACGGTAAACGACTGTAATGAAGGACACGGTAATGAATAATATGCACTTTTAATTTAATATATATTTTTCTATAAACTTTACTTAACATCTACACATTCAAAAATAAAATTGACACAGAACTTAATGAATTGATATAACAACTAGATACCAAGTTTATTTACGTATCAAGAAGTAAGTGGACTTGTAATGAAACACAAAATGTACTAAACACTGTAATACTCACATCGATCGCAATTTTTGGCGCGAAATCTTGCGCACGTCCTTCCCTTGTTACGTTTGCCGGTCGACTGAAGAGCGGGGGGGCTGCTGCTCGCTACATGGCGGCGTGATCAAAGGTTTATGTCGCGTAAAATCGAAAACTCGTCATGGTTTTGGTAATGAATTTTTTGCTGTTACAAAACTTTAAAACACACTTGTTCCTTATTTAATCATAAAACTACGTTTTAATTTGTTATCAAGTAACAAATAACAATTATGTTATTAGACACATTCGCCAAACTTACGATATTTGCGCTAAATTTACAAGTATACTAAAAAATATAATGAAGTCTAGCATTGGAACAGGCCCCTGTAATGAGTTTTGTTGTTATTTACATTTTTTTTAAATATGTTCCACATAAAAAAATACAAAAAAAAATCAAGCATTCATTAAAAATCGTAGGTATACATCACGTAGATATATTAAATAGGGTTTAAACCAAAATTTTAATTTATTACGCAGTGGAACGTGTGAATTTGGTACATTTTGAATATTTACCCAGATAATCTTTCTCTGGTAATCGATAAAAGATTCGATTACCAGAGAAAATTAATTTCATGTATTAAATTTCCACTGTTTGTAAGGGATACCAAATATTTGTTTAGAAATCAGAACACCAAGCACCAATATTCAATGTTTGGATATTGATAATAAAAGCTCATTCTATTAAATCTACAGTTACTCATCAGATTATGATTTTCCGTTGAAGTGTAGAAAATTGGAATTCATGTAAATACTAAGTCAAAATAAACGAAATTCAAGGTAAATTTGTAGGTATAATGTGACTATACTATAATGACGCGATGAGTGTGTGAGCGTGCGCACGTGTGTGTGTGTGTGTGTGTGTGTGTGTGTGTGTGTGTGTGTGTGTGCGTGCGCGCGCGTGCGTTATATTATTTAGCCTAATAGGTTGAGTAGCATCGGAGATACAGATTGACCTTGCAAAAGTACCTAACCGTATTAAAATCACGCCTTATTGTTGGTAGAATTTTGTAAATAACGCTAACCTAGTATAATAACGTTGTCTAACATAAAACGCAAATTTGTATTTAGAACGGCTTGACAGGAAATCTTTTTAAACAGTGAACAAATTTTGAGTAAATAACCTTTAACAAATTTTAAGAAACACGAATTTTAAATTTTTAGATAGCTTAGTACCTACTAATTAAAGAGTTGTCTCTAACGAAAGATGTTTTCTTTTGCAACTGATTGTACTGACGTAAAACAAGTCGTATACTTCGGCGCATAAGGCACACAGCTTATACTACTGTAGGTTAAATAATTATAATCTTTGGCTTATACTACACAGGGGAGCCCGTTGTGTGACCATACACACAACGTGCTCCCCTGAGTAGTATAAGCTATGCGCCTAAGTATACGACTTGTTTTACGTATGTTTAGGTGACATGAACTGACCTTAAGTTATCTGTTAGAGTAGTTCCAAAATAAAACAACCTTATTCGATAGCAAGCATGTTACTTCAATACGTAATTAAGTACGATACAGATCTGCTGAGGATCATCAAAATGCAGAAAATAAATATGAAGATACATTGAATTAAGCCACTAGTTACAAAATTAAAGTTGACATTGCTTAATTCGATAAAAACCAACCTCTTTTATTCTATATTTATAATCCACGCCCATACATTGGCACTAAAACGTAGGTACATGGTACATATACACAGGTGATGCATCTCTCGTAGCAAATGAGGATTACGAAATGACCACCATTATTACTGCCATACATTAGGTATATGTACCTATACGTTGTTCAGTCCCACACGTGTAAATAACACGCCTCATCCGTCCACAAGCTATTGCCTGCCCGGTGATTTAGAAACCACTCGCATAAGGCCCTACATCGAACGAAATTAAATTTAATACTTGAGAAATACTCCATAGACCTAAATACATTAACACCGTGCAATCTATACATATAATAAAATCGTAGGAAAGTCAAAACTGTACATTGAAATTTTTTAAAAAGGATACTTGGGTCGTGAATCGTGATCTATAATCGATATTGAAACCAAACATACATTTTTTTGAATTTTTGTCTGTATCTCTGTATGTATGTCCGGGCTAAACTCAAAAAGTACTGCATGGATTTACTTAAAATTTTGCATGAATATTACTAAGAGGTCGGGTCAACATATAGGCTTCATATTATCACGCTATCACCTACGGGGGAGGAGCTGTGATAATTTATAAAACTTAACGCGGGTAAAACCGCGGGGCGCAGCTAGTAATGTAATAATTTTAGCATAATATTATTTTATCTTGATCCCACAGTCAAATAGTATAAGGTATACTGTTTTGTTGGACACAGTTCTAGTTCTTAAGATTACCGTGTACCCTATAAATAAATAATAATAAAAAAGAAATTACGTGGTTTTGCGATTTCTTTGACTTCTTCCAAATCCTTGTGTGTGATTCAGGGCCCTGGGGCACTACCGGCTAAGTAGCCGAACATCGATTTCTTAAATGGCGTTCAAATAAATAAAGGTTAAAAATGACTTAATCAATCGTTAAATTGGCTTCCATGAGCACATGTGACGTCATAAATGGTCCAGAATCGATTGTCAACGTTGAAACCGATTTAAATTTAATTTTTAACCTTTATTTATTTGAACGCCATTTATGAAATCGATGTTCGGCGACTTAGCCGGTAGAGCTCCTGAATTGCTCGTAGTCTGTTCTCGTAATCAAAATTTAATACGGAAATTTGCGCGGCGCAGGCGATACTTGCGCGGGAAAAATATTCTATAAATATTATACGCCGTTACGTCATTACTGCGTGTGAGTCATTGAATTAAATAGTGTGAGTCAACACCGCGCTGTTGTGCTGCCCCCCCCCCCCACCCTCCTCTCTATTATTGATGAATAAAATGAAAGTGTTCTATTATTATGATTTAGATAGATAGATAGATACACTTTATTGCATAAACTATAAGAAACATTTTACAGAAATAAAAACTTAATATTTCAATAATGTACAATATATAATGGTGATACGTTTTATTTTATAGGGAGAGCGTGTACCTACTAAACTGCTTCTGTATATTTAAATCACACAAGATCGACGAACGTAATCGAATTTTCGTAAAGGAAAACTTCAACATGTAGGTAACTCTCATTAATAAAAACATGAAACGTCATAACGTTTTAAATTGATACCTATCCATCCGGGTTTAACTTTGAAATGTTAACCATTTTGTTTCAAAGTCATTAATCCCCAAACGGCGAGTTTACCACATTAATTCATTTGCTTAGGTACTTTAGATAACTTTTTCTAAGGCTTCTGGTACTCGTTTCTCGCTTAACATCTATTCCGTCCGCTATTGCGTTACCCAGGGGTTACCTGCAGGGAGAATGCGCTCAAGACCTCCATGAACTTATCCCTCCCATTCCTCCTTATCCTTCCTCCTTTTTCATCGTACTACCAGGCGTCGGGGGAGGGTCTCCACCGCTTTGTTGTTGACATCCCATTATGCCGTACATCCGTCATACGCACGGCTAAGCTGTGGAACGCCCTCTCGTATTACGAGTTTCCGGACTCATACAACATGGGTTTATTCAAGGTAGAGTGTACAGGCATCTTATGGGTACGTGAGGTCCACCTTCGACCACATCTTCACTTACCATCAGGTGAGACAGTGTTCAAGCGCAAACCCATTCAGCATAAAAAAAAATGTGTTACTAGAGTTTAAGTCGATGGACGCAGTTGCATACTACGCCCATTTTCAACGAGCATTCGCAAAATAATTATAAACTGGCGTGGGGGTACATAACAATGCATAGCTTATACTATCGAGCGTGTTATACGTCATTATACTCTCAAACCATAACATAATATGGCGCAACATTAAATATACGAAGTAATTTTTCGATACAAGCGTCATAAGACTCGTTAGCTCAGTGGTCAGAGCGCCGATTTGAATACTGTTCCCTGGGAATAACGAGCCACCTATTTCATCGGAGGTCGAAGGTTCAAATCCTTCACGAGTCAGCTATTTTTTATTTTTTATATTTACAATTTTTTTTGCTTAAATTGTCTCTCATCAATCTTGTTGATGTTTCTTACTTAATCGAATTTGAATTAAGTTTTCTGGTAGGTAATTATGTTGGTTAATCTATAGATAGATTGGGTAATTACTTTTTATTCTTATGACCCAGAAAGACGTTAGCAGCCATCTCGCTTGCAAAATTAATATATTATAAGTAATATACTTATTAAATTACTAAACTCGATGAACATTGGCATTCGGCCAATGTGCTTCGGTCATCTTGTGAGATTATTATTCTCAAAATATTTAGAACTAGCTGTGCCGTAGGTTTCACCCGAGTTAAATTTTATTAAATATAGCCAATTTGTTATTTGGATATATCTACACTAATACTATATTATAAAGAGAAAAGATTTGATTGGATTTTTGTTTGTTTGCATTGAATAGGCTCCGAAACTAATGGACCGACTTGAAAAACTCTTTCGCCGCGCCGTTGACTATTGTTACACTATCTCCGGTAAACAAAGGCTATATAAATATAAAAAAAAAAGTTAGGGATGCATACTAAAACTCCAATAATGTAACCCAAGGTGTAAAAAAATACCAAAAATATTTCTTATTTACGATTTATTATAGAACAAAATAATGTACTACGTCTTAGCAGAACATATAATTATCTACAAAAAATATTGCGACAGCATAATAATATGTCTTACTTACTATTATAGTTATGTCACAATAAGTCTATTTTCATTAAAAAATATATATATAAATGCCACCGTTACAAAGGCTCTTAATTTATACTTTGGAATTAATCCTTATCAAAATAAATTTCTTCATATTTAAGTCTGCTTCAATACCATTATATAACTTATTGATGAATGAATGAATGAAAAAGAAATTAATTGTTTAATTTGGACATTCCATGAAAATGTAAGTTATAAGAAAAATGTCGCAGGGTGAAAGATGTGGCACTCACGCCGCTAGGTTCGACGGTACCATAATAATTATAATAAGTACATATGTCTGGGAGTGTGTGTGTGTGTATGTAAATAATTATACCTGTTGAAATGTTTGTTTAATACCCGTGCGAAGCCGGGGCGGGCTGCTAGTTCATCAATGCCCGTTTAGAACTTTTTGCGTGAAAGATTAACAAACACCCATGTTTTTTTTTGTCATATTTTTATTTATATATTATTTGACACACAAAATACATAGAACCCAAATTTTTCGCCGTTTTACTACTAACTAATATTTTTCAATAGCGATAGTAATATTATAAATCCTTTTATACGCTGCCGGGACCAGTTAGATACAAAACAAAAACTTGATCTGAATATATCACCGAGCGAGACGACTGCGGGCTAATATCTGTTAAGTGTTCTATTAAGCTCGTCTGCCATCAAGTGTATTGGGTGTTATTGTTTACAACCGGCGTACGATAAGCATGCCCTCTAGGCCACATAGACTCTTATCTCTCGATAGATCTCTAGCATTCCACCAATCATCATGCTCGCAGCCATGTGTTTTTCTATGATTTCACTGATCGAACTGTTAGGACGTCGATCCCGTTGTTGTTTAAAAATAAAAACTATTGTTCACGCTTAACTAATTTAGTTTCAAAAACTATATTTGCACACAGCACTCTTTATGTGGATGGCTTGTAACCGGGTGAATTTCCCAAATGACTTATTTTTTTGTCTTCGGTGAAATTAGTATTTGAAAAAAGGAATATTGTTCTGAATTATTTTTTTTTGTATTCAATAGATAGTGAGTGCGTTGTGGCAAAAATATAATTAACCAAGGACTATTACAAAGGTAGAAATATATACATAAACCTCTATTTTTTTCAAATCGGTGCTGTCCCTCTACTTTTTTTACAAACAAAAAGCTTATACACTAATAAAAATAACTAAGTTAAGGATATAACTTATTCTATTTCATAGAATATTAGTTATATTATTAATATATAACATATTTTATTACATAATTAACGATTATTATTACTGAGAGGCACAAACGTACTTGTCCTGCGAAATGTTCTCATATCGCTGGACAAAAGTAATTTAAACCTAACTTTACATCGACGAGGAGTCCGACAGCGTCCCCACCCCAATTTTATTTATCTCGTTAGTGTGTGCACTGTGTGCTAGTGCGCAGTCAAGACGGACGTGTGTCAAATCGCTGCATATTCCCGCCAATAACGTAAGTACGCCATTTCAGTTGCTCCCGGACAATTATTTTATATTATCGGTGGTTGCATTTTTCTAGTGTAATGAGTAGTTTCATTATTGTTGTTTGGTTCTAACAGAGGTAGTAAGTGAATTAGCTTCATTGACTGTTATTCAATTTATCCTAGATATTATGCATTTTTTCTAATTTTCAAAAAATTGTGTTATTTCTCACGTCGCTGTTCTCATATCGCTGTAATCGGTGGTCTTTATTACCACCGATGTGATAATTTACACCGAAATGATGAGAAAAAATCAATCGGTGTCTTATATCTAATATCGGTGTTTTGATTCATGATCAATGCACAGTTTTGTCACATCGGTGGATTGCTTTATCATATCGGTAGATATTTTATCATCTCGGTGAGACGTTTTATCATATCGGTAGATCCCGTGTCATTTCGTTAAGTATACAAAAAAACAATGGAACATACAAACATACATCCAAACACATACATTATATACACCGTTACAGTCTTATTTAAAAACGCTACTTAAATTTAAGCCGGCCGCTCAACCATGGTTTATCAAATTTTTCATTTAAAAACACGATTTAACTTTGACCCGCGGTTGAGCCATGTCAAAATTTAAACCACGTCGGCCCCTGGTTTAAAGCTTGCTCAAATATGGCGGATTTTATTTGTATCAGCTGACGTTTTGTTTGACGTTTGTTTGTGAATGGAGGTTTTATTGAAGTTACTAACCGTTTTAATTTTTAAATAAATACTGAATTCCAGTGGGAACCTTCTCACAAACTTCTAAATCCACCGAAGAAAATCAATAGTCCTTGAAAATGCACTGCTACGATCATAAATCTATCATTCCATGTCTACCATAGAGCAAAAATCATAAAGTTTTGATAAATCATTCGATTTAGTCGATTAATTTTGGTCAAGCTCTATACCAGTCTCAGAAATGTTGACAGTGTAAAATAAAATGACGTTACTTAGCTGAGAAACCTTTAAGTAGGGTTTTTAAATAAAGAAATAGTTGAGCGGGGTTTAAATGGTTGAGCAAGGTTTAGCTGAGACATGGTTAAGCGGCGGATCAAGGAATTATTTTAAATAAGAGTGTTAAATTTCGGTCGTTTTAATCCCATGGCTGGTCGATCTGGTACATGGAACACTATCGATTTGTAGCGATAAAATCAAAAAATAAAGTACCTTTTTTTTAAACTCGTATTAATTTACGCATGTACGAAATCAATTTCTTTAAGAAAAAATCCGCTAAGCGAGTTCAATGACCTGTAGGTAGTAGTCGGTCGTTGCGTACTAACTACAAATCGATAGTGTTCCATGTACCGGATAGACCCTTCACGGGATTAAAACGACCAAAATTTAACGGTGTATTCCTACGTACAAACATTCATACATACATACATACATACTTACCTACATAGACTGCCAAAATCATTACTACGATACCACTGGGTAGTAGAAGATGTATAAATGTATCATTAGAGGAGGTCTGTATTCGGTAATGTACATCTATTGGCTGAGATGATGATGGTGAGGTGGAGCAATTGAACGCATTAAAGGTTTCTCTAGAAAATATTTTCTTGTTAAAAAAATAGTAAGTACATAATAATAAATAGATAAAAAGAAAACATAATAATAGCTTAATTTTGTTTAAGAATGCCGAGGCCAAAATTAAAAGAGGAGGAGAAAAAAGAGAGAAAGAAGTTGCTGGAAAGAATAAGAAAAGCTAAAATAAAAAGCGATCCTGTGTTAAGAGAAGAGCATTTAAGAAAAGATAGAGAACGTTTAGCTAGACGAAAGGCAGCCGGACTTATCCCAACCCGAAGCGAAATGACTGCACATGCACGTCGCATTGCACAAAAAAAATCGAATCAGTGCCCGTGCATATTATCAGAGGAAAAAAGCTAAGGAAAATGTGGCCCGAAACAACCAAACAAGTGTTTCAGTAACTAATGATGTAACAGAATCGCTACCAAAAAATCGAGATAATAAGCCTGGTATTTCTCAAGAACCAATAAGACCTCATAGCCCACGGCTATTAGTACAGAATGTTCGATGTAATAGACCTAATCTGCGTATTGATGCCATAGTAGCGAGTAGTTCTCACTATTTACGTACAAGCAGTCCTCTAGATTTGTCAATAGCATCTCCTTTACGAACGCCAAGTATTAGTTCAACAAATTCAGAAGAATCAACATTACGCCCAAACAGTCCTAACTTAGAGTCGTCTCTTGCAACTATTAAATTGAATCAAGACATTCAAATGAAGTTTCGTAAATATCAAAAATTTAAATCTCAGCAAATATGCGATTTAAAAAAACAATTGGCAAAGGCTAATAAAGAGAAACTGAATTTACAAAAAGAGATACATGTGGCTACATCAAGTATTTAAGAAATTCAAACAGAGTAATTTAGAAGTGAGACAAATCCCGATGAAACCAAATAATATAGACCTGCAAAAACGTATCCGTAAGATTGTCGTTCAGTTTTTTGAGGATGATGACAATTCAAATCTTTGTCCAGGTAAAAAGGATACTGTTACACAAAATGGAGTAAAAAAACAGAAAAGACTGATGAAAGACACAATTAAAAATTTACACAAAAAATACATGACTTCGGGCCATCCTCCAATCAGTTATGTCAATTTTACAAGAATGAGGCCGTTTTGGGTTACACAGCCAAAATTAAACATGAGAAATACATGTCTATGTGAGAAACATGAGAACATGGACCTTCTCATAACATCCTTAAAACGAAATCGGATCATAAAAGAAAACACCGCAAAGTTCTTAGTAGTATTTGCTGTGATATTTTTAAGTTACAATGCATGCAAAGAACGTGTTCTACCTGTAGAAACCGTCACTTAAATTATCAGGAATTTGATAACTCCAAAGATGTTGTTTATTGGACTTGGAAGGAGATAAAAAAAATTACAAAAAGAATGGAGTCGATAAAACAGCCATTAATGTAGAAAAAGTAAAAATAACAGTTAAACCATTGCAACTGATCAACATATTTAAAGAAAATCTGAAACCGTTCTTAGTACATTGCAGTAATATACGAAATCAAAGTCAAGCTTTTAACCACTATAAACAAAACATGTCTGAAAAGGATTGTGTTGTTCACATTAACTTCAGTGAGAACTATAGCACCAAGTACGGGTCCGAAATACAATCTGTGCACTTTGGTGGCAGTCGTCAACAATTTACATTACACACTGCTGTAATTTACTATAAAATTAAGGAAGAGAATATAAAAACTCAATGTTTCTGCACTATTAGTTCTTCACTGCGACATGATGCTGCCGCCGTTTGGGCTCATCTTGTCCCAATATTAGAAGAAATTAAAAAGGAAGTTCCAACTGTTCAGAATCTTATTATTATTTCGGATTCTCCATCAGGCCAGTATCGGAATAAGAAAATTTTTTATATTATGTCCCAACTAAATATTTACTGCTCTTCTCTGGCTAACATAATATGGAACTATAGTGAATGCGGGCATGGAAAAGGTGCGCCAGATGGAGTAGGTGGGCTACTGAAGAGAACGGCGGATCGATTTGTTGCACACGATGGTGATATGAATAATATAGATACTTTTGTAAACTATTTAAAATCTTCTGTCCAAGGCGTGAAAATATGTACTGTAGAAGAATACGAAGTGGAGGAAAAGGACTGGCTTCTCCCTACTAATTTGAACACATTTCGTGGAACACTGCAAGTCAAACAAGTAGTTTGGACTAAAGAAACTAAAAATCATATAGTTTTACGTCGTTTTTCTTGTATAGAAGATGAATGTATAAAATATGTTGTTAAATGCCGACATGGCAAACATCTAAATTAAGTCTAAATCTCAGCTTGCTACTCCAAGTCATAAAAAATCCATCACTAAATCAAAAATAGATATCACTAAAATGCGACCAGTAAAGTTAACTGACAAATAAATTTTGTTCCCACAGCCATCATATTTAAAGTATTCTACACCATCAAAGACACTAAAAATCTCGGAAAATGCAGGTCCCATATCATCCTATTCGACAAAATTATCTGAAAATATGGTATTGAACTATGTAGATCTTATTCAAAGTACTCCTTCCTGTTCATTTCTAGAAAAAATTGATACGAATATTTTAGTTGATTTAGAGGAGTCAAGTCAACTCGTAAATAAAGAGGATACCGTAAAAGCATCTAAGAGTGTTTCAAATCCTACCGTGGAAGACAGTGATACTGATGAAGACATATTTAGTATAAAATCTAAAATTAAGTTTAAAAATAAGCCTCGTGAGCAAACTTCTAATACCAAACGGATATTTAATTATAATATATTTGGTGGCAGTGACACCGATGATGACTTATTTTAATCTGGTCTGATTTGTTTTAATTAATTTATATTGTTATGTAATTGTTGTAACTAATAATAATAATTAAAGTATAGATATAAGTGCTGTGATTAACTATGTATACATAGTCTCTTTTGACTTAAAACTCTAATTATGGTGCAATTTTACAAATGCGGAGTACGAAGATGGCAATTAAGTTCTGTTGTGATTAATGTTTAACTTAAAGGCTGATTAACATAAAAACCAAAATAATTATACTGACAGATTTAATTATGTTTCATTTTACTAAATATTTGACTAAGTGAAGAGTATTTGCTTAGTAGTATTAGCGTAAAGATTTTTACTAGATGTAAGATATAAACGATCTGTAATCTGTGATGTGTACTGAGAACAAAGATTTAAAAAGTATTAAAGTAAGAATTAATTAAAGCTGTGATTATTGTAGTGTGGTTGTGATTAATGTTAAACTTAAAAGGCTGATTAATTAGGTATATAAAGTTCCTATTCTTATTATTGTTAAACCTAGGTTTCAATGTTTTAAGTGTACACACGGCAAAACCATTGCTTGGATCGTCCACAGTAACAAATGTGTATTGTGCAATTTTAACCTATAAGAGATTTTTGATTTTTTTATACTTAATTTTAATAAAGACAATGATAATAAAAATAAAAGCTCTTTTTTTAATTCTAAGTACCTATAGTAAATATAATAAAATAGATTTCAAAGAACTCAGTTCTCTTTGGATGTGATCTACTCACATAAGACCCTCAGTTCAGGTCTTCAGTTCTAAGTCACCCTAGTAAAAATAAATAGGTACCTACTAACTATTTCCTGTTTGATTTTCAAAGGTGGATAGATTATCATATCGCTGGATAAACTTATCGTATCATCATTTCGGTGGATAAACTTATCATATCGGTGTACAGAAAAATAATCGGTGCCGGTTTATCATATCGGTGGAAACCAGAATTCAAACTGAATTTTCTCTTTAGTCTTAAATGTTACGTTGATGATATTAAATTTGGGGATATTTGATATCCTAAAGATTACATAAAACCTGAAAAATATAAAAAAATAACATAAATGAAAAAGTTCACCGATATGATAAAAAAAATGGCATTTGTTGAAATTCACCCAACCACTGTCTTACTCTGCGTCCAGACTCTGGCCCGGCGCCCAGTATCGGTGGGCATCGGTGCGGCTCGGCGCAGCGCGGGCGCCTTACGGCGGGTTCGGGCGCCCTACGGCGGCTTCGGTCGCCTTCCGACGGCTTCGGACGCTTGGGAGTAGCCGAGCTGTGCCGAGACGTGCCGAGCAGCACCGATGCCCACCGATAGTGGGCGGCGGGCCTAACTGACTGAAGTAATTGGTAACGCCGGAAAACGGGCTAAATATATTCGGAATTGCAATTATGCATGGAATATTACCAGTAGTTGCTAACTCAACTTAATGTACTAACTGGACACTGGGCAGGAATGTATCAGAAAGCCTATGCGCCAGAACAAATACGCAGAACTACCATGTCTTTCAAGAGATAAAATGAACTTACTTCTAGCTCTTTTCCTTCGCAACAGGGCACAAGTGGTGGCATTTCTTCTTTCATCTTATGAGTGGATAGACCAGTGGCGACGTTGTCCCCGCTGGCCACCGGGTTCATGAGCAACAGTGACGCATTCGATGACCGCTTCTCTTTCACTTCTATGTTCACAGATAGGTCACGTATACTCCTATACAAACAGTATAACGTTTTGTTAATACTCTTAAGTTATGTGTATCTTTAAATATCATGGGAAAACTAACACACCATTTAATCCCAAACTAGGCAGAATAAACATACTTATATATCTCTAATTACATACATATTATAGATAAATTACTCACAGATAGAGTACCTACAAATAATCATCTGCTCATCACACAAAGTTAATCCTGGGTGGGGATCGAACCTATAACGTCTGGCTTAGCCATCATGTTCACTAACCACTAGACCAACAGGCAAGTTAAAGAGTATGAATTTTAGCTACCTACATTTACAGCCGCTTATTTCAAAAGACTTAACTCGTTCCAAATTAATGATTAAGTACCATAGTACTTACTCATTAATTTCGAATTGAAAGAGAAAGAAAACCTATACCTAAGTTTGTATTAAAGTCTCTTCAACTCCACAGGATATGAACTAAACTTGCACTTATTTCTTAATGGTAACACAAATACGCTAGGCGTGTGCTTTCCGGCCTAGAAAGAATAACAGGGCCACCAACAAGATAGTATGGGGGGGGGCATCCCATGTTATCCCGTTGGTGCCGTAAAAGGCGACTAAGGGATACACCAGGTAGTCGGGCAGCAGCGCCACCTGTACTTGCTGCCATCAAACTGCTGCGGTCACAAAACAAACTCATTTCCAATGGAGAAAAGTAAACTACAACCGATATATTAAGTCGTATTTTATAATTGTAATACCAACACTATAGCATTAGGTCAAGACTTGTATGGTTTGTATTGATGAGATATATAGAACAATGTCTTAATTTTAAATTTTATTGTAATCATGTCTTAATTTTATTTGTTACTTTCTTTTAGTTTAATTCTTAATTGTAATTAATTTTACTTTGTTGCAGAAAAGATTGTAATATATTCAACGTGGGAGGGCACTGAATTCCGTAACACAGGTTTTCATCACCTAACACAGTGCCCAGGGACTTCAACTAAATTGTACCATATATTTATGTCAATAAAGATTATTATTAAATAGTTAAGTGTGCCAAATTATTAGACAACTAGGAGAAGATTGAGTGGGCTAGTGGTATTAAGTATTCTTTGGCACATTACGTCCCTAATTCCGAATAATCACGGAGTACTTTTCTTGCTACAAAAATATCAATACGTTTTAGCCCGACCCAAGGTTTAAACCAAGGAATAAATTACGTGGAATATGCTAACTTTAAACCAACAAGGCTTTAAAATAGGATAGGAGTAACGATGGACAAGATATGCGAATAAACTTTGCACGCAGTTCTAAGTACCGACTCTTTTCGGTTCTAGGACTATTACTAGGCTCAGTAGGTATACTTGTTTTACACACTTTAGAATCATGAAGATTATACGTCTCTCTCTAAAACTCACGACCACTTGGCAACTTTGTACGTGTGTTAATCTAAATTTTGTACCTGTTGTTATTCATGCTTATATCCTTCACGGTCATCAAAAGCGTGTTGTTCTCATGAAGTAACTGCATTCCTGCTATTATTTTTGTCCTGTATTGTGATACGTTACGTGATACTGCTTATATTTTTACATTTTTCAGGATTTTGACGTAGGACGTGTGACATTTCGATTTATGAATAAGCGTTTTTTTTTTCATTTGATTTCGGCCAGCTTTGTTGGTGAAGCTACAGAGGTAGAATTTACAAGCGTTGCTAGCGCCCTCCATAGAAATGCCAAGCTTCTGCCACTATCACTATTCGAAGCCATAATCGTCATAAACTAGCTGTCCCGGCGAACTTCGTACCGCCATATTTTTTGCCGTCAAAACTGTGTAAAGTCTAATAGATTAATAATTATTTTAATGTATTGTTATGTACAAGATTTTTCGTTTCCTTCCAGAGAGCAGTCATTGGGAAGTTATGACCGTACAAACATTTCAGTGATTAATTTTTATTTAAGTATATAGATGTGGTTGTTTATATGTTTGTGCCTTAGTTAGGATTTCGATGAAATTTGGTACACATATGGTTTATTATCAGGATTAAAACATATAATACTTTTTATTCCGGAAGAATATAAGTTTAAACATTTTCTTGATCAATAAGGCTAGTAGCTAGTAGCTAGTAGGCATGTAGGATATAGGGGAGACAGATCCTTCTGTAATACAGTCTGGCTCCAGAAGGAGACCACCGAGCGGGATCGGGAACGAGCCGATCCCGCTCTTAGACGGAGGAGGTGTCGTGGCAGTGGCGGCAGCCGGTAGCCCTACTCTCTTTGGGGATGCGAAGACAGCGATCTGTTTGTGTTACAGTCGCTGTGACGGACTCCCAGGGTACGTGTCCCGGCCATCTGGGATGTGGCTCAAAAGGGACCACCGGAGCAGCATAACTGCATTCTCGGGGCTCCCGTCAGGCGCCAAGATAAGTCCACGGCAGGTGGGTATAGTCGGTGCGAGTCTGACATACCCACCCGCAGGTACTTTTTACTGAACTTTTGACTTAACAAAAAAGGGAGTATGTAATGACATATTTTCAGATCATACGAGATACTATATCTTGTGTCTACCATCCGCGACGTCGTATGGTTTAACGGCGGTGGGCACAAACATATAGCAAAACACAGCATCGAAGCGAGTAGCACTTCACGGTGAATGACGATGAGAAAAACTATATAGGTTATTAAGTACTAAATTTCTGCGATCTATTGGCGGACATTGGTTGCGGGTAGGTATGCCTGTCGCCTGTTAGACAACCTCGAGTAAACTTCTCTCCTTCAGCCATAATGAGACCCGAAAATTAATTAAAGAAGCAGTTGTTTATTCCGCAGAAATGTTTGCAAAAGGATTTAATATCACAAACTAATTATAAATGTCAACCAATGTTAATTAAGTACCTACTAATATTTAAAATTAGTCTTTTCATTTTCTGAAAAACAGAATATAGGAGAAACAAGAAGCAGTTTCTCTGAATAAGGACGTTCATAGACTTAATGTTGTTATGTCTCTAGATGTGCTCGCTATTGAACGCTGAAACTTTGAACTTTGCCTTGAATATGATAGATGAAGCGAAACATTATTACAATATCGACGCGGAATAAGTTGCGTTGTAAGTCTTATATAGCTCAATGAAGATTCTAAATTACACCTTATGTACGTAGATTTAATCCTAGTAATATAATAAATACGAAAGTTTGTGAGATGTTTGTTGGTTGTTTGTCTTTCTCGCAAAAACTACGGAACGGATTTTATCGGAACCTCAGATCAACTAAAAAACATATATAGTTGATCTGAGATCGAAACTATACCTATATCCGAATAACACATAGGCTATAAAGTTATACAGTTTAACGCGAGTGAAACCGCGTAATCAGCAAGTTATGAATATAATTCACTAAGGTGAGAGACCTCAGCCGATTGTCGAGAATAAAAAAAAATGTTGACTTTGTATATATGTAAGTGTCACCATCTTGCTACAGTAAGAAAATAGGTTTATCAACAACTAGTGAATGAAGATCAGTAGACTACCTAGTACTTGTACCAGAATGCCACATCGCCTGCAATCTGACGACAATTTTCACGAAAAACGCATGTGCAATGCAAGAGAGCCGCGTGATTTCCGGCCCAGAAAGAAAAATAGGGCTATCCCATACCACCCCGTGGGTGTCGTAAAAAACAACTACTTACCGAGTACTTGTACCAGAATGCCACATCGTATGCAATCTAACGACAATTTTCACGGAAAAGGCATGTGCAATGCAAAGGAGTCGTGTGGAATCCGGCCCAGAAAGAATAAGAGGGCCACCCCATACCACCACGTGGGTGTCGTGAAAAGCAACTACTTACCTAGTACTTGTACCAGAATGCCACATTGCCTGCAATCTGACGATAATTTTCACCTAAAACGTATGTGTAATGCAAAGGAGCCGTTCCGGCCCAGAAAGAATAATAGGGCTACCCCATACCACCCCGTGGGTGTCGTGAAAAGCAACTACTTACCTAGTACTTGTACCAGAATGCCACATTGCCTGCAATCTGACGACAATTTTAACGGAAAACGCATGCGCAATGCAAAGGAGCCGTGTGGTTTCCGGCCCAGAAAGAATAATAGAGCTACCCATACCACCCCGTGGGTGTCGTAAAAAGCAACAAAACAAAAACTACCACCTAAACGGTCGCCAACTGGCATGCCTAGCGCGGTGACTTCGTCAAACCACTCCAAACGGAAACGTTAGAAACCTTTGGGAGAGGCCAATGTCCAGCAGTGGACATGATGAATGCGCATATCAGGCTATTGATGAAAGCAATTTTACAGATACAATGGAGATACACAAGGTAAATTGTTCGAGGAATAGAAAAAAGGAGCATAGCCTCAAGTGAAATGAACTATAAGGAAAACCAGAACAGCAAGCGACAGGGATAGATGGATTAGGTTGGAGGATAATAAGTTACCAATTAATATTGGAAGCCAAAAAGATCAGCAACAATTTTAAAAGGAACTACAAATATTCCTTACAAACAAATGCTACTATTCGGTCCAGGTATATTTTGATGACAAAATCGTTAATTGATATTAATAATCACACTAATATTACAAAGGCGAAAGTTTGTGAGTGTGTGTGTATGTTTGTTACTTATTCACGGCTAAACAACTGGAGTGATTTTAATAAAAATTGGTATAGATTTCGCTGACACCCTGGATTAAGACATAGGCTAAAATTTATAAAGTTTAAGGCGTGTAAAACCGTGGGGAACAGCTAGTTTTATGTAATGTTATTAAGAGTGTTTGTAGTTAATTATAACTAATTATAATTTATGTACCTATTCATACATTTGGACTCAAGCAACATTTGCATACCAATATGGTAAAATATGGACAAGACATTAATGTAAAACCACCACCACAATGTAGGTACTTTGTAAATAAATTGATTTGATTTGAGCCATTGATCAAATCTGGGCTCTTAAACTGGCTCTCCGTTTTTTGTCTTTGAACATTCTTATTTGATAGAGAATGCTCCCAACTTTTGTTCGAATCGACCGGTGGGTAAGGCTCAAAATTTTTGCGCTATCGCACAAAGGAGATCACAACGGAACGTGTTACAACTGAACTAATGTGTTACAACGGAATTTGTAAACCTTAGTACACATAACTACCACGGAGTGCAATTTTTTAAAATATTTCAAAAATATATATTTTTATTACAAAACATAGTTTTAAAATAAAATAAAAATATTATTCTTAAGAAGGTATTTTTATTTAATGATAATAAAATTTATTATACCTAATGGCATATGACTATGAGTATCATTTAAACAATAATCAAGAAAACCTAGATATAGAAATTACGACATTTTGTCTCTTTATCATTTGCGGATTGGGATGGAGCTTCATGTTTTTTTATTACGCTTTGATTCCCGCCACTGCTTTCTGACCTCATTTTTTTCATCTTCATTTAATTCAGCAATTTTCCTTTTTATGGCTTTTGTTCTTTCATTATTCATTTTTTCAAATCTTCATATTTTGCCGCATTACTCTGTTATAATTTTTCTCGGTACCTTCGACACCGTTCCGCCTCAGACATAGACATCTTGAAAGTAATAAATAAAAATAAATAGGTAACCAATACTTACTATGTAAAAGTTTATTCAAGTAATCAACAACAAAATGCCAACTCAATTGGCTCGAATTTAACTTGCAAAATTTCATTACAGAAACCGGGACTAGCGAAAGTAAATAAAAGCTTTTTATTAATATTAAAGTTAGGATAGGTTAAAAAAAATTAAAAACAATGATCTACACTTACCTTTATAAATTCTGTTGTGACACGTAGCACAATTCGTATCACAACGTCGCACAAGGGAACAAAATTTCGACTCGATCGAACCTAAAAAAAATCATAACACCAAAAATACTAGACGTACCTCTTGTGCAGTGTTATATTTCAGTAGAACAATAGTTGATTTACAGGATTTAAAGCGGAAATTCAAGATATCTATTCACTTAACGTCAATACAAAAGAATTTAACTTACAATTTTTTAATGACCATCCGCGTGCTTCACCACTTTCTCCCAAATGATACGACACCAAATGGCGGAATCGTTCAGAAATGTATCAAATATTGTGAGCCAGTGTTGCCACTTTAAATAAATGAATTCGTCATGGCATAAAATTTAACCAGTCCAAAAATATCGCGTCGCACAACCTGTCGTGTTACAACGGAAAAAAAGTTCAGACACATCTAACATTGATAATATTATTAATACGCTTTGTTGTATTATAGCTGTTACCGTTTAATTTCGTCAGTTGTATTCCATAGAATAAGATATATACGGAAATAAAAGGTTGCAGAGATTAAAACAAAAATTGTGAAATGATTTGTAAGGAGTGGGCGTATGCAGACACAAAAAAATTGTATGGGAGAAAAAAAGAACCTTTTTTATTTTTTATGTACTAAATTATATAATAGGATTACCCGGATGGAAAAAATAATATATGTAGGAAAAATAACAAAGTTTCTCTAAGTTTGAGAAATAATATAATTTTTTATACTTTTCGTTTTTTTTTATTTAGTTAAACTATACCGACACCAAATTTTTACAATATGCGCAAAAAATTTGAGCCTGTCCCCGGTTACAAAGAAAAGTATGTTTTAAAAAAAATTGATGTTGACTGAATAATGTTCAAAGAAGAATCGTGTAGTATGAACCCTATGCTAATGAAGTAGGGTACATAGTACTCTGGCACAGTATACCAGCTGCCGTCACGTCGAACGTCATTTTCCTCTAAACCATATCGTTTGTTAGAATGACGCAATAATTTCGAGATAAGGGCCATTTTTTTGTCAATGTGTTACAAGGCTCGTTAGCTCAGTGGTCAGAGCGCCGATATGTTCGAGTATATACCTTCACTTTAATTCGTCATTTAACCTATTTCATCGGAGGTCGGAGGTTCAAATCCTTCACGAGTCAGTTTTTTTTTAATAAATATATTTTATTATTCTGACCTCTTCGTTTACCATCTTTCTACATTCATCTGTTGTTTCATCTAGTTATGAATTCGTATATTCAAACAGCCTGGAACTGGACTGATCTGATGGTAGACATAAGGGCTTTCTATATTAAACTTATGTGCAGTCAAATGAGTGCGACAAAACAAGAATAGTTAAAAAAAACTGTTAGCTTAGTGTGTAATCCGTTCTGGCCCGGCCACGATGCCAAACAAGTTCATGACTATAGTAAATTATATAAAAAAAAATTATATTAAAGGTGAAACCTTTCAAATCTATGCCCCGATGCTGCAATGTTTCAGGTAAAATACGCTTGACTATAACTGAATAGATATATATGTTGTCAAGTAGTTGTATTGCTATTCTGTTATTGTCAGGCGTATTTTACCTGAAACATTGCAGTGACTATAAAATAGATTTGAAAGGTTTTATCTTTAATATAGCAAGTATTTTATTTATTACATGAAAAGTATATCTATCACAAACACGAATCACCCATTAAATTAGTAGTTTTCAGCTAATCTGAGTGTGGTCGTGCTAGGACGGACACGCTGTAGCCCGGCCACTGAAAATAGTGTAAAAGTCATGAAATAATATGGTACTACTGTTCATCTTTCTTGTACCAAAAGGCACATATCCGTACAGTCTACTGCCATAACCATGACCTTGAAAGACAGTATTTGCTGAGTGTGAGATTTGAAGTGGGGACATGTAACCGCATTCTGTCGTCCCCTTTGTCGTAGGAGGCTATAGGATGTTGTGTCGGCTGCTATTGGTTTGGTATCAGAACGAATAGGGATTTGTCCCTAATCGTTCTGGTACCTATATGGTCACGAATATAATAATATCTGTTCAATACCCTTTGTTTAGTTGTAAGTTGTTTAATGTAGATGGTATGGGGGTGACATTATCACTAAGTGATAAAACCCCTTAAAAAAATAAAGAATAAAAAAAAAAGACCTTGTTTGGCATCGTGGCCGGGCCAGAACGGATCGCACTAGCTTAGTGGTTACAGCACCGATATTAATTCTATTCCCTAGAAACAGCTGTTCATCGGAGGTAGCATATTCAAATCCGAGTCAGTTCTTATATGTAGTATTTTTTGTTATTGTTGAATTTAAATTTCGTATTTCTTTTTGAATTCAAACTTTTTACAGATTATTGGCTTGAGGAGTAAGCTGGTGAATGCGTGACAAGAGGAAGAGAAATTGAGAGGAAGATATAAGTTAGTGAAGATAGAAAGAGAGAGAGAGTTACGTTTAAGAAGTCCACGGCTGGTTAGGTTTAGTCGGGGCAACTCCGACATAGCCACCCGCAGATACATTTTGCGGGTGCCATGCGTCGGCATTCCCACTGCCTTATCGAAATTCACTCATGAAGATATCAGTGGTTTATTGTAGTGGTGGCGTAATTTTGAGCTCCAGTGTGTCCCACAAGCATGCATTCGAACTATGGTGAGTTGCAGAATAGTTTTCACGCAAAAGTGTTAATCGCACAACCATTTCTTGACCCCAAGTAGAGCACTCTCAGAGAGAGTACAAGAGCCATTCAAAACTAGAGTAATTAGGTTTATAAACGGCAATAAGTGTTACGTAAATGCATAACCTAAGCACCCGATTTGGCAAACACGTTACGGTTACCGAATATAATGATGGCCGTGCCGTTAACGTTATGGAGGTCATGTGTTTATATTAGTTACAAATTGGCGTGGTTAGTAGATAAGATAAGATAAATACACTTTATTGCACACCAATTACAGATAAAAACATGGGAAATATTAATTAGCAATTGAAATTGTACAATAGGCGGTCTTATCGCAGTCAGCGATCTCTTCCAGACAACCTTTGGATGGATATGAAGCAGAAATATAGAAACACAACACGATAAGGGTAGTTCAAGATGAAATAATTTAAGTAGGAATCTAAATACTTACAAACTAATAATGGCATTTACTTAATAGTAATACTACCATGTCATTAGATATAATACATACTTAATTACATAAACATAATAATACATACATAGATACATACATAATAAATAATATAATATGGAAGGACAGTGGAAATGCATTCATAGTGACAAGTAGTGGTTTTTCACTAGTGTTTTGTACAAAACAAGGGATTGAGCACGTCTAATTGTTAAAGGCAACGCATTCCAGAGGCGAGCTGCCTCAACAGTAAAAGATTTTGTAAAAAAGTTAGTGGAATGTGTTGGTAAAGACAGGTTTAGGTTTTCTGATGATCTCAATGATCTCGTATGTGTATCACTTAGAAATTGAAATTGTTCTTTAAGATAATAGGGAGCAGTAGGATTAAAGATAATGCTGTATAAAAGGGACAAAATATGTGCATTCCGGCGAAGGCGTATAGGGAGCCACTTGAGTTTTGAACGAAATTCAGATACGTGGTCATACTTGCGGAGCCCAAATATGAACCTTATACAAAAATTTTGAAGTCGCTCAAGCTTGTCAAATTGCTCTTGGGTCAAATCGAGATAACTGGCATCAGCATAGTCGAGAATAGGAAGAAGGATGGATTGAGCAAGCGCAATCTTAGTGGTTACTGGTAAAAAATTTCGAAGCCTTCTCAGAGATCCCGCAGATGCAAAGACTCTGCGGCTAACCTCCTGTAATTGAGATACCCAAGAGAGATCCTTGTCAATGTATATCCCCAAATTTTTCACTTTATCACTTAAAGGTATAATTGCATTGTCAAACATTATATTAGGGACTAGTGACCAATCAACTTTGGCTCTCATTCTGTTACTGCCAACGATAATGGCCTGAGATTTAGACGGGTTTACTGTTAGCCCATAAGATTTACTCCATGTGCATATGTGTAAAAGATCTGAATTAATAGATTCTATAGCTTTCGGTAGATTATCAGGAGAAGCTCGGCTGTAAATTTGAAGATACATACATACATACATACATAGACTCACGCCTGTCTCCCAGAGGGGTAGGCAGAGACAACGGACTTCCATTTGTCACGATCCTTGCACACCTCTTTTGCCTCGATTACTGTCATTATATTCTTCATACATGCTCGCCGGTTTAGGGTACTTCTGACCTGCCCTTTCTTGAGAACATCTCCAATTTGGTCAGAGAATGTTCGACGTGGTCTTCCCCTTCCGGTTGTCCCATTCACACAGGCCAGGTATACTTCTTTTGTCAATCTTCTTTCATTCATCCTTTCTAAATGACCAAACCATCTCAGCATACCTTTTTCAAATTTGAAGATCATCTGCATAAAGGTGGTAGGACGAATTCAGATTTTTGGATATAGCATTAATGAATATGGCAAATAATAAAGGAGATAAAACGCCACCCTGCGGCACGCCAGCTGATGTATAGCTCCAGGAAGAGGTTGCATCATCCATACAAATTCGTTGGCGATCGATACAAATACTTGTCTTTCACGCCACAAGTCGTGGGTTCAATTTGTCTTGCCTTTTGCTCTGAGGAACTGTTTGAGCTGGTGCCACCGTCCTCTTTTTATCATCGGACCACGCGCACTCGCAGTAAGGTTCATCCGTATCACCTGGAAGAGATCTCGTCAAGCACGGTTCGCTTTCAGCGTTCATACATCCCACGTACGTGCCGACTCTGGAATGAATTACCTGATGCGGTGTTTACCCAGCGCTACGACATGTTCATCTTCAAACGAGGTTTAATTAATATCACGGTAGGCAGCTGTTTGCTGTGCCCCCTGGCACTGCGAATGTCCATGAGCAGCGGTTACCACTTATCATCAGGTGGGCCGCTAGCTCGTCTGCTTCCTATGGCAATAAAAAAAACCCAGGATAGATATTTGTGGACATGCCTGTTTGTCCTGAGTCTGGGTGTAATTATCTATATAGTACGTATTTATAAAAGAAACGTAGTAAGTATATCAGTTCTATAATTTCCATAGTACAAGCTCTGCTTAGTTTGGAATCAGATGGCCGTATGTGTATAATGTCCGAAGATATGAGTACACAAAAAAAAAATTGGAAATAATATTATTGTATATTAGTTTTTAAAAAAAACTACTTAATTGCTTTAAAACTATTTGTCTAATAGAAAGGTACATAATCAGCCAATGACATGGGCTGTACATGATTTCATTCTTACTAAAGTTCTAAAACCCCATTAGCGGTCACACTTTAATTGATTGACCACAGATATAGCTCACCGATCGCTTACATCTAGGACATCAATGAGAGCTCCTAACTATGACCGCCTCGAACTGGATAAACTGTGACACTTAGTGACTTACATTATTATACGGAACTAACGAGTTTCTCTGCGAGATCCAATCAGAAATGCTGAGATCCGCAGGCGAACCAAAGTAACCGACATAGCCGTAAGAATTGCCAAGCTGAAGTGGCAATAGGCAGGGCACATACCTCGTAGAGCCGACGGCCGATGGGGCAGAAAGGTTCTCAAGTGGCGACCACGAACCGGAAGACGCAGCGTGGGCAGGCCCCCTACAAGATGGACCGATGATCTTGTGAGGGTCGTTGGAAATCGCTGGATGCGGATAGCGCAAGACCGGCAATAGTGGAGATCTTAGGGGGAGGCTTTTGTCCAGAAGTGCACGTCTTACGGCAGATATGATGAAGGAACTTACACTGAATCATCTTTTATTAAATCCAACCCGTTCAAAGAAAGTTGCTACGTTACTAAATTCTTCAATCAAACGCTTACCAGTTCTTTCAATCTACATCTCAATGCGTACTTAAACGGGCCACTTGGGTGAGATAAGTGTACAGTATCGCACACTGATCACGTGCCGATCCTTGACTGAAATTACGCCCTTCAGAGGAAAAAGTGAGGGTCAAATGTCAGAATTAAGTGGCGGGCCCTTTTTTGTTAGCAAAATGGCAAGATATTGGCTTTGTGGGGTATATTTTTATACAGATATACATAACTTGCTTCCTCCCACCGTTCATCGGCGATAGAGACTGAGTTAAATGAGCAAATAGGACGGACTGGTTGGAAGATACTTGCCTTTCACGCCACAGGTCATGGATTTGATTCCCACCCAGGACAGATATTTGTGTGCATGAACATGTCTGTCCTCAGTCTGGGTTTAATTATCTATATAAATATTTAGGTATCAAAAAGATAAGAAGTATACATTGAGATATAATGTACAATTAAAACTCAATGGAAGTAGATATATGTAGCATATCAGTTATCTGGTTTCCATAGTACAAGGTCTGTTTAGTTTGGATTCAAATGGCCGTGTGTGAATAATGTCCCAGGATACTATCTACTATTATTACTATAAATAAATATCATGGGGCAACTAAAACAGTCATCTGATCCCAAACTAGGCAGAGCATTTACTATGATATTGACTACTATGAGTACATTGCAGCGCGTCGCCCACATCTGCGGAGCAGTCCGATAATGTGAGATGTTGCCGGAGCGCATACAGTGTACAAAACGCAGGCCAAGGCCAAAGGCGCTCAATTGGGCACCCGTACAAAACTGGTACCCTGGACCCGGATTATCTGGAGAGGGTAATGGATACAGTCGCTTGGACCCTCCGTTGCCGTCGCACCACACCATTTGCCATTGCCGTTGCATCGACCAGTTTGAGGTGACGGCGAGGGAGATGGACCGAGCAGTACGGCAACTTGCAGCGCGAAACACTCCTCCATTGACCATTTGATGTTTAAAATACTTTCTTATTCTGTAAAACATTTTTTTAGATTTTACATTTGAAATGTAAAAAAATAGGTATTAGCACTTTGTAATTAAATAATTTCGACTACCTTTTACACACATCTGTATTTTATTCCAAAAATGCTGAAACAATATGAACGTATTTTGTTGCAATGTTCGCGTCACATTAAGAAAACGGATATAGTGCACAATTGAATTTACTAAACATTCATTAATAAACTTATCTATGACTCAAATAAAACTCAATTGACTTGAAAATCTATAATAGTGCTATCAAAATATGAAATAGTTACACAATCTACAATAATTTACAAATCAAAAACCGCAAGTACAAGTTGATATAAATAATACATAAATTATCCCTCGACTTCGTTCTATAATACATAATTCACCAGTGACTATTAACATCGTCGTCTTCCAAATCGCATTATATTATTTATGTCATAAAATGTTCCTAAATAACCAAGTTCATCTTCCGCTTAAAATAAAAATATTAGGTATTTTATGCATAGTTTTTTTATTACTGCATTCAATAATGTCGGATACCTAAGTGCCTTACTGAATTTGTTCATTTAATAAGCATAAGGAAATTTTTGTATTATTTTAAGATGATTGTCTTTATTCGACCAAGTTTTCTTTGTTAATTGTCAGTAGTTATTTCTATATACATTTTATTTCTTTGCAGTTAGGTATTTTTCAGTAATTTTCATAAATGAAATACATTTGTTATGAAAAATAATAATTTATCAATGACGTAAATGACATTATCGACCAAATCAGAATTAGTTTTATCCTGTTAATATGGTTACAAGTGACTTTTCTCATATTTATATATTTAATACCAGGCTACTCATAACATTGTCCTGAACATAAACAATTTGTATAGTATTATCTACTCTAAAATTTCACGATACTACTTAAAATAATAAAAAAGATGCATGCAATTTACATTTTGCTTCGCTTTTCTATAAAGTTGCTGTTTTTCCGTTCCGACACCTTTAATAGTCATGGGCGAATTGTCGTTCCTCTCTTCCGATCTAGTTGATCACTTCTCGTCTTGCTCTTCATCCTGCCAAAATAGTTAAACAGGTTTGCCAGCTTCATATAATAAAACACAAAGCATTTTCAATCTTCTGAAACTCTCTAAAATAAATCTAGTCTATTTTATCAATCTTCCGAAACTCTCTAAAAGAAATATTTTAGCCCGAATGTGGTGAGGGGGTCGCAGATTCTTTCATTTCTTTGATCGTTTGTCCCGGCACATAGAAATCTTTATGTTCTTCGACTTCGAAGCCGGCGGCGATCTCAGCACGTTTCTGTAATTATAATGATATTTCACTTTATACTATACAGTAGGTACTAGTTTCCCCACCCACTGGTTCGTTCGCCTTACCCCTCAGGAAGAGTACTTGAAAAGTGAAAGATAATACCTTTTTCTGTACCCCTTATGTGCAATATTTGGTAAATGATAATTGGTTGAGTGGTTAAAATGTGAAATTGTTATAAACTTATTCACTCATATTCACATTGATTATAGTTAGCCAACTTGCAAAATACTGAAACGCTTTTAACCAGTGAAGGTGCCTTGCTTGTTTCATGGAGTGCAACTCTTCTAGTACGGAACGTTACTGTGTGAAAGGCATTAGTCGAATGTTCCGCGTTTATAGCCTTCAAGCCTATCTCAGACGGAGGAAGCGTCGGGGAAGCGGTTGGCCAACTCCCCTCGGGGCTGCGGTGGCAGTATGAGAAGTGTACTCTATTGCCGTCACGTGCAAGCAGCACCGGGAAGACAGCGATTTGTTTGTGGTGCCGTCACTGTGCCGGACTGGCAGGAGTCGGCAATAGGGCAGGGCAAGCCAGAGCCCTTCCAGGGTGCGTGTCCCGACCATCTGGGACATGGCGCAAAAGGGGGGCACGGCTCCTCCCATCAGGCGTCAAGAGAAATCCAGGGCAGGTTAGGTTTAGTCGGTGCGAGTCCGACATACCAACCCGCGTACACTTTTTGCGGGTGGAATGTGTAGGCATTCCGCTAGCCTTACAAAAAAAAAGGTTTCAAGCTTTGCTTTAGTATCCCGACATGTGAACCCTGAGCAGTGCTAAGCGGTGCTAAATCTACTGTTTCTTGTCCTGCCCAGAACATGATAGAATACCTACTCTACTACCAAAATGATAAGCTTCTATTTTTTGCTTGAAATTTTCAAAGCTAGATTTTATGCCTCCTCATCATTATTGTCTAAAATATAGCAATGCCTTGCATCTTGTTCAGCCACTTTCCACGCTTGAACAACTCGTACATATATGGCTTACCGCGAATGGCATCCATTTCACATAAACGCATACCCCTCCCCTATGCATATAGGGGTTAGTTATGGTCGTTGGGAACCCCTATTTTTATGTATTTTTTTTATAAATGACGTATATTCCGTAAGATGGAAATACTTTCCCAGTCGAGTTGCCCATAGAGCGCAAGTACTACTACATGTAGTAGTACTTGCACTCTATGGGCAACGACCACAACTAACCCCTATACATGCTTTGTCACATCACTGGCCACATTCCTACTATTTACATTTTCTTCTTTAGGTTCTGACCACGCTACATTTTCTGAATTTATTGTACCTTCTGGATCTATCCATACCTATCTAGATCCCTGCTGGAGCATAGGAAGCAAAATACGTACTTTCTTCTCTTCCTTCATATCATGCTGCAAGCGCAATAGTAAGCGGTTGGTGAGATAGTCGCTAGCTCGCCGAACATCGCCACAATCAGGTTGGATGCGATTGTATACTACTGCTTGCGCCAGACCTTCTACAGCTTCACCCCATTCCACTGTGGAGGGAGTCGCAGTTAAATTGGGCCGTATAAATACATTCAGCATTACCTAACTAACACAGAACAATACGGGAGGGTCAAATTACTTCTGTATTGATATTGAACCATTCCCGAGTACACATTTTCTAACACGCAAGGAAGAAAATCCTTCTGTGTGTAAAGTAAAAAAAGGTCAATTTCGAGTAGGTCATCGCTGTAAATATGTTTAATAATGGATCATGGTTATTTAAATAATTAAATATACTGTATTTAAAGAAAGTACATAAGTAATGGAATCAAGCGTTACTTTGCGGAAATCGATAACAATCAAAATACAAAATCAATATGTAGTGTTAATTCCGCGTCTCCTTCGAGCACTCGACGAGTTAGCAGCCCTTGGGAATGGTCCGTGGAGGACTGAAACACGTGTTGGGTATCGTACTGGCGCATGTAATTTGCTTTTTTTATATTGTACTTCTTGCATGTGCACATTATTGCGGGCGGGCGGGAGGGCGGTGCAAATTGCATCCCGGCATGATTAAACTGACAATTAGCGGAATTAACACTACATATTGATTTTGTATTTTGATTTAAAGAAAGTACGTAAATATAAAGTCTTAACTTAAGTAATTAAAAAATATGAACCTGTAAAATATATTGAAAGTGCGCAAGACGTCATCAATTTTAAACTATAAACATTTCTCTACATAATAAGCATTCAATCAACCAGGTAACAACGTAAGATCACACACAAGAACACACATAATTTATGATCCTCCTAAAAAAATACTATATTTAGTTTTGGGTAAAAATTTAGGTATCAATCAAATTTTTTGGGCACTCGGGACGCATTACGTTCGGACGAGCACACTGACAACAGACAGACAACAATATGGCTTCGTCTGCCCTTTGGATGCAATAAATACTCACTCCGATGTCGCAATCGCGGCAAGGTTACTTTCCCGATGATGACGTCCACGCCTTTATTAACGTTTTGGCTGACAGATTTTGAAAGCAGTTTACCCGCTGCATTCACCATCTGAAATAGTGCATTATTCAGTAACATTGATGTGATAGTGGTGTATTAGGAGTAGTTAGATAAGATACCGCCGTTGACATCCATAACATATATAATTAATAACCTGGCAGCTAACACATTGATGTACATATGTCTAAGAATGTTCCCATAACAAGTACGACTTGTCGATATACGATACGCTGTACCGATGTACAGCATGCAATGGGGCAGCGACAGACAACAGTGGTGTTCCTCAAGATCTATACATTATTCGGTTGAAGTTGATATGGTCACTCCATATAACTGCAATACTGCCAGTAACTTCAACGTAGCAAGAGGATGTCTCAGTATTTCGCCCCAGGATCTGTACAAAGGCTTGCCAATTCACTCCATCTTCTCAATCCTTAGGTCACTATTAAGATACTGGTCCATAAAACGGTGACCTAAGAGTGTGAGCATGCATCTACCTTACTGTTTATCGTGTAAATGTTTTCTTGTGCAAATAAGCTTTGCTATAAAAATGAACCAAGTACGATTTTTTTAAGAAGAGGACATTTTTACCTCAAGCAGTTTTCTCCTCTCAGGCAGATAGCTGGCAACAGCAACAGGGTCAGGCAAATCTTCGACGCGGTCTGAAAAGGTCACCTCCGCCAACTTCGTCTTCGAAGGCTGTAACAATGTAATATTTTTTTCTTAACAAATGCGACATTCGTTCAGCGGGTAATGAGTTTTGGAATAGACGTTTCGATATTACATTTTCTTTGGACATATGCACACATGTAGAGTAATTCAATCGTTACCCACCATTCTTCCCTAGTTGAATCTACACCGGATAAGCTCTGGAATTAAACATCAACGAGCATTGACTTGGTTCCGATTCTTAGGGAATTGAAGATCGGCTAACTATTTAGTCACTGGTTCGTTATGTGTTTCAAGGTCACACCGCAGTCACTTGTTAACTCTGGTAGCTATAATAGCAACCAACTGATGACTGTTCGTTCATACCATACCATCATAAATTGGGCGGAAAATGTCCGGAACAATTCTAAATGCATGAACCTACCACAGGCGTTGGCGGTCTGTCTTTTGTTTTCTTGAGATCAAAATCCACTTCCTCTTCGGCAGGAATATCCACGATCTCTCCAAACGCGATGGATCCACGCTGAATGTACTCTCGTGCCATTTGATCCGCTATTTGCGCTGTCCACCGAGGCAATTTTGAACTGTTCGGAATAATACAAACAATTAAAGAAGTCCGAAAAAATAGATACTAAACTAAAATATGATAGTGATGATTAAATTATGTAACTTATAAGTAACAGGTGAAAAAAGTAAGCAGAAGTCCATATGCAATTATTTGAGTTCATTTAACTTGGTTTCTCTGGCTTCATTTGGGAAGAAACCAATCCAAGTCGGAAACTAGCTTTTCAAAGATAGAAGAAGAATATATAATATTTTTCTAAAACATATCCTCTTTTCTGCAATTTATTTTTAGTGAAAGTACTTTTCACAGATTGTGAAGATTGGGCGCTCCTGTAGTATCTGATGCTGTTTATGTAATGAGTTAAGCACGTACGCGCGAGCTCAGTTCATAGGAATGTGTTAAGCACCTGCGCGTGTTCTCAGTTTATAGATGGGTGACCGCTGAAGTGCACACGTTAAGCAGTTGGTCCTTGATGTATTCATTACAAATCCCTGTGCGAAAAATCAATTGTATACCCACCTCAACCTTATTTCAATATATGTGCAATACGTATCAAAGTACCGAATCAAATATTAAGACAAACGCCGCAAAGATCACTGAAGGCAGGTTATAACTTTTAGGTCTAACATAAAGCAGTAAAAGTAAGAAATAAATCAGACGTAACAAGTACCGTCGAGCAATGTTTTCAACACTTTTGTAAGTATGAAATACTGCGAACAAGTTGTAATTCGCAGGAGAGTTAGTTTGAGTAACAAACTCTGTACGAGTAATATCAGCAAATCTGCTCAAACTAATTTCCAAGAAACTAGAGTCCGAGACCACATTACTTTTAGAGAACATCCTAAAGCTTTCTAGTTATTACAGCTAACTAGTTAGAGTTAGACTACTCCAAACAACGCGTTTGCGTTTATGGAGGTAACTACTAAAATTTGCGGATCTGAGCGTGAGTCCTTTGACCGTGATTTCTCCGAATCTCAACAGGCCGAGCGGACCAATTATTCGTTAGAGGTATAGTTGCATAAAATGTCTCTAAAGATCGTCCCACATTTGCACCTCCGCTTCAGTAATAAGCTGATGTTCTAACAACAAAGGATGGTCTCTGGCGCGGGGTAATTAATTAGAAATAAATATTTTGTAGGATCTGTTGTTCAGCCTGGCCATTTTTCAGCTGGCGCCATGTAAATGTTGGTGTTTTCCGTTTTGTGTAGGAGTAGCCAAGAGCCAATGTTGGATAGAGAATTTAAATAGAAATTGATATTAACGTACATCTACAACTGAATCTGGTGTGTTTCATCTTAGATCCCTTCTTTCACCTTGTTCACCATTCATCATCATCATCATCATATCAGCCGAAAGACGTCCACTGCTGGACAAAGGCCTCCCCCAAAGATCTCCACAATTGCCGGTCTTGCGCTATTCGCATCCAGCTGTTTCCAGCGACCCGCACAAGATCATCGGTCCATCTTGTAGGGGGCCTGCCCACGCTGCGTCTTCCGGTTCGTGGTCGCCACTCAAGAACCTTTCTGCCCCAAGGGCCATCGGTTCTACGAGCTATGTGCCCCGCCCACTGCCACTTCAATTTTGCAATTCTTCGGGCTATGTCGGTGACTTTGGTTCGCCTGCGGATTTCGACATTTCTGATTCGATCCCGCAGGGAAACTCCGAGCATAGCCCTCTCCATTGCTCTTTGGGTGACCTTGAGCCTTCTAATAAGGCCCATAGTGAGCGACCACGTCTCTGTTCCGTATGTCATCACTGGCAACACACACTGGTCGAAGACTTTCGACTTGAGACACTGCGGTATTTTGGACGAGAAGATGTTACGTAGCTTCCCGAACGCTGCCCATCCGAGTTGGATTCTACGATTGACCTCCTTCTCGAAGTTGGACCTACCTAGTTGGATGGTCTGTCCTAGGTAAATATAGTTCTCTACAACTTCGAGTGCAGAGTCACCAACTTTCAATTGAGTGGGTGCAACATGGACGTTTGACATGATTTTCGTCTTATCCATGTTCATTTTCAGACCCACTTGTTGAGAGACTCTGCTGAGGTCATCGAGCATTGTACCGAGGTCTTCCATGGTCTCAGCCATGACTACGATATCATCGGCAAATCGAAGGTGAGTGATGTACTCGCCATTGACATTGATGCCAAAGCCTTTCCAGTCCAGAAGCTTGAAGACGTCTTCCAATGCAGCGGTGAACAGTTTCGGAGATATAACATCTCCCTGTCTCACGCCTCGCTGCAAGTGGATAGGTTTCGAGATCTGGTCCTGGAGTCGCACTGACATAGTGGCGTTTTCATACAAACACTTTATCACCTCGATATACCGGTAGTCAATTTGGCACCTTATGAGAGACCTCAGCACGGCCCATGTTTCGATAGAATCAAAGGCTTTCTCGTAGTCCACAAACGCTAAGCACAGTGGCTTGTTATACTCTTCGGTCTTCTGTATAACTTGCCGCAGCGTATGTATGTGGTCTATGGTGCTAAAGCCTTTTCGGAAACCGGCTTGTTCGGGAGGCTGGAAGTCGTCAAACCTGCGCGCGAGACGGTTCGTAACGACCCTCGAAAACAACTTGTAAACATGGCTCAGCAGTGTGATGGGTCTATAATTCTTCAATAGGGTTTTGTCGCCCTTTTTGAAGAAGAGCACCACCACACTTCTGTGCCATGCTTGTGGCGTTTGACCATCTAGTATGACGGAGTTAAATAACTTCTGAAGGGCCCGTAGGATTGGTGTACCACCGGCCTTCAGAAGCTCTGCTGTAACTCCATCATCACCAGGCGCCTTGTTGTTCTTGAGTTGTTTGAGAGCCATTCTAATCTCGTACAGGCTGACGTCCGGGATGTCCTCGGTGTAATGTCGGGTTAGTCGTGCTCTGGGATCTGAGGCATGACTTTTGACAGGTGGCTGTGTTGTCGTATATAACTGTCCGTAGAACTTCTCGATCTCTCCCAGCAACTCAGGTTTAGACGTGACGATTCTACCATCCTCAGTCTTCAGCTTCGTCAGTTGGCTCTGTCCAACAGACAGAGCTCTTGCGAACACTTTGGAGCCTTTGTTCCGCTCAATGGCCTCTTTAATAATAATTGTATTAAATTGCCGCGTGTCGCGAGTCAAAGACTTTGAGATCTGTCTGTTGAGCTGCCGATATCTGGTAGCATCATCTGAGGATGTTAGAACCATTTTCCGTCTATCTTCCACAAGTTGCAGGGTAAAATCAGAGATCTTTTTAGTTCTGTTTGTACGGGGGGCCTTGAAGACCTTAGACCCAGCCGTATGGATAGCTTCTACGAGCCTGTCATAGTATGAGTCCACTTCCTCGCAGTCTGCTAGGCATTCGAAACGGTTTTGCAGTTCGAGCTGAAATGGTTCGGGGTTTTGGACGTGGATAGGTAAAGGTCGGAGCGTAGACTTTATCAGTCGGGACCTCTGGAGTTTGACATTAAGGTTCAATGAGCCTCTGACCAGTCTGTGATCGCTCCCGGTTTTAACCGCATTGATCACGGAGACATCATTGAACATCTGTCGTCTCGTCGACAAGATAAAGTCTATCTCATTTTTAGTTTTACCATCCGGGCTCACCCAGGTCCATTTGCGGTGATCCGGCTTCCTGAAGAAGGAATTCATCATAAAGAGTCCCTCCTTCTCCATGAAATCGGCCAACATTTGGCCCCGGGGGTTCCGGTCACCAGTTCCAAATTGCCCCACTCTCAGCTCATTACCGAATCGTTTGCCCAGCTTCGCGTTAAAGTCCCCCATGACCACAGTGAAATAGGAGTTAGAGGTATGTATGGCTCTGGATATGTCCTCATACATAACCTCGACTTCATCGTCGGAGTGTGTCGAAGTGGGTGCGTATACCTGTATAACCTTCAACGAATACTGCTTGGTGATTCTGAGTATAAGGTACGCAACCCTCGTCGACACACTCTCGATTTTCACTAGGTTGTTCACGAGGGACTTGTGGACTATGAACCCGACACCACCTTGGGATATTTGGTCACCCTCCCGGTAATAGAGCAGGTTTCCGGATTTCAGTATTATCGAGTCCTCCCCCTCTCTTCGGACCTCAGATAATCCTACAATATCCCAATGTAACCTGCTCAATTCTTCCTCCAGTTCGGTTATCTTCTCGTCGGACCGCAGTGTACGTGTGTTATATGTTGCCAGGGCCAGAGGTCGTCGGTGTTGGTAACGCGGAATCTGCCGGGGATTCTTAGCACCCCCTGCCCTGCCGTAACCACGCCTGTTACCACGGCTGGGAATAGCAGGGCTGCCGGGGACTGGGGGCCGCGGTTTGGTTGTGTCCATCATTTGAGGGGATTTGCCATAATCGCCACGCTTGGCAGACGGGTTGGCGATCGCAGTAAGGTGGACATGGTACTCAGGAGAACGCTGCTGCCCGTTCTCTGTTATATATTCCCTCGGGACGACTTTTACGTCCCCCCACGGGATGAGAGGGGGTGGTGATATTCTTAGGCCGTCACCACACAGCAAGTGTTCACCATTAAACAAGATTAAAATCAAACGCATTCAAAAATTCTTTAAACAATCTAGGCTCGAACAAATTTTTTTTGGGTGAAATAGAGGCTGAAATAACGGACCGCTTGACTTGGTGCAATGCATGCAGATTCAACGAGGGACTATTTGGTGAACAACCGTGTGAAAAAATAATTTTGTTTGGTGCATATAAATCATGAGATCTACTACTGACTCTGAAGTCATAGAAGTTTTTTCATTTGCAAATATAATGAGACTATATAAATAAATTGAAAATTTTGAAATAAAACCATGCAGCTCTTTGTGGTTTTTCTATTTGGCAAATGTACTCCAATTTATATTTAGAGACTAAATCTCTTCCATTACTTCTTTTACAAGTATCAAATGAAAAAGAGGTTGTCTCATCTAAAAGTGAATTTGATATTAGTTTTAAACTAACAACATATCGCATGGTGAGAATGAAAGAGACCTAATTCAAAAAATTGAGGAATTGAGTTAAGTATACAGAACGACCTAAAAACGGCCATTACATCACCTGACGAAAACAGAAATGGCACTATTTGGTTAGAGCTACAAGAACGATATTTTGCGTCTCTTTTATTCCAAGGTTATTTTGGCACCCCCATTCGCACTTTACAGACGTATTTAGTATTGTGCCAATAATTCGTAGGTGCGTCCGCGTTGCAAGTTGTCCTGAAGTGACCAATTCAGTGTTTCATCTGTTTAATTTTAGTTGATGCGGTAAGTTTTTATACAGTTGTATACATTGTAAAGTGACATTTTTTGTATTTGCTCACTTTAATAATAACTAAATTTGTAAAATATGTGACTTGATATGTATTAGGTCATTTTACTACTGCCATGAATGTTACATCCAGTGACATATTTTTTCTTGTGTCAGTACTGCTCCAGTTACAATTATTGTTTTAAGTACCATAACTAAAAGAGTCTTTTTTGTACTAACTTTGAAACGTTCAAGCATGTCTGAATGGTGAATGAAACCTTTTGAATCTGTTTTATTTTCGTTTGATTTGTATTAAGTCCATTCATTTAAATTGCAGGACGTTAAAATGCTTATTTGCCAGTATGAAACGAAATGCTCGGATGTTGAACTTTCTGGATAAAAACAAAAATATATCAGCAGGTAAATTAAAAGCCTCCAAGGTACCTCAAAATGGTAGGAAATTGTATATTATTTAGAGGAACTTATGCTCGAAAATACTTACATAGAAATTGATCCGTCTAGTCCTTCATTAATAGAAAATACACTGCCACCGTCATCGTCAATTATTAAAAAGAAAAATATTTTTATTCAAACTCCACCTATTCCTATAATTACAGAAGTAAGTATCCTTATAATTTTATCGAAAACTAGCAAATAAGATTCTAGGAGAACCACTAAAAGATCCATGTTACAAAACTTCTACAAAGTTAATTAACTAATCATTGTTTTTACAGAAAAAGCGTGTTATTGAAGATCTATCGAGAGTGGCCTATCGAATCCTTAGTTTATTGAACATACACTGCCAACGAGACTTAGGAAAAATCGACAAGTAAAAGCGAAATATTTCCTAAATACTCAAGTATAAATAAATTACTTATATACTTACAATGTTATTTGATTTTATTTACAGTATTTACTTAAATAATCAAGTATTACTTACATACAATTTAATTTCATTGATGATATAGTAATTAAATCAAGCCTATTGTCCATGATAGCACCTTAACTTAATCTTGTATAAATTATAATCTATTTCATTTTATTTACAGTGTTATAAATATAATAACTCTCTTATAGGAAACTGAAACTACATCGTCTGATCAAATAGCCAATAAACAGAAAAACGTTTCTTAAGAAAATATTGTTACTGTCTACGACCTTCAGGCCGTGATGATGTGCCCAGGTTCTGCATAGTTTTATTAGGTATTATTCCAAGATACATTGTTTTAACTTTACCATCACAGAATTTAACAATGTGGAAACCGAAGATAAAAAAGCTTATGACAAGGCAAGAAAGCTATTGCTACTTTTTGGGATGAATACCGGGGTTAAAGTGGTGCCAATGAAATAGTTTTAAGTATTTTTGATTATTTGAACAAACTTAACCGCCAACATCGTGGTAAGAATTTACACATCACCTTCTATTCCGATAACTGTACAGGTCAAAATAAAAACAAAACAATACCAAGCATGTACTCTTACGCAGTTTCTCATTTTGTGAACATAAGTTGCATAACTCCCAAATACCTTATTAAAGGTCATACACACAACGGGGCTGACAGTGTGCAAGGCCTTGCAGAAAAACACATATATAAAAATGAAAGGACTTGACCTGTATACCTGCTCAATATTCTACTATAATAAAACGTGCTCGTAAGTCTGGATCTACTTTGATAGTGAAAGAACTAACCTTTCTTTTTAAACCTAAAAAAATTTTTAGAACTTCAATGAAAATACGATCAAAGGGTCTATATTATGGAATGATATTAAGTGCTTAAAATGTATCAAAGAAAAAACTTTGTTGTTGTATTAAAAATTATCCTATACTGAAGGGACGTTTTCTATAATTAACATGCGTAACAAAAGAAAGAAAATGTTATTTTAGAACTTCAATGAAAATACGAACAAAGGGTCTATATTATGGAATGATATTAAGTGCTTAAAATGTATCAAAGAAAAAACCTTGTTGTTGTATTAAAAATTATCCTATGCTGAAGGGACATTTTCTATAATTAACATGCGTAACAAAAGAAAGAAAATGTTATCTTATGAAGATATCCAAATTAATCAATTGTATGATAACCCACTTGAGCTGAAACACAATAAGAATAAAAATTTTGTGAGAAAGGACTTGATACCTACCTCTTAAACCTTTTTTTTCAAGTCTTTGTAAGATATTGATAGTTATTTTATTACTTTTAATGATTTTTTTGAAATATTACCTACTTTCGATTATGTGATTAGTAATAATTGAATATTTTAGCTACACTCACAATGACTGTTAGTTATCATACCTAGTAAAAATATTTTTTTGGCCATGATGCTGTGAATTGTGTTTATACAAATATTACGTAGGTACTTGTTATGAGACAGATTAAAAATAAGACTTACAGTGTAAAAAAAGACTTGAAGAAAGTACCTGCCTTGACATTTGTAGTTAAAATACATCCAAAGAGAACAATCTGTTCTAACTTTATAATTTGTAAAGTTTGCATATTGCATTGCTAAGTTAATATACGTCTTATTTTATAGTAAGCAAGGTTATTTGTTATATTTTATAAATTACTTACATATATTTTTTTGTGTTTGCAATATACTTAATTCAATGTGCAATAAATATATTGTTTCAAAAGTGATAATTTATAATTTTAAGTAAGAGTTGATTTACATTAAAAGGTTCCGCAGAACATCTTTAAAGGATACTGTTGTACTAAAATGACTAATAGTCCACTTATCTAGTTTTAAGTTTATGGTTTTCTTATTTGCTTTGAGATTTGAAGGCTGATAAGGATACAAGGATGACCTATCACAAAAAAATATATACACATTCTAGCAATAAAACGACCTAATTTAAGTTAGGCCAAAATTATTACAACATTTTTAATAATAAAAGAACCTAAATCAAATTAAGTCACACATAATCATAAAGTAATTAGAGTTAAAGTGACAATAAAAAGTGTTTTATTTTTTATTTAAAAAAATATTAAATTTATTTCAAATTTTATTGAAAATTATCTTAGTATAATTCCCCATTATCTAATTAAAATAAATAAACCTAAGATTTACTTATATTTTTTAAAGATACAGGACATAGAATGATCAAACTCCTCATTTTCAAACACATTTTTCGTGATTCCCAAAAGTTATGAATTTTGGATAGAGTCACTTTAATTCTCACCATGCGATATTATGAGCACATAGGTATTTTATCGTGAATGTTTTACTAGTTATTTGCGTTCTTTATATAAGTAGTTTTTGCAAAGCTGTAAAGACTAAGACAGAAGCTGCCAGGGGATTTTAAGATATGATGCACTTTGTAGGATAAGAAAACAATTTAATATGTATATAAATAAAAATGGCAAACATAATACTGACCGTTTCTTTTCAGACAAAGGTCTGAACATCTGGAAGAACACGGTGGAAGCTCGCAAATTTATCACGCGCTCCAATTCGCGCATAAGACTGTGAACTCGGCGGCGAGCGAACTCCATCACTGCGCTTTCCAGGATCTGAGGAATTTAGGCTTGAATAGACATACACCCATTGCAAGTATAGACATATGAAAGAACGCATAGGAAACATTAAAAGTGTAAAATTTATAGTTAAGTTATAAATTTAATCTCGGGAGGTAAGCAGAGAAAATTTCTTTGGCCGCGACATCAAAAGCCTGTCATTAGGGCTTTCTGTGTGGGCATCTTAACTCGTAGGAATGAGCGCAGGTTTGACTTTACGATAGACTAATAATTTTCCTTATTAATATGGGAATGTTAGTTGATGACCCCTATGACTAGAATTTCTCTGGTTTCAGCTTTGTAAATGGCTCTTAAGAGCCTCGTGACTAATACGCGCTTGATCTTTGATTTTGCGACTCTTTTAGCCCATTTGCCAGAAATGACGCTATAGCCTTCCTATTTTTATATCTAGGTGCTGTCAGTGTTACGGTTTGCAAGTTACTTAACTTTTGAGCTGATGCCATGGCCGGAAGAATAGTGTTATAGAAATGTTACTTCACTTAATAGAAATACTTTGCGATTACCTAAAAAATGATTTCCCTTTGTTATAGTAACAGAGTTTTCATAGGCGGGTCAAAACTTAATGAACAGAAAGAAAACTGAGATATACATTTTTTATAGCTCCCCAGACTAACATATATAAAATTTAGACATATATACCATAACGAAAGTATAAATATAGTATAAGTATAATTATTAAGGTTTAGGGGTGTCTGGCATAGCAACTGTAATCTAAACTCTAATAAAATACCAAATACACAATACTCTTTTATTCATTATCACTTTCAAATACCAACTTAGTACAATCAATAAATTATATGTGTTCACTTCAACGGTTCGACTGCAAGAGAGGCCGCTCCGCTCGCGTACAGCCATTATAAACACTCTGTTCTTGTTGCAACTTCACTGCTAGATGGCGTTGTCGAACTTATGTTGCCAACACAACTGTCATAAGTGTCGAGCAATAAAAAATTGAGTTTTATACTTTCACGAAGTTTAGGTACTATTTTATACATCTTTACTACCTGTTACCTGAACAAAAAACCTTTTAGCTTCTATAAAATAACGAAGATCTGGCTGTCGTGGGCTCTTGCTCTATAAGGGACACTTTTAAGATTAGAATTGATATCTAAATAGTTTCCTCTGATTAGAATAGCGAAATAACGCCTAACACTAAGTCACGTGCTCTTAATAATTTTATCGTCAGTAGTTTTATGAGGTACGTTTATCGCCTAAGTTTCTGTGGTTAGGTAAGGTTAAAAAGCCAACGTTGAACGCAAATAAAAAAAAACCAGCCAAGTGCGAGTTAGACTCAGGCTTAGGGTTCCGTACCATTATCTATAAAACGTTTTTTTGAAAATTCACGTTTTTTGTATTGGAGCTAACTTAAATATTTATTTTATTTTATATTTTAGTATTTGTTGTTATAACGGCAATAGAAATACATTATCTGTGACAATTTCAACTGTCTAACTATCACGGTTCGACATCTTAACTCGTAAGAATAAGCGCAGGTTTGACTTTACGATAGACTAATAATTTTCCTTATTAATATGGGAATGTTAGTTGATGACCCCTATGACTAGAATTTCTCTGGTTTTAGCTTTGTAAATGGCTCATAAGAGCCTCGTGACTAATACGCGCTTGATCTTTGATTTTGCGACTCTTTTAGCCCATTTGCCAGAAATGACGCTATAGCCTTCCTATTTTTATATCTAGGTGCTGTCAGTGTTACGGTTTGTAAGTTACTTAACTTTTGATGCCAGGGCCGGAAGAATAGTGTTTTAGAAATGTTACTTCACTAAATAGAATTACTTTGCGATTTCCTAAAAAATGATTTCGCTTTGTTATAGTAACAGAGTTTTCATAGGCGCGTCAAAACTTAATGAACAGAAAGAAAACTGAGATATACATTTTTAATAGGTCCCCAGATAACATAGGTATATACAATTTAGACATAAACCATAACGGAAATATAAATATATGTAGTATAAGTATAATTATTAAGGTCCAGCAATTAGTGACGAGATTTCTAAAGTTATCCCGAAGAAAATATAAAAAATTGAGTTTTATACTTTCACGAAGTTTAGGTACTATTTTATACATCTTTAGTACCTGTTACCTGCACAAAAAAGCTTTTAGCTTCTATAAAATAACGAAGATCTGGCCGTCGTCGTGGGCTCTTACTCGGGGACATGTTTAAGATTAGAATTGATATCTAAATAGTTTCCTCTGATTAGAATTGCGAAATAACGCCTAACACTATGTCACGTGCTCTTAGTAATTTTATCGTCAGTAGTTTTATGAGGTACGTTTATCGCCTAAGTTTCTGTGGTTAGGTAAGGTTAAAAAGCCAACGTTGAACACAGATAAAAAAAAACCGGCCAAGTGCGAGTTAGACTCAGGCTTAGGGTTCCGTGCCATTATCTATAAAACGTTTTTTTTTTAAATTCACGTTTGATGTATGGGAGCCAACTTATATATTTATTTAATTTTGTAGTTTAGTATTTGCTGTTGTAACGGTAATAGAAATACATCATCTGTGGAAATTTCAACTGTCTAACGATCACGGTTCATGAGATCAGCCTGGTGACAGACGGACAGACAGACAGCCAGCGAAGTCTTAGTAATAGGGTCCCGTTTTACCCTTTGGGTACGGAATCCTAAAAAAGATTTGTTTCCAACAAGCACGGATAATCCTTAACTTAGTTTTCATTCAAGACAATATAATTAATTACGTTTAGTTTACATAATAGTTCATTATGAAGCATGCAAAATTATCAGTACAACCTAGGAACACTGAGCGGTGAGGTTCAAGCATTATCCGGAGTATCGCTGCAACTGTCTTGGATCCCGCAACGAATTTATGCAGAAAGAAACAAGGAGGAGTTAGAAAATGAATAGTTACACTACACACACCTCACAATAGTCAGACTAAATAGTAATTAATTGGGATATTCCATAGATAATCGCACTAAGCATTTTGTGACTACATCTACATAATATTCGGTATATAAATAAATGTTAATTTATCATTTTCGCTTAGCTAATAAATTAAAACAAGTATCGATCGAATCAATATTCAGAAAAGATCGTCTAAATGGCGGCTAGTGCTCTTTATTTACCCACAGTTTATTCTGACGGGGGCAAAATAATAAGATCCACATGTCGGCAGTAACTGAACCTACATAAATTATAATAATTTAAGAAGCGTTCGAGGTTGTAAGGGATACAAGTTTGGTGGGCTTTCCTATTTGAATAGAACTTGGTCAAGATTCAACATTTTTCTCCAGCCTCCGGCCAACTTCCTTTCTTTGTTGCTTTTCTTCGGCTTTCTTACATCTACTTTCATTATATTATCTAAAACAAACCTCTGCTTTCTGATAGTTTGTATAGGATACTTTAATTTTATACCTAGTCATCATCATTATAACAGCTGTAAAATGTCCACTGCCGGATAAAGCCTCCACCAAGCATCATCTTGGCGATTATGGCATATCCCCCATGCCATAATCGCCACGCTTACTTGGCAGACGGGATGGCGATCCCAGCAAGATGGTCATAGACTTCATAGTACGCACAAGGATGCTGATACCCGCCCTCGGGTAGATATTCCGTCAGGTGGACTTCTACGGGGGGCCACGGGATGAGATGGGGTGATGATGATATTCTGAATTCGGGATTATATTCAGAATATACCAAGAACTAGTCATCAAAAAACATCCTCAAAGTTCCTATGATATTATGACACACGATCAATATCCATAATCTCGTCCCAATGCCATTATTTAACTATTTTTGGTATCTGCAATAATAATAATAATATCCTGGGACATCATTCACACACGGCCATCTGATCCCAAACTAAGCACAGCTTGTAGTGTACTATAGAAACCAGATAACTGAAATACTTACATACCTATACTACGTTTTTTTTTGTAAATACATAGGTACGTATATAGATGATTACAGTCAGGACAGACTCAGGATAGGCAGATATATTCATGCACACAAATATCTGTCCTGGGTGGGAATCGAACCCTCCGCGGCGTGACAAGCTAGCATTTGCCAACCGCGGCAACAGGCCCGTCAATATGAAGAGCTTGATGTATTAACTATTATATATTACGTATAGATTCTTAGTATAAAGTCTAAGAAGAGTCTAAAATATACCGCTTCCTTTAGTTCTTGAAATTTGGTACCTACGTACTCCCAGTCATATTTCTATCAACCTGCTATCTATCTGTTTCCTCGTCTGTGTATTACGGATATCAAGCTTGCCAATAAAAAGTTATACGCCTGAAATTTGTGTCTTTACTATAGAACTTACCTATAATCATTTATTAGATTAGAAATTTTATTTTAGAAAGTGCCTCAATTAATATGGGCATGGTGTCTAAAAAATATTATTTTCTACGTCCGGTATGTGCGTTGCTATTTCTAAAGACTATGTATAATATTTCTTTTTAGTGCGAGTGAATTTATTCTCTTTATTTAGTAAAAAATCAAGCTAAAAATCATAGCTTAGTTGAACAATGTCACACAGATCATCCTAGCCCCAAACTAAGCAAAGCTTGTACTATGGGTACCAGGTGACGATATACATACTTATATAGATAGATAAATACTTATATACATAGAAAACATCCATGACTCAGAAACGAATATTCGTGCTCATCACACAAATATTTGCACTTACCGGGATTCGAACCCAGGACCACCAGCTTCGTAGGCAGGAGCACTACCAACTAGGCTACGGTGACCGTCATATATAATATCCTGGGACATTATTATCACATCACACAGCAGAGCTTGTACACACGGCTATATATCAAGCTATTTCCAGTATAAGCTGATCTCGCATTGTATAGGAATTCCATTCAATTAGAGGTCAGCTTATAGTGGAAACGTATAGCTTGATATGTAGCCGTGTGTACTATGGAAACCAGATAACTGATATATTACATATACCTACTACTTTTCTTATGTAAATAAATACTTATATAGATAATTCTGCCCAGACTGAGGAAAAACAGACAAGTTCATGCACACAAAAATCTTTCCTGGGTGGGAATCGAACGCATGATCTGCGGCGTAAAAAGCAAGCATACATCAACCCGCTCGATATATTCTAAGTAAGTAGCAGTTAGTTCTTTTAATTTATAAAATGAAAATAGTAGCTTATGTCTCAAACGTATCAATATTTGTCGATATATACTTAGAAATATAGTAATATCTTTTGAAAACTTCAGCAATATGTCCTAAACTAATTCGTTACTCGTAGAATAACTCGTCATGAGTATCAGAACCATTTGTCACATTCAGGAACAATCTAGTCTAGTCATTCCTGCGGCAAGATCTCATAAAAACCTACATAAAATGAGTCCAAACTCGATATACTTGGGATAACCCGTCATGGGACTCCATGTCGTTTTATTATATATGTATCTCTTCAGCTCCTATTCTACCATAGCGAAATATTAAATAAACAACTGTACTGAGATCTAATATTAGTTTCATTCAAATCTGTTCAGTATCTTAGCGAAATATTCGAACGAATTGACAAACAAATTGTCAAACCGAAATAAAAACACTTTTCGATAACTACGTATATAGCTATATACGATTAATAACGTTGCCCTTCATGGTTTGCCGTAGTCACCGCGCTTGGCATGCGAGTTGTCGTCCGCAGTTAGGTGGTAGCTAGTACTAGCTAAAGTGTATTATCTGTGGCTAGTACACAAGTAGTGGTGCTGCTGCCCGAGTACCTGCTGTATCCCTTAGTCGCCTTTCACAACACCCACAGAATAGTAAGGAAAGGCTTGTTCTTTCTGAGCCAGCAACCACACGGCCTGGCCGGAAACGAGACGGCATATATCTCATTTTACTGCTAGTTATATAGTAGATACAGGATATTTAGGCATTTGACTGCCTCGTTGGTCTAGCGGTAGCGTGTTCACCCGCAGAGAACGAGGCCCTGGGTTCAAATCCCGGGTCGGGCCAAAAAGTGATTTTGGGACTTTACTGTAAAAAGAAAAATTTCTCAGCATCAGCCCGAAGTCTGGGAGTTGGGGGTATTATACCCCCGTGCCTCGGAGAGCACGTAAAGCCGTCGGTCCTGTACCTGACCTCTTTCCGGTCGTGTCGCATAGGCGTCCCATCGTATCATGAGAGTGATGGAATAGAAAGTGCTCCTGTGTTTGCGCACACACTTGAGCACTATAATGTGTCCCGCGCAGATGGCTAATCTCTGTTGAGACTGGCCGCCGTGGCCGAAATTCGGCTAGGAGGACATTATAATTATTATTATTATTTAGGCATTATGTCCAATAGATGAATCCATCATTAATACAGTTACGAATATATTAAAGCGTCAGAAATTAATAATTCGCCGTTCGTGAGGAGTCCCGTTTAATGCGGAAATCTAAGCGAATCAGCATACGAAATGAGTTTGTGCAGTTATTCAGTTAGCAGTTCTGATGTGGGTAGGAAATTTGAAATGTTACTGTAATTGCGTTAAGCATTCGAATGTTCCTGGATGTTTATTTATATTCCACAAGCTTTCACCCGCAGCATCACCCGCGTGTTGATTTCCCGCTGGGAAAACACGTCTTTTTAGTGACTTTCAGTTACAGATAAGGATGTGTGACCGAAACGAGAACATCACAAATGAAATGAAACTAAATGACGAAGGCTTTGGAACGCCGACGAAGGGATAGGAAAACCTAAGTACAAAAGGCTTTTGGCTTTTACTTAGGTTTTCCTACTTCTGAATCAGTATCTGTATTTTACTGTATTTTCAAGCTTAGAAAACTTACAGCTAATTATACACTAATAAGGTTGTATTTTTAATTGAAGGCCAATAATTACAAGTTTTCAATTATACTATTTATACAATTGCTTATTAAAAACAATACAGGCACACAATAAAATGGTGAAGATTAACCATTAAATTTTTAGATAAATATTTGTTACATAAGATATTTTTCATTTGTGGAGCGCTCATATTAAAAGGATCAATGTCAACTCTCTGGCACGCATCATTGTACAGGACAAGCCCTCAACAGAAACGAGTTTTTTCTATAGTTACTCTGTGCGGCAGAAGTATTAAGAAGGTGGTATCTTCGAAGTAACGCCGATGGTACTAACAAGTTCAGTAACATCGGTCGATCCGTTCATAATGTTATGTAAAAGAGAAATATCCGCTATATTTCTTCGCTCCTGAAGAGGAAGCTGGTGGAACTTTCTGCAACGACTATAGTAATCGGTACTTAACTAATATAAAACTGACGGATACAAAGTGCATTCAGAATCATAACAACTATTTATGGGTCACAAAAATATGAATATCAGGATCGCGGGTGTATTTCTCAGATTGGCCTAAATATATTGTAGTTATTTGGTACCTTCTGTGTACTTTTACGTACCTCTCCTGAAAATCTGTGTACCTACGCCCGTACAGTGACATTTGAAATATTAGGTACACCCGCTATCCTGATGTCAGAACCGCGGGTGTACTGTTAAACAGTGTACCAAGTTATATATATTGGTTAAGTGCATTTGGTACCTTTTGTGTACCTCATGAAACAAGTATTAAACAAATAAAATACGGTATGCTTCTTGAGAAATTTAATAAATCATTTTTGACTTTTACGTCGTTACTATTTTATTTAAAAAAAAACGTAGTAACCGAACCCAGAACCTTCACATGAAGCATATACTATTATTCCCTTACCGGGAATCGAACCCAGAACCTTCACATTAAGCATATACTATTATTCCCTTACCGGGAATCGAACCCAGAACCTTCACATTCAGCATATTCGCTTACCGGGAATCGAACCCAGAACCTTCACATTAAGCATATACTATTATTCCCTTACCGGGAATCGAACCCAGAACCTTCACATTTAGCATATATCCATTATTCCTATATATATATATATATACAGGGATACAGGGGATCGAACCCCGGACCCCGCATTAAACATGTAGGCACAAAAGTGGCTGTACCGGGAATCGAAACAGAAAAAAATTGAGTTAAGTATTTTTGTATTGATGGCACTTGGGTTCCTCTAGTGCAAAATGCAAGGACTACATTTCCTTGTTTCCTGTTTATGTTTATTTATGTTTATGTTCCTGGTTCTGGGTTCGATTCCCGGTAAGCGAATAGTATATGCTTAACGTGAAGGTTCTGGGTTCGATTACTACGGTTATTTTTAATAAAATAGTAACGACGTAAAAGTGAAAAATGATTTATTAAATTTCTTAAGAAGCAAACCGTATTTTATTTGTTTAATACTTGTTTCATGAGGTACTCAAGAGGTACCAAATGTACTTAACCAATATATGTAACTTGGTACACTGTTTAACAGTACACCCGCGGTTTTGACATCAGGATAGCGGGTGTACCTAATGTTTCAAATGTCACTGTACGGGCGTAGGTACACAGATTTACAGGAGAGGTACGTAAAAGTACACAGAAGGTACCAAATGACTGCAATATATTTAGGCCAATCTGAGAAATACACCCGCGATCCTGATATTCATACAAAAATTGTTGTCCTGTGCGGGAATCAAACTCGGAACACGAAGTGGTAAGGCGGCTGTCTTAACTGTTGCGCCACACGTGCAGTTACAGTCGTCAAACAGAGAACATTAGTTAAACTGTGTCAGAAGCCTACTAGGCGGCTTGTTGACAAAACACTGATAAGAGTCTATTGTCAAAGTTAGAGACACTCAAGTAGTGTCAAAATACTTCAAGCCGCCTAGAAGTCCTCTAACATGGCTTGACAACTGAATAGAAAAATTAAATTTAATATTTTAGCCAATTTACAAAATTTTTTTCGTTTCTAGACAAAATTAGACAATACTTCGTAACGGGGCGTATAGAATGAATAGAAAAATATAGAAAATAAAGAAAATAAAAAATATAGAACTGCCCAAATTTACTGTGAAAAATATTTTTTCTGATTTTTCGTACTGAAAATTGGTTTCGTTATCAAATTAATTTTCATTTGAATTCTCATTACAATAATTGTAACATAACGACTGGATTGTTACTCAGGATCGTGAACTTAGTTATAAAAACCCCTAAAAATATTCCAAATTTAGAGTAGCAATAGCATCGATAATAGCTTTACAGATCGCAGGGTACCCTTTTTTTAGGCAGGGGGAATGCCACCCGCAAAAAGCGTCTGCGGGTGGTTATGTCGGACTCGCACCGGCTAAACCTAACCTGCCGTGGACTTCTCGTGGCGCCTTATGGGAGGAGCCCCGGGAACGCGGGTATGCTGCTTCCCCTTTTGCGCAATGTCCCAGATGGTCGGGACACGACTCCTGCCAGTCCAGCACAGCGACTGTAGTGTCGCCAGCCAGCATCGCATACACGACTGCTGGCGGCGAACGATCCCGTCCGATCTCAGCGACCATTACTCGTCTCTCGGCCTCCCAGGTCGGGCACTCCTCCAGCATATGCTGGGCAGAGTCCAGGTCGTTCCCGCAATGGTGACAATGTGTCGTCACTTCTCGGCCGATCCAGCACAGATACTCACCGAAACACCCGTGTCCGGTGAGTATCTGAGTCAGTCTGTAGGTGACGTAACCGCCCTTCCTTCCTACCCAGGCCTCGAGGTGAGGCAGGATAGCACCGACGGCACAAATCGCAGGATACCTACAGTAAGACTACCTAGGAAATAAAGACTAATGTCTGGTGTCAAGGTTAAAGTGTGCCTACCGATGTGCCATCAGCTGTTCAAAGTTGGACCATCACTTATTTCAAGCGTCTATTATTCAAATAATTTCTGATTTTACTTATCGTTGAATACTTAATGCTTAATTAAACCCATTAACATTGCCATTTGCTTTGATTCATCCGTCTTCTTAATTTGACAGCTTGTGTAATTTGACGATAATTTATAATAATTAAGATTAATTTTCAGAGCCTTTCCAGATTCAAGAAAATAAGAAATATTGTGTGTTTTCCCCGTGTGAAGGTGGAATAGAATATAATACTTCCTCAACACTTTTTGGCTACCTCGTTGGTCTAGACTTAAACAAACAATAAGCTCCCGTATTCGGATCCGGACGGGGTCAAAAAGGACGGACGGAGTCTAGAAATTGGCGGTGCTATACGCTCGTCCTTCGGAGAGCACATAAATCTCTCTTCCCGATCGATTCCGATAGTAGTATTATGTAGTCCGGGTAGATTCTTATGAGTCACTTCAGTATTAGTAAAATATAAATATATCTCGGGACAAATAACTAGCTGCCATCTGATCCCAAACTAGGCAGAACTTGTATTATGGTAATCAGACAACTGATAAACATACTTAAATATTTCTAAATACATACAATAAATATATTACAAATAAATTACACCCAGACACAGAAAAAAAAAACTGTTTGACAGAAAAATGTTTCTACTCGGTGCAGCAACCGATCCCCTAGTATCCCTTTGGATAATGGCATAATATTTTTGTTATTGTTGTTGTTGAAGAAACCTAAATTTATGTACTTTTAATTGTTGTATATGTTTTAATTGACGGGTTCGGCATGAACCTAGTTATATAATTGTTTAATATTTCCATAGCAGTATTTGGTCAGACATTTAGAAACATATTGTAATAAACAAATTTAAACATAGTTAAATACCTGTAATGACCATGTTTCATTCAAATAAATTGATCTTTTCATATCATGGTCATGCTCACCTTTTGTCTGGTGAAAAATGTCTATATAATCTATGAGTCTGTGTGTTTATCTGTGACATTGTTGATCATAATTGGATGATTCCATTTCAATGCTTTTCCCGTCAGTAAGTTTAAAAGTGATGCTTTTTAACCCTTAATCGGTCATAACGTATTTTCACAATCTATTGGCTTAAGCTCTTAATAGAGTTTATAATCAGATGCAAACTATTATTTATTTTATTAATAAATAAAGCAATAAAGTGTACTTATTATTATCATACCATAGTCCGCTTAAGGGTTATTAATAAGACTTTACGGAAATCAATCCAAAACCAAGTTAAATCGCTTTCTCAGTTGGCGTCGACAGATTTTAATGGTTAGTTAAAGCGAGATGGTTAAGAAGTTAGATAATTTTCACAACTTGGCGCTCATAATTAAGTTTAAGACTTTACCTCATCTAGAATTGTAATCGGTGCTGTAGGTAGAAGGGTTTCCATGTCCATTCTAGCTCGGGCTTGTCCTAAGATCATCAGAGGGTCTCCTTTCGTTGATACTGCACTAGACATGGCGTTGGCGGCTATACGCTGCGCTATCTCAGGGCTCATGCCTTTGGCACCACGTTTAGACTGCAAAAGAAATATTGGAATTAATACACTACTACCTAATCGCATGCCGTCAAGACTATCTTCTTATTCACATTTATTAATATTGATGCTATGCTATTAACATTTCACGTTAACTGTTTGGCTGATGGCGGATGGCGACGACTATCACAATCAGATCCCATCTTGTGGGTGTCTGCCGAGGCAATATCTACCAGAGAACGGGCAGCAATGTCTCTTTGTGTATTTTTATGAAAATTATTCTGTGATCGCCAACACGTTTACCAAGCGTGGCGATTATAGGATATCCCTAGATGATGGTCGCACTCTATTGTGGAGAGCTTTGGGGACGCCATTTTCCAACTCTTACCAACTGTTGAAGTCATTTGTCTGATACGATGATTACGATTCTACATTAATTACGCTCGAATATGCCAATTTCAAATAAAAATTAAAATACTGAACGATGTAAAATAAAATATTTGGGATAGTAAATAAGTATACACGTGATTGCGTCCGAACTATTCACAGCAGAATAGCTGAGCGTAATCGAAGACTTTCTATGAATTTAGTGTTATTTGTCGTTAATTGTTGCTGCCATCTTTTAGCTGTTTTATTATTATAATTATTCATGCTTATTGAAAACTTTTTGATCTATTAAATGGTTAATGTTTAATAGACATAAATATTTGACTTTTAATCGATATCACAAGTATACTGTATTCGGCTGTAAGGTGCTACGTGATTTCTCCTTAGGATATTTTTTTTATTCTATAGGATATGCTTTCGGAACGGGAAGATTACAAATATGTGGAACATTTGTTCTATAGGAAACTCATATCTATATTGAAATCAAAATTTGGATATAAATGTAATGTAATATAATCTATTCCTTTGTCACAGCTCGTTTCTGCAATGTTCGTGCAGCCCACTGGTGTTACAGGTGTCTATGGGCGGCGGTGATTACTTACCTACCATCATTACTTACATACCGCTTGCTCGTTTGCCTTGCATAATAAAATATCTCTCCATATGTGACGGTCACCATAGCCTAGTTGGTAGTGCTCCTGCCTACGAAGCTGGTGGTCCTGGGTTCGAATCCCGGTAAGTGCAAATATTTGTGTGATGAGCACGAATATTTGTTTCTGAGTCATGGATGTTTTCTATGTATATATGTATTTATCTATCTATATAAGTATGTATATCGTCGCCTGGTACCCATAGTACAAGCTTTGCTTAGTTTGGGGCTAGGATGATCTGTGTGACATTGTCCCCAGATATTATTATTATATATAAATATTCGTAGATACCACCTAAATAAATCTCGGTACGTACTTGAATATGTGTGGGCCATCTTCGAGCCAATCCTTAACATTAAGGATGGTTATAATCATAAACAGTCATGCATCAAATTGTCATAGAAAAAAACATCTATTAACATTAAATTTTACGTTGTTTTTAGTTGTAAGTTTCACTTTTTTGGGATTTACTTAGAGCAGAGATACTCTATCTATATCAATAACACGGATGATCCCTACACTAACTTTTGCTATTCTTAAATTCTAAACCACAATTCCAGTAAGGTTTGCAATAAATCTTGTCTAATCTCACTCGTCGGTAAGAATGATAGATATGTCTATCGTTGGAATTGAATGTCAAAAGTTTCAGACGAGACCTATCGTATTGTCCATCTCATCTAAATTTCTTTTAAATAGATGTGTCAGAATGCTACGAATTACATATATTTTATTAAATTTTAACTTATATTTGTAATTGAAGTTGTCGTTGATATAAATGAAAAGAGAAAGATGTACTGTTTGATCACAATATACGAACTCTCTTTAACCTCTGTAATTCTTATTAACAGCACTTAATACAATACGCATACAAGGTGTAATATAAATAGTAGTCGTAACTAAAGATCATTTACCTATGAAACTGAAGAATAACATACACAATATAAATAAAAACACATTATATTTCCATAGAAGAAAAACGATCCACCGATGCATTTAGTCTGGGAGGCAAATAAAATAATTCGTACTAGCTGTGCCCAGCGGTTTTAACTGCATTAAAGTTTATAAATAATATCCGATGTGTTATTCAGATGTATAAGCTATAAAGTAATAAACATCCATTCATCCATCCTCACAAACATCGCATTTATAATTTTAGTAAGAATTTCATTTCAGCTTTTTAAGTTTTGTCCACTACATGTTACACCTTGTACCTATATGGTTGACTTAAAAAATGTATTTCCAAGATTGGAACAACAACATATTTTGCTACAAACACTGTTCACAAGAGCTATTTTGGTTCGGTAATTGAATACTATGTAATTATAAGCTCCTGAATGTGATGTTTTCATTGGTGTACAGACGCCAGTACATCGAGCTACCCCAATGTGTCTAAGTTCTTTTATAGATTTTCAACTTTATCACAAAAGTATAAGGTTCACTTTCAATTGGGGAAATTTGACACCCTGGGGTAGCTTGATGTGCTGGCGTCTGTACAATAAAGAGTCTATCTGTATGTCTGTTGCAGATCGCAAAATCTAAAGTTACAGTATAGTACAATCATCACGTACCTTTTCAAACTCCAAGCCCATTTTCCTGACGAGCTTAGCAGCCTTCTGGCTTCCGCCATGTATATTTTTCCAGTTAGCCAATCTGATACGCTGGAGTTCCAAGTCAGCGTTGTATGCGTAGATTGCCGCTTTTCTATAGAAGAAATAATATGAAGGTTAGGGTTAGACAGCAGTTATCTTCTCTATTTTCAAATTGGACTACTAAGGATCAAAGAATTACATGCACCAATTGCCAACCGTCAAACGTTCGACTTATTCCAACTATTTGCCAATGTATAGTGAGCGCACTTGTATAAGGAAATCTTTCCCTAGTCCGGGACCCCGCTAGTAGTAGTGGTAGTAGCAAGTAGGTAGTAGTAGCACCGGCTACCGCCTAATTCGCCGGTTATCGTGATCGTGACCGGCGTTCAAATAGATGAAGTTTAAAAAGAATCATTCTGTCAATCGATCTTGTGACTTTCCTTATCTCTGTAAATTTATAACTGTATACATCCTATCTACTATATAAAAATAAGTCGGGTTTTCCTTCCTGACGCTATAACTCCAGAACGCACGAACCGATTTCCACGGTTTTGCATTCGTTGGAATGGTCTCGGGCTCCGTGAGGTTTATAGCAAAGAAAATTTATAAAATTTAACGCAGGTAACACCGCGGGGCACAGCTAGTATTTTATAATATAAAGAAATAATTACAAGATAGTTTGATTGTTAAACTTTCTCGTCTTAAATACTCAAAGAATAATCATGACATATTGCACATAGATTATAATTTATAAGGCGTGAATCAAAGGACATAGGACACACCTTACATTGAGAACAAAGAACCGTTTTCAAGGGATTCTGAAATAACAGGATATTAAAACGAGCAAAACTGCGGGTAAAAGCTAGTGAGTCATAAATAAGACCCATTTTATCTTTTGCAACATTGGACCCACCGTCTTTTTAACCGACTTCAAAAGAAGGAGGTTCTCAAGTTGACCGGTTTTTTTTTATTATGTATTTACACCGATTACTCAGAGATTTATGACCCGATTTACGTGATTCTTTTTTAGTTTGATGCGGAATAGTTGCCATTTGGACCCATATAAATTTTATATAGTTTGGCCCAGTAGTTTTCATTTTATGATCATTTTTGTATGAAAATGTTTGTTTATGTGGACGATGTAATTGTCTTTGGCACGGATGTTTTTTAAATCTTAGCCAGTCTGGCTAGACTCATACTGTTCAAGTATTTGTTGGCTTGAAAACGAGTATTAAGGACAGTATCAGGCTAGGGTTTGATACGCGTGAATAAGTTCGTTTTGGGACGCGCATGTCGGCGCATCTTTTAAGTACGTTCACCGTTTACGCTGAGATTTATGAACCGATTTACGTGAATCTTCTTTAGTTTGATGCGGAATAGCTGCTATTTTTTTTAATAGGCCCAGCAGACTCGTTGTCTACTTGATCATTAATACGTCTAGTCTATGAGCCTAGACGAGATATACACCGGCGCGTACTAACACAGTGGCGCGCCAACGTGCCGTCGGTACGCTGCGGTGGTTGAGCCGACCATTATGTATGCGGCCAGCGTATGGGCACAGAATACACATAAGCAGTACATAGTTAGGAGGCTCAACCACATCAGTAGAAAATTTGCCATATTGATTGCACGCGCCCACAGAACTGCGTCTTATGCCTCAGTTATGTGTTTGTCCGGCCTGCTGCCACTGGACCTGCGTGTGAGGGAATCCGCTCAACTGTACGAACACAAGAGAGGGAAACCGCTGACCGAAATCCCAGGGAGGGAAACGGAAAAGAGGGTCAGCGTGTTTGAGCTACCCCATCCAGCGGACCGACTGGTCATATCGCACGGACTACTTCACACGCAGGAAGAGGTCGATAGTGTCCAAGGCCCAAAGATCTACACCGATGGTAGCAAAATAGAGGGTAAGGTGGGAGGCGCCGCTACCCTATGGGTGGACGGAGCCGAAACTAAGCAAGCAAGTTTTACATTGGCACGTTACAACACCGTATATCAGGCTGAGCTTGTAGCAATAGCAAAAGCGATCCATACTGTCCAAAATTAAACTTTGTCCATATTTTAAGCGACTCACGATCAGCACTAGAGGCACTGGCCCGTTCCGACAATACCCATCCCATAGTGGCGGAGATTCAAAATAAAATCAGGACCCTCCAGAAATCGGGTAAAGAAATCAAACTCCACTGGGTCAAGGCCCATGAGGGTATTGTCGGAAACGAAAGAGCGGATGAGCTAGCCAAACAAGCCGCCCTCACCAGGAAGACAAAACCTCTATACGACAAAGTGCCAGTATGCCATATCAAAAGGCTAATTAGACAAAATACTATAGAAATCTGGCAGGACAGATATGGTAAGATGGAAACTGGACGCGTCACCAAAATCTTATGGCCTGATCTAAAAGAAGCTCATAACGTGATCCGTAAAATAAATGCTAGTAATATAACAACACAGCTGTGGACGGGGCATGGTGGGTTCGGTGAGTACCTTCATCGATTTAAACTTAAAGCTAGTGCCCAATTTCCATGCGACCCGGATCAAGACGAAACAATTGTACACATAATCGACCACTGCCCCAGATTCGCTTTGTGGAGGCATGATGCACAGCAAAAAATGAGGCTGGACATAAAATCTGACCTATATGCGGACATCATGACAGACAAGACAGACAGACAAATATTTCTGGATTTTGCTTGCAGGGTGGTCAGAACAGTTGCAAAACAAAATGGTAGCACAGCGATATAGGCCAAATCAAAAGGGTGATACTTAGGTTAAGTTATTAGTTATAGGAAATTATACAAGTATTCTGACTGTTTTATTGTTTTATATCGTCTTTTTTACAGAATTTTATGGATTTATTTTAAAATTGTTTAGTAATAAGTAATATACAATGTTTGAAATAGGAAATTATACAAGTATTCTGATTATTTTATTGTTTTATAATGTCTTATTTTTACTGAATTTTATGGATTTTATTTAAAAATAGTTTAGTAATAAGTAATATACAATGTTTGATAATTATTTAATTGTTATTGTTGTATTGTCCATAAATGTACGTATTGCAAAAATGTAACACCAAAGAAAAGAAGTAAGAATAATATAAGAGAGAATAATATATATGAAGTAAAAATAATAAAATAGAAAAAAAAACAAAAGTAAACAAGAAACAAGCAAAATGTACAAGAAACGAAAATAGTAATATAAACTAAATAATAAAACAATAAATGTAAAATAGAAATAAGATAAAACTGTATACACAAAGTGAGAAATGTATAACTTTGTAAATTTTAATGAATAAATGTAATAAAAATACCCAGATATAATGAAAGAAATAATATATATTTAAGTGTGTAGAATAAGTATATTAACTATCTAATACCGTAGTAAAAACATAAGGGCGCCATTTACATTAGAAATAAGAAAAATGTAAAAGATATGTAATTATAATTAAGAAATGGAATTGTAATATAAACTAATAAAATCAACAAATGTTAAATAGAAATAAGTAATAAACTGTATACAATAGGAAAGTCTGTATAAACTTGGAAATCTTAATAAAGAAATAAATAAATAGATTAATAAATAAAGAAATGTAATAGAATAAGAATATAAACTTCTAAAGTTAATAATAAAGAAAACTCTGAAAAAATTATTTACCCCATAGCGCCAATGTTGCCACATTATGATAGTGGCAGAGAAAGTCGGAGGCTAGTTAGCCCGAAAAAAAAAAAAAAAAAAAGTTTCGTCGGTGCCATCCTGCCTCACCTCGAGGCTTGGGTCGGAAGGAAGGGTGGTTACGTCACCTACATACTGACTCAGATACTCACCGGACACGGGTGTTTCGGTGAGTACCTGAGCCGGATCGGCCGAGAAGTGACGACACACTGTCACCGTTGCGGAAGCGACATAGACTCGGCCCAGCATACGCTGGAGATCGCTGAGATCGGACGGGATCTGTCGCCGCCAGCAGTCGCGTGATGCGATGCTGGCAGGTGACTCCACCAAATGGGACGCCGTGGTCTCCTTCTGTGAGGCAGTCATGCTCCAGAAGGAGGCCACCGAGCGGGATCGGGAACTAGCCCATCCCGCTCGTAGACGGAGGAGGCGTTGGGGTGGAGGCGGTAGCCGAAAGCCCAACTCCCCTTGGGGCTGCGGTGGCAGTATAAAAAGTGTCCACATTTGGTTCCACATTTGGCTTGGCACCGACTTCAAACCTATAAATAGGTAGTACATACAAATCATAGTATTTCATTAATATTAAAGGTATTAGGTTTGCATAAGAGATGTATTCAATTCAATCGTTATTCAGATTTTTTTAATACTTTTTAGTTTTTGAAGTCGGTTTTTTTAAACGAAGTTTTTTTTTAACGTAACTTTAGGTTAAAGAGACTTAGATTATTAAGGCGTCTGTATGTTTTTCGTTTTTGTATGTATTGTACCTTGATATCTCCTTTCTTTGTGAACCTTCCTTAAATTTCTTCACGAGGCTTTCTTTCTCCCCTTTAAGTAAGAGATCATTGAATGCTAATACGCGTATGAACACGAAAGTTAATGGTGCGCCTTCGGTTTAAACTCGAAGCCGTTAACGCCACAGTCCAACGTCCTAACCGGCTATCTCAAGGAAATAATAATGGTAGTACTCGATTTTACACCATCTATCTTCTTTACTGATCAACTTTCACACTTCAACAGAATTGTTCTTTAAAGAAAGCAATAGATTCCTGTTTCAATAAACCGCTTTATTCTCAAGTCTATTAACTTCACGTGTCGTAGAAAGCAATTTAGATGGCATTCGGTTCACAACCAAGACTTTATTGCTCCGTAATCTGTCGCCATAAAGAAAGCAAATCAACATAAATTAGGATTACCACCGTATTGTCTAGGTTTTGTTGTCGTGCGACTGCTATTTGGTTTGATACGAGTTTTCATGACAGTTGTGTCTGCACTCCGCCCAAACGGCCGAACCGTTATTGATGACATTTTTGTGTATATTTCAGTGGGTCATTGACAATTGGACCCGGTAGGTGGTAGTAGTTACAAATGTCACAATTTAGACCAAAACACATACCTATAGGGTATATGAAAATAGAAATCTGGTACAAACTGTTGGGTGTGAGGTGTGTGTAGTAAAAAATTAGGTCAGTAATTTATAATATTTTTCACAAAATCTCCAATAATAGGTACCAGCAATTTGTTCATTATAATTAATTAAGAGGTCTTAGGCCGTGTGGTTTGCGGCCTAAAAATAATAACAGGGTCACCCCATACCAGCCCGTGGGTGTCGTAAAAGGCGACTAAGGGATGTAGCAGGTAGCCGGGAAGCAGCACCTCCTATGTACTAACCACTGCCCTACTGCACACCCCTGCAAATGGATGCATCCCTAACCTTTGGGGGAGACCTATGTCCAGCTGTGGACGATATCAGGCTGATCACGAAATGAACGTGCTGAATTATTGCTTCTTATCTGCTTTATTTATTTCAATGGCACTGGTTAGCCTAGAGTCCGAGTTGTTTAAGCTACCCAGTTGTGTCCTGACATGGCAACGACTACAACTGGGAACTCTGAACATGAATACGATAAGCTAAGCTAACTAAACTCCACTTTGGTGATATATATATAAGACTAACCGCATCTATAGGTGACCAATCATTTACGGGCCGGTGAGACCAACTGGCCTGTTATTAGCGCTTATGTCCTCTTGTAGACAGAAGTCCCCCATGTTGACAGAAGTCACCAACGTAGAATGAAGTCACAAGTGTAGACTGTTTGTGCGCCAAACTAGCTTAATTCTAACCACGGATAAACATTACAAATAGTAAATATTTCTTGATGTTTACTATTAGGGGTTAGTAACAGCGCAAAGTTCTCGTTATGGATTCATCAGTAAATATGCACCCACCTAGCTCTCAGCCTTGCACTAGCAGCCATATCATCAGCGTACAGTTTGAGCAGTAGAGCTTCTTCTTGGATTTTCATATTCTGAGCGTCAACGCGAGCCATCCATTTCCTGCTGGCCTGAAATAGTGAGGATCATCAATATACCTGTTACTTATATGCTATTTGCACTAGGGCCCATTGGCGTGATTGGCAAATGTTTTCTTTTCACGTCGGAGTTCGTGGGTTCGATTCCCACCCAGGACAGATATTTGTGTGCATGAACATGTCTGTTTGTCCTAATCTGTAAAATTTCCCCAATTGAAAGTGAACCTTATGCTTTTGTGATAAAGTTGAAAATCTATAAAATAAATTTGACAGATTGGGGTAGCTGGATGAGCTGTCGTCTGTCCATCCAAATATTTAACTAGTTTTAGTGGAACTACGAATTTTAGCTAAACCGACGTACGTTGATGCCAGGAACCACACTGATTTAATAGTTGTTTGGGATCGAACCGCACGAATTAATAAACGTGTTTCCTATTTACATTATTGAACTAGAATAACTATTAATTTAAAACCAGCAGTCTATGTTTATTTAATTGGTTTCGAAAGTGTTATGATAAGGTATTTCTAAATTACCTAGACTATAGCTTCGTTTGTTTTTATCAATATGACTGAGAAAAGGACATTTTTCGTTATATTTAAAGATTTTGTTCGAGCACTTCTCTTAAACAAGATTATAATTATACAAATTAGTCGTTTAATTTTTCATTTCACAACCAGGACAGATATTTGTGTCCATGAAAATGTCTGTTTCTAGTGTAATTATCTATATAATTATGTATTTAAAAAGTAAAATTGGGATTTTTCACCCAAAAAACATCCAATGACAGCCTGGAGTCTGGAAATTGGTTGTGGTACACGCCCGTACCTCGGAGAGCTCGTAAATATGGCGGTTCTACGCCTGATCTCTCCCCGTGTCATTAGACATTAGATTTCTATCAATGGGATAATCCGATGGGATGGCTTAATAGCCATCCCATCGGATTAAGAGAGTGAAAGAATAGAGTGTGCACTTGTGTTTCTACACACACTCCTGCACTATATTATTATATTTAAAACAACTGAGCCGGATGTATTGCCGGTGTTCGTAGCCCGCGATCTCGAAAAGCTACCTCCTATCACATTCGATCATCTGGATGTATCGAAGCTGCTAAAGGATTTAGTAATAGTAAGAGCCGAGATTGATCAAATTAAATCTTCCTATCAAGACGAGCTGCAAAGCGTAAAAACTGAGTGTAACATGAAATTACAGTCGTTACCATGCGCGGCCGTTAATGTCAACACAAAGCGAGGTGCATCCAGCGATAATAATACTTTGTGCGTGTTTCAAGAAGACTCACTGGATTGTTCGGGTCAGTTATTATCATTAGGAGCAAATAATAAACCTAATCATAATTGTCCGAATATTAACATGATTCCGATGGAGGGTAGTGCAGACACATATTCCACAACGGTTAACCGATGCGTATCACACAACGGTGACAGAGACGACACCATCCGCGCGACAAGTATAGGAGACCGCGCCGATGTGTCATCGTTACCGTTATCAGTAATGGCAAAACTGCCTAGTGGACGGCCGAGTGAAGCGATGACTCATGCGACGTCGATTGCATCTCGTCCGTCGTACTCGAGCGTCGCAGCTATTGAAACAAAAGATGGTTTTACGATTGTGCAACATAAGAAACAGAAGTATAAAGATAGGTTCAGAGGAAAAACGGGTACAAATGTCCTCGAATCCGAAGAGAAGTTCAGATCGGCTGACAGACAAATACCTATATTTATATCTAATGTACATAGAGACACATTAGAATCGGATATAACTTGTTATATTGAAAAGAAAACTGCGGAAAAAGTAAATCTAGAAAGAATAGATATTAAGCGGCAATGTGAACACAAGGCTTATAAGTTTTTTGTATCCCAGAGTAAGTTACAATTATACTTGGATGAGAAACTGTGGCCACAAGGGATATTATTTCGACGTTTTGTTAACTACAAACCGAAACGTGTAACCGATATATCTACATCTACTGTAAAGGTAATCGGCGCATCAGTTAGTAATAATGTTGAGTAACGGTAGTGTATGCAAGTTCGTGAGCTTTAACTGTAAAAATGTCAAGCGCGTAAACAATCGGATGTAATTGCGCTGGCAGGAAACGTGGCTACTGCCTGAGGAAATCTCGTTTCTTGAAACAATAAGTGACGAGTTCAGCAGTACTGGAGTATCAGCGGTAGACACGTCAGCGAGTATTGTTCGTGGTAGACCGCATGGTGGTGTCGCCCTTCTGTGGAGAAAACGTCTTTTCCATGATGTGGTTGTTATTCAGTGTGGAAACCCACGGATCTGTGCAGTGAAAATTGTGATTAAGGATAAATCCTTCTTAGTGTTAAGTGTTTACATGCCCACGGATATTGTATCATATTTAACGGATTTTACGGACATCTTGAGCTCGGTGAGTGCGATAATTGATAATTGTAATATAGATTATGTTTACATGTTAGGCGATTATAATGCGCACCCTTCTGAGCGATTTTATGATGAACTTACCGGCTATTGCGCCGAACAATCATGGACGTGTGTCGATGCAAAAATGTTAGGTTTAGGCCGCGTCCTGGACGTCAGCGGGCGGAGCGGGCGGTGCGGGCGATGCGCGCGGTGTACACGGTCCGTTCACGACGCCAGCGGCCAGATCGCTCGGTTTGTTGCGGCGAAGTGACGTATCGAGAGAGTATACCTACGCGATGTCAGTACTGCGACGTGATATTTTATGTAGCAGTTCATTTGTTAATTATGAGATATTGTGGGCGAAGGAATCTGTGAACCCATACTACACAAAAAGAAAACAAAAGGGAGAGTTTCATCGAAATTATGCCGACCAAAGACGAAATGCACGTATGTTCTATGACTACACAAGGATGACTACCGAAACTTTTGATTACATTTTAGAAGCTATCAAAAGTGAACTGGAATCTAATTATAATTATGAACGGATAATATCTCCTGCAGAAAAATTGTATCTAACCTTGGGGTAAGTGAAACAATGAAAATGCAATATTTATCATAGTAAAAACATTTTTAATGTATAGGTTCGGTTACCGACAAGTCTGAAAAACTTTCTAAATTAGCTTTATAACATGTATAATGATTTTTAATAATTAAAACTATTTTAGCCTTAGTTCTTTATGTGACAATTCACATCACAATAATCAGCCTTAGCATCAAAATCACAGATCGTCATAATTAAGGTGGATGTTCAAGGTAAGTTTTCCACACATTTTATGATGTCATAATCTTTGAAATTAGACACTTTTTGTAAAACAAAGTTATCATTTTATAACTCTTTGACAATAAATATGCTCGCATTTTGACTTTTTGGTAATAAATATCGCGAAAATACAATTAAAAAAAAAAATATTTGCAAGTTTTTTACCAAAAAGTCAAAACGCGAACATATTTAGTGTCAAAGAGTTATAAAATGATAACTTTGTTATACAAAAATCTAATTTATGAGGTCATAAAATGAGTGGAAAACTTACCTTGAACATCCACCATAAACATTTGTTTTAATAAGTAAAACAATTTTAAACCTAGTTATTTATGCTTGTGTCTTATCACACTAATCAGCCTTTACGTCAAAAATCACAGATCTTCATAATTAAACATAATTATAATCATTTCTATCAGATTTCTACCAAACATCTTTTTATAATATTTTAGTTATCACGGTGTTGAGTATGATAACCGTATGTATTATACACATTTTCCATACTATTTTCACTGTACATGGGTGTAAGTAGTTCTTCCATTAAGACCTGATTAATTCTTTGTCTCACTCGAAACTTTTTAATGCCAGTGAAACTTTCCATTTGTGGGAGTAAACTCATAAGGAAATGGTAGTCATCCGTCTTATTTTCAGCCTGAGAAGTCTCTCTTGTTTGACTTATATCTTTTTCCAATAGAGCAATTCGTTTTTTCTCCAGCTCCAAAAATTCAGCTCGGATATCATTCGCTGTTTTTCTTTTTCGCGGTCCTGCACCTGCTGTAGAAATAGAAGCTCCCTCTTGATGACCAGTGAGGGTACTATTTGTCGATTGCTGCGTAGAAGAAGAGTCATCTGCTTCAATATTGGTGATCGTACTGTTAGTTGATCGTTGTGTAGAAGTAGAAACATGAGGTTGGACAGAATCATCATGAGAAGGTGGAGTTTCCCACATTTGAGCACTTGAATCTTCAAAATCTATATTACTGTCACCATCAGCAGGTAACACTTCGTCTCGTAAGAAACTCATTTGATCAAAATATTGCCAAGTTGATTTATAATCTCTCCCAGCATCGCCAGACCGTGGCACAGGTATTTTCTTCAATTCTTTTCTGTAATTATCGCGTAAATTTTTCCATTTTTTTTTTAATTCACCAACTGAAAATAAAACACAAGTGATCGATTTATTATTAAGTATTATTATAGGTAAACTCTAGTTAAAAATATTATTATTTTCAGATTTTTGGCGAGCGGGACAACTTTTAGAAGACTTTCCTTATCATTCAGGATGGGTAAATCAACGGTCGTTACGATTGTCTACTCTACTTGTGAAGCAATATGGAAACATTTACTGAATAGGCATATGCCAAAACCAACCAAAGAATTATTATCAAAAGTAGCTCAAAAGTATTACCAAAAATGGCAATTTCCAAATTGCATTGGTGCTCTGGACGGTAAACATTGCCGAATCAAAAATCCAAAGAGTGCTGGGTAATTATAATTATAAACATCATTTTTCCATACACTTGCAAGCTGTCGTAGATGCTGATAAAAGATTTATTTCTATAGAAGTCGGAGGACGAGGAAAGCAGAGCGATGCAGGAACATTTCATTATTCAAATTTAAACCGTTTACTTCAAACAGGTAGATTTAATGTACCAAATCCACAATGCTTACCAGGATCTGATATTATCCTACCGATGGTATTAATTGGAGACGAAGGATACCCCCTTAAAACATATTTAATGCGTCCTTACCCGCAAAGTATACTTAACGCACAAAGTGAACTGTTTAACGACCGATTATCTCGCGCACGGAAGACGGTAGAATGTGCTTTTGGGATACTCCGAGCAAAATGGCACATTTTCAGAGTACCAATAGAAACCAATACATCTCACGCTCGATTGCTGATAAAAACAAGTTGTTTGCTGCACAATATTATACGCGATATAGACGGTGATTGTGATTTGGACTACACTTCTGTAAACCATGATCAACAACAAATACAACAAATTATGAACAACAGAACAACCAATCAGGCTTGCTACATTCGCGATAAATTTAAGGAATATTTTGTTAATTATTAACATGTGTTAATTGTTTGATGTGAACTGTGATTTAATAACTAAATAATAGTCGTGTTTATTTTGTACGGGTTAAGGTCGATCTCATTCACTCTCTCTTAATAATAAATAGTGATTACTTTGATACACATGGTAATAATATTAAATAAAATTATTATTATTCTTATGTGTATCAAAGTAACCGATTGTAATACAAAATAAAAACTTACTTACCCTCAATATCCAATTTTTCTTTTATTTCCTCCCACAACATTTGAATTTTTCGTCTATTTTTATGGTCATAGTGTTTACTATTCCATAATGGTGGCCTATCACAAACCTCTGAAATGATTTCCTCAATTGACGACATTATAAGTCAGTAAAATAATCAGAACATCACTACGACTGTTCCAACGCGCGGCCGCCGCTCAACTGCAGCTCGCCGCTCGTGCGCCGCGCCGCCGCGCCGCCCGCATTGCTGTCGTCGAGAACAGCTTCATACAAATATTAGAGACTGATAAAGACGCGTGTGTCGCCGCCCGCACCGCCCGCTCCGCCCGCTGACGTCCAGGACGCGGCCTTAAGTTCAAACACATATACATTCCTGAGTGAGGCTCATGGGTCAAAGAGGTGGCTTGATCACTGCTTAGTGACCGAAGCGGCTATGGCCTCCGTTAGGAAAGTGTATGTAGTCTATGATGTGTTTTGGTCAGACCACTTGCCGCTCGTAGTAGAATGTGACTTGAATTGTATGTTACCAAAGAAACCTGTTAATATTACAAATGTGAACAACTATGTTGTGTGGGGAGAGAGAAGCCAATATCAGATAGTTGCTTATGAACGTGAATTTCATGAAAGATTAAAACTAATTGACTTTCCACACGAACTTGGCGAATGCTCTGACAGTATGTGTAACAACTCTGACCATAAAATTATTATTGAGAAACTGTATGCTGACATCGTACATGCTTTAAGTGAGGCTGCTGTGATGGGTCGGGGAGGCAGTAATAGATGCTCTAAGCGGGTAATAGTTGGCTGGAATAAACATGTCGCAGAGGCTCATAGGGAGGCTAGGCAGAAATTTATATTGTGGGCGTGGTATGGCAAACCTTCTACTGGATTACTTTATGATGAAATGCGTGACACTAGAAAAGTCTTTAAGTCAAGGTTAAAGTGGTGCCAGGATCATGAAGACCAAGTTAAAATGGACATTCTAGCCTCACACCATGCTAAAAACGATTTTCGTAGTTTCTGGAAACAAACAAACAAATTAAAAGCCAGACCGGGAATCCCTGTGAGCGTCGGTGGCATGAGTGCACCGGAGGATATTGCAAACCTATTTAAGGAAACATTTTTTGTTAAATCACCACTAGGTCCCTCACGGTCAGTGCTCAATGTTGTGCCCGGCATGGCAATAGGGGTTAAATTTAAGACCTTAGAAATAGCTCAGACTATACGACGTATGTCAAGGGGTAAGTCACCCGGTCATGACGGGCTTAGCATCGAGCACTTACGATATGCTGGCCATCACTTACCCAGAGTGCTTGCCATATTATATGGTCTTTGTATGAGTCATAGTTTCCTGCCCAGTGAGATGATGCGAACAATAGTAGTGCCAATAGCAAAAAATAACACTGGCGACCTTGCTGACACAGGGAACTATAGGCCTATTTCACTAGCTACCGTGATTTCAAAGACAGCATGCTTAATACAAACTTAACTAGCTGTACCACTATTCATGATAACCAGTTCGGATTTAGAGCTGGTTTATCAACAGATAGTGCGGTGTTGTGTCTTAAGCATGCTGTGACGTACTATGCGAGACGAGGGACGCCTATTTATGCTTGCTTCCTCGACTTATCAAAAGCATTTGATCTGGTTTCCTACGACGTGTTGTGGAGTAAATTAGAACGGTTAAATCTACCCACAGAACTAATTAACATTCTCAAGTTTTGGTATGGAAACCAGATCAACACTGTACGATGGGATGGGGCGATCTCTGGTCTTTATGGGTTGGAGTGTGGGGTGAGGCAGGGTGGATTGAGTTCACCAACACTTTTCAACCTATATATAAATGAATTGATTGGCGAGCTCAGCAGTACCAGGCTCGGATGTTATAGAGACGGTACCTGCGTCAATAATATCAGTTTCGCAGACGACCAGGTACTCCTGAGTGCGTCAGTTTGTGGCCTCAGAAAATTAATTGCCAAATGTGAGGAGTATGCTAAATTACATGGCTTGGCATACAACACCAAGAAGTCAGAGGTCATGGTCTTTGAGGCTGGGGGTAAAAGCCCTGATACAGTACCGCCTGTCTTACTGTATGGTACACCGTTGCAGAGAGTATACAGGTTTAAGTATCTTGGTCATATATTGACTCCCGGCCTCAATGACGATGATGACATTGAACGGGAGCGGAGAGCGTTGTCGGTTAGAGCGAACATGCTGGCTCGCAGGTTTGCACGATGCTCACTACCAGTTAAAATCACGCTCTTTCGAGCCTACTGTACTTCTTTTTACTCGTGCAACTTGTGGGCTAGATATACAAAAAAATCGTACAGCGCTCTCCGCGTCCAATATAACAATGCGTTTAGGATACTTGTGGGGCTGCCTCGTTTCTGTAGTGCGTCAGGGATGTTCGCAGATGCGCACGTAGATTGCTTTTACGCAACAATGCGCAAAAGGTGTGCTTCTCTGGTGCGCAGGGTGTGGGGCAGCCCCAACAGCGTCTTAAGCATGGTTGCCAGTCGACTGGACTGTAAATACGTTGGTCACTGTTGTGCAGTCTCCCATGGAATGGCACAATAGTGACATTTATTTAAGTATGTGTTCCGTGTTTGTGATTAATGTGATTGTGTGATTACTAACATAGTCGTAAGTTTATACTAACAATCTTGTTGAGTCATAGTTACTTGAATAAAGAAAGTTCTATTCTATATCCTTGTTGTGATTGGCCGCTGTGTATGAAATTTGGCCAGAAGCATTATTATATTAACGGTCTATTACCAAATTTATTAACGACTAGCAGTGCCCACGGACTTCGTTCCACGTTATAAAAATATGTTTGTCCCTGCCTATTTGTCCGGCGTAATATTTCGGGTTAAAAGTTCGGGATAAATAAAAATTATGTTGATGAATCATAGCCTATGACACTCCCCAATAACGTAGGTTTCTATAGGTTAAATAATTTTGAAAATCAGTACAGTAGATCCAGAAATACAAGGGGTATTTCTGGATCTACTGTACTACAACGTCACAAACTCACAAACGTTACCTCTTTCTAATATTAGAATAGATGTAGACGTGTCATTAGTGTAGTTAATTGCAAACCTCAGTGCTTTATGCATGCTATAATACTTATTTTGAATAATGTATTTTTAAATGTTAAATAAGAAAAAGTGGAATTGAAGTTTTTGCTTAGTAGCCCAACCACACATTTAAATTGCTTCCACTTGTTCGATGAATAAAAACTCTGCATACCATTCGAAACTGCTATGAAATATCGATGCAGCGAGTACTCCATTTGCGTGTTTGCGTCTACATATAGGCTTTTATTTACGCTCGCAGTGCATACGGGTCTTTTAACTAGACTGTTTGTTTACGTAATTTTTATAGCGAATAATTCTACCAGGGCCGTTACTTTGTCCCCGCGTAAATAACACCAAACATTTATTTCTCTGTTATCTCGTTTTTATTAACAATAAGTACCTTGACTGCCTTGACTAGTTCGTTGGTCTAGCCATAGTGTGTTTAACCGCAGAAAAAAAGGTCCCGGGTTCAAATCCCGGGTCGGGTTAAAAAGAGATTTTTGAGATTTTTCTGCTAAGAAAATTCTATTCTGATACTGAGAATAAGAGGGACTATCTCTCTAATTCTGATTATCAGGACGAAGTCTGGGAATTGTCAGTGTCACACTCCCATGCCTCGGAGAGCACGTAAAGCCGTCGGTCATGTACCTAACCTCTTTCCGGCCTGTCGCTGTGTCGCTAGTCGTCCCATCGTATCATGAAAGTGATGGAATAGATGCTCCTGTGTTTGCGCACACGTTTGTTCACTTGTTTCGTAGTGGGCGAAATTCGAGCAGGACAGCATTATATAAAGCATAGCATTATATACTGGTTCAATAGAAAATCAAATTACCTCATCTTCCAGGCGTTTCTGCTTCGATTCCCTGTCCTGTTTCAATCGTTTCAACCGCTTCTTCTCGTTAGAACGCCACTGGCGCACCATGGTGATCTTCCTTCTTAGCTCCATCTCTGCCGCCGCCTGCACCCTCTGTTTGATTCTGTTCTCTTTTTCTAAAGCCTTAGCCGCTCTCTCTTTACGTTGTTTCTCGTTAAATTCTGCTAGATATCTCATTCTGGCTTGTATCTTCTTCTCTTGAGCCTTGGCCCTGGAAAAAAATACATTTTACAAAGACTCATAACGTATGAAACCATTTTCGTATTTATGTGTACAGGTGAAAAAGTAGTAATCGAAAACCCAATCAAAACCTCTAGAAATAAAAACTATATTAAAATATTTTAAGTATTAATGATCGTTGTGAAACTGACGTATATTCAACTCCTGGTTATGATCACAAAAAGCAAAAATTATATTGGCCTATTACGGCAGCATTTCTTTTTTTTTATTGCTTTTGTAGGCTGACAAGCTAGCGGTCCACCTGATGGTAAGTGGTAACCGCTGCTCATTGCTATTCGCAGTGAGATTAATACTCTTTGTAAACCTCGTTTGAAGAAGGACATGTCTGTCGTAGCGCTGGGGAAACACCGCAGCGGGTATTTAAATAAAACGAGAATAATCAAAATCTAAACTAAAAACATACACTTTTAGATCGGCCGTATGCTGGCTTAAAAACGGACGATCATATTTATGACTCCGTTAATCGAGCACTCTTATTTTGAAAAGTAGTCGAAGTCAGAAAAAAGTGCATTGGATTGTTATCGTCGCTCCATCGGAATAAATAGTGGCATTTATACCCAACGGTATAGAACAGCGCTTTTGTCTCACAGCTGAATAACGAACGAGCCCCCAAGGATAAAATCAGTAAAAACACTTCCAAATGAAAACCGTAATTCAATAATCTCGTATGAATATTCAAAATGAATGAGAGTTTTAACTTTTTATCGGTTCGTATTGGTAATTTCTTACAGAAGCGTAAATGGGATTTTTATTAACTTTGAATGTTATTATTTTCGGGATATTTGAAAGTTGTGTTTGAATAGAAACAATTCAAACTGCAATTTTGTGACACATGGCTGCAGTTTAAGCGACAGTCGGCGGATTACCGCCTTTCATTAAATTTGGTAGCAGTCGGAATCGGATATACTTCACAACTGGGACCCACCGAAGTACGACAGAAATCAGACAAATTTTGCGGCTACCGATCTATAAACTGATTTGACCGCGCTTTTAACAGTTACGGAACGGTGAGAGCCACAGGCTATGAGTGCTTCGACTGTTAGGCAGTATGTAGCCGAATGATACATACATTCTGCTATATACTGCCTAACATTCAAAATAGCCTGATAATATATTGGGCTCCAGCCTAAGTCACTGATGATCCTGGTCTTGATATGGCGTTCAAATAGATTAAGGTTAAAATGACTAAATCATGTACACTCCTGTGTCTGCGGAAAGGACGAAAAACTGTTATTTCTCCTGCACTATAATATATCCTGCGTTACTAAGCAGACTAGCCAACTGGCTAGTTGCCCATGTGATTAACTGTTGTAGCCAAAAGCATTAATTGTCAACAAATTTCGATTTAAATCATACTGCAGATAAATCGGTACTTATATATAACCCAATTAATCTACGAACACCCTTCAATCCTCTAATGAATTCCACCGAAAATTCAACCAACGAAAAGAGACCTCGATGGCGTATCGCCATCCCCATTTTCATTTGCAACAGCACTCCGCTAAAATGTAATTACGCCGAGAACACAATGCTGATATTGCACCCTCGTATTGAGGATATGAGGCCACACATTTATATGTATAATACATATATGTGTATGTCTGGAGCTTGATAAACTTCGATATTGGAAGCAGATTAATAACGGCATTGAGTGGATTAATAATGCTATGGAATGGAAGTCAACATATATCCTTAGATTACTGAATGAATGTGGTGGTTTGGTTTGTGTAGATTTATTATATTTTTAATGGTTTATTACTTTCTAGCAATCTGTTCCAGCTTCGCACGGGTGGATTTGCATATAAAAATACCATCAAATGTTTTCTAAAGTAATACAAAAGATTTGCATGAAATAAATTTTAAGAGATTCACTCACGCAAAGCTGGGGTGGTCCTGACATTTACGACCATCACAAAAAATCAACTAATTTGTTGTACGCGTTAAGAGATTTAACACATGTGACAAATATTTTTAATTTATATAGATTTGATATGTAAATTAACAATGCACGTGTGGCACAGCGGCTAAGACAGTCGCCTTGCCGCTCAAAGTCCCGGGTTCGATTGCCGCGTCAGAGAACTATTTGTGTGACAATAAATAGTTGTTCTGAGTCTGTATGTAATTTGTGTCCGTTTATTATATGTTTAAAGTACCCCGCGACACAGGGCTCAAAATGCCGAGTGCGGGCGTTGACTTCTTTTTTTTTATTTAAAAGAAAAGGCTGTCGCTCGGTGATCAAGGAGATCCTTAATAGTTTTGAAAATTAGTGGCAATTAATCTCGTTGTCTAAATTTATATCTATTTTTTTTTTAAAGTTTGCGTCATCATCATCATATCAGCCGAAAGACGTCCACTACTGGACAAAGGCCTCCCCCAAAGATCTCCACAATTGCCGGTCTTGCGCTATTCGCATCCAGCAGTTTCCAGCGACCCGCACAAGATCATCGGTCCATCTTGTAGGGGCCTGCCCACGCTGCGTCTTCCGGGTCGTGGTCGCCTCTCGAGAACCTTTCTGCCCCAACGGCCGTCGGATCTACGAGCTATGTGCCCCGCCCACTGCCACTTCAGTTTTGCAATTCTTCGGGCTATGTCGGTGACTTTGGTTCGCCTGCGGATTTCGACATTTCTGATTCGATCCCGCAGGGAAACTCCGAGCATAGCCCTCTCCATTGCTCTTTGGGTGACCTTGAGCTTTCTAAAGTTTGCGTACCTATAAAGAATTAATAGTTAAACTGTCAAACTATTCAAAATGCAGAGTGCGTTATAATTAGTGAACTCTTTCTTTCTGACGCTATTTTTCCCCCTGAATTACGGATGGATGTACTAAAAATAACGATTTTTTTTTCATAATAAGTTTCCGATCTATGGCACAAGACATGGAATTAAATTTAAATTATAGTTTGTTAAATTTCAATGAGCTTTATTAAAAAGTACTGAAAACGGGTAGATTGTTATCGCTGATTTTCTTCCTTGCACGGATACAACGTGAATACATGGACCGTGCTAACTTCGTATTGGTTGATTTCTTGAAATTTATTTAATACAAATCTTTTGTCTCTCAGTTGAATTATTACATTGGCATCACCCAACCATGAAAAGTATATACAATTTTTAATTAAACGGATAAACAATAAGAAAAATATAATAAACGTGTTTCAATTAGTTCTACGCTAGAACTTATATTCCCTTTTCTTTAAAATATTAAACACCGTTAAGCTTGTAAGGCATTTCATCTTTCTCATTCAAATCTAATTTTACACTCGAGTGTATGAGACAAACCTTCCTTATAAAAATATTGAGACTTCATAGACCGGTATGGTATTTTAAAACTGTACACACGAATTATAAAAAATAACACAAGTATTGCCGGCCTAAGGTTTAGTGACGCAGATCTTAAGAGAATAGATAATTGTCAAACAATAAAAGTTAATTAAGTCAAATTAGTTTTACTACCTAATCAAGTTCTAACGTTCAGAATAATTACAAACTTGTAACAGGTACTATTACCAAGATAGTGATGCCAAAGTGCTCACTCAGGTGTCTCTCGTCAGTCGTCTAATTATGCGCACCGGTGTAACATTATTGCTCAAGATTTATAGTTCGTTATAAAATAAATCCATTATGAATACGCTGTCTTCCTAAAGGTAAAATGTTTGCAAATTAGGGCCTATGCACACCACGTTTTTTAAGGGCGCCGTCGACACGCGTGTGTATCGATACAGACGTGCCGGTGCCGCGCGTTTTTATCGATACAAACGCGATGCTAACGCGCGTGTGTATCGATACAAACGACAACAAACTGCACCGTAGGATAAAAGCGCGCCGTCGACGCGATGTTAACGTGATACAAACGCGATGCTAACGCGATACAATCGCGATGCTAACGCGCGTCTGTATCGCTATAAACGCGCGTTAGCATCGCGTGTGTATCCACGTTTTTTAAGCGCGCCGTCGACACGCGTGTGTATCGATACAGCACGCTTAAAAAACGTTGTGTGCGTAGACTCTTACATAATTTCTACGTGTGGATATCTGAAATGGAGATGAAAAAAAAGGTAATATCTTATTGGGGATGTCTTGTGCAAATGTCGCTCTACGTTAATATGCTAAGACGCGGGCATTCATGAAAGGGACATGGAGGACGCTGCTGGTAGCAGCGGGTTGGCGGACGTTCTCTCAGCTGGCAAGAATGATAGATAAATATATTTTTATAATTACCCATTACATTAATTAAGACATTTTCTGACATGTTATCCTAAGATTTATCTGCCCTTAAATAACTGATGTGCGTCTTGTCAACGTATTTTCAATCGCGCCCTCCCCCGTCTCATCGCCCAAATACCTCAGGAGGTGACTAGCTCTTCCGCTAATCATAGAAAGGTAAACATGACCGATGCAGGAGGCGATGGCTGGCCCTCACGTCATACTCGTGAACGGGTGCTGCTTGCGGTAACTGGTAGGGCTGCTGCTGGGGTACTCTTTTGTTTTTTTTGTCTAATACAGTCGTCGCCTTTAGTCGACTTCGTATGACTTGTTAATTTTGTAAATGTGCACGGATGCACCCACCGTTTGTTTATCTTGCAAGAGGTTATTTTAATTGCTTGAGCGAAATGGAATGTTATTGTTTATTACCTCATAATTATTTTGATTAACTAGATGTCATCGGTTCTGTGCGTGCATTAGCCCACATACCAGCCAATCACTATGTAAAAACAAAAAACAATGTTAAAAAAAGATATAAAATAAATCGAAAACAAAAAGCAAAAGAAGACGAAAAAAGCAAGCCCGGAGTTTCTTTGTGGCTTTCTTCTCCGGGTCGTCCACCTAGGTAGCTAGAGAAAGCCGCAGGTTAGCTAGGGTAGGATCCTCAGCGGCGAGGATCGCGTTGCCCCCTTAACACGTGATCGGTAATACCGTGCAAGTGATGTGACCCCCATTTCGAATTCCATCTTTTTACTTCAGCGGCCGCCTGAGATGTGGCCCATAAGGGTGCCCTCAGGTATTAGTCGTTTAAATTAAGCTACTGGAGCCTTTTGCGCTAGCCAACTGCTCGTTATTTTCAATTCTTTAATTTGATATACTATTGCTAAATGTAACAATAATAGCTTAGTAACTTGCTATTTATTATTTATTTAAGAATATTATAAATACATGTGACGAAACAGACCGCACGGACGGACTAATTTAAAATATTTTGTTACTTTAATTACTGTTTTTAAACTGTGTTTATGTAATACATTGTGAGCTTGACAAGTACAAGTGTATGTAAATACCCAAGTGCTGAATAAATTTCATTATTTCATTATTATTTCATCAATGTTTAAAATTTGGAACAATTTACCCCAAATTTAATTTATATACCCCATAAGCGGAATACTAAAGTAGAACAGTTTAGTTTCAATTCAAGTGAAGCGGAGGCGAATTAAGAGGAAGAAATGTAAGTGGAAAACTGAATAAGTGCTAGTGATCAGTGACAGTAAACAGTGCCAAGTGTTCCCAACGCAGTGTAAAGTGTGCCGTGTACATCGGAACTTGCTCGTCACGAGAACTTTGAAGTGCACTACGTATGGACTCTACAAAAGAGCTCGGGACTCTAAGCACGTGTGTTCCGTAATCTTAGTGGTGAACTAACTGTCACTGTCGACGCCAATAAAAGTTCCTGTGCAAACACTAGTGTTCGCGCACCTACCAACTACATCTTCAAACGCATGACGTCACGCCGGAGGGTGCTGCCGCCGGTGGCAAGCGGAGGAACTATCGCGCCGTTGGGAGGACCCCCTGCGCCTGAGACGCCATATTAAAATTCCTTTTTCGTTGGTTACGAGCTACCGGCCACATGCACATGTATTTTTTATTATTTAATTATTGTACTCCATCACATATTGAAACTGCAACAAATTAAAAACGCTAATTGAAGACGCCCCGAAGTCCCCCGTTACTTTATTTTTAGATATTTACTGAACAACTAGTTTCTTTTCCAAACCCCTGACTCACTACTCGCCACAGTTTTATATTTTTCTCTCAGATCTGATATTCAAAGTGATAATAAATTAGAAAAATGTTTTACTTTTTCTCAAAACTTGTAACAATATCGAAGGTGTAAAAGTAAACATGATAAATATTCTAATTATTCTTAAAAACATTTGTCCATCCATTCGCAGATCAACGGGACGCGATATACGCAATCCAACTATCTGAGCCGGATATTTTTTTTTTTTATCGGGACAAGTCCCTCCCTCTTACCCACCACTGCAACTCCTGTAAGCCAGGATCAACAGTGGCACACAATGAAATGACACTGAGCGGTGAAGCTCAGGCATATATCTGAGCCGGATATATTATAGTCGACCTCTCCAACCGGCTGGTTGACCTTTTATTAAACGATTTGGTACTCTGCCCAGGTTCATTCATATGCTATACCCAGTATATTGCAGGCGTGCAATCTTGATCTCTTTAATGTCGTTGAGCTCATTGTACAACTGGTACAGCTCGTGGTTATATCGCGCAAGTTATCGTTTGTTTTGCGGCACAGCTCCAAATTTGCGACGTAATATTGCGTCCAAACTTCAACATGGAGTTTTGGAACCATATTTTAAACTCTATGAGCTTGTATTAAAGAAACATACAAACCAAACAACAACAAATCAAATAGTTTTCAATTTTTCAATTAAGTTTTCATTTTAATACAAATAGACGCCTTCAAACATGTTTCAATCCTTATATGGGATTCTTAGAGATTATTAAGTAAAATTTATGCGTTAGTAGTTAAATAGGTAGTGAAATAAACGACATTTTGACTAACAAGAAAATCTGCATAGCAAATTAACATTTAACTTGACGGATGATGCTTCTAAATAATACAAGATAAGGCGTTACTTTTGCTACATTCATGCTTTGGGATTTCCCAATATTTCGGATAACTTTTACAATGTGCTTTTCTGTTATAGCCTTACTTACACTAATAAGAACATTATAAAATAATATTTGCACAATATTTTATTTTTATCATCACAGAAACGTGTATACTTTGGCTTAGGTTGCTATTAAAATCAAGTGATTTTCATTAAAATTGTATTGATTAATTTGTTCTTGCTAACTTTCTACGATTGACAAGACTTATATGGCACAATTTTTAAATGATTACCCTAAACTTCAATCCCACGGTGTGCTCATTTTTACTGTCTACGCAGCACATATGTATGTATTCCTACAATAATAATATTTTATTTGGGTTTCATAAGTCAGATTTGGGAGTTCAGGCTACGTTATCAATTAGTTATCAGTGCGCGAGTAACCCACATGCGAACTGTGGACAAATTAATCGAGTTATTACTGGATAATGCCAATAGATGCCAGCAAAATCCCCATATGATATGTTAAAGGGAAAATTATTGTAGCTGAATTGTTGTCACACAATTATGTGAAAGAATCCATTATAAGATGGAACGAAGTTCCTTTCGATTAATTAGTGAAGGAATTGTATTTTTTTAAGCCATAATATTTTTTTTTATTTTTAACAAATATAATGTAATATATAAACTTAATCAGCAGGCTCAATTTTAGTAATAAAAAAAAGCATAAAGTTTCGTTATAACTTTTCGTCTTAATTTTTTTCGTCTAGCCCCCCGTTCCTTTCGCAACGTGCGATAAGGAACTTCGTTCCAAAAAACGTATGAGGGAAGAAATAGTAATGTCGGTTCTTGTACTAAAATGGGTTATGTAAATGCAACAAGCAAGTTTCAGGCCAAGTCCAACTTGAGATGCATCGAGCGAGAACTTGCGTTTGAATACGGATTATTGTGTAGCGGATTTGAGATGAAATTTCACTATACATCGTCTACAACATCAATTTGTATGGATGCTCCAAACTTCTTAATATACATAAATATAAAACACTATAAAATTGCTAAACAACGTCCGGGTAGTTCTACTATTTTGACGGTCACCGTAGCCTAGTTGGTAGTGCTCCTGCCTACGACCTACCCATAGTACAAGCTTTGCTTAGTTTGGGGCTAGCTTGATCTGTGTGACATAGTCCCTAGATATTATTATTATTATTTATAAAATAAGGAAAGCCCGGACGGATTTTATGATCTTTGGTTGGACCCGTCTCCACCCCGAATAACAGAAAAATTATTAAAACTCGAAATCTTTTCCATATACATTCTGCATAGAACCGCTTTATTGATGCTTTGTCGAGTATAGATTGACTCATTTAGATGAATTTTTAGTTCAAATCGGCCTCGAAAAGTTTCCTCGCGTATTGAAAACGTAAAAATCTCAAATGAAATCCGTATACACACAATCCGTACGCCACTACACCTCTTATATAAGGTAGTTGTGTATGCAGTCCTACAAAATGGCCCGACTGATTTTGATGAAATTTTGTATGTACCTATTTCTTTGACTTGCACTGAGGTTTAGATTCACAATTCAATCAATCAAATAAAAAATTATAATAATATTTTGTTTTTTTTTATATCAGAGGGCGACAAACGTACAAGTGGGTCACCTGATGGTAAGTGATCACCGCCACCCATGGACCGCAACACCGGAGGTGTCGCGGGTGCGTTGCCGGCCTTTAAAAGTCAGCAAACAAGTGTTGCTGACCCTTCCCCCCACCCCAATGAGCTCTGGCAACCTTACTCACACTCGGAAACACAACATTAAAATGGTTAATGTTATTATTAAGGAATGTCTTCTGTAAGGTGGAGGTACTTCCCCAGGCGGGCTGCTCTTTGAGCGAATGAACGCTATGCCCTACCTCTCTTAAACATCCTGGGACATTATTTACACACGGCCATCTGATTCCAAACTAAGCAGAGCTTGTACTATGGAAACCAGGTAACTGCTGTAGTACACTTGCTACTTTTGTTATGTAAATATATACTTATATAGATAATTACACTCAGACTCAGGACAAACATACATGCTCATGCACACAAATATATTTCCTAAGTGCACGCCACGTCAATCGGCCCGTCAAATTCACGTTCTTTTTCTATTTGCAAAGTCACCGGACGGCTAGATAAATACGAGTGAATGATATTTATTCAGCACGGTGATAAGAAGCAGAATGTAGAAACTAAATTTAGGCTTTATTAATAAATAGGTTGTGAATTCAATTAAAATATTTAGTTTAAAGGATAAGGCAGAGACACGCTGCTGCCAGTTCTCTAGTACATAGTTATCGGATGACTTTTACGTCTCCAAGGCATGAGGCGATGAGGTGTCAGCCACACAGCATATTATAATAAAATAGGAACTTCAGTACAATTTTATGTTTCGGAAATGCTCTCAATTCTACTGAATTCATCACAAATAGCGAATATTATGACCATAAGTCTGAAACGAATTAACATATACTCGTATTTCTTTAATGACTGTAGTCGCAAATAAATCTTCAAAGGGATTGCGAAGTACGTGAATCAAAAGGCTGCCGTTTAATTACGAGATGCATGATGACGTCCTCAACACCCGACGAGTTTTAAACCTCATTATTTGGTGAATGAGAGTGTTTTCTCGAGCGGCCACGGTATTCACACAAGACGTTAATAGGCATGTTTAGAAAGAAAGTTTAAAATTGTTAAGCTTGAAATGTATGGAACTATGTCAATATTATAAGTGCAGTGGAGGGTTTCTGTAGGTTGTGTTTTCATAAACTGCCTCGTTGGTCTAGCGGTAGCGTATTCATTCGCAGATAACGAGGTCCTGGATTCAAATCCCGGGTCGGGCCAAAAGCGATTTTGAGACTTTTCTGTAAAAAGAAAAATTTCTCAGCATCAGCCCGCAGTCTGGGAATTGGCGGTATTATACCCCGTGCCCCGGAGAGCACGTAAAGCCGTCGGTCCTGTACCTGACCTCATTCCGGTCGTGTCGCTAGGCGTCCCATCGGATCATGATAGTGATGGAATAGAAGGTGCTCCTGTATTTGAGCACACACTTGTGCACTATAATATGTCTCGGACAGATGGCTAATCTCTATTGAGACTGGCCGCCGTGGCCCAAATTCAGCTAGGAGGACATTATTATTATTATTTTCATAAAGCAGGTAAAGCTGTCGGTCCTGTACCTGACTTCTTTCCAGTCGTGTCACTAGTCATCTCATCGGATCATGAGAGTGATGGAATATAAAGTTTCCCTGTGTTTGCGCAGACATTAGTGCACTATGATACATCCCGCGCAGATGTCTTGTCTCCATTGAGACTGGCCGCCGTGACCAAAATAGGTTAAGAGGAAAGTATTACTATGTTCAATACATCCTTGTATCGGGCACTTAACCACAGAATAAAAAGTACTTACTTATCATCCGATTCATGGACACCTGAACTTAAAACAACTAAATATGGATTACAAATATGTAGTAATCCAGTGCATTTATCTGCCTCGTTAGTCTAGCGGTAGCAAGTTCAACCGCAAATAATGAGGTCCTGGGTTCAAATGCCGGGTCAGGCCAAAAACCGGAAGCAGAGCACCTAAAACCATCGCTTTGTGCCTGAACTCTTTCCGGTCGTGTGTGCTAGCAGTTCATTGAGACGAAATTCGACTAGTAGAATATTAATAATTTAATACGATTTTGATAACATACATATATAAAAAATTATGACGATACCGAAAGCTTACTTGTCATTCCTAAATAAGCTCATCATTCTATGCCCTCTTACACTCATGCACACACCCTCATAGACACACCACCCCTATATTTTTAAAATTTTTATTCATTTTTCTCGACGTTTTCAATTATGACTTTGTTTAAAACTAGATCGACAAAAAGTGGGGGGCCTGGACATTTGTCATACAGGTCTCGAGCCTAGTGCGAACTCCAGCCCTCTCCAAAGCTTTTTTATTAATCATAGTAATTGTTCCTAACTAGAAATATATTGCATAAACTTTGAAGGAGAAAAAAAAAATCTGATAGGCTATATTTGTAATATATAAAATTAGATATTAAATTTATTCATCGTTACGCTGTATTAGTAATCTAGTTAACTGTAATAAATAATGCCAATCCAATTCGATTTTGACTCTGTAAAATATACACACAAAATTATTAACAACACAGTAAATAAATTTACTTTATTGAAATAAATCATAGATATCCTCTCCACTGTTGTGTCTCATACAGACGCCAGCACATCCAGCTACCTGTCAAATTTCTTTTATAGATTTTCAATTTTATCACTTTCTAATTGGCAAATTTGGCTTAGTAGCGGTTTAGCCTTGATTTCGTTCGCCCGAATTGGGCGAATGAACTACTTTCAATTTTGAATATTTTTTAGGGCCGGTTTCGCCAGAGGCAAATTTAATGGCGGGCGAATCAGGTCAAACAAAATTCAGTAATGTTCTATTTGCCCAAATACTACTATACAAAAAAAAATAAGCCTTTATTTAATAATAAAATGTGAAATTTTATAAAAAAGTACAGTTGCATACACAATCGCTGAGGAACAAAAGTCATTGTGCATATGATCTAGTACGTTACTTACTATTATCGAGTGACATATATGCCTAAGTAAATCCTCTTTAAAAATATTTGTACATGGTGCACTCGACTGTACTACTTATTTTTTCTGAGGTATAATAGTATTTGGGCGAATAGTACATTACTAAATTTTACTGAATCTGATTCGCCCGCTATTAAATTTGTCTCGGGCGAAACCGGCCCTAAAAAATATTCTAAATTGAAAGTAGTTAATTATTCGCCCTAATTTAGCTCGCCCGATTCGGGCGACCTAAATTAGGGCGAAACCGCTACTAAGCCGGAAATTTGACAGATTGGGGTAGCTTGATGTGCTGGCGTCTGTACATGAACATCATAAACGGCTCCGTAAAATATATATCCACAAAAATCATTAATAACGCAGTAAACGAATTGTACTGAAATAAATCATGACAATACTATCCGCTGTTGTATGTCCTGTACATCTATGACCATTATCTATAGCTCCTTAAAATATGTAACCACAAAAATTCATTAATAACGCAGTAAAGAAAGAACCTTTCCCTTGCGAGTAAACAGAGCGAGTAAATGAAAATAAGTGTCACCATTTATCAGAGGGTTCTTCGCTAACGCTAACCTACCGTGCTCGGCGCCTGGACCTTCCATGAATAAATGGACCCTGTACTATAATCGTCATAATTTTGATGATTAGATGTAATACTTATTTAATCTACGGCACTGTCGACAGAGGGCTTCAATCGGAGTAAATATACGTTGATATTAAATACGAGCTATGCCCCGCGGTTTGGCTACGTACCCGTAGGACCTCCTAGTCTGCTGTGTGGTGACGGCGACAAATATCGGAATCAGAATATCATCACCCCATCTCATCCCGTCGGGGGCGTAGAAGTCGACCCGAGGGAATATCTACCAGAGGATGGGCAGCAGCTTCCTTCTGATTACTATGACCATCTTACTGCGATCGCCAACCCGCCTGCCAAGCGTGGCGATTATGGCAAATCCCCCCAAGACGATTCTTGAGGGAGGCTTGTCCAGCAGTGGACTTATTTAGCTGTAATGATGATGATGAATCTATATAAATTATAGCCTATTCGGGTATGTAAGCTATATTCCTACAAAGTTTCATCAAAATTCGTTCAGTAGTTTTGGCGTAAAAGAGTAACAAATATACATCCATACATCTATACCTACAAACTTTCGTAGGATTTGTACCTGTAGCAAATGGTAGATTTTTTCCTGCTTAACACTTATCGTCTTATTTTGGACAATTCACACAGTTTTTACGTGAAAGAGTAACAAACATCCATCCATCCATACATACTCGTACTTACAAACTTTCGCGTTCATAATATTAGTAGGATGGCAACCAGACAACCGATAAACATACATATTATATATATTCCTAAAGACATACATATTATAGATAAATTTCACCCAGACACAGAACACAAAGATTTGTCCTGGGTGGGGATCGAGCTCACGACCTCGGGCTATATATCAGCATCCTCTAGCGATTAAAATAGTTTTGATGTTGCAAATGAAAAGATTGGGTAAAATAATGTTATTTCTTCGCTAATGGAGCAGGATTTCCGGATCAAAATGACAGGTCAAGTTACAGGGTGAAGTCGTTTATCATATGAAAAGGTTTGATTTACGCATTCTAAAACATATCTTTTATGCTACGTACATATAATATATTTTTAAACGTACCATTGAAATACTTATGGTGTTTTTTCTTCGGAATCTGTGATAACTATTGCGTTAAGTGACTTGCATTACAGACACAATACTCGTAGTTAAACCGTGGCGTCTGCTATTAGGTGACGTGATCGCAAATACAAGACATAAACAAATCATTCAACTTGATCGGTGCACGTAATAATATTCCTGATTGACATTTCAGCAAGGGTGGGTTTTCAATGGAGATTGTGGTATGGATGGTAGTTGACTAATCTCGCTGTCGCCCAAACATATTGTGCACAAAAGTGTACGCAAAAAACAAGTGAATTTTTAATACCTCCATTTCAAGGTCAGATGGGGAGGGCAGATCAGATCGACATGATTAGAAAGGGTTCAGGTGCCATCATCATATCAGCCGAAAGAAGTCACTGCACAAAGGCCTCCTCCAAAGATCTCCACAATTGCCGGTCTTGCGCTGATCGCATCCAGCAGTTTCAAGCGACCCGCACAAGATCATCGATCCATCTCATAGGGGGCCTGCCCACGCTGCATCTCTCCGTTCGTGGTCGCCACCCGAGAACCTTTCTGCCCCAACGGCCGAAGGTGCCATCGGTTTAACATAATCGACGGGATCCGGGGGTGTAACACCGCCGACTTTCTGACATATTGAAACACATTTGTGGTACAGAAATCGCAGTAACACTTTACGGTCCGACCCATAATTGAACTCGGAAACTTATTGCCTGCCGTCAACTACTTGTGTGTGCGCGTGTGGGTATGTGTGTGAGTGGTTTTGGTACTGCGTCACTCTGAAACAGATTTGGGTGGCACTTACACAAAGACTACAATACAATTAACCGACGGGATTACTTATTAGCTGCGTAAGATATAGATGTTGGTTCGATAGTAGTAGATAAGTTTAGTGATGTCTGGGGCGCCATAAAATCGAATTATCTTTTCGGTTTCGTAAATGTGCTTCATAGAGCTACTTTATTGGATAGTAATTGGGATCCAATCTTTAGATTGGATAGATTAATAGAAATGGGTTAGGTGGCTTTGCTTAAAAAGTACATGTTTTATTTTATTAAAAATATAAGTTTCGTGATGTCTGGGGCGCCATAAAATCGCATTATATTTTCGGTTTCGGAAGCGTGCTTCATAGAGCTACTATATTGGTTAGTAAGTGGGATCCAATTTTTATATTGGGTAGCTTAGTAGAAATGAATTAGGTGGTTTTGCTTAAAACGTACACGCGATTATCGTTTTTTTTATGAAAATACAAAGCAGTACATAGAAATATCTTTCCCATGAAATTGTGGGTTCATAATACTGTGAAGACCGATATTATATTATATTTAAATATTCTGAGAATTCCAAATTCAAACCATGACTTTTAAAAATACCCGTTGTACGTTGGCTTTCGCCTTAGCTAACGTTGTTTGTGTCCACGTTATCTGTGACCACGAGATTCCAGGCCAGCATAGACACCACGGAATATCAAAGACGTGTATGGACTAGGTGCCACAAGTATTTTGTTCCTCCCTCCCTTCCTTCCCAAAAACGGACAGGAAGTCGCAACATTGAATTGCAAGCCATAGTGGGAGTAGATTCATCCCAAACCACTTTGGTATTAGCAGCGGCCTTTAATGTAAGTGAGAAAATCGAACGTCAAATTGTAACGATACCAATGTTTTGAAAGCGGGAACCGTATGAACTCACTGAATAACAGTGACAAAATCGCATTGAAATTTGCAAGAAAATTCTAACGAATAGTCCGTCGAGATATGCGAATGGAGTCAAAAAATGCTTGTGAATGTATAATGGACCTCTGCCACCATTGTTCATTACGGCTTCTTATTATGATTTGGGCGGAGGCCCGTGTACAACAATAGTAAAGAGTAACAGAGAGCCGTTTTTTCGGGATAATATTCTACGGAGCAAAATTCAACTTTCATTAAAATGGCAAAGCTGCTTCGAAAATACCTCGATTACTATAGAATATGAGAGAACATTTTGTAAAAAAATAAAATATTATCGTAATAAATGTTTTATAAATGTGCATATTTATAGGAGCTATTATGTGTTAATCGGACAACATTTTCGTATGCGAAGATCGTACACATAATAACGTGGTCTAGCGGTAGCGTGTTCAACTGCAGATAACGAGGTCCTGGGTTCAAATTCCGGGTCGCGCCAAAAGTGATTTAGGTTGTATCCGAAAAAAGAAAAAAATCTCAGTATCAGTCCAAAGTTTGGGAGTCGGCGATATTATACACCCGTGCCTGGGATAGCATGTAAAGCTGTCGGTCCTGGGCCTAACCTCTTTCCGAACGCTAGTCGCCCCGTAGGATCATGAGAGTCATGGAATAGAAAGTGCCCCTGTATTTTCGCACACGCTTCTGCACTATAATAAGTTCCAGGCAGATGGCTAGTCCCCATTGAGACTGACCGCCGTAGACGAAATTTAGCTAGAAGGGCATTATTTTATATTATCTATACATATAATAAAATTGTAGGAAAGTCAAAACTGTACATTGAATATTTTTTTTAAAGGATAATTGGGGCGTCATCTAAAATCAATATCGAAGCCAAAAATATAGTTATTAGAATTTTTGTCTGTGTGTCTGTATGTCCGGGCTAAACTCAAAAAGTACTGCATAGATTTACTTTTTCCCCGCGATTTTACCCGCGTTAAACTTTATATATTATCACAGCTCCTCCGCCGTAGTTGATAGCGTTATAATATGTTGCCTATATGTTGACCCGACCTTTTAGTAATATTCATGGAAAATTTGAAGTAAATCCATGCTGTACTTTTTGAGTTTAGCCCGGACATACATACAGACAAACAGACAAAAATTCTAAAAACTATATTTTTAGCTTCGATATCAATTGTAGATCACGCCCCAAGTATCCTTTTTTTTAATATTCAATGTACAGTTTTGACTTTCCTACGATTTTATTATATGTATAGATAATACAATAATAAATAGAGTGCTGTCTACTCAAGAACTGCTCCACACGTGCGACAAAATGAATAAATGAAATAATGTACCTATTTAAAATAGTATTTGACGCTATACTTTAAACAAAAGGAAAACCTTCACCGATAAGATCGGTACTCTTACATCTCGTACCAAAATATTGCTTATATTTTCTAAAACCAAATCAACCACGTAAGTAACATATCTCTACCAAAATACAATTTACCACGAAAACAATATGTATTCGTGGTAAATTCTATCGGTATCAATGAATAAACATTTCATCAATACACACGTCGTATAAAGACAGACGTTATTCCACACATTTCCGATTGTCTGCGCACCTATTGTACTCCATATAATTTGCTTAGACACACAAAAGCATCCATGTCATCCCTTCGGAAAACGGCCGACAACATTGCCTTCAAACCGTACGAACAAAGCCTACAACAGCTATTTTATAAATCTGTTTAAAAGTAGAGCGCCCTTTTCTTTATTGTGTAGGTGCTTTGAATAAAAAATATATATGTATATTCTTCAATAATAGTATTCAATAAAAATTCCATAAGTGATCGGTGAAGTTAGGCACCTAGGCCAGGTCAGACTGGGTGACTGCCAGAGTGATTTATTTCTGACCGTGTGCTTCGGAGGGCACATTAAGCTGTTCATCCATGGCAGACGCCTAAAGGGCGGCTTGAACAACTCTAGACACTAGGGTAAAGAAAGAAAGAAAAAATTACAATCCTTAATTGAGTTTCCATCAAATAATTTAAACAAACTAAGTTTAGTTTACATAGGTGTTCATTTGGAAGCATGCAGCATTATCTATATGATGGTACGGAACCCTTCATGCGCGAGTCGCACTCGCAATTGTCCGGTTTTTATTTTTTGAAATAACATAAATATATATTTTAATTAAAATTTATTTATTTTGCGAACTACATGGGTCAATGTAGTAAGATGAAATAAGCATCTAAAAAAAAAGTATCACACATTTTGTCAACGTTATGTATAAACCATTGTTTCAATACCTTTTTCATTCGAAATAATGGTAGCGCCCTGATGCCTCTGGGAACATTGTTAAAAACTTTTATGCACATTACAAAGGCATTCTTTTGAAGTAGCGTAGTTCAGCAACATGGCATTAGTACATATACGTATATACATATAATAAACAAAATAAAAGTTATTTAATTCTAAAGTATATTTAAATTTTAGCAAAACTTTTATTAAAATATTTTAATTATTGAACCGGTGAATTAGCGCTTCAAGTTCAACGCTAAGTAATAACAATAATATCCTGGGACATTACAAACCGTCATCTGATCCCAAACTAAGCAGAGCTGGTACTATGGAAACCAGATAACTGATACTACAATTTTTTGTAAATACCTACTTATATGTATGGATAAATACGGCCAGACACACAAATATTTATCCTGGGTGGGAATTGAACCCACGATCTCCGGCGTGAAAAGCAAGGATTTGCCAACGACGCCAACAGACCCGTCTAAGTCAACTCAATTTTGTTTAAAATTGATTCTTACTGTAATAGTAATACTGTTCAATTTCAAAATAACACCCAATTTTCTCTACTGAAGGACGAGAAGTTATTCAATCGACGTCTAAGTATTGTTTGTCCAAGTTCCAACAGGTTGAAATTTCTCTACGTGGGGCCTTGAGTTAGATGCATCGCTTTTCGTAGTCAACAACTAGCGGGTTTGCTGATCACAATACCTATGGACATTTATTACCGATAACTATACGATTATGTCTTTACACCGCTAATTTGAATAATAATAATATCCTGGGACAATAATGATATTCACACACGGCCATCTGATCCCAAACTAAGCAGAGTTGCTACTTTGGAAACCAGACAACTGATATACTACTAAACCATTTTTATTTGTAAATACATACTTATATAGATAATTACCACAAAATTGTGTCCATGCACACAAATATCCGTCCAGCGAGGCTACCGGCTAAGTCGCCGAACATCGGGATAGTGATCGGCGCTGAAATAAATAACGGCTAAAAATTACTTAATCAATCGTTAAAACTTGATTTAATCATTTACCAACCACGTCATTACGTACCTCTCTAATATCTTACGGATGAAAATAAAAACCGCTTATAATGTCAATTATGTACAGAGGTCGCTGAAGCTTAAGGATACTTAGAATACTCACAGAATGCTGACCCATCCCCCCACCCCTATGAGTATCATTACACGTATACAGAACAACAACATGAAGTCATTATGGCTGGTATTGTATAAAGTGGATGTACTTTAAACGATTCTATCTCGAAAATGATTAAGGAAACTCAGATATCAATAGCAAGTACAGAGAAACAGTAAACAAATTATACGGAAACAAGATAAACAAAGGTAAAACGCGTCTGTACAAGAAAAAAAGCAATTGTAATATTGTATTCCCTACTGGGTATAAAAATACTTTGCCGTGTTTCATAAAAGAGATAAAATGTGGGTCACAATTATAGCAGTCCTAGCTCGCAGCAATTAGAAAACGCGGCAGTTTTTTCGCTCTGTTGCCAGTTTTACCGAGACCCCTTAGAATTCCCTTGCTCAAAAGTATTCCTGAGAGTCTCGAGTCCTACATACAGACTCAATATAAAAAATTGTAAGTGGCAAAGCCTGAAAGTTGAGGATATGTCGGTTTGATGTTACGTAGTAGTAAGTTACATAGTATTTTTCGTAATAGAATGCTCATTACATTACGTGATGTCCTCCCGGCTGAATTTTGACTACGGCGGCCAGTCTCAATTGAGATTAGTCAATTGCGCAGGACATATTAGAGTTCACACGTGTGTGCGCAAACAAAGGTGCACTTTCTACTCCATCACTCTCATGATCCGATGGGACGACTAACGACACGACCGGAAAGAGGTGAGGTACAGGACCGAAGTTTACGCGCTCTCCGAGGCACGGGGGTACAATACCACCAACTCCCAGACTTCGGGCTGATATTGAGAAATTCATTTTTACGGAAAAATCCCAAAATCACATTTGGCCCGACCCGGGATTTGAACCCAGGACCTCATTGTCTGCAGCTGAACACGCAACCGCTAGACCAACGAGGCAATCACGTATTGAGCATTCTATTAGATAGATCTACAAAGCCTTACTCAGACACCTAGACAAAATAAAAATCCACCTCAGCTGTAAAACAAAAGAGCCAGACAACGAGCCTCGTCTAGACGTATATGTAGCTTAATTAAGACGTTGATAGATTATTAAGATAGTATTCCTAAAACACACAGAAGTAAAGCTATTTCTGCCGTGATGTTGGATAAGTTCTTTTTGCATTGAAGTGTGCACGCTTAAGGCTATTTTATCACGGGCAAAATTCACCGAATCACACAGTTTCATTCATCGAGCCCGGGCTTAGACTTTGGTTTATAAGTAACAAGCTGTGCCCCGCGGTTTTATTCGCGTTAAGCTTTATAAATTAGAGCCTTAGTGTTATTCGGATATATAAGTTATATTACTAATAAGTTTCTTCAAAATCCATCCGGTAGTTTTTACGTGGAAGAGTAACAAATATACACACTCACAAACTTTTGCCTTTATAATACTAGCAGTGCCCCGCGGTTTTGCCCGCGTTAAACTTTATAAATTATAGCCTATCTGTTATTCGGACATATAAGCCGTATTACTACAAAGTTTGATCAAAATCCGTCCGGTAGTTTTTGCGTGAAAGAGTAACCAACATACACACTCACACACTCACAAACATTCGCCATAATAATATTAGTGTGATTCCACGTATCTAAAACTAAAATAATCAAATTTCCTTGGTATTTGTGTTAAAAGGCCCTAGGTTGGGAATAGGTTAGACTAAACCTTCCAGCTGATTGAGTGAGCTAACATTAAGTAAAACGATTTATAGTTTGAATATAGGTAGCAAACATTTTATATGTCTCTATTGTACGAATCCTATATGCTATTCGCTAGGCTACTTATTACCTATTAACTAGAAAAGAGGATTCTAATGTTGGGTTGGGGAATCATCATCATCATATCAGCCGAAATAGATGCCGTGCCGTGTAAAAAGAGTTGAAATGTCAGATGTCAATAATAGTGGTGACATGACTTTGTAGTAACGTAGTAAACATATATAGGCACGGATAATCATGTAAATCTGGCTGTTAATATTTTTTCAGTGTAAGCGTTATAAATAAATAAATATATTGTACTAGCGGCCCGGTACGTGCTTCGTTACGTATAAGGCATAGTAATAAAAAAATTGATCATTAAATTCATATATTCAAACAAAAAAATATTTTATATTGCTAAAAGATGTTGATTTTACACTTTTTCAAGACATTTTTTAAATTTTACCTTCGTACAAACCTTCCCTGGACTTCCACGAATAATTCAAGACTTCAAAATTAGCCAAATCGGTAAAGGCGTTGTTGAGTTATAATATTACAACGAAAAGTGGCATTGATTTTTATATATATAGATTAAATAAGCTTTATTAAAAAAAAACACACTAATCATTGTAATAAATTAGTCATTAAAATAAATCTAATAATCGAAGTCCTCCGTACAAGGTTACGTCGTGTTGAAAAATTGTTTGAGATGGGAAATCGATCAATATAAATCGACCGATTATGACAATAATTTATATAATTTAATACCACGCGTTCACTCTATACCGCATTGCTTGTGAAAAAATTGTGGGACATCTGTTAATTATTAGTATCCTTGATCATATGAACTACTCTCACCAAAAAGGAAAATGCAATACTTTAACACTTTCGTTATATATTCGTTAAGAAAGTTCTTAGGCATTACATAAGTTTATAGTATTTTTTTTAGTCATAGTAAATCTTATATAAATTCCTTTTAAGATTGTTTACATTTATTACTAGCTGTGCCCTGCGGTTTTACTCGTTTGAATAACAAATAAAAAAATTTAAGTAAATCCATGGAGTACTTTTTGAATTTAGACAAACAGACAAAAATTCTAAAAACTATATTTTTGGCTTCGATATCGATTAAAGATCACGCCCCAAGTATTCTTTAAAATAAATATTCAATATACAGTTTTGACTTTCCTACGATTTTATTTTATGTATAGATATGATTTCTTTATTATAAATAATGGTATTATTGTCATTAAATTTTCATTGCGCGTTTAGTATGGACAGTTCAAAACACGCGCAGTTAACATGCGGAGATGAATTATCCGACAAATAACGTAAACCTAGGTAAAGTTCCACAGTTAAGGTTGGTTGGTACTTACGCTCGTTTCTTCTCAGCCCACTCATCAGCATTTTCTTTCGCCACTTTTTCTAAGTGCTCTCTGGCTTTCTCCACCTTGGTGAAATGTTGCAATCTTCTAGCAACATCTGTCTCAACGCGTTTCAGGGTTAAGTCATCTCTGGCACGCTCATCCTGTCAGTTATAAAAGGAGAGATCAAGCAAGCTACTTTTACTTAACTTTGGTCACGGTGGCAGTTATAACGCATACTTGATAGTTTCCGTTAAATCTCGCAGAAGAGCATGAGATATATGGTAATCATTCAACGAGCCAGTAGCCCTCTGAATATTGTCTAATGACTACAACCGGGCTGTCAGTTTCTTCCGAAGCACGGAGACGATTAGAAATTAAAGCAGCCTTGCCGATCACTATGTGCTGATGAGAGATTATCTCCATTGCACCGTAAATACACAAGAAATGTGTTATAACTGGTCTTTCTTATCGTAAATTTAAACAATAACCGTCAGTGCGATATTTGAAGAATATTCTGTGTATAAGTGAAACTGAAGATACGGAACAGTTAGATGGTAACAATTTTATGTCTGTATTTTAAATAACAATTTGGATTTATTTCTTGTGAAAATATCTTTGGCCTTTTATGCAAAGGAAGCAAATTACCGAGGGAACTCATGAAATGTTGCGGGTGCCGACTATTTTCAGCGTAAATAGCAGTTGAATATGAGAATTTAGGTAATTAACTTAAATTTACATTATTTTGTGGCTTTCAAAGTGAATGGGTGGAACAGATTTTCAAAGTGAAATCTTCGTGAAATAGGCGCGTTGAGCACTTTTTGGGTGAACAAAAATCATGGAAATCGCGTCATCTTCACCGAATGCTTACCATGTGATATGTGTATACAGTGTATATATGAACATACATATACCTCCGTGCGTTATTGGTATACATTATAGGTATATATATATTCGTACAAAGAGTATATCTAAATGTGAAGTATCAACTATTATATAGTAGATTAGAAATGTAAATAAAAAATAGTTTTCAATTCTATCGGCAGTTCGCAAAGACTGCATGTTTTCTTTTTATTCAACACTAAGAAATACTATGTTTTAAAGTACGATACCATCTAGCGATCATGGTGGTAGGATCTCTTGGTCTGCTTGTGTAGCTATCACCCTCATATCTCCAGTACCGAAAAGTTTTTGCGGTATTTAATAGTGTCTATCGCTATTACATCAGACATAAACCTTAATTGAAGTAGATTTATTGGGATTTAAGTGCTCCAACTTACACTATCCATGCTTAGCAAGCAAGGCTCAAAGAAACACATGAAATTAGTTCATCCGTTTGCGATCTACGATAGACACACACCTAGGCTACCCTCATTATTTGTGTCAAAAGACTTACCAGATTTTTCATCTCCATGTGAATCCTATCCATGAACCGGTTGTATAAATACTTTCTATACTGATTAAATTCTTTCAGCGAGCAAACTGCTCGCCCGTCTATGGTGCAGAAGCCCAGTATTGTCATCCTCTGTCGAGCTGGCTTCTGGGAGAAGTGGTGGGCGAGATGGGGGTCGTGCATCGGCACGTAGTCGTATGAAACACTGTTGCAGTACGGATCCGTGAGATCGAAGGTTGGACGAGGACCGCCGCTGCCGAGACCCACCCTGCGAACCTGTAGAAGAAAGTTATTTTACAATTATCAGTCACTCGTAGGTCTAGCGGTAGCGTGTTCAACCGCAGAAAATGAGGTCCTGAGTTCAAATCCCGGGTCGGACCAAAAAGTGATTTTGGGATTTTCCGTAAAGAGAAATTTCTCAGTATCAGCCCGAAGTCTGGAAGTTGGCGGTATAACACCCCCGTGCCTCGGAGAGCACGTAAAGCCATCGGTCCTGTACTTGACCTCTTTCCGTTCGTGTCGCTAGTCGTCCCATCGTGTCATGAGAGCGATGGAATAAAAATTTGTGCACTATAATATGTCCTGCGCAATTGGCTAATTTCCATTGAGAATGGCCGCCGTGGCCGAATTTCGGCCGGAAAGACATCAATGCCAAGTATATTCAAAACCACTTACATAGCCCTTACTTAACTTAACTTTAAAATAAAATTGTCTATCTCCTTCACAATTGTCTCAAGTTAACAAATGAAGTTTTCAAGCTTGAAATTTACTTAAGAGTATACCAGACGACGGTGTACATATAAATGACATCGGGAAATTTAATTACACAAAATGCTTAATTTGCCTATGTTACTGAAAAACGTGTAACACCGTACTCAACCGATATAATAGTTCAAAAATACGTGACAATTATGTGTTTAATCAAGCATGATAATAAAATGCACCATTTCCCGAGTATACATTAAAGGCAGATCAGTTTCAGAAATGTGCCATCTTTGACATTCAAATGCTATCACAAATTTTCAACGAAAGTAATATGACATTGAATGACAAATATCTTTATAATATATATTTGTGTAACGTACAACGGCTAGAAATGATTTATTTTGTTTGTTCAAATGCTCGAAGCATCTATACGACCGTAATTTCTTTATTATTATAACCACTGTGGGACGCGGGAATGTGGGTTAAAGGAGTCCGTCATTGAGAGGAATATGCCATAATCGCCACGCTTGGCAGACGGGTTGGCAATCGCTGTACGGTGGTGTTCATAGTACAGACGCCAGCACATCCAGCTAGCCCAATCTGTCAAATATCTTTTATAGATTTTCAACTTTATCACATGAGCATAAGGTTCACTTTCAATTGGGGAAATTTGACAGATTGGGTTATCTTATCTTATCTTTGATGGGGTGTACTTGCGTACAGCACTTCGACCCTTCAGGATCTTTTGTACTATCCCCCACTGGTTTTATTCTATCCCTAAAGCCCTGAATGAAGTCTTCACATAGTCCATTACACTTCTTAGGGGTAGATCCTTGTAGTCTCCTGGTTCTGGATATGCCAGCCCCAGGATGGCCATTCTGTGTCTTGTCAATGCATCGCATTTGCATATTATATGCAGCATTGTTTCCTGTTCTTCCCTACAGGTCCTGCAGATCGGGCTATTCGACAGTCCCAATTTGTGTAGGTGATAGTTGGTGCCATAGTGGCCCGTGAATAGATTGGGTTAGCTTGATGTGCTGGCTTCTGTACATTGCTGCTGCCGCCTGGGTTCAGGTAGTAACACTAAATCGAGACGACTTTCAACGCCCCGCGTGCACGGCATGGCATAGGGTGATGGTATTCAACGCTGTCAACTAATAATGACCTGCTAGCCGAATTTCTCCCACGGTGGCCAGTCTCAATGGAGACTAGCCATCTTCGCGGTACATATTATAGAGCACAAGTGAGTGCGCAATGGAATAGAAAGTGCACTTTCTATTCCATCACTCTTATGATCCAATTGAACCACTAGCGACACGATAGGAAAGAGGTCAGTACAGGACCGAGGGCTTTATATGCTCTTGGAGGCACGAGGGTATAATAGCGCCAACTACAAGAGTTCAGACTGATACTGAGATTTTTTTTTATATCAATTTTGGCTCGACCCGGAGATTGAACCCAGGTCCTCCGGTTGAACACGCTTCCGCTAGACCAACGTGGCTGTCTACTACCATGCACATGATACAGACTTTTTCTCTATACAAGATCAATATTATCCACTCCTACAATTGTGTACATCACTATCTCATTTTATACCCTTATATTAATCGAAGCGGTAAATCAACGCTACTACAGTGAACATAAATCGCATGTGTCGAATCCCGGACATCCCCGGCTATAACTATGTATACGATGCGCTATCTACGTCAATAACTATATTAGACTACACGCTAATGTAGCTAAAGAAATTGGTAATTTGCTAAAGTTTAAATGCATTACCGTAGCTATATTTTTGTGTTTTTTTTATATGACAATGTCACACAGATCATCCTAGCCCCAAACTAAGCAAAGCTTGTACTATGGCTACCAGGCGACGATATACATACTTATATAGATAGATAAATACTTAAATACATAGAAAACATCCATGACTCAGAAACAAATATTTGCACTTACCGGGATTCGAACCCAGGACCACCAGCTTCGTAGGCAGGAGCACTACCAATTAGGCTGGCGAGGAAATAATAAAGATTTTTATTCACGTAGACTTTAAAAAGCGTTTGTAAATAGTCAGAACATGTATGTAGTAATATAGTTCAGTGGGTATACATAATTATTTCTAGTTACAAATAGATATTTAGGTAAACGCATTGTTAAAACATTCGTAAAACTTATTTTATAATAGATAGTAATGATATATAGCTAGCTTGTATTAAGTAATAGTCAAGTGAAATCAGAATCTATAGTAGATTTTTCCATAGTTTACTGTTGTGTAAAATTATTAAGGCGACCATGAAATTATCGTAAAAACACTGTCCAAAACCAACTTTCTATCACCGCCTTTTGTAGCGTTATAGTTAACTAGCTGTGCCCCGCGGTTTTACCTGCGTTAAATTTTATAAACTATCACAGTTATTTTTTTGTTTTTTTTTCCTCCGCCGTAGGTGAAAGCGTGATAATATGTAGCCTTTATGTTGACCCGACATCTTAGCAATATTCATGCAAAATTTCAAGTAAATTCATGCAGCACTTTTTGAGTTTAGCCCGGACATATATACAGACAAACAGACAAAAATCTAAAAACTATATTTTTGACTTCGATATCAATTGTAGACCACGCCCCAAGTATCTTTTTTAAAAATATTTAATGTACAGTTTTGACTTTCCTACGATTTTATTATTTATGTGCATAGATTTGGTTCTTATGCTCATATACGTAATTTTGATTATCATCATGGCATCCGAATGACGTCCACTGCTGGACAAAGGCCTCCCCAAAAGGTGTCCACAAAGGAGTTGTGTTCATCACTTGGAAGATGCTTGCTTGGTAAACGGGTTGGCGATCGCAGTATGATGGTCATAGTACAAATACAGACGCTGCTGCCCGTTCCCTGGGAGATATTCTCTCGGGAGGTTGGGAGTTTTCGTAAAAATAAATTTCTCAGTATCAGCCCGAAGTCTTGGAGTTCGCGGTATTACACCCCCGTGCCTCGAAGAGCACGTAAAGCCGTCGGTCCTGTACCTGAACTCTTTCCGATCGTGTCGCTAGTCGTCCCATCGGATCATGAGAGTAATGGAATAGAAAGTGCCCCTGTGTTTGCAAACATACTTGTGCACTAATATGTCCTGCGCAATTGGCGTAGTGGTCATTAATGAAATTAATTATGCGCACCTTAAAACTACTATTCTACATATAATTTGTCTGTTTTCAATTAATTTTCAGATGTGAAGGAGAAACCATGACTTTTGGGGGAGCCACTATTATTCTGCCCACTTTTAACAACGCCAATGGTTGCTCGATCAAATAAATAGAAGCGTTGAAAAAGATGATAATTTTGTGCTGGTGGTCTAATTTGCAAAACAGCTATTGAAAGAAATCTTGATTCTACTCTTCTTCTCTTTCGGAGGGTAACTCACATAACCATTCATTATCAATATCATATTGATAATAAAGATTATTAAAAGGTAGATTCCCAATTCTGTGAGTAGATTATTATTATTTCATACAAGTAATTGATTGAATTGAACCTAAAGTAAGCAGCTATAGAAACATTCGATCTATGTTCTGAAATTACGGGCGACAGATTTCTTATACCAAATAATAATTGTTTTGCCCTTGAGACGATTGGATAAAATCCTAGGAATCCCAAGCGACGGAATCCAATTACAATAACAATTTGGAAAATATCTTATACATATTATTCTTGTAGAGAGAATATTTAAATAAAATTATTACTTTAGTTATCGAATATGATAATAAAAAGTAGTTGATCTGGAATGAACTGATCTCGAAAACAAATATTCATTTTAAGGCTGATTTCAGAGTGACGCGCGGCACGCGCCGGCGTCCAGCGCGTCTCAACAGCGGCGCGTGCGAGACACGTCACTCTGAAACGCTAGCTGCCAGTAGAGGAGCTTGGGCAGCGCTGGCCAACGGCGCGCGTGTCACACGCGGCGCGTGTGAACTGCGTGACTATGTAACGCAACTACTATCTAGTGTAATTGTAAGCGCGCGCGTTTGGCCGGCGCCGCTCGCGCGCGCGACTTTGAAATCAGCCTAACACAAATATCTGCAGTCAATGGCCCGACTGGAAAGCTTATACTACTTATGTATAGGCATAGGTGACACTAAATATAAATATGTATATGGGCCTGTTGGCGTGGTTGGCAAATGCTTGTTTTTCACGCCGGGTGTCGTGGGTTTGATTCCCACCCAGGACAGATATTTGTGTGCATGAACATGTTTGTTTGTCCTGAGTCTGGGTGTAATTATCTATATAAGTATGTATTTACAAAAGAAAACTAGTATATGTAGTATATAGTTATCTGGTTTCCATAGAACAAGCTCTGCTTAGTTTGGATCAGATGACCGTGTGTAAATAATGTCCAAGATATTATTATTAAATATCCAATTCCATAACTTTATTGAATGTTTGTAGTTTTATTTTGCAAGGCAAACTACATGTTATAAAAGCGGCACTGATGACTTTCTAGCTCTCCCCCGGAAGGTAACCAACTAGTCTCGAAAACAAATATTTATTTTTACACAAATATATGCCGTCAATGGCCCGACTTACTATATTACTTATATACATATATACCTAAGAGTCACTAACTATCCAATTACATAAACTTTATTGAAAACTATTGTTTAGTCTATTATCCTTTGTTTACACTTAGTTTTTATGGTGACGCACCCTAATTAAAAAGGTAAAAAGGTACCTACCCATATAGCGTATCAAAATTATAAACGGAAATTCGTTAAGTAACTAAAAGGCGAGGCATAACGAGAGCTATCCGGTGACGTATTCTGTCAAGTGAGCTATAAAAAGCGTATTATTAATGCTAAGAATTTTACACCGTCGTATAGTTGGAGAAATGTTATTAGAGCGCTTTGTAAGGGACATCAGACTAGTTAAAGTTTAGCTCATACTGTCATTTATATCTGGGTTACGTAATGTATAGCTAGTTCAATATGAAATTGGTTGTTGCTTATGTATCATTCCGCGGGATTCGGCAATAGAGGCATAACGTAGACATGCCCGTTCATGGATTTCTCGGCATCGGGATTTTTTTCCGAAAAATCAACCTGAACAGAGACAAAATATATCTTGTCCTAAACAAAGTTCAGTGAAATTTAGTGTTACTCGTAGATATAACTCTCTTTTCGCAGGTTATGACGTCATATTCGTAAGATCAATAATTGAGTAATGAAAAATAGAACTATATTTAAGTTAAATAAATCGGTAAGCTCGACGATTTTAAAACCGCCGAATGCACGGATATGTCTATGTTAACATGTACATTTGAGGTCATTTACCGTAGATGGCACCACTTATGTACATACGTAAACCACTGCTTGTTACTATAATACTTTATAAAGGACAGCAGAGCAGCTAACACCGAGCTCATACTGTCCGTTATATCTCAATTATGAGGATAGGTTGTCACTCATTATAGACATTAAACATAATCTGTTTGTTACTGGAGTAATAGAAGAGACATTCGGCTAGCTAAAGCAGAGCTCATACTGTCCGTTATATCTCAATTATGAGGATAGGTTGTCACTCATTATAGACATTAAACATAATCTGTTTGTTACTGGAGTAATAGAAGAGACATTCGGCTAGCTAAAGCAAAGCTCATACTGTCCGTTATATCTCAATTATGAGGGTAGGTTGTCGCTCATTATAGACAACATAATCTGGTTGTTATTTGAGGAATAGAAGAGAGATTCGACTAGCTTAAGCAGAGCTCATACTGTCAGTTTGTTAATTTTGGATAATGTAACAGAGACCGAGCACTATATTATTAAGATAGCACTATATTATCACTCATTATAGAAATTTAACATACTTCGCTTGTTAATAGGGTACGTTATAGGTAAAAGCAGACGTCTCAGCGTCTTTACTACTTAGGGAGCTTTTAGTGGTACATTTGCATTGGCTGACGTGTCGATTGTATATAAGTGCAATATTTTCAGTCACATAGTAAAAAGCTCAATGTATTGTAGAAAGCAATTAAATCTGATTTTAATTAAGTTAGTACGCCAGTGATATCGGACCTTTTCGCTTGTGAATATTGAATGAATAAAGTGGGATATTTCAGCTTTGCAAGAAGTTTAATTTAGTTCAAAAATAAAATAAAAAAGGTAGGCAGTCATGCTCGAGAAGGAGGCCGACGAGCGGGATCAGGTCAGAGCTGATCCCGCTCGCAGACGGAGGAGGCGTTGTGGCGGCGGCGGCACTCTCTTCAGGGGCTGCGGTGGCAGTATTTCAAAGGAAGATATTTCAGATAGCGATCTGTTTGTGGCACAGACGCTGAGCCGCGCATTCGGACTGACATAAGTAGGGAATTATGGAGGTTAAAGCAGAACCCTCCCAGGGTACTTGTCCCGACCATCTGGGACATAGCGTTAAAGGGGGCCACCGGAGCATACCCGCGTTTCCGGGGCACCTCTCATGAGGCACCAAGAGAAGTCCATGGCAGGTTAGCTTTAGTCGGTGCGAGTCCGACCCACCCGAAGACACTTTTTGCGGGTGTCATCGGTATGTCCTCTGATTTTTAAAAAATGACCTATGTCTGTGTAATCGTAACTCTGAATCGGTTGAACTAAAGTTAATACAATTTATTGGCTCATAAGGATCGATTCGTAGCCCGTCAACTGAAAAGAGCCAATATATGGTAGAAGCTATTTATAAACGGTTTTATTAGCTTACCCCGTTTGTTTTTTTTTTTATTCTGGGGTCACTTTTAGTAACTGAAATTTGACCCCCTTTCTGTTGACCGATTGATCTGAAATTTGGTACACACTTCTAGTTCTGGTGACAATACAATTAAATAAATTCTGTTTCATTGTAAATTCAATATGGCCGCCGCTACAAAATGGCGGATAAATTAGGTTTTATTAATCCCATCAATATGGGTATCAAATGAAAGGGCTCAACAAGTAGAATACAATGTACTATACAAAATTGAAATTCAAGATGGCTGCCGCTACAAAATGGCGGATAACCTAGGTTTTATCAATCCCAACTATATGGGTATCAAATGAAAGGGCTCAACAAGTAGAATACAATGTACTATACAAAATTGAAATCCAAGATGGCCGCCTCTACAAAATGGCAGATAACCTAGGTTTTAATGGCGGATAACCTAGGTTTTATCAATCCCAACAATACGGGTATCAAATGAAAGGACTCAACAAGTAGAATACAATGTACTATACAAAATTGAAATCCAAGATGGCCGCCGCTACCAAATGGTTGATAACCTATTTTTTTATCAATCCCAACAATATGGGTATGAAATGAAAGGGCTCAACAAGTAGAATACAATGTACTATACAAAATTGAAATCCAAGATGGCCGCCTCTACAAAATGGCAGATAACCTAGGTTTTAATGGCGGATAACCTATGTTTTATCAATCCCAACAATACGGGTATCAAATGAAAGGGCTCAACAAGTAGAATACAATGTACTATACAAAATTGAAATCCAAGATGGCCGCCTCTACAAAATGGCGGACAACCTAGGTTTTATCAATCCCATCAATATGGGTATCAAATGAAAGGGCTCAATAAGAAGAATACAATTTACTATGCAAAATTGAAATTTAAGATGGCCGCCGCTACCGAATGGTTGATAACCTATTTTTTTAACAATCCCATCAATATGGGTATCAAATAAAAGGGCTTGACAAGTAGAATACAGTGCACTATACAACAAAAAATTTAAAATGGGCGCTGCCACAAAATGGCATATATTATAATAGGATTGTCAAATTTATAAATTTATCTTTGCAGGGACTAAGTATAGAGGAGTTGGACTGCAATAAACTAACAGGCAAGAAACCTTTCAATAATGAGGCACTAAATAAATTAAACAGAATGCGAAATAAAAACTAAAAACTAGAAAATAAAAATTGGTAAAAAAACTTTTTAAGTTAAACGGTTTTATGTTAAAAATACATTGTAATGTTTAAGATATGTACTAAAAAATAATAAAATAGATACAGTCGTGGGCATTATAAACATATGCATAGACTAGACTAAAATAAAACTGTGGGGCACGTCAATTGTCTACAATCGTTGAAAATGTTCGTTTTGTAGTGTCACGCGATAACAAGACACTTGTTCAACCGACAACGATGGACGAGTGGCAAGTAGGGCTAGAAGGTGGAAACAAGCTAGCGAGTACGACTATAGGGGAGTTTTAGGGTTTCATAGTGTTGAGCGAGTGTTTACTTTAATCATAAGTTTTGTCGATTAAAGACAAACTACGAGTAGTAAAGCGAGTCCTCGCCAGCCAGCAGTGTGAACGTTCAACGATAAACTATTTGAAACATCTCTTTTGTTTGCATGGATTGTATAACTATCGGACTTTCAATGAGCAAGAAAATAGTAAGTAATTTTCTTACCGTCGGTGGTCCAACTGCCTAACGACGAATTGAACGATTCTTCTATCACACATTTTAATCGATAATTGTAGACAATTGACGTGCCCCATGGTTTTATTTTAGTCTAGTCTATGCATATGTTTATAATGCCCACGACTGTATCTATTTTATTATTTTTTAGCTTTTAGTACATATCTTAAACATTACAATGTATTTTTAACATAAAACCGTTTAACTTAAAAAGTTTTTTACCAATTTTTATTGACTATTGTGTATATAATGCTGTTGGGTCTACCACGCTTTTGTAGAGCTTCCGGGATGTTCACCGCGGCCAGGGTTGATGGTTTTCATGCAATTATACGGAAACGGTGCGCTTCTATTCTCGGTAAAATACGTGCTAGCTCCCACAGCATCCTGAGTTATTGTGTGATAGATGGGCCAGCCCCATGCTTAGTGATGTACAAGCCTCGAGGCGTCCGAGTCCCTTTGCCTTGAGCTCGGTGTCGTTTACAGGGCTCGCCTCGTTTGTATGGCGTCCGACGACTCGGAAGTCTTTTTCAGAGCTCGAGTTCTTTTGGAGACTCGAGCCCTGTTTTGAAGGCTCGAGCTCTTTTGAAGGTTCGAGTTCTTTTGAAGACTCGAGCCCTTCTTGAAAACACGAACCCTTTTGAGCGCTCGCTCGATCTCAAAGCATTTCTCTTTAGTGCGCTAGTCTTTGTCTGCCCTTCAGTTTTAATGGATGCTGATGAATGAAAATAAGTAATTTATAACTGTTCTGTGCCCGACAGGGCCCATAATTGTTACTTAAACTATTACCTCTTACATACCACCTTACTGTACTTACATTATGAAAGCAATAAAATATTGAGTATTGAGTATAGGCTGTAATTTATCTTGAAGTTTTGTGATAGCTAACCTAACCTAGTTCTAGTGTCGTAATAAATTAGTAAAACTATTTAAATAAAAACGGCTAAGTATTTGTTATCAATCAATTATATTATTTTTCTTATTCACAATTTGAATCAGTATTGTTTTTTTTACTTAGATACGAAGATATTAATGTCATCAACTCTTGGAAGGCTCGAGCTCTTTTGAAGGCTCGAGCTCTTTTGAAGGCTCGAGCTCTTTTGAACGCTCGAACTCTTTTGAAGCCTAGGGACATGGTTCAAAAATATTGCGGCTGGGCTAGGCTTGGGACTCCGAGCTTACCGAGCTCACTGAGTCTTGCCATTCAGCCTCGAGGCTTCAGAAATAAAACTCGACGCCTCGAGGCTTGTACATCACCACCCATGCTGGCTCACTGGATACGGCTGCACACGTAGGTGTCAGCCGTTTCAACTTTACATATAATGATATAAATAATCAACCACATGTACATTATAATAATGTGGTACTTAATCACAACGGTGGTTCACGATTTACTGAGAAAATGTTAATAAAGATTTAGATTTCGTTGAAATCGATTTAGAGAAAGGTAAAGATCCTGACTGATTGTATAGATTACAACTCAATCAGCTAGCAATGAGATGGAACTTCGTGAAACTTATTAAAAATCTCGACGGAAGGAAATTGGAAGTCAATTTTAAAGAAGTTCATAGGATTACTTTACCTACAATTTTTAACTTTAGTACAAACTTAGTGCAAGAGTGTATACGCATGGGTTCCGCCGTTTACACTATTGTTATTTCCATTCTATTTCGGACGGGATCCATATAAGCGCAAGTAACAATTTTCATAAGATTTATGTTAGTAACTACCTAATATAGAGTTAATTTTCTTTAAATATAGTTGCCCCGGAACTATAACCATCCAGAGTGCCTATATAGGATAGTCATATCGGGAACTCGGAACGCAATAATAATTTATACACGGTGTAACCTATATATAGTGGAATGTGCCCCTGAAAATTAACAACTTTTAGTACATCAAGAATTTTGATTATATATGTTTAAAAACCCTAAAGTATGGATTAACTAAACAAAAATAATAGACAAGGTTGGAAATAGAAAGGCTTGTTTGAATAAGAAAGATACTCGGAATTTAAAGAAATCTATTAAATTTCTATCTTCTTTTTATGGATACTAATGAAGTCAATTACTGTTTTAAGCATTTTTAGGAAGATTAATATCTCACAGGATTAAAAAAGTTTATTTTCTTATATAACCAAAAAATTTCGATTTACTTTACTAAAATGTATAGAACAGTATAACTGCAACCGGAAGCTCAAGTATAATATAACAAAAATAGGAAATCGCCTCTATTGTCTGCACAATGAAACAAAATTCTGCCATCATAATTTACCGTCACGTTAAAGGCGACGGTTATTAATGGGTTTAATTCCTTCTGTTAAATCCTTTTGGAGAATATCGTTTTGTTTACGTTGGCAGGTTATAGTAGTTATATTAACTGAGAGTCGGTCGAACATTATTTGTTTTTTTAGTTTTATTATAAATAATAAAACAATATGGCTGGGCTGTAGATAGAGCAAGCAGCATTGAGACAAATTTCTAGTAAAAGTTGAGCCAAGTCTAAGGTTCCTTACTGCAATTTCTGTATTATTATATTTAATGTTATGTCACATGGCCATTGACCTGTACCCATTACCGTGTAAAAAGTGTAGTTAGTACTAGTTTCACCCTTTGAACACTTTTTAAACGTAAGTCAGTACGGGTAAACTTTGTCTAGAGATTTCATTACTTTTTAGAGATAAACAACAAGCAGCTCCATCGAGATTTGGCTATTTTTTTACAGAATGCTTTCGGTGGGATAATTTTTAAACTAAAGTATTAAGTCGTGTGTTTGTACGTTGTCATTTACAGTGTATCATTCTATTGAATACTTTATAACTCATTAAAGCATAAACTAAACAAAATAATTACGCAAACAAAAGTTCTGATCGGATGTGGAACTAGAGCCATCTTAATTCCCCTCGGATTTTCAATTCCAATTTAAAGGAATTCAGTTTCCAGTAAAATTGTAATTTTCAATTACAAATCAGCTTTTCTTTTTAACATCTTAACAGTTAGCCTAGGAGGCTTCCACTTTTTCACCACACAAAAGAGGCGGAGGATTTTTAATGGGTCTTAATGGGATCTAACATATAAGAATACCAAGCTGGGCGGGTTACTAGTATTCAACCCTTTAATTAATATAACAAAAAAACCTTTGGCCAAGTCGTACTCTCGTGCACTCTGCACGAGGGTCCGACTTGGCCAAATTTTTTAAGACGCTTTGTCTGCTCATCTGTCTAAATATTAATAAAAATTGTGAAATATATTTTGAGAAGATAATCTAAATTCATTCAAAACCCTTAACGTGAACTGGAAAGTAACTAGTAGTTGTTATCATGAGGTGAACAATATTTGCTAAAACTATAAGTCGTAAATCTAATCTACTAACTCAAGATAAATTATCTAATTTACAAAACATAAATTAAATATCAATATTGTGAGGAACAACATAAATAATAATTATATTAACTTAAGCCGTAAACACCAAATTAAAAAAATACGGCCAAGTGCGAGTCGGACTAGCCCTTGAAGGGTTCCGTAGCAGCAAGCAAGATAATATTTTCTTTTATTAATTATTATACCTACTTGAGTTGATTGAATGACAGGTAAATTGCAGTTTACGATTTATGACGTATTAAAAAAAAACTACTTACTAGATCTTGTTCAAACCGATTTTCTGTGGAAGTTTGCATGGGTTCGCATGGTTTGCAATGTACATCATATATTTGTTTTTAGTTTTATCATTCTCTTATTTTTGAAGTGACAGGGCGAGGGGGGGACACTCATTTTACCGCTTTGGAAGTATCTCTCGCCCACACTATTGCTTTTTTTTTCTATTTTTCTGTAAAAATCGTAAAGCGGTTCACAGAATACATCTTCACTGTTACTTTTTCACGCAAAAACTACAGGACGAATTTTGATGAAACTTTGTATAATACAGCCTATACCTATATCAGAATAACACATAGGCAATTTATAAAGTTTAACGCGGATGAAACCGCGGGGCACAGCTAGTAATACATATTTTATTTAAATCTGAAGATAACTCACAATTTCTAAAAAATTTCAACTACAACATTGTACTATTGGTAATATATCAATACCCCTGAGAAATACCGACAAGGTAATTGTGGGACGATAACGTCACCTCACAAAAGAAAATCAAAGCTGCCCCTACAAAATAATACCCAAGAAAAGGAAAACATTTATGAAGTGAAGTGGACTGGCAATGATTTTACCCATTGTTGACGTCTGGATCGTTAAGAGTAAACTGCAAGAGTTGATGCTTGGGGGAAGTACAAGTTTTTATAACAAACATTTAAAAGCATAAATTCTATGTAGACGCTATACAATTATGCATAGTGCGATACTTATTGACAATGACACATATTGAGCTCAATAAAAATGAAGAACTACCTATGCAGGCCATAAGCTTAACCAAAAAATTAAAAAATAAAATACAAAAAAGTGCAATTTCTTTTTGTATTTAGCTTTGCTTAATATCTGACCTCGTGTTTTGTTTGTAATAGGAATAATGATGATGATGAATGACAAGTCATTAACACGTAGCTAAGCATATTTGGCATGCTTTGGTAATTGATGGTAACATAGTTTTAGACAATTTTGTTATTTAATTGGAATTTTGATAAAGTGCCTTATAAGAGTAGTTACTTATTTTGTGAAGTATCTACTTAGTTATATTAAGTGTCACGATCTTTTAAGAAAATAATTATATTTTCATGCACATAAAGCTAATCGTCAAGTATTTCGCAACGAAAATAACAAAATGGTTGAAAATGGAAAACTCGAATGGTTCATACATTATAAAACTGAAATTTGGCAAGTAGGTAGGATTTTGCGATAGGGTCTAATTAAGAGGGCATTCGTATGCTATTGCTGCTAAATGTGTAAAGAAAAGTTAATCTGAAGAAAAATATAAAACCATAGTAAAAATGTTAATGTTTTAGTACAACTTTAAACCAATTTGCATGCAGTCTGTAACAAAAGGTACTTAGATAATATTTCAGTATAATATAAAGGGTAGCAATAAGACGGATAAAAATATGGTTTCTGAGTAGAGGGTAAACTGCAGGCACGTTAGTTAAAATATACAAGACAACAAAATAATATTTTCCTCTCACCCGACCAAAATAAAACATAATATACGATGACATACTTTGCCAACACGCCAGGCGGTTGACAAATTACTCGTATACTTAAACTACCTTTGAGCTCCTGTTACCAGCTATCATTTTTTATACGCGGGACTAAAGAACCGGAGATGACACCTCATTTTAACCCGACCTTTACTTGACCAAGTTTTGCGATACAAAAATTTCTAACATGTACAATGTCTAATAATAAACAACTAAAAATTCTTGAAGAATTTAGTCACAAATCAAAAAGACGTGTAAGTATATAAACATTTATAACTTTGAGTATTGCCTACGACCACACAACGACCATCGCACCTCCCTTCATCCACAGTTACTCCTCACAATCTGAAATCTATACATGCTCGTATTGTACAATTTCAATTCAACAGGAGAACTTTATCCCGCGTACCGTTTCGGCGTTTTCTCTAGAGCCATCCTATATAACAGCATGGAACTTTAAAAAACTCGCTAGTGGTGGCCCGTTTGTTCCAAACGCCAATAGGCAGCGATAACAAAAATACCATAACTATGCTTGTTATTACTGACCAAGAGACCTAATTTACCCACAGGCTGACTAGACTTGAGGCAACTCGGTGTCAGCAAGCTTCTTGCCATCAGACTTCTCGGTAGTATAGTTTTAGTTTAGGGCGGTACCGCGGTGATGGGTGGGAGCGGTGTTGGAGCAGAGTCGTGTAAGTGAGCTAGGACCTTAAAGGGCCTCTCTTCCCGGACACGAAAGGTTCGACCGGACGGTTAAAACGGTGTTCAGAATGTTGATGGGGCTGCTACGTTTTTGTAGTGCATCGGGGATGTTTGCGGAAGCGAGGGTTGATGGTTTCCACGCGATCATCCGCAAACGGTGTGCACCCCTCCTACGCAGGGTGCGTGGTAGCTCACACAGCATCTTGAGCGCATTATGTGATAAATGGGATAGTCCGATGCTGGAACACTGGATACGACTGCACACAACGTAGACGGTGCCCTAGTATCTACCGTGATATTATATTTATATATTGTAAAATTACTAGCATTAGGTTAAGATTTTTTGTAACTAACATCTTATGGACTTAAAATGGTCTGAAATAAATGATTAATTAAAATTAAACCGATAATATAAAGATATCGGCTAAAGGAAGATGTCTTTAACTGTTGTTAAATCAGACCGGCAATACAAAGTAAAAGCTCATTACCTCGCACATTTGAAATATAAATCTTATGCTTACACCACATAACACAATGGGAGGCGCTAAAGAGATTTATCACACGAAGCTCCACACTGGCATTCATTGGCTGAATGTGAGGCATTAGCATAATGAGAACCGTGAACCGAGACTCTTAAAAAGGATTTTAAGTGTTCGTAACTAAGAATTTCGTGGAGAAAACCAATTCTATTATTCGTATTTTTAGGTTTTGTGTAGTTTGTATGATAGTAAACTGCTTTATATAATATGGGTGTATATGAAGAATGTAATGCGGATATTATAAACACGTGATTAGATAAATATCTACTCGATCTTTATTTTCTGAATCAAAGATAACTGCCGGAGTTAATAAATCTCTCTATCGCTGGGGACAAAATATGCAATTCACAGACATAATGCACTCCGTATAGATGTGCATTATATCAAAACAACTATATAGGGGTCAAGAAAATGGCTGTCCCGTGCGGAGTCGAACCTGAAAAATGAGGGCATCTGGGTCACACGTGCAGTCAAACTCGTATATATATATATATATATACTATGTATGAGATATGGTTAAGATAAGATTTATATAGGGTGGCCGAGGAGTTGACATTCAAACACAAAATTGATATACTTTATGATAAGGAGTATCCGAATCACTCCCATGTATGTTCTACGATTTTGCGTAGTTTTCGATATAGAATTTTTTTATTGACTATTTTCGTAAATATCATCTAACATCAGTTTTCGATTTGTTTCTCGTTGTGTTGAACATTTCTGGTTCAGTTTTTTGTGGTAACTAATTAGTATAGTTTAACATAACACCCTAAAAAGTTTGGTTTATTTTATCATTGCAGAACTGACTTAGAATTTATTCGAAAGTTCAAAATTAGGGTTTGAGCTCAGAACCGATCAAAATTCTCGTAAACTACGCAAAATCGTAGAACATACATGGAGGTGATTCGGATACTCGTCATCATAAAGTATCTATTTTGAACGTCAACTTCTCGGCCACTCAGTATATTGACGGGCCGGTTGGCGTGGTTGGTAAATGCTAGCCTTTCACGCCGACGCAGGACGTGGGTTCGATTCTCACCCAGGACAGATATTTGTGTACTTGAACTGTTTGTCCTGGGTTTGGGCGTAATTATCTCTATAATTATGTTGTGAGCAATTCATTCAACGAAAATAAAAATATTTTCTCGTCACATTACAATTTTATTACATTTTGTTTGTATCCTAGCAAAGAAGTCAAAGACAATAAAAACTATGTAACTACATCGAAACTACCTACAACTACAAAATCTAATCAAAATTGTTGTGTATGTATATGATACACAACAATTTTGATTAGATTTCAGGTAGGGATATGGATATTACGGGGTAAAAAGTTATCTATTTCGGTCATGTCTAAGAAAGCCCATTTTCGGTACAAGTTATCAGCAAAACACAGTGGGGCTCGTTTGTCGAGGTACTACCAACTTTTCAAAAATAGGTATATCGCATTATCATTTATCATTTTTTTATATTGTAAATACTCGTAATCAATGATAAATAGAAACAGTAACATGGATACACATATATGCTGATTAAAATAAAGGCAAAGTATTTTAATCACTTTACCTATATTCATAATTTAGTTAAGTAAGCTGTACTGGATTTGGAAACCTTTCGGCGAAAAAGTGTTTCGGTGCCGGGAAAAATGCTAGCGTCATTGTTTTGAGTCGACCTACTTTTATGGTAGCAAGATAAATTAAGATGATGCAACTATTACGGTGGGTTTTATTTAATGAATCCTCCTTATAAAAGACTCGCAAAATAAGTAATTTTGACAACACTCTCATTATACAAATACATCAACCAGTAACCTTATTAAAAAAAAGACAACCGAAGACAATATTTCGCGATTTATAGCTTATATACTGACAGAAAGCGATAATGGATAGTTCTAAAAAATCTAGTTCGGTCTGTATTGTCAATCTCGATAATGGTTTTTATTTTTATTACATTTCGATGCAATTACTACTACATGTGTTATAAGTTGGTTAATTTTTTTTATAATTATATTGCTGTATTTTGTTACTTATTATCCTATTCCGGACAAAGATAAATCCGAAAACACAAAAATCATTTCTATTGTTCCAGCCGTTCTCGAGTTGTAAGTGGTGTAACTAACACGACTTTCTTTTATATAAGTCTCTAGCGTTAATCACCAATGAATCAATATATGTAGGTATCGTTACCTTTAGGTCGGTGTAACCTAATTTAGTCACGTGCCGAAACCATTGTAGGTTTTGGTAGGTCAAGCTTTTAAGCTATTAATAAGGCTTATTTCACCTATAAAATAGGATTTATATATATACCTCTAAATCTATCATCCAGACTTTGCAACGGTAAATTAGAATAGCTATTCAAAGCTCTGGTAGCTTCTTGGGCGATGTTGGGTATAGAATTAGACGGAAATCACTTGAATAATTTGCAGTTCACAAACGATATCGTGCTGTTTCCGCCAAGCAAAAACTGCAAAATATAGAAGTAGACTGAATATGCCCGGAATATAACGCTCTTCGAAAACTATTCTGTAAGTTCACATCATCATCATCATCACCACCATCATCGTAACTACCAAAAGACTTCCACTGATGGAAAGTTCAAATATTACATACGAAGCAAATTGTACATAACTTGAGATCATTTGTTAACCTGAGATTTTATGGTTGTAAACACATAGAGATACATTTACATAGAGCGAGTGTCTTAATAAATAGAGTAAAAAGTGAGTGTTCAGATGGTTCCATCTTCAAAAGTGATAGCTAAATACTATTTTACTTTTTGTAGTCAATAATACATAAAGAAATATCTGAAGGCTGGCTAAAAGCTGTAAGCTTATAAGCGATACAAAATAAAATAAAACTCTTCAAACGAATTTCATTAAAACATTGTAACAAAAGTGATATTGATGTCCTTTCGTTTATGCGACATTATATTGTAAAGATTTTATCTAAGTGAAGTATTTATTGCCTTACAGAATCGCGTCTAATCTCGTTCCTATGTAAAATGTAAACACGATAAATATTACATTGATACAACTTTAAGTATTTTTATCACCATGTTTACTGTTAGCTTAGAGGGCTTTTACTGCATGGCATCATTGGACAATTAGCTTTAACTCAAACCTACATCATATTTTATTTGTGCACCGGAGCAGCATACCCGCGCTCCCGGGGTGACTCCCATCAGGCGCCAAGAGAAGTCCACGGCAGGTTAGGTTTAGTCGGTGGGAGTCCGGCATACCCACACGCAGACTTTTTGGCGGGTGGTATGCGTAGGAATTCCCCCTGCCTAATAAAAAAATGTAATTAATGCTCAATTGTAATTCCAAGAGTTTATGGTCGTTCAATCTATACAGGCAGACTAGACTAACCTCTTACTGTTAAAAGATAAAGATAATTTTTGATGATTTTTGTGATTGATTTAACTATTTAAAGTTAAGTGTATATAATATAATACAAAGTCAATTAGATTAGCATGTATCAATCAATGAAAAATGACACACAATCACACTTATTTATTTCAAAAGAGTATGAGTATAAACTACAAAAGAGTTTATTTGGAAACGAAGACCAAACAAACCAGAATGCTCCATAAACAGTTATTCATAGTCGATATGGCGCAGAAATATATTTTTTAACTTTTTCTTCTTGAATATGGGGAATATCACTATTTCCACTGTCAGCCAAATGACTTTCACGGCTGGACAAAGGCCACCCGAAAGATTTCCACAAAGATGTTGTTTCCATCATTTTGAGGGATATGCCATAATCTCTCGCTTTGCAGACGGGTTGGCGAAAGCAGTATGACGGTCATAGCACACACAGAGACGCTGCTGCCCATTCTCTGGGAGGTATTCCCTTGAGTCGATAAAATCACTTACACTATAAACGGTACCTTCTGTCCTTTATTAATAACTGGTTTATAACTGGGCGTTATATCATATAGGTCAATACCTGTATGACCTATATAATATAACGTCCCTGCGTAGTTGTCAACGGCACTAAATTTTGGGCTATAATATGTATCTTTTATAGAACATAGGTAGGTACTAGTTTTTTACGGGACTCCGTCCACGTGAAAAATCCTCTTTAATCGCAATCTCGTGGCAATTTCTGAACATCCAGTCTTATTTCTGGTTAACGTCTTAGAAGGAGCTTCGTGCAAAATATCATATTTGTTTATCCAACGGTTTGGGCGCCATCAGTATTGCCAAATAAGTCGCTCTTGGGACCTATGAAAGACCGACGCTGAAAAGATCACAGTACAAGTTACGAGGTATTGACTGTATGCCTTGAAGTCAGCTGTGATGGAGAATGCCATGATGAGTGGCAATTTGTAACCTGGCAAATGATTGAAAGAAAACTAGAAGTATAAATTACAATTAATAACTATAAAAGGTAATTTTTAATTTGTAGATAATCACTAAAACGTAGGTATTAAGAAATTCAACCTCTAGCCGAAACAAAGTCAAACCATTCAAAACGCTTTTAAAAATATTTTTCCACATTGTAAACAATATTTGGTTCTCGCTTAAAGAAATGACACAATTTGAATGCAAAATAAAATTTGATTTATGAGTTCTAAAGCCGCTATTCATTGCTAAGTTCAGTACCAACCTATTTACATAACAAACATTTGGAACGAAGAATGTTAAACCTCAGATATTAAAGATGTTTACAGAATCAGACCGCGTTTACAGTGTTACAGTTTTCGCTGTGATACTTTAAGCCATGAAATGAATACAGGAATATGAATAAGGAGAGTTATGTATTGAGGTTACAAAATGTTTATAATCATTTTTATAAAGGAAGACTGTAATTTTATAATTGTAAGTCATGTTGGCGTAGATAGGCTCCAGTGAAAACCGCTTTTTTTAACATGACCTTTTTTCAGGACTATAAGAGGCAAGTGGGGGTTCCAGCCGTCTAGCAAATAACACTACAAATAATATGATCTTTACCACGTGGCACCCCCTTTGGGATTCAGACCTCGGCTTGGGGCATTTTATCGATATGAATGCAAAAGAAGAATCACGGAGGACGACGATGGTCACGGTTCGTCTCGGTCGGCGTGCACAGTATATCAGATTGTGATTAGGTTCACGAGAGTTTCTGCTATAGATAATTTATCCATTTTATGCTTCTAGTCTTTTTCACGGCCCGAAGTTTTTATTTTCGTACAAGTTAATGACGCTCAAATAACACTACAAATAAATCGACCCGCACTAGAGGGCCCCCATTCTAGGATTCAAACCTCGGCTCGGGGTGGTAGACGTACATTTCATCGATATGAATGCAATCGAAAAGTCATGGAGGGCGATGATGGTCGCGGGGCGTTCGTGGTCCTTCCTACTCTTGACCGGCGAGGACAATTATATCAAATTGTGTACAGTGTCACGAGAGTTTTAATAGCGTTAATTTCTGCATTTTAAACTTCTCTCATTTCTAGTGGCCCGGTTTATATAATAATACTAGCGGCCCGGTATGTGCTTCGCTACGTATAAGACATAGTAATAAAAAAAATGATTATTAAGTTCATTTATTCAAACAAAAAAATATTTTAAATTGCTAGCTAGTAAAAATGATTTTACACTTTTTCAAGACTTTTTGTAAATTTTCTCTACGTACAAACCTTCCCTGGACTTCCACGAATAATTCAAGACCAAAATTAGCCAAATCGGTAAAGGCGTTGTTGAGTTATAACATAACAACGAAAAGTGGCATTGATTTTTATATATATAGATTTATTTTCGCCCGCGTAAATATTTTTTTAGAATTTTTGTGGGCCATTATAACTTCTACAATGCGAATTATTGTAGAAGTTAACGACACTCAAAAAAAAAATATCAAATAATACAAAATTGCGTAAAATAATACTGGTCTCATTTAAATCCAGGGCAAAATACTTTTGTATGAGGCAACGGCAATCACAGCATGTAACACAATAACAGACGGAACAATAAATAATTTAAATTTACAAATTTTCTTATCCTAAAGTGCGCTCCTGCGTAAATTTATTGCGTCACGCTCGTACAGATGTAATGCCAGCCGTCTTAAGGGATTGCAAACCTATTATCTGGTTCTTCTTACAAATGTTTTATATAAACTCCCATTTAATAATAAAATGTATGTGAGCACTATCAGTAGATAAAGATATACGACGTTTTCCTGCTCCACTTTTATAGAATTTAAAATTCTAAACAGTTACGTTATCGATACATGATATATTTTACTAAATATTATTAATTTGCTGGCTACTGTAGCAGTTTAAAAATGACAGCAGAATAGTTTGAACTTTTACACCTGGATTATAAGATATTTAAGTATCTCAATCTATTGCCTGGTTGCCATAGTACATGCTCTACTTAATATGGGATCAGATGGCACTGTGTTAGTTGTCGTAAGATATTTATTTATTAATATCTGGGGCATATCACATCGCTATCTAGCCCAACCTAAACAAAGCTTGTACTATGGAAATCAGATAACTGTTATACTACATGTAAATTCTTCTTTTATAAATATATACTTATATATTAGATAATTACAGAGCCACAGACATGTTCATGCATACTATATGATATATGATATAATTGCCAATCTTGTATTACTTAAATTCCCGATTAGTTAATGTTCATGATATTATGTAATTCTTGTTTTTGGATTATACTTTCTCAAAGTACAAAGTCAATCATACCGGTAGCACATAATTTGCACGTTTATATTGTCCTTCTTGTAAGTGCACATATTTGCGCGTGTGAGGGCGGTGCATATTTAAATCACGGTTTGATTAGCGGAATTAACATTACATCTCTGGGACCGCTGGCGTCTGGGGGAGGTAACGAGTGGAGTTCTTTAGCTCCGAGCGCCAGCGGTCTCGGGAAGGGCAACCTGCTGTAGCTCAGGTCCTCCCCTCCCCGGGTGAGACTCTCGCGGACGCTCAGTGTACAGCGGGGGTACGTGCAAGATCGTTCACGAGTACCCAGAGCCCCCGCTACAGGCACTGTGAGGCTGGCTTTAGTGGGTCGAGCCCCACACCACGTGCGACTAGAGCATTTCCACCACGTAAAAAACAGAAAAAAAATCAACATTATATATTAACTTTGTATTTTGCATATTATGGATTTCAGCAAAGTAACGCCTGATTGCATTCAAATCAAAATTCCTTTATCCGTAAAAAAATTACATTTATTTGGTACCGTCATTTTTTTTACTCTACCGTGCAAAGCATGACGTCGCAGCTACTGAGAAACACTGCCAGAAAAATCAGTAGGAATCCTTTTTTAAAATAAAATATACTTAAGATTAATTACATTTTTTAAGTGTGTTGACTTAGAACAACGCATTCTCAAGCACTTTTGTCACTTAAATAATCAGAAATTTTGTAATATTTTAGCTACACAATTTGGCTTTAATATTACTAATACTTTCTCCTTTGTTTTCTATACAGTAAAGCATAAGTACCTACCCACTCGCACTAAATTAGATTCTTCTGTTTTCAATACTAATAATACCTGACCTTTAGTACCGTTTGCCATTAATCTACCCTTGATCTTAGCAATAATAGCTATTGTTTTAATTTACTGTAGGAATCCTTTTTTAAAATAAAATATACTTAAGATTAATTACATTTTTTAAGTGTGTTGACTTAGAACAACGCATTCTCAAGCACTTTTGTCACTTAAATAATCAGAAATTTTGTAATATTTAGCTACACAATTTGGCTTTAATATTACTAATACTTTCTCCTTTGTTTTCTATACAGTAAAGCATAAGTACCTACCCACTCGCACTAAATTAGATTCTTCTGTTTTCAATACTAATAATACCTGACCTTTAGTACCGTTTGCCATTAATCTACCCTTGATCTTAGCAATAATAGCTATTGTTTTAATTTACTGTAGCCATGCTAATTGCGAAAATCGACAGCCGTATTTAATTGACTTAGATTCTGTCAATCATTTAGCACTGCTTTTGAGAATTTGAACATAAACAGCCTCACAATAATATGATTAAACAAAATTGTATTTCTTTTTATTGTTTTCTGTGTGCAATAAAGAATAAGAATTAAACTTGGGGATGACAAGCTAGGTAAAACGAGTTATTAGGTCATTACTTTATATCATAACTAGCTATGCCCCAAGTTTCACCCGTGTTAAAGAAGTTTCAGCGTAAAAGAGCAACAAACATACATCTATATATCTACACTCACAAACTGTCGCATTTATAATATTAGTACGATGTGTACCTCTAGCGGTTTTGACAGTGCACACCGGAATAGCTCGCAGATGGTAGATTTTTTCCTACTTACTTGACCCTTATCACCATATTTTGGACAGTTCACACAATATCTTTATAAATTGTGGCCTATGTATTATTATGATCTATAAGCTATATTATTGTAAAGTTTAAATAAAATCCATTTGGTAGTTTCAACGTGAAAGAGTAACGAACATCCATCCATCCATACTTACAAAGTTTCGCGTTTATAATATTAGTAGGATAGTAGGATAATGTCGTCTTCTTGGTAAAATTTCAGCTATGAAGGCCCGCATCGACGGAGACAAGTGTGTGCGCAAGGCGTACTCTGACGATCTAATAGGATGGCTAGCCGACATGGCTGGAAAGTGGTCAAGAACAGAACCGATGGTTTTTGTGTACTCTGAGTCAAGGGAGTGTAACACCGCCAAATTTCATAGGTTCAAAATTTTAAAACTACCAATTGATGCACCTAAATTTGCGGTAAACGGTCATTTACTCACATATGTATTTTATCTGATGCAGATTAGTAGCCTAAACTGTCGTCTAAATATGTATATTTTAAAGAGTCGTGATGCGATTACGACCGAATATACAAATACCATACCAATATGATTATTGAACCGTAATGCGATTACCGTCATTTACTCACATATGTATTTTATCTGATGCAGATTAGTAGCGTATACTGGCGTCTAAAAATGTATATTTTAAAGAGTCATGATGCGATTACGTCCGAATATACGAATACCATACCAATATTCGATTCCACATAAATGTAAGTTTTTTACGGAATAAATGAATTTTGATTTATAATTATTGAACCGTGATGCGATTATGGTCATTTACTCACATTTGTATCTTATTTGATGCAGATAATGAATCTGAGCATTCATTTTCATCAAATCAGCGAATAAGCTCCGTCAAATCGATACCGTTGGTCAAGGCTACCCATAAAATTAAAACGTCATCATTAGATTACCGAATATACGAATACAATACCAATATTATTTCTGAACCGTGATGTGATTACGGTCACTTACTCGCATAATACTATGTATATTTTTTTAAGATAATATATCTGAACATTCATATTTATTAAATCAGGGAATACGCTCCGCCGCATCGTTGGTCAAAGCTAATACGGATAAATAGTTGCGAGCCGATTACGGCCGAATATACGAACACCATACCAATATTATTTCTGAACCGCGAAGTGATTACGATCACTTACTCACATATATATTTTTTTATGCAGATAATGTATCTGAGCATTCATTTTCATTAAATCTTGGAATACGCGTCGCATTGATACCGTCGTCAAGACCTATAAAGAGTCGTGATTCGATTATGACCGAATATACGAACACAATACCAATATAAATAATTGAACCATGGTGCGATTACGGTCACTTACTCGCATAATAATATGTATTTTTTTTCTGATGCAGATAATGTATCTGAGCATTCATTTTCATTAAATTTTGGAATACGTTCCGAAATACGACCAACGATACGCGTTGGTCAATTAGCCTTGGCTAATAAGCATACAATTAAAGAGCCGTGATTCGATTACGACCGAATATACGAACACCGAACGCTCCATTTTCGCCGAATAATAGTGACCCGATTACTCATACTCTTGATAATGTTGTCGCTACGCACGATCCTACCGCTGATATTGCTACCCCGACCACATAATCTAATAAAGATGAACTCTCAGCATATGAGCTTTGGCCGCAGGTCCTTTGGGATGCCTTAAGTGTATCCAAAATTAAAGTTGAAATTTTTTAACCCAAGTTAAGAGTCGTTGTTTTAAATATTATAAATAACGATTCCCATATTAAAAATTTTTGAAAGCGAGACCTCAATTGCATCTAATCCTTTTATCACAATTAGAATGAAATATGCCCAGGGATACCCTGATAGCATACATAGAACTAATAGGACCGTTTAGAGACACGTCTAACGCCGAAAGGTTAATTGTGACCACTAAAAAATTATACCACAACGCAACCGCGTCCACAATCAGCTGCTGTATACAGCAAGTATTGCAAGATAGCGGATATTAACACAAGAGTATACTCTGCGCTTAGCGCTCATCACGCAGAGACGAGAGAAGTGGTTAGGAAGGCAGCAGGATGGTCATGAAATTCCCACGTATTTAGTAAATTGTATGACAGATCTAATAATGATCCTATATTTAAAAGTGCCAGTTTATTATGGTTAAGTATAGTTAAAAAAGGCTAAGTTAATAAGATAAAGCAAATTATTACATGTAACAATTCGTTTTTGGGTATTGGTTCAATACTCTTACTAACGATTTCCCTAAAGCTCTAAAAGTCTACTGTGTTATATGAAAATCTCGAGGATGCAGCGACGAAATATAATTGAATGTTGAACAAACTTACCTTAAGTGAAGTTTGACCATAATTATATGAGTCGCTGCATCCGAAGAGATTTTCGATCCCTCCCGCCCTTAAAGTATTCTTGTAAATAATTTCTTCCCGTTATTTGCTTTTAATGCTGTGCCTTTAGTGAAATCTTAAGTAAAATCTTAAGTAGATACTGAGGACTCTGAAAATGAAGTTTTCCCGCCGGCAGCGTGGCGCGCAGAGGGCGCCACCCACCACATTTTGTCTTTTTTACGTAAAATCGTATTTCTGTGAAAACTTTGTCTATGACTACACAGGTATTATTTGCAAGGTTTAGAGATGAATATATTATCTTTAATTTTACACTATGTTATCTTTACAGTTGTTGGTTCCTGGTTCATTAAATGGTACCTAACAAACCACGTATATTTGTGAGTACGTCCACCTGAGTGAGTCCACGTGAGTAGTCGCCTCATTACTATTTCGGCCCCTTCGAGTTTCGGTTCTGATCGAAAAATGGTTGACCTAAGTTTGGGTGTGTGATGCACGGAATTATTTCCCTTTAAGTACGATATCTTAAAAAAGCCTCTAGTGACAAGCTAAGTTATCTCAATGTTAGAATTTACTTTTTAGTTGGAATGAATCATAACAAATTACGTACAACAATTACAATCCTGACACGGTTTAAAAATGGCTTTTTATCATATATAAGCACGGTAGGAAGTCGCCCCGTCGATAGCAAGCGTTGTTATTATAGAACATAATTGTTATCACCGTTTTTTTTTTAATTTACCCTTCAAACGCAACGGTTTATAATGTTAACATAAAATTATTAGAGACACAATAGTAAAACAATGGTGTTTGTCATTTATTGGCGTGATAAACACTACTTTATTGCATGTATTTACTATAGAAAGGGCTAGAAGTGCTCTTTATTGCATAAAAACAATAACAGTACTCGACTGCACGTGTGGCGCAGCGGCTAAGACAGTCGCCTCGCCGCTTCGTGTCGCGGGTTCGAGTCCCGCGCCGGTCAACTATTTGTGTGACCCATAAATAGTTGTTCTGAGTCTGGATGAAATTTATGTCCGTCTATTATATGTTAGTAAAGTACCCCGCGACACAGGGTATAGATTCCATAGTGCGGGCTATTTCCTTAGAAAAAAGTACAATAGTAAATATGATGCAACTTGGGGCCTTATCTTTAAAAACGATCTGTTTCAGGATACTGTCTCGCGTTGGATGGACCAGAATTTGGTAATAAACGGATAAGAGGCGCAGAAAGTAGTAATTAGTGTAGTAGTAAAATACCATGTGAAAAGTATTTTATCAATACGTAAAATCAAAATAGTCCTGCTATCATACTTACTACTTATATCATTAATGCGAAAGTTTGTGTGGATTGATGTATGTATGTTGCAAAAGCTGTGCTCCGTAATTTTACCCGCGTTAAACTTTATAAATTATAGCCTATGGGGATATATAGGTAAGCTATATTACTCTATAAAGTTTTAACGAAATCCGTTCGGTAGTTTTTGCGTGAAAGAGTAACAAACATCCATACATCGATACATCTATACTCACAAACTTTCGCATTTATATGTAATATTCTTATGACTAGGATAGCATGTGTTATTTGGATATATTTATAAGCTATATTTCTACAAAGTTTCATCAAAATCCGTTCGGTAGTTTTTGAGTGAAATATTATTTTAATTTTTTTTTTATAAAATATTCTTTGTTTCCACTAACAACAATAAATAACACTTACAGAGAATTTGACTGCAACACAGCACAATACATACATACCCTAATCTAGTAAACACTTTTACAGGCCGTAGAACCTTTATAAGTTTAACACAATGACATATTTGTTTGATAATTACTAAAATAATCAATACATTTGAAATGTGGATTTATTAGTTTTAAAAGTTTGATGAAAATTAGTTTGATGAGCAATTGTAGATAAATAAATAAATAAATATACTGGGGCATTTTTCACACACGGCCATCTGATCCCAAAGTAAGCAGAGCTAGTACTATGTAAACCAGATAACTGATATATTACAGATACAATTTTTGTTTTGTAAATAAAAGAAATACTTATGCAGATAATTAACACCCAGACTCAGGACAAACAGACATGTTCATGCACACAAATATTTGTCCCGGGTGGGAATCGAACCCACGACCTACAGCGTGAAAGGCAGCGTATCTACCAACCACGCCAACAGGCTGCAACCACAAGACCGCAGGCAAGAAGTTAATACAGAAAGAAGGAATAGCTAACATCTATACATCCATATTCACAAACTTTCGCATTTATAATATTAGTAAGATTTATTATCACGTCTTAGAGCACTTTACAGACAACATTTAAAGATTGGCGTGTCAAGTAATACTTTCGAGGAAAGTTAAATGAAGAAAGACAAGGAGTTTTGAAATATAGTTTGCTTGAAATACTAACAAAGCTCAAATGGAAATTTCAATGGTCTACGAAAAAAATGTGTTACTTACATCTTCGCCAATTTTCCCGCGTGAAAATATAATTTTTCCAGCTGGCATTTTTGGCACCGGCAGCTTACATTCCAGTCCGATTTTGTACCACATTGGAAGACCATTCTTTGGCACAGCCCTCACAGGTTTTGGCACTGAATCTATCACTTTCTTCAGTTCAGTAGGTTTCCTAAGAGTCATTAACGCAGTATCGATATTGTCCAGATCGTCCACGGTTAACTCTGTTAGTCGTCCCGACGACATATTCGTATTGATATTAATTTACTTCACAAAAAAATATTAATAAAAAACACGACGCGGCCTGTCGCGGTACTGCACACAAAAATTTTGACAGATATTGATGTTCTATTTTTAAATTGACGCATGATTGGTGATGGTTTTTTAATTGCTTTCTTTAACCCGCCTGTGATATATCCATAGTCAAAGGAGAAAAGACATGTCCATTTGAGATACGGCTACTTATATGTTTATTTTATACTATTATTTTATACACAAGCAATATCACATCACATCTATTGATATAAATATTTGAATTAGTTCTATATCTTGATTAATAATACTAATAACTGTACCTATCGGAAAAAAATCCGTTTGTATGTTTTGACCGACGTCAATAGAAAGAGGTTATAAATTGGACTATAGATTTTTTTTTATGTTTATGATTCACGATTTTTCCTTTGATTGCGAACCGATTTAACAAAAATACTTATCTAAACGCGTTAGAAGTTATACTTCTTAATATACAACTTGAACATAGTTATCAATTTTCATACCACCTAGAACTAACGTCATGCTGTTATTTTTACGATGCGGGCGCACGATGCGCGCGCATCGTAAAAATTCACTCTCATACATTTTCATACCACCTAGAACTAACTTCATGCTGTAAATTTTTTGGTGTCGGTGTGCGCGCGCATCGTAAAAATTCACTCTCATCATTTTTCTAACTTCAAAAATTATTTTATTCGACAGGGATTATTCCGTCCCCGTTTTGGAAATATGTTATATATTTTTTTTAAATCGGTAAATAAATTTGTGGTTTGTAGTCTGTTGTATTTGGTAATTATGGTAGGAGTTGAAATTTACTTTATCGTAAAACTACTCATAGACAATATCTATCATAGAGGTAATTTAAAGGTTGTTATTTGTTCACAGATAGTTTCGAATTAGAAGACAGTATTAATTCATTAACTACATTGTCAGAATTGCAGAAAATACTAGGGTAACTATAATATTTTGCCTTAAATAAAAATAAATTAATTATTATTTTTTTAATTATAAAGTTCCAAGTATATTAAGTACTCTATTACAATCTAGCTAGAGACGAATAAGTTATTTTATATTAACGTAAACTTCTACATAAACATAATTAATTCTAAAAATTATATATGAACTACATTAAAACCGTATTAAGTAGATATTATGATTTCGTACAAACATATGACGAACAAAATTAAATTTTATTTCACTGTACGTTTGGGTTACTACGCCTTGTAGGTATTACCTCAGAATAAATAGTACTTACGGTATTACTTACTATCTCTGCATCCACGTGCATCGAATCCGATCCCCACCGAACATTACAAATTGACCCAACTTTCAAAAGGAGGAGGTAATTAATTCAGTATTGTACGCTATTTTACGTTGTCTGAAAACCGATTATTTTCCGAGACTTGTAGAAAAAGGTATTATTTTAGTCAAGTAGGTATGTTTTTAAAACTTCAAGTGTTATTGTTCTGATCCAGACTTAGTTTTTTACTTTGTATTCCATATTTAAAAATAATAATAAACGTGCTCCTGGCTGAAGTTGGTTACTACCACAAAGTTAGTATACCTCCGTAGCTCTACGAACTCTATGGTTACTACAGCCATGCTCAACGACGACTAGCCAATAACGCAATATTTATTTTAGAGCAGGATTATTTGGTAAAACTAAGTTACACTCTCTATTCCTTAACGGCTATCCAGTACGACGGGGAGGAGATCAATTGCAGGACCGATAACTCTACGTGCTCTCCGAGGCACGGGCATTCTATCACCCTTGACTTCCGCGGCTCCGGTTGCTACTGAGTGTTTTTGGCTCAACCCGGGGTTTGAACCATGGACTTTATTATCTGAGGTTGAGTACAGTACCGCTTAAACCAACAAAGCATAATAAGAAATCTTGCAAAAATGTATCAGACTTTGCTTTGTTTCCCATTTATATACTTAAAACATCTCCAGACAGATGAACGAATATAATTGATCAAGAAACAGAACCAAAACTTCACAAGTTATTCAATCAGTGAATGAAATATAAATAGCGATACCTATCAATTCAACTAGAATCAATAAAGCGTGGCAATTAATAAGAGTTCATTAGAAAGTACATCAAAGTGGTCTCGATCTTGATAAACTTCCTTCAAACGTCCCGGTAAAGGAAATTAAAATTCATAGCAAGTCGTGGTGCGGTGATTGCACGTTAATCGCTCCAAATGATTATTTAAAGTCAAATTATGGATATTAGCACCTACTTGCTGTGCTATGTGGCTGACCCTGACGGCATAGGATATCGCCATCCCATTTCATCCTGAGGGAATACCCTCAGAGAACATGCAGCAGCATCTCTGAGTACTATGACCACCAAACTGCGATCGCCAACCCGTCTGCCAAACGTGGCGATTATATGCAATAATCGCCACGTTTGGCAAACGTTTTCACATTATGGACAGTATGGACACAATTCCATTGTGGAAATCTTTAGGCGTGGCTTTTGTCCAGCTGTGGACGTCATTAGACTGACATGATGAACATTTACCTATTTGTACCTATATACTGCGTCTTTGATCTAGCGGCGGCTGCATGTTGGATTACGAGTATTGAGGCCCTACGTTCAAGTTCCCCGCCGCAACAAAAAGTGTTACTTCGACTTTTCTGTCAAAAAAGCTATTTCTTATTCTATCGTCGTTAGCCAAAGAGCTTCCCCTAAGAGTGGATAGATATGCCATAATCGCCACGATTGGCAGACGGGTTGGCGATGCCTGTATGATGGTTATAGTTAATTGTGTGACGGTGCTGTCCGTTCTGCTTATATTGAGATTCGCACGCTTCAGTTCTATGGGAGTCATCGAGCAAAGATATCAATCGTTCATGGCATGAATGTTTTTAATTTATTATTGTTATGGAGGCAATAGAAATACACAATCAGTGAATTTTCATATTTCCTATTGAAATTCAAATGGACGGACCTACAGCTTAGTAATATAGTAGTATTCCGTTTGCACCCTCGAGCTATAACGAAGTTATGATATATGTGACAATTTTATTTTCAATGATATACACGAAAAATCTTTTATCATCTGATTTCTTTTTACTAGGGCTTAAGTATCCAAAGAATATCAAAACACAATGCATTTTCCGTGAAAATTAACATTCTTCGTAGTAATTGTGATGTCGTATTTTAATATATTATACGGATGATACAAATATCCAATACACGCGTCTTCTTATTTCCCTCGTAGAAGCTTACAAAATAAATCACTCTGGAGATTGTTTATTAGGACGTATAATGTTTATTAATGTAAATAATTATATAATCTATAAATAATTATGCGCATAATTTCTTTAAATAATTAATTATATTCAATATTTATCATGTGTATACAAACTAATTTAACGTTTCACTTTGTTGTTAAGCAATTTTTTATATTTTGATAACATTAGCAGATATTTTAATTTTGGAACAGGAATAACTTGATAGTAGACTAACGTAGTTTGTTATATTCTCTTTGGATTAAATAGTAAACTTTGTTTTGCTGGTCGAGTATGAGTTACCATTTTTATTGTATACTAGCTGTGCCCAGCGGTTTTACCCGCGTTAAACTTTGAAAATTTATATTTTATTTTATATTAATTATAGCCCATGTGTTAATCCAGGGTGTCAGCTAACTCCATACCAAATTTTATTAAAATCCCTTCATCCGTTTAAACGTAAAGAAGGAACAAACATACACACTCACAAACTTTCGCCTTTATAATATTACTAGCTGTGCCCCGCGGTTTTAGCCGCGTTAAACTTTATGAATTATAGCATATGTGTTAATCCAGGGTGTCAGTTAACTCCATACCAAATTTTATTAAAGACGCTCCAGCCGTTTTGACCTGACGGTGTAACATACATACAAACTCACACAGTCACACACTCGCAAACTTTGACCTATTTAATATTTGTGTGATAATAATAATATCCTGGAGCATTATTTACACACGGCCATTGATCCCAAACTGAGCACTAAGCTTGTACTATGGAAACCAGATAACTACATATACTATTATTTTGTAAATACATACTTATATAGATCGAAACAACCAGACTCAGGACAAACAGACATGTTCATGCACATAAATATCTGTCCTCGGTGGGAATCGAACCAACGACCTCCGGCGTGATAAGCATATTAGTGTGATTCATTGCACACAGAAAAAAAACAAAAAGACAATTAGAGAGGTTCATATATCGACTCGTAGCCATAGCTCATAACCAGTAGCGTTAAGTAATATGACGATTACAGAGTGTAAAATGGAAAAAAGATACTTTTGCGTTGATATATTATGTTCTTAATAAAGAAACGAAAGTCATCATAAAGAGTGCCTCATTCTTCGTGAAGTCAGCCAATATTTTGGCCCAACAACACTCTTAGCTCATTACCGAATCGTTTGCCCAGCTTCACGTTAAAGTCCCCATGATCCTCATCCATGACATCAACCGTCAACCTAATCGTCAGTGTACGCCGACGTACGTGCGTAAACATGTGCGACCTTAAGAATATCGCTTGGTAATTCACTCATAAAAAATGAGTATAAGATATGCTACCCTTGTACACTATGTTCTTGTGGACTATGAAGTCTCCACCACTTTGGGACAGTTACTCACTCTCCCTGAAATCGAGCAGATTTTTTTTTATGTCAGAGGGCGACAAACGAGCAAGTGGGTCACCTGATGGTAAGTGATCACCGCCGCCCATGGACACTCGCAACACCAGAGGAGTCGCGGGTGCGTTTCCGGCTTTTAAAAGTCAGCAAACAAGTGTTGCTGACCCTTCCCCCCACCCCAATGACCTCTGGCGACCTTACTCACACTCGGAAACACAACATTAAAATTATTAATGATATTATTAAGGAATGTCTTCTGTAAGGTGGAGGTACAGTCAGCTCCAAAAGTCGATGAACAGAATGTATATTTAACAGTACAGTTACGGCGTCAAATCAGGGTAATCTAATGATATATTTAATGGATGTGCTGGCGTCTGTACAGACTTTTTACCTATGCCCTACTTCTCTTAAAAGGCTTAAGGTTCCCGGATTGTAGGATTATTGTCTTCGGACTTCAGATAATCCTCTTATATCCCAATCTAGCCTCCTTCTCCAGTTCAATGATCGTCTCGTCGGCCCGCAGTGTCAGTGGTTATATGTTGCCAGGGCCAGAGGTCGTCGGTTTTGGTAACACGGAATACCCTGCCGATACAACAGGTGTTACCAAGGTTAAGAATAGTAGGGCTGCCGGGGACTAGAGGCCGGGAGGCGGGTTGGCGATCGCAGTATGATAGTTGTTCTCTGGTATATATTCCCTCGGACGACTTTTACATCCCCCACGGTAAAAGATGGGGTTGTGAGAGAAAATATCAAATTGTGAATGACCATCTAGTCGAGCGGCTATGGCGGCCAATCTTAATGGAGACAAGCCATCTGCGCGGGATATATTTTGGCAAGTGTCTGCGCAAACACACGTTCACTTTCTATTGGCTGACTATCGTGACTCACCTCGCACAAGATACATATTTGTGTTCATGAACATGTATTTTGTGTGTTGCGTTTTTCATGAACATTTGTCTTGATCTGGGCGCTCTCTGTGTAGTTATTGTATGTATGAACATATATGAGGTAAGTATATAACTTATATGTATAAACCATGTGGTTTCCGGGCTAGAAAGAATAATAGAGCCGCCGTATACCATCTTGTGAGTCTCGTAAAAGGCGATTATTAACAAAGATAATAAAAGTATTTCTCTCAGTTATCCATCCGTATTCATAATATTGCTCGCTCTTAAGATGAGATGGGACGGTAGCCGACACGGCCAGAAAGAGGTCAAATACTCGAACCACAGTTTTACTTGCTCTCTCGGAGAGTCTAACGGGGGTCTAACACAGCAAACTGAATGGGCGGATACTGAGAATTTTATCATGACAGTAATAATCACTTTTTGTGTCGATATTTGAACCTAGGACTTTAACCGACCCCACCGCTAGATCAACTAGGCCGTCAAGTCAATTACTCATCACTTCATAAGTAATTACTACAGTCCTTATAGACCATTCCCTAGTTAACGACAATATTATAGTGACATAGAAACCAACGAATAAATTTACAGAAATTATATACTTAAGTACAGTATTCGCATAACAAATAGTTGTGCAACTAACCGCAAAAGATACTATTATGTTCAAGAGTCTAATCATTCAGTACCACAATAACGATCACATTCGTTCATTCATTCAATTTCATATCAACAGTACTACACAGTGTACACGTTGAATACAGAGGAATGCACTTGTTTACATTTACAGAATTCCATAAATATACAACACAATACAGATTGTAGCCGACGGCGTTTAGAACGCGCGGCAAAATGCGTTGCAGACTTGCATTTGCAGCGTCGAGTGAAAATTGCGCAGAGAGGCGGCGCGTCGAACGTTCTTAGTTCAGTTCAGACGAGTCCTAACCGCCGCCCGACCTACGCGTCAAATACGGCGCGGCTTCGCTCAACTATCGTGCGTGTATTAACTCACTAACTACGTTCCAAAAGTGATGAAATAAATTAAAAAAAAATCTATGCATGGATTTAACGAAGTTCTGTGTCCAGTTCCCTGTAAACATTGTGTTTACTATAAACAACAATTATTGTTTTTAATTTATTGTTAAGGTTAAGTTTGTTGAACTTATATTCACGGCACGAGCCGGCTTCATGACGTCACTCTAGTGCAGCGCTAACTAGATTAGATACGCTAAGCCAACACTAAACGGAGGAGGTAAGGTCCGAGGTGTTCTTAGAGGACGGTCGACGCGGCGGTCGCCGCCGGTCGCACATATGTTTCATAACTTCATTCATACATATTCAAGGTCGCTTTTAACTAAATACACTAAATAGTTGTTATCAGCATTTTCCGGTGTTGTTTAAATAGACTATAGTCGTGATGTTAGTTGCGAGAACAACTTTGTAAGCGATATTAATATTAAAAGTTATGTGCCGGCTAAAAGATTTATAAAAATTAATAGAAATACTTCTAACGTTCTGTATACACATAATTATATATAAAATTGCTACAGATTAAAAAATAGATTAAAGACAATTGGAGCATTCGAGTTCTACATTAATAAAATTTATTACGATAAATGAAAGCTGACTAACTACGAACAAAAAAAGGGAAAATTGTCAACTAATCGAGTCAAAATGTAACATTAAAAATCACAGCGCACCTCTACAAAAATTACGAACCATAGACAATAAAAAAAAAAAATGTTGTTTTACAATTCCTAATTATCTTGCTAACTTTTTTCATATCCGGAGAAAGTTTTTGTGTTAAAGTCGGGTCCTACTCGAGGTATGTTTATCTCTTGGAAATAGCAATGAATGTGAATTTACAAGTGTCGTTAGAAATATATTACTGGAGGACCATTCTACTTCGTTTATCTACTACAAAGTTACATCATATAATGATCAAAGTTTAAGGTTTTAATATTACACATGAGCAAATGAATTGAAATGTTATTTTGTTATTTCTGAAACATATTTTATAATTAAGGCAGCTAGGTAGAGTTCAGTTTCTTTTATCTTAATGGCGCTCATAGTCAAATGCTTTCACCGCTCCGTAAATGATTGGCGAGGTTAAGCAACTAGGGCCACGGTCAGTCCATAGATGGGTGACCGCCAAAGTGGTTTAAGCATCTCCGTGCTTCGGAGGGCACGTTAAGCTGTCGGTGTCCATTGTAGTCATTGGGCAACAGTCGTTAATCCATTTCAGAGGCCTACTGGGCGGCTTGAACAACTCACGAGGATAACCACTGCCCATACGATAATCGAGTTTATATTATACCAAGTCAGAAAACAAGTCAGTTACTTGGTCTGAAGGGGTTACCATGGTTGACATAGGCCGTAGACGTTTGAAATATCCAGGTTAATTCCCGTTACAGATAGTTCAGAAACTTTATAAGAGGTGTAAGTTTTCGAATTGTTGAGTTATGTGAATTCAATATACACATATTTGCAGACATATTGTTTATTGATAAGTTACGTAAGTTTAATAATAAACTATTAACCTATTGTATGTTTATCATATTCAGCTAAATAAATATAACTAGGTATAACAGTAATTTAACTGTATATACTTCTTATATCTGTTGAAACAATAAAGAGAAAACTTCTGCTTTATCTATGACTATCGATTTGAACAAAATTCTGATGGTGGCTCCATATAAATTTTGTCCAAATCTATTGTAATAAAGAATAGTAGAAGTTTCGAAAGAATTCAAGTAAATCAGAGAAATTGAGTTGCATACTTACATAAAAAAAAACGATTTCATAACTCTTTTGAAGTCAATAAAACAACACTGTTTTCATAATACAGTGTTGTCTTATTGACTTACAATCCTGTTCATATTTTTTTATGTTAGTTTATTAGTAGGCAGTAACATATAATTAAAAATTAAAAGTAAATATGTTAATTTATTCATCTGGACGAGTTCACGAGATTCAACAATATATTTTTAATCTTTAAGGCCACAAATACTTCTCGCCTTAAAATAAATTACCAACTGATGTCAGGTCTCCTATGTTATCGAGGACACAGTATATAATATTTCTATACTTACACATGAAGTAAGTGTTGAATTATATTTTAACGGAATCAGAATAAAATAATACTTATACTAAGGTTGCCACCGTAAATTTTACTTAATCTTTTTCACCGGATCGAACAAGAAATTAACAACCGTTTATTATGTCTGATAAATTACTAATTTTGTTCTCATATAAAACCAAATTTATAACTTTCTTAGTCAATGTATCACGGGTATTAATTATGCCTAAGTATGTGCTAACCTCTTTCAAAGATTTCATTTAACAATAAATATAATTTTCATTCTAATTTCTGAAACGTAAGACATTTTAAACAACACAGGGACGTATCATTCTGCAGTTAACCCATTGGAACAATTCGTAAATTGCTAAATCGACTGTTAACTTGATTAAAACCAATTGTGTTGAGAGAAAAGCAAAAATTAACTTATTAACTCCAAGAAAATAAATGAGAGTTATGATCTTTGATTGTACATATTATGTTAGCCCCGTAAGTATGTGATATTTTGAAACGATTTTTATTTTGTAATTTGACCTTTATTTTGATGAATTTGAACATGTGATCCCTTTTATCCCCGGAATATTTTGCGTGACAAATATGTATTTCAAATATATATCTATTATTGTATAGCTTATCATATACAACAATAAAAAGCTAATATGCTGCTGAAAACTATTAGTATTCCTAAGTAAATTAAATAAATATGTATTCTATCTACTTTTGTTGACTAACATAATGTAGGTACGAGTATGTTCCACAAAAACAAGTATTTTCAGAATACATGGCTTTAATCAATTTAATTATATTTTTCGTCTGCGTAATTAAATGTCATTGGTTTTTCTTCACCACTGATTGGAAATATAATTAAATGCCTTCCAATACTTACTCGCGTTAATTATATAGGCTAAACTGAAAATGAACTCTCCTTTGTAGGATTTTATAATAAATACTTAGCTATGGTGGTCATGAAGTAAGATTGCTTATCGCAAGCATTGAGTATAAATAGCATTAGGTATAAAAGGGTGTATGTATAAGTGTTATGTTTCCAATCGAATGAATGTTAAATATGTATGTGTTAGTTAATTTGTTTTAGCAAGAACTAAGGCTGTTTCTTCGTAACAAGTTTATTGCGCGGGTCGGTTATCTTAATGTTTTACATTGATATAATTATAGTAAAAGATATCTATGTTATAGTAATTCTTAGTAAATAGTAATAATTTGAGACATTATAATTATACTATTGTAAGAATCTCACTTAGAAAAATAGGTAATGAAAAACGAAATTGAAGTTATATCATAGCTCTGAGGAACTTTAATTTCCGATTTGAAAACGTAACTTGCATAATCAGCTCATCCTACTAATATTATGAAGGCAAAAGTTGTGAGTGTTTGTTACTTCTTCACGTCTAAACGGCTGGAGCGAATTTAATAAAATTTGGTATGAAGCTAGCTGACGCCCTGGATTAACACATAGGCCATAATTTATAAAGTTTAATGCGGGTAAAACCGCGGGCACAGCTAGTTAAGAATAATACGATCTTTAATGAAATATTTTTAATATTTTATTCATATTAAGTAATTAATCTATATAAATAAGAATAAATAAAAACCCGGAATGTTTGTATGCTCATATCTTCCAAGCAACTGCACCAAATTGGATAAATAGTTCTGTTATGCGTTCTTAGTATCAGGAGATTTGTATGAAAAATCAAATAATAGCAACTATTTATAAATCTTCGAAAAGTGAGTATGCAAATGAAACAGAAGACTATGAGAAAATGATTAAGAGAAAAGAAAAACTAAAAATATTGTACATTAAACAACAGAATAGTCTAAGCGTGGAATAAACGCCCAGAAAACGTAATCTCAGCCTAAAATGTGAAACAATTCAAAAATAGGCTCGACACATATCAAAGCTGCAATAGAAACTAGTGGAGAAGAGCTGGATACAGGCATTTACCAGTTGTATTAACTGCTTGCCTGTTCACTAATAATAATAATAATTATTACAGTGCATTAAAATAATAATAAAAATGTATACCAAAAATAATATGGCGCTACGAAGCTCGCTAGGACACCTAGTACTATATATATTTATCTTAAAACTAAGTTGATATTTAATTTTTATCGATCCATATGTTGATTATTTTATAGCAGTCGTTAAAGTCATTTTGGAGAACAAGTTCGGTAAAACAATCTATAATTGATTTTACATTAATACCTAGAGTATATAATATTAGGTAAGGTAGTGCTGCTGAATGGGGCTTGAACCCAAAACACCACCCATTTATGATTGTATATTCTGTTGTATTTAAAGACTGGAGTCAGTAAATTTCATGTTTGTGTAAATTCTTTGTGAGATAGGGATTAAGTTCCCTAGAGAGGGCACATAATAATATGTTGAATTACCACACGTTTTCGTAGGAATATCCATTTCACCTTATCCCACTTTTAAACTCTTCCAGTTCGAAACATTGTCGTAGCGTTTATCAACAAAAGTAATTTATACTTCAAACACTTTCCGGTGAGGCTGCGCGTTCCATATTTAGGTCATAGCTCCTATACTTATATGTAGCTTTTATGTTTAAGTATTAAGGTCTAGATTTGTACATTGCTAGGGATCCACGCGTTGAAGTATTTGCTAGTAGATAGCCTAAGTAATTAAGGAATATCTGAAGCAGAATAATTTATGCCTAAATTCCTAGTTAAGAGAGGTTCGTCCTTCTCAAGTTGCGTATTATGTAAAAGATACTTCCCGAATATAAAGTCGATTGAATAAATTTTGAGATTATTATTGTAATGACAGCAGGAGAACGAAGAAGTAAAACATATCGCATTTATCAAAGTGTGCTTATTATTAGTGAATAGACTGTTTGTACATTATCATCATCATCTTGTCCCCACTAATATGCTAGTGGGTATGGTTTCCGCAATTAGTCCCGATGTGGTCTTTGTACGGCATCCTTCATTCTATCCAGCCCACCTTCTTTCAGTAGCATATTAGGTTCGCCAATCTTTTCAGGGCCTCCGTAAGGGTTCTTGATGATCCCAGGAGTTCCTTCGGGATTTTCGTGATGATTATGCACTCGAGAAGCATATACGACCATTTCCTTCATGTACGCTCTGCACAGTCTGTTTGTCCTTCCGTATCCATTTAATAACTTCTCCGATCCTCAGCATGTAGAGCCTTGGTTGCACAATACGTCCCTAATATCTGACCCTTATGCATCTCTACGTCAGTAATAGCCTTGAGCCTATTGTTAGAGATGGATAGAGCGGCCCACATTTCATGATCAGTGAAGCAGTGAAAGCATCGCAGGCTAACTGTAACCATGATCTTAAAAAAAACAAAGTAATCAGGTAGTACGTGTTTAATATGTAATACATGTGTGCTCTAGGTATTTGGAATCAACTCTCCTAATTAGTTATTCAGAGTCTTTATTAGACGACGATAAACATAACAAGAAATAGAAAGGGTGACAAAAAATAACAGGTTCTATTACGTTAGCAATACATATGAACAATCGGAAAGAAGCGGTCATGTGCGAGTTGCATTCGTGTGGAGAGGGTTCCGGAATTTGTATAAGGTTGTGAGATCGTATTGTAGTATATTCTACGACTAATTAAAAATGTATGACTTTTGACTTTGACATTTTAATTTATGACCTACTAGCTGTGCCCTCATGGTTTTACTCATGTTAAGCTTTATAAATTATAGCCTATGTGTTATTTGCGTATATAACCTATATTACTACAAAGTTTCATCAAAACCCTTCTAGAACATTTTGCCTGAAAGAGTAACAAACATCCATACATCCATGCATAGTCGCAAATATTCGCATTTATAATTGTTTATGATAATAATTTATTTAGCCTATAAGTTGTAATAATAATTTATGACCTAAGTCGGCATCATAGTTCATCATAGTTTATCATAAGTCAATAGGTAATAAACTATGATGACACTTAGGTAGGTGTGCACTGTAATCAACAGATGATACTCAAACAAAATATATATTTAAAATATGCATCCTAAATACGCACAGTCTAAATCATAAAAAAAATCCACTGAAATATTTATCCAGGCAAAAATAAATAATATAGGTATTGATCGTTCGATGTCTACCATGCAAATCAGAATTTCACGTTCATTTTCTAAATAATAAAAATCTGCTAATCAAAGTCCGTAACAAATATCTATAGCTAGTGCCGAGTACAATGGTAAACTGATATAGTTACTTAAAATTAGTATAATATATTTACGAAACGCAAACATCCGCAATCAAAATGCAAGTAAACAAGAGACTTGAAGACCACCCGACAACCAGCAGACTTGAAGACTGGTGGTCGGGGGTTTTTCTATGTAACACTTCCTAGTTGCAAACGTAATTAGCGATTACGATAGTATAAACTTGGGATTTTCTGACTAGCGAACTAATAGCTCTAGTAACTGCTAGATATGCAGGGTGCAAGTAAATACGCTCTTTTTTCGATCAAATCATCGAAAACCAACTTGGGTCAAAACGCCACTATGAACAGATTATTAAGTCAGTACAATAAACTAACGAAAAATGATGAAATCAGTTTGGATATTTTCTCAAACAGCCTTAAAAAATTTAAAAGCAACATAATGGCATCTTTCAATGTTTCATAATATATATATATATATATATATATATATATATATATATATCTAAAATATATCAATATTGTCCGGTTGTCTCGATCATGTTTATGTGTTCTGTTATGTATGCCTAATGGTCTATTGCTACCAGTCTAGTTAGTTTCTAAGTAGTTATTATATAAAATTTGTAGTAATCTTAAGTTAATAAAAAAAAGGAACTGTCTTTTACCATGCCGTGGCGACTTGTAATTGAAGCAACATTTAGCACGTAATTTTATATGATGTATGTATTCAATGTAATAGTGTATGTTTTGTAAGTTGTCCTAAATAAATAAATAAAACACCAACAACCTTCCAGCACTAGATAGCAACAGCTTTTGTTCTATAAAGAGAGTGGAGGCTTGAGCTTTCTAGAAAATAAACCTATGAACAGGTATTCAGTGCCAGAACGTAACTAATTGAGGTTTCAAATTTCGGGTTAGGGTTTTGTAGGGTGGTTTTGGGCAACTGTAGCTTTGTTTACATACACGATGCAGTAGGATATCGATCGAGAATTAGAGAACAGCTGTCTCAGTATGTATTACGTTTTTGTATATTTTAAAGTATAATCTATTCAATTAATATCATTTGATTACTTAATAAGCTACCTTCCAATCCACCTATGAATGATATATGATGGTCACATTAATTCATTCATATGTGGATATTAGATACAAAAATAAAAATGTGTTATGCATACGTTCAGCCTATCTAATGCCTTTGGAACACAAGTTTTAAGTTTTTTTTAATAATCTCTTTTACACATAACGATACCTTTACGCGTAAATTATTATTTATTAATAAATGCGTTCTATAAATCGCTATTCGTCCACGAAAGTTATCGTAATAATTATTGTGTAATTATTAGTTATTAATTCAATACCTTTAAGTACATATATATATGTTTAAGTGGAGGCGAGTTAGGTAAAAGACAATAATATGATGTATCCTTAACACGTAAAAACATACCGAGAAAATAGCTACTGTACATAATTTTACATAAAGTCAATAAATAATAACTAAATAAAAAGGCTTTACTTACTATGATTACAATAATATGTCTGTGTTAATATGAATTTACTAGAAAACAGTACTTTGCAACCATGTCACCTAAAACTAAATTTATATGGCACGGTAGCCTTAACCTTAAGGGATATAAAAAAAAAGTACTGGGCAACTGTAGCTCTTATAAGAACCTGAACTCAAATTTATTTCATTAAAACATTAATTAAAAATTACTTTACTTGCATCAGTCCTGATCCAAATAAATCTAAGTTTCTCAAGTTCAGACATGCAACGCTGCAGTCTTAATAATAATAATAAACTTTATTTATTCCGGTATTAAGCCCCATTACATAAAAAGGATTACAAAGTATTATACAAAATAATAAACTTGAGCGTTGATTACTCTTTCTATGGACAACTTTTCTTTACCCTTTATCCATCGACAATTTCTTCATAATGTGCAATGAAAAGTCAATCTCAACATTGTTTATGAATAAATTCTATAATCAACAGTTAGCTTTACAATTTCACCCTTTTTTTCTTAATTACACCCATGCGAAGCGGGGCCGGGTCGCTAGTTTATAATATATATATATAAAATATATAAAGCTATACTGAAATTTGATATACTGAGAACAGTTATGATAATATTATTATGATGGCTAGTCACGCATACCACATTGTTTTCTTATCTCTCTACAACTTTTAAAGTCTGTCATGTATTCGAGAGCTGTAAATTATTATTTAAGTATATACGCTTCACGATAGACACACGTTATAATATATGCTGTCAGTTTCAAAGCAAAAATGCTTATGCTATGAACTTTAAACTACCTATCTAAGAAGGTTACATTTTTTTTAATAAAATCTACTTTAGTTCAGTCCCTGGCAGGGACTTTTTTTCAATTATAATCATTTTATTTCATATATTTCTCATACAAAAAATATTTATATAGATGAAATAAGATACAAAAATCAGAATAAAAAATTTAAAATAATACTGATACCATAGAATAAAATATGGATGTATGGATTGGTTGTTTGTAACTGTATCACGCAATAACTACGGAACGGATAATGATAAAATTTCATTCCATGATCTAAATTGTTAGTGTTATCTGTGTCTTTTAATTCTGCCCATTCAACTCTTAAATGTTGCCTGTAAAATAACACTGTTAATTCATAAGTACTGCAATCGAATTAAAGTGTGCTTTATTTATTGGGCGGGACCTTTATTTTATCTATTTTTTTTTTCAGCTAAACATAGTTCTTATCTTACTGAATTTTAAACATGTATTTTACAATCAACCAAGTATGCGTTCACTACTTCAACGAACCATTTCTATGATTAGCATATTATCATTAGTTTGGTGTAGACTCAATGGAGATTAGCCATCTGCGCGGGATATATTAGAGTGTGCAAGTGTGTGCGCAAACATAGGTGCACTTTCTATTCCTTCACTTTCATGATCTGATGGGTCGGTTAGCGGATACGACCGGAAAGAGATCAGCTACGTGCCCTCTTGATTTTAACACCGCAAACTTCGAAACTCCGAGCTGCTACTGCAGACTGTTTAAACAGAAAAATCACTTTTTGGCACGAGTCGGGAATTGATCCCAGGACCTCATTATGTGTGGTTTAACATACTATCGCTAGACCAACGAGGTACAGGCTTATTTTGTAGTTTTACTGTAGATAAAACAGTGGTTTTATATAGTGCATACATAGAGAATACGCAATCATTTTACTGGTCCCCTTTTTTTGTCAGGTAGTTTATAACTAATAAATAATCGAATGTGGGGTGTCGCCACTGTGGCGGCCCACTTCGCTATTTTCTCTTATTAAAACCGATCAAATGCCAATTGAATAACTATACTTACAAATCTATTATCAGAGCGCAGTCTAAAAATGTAAGTATTTATTTCTTTATTGGTGCAATTGACCGGACATATTAATATCGACGTTATTTATCATCGTGACGTGTTAAGGGCTATTGTGTGCGTTCATTGATGTTTATAAATAGGGTACGTTGTAGCGTGTGGTGGAAACCATACTAAAATCAGACAAGTATGCTCAATACGTCTGAAGGGCAATGAACTTTAGAATTGTGCCAAGGCAATGTCATAATTTAAAAAAGGAGCTAATGTCGCGAAAATTACTACGGAGTGGATTCGGCCAAAAATTCGAACTTTTCAGGAGATTGAGACACAACGCGACGTGGTGTGGGTCGCATTCGATCTGAAAATGTTTTTTTTAATAGCTTCAGGAATAGACTACAGATTAAAGTCTCCCGAAGAGGACGAAGTTGTTGGCCGAATCCAACATAAAATTAATAACGTAAGTTACCCGTTACAATAATTCACCAACTCAATCTAATTTGAAGCTATCAAAGCGAAAATGTTTATGTGGAAATACCCCCAAAATATTACAATTACATTTACATTACCGAAAGCAACGGAAATTTTATGTATTTGTCCCCATAATACTATTTGTACACACGGCTAAATATCAAGCTATACATTTCCAGTATAAGCTGATCCCGCATTGTATATGATTTCCATACAATGAGAGGTCAGCTTATAGTGGAAATTTATAGCTTGATACATATACAGTAGCCATGTGTATAAGTTTTATGGCCTGTATTTCAGGACACCAGGTCTTCACTCGTTGGAATATTTGCAAATTTGATTTATATTTAATTATCTCATTAAATATTAAATAATAATAAACAATTGTAAGACAATTAACGCATTGCTATCTGATCTCAAACTAGGCAGAGTCTGTACTATGGCAACTACACAACTGATAAACACACTTATATATTTCAAAATACACACATATTACAGATGAATTTTACCAAGGGACCATTGTTCGTCACTCCACGATAAATCTTCCCGTGCCCACGAAAGCCACCGACCGCAATTGTGACGTCGCAATGCTGGAACACCTAGCTGTCTTCGAGCATGAGGATAAACTTCATGCAACCTCCTTCGCGCGGCTTGGTCGCTTATCAGCAGTTAGTGTTCCTCCTGGAGCATTTGTTAGTACTAGATAGTTAGTTTTAGGTTGCCTTCTGGCAGTCATTTTGAGAAATTGATCCTGTCTCTGCGTAGTAATACGATATCTATCCGTGTGTCGCTCAGCCACGTTCCCAGTACTGCGATAACGTAAACACGACCTTGATATCATGTTTTGGCTCGTGTGTTGGGTCTCAGCAACGACGCGTTGAATAGCACCATTATCTAACATGTCCACGGCTCGTAACGTTCCATCTCGACTCAAATGACGACCTGACATGACTCTTCAAACTCACACGTCACGTTAAATTAAATAACCAAAAACAAACTTATCCCATTTCATGAATTCATATTAAACAATTTAATTTTTCTTTGCGTAATATTCAAAATTCTTAGTAACGGATTACTAAGAATTTTGCCGTCGTATTTTGTTTAACCTAATAAGAATTTTAAATTTTGAAAATATAATACAAAGAGGTTTCATTCTGCATTATGCACTTGGAACCTCTTTTATACTATTTTCAAAGTTTAAAAATGGAACGTTTAGCAATAATTGCACTTTCTATCGAAGCTAAAAATGTAATGAAAGGTAATGAAGTAAATAATTCAGAATTAGGGCATCCCTAGATTCTGTTGCGAAAACTCGCCATAATCGCCAACTCGTCCGTCACGCGTGACGATTATGGTGTATAAGTCCCGGGAGATCTTGGCGGGATACGTCATAACTCGTCCACTGCTGATATGATGATGAGAAAGAACAGTAGTATCTTATCTTATAATACATTATTATATTATTTTTATACATATAACATCAAAATACAGGTATTATATTACACACATAAAGTAGTAACTGCTCTGAGCAGAGGTACAATCTGGCTTGGGTTACTTAATTTGCAGCCTTATGTCTTAGAAGGCTAAAGCTATATTCTCTTGCCTCTATAATTAGGTGAATCGTAAGCCTCCCAGGCTAACTGTAAACGTAATTACAAAAAGAAGTAGTAACTGTGTATGAAATAACAAAGTAATAATAATTATACCGGCTTCTTATTAGGGCTGATAAACGTTTTCTAATAACGAACTAATTACTTTTGGTCCATCAAATAAGCTTTTACAGGCACATATTCGACCATTGCTAGGCACTGATGGGATGTGTCTCAGCAATGATCAAGCAACTTTTTTATACTAGTTATGAATGAGAATAGATCGTTATTATGGTTGTCGGATAGGAGGATATTTTATATAGAATTTAAAATATAATCCCCGCCCCTTGGACTTTTTCTTAATTTTAATTTATTTATTGGCATTCCACGTTATCCAAACCAGACTGTATTTTGAAAGATATTTGGTGTAGTAGATAAAATGTACGTGGATTATGAAACGATTCACGGTAGAATCGCTGAGCATTCAAAAATCAACTTTATTTAATAGGTAGTTGAAACGACTTTAACACCAAAGTGTACTTGAATTCAATTGGACTTAGTGTGAAGTATGTTATAAAAGTTTCTACATAAATACCATCGCTTTAAAGTTAGTTCTTTAAATCTACATCTTAAGTCACGATCGAATAATCGACTTGTACCTAGAATTAAATATCTAAGTAATCTGTTAAACTGTTCATGTTCAGACTATTTAGAAGCGTTTTTTAAAGTATTTATGATTAAAAACCGTTTTTATTTAATTTATTTATTTAATCGTAGGATTTATATCAAAATCTTCTCGCGCGGTTATATTTCAATACGTTCTCTGTGAGTGATATTCATCGTGGAATTTCTTGTTTCATCATAACAGCCGAAAGACGACCACGGCTGAACAAAGGCCGTCCCCAAAGATCTCCTCAATTGCTGGTCTTGCGCTATCCGCATCCAGTGGTTTCCAGCGACCCTCACAAGATCATTGTCCATCTAGTAGGTCCATGAGTTTTCTTTGTCTATTGAAACTAAATACTAACTATGTTAAGTAAAATCTATACATATGACTAGCTGTGCCCCGCGGTGTAACCCGCGTTAAATTTTATAAATTTTCTTTGCTATAAACCTCACGGAGCCCGAGACCTTTCCAACGAATGCAAAACCGTGGAAATCGGTTCGTGCGTTCTGGAGTTATAGCAGGGAGGAAAACCCGACTTATTTTTATATAGTAGAAGATAAAATCGTAGGAAAGTCAAAACTGTACATTGAATATTTTTTTAAAACGATACGTAGGGCGACATTTACAATCGATATCGAAGATAAAAATATAGTTTTTAAAATTTTTGTCTGTGTGTCTGTTTGTCTGTATGTATGTCCGGGCTAAACTTAAAATTGCTGCATGGATTTACTTCAAATATTTAATGAATATTACTAAGAGGTCGAGTCAACATATAGGCTACATATTATCACGCTGTCACCCACGGGGGAGGCGCTGTGATAATTTATAAAGTCTAACGCGGGTAAAACTGCGGGGCACAGCTAGTACAGAATATATTCGTTTGGCAATTAACACATATACCGAAAGAAAAATATGGATTAAAATCTGGTAGTTTGCCATGTGCGAGCTAAGCCGCACTTATATACTACAAAATAAATTCGCTAGGTCAATGTCTCTTCACGAACGTGATATCGATTATGCCGTAAATATTGAAATAGGGTATACTACCAGGAAAAGTATGAACAAAAACATTGCCTTATCTAGATAATTACATACGTCCAGACACGGGGGGATTATGAAGCTCACGTGTTCTTTACAGCATACATTTTACATAGTAGAATATTTCTAAAACATAAGCATGTAGGTACCACTTTTATGATTGATATTTAACACTACTTCACCATCATCATTTTAGGCGAAAGACGTCGACAGCTGGATAAAGGTCTCTCCCCAAGATCTTCACAAACGCCGGTATTTCGCTTCCAGCCGTTTTTTCGACCCTTACAAGATCATCGGTCCACTTTTTAATAGGAATACCGTACCTAGTTTTATTTCTGTCTCGATGTCAAGAATTCAATCCAAGAAAATCGGTATCAGAAGTACTGGGGAACTTTATTCTTTAGCATACATTTTATCGGTACAGCATTACCCAAAAAGCAGTAACATGAACGCCCCAAATAAAACACTGCTGCCGTCCATATATGGCTATCAATCTGCAGAATAAATTGGATGTGATTTTTCGACTCTTACAAGATCATCGGTCCACTTTTATCACGAATGCCGTACAAAAACACTATTTTATTTTAATTTCAACAATCCAATGCAAGGAAATCGGTATCATAAGTATCGTTTAACTTTATTCTTTTAAAGATAAATATACAGAAAATGTCATGGACGTAGGTTTTTTTTTTGAGTATCCATAATATTGCCTGCTCAGACAGAGGTGCAGACAACCTCTGTCTGAGCAGGCAATATTTTTGTATAAAGCCATAAGTAAATTAGCCTTGTGATAGTATGTACTAACTAATTAATGTAAATATGTTAATTTTGTGTTTCTTGTATTGTGTTTAGAGTATGTTGTAAGATCAACAGGACTGACATAGTCAAATATTGACTCAAAGTCCCGAAACATACTAGAATAAAAAAAAAATAAAAAAACTTTATTCTTCGGCATACATTTTCTCGGTACAGCATTACCCAAGAAGTGGTAACACAAATGAATGGACGCCCCAAACAAAACATTGTTGCCGTATATCGGCCATGGCTATCAATCTGCTGTATCAATTGGGTGTGATTCAACAGCTATACTGCACCGGATCGGGTCAGTTCTTTCATTGCGCTCGGTGTTCGTGTGGAATTAATAAGCTATAAGTAATGTTTCTTGAGAGATAAAGCAAAGTAAGAAATAGTGGGGAATTACTATAAATAATTTGTCAGAGAATTGTAGACAATAAGTTTAAAAGAACTATAAAACCCAGTTTACAAAATCTCTGATTTTAGTGACAAAAGCACTTGAGATTAAAATGCTCTTAGTAAACATTAATATACTCGTAATATATGTTATTCAAAAAATCTATATTTTCTGTCAGTGTTTCTCAGTAGCTGCTGTACACCATACAAATTGTTCAAAGTTAAGAGAGTTAAAAGATTAGTTAGATCATGATTAGGTAAGACTATACAGAAAGTAAAATTAGAAATGAAAAATTTTGCTATGTGGTTTAGGTTTGTTTACTTGATGTAAAAGTCTACCAACTTAATCATAAGACCATTTGACCAGAGAACTTGTCAAGTTTAACCAAACGAGCTCATGATCTTACAGTGTCCCAATAGCCCCCTTTTAGGTCTGTCAGCAGACTCTTGACGTAATATAGAATTAGAGTTCTTCTCAAGACGATTCAAACGAGCCCAAAATCAGTGGGGTTGGGTTATTTAAATACAATACAATACAATAATCTTTATTTGCAAATATAGGTGGATACAAGATGTTCTAATTTATATAATGTGCTAACTATATTTCACCATTTCGGCATGCAAATCTTAAAATTAAGTCAATTACATATAACTTTATTATGATAGAATGAGATTATACAATAATTATTGGGATAACATAATTAGTTTAGACTACTTACTGAATATTATTATCATTTAAAACTCATTAACCGTGTAATACGCTTTCTCTTCAAGATAGGTGTTAAGTTTATTTTTAAACATATCTGAATTGTGGCGGTAATTTATTATAGATGATAGGCGCCATACAAAATACACTGCCTCGTAGCAACTGTGTACAGTGTTGACATTGCATTAATACTCCGAGCATCGAGAAAATAAAATACATAGGTTATACCATACATTATAACAGTGGCAATAGTTTTTCTAGTAAAATATTATTGTTGAGATAACTCCTTTAAGTAGTAGATAATGTTTGCATCATATTAACGTGAGGTACCTACTAATTGCCGTTATGGTATTTGTCATACGTAATTGTTTCTGCTTCCTTTTCATACCTAAAAAGTTATCAATTAGCTGCGGAGGTATTTCCGATCCGGTATGACATGGCAATCTTCAAGATTGTTATCAATTAGCTGCGGAGGTATTTCCGATCCGGTATGACATGGCAATCTTCAAGAAGCGAGTCTATTCTTTTCTTAAAGGCCGGCAACGCACTTGCAGCTCCTCAGGTGTTGCGAGTGTCCATGGGCGGATCACTTACCATCAGGTGACCCACTTGCTCGTTTGCCATCCTACAATATAAAAAAAATTGTATCAAACAGGTAAACTTGCAAAATAAAGGTTGTATAGTACCTATAAATATTATACAGGAGCCAATCTTTGAGCAGAACGCGTATTGAAAATTTAAGGGAAATCAAGTGAAGTTTTAATCCTTATATTTTCGTTGCGCAGTGACATATATGAGTCTCTAAAAAAAGAAAAAAACATAGTGAATAGGTACAGCAGTACATTTTAAAAAAGAATTATTATTCTAGTGATAACCCCTGAAAATTGTAGGTAAGTGGGTTTTGCAATTAATTAACGGTAAGGTAAATGATGATAAGGTATTTGTGATATGTAATTGTAGGTAGTACTAATTGTAGGTAAAATAGGTATTTTAGGGTTCTGTCCCAAACTGGTAAAAACGCAAGTGTCTAGCCATGACTGATAATATATACGTAAATATTCAAGTTATTCCTTCTAAATATGTTTCTTACTTGGATCATTAAAAATCTCAACCTTAATCTTTCTTTTTTATAATGTGGTCGCGTTTTTAGTGATAGGTAATAAAAATGACCAGGTGCGTGTCGGGGTACGCGCAATGTAGGGTTACGTATATGCCCATTACAATATTGCACAATAATAAGATGGACTTTTATTTTATACAAACAGTTACCGTAAACGATTTTAGCGGCTCATAACGTCTAAAAACGGGATTACATAGGGCAATGTTAACTGATTGTCAACGTATACTGTTAGAAATCATTTTGGTAGCTTTTTTATTCCTTTTTAGGGTTCCGTACCCAGAGGGTAAAACGGGACCCTATTACTAAGATTTCGCTGTCTGTCTGTCTGTCCGTCTGTCACCAGGCTGTATCTCATGAACCATGATAGACAGTTGCCGTTATGCCCATACAACAAACGTGAATTTTTTTGCTCGTTTTTATAGATAATTGTACGGAACCCTTCGTGCGCGAGTCCGACTCGCACTTGGCCGGTTTTTAAACGACTTAGAAAGCTATTATTAATTATCTTGTCGTGGGGATGTTATTGAAAGTCTTTAGAAGCTCATATCTCGCGAAATATGCATCTGAATGAATAAGTTAATTCACAACTTTGATTGGATTCATCAAGGCCATAAACAATGTTTAATCCAAAGAGAAATCTTCCCTCATTTATAAGGATCCTAGAAGCATTTATTTCCAGATTTTATTTTACAAATTTGTCGGCTACGAATACAGTGACTAATAGGCTCTAATTTGACATAGATATATATATATATATATCTACATATGTACAGACGCCAGCACATCAAGCTACCCCAATCTGTCAAATTTCCCTAATTGAAAGTAAACCTTATGCAAAGTTGAAAATCTATACAAGAAATTTGAGAGATTGGGGTAGCTGGATGTGCTGGCGTCTGTATATGCCAAATTACTTCTAGCTTTCTAGTACTAATCATTTCTGAGTTAAGCTGCGGGCAGACCGATGGACGAAATGACGACATGACGAAAATATAAGGGTATCTTGTTAACTATTGAACTCTAAAAACTACTATTTAACGCGTCCAATGTAGTGAATTTCGGTTTAAATATAATAATACATAATTGCTCCTAAGACTTGCGACAAAGATAAAATATTCACGTACACACGGCTAAATATCAAGCTATATATTGCCAGTATAAGCTGATCCCGCGTTGTATAGGATTTCCATACAATGCGAGGTCAGCTTTTATTGGAAACTAGCTGTGCCCCGCGGTTTTACCCGCGTTAAACTTTATAAATTGTCACAGCTCCTCCCCGTAAGTGATAGCGTGATAATATATAGCCTATATGTTGACCCGACCTCTTAGTAATATTCATGCAAAATTTCAAGTAAATCCATACAGTACTTTTTGAGTTTAGCCCGGACATACATACAGACAAACAGACAAAAATTCTACAAACTAAATTTTTGGTTTCGATATCGATTGTAGATCACGCCCCAAGTATCATTTTTAAAAAATATTCAATGTACTGTTTTGACTTTCCTATGATTTTATTATATGTATAGATAAAAATCTCATCAAAAGATTTATTTTCAATTTTTATGTTCCGTTATGAAAAAAGGATTCTTTACTTTATCTTCGGAAGGTACGGAACCTTCCAAAAGCGCGTTCGAATCCCACTTTGGCTGGCCTTTATGTTGTAGAAATATGCTTCCGGATTTTATTTATAATTAAATTCTAGATTTATTATAATTCATAACATATATAACGAGAATGAAATGAGTATATAAATGTTAGCACAGAGCATACAGATTAGCTAGGTATGTTACATATTTTATTATTCAACTACAAGGAAAATACGATATAAGCATTGGCAATTTTATTAAATAGGTAAGTACATGCTATCTACTTAGTAATAGTCATAAATAGTTCATTTTAATTACTTAAGGCCAAGGCTTCAGCGGGCACTTGTCTCGCATTTGGATCTATGAAAGAATATGCAATTAATGTATGCACTCTCTTAAAACGGTGCCACGGCCTTGAAAACCAACCGTTATAAAACGTAACATACTTTTGTATGAAGTTAATTCAATACGACGATTATATATACACTGGAATCATAAAATCACTTCATCCCTTCTTCATCCCATCCTTATTTAATAAAATTTCTTCATGGCAGCCAATTTTCAAATCACGTCCACTGCTGAACAAAAGCCTCACCAAAGCATGGGGGGATATGCCATAATTTCCACGCTTGGCAGACGGGTTGGCGATAGATATTTGAGGGTTATTGTAGTCAACAGAAAAAAGTACGCTGCAGCCCGTTCTCTGTTTGGTATTCCTACGGACGATTTCTACGCCCCTCACGGGATGAGATGGGGTGATGATATTCTTCGCCTTCTACTATTTATATTGTCTGACATAACGCATACAATATAAGCGACTTGAATATAAAAAATGTTTTATCTAATGATCTATATGTAGTCAACTTGTAGAATACAGATACATATACATACATATGTCTATCTATGGTTTTATTTGTCTCATCAAGATCACTTTTAGTAACTGACCGGATTTGTGTTTAAAAAAAGAAAAAGCAAAGACTGGCAGAAACAACAACTAAAATACAAACAAAAAATACATGTTTAGTTTCCATGTCGTAATAAACAGAATTACATTAGATTATGTCCGCAACATCGTTTGCGTAGACTTAAGTGACACAAAAAGTTTCATAATACTGTTTGTGGACTATATGGTAGAAAAATTCCATTCATATCTATAGTCAAAATGACTTAGTGTGATATTACTATAAAATCCGGTCAAGTACGAGTCGAACTCGCGCATCGACGGTTCTGTGAACTAGATATGTTATGATGAAATTACCAATTTACGATTTTTGGACATTCTCCTTTGGTTATGGTACAAGTACATTGCTTTCTGTCAAATTTCATGACCTTATAGGTTTTGACTCCTTTATTAATGTTAAATTATGCGACACAAACACAATGTTTTCGTTGTGTTGAATTAGTGGGTTCATTTTCACCATCACATCTTTCGAAGTATATGGTATTCATTTCAACGTGATTCTCCCCGAAATCGAAGTATCTTATAAGAGTTTCTTTTTCTTTTCTAGTTACGGAACCCTAAAAACAGGCTTTATTAAGAAGATAATTAAGATAATTAATATTATTTATTATTTATTACTTACTTTCTGTTTCCTTTTACTTTTCTCCTTTAATACATTGTTACACCTTTTAACGTTACCTATTCATTTCTTTCCGGAGGTTGTCTGTAAGAAATCTCAATTAGCGATAAGACCGCCATTGTACATTATTTGTTATGCTACGATTTCCTTCTACTTATGTATGTAATTTACATATTTGGTGTACAGAAAATAGGATACAATACAATATATTGTATCCTATTAACCTATAAGTTTAGGAGCAATTATTTGAAATAAACATACAGATGCACATAAATGTTTCAAACTTATAAAAATTCTATTCGTGTGTGTGTGTGTTAAAAACTGACTTTTCTAGATACACAATGATTATTGTTGTTCACAAGAGCGTACAGTACGAAGGTAGCATTTGGTTTTCAATTTACGAACCACTTTATTTTCTTCCAAACTCATTGGATCCACTCATGCATGCTCTTAGTCGCTTGTAAACCTTGTTCACATGAAAGCCATGGACGTCTGTGTACCAATCTTTAAACAAAACTCGATTTGTAGCAAAATGTCGTTCACTTATAGTACTTTGAAACAGTTTATGAATATTAAAATGTTTTGGGAATTGGGTTTATTTAACTCTAGTACCAGTTTAATCAGGGAAAATGGAATCTAAATAAACGAAAATAGACCTTCTCCGTGGCAAATATTTAGTTGAATTTATTGTTGTAGGTCGTTTGAGCAATTTTCGTCGTATTAGCAAATCGCACGCTTTGGTCACTTTTTAGAACGTACCGGTTTCTAAATATTTTCAAACTACCTCGGTAAACAGCTTCCGCCAAACTTATAACAATCCATCGAGACAATTATGTATATACAAACAAAAATAGAAAGATCTTCTACCTACATATCATGCGTGGCACTTGTGGTGCAGTGGTTAAAATAGACGCGTGGCTAATACCGCACACTCCCTCGTGGTCGTCTGGGTTTGATTTCCACATAGTATACGTTTACCTAATTCCTGTAATAGGAGGTGCAGAAGCATGCACTAAACCTTAAGTATCATTAATGTTTTTAAACTTTCGCGATTAGTACACATTTTTTATATATTGTGGGCACGGGTCTCAATCGCGATAACGATTTAAGGCTAATAATTACCTTTAGGTTACCCGACGTTTCGGCATGGATTGCACCAGCCGTGGTCACGGGTCGACTGGTGTGGCTCGGCAGCGTCGTCTCCGTGAAGCTCTGGTTTCGGTTTCTAACCTCGCATGGTCTTGATATTTTTCTTGTACGCAACTGTCGGTACACACAACACTACTGACATCAGCACCCGGGCGCACTACATTGGTTACGTGACCATGGCACTTCGTGATTACAGGATTCCAAGATGGTGAGAAGCGGTATCCGTCTTCCCAGTTGAAATTGATATGTTTCTTTATACCACTTCACGTACGATTCTGGAGTAATAGTGACATTCTGGAGTAAAAGTATCATTTTTCTCAACGCTGATCTTTACACCATGTACATCATTAAGAGTCAAAGTGTCGGTACTGTTCATATAAATAAATAAGGCTGGTATTGCATTGGTATATTTTAAAAACCTGTTTAATATGTTCTCGCCTAATGCTGACCAAAGCTTCAAGGTTCTTGATATTTAACTAGATAAGGCTACTGATAGCGCTGTGACTGGCTTATATGATATCATTATAGCACCTTTATTGGTAGATTAAATGCAGATGGATTATACTTACAATGGTGTTCTATGATGACACTGCCTTAACATGGTGTCGGGTAAAAGCCTTATGCAATGTGATCTACTACTGATAAAGAGTAGAAATTAGTGGCGAGGAGTGTTATTCGAGTCCTATAACTAATCTTATAAATGCGAGTGACTTGCGATGTTTTCAAGCCTTAACTAATCAGTAAAGGATATACCAAAGGCGTATACATAAGGTTTCATTTGCTCTGAAGAAATTTAAACTTTGGGCGGAGTCTAACAATGAATTAATTACGACACTTAAACATTTTTCCAGTCTAATTGTCTATCTTTTTACTGCTTATAGTTAATATGCAAGAAATGAGAAAGATAGCTGGAGTATGTTCTAGACTCAGTCTGTACTAGAATCTCCAGGCTTTCTCCGCCTTTTCTCCGCCTGGAGATTTGTCTTATGGTTTCGTTCTTAGTACAGAATTCACCTCTCTCTGAGAGGAATAATTTAAGCTCAATTAAAAAAAAATAGGAAAATTAGTTAGAAAGATGTAATTAATATTCCCAATATACCGGAGACTGATAAAAAGGTAGTTTCGGCCCTACTGGGCGAGTTTCTTGTACAGTTTACAGCAAACATAGCTTCCGTTGCGGACACATCTGATTTGAACAGAGTATTCCGGGAATTTTATAAAAAATCAGTATGTGTCTTGGTATTAGTTGATTGATTCATATCCATTAGATGAATTACCGAGTCCCACATGTACACACAGACACATTGGCAAAAACGATACTGCGTGCAAAGCGCATAAAATAATTGAGCTCCCGTCCAATTACCGCCATCTGATTTATATACTACCAAAGTGAATTTACCTTTTACGTAATAAAGTCTAGTTTCAATAACCTTAACTGGTAGGTTGTGACTCCATGTGATCAGAAAAAGTTCGGCCAAATCTAATATATTATATTCTTTTGCCAAACAACTGAAATGTGGAGTATTTTGGTGCTAAAAGTCGAATACATGCAAGTTTTAAGTACCTCTTTCAAAGTAGGGCCAATTTTTAGAATATTTTATGAATGTATTATTTTATTTTCACGCAACCCTTTTTTGTATATATCGTAGTTAAGTTTATGCCGCTTATAGCTATTTGCTCACACTGGTCCATTAGTGATCGGTTGATTTAAAAATGGGATAAATATACAAATAAGTATATAGACCACAAAGTGATTTATCGGTTTCTGTTGTAGTCCTCAGACAACAGATGTAGAGCTATATTTGAGGCCTACACAAATAAGTTTAATACTAGAATAACCAAGCCTTAGAAAAATAATGTTGGTGTACTATAACGCCGCCAATTTTGACGAACATAGTTGACACACACACACGCACACAACTTGACGCTTAGCTGGCTACTTGACGCAATTGTAAAGGCAAAAGATAATAATAATTGCATTGTGTGGACTATGAATTGTTGTACTGAGTCTGAATGTACTTTGTGTTCGTCATTTACACTCAGGGATTCATTTCTCTAAAGCAAGCTTTATCTTTGATTTCAAGAAAAGTTTGATACTGGAATATCTAATCCTAATAATCGAAATATTTAAACGCCACCTATTGTGAAGAACATAGTTGACACACACACATACACACACACACACACAACTTGACGCTTAGCTAGCTACTTAACGCAATCGTAAACCTAAAAGACAATTTACCTATTTTAATATTGATTTCATCTGTAGAGCCAAGTTATAGAGATCTGTTTGCAATATAATTATGTAAATAGGATTCGCTGGTACAGGTTGTTAACAACTCAGCGGAATTAATGTTCAATGTTCATGCATCATAGATGTTGTTAGTAGTTTACGATGCACCTCAATTAAGCGTAACTTAACTTGGTATTATTATCACGTTTAGTTATGCATAATCCTTTAGGATTGGATGACAACTAACACTACCGATATTTATCAAGGTATTATGACTATTGCCTAGAAATTTAGCTACGCTGCACGTGTGGCGCAGGGGATGAGACAGTCGCCTCGCTGCTTCGTGTCCCGGGTTCGATTTCCGCGCTGGACAACTACTTGAGTGACCCATAAATAGTTGTTCTGAGTCCGGATGTAATTTGTGTCCGCCTATTATATGTTTGTGAAGTACCCCACGATACAGAGATTCTAGAGTGTGGACGTTGTCTTTAAAAAAAAATAATCTCTACGCCTACTTATGAAAAATATTACATATATATTATATATAACAAATATAAACTAAAAAAAAATCTCAAATTTCATCTTAGTTAACTGAACTGATGGTATTTTATTTAAAAACCAGCTGTGCCCCGCGGTTTTACCCGCGTTAAACTTTATAAATTATCACAGCTCCTTCCCCGTAGGTGATAGTGTGATAATATGTAGCCTATAATTGTTGACCTGACCTCTTAGTAATATTCATGCAAAATTTGAATTAAATCCATGCAGTACTTTTTGAGTTTAGCCCGGAAATACATACAGCCATACAGATAAAAATTCTAAAAACTATATTTTTGGCTTCGATATCGATTGTAGATCACGCCCCAAGTATCCTTTAAAAAAATATTCAATGTACAGTTTTGACTTTCTTACGATTTTATTATATGTATAGATAACATGCGGGGCAGTCTTTGGGAAATGCCGATAGAAGTGAAAACTATTTTGTACACTTCTAATCTAAATAGGTAATGTACTATATAATCGTTGACACTGCACATTGAGATATACTCTTGACGGACCGATTGGCGTGATTGGTAAATACTTCCTTTTCACGCCGCAGGTCGTGAGATCGATTCCCACCCAGGACCGATATTTAAGTGCATGAATTGAACATATCTGTTTGTTCTAAATCTGGGCGTAATTATCTATATTTATTGTATTTTCAAAATATGTATTTGTAGTATATCAGTTATATGGTACCAGCTCTGGTTAGTAAGGGATCAGATGGCCGTGTCTGAATAATGTCGCAGGATATTATTATTATTATTACTCCTTAGTTATATATAATGTTGACTAATAACGCACAGAGGTATATCTATGTACATATATACACATTATACATATAGCTCATGGGTAGCATGCAGTGACGATGACGCGAGTTTCACGTTTATGTTATCCCAAAAATTACACATATTATTATATACACAGTATAAACATAGCTCGTGGGAAGCGTGCGGTGACGATGACGCGAGTTTCACGTTTATGTTATCCCAAAAATTACACATATTATTATATACACAGTATAAATATAACTCATGGGAAGCGTGCGGTGACGATGACGCGAGTTTCATGATTTTTGTTCACCCATAAAGTGCTAAACACGCCTAAAGAAGTTTTTAGGGACGGAGTATACTATACTACTATATTTTCTCCTCCAAAACTGCCCAACGCAGTGACGATGACGCGAGTTTTACGCTTTACGTTCACCCAAAACGTACACATATGTACACAGTATACCTACATATAGCTCATGGAAAGCGTTCGGTGACAACGACGCGGCGACGCGAGTTCCTTGATTTTTGTTCACCCAAAAAGTACTCAACTTTCGGCAAGGAATTTTTTGGGTCCCTTTGGGGACGTTTCTCATATTTTCTCTTCTAAAACTGATAGTGTTGTTAATGTTGTGGTTGACGTAATTGAAGGCCAAAATATTAAGCATAAGGACAAACATCTTGTAGATTTTATGAATCAAGTATGACGACAATTTGTAATCATTGACTTACCTATGTTAGCTTAGAATATACCGAATCAGCATATAACTAAATAGATAAACGAGGAAAACTTGTTATGACTACGTGTTTTAAATGAATATTGAATAGTAGGTTTTAATTAGTCATTATGAAAATAGGTTTATTTGAGATAAGGTGATGTAATGCGCGACAAACTAATATTAGTGATCCTGGCATAATTTTGGCATAAATACGGTATAGATCTTTGTTACTGTGTCACGCAAAATCTACGGAACGGATTTTGACGAAACTTTGTAGTAATATAGTTTATAATAATATAGGTATGCTAATAGCACAAATAGGCTATAATTTATATAGTTTAATGCAGATGAAACCCGTGGGGCACAGCTAATGTAACAAATGTGATATATGTGAATAGTATAGCATTAGGTACAGACGCCTGCACATCCAGCTACCCCAATCTGTCAAATGTCTTTTATAGTATTTTCATCTTTATCACAAAAGCATAAGGTTCACTTTCAATTGGGGAAATTTGACAGATTGATGTAGCTTCATGTGCTGGCGTCTGTACATATGCAGCTCGCGTCAGCTATTGTATAATTTTTTTTTAATAATCTTTTAATTCTAAATAAACTCGTAGATTGACATAGGTACATGACATAGATAACTTATTTATTATGACTAAATTAAGTAATCATTATGGAAAGAAACTTATTATTAAACGTAATTATTTTCCATCTTTAACCAAAATAACTAACTCATCATTAGATTTGGGCTAAAAGCATTGGGATTTCATAGAAACTGACGTTATCCTTTATAACTCCTTAATACGACCTTCTTAAAAACCTTTTAGTTCTTTGCTGTCGTCTCCTACATATAAACTATTTGTATGGTAAGTTTTAGCTTCCTAGGATTTTTTCGTCATTTTCTATTTAAACATTGAGGGAAGACTCCACGAGCCTTTCGAAAATATTATAGTAAAAGTGATTTTCCCTATATTAAATGATTTATAGTACTAGAAGCACGAATTTATCAAATATACTAAATAAATAATATATAAAATATACTAAGTTTAAATTCGGAAGGGTTGTCGGGAAGATGTAATATTTTTTTATGAATTACTTAATATATACTAGCTGTGCCTCGCGGTTTTACCCGCGTTAACAATATCTGTTACTTGTTAAAGATCATCACATGATCAAAGGCATAGTTTAAGATTCTATAAAGGACATACAGACTAACATTTATTTTATATAATATGTAGATAGATGTAAATGGTATACCATTTACAAAGTACGGAACGATTTTGAATTTCAATTTCAGCCAGTAGATAGTTTATATCTCTAAAAACCTCCTCGTGTTAAGAATAAAGACGGTGGAAGATATGGATAGGAAGCAGAAACACACATGAACAGGCATCTGACGTTAATTATTAATTTAACTTGCATTTTTTTAAACACTTTATGTGACGCGGGCACAGCAGCGAGGGACGCCTAGTTAATAATTAATTCGTCTAATTTGAATTTCTACAAACTGCTAAGTAGGTAGCTAAAAGGTCAACGTATCTAAGTACAATTACTTGAAGAAAATGCTAATAGTGTTTATGTGAACATTATTCATTGGAATAAAGCCTGCTTTACTAATGACTCGCATTACTTTTACGTCCAGCGGCTGAAGGTACACCAACCGTAGGCAAATGGTGGTGATTCTGTATTTAAAACGACTAAAATTTTATTTTCGTAGACGTTCATTGCTGGACAAAGGCCTACCCAAAAGATTTCCACAATGAAGTAGTGTACATAATTTGTAGGGATTTGCCATAATCAACCACTCTTGACACTCGGCCATTGCAGTATGATGTTCATAGTACGCAGAGAGACGCTGCTGCCCGTTTACTGATAGAAATAACCGTAGGCAAATGGTGGTAATTCTGTATATTTTTTTAAAAGACAACGCCCACAATAGGTAATTTAATCCCTGTCACGGGGTGCTTTACAAACATACATATAATAGACGGACACAAATTATATCCAGACTCAGAACAACTATTTATGGGTCACACAAATAGTTGCCCGGTGCGGTACTTGAACCCGCGACACGAAGCGGCGAGGCGACTGTCTTAGCCGCTGCGCCACAAAATGACTAAACTTTTATTTTGGAGATGTAAATAAGAATTGTTAATGTCTGTATCAAACTGGAAAGCAATATATACTTAATTCTGTAAGATAACAGCATAAAGGTGTCCACTGCTGGACAAAAGCCTTCCCAAAATATTTCCATAATGCAGGTGTGTCCGTCATTTGGAGGGATATGCCATAATCGTCACGTTTGGCAGACGGGTTAGCCATCGCAGTATGATGGTCACAATATGCAGAGAGACGCTGCTGCCCGTTTACTGATAGAAATTTCTCGGGACGACTTCAACGCCCCCCCACGGGGAAATAACGTTATAATTATTGGTTCATTATTTGTTTCGAAATAATTCTAAAATACTTGTATTCTAATTTGGGTTAACCATCTGAAATGATATTCATCTTACCGTCTATGTATATATGTACCGGTCTACGTTGATTATATGCAATTGAGTATTTATTTTACTAAAACAGATATCGTTTGAAAAGGGGGTACGGCAGACTGATGAAGAAATAATGAATTGATGAAATAAAAAAACTAAATTTATTCAGCACTTGGGTATTTACCTACACTTGTACTTGTCAAGCTCACAATGCAGTAGGTACATAAAGATAGTAGAAACAGTATAAAAGTAACAAAAAAAATTATATCAGTCCATCCGTGCGGTCTGTCTCATCACATAATTAAAAAAAAAAATTAAATGTGCGTCGAATATCACTTAATTACCTAAAATCTTTATTTACTAGAATTATGGAATTTGTTGAAGACAACACCCGGCATATCGTAATGTATTGCGGGTTACAAACATACCGTGCATGGCCCAGGCCACACCCAGACTGAAAGCAATAATGTATGGCACATACAGATAGTTGTCCTGTGCGGGGTACGAACCCAAAACACGAGGGCGTTGAGTTAGTAGCGAGGTCAGGTATAACATTATGAAAAAAAAAATAGACCTGTATCGTATTAAAATCACAATTATTTTTTTGTGTAGAAAAAAATTGAACTTCTAAAATTTCACCCAGTAACAACACTGGTAAAGTTTCCCATGATGCCATTCTTAATCGTCTACCTGATAACGTCTGTAAATAATGTCTTTTCTTTAAATAAAACTCTAAATATTCATATATATTATAATATCTTTATTTAAATCATGACTTACGTAGGTTAAATTTAAATTATATATAATTAAGTAGTGCTAATTAATGTTTGACTAGCATGTTGGCATAGTGGTTAGTAACCTTGACAGCAAAGAGTTTGTGGGTTCGATCTCTACCCAGAACAAATCTTTGTGTAATGAGCACGATTATTTGTTGTGTCTGGGTGTTATCAGTTGTCTGGTTTCCATAGAACAGGCTCTGCCTAGTTTGCGATCAGATGGCAATGTGTTAGTTGGCCAAGATATGTATTTTTAAAAGAAAAGAAAAATATAGATCCCGCATTTGGTATTAAAAGTACTTACCTCAAAGACGAAACATACAATAGTTTTTAAAATTTTTAAGAGCAGCTGCATTAAAACAATTTTTGAAATACTCTTATAGTGCAGCTCGTAAAAATTTAGTATGCCTAGGTACATATATTGTTTCATTTTCTAGAGCAAAATAAGCGTTTTTTGAGTTTACCTTTCCAGTACTTTTTTTATTGTTTACTAATTGTTACCCGCGATTCTATCCGCGTAATTTCGTCACTGTACAGTTTTTTACTGGATGTAAAGTACCCTATGTAACTTTCATTCAGAAGTATAGGTACTGGAGGTAGAAATAGAAGTTTAATACGACCGTCATTTACGTGTTCCCGTAACATCAGCTACCTGCCAGTGAAACTCTCATCTAAATCAATCCAGCCATTTCCAAGAGTAGCCAAAACATACAGATAGACATTTCGGTATTTTGTTATAAGTTAAGTTAACTTAATGCATATTAAAGAACATATTTAATATGCAATAAATAAAATGCTGACTTTTGACTTTACGACCAGACATTAAAATTTTATTGATTTTTTAGTATGTATGATGAATAGAGTAGTTAAATTTACACATTAATTATATTTTGTTGCGATGTGTGGATGATCCGTTTGACTCGAAGTGTAAAACAAAGTTTTAGTAATAAACTTGTTAAATCCAATACTTTAACTTAATTAAATGAGTTAAAGGTAGATTAGATTGATAAGGCAAGGGGAATGCTTACGCATATCACCCGTAAAATGTGTCTGCGGGTAGATTTGTTGGATTCGCACCGACTAATCCTAACCTGGCGTGGACTTCTCTTGACGACTAATGGGAGGAGCCCCAAGAACGCGGGTATGCTGCTCCAGTGCCCCCTTTTTGCACCACGTTCTAAATAACTCGTGTTTAAATATTATTGTTGTAATTTCTGTAAGTATCTCTTTGTAGTATAAGCTCCGTAATATTGTATACTATAATAGATAAAGGTTTTCATTCTTCGTCACGTCTGATTTAAACGGAATTTCCAACAAAGATTATAAAATACATACATAGTTGGTAATGTTGTCAAGTAAAGACATACCTTAACCCTTAGAGCGTGTAATGTCCATACTTCGGTGCATCAGATTTTAACTCCTTGAGTCTAGTTTTTAGTCCTACGTCTGTGCATTAAGAATTGGTTCCTATTGGACGTCTTTGATATAAAACGATTGCCGAATTCAAATCTAAAATCTTTATCCATGCAAACAACAAACAAGAACCAGTAGGATTGACAGAATAACACGGCGTCATAGATGAAAATTAAATAAAAAGTTCGTTACCTCAGTATACCGGTAGGTCGCTAACGTAATAGCGGCCGCTCTTAGGCTCTAGACAGACGGACCGCATTTCAACTGCAACTGCACGCCGACTGCAATTGAACTGCAATCGAACTGCGCGATTGGTTTTGCAGTTCTATAGCAGTCGTGTCAACTGCATTCAAACTGCTTGAATTGCAGTTGAAATGCGGTCCGTCTGTCTAGAGCCTAATTATACGTAATGACGGTTTACTGACAATTCTAACGATGTATAACATGTCTTGATAATCCTAATTAGTATCTCACAATAACATGAATTATAGAGGGACGGCCATTAAAAAATATGGTATGGTCAATCGCTCAGGGAATAAACTGCGGGAAAGTACAATTACGCGATCGCGTATGGGTTAATGTTTAATTATCTTTAAAGAATTAAGTATTCTATAAGAAGATTTAAAATAGCATTTATCTTTTTTTTTTTAATAATATTTAATTATCAAGTAAAACTTAAAAGAATGCTTATCGAGGTTATGATCATCATTATATTAGCCGAAACACCTCCACTGCTGGACAAAGGCCTCCCCCAAGGATCTCCACAAAGATCGGTCTTGCAGTGCCCGCACCGCAGTGTCGGACCACCTTGTAGAGGTTATGATACATAAGCATATCGTATGGCCAGTAGTTGCATTTGTATTAGTTATTAAATATGCCCAGTACTATATTGACATGGCATCTTACTTAAATAAAAATACTGCTACGTTAGTATAAAAACCTTTGTTACGGCTGCGAGTACAAATCGTTCTTGAATTATTATGTGAACACATATTGTGTTTTCCCGCGCGGTCCTCCGCTCGCCCACGCTCCATCAAGAAACTACTATTTACTGTAGCTATTATAGAGATTGTATCTTTACACAAAATGCCTAACTGAAATAGCTGAATCGCCCAACGATACCACAGATAAAAGTTATAAGAGTTTACGAAACTTGTTAGCACGCAATTTAGAAATTTGCACGTTTGGCTTTTGTTCCTGCAAAGTTTATGAATAAATTTTTTGCAAACTTTTGGGTCTGCGTCCAGTAAATATTGAGGTAGAAACAAATTAGTATATAAACGATATAATAAACGATAGGATTTAAATAGGCAGCCGATTATTCTTGTAACATGCATTATTTTGTTGCCTTTGTACATTAATGTGTTATATCTATAACTTGCATATGTTTGTCATCGTCTTTAGTATGATACGATGGGACTGACATACGCTATGCATAAAAGTCCCTTTAAATAAATAAAAATAATAATAAAAAATAAATTTGGTAGTACATGAAGGATTGAGTGACACTTTAGTTCCACTTATATACTTTACCAATTAAAAGATTATCTTTAAAATTAAACATCTTACAGTTTCGCATTTAGCTAAATGTATATTGAATAGTCTTAAAATGTTTAAATATAGTTGATGTACGTCATTTAACACGTTACGGTATTTTCAACCTTATTTCAACACAGGAAACATCCAGATTAAAAAATCAAGCGTCTATTTGAGGCAAGAAATATTAAACAGTCAGAGGCTTATAATAAAACAACGGATACGTCTAATAAAATTATAAACGGCTTATAATTATTTAAAGGAAGATATAAATTTTCTAAGTTAATTTTAAATACTCTAGATAATATAAATGGTTAAATGTTTTATGGGTGTTATACCAGTATTCATTTAATAACAATAGCATGCAATTAACCAAATTGTACTATTTATAGTCTCTAATTGATATTCTAATTTTATTTATTTAATGACAAATGACAACCCATGCTATACACGCGGGATTTTGCTAATATTTATTGGGAATAGATATTCAGGAAGGTGGTCTTTTAGGTAGATGACCAGTTTTGGTGAAACTACAATTCATGCTAGAATAACTGAGCGTGAAGTTTTTTTTTTCTATCCAAAATTTGGTTTTGTGAAATCAGATTCAAATTACTATATCCGTTATTATTTCCAAGTTTGTAAAGTTATCATCGGAACTAAATACTACTGAAGAATGTGTATGCAAATAGTTTCATAATTTAATCTTGTTAACAAATATCAATTCAGATTTTAAGTTGTAGTGTACAATTTTTCTTATAAAAATTGTTTTTTATAGTAAACACAAACAATACTCAAAGTTTTGTGACAACTAACAGCAATGGATCAATATTGACATATCAAACAACAATGAAACGTCAGTAGACCAACTGTGTACATATCCGAGTAAGACTTAGTGAAACTAACAATATCATAATTATCCATATCAAGTGTTTAGTGCATAATAGTGTTATAAAAAGTATTTTAGTGTACTGTGTAATTGGTGTGTGTTCAAGATGTCGGAACGCTTCAAAGTAACGAAGCATGACGAGCCATCGAAAACGTATAAGAACTATGGAGCTACGTCAGCGGACAGCGATCCGGAGTCGAAAGGAAAGCTTCTTCCTGGCCCAGGTGAGTATTTTTGAATATTAAGTATTAATACTTAGTTATACTCAAGAAATACGTCTGGTCTGTAACTATAAAATCTGCCAGTCCATGTATTTCTGAAAAGATATACTCACAAAGAGAGTTTTAAGAGGTCGTAAGAAATATAATATCAACACATACAACACTCTTTGCTTATTTAAGAATAAATAGAATATGTGATACCGGTTTTTGTAAGTAATTAAGGAATTGTCATAGCAATTAAATAAATATATAAGTTTGTGCATATTAATATACAGTGCTTATAATACGGTGCAATTATGCCAAACTGATAAATTTTCATTTTAACTCTCTGTACTTTTGTTCCGATAGCTTAACCGTTAGAAAACTCCCTGACTCTAACTATAATTACATCATTTTGGAATAGAGTTCATACTCTTACACTGCTGGACCGATATTACCCAAACATAGCAAAGAATCACCGCAAGGAAACTGGGTTTCAAATAAAAACCGCATCGAAATCGGTACATCCGTTTGAGACCTACGATGCCACACAGATAGACAGACATCAACTTATAACACTTATAACACACTGGTTTTTCGTCGGGGGTTAAAAATAATTCATCCTATTAGACGTTACTATTATTCCGTCACAAATACAGTGTACATCGATATGATGAGCTATTTTTATATATAAATAAGGTGGTTGCTTATGTATTAACCAAAACATTTCAAATCTAATCTTCTTGACTTGTGCTTACAGTGTTGAAATATAATATAGGCGAGTGATTCGTTAACAAGAGCTTATTGTAAGCCCTAATAATTATAAAAAAATAAGTAAACTTTATCCACTCAGATAAATTAAATCAATGATTAGAAATGAGAAAAATAAAACGAAGCAATAGGATATAATGCAAAATAATAGAGCTGATTGTATCACAAGTAACTAATCTTCTGTTCTTCCTCTATATAACACGTGCGGTTTCATAGCTAACATTAAAATTAAGCCTTTGGAAAAGTTTTTATGAACATTCAAGCCGATTAAACTGTTTTAACGTAACTAGTCGAGGAAATTTCTGCTAAATTAACTCTTTGTAGAGCTTTATTACGACTCGTTGGACTTATATTAATTTTTAATCGGTAGTCATTATTGAAAGATTAACTGACGGTTGGGAATAATTTATTGTAAATGTACTTATGTAACTGTTATGTGCTGTCATATAAAAATAGTAGGTATTTTTAAATGAAACTAGCTGTGCCCCGAGGTTTTACCCGCGTTAAACTTCATAAATTATAGCCTTTGTGTTATTCGGATATATAAGCAATAGTACTACAAAGTTTCATCATAATCCGTCCAGTAGTTTTTGAGTAAAACAGTAACAAACATACACACTCACTAACTTTCGCCTTTTTAATATTAGTGTGATATTAGTGTGATTGAACATAAATACTGCCCCGAGCAATAGTGCAGTAACCTACGCTATTTAGCTCGAATATCTAGCAGTGGCGATGGGTGATATATATGAGTAGTGAAGCCGAAAATCCAATGAGCATAGGGAAGCGGTTTTAACTTTCTTTAAGTTAATGTTACTGCCATGGATGCAGCAAGTGACCATAGCCTGTGGGCTCGTACCAGTAAAACTGCTTGATCTAAGACAATAACTAACGATGTAATTCCTTATTTTTCGTATGGGAAGTGGATACCTCAGTGTCAGAGTTCCACCTTTCTATGAATTGACCGACTAAACAACTATTAATTAAAAAGTGAAGTCTATAGCAATATATGTTTGTTACTGTTTTTGAGTAAAACAGTAACAAACATACACACTCACTAACTTTCGCCTTTTTAATATTAGTGTGATATTAGTGTTATTGAACATAAATATTGCTCCGAGCAATAATGCAGTAACCTACACTATTTAGCTCGAATATCTAGCAGTGGCGATGGGTGATATATATATGAGTAGTGAAACCCAAAATCCAATGAGCATAAGGAAGCGGTTTGAACTTTCTTTAAGTTAATGTTATTGCCATGGATGCAGATAGTGACCATAGCCTGTGGGCTTAAACCAGTAAAACTGTTTGATCTAAGCCAATAACTAACGATGTAATTCCTTATTTTTTCATATGGGAAGTGGTTACCTTAGTGTCAGATACGCCCTTCTATGAATTGACCGACTAAACTATTAATTAAAAAGTGAAGTCTATAGCAATCGTGTTCCATGGACTCGTCTGGATTATGCGAAGCTCATTTAAAAATAACTAAGAATTTAAGGAATGATTCACACTATAAAATTTTCGTTACACCACCTAGTTGCTTGATTCACTGAGATATATCATTCGAAGCAAGAGTTTTTCTTTTTGTGTATTTAAATTTATTTTGTACTAGCTATGCTCGCGACTTCGTCTGCACATGACTCCGTAAATGTTACATAAGAATCACTCACATGTTTGTTACTTATTCACGTCTAAACGGCTGGAGTGATTTTAATAAAATTTGGTATGAAGGTAGCTGACACCCTGGATTAATACATAGGCTATAATTTATAAAGTTTAATGTGGGTAAAGCTGCGGGCCACAGCTAGTATCTAATATTTTGTCTCTAGTCGCAAACTCATAATTCATAAACCTTATATTTCCATACAAGCTTTCATCCCTAATTTCCTATTGTTATTTTACATTTTTGAGGTTGTCCTTTTGCAAACTTTGTATGTCATATCTTCTTTCTAAACCACAACGCCTCGAGTAACAGTATAAAATAAAAAAATAAAAAAGATAAAAAAGGTTTTTATTCACGTAGACTTAAAAAAAAGCGCTTGTAAATAGTCAGAACATGTTTGTAGTAATACAGTTATTATTTCTAGTTACTTATTACAAATATTTAGGTACACGGAATGTTAAAACATTTATACAATTTATTTTATAATGGTAGTGATATTAGGTATCTAAAAAAAACCAAATGGTATTTAAGAATCATTATTAAAAGAATAGAAACATCCCTAGAAACTATTAAATACAGGTCTAGCTTTTTAAAAGTTAACTAAAGTATCATGGAATTAGAGCAAAGGAAATTATTATGGATGAGTATTGTTTGAAAACGAGGGTAAGCCAGTCTAAGACCTCAGTTTATCAAAGCTAAGGCAGTATTATGTACAGACAGCACATCCAGCTACCCCAATCTGTCTAATTTCTTTTATAGATTTACAACTTAATCACTAAAGCATAAGGTTCACTTTCAACAGGGGAAGTTTGACAGATTGGCGTAGCTTGATGTGCTGTCTGTACATCTACAATAATAGCACAAATTTTCTTAGCGAGTTCAACACCTCAGTCAACGTGCCAATTTTCAGCACCACCTGTCAAAGCCAGCCTAAATCAATATTCATAGGAGGAGCTTATATTATAATGTTGTACAGGAATACCTAACGTTTGAAAATTACTGGCAGTCTATCCTTTAATTAAGTTATTCTTATTATGTCTCGTTCATTTTAATTAATTATTAAAAATCGTCTAGGTAATCAGCCTAGTAATGTTTCGGGTAATTTTAAATTGTGATTTATTAGGCGACCTTTCTAGACTTATAGTTTAAATTTATATTCTTTACTGAAACAAGATGATCGTTTTTTTTATTATAATTCACTTTATCAGAAGGCAGAAACTACAATAAAAATTAACGAGTGTGATCAAAATGTGCAAAGTGAAATAAGCTCTTCTGTTTGATTCCTTACAAAAATTGGAAAACTCGTATCTTGAATGATATTATTGCGCGAGCCGTCTGTGATAAGGATTGGTTAATAATTCTCGTGACCCTTTTGGTAGCAATGTTTCCAGCCGCCCCGCGGGTCTTGAGTTCGATTCCCACGCAGGACAGATATTTATGTCCATGAACATGTCCGTTTGTTTGGGTGTAATTATCTATATTAGTTATCTGGTTTACACAGTACAAGCTCTGCTTTATATGCGCTCAGACTGTACTGTGTGAATAATGTCCCTGCATATTATTATTAGATTCTTGATAATTTGGTTAAAAAAGGACCTTAAGGGATCGTTTATGGAATTGCGCTTTCATTTTTTAAAGCAACGCCTGTACAAGAATTATTAGTCCCTGTATTACGGGGACTTAACAAACATGTAATACGCGGGCACAAAGCACATCGAGACCCAGAACAACTGAGTACGGGTTACACAAATAGTTGTCATGTGCAGAGATCGAAGCTGAAACTCAAGGACGCCGAGATGTGGTGGCATCTTAACCACTGGTCCAATACAAACTAATGGCAATAGAGGGCAGCGTTCATGCAAATGCGATAGCTTGGTATGCGTTGCTCGTGGCAGTGGAGTACGCGTCAGGCATCACTGCAATGCACGTGGCGTTAATCGCAGTGCAGTGGCGATCATACGCGTCTTAAGATGGATACGTATATATTACTGCTTACGACGAGCATCATTGACGCACACAGAGCTGCAGGAGGATACTCTTGCCGATGCTGAGCGTATTATTTTAATATGTTTTTCGCCACCTTCAAAACGCCAGATTAAATCGACATTTAGCATACATACCAAGGACCGATAATAATTCAATATTTGAAACAGTTAGACCCGTTATCCTTAAGTACTAGTTTTTAAGATAAACGATTTATTGTTCCCCTACAGTAGGTAGTGTCTGTTCCTATCAAGGGGTTTTAAGATTAATAAAATTTTAGTAAAAAAGCAAAAAATACCCTTTTATTGAAAAATAAACTAATAAAAAGGAAAATAAAAAAAAATATATAAAATAGCGTGTGGTGCATGGTGGCAATAGTTTTAATATTTATTGACGGATATGAGTGGAAGCATCTATCATTTTAACAACATCTTAAAAAGCACCCCACGCTTGTTTTTACTATAAAATACATTTTGTTTGTTCATTAAATTTACATCTTACGAACTTGAATATTACCGTCTTCTAGACATGATATCATTACTCTACTTTAAGCTCATATTCAATGTAGGTATTACAAACCTTCGTAGCGTGTTTGCAGCTTCTTTGTTAGCTTGCGGAAACTTAGAGAATGCATCTTGTTACTTGTAGTGCTTGTGGTGAGAAAATGAAACTTGATGTGAAGACGATGGAGCTTTAATATTAATATACTCGTATACCTACACCAGATAATATGAAATCAGAGTTTGTTAATTAAGGGTTCGTCCATTATATATGAAACTAGCTGTGCACGCGACTTCATCCGCAGATTGTTTTATTTAAACTCCGCAAATGTGTCATCAGAATGTCTCTAAGATTTTGTCTCTTGTCACAAACTTATAAAACATTCTCATAAACCATGCATATTTCCATACAAATTTTGGCTCCCCTATTCCTTATTGTTATTTAATAACAACCTAAAAAGTAAGTGTTGAGCCCTAAAAACTTTGTTATCGCATTATAAGCAGCCTATGTCCTTTCTCAGACTCAGTAGTTTTCTCGGTTCAGTAGTTTTGGCGTGAAAGCACGAGAGACAGACAAATAGAGTTACTTTCTCATTTGTAATATTATTAAGGGTTACTAATATCTGCTAGCGACTTGAGACACTTGGATATTCCTGTTGTGAAAATAAAAAAATTCTGAAAAAGATGGTTTTACAATATGTTACTACTGTCTTTAAAAAAGACAACGCTTGCACTATAGAATTTAATCAATATATTTCTACTAACGTGGATTTCACGGACACAAAGTACATCCAGACTCAGAACAACAATTTTTGGGTGACACAAATAGCCGTTCTGTGCGGGACTCGAGCACGAAACGCTAAAGCGCTGAGGTATTTGCGAGGCATTACGTTAACCATTGCGCTACATGTGCAGTCAATTCATTTCTAACTAAGATCTACTGTCGTTTCAATTATCAAGAAGACAATTATAACTTCAGTAGTTGAAGGTAGAAAAGGTCATGAACAAGCTCTTTATCATCTTTCAGCCAAAAGACTTTCCCTACTTGACAAAGGCCTCCCCAAAATTTGTTTGGGGAATATGCCATAATCGCCACCCTTGGCAGACTCTGACTTGACAGTTCTCTGGTAGATATTCCCTCGGGAAGACGTTTACACATACACGGGATGAGATGGGCTGATGATATGTGTTGCTGTCAGCACACAGCAACTCTTTTATTCATTTAATTATTATATACTTTTTATTAAATTATCGCCTGCACTAGTGTAATAACTCATGTATCGCAGAGGATTTTTCAAAAAACTTTTTTTTTATTTAACTTCATCGTAATCATACGAACTTAATATTTAATTAAATTGTTGGCATTTTGCACTCCACCATATAAACTTTAACTGTACCACATTTTATACTCCTCTGTCACGTTCACGTATTAACAAAATAATAAAAATTTATTCTAATAAAATATTTAATTGAACCACACAATTTCACAGATCCACAGTCTCTTTTAAAAATAAGTTTAGAAACTGCATACATACAAACAAATAACTTGATACAAACAAGGGAACACAGGAAATAAACAGACGTAACGCAACGTTTCCCGAAGCCCCGTTTCCTATTGAAGCAAACACTATAAAAGCCTCTTCGTTACCTATATTGCTGTAAATAGCTCGAAGCTTGTTTAGGATTGTATAGGACGCTTTTACTTAATTGGACGAGCGGACCGCGTCTTCGCGTATAAACGTAGAGCAGTAGTTGCATAAATTAGTAAACACGCTGAAAGAGGATCTACCTAGAGCTAAGGGAAGTCCCCTCTGCCGTGTGCTTTTTCTAATTCAAAATTCATTTATTCCTAGAAGACATTATATGCATATTTTTCTGTTTATATTCCTTATGTAATCCTTACGTAATAAGAAGAAGAAATACACTTTTTCTTCTTATTCCGTAAAAAAATATATTTAGATGCTTTGTTTGCAGTCTTTTTTGCTAGATGGCTTGAGTCCCTACTTGGCTTAGTTGTCCGTTGAAGCAGTGAAAGCTTCCTAGGCTAATTGTAAACGTCGTAATATAAAAGAAGCTATTAATATTGGAATAACCTCCCCAGCCTTGTAGTAGGGAGGTGCAAGCAAAAAGTTCCAGGAAATATACCCGCATAGCCGCATACAAAATGCATATACTTAATGCAACTTTTCTAAGAAGCCGTTGACTGTTAAAGACTGGCGACGTTTCAATTTAATGTCAGGGTATCTGTACTTATTGTTTTAACTGACATTAAATATGCCTGCTGTTTAGCTATTTGATATTAGGGTTCTGTATCAAAAATAAAATAACCCTAAAGGTCTCTGGGACTCTGTCCGTCCATCCGAGTTATCTGACACAGCGGTATATCATTACTAACGTGTTAAAACTAATGATAAATAATGAAATAAAAAAGTGCTGGTAATCGATTTTACTACACGCATTCAGAATACAGTGATGTCAGGATGAAGGCAAGTACATGATTACGCACAATATGCAGATGCTCATTGAAGTTTTAGTTACAGTCAAGCGACAGTCCTACCACAACCAGAATTAAGTGCGAAGCGTAAATAAGTCAGGACTCACAATGTTTGCATGTCTATTGCTATGCAAATATGTACTACGGTATATTCATGCAAAATTAAACAATACATCGCTAAATCAATAGACTTATGCCATAGCGTCTTTAACAAATTATGTTTCGAATATAATTAACATAAAATTTCAATGCACAGACGCCAGCACATCCAGCTACCCCAATCTGTCAAATTTCTTTTATAGTATTTAAACTTTATCGTAAAAGCATAAGGTTCACTTTCAATTGGGGAAATTTGACAGATTGGGGTAGCTTGACGTGCTGGTGTCTGTACCTTCACCGTTTCTGTTAAAAGTAAAATTACAACTTACAGTGTTTACACCAGCGACTACAATTAGTAGCGAAGTAGTTATTTTTTACTTTATTGAGAACTCAAAACCCAATGTAAAAAATATGTTAGTACTTAAATAACGGCGTTAACTTACCGTATTTACGTGGTTCTTGCTCCACACTATTACGACACTGTTAACTAAAGACTTCATTCATCATCATATGAGCTGAAAGACGCTCACTGCTGGACAAAGGCCTCCCCCAAAGATCTCTACAATCGTTGGTCTTGCCGCATCCCGCATCCAGCGACTTTCAGCGACCCTCACAAGATCATCGGTCCATCTTGCGCCCACGCTGCGTTTTCTGGTTCGTGGTCGTCTCATAGAATCAACGGCTGCGGCCGAAATGTTCTTGGACTAAAGACTGGCGTAGATAAAATGAGATGAATAAATTCTTTCATGGACAGAATATCTTATCTACTATGCATAGAATAAAATCGTAGGAAAGTCAAAACTGTACAATGAATATTTTTTTTAAAGGATACTTGGGGCGTGATCTACATTCGATATCGCAGCCAAAAATATAGTTTTTAGAATTGTTGTCGGTTTGTCTGTTTCTCTGTATGTATGTCCAGGCTAAACTGAAAAAGTACTGCATGGATTTACTTCAAATTTTGCATGAATATTACTAAGAGGTAGGGTCAACATATAGGCTACATATTATCACGCTATCACTTACGGGGGAGGAGCTATGATAATTTATAAAATTTAACGCGGGTGAAACCGCGGGGCACAGCTAGTTATTTATATAAAAAAAAAAGTATTACGGACAAAACTTTGGTTTCAGAACTAGGCAACATTTGTGTGCGAGTGGTGTATTTGTATTGATAGGACCTTTGCGGCCTCTGCTCACACACCAAACAGTCTATGTGTATAAATGCAGATTTGTTATAGATGAGGGACAGCCCTCCGTATCCCGTGAGCGATTTAAGCCCACGGTCTCGTTTGTCATAAAAAGTATGTAACTATTTTAGCTATTCGGGTAATAGCGCCTCTTTAAGCGGAGTAAGTACAAATACAAAAAATACAAAAATAATTTATTTGATCTCCACAAATTACATGATATTAACATGAAACAAATAAGGTTGACGAAAAGTGAAATTAAAGCGTAAGTAAGAGCGTTTGTGAACCAAACGATGGCCGATAACAAGAAACCAGCGCCGACATGTCAGTAGAACTAGTTGAAGGCAATGACAACGATATTAGTATTTTACCTATAGAGACTAGTCGACTTATCGGCGCCATGTTATCATTATCGCTCATCATTCAGTGCACCAAAGCCTTATGTACATATGTACATACACCAGCACATCCAGCTACTCAAATCTGTCAAAGTTATTTTATAGATTTTCAACTTTAACTCAAAAGCATTAGGTTCACTTTCAATTGGGGAAATTTGACAGATTGGGGTAGCTTGATATCGACGGTGAAGAGTCAATATCTTCTAACTACATCAAATTGAACACACGAATTTGAGCTTGAAAGTAACTGATATCAGTGAATATTACAGTTGATTTTCATGTGTGTTTATTTCAGTAGTTAGCAGATATTGACACTTCATCGTCGATATGCTTGCGTCTGTACAATGGCTACTGATAAGTAGCAGACGGTAGCTATCTAGTTCGGTTTCTGTGGTTAAGTATGGAACATTCTGAGTGCATATTCGAGATCCAAGACGTATTAGTAGTTTATACTTTATTAATGCATAAGTATTATCTATCTGGCTTATATGTACTGGAATTTATGACTGATCTGCATAAAATGTCGGCATATGCACCGATTTTCTGTTTCTTACTTGGACACATAAAAGCTATTTACCTACTTTTTAATAGTATTTCCATATCACTGGAAACCATTAGGAAAGATGATTGATATAAAACTGTTTTAGTAATAAACTTTTAATTGTTGCTGTAATATTTACAAAAAAAAGAATAAAAATTAACTGTAATTATTTAATGTTTTGGGGTGCTTCTCGATTGAAACTTGACTTCAGCATATTTCTGTCATAAAAGCTTTAGGGTAATAGTGTTTACCCTTCAAATTAAATATTCACACAGCCGTCACTTATCACGTTGTTCTATGTACTTTCTAAATGTTTTTCTATATCTTTTAGTGAGTACATTTTTATTGTATAGACGCCAGCACATCCAGCTACCCCAATCTGTCAAATTTGTTTGATAGATTTTCAACTTTATCACATAAGCATAAGGTTCACTTTCAGTTGTGGAAATTTGTCAGATAAGGTTAGCTTGATGTGCTGGCGTCTGTACACTGATTGAATTCAAAAATACAATATTGTATGACAAAAGTTTTTGAAAATAAGTTATTATTAGATTTACTACACTATTGCATTGGGTTTCTACCTGTAATAATAGTTGTAAGTGAAGGTTAAATAAATAAATAAAATTGACAACTTGTTCTGAATATTTGTAAATATTTATTTCACAATACCGTGACCTATCCATATTCTTCTTAAATGCTGATCATAATTCTATATCAATTAGTTTTAAGTCATAGTTGTTCGCGTTAGCAAGTATGCGATCGACAATTTTACGAACAGGTAAAAAAAACATTTTGTGTTCTGCTATGATATTGCGAAATATCTGTACGGTGAACACCAATTAACTAAAAGCCTTACACCCATATACGTAGTCTATACCTACCGACCCTTATACTTCAGTGGGTGCCAAAACAGGAAAACCCAATCCAAGGGCGGACCATCAATCTATGACGAATTTCAACAGCTTGTGGATTGATTAATCTTTCTAAGAACTTGAACCTGAATCTTAAGCCCATTCACATACTGATATCAGATACTCGATCAGTTGATCAGATAATTTTATAGGAATACTAGCGGCCCGGTACGTGCTTCGCTACGCTTTTAAGTATTAGTACAAATTGTTTGTATATGGGAGTATAGAAAGCTGTTGATTTTACACTTTTTCAAGACTTTTTTAAAATTTTCTCTACATACAAACCTTCCCTGGACTTCCACGAATAATTCAAGACCAAAATTAGCCAAATCGGTAAAGGCGTTGTTGAGTTATAACATTACAACGAAAAGTGGCATTGATTTTTATATATATAGATAGATTTGAACATTACTCACTTTAATTGTTCTTCAGTAATGTGATGATACCGACGCGACGGTTGTTGGAGCAGAGAGGTTCTGGAGTAGCGACGACGAACCGGAATATTCCCAGATGCCACCCCCTGTTTGTCACTCGGGGTAGCATCCGCTACTACGCAGTAGCAGATGCCACTGCCGGGATTTTTTTTATTAAACGGGACTAGTCACTCCCTCTTACCCACCACTGCAACTCCTGTAAGCCAGGATCAACAGTGGCACACAATGAAATGACACTGAGCGGTGAAGCTCAGGCATGTCCCGGGGAATCGCTTTAACTGTCTTGGATCCCGCAACGAATTTAATCAGAAACAGAAAAAATAATATAATAATAATAAAACGTTTATTTCAAGTTTATAAAAACTCATAATTGTTAGTAAAACTTAGCCTAGGTGTTAGTAATAAAATATAATATTATTTACATTTCGCCGCTACGATATGCATGTCGCAGCACCTTCTTATAAACGGACAGTCAATCCTGTCCGCTATCATTTTCAGCACTATGTTGGAACTAGCTCGCACCCTGCGCACCAGCGATGTGCCGCGCTTGCGTATTGTTGTATAAAAACAATCAGTTCGCGCTTCGGCGAACATAGCTGAGGCACTGCAGTAGCGAGGCAGTCCCAACATAGCCCTGAAGTAGGAGGAGTTAGAAAATGAATAGTTCCACTTCCCTCCAGAGCAAAGCGGGAGACAGAATGATTTAAAGAGGCTATAGCCTCATAAAATGAGAGATTTGCAACTAGAGAAGCCAGCTGCAAAAGCACCGAGGATCAATTTAAGGGTCCTAAGTGAGCTGTTATATTTGATTCCAATAGTAGGTATGGCAAAAACGCTTAAACGCACGGAAGTTGTTCCTTGTTGCTACAAGATCCGTATAATAAACTACTCCAGATATTGGTTGCAAGCTGTTTAACATAATATCACGCTGATTTTGCCAGAGATCACACTCCCACAGGATGTGGTGAGCAGTTTGTTCATATTCGTTACTGGATGTTGAGCACAGACAGATTGGTGAAGATACTAATTTGAAACTATACAATTTACTTTTAAAATTGCCGTGTCCGGTAAGAAATTGTGCAACACAGAAAGAACTGGTGCAGACGGCGACCCTTGGTTGACGTATTCCATCTACATTGCCATTCATTTAGTAGTTCGTTATTTAAGTCAGCTATTGGCATAAATAGCCTGGTTATTTTCGCACGGTCGCGTAATGATAAGAAATCATTTTCTAAATTATCGCGCGTAGAATAATACATTGCTGCTCGTCTTTGTACTTCAAGATCAACCGGAAGTACACCCGCTAGGACAGGTAGGGCCTCTGTGCTCACTGTTCTATAGGCTTTACACAGAAATATCAACGCCAACCTCTGGCTTTGTAGTAATTTACGGCGAGCAGCTCCGATGGTAGCCCTATCAGCCCACACAGGCGAGCCGTAGCATATACACCCAAGATAGGTTGCCCCGTAAATGATTTTAAGAGTATTAAAAGAGAGGCCCCAGGTTGCCATCGATATCCTTGTAAGTGCGAAAAAGTTTCGCCACCGCAGGGATAACGAACCGGAAGACGCGCCGTTGGCGTTGGCAGGAACCCTACGAGATGGACCGATGATCTTGTGTGGGGGTCGCTGGAAACCGCTCGATATGGATAGCGCAAGATCAAGAGCAAATATGGAGGTCTTTAGGGGAGGCTTTTGTCCAGCAGTGGACGACTTTCAGCTTATATGATGATGATGTCATGACAATAAAAAAAAATTAAATGCTGGAAAAAATCACACCTATTTTGCGGTTTATCTTGGGGCCTGGACATTTTGTTATAATAGTATCATTAATTCAAACATTAAATCAATTGGGAATCGGACTGATGTTGTATTTACTAAAGATAGGAGGGATTAGGCCTTTTAGGGTAAATAGTGTATCGTAGTTTATCTAATTTTTAGCTTATAATTTCATTTTATTTAAATTAAGTACTGAAATAAATGATTTCTAAAGATACGAGTAAATATTAAAATATGATATTACACATTATCAGCCTAATATCGTCCACTTCTTGCTGGTCACAGATCTCCATTTGGGAGGGTATACCTTAGTCACCGCGGTTGGAATTTGTCATGAATATTTGCAGTCTTGGTCCCTAGTACTTCGGAGAATGCGTGTAGTCGTCGTTTTTGCGCCTGTTTTGTCTGCGATCGTGTCAGATTACCGTCTGATTGGATTAAGAGAATGAACGAATGGTAGGTTTGTTTGAGCTCACATGCTTGCTAATATCTTTTCGTCGTAGTTTGACGCCATTACCGAAGATCACTTGGGAGCACTAGACTCTCCAGTCTGAATATAATAGTAGGGTTTTTTATTTGGAAACATACCTTTCATTGTCACACTGTGGAGGTCTTCTTTAACTAACTTTAAAATAAGGACGTGGTCGATACTTATCTGTAATTTTGCTCAAAATGGTTAAATTTTGTTTTGTTCAAATAATAAAAAGTTGAAGTCGTTTTTATGTATTTTTATGCACAGTTATATATAAATTGTGTATTGTGTAGTATAGCTGTGCTAGTAGTTACCTACATACACAAAATTGTCTTGAGTCTGAGTGTAATCTACTATAACTCCAGAACGCACGAACCGATTTCCACGGTTTTGCATTCGTTGGAAAGGTCTCGGGCTCCGTGAGGTTTATAGCAAAGAAAATTTATAAAATTTAACGCGGGTAACACCGCGAGGCACAGCTAGTTATCCATATAAGTATGTATTTACGAAAAAAAAGTAGTATATGTAGTATAACAGTTCTCCGGTTTCCATAGTACAAGCTCTGCTTAGTTTGGGATCAGATGACGTCTGTGAATAATCTCTTATGATATTTATTTGTCACGGTGTATAATCAAATTGTTATGGTGAATTCACGTAATTTATACTGGTTGCCACAAGATGTTACGTTCCGTCTCTCATCTTAGTGTAAACGGTTGGCCGAATATCAGATATCAGAATAGTAAGTAGCCAAGCTCAACCCACCGGGCATTCGGTTGGCCTACCTCAAGGATCAGTTTGTTGGCCATTTTTTTTTTTTTTTTTTTTTTTTTTTTTTTTTATTGCGGGCGGAAAATCCTGCATGGATGTCCTCCGCCTTGGGGGAGGCGGAGGGGTCTGTCTGACTAAAAACCACCCCGGTGTTCCATCTCACACCTGCGCCGGGGGTCACGGGAACACACGATACTTCCGCAACCCCCGGCTGATCAGTTTGTTGGCCTAGATCAACTCTCCATGCAAACGGATGGCTTACCTCGAACTACAATAATTATATTAATAACTATACCTAGGGAAAATCTACCGTAATTTTGATATCTAAGGAAAACCGGATGCAATTTAGTTAATAGTTAGGCAGAACATGCACCAACTTTTCGATGTTAAGTAACTTCAACTTTATTATGTATATGCTTCCACTAAAATACCAAATACACGAGTTTATTTAAAGGTTTTAAATATACTGATATTTTAGTCATTTAAGGAAATTGCCCTATGGTTTAAATTATTTAGGAACGAATCTACCGTTCTTAAATAGAGTAAATGGAAAGGGCAAGAACAGTTGAGTGGTTGGTTTTAAAGAATGCACATATACCTAGACCTTCCATATAATAATATCTAGGGATAATGTCACACAGATCATCCTAGCCCCAAACTAAGCAAAGCTTGTACTATGGGGATCAGGCGACGATATACGTACTTATATAGATAGATAAATACTTAAATACATAGAAAACATCCATGACTCAGAAACAAATATTCGTGCTCATCACACAAATATGTGCACTTACCGGGATTCGAACCCAGGACCACCAGCTTCGTAGGCAGGAGCACTACCAACTAGCCTACGGTGACGGTATTTTATCGCTATTGTGTGGAATTTGCAGAAAGCAATAAAAGATTCATCCAATAGTTCAACCGTAAAATTAATACATTGCTTCCCCCCAGGGAAGCAGTTGCAGTGTTGAAATCCATGAATGTGAATTACGTAGTAGATACCACCAATCGCTGCAGACTCAAGCACCAACATGTGTGGATTCCGTTTAAAACACAGATAAAAATATCTAAAATATTATGAATGTTCATGAATATTCCTAAAAAAACACAAACAAAGAATAGCCTATTTACAAACATATATAGCTTCTGGGACTTCTAAAGCATGGCCTCACTACAAGTGACGTCATATATTAGTAAGTAGTGTTCTTTTTCCAACATAATTTTTATTTATAGAATAGAATAGAATTTATTTATTTAAAAATGCCTTAGAACTAAGTTCTAAGGTATTTTTAACTTGGGTTTTACTGTTAAGCTTTATTTGTGGCCAGTCTTATGCTAAGAAATAAAAAATGTTTACCCGCACTCCTATTCAAAGGTACAGTCGACATCGCGTCGATGGATACACTTTTGAACTTGACAACATCTTTATTACGTAAGTGTCAAGGGTCGTTATCGTTGTGCAAATGTTACTACTGAAGTGGCATGGTCTGTACTTATGCTAACACAAGGTCGTGTTCAATAGCTTGCTACAAGTATTTTTTCCCAATAAAACAAAACTGGCATGTCATGAATTTCCCTTCCGAACTAATATCGTATCGTGAGTCAACATACGCGTGTGTTTGCGACAGTAAAGCTGCCGTTATGTTTATTTTGTTCACATGTGCTGTAGGTACTACAGATGTTTACTGAGTATCTTGATAATAAGTACGTAGTTATGATATCGATGGGTCTCTTAATTTTTTTTTAATAATAATATCCTTGGACATTTTGCACACACGGCCATCTGTTCTCAAACTAAGTAGAGCTTGTACTGTGGAAACCAGATAACTGATATAATACATATACTACTTTATTTCGTAAATACATATTTATTTAGATAATTACACCCAGACTCAGGACAAACAGACAATGACATGTTCATGCGCACAAATATCTGTCCCGGGTGGGACTCGAACCCACGCTCTGCAGCGTGAAAGGCAACTCTACCAAGGACAATTTGACGATAAAGACTAGAATATATTGTTAGTTCTAGTTCATCAACAAACAAAGGTAAACTGATTACAATGCACTTTTTGCTATATGGAAGCTAGATTAACTGGGTTACTTTTTTTGCTATACGTAATAAAAGCCAGTCTAGTCCATTAAAAAGTTCTTTTCCTTGTTAAAATGGACTTTTCTGAGGGTTATGTTAGGTTATTAAATTTTTAGCTCGGTTAGACTTTGAAAGAAATTTAGCTGGTTTATTTCTAGAGTAATTTAGACTGCCTCGTTGGTTAGCAGTAGCGTGTTCAAGGACAAATAACGAGGTCCTGGGTTAAAATCTCATATCGCACAAAAAAATGAGGTTGAGATTTTTGTGCTAAGAATAATTCCAAGTGTTAGCATGGAATCTGGAAGTTAGAGGTGTTTTATCAAAATTGTTGTCAACTAGCGGTTCCACATGATTATAGAAAATCAAATCAATTTTTTTTTCTATTGTTTATTTGCATAATACAAAAATAAAAAAGCTTTTATTCACGTAGACTTAAAAAAAGCGCATGTAAATAGTCAGAGTATGTTTATAGTAATATAGTTATGTATACGTTATTATTTCTAGTTAGGTGCATAGATATTTAGGTACATAGATTGTATGATGTTTGGCTAGCTTGTATTAAGTTATTGTCAAAGAGATTATGTTTAAGTTTAATTATTAAAATTAATAGTTTTAGCTGTATTTTTACTACATATTGTCTGAATGGTTCTGTCTATATTAAGGTACTATTATTGTGGCGGACCTTGTGTTAATAACGACGGTCGCGCTTTAATGGTACCACCAGATCCAATGCGCCCCAACTGAGAAGACCCAGCGAAATAAACTCAGTGGGTTCATCTACTACCGGTTTCAACACGACCCACTTGAGACGGTCCGGCGAAACATACTCAAGCGGGCATGAACACGGGATTATAAAAAGGGCACCTGGGTTTGTGCATACATTAGGTGGCATAAGATGGCTAATCTCTATTGCAACTTGGAATTTGACAAGTAGGACTACTACTTTAGACAGACTCTCTCAGACTGAGCTCAGTATGAGACTAGGTTATTATTGACTAAAGTCACTTCGCTTAAACCGCTTGTTACTACAGTACAGATAAGTACTTCTAAGAACAGAAGACAAGCTAGAGTCCGGAACATCAGAGTTTAATAGTGAAAATATTTGGTTACAAGGAAATTTGAAATGTGTTAAATGGTTTCATACATTTTAAAGTCACGTTCGTGCAAAAGCTGAATACCTACCTCAAACTACTACCTACATTACAAACATGTTCTGCCTATTATACAAGCTCTTTTTTAAAGTCTACGTGAATGAAAACCTTTTTTATTTTATTTACTTGAGTAGTTACACTAACCAATTCTGTATGAACCTTGTAAAGGATTTTTTAATATGACTTTTACTTTCACTGCAAATGTTGACCAAAATATCCAATAAAAGTACCGAATCCGTTTGTAAGTAAATCTACATACTAATTCATACTTTAAAAATACACATATATACGCCCATAAATTGGACGGAAATAGAATACTTCAAAAAAGTTAACAAAAGTAAGTAAAGTTCATATAAATATAATCATTGAAATATGTTAAACAGTTCTATAACTTGCAATAGCCACATCCGAACTGAATCCCAGCGTCGCCGGAACGATCCTATACATATGGAACTTCTAAAGGATTGACTGGGTTCATTTAAAAGTAAACTCATACTTCATAAATAAATGCTCTTAAATTCATCGAGCATCTTAAATTAGATAGGTTGGGTACAATGTTTAAAAAATATTTAACAAACTGTACCCTCATAAAATGGGACCATTAAATATACCTATCGGCGGTAGTGAATTAAATATTTCTCAGCAATTATAAAATATTCGGAACTGGCATTTTTGTATTTTATATTGTAGGTCTTCTACATACTTTTGGTTATAGTTTAACATGGTTGGTTAGCTTTTACAATATAGATTTTTTGTTTATTTTTTTAAAGATAACGCCCGCACTGGGGAATCTAATCCCTGTGTCGCGGGGTTCTTTACAAACATCTAAACACAGACACAACTTACATCCAGACTCAGAACAACTATTTATGGGTGACACAATTAGTTTTCCGGCGCGGAACTCGAACCCGGACACGAAGCGGCGAGGTTCTATTAGCCGCTGCGCCACTCGTGCAATTATGATGTGCAGTCAGATGTGATTATTACATCGTACTCCTAAGAACAAAATAACAATAAATAACCTCGTTAATATAGCAGAAAAATGCCGAGAGATTGTCTGAGTTCATTTATAGGTAAACCCACATACCCATACTTCAGAAGTAAATTATACGCTTCAAATGAAAATACCTTGTCGATATGAATTTATCGGTAAACTCAAGTCTCTGGTATTGCTTTTATATCACATTCCAATAATACATATTTTATTTGCATCTTACGGGAGACTAATGCGGTGAAACCTGGTACAGTCAACCATGTAAATTTTATTAATGGGCAGCCGCTCTTAGCATGTTTTCAGGACAGCTGTCAGTTCAGAATATTATACGTCAAATATGACGAAAAATGCCGCACATTAATAGGTCGAGTAGAGTGACAGTTCTTTGGGATACAGGTCAGGGGTTTAGATCTTCTACATTCACAGTATGTTTTCCTACGTTTTAACAAAAAACAGGGACCATTTCGTATGTCATAGCTAACTTGTACCGAATCTACTGGACGAAGTTAGAAATTAATGCACATATGAATAAAGACGGGCCTGTTGGCGTTGTTGGCAAATGCTTGCTTTTCACGCTGGAGGACGTGGGTTCGATTCCCACCCAGGACAGATATTTGTGTGCATGAACATGTCTGTTTGTCCTGAGTCCGGGTGTAATTAGCTATATAAGTATGTATTTACAAAAGAAATAAATAGTATATGTAGTATATCAATTAACTGGTTTCCATAGTACAAGCTCTGCTTAGTTTGAGATCAGATGGCCGTGTGTAAATAATGTCCCAGGATGTTATTATTATTATTAATTTACACGAACATGTCAGGTCAAACATCTTCATTCGTATTTTCGAAACTACTGACCGATAAAAAAAGATGGAATTTGAGAAAAGTTAAATTTATTCTAGTCATTCAATTCCACTGCATAAACAAATTTCAACGTGAGACACAGGGATTAGATTCCCGGCGTTATCTTCTTTTTATTAAAAAAGGGTAATTATTTATTTAAAGTCTTAATTAGCTGATAAACTGTTTTGATAATCTTTCCACTTCCTAAGAAATAATTGTATTCCATTAAAAAAAGAAATAATAGTGGAAATGGTAAATGAAAAGAGATCTATTTTGAAAACCTGTAACACATCAGTTTCATGGGTAACATCAGGAAGGAAAAGTAAAAAGTTAGAAAGGAGGTTAGATTCTGAGCTACAATTTAATAATAGGAGGGCATCACAAATCTTCGTTGTCGATTGTACATATAATCATTTTCAATATTTGTGCCTTTCACTGTTGTATCGATTTAGAAGTAAACGAACTGTAATGCTTCATGTTCGTGAATGGATGGATTACTTATATCGAACATTCGCACTGAATTCCGTTTATAGAAAATTTAAACACAATAAAATATATTTTCAGGATTCTTTATAAGTCTTATATAAGTACTTCCATCTTCCTTGCCTCATTTGCATTTCTATTGTGGTTGGTCTCTAGACTAACCTGTTGCGAATAGAATTGAATCGAACGATTTGCCATCTGATCTCGAAACTAATAGGGGACTAGTAATCAAGATAGCTAGACCTAGGTATCACGTTCAATTTAGCTACTGATAAGTTGTAATTATTATATTAAATAACAATACTACTTCCTTATCGTATGGACAGAAGTGACCCTAGTGTCAGAGTGTTCAAGCCGTCCAGCAGACAACCGGGACCGACAGCTTAATGTGCCCTCGGAAGCACGGAGATGTTAGATGATAACAATAAAGATATACATATTGTCAAAAAGTATACATAATAGGTCTTTACCTATGAAATTGCCGTTTTGTATGAAAAAATTTAAACGAATTTTTTTCATGAATTTTTTTATTTGTATTAATCGAAGTAATCACCCATGCAATCAATGCATCTTTGCCATCGCAGTGGCAGTTTATTGATGCCCTTCTTAAAGAAATCAGCTGGACGGGAGGCAACAAATTCTTCAAAGGCATTTTGTACTGCCTCTCGGGTATTGAATTTTTTTCCCGCCAAGAAGTTATCCAAATTCTGGAAAAAGTAGTAGTCTGTAGGCGCAAGGTCTGGTGAGTAGGGCGGATGACGGAGAGCTTCCAACCCCAGTTCTTGCAACTTGGAGACCGTCTGCTGTGCAGTATGAGGTCGCGCGTTGTCGTGCAGGAGCAGCGGAGACGAGCGATTGACCAATGCTGGTTGGAGATGCGCCAGCTTCTCCATCATTGTGCTCAGTTCTTCACAGTACACATCTGCAGTAATGCTCACCCCGTTTGGTAAGAAGCTGTGATGAATCACACCGGCGCTAGACCACCAAACAGTGACCATCACTTTTCTAGGGGTAAGTTTTCGTTTAGGGCATTGTTTAGGTGCTGAACCAGGATCCAACCAACTTGCTGAGCGCTTGCGGTTATCAAACAGAATCCATTTTTCATCGCAGGTAACAATGCGGTTCAAAATTCCTTCATTTGTGTGTCTGTTGAGCAGTGCAAGGCACGTCTCGACGCGTACTTCGCGCTGGCGATCATTGAGTTCGTGGGGCACCCATTTGTCAAGCTTTTTTACCTTGCCAATTTGACGCAAATGGACCAATATTGTTTTGACGCTAACGTCGAAAGCTGCTGCTAATTCAGCCGTAGATTGTGTATCATCAGCTTCCACAACCGCCTTTAATTCGTCATTGTCAACCAAAGTCTTCGGACGACCGCGAGGTTCATTTTTCAGGTCGAAATTTCCAGAACGGAAGCGAGCAAACCAATAACAGGTGGTGCGTTGGTTTGTAGTGTTAGCTCCGTAAACGTCGTTGATGTTGCGTGCCGCTTGTGCCGCGTTGCTGCCACGACGGTACTCATATTCCATAATTACTCGAATTTTTAACGTATCCATGATGACGAAAAAGATTGAAATGCGATGAAAATGTAACACTAATCAATAAAGAAATGACTACTTTTGGAAAAAAGAATCCATGTTTTTAAAATAAAATTAATTTGAAATTAGAATTCTTAGCCAAACAAAAATTATTTTGATTTGAAATGGCCAGTACTGCAGAACGGCAATTTCATAGGTAAAGACCTAATAGTTTACAATATAGAGATTATAATTAACATTTATAAATTATAACATAACCTTAGCCTTATCTTCAAAAAAGTATGAAACCCTGTTACTGAAACATGTTTCTTTAGTGACAGTGTTCGGTCATGAGTTTTTGATGATCGCCATAGATGTTCTTAACACGATTGCTAAACAGGTCGGCGCGGCACTAAAGTGCCTGAACCAACTAAGCCCTGGAACAAATCTTAATTATTACATGAAAAATATCCCGGGCGTTAATCCGATGGATTCGACAGTTAAGATACTCATCATTATCAGCCTGATATTGTCCACGGCTGGACATATACCTCCTCTAAAGGTTTCCATAACGTTACCATTTGGAGGTGTTTGCCGTAGTCACCGCGCTTGGCATGCAAGTTGGCCACTGCAGTTAGGTAGTAGCTAGTCAGTAATAATAATAATAATATCCTGGGACATTATTAACACACGGTCATATGATCCCAAACTAAGCAGAGCTTGTACTATGGAAACCAGATATCTGATATACTACTTTTTTAATATATACTTATATAGATAATGACACCCAAACTCAGGCCAAACAGACATGTTCATGCACACAAATATCTGTCCTGGGTGGGAATCAAACCCACGACCACCAACGTGAAAAGCAAGCATTTGCCAACCACCAACAGGCCCGTGACACAGATGGCGCCCGTAGGCACACAGATGGCGCCTGACTACCCGCTGTATCGCTTATTTGCCTTTTACGACACCCACAGGATGGTACGGGGTGGCCCTGTTATTCTTCCTAGGCTGGAAACCACAAGGCTAGTAGTAGTAGGACTCATACTGCTTGGACACAAAACTTGTCATTAGTTATTATTGTGAAAATTCGTAGACTTTCTCCACGCTACATAATTTTGTTGCTGATTTTCGTTGCCTTTCATCCATTAAATAGTCATTTTCTTTGATAATTGCAGAAAATTACCAACTAAATTGGATGTGGATCAATGTACCTTATATGTCATTTACCAACATATCTATCTACTTCATACATATGGACTAAACCGCCACATTGAAAATGTTTAGTTCGTTGACTATTATATTACTTTCAGCTTCTATAGTGTTTGCGATTCGATACTTCTATACTTTTTTCTTTCGTGAAATAATATCCCTTATATATCATAACTAATGAAAGGTATCTACAATTTTTTTTCATAGTCGCGCCACTCTTGATTTTTATTTTATCTATTAAGGAATATCAACATTACATACACAGAGATATTTATGACAGTAAGTTATTTAAATATACATTCCTTGTGTTGTAACAATTACAGATATCCACAGCATTTAGATAGTAAGTTTTACAAACAAGTTTAAATACGTAAAATAAGAAAAAAAAAAATCTGACTGAAATTTAAAAAAATTACCGGACACATAATTTCTTATAATTTAGTTTAAAGTATAGTCAGAGTAGACATGAACATCGAAACAATTGAATATAGATAAGGTTAAAATTAAATTAAATTTAGTAAACATCACATGCAAAATAGGAACGGTATTATCATAAGAGCATTGATAAAAGCTAAATATATGTAGAATTTAATTAAAAATCAGTATTTCAATAGACAATAAATAAAATTAAAAAAAGACAGTAAACTACCATAGCTGTTACAATGGTGACAAATATTGATTTTAAATTATATTATAAAAATAAATTAACTTAAATTAAACTAAAATAAATTATATTCAACAAAAAAAATTCAACGGTATCGACCTTAAACTTATAACTATCTATCAGTGACTTGTAACTGATTCCTGAATATCAGAAAAAACATGACCATAGATTTTAAAAATACTTTTGCGGGATTCGAATCTGGGATACGAAGTGGCGAAGTGGCTGTCTTAACCTCTGTGCCACGCGTCCATTCAAATGTAGTCTGTTGATTCTATCTACGGAACCAAAACGAGTGTACGACTAAACGACGACAGACATAACGGCGACAGACTGTATACCGACAAGATTTTACTTCGACTGTACTTTTCGCTGGCAGAACACTTCACTCATACTCAGAGAGAATCATTTACCAAGTGTAATATAGGACCGCTTCGGTTCTGACACTAAGCCGGCCGCTGCTGCGGCACGCTCTCTTCGCTCGCTCGGCTCGTGCGTTGTGGTCACAGTTCTAACCTAACCTAAACCAATAAACCAACCTAACCATCCTCTGTCAGCAAAAAGTACAGTCGAATTAAAGTCTTGTCGGTGTGTCGGCGTAATGTTTGACGGCGTTTAGTCGTACACTGACCCAAAACCAAATTATTTCATTAAATACAACTCACAACAAAATCTTCCATTCCAGGAGCAAGCTGTCAAATGCCTGCTTCCTGATAGGGGGATTTAATTGCTCAAGCTCATGCGGACATCGGTGAAATATATTACGCGTTTCCCACAAACCGTGCTCGTTTGCAAAGCTTTCAGGCCAAACATGCCTACGTTTCCGCTTTTAAACTTTAAAAGTGGAGTTTTCCCCTACATGAAAATAGTAAAAAAGTAGAGGGTTGTGACCGAGGCGGAATAACGCAGTGACACGGATGTCGAGGAGTATTGCACAACAAGACGGTTCGTTAGGGTTACTACTTAGAACAAATAAATACATATATACATATCTATTTTACTTAAAGAAGTTATTAAATTTTTAGCTTTTAATTTATTAGTCTTACATCTCCTGACCTGTCCTGAGTCCTGACTGACCATCATACTGTAAGCGCCAACCCTTCTGCCAAGCAAGGTGATTATAGCATATCTATACTCTATACAAATAAATAAAATTGGAGTGTCTGTTTGTAATATTGAAATAACCGGTTTTTACTACATAAATATGAATATATGTATATACGGTACATACACCAAAATAACATTTTTTTAAATTTTTGTCTGTCTGTCTGTCTGTTTGTTCCGGCTAATCTCTGAAACGGCTGGACCGATTTTGACGGGACTTTTATTGGCAGGTAGCTGATGTAATAAGGAGTAACTTAGGCTACTTTTATTTTAGAAAAAGTCTTTTATTTTACTAAAAAAGAAAACAAACTAAATAACACGCGGACGAAGTCGCGGGCACAGCTAGTTAAATAATATAATAAAACAACATGCCTTATATTTCTCGCAAGTATGTTACCGAGTTTAGAAAGTATGATGTATAAAATAAATAAATAATAAATAATTTTAGGAAAAAACGTTTAGTAAAAACTAAAAAAAAAAAATATGCAAGAACCCCTCCTTTGGCGAAGGTGAAAGTCTCCTCTAAAGAATTCCAGTGGTCTCTATCTTGAGCTAGTTGCGGCCAGCAGTAACGTTTCGTGCCTGTTGTTTTTTTAAAATATCAAAGCACAAAGTAAAAATATATTTTCTGATATAATTGGATATATATAATTTTATCTCGTCCTTTTCAAATGAACATTTATAAAGAAAGACATGAACACACAGCTAAATATCATGGTATGCTTTTCCAGTATAAAATGATCCCGCGTTGTATAGGATTTCCATACAATGAGAGGTCAGCTTATATTAGAAATGTATGCTATGATTTGTAGCCGTGAGTACCTATCAAATTAAAGTAGTGTGTTCTACAAAAACAATGCTAGCAATGTTTTTTAAAAACAAAGCCCTGGGTGGGTAAATACAATTTTGTTTCGCTGGGGACACATGGAATTAAAGGAATCAAAGCATACAAGCAACTTAATTTAATTACAAGCAACATACGTTTTATTGTAATGTTTTATAAATTTTGTAACACAAACTATTTGTTGTGCTCACAGAATGCTCTGAGGTTGTGCCGTACCAGGGTTCATGTGGATAAATATTTTGTTTTACAACATCTGTTGTGCACATGATTGCAATATATTTCCAAAGTTTGCAAAGGGTTATCGATATTGGCGATATATATATATATTTTTTTCTTATACAACTTAGTTTTAAAACCAGTATAGGGCCCACCTGATTTTAAGTGGTCACCGTAGCCTATGAACGCTTGCAACACCAGGGGCATCATTAGCGCGTTGCCGACTATTTAGAAACCTTACAACTCCTTTTTTGAAGGGCCCCATGCTGTAGTCTCTTGGGAAAACCGTAACAGGGAGTTCATTCCACAACCTCAATGTACGTGGGAGGAAGTTTCGCTGAAAGCGAACCGTACGTGATCGAAAAGGTTCGAGGATGTGAGGATGAATATATAATCGCCTGTCTGTGGCGAGAGGTGCGATGGTAGAAAAAGCCTAGGTGTTTTCTGTGTATTGTATATATCTATTTATAAAAATAAAAAAGTATGCAAGTATTTCTATCCGTTGTTTAGTGTCCATAGTATAAACTTTGCTTAGTTAGGGCTAGATGGCTCTGTGTGATATGTCTCTGAAATTTATTATCTCTAAGTAACAAATTAAACAGTTATTAAAAGCGCACCTATCAAAATCAACGAACCCACCACACCCACCACCCACCGACTAAATTATACGACAATTTTCCATTTTAGTTTATTTAATCGTTAAGTGCGTACCCTGGTTAAATTTGTTTGCGGACACGCCGTTATGATTTAAGCATTCTGTTTAAATTCAGTTCCTGTCTATAGTTCGCGCAGAGTGAATGCTTTCAATTGTAACGAAAATTCAAAGGAGTTGCTTTTAAGTTTTCGCTTTCAAATGATGATATGTTTTAATTTTAAGTCAAGCACACAAATTTAATGGTATTAAATTTCATTTTATATTTTGTCTTGTTTTTAGGTGATTACTGGTTTATGAGTGATAGACAAGATTAAGTATCTAAGTGCGATCCGTATGTAGATAGTGCTTCAGAGGGCACGTTAAACTATTAGTCCCAGTTGTAGTTATTAGACAATAGTCAGTAAGTCATATCATAACTAGATGCTCTCACCGGTTAAGCAACTAGGCTCGTGGTCAGTCCATAGATGGGTGACCGCCAAAGTGGTTTAATTTCTGAGCGTCTCCGTGTTTCAGAGGGCACGCTTAGCTGTCGGTCCCGGTTGTATTTAATGACGTAAGTAACGTCATCGTAAGCAACAGTCGTTAAGCCATGTCAGAGGCTTACTGGGCGTCTTGACCGATTCTGACACTAGGGTAACCACTGCCCATACGATAAGTAAGTAAGTAATCAGAGGGCTATTTGGACAAATCTGACACATGAGTAACCCACTACTAAAAACCGGACTAGTGCGAGTCTTACTCGCGCACGAAGGGTTCCGTACCATCTACTATAGGTCTATATAAGTCGGGTTTTCCTTCCTGACGCTATAACTCCAGAACGCACGATCCGATTTCCACGGGTTTGTATTCGTTGGAAAGGTCTCGGGCTCCGTGAGGTTTATAGCAAAGGAAATTTATAAAATTTAACGCGGGTAACACCGCGGGGCACAGCTAGTTATCTATAAACATATTACACCTATAGAAAGCTATATTATCAGGCTGTGGATAGCGACTCAAACGTCCGGTTCATTTGACACCTGATGATACTATGTCCACGTGATTTGTAAAGTAGTTTATTATCCCAAAACTAACAAACATACACATCACCCTTTTCAAAAGTGGATCTCCTGATGACAACCTGCTTTATTATGCGTCATTTGTGTTTGACACATTTCATATTTGTCACTACGTATGCTTGGCCAGGCTGACACGCAACGTGATTACATTACTGCTTCTAATATACACCATTACATAATTAAGTCGTTGAGACGTCAAAGGTCACGACCCTGTAATAAAATTAACTCCAAGTGGTTCTCTTGTACAATGTACTTATGTAATAATTGATTATTCTAATTCAAAATTAATTTATAATAATAATAATAATATCCTGGGTCATTATGTACACACGGCTATCCGATCCCAAACTAAGCAGTGCATGTACTATGGAAACCAGTCAACTAATATACTTACATATACTACTGGTCTTTTGTAGATACATAATTATATAGATAACTAGCTGTGCCCCGCGGTGTTACCCGCGTTAAATTTTATAAATTTTCTTTGCTATAAACCTCACGGAGCCCGAGACCTTTCCAACGAATGCAAAACCGTGGAAATCGGTTCGTGCGTTCTGGGGTTATAGCGACAGGAAGGAAAACCCGACTTATTTTTATATAGTAGAAGAAAGATTATGTTAACCCTCAGGCTCAGGACAAACAGACATGTTCATGCCTACGAATATCTGTACTGGGTGGGAATCGAACCTAAAACTTGCGGGGTAAAAGGTCTACCAACCACGCCAACCGGCGCGGCCCGACAAAGGAGATCGGCAACCGACCCATACAAACATGGCCTGGAATGGACATAAATAAAACAATATGCGTTTTGAAGAGGTACTAATATTCTGTCGCCCTGTATATTTATTTTTTTATGGAAAACATGGGAGTGTGTATTATAAGGCGTATAAGGTGAACAAGATTACTATATTGTATTAGAGCATGGAACGAATTTTGAAAATTCTTTGTAATACTACTTTCTATATATAAGTAGAACAGGTTAATAAGTTAATGTTTATGACAACCGTGGTATGTTCACACCTATTAAAAAAAATAACCGCGGCCATCGTGGCTTAGGACAAAATAAGTGGCCCGAGGTGCGAATAGAGGTAAATCATGATGCGTAGATCCAGTCCAAGAAAACCGGGGTCAGTCGGGAAGTCGGAAACAGAATCCAGAAACAAAGCCAAAGGTCGTCGTAAATATACAAGCCACAAGAAAACATTCACGATGCAAGTCAAGCAAGCCTAAACAGGAATGTAAATGAAAATACAATCAGCTCAATATGACAGATAAAAAAGTGTTGCCATTACTATGAAGAACATACCATACATACTATTGATTTATATTATGACTATTGAGGATAATATTATGTATGCAAATAATAATTTCAATACAGTGAAATTATATCGCCTCCGACAATGACAATGCAATAATAACTGCATGACTGGAAAAATAAATATTTCCCCAACGGCTTAAAAGACCGAAGCAGCCAGACCCTATAAGACAGTTTAAGAAACATGAATGCCGGAATAAATTGATTTACTTTTAAGAATTGAAATCATTTTCCCATATTGTACATGGAAATAAAAGTATGGAGGGAGTTTAAATATTATAATTTCTTTTTAAATAGTAATAAACTTTTGTCCATCACAGGCCGGGGTTTGCCGATGTCCTTTATTCCATATTATATAAATGTTACATTTATTTCGAAACGTCATTTTTGAAGTAACACTTCTTAACCTACGCACGCTGGACTCGGGAGTAAGCTGGTGGATGCGTAACGAAAGCGTTACGGAAAGGGGCGATGAGAATGGAAGTTGAGAGTAAGATATAAGTTAGTGTCGATAGAAAAAGAGTTACGTTTCGTATATTACTGTAGGAGCAAGAGAGAGAGAGAGAGAGAGAGGTGCGAGCACACGTTTGCTTTCTCTCTTTCTCTATCGCCAGTTTCGTTAAGTATATTTTTTTTTTCTAAGGCAGGGTGAATGCCTACGCATACCACCCGTAAAAAGTGTCTACGGGTGGGTATGTCGGACTCGCACCGACTAAACCTACCTGCCGAGGACTTCACTTGGCGCGTGATGGGGGAAGCCCCGGGCACGCGGGTATGCTGTTCCGGTGCCCCCCTTTTGCGCCATGTCCCAAATGTTTGGGACACGTACCCTGGGAGGGCTCTGGATTGCCCTCCCTCATTGCCGACTCACGTTTAGTATATCTAAGTTTAATTTCAGTCGTTTGGTCTAAAGCCCACTCATTTTTTAACCCTACAGTAGTGCATGATCAGGCAGCTACTCAAAACTTATTTAGAATTGGTGTTTTATTTTCAACGTTGAAGGAGCTTGAATGAATGATTTAGTAACAACGAAGAAGAGAAAAAAATCCAATCTGCCAAATTTCTTTTATAGATTTTCAACGTTATCACAAAAGCATAAGGTTCACTTCAAATTGGGGAAATTTGACAGATTGAGGTAGTTTGATGCCCTGGCGTCTGTACAAGTGTGATGTTATAAATTGAATTGAATTATGAGAATTTGGGGCCTAAATACTACATATCAGCTCAAGACTGTTAAGGCACACCTCAAAAGTCTTCGCATATCCGTTATTCTGCTGAAGACTTTGAGAGGTGTGTTCGCTAAGGACTGTTCGCTTGCAACGTTGCCACGGTTCTAAATTTAAGCTAGAGACCGGGCTGTTGCGGTGAAATTCCTAAGCACACCTCGGCATGCATTTGGACTCCTCGGCAACAATTGCCGAGACGCACATTGACGACTCTGCGCGTAGGTATGCTGAAGGTCTGAAAGCATATACGGAGTTCTTAGAAGGTACTAATATGCGGTCGCTGTAACAATGTCTTCATGACACCAGTTCAGAACATTATATGTCAAAATCGAGCAAATATTTTGAACAGGCAGGCGGCGTAAAAGCATACTTAGACTGCACGTGCGCAGCGTCTAAGACAGTCGCCTCGCCGATTCGTGTCGCGGGTTCAAGTCCCGCGCCGGGCAACTATTTGTATGACCCATAAATAGTCGTTCTGAGTCTGGGTGTAATTTGTGTCTGTCTATTATATGTTTGTAAAGTACCCCGCGACACAGGGATTAAAATCCCTAGTTCGGACGTCGTCATTAAAAAAAAACACTTACAGCAACCGGAAATTAACTTACGACACCATGTTTCTTCCATCTTGTTTTTGCAGTAAATTGGGTAACATTATCGAACCGATTTTGTAAACATTTTTTATTCGGCTATTGTCGTATCTAAGTAATCCTATTAGAACTTTTCATATTTTTGGTGTTACTGAGTTTTCTTTGTGATTTCGTGGTAAGACTATTTGAGAAGTTTTAACAGGACTTTGTAAAAGATTGGAAGCATAAGTTCGTTTCAGGCAATGTTTTGGTATGGCTGATGATAAACATGATACATGAACTAACCATGGGCAACGGTAGATTTTCTTTCAGAGCACGTTCACGTAAATTGGGATTTAGGGACGCATTATGTATTTTTGTTATTTATATATTTTAGCCAGATGTACAAAGCAACAAAGATATTTTCTCTCTTGAATAATTGTATACCAGAAATCGAAAGTTGAAGTGCATATGGTTGAATTCGTGTGTACATACTATCGGACTGGGGTAGCACAAAAAAAAAAATATTTGATTCAAAATTGTTCAGACGCCAGCACATTAAGCTACTCCAATCTGTCAAATTATCCCAATTGAAAGTGAACCTTATGCTTTTGTGATAAAAGAAATTTGAGAGATTACGTTAGCTGGATGTGCTGGCGTCTGTACCTTATGTTCCAAAAGTTTATTTCGGACACGAATATACTTCTAGTATACCCAAAAGCAAACTGCGTCAAAACGAATTAAGTGTTTTCGGTTATCAATATAAATTGGTCAACAAAAGTTGTTGCTTATGGTGTTTGGTGTTTTAAAAGTATTATATATATATTTGAAGTGAAATCTTCGATGATACATAATTTATGTATTACCTATATATTGTGTGCTTATTTCGAAAACATCTCTAATTTATTTCGTTTTATGTGATTAAACCCCAAAGTAATCTAGTCGGTTACACGTTGGATATTATAGAAGCTGCAGGAAGTTTTCCAATTTGTTTTAACATCAACCATCAGAAGATTTCACCGTTGAACTCCATTCAACAGGACAATTATGCAATGACCGTGCTTATCACGCAAGAAACTTAAATGATCGCCTTCCTTAGTAAATTAGGGTCGCCATCCGGTATCATGACGCGTCGTTTTACCTTTGTTTGGAGAGCTTGTGCGACCTGAAGCTCTATAATGGAGTTTGTAGGAACAAGACACGTATAAAGATTATATCATATCTGATTTTGTTTCAATATTGTTACAGAAACGCGTTTGCCGTGAACTTATCGTTTGTATTTTTCATTTCAGTTATTCTGTTGTCAAACATTTATTTTTCTTTTTACTACTTAGTCGACAGGTCCTAACGTGAGGCTTACTTTTATTCGGTATTTCACGCTCAAAGTAAAATGAAACGATTAAAGATACGATGTCTTTTTCCATGGCATTTATTCAGAAATAAGATGGAAAGAAATGCAATGATATTAACTACTAGTTTGACAAACATTAATTCATCGCACCTGGTAGTTTGATACAGAAAACGATATGTATAAACGAATTCGAGCTCAGGTTGGAACGTAGCATTATGATTGGCTAATTATATCACGCCATCTAAAAAGTAACCAGTCATAGCGCTGCATGCCTGTCGAGACCACGAGTTCGTTAATATATTTCGGTGTTACCACGGGAAACACCGAAAGGAAAGCCTTTGATCGTATGGGATGACCGTAGTCTATGGCGCCTTGAACTAACATGGCAACTTGTGCGCGGACTCTAGATTTCCCCTACACCCCATTAAAACAAAAAATGCCATTAAACTGAAAAAAAAGAAGGTTTAAACTACATTACCATCATCTATCCTTTACATGCAATTTTGAAGAAAAGTAAAAATATTACTTACGATAATTTGTTCTGTGTGGGTGTAACTTACCTATAATATATGTTTATCAGTTGTCTGGTTGCCATTGTACAGGCCCTGCCTATAGCAGTGTGTTCATTATCCTAAGATATTTATAAAATATATTTTATGAATTTATTTATCACACTCTGACCTCGGTCGTTACCGGGATTAACGTGCTCCTAGAGGCGCGGAGCGCTGTCCGGAGGCTTACACAGCTCGGACACAAAGGTGGTCCGATACCTCATACATAACATATAATATTTTTGTATTGTATTCTTCACCTTATCGATTTGTCATAAATAAAACTGTAAAATATAGAAGAGCTGTGGAATAGATTTGCACAACTTTTTACTTAATTTAGATTTAAAAAAAAAATCCATATACCAAATTTTAGGTCAATCCTTTAGATTATTAACAATCTAAAGTTATATATAGTCGTGTAAATCTATTTCACAACTTACCTATTGTTTACAATTTTAATTGATGTTGCCGATTTTGACACAATCGCCAGCACATCCAGCTACCCCAATCTGTCAAATTTCTTCTATAGATTTATTAACTTTATCACAAAAGCATAAAATTCACTTTCAATTGGGGAAATTTTGACAGATTGAGGTAGCTTGATATGCTGGCGCCCTTACCAAACGAATAAAGTGTCATAAAGTGTCAACATTTACATATAACAATCATAACAGATTGAAGCATAATAGTTAGTCTTACCATTTTAATTACTGGGGGGCTACCGCCTTCCTTCTTTCTTTCATATGATTCGTTTTTATACTGGTCCCCATTTTGTTAAGTTTATTGTTTCCTTATAAATTCGATGTCTGGTGATGCTGTTACACCTCTAATTCTGGGAGAGCCGACCCCAATAGAAATAGTAAGCCTCTTTACATCATTCTGTCTCCCGCTTTGGTCTGTAGGGAAGTGGAACTAATCATTTTCTAACTCCTCCTTTTTTCTTTCTGATTAAATTCGTTGCAGGATCCAAGACAGTTAAGCGATTCTCCGGGACATGCCTGAGCCTCACCGCTCAGTGTCATTTCATTGTGTGCCACTGTTGATCCTGGCTTATTGGAGTTGTAGTGGTGGGTAAGAGGGAGGAACTAGTCCAGAATAAAAAAAAATAGAAATGGTAAACAGCATGGTAGAAAAAGACTCTTTCTAAGCTTCGTAGCTGAATATTCATTGTACATTTAACCTTCTTTAAATATCAGCTTAGAATAAACGTACCTCCTTACCATAAAATAAATTAAAATGGAAATATCATGTTGAGTATAAACCGAGCCACGTCTAATGTAAATCTCAGTATCGATCATAGCCAATTGTTATTGTATAAACGTCTGGCTTCCTTTGTTTCTATTATACTAATGAGATTAGGTGAGATCACTTTAAGAGAAAAAATAAATGGGATTTTAAATATGAGCGTTATTTTACCTAAAGTAGGTATCTTTATATTTTCTTTTTTTTAATAAGGCAGGGGGTATGCTTGCATATGCCACCTGCAAAAAGTGTCTGCGGGTGGGTATGTCGGACTTGCAACTTAAAACCTAATCTGCCGTAGACTTCTCTTGGCGCCTGATGGGAGGAGCCCCAAGAACGCTGGTGCTCGGGAGATCTAAACTACCTAATACCTTGTTAGATAACAATAAAATAATGAAAGTCCAAGATTGATTCGGTGACTACAATAAATATGTTTAGCTTTACATTGTAATAAAATGAAAACCGCGGCCATTTTCATAAGATTAGCTATCTTGAGCCCGTTGTGTAGCCAAGAGCCATTTTAGGAAAAAAGTGGAGAAGCAAAAACGTATAACAAATGTTACATTTTACAAATAATTAGGCGAGTGCAAAGCATTATCATGCCCGATTGTCCGGTGAAGCATTGAAAACCTCCTAGACTATAATATGTAAACGTCATGTTACAAAAAATATGTCCATAATATTACTGTTGTCACCTTGCAATAAATTACTTACATTGTTTAGTTTTTATTAGGGTTCCGTACCCAAAGGGTAAAACGGGACCCTGTTACTAAGACTTCGCTGTCCGTCTGTAAGGGGCTCCCATAGAACACGAACAACGTGAATTTTTTGCTCGTTTTTATAGATAACGGTACGAAACCCTTCGAGTGCGCGTCCGACTCGCACTTAGCTAGTTTTTTACTACCATTTTGAACTTTTTAGTTTCTGGACTGATCACTCTTTTCTTCTTGAGAATGTTATTAGTATGTCAACCATTACATGCAAATAAGCAACATTTCTGTAAACTTTCGCTATGAAGACTGAAATGACGGTAATGTGGTTGTTTGTTAATTAGTAGCTCCGGTAATATTATAAAAGCCACGCTTTGAACCAAAAAAATCTCGTCTCCTCGCCATCTTATTGTAAACTAGCTGTGCCCCGCGGTTTCACCTGCGTAAAATTTTATAAATTATCACAGCTCCTCCCCCGTACGTGACAGCGTGATTTGAAGTAAATCTATGCAGTACTTTTTTAATTTGGCCCGGACATACATACAGACAAACTGACAAAAATTCTAAAAACTATATTTTTGGCTTCGATATTATTGTAGATCACGCCCCAAATATCCTTTTCAAAAAATATTCAATGTACAGTTTTGACTTTCCTACGATTTTATTATATGCATAGATTACAACCTTTAATTGCCGTTTTAAATCAGTACTTATATTTCAAAAGGCTATGAATAAAGTGTTTGTAATTATACACTTACTTTTCTGGGAAACGGCTGGCGCGTCACACCCCTGGCTTCCCTATAATAGTAGTTAAGTATTTATAGCTTCAAACTAAGTGACCATTCTCTAAGCAACATAGAAATATAACAACATAAGTATATAATAAGTTACATATCAATATATACATTTTTGATATAGAAATCATCATCTTGAATACAAAGTACCTACATACATACCGTACATAGACTCACGCCTTTTACCCAGAGGGGTGACAATGGAATTCCATTTGTCATCTACATGGAACAACTAATTATTTAAAAAACTAACGATAAAATAATATTTTCAAAAGCCTATATCTAAAGTAATTAAAAAAGTCATCCTTGTACGTCCATAAATATTTCGGCATCGCTGTCCTAGAGCTACTCCCAGAATGCGGGCCGCATTGCCAAGTTGGATGGCAATTCTTAAATGCTATTAAAATGTTTTTATTCGCGTAACGACGTGTTTTGTTGTATTAATTCAAGGTATATGTAGATAATTAGATCTATGTTTGTATCATGTATAATAAACATTTTATTCATGATTGTGCTGATTACTCGTAACTTATTTAGCTACATAATTTAATAATTAATTTTAAAGTATAATTAAATCTGGAAATGTAAATAAATAAAATCTTGGGACAAGTAACACACTGCCATCTGATCCTAAATTAGGCAAAGCCTGTACTATAAAAACCAGACAACTAATAAACTTGATAAACTTAATTATAATATTTCTAAATACATACATATTATAGATAAATAAAAATATATCTTTTAATTGGAAATTCTTATGCAAACAATATACTAAGAGCCGGGGCAAAAAATACTTTGAATTTGCTATAGCTGATATTCTGACAATTGGTTAAAGCAGTTGCCTACGCATACACATACTGCGGTCAGTCACGCACATATCCAACGTGTTATGATTGCGGTGGTAATCTAACGAATTTACTTAGGCTGAAAATTGTTAACAGATGCATTTTTTTTTACATGACGTTTATAGGTATTCTAAGCTTTCAATGCTTCACCAGACAATAGACGCGAACGTGGACTCATGCCGTCTAGCAAATATAACTATAAACTAATTACTCGCGTTGGGTGGTATCCTTTGGAGTTTGAACCTCAGCTCTGGGCGTTTACTGACTTAGGGATGCATAAAATCGTTAGAACTTTTTAGGGATGTTGTGTGGAACAGTTGCTCTACGTTAATACGCGCAGTCACGGGCCTGTCGTAGAATTGAGAATGAATTCTCGATTGAAGATTTCTTACTATAGACTTTAAAAGTCAAGTCTGTTAATAGCATTTGTATGCGTTTTGTATGTGAGTAACTGTTTGTACTCAGCTGTAGACACTACGTCGTAAACAATGCTTGCTCAGCGTAAACTGACCCAGCCAATAACTCACACGTTGTCACTAAAGTAGCACTCGTCTTATTTCTTGTAGTGTAAGCAAACTTAATCTACTGACATCATTATAACTGACGAATAAATAGATACATAATACACTTTTGCTCATCACAACATATGATCGCGACTACCATCGATCGCCATGACCTTACTTTGCATTCGCATTGGTAAAATACCTTCCACTACTCTCAATTGTATGAGCAGCTTCTCATCTTAACGTGTTAACGTACACGTTGCACAAAGCACCCCTGAAAGACTGGTCTTGTATTTACCCGTCTATAACTGCCTCGATTTGAGGTTTGAACTAGTTAGGGTAACTGACCCTTAGTGTGCATTCGGCTCCCCTGATGGTAATATCATCCAAGTGGCTTGCACCGACTCATTTCTTTTTACTCAACCAACTCGGGCATCAGGTATAGCAATACCTGATGCTCGAGTTGGTTGAGTAAAAAGAAATGAGTCGGTAGTATTTTTATCGTTGGGTTATAAAATAATGTAGTGATCTTTTAGTGGGAGGGCTTTGTCCGTCCAGCCATGATGATAATTTCGACGCAACCTTATTAGGAGCCAATGGTGGCCAAAATTTTAGTGATGGTACGTCTGACGAATTACTTATATAGTAACTATTTTTGTGACTCATGTATGGATTCAAAATGGGTGAGATTGGTCTCCATAAATCACATGTTTGTAAGAATCCCGACATACTGGGATTTCTGTCGTTGGTGCCTTTGAAAAAAGCATTGTCAATAAATTTAGCTTAAACTAGGCAAAGCTTGTACTTTGGATACTAGACAGCTGATCTATTACTTATTTCCTTTTTTTTGTAAACATATACATACAATACACAGCAGACACCCAAGCCAAGACAAATAGACACGTTCATGAACCCGTTGAAACAGAACGAAGGTGGTATACTCGGATTTTTTTTTTGGGTGACAAACGAGCCAGCTGGTTACCTGATGGTAAGTGATGGTAAGAGGAGTCACGGGTGCGTTGCCGGCTTTTAAAAGAGTCAGCAAACAAGTATTGCTGACCCTTCCCTCACCCCGATGAGCTCTGGTAACCTTTCTCACACGCAGAAACACAACATTAAAGTTATTAATGCTATTATTAAGTAATTCTGTAAGGTGGAGATACTTCCCCAGTCGGCCTGCTCTTTGAGCGAATGCACGCTGTATGGTACCTCTCTTTTAGTGTCAGTAAAGTCTTAAAAATTCATCGGAAAGGAGAAAGGTCAACATCATATGTTACAGTAACCGCTCATTATCAAGTGGGCCATATGCCTATCTGCCAACTTGATAATTTAAAATAAATCTAAAAAACTAGGTATTTCTACTATTCATGAACACATCAGCATCGACTGTATACTGTTGTAGAAATGCTGAAAGGTCATGAGAATGATTAAATAACTGGAGTCAGTAGTCTAGCCTTATTTACAAAAGTATTTTCCCACGGTATGATATGCGTTGACATAATACTTCATATATATTATGCTTACATTTATGAGCTGATGTGCATATAAGTGCACAGTTGACACTACGTCAGTCGATACATTTGAACTATGATAACCTTACGTACTGCTGACGTAATGGACGCTGGCGTGGTAAAGTGTATCTAATGACGAGGAGATGATTGAACTTATACATATTTATACAACAAGGAAATTCACAAATTTTAGACATATTTTCAATATGTCTAAAATTTGCCTTCGACTGCTAAAGCCAGAGGTCATAAGTTATATTCCCACCCAGGACAAATATGTACGTGTTGAACACGATATTTAAATTTAGTTTTTCTGTGTTTGGGTGTAATATGTGTACCAATAGTATGAATGTAGTAAGAAATATATAAGTATGTATGTTTATCATTTACCGTAATACAGGCTCTGCCTAGTTTGGAATTAGATAACAGTGTCTTAGTTGTCACAATCGATATTTTCTTGAACTATAATATAGAATAATATCACCGATAGCAATTGAAATTTCTCTAGGTTTAAAGGCCCAATGCTTTGCTAATGAAGCTACGGAATCCTGTAATTTTTTTAAAATTCCCACAAATGAACGTGTAATATAGGCACTATCTATTTTTTTAAATTATAATATTTTATTTATTTCTCTCGTTTAGGGTTTAACATTTTAATCAGAATCTCAATGTTATAGCTTAGATTTAGACCTTTGTGAGAGCTGGAGTCTGAACTGGATTCGAGACGTATATAATAATAATAATAATATCTGGGGACAATGTCACACAGATCACCCTAGCCCCAAACTAAGCAAAGCTTGTACTATGGGTACTAGGCGACGATGAAGTGAAGTGAAGTGAAGTGAAGTGAAGTGAAGTGAAGTGAAGTGAAGTGAAGTGAAGTGAAGGGAAGGGAAGGGAAGGGAAGGGAAGGGAAGGGAAGGGAAGGGAAGGGAAGGGAAGGGAAGGGAAGGGAAGGGAAGGGAAGGGAAGGGAAGGGAAGGGAAGGGAAGGGAAGGGAAGGGAAGGGAAGGGAAGGGAAGGGAAGGGAAGGGAAGGGAAGGGAAGGGAAGGGAAGGGAAGGGAAGGGAAGGGAAGGGAAGGGAAGGGAAGGGAAGGGAAGGGAAGGGAAGGGAAGGGAAGGGAAGGGAAGGGAAGCGAAGCGAAGCGAAGCGAAGCGAAACGAAACGAAACGAAACGAAACGAAACGAAACGAAACGAAACGAAACGAAACGAAACGAAACGAAACGAAACGAAACGAAACGAAACGAAACGAAACGAAACGAAACGAAACGAAACGAAACGAAACGAAACGAAACGAAACGAAACGAAACGAAACGAAACGAAACGAAACGAAACGAAACGAAACGAAACGAAACGAAACGAAACGAAACGAAACGAAACGAAACGAAACGAAACGAAACGAAACGAAACGAAACGAAACGAAACGAAACGAAACGAAACGAAACGAAACGAAACGAAACGAAACGAAACGAAACGAAACGAAATGAAATGAAATGAAATAAAATACAATAATATAAAATAAAATAAAATAAATACCAAGTAGGCTATGGTGACAGATCTCCAGGCATACTCCTAAGATTATCAGAGAATCTAGTTCACATTCATCAGTTACTAGAAAGATTACAGTTTTTTGGAACCGATGGACATCTTTATTTTGTGGGGGCGAAAAATAAATAAGGGGATATTTTTAGAAAAATTACGTCCTATATTACAAAAGTAGGTGTTTAAATGGTTTATAGAACTTTTTGGATCAGGAGATGATAGTAGACAACTTGCGTCTACCCGTCTTTGATCAGTATGTGTTATTGATTTTATAGCATTCAGACAAAGAAGTCCTGAATTAAAGTCCATTTTTTTATATTTTAATAAATAAAAACTCAGTATCAGTCCGAGGCCTTCACGTTAATAGACCTCCATCCCAAAGAGAGTACGTAAAGTTGCCGTCCAGCACCTAACATCTTTCCAGTCACCAATAGGATTATAAGAGTTATCGAATACTTCACAGTCCCCATTCAAACTGTCTGCCATGGCCAAACTTCTACCAGGAGGACGTTATTATTATTTTTATCTACAGTTAAACACTCAACGTGCTACTAACGAGACGGTGACACAAATGTACACAAAACTGTTAACATCTAAGATCAAAAGAACTTATCAAGCATATTTGTTACTTTCCAGAATCATTATAAGCAACTGTACCAGCTATCTATTCTATATCTATGTACAATATGAAATACTGTCGATCATCTGCCTTCTGACAGTCAACGTGTCAATTTATTTTACTGATCTTTGACGACTGACGGTAGGCCATCGAACTTATCAACACTTAGGTAGGTACTGTTGCGTTAACATGAGCTGTCAGCGAATAGTTATTAGCAACGACACATCTGTGGATATACTTGCTCAACAAATACAATCTTTATAGCGTCTCCCATCAGAATATGGGAAAGAGGGTTCCGGCAAAAAGAGAGTACTTGAATTTCCTTGCATGCTTGTGTACATAAGAGCACCCAAATTCGGAACAACTACATAAATTGTTATGCGCATAGCAAGGTATATGGTTGTTGAGATAGGTCATGAAAAAGTTCACATATCCTTAATGAAGGTACAAACTTAACGCTATACGCAGCCTTCCGATGTGCAATAGAAGTCACTTTACTTTGCTTTACCGATGGAACTAATTACTAACTCATCGTTTCCTCGAATTAATTCTACATCGTCCAAACTTTAACTACTCGTAACTGCAATTGAGTAAAGCAAAAATACCATGTGATTTTCTAAAAATAGCAGCGCATGGAACTTTCAATTTGAAAAGAGGAACAATTTGAACTTTGAATTGCGCGTGATAGGTAGTGCATATATTGTGGAGAAGTCGTTATAGATTATTTTCGATGTAGAATTTTTTTAGGACCCATTACCAACTGGTGCAAAACGATTCTAGTGCTCAGTTAAGTCCCACGCGATTATGCCCAAGTGCTAATTGCAAACTAAGTATAGACTACGCCACTACGGAGATGCAGGTCTGCCTTACCGCATGGTGATGTGGAACACTGCATGGAAGCAGCAGGCATTGCATCGCACCATAGTTCACTAAAGGAATGTCCAGTTTGCACACTGCAGTCTGGTTGGAAATTCTTTGCGGAACTATGAATCTTACTTTTATATCCGTGGATCACCGAGCGTTCTTACAGAAAATCACGTGCACGTTTCGTGTTATACTTCATTGTCCTGAGAGGTATATTTGGGCATGCATCAAAACCAATATGCTCTTTATCACTGGACTATATCTATCTCCAGGCGGTGTAAACCATCCGGTTAAACCTTTGACCTGGAGATCGTTGCTCAACCCTCACATTGAACAATCTTTATGTGTATTATGTATTCTCGTTCTGAATTGGTTAACCACAGAAATGTGGCGCGTTGAAGTGTAATCACAAAAATCGTAGGCAATTTTATTGCATTACAAGTAATAAAGTATTATATGGCTAAAGGTGCACCTGTAATTTAGTTCAGCAGTCGCTTGGTTGAGTAGAATCGTACAGATTATCAAGTTACCGGAGATAGCAATATTCCCTGCAACGGTCTCACGGGGATGTTCCTAGATCGTTAAAAGGAAAGTTTTTGCTGCTTACTCGTATGTTCTGAGTTAAAGAGCGCATTAGAGTTGAGGTTTATTTTATTGTCCGTTCTTAGAACTAAGATCAATAGTTTCAATGCATTATTTAGATTACCATTTGTGTACATCACGTCGCCAAGAAGTCTGTTTTACGATATTGTAACAGCACCTAGGCCTTTTCGATCGATTGTTTTGCTCATAAGTTATCAGAATTATTTGTTCCAGACATGTGACTTAATTCGAAGAGTTTATTGCCCTCAAAAGTCTTTTCAAAAAAGAGACTGTGCAAAATAAGCGATATTTTTACTTGATATCAACAACTTAGCCATATATTTTAATCAAGACCAGAAATTACGGCAATAGAGGTACATAAGATGAAAAATCTTCACAAACATATCTAACTTTCTAGTTATTGGTAAAACTTTAGACTGCTCGTGTGGTGCAGTGGTTCTGATTAAGAAGTCATATCGCTACTACCTAATACCTTTCAAATGGTTTGGAGTCTGTGTTTACTTTGTGTTTGTACAGTCTCCTGCAATACAGAGATTTCCCAACTCATCATACATCATTCAACATCAGCCTGATATCGTCCACTGTCTGACTTAGGCCTCCCCCAAAGTTTTCCATAACGTTGCCATTGGGAGCGCGGTGCCTTTGTCACCGCGCTTATCATGCGAGTTGGCGACCGCAGTTAGGTGGTAGCTAGTACACAGGTGGCGCTGCCCAACTTCCTGCTGTATCCCTTAGTCGCCTTTTATGACACCCACGGGATGTTGTATGGGGTGGCCCTGTTATTTTTTCGGGGCCAGTAACCACACAACTTATTTCCCACCTATTCCAATCTAATTTCAACAAAAATTTCCTTACGGGATAAAATATTAAACGAATCCAAATGGTCAATGGCTAATAATATATATTTATCGCCAAATAAATCGTTAAATGACGCACTATTCGTTATCGATTAGCCACGTGATAGTAAAATTAATATCCTATTCTATTCTTTTGAGATTTTTGTTCCCAGGATAGACTGGTGGTTGACCTGAATAGAAGTATGGGGAAGGATAGAAAGTTAAGAAACCAATGCGAATATAAAAGCAACAACTGTGAATTATTACCAAAACATAATTTCTCACTGGTATGCGTTTAAAATCAACAAATTCACAAGCTATACTAAAAGTAAACTCTTTTTTACTTCTTTTAGAAATATTATGTAGTTTGTTATTACAATGTACACGTAAATTACATTAATCCACGCTAACGGCAACACACCACGACGGTGTCTGTCGTCGAATATGCTAGAAAATTAATGGAAATGTAAACAATAAAATCTAGAAATCGGCAATGCGGTACCTTTGTTAGCGTCGCCAACATGCCATAGTAACTAGGTACATAGGTACTTAGTTTAAAGGCAATATACCTTGTTATATCGAACTCAGTTTGAACGTACAGTCATAAGTTCTATTAATATCGCGATCTGTTTAAGCATATGTTACAGAACTGTTGTGAACTCATGAGTTCCGGATGGTATATTTATGTAATACCAATGCTATTTTTTAATGCTTTGAGAGACTGGTTGGCGTGGTTGGAAAATACTCGCTTTTCACGCCGACGCGCAGGTCGTAGGCTCGACTCCCACCCAGGACAGATAATTGTGTGTATGGACATATTTGTCTGTTTGTCCTAAATCTACTATATAAAAATAAGTCGGGTTTTCCTTCCTGACGCTATAACTCCAGAACGCACGAACCGATTTCCACGGTTTTGCATTCGTTGGAAAGGTCTCGGGCTCCGTGAGGTTCATAGCAAAGAAAATTTATAAAATTTAACGCGGATAACACCGCGGGGCACAGCTAGTCTACTATATAAAAATAAGTCGGGTTTTCCTTCCTGACGCTATAACTCCAGAACGCACGAACCGATTTCCACGGTTTTGCATTCGTTGGAAAGGTCTCGGGCTCCGTGAGGTTTATAGCAAAGAAAATTTATAAAATTTAACGCGGGTAACACCGCGGGGCTCAGCTAGTCTGGGTATAATTATCTATACAAATATGTATTTACAAAAGTTGTATATGTAGCATTTCCATAGTACAAGCTCTGCTTAGTTTGGGATCAGATGGTCGTGTGTGTATAATGTCCCAGGATATTATTATTATTTAAATTTAATGTTGTTGTTTATGTTGAAATTAGAAAGAGCCCAAAGAGCCATTTTAAAAGTGAGTACTTTCCGACCATTTCTCTTTCCAACGGAAGAACTGTACAAGACTTGTGAAGTACTTACAGTGAGGCAACTTTTTGTAGTTAATATAATACTCCTACAACATAAAAACACGCCTTTTCATGAAATTACCAAGCGCCGCAAGGACTTGGTGTGTGACACATTTCAAAGCAACTTCTCTTTTACACAACGCTTTTTCTGTTATTTAGGACCCAATCTTTATAATAAAATAAACAAGAAACTGAGCATTTACTCTCTCTCTTTACATGCATGTAAAGAAGCCGTCACAAAACTACTGCTAACAATGAATTATCAAGAAACAGAACAATTATTACAGCAAGTTTCCTAATACCACGCCCACTCACATACGTAAACACTCATACGCGCGCGCGCGCTCACAAACACACACCCACACACTGACATACACACACACACACGCACAAACACAAACACACATACACACACACACACACACATACACACACACACACACACATTAATATAAGAGCTTTCTATTAACATCTATTATAAGTTTTTTTGTATTTTGTTCATATTATTACTTTTTCTCTTTTTATGTTAACTTTCACCCTATAAATAATAGATGAATAATGATGGAACTATATAAACAAAGTTGGGCCTAGCACCTTTAATACAAGTTGTCTCCGAATAACTTAGCTAAGGTGCTAGCCACCACACAGTTTGCGAAATATATTGTGACGACCAAACAATTTTATTATTTAAAAATGTATTGCATTTTACTGTATGCAACTATTATTGTTATAGTTTTATGTTATGTGGTGAAATAAACTATTATCTTATCTTATTATCTCACAATTTGTTTGATTCATTAGATGACAACGGTTCTGTGCGTGCATTAGCCTACATAACGCCCATCACAATGTAAGAAAATACATGATTTAAAAAAAAAAAAAAAGAACGAAAACAAAAAGCAAAAGAAGACGAAAAAAGCAAGCCTGGAGTTTCTTTGTGGCTTTCTTCTCCGGGTCTTCCACCTAGGTAGCTAGAGAAAGCCGCAGGTTAGCTAGGGTAGGCTCCTCAGCGGCGAGGATCGCTTTGGCCCCTTAACACGTCATTGGTGATCCCGTGAAACTGATCACACCCTCTCTTAGAATTCTGTCCTTTTGCTTCAGCGGCCCCCTGAGCTGTGGCCCGAACCCTAAAAGGGTGGCCTCGGGTATTAATTGTTTAATTTAAGCTACTGGTTAAGAGCCTTCTGCGCTAGCCAAATGCTCATTGCCTTCAATTCTTTAATTTTAATATTGTACAACTAAATTTCAAAATAATAGATTAATTTTTTTAGACTAATTATATTTTTGTAATTTTTATACTGTATTCGACTATGTTTATGTACTCCATTGTGAATTTGACAAGTACAAGTGTATGTTAATACCCAATTGCTGAATAAATTTCATTATTTCATTTCATTTCATTATTATAGTCATTATATTACAGAATTGTTATGAACTCATGAGTTACGGATGGTATATTTATGTAATACGAAAGCTATTTCTTTAATGCCTAATATGTAGATTTGAATGGCGTCGTGGCCACGGACGCTGTTGCCAATGATTTTCGTGAGAAAATATTTTGGGAACATGTTTGCAACTACGTCGGCGTAGTTGCAAACACGTTCCCAAAATATTTTTGAAAATCTTATGAAAGGTGAGTTCTATTAATAAATGAAACGTGCGATTGGCATGCGCTGTTCGCAGCAGTGGATTTTTATACCATGACTTTCGAACTTGCGTGACATTTAAAAAGGTTTTCTCATCTTCATATTCGCGGCAATGTCATTTATTTCAACTTTACGTGTTTTAGTACTGGCGTACTACTCGTAAACTTTATCGTGACAGTGAGCGTCCCGGTGACGTCATACGTCATCCATAACTACATATCAAACTAACTATCCTGACATTTTTTTCTGGTACTCATAAAACAGAAATTGAGATAGATTACGGATGTTAACGTTTTTATTTTATTTTTTGGTTATACCTATCAGTATCGGTAAACCATATTTAAAGTCTGTCTCACTGATATTTCAACAATGCGTGATATTATTATTAGTGGGTGTCAAAGTACGCCAACCTCGTGGGGTAATGTTACCCCTCCCCCCCCCAATACTAATGTCTAAAGACATGTTACTCAGTATATACATATAAGCTATAATAGGTAATTGATAATTTTGGGTAGATAAACTAACTATCACTAACCCATCCGAAACTTCCTAGTTTATCGGACGAATCTCAGAAGGGTTTCGAAATCTGTCGCAAGTTTCTAAGAAAGTTTGCATTACAGTATCAAACAATTTTAGGTCTGTGTTTAGAGATAAAACTAAGTTCAGAGTCATGCTTAAGTTTAAACTTGAGAAGCTGATTCGTTAAACTGAATAGTTAACCATTTTCTTTCGTAGGTTTACTAGATCCATCACGTCATCTTCTTCTATCTTTTCGAATCATAGATTTAGGATTAGATGAAAGTAAAGTACGTATATATAGACCGGAAGTGATTTTATCTCTCGTATTTTTGTCTTGTCTATAATTATAGATATATAATTCTTAGACTGCAGAGCCTAAAATATCAATGAGTTCAGCTAAAAATTTGTTAGAATATATATTTTCGTAGTTAGAGGAGTTGCGGGTGCGTTGCTGGCCTTTACGAGTCAGAAAACAAGCGTTACTGACCCACCCCGATGAGCTCTGGCCACCTTACTCACAAGCAGAAAGACAACATTAAAATTATTATTAAGGAATGTCTTCTGTAATGTGGAGGTGCTTCCCCAGTCGGGCTACTCTTTGAGCGAATGAACGCTGTGCCCTGCCTCTCTTAAACCTATCTTGCGCATAGTTACTTAACTTCTTCGGTGAGGGCTTAGAGCAATCGATTAATTTCCTTTAAAACAATGGCCTGCTACAGGAGGATGTAGTCACAAAGATTGAAAAAGGCATGCTGAGATGGTTTGGCCATTTAGAAAGGATGAATGAAAGAAGATTGACAAAAGAAGTATACCTGGCCTGTGTGAATGGGACAACCGGAAGGGGAAGACCACGTCGAACATTCTCTGACCAAATTGGAGATGTTCTCAAGAAAGGGCAGGTCAGAAGTACCCTAAACCAGCGAGCATGTATGAAGAATATAATGACAGTAATCGAGGCAAAAGAAGTATGCAAAGATCGTTACAAATGGAAATCCGTTGTCTCTGCCTACCCCTCTGGGAAACAGGCGTGAGTCTATGTATGTAATAATTGTTTTGTTTGTCTTTATGAGTGTGTAATATCTATATCTACTAACATTTATTTTACGTTAAAATTGGTTGCTAACAAGTGGGCCTTGTTGCATTTTTATTATATAATACAATTCGAAACATGAATTCTGAAATATGCCAAAAACGCAGCAGTGTATTTTTTATTGTTGGTCATCACTAGTTTGAAGCTTAAGTGTGTAAATAATTCTTCTTTGCTATAGAATTCAGCTACATAGGTTATATAGTAACTGTTTCAAAAACATAATACCGACAACAGTTTTATCATATGGGACAAATTCATGTAAGCTAATCGAATAAACATTTATTTAAATCAGTGGACCTACACTGGAGAATTCACGTAACGAGTTTACAAAATAAGTACAAATGCAAAACTTTTGAAGTCGTTTGACAGCTATCTATATGTACCACAAAGATGGAGGAGAATATCTATACCGAAGCATCTATTATACTTCAGAAACAAAATATGCCTATGGTAAATAATGGATCTACAAGAGGTCATTCAGCCATAGCATTTTTGACTTTTATGTTACATAGTTTTTTTGGCAAATTAGGAAGTCAGTCAAGACCGTTCTTAATATTGAATGCGACCGTCGTTTTAAACACAAGGTCCGTTATAATAATAATACTGAATTCATACCTTAATATAGACAGAACCATTCAGACAATATGTAGTAAAATATAAATTTCAATAATTAAACCTAAACATAATCTCCTTGGCAATAACTTAATACAAGCTAGCTAAATATCACTACCATTATAAAATAAACTGTATAAATGTTTTAACATTCCGTGTACCTAAATGTTTGTAATAAGTAACTAGAAATAATAACTGTATTACTACAAACATGTTCTGACTATTTACAAGCGCTTTTTTAAAGTTTACGCGAATAAAAACCTTTTTAATTTTATTCATTATTTTATTTTTAATGGTTAATAATTTTTTTGAAAAGTATCTAAGTGTAAAATTTCTAACATACTAAGCCAGAATTGCTAGAACAAATGATTCGTTTATCGCTATATGATTTTTTCCTTTTGATTTATTAACCGTTGGATATTATGAACGATCCAGTATTTAGAATTTCGGTTTATAATAATTGATCTATTGATAATCGATTATTTGGTATCATACACCCGGCTACGGCGCGGCGGCAGCAAAAGTACGTAACAATACTTAGCCAAGGAGATATACCACTCCTTGTTACATACTAAAGCCTATATAATTTAATTAATTTCAAACTGTAAAGGTCTGTCGACAAATTACGTGATAGATTTTGTCGGTTTTTACAAACATACGAGTATGTTGGTGACTATCACATGCCCGCTTGAGTATGTTTCGCCGGACCGTCTCAACTGGGTCGTGTTGAAACCGGTAGTAGATGAACCCACTGAGTTTGTTTCGCTGGGTCTTCTCAGTTGGGGCGCATTGGATCCGGTGGTAGCATTAAAGCGCGACCGTCGTTATTAACACAAGGTCCGTCATAATAATAATACCTTTAATATAGACAGAACCATTGACAATATGTAGTAAAAATATTAGACTTAAACTAGATAATTAAACATAATCTCTTGACAATAACTTGATACGAGCTAGCTAAATATCATTTCTGTAATAAAATAAATTTTATAAATGTTTTCATACAAGATGTACCTAAATATCTATGTTACTAGAAATAATATCTAATGTATACAACTATATTACTACAAACATGTTCTGACTATTTACAAGCGCTTTTTTAAAGTCTACGTGAATAAAAACTTTTTTTATTTATTTTATTTATTTATTTACAGCTATATAATGTACCTACTTGTATAACATTCACAATTAGATGACTAATATAGTCACATGACACGATAGCTTATCTTCTCATGACCTGATGCAGAAGTGGTGACCCTAAACTGAGTTTCATTTAGACTGATAACTAGGGTTGCCATTATTGTTGAGAACTGATATAATAGTAATATCATGGGACATTATTTATACACGGCCATCTGATCCCAAACTAAGCAGAGGTTGTAGTATGGAAATCAGACAGAAACGAGATCTGATTTAATACATATACCTACTTCTTTTCTTTTGTAAATACATACTTATACAAATAACTACACCCAAATATATATCGTTGGTTGGGAATAATAATAATAATATCAACTCCGGTTGCAAATCCTATTTTTTATATTTTAAAATGTATATTTCTGCTTTTTATATATTTTAAAATGTATTTAATAAGAAAGGTATTTGAATAAATGATAATAATATAAAATTTCACCGTAGCCTAGTTGGTAGTGCTCCTGCCTACAAGGCTGGTAGTCCTGGGTTCAAATCCCGGTAAGTGCAAATATTTGTGTGATGAGCACGAATATTTGTTTCTGAGTCATGGATGTTTTCTATGTATTTAAGTATTTATCTATCTATATAAGTATGTATATCGTCGCCTGGTACCCATAGTACAAGCTTTGCTTAGTTTGGGGCTAGAATGATCTGTATGACATTGTCCCCAGATATTATTATTATTATTATTTATTTCCCACAAAAAAGTGCACTAATTATAGCTTTTAAATAGTGACGAAAATAGAATTGAACCCACGACTTGCGGCGTGAAAGGCAAGCATCTACCAAACACGCCAACCGGCCCATCCGGGCGATATGGAACTTCTTAGTGGCAAATAAATAAAAACTAAAAATAAGAGTAATAACGGTTTATTATATTACGATCAATAGCAAACAAGGACAACTAAAAAAAATACTCCAATCATGATAAATTAATCGAAAACCAGTTAATTTACTGTTGAGAAGAACATCCAGGAAGAGTTTCCTGTTTCTTTGCCCAGTCATATTGTGACGTAGATTTTACTTTCTCAAGACCTCCATGAACTTATCCCTCCATCTCCCTTTTTTCATCGGACTACAAGGCGTCGGGAGGCTCTCCACCGCTATGTTGTTGACATCCCATTATGCCGTACGAAGCGTTTTGCTTCCTCTTTCATCATACGCTCGGCTAAGCTGTGGAACAACCTCCCAAACGACGTGTTTCCAGACTCATACCTTGAATAAACCCATGTTGGGTTTATTCAAGGTTAGAGTGAACAGGCATGTTATGGGTACGCGCGGTCCACCTTCGACCACATCTTCACTTTCCATCAGGTGAGATCGTGGCGAAGCGCAAACTCATTATGCATAAAAAAAATATATTTTTATTGAAATATTGATAAACGGGACAAAAACGGGACTTGATAAGGGACGTATGGCAACCCTACTGATAACGCGTATTATGATAATGGCACGATGAATAAACAACACCGTTTTATGTAAATAACAGTGTTATGGTGTGAAATTGGACATGCAATGTTTTAAGAAGACAAATGTTTGACCTTTTTATTTGCGAGCTTCGTCTCGGAAGGTCTTCGCTTTAGATTGGGCAAGGAATTGAATATATCCATGTGTTAATCCAGGGTGTTGGCTAACTCCATACCAAATTTTATTAAAATCGCTCCAGCCATTTAGACGTGAAGTCGTAACAAACATACACACTCACACACGCACACACCCACCAACTTTCGCCTTTATAGTATTTAGTTAAATTGTTAAATATCAGTCTATTAATGGAACGCTCGATTGCAGCGAATCTTGGTTAGCCTTAACTTGATACCCTATAATTCTACTTAGAGGTTTAAAACACGTGTTGGGCATTATTTTTAATTTAACTAACAAACGGCGGTTTGGCGGGCCATTTGGCGTGGTTGTTAGATGCCATCTCATCCAGGACAGATATATATATGTGTGCATGAACATGTCTGTTTGTACTTTGTCTGGGTGTAATTATCTATGTATGTATTTTCAAAAGAAAAGTAGTATATCAGCTATGATTGTATAAGATTTAAAAAGGACAAGCTCTGCTTATTTTGGGATATTGTTATTATTAAAAGAACTTGACCGTTGTATATTTTTATGACTCTATGTATTTTAATAAAATTTCTAAACAACCAATTGATGAGCGTAAAAACGAATTATCTAAAACACTGCATTATCTGTATCTGTATTGTTATCTAGGCTTCGTAGTGTTTTATTTTGAATGTTTTACGGTAATTATTCATTTCGTCATGCATATGCATGTTATATATATAAAATATATGACATAAATAGCTAGCAACTAGCAATCAACATGGAAACCTGATCATTTTGCATTGGGAGCCAAATACATATTTTTCGTATTTCACTATCATGTCAGCCAAAGTACGTCCACTGCTGGACAAAAGCCACTCCAAAGAATGGAGGGACACGCTTGTCAGACGGCTTGGTGATCACAATTTGATGGTCATAGTTCATAGAAAAACGCTGCTGCCCGTTCTATGGTAGGTATTCCCTCGGTCGATTTCTATGCCCCCCACGGGATGAGATGGGGTGATGATATTCTATGCCATCACCACACAGCGAACTTTCACTAAATGGTTTTCTTTAATTTGTTCAGTTTCATGGATAGTTAGCCTTTATTTTTTTTTTGTTACACCTTCTATAGTTGTAATTTGTGCTTATCATGGTGGCCTACCATTTGTAACTAAACAATACATATTTATCATAATATAAAAAACTTGAGAGGTGTCTAGGGACACCCGGATGGAACGAAGTTATTATTTATTATGTACAAAAAACCTGTATACACTCAACAAAAATAATCGTCGCGACACCACACTGTTCAATGCGAAATAGAAATGAAAATATCTGGTTTGCTTTCCATAAGAGAGAGAGAGAGAGAGAGAGAGTGAGAGAGAGACAGAGAAATATGCGCACGCCGCACAGCTACAAAAAGTGTCGTGACAACTTTTCGTAAGAATTTTTCCGTCTAGCCCCCTTTCACAACGCGCGATAAGGAACTTCGTTCCAAAAATGCGGATGCCGTAAAAGGCGACTTAGGGATACACCAGTCGGGCAGCAGCGCCTTCTGTGTACTAGCTACCACTTAACTGCAGTCACCAACTCGCATGCCAAGCGCGGTGACTACGGCAAACACCTCCAAATGGCAACGTCATTGAAACTTTTGGGGGAGGCCAATGTCAAGTGGTAGACGATATAAGCCAAAGGTTGATTATTGATCATAATTAAATCCACTTTTGCAAGCTATGATGTCACATACAGGTTTATTCCGCTTGGATCCCCTGATATGATCCCCTGCCGACTATTATTATATTTTAATTCTTGATTGATCCACCGTAAACTTTGTCGTTCCGGTCTGATCCCCTTAGTCTCTAAGTCAGGCAAAAAAAAAATAGTTGCTGATGTAAAAAATATTTGTTTTATTTGAAAATCATCACAGATAATGCTTTATACCAACTTGGTACATTCCCTTTTTGTGTTAATGATAAAAATTGGGGAAAAACCTAAAAGATTTCAATTACAAAAATGCCGTCTATAAGGATAATTATATCCCAAGGGTGTTGTAACCCTCCGAATGTTCAATGCCACTCAGAAATCTTCTAAAATTGAAGCAGCAATTTAGCTAAAGTGACTGGGTTTGATAAAGACCACGTTTATGATAAATAATCATTTGAGAGGGAAAATGAAGTAGTCCATTTAATTTTTCCAGTAAGTACTTACCTCTAGTACTTTTGTGATAATACACTCTTGGATAAATTTAGAGGAAAGAAAGAAAAAATGGGTATATAATAAAATGCCAAGGATATTTTTGACGGGCTTGTTGGCGTGGTTGTGGGTTTGATTCCCACTCAGGACAGATATTTGTGTGCATGGACATGTCTGTTTGTCCTGAGTCTGGATGTAATTGTCTATATAAGTATGTATTTACGAAAACAAGTTGTATATGTAATATATCAGTCAGATAACTGATATATATACAGTTTCCATAGTACAAGCTCTGCTTAGTTTGAGGTCAGATATTATATAATTATTATTAACTCCAGACCTCAAAGATGACGAAGACATTGAAAGGGAACGGAGCGCGTTGGCGGTAAGGAGTAACACTGTCCGTAGGTTGCACGGTGTAGTAAGCAGGTCAAGATAACTCTATTCAAAGCCTATTGTCAATCTCGCTACATCTGTAGCCTGTGGATTAAGAATACTTGCCAAGATTATAACGCCCTTCAGGTTCAGTATAATAATGATTTCAGAATGATGCTGGGACTACCAAGGCACTGTAGTGTATCGCAAATGTCTGCAGACGCCATATGTTTCCATACTATCATCTGCAAGAGGGTTGCGTCAATACTGCACCGTGTAGTAGTCACAACAGCAATCATTTCAGAGCAGTTTGACAACCCTATTCTAAGCCACTGGGTGGTCACAATCATAGAGGTTGGCTAATTTAAGTTTATATATTTTTATACTAACATAATTCTTTAAGATTGGTTTACTACATTTACAACAAAATTATGGATACAATTATCTGAATTAAATGTTATATTATTATTCGAGTATATTAGTTTTGGCTTATTATTCGATTATTTGGAACTGGAAACTAAAATTTATGGATCCTGATCCTGGCCACAAAAATATTTTTAAAACCTATTTAAAATACGAATGCTTTGAAGTTTATATTTTCCAAATTCCAAAAGGCTAAATACAAATTATCATTTTAATTTCATGCATGACCAGAGGGCTCGCTTTTTCTTTGGCCAAAGAATTAGTTTAGCAATACAACGTGGCAATGCAGCCAGTCTTCTGGGCACATTTTCTCATGGCCTCGATTCGGAGGAATACTACGGCGCCATCTGTAGTTAGTTTTAATTTATTTATATATATAATTTACTTTTTCGTAGATTTAGTTTTTCTTTCTAATGTAGGTAGTTATGTATATTCATAAGTTTATTTAGGTTCTTTGTTATTAAGTTAAGTTAAATACTTGTATTAAACTATGTAACATCTTTTTCTTAACATATTTGTTTCGTAATGAACATGGTAATTTCATGCATTTCACACTTGTATTAGGCCGTAACCCCTAAATAAAAGTGGGCAGACATCTACGCCCCTCACAGGATCGGTAGAATATTGGTAGCGCAAGACTCCCATTATGGAGATCTTTGAGGAATACCTACGTCCAGCAGTGGACCTTTACGACTGACATAGATAATGACGATAAATAAAAGACCGACTTAAAAATGTGCTTCACTTTAGAAACAATTTTTGATGATTTGACACTTCATTTCACAACAATTTGGCTATTTGGGCAAGGTCCATGTAAAATCTATCTCTCGTGCCTGTCATCCGCAGACCAATGAATGTATACTCAAACGTACGAAATGGAACAGGTGTCAAGTTATAACATATCAAAATGAAATATACATTTCAATATTCCGATTGAAATACGCTAAAATTCATTGGGTGTTAGTAAGTACCTAACCGTCGTAGACCGCCGATCCATAAATCTTGGCAGCATTCTAAAATTCTTTAAGTTTATCACAGCAGACGCCTGTTACGTGGTAGGACTATGAATTGCGTAATACTTAGATATACATACCTCAGAGCATATTTTGACCCAGTTACCTGCAGAACGGTCAAGATTTTTACCGTTTACGTATGCTTATATAGACTGCCTCGTTGGTCTAGCGGTAGCGTGTTCAACCGCAAAAAATGAGGTCCTGGGTTCAAATCCCGGGTCGGGCAAAAAAGTGAATTTGGGATTTTTCCGTAAAACGAAATTTCTCAGTATCAGCCCGAAGTCTGGAAGTTAAGTCACGTAAAGCCGTCGGTCCTGTACCTGACCTCTTTCCCGTCGTCTTGCTAGTCGTCCCATCGGATCATCGCCCCTGTGTTTGTGCACACACTTGTGCACTATAATATGTCCGGCGCAATAGGCTAATTGGCCGCCGTGGCCGAAATTCGGCTGGAAGACATCATCACCATGCTTGTATTCCTTTGTTCCGCTCTAGGGCCTAAACAAATTACATATCACTCGGCCATGTTCTAGGAACACAGCTGATGGATAGTATCCTATATCTTCCGTAACCAAAAAATAGAGAAAAAATAGAGAACTCTAAACCCGGAAAATTAAATTTACGACGATATCTCGGATTAGTACTTTGGCTGCACCTGTGGCGCAGCGGCTAAGACAGTCGCCTCGCCGTTTCTTGTCACGGGTTCGAGTCCCGCGCCGGACAACTATTTGTGTGACCCATAAATAGTTGTTCTGAGTCTGGATGTAATTTGTATCCGTCTATTATATGTTTGTAAAGTACCCCACGACACAGGAATTAATTTCCCTAATGCTTAAAAATGCTTAAAATTATGTAATAAAGTACAGAATGATGTGAAGACAATAAATTTATGCATTTCTGATTTACTAGACTTAGAATAGAAGTACATTATTCAACACGAACACACAAGGAAGTACCTAGCGGGTACAAAGTACCAGAATAATAAGAACAACAATAATTATAAACATAAAAACGAAAAATGTGAGCCGTCACGGGACGCCTGGCAGATGTGAAACATCGACATTATTTTGTAAAAGTAATATGCAGAAGTCGAAGTCGAAGTATAAGTCGCAGTCGAAGTCGAAGTATAAGTCGCAGTCGAAGTCGAAGTCGAAGTCGATGTCAAAGTCGAAGTATAAGTCGCAGTCGAAGTCAAAGTCGAAGTCGAAGTATAAGTCGCAGTCGAAGTCGAAGTATAAGTCGCAGTCGAAGTCGAAGTATAAGTCGCAGTCGAAGTCAAAGTCGAAGTCAAGTCGAAGTCCAAGTAGAAGTCGAAGTCGAAGTCGAAAAGAACATGTTGTGATAGGAACTAAAAAAACAAAAAAAAAAACCACGGCATGCGTCGCCACGCCAGAAATCTGTTTTACGTGCGGCTATAGATGTTTCACATCAAAAACGAAGTAAAGAAAGTACAGACGCCAGCACATCAAACTACCCCAATCTGGCAAATTTTCCCAATTGAAAGTGAACCTTTTGTGATAAAGTTGAAAATTTATAAAAGAAATTTGACAGCTGAATGTGCTGGCGTCTGTTCAGTAGCTCCTCTATTTTCCGTCAAAGGTCACAATCGCATCAAAAGCTAGGTGAGGTGCACCAAGCACTGGTTTTCAGTTGGCAACCATTCATCTTGTAGGGGGCGCTCACGCTGCGTCTTCCAGTTTGTGATCGCCACTCGAGAACATTACATAATGTCCATACAACTACCTAAATTAAGTACAAAACGCACATTCTTCCGCGAAGTCATATTTAAACAGATAAAACTATGCCACATTACACAAATGTCCCCTTATTTAATGTCTGGCCTAACAACAACCAAACAAATGGTCAATGTGAAATATTTTTAGTTATTTACTAACAGTCTACACAACGTAATAACATTTCTAAAGATCATGTGACTAAAACAATTGTGTAAATACTTACTTATTATATTCATATGAATGTAAATTCGTACATTGGCTTCGCTAGTGGCCACCTTAAAATGAACTCTATGTGGGAACTGAGTTTATGGAGTTCAAGGTTTTGTGACTGGACAACGGTAGCACAGACTGTGGGGTCACTATTAGGGACAGAAGGAAAATACCCGAACACTATCGAACTCAAATGTTGCATGTATGTATGTGTGTAATATGATGTTTGCTGTTTTAGAAAACATATAACTGACTTCAACTTCTATTAACGCCAATCGATTAAAACACATTTTATATGGAACTATTACGAAAGCATTTCCTAAGAAATAAATATAAATAATCAATATTGATAGTTTAAAAATCTGTTCACTTATAACGGGGAAACTGAGAAAGAGAGAACCTCTTCTTTTGAAGACAATTAAATAGAAAGTTAAGAAGTTTAATCTGCTATTAGGTCTAGGAAACTTGTAGAATATGATTGTGTGAAATAAATAGATATTTTCCAATAGTAACATGCAGATTAGCCGACGCATTGTATGAACTCGCAAGGCAGTTTTTGTGAATTTTGCAAACTAATATTCTACAGGATTTTCGGTTCCATAGTTAGATCGAGCCTTATCCTTTAATATAAAATTAAAGCTCTAGCGGCTAGATTGTTGGTTAAATAAAGTACTATGCTTAATAATTAATTTAAATGAAAACTTTGGTGCGTGGCAACTAGTTATAACATGCTTGTTTTTCACGCCGTTGTGGGTTTCAATCCCACCCAGTAAAGATATTTGTGTGCATGAAAATGAGTCTGGGTATAATTATCTATATAAATATTTACAAAAGAAATGTAATATTTAATATATGTAATATATCTTTAGTACAAACTCTTCTTAGTTTCGGATCAAATGGCCGTGTTTAAAGGTGTTATATATCAAAATAAGTATAAGAAATATACTTCGGGTATTTTTTTCCAACCCCGTAAAATCCAAGTTTACAAAGTCACATGACTTGGATCAAGTGTTTTCCAACTCGTGATTATGAAGAAACTCTATTTACCACCTACGGTATTTTGGTAACGTAATATGTAGTAATGTGTTCTGGTTCTACCACCTAGACATACGATTTGAATCAATTGGCAATTTTGCTTTAAATCTACGCATATATCGAGTATTCCAAAATTTTAAGAGCGGTACACAAACAGAGTAATATTAGGTGGAAAGGTTCCAAAATAATTCGACATGTGAGAAATGTATTTCAGGTATTTATTTCCGACCCCGTATAATCCAATTTACAAAGTCACATGGCTCGGACCAAGTGTTTTCCACCTCATGACGATTATGACGAATGTCTATTTACAACCTGCGGTAACTCGGTAATGTAATAGTTACGTATGTTCGACTTATCACCTGAACATATGATTGAAATCGATACTTTAGTAATACGGGTTTATGGTTGTGTTACTGAGTCTAACAAGTATGTATCTTAATCAATGTTGATGCAAGCACACTTTTCGTTATACTACTACTTATCGTATGGGCAGTGGTTACCCCAGTGGCACATTTGTTCAAGCCGCCCAGTAGGCCGCTGACATGGCTTGACGACTGTTGTCTAATAACTACAACGGGGCGGTCCCCGTTGTAGTTATTAGACAACATACCCATACGATAAGTAGTAGTATAACGAAAAGTGTGCTTGCATCAAAATTACATACTTGTTAGACTCAGTAACACAACCTTAAAGCCGTATTACTAAAGTATCGATTTCAATCATAAGTTCAGGTACAGCTTTACGTGCCCACCGAACCACAGAGACCCTCAGATATTAAACCATTTTGGTTGGCACCCATCTATGGGCTGACCGCGAACCTAGTTGCTTAACCTCATCGATCACTTACGTACCGTTGAGAGCATCTATCTATGAGTGCCTCGATTTTTCGCTATGAGATGCTGAAAATAATTTTATATCCTAAATAACATATATGTAGGTAAATGCGTAATAGAGACAACTAGTTTTAGGCTCAATTACATTCTTAGGCGCAATTTTATTCTATGGCTCGCTTTCCACCAAACCATAATGAAGAACGGAAAATTGCCTTAATACTTAATCTTGTCTTTAATAGCGTTAGAATTTTCTCCGCTCCTCTCCATTCGGCGGAACCCGTTTTATGTCACATAACTGATGGCTGCTTTAAATAAATATGACTTATATCATCGTGGGCAGTGTATTAAATCAATTAACCATCCCATCTCATAACGCGAGGGCGTAAAACTCATCCCTAGGGCATACATATTAGAGAACGGGTAGCAGCGTTTTTCTGTAGACTCTGACCTACTGCAATCAACAACCCGTGCCAAGAGTGGCACGTGTGATATGGGGGCACATGTATATCTTATATCCTCAAAAATTGGAAATCATAAATTTAATCGTCCGGAGGGTCTCGAACCTGCACCATCTACCAATCCGGGGTAGGCGCTCTGCGTTAAGCTACGAACGATACACGCTGGCAGATCAAATTTTTTGTCGGCCATGTTTCTAGAAAACAAAGCTGATAGATAATACCTACATCCTCCGGAAGGGTTTTAGCAAGGGAAGCCTAAAAATTTGATCTGCCAGCGTGTATCGTTCGTAGCTTAACGCAGAGCGCCTACCCCGGATTTGTAGATGGTGCAGGTTCGAGACCCGCCGGATGATTAAATTTATGATTTCCCATTTTTTTTATTATATTAACAATTTGCATTGCGAATAATGCTATAAAATTCAAATTTAATAATTTGGAAGGTATTATCAATATGATATGATCTTTCACATGCAACTGTGAACATATCAGTCGGCCATGTTTCTATAAAACAAAGCCGATAGATAATACCTACATCCTCCGGAAGGGTGTTAGCAAGGGAAGCCTAAAAATTTGATCTGCCAGCGTGTATCGTTCCTAGCTTAACGCAGAGCGCCTACCCCGGATTGATAGATGGTGCAGGTTCGAGACCCGCCGGACGATTAAATTTATGATTTCCCATTTTTGAGCTTATATCCTCAGTTCTTCGGGGGATTTATGTCCAGCGCTGGACGTCATTCGGTAGTCATGATAAATTTCTAGGTTGACCCAAACTGGAGGTATAATACCTAGAAAAAGCAATTGCCATTCCGATAAATTGGAATGGAAAACTTAAAGGCATGTGTCTTACACAATTCAGCCCCTTCACTTATTGTAGTTTAGTCGCCTTTTCGTATATCTACTATCCATATTATCCGTAGTAACTTTTCATATAGACCCGACTAGTTACGAAGTCAACCGGTATCATAAAAAGTTGTATCTTGAAAAGGATTCGTGCCAAACAAAGTTTCAATGGGAAAGTTGCTTTGTTTAGAAATTTTATAAGTGCCTATTTAGCATAGCATTTAATAGAAAAAAAATGTAATACTTGCTGGCCGAAAGTTTAAACGCGCATAATAGTAAAAAAAAAGTGTGTGTGTACTTATGTACACGCGTTAGAAGTTATACTTCTTTGGCGTATGGAAAAAAAATAACTAAAATGCAGTAGCGATTAACGATAAATATTAAAATTAATCAAAAAGATTTTATTTAAATAAAAATACTAGAATATACAACTTGAACATAGTTATCAATTTTCATACCACCTAGAACTAACTTCATGCTGTTAAATTTAGGTGTCGGTGTGCGCGCGCAATGTAAAAATTCACTCTCATCTAGAACTAACTTCATGCTGTTAAATTTAGGTGTCGGTGTGCGCGCGCATCGTAAAAATTCACTCTCATCATTTTTCTCCATCGCGCCAAAAGAAGTATAACTTCAATTAACCTCTCACAATGAGCGCCAAAATTACCCGTCTTGCGCTTCCTAGATTAAGGGGTTTCCAAATATTGGCAACAAAATACCATATTTAGTATAGCACTAAATAAATATGGGATATTTTTAAATGCACTCAAAAATTTCCTCATTAATACATATTCCTCAATTAAATAATTATCACATCAAATATAGTGAATGCATAGTAAATTTATACAGGCATAACTGTAGATGTATTTCGCTGCTATAAAAGCACGTTAGGTTAGGTTAGAACGCGTCCATACAACGGCCAGTAACGTATTTATTTACGCAAACATTCCACTTTTAAATAAACAGCAATGCGTCATGAATTTGAATTACATATTATTTTGAGTGTAACTATTATGTTGTGCAATCGGATATCTAGGGATAGCTACGAAATTGGATGTAATACAAAAAGAGCATAATACTAGCTAATAAATATTATCATCAAATAGCTGTAAGAAGCTGCTCACTGCTGGACAAAAGCATCCCCCATGATCATCTTGCGGGGATGTGCAATAACGCCACGCGTAGCAGACTGGTTGACGACTGCAGTAAGATGGTCAGAGTCATGGACTCAGAAAGAAGCTGCTGCCCGTCCTCTGACATTCCATCGGGTCGACTTCTCATCATGAGATGGGGTGATGATATTCTGATATTCGTCACCACACATCAGTAATAAATATTATACTTAAAGCATATCAGACCAAAACATGAAATTTAAAGGTTACTTTGATCATTTGACATAAAATACCGTGTCTGATCAATATCAGACAGTAAGTTTCAACTAGTATTAAAGTTACTACGTTTAGTTTCGTCACAAATACGGTGTTTAGCATAAGCTTAGACATCTAGCGTATGCCGAACAAAAAGTTGCAATACAGTTACTTTGTTAGGCTCTTGCCACTTAATGCGTTTAACGTTACGCATTTCAGAGTTTCATACTTCCATGACGCAGTGCATCTTCTGTTTAAAATACGTACAGTGCAGGAATCCCAGTAAAATCTAAATCAGTCATACGCAAAGCCACAAACAGTGCGATCAGAAGTGGCGCAAGGGTAATGCCAATTGCATAGTTTTACTCAAGTTCGTTTGTTTCGAAGTAAAACCATTGTTGTGGCGACCTCGGCGCCGTCTGTCTTTCTGTCTGTATGAACACGCATGGAGTGTAAAGTTCGTATTTAGTATTTTTTCTGATAGCATAGAAAGTGATGTTAAGATGTTAGTTAGTTACATACGAGCCATTTTCCCATACAAATTTAATTCCTATTATCTTACCTGAATTTCAGACGAAACGGTCCTCGAAATTTTGACTAATTTAAAGGAATGAAACATTTTGGCAGTGTTAGACATTAAGAGGGATAGGGCATAGCGTTGATTCGCTCAAAGAGCAGCCCGACTGGGGAAGTACCTTACAGAATACATGCCTTAATAATAATATTAATAATTTTAATGTTGTGTTTCTGCGTAGCTGAGTAAGGTCGCCAGAGCTCATTGAGGTGGGGGAAGGGATCACCGACACTTGTTTTCTGACTGTTAAATTTATTTATTTTGTTTATTTTAATAGGTTAACCAACAATTATTTACACATTATAAGCCAGAGTTACAAGCTAAAAGATACAGTTTTTCGTGTAATAATCACTTATAGGCTAACACAGCATGCATATCAAATTAGCAATAATTAACTATAAATGTTGAATACAATATAATACTATACAATAAAAGTAGCCAAATACATTAACTAAGGTTATAATGATATAATTGCATATAGAATATCTAATATATAAAATTCTCGTGTCACAGTTTTCGTTGCCATACTCCTCCGAAACGGCTTAACCGATTTTGATGAAATTTTTTGTGCTTATCCGGTATCTATGAGAATCGGCCAACATCTATTTTTCATCCCCCTAAATGTTAGGGGTAGTCCACCCCAAAATTTTGTTTTTTATTTTTTAGACAAAATTTCTAATTTCTATTTTTTTATGATACAACATACAAAAATACATACAATCCCCAATATTCACCCTTCTACGATCAACCCTTATTTTTTAATAGCCATTTTAGTAATTTAATCAGTTTTCCTCTCCGGTCGAAAACTGATCAATCGTCATTTAATTAGTTATCCCCGCCAGATGTCTACAGGTGTCACTTCTGACCCAGTAAAGGGTAGGGGTAGGTAGGGGTAGGGTAGGGGTAGGGGTATGGTAGGGGTAGGGTAGGGTAGGGGTAGGGTAGGGTAGGGGTAGGGTAGGGGTAGGGTATGGGTAGGGTAGGAGTAGGGCAGGGGTAGGGTAGGGGTAGGGTAAGGGTAGGGTAGGGGTAGGGGTAGGGTAGGGGTAGGATAGGGGTAGGGTAGGGGTAGGGTAGGGGTAGGGTAGGGGTAGGGTAGGGGTAGGGAAGGGGTAGGGTAGGGGTAGGGTAGGGGTGGGGTAAGGGTAGGGTAGGGGTAGGGTAGGGGTTGGGTAGGGGTAGGGTAGGGGTAGAGTAGGGGTAGAGTAGGGGTAGGGTAGGGTAGGGTAGGGTAGGAGTAGGGAATTCGAATTAAATAGTCATCGTTAAGACAGGACAGCGTCTGTCGGGTCAGCTAGTATAATTATAAAAGCATTAAACAATATTAAGTTGCCAAAAAAAAAAAATCATTAATTATGATTAGTAATAACAATTTACATAAACGACTGAGTTTCACTAATTAATTAAATAATATAAATAATATAGATACAATAATGTCCATATGCATAACAATTGATTTGCAAGAATTAAGACAAGATTAAAGGCAGGCAACCACCCGCAACTCCTCTGGTGTAGCGGGTGTCTATGGGAGGCGGTGATCACTTACCTACCATCAGGTGACCCACTTGCTCGTTTGTCGCCCTCTTATATAAAAAATGCCTGAGCGTGGTGACGTTGTAGGAGAAAAAAACCATTCGTTACCATTCGTTTACCTGCAGGTAAGTAAGTGTAAGTCTGTCGTCATGCAAAATGTTATAAAACCATTGAACCCGGCCCCTGAAGCCGACGCTTACCCACACGTCGACTTTCTCCTACAACGCCAGCGCGCTCAGGTTTCGATTCGTCGCGCACGGGTAGCATAAAACTAAATTTAGTAGGATTTATTACCCTCCAAAAATCAATAAAAATTTGTATATGAAACTGTCTAAAATAAACATCTGAGTATTAAATCTGGCGACTTGAAACTAAAACAATAATATAGTGTTGTTTCCTTTGTTTCACAGGTAAGCATGAAGAGTGTGCCTGTCTCAGTAATTCCTCCTAAAGGGCATTGTAGGCTGTATGTGTGCTGAACCCATTCTTACTTTTGTACCATAAACAGCTATATTAATTAAAAATGTGAACAATGGAAAAGCTTTCAGATTTGCGAGAACTTTGCTATGTTTAGATATAAAAAAATAACTAAATGATTGTGTACAATTTGCTATGAAACAACTCGATTGTTAGCAAATTGTAGCCTAATTCATTAGTTTAAAAAGAAATGAAATCATCAAGAGTTTTGCAAATTTATTGCTCATCATTTCCTCTGCTCAAATTTTTAATTAATGTTGCTGTTTTTGGTACAAAATAGAAAATGGGTTTTGCACACGTTCAGCCCTTCCAATGCCTTAACCTACTCATAATCTCTCATCATCTGTACAGTGAAGACAAACCAATTATAGCTGCGTCTCCTGATAAAGAGTGAGTACCTACAGTAATCATACGATTGACTTTAAATTACGGGCACGCAAAACGGGAAAACGACAGGTGTCATTTAAGTCATCAGTCGGCCGCGTACCTTTTTTTTTGTATAATTCAAGTGTTTCTAACTGAATTACTTCACCGATCTCATTAGTAATGAAATAATGGAGTACTATAAGCCATCCTAGTCCAATGGTGGTCTTAATAAGTTCACTTCATTGTTATTAGAAAGTGTCGTGTTACTGTACACATCCGAAATTTCATACTTGCCGTCCGAGAGGCTTCGCGTCGTAACGTAGAGCAATAGATGCACTAAATATCCTTAAAAACAACCCTCTGATACATCTATGGCGCGGGATATTTTGTTACAAACAATGTTTTAGCAAATATTTTGGTCGCCATGCGAAATATTTTCAAAAATATAAAAACTTAGTTCATACTTTAAAATATTATAACATACTTCAAAGAAGGATATATAGAAATACTTATTCTAAAGCTATACTTAAGAATATGAAATACATGGAAAACATATATATCATAAAATATACTTGCATGAAAGAACTTTTAGTAACAATTCTGATGCTGCTAATCATTGCAGTGTTAAATTGATAACCTTTTGGAGTCGTTTAAAAAATTCACGCAAGCTTTCTATTAGTTTTAAGTGTAAATGTAAGTATTTCTACATTATTAAACTTATTCCACGTTCAACAAGAACGAAGAAATTAATTAAATCGTAACACTTAATTTGCAGCTTGCATTAAGAACTCAAAGAACTCAAAGAACTTAATGAATAGGTAAATATTTTAATTGCGATATATTTTTTTCCAAGAAAACCTTTCAGTGCGAAGTAGTTACTCGTTTATTCAAAAATAACTTGGAGAAAACGTATAAAAACGCAAACCTTGAGTTCGTAACTTATTTTTACCTTTTCTTAAATATTTTGCGTGTTATTATTTAGCCCCGCATTTTCTATTCCTTTACAGCTGTGAAATGGAAGGGAATAGAAAACTCTACTCCGCCTGTACATTTTCATAAAATCATCCTGAAGTGACACAAAAACAATCTTGATACATTCTGGACGGAGTTCAGAGCCATTCAGAGTTAGATATCACCCGCCTACCTCATGATTGTAGTGGTAATCAATCAATAAAACATCAATAATTGAGTTTTGCAAACAGTACTATCTGTTAAATAAGTAAACACAGTAATTTTAAAATCCCGGAATCTCAGTGCATGTCCACATTAGCCTATGTATTTACAATCCCCTGAGTACCCTCAATACGCTAGCCCCTGGACTGTGAAGGACGACAAAGCGGCCTATTTATATTCTTTCAAACTCTTAAAATAGAGGGAGTTCTAAACAGCACTAACAAGGTAATGCTAGTCTTACTTTCTTGCTAGGAAAAAAGGATGTATTATATATTCATACTACATATGAATATTCCTTTATGAATACAAATCAATTGTATATAATATATAGACTATAGTTTAATAATAGGTCTTTACCTATGAAATTGCCGTTTTGTATGAAAAAATTTAAACGAATTTTTTTCATGAATTTTTTTATTTGTATTAATCGAAGTAATCACCCATGCAATCAATGCATCTTTGCCATCGCAGTGGCAGTTTATGGATGCCCTTCTTAAAGAAATCAGCTGGACGGGAGGCAACAAATTCTTCAAAGGCATTTTGTACTGCCTCTCGGGTATTGAATTTTTTTCCCGCCAAGAAGTTATCCAAATTCTGGAAAAAGTAGTAGTCTGTAGGCGCAAGGTCTGGTGAGTAGGGCGGATGACGGAGAGCTTCCAACCCCAGTTCTTGCAACTTGGAGACCGTCTGCTGTGCAGTATGAGGTCGCGCGTTGTCGTGCAGGAGCAGCGGAGACGAGCGATTGACCAATGCTGGTTGGAGATGCGCCAGCTTCTCCATCATTGTGCTCAGTTCTTCACAGTACACATCTGCAGTAATGCTCACCCCGTTTGGTAAGAAGCTGTGATGAATCACACCGGCGCTAGACCACCAAACAGTGACCATCACTTTTCTAGGGGTAAGTTTTCGTTTAGGGCATTGTTTAGGTGCTGAACCAGGATCCAACCAACTTGCTGAGCGCTTGCGGTTATCAAACAGAATCCATTTTTCATCGCAGGTAACAATGCGGTTCAAAATTCCTTCATTTGTGTGTCTGTTGAGCAGTGCAAGGCACGTCTCGACGCGTACTTCGCGCTGGCGATCATTGAGTTCGTGGGGCACCCATTTGTCAAGCTTTTTTACCTTGCCAATTTGACGCAAATGGACCAATATTGTTTTGACGCTAACGTCGAAAGCTGCTGCTAATTCAGCCGTAGATTGTGTATCATCAGCTTCCACAACCGCCTTTAATTCGTCATTGTCGACCAAAGTCTTCGGACGACCGCGAGGTTCATTTTTCAGGTCGAAATTTCCAGAACGGAAGCGAGCAAACCAATAACAGGTGGTGCGTTGGTTTGTAGTGTTAGCTCCGTAAACGTCGTTGATGTTGCGTGCCGCTTGTGCCGCGTTGCTGCCACGACGGTACTCATATTCCATAATTACTCGAATTTTTAACGTATCCATGATGACGAAAAAGATTGAAATGCGATGAAAATGTAACACTAATCAATAAAGAAATGACTACTTTTGGAAAAAAGAATCCATGTTTTTAAAATAAAATTAATTTGAAATTAGAATTCTTAGCCAAACAAAAATTATTTTGATTTGAAATGGCCAGTACTGCAGAACGGCAATTTCATAGGTAAAGACCTAATATTATATTATAGTATAGTATAATATTCAAAAATTCAAATAGGGTTCAAAATGTTACACTATTTTTTTATTACAACATTGTCAGAAAATAAGTAAACTGTCCGAATGATATGATGAGGACTGGGAATCTTACCCACACACAGTCCTCGTAAGAGTGTGTGTGGGTACTGCATACGCTCACTATCTTTTTGAGCTAAATAAGGCTATGATTTGCATTACGTTATTCCGCCCGAAGAGAGTTTGTGCGCTACTGGCACAAACCCATACTAATAAACTGTTAAACGCTGGACTTACTATGAGGATGTTATGCGAGGGACAGTTATTAATAATATATTTGGACCTTATGCCTTGGTGGCATATTGCTACTTTAACCAACACTGCATCCTTCTTTTGTTATAGCTCTCTCTCTAGTCCTATGAATTCTACGAACTTTCAAATGTTTGAGAAGTAAATGTTTTTACACTTCCCAGTTGCATGACATGGCGGATTCTTGCCAGCATCTGCAGATCGCCTTGCCTGGCAAGTCGAGGCTGAGAACAACTTGTGTTTATTTTGTGTTCGGAGATAAGTCTGATTATTGTGTTGTAACGGTGCTCGTTTTTGTTGAAGCCCTTAATCACAGCTATTAAGCGTTGCAGTCCGAGTGGCAACATGAGAATTATACCTACCCAGACGGATCTGAAGATCTTACTACTTGTGTTTTAAGGTCAGTAGAAATAAACACACTTTGACGTCACCACACACATCGCTGTGTGGTGACGTAGTAATTTTCCCGAGTGAATACTTGTCAGAGAATGGGCAGCAACGTTTTTCTGTGAACTATGATTATCCAACTACGATCGCCAACCAGTTTGCCAAAAGTGGCGATTATGGCATATCCCCTTATTCTTTGAGGAGGCTCTTGTCCAGCACTGTGTGTCCAGCAGTGGACTGACATGAAGAGAAATAAACATATAGACACATACGTTAACTCACGAGGGTACCTAATTAGTTTAGTTTTTGCAGACATCACGGCAGTGGATACACTTGCACTACAAAAACAGCCCTTACTAGCTACGTAATAATGACCTTTCAAGGTTAAAGTACAAAACCAATGTGAAAGGTCGAATAAATGAAACCGCCTAAATATAAAGATGTGAATTCTAATATTAACAATTCGCTATAACCATTATATCCAGTGCCGGTGTAAACCAGTCCAAGTACTTTTTATTAGAGTTCCGTAGCCAAATGGCAAAAAACGGAACCCTTATAGATTCGTCATGTCTGTCTGTCTGTCTGTCCGTCCGTATGTCACAGCCACTTTTTTCCGAAACTATAAGAGCTGTACTGTTGAAACTTAGTAAGTAGATGTATTCTGTAAACCGCATTAAAATTTTGTCACAAAAAAGAAAAAAAAAATTTTAGGGTTCCCCATACATAGAACTGATACTCAAAATTTATTTTTTCCATCAAACCCATACATGTGCGGTTTCTATGAATAGGTCTTTAAAAATGATATGAGGTTTCTAATATATTTTTTTTCTAAACTGAACAATTTGTCCGAGAGACACTTCCAATGTGGTAAAACTAAAAAAATATATGATGTACATTACCAAGCAAACTTCCACCGATATTGGTTTGAACGAGATCTAGTAAGTAGTTTTTTTTTATACGTCATACATAAATCTTAAACCGCAATCTACCTTTCATTCAATCAACTCAAATACTTGCTGCTACGGAACCCTTCATGGGCGAGTCCGACTCGCACTTGGCCGCTTTTTCTACATTTTTTACAGTTTTTTACTTTAGTTGTTTACTTTTTTTACAGTTGTGCTTAGGGTCCGTCTGTCTGACGCAACTTAGGGATTATATCGCCACTTTATTCCTAAACCTACCTTTGTATACATAAAATGGATGAATTTTAATATCAGAAGAGCTTTATTTCTATAAGCTTCTTGTTCTTTAGTCTACGTTTTTCTTTCGACATATTGCTTAGTCAGACGTTTTACGTATTAAATTGTTTATAAGTTGCCTAACATGGCCTTATTTGATCTATGAAGTTTCATAATAATATGAATAGGTAAATCCTATGCAGAACACTGAAGTCTACAAATATGTGACAATAACGTAATTAAACTAGAATCAATTGTATCTGTTGGATTTAGATAATGGACCAAAATAGAAGTGATATTGAGATTCTTCTGATATAAAGCCGTCGTTCCTGTACCTGACGTCTTCCCGGTCGTGCAGTTAGTTGTCCCATCGGAGCATCGAGCGAAAGAATAGAGAGTGCACTGTATTTGCACACACACTTGTGCACAGATGGCTAGTCTCCATTGAGACTGGCCCCCATAGCCAAAACAATTGCCAAAACTCTTTACCTTTAACTAGATAGAAATTGGATAAAACCGTCGCAAGTATTCGTCTGGAATTAATCAAATTTATTCCCAACTTTCTGAAGTAAACATCGCGTTTTCTGCATTGATATTCAATACGGGCTTGAAATAGCTCGTAAGTGTTTCACACTCGGGTTGTAAATATTTATTTGTGCATGTTACGCTTTATGGCAGCAGTACAGGGGATTAATCATACATTGTGTCGAATTGTTAGCAATATCATTTTTGCAGTAAACAATTCGATATTTATTACAACACTATGACAGTTCTGTAACCTAGTTCAATAAATATAACCTAGCAACACCTTATTTTGACGCGTCCATCGGAGTTTTGGCGGCAACGCGGAAAAAGATGCATCGAGGCTATGTTTTATTTTCAAAAACTGGTGTAAATTCGAGTTTTTATGTGTAAATATGGTGGATTTTTAGACATAACATCTTCGACATCGTACACAAGTGGAGGAAAGTGCGATATTGCCGCGAATTGTGATTTTCCGTGTTGTAACCAAAACTCCATAAAAGCCTCTAGTAAAGTCTCCACTGCTTTACTGGGGTTGGACAAGGACTATGAATGACTTGACTGTGACTGACTTTACTTGACAATGACGGAAATAAATGATATATAAATATATTTACGGAAGGCTCATAAGGCCAAAGAAGCCAGAGCAGTAAAACGGATTTAAAAAAGAAAAAAAAAACGCGTCCATCTCGTAGAGCGCTCCAGAAAAAAGAAATAGTTGTGGTTTACGATTTATGAAGTCTTAAAAAAACTACTTACTAGATCACGTTCAAACTAATTTTCGGTAGAAGTTTGCATAGTTTATCATATATTTTTTTTAGTTTTATCATTCTCTTATTTTAGAAGTTACAGGGGACACTCACTTTACCACTTTAGAAGTATCTATCGCGCAAACTATTCAGTGTAGAAAAAAATTATACCTCAATATCATTTTTGAAGACCTATCCATAGATACACCACAAGCATGACTGCGATGACCCCAAAATTTATTGTTTTTTTCTATTTTTGTATGAAAATCTAAATGCAGTTCACAGAATACACCTACTTACCAAGTTTCAACAGAACAGCTCTTATAGTTTCGGAAAAAAGTGGCTGTGACATACGGACGGACAGACAGACAGACATGACGAATTATAAGGGTTCCGTTTTTTGCCATTTGGCTATACGGAACCCTAAAAAACGTAATTTGTCAAGCTTTTTGGGCTGAAAATGAGTAGTATATAGATTTAGTACATTATTTTACGTGTCATCAATAGTTTTTGCAGGGCAGCACGCCAAAGGATCACTTGAGTTAATTATTGATACCTTGAGTTACGTTACTGAAGTCCTTACTTTACCTGTACTTTTACTCCTTACTTTACCCGTTGGTCTAGTTGCTCGTTGGTCTAGCGGTAGCGTGTTCACCCGCAAAGAACGAGGTCCTGGGTTGAAATCCTAGGTCGGATCAAAACTGGTTTTGGGAGTTTTCTGTAAAAAGAAAAATTTCTCAGAATCAGCCCGAAGTCTGGGAGTTGGCGGTATTATACCCCCGTGCCTCGGAGAGCACGTTAAGCCGTCGGTCCTGTGCCTGACCTCATTCCGGTCGTGTCGCTAGGCGTCCCATCGGATCATGAGAGTGATAGAAATAGAAAGGAATAGAAAGTGCTCCTGTGTTTGCGCACACACTTGTGTTCTATAATATGTCCCGCGCAGATGGCTAATGTCTATTGAGACTGGCCGCCGTGGCCTAAATTCAGCTAGGAGGACATTATTACTTTACCTGAACTCTTTGTAGAGATCTCTGTTTGTATTTAAAAAGAATTGCTCATGGTACTCGTTGATAATGTAGCTTTCTATTGGTTAAAGAATTTTGAGTATAAATAGTAAGCACGTTTTTGAGTTAATCTTTAATAAACAAACATAGAAAAAATTCAAATTATGTGTCTTTATAGTATTAGTTTAGATTTGTGGATTGTTTATTTGCCAATTATATAGACTACTAATATATAGACTACTAATTTTTTAATCGTTCTGCCTTACATATAACTGTTTTCGTCAATAAAAAGTTAACCTGTTACCCACACAATAATGTCAACAAATCAAAACCGATTGACAAAACAACCAAATCCCAACTGAATATCAGTTTGCAGAGCTTATTCGAGTGCTTATCGTTCTGCCTTACATATAACTGTTTTCGTCAATAAAAAGTTAACCTATTACCCACACAATAATGTCAACAAATCAAAACCGATTGACCAAACAATCAAATCCCAACTGAATATCAGTTTGCAGAGCTTATTCGAGTGCTTATCGTTCTGCCTTACATATAACTGTTTTCGTCAATAAAAAGGTAACCTATTACCCACACAATAATGTCAACAAATCAAAACCGATTGACCAAACAATCAAATCTCAACTGAATATCAGTTTGCAGAGCTTATTCGAGTGCTTATCGTTCTGCCTTACATATAACTGTTTTCGTCAATAAAAAGTTAACCTATTACCCACACAATAATGTCCACAAATCAAAACCGATTGACAAAACAATCAAATCCCAACTGAATATCAGTTTGCAGATCTCGATCACAAATAATGCTTCCAATACGATCATGTTTGCATATTAGTTACAAAGGGAAATTATCGCTGTTGTGACGATAGGGGAATACTGGAAACATGATTGAATTTCCTCCAATTGTTTGGTTAACTGTTTCAGTAAATAGGTTTAGTTTAAACTACCTCGTTAGTACTCCAGTCATACTCTAGAAGCAGTACGATGGGTGATTTGCAAAGAATTATTTCTGGGACATCTATAAAATCCATGCATTGATGATTCCACAATGTAAATAATCGTTATATCGCTGCTCATGTATAAATTAACTTGCTTCTTACAAGCGAGGACCTGAAATTGGCTTTATGAGGCTTTGTAACGCCATTTATATTTGTATGTTCAAGCTGTTGGTCTTCTTATTAAATAAATAAATAGTACGTAATATTTTAAGCAAAACGCAAATCTGCGAAATTGTTCAGTTGTTTATGTTTTTTATTCGGGTATGCCCACATTTAGCCCAGCTAATGCCTTTAAGCCTAAAGTTAAGCCAATAGCCGCTCTGAGTAAATAATTATAGCAATTATAACGACCATCGCATTGCTAACATTTAATCAAGCGGAGATACTTAATTAAAGGCCGGCTACAAACATGAGAGCCCTCTGGTGTTGCGACTATGCATGAACCGCAAAGAACACAATACATCAGGTAACCCGCTTGCTTCTTGACGAGCCTGTTGGCGTGGTTGGTAAATGCTTGCTTTTGACGCCGGAGGTCGTGGGTTCTATTCCCACCCAAGACAGATATTTGTGTGCATGAACATGTATGTTTGTCTTGAGTCTGGGTGTTTTATGTTTATTATCAATATAAGTAATTATTTACAAAAGAAAAGTAGTATATCGGTTATCTGGTTTCCAAAGTATAAGTTCTGCTTAGTTTGTGATCAGATGACCGTGTGTAAATAATGTCACAGGATATTATTATTATTATATTATTCTTTGCCTTGCTATTCTACGAGGTTTAACATATATAGTGGAAAAAACTTAGAGTTTAATTTGCCCATGAAACTAAACGTATAATCCCCATCAACTTGCAAAATACACGAAGACGATGCTTTCCATAAAGTCCATCAGCAGAAGCATTGTGTATGGAGAACTCAAAAATTACTATTAGCTTTTCACAAAAAGTTCTTTTTGATTAGATACATCATGCTCCTTAAATATCCTTACATAGAAGTAAACAACTTTTTTTATTTGTATTAAGCCGGACTATAAATAAAACCGAACAGTAAAAACAAAATTCAAATAACCAACGAAGTTAAGGTCTCTGCACACAGCGGGCGCGGCGCGGCGGGACGGGACGGCGCGCGGCGACGCGACACTGAGGAGCTGTAATGTACTAGATATTACGGACGACGCCACACACAGCGTCGCGCCGAGCGGGACGGCTCTGTGTGGCGTCGCCCGTAATATCTAGTACATTACAACTCCTCAGTGTCGCGTCGCCGTCCCGTCACGCTGCGCCGCGCCCGCTGTGTGCAGAGCATTTAAAAATCATGTTAGGTAAAGAACGCGCAACACTAACGTATGACGTCAGTTGTAGGGAAGTCATAGAATCTCCATACTAACAGTAATTTTGTAGGAAAGGGACAGAGCATTACCACTTTATCCAAACCAAGAACTTGAAACATTTATATATTTCTAAAGACTTTATCAGTAAATTTGTAATAATAATTATAAATATCTCGGGATATTATAAATAATAATGAACACACTACCATATGACTAGCCCAAACTAGGAGAGAGAGAAACAGAGCCTGTACTATGGGTAGGTACTAGGCAACTGATAAACATACTTAAATATTTTTAAATACATACATTTTATAAATAAATTACACCCAGACACAGAACAAATACCTAACTGTGCTCACCACATAAAAATTTATCCCGGATTGGGATCGAACTTACCACCTCTGGCTTACCAGTCAGGGTCTAGTGACCCTGACTGGTAAGCCAGTAGACATACGCAGGCATAATTGGGCCGATTTCATATTAAGTTTCCTATACATTATCCAGTGCGAGACGGGACGCGACGTCGTGCGGGTCGCATTCGCCCTCAAGATGACTTCCAGGAGAAGTTGAAACGTTGGCCGAATCCAACATAAAATTAATTACGTGAGTTACCCGTTACGATCTTGCATTAAGATTCCTATCTATAACAAATTCTATATCAGTCCGATCCGAGTCTAGTAGTAGGTATCTCTAAACTCAAATTGACAACTTTTATACGCCGCTATTTCATCGCTCTACGCATAACTGCGAATTTAAATGCACCTTATTTAGGACAAGTTTGTTACCTTCAAGGATTTGTCAATAGTATAATCTTGTGTAAAGCCAGTTCGTCACATGATAAGCTTAAGTTGGATTTGCCGCGTGACTATTGCATAACTTTGGTTATAAAACTAGTAAGTAGGGTATCATTATGCAAGTATACATTTCTGTCCCTCCTTAGCCTCGTGATCAAGTGGTATGTACCGTTATTGCATCTAAAGTCTTGTGATGTCCTCTACCAAGCAGAATAAAATATACTTAAAGCCGATTTTACCGTTAAAATTAAACGCGATCAATGGACGCTAAACTCAGCTGCAGGACGCTGAACAGAGTTTAGCGTCAATTGATCGCGTTTAATTTTAACGGTGGAATAGGCCCTAAATCAGACAACTGATCGAATAAATTTTGTGTTTTCCCGCTAAATAACTTCAGTTAGTGGACTTAATCTCGTGTATTCGTGTACTCTCCGGCGAAACATTCTCAATAGGGAATCTATTGAGAATGTTTCGCCGGAGAGTCTCAACTGGGCCCATTTGAAACCGATAGTAGAGATACCCACTGAACTTGTTTCGCTGGGTCTTCACAGTTGGGGCAACACAAAGTCTGCCATAATAATAATATTGAATTCTTACCTTAAAATAGACATAACCATTCAGAAATGACGTAGGAAAATATATCTAAAACTATACATACATTTCTATAATTAAACCTATAAGTAATCTATTTGACAATAACTTGATAAAAGCTAGCTTAATAACTAAATCAAAACTATTATACTTAAACTAAATATTATTTCTAAATATTCTGTGAATTTAAATATCTATGGAAATAGTTATATCATTGTGTACTTAACATATGTTAAGTACAAACATGTTCTGACTATTTACAAGCGCATTTTTAAAGTCTACGTGAATAAAAACCATTATTTTTTTTAATTTGATTAAGACCCTTTTTGTCTATATCTTAGAAATTGATTCTACATAATTATGCCCATAAACTAAATGATTAAAAAAAAAATACAAATTGTGAATTCCGAAAAATATTGAATTCTATATTATGATAAAGAACGAATTAAAACGAAAGACACGAGATTTTTGTTAGGTCGGAAATGTACACCAAAAGAAAACGAAGTCATAATTTTCCCCCTAACAATGACGATCAAAGTAATGTCAACTTCCAATCAACTTAAAAGAGATCTCCTAACACGTCACAATTGTCCTTAATGTCTTATACCGCATAAAAAACCCAAGCTAAGCTATAAATGAGAGACCTAAAAGAATCAACTTTCCAAGCCATAAAAAGTTCCTTCCCTAATTGAATTTTACAGCGCTACTATAGCGAAGGTCCAGCGTTAAAAAAACAGTTGAAAGTGGAATATTAAGAAGAAAGTCGGGTAACAAGGAAAATGAACGCTGTAAAAGTTGTATAAGTCGCTGAGAAGCTACAAATGAGCGATAACCACCTGTTGCTACTGTATAGGGATACTTGGCTATTACTGGCAAGTCGCCAACAGATTAGTTTATGTGGCATTTCAAATATCGACAGTATGCGAGATGATTATCAACGAATTTTTAACCCTTTTACCTGGTTTAGAAAGTGGTTTTTGTGTTGCCTTAGTTACGCTAACAGGATTTGGAAAAATCTCAATATGGCCAAGAAAAATCAAATACTCTTCAGGTTCAAAGTATAATTTGATGTTCTCACCGTGCAGTACATGTTGGAACGTCGCAATTGTAAATTGTAAGGGATTAGCGACACAGTTGGAGCTGTGTCCATCATTTGGAGTGGAAAGCTTTTGGGGAGGCTTTTGTCCAGCGGTGGACGTCATACATTTTACGCAGACACAGATCAAATAATCGTGGTCATTACACAATAATCTATTCTAGGTAGGAAATAATCCTGGCTTAGCAGTCCAGCAGGTAATTTAGTAAGTATTAGGATGAAAATAAAAGAAATCTTAAAATCTACAAAATAACAGTACAAAATAACTTGCTCCTCTCGTGTTGCGAGTGTCCATGGGCGGTAGTGATCACTTACCATCAGGTGGCCCACTCGTTTGCCATCCTATTACGTATAAAAAATAAAATAAAATCACCCTATAACTACAAAAAAAAATACGCAGGTCGTATAGATGCCTAATAGATTTTCAAGTCTTGATTTTTAATTCCGACGTCAGTATCTAGGTCACCTAGTATTCGTAATTAAATTATTTGGTTTGTTTGATGTGGTTCTGAATGTTCTGATTTGGAGACTGGGACAAACTTAAAATATTTAACAATTGCAAGTATTGAGGGTAAACTCTGGTAAACTACAATCACACGACGCGAGGATACCTAATGCAGCGCGGCGGCGCGCTGCGTACCTGAGCTAATAAAAACATTCATTTATTATTATTATAATTTCTCGTTTATGTTTTGATCAGTGTTTTGATATAATAGTTGTTGTTCACTTGATCGTGCTGAACAACGGTACAGCTAGTGAGTCAAATAAACCGTTTCACGAGGGAAAAACCAAGAATGTGAAAATATCCGCTATTAAATAAATTTTACACTGTAAGAGACAAAGTTTCACTTGCATCGTGGGTTCATAAAACCACACAACGTTTATTTTTATTGTTATGGTTCGTAAAAATAAGATCTTCGTGGCTTTTTTACACATGGTTACAGATATTAAATCTAGTTAGTGTTGACAATGTTATGTTAACTGTTATCATTATGTATGGTGTAACAACAATTATAGAATCTCAAAGAATGTATCGTTTGTTCGTAGCTTAACGCAGATCGCCTACCCCGGATTGGTAGATGGTGCTGGTTCGAGACCCGCGGGACGATTAAATTTATGATTTCCCATTTTTGGAATTAGATTAACGCTTTGCATTGTGAATATTGCTATTACCTATTTGTTTAATTATGGAATCTATCATACCAAAGTAATTAACTTAGGTCTGTTAAATATTTATTGAATTTTTGTTATGTTTATATCTCGTGACCATAAATTATCAGGGGACTTTTTACACATTGTAACTGAAATAAAACAAAGTTATTGTTGAAAATATTAAACAATCTGTTATCATGCATTATACTGTTAATAAGTTTATAACAAATTGTATCTACGCGGTGTTTTAATGTTTATAAGCGCCGATGTTTGAGCAATAATAAATTATATTAAACTGAATAAATAATGATAAAGGTAAACTGTCTACAATTTGACTAATACCTGTAAGAGCTATGTCAAACTGTAGACAGTTTTATCCTCATTACTTTCTCATAATCTCAAAGAAAATAATACTTCTCTCTACTACTCTTCAGAATAAAACGGGATTTCTTAAAAAAAAAATGTACATAGAAGTGCAGGCCAGTATTTCTTTCACATTAATTAACTAAAATTTATAAAAAAAATAAAACTGATAAAACCAGATAATACTTACTTTAAACTGTCGAACTAATTAAGCTGTCCGGAACGCATAATTGGTCAACACGTTGCCCTATCACTTATTTAGTATCACTAGCGCGGCAAAATTATATTAAAAGAACTGAAGATACTCTGTGCTTTCCTAAGAAGGACACAACGTTAGATAGAAATGAAATTTTATTAAATATATGTTTAATTTGTATTTAATAAAATAAAATACACTTTATAGTACACAAAAAAGAACATTTTACAATGGAACATTGAACATATGTACCTACCTCTAATGTACGCAAGGCTACATATCAAGCTATGTGTTTCCAATTAAGCTGACCTGTCAATGTACGGAAATCCTATATAACGCGAGATCAGCTTATACTGGAAATGTATAGCTTGATGTGTAGCCGTGTGTACAGACGCCAGCACATCCAGCTACCCCGATCTGTCAAATTCCTTTCATAGATTTTCAACTTTATCACAAAAGCATAAGGTTCATTTTTAATTGGGGAAATTGGACAGATTGGGGTACATTGATGTGCTGGCGTCTGTACAATGGGCGGTCCTCTCGCGTTAAGCTATTTCTTCCAGAAAACCTTTGGATGGATAGGAATTGAATGTAACACATTCCAGTAACGGTACAATGTATTAATTAGGATCGTGCGTGACCATTTTAAGGTATGTAGTTAATATATAATAGTCTACTTGTCTTTAGTATGTCAACCATAAAATGTTTTCTTATTTTTATGGGTCATGTCCTTAAGAAAATCGTGAAAAGTGTTCTACACTGTAATTGAAATAATACATTGTCATTGTTGATATGGATAAAAATATCTTTCATTAGTCTCAACATTACTGAAGCCTAACAAACAAACATGGCGCTATAATTGATCTTCAATTGTTAATTTTATGTCATAATAGCAGTGCCCAGCGGTTTTACCCGCGTTAAATGTTATAAATTATCACAGCTCCTCCCCCGTAGTTGATAGCGTGATAATATGTAGCCTATATCCTCGTAAGGCCCAATGACCTAATTTAATGACAAAAAAATGTAGGCACTCCGGCCCAAGACAGTATTTAAATTCATTAAATTGCGGCCCAGCGACCTAAAATTATGACATGATATTTAATCCTATTTTTTGGTTTAAATAATCCCGCCAATTTAAATCTGCCACTACAAAAATATTATCCTTGAACGCATCTCTAATTTTGACAATGTCAACTTGACATTTTATAACCTAGAATCGGTCTTTTTGACGTTTCATCTCGTCTGGGTGGAAGTCTCGTGGAGATAGGTAAGTAAATCTTTTCATATCTTTATAATCATTGCATGTTGATGTCTGAATTTTATTGCAAACTGTTGTGGAAATGTTTTATTTTGTTCCTACTCATTTTTTTCATTGCTAAGTCATTCTAATGCAGTAATATATGAACGGTAAAAACTGTGTCCCAAAATAAGGTCGGTGGGTTTTTATTGTAAAAGTTAGCCTAACTTGTGTGTCATAATTTTAGGACGTTGGGTGTTTACTTTAGTTTTCCTTTGTTTAAGCCATGAACGACGAAGCTATAGAAAATCTGCTTGATCTGGACATATCCGAGTTCGAAGATGATGAAGATAACGATGATATCGATGATGTGGATTATCGACCTCAAGGCCGAAATCATCAGTCGGATAACTCCGAGGAATCATCTTCTGATTCTGAAAGCGAGTTTGCAGTTCCAAGTCCAGCGATTTCTAATTCGTCTGTTACGCGAGGGAGGAGCTTACAGATTCGAGGTGGCCGTCGACGTCGAGGAATTTCTTCGATTTCTCGACATAGTAGTAGAAGAGGAACCACATCTCGGGGGAGAGTGCATCAGCCAGCGGAAGTTGTAGATGACGAAGATATTGGCAGTTACGATGGACAAGCTGGAGGTTGGATAGAAAAGGATTTTGTTCCTGATATAATTCCCTTTATACAGCCATCGTTTTTACCTCTTAACGATGAAGAATTCAATAAAATTGATTACTTTCGTCGATACGTAAATGATGACCTGATGCAAATGATTGTAGATAGATCCAATGAGATGTATCTATCAAGAAACGGCCAATGTTTAAATTTGACACTTTCCGAGTGCTACATTTTTTTTGCAATTAGTTTGGCTATGTCTTGTATTGGATATCCGATTCTACGCATGTATTGGCAACATAAGTTTCGTGTTGGTTTTGTAGCTGATCATATGTCACGAAACAGATTTTTCACTCTTCGAAATTCTATAAAACTAGTTAATGACAACGACTTTTCTGCTGAAGATAAAAGTAAAGACAAGCTCTGGAAGGTTCGCCCACTTATCAAAGAAATTCTTAAGGGTTGTCATTCCATACCAAAAGATCAAAAATTGTCAATCGACGAAATGATCATTCCTTTTACGGGCTCCTGTGGAATGAAGCAATATTGCCCAGGTAAACCTAATCCCACAGGTTTAAAAGCGTTTGTCTTGGCGAATCCTGCAGGTGAAGTGTGTGGTTTTGATATATATCAAGGGGCAACTACATATCCTTCTTATGCTGACACATCATTTGGATTGGGAGAAAAGGCAGTTCTTGCCTTAACGGAGGATTTGATGCCGGGACATACAATTTACTGTGATAGGTACTTTACCTCCGAGACACTGATTTTGGAATTAAAAAACAGAGGCCTGATGTGCGCTGGTACATTAATGAAGAATAGAGTGCCGAAGCCCGCAAGATTATTACTCAAAGAGGACAAAGACTTAAAGAAAGCAGGGAGAGGGAGTTATCAAGTATTAGTCAACTATGACAAGAATATAGCTATAACTAAATGGCTCGATAACAAACCAGTCACTTTTCTGTCTAATGTGCACGCTGCACAAACTGCTGACACCTGTCAAAGATGGTGTAAGCAGAATAAAGTTTATGTTACTGTCCCAAGACCGGAAGTAGTAAAACAATATAATTCTAATATGGGAGGAGTCGACCTTGCTGATCGTCTCTTTGCTGTGGCACCGTCAAGATATCGAACAAAAAAATGGACAACGAGATTTGTCGCGCACATGTTTGATTTGGCTATAACTAATTCATGGTTAAATTACAAAAAATATCAGATACGCAAAAACGTCCCGGTGAAAAAAATTCAACAACTGAGGAGTTTTAAAATGGAAATAGCTGAAATTTTAGTATCTGCGAATGTCTCCACTAGTTCCGAAACAGAAGACGAAGAACAGTCTCGGCCTAAACGCTCTAAAGCAGCTGTACCGCTTCCTAGCGCAAGTTCAAGAACTCACGGTGCACTCCATTTGCCCTCTGCTGGAGAAGTTCAAAACAGATGCAGAAGACCAGGATGCAACAAGAAAAGCACAATTATATGCAAGAAGTGCAACATTCACTTGTGCCTCACTAAAGAAAGAAATTGTTTTTATATGTTCCACACTGAGATTTACTGATTTTGATATTTTTATTTTTGTATTTTCTTTTTTGATTATATTACCGATTATTGTGATACGAGAACTTGAATATTACTAAAAGGCTATTGTGATTGATTGCTTTAAATTCAATTGTGATTGATGTTAAGATTTTAGACAAGCAGTGTGACCATATGCGCTTAGAGTAAGGTTATTTTGAGCGCGCGTAAGGGACAGGTCTTACGGTCACCGTGTTTAGCAGTAGTAGTAAGGTTTTTATTTTGTTATGTGATTAATAATAAGTCTAATAATACATTGTTTCCTAAAAATGAGACTGATTTATTGAGTTTGTTACGTAAAACGATTAATTATTAGAATTAATAAATATGTTTTTAATAAGTTTTTATTTTATTTCTGATTTAATTTGTAATTTCATGATAAAAAATTGATAAAATTTCATTTATTTAAAATAATATTATACATAAAACTACGGCCCAGTGACCTAAAAAAGGGACAAATAATTTCAACATATTTAATGCATGAAATAGTTAACTTTAGATAATATAAAATAGTCCTTAAAAGAATTAAGTCAAAAACATTTCTTGAAAACACTTTTTTATTAAATCAAAATTCTGGGCCGCAACCACTTGCACCTATTTTTAGTACATTGGGTTGTAACTTATATCGGCCTAAATTTAGGTTGGGCCTTACGAGGATATGTTGCCCCGAACTCTTAGTAATATTCATGCAAAATTTGAAGTAAATCCATGCAGTACTTTTTGAGTGTAGCTCGGACATACAGACAAACAGACAAAAATTCTAAAAACTATATTTTTGGCTTCAATATCGATTGTAGATCACGCCCCAAGTATCCTTTAAAAAATATTCAATGTACAATTTTGACTTTCCTACGATTTTATTATATGTATAGATTAGTGGTACAAAAATACGAAAATCGCTTGCTTATCTTCTGCAAGATATGAAATAAGGGGGCGGGTTTGTTTTAGTCGTAGTAAGTCAACAGCTTGTTTTGAGACTCTTTGATAAGTTCTTTGCGGGATGGTATGTTTCTTTGCATATATTAATATTGGTGTATATAAGTATTCTAAGTGTAGGATTTATACCCAGCTCTACTTTGAGATACTTAAGAAGTTTAAAGTTCAGAGAAACTTGTGAATCTGATTGAGGAATCCATTTCTCAAGTTTTAAGGTTGGATAGGCTGCTAAATATGATACATATGTTAATACCGACAATATGAATTATATATACTATAAATACCAGCAAATTATAATATAATTATTAATTAAGTATCAGCTGAGTCAGATAGTCTTTGAAGAGTTTTAGAAGTGTTCCTCTTACTACAACGCCTTCTAACTAGAGGCTCTCACCGATCCTAAAACGATCGGCGAGGTTAAGCAACTAAGCTCGCGGTCAGTCCATAGATGAGTGACAACCAAAAAGGTTTAATTTCGGACCGTCTGCGTGCGTCATTCTCGGTTGTAATCATTAGGCAACAGTCCTTAAGCCATATCGAAGGCCTACTAGGCGGCTATAACAACTCTGACACTATGGTAACCACTGCCCATACGATTAGTCAGTAAATAGTTGATCAATGACTTGAAGTTGATATATCAATGACTTAAACATAGATAACAATAACTTGTTTGTACGCTTTATATGATTTAGAAAGACTAATAAGCATTAAATGACAAAGGAAGTGAGTACCAGGTCAGCATCTCCTGTTTCAATTCTAATTGCCTAGATAAAAAAAAAACATTTAGTTAGGTTTGTATGACTTTGGATCAGGAATAATATTGACTGATTGCGAACGTTTTTACATATCAATAGTCAAAGGTACAGACGCTAGCACATCCAGCTACCCCAATCTGTCAAATGTGTTTTATAGATTTTCAACTTTATCACATAAGCATAAGGTTCACTATCAATTGGGGAAATTTGACAGATTGGGGTAGCTTGATGTGCTTGCGTCTGTACATAAGATTTCTTTGAAAATACTTGATTGTTTATTCATACATTGTTTACTTTTCGGTATGTACAAGTTGTTTCAGTGAAAATATGAGCAAAAGTTTCATAACCTATTCTATGTGAGTTATTTGATCACGCACGAATGTAATATGCCATATCGAATGCTAAATCATTGAAAATCAATTGATCGAATTCTATCAATCTAATGTCTACATAGTTGAACAGTCATTTTATTGAATGGTTAATAGATTGAACAATCAATAAGCCATGAACAGTCAACGGCAGTCAAACCTCTGTAGTCACACCTACTATAGGCCACATTTGCAATTAAAATGCATATACTTACTATACAGTTGTTGGTTCTAGCTTGGTAGAAATCGTAATAAAACTTAGTGTGGACTGTGTATATTGGTATATTGAAGAAAGCTTTTTTTTTTTTAATATTTAGTGACAATGTCACACAGATCTTCCTAGCCCCAAACTAAGCAAAGCTTGTACTATGGGTACCAGGCGATGATATACATACTTATATAGATTGATAAATACTTAAATACATAGAAAACATCCATGACTCAGAAACGAATATTCGTGCTCATCACACAAATATTTGCACTTACCAGGATTCGAACCCAGGACCACAAGCTTCGTAGGCAGGAGCACTATCAACTAGGCTTCGGTGAAAGAATTAAATTTGGAACATTAAGAGCGTTGAATTGGCGATAACCGTTGGCACCGGTGGACATTCACGGAGTGTGTCCGAAGTGGGGGGGCCGCCCGCATGTTAGCCGCCCGGTCGGCCGCACCTCTCTCAGGCCCGTTTTCGTGCGCGAACACAGTACTGAAAGTATAATGGTAAGTTAAGTTCTGCTGTTTCCAATTTTAATTAATAATATAATAATAATACCCGGCTAGTATTTGCACAGGGCCCTCTGATCTTGTACTATGGAAACCAGATAATTGATTTACTACATATACTACTTTTCTTTTGTAAATACATACTTCTATAGCTAATTACACCCAGTCTGAGGATAAACAGACAAGTTCATGCACACAAATATCTGTCCTGGGTGGGAATCGAACCCTTCCTCCTCCTCCTCCGGCGTGAAAAGCAAGCATTTGCCAACCACGCCAACAGGCTCGTCATTTATCTATAATATTGTATTTAGAAAGATGGATGTCATCATCATCATTTAAAATTGACCACTGTAGCTGGGAAAATCTCGCTGAAAATAGAGTTGAATGGCGCAAACGTGTAGTGGAGGGTCGTAAGATCTGTGATGAAGCCTGGTTCGGAGTACTTGCTGATAAGAGTCAGAAGCGACATGAAAGCGGCTCGGCACCAACCACCGCAAACTTCTCTTGTCAGGCCTGCGGCAGGCTATGTCGCTCTCGCATCGGTTTGTTTAGCCACCATAAGAAATGTCTCTGAGACAATGCGCCGTAAATCGTCTGTAACAGACGCAAAGGCCATATATACATCATCATGTCAGCCTAATGACGTCCGCTGCTGGAGGTGGGGAGGGAGGCACGCAAGGCCTCCCCAAAAGATTTAAACTAAGGGATTATTTCCATAATTTGGAGGGATATGCCATAATCATACTGCGATTGCCAACACATCTGCCAAGCATGGGCAGACGGGTTGGCAATCGCAGTATAGTACACAGAGAGACGCTGCTGCCCGTTCACTGGGAGGTATGCCCTTGCGTCGATATTTACGCCCCCACGGGTTGAAATGGGGTGGCGAAATCAAAATAAAAAACCAAAAAGTCATTTATTCCGTTAAAATATTACATTTGTGTGGAATCGTAAATTTTTTTTACCTATTACCTTATTTATATTTCCTACCGTGCAGTGCATGACGTGGCAGCTACTGAGAAACACTGCCAGAAAACTCAGTAGTTAATTTAGAGCGACTCAATCCCAAGCTGTTTTGTCACTTAAATAATCAGAAGTTTTGTAGTGAGACCTGCTACACAATTTGGCTTTTATAATTCTTTTAAACTTATTCATAGACATTTCTCGGATATCACTGGGAAGTTTGTTATAGAATCTTATACATTGCCCCATAAAAGAGTTACTTACTTTGTGGAGACGGGTGGTATGTAACACAAAGTTATGCTAATCTAGTATTTAATTATGAGTATATATAGGCGACATTATCTTTATCTTTTTTCGCCCTCATCAATGCTCGCGTGATATAACGTCAGGTTTTCGGGATGAAAAGTATTATGTGTTTATTAACCCAGAAAAAGTGGGTACAAAATTTCATGACCATCCGATCAGTAGTTAAGGTGTGAAAGCGAAACAAAAAATATTCGAGTCGATAATTGTATGTACGAGTGTATTTGGCAAGTTGTAGTTCTTCGTTGTTCAGTTAAATAAAGCTTCTTAAGTTTTGTCCACTATTACATCTTGTATTCAAGAGAAACAGAATTCGCTACAATCCTATTTTATTCAAAACTACGCATCATGATGTAAATAATATAATGAATGATGCTATAAATAAACACGCAGCTATTCCGATAGCTATTCAGCTCGATAAAGAATTCATTGTCCCTTATTTCATTCATTTCAAAACGGCACAATGTTTTCAAAGGCGTCCCTTTTCATGCCGTAGGTAAGTATTACATTGTGAGAGAATGATAATAATAGATATCTGAATCTTATCAGTGTAGTCACGAAATGGGTACATTGTCATCCACCCAACCATGGTTTTGATAAAAAATACCTTGCGGTGGTAAAACATGTTCTTCAGTACAAATTTTTATTGGCTGGAATCCAGTTTGTCAATTAGGAAAACAAAATTTTGACCCTCCCATACAAAATTCAATGGCAATCAGCTTCAGTTGATTGCCATTGCATTTTTTTGCATGGGGGGATTGTTTAAGAAAGTTAATAGTTTTTTTGTATATTTTCTAAGTTGTTGTTTTACTCGTTGTTAAGTTGAATAATAATATGCAAATTAAGCTCCTTAAATGGTCTCCTCCATTACTGTTTGAATTTGTATAAAAATCTATTTATGTTAAAGTTATAATAACCCTTCAAAAATTAATATCAAAATTGCAATTTTTATAGAGTAAAATAATCTGAAGAACAAGTTTGACGAAATAAAACGTTTTCTTGTCGTTTGATTACTGAAACAAATTGAAATTGCTTTTGTCTTGGAGAAGGAAATACGCAAATGCTAAACCATGGCTTTGTCGATTTTAATATTGTTTTCTTTTTCACACATAATAATTCGTCGAGAGCGTGATAGTTGTAGAAGCAGGGACTTCTCTTAAGTAGCTTAGGGACTCACAGAGACAACGTATCAACATGTTCTAACTGTTTAGAAGTCCATTTTTGAACTCAAAGTTAACCCTTTCCCGGGCAGTGGGAATATAGTTACCACCACATTTTGAACTCTATTAGCTTACAATAAGGCCTAAAACCAATAAATTAGAAATATACCTACTGCCTTGTAAAGGGTTAAAAGTTTTTGAATATAAACCTAAAAATATATTTTAAGTAACTAATGCAATCAGGCATTACTGTTGGGAAATGCATAATATTTCGCTAAATGTCAGTTTAATCAAGCCGGCTTGATTACACTGACAATTAGCGGAATTAGCACTACATAATAAATTTGTATGTTGAACCTTTTTATCTTATTTATTTACTCGAAACCTTCTTAATCCGAAATACGTTATAATGCCAAAAGCGATCACATTTGAAGTAGTTCTGTACAACATATATGTATGTATGTGTTACGGTACACCGAATGTAACCTATTTCGCCGAAGCCGTAATGTAGTGACCTCGTATTAATCAGCTAATTCCCTAACATAGCGTTTTGAGTGACACCACACAGTTTTACGTTGATTTGGTTGCAACTGTTGATAGAACATTTTTGTTTTTTGTTATAACGACAGGTAATATCTTTTAGTTTATGATAAGTGTAACATATTAAATTATAATATTATCCACACACGGTTATCTCGTCCCAAGCTAAGCAGAGCTTGTACATGGAAACCAGATAACTGATATACTAATTCTCTTTTGAAAATAGATATTTCTATTGATACTCACGCAAACAGACATGTTCATGCACACAAATATCTGTCCTGGGTGGGAATCGAAGCCAAGACATGTGTGAAAGGAAAGTATTTACCAACCACTCCAAAGTATTAGTACACTTAAAGTATTGTCTAGATGTATCGAAATTTAAGAAATCCAGCAGATGTTTGCAAATGCATTTTGTGCCAATGGGCAACGTTCCTGAATAATCCAAAGACACTGCAGAAGGACCTCAAACTAAACTCTTGAGGTCTGGACTGGACTTCTAAATGGAACTGAAATGGTTGAAGTAGTCACATTAGGTCACACACAATGGCCCAATTAGAAAGCCAAGTGCAGTAACCAATCACCCAACTGTTATAATCACCGTAGCCTAGTTGGTAGTGCTCCTGCCTACGAAGCTGGTGGTCCTGGGTTCGAATCCCGGTAAGTGCAAATATTTGTGTGATGAGCACGAACATTTGTTTCTGAGTCATGGATGTTTTCTAGGTATTTAAGTATTTATCTATCGTCTCCTGGTACCCATAGTACAAGCTTTGCTTACTTTGGGGCTAGGATGATGTGTTTTTTTTTTTTTTTTTTTTTGTACACACAGTAAAAAGTAAATAAAAGCAAGTATACAAAACGAAAGAGTACAAAGGCACTGCTTATTTCTAATGAAATCTCTTCCAACAGGCCCGCGAGAGGAGATATAGTATGAAAGAGGAATTGTGTGTAGGTTAGTCTTAATATTAAATAAAAACTCAATAGTCAGAAAAATATATATAAACTTACATACAAATACTTAAATAAATACATATATAAATACATAAACAGTTCTAAACATACAACCAATACAATAAATAAATATATATTAACATAGACAGAGAAAATGTAATTTCACTCGTTTTTTGAATAACGATAGAGTGTCACAGTTTCTTATGTTAGGCGGAAGTGAGTTCCATAACCTGACCGCGCGGACAGTAAAGGATTGGGAGTAGAATTCAGTTTTATGGGATGGGAATTTTAGGAGGGATATAAGGTGTGTGACATTGTCCCTAGATATTTATTATTTACTTATTTATAGAGCTTATGGCTAAATAAGGGAATCTGTGCGCAATATTTCATGTCATGTTTTATCGCCGTGCTACCAGAATATATATAACAGAGACAGAACAGAACGTGCACCTGTGACTGATGGACACTCTCTTCCCTCACTGTCTTTATCCGATTGGATGAGGCCGATAGAAGTTAGCCGAGGGACCGATAGCTTTTATACTCTCCGAGGCACGAAGGATTGTTACTGAGTCTTTGCCAGTATTTCTAAGTAGTCATAATAATAGTAAATATCCTGGGACATTATTCACACACAGTCATCTGATCCCAAACTAAGCAGAGCTTATACTATGGAAACCAGATAACTGGTATACATACATATACTATTTTTCTTTAGTAAATACATACTTATATAGATAATTTACGCCCAGACTCAGGACAAACAGACATGTTCATGCAGACAAATATTTGTCCCGGGTGGGAATCGAACCCACGACCTCCGGCGTGAAAGGCAGCGTATCTACCAACTACGGCAACAGGGTCGTCAGCTAGCTCGTCAAGTATCGGCCACTGCATGCTAGGGTAAACAAATGACAACCAAAATTAACTTGTGATAAAGTTCTACGCAGCGTTGGCAGGCCTCCTACACGGTGGACCGATGATATTGTGCGGGTCGCGGGAAGCCTTTGGATGCGGGTAGCGCATTGTGGAGATCCTTGGGGGAGGCCTTTGTCCAGCAGTGGACGTCTTTCGGCTGATATGATGATGATGATGAAAGTTCTACGTATCTACTCGTATGACCACGATTTCATCAACTATAATTATTATTATTAAGTGTTTATCACACTAGCAGCTAGTAAGCTGATGCGTGTGTTTTTGTTTGCAATTTGGAAAATTTGTCAAGTCTGTTTTTGAAGCAGTTTAAATTGGGTGCCTTTATGACAGTTTCAGGAAGTTTATTCCACTCATTGACCACACGGTTTGGCAGGAAGTGTTTTAGTGGATTGCTTTTGTGCGGTATTCTGCTTAATTTTAGGGAGTGTCCTCTCAGATATTGATTGTCACCTAGAGTAAACAAGTCCCTAATTCCTGCTACATTGTAGGACCCAGACAAAATTTTGTAGGTTTCAATGAGACTTCCCCTCTGTCTACGTTTTTCGAGAGAAGTGAGGCCAAGGTCTTTTAATCGTTCCTCATATGGTTTGTTTCTCAGTACTGAAGAACTAATCCATAGTATGTTTTAGAACTCAATTGATAACTTACTTATAAATAAATAATAAATATCTTGTGACAACTAACACATTGCCATCAGATCCCAAACTAGGCAGCCTGTACATTGGCAACCAGGCAACATATGACATACTCATATATTTCTAAATACATACTTACTATAGATAAACTACACTCAAACCCAGAACAAAGATATGTCCTGTGTGGGGGTTAAACCCATAACCCTATATTTAGCAGTCAGGGTTACTGACCACTAGACTAACAGGTTAGGCGAATAATGATGATGTCTCCCCGGCCGAAATGTGGCCACGGCAGCCATTCTCAATGGAGATTAGCCAATTGCGCAGGACATATTATAGTGCACAAATATATTGTGCGCAAAAACAGGGGCACTTTCTATTCCATCACTCTCATGATCCGATAGGACGACTAGCGACACGACCGGAAAGAGCTCAGGTACAGGACCGACGGCTTTACATGCTCTCCGAGGCACGGGGTGTAATACCGCCAACTTCCAGACTTCGAGCTGATACTGAGAAAATTCTATTTACGGAAAAATCCCAAAAACACTTTGGCCCGACCCGGAAATTGAACCCAGGACCTCATTTTCTGCGGTTGAACACGCTACCGCTAGACCAACGAGGCAGTCATATGCAAACAGAAATTTGAACCTTATTATCTAATATAAGATGCAATATGATAAAGGCAGCGTACTATTGTAGATTATCCACTTCATTTTCATCAAGCTGCCAAGTCTTGCGTAAAGCAGCTACTAAACCGATTTAATAGTCTCTTGCACACTTCGGGTTATAAACGCGATAATCAACGTGATATTTAATGCAAGAGAATTGCAACGGTGTAACATTCTAATATGTATGGTAATATATTGGCATCTCTAACAAGCTGTGCTGATTGTTGTTTGTGTGGCTCGCGAGTCCCCATCGTTTCTCTAGTTGGTAAATATTTTGATCAATTGCTCTGTTGCCAAAATCATTACTCTCCTTTTTGCTTTACGTATGAATAGAATAGAATAGAATAGAATATGCATTTATTTCTCTCATCACAACATACATACAGAGACATACATCCCGAATTTATGCATTATGTGTGTATGTATGTTCTCCTGCCTTATCAACCTCTTATTTTAATCTGCCAAATCAATTGTCCTTTAAGTGAGATAGGTTACCTTTTAGCTCTAGTAATCCTACGTTACCCCTGAATATCGCTAGCGCTGTGTTGTTTTCTTTAATGATCAGCTTTAAACACACATAAACTGTCATTACAGGCTCATAAAACCTAATTCAATAGCCTATGTACCTATAAATTAAGAACAAAAATGGTAACAAAAAAGTAAATAAATTGCACAATAAGTGGCCTGTGTGGATTCGTCCAGCGTGCACGAAAAGAGATCAATTCTGTGAGCCAACATGTTGAGCGGCCGTAGCGCACGCGTGATCGGCGCGCGCGGCTGCTCCAGCCGCCACCGCCCCACGTGCTCATCCGGGTCCCGTAGCCTGAACACCTCCAACACGTTCTGATAATAGGTTTTGCCGCGCATCACTTTAAATATGTAGACGCTGAGAGCGACCTCCCTTCTCACTTCAAGCCTGTAATACCCCACCATACCCAGAACGAATAGAGTAGGGTAAAGGAGCGGATAGCCCTTTACCCTACTATATAAAAGTAAGGAGGCCAACGATCATTCCCTACCTACCGAGTTTAATAGAATTTTTATCGTACAGAAGAAGTGTATCAGAGCGATATGTGGCGCGTTTAACTAATTCGATTTTCATACATTATGTGCCCTATCATCCAACAGTGATTTATTTATTATTACTGAATTTACCGGTGTATACGTCTCTGATATGGCTATACGACTATTCTCATTTGGCTACAATAGCAGAGCGTGTCCACCAAAGCAGGTAAAACTAAGAAATTAAGCCACTAAAGCGGCCTACCATCTATAAGTAGTATAAGTTAGGCACATCCCTTCCATTTAAACCCAAGGTCGTTTCAAGGCCCATCCGGGAACAGGTGTAGTTGTGGGTAGTTGTGGAAAATAGTACTACAGTTTTTAAGTGCTTAATTGAAATTTAATTAAAATTATAATACATACTTGATTTTAAGATTAAATGTGCTTAAAGTTAAGGTAACTCACATAACCTACCAGCCCAGTGTTATTGTCACAAACCACTTGTTTCTTAATACACATCACAAGTTCACTATGCAGTCCATGCAACAAAATCTCTCCAGTTTAAAAGAACATCTTCTGAAGCGGATGACTGAGTTTGAGGAGCTCCATAAGCCATCCAGCACACCTGCAGCTCCAGATACATTGGCCAAAGACTTTGCAGAATTCAAAAAATTTGTGTTGAGCTCTTTAAATTGTTTCCAGCAACAACTAGATGTACTTGCAGGATGCATTGACCAAGCAGAGATGCGAGGGAGAAGAAAGATGCTGCTATTCCATGGGATACCAGAACAGAAGAAGGAGAATTCCTTGGAGGTCACAGTTGCCACCGTCAAAAACCATCTCATGTTGTTAGATTTCTCTAATAAAGACATTCAGCGGTGTCAGCGTCTTGGTCATATTCCATCATCTGACAAGCCAAGGCCAATTCTGGTAGAATTTGAAAGCTACCAGGTGAGAGACAACATCTGGTTTGCCAAAACGAAGTGTAAAGGCTCTGGTGTCACAATATCAGAGTTCCTGACCCGGCCCCGTCACGAAACCTTCATGGCTGCACGCCAGCGCCACGGAATTTCAAATACTTGGACTCGGGACGGAGTCATATATATCCTGGATCGAGGTGGCAGCCGCCACAAGGTCGTCTCGATGGAGGATCTCAACAAGATCGGCTCTGCGCCGCAGCACACCAAGGAAGACGCTTCGAAAATCGCGGCCACGGACACGTCTACTACGGCTGCAGTCGGGAAAACTCGAAGAACTAAGAAGTAATTCATGTTGACTTAATTTGTATCTTCTTAATATTGTTTACGTGTGTTTACGCACATTAGCGATGTTTTTACATAATTGCATTTACGTATTTTCTGTTTCTACCTATTTTATTCATAATTTTTTATTGATTTCTAACTTTAAGTGTTGTTATGTTCTCATATTCTGAATTGTTTAGAATTCTATGATTTCTTTGTTATAACTTTACGTCATTTCATTTGTGATCTTTTCCACACTTGCATAATAGAAACGTCAAATGACGCGTTTAACTTTTAATATGACACCATACCATAGACATCCTGTAATTCTACTACACGCTACTAGATTTCAAACGGGGTGAGTAGAAACAAACTTAAAACTCTCATTAATTCTCTTTACGCACTGAACTGGTAGGTTAGTTAAAGGTGATATTGCGTATTGTATATTTATTTGTTTTGTATTGTTGTTCTTAAGTATTTTACATATATTTATATTATTTAGTTTATTGAATTATTTTGTTTTTTATGTCTAACACCGAAGATGAAAGTAGTGATTCTGAATCATATTTTTCGGCCAATAGTGATGGCGACAGTTTTATTAGTATTCCATCGCTTGGGGATACGTTGGAATCCCACTTTGCCGATGTATCGCGTAATTTCAATGTGATTCATATAAATTCCCAAAGTATTCCGGCTCATTTTTCCGATATGCTGGCCAGTTTCCAATGTAAAAATATTCATGCTATCCTTGTTTCTGAGTCTTGGCTCAAACCTTGTCTCCCTTCAGCCTCTTACTCACTACCTGGTTTTCAGCTCATCAGAAATGATCGAACTGGAACCGGTGGTGGTGGAGTTGCGATATATCTTCGTCATCATTTCAACTACTCTATTCTTAGTTTATCCTCTCAGCCACCTTCACCAAACGCTGGTGAACATCTTCTACTTGAAGTTGAGCTACACCATTCCAAAATTTTACTTGGTGTATATTACTGTCCTTCTCTTCGTATAAATTTCTTTTCTTCTTTTGAGCTCTTACTTGAAACATTCACTCCCAATTACGACCACTCAATTATAATGGGTGATTTTAACACTTGTCTGTTAAAGAACGACTCTCGTTCATCCTTGTTAACTTCTGCTGCAGAATCTAGTAACCTTTGTATTCTTCCTCTAAATGCAACTCATCATTTCCCCAATTCCACTCCTTCGCTCCTTGATATTATTCTTGTCTCTTCTCAAAACCATGTCGCTAAGCACGGGCAGTGTTTAGCAGATGCCTTTTCTTACCATGACCTTCTCTTCCTTTCTTACAAAATTCGCCCACCTAAGGCAAAATCTAAAATACTAATGCAGCGCAATTTTGGTGGTATAAACTTGGAACATTTCCGAGCAGATGCTAACAGCATTGACTGGTCATCTTTAATAGCTGCAGAGTCGATTGACGAAAAGGTGCAAATATTTAACAAAACAATTATTAACCTCTACGATGTACATGCTCCGAGTCGTGCCATCAGAGTTAAACATTTACCTGCGCCATGGCTATCTGGGGAAATAAAAATACTTTTGGACAAAAAAGCCTCTGCCAAATCTCGTTTTAGGAGTAGACCTAACGACTTCAATCGGGAGAAATATATCAACTTACGAAATCATTGTAATAAGGTGTGTAGGAGTGCACAACGCCAACACATCCACAGCTCCATTGAAAATGGAGATCCTGCAAAAATATGGAAATTTCTACGTTCTTTGGGAGTAGGAAAAGCTCAAAATAACGCTATTCCAAAAAACTTTGATGTTAATTCTTTGAATAAACACTTCTCTGCTTCGCCCAATTTCAACAGGGCAACCAAAACTAGTACCTTAAATTCTCTTTCATCGATTCCTACTCCCAATTACACTTCCTTTACTTTTAGTCAATTTTCTGCTTGTGACGTTAAGAAGAGTGTCGAATCCATTTCATCAAATGCAGTCGGAAACGATAGTATTACCCGTAATATGGTCCTTCCTATCCTCAATGAAATCCTTCCTATTATTTGCCATATCCTAAATTCTTCTATTAACCTTGGCATTTTTCCAGCTTTATGGAAAGATGCTAAAATTATTCCTCTCCCCAAAAAATCCAACCCCACATCCTTTTCCGATTATCGCCCAATTTCCATATTACCTTTCCTCTCCAAAGTCCTGGAACGCCTCATTTATAATCAGTTTAGTACCTTTCTTACCAAAAATAATCTCCTCAATCCTTACCAATCCGGTTTCCGTCCTGGACACAGTACGACCACGGCCCTGGTCCATATTACGGAGGACATAAGATCTAGCATGGAGCGCGGAGAACTGACAGTGCTTACTCTTCTGGATTTCAGCAATGCGTTTAATACCGTAGATTTTGACATACTACTTGGAATCTTGCGCTCTCTTAACGTATCTCCAACGGTCATTGACTGGTTTCGTAGTTACCTGTCTGGCCGCCGGCAGTCTATTTGTATCGATGACACTCGTTCCTCTTGGTGCAACACAACTGCAGGCGTTCCTCAGGGTGGCGTTTTATCTCCTTTACTTTTTGCAATTTTTATAAATTCTATCTCTAACCAACTTTTCTCCTCCTACCACCTTTATGCTGACGACCTTCAGATATATTTCCAAACTCCCCTAGATAGGTTATCTTTTGCGGTCAGTCACATAAATACAGATTTAGACAAAATTTGTGGGTGGAGTCGTGCATACGGGCTTCAAGTCAATCCCATCAAGACACAAACCATCATAATCGGTAGCCCGAGGATGATATCAAAAGTGCCATGGTCACAGCTTCCACAAATTATGTTCGATGGTACTGTAATTGAGTTCAGTAGAAGTGTTAAGAATCTCGGCATCTTTTTCGATCGCAATTTGTCCTGGGATACTCAAATGAAGTGTGTTAGCCGTAAACTATACGCATCGTTTGGTTCTTTACGTCGACTACGCAATTTCCTGCCTATGACCACTAAAATTGCGCTCGCAGAATCCCTTCTTCTCCCAATACTAGATTATGCAGATGTCAGCTATCTGGATCTTACCCAAAACCAGCTTGATAAACTTGAGCGCCTCCAAAATGTCTGCATAAGATTCATATTTGGCCTTCGCAAATATGATCATGTCTCTGAATTCCGTACCAAGCTCAAGTGGCTATCTATACGCCTTCGTCGGGATACTCATATACTTTCATTGCTCTACAACATTTTGTTTACTCCATCCTTTCCTTCATACCTTAAAAAACGGTTTTCTTTTCTATACGAGTCACATTCGAGAGTTTTGCGATCATCGGAAAATCTTAAGTTAAAAATGCCAGCGCATTCCACAACCTTTCTTGATAAATCCTTCGCTGTTCAGAGTGTTCGTTTGTGGAATGCACTGCCAATAACAGTACGCCAAGCACAAAGTTTACACAAGTTCCAGAAAAGTGTAAAGGATTACTACCTATCACTATAGGATACATTGACAGAACAAGTAGGTAATATTGTGATATGTAAGTTTCTATCTATTATAGGTATGTATGTATTTATATAGTGTGTATGTATGTGTATAGTATGTATATGTATAGTATGTATGTATATAGTATGTATGTATATAGTGTAAATAGTAGGTATATATAGTAGGCTCTTGTACTGAGTACCAACGGGTACTGTTAACAAAGTATACGTACACCGACAACTGCCCTCTTAAATAATCCCTATTATTTTCCATTCTTTGGTTGTCTGGAAGAGATCACATTTTAGTGATAAGACCGCCAATTGTATACTTTTTATTTACATGCTCCTGTAATGTAAGATCTTAATATTGGTGTACAATAAAGAGTTAATCTATCTATCTATCTATCTAAAACGTATACCTTGAAGGCAATAAATCGCCTTACGATTATATTGACGTAACAATCAGTGCCGAATACCGAAAAGGTCATGGCTTCTTCGATCGTTATAAGTTGCCATGTAGTTTTCAAGCTTACGGCTAGATTTATACAAGAAGCTATTTGGGTCTTTTTAAATTCCTGAAACAAAAGATGCATTTAATGCAACTAATCTATGTAAAGGAGCTGCGCATTGCAATTGAGGAACTCTCCCAGTGTTTGGACACGTTAACGTTTGGTAGTGCAGAGGTGAATAAAATGCCAACGTTGGACTTATCTCTTAAATCTGTCACTGACAGTTATAGCAATAATTGAGTGCATAAGCAATGACATCAACTGATAATAGTGGATAACAATTGTAAAAAAAACAAACTGATAGGACACTTATAAGACCACGAGCACTCTCGAGAGCAAATGACTGAAAAGCTTTTTGTTTACAATGAAAATTATTCCTTATTTTAAATTGTATGATAGGATACAGAGTGCGCTATGTATCCCAAAAATGGGTATACCCAGACCCAGGATAACTATAATGTGTGGTTCATACAAATAGCTGTGCCGGGATCGAATCGAACCAAAGAATATGTTGTAGCGTGCCAGTTTAGAGCATTAGTGTATTTTTGTGCATTAGTATAGTTTGATTATACTATAATCTTATTTTATTTATTATTATATATTTAATTTTATTTATTATTATTTATATATAATATTCAATAATATTTTCTTACCTATTATATAACTATCAAATGTCAGATGACACTAGTGATAATGATGACTTCTTTTCTCTCAGCAGTGACAGTGACAGCTTTATCAGTCTCCCATCTCTCGCCGATACCATCGAGTCGCAGTTTTCTGATGTACCAAAGAACTTTAATGTTGTCCATATTAATGCACAAAGTATCCCGGCACATTTCCCGGATATGCTGGTCAGTTTTGAATGTAAGACTATCCACGCAATTTTAGTCTCAGAATCCTGGCTAAAACCATGTCTTCCGTCATCTTCCTATTCACTCCCGGGTTTTACACTAATACGCAATGACCGCTCGCCTGGCGGCGGTGGCGGTGTAGCTATATATCTGCGTAGTTACATACCATTCTCCATAATAAGCTCATCGCCACAACCACCGTCACCTAACGCAGGTGAGCATCTCTTCTTAGAAATCGAGTTAGGCAACACTAAACTCCTTCTTGGCGTTTATTATTGCCCCTCGTTGCGTGTTAATTACTTTTCTTCTTTTGAAAGGATTCTTGAGAACTTGACTCCGTCTTACGGTCACACAATCATTATGGGTGACTTCAACACGTGTCTCCTCAAAAACGATTCCCGAGCTTCGTCCATACGTTCTATCGTACACTCCTACAATATGGCCATTCTGCCCTTAAATGCCACTCACCACTTTCCTAATTCTAATCCATCTCTTTTAGATCTTATGTTTGTATCTTCGCGTGAACATGTCGCAAAGCATGGGCAGTGCTGTGCTGACGCCTTCTCTTGTCATGATTTAATTTTTTTATCTTATAAAATACGTCCTCCCAAGGCAAAGTCAAAAGTCCTTCTTCAGCGCAATTTTTCTGGCATGAGTCTCAGTGCTCTAAAGGAAGACGCTACTAACATAGACTGGGAACCTCTACTTTCTTCTACATCAATTGATTTCAAAGTAAATTTTTTAAATACCAAGATAGTCGAACTTTATGACTTGCATGCTCCAATACGTGCTATAAAGATTAAGCATTTACCGGCACCGTGGCTTAATGATAACATTAAGTCACTAATGCATAAAAAACTTCAAGCGAAAGCTAAGAAAAACTGCCGTCCATCTTCGTTAAACACACAAAAATACGTCTCCATTCGTAATTTTTGCAACAAGGTGTGTAGGAAAGCACAACGCCAATATGTTCATGAGTCTGTCGAAAACGGTGATCCAGCAAAAGTCTGGAAATTTCTAAGATCTATGGGGGTTGGGAAGACAAAAGAAAATCCCATACATAAAAATCTGGATATCGATTCCTTAAATCAGCATTTCTCGTCTTCATCCAAATGCAATAGGATAACCAAAGGCCAAACTCTTAATTATCTGTCGTCACTACCAACACCTCATTTCAGTCCTATGGTTTTTAATCAAATAACTACTTGTGACATTAAGAAGAGCATAATGTCAATTACATCGAAAGCCATTGGTTGTGATAACATTAGCTGTAATATGATCCTTCCTATCCTTGATGAAATCCTTCCCGTCCTCAGTCACATACATAATTTCTCCTTAACCAATGGGTGCTTTCCATCTCAATGGAAAGCAGCTTATATTATTCCGGTACCTAAGAAAACCAATCCTAAAGAATTCTCCGAATTCCGTCCTATATCTATCCTCCCCTTTCTTTCCAAAGTGTTGGAACGTTTAGTTTATAACCAACTAAATGTTTTCCTTTGTAAAAACCAGCTCCTAAATCCATTACAATCTGGTTTCCGACCCGGTCATAGTACAGCTACTGCTTTGATCAAAATAACAGACGACATTCGTCTTAGCATGGATGAGAGCAATGTCACGGTACTTTCCTTGCTAGACTTCAGTAATGCTTTTAACACCGTAGACTTTGACATCTTGCTTGGCATTATGCGCTCACTTAATGTATCTCCAATGGTTATTGACTGGTTTCATAATTACCTGTTAGGTCGCCGGCAGCGTGTTCGCGTAGAAGATGCTTTTTCGTCATGGTGCGATATGATTGCTGGCGTACCACAGGGAGGCGTGCTATCTCCATTACTTTTTGCTGTATTTATAAATACTATTTCCCAAAACCTCAATTCTTCCTACCACCTCTATGCTGATGATCTGCAGATTTATACACAAGCATCTTTGGAAATGATATCGTCTGCTATCAATGTCATACAGGATGATCTTGATAAGATTTGCGAATGGTACGTCTCATGGACTAGCGGTTAACCCGGCAAAGACGCAAGTTATTGTAATAGGCAGCTCCAGAATGCTAGCTAAAATAGATTGGTCTGGGCTACCTCAGGTAAAATTTAATAATAAAATCATTCCTTACAGTGACAAAGTAAAAAACCTAGGTATATACATTGACAAGACCTTATCATGGGATCCTCAGCTTCAGGAAGTCAGTCGTAAGTTATTTGCATCAGCAGGGTCTTTGCGACGAATCCGGAACTTCCTTCCCACTGCCACTAAAATTGCGCTAGCACAATCTCTTCTTTTACCCATCCTTGACTATGCAGATACCAGCTATCCTGATCTCACCGAAGCCCAACTTGACAAACTTGAGCGCCTTCAAAATTTTTGCATAAGGTTTATATTTGGTCTGCGCAAATATGACCATGTTTCAGAATTTCGCACCAAGCTTAAGTGGCTTCCCATTCGCCTCCGCCGAGATACTCATATTTTAATTCTTCTATACAGTATATTGTTTAATCCTGCCACCCCACTTTATCTCAAAGAACGGTTCGAGTTCCTAAATGACACACATTTAAGATCCCTGAGGTCATCTGAAAATTTGCGACTCAAAATACCTAAGCATTCCTCTAACTTCTACGGACAATCATTTACAGTAGAAGCTGTGCGCCTTTGGAATGATTTGCCTGTAACGATAAGGCAAGCACAATCCCTTCACACTTTTAAAAAACTAGTGAAGGAGTACTACCTTTCACGATAAATAGATACTATCGCATAATAACAGTGTTACTGTCATCTCCTATCACTAATAGGATGTATGTATTTATATAAGTATTTTATTTGTTATATGTATGTAATATATATATATATATATATATCTCAACAAATTTCAATTACATATTAATATGTATATTATATATATATATATATATATATGTGTAATACCTACGAGCTGTAGGCATTACTTCAAGATAATGTTTCACAATTTTCTCTCTTAATTTACTAGACTAGTCTATTTCTATTTACTATTTCTTTCTTAAGTTGCTACACCCCTATCACTCATTTAATTATTCTTCTTGCTGATCTTGTCCATCCTAAGGTTGTCTGGAAGAGATCGCAGTTAGCGATAAGACCGCCCATTGTACTAGATTTATTACAACTTTATACTTTATATGTAAATCTTGGTGTACAATAAAGAGTATTTGTATTGTATTGTATTGTATTGATTTCCATGCGGTTTTATTAGTTGAAATTCAAATCAAATCACTTTATTTTTTAAATATAGGTACATACAAAAGTAGATGTAAAAATATTACATAATATTTGCCCTAGACCACATTTTAACTGTGCAAGTTATTTCAAGACCGTTATTACCTCTCACATATTGACGGGCCTGTTGGCGTGGTTGGCAAATGCTTGCTTTTCACACCGGAGGTCGTGGGTTCGATTCCCACCCAGGACAGATATTTGTGTGCATGAACATGTCTGTTTGTCCTGAGTCTGGGTGCAATTATCTATAGAAGTAGGTATGTATTTAAAAAAACGAAAAGAAAAGTAGTATATGTATGTAGTATATCAGTTATCTGGTTTCCATAGTACAAGCTCTGCTTAGGTTGGGATCAGATGGCCGTGTGTGAATAATGTCCCAGGATGTTATTATTATTATAGAATTGAAATTATTACATACTAACTGTGCCCCGCGGTTTTACCCGCGTTAAACTTTATAATTATCACAGCTTCTCCCCCGTAGGTGATAGCGTGATAATATGTAGCCTATATGTTGACCCGACCTCTTAGTATTATTCATGCAAAATTTGAAGTAAATCCATGCAGTACTTTTTGAGTTTAGGCCGGACATACATACAGACAAACAGACAAAAATTCTTAAAACTATATTTTTGGTTTCGATATCGATAGTAGATCACGCCCCAAGTATCCTTTTTAAAAAAATATCAAAGTACAGTTTTGACTTTTCTACGATTTTATTATATGTATAGATTTCATTAGGCAGCCTTACATTGAGTTATACATATATTATTCAAGTTATTAAGCCAGTCTCACGCTACTACTCTTATCATGACATGCACATCTATCTTGTCAAATGTTAATAATTTACTAGATGAAGCCGGCGGTTTTGACCATTTAGACAAAATTGTATTATTTTATTATTTTTATTTTATTATATGAATAGATTTCATTAGGCAGCCTTACATTGAGTTATACATATATTATTCAAGTTATTAAGCCAGTCTCACGCTACTACTCTTATCATGACATGCACATCTATCTTGTCAAATGTTCATAATTTACTAGATGAAGCCGGCGGTTTTGACCATTTAGACAAAATTATTTTTTTTATTATTTTTATTTAGTTGTACTGGGGATGGAAGCCCGAACGTGACAATAATATTTGTTTGGATTTGATTTAATTTGTTTACTAAACTAAAATATTTTATATAATTAACCTACTACCTAGTTAAAAGTCACCGTAGCCTAGTTGGTAGTGCTCCTGCCTACGAAGCTGGTGGTCCTGGGTTCGAATCCCGGTAAGTGCAAATATTTGTGTGATGAGCACGAATGTTCGGTTCTGAGTCATGGATGTTTTCTATGTATATATGTATTTATCTATCTATATAACCCAGTCCTGGCACCCATAGTACAAGCTTTGCTTAGTTTGGCGCTAGGATGATCTGTGTGACATTGTCCCAATATAAAAAAAAGTAATTATATAGTACCAAGTATAATACCTACTGCTTGGTTTCTGGTGTTTATTTGATTAGTGATACCAGTGAAAACAATGAACGTACTAAAATATATGTTAAAATTAATTTAGTACGCTCATTGTTCTCAAAAATACAACTATCAATCGAAGTATGGTTTTTAACAATAATCAACCATGTGTATACCTACCTTTTTTTTTTTTTTTTTTTTGCGGGGTTGAAAATCCTGCATGGATGTCCTCCGCCTTGGGGGAGGCGGAGGGGTCTGTCAGACTATGTGTATACCTACCTAACTTAACCTTATTATATTTAAGCATATCTTATTGTTTCAGGTACTGGTTATACGCCATTTTGCGAAAAGGTTTTCGACACTTCTCGAGTGGCGATCACGAACCGGAAGACGCAGCGTGAGCAGGCCGTACAATATGGACCAATGATCTTGTGAGTGCTGGAATTTTGTATAAGGTTATTTGAAATGTACATTCTTTTTCAGTTTCTGTTTGTTCAGTTTAATTACTAATACTTAAATTGCTTCCTCTTTTATGTCACATCTTGTATTTCGCCAATTATTGTAATAATATACCATAAACAGAGCTCGTGATTGGATTTCAGCAGCGGTAGGTAACCTCAATAAAGACGAGACGACACAGGCGTATGCTTTATATCCCACTCTTTTAATACCCTAACTGGATTACTAATTTTTCGAGGCACGAGGGTGTAGATTGGGCAGACGCTAAACTTCAGTCTCATAATCAATGTTTTTCTTACCAGAAAAATCCTGATAAAACTTTTTGTTCAAATCTGCGATTATATAACGATATAACATAAGATCTGTGTGGTGACGGCGACAAATATCAGAATCAGAATATCATCACCCCATCTCATCCCGTGGGGGGCGTAGAAGTCGACCCGAGGGAATATCTACCTGAGGAAGGGCAGCAGCTTCTTTCTGATTACTATGACTATCTTACTACGATCGCCAACCCGCCTGCCAAGCGTGGCGATTATGGCATATCCCCTCAAGACGATTCTTGAGGGAGGCTTGTCCAGCAGTGGACTTATTTAGCTGTAATGATGATAACATAAGAGATTTATACTGAATTCGAAACTTCAAACGAGACTTATTATTCGAAACTCTACCAAGTCACCAGTATCCCTATTAGCTCCTGCATCATGCACTTTGAACTATTATGTAGATGAAATTTGATTATGGAAGTGATGGCCAGCCTGAATAAAGAGGAACGAACAAAGGTGTAGGCTTTATTCTTCACTCTTTTAATATTCTTACGGGAAGGCGATCCGACTCAATCAGGGAGAGTAGCTTTTCATATTCTTCGAGGTCCGGCGGTGTAGCATCACAATGAACAATGGATAAATTAAATGCTTATTGAGCCATTAAACCTGCTTAATACATGGGGAGGAATCCTTCCTTTAAGCAAAATGCCTGTACTTGAGAGATTCCCTCTTCTTTACAAATCAAAACAAAAACAAACCTAACCATATTAAGTACCATAATTACATAATAAAGGCTATAGAATATACAGATTAATATTATGAATGATTTGCTATGATTTTATTACCTGCGATGCTTCGACTGCGGTGAGTCATAGAGCATAATTATGGAGTTAGTGACAGTAACTTACCACATACAATACTGAATTCCAAACTTCAAACGAGACCGTTGTTATTCCAAGCTCTACTTAGTTCCCAGTATCCCTATGTTGATGAAATAATATGACTGGATAAACCAGCGAGATATTCCATGAATCTCCGTTTGTTTCATAAGGGAAGGGGAATAATGAAGCGGGATTGTGGAGCTAAAATATTTGAGAGGCAACTTGGAATGTTAGAGGTACACCTTGAATAGAGGACATTTCAAATTGATGGTCTTTAGCGTTAATAACCTAATATACGCTAAAGTACTTCCGTTTCTTTTTAAAGTATAAGAATTATTTTTTAATATTTAATAATATCCTGGGATATTATTTACACACGGCCATCTGATCACAAACTAAGCAGAGCTTGTACTATGGAAACCAGATAACTGATATACTACATATAATCCATTTCTTTTGTAAATACATACTTATATAGATAATTACACCCAGACTCAGGACAGACAGACATGTTCATGCACACAAATATCTGTCCTGGGTGGGAATCGAACCCACGACCTCCGGCGTGAAAAGCAAGCACTTGCCAACCACGTCAACAGGCCCGTCATTATAAAGCAGATTTGTGGTGCAAAAATATCTATAATATACAACATGTAACGTAATTAACCCACACCCTCAAAGACCCCAATTAGAATATTATGTTATAATCATAATACATACAATGAATTTTTAATTTAACATGTATATGCATTATTATTTACTAAATTAGTTTCTTGGAATAAAGTTTATTTTCTTTATTTTGTATTGAATGATGGAATTTGTATGAATACAAATAAAACTGCGATTTAAAAGTCTTATTACTTTGACTTACGGTCCATTTCAATTTGTTTTGACTGTACAGGGTTAAAATGACAATAATTTCAGTAGTTTTAATTATTATGGAATAAAAAATTACCTATATTAAAAATGATATAAATCGATTCATTAAACGATTCTGAACAAACTATTTTCAGGATGTGCGTTAATTACGTTACATCATACATGTTGTATATTCTATATAATAGGCCACAAGAGTACATTTCGAAATTGAAGACCTTTTACCTCAATAGTTACTTAGGAACAGAGTGAACACTGAGAGACAGAGAAGATGAGCTTCGATGCATCACAGGGGGCCCCCTTGAACCTACATCTGAGTCGCAAGTCTCAGACTTTGTCGAGAGGTTCCTCTTCTACCACGCGATGGACCCAGTTTCCGCACGGTGCAGGTTTCATGCTAAGAATTAGGTCTTCTGATAATAGCCCTAAACTACTTCTCATTATTGTGTAACCGAAGGTAATAATAAAATGGGATTATAGAAATAAAATACCTAGGTAAAATTAAGATTGTAACAGATACACCTTAGGCCGAGGACATTTCAAATTGATGGACTTTTGCATTATTAATTCAAAATGGCCGTTAAATATTTCTGTTTATTCTTAAAGGACGGGAATACTTAATAAAGTGGGTTTGTGGTGCAAAAAATATATGCGGGGCAAATTGAAATGTTAGAAGTAGGTACACCTTGTAAGAGACCATTGATAATTGGTATTTGCGTTAATAGGTACATCTTCTAAAAATTAAAATACTAAATACCATCGGACAACTAACATGCTGCCATTAACATCGCTGCAATTAAGTACTTGTGTTTGTTTCATAAAGAAAGGAAATTAATAAATAGGCGTTCATAGCCAGATGCTGTCACCGGTAATTAAGTGATTGGCGAGGTTAAGCAACTAGGCTCCCAGTCATTTCATAGATGGGTGTCAAAAGTGGTTTAATTTTTGAGCGTCTCCATGCTTTGGGCACGTTAAACTGTCGGCCCCGGTTGTAGCCATGTCACAGGCCTAATGGGCGGCTTGAATAACTCTTGACACTGGGGTAACCACTGCCCATACGATAAGTAAGTAAGTAATGGGTTTGTGTAAAGAATCTGGGAGGCAACTGGAATGTTGAAGGCACCATCGCCTTCTTTGATCCGTAGTTTGTACTTTTATTTTAAATAAAAAAAAGTGCAAACTACGGATCATGTCCCTGTGTGAATAATGTCCCTTGGTATTTACCCAGGGATATTATTCACACACGGCCATTTGATCCCACACTAAGCAGAGCTTGTACTATGGAAACCAGATAACTGATATATTATATATACTACTTTTCTTTTGTAAGTACATACTTATATAGATAATTTGTCGCGTATTGATGTAGAGTGACAGTTGCACTATACATTCTAATAAACATTCTCATGTACACACGGCTACACATCAAGCTATACATTTCTAATTTAAGCTGATCTCTCATTGCATGGAAATCCTATACAACGCGAGATCAGCTTATACTAGAAACGTATAGCTTGATATGTAGCCGTGTGTACTTCCACGTCAGTGTCAGTCTTCATCTTAAGTCGAGAATTACTTCTCCTTTGGGTTTGGGGTCGAACTACGTACGGCTCTGGCGCCGGTTACTTACTTACTCTATAGTTTATTTGCTCAACGGCTTTGACTCCCGCTTGCCTCTATTATCCGGTGAAGCAGTGTACATCTTCTAAAAGAACTTCTTCGAACTGATGGCTTTTGGCTTAAAAGATTTAAATAATTTCAATTTAATTTTTTTTTAGTTTCATACACGTGGTATCATTTAACAGTTAAATGCCCTAAACGCCAACCAATAAATGTAGTCAAATTAGATTTAGTTTATCTGTTGGGAGTAACGATGTAACAGACAATCAAGGAGAAACACGTGCTAAACTAACACGTTATGTTTGAGTTGGAAATTAAAAGTAATCTCTTTTGCACCCTGTAAGGGACGGTAAAGAATAGTGGTAATTAGGTCTTGGCACCATTCTGAATATCACAGTAATGGAATATTGCATCAAAACATAAGCGCGATAAATCAGTGTGTATGTACGACATTAACTGCAATATATGTAAAATTTAAAGGGCCTGCAGCTTGTGAACGCCCTTAATACTAAAATATTTGGTTAACTGAAACTTTATTGCATAGAAGAATTGTGAATTAAGGCGCTATGTTTAAATTATACCAGATATTTCTTAGAGATTACTAAAATTAACATCTTAAAATTTAAGAATATGTTTCTAGGATATTTTGGTAAAGTGACAAATAAAAAACAAACCGCATGAAATATTATCCATAAAAAAATTAAGTAAAGTGTAATATTTTTTTTTTACTTTCATTGATACGTATTATCTATACATATAATAAAATCGTAGGAGAGTCAAAACTGTACATTGAATATTTTTTTTAATGGATACTTAGTGCGTGATCTGCTATCAATATCGAAGCCAAAAATATAGTTTTCAGAATTTTTGTCTGTTTGTCTGTGTGTCTGTATGTATGTCCGGGCTAAAGTCAAAAAGTACTCCATGGATTTACTTCAAATTTTGCATGAATATTACTAAGAGGTCGGGTCAACATATAGGCTACGTATTATCACGCTATCACCTACGGGGGAGGATCTGTGATAATTTATAAAATTTAACGCAGGTAAAACTGCGGGGCACAGCTAGTCTCCAATAACGATATTCAAAATATAGTAAAGACTGATATCTAATTTCATAACATAGTTTACATTTCATTGCGCCTTCAGTGAAGGCATCTCACAATGCGCGTTCAGAATCATTAGACGCGGGGATACGCCCCTTCATACATAACTTAGAACAACAGAAAAAATAAAGAAAATGATTAGCTTTATTCTCCTCTAACTAAAATAAGAACAATATATCATTATAGTCTTCTAGGTAACAAGTATCCTTCCAAATTGGTTACTAACAAACTTTATTGGATTACAGTAAACAATAGAAATAATAGAATCGAGGTACTCACGTTTAGTTAGTTTATGTTCGTAACGTAATTGATCGCAATTTAAGTCGAACTGTGGACATAACATTAATGGGCCTTGTCCAAATATTTTTGGTAAACAATTGGATTTTCATATTAAACTAGTAGTTTAGTACAAATTTATTGCGAAAGATACTATATGGTACTGATGAAGAACTGACTGAATCAAAATTAAAAAAAACATACTACATATTCGTTGTTTATGTAATTAGTTTAAGTTATTTTATGTTATTACGACTAATGTAATGTAATTAAGAAATAAATAAATAAATATCTTGGGACAGCTAACTCATTGCCATCTGATCCCAAACTAGGCAAAGCCTGCACTATGGCAACCAGACAACTCATAAACATGTTACATTTTTTGAGAAACATACATCCTACTAATATTATAAAGGCGAAAGTTTGTGAGTGTGTGAGTGTGTCTATTTGTTACTTATTCACGTCTAAATGGCTGGGGTGATTTCATTTTCTTTTTATACACGTCGACTTTAAAAAAGCGCTTGTAAATAGTCAGAACATGTTTGTAGTAATACAGTTATTATTTCTAGTTACTTATTACAGATATTTAGGTACACGGAATGTTAAAACATTTATACAATTTATGTTTATAATAGTAGTGATATTTAGCTAGCTTTTAATATTGTATGAAATTAGCTGACACCCTGGATCAACACAATGGCTATAATTTATAAAGTTTAATGCGGGTAAAACCGCGGGACACAGCTAGTATTATATGTAATTTATTTCTTTGTGATTTGTGTTGGGATGGGATCGAACCCACGACCTCTGTCTTAGCAGTCAGGATCACTAACTAAGAAACCAACAGGCCACTCACACTGACTCACACTATACTCTACTACTACACTGACTCTTTTTCTAATGTCGTCCTTGATGGCAATAAACGTCACCTGAGTAATTTTATTAAAAATAACATATACTTTAGAAACTATGGTGAACCACGAATGTTTTCTCGAAACACTCTAGTCACCAGAGTTTCTGAAAATGGATATTATTACATACAACTTAATATAATATCTTTTATAGCAATTAACTTCCCATCTTCACTATATTGCTCAATATCTCAAATATAATAACCCATAATGTGGCTATTAGCTAGAATAATGCCTCTTATCAATAGACATCGGATAATTATTCAATGCAATAGTCTTTACAATGTTTGGTCGATGTAGCAATCGAGTAAAGCCAGGGATATGGAAATGTTTATTTCATACTGTCCTGAGAAATTTATGTCCAGTAAAACCTGGATACCTTTTAGGAATAATGCTCTTTTTTGTACATAGGTACTTTGAGCGATTTCGTGACGGCTCTATAGGGATAAATGATTGACGATTTCAAAATAAGGCTAAGATCTGTATAGAAGAAAATTTGCTTAAAAATGTCGTTGGTATATCTCTATGTTTTTAAATAGAAGTCTGTCTGTTACGGTATTTTTATGATGATTTTATTACTTTTTTTGTCACTACGTTAGGAAACAATAATAGGGCTGAATTTATTAGTAATTTAATGCTAATTGAAAACTTACATGTTTTAATTACGTAGCATAAAACAACGTCAGTAAATTATAATATTATGTGTAGGGTTTTGTAATAGTAGAAGATATTAATAAACAATTTACATTGGGTTTTAATGTATTTGAAAGCTACAACTTACTAAATTGATTTATTTTGTTTATATTTTTGACACTTATATTTATAATACAGCCTTAAAACAGTATGATATGTGCCTTGCGCATTGGTGACACATAAGCTGTAACAAAATACTGAACTACAACGTTCGAGACACAAATGTAATATAATGTTTTTTTTAAACTTTTAAAACTATGCGATTTTGATTTGTGTCTAATAAAACTTATTTTTTTCTCTAATAACATCTACCTACTCAAAGTTTAAAATAAAGTTTCAGCCACAATAAACAAGATTGTTACCTGTTAACCGACTTAAAAAAAAGGAGGCTGTCAAATCGACTGTATGTGTGTTTTTTTTTGGCTGGTGTGTTATTGGTTTTCAATGGGGTTTTATAACTCTTCTTTTTAAAATATAAAAAAGAAGAATTATCAAAATTCGCTCTTCTTTATATAGAGATAATGTAATGTAATTTATATTATTGTTACTTACGACAGCGTACTATCATTGTTATTAAGTATTATTTTATGTTATGTAGTAATTGAAATATATTATTTTAACATAATAATATATCATCATAATAATGCTCCTTCTTTATATTTGACTCAGCTAAAGATATTCTCCAAAAAAATCGAAAGAAATAAAATATGTTTTTAATTAGCAATAAAAAGAATTATCAAACTGCATTCAAAATCAATGGACAAATCGTTTGGGAATGCTTTCAAAAATGATCCCTCGCAAATTGTTCCAATCGGTTGCTTAAAGAAGTTGAAGTCGATTTAATGTTTTTTAAACAATAATTATTCACAAGATTTAAAATATTATACATTTATTACATTACCATAAAAAAATTATGTTTCAGCTTCAAAAAGGTTCAATTTAAAATACTCATATTTTAAATTGCACTTTTGCGGTTCCCGTGGAATCTTTGACACTTAAATAGTACGTATTATCCGCTGTCTACGTTTTCTTTCTGATCTTAGTCGATATGTTCCGCACTTTTAAAAGGTCGTTTCGTACGTCTCGTAGAGGTAATAGTATCAGTTTTACCTTTTTCTCTTGCTAAAAGGCAATATTGGGTTCAAACTAGAAATAGAAAAACGGTAGCCTTATAAATCAGTATGGTTTTCCCCAGGCGTCATTCATAATGTTGAACATTCTTCTAATGTTGATATAATACTAATAATATCCTGGGACATTATTTACACACGGCCATCTGATCCCAAACTAAGCAGAGCTTGTACTAAGGAAACCAGATAACTGATTTACTACATAAAATACTTTTCTTAAGTGAATACTGTATACTTAAATAGATAATAATGCCACCCCGACTCAGGACAAACAGACATGTTCATGCACACAAATATATGTCCTGGGTGGGAATCGAACCCACGACCTCCGGCGTGAATAGCAAGCATTTGCCAACCACGCCAACAGGCTCGTCATTATTATTATTGATTGTTAAGTAAGTTCTTCATCAAATCAATTGTGTTAATAGATAAAAGAACTAATCTGGGTTACGATACAAAAAATTAAAACACACTTATATATATATATATGAAAATTAAAACCCTTTGATAACTTGCGAAGCTTTACTCGTAATTGTACTAACTGAAGTTACAGTCAAACAATTTTATTTATAGTTCATCTTCCGGTACCTAATCAATGATTTTATTGAATCTAATCTAATCTACTTTTATAAACAGAGATCATTTGTATTATAGCTTTTCTCTGGTATAGTTGTCTGAAAAGTGTCACTTTTAAAGGCAGTACTTATAAGTACTACACTAGTTTAAATTAACGCACATTTGTATGCAGTACTTTGAGCATTTCTTAAGCCGAGAATATAAGCAAGGAGCATTACACGTTAAAAATAATATGTTTAATTTATGTATTTAAAAAAATAAAAGTTAATTACAGTACGCTGTCATAAGTATCAATAATATAAATTATATAATTTTACGAATTCTAATATGAATAGTGGAACTTGAAGAGCTTGATTTACCTTTGAAAAGAATAAATGATTAAAACAACATGCAAAACCAGCGGCTCCATTTTGCACTGGGAGTAAAAAAATAATTTTTCATATTGCAAGTTCAACAATTTTATATTAACAATCTTATATAGAAATATAATAATAATATCTAATATCCTGGGACATTATTCACACACGGCCATCTGACCCCAAACTAAGCAGAGCTTGTATAGTACAAGCTAGGTAACCAGATAACTGATATTGATGATATGATTTTTTTAATAGATACTCATATAGATATTTTACACCCAGACTCAGGACAAACAGACATGTTCATGTTCACAAATATCTGTCCCGGGTGGGAATCGAACCCACGAGCCGCAGCGTGAAAGGCAGCGTATCTACCAACCACGCTAATAATATATAAAGATCCACACTACGCGAAACAACACTACACTTTGCCAGTTTTTCTATCAAATAGTCCGTGATCCTCTGAAAGGCTTTCTGTGTAATTTAATTTGGCGACATAACATCGTGTTTTGGGGCTTGGAGCCTCCAAACATTCGGTAAACATATTAAAAGTTTCGGCAAAGGACCTTTCTAACATTTTCTGGTGTTAGTGTACAGAAAAATGTCTATTTAAGCTGCTAGAGTGGCTATTTGTTCGTTTGTTTTGACCTCAATTAAATACAGCAAAGTCGTTGAGTCCGTCAACAATCTTGCCGCTGCGGGAAGAAACCATTTAATTTTAAAACAATAGAACGTTTTCTCACTGTACTGTTTTCCTTTTCCATTATGTTATGCATCTATATCTGGAACACAGATTCAACCTTTTGAAGTCTTTTCGCTAATTATGGTTTAGTTGACCTAATTTTGTCCTCATTGGGGATTCGTAGTAGTTTTAGATATATACCTACTGTAAAATTGATAACCTGGTATAGATGACGTAGGTAGTTTAGAATCTGACTTGGTCTAATAATTTAAGTTTTTTCGCTGAATAGGATAGGTAGTTGACCTGATTTGGACCTCATTTGGCGATTCGTAGAACTTTTAGATATACTTATACTGTGAAATTGATAACCTGGTGTAGATGATGTAGATAGTTTAAAATAGACTTGGTCCGAAAATGTAAGTCTTTTCGCTAATAAGGGTTAGTTTACTTGATTTTAGGCTCATTGGAGATTAATAGCGGTTTCAGATTTATACTGTGAAATTGATAACCTGGGATAGATGTTGTAGATAGTTTAAAATCTGGCTTGGTCTAAAAATGTTTTTGAATTTATGTTGTGGGGCAGAAATATGTTTGTTTTTTAGTTTTGGGTGACTGCCTAGACTCCGTTGGTATTGACTATCATCCATTTCATTCAGCGTGTCGTAAAGCTTATTTATTTTCTATTTTGATTAGTTCAAGTTCAAGTTCAAGTTCTTTATTGCATTCATGTGTTACAATAGGTGTTAATGCATATAATTTGTGTCAAACATGAACCCTGTTAGGGTGTTGCAAATACATTTCTTATAACATCTTAAAGTACATAAATTTTAACATCTTAAATTATATAAAATGTGAATATAACAGCTTTTAATAATTTCAAATTAATCTAACCTTATTAATTACTATGAATATATAGGATAAAATTTTAAATAATCATTATACAATTAAAATTATAAATAATAATAATAATAATAGCAATAATTTAAATAAATGTCAAATGATGAAGTAATCCCATAATATACTATAAAAGATACAAAATTATTATTAAATAAATGTCAAATCATGTCTATATCTCATTTCAAATTTCAAATTTTGATCATGTCATATTGTCATACTACATTTTTAAATTTTATTTTTAAATTTTAAATTTGTCCACTTTAAATTTGTCCTCGAAAAACTCTTTCAGGCTGTAATATGATTTTTGAATAAGAAATTTGTTCAATTTTGCTTTAAATATATTAAAATTTGTTATGTCTCTCAAAGGTTTTGGAATGTTATTAAAGATTTTTATCGCCATGGTGTAGGGTCCAGAGTGGACCATTGCTAATTTTGAAGGAGGTAGTGCTAATTTGTTCTTATTCCTTAAATTACGGGATGTTGTGTACTGCTCTTGTTTTGCTGGAAATAAGTGTAAATGCTGTTTTACAAAAAGACTAATTTCCAGGATGTAGAGTGAAGTAAGGGTCAATATGCAAAGTTTAATAAAATGAGGTCTGCAACTTTCTGTTCCCTCTATTTTAGTTAGAATGCGAATGCATTTTTTTTTGCAGTCTGAACACCGCATCTACATTTGTACTATTTCCCCATAAAATTATACCGTACCTTAGCCATGAGTGAGCGTATGCATAGTATGCACTAGTGGCTGATTTAAGGTCAGTAGATATTTTTAAGTGGTACAGGGCATAAGTAAATCTGGACAATTTTCCACATAAAGTTTGGATATGGGATTTCCAATTTGTGTGCGAGTCTATATTTAATCCTAACAGTTTAAATTATTTTTAACTCAACGAAATACCTCAAAAAAAATAATATCCTTCTATCCTTATTATTTAAAAATAGAACTATTATTGAAAAAATAAAAGGATCAGTTACCCAAATTTCCACAAGTCCATAATTTAACGAACGGGTTGGGGAGTGGTTGGCAAATGCTTGCTTTTCACGCTGGAGGTTGTGGGTTCGATTCCCACCCAGGACAGATATTTGTGTGCATGAACATGTATATTTGTCCTGAGCCTGGGAGTAATTTATCGATATAAGTGTGTAATTACAAAAGAAAAGTAGTATGTGTAGTTATCTGGTTTCCATTGTACAAGCTCTGCTTAGTTTGGGATCAGATGGCCTTGTGTAAATAATGTTCCAGGATATTATTATTATTTAAGATTTTAGTACTGACCAGATACGTGTCTAATTATTTTCATTCCATATTTAAATGGACGACTGGCCTATTGGTTTAGTGGTTAGAGACCCTGACTGGTAAGCCGAGGTCGTGGGTTCGATCTCCACCCAGGACCTATCTTTACGTGATGAGCACGATTATTATTTCTGTGACTGAGTGTTTTTTAGCCATATATCTAAGTGTATATTACAAAAAAATAAAACTCTTTATTTTCAAAAGTTAATAATTAAATAAAATAAATATTACTAAATACATATTTATTACATTTATACTTATCAGTTGTCTGGTTGCCATAGTACAGGCTCTGCCTAGTTTGGAATCAGATGGTAGTGCGTTAGTTGTCCCCAGATATTTATTTACTTATAAATTTGGTAAGTAAGAACAAAATACATGTATTAAGGCTAAAAGACATATATTTATTGTATATGCTTTTATAAAGGATATCATGCGGTGATATATACAACACGTAACGTAATTAACGCACACCCTCATACACCCCAATTATTATTATAATATCTAGGGATATATCTAGGGACAATTTCACACAGATCATCCTAGCCCCAAACTAAGCAAAGCTTGTACTATGGGTACCAGGCGACGATACACATACTTATATAGATCGATAAATACTTAAATACATAGAAAATATCCATGACTCGGAAACAAATATTCGTGCTCATCACACAAATATTTGCACTTATTCGAACCCAGGACCACCAGCTTTGTAGGCAGGAGCACTACCAACTAGGCTATGGTATAATATAATTATCTAAAATGGAACGGCACAAAATGAACCCAGAGGGAACATTCGCACATACTAGTAAATATTTACATAAGCTTTTGATATTTGATTTTGATCTGGATGTTTGTTTATTAAATTAAACTGGACAATATTCTATTACAAATTTAGATAAGTATAGAAGCAGAATAATTATACAACGCTCTCTACGATATTTTTTTATCATTGAAAAACCACGCCCTCATTTCGAAAATAAAACCAGGTATCTATACAAAAATGCAATTTTCAGAATCACACCCAAAAATCACATAAATTTAGATGAGTCACGTAAATAAGGAGCCGTGGGGTTCCGGTACGGAAAGAGTTAAAATATCGCCATATCTTCCCGTGGGTGTCTTAAATGGCGACTAAGGGTCAGCGCAGACAGAGAGGAGCGCAGCGGAGAGGATTTTATTACGGCACTAGAAAATCAACTTTAGAGCTATAGGAATAAAGTGCATATATGCTTGAACCTGACAAAATGCTCGCGCAGTCTCGCGCATTATAATGTTCAAGCATAATGCACTTTATTTAAATACTTAAAGTTGATTTTCTAGTGGCTTAATAAAATCCTCTCCGCTGGGCTCCTCTCTGTCTGCGCTGACCTTAAGGGATACTATCCTGTTGCAGAAGGCACCCCTGACACGGGCGCTGCACGCGGTCAACGCGGTGTCCCAACATACTGATATATTTATGTGTACTCTAAGTGAATTCACACGGGCAGCTTATTATGTAACAACACTATTAAATTAGGTGTAACCTGTAATGATAGTTGTTGGTTGTTAATAAATAAATAAAACATTAAGGGAAGTCGGGCAGCAGCGCCACCTGTGTGCTAGCTACAACCTAACTGCAGTCGCCAAATCGCATGTAACGCGCGGTGAAGATGGAAAACCCCTCCAGAAAACCTTTGGAGGAGGCCTGTTTCCAGCAATGGACAATTTTTGGCTTAACATGATGATGATTTATATAGATAACTAGCTGTGCCCCGCGGTAATACCCGCGTTAAACTTTATAATTATCGCAGCTCCTCCCCCGTAGGTAATATGATAGATATGTAGCCTATATGTTGACCCGACCTCTAAGTAATATTACTGCAAAATTTAAAGTAAATCCATGCAGTACTTTTTTGAGTTTAGCCCGGACATACATACAGACAAACAGACACACAGACAAAAATTCTAAAAACCATATTTTTGGTTTCGATATCTATTGTAGATCACGCCCCAAGTATCCTTTAAAAAAATATTCAATGTACAGTTTTCACTTTTCTACGATTTTATTATATGTATAGATTACACCCAGACTCAGAACAAACAGACATGTTCATGCACACAAATATCCGTCCTGGGTGGGAATCGAACCCACAACCGGCGGCGTGCAAAGCAAGCATTTACCAACCAATCCACGGGCCTGTCAAAGAAGTGGGCCCCAAGAAGTGGCCACTTTGCTTGACAATTTTTCGGGCTACGTTGGACAGCACGTAAATCTGTCGGACAGACAGCTGTATCACTGGATTATGAGATTGACGTAACAAAGAAGAAGAAGAAGAAGATATAATTTTAGTTTCATAACACACGGAAAATACATTCAATATTAAAAACAAAAATTCAATTTTAAACATTATTAATTTTATCCGTACTGGTATGAAAAATGGCCCTATCTCAGCTAGTACTGCATTTCTGCAGTGCTGATCGTCCGATAGGGCCAGTAGGTACTGGAAGCGTGATACCAGACGAATTCACATTATCATACTTACAAGCTAAAAAAATTTCCTGGATTGTTATAACATTATACTAGGTACATACCTACACATTAAGATTATTATGAAATGTTGAATAGGAAAGTAGAACAGAACAGAGAGAAAAATTATTAATAACAAAACATATTAATAACAATTAATGCTCATAATCACAATTGATCGTATCACATTATTGATGCATTTCTTTAATCGATTCCTTTAATTCATCATATCGAATTTAAGCATGCATCTCTGTTTGCGTACATATAACGATATGTCCTTTGAAGTTGGCTAGCTTCCGGTGATATTTGCCTCCGTGGCCTAAATTATGCCAATACCACTTTTACTATTATTACTTAAATAGCTATACATTATTTTCTTCAGTCTCACTTCTTTACACTATTTCCAACTAAACAGTTCTCCGTAAATAGGTCACCTAGTGTAGTGTCGTTTCTTTCGCACTGGAGGTGTAAATTATGCAGTAATCTTTGGCTTAAGTGCCAGTAATTGGCACCGACGCGCTGGGAAGCCATAGGACTACAGTCACGATATTTGATTTCCACTCTCCTGCAATAAGTTTATCAGAAAAGCGGATGGCTTATTTATGCCGTGTATTTTTTTATATGCAATATTTTATACGATATCCTCCCGACCGAATTTCTTCCTGTCTTAATGGAGACTAGCCAATTGCGCAGGACATATTATAGTGCACAAGTGTGTGCGCAAACACAGGGGCACTTTCTATTCCATCACTCTCATGATCCGATGGGACGCCTAGCGAAACGACCGGAAAGAGTTCAGGTACAGGACCGATGGTTTTACGTGCTCTCCGAGGCACGGGGGTGTAATACCGCCAAATTCCAGACTTCGGGCTGATACTGAGAAATTTCCTTTTACGGAAAAATCCCAAAATCACTTTTTGGCTCTACCCGGGATTTGAACCCAGGACCTCATTATCTGCGGTTGAACACGCTACCGCTAGACCAACGAGGCAGGCAATATTTTTATATGCAATTCTAGTTCCATGACATTATTCCCAATGCAAGGCGTATAATAACCTCAAGACTAGGATAGCTAGCTGCTCGCATCGGTCCGTAAGCGATCAGCGAGGTTAAGCAATTAGGCTCGCGGTGAGTCCATAGATGGGTGACCACCAAAGTGGTTTAATTTCTGAGCGTCTCCGTGCTTCAGAGGGCACATTAAGCTGTCTGTCCCGGCTGTAATCATTAGACAACAGTCGTTAAGCCAAGTCAGAAGCCTACTGGATGGCTTGAACAACTCTGACACTAGTAAGACTAGAAAATCATGAATGTAATCTTAAGGTGGAGCAAGGAAACTAAAAATAATAATAAGAATATCTAGGGACAATGTCACACAGATCATCCTAGCCCCAAACTAAGCAAAGCTTGTACTATGGGTACCAGGCGACGATATACATACTTAGATAGATAAATACTTAAATACATAGAAAACATCCATGGCTCGGAAACAAATATTCGTGCTCATCACACAAATATTTGCACTTACCGGGATTCGAACCCAGAACCACCAGCTTCGTAGGCAGGAGCACTACCAACTAGGCTACGGTGAAATTAAAATTAAATTGACGTGCTAGAGTGTATACTACCTTAGTGTAAGTACCTTTACGATAGAGAGCCTACTCAGGTATGGTAGAGTTACCTAGGTCTATCTATGTCGTACGATTTTTACGATTTCCTAGTTTGAATTTCATTAGTACGTAGCAAACCATACGGTTCATTCATATAATGAAACTTTTTGAAATTTAGGTTAGATCCTCTCTGGCAAGAACTGCGTTTCCTTGCCCCCGACTTGTGATATCGTGCCTGTAATGAAAATTGACCCCCTCCCACCCCTCTTCAGTGGATCCTGGAGCTCTGGTTCAAGCCTCATATTGCTGATACGAAACGAAAGTTCAGAGGAGTAGCTTTGTCATTTTTTTTTAATAATAATGTTTATTGTTCAAAAATAAACTTAAGCGTAAGTTACAAAATATGTTAACAGGCTCATTTATGTCAGATTAAATGGTATAATCATCTGTAGCCGAACTAGGCAGAGCCTGTATTTCGTCTATCAGCGTCCAACCCCTCGAGTATTGAACATTGATTTTAGCCATTTATAATTTAGTAATACGTTCATTTGTATCTTTAATAGATTATATATTTTTGGAACGAAGTTCCTTATCGCGCGTTGTGAAAGGGGACTAGACGGAGAAAATTCTTACGAAAAGTTGTCACGACACTTTTTGCAGCTGTGCGGCGTGCGCATGTTTTTCTGTCTGTCTGTCTCTCTATCTCTCTTATAGAATGCAAACCAGATATTTTCATTTCTATTTTGCATTGAACAGTGTGGTGTCACGACGATTATTTTTGTTGAGTGTATACAGGTTTTTTGCACATAATAAATAATAAGAAATAACTTCGTTCCACCTGGGTGTCCCTTGACACTTCTCAAGTTTTTTTATTTCTTTTTTATATAAGAGGGCGACAAACGAGCAAGTGGCACCATCAGGTGACGATGGTAAGTGATCACCGCCGCCCATGTACACTCGCAACACAGAGGAGTCGCGAATGCGTTGCCGGCCTTTATAAGAGTCAGCAAACGAGTGTTGCTGACCCTTCCCCCTACCCCGATGAGCTCTGGCGATCTTACTGACACGCAGAAACACAACATCAAATTAGTAATGTTATTATTAAAGAATATCTTTTGTAAGGTGGAGTTACTTCCCCAGTCAGGCGGCTCTATAAGCAAATCAACGCTGTGCCCTTTTAAATAATAATAATAATATCTCGGGACGATATCGCACAGATCATCCTAGCCACAAACTAAGCAAAGCTTGTACTATGGGTACCAGGCAACGATATACATACTTATATAGATAGATAAATACTTAAATTCATAGAAAACATCCATGACTCAGAAACAAATATTCGTGCTCATCACACAAATATTTGCACTTACCGGGATTCGAACCCAGGACCACCAGCTTCGTAGACAGGAGCACTACCAACTAGGCTACGGTGACCGTATCAATACAAAGAATCACGTCTGTTTCCCAGAGGGGTAGGCATAGACAATAGATTTCCATTTGTCACCATCTTTCCACACCTCTTTTACCTCGTTTACAGCCATTATTCCTATTTTATATAAGTTTCAAAACTAATGTGTATGCTCCAAACATTTAATTACGTTTTTCCTTACTTATTATCTGGTTTTCTAATAATTACATTTCTATGTAGCAATTTGTGCAACATTCACCTTCCGTTCTACTTTGAGTAATTTTAAGTTAAGATAACACTTATTTTATGTTAGTAACAACCATTTACAGCTATCATGACTGTTACAGTATTCAATTAATTGAGGTTTGTCTATGCCAATGTTTAGTGTGCCAATAAATGTTTATCTAATTGTAAACTAGAGAACTTAAGGAATTGCTGCGGTATAACAAATAGTATGTTTAACCAATGAATACAATTGAAACCTAATGACCTTGTTCTAAAACAAGGTCCAGAGGTTCTCTTATAGTATTTTGTTATACTAGCTGTGTGATGACGGCGAAGAATATTATCACTCCATCTCATCATGTCGAAATCTTCGCAAGGGAATACCTACCAGAGAACGGGCAGCAGAGATTTTCCGTGGATTATAACTATCAAACTGCGATCCCCAACCCATCTGTCAACCGTGGCAATTATGGCATATCCCCCATTCTTGGGAGAGGCTTTTGTCCAGTGGACGTAATTTTGCTGACATGATGATGATGATTCTGTTATACTACTGAAATAATGAAATTTATTCAGCACTTGGGTATTCACATACACTTGTATTTGTCAAGCTCACAATGTATTACATAAACACAGTATAAAAACAGTAATTAAAGCAACAAAATATCTTGAATTGGTCCGCCCGTGCCGTCTGTTTCGACACCTATATTTTTAATATCCTTAAATAAATAATTAATAGCAAGTTACTAAGCTATTATTGTAACATTTAGCAATAGTATATTAAAATTAAAGATTTGAAAACAACGAGCAGTTGGCTAGCGCAAAAGGCTCTCAACCAGTAGCTTAATTTAAGCGACTAATACCTGAGGAAACCCTTATGGGGTTCAGGCTACAGCTCAGGCGGCCACTGAAGTAAAAAGATGGAATTCGAAATGGGGTCAGATCACTTGCACGACCACGTGTTATCGATCACGTGTTAAGGGGGCAACGCGATCCTCGCCGCTGAGTATCCTTCTCTAGCTAGCCTGCGGCTTTCTTTAGCTACCTAGGTGGACGAACCGGAGAAGAAGCCACGAAGAAACTCCGGGCTTGCTTTTTTAGTCTTCTTTTGCTTGTTGGCAAATAAATATATAGTAAGTAGTAGTAAGTATTTGGTGTATGAACCTTGTGGCACACTTAGGTACTTTATTTATTATTATTCGAGAGTCAGAGTTATTCATCTCTGGTATTGATTCTAGATTTTTATTTAACGACTATAACCAGGACCTTTACTGATACCGTATTTGAAGCTCCAAAATTAGAACATTGTAGTTGTCATCCATATAAATAATGACCGCATGTCGTGGTACTTAAAATCGCCTATTGCTTACGAAATCGCTCATCCGACCGACCACGTATCGAGGTGCTTTAATCACCAATCGCTTTCGAAATTGCTCCCTAATGTACCGGTGAGGGCAACTGAGTATGAGAACGCGCATTGCCCTCTCCCCTCCCTGATGAGATCTGGCTTACTTTCCCACACCACATTATTAACGTTATAATACTGAAGAATATTCTAAAATCATATACCTCCCCAGTCAAGCTGTTTATAGAGCGCAATAACCCTTAAATATTAAGCTCTCCTGTCAGCTAAAGTACGTCCACTGCTGGAGAAAAGCCTCCCCAAAGAAAGGTTGGCGATCGCAGTTTGATGGTCATAGTTCACTGAAAAACGCTGCTGCCCGTTCTCTGGTAGGTGTTCCTTCGGACGATTTCTACGGCCCCACTGGATGAGATGAGGTGATGATATTCTATGCCGCCACCACACAGCAACTGTACATTAAGCTATACTTCACTTCAATTTTGCTACCATGAACGGAATGCTATGTCCAGTAGCTACCAGAGATGATAGTATTCGATAGCTAATCAATTTAAGTAGGTTGGCCAGTAAAGTGCTATTGAGATTCCTTTAGGTTCTCAATTGCTAGGAGTTGGGAAGTCAGCAGTTACACTCCCGTACCCTGGAGAGTACTTAAATAATATGGTCTATATAAACCACGTTACGAAAGTACTTACGGGAAAATGCCCATGGTACAGGATTATGAAAGGGTAGGAATAGAGTGGGTGCTCATATGTATGTGTATATTTTTTTTTATTTGTCTCACCAACGGCAACTTATACTAATACAATCACCGAGAAATCAAAATGTAGAATAAATAAAGTAAGATAGGTAAGCACCATATCTATACAGGAATTAACAAATTTTATATTAATGTCCTCCTGTAGTTTCTTTTTTTCTTTTACACCCCCCCCCCTTCCCCCCACGGAATGAAATGGGGTGGCGATATTCTTTGCCGTAAACCCCAGAGTATTAGCACTAACGGCGAATAAAAACTGTGGCGAGCGGTGGAAACATCTAATGTCAATTTTTACATTACAAATTCTGTATGTCCTTTTCATCTCTCTCCTTTTTCTTTAGTTCTGCTATTATCTAGAATATTCTAGCGCTGTTCCAAAAGCCACCTACTAGTACTTAAGTGGTACTTCAGATTAAAATACTTCTATGATTCAGCCTTTATTCACCCAAAACTTAGGTTTAGTCTATAAGTTACGTGACGCGCTTACATTTCTCAATAAATGTAGTTCTTCCATTGCTCAAAGTTACAGTTCAACTTTCAGGCAGTTATATTCGTAACTTGTTTCATCGTATTTTTTACTTAAAGTACGAAAGTGGCGACGGGTACCCCATATGTTTCACACGCGACAAAAAGCCGATGGAAAAGGATTTGCCGATTTTATTTAAATCCCTTGTATACCAATGCACTACGATATTGACAGTTTCGATAAAAGGATCGCATAGGTTTTATGTGTCGAAATCCTGGCTTAAGGACTTTTATCTATTGATTATAGCCGCGTACTCATAGGTACTTAACAGCGAACATTAATGCACTATTTATTTTTATATATATTTTTTTTTATTATGGACCCAAATGTACAGACGCCAGCACATCAAGCTACCCAATCTGTCAAAGGAGATCGGCAACCGGCCCATACAAACATGGCCTGGAATGGACATAAATAAAACAATATGCATTTTGAAGGGGTACTAATATTCTATCGCCGTGTATATTTACTTTCTATGTAAAACATGGGAGTTATGTAATATAAGGCGAACGAATTTTTGTAACATATACTACTTTCTATATATAAATAAGTAAAACAGGTTCAGATATGTTTATCACAACCGTAGTAAGTTCACACCTATTCAATAAAATAACCGCGGCCATAGTTGCTTAAGACAAAATATGTCCGAGGTGCGAATAGCAGAGGTAAATCATGATGCGTAGATCTAAAGTCCAAGAAAGCCGGGGTCAGTCGGGAAGTCGAAAACAGAATCCAGAAACAAAGCCAAAGGTCGTCGTAAATACACAAGCGACAAGAAAACATTCACGATGCAAGTCAAGCAAGCCTAAACACAAATGTAAATAAAAATACAATCAGTTCAATATGACAGATAAAAAAGTGTTGCCATTACTATTAAGAATAGATTCCTTCATTGATTTATAAATCAACCATACATACTATTGATTTATATTATGACTATTGAGGATAATATTATGTATGCAAATAATACATATTTCAATACAGAAAAATTATAACGCCTCTAACAATGACATTATAATAATAACTGCATGACTGGAAAAATAAATATTTCCCCAACGGCTCAAAATACCGAAGCAGCCAGACCCTATAAGACAGTTTAAGAAACATAAATGCAGGAATAAAATGATATACTTTTAAGAATTGAAATCATTTTCCCATGTTGTACAAGGAAATAAAAGGCATGGAGTGGTTTTAAATATTATAATTTCTTTTTTAAATAGTAATAAACTTTTGTCCATCACAGGTCGGTATTTGCTGAAGTCCTTTCCTCAACTGTAAGTGAACCTTATGCTTATGTGATAAAGTTGAAAAACTATAAAAGAAATTTGATAGATTGGGGTAGCTGGATGTGCTGGCGTCTGTACTTAACGCCGATCATTATTTATTTATTTTTTAAAAGTATTTTTGTATTGTAATACTGAATCCAAATGTGCTTTAAAACCAAATACATATAAAATTATACAATCATGGTTCCAGATCTCATGTTTATAAAAACATTATTTTGCTTTACTGGACGGCTGAATGGATGCTAACTCGTTGAGTGATCGAATAGATCTGGATGCAACTCGGCTTGATTAAACTGACAATTAGCAGAATTAACACTATATATTTATTTTATTTTCTTATTGGCATGGATTTCCTAAAAGTACCGGCTGATTCCATTACTGATCTAAAGAGATTAAATTCCCAAAACATGCAGTAGGTAAAGTTGTATGGGTGAGAGTTTCATTACTTAACTTAAATTCACCATTCAGTAGCGTAGCTATAAGAATATTAAGTCTTGCCAGAAACCTTCTGGGCTGATTGAATAATTCTGACACTAGGGAAACGACGGCCCATACAAACAAATAAAATCCTACGCGATCGAACTATTTAATTTATTTATTTTATTTATTTATTTAGGACAACTTACAAAACATACACTAATACATTGAATACATACATGTTATAAAATTACGTGCTAAATGTTGCTTTACTTACATGTCGCCACGGCATGGTAAAGGACAGTTCTTTTTTAATTACTTACTAAACTTAAGATTACTATAACTACTTATATTACTACAAATCCAAAGAGTACTAAAACCTAATTTATTATAACTAACTAGGTATGCATAACACAAACACATAAACATGTTTGAGACCACTTCACCATATTGATATATTTTAGATATATATATATTATGAAACATTTAAAGATGCCATTATGTTGCTTTTAAATTTTGGAAGGCTGTTTGAGAAAATATCCAAACAGATTTCAAGATTTTTCGTTAGTTTATTGTACTGACTTAATAATCTGTTCATAGTGGCGTTTTGACCCAAGTTGGTTTTCGATGATTTGATTGAAAAAAGAGCGTATTTACTTGCACGGGGTAACTTTGATGGCGCATTTACATTTATTTTTTCTAAAAGAGTCGAACAGTCTAGGTCACCATTAACTAATTTATGTAGGAAAATCTGGTCCAATAATTTTCTCCGATCGGATAAACTAAGGAGCTTAAAATGTTTTAGGCGACTTTCATATGTCGACAATACTTTCGCTTTGTGACACTGATATGAAAGGTGCCAGAGAAAACGTTTTTGCACTCTCTCAAGACGCTTAATGTGTATATCATAGTGTGGTGACCAGACCTGTGCACAGTACTCTAGACTAGATCGAACTAAGGTTGAGAAAAGTATAATTTTAGTTTGTGGTTTTTTGAAGTCTTTAGAATTTCTTATAACAAAGCCTAGCATTTGAAAGGCTTTGTTTGCTATTTTATCAATATGAGTGTGGAATCTAATTTTACTATCCAAATGAACTCCCAAATCTCTGATTGTAGTCACTTCTTCCAATGCCTTACCATTGATAGTGTATATCTGCGAGTTCAGTCGAGTACTGCGTGAGAATCGTATATATTTACATTTATCTATGTTCAATGCTAGGCCATTTCTACCACACCAGTCAACTAAACAATTCAAATCTTTCTGCAGCAGAAAAGCGTCTCGTTGAGTTTTTATTTGTTTTGTTAGCTTGAGATCATCTGCATAAAGATAACATTTACTATGTTTGAACAGTGGTACAATATCGTTTATAAATAGATTAAACAGAATCGGGCCGAGAATCGATCCTTGGGGCACGCCTGATTGTGCTATAAATGATTGAGATGAATAACCACTAACAACTACCCTGGAAGTCCGATTGCTTAAATACGAGGAAAACCAGTTTAGCAAGTTTCCGGCTATACCAAATTTGGAGAGTTTACTAATAAGGATATTGTGGTCGACGGTATCGAACGCTTTGCTTATATCAGTGTAAATTGTGTCAACTGGGATGTTAGAATCAACTGAATCAGTCAAAAAGGTCACAAATGAAATAAGGTTGGTTGTTGTGGATCGAGAACTGTGGAAACCAAACTGCTGTGGTGATATTCGTTGCTTTATATGCCAATTAATAGTGGGTTTTATTAATATTTCAAATAATTTACCGAAAACAGGTAATATAGAGATTGACCTATAATTTTCTATTGCTGCTATGTCCCCTGGTTTAGGAATGGGCACAACCTTCGAATCCTTCCATGCGGTAGGAAAGTATCCGGATTCTATTGACCTGTTATATATTATCGAGAGCGGTAAGGAGAGCGCTTCACGACATTCTACTGCAAAAAGACTGGGTATACCATCGGGACCGGCTCCTTTATTTCGATCCAAACGTTTAAGGCCCGTTAGCACCTCATTCTGAGAGAAAGACATTGCCGCCAAGTACTCAGTATTTGACGAACACTGTAATGTAGGGTCACGATAATGTTTGGAAATTTAAGATGGTGTCTTATAAACAGACGCAAAATAGGTCGCAAAAAGATTACAAATACCAGAACCATTAGAAACTTGCCTGTTATCTAAATACATTGATGATGGATAAGTACTTCTGTTTCGGCGTTTATTTATTAAGTGAGTCCAAAATAATTTTGGATTCTTTGAAAAGGAGTTCTCCAAGTTATCAATATAGTTCCTGTAGCACGATTCTATTAATGATAAACAACGTTTTTTCAGTGACAAAAAAGACAACTCATCCAGAGGATTCCCGTATTTGTAGTACCTTGTACGTATTTTATACTTCTCTTTTAACAACTTTATGAGTTCTTTAGTGTACCAGCAGGGATACTTTTGATGTGTAATCTTACTTAGAGGTACATATTTTGAAATTGTTTCTCTGATCGTCCTATAAAATATATCCACCATATCATCCACGCTCGTCAAAACCGAGAGTTCTTCAACCCAAGGTATAGACTTGAGTTCGCTTATAATTTTATTATAATCTGCTTTGCAAAAATTATACTTATCACTGGGAATTTTGGGGGAAAGTCCTATTGTAGGGTATTGCGATAAGACAAATTCCAAAGGCGGATGGTATGGGTCAATATTGCTGAGAACGTATTTGCTTTGTTGCATATGGTCAATTATTTCAGTACAGAGTACTAGGTCTAAAATTTTTCCTTGGTTATTAAGTATTGTGTTTTCTTGCCTTAAGTTATTGAGAGCTATGAAATCGAGTAATTTGTTCCCGAGTGGGCCAGGAAAAGATGGCGGCAAAGATGTAATGTTCTCATTACTGGGCCACGTTACTGAACTTAGATTAAAATCCCCTAATATTAATGTATTAAAATGTGATTCTAAAATACGATTAGTATTGTCTATAAAATGTTCAAAAATATGTTTTTGAACCGGGGGAGGTAAATAAACGGCACATATGTACAATTTATCTGGAGAGTTCCGTGATTTACTCATATCTAGTTCCACCCAAAGGTCTTCGCAGCCACTCTCGATCTGGGTTAGCCTACGTGAGTCAAAACGCCTAGATATAGCGATTAAAACACCACCACCTGATTTATTTTTGTGAAATTCACTGGTCTCTCGATCACGTCTATATATAGTGTAACTATAGAAGCTTTTATAACATACGGGGGTTCCCCGACGGAAGGAATAGGTACGTTTATTCATAAATTCAAATTTAGAACTAAATTATAACCAGCCGGTGTTTAATTCTTAAAATATCCAAGAAGTTTGTATGCAAGATAAAATTTAATTATATATAGCTCAAATTTCTGTTATAGAATTTCAACTTTATGACAAAAGCATAAGTTTTATTTTCAATTGGGGAAATTTGACAGATTGGGGTAGCTTGATGTGCTGGCGTCTGTACATAGGCTTTTCACAGCCCTTGAATAATATCTTTCACCAGTACCTTAACGGATTTAGCCATCAGTCATCGCGGACGCAAAATTAATGAGAGGGCCCGGGTCGGAGCTTATTAGTATCCGTCGGGCATAAGCTGTTTTTATCCAAGTATTTTCTGGAATTAATGTAAGAGTATTGAGTTACAATTGGGGTCAGTGTCATTGCCATTTTAGGAAACCTTGAAAAGAACACGTCATTAAGTAGACGTCGTCGGTGTTTACACTTTGGTGTAGTCATTGCTTTTATTTTATAGTCATATATCACACTAATATTATAAATGCGAAGGTTTGTGAGTATGTATGTTTGTTACTTCTTCACGTCTAAATGGGTGGAGCGTTTTTAATAAAATTTGGTATGGAGCTAGCTGACACCCTGGATTAGCACATAGGGAAACCAGTGATTGAAATTCGATCAGTATTTATTGGTCATTATTCATCTTCATGTCAGCTGAAGTCACTGCTGGACAAGCGCCTCCCCAAAATAAATAAAAAAATAAATAAAAGATGAGAGACAATGGAGTTATGTCCATAATTTGGAGGCATATACTATAATCGCCACGCTTGATTTTTCATAGTATCCCGCTATGGAAACCCGTAGCCGTTAAAAAAAATGAAAAAAAATACCTATAATGCTAATACATATAAGGTTGAAACAAAACTGGTTTGCTATTAACAAGAACATTCTACAATGTATTGATACCTTATCATATATATCAGCTACTCGATGTAGACTTTTAAACCTACTATTCACTGCTGCCAGTGGCGGAATTCTATATCTCTTTAGTGTACAGTATGTCTACAACGTGTATCATGTGTGTTCCAGTCTTTGGTCAGACTAAACACATTTGACATTTTTGCAACCGTGTATCTGGACGTCAGTAGTATAGTATACTCCCCTCTGCGTCTGAGCTGCTCACTTATATGCGCCTGATCTTACGCCAGTGCGGTGGTGTCGGTTCGCCATCCCGTAGGATTATGAGAGCTTATAGTATAAGAAATATAATATATTACTAGAATATATATTCACTAATTGATGTGATGTTGTCACAAATCATTTTCTTTTACGAGTACCTATCCCGAGGAAAAGTTTTCGAGATGGAACATTTTGTCACAGTTGAAAAAATATTGACAGTACGGAAACTACCTACAAACTCTCGAAACGGCGAACTCACACAAATATGCTCATCGACAAGACCCCTAAGCGGTGGTCGCGGTGCTGTTAGTAGTGAGTGCCGCGTCCAGACGAGTGGTCACACTGGTCACGTATAAGTTTAACACCGTGATCTTTTTCACAATGCCACGACCGTATTGCGTAGTATACGGCTGTTTGAACTTGGCTTCGTCGAAACCGTAGCTATCGCATTTTAAACTTCCTGTTGATTTTTACCACAGAAATGTTTTAATAAAAAACACAATATCTAAATCATTAAAAGTTACCACCCTATTGCTACAATGGAGCGTAGGTAATTATTTCATCAACTATGCTTATTTTCCGTACTGTCCATATGTATACTGTGTTCTGTGGAGGATTTCGAAGTTTATTTAATGTCAGTATCATAAAAACTTATTCTTGTTCTTCAGGTATCCCTTTTAGAAGTTTCAGAAGTTTGCGTGTTTTAACTGTGAGTAAGGTAAAACATTTGAAGAAAGGTTTTTCGGTTGCACAACTATGATCTTTTCTTGAATAATGTATGGATATAATGTACATATGTGATGATAATAGACCTATTTCGGTCATGGCGACCTCTTGAACTTCTAGTGGGTACGGCGTTGGTGCATCCGAAGATGGCTGCTATACCCAATCTACTTACGAAACTATCGTGCGCACTGAGCGCCTTTAAGTTCCCTTCAAGATAATTTGATTGAATAGTCGTGGGTTATCAGGCTTTCAGCTCATTGCATTTTGTATCGAGCTCAGCTTATCGCTGCTCCTCAAAATAGCGGATTTGCCTCTTAACAAGCCAGCGCTATCCGGTCGCTGGGCTGCCAATACTTGGAACTTAAAGGGCGCGCAATTGCCTCTTTTCATGTGCCGTTTTTGAACATATTTGTTTCCGAGGAGTTGGCCATTGCGATTTTGCTTACCTGCCTTCAGGTCAGAAAGAATGATCCGTTACGCCACACGCTCTTCTGACATGCGTGAGATATGTCCACGTATGAAGGTGTCGACGTATTCAATACGATTCAATGCCACCAACATTGTCTCGGCGCAAAACTTTAGTATTACGCACACTATCAGACCATCCGATCTTCAGGAAGCTACGGAGGCATTTAAGGTGGACACAGTCAAACGTGTGTATGTGGTGACGATACACACATCATGTCTCAGAGTATATATGTATGTAAAATGTACCACTACCTCTACGTACGACCACATGCGCCCAGAGTAGCACAGGCTGCCATGATGGCGAAGACTCTCGTGACAATCCGATGTATCGTATTCGCCAGCCGAGGGAAACACCACATTCTCCATCACCCTTAACTTCTATAGGTTGCCACCCGGCGGTAAATTGTTATCGCCATGGCACCACTTTGCTCATGCCAATCTATTCCCCCTCACTTTTAAGCTGTGGCAAATTTACTGACGACGAGGAACTTGCAATCATAAAACTATTATTATCTGAAGCGTATGCTGTAAGGTGAACGGTGGTTGTATTTCTACATTCCAACTGTTTCTAGAACTAAACAACGCTATCTTCTTTTGACTTGTATAGTCCAATTTTCGCGCTAATGTTCAAATAAAGTTATGGGAGGGAAACCAAAGTATCATAACGCTTGTATGTGTAAGCCTGATGTGCTTGCCAATAAAGCTAATATTTTATGAAAATATAATAACGAGCCACAATATCATGTTGTTCTTAAATCGATTTCAATATTTTTTTATGTCTATTCAAAAGAAAATTGGAGAAGGCTTTATTTTTTAAAACGACGACATACCGTTTGGTCTGTTTCCATCGTCAGGCACCTGGCCGCGACAAAGACAACGGAGTATATTGTTGATACCGCCGTGGCGTACCATTTGATTCTAACGGCCAGCACAGTCTATGATGTGGAATGTGTGCTGGCCAAAGTGATCAATCGCTTTTCCACACCTATGCGAAGCAAATATTTATTTTTTAAAGAAAATGTCTGCACTAGGTTTATGAGGACATTCTCTAATCGATTAAATTCTTTATACGTATGTTTTAACTTTTGGGTATCTTATGTGAAATCATTTAAATAGTCATATATGTAGATACCTACTAGGTATTATTTTTAAACAAAAACACCATAGCGTATGGTCTCATTCCAAATTCGGCCGACTCCCCACTTGAAAAAAAAAATAACTTGTTCTTTATTTAAGGATTTCTCAACATATCATGTGAAAAAACAGACCGTACGGACATACTTGTTCTAAAATCTATATACTTTAGTATTGTATGTGTAAGTAATACTTATAGTTCAACACACCAATATTTAAAAATATTATAATGTTAGCAGGAATTTAAGTTCATGAAGCATAGCTATTTATTTGAAAGTGGATTCCTTGTGTAAATAAGTTTGTTTCGTTGAGTTGTATGTTTGAGTCGCAATTCGAACCTAACCTACTTTTATAGTAGTAAAATACATTTTCAGTTACGCCCGGGTATATGAATGTGCAATCAGTATATTTGAAATGAAAACTATTAAACTCATTAATATCTAATTAAATTTGGATAAGTTAATAGATGTGCATATAAAAATATCCCATATCGTTTTAGTCAGTACTGCAGGATTTCGAGTTTGACAAATACAAGTACAGACAGCCACATGCAGCTACCCCAATTTGTCAAATTTCTTTTATAGATTGTCAACTCTATTACATAAGCATAAGGTTCACTTTCAATTGCGGAAATTTGACAGATTGGGATAGCTTCATGTGCTGGCGTCTGTAGATAATAATACCCAATCGTTGATAATTATTTTTAAAATTTTATTTATTTAAATTATATAAATATGTATAGTATGTTTACATTTATTGAAGATACTCACAGAAAACCCTTCATAATTATTTCCGTCAGCCACTCGTTACAATTCACCAAGTAAAACAAAACTAAAGTGCCTACTTCAGACCTGCTGAGTGTACCGAGGGTCTATTAAGTACATACCCAGCGTTTACCAAGTTAAATTAGTCAATTTAAAAGTATTATTAAAACAAAAATAAAACCGCGTCCTGATTATTCAGTCTAGGAGTGCTTTTTATTTCGACATGAAACACACCGTCGCCGCGTCGTCTGATCCCATAATAGGCAGACCCCTACTGCGGGAACCCGACAAGTGATACATATTTTATAAATACATACATATTATTATAGATCAATTATATTATTAAGATCAATTATAATATAGAGAATTCAATTTGCTGTACCTCGCCAAAGTAGTAGACTTTGTAATAGGCGCACATTTGAAACGGCTCATTGCCGAACCAATATTGGACAACATGCTCCATTTTATAGAATGGCCTCAAGTTATAATGGCTACGCCAGATTTTTGACATCTTTTCCAGTGGCTTAGCATCAGCTAAACATTGCATCAAAAAAAGCTTGAAGAGCCAATGCTCTGATAATTGTTAGCGTTTCCATTGTTTTGTCAATTTTTTATTAAAATTTTAGTTCAAGTAATTATGTCCTAATTTAGTTTTATATTTCATTTTATTCTTTAGTTTACGTCTTTTAGTTATCAAAGCACACTGTGTTCAAGGGTTAGGGCATGCAATATGGATATTTGTTGCATATACATTTGTATTTTATATGAATGAGTTATTGTATTGTCCGATTTATGAACCTAAAAAAAAAAACAATTTAAATTTTGATTAAATAAACAACGCCGCACTAAGGAAATTATTCCCTGCGTCGCGTGTTACTTTCCAAACACGTAATTACATCAAAACTCCTTACTGATTAGGATTTACGTTCGATCGACACCCAGGACAAATATTTGTGTGATGAACACGATTTTTTGTTCCGTGTCTAGGTGTAATTTATCTATAATGCATTCAGAAATATGAAATTATTAATTCAGTGCTGAATTAATTATTAATTCAGCACTTGGGTATTAACATACACTTGTACTTGTCAAGCTCACAATGCAGTACATAAAAATAGTCGAATCTATATATATATCTATATACATATATAAAAATCAATGCCACTTTTCGTTGTAATGTTATAATAACTCAACAACGCCTTTACCGATTTGGCTAATTTTGGTATTGAATTATTCGTGGAAGTCCAGGGAAGGTTTGTACGTAGAGAAAATTTTAAAAATGTTTGAAATAGTGTAAAATCAACATCTTTTAGCAATTTAAAATATTTTTTTGTTTGAATAAATGAACTTAATAATATATTTTTTTATTACTATGCCTTATAGGTAGTGAAGCACGTACCGGGCCGCTAGTACAGTATAAAAGTTACAAAAAAATTATTACTCCGACCGTGCGGTCTGTTTTATCAGATAAATTTTCTTAAATCCTTAAATAAATAACAAGTTACTAATCTATTATATTATTTGAAATTTAGTTCTATTATATTAAAATTAAATATTTGAAGGCAATGACTTTTAACCAGTAGCTTAAATTACTAATACCTGAGGCCACCCTTTTGGGGTTCGGGCCACAGCTCAGGGGGCCGCTGAAGCGAAAGGACAGAATTCTAAGTGAGCGTGTGATCACTTGCACGGGGATCACTGATGACGCGTTAAGGGGCCAAAGCGATCCTCGCCGCTGAGGAAATATATATAAGTACCTATGTTTATCAGTTGTCTGTTTGTTCAGGCTCTGCCTACTTTGGGAGAAGATGGCAGTGTGCTAGTTATCCCCACAATTCTATTAATATTATATTGCACGTGTGGCGCAGCGGCTAAGATAGTCGCCTCACCCCTTCGTGTCGCGGGTTCAAGTCGGGTGCCTGACAACTATTTGTGTGACCCATAAATAGTTGTTCTTTGTGTCCGTTGGATGTAATTTGTGTCCGTCTATTATATGTTTATAAACCGCGACACAGGGATTAGATTACCAAGTGCAGGCGTTGTCTGTTTAAAAAAATATATTATATATTGCTGCTTAATGACGGGTAACACCGCGGCGACCAACTAATATGTCAAAATTAATTTAAAGTTGTCTCATAGTTTGCGGATAAAGTAATAATAATAAACTATAGTTAGGCAGAAGTTGTGTTGTGGACGAGACTGGACTCCGTTGTTGTCTCGCCTCATTCACCCCACTTTAGTGTTGGTTAATCCAGTAATTGGATTGCTCGACCTGGCAGGTAAGGGCCCTTACATATCATCCAAGATAAAATCAACTAATAATTATACGATTTAGTATTATTATAGAATTCTTAGTTAGGTTTATTACATTAATTATATTACGCCCTCGTAAATCTTGAAAAAGTTCTATTAAATTTTATAAATGATAATATTACTATATTATCATTTATTTTATTTTATTTATATTATTGCTTGTCTAATTTGTGCTGTGTGGTGACGGCATAGAATATCATCACCCCATCTCATCCCGTAGCGGGCGTAGAAATCGACCGAGGGAATTCCTACCAGAGAACGGGCAACAGCATTTTTCTGTCAACTATGGCCATCAAACTGCGATCGCCAACCCTGCGATTATGGCATATTCTTTGGGGAGGCTTTTGTCCAGCTGTGGACGTACTTTGGCTGCCATTATGAATTTGTTGCGATATTAAAGTAATCTCCTCGTTGCATTTGTCCCTGACATGACGGCCAGTTTCAACGGGGGCTATCCATTTGTGTGGATATATCTGAGCGTGCATGACCCTATTGGAGGCGCCACCCTACATACCAAAGAAAGATCAGGAGCTGGTCTAACGGCATTAGGTGCTCTCCGGTACACAGGCACCAGCTCTCTGACTTCGAGCTGCATTGGGCATGTTTTTTTCTGAAAAAACCTAACGACATTTTTTGGCCTGACCCAGGATTTGTACCAATAATTTTATTATAATGCAGTTAAGCGTGTAGCACAAGACCAGCAATAGTGGAGATCTTTTAGGGAGGCCTTAGTCCAGTTGGGGGCGTATTCGGCTGATATGATGATGATGATGCAGTTAAGCACGTAACCTGACCAAAAATGCAGTACAAATAGAAATAGCTGAAATCTTAAGTTTTAAGCTACAACGGAATTTAGACTTGATTATAAGACGGATAAGTGATGCTGTGTGGCGACGGTGACGAATAATACCACCCTATCAGGGTGGTGTAGGAATCTTACCATGGGATCTTATCAGAGAACGAGAAGCAGCCTCTCTGAGTACTATGACTATCATAATGTGATCGCCATCCCGTTTCTTAAAGGTGGCGATTCACGAAAGAAAATTCATATTTTGAGGGATCACATGATTCAATTATCTTTGATAGAGGCCCTTGTTCAAACAGTGGATGTCTTTTGGCAGACTTGAGGTGATTGGATCAGGGATAACAAACCTCAGTTGCCTGAGCTTCTAGCTGACCTCTATCATTATTAGTTAGTTTTATACATACATATATAATACATAAACTCACGAAACTATATGCAAAAGAAGCATTATTCTCATTTTAACAATAATCCAAAAATATTTAGTAAAGCCAGTATACATTAGAATAAAAGCAATGCCTTTTAAATGAATTATGCCGTGTGAAATATGGAACTGCCACAACAAAGTAAAATATTCGCGTAGTAGTTAAACGAACCTCATAGGGAGGTATAGTTTGAAAGATCAAGTTTTCAATACAACATTGTTCCAGAAGCACAAAAAGGTCTTGACCTATAAGCCTATGGGTACCTATGTGAACAATAGCAAACTTTTAATAACTTGACCGCGACATTGTTGCATAGATTCAGCGAAAGATCGATATTGTGATATGCAAAATGTTTAGCACATACGTTGCAGAAGAAAGTTTCACTGGAATCGAAGGTACTATGAGAGATCGTAAAGGTTCCAATGTGTGTGGATGATCCTCGCTTGGTGCTAGAGGTTCGATGGTAGAATATGACCATAGACATGAAATTAAACAACTCTTCCGAATACAGCCCATCATATATCTCTCCTGACCGTATTCGGCCACAGCGACTGGCTAGCTATTGAGAGCTTCGTTTATGTGCTCTCAGGTGACTGACGTAACCTACCTTTGAAGCGCACGTTCGACCACATGCGCTACAAGTCAGCACCCCTCCGACATAATTATAATATATGGCCGCGGGCGTTCTCAGACATTCGGGAGACATGGCCGCACCACTGCAGCTGCCGCCTCATCAAATAAATCTCAATTCCACCAACATTTGCCCGCCGTAGTATTTCCGTGTTTCTAACATGATCCGACCAACGTATGTTCATAATGTCGCGGAGGCATTTGAGGTGGAATCTATCTAATGTGCGGATATGTTTGCGGTACAGGCACCACGTTTCAGACGCATACAGGAGGTTAGGCAGAACGATCGCCATATACACATCTACTTTCGTAGATAGCTTTATGTCATGTGAGCGGAAAACCCTGGAACGAAGTCTACCAAAGGCTGCAGCAGCTGCTCCAATTCTGCTGTTTACTTCATTGTCAAGGAGGCTCCTTGACGTTATGGTGCTACCTAGGTACCTAGATTTGTCTACCTGCTTAAGTGAAACGTTACCGAGTTTTATGTCAACTGGGACACTATTCAACGTTTGGGCCATCACTTCGGTTTTTTTTATGTTAATTTTTAGGCCAAATCTGCAACACGACTCATCTAGTCTCGACATAAGCGTTTGTAGACCCTCTGACGTTTCCGCCACAAAACATAAATCATCCGCATACATCATCTCCGTTATAGTCGCGTAAGACACCTTGGTGCTAGATTTTAGTCTCGATAGTTTGAAGACTCCACCGCCATCGGTACGGAAACGAACACGAATGCCTTCAGACAGACTTTGCAAGGCCTCCCTAACTACAACTGCAAAGTACAGAGTGAATAGAGTTGGAGCGAGCACGCAGCCTTGCTTAACGCCGCAGCTCACTGTAAAGAACTCAGAATCTTCACCTTGCACATTGACACAGCATCGCATGTCATCATGCAGGAGTCGGATCATTCTAATAAACTTGCCCGTGCACCCCAGTTTCGCTAGCACCACCCATAAGGCTTCGCGAGGCACGCTGTCGAAAGCTTTTTCAAGGTAAACAAAACATGCATACAGTGATCGACCTTGCTCTCGACTCTTCTCTTGAAGTTGTCGAATGGAGAAGATAGCCTCACACGTGCTTCGATTCGATCGGAAGCCGAATTGGGTTTCTGGCAGTATGTCTTCTGACAAGGGTAGCAGGTGGTTCAGTAATAGTAATCAAGTGCATTTTAGGGAAACGTACATTTTTCGTATTTTGATTTTGTTCAATTTAATGTAGAGGCAGTGCTGCTTAAGTTTCCTCCTCTGTTAATGTTGCACCATTTTTAATAATTATTATATTCTACTCAGCGTGGACACCTAAAAGATTATCTTGTAGAGGGCCTGCCTACGCTGCGTATTCCAGTTTGCGGCCATCAACAGTATATTTCTGACCCAGTGGCAGTCGGTTCTACGACCTATGTGCCCAGCCTACTGCCATTTCAGCTTCTCAGCGGTTACTTTGCTTTGTCTTCGGATTACGACAGTTCTATCCATTGCTCTTTGGGTGCCTGAGCCCCATAATGAGCGAGCACGTCTCTGTTCCGTAAATCATCACAAGATGGACCAATGATCCTGTAAGGTTTGCTGGAAGCCGTTGAATACGGATAGCGTAAGACCGACTATTCTGGAGATCTTGCGGGAGGCATTTGTCCAGCTGTGGACATCTTTTAACTGATTTTATGATGATATCCATGTAATGCTAAGCAGTTACTGTAGCCTATACTGCTTGAGACACTATTGGCATTGTACACTGGCAACTCTGCCGCTCAGGAACAACAATATATTTAGGTACTTTAAGGTACTTTCTCAGTGAAGCCGCTAATAGCGTAAAATACGCTATTCTTGTAAACTAAGAACAGTTTTAAATTTTATATTATATAAAAGTACGCCACGGCATACTTTTAAAACTTCGTTTTTGTGGCGATGGTTGCAGTGTACTATTTTCATACCTCCGTGTCCCAAACTATAACGAAACCCATGTGATATTTCAAAGAAAATTTAGGTTGTCGGTAAAGCCTAACAATCATGAACACGCAAACATGTAAAATACCTACTAATGTGGATATAATGAGCCTTACTGCCTAAATATTATGATTTTAAGGTGTATAAAAACCGTCTTTGTATTCTTATGATTCAGTACGTTTTTTTTAACGTGGTGGAAACCTTTTATAGGTCCCCGTAGTTGGGGTGACTACGGGGTATGTGGGAATCACCGTGGGTTACCCATTAAAACCACCACGGTAGCCTAGCCTCTCGATGCTGTGGGTGATGGCTCCGGGAACTCGAGACGATCTTCATCCGGAACCACCATCATTTCACCTATGCATCTTAAAGGTTAGATTTACCTTACCTAACCTAACGTGCAGAATCATAAGATTACAAAGACGGTTTTTATACACCATAAAATAATAATATTTAGGTAGTAAGGCTCATTATATTCACATTAGTAGGTATTTCACATGTTTGTGTTTTGATCAGCACGAAGGCTGTATGGTTGTTTCCTGACTCAGTTTTGTAGAAAAATCTTGTCGCACTTTTATCCTACAGTCAATTTTTGCGGCTAGTAAGCGTAGGCATTCCCCCTGCCTTATAAAAAGGGGATTAAAGGCATTAACTAAAAGTATTTGTTAAGAATCGTTATAAAATCACGTTTGACATATAGGTACTATTCAGGATTAATCACGTTACCAAGTAACGAAATTCCTTACGGTTGCTTTTTTTCAACTAAAGCGGCGCCTGCGCACATAGCTCTTCTGCTCGAATCTCGATACTAGCCCGCACACTTGTATATAATAATATCCTTGGACATTATTCAAACACGGCCATCTCATCCCAAACTAAGCAGCGCTTGTAGGTACTATGGAAATCAGATAACTGCAGATATATTACATACTAGCTGTGCCCCGCGGTTTTACCCGCGTTAAACTTTATAAATTACCACAGCTCCTCCCCCATAGGTGATAGCGTGATCATATGTAGCCTATATGTTGACCCGACCTCTTAGTAATATTCATGCAAAATTTTAATTAAATCCATGCAGTACTTTTTGAGTTTAGCCCGGACATACATACAGACAAACAGATGAACAGACAAAAATTCTAAAATCTATATTTTTGGCTTCGATATCGACTGTAGATCACGCGACAGGTATCCTTTAAAAAAATATTCAATGTACAGTTTTGACTTTCCTACAATTTTATTATATGTATAGATACTACTTTTCTATTGTAAATGCGTACAATTTATATATAAATACACATAGAAATAGAAGTAGATATATAGAGAAAAAGTTTCGTTATATGGCCTATATCTACCTGGCATCTACCAAATATGAGACCAGAGATTTTAGATTAATACAAAAATTATTGATAGAGATTGTTTTATGTTTTGTGCAATCTAATATATCAAATATTGTAAAGTATGGAATTAGGGAAGGAGCGAGACAACCCCAACACAAGTATTATTAATTACTTACTGGGGCTGGTTCATTCACATTTGCTGATGTAACCATTTGAGACACAATCAACATTTTTCATTAAAAAAAAAAATCTGTAATTCATCTGAATTAGTATGAGCTTGTTTTTACAAGCTCATACCAATTCATCTCTCATCATAATCTTACTGATACAAGTTTTAGCTCTCGACGGGCGGTTAGGGGCGCCGGGCGGCAGCGCTATGATTGGTAAGATTTTCCAATCACAATGAGTCGCTACCATTGAGATCCCAAATTCCTTCATACGTTCCGCTTTCAGTAGACTAATACTAAGATTACAGAAGTCATTTGTATGCTGGTAATATTAATAAATTAGTTCACAACTGCACGTGTGTCGTAGTGGTTAAGACAGTTGTTCGCCGCTTCGTGTCACGGGTTCGAGTCCCGCGCCGGACAACTATTTGTGTGACCCATAAATAGTTGTTTTGAGTCTGGCTGTAATTTGTGTCCGTCTATTATATGTTTGTAAAGTACCCCGCGACACAGGGATTAGATTAGAGTAGGTGAAATATGTAATATAGTCACTGTAGACTAGTGTGAACTGCTCATTAGTTACTAGAAGCAGGGCTATAGATACATATCGTAAACATATCGCTTCATCAGCGTTTCACGCTAGACTGAACATCATAATTGGGCGTTACTCACTAAATTACTAAACACGAATACAATTGATTCTATCAACGATAGTTGACGAGCGTATTGACTGTATTAAGGGTGAGATAAAACAAAAAAATAGCAAAAAAAAAAAACATTAGTAAAGGTAGTTTGTTACATCCTCTTTGCGTACAAGACAATGTTGACAGTGAGTAATTGTAGTTATATATATATCTTAGCACATTACTCACACACGGTCATCTGATCCCAAACTAAACAAATCTTGTACTATGGAATCCAGGTAACTGATATACTACATATAATTATCTTTTGTAAATACATACTTATATAGATAATTACACTGAGAATCAAGATAAACAGACATGTTCATGCACACAAATTTGTACCCAGGGTGGGAATCGAACCCACGACCTGCGGCGTGCAAAGCAAGCATTCACCAACCGCGCCACAGACTATTGTCAAATAAAAATACCCAAAAGAATCTGTTTTCTATCCATTTGCCGCTATAGCTACGTTTATGGACTTTACAAAAAGGACTGGAAGGAGAACTCTTTGCAGGAGCAACTACATATATAGGGTTAACGACCTGTATAGAGTACCCATAGGTATTATTAATAAGCGGCGAAAGCCATATATCATTCGGCCAAGGCGCGGCGGCCAGTCTCACTTCGCGGGATATATTATAGTGCACAAGTGTGTGCGCAAACACAAAGGAACTTTTGTATTCCATCACTCTCATGATCCAATGGGACGACTAGCGGAACCGGAAAAAGGTCAGGTACAAGACCGACGGCTTTACGTGCTCTCCGAGGCACGGGGATATAGTACCGCCAACTCCCAGTCTTCGCCTGATACTGAGAATTTCTTCTTTTTACAGAAAAGTCCCAAAATCACTTTTGTCCCGACCCGGGATTTGAACCCAGGACCTCGTCCTCCGCGGGTGAACACGCTACCGCTAGACACTCGCAACACCAGCCGAACCGCAAATGCGTTGCCGGCATTTCAGAAAGTAATAGGATCGCTTCTTGAAGTTTACCATGTCATACCTAATCGGAAATATCTCCACAGTCAATTGATTCTACAAAGTGGTAGTCAGCGGCAAAAAGATTCTTACCTTTTGAGGCGCACATGACCATTCATCCAGGTGATAAGGATGAAATTTCCACTTTTGGCGAGAGGATGTGTACGAAATCAGATCACGCCACACGGGGATATTAATAGCATAGTAAATTGGAGCTTTCAAAATAGGCTTTATTTTAATGTAGGTAAGTGTTCCGTGCTGTCCTTCAGTCGCGCACGAACCCCGCGCCATTACCAATACCTTATGGACGGGGCGCCGGTACAGCGGGTAACAGAGATACAGGACTTAGGCGTACGCTTCATTGCTGATTTACAGTTTCGACAGCATATCACTGATGTATGATAGAAAGCTTATCGGAATCTAGGACTAATATTACGCCAAGCGAACATCTTCACAATCATAGGCGCTTTAAAAGCACTTTACGATGCATTCGTGAAACTCTGGTGGATCACTGAATTACATTACAGTGGTATAGCGTTAGCAGAGATCAGTGGGGCTTTTTGCGAAAGGATTTTGTTGTTAAGACTTAGAACTCAAGCTGGAACTATCTACCTCGCTCAGTTCGATGTTTGTCTGTCTGTTTGTTTGAACGATGTTTATTATTTTAGATTTTGAGAATGATTAATAAATCCGTCGTCAGAGTGAGACTTATTTGTGGTGGGTTATACAAAGAGTGCATAACACAAAAGTTATATTAAAATTAAACTATGAAATGAATTATAGTAGTTAATGGCCCTGGCTGCTAAGCCAGAGGTCGTGGGTTCCAATCCCCAACCAGAACTAATCTTTGTGTGATGAACACGATTATTTGTTCCATGTGTATAATATTGTCTATAATATGCATACAAAAATAAACTTATTTATTTTGTATGTTTATCAGTTGTTTGATTGCAGGCTCTGGTTTACGATCACATGGCAGTGTGTTAATTTCCCCAAGATAATTGTTTTAAATGATTGCTTTGCACACTGCAGGCCGTGGCTTCGATTCCCACCCAGGATAGGCATTTGAGTGCATGAACATGTCTGTTTGTCCCGAATCTGGGTGTAATTATCTATATGAGTATGCACCTACCAAAGAAAAGTATTATATGTAATATATCAGTCTGGTTTCCATAGTACAATCTCTGCTTAGTTTGGGATCAGATGGCCGTGTGTGAATAATGTCCCAGGATATTATTAATGCTAACTTAACTACAGATAACCTGATTCTGCATGTGAAACCTAGGCCACGTATTATCAACCCGAAGTATAGATGAATGAAAGCCCCTGATTGTACTTTCTATTCCATTCTCGTTTTTGACGTGAATATTTTTCTTCCTTATGAGGTTTATTAATAGAAAACAATTTTGAATTATGTACTGACATTTTCCTTCGTAATGTTGATAATCTGTATTATTAATTTTATCGAGTACCTACGTAAATGAAATAAATAAAGTTTAGTTATATTAATTAAACTTTTAGGATTTCAATTTAAGTGATAGTAATTCCATCATGTCGTCCGACTGACGTCCACTGCTGGACAAAGGCCACTCCAAAAAAAATTCTTAATGGAGATATGTACATTTGAAAGATATGCCGTAGTCGCCACGCTTGGGAGACGGGTTGGGATGGTGCTCATAGTACACTGCTATACATTCCCTAGGTTCGACTTCTGCGCCCCCCACGTGATGAGATGGGGAGGTGATTTTCTATGCCATCAGCCACACGGCAAGATAAGTTTATCTAACATATACAAAATAAGAAATGAAACTACAGATAATATTAAAAATGAAACTGTTTCAGCAGTTAACTATGGCAGGTAATGCTTTTTTAATTGGTTTTAAAAGACATATTGCATATCGGTAATGCTTAAAGCGTAGACTTGGGAAATAAATGATTTACTGTGAAAATTGGTGGAATGAATGGGCACTTTCAATTTAATTATACTGTACTATATATTTTTATTATACAATATATTATTCATAATTTCAGTTAGTGGACCAAATCTCGTGTATATAACTAATATAACTGGGCCGTGTTGAAACCGGTAGTAGAGACACCCGCTGAGTTTGTTTCGCTGGTTCTTCTCAGTTGGGGCGCATTGGATCCGGTGGAAGCATTAAAGCGCGATCGTCGTTATGAACACAAGGTCCACCATAATAATAACATTTAATTCGTACCTTAATGTCGACAGAACCATTCAGGCAACATGTAGTAAAAATATAGCTAAAATTTAGAATTTCGATAAATAAACCTACACATGAGCCTTAACAATAACTTAATTTAAGTTAGCTAAATATCGTTACTATTATAAAATAGATCTTATTGTAAATTATTTCCTACAATCCGTGTACGTAAATATCTATATGTACCAAGAAATTATAATTTAAGAAGAATTATAAATTAATTATATATTACTACAAACATGTTCTGACTATTTACAAGCGCTTTTTTAAAGTCTACGTGATTTAAAACCTTTTTTATTTTATTTATTTAATGAATATATGACATTTGTATTTAGGTAAATTAATTTATATTCTTGACATTGCTTATTTTATTATTTTTTAGATTTAAATTGTATTCATTATTGTTTTAATATTTGCATGGCTGTGATAGGTCGCCAATATATCTGGTTATGTAACCTATATTCTAAGCGAATAAATGATTTCTGATTTCTTAGTAACCGACCAAGCTTCGAGATATAGTGCCGCTACGTAACGAAAAAAAAAATGTTTTGGAGATATTCTACATGATTATATATTCTACATTCACTTTTTACTACAAAACTAATAACCGTAACTATTTCTAAACAATATAAATATAACAATATATAAAAAGATGCGGTTTCCTTAAGAGCTGTGTTATCCTTTCTAGAGATATTAGAGCATAGAATCAAGTCTTCAAACCCAACAAAAAGTATAAACTAATCCCAGCTGTACACTACCTATAACATTAAAAGTTGGTGCTAATAATTATCTAGAATTTTTCCCTAAACTTGTACTGGCATCGGCAAAGTAGATGATCAAAATCGGACGAGAGTTTTGGGTGTATAAATGACCACAAGTCAATACTCGTACTTATTTCATATCAGCCAAAGATGTCCACAGCTGGACAAAGGCCTCCCCCAAAGATCTCCACAGTAACTGGTCTTGCGCTGATTATATATGCACTCAAAACTCTCCTCCGCTCAATAGCGGCAGTATCATTAGCTAATATTTTTACCCTTACACACACGCCACATTTAGTATTGAATATCCAATTTTGATTATCTATTTTTGCCGTTGACTGCACGAGACTACATATACGAGTAGTTTGAAGTCAATGTTTATTTTGTTAAAAAGGTTTTATTTAACTCCTATTAGTGACACTTTTATTAAAAAAATATTTCCTTTCGTTTCCTACTTTTTCAGCCTTAGAGGTGTTATTTTTTATTCAAATTTAAATATAGTTAAATCAAAAGAATAAGCTCCTAGTCAAAAATATTCTCCAAATCGGTTTATAAATTTCGGAGTTTAGAACTATAAAACATAAAATAATACTACCGAATTGAGTCCTCCTTTTTTAAATGTGTAATCAATGTATCCCATAAAGGTATATTTAAAAAAAAGTTTTTACTGTAGTAGTACAGATATAGATAGATAAACTCTTTATTGTACACGAAAGTATTACAAAATAAAAGCAATTGAAACCTTAAAAGTATACAATCGGTCTTATCACAAAATTTGATCTCTTTCAGACAAAGTAAAGATCGGAGAATGGAGTTATTGAGAGGGGCAGTTGTCGGTGTACAGAGACATGGGTACACATAATGAAAAAATAAAAAGAAAATATAAACATATTACAAATAATAAATACAAATATTAAATACGTATAATAAATACATAATAATATATGCAAATAATATATGATGTTCCTAATTGTGTTGTGAGTCTTGTAGTGACAGATAGTGATAGACTTGTCAATCTTTGGAATTCTTGCAGACTTTGTGCACGTCTCACTATTAAAGGCAGTGCATTCCACAATCGAACACTTTGAACGGAAAAAGATTTGTCAAAAAAATTAGTAGAATCCGCTGGCATTTTTAAATTGCGATTTTCCGACGATCTCAGTTATCTTGAATGTGGCTCATGCAGGATAGAAAACCGATTTTTGAGATAAGAGGGAGCGGATAGACTAAAAATAATGTTGTGGAGAAGTGTAAGACTATGAGCATTCCGGCAAAGGCATATAGGGAGCCACTTGAGCTTAGTACGAAATTCGGAAACATGATCATATTTACGGAGCCCAAATATGAATCTTATACAAACGTTCTGGAGACGCTCAAGTTTACCAAGCTAGGCCTCAGTGAGATCAAGATAGCTGACATCTGTATAATCTAGTATTGGGAAAAGAAGCGATTGTGCAAGGGCAGTTTTGGTGGTAATAGGTAAAAATATATTAATCTACGTAGAGATCCAAAGGAAGCATACAATCTACGACTAACGTTCTTCATTTGGATATCCCAGGATAGGCAGCGGTCGAAAAAGAGACCAAGATTTTTAACGTTATCGGTTAAGGGAATTATATTGCCATCGAAATTAAGCTGTGGTAGTTGTGACCAGGAAACCCTAGATATCATCCTAGAACTACCAACCACCATGACCTGTGTCTTGAGTGGGTTGACTTGTAGTCCGTGTGCACGGCTCCAGTTGCTTATTTTAGCCAGATCTGCATTTATTACGTCGACTGCTTCTGATAATTTGTCATTGGAAGCTTGGCAATAAATTTGAAGGTCATCCGCATAAAGGTGGTAGGGGGAGAGAAGTTGATTAGAAATTGAATTTATGAAAATTGCGAAAAGTAGAGCAGGTAAAACGCCGCCTGAGGCACACCTACTGTAGTATTGCACCAAGAAGAACGAGTGTCATCAATACAAATATACTGCCAGTGGCCAGACAGGTAACTGTGAAAACACTCAATTACTGTTGGAGATACGTTAAGAGAGCGTAAGATTCCAAGCAATACTTCAAAATCCACGGCATTAAACACGTTACTGAAATCCAATAGTGAAATCCCCTAGCACTGTAAGATCTCCACGTTCCATGCCAGATCTAATGTCCTCCGTAATATGGACCAGGGCGGTGGTTGTACTATGTCCAGGACGGAAACCAGATTGGAAAGGATTGAGGAGATTATTTCTGGTAAGGAAAATACTGATCTGGTTATGAACAAGGCGTTCAAGCACTTAGAGAGGAAAGGCCAAATTGAAATTGGGCGATAGTCACCAAAGGAAGCGGGGTTGGACTTTTTGGGGAGAGGAATCATTTTGGCATCTTTCCAAAGAGATGGGAAAGTACCGCGTGTTATGGAGGAATTGAGGATGTGACATATGGCAGGTAGGATTTCATCGAGGATAGGCAGGACCACATTACGGGTGATGGCGTCATCTCCAACGGCATTAGACGTAATGGATACAATACTCTTCTTCACGTCAGAATCAGTAAATTGACAAAAACTTAAAAGGAGAATAGTTGGGAGGAGGAATAGATGAAAGATATTTTAAAGTACTGGCTTTATTTGCCCTATCAAAATTGGGCTAGGAAGAGAAATGTTTATTTAAACAGTCAATATCTAGTTTATTCAGAGTAGCGTCATTTTGAGCTTTTCCAACTCCCAATGATCTTAGAAATTTCCAAACTTTGCTAGGATCTCCATTTTCGACGGAGTTGTGAATATGGCGGCGTTGTGCATTCCTACACACCTTATTGGAATGATTTCTTAAAGCAATATATTTCTCACGATTGTAAACACTAGGTCGGCTTGTGAATCGAGATTTAGCTAAACCTTTTTTGACGAGAAGGTCCTTTATCTCGCTGTTAAGCCACGGCGCGGGTAAGTGTTTGACTTTAATTGCACGAATAGGAGCATGTACATCATATAGATTTATTAATTTTGCATTGAATATGCTAACCTGTTCTTCAATAAATTCCGCAGCTAATAGGGGCGACCAATCTATGCGAACTGCATCGGCTCGGAGACAATCCAAGTCCATCCCACCAAAACTGCGTTGTAGAATAATTTTAGGTTTAAGCTTAGGAGGGCTAATTTTATATGAAAGGAAGAGATAATTGTGGTAAGAAAAGGCATTTGCAGAACACTGACCGTGCTTAGATACATGATCTTTTGAAGAGACAAGAATGACGTCAAGAAGGGAAGGAATAGAGTTTGGAAAATGATGAGTGGAGTTTAGAGGAAGAATAAAAAGGTTACCAGATTCTGCAGCGGAAACAAAAGATGAGGCGCGGGAGTCCTATGAATACAACTGTTTATGATTTCATAAAGGAAATATACGGTTCAAGATACCAACCACATCTTTATTCCATTACCATGTCTTGTGTTAAAATGTTGTACGTGGACGTATGAGTGATTGTAAAAGTAAGTAATAAAAAACCAATGAGCCATCGATTTTTTTTAATTATTTAGGATTTACACAATTTTGAAAATTGAACATAAGAATAATCAATTACGACTAATTTGATTGTAATGAAATTCATTAAAATAAGCAAGACAGAGGTTTTTTGCAGAAATGGCATTGTGTGAGGGTCTTTTTTTATTTTTGACGGGCATCAGTAACTGAACGACCTAGGCATTTCAGTTTTTTGTAGCGCACCTTTTTCTATAGATTTTGCCGTTCAGCTGCCTTTCGAATTTTATCAATTTATGGACCTCTACGGCAGTTGAACTTCTTCTGCTGGATGCAGGTGTAGATGTAGTAGACGAGTGCTGGTGAGGATGATACTAACGAAATCCCACGTGACGGACCTGGTCCTTGAATTCCCAATAGGTATTTTATTATCATTTCGTGTCTATATTAATACAAATTTTAAAGCCTTTATGCACCTGATCCTGACGTAGGCACGAAATGTAGTACATAGAAACGAAAAAGTAAATTGGACATGATAGCTAATTCTGGAAATTTGCCTGGGAAGGGTAAACGTGTTAATATTGAACACTAAAGAAAACTAGTCTGCTCCTGTATTATGAATAATTTCAATACAAGCTTAACAGCTGTCCAGCCCAGATCGCCCTTTTACTGACATGATACACAAAAAAATAAAGAAATAATAGAAAAATATTTATTAAAACAATCAGACTCAAATACAGAGAAGATTTAGTGAGAAATAAAGGTAACACTTTTTAATGATAGTAATAACCGAAAAAGCACCTTCTCGGAATTTCACCTACCTTACCTACAATTCACTGTGCATCGTGATAGTGATCGGCCCTCAAATAGAAGACGATAAAAATCACTAAATCATTATTTCAATAGGCTTCAACGTTGAAAACCGATTCCAAATCATTGATGACGTCATAGGAGCTCATGGAAGCCGATTGAACGAATATTATTAAGCCAATTCTAACCATCATCTATTTGAACGCCGATCACGATCACGATCATCGGCAAATTTAGCAGTAGGCCCCCAGACCTTGTAAAAGAATGAGGTTTACAAGTCGACTCTATCATTCTATATATTTAATTTCACGGTTTGTAAATCGATTTTGATGGACCTTAATATCACTTTTATATAATTTATATAAAAAAAAAACATTTTATTAAATAGGTTAAGTGTTAAGTTCTTAATTCAAATTTTGATCCTCTCGGTTGCCAGAGCCTGCCTTAAATTTTTTAACTGTAATTTGTATGCATGTCATGCCATTTCTCTCTTGTCGGTGAACCGATTGTTGGTGATACCTGAATATTTCATAGAAAGTCCTTTTTGTATGGTTCCATAAAAAGTTTGATATTATCGTTTGCCATACAGAAAAATTCAACTCCTATCATGATATTTTATATTAATAGTCATCTTCGTCTTTTGGTTGCAAATGAGTTCCGTTCGGACATTTACCGCCAAAGTTTACTCCGCCACCAACACACTTTGGAGTTAACAATATTCCACCTTGGGTGTTGTCGTCTGGTTTCAGGTATGATGAGAGCACGACGTCATATAACTGCAGCAACACTTCATCCAGTGTGGCAGATGCGGAGAACGGGTCGGCGACACTCAAAGATATCACCAACACTAAAATAAGTCCTTGAATCTGTTGTTTGTTCATTGTGGTTTCTGAAAACAAGGTCACAGATTATTAAGATTACCAGTGTCTTACAATGCTGCTGATGAGGAATAAGCTGAAGCACTTCTACAGAGTGCTCTTTCTTCCTCGTCAGTCTAGCCGTGTCCATTCATCTGCAGATAAATAGGTCCTGAGTTGAAATACCGGGTCAGCACAAAAAGCCATGTAGGATCACTTTGTTTTCTTTTTAAACTTGAATGAAATTTATTCAGCGCTTGGGTATTTACATACAATTGTACTTGTCAAGCTCACATTGCAATACATAAACATAGTTTAATACAGTAATTAAAGCAACAAAATATTTTGAATTAGTCCGTCCGTGCGGTATGTTTCATCACATATATTTTTATTTAATCCTTAAATAAATAATAAATAGCAAGTTAAACTATTATTGTTACATTTAGCAATAGTATATTAAAATTAAAGAATTGAAAACTACGAGCATTTGGCTGGCGCAATCTATGGTCAAGAAGTATAGAGTTTTTCCAAATTGTATAAAATAACGTGTTTTAATTATTATCGATAGTTTCATTTAGTATCCTATCTCTATTCGAAAGTTAATCATAGGTGCACTCCGAGGAATAATAAAGGAGCGCCAATGAGGCGTTCCTTTTTCCTTTTCCAATGAGGTGCGCCTCAAAATGGTAGCGCTTCGAGGAATACCTCAATTAGTGTTAAGTTAGTCTACTGATACGTACAAACGCGGTGTAGCAAACAGTTTGGTACTCACCAAACGCGGGCTATGGACCTGTTGGCCATAGTTTGACACTGCGACTCTAAAGAATTTTGATCTGCACAAAAGCATCTACTTTTTACATGTTTGAGGAATTTCTTCGAAACATAGTACTAAGCGTTTCTGATTTAGACATCGCATTTGCCAACGAGCTTGGTGAAACTAGAAGGGTTCCTTAATTTTCTAAGGAACTTCTATTTTACAATGCTTTCGTCCATTGAAGTTATACCATAGATTACGGTGGATATTCATTTAAGTATCGTGTTGAAAAATATGTCTCTTGTTTCAAATATAAAGCGTTATTTGTAAAACACCCACAACTTCTCAGGACTAGATTGCTAACATCAAAAGTAACAACTTTTGTTCTGCGAGTTCGAACATATTTCTAACTAAAAAATATTTTAAAAGTTATTGCTATACTGTCGTGACATTTGTAGGTCTATGTTTCATTCACAAACGAAAGGACGACGAGCGAACGACGGGCGACGCTCGCGCGCGTCTTTGCGATGCTTGTAGACTTATAAACATTCAAGCGGGAAATTAAATTATACTTATTTTGGTATGTAAGTAAAATGTAACATAATTATCAAAAGGTGCTTATGGTACTAAATATCTAGTACTACGAAGTTTTTAGTGTTTTAGAAGTTATCCTGTATACGTTTTAAAATGTTTTTTGGAGTATATTTACGTTGATATACTATACATGTTCTTTTTACATACATTGGATGAGTAAGTTAGTCCCGATGTGGACCATTGTACGTGAGCCATGGCAGCCTTTATTCCATCCAGCCCACCTTCCAAAAAACATGCATATACAATAACCGTATTAAATATAAATAAATACAATGGTAACTGTGCTAGTATGCTGTAACTCTCTGCAAAGGTAAGTGGTTTTAGTGACCAATGCAGTGTCACTAAAACCACTTACCTTTGCAGAGAGTTACAGCATCCACATCGGGACTAAGTGCGGAAACCACACCCACTAGCATATTAGTGGGAACAAATGATGATGATGAATGATACATGTTCTTTTTAAGATAAGATAAGATAAGATAACTCTTTATTGTACACCAAAACATTACAGAATATAAGAATACAATAGCATACATTTAAAAATGGTAGGTACAATTGGCGGCCTTATCACTAAATGTGATCTCTTCCAGGCAACCTAGGCAGGGATTGGAGTATGGAGTAACCGAGATAGGGTAGTTGTCAGTGCACATGAGTATAGAAATGATACGCACTGGTATCATTACAAAAAATGTCAAAAGTCATTTAAGATAAATTACATATATATATTATATTAACCTACATACTATATTATATATACTTATATTTCATAAATAAATACATACATTATCATAAAACAAAACTAAAGTAGGAACCGTTGCTGAAGTTCATAAACTAGTCGAGAGTAAATTATTTCGTACCTTTCTGCAGGGACAGGTAGTGATCTTTCACTAGACTCTGAAAGTTGCGTAGAGATTGAGCTTGGCGTACTGACAATGGCAATTCATTCCACAAGCGAGCTCCTTGCACAGCAAACGATTTGTCCAGAAAGATTGTGGAATGTGCTGGCATTGTCAATTTTAAATTATTCGATGATCTCAGAAGTTTCGAATGTGATTCATAAAGGAATGAAAAGCGTGCTTTGAGGTAAGAGGGCGTTGAAGGAGTAAACAAAACATTGTATAGAAGTGAGAGAATATGGGCATTCCGGCGAAAGCGAATGGGTAGCCACTTGAGCTTGTTACGAAATTCAGTGATATGATCATATTTGCGAAGACCGAATATGAATCTTATGCAGACGTTCTGGAGACGCTCAAGTTTATCAAGTTGGGCTTCTGTAAGATCAAGATAGCTGACATCTGCGTAATCTAGTATTGGGAGAAGAAGGGATTGAGCAAGCGCAATTTTGGTGCTAGTTGGGAGGAAGTTACGAAGTCTTCTCAAGGATCCAATTGATGCAAAAATTTTCCGACTGACGTTTTGTAGTTGAGGGCCCCAGGAAAGGCAGCTGTCAAAGAATATACCTAGGTTTTTAACTTCACGACTTATTTGTAAAACATTGCCTCCAAAACGAAGTTGTGGTAGTTGTGACAAAGATGCCTTAGCCAACATCCTTGAGCTACCAACAACAATCACTTGAGTCTTCTGTGGGTTAACGTGTAGTCCGTGAGCACGACTCCACTCACTGATGTTATCTAAATCGGTATTCAAATTATTCACAGCTTCTGCCAATTTATTTAACGGAGCCTGATTATAAATCTGAAGATCGTCTGCATAAAGGTGGTAGGAAGAATTAATACGTTTAGAAATAGAATTTATAAAAATTGCGAATAATAGTGGAGACAAAACGCCACCCTGAGGCACGCCTGCAATAGTATTACACCAAGAAGAAAAGGAATTATCAATACGAATACATTGCCTGCGGCCAGACAGGTAACTACGAAACCAGTCAATAACTGTTGGAGATACGTTAAGAGTGCGCAATATCCCCAGCAACACATCAAAATCCACGGAATTGAACGCATTGCTGAAATCTAACAGGGCTAGCACTGTTAGATGACCACGTTCCAATCCAGCTCTAATGTCATCTGTAATATGGACCAAGGCTGAGGTAGTACTATGGCCAGGACGAAAACCAGACTGGAAGGGATTAAGGAGGTCATTTATTGTGAGAAAAGTACTTAATTGGTTGTGGACAAGGCGTTCAAGTACTTTGGACAGGAACGGAAGGATTGAAATAGGACGGTAGTCGGAAAAGGATGCTGGGTTGGCTTTTTTTGGAAGGGGAATTATTTGGGCATCTTCCATATCACTGGGAAGATACCCGAACTTATAGAGGAATTTAAGATGTGAGTTATGGCAGGAAGAATTTCGTTGAGGATAGGAAGGACCATATTACGGGTGACATTGTCATTGCCTACTGCGTTAGAAGTGATGGATAAAACACTCTTCCTAACGTCACAATCAGAAACTTGACTCAAAGAAAAGGGAGAATAGCTGGGAGAGGGAACTAATGATAGATCTCTTAAGGTGTTTAATTTTGTTGCCCTGTCAAAAATGAGCGAAGTTGAGAAGTGCAAATTGAGTGAATTAATGTCTAAATTGTTAGGAGTAGTTTCATTTCGAGCTTTCCCAACTCCCAATGAACGCAGAAATTTCCATATTTTAGCTGGATCACCACTCTCAACCGAGTTGTGGATGTGTTGGCGTTGTGAATACCTACACACCTTATTGCAGCGATTTCGAAGCGAAATATATTTATGACGGTTTATATCGTTAGGCCTACTCGCGAAACGCGACTTAGCCGCTGCTTTCTTAGCTAATAGACTTTTTATTTCAGGCGTTAACCACGGTGCGGGGAGATGTTTTACCCTAATTTGTCGAAGTGGGGCATGCACGTCGTATAAACTAAGAATATTTTTATTGAAAATGTTAATTTTCTCATCAACTGAATCTGAGGCTATAAGAGGAGACCAGTCAATTCTGCTAGCATCTGCTCGAAGAGAATCCAAATTAATACCACCAAAATTACGTTGAAGAATGATTTTTGATTTTGCCTTAGGTAGGCGAATTTTATAAGATAGGAAAAGGAGATCGTGATAAGAGAAAGCATCGGCTACGCACTGTCCGTGTTTAGCGATGTGGTCTTTCGAAGAGACAAGAATAAGATCTAGGAGAGAAGGAGTAGAATGAGGAAAATGATGAGTGGCATTAAGAGGAAGTATAGATGGATTACTAGATTCCGCAACAGAAATAAGGGTTGAAGAACGAGAATCATTTTTCAACAAACAGGTGTTGAAGTCACCCATTACAATCGTGTGGCTGTAAGAAGGCAAGAAAGTTTCAAGTAATAGTTCAAAAGAGGAGAAAAAATTTATTCTAAGGGATGGACAGTAATACACACCGAGTAAAACTTTAGTGTGGTGAAGCTCAACTTCGATAAGGAGATGCTCACCAGCACTGGCAGGTGGCGGTTGCGAGGACATGCTGAGAATTGTAAATTTAAAATTATTTCGTAAGTATATAGCAACTCCACCACCTACCGAACTAGTTCGATCATTCCTAATCAGTTGGAATCCAGGAAGTGAGTAAGAGGCTGAAGGGAGACATGGTTTAAGCCATGACTCAGAAATAAGGATAGCGTGGATATTTTTGCATTGAAAATTTGCCAGCATATCGGGGAAATGAGCCGGAATACTTTGGGCGTTTATATGAATCACATTGAAATTCCCGAGAACATCAGAAAAAATACATTCAAGGCTGTCAGCGAGCGATGGTATACTGACAAAACTGTCGTCATCACTACTAATCGAAAAAAAATCAGCATCAGTATCTACATCTTCAGCATCAGACATATAACATATACTTACTTACTATTAAAATAAATATAATAATTCTACTTACAAATAATTCTATTGACTAAACTTTTCTAATATTACAGTAATCTACACTCAATACCCGCCAGTGTAGTGCCACATAGGTAACATAGTTTCTAAAAACCAAAAATAAGGAGAGAAATAGTAACAATAAACATTTACAGATTCCATTTGACAAGAATGTGTCTAAAAATGTAAAATGTAACGCTTTTATTTATATATGACACGAACAGAAAAAGAGAAAAATCTTTAATTTAAAGTATATAATCATCTTACAGCTAGAAAAACATCAAAATATTTAAGCATGATTTAAAGTAAAGAGATAAACCGAATATTTTAATTATGGACTATTTTAAAACGAGATATTGCTCCTTTTCTTAACAATCCATAGAATCAATATAACAGCTACAGATGTTGCTCTTTCTCTTTATAATACATACAGTAGAGTAGGTACAACAGTTTGACAGTTGTTGTCAAAAAACAATACGGTAAAAAATCAAGTGACAGATAACCTAAACTGACCTAAAGAATTAACTCTTAGTAACAAATAATAAGAAGGTAGCTCATATAATTAATAAAATGTTTTGTCAAATAAAAACTAAAGGCAAGAAGTTATTAGAAAAGTGGGTACCAGACACAGTATCACAAGTGTTTGTGTTCAAAATGGCTTTCACTACAGGCCGGATGATATCTGATGAATGATGGAATTTATTTCTTGGAGACAGCACCTCGTTTAGGCCTGCCTGCTGCTGTAACAGGCTTGCTGGTTGATGTGCTTTCCTGCGTGTTGCCCTCCTGCACCGTTACAATCACAATTTTATTGAGATCGTTCATCGTGACCACCTTATGTATTTGGCCCCCTGAAGCTTGAATATATATCACACCGTGTCGACTCCAGCAACTAGAAATTCCCCACCGCTGGCGTGCATTCACTTTTTACTTACATCGGATGATTACAAATGTTTAATAATTATAATAAATATTAGTGTTTAATATATTACAAAATAACTTACCTCTGCTGGTAGTTACGGCTTAATAGCACAGCCACCATATGTAAAGTACGAATTAATACGGATAAATTCTGTTAAAATGAAATTATGTGGTTTACCTGTTTGTCACTCTTTATAGTTATAAATTAATAAAATGATGTGTCAGTCATTTGCGTATAAAAGTTTTCCGTATACTATTCCAATCTATCCATATGTATAATTACAATATTCGAACGTCTGTATGTATGGACTCCAGAATGATTGGAGCGATTTTGATAAAATATTCCGACATACAAGTTCGTATTAGACCAGTGTGATTTTCTGTAAAAATTGAAGAACAACTGTTTTTTTTAGTTAAACGTACTTATACATGGTACACCGAGCTAAATATAAAATTAATTTACATATTAATGAATGCATATAGAACTTATCGCATTTTAAATAACGGAGCCGTCCCTTAGCGCTCGTCATCAATCTGTAAGACATCGGCAATCATTGCGCTGATGGATGTCTATGCCCACATCTTAATAGCCATAGAACCTCGACATACCTCTTACTAATAATAATAAGTCTTTATATTCTTAACTTCTTCTAAGGTATGAATGTAATATTATGTTCTAGTTGTATTACGTCCCGAAGCTCACTTTGCCTCTTCGCATAGGCCTCCTCTAATAAATTCCATTAATCTTCTCTAGTGACGTCCAGCCGTGAGTTTCAGATCATCTTCCCAACTTATTTGTTGGCGCCGCCTGCTTTTCCTGCCATCTCTGGAATACCAGTTTTTAACACTTTTACACCATTTCTCTTGAGGTTCGCGTAACATGTGACTCGTCCATCTCCACTTTTGTTTGTTTATCCGGGTTATTATATACCAAAAACTTTGATTTTGGCCCTTATGCTTTAATTAGTAGATTGTGTCCAACGCTGTGAAACCCCGACCGTTGATCGCTTAGACCCTGTTCAAGCGGCCGGTAGGACCCTACAGCTTAAACGTATTTTTAGTTTTATTATTTTATTTATTTATTTATTATCTATTCTCGGATCCCATTCCCGGTATATTTTAAGTGTTTGTAACATCAAAACTTAAAAACAAAACAATATATTTGCTACATAAAAATTAATAAATAATGGTAAAGTTAATAGAATATTGAAAATAAACATGTTATATTATATATCTTAACAATAGTCAGGATAAAACCAATTACGTTATTGTTTATGGTTGTCATGTCATTTTAGACTAGATTAGAAAAGTCTGTTTGTCTGTCCAAATATTAAGTATTTTTTTGTATATTTTCATCACAGTATTAAGATAATGGATAGGTTTTACGAAAAAAGTAATGAATTTATAAAAGGTACGACAATATATTTGGCTTAGGACTAGATCACCTGGGCCTGGCAAAAGATATTTATTCAGGTTTAAGGCTTACACCGAAAGCGAGACGCTTATGAAATTTTTTAATTAGTATTTACGACGGGCAACTAAAAATTTTTTCTATAAAGGGACTTATGATGTACAGGCGACACCATGTCGATAGACATTTTAACCTTGAGTGTTTTATTACGTGTTCCACAAAAACATTATAACCTACCTGTTTAACCTACAGGTACGTTTTAATATATTTATGTCTTATGCATTTCAGATACACAAAAACATTAATATATTAAAAAATAGTAATTTTTAACAATAGTTAGTTGGACTGTGGTGTTCAATCCACAGGCTCGCACCTCTGACTTTTCGAATTCATGTGCGTATTAGAAATTAATTATCTCATCTAGATATCTCTATTAGAAATTTATTTAAAAAAACGAAGGAAAACAACGTGGGGAAACCGGGAAGCCTGAAAGTAGATGATAGGAATGTGAAGTCAACCCATACTATATATCTCATTGTGCGATAAGACTTGCTTTCATAGAAAATAGTATTTATAGATTACAATATATATTTTCGAGGAACAAAAGTGATCAGACAGCTTCATATTCAGTTCGCTTAACTTTGTTGAATAAATGAACCGTTGATAGAAATTTATGTTCTAAAATTCGTTCCATGGAACACATAGACTCTTCAAAAAATATAGTTTTAGGTTCATTTTCTTCGTACTATAAAAGTGGAAGTCTATATGTTTATTTTATTTATTATATGTTTGGGGCTTGATGCCTTGGTGGCATCTTGCTACCTCAACCATTACTGATCTATTGTAGCAGAGCTCCTTGACTTTGTCAAAGTTCACTGTTCAATCGTACAGCTTCCAAAAACTTCCAGATTGATTGTGCAGCGAGTGTTTGTATCTCTTCAGGTTGCATAATATGCTGTCCTAAGTAGATACTTCTACAATGCATTAGTGGCCCGCACGAGCACAGAATATAAATGAACAAAGGAGTTTCCTCTGATTCTTGGCAGAATCTGCAGTTGTGCTGTCGGCCAACTTTAGGTTGAATATGTGCTTATTTAGCTTGCAGTGTCCGGTGAGAATTCGAGTTACCGCACATGTTTTGTAACGTTTGAATTCAAGTAATTCTTTCGACAATTTTTTGTTGTAGCCCTATATGTTACAAAGACAGTGTGTTTCTAGAAAGCAATGCTTTCACTTGTCCGCATCCCGTAATGAATTGAATAAATATATAAGAAGTGTCACTATTCTATTTGCATGAATTTCATTAGCAATAGTTAGCTAGCTCAAATAATTCCTCTGAACACTCCCCGTGAGAAATGCTGTAAAGGACACGTAGAGATGCCACGTCTCTCCACAGGGCAAGAGGATCAAGACAAATAGCGGGACCCCTGTCGTTAACGAACATTAATGATGCTAATACCAATACCAGAAGAATTTTTAATTATATTCCTAACCAAAGAAAATCCCAATCCCAAAGCACCATCCAAAGAAATTCAATTCCATAATATTTTCTTGTAGTTACTGAAATGAATTTTCATTTTACTTTTAAACAAAGCAACTTTAAGAAGAAACGGATAAGTGAATTGCTAGTAATAAATGAAAGTCTGGTGGATCAGGGAATTGAATTACAGTGGTCTCTTGGAATGTAATTTCACTATCTTTAATAACGTTAGCAGAGATTAGTGGGGTCTTTTTGCTAGAGGTTTTGTTTGTGTAATGCCCAGAACACAACCTGGAACTATCTAACTCGCTCAATTCGATGTTTTATTTTAGACTTGCTGTGCCCCACGGTTTTACCCGCGTTAAACTTTATAAATTATAACCTATGTGTTAATCCAGGATGTCAGCTAACTCCATATCAAATTTTATTAAAATCGTTCCAGCCGTTCAGATGTAAAGAAGTAACTTTATAATATTACTGTGATGTTCTGAACAAGTTTTAATTTTTCAATGTTTATGCAATATAACCATAGAGAATGGTTATATTGCATAAATATAACCATTCTATTTTATTCAAAATTATAAAACATGTCTTAATCCTTCGTTAGAGTGAGACTTATTTGTGTTGGGTTAAAGAAACAAAACAAAAAAGTTGTATTTAAATGAAACTATGGAATGAATTCTAGTGGTTTATGACCCTGACTGCAAAACCAGAGGTCGTGGGTTCCAATCCCCACCCAGAACAAATCTTTGTGTGATGAATACGATTATTTGTTCTGTGTGTGTAATGTTGTCCATAATATGTATACAGAAATGTTCTGTGTGTGTAAACACACTGTACAATCTCATGCGCCAAGCTCTAAAAATTGTAGAAGAATGGTGCAAGGAATACCAACTATCGGCGAATCCCACAAAAACACAACTAATTCTATTCACAAAAAAAGAAAACTAGCGGCTCTACAGCTACCACACTTTTTCGTTACACCCCTGAGAGCCTTTCATCTGAAACCAAATATCTGGGCATATATTTGGACAAGCAATTGAACTGGGCAAAATATACCGAATATATCACCAAAAAAGCCAGCATATCAATGTGGCAGTGTAAACAACTGCTTGGAAAAACCTGGGGAATTAGCCCTAGAGTCACCCACTGGTTATACACCTCTGTCATCAGACCAATTATCACATACGGCTCAGTAGTCTGGTGGCCCAGGACAAATCTGAGCACAAACCAAAAAGATCTCGAAAAACTGCAGCGACTGGCATGTGTGGCGATCACTAGCAGTATGAGAACAACACCCACCGCCGCTCTACAAGCAATGCTAGGACTGCCTCCCCTACATCTTTTTGTGCAGGAGGAGGCGACCATAGCAATCTTTAGACTCAGCATGAACGGCACCCTAAGCAAAGACCCTAGAATAAAGCACACACGAATTCTCGAAGATGCGTTCAAAAGGCAACCTATGCTGGCATCACCGAGCGACAAAATCCTAAAAACACACAACTTCCATAGGCACTACAATATACAACTCACAGAAGAACTGTGTGACCACCCAAAGCCAAATGAGACAAGAATCTATACTGATGGGTCAAAAACCGACTCCGGAACAGGAGTGGGAGTTTCCTCAAATGACCTGAACATCAAAATATCTAAACCCCTAGGGATACTCAACACTGTATACCAGGCCGAATGTGTTGGTATCATCCTAGCAGCACACGCAATAAGGGCCAGAAACATCACAAACACCCGTATTCGTATACTTTCTGACAGCGCCTCAGTACTCCAATCCTTGGGGGGTAATCACTTTACCTCATCACTAATACTGGAATGCCATAACGCATTAGAACACGTTGCGGCATACTACAACAATATCATAACACTACAATGGATCAAGGGGCACAGCGGATCACTAGGCAATGATGCTGCTGACGAGCTTGCCAGGAAGGGTTCGAGCACGACAGCCATTGGACCTGAACCAATTGTGCCCATACCTTTCACCCAAATACGTAGATGGTTACAGAGCCACACATACACACAATCCGAGAAATGGTGGTCATCAGCATTGGGCTGCAGACAATCCAAAGAAGCAATGCCATGCTTGGATGGTAAGCTAACGAGGCGACTACTGCGGCTAAACAAGAAAAGCCTGCGCGTCGTGGTTGGGACCATCACCGTACACTGCTCACTAAATAAACACTTCCACACTATAGGAATAACTGACAGCCCTCTGTGCAGAGCATGCATGGACGCTGAGGAAACGGTCGCGCACGTGCTACTCGAGTGCACAGGTATCACAAAAATCCGGAAGGAAACCCTGGGACCACCAGGAACTCTAACGGAAGCCCTGAGAAGTTTAGGAGACCTGATATGCTTCTGGAGGGAGGTGGGCTGGATGGAATGAAGGCTGCCATGGCTCACGTACAATGGTCCACAACAGGACTAAGTGCGGAAACCACACCCACTAGCATATTAGTGGGGACAAATGATGATGATGATGTATACAGAAATAAATGTGTTTATCAGTTTGGTTGCTACAGTACAGGTTATGGTTTATGTTCAGATGGCAGTGTGTTAATTTCAATAAGATAATAGTTTTTAAAGCTTGCCTTTTACGCCGCTCGGCTAAGTCGCCGAACATCGTTTTCGTGAATGGCGTTCAAATAAATAAAGGTTAAAATTTACTTAATGAATCGTTAAATCGACTTCAACGTTGACCATCTATTCCGGACCCTTTATGACGTCACATGTGGTCATGGAACCTGATTTAGAGATTGATTCGTCATTTTTAACCTTTGTTTATTTGAACGCTATTTAAGAAATCGATGTTCGGCAACTTAGCCGTGCATGAACATGTCTGTTTGTCCTGAGTCTGGTTGTAATTACCTATATGAGTATGTATTTACCAAAGAAAAGTAGTATATGTAATATATCATTAATCTGGTTTCCATAGTACAGACGCCAGCACATCCAGCTACCCCAATCTGTCAAATTTCTTTTAAAGATTTATAAATTTATCGCATAAGCATAAGGTTCACTTTCAATTGGGCAAATTACATAGATTGGGGTAGCTAGATGTGCTGGCATCTGTACAAACTCTGCTTAGTTTGGGATCAGATGGCCGTGTGTGAATAATGTCCCAGGATATTATTAATGCTAACCCGACTACAGATAACCTGTTTCTGCATGTAAAGCCACGTAGCCACCTGCTGCGAAGATCAAATTTAAAGCGTATTATCAAAACGAAGTATAAACGAATGAAAGCCCCTAACTGTACTTTCTATTCCATTTTCGTTTTTGACGTGAATATTTTCCTTCCTTATGGGGTTTATTAATAGAAAAGAATTTTGAATCATGTACTGGCATTTTCCTACATAATGTTGATAATCTGCATTATTAATTTTATCGAGTACCTACGTATATGAAATAAATAAAGTTTAATTATATTAATTTAACTATTAGGATTTCAATTTAAGTGATAGTAAATCCATCATGTCGTCCGACTGACGTCCACTGCTGGACCAAGGACACCCCAAAAAAAATCCCAATGGATATATGTACATTTGAAAGATATGCCGTAGTCGCCACGCTTGGGAGACGGGTTGGGATGGTGCTCATAGTACACTGCTATACATTCCCTAGGTTCGACTTCTGCGCCCCCCACGTGATGAGATGGGGCGGTGATATTCTATGCCATCAGCCACACGACAAGATAAGTTTATCTAACACATACAAAATAAGAAATAAAACTACAGATAATATTAAAAATGACACTGTTTCAGCAGTTAACGATGGCAGGTAAGGCTTTTTTAATTGGTTTTAAAAGACATATTGCATATTGCTAATGCTTAAAGCGTAGACTTGGGAAATAAATGATTTACTGTGAAAATTGGTGAAATGAATGGGCACTTTCATTTCACCAATATAACTGTACTCTATATTTTTATTATACAATAAATAATTAATAATTTCAGTAAGTGGACCAAATCTCGTGTATATGCCCCATTGAGTATGTTTCGCCGGAGCGTCTCAACTGGGCCGTGTTGAAACCGGTAGTAGAGACACCCGCTGAGTTTGTTTCGCTGGTTCTTCTCAGTTGGGGCGCATTGGATCCGGTAGAAGCATTAAAGCGCGATCGTCGTTATGAACACAAGGTCCACCATAATAATAACATTTAATTCGTACCTTAATGTCGACAGAACCATTCAGGCAACATGTAGTAAAAATATAGCTAAAATTTAAAATTTCGATAAATAAACCTACACATGAGCCTTAACAATAACTTAATTTAAGTTAGCTAAATATCGTTACTATTATAAAATAAATCTTATTGTAAATTATTTCCTACAATCCGTGTACGTAAATATCTATATGTACCAAGAAATTATAATTTAAGAAGAATTATAAATTAATTATATATTACTACAAACATGTTCTGACTATTTACAAGCGCTTTTTTAAAGTCTACGTGAATTAAAACCTTTTTTATTTTTATTTATTTAATGAATATATGACATTTGTATTTAGGTAAATTAATTTATATTCTTGTCATTGCTTATTTTATTATTTTTTAGATTTAAATTGTATTCATTATTGTTTTAATATTTGCATGGCTGTGATAGGTCGCCAATATATCTGGTTATGTAACCTATATTCTAAGCGAATAAATGATTTCTGATATCTTAGTAACCGACCAAGCTTCGAGATACAGTGCCGCTACGTAACGAAAAAAAAATATTTTGGAGATATTCTACATACACATTATATATTCTACATTCACTTTTTACTACAAAACTAATAACCGTAACTATTTCTAAACAATATAAATATAACAATATATAAAAAGATGCGGTTTCCTTAAGAGCTGTGTTATCCTTTCTGGTGATATTAGAGCATAGAATCAAGTCTTCAAACCCAACAATAAGTATAAAATAATCCCAGCTGTACACTACCTATAACATTTAAAGTTGGTGCTAATAATTATCTAGAATTTTCCCTAAACTTGTACCGGCATCGGCAAAGTAGATGATCAAAATCTGACGAGAGTTTTGGGTGTATAAATGACCACAAATTAATACTCGTACTTATTTCATATCAGCCAAAGACGTCCACAGCTGGACAAAGGCCTCCCCCAAAGATCTCCACAGTAGCTGGTCTTGCGCTGATTATTTATGCACTCAAAACTCTCCTCCGCTCAATAGCGGCAGTATCATTAGCTAATATTTTTACCCTTACACACACGCCACATTTAGTATTGAATATCCAATTTTGATTATCTATTTTTGCCGTTGACTGCACGAGACTACATATACGAGTAAGTAGTTTGAAGTCAATGTTTATTTTCTTAAAAAGGTTTTATTTAACTCCTATTCATCATCATCATCATCATTACAGCTTAAATAAGTCCACTGCTGGACAAGCCTCCCTCAAGAATCATCTTGAGGGGATATGCCATAATCGCCACGCTTGGCAGGCGGGTTGGCGATCGCAGTATGATGGTCGTAGTACTCAGAAGGAAGCTGCTTCCCGTCCTCTGGTAGATATTCCCTCGGGTCGACTTCTACGCCCCCCACGGGATGAGATGGGGTGATGATATTCTGATTCTGATATTTGTCGCCGTCACCACACAGCAGTATTAGTGACACTTTAATTAAAAAAATATATCCTTTCGTTTCCTACTTTTTCAGCCTTAGAGGTGTTATTTTTTATTCAAATTTAAATATAGTTAAATCAAAAGAATAAGCTCCTAGTCAAAAATATTCTCCAAATCGGTTTATAAATTTCGGAGTTTAGAACTATAAAACATAAAATAAAACTACCGAATTGAGTCCTCCTTTTTTAAGTGTGTAATCAATGTATACCATAAAGGTATATTTAAAAAAAAGATTTTACTGTAGTAGTACAGATATAGATAGATAAACTCTTTATTGTACACGAAAGTAAAACAAAATAAAAGCAATTGAAACCTTAAAAGTATACAATCGGTCTTATCACAAAATTTGATCTCTTTCAGACAACTAAAGTAAAGATCGGAGAATGGAGTTATTGAGAGGGGCAGTTGTCGGTGTACAGAGACATGACAAATAGTACCTATGGGTACACATCATGAAAAAAATAAAAAGCAAATATAAACATGTTACAACACAAATAATAAATACAAATATTAAATACGTATAATAAATACATAATAATATATGCAAATAATATATGATGTTCCTAATTGTGTTGTGAGTCTTGTAGTGACAGATAGTGATTCTTGACAAGTCTTTGGAATTCTTACAGACTTTGTGCACGTCTCACTATTAAAGGCAGTGCATTCCACAATCGAACACTTTGTACGAAAAAAGATTTCTCGAGAAAATTAGTAGAATCCGCTGGCATTTTTAACTTGCGATTTTCCGACGATCTCAGTAATCTTGAATGTGACTCATGCAGGATAGAAAACCGATTTTTGAGATAAGAGAGAGCGGATGGACTAAAAATAATGTTGTGGAGAAGCGTAAGACTATGAGCATTCCGGCGAAGGCGTATAGGGAGCCACTTGAGCTTAGTACGAAATTCGGAAACATGATCATATTTACGGAGCCCAAATATGAATCTTATACAGATGTTCTGGAGACGCTCAAGTTTATCAAGCTGGGCCTCAGTGAGATCAAGATAGCTGACATCTGTATAATCTAGTATTGGGAGAAGAAGCGATTGTGCAAGGGCAGTCTTGGTGGTAATAGGTAAAAAAAATATTAATCTACGTAGGGATCCAAAGGAAGCATACAATCTACGACTAACGTTCTTCATTTGGATATCCCAGGATAGGCAGCGGTCGAAAAAGAGACCAAGATTCTTAACGTTATCGGTTAAGGGAATTATATTGCCATCGAAATTAAGCTGTGGTAGTTGTGACCAGGAAACACTAGATATCATCCTAGAACTACCAACTACCATGACCTGTGTCTTGAGTGGGTTGACTTGTAGTCCGTGTGCACGGCTCCAGTTGCTTATTTTAGCCAGATATGCATTTATTACGTCGACTGCTTCTGATAATTTGTCATTGGAAGCTTGGCAATAAATTTGAAGGTCATCCGCATAAAGGTGGTAGGAGGAGAGAAGTTGATTAGAGATTGAATTTATGAAAATTTTCCAAGCAATACTTCAAAATCCACGGCATTAAACGCGTTACTGAACTCCAGTAGTGAAATCCACTAGCACTGTAAGATCTCCACGTTCCATGCCAGATCTAATGTCCTCCGTAATATGGACCAGGGCGGTGGTTGTACTATGTCCAGGACGAAAACCAGATTGGAAAGGATTGAGGAGATTATTTCTGGTAAGGAAAGTACTGATCTGGTTATGAACAAGGCGTTCAAGCACTTAGAGAGGAAAGGCCAAATTGAAATTGGGCAATAGTCACCAAAGGAAGTGGGGTTGGACTTTTTGGGGAGAGGAATAATTTTGGCATCTTTCCAAACAGATGGGAAAGTACCGCGTGTTGTGGAGGAATTTAGGATGTCACATATGGCAGGTAGGATTTCATCAAGGATAGGTAGGACCACATTACGGGTGATGGCGTCATCTCCAACGGCATTAGACGTAATGGATACAATACTCTTCTTCACGTCACAATCAGTAAATTGACTAAAACTAAAAATGAGAATAGTTGGGAGGAGGAATAGATGAAAGATATTTTAAAGTACTGGCTTTAGTTGCCCTATCAAAATTGGGCTAGGAAGAGAAATGTTTATTTAAACAGTCAATATCTAGTTTATTCAGAGTAGCGTCATTTTGAGCTTTTCCAACTCCCAATGATCTTAGAAATTTCCAAACTTTGCTAGGATCTCCATTTTCGACGGAGTTGTGAATATGGTGGCGTTGTGCATTCCTACACACCTTATTGGAATGATTTGTTAAAGCAATATATTTCTCACGATTGTAAACACTAGGTCGGCTTGTGAATCGAGATTTAGCTAAAGCTTTTTTGACGAGAAGGTCCTTTATCTCGCTGTTAAGCCACGGCGCTGGTAAGTGTTTGACTTTATGTGCACGAATAGGAGCATGTACATCGTATAAATTTTATTAATTTTGTATTGAATATGCTAACCTGTTCTTCAATAGATTCCGCAGCTAATAGGGGCGACCAATCTATGCGAACTGCATCGGCTCGGAGACAATCTAAGTCCATCCCACCAAAACTGCGTTGTAGAATAATTTTAGGTTTAAGCTTAGGAGGGCTAATTTTATATGAAAGGAAGAGATGATTGTGGTAAGAAAAGGCATTAGCAGAACACTGACCGTGCTTAGGTACATGTTCTTTCGAAGAGACAAGAATGACGTCAAGAAGGGAAGGAATAGAGTTGGGAAAATGATGAGTGGAGTTTAGAGGAAGAATAAAAAGGTTACTAGATTCTGCAGCGGAAACAAAAGATGAGGCGCGGGAGTCCTTTGAATAAAACGGTTTATGATTTCATAAAGGAAATATACGGTTCAAGATACCAACTACATCTTTATTCCATTACCATGTCTTATATTAAAATGTTGTACGTGGACGTATGAGTGATTGTAATAGTAAAATAAAAAACCAATGAGCCATCGATCTTTTTTAATTATTCAGGATTTACACAATTTTGAAAATTGAACATAAGAATAATCAATAACGACTAATTTTATTATAATGAAATTCATTAAAATAAGCAAGACAGAGGTTTTTTTGCAGAAATGGCATTGTGTGCGGGTCTTTTTTTATTTTTGACGTGCATCAATAACTGAACGACCTAGGCCTTTCAGTTTTTTGTAGCGCACCTTTTTCTATAGATTTTGCCGTTCAGCTGCCTTTCGAATTTTATCAATTTATGGACCTCTACGGCAGTTGAACTTCTTCTGCTGGATGCAGGTGTAGATATAGTAGACGAGTATGATGCAGGTGAGGATGATACTAACGAAATCCCACGTGACGGACCTGGTCCTTGAATTCCCAATAGTTATTTTATTATCATTTCGTGTCTATATTAATACAAATTTTTAAAGCATTTATGCACCTGAACCTGACTTAGGCACGAAATGTAGTACATAAAAACGAAAAAGTAAATTGGACATGATAGCTAATTCTGGAAATTTGCCTGGACAGTGAACGTGTTAATATTGAACACTAAAGAAAACTAGTCTGCTCCTGTATTATGAATAATTTCAATACAAGCTTAACAGCTGTCCAGCCCAGATCGCCCTTTTACTGACATGATACACAAAAAAATAAAGAAATAATAGAAAAATATTTATTAAAACAATCAGACTCAAATACAGAGAAGATTTAGTGAAAAATAAAGGTAACACTTTTTAATGATATTAATAACCGAAAAAGCACCTTCTCGGAATTTCACCTACCTTACCTACAATTCACTGTACATCGTGATAGTGATCGGCCCTCAAATAGATGACGATAAAAAAATCACTAAATCATTATTTCAATAGGCTTCAACGTTGAAAACCGATTCCGGATCATTGATGACGTCATATGAGCTCATGGAAGCCGATTGAACGAATATTATTTAGCCATTTCTAACCATCATCTATTTGAACGCCGATCACCATCACGATGATCGGCAAATTTGGCAGTAGGCCCCCAGACCTTGTAAAAGAATGAGGTTATCAAGTCGACTCTATCATTCTATATATTTAATTTCTCGGTTTGTACAGTTCCACAAACTTATCTGGCCCGCTGGCAGCGTCGCTGTTATCGCATTTAGTGTTGCTAGTAACTATTTTTTTGCAATAAAGTGGGTAAAAATAATATGAACATTGTAACGTAAATGTTACTTCACTTAAAAGCAAATAAATACTGTTAGTACAAATCTTTATATTTTTATACAATAATTATGATCATTTACATAAAATGTATGCTGAGTGTTCTCTAACGGAGATACTCCAGGTATTATTATGTCACCGGAATGGTTTAATTCAGAAGTCATTTCATTATCATCATTATCGGAAACACTGCGTTCGCTTTCACTATCACTACCTAAATGAATGATGAAGAGCTCGTCTAAGTATCCATCCCTTTTTCGATACACATTTTCAATATTTTTTGCATGATTGCAATGCATTTGCCATTCATTGACTGTTATTTTATCAAAAGCTTCTACAATCAATGATAGGATTTCAGAATTCGATCTACCAATATTCTGACCTGCTATAAATTTTTGCATCTGCTTGCTCTTTTTCTTTCACAAGTTTTCTTAGAAATCGCTCCCGGACACCTACAAAGGAATTAGCAAAAATTAAATAAATAATGAATATTTTAAAATATGTATTTTAATTTAAAATGCGAGGGGGAGTTTCGTATTTTTTCAGAAGGTGACCACACTAACCTGTAGCAGCAGCTACGCGTTCATACAACTTATTGAAGGATATAATTGGTGCCTGATGGCGTTTTTCTTCCTTCATATAATTCAATACTTGTAATATAACATTCCTCGCGTCACTTTTTAAAGCTTTCGGCATTTTTCACAATTAAAATACACATAAAGAAAAATAAATACGCGCAACAAACAATCAATGGCAGGAATGTCATGGAATAACAGGCCGATTGACATTTTAAACTGGCGTTGTTAGTTCTACTTTTGGCCACCGGGTCAGATAAGTTTGTAGCACTATAAATCGATTTTGATGGATCTTAATATCACTTTTATTTAATTTATATAAAAAAAAACATTTTATTAAATAGGTTAAGTGTTAAGATCTTAATTCAAATTTTGATCCTCTCGGTTGCCAGAGACGGTCTTAAATTTTTAAACTGTAATTTGTACGCATGTCATGCCATTTCTCTCTTGTCGGTGAACCGATTGTTGGTGATAACTGTACATTTGATAGAGAGTCCTTTTTGTATGGTTCCATAAAAAGTTTGATATAATCGTGTGCCATACAGAAAAATCCAACTCCTATCATGATATTTTATATTAATAGTCATCTTCGTCTTCTGGTGGCGTGTTACTTTCGTTCACACGTTTACCGCCATATTCTACTCCGCCGCCGAGATACTTTGGAGTTAACAATATTCCTCCTTGGGTGTTCTTTTCTGGTATCAGGTATGATGAGAGCACGACGTCATATAACTGCAGCAACACTTCATCCAGTGTGGCAGATGCGGAGAACGGGTCGGCGACACTCAAAGATATCACCAACACTAAAATAAGTCCTTTAATCTTTTGTTTGTTCATAGTGGTTTCTGAAAACAAGGTCACAGATTATTAAGATTACCAGTGTCTTACAATGCTGCTGATGAGGAATAAGCTGAAGCACTTCTACAGAGTGCTCTTTCTTCCTCGTCATTCTAGCCGTGTCCATTCAACTGCAGATAAATACGTCCTGAGTTGAAATCCCGGGTCGGCCCAAAAAGCCATGTAGGATACATGGCTTTGTTTTCTTTTTAAACTGAATGAAATTTATTCAGCACTTGGGTATTTACATGCACTTGTACTTGTCAAGCTCACAATGCAATACATAAACATAGTTTAATACAGTAATTAAAGCAACAAAATATTTTGAATTAGTCCGTCCAAATATTTTGTTGCTTTAATTACTGTATTAAACTATGTTCATCACATATATTTTTTATTAAATCCTTAAATAAATAATAAATAGCAAGTTAGTAAACTATTATTGTAACATTTAGCAATAGTATATTAAAATTAAATAATTGAAAACTACGAGCAGTTGGCTGGCGCAATCTATGGTCAAGAAGTATAGAGTTTTTCCAAATTGTATAAAATAACGTGTTTTAATTATTATCGATAGTTTCATTTAGTATCCTATCTCTATTCGAAAGTTAATCATAGGTGCGCTTCGAGGAATAAAAAATTAATATTTTAAAATGTTATCGGGAGCGCCACTAAAAGGTGCGCTCCGAGGAATAAAAAAGAAGCGCCAATGAGGCGTTCCTTTTTCCTTTTCCAATGAGGTGCGCCTCAAAATGGTAGCGCTTCGAGGAATACCTCAATTAGTGTTAAGTTAGTCTACTGATACGTACAAACGCGGTATAGCAAACAGTTTGGTACTCACCAAACGCGGGCTATGGACCTGTTGGCCATAGTTTGACACTGCGACTCTAAAGAATTTTGATCTGCACAAAAGCATCTACTTTTTACATGTTTGAGGAAACTCTTCTAAACATAGTACTAAGCGTTTCTGATTTAGACATCGCATGGGCCAACGAGCTTGGCGAAAATAGAAGGATTCCTTAATTTTCTAAGGAACTTCTATTTTACAATGCTTTCGTCCATTTAAATTATACCATAGATTACGGTGGATGTCCATTTAAGTATCGTGTTGAAAAATATGTCTCTTTTTTCAAATAAAAGCGTTATTTGTAAAACACCAACAACCTCGCGGGACTAGATTCCTAACATCAAAAGTAACAACTTTTGTTCTGCGAGTTCGAACATATTTCTAACTAAAAAATATTTTAAAAGTTTTTGCTATACTGTCGTGACATTTGCAGCTCTATGTTTCATTCACAAACGAAAGTACGACGAGCGAACGACGGGCGACGCTCGCGCGCGTCTTTGCGATGCTTGTAGACTTATAAACATTCAAGCGGGAAATTAAATTAATACTTATTTTGGTATGTAAGTAAAATGTAACATAATTATCAAAAGTTGCTTATGGTACTAAATATCTAGTACTACGAAGTTTTTAGTGTTTTAGAAGTAATCCTGTATACGTTTTAAAATATTTTTTTTTGGAGTATATTTACGTTGATATACTATACATGTTCTTTTTACATACATCGGATGAGTAACACTGCATTTGTCACTAAAACCAATTACCTTTGCAGAGAGTTACGATATACGCACAATTACCATTTTTTTATTTGATTGATTTAATACTGATAATGTATTATACATGTTCTTTTTACTTACATCGGACGAGTAAGATTGTTTAATAATTATAATAAATATAAGTGTTTAATATACTATAAACAACTTACCTCTGCTGGCAGTTACGGCTTTATAGCACAGTCACCGTATGTAAACTACGATTTAATACGGATAAATTCTGTTAAAATGAAATTATGTGGTTTACCTGTTTGTCACTCTTTATTATAAATTAATACAATGCTGTGTCAGTCAAATTGTGTACAAAAGTGTTCCGTATACCATTCCAATCTGTACATATGTATAAATGTATATATCGATGGTGAAGAGTCAATAATTATATTCTAATTACGGTAATTGAAACGCCCGAATTTAAACTTTATAAACGAAAGTAACAGTTGATTTTTGTGTTTTTTTGCAATAATTAGTAGATATTGATCATTCACCATCGATACAAAATTCGAACGTTTGTATGTATGGACTCCAGAATGAATGGAGCGATTTTGATAAAATATTCCGACATACAAGTTCATATTAGACCAGATGATGGTGATTGTCTGTAAAAATTTAAGAACAACCGTTTTTGTTTTGTAACCGTACTTATGCGTGACCTAGCCTGGTACATCGAGCTAAATATAAAATTAATATACATATTAATGAATGCATATATGTAGAACTTATAGCATTTTAATTATTGGAGCCGCCCATAGCGCTCGTTTTCAATCTGTAAGCGGTAATCATTGCGCTGATAGCTGTCTCTGCCCACATCTTAGTAGCCATAGAACTTCTACATACCTCTTAATAATAATAATAAGCCTTTTTATTCTTAACATCTCCTAAGTATGAATGCAATATTATGTTCTAGTAATAATATGTCCCGAAGCTCACTTTGCCTGAACTCACATGGCCTATGCGAAGAGGCATAGGCCTCCTGTAACAATTTCCATTGGGACCTGTTACACGCTATTCTTCTCTAGTGACGTCCAGCCGTGAATTTCAGATCTCTACCCAACTTATTTGTTGGCGCCCTCTAATTCTCCGGCCGTCTCTGGAATACTAGTTATTAACGCTTAGGTATACACCATTTCTCTTGAAGTTCGGGTAACATTTGACCTGCCCACCTCCACGTTTGTTTTTGTATCCGGGTTATTAATATCAACAACTTTGATTTTGGCCCTTATTATGCTACCTGACAAAGCTCTTAAGAGGCTTAAATTAGTAGATTGTTTCCGTCATTGTGAAACCCAACCGTTGATCGCTTAGACCTTGATCACGCGGCCGGTAAGACCCTACAGCTTCTACGTATTTTTAGTTTTAATATTTTAGTATACATTTCCGGATCCTCTGGTATATTTTAAATGTAAATAACATCAAAACTTAAACACTTTAACAATGGTAAAAATAATGGAATATTGTAAATTAACATGTTATATAGAGTAGGAAACAGTGTTAACAATAGGCAGGATAAAAACCAATTACGTCATTAATTATGGTTATGTCAGGTGTCGTTATGATCATAATAGGGCATTTAATTATTGAATGTGCCCAGGTATTACGCTATACTTAGAATTAGAATCCATTTACCTATAGGTTTAGGTAAACGTCAATGACTAACTGATGATTTCATTCTATACTAGATTAGAAAAGTCAGTTTGTCTGTCCAAATATTCAGTATTTTTTATATATTTTCATCACAGTATTAAGATAATGGATAGGTTTAACGAAAAATATAATGAATTTATTAAAGGTACGACAATATATTAGGCTTAGGACTAGATAACCTGGGCCTGGCAAAAATATATTTATTCAGGTTTAAGGCTTTCACCGAAAGCCAGACGCTTAGCAAATTTATAAATTAGTATATACGACAGGCGACTGAAAAACTTTTCTATTCATTTGGGACTTATGATGTACAGTCGACAACATATCGATAGATATTTTAACCTTGAGTGTTTTTATTACGTGTTACAGGGGAATGCCACAGATGCACAAAAACATTAAAATATTGAAATAATAGTAATTTTTAATAATAGTAAGTTGGACTGTGGTGTTCACCCATAGGCGCACCACTAATTTTTCGAATTCATGTGCGTATTAGAAATTAATTAAGTCATCTAGATCTCTCTACTAGAAATTAATTAAAAAGTCAAAGGAAAACAATGCGATGAAACCAGGAAACCTGATAGTTGATGATAGGAATGTGAAGTCAACCCATACTACATAACTCATTGTGCGATAAGACTCGCTTTCATAGAAAATATAATTTATAGATACTACAATATAATATATTTTCGAGCAACAAAAGTGATCAGAGAGCTTCATATTCAGTTCGCTTAACTTTGTTGAATAAATAAACCGTTGATAGAAATTTACGGTGTTCGCTCGTGGTCCACCTGCATAGTTCACCTGGTTGTACCACGGGTAATATTTTTCTCCCGTGGTCCACCGCAGTTTAACTGGGTGTACCATGGGAATTTATTTTTTTACCGCAGTCCACCTATGCTGTTATAGACTATATGTTTTTAATATATGTATATTGCCCGTGGTCCACCTATATAAGGAAAACAAAAAACCGTCGTAAAATATTTATTTATACTATTTTTTTTAAAAATAGTCTAAAATAGTTTTTTTTCATTAAAAGAAATTGTCATAAATATTACAATATAATTCAATATATATTAAAGCTAACATAAAATAAACAATAATTAAACTTCTGACATAAAATAAACAATAATTAACCCTACATTTCCTTATCTCAATTTTTCTAACGCTAATCCTACGGAAATTTCTTTATTTATTAGTTGCATTTGCACAAATATTATATCATCATCATTGTCTACATGTATAATCCTTCTCCTTGTCCCAAGAAACGATTTGCTTTCCATGTCTTTTAATACCGTTAGTAGACGTACTACAGTGGCTTCGGTTTTTCTTATTCTTTTATTTTACTTTGAATGGTATGATTCTATTACATTGTTCGTGCGGTGTCTCTGCCCAAACACGCTCAAAATTTCAACGAACTTTTTTGTCATCCAAAAGCTGTCAATATATTTTAATAACTTTTCCATTTTTGGTTTATTTAAACTTTCTATTTTGATGTATTTTAAACCTTCTGTTATGTGATCTTTTGGTAAAAGTGGCAACGCTGAAACAAGCCCGGTTAACCTTTTTTCTGTCTTACTTTTAAGCCTAATTTGTTTAGCCTTTTTCCAGATTGCTTTACAAAAATGATAATAACATCCAACAAGCTTACTTTCAGGAAATATTTCTTGTACGGCATTAATAATGGCTTTTTCAAAGTCACAGTGTAGTTTAGAAGGCTTAAAGCAAGGTAGTTGCGACTTAATCAATTCAAATAATATTTTGTAAGTTTCTTGTTTCTTGTCTGGCAATAAGGCGTAAATCAATGGCGAAGTTTTAGTTGTAGTTATAGTACTGCCAACATCACCGTGGATTAAAAATAACTGATAAAACGGCGGAGAACACGTATCGAAAGTGCCATCGGCGAAATATTCATCAATTTCACAAAGCTTTGCTCTATTGACACGTGAACAAAAAACAATTATACGTAACTCTTCATGATTATAATCTACTAAAATAAAATCGTTAAATTTAGACGGCACGCTAACTTCTTTGAAATTTTTGTAAACAGATTTTTTGACACCTAACGATGTATTCCTGACCGTGTATAGACTATGCTGGCAGCTAGAGAATGACGGTACATTAGCTACCATATCCATAGTGCTACTTTGAATATTTGATAGCATTTCATTGTATAGTGTGGGTACTGGGTCAATACTATCTTTGACTTTGGCTTTTAATTGTTCAAACTCCTTTGCAATAATATTTTTCGCTAAATTGGGTGAACAAGAATGCTCTCTAGTTTTAATCTTAAGGTTATCCTAAAACAAAAAGTTAATATATTACCTATCAAAATTGTTCAACTAATCTTAAAAATGTAAAAAACGTATATACATGCAGGACATTAAATTGTAGGTACAAAATGCTTACCTTTATGATTATGTTTCCTCTGCACTTATCTTTTTTGTAATTAGAGCATCGCCACAAACTTGAAGCATTTTTAAAATCTTTTACCTTTTAAAATTGGAACTCTTTGTACAAGAGGATAGTACCTCCCTTTCTTTTAATAAATAGTACATCTTCCTCGGTACTCATTTTAACTAGTTACAATTAATTGTAAATTAATAAAACTACAAGGAAATATATTTAAACCTATGTTAAATTTATACTATGGCATTATAGATGACATTGTCATTATGAAAAAACATAAGGTAAACAATTATTTTGTACTAGCTGGTGCCCGCGACTTCGTCCGCGACAATTTCGAATGATGACCAATGTAACTACTTACTTCTAAATAATAACCTTAATCTAAATAATAACCTTTGAAATTGAAGAAAACCTAACCTAAAAATAACCCAGCTAAGAAAGAAACTAAAGACTACTTTGCTACTGTTATTTAAAAAAAAGGACCCGATCTCATCAACCAAAAAATCAAAGATGTATTCTAGATTAGGTTGCGACCACGGCATTGATAGGTCTAATATCACATTTTGTGAACGAAACCATAGCGCGATCTAAAACGATTACGCCATCTACTAACAAAAATATAAACTTGTAAAGCGGTAAAATTAAGATGTGTGCATATTTTTTGGGTAAGATTTAGGCGATCTGTTGATTCAGTTTTGGACTACCTTTTATTTAAGAATTTATTTATTTTACCCCATATGCCAAAACAGTTCCACGATCTGAAACGATATTAACGCCATCTAGTTACAAAATTGTGAACTTGTAGATCAGTAAAATTAAGTTGATATTTTTGGGTCACCATTTCGACACCAACAGTTTATACAACGCTAACTCGAATTTTAGGTAAATTCTTTTTTTTATCCCAATTTGATAAAAAGTCGTTTTATATTTTTTATAAAAATTACACAAAAAAAGTAGTTACAAATCTTATAAAATGCTAAATCTTTACTTAGACGACAGCGACTACGACATTTTAAGCAACTTGGGATAAAAAACGAATTTATCTAAAATTCGAGTTCGCGTAAATTGTTGGTGTCGATGTATTGAATCAGTTTTAATTACCTTTTTTTTAAAAACAAATTATTATTATTCCCAAACTATCCCAGAATTTTCATGCGTTTAACTCCAAAAAATACATATTTTCATACAAACTTACAACATCCCCTATTTTAGTCGTCCTTAGGAGTGGAATTACCAAAAATCCTGAAATATATATTTTTAACTGATATGCCAAGCACCAATTTTCATGCGTTTAACTTCAAGTCGCAGTTCACATAGAAACTTACATGCCCTACTTAACGCCCTTAGGCGGGAATTCTCAAATATTCTGAAATATATGTTTTATTGTTAACTTAAATGCCAAATACCAATATTCATGCGTTTAACTTAAAATTTGTCACATTTTTCATACAAACTTATATCCCCAATTTTACGCCCTTGGGGGTGGGATTCTCGAAAATCCAGAAATACATATTTTAACTTACATCCCCTATTTTATGCCCTTCGGGATGGAATTTTCATAAATCCTAAAAATTATATTTATTATTTTTAACTGAAAGGCCAAATATCAATTTTCATAGGTTTAACTTCAAAAATGTCGAATTTTACATACAAACTTACATCCCCCATTTTACGCCCTAAGGGGTGGAATTCCCAAAAATCCTGAAATAAATATTTTTAATTTTTAACTGATATGCCAAGTACCAAAGCCTTTAACATCGAAAATGACGGATTTTCATAAAATCTTTCATCCCTTATATTACTCCCTTAGGGGTGGTATTTTCAAAAACCCTTCTTTAGTGGGTGCCTACGTCATAAAAGGTACGTACTGTCAAAATTTCAAGTCTCTAACTCCAGCCGTTTTTGGCTGTGCGTTGATATGTCAGTCAGTCAGCATAAATTTACATCCCCTATTTTACGCCTTTGGGGGTGGGATTTCCAAAAATTCTGTAATAAATATTTTATGTTTTTTAACAGAAAGGCCAAGTACTAATTTTCATGCGTTTAACTTCAAAAATATCGCATTTTTCATACAAACTTACATCCCATATTTTATGCCCTTCAGGGTGGAATTTTCAAAAAAACTGAAATATATATTTTTTAATTTTAACCGAGATGCCAAATACCAATTTTCATGCGTTTAACTTAAAAATTGTCCCATTTTTCATACAAACTTACATCCCCTATTTTTCGCCCTTGGGGGTGGAATTTCCAAAAATCCTGAAATACGTAATTTTTTATTTTTAACTGGAGGGCCAAATAACAATTTTTGTGCCTTAAACTTCAAAAACGGCAAAGTTTCATACTAACTTTGCACCCCCGTTTTACCCCCTTAGGGGTTGAATTCCTTCCTTATTCCTTGTCTACATTATAAAGAAAACATTAGTGCAAAATTTCAGCTTTCTAGGTCCAAGGGTTTGGGCTAGGCGTTGATGAGTCAGTCAGTCAGTCAGGACTTCTCTTTTTATTTATATAGATTACTAGCTTTTGCCCGCGACTTCGTTCGCGTGGAATAGTGACTTCCAGCAGATTTTTGGTTTTACCCACATAGTTCCCGATCTCGCGGGATCTCTTCAAAAATGAAATGTGGAAGATATTCTAGGGAACTCTTCAAAAATCAACATAATGAGCTCTGCGTTTGAATTGAAGATATCATACTCAGTTAGGGCAGATACTCACTTAGGGCATTAAAGCCGTTATTGCCGATCGAAAAAGGCGAAAATGTTATTTTTCCCTTATTTTCAAAATATTATTTTGATTTGCCATTTCAGAAAAAAATACTGTTTCTCGCTTGACAAATTTTCTATTATTTTAGGCTTTAAAGATTATTAAAGTTTCTTACACCAAGACATTTCTGTATACCACGTTTTTAGTTTTGTCATCCTTTGCAAAAATATATAGGTCTTGTGGTGTTGACACTCTTGAGCACGCATCGTAGAGTTGTCCATGGGAGAAACAGTCTTTTTCAAGATGTACCCCCGCAACTTTAAGCGTTTGCCCTTGGGCTTTATTTATGGTTATTGCAAACGCAGTTTTCAGCGGAAACTGAACTCTCTTGAATTGGAATGGCAAATCAGTTGGAATGATGGGAATGCGGGGAATAATTACAGTTTCGCCTTTTGCCATTCCAGTCATAATAACGGCTTTAATGACATTCCGTCCTAAATAGATTACTTGTAACCGTGTGCCGTTACATAGCCTTGGTGGATCTAGGTTTCTCATAAGCATCACAGGAACTCCAACTTTCAGCCTCAACTTGTGAGAAGGCACTCCTGATAACTCTAAGGAGTTGAGAAACTCTGTTGGGTAAGATGTCACTTTCTCGGTATCCACGACGTTGTCTACTGATAGATACTCGATGACATCTCTCTCTACGTCAGACATAATTTGGTCATTTATCCGGCCTACTATTTCATTTATTGGCGTCAATATCTCCCTTTCGCATATTAGCGCATTTTCGATATTAGCGCGTAAATCCGGATAGACACTATTTTTTAAATTGTATGTGCTATCCACAATTTGCCATCCAAACGCCATCTATCGAGCATAGTGACAACACGGATTATTTATCTATACTCCGTTCGGGCATTTTCTTTGTACTAAAAGTTTTATTATATTGATATTATTTTTTTCATACCTTTTTTACTATTTATTTACTTTTTTCCGATGAATTAAAACAATAACATGAACCGAACTCGTGTAATGATCGACACCATTGCGCGATCACCAACTCGACATAATATAGTACTAATAGAATTATCTATACTCCGTTAGGGCATTTTCTTTGTACTAAAAGTTGTATTATATTGTATTTTTATTATATTATTATTTTCATACCTTTTTACTATTTATTTACATTTTTCCGATGAATTTTCAGTACCGAATTGATGCCGACTTTTGACCAATAGATGGCGCTGTATGTCCGGAATAAATTTTATTTTTTATTTTATTTTTTGTAATAAAAACTATCCTATGTCCTTTCTCAAGTTCCAAGCTATGTCTGTACCAAATTTCACACAAATCGGTTCAGTAGTTTAGGCGTGAAGCAAAGACAGACAGACAGAAAGACAGACAGACAGAGTTACTTTCGCATTTATAATATTAGTTTGGATGAAGTTTGTATTCCCTGTATAATTATATTATACAGGTGGACCACGGGAGAAAAAAATTACCCGTGGTACAACCAGGTGAACTAAGGTGGACTGCGGTAAAAAAATAAATTCCCATAGTACACCCAGTTAAACTGCGGTGGACCACGGGAGAAAAATATTACCCGTGGTACAACCAGGTGAACTATGCAGGTGGACCACGAGCGAACAGCGGAAATTTATATTCTAAACTTCGTTCTATGGAACACATAGACTCTTCTAAAAATATAGTTTAAGGTTAATTTTCTCCGTATTATAAAAGTGGAAGTCTATTTGTTACAAAGACAGTGTTTTTCTAGAAAGCAATGCTTTCACTTGACCGTATCCCGCCAATTGTACTATAATAATTTGTATGTTGTCGCTTTGTTATGTTTATTTAAGTATACAATAAATCGTTTATCTATCTATCTATCCCATAATGAATTTAATAAATGAAAGTGAAGCTTATGGTTTTATGAAATCTATAAAATGAATTTGACTGATTGGGGTAGCTGGATGTGCTGTCGTCAGTACATGAATCTCATTAGCAACAAGCTGAAGAGTTCTATTCCTAGTTGCCATATAACAGTCGTTAGTGGCCGTGACCGCTAGACCAGAGGTTGTGTGTTCGATCCCCACCCAGGACAAACCTTTTAGTGATAAGGTCGATTATTTGTTCTGCGTCTGGGTTAAATTTATCTGTAATATACTAGCTGACCCGACAGACCTTGTCCTGTCTTAACGATGACTATTAACGCACGCTATCTGTCAATACTAATCTAAGCATTCTAAATATATAGCCGTTTTTCTCTTTTGGACTTCATTTAATTTTTTTGAGAAATATGCTACGGGTTTTTCTTTCCCGTCTGGTTGAATTTGCTTTAACACTGCTCCAATATCTAATTCTAATGATGCATCTGTATATATGTTTATTGGTAAGTTTGGATCAAAAATTTCCAATATTGGTTGTGAGCATAGCAGCAGTTTAATTTTCTCAAAAGTTTCTTGGTAGTCTGTTGACTGGGAACACCCAAATACTCCGAAATATTTTATTCCGAATTTTGCTGTTCCGATTTTGATAAGTCCGAATTTCATAATACCTAAGAATTGTAATGTCTATTATTAAATATCACGAAATTTATCTTACCGAAAGTCGTAAATGCGATTTGTTAGTTTTCCGATTTTCATACGTTCTAAGAGCCAAATGCTCGAAGGGTTCTCGGTCCGAAAAACGACATTCCGAATTTCAATACTTCGAATAAACTAAAAGTCAATATGTTGTGCTACAAAATTTTGTGACAGAAACGAATCGCTGCAAAACCGTCTTCACGTAGTCTTGTCTGCCATACCCTAGAGTGCAATTTAAGCCCGCGTAGGCGCGGAGGGGTGGGGCGGCCCGCGAGCTGAGGAGCAGGTGGAGCAAGCCGAAGCTGCGGTGGTGAGCCTTAAAACCATCTGCGACGATAAGCTCGCGTGGGGCCTTGATAGTGGCCTTCTTGCGTAACAAAAGCAGTTTTTTTTCTATCCTCAATTCGTAAAGGAATGGACCAGAATGCAGAATTTATATCCAATGTTGAAAAGTAGTTGCAGTTTCTGGTCTTTCTTACTAAGTCTTCAATTAAGGGAAATGGTTGAGCTTGAGGCACCACAACTTTGTTTAAATCTCTAAAATCAATACACAATCTTGTCCTTCTATTGTCTTCTTTTTTAAAAGCTAGGGTTACTGGTGCTGAAAATGGGCTATATGATTCTTCTATGAGACTTTTTTCAAGCAATTTTCTTACTTGCTGTTCTATCTCCAACTTATCCTCTATCGAACATCTGTAAGGTCTTTTACTACAGTACTTGTCAACAGTAAGATCAATGCGTGCTTCATAATCATTAACTGTGCCAATATCATATTTATCCTTTGCAAAGCATGATTTATATTTATCAACAAGCTTATAGATTTCAATTTTTTTTTGACTGTTCAAATGATTCAGATCCAATTAAAATTCATTCTCTTTAAGATATTTATTAAAGTAAACTTTAATTTCCAAGTTCTTTTTTTTACCTTTATTCTCATCTGTAAAATTTTCTTCACATTTTTGCTCAATTTTGTAATTTTCATTCTGACTCAAACCAAACTCCTTTATAGTATCAAGTACAATTAGGAAATCGTATTAGAAATCTTTTCAATCTACAATATAAACATCAATTTTCTTCTCAATATTAAAAATCTTAATTTTTATTGTTGTTAAACCTTTCCTCTTCTTTACACCATTAATTGTTACTAATTTTGTATTGTTGTGTATATTCTTTTCGTCTCCCTTGAGTCTTAATAATTTTGAATTTATCAAGGAAACATTAGAACCGGAATCATAAATGCCTAATATGTCTAATTTTCCTTCCAATGTTAGTTTTACTTTAATTACATACATACATACATACATAGACTCACGCCTGTTTCCCAGAGGGGTAGGCAGAGACAACGGATTTCCATTTGTCACGATCCTTGCACACGTCTTTTGCCTCGATTACTGTCATTATATTCTTCATACATGCTCGCCGCTTTAGGGTACTTCTGACCTGCCCTTACTTTAATTAATGGTGTATTTATTAGTTTTTTGGCTTAGTCTTACTCAATTCAACATCTATTGCTGTAATATTTACATTCTTAATATATTTTCTATTATTTTCATAATTCTTGCTTTGTTAATAAACCAGCATTTTTCTTCAAGGTGAAAACGGCTACCTTTATTTAATTCTTCACATTTTTTGCAAGGTTTAATTTTATTAATTCTTACTTTATTATTGAATGCATCTCTCTTGAATTTATTATAATAATTGTTTGTTCATGTTTACCAATTTCATTAAAAAGACTTGCAGTCGATTTTATTGCTTCCTTATCCATTTTGTACATTATATAATCTGGTAAACCCATAACAATAAGGTGAATCAATGTCTGTGTGTCAATATTTTTATTTATCTCTAGCAACAATTTTTCTTTCTTTGTAGCATATTCCCGTAACGATCCTTCATGAAATTTTAATGTATCATCATCATCTCTTGTTGTAAAAAAAAATTATTGGCATGTTAAACAACAACTTCATGCGGCGCAACATGGTTTCCTCCCAAAGTAATCAACAACATCAAATCTTTTATGTTTTGTTAGTGATATTGCAGATGCATTGGACGAAGGGAAGGAGGTACACGCCGTGTATACTGATTTTAGCAAGGCTTTTGACCTTATTAATCACATCATTCTGCTAAATAAGATGGAAAACATGGGTATTCATGGGTCATTAAAGCGTTGGTCTGAATCATATTTAAAAAATAGATCTCAAATGGTAGTGGTTCAAGGTTTTAAGTCTCAGTCAAACATTATACCATCAGGGGTACCCCAGGGCTCGCATATGGGCCCCTTATTATTTTTGATTTTCATAAACGATTTGGCTTGTAAATTGAAATGCAAATTCACCATGTATGCCGACGATCTAAAATTGTATCAAATTGTTAACTGTGACGATGATCTAATAAAGTTGCAAAATGAAATCAGTAAACTATCTGGATGGTGCATCGAGAATAATATGATTCTGAATGCTAGTAAATGTAAGCATATTAAGTTTACCAGAAAAAGAAACCCATCCAAAGCAATATTGTCGCATTAATAATGTAGCCCTGGATGAGGTATCGCAGATTCGAGACTTAGGCGTAATTATGGATTCTCAACTATATTTTAGACATCACACGGATCACATAGTGCAAAAAGCTTCCCGTCTCTCTGGTTTTATATCTAGGCATCTGAAAGCATTTAGGAATCCCTGTGTGACTATACCTGTTTATAATTGCATAGTTCGCAGTATATTGGAATATGGAAGTCCAGTCTGGAACCCAACTTATGATGTTTACCGTAGTAAACTAGAGCGAGTCCAAAAACGCTTTCTATATCAACTCTCATATGTTAATAACAAATGTAAAAACCTTATGTCATACGAAGCAAGGCTAAACCATTTTAAAATGTCAACTTTACAAATAAGACGGAAAGGTGCGGATATTGTTTATCTTTATAAGTTAATTAATGGTCATATAGATTGTGAAAGTTTACTGGAGAGAATTAAATTTGTTGTACCTCGCCAAAGTAGTAGACTTTGTAATAGGCGCACATTTGAAACGGCTCATTGCCGAACCAATATTGGACAACATGCTCCATTTTATAGAATGGCCTCAAGTTATAATGGCATACGACAGCTTTTTGACATCTTCTCCAGTGGCTTAGCATCAGCTAAACATTGTATCAAAAAAAGCTTGAAGAGCCAATGCTCTGAAAATTGTTAGCTTTTCCATTTGTTTTAGTCAATTTTTAATTTAATTTTTTAGATTAAGTAATATTGTCCTAATTTATTTTTATACTTAATTTTATTCTTTAATTTATTTTTTAGTTATCAAAGCACGCCGTGTTCACTATTTTAGGGCATACAATTTGGATATTTGTTTTATATACTTTTGTGTCTTATATGAATGAGTTATTGTATTGTCCGATTTGTGAACCAATAAAAAAAAAATAAAAAATTTGTCCCCACTAATATGCTAGTGGGTTTGGTTTCCGCACTTAGTCCTGTTGTGGACCATTGTACGTGAGCTATGGCAGCCTTCATTCCATCCAGCCCACCTCCCTCCAGAAGCATATCAGGTCTCCTAAACTTCTCAGGGCTTCCGTTAGAGTTCCTGGTGATCCCAGGGTTTCCTTCCGGATTTTTGTGATACCTGTGCACTCGAGTAGCACGTGCGCGACCGTTTCCTCAGCGTCCATGCATGCTCTGCACAGAGGGCTGTCAGTTATTCCTATAGTGCCGGACACTGCTCACTAAATAAACACTTCCAGTGTTTATTTAGTGAGCAGTGTCCGGTGATGGTCCCAACCACGACGCGCAGGCTTTTCCTGTTTAGCCGCAGTAGTCGCCTCGTTAGCTTACCATCCAAGCATGGCATTGCTTCTTTGGATTGTCTGCAGCCCGATGCTGATGACCACCATTTCTCGGATTGTGTGTATGTGTGGCTCTGTAACCATCTACGTATTTGGGTGAAAGGTATGGGCACAATTGGTTCAGGTCCAATGGCTGTCGTGCTCGAACCCTTCCTGGCAAGCTCATCAGCAGCATCATTGCCTAGTGATCCGCTGTGTCCCTTGATCCATTGTAGTGTTATGATATTGTTGTAGTATGCCGCAATGTGTTCTAATGCGTTATGGCATTCCAGTATTAGTGATGAGGTAAAGTGATTACCCCCCAAGGATTGGAGTACTGAGGCGCTGTCAGAAAGTATACGAATACGGGTGTTTGTGATGTTTCTGGCCCTTATTGCGTGTGCTGCTAGGATGATACCAACACATTCGGCCTGGTATACAGTGTTGAGTATTCCTAGGGGTGTAGATATTTTGATGTTCAGGTCATTTGAGAAAACTCCCACTCCTGTTCCGGAGTCGGTTTTTGACCCATCAGTATAGATTCTTGTCTCATTTGGCTTTGGGTGGTCACACAGTTCTTCTGTGAGTTGTATATTGTAGTGCCTATGGAAGTTGTGTGTTTTTAGGATTTTGTCGCTCGGTGATGCCATTATAGGTTGCCTTTTGAACGCATCTTCGAGAATTCGTGTGTGCTAAAGCACACACGAATTCTCACCCGGCACCCTAAGCAAAGACCCTAGAATAAATTCTAGGGTCTTTGCTTAGGGTGCCGTTCATGCTGAGTCTAAAGATTGCTATGGTCGCCTCCTCCTGCACAAAAAGATGTAGGGGAGGCAGTCCTAGCATTGCTTGTAAAGCGGCGGTGGGTGTTGTTCTCATACTGCTAGAGATCGCCACACATGCCAGTCGCTGCAGTTTTTCGAGATCTTTTTGGTTTGTGCTCAGATTTGTCCTGGGCCACCAGACTACTGAGCCGTATGTGATAATTGGTCTGATGACAGAGGTGTATAGCCAGTGGGTGACTCTAGGGCTAATACACCAGGTTTTTCCAAGCAGTTGTTTACACTGCCACATTGATATGCTGGCTTTTTTGGTGATATATTCGGTATGTTTTGCCCAGTTCAATTGCTTGTCCAAATATATGCCCAGATATTTGGCTTCAGATGAAGTAGCTCAGGGGTGTACCGAAAAAGTGTGGTAGCTGTAGAGCCGCTAGTTTTCTTTTTTTTTGTTAATAGAATTAGTTGTGTTTTTGTGGGATTCGCCGATAGTTGGTATTCCTTGCACCATTCCTCTACAATTTTTAGAGCTTGGCGCATGAGATTGCACAGTGTGTTTTCGTGTTGTCCGTTTATTATTATGGTGATATCATCGGCATAGCCGACGGTGAAGTAATCTTTATTATTGAGTCTTTCGATCAGTTCATTTGCGACAAGGTTCCACAAAAGTGGTGATAGAACGCCACCTTGTGGACATCCTTTTGCTGTAACTTGTACCGCCCTCAAGCTGAGCATGTTCGTTATCCAGCCAGTTAAGGTTGGATTGACGCCATGCCTCTCAAGGGCCGTTCTGATACTGTGGAATATGGTTTTGTCAAAGGCACCTTCTATGTCCAAGAAGGCAGCCAGCGACGAGCATTTGTGATCTACTGCACATTCAATCTTAGCGACCACGCTGTGCAGAGCAGATTCTGTGGATTTGCCTGTAGAGTAGGCGTGCTGTTGTTTATGGAGAGGTTTTGCCCGGAGGACTCCGTCTCGAATATGTCTGTCACAGAGTCTCTCAAGGGTTTTCAGTAGGAAAGAGGTTAGGCTTATAGGTCTGTATGCTTTGGGTTCTGTATAATCAGTTTTCCCGGGTTTTGTTATGAAGATAACTTTCACTTCGAGCCATGCCAGCGGCACATATCTGTGCGCTATGCAGGCTTGGTAGATCTCTACCAGCCATGGTGCGAGATGGTCCATGCCCCATTGTAGCAGAGCCGGGAAAATGCCATCTAGGCCTGCCGACTTATATGGTCGGAAGGTTCTTATCGCCCATCTTGTTTTTTCTTCCGTTACAATATTTCGGGCGTTGGACCAATCCTGGTCTGTTGGTGACCATATTGATTCGTTCGTCCATGTTCTGTTCTCTGAGAGTTTACAGTCTGGAAAGTGTGTTCCTAAGAGAATCTTACTAGTTTTGTGGTCTGTTGTAGTGTTTGTGTGGTCTGGTTTTTTCAACGTGCTGAGGTTACGATCTCTATCAGTTGATAGGATCTTCCTTACACGTGCTGCCTCGTCATTGGATTCTATGTTTTCACAGAATTTTCGCCAGGCTGTTCTGCTGGCCCTTCTGATTTCCTTTTTAAAAGTTTTCTGTGTTGTTTTGTATGAATCCCAGTCTTCTGGGGATCTTGAGTTTTTAGCTTGGTTAAATTTTTTACGCAATGCTTTCGCGAGTTCACTGAGTTCAGCATTCCACCAGGAGTTTCCCTTGCTCCTGTTGGATGGAACCCTTAGTTTGCAGCATGCATGGTTTGCCTCAATTATGTGTTTGGATAGTTTTGTTACTGTGTTTTCAACCTGTGTGGGATCTGTTAGGTTTGTGGGTGTTTGATGTCTCGCCAGCAATGACGCTAGGAAGTTTTTGTATCCGGGTACGTTGGTTCGTCTCGGATTGCGCTTTGGTTCTAGCTTTTTTGTGTGAAAAGAGAGTGTAAATCGGATCCTTCTGTGATCGGAGCAAGAAGGTTCATCCGATACGTGCCAGTCAGATATGAAGTTCATCGCGCCTGAGGTGGCCAGTGTTAAGTCTATGATGGTTTGTCCTCGGGCTGTAACCCAAGTGGGTTCTGAGCCGCGATTTATAATGTTAAGGTTAAGGAAAATAGATATGTGCATAATACCTCTCTTCTAGGAGAATTTAAATGTATAAGCATATTTAATCTGTGATCAACCTTTGTTTCCATATGCTTCACAAAAATGTGTCTTCCATATTTCCCATTCCGCGTCTACTGTATACTTTATTAACATACTAGTCTACCAATTTAGACATTGTTTTTCAAGTAGATATTTAAAAGTCTGAATTATATCTGCATCTTTTAATATCTCAAAACGTGTACATTCAGCCTCAAAGTCATTGATCCATTGGTTAACGTTTGATGTTTTACCCGAAAACTTCTCAAGTAAAAATTGTTCCGCTATTTTGCCCAGATTTTTAATTTCTATGCCTTTACTTGTATTATTGCCAGAAAGCTTTAATTCGTGTGTAATTTCATCTAAATATTGGTCACTAAATTGTAAATTCTCACCTTCATCTAAGTAAATTTTCCTCAATTCTTGGGATAAGGGAATCCATAATTTCCGAGTTTGATGCATTTTCTTTAGAGAATTCTTAAGTTTGGTGAAAACATCCGTAGTCGTTATGGCCGTATGTTTGCTTACTGGTTTCAACGCTTCAGGGATATCGAATACATGTCCATCGGGTGTCTTGATGGAGGTTACACATATCACATTGGTTTTTCCATCAGATGCTGCTAGCAATGTAAATGTGATTCGCAACTTTTCCTTTTATCTTTACAAACAAAAAAATGTCGTTTTATAAGACAATATGTCTGTTTTTTTTTATTTATTTCTTCTAATTAAGACTAATTAAACACGTGTTGCTCTGTGTAATTATTATTTATTTTTCTATAACATAACATTAACATAGTAAAAATATTAGATTTAAACTAGATAATTAAACATAATCTCTTGACAATAACTTGATACGAGCTAGCTAAATATCATTGCTGTAATAAAATAAATTTTATAAATGTTTTCATACAATATGTACCTAAATATCTATGTTACTAGAAATAATATCTAATGTATACAACTATATTACTACAAACATGTTCTGACTATTTACAAGCGCTTTTTTAAAGTCTACGTGAATAAAAACCTTTTTTATTTTATTTATTTATTATAGAAACGACATTTAAAGTTTATTTGTCGCAATAAAATTAAATAATCAAACAATATAATTTACCTAATATTTTTGACGTCTCAAAAAATTACAGCCATTATGTCATAAATGAATCTGTTTTTTCTTTTATAACTGGCCAAGTCATTTCACCATAAAGGAATACAATCTTGTAGGTATTTCTTTACTTGTATTTACGAAAGTATTATTGAACTTATTTGAAATAATAATGTCCTCCTAGCCACATTTCGGCCACTGCGGCCAGTCTGGATAGAGACTAGCCATCTGCACGGGACATATATAATGCACAAGGTTGTGCGCAAACAAAAGGGAATTTTCTAATATATCACTCTCATTATCTGATGGGACTTATCACGATCAAGTGGGTCACCTGATGGTAAGTGATCACCGCCAACCATGGACACTCGCAACAACAGAGGAGCCACAAGTGCGTTGCCGGCCTTTAAGAAGGGAATAGGCTCGTTTCTTGAAGGTTGCCATGTCATACCATTTGCCCATTGCCTTGGAAATTTTTATTTGGTATTGGTATTGCGCGGTAAAAAGATTCTTTCACAAAACACTTTTTACCGCGCACTACCGCGTACGGTAGTAGATGACCATTCATCCAGGTGATAAGGATGAAATTTCCACTTTTGGCGAGAGGATCTGTACGATATGTGGCGGCAGGTATAAGCTCGAACAATTCCTCTGAACACTACCAGTGAGGTATGCGGTAAAGGACACTTAGAGTCACCACGACGCTCCACAGGGCAAGAGGATCAAGCCAAAAAGTGGGACCCCTGTCGTTAACGAAAATTACTGACGCTAATACCAATACCAGAAGAATTTCTAATTATATTCCTAACCAAAGAAAGCCCCAATGGTGGCACCATCCAAAGAAATTAAATTCCTTAATATTTTATTGTAGTTACTGAAATGAATTTTCATTTTACCTTTTAACAAAGCAACTATGAAAAGAAGCGGATAAGTGAATTGCTAGTAATAAATGAAAGTCTGGTGGATCAAGGAATTGAATTTCAGTGGTCTCTTGGAATGTAATTTCACTATCGTTAATAACGTTACCAGAGATCAGTGGGGCTTTTTTGCTAGAGGTTTTGTTGTAAATGCCCAGAACACAACCTGGAACTATCTAACTCGCTCAATTCGATGTTTTATTTTAGACTAGCTGTGCCCTACGGTTTTACCCGCGTTAAACTTTATAAAAATGAATTTTGGTAAGGCGAAAGCAATGGTATTTGAGAGGGATTAATACACGACAGCATGTGATATTATGATTGGAGGAGAGAAAGTCGAACAGGTGAAAGAGTTTGTATATTTGGGAACTTTGTTTACGAGAGAAGGGAAATATGAAAAAGATATTGTTAGAAGAGTAAATGCGGGGAACAGAGTGAATGGGGCACTAAACGCCTTTATGAGTAGCCGGCAAGTCTCAAAGAAGGCTTGACTGGCCGTGCACGATGGAGTGTTAGTTCCAACTTTAAAGTATGGAAGTGAAAGTTGGGTATGGTACAAAAAGGATGAAAGTAAAATAAATGCAGTGGAAATGAGAGTTCTGAGAAGTATGAGTGGTGTGACTTTGAGAGACAGAATTCGAAATACTGATGTAAGAGAGCGTTGTGATGTGAAAGAGGATGTAGTCACAAAGATTGAAAAAGGAATGCTGAGATGGTTTGGCCATTTAGAAAGGATGAATGAAAGAAGATTGACCAAAGAAGTATACCTGGCCTGTGTGAATGGAACAACCGGAAGGGGAAGATCTCGCCGAACATTCTCTGACCAAATCGGAGACGTACTCAAGGAAGGGCAGGTCAGAAGTACTCTAAACCGGCGAGCATGTATGAAGAATATAATGACAGTAATCGAGGCAAAAGACGTATGCAAAGATCGTGACAAAAGGAAATCCGTTGTCTCTGCCTACCCCTCTCAGAAACAGGCGTGAGTCTATATATGTATGTAAACTTTATAAATTATAGCCTATGTGTTAATCCAGGGTGTCAGCTAACTCCATACCAAATTTTATTAAAATCGTTCCAGCCGTTCAGACGTAAAGAAGTCACAAACATACACACTTTCGCCTTTATAATATTACTGTGATGTTCTGAACAAGTTTTAATTTTTCAATATTTATGCAATATAACCATAGAGAATGGTTAAATTGCATAAATATAACCATTCTATTTTATTCAAAATTATAAAACATGTGGTCTTAATCCTTCGTTAGAGTGAGACTTATTTGTGTTGGGTTAAAGAAACAAAACAAAAAAGTTGTATTTAAATGAAACTATGGAATGAATTCTAGTGGTTTATGGCCTTGACGGCAAAGCCAGAGATCGTGGGTTCCAATCCCCACCCAGAACAAATCTTTGTGTGATGAATACGATTATTTGTTCTGTATGTGTAATGTTGTCCATAATATGTATACAGAAATAAATAAGTGTGTTTATCAGTAGTTTGGGTGCTACAGTACAGGCTCTGGTTTATGTTCAGATGGCAGTGTGTAAATTTCAATAAGATAATAAGTAGTTAAGTAATGGAATCAGGCGTTACTTTGCGGAAATCCATAACAATCAAAATTTTGAAGATAATAGTTTTTAAAGCTTGCCTTTTAGGCCGCTCGGCTAAGTCGCCGAACATCGTTTTCGTGAATGGCGTTCAAATAAATAAAGGTTAAAATTTACTTAATCAATCGTTAAATCGACTTCAACGTTGACCATCTATTCCGGACCCTTTATGACGTCACATGTGGTCATGGAACCCGATTTAGAGATTGATTCGTCATTTTTAACCTTTGTTTATTTGAACGCTATTTAAGAAATCGATGTTCGGCAACTTAGCCGGTAGAGGCTCAGGAGGATAGAAATTTGTGTGCATGAACATGTCTGTTTGTCCTGAGTCTAGTTTAAATTACCTATATGTATTTACCAAAGAAAAGTAGTATATGTAATATATCATTTATCTGGTTTCCATAGTACAGACGCCAGCACATCCAGCTACCCCAATCTGTAAAATTTCTTTTAAAGATTTATAAATTTATTGCATAAGCATAAGGTTCACTTTCAATTGGGGAAATTACATAGATTGGGGTAGCTAGATGTGCTGGCGTCTGTACAAACTCTGCTTAGTTTGGGATCAGATGGCCGTGTGTGAATAATGTCCCAGGATATTATTAATGCTAACCTGACTACAGATAACCTGTTTCTGCATGTGAAACCTAGGCCACGTAGCCACCTGCTGCGAAGATCAAATTTAAAGCGTATTATCAACACGAAGTATAAACGAATGAAAGCCCCTAACTGTACTTTCTATTCCATTTTCGTTTTTGACGTGAATATAAAGAAAATATTCACGTCAAAAACTAAACTTATGGGGTTTATTAATAGAAAAGAATTTTGAATCATGTACTGGCATTTTCCTACATAATGTTGATAATCTGCATTATTAATTTTATCGAGTACCTACGTATATGAAATAAATAAAGTTTAATTATATTAATTTAACTATTAGGATTCCAATTTAAGTGATAGTAAATCCATCATGTCGTCCGACTGACGTCCACTGCTGGACAAAGGCCACTCCAAAAAAAATTCTTAATGGAGATATGTACATTTGAAAGATATGCCGTAGTCGCCACGCTTGGGAGACGGGTTGGGATGGTGCTCATAGTGCACTGCTATACATTCCCTAGGTTCGACTTCTGCGCCCCCCACGTGATGAGATGGGGTGGTGATATTCTATGCCATCAGCCACACGGCAAGATAAGTTTATCTAACATATACAAAATAAGAAATGAAACTACAGATAATATTAAAAATGAAACTGTTTCAGCAGTTAACTATGGCAGGTAATGCTTTTTTAATTGGTTTTAAAAGACATATTGCATATCGGTAATGCCTAAAGCGTAGACTTGGGAAATAAACAATTTACTGTGAAAATTGGTGGAATGAATGGGCACTTTCAATTTAATTATAATATACTATATATTTTTATTATACAATAAATGAATATATGACATTTGTATTTAGGTAAATTAATTTATATTCTTGACATTGCTTATTTTATTATTTTTTACATTTAAATTGTATTCATTATTGTTTTAATATTTGCATGCCTGTGATCGGTTGCCAATATACCTGGTTGTGTGACCTATATTATAAGCGAATAAGTAATTTCTGATTTTTGAGTAACCGACCAACCCTCGAGATATAGTGCCGCTAGGTAACGAAAAAAATAATCTTTTGGAGATATTTTACATGATTTTTACTCCAAAACTAATAACCGTAACTATTTCTAACCAATATAATAATATATAAAAAGATGCGGTTTCCTTAAGAACTGTGTTATCCTTTCTGGTGATATTAGAGCATAGAATCAAGTCTTCAAACCCAACAAAAAGTATAAAATAATCCCAGCTGTACACTACCTATAACATTTAAAGTTGGTGCTAATAATTATCTAGAATTTTTCCCTATACTTGTACTGGCATCGGTAAAGTAGATGATCAAAATCGGACGAGAGTTTTGGGTGTATCAATGACCACAAGTCAATACTCGTACTTATTTCATATCAGCCAAAGACGTCCACAGCTGGACAAAGGCCTCCCCCAAAGATCTCCACAGTAGCTGGTCCTGCGCTGATTATTTATACACTCAAAACTCTCCTCCGCTCAATAGCGGCAGTATCATTAGCTAATATTTTTACCCTTACACACACGCCACATTTAGTATTGAAGATCCAATTTTGATTATCTATTTATGCCGTTGACTGCACTAGACTACATATACGAGTAGTTTGGAGTCAATGTTTATTTTCTTAAAAAGGTTCTATTTGGGGTTTAAGATATTTTATTTTCTCAAAAGAATCACAATTCACTTTTTATGAGAAACATATATATAGTTTAAAGTAGGCTTAAATATTAACGCTAACTATTTAACTCCTATTAGTGACACTTTAATTAAAAAAATATTTCGTTTCCTACTTTTTCAGCCTTAGAGGTGTTATTTTTTATTCAAATTTAAATATAGTTAAATGAAAAGAATAAGCTCCTACTCAAAAAATATTCTCCAAATCGGTTTATAAATTTCGGAGTTGAGAACTATAAAACATAAAATAATACTACCGAATTGAATCCTCCTTTTTGGGTTCCGTAGCCAAATGCCAAAAAACGGAACCCTTATATATTCGTCATGTCTGTCTGTCCGTCCGTATGTCACAGCCACTTTTTTTCCGAAACTATAAGAGCTGTACTGTTAAAACTACTTGGTAAGTAGATGTATTCTGTTAACCGCATTAAGATTTTTACACAAAAATAGTAAAGAACAATTATTTTGGGGGGTCGCCATACATAGAACTGAAACTCAAATTTTTTTTTCGTCGTACCCATACATTTGGGCTGTCTATGGATAGGTCTTCAAAAATGATATTGAGGTTCCTAATAGTTTGCGCGAGAGACACTTCCAAAGTGGTAAAATGAGTGTCCCCCCCTCTAACTTCTAAAATAAGAGAATGATAAAACTAAAAAAAAAATATATGATGTGCATTACCATAGAAACTAACAACGAAAATTAGTTTGAACCGTTTTATTTTTAATATTATCTGTATTTTTATTTAATTATTTAGTATATGTTAGATAAACTAACTATCTTGTCGTGTGGCTGATGGCATAGAATATCACCACCCCATCTCATCACGTGGGGGGCGCAGAAGTCGAACCTAGGGAATGTATATCAGTGCATTATGAGCACCATCCCAACCCGTCTCGCAAGCGTGGCGACTACGGCATATCTTTCAAATGTACATATCTCCATTGGGATTGTTTTTTGGGGTGGCCTTTGTCCAGCAGTGGACGTCAGTCGGACGACATGATGGATTTACTATCACTTAAATTGAAATCCTAATAGTTAAATTAATATAATTAAACTTTATTTATTTCATATACGTAGGTACTCGACAAAATTAATAATGCAGATTATCAACATTATGTAGGAAAATGCCAGTACATGATTCAAAATTCTTTTCTATTAATAAACCCCATAAGGAAGGAAAATATTCACGTCAAAAACGAAAATGGAATAGAAAGTACAGTTAGGGGCTTTCATTCGTTTATACTTCGTGTTGATAATACGCTTTAAATTTGATCTTCGCAGCAGGTGGCTACGTGGTTTTACATGCAGAAACAGGTTATCTGTAGTTAAGTTAGCATTAATAATATCCTGGGACATTATTCACACGCGGCCATCTGATCCCAAACTAAGCAGAGTTTGTACAGACGCCAGCACATCAAGCTACCCCAATCTGTGTAATTTCCCCACATGAAAGTGAACCTTATGCTAATACGTTAAATTTATAAATCTTTAAAAGAAATTTGACAGATTGGGGTAGCTGGATGTGCTGGTGTCTGTACTATCGAAACCAGATTAATGATATATTACATATACTACTTTTCTTTGGTAAATACATACTCATATAGGTAATTACAACCAGACTTAGGACAAACAGACATGTTCATGCACACAAATGTCTATCCTGAGCCTCTACCGGCTAAGTCGCCGAACATCGATTTCTTAAATAGCGTTCAAATAAATAAAGGTTAAAAATGACGAATCAATCTCTAAATCGGGTTCCATGACCACATGTGACGTCATAAAGGGTCCGGAATAGATGGTCAACGTTGAAGTCGATTTAACGATTGATTAAGTAAATTTCAACCTTTATTTATTTGAACGCCATTCACGAAAACGATGTTCGGCGACTTAGCCGAGCGGCCTAAAAGGCAAGCTTTAAAAACTATTATCTTCAAAATTTTGATTGTTATGGATTTCCGCAAAGTAACGCCTGATTCCATTACTTAACTATTATCTTATTGAAATTTACACACTGCCATCTGAACATAAACCAGAGCCTGTACTGTAGCAACCAAACTACTGATAAACACATTTATTTCTGTATACATATTATGGACAACATTACACATACAGAACAAATAATCGTATTCATCACACAAAGATTTGTTCTGGGTGGGGATTGGAACCCACGACCTCTGGCTTTGCAGTCAGGGCCATAAACCACTAGAATTCATTCCATAGTTTCATTTAAATACAACTTTTTTGTTTTTTTCTTTAACCCAACACAAATAACTCTCACTCTAACGAAGGATTAAGAACATTAATCTGAAAAACCGAAATAATAAACCAAATATATTATAATTTTGAATAAAATAGAATGGTTATATTTATGCATTATAACCATTCTCTTCAAATTAAAAAATTAAATTCTTTTTCTTTTCTAAATATTGAAAATTAAAACTTGTTCAGAACATCACAGTAATATTATAAAGGCGAAAGTTTGTGAGTGTGTATGTTTGTTACTTCTTTACGTCTAAATGGCTGAAACGATTTTAATAAAATTTGGCATGGAGTTAGCTGACACCCTGGATTAACACATAGGCTATAATTTATAAAGTTTAACGCGGGTAAAACCGTGGGGCACAGCTAGTCTAAAATAAAACATTGAATTGAGCGAGTTAGATAGTTCGCTGTCCCGGCAAATTTCCAGAATTAGCTATCATGTCCAATTTACTTTTTCGTTTCTATGTACTACATTTCGTGCCTACGGGTCAGGTTCAGGTGCATAAAGGCTTTAAACATTTGTATTAACATAGACACGAAATGATAATAAAATACCTATTGGGAATTCAAGGACCAGGTCCGTCACGTGGGATTTCGTTAGTATCATCCTCACCTGCATCATCCTCGTCTACTACATCTACACCTGCATCCAGCAGAAGAAGTTCAACTGCTATAGAGGTCCATAAATTAATAAAAATCGAAAGGCAGCTGAACGGTAAAATCTATAGAAAAAGTTGCGCTACAAAAAACTGAAAGGCCTAGGTCGTTCAGTTGCTAATGCACGTCCAAAATAAAAAAAAGACCCGCACACAATGCCATTTTTGCAAAAAAACCTCTGTCTTGCTTTATTTAATTAATTTCATTACAATAAAATTAGTCGTAATTGATTATTCTTATGTTCAATTTTAAAATTTTGTAAATCCTAAATAAAATAAAAAAGATCGATGGCTCATTGGTTTTTATTTTACCTTTACAATCACTCATACGTCCACGTACAACATTTTAACACAAGACATGGTAATGGAATAAAGATGTGGTTGGTATCTTGAACCGTATATATCCTTTATGAAATAATAAACCGTATTATTAAAAGGAATCCCGCGCCTCATCTTTTGTTTCCGCTGCAGAATCTAGTAACCTTTTTATTCTTCCTCTAAACTTCACCCATCATTTTCCAAACTCTATTCCTTCCCTTCTTGAAGTCATCCTTGTCTCTTCGAAAGACCATGTATCTAAGCACGGTCAGTGTTCTGCTAATGCCTTTTCTTACCACGATCTTCTCTTCCTTTCATATAAAATTCGCCCTCCTAAGCTTAAACCTAAAATTATTCTACAACGCAGTTTTGGTGGGATGGACTTGGATCGTCTCCGAGCCGATGCAGTTCGCATAGATTGGTCTCCCCTATTAGCTGCGGAATCTATTGAAGAACAGGTTAGCATATTCAATGCAAAATTAATAAATCTATATGATGTACATGCTCCTATTCGTGCAATTAAAGTCAAACACTTACCCGCGCCGTGGCTTACCAGCGAGATAAAGGACCTTCTCGTTAAAAAAGCTTTAGCTAAATCTCGATTCACAAGCCGACCTAGTGATTACAATCGTAAGAAATATGTTGCTTTAAGAAATCATTCCAATAAGGTGTGTAGGAGTGCCAAACGCCGACATATTCTCCGTCGAAAATGGAAATCCTAGCAAAGTTTGGAAATTTCTAAGATCATTGGGAGTTGGAAAAGCTCGAAATGACGCTACTCTGAATAAACTAGATATTGACTCTTTAAATAAACATTTTTTCTTCCTCGCTCAATTTTGATAGGGCAACTAAATCCAGTACTTTAAAATATCTTTCATCTATTCCTTCTCCCAACAATTCTCCTTTTACTTTTGTCAATTTACTGATTGTGACGTGAAGAAGAGTATTGTATCCATTACGTCTAATGCCGTTGGAGATGACGCCATCACACGTAATAATAATAATAATAATAATCATTTATTATCAGGCATCTAATGGCCCATAGATATATACCTTACAGACTAACATATATAAAATATATACAAAAAGTGTTAGTATATAGGGCTTAAGACTATGTTAGTAACACTTCACTTTGCACTTATTGTCTTTGTGCTGTCCTGTGGCACTTGTCCGCGGAAGCGACGGAACACCACGTCCTGCGGCCAAAAGTCCTCATCCATGACGCGGGGCAGAAAGCAATTCGGTACTCGCACCACGAACGCCTTAAAGTTGACGTTCCGGCGCGACTCCAGTAACTGCACCCTCGGCGTGTACTTGATCTTCTGGCGCACGTACTCCACGATGTCCTCCGCCTTCGTGGTGTAGTGCAGGCGGGAGATATACACCGGTGAATTCGGCTTGGCGGCACGCAGACTCGTGTTGGGCTCCGTAGGAGCGTTGCCGCAGCGGTTCTTGTTGGTTCGCATTCGGCGCTTCCTCCTTTGCACCGTCACGAACCCATCATCATCATCAGCCTTCTTCGTTGCCTTATATGGCCCAGGCTTCAAAATGGCAGCGCTAGGGACGCTCGCAGTGACAGTAGCAAAATCCTTTTGGAATGGTTTTGCTGTGGCTGCAAGTACTGGCAGCGGGGCGGGGCGAGGGGCTCGAGCGGCGGTGCGTGGAGGAGCCGCGGCAACAGGCACAGAGCTGCGGGGCGCGCGGGAGGGGCACTTCGCAGGCTCAGCAATCGGTGGGTGCGCTGGCGACGAAACTGCTGACGCGGAACTCGATGACGACATGTCGAGCGCAGCTCCGCGACGCGTGTTTACGTTTGACGCATCGACTGGTGACCTAGTTACCGCCACGGTCTTGCGCAACTCGTCAACTTCCTTGCGCAAATCGGCGACGGTGTTCTGGGATGTGTCTAATTTCACCTGCACATCCACGAGTCTGGCCTTCAAAAAGACAATGTCCTTCAAAAGGCTCGTGACATCGACGTGGTCGAAAGTGACGGGGGGAAGCTTGTGAAGCTCCTTCGCCACAAACGTCGGCACGTCGTCCGGGTCGGTCTCCTTGAACAGCTTGATGATGTCTTCCAAGCTCTTCTTAGTCCCGTCACGCCGGCGGGACACCATCTGATCGCGCTTGTTCAGCACGTCGTACAGCATCAGCTTGGCAGCAGCTACGTCGTCCTCGCTGAAGTTCGTTGCGCAGATCTGGATAGCGGACACCTCGTCCATCACATCCAGCTTCTGCTGCAAGAACGCCAGCAGCTCATTTGCCACAAGTACAGTACTCATGGCGAGTAATTACGAGCGACAGCTCGCGCCGCGCTAATCAACACGGATTACGTAAAACGCGTCCGCACCGAAACGCTGCACAAGCGAGACTGTGCAGCGTTTCGGTGCACAGTCTCGCATTAATATGGCCCTGCCTATCTTTGATGAAATCCTACCTGCCATATGTCACATCCTCAATTCCTCCATAACACGCAGTATCTTCCCATCTGTTTGGAAAGATGCCAAAATTATTCCTCTCCCCAAAAAGTCCAACCCCGCTTCCTTTGGTGACTATCGCGCAATTTCTAAAGTGCTTGAACGCCTTGTTCATAACCAGATCAGTACTACTTACCAGAAATAATCTCCTCAATCCTTTCCAATCTGGTTTCCGTCCTGGGCATAGTACAACCACCGCCCTGGTCCATATTACGGAGGACATTACGAAAATGGAGATCCTAGAAAAGTTTGGAAATTTCTAAGATCATTGGGATCACTAGATATTGACTCTTTGAATAAACATTTCTCTTCCTCGCCCAATTTTGATGAAATTTCCAAACTTTGCTAAGATCTCCATTTTCAACGGAGTTGTGAATATGTCGGCGTTTGGCACTCCTACACACCTTATTGGAATGATTTCTTAAAGCAACATATTTCTTACGATTGTAATCACTAGGTCGGCTTGTGAATCGAGATTTAGCTAAAGCTTTTTTAACGAGATGGTCCTTTATCTCGCTGGTAAGCCACGGCGCGGGTAAGTGTTTGACTTTAATTGCACGAATAGGAGCATGTACATCATATAGATTTATTAATTTTGCATTGAATATGCTAACCTGTTCTTCAATAGATTCCGCAGCTAATAGGGGAGACCAATCTATGCGAACTGCATCGGCTCGGAGACGATCCAAGTCCATCCCACCAAAACTGCGTTGTAGAATAATTTTAGGTTTAAGCTTAGGAGGGCGAATTTTATATGAAAGGAAGAGAAGATCGTGGTAAGAAAAGTCATTAGCAGAACACTGACCGTGCTTAGATACATGGTCTTTCGAAGAGACAAGGATGACTTCAAGAAGGGAAGGAATAGAGTTTGGAAAATGATGGGTGAAGTTTAGAGGAAGAATAAAAAGGTTACTAGATTCTGCAGCGGAAACAAAAGATGAGGCGCGGGATTCCTTTTAATAATACGGTTTATGATTTCATAAAGGATATATACGGTTCAAGATACCAACCACATCTTTATTCCATTACCATGTCTTGTGTTAAAATGTTGTACGTGGACGTATGAGTGATTGTAAAGGTAAAATAAAAACCAATGAGCCATCGATTTTTTTTATTTTATTTAGGATTTACAAAATTTTAAAATTGAACATAAGAATAATCAATTACGACTAATTTTATTGTAATGAAATTAATTAAATAAAGCAAAACAGAGGTTTTTTTGCAAAAATGGCATTGTGTGCGGGTCTTTTTTTTATTTTGGACGTGCATTAGCAACTGAACGACCTAGGCCTTTCAGTTTTTTGTAGCGCAACTTTTTCTATAGATTTTGCCGTTCAGCTGCCTTTCGATTTTTATTAATTTATGGACCTCTATAGCAGTTGAACTTCTTCTGCTGGATGCAGGTGTAGATGTAGTAGACGAGGATGATGCAGGTGAGGATGATACTAACGAAATCCCACGTGACGGACCTGGTCCTTGAATTCCCAATAGGTATTTTATTATCATTTCGTGTCTATGTTAATACAAATGTTTAAAGCCTTTATGCACCTGAACCTGACCCGTAGGCACGAAATGTAGTACATAGAAACGAAAAAGTAAATTGGACATGATAGCTAATTCTGGAAATTTGCCTGGACAGTGAACGTGTTAATATTGAACACTAAAGAAAACTAGTCTGCTCCTGTATTATGAATAATTTCAATACAAGCTGTCCAGCCCAGATCGCCCTTTTACTGACATTATACACAAAAAAAGAAAGAAATAATAGAAAAATATTTATTAAAACAATCAATCTCAAATACAGACAAAATGAGAAATAAAGGTAACACTTTTTATTGATATTAATAACCGAGAAAGCACCTTCTCGGAATTTCACCTACCTTACCTTCAATTCACTGTACATCGTGATAGTGATCGGCCTTCAAATAGATGACGATAAAAAAAATACTAAATCATTATTTCAATAGTTGTCAACGTTGAAAACCGATTCCGGATCATTGATGACGTCATATGAGCTCATGGAAGCCGATTGAACGAATATTATTTAGCCATTTCTAACCATCATCTATTTGAACGCCGATCACCATCACGATGATCGGCAAATTTGGCAGTAGGCCCCCAGACCTTGTAAAAGAATGAGGTTATCAAGTCGACTCTATGGTTCTATATATTTAATTTCTCGGTTTGTAAATCGATTTTGATGGATCTTAATATCACTTTTATTTAATTTATATAAAAAAAAAAATATATTCTATTAAATAGGTTAAGTGTTAAGTTCTTAGTTCAAAGTTTGATCCTCTCGGTTGCCAGAGACGGTCTTAAATTTTTAAACTGTAATTTGTATGCATGTCATGCCATTTCTCTCTTGTAGGTGAACCGAATGTTGGTGATACCTGTATATTTGAAAGAAAGTCCTTTTTGTATGGTTCCATAAAAATTTTGATATAATCGTTTGCCATACAGAAAAATTCAACTACTATCATGATATTTTATATTAATAGTCATCTTCGTCTTTTGGTTGCAAATGAGTTCCGTTCAGACATTTACCGGCAAAGTCTACTCCGCCGCCGGGACACTTTGGAGTCTTAAATACTCCATCTCCTTGGGTGTTCTTTTCTGGTATCAGGTATGATGAGAGCACGACGTCATATAACTGCAGCAACACTTCATCCAGTGAGGCAGATGCGGAGAACGGGTCGGCGACACTCAAAGATATCAACAACAATAAAATAAGTCCTTGAATCTGTTGTTTGTTCATTGTGGTTTCTGAAAACAAGGTCACAGATTATTAAGATTACCAGTGTCCTACAATGCTGCAAATGAGGAATAAGCTGAAGCACTTCTACAGAGTGCTCTTTCTTCCTCGTCATTCTAGCCGTGTCCATTCAACTGCAGATAAATACGTCCTGAGTTGAAATCCCGGGTCGGCCCAAAAAGCCATGTAGGATCACTTTGTTTTCTTTTTAAACTGAATGAAATTTATTCAGCACTTGGGTATTTACATGCACTTGTACTTGTCAAGCTCACAATGCAATACATAAACATAGTTTAATACAGTAATTAAAGCAATAAAATATTTTGAATTAGTCCGTCCGTGCGGTATGTTTCATGACATATATTTTTATTAAATCCTTAAATAAATAATAAATAGCAAGTTAGTAAACTATTATTGTTACATTTAGCAATAGTATATTAAAATTAAAGAATTGAAAACTACGAACAGTTGGCTGGCGCAATCTATGGTCAAGAAGTATAGAGTTTTTGCAAATTGTATAAAATAACGTGTTTTAATTATTATCGATAGTTTCATTTAGTATCCTATCTCTATTCGAAAGTTAATCATAGGTGCGCTTCGAGGAATAAAAAGTTAATATTTTTAATTGTTATCGGGAGCGCTACTAAAAGGTGCACTCCGAGGAATAATAAAGGAGCGCCAATGAGGCGTTCCTTTTTCCTTTTCCAATGAGGTGCGCCTTAAAATGGTAGCGCTTCGAGGAATACCTCAATTAGTGTTAAGTTAGTCTACTGATACGTACAAACGCGGTGTAGCAAACAGTTTGGTACTCACCAAACGCGGGCTATGGACCTGTTGGCCATAGTTTGACACTGCGACTCTAAAGAATTTTGATCTGCACAAAAGCATCTACTTTTTACATGTTTGAGGAAACTCTTCTAAACATAGTACTAAGCGTTTCTGATTTAGACATCGCATGGGCCAACGAGCTTGACGAAACTAGAAGGGTTCCTTAATTTTCTAAGGAACTTCTATTTTACAATGCTTTCGTCCATTTAAGTTATACCATAGATTACGGTGGATATCCATTTAAGTATCGTGTTGAAAAATATGTCTCTTGTTTCAAATATTAAGCGTTATTTGTAAAACACCAACAACCTCGCAGGACTAGATTGCTAACATCAAAAGTAACAACTTTTGTTCTGCGAGTTCGAACATATTTCTAACTAAAAAATATTTTAAAAGTTTTTGCTATACTGTCGTGACATGTGTAGGTCTATGTTTCATTCACAAACGAAAGGACGACGAGCGAACGACGGGCGACGCTCGCGCGCGTCTTTGCGATGCTTGTAGACTTATAAACATTCAAGCGGGAAATTAAATTATACTTATTTTGGTATGTAAGTAAAATGTAACATAATTATCAAAAGGTGCTTATGGTACTAAATATTTAGTACTACGAAGTTTTTAGTGTTTTAGAAGTTATCCTGTATACGTTTTAAAATGTTTTTTGGAGTATATTTACGTTGATATACTATACATGTTCTTTTTACATACATTGGATGAGTAAGTTAGTCCCGATGTGGGCCATTGTACGTGAGCCATGGCAGCCTTTATTCCATCCAGCCCACCTTCCAAAAAACATGCATATACATTAACCGTATTAAATATAAATAAATACAATGGTAACTGTGCTAGTATGCTGTAACTCTCTGCAAAGGTAAGTGGTTTTAGTGACAAATGCAGTGTCACTAAAACCAGTTACCTTTGCAGAGAGTTACAGCATCCACATCGGGACTAAGTGCGGAAACCACACCCACTAGCATATTAGTGGAAACAAATGATGATGATGAATGATACATGTTCTTTTTACTTACATCGGATGATTACAAAAGTTTAATAATTATAATAAATATAAGTGTTTAATATATTATAAAATAACTTACCTCTGCTGGTAGTTACGGCTTAATAGCACAGCCACCATATGTAAAGTACGAATTAATAAGGATAAATTCTGTTAAAATGAAATTATGTGGTTTACCTGTTTGTCACTCTTTATAGTTATAAATTAATACAATGCTGTGTCAATCATTTGCGTATAAAAGTTTTCCGTATACTATTCCAATCTATCCATATGTATAATTACAATATTCGAACGTCTGTATGTATGGACTCCAGAATGATTGGAGCAATTTTGATAAAATATTTCGACATACAAGTTCGTATTAGACCAGTGTGATTCTCTGTAAAAATTGAAAAACAACTGTTTTTTTTTGTTAAACGTACTTATACATGGTACACCGAGCTAAATATAAAATTAATTTACATATTAATGAATGCATATAGAACTTATCGCATTTTAAATGTCGGAGCCGCCCATAGCGCTCGTTATCAATCTTAAGACACCGGCAATCATTGCGTTGATGGCTGTCTATGCCCACATCTTAATAGCCATAGAACCTCGACATACCTCTTAAAAATAATGATAAGCCTTTTTATTCTTAACATCTCGTAAGTATGAATGTAATATTATGTTCTAGTTATAATATGTCCCGAAGCTCACTTTGCCTCTTTGCATGGGCCTCCTCTAATAATTTTCATTTGGACCTGTTCCTCGCTAATCTTCTCTAGTGACGTGCAGCCGTGAGTTTCAGATCATCTTCCCAACTTATTTGTTGGCGCCGCCTGCTTTTCCTGCCATCTCTAGAATACCAGTTTTTAACACTTACACCATTTCTCTTGAGGTTCGCGTAACATGTGACTTGTCCATCTCCACTTTTGTTTGTTTATCCGGGTTATTATATATCAACAACTTTGATTTTGGCCCTTATGCTTAAATTAGTAGATTGTGTCCAACGCTGTGAAACCCCGACCGTTGATCGCTTAGACCCTGTTCAAGCGGCCGGTAGGACCCTACAGCTTTCACGTATTTTTAGTTTTATTTATTTATTTATTATCTATTCTCGGATCCTATACCCGGTATATTTTAAGTGTTTGTAACATCAAAACTTAAAAACAAAACAATATATTTGCTACATAAAAATTAATAAATAATGGTAAAGTTAACAGAATATTGAAAATAAACATGTTATATTATATATCTTAACAATAGTCAGGATAAAAACCAATTACGTTATTGTTTATGGTTGTCATGTCATTTTAGACTAGATTAGAAAAGTCTGTTTGTCTGTCCAAATATTTAGTATTTTTTTGTATATTTTCATCACAGTATTGAGATAATGGATAGGTTTTACGAATAAAGTAATGAATCTATAAAAGGTACCACTATATATTTGGCTTAGGACTAGATCACCTGGGCCTGGCAAAAGATATTTATTCAGGTTTAAGGCTTTCACCGAAAGCCAGACGCTTATGAAATTTTTAAATTAGTATATAACACGGGCGACTAAAAATTTTTTTTATAAATTTGGGACTTATGATGTACAGGCGACACCATGTCTATAGACATTTTAACCTTGAGTGTTTTATTACGTGTTCCACAAAAACATTATAACCTACCTGTTTAACCTACAGGTACGTTTTAATATATTTATGTCTTATGCATTTCAGATACACAAAAACATTAATATATTAAAATATAGTAATTTTTAATAATAGTTAGTTGGACTGTGGTGTTCAATCCACAGGCTCGCACCACTGACTTTTCGAATTCATGTGCGTATTAGAAACTAATTATCTCATCTAGATATCTCTATTAGAAATTAATTTAAAAAAACGAAGGAACCCAACCAGGGGAAACCGGGAAGCCTGATAGTTGATGATAGGAACGTGAAGTCAACCCATACTATATATCTCATTGTGCGATAAAACTTGCTTTCATAGAAAATAGTATTTATAGATTACAATATATATTTTCGAGGAACAAAAGTGATCAGACAGCTTCATATTCAGTTCGCTTAACTTTGTTGAATAAATGAACCGTTGATAGAAATTTATGTTCTAAAATTCGTTCCATGGAACACATAGACTCTTCAAAAAATATAGTTTTAAGTTCATTTTCTTCGTACTAATAGGTCTTTACCTATGAAATTGCCGTTTTGTATGAAAAAATTTAAACGAATTTTTTTCATGAATTTTTTTATTTGTATTAATCGAAGTAATCACCCATGCAATCAATGCATCTTTGCCATCGCAGTGGCAGTTTATTGATGCCTTTCTTAAAGAAATCAGCTGGACGGGAGGCAACAAATTCTTCAAAGGCATTTTGTACTGCCTCTCTGGTATTGAATTTTTTTCCCGCCAAGAAGTTATCCAAATTCTGGAAAAAGTAGTAGTCTGTAGGCGCAAGGTCTGGTGAGTAGGGCGGATGACGGAGAGCTTCCAACCCCAGTTCTTGCAACTTGGAGACCGTCTGCTGTGCAGTATGAGGTCGCGCGTTGTCGTGCAGGAGCAGCGGAGACGAGCGATTGACCAATGCTGGTTGGAGATGCGCCAGCTTCTCCATCATTGTGCTCAGTTCTTCACAGTACACATCTGCAGTAATGCTCACCCCGTTTGGTAAGAAGCTGTGATGAATCACACCGGCGCTAGACCACCAAACAGTGACCATCACTTTTCTAGGGGTAAGTTTTCGTTTAGGGCATTGTTTAGGTGCTGAACCAGGATCCAACCAACTTGCTGAGCGCTTGCGGTTATCAAACAGAATCCATTTTTCATCGCAGGTAACAATGCGGTTCAAAATTCCTTCATTTGTGTGTCTGTTGAGCAGTGCAAGGCACGTCTCGACGCGTACTTCGCGCTGGCGATCATTGAGTTCGTGGGGCACCCATTTGTCAAGCTTTTTTACCTTGCCAATTTGACGCAAATGGACCAATATTGTTTTGACGCTAACGTCGAAAGCTGCTGCTAATTCAGCCGTAGATTGTGTATCATCAGCTTCCACAACCGCCTTTAATTCGTCATTGTCGACCAAAGTCTTCGGACGACCGCGAGGTTCATTTTTCAGGTCGAAATTTCCAGAACGGAAGCGAGCAAACCAATAACAGGTGGTGCGTTGGTTTGTAGTGTTAGCTCCGTAAACGTCGTTGATGTTGCGTGCCGCTTGTGCCGCGTTGCTGCCACGACGGTACTCATATTCCATAATTACTCGAATTTTTAACGTATCCATGATGACGAAAAAGATTGAAATGCGATGAAAATGTAACACTAATCAATAAAGAAATGACTACTTTTGGAAAAAAGAATCCATGTTTTTAAAATAAAATTAATTTGAAATTAGAATTCTTAGCCAAACAAAAATTATTTTGATTTGAAATGGCCAGTACTGCAGAACGGCAATTTCATAGGTAAAGACCTAATATAAAAGTGGAAGTTTATATGTTTATTTTATTTATTATTTGTTTGGGGCTTGATGCCTTGATGGCATCTTGCTACCTCGACCATTACTAATCTATTGTAGCAGAGCTCCTTGACTTTGTTCACTGCTCAATCCTACAGCTTCCAAAAACTCCCAGATTGATCATGCAGTGAGTGTTTGTATCTCTTCAGGTTGCATAATATGCTGTCCTAAGTGGATACTTCTACAAAGCATTAGCGGCCCGCACGAGAATATGCAAAGGAGTTTCCTCTGATTCTTGGCAGAATCTGCAAGTTGTGCTGTCGGCCAACTTTAGGTTGAACATGTGCTTATTTAGCTTGCAGTGTCCGGTGAGAATTCGAGTTACCGCACATGTTTTGTAACGTTTGAATTCAAGTAATTCTTTCGACATTTTTTTGTTGTAGCCCTATATGTGACAAAGACAGTGTGTTTCTAGAAAGCAATGCTTTCACTTGTCCGTATCCCGTAATGAATTGAATAAATATAAAAGGAGTGTCACTATTCTATTTGCATGAATTTCATTAGCAATAGTTAGCTAGCTCAAATAATTACTCTGAACACTCCCCGTGAGAAATGCGGTAAAGGACACGTAGAGATGCCACGTCTCTCCACAGGGCAAGAGGATCAAGACAAATAGCGGGACCCCTGTCGTTAACGAACATTAATGACGCTAATACCAATACCAGAAGAATTTTTAATTATATTCCTAACCAAAGAAAGCCCCAATGGTAGCACCATCCAAAAAAATTAAATTCCCTAATATTTTCTTGTAGTTACTGAAATGAATTTTCATTTTACTTTTTAGCAAAGCAACTTTGAAAAGAAGCGGATAAGTGAATTGCTAGTAATAAATGAAAGTCTGGTGGATCAGGGAATTGAATTACAGTGGTCTCTTGGAATGTAATTTCACTATCGTTAATAACGTTAGCAGAGATCAGTGGGGGCTTTTGCTAGAGGTTTTGTTGTTAATGCCCAGAACTCAACATGGAACTATCTAACTCGCTCAATCAATGTTTTATTTTAGACTAGCTGTGCCCCACGGTTTTACCCGCGTTAAACTTTATAAATTATAGCCTATGTGTTAATCCAGGGTGTCAGCTAACTCCATGCCAAATTTTATTAAAATCGTTTCAGCCATTTAGACGTAAAGAAGTAACAAACCTACACACTCACAAACTTTCGCCTTTATAATATTACTGTGATGTTCTGAACAAGTTTTAATTTTTCAATATTTATGCAATATAACCATAGAGAATGGTTATAATGCATAAATATAACCATTCTATTTTATTCAAAATTATAAAATATTTGGTTTATTATTTCGGTTTTTCAGATTAATGTTCTTAATCCTTCGTTAGAGTGAGAGTTATTTGTGTTGGGTTAAAGAAAAAAACAAAAAAGTTGTATTTCAATGAAACAATGGAATGAATTCTAGTGGCTTATGGCCCTGACTGGCAAAACCAGAGGTCGTGGGTTCCAATCCCCACCCAGAACAAATCTTTGTGTGATGAATACGATTATTTGTTCTGTATGTGTAATGTAGTCCATAATATGTATACAGAAATAAATGTGTTTATCAGTAGTTTGGTTGCTACAGTACAGGCTCTGGTTTATGTTCAGATGGCAGTGTGTTAATATCAATAAGATAATAGGTTTTAAAGCTTGCCTTTTACGCCGCTCGGCTAAGTCGCCGAACATCGTTTTCGTGAATGGCGTTCAAATAAATAAAGGTTAAAATTTACTTAATGAATCGTCAAATCGACTTCAACGTTGACCATCTATTCCGGACCCTTTATGACGTCACATGTGGTCATGGAACCCGATTTAGAGATTGATTCAGTCATTTTTAACCTTTATTTATTTGAACGCTATTTAAGAAATCGATGTTCGGCGACTTAGCCGGTAGAGGCTCAGGATAGACATTTGTGTGCATGAACATGTCTGTTTGTCCTGAGTCTGGTTGTAATTACCTATATGAGTATGTATTTACTAAAGAAAAGTAGTATATGTCGCAGATTCTGACGGATTTAACTCCGAAACATTGTCGGTGTCCGCCATCATGCACGTGGTGAAAAGAATCAGTGCGCACACGCGGCGCGGTCGAGCTCTGTTTGCCAACTGTGTCGTGTCGCTAACACACTAATGTCACTTAGACAACTGACAGACGTCAAACGTCACATGCGACAGTTCATAGACAACCTCGACTCGAACTACTGACTCAGTGAGTAGTGTTTTCCAAACGCTAATAGATGGCGTTACTAGTACGTAAACAGTCCTTTAACTTAATTTCTTCGACACGGCTATTCTGACAACCTACGCGCTCTCGCGTTGTTACTTGCTGACATAATCAACATGAATTACAGCTCTTCAGTTTGGCAAGGACACAAAGCGTTACAAGCGGCTTTCAATGTTACACAAAGCAAAGCATAAAGGCTTTCAGCATTTACCACAAAGCGTTAAAGCTTTCATCATTAGTTAGAGAGCGTACCTCTCACACAATGCAAAGCGTTGAAGCTTTCATCATAAAATGCAACGCATAGCAAAGCGTTGAAGCTTTCAGCATAAACTGAATCACACAGCAAAGCGTTGCAGCTTTCAGCATAAACTGCAATACACAGCAAAGCGTTGAAGCTTTCAGCATAAACTGCAACACACAGCAAAGCGTTGAAGCTTTCAGCATAAACTGCAACACACAGCAAAGCGTTGAAGCTTTCAGCATAAACTGCAACACACAGCAAAGCGTTGAAGCTTTCAGCATAAACTGCAGTACGCAGCAAAGCGTTGAAGCTTTCATCATAAACTGCAACACACAGCAAAGCGTTGAAGCTTTCAGCAAAACTTCAATTACTCGGCAAAGCGTTACAGCTTTCAGCATTGCTCAGAGGCAGCACTTAAAACACGCTGCAAAACTTTGCAGCTTTCAGGATCAACCTTGGGTCACGACTAATGAGCCCAACCTTACTGCAAAGCGTGATGGCTTTCAGCAGGACATCAGGACAAAGCGATAAGGCTTTCAATCCACCCTTCAATAAAGCGTAGTAGCTTTCAGTTTAAATAAAACATTTTATCAATCAGCAATTAACATAAGTCTTTTATTAACACAGGTTTACGTTCAACAAAACAATGTAATTATCGTTCAACTCAAACAATGATCATGATTTAATACAGTAATTCCATCCAAATTACTAATTACACCAAATTAGGATACCAAATTAATCAATACAATTTGTTCCATAATTAAATAAAACTATTCAATTATGGGTTCTACAGGATCAAGACATTCTGCCAATTCAGGTAAACTAGCTGGATATTTACACAGTCGTTCATGGCACACATATTGGGCCCGTCCCCCAGATGCTGGTTCCACCCTATAACGCTCATTGGAACACACTTTAGCTACCCTGTAAGGGGCTTTTCTCTATACTCTTACTTACAGTAGAATTCAAAATGAGTTTTACTTTGCCTAAGACAGACTTCCAGGATTCATTTTTATAATTTTCGGCCACTGTAAAACAATTTGTCAAGGACATCATTCGCTCCACCCGTCCATTAGCTCGGCTAACACCACTGGCAATCTCATGGAACTCAATGGCTCAACCTCGGCATAAATCCTGAAAGTCTTGACCAGTAAAAGATGTACCTCGATCAGAGAGAATTCGTTTCGGGGTTCTAAATATGTGGACAAAGCTACGTAGTGCCTCGCAAGCAGAGTGACAATCTTTGACACACATTAACTGACAAAATTTTGTAAAAGCATCTACGATTACTATCACATACTCCTTAGAGGTCTTGCTACAAGTTCAAAAATTATAGGTAAGTGCGCAATGCAGCGTCACGAACTCAAAGCGCGAAGCTTGCGATAGTCAATTGTCACAAGCACGAAGCGCGGAGCTTTCAATACTCAATGGTCACAAGCATAAAGCGCGGAGCTTTCAATGCTCAACCGCCACAAGCACAAAACGCGGAGCTTCCAATGCTCAACCACCACAAGCACAAAGCGCGAAGCTGCTTTCAATGCTCAACCGTCTCAAGCACAAAGCGCGGAGCTTTCAATGCTCAAGTTTCAGGAACTCTAAGTAGGGTATTTCCCTTGTCACACAATTTATTTCAAATCAACCAGCTTTATTACTCATAATGTAACACATAAATGTGTCTTACAATGAACTCCAATAATAATCATTATAAACGTTAGAATTTAACTCAACCATCGGCATTAACTACACTGTTATTTCTGACTAAAACTCTCAAATTCAAGTTTTTCGTAACATACATAGGCACTTAACGCGTCCACCAGCTATTGGCTGTTCCTTGTATCTATCGTTGTCATAGACCTCTATTATCTTACAAGGATTTGAAAACTTTTCACTTCATTTATTTATTGTTAGAATAGAATAGAATACTCTTTATTGTACACACTCAAACAGAATAATTACATAGAAGACAAAACAAATAACACAATTTGTTAGGGTTCTTTCCGACAAAAACAACGTCTCCTATTTTAAATGGACGAATTTTAACTTTGGTATTGCCATAACGCACCTTATCAGCATGAGCTAGCCCGTCCATCCTGCATTTTGCTTCACATCTAAGTTCGTAGAGGTTAACCTTACCATATTTTTGGACAAGGGCATTAATTTTGGAGCAGAACTTTTATTACAACCCATCAAAAATGGAAGCGGACTTCTAACTGTACTTCTAACTATGGTACAATTTAGCGCAATTTGGGTTTTACCTGAAGCTGCCTTCCAGAACCTACGCTCGTGGTTCTCGGTTATAGTGAAGCAATTAATTAGAATAGTTCGGGAAGCTACGCAACATCCCCCCATCACAAATAACGCAGTGTTTCAAGTCTAAAGTCTTTCACGTGGTCTCTCACCACTGGACTCACAAGAAGGCTCAAGGTCACCCACAGAACGGAGAGGGCCACGCCCGGAGCATCCCCGCGCGACCGAACAAAAACGTCGCAATCCGCAGGCGAAACAAAGCAGCCGACATAAAAATTGTGTCACAAATCAGTAAGTTAGTATTTTGAGTTCAATATACCTAGTTTGTAAGTACAACATTTGTATGCCATGTACAATATGGCAAATGTGTGAAACTTAAATGATGTAAACAATAACACCTGTATTCACCACATTTATACAAATAAAGATATTATGATTATAACCAAAGAATTGCCAAACCGAAACGGCAGCGGGCGGGGCACACAGCTCCCAACACCGACGGCCGCTGGATCAGACAGGCTCCCGACCGGGGACCACGCACCGGAAGACGCAGCGCGGGCAGGCCCCCCACAAGGAGGGCCGACCACTGCGGAGATTCCCGGGGGAGGCCTCCGTCCAGTAGACGTCTTTCGGCTAACATAATGATGATGAATTATTACTTGAACAGACACGAATCTCTCCACTTGTCAGTAATTGAGAAACGTCTTTACAGTCGATCAAATCAATACGCCATAGCTTGTACAAGTGTCAAGATTCTGTAATAAACAAACTTCAGCATGGACCTCGCGAGTGATGCGGATGACTTAGTTACTAATAGTCAAGCTCAATCCCGGTTAAGTAAAAACATCTCTACCTATCATAACATCATGAGGCAAAATATGTGAATCTACAATTACAAAAGTCACTTCTCACACACGAGTACTTCGTTGACCTTGACAGGCAGATAAGTAATGGAATCAGGCGTTACTTTGCGGAAATCCATAACAATCAAAATACAAAATCAATATGTAGTGTTAATTCCGCTAATTGTCACCAGTACGATACCCAACACGTGTTTCAGTCCTCCACGGACCATTCTCAAGGGCTGCTAACTCGTCGAGTGCTCAAAGGAGACTCCTATTTTGATTGACAGGCAGACTAATACGGGAAAAAGAAAATGTAATGTTCGACCCAATACCTGTCAGGCGCGTGGATATAAAATCTCAAGTACCTGTATGGTTATCAACAAATCATTTACGAATTAGGGAACAATCTGTCTGTTACCAACCACTGTCCACAAGAGCGTGTATGTGACCTAACTTGCCCCTACATCCATAGACTTCGAAATAAACCGTTCAAACTATTTAACCTTCAAAACGCGCATATTGTCACCATAAAAATTAAATATAACAACGTTTGTTATTAATATAACAAACGTTGGGCGTATTTTCAACATCTAAAAGTATAAACCACACAAAACAACACGTGTTATGAATTTCACAGATATCAAAAATTCTTCAGTGCAGCATTAGGTCATCAAGTGCCTTTTAAACAATATAATAAAAGTACTTACATGTTTCTTCTCATAAAATAAAGATTCACCACTCACACTCGACACGAGGCACTTTTACTTTAGAGGTTACTTTAAATTTACTCTAATACAAACTGGTGAATTCTCCCCAATGCAGAATCGCCCATGCCGTCGCCTTACTTGCAAAAAGACAGCACGATCAACTTCGCCTCGAAAAGAACAAACCAATTATTTTAACTCCAAGACTCGACCGACAGAAAGGCAGCCTAACTATCAGAGCCCGTACTCTCTTCACTGTTAAATAAAAACTTCTTCCACGTTCACTGATGCACCAAAAACTATTCTTCAACGATAAACACGAACTGGCCGTGAGACTCCGCTTATCGCGAGTAACCACATCGAAACACGAAATCAGTAGGCGTGTTTTAAACAAGTCTGAACATACCTGAGTATCCGAGATACCTGCGATAACAACTTCGATTTTGTTACCTTCGCTCCAAGCAGGCTTCAACCAGTTAATCAAGGCAAGCATGTAAGTCGAGTACTCCACGTGTGTAAGTTCTCGCACGGTCACTGCACCATACGGCACCATATCTTGAAAAAGGTCATCAATCTCTCGGTCGCCGCAAACTGTCTTGATACACGCTCCTTTGCTTCGTCTAACGTTTTGCACAACGGGTACGACTTCGAAGTCCACTTGCGAGCTCGACATCGAAGATGTGTCAATGTAACGTATCGAGTTTCGTAATCGGTTCACGAGTTTGCGATACAGCCGTAAATTCACAATCAGCGGGGTTGTATTTTCTTCGTAATTTTTCAAATTTCAAACACTATTTTCGCTACGTGGTGGAACCGAATCACGAAAATATTCTTGATTTTGAGTAGCAGGCATTGCGGTAGACACGTAGGATGATTTTGGAATCGATCCCACCGCTGCTGTCGCAGATTCTGACGGATTTAACTCCGAAACATTATCGGTGTCCGCCATCATGCACGTGGTGAAAAGAATCAGTGCGCACACGCGGCGCGGTCGAGCTCTGTTTGCCAACTGTGTCGTGTCGCTAACACACTAATGTCACTTAGACAACTGACAGACGTCAAACGTCATATGCGACAGTTCATAGACAACCTCGACTCGAACTACTGACTCAGTGAGTAGTGTTTTCCAAACGCTAATTGATGGCGTTACTACTACGTAAACAGTCCTTTAACTTAATTTCTCCGACATATATGTAATATATCATTAATCTGGTTTCCATAGTACAGACGCCAGCACATCCAGCTACCCCAGTCTGTCTAATTTCTTTTAAAGATTTATAAATTTAACGCATTAGCATAAGGTTCACTTTTAAGTGGGGAAATAACACAGATTGGGGTAGCTTGATGTGCTGGCGTCTGTAAAAACTCTGCTTAGTTTGGGATCATATGGCCGCGTGTGAATAATGTCCCAGGATATTATTAATGCTAACTTAACTACAGATAACCTGTTTTTGCATGTAAAACCACGTAGCCACCTGCTGCGAAGATAAAATTTAAAGCGTATTATCAACACGAAGTATAAACGAATGAAAGCCCCTAACTGTACTTTCTATTCCATTTTCGTTTTTGACGTGAATATTTTCCTTCCTTATGGGGTTTATTAATAGAAAAGAATTTTGAATCATGTACTGGCATTTTCCTACATAATGTTGATAATCTGCATTATTAATTTTGTCGAGTACCTACGTATATGAAATAAATAAAGTTTAATTATATTAATTTAACTATTAGGATTCCAATTTAAGTGATAGTAAATCCATCATGTCGTCCGACTGACGTCCACTGCTGGACCAAGGCCACCCCAAAAAACAATCCCAATAGATATGAGATATGTACATTTGAAAGATATGCCGTAGTCGCCACGCTTGGGAGACGGGTTGGGATGGTGCTCATAGTACACTGCTATACATTCCCTAGGTTCGACTTCTGCGCCCCCCACGTGATGAGATGGGGTGGTGATATTCTATGCCATCAGCCACACGGCAAGATAGTTTATCTAACATATACAAAATAAGAAATGAAACTACAGATAATATTAAAAATGAAACTGTTTCAGCAGTTAACTATGGCAGGTAATGCTTTTTTAATTGGTTTTAAAAGAAATATTGCATATCGGTAATGCTTAAAGCGTAGACTTGGGTAATAAACGATTTACTGTGAAAATTGGTGGAATGAATGGGCACTTTCAATTTAATTATACTGTACTATATATTTTTATGATACAATAATTGAATTTATGACATTTGTATTTAGGTCAAAGTCAAAGTCAAAGGTACTTTATTCCGTAAAAATTTTACATTTATGTGGAATCGTCATATTTTTTTTACCCTACCGTGCAGTGCATGACGTGGCAGCTACTGAGAAACACTGCCAGAAAACTCAGTAGGAAACCCTTTTTAAAAACAAAATATACTTAAGATTAATTACAATCATGTGTGTTGACTCAGAACAACTCAATCCCAAGCACTTTTATCACTTAAATAATCAGAAATTTTGTAATATGCCCTGCTACACAATTTGGCTTTAATAATTCTTTTAAACTTATTCGTAGACAATTCTCTAATATCATTAGGAAGTTTGTTATAGAATCTTATACATTGCCCTATAAAAGAGTTACTAATTTTGTGGAGACGGGTAGTATGCAATATGAGATTATTCTTATATCTAGTATTTACATTATGTGTATCGCTCCTTTTACAGAAGGAATCGATATTTTTATGCACATATAGTAAGTTTTCATGTATATACTGAGATGGTACAGTTAGAATGTTGACCTCTTTGAACTTTTCTCTTAGAGACACTCTCCTATATTCCTGGTTAGCTTAGACACTGAATAGACAAACAATTTATTTATAATAGGGCATTGCATTAATCGAAGATAGCAAACTTAATAAGAATTACGCACAAATATTCAATTCATTTAATTTATACACAATAAGTAGAGATTATAGTTCGAACTAAATGAGATTATTTCAAGGCAGAGCGTTTTGAAATAATTGTTTCTAACTATTAAAACCACTAAATTCCACTTTTCCAGTACTCGGTGGAAACGTAATCGTACCGACTAAGCCAGAGCAATAATAATAATCTACTCGACCGATTTCGGCCACGGCGACCTCTTCAACTCCGTTCTAGCTGACGTCGGTGTGCTCGTGTGTGGCTAACGTAACCGATCTTATTGGTAAAATTTGCTGACGTTGGGGGAGGTTCTGGAATCAACTGCTCCTTCCTCCCACCCAACCCTTCCCTATTATTCTCATCCTCTAATATTGTTTTGGTGCTGACGACTTCTCCATATCATCCTCTGCACTAGAGCAGCTAGGAACCATTCGCACAAGAAAATTTGATACACTAACAATTGAGGGGATCTGGCACTCAACGGCCCCTGCCACGGCAGTGCGGTACGCTCGCTTCACTCACACGCCTTTGTAAGTTTATGGTTATTTTTTTAACTTGACCTGATCCCGACGATTCAATAAGAGCAAATCAGATGGAACCTGACCCAGGCATTGTAAATTAATTAAGTAATTATTAGGCAATACATATTTATTTATTTTAAACTTTATGCACACATAGGTACAAAGGCGGACTTAATGCCTAAGGCATTTTCTCCCAGTCAACCTTAAGGTGGTGCAGAGATAATTAGATAGGTGCATTAGATACAGATATAGGAGATCGATATCAGATATGGTACGGTAGAAGAAAAAAAATCAAAATAGGAATATGAGATCAAAAGATATATACATAAATATATATATATATATATATATATATATATATATATATATATATATATACGAAAGGATATGTTGATTCAGCTCACACATTGTTAAGGGAACCCAGTAAATGTACTCGTAGTTTATTCTTAAAAGAAAAACGACTCTTGGCCATCCTGATTTCCAATGGCAGTGCATTCCACAGGAGAATAGACTGAATAAAGAACGAAGAGTGGAGAAAGACAGAACGATGAGAAGGACATTGAAGCAAACGGTTATGAGTTGAACGGAGATTTTTATTGTAGTTACTGCAGAGATACTGAAAGTGAGTTGTTAAATAAGAAGAAGAAAAAGGAGAATCAAGAATAGTATAAAGAGTGGTCAGAGCTCGAAAGGAACGACGCTGACGAATTGGTAACCACTGAAGTTGAGTACGAAAAGAAGAAACATGGTCATATTTACGAAGGTTGAAAACGAATCGAATGCAGTTGTTCAGAAGTCGATCGAGTTTATTGAGGTGATCTGCATTCAGGTCGAAATAGCAAACATCACCATAGTCGATTATTGGGAAAATTAAGTCTGCACCAACGTTTCTTTTGTTTTCCGAGGCAGAAAATTCCTAAAACGATAAAGAGACCGCAAGATTCCAGTGACCCTCTGACTAACACTTGCAATTTGGTTTTGCCAGCTTAATGTTTTGTCAATTAGAACACCAAGGTCTTTTACAAACGGGCTAATCCCGATGCTCGAATTGTCGAATAGTAGAGGTGGGAGATCATCTAAGACCACCCTATTAATAAGATGAGAACTACCTACTATAGTGACTTGGCATTTTGAAGGATTGACACTTAGACCAAACCTATCAGTCCAAAGTTTGATAAATTCTAGGTCGAGATTAATCTTATTAATGACTATAGGGATGTTCTCAATCCTAGCCTGGGCATATAATTGGAGGTCATCGGCGTAAAGATGGTACGAACACTGAAGATGGTAGGTAAGAAAGTTTATAAATAAAGAAAATAGTAAAGGAGAGAGTATACCGCTTTGAGGGACACCAGAGTCAACGTTACACCAGTTCGATGACGATTCACCGACTCGAACTGACTGTTGGCGCTCTCGAAGATAGGATACAAACCAGTCCAGAGCTTCGTCAGAGATTTTGAAATGTGAAAGGATCGATAGGAGAATGTCGTGACTGACGTTATTAAAGGCGTTGGAGAAGTCAATCAAAACCAGAACTGTAATCATGGTGTCCTCCATACCCGCCTTTATATCGCCAGTCACTTTAAGGAGAGCGGAAGTGGTACTGTGGCCTGTTCTAAATCCAGATTGTAGTGGACTTAATAAATCGTTATGGAAAACAAAATGGAATAGTTGTTTATTAAGATAATTGTTCTATCGCGCCGCTTACCAACGCGGACCTGTTTTGTTTTGCTCCGTAAATAATAACAACAAATAGTAGTAAAAAGTGAAAATTCAGTGATAAACTTATTAAATATCCATAGTTTATTTAAGTACACTTCTAACAGTGTAATCAGTTTTCAAAAATACTTATAGAATAAAAAGTTATGTGCAAAATACGTTTGAAATATTAAAAAAACCGTCACCGTGCCTGACCTACGACAACACGCAGCGAGCCCGGTGAGCACGAGTCCCTGCGCCGTGTCGTGCTGCGTTCAAACGGGCAAGTAAACTTGCCGTTGTGCTTTGTTGAGTGTTAATTAACTATGTCTCAGCCAAAATTTAAATTTGGTTGCTGTAATCGACAGACATCATCGGCGGGCTTTCTAAACTGTCAATTTTGTAAATTAAAATACCACTTGGGCTGTGTTAATGTTCAAAAGCAACTGAAGGACTTAACAGAAGATTTTAAATTGAAATTCACCTGCCCAAGCTGTCACAGTAAGCTGCCAAAATTTGATAATACTAATACGCCAATAAGGTCCAGTGGCCATTCAGTAGACTGTTCTCAGTCAGACGAGCCCTCTACCAACTACGTTAACAATAAGCGAGGCGGCCAACCACTGTATCACTCTGAACAAAGCATAACGACTGAAAACATACGGCTGATTATTAAGGAAGAACTAGAAAACGTGTTAAATAGTTTTAAAATAAGCATATTAAAAGAGTTTGAGTTGAAAACTCAGGAAGTGCTGGATCGCTTTAATCAAGTATCTGATAAACTAAATGCATTTGAAAACAAGCAAGAGATCCTAAAAACAGAAATTACCTCGAACTACAATAAAATAAGTGTGTTGGAAACGGAAAATGTCACTCTTAAGGAAACAATAACCGATCTCCAGTCTAGAATCACTCGGATGGAACAACACTCCCGAGCCAGCAACCTAGAAATTCAAAACGTGCCTGAATACAAGTCAGAAAACTTATATTCAATAGTTAACCAAATCGCTGCAGTCACTAACTTTAAACTAGAAGAAGCGGACATTCAACTGTGCACGAGAGTAGCCAAAATCAGCAACGAGAACCGACGTCCAAAGTCAATAATAATAAAATTTAACTCGCAAAGAACACGAGATAACTTTCTAGCTGCATCATTACAGTTTAATAAGAAAAAGAAAAATCCTACTGACAAGCTTAATACTAGCCTGCTTGGTTTTGGTGGCGACAAGAAACCGGTTTTTGTGGTTGAGCATCTGTCGCCGGTTCAAAAAGCATTGCACGCTGCAGCGCGCATTAAGGGAAGAGAGCTTTACTATAAATTTATCTGGGTGAGGGGAGGTAAAATATATATGAGAAAGTCTGAAACTTCCGAATACATATTTATTAAAAATACTCAGGATTTATCTAATCTTGTGTAGGTAATTTCATTTATTTTAATAAGTGCATAATTATAATTTTTGTATCAATTGCTTTCTGCCAAATTACTCTTGTTCTTTATTATTTTATTTTTTAAATTTTAGTCACAGTATATTGTTCTGTTAGTATTAAGTAAACTCTATGTCAATTGATTGTTTGAATATATATTACCAAAATGTAAGAGGGCTTAATACGAGTCCAGCTGAAGTACGTCAACAAATAAATAATAACAACTATGATGTTTACATATTTACTGAAACTTGGCTTAATGGAGGATGCTTTGACAGTGAATTTTTTGAGAGTGGGTACAATGTGTACAGACGAGACCGAGAAACAACTGCTTCAACCAAAACAAGGGGAGGCGGTGTCCTAATAGCTGTATCAAACCGGTTCATATCAGAACGGATTAATGAATATGAAAGCGATTGTGAGGACGTTTGGGTCTCGATCACCGTCACAAAGGGAAGGAATCCATCGAAACTTAATATATGCGCCATCTACTTACCTCCACCAGTAACAAATAATAATATTAAAATCTTTACCGAAAAAGTTTATATGATATTAGAAAAATGTACTGATCTCGATTATACGTTGATTGCGGGCGATTTCAATATGAGTGGTATAACTTGGCAATGTGACAGTGATAGTGATACCTTGAGTCTGGCACCTGTCGGCTACGGTAATTGCGAATTGTTTTGTAGACTCGTTGACTTTCTAATGCTAAATAACTTAAAACAGTTTAATAATATTACCAACTACAATAACAAGATCTTGGATTTAATTATATGCAACAAAGAGTTTTTGAATATTGCTAATTGTCTGCAGCCAATAAAGAAAATAGATAAACATCATCCGGCACTAGAAATTAAATTGAAACTGAAAGTAGAATCACTTAAGAAATCAATTATAGTAACGCGCAAACACTTTCACAAAGGTGACTATTTAGCTATAAACCACTACCTTAATTCAGTTGACTGGGAGAAAGAGCTAGAACCTTATGAAAATGTTAACGGAATGGTAGCTCGATTGTATGAAATAGTACACGAAACCATAACTAAACATATACCAATGTCAAAAAATCGTCAAAATTCCTATCCTGTGTGGTATTCACCGCAGTTAATACGTCTCCTCAAACGAAAATTTAAGTATCATGAAAGATTTAAAAAATATGGTAACCAACTAGATAAATTAGAATTTGATTATTTAAGAACTGATTGCAGCAGGATGATAAAAGAATGTTATAATAAATATATACTAGCTATAGAATCGGAGTTAAAGAAAAACCCAAAACACTTCTGGACCCACATCAAAAACCTAAGAAGAAATTGTTCATCCTACCCTAGTAAAATGGTCTTAGATAACAATATAAATTCGGACACACATCGAATCCCTGACATGTTTGCCACACATTTTTCTTCGGTCTACGAAGCTGATGACAACGGCCCCAACAATTATATTTCCAGCCATGCTTTCGAGTGTAACGCAAATACCCTAGATGTACTCAATCCTATTCAGTTTAATCCAGATGAAGTTAGTAAGAAACTAAAAAAAATCGACACTACGAAGGGAGTTGGTCCTGATAATGTCCACCCGGTATATCTGGTAAAATGTGCAAATATACTAAACTTGCCATTGTGCATACTTTTTAACAAGTCGCTACAGTCCGGCACGTTTCCTGATATTTGGAAGTTAGCAAGGATTGTACCCATCTACAAAAATGGCAAAAAAGAATATATATCTAATTATAGACCTATAGCTATACTCTCCACATTGGCAAAAGTCTTTGAATCAATGGTGAACTCTATCATCTATGAACATGTACAAAAATATATTATCAATGAGCAGCACGGATTTATGGCGAAGAGGTCTACGAACACGAACTTGGTACTCTACACCTCAGATTTAATGGAATTGATAGATCAAGGGGCACAAGTAGACGCAATCTACACAGACTTTTCGAAGGCTTTTGATAAGGTAAACCACAGAATACTCCTAGACAAACTTTACATGTTCGGTGTAACAGATAACATCCTAGATTGGTGTCGATCTTACCTTACAAAACGTCCGTTGGAAGTTGTTGTGGATAATGAACGATCTGAAAGCTTTATGGCGCTGTCTGGGGTCCCCCAGGGATCTGTACTAGGACCACTATTTTTTAACGTGTTTATTGCATCGGGGGTGCATGAAAGGAGCCTCCCCGAGTGACGTACCTCACAAACCCGTACGTTCGGCGCACCCTGGGCAACAGTTAGCGAGTTCTAACGCTGACTGGCCAATCCTTTCACCACGATGGCAAATTATAATACCACCCCACCGGTCCAGTGCATAAGCCGGCTCTGCGTGTAGTTTCGATTAACATCGAAGGTTTCTCTGAGGATAAATCGGAATTGTTGTCCGAGCTCCACCGTAAAACACGCTGTGATGTCCTCTGTGTCCAGGAGACCCACCGAGATGAAACGCAGAGCCGTCCCTACATAGCTGGACTGACCCTCATTTCCGAGACTTGCCACCCGAAACACGGTAACGCAGTGTTTGTTACTCCCGGAATGAGTGTCCTATCGACTGAAAGCTCGACCCAGAACGGCATTGAGGTAATCACCGTAAACCTCGACCACTGCTCTGTTACTTCCATTTACAAACCACCTGGTACTCCATTCCAGCTTGGGCCCCGGGAGGGTGCTGACGACCAACTCGTTAGAATTGTGATAGGTGATTTTAATAGTCACAATCCACTTTGGGGTTACAAAGACCTCGATGAGTGTGGTCAAGCACTTGAGACATGGGCTGAAATGAAGGACTTGGTCTTGGTTCACGACCCTAAACAGCCGGCATCCTTCAACAGTGGCCGATGGAAGAGGGGCTATAACCCGGACCTTGTCTTTGTTAGCTCCAACGTAAGTTCCCAATGTGTCAAGACGGTATGCACTCCTATTCCCCGAACTCAGCACCGCCCTATCATGTGTGAAATTGTTCCGGTTGTGCGACCTTTACAGGTCCTTCTTAAGCGCCGGTTTAACTACTCAAAGGCAAACTGGGAGCAATTTTCGCGGGATATCGACAAAGCTCTCCTGATTGTGCCTCCCTCCCCGAAAAGATACGACCAGTTTATAGAGTTAGTGTGCAATGTGTCCCGAAAGCACATCCCTAGGGGTTGCCGCACATCGTACGTTCCAGGGCTGTCGAGTGATTCCGCAAAGCTATTTAAGGAGTATGAGTCTCTGTTCAATAGTAACCCGTTCGCAGAGGATACTTTGCTTGTGGGAGAAAAACTTTTATCCCAAATTAGCGAGAACCGCAGGGAAAGATGGATCAGTACAGTTACCGGTATCGATATGACCCACAATAGTAAAAAAGCCTGGAATACCATTCGGAAGCTTACTAACGATCCACCTGCTCCCTTAACACCTGGTAAGGTTACTGCTGATCAGATAGCTCATCAGCTCATACTAAATGGCAAACCATCTGGGCGTCTCCCGAGGCCCCCAAAACCGAGCAGTTTCGCAAGCTCTTGTGACCACATAAGCAAGCCTTTCCACCTACCAGACATCGTCATGGGAATAAAAGCTCAAAAGCCCGGTAAAGCCTTAGGCGTAGATAACATCTCTGTTGAGCAAATTAAACACCTTGGCCCAGTTGCTGTGTCCTGGTTGCTGCAAATGTTTAACACCTGTCTCGAAACCTCCCAAATTCCCCGCATCTGGCGAAAATCAAAGGTCATAGCTATACCAAAGCCAGGAAAACCGGTACAGGACCGTAAAAACTATAGACCTATTTCGCTCCTATGCCACACATATAAGCTGTTTGAACGGCTGTTGCTGACACGCCTCACAAGCTTTGTCGACCCGAGATTAATCCCAGAGCAGGCAGGTTTCAGACCAATAAAGTCTTGTAGCAATCAGGTACTCAAGCTCACGCAACACTTTGAGGATGGGTTTGAACGGGGGAAGGTGACCGGTGCTGTGTTTGTAGATCTATCAGCAGCCTACGACACAGTGAATCTGAGACGGCTTCTGTGGAAGGTGGAGACTCTGACAGCTGACTTTAAGTTCGTCAACATTCTTCGCGAACTACTCCACAACCGCCGCTTTCAGGTCCATCTTCTCTCGGAAAAAAGTCGTTGGAGGGGGCAAAAGAATGGACTTCCCCAGGGGAGTGTCTTGGCTCCGCTACTATTTAACATATATACCAACGACCAACCATCCAGCCCAAACACTTCTCGTTTCCTATATGCGGACGATCTTGCACTCACGTCTCAAGCGACCAGTTTTGACAAGGTTGAGGCTAATCTCACTGCAGCACTAAGTGACCTGAGTAGGTACTATGGTGAAAACTCTCTCAAGCCTAATCCCTCCAAAACTGAGTCCTGTGCTTACCACCTTCGCAACGCTCAGGCGGGGCGTGAGCTCAAGATTGCCTGGGAAGGAGTGTCTATCACTCACAACTGCTCTCCTAAATACCTCGGCGTTATCTTGGACAGATCCCTCACCTATAAAAGGAACTGTGAGGAACTGAAGAGGAAGGTGCACGCCCGCAATAACCCGTTGCAACGCCTAGTCACAACCAAATGGGGAGCAACGCCGCAAGTGCTGCGGACGTCAGGACTGGCGCTAGCATTTTCTGCCGGCGAATACGCTTGCTCAGTTTGGGACCGCTCCACGCACGCAAGGCTAGTGGATACAGCCTTAAACGAATCGTGCCGGATAATCACTGGGTGTTTGAAGCCGACCCCGGTAAATTTGCTGTATCCACTGGCTGGCATAGCGCCACCAGACGTTCGCAGGACTGTAGCAAGCTCCTTAGAAAGGGCCAAAATGGATGGTGATCCCCGGCACCCCCTCTATGGGCATAGGCTACCGCCGCAAAGGCTTAAAAGCCGAAATAGTTTCGCCAAATGCACCACGCCACTAACGACCGATCCCTCAACAGCGAGATGCAGCATCTGGCGTGCACAAAAAGGATACATGGATCAGTTTGTCACGCTTTCCGAAAGCCTCCCACCTGGACATCAATTACCGTGGCCGATCTGGAAGTCCCTAAACAGACTCCGGACTCAGGTGGGCCGAAGCAAAGAAAACATGGCTAGGTGGGGACTGTCGAACAACCCCAAAATGGACTGTATTTGCGGAGCATCGGTCCAATCTATGGCCCATCTAACAGCTTGCCCAGCCTGCCCTGCCACATGTTCTTGGCACGATCTTAAAAGTGCCACAAGCAGGGCAATCAGTGTGGCCACGTTCTGGGCCACAAAAATTTGACGATTTTGTCATCGAAACGCTAAGAAGAAGAAGAACGTGTTTATTAATGATCTGGCAAAAAACATCAAACATTCCAAGCTATACCTCTTCGCTGATGACCTTAAGTTGACTAGAAAGATTTCATGTGTAGAAGACTCTAAATACCTTCAAGAAGACATTGACAACCTACAAGATTGGTGCACCACAAATAAAATGTTTCTAAACGTCGCAAAATGTCACCACATAAAGTTTACTAAGAAACGCAATAAGTATCAGACGAAATACCTAATAGGTGGCGCCGAGCTTCAAGAAGTTAATGCCATAAGAGACCTCGGTATCATGGTTGATAGTCAATTGCGGTTCTCAGATCACATCGACCAAATAATAAAGGAAGCAAATAAATCACTAGGTTTTATTCTCCGAAATACTAGAGACTTTAAAGACCCCTCTTCAATAATTTTAATATACAATGCTTATGTAAGAAGTAAACTGGAGTACTGTAGCACGGTCTGGTTTCCAGACTATAACATACATTCAAGCAGAATAGAGAGAGTACAAAAAAAATTAGTCCGCAGCCTATCGTACCGCTTTAAGACCCCAAGAACATTTAGAACCTACAAAGAAAAATCTAAACATTTTCGTCTGGATGAGCTTTCTGCGCGCCGTGTTCATCTGGAGATGTCTCTACTACATAAAATAATTAACAACCAAATTGATTGTCCTGAGCTGGTTGGGCGATTCGCATATAATGTTCCTACAAGAATGCCAAGACATCCATGCAAATTGTTCAAGATCAGCTTTTGCAGAACAAGAATGGGTCGAAATTCACCAGTTGTACGCTTGGCTCGTCTGTACAACGATTTGACAAATAAACTGCCTGAGCTCGACATTAATTTTCAAAGCCTTCATAAGTTTATGAAACTCATAAAAGGTTGTGACTTACTTTAGGTCTATGATATTGTTTCTTTTTATTTTTATTATTTTCCTGTATTGTTATTATTATTTTTTCAATTCTTACTTGTATTTCATAATTTTAAAAAAATATAACTCTAATTTAAAATGTTTAACGCATGCTGTGGTAACCTGTAATTTGTAAGTGCAGTTAGCCTAGAATAATTTAAGATTTAATTTTTTTATGTGTCAAGTTATGCTGTACTTGTGTTGGTAACCCTATTAATAAATAAATAAATAAATTAACACAGGCCTCGAGTACTTTGGAAAGGAAAGGAAGGATAGATATAGGACGGTAGTGAATTGGACTTGAAGGATTCGAGATTTTAGGGAGAGGATGGACCAAGGCTTTACGCCATAGGATGGGGAATGATCCGGTGCTCATGGAAAAGTTTACAATGTGGGATATGGTAGGAAGCAATTGATCTAGGATGGGGATTATCATGCGGCGGCTGATCTGATCGCAACCAACTGCATTGGACTTAATGGAGAATATGATTTTTTTGATCTCTTCTAAGTCAACTGGAGAGAATTTAAATGTATCTATAACAGGGCGCGTTAGACCATTTATATATGAAATAGTTTGGTGTTTAGTCAGATGATCCATAGATGAAGAAGTGGAGAAATGGCGATTAAGATCATCCAGAGGAATTGAAATGAAACATCAAACGTTATTTATAGTTTACTTTGTTTTACTAATTAACATGATTATAAAATGATTAGTTGGTCAAATTATGTTTTAATGTAATGAAATGTTGTCTGTCAATTGAATTATATTCAGAAATAATATGATTGTTACTATGGAGCGTCTATGGATCCACTACAAGTGGCCTCATATGTTAGTACACACGGCTACACATCAAGTTATACATTTCCAGTATAAGCTGATCTCGCGTTGTATAGGATTTCCATACTATGACAGGTCAGCTTATACTGGAAATTAAGGCTTGATATGTAGCCGTTTGTACCACGCGTTCTGTTTAGGGTTCCGTACCCAAAGAGTAAAACAGGACCCTATTGCTAAGACTTCGCTGTCTGTCTGTCCGTCTGTCACTAGGCTGCATCTCAGAAACCGTGATAGACAGTTGAAATTTTCACAGATGTTGTATTTCTGTTGTCGCTATAACAACAAATACTAAAAAACAAATAAAATAACTATTTAAGGGGGTCCCATACAACAAACGTGAATTTGAAGATATGACAACACTAAAGAATACTAGTCTGCTCCTGTATTATGGATAATTGCAATACAAGCTGTCCAGCGCAGGACGTCCTTTTACTGACATGATACACAAAAAAAGAAAGAAATAAAAGAAAAATATTTATTAAAACACTCAAACAGACTAAAATACACAGAAGACATAGTGAGAAATAAAGTTAACACTTTTTAATGATATTGACTGAAAAAGCACCTTCTCGGAATTTGCCCTACCTTACCAATAGTTCACTGATCATCGTGATAGTGATCGGCCTTCAAATAGATGTAGATTAAAAAAATACTAAATCATTCTTTCAATCGGCTTCAACGTTGAAAACCGATTCCGGATCATAGAAGACGTCATATGAGCTCATGGAAGCCGATTGAACGAATATAATTTAGCCCTTTTAACCATCATCTATTTGAACGCCGATCACGATCACCGGCAAATTTAGCGGTAGGCCCCCAGGGAGGCTACAGACTAAGTCGCCGAACATCTTCAACGTTTAAAAATTACTTAATCAATCGTTAAATCGGTTTCCATGAGCACATGTTACGTCATAAATGGTCCGGAATCGATTGTCAACTTTGAAACCGATTTAACGATTGATTAAGTCATTTTTAACCTTTATTTATTTGACTCTGATCACGAAAACGATGTTCGGCGATTAAGCCGGTAGCCCCCAGACCTTGTAAAACAATGAGGTTATCAAGTTGACTATATGATTCCTTTATAATTTCTCGGTTTGTAAATCGATTTTGATAGTTCTTAATTCTAATTTTAAGCCTCTCGGTTGCCAAAGACGAGATTTGAAGACGATCTTAATTTTTTTTAACTGTAATTTGTATGCATGTCATGCGAATTCTCTCTTGTCTGTGAACCGTTTGTTGATAATACCTGTATATTTGATAGAAAGTCCTTTTTGTATGGTTTTATAAAAATGTCGTTTGAAAATCTATCATTATATTTTATATTAATAGTCATCTTCGTCTTTTGGTTTCAAATGAGTTGGATTCTGACAAATACCGCCAAAGTCTACTCCGCCGCCGAGACACTTTGGAGTCTTAAATACTGAATCTCCTTGGGTGTTCTTTTCTGGTATCAGGTATGATGAGAGCACGACGTCATATAACTGCAGCAACACTTCATCCAGTGAGGCAGATGCGAAGAACGGGTCGGCGACACTCAAAGATATCACCAACACTAAAATAAGTCCTTGAATCTGTTGTTTGTTCATTGTGGTTTCTGAAAACAAGGTCACAGATTATTAAGATTACCAGTGTCTTACAATGCTGCTAATGAGGAATAAGCTGAAGCACTTCTACAAAGTGCTCTTTCTTCCTCGTCAGTCTAGCCGTTGTCCATTCAACTGCAGACAATGACGTCCTGAGTTGAAATCCCGGGTCGGCCCAAAAAGTGATGTAGGGAATTTTATGTTAAGAACAATTCTTAGCATCATCCCGGAGTTTTAAAAATCGGCTTTGTTGCACCCCGGTGCGGTGCCATGGAGAACACATGAACTTATCAGTCCTGTACATGATCCGTTTCATGCGAGCTTATTTTGTGTTTTACCCTACATTTTATAGAAAAATTGTTAAGTTTTGGCGGATTAAAAACTAACTATCCATGAGTCCTGAAACATGACACGCATGTTTTGGGTAGCAATGTTAAAATTCTTCATTCTCAGTCATAGCTATGGAATCTTCCATGGAAAGAAAACAATATTTTTATACCCACAGATTCAAGTGTCTGTATTTTCATGAAACGATTTAATCTTTCGACTGCCATAGTCGGCTATAGACGTCAAACCAAGATGTGCCCAGCATGCAACAGTACACCACGGGTGTACTGTTGCATGCTGGGCACATTAGGTTTGTCATGTATACACCGTCGCGGTCAAAAGTTTATAATTAATCGTGTTTGAAAGGAGTTAACAATTTGAAAGTAATGCAATAAGAAACATTTTGCAGTTCCACCTAATGACATGGAAATTTACTTGTTTAACAATTTTGTTTTTTTTATATAAATTTTAGTCATCGTTTTTACCAGATGTATCTTGATTGATTTGTGAGGGTCATCCCTATTATACCCGTCAAGTGCATGTCCAGCCACGCCTACAGTAGGGTTCCGTAGACTCAATACATATACTAAGAAGGGCGTTAATGTATGGTATGCATACTACATATATATAAATGTATTTATTTTGTCATTTACAACAAATTAAAAATAAATAACATTGTTTTTCAAGTACGTTTAAGATGTTTGGCGTTAAATTCTGACTAACTTCTTATAAATGCCACTTTAGAGTCTAAAATTTCGCAAACGTGTCCCTAAATAAAATAAAATAATTTCGTAAGTACCCTAAATCAGAAGGACTGTGACCATTAATGTGTTAGAGAAGGTCATGTTATCAACCAATTTTCAGTTTCCAGTGCTTTTAATAACGCAATTGCGCCACAGATTTTGTATAGCAATATTACCATATAAATAAACTAGCTTTACCCCGCGGTTTCCCCAGCCTTAAACTTTATAAATTATAGCTTATGTGTAATTCGGATATATAATCTATTACAAAGTTTCATCAGAATACGTTTGGTAGTTTTTGCGTGAAAGAGTAACAAACATCCATACATCCATCCATATTCACAGACTTTTGCATTTAAAATATTAGTAGGATTTATTGAGGTAATTAATTAATTTCCAAGAAACCAAAATTAAATTGATGTTTATTGAAAATTGTCAGGTTTTAGGGACAACATCTGTTAAGATAGTCTACTAAAACTGTTTGCTACGCCGCGGGCTGCACGAATACCAAACGCGGCCTACGGACCTGGTTTGTCACTGCGACTCTAAATATTTTTGATCTCCACAAAAGCATCTACTTTTTCATGTTTGATGAAAACAAAACTATCCTAAATTACTAAGCGTTTCTGATTTAATCAGGCATAGGCCAACGAGTTTGGCGAAACTAGGAAAGTACCGACACCAGCAAATCTAGCTACCCCATCTGTGAAATTGCCCCAATTGAAAGTAAACCTTATGCTTGTGTGATATAGTTGAAAATCTATGAAAGAAATTTGACAGATTGGGATAGCTAGATGTGCTTGCGTTTGTACCTTGGTTTTCTACGGAATCGAAATTTTACAATGCTTTCGTCTATATAAATTATGTCATATTGTATTGGTTCAAATATAAAGTTCGTTATGTGTAAAACTCCAACAACCTCGCAGGACTAGATTGATAACATCAAAAGTAACAACTTTTGTTCTGCGAGTTCGGAATTATGTCATGACAAGAAAAAAATTTTTTTAAAGTTTTAGCTAAACTGTCGTGACATGTAGGTCTATGTTTCGAAATCGAAAGGACGACGAGCGAACGATAAGCTCGCGCGCGTCTTTGCGATGCTTGTAGCCTTATAAACATGCAAGCGGCAAATTAAATTAATACTTATTTTTCTATGAAAATAAAATGTAACATAGTATCAAAACTTGTAGCTTATCTAGTACTACGAGGTTTTTGGTGTTATATGTTTGTATGATAAATATATATATTTAAAACTATTTTTAAATGTTTTTTGAGAGTAAAATAAAGTTTAATTTAACTAGGTATAAACTAGGGAGTGGGCATTGGTGACCTGTAACACAGGTTTTCTCCTAAACCTACAATAGGCACCAGCACTCACAAAGCTAAGTTAATTAGACTTAGTGACATAAAATGTATTACCACTTTTGTACTTGATCTATGTGAGAGAAATAAATTTATTATTTGTTATTATTATTAGTTTATTTACTTTGATATACTATCAATGTTCTTTTTACATACATCGGATGATTGACACTTGCATTTGGCACTAAAATCACTTACCTTTGCAGAGAGACACAGCGTACTAGCAGAGTTACCATCGTTGTTATTTGATTGATTTAATACGGTTTATGATTATCAATGTTCTTTTTACTTACATCGGATGAGTAAGAGTGTTTAATAATTAAATATAAGTGTTAAATATATTATAAAATAACTTACCTCTGCTGGTAGTTACGGCTTAATAGAACAGTCACCGTATGTAAAGTACGATTTAATACGGATAAATTCTTTTAAAATGAAATTAGGTGGTTTACCTGTGTGGCACTCTTTATAGTAATAATTATAATAATAATTGCTGTGTCAGTCAATTTGCGTACAAAAGTGTTCCGTATACCATTCCAAGCTGTACATATGTATATATGTACATAAATTGATGGTGAAATGAAATTTATTCAGCACTTGGGTAATAATATACACTTGTACTTGTCAAGCTCACAAAGCAGTACATAAACATAGCGGATATAATAAATCTAAAAAATAAAAATATTAGGCCGTCCGTGTGGTTTGTTTTAACGCATATATTTTCTGAAATCCTTAAATAAATAACAAATTACTAATCTATTATTTTAAAATTTAGCTCTACTATATTAAAATTAAATAATGGAAGACTAAAGCAAAAAGTCAAAGGTGAAGAGTCAATATATTCTAACTACATTAAATTAAACACGCCAGTTTGAACTTTATAAACTTAAATTATAGTTGATTTTTGCGTTTTTTGCAGTAATTAATAGATATTGATCGATACAAAATTCGACGTTTGTACGTTTGTGACCAGAATGATTGGAGCGATTTTGATAAAATATGCAGACAACTTTCATATTAGACCAGATGGTGACTCTGTAAAAATTGAAGAACAACTGCTTTTTTGGTGCTGCTGTGTCACGTAAACGAAGGTTTCGTTTACGTGATACAGCTTGGTACATCTAGCTAAATATAAAATCAATTTGCATATAAAATTCGATAAGTTCTTTATGCATTAATTAATAATGCATATAGAACTTATCAAATTTTAAATATCAGAGCTGCCCTTATTGCTATTTTTATGTATTTATTTATTGAGGAAACATACAGTCGTTCACAAACAATAGAAGACGTAGATCGAATGCCATATCCTTAATTTTTCCCTATCCCATGGGGCCTTTCCATCAGCCTGGAAAGACGGCCAAATAACCCCGTTACCAAAAAAATCCAATCCAAGTTCCTTTTCCGAGTACCGTCCTATCTCCATATGCCCTTCTCTCGAAAGTCCTAGAACGCCTTATTCATAACCAATTGAATTCCTTTTCATGCAAAAATAATCTCCTGAATCCTGTCCAATCCGGCTTCCGTCCTGGTCGTAGTATCACGACGGCTTTGATTCATATTACGGAGGATATTAGGTCAGGTATGGAGGAAGGTGATCTGACGGTGTTAGCATTACTTAATTTCAGTAATGCATTTAACACTGTCGATCACGATATCTTGATAGGTATATTCTGCTCTATTAACATATCTCCAACGGCAATTGACTGGTTTCGTAATTACCTGTCTGGTCGCCGGCAACGTATACGTATTGATGACTGCTACTCTTCGTGGTGCAATACAAATGTTGGTGTGCCTCAGGGTGGCTTTCTATCTCCGTTACTTTTTGCAATTTTCATAAATTCCATATCCAATCAACTTATTTTATCCAACCACCTTTACGCAGATGATCTTCAAATATATTCAAAAGCACCACTTGAAGAGCTTCACGAAGCCATTCATAATATTAATACCGATTTGTGTCAGACAAGTCGCTGGGCTGGTCTTATGGACTGCAAATAAATACACCTAAAACGCATGTCATTGTTGTCGGTAGCTCCAGAAAGATTTCTATGGTAGACTGGTCGCTTGTACCACAGGTGCGCTTTAAGGGTTCAGTCATACTGGTCTTGAAGACGGTAAAAAAAATTGGTATATATATATATTGATGTGGGAAATGGAACGTAATTGTGTGAGAAGGATGAATGATATGTGTAAGAGAGGGATGGGAGAGATGAAAAATAAGATGGCGACCGTGACTGTAAAAGACGTAACTGCTGTTAAAAGATTTACAAAGTATTAAATAGTTTCTTTGAGTATTCACATTGTGTTTCACTCTGAAATCATCCCACAAATTTTGGGGGCTCGTCCGGGATGTGTTCAGAGTCAGGGAAGCTATAAGAAGACGAATACGACGAATTACCGGCAGCAAGGCGGCAACGTGCATATCCGGACAGCAAGTGCATTGTGTGCAATTAAAAAGACGACATCCAGCGAAACGGGCTATCAAGACGTGCCTAGCGTTTCTATTTCGACGCACTAAACGACGACGACGACGATGATGTCTCAAGACGGTGGAAAAAGGACCGACGGCGGTGAGGGAACACATGTGGCGGCAACCATGTTCTCCAATTTCGATGGGAGTATCGCGCAGTTCAACGGTGAAGATCGATCATATTCATCGACCAAATGGGCTCAGGATATTGAAGATAACGCGGAAATCTTCAGTTGGACCCCGCAACAAAAGCTAATTATCGCGCGCAGGTCTTTGTGTGGTACGGCGGGCCTGTGGTTAAAATCAGAAAAAGTATTCAAAACCTATGAAGAGCTTAAGAATGCCCTATTAAAAGAATTTCCCGAGGCGGTAAATGTAAAGGAAATGCACGAAATCATGGCAGCTAGAAAGAAAAGAAAAGACGAGAGCTATTACCAGTATATGTTGACCATGAAGGAGCTTGGTAAGAGAGCCAAATTCCCCGACTACGTTGCCATACAGTACGCAATCGATGGTATAGAAGATCTACCGGCGAACAAAGTTGTTTTATACGGTGTGACGACGTATAGCGTGTTAAAGGAGAAGTTGGCCATCTATGAGAAGATGAAAGAAGACAACAATAAAACAACACGGTTGGAGCCTGTGAAGAAAAGAATAGGACCATCATCATCATCAGCAACAAGACGTCGTTGCTATAATTGCGGGGATTGGAACCACGTGTCGGCGCAGTGTCCGAACGGCATAAAGTGTTTCCGGTGCAACGAGTACGGACATATTGGATCACGGTGTCCTGTGATTGGTTCCGACGGCGGAAGGAGTGAGCGAAACGTTGGCCATTCGTTCGTGAAGCAGCCGATGACGACGGCAGCGAATGATCGTGCGACCCGAAGCCGTGGCGCGGCAGTACCAACTTCCACAAAACCACGTTCGGCGATGTTCGGAACGACGAAGATGACGTCAGAGAACGATTCAGTGAACGAATGTATGTGCGGCCATGACAGTACCAACACTACAAACGTCACCGGGTTGTCAGTTTCAAATGACGTGATGCATGTAAACAAAGACTTAGCGTGTGTAAATAACTCAAGTAAACCGGTGAAATATGTGATAATAGCGGACAATAATCAATCCCGTGCACTCATAGACTCAGGTAGTGATGTGAACTTGATATCGGCTGAACTGTATACTAAGTTATTCGACGAAAAACCCAGTGTTGGCGGTCTTACGCTCTCCGGGCTTGGGCGTTCACAAGTGCAGTCTATGGGAAAGATTACGACGTCAATTACTATAGATGGACAGTGTTATAAAAGCGTTACCTTCCATATAATACCTAGAGACTGTATGCCTTACGATATTATAATAGGACAGGATTTCTTGAAGGGTGTAACATTGTTTATGAATGGCGGGTGTGTTAGCATATTGAATTGCAAGGATGAGTGGTTGAATAATATCAATTGTATTTCAGGTGTTACAGATAGTCTTGTGGAAAACATAAATGATCGCTCTATAAGGAATGCAGTTTACCAGTGTATAGAAGATTACAATCCAGTTCAGGTGAAGGAGGTACCACTGGAATTAAAAATCGTGTTGAAGGATGACATTCCTGTGGCTCAGCGACCCCGAAGATTGTCATATGCAGAGCAGGGTATTGTAGAAAGTCAGATAGAGGAATGGTTGAAAGATGGCATTATAAGGGTAAGTTTTTCAGAGTATGCCAGTCCGATTGTGTTGGTGAAAAAGAAGGATGGAACGTCACGTCTCTGTGTGGATTACCGACAGCTTAATGCAAAAATAATTAAAGATGAATATCCGCTACCAATAATTGAGGACTTAATTGATAGGTTGTCCCATGCAAGAGTGTTCAGCGTGCTCGATCTGAAAAATGGTTTCTTTCATTTGAGAGTTAGTGAGGAATCAATTCCATACACCTCATTTGTCACTCACCATGGCCAATGGGAATTTTTAAGGGCTCCGTTTGGACTCTCAGTTAGTCCTAAATACTTCATGAGATTTGCCCATATTGTTTTTCAGGAGTTAATAGCGCAAAAGATAATGATGATATTTATTGATGATCTTATTATTCCAGCCAAAGATGAGAAACAAGCCTTAGAAAGATTGAAGCGAGTTCTTGATACAGCAGCAAAGTTTGGATTGAGAATCAACTGGAAGAAGGCAAGGTTGATACAAACTGAGATTGAATACTTAGGACATGTTATTAAGAATGGTGAGGTGCAACCTACTACAGAAAAGACTGATGCAGTAGTAAGATTTCCAGAACCAAAGACGGGTAAGCAACTTAAGAGTTTTCTTGGCCTAACTTCATATTTTAGAAAGTATATAGAGAACTATGCTGTTATAGCTAGACCACTTAATGATTTGTTAAAGAAGAATATAGAATTTTTGTTTGATAAGGAACAAAAGGAAGCATTTCAAAATTTAAAGATTAAGTTGTCAAGTGGCCCAGTCTTAAAGATATTTGATCCTAATTTAGAAACAGAATTACACAGTGATGCCTCAAGCATTGCCATTTCCGGAGTGCTTATGCAGTATCATCCAAATACTGGTTTACACCCAGTTCATTTTATGAGCCGTAAGACAAATGATGCACAAAGAAAGTATACTAGTTATGAGCTGGAGGCATTAGCTATTATTGAAAGTGTAAAAAAGTTTCGCCATTATTTGTATGGTAAACATTTTAAGATAGTAACCGATTGTCAAGCTTTTCAGCAAACATTGAAGAAGAAAGATGTCACAGCGAAAGTAGCAAGATGGGTGCTTATGCTTAATGACTATGACTTTGAGGTAGAACATAGAGCTGGTGAAAAGATGAGGCATGTTGATGCTCTCAGCCGGAATCCATATGTAGCTACCATTACATCTTTACGAGAGCAAATAAAGCAAGCACAAGACCAAGATGATGGAATTAAAGCAATTAAGGAGATATTAAAAGAAAAGATGTATAAAGACTACTCAATGGATGGTGATATCCTATACAAAGGACCTGAGAAACGGTTGGTAATACCTAAGCAAATGGAGAAAGAAATAATAATGAGAATCCATGGAAAAGGACACTTTTCAAAGAGAAAGATGAAAGATTTAATTTGTCAAGAGTACTACATAAAAGACTTGGATAGGAAAATAGAAGAATTCATAGTTGCATGTATACCATGTTTACTGGCTACCCGGAAGGAAGGAAAACAGGAAGGGTTCTTGAATCCCATTGAAAAGGAAAGTATACCGTTAGATACATTACATCTGGATCATGTAGGACCATTGACTGAGACGAGGAAGCAATACAACTATATTCTCACTGTTATCGATGCTTTCACAAAGTTTGTGTGGTTGTTCCCTACTAAGAGTACAACTAGTGCAGAAACACTGAATAAGTTGAGAACACATCAACAGATTTTTGGAAATCCACGAAGAATAATAACAGACAGAGGTACTGCTTTTACAAGCCATGAATTTCAGGAATATTGTAAGGAAGAAAATATCCAACATGTAACAATTACCACTGGGATACCCCGAGGTAATGGTCAAGTAGAGAGGGTGCATAGAATTATAATCCCCTTAATAACAAAGCTCTGTAATGAAGAAACTGGAGTGTGGTACAAACATGTCAGCCGAGTGCAAAGAGCATTGAATAGCACATTTCAGAGGAGTATTAACACTGCACCTTTTAATTTATTAGTTGGCAGTAAGATGAGATGTAAAGAGGACATTGAAATTTTACAATTACTTCAAGACGAAACTGCTGCACAGCATGATAGCGAACGTGAAGAGTTACGTAAGAAGGCAAAAGAGCAAATTTTAGCAGTACAAGAAGAAAATAGAAGATATTATAACAGAAAAAGAAAAGAAAGTTGTAAATATAAGTCTGGAGACTTGATAGCAATTAAAAGAACTCAATTTGGACCAGGTCTTAAGCTAAAGAACAAATATTTAGGCCCTTACAGAATCACAAAGGTTAAGCTGAATGACAGGTATGAAATGGAAAAGGTTGATAGTTCAACAGAAGGTCCTTATCGTACCTCCAGTTCAGCAGACAATATGAAGAGGTGGCCAGAGGAAAGTGAGGAGTAAAGAAATTTCAGAGGTAAGTAGAGGTAAAAAAGGTGTATGAATGAGATATGGAATGAGTGATGTATGTTGTAGTAGTTAGTGCAATTTTATTTTTATTATGTACTGTTACACCCTGGGTTAAACGAAAATTTTACCTGTGTTAAATGAAAATGTTACTTGTTTTGTACTGTGTTATCTACTGTGTACTACTACTACTGTGTACTGTGTATAAATTTGAATTTTTAACATATGTACCTAAATTGTTGTTTATTGTTACTTGAAAAGTTGTTTGTTGTCCAAGGATGAATTGGAATTGTTTTTCTTTCTATGTTTGATGTATTTTAAAGTATGTCTGGGGACAGACATAAAGCAGGATGGCCGAATGTGGGAAATGGAACGTAATTGTGTGAGAAGGATGAATGATATGTGTAAGAGAGGGATGGGAGAGATGAAAAATAAGATGGCGACCGTGACTGTAAAAGACGTAACTGCTGTTAAAAGATTTACAAAGTATTAAATAGTTTCTTTGAGTATTCACATTGTGTTTCACTCTGAAATCATCCCACATTGATACCACGTTATCCTGGGGCCTGCAAGTTAAAGAAGTTAGTCGAAAAATGTTTGCTTCCGCTGGGTCACTTAGACGACTTCGTAATTTTTTGCCGATCACCACCAATATTGCGCTAGCCCATTCCCTTCTCCTACCGATTTTAGACTACGCTGATGCCAGCTTTCTCAATAACACGGAGGACCAATTAAACGAACTTGAAAGTCTGACAGTGCCCCAGGTTATGACAATATTTCGACAAGGTTTTTAAAATTTATTAGATAGGAATGTGTCCCCATTATTACCCATCTTGCAAACCTCTGCTTTAGAGATGGCATCTTTCCGGACGCTCTAAATCAGTCAATTATTACTCCGGTTCACAAGGGTGGTAACAGAGACGACGTCAATAATTACAGGCCTATATCAGTTCTTCCAGCTATTTCCAAAATTCTAGAAAAATTAATAAATATTAAGCTCCTTAAATATCTTAGCACGTTTAATTTACTATCCCCGATGCAATTTGTTGCCCCCGATTCCCCGATGCAAAAAAATTTTGATGATTTTTTAGGCACAATATATCTACCGAAGATGCTGTTACAGCCCTTAGTACACTTATAACTAATCATCTTGATAATGGAGATAAATGCTTAACCATCTTCTAAGAGCTCAAAAAGGCATTTGACACCGTCTCTGTCTCAATCCTGGTCAACATACTAGAGAAAATTGGAATAAGAGGAAATCAACTCAAACTTCCGAAAGATTATCTTTCCAATACGAAGCAGAAGGTTAGGCTAGGGCAACACTGTAGTGATGATACGGTGGTATCTTACGGTGTGCCACAGGGTAGCGTTTTAGGTCCCAGCCTTTTCCTAATACACATTAACGATTTATGTAATATGAATTTATATAACGCTAAGGTCTTTTCTTATGCTGATGATACAGCAATTGTATTCTATGGAAAATCCTGGGACGATGTTAAGCAAAGTACTTCCACAGGGATAGCTCTAGTTGCTAAATGGTCACAAAACAACTTGCTAACTTTGAACACATCAAAAACAAATTTTATATGCTTCAGTATAAGTAATCGTACTCAACGGAAAATAGATTTTACTATTAAAGTTCATGTATCTCTCTCGGGACAAAATCAAAACTGTACATGTTCCTCTATAACCAAAGTCTCACAAGTTAAATACTTAGGTGTTATTTTTGACCATAGGTTATCCTGGCACCCCCAACTTGATCAAGTTGTAAAAAGAGTGAGAAAGCTGAGCTGGATATTCAAGACACTGAGACATATTGTTCCATCTAGGGCTACTACAAGTATGGACGCCTCTAGAAATCTATTGAAGGAAATTTATATCGCCTTGGTGCAATCCGTCTTAGTGTACTGTATTCCTATATGGGGAGGAGCAGCTAAGACTAAATTTATCGAAGTGGAACGAGCTCAAAGAGCTCTGATCAAAATAATGCACTTTAAGAGACAACAGTACCCCACACATAGTCTTTATCAAATTAGTGAACTACTCTCTGTGAGAAAATTATATATTGTTCAAATTGTTTTAAAAAAGTACAAGACGCTACCTTATGATAGTGATCATCTAAAAAGAAGAAGAAACGGTCATGTGGCGCTTGTCCCACAAACTAAAACCAGTTTTTGTAGTATGCAATATGACAGACGAGCATCCTACCTATACAATAAATTAAACAAAAATCTACAATTATACACTAAAACTTATTAAGAATGTAAAAAACTTATAAATAACTGGATTAAAGGACTCACATATGAGGACACTGAAGCCCTCTTACAACACGCAATTTGACCCTGTCATTCACACTAACACTCACTCACAAAAACAGACACCCCATATTCATTCACTCATATACATCACGCATACACCCTACACCTACTCACTCACTTACACACATTACTCATACACCCCACACCCACTCGCATCTAAAACACGCACCCTATTTCTATTGCTCTTTATAAACTAGATTATCAAGATTATCTTTTTTTATTTTATTTTATCGTCAAATTTTTTTTTTATGTATTTGCTTATTAAAGTTTTGTCATCGTCAATCTTGCATACTTATCTATTTTTTATGTAAATTATTAAAACTTTAAGACTTTTAACTAACTATTAAGATTTTAATTAAATTGTTAGTAGGTTCATTCGCTTAGTTTTCAGTTTTGAAAGAGCGAAGTGCCCTAACACAGGCAATTTTCGCCTAAAAGGTCACTTCAGACACTAGTTGTAGTACTAATTCTGTGAATGGAAAATAAATTATTTGAATATTATTTAGTTATTATTTGAGTTATTTGAGAGGCTCCAAAATTTTTGTATTCGATTCATGTTTGTTTTGCGTAAATATGATCATGTTTCCGAATTTACTGCAAAACTCAAGTGGTTACCTATACGACTTAGCAGGAATGCTCACTTTGTTTCTTTTCTATTTAGTACATTGTTCAATCCAGCTACTCCGACATACTTAAAAGAACGTTTTGAGTTCCTCCACGAGACACATTCGAGGTTGCTGAGATTATCGAAAAATTTACGAATCAAGATACCAATACACTCCACAAAATTTTAAGACCATTCCTTTTCCGTCCAAGCTGCCCGATTATGGAATGCTTTGTTCTCCTATGATATATATATATATATATAATATAAGGCATACTATATATATATGTCTGTGCGTCTGTCACCATGGTGTTTTTCTGTTGCCGCTATAACAACACATACTAAAAAAAAATAAGAAAAATATTTAAGAAACGTGAATTTTTGCTCGTTTTTATAGATAATGGTACGGAAGCCTTCGTGCGCGATTTCGACTCGCTCTTGGCCGGTATTTGAAATATTAATGTTTTTGTGTATCTGTGACATTTCCTTGTAACACGTTATAAAATGATGATGATGATGATGTCTTCCCGGCCGAATTTCGGCCACGACGGCCATTCTTAATGGAGATTAGCTAATTGCGCAGCAGATATTATAGTGCCCTAGTGTGTGCGTAAAAACAGGGGCACTTTCTATTCCATCACTCTCATGATCCGATGGGATGACTAGCAACACGACCGGAAAGAGGTCAGGTACAGGACTGACGGCTTTACTTAACTTCCAGACTTCGGGCTGATACTGATAAATTTCTTTTTACGGAAAAATCCCAAAATCACTTTTTGGCCCGACCCGGGATTTGAACCCAGGACCTCATTTTCTGCGGTTGAACACGCTACCGCTAGACCAAAGAGGCAGTCAATAAAAATACGCAAGTTTAAAATATCTATCGACATGGCGTCGACTGTACATCATAAGTCCCAAATGAATAGAAAAGTTGCCCGTCGTATAGACTAATTTATAAATTTAATTAGCATCTGGCTTTCGGTGAAAGCCTTAAACGTGAATAAATATCTTTTTGCCAGTCCCAGGTGATCTAGTCCTAAACCTAATGTATTGTCGTACCTTTTATAAATTCATTATTTTTTGCGTAAAACCTATCCATTATCTTAATACTGTAATGAAAATATATAAAAAATACTAAATATTTGGACAGACAATCTGACTTTTCTAATCTAGTATAGAATGAAATCATCATTTAGTCATTGACGTTTACCTAAACCTATAGGTAAATGGATTCTACGTATAGCGTAAATACCTGGGCACATTCAATAATTAAATGCCCTATTATGATCATAACGACACCCGACATATCCATAATCAACAACGTAATTGGTTTTTATCCTGCCTATTGTTAACACTGTTTCCTACAGTATGTTGTATAACATGTTTATTTTCAATATTCTATTAACTTTACCATTCTTTATCTTCTCTACTATATAAAAATAAGTCGGGTTTTCCTTCCTGACGCTATAACTCCAGAACGCACGAACCGATTTCCACGATTTTGCATTCGTTGGAAAGGTCTCGGGCTCCGTGAGGTTTATAGCAAAGAAAATATATAAAATTTAACGCGGGTAACACCGCGGGGCCCAGCTAGTTTATTTATATTTATGTGCCAAGTATATTGTTTTGCTTTTTATGTTTTGATGTTATTAACATTTAAATTATAGCACAGGATCCGGGAATAGATATTAAATAAATAATTAAACTAAAAATACGTCGAAGCTGTAGGGTCCTACCGGCCGCGTGAACAGGGTCTAAGCGATCAACGGTTGGGGTATCACAGCGAGGAATCTTCGTACTCCACCACCCTACCCACCCTACTAATTTGAGCCTCTTAAAGGGTTTGTTAGGTAGCATAATAAGGGCCAAAATCATTGACAGGTAGCATAATAAGGGCCAAATACATTGTCAGATAGCTTAATAAGGGCCAAAATCGTTGTCAGGTAGCATAATAAGGGCCAAAATCATTGACAGGTAGTATAATAAGGGCTAAAATCATAGTCAGGTAGCATAATGAGGGCCAAATTCATTGTCAGGTAGCATAAGCAAAATCAAAGTAGTTGATATATAATAAACCACATTGACAAACAAGATTGGAGATGGACGGTTTATGATGATGGACAGTAGATGTTCCGCGAACCTCAAGAGAAGTAAAATACCGATGCAACAGACATTTCTCCTCTAACAACGGTTAGTTTTTTTTATTTTTATATGATCATAACGATAACAGGGCATTTAATTATTGAATGTGCCTACTTATTAACCTATACGTAGAATCCATTTACCTATAGGTTTAGGTAAACGTCAATGACTAACTGATGATTTCATTTTAGACTAGATTAGAAGAGTCGGTTTGTCTGTCCAAATATTTAGTATTTTTTATATATATTCATCACAGTATATGGATAGGTTTTACGAAAAAAGTAATGAATTTATCAAAGGTACGACAATATGTTAGGCATAGGACTAGATCACCTGGGACTGGCAAAAATATATTTATTCAGGTTTAAGGCTTTCACCGAAAGCCAGACGCTTATGAAATTCATAAATTAGTCTATACGACGGGCAACTGAAAATTTTTTCTATTCATTTGGGACTTATGATGTACAGGCGACACCATGTCAATAGATATGTTAACCTTGAGTGTTTTAATACATGTTACAGGGGAATGCCACATATACACAAAAACATTAATATATTTAAAAAATAGTATTTTTTAATACTAGTTGTGATGGTGGAGTTACAGCAGAGCTTCTGAAGGCGGGTGGTACACCAATCCTACGGGCCCTTCAGAAGTTATTTAACTCCGTCATACTAGATGGTCAAACGCCACAAGCATGGCACAGAAGTGTGGTGGTGCTCTTCTTCAAAAAGGGCGACAAAACCCTATTGAAGAATTATAGACCCATCACACTGCTGAGCCATGTTTACAAGTTGTTTTCGAGGGTCGTTACGAACCGTCTCGCGCGCAGGTTTGACGACTTCCAGCCTCCCGAACAAGCCGGTTTCCGAAAAGGCTTTAGCACCATAGACCACATACATACGCTGCGGCAAGTTATACAGAAGACCAAAGAGTATAACAAGCCACTGTGCTTAGCGTTTGTGGACTATGAGAAAGCCTTTGATTCTATCGAAACATGGGCCGTGCTGAGGTCTCTCATAAGGTGCCAAATTGACTACCGGTATATCGAGGTGATAAAGTGTTTGTATGAAAACGCCACTATGTCAGTGCGACTCCAGGACCAGATCTCGAAACCTATCCACTTGCAGCGAGGCGTGAGACAGGGAGATGTTATATCTCCGAAACTGTTCACCGCTGCATTGGAAGACGTCTTCAAGCTTCTGGACTGGAAAGGCTTTGGCATCAATGTCAATGGCGAGTACATCACTCACCTTCGATTTGCCGATGATATCGTAGTCATGGCTGAGACCATGGAAGACCTCGGTACAATGCTCGATGACCTCAGCAGAGTCTCTCAACAAGTGGGTCTGAAAATGAACATGGATAAGACGAAAATCATGTCAAACGTCCATGTTGCACCCACTCAATTGAAAGTTGGTGACTCTGCACTCGAAGTTGTAGAGAACTATATTTACCTAGGACAGACCATCCAACTAGGTAGGTCCAACTTCGAGAAGGAGGTCAATCGTAGAATCCAACTCGGATGGGCAGCGTTCGGGAAGCTACGTAACATCTTCTCGTCCAAAATACCGCAGTGTCTCAAGTCGAAAGTCTTCGACCAGTGTGTGTTGCCAGTGATGACATACGGAACAGAGACGTGGTCGCTCACTATGGGCCTTATTAGAAGGCTCAAGGTCACCCAAAGAGCAATGGAGAGGGCTATGCTCGGAGTTTCCCTGCGGGATCGCATCAGAAATGTCGAAATCCGCAGGCGAACCAAAGTCACCGACATAGCCCGAAGAATTGCCAAGCTGAAGTGGCAGTGGGCAGGGCACATAGCTCGTAGAGCCGACGGCCGTTGGGGCAGAAAGGTTCTCGAGTGGCGACCACGAACCGGAAGACGCAGCGTGGGCAGGCCCCCTACAAGATGGACCGATGATCTTGTGCGGGTCGCTGGAAATCGCTGGATGCGGATAGCGCAAGACCGGCAATTGTGGAGATCTTTGGGGGAGGCCTTTGTCCAGCAGTGGACGTCTTTCGGCTGATATGATGATGATGATGATGAATACTAGTTAGTTGGAGTGTGGTGTTCAATCCATAGGCGCACCACTGACTTCTCGAGTTCATGTGCGTATTAGAAATTAATTATCTCATCTAGATCTCACTACTAGAAATGAATTAAAAAGGCAAAGGAAAACAAAGTGAGGAAACCAGGAAGCCTGATAGTTCTTCAAAAATGTTCTTGATGAATGTGAAGTCAACCCATACTACATAGCTCATTGTGCGATAAGACTTGCTTTCATAGACAATAGAATTTATAGATTACAATATAATATGTTAAGAGCAACAAAAGTGATCAGAGAGCTTCATATTCAGTAAGCTTAACTTTGTGAATAAACGTTGACTGCTCGTGTGCCGCAGCGGCTAAGACAGTCGCCTCGCTGCTTCGTGTCGTGGGTTCGACTCCCGCGCCAGACAACGATTTGTCTGACCCATAAATAGTTGTGCTGAGTCTGGATGTAATTTGTGTCCGTCTATTATATGTTTGTAAAGTACCCCGCGATACAGGGATTAGATTCCCTAGTGCGGGCTATGTCTTTAAAAATAAATAAAAAATGAACCGTTGATAGAAATTTATGTTCTAAACTTCGTTCCAGAGAACACTAACTCTTCAAATATGTTGTTTCATTTTAATCGTATTACAATTGAAGAAGTACAGACGCCAGCACATCCAGTTACCCCAATCTGTCAAATTTCTTTTATAGATTTTCAACTTTATCTCATAAGCATAAGGTTCACTTTCAACTGGGGAAATTTGACAGAGTGGAGTAGCTTGATGTGCTGGCGTCTGTACAAATAGACTATTTGTTTCTTTTTTTTTTAAATTCCGTTTTACGGCTCTGGCTTCTTTGGCCTTATGAGCCTTCACTAAATATATTTTTATATCATTTATTTCCGTCATTGTCAAGTAAAGTCCGTCACAGTCAAGTCATACATAGTCCTTGTCCAACCCCAGTAAAGCAATGGAGACTCTACTAGAGGTTTTTATGGAGTTTTGGTTACAACATGGAAAATCACAATTCACGACAAAATCGCACTTTCCTCCACTTGTGTACGTTGTCGAAGATGTTATGTCTAAAAATCCACCATATTTACACATAAAAACTGGAATTTGCACCAGTTTTTGAAAATAGACTATTAGTTACAAAGGCAGTGTGGCAAGCAGTGATTTCACTTGTCCGTTTCCCATAATGAATTTTCTTTTATTCTATCACTATGAGCAGAATATATGAAGTACCACTATTGTGTTTAGGTACATGAATTTCATTAGCAACAAGCTGAAGAGTTCTATTTTTAGTTGCCATATAGCAGTCGTCCTTCACAAGTTCCCGACCTATTTCTCCGTCCTCGGATACTAGCCCGCTTTGTAAGTGAATATTGATGCAGTTATTAACAACTGATGCACTTAATTGAATATATCTGACCCAAATACGGCCCTATCTTATTGGTATATATATATACAGCCTGGTGGAGTAGTAAACGCAAAATTTAGATACTTTATGATGAGGGGTATCCGAATCAACCCCATGGAAGTTCTGCGATTTTGCGTAAAATCTATCTCGAAGTTTTTTCAATGTTTTTTTTTTCGTTAATTTCGCCTAACATCAGTTTTTTTTCTCGTTCTGTTGAACATTTCTGGTTCAGATTTTTTGTGATTACTGATAAGCATAGTTTAACCTAACGCCCTAAAAATTTGGTTTATCTAATTATTGCAGAACTGACTTAGAGATTATTCGAAAGTTAAAAATAAGGGTTTGAGCTCAGGACTCATAAATTTTCAAAGTATCAAAAAAACGCAAATTCGTAGAACATACATGGAGGTACATAAAAACAACAAAGGAAAAAATAAAAGGAACATAAAGTAGCAAAATTTTGCGCTTGTACGTCAAGTTGTCGGCCACCTGGGGCTCTACCGGCTAAGTCGCCGAGCACCGATTTCTTAATTGGCTTTCAAATAAATAATGGTTAAAAATTACCTAATCAATCGTTAAATCGGCTTCCATGAGCACATGTGACGTCATAAATGGTCCGAAATCGATTGTCAACGTTGAAGCCGATTTAACGATTGACTAACTCAATTTAACCTTTATTTATTTGAACGCCATTTAAGAAATCGACGTTTGGTGACTTAGCCGGTAGAGCCCCGCGTGAGAGCGTGTATAAGCTTAAATTCATTAGAAACTGGGGCCCTACCGGCTAAGTCGCTGAACATCGATTTCTTAAATGGCGTTCAAATAAATAAGGGTTAAAAATGAATTAATCAATCGTTAAATCGGCTTCAACGTTGAAAATCGATTCCGGACCATTTATGTCGTCACATGTGCTTATGGAAGCCGGTTTAACGATTGATTAAGTCATTTTTACCTTTATTTATTTGAACTGAACGCCATTTAAGAAATCGACGTTTGGTGACTTAGCCGTTAGAGCCCCTGATTGACTTAGTACTTTGCTTTTTACATATTTGAATGATAATTGACACCGACAGTTATAGTTCTTCACGTAACTAGGTTTTATCAATATACATATGACTACCGTGTTGCTCTAGTGGTTAGTGGCCGTGATTGCTAAGCCAGAGGTCGTGGGTTCGATCCCCACCAAGGACAAACCTTTGAGTGATGAGGTCGATTATTTTGTCTGTGGCTGGGTGTAATTTATCTATAATATGTAGGTATTTAGAAATATAAGTATGTTCATAAGTTTTCTGTTTGCCAGAATACAGGGTCTGTCTAGTTTGGGATCAGATGGCTGTGTGTGAATAATGTTACACCCGGACACTGAACAAATAATCTAATCCATCACACTAAGATTTGTCCTGGGTGGGAATCGAATCTACGACCTTTGGCACTGCAATCAGGGTAACTTACTTCTAGACTAACAGGCCAGTCAATTGTATAAAATATTTGTATAAAAAATTATAACGAAAGTATAAAATATGACTTATTTTAATGATCATTGACGGGCCTGTTGGCGTGGTTGGCAAATGCTTGCTTTTCACGCTGGAGGTCGTAGGTTCGATTCCCACCTAGGACAGATATTTGTGTGCATGCACATGTCTGTCTGTCCTGTCATGTGTATGGGTGAAATCCTACTAAAATTATAAATGCGAAAGTTTGTGAGTATGGATGGATGTATGGATGTTTGTTACTCTTTCACGCAAAAACTACCGAACGCATTTTGATAAAAATTTGTGTAGTGTTATAGCTTATACAACCGAATAAAATATAAGAATACCGAATAAGAGATAAGTAAAACCGCGGGGCACAGCTGGTTATCTATATAATAGTATAAATAAGTATGTATTTACATAAAAAAAGTAGTTTATAATCTGATTTCCGTAGTACAAGCTCTGCTTAAATTGAGAAGACAGTGTGTGAATAATGTCCCAGAATATTATTATTATCATTGAACTTATTAAACAATTAAAAAAAAATTAAATATTTAATTCAACATAAAATGGTTTTGCGTGATTAATAAAGGACGCATTTAATCGGATCAACTCTACCGAAGTACCCAGTCCATTGTGCAACGTCAAGATAATTGGTACAATACCTATAGTTGTAAGAGAAAGATAAACTTGGCTTATTGTGTGCTTTCTAAGCTTTGATTCAGAGCCAAATCCTTTACACAAAAGGGTTATGTTTAAGCTGAGCTTGCTCGTTTACAGAAAGTTTTACTATACTACAACTTCTTTAAAATATTAATAATAAATCGATGTGAAATGAAAATTCGTATAATGTCATATCTAACTATTAAAAAGCTTATGGCTTACCTGAAAAAAAGGGGTAACCGTAGCCTATGATGCTTGTGACGCACAGGGCATCACTTACTTCCCTTCGCGATGAGCTCTATGGTGTTTGGGGACTGCGACGAATATCACCATTTCATGTATTTTGTTATTATTAAAAAAAACTTCATGCACATTAATTTACAGAGAAAAATCCCAAAATCACTTTTGGCTCGACCCGGGATTTGAACCCAGGCCCTCGTTATCTGCGGTTGAACTCGCTACTGGTAGACCAACGAGACTTAATTTTCAATTATTGTATTACCGTCGAAAAATAAATTAGTACACGGAAATTTTATTTGCATGCAGTGTCTTTTTATAACTTTCAAGTATGAATGTAATAACGTTGTAATATACCCATTTATAATTTAATTAATTATATTATTTCCTTCGTATTATCCAATTTTCGTATTCATTTGTAATTCTTTTATTGTTGAGTCTTCCTCTTTATGCTTGTGTACCAACAAAATTTAATTAAGAATTTTCCAGAATCAACAGTTACAAATTAGATTTCAGCGGCAGAATATAATGAGGAATTTAGGTGAACAATCAATTTTGGTCACGTTCTGCTTATACTAAATCCTGTAGGTAGGATCACGAATAGATTTGTATTTAAGTTAGTTACTTTACAACGTTTTACTAAAATGTTTTTCACGTTGATCATCCAAACTCAGTACTTAATTAACTAATGTGGAAGTGGAGTTTTAATTGTTAGGGACGATTGTCTAGTCGATTCTAACATAAACTTAAAACGAACTTAACTTAACATACACGATGATTACATGATTTCCTAGTTTTTAACTAAATCTCTTTTGCTAAATATATAATCATCCGGTGGGAGTCGAACCACCACTCTCAACTAATCCCGGGTTTTGCCGTTAAGCTAAGAACAATACATTTAGATAACACCTTTATGGAAGATGTAGGTACCATCCACCGGCTTTTCAATTTTATATGTAAATAATTACTTGAGCTTTTCAGTAATTTTCAATATGACAATAAAAAACATCGAGAGAAACAAAAAACGACCACACCTTCTTTACACATATTGTATCAATCTATATGCAAACCAATAAAACTCCTTTAGAAGATCAGAGTCATCATCAATTAGAAAATTTGAATACATAAATAATTTAAGTTACGCGCACGGCTCGAGTTGCGCCTGAACGCGCGCCAACGTGCCGAGCGGGATCGGGAACGAGCCCATCCCGCTCGTAGACGGAGGAGGCGGCGGCGGCAGCCGTTAACCCAACTCCCCTCGGGGCTGCGGCGGCAGTGTGAGAAGTGTCCACCACTGCCGCCACGTACAAGTAGCTCCGGGAAGACAGCGATCTGTTTGTGGCACAGTCGCTGTGCCGGACTGGCAGGAGTCGACAATAGGGGAGGGCAATCTCGAGCCCTTCCAGGGTACGTGTCCCGACCATCTGGGACATGGCGTAAAAGGGGGGCACCGGAGCAGCATACCCGCGTTCCCGGGGCTCCTCCCGTTAGGCGCCAAGAGAAGTCCACGGCAGGCTAGGTTTAGTCGGTGCGAGTCCGACGTACCCACCCGCAGACACTTTCACCAAAATAAAAAAAAAGTTACGGGTAGATATAGCTAGATCTGTGTTTTAAAATGTGGCCGATGATTTTATAAACTAGTATAAAAAGACCAAAAAAATTTAAAGGCAATCTCTAAGAAAATTCATGGACACATATGGGTTACACAAATAGTTGCCGCCCGGGAATCGAACCCGGAATATGATGTGGTGAAGCAACTGTTTTAGGCAGGACACCACACGTGCAGATAATGAAAACTTATTTTATATTTACGGACATTTAATAAAAAAAAAACTGTGAATTAAATGTTATGTTAGAAATAATAAAAGCCAAGCCAATAAGCCTTTGTTACTTTAACATTTTCCTTATCTCTGTAAAGACCCTCGTAAGTACTAATTAAGATTTACGAGTACGATCCTTAGTAAACTATTAACTACAAATTACCGAAAGAAGCCTGAGTTCGGTCAAGGTTAGAAAATAAGAGGCTAAAGTAGTAAATCTTTTGACGTAAACACTTCTATAACGACTAAAACGTCCACGGGTACATTAATTGTCCCCGCGGCAGGTAAGCCGTACTACGTCCCGGGTACTAAAGTCCCCGCGCATTCAATAGTTGAAATCAATGCCATCCTGTGGCAAATTGCGGCACTACTTGGAATGAATCGAAGCGCCATGGTCAAGAGGATAGCGCGTCACGCTTCCCATGAGCTATATATGTATAATGCTATTATATTGTAGATAGATAGATAGAAACTCGATAGGTATTTAATAAAAAGAAAGATAACTCTTAGAATGACAAACTTATTATTTAAATAATATGATTTACAAAGTAAAATGGCCATGTGGCAGTAACACAGCATAACGTCCGTCTACCTCTGGCGATGGAACAAGAAGGCCGGTCGGCAGGCGTGCGCGCCGCTCGGAGCCTCTGCGTGCCCCTCCACGTTCGATCACTCCACTTTCGATGACGTCACAAGCTCCGCCCCCTGCCTGAACTTGGACTCTGCTAACTGTAGATTATTTAGATAAGAAGTGTAAAAAATAGCTTTCACTTCTATCGGCAATCCCCACAGACTGCCCCGTATGTTTATTTTAACTTAATGTTTACGGAGAGCCTAGGAGGGTTTCACTGTTTCTAGAAAACGCCTACATTATTCGAAAGGTTAGAAAGGTAATCCTAAATTTGATCTGCCAATGTATAACGTTCGTAGTTCAACGGTAGCACGTAAACCGCGGATTTAAAAAAGGCGCATGGTTAAAAACCCGGCAGAAGATGAATTTTATGATATATGTATAAACCTAAAGCACGTAAAGCCGTCGGTCCTGTGCCTGACATCTTTCTGGTCGTGTCCCTAGGCGTCCCATCGTGTAGGCTATGGGGCCTGTGGTGCAGGCGAAGATAAAATCCTTGAGACGTTTGAAGCGTATATTAAAAACCAACATATAAAAGTATAGACAAATAATGTGCGCGTGCGTAGTCGCTCGCGATACGGTGCCGACTGGTTTGCCGGTTACATTTTATAAAATGACATTGCGGGTGGTAATACCCTTAACTGAGCTTCATTAAAATGGTATATGCAAATACCCTTAATTCTAAATATTATATACTTATACTATTAACAAATAATATTATAGTACACGTTTGTGCGTCGCTAACACTCCCCACCCTACAAGAAGAAGAAGCCTGGTCATCCGGCTCGAAGGACCAGGCTTCTTTGTCTAGGAATTCCGATATTAACACTAAGCGTGACCTCTGACTTCGTTCAAGCATGAGAGGATAACTATAGTCTGCCCATTTTGATAGTAACACGGAGGGGAATTTAGATAAAATGATAGATGCTATCTCCATACCTTGTAAATACTCCTCTCGGCGTACGGCGCGAACGGCTTCAACGAAGTTTTGTATTTACACTGAAAATGTCACTATATCACGCTGATATTCACTACACAACGGTGGCAATTTCTTTATGTCATGCACTATTCTCGAAATGATGTAGTCAGAGTTTCCAAAGCGTAGTTCTAAAGTAGACATTACTATGTCGGGCGACGAAGCACTGATAAGCAGGGCAGTCACGGCTTCTTTCGCTGCGCCGCGTTAACATTTACGCAGTCGCCATAAATTCTCTTGTGGGGAGAACTTGCACAAAGCAGTTGATTCGTTGAAGGCGTGTTTGAAATGTAGCCATTCTAATGGGTCACCGTAGTACTCGGGCGGGTCACGCGGGGTACTAAGACGGCTCAACAGATTTGTATCAGCATTGTTATTCCTAGAAGCCATAGCAATTACTTTCATGGCGCTGGCTATGACTTCCAACGCGTTTTCGTTTTTCATCGTTGCATGCGGCACACCTGACGATGACGGTGCGCCGCCGGCAGGCGGCGGCGGCGGCGGCAGCAATATGTTTGCTGTTGACGGTACGGGGCGTTCGCATACTGGCTGTGACTGTGTAGGTACTTGTGCCTGTGTGTCACCGGGCATCGACGTCTGCGGTGGACAAGGCTTGCTTTGTGGATCGAAATCAAAATAACTACTATCCACCCATTTCGCCACGTTTTCCCTCACAGCTGGATCTTCTTCTTGTGGACTGTATATATCGTCCTCATCGTCGAGGACGGCGAGGTCGGCGGCCATCTGCTTGTCTATCAGTTCCATTTGAATTTTGGCTTTTAACTTCTCCGCTTCCAAAATGATTTTTGCTCTTCTAGCACTGGTAGAAGCATGGGAAGACGCAGCAGGTTTGAATGACTGAGCACTTTTAGCCGATACGTGCGCCTGCGGTAATGGCGGCGGCGGCGGTTCGGACTTGATGCTACCGGCGGCGCCCGGCATCGCGCGGTTTTGCGTGTCATTTTTTACACTGCTCGTTTTGTTCGCTAGGTTTCTACTGGTGCAAGGAAGTGGATTACTCGTCGTCTCCATTGTTTCGCTAGCTGGGACGCCTTTCTTGTGCTCGTTCCGTTGTTCTTGGCGCAACATACTCCGCGTATTAACCTATGACGTGCGGAGGCGTGGTGAACATGGATCCGGCTCGAAGGACCACTTTGTAGGCTATGGGGCGTGTAGTGCAGGCGAAGATAAAATTTTTGAGACGTTTGAAGCGTATATTTAAAACCAACATATAAAAGTACAGATAAAATGACATTGCGGGTGGTAATACCCTTAACTGAGCTTCATTAAAATGGTATATGCATGACTGCCTCGTTGGTCTAGCGGTAGCGTGTTCACCCGCAGAGAACGAGGTCCTGGGTTCAAATCCCGGGTCGGGCCAAAAAGTGATTTTGGGACTTTTCTGTAAAAAGAAAAATCTCTCAGCATCAGCCCGAAGTCTGGGAGTTGGGAGTATTATACCCCCGTGCCTCGGAGAGCACGTAAAGCCGTCGGTCCTGTACCTGAGCTCTTTCCGGTCGTGTCACATAGGCGTCCCATCGGATCATGAGAGTGATGGAATAGAAAGTGTTCCTGTGTTTGCGCACACACTTGAGCACTATAATATGTCCCGCGCAGATGGCTAATCTCTGTTGAGACTGGCCGCCGTGGCCGAAATTCGGCTAGGAGGACATTATTATTATATGCAAATACCCTATGCTGTGTGGTGACGGCGACAAATATCAGAATCAGAATATCATCACCCCATCTCATCCCGTGGGGGGCGTAGAAGTCGACCCGAGGGAATATCTACCAGAGGATGGGCAGCAGCTTCCTTCTGAGTACTATGACCATCTTACTGCGATCGCCAACCCGCCTGCCAAGCGTGGCGATTATGGCATATCCCCCCAAGACGATTCTTGAGGGAGGCTTGTCCAGCAGTGGACTTATTTAGCTGTAATGATGATGATGATGATGCAAATACCCTTAATTCTAAATATTATATATACTATTAACAAATAATATTATAGTACATGTTTGTGCGTCGCTAACACATCGGATCATGAGAGTGATGGAATAGAAAGTGCTCCTATGTTTGCACACACACTTGAGCACTTTAATATGTCAAATGTAAAATTTAATGATATATTTCTGTCATCGCGCCCCACAAAATCGAGGGTCGAGAACTCTATGGAGATTCTTCTCATTGACTACATTGCGTCATCTTATACGGCTATGTGCTATTGGGATGACTTGACTGACATAAAAGTGAAGCATCCCGATCAGCAATTTATAATACAATTTAAAAATACTGGCCAAGTGCAAGTCGGACACGCGCACTCAGACATCCTGTTTCCTGCGACTATTCAGAATTCCTCAGCCAAAACTCTAATTAAAAATGGCTGTTGCACGATTGCTTTGTAAAAAAAATATAATATAAAATAGTTTAATTTTTTAATGTTATTAGTCAAATATTACTATTTATTAATTTTATCATTTTATAAACTAATCTTGCTTTAAAATATTTCAGAGAAATTCCGCTATGTTCGACCTTAAAATGTTAGTATACAATAAAACTTGGTGTTTTTAACACCATCATCATCATCATTCATTGTGGAATGTACAACTGATGGCCTTTTATAATTAAATACCCCACTTGAACTAATGACCGTCCTTTGAAATCTTGAAACCCTATTTTGACCGCAATATATGCTCCCTACGCTCTAATTACTCTTTACAGTAATTACAGCGTAGAGAGCGTACCTATGCAATCTTTATAATTATTCTAAATTTCAAATTGAATTTCTAGAAACATACGTAGTTCTTTAAAAGGCACGTAAGAATAATCACGTACTAGACTGCGTCGATGAATATATTATAAAACTAACTTTCCGTCACTGGCTTTACTCATGTTATTCTACTCTATAGGCTCGTTATCTAGTTCTGTACTCTGTAACCTGATAACGTATGTGCAAAATTGGATGAATATCAGTTGAGTAGTTAAGACAAATACAGTGCCTCATGTCAAAGTCTTCGTCCAGTGTGAATTGCCAGTAATGCCTTACGGAACAGAGGGATTGTCGCTCACAATGGGCCACATAATATAACTTATGTGCGTGGGTAACGTCACCAGTCACCAGACTTCATTGGCGAAGGGAGATGGGCTAAAAAACCCTGAATATGCCCTGAGTATTACATCTAGCGTCTTAGCGTCTATTGACTATGACTACTGCTTAAAATTATCTAACCGTCTCTATGACTGCTTTGTTGATCTAGATGTATCGTGTTCAACTGTAGAAATTTCCAAGTTCAAATACGTGGCCCATAAAATGTTATTGGTATTTCAGAATCAGAATTAGAATAGAAGTTGGCTGTGTTATATACAACATGTAACTTAATCAACGCACATCCTGAAAATAGTTTGTTCAGAATCGTTTACTGAATCGATTTATATCATTTTTAATATAGGTAATTTTTATTCAAAAAATAATTTAAACTACGGAAATTAATGTCATATTGACCCTATACGGTCAAAACAAATTGAAATGGACCGTAAGTCAAAGTAATAAGATTTTTAAAATCGCAGTTTTATTGGTATTCATACAAATTCCATCATACATACAAAATAAATCATAATCATAATCATAATAATCTTTATTCACAGAATACAGGTTAAAATTACAAGTTGTTACAATATTGGTATAGTGCTCTATATTCTACCTTAAAATAAGGCATGCGAATAGTATTTTTTTTATAACCACGCATTATATTGCATTAAAATAAACAATTCATTAAATTAAATAGTAAACAGTAAAATAATGTCAAAAGTACAAAAATTATATCCAAAGTAGCAAAATAATGTCAAATAAGTATAATGGGATTTAAAAAAAAAATTATATATATAAGGTCAATGCATAGTACAAGAGTCATAAAATATTGTCAGTTTTCATAATGCTATTATTAAATCAAAGAATGAAAATAAATAAAAATTATAATTTACCATTTAAATAGTCTACTACATTATAATAGCATTTATTGATCAACAAGATCTTAAGCTCTTTCTTAAAAGTTGATAAGTCGTCCATACCTTTTAGATTTTTGGGCAGTTTATTAAATATTTTTGGAGCCATATGATATACGCTTTTATGCATCAGAGCTGTATTAGTTTTGAGCATACACAATCGGTGCACGTCTCTTTGAAGCCTATTGTTAGTGTCTGAAGCATTCTTAAAAAGATCTTGGTTTAATTTAACAAATATAGATACTTCATAAATGTAAAGGCATGGTAATGTTAAAATTTTATATTTGATGAATAATGGTTGACAAATATAAAATTTTAACATTACCATGCCTACAAAACTAAACTTTATTCCAGAAACTAATTTAGTAAATAACAATGCATATACATGTTAAATTAAATATTCAGTGTATGTATTATGATTACAACATAATATTCTAATTGGGGTGTTTGAGGGTGTGCGTTAATTACGTTACATGTTGTAGGTATAAAACACAGCCAACTTCCATACTCCGGCCGAAAGTTGCACAAAACTCCCTAAAATGATGATCTTGCCCTCTCTCCGCCAGTAATCGCCCAGAGTCGAGGTTCGAACCCCACAGCGGGTGCCCTCCGGCGCGGGTTACTTAATTTCTAGACGGCTTGAGCCCTCTGCTCGCCTCTATAGTCCGGTGAAGCAGTGAAAGCCTCCTAGGCTAACTGTAGCGTCATACAAAAAAAAAAATACTCTGGCCTTTCGGTTCTCCGAGGCGTAGTACGTAGCACGTAAAATTGTTGGTCTTACGCCTCATCTTCCCCGGTCGTGTCCGATAGACGCGCCATCGGATTCTGAGAGTGAGCACCCGAGTTGCTATGTTGCATAGTTGGCTATTCTCTACGCCAAAATTCGGACAGGAACAATATTAATGGTAGATAATCTATTTTATTTGTTTATTTTATTTTGTTTATTGCACATAGAATATTTATATAACAGATTAGATATATCATGTACAGACGAAAGTACATCAAGCTACCCTAATCTGTCAAATTTCTCCAATTGAAAGTGAACCTTATGCTTATGGGATAAAATTAAAAATCTATAAAAGAAATTTGACAGATCGGGGTAGCTTGATGTGCTGGCGTCTGTACACAAGCGAGCTTAACTCAATTATGAGCTCCCTTCCAGCAAACCTTTGTCAGAGTGAAAGCTTATATGTAATGGGTAACAAATAGTGCACAACGATTTTAAATAAGAATGAACTAAGGAAATGAAAATAATACAAATGTAAAAACAAAACAGAATCTACCAATGGTAAATAAATATATTAAATTATATTATATTATATTTATATTAATTATATATATTATCCTGGGACATTATTCACATACGGCCATCTGATCCCAAACTAAGCTTGTACTATGGAAACCAGATAACTGATATACTACATATACTAAATAACTGATATATATTGTACCGTAACCGAACTTTAGAAACAAGTTTACCAAAAAGGCGACATGAATAATTTCGTTTAATAGCAGCATGATATTTTGTTGTACGAAAAAAGTTGTATAACGCTTGCGTGATAAAATAACTGGCGTTTAGGCTTATCATTCGTCACGATTCAATGTTATTTCAGCCAGGCAAAATGTTATGACGTAGGACATTATACGAATGAAAGGAAATGTATGTTTTCATTTGAAGATCAAATTTTTTCAGGATATCTTTTTTGATATTTATAAGCTTAGGTCATAGAAAGGTATCTTACTAATTTAAAAGAAATAATATCTTTATTTTAAACATATTGCCGTTAATTTGTTGTTTATTTTGAGACTTATGTATGTATTTACTTCAAATATAGTTTAAAAATATGATATAAGAAGTAATTGCTATTTTAAAGACCGTACAACATACATTTGTAGTAGTACAACTCACAAGGTTCTAGCAAGGTTGGTTATAAGGATAATATTAATATTCAAGTAAAACAACTAAGTTATTTATGTGTTATGTCATATTAATGAATGATAACAAAAGTTATATGGATACATACGCATTACATGCTATTACATTGGTATATTTTTTTTTGATACTATTTAATTTTATCCTCGAATATTATATACTTTTTAATCATAATATTAAAACATAAAGCAAAATCTTTGTACCCCTTATTATGAAAATTGCGCGGAAATTAATATAGAGAAGGACTGCAGAAAGCTAATATTTTTATTTAATAGGCATTAGAAAAGTAAATTATTTTAATAAAAAAATACCATTATACACACTACCATGCTTTTGACATAATAATTCATCATGTCAGCCAAATAAGTTCACTGCTGGAAAAAAGACTCCCCAAAGCTTGGCTTGGCGCCACGCTTGGCAGACGGGTTGGCGATCGCAAATGGTCATAGTTCACAGAAAAAGGCTGCTGCTCGTTCTCTGGTAGGTATTCTTTTGGGACGATTTCTACGCCCCCACGGGATGAGACGCGGTGATTATATAATTACGTTACGATATAGGTACTTCGCCATCCCCACACAGCCACCTATTATACCTACATGTTTATTTCTAATTCTGTTCTCATGTCTGACTGTCTCATCTGTCTCTCTCTCTCTCTCTCTCTCTCTATATATATATATTAGATCAAGTAAAACATACCAAGTAGGTACAATGGTTGACTGCAGATAACAATTGAATTAGGACGCCTGCTGGACAAAGGCCTCCTCCAAGAATTCCCACAATAGTCGGTTTTATGCCATTGCAAGATTATCGGTCCACCTTGTAGAAGGTCTGCCTACGCTGCGTATTCCGGTCCGTATTCGCACTCTTGGACTTTTCTACTTTAGTGGTTGTCGATTCTACGAGCGACACGAAATAACGGTTACCATAATAAAACGTATTAAAAAAATAAATATAATATCGATCCTGTATAGCAAATTCGGAGAGTTGATACTAATTACTAAAGCTCTATATGGACGTGGCATAGTTTAATTAGTGACAATGACCAATGCCTACAGAATACATCGCCTATAGAAAATTAATTGGAAACTCAACTCTGGGTGAATTTTAATTGAATACAAACAAAGCACAATAGCTTTTAATCCTTATAGAAAACAATGTTAGTATCCGACGAGCCCAAATTTAACGGGCTAAAGTTAATAAAATATCTACATGTACAGACGCCAGCACATCAGGCTACCCCAATCTGTCAAATTTCTCCAATTGAAAATGAACCTTATGCTTCTGTGATAAAGTTGAAAATCTATAAAAAAAAATTGACAGATTGGGGTAGCTGGATGTGCTGGCGTCTGTACGAAGGTATCTTAAACATTAATTTTAATATTTACCTACGCCGAATTTTGTTTTCGGTGGCCAAAAATTGGGTATTATGTTTAGGAACACATAAACGCTTCGATAGGTTGTATAGGTATGTATATTTATATGATTCTGACTCTTCATTTACATACTTGAACTTGATTGGACATAAATAAATGATGGCCGTTTTTTACAAAATTATTATTTTATTTTTTTAACAAATTACCGAGCTTAATTTATTCAGGGCATTCTTGGACAGTAACAGGAAGTAAAATTGCATTTACGAACAGTCCTTAGTTATAATTTAAAATGAAAACAACATTATAAGATAAAATAAAAAAAAATAAAAAAAAAAACATTTATAAAATAAGCCTTACTTTACCATCCGATTACAACAAAATTACGGGACAAGCTCGGAAACTTACCCTATTAAATAAAAAAAAATACAAACGCTGCACAAGCACCGATGATATCACAAAACACATATAAAATTAATTGATAACCTACTCTATTTTTGCAGACCGTTAAAAAAGACTCTTTATCCAAAAAATGGTATTTAGGTATATTCCCGGTATTATCCCGCTATTTTCCCGGTGACATGATGATAGGTTCTTAGTAAATCTTAGACCATACGAATCGCTGTAAAATTTTATACGGTGGTACATACATTATATGGTACAAATTTTACAGCGATTATTAAGGTCTAGCATTAAACATTGAAAGATCATGTTACTTTTATTATTTGAGAAAATTATAGAAAACATACGGACGGACGAATTTATAGACAGCTGTTGCTTAGTAATTGGCTTCTGTTGGGACCCCTTGGGTACAGAACCCTAAAGACTAAGAAAATATCACTTATAATATACATAATATATTCAATTTAACTTTACTCTGGTTAGTGGTGGACTATCAAGAGTATAGTTAAATTGGATGTATATATGTCGCCATAGAGTTGCCGGTTGTCGCTCGAATCTTCACCATCGGACATCGTTGTGGGCGTATATACTTTGTACGATTTAAATGAAAGTCTTGGTTTAATTATTAATTCAATTTAGGTTATATACTTTGACACAATTAATCGAACGCAACGGAACATGAGACAGTACATAGATTTTCAATCACTACATAGATATAGATATACACTGTTATAGCTAGGAACGTTCAATATTAGACCGCACTGGCCGGTTGCTGCTCCAAAAAGTGTTGAGCGCGCCGCTCAGCCGGTTAATCATTGACTCTGTCGAGCGTTGACAGATGGCGCTAGCGTGCCACGATGACTCGATTTTGACATATATGAAAATTCCGGTCTTTAGGGACTGCCAATATAAATAAAACTATTTTTTACACTTCTTAACAATATAATGTTTATACATATAGCTCGTGTGAAGTATGATGAGACAATACGTATACATATATATATATACGGGGGAAGAACGGTTTTTGTTCAACTAAAAAATACCTAAAGATAATACCTACTCAAAAACTCGATTGAAATATCTCGCATTGACATCGGTCCTTCTGTTTGAGTGCATACGTTTTACTACTACTACTACGCGTTTAATATACAATATAGGAACCCAGACAGAAGGGTTAGACTTTTTGCGGTATGTGATTATGTATTAAAATTAACTGTTTTTTCTTATATTCGTTCAGACTGTCACCATCATAATAACAGAAATAATTTTAAAATAATACAGTAGTTTTGATGACGATATAATACATAAGAACTACATTAGAAATGTAACAATTTTATTATTTCTTACGCTGTTCTTAAGTACAGAGCCTTTTTATTATGTCAATGTATTTAAGCCTCGTAATTTAGAGGAAGAACGATACATTTGAACCTGCTGATTAATAAGGCGTTCCGGTCTAGCAGTGTTATTAATTTGACAGGTCTAGGAATGCCCTATCCTTTTCACACGATGTGTTATAGAAAGAGTCGTAATCAATTTTGAATAATTTTGTTGTATTAAATACAGAATTATCAGGTCTGTTAATTAATTTAGTCTTATAATACAACATTAATATGGAGTGTTAATTTCGCTAATTATAAGTTTAATCAAGCCGGGATAAAATTTTCCCCACCCTCCCACCCGCAAAAAATATACACATGCAAAAAAGAGAATATGAACAAGCAAATTACGTACGCCTGTATGATAAACCAACACGTGTTTCAGTGTTCCACGGATCATTCTCAGGAGACTCTAACTCGTTGAGTGCTCGAACGTGGCTCAATTTTGTATTTTATATATTTCCGCAAAGTAACGGCTGATTCCATTACTTAATTTACTCTTGTTTTGTTTCAGGTAACTTAATGACGGCTTAGTGGACAGAGAAGGGTTTCAATTTAACCAACGATAATAAAGTGATCTTCAGGGGCTGTATTATTTACGAGTATGTATAAGATTCTTAAAATATATGCCGTCCGGTTGAGGCTTCCCGGTACTGGAAACCGAAGTCGACCATGCTCTTGCGAAAAAACAAATGTTTGTTTCGGCAGTTTGTTGGTTGAGAGATTGGTTGCATGTTGAAGAAAACTATGACGATAATTAATGATAATATAATAATATCCTGGGACATTATTTCGACACGGCCATCTGATCCCAAACTAAGCAGAGCGTGTTCTATTGAAACCAGATAACTGATATACTACTTTTCTTTTGTAAATACATACTTATTAGACCAGGGTCGATAATTTTTAAAACAAAAAAGTAATAATAGTAGGATGATATCCATTAGAAAAGGAGGGGAATATTATAAAAATGAAAGGAAAAATAATTAACGGGTGATCTGAGGTCGGGAAGGGGATGGGGGTGAGTTTTTAAGGGTAAAAAACGGTTATTCTCGAAAACTTTTGGCTGATTTTCATGTATATTTCATATATTTTGAATGTATCTGAAATATATTTGAAATGTATTAAATATATATGAAAATCGGCCAAAAGTTTGTTATTAAAAATATATTTACGATATATTTTTATAGATTTTTAATATATTTTTTATTTATACATTTTAAATAGATTTTTAATATATTTATAATATATTTTTTATACATTTTGACATTTATTTCTTTAATATTTTTTTGTTTACAAATATTGTAATGAATAACGTAATCAGAATAAAGTATCTACATTTAATTGTACGATTTACATTTATATTTATATATAATGAGATTGTCTATGACATAAATGTAATTATTAGCAATTAGCATTAAATAAATCAACTTTTTAATTGAAACAAATTGCAGCAATCACATTTCTTGATGAATTTTTTATAATAATTTTAAAATAAATTCGAATCTAGTTTTTTTTCGAGTTCTTGCATTTTCTGAGAAGTTTTCCTATAGTAACATATATATTTTTTTCACCATCGGAAAGTAGAGATTTCAACGAACAGAAAACATACCAACTTTTTGAAAAAAGCTGATATTTTGACGGGTGAGATTTCGATTGAAAATTAGGGTGTTTTTTCGATATTAATTCAAAATAAGGTGAAAAAATAAATATTTTAATCAAATAAATTACAGCGTATTGGGACATAAAAAGGTAAGATTTCACTAAATTTCGTTAAAAAAGAAAATTTTTTGTAAAAGATAAAAATAAAAAACCAAAAACTTGGATTTTTGAATTTTTCACCTACATTTTGAGGTTATGTGAAAAAAGTGTAAATATAAAAGTTTTAGATCTAAAACTTTGACATTTGACTTTTTTCGATAGGACTTTTTCTTTTGCCGGAAATCGAGAAAAACCATTTTTTACCCTTAAAAACTCACCCCCATCCCCTTCCCGACCTCAGATCGCCCGTAAATAACTTTTCCTTTCATTTTTATAATATTGCCCTCCTTTTCTAATGGGTTACATCCTAATATTATTTTTTTTCACTTTTTATTATTTTTAAGGGCTTCTACCCTGGTCTATATACAGATAATTACACCCAGACTCAAAACAAACAGACATGTTCATGAACACAAATATCTGTCCTGGGTGGGAACCGAACCCACGACCTCCGGCGTGAAAAGCAAGCATTTGTTAACCACAACACCTGACCTATTGTTAAACACAACAATAGGCAGTAGTCAGAAGCCAAATAGAATTTGGCATCCGATCTTAGTTTCTAGTGCCATTGAGTATGGATTTCAGTAGTTTCATAAGGTTTCAAGGTCAGATGGCAATCGCTTGATTTATTCTGGTAGCTAGCCGCGAGAGGTTGAACTGGAAACCTACTCTAATGGAAATAGGCACAAATAATTCACCATTGAATTTAAACTGCTTATTATTAATACTTAAATATATATGTAATATTGTATTTTTTTCTGGATTAAAACTTTGAAGCGTCAGAAAAACAATATTTCGGAAATTTTATAAAACCATGCATAATGATTATGGCATCTTTTAACTATATAAACTAAGCGGGCGATGACGAGCCATGGTCATATAACATTGTAGTCAGGTAAACCTGCATAGAGGTTGACACGACTTTTCATCATCATCATCCATCGTTCAGGTTCAGCTCAGTGACGCATTGCATTTCTAATTTCATCAAGCAAATCATCATTAAACAAATAATTGATAACATTTTTGATGATTTGTTTACTTAAAAAGGTATTATTTGGCTTTGTATTAATAATAATAATAATAAAGCCTTTATTTAACAATCTTATAAAAAAATTATATACAATCGCTTTGATATAGACACCAGTTTCGCGAAGATTGTCTTGCTATTCAGCATAGGCCTCCCCTAAAGCTTGCCATAAAATTCGGTCATGTGTCTTCCTTCTCCATGTGGCTCCTAAAAAACTAAAGTGGAGATGGATAGGACATATGATGAGAAGCAAAAAGGACAAGTGGGCTAAGGATGTGACCGAATGGTGTCTAAGACAACACAAGAGAAAGAAGGGGAGACAACGTCGACGATGGGAAGACGACATAAAAAGAATAGCAGGAGCCACATGGAGATGGCTTCGTATTACTTTAATATTTATTAAAAGGATATAATTTGACTAAAAGAGGTGAATGAGCGGAATGGCCAATGCATTCATGATATTCGGAATAGCCGCCTAGTTCGGCAGTTTTCACCGAGCGCTGGAACCGAAAGGTTGTTTGTTAACAAGTATCGTGTGTTGTGTGTACCTTCATTTATTGTAATGCTGAAGTGAAATAGTTTAGTTTAAGTTGGATACGTGTTCTAATGGTGCAATCCTGAAGAGTTGAATATATAAATATTGTTGCAGAAAAACGTGTTTTCATATCACATCTAAATCTTTTTCGCTTTTTTCTTAGTTGAATACCACCCGATAGTCTTCTATCGCAAACACCATCGTGCCAGGAACGTCTTACAAGATCTGGATGAAGATATTACGACTTACCTAGAGCAAGTCAAGATTGTTAGGTACTCGTGTGTACTGTACGCAATCTAATATATGGGAATCGGTGGGCTCTTCCAAGTTTACATTTGTATTGATAAGATACTGTAATGACACTAGGTGCTCGTCTTCAGTCTACCTTCACGTATTTATGTCTAAAGTAAGAGTAATTCCTAGCTACCATGTTCCCATATAAACGTTTGCCTCAATCCTTTCATTCAATCTTTAGACGGGACTATATTTATCTTTTTTTTTTAAGTGGCCTCACTAGAGTAATTTATCCCTGTAGCGCGGGATACTTTACACACGTATAATTGATGGGTCCAGAATCAGAAGAATTACTTATGGAAAACACAAATTGTTGTCCAGTGCGGGAATCGAACATAAAACATGAAGTAGTGAGACGGCTGTCTTAACTATTAACTACTATTATACAATAAGCGGTTAAGACAGTCACCTCGCCACTTCGTATCCCGGGTTTGATTCCTGTGCATGACAATTATTTGCGTGCCCCATAAATACTTGTGCTGAGTCTAGATGTACTTGTTGTTCGTCAAATATATGTTTGCAAAGTACCCCGCGGCGCGGCGCAGCGAGCGCTCCCTAATGTGGGAGTTTTCTTTAAAAATATCAGCTACAAGAGATTTCGATTGCAGAAACTGTATATCTGCTAAATAGATCTAGTGACCTTAAACAAAACGGCTAGGCAAAGCTCGTTTTCTTGTCGTTTACTGACAACAAATTGTACTAGGTTCAGTTTTGGAGGAGGAAAGTGAGTACCTATGGAAATCAGATTTTGTTGATTTCAGTGTTGTTTCCACTTTTACACACATCTGTGGAGAGCTGTAACAACCCACCCTAATAAAAAACCCCTCTAATGCTAACGACATTAAACATCTAAAAGGAATACATAACTAATTGATTAATAACCTAAACGTCGGTAACCTATTATTTTAGATTGGACTATATTGGATTGGATTGCATCGGAAACTCAATCAATTGAAATCATATACTTGGACCCGTGATTCGTCTAGTGATCAGTAATATGTCATGGCCGATAATAACCCCCGTTCTATTAAAAGGAGAAAAGGATTCCTATTTATAAACTACACTAACTAGTAGAACCTAATTCCAATTAATAGTTAATATTTGTCAATATCCTATAGTAAAATCTAAATAAAGCCTAATCATACAATTTTACAAACATGGAACCAAATAACAATATACGATGATGTTGTGAATGTCATTTATATTATTCCTACAGTCAAAATTGATGCAGCAAACTAGCCCATTGTCAGTTTATGTAATAGACATATAATAATTAAAGTTACCCGAGTACCAAGAGTACGACCAGTACCACGAAAGCAAGTCATGTAAGTAAATAATTATAAAATAAATCCATAAATACAGCGTATATGTATAAGATGTGAGAACGTGAACAGAAATGTTTGATCAACATAAGAGTTTGTAAGTTTATCATTTAATTTTGATGTATTCCGGCTCGAGCTACATGTGTTTTCCGGCTCGAGAGTCGCAGCACCGCCGTCGCTGAAACCAATTGGACTCATCCACCATACTTGGGCATCCATCTTCCGGACTGGACCGCTGATGGTCTTAATGTGGGACTCATCAAAAATAAACTCAGCATCGATAAATATGGGACAAGAGGGCATTCTCCTTTTTCAACTCTAACAGTCAGTCATTATCTGTAGTCAATTGTCCTTCGACCTACGTGGGATAAACCTCCTACATGTCATCTAGCAATACTAAAATAATATGCATTAATACTTTTGTTTCCTACTGTACATCTAAATTTCAATATTATTTCATGGTATAATGTTGTCAAGTATGTATGAGCAATTCCTTGAATATACTGTTAATTATCTCACATGTAAGAAACTGTCCTTAAATCATTGCAGTCAGCGGTGGGTATTTGAAGCGGACATACTTCAATAGTATTGTAATACCTTAATATATTAAATACTGGACCAATAACTGGGCTATCCCATGTCAACAGCAACGACCAAACACCATAGTGTAAGAACAAGCTTTCCACTTGTCTTAAATCTCGAACAAATCTCGAACAACAATTGCATATTCACACGGTCTCCGAAGATAAGATCCCACCTGTTTCACAAAGTGGTCACTTTATTTGCCATGCTCTAGGCGAGACACATGATGAAATATACAACTGCTTCTGCTGCCATATCAGGATATTAATTTGTAACTGGAACTTTGCTCCGCCATAGGTCACCCAGCCATCAGCTTATCAAACATAAGTAATGTTTAACAATTACTTTTCAATGAACTCCAACAAAGTTATTTTAAATCAAAACATTATCAGCTTCAAACACCACCGCCAAAATGATAATTATTTGGTTACTCGTACCTCCAACAACGCGCCATACAATTCCCACTAAAGGAACTCTGAAGTAAAAATCAACAATTGATTTTCAAATATCTACTACCTAATATTGTACCTAGTTCTACCTAGCCCTATATTCCCTATTATTTAAAATGTAATACTGCAAGAAAATCTATTAGTATGTACGATTAATTTCTTTAATACCTACCATAATTTCTTCAAACATTTATATAAATTCTCCTTAGTTTATTATAACCAACAGCTCGCATTCGAAACTGACACACTTCGATCATATTACAAATTCTAAATATCACATTAAATACTGAACTAATAACTGGGGTATTCCACGCCAACAGCAACGACGAAACACCGTAGACTTAATCTCCTGATAAATATCTCGAAGAAATCTCCAACAACAATTCGTACATTCACACGGTCTCCGAAGATAAGATTCCACCTGTTTACAGAGTGGTCTCTTTAGTTGCCATGCTCTAGGCGAGACACATGGTGAAGTGCACAACTGTTTCCGTAGCCATTATCAGGAAATTATTTTATAACTGCAACTTTGCTCCAACATGGACCACCCAGCCATCAGATCATTAAAAATAAGTAATATTTAATAATTACTTTTCAAATTAACTCCAAAACTGTTATTGATCAAAATATTGTCAGCATCAAACACATTACTGCGAAAACAATAATTATTTAGTGTCTGCTCCTACCTACAATAACGTGGTGCCACACAGTTTTAAACAAAGGAATTTCTAAATAAGAATTAACACGTTGATTTTCAAATACCTTCATGTCACGTCTTAGTATGAAGTGATCATTTTCCGATTATCCTACCTAATATTGTACCGGGTCATACCTAGCCGTAGAAATCACAGTAATTAAAAAGGTTAATACGTGTATGGGACCTAACTTGCCCCTACATCCATAGAATGCTAAATAAACGTTCAAACTATTTAACCGTCAAAACGCGCATATTGTCACCATAATATTTGAATATAACACACGTTGGGCGTATTTTCAACAACCAATATGTTGTATAATAATATAATAATATGTTGGTACAACCTCACACAGACCATCCCAGCCCCAAACCAAACAAAGCCCGTACGTACCACGGGCACCAGGCGACGACACACACACCCATACAGACAGACAAACACCCAAATACATAGAAAACATCCACGACTCAGAAACAAACACTCGCGCTCAACACACAAATACCCGCACCCACCGGGACTCGAACCCAGGACCACCAGCCTCGCAGGCAGGAGCACCATCAACCAGGCCACGGTGATCGTCCGACCACAAAGTATAAATCACACAAAACAACACGTGTTATGAATTTCACAGATGTCAAAAGTTCTTCAGTGCAGCATTAGACCATCAGGTGCCTTTTAAATAATATAATAAAAGTACTTACAGGTTTCTTCTCATAAAATAAAGATTCACCACTCACACTCGACACGAGGCACCTTTACTTTAGAGGTTACTTTAAAGTTACTCTAATACAAACTGGTGAATTCTGCCCAAAGCAGAGTTGCTCATACCGTCTCCTTATTTGCAAAGAGAAAGCACGATCAACTTCGCCCCGAAAAGAACAAACCAATTATTTTAACTCAAAGACTCGACCGACATAAAGACAGCCTAACTATGAGAGCCCGTACTCTCTTCACTGTTAAATAAAAACTTCTTCCTCGTTCACTGATCTATTCTTCAACGATAAACACGAACTGCCACGAAGCTCCGACATGTATCCTTTATATAGGCTGCTCGACATTGCGCTAACCTTTTATTTTATTGAACAGTGAAGGTAGTTAACACACGTAACCGAGCCTAAATTACAACGTATACACAAAAACGTCTAAAAATAAAATTGAAAATGTTAAGGTGTAACAAAAATTCACGATTTAAAATTTATGGTGAAAACTTAGTAATTAGACGTAAGTTAACTACTTTGTATCATTTAGACACTATTGGAGAAATTTTATTATTTAACTTTGCCAAATGAATGCTATTGATCTTTAAAAGTACACTATTGTGTAATATAGCTATAATAAGAGCGTCTGTGGTCATTTTACAATTTATTTATTATCAAATTCTACATATTTTTATAATAAAGTACCAAAACGATTGATTTAAGTTAATTTGTTTACGCCACACGTCTTCTGATATTACCTTCTTTAAAGTTTTAATCATTTACTAAAAAATATCAGCTCCTAGAAAATAATTTCACTTTCATACAAACTAAATATTAAAATATTCATTCGACATTGCGCTATCATCCGCTATGGCTACCTATAAACAAATACCTACTTCTCTAAATTTATTAAAAGCTAAACTGAAGTTCTACGAGGAACCATAATTAATTCGTGACTTTTACTAAATATATATAAATAAATAAATAAATAAATAGAGGTTTTATTAGAATAAAATTATTTCTTTGCGTTATAAATCGGCAAACGTTTGTCGTCAGGACTAGCGACATCTATTGATTTTCTTCAAGACTATTTCATAAATTAAAATACTGACGACTATTAGTTCCAAATGATTACAGAGATGGAGTTACAAATGTTTGAGAGTTCCTACTCATGAATAAACGATAGATTATAAAATCAAAGCGAGTAATAAGGTGGAAATAAATAAAATGAATGAAACTTTATTATAACATAAACAGAAGTTCTACTAGTAACGACTCGGGCGCATTGTTTGGCGTTATGATATTCTCTTATTAGTTCCTAATAATTCCAAAGATGGAGTTATTTTAAACAAATGTTTGGGAATTTTGCTCAGGGATGAAATGATAAATAAGATCAAAGCGAGCAATAAAGTGGAAATAAATAAAATGATTTTAATCCTACTATAAGTAACGTGACATGACCCATGTTTAGTTACAGAGCGTAGTCTTGACAGTAAAGGTCCTTCTTAACTTAAACAATCAACTTAAAAAGATCAATCTTGTCTCGACCAATTTCCTCTTATACATAAATATCATACTATTAACAAACCGCAGAATGAGGTTTAACTTCCGTAAGTAAGAATTAAGTCAGTTTAGTTGGAAGTGCACTCATTCTGTTTGCTCCAAACGTGATGGAATCCCATACTTATGTACCTAACAGTGTGAGAAACAAGAGCTTCTCCGTCTGTAACGGCAGGAAATGCTGTTTGCGAAATGTGAGCTCATTCACTGAATTGGCGTACATTAGGAGTTAAATTTCGGCGTAAAGTGATCTTATTTAGGAATGGTTATGGAGATATTACTGGCGATTCCGTCTTTTACATTACTAAATTAATTTAAATGTTATTACATCACTTTCCAATAAAGCTTATATCAAAAGAACAGGGCATACATAGAATTGACAACTACTAGAATTGCTTATAATACGCGCACCAATTATTCGCACTTGGCTCTAATCTGGTTGACAGTTTCTAACGGTCAAATATTTTGGGTTCACAATTTTGGGCCAAAACCAAATCGACACAGCGACCACCCTGAGTTTTTGATAAGAACTATATTAGAAATTAATATTTCAAAAATATTAATTTCTTAACATAAAGTATACCTTTTAAAAATATGTAGCAGAATGTACATGGGCCAAAATAATTTTACAACATTTTATTTGATAAGGTAGGGTTTGGCCTAAAATCTAGTTATTCTAATATTTTATTAGACTAGGATAATAGTGTAATAAAATATTATTTTTTTGCGACAAACGAGCAAGTGGGCCATCTGATGGTAATTGATGACCGCCGCCCATGGACACTCGCAACATCAGAGAAGTCGCGGGTGCGTTGTCGGCCTTTAAGAGTCAGCAAACAAGTGTTGCTGACCCTTCCCCCCATCCCGATGAGCTCTGACGACCTTACTCACACGCAGAAACACAACATTAAAATTATTAATGTTATTATTAAGGACTGTCTTCTGTAAGGTGGAGTACTTCCCCCGTCGGGCTGCTCTTTGGGCGAATTAATGCTTTGCCCTACCTCCCTATATTATAAATACGAAAGTTTGTGAGTATGGATGGATGTATGGATGTTTGTTACTCTTTCACGCAAAAACTAATAAACGAATTTTGATGAAACTTTGTAGTAATATAGCTTATATATCCGAATAACACATAGGCTATGATTTATAAAGTTTGACGCGGGTGAAACCGCGGGGCACAGCTAGTATACTATACTTTATTGTGAGCTTGACAAGTACAATTTGTATGTTAATATCCAAGTGGTGAACTTTAATAGCAAAATTTCATTCGATTGGTCTGGATTTTAATTTCGCCAAATGCGAACTATTTATCATGGATACCGTCGCTAATAATGAGAAAGAAAATTTAATTAGAAAATTTAATAGTCTGGCTCCAAATTTAAAAATTTTAAGTAAAGAGTCGCTTTTCCTCTTGGGTGCTCCAATTCTTGAAGATTCATTCCCTACTTTTATTAACGACCAGCGCTGTAAATTTGAAGATACTTCAGAACTACTATCCAAAATTCATTCACATGTTGCTTTTCATATTATTAGATTTTGTTTGTTCGTACCAAAATTCATCTATATCCTCCGTTGCTGTCCATTTTGGAACCAAACCTGTCTTTTATCAAGTTTGGACAACTCGATTAAAAATGTTTTAACCCAAATTTACTAAATAACTCCTGGTGTCAGGCCTCCCTTCCGATCCGTTTTGGAGGTTTAGGTATTCGTAAAATTTCTAGTGTTTCTCTTCCAGCGTTTTTGTCTTCAGTCCATTCCACTGAGGGTTTGTATCGCAGGATAATTAGCCCATCAATCGGCAGTGCACCGTTGGTGGGCATGGATGCAGCCAAAGATGCTTGGTCGATGGCCTGTCCGAGTGCGGCGTTTCCAAAATTACTCTTCTCTCAACGACAATGGGACGAGCCCCTATGTAAGTCAATTCAAAATTCCCTACTTAATTCATGTTCAGATATTCGAGACCGGGCTCGTCTACTAGCCACTTCCGAACGTGAGTCGGGTTACTGGTTGCAGGCAATCCCTTCGACCAATATAGGAACGCTTTTGGATAACAATATGTTTTCCATTGCAGTCGGTCTGCGTCTGGGCATCTCCCAAACAGAACCACACAATTGTCCCTGTGGAGTTGAAGTAGATCACTTAGGTCATCATGGTCTATCTTGCCGCCGTAGCGCTGGACGTCAATCGCGCCATGCCGCCCTTAATGACGTCATCCACCGGACCCTTGCTACCGTCCACGTGCCGGCTCTTTTAGAGCCCAACGGTATTTCACGTGACGATGGCAAGAGGCCTGATGGAATGACGTTGGTTCCTTGGAGTCGAGGGAAGCCTTTGGTGTGGGATGCAACTTGTGTTGACACACTGGCTCCCTCCCACCTACCAATCAGCTCGAGGGCGGCGGGAGTTGTGGCTGAATCCGCGGAGGCCCTTAAGCGAAGAAAATATACATCAATCGGTGGAGGATATATCTTTCTTCCCTTTGGGGTGGAAACAATGGGTCCCTGGGGTCCAGAAGCACGTATTTTTGTTAGGGAGCTGTCCAGGCGTCTAATCAAGTCGTCAGGTGACCAGAGAGCTGGCTCGTACTTAAAACAACGTATTAGCCTCGCTATTCAACGGGGTAATGTGGCCAGCTTTCTGGGCACCTTGCCCGCAGGCAACGATTTAAATTCAGTTTTTTATTTATAGGTATTAAATATTATAGTATGTAAGTTTTGGTTATTGTTAATATGCAAATTAATCTCTATAAATAAAATAAGTGGTGAATAAATTTCATTATTTCATTTAATTACCAAATTAAGATCTTATGAATAGGACGAGGCGTCTTCGGTTCTGTCTATTTAGTTTGCCGCGCTATACTTGAGAAGATTATGACACGTTAAATTAAAATCGACTCTAATACTTCTTTTTATACTAACTCACACAAAGGGTTGTGCTTTTGTAAAGTTCCTACCCCGCGACACAGGGATTCATTTACCTAGCACGGGAATTGTCTTTTTTTTTGTTTTTTAAACAAATTATTCACTTTTACTATAAATACTACTTATAATTATCCAGAACATGTTTTAAGTATTAAATTTATAGTTAATTGCAAATAATGAATTCTAGGTAAAAGCAGACATTTAGAGCACGCAATAAAAAATAAGAATTTATCACCTAGACCTTGACAAATGGACATGTACCGTTTTTTTTTTCTTTTTTTTTGATAATTCAGGGGGAATGCCTTCGCATGCCACCCGCAAAAAGTGTCTGCGGGTGGGTATGTCAGCCTTGCACCGACTAAACCTACCTGCCGTGGACTTCTCTTGGCGCCTGATGTGGGAGTCCCGGGAACGCGGGTTTGCTGCTCCGGTACCCCCCTTTTGCGCCATGTCCCAGATGGTCGGGACACGTACCCTGGGAGGGCTCCTTTGGATTGCCCTCCCCTATTGCCGACTCCTGCCAGTACGGCACAGCGACTGCGCCACAAACAGATCGCTGTCATCCCGGAGCCGCTTGTACGTGGCGACAGTAGAGGACACTTCTCACACTGCCGCCGCGGCCCCGAGGGGAGTTGGGCTAACGGCTGCCGCCGCCACCCTGACGTCTCCTCCGCCTACGAGCGGGATCGGCTCGTTTCCGATCCCAAATGGACATGTACCTACCACAAATGTTTGTATAGTGCGAGGATTGAACCCGCAACCTTTGAATCAAAAGGCAGGTTCACTACCAACTGCGTTACTTAGCTATTAAACAATTTAGAATCTGTATACCAATTGTTTAATTGGTCAACAGGTTTAAACAATCAGTTTACCTCTTTCTTGCATTGAATTTTATGTTATTTAAAACACGTAACTGCTTGTATAACTACTCGTACTAAAATATATATTTGTGGCAAATATTTTGTTGATTTCCTGCAATTGTGTCATTATAAAACAATGGCAGATCGTTGTGTTGTAGGTAAAATAACATATAATTATTAAATTGTGTATGTATTCTATAAAAAAATCTGTCAATAACAAAGCTGAATATCTCTCAGCTATTTGTTGCATTGAAATCTACGTTTAAGTTAAATTTATTTAATATCTTAAACATTCATACATATATAAAATATTGTCCAGAATAGGTCTTCACACTAAAAGTTGGTAAATTTTTTCGAATACCTTGAAATGAATAAGCATTTTTATTCATAGTGATGGTACGTGAATCTTACCCAAATTTCTCTATAAATAATATGTGTTACAATGATTTAAAATACAGTTAAATCTTGTAGTGACATGACAGTAAAACCTTTCATCAAATTTAGTTGTGCCGCGGTCTTTACCGAACGGTAAAGACCGCGGCACAACTAATACCTCCGATAATAACAAAGAATAAATACAGTAATAGACAAACAAATTAGATAATAACAGTAGAGCATCTAAAATACAATAAAAACGCTAAGATGCATTTGCTGTGTGGTGACGGCATAGAATATCATCACCCCATCTCATCCCGTGGGGGGCGTAGAAATCGTCCGAGGGAATAGGAACGGGCAGCGGCGTTATTCTGTGAACTATGATCATCAAATCAATCAACATCAAACTGCGATCGCCGACCCGTCTGCCAAGCGTGGCGAATTATAGCCTATCCCCCCCATTCTTTGGAGAGGCTTTATTTCAGCAGGAGACGTACATTGGCTGACGTGATATTCTAACCAGTAATCAAATAGTTTTCTACAGCATACAGAAGACGACCAAAAGTCAAGAATTTCAATAAATATAAAGGAATTAACTCTTAACTCTTTTAACTTAGCCAGAAAACGTCTGATCCCTTCGTAATATATTCTAGACCTTAATACCTACTTTAACCAAGCTAAAATTAATCAAAGCTAGATGTTAGTCTACTGTAAAAAGTGTTTTGTTATCTTAATTAAATATTACAAAACTTCGTTCCCAATATCTACAATTAACAACTGTTTCCGTAAACCTAAAGTAAAATGAAGCCGAAATCAAGCAACTAAGAAATATATACTTCTTGACCTCTACCTTAAAGTCTCTAAGGAATGCACACGTCTTGTGGCTAATGGTAATTCCTTTCAGAGGCGGACAGCTTGCGCAGTTCCAAAACAGTATTTGGAATAAAAGTTTTTTACCTGTGAAGGTGTTTTTAGAATTAAGTTCTTAGAAGACCGTAAACGTCTAGAATGTGTGTCGTATAAGAACTTAAAACGTTCTTTGAGGTAATTTGGTGAAGAGCGTATGAACAATTAGTGTCAAAATATGAGTAGATATTACGGCGAAGGCAGATCGGAAAACACTTCAATTTCATGCCATAATGAGAAAATGTATGGTCATATTTGCGTTGGCCAAATATAAACCTAATGCAGATATTTTGAAGCCGCTCATTTTATTAAGTTGTGCTTCAGTGAAGTCAAAATAGCTGGTATCAGCGTAGTCAAGAATTGGAAGGAGAAACTGTGCTAGCGCATTTTTTGTGGTAGTGGAAAAGAAATTACAAAGTAATAATAATAATATCTTGGGACATTATTTACACACGGCCATCTGATCCCAAATTAAGCAGAGCTTGTACTATGGAAACCAGATAACTGATATACTACATTTACTACTTTCTTTTGTAAAGACATACTTATATGGACTATTACACCCAGACTCAGGACAAACAGACATGTTCATGCACACAAATATCTGTCCTTGGTGGGAATCGAACGCACGACCTCCGGCGTGAAAAGCAAGCATTCGCCAACCACACAACAGGCCCGTGCAAGTCTTCGTAGAGAGCCGGCAAAATCAAAACTAAATATCCAAAATAATGTACAATTGGCGATCGTATAATAATATACAAAAATCAAAACTGGATCAAGCGAATATCTTCTAGACCAAATTACGGGAGTAATTTGGTGACACGCACGTGTACAAACGAAGCCCCATACATCATCATCATATCAGCTGAAAGACGCACATTGCTGGACAAAGGCCCCCCCAAAGCTCTCCATAAATACCGGTCTTGCGCTACTCGCATCTAGCGACTTCCAGCGACCCTCACAAGATCATCGGTCTATCTTGTAGGGGAAAAGACATACAATGTACGGACGCCAGCACATCAAGGTATCTGTCAAATTTTCCCAGTTGAAAGTGGTATGTTTATGTGATAAAGTTGAAAATCTATAAAAGAAATTTTACAAATTGGGGTAGCTGGATACAAATAATTGTACATTTGAGATCAGGTCGGTGGGTACCTATTCTTTGACATTGACAGTGACTTTACTAAGTTTAAACGGCTACAATCTAATAAATATTAAGCTTACACTGTGTTTCTATGTGCGCTTAATTAAGAATATTATTGTTATTGTAAAATTATATCGATCACCGTAGCCTAGTTGGTAGTGCTCCTGCCTACGAAGCTGGTGGTCCTGGGTTCGAATCCCAGTAAGTGCAAATATTTGTGTGATGAACACGAATATTTGTTTCTGAGTCATGGATGTTTTCTATGTATTTATCTATCTATATAAGTATGTATATCGTCGCCTGGTACCCATAGTACAAGCTTTGCTTAGTTTGGGGCTAGGATGATCTGTGTAACATTGTCCCTAGATATTATTATTATTATATTATATTCAATGTCAGATTTATGTGGTGGCCCTGTAAGGACGGTTTGGTCACCATAGAATGACCCATTGAGAGTGTTTTCACCGAGAAATAAATGATCAGCGTTTCACAGAAATAATTAAATACATATGTACGAGGATCTTCTCACCGGTTACTAGTAAAACTTGAAAAATATGTTCTTTGTTTCGAATATTATGTCCTGGTCCCGACTTTGTTTTCCGAACAACTATTTGTGTGGCCCATAAGTAGTTGTTCAGAGCCTGATGTGCTATGTTCCGTCAGTTATTGTTTATGGGACTTATTTCCATAGTTCAGACGTTGTTTTTGAATAAAAAAATAACAAGCTGCTATTTTAATAACACAAACATACACTTAATATTGTCAATTTATGTAGTTTGTGTAGATTTAGCAGGTACATTTTTAAACTCAACCACAAATGTCGGGTGGTTTTACCCTTTGCTATATTTTTTGGGTCGGGATAAGGGTTTTCTCACTTACCTCTAACGAATGTAGGCTGCTCGACGTATAGTAGTAAGTAAAGTTAAAGTAGAACGAGCTTAGAAAGGCACGTGGCTTTTCTTTTGTTATCATGTATCTCAAGATATATAAATAGATATACCAAAATATTCATACATATTTTACTAGAAGATCATAAATTATTTATTTGGTTAACCAACAATTGTTTACTCCGAACTGATATTGGTTTACGTTGACAATAGGCTTGCCTGAGTTTTACAATATTTTAGTGTTATTTCTGTCATGTTGTGGTACATAATATTAATTTTTATTTTATATTTATTTTTATAATAAACTTTTATAAATTATATGTGAGTTTATTTCTTATTACTTCTTCTGTGTCTGGGTACAATATAACTATAATACGTAGAAAATATATAAGTATCTTTATCTGTTGTCTGGTTGCCATAGTTCTGGCTCTGTGGATCAAATTGCAGTGTGGTAGTTGTCTTAAGATATTTATTATCTATTAAGTTCAACAGCGTCAGTAGTACGCTCAACATCTACATAGAAAAATATTCCTTATTTTTAAGACGATAAGATCTAGTCAATGTCATTTAGTAGAAAATACCTTTTTTTTTTGTTTTTTTGTTATGGCAAAGGGAATGCCTACGCATGCCACCCGCAAAAAGTCGTAGACACTTTTGGGTATGTCGGAGTCGCACCGACTAAACCTAACTGCCGTGGACTTCTCTTGGCGCCTGATGGGGGAGCCCCGGGAACACGGGTATGCTGCTCCGGTACACCCATTTTGCGCCATGTCCCAGATGGTCCAGACAAGTTCCCTGAGAGGAGCTAATAAGCCAACTAACTAAGACAAAAAGACAATGCCCGCAGTAGCGATATAAAAACCCTATACCACGCGAGACTTTACAAACATACATTTCACGGACATAGTTCACCAATATAATTTATAACTGTATTGTGAAATGATATTAGGAACCTCAATATCATTTTTGAAGACCTGTCCATAGATACCACACATGTATGGGTACGATGAAAAAAAAAATTTTGAGTTTCAGTTCTATGTATGAGGAACCCCCAAAATTATTATTATTTTTCTATTTTTGTGTGAAAATCTTAATGCGGTTCACAGAATACATCTCACGGACTCTCTCACTTACCAGGTTTCAACATTACAGCTCTTATAGTTTCGGAAAAAAAGTGGCTGTGACATACGGACGGACAGACGGACAGACATGATGAATCTATAAAGGTTCCGGTTTTTGCCATTTGGCTACGGAACCCTAAAAAATGCTTATTAGCTAATAAACCTAACGAATATGAGTGAATTTGTTTCTTGTTACGATTTTATGTCTTAAATACTTAACAGGTGGTAAATTTTGTAACATTGTCAGAGGTACATTTAAGGATATAGGCATCTTTTTATTTATAAAAAAGTTCTGTTCTCGACCGATAATGCGAGATAGAGCTTTACGCGGTTGAAGCCGCGAACGGAAGTTAGTATAAAATGTATTCAAAATTTGTTTTATTAAAAGCTTTAGCAAAGTGTTTTTTTTACTATTTATAGACTTGCTATCCAAGTTCCCAATTATAATTTATATCTAAAACAATTTGGCTATACCCATTACCTAAATACGTTCGCACTTGTGTGTTATCTAAACATTATCACGAACCTATCATGCACTTCAATTACATGATTAATACATTTTTATCTGAAACACTCACCATTATTAAGCTATTGACGTCAAAAGACTCTTGTAACTTGTGTCACTCTTGTACACAATCCGATATATCGTACTTGGGCGAGTATGACCACGAATACGCCACGACCACCGTCATACTCCATGCCCCTCAGTTTTCATTTGCATCGATGAATTACTTCCTCCGATTTCAAATCGAACGAACGGCCCGTCTCAACATCGTCACTTGTATAATCTTTGGTAACCGTACTGAGCCAGGGTATGAACCGCACCTTGGGAAGTGTAACTAGATGAGCTCGACAAACGGATGTGCGATTAACGCTTATGCGACAAAACTGTACTGCGACTCACCATAATTCGAAAGCATGCTTGTGCTACACACTGAAGATCGACATCTCGTAAAAAGCGATTGGCTTTCTGGCACTTCGCCGTTTTGTCGCATAAGCGTTAATCGCACATCCATTTGTGGAGCTCACGTAGTACACTCCACCTTGGGACCCATTTTCGGGCGTGGATTAGTTTGCGTTTATAGTCGTATTTGCTAGACGGTTTAACGGGTTTGAAGTCAAATGGATTAACTATAAAATTCATGAAATACAAGAGTTGTCAAAAGACACAATATATTATGTTTTATGTAATTCGTTTTACCGTATACATCGATCACAGTAGTATAGATTCGATAATTCACGATCTTTGTGGAATAGTTGCGAGCAACTTATTTTGCAACCTAGAGATATTTGTATAATAAGGTTGCATTTGTCGTGATTTTATTTTATAATGGTTCGCCACTCTCAATTAGTACGATGAACATTTAAAAACTCCTGTAGGGTGGATTTTAAATTGTAAAAATATTAACCAACTCGCGTCCCCTAATAATAGTAGTAGCCTTTCAAATAAATTTACAGCTGTAAAAAGTAGTATAACGGGGTGGACGTATTAATTTCTTACATTATAGATATAATTGTAGTTCTTGAAAAATATTAATTAAAAAATGTTTTTATTCACGTGGACTTTAAAAAGCCAAGCGCTTTTTTAAATAGTCAGAACATGTTTGTAGTAATATAGTTAAGTTAAGTTCATAATAATTTCTAAGTTCAACCCAAAAAGTAGTGTTCCCAAGGCATAGAAAAAATAACATGTAGACATAGTATAAGTGAGTATTGATTGGTTTTAACCTAATTAAAGAGGTGCTTCAAGGACTATTTATCATCTCCGTAGCAAGTTTGGCGCACGCAACTGATTATACATATTATCCACGCATAGGAGGCACGCTCGGGCTATCCCTTTAGGTTACCGTGTAAAATAATTGCATGATAAAATAATACTTTTAGGAAGCAAATTATGAAGAACGTTTAGTATTATTTTTACTATAATAATATCCTGCGACTTTATTCACTCACGGCTACCTGATCCTAAACTATGCAGACCGTACACTATGGAAACCAGATAACTGATACACTACTTTGCTTTTATAAATAAATATTTATATAGATAATGACATCCAGACTAAGGAAAAACAGACATGATCAAACACACAAATATCTGTCCTGGGTGGGAATCGAACCTACGCGCTACGTCCTGCGGCGTGGAAGGCAAGTATCTACCAACCGCACTAACCGGCTGTATCAATATGGTTTTTCGTACCACACGCAAGTTAAATAAATACTTAAATCAAACCCTTTTTTAATATGTATATTGACGTATTTTAATAATACTTGACATGACTATCTGTTTACTACACTACACTACCATGTTCACTTTTTATCTTACGTCAAATTACTGCTTTACGTCATCCGGTTATAAGAAAAAAGGTGCTACCCATATAAGAGAGTCGGAACAACCTTTCATCCAGAATAAATACTTATACCAACGGATAGAAAAAATACTTGTAGACGGCCCGATAATTACCGCGGACGGATGCCAGAATATATATATAATATAATAAAAAGTTTATTTGCCACAAAAAAATAAATAAATTACAAAATTCGGATTCTTTACCATGATACATACGAATTACAATAAGTACTGGTCCTGGTTCCCAAACTAGGCTGAAGCCTGTATCTTGGGAGACAGTGCTCAGTCAAGGATGTGATACAATAGACAGACGTGTATCAATCACAATTAAAAGTAGATAAATATACAAACAATAAATATACAAATACTAATAAACAAACAAACAAAAGAAGAAGAAAATGAAGAATAAAATATATTCTCCATTTTCTGGAACAACTTATTGGCAACCCTAGGTACAGATACGCTATTTGCCTTGTAGTATATGTAAACACTAACTAGTCCTCTCCTCACGTGCTGACCTGATGTGAACTGATGACATTATTTCCGCCAAGTAATTGCGTTCTATCGGAATCGCAAACACTCGCTCGATTAGTCAAATACTTGTTGTTTGACTTTGGCTGGGTTAATTTAATTCAATGTCTGATAGTTACTCCTTGTAATAATATTTGACGACCTTTGTGTCCATGCGGTATAAGCCGTCCAGTTGGGACTTTGTGCAGTAAATCGCGAGTTCGAATCCCGCACCTGACAAACTTTTGTGCAAAAACGAAAAATTGTCTTGGGGCTAAGAAGGTTAAGATACTCCTGGGATGACAGTGCTTTCGGGAGTGGAGGGGTCGGGATGTCTTAGACTGCCAATGGATTTTTATTTTGATTGACTGAATCGAATGTCGAAAAAGCGTTTATACCCTAACTTCATTCAGAGATTGTACTTGTGAGAAACTCATTAATAAGCGTTCCTTCTACTCTATAAGCATTACTTCTATTTTCATTGCATTACACATGCAATGAAAATCATAGTGCTTTTCATTAAGAAGACATTTTCAATCAATTCTAGCTCAATTTCATTAATTCAGAGTCTGGAATGGATTAGGTACAATTCGAAACAATTTTCAGATAAATTAATTCTACACTTTCAAAGGGAGCTTACTTGACTTTTATTACCGTAAGGTAATTAATTTACACCTGACTGTGTTAATTATTTCCCTACAAAGGGACATTGTTCAGGAATCTGGTAATATGTAAATTGCTTGTTTAAGACTGAATTATTGCGTCGTTTGTATATGTCTATATTGGCGTACTATTTTACGTTCATAAGTATTTTACAAAATAGTAATTGGTTATATAGCCTATCACGTGATGACACAAGTCACGTTCGTTCGATCGTCTTTCCCATGAGTAGAGGTGACTATACTTATGACCTGGTTCACAATAATGATATAATTATGCTTAGTAAGTAGTTCTAGTTTAATAGTCATTTGGACATGCTGCGGTTTCATGCTCTATGATTTTTTAAAAGTGGTATACCATTATTATACATGCATCAGTTTATTTTTAAACATAACCTAATTTTAGACAAACAAATAGATATAATATACCTAAATGCATTTCTGTCTAACGAGGTCGTATTTCAAATTAAAGCATATTATACAGAAAGGAAGGAATAACGGCTCATTGCATACGAATAGTTCTGTCTGTAAGTCCATTCGTATCCGGTTCAAAGGACCAATTTGTGATTTATTGGACTGGAAACGTACGTACACGGTAACAGGTTATGCAATATAAACGTAAAGTATTGAAAAATAAAGATTATTTCTGAGAAATTATGTGCTTTTATGAGCCTGCAACTTAATTTTTTTTATCTAATAAAAATATTTGAATGGCCACCGGATTGAATTAAAATAATAAGCGAAGGTTTGCGGCTTGTTAATAATAAATTAAATAAACAACAGCGTAAAAATTAAATTTAAATATGTGGATAAAATATAATATGTTTATATTTAATTACAATTTTCTTTATATCAATTCTAGAATGTACAGAAAACAATATATAAGAAAATGTAATATAAGGAAGAATAAGGTAATGTTTGTTTTTTGTATGGACATCTATTTCACCGATATTGGTAAAATGATTTTGATTATTTCGTATTTATTCTTAAGCTCATTTCTAGTATTTTACATTAAAAGTTTAAAGCGATACAATCTTTATGATAGTTATCAATGTAAATCCGTCCCTCAAACTATGGCATACTTGTTAACATGTCCTGAGTGCCCTAATGCCTGCACGTTTCAAGAACTAATGGACGCTACTGATAACGCGCAACTCGCAGCTGAATTCTGGGCTGACTTAATTTAGATTGCCATCGACACGCTAAGAATATAATGTAAATCCGTAGCTTAGAAATAAAAAATATCTTCTAAAACTATTTCATGCAAGCTTTAATGATGTCCAAAAAGAACTAAAATATTAGAAAAATAATAATTTATTATGATTAGGAACCAGTTATTTTGTTTTTCTCTTGTAATTAACACAGGGTCAGTTTCTAAATTAAATTTCGCCTCTCAAGGTATTTCTGTGGAAAGCAGTAAAAATAAAGTAGGTCGATCTGTTTTTGAACCTTCCGTAATTATAATAAATTAAATATCAATTTTGAATTTTGTTTTTATTGTTAGAATTGTTATTTGTGCCTTAATTTAACTTCATCTCATTGTGTTTGCAGCCAATAACGATCGTAATAAATTGCGGGCGCGTAAGAGTTAGGTAGGTTGATCCCCAGTTATGCTAATATAAACCTTATAAATTTAAAAATACATAAAAGCCTTTCCATCTTTTAGTAGCGGCACGAAGCCCGTATTGATGGTGTTATATTCCGTGACTCGGATAGCGTGTAACTGTAGATCCTGTTACTCATCATCTTCTACCTATTTGCTTATTCACCTATTGCTGCGGTTGCTGACCTATTGGATTATGAGCGTTACAGAATAAAGAGAGCACCCGAATTTGCATACAGACTAATATGTCTTTTGTAGTTGGCTGGTCTGTATTGAGATTGACTCTTAACAGGAGCTATATAATATCTAGCCTACCGTGGTGATTTTAGTGGGTAACCCTGTGAACTCCCACATAACCCGTAGTCTCCCAAAACATCGGGGACCAATAAAAAGTTACGACCACGAAAAAAAAGAGCTATCTAATATATTCTAGGACGTTATTTACACATCACGAACATCAAACTAAGCAGAGCTTGTACTGTGGAAACCAGATAACTGATATATTACATATACGTACAACTTTTCTTTAGTAAATACATACTTATATAGATAATTATTATAAATGTCTGTTAATAAGCATGTAAGAAATATATTCTATGAATTTTACCTCCAAAATACTTCTTGAGCAATAACGCCATAAAGCAATAGTCTTAATGGTCAACAGGTATTTGAAATTGCTTCGAATACATACCTTCCGACCCTAAGAGTGCTATTTTAACAGTTATTAAGTTTCTTTAACGGTCTAAAACAATGCGCTCTCGGATTTTTACGAAATGAAAATCCACAAATACGTATTTTATGAATAAAATTATATATGAAATGTCTGTGTGTGACTTATACGTAAAAATATATAAAAATTATGTCTATGTTATAGGAAAATGTAAAAAGGTTATGAGCAGCTTCTGAACACTAATTTATGAAATATGAATTATGTCTATATTCAAAATTAAATACGAATGTAAGAGTTTTAATATTCCCTCGGTGTAAGTAAAAGAATTAAAAAAGAAGTTGTTCCTTCCAAAATACCCCTATTTTTAAAACGTCATTCTAAATTACCACCCGCCACCCGTCACGTACAAAACCTCAACATTTTTATAAAAATATATATTTTCATTTATCAGAAGGTAAAAGAATTCAGAAGGAGACAACATGACATTTAGTCCTTTTTTTAATTTCTAAAGAACATTGCTCGTGCCGTTTCAAACTCGTTTCCGCTTTTGATGGAAGTCAATTTAAAGGCTTCACTCTCGGGAGCGGAATTTTCATCTTTAGTACCCTCCTACAAAATGTCACGTAAATTTTCCCTGGAAAATAAATGAATAGTTACGTACCTAATGCTTTCTAGTTTAATTATTGATTACTAGCTGTGCCCCGCGGTTTTACCCGCCGTAAACTTTATAAATTATAGCCTATGTGTCAATCTAGGGTGTCAACTAAATCCATACCAAAGTTTATTAAAATCGTCCTCCCGATAGACAAGTGATTCTCACACCCTAAAACCTTTTTGAACTGATACGATGCAGTGTTATCAAAATCGCTAAGGCTGTAAAATGAATTTATTTATTTATTATATTATTAAGACCAACAGCATTTAACAACAAACTGTTTAAGATATTCAGAGGAAGCAGAAAGTCGTTAACAGGTCTCCACGAGTAAAATCCTGTCCAAAAAAAGTAATAATAATGCATCAAGCAAGCGGGCATGCAACATGCAGCAGGCGGCCCCACGCGAGCTTATCGTCGCAGATGGTTTTAACGCTCACCACCGCAGATTCGGCTTGCTGGCCGCCTTCAAACCACCTGCTCCTCAGCTCGCGGGCCGCCCCACTCCTCCGCGCCTACGCGGGCTTAAATTACACTCTAGGGTATGGCAGACAAGAGAAGAAATATGTCAATAAAACACAGTAGGATATACTGCCTGTGTTTTATAGACAGCTTTCTTTCTTCAGCCACGCAATGCCTCGAAAATAAACTCGTGCAATATTAACATTTTTATATGTCTCATCACACACAATATGGACGAAATACAACTGACAGTTGCCCAAAGTATTTCGTTATGAGCGTTCTTAACGTTGTTGCGAAGAATGTGTTAATATTATGTAGGTATAAGTAGTATATCTACGGACGTGTCTCGGTGCCAGCTATAAATCGCTCACATAGATTCCAGTGCAGTGAGTTTACTGCCTTTTCATAGTATTATGACTGGTTTGGGTGACATTATTGGTCTACGGCAGGAATAAAGTTGTATAGTTCTCTCCGTATCACTCGCCTGTTGGTACCATGCCGTTGTGTTCTTAGAATAGGTGTAAATAAAATTGCTTATTAAAAAAGTATTTATGTTTTGTTGTTGTTTTACCTTTAGTCTGACTCTCTGATTATTTTGAACCATATGGAAATACCATGCGTCAACTGTAAGTGTCATAAACTGTCTATATTTTGTAATTATCTAATGATGTTACGTGCAGTTGTTATGTGTATATGTGAAGAATTCTGACTTAATCCACGTATTTTATACAAAATAATCAAATATCTATAAAGAACCACCAAAGTATATATTTTTAATTTAAATTGGCAACCTCATGCGTGGATAACGTGAAATGACATTAAATAAATAGTAATTAGAAACTATTTACATGGTTTTAGGTAATTGGTACGCTTATACATAAAAAAAAATGTAAGCCGTCACGGGACGCCTGGCAGATGTGAAACATCAACATTATTTTGTAAAAGTAATATGCAGAAGTCGAAGTATAAGTCGAAGTCGAAGTATAAGTCGCAGTCGAAGTCAAAGTCGATGTCGAAGTATAAGTCGCAGTCAAAGTCAAAGTCGAAGTCATGTCGAAATCGAAGACGAAGTCGAAGTCGAAGTATAATTCGCAGTCGAAGTCGAAGTATAAGTCGCAGTCGAAGTCGAAGTATAAGTCGCAGTCGAAGTCGAAGTCGAAGTCAAAGTCAAAGTCGAAGTCAAGTCGAAGTCCAAGTCGAAGTTGAAGTCGAAGTCGAAGTCGAAAAGATCATATTGTGATAGAAACTAAAAAAAAAAAACTACGGCAGGCGTTGCCACGCCAGAAATCTGTTTTACGTGCGGCTATAGATGTTTCACATCAAAATGTTATATGTGAAAGTGAACATATGTTGTCGCTGCCTTACCCATCCGGGAAACAAGCTTGAATCTATATGTGTACTTACGTAAAGTCATATTTACTGTGATCTACAACTATCTAATTCTGAAGAACAATTTTGGAGAGCGGCCTAAACTAACAGTTCTGAAGTAAACAAGCTCTGAAATATTAAACAAAAATATTTTAATATTTCAGCCAAGTTTCATCGAAAGTCAAAAATAGAAATATTATCCCTATGTTCTAACATTTACTCCGAGAAACAAAAAATGTAATCATATACAGGGTTTCAGTCTGCATTGCATGCATGCATCTATTTGGAAAATGCCTCATAATGCAAAATTATGAATATAATGACTTGTGACATAATGATTTTGGTTGGTGCAGTCAATTTAGTAATAAAACCCATATCTAACTGTCACATATCAGTCGAATAGTTGCTATACGATGCCAACAGATGGCGCAAAAATTTCGCTTTGAATGTGTTAGAACAGGATTCGCAGTAGTTAGTAGTAGTTAATTGGTTTCATTCAGAGATTTAGGCATGTTTATATTTTGTCAGTGATCGAAATTTATTATTCTCAGGAAAAACAATCGAAATGTATATAACAGTGCAAACATAGAAAGGATTGATTTTCTCTATAGAAATAATTTTTAACACCCGACAAAAGGAAAAAGTTAAAATAAAACAATGTTTTAAGTCACTGTAGGTATTAAAATGTATAAGAACTTAATCTGTATGTAGCTGCAGTTGTATTAAGTGTATTTTCTTTTTTAGTTTACTAAATTTTAAAGCATAGTGTTCTCGTATAAGTAGACCGTATTTGTTTATACTTATATTAGATTAACCCATATTGGGAAGTGTCACGCACAAACCCAAGAGGTTTAAGTGACACTGTAGGTATTTAAATAAGTTTATCTGAATTGTAATGTGTTTTTGATAATTAATAAAAAAAGAGGGGTATTATAAGATTGACGTCATTGTCTTTATGTGTGTGTGTATGTCTGTGGTATCGTAGCTCTCAAAAGGAAGGATGCGGTTTTTTATTTGCGGTTTTCTTGCAATGTACAACAATGTAACAATGTAAGACTATCGGCTCATTTCCAAAATTATGTAATTATAGTTAGAATCAGGGGTTTGTAACGGTTAGGTTATATTATAAGATTATTGTTTGACATGCATCAATCGTCACCTCCATGCCACGGTGGAGTTCATACTGACTCAAACTCGGCAGAGATATGGGGCAAATTTCTTGGAATGAGTTAATTAATGCTATTGCTTATAAAATGAATTACCTTATGCAATATTAAGCGGCACTTTAATATCCCATCTCAAATTTCTAGTGGTTGATGGCCCAAATCTATGGGTGTTATGTGGACTCAATTAATAGTCAAAAATTAACACATACAACAGCGATAAATACATAGGATAGTTATTAATTTCATTAAAACTATTTTAACTACTTATATTATGGACGAAACAGTACAATGGCAGACTTAAAGTTGAATACCTATTTTCACAGTTTTATCAAGGTGCAAAGGTAAAGAGTCAAATGCACTAAGCTGCGATATTACATAAAGAAATTGATGTACAGACTCCGGCACATTAAGCTACCCCAATCTGTCAAATTTCTTTTATAGATTTTCAACTTTATCACATAAGCATAAGGTTCATTTTCAATTGGGGAAATTTGACAGATCGGGGTGGCTTGATGTGCTGGCGTCTGTACGACGGCGACGCGCGACGGCCGTCTTTTCTCTCAGTTGACTCGAATGTACAGAGGTAAGTGAGGTGCACAAAGCTGAGATATTGCATAAAGACATTATAAATAAATAAAAAGGTGTTTATTCATGTATAAGCTTTTCAAAGCGCCTGTACATAGTCAGAACATGTTTGTAGCAATATATATTTAATCTTATATTACTACAAACATGTTCTGACATATTTTCAGGTACATATAGATATTTAGGTACATGGATTGTATAAAAACATTTACAGTAAGATTTATTTTATAATAGTAATAATATTTAGCTAGCTTATATTAAGTTACTGTCAAAGAGAACATGTATAGGTTTAATTATCGAAATTTTAAGTTTGAGCTGTTTTTATGACACATTGTTCCTACCAGCTGGTACAGATAAACAATTATTAATAGAACGTTATAATGTAGAGAATAAAATGATGTACTATTACTACTTACGTTGCTACTACATCAGCATAACTTAACTTTACAATACCATAGCTTACTATAATACTTACCTACCTACTCAATTCACGACTGCGAGGCCTTATTCGACGATTTGGAACAAAAACAATACGAACGATAGTCAAAATGCGTTTAATTATCGCCATTGTAGTAGGTACTCCGAGGATTCACGCCGGATTAATACGCGGCCGAAAATAGGTAGCTATATCAGTCAATCAATCAGTAAATTCAACGCATACGGTTGCCGTTTTTTATTGTATATTACAGTAACAGTATGAGATCTGACGACAGTATATAGGCGTCATTTTTATTTTTATTTAGCAAGTATTTATTGCATGCATTACATATAAGTTATGTATACATATTATTTGTAATCTAAACTCTAATAAAATACCAAATACACAATACTTTTTATTCACTATCACTTTCAAATACCAACATAGTACAATAAATAAATTATATGTGTTCACTTCAACGGTTCGACTGCAAAAGAGGCCGCCCCGCTGGCGCACAGCCATTATAAACACTCTTTTCTTTTGCAACTTCACCGCTAGATAGCGTTGTCGAACCGATGTTGCCAACATATTTTAGAAAATTATATATTCACCTACAAAGTGTAGGTGTACCTTATATTTGATACCTAATTTTTCTGTGAACTTATTATACCATTTACCCGTTTTAATTTCATACAATTCTTGTCCATCCTATGGTTGTCTGTAAGAAATCACAGGTAGCGATAAAACCGCCCTTTGTACATTATTATGCTACTATTTATGTTCTATTTTTGTAATCGATTTGGTGTACAATAAAGAGTATTGTATTGTATGTTTAAGTTGAAATTAGAGAATGATATCTTGATTGCTCTATATTTACAAGAGACTTTACATCATCATAGCAGCCGAAAGGCCCACTGCTGGACAAAGGCCTCCTCCAAAGATGTCCACAATTACTAGTCTTACCCTACCCGCATCCAGCGACTTCCAGCGACTATCACAAGATCATCAGTCCATCTTGTAGAGGGCCTGCCCACGCTGCGTATTCCAGTTCGTGGTCGCCACTCTAGAACCTTTCTGCCCCAGCGGCTGTTGGTTCTACAAGCTATACTATTGCTATATTATTGACCATTCTTTGATTGTCTGGAAGAGATCACATTTTAGTGATAAGACCGCCAATTGTATACTTTCTAATTGCATGCTCCTGTACTGTATGATTTTAATATTGGTGTACAATAAAGAGTTAATCTATTTATCTATCTATCTATACATATACTCTGCCCACTGCCACTTCAGCTTGGCAATTCTTCGGTCTATGTCGGTTACTTTAGTTCGCCTGCGGATCTCAGACTTTCTGATTCGATCTCGCAGTGAAACTCCAAGCATAGCATTCTCCATTGCTGCTCAGCTACGAGAAATTCAACAAAAACAATATAAATGTTGGTTACTATGCGGCGGATTATCGCTATACATGGTAATAATCCGTGGATTCATGCCGGATTATCCGACGCTGGAGATAGGCAGCTATATCAATCAATCAATCTGTAAATTAAACGCGCTGAAGAAAAATCAATATGGTTGAGGATTTTTATTTCAGATGGATGTTCTAGTATGAGATCCGACGACACTATTCCGGCGTCATGTTTAACTCCTGACACAAAAAGAGGGTATGAGTTTGTGTCTGTCTGTGCCAACGTAGTAGTATCAAACAGTTGCACCGATTTCGATGCGGATATTTTATTTGAAAGCCAAGTTCCTTACGGTTTTTTGGTTTGCTACATCATTGGTTAATATGGGTTCAGCAGTTTAATAATAGCTCTTATCCAAAATGATGTAATTGTGGTTGGAGTCGGGAGTTTTCTAACGGGTGGGTTAAGTTATTAGTTGAAATCAGTAGGTGAGTTGACAGGCCTGTTGGTATCGTGGTTAGTGACCAGACCAGAGTGGGTGATGAGCACGGTTATTTGTTCTGTGTCTGGGTACAATTCATCTTTAATCTGTATGTATTTAGGCTTTGCCTAGTTTAAGATCAGATGGCACTGTATTGTATTGGTATCAAGATATTTATGTATAGTTAAATCTTGATTAATAATAATAATATATATAATATATCTGGGGACATTGTCACACAGATCATCCTAGCCCCAAACTAAGCAAAGCTTGTACTATGGGTACCAGGCGATATAGAACATAACTAGAACATACTTGGCTATGAGGCCCTAAAATATCGATTTTACTTTTTATCATTTTATTTTGTGCCGCGGTGGATTTCAATATAGACTCCCTACTTGTTTCTTTAAACATTTGATAAAAAATTGCAAATGTGTTGGGGTTCCGAGCTTATAATTCTTTAATTATTTTGAACGACTAAAACACCATTATCGCAATTGATTTGAATATAAGTATACTAAAATGGTATAATTATTTTCAATAGCTTATGTTCTTTATAAAGACAGAATTAAATTGTTAGTTAACCAAACTTGAATTTAAAGTATTGGAGATCAAATTTTTACGTAATTGTAATACGTTTATATATAGAATTTTTACTTCCTAAACCTAATGTTATCCGTTTATCATAATAATTAAAGAAAAAATGTATGTTATTAAAATGCAGATAAATGTAAAAATAGTGGTGGCGCTTCTCGTATTAAAAGCCTACTATTTAGGATGATTTGAATATAGAAAGATAATAGGCCTAACGATAATAATAATATAGAGTAGGCCTTTTCTTCTGAATAGTGAGGTCTTAAATGCCTCAAGGGCGAGACACTTCTTTTTCAATTTTAAAATGTGAAACGTGCGTGGTGGTAATTTGCTACTACCTGCAGCATATCATAGGTTCGTTCCTCGCACAAGTAAACAGTTTCTGAGGCTAATAGATAGTAATTCTAAGTCCGAAATTACTTTGCGTCCATGAATTTTACGCTTGTAAGCCTTTTGCGATACAGAAATTTATTTCCCAAGTGGAAAATAATTTTTTTTCTAGTCTGACGAGTCAGTACTCTAAAAAAAAGAGAAACATAGGCACTGATTCGTTACCAGAGCAATATATGGTTTGTAAAACGGTATTGAAACTGTTTAATCAAACTGCAGCGCTGTGGTTGTCATTGCTTTGAAGCAGTCGTCCAGAGAATTCATCTCCATGGTCACTCGCACAGTATCAACGCTTTGGTCAGCTAGCCTATTTTCTATGTGTCATATTTACGTGCAGTAATTTCGTTTCTATCCCTTTTCATACAACACAGTACGAAACAGCACGAGTAGATAGGACGGATGATAGATATATATTTTAAATTAGTATTTTAGTTTAATAATGACTTTTATAGGCAAAATTGATACCTTAGGTTACAATATCGTAATTTTTATAGAGTCCTTACGTTACTATTGAAAAATATTCTACATATATTTCAATAGTCTACATTAAAACACAGCCCATGTTATTTGCTGATAATGGCGTGTAAATGAAGTGAAAAACAATTCAGTCAAGTACTTTTTAAGTCTACCGCATACAAAAAACAATTAAAAATGCAAAAAAGAACTCTTTAATATCTTATTTATATTATTCCATTCTTGAGGAGTGTTATGAATATTCACTGGCTTTTTATCTCTGAACCGTTAGCGTCCACTACCAGCAAAGCCCTCACCAAAGATGAACACAATGACAGTCTTGCGTTATCTACATCCTACAGTCTCCAGCAGCACTCATAAGATCATCGGTACACCTTTAAAGGGGCCTGTTCATTAAAATTAGAAACACTATAGTACAATTGAACATTGAACATATACTTTACATATAACTTCGTATATATTAAAGAATAGGCTATACTTGCTGAAGCAAAAAATAATGGTTTCAGCAGACGGTCCCTCATTTTCTATATCACTTATATCACAAAACGTTGTCGGATGATTTCGGACAGCAAATTAAAGCAAATGTCTTCGTACTCTGACGTCCAGTGTCATACCTACTCATTTATCATTCAGTGTGTGTGCTATATGATATGATAGATGTTGCACCAAGCTACGATATGTGCTTTTAAAGGTGATTTTCCAACTACCATGACGGAAAATCATATAGCCCATCTGACTGGTATCCATAGTTTAGGATGCTTGCAGCACACGTGGTATCACTTCACGCGTTGCCGATCCACTTCCTATCTTATCGAGCAACCACTTTACTCACAATCACTTAAGGCCAATAATTCAGCGCGTAGCCGATTTTATTTTTGTATACGATAAAAAATGGAGGCAGTTTCGAAAAAAATATTCTAAACTTATTTAAACGTTATAACATCTCTCTCTTTTATTTGTAGCTTGGATTAAAATAACAGCACACACATAACTGTGAATCTATATATTAAAACTGCTTTAATACGAGCACCAACGCGTTGAAATGTGTTTGTCTTAAGTAGTGTAGGGTAAGTCAGCAATTGAGTCAAAAACACTCATCAAAGATAGCAAAATCGTAGCAGAATTTCAAATGAATGAGTTTGAGTTAAAAGGCTGACAAAAAACTGTTGTCAACTATTACCAAACCTCCAAATCATGACCATAACGTTCATTAGATCAGATCGATCGTGCTACTCATTACGGTTCCTCTATCCTTTGGGTACAATTTAATTGGCTTACATTCAACAATGTTCACAATTACAAGAGTTTGAGCTTTGAACACAGAAACATAGTGAGAGTTCACATCGCCAATAATGGCTTCATTAGCTTCGTACAATACAGCTAGATTGGACCTGGCTAGATTGCTTCCGACTCGGCTATCTATGGCAACTGGGATTAATACCTATTGGAAAGGTAATTCAAAACACAAGGCCGTGAGAAAAACTATTGTTTCACATCTTTTCATCTTCTCTTTTTCAATACGTACGGTATACACAATGGTCGCGGGAAGCCGCTGGATGCTGGAAGCGCAAGTCCAGCCATTGTAGAGATATTTGAGGGTGACGTTTATCCAGCTGAGGATATCCTTTGGCTGATATGATAATGATGATACAAGGTTGAATATAAACAGTGGAAAATACTTAAGGAGACTTCTCTATCCCATCAATTGAAACTGAACGATTGAAAGAAAACTAGTTTGTGATATGCGATATTTTTGGAACGAAGTTCCTTATCGCACGTTGTGAAAGGGGGCTAGACGGAAAAGTTGTCACGATACCTTTTGCAGCTGTACGGCGTGCGCATGTTTCTCTGTCTCTCTCTCTCTCTCTCTTATAGAAAGCAAGCCAGATATTTTCATTTCTATTTCGCATTGAACAGTGTGGTGTCGCGACAATTATTTTTGTTGTGTGTATACAGGTTTTTTGTACATAATAAATAATAAGAAATAACTTCGTTCCATCCGGGTGTCCCTTGACACCTCTCAAGTTTTTTTTTGTTGGCTTCGTTATTTTTGTATGGAACGTATTTTTGTTTATTTTACATGTTGATGTGCTAGACGTTATTCGGTTTTCAAGAGCAATTAAGCTCTTTATGTTATATTAATACACACACATTTATGTTATAATGTATGTATGTATGATGATGATGATGTCCTCCCGGCTAAATTTCGACCACGGCGGCCAGTCTCAATGGAGATTACCTAATTGCGCAGAAGATATTATAGTGCACAAGTGTGTGCACAAATACAGGGGCACTTTCTATTCCATCACTCTCATGATCCGATGGGACGACTAGCGACACGACTGGAAAGAGGTCAGGTACAGGACCGACGGCTTTACGTGCTCTCCGAGGCACGGGGGTATAATACCGCCAACTCCCAGACTTCGGGCTGATACTGAGAAATTTCTTTTTACGGAAAAATCCCAAAATCACTTTTTGTTCTGACCCGGGATGTGAACCCAGAACCTCATTGTCTGCAGTTGAACACGCTACTGCTCGACCTACGAGGCAGGTTTAATATGTATATGTTGGCAATTGTATATATTGTTTCAGGCACTTCTAGGTTATGCCCAAAAAGTTTATACGGTCCAAATTTGACTCTCCATAAAAAAGTTTATCTGTATCACGGATCTATTTGAGAAAGTTAAATAAAACCTTTTATCAGATGCCCATGAAACCATAGATCAGTATTCTTTGAAAAGTTGAATGAATGAGTTTTTGAAGTAAAATGTCTTTAGCATCTTTCAATTTGAAAATTCAATGGAACAAAAAGCGAATATAAAAAGAGAATGATATAGATTGTAAAGCTATAATGGGCATTATGGTTGATCAGTGGCTATCATGATCCAGTGATATTGAACTGATTCTTTATTAACAAACTTTGTTAATTCTATATTGGAGATCATAAACTAAATAAATTATTTTTGTTATAACGGCAATTGTAATACAGACTATGCTATTAATAATTTCAACTGCCTAACTATTTACGAAATACAACCCGCTGACACAGAGACACATATTGATGAACAGACGGTCGCATAGTTATAAGCTTCCGTTAGTAACCGTTGAGTACGGAACCCTTAAAATAAGGACAAAGTAAAGAGCACTGATCTTTATTAGCAGACAAAGGTAGACAAAATATATATAGAAAAGTCACAAGTTTCGTCTATTTTTTTTCGCTACAACCTTTCATCTTGTTACCAAAAACCCAGACGTACAGAAGCTAGCACATCCAACTACGTCAATCTGTCAAATTTCTTTTATAGATTTTCAACTTTAGCACAAAAGCATAAGGTTCACTTTCAATTGGGGAAATTTGACAGATTATGGTAGCTTGATGTGCTAGCGTTTGTACGACACTTAGTATTTCTCCCAATTTCGTTCCGACCTAATCCAATTCGGGAACGTATTTCATATGTTTTTATATGACATTTATCCAGCTTTTACTAGTTCTGTCTAGTTTACACAAGGTGTTGATGGCTTCGAGGGTCATATATTTTTATTGGAGCAATAAATACGCAAACATCCTTCAGCGAAGTTTATTTGCAGAAATAAAGTTTCTTCGCAGAAATTATGTGGACTTTGTACGGAATCTGTCGTCTGCAGGAGAAGGAGGTTATGTTTGTTTTATAATAAGTAATTGGAAGGGTATATTGAAATGATTGGGTTATTGAACTGTTTGTTTTATTGGCTGTAGTGAAGTTTAGTCGGTTCCATTTGATCTCTATTGAATGAGGGCAACACTTGATTTTTATTTGTTTTTAATATACGATTGAGCTGCTGAGAGATTTTTGCTTTCACCATCTGTAAAAGATCGGCGAGATTAAGCGCTTACCCACGTGGTCACTCTAAAGATGGGTGACCGCCAAAGTGGTATTATTTCTGGGCATTCGTACTTCGAATTGTAGTGATTAAGATATATCGGCGGTTTGAACAACTCTGACTCTAAGAGCCTGTGTACACCACGTGTTTTAAACGCCGTTGGCGCGTTTCTAAAATTCTAAAACGCGCGTTAACGACGCGCTTTTATCCTACAGAGCTTCGTCTGACTTATGTACTTGCGTATCGCGTCTGTATCGCTACAAATGCGCGTTTAAAAAACGTGATGTGCATAGGCTGTAAGGTAACCACTGTAATGAAAATATGTGACTTAATACAGGTCGACAGGAAATTTGCCACGTTTCTTTAAAAGTATTATACAATGAAGACATAATTGGCTAAAGTAATTCTTATCATCAATATTCAACCCGTGGTTCAAAATAAGTGATTTTAGAGAAAAATGAATTTACTGCTTATTTCAGTTGGAATGCTCCGAAATCTTAATTACCAGCCAGTTATCCATTTGTAACTGTCCTGAACCTGTTTATCAATATTTTGCTAGCAGTTGATAGAAAATAAATTTGGTATATCCTTCCGACCGACTTGTCTACGCTATTTCTATTTAATTACGCCCTCTAGGAGGTAGCGCGCATATAAGCTCTTAAAATTCTGAAAGATGGGTGTTCAAAAATATTGTATTTTTCTGTCTGCATGTCTATTCAATAATGTGCCTCTCTGTAATTATTTAACTCCTAAATGTTTCTATTTAAATTGTAAGCAATAAACTTGCTCTAGGCATTTTTAGTTCAAGTCAATAGTTCTAACTGCTACCTTTAATAATAAGAATATTCTCTAACAATTACAAACAAAGTTTACTGGAAAACATCTTTTCCTTGAAAAGCTATATTTTTGGAATGCCTCCTAAAATATTTAACTTTTCAAAGAAAATTTGTTTTCCAGTAAACCTATTTGCTATTTTATAAACTTTACCCCTTTTGAAAAGGATAAATATTTAAATGAATTATCTAGTTCTATAAAAAATACATTAAATTACATGTCAAATGTTAATTAGTCATAATAATCAATTTCATTAATATAAGGTACAGTCAGCTCCAAAAGTCGATGAACAGAATGTATATTTAACAGTACAGTTACGGCGTCAAATCAGGGTAATCTAATGATATATTTAATGGATGTGCTGGCGTCTGTACAGACTTTTTATCCATTAAATATTATCATTAGATTACCCTGATTTGACGCCGTAACTGTACTGTTAAATATACATTCTGTTCATTGACTTTTGGTGCTGACTGTACATTAGTTATCGAAATTAAATTTATTTTATGAAAGGAATGCGCTTATAGTATGCCCTATTTGCTAAGAATTTTTATAGCATTTTTTTAAACTCAATTATTAGATATAGTACGAGTACATACTAACGATACTTTTGTTGGATGAGTGTAGTTTAAATCAATTCACAAGTACAAGCATACAGTTAACCACTACTTTATGAAGTCGTAGCAAAGGCGTAGCAACATAACTGTACATACAGTTTTCATGAACCCCACAGTCTTTATAAACTTAAAACAAATCACAGTTGAACGACCAGACGGAATGCTTTTTATTTTTTTTTATTTGGCGACGGCCCAAAAGTTAAGCCTATATTAAGAGTATAGTAACAAAAAGTACGTGCCAAAGCCACTTGGTTGGTTTCACGTAAACAAGGCTTCCGTGACCGGTGAAGTAGTTCAGTATCAGATTTAGGTGAATGTTGTCAACATTTCTAGTATATTCTCTTTGGCGGTTATATTTTTGGTGGCAAGACTTACAAAATAAAGGGAAAAGCTATTTTAGTTTAAAAGATGTAGAACATAAGCTTATTGGACGATTCACACGAATTGAACTCGCAGGAAACGTGTTTCTGTAGGCGATTCGCACGAAGCTAATTTATTGGTGTGCGAATCGACACCTCCAAAAATATGTAGTAGGCTATTGGCAGACATTTTATTTTAAGGAATAAACAAAATTAAGTACAGTCATACACAGTCGTCACTGATATAAACTAAAAAAATAATTCAAGTCTTAATAAAAAATATTTACTTGAAAGTAAAAAAGATTTGCATTACATAAGTAATAATTATCACTTAAAACGTGGCATAGCTAGATGCTTATCAATACAAAACAATAAGAGAAAGACAGCAATATTTGCCTATTATAGGAAAAAATTAAAGAGAAAGCACTATATGCTATCACACTCACTCGCGTAAATCTATTCTTCATAGTTTTTTTTTACTTGCGGTTAGGGAGACTTATCTATTGCTCTGTGATCAATATTTTCACATTTTTATCGTCAAATCAGGTCATGGTGAGTTTAGAGGATGTTAAATACTTAGTTACAATTTTAAAAAAGATAGTTTTTTGTTTTTCTTTCGTATTAAAACACATTTTACCCTTATTACTTCTGAACTCAAGTGTACTTTATCTTAACTGCATCATAAAAAACAATTTGTGTGCCATTAGCCTACTACATATTTTTAGAGGTGTCGATTCGCACACCAATAAATTAACTTCGTGCGAATCGCCTACAGAAAAAAAAATATTATTTAAAAGAGTCGATTCGCACGTTTCGTGCGAATTCAATTCGTGCGAATCATCCAATAAGCCAGAACATAGCGTTCTTTTTTTGAACGGAAATGAACCTTCACTTTACAAAAGGCACAAATAATTAGACATTTTGATAATTAGACATGGCGCTCGAGCCACAGTAAACAACAGCTCCGTAAACAAAATTAAATAATAAATAGTAAACAGTATTTTGCCGAAAGTATCGCCGTAAAACATCATAAAGTGAATTAATATCTGCACCGTGTAATGTTTGTGAAACCAAATATGATATATTCTTATACGTAAATACGACATAACATAAACTACCTATGTGAAATGTGTTAAAAAACGACAAAACCAATGAAACATTACTGCCTAGTGACTAATAAAGGACTGATTAAGTGACTAATAAACATACGTGAAGAAAAACATGAACTAAAGTGAGTGAAACTTTAAATTAATGCATATAAATAAATTTACAACATCACATAAACTCAGTTCGTTGATTGGACTTTGAACCCTGCTAGTGACTTGCAAAATATACACGGTAAATTTACGTCACATCCCTAAATACGTAAAGCGAAATTTCAACCACACATTTAATCTGACTGGTGGCTCTGTGGAACCTATGATGAATTGAAATTATCAAGCACCTGAGTTCGAACCCATAGAAGACTGAAATGTCTTTTTGTGAATATGTCTGTACTGATTTAGATATTTAAGAAAATTTGAAGAATTTAAATGGTTTCGTATACAAATAATATCTAAAAAAAAAAAAAAAAAAAATTAATATTATACTAGTTCTTGACTTCGAGAATACGAAGAGAAATTAAACATAAGTTCTGTTAGAAACAAAGAGGACGTTACAATACTAAAGAATTTTTACCAAGCATCGGAGGCGGCACTATACTGGAGACCTGTGTTATTTACATACAACTGTGAGTACAAGATTTGTCTATTTGGGCGTAGACTACTATTATTTGCAAGTGATTATGAGTTTAATGCGATCACCTACTGCAGCTGGCAGTAATATGGATGTGAAAGACGGTTCACTGCCGGATTTGCCTAAGACATATGATGCTGACCAGCAGCATGTAACTCAACGTAGCTATAAAAGGAAGCAGCTGAATTCTCCTGAGCTACCTACCGAATCTGTCGTGTCGCAAAATGATAATATTGTGGCAATGTTGAAGGAATTTACTACGTCTCAAAAAGAAACCTCGGAAAAAAAATTTCACGAGATATCGAGCATAAAGAAACAGTTAACCGAGATTAAAAACACAAATGAATTTTTTGTGCAACAACAAGCCGAAATGCGATCAGAAATAACACAATTAAAGGAATCTAACATTGCGAATGAAAAACATATAAAACGATTGGAAACAGAGTTACAACAACTAAAAACTACTACAAATTATACCACTGATGCTACTCCGACGACTCTTATGCATGAAAGTATTCTAACTGAAATTCAAGAACGGCAAATTAGAGAAAAGAACATTATAATTGTTGGTATACCTGAGTTACAAACTCAAAATACAGATGAAAGACATAATTACGATATGAAAGAGGTAATCAAAATAATAAAACTGCTTTCTCCAGATTGCCCTACACCTATTGAAACCAGGAGATTGGGAAAATACTCTCTGGAAAAATCTCGACCAATAAAAGTTCACTTTCAGTCAGGAATTACAAGCAAAGCTTTGCTTCGAAGCAAAGCTAAACTAGAAACATCTGTATTCAAAATTTACTCTGATCAGACGGTGCAACAACAAAACTACATGAAAAGTCTCAAAGAGGAATTACAAACACGAACCATAAACGGCGAATCTGATTTAATCATAAAATACATCAAAGGCATTCCTAAGATAATAAAAAATCAATCAAAAAACTACCAATAACAAATAACACCCCTAATAGTGATACGGTCGAAACCTGCGGAAACATAACATACCAAATTACAGACAACTACAATAACTTATTCTCAAGTACAAAGTCACTCAAAATTTTCTACGCAAACGTTCGCAGCATAGTAAAGCCTGGAAAACTAGACGAGCTCAAATGTGTCTTTGAATCTCTGCATCATACAATACATATAATAATTCTCACCGAAACGTGGATCAAATCAACTGATGAAGCGAAAAGAATACAATTATTGAATTACTCACATTATTACAGCTACAGATCTTACTCAAGAGGTGGGGGAGTGTCTATATTTATTCACAATAATTTAAGCCATAACTTAATTGAAGAAAAGTGTGATGACGACAACCACTTTCTTTGGGTTTATGTTAAAAAAATTTCATTAACATCGGCGCTATATATAAGCCAGAAAGATCTAACGTTACGAAATTTTTTGAAGAATATACTACGTATTTACAAAATAAAAACCGATGTATTATTTTTGGCGATTTCAATTTCAATATTCTAAAAAGTGAGAAAAACACAAAAGAATACTTAAGCGTACTAAAAGAAGAAGGTTATACTATCTTGAATAAAATTAATGAAAAGTATTGTACTCGAGAAGGATCTACCAGTAAAACAATATTAGACCATGTTTCAACAAACTTAAAAAAAGACAAAACAAATGAAATGCGTTTGGCCATTGTTGAATCTACAATGTCGGACCACAAACAAATTGTATTTGAAATGAAACAATGTAAACCTGAGCCTCCAAGGAAAATCCAGTACGAATCAATCAACTACACACTACTACACAAAACCCTAAAAGAAAGTAAATATGAAAATGAAAACAATTACTATACTTTATTTGAAAAACATTTACTATGGAACGTAAAAAGAAGCAAGGTAACCAAAAATAAAATACTCAACGCAGCAAAAACAGATTGGATTAACAAAGACCTACTCTCAGATATTAATAAAAGAAATGAAGAATGGAAAAAAATGAAAGAAAATCCTAAAGATGAAGTAATAAAAAAATCTTTTATCGACATACGAAATAAAGTCACTGTAAAAATTCAAGCAACTAAAAGAAATTATTACCTAAAAGAATTCACAAATTGTTGTAAAAATCCTCTAAAAATGTGGAAACTTATAAATAACCTTAACTGTAATGAAACCAAGATAAGCTGTGCACCGGAAATACTTGATGGACTTGCAATCGACAAAGCACAAGCATGTGAACATTTTAACACTTTCTTTTCGACAATAGGCTCAAAATTAGCATTCCTAGCAAGTACCACAATAATTTGACAAACACGCTTCCTAAAAATCAAAATAATAGGCAATTAGCAGAATTCACACCTACTACCGCTAGTGAAATAGAGAAAATTATAGATAACCTTAAAACGAATACTAGTGCTGGATTAGATGGTCTTAATGCAAAAACGATCAAATATGTAAAAGACATTATCAAAGATAATTTAACTAAAAGTATAAACTCTTGCCTCCAAGATGGAATTTTCCCTGATAGCTTGAAACTTGCGAAGGTGACACCAATACACAAAGCTGGCAGTAAAGTTAACGTAGAAAACTATCGTCCAATTTCTGTATTACCTATCATTTCAAAAATTTTTGAAAAAATCTTATATAGTAGATTACATAAACACTTAGTTTCTATAAATTTCCTTACCGATAAACAATATGGTTTTCGTCCTAAATCGAACACTTTGTCAGCTACAGTCGATCTTATCACAAAAATAAAAACTAGCATAGACCAAAAACAGGTGGCTTTAGGTTTATTCGTAGATTTAAAAAAAGCCTTCGATACTGTTAGCCATGAATTGCTACTAAAAAAACTGAAAGCGATTGGTATTACTGGGGTGGCATACAATATGTTCAAGTCTTACTTGACGGAAAGGTTTCAAGTAGTGAAAATTGCTGACTGTCAAAGTAGCCCACAAAAAATAACATGTGGAGTTCCCCAAGGTTCTATTTTGGGTCCTTTGATGTTCCTAATTTATATAAATAATATTACAGACATAGGAGTACGGGGTAATATCTCACTTTATGCCGACGATACATGTCTATTTTATTTTGGTAGTAAAGTTGAAACGCTTATTGAACAGGCACAAGATGATCTAAATCGTTTAATTGATTGGTTTGAGTACAATCTATTGACAGTTAATACTAATAAAACAAAATATATAATATTTGCTGCTAAAAATAAAAAAATTCAAACACAACATACCCTTAACATAAACGGTCAAATATTACAAAAATCCAAAGCTGAAAAATACCTAGGACTCATTTTGGATAGTGACTTATCATGGAAGTCACATATAGAAAAAAATAAAAATAAGGTCTCAGCCTTAACAGGCGCATTGCGTGGCATTGTACGTTGTCTTCCCCCAAAAGTTTGCTATGTAATCTACAACTCCATGGTGAAACCCCATTTAGAATACCTTATAGAGATATATGGTTCTACTTACAAATCTTACCTAAGCATCTTGCAAAGAGCTCAAAATAAAATTATTAAAGTCCTTTTTATATATAAGTATCGCACGCCTACACTAAAAGTTTACAGACACAAAGATAATGAATATTTCACAAATATATAGATATAATACATGTTTACTTGTACACAAAATATTAAATAAAAACATACATACACAAATCACGTTTTCCAAAAAATCGTGCACTCAAAAAAGGTACAGAACTAGACAAGCAAATAATATAGCCCTTCAGGCCCCTCGGACAAACTACGGGAAAAGTACTATACTGTATGAAGGAGCACAGCTTTACAATAAATTGCCTAAATATGTAAAAGACCAGAAGTCCATATATACCTTTAAAAAAGCTTTAAAAAAACACATTTTTGAGGATTTAAAATAGTAAAACTTTTTCTTTCTAATAGGTGGCGCAAAAGTACTGGCACTAAAGAAAATACTTTTTTTTTTTTTATATGACATTTTCTGTCATTCTGTTGTTGAAAATTGTGTAGTGAACAAATGTAAAATACACTGAAAATAAACATGGACCGTTTTACTCCCCAAGAACGTGGAATAATTGTGTCAATGTTCTTACGGAATAATTCATCAGTGATAAGAACACAACGTGAATTTCGTCGACGATTTCCCCACCGTCCGGCACCGATTGGTCGCACAATTCGACGCTTTGCCACACGCCTTGAAGCAACTGGCTCAACATTGGATAGACCTAAGTCTGGGAGACCAAGAACAGGCCGTTCAGCTGAAAATATCGATGCTGTGCGCGAAGATGTGGAAGAGTGTCCAGAAACATCAACGAGGCGACGTGCCACGCAATTGGGCATTTCCAGACGGACCCTGCAGCGTATTTTGGTGAAAGACTTAAAGATGTTCCCGTATAAAACTCAAATGACTCATCAGCTGCTGCCTGCTGACCACCGAGCTCGTCTAGATTACTGCCAGCGCGTCATAAACCTCAACCTTGAAGAGGATGATTTTCCTTCAAAATTGGTTATGAGTGACGAAGCGCATTTCCATCTCTCAGGGCATGTCAATAAGCAGAATACTCGGTTCTGGGGCACTGATAATCCGCGCATTATTCAAGAAACACCTCTACACCCACTAAAAGTTACTGTATGGTGTGGCATCTGTGTTGACAGAGTGATCGGACCCTATTTTTTCGAAGACGCTGGAGGCAATGCGATTACTGTCACTGGAGAACGCTACAGAACCATGTTACGTGAGTTTTTGATACCCAGTTTGGACGAATTGGGGCTGGAGCACATCTGGTTTCAACAAGACGGCGCTACGGCACACACAGCGCGCGACACTATGGACTTAGTGAGGGACGCTTTTCCAGGCCGAGTTATCTCTCGTTTTGGCGATTTGCCTTGGCCTGCAAGATCACCCGATCTGACCAGTCCAGACTTCTTTCTTTGGGGTTTTTTGAAATCTCGGGTGTATGTGAACAAGCCACAGACTCTCGCAGCTCTAAAAGAAAACATTCGTCAAGAAATAACGAACATATCGCAGGAAGTGTTACGGCAAGTTATGCAAAATGTCATAAATAGGGCTCAAATGTGTATCAACTCTGGAGGTCACCATTTAAAAGACATCATCTTTAAATCCTAATGGTACGAAATTTAATGGCACAAATATACATTTAAAAAAATCTAAATCTAGTTTTCTAATTTAGAAAAAATGTTATAGCTGAACCAAATAGGGTCTTTACTTTTGCGCCACCCGTTATAATTTCCACATGAACTGTCTCGTCGCCCTAACTTAACTTATTTAGAAATGTTGTTTTCTCATATAAGTGAAATGTATGTATTTCTTTTTGAGAAAATAAAGTTCTTAAACCTTAAACCTTACTATGGCAAGGTCGCTAGAAATAATTGAGTAGTCAGCGACGTGTGTGTGATGCAAGTATCGTAGGCTATCAGATGGGCTCTGCACTCGGATGCCAACTTATAAAAATAAAAAAGTGGTTCTTATACATATCAGACTCTTTCCCTTGGTTACCGTAGCCTAGTTGGTAGTGCTCCTGCCTACGAAGCTGGTGGTCCTGGGTTTGAATCCCGGTAAGTGCAAATAATTGTGTGATGAGCACGAATATTTGTTTCTGAGTCATGGATGTTTTCTATGTAGGTATATAAGTATTTATCTATCTATAAGTATGTATATCGTCGCCTGGTACCCATAGTACAAGCTTTGCTTAGTTTGGGGCTAGGATGATCTATGTGACATTGTCCCCAAATATAAAAAAAAAAGTCGTGCCGCCACATTAATTTGAAATATATTAACTTGTAATAAAGTTAAAAACCAAGTTATTGTAAACATAAAGGCAGAACCCTTTACGTTTACAATAACTGAATTACTTTATGTAGAATTTTAATGTACGGTCAACAGCAAAAGTAGATTATCAAAATCAGATATTAAATACTAATTGCGTTAAAAATAGTGTAGTGGTGAATTGTTAAAGTACGTGAGAGTTAAGTGTAAAAATATAACTTAGTGATACTGCTACCCTATATCATTGATCATTTATAAAACAAATTTTGAGAAACTTCGTCCATTATCTATTATCTACATTTGCCGTTGACTGTACTGTTAGTCTCAGAAATAGTTTAATAGTATAAAAAGATACTTGTGGCCCAACTTTGGCTACCGTGGTCAATTTCAACAGATACAAGCTTACTAAACAGGACATATTGACGGTCACCGTAGCCTAGTTGGTAGTGCTCCTGCCTACGAAGCTGGTGGTCCTGGGTTCGAATCCCGGTAAGTGCAAATATTTGTGTGATGAGCACGAATATTTGTTACCGAGTCATGGATGTTTTCTATGTATTTAAGTATTTATCTATCTATATAAGTATGTTTATCGTCGCCTGGTACCCATAGTACAAGCTTTGCTTAGTTTAGGGCTAGGATGATCTGTGTGACATTGTCCCCAGATATTATTATTATTATTATTATATTAGAAGTGTATGCGTGCACTCTCTGTACCCTCACTCTCTTAATTTGATTGGACAGTCACCCGAGAAAAGTACCCGGCGAAAGTACTGATACAGTTTTATAATAATTTAAATCATGTCCTGGTGGAATTTTCGTTTTTATATTATAGTCCATAAATGTGTGCCCGGATACAGATGTACGCGTTATCCCAGAGCGTGGTGATAACGCCAACTTTCTGACTCCGGACTGCTACTGAGGCATGTTATTTCCAGAAATATTGCAACGATACTTTTTGGCCTGAGCCCAGGATCTCATTGGCTGCTGTTATGCCACAGAAAGACGAACGAGTAGTATAAGAATAAGTAGTATAAATATCTGGATAATAAATTTAAGAACTGGTCCAAAACTAGATAACGAAAACTATCTAGATAACGAAATAAATAACTAGTCTAAAGATTAAGACCGGTTATTAACCAAATTAATAATTAGTCTAAATATATAGATAAAAATATAATATTTAGGCTTAATGAAATAATGAAATTTATTCAGCACTTGGGTATTTACATACACTTGTACTTGTCCAGCTCACAATGTATTACATAAACACAGTTTAAAAACAGTAATTAAAGCAACAAAATATTTTGAATTAGTCCGTCCGTGCGGTCTGTTTCGTCACCTATATTTTTAATATCCTTAAATAAATAATAAATAGCAAGATACTAAGCTATTATTGTTACATTTAGCATTTGTATATTAAAATTAAAAAATTGAAAACAACGAGCAGTTGGCTTAATATCTAGAATTATTAACTAGTCTATGGGAATATATTTTAATAATAAAATTAAGAACTAGTCTTAAGATCAAGACAACTACATTAATAACTAAGCTAAACATTTTGTTCTCACATCATCACGCAAATAAATGATTCATTGATCTATATACCAAAATTGCAATCTTGTCTAAATATCTCGATAACCAAATTAATAACTAGCCTGGCTACATATCTTGATAACAAAATAATGAACTAGTCTAAATATCATCATCATCATCATATCAGCCGAAAGACGTCCACTGCTGGATGTCCATATAGTCTAAATATATCGATAACAAAATTAATAATGAGTCTATATGCCTATAAGTACAAGTGTATGTAAATACCTAAGTGCTGAATAAATTTCATTATTTCATTTCATTATATAACAAATTACTATTCGAAATAAGGGATATAAAGAAGTTACTAAGTAAAAAGGAGAACTAGAAATGGTCTTTCCAAAATCTAGTCAATGTACCAAACGAGTAAAGCGACTTGCCAAGAACATGTCAAAGGAAACGTTATATTGTGCTGCCCTCAGGCAGTTTTGTCCAGTAAAATCTGGATCACTTTTTGGAACAATGCTTCTTTTTGTACGTACTTTGAGCGTTTTCGTGACGGCTCAATAGGGGTAAAAGATGGACGATTTTAAAAATTTCGCCAAGATTTTACTCTCAAATCATTCAACGGTAAATGCGTAATTTATTTAATAAAAGACTATTTTTTAAGACCCTATAAACGTGTTTTTGATGAACATTTAATAACTTTGTGCACTCGACAAATACATAGATGTGCGATTAACGCTCCTACTGGTAGAATGACACGCATGTGCGATACACTGAAGTTTTTTTTTTTCTGGTCTCAATGTCACACAGATCATCCTAGCCCCAAACTAAGCAAAGCTTGTACTATGGGTACCAGGCGACGATATACATACTTATATAGATAGATAAATACTTAAATACATAGAAAACATCCATGACTCCGAAACAAATATTCGTGCTCATCACACAAATATTTGCACTTACCGGGATTCGAACCCAGGACCACCAGCTTCGTAGGTAGGAGCACTACCAACTAGGCTACGGTGACCGTCAAACAGATCCACATTAATCTTTTTTATCCTGGGACATTATTCACAAGGCTATCTAATCCCCAACTAAGCAAAGCTTGTAGGTACTATGGAAACCAGATAACTGTTATACTAAATATACTACTTTTATATAGATAATTGATAATATATAGATAGTTACAGCCCGACTGAGGACAAACCGACTTGTTCATTCATGCATACAAAATATTTGTCCTGGGTCAGCCCATCGATTTGTCGAGCTGCGCATGGGTAGATAGATAGAAGGACTAATTGACTAATTTAAACAAACAACAGTTATAGCACCTTACCTATAAGTTAGTATAAAAATATAATGAAGAGTACTTGGCTGTATTCGCAGCGTACGCGTCATAATTACTTTTATAAGCAAAATTTTGGTTTGTGTATTTTAATATAAGTAGACATCTCTTATCATTATCATCATATCAGCCGAAAGACGTCCACTGCTGGACAAAGGCCTCCCCCAAGGATCTCCACAATAGCCGGTCCTGCGCTGCCCGCATCCAGCGGCTTCCCGCGACCCGCACAAGATCGTCGGTCCACCGTATAGGGGGCTTGCCCACGCTGCGTCTTCCGGTTTGTGGTCGCCTCTCGACAACTTTACTGCCCCATCGGCCGTTAGTTCTACGAGCTATGAAACGAAGATTAAGCATAAGAATTGCCAAACTGAAGTGGCAGTGGGCAGGGCACATAGACATCTCTAATAAAAAAAAACCGGCCAAGTGCGAGTCGGACTCGCACATGAAGGGTTCCCTAGCAGCAAGTATTTCAGTTGATTAAATGAAAGCAAATTGCGGTATATAACGTATTAAAAAAACCGACTTGCTAGATCTCGTTCAAACCAATTTTCGTTGTTAGTTTCTATGGTAATGTACATAATATAATTTTTTTAGTTTTATCATTCTCTTATTTTAGAAGTTACGGGGGGGGGGGGGGGGGGGGGCACTCATTTTACCACTTTGGAAGTGTCTCTCGCGCAATTAGGAACCTCAATATGATTTTTGAAGACTTATCCATAGACACCCCACCCCACATGTATGGGTACAATGAAAAAACAATTTTTGAGTTTCAGTTCTATGTATGGCGACCCCCCAAAATTATTGTTCTTTTTCTATTTTTGTGTAAAAATCTCAATGCGGTTCACAGAATACACCTACTTACCAAGTTTCAGCAGTAGGTACAGCTCTTATAGTTTCGGAAAAAAGTGGCTGTGACATACGGACGGACAGTCAGACAGACAGACATGACGAATCTATAAGGGTTCCGTTTTTTGCCATTTGGCTACGGAACCCTAAAAAATACAGCGTATGTTACTCACCAGTAATATAAATTTCTGTTTATAGAGTTTTACAAACAAATAAACGTAAAAATCTCAAACATTTTCTCTTTCTAATATTAGTTTAGACTAGTTTAGATAACTAATTCTAGGAACCAATTAGAGCGGGGAACACTAATTACTTAAAGTACTGAATGAACAAACAAACAATTTATACTATGTTCTATTTATTAACCCGTGAGTTTGGGCCCTCGTAGCCCAAATTTAGCTCAAAGTATTTGAAGGGCATAGAGAAAAACTTTAATTCCCAAAGTCAGCATCAACAAAAATCCGCATCAGTAATCTTAAACTAGGCATGGCCTGAATTTTCGGCAAAGACAAATTACATATTCCAACGCACTCTACGCCTATTTGGCTATCGTAGCAAGACATTAAGCTTAATAACAGTTTGTTTTCTATCCAAATGTTGATACTTAGTGATAATAACGCTGAAAAGACAATACCTACAACCCAGCAACCGTTTCAACGGGAGCGTGAGCCAAAAATTTTTGGATCAATTTCACGTTGGTGTACTTCAGCCGCTGTTCCACACATAATTGCGATGAAAAATAATACTATGAATTATCTCATTATCATCATCTTTCATTGACTGCCTCGTTGGTCTAGCGATAGCGTGTTCAACCACAGATAATAAGTTCCTGGGTTCAAATCCCGGGTCGGAAAAACAAGCGGTTTTGGGATTTTTCAGTGAAAAGAAATGCCTCGGCCTCGGAGAGCACGTAAAGCAATAGGACCTGTACCTAACCTCTTTCCGGTCGTGTCGCTAGTCAATAGAAAGTGATCCTGTGTTTGTCGCAGGACATATTATATATCGCCACGCTTGGCAGATGGGTTGGCGATCGCAGTATGATTGATAGTACTCAGAGAGACGCTGCTGCCCGTCTTCTGGTAGATATTCCCTCGGGTCGATTTCTACGCACCCCATGGGATGAGATGGGGTGATGATATTTTGTCTGATATTTGGGCGCCGTCACTACACAGCAATTGATTGTGGCCTATGCGTTTATAATGTGAGGTATAAAGGACCCAGTCCAAATTTTAAGTAAACCTATTGTGCCTATTTTGAGTAATTGACTGACAAATATTTAAATATTATTAAAGCATTAAAAATCAAGGAGTCTGAATCACCGAACCGAAATAGTTTATTGCTATTTCTTTGCTCAGCGATTCACCCTACACATATTATTCATATACGGCCATCTGATCTCAAATTGAGCAGATCTTGTACTATGGAGCATCCTTCGCATGATCGCTAGTCGGCTAGACTGTATTTACGTCAATCATTGCTGCGCCATTTCGCAACTTATTCGTTAATTTGTTTAATTCGCTAATTTTCTAATATCATTGGGAGGTTTGTTATAAAATCTTATACATTGCCCCATAAAAGAGTTGCTTATTTTGTGGAGACGGGTAGAATGCAATATGAGATTATTCTTATATCTAGTATTTACATTATGTGTATCGCTCCTTTTACAGAAGGAATCGATATTTTTATGCACATATAGTAAGTTTTCATATATATACTGAGATGGTACAGTTAGAATGTTGACCTCTTTGAATTTTTCTCTTAGAGACAATCTCGGGCCAAGATTATAGATAGCTCTTACAGCTCTTTTTTGCAATATAAATATGGTGTTAATGTCAGCAGAGCTACCCCAGAGAAGAATTCCATGGGACATTACACTATGAAAATAACTGAAATAAACCATTCTAGCTGTGTCAACATCAGTCAGCCGTCTAATAGTTTTCACTGCATATGCTGCAGAACTTAATTTGCCGGACAGTTTTTCTATTTGAGGGCTCCATTGTAGCTTTGAGTCAATAGTGATACCCAAGAACACAGTTGATTCAACAGGGTCCAACCTAGCTCTAGTAAGTTGTACATTGGTTCTCACCTGTGTCATCATCTACCAATCCGGGGTAGGCGCTCTGCGTTAAGCTACGAACGATACACACTGGCAGATCAAATTTAGGATTCCATTGCTAACACCCTTCCGGATGATGTAGGTATTATCCATCAGCTTTGTTTTCTAGAAACATGGCTGACTGATATGTTCACAGTTGCATGTGAAAATAAAAATAATAAAAAAAGGTTTATATTCACGTAGACTTTAAGAAAGCGCTTGTAAATAGTCAGAACATGTTCGCAGTAATATATAATTAATTTATAATGATTTCTAGGTAGGTACATATAGATATTTAGGTACACGGATCGTAGGAAATAATTTACTATAAGATTTATTTTATAACAGTAACGATATTTAGCTAACTAATATTAAGTTATTGTCAAGGATCATGTGTAGGTTTATATAATATAATAATAATATATTTATTTCAGATAATAATTAATCCATAGTAATTTGTTAGTAATGACTTAGAAATATGTTAGTACTACACTAATAAATCTATCTTACGTTAAAAATGGGAGCCCTGGAACCCATGTGAACACTGTTCCAATGGCTCACTATTGGGCAATCAATTTTGTGCAATATGGTATTTAGGAGGCTGCTGGTACTGTCTCGCACACGACGCATCAGGGAGGCAGTTCTTTTCCTTAAAATTGCCTTGAAGCAATCAGTCCTTGCTTCTGCAAACATACCTGATGCGCTGCCCCAGCGGGACAGCCCCATCAGCATCCTAAAACCATTATTGTATTGTACACGTAGTGTTTCGAGTGACCTGCGACGATAACTGACCCATAAGCTGCAGGTGTACAGAGTTTGGCAGTAAGATTTAAAAAGTGCTATTTTCACTTCTCTTGTACACCGTGCAAACCTACGAGCCAGCATGTTACACCTCACTGCCAAGGCCCTTCGTTCACGCTCTATGTCTAAGTCATCTGAAAGGTCCTCAGTAATCCAGTGGCCCAAGTATTTAATTTTTGTAACCCGACTTAAAGGGAGGGACAAATTTAGGTACTTTGTTACCAGACTTAAACACCAACAGCTGACTTTTCACCGGGTTATACCTAAGCCCGTGAGCCTCTGCGTACCTCTCACAAATGACAATTAATTGCTCTAGGGCCTTATGTGATGGAGAAACCAATACTGAATCGTCCGCGTATACTATATTATTGACAATTTTTCCATCAATAGAGCATCCGATGTCAGTGCTGATTAACTCCCCTATCAGTTTATTTATATACAGATTGAAGAGACGGGGAGAAGACAGACCACCCTGTCTCACTCCGCACTCCAATCTATACTCTTGTGAGCAAGAGTCCCCCCACTTAACATAATTACACTGGTTATTGTACCAATACCGCAGTATATTGATAAGCTCACCAGGAGTACTAGTGTCCATCAGGAGCTTATCCCATAGTACATCGTACGAAACCAGGTCGAATGCCTTCGACAAGTCCAAGAAACATGCATAGATTGGTGTGCTTCTAGTCACATAGTACTGGACAGTATGCTTGAGCCTCAAAATGGCTGTTTCAGTTGAGAGCCCAGGTCTGAATCCGAACTGAGATTCGTTAAGCTTTATGTGTTTGTCTAGTTGGTTGTCAAGCAAACCGTCCAGCACCTTCGCCACCACTGTGGCCAATGAAATCGGTCTATAATTGTTCTTGTCGGAAGCATCCCCTGTCTTGTCTTTCACAATTGGTATAACCATAGTTTTCATAAGCTCCCGAGGTAAATACTCATGAGTTACACACAGATTAAATAACATACTTAGCACCCTTGGTAAATGTACTCCCGCATGCTGCAAGTGCTCGATACTAAGATCGTCGTGACCCGGTGATTTCCCCCGCTTCATACCCTTAATGGTGTCTGCTACTTCTTTAGCGGTAAACCTAATAAGTGGGCCACTTGGCTTCTCAGAATCGAGCACCCGCGCCGATTTAACTAACGTGGAACTCACTTTAAAGTGTTCCTGAAAGAGTCCAGCTATCTGACTAGGTTCAGATAGGCCATTAATGCATGTAGGTAAACTCGTCCTAGCCTCCAGCTTCTTGGTGTGTTTCCAGAAGCTCTTAAAGTCTTTCGTTTTATGGTGAGTAGCTAATATATCCATTTTAATTTTGTCTTCATTGTCCTGACACCATTTTAACTTAGACTTAAAAATCCTCCTTGTATCACGCATTTTTATATAGGAGTCACCCATCATGGGCCTACCCTGTAGTGACCATAACTGGAAACTAAGTCGAGCATCCTGATGAGCTTTTCTTACATGCTGTTTCCATCCAGTTATTTGTCTACGCTTTTTATAAGTCCTATTGACTGAACAAGATTCAGCGGCCTCCCTTAATATACTAATTACATTATTATATAAGTTATCTATTACTATTTTATGTTCTAGATTATTACATAGATTGTCAGCACATTTCATGAACTCCGGTGGAAAGTCTATGTTTCTTAATTTAATAGTACACCTATCGCTAAAGTTATTTAATTATCTAAATCTTAGCTATATGTTTACTACATATTGTCTGAATGATTCTGTCTATATCATGGTACGAATTAAATATTATCATTATGGCGGACCTTGTGTTTATAACGACGGTCGCGCTTTAATGCTACCTCCGGATCCAAAGATCGTATCATATTGATAATACCTTCCAAATTATTAAATTTATAAGGTTACTAGTGATTTATCTGCGAATGGTGACGTAAAAGGCGACTAAGAGATACACCAGGTAGTCGGGCGGCAGTGCATCTAATCGAATCCTAACTTCTGGGGAGGCTTATGTCCAGCTGTGGATATCAGGCTGATGAGGTAGCAATTTACTGTAGCATATGTTTTAGTACAGAGTAATATCTGTCTTTATTCTAAATAGTAAATCCATTCAATAATAATAATAATATCTAGGGACAATGTCACACTGATCATCCTAGCCCCAAACTAAGCAAAGCTTGTACTATGGGTACCAGGCGACGATATACATACTTATATAGATAGATAAATACTTATATACATAGAAAACATCCATGACTCAGAAACAAATATTCGTGCTCATCACACAAATATTTGCACTTACCGGGATTCGAACCCAGGACCACCAGCTTCGTAGGCAGGAGCACTATCAACTAGGCTATGGTGACCGTCAATCAATTGAACGTAATTTAGTATCAAACATCTAATTATCAAAACATACAACCTTCTATTTATCTGTACTAATATTATAAAGAGGTAACGTTTGTGAGTTTGTGACGTTGTAAGGGGTAATCTCTGGATCTACTGAACCGGTTTTCAAAAATATTTCACCAATAAAAAAGCTACGTCATTGTGAAGTGTCATAGGCATTCATCATCATAATTTTTATTTATCCCGAACTTTTAACCCGAAGTATTACGCGGGACAAACGGGCAGGGGCAAAAATATTAGTAACGCGGAACGAATCCGCCCCGGGCACTGCTAGTCTAGGTACACAAATAATTAAAATTAAAGTGTCTGTTTGTAATATTGAAATAACCGTTTTTTACTACATGTATATGTATATGCATATATATACGACACATACACCAAAATAACATTTTTAAAATTTTTGTCTGTCTGTCTGTTTGTTCCGGCTTACCTCTGAAATGGCTTGACTTTTATTGGCATGTAGCTGATGTAATAAGGAGTAACTTATGCTACGTTAATTTCAGAAAATTTGCTTTGTTTTAGAAAATCCAAAAAATACTAAATAAGCTTATTAACACGCGGACGAAGTCGCGTGCACAGGTAGTGTTTAATACAATTAGTAAACCCCAATATGGTATGAAATTTGTACTCATACTAACCTCATTTATCATCTTCTTTTAACTTAGGTACTATAATTACTTTCCCTCCTGTATGAAGACATAATTTAGAACAGTAAAAAATCAATTTGGCCCCGCAATAAGAACAAGGGACTATAACTCATGGACACGTCACGCACAAGATGGATGGGCAAAACTGCTAAAGTGGTCTTTAGGGTACCCAACCGATGGTGTTGAATTACCCTTTTTTGTGACCTTAACGAAGAGGTACATTTCAAGGGTAAATAAAGGTTTACACATATGGGGAAATGGGCTTTTTAATAAGTACTTTATACATTTGTAGCTAATTCATCATGTCAACTGAAACCGTAACCGTACCTACATAGATTGATAGATACAATTAATTCATATTATAATATTAAATAATATTTTTGAAGGGCCTGTAGCGTGATTGGTAAATGCTTGCTTTGCACGCCGCAGGTCGTGAGTACGATTCCCACCTAGGACAGATATTTGTGTGCATGAACATGTCTGTTCGTCCTGAGTCTGGGTGTTATTATCTAAATAAGTATGTATTTACAAAGGAAAAGTAGTATATGTAGTATATCAGTTATCTGGGTTTCATAGTACAAGCTCTGCTTCGTTTGGGATCAGATGACCGTGTGCGAATGTCCTAAGATATTATTATTATAAATATATACGTTAATCGGGCAAAAAGGTTTCAGCGATTCCTAAACTATTATTTTGCTTCATTTATTTGGAGTAAATTTATTTTATAACCTCAAAGATTTTTTGTGAGTAATATCGAGTACTATAGAAATTTAAGTATATTATTTTACGTATTACCTTTGGTTTCGGCAACGGATGCCAAATAATATGTTTTTTCATCGGCAAATTTTTGATATACCTACTCAGAGTTACATGTAATTTTCGTGGGTATCTTTAGTTGTATTTTAATAAAAATAAATAAAATACAGCACAACTTGATGATAATGTAACTAATAAAGGTGTAAAATAAATTAAAGTTTATTTCGAGTATGATTACGTAAACTATACAGAAAGACCATCTATTAAATATAAATATGTACTAACTTAAAGAAAGATTTTGATAATACATTGTCAAAATGTCTAATACATTTAACTAAACCATAACTATCATAAATTAAATTAAGATTCCGTAGTAACAAATATAAGTCACGATGTAATATGTAATCTATTTGTAACTAGGATTTATATTAAGTTAATTATTTATTTCCTACTAACAAATAAATAACAAAATTAAGACACAACAAAATTGTTTAATGGCTAGTTTACATTAAAATTTGCACTTAAATAATCAACAACAACTAATAATATAATTTACAACAGGCATTAAAGAAACGTGGCGAGTCACTTGTGCGCAGAGTTAGAGCCAGCAACAACAGTTTCCTAAAAAAATTTGCAAGCAGACTTGACTGTATACAACATGTAACGTAATTAACGCACACCCTCAAACACCCTAATTAGAATATTAAGTTGTAATCATAATACATACACTGAATTTTTAATTTAACATGTACATACATTGTTATTTACAAAATTAGTTTATTGGAATAAAGTTTATTTTTAACCGACTTCCAAAGGAGGAGGTTCTCAAGTTCACCGGTTTTTTTTTTTTTTATGTATGTACACCGATTACTCGGAGATTTATGATCCGATTTACGTGATTCTTTTTTAGTTTGATGCGGAATAGTTGTCATTTGGTCCCATAAAAATTTTTCTTTATTTTGTATTGAATTATGGAATTTGTATGAATACAAATAAACTACGATTTTAAAAGTCTTATTACATTGACTTACGGTCCATTTTAATTTGTTTTGACTGTACAGGGTTAATATGACAATAATTTCCATAGTTTTAAATATTTTGGAATAAAAAATTACCTATACCTATTACAAATGATATGAATCGATTCAGTAAACGATTCTTAACAAACTATTTTCAGGGTGTGCGTTAATTATGTTACATGTTGTATACGTGATCTACTGCTGCATGCTGCATATATAAAACATATGCGTCATGTAGCAGTGATACAGTTATAATAATTGTTTTGTTTGTTGTTATTGTGAGTGTGTAATTATCTTTACTAACATTAGTTTTAAATTAAAATTTGTTACTAACAAGTGGGCCTTGTTGCCTGTCATTAAATAAATTATTATTATCAAGTTAATTTGTATTACTACAATTATTATTTATGTTCTAACTATTTGCAAGTGTTTTTAAAAGTCTATGTTAATTAAAGCTATTTTAATTTTATTTTAATATACTTCAATGTAGGAGAAACTAAATACTGAGAGTGCTTTGTGCTCGCCGCGTATTTTGTATATTTGTAAAAAGCCCTGCTACACGAAGGATTTGCATCCAGTACCGGCGGCGTTGGCTTTCAAAAGATAATTGCTACGTTGGCGTTCTACGGCGCGGCGCGTTACGGCCAAACCTTTGCAGTCTTTTAATCAAACCTGCAATAAAGTTTTATAACAGAATTGACCCTTTGTTGCTAACTCCCCTTTGAAAAGTTACATTCTTACTTTGAAATTTTAATTATTTATCATCTTAAGGATTGATGGAATAGAGGGTAAATTAAACAGGTAAGGTAAAATTTACAACAAAGGTTTATTTATTTTACTCTTGTTGGCCCGACAGACGGTGTCCTAACCTGAAATAAGATTAATAAAAACTGGACTCTAATTGCAGTGCCATTTCAAATATAATAATAATCCCATGATCCCAAACTAAGCAGAGCTTGTACTATGGAAACTAGATAACTGATATACCTACGATATATACTACCTTTCCTTTGTAAATACATACTTATATAGATAATTACACACAGACTCAGGACAAACAGACATATTCATCCACAAAAAATATTTGTCTTAGGTGGGACTCGAACCCACGACCGTGCGGCGTGAAAGGCAAGTATACCAACTACGCATATCGGCCCGTAAAATAAGTCGATTGTGTATAATATTCTGTTTTTTAGCGAACTACTTCAGACAATATACAAGAGATGACATTGTACAAGGCCATTGTTAATATTTATTGTTTAATAACGACCTCCTGCAACTGATTGGAGAGTATACACTAATTATATAAAATCCTATTTTAAGTCCCAAATAAATTATTTTGATACAGTCGTTTATTCTATTCCTGATCATACCACGTCGGAGAAAATACAAGAGATGACATTGTACAAAACCTTTTTTATATTTATTGTTTAATAACGACCTCGTACAACTGATTGGAAAGTATACACTAATTATATAAAATCCTATTTTAAGTCCCAAATAAATTGTTTTTATACTGTCGTTTATTCTATTCCTGATCATACCACGTCGGAGAAAATACAAGAGATGACATTGTACAAAACCTTTTTTATATTTATTGTTTAATAACGACCTCGTACAACTGATTGGAAAGTGTAAACTAATTATATAAAATCCTATTTTAAGTCCCAAATAAATTGTTTTGATACAGTCGTTTATTCTATTCCTGATCATACCACGTTTGAGAAAATACAATAGATTACATTGTATAAGGTCATTGTTCATAGATAAAGTTTAATAATGACCTCATATAACTGATTGGGGAGTGTACACTGATAATATAAAATCCCATAATGAGCCCCAAATAAATTGTAAATTAAAATAAATTATTTTGATACTGTCGTTCATACGTTTAAGAAAATACAAGAGATTTAATTGTACAAAGTCAATGATTGTATTTATTGGGTAATAATGACTTCGTATAACTGATTGGAGAGTGTAGACTAAAAACATAAAATTATATTTGAAGTCCCAAATAAAATTAAATCGATAGTAGATGTAGCCCATTCGGTTCCTGGTCGTCCAGACGCCAGCACATCCAGCTACCCCAATCTGTCAAATTTCTTTTACAGATTTTCAACTTTATCACATAAGCATAAGGTTCACTTTCAATTAGGGAAATTTAACAGATTGGAGTAGCTTGATGTGCTGGCGTCTGCACCATGACAGAGAAAAGACCAGAGATGATGTAAAAAGTAATTGTTTGTATTTATTGGTAAATAGTGACTTCGTTGAACTGATTTGAAGGGTGTATACTAGTTGTATGAACTCTTGTTTTAAACCCTTAATTAAATTTTGCAATAGTGTTGTTTATTTCGTTTCACATTGTACTACGTCGGAGGTAAGTTTAGACGTGTCCAAGTACTCCCAAAACGCTAAAGTTAAATGGAACTCTGCTTAATGAAGGATTTGAATAGAACTATTCTAGAAATACGGACCTCTAGTTTATTATTTAAAGACGAACGGGAAAGATTTGTATGTATTTTTTTGGCATTGTATTATGATAACATGGGAAAGAAATAAATGGATAAAGCAAATGCCTTGAAATTCTATTTCATTAATGTCGTACGAAATCATTTTCAGTAATAATTTATTATTAATAAAAAATTTTAGCGCAAGACCGACAATTGTGGAGATCTTTGGGGGAGGGCTTTGTCCAGCAGTGGACGTCTTTCGGCTGATATGATGATGGTGAATAAAGAAACATAATAAATGTATTTTCTATAAAGTTATGGAAACCTTGCTATCTAAATATTTCAGTAGATCGAATCCATAACGTTATTTACATTTATTTTTTAAGCTAAGCTAGCTGTAAGTCTTTCGATAATAGAACATATATGTAATTAAAATTTCACAGATTTCTATTTTATTTGCTAATCTATATGATTTAGACAATGTAATTATGAGATACTTGGGTAATCAAGATGATATGTATAGTGTTTGTACCAATTTTGCGAAAACATTTCCAAGTGAAAAGAAAAATATTAAGCATACGTGTAATAGCACTTTTTTCAATAGAAATAACTATGTTGAACCAAGTTTAATAAGTTTTAGATATAAGAAAGTTAACTCATTTGATATAGAAAAGATAATAAGCTCACTACCATTAGAGAAAGCGCCAGGTATTGACACGATAAGAGTTCGAGTTATAAAATACTTATGTAAACCGTTAAGTCCAATATTAGCAAATTTCATTAATATGTGTATGAGTCAAGCTGTATATCCGGACCAATTGAAGTATGCGATTATCCGACCTATACATAAGTCTGGGAGCCACCTCGAATATGTGAACTATAGGCCTATTGCAATACTCCCGGTATTAGATAAAATTGTAGATAAAGTAAGTGTCGGTCAAGTAAACAAGTACTTGGAGCGTCATAACATCTTGTCGGACGCACAACACGGCATCAGGAAGGATCGTATTACTACCACGGCACTGACCCGGTTTGCGGACCACGTCAACGAGAATCTCAACTCAGGTAAACAGCTTGTAGCACTCTTCATAGATTATAAAAAAGTGTTCGACACCCTCGATCATAATGTGTTATGACAGGCGATGGATGAATGTGTGATCCGTGGCCCAACGAATGCATGGTTCAAGGAGTATCTCACCAACAGAAAGATACGTACGTAGATAAAGATACGTATGTAGTCAATGGAGTCGCGGGAGAAGAGGCTCTCGTGGGCCTGGGCGTGGCGACCGGCTCAGTGTTTGGTCCCGTGGGCTATATCATGCACGTAAATAGTGTCATCAATGTTGTAAATAGTTCCCGGGTGTATATGTATGCCGATGACATGTGCCTACTTTGTGCGTCTAAAGACCTCTCAGAGGCAGTTGATAATGTCCAGTATGACTTCGAAAATATAACAAAGTGGGCACATGACAATGGAATCATCTTAAACCTAGAAAAAACTAAGTACATGCACACATACACTCGCCTTACAATCGTAGAGCCAAGTCCATTTCAATAGATAATATTAAAATAATAGGCCGTACATATGATTGTTTACACAAAAAAAAATTAATTGCAATTGTTCAACAATAAAATCAGTTAACACATATACATATTTAGGGCTTACTGTAGATATAAATTTCAACCTCAAACCACATGTAAACGAAGTGAGCAATAGACTTAGATCAGTGCTTAATAAATTTTACCAACTTAATCCGGTTATTAACAAGTGTACAATGGCCATGGTTTCTTATTCTCTCTCTCTCTCGATATTCAGCTATGGTCTTAGTGCATATGGGCGTATATTTATAACATATATAAAAGATATAAAGTACATACAGACGAGACTTCTAAAATATTTAGTTACTAAAAAAGTAAAAATTAAGTGCAATTAAGATTATGAAAAGCTGTATCCCTTATGTAAAATATTACCAATAGACTTAAAAGTAAAATTCTTAATAGCAATAGAAAACTACTATACAGATGAAAATAAAACTAAAATTTATAATTCATATAATACTAGAAATGTAAGACAGTAAAAATTAATTAAACCAACAATCAAAAATTACCATGGAGAGAGGAGGACTGAATATCTAGTCCCTGAAATATTTAACGAAATAAACTTACTAAGATTAGAACCTAAAATAAGTAGATATTTAAGAAAACGTAAGCTTAAGGACATATTGCTCGGCGAATGTGACACTGTTATCAGTGAGTTACATTCGCGCGATGCAGTAGATTGGCTAGTTTAAGATGCTTGAACTTGGATTGACACGCTGCGCTGCCGCGTGTCTAGATTAGCTGTTTCGTTGTAATTATGTTTTCTCTTTGTTCTGTTTTAGTTTTAACATAGATTTTAAAATATTTAACTATATATTTCATAATAATAATTGTGACATAAACCTTTAATATTATATAAACGAGCGCGCCTCGACAAGCTTTGTCGCTTGGCGAGGAACAATTTAATTGTAAATTTAATTATCTTTTATGAATAAACGATAAAAAAAATATATATTGAAAGAATATGGTAAAATCTTGGCTAATATTAGATTGGCGAACTCTTGGAAAACGAATCACTTAAGTGATGATCAACCTATAAAATATCCGCACACCTAGAAGCTTAACCTCATGGATCAAAGAGCCACAAAAGTCCTCAACAGAACATTGATTTTATATCACTAAGTAAACACAAAAGAAAAGCCAGGTCTGGCCAATCAGAGCCCGGCAAGACGCTTTTCTAAAGATCAATGGACGAAGCAAAGCTAACTCAAGCCAAGATAACGTTTTATCGCAAATTACCGAGAACCCAACACCATTCAATGAATAGAACGATCAAGCGAATGAAAGTGAACGTTTATTAAGGATTTCAAGACGGGAGAATTACCGAACCGGTTTAAAAGGGTTACCTATTAATTTAATTTTCATGATAACAATATTTTGTTAACAATTCTTGTATGTTACAACTTACTTTTACTTAAGTCTTTATTAACTTAATAACTAATCATTCTCAAAATAATAATAATATAGATTTTGCATTATACATTTTCTATTTCTATTATTAGTTTTATTATTATTAGTCCACTCATTGTTTGTGTCACTTAAAAATATTATGGGTGTGTAAGTGAAAACTTGCACTTGGCTCACTTTTTCTAACCTAATTATATATGAAATTGTATAGCCGTAAGTTTTCCATAAATAAAATAAAAAGAAACGTTGTATATTATTTTCTAATGATTGCTAAATAAATAATCTCATTTTGATATATATTCACTTCTAACTGCGTTCCAAATCAATACTGTAAAGTACATTTATATTTTTTTGTGTTACCGTAAAAATTGTTTACAATCCCTTCACATAATGAACAAAAGGTAATTAATGAATGAGCGAATGGCCCAAATCAAAGCTTCATTTCAATTAGCTTGATTGGCCGTTTTAAAGATATAACAAATTGATCTTTTATAAATGACTATAACCGTTTGCTACTTACTTACCGTTTACTATTAAGACTTGATGTTCATAGAATTAGAGAATATTTTAAACTTATGGAAGAGTGGAGTCTTCTAACACAGGCTTTATGTGCTTAAGAGGAAGGTGGATGCTATATTGTTTTATATATTTATTGTCATCATCAGCCTGAAATTGTCCACTACACACCGTTATAAAAAGCTTCGGGGAGGCTTATATCCAAGCCTCCCCGAAGCTTTTTATAACGGTGCCATTTGGGGGGTTTGCCGTAGTCCCTACGCTTGGCATGCGAGTTGGCGACCGCAGTTAGGTGGTAGTACTACCCAGAACACATCTGCCCGACTATCTGGTGTGCCCCTTAGTCGCCTTTAACGACACCCACGGGATGGTATAGGGTGGCCCTGTTATGCTAGACCTGAAACCACACGGCATTTTTTGCTTTAATAAAATAAAAAAACCGGCCAAGTGCGAGTCGGACTCGCACATGAAGTTGGTTCCGTAGCAGTAAGTATTTCAGTTGATTAAATGAAAGCAAATTGCGGTTTATTAAAAAAAAACTACTTGCTAGATCTCGTTCAAACCAATTTTCGTTGTTAGTTCTTATTTTAGAAGTGAGAGGGGGGGGGGGGAGGGGGGGGGGACACTCATTTTACCACTTGGAAGTGTCTCTCACGCAAACTATTCAGTTTAGAAAAAAATGATATTAGGAACCTCAATATCATTTTTGAAGACCTATCCATAGATACCCCACATGTATGGGTACGTTTAAAAAAAAATAGTTTCAGTTCTATGTATGGGGAACCCCCAAAATTATAATTATTTTTCCATTTTGGTGTGAAGATCTTAATGCGGTTCACAGAATACATCTACTTACCAAGTTTCAACAGTACAGCTCTTATAGTTTTGGAAAAAAGTGGCTGTGACATACGGACGGACAGACAGACAGACAGACATGACGAATCTATAAGGGTTCCGTTTATTGCCATTTGGCTACGGAACCCTAAAAAGTTACTTTATCGTATGTAACCACAACTGCATTACATAGAGATAAGCCGCCCAGAAGACCTCATTATGACGTATCGACTATAGTCTAACGACCGCGACCGACAGTTTAATGTGAATTTCGAAGCACGAAAGCGCTCAGCAACTAAACGGCTAAAGCCGGTCACCCATCTCTATAGACGAGCCAGCTGGCGTGTTTGATGGATACTTGCCTTTCACGCCGCTGGTCGCGGGTTCGTTTCCTACCATTTTTGTGCATAAACATGTCTGTCTGTCTTGTAATTATCTATATTATTTATAAAAGAAAAGTAGTACATGTAGTATATTAGTTATCTGGTTTCTATAGGCCAAGGTCTCCCTAGTTTGGGATCAGATGGCTGTGTGTGATATCATTATTATTTCATATGGGTCACCAACTGCTTGCCTAAGTTCTTAACCTAGCCGATCAATTACGAACCGGTATAATTAACGGTAAGAATATTTTAAACTTGAAAAATAACCAATCTACAGGCCTGTTGACATGGTTGGTAGATACGCTGCCTTTCACGCCGCAGCTTGTGGGTTCGGTTCCCACCCGGGACAGATATTTGTGTGCACGAACATGTCTGTTTGTCCTGAGTCTGGGTGTAAATTATTTATATAAGTATTTATTTACAAAAAAAAATAGTAAATAGTATATGTAGTATCTATATCAGTTATCTGGTTTCCATAGTACAAGCTCTGCTTAGTTGGGATCAGTTGGCCGTGTGTGAATAATATCCCAGGATATATTTTTGTTAATATTATAACTTTCTGTTTCTGTTTTCTGTTCTGTCTAGCTCTCTTTGGGGTTTAACTCAATACAAAACTTATCGTTGGTCGGTATAAATACATATTATATATTAGCCTTACGTTAAACAAATACACACAATAATCCAACATTCAGCATTGTACCTATGTTTCCAACGATATTTGATATATATAATGATCGATTGGTTTTCCTTTCCATGTGCACACTGATCTTTATTCAAACACGCACGTTCCCACTTCGTCCCTAATCACTTTCGCCATTTCGCTGAGTTCGCCATTTTTGTACACGTAATTATTTTTAATTAAATATTAATTACGATGCAAAAAATATTCTTATATTTATAGGAAAACATTTTTGTGATTAAGGTGGAACGTTAAGACTGCGCGACTTTTGATTAAGTTTTTGATTGAGAAAATTAAACTGGTGACTAGAGGTTAGGTCCCTGACTTTATCAGTCTGTCAGCCAGAGGTCGTGAGTTCGATTCCCACCCAGGACATATATTTTTGTGATGAGAATCATTTTTTTGCTGTACCTAATTTGGGTTCAGGAAAGTAACTCAGGCTTTTGGATTGTTTCCATAACTATAGAGAAAGATAACCTCATACACTGATTCGGTATCCATATGGAAAATTTCTAAATGGAATCCAGGTTTTTAGATCGGTTCTATACATTTTTAGAATCTATTATGTGATTCACAGATTCCAATCTTTATGGTGAACAATTCGCAGATATGGGTACTAAGCTTGATTTTAGGGAGTTCCTATTCCACGTTCAGATATCCCAAAGAACCGAGCCTATTCTATCTGCCAACTGATTTGTATATTCAGAATTCGTGTAGTACGGTCGAAAAGCAAACCAGGCTTTTAAATCGTGTCCATACAGATTTAAATTCACACATATCCGTATAGAAACGGCATAAAAGGATTTCAGGCTTTTAGATAGTTTCCAAACATATATAGAACCTATAACCTGATTCATAGATTCAAAACTGTATGGAAACCATTTGACAGAAGGGGGTAGGTAGGTAAGTTTGTTTCTTTTTTCTGATATCTACCACAGATTGTTGTATTATAATCTGTATATTTCCATAGTCTATTCTATACATATAATAAAATCGTAGGAAAGTCGAAACTGTACATTGAATATTTTTGTTAAAAGGATACCTGGGGCGTGATCTACAATCGATATCGAAGCCAAAAATATAGTTTTTAGAATTTGTGTCTGTTTATCTGTATGTATGTCCGGGCTAAACTCAAAAAGTACTGCATGAATTTACTTCAAATTTTGCATGAATATTACTAAGAGGTTGGGTCAACATATGGGCTACATATTATCTGGATATCACCTACGGGGGAGGAGCTGTTTTAATTTATAAAGTTTAACGCGGGTAAAACCGCGAGGCACAGCTAGTATTTCATAACTTTAGTCTAATCCCATATTGAACGATACTAATTTGTCTGCTTTTTGATGTGTAACATCTTTCTTATCGGTGGTGGATATTTATGTGGGAGTGATTTTGGAAACGGGACGGAAATGTGTTACAGGATACCGGGGAAGCGCGCATGCGTTCTATTTGACTTGAGCAATGCGCGTGCGCTGATTGATGGATGTGAGATTGTGCCAACTTATTTTTCGTAACGTTGGTACCACGACGTACTGTCGGCTTACTTAATGTTTGCAATGATATATTCGACCAATCACATTATGAATAAATTGGCTTCACATACATTTCATTTGAATTTTATTATACGTAATGATAAGAACATGTCAAATTATACACATGAAATTCTATGAAACTGCAGTAATGCTTGTTTTTTCATGATAGCTCTTTTCAAAGAGGTCTTTTTTTGTATGTTACGTTATTGGTTAACGTACACGCGTGGCCTACTATAGTGGGCTATTTTAAAAAGGCAATAACTTATTATTTCCTAATTATCTGATGAAAACAACTATTGGGATGGTGAAGGTATTTATTTTACTTAGTATTACAACCTATCATTTTAGATTAATTGTAATGAAATAACTAAAATTCAACAATTTAGTAAATATAAAAGAAAAAGTTACATAAATGACACTTCTGACATTAACGTCCTTTTTTACCTACAAAACTTTATTACTATTTTATTTGTTTTCGTGTGATTCAGGACACACTACTACTTAGTGATCAGGATAAATCCATGAATGGCAAGTCTTGCACCACTTTTTTTTCTATCGATTTTGGCCTCACGAGCAGAGTGCACATCGACCAACTCGTCCTATCTTTGAACTCAAATCGTGTTGAGACTCTTGGGTGCTTGAAACATGCTCCCAAAGTGCTTCCATCCTGACTTTTAGTGGTCGTGGAAGTGTTTTAATGGATACCCGGTAAACAAAAAGCGGTTTTTATCAAATTGTAGGCCAAATCGTGCAACCATAGTCTCATCCCAATGTTTTGGAGCCAAATTCGGGTTGCTGGTGGAGCATCTTTGTGACAAACAGTTCCGTTCGTCGATGTATTGACTGGACCGTGCCTTTCAGTTGCTAGTTGTGAGAGTGGAATGTCAACTGAACCTGATGTTCCATCGGATTCACTCAATCTTGATATTCACGGAGTTCTGCTTCGCGAACTAGGGCCTTCAAGTCTGGTTTTGACAGAACTTCATCATAATCATTCTTAATTAATTCCTCACCTTCATTAGCTAGCACATGCAGCTATTTTTCCACTTGTGAATTATCAATGATGTCGAATCGGATATATAAATCTGTAAAAATATGAAAAAGTATACCTTTTACAATTTCAAACCAATATAAAAATAATCATAACTTAATAGATACATATAAATTTCTTAATAATACGTACAGAATATAATAAATCGATAATACACCAAAAGTTACATACCAGAGTTTTGGGCCCGAATTGCTTGTAAGTACGTATGTGCTGGGTTGGCTCTGAGGTCCTGAGGTTATGACAAATATACCAGTCGAGGCTTGTCCGTAATCACTGGTTTCTAAAGCGCTAAACTAAACAGTTATCGCAAAAAGAGTTACCCTGGACTACTATAGTAGGCCATGCGTGTACTCTAGTGTTAATATTCAACCTTTAGTTAATTTCATAGTTGCATATTGTATAGATATTCTTGTGAATCAATTGCTTTTGTTTATACTTTTCTAAAAAAAAGCGCTTTTGAATAGTCAGAACATGTTTGTAGTAATATAGTTAAGTATACATATAATATAGTTAAGTATATATAATAGGAGTAATGTTGACAAAGGCCTCAACAAAGATATCCACAATTGCCGGCCTTGCGCCACCAGCATCCAGCAGCTTCCAGTGAACCTCACAAGATCGTCAGTCTATTTTATAGGAGGCTTGCCCAGGCTGCGACTTCCGGTTCGTGGTCGCCACTCAAGAATCTTTCTGCTCCAGCTGCCGTCGGTTCTACGAGCTATGTGCCCCCCCAATTCAACTTGTCAATTTTTCGTCTACACTAATAAACTGATACTAAAATAATAAGATTCTCTCAAAAGACTAAAAACCAAATATGTGGCAAAAAATATATTGAAATATTTTATTTATCCCTAAACTAGTCACTGTATAAGCCTGGCTTACACGTACCGAATAAATGGTGGGACAGTGCTCTAAGCCGAGCCCTAAACAAACAAAACAAATTTGGCACACTCTCACTCCGTAGGTACACTTGTCGAGTAGAATCTATGATAATGGCGATGCAGAACTGTTAAACGCACTTTATGATTTTGCAAGTCTATTAATTTTCTACTTGTACATACGCCAGCTCATCCATCTACCCCAATCTGTCAAACTTATTTTATAGATTTTCAACTTTATCACAAAAGCATAAGGTTCACTTTCAATTGGCGAAATTTGACAGATTGGGGAGCTTGATGTGCTGGCGTGTGTACATTAGTAGTTATATTATTTAGCTACTGCAACATGAATAGTACCAAATAAGGGTCACAATACTGTTCCTAAAACTCCTTAGAAATGTATTAAACATCACATTACTTCAGGAAAATAAAGAGCGGTTGATGGGTGGCACATATTTTGGTACTTGAAAAACTACTAAGGTCTTCCTAAGGCTTAGACGAAAACTGCACTAAAATTATATTGTTGCGGCCCGAAACGGGGCAAGACCATGTTAAGGCCTTTTGCAAGCAAGTAATGGTGCACACAGATCATGATATTAGATAGAACTTCGTTTAGGTGACGCTGTGTAAATAGTCCATATTGGAAACAGCTATTAATATCCACATGATGACAGTTTTATATACCAATTCGGCCAGGAAGCATATGGCTGAGTTGGTGGTAAGCAGTTACTAAATGTCGCTAAGATGGTTGCAATACAATAGCGTCACAAACATGGTGCTAATTATTTGCTCTGCCCGATGGTCTCTGGTTTAGTTGCTCACACCCACAATATTAATACAACAAAGCTATTACTAGAAGTTTATTCTGCTAGGAAAAGGCTGCTTAAAAACCGCAACAATGCTAAGCAAAATTTACGTATTGCTCGTTCCGCGTCACTAGAACTTAAACCTATACGGACGCCGTACTATAACTCCTTGATATCATTAAATTATTTCAAAAAGTTCATCAACAACAAAAATAAATACAGTTTAAAAAATATATAAGAATCCAGAATTCAACAGGCCACCGTATGTGTGTCCTAGTTTGTCGTTACCAGTTAACCTGGACTTTCACTGAAGAGCCGACTACAAAATAATTTTGGAAGCAAACAGGATTCAGCCCAACATCCATTGGAGTGCCTTACTTGGAAGACCGAGAGGCGAGTCCTTATGACGCAAATTGGAAGATACTTTACTCCGCCACTGCTTACAGTTATGTTGGCAGAGTATGAAAATAAATCTCATAACTAGACTGCAGCATTTTTGAAAGTACATCCAATATTTGATATACCATGTATAAAACATCTATGTGTCGAAGCGAGATAGCCGTGCACTGAATATTGGGCCTTAAAGAAAAATAAATAGTGTGTATTGACGCAGTGGTAAGAGTAGCGAGCGCACTTTTGCTAAGTAGCATTATGAGTTAACGCTATGTGGAAGAGACTACGGGGTCAACACCTATCTGAATGACTAGAATTGGTGTTCGTTTACAAGGACTTCGCTACAAGTAATCAGAGAAATGCCACTTCCCGTTCTTTGGAAGATATTCCCACGGGCCATCTTAAGATTTCTATTTGGTACATGTAACCAATAAATAAATATCTAACTTCAACTAGACTCTCAACATCGAGTTTCATAATGAATACCTATTTGGAATACCTAGCACAATGTTAATAGGAAATTAAACTAGGTTTAATTATTTCAGCCTCTGACGTAGGCTATGTAGACGTTAGGCTCCACAAATTTCCATCTCATTATCACTACCTTTGGCATTGGATTTGACGTTAATTTGATAGCGTAAAACGAGAATATTTTGGGATAAAACTAATTACAATCGTCGTACTGAGCCGTAAATTGCAATTGTGGTTATCAGACTTGAATTAAAGCTGTCGAAATTGGATAAGTGGGGGAAGGAGTCCACTTTCCGTGAAAAATATTCCACTGACTGTATGGCTCAAATAAAATTAAACAAGTCCTTGGGTATTTTGACGTTTTAGGGTTCTGTTCGGGAACACTTATAAGATCACTTTGTGGTCTGTCTGATAAGACTTTATTTCACAAAAAGCGTGGGAATATCTAATTCACACAAGCTTTCTTTGATAATTCCTTGAAGCTGAGAAAAATAAAACTTCTATGGTAATGCAATCATAAGATACGGCCGTTTATGTTGCACAATTTGACACACGCAAAGCAGGGGTTCCTTTCTTTGAAAATCGTAAACTTGTAATTAAACATAACGTAACATCATAAAAATCAAATAACTGAACTATAATATCCAGGGACATAATTCATATCTGATCCCAAATAAAGTACCAAGCTTGTACTATGGAAATCAGATAACTGATATACAACATATACTACTTTTTGTAAATACATACTCATATAGATAATTACATTCATGTGCGTATTAGAAACTAATTATCTCATCTAGATATCTCTATTAGAAATTAATTTAAAAAAACGAAGGAAAACAACGTGAGGAAACCGGGAAGCCTGATAGTTGATGATAGGAACGTGGAGTCAACCCATACTACATATCTCATTGTGCGATAAGACTTGCTTTCATAGAAAATAGTATTTATAGATTACAATATATATTTTCGAGGAAAAAAAGTGATCAGACAGCTTCATATTCAGTTCGCTTAACTTTGTTGAATAAATGAACCGTTGATAGAAATTTATGTTCTAAAATTCGTTCCATGGAACACATAGACTCTTCAAAAAATATAGTTTTAGGTTCATTTTCTTCGTACTATAAAAGTGGAAGTCTATATGTTTATTTTATTTATTAATTGTTTGGGGCTTGATGCCTTGATGGCATCTTGCTACCTCGTACATTACTGATCTATTGTAGCAGAGCTCCTTGACTTTGTCAAAGTTCACTGCTCAATCCTACAGCTTCCAAAAACTCCCAGATTGATAGTGCAGTGAGTGTTTGTATCTCTTCAGGTTGCATAATATGCTGTCCTAAGTGGATACTTCTACAACGCATTAGTGGCCCGCACGAGCACAGAATATGAATGAACAAAGGAGTTTCCTCTGATTCTTGGCAGAATCTGCAAGTTGTGCTGTCGGCCAACTTTAGGTTGAACATGTGCTTATTCAGCTTGCAGTGTCCGGTAAGAATTCTAGTTACCGCACATGTTTTGTAACGTTTGAATTCAAGTAATTCTTTCGACAATTTTTTGTTGTAGCCCTTGATAACAGCCTTTGAGTGTAGAGATCCAGCTGAGGATTTCCACAGTTCCATGGCTGCTGAGGTACATTGATCGTTTAGGAAAGAGTAGGCCCTTTGCTTGGTAATACCACAAAATGGTTCGGGTCCGTTTTGAGGGTTAGCGGTTCCGAGTCTCGCAAGTTCATCTGCCTTCTCATTCCCTTCTATTCCTGAGTGCCCCGGTACCCATCTGAGTGTGACTCTGTTGGATTGACCCAGGGAGTTCAGATTTTCTTTGCAGCGCTGTACTTGTTTTGAGTTGGATTCAAAAGAGTCCAGCGCTAGCAGCGTCGCTTGACTGTCTGAGTTAATGTAGATGTTTTGTTGTTTTAGTTTTCTGTCCAGGTTCATTTCCACACATCTGTTAATGGCGAAAAGTTCAGCCTGGAATATGGTGGCCTCTTTACCCAGGTTGACGCTACTCCTGTGCTTGGGCAGTTGTCCGTAAATGCCACATCCTACATCATGGCTTTTCTTTGAGCCATCTGTAAACCAAATGTGACTGCCAGTTTTGTGGGACATTTGACCGCTTAGCCATTCGTCCCTGTCTGGTATGTCCACGGTATACAATTTTGTAAAGTTTATCTCTGTTTGCATGTTATCTGAGGGCAATTTCAGAGATTTAGTTTCGAAGACCGACTCTTTAAATGAGTTTAGGGCTCTAGATTGCCACTTTGGGTTCGATTGTGTGCATAATCTGTGTATGCATCATTGTGCCTCTTTTTGCAAAAACAAGTCGAGTGGAGTTAGACTTAGTAATGCATTTAGGGCTTCACCCGGCGATGTGGAGAGAGCGCCGGTTGCTAACAAGCAAGCCATTCGTTGTAGGCTGTTTAATTTAGTTTGTGTTGTCTTTTGTGCTGTTTTATTGTACCATACCGCGGAGGCATATGTTATGATTGGCCTCACCACAGCGGTATATAGCCAAAGTGCAATCTTGGGTTTTAGGCCCCATCTTGCTCCAGCCATTCGACAACAAATCCATATAGCCATTTTGGCTTTTTGGAATACACATCTAAAGAATATTCTTTAGATGTGTATTCCAAGTCAACTTTTGGTCAATAGTGACCCCTAGGTACTTAACTTCACTTGAAAAGGACAGAATTTCACCGTTTAGCTTTGGATTTACCAGTCTTTCCAGCTTCTTTTTCTTTGTGAAAGGTCTAAACTATCACCGTTTTTTGTGCGTTGATGGATAGTTCGTTGTCTCTGCACCATTTGTTAATGGTGTTAAGAGCTCCTTGCAGTAGTGTGGAGATGGTGTGGAGACAGTGTCCTCTGACTATGACTACCAGGTCATCTGCATAACCTTGCGTGTCATGGTTTAGGTCTGCCATCACTGAAAGGAGTTGGTCCACGGCGAGGGTCCATAGTATTGGTGACAGTACGCCTCCTTGTGGACATCCTCTCGTGGTCTGAAATTCGTGCAATGTTTCATTTAATGAAATTGTTGCAGTTCTATTAGAGAGCATGTTTTCCACCCATCTAATAGTGGTGACATCAATTCCCTTTGCTCCCATGCCTCGAAGGATGGTTTCTGTGGGGGTGTTGTCAAAAGCACCCTCGATGTCTAGGAAAGCACACAGAGCAGTTTGCATGTCCTCTAGGGATTTTTGCACTTTACCGATCAGATCGAGTAGTGCTGTTTCAGTTGATTTACCCTGTTGGTAAGCATGTTGTTTGGAGCTAAGTGGTCTATCCACTAGATAATGTGCTCTAATGTGCTGGTCTATTATTCTCTCCATGGTTTTTAACAGGAAAGAAGTTAGACTGATGGGTCTGAAGGATTTAGGTTGAGAATAATCCTTTTTCCCTACTTTTGGTATGAAGCGTACCGTGACCCTAGACCATTGTTCTGGTATAATTCCCCATGAGTAGCTTGCTTTGAAGAGCTTCACCAGATGCGGGAGGAGAAGGTTGATTCCCTGTTGTAGCAGTGCTGGGAATATGCCATCATCGCCCTTCGATTTATATGGCTTGAATTTGTTAACAGCCCATTTGACTTGGTTCGGCCTGAACACTGCATTGGCCATGTTCCAGTCGGTTTTGCGAACCCTGTGGTTAGTGCTAACCTTTGGGTTTATGAAGATATTATTAGTTTGGTACGAACCTGAGAAATGGGTGACTCTTAAAAGCTCCATAGTCTCCCTCTCTGTGGTCGTAAAGGAGTTATCTGGTTTTTTAAGTAGTCCCAGATAAACATTTGGTGTCTTGGCGAGTACTTTCTGGATCCTTGCTCCTTTGTGTGTTTGAGCGATGTCATCGCAGAACCGTCGCCAAAACGCTCTTTTAGCCTTTCTGATTTGTTTATTGTATTCAGTAATTGCCTTTTTAAACCGTTCCCACTCGCTAGGTTTGGTAGCCTTATTGAATATTCGTCGTGTAGATACCCTTAGTATTTCAAGTCTTCTGTTCCACCACGTGGTTTTATACTTACCGATAGACTCTTTTATTGGACTGCTTAGTTCATAGGCTTCCTTAATGATGTTGGTCAAAATCTGAGTTGACGCATTGAGAGAGTCTGGTGTCAAGTCAAGCATTTACCAACCACGCTAACTGGCCGTTAAAAAGTCCGATATTGTCTTTGAGGCGTCGAAATCTCGGACGAACTATTTACGTACCTACAAGTTTGTACCGAACCCTCGGTGTGCGAATCCATTTTACATTTAGCAGGCTTTTTTCTACAGAAACACAATTTAAGTGTGTATCACAAGTTGTGCTGAGTTGCTCTTAAGTTACCCAAAGAATCCTTCACAACTTTTCTCATTGCGCAGCTTGTTAGAGAGGTTCATTTTATGCCAGATAATTAGTTGTTAATTGTTATACTTTTTAGAAGCTTTGTTTGAGGCAATGTTTTAGGAAGGAGCAGTTCTTGCGTACTAATTTATTTTTTATGTAATTTCGTTGCAAGCCTATAGTTAATGCCCTTGGACCCAACCCAAGAAAGGTACAAGATAGACGTATAGCATTTTATTGCTCTCAAAGCAGACTCTACCTCCTTACAGAATAGGTTATAGCATTATTATTGTAATATTGCGCATTAGTGGGGTTATACTAAGGTATGTGACAGTTTGCTCGCCGTAAACTTAGTAGAATAAATTAAATATCTACTTTGCTTGGCAAAAAAATTATGTTTACTTAACTATATTACTACAAACATGTTCTCACTATTTACAAGCGATTTTCAAATCTACGTGTATAAAAATATTTTTTTCTATTTTTAATTATTTTGAATTTTATTATTTACTAGACATGATCAAATCTGTATTGGTTTCTTCTTAGACACTCTTAGGCTAAAATTGTGCACTAGGACAGTAGTATATAACTTAAATATATAACTACGAATTAGTTTATATAAGTTAATGCCTGTACCTAACTAGTGACGTAGTATTGAAGAGTCTTTTAAAATGCAATTGTTACAGTACAATATCTTCACATCCTCCTAAATCCTTTTAAGTAACCTGATATTGAGGCTCTAATATCAGGTTACCTATAAGTATATAGTGGATGACGAGTGCTCGATAACTGCTACCAGCTATGTATTGGACCATATGAGTAGTAGTAAATATACTGCAATTACAACAATCAACGAAACGACTCTGACGCTTCAATCGTTTACAAGTTGGATTAGATAATATTTGTGTGTAGTGTTTCGTGTAAAAAGCCTATTAAAACTTTTTTCAAAATAAATACGCTGAAATTGAACATATTATTATACTATGACGTTTTTATTTTAGTATAATAGGAATGGACTATGTATTTACACATCCTATTGCCATTAGTGTACCGTATTACGACACGGCACCACCATAATAGGCAAAAACATGTCAGTAGTACTATTTTTAAGAATTGGCATTGATTATTCTCCTGCCACAAGGTGATTCAGGTATAACAAGGTAGGTTTACTACGCTGAGATATCAGCTTTTACAATCCCAAATATATTTACAGCATAATTTAAGTGTAGAATTTCAGTGGTACACACGGCTACATATCAAGCTATACATTTCCAATATAAGCTGACCTCTCACTGTATGGAAATCATATACAACACGAGATCTAAGTGTGTGTACCAAGTGATGTAAACCTATTCAATTGGTACCATTCTTGTAACATGATATTTTTTTCTTCGAAAAAATAGTTCTCATACATCCAATAATACCTTTCCCTCTATAACGTATAAACACAAGGATTCAAACACTGAAACTAATCATATTGCCAAAACAAACATAAGACTAATATAATACTAGAATTCGTAGAATTCCCGTAGGATCGAAAGCTTCAAGTTCAAAACCGTCAGACAAAATTTATTCCTTAGAGCAAACATTTTCTTTTCTTCTACAAAAACAAAAAAGGCCAGTTAAGCTTTAATACCTTATAATAATATTTGTAAGAAAAGTAAATGTTTAAATACCTCGTAGAAATTTCGGCAATGGTGAAATGGATTTAGATGTCATTTGGAATAGAGATTATACCATGATTGAACACAAAGGCCGATTGCTAAAACACGTGCACGTCTGGTGCACTGGTTAAGACAGTCATCTCGCTACTTGGTGTCCCGGGTTCGATTCCCGCGTTATACAACCATGAGTTTGTATGACCCATAAGTAGTTGTTCTGATTCTGGATGTTATTTGTATCCGTCAATTATTTGTTTACAAAGTATCTAGTGGCATGCGCCGTTCGTTAAATAATAATAAAAAACCGACCAAGTGCGAGTCGGACTCGCGCACGAAGGGTTCCGTACCATACACATCAATAAAAACGAGCAAAAAATTCATGCTTGTTGTATGGGAGCCCTCTTAAATATTAATTTAATTTTGTTTTTTTTTTTAATTTTTTGTTATAGCGGCAACAGAAATACATCATCTGTGAAAATTTCTACTGTCTAACTATCACGGTTCATGAGATTCATCATGGTGACAGACGGACAGACAGACAGGGAAGTCTTAGTAATAGGCCGGGAGCCTATTACTAAGACTTCCCTTTTTACCCTTTGGGTACTGAACCCTAAAAATATGCGTTTTCAGTGCAAAAGTTAAAATCCATGGGATAATTCAGCAGAGGGAAAAGTTTATTGTTGGATGGGACGTCGATGTATCAAACCACCTACTGCCCGCCCGGTATTACATTTAGAGCGCACAAACTTCTTAGGTAATGGACATTAATCAAACTTCCACATGATATGGGTACTATACCAACTACTCACAACTCGTTTCAAGTTACTATTAAGGCCTCACCAGCGATTGATATGGGTAAACTAAAGCAGCACCATGAGTTTCTAAAGAATCGTTTATAACATTCGAGTCCATTAATGTTCTAAAGCCAGCACATCCAGCTATCCCAATCTGGCAAATTTCTTTTATAGATTTTCAATTTTATCACAAAAGCATAAGGTTGAATTTCAATTAGGGAAATTTGACAGATTGGGGTAGCTTGATGTGCTGGCATCTGTACCTCTAATATGTTTTGAGACATTATTTTATTATAACAAATTATCGTGGTGAATAAATGATCAGAAGCTGAATTGACAAGTTTAAATTAAACGATAAATTAGCTCAAGCTGAGAATATGTTGCTTAAGTAGATAATAAATATCACGTAAGCAACGCAGAAACTAATTTTAAATTTCATATTTCAAAACATTTAATATGACGTATCAAATGGCTAAGCGTCGACATGTCAAATATAATCGTTAACGCTATCTTCTCGACAAATTAACAAAACATTTACCGTGTTATTCAACTGTACATAATATTAGTACATGGAAGAAAGAACTGTACTTAGTACGTATAGGTTTTTACTTACTGGCTTAGTCTTCTAGACGCCGATATATTTTTCATACAAAAAATAATTTACATCCAATGTACCTGTGGTAATCATACACACGGCTGCTGGGTTTAGATGTTCTTGTGATACGTTAACTTGATTATATGAAGGTGAGAGGATAATTACCAATATATGAGATTCATTAGGTTGCAAGGATGGAGCAAATGCGTTAACTCATTAAAAGCTTTTGCGTAATTTACTAAATCAGTTTTTTTATTCAAAGCTTTTTTTAACTCTCACACAAATCCGAAAAAAGTGACTAATTTTACTGAGAAATAATTATTTAAGTAGTGTTTAAATATTTAATCTATATCCTCCTAATGTTTTATTAAATAATAGATATACAGGATTTTTGCTTACTCATGTAAAAGCCATATGTATGAATGTACATAAACTATTAAGTAGAATATGATTATAAGCGAATGGAATAGATAATCTCAATGGAGGCTTACATCTATAATAATAAGGCCGAAAATTGCTTGATGTAGTATTTAAAATTATAGCGGCAATTTCAGTGATGTGTATATGCGTGGAAATAAAATGAAAGAAAAACTTTCCCTTTACAAAGTATGATTGATAGTTGAAAAATAAACATGCAACATACTTGTGTAAAATAACGTTGGCCGTATTTGAGAGGATCCTAAACTGATGGATCAAGTCGAGAGCGAGTTGGACATATTTGATGGATGACTACTAAGTGGAGTGGGAACTTGGGGGATATTTGGTTTAACTACGTATCATATTGTCAAAACTGTTTGGGATAGGATATTCGTTCCTTGCGAGGATTCGCACGCAACGCACGCGCGCGCGCATTTCGTCGCTTTACGCAGTGAATTATTAAATTATTAAAAATAGGTACTTGCTGTCCAACAAAGTATCCGTTCTGAAGTGAATATAACTTAAATATATAGAAATGTTATGAGATAGTGTTAAACATTTCAAAACGTGCTAAGCATACAAACCAAATAAAAAACCAAATGACAAGAGATATAGGTAAATAGAAGTGATAAGTGTTAAAAAATACAGGCTTAAATATTTATAAACTATAAATAATAAATAAATAAATAAAATCTTGAGTAAATACTGAAATACAATCTAAAAATATATATACTTAAGTGATTAATCGTTATAAACCTTGGGAAAAAGCTTTAAAGCTTTAAGTGAATAAAAGATACACGCAAAAATAACAAGACAATTATTAGTGTTAAATAATAAACAATAACAAAACAACTCATAACTTGTCAATACCTATTATAGTTCAAATCAAGTGAATCAGTGCAAACGGTCGGTGAATCACCAGTGCTCAAACTATTCAACCAATCAGGATCACTAATTAGTTTCGTTACCATATATGGTGACAAAATATGAACGATATCGGTGATAAATACCTACTAAGAGAAGTCCGACACATCAACTTACGGTTTTCGATGATAATCTAACGTATTTCGTAGCCTAGCGGTACAATTGTCTGCTTTACATTGCCAATAACAAGGTGGGAGAGGGTTCAAGACCCACGAAGCAACATTGCTTTTTATTTATTTATTTTTTATTTTTGTTGTTTTTATTTTTATTCTTGAATAATACATACGAGTATGTGCTTCTACAACTACGTGTAACATAAAAAGAACATAATATTTTAACAAACAACATAGAAGATAAAATTCGTGTTCTAGCCTCTTACTCACTCCATTGGCTAGGATTGTTCCTCTGATAATTACCATGCCAACGACACGCAGAGCCTTTACGAAGACATTAGAGGAACAGTTGGAGAAGACATTACTCGAGTTAAAAACAACAAAAGATTACTCCATTAAACTTGAGAAATTACACGCAGAAAATGAAGAGGCTGCCAATGAAATATTAAAAAATAATGACAATTTAAGGCGCCAAGTATCTAGATTGCACTGCCAGATCGAAAAAGTCAAAAATGAACGAGATAAACTCCAGGATATAGTCTCCTCTTTTGACGAATGTAGGACTACGTATGAACAGGCTCTGAGTCACATTGCAGATCAGAAATTTATGCTTTTAGAGGCTGATAAAACGATAAAAAGTCTAGAACATCAAAAGGACTTAGAGAAAAGTAGGGTGACTCAAAATTCGTACAATGACCTTTTCAAGAACAGTAGACATCTGAAAGCGTCACCTCTTAAGTCTATGACAAGTAGTGTAATTTACAAACAATATGTTAAACTGGATAAAATGATTAAAAATATCAAACACACCTGTCGAATGTATAAAACTAACTACACAAAAAAACTATGCAAAGACCGCAGAGAATTATTAGCAGATTTAAAAATTTGTGACTATCAACTCTCCCAAATACAATTACAATACGATAAAGACACTCACTTATTACAGTCGAAAATATCGGAATTGTCTAACAAACTTACAGTAATGACTAATAAATATGAACTTACTAAATCGCAACTCAGTGAGTATATGCGTGCTACAAATATGCTCGAAGAACAGAGCCACGGAAAAAAAGAGAGTTCTGAGTCGGAGTCATCATTGAACAAATTGCAATCCACAAAACCTTCTGTGGTTGAATGTACTAATACTCTGTCAAAAAAGGGGGAAAAAACCCAGCTGGCGGTAAATGAAATATTCATCATTTCAGACAGATTAGGACAAGGCGTTAGTAAAATTATTAATAATTACTCCCACAAATCAATATTAAATGTGTGCTTACCCGATGCAAGCTACGATACAGTTCTTAAGAAAGCTCTAAGTATCAGTGAAAATGCTGAGGCAACTAATGTGATTGTTCTATTTGGTGACAGCTTATCTGTTAGCAAATATGACATTAAACGGAACTTTGAGTTAATGCTTAGTATGAACTCTAAGACAAATTGTAAATATATTTTATGTGCTTTACCTTATATAAGTAACTTGAGTGTAGAACAAAACTTGCATATCTACAACTTAAATTTATTAATGTATAACTTGACATATCACCATTGTAATTCTATATCATTTTTTGACATTAACAGTTTCATTGACAGTTATAAATTGACAAAAGATACCATGTATCTTCCATATTTTTATAAATTAGAAATAGCTAAATTGTTGGCTGCTAAGTTATACAATGATTCAGATACATGTAATATACCTAGGAAAACTGACAATAGCATTTGTTTATTATCGGGTTTAGATACATGTAGTAAAATTAAGTCCTGTGACGAAGTTGGTGCATTTACTAACAATCGTATTAATATATCTAGTACGTTAAACTAAGAACTGTGACAAAGGGCAGGCACAATTATTTAAATATTGTACATCAAAACATACAGGGCTTGTCCGGCAAAGATTTAGAAATAAGTTTATTTTTAGAAAAATATAGTATCCATATATTTTGTATAACTGAGCATTGGCTAAAGCCTCACGAGTTAATGTTGTATGACAATGAACATTTTAGTGTGGGTAGTGCGTTTACCAGAAGGAGTGCTATTCGTGGTGGCTCACTCATAAGTGTGTCTAGCAAAATAAAGTATAAAAATCGATCCGACATTGTCAGCCTTTCTGTTGAACGCACTGTCGAGCTGTCTTGTATAGAACTCGAGCAATTTTTGGTGATTTGTATTTATCGACCGCCTCTTAGCAATTTTGATTTGTTTTGTACTACAATGGAAGATATCCTAGCCAAAATAAATAATACATCTAAGAGCATTATTGTTTGTGGGGATTTCAACATTAATATTTTGGAAAGCTCTTCAAGTACTTCAAAATTTTTAAGTCTTTTTAAATCGTTCAATTTAATAAACATTTTCTCAGAACTAACTAGAATTACTGAACACTCTGCTACTTGTTTAGATAACATCTTTTGTAACTGTGATGCAGCCAGTAGTATTATCTTAAATGACCTTACGTCTGATCATTGTGGGCAGCTAGCGTGCTTTGAGAACTCTGAAAGTGGGCAACCCAGAAAAATTACAAGTAGACCTTTAACTGACAGTCGTATAGAACGTTTTAAAAATAACATAGAAATTAAAATGCATTCCTATTTATTTACATCTACGAATCCAAACCATATGTATGGAGCCTTTTTTGACATAATAAATAAAGAATATCAGAATACGTTTAAAACAAAAATTAGTAATCGCAAAATAAATTGCAAATTTAATGAATGGGCTACACCGGGCATATACAAAAGTAGAGATACGCTGTACGAACTATATGGTATTAAAAAATATAACTTGGACCCTATGTTTGTTAACTATGTTAGAAACTACTCTAAACTATTTAAAAAAGTATGTGTGATGGCAAAAGCCATTTTTATTAGGAATAAGATTAAAAAGTCCGATAACAAAATAAAAACAACCTGGAATATAATAAATAGAGAAACAGGAAGAGCCACTAAACGTGAGAATGGATATAAAATACTAAAAGACAATACGTTAATTACGAAAGACCGGGATATAGCCGAAATATTTAATAATTTTTTTTCCGAAATACCATTAGCCACGACTAGCTCTTTAAAGTCATCTTTAGCTGATTCAAAACGTTTCCTTCTTAATAGCGTGCCGGAATGTAAGGTTACGTTTGAATTTGAACACATCACACCGATAGATATTATAAACACTGTTAAATCTATAAGTGCAAAGACTACTGGAGATTTTTGGGGAATTTCTATGAAAGTGTTAAAGAGTGTTATAGGTATTTTGGCTCCGTTCCTTGCAATTATCTTTAACTCGAGCATTGATACAGGTTCATTCCCGGACCTTATGAAATTAAGTAAGATCATTCCTTTATTCAAGTCGGGCAGTAAAAACGAACTCGGTAATTATAGACCTATTTCAATTTTGCCCGTATTTAGCAAAATATTTGAAAGAATTTTACTTAAACAATTGATGAAACACTTTCATTTGAATAATTTGCTACACTGTGATCAGTACGGTTTTACTAAAGGTCGATCAATTACAGATGCTGGAGTGGCCTTAATGAAACACATTTACAGTGCTTGGGAGTCATCACAGAATGCCATTGGGGTGTTTTGCGACCTCTCCAAGGCGTTTGATTGCGTTCACCATGACACTTTGTTGGGTAAACTCCATCATTATGGCGTGCGTAATATTGCAATTGAAGTTCTTTCCTCTTATTTGGATCAACGAACTCAATGTGTAGACATCAATGGGAAAAAGTCATCAGCTCTACCTGTGCACATGGGCGTCCCACAAGGTTCTATTCTTGGGCCATTTTTATTTCTCATTTACATTAATGATCTACCATACTATATACAAGATAAATGTAACGTTGTATTATTTGCAGATGACACTTCACTGATTTTTAAAGTCAAACGAAATTTAAACCATTATGATCTAATTAATTCTACCTTGACTCTAACAAATGACTGGTTTACAGCTAATAACCTTGTATTAAACGCTAATAAAACGAAATGCATTCAGTTCATCATGCCTAATGTTAACAGTGTAGTACCAAAAGTGAGTATTAATGGTGATTTCTTAGATATGGTTAAATCGACAATTTTTCTGGGCTTTACGATTGATAACAAGTTGCAATGGGGTGATCATATTTCCTGTCTTGCGAACAAACTCAGCTCGGCCACTTACGCAATCAGAAAAGTAAGACAATTTACTGATGTCGATACTGCTAGACTTATTTATTATAGTTATTTTCACAGCCTCATGTCCTACGGAATTTTATTATGGGGCAGGGCTGCAGACATTGAAACCATTTTTATCTTACAGAAGAGAGCCATTCGTGCCATATATCAACTTAGTGCTAGGGTTTCACTTAAAGAGTTCTTCAAGGACATAGATATACTGACTGTGGCATCACAGTATATTTACGCAAATCTAATATATGTACGTCAGAACTTACATCTATTTGAAAAAAGAAGTGACGTTCATAATCTAAACACTAGAAACAAACATAAGTTGTGTTCTCAATACCATCGTCTTCATAAAGTACATCGATCTTTTGTTGGGCTAGGCCCTCAATTTTATAATAAAATACCAACGCATGTAATTCAAATGCCTCTAGACAAATTTAAGTTGGAGATAAAAAAATGTTTATTGAAAAAAGCATATTATACAATCAAAGAATGTATTGACGACAAAACCCCTTGGTAGCTTAATTAGAGCTTGCAATTGGACAGATAAATTACATTTACAAATATTTTTAATTTATAAAATTACTTTTATAGTTATTATATTTTTGTATTTATATAACCCATTTCTATTTTTTTCTATTGTTATCTTGACATGTTTGTAATTAAATTTGACGTGTAATTTCATTTTTAATTTCATTTGACATGTTTGTAATTTAATTTGGTATGTAGTTTAATTATATTGTATTTTTTTTCTATTGACGTGCATAAGTGTATGTAATGTACCTAAGTGCAATAAATATTTTTGACTTTGACTTTTGACTTTGACTTTGACATATTGTTTTGATATGAAGCAACCGTGTGTACGCAGAGTTTTTACCAACTTATAGTAGGTACCTATATTTATGTGAAAAAAAATGACACAGCAACATATCTGCCTAAATATTGCAAGTAACGTTTGTTTAAATTACACTGATATTTGTTTTCATTTTTATATATTATTACTCAGGAAGCAAGAAAAATAAATATTAATATAGTTTTGTTTTATAGATTTCTATTAAAGCTCGGGCCTGATGGCGTGGTAGGCAAATGCTTGCTTTTCAAGCCGGAGGTTGGGGGTTCGATTCCCACCCAGGACAGATATTTGTGTGCATGAACATGACTGTTTTTCCTGAGTCTGGGTATAATTATATATATAAGTATGTATTTACAAAAGAAAAAATAGTACATGTAGTATATCAGTTATCTGGTTTCCATAGTACAAACTCTGCTTAGTTTGGGATCAGATGACTGTGTGTTTAAATAATGTCCCAGGATATTATTATTATTATATTTTTACAAGAGATAGCGTATATTACTGCCAAGTGTAAAGGTAGGGCACAGCGTTCACTCGCTCAAAGAGCAGCCCGACTGGGGAAGTACCTCCACCTTACAGAAGACATTCCTTAATAAACATTAATAATTTAATGTTGTATTTCTGAGCGTGAGTCAGGTCACCAGAGCCCATAGGGGTGGGTGTGGGGAGGGTCAGCAACACTTGTTTGCGGACTCTTGTTTTCTTGGTGTTACGAGTGTCCATGGGCGGCGATGATCACTTACCATCAGGTGACGCACTTATTTGTTTGTCACCCTGTTATATAAAAGAAAAATATATTCTCGGGCGTAGTAACCCACATTGGGCGACAATTTAGATAACTACTGTTGTTACTTTATCTAACAAATATCAACGCTAGAAGGATATAATCATTGCCATTTGCTAAGCAATATTTAACTGCCACCCAACGTGGGTTACATACAAATGAAAATGGCTAACTTTATATGGAATAAAATATCACAATTTTAATTATAACCTAAGGCATGATGGTCAAAACAAATAACCTTTGTCTTTTTCAATCACAAAAAATATCTATTGTAAGGCCGAAAAGAAAATCATCTTACTTTTAAATAAGCTGTACTGGATCAAGATTCAATTTCCTTATAATAATAAGTGGCTGTCGCGATGGAATCCTGACAATTTGACTCTCAAGCACGTAAATTAATTTCAGTGGGGCTTAGATTCTTTTAAGCTTATTTTTAGATTTATTTTTTGTTCCATACGTAAGGGAGACGAACAGCTATTGTCTGATTTAGATGTTTTTTTTACTAGGAATTTCGTTTACCTTTGCCTAAGAGGTAAGTAAAACTATTCATGGCAAACGGGAAATTGATACACTTAACATAGTGAAAACCAATACAGAGATGAAGTCAGCAAAAAATGTATCAATTGGTAGCTCTTATCCACTTGTGGCAGTAACGTTCATCACTAGTATATTACAGTGTACAATATAATGCGTGTAGGATTGTACAGACGCCAGCACATCAAGCTACCTTAATCTGTCAAATTTGCCCAATCTAAAGCGAACCTTATGCTTATGTGATACAGTTGAAAATCTATAAAAGAAATTTGACAGATCGGGGAAGCTGGATGTGCTGGCGTCTGTACAATACGGCTGATAATCTTGAACATAATGAAACTGAACAACAGATTGCTTGCTTGTGTGGATAACTGCGAAATCATAAATTTGTTCGTTAAAAGGGAATCAAAAATACTCCCTCTACCAACTGAAGGTAGGCGCTTTACTATTGAGCGATTCATTCAGACAGATTAAATTAACTAGTTCCCTTACTAACATAGCTGACTAATACGCTTACGTTCGTTGCATGTCCAAAAAACTCCTTCCATAATATTAAATATTAGTTTAGTTACATATTTTTTGACAACGCCTGCTCTAGGATATTAAATCCCTGTATCACTTCACAAACATACAATTCCCGGTAACATGGAACACACATAGTTGTCCTGTCTAGTGTTGAAAATGACTAAACAATAAATATATTCTATTCTATTCTATTCTAAAGTGACTGAATTAGACCGACTGTCATTTACGGTCAAATTGGTCAAAAATGGTCATTAACTGTCAAAAATGGTCATTTTCAGTCAATTTGATTTCAGTAATATTTTAGTACCTTTTAAGTTTTTGTCGTTGATAAAAGTCTACAACTTATAAATTGAAACAATAAGTGTTTTTTATGACTTATAGTATTATTATATAGTGTTAATCATTTTACATTTCGAATCATACGTCGCATCGCCTCGCGCATCGACTTCGATGTCGTCTAATCCTCTCATGATATAATTAAAAATAAAACGTTGCTTCATTTAAACTAGCATATAAATTGGGTACCTAAATAAATAAATAATTGGGTGGTAGTCGAGAATAGACAATAATATTTGAGTCAAATTGACTGAATCTGACAGTAAATGACCGGTCATTTAAGGTTTATGACAATTGTGACTAGTCATATTCAGTCATTTTACATCTCTAGTCCTGAGCAGGACTCGAACCCATAACACGAGGGCGTCGATGTGGTAGTGAGGTGGGTACTATAACCTTGTGCAGGTTTTAAGGTGCGAGGTGCTGATTTAGGTGTAGTTAATGCTTAATACAAGTTAGTTTTATAACATTTTCCGCTGTGCAAAAATACATGTTAATTCAAAACGAAGATATCATGAAGATATTCGTTAGAGGGTACCAAGTACCATCTGTAATTCGAGGTAAGTGTCTTGTCAGATGTATTATAATATGATTTATTGTAGAGCCCCTACATTTAGAGCTAACATGTTTAGATTTACGCTTTGTAATGAAAACATTTAATGATGTTTCCAGTTACCCTAGGAGGTTTATCGCATATCCTCATATCGCTCATCTATTTGAAAATCGGTATTGTATTTTATCTATATGACTGCAAACTGAGGGTAATGGAGGTTGATGGTAGCCGTTTGTGTTTGCTATCTTGCTTTTGGCCAGTGAGTGTGATATCATTATCATCATGACGGACCTGTTGGCGTGGTTGGCAAATGCTTGATTTCACGCCGGAGGTCGTGGGTTCGATTCCCACCCGGGACAAATATTTGTGTGCATGAACATGTCTGTTTGTCCTGAGTCTGAGTGTAATTATCTATATAAGTATGTATTTACAAAATAAAACTAGTATATCAGTTATCTGGTTTCCATAATACAAGCTCTGCTTAGTTTGGGATCAGGTGGCCGTGTAAATAATGTCCCAGGATATTATTATAATATCACATGTTTATTATCACTATTATTTACAATATATTATATAAGGGTATTTTAATATGAATACAACTTATAAAATATATGGGCTACATGGAGAGAAATTTCCGCACAATCCTGGCATTCGCCAGCAAAACCGCCTTCTGCATGTAACTCTCCAGCCAGATATCAAGCCCTAAACTTGCATGGTTGATTTTCAGGTATTTAGGAATAATAATAATAATAATCTCCTCGACCGATTTCGGCCACGGCGACCTCTTCAACTCCGTTCTATCTGACGTTGGTGTGCTCGTGTGTGGCTAACGTAACCAATCTTATTGGTAAAAGTCCGCGCACAGTGCGGGCAAGTGAGCACACCATTGCCGTAATTGTAAGTGATAGCACAAGGTGGGCGTGCTTTCAGTTCATCGCGTCGAGCATCTAGTTCCGAGCGGCGATTATCCTCAAAGTTTTTGACTTTGTTTTTCACCAAAGACCTCCATACTGGTCGTCGAGCGACTGATTGCTGCCAATCTGAAGGCGTTATGTTACATTTTTTCATATGGCGTTTAAGTACATCTTTGTACCTGAGAAGTTGTCCGCCATGCTTGCGCTTGCCCTTCTCAAGTTCAGAGAAAAAGATGCATTTTGCCGTACGTTGATCTGACATTCGCAGCACATGTCCACACCAACGGAGTTGTCGCTTCATGAGGTAAGCCTCAATCCCCATAATATTAGCTCTCCGCAGCACTTCCGTATTCCGAATGCAATCAGACCAACGGATGTTGAGTATTTTGCGCAGACATCTCAGGTGAAAACGGTCCAGCGTACGTAAATGGCGGCGGTAGACCGTCCAAGACTCAGAAGAGTACAGTAAGTTCGGCAACACCACCGCCTTATATATTCCAATTTTGGTAGTCAACTTCAGGTCATGTGAGCTAAAAACCCTGCAATCCAGCTTGCCGAATACCGCTGCTGCAGCCCCGATCCGACTGTTGATTTCAGCATCAATTTCACACTTTGATGTTATTGTGTTGCCCAGATAACGAAATGTATTTATTTCCTTTAGTATATCTTCGCCGAGTTTAATGGTCAGTGTTTCTTGACCGTGAATATCTAAAGACATCACTTCCGTTTTTCTGACACTAATCTTTAGACTAAAACTACGGCTAGACTCGTGCAACTTTGTCATAAGTTGCTGCAAGCCATCTGGGGAGTCGGTAATAAAGCATAGATCATCTGCATAGACGATCTCTGTGATCAGTGCATAAGACACTTTCGTACGAGCCTTCAGTCTGGCTAAGTTAAAAAGATTGCCATTATTGCGGAAACGGATGCGGATTCCTTCAGCGGTTGTCTTTAAGACTTCCTGAACTACGAGTGCAAAGTACAACGCGAAAAGTGTGGGTGCGAGGACACACCCTTGTTTAACCCCACAGGTAACGGGGAAAAACTCTGACTGGTCATTATTTATAGTGACGCAGCTCTGCGTATTGTCATGCAGGAGTCTCAGAAGTCTCACAAACTTATGCGTGCATCCAAGTTTCCGCAACACTATCCAGATTGCTTCTCGCGGTACACTGTCGAACGCCTTTTCAAGGTCAACAAAACAAAGATACATATGACGGCCCTGTTCTCTGCTTTTTTCTTGCAGTTGTCGTAATGAGAAGATTGCCTCGCACGTACCACGGTCAGGTCGGAAGCCAAACTGCGATTCTGGCAGAATCTTTTCAGATAAATCCCTGAGGCGGTTTAGGAGAACTCTAGCGAAGACTTTTCCAGGAACTGAGAGTAGGGAAATACCGCGGTAAGAATTGCAATCAGCTCAGTCACCTTAGCCCTTATAAAGGGCCTGAATGAGAGATAATTTAAAAGTGTTAGGGACTTGTTCTTTTTCCCATATAATGACAAAAAGTTTCCACATCGCCGTGTACAAATCCTCACCGCCGTATTTCAATAGTTCTCCTGGTATGGAGTCGGCACCAACCGCGCGTTTATTTTGCTGTTGCTTGATAGCAAGAGTAACCTCGTGTAGTGAGACTGGTTCATCAAGCTTGTAGGCAAGCGGTTGTTGAGGTAGGGAGTGAATGTGATCTAAATCAACAGGATGATCCACGTTAAGTAGGGTGTTAAAGTGCTCCACCCATCGCTCAAGTATTACCTCCCTGCTTGTAAGAAGCCCTTCGCCACTAGTCGGCCTCAGTGGGACTTTTGCCGTAGAGGATGTACCGAGTAGGTTTCGCACCTCAGCGTAAAACTCACCGAGCTGGTTAGTATCAGCGAGCCACTGCATTCGACGAGCCCTCTCCTGCCACCATTTCTCCTTCACTTTTCGTGCGACTTTACGCAGTTCCAACTCACTACCACGAATGTCTGTAACTCTTTCGCCTCCATATGATCCGTTGTGCTGTCTCAAGAGCCGACGGTGCTTAACAATAGCATCTGTTAGTACTATATCATTCTCATCAAACCAGTCCTCATGTTTTCGGAGTTTCGAACCCAAAGTCAATGTAGCGGTGTCGAGAATATGAGAAGATAGGGACTCCCAGACAGTATTAGCCTCACCGGAGTTTAGTTCGAGGGGCAGCACAGCACTGCTCAAGGTTTCGGCATATTTTGCCCTCGTGTTAGCATCTTGGAGTCGTTCAAGATTCAGACGTTTCTGTTTTGGTCTTTCCGATCTGCAATGCCGTCGAAGACGAAGAAGCAACTTTGTGACAACAAGCCGATGATCACTCCAACAGTGAGCACCACGCATGACACGGGTGACTTGAACTTGAAACAAATCTTTTTGACGGACGATAGCATAATCAATAAGGTGCCAGTGCTTTGGTCTCGGATGCATCCATGTTGTCTTATACTTGGCAGGCAATCTGAACATTGTATTCGTAATTGCAAGATCTAATTGTGCACAAAGACTAAGCAATAGCTGGCCGTTGCTGTTCATATTACCAGCACCATGTCTACCCAGAACTTTAGGCCATGCTTCGTAATCTCGTCCCACTCTAGCGTTGAAGTCACCCAGGAGTAAGATCTGTTCTATCGGCCGGATACACTTTAGGCACCGCGTTAACGTTTCGTTGAAGTTGTCCTTAATTTCGTCAGATTTATCTAGCGTAGAGGCATAGACACTGACGATATTAAGGTAGTTGTCGTGATCCATGTGAAGGCGCAATGTGGTAATGCGGTCGGAGATGTGTACAGGGTACTCCTGTAGCTGTTTGGCAAAGTTATTCCGTACAGCAAAGCCTACACCTGACCTTTGCTGCTCTGAGGCTGCTAGTCCTTTCCAAAAAAAAGTGTAACCGCCGCCTTGTTCTACCAACTCTCCTTCATCGGGGAGATGTGTTTCGCTGAGTGCAGCTACATCAATATTATAGCGATGAAGTTCTTGAGCTACAATAGCAGTCTTTCGCTCGGGACAGGCATTTCCCTCACGGTCAAGAAGTGTACGCACATTCCACGCGCCGAACGTCATTGATGTTGATGTTTTAAAATTATTTTTTCTGTAGCGTCGACCGCGAATTTGAGATGCGGAGGCAGCCGCGGTTGCTACCCTCCTTATGGAATGGAGTGAGCATTTGTTTAGGGCACCTTTTCTAGCCCCCTCCCCGGCTAAGCGAGGAAAGCAGCTGCAAGCTGAATAGGGCTGCTTTGTCACCCCGGGTGCTGCCGGATCAGCTCTGTCACCCCACTGCAGAGCCGAAACGACCACGATGTATATACTACACCCCCAAGGCCGCCTACGTGCAGGAGTCAGACAAAACCCAACGCGCATCACGTCAAGCTTCTCTACTTCCCCCCATCGCCATAGGACTTAGCTAAATCGGAGTCCTTTTTACGGAAGCGGTCAGTTGCGCAGGATATATTAACGTGCAAAAGTGTACGCGGGAGACACATGTGCACATACTCATCCTTGTCCTTCTGGACCCAGTGGAACGGGGACCGTTACGACCGGAGAAAAACTCGGACAGTTGAAACAGTATACGAGTGAGAGAGTTACAAGGGGTCCGTACTTCTTCACTCTCCCATAATCGCCTTTTACGATACCCACGGGACGACATGGGGTGGTGCTATTCTATTCCGCCGGCACCACACAGCCGACATTTAGGAATAACTCCATTTGTGGATATATATATATTTATTATTATTATCATATCAGCCGGAGGATGCCCACTGCTGGACATAGGCTTCTCTCAAAGATCCCCACATTTGCTGGTCGTGCACTACCCGCATCCGACTATCAGTATGAGTATCATATGTTGGATTACAAACAGTGTCACAAGAGTTCTAACAGGCATTTTGATGTTTGGGTTAGTCTGCAAAATAAATAAAACATTTGTCTAACAATTTATAAGCCGGCAATCTTTTCCTGATTATAGAAAAATATAATTGGACTGATTATTGTAAAGAATTCTCTATTTTAGTTGTTATTCCAACAACTCATTTTTGCCTTGCCATGAGATGGTAGTAGGCCACCGCCATAAAACGAAGCCAACCTGAAGCAAACTACTTTAACTTAACATCTTTTGTAATAACCTACTGCCAACCTTCAGCTAGAAGAAATAAAGCAGGTTTTAAAGCAAAAGTATAGTCTTAGTACCTTGAGGTCCAAGGAAACTTGAGACTTATTCAAAGCACCTAGCAACGTCACTCTACTTGAAGAACGCCCTATTTAACAATCCTGTTTTATTTCTTCATGCAAAACATTTTAATTGGATTGGTCCTGTCAGCAGTTTCTATTGTTTTATTAAATGCCTTTCTTGTTCTGTTGGGTTGTAAAATAGGGCAATTAACTTTAAGATATCAAAACATGAATTTAGTAAATTTGTAATTATTTTTCGAGTAGGTCTACTCGTAGTAATTAGTGGTTAAAATTATGACTAGCCTTTAAAGTAAAACATATTTAAGCTCGCCGCGGGCGTGGTTGGTAAATGTTTGCCTTTCAAGCCGAAGGTCGTGGGTTCGAGTCCCACCCAGGATATATATTTGTGTGCATGAACGTTTGTTGGTCCTGAGTCTAGGTGTAATTATCAATATAAGTATGTATTTACGAAATTAGTACATGTAATTTATCAGTTATCTGATTTCCATAGTACAAGCTGTGCTTAGTTTGGAATTAGAATGCCTTGTGTGAATAATGTCCCAGGATATTATTGTTATTATTATAAGTGATTTAAATATCCATATCTTGTTATTGCGCCGATCTCCAAAGATCGAATTTAACCTGATATCTCTGTGCCCTTCTAGGAAAAGTATTTTAGCAGTTTGAAACTCTATATCTAGCCCACCTGATAGTAAACGGTTACCGTGGACTAATATAAGTGCTCGAATTATGGCATCATAGGGCACTGTAAAGCTTACGTTGCAGACAGATCGACCATACTCCTGAACAATACCACACAATACGACAACAATGTATACAACTATATTACTACAAACATGTTCTGACTATTTACAAGCGCTTTAAAGTCTACGTGAATAAAAACCTTTTTTATTTTATTTTATTTATTTACATTAACATAATAATACTGTTACCGGCAGTGTATTTTGTCCATAGGATGTACAGACGCCAGCACATCAAGCTACCCCAATCTGTCAAGTTTCCCCAATTGAAAGTGAACCTTATGCTTTTGTGATTAAGTTGAAAATCTTTAAAAGAAATTTGAGAGATTGGGGTAGCTGGATGTGATGGCGTCTGTACTTCCATAGTAAAATTACTCATAAGTGTAAAAACTATACCTCTACGTCTTTAATATTTATAAAGAAAACAAATATTAAAAGAGTAAATCTTTAAAAATCTGTTAAACAATCTCAAAAAAAAAATATAGGCATATTATTTTTCATAATAATATGCGTAAGAAAGGTCTTAAATGGGAAATTTATTTGGAACATAACTCAATATCGTAAAATTTAATTTCTATTCGGTTTACTACGGCTGAAAGTTTTACGCAACAACACACCTGGCATGATCCGACAAAATCCTTTTGCATAATTACTTTGCACGGAAACGGGGAAAACTCGTTTTTTTTCATAAACCCTATTTTCACTAAGATAAGTTTCAGATTGAGTATTTTTTACAATAAAGTATTATTTAAACTTTTCTTCAAATATCATTTCTGTTTCCCTCAAAATGGCGACTCTACTGTTCCCTGTAATGACGTCCTTGAGACCGAATTTTGGCCATGGTGGCAACTCTCAATGGAGACTAACCAACTGCGCCGAAGATATTATAGTGCACAATTGTGTGCGCAAATACAGATACACTTTCTATTCCATCACTCTCATGATCTGATGAGACGACTAGTGGAAAGAGGTCAGGTACAGGACCGACGGCTTTACGGGGTCTCTGAGGCACGGTGGTAAAATACCGCCAACTCCCAGACAGGCTGATATTTAGAATATTTTCTTGACGGAAAATCCCAAAAATCACCTTTTCATGCACACAAATATCTTTCCTGGGTGGGAATCGAACCCACGAGCTCCGGCGTGAAAAGCAAGCATTTGCCAACTACGCCAACATTACTAGACTACTAGACGTTAACTTTTTTTTTATTGTTTCAGGTACACACAGCAACTGTTGCCTTCCTTTCGTAAAGACAAACCTTAGCTTATACAAAACGATCCAGGCTGTATTTTCATCAGAGCCTCGAACGTCCATATAAAGCTTCTTTACTACGGACGTTTACAGCAAGCTAAATACTATAGCGGAACAGGTAAGAAGGTCTAAACTTTTTTTGGTTTTGGGTTGGTTGATTGAAGAGACAATTATATATTCGGCATAAAATAACTAAAAAATAACCATAATACTGTACAGTTTTTTTTTTATATCAGAGAACGACAAACGAGTAAGTGGGTCACCGCCGCCCATGGACACTCGCAACACCAGAGGGATCGCGGGTGCGTTGCCGGCCTTTAAGAGTCAGCAAATAAGTGTTGCTGACCCTTCCCCCCACCCCGATAAGCCCTGGCGATCTTACTTATCTTACACGCAGAAATACAACATTAAAATTATTAAACCAGATAACGGATATATTACATATACCTACTACTTTTCTTTTGTAAATACATACTTATATAGATAATTACACACAGACTCAGGACAAACAGACATGTTCATGCACACCAATATCTGCCCTGGGTGGGAATCGAACCCATTATGGTGTTATTATTAAGGAATGTCTTCTGTGAGGTACTTCCCCAGTCGGGCTGCTCTTTGAGCGAATGAAAGCTGTGCCCTACCGTTCTTAAAGTTAAAGGCAACACATTTGTACATAAAAATATTATTGGCTTGTTACACAATGTCTATATCAAAATCATTTGTGGCGACTACCACCTTAGTTAAGTTATTCGGAGATAACTTGTATTAAAGGCGTTAAGCCCAACTTTGTTTGTATAGTAAGTACCTTTACTGTTTATAGGGTAAGTTCAGAAAAGAGAGAAAAAGTAAAAGTTCTCAAGGATTTTATTGTGTTGCGACTGTTGATTTAAGCTAAAATTATAAATACTCATCCAGTCAGCAGGAGAACCTAATTGCTGAATTAAACCGTCCACTAAAACTGACTAGAGCTAAAGAATTTAAGCTGAACATCCTCGAATCCCTGGAGAAAGGAAGTATTCCACATTACCTACTACGTATTGTACCTAACGTACGATCGTTCAACTCCCATAAGTTATCCTTTGATATATCTAAATTAGACGAAACATGATTTATGGCGTTCAGATTGACGACAATTTTGATCACAATTTAGAACGTAAACTATTGAAGTACGCTTACTTTGTTCTTCTTACCGGTCCGTAAGCGATCGGCGACGTTAAGCAACTAGGGTCGTGGTCAATCCATAGATGGGTGACCGCCAAAGTGGTTTAATTTCTGAGCGTCTCCGTGTTTCGGAGGGCACGTTAACCTGTCGGTCCTGGTTGTAGTCATTAGACATCAGTCGTTAAGCCATGTCAGAGCCCTACTGGGCGGCTTGAGCAACTCTGACACTAGGGTACCACTACCCATACGATAAGCAAGCAAGCATTGCAGTATTCATTTACTAATCGTATGGGCAGTTTTTTCCTACTCTCAGAGTTGTTCAAGCCGCCCAGTATGCCACTGACATGGCTAACAACTGGCCGTTAGGCTACAGCCGAGACCGAGAGCTTAACGTGCCCTCCGGAGCACGGAAATGCTCAGATATAAAACCACTTTGGCGGTCACCTATCTATGTACTGGCTGCGAACCTAGTTACTTAACCTCACCAATAACTTACTGACCAGTGAGAGCATCTGGTTATAAGCGTGTTCCGTACTACCGTGCACATATATTTATGTATATACAGTTATTGTTACATTTCTGATAGTATGATCGTATTTTAAATGCCTATGTTTAATACGTCGTAGCTACAAATTCTATGTTCAAAAGAGTAGGTAATGATATAACACAAATCCGGAAGAAATCTTTATACAATAATAATGCAGCTAATAAAACTCTTTGTTACCTTCCCCATTAAAGACGGTTACTAGTCCGACGAACAGGCGCCAGTACATCCAGCTACCCCAATCTGTCAAATTTCTTTTATAGATTTTCAACTTTATCACAAAAGCATAAAGTTCAATTTCAATTGGGGAAATTTGACAGATCGGGGTAGCTTGATGTGCTGGCATCAACATCTGTACATCAACTTTGTTAAACCAGATTAAAGCTGTTTCTTGATCCGGAGCATTAAAAAATGTATGATTGTGTTTTAATATCAATATTTATGTTCGCTTATTAATATTTTTATGGTTATTGTAATAACTATCTTTAATTACTGTAATTGGAGTTCTAGCGTTTTAATTAAAGTAAAATATAAAGAAAATAACTTATCAAATCTTGAACTCTCAATCTTATGTCAAAGTTCCCCAATTGAAAATAAACCTTATGCGTATGTGATAAAGTTGAAAATCAATAAAAGAAATTCGACCAGCCGACTATTAGATCCAGCCGATTTTGGCAAGCAAATATATTTAGAGTCAGTAGTAGTAGTAGTAATATAGTACGGACGATAAGGCTTTAAGGGCCTATGCACACCACGGCTTTTAAGCGCGCCGTTGACGCGCGTTTGTAGCGATACAGAAGCGCGTTAGCATCGCATTTGTATTTCAAAAAAACACCCAACTGCTCTGAAGGATAAAAGCGCGCCGTAGACGCGCCTTTCTAAATGGCAAGTCAACGGTGCGTTTGAATAACGTGGAGTGTACAGGCTCTAAGGGCTATTAATAGCTTGAATGTGTGATAAAAAGATTTACTTTAACTGCTAAAATCATCAGTCTCTAATTAATAACAATTTATACAAAACAGAGAGACATGCCTTACATTACATACTGGGGATGAGACATCCCCAGTAAGTAATGCAATACTTGTGTAGGGGCTGCCTCGCTTCATAATCATATTCGCTTCATAATTATTATCATATTCATAAAAAATGTAAACAATAGCAAAGTTGTGCAATAGAAATGCGCAACTTTTGATAAGATTCAATTTAAGAAATAAATAAAGCATTGGGCTATAATTTTCGATAAAAAAACCTACATTTTTAGCAAAATTTGGCCGATTTCTTAAGTTTTAAAACAAATCTATAATCATCAAACTTTACGCAAATCTATTGCACAACTTTTCTCTTGTTTACACTAATGTTGCCAATTACTGTAGAAAAAGGCAAATGTGTTTTGTACACATATTCATAGCCCTGAAGCATTCTTTTCTGTACTGTCTCAATGTAGAATTAAAGCGGTTGAAAAATCTTATATCTCATTTAAATAAATAAATAAAACCTCATAAAAGATGTCTCATTCGTACAAAATGTTCTTCAAAAAAAAGAAAATATTTGTAGAATAAAATGAAGATTAAGATAACAAACTTGATGAAAACATGGGCATGAATATAAAAGATACCTCAGAAATTACCTTCTTTAGAGACCAACATTCAGTGAATGTCGTTTACGCCATAATAAAGGAGATCTGCAACCGGCCCATACAAACATGGCCTGGAATGGACATACATAAAACAATATGCATTTTGAAGGGGTTTTCAGCATACAGTGGAATTAATAATCTCCCTCTTCTGAAGTCGGTATAATATACTGACAGTTTAGTCCTATTGTAATACGATTATTTTTTAATCATATTAATAGTATGTATTTATAGTACACCTGCATGTTGAATAGGTTCATATTACAGCGGAAATTTTAATTAAATAACAACAGTAATTATTTTTTGTCTTGATTTATTTAGACAGACTTTTACGCTTAGAGTATACTAGTCCCAGCCATAGTATCCCGATCAAATGAATTTTCACAAAACGAGGGCCATGAATTTGAATAAACACATCGCATCATCACTGTTTGGTAGGGATAGAATTTTAATGAACATGCCCACATCTGGTCTGTTCAAATTCAGGCACCTTATTAAATTATTTCTACCTGAGTCATATTGAACACATTCCATCAATAAATCCACATTCCTCACAATTGGATGAAGTGAAACTATAATATTCTGGGATATAATTCACACACGTCCATCTCATTCCAAACTAAGCAGAGCTTATACTATGGAAAACTGATAACTCATTTACTACATATACTACCTTACACATACTATCGTATTTTAAATACATACTTGTATAGAACCCAGAAACAATTACACCCAGACTCAAGACAAACATAAATGTTCATGCACACAAATATCTATCCAGGGAAGAAATCGAACTCACTACGTGCGGCGTTAAAGGTAAGTATTTGCCAACCATGCCAACCCATAATTAAGTAATTAACGAATAATTATTAAGTAACAGGATTTTAAATGATCAGTTGATAATCAGTTTATTCACCAAAAATAAACAGTAGTGTCAGACATTTACATATACTGGCAAAATATATAGTTGTGATATACAAATATAATCCAATACAAACGTATTCTAAAATTAGGAATGTACAGACGCCAGCATATCCAGCTATCCCAATGTGTCAAAGTTCTTTTATAGGTTTTCAACTGTATCACAAAAGCATAAGGTTTACTTTCAATTGGGGAAATTTGACAGATTGGGGTAGTTTGATGTGCTGGCGTCAGTACATTGTACAAAATAGTAAAGCTCTTTTAAGATTTTGATGTAAATTAATCTCTTCAGTTATTTTACGTGGTACAAAACCAGCAGTTGTATAATGCCAAAGGTTTTGTATTACAAAAGACTTTTAAATATGTATACTATATGTTCGTTTATACCGTCTCGTTATAACGGAACGTGGCGGTAGTTTTAACTTATCTTAACTTCAATGAAGTCGCTTAAATAAGCATACACAATGCTTCCATTTTAGAAATTATTTCCTGAGTCGTGCGAAAGCCCTAAACAAAAGTGGCGTAGCGACTATATAACATTATTCCCGTGATTTGTATAAAGTAACCTTTATTATTATCTTTTTATATGCAAAAATGCTCAGCTGTGTGGTGACGGCGGTGAATATCAGAATTCCGCCATCCCATCTCATCCCGTGGGGGGCGTAGAAGTCGATCCGAGGGAATATATACCAGAAGACGGGCAGCAGATTCTTTCAGTACTACGACCATCATACTACGATTTCCAACCCGTCTGCCAATCGTGGCGATTATGACATATCCCCATGTCATATTCTTAGTGGAGGCTTTTGTCCTACTGTGGACTATTCTACTTCAGCTATTATGATGAAAAGCCAAAAAAATCCGTGAGTTTTGGAGAAAGTTACCCTTTTTCACATGTGTGGTCAATGACACAGTTTCGGCAGTATTCTTTTTAAGACCCTAAGTTTCCCCGGTCGTTCAATCGAGGCTGATAACTCAGAAATATATTTAATAAAAAAGTATTTGTTTTCTAAAATTCTAAGAGAGACGCATAACAATAGACGGAATCGCTTTATTGAGAGCAAACAAAGAAAATGTAAATGTTCTTATTACAATATTATTGCATTTTATTATAAGCGAGAGCTCCGTGAGGTTTCTTGAAATTCAATATAAAGGTCTTTATAGTATCTCAAGAAAGTCCACATGTAGATTGTTTTTAGATAAGTAGGCATTTAAAGAGAAAAGTCCGTAATTATCAACTCAAACACTCTGGCGATGATGATGTGGACCAGGAATAAGACGGAATTTGCGAAAATTCCTACAGCATAAGGAAGAAAAAGGGATCTTAAGTGGGCTTGGAGAGAAAAGACGCTAAAAGCTATTACCTAGTTTATGAAACTAATAGAGGCCAACCAATTTATAAGCCAACTTTTTTTTTTTTTTATTATGATTATTCCAGTAGCCGTGTGTTTTCCAGCCTAGAAATAATAACAGGTCCATCCCTGACCATCCCGAGGATGTCGTAAAAGACGACAAAGGGATACACCAGGTAGTCCGCCAGCAGCGCCACCTGTGTACTATGGCTACCACCTAACTGCGATCGCCAACTCACATACCAAGCGCGGTGTCTAAAGCATACCCCTCCAAATGGCAACGCAATAGAAACCTTTGGGGGAGAACAATGTCCAGCAGTGGACGGTATCTAGCTGATGACTGTATGATGTAAGAACACTGAGTGACACACTGCAATGTCCGTTTATTGTTGTATAATAGATTTATTGCATACGCATATATTTTATTATTTTTATAATCATAACGTTTGCAGTTGTTTTTTCGTGTGATAGGGGCTAGTGGAGCTCAAGCCGTGTAAAACGGAAATTAAGGTCTAAATAACCCGATCCGAAAAAAATCGCATCAGTGTTGTGACTGAAATAAGTGATAGAAGAGAGTTGGCTTGTTGTAGACATTTTGTGTAACTGTCGCTGTCGGTTTAAGAAGCGGGCCGCTTTTCCGACTGCAAAACAGGGAGGGTATTATCGATACAATATGCAAACTATACATTTTGCGCGTTGAATAATAAACTTGCAAACTTATGAACCTACAAGCTATTAATAATACTGGTATGATATTAGGATTGTCAAATACTTTTTTATGGGTGCTAAGTTGAAAGAATATCTACTGTCTACTTTCATCTCATCTATCTGATTTAGGTAATAAATATGCACAATAAATAATTCAAAACGCCAGTGCAAGTCAATCACGACGAATCATCTAGCGCATTTTTGTATGGAACTTGTATTGTTCAACAATGTAGTTTTTATTCGACTTTTAAATATGTATATGTGAATTTGGTACCAGGAGACTTCACATTTGATTTATTTTACCCACTTCCACCTATTAGTGAAATTAAGCCGAACGCCATGAAATGTAGAGTGGTGTCAAGATTAAATACGGTTCCTATATTGTGTGCTATTTATTCGGAGTAATTTCTGTTATAGCAACCTTGTTTATTTAGTACTAGCTGGTGCCCGCGACTTCGTCCGCGACAATTTTGAATGATTACCAATGTAACTACTTACTTCTAGCTTAATCTAAAAAAAAATACTTTTAAAAGAAATAAGCAATATAAATTTAAGAAAACCTAACTTATAAAGAACCTAGTTAAGAAATAAACTAAAGACTACTTTGCTACTGTTATTTAAAAAAAAGACCCGATATCATAAACCCAAAAATATCAAAGAATGCATATTAATTATCCTTAAGTAAAGTCAGTAAGTCAAATAAAGTAATATAATAATCAACGATGCATTAATCACCAAGGTAACTCCCATTAGCTTAGGTTGCGACCACGGCATTGATAGGTCTAATATCACATTTTGTGAACGAAACCATAGCGCGATCTAAAACGATGATTACACCATCCACTAACAAAAATATAACCTTGTAAAGCGGTAAAATTAAGATGTGGGCATATATTTTGGGTGAGATTTAGGCGATCATCTTTTGATTCAGTTTTGGACTACCTTTTACTTCAAGCATTTATTTATTTTAACCGATATGTCAAATGAGTTCTGCGATCTGAAACGATATAAAAGCCATCGAGTTACAAAATTGTGAACTTGTAGATCAGTAAAATTAAGATGATATTTTTGGGTGCGGTCATCTCGACACGAACAATTTATACTACGCTAACTCGAATTTTGGGTCAATGACTTTTTTATCCCAATTTTATTAAATTGACGTTTTTTTAATGTGTTACGAAAAATACCAAAAAAAAAGAAGTTACAAATCTTATAAAACGCGAAATCTTTACTTAGACGACAACAAACACAACATTTTAAGCAATAATAAACGAATTTCTCTATAATTTAAGTTGGCGTACATTTTTGGTGTTGACCTATTGAATCAGTTATGGATTACCTTTTTTAACAACAAATTATTCCCTTGATTGCTTTATTTTTAACTGAAATAACAATTTACATGCTTTTAACTCCAAAAAAAAAACAGTTTTTCATACAAACTTACATCTCCTATTTTAGACGTCTTTAGGGGTGGAATTTCCAAAAGTCCTGATGATATACACACATCAACAAAGTCTAGGGATACGTTATTTTGAAATCAAACATGGCTTTATTGTTTAAAACCTATTTAGTTTCCTTAAAAAGTTTATTTACAGATTTAAACCTTGTCTATTCTTTATTCAAAATTTAAAAATTAAAATGAGAAACAAATGAAAACACGCAAAGCACAGCGCAATCTTGAGTTGTATCTAATTTCAAGAAGTTGCATTAAAATTTTTTTTGCGTGTTAATTGAAGAAAACCTGATAAATTGTTTTATTTTCTTTTCTCAATTGGTTGTGTAAGCTTTTTAGCGTCATGCCACGCCATCATTTGAGTCGAGATGAAATGTTACGGGCAGTTGGCATGTTACAAAACGGTGCTATTCAACGCGTCGTTGCTGAGTCTCTGGGCACAAGCCAAAATGTGGTATCCAGGCTGTGGTCACGTTATCGCGCTACTGGAGATGTGGCAGAACGGCACACAGGTAGATATCGTGTTACCACTCAGAGACAGGATCGATTTCTCCAAATGACCGCCAGAAGACTACCCAATATCACAGCGATGCAACTAGTGCAAAGGCTCCAGGAGGGTCAGCAGCTGCTGGTGAGCGACCAAACCGTGCGAAGGAGGCTGCATGAAGTTGGTCTTCATGCTCGCAGACCGCTACGAGTCCCAGCGCTGCGACGTGGCAATCGCGGTAGGCGACTTTTATGGGCTCAAGAACATTTGACATGGAGTGATCAACAATGGTCATTGGTGCTGTTCACTGATGAGTCCCGCTATGGATTTCATCCAGATTCGAGACGAACACGCGTTTGGAGAACTCCAGGCAGGGTCAGCCGTCTCCGACATCCACAGGAGGTCCACTCTTACCAAGGCGGGACAATTATGGTGTGGGCGGGAATACGAATCGGCGGACGAACCCAACTCATTTGGATTCAGGGCAGCATGACTGCCCATAGATACCGTGAGGAGGTAGTAGAACGTGTCATTGTCCCGCTCAGGGCCCTAACGGGGCAAGAATTTCAGCTCATGCATGACAATGCACCTTCCCATACAGCGCGGCTGGTGAGGGCCGCCCTTCGAGAACACGATGTTCAGGTATTAGATTGGCCTCCACAGTCGCCAGACTTAAACCCAATTGAACACGCCTGGGACATGTTACAGCGAAGAGCATTGAGGGATTTTCCGCCCAACTTGACAACAGAAGAACAACTTTTCGAACATTTAAAAAGAACTTGGGACTGCATACCCCAGCAAGACATTGACACCTTAATTTTAAGTATGGAAAATCGTTGCCGCTGTGTGATTAATGTTAGAGGAGGAAATACCGATTACTGATTATCAGATTTGGTAAGATTTTTATTCATTTAATTCGATTGAATAATTTTATAAGAATAAAATGTTTTTGTTCACTCAGTAATTTTCTATGGCTTAATTAATTTAAGACTTTTATTAATTAGAAAAACAAAATCGCATCGTGTTGTTAATGTTTAAATATCGGCCATGAAATTATCTTTAATTCTTCCATTTACAGTCATAACAAAATGTTTATAGTTTTCTAGATAATCAATGAAATGTTCAATATCCCTAGATTGTGTTGATGTGTGTATTTATAATGTTTAAATAAAAGGCGAAATACTAATTTTCATGCGTTTATTTTTCATACAAACTTCCATCCCCTATTTGTCACCCTAAAGGGCTGGAATTCCCATAAATCCTGAAATACATATTTTTAAATGAAAGGTCAAATACCAATTTTCATGAGTTTACCTTAAAAAATGTCACATTTTTCATACAAACATCCCCTATTTGTCACCTACGTGGTAGAATTCTCGGAAATCCTGAAACACATACTTTTAATTTTTAACTGTAATGCTAAATACCAATTTTCATGCGTACTATGTACTATGCGTAAAACTTGTTGGCACTTTTTTCATATAAACTTACATCCCCAATTTTACGACCTTGGGGGTGGAATATTCAAAAATTATGAAATATATATTTTAATTTTTAACTGCAAGTCTATATACTAACAACTTTTAAGCCTTTAACATCAAAATTAAGCACTTTCATAAAATATTTCATCCCTTATTTTAGTCCCTTAGGGGTGGTATTATCAAAAACCCTTCTTCAGTGGATGCCTACGTCATAAAAGGTAACTACTGTCAAAATTCAAGTCCTAACTGCAGCCGTTTAGACTGTGCGTTGATATGTAAGTCAGGCAGTATAAAATTATATCCCCTATTTTCCGCCCTTGGGGGTGTAATTTCCAAAAATCCTGAAGTAAATGCTATATATTTTTAACAGAAAGGCCAAATACTCATTTTCATGCGTTTAACTTCAAAAATATCGCATTTTTCATACGAACTTACGTCCCCCCCCTATTTTATGACCTTCGGGGTGGAATTTTCAAAAATCCTGAAATATATATTTAATCTTTTTAACTAAAAAGCCTAATGCTAATTTTCATGCGTTTAACTTAAAAATTGGGACTTTTTTCGTACAAACGTACATCCCCTATTTTTTGCCCTTGGGGGTGAAATTTCCAAAAATTCTGAAACATATATTTTTTATTTTTAACTGCAAGGCCAAATACCAACTTTCATGCCTCTAACTTCAAAAACGGCAAAGTTTCATACTAACTTGGCACCCCCGTTTTACCCCCTTAGGGGTTGAATTTCGAAAAATCCTTCCTTATTCCTTGTCTACATTATAAAGAAAACATCTGTGCAAAATTTCAGCTTCCTAGGGCCAAGGGTTTGGGCTGGGCGTTGATGAGTCAGTCAGTCAGTCAGGACTTCTCTTTTTATTTATATAGATCTTCTAAATTAACTTTTAATTGCTTTCGAAGCGAATCCATTATCCAATTGAGCCAAAATTAACGCATATTAAATGTTCACACATTTTACATGGAGTTTAATGGCGTCTGGTGAAACAAAGTTTGAATGCCATTTGAAACATTTTGACTGTTTACGAGTATCGTGTAAATATGTATATGTATGTGGATATCTATATACATAAGTAAGCAATAACTCATTAATGTAAATCAAAATGTTTCTGTTAATAACTCTTGTAATTATTTGTTATTCAACTCACATTGATTTTTTTTGCCAATATTTTGAACACTATAATAAGTTGAAATTAAATAATTCACATTAATTTTAATTAATATATTTTCGAAGTTACATATCTGATCTCCTGATAATTTATTTAAGCAGTGAGCTTAAATAAATTATCAGGAATGGATTTATAAGAGCAAGTTTCCAGCCTATGAACGAGTTTACAAAGTTTTGTTAACACTTGCTTTTTAGACAAACTTCTTTTGGAAGCAGAATAACGGCATTATTTAATAAAACACGGCCAAAAAAAAAAACAATCAATCAAAAAAGATCTATGATTAAACAATTCTCATATTTAATTATAGACTATGAATCTATAATTAAGCCTCAATAATATTGATATTGTTTTTGTTTTCGTTTACCTTTTACCATTTCTATTGAAACGCATATTTTATGAAATTGAAGTCTCATTTCAATATCACCTATTGCGGCTTGCTTTTAGAGGTAGTCGTGCAATTGCTGTCTAACCTCGAACCTTAGGGTACTTTGGACTAGCTACTTGTAGCAATTACCTGAGGCATTCATATTACAAACCGGGACAGAGAAATTAACAGCATTGGATTGGCGGAACGTGTACAAAACGCATGTTTTATTGTACTAAAGTCGGCAACATTCATTCAAAATGTATAACAATAAACGCATAAAAAATGCTGCCGATTCGTTTACAAAAAAAACATGTGTTTTGCACACTTTCTGCCGTTCCAATGTCCTTAAGTTCTATGTTCCGGTTTGTCAAATGAATATCTAAGACAATTACTACAAGTAGTCAAAATCGGCAACTTTCATTCAAAAAACAAAAGAAGAATTGTGCAATAGATTTCCATGACTTTTGATGATTATAGTTTTTTTTGAGCTTATGAAACGCCTCTTGCTTTTAGTTTTTTTATTTATGTTGCCGATTTTGTTACAAAAAGGAAAATGTGTTTTGGACGCATTCAGCCCATGTATTAGACTTTACAACTTAATATGGAGTGTAAGTTATCAAGTGCTCTATAATGTTGTTACTTGAAAGCAATTTTTTCCACTAACCCAAGTAATCGATTTGGTCGTTGAGGTAAATTCCATGGTAATTCTTCGGCCTTTTCCTTAAATGGCAAAAATACTATTTCGCTTCAATTCCCACGATTTCTTTGATATACCAGTGCCCCGTTAAATTCGAGTCGTTGACCGGCACACGAAATACTGTAGTAATCCCAAGCACACAAATAATACACGTAGAAATTGAAGCACGCTTATAATGCCTGTATATATGCTTCATTACAAACCAAAACAATGTGACTTATACCAGTACAAAACCTAAAGCTAAAACGCGATTTATTGCATTTACTACCGTGTCACTGTTTGGGTCTTGGCCAAGAAGTAGTGTTAGTCATATCTCCCCTGTGTGTTACAATATGTATCTACCATCCACAGCCTGGCAACGTGATTTCCAAAAGCCAGATTAACTTTACCGACCAACGGTTTTACCGGCCAAAAATACCACAAGGGGTGGAAAAAATTGCCAGTATGGATTTGTAGTTCTTTTTTAATATGAGCAAGTGGTTCACCCGGTCACCAAAGGGGCCACAAGTGTATTACTTGACTTAAAACTTGAGAGGTGTCAAGGGACACCCGGATGGAACGAAGTTATTTCTTATTATTTATTATGTACAAAAAACCTGTATACACTCAACAAAAATAATCGTCGCGGCACCACACTGTTCGATGCGAAATAGAAATGAAAATATCTGGCTTGCTTTCTATAAGAGAGAGAGAGACAGACAGAGAAACATGCGCACGCCGTACAGCTGCAAAAAGTGTCGTGACAACTTTTCGTAAGATTTTTTTCCGTCTAGCCCCCTTTCACAACGCGCGATAAGGAACTTCGTTCCAAAAATAAAAGGCTCTCTTTTTGAAGATTGATTGTTTAATTGATTCTACTAATTGATCGTTGTTGTAGAACGCACTGCGGTAGACAAATATTAATTCAGGTGATATGGATGAAATTTCCGCTTTGATCATTTAAGTACTCAGAACGCTTTCGGCGATGAATGCGCTAAAGAACATAGAGTTGCTACGTGGGCAGCGCAGGGCACGAGGATTCGAGGATTGAGCCACACACTGAATCCCCTGTCGCCAACAATTGTTCAAGACACGTGACATTGAATGACATATATATATATATATATATATATATATATATATATATATATATATATATATATAGATTAAACTCACTAAACACATGAATATAGTAAGAGTTATTTATTTATAATTCTGGGTCATTCTTAGTGTTGTGGCAAAGCCATCAGTTCTGGTCCGCTTTGTAAACAGGATTATCATTATTCGACGGGATGGCTGGTGTGGTAATACTTCTAAAATTAATTATAGAAAAGTAGCCTTAGACATCGCCGATACAGACTTTAATTTGATACTACAAAATAACAATCCTAATCAGGCAACAGAACTTTTCATAAACAAAATTTCATTCATAATTCATAGTAATACTACAATTCGCATCATTCCGTCAAAGCTTAGAATTCTCAAGCCCTGGATTACCCCTGGCTTATTAAAGTGTATAAGGAATAGAGACGATTTGCATAAAAAACACAAAAAATCGCCGGAAAATTACACTTTGAAAATAACTTACATTAGATATCGTAACTTCTGTAATAAATTATTATCCCGGTTAAAACACAATTATGAGAAAAACGAACTCACTAAAGCTAAAAATAATCCCAAAGTTACCTGGAAAGTAATTAATGACATTATCCATAAAAAAAAAACAAAATCCGTTCCCTCGGAGCTATTATCTATTGCTGGCGACTCTTTATCTTCAATTAACTACATTAACGAATATTTTGCAAACGTTGGACAAAATCTTGCGAATCAGCACTCCATTTCTCCCACTCACCACTTACCTCACACTAAAGAAGACAGACAACTCAACTCACTTGTCCTGCTAACACCCGAGCAAGCCGAGGTAAAGACCATAATACTAAACCTCCGTAAAGACTCTGCTGCGGGGTGGGAAGGTATAACCGCTGGCATTTTAATTAACAGCAGCCAGATATTGGTCCCCGTTATTTCTCATATCACTGATTTGTGCCTCACTCAAGGTATATTTCCCCGTGTCCTCAAAAAGGCTGTTGTACACCCAGTCCACAAAAGTGGTGACAGGGACAGTGTCAATAATTTTAGACCCATTTCTGTTCTTCCTGCAGTGTCAAAAATTTTAGAAAGAGTTATTAACAACCGTCTCATCAACTTCCTAGAAGCACAAAACATATTATCGCCAAATCAATATGGTTTCCGTATTGGGAAGTCATGCGAAGATGCCGCTGCTGCTCTTATAGATGACGCCGTTAAGACACTTGACAGGAAGTCCAAATGCCTTGGCATATTTTTAGACTTATCTAAGGCGTTTGACACTGTCTCTGTCCCTGTCTTATTATCCAAGTTGGAAAGAATCGGAGTGAGGGGCACGGCGTTAGCGTTACTTCAAAGCTACCTATCAGAACGGACACAATGTGCCAAAATTGGTTCTGTAATAAGTGATGAACACCCCATATCCTTCGGAGTTCCACAGGGCTCAATTTTAGGTCCTACATTGTTCCTTATTTATGTAAACGGTCTATGTAGCTTATCCCTACCTCACTGTAATATATATACTTACGCAGACGATACGGCTCTTCTTGTACATGGACAAGACTGGGTAGAAGTGCGCGAGCGTGCAGAATTCGCGTTATACATAGTCTTGGCGTGGCTTTCTCACAACCTTTTAACACATAATGTGGACAAAACAACTTATTTGACTTTTTCACATAAATTATCCTCTCAACCAGATAACCAGTTTACGATTAGAGCACATACTTGCAACGGTCATTTCGACACTTGTGTCTGCCGCTCCTTGGCAAAGTCTAGCAACGTCAAATACCTGGGTATCTTTATAGATAGCTTCATCTCGTGGAACGTCCAGTTGAGGGCACTGGCCGGCAGGGTGAGGAAACTTATCGCGGTGTTTAGAAATCTCCGTCATAGTGCCGATTTTCATACACTGCGTATGGTTTACTACTCGCTCTGCCAGTCAGTGCTGTCTTTTGGTATAACGGTCTGGGGTGGAGCTCCTAAGTCAAACTTACTGCAATTAGAGAGAGCGCAGAGAGCCGTTCTTAAGTTCATGACTTTCAAACACTTTCGGTACAGTACCACACAATTATACAAAGACTGCCAAGTTCTGACCGTGAGAAAGCTCTACGTGCTCAACACAGTACTGCGCAGACATAGGTATATGTTTTATGACCCACTCCTTACATTAAGACGTCGTAATACAAACGTTTGTACGGTTGAAAGCCGCAAAACAAAAATGGCGGAAAGACATTTCCTCTTTTTGGGTAGCAAATTATATAATTTAGCAAACAAATCTTGCAAAATATATGGAACCAATCTCCATCTTTGTAAAAGAAATCTGATTGACTGGCTTATGACCCTTACATATGACGACGTCGAAAATTTCTTCTCAAACTCTTTAAGTTAATATATCCAGTCACAGTTCACCACCTCACACACATTCAAACACACCCTCTCACCCTCACACATACACACATGTACACACCCTCTCACACACCCCCTTACACACCCTTACATACACACTTTTAAGCATAGAGGCTTTATTGTAATCTTAATTAGTTTATATGTAAAAATCTTGTATTAATTAATTTATTAATATTAATTTCACTTCTTCTAAATACACTCATAACTAATTGATTATTCCTAAATTCGCAGACACTCAATTAATAATAATTGTATTCATTAGGAAATTGGATTAAGAGAGAGCCCTGGCACCCATAACACAAGTTTAATCTTAGCTTGGGTGTCAGAGGATCACAACCTGCGTAGTGTACAATTTTTACAGATTAGAAATAACCAAATGTATGGATTTAGTCTTAAGTGAAATTGTACTTTCTGGAAATAAAGTTATTATTATTATTATTACTTGCTTCTCACGCCGCGGGTTGTGAGTTCGATTCCCACCGAGGACAGATATATGTGTGCATGAACATGTCCGTTTGTCCGGAGTCTGTTTTTGACTTCTATATAAGTATTTATATTATTATTAAGTATTTATTTACAAAGGAAATATAGTATTGTAGTATTTTATTTTTAAAGACAATGCCCGCTCTATTCAATTTAGTCCATGTGCCGCGGGGTACTTTACAAACATATAATAGATGGACACAAATTACATCCAGACTCAGAACAACTATATGTGGGTCACACAAATAGTTGGCCGGCGCGGGACTCGACCCGCGACACGAAGTGGCGAAGCGACGGTCTTAGCCGGTGCAGTATATCAGTTATCTGGTTTCCATAATACAAGGTTTGCTTAGTTTAGGATCAGATGGACGTGTGTGAATAATGTTCCAGAATACTATTATTATAATGCAATCAAAAGGAAGATAGTAGTATAATTAATATTACCAATTACAATGTATCTTAGTATGTTTAAATGTCATGTATTTTTGTTCAATGTTCTTCTATTCATATCTTATTTTTTTTTTCTTTTTTTTATTTATTTGAGACGAACTGTAAAATGGCACACTCAAGTCAAATACGTTTAAGTGTCACTAAATAAGACATTTTTTAATTTTAAATAAAAAAAATATAAATAATTAGTTTAATTGTGGAATGGGCACAGAATAATGAATACAAACTTAGAGATAGTAAATAAGGTACTGCAGAAAGGCCGCATTGCGAAACTGACCAATCATTCTAATTACTCTGCACTGCACTCTTACTACTGCACTTGTGGCGAAGCGGTTATGACAATCGCCTTGCCACTTCGTGCCATGGATTAGAATCCCGTTCAGGACAACTATTTTTTATTCCTGTTTTTTGTATTTGTGTAGACATTGCTTTTCATTTCTTCTGTTTATATTGTATTAAGTAGGTATTCGCCTTTTGTGTCTTAGTTCTTATACTCGTAATCAATTAATGGAACTTTTTGGTCTTATTGTAATTTGGTCTTATATTGTATTGTTTGTAAACGACTGTATGTTTCCTGAATAAATAAATAAATCATCATCATTATAACATTTGTACCACAGCTGGACAAAATCATCATCTTGAAGAGATGTGCCATAATCGCCACGCTTGGCAGACGAGTCGGCGATCGCAATATGATGGTCATAGTAATCAAAAAGAAGCTGCTGCCTGTCATCTGGTAGATATTCCCTAGGCTCGACTTCTACGCCTCCCACATGATGAGATGGGGTGATGATATTCTGGTATTCGCTGCCGTCACCACACCGCAACTATTTGTGTGACCTATAAATAGTTGTTTTGTGTTTGGATGTACTTTGTGTCCGTCAATTATATCTTTGTAAAGTACCCCACGACACGGATTAAGTTCCCCAGTGTATAGAATTGAAACTCCGCTTTCAGGTTTAAATCCCTCATAAAACATAATAAAAATCAGTTTGCTATCGGATCCAAAATGAATGATAACATTTACTTACATGTACATTCTATAGGGTATCAAAGTATTTATCTCGTGAAACAACAAAATTAAATGTAATTCTGGATAGCGTTTTATCACCCGCATTCCTTGATTCATTTACTAAAGCACATACGCCTTTGTAATTTGTAAATGGAACAATCAGCCGCTCGCGCTGACCATTTTAAGGGGTACCTCCCTACGTTAAAACTAAACCTTAATATTTATGTATTGTATATTAAGATTATTTTTAACCTTATTAATTAATATTAAAAATCCTGTGTTATTTTTACGATAAAAAGCTAACGACGCACCGCAATATTACGAAATCAGGGTATACTAGTAGTCCGAGATCCAATCCAAAGTCAAATGCCCATAAACAGTATCGTTTAAAACTAAGTTGTGCCACATGAACATTATAAGTTAAAATCCTATTTTTAATTATCATAATTTAGTACTATAATATGGAGTTACACATTTGCCGGATAAAAGAAAAAACAATTATAAGTCCTTTTATTGTTTTTGCATTATAAACAAGCGGCGCCATTAACAAAATGTTGCCGCAAATGAAAATAAATTCATTCGGAATATTTAAAGTCAATAATCGATGGACAAAAAAGAAATAAGGTTTTATTTCAGTCAAATTAGTGATGTTACTACGCAATAAAATGGCCAATAGCACTTAGTAATGGTAAATTAGCGCTAAATATTCTTAAGTCTATTCATTTTCGATGCGTTGTGGTGCGGGTTCACCTGCTTTGTGAAATAACCTAGACCACTAAGCCATATTCCAACTGAAACATTATATCTGTTCAACCTAAACTAATTATAGATTTATTACTATTATTTCTTTTACTATTAATTTCTTTTATTTCTAAATGCTCGAATATAAAAACACGAACATATAAAAGGAATGACACATGACAAGCAAATCGATAAAAACATCGATATCTGATTAATATTTTTGGCAACACTTAAGTAATCTATGACGTAGTAATCGATGATGTGCCATCGCAAGTCACAACTGGTTTTTATCATAGTGTTTGGCGAATGTTTTGATATTTCTTGTGTGTGCAGTTGTGGATTATTCGTAACAACTCGTGTGACTTTGAGAAAGAGACTCCATTACGCTAATAATTGTAATCTGAGACAGAGACTCCTTATTGTGAAAAGTGATTTTGAGACGAGAGACTAAATTCATTATGGATAGTACAGTTCACCTATTCACTCCGATTGCGGCATGGAAGTTGGCAGTCATTGTGCGAAGTCAATGATAATATCTACATTCTAACTACTTGGATTTCGTTACTACTAAAACCTACCCTTCTCTGTATTTTTGTTGTAAATAAAAAATACACATTCACTGAAATGAGTATTTCTTTTAATTGTCAACCCAAACTAATATTATAAAGAGATATGATACTTGCTATGTTTTGTATATGAAGTAAATTCTCAGACTACTGGACCAATTTACACAATTCTTTCACCTAAGTATAGGCTTTGTTTTATTTAAAAAGATGAAGCCCGGAGACAGGAAGGTGCTGGTATTATACTAACATGTCTCAAAAGCATATGAAGCCGTCTATCCTGTGCCTAAGCTGTCTCAGGTCGTGTTGGATCGCTGCCCCATTAGACAATCAGAGCGATGAAATAGAAGTGCACCTATGATTGCACATGGACTACAATATATCCTGCTTAGTAGGCTAGACTCCGTTGAGATTAGCCGCCTCTAACCCATAATATTACTTAAGTCATAATTTGCCTATAAACTAGCCGGCAACCAACGTTTCTTTACTTAAGGTGTTCTATGTTCACCCATCTATTTCCTTGAAACCCGGCAAATTACATAAATCATGTTGATTTTAATAAAAGTATATATTAATCCCAACATAGAACAATAGTTTTCATCCAGGCACAATAATGTTTGCACCGATACTAAGTTTATGGAACTTACTTGGGCATTCCCCTTTCAACCAAATCCACTTTTTGGAAAATAGAGTAACAAACATCTGAACATCAAAACATACGAATTTTTACAATTTATAATATATTTTGTAGGATTTCTAACGTTTATAAAATTGATAGAAGCGGTCCTATTCTCATATTGATCTTGCTTTGTAAGTTCACTTTACATCACCCGATTAACACAGTTCACCACGGCCCGCCACTCACCACTGCTCAAAACATCCCAGTATAGATGCACTTCCTTTCAAATGTCATCTATTTCCAGGTATAGACCTTGACCAAGCTACCCTGACCGAGGCCGGCTGTATATTTCTGTATCGCAGTCAATTTTGCGCTTCAATAAATATAGGATTATTTGGGAACATTGATACTAGATTGTTTTCTTTGAATATATTGGAAAGAAAAGTCATAATAATTGTATTCTATATATCGAAATTGAACAGTTAAAGAATTGAAATAAACCAATTAAATATTCAAAATACTTTAGAATGTAATAGAATAGAAAAATATAATAATAGTACCTACAGATTTTATCCTAATCAAACTCACGCGTAAATGAGATTATATATTTGCCGAGATTTTTATTTGTAATGTTTGGAGTTGAGATGCTTTTGAGATTTTTCAAATTTGTATACTTATTTTATTTATTTTACTTTATTTGGAACACCAACAGCACATAACAACATATTGAAAATAATTTAAATATTAAACAGTGGGTAGGTATTAGGTAATAGGTCTCCGCGAGTAAATGTCTGAGTACAATTTTGGTGGTGTTACCATTATATAAAAATATATTCACAATTTTCTGATTTTATGGACGGCTGACAATAAATTTTGAAAATAAATTTAGGCTGAGTACCCGTCTCGCTGCCTCAGCGTTACTGCAGAATATGTCAAAGTCTAACTTTTTTATAAGTTTATTAACGTTGCTGCTCGCTCGCCACAAGAATGTATTCTGTTGATAGTTGGAAGATACCAATGGAAGATACCAATGGAACTTGCTGCTAGAGAGCTTCGCAGAGGCAGTTCCGGTACATGTCATCGACCTTGACGTATGTAAAAGTGTGATGGAGTTAAGCTACCGGTACTTAGAACAAACAAGTTTAAATAACAATGTCGCAATAAATATTCCACAATATTTAAGTTCATATTTCAATGAGATCTAACTTCTAAACTTACCTCACCTTAAGTAACTATAATCCGTTCAGAGAAATTCTCTCCAGCAATGAAACCACTCTAAACCGCAACAAAAACGCCTATTATTATGCATTGCTCGCAAATACACTAATAACTCGCCATTATATAAAGGCTTTTCTGTTAAACGGATATCATAGTTCACTAAAGATTTAGTTCAACTTCGGCGTTTACAAGTTCAACCACAAAACCTCAGAAGTCCTCGCACATTCAACTTAGTTAGGACTTGTTTTGAAGCAAGTACATACCGTACCTACTTATCGATGAGTTATTGTTTACAACTTACAACATACTTAGTGCAGAATGCTTAAATTAAGCGTAAATTAAGCAAACTTCCAAAATGCGAAGGGCTTGTTTGTCTATGTTAGTATTTATAGATGAAACTCGGTTTAAACGCCGTGCTTAGCTTCATACTTGAGGATCTGATTGGCTTCAGCACGCAGCCTTGTATATTCAGATGTTAACATGCGGTAAAATATTTGTACTTATGCACTTTTCAAGCATGTATTTTATTTCTCTTGTGCGGTTAAAACTCCAAAATATTCAGAACGTTTTTCCATTTTTATATCTTTTTGTAATGATCCCTAAACGTGCGAATACAGTTTTATTTATTTTTGCTGAATATAATTCACATAAAATTAAAAACATGAGATATGTAGGTACGCATGGAATTCTGGCCCTAGTGATTGATTTGTGAGCATCTCCGTATTCTGGAAGACGGCATAAGAAGCTCGATTCAACATTAAGTCATCATATAAGAACCTAAAAGCCGTTTAACCCCATATCAATAATTAAATAATTTTATTTTTATTTTATTTTGTTGGAAAACCTACAGCTGTTGATACGTGATTAGCTATTTGTATATAATGTAGAAAGCCAATTACAGGTTTTCACCAATAGCCATACATTACAAAACTGGTACATGTTTGCTTATATCTCGGAAACATGCAACTGAATACATATCTTAAAAAGTTTAGTTTTCTTACAGTTACTTATTACTAAAGAAATCAAGGCATAGCAACCGCTTCACTGTTTTTATGTTCAATGAATAAGGGTCTAAGTTATGTTCCTTACATAACATGTTAAAGTTCCTACTTGCTCTCACTATGAACGAGTTTTGTCGGTAATTCGTTGAAACAATTGGAATTGATATAGGGGGATTGTGACGAGTTCTGCTAGGTACGTTAAAGTTGATTTTGCTTAATAATTCCGGACAATCTATTAAATTGGATATTATTTTTAGTAAGTATGAAAGATCTGAGGTTTCTCGTCGTTTAATAAGTGGCATTAGGTGAAATTTCCTACACAGTTCGAGATAGTTGTCTGACCGATATGGTACTTTAGCACGAATAATAGATATAATTACTGTTTAAAAAACATACAACTGAGTTGAACTATTCTCAGCAACGATCGATTTGAACAAAATTTGTATATAGGAGCAATCAAAAAAGGAATCTTTTGAAACGGTTTAGTAACAACACAGAAATCACTTAGTATACATAAAACATAGTTGATAACAGTCCTCCCAAGCATGGATATGCTCAAAAATTAAACCACTTTGACGGTTACACATCTTTAGATTGACCATGTGCCTAAGTGATTTACCTCACCGATCACTTACTAACCGGTGCGTTTAACTATTTATGAGCGCTTGGCATGGTATCTATTTCAATTTCATACATTACTGAGTGACCGGCCAAGTGGTAAAAACAGAAGGCTGTCAACCAATCGTTTTAGAAACCTAGGCGACAGACTCCCAAGGGCACTCTTATGAGATAAGGACCACAACTCAAGTGCGGCGCTGAAGTGAACAGACTGATTTACATGGACAAGTTGAGATCGCTGACACAGGCTAGAGGCACGAGATCACAGAATACAGACAAGTGATATTGATGAAATAATGACATTTATTCAGTACTAGGGCATTAAGATACACTTGTACTTGTCACAGTGACAGCAGTATCGTCTAATGCAATAGAAAAAGTAACAAGATTTTAGAAATAGTTAGTCCGTGCGTCTGTCTTATTAGATAAAAATTTTGAGGCATCCATAAAAAATTAAAAAGTCGTTTGCTACTATCTTTTAATGTTATAAATTTAAGACAGTTGCCTCGCCACTTCCTGACTCTGTATGTTCTTTGTGTCCATCACTAAATGTTAGTATAGTACCCGTGACACAGGGATTAATTTTCCCAGTGCGGGCGGTGTCTGAAAAAAGTCTGGAAATTGCGTACCTATTTATAAAGCTCCCCAGATACAGAGATTATTTTGCCTAGGACAGGTATTCTACCATGTGTTCTTTATTAAAAAACCTTTCAAACTTTGTAAAAAAACTCACGAAACTAAACTTACAGTTTATATGATACGTACAATTTTTACTTTCTTGAATACCGTGCCAAGCCAGCATTTGTTTATGGATACTAATATTTTACAAGTTGTTGAGTTTTTGTGTAAATAGTTCTGGCCTACATTATTTATGTTACACATTCTACATGTGTTGGTGGGTATATAAGTGTCAAAACTTGACATTATTTATAGTCATAGTTTTCTAGTTATTGTTATATTACTAAATAAACTATAGGAGATTTAAACATACAAGCTTAGTAAAAAAGACTAAGCAAAATATTTAGAATCTTGTCGACGTTTATACTTTGGTGCTGATGGGTATCAAACAAACAAACAAACTCAGGACTCGTTATTACTTGTAGAAAATCAGTAGTTGTATTAGTAAGTGTCTGTGTGTATTGTTCTGTAAGGTATTATTTACGTAATGTTTATTAAGATAGATAGATACACTTTCAACAAATCCAAATATCATATCGTAACATGAATTTACCTATCGCTAATGTAGCAATCTTTTCCAGACTACTTAAAGGATTTATAACCTCCACACATGACGTTTTAAAGTGCACCTAACTTGTTTTTATCTTCCTTCTGCTTTACGCCCGCCTCTGTGCATCCATGTGTAAAAAAGGTTTAAATAAATAAGATGACTTCATAAAATATATTAGCCGTGTGGTTTCCGTAGCCGTCTTGTATCCGGCCCAGAAAAAATAACAGGCGCATCTCATACCACATCCCGTGGGTGTCATAAAAGACGACTAAGAAATACACCAGGTAGTCGGGCAGCAACGCCTCCTGTGTACTTACTACCACCTCTGCGGTCGCCAACTCGCATACTAAGCCCGGTGACTACGGCAAACCCTTCCATATGGAAACGTCATGGAAACCTTTAGGGGAAGCCTACGTCCATCGTCTGTCAACAATATCAGGCTGATGATGATGGTGACTTAAAATACACAAAATTCTTACATTCCATAAATATCCAAGGCAACATTCGGTTTTAGATACTGTCGGTGAGACTGCACTATTCAACCGAAATAATCTATCTCTAATGTACTGAAATTTTCAACAGTTAATATTACTCTGCACAAACGTAATTACGTGACTTTATCTTAATACATGCTTTTCTGAAACGGCATTTAAGTGATAGGACGGCAATATTGTAGACTCACCAAAAAATTGTAGTAAATTATTTTTCCTCAATTTCAGGTCCAGAACGGTTCTTTTTTTAAACTTTACCCTTTATAAGATATGTAGGTACGTTTTTAATTTATTGATTTTAAACTGTATTACTACCCAACAAAGTTCAAAATATGGTGGCAGCTATAACGCCACTGCCCTTGCTGGTTAAGTAACGCATTGTATTTATATGATTTGTTATAGGTACCAGACTATATAAGTTACAAAACTATACATTATTTATAGGTATGGCTATGTAGATAGACTGTAACGTAGTTACACATCATGCCAATATATTTAAAACACTTTTAATTTTATGCTTTGATACCCTGACCCGAAATTGCTAGTAGAAAATCAGTTCATGAAATACACAATCCTCACTTTCCTTAAAGTCGTGCCACGCCAAAGTTTGTTTTTGGATAGTTCGTAAAACATTTTTGTACATTTTCATTTATAAATTGAGCTCCTCAAGTCTCATTTTATTTAAGTCAAGCGTTGTATTTATATGTGTTGGATTACTAGACTAAATAAATGTCAAATCTTTACATTATTATAGCTTTATATATGTATATGCTGTGTGGTGACAGTTGTTTGTTGTGTTTGCCAGAGGACGGACAGCAGCGTCTCTCTGAGTACTATTACCACCATACTGCGACCGCCAACCCGTCTGCAAAGCTTGGCGATTTTGGCATATCCCCCAAGATTATTCTTGGGGGAGGATTTTGTCCAGCTGTGAACGTCTTACAGTTGTTATGAATCATCATAACAGCTGTAAAAAGCTATCATCATCATCAGAATATGATAGCTTTATAGATATTTTTTCCTGGTGTATGTTATTAAAATAAATAATAATATAAGAAATTATTATGTTATTATAGAAACTGCTGGATGCGAATAGCGCAAGACCGGAAATTGTGGAAATCTTTGGAGGAGGCCTTTGTCCAGCTGTGAGCGTCTTTCGGCTGATATGATGATGATGATGTTATTTAGTATTCGTATTTTTGTTTTTTAGTCATTTTGTTAATTAATAGTATTAGTAACGCATAGTACTTTATACTTCTAAACTCATACTCTCAAACATTTATTTTGATTTATATAGATTGGCCATTACATTTTACTAGATAAGACGCAAAGTTAAATCTTACGACCAAGTCTTAGAACATTGTATACGTTATATACCACAACCTGCTAAAAATACATGTTCTTATAGATAGTCGAAAATCTTCATAGATGATATATCTTTCCGTATGTGATTCGCGTGGCTTTATGAACTTAACAAAATACTTGCCTGCAAGCAAGAACTTTATTGGCTAGGTTTTTTGGATAGTGACTCAACACGCGAATTTATGTCTATGAAGCTATGTCTAGAATACTTATTTACATCATTTTAGTTTATTTATTTATTTTGACTTACCAACTAAATGCATACACGACATTAAACAACAGTCTTTCATTTTTTAAGTGTAAACTTCTTTAGGCCCGTTGAGCACTTTTTGGTTGAACAATAATCATGGAACTCGCGTTATCAACACGTCACGCTTCCCATGAGCTACATGTATAACTATTATATTGTAGATTATATAGATTAGAAGTTTAAAATAGTTACATGTTATACAAGAGTGCAAAGTTGCTTTTTAACCGCGTGCTCAATTATGATGCCCGAGCAAGCGAAGGATTCTAAGATTGAACGAGATCACGAGCGCAGCGAGTGGTTCAAAAATTATAATCCTGAGCGTCAGCTAGGGAATCAAAAGAGCACGAGGTGAAAAATCTTTGCACTCGAGTGCAACACGTAACTTTTTATAACTTTTATTTCAGTATAGGTATTAATTACTATATTATGATATGTAAGTATTACAGGACAATCTTTAACCGCTCAATTGCTTCAAAATATTTTTTTTTGATTATAACAAATAATACTTAGGTATAATTTAGAAAAACTTTAAGTAACGTTGCTACAGTTTGAGTGTAATAGAACAGTAATATTGCGCAAAAAAGTACACCTAGAATGTGTCATAGTTTTTAATAAATTTTAAAAAGTTGTATAATAAATTCGGCACCATAGAGGTATAGAGTAAATAGGTTTAATGATATTTTGCATTCGCAATCTTAGTGCACACGATGTTCTAAATTCAAATTTACTTTACCCTCTAGAGCAGTGTTTTTCAACCTTTATCATGACGCGACCCCTTTAGTATTAAGAAACATTATCGCGACCCCCCGTACCCATTTTTCACCCCCTTTTTTGCATGTATTTTCCATCATATTTATTACTTTTCTTAATTAGGGTTCGGGTCAATACATAATTAAAATGCGAGTTGAGGCAATGAGTATCAGAGACGCGACGAGCGTTACGGGGGCGAAACTTGCTATGCATTGGCGGAACGCCCGATCGTGATTCGCTTGCTTTTTACGACATTTCAAATTCAGATTTACTGTGATTGCGAATAAATAAGAGAACAAAAAAAATAATGTACTAGTCTCCTTGAAATTTGATGAATCTACGAATATTGCTGATTGTGTGCACTTTCTAGCTTTTATGTGTTTTGAATCCAACGAGACTTAATGGAACAAAAAAATGTGAGCCGTTACGGGACGCCTGGCAGATGTGAAACATCGACATTATTTTTTATGTTTCACATCAAAAATACTATTTTGTACAGCGCTTGCTATGAATACCACACGTCAGTGCTTGTATCACATGATTCCTGGGAAAAGTAATGTATTGCTATTTGTAGTGATGGAGAAAAACTGGTGCAAACAGTGGTATTCTTGCTAGACTGGAAAAACAACTGCGAAACGCCTATTGACGCATAGCTTTCTCGATCGCCAAGCCCTTGCGGCCAAAACCTTACCACGGGAATACAGTAAAGTTTTAATACTAATAAAAAAAGCATCCAACTGCGAATCCGACTCGCCCATGAAGGGTTCCGTAGCAGCAAGCAACATAATATGATTTTTGTATTTATTTATATTTGAGTTAATTGAATGATAGGTAAATTGCGGTTTACGGTTTAGACGTTTAAAAAAACTACTTAATAGATATCGTTGAATCATATTTTTTAGTTTTATTATTTTCTTATTTTAGAAGCTACAGGAGGAGGGGCACCACATATCACTTTGGAAGTGTCTTTCGCGCAAACTATTCAGTTAAAAAAAATATATTAGAAACCTCAATATCATTTTTGAAGAGTATCCATAGATATGTACTCCAAAATTTTTTTGTGTTTCATTTCCAAGTTGGGGTACCCTCAAAATTTATTGTTTTATTTTTCTATTTTCGTGTGAAAATCTAAATGCAGTTCGCAGAATACATCTATTTACCAAGTTTTAACAAGTTAGTTCTTATAGTTCCGGAAAAAAGTGCTTGTAACATACGGACGGACATACAGATACACAGACAGACAGACATGACGAATCAATAAGGATTCCGTTTATTGCCATTTGGCTAGGGAACCCTAAAAATGGTAAATTCTATTAAAGAAAAAGCGTTTCAGACACCTGTCACCAGTTTGTTACAAAAATATTGCTAATCGTCACAATTTTTCGTCACAAAGCACTCCTTCTAAATTTACTTTATGTCAACTACTACTAACCAGAGTTTTTAAACTTCGCGCTTAACTTTTAATGTATTTGCAGCAGGCCTAATTATAATGCTCCATATTTATTTGCCACCCTGTGACTAGCTTTCCCAAAGTTTTGCAACTTTCCCATAGAAGCGTCGCGACCCCCCTAAAGAGGCTTCGCGACCCCCCGGGGGGTCGCGACCCACAGGTTGAAAAACACTGCTCTAGAGGATATAAACGACTTTTCCACTCAGATATCGAAGAGGAAAAATACTAATACCTCTATGGGCTATCCCCTAAGACTGCTCCGTATGTTTAATTGCACCGAATTTAAAGGAAAGCGTTATTAAATAACAGTACCTACGAATGTACAAACATCGTTAGAACTGTAAACAATCAAACAGTAGTCGAAGTTTTCACATACAAGGCAAAATTTTCAACACATCATTTGTAAACTTTGTATTGAATTAAATTGTTAATAATGTATGCTATTCCATGTTAATGATATAGTTTTCTTAAATGAGCTTAATTTATCACCGATAACATCAAGGTCGCAACTGTGAAATAATTCGTAAGTTTGCGCTTTAATAAATTTATTCCTGACTAGCTGTGCCCCGCGGTTTTACCCACGTTAAAGTTTATATATTATCATAGCTTCTCTCCCGTAAGTGATAGCGTGATAATATGTAGCCTATATATTGACCCGACTTCTTTGTAATATTCGTGCAAAATTTGAAGTAAATCCATGCAGTACTTTTTGAGTTTAGCCCGGACATACATACATACAGAAAAACAGACACACAGACAAAAATTCTAAACACTATATTTTTGGCTTCGATATCCATTGTAGATCACGCCCCAAGTATCCTTTTAAAAAAATATTCAATGTACAGTTTTGACTTTCCTACGATTTTATTATATGTATAGATTGTTCAAATACAATATTTTTTTCGCCTTTCGGCGTTGTGTATGTATATTTCACAACTTATAAATGTCAAATTTATAAAGGGTGTCCCAACAAGAACGCAAATTTTTAATTTTGAATAAAACACAGATATTTAAAAAAAAACCGTGAAACTTTATTATATCGTAAAGTCGACAGAATGAGGTTATGTATGGAACAAGATATTGTGGAGATGGCCGCCGCGGCTTTGCTGGCACACACGCGATCTTTTAATAAAATTTTCAATGACCATTTTGCATAAATGCTGCGGTATTTCATTAATGCAGCGTCCAATTTCGTCTTTTAAGGCTTGAGTCGTCGTCGGCTTATTCGCGTAAACCATCGACTTCAAAAAACCCCAAAGAAAAAAATCTAAAGGTGTTAAATCGCACGATCTAGGCGGCCAATTCTGGTCTCCAAAACGCGAAATAACACGACCGGGAAATGACTGATGCAGCAATTGAATTGTTTCTCTGGCTGTATGACATGTGGCGCCGTCTTGTTGAAACCACATGCCATCCACATTCATTTCTTCAATTCTAGGCAAGAAAAAATTGGTTAACATTTCACGATAACGAACACCATTGACTGTTTGCGCTTGACCTGCCTCATTTTCATAAAAAAAAGGTCCAATGATTCCTCCAGCCCAAAAACCACACCACACAGTGACACGTTGGGGATGCATTTGCTTCTCGTGAATCTTTCGAGGATTTTCCTCACCCCAAATGCGACAATTCTGCTTATTGACGAAGCCATCAAGATGGAAATGGGCCTCGTCACTGAAGATGATTTTATCGGCAAAATCAGCATTTTCATGTTGTCTCTCCAATACCCAATTAACGAACTCCCTTCGCTGTCCATGGTCAGCCGGCTTCAGTTCCTGTGTCAATTGAACTTTGTATGCATGAAGATGCAAATCTTTCGTCAAAATTCGCTGCATAGTGGATTTGGAGACACCAATTTGCTGAGCTCGGTGTCGAATTGAGGTGGATGGATTTTGAGCGACATCATTACGTACAGCTGCGACATTTTCGATCGATCGACCTGGTCGAAGGCGCGTTGTTGTCTTTACATCACTAACAGACCCAGTTTCGGCAAATTTATTCATTAATCTCTTTACAGTTGACTCTTTTGGAGCATTATTGTGACCCCAAATTGATCGCAATTTGCGAACTGTAGCCGCAAAACTTTCACCATTTTGGTAAAACAATTTCACAATGAGAATGCGTTGTTCATTCGTGTAGCGCTCCATTTTTACTAACCTCATACCTTCTACTAGCAAACAGTAACAATTGTTCAAATGTCAAACAATGACACTTCGAATGGCGCCAAATTTAAAAATTGCGTTCTAGTTGGGACACCCGTTATAAGTACAAAAATTATCATTCCATGTATAAATAAAAGAATTATATTCCAAATAATTACTATAAAAAATAAAAATGAAAAAAGTTTGTAAGGTTTTAATAAATTATGTGTTTTAAGCGTATTTTACACATTTTTTGTACATTCTTTGATGATGATATTTTGTATTTATCTATTTATAAAAAGTACCCTAATGCTGCAGTTAACGTCGCCTCTCAGAAGAGCAAAAATAGTGAATTTATATAGTTTACTAGATTATTCTTATAAGGTTTTTTACCTGCGTTCCCGAAGCTCCCACCACCAGGCGCCCAGAGAAGTCTACGACAAGTCAGGTTGAGGCACTGCGAGTCCGATATATCCATCAGTAACCACTCATTACGGGTGGCATGATTCCCCCTGCGTTAACAAAAAAAGGTTTTAAACAGTTAATTAGAGCACCTTGATATTAATTGCTGTCTCAGTAAATAATAAAATAGTTAAAATTAACATTTTAATAAACAATTGGCTATAATTTTTAAAACTCCTTCGCCACTGTAATATATTTATAAATAAGTAGATAAACAATACTTGCATTTTACAACATTGCAATGTAAAATTTAAATTGATTGAATGGCTTTTAAAACAGTAATTATTGTAAGTTTTGTTGAATGTTTTAAGCTGGTATTAGCCTTCATAGTTTGCTTTTGTTAACGATCTAATTGCAATATCTGCAAACTGAGGATGTATCAGCTGATATTGTTTCGGTGAGTTAACAAATCCTTTAATGTTAACGCCATCTATATAAAACTTCCAGTACCTCTGGCACATCAAAGAACCACGACACAGAAACTTAAGTCATACTAGCCGATAACGACATCACACATGCTCACGACAACTGTAATTTAATACACTAGATTAAATTAAATCAAATTATATGAAATGCGAAACTTCACACGAAAAATATAAAATTCAGTAAACATGAGTCAAATCTTATCGTACTATCTCAAATATCCTCGTAGGTATGTATATTAATTAAGATCTAATATTTATTCCAATATTATACCAAATTATCACGTTTCCTAATATACAACATAACGTAATAAAAAAGTATTTTTTTCACAATATATTGCCTACTAAGTAGCAAGTACAGCAGTAGTTTATTATACCATAGCTAATACTTTTTTATTGATTACTAAGCGACAGAAGAACATGACACACACGTGGAACATATAATTTACCTTAGCGTAGCCGAAAAACTGCAATATCGGTTCCGACTTCGAGAGTCGTGTGACATTTCGGCTAGGGTAACTGTATCGTTGGTTTTCCTGAAAAATAAAGAGACCAAATTTGAACACCGACATTAATGTCGGTATAGAATCGTGTCGTTGTCAGTAAAAACGACGCAGGTAAAATTCGACATTCATTTTCCTCTTCTAGTATCTATGTCGCTTGTAGAGGTCGCTCTACATTTAGTTTCGGAAAATGGTACAAGATGGCGTAGTAAGTTCTAATTTCTTCATTGTAGTAAAGAAAATAATTTTACCCGTCTTTTATTATCTCACTCAATCTTTAGTCATTTAGACACTTTGAAGTGACTTTGAATCTTGTTTGATCAAGATCATGATACTTATATAAAGAAATATCTCCAAATGTACAGACGCCAGCACATCAAGCTACCCCAGTCTGTCAAATTTCCCCTATTGAAAGCGAACCTTATGCTTATGTGATAAAGTTGAAAATCTATAAAAGAAATTTGACAGATTGAGGTAGCTAGATGTGCTGGCGTCTGTACCTTTTCGCTCATAATATCCTCCTAATAACAAGCCGCTGTGTAGTGACGGTAACAAATATCACCAATCCATTCATCTTGTGGGGGACGTAGAGGTTATCCCGAAGGAGAATCTACGAAAGAATGTACACAAGCGTCTCTCTGAGCTCTCCAACATAGTACCGATGTTGATTGACGGCAACGTCTGTAACCACAGACCAGACTTCCATTCTCCCACAGCTAGCAAACGAGCGCACTCCGCGTAGGTATTGAATTATTATTAGTGTATTTACGAGATTATTACGCACTAATTCACAGAGCGGCTGGTCACACTGTCTCTGAGAGGACAGGTTTATAGGTAGGTCTAAACTTGGAACAGTCATCTTTCAAGTCTTCATGGCATCGGACAAACACCTTACCTCTGAACTAATTTGAGGAAGAGAAAGAATTTTGATTAGTTCGTTGGTACAGTGGACCGAGGACAACAACGCCGGTATACTAACACTAGAAATTTTATGGATGACGAGGCCACCCAGGCGCACTAGAAGTGTGACCTGAAGCCAAGCTACCATATTTGGCTTCAGGTCACACTTCTAGTGCGACCAGGTCTAAATTTAAAGTTGAGCTCAATGTTTCTCGTAATTAATTGATTAATTTACTACTTAATGCATTGGAATCTTTGATGTTGAATACCGAAAATTAGAATACTGTAATAATAGTTTAAATAATAGTTGAACGGTGAATAAGATTTTTGTATACTATTGATCTAGAGTCTGAGTTCTATAAGGCCAGACTCTCTGTAAAAATGGTTAGCGAAGCCAATTTTTTAAATCTTCTACTATATATTAAATTCTTTCAAAGTAAAAACATAATTAACATTGTCCTTAAATGATATAAGAATAAATTAAAAAAATATTTACTGCATAAGAGATTTTATAGTGTAGCACTAGTATGGTTTTCACAAAAGTACTTTTATCTATATTGTGTTTTGGTTATTTTAATATGATTGTCTATGCTCGGCAAAATCGATATGATTCGAGTTTTACCATGTTAGTTATATCATGTTTAGAATTATAAATAAAACACTAAAACTATACGATTTTTAAAAAAATTCGCACGAAACGACTTCATATTACAAAAAAACTCAATAATCTGTAGCAGATTACATTGTACATTGTTTGTATTCCCCATTTAAACATTTCAAATAAATTGCTTTCTGCATATTTTTTGTAACATATATTTAGCAAACTTATATTTTACTGTTCTAGCTGTGCCCCGCGGTTTAACAAGCGTTAATATACCTTGCTATAAATTACAGTTTATGTGTTAATCCGGGCTGTCAGTTAACTCTGGCTAAATTTTATTAAAATTGCTCCAGTCGTTTAGACGTGACGAAGTAACAAACATACACACTCACACACTCACAAACTTTCGACTTTATAATATTAGTGTGAAAAGACAAGTTGTAATATTACGTGTAGTCCCTTAGGTATTAAAATAATCAAACTTAAAATATAAATTTAGAAAAATAGTCTCTTCTCAAAACATTTTACCGGACCAGCCCACATCATCCGTAAAAAACTAAAAAACAGAAGAGGGTAAACAAAACTCGGTACCAATAAACAGGAACTCGGAACTAGCAACAAGATACAATCTATTTCCTCAAAACAAAACTTAACACGTACAACTAAGGAAGTTGGCAGCCATCCAAACTGCATTATCATCAAATTGTTCGAGATGAGGGGTCGGATTGCGGGTGAACGTATCAAGGAAAAGAAGAAGGCTCCGTAGTTTTTGTAATGCTTAGAAAATATAGAGCAAAGTTTGCTGAAATGCTGACACGAGTTGGAATGGTGTCTTATTTACAATAAATTGAATTACAAGGCATCGTCCGCCTTTGGAAAACAAATGTATATCATTCTGGAGACTTTACAAAAATGCTATTCACAGAAATATAGTTAATTCTTTGAAAAATGAACAAAAAAACATACATTTTCCATTTGTTTTTTATGTGTCTATTTCTACCCTCGTACCCTACAAATGCAACTCTTCTAAGCCGGGATCAACAGTGGCTCACATTGAAATGATAAGTTTTAGGCACATCTCGGGGAAGTGTTTAAATCAATCGGATAAAAGACAGCTTTCGAACTGTCGTTCCGCTGAAGTAGTTCCACTTCCTTCTAGAGCAAAACGGAAGACGTAATGTAAGAGCCAGAGAAGCCATCTTCAATAGCACTAAAAGTTATATCATTATGTCCTCCAAAGTACGTGGCTGCGTACTGCTAGACAAAAGCCAAAATGGGGATATGACATAATCGCTAAGCTTGACAGACGAGTTAGCGATCGCAGTTTGATGGTCATAGTTCACAGAAAAACGCCGCTGCTTGTTCTCTAGTAGGTATTCCCTTGGTCGATTTCTATGCCCCCTCGGGATGATATTCTATGCCATCACCACCGTTTTATTAAGCACAGATACAATATAAATTACGCATGATTATTATTTTAATTCTTACCAACACAAACATAAAGTAAACCGTCAAACAACATCAAAATAAATTTGCGTCCAACGTTGTCTTAAAATTCAGAGCTTCCTTAAGTTGAAGGAAAAATAATAGCGACAATGACTTATGCTGACATAACGATTTGTCGCGACACCCAAGAAGCACTTTACGTCGGGGAGAGGCTTCTTGAGAACTGTTTAATTTTCTCGTCTGAATTATTGGATATACTTTATCAATTTGTTTTTATTAATTAGGAGCGATGATGCTGTTATACGATACAAGTTTCTTTTTAATCCTCGACCTCGTTAATAGGATAGGTGTTACAAAATCAAAAGAATACAATTTAAGTGGGAATATTGACCCCATTCGTTCGATGGATTATTTAAGTTTCGGTGTTCGGCTTTACATGTCCTCCTAGCCGAATTCCGACCACGGCGGCCAGTCACAATGGAAACTAGCCATCTGCGCGGGATATATTATAATTCACAAATGTGTACGCAAACACAGAGGCACTTTCTATTCCATAACTCTTATGATTCGATGGAACTACTAGCGACACGACCGGAAAGAGGTCAACTACAGGACCGACCACTTAGTAGCCCAACTCCCCTCGGAGCTGCGGTGGCAGTTCGAGAAGTGTCCTTTACTCCACTGCCACCACGTGCAAGCAGCTCCGGGAAGACAGCGATCTGTTTGTGGCGCAGTCGCTGTGCCGGACTGGTGCTAGTCGGCAATAGGGAAGGGCAATCCTGAACACGTGGGCCATAGCGCAAAAGCACTGGCACCGGGGCAGCATACTAGCGTTCCCGGGGCTCCTTCCACCAAGCGCCTAGAGGTTAAGTTTAGTCGGTGCGAGTCCGACATACCCACCCGCAGGCACAATTCATTTTCTAACTCCTCCTTTTATTTCTTACTGATTAAATTCGTTGCGGGATCCAAGACAGTTAAATCGATTCTCCGGGACATGCCTGAGCCTCACCGCTTAGTGTCATTTCATTGTGTGCCACTGTTGATCCTGGCTTACAGGAGTTGCAGTGGTGGGTAAGAGGGAGGGACTAGTCCACCCGCAGGCACTTTTTGCGGGTGGCATGCGTAGGCATTCCCCCTGCCATATGAAAAAAAACCTCGTTATCTGCGGCTTAACTACCGCTAGACCTAAGACGCAGTGGCTATAAAATAAAGTTGAGGAGATAAATTTTGTATGTATATGTTTTACTATATAAAACGTAGTGTAATAACGAGACAGTATCCACTACAGAGTTTGATGTGAAATCGTTAAGGAAACTCATATCCGTAACAGTATTCCCAACAATGTACAATGACTATAATTTCCGGGATGCATCTCAAGGCTGTTTGGATAATCCTGAGCTCTTGCGTCTAGGGAAGTAGAACGAAAGTGTACCACTTACATTGTGATACATATATTACCTTATGAGATCATTTGTTTTGTACAGCACATCCAGCTACCCCTATCTGTCAAATTTCTTTTATAGATTTTCAACTTTATCACTTAAGCATAAGGTTCACTTTCAATTGGGGCAATTTGACAGATTGGAGTATCTATATGTGCTGGCGTCTGTACAGTACTTACTTATAACAAAGTACACACTTTCTTTGTGTAAAACAAGGCGCTCACAGGATTTTTTAGGGTATTTTCGGGTGTTTGATGGTGATGGTACTTTTGTGATGGATATTTGTATATCACATCTATATACAGATAAATCAAATTGAAATATTGGTTTGTAAGGTGTGGTTTTCGACCCAGAAAGAAGTGGTTCGTGTCGTAAAACGCGACTAAGGGATACAGCTGGTAGTCTCGCAGTAGCCCAACCTGTGTACTAGCCACCACTTAGATACGCCAATCGTATGCCAAGCGCAGTGACGAATTGCACATAATAATAATAATAATATCTAGGGACAATGTCACAGATCATCCTAGGCCCAAACTAAGCAAAGCTTGTACTATGGGTACCAGGCGACGATATACATACTTATATAGATATATAAATACTTATATACATAGAAAACATCCATGACTCAGAAACAAATATTCATGCTCATCGCACAAATATTTGCACTTACCGGGATTCGAACCCAGGACCACCAGCTTCGTAGGCAGGAGCACTACCAACTAGGCTCCGGTGATCGTCGACATGAAAATACTTTTATATGCATTTACTAAAATATTCGATACCTATAACAAAATATTTCTTTTTGTATCTGTCTGTTTGTTAGATCTGGCTAATCTCCGTACCCAGGCAGGTAGCTGTTGTTTTATGGAGTAATAAGGTACCTTAAATCTGGCAAACATACTTTCCCCAAGAGTAAGAAAAATAACTCTAGAGGGAAATGTGAAAATTTATTTGTGTGTGCACGCGTGTGAGGTATTCCTGATTCATAACTAATATATATAAATGTATCAATAAAAGGTCTATATTAAACACACGTGTCTACACCTTTTCTAGTTATGACTTCCGGATGTCACGACGTAACTCGAATGGTTCATTAATTGATTTTATAACCTGACTACACTGTATCTGTACTATTCTTTTATTAAACTACTAGCTGAGCCCCGCGGATTTACCCGCGTTATAGTTTATAAATTATCAAAGCTCCTCCTCCGTAGGTGATAGCTTAATAATATGTAGCCTATATGTTGACTCGGGTCAACATAACACATACAATTTTGCATGAATATTACTAAGAGGTCGGCCTTTTAGTAATATTCATGCAAAATTTGAAGTAAATCCATGCAGTACTTTTTGAGTTTAGCCCGGACATACATACAGACAAACAGACACACAGACAAAAAATATATTTTTGGCTTTGATATCGATTGCAGATCACGCCTCAAGTATGCTTTTTACAAAATATTCAATGTACAAACAATGTATGTTTCGACTTTCCTACGATTTTATTATATGTATAGATAACAACCAACATAGTAAACATAATAATATTTGTAATTCATGAATTTAATGGTACTAAAGGCCGTACTTGTTGGAAATTCGACCATTAAGTTTCTATTGTCTAAAGCCACCTACGAACTATGCGGCCAGCCGTGCGGCCGACCGCAGTCAAATCAATACTCAAATATTTGTACGAGAAAGTAGTTTTTATTCGCGCTGTGATGCGGCAGCCGGTCAGCTATATATTGATTGCTGACCGCATTCAGTCTCAGTTTTGACACTCAGTTTGTCATCTTTTCTTGGTTTGTCAATGTGTCAAAAGCATGGTAATGTGTGTAATGCTTTTTTATTAAAATAATTTACTTCTAACGCCTATTATAAAAAGCTAAGCTTTCTGCACTCCTTCTCCATATGAACTTTAACAGTTCCAAATTCCATACTCCTCCGTCGCCACAATTTTAATTAATAGGGGTACAAAGATTTAGCTACACGTGCCAATATTATATTTTCAAATAAATGATCACTATCTTTATTGTGAAAACTGTCCGATGGTAACAACGAAAAGACTTGTACCTATCTTTGAACTTCGAATGATAGCTAAGTAACCTATTGATTTTCAGATGCCATCTACTGTGAAAACGATTCGTTACTGTAAAACTAACCGCCGCTATCAGTAACAAATACTGGCTTTAAACTTAGAACACTCCCTCGCTTTTGACGCCAGCACATCAAGCTACCCCAATCTGTCAAATTTCCCCAATTGAAAGTGAACCTTATGCTTATGTGATAAAGTTGAAAATCTACAAAAGAAATTTGCCAGATTGGGGTAGCTGGATGTGCTGGCGTTTGTACCTAACCCGTTTGTTACTCAAGCTGTCCAAGTACTCTAGTAACAAGGGGGTTAAGTTAAGTGTATATAGCGTGACCAGTTATCCTCATACTGTCTTGGTATTGTTCTCCTATGATATAAAGGTGTCGCTCGCTAAATACACTTAATTTAAACTGCTTGTACAACTAGAGTATGGTATGGGAAAGTAAACTAGCTAAAACATAGCTCATCTCTGCCGAGCTAAACATTTTGTATACAACTTGACCCAACGGTGGTAAGCGTTCACCGTAGCTTATAGACGGTTGGAATACCCACGTTCCTTAGATAAACTTTATACTACCTCCCCATAATTACTAGTACTTTAAAAAAGGAGTTAATAATTAAGTTCTTTTTAAATGTAATATAACTCCAGCGTGTAGAAATTCGACATTCTACAACTACCTAATTTAAATAACATAACTGAATTTATGAAATATAAGCAGTTTTAGTAGTTTTACCGTTGTGTGTATGGCCGCTATATACATATTACATAACATATAATCGTGTGCATCACACAAAGATTTATCCCGGGTGGTAATCAAACACACGACCTCTGGCTTAGCAGTCAGGGTCACTAACCACAAGACCAACAGGCCAGTCTATATAGAAGTATAGTGCAAAATCAAACTAAATCTGTATCACGTAAACAGTATTTTTGCAGTCATAGTTCTGTATAAAATTGCAGAAAATAGCTATATGACTTAGTCTTCCACTACGTAACTACTGCTGTAAAAGGGAAAAATAAAGGAAACATGTATTGTTGTAAAGAAAAATATTATCTACTCTCACTGAAATGTTGGTGTCTGGCTCGTTACGCTATCTGTAGCGCATTTACCCATGGCAAAATGTTACTTACTCTGAGTGTAACCTTAGTGACTGCCATGTTGGACTATTTGTAGTGCATTTACCCATAGAAATATGTTACTTACTCTCAGAATAATGGGAGTGACTGGCCCGATTGACAATTCGTAGCGCTTTGGCCCAGAAAAATATGACTTACTCCGAGTGTAATCTTAGTGAGTGCCACGTTGGACTATTCGTTGCGCATTTACCCATAGAAAATGTTACTTACTCTCAGTATAATCTTAATGACTGGCCCAATAGACTATCCATAGCGCTTTTGCCCAATAAATGTTACTTACTCTTAGTGTAATCTTAGTGACTGCCATGTTGGACTATTCGTAGTGCATTAACCCATAGCAAAATGTTACTTACTTTGAGTATAATCTTAGTGACTAAGAGTTTATACTGAGAGTAAGTAATATTTTTCTATGGGTAAATGCGCTAAAAGTTGTTAATCGGACCACCGATTAACAATTTTTAGCGCATTTACCCATTGAAAAATATTACTTACTCTCAGTATAAACTTCTCGGACTATAAGTAGAGAATTTACCCATAGAAATATGTTACTTACTCTCAGCATAATGATAGTGATGCCCCGCTGAAATATCCGTAGCGCATTTACCCATAGATAATGAGGTTAGAATCCGAGGTCGGGCTATAAGTGAAATTTACGAACGCTGCAAATGTGTAAATTGAACTTGATATCATAAATAATGTTTGATGTATTCATTATAGTTTCGGTCAGTAATAATAGAGACTAGCGAGACATATTATAGTGCACAACTGTGTGCACAAATACAGGGGCACTTTCTATTCCATCATTCTCATGATCCGATGGGAAGATTAGGAACACGACCAGAAAGGCGTCTGATGCTGGACCGACAGCTTTACGTGCTGTCCGAGGCACATGTTAATACAGCCATTTTCCAGTTTACGGACTGATACTGAGATTATTTCCTAAATCACTTATTCGCCCCATTTTGATTTGTACCCAGAGCCCAATTTTCTGCGGTTGAACAAAATACTACTAGATCAAAGAAGCAGTCGAATAGTATATATATAATAGGTCTTTACCTATGAAATTGCCGTTTTGTATGAAAAAATTTAAACGAATTTTTTCATGAATTTTTTTATTTGTATTAATCGAAGTAATCACCCATGCAATCAATGCATCTTTGCCATCGCAGTGGCAGTTTATTGATGCCCTTCTTAAAGAAATCAGCTGGACGGGAGGCAACAAATTCTTCAAAGGCATTTTGTACTGCCTCTCGGGTATTGAATTTTTTTCCCGCCAAGAAGTTATCCAAATTCTGGAAAAAGTAGTAGTCTGTAGGCGCAAGGTCTGGTGAGTAGGGCGGATGACGGAGAGCTTCCAACCTCAGTTCTTGCAACTTGGAGACCGTCTGCTGTGCAGTATGAGGTCGCGCGTTGTCGTGCAGGAGCAGCGGAGACGAGCGATTGACCAATGCTGGTTGGAGATGCGCCAGCTTCTCCATCATTGTGCTCAGTTCTTCACAGTACACATCTGCAGTAATGCTCACCGCGTTTGGTAAGAAGCTGTGATGAATCACACCGGCGCTAGACCACCAAACAGTGACCATCACTTTTCTAGGGGTAAGTTTTCGTTTAGGGCATTGTTTAGGTGCTGAACCAGGATCCAACCAACTTGCTGAGCGCTTGCGGTTATCAAACAGAATCCATTTTTCATCGCAGGTAACAATGCGGTTCAAAATTCCTTCATTTGTGTGTCTGTTGAGCAGTGCAAGGCACGTCTCGACGCGTACTTCGCGCTGGCGATCATTGAGTTCGTGGGGCACCCATTTGTCAAGCTTTTTTACCTTGCCAATTTGACGCAAATGGACCAATATTGTTTTGACGCTAACGTCGAAAGCTGCTGCTAATTCAGCCGTAGATTGTGTATCATCAGCTTCCACAACCGCCTTTAATTCGTCATTGTCGACCAAAGTCTTCGGACGACCGCGAGGTTCATTTTTCAGGTCGAAATTTCCAGAACGGAAGCGAGCAAACCAATAACAGGTGGTGCGTTGGTTTGTAGTGTTAGCTCCGTAAACGTCGTTGATGTTGCGTGCCGCTTGTGCCGCGTTGCTGCCACGACGGTACTCATATTCCATAATTACTCGAATTTTTAACGTATCCATGATGACGAAAAAGATTGAAATGCGATGAAAATGTAACATTAATCAATAAAGAAATGACTACTTTTGGAAAAAAGAATCCATGTTGTTAAAATAAAATTAATTTGAAATTAGAATTCTTAGCCAAACAAAAATTATTTTGATTTGAAATGGCCAGTACTGCAGAACGGCAATTTCATAGGTAAAGACCTAATATTATAATAGCAATAGTAGAATCGTATATACTATCTGTATACTTCCATAGTCTCGTTCAACAGTTCAGAAAATTGCTACTACTACGAACATTATCTTTGTTTTTGGCGTTCTCTTCAGTAGCCACGGAGAAGTTATGTAACTTCTACGTGGCTACTAAAGAGAACGCCAATAACAAAGAAAATGTTCGTAAGAGCAAGTTTTGACACCTATTGATGTAACGTACAAATTTACTCATATTCTCAGAGGTGAAGTTAGTGACTGCGTTTTTGGACTACCAATAGTATTTGCAACCACATAAAATGAGTGTCGAGTTTAGATAGCTACACTAGGTAGGTACGGTAGATATTTTGGATAAAATCTATATCATACCATTTTGTGCCTATTGAGACGAATGCGAATAATAAAGAAAACTTGAGAGGTGTCAAGGGACACCCGGATGGAACGAAGTTATTTCTTATTATTTATTATGTACAAAAAACCAGTATACACTCAACAAAAATAATCGTCGCGACACCATACTGTTCAATGCGAAATAGAAATGAAAATATCTGGCTTGCTTTCTATAACAGAGAGAGAGAGAGACAGACAGACAGAGAAACATGCGCACGCCGCACAGCTGCAAAAAGTGTCGTGACAACTTTTCGTAAGAATTTTTTCCGTCTAGCCCCCTTTCACAACGCGCGATAAGGAACTTCGTTCCAAAAATGTCTTTGAGAGGAGTCTCTAATATGTAAGATTTTTTTTATACATTTGGAATGGTTTTTTTCCTCGGTAATCACTCCCTACCGGATGAGATGGGGTGCTAGTTATGTTCTTTGCGTAAGCTACACTGCATTAGCGGTCAGTCTATAGATGATATATGATAATTTTTGCGCGTCTCCGTGCTTCGAATGGCACGTTAAGCTTCCGATCCCAGTTGTAATTAGACAACAGTTGATTGACCATGTCAGAGCAACCTGGGCAGCTAACTCTTACATCAGGATAACCACAGCCCATACTGATAATATTAGTTGGATTAATAGCTATCACAACCGGTTGTCTGGAATCAATATTTGAAATCGTCCACCGCAACATTTGTCTTTCATATTTTAGCTATGTTTATCGTGATAATTCTGAAACAGGACCTATTAGGATCGTGGACTTAATTACCTAAATCCCTGAAGACGTGGGATTATTTACCTAAATCTCTAAAGATAACTAAACAGCTGAGTAACGTATTTTACTTACCAATACGTACACAGAGCTGGAATTAGAATACTACGCAAATAAGCTGCAAAACCATCTGTTAACAACGTTGCAAATATAGATAATTCCGCAGAATGCTATGAGCCAAACGGCATTGTAGTACCAATTTCAAACCGTTTAGAAACATTTCGTATTTCTAGTTTAATAAGACTCACTTTTAAACTGTATCGGAATGTTGGATAGGCTTTTAAAGATAGACAAGAAAGTTTGGTAAAGTTGTGTGAAATATGGAAACGGAACCTTAACCCCGTCACACGTTATCACCGATGTCGGAGCTCGGAACATCTCAATTTCGATTCTGTTTGCAGAATTGTATCTACTCCAGTTTTACGGCCCAAAAGTTTGGACGTGTGTGTGTGATATGGCCACTAAAGTTGCGGAAGTTTTATTATCCAACCGAGTAGATATTAGCATGGAGCGTAGCTATTTAACGGGTTGGATTAAAAACTTTCGTTGTTGAGGTTAGTTCAAAAATACATAATAGTTATGGTTGTTACATCATTTTGCAGTGGCTTGTGAAACCCTTTTAATAATTATATTTTAAATTTAATCGGAAAATTTTCGGGATGGTTCGATATATATTATGTTCCAATCTGGTAACAAAAATAAAAGTAAAAGTCGGTTTTATGATTTTTATACAGATATTATAATATTGTCAGTTTCCGTCAATAGTACTGTATATGTATATCTTTGTTTTACTTATTTTAGCGTAATTTAAACAAACAAAAACAGACAACAAAACGCTTCTGCGTGTTTGCCACGCATCTTGGAAGTATCCAAGATGCGTGGCAAACATGCAGAAGCGTTTTGTTGACTTGTTTTTGTATCGAGCATTTAGGTTGGACATGATCATTAAAAAATATTTGTTGTCTATGGAATAAAAAAAAACATAGACAAAGTCTATGTTTTTTTTTATTCCGTCTTTCTTCTTTAGTCAGAGGCACCTTAATGTGTTTGGACATTAATGATATATTGTTCACAATATATCATCAATGTACAGACATACTTTGCATGTGAGCGAACACATGGTAAAGCGGTCACATACTTTGCATGTGAGCGTCCGCACGATGAAGCGGCGTTCATTTGAAGAATAATTGATTTATAGTCTTCTAATTATCGATGTACAAACATACGTTTGTAAAAGATTTTTAATTATCTAGAATACTATCAATCAATTATTCTTCAAATGGACGCCGCTACATCATGTGTACGCTCGCAAGCAAACTAGGTGTATTGATGGAACACATAATTGGTTTGCATTTGGTCAGTTGCTAAATTTAACATGCCTGGTCTGCTAGATCTACAAACAAACAAACTCATACAAGATATGAACGCACAACAGAGTGGAAACGTCGTATCAAACACAGCGCACGCTCCACTTACAATGTCAAGACCTAAACTCATCACACAATTGAACTTAATCTACATATATGGAACAAGTAAACATTTACAATATCTAATTTGTATCTTAAGGATTAAATGAAAGGAAAATTTAAGCCGGGTCGTATCCAATACTCATTTCAGACACTTCGACTTCTCCATACGACTAGATCAGCAAGTGCCGAAGACAGAGGGAAAAGGGAGGTAAGCCGAACCAAAAAGAGCACAACTCTTAAGTCTAGATCAGGGATCTCCAAATTTTGAAGAATTAGGGCCATAATGTTTACTTCAGTATCTTCCAAAGGCCAAAATAGTTTTAATTTTTCCGTCCTTAACTATATTTGTAGATGAATCGCCGACTGCGCGACATAAGCAAATAAATGATTTTTTGAACAAGTGTTAGAATGTGCTTAAATATTTGGGAATTACCGCGTTGGTTCGTGGAAGTTCAATAATTCCGTTAAACTAACACTTGTGCGTAACAGTAGTTTGATTTGACTTATTATATTTATGTGTAATTTATTAGTATGAAAAAGAAACGAAAATTAAACAGTGAACGCTGAACTTTCAAAGATGCATGGAGCTCTCAATATTTTGTGAATGAGTCCAGAAATAATGCACTATTTTTAATTTGTAATGAAGATGGTTTCATTACAAATTAAACATAGCGCGTTATTACTGGACTCAATCATAAAATATTTAAAAGCTCCATGCATCTTCAAAAGTTCTGCGTTCACTGTTTATTTTTCGTTTCTTTTTCATACTAATAAAATAAAAATAATATAAAAATAAAGTATGGACCTGTTCTCAAAGAATATAACTTTAAACCACACGGTGAATCGAAACATCTTCAAAATTATTCCCGATAAAGAGGAAGTTAGTGGAGAAAAAAAAGAAGCGCCGCCTGAACCGCAGCAATCTTTGTTTACCATAGCAAAAACTAAACAAGAGTCGGCAACTCGCGCCAGCTTTCGTGCGGAAACGAAATCGGAAAACGTGGAAATCCGTTCACCAATGGAGAAATGATGAAAGAATGCTTGATTGCAAGGTTAATTTATTTAAAAGGGGGAGTTTGTCAACAAACACTGTGGCTTGGAGGCTGCAAGAAATTGTAAAAAATATATCATCTCAACTGTGTGACAAAAGTGGGCACATCTTTAGTGGTTTGATGATCTTTGATTTTATTCGAGATTGTATTTAAAATGTTTTTGATACTACTTACTTGTGTGAGATAACGATTTCCAAGATGAAGTACACAGCGAATGTTTTCAGATCTCAATTGTTACCGATGAGAATATTAAATCTCTTTTTATAATTGGTACAGGTAAAAATGATCCGCATCTACACACTATTCTCGGTGGAAAATCATAATTACATGAATCCCCTCAGTGTATTTTGTTTAACTGTTATTATTGTGCTTTATTTCAATTTTGTTAGTTATTAATATGCTGAAGATATATTAAGTAAATTCTCTGCGACATAATTTGACGTTAAGCTTTACTCTGTAAGTAAATAAAGCCGAGTAGTGATCTTTTTGTGTTTTCCTATACAACTTTTCACAGCAATATTAATAACAATTCGATTTGGCCCGCGGGCCGTTTGGAGACTCTAGCGTACCTAAATAATGTCTGTCGCATCGTATGATGATGGTTCTTAGATATGTGAAAAAACATCCATTCCAACAAACTGAAGATGAAATTCCCTTCTGTATAGTATTCTATTTAATCCCACGTCTCACTCTTACCTCAATTTTGAATTCCTATGTGATACACACTCTAAGCTCTCGAGATCATTGGAGAATCTCAAACTTCATTCCACAAATCTCTATGATGGTTAAGAGGCCTATTACAGTCCACTAGCGCCGCCAATCGAAAAAATGTCATTACTCGTAAATAGAATCAAAAATACAAAATATGTTCTATTATTACCGTGGAAAAGGCAATAACGTAATTGTATAACACCTTATCAACACTTGAAATATAGCTGTTTAGCTAAATCGTGCATTCAAAACATAAACGGCCGTTTTTGTTACAAATGCACCATTTAGCCAAACAGCTATATTTCAATTGTTGCCAATGTGTTATAAAATTACGTTATTGCCTTTTCTACAGTAATAATAGACCACATTTTGTATTTTTGATTCTATTTACGAGTTATGACATTTTTTCGATTGGCGGCGCTAGTGGACTGTAAAAGGCCTCTTAAGCAGCTCGATAATGAAATTCACTGCCTATACACATCAGACGCGTGCAATCTATAACTTCTTTTAAAACACTTTTAAAGAAATATTATTTATCACACTAATTTTATCTCCAGCTTGCGATCTTCCACTTTCCTACAGAACTCCTTGATTTTTTTATAATTATTCTCATTATTTATTTATACTTCTACTATTCATATCTTAAATATTTATATATCGTAAATAGTAGGGAAATAGTAGTAAATATGTACTGGCGTTACCTTGATGTGCTGTATATACAAAGTAATAGTTGACAAATTGACAAAAAACAGAAATGTTTGTGCATCTAGTAATATAAATTTAAATAAAATAAAGAGCATAGGTATTATTGGTATAATAAAATTAATTACTTACCTAATATACATACCTAAGTCACGATGTGATATTTCAATTTGGTGCAATAAAGTGTATCTGATCTATCTATCAGTTTTTTTGTTGAGGTCAAGCTGCGAAATGTGAATCTTTATAACTCTCAATTTTTCAAATGTAATTTTTTGTATGCAGCATTTATCTTTCATCATATTAAGGTCACCAGAGCTCATTGGGGTGGGGGGAAGGGTCAGGAACACTTGTTTGCTGACTCTTAAAGGCCGGTAGCGCACCTGCGACTCCTTGACGTTGCGAGTGTTCATGGGTGGCGGTGATCACCTACCATCCAGGTGACCCACTTGCTCGTTTGTCGCCCTATGATATTAAAAAAAAACATATTAATAATAAAGGATCAGGAATTCATCCGTCGGTGAAGAGGAAATTTTTCTGTTCATTACACACCCTATAATAATTGAGGGCTGGCCCAACCGTAAATGTTTGTTTTTATTACCATTTTCATCGCGGGTTTCATAGCTTCCACCTAACTTAAGAGCCCAATCCATTTATCTTTGTAGGTGAAATATTTCCCACGAATATACATAGCCTATTGGTATCGGAATAAGGTTAGCAATTCAAATAAAATGTGGATCGGTATATAATGTCGAAAATGTTTTCCTGTACATGTCATACGTATCAAAATACTTATGTTTTGATACATTACAGCGTTTCGTACTATAAGTTAGATCGATTAAGTTTCTCCTCATTATACGTTTTAGTTTAAGGGACGAATAAAAAAGGTTTTAGTCTATAGTGTTTACGGTCCAAATATGACATAGTGACTTACCTATATATTTAATTAGAACTTATTAGAACTTACGTATTTGTTTTTATCGTCACGTTTTTACCCTACCATTCAGTTATTTAATTTAGTTGACCCATACTGATGGCGATATCAGCGGTATCGTGTAGGTCTTCCATGGTGCAGCCGAAAGTCTGGCTAGAGAATGCTGTTTTTTTTAATTCATACAAGGTCTTATGTTTCAAACTACAATTACAACGGACAAACAGACATGTTCATGCACACAAATATCTGTCTTGGGTGGGAACCGAACCCACGAAAAGCAGTGTGAAAGGCAAGCATTTACCAACCACATCAACCAGGCCGTCGAGTACTGTTGACATTCCTGTTCACAAAACGGACCTGAACTGGATGGCTTTGCCACAACACTGGGAATGAGTCAGAATTATAAATAAAAAACTTTAAATAGAAACTTTATTCAAGTATTAAGTGAGATTAATCTCTACAGCTGTATATCTTTAATTTGCTGTTTCTTTAATCCTAGCTAATTAAAGACTGTCTAATAAGCATTAATCATTGCTTAATTATCTTGATTACTAACTCCTAATATAATATGTATCAAAATACCATGGGATTAATTATAGTATGCAACTAGTCATCCAAATTAATAGTATTGAATTTCTAGAATCAAGCGCAATTATTATTAATATATATTGAACCTCGTTGTACTAGAGGCAGTTTCTTCAGCCACGTATTATGAAGGCGGGGCAAAATACGTTTTAGAAATTCTACTTGCAAGAAAGACACCTAGTAGCAGAAAGGACTCTTTAAGTTGGCGGTTGCTCATGTTGGAATGCCATCCCATTGGATTAAGAGAGTGAAGGAATAGAGAGTTAACCAATGTTTGCCTACATAATTGTAGACTATAATATGTCCGGCATAGTTGGCTAGTCTCAGTCGAGAATGGCCACCGTAGGTGAAACTCGACCAGAAGCACTATTATTACAGTATGCAATTTTTCTAAACGTCAATATTAAAATAAATATAGCCAGTATCGGGACAAATACCACACTTCCATCTGATCCCAAACTATATAACTATATGTACATAATTACATCCAGATTCAAGACATAATAATGTCCTCCCGACTGAATTTCGGCCACGGCGACCAGTCCCAATGTAGACTAGCCAATTACGCAGGACATATTATAGTGCACAAGTGTGTGCGTAAACACAGGGGCACTTTCTATCCTAGGCTAGACTAGCGACACGACCGGAAAGAGGTCAGGTACAGGACCGACTGCTTTACGTGCTCTCCGAGGCACGGGGGTGTAATACCGCCAACTTCCAGACTTCGGGCTGACACTGAGAAATTTCTTTTTACGGAAAAATATCAAAATCACTTTTTGGCCAGACCCGGGATTTGAACGTAGGACCTCATTATCTGCGGGTGAACACGCTACCGCTGGACCAACGTGGCAGTCAGATTCAAGACATACAGAATATGTTCATGCACACAAATATATATCCTGGATGGGAATCGCATTTTATAGCATTATTCGCAATGCAAATCGTAAAGCTTTTCTTAAAAATGAGAAATCATAAATTTAATCGTCCGACGGATCTCGTACCAGCACCCTCTACCAATCATCTACCACCAGACCTATAGGGCAGTTTTTTTTATATACTGTGGACACGGGTCTCAATCGCGATCAAGATATAGGCAAATCATTACCTTGGTTACCCGACGTTTCGGCATGGATTGCACCAGCCGTCACGGGTCGACTGTTAGGGCAGTTGTTATTTGAAATGATAAATAGTAAATTACCTATTAATGCGATGTATGTTATGAAGGATAGATGTATATCATTGATACTTCGGGTCTTCTCAGTTGGGGCGCATTGGATCCGGTGGTAGCATTAAAGTGCGACCGTCGTTATTAACACAAGGTCCGTCATAATAATAATACCTTAATATAGACAGAACCATTGACAATATGTAGTAAAAATATTAGACTTAAACTAGATAATTAAACATAATTTCTTGACAATAACTTGATGCGAGCTAGCTAAATATCATTGCTATAATAAAATAAATTTTAAAAATGTTTTCATACAATATGTACCTAAATATCTATGTTACTAGAAATAATAATGTATACAACTATATTACTACAAACATGTTCTGACTATTTACAAGTGCTTTTTTTAAAATCTACGCGAATAAAAACCTTTTTTTTTTTTTTTATTTACACCAGATAGTCGTGCAGCAGTGCCTCCTGTATACTAACTGCAACCTAACTGCGGTCGCCAACTCCAATGCCAAGCGCGGTGACTGTGGCAAAACCTTCAAATGGCAATGTTCTAAAAACCTTTGAGAGAGGCCTATGTCCAGCAGTGGACGATATTAGGCTGATGATGTGAGTACTAATCTTATGGAGAAATAAAAAGTGTCACGTTAGAACCTCTTTATTAACTTGACTGGCAACTCGACGAATTATTTTAAAACTATGATAATAACAAACACTAAACAAGGTAGTATTTTATACCGAAGATCAAGAAATAGGAATATAATGTCGTTTAAACTAGTTTTGTCGGGAAAAATCTAATATAAATTGCAATCTTGGTCTAAAATACATTCGCTACCTTTGATTTTTATTACAAGATTTTTGAATCGATAGGTGTCCATTATATTTTATAGGTACGGAACATAAACAGCAATTAGATGCATTTCAATACTTGTCAAACTTTACGATATAATAAAACGAGTTTATTTTATTTTATTGTGATAAAAACTATTAAAACGTTAAGCGGCATACATTACAGACACAATAGTTAAACAATGCATGGCCACAGTTTAAGTATAATGGTATTCACATAGCATACGTTTTCGGAACGGTGCGTTTGCCAAACCCCGTAAGTGTTTTTAACTAGGGTTTCAGGAGAAAGAAAATCTTCTTTTTCGGTGAATCTATATATACATATACGCTTTATTCGATATTTGTATGTATGTTCCCTTAGGAATCCAAGTTGAGTGAAGTGATTTCAATAAAGTTTTCAGAAAATCTTCACATTACCTCGCCAAATTTTACAAGATGGCCCCTTATGTACAATTTGGTAGGTATATAATTTTTGGTTATTTCCATACCTATTTAGATATTTTGTTACCTATAACATAAAAACGGCTGTCCAGATGAAATTTGGAATATCCTAAATTAACACATGGGCTACAATAAAGCTGCATTTTTAAAAACGGAAGTTCGCTATAGGCTGTGAAACGGCTAGATAGGTTTATTTAGATGTGTTAATTTTTTTTACTTCATATTTAGAATGTTGTATGTAGGTTTATATAAAAATAAATCATTTTAACCCGTGTAAATAAAGAATATTGCATGCTTACTGATTATTACACAATTGGCATTGTAAAGTTTCTTACTTAAATAAAATATATGATTGTATTTTATAACAATTTCATTGAATCTTATTTATGTAACAGAATTGCCTTCTGTTAAAATTCTGTGTCTGTGTTCTGTAAAATTCAATTAAGAGGATGTAATTTTTTTATATTCTTTTTTTTTTTAAATCAAATGAAGATGCACTTTAATGATTCGAAAAAAAATAATAAAAGTCTTTTAGCAGAAACATTACATACAAATAATTAATTCGAGACCTTGATTTTTATAAGGAATACCAACTGTTTCTTGATGAGTAAGCTTGTTAATGCATGACTAGTAATTGGTTACTTACTAGTTTACTGGCATTTTTTGTTTTCCGTGTGATGATAGAGTTTGCCCTGTTGTCTCACGGAAGCGAAAAAATAATCCACTTACGGGTTTTGTCAAGCATGCCAACAATAATGTCAAACTAGGTATAGTTCCATAAACTTATCTGGCCCGGTGGCCAAAAGTAGAACTAACGACGCCGGTTTGAAATGTCAATTCCCTGACATTCCTGCCATTGATTGTTTGTTGCGCGTATTTATTTTTCTTTTTGTGGTTTTTAATTGTAAAAAATGCCGAAAGCTTTAAAAAGTGATGCGAGGAACGTTATATTACAAGTATTGAATTATATGAAGGCCGAAAAACGCCTTCGGGCACCAATTATACCCTTCAATAAGTTGTATGAACGCGTAGCTGCTGCTACAGGTTAGTGTTGTCAGCTTCTGAAAAGATACGAAACTCCCCCTCGCACTTTAAATTAAAATACATATTTTTAAATATTCATTATTTATTTAATTTTTGCTATTTCCATTGTAGGTGTCAGGGAGTGATTTGTAAGAAAACTTGTGAAAGAAAAGAGCAAGTAGATGCAAAAATTTATAGCGGCATATGCCTACATTGATTGCAGAAGCTTTTGATAACGTAACAGTCAATGAATGGCAAAAGCATTGCAATCATGTAAATAATATTGAAAATGAGTATCGAAAAAGGGATGGATACTTAGACGAGCCTTTCATCATTCATTTAGGTAGTGATAGTGAAAGTGAATGCAGTGATTACGATAATGATGATGATGAAATGACTTCTGAATTAAACAATTCCGGTGACATAATAATACCTGGAGTAACTATCTCCGTTAGAGAACACTCAGCATACATTTTATGTAAATGGTCATAATTATTGTGTAAAAATATAAAGATGTGTAATGACAATATTTGTTTGATTTTTAGTGAAGTAATATTTACGTTACAATATACATATAACTTTTACCCACTTTATTGCAAAAAATAGTTACTAGCAACACTAAATGCGATAACAGCGACGCTGCCAGCGGGCCAGATAAGTTTGCGGGACTGTATAGTGGGACAAGGATCTTTATGAACGTGACTGACATTTGTGGGAGAGCGACACTATAGCGGCAAGGGTTGCTTTTAAGAAAATTTCCCTAATATTATGGGAAAATTTAACAATGGCAATAGACTGTATCCATTGTATTTTGTATCAATTGTATTCTATAACTTTAACGGGCCAGTTGGCTTAGGTGTTTTTTTTTATTCCCTCTCAAGACAGATATTTGTGTGCATTAACATGTCTGTTGGTCCCGTGTCCAGGTGTTTAGGTATGCATTTACAAAAGTAGTATATGTACTACATATACCACTATCAGCTATTTGATTTCCATAGTAAAAGCTTTACTTAGTTTGGGGTCAGATCAGATGGCCGTGTGTGAATAATTTCCCAAGAATATCTAACTCTTAAAGATTATAGGGTACCCCATACATATATTATCGATTTATTATTATAAATAATTTAATAGCACATTGGAATAAAACAGTCATGTTTATCTTTATAAATAAATTTATTTCTAAATTAATATTTAATTCTCATTACTTAATAATATATTAATGAAAAACTTCAAACGAAAATCAAGCCTTCACTGTGTTTTTCTTTCATGAAAATCTCCTTAATCTTTAGGACTATTTCCCTGACACCACTTTTTATCACTTTTGGCATATTGTTAGTGTTTTAAACCAAATAATACAATAATAAACGCAGGAACAGCAGTCAGCAAAGCAAGCTGTGGCAGAACTGTCAAAGAGACACTTTACAAGATGGCGGTGTTAGTTCCACTTTCAGCCACGTTCATAAAGATCCTTGTCGCACTATATATCTGCAACAGTTGAAAAATTATAAATATAAACCGTGACTTGCGTATTATATTATCGTTAACATATTTATAGGAATATTTTTTATTAGTCACCTGACATCCTTTAATGGCGACCACTTGTAATTTAATATGTCTCTATGTATAATAAAATTAAAAATTGTCGTTAAATGTAAAATTATTGTTTTACTGCCAAAACTTCTTGTTTTTATTACCATTGTAAATCAAAACGTAGTAGAACTATAATGTAATAAATTAGAGAGATTTTGATATGTCTCAATAAAGATTTTTTTTTTACTTTGAATGCTAGTCTCTAGTATAATTCAAACACATTTAATGTAGACAGTACAGGGTGTAAGCGTCAGTTTAACGAAATATTAAATAATAGGAGAGTGCCTTGAAATTTTAGCACTTGATGACCATCTATCAATCAATAAATAATAAATAAATATCTTGGGACAAATAACACACTGAAATTTGATCCCAAACTAAGCAGAGCTTGTAATGGCAATCAGAGAGCAGATAACATTTTTATTCATTTTTAAATACATACACATTATACATAAATTACACCCAGACACAGAACAAATAATCATGTTCATATCACAAAGATTTGTCTCGGGTGGGAATCGAACCCACGACCTTTGGCTAAGTAATCCCAGTCACTAAACACTAGACCAACAGGCCATTCAATCTATCATCAGTCTCTCTAATTTATAACATATTTATTCAGACATATTAAAATCTTTATAATTTATATATAATTTATTTATTAAGAGATGTAATTTCACGTCATATTTTTGTTATATATTATTAAGATCTGTGATGATGCCTGGTTTGGAGTACTTGCTGATAAGAGACAGAAGCGACATAAAAACGGCTCGGCACCAACCACCGCAAACTTCTCTCGTCAAGCCTGCGGCAGGCTATGTCGCTCTCACATCGGTTTGTTTAGCCACCAAAAGAAATGTCTCTGAGACAATGCGCCGTAAATCGTCTGTAACAGACGCAAAGGCCATATATATATATATATATATAATTATACGTCAAATCTTTACCAGTTTCTTGTTTTATAGAATATCTATACAAATAAATAAAATTGGAGTGTCTGTTTGTAATATTGAAATAACCGGTTTTTACTACATAAATATAAATATATATACGGTACATACACCAAAATAACATTTTTTACAATTTTTGTCTGTCTGTCTGTCTGTTTGTTCCGGCTAATCTCTGAAACGGCTGGACCGATTTTGACGGGACTTTTATTGGCAGGTAGTTGATGTAATAAGGTATAACTTAGGCTACTTTTATTTTAGAAAATGTCATTTATTTTACTAAAAAACAAATAAACAAAATAAACTAATTAATGCGCGGACGAAGTCGCGGGCACAGCTAGTTATATATAATATTTTCAAGTAGCATGTGACAGCACCCATTTAGATCCCGTCCAACTAAATGTGGGTTATAGGTTTTATGTAATGACATTTTACAATGTCAATCAAAGTCAATGTAATAACATTTTATAATGTCATTGGTGATTTGCATTGTATATTTGTTTGTCTAGCTGTGACATCGAAACTTGGTGGATCAATTTTATAGTCGATTCTGCCATTTCAAATCGTGAGATAGATCTTATTTTTGTTTTGTTATAAATCGATCAGCCACAAAAATCTTTTCTTTTGTATGTAGTTTTAATGTAGTTTTTACTTACATAATTAGTTATCTTAAATATGTAATTATTTGATTTAATATATTAATAAAATTAGTTATCTTTTATTTTCTAAATGTATTAATTGAGCAAGTTGTATTTTACCCACTTCTCGGTTTCACATAGTGCACAATATTCTGTAAACTACTGTATATCACGCTCTAATTTATCTCTTTGGTTCAGGTCAACCTTACGATGGATGGGTTTAACTACAGTTAGATTATTAGCAAGGGCTATACCGGCTAAGTCGCCGAACATCGATTTCTTAAATGGCGTTCAAATAAATAAAGGTTAACAATCACTTAATCAATCGTTTAATCGGCTTCCATGAGCATATGCGACGTCATAAATGGTCCGGAATCGATTGTCAACGGTGAAGCCGATTTAACGATTGATTAAGTCATTTTTAACCTTTATTTATTTGACCGCCATTTAAGAAAACGGTGTTCGGCGACTTAGCCGGTAGAGCCCCAGGTCTTCTAATCAAACAATTAGACTAATTAAAGTGACTTAAATCAACCTTGCAATATTTATACTGCAAGCGAAATGAACCGAATAGGAAACGGTGCAAATTTACAAATTTTTATATCACTTCACCTAAACTTAAAACAAAGGCCGAAATTTGGTAGGAAAAATAAAGTTAGGGGTTTTATAAAATACTATTACTAAAATACATGTGAATGTCGTAGTAAATATAGAACTAGTTATTTAACACCATACATACTAAAATGTACAAAATGAATAAATTATTATTTACAAACATGCTTTTTTAGTTGTTAATAGAATTAAAATCTTCGTAATTGTTAATCGTTTTGTACATAATACAGTCTCAAATAAATAACTACATAATTATTTCAAATACAGGTGTGTGCATTTACCAAACAAAAAGAGTCAAAGAAAGGGTTTAATACTCTTATTATTGAAAATTTGAGAATGTGTGTGTACCAGATATTTTAATTATATGCTATGAAGTTTCACGATTTGAATATACATACTTAGTTATGATAAAGGTCATCATTTAAATGTTAAGAAATATAAAAAAGCTTATATCGGTATAAAATTGCTATTAACTTGTGTGTACTTTTTAATTTATTATTAATAGTGACTTGTTTAAAAAACACTATCATTTATTTAAATCCAACCAAGACTAAACTAGAGATGGGTGACTGCAAAAGTCGTTTAATCTCTAAACGTCTGCGCTTCGGAGGGAACGTTAAGCTGTCGATCCCGACTCTGCTCATAAATCATCATCTCATTTTAAAATTCAAATTTTAAATTCTCTTCTTCTTTGTTAGTTTTAAAGGCTCTGAATCTTTTTTCTTAATTTTTTGTGCTACCATATACTCGTATGAAATCTCGAACGCGAATTCTAAGAAAACTTTAATATATCAACAGCGCCCAACTTGCGTGCCTAATAGAATGAATAATTTCCTTATAAATCATAATCTGGTGTTAACAAAATTTCTATGAAAGAAGAATTATCATTTTAATAAAAATAGTATTATCAACATCAGTTCTCAAACGCTAAAGTAATAGGTGTAAACATATACTCATTTTAAACTACACATAGAATAGAATAGAATTGAATTTTATTGAGAATAAAAACATGTTACATAAAATATAACTGCATAGCAGTTTATCGGCGGGATTAGCGCTCGTTAACACAATGACAATAATTATATCAATAAATACAAATACTAAAATAAAAAAGTAAAAACGAACACTAACTAAAACTAATAAAAACATGAAGTTTACGGTTAGGTTAGGAAGCTTTTACTGCTGCACCAGACAACAGAGGTGAGCGTCTAGAAAATAAGACTACAATCTAACACACGCCAGAGGGCACACCTTTTAGGGTTCGATCTACGGTTTAGGGTGGTTACTGACGTGATGATGCATGAGAGTGTCGATTTTCAGAGACTGGTGCAATTGTCGCTCTACGTTAGTACGCTAAAACGTGGGCCGCTCGATCGGATCGGGATCAGGGGCATTTTATCAATACGAATTGAAAAATAATGTACCATTATGAATTATGAAAACAAATTTAGGTAACAAAAAGTTTTATTGTTAGACTAAACGCTCGGGACTAAGTCTTTATCAAGGAATAAGAGGGGGCCCCCCTCTTATTCGGTTCGAAGTTAAAAAAGTTAATGGCGTTAAGAATCATTGCCATTTTTTCAACTTTTCTTGTTCTTATTTTTTTTTTAAAAAGACAACGCCCGCACTAGCGAATCTAATCCCTGTGTCGCGACACTTTACAAACATATAATAGACGGACACAAATTACATCCTGCATCATTGCAACTCACTCTTTTTCGTTCAAGTAAATAATTTGAATTTGTACATAATTAACATTACAATAATATACGTCCATAGCTAGATGCTCTCACAGGTCCGTAAGTGATCGGCGAGGTTAAGCAACTAGGCTCGCGGTCAGACCATGTATGGGTGACCGCCAAAGTGTTTTAATTTCTGAGCGTCTCCGTGCTTCGGAGGGCACGTTAAACTGTCGGTCCCAGTTGTAGTCATTAGACAACAGTCGTGAAGCCATGTCAGAGGCCTACTGGGGGCGGCTTGAACAACTCTCACACAAGGGTAACCACTACCCACACGTTAAGCAATTATAATAATTCCATTGTAATCATAAATATATATGATGTATTTTTAGATTCGTAAGGTAGGTCTCGTCCAATAGGTATTAAACCGCGCCCCCGACAATGCCTTAGAAAAGAATTCCGGACGTGTCTCGAAATAATCATAATCTATTCTTAAAAATTACTTATCTGGACCAATCCATAATAAAGTAAGACATATCTGATTAAAAGGCGTGAGTAAATCCATAATAATATTAAAATGTGCAAACCACCAATAGGTTAGTAGGTGTATTGGAAACAAAAGATCGACCCGCATATTTCCAAATTGGGCCAAAAACCACGTCATTGTAATCGCGGGTAGGAGCTATTAATACATATTACATTTATCCGTCAGAACAAACAAATCGGGCTGACAATTGCAATAGAGCCATAAGCTGGTCCAGACGAGTTCACCGGGCCGGTCGATACAGCCTGCCCGGGCTAGCGCGCGATATGGCTTTGTTCTGTAAGCCAAAGTTACCAACTTATCACTGTTATGAATGTTTTAGAATATTTTAAGAAGGACTAAAGTGTACTTAAAGTAATTACGTAATGTTTTAGAATTGAATGAGGATACATTGTTGTATACCTTCTGGGATAAATTATTTATGTTCGTATTGCGGTAGCGTTTTCAACCGCTTATAATGGGGTCAAACGTAATGGATTCAATTTTTGAGAGGGTTGAAAAGGATATTGATATTTTTCTGGCAAGAAAAATACCTAGTAGTAGCTAGGTGACTAAAAGTTGGATGTGATTACGTTTGATCTAGGGTTGCCAAGTTATTTTTCCTAGAAATATATATATATATTATATATATATTTAATAAAGTATATTCAGGTATATGAAGAATATTAAACAGTATTTTAGAAAAATTTACAGTATTTTATTTATCAAAATACAAAATCAATATGTAGTGTTAATTCCGCTAATTGTCAGTTTAATCATGCCGGGATGCAATTTGCACCGCCCTCCCGCCCGCAAAAATGTGCACATGCAAGAAGGACAATTTAAAAAAGCAAATTACTTGCGCCAGTACGATACCCAACACGTGTTTCGGTCCTCCACGGACCATTCTCAAGGGCTGCTAACTCGTCGAGTGCTCGAAGGAGACACTACATATTGATTTTGTATTTTGATTGTTATGGATTTCCGCAAAGTAACGCCTGATTCCATTACTTAGTATTTTATTTATTTATTGTTTTAAATACCGATTTTTTTTGAGTTTCTCGCACAACTTAGGTACTAATTTACAAACTTTGTGGCTACGCTGCACTGAGCAGTGAACGCCCTCTGAAAACAGTATTTTGTATACTTCATTTTTGTTCAACAGTAAAAAATATAATTTAGTGAAAAACAGTATAATATTCATAACAACCCTAGTTGGGAACCCTAGTTAGATCTCTTCCCGGTCGTGTTCAAAATAATAGTTTTTAGTCGGCAAAGCTTTTCCTATGTAATTTATAAAATTCTCTTGTTTTGTTTCAGGTAACTCGATGACGCATTTGTGGATGGAGATAGGATTGTCTTTTATTCAACTAAAATTAAGTATTTTAGAGGTAGGTATTAGGTATATATTTAACTCAAAGATCACTAGTTATTAACACTTAGTCTTGTAATTACTCCGAGGTAGGAGTTTTCAGCGATGCTGATGTTTCGTTAAATATATGTATTACTAGCGGCCAGGTATGTGCTTCGCTACGCTTTTAAGTATTAGTACAAATTGTTCGTATATGGCAGTAAAGAAAGATGTTGATTTTACACTTTTTCAAGCCTTTTTTTTTTAATTTCTCTACGTACAAACCTTCCCTGGACTTCCACGAATAATTCAAGACCAAAATTAGCCAAATCGGTAAAGGCGTTGTTGAGTTATAACATTATAACGAAAAGTGACATTGATTTTTATATATATAGATAGGTACATGTTGTATCATATTTACACGAATAACATCTAACGTTACTATCATGGACGCAATTCATTCAAAGTCATTACGTCCTCTGCTGAACAATAGCCTCCCACAAGGGTCTTGGGGAATGTGCTACAATTGCTATTCCCTGTCATAATTACCACGCTTGGCAGATGAAGATATTTCCTGGGATGATTACTGATCCCCACACGGGATGAACAGTGACCTGTCGTGAGTCTTCTCCGTTCACCACTACTGGGGCGGACGAGGAATCGGTAACGGGACTTGTGCCCCTCGTCCGAGGTTTCATACTCGTGCCGTGAAGACGGCACTGTCCTTGGGGTGTGATTTATATATCACGAAGATAGTGTACCTTAACCGGACCACACACCAAAACTACAATTATATTTAGATTTAGATGATAATTGTTCTGCGCGGGATTCGAACGTCACACATAATGGCACCGAGACGACTACTTTTAGGCCCAGCATCCAGCGTTCATCTATATCGTTCGTAAGTCTAGATGTTTTATAGCGTAGGTATTAAATAATTGCATGCACTCAACATAAATTTCGGTTATTTTGTGTGCTAGATATTCCAAAATATTCACCACAAGTTTTTACTTCTATCCTTCAGTAAGTTTTACTATTTATACAGTCATTAAAAAAATATAAAAATAATAACTTTACGAAACCACAATTCTCCAGAGTGCATGCAGTAATTTATATTCTATAAAACATCTAAATGAGGGAGAGCGATAACTGACTTCTTGACCTTAATACGTTAAGCGGGATACACATTGCGGACACAATTTGAATTTGACGGCCCGAGTGGCGCAGCGGCTAAGACAGCCGCCTCGCCGCTTCGTGTCGCAAGTTCGAGTCCCACGCCGGACAACTATTTGTGTGACCCATAAATAGTTGTTCTGAGTCTGAATGTAATTTGTGTTCGTCTATTATATGTTTGTAAAGTACCCCGCGACACAGGGATTAAATAAAAAAGAAAAAGAAAAAAGATCTACTTACTACTACACTGGCATGCTCGTAAAGTAAGATTTATAAGTTAGAACTAATGTGCCATGTGTGTTTCATTGATGGGTTTAATTTGCTTTGACGCTATACGCTTTGACACCACTTAGACTGTTGTTTTCGAAACCGTGGGTATGTATTGTAGACAAGTAATCCAGAAATATCTAAATATTATCACAAAATATTGTGACATTTATATTCATAATGCCATTATGGACGGTAAGGTCCATTATGTGACACACCTCAAACGAAATGTCACAATATTATTTTTAGGCTTGACCTACGTCAATTTAAATTACAATTTTTATAACGGAATATCAAAACCGGTTCAATGTGACAATATAGTATACATGTTTAAATAATAGAGTATAAACATTATCTTAAGCAAATCTCAATGTAAAATTGCATTTTTACATAAGTAATTCAGTGTGTAAAGAAATAGATTGCTTTTATGTTTGACAACCACCTATGTACTTAGAAATAATTAGTACTTGATACATGTTCTGACTATTCACAAGCGTGAATTAAAACCTTTTATTTATTTATTTTTTAAACTACAACTGAGTTAAATGAATTCACAGAGGAATTCTGTGACGACGTAGTTTTGAAACGCTTTGAGACTTGACTTTAATTACTTTAGCTTACGTGAAAGGTGTCGTGAATATTAGATTTGTGCACTTCTGAACTATAAAAGTTGTGCGAGAAGACTGGTTAGGTCAATTAAAAGTGCAGTCGTTCATCGTTTTTATTAGGTAGGAAATAAGGGTGATTTTTGTACTGTAAGTGTACTCATGGACGTGACGTCGACTGTACCAAAAAGTAAAGTAATTGAGCGATACACTTCCCAATATGGGTTAATCTAATATTAGGTCTTTACCTATGAAATTGCCGTTCTGCAGTACTGGCCATTTCAAATCAAAATAATTTTTGTTTGGCTAAGAATTCCAATTTCAAATTAATTTTATTTTAAAAACATGGATTCTTTTTTCCTAAAGTAGTCATTTCTTTATTGATTAGTGTTACATTTTCATCGCATTTCAATCTTTTTCGTCATCATGGATACGTTAAAAATTCGAGTAATTATGGAATATGAGTACCGTCGTGGCAGCAACGCGGCACAAGCGGCACGCAACATCAACGACGTTTACGGAGCTAACACTACAAACCAACGCACCACCTGTTATTGGTTTGCTCGCTTCCGTTCTGGAAATTTCGACCTGAAAAATGAACCTCGCGGTCGTCCGAAGACTTTGGTCGACAATGACGAATTAAAGGCGGTTGTGGAAGCTGATGATACACAATCTACGGCTGAATTAGCAGCAGCTTTCGACGTTAGCGTCAAAACAATATTGGTCCATTTGCGTCAAATTGGCAAGGTAAAAAAGCTTGACAAATGGGTGCCCCACGAACTCAATGATCGCCAGCGCGAAGTACGCGTCGAGACGTGCCTTGCACTGCTCAACAGACACACAAATGAAGGAATTTTGAACCGCATTGTTACCTGCGATGAAAAATGGATTCTGTTTGATAACCGCAAGCGCTCAGCAAGTTGGTTGGATCCTGGTTCAGCACCTAAACAATGCCCTAAACGAAAACTTACCCCTAGAAAAGTGATGGTCACTGTTTGGTGGTCTAGCGCCGGTGTGATTCATCACAGCTTCTTACCAAACGGGGTGAGCATTACTGCAGATGTGTACTGTGAAGAACTGAGCACAATGATGGAGAAGCTGGCGCATCTCCAACCAGCATTGGTCAATCGCTCGTCTCCGCTGCTCCTGCACGACAACGCGCGACCTCATACTGCACAGCAGACGGTCTCCAAGTTGCAAGAACTGGGGTTGGAAGCTCTCCGTCATCCGCCCTACTCACCAGACCTTGCGCCTACAGACTACTACTTTTTCCAGAATTTGGATAACTTCTTGGCGGGAAAAAAATTCAATACCCGAGAGGCAGTACAAAATGCCTTTGAAGAATTTGTTGCCTCCCGTCCAGCTGATTTCTTTAAGAAGGGCATCAATAAACTGCCACTGCGATGGCAAAGATGCATTGATTGCATGGGTGATTACTTCGATTAATACAAATAAAAAATTCATGAAAAAAATTCGTTTAAATTTTTTCATACAAAACGGCAATTTCATAGGTAAAGACCTATTATATAATTAAATACCTACTTATACACTTTGTTTTGTCAAAAACCGCTACAACACAGATTAAGTTCTTATACATATCAATTCTTCTTTAGAATTTGAAGAATTGCTAAACTAAAGTAGCAGTGGGCAGGGCACATTGCTCGTAGAACCGACGGCCGGTGGGGCAGAAAGATTATCGAGTGATGACCACGAACCGGAAGACGCAGCGTGGGCAGGCCCTACAAGATGGACTGATGATCTTGTGGAGGTCGCTGGAAACTGCTGGATACGAATAACGCAAGACTGGCAATTGTGGAGACCTTAAGAAAAAGGCTTTGTCCAGCAGTGGACGTCTTTCGGCTGATATGATGATGACATATTAATACATTGACTTAAAATATTGTTTGAATTTAAATTTCACATTGTTCATATTGATATTTTGGATAATGGGGGTAGGTAATTCAATAATTAGCCGGGGAAGTCTGTTTATATTACTTTACAAGAATACAGCTTATTATTAAAATTGGCTTCAGTACAGTGCCGTTCCCCAAAAATATATACTGAGGAGACCTTAATTAGTACCTTAGGGTGCCATAAATCCTTCCCTATTTAAATCCCGTTCCGTTAAACTTGTTTTCAGTTCACGTATCTCTAAATAAAGACAATGGCGTTCCTGTACGTTGCGCTCAAACGAGGCGCAATGTTCCCGAACGATAAACAGACCTTATGTAACATTACCTCTTCAACAATTGGATTATTCAGAAAGAACCTGTGTACGTAGTGGAAACAATTGCTTATTATTGTATGTCTAGCTATGCTCTGCGGTGTATCCTGTTATTTTACAATATCAATAAATTGCATTGCCTGAATTAACACAATTAGCCTATACCTTAGTTCATCGTATAAACCGTGGGGATTACACTTGTTTAGGGGTTCACCTCGATTATTCACTTTGATTATGATTATGATGATGATGATGATTACGGTTTGGCAGTGTTACCTGCGACTTTACAATAACAATATATTGCTTAACCTGAATTAACACAATTAGCCTATATGTTAGTTCAGCGTATAACTCATATCGATTACACTTGTTTTATTCACTTTGAGGATGATCATGATGATGATGATTATGGTTTAGCGCTGTTACCTGCGACTTTACAATAACAATATATTGCTTAACCTGAATTAAGACTATTAGCCATTAATTCAGCGTATAACTCATGTCGATTACGCTTGTTTTGGGGTTCACTTTGATGGTGATTATTATGATGATGATGATTATGGTTCAGCGGTGTTATCTGCGGCTTTACAATAGCAATATATTGCTTAACCTGAATTAAGACAATTAGCCATTAATTCAGCTTATAACTCATGTCGATTACGCTTGTTTTGGGGTCCACTTTGATGATGATTATTATGATGATGATGATTATGGCTTAACCTGAAATAACACAATTACCCTACATGTTAGTTCAGCGTATAACTCATGTCGATTACACTTGTTTTGGAGTTCACCTCGATTATTCACTTTGATGATAATTATGGTTTAGCGCTGTTACCTGCGACTTTAAAATAACAACATATTGCTTAATCTGAATTAACACAATTAGCCCATATGTCAGATCAGCGTAGGTATAACTTATGTCGATTACACTTGTTTTGGGGTTCGTCTCGATTAGCACATCAAGCTACCCCAATCTGTCAAATTTCCCCAATTGAAAATGAACCTTATGCTTATGTGATACTTACTTACTTATCGTATGGGCAGTGGTACCCTGGTGTCAGAGTTCTTCAAGCCGCCTAGTAGGCCTCTGACATGGCTTAACGACTGTTGCTTAATGGCTACAACCGGGACCGACAACTTAACGTGCCCTCCGAAGCACGGAGACGCTCAGAAATTAAAACACTTTGGCGGTCACCCATCTATGGACTGACCGCGAGCCAATTGCTTAACTTCGCCAATCACTTACGGAGCGGTGAGAGCATCTGCGTATGAGCGCCTCATGCTTATGTGATAAAGTTGAAAATCTGTAAAAGAAATTAGACAGATTGGGGTAGCTGGATGTGCTGGCGCCTGTACATGCACAGAAATATATGTACATCCTGTGTATATGGGCATCAAACCCATGACCTGCGGCGTGAAAAGCAAGTAATTACCAAACACGCCAACTAGCCCGTCGAATATAAAATTTTTACGTTATTATATTAATATAACTCATATAACACAAGGTCCGTCATAATAATAATATAGACAGACATTGACAATATGTAGTAAAAATATTAGACATAAACTAGATAATTAAACATAATCTCTTGACAATAACTTGATACGAGCTAGCTAAATATCAATGCTATAATAAAATAAATTTTATAAATGTTTTCTTACAATGTGTACCTAAATATCTATGTTACTAGAAATAATAATGCATACAACTATATTACTACAAACATGTTCTGACTATTTACAAGCGCTTTTTTAAAGTCTACGTGAATAAAAACCTTTATTATTTTATTTATTTTATTAAACTTCCTTCATTACAAACCATATTAAAATAAAGTGAGGGCATCCTTACTGCAATTTGATGCCGAAGTGCCAGCTCAGCTGAGAACCTATGAATAAATGTTACTTGGTCCGCTTTTAGCTGATTCTTCCATGCATTTCAAGATGGTCTAATAATCCGCTTACGCTGAACTTGGAATATGTGCAGACAAGTTTAAGTGAAAGGCGGGATTTAAATGTCAGAAGATTTTGCTTAGCTGACTGCTTGTTATGGTAATGCAGTTTATTTCCGTCTGGTTTACATTGAATAGATGTAGGTAATATACGAATTTGGATATTCACGCAACTGCATTTTTGCATATATTTTTGGAATTTAGTTGTTTGTTATTTGACTGCTTGATAAGATAATGCATTTTATTTTAAACTTGTTTACATTGAACGGATGTAAGTAACCTACCAATTCGGATGTTTAAGCTTATGCATATTCGCATATTTTTTAGGATTTGGTGATGTTGTAAAATCTGTATAGGTACCATCTATACTGTTCGAGAACACGCTTTAATCGTATTATTGGTTGGTTTAAGTTAAGAATCTTTTATAACACTTTTTTTACCAACTTGAATAAATATGTAGGTTCTTATTTCTGCGTAATGTTTTTTATTTGTAAATGTGTTATGTCATACCTCCGATGTTTGTGAACCAATTTTAAACGACAGCTTACCAACCGGGTTAGTGAACATGCTTTCTGATTCTCATGTTGGTTCACACCTCACACAAGACAAATATTTGTGTTCATGAACATTTATATTTGTCTTGATCTGGGTGTCTTATAATAATAATATCCTGGGACATTATTCACACACGGCCATCTGATCCCAAACTAATCAGTGCTTGTACTATGGAAACCAGATAACTGATATACTACATGTACTTACTGCTCTTTTATAAATAATTCAACCAGACAAATATACGGTAGTATACAAATCTGTCCTGAGTGGGAATCGAACCCATGTCCTGTGACGTGAAAGGCAGGTATCTACCAAGAGCGCCAACTGGCCCGTCTAAAACGTATCGCATTAGTTTTCTATGTATACTACGTGTATATGTCGCAGGGATATGATAAAAACAGGGATTTGGCCAAATCCCTAAGGGATTTGATCAAATCACGGAGGATGTTAAAATAACAACACGATTTTATCATTTCCCTAAACAAATCTGGTGATTTGACAAATCCCACTAAATAAATCTAGTTATTTGAAGAAATCCCAAAATTGGTTCAGTGAAATGATAAAAATAACTTTTCTGTGGTATTTTAAAGGTTTATTTTGTAAGATTACCTACATAATTATAATAATCAGGTGTAGTACAATGCTATATTGATCCGTAAAATCACCACTAGAACATAATTATTTGACGTAGCAGATTTGTGGCAATGTGAATTACACAGAACATTATTTTTCTTACAGGCACATTTATTCGTTTTGCATCGTACTTTGGACTCTTGGAAAGAACACTGTTTGAATCCTTGACCTCCAAATAAAGATAATTTTCCTGCAATTTCACGCAAACTCAGCTTAGTAGATGGAACTGAATCGGTTAATGTAACTGTAGATAATTGAAGAGCGTTTCTAGGAAGTCAATCTCTTATGATGCCAACTGAAGAACCGATTTGAAATAAAAAGTTTTTCGTATCTAATACAATCCCTGTAATACTATTTGCACCTAGTGGACCTCTGTCTACTTTTGGTACATCAACCAAAACGGTGGAACCAACTAATATATCCTTGAATTTCTCCTAGAACCAACTGAGACCGCGTGCGGGCGCCGCGGGTGAGTGCGCGGTGGAGCAGGGGGTGCGGTCATTCACAAGCAAGCGCGAGCGCGACATAAACAAGAACTGAACATGTTTTATTGTCATTTCACTGAATCAATTTAGGGTTTTGACAAATCACCAGATTTGTTTAGTGAAATGATAAAATCGTGTTGTTATTTTAACATCCTCCGTGATTTGATCAAATCCCTTAGGGATTTGGCCAAATCCCTGTTTTGATCATATCCCTGCGACATATATATACAAAAAAAAATCTATACGTTGCGTTGTCTAGTATCCATAATACAAAGTTTGCTTAATTTGGGCTAGATGGAGCTGTGTGATATGTTCCGGATATTTATTAATTAGTATTTAATGATAATTCAGATCCAACATGAACAAAATCTTTTAATATTAGATTTCATAATCTTATCAGCCGCAAGTCCACTGCCGGCCATAGGCCTCCCCCAAAGATCTCATCTTATCAAGGATGCGGGCAGCACAAGACCGTTTGTGCTGCTCGCATCCAGCGGCTTCCTGGGACCCTTGCAAGATTGTTGGTCCAACATGTAGCAGGCCGTTATTGTTGCGTTTTCCGGTTCATGGTCGCCAGAGAACCTTTCTGCCCCAGCAGTCATCGGTTCTACGAGCTATGTGCCCCGCCCACTGCCACTTCAGTTTGGCAATTTTTTCTTTTCAATTTGCCTTATCAATATTATTTTTGTAACGGTTTATTTTTAGGTTCCCACGTAATTATTTAGGTTTTCAATTGAAATTCTCATCTCAAGTCATAAAAAGATTGACTGAATTCATCTAAAAATAATTTTTATCTATGTAGGTATATCTAATCCTACGAACCGCGCACGTTTAAAACCGATTAACCACAAAAAGGGTACGTAATAAAAAAGCGCGAGAAAGATTGATGTTGCCAAAGCTTGGCAAAGGTTTTCTAAAGCACCCCTCCTTAAGGGTTAATAATGAGCGGCCTCGATGGAGCAATAGGTACGTAATATTAAGGTAACATTGAAAAAGTGCTTCGATAAATTTGTGCTTCATGTTTAAGGTAAGAACGGCGTAAGTGCAGAATCTGTTGAAGCCGAAATTACTTCAAAAAGGAGAAATAGTTTTTATTCTGAGTGTGTTAGTGATTTTTTCCTGTATCTATACCGATTTTTCTTAATTGTTTCTTATTCTTAGGTATGCGAGATGGTCCCTTATAAATTTCGTTATTATCAGATAATATTCTTATAAATTACAAGATGGACCGAGATGCGGATAGCGCAAGACCGGCAATTGTGGAGATCTTTGGGGGAGGCCTTTGTCCAGCAGTGGACGTCTTTCGGCTGATATGATGATGATGATTAGGAAATAATTAGCTATAAAGTATCACGTGCCGTTGAGATTTCAATAGCTGTTTATGCATTTTTCTATCACGATGTCGAAAAAAATATTTGATAAAAAAATTCAAAGTTTCATGGGTTAAAAATATTTTATAGGTAATTTATGGTAGGTATGAGTGGACATAATGCCTTAGTATTGTCGTTAAGGCTACATTAGATGTCAACAACAGTAAGAGTAAGATTAGATAATTAGTGTCCTTGGTATAAATTTGTTTTAGCTTATAAAAATCCAGCAAAGTACTAGTCCTACAGTAACTGGCACACAAAGGGTTACCAACATAGAAGATTGTTAGGCATCAAATAAAAACATCAATTGGATCAACCATTATTATGTACCATATTTCTTTACGAGGAATCTCTGCTGCTCAGATTGTCCCACTCTCCACGCACACATGTGAAAAAGAAAATAACCCACGAGTTTGATGACTACAAAGTAAGTACCCGCGCCGGAGGGCACCCCCTTTGGGATTCGAACCTCGACTCTGGGCGGTTACTGGCGGGGAGGTGCAAGAGGGCGTATCGTTTTAGGGATGTTTTGTGCAACTCGCTCTTAGTTTGTAGTTTTGATTTGCTAGACGGTTAGAGCCCACGCTCACCTCTATAGTCCGGTGAAGCAGTGAAAGCTGTGAGGCTAACTGCATACGTCACGTTAAAAAAAAAAGTTTGATGATAAAAGCAATAATTTTATAACCAACTCTTAGAAATAAAAAGTTTTAACACCTAAATATTATTTCTCAGACTCAGAGTTTATGTATTGTACAAAACCAATGGAATCTGTATTCTCCTCCAAAATTGTTTTCTATCTATTTTTCAATAGGATAGAATAATTCAAATTATTATCAGCTCAAGGACATACATCATTAAAAAAAATGGTAAGTGTCAGGGTACGTCTATTGTAATTGAAACAACATTTTTAATTTTTAGGTAACTGTGATTGCATATATTTATGGCCCTGAATAATTCAGATGTTCAGCTGCAATCGCATATAATGAAAAGAAATATAGAATACACATAGCATTTCCTGCCTACTAAAGTAATTTGATATGAAAACAAGTATATCACATTATCTACCTGTTTGCGATTATATTACGTTACAAAAGTTAGATATAATTAATGCATCGAATCTTGTCGTTTTGTGAAATATATACGAACCTAAAAACTTAAAAAACAGTAGTGTTCTAGAAGAAAAACGTCAATTATTATTAGGTAACAAAGTATTTATTACAGAATAATACAATTATATACATTGTTTCCTTTCTTCAAGATGTTTTAAAGAAACATCATCATGTCAGCCAAATTAGACATTTAACATTTTTTTTATAAATAAGGCTAATACTTCCATTTGGATACTGTGCCGTCTTGTAGAATTAAATAAACCGGCCAAGTGTGAGTCTGATTCCCACACGAACGGTTCCATCATCTTTATAAAAGATCACGTTTGATGCATGGGACCCCCCTTAAATATGTGTTTTATTTTAATTTAATTATGTATTCTTAAAGCAATTTTATCACTAAATATTCTGTTAATATTTCAATGGTTTACCTGTCAATATCAATATCGGGCAAAATCTGCAAAAAGAAACTCAAAAAATCACTAAAATTTTTTTAAAAATTTTTTCATTTTGTTTTTTGTATTTTTTGTTATAGTGCCAACAAAAATACATCATCTGTAAAATTTCAACTATCGAACTATCACGGTTCATGAGAAACAGCCTGGTAACATACGGCTAAGCAGACAGCGGAGTCTTAGTATTAGGATCCCGTTTTACCCTTTGGGTAAGGAACCCTAAAAATGTAAATAATAACACTGATGCCTACCTTATCAATTATTGAGCATGACGATCCTTTACAGTATTGATCAAGTAACGTGAATCAACATAAAAACATATTTGTTATGTACAAATAAAAAAGAATTTTGAAGCTATTAAGCTATTTTTACATAATTGGTATGTAAACACTAAGAAATAAGGACTGTTTTTCTTTCACGTGGTAATTATGGAAAGTGATATTGGGCCCACGATAAGACGTCGCCGTTGCCGTTGCGCGTTTAGAAGTGTAGAGTAACAATATTTTTGTAAAAAATTGTTTTTAATCTTTATCGCAATCTAATTATTAACGGGTAACACTAATTATATTCTAATAACCTAGTTATAGGCGTTTTTGTATTCATTTCGGTTTACAGTAGGTATTACAACAACTAGCAAACTTCCACTAACTGATAATTTACGCAGAATATTCATAGTTTTTTTTTTACTAGATGATAATATGAGCTATCACAATAGTTGCAGCTTGTTACTTTAGTAAAGTAAAACATGAACTAAGTAATGTACAGACGCTTGCACATCCAGCTACCTCAATTTCTTTTATAGATTTTCTACTTTATCACATAAGCATAAGGTTCACTTTCAATTGGGGCAATTTGACAGATTGGGTTAGCTTGATGTGCTGTCTGTACTACCTGCTGATAGCTCACCATAGGGTATTAACTATTGACTATGATAAAATTGAAAAACAATTGAAAACTCCACCACCTTATTTGCAAAACATGAGTTATACAACTCTAAAAACCTCAAGGTCATTAATTGCCCAATAATCTGAACATCATCCTATAAATATGTATGTGGCTATTAGCTGACGCAGTTTCAGGAAGCCAGAAATATATTTCATGGACCAAGTCCAAATTATACATTTTGTGGGTGTGTAAATTCAAACACAAACATTGTTAAAAATTAATATATCTAATAAAATAGGAGTGTTTAAATAACATTAATCTGTAACTGAGACGTAATAATAACACAATTAATTAAACTGTATCTCTAACTAATTATAGCCATATCTTACAATAACAGGTACAGTCAGCTCCAAAAGTCGATGAACAGAATGTATATTTAACAGTACAGTTACGGCGTCAAATCTAATGATATATTTAATGGATGTGCTGGCGTCTGTACAGACTTTTTATCCATTAAATATTATCATTAGATTACCCTGATTTGACGCCGTAACTGTACTGTTAAATATACATTCTGTTCATCGACTTTTGGTGCAGACTGTACCTAAAAACAATGTTAAGAAATACTAACTATAACCTTTAAATTTCACATTTAGTATAGAAATTATATATAAAAAAAATTGTACGCGGATATAAATATATTCACAGGTGTACAAAAACAGGCTATTTATATACAAAAAACCAATGATCATGAAAGTATGATTTTTTTGACTATGCAGGTGATATATCAGCAGGAGGCCATTTTCTATGATTACGCATACATCGCGTATTACATAATTATAATAGGTGTCAAAGTAATAGCCTCTTTCTGGTCGAGCAAACTTAAAACATGGAATTAATACCGTAATGTATGTATGTACATACAACGGGTAGACTTGTCGCTACTGCGATTTCTGCCATACAACCTTGGTATGAAATGCGTCCGAAAAAGAATTAAACTAGGTAGTTTGGCTGTAGCTCCGTTTTTAGTATTCAAATGGAAGTGGCAAATAATTAATTCCCAGTCTCTTTATTTTATTATTATTTAGCATTATTACACAACCGTACATCACTAAGGTAAAATACAAGCTGTTTTACCCGCGGTTTCGGAGACACGTGAAACTTTGGAGTAATATAGTTTTATCTAGAGAATAATAATACATTTTAGTCTATGGATTATTCGGATATATAAGCTATATTAGTTTCATCAAAAACCGTTCGGGGCTTTTGCGTGAAAGAGCTTCAAACATCCATACATCTTTACATCCATATTCGCAAATTTTAGTATTTATAACATTGGTAGGATTTACTTTATTATTTAGGTTTAATCATGTATTCGATAGGCCAGAATAAAAGGCAAGGGATACAGCAAAATGTTAATGCATAAAATGCTGGCACATAATCCTGGAACACATCTTTCAGTAGACCTGTAACAAATGAAAAACCAATAATATAAAACAAAGTTTATGGAACAAGGAAGTGCAATTTTGATATGAATCGCTCGCTCTCACTGATAATCATAAAGCATCTTCTACATGGTTGCAAACCAACGTAGATCACCCTGGTGGTTGCCATCCATCTATACTGTAGTTGTGGATGGACAGAATGGATGACAACCACTAGAGGTACCTCTGTTGGGACGTTGGCTTGCAACCGTGTAGAAGATGCTTAACACCCTCTCTCACCAATAATCGTGATGGTCTCCCTAAATAATAATCCTGACGCTATCTGTTATTAATTCTTATCAAATCCTCTATAACACTATACGCCTATATGAATAGTCGGCAAGTTTCAAACTCACTCTACTGGAAGAAAGACATTAAATAATTTATTATTATTAGTAAAATCTGGCAAGAATCTTTATAATATATTGTTAAACTATAACTAGATATATTAAAAAATTATATTGTTCTAAGTCAGAAAACGGATTTTTAATATCGATACTTAGTACACATGTGAAGATTGTGCTCTAACTATATATTTTTCTCATGGTCAACAATAACGTAACATATTTAATGATGTTTAAAAAGTCTATAAGTTTTTTATAAGTTGTACGAAATAATTTCCCGATGAATAACATAGGAAAAACAATTTCATACGTTAATAAAATGGTCATATTCTTATTAAAACCTATAGTTTTTGCAGGATCGAAAACTTCGAATTGTACCGATATAGTTAGATACTGATACGCGTTCAGTCATATTTTTTGTTTGATATTGGTAAATTTTACTACGATATTTTTTATTTATCAGTTTTATACTGTGATAGACTAAATCAGGGAAAGGGATGACAAAATCAGATGGATAATTAAACAGTAATAAATAAGTGTAATTCTATAACATTTTCAGTCAAGCTTTTCCCTAGTTTGTTAAAAGAAGTGTATTTGATATTAATTCATATTTTAAGCCACGGACCATCTCAGGAGTCTTTTGAGTCTTATTTCCATTAAAAAACGGATAAAGCCATTCATTACGTTTAATTGAACAAAGAAAAGTTTGGCTGTGTTAAAAGGTTCCGTGTTTCGAGATAACTTGATATTTTGTTAATGTTAATTTAGCTTGCCTGGCCATTATCAACGTTTTAAAGAAATTTTAAGAGGGTTGCGAAATCCAAATAGAAATTATAATTTCGTGATCGCATTTGTGTATAATCTTAAGTTGGTTTTATATTTTTTAAACAATGCTAATGTTATGACTTTTTTAAAACTTATGGACAAAAAATCAATTGAATATTGTCTGATTCTTCATAACAGAGGCTTACATAGCCTTGTGGCAAGTGCGTCATAAAAGGTTGAAAACCCCTGCTATAGTTGATATTGAATTATTTTGTCATCAAAGTAGCCAACTATTATTGAAAATATAGTTTGGACCGTGTCTTTACATATAATAATACAAACAAAGGTCGCGAAGTATAAAAATAAGGTCCTAAATTAAATCTATGCAATAAAGATATTGAATTAGACATTTTTGATTATTTGCGGCAGGGGTAAAATTAGATTTTCATGTTTTAGGAATCTATTATGAAAGGTCAAACTAAGTCTAATTTCGAAAAGTCATGAAATTAAGAGCTATTCTTTTTATTACACAAGATTACACTGAAGTCTTAATGGTATCTTCACATCTGTTTCATGTTTATTCAAATAGTTCGTTTTTAAAAACGTACTATAACGTATTCCATTTTAAAATAAGAGGTGGAAATAGAAAGGTCTTTCACATATTAAGAGTAGTTGGTATGCCTACAACTAATATGCAGATTTAATAAAAATGGGGTTTCTTCTATCTGGCAGAATCTTGATGCTCCGAATTTAATTTCGTATAACATACTTACATTGAAGGCATAAAAAATATTTAATAAAATTATTATTTGGCAATTTTTTACAATAGCATATTTTTAAGATGGCAGTTTTTATGGAATATTTTGAATAATATTACCTTTATTTAGAGCGAAAATTATGTGATACAATTTGATTTGAGATACTAAGTTTTTAGAATTTCGTTTCGAATATTTTTATGAGACATATTGCTTTTAAAATAAAATAGATTATTTTTAATTAAAATATTAAGAAAATCAATATCTTGTGTTACAAAAGTTGGTTAGAGAAACGAATCGCTGCAAAACCGACTCTACTTAGCCTTCTCTGTCCTCCCCAAAGTGTAAATAATACCCGCGTAGGTGCAGAGAGGCTAGGCGGCCCACGATCTGAGAAGCAGGAATTTTACCGGTTATCGGTTTAGTTGACTTTTTCTTACCTATGACTGGCGAAAACGTCACGTTAATACATCCAGCAGCAAGCATGAACATTGCGTAAGCTCCAGGAAACTCCTCATGAGAAACATAGCTTGAAAGAACTAAAGGACTGGCGACGTGGAGCCAAGCTCGCAATACTCCAAGAACTGCTGTCACCGTGGTCATCCATACTACTTGCTTGATTTGTAACATCACTGAAAGAATATCAAAACTTATTAGTCTAGATATATGCTTTGCCTTGAAAAAAATAATTAACTGCTTGCCTTTCACGCCGCAGATCGTGGGTTCGGTTCCCACCCAGGACAGATATTTGTGTAGAGGAACATGTTTGTTAGTCCTGAGTCTGGGTGTAATTATCTATATAAGTACGTGTTTACGAATAAAGTAGTATATGTTCATGCACACCGTTCCAAGTGCAAAAGCGATATCTCAAAAAAAATATTCACGAGGATTTTTATACCATCGGCCAAATAGCGGTAACTAATTAAAAACATATAGAAAAAAGAAAACAATATTTACAAAACATCAAACTCGCCTTTATTGAGATACCGCTTTTGCGTCTAGCACGGCAGTATATCAGTTATCTGGTTTCCAGAGTACACGCTCTGCTTAGTTTGGTATCAGATGGCCGTGTGTGCTAATAATGTCCCAGGATATTTATAGTTTACAGCACACTCCTAGTGTATTTTTTATATAAGAGGTATTATGAATATGGCCCAAATTTTAGTTTAATATTTTGGTGGAAGTTATATATTATGCAAATGCATACATAGGTAAATATGACTGTAAGCATATCAGTCAGCTGTGGTTCCAAAACAAAACCAACAGATATTATCGAAGGCCTCGAATATGTAGCAAAGGAAGCTTCAATCTACCGGCATGCATCTTCAGTAGCTAAACCTTAATCTTGTATTGGTAAAGGGCAAGTTTAAATTGGATTAAATAGGTAATGGTAGAAAGACGTGTAAAGTCATTTTCATTTAATTGCTATATGCCACCATTTGTACAGACGCTAGCACATCAAGCTGATAAATTTCTCGAATTGAAAGTGCACCTTTTGCTTTTGTGATAAAGTTGAAAATCTATAAAATAAATTTGACAGATTGGGGTAGCTGGATGTGCTGGCTGGCGTCTGTACATATTCCTTGCCTTATTCCTACCCGAATTTGGATCCTATTCTTACCTTATGTAGTTAGCTACTAGCATAAGGTAGTGAAAACCCTATGAAAAGGGGTCCGTGGTGTCTTTTATGTGAAAATATATAATTCAAATAAATGAAAACATAAAAAAAAACTTGTAGAAACTTGAGTTGAGGTTTTCTCAAGTGGTGTGTTCAATTATCTTTTTCCAGGATATTTGTTTATTTATATCCGTCTTTACAATCCATTCATTTCAAGGATGCTATGACGACAGATATGGGTGAAGAATGGAATGGTACCAAGAACTGGGATGAGTGGGAGAGTAATTGTTCGGTATTCTGTTTAGCAATGATGATGGTTGCTTATTGTACTAAATGCTCCATTGTCAGAATGAAAAGCGTATATATAGTTTAACGACATTTACAATAATTACTATTTGAAAAACATAGAACTTTAATTTCCAATTGATATGAACAAAATTTTAATTTGAAAATTTATAAAATATAATTATAAATTACTACACAGACAACGGTGAAACGGTGACGGCTCGGTTCGCGTGGTTGATAAATTCTTGCTATTAAGGCCGCAGGTCGTGGGTTCGATTCCCACCCAGGACAGATATTTGTGTGCATGAACGTCTGGGTGTAATCATTTATATAAATATGTATTTACAAAAAAGTATTCAGTATATATAATAAATCTGTTATCTAATTTCCATATTACAAACTCTGCTTAGTTTGAGATCAGTCGGCCGTGTGTGAATAATTTCCCAGGATATAATTATTATTATTAATTTAAATAAAATTCTCCCGCATTGAACGCCACCTGTTATTTGAAGTCAATTGTAAATGTTGAATTATAAATTGTTGAACATTGAAATATAAATAAATACTGACAAATGAGTTTTATTGATGTTATAGAATCTGAGCTCAAGATGAACAATAGTTAAAAATATATCACGTTACACCACTAAGACCGCAGATAAGATCGCTGTCACAAATCATATAAGCACCTAGATAAGATTGCTATATTAACATTTGTGATTGACATAGACGAGTGCATACCTAATCTGATGAGAAACGTGAGGCACGTTGCTATGTAGAAGAGAAATCTTGTGTTTATCTCTAGAATACTGCTGATGAAGGCAAGGAAAAACCGTCCTCCAACGTCAGCTGCTGCACAAATTGATATGCACATGGCCACTTGAGTCTGAAACAATAATGAAATCAAGCATACTAAGTAACGACTTGGTTTGTTTGATAAATCTACATAATGATGTAGCTGAACCTATAGGGTCGTTACTATGGCTACATGCACTAAGCCTATCTATGAATCAGCTAAGAATATATTTGATTTTAAAAATCTTGTTTGTAGATTCTATATTTTTCTTCATACTTGACGCAAAACATTTAGACCAAAAGTACCCTTTAATACTCGCATTCGGTTCCAAAACGAAACTCTAAATAGAAATTTCGTGTATTCATATTGTATGAAAATCAACATATATAATTCTTATTAAGAAATATTTCAGTATATATTGAACTTTTAAATTTAGGAGCTCAATTTTTGTTTTGCGGAAGTGTAATATTTCATAATTTTAAGCATACATTTTGATAGCTTTGGACTACCTATAATAATATTTTGACCTTTACTTAATTACCACACACATATATATATATCAAATTATTCATTTTGTTAACAAAATAATATCGTTATTATTTTTCGGTAGATTATTTATACATGTTATGCATTTAATGTATTCAAAATAAACATTAACATGACATTAATGTAAGTTGAATATTATACTAACAAAATTATGACACAAAATGATAACATAGATATTAGTCAGTTTGTCAATTTGTCCTCCTAATTTTAATAATTATGTTATAAATGTAGCAAAAATTACAATAGCTATTATTATTGACTGAATTTATTTATTTTTATCACTACGTAAATGTGTCATTTGAATTGATAATTACTTGTTCTTCTTAAATCTTTGGAAACTATTATTGGTAAATTTTCTGTATAACTTATTATCTATCTGTTGTGCAAATCTGTGCTATCTCATATGCTAATTAAAATATATATTTGTCTACCTACACAAAATCTAAATTTTGAACAAATACTCATGCACCCATACAGAAATTCATTTCGTCACTTTATGAAATCATGCAAAACGCAAAAAATATCATAAGTTTCTTTGAACGCAACAAAAGCAGTTACTGAATATTTTAACATGATCTTTAAAATTTTGTTGGTTGTTTTGTTTCATTAACTACTAATTTAATTTAAACACGATTACTTCTTTCTCTATATAGTCATATGCAAAAGAAAACAGGCAAACTACTAAAACTACTTCTAATTAGGCGTACCAATTTTGCGCACCGGGCGCATAATTTGTCGCAAGCTTAGTTCTTACGTGTCACTTATTTTCCCTCAATGTAACGTGCCAAACAAAAATTGAGCCAGCTGAAGATGCGCTGTCCTTTTCGTAAGAGCTATATTAGAAAAATAATTTTATATTTAAAATTAATTTAGTTCGTATTATATATTGGCACAGAATCAGGGGCATTATTACTCTTAGCAACCAATTTCACTGGCAACAGTTTCAACTAAGATAAATCATCTTGGTCAAATTTCATATTCCTCACTCTCATGATCCGATGGGACGACTATTGCCACGACCGGGAAGAGGTCAGGTACAGGTCTGACAGATTTACGTGCTTTCTGAGGAACGGGGTTGTAAATAACACCAAATCCTGGCTAATACTGAAATTTCTTTACAGGGAAATCCTTAAGTCTTTTCGGCCCAACCTGGGTTTTGAACCCGGGACCTCATTATATGAGGTTGAGCATGCTACCACTAGACCAACGAGGCCGTCCTGTAGAATACCAGACATACTAGATTGAGAATTGTTTTAGAGTTGGAGTCATAAAATATTTTACTTATTTATAAGTTATCTCATGTACAGACGCCAGCACATCCAGCTAACCCAATCTGTCAAATTTCTTTTAAGGATTTCCAACTTTATCACATAAGCATAAGGTTCACTTTCTATTGGAGAAATTTGACAGATTGGGGTAGCTTGATGTGCTGGCGTCTGTACCTACCTTATCATATCCATATTGGAATAACAACATCGGTTGTAAGATGAAAAATGTGAGATCGGAGAAATTGACGAAGCTCATTCCGAAGCAAATGTTGCAATAAACGCCATCTTTCAATATCTTGAAGTTCAATATATTAGTCAGCCTCGATCTGAAAACCAGCAGCGTAACTTATAATATATTTAAATGAATTTCTTTTTTCGACACGATATGACATAACACCTTTATGAAGAATATTATTGAAGGCGAAATAGAGGCAAGGAGAGGACCAAGAAGAACCTGTTTAGATCAGATAAAAGAAAAGATAAATGTAATGTCGTATCAAGAAGTCAAAGAAAGAATCAAAAGAAGAATCTCCACTGACAAGAGCATAGCTATTAAATATGATTATGATGATCTTCTCCGAGAAAATCTCTTAACGAATATTAATAACTGAATTCCATTAGGCTTTGGAGAGATATCGCAACAACAAGGATATAAAAATTATGTTTGTTTATTTTCTTTGTAACTTACGAACTACTTTGGTGATTGGCGTTTTCAGTTCCTTTTTGAACAAAACTCCTTTACGCAGGCTTGACTTGGAGTGTAAGTTGGTTAATGGCTTGACTTGTAGTGTACGTTGGTTAATGTAATCCTTGACAATAACTTAATTTAAGTTAGCTAAATATCTTTACTATTATAAAATAAATTTTATTGTAAATTATTTCCTACAATCCGTGTACCTTAATATCTATATGTACCTAGAAATAATTATAAATTAATTATTTATTACTACGAACATGTTCTGACTATTTACAAGCGCTTTTTTAAAGTCTACGTGAATAAAAACCTTTTTTGTTTTATTTATTATTTATAATGCGTGACGAATGTTTGTTCACAACGAGTTACACTGTGACATGTTACAGTGTGACTCGTTGGGAACAACCGATAAGAAGTTGTCCTATCTAGTAACAGTGTGACTAGTTGGGATTTTTATTCCCAATTCTTCTTAACGAGTGACACTGTCACTTTTTACAGTGTAACTCGTTGGGACCAAATTATAGAAAGTTGTCCTATCTAGTAACAGTGTGACTGGTTGGGAATTCTATTCACAATTTTTGCCAGCGACTCACACTGTAATATGTCAAAGTGTGACTCGTTGGGAACAAACGGTGTTGAGAGCATTTCGTGTGATCGCGTGCGGCAAACAAAATATATAAGTTGAGCGGAAGATGTAATTGTAAACATAAACATAAAAGGAGGAAGAGTTACGTGTCGTATATTACTGTAGTAGGGTCAAGAGAGAGAGGTGCGAGCACAATTTTTTTTCTCTCTTTCTCTCTTAGTCATCAGCAGTGGACGTCTTTCGGGTGATATGATAATGATATATAATGTTGCATAATTATGACACGCGAACTTGAAATTGAACTTTACCTTATTTTACTTAAAAATATAATAAAAGTCTTTGAAGATTCTTTAGTTTCGAGATCCTTATTACCCTCGTTTGAGACTAGTAGTTTTTTATTCTCATAGCGACTTACACCGTGCTCTGTATCAACTGCAAATTTAATTAAATTAATACTAATGTCACAAGTAATTATTACACAATACACTTAGAACTGATAAACACAAGAATACTTGCTGTTCTGATTTTTCTTGAAGATTTTTTGTCGTCTATCATTGTAAGCATCCCCGGTAATACATGTAAGGAGATCCCTGAAATAATCAACAGCGTTCCTCTGAAGCCGTACAGTGTCATTATTTTCTTTAGTAACTGAGGATAACACATAAGAATAACTCCTTGTGCTGCTTTACAAATACTCATCACTGTAGTTCTTTTCTTTTCGAAGTATTTGTTAAGGGTCGAATAGCAGACAGGTACTACCATACCAAATCCCATGCCTTGAAGGACGCCAAAAGTGATCGGCAATTGGTTGATATTTGTAATTAATATGGTTGATAGTGATCCTGAACACAAAAGTAAAGCTCCGAGAAGACCTCCACATCTCATTGAGAATCTTTGTGATATGCTGTTGAGAATAATACCTGTAATTAAAAAAATATATTAGGTAGGTATACTTGTAACGATAAACATTTAATTTTTTACGTAGTGTAAGAAAAATAAATAGCCAGGAATAAACATCAATGAAATACTCTTACTGTTAATAAGTGATCGGCAAGGTTAAGCAACTAGGCGTTCAGTCCATAGGTGGGTGACCGCCAACGTAGTTTAATTATTGATCATCTCCGTACTTCGGAGAACACAATTACGTTGTAGCCATTTCAGAGGTCTACTGGGCGGCTTGAACAACTATGGTAACCACTGCCCATTCGACAAGTAAGTAATACACAATACAGTTAATTCAGTTGTTACTACAGTACATTTAGAGGGGCAAATGACTAGGCAAAGCAGAGCTCATGTTTTCTACAATATTTGAGTTAGCATAGAGCACATTTTAAACTGCTGTGTGGTGACGGCGACAAATATCAGAATCAGAATATCATCACCCCATCTCATCCCGTGGGGGGCGTAGAAGTCGACCCGAGGGAATATCTACCAGAGGATGGGCAGCAGCTTCCTTCTGATTACTATGACCATCTTACTGCGATCGCCAACCCGCCTGCCAAGCGTGGCGATTATGGCATATCCCCGCAAGACGATTCTTGAGGGAGGCTTGTCCAGCAGTGGACGTATTTAGCTGTAATGATGATGATGATGATGATGACATTTTAAACATTACCTTAACAATAGAGTAAGACGCTTGCATTGCTTCACCAGACAATTGAGGCAAACGGAAGACTACAAACTAAGTACCCCACTCCACTAATTGAAGCACACCTCATGCTTTCAGTTGTGCCTGATTTATATTATATACATTACATAAATCATCATCATCATCATCATAATATCAGCCGAAAGACGTCCACTGCTGGACGAAGGCCTCCCCCAAAGATCTCTACAATTGCCGGTCTTGCGCTATCCGCATCCAGCGATTTCCAGCGACCGCACAAGATCATCGGTCCATCTTGTAGGGGGCCTGCCCACGCTGCGTCTTCCGGTTCGTGGTCGCCACTCGAGAACCTTTCTGCCCCAGCGGCCGTCGGCTCATTACATAAATAATAGTAATTAATATGTTTTACTATTTTTATGTAATTTATCACCAATATTTAGAAATATATTATCAAGAATTCAAATGAATAATAATATTACAACTACAACAAGAATGATTGACTCGGGTTAATGGAAACCAGATAACTGATATATTTCATATTCTACTTTTCTTTTGCAAATATATAGTTATATAGATAATTACACCCAGACTCAGGACAAACAGACATGTTCATGCACACAAATATCTGTCCTGTGTGGGAATCTGCGGCGTGAAAAGCAAGCATTTATCAACCATGCAAACCAGCCCGTCAATATGTCATAAAATGAGCTAACTTACCTCCTATAGCCAACATCATAGAAAACACCCCATGCGCAGAGGTCAGTGATTTTGCTGTTGATTGTGTTTCTATTATAAAATCATTGTATATAAGGCCAAATGAGTTCACATGACCGATGCCTGCGATCTGTAAAAATAAACGTTACTTATTATTATCACCCATCGTACTTACCTACATTTGAACATATTAGCTTAAATTTTATTAGTCAGCATCACGTGAACGGTATGTATTAATGATTAATATATGCTTATCATGTTGAACATCCATGTTGAACCCACCCTAGTTAAGGTTGGAGACTCTGCACTCGAAGTTGTAGAGAACTATATCTTTGCCTAATCGGTTGAACAGTTAACATATGTGTATATTTGCTCCCTAGTTTATTGCTAATTATAAACATAATCTGGAAATATTTCATAATAAAACTATTCTCAGTGTTATAATAATCCACCAAGAAAGTGATTTAACATAAATGGTGAACAAGTGAAGTGTTTTACAATAATAATTGTTAATAAAACACAAACTACGGTCAGTGTACCGGCCGGTGCATGACAAGCCATTTTGAATATAGTGCATGCAACTGCCACGGTTATTCGGTCCGCATAAGGAGTACTTTTGTATGAGCGCCCGACCTGTGACGTATTGTGAGTGCCCGCACCAAAGATTATCAACGCAGACGGTGCTATAATCTCGACCTACATTACACTGCCCCTGGGAGGACGACATTTTTCTTTCTATTGAGTAATTTTCTACTTAATGTAATAATTTGTCATGGCTAGTGATTCGGAACGTGCAAAAATCTTCAAAAATGATTCGAACCCGAACCCGAACGTATCCGTGAATAGAAGATGCAAAAGATCCGCTAAAAGCCCACCGGCTCCGCTTTCACCCCTTTCCGGCTTTGATAAAGATGAGTTGCGCTCGATTATACAAGAGATAATTAAAGCCGAATTTAGCGAGATGCTTTCCCAGATTAACCAAAATATGATCAGTACCATAAATAACGAGTTGGAATCGGTAAAATTGGAAATTAAGGAAATAACCAAGTCTATGGATTTTATAAATAAAAAATTTGAGGATTTTGAAGTTAATCAACGGATATGTAAGGAAAACATAAAAAAAATAGAATCCGAAAAAGCTGAATTAAGAACCGTGGTGGGGGATCTTCAATTGCGCATCAACAATTTAGAGCAGCAATCCCGATCTAACAACCTGGAAATACAATGTATGCCGGAATCCAAAAATGAGAATTTATACACCATCGTCGCTCAACTCGGACAAATCGTCAGTTGTGAAATTCAAGAGAAAGACGTATTAAATTGCTCACGTATTGCCAAAATCAACCCATCCAGTGCCTATAGTTGTTCAACTGGCATCACCTAGACTTCGAGATCAACTGTTGTCATCAGTTATCAAATACAATCAGAAAAATCACCAAGAAAAGCTAAACTGCGGACATTTCGGATTCACCAATAAAAGCTCGCCCATCTATGTTGTAGAACACCTATCACCTACCAACAAAACCCTTCACGCGGCCACTAGGATCAAGGCAAAAGAAATGAACTACAAATATGTCTGGGTCAGGAACGGCAAAATTTTTGCAAGGAAGGATGACGGCGCAGGATACCTACTTATCAAGAATATGAACAGTTTAAGTAAAATTGTTTAAATCTATCCATATTGTATTTTTAAGAGTATGTATTCGGTAACCTAATTACTTTAAGATTCAATAATTTAAGCATATTTTATCAAAATTGTAGAGGCTTAAGAACTAAAATTAAGACTTTCTTTTGTAATCTGAGCTGTATGAATTATGATGTCATAATTTTAACCGAAACTTGGCTGAATAGTGGTATACAAAGTAGTGAACTTTTTGACAATAGATATGTTGTCTATAGAAGAGATAGGGAGACCACTGGTTTCCATGCTCATAAGGATGGAGGTGGTGTTTTGATTGCGATATCAAAAAGAATCAACTCAAAACGAATTATCAATTGGCAATGTAAATGTGAAGACCTCTGGGTCACCCTTGACGTCTCAACCACTCACGCATCACGACAACTTGCTCTGTGTGCAGTATATCTTCCTCCACCAGTGTCTCTTTCAATGCTCGAACACTTCATTGAAAGCTGTAATAACGTCTTTGAGTCTAGTACTATACCTATCTGTATAATTGGGGACTTTAATTTAAGCAAAATTAACTGGACTTCGGGAAACGATAACAATTCGCTCCCTATCATGTGTTCAAGGTTACTAGAATTTGTCCATATTAGTAAACTCACTCAGTATAATTCAGTTAAAAACTACTCACAGCGCACCTTAGATCTCGTTTTAAGTACAATACCCTCATGTACTGTATCTGAAGCTAACTGCTATTTAAGCACCGTTGATAAACTACATCCTCCCCTTAACATAAATCTGTCATTAGTGAAAGAAAATAATCTCGCATATAATAAGCTTAAAATGAGAAAAAACTTTTATAAAGCCAATTACGAACAAATAAAAAGCTACTTAAACGAACTTGACTGGCATCAACTATTTGCGAATAGTAATAACGTAGATATCATGTTGAAGGTGTTTTATGAAAAGTTAGAGTTTGCAATAAATAAATTCGTACCAAATTGTAAGCCCATGAACCGCCGTTACCCTCCATGGTTCAATACAGTACTTGTAAAAACTCTAAAGGAAAAAAATTGTTTAAGAATGCGATACAAAAAATACAAAAACCCGCTAGATGAACTAGAACTTAAATTGGTTACAAAGCGATGTGAAAATTTAGCTAAAATCCAATACAGTCACTATATGCAAACTTTAGAAACAGAAATGAAAGTAAATCCCAAGCTATTCTGGACTCATGTAAAGGCTAAACGCGGAGGATGTAGTGCTTATCCGTTAATTATGACTGATGGGCACACTACGACATCTGAGGGTACGACTATCTGTGAACTTTTTGGTAAATATTTCTCATCCGTCTACACCACTGATAGTCGGCATGATACCGAATTCCAGAGCAACTCAACATTTTTTCAGTCTTTAGGGAATAATAGCCAGTCCCTGACTATTCCTGAATTAAATTCGGATAGCTTACTTGCAAAGCTGCAGTCAATTAACATAAGGAAAGGAGCAGGTCCCGATGACATACCACCTCTTTTTATAGCTAACTCTGCACCAGCACTGGTTGCTCCGCTACTAATGATATACAAAATATCATTAACCACAGGAACATTCCCCATAGAGTGGAAAAAGGCCAAACTTATTCCAGTGCACAAGTCTGAGAAAAAAGACCTTATTTCTAATTACCGGCCCATTGCGATTCTGTCCACTTTTGCCAAGGTTTTCGAGTCGATAATTTGTCCACACATCCAACGTCACTTTAGACTCTATCTCAGTGACCACCAACACGGTTTTGTTTCATCTAGGTCCACAACTACCAATTTACTGTCCTTTTCAGAATCCTTGATAGAATCTGTAGATTCTAATAAACAATATGACGTATTGTAGGTACACCGACTTCAGTAAGGCGTTCGATAAAATTTCTCACTCCATCCTAATAAAAAAATTAGCTCTGTATGGCATATCGGGACACTTATTGAAATGGCTGAAATCATATTTAACGAGGCGTCAATTCTATGTCGTCATAAACGGCTTCAGATCGACAATGAACTACAATATGACTTCCGGTGCCCCTCAAGGCTCTCATTTGGCTCCTATATTATTTAATATCTTCATAAATGACCTTCCCCTTTGCCTTCACTCTTCGGAGTGTTTTTTATATGTGGATGACTTAAAATTCGCCAGAACAATTGAGTCACCACGTGATATCGAGCTCTTACAAGAAGATCTAAACCGAGTTATAGAATGGTGTGAGAACAATAAAATGGATCTAAACTTGAAAAAATGTTATCACATGACTTTCTCGAGGAAATCTAACGCCATTTGTTCAGAATATTTTATAAAAAACAAAAAAGTTCAAGAAGTTGATACAATTAGGGATCTGGGAGTGTTATTTGATAAAAAAATTACTTTTATACCCCATATCGAAAACATTATTAAAAAGGCATCGAAAACTCTTGGTTTTGTGATACGGTACTCCAAAGACTTTAAAAAGATTAGCACTAGAATAATGCTGTATAATAGCCTTGTACGAAGCATCCTGGAGTATTGCAGTGTTGTATGGAGGCCGCACTATGCCACACATAGGCTCCTCTTAGAAAGAGTCCAAAAACGGTTTTTATGGCACCTAGCATTTTCAAAGGGCAAAAGTAAACAACTGCCTTCATATACCGCGCGCTTGCAGTACTTCAGGATTTATTCCCTAAATACGAGATCAGAAATTTTAGACGCCTTATTTCTCCACAAGCTGCTAAGAGGCAAAATTGATTGCCCAAACATATTATGCATGGTTAAATTTCGAGTCCCAGTCCGATATCCTCGATACCGTATCACTCCATTATATGCTCCCTTGCGTAGAACGGTTTTAGGGGCGAACTCACCAATTCCACGGCTATGCAAATTGCTAAATAGCTACAGTGACCTTTTTGACATACACCATGACAGCATTAAAAAATTAACGAGTATAATAAGAGGAAAGCATCGTATAGGTCAAAGCTAGCTTAAGAAAGTCATGTTTCACCAGTTATGCTAATTCACAATTTTTAATTCAATTGATACTTATTTATTTTGTACCGTTATAATTTAATTTAATTCTCATTTATTGTACGCCATCTTATTATATTATTTATTACCTTAATTGATTAATTATCCATTTTCTATGTCATAATTTTAATTTTTACAGTTTATGTTTGTATGTACACACATAAAATATTTATAACATATTTACCTATAATTTATGCAAGTGGTGTTAGTCTGTAAGTAATTGTTGCACTTAAAACCGAATTATTATTAATGAAGAATCTGTAATTGTAATGTGTAAACAATTGTAGACTGACCAAATAAATAAATAAATAAATAAAAATAAATAAATATATTTACCTAGGACAGACCATCCAACTAGGTAGGTCCAACTTCGAAAAGAAGGACAATCGTAGAATTCAACTCGGCTGGGCAGCGTTCAGGAAGCTACGATAATATCTTCTCGTCCCAAATACCACAGTGTCTCAGTGTGTGTTGCCAGTGATGACTTACGGAACAGAGATGTGGTCGCTCACTATGGGCCTTATCAGGCTGCTCAAGGTCACCCAAAGAGCAATGGAAAGGGCTATGCTTGGAGTTTCCCTGCGAGATCGAATCAGAAATGCTGAGATCCGCAGGCGAACCAAAATCACCGACATAGCCCGAAGAATTGCAAAACTAAAGTGGCAGGGGGCGGGGCACATAGCTCGTAGATCCGACGGCCGTTGGGGCAGAAAGGTTCTCGAGTGGCGACCACGAACCGGAAGACGCAGCGTGGGCAGGCCCCCTACAAGATGGACCGATGATCTTGTGCGGGTCGCTGGAAACTGCTGGATGCGAATAGCACAAGACCGGCAATTGTGGAGATCTTTGGGGGAGCCCTTTGTCCAGCAGTGGACGTCTTTCGGCGGATATGATGATGATGATAGGTATACTACATACTATAGTATAGGTACTACTAATATAGTTTTATTCGTCGAACCGAATACGTAAGTAGAAAATAATTGTATGTAGGTATCCAAATCTTCATTTTAAATTAGATCGTCATTTGACTTATTTTAAAAATAATTGCGTTATGAGTCCTCTTACAATTTCACTGGTTTCGCTGGTCCATTGCATATTTACAAAATTCTGAGTAATAAAACTTCGTTTATTAATTAGAAAATTAAACTAGATCTACATTGTTGACTCGTAAGAATTAATTAACCTACCAGTCCAGTAAAAATTTTATTACCATATTACGACAATTTCTTTGTTCCATTGTTCTATTACGAAATCGAGTTTAAATAATGAATCATTTTAAATGGTACCAATTTGTATACCTGCAAGGTTTATTATATTGCTTTGAGAAATCTATTGGATTCCCTTTACAAATTTATAACGATGGACATTTTCGCAATATTGCGGAAAATCCCGTCGTCGTGTTTTGTGAATAAATTCTGTATTTCCTAGAATAGTCAAAGAATCTTTCCAATGTTAACTTACTTTATAGTATAGTACGAGTAGTTTGATTTATTACACTTACCTATCTATTCTGTTGCAATAAACGTGTATTTTTACTGTACCTACTTTACGACTAATATATAGCCAAGTAATGGAAACAGGCGTCACTTTGCGGAAATCCATAACAATCAAAATACAAAATCAATATTGGTTTCATTTCTGACCATCTTCGTGCTTCGGAGGGTACGTTAAGCTGTTGGTCCCGGTTGTTTCCATTAGGCAACGGTCGTTAGTCAGATCCCAAATGGGCGGTTTGAATAACTCTGACACTAGTGTAACCACTGCCTTTACGATAAGTAAGTAAGATTTATAAGGATGAAATTGTTTTTTGGGTCAATTGACGCATTTACGTGTGATACTAAACAAACAAAGCCTGGGTACAAACGGCTACATATCAAGCTATACATTTCCAATAAAAGCTGACCTCTCATTGTATGGAAATCCTATACAACGCGGGCTCAGCTTCTACTGGAAATATATAGCTTGATATGTAGCCGTGTGTACTATGCAACCAGGCAACTGATAAGCATAATTATATATTTCTAAATACATACATAAATTACACCTAGACACAGAACAAATAATCGTGCTCAGGACACATACATTTGTCACTTGACATGCATCATCATGCATCGATAACGTGTATTGCAATTTCATATGAATATGACATTTGTAGTAGACTTATCTCATTATTCCAGGCACTAAATTACTTTTCGATAACACTGTAATTAAAAGTAACTGTACTAGATTACGCTATGCCGCTACAGTAGCGTTTTCTTACGGTTATGAACCGCCACGCTGCGCCATGTGTAAGGGTTCTATTACAGCAGGACCGCGGTGGCGCCGATGCCGCTGTAGCTGCGGCGTAATGGGTACAGACGCCAGCACATTAAGCTACCCCAATCTGTCAAATTTCCTCAATTGAAAGTGAACCTTATGCTTATCTGATAACATTGAAAATCTATAAAAGACATATGACAGATTGGGGTGGCTGGATGTGCTGGCGTCTGTACATTACGCCGGCCTTAGGACACGGAACTTATGATCATGATGATCAACACCATATCAGCCTAAAGACTTCCACTGCTGGAAAAATGCCCCCAAAGATTTCCACAATCCTATATCTATATATATAAAAATCAATGCCACTTTTCGTTGTAATGTTATAACTCAACAACGCCTTTACCGATTTGGGTAATGTTGGTCTTGAATTATTTGTGGAAATCCAGGGAAGGTTTGTACGTAGAGAAAATTTCAAAAAAGTGTAAAGTCAACATCTTTTAGCAATTTAAAATATTTTTTGTTTGAATAAATGAACTTAATAATCATTTTTTTTATTACTATGCCTTATACGTAGCGAAGTACGTACCGGGCCGCTAGTATACTATATTAATTAATAATAGAGACTTACTTCAAATGTTATAATTTAATGTAGTTTACCATAATTTACCTAAAGCTGTAATTATTTTATACTTTTTAATTGGGTTTAAATTCGGTGTTTTATTCATATCGAACGCAAATTCTAAGGCTTAGGCAGTTAGGTATTGTAAGGTTAGGTAAAAATTGGTACCAACATTATAATAATAATATCCAGGGACATTATTTGCACACGGCCATCTGATTCCAAACTAGGCAAAGCTTGTACTATGGAAACCAGATAACTGATATTCTACATATACTACTTTTCTTTTGTAAATACATACTTATAAAGATAATTACACCCAGACTCACGACAAACCGACATGTTCATGCACACAAATATCTGTCCTGGGTGGAGTCGAACTCACAACCTCCGCGCGAAAAGCAAGCATTTGCAAACCACGCCAACAGGCCCGTCAAAATTCGTAGAAGAAACATTAAACCTACGATAGCTACGATACGGAGCTACGATAACACATACAAGTGGTATAACTATTTGAAGTCGTCTTGCGTGACTTTCAACTGCTGATGATGAGGTTAGTGGTTCAAAACCCAAGTTGCACCAAAACGTGATACCAGGTTCGGGTAGCAAGAAAAACACTCAGTAGCTCCCTGGATAGTAAGACGTTGTCTCTTCCTTTGGTTCTGCAACTGACCTTTCCCCAGTAGTGTCCATTACAAAGGGATTAGAGTATACACCTGTGTTTTAGTAAAGTCATTTACTATTGTATTGAATGCATAGTTTACTAGTTATTATTGATCACCCTAGCCGGAATAAGAAATACAGACGCCACCACATCAAGAAATACTACCCCAATCTGCCAATTTTTCCGATTGAAAGTGAACATTATGCTTGTGATAAAGTTGAAAATCTATAAAAGAAATTTGACAGATTGGAGTAGCTGGATGTGCTAGCGTCTTTACAATTGAAATTTGAGACCAGTTCTGAATTTAAAATAAAATTGATTCAGAAAAAGAACAATGAAGGTTTCCTCTGTCATCTATAAAATAGTATGGCCATTAATTACGCGATAATGGGAGAACGGGCTCGAATACTAATCCATTTAAACTGAGCTAATTGAGCACGTACCATCCACAAACCATATTCGCGTGAAATAATGCATACTTGTCTATTTGTTATTTGCTTAACATAGTTGTTATACCTTCCCTCGTATTTGAAAATATTTGACGGTGTCTGCGAGCTTTACGTATTTCATTAATAAATATTTTCCAAAATTTGATAAATTACTAAGTCGGTATGATCCGATGGGCGACTAAAGACACGACCGGAAAGAGATCAGGTTCAGGACCGACGGCTTTCGGTGCTTTCCGAGGAACAGGTTGTAAATACCGCCAAGTCCCAGCCTCCGGGCTGATACTGATATTTTTTTTTCTTTAGAGAATAATCTGAAATACACTTTTTTGGCCTTACCTAGGATTTGAACCAAGGACCTCATTATCTGCGTTTGAACACGCTATTGCTAGACCAACGCGGCAGTGAAAATAATTAAGAATAATAAATGCATATCATATCATGATTGGAATATACCTGGATTTTAACTGATCAAGTTTAACGTTTTATTCATTGGTAAAAGATTGGGCTATGCTCGGAGTTACCTTGCGAGATCTAATAAGAAATATTGTTGTCCGTAGGTGAACCAAAGTAACCGGCATAGTGCCACTTCACCTAAGCAAATCTTCTTTCTACGAGCTATGTGCCCACATAGCTCGTAGAATTGAATGTGGCTGGGAAAGATAAGTTGTCGAGTTGGGACCCTAAATTGGAAGAAGCAGTGTGATCAGGTCCCCCGCAAGGTGATAGAAAGCCTGAAAGCCGTTAAACGCGAGTAGTGTTCTTGCACTACTACGCCATTGACCATTGTCTATATCTTTGGGGGAGGTCCTGAACCAACAGCGGACGTCTATCCTCTAACATGATGAACTCTGCAAACAGGCATATGAGTTATATGCCTGTTGCTTATATATAACACTAGAGGGTTCGACCACGTATGAGTGATACTATGTTTATACATAGTATCACTCATATGTGGTCGAACCCTCCCCCTTCTTTAATCAATTCTGTCAATCCTAATTGCGCGCAGAATCACAATATTATAATGTACTCAATACAATAATGGTCCTGCTAATCCTGCTATTCTGTAACACCCTTTTTATATAAAATGCTATGCTATGCCATTAGACATAATGGGGAAAATGGTTACGCATTATCTATTATAAGCCGGGTTCGTAAATACACCACTCACCATCGGCTGACATTGTAGTATACTGTGGTAGTACCCAACACAGTCTACGAATAAACTATAAAAACTAGAATGATTACCTACGTTTATTCGGGAAAAAAGATACCTATCCATTACTTGAGCAACCTGCAGGTTTAATTAATAGACGATCTGAACACAATTTAATGACATTTGTTGAGCAAATAGATAATCACATAATATTTTATTACAATCACATTTTTTTAGTGATGGATAGGTTTATTCATGACAACGATCTCACCTAATGGAATGAAATGTTCAGCATAAATGTTATCATGTCATTTCATAATGGTAAGTGAACTTGTGGTCTAAGCTGGACCGCGCGTAGATAGATGCCTGTCTACTCTAGTCTTAAATAAATCCGAGTTATATGGTCCACAGCTTATCCAAGCGTTTGATGAAAGAGGAACAAATAAATAAGTGGTTCACATGATTTTAATAAAAATTTCAATGGATAATATAGTTCGTCCGCAAGTTTCGTAATGCAAATTATTGATTCGTCGTGGCCGAAATTCGACCAAAACTCGGCGAATTCGATATTTTATTTATATACACACAGAAATAACTAAATATATAATTCGCCTATTTTTGTCGAATTTCGGCCACGTCACGGCGTCTAGTCTCAATGGAGACTAGAAATCTGCGCGGGTGCATAGGTGTGGGTGCAAACACAAGAGCATTCTATTCCATCCCTCTCATGATCCGATGGGCGACTAAAGACACGACCGGAAAGAGATCAGGTTCAGGACCGACGGCTTTCGGTGCTTTCCGAGGAACAGGTTGTAAATACCGCCAAGTCCCAGCCTCCGGGCTGATACTGATATTTTTTTTTCTTTAGAGAATAATCTGAAATACACTTTTTTGGCCTTACCTAGGATTTGAACCAAGGACCTCATTATCTGCGTTTGAACACGCTATTGCTAGACCAACGCGGCAGTGAAAATAATTAAGAATAATAAATGCATATCATATCATGATTGGAATATACCTGGATTTTAACTGATCAAGTTTAACGTTTTATTCATTGGTTAAGTTCACACCATGAAACACTTTAAATACAGAACTAAACGAGATCAGTAAGAAAACTCATTAATGAGTTAAACTTGCTTACGTACACACCTTTCGATCATTCATTGTATTTATTTTTTTAATGTCTGTGTGCAATAAAGAATAAGGATGAATCAGCTGTTCACGCCACCAGCACGCACAGCCATGGTTACTAGGACGCTTGGTATAAAATATAAATAATAATTTAAATATTCTTTTATACAGCAGGTGTACCTATTAAGTATACAGAAGTGTGGTAGTATTAGTGTAAGCTACAAATTGCCTATTTACACATTCTAGCCAAATAGCAATAGACAATTACTTTAATTGCATGGAACAAGTATGGAGACTGAGCATACCAATTAATACCATTTCTTATGTCGTCACATAAATTAAATATAATCTAGGCAACCTATCAAAAGAATCACTAACCAATTGGCTAAAATCCTTACCTTCAGAAACGAATCATTAAAATTAAAAATTGTCGATCATAAATTTGGTAATCCAAACAAAAGATTCATTCAGTTAAGTAACATTTATATATGCGATACCTTGCATACATTCAAAGACTCGCTCACTAATATCGTTAAATCCAGTATTAGAAAACAATAAACACAGTAATAATATATTTGTGTCCGTACTCGTTACAAAATTCATTTTCTACGCATAACAAAAGAAAAGCAGAACGAATAAGCTACGTCCAATACTCACAAACGTAATCACAGTTCCAAAGCCGACGACATAGCCCCAAGGGTTTCCATCTGTCTTTTTTTCCTTAATTTCCTTCGTCACATCCATTCCACGAGAACTATCTTGTCAAGAGTCACAACTACACTGTGTTATTATTGTGGTTGTACTCGTACTGGGAACTGATAAACAGCGGATGTAAAATAAGGGCTACAACACACTGGTTTGGTGTCGATTGCGTGTTAACTGATAGTTGTATTGACCTTCCTATGCGGGGCGCGTATTGTGCGTGTGAATAGTGGCTGTTTATTATTGAAGTGTATGTTGTTTTTTAACCCCTGACAAAGAAGAGGGCTGGTATAGATTGGATGTTAGGTCTCTGTATCTGTTTAAAACAAATAAACCAAATACAAGCGATTTTATACGTAGTTTAATACAGTTGTTTTGATTTTTACAGATTTGTGTGAAAAAAAGGCGTGTCGTTTGATTACCTACTTGAACATCATCTTTATATGTATTATATTTAATTAATAAAAAATTTTCTTAATATGACTAGTATTTAGATAACACGCTGAAGAAATTTTTGAATTTTGCAGGATAATTAATTACTAATAGTAAGTAAAATAGTAAGTTTATAACAGTTTTTACCTATTAATTATTAGCTACAACGCTCGGCATAGATATGCTGACATTCAAGCATACAGGCAAGTCAATGTATAACAGATCTCCTATCCTATATTAAAAGCATAATATTGCGTTTAGTTAGGTTTCAAATGAAAGTGTGATAAGCACGTCTCAATTGATAATTAGAAACAACGAACAAAGTCTCTTACTGATAAGTGATGATTACAATGTAATATAACATGATTAGTGTCTACTTTTACTGTTAAGTAGCTACTCATTCTCTTACTTTTTACTTCAACGAAGATGCCTTGCATTTTCGTTGAATTATCTGCCATTAAAAATACTTTTAATTGCTGTTGATCTTATATTTCTACTGTCTAAACAGTTAATGATTTAATTTATTTATTTAATACTTCAATACCCATAAACCTACACTATATACACATATAAATTGACGCAAATATAAGCTTATAGAGATTTTATCGTTTATTTTTATTTATTAGTGTTTTGTTATTATTATTAAATTTATTGCAGTTGACTGGCCTGTTGTCCTAGTGTTTAGTGCCCCTGATTGACCCAGACGCCGTGGGTTTGATCCCCATACAGGACAATCTTTGTTTGATGAGCAGGATTATTTCTATGTCTGGGTGTAATTAGTCTACAGTATGTAGGTATTTAGAAATATATACGCGTGTGTGAGAAATATATGCCTAGTTTGGAATCAGACAGTGACAATGTGTTACTTGTTCCAAGATATTTATTAATAATGTTCTCAACACATTAAACATATTATTTGATAATGATGATTATGATGTTAACATAATATTATCTAAATCGGACTTCTTATTGCAATATCACTAAAGTATTTCAAACAAAAAGCTAAAGTTTGGAATTATCACAAAAGGTGACCAAGTTCTAAGTACACTTGACTGATATAAAACATTCATAGATAAAGCTTTGAATTTCAAATCACTGAAGACTGTTTAAGCGGTTTCTTCAATGTTACGTAATTTAAATAATGTTGTAGTTAATTCAATATTTAGATATGAAATAGTTGTTAAATGAAGATATATTATTTACACTTCACACCATAAAAGCGTCATACTTACCCTTCCAATTTATCTAAATCTACACCCGTTAATAATACAGAACAGTCATTCGTTTTCGTGTCCTTTATGTCCCGATACTTGCACTTTGAAAGGTTCATGATGACCTCCTCCTATGCAGTAAGTGCAGCCACTACACAAGTGGTCAAGGTGGATTTAATTAACTCTGTTGAAACATTGACTCGAAAGAAGAAGAAGAACCTGTACAGCAAAAAAACATTAGATAGTGAATAAATTGAGGAAATATTCATGTACAGACGCCAGCACATCAAGCTACCCCAATCTGTCAAATTTCCTCAGTTGAAAGTGAAACTTATGCTTTTGTGATAAAGTTGAAAATCGATAAAAGAAATTTGACAGATTGGGGTAGCTGGACGTGCTGGCATCTGTACATACATTACCGAGCGATATTATACTAGCTGTGCCCGCGACTTCGCCCGCGTGTTAATTAGTTTATATTGTTTCATTTTGGTTTATTCAAAAATATTTTTTTTTCGAAAATAAATGTAGCCTAAGTTACTCCTTATTACATCAGCTACTTGCAATTAAAAGTCCCGTCGAAATCGGTTCAGCCATTTCAGAGATTAGCTGGAACAAACAGACAGACAGACAAAAATTGTAAAAAAAATATTTTGGTATATACAACACGGCCTTGATAATCCGTACCCCAGCTCGTCCGAACGCCTCTATAATCCGAACAACCCCCCTTACCCCTGCGCAACCGCCATTTCTCACAGATCCCACATACTCAAGCTGTGTCTTGCTTAAATACTTGTTTGGAATGGGCAGATGAAGTCGACATTTCTATTCCGGAAAAAATACTGTTACGTAAATTAAGGGATAAAGCATTTTCTATGTCACTAAATACTACTCGTCAGAGCACTATATTGAAATTCTTTAAAAAAGTGTGATTAATAGCATAGTATCAAAGTCAAAGTCAAAATCATTTATTCCATAAAAATTTAACATTTATGTGGAATCGTCATATTTTTTTACCCTACCGTGCAGTGCATGACGTGGCAGCTACTGAGAAACACTGCCAGAAAACTCAGTAGGAATCCTTTTTTACAATAAAATATACTTAAGATTAATTACAATCATGTGTGTTGACTCAGAACAACTCAATCCCAAGCACTTTTATCACTTAAATAATCAGAAATTTTGTAATATGCCCTGCTACACAATTTGGCTTTAATAATTCTTTTAAACTTATTCGTAGATAATTCTCTAATATCATTGGGAAGTTTGTTATCGAATCTTATACAACATACCATTCGTATCTAACATACATCTAACGTACATACTTCAATAAACACATTATAATGTAAAACATTTTTGTGTTATTTCGAAAAATCCCTTTCAAAATTTTAACATACTATTATCCGAACGCTTCGTGCATCCGAACAGGGTATAAATTTTCGGTGTTCGGATCATCGAGGCCCTGCTGTATATTCATATACATGTAGTAAAAACGGTTATTTCAATATTACAAACAGACACTTCAATTTTATTTATTTGTATAGATTGCAAAGACAAAATAGAAGAGTAGTAGTCGTTTATGGCACAGTATCTCGGTTAGTATCGACAAATATTGAAATATAACATACATATATTTCAATCATTTGTCGATACTGCAATGTATTACGAGTTGATTATAGGTATATATTATGTTCGGTAATTCTATTTATAGACGTAGAATAATAACTACAATAGATTTATCTAGACATGACAGCAACCGCAAGGTTAATTCTTTATATCAAGGTATAGTTGAGTTCTCAGTCAAGTAGACTGAGAACTCAACTATACCTTGATATAAAGAATTAACCTTGCGGTTGCTGTCATGTCTAGATAAATCTATTGTAGTTATTATTCTACGTCTATAAATAGAATTACAAACATAATTAAACATATATACAATATACGCAATCAACGTATCTTGTTATTTGTATTGTATAGTTTAATTACAATAAGAATAAACTTGAAAGGTAGTAAAAAACTATAATTCCCAAAATGAATGAATTCTGACGCTCTTACAAAACAAAATGTAGGAACTATAAACGATCTATTTAAATAATGATACGATAAGTATACAGAACCACTTCATCAAATGTATTTTGGTCATTCAGCTGCTGATGTAAGAGAACAAGACAATTTCATCGGCGAACCGAAACTTCGTAAGCCTTTCTTCACCAATGCTTTTGCCACTATCTATACAGTTTCGAGAAAACTTTTAAGCTCTTCTTGGAATGTGGCGGTAAAAGTTTGAAGGATATCAGATCTTGTTGTTCGACTTCGCTATTAACAGGATAGGCTGGTACAGTAAAATCTTAATATACTATAACTGCTCGTACACATGGGCAGTCAAAATCATCATCATCATTTATTTATTTATTTATTTGTCACCAACCTTACATCTACCATTGCAGGATTCATCCCAATGCAGTAGCGAAGACCCCAACTTGTCTACTTCCTATAACATATTTCTTTATATGCTGTCCTTGTAAATTCACTCAGTGTACAGTGAAACACGTCCAATTCCGAAGCAATATCGTTGAGCGTGCGCAGAGCGCGCGTCAGTGGCGCCTCCTTCAGTAGGTTAGTGCGCGCGCGCGGCAGGCTCAGCAGCGCCGGCCGCCGGCGTCTCCACACATACCGGTCCGGGACACACAGCCACATCGCACCTAACACATCCTCGTTCTCTATTTTACCCCTAAAAACCTTAAATACGTAATCTACTAGGGTGAAGTCCCTCCTTACCCGTAATTCGTTGTACCCTACCATACCTAATATAAATAAAGTGGGGTACATTAAAGGGTAAAACGGGTATAATCATCATCATATCAACCGAAGGTTGTCCACTGCTGGACAAAGACCTCCCCCAAGGATCTCCCCAATAGCCGGTCTTGTCCTGCTCGCCTCCCGCCTCCAGAACTATATAAGATCTTGTATTGAAATTTGCTATACAAGTGTCTTATAAAACAATATTCCTACAAACAAAAAAATGCTAGTACTTTGTGTTAATTATGAATAGTTCATAGAAACACCAAGAACAACCTTGGTACTACTATAAACTACTTATGGACGGATGGAAGTCGTCCTATCTTGTACCTTTGAGCCCGAGAGGTGTAGGTAGTTGTCTATGTACTTGCAGCATAGCATCCAAAGTTCAGTGTGCACCAGTATGTTAATAGCTCATTAACTAATTTGTGTTTTGTACCACCATGTACCTGTAGTATTGATAGATATTATTACCGCAAATTATTATTGCATTCTTAACATACTCTTTCTGGGTAATACAGGCATTACTTATCAACACAATAATAACATATAACTTATGTATATTTATCCCTTTTATCGCAGCTACTTTATTAGTGCAATATACGCTGTATCTTAACACCTATTAATGGACGTACACTGCCGTCTAGGACGTGATTGTGTTTCTTTGTTCGGTATTTACTCACATAATTCGAGTCGTCACATTTACGACTGTGTTTGATATATTTATAGTCTGTTGTATTATCTAGATAATATATGTACTATAGAAGTTATGTATGAGTGTTTACATACGTACCGTACTTATAAGTTCTTCCTAGCCGTTTAAAGTCTACGGTAAACATAAAAATATTAAAGTATTTTTATGTAGATAATCACATCAATATTCTTATCTTATCTTATCTTTGATGGGGTGTACTTGCGTACAGCACTTCGACCCTTCAGGATCTTTTGTACTATCCCCCACTGGTTTTTATTCTATCCCTAAAGCCCTGAATGAAGTCTTCACATAATCCAGTACGCTTCTTAGGGGTAGATCCTTGTAGTCTCCTGGTTCTGGATATGCCAGCCCCAGGATGGCCATTCTGTGTCTTGCCAATGCAGCGCATTTGCATATTATATGCAGCATTGTTTCATGTTCTTCCCTACAGGTCCTGCAGATCGGGCTAACATCAATATTAATAAATAATAAATAAATAAAAAGTATTTATTCTCTCCTCACAAGATGAACGTTACAATAATATCATATTTAACTTAATCTAGATCTTAATTAGTTCAAATTGGTTAGGGACTGGTGCCTGATTTAGGTTTTTAACAAAACCTGTTTTACAGGTCACCAGACCCTCCCGCGGTTAAGCCATTTTAAAACAACAAAATATAAACAAATCGTTATGTAACAGCGTTGCAACAGGATTAAGTAAGGTAAAACACACTTCATATTCTAAACTATTAATTACAGAGAGGCTATGTAAATTTAACTTAAATTAATATTGCTTTGAAACTGGAACATTTTGGTTAAGCTTTTTGTGTTCATCGTGATTTTATAACTATTTTGAACAATATTCATACATTATAAGGTATAACACATTTATTATTTTATCAATCAATCAATATCAATCCATATTATTTATTTCTCTCCACAATATTATAATATGTTATATAGTGTTATGGTTACAGACATTGAAAATTGTACAACATTAAACAAAAATATTGTGGAAGACTGATGCCCAAACTAGGCTCTAGTAGGCCTGTATTTCAGGTCACTAGGTCCCCCATCCCTTGGAGTATTGACCATATTAACGGTATACAATATGAGAAAAATAAAATAAAAGTTTGAGCAAAAGTATGTGTGTGAGTGTGTGTGTGTGGTATGTGAGTGTGTGGTATGTGAGTGTGTGAGGTGTTTTTGTGGATAGACGTATGAGTATTTTTTTACTGTTTTTTTATTACTATTTTTACTTTAAGTATGTATTTACTTCGTGCAATTTTATATAGGTATAACTTTTTGAACTAAGTGATCGGTACGCAGATTTAGGTACTGCTGCTTAATTTACACTTCCAAACTGATATTGTCGACAATTTGAAAATTGGTTGGCCTCTATTCCACCTGACATTTACATGGGGTCGAAGTAGCGGGAAAAATTATTTTAATATTCGTAATATTATTTAAATAAATTTATAATATAATATTATGTGTGAAAATCGTACCCACAACATCAGAATTTAAATATCATTATTTTCAACTATCTTAAACCTCAACTTTTTGATTTCCAATTTTTGAGATTAGATTCACGCCTTGGATTGCCTAAAAGATTTTTTTTTGAAAAAATCGTTTTTTATTATTTCTTCCTTTTCTTTAAAAAAATAAAGAAAAAATTTACTAACTTTAACAGTAATATCACTTTACTGTGAAGTATTTTGGCATTTTTATAGACAAATCAAGAAGTAAATCTATAAAACGAGAAATCTAAAAATAAGTTTAAGTCACGAATTAAGTTGGTTGTTGATTACTATAATCGATTAACGTTAATGAGTTCAAACAATGTAAACTCTTGCACCACACACCAGATAACCGATTTAATTATAATACTTATTAAATACATTAACATAATGTCAACAGTAAAAAATAAAATATCAACAAAATAAATAGAAATCATAATATCGGTTATCGTCCAAATCGATTTATAAGTTATTGGCAACTATATTTTTAATCTATGCTGACAGTGACTGGTGACAGATTTTGAATCCTAATCTATGATCTGTCACTCGTTTCTCGTATCGTTTAGTGCGTGTGTGATTTGAGTATTTTTTATTGTTTTGTTTATATATGCCTCGACATCTGCATTCTCTCTACGGACTTCTGATATTGCTTAATTAACGTGTACGACTTTTGCTAACATACTGGACACGGATTACTATTAAATAGCTATCGCCCTTAGAAATCAGCTGTTTTGTGTAGGTTGGTACATAACCTCTCTATTAAGTACTAAATCTTTTATAACTCTGCTCACAGATTGAAAAAATCCATGGAATTTTTAGTGATTGGCTGATAATTTATAGACCCATTAATTGACACCGCTTTTATCTTTTTACATCCGAGCCCAATAATGTATGAACACGTATCCGTCTCCTTTTACGATATCAGCGTGGATCGTTCGTATTTCCCTTGATTTTGTCATACTGTAAGATTAAAACGTTACTTACAGTCTAATCTTGGTGACATGAATCATTTGAATTTGTGTTTCATCTTTCTTTCTTAGATAGAATCATCTAATGTCACTTTTACATTCAGAATTTTCTATGTCCTTTTCGTCAGCTATCTTTGTCTTTTTTCTAATTTTAACTAGAATAATCTCGAAATGTCACAATTTTTTTTACTGGTACTGGGGATGGAACCCCGAACCTTGTCGGGGTAAGAGCGAATTCCTTGGACAATGAGCCAGGTTGTATTGACTTTTTTGCACGAAAATCTTCTCAAGCCGGATTGACAAAACGCCATATTAGTGACGTGACAGTAGTTCGCAACTTTCTGTTCATTCGTTTTCATCGTCAAATTAAACTCCTTTAGTTTCTTCCGCTATTTATGGGCTTCATCATGATCATCAACATCATATCAGCCGAAAAACGTCCACTCCGTCCGTCCGTCTTTTTATCGGCTTAGTAGGAATGAATAAAATAACAAATTGACTGTTAATAATTACTTTTATTTCACAACAACAGTATAACTTTATAATATTTAACAACATTCACAGGTATATGAAACACATTAGTGATTTATCAAAGAGTAGCTTCAAAATGCACTGATTTTATATCGCTATCCTAGTCTTTTACTTATAAAATATCATAACTACAGTCCTATTTCCTAGGTTTGTTGACTTCTGGGCTTAAAACTGATAGCAAAGGGATATTTTAAGCTTGATATATTTGCTCCTAATCAGAATGCTCTATCGCTAAGCCGCATGATATAAATGTATAAGTGATAATAAACCTAGAGGTTAGCCATTCTAGGTGGAATCATTTGGCTACCTCCTGACTGGCAAGTGCAAAATGTTTCAATGCCATCTCAGCAACTGATACAAATTGAGATTACGTGACTTAGAGGTAGAGCCTTATTTGACTATTTTGTAAAGTTTAAAACGATGTGTTTAGCTTCTTGTGTAGGGTCATGCCATGCCTCAGATTCTGGATCTTATACAATACAATATATTAATGTACCTAATCTTTTAGTTTGAAAACATTGATAGCATCATTTAGACAGAATGAGTGTCGTCCATTAGATTAATCATTATTATACTTACGTCTTAAGTTAATTATTTACAACCTCTTTTAACTAAGCTATACTCTATTCACTCAAGGTGTGACTTATAGAAAGCAGAATACAACCCGCTTCACATAAATACTATTTTTACCCGGCTTTATAAGTCGAAATACTTCCATTAACATTTTGTTAGAACATTCAAGAATATTGTAATTTTTATTAAACATGCCATAAAACAAATACAAAAAAGAAGTCGGTTATTATTGTCGCCTTTCGCTGTTTTGAATATGGTATAGAACTGCTTAATTATCACAGATAGTCGTTCTTCGTTCTAAATTGTAGATTGGTTTCTTTGGTGACACATTACTTGTCTAATGATAAAGATGTTAACGCCTTATATTTAATCACCTCAATCAGATACTAAGAAATTGATGAACTCGTAAAAAACTGATATGCTGCCACCGGACTATGATGAAATGTGCGCTGACACATCGCGCATAGCTCACAACCAAACTAAGCTCGAACAAAATTCCCTAAACACGTATTATTTCTACACCTATATTTATTCAGTCTGACGATTAATAGGTGTGTACAATTATGGTCTATGAACAAGTAAGCTAATTATTCAACAAGATATCAACGGATAACAATTAATAAACGGCTTAACAGTAGGTACCTACTTCTAAAGTTGGTACTGATACCTTCTTCTTATTTAAAAAAACTTACAATCGACTTAGTGACAATAAGCATATTTTTTTTTACATTTAGCTGACAAAACATATTTGCAATGATGTAATATGTATGTATGCAATGTATACACCTTATCGAACTGATCTTCACCAGTACCAAAAACTGTCCAATGTTCACCGTTGGAAGATGTTCAAATAAATATGTTTTTTTAAATGAAATTATTATGAAGAAAAGATACTACTTTACTTTTATTTGTAATGTTAGATAATTTGTAACAATATTTTTAATTAATTAAAAAAAACTAGGACAAAACTTTTGAAATTAAAAACGTATTACGCTGTTGTCAGTGCCTTAATGCTTTATTTAATAACATTGTAATATTTTTAGTCCTACCTTTTAAATAAAGATCTGCTTTACTTCACAATAATCCTATTTTAAAGAGCTGTCAAATGACACACTAAGTTCATTCATGTACAGAAATGGCCGCAAATTGATACGATGATTATCATTTCTTTATTCGCTAAGGAATGCTTTCTGAATATTCCCATATTCATTTTGGTCATATAAAATCGGCAGTCATATAGATGAATTAATGTTTTTTCTTTCTCAAAAAACAGTTGACTTTATTATGACTAAGATACTACTCTTTTAAAACTGATAAGCAACAACGAGGCCTCGCTGACCTCAACTGATCATTGAGTGCTGGAAATCATTACATAATTGTAATAGTTATTCACAATTTGGTGCTTTCATCTACCTATATGCATATCATTCTTTATCTTAATCAATCATGAAGCAGTCCATAATATAATTAAATGATTACTATCTACAAATCTAGTCGTTTATTACATGGAGTACGCGGGCATAGTTGCAGCTTCGGAATCATACTCGTGAGTCACTTCGAGGATCTCACTGGTTCGATACCTGCACCGGGATTTTTTGAGGAGGAAATAAGATTTATATAAGGTTTTGGTTAGTTAAGATACTACCCTTATTAGATCCGTAATAGGTAAATGTTACAATTTTTTTTTGATTTTGAGAACATTTATGTAATTCTAGTAGTCGCCCCGGTTGCAATGGAAACCTCCTCAATAAAAATGAGGATAAGTGATTGGTGAAATACTCCCATTTAATTGCTACGGCATAAAACTTTCGTTGTCTTCTAATAATTATTTTAATGAAATTAATTACTTCTTATCGCAAAAAAAGTTGAAGGAGGAGCCAACCATTAGCTTGGTAATTATTGATTAATAAAGCAAATTTATTGTATATTCCATAGTGTATCCAAAGTTCCAACTTTAACGCACAGCGGAAGTTTCCAACATTTAGGAGTAATTATGAATTTATATTATCACCGTTTAAAAATGCCACAGTCGCAAACTTTTGCGTTGGCGTTTTTTGGAGCAAGATCAGTTTAAGACTAGATTGCATGATACTCATGTCTTGGAGGTATTGGCATTTTTCGTTTTTACATATCTGTAGATGAATTCGATAGCCCATGGTATGACGCAGCAGAGATTGCACGCAGTAAGCATGTTGAACAGTATAGCATAGTTGTGTGTGTAGTCTCTGATGAAACCTGTAACAAATATGAATTATTTAGTTGGACTTTTCTAATGTTCAGTGTTATTAAAATATAAAAAGCTTTATGGCTTCTGCATTAACTTTAAATCAGCGGCTATATGTTATAAGCCATTGCGATGAGTGTGTTTGAGTGCGTGCATGTGTGTGTGTGTGTGTTTGTGTGTGTGTGTGTGCGCAAATACAGGTGTTCTTTTTATTCCATTACACTCATTATTTAATGCTTAGGCATCATGACCGGTAAGAGTCAGATGTGGACCGATGGCTTTACATGATCTCGACGTAACAACACCCATTCCCAAGCTAACTTTGGTACTGAGAATTTTCTAAACAGAAAAATCCTAATATACCCTCAGTCAGGATTTAAACTCAGCACATCGCTATCTGCGATTGAAGTGATACCACTAGCGATACCTACCATTTGAACGAAGGAGAATGATTTCACTTACTAATTATATTAACCCAGAATATGTATTATAAATGGTTAGAACATTAAATATTTTATGTTAAATAATTATTGCAATAGGTGCTAAACAAAAACCACGGGGGTCCAAATGCAAATTGTGATAAACATATAAATTTATATCATTTTTATCGCTACTTTATTCAGATAGAAAAACTACCAAAATAAAACAGTTATGGTCCATAAACGTATCTTAATGGATTTTCTCAACTATCTGTATTTTATACCATAAATCAAATATGATTACATTTTATAATCAAGCTCTGAGAATTAATTTACCGCTGTTGTGCTGTTCAAACGTTGACCGGTGTATTACGGTTTATATAATATATACATTATAAATTTATAACACGACGACGGCAAATATAAGGATATCTCCTCACTTCATCTCATCCCGTGGGGGGCGTAGAAGTGGACCCGAGGCAATATCTACCAGACGGGCAGCGGCTTCTTGCTGAGTACTATGACCGTCTTACAGCGATCGCTAACCCGTCTGCCAAGCGTAGCGATCATGGTATATCCCCCAAGATGATTCTTGGGGAGGTGTTTATTCAGCAATGAACTTATTTTAGCTGTTATGACGATTCAATACAGATCTATATTATTTTAATTATGTTATTTCTTGTCCTGTAATAAACCAATGGAAAATTTCACAAAACAACTCACCAATCATCGGTCCTACGCTCAAACTGATAAATCCAGCTAACAACATATACATTCCATACGCTGAAGGATATCTCTCTATAGGAAGATGCTCCGCTAACACTATTGGCTGTGAGATGTGGACCAGAGACCTTAGGGATCCTAGGATGCCGGTCATGATGAGTAGCGGCATGTATGTGGAGAACTGGATGAATACTGAAAAGAAAATTGGTTTTAATGATATATGAAATTAGTGGAGAAAATTTCTAAAATAGCTTTTAAAAATCTCAGATTTATTAATTTGAATTATATATTCGTCTTTGTAACACAAATTTTCGTCTTTGTAACATTAGTGTGATTACACTAATGTTACAAAGACGAAAATTTGTGAGTTTGTTTGTTTGTTACTTCTTCACGACTAAACGGCTGGAACTATTTAAAAAAGTTGGTATGGACTTAACTGACACCCCGGATCAACACATAGGCTATAATTTCTAAAGTTTAACGCGAGTATAACGCTAGTACACCATAATTTTCAGATATTCGAAATAATAAAATAATGTTATTCTAGCAATTAGATTCTTCCCTTGGTTTCGCGGGACTTATTATAGTGTATAAATAAATGCGCAACCCTTAGTATCATAATAAATCAATGGAATGAAATAATGGAACAATTTTATCGCTTAAGTACTAAAAAACATTTGTAACGGCAGAGCTCACAAGTTAATCCATCATTATTTCAATTAATAAATAAACAGGTGGCTTAGTCTATCCGTTATTGCTGTTTTAGCATACTAATGTTTTTGAATCCGTGAATAAAATAAATTAAATTATTTTATTAACACGTATTTTTCAATGCAAAACCATGTTCTTAATTTGGCGATACATTACCAAGTGGCAAGCGCAGAAGTCGCTCAACCAGTAAGTTAATTAGTTAAGTCACGTACACCCCAGGTGATGTTAATTTTATTTCTAATGGTGTTAAGACTAAGTTTTAGGGGGTCCGCTGAAGGGAAAGTCGGAGTGTACCGTGGTCTTCGGTGACAACCTAAGTCAAAAATCAACTATAGGCACGATATTTTATTAGGTTTTCTTTTCTGTTAAAATTTGTTTGTCTTTGACACTACTATGCTGGCAATTAAATTGGCAAATTAAGTAAGCGTGACATTTAACCGAAAAAGAACTATAACGCAGACGAAACACCTCTACACCTGCTCTGTCACTGTGAGCCACTGATGCATAAACGTAACACCGTCCTGGGCCAACACTTCTTGCACCAGGACGATGTTATCGATACTCCTGCCAAAAAGATTCTGTAATTTATCTATGTTGCAGGGTTAGACATGCAAGTTTAGTTGGAGCGGCGAGCACAATAGTTCATCACTGGACGCAGTGTTACTAGGACCTCGGGGGACTGGAAATAGCCGCCACGAGAAGAATAAGAATAAGCGTGACCTTTGACTAACTTAAATAAATAGAGATTGGCACTGCACTACTAAAATTTTACAAAAATAAATTAATATATAAGTGGTAATTAGACTGAACAGAAAACATCAAAAGCTCCGTGGCCTTAATAGATGAAACACCTATAAATGTTATGTTTTTTTGACACCTGTCAGTTTAGTAGATTGTACGTAAAATTTTCTTAAATGCTGGCTGCTTATTATTTTATTGACAGAATACCGTTCGACCCACCCCACCCATCGATTGTTCAACGTATAGACGCTTGAGTAGAATTTTAGCTTATCCAGATGAAAACTATGAAGAACAACAGTAGCCCACGTATTGGAACACGTAAAATTCAACGGAGTATTTCAATCCTTCACTTGGATGGCCACCGCTGCTGAGAATTATATTGACCTCCTGTTTTTGATCTGTGAACCCATGCTGTGGAGCCTGTACCAGCGATCGCAACCTCCCAATTAAAATTTATCACTTTACTGCAGTTCTAGTCTTAATCCTATATAAGTTAAATACTAGTAGAGAGCTTTCCATTCTTGCCACTTGGTCGTTTTTTGGACATAATTCGAATGATAAAAATATGAGTAATGGATCAATATTGTGTCACGAAATGACGGACAGATAAAGTAATCCATTAAATCAGTTTTATTAATTATATTACCTACCTATTTATTTAATTATGCCTTACCGAAAATGCATTTCAATATTATGGTTCTGATAAGTGCAAGTGTAATTGAATCTTAAAGTGCTGAATAATAAGATATATCAATGATATTTTTGTCTTACAAACATAATCCTTATATAAAACTAGGTTTGCATCCTCGGCTTCGCCCGGGTGTTCTTTATTTTTGGTTATGCATGGACATCCATCTCAAAGTAATAAATGTTTAATATAATCCATAGCTTTTGGTTTCATCGTTATTGGTTTCGCTATTTAGACGTAAGCTCACTTTCATATTTATAATATTTGTAGATATTAGAGATGTGATTTAATATCTATAATGTTTCTGCAAATGCAGGCTACTATAATTTAAAAACTAATCTAATCTAACCTGTTAGCAAGTTTTCTAAAAATAACACTGGTGTTTATTTTAGTTTGCATAGTTATTATTCAAGAGGCGGGACCTGCCAAATCCAATAACAATTTATATATTAAAAATGTATAAAAAGTTAATGTTGTGCAACAAATTTTAATATAATTTATGAAACATTTAATGTCCCTAGTTTATGTTCGTTTTAATGGAATATATCATAACTTATATGTTGATATGCATGATTGCCTTTGTGCACAGTATCCTTGATATTTAGCTATTTATTTTATAATAAATATCAATACTAAAATAGATGCATAGGTAGATACTATGCATTTTTAGGTGCGATAAGGTTTTCTTTCGCACAAGATTTAAACACAGGTACTATAAGACTACAATATATATTTAGAACGGTATAAATTGCTAATTTGAATCCAGTTATTAAAAAAATATTGAGAAAGTATTTTTATGTTTAGCCCAATCTGAAAACAGGGAACATTGTAAGTTACACAGTTTCTTCATTATTTATGAACCATTTTAGAATATTTTTGCGTCAGAAACTCTCTCTAACTGTTGTAAAGAAAAATCAGGACTCATTTTATTTTTACAATTCTTTTAATAATATATTTTTTGAAAATTGAAAATATATTTTCAAAATAGGTGGCTAAAATGGAGGTAAAAAAAGAACATGTACTTTAACAGGGGCATTAAACGCAATGGTGCACATTTTAATAGCGGTTCTTTTATTTAAGCTCGTTGTATTTGAAAATAAACCTACTAATAAAGAATATACCAACGTGTAATACAAAAAGAAATGTAAAATATAATATCTTTGCCCATTCATATATTTGTAATTTATTTAAAATATATAAATAAAGGAAAATACAATTACACACATACAGATGGTGTATTTCTATTGCCGCTATAACAACAAATAAAAAAAACAAAATAAAATAAATATTTAATTGAGCTCCCATACAACAAACGTGAATGCTCGTTTTTATACATAATGGTACGAAACTCTTCATGCACGAGTCCGACTCGCACTTGGCCGGTTTTTTATTGTCGAATATTAAATTAATGCATCATGACGAGCATAAGAAGAAAAATTAAATGTTACGTATCTATAATTATTAAAATGGTTACGCTTAAATGACAGCAAGAGAATATAAATTACACGTAAATGGTTTTGACATAAATAAAGCGTTTTAAGCGAGGATATACATAAGTCTAAAGATTAAGGTACAGTGAAACTGTTAACAATAAAATTGGCTGTCTAATTTTGTGGTTTAAAGGATATATCTTATTTTACAATGTTCCTAGTTAACATTTATTGACATAATTTACTCTATAATAGCTTTTAAGAGCAAGACACTACAGAGTCAATTGCAATTTTATTTTTGTATTTGTACGTCATACATAGGAAAATTGGTAAGATAGATACATGATCTACTTTAAGAATTATTTTGTATAGCGTACAATTTTTATGCAATTGACTCTACTGGTGAATCTGTTTTTAACACCACTAAACGAATTTTAATGTTATCTTTGTAAGTATGTATCTACAAAAGAAAAGTAGTATATCAGTTATCACCAGATAACTAAGCAGAGGTTGTACTATGGAAACCATTCCATAGTACAACCTCTGCTTAGTTTGGGATCAGATGCCCGTGTGTGAATAATGTCCCAGGATATTATTATTACATTTATCTTTATTATGGCTCGTATGAAAACAACGGCGACATAGCATACTTCTGCTACTAACTACTACGAGTATTATCATAGTTGTGAGTATGTATGAATCTGTGTATCACTAGTGTGAAAATTACAAAAAAAAGTACGTGTGAAAAACGTAAAACCGACTTCCATTTAGACTAGCAATGCCCCGCAGTTTCACGCGCGTAGATACCAGCATATAACAGTCAAACTACTGGAACTCCTTGTTTGGTACCTACACGTAATTGCTCAACAGATTCTAACGTGCCACTTATTTTCCCTCAGATTTTCGCACCAAAACTAATTTGATATAACCGAAGATGCTGTGTCTAATTCATAAGAACCATGTTTCATGTACATTACATAAAAACATGAATATGTAAACAAATACGTAAAAATAGAGCTCCTACTGCGGCGGGGTTTTACACCCTGTGTCACCGGACGTCAGGGCGACAGAGTGTTCACTATGCGTGCTGTTCCTATGATTGGCACCTTCTGTATCCGGCCCCTGGCTCAATGACCCATTGAGAGCCTCTTAAAATGGTTGAAGCTCTTTGCTATGAGACCGTTAACCAATTTTTATTTATTATTATTAGGTATATTAATCCCCAAACTTACCAAGTCTAAATAACGCTGTGAGAAAAGCACCGCTGAAAAACATATATCTGCTATTTAGTCTAAAGAATTGTCCAGCGACGCCAAGGAACAACCTTGCTGACATATCCATGGCTCCGCCTACTGCTATAATATTTGCTATTTCGGGCTGTAACAAAAAGAAGTATTTATATATAAGAACTAGAACACATTACAGTTACGTCTTTACACCTTTCCGGGGTCTAAACGGTAAGGCGGTGGGGAACAAAGACTAAACATATGATGGCATATCTTGCGTTGAGGGAGCATCATGGTACAGACCCCAGCACATCAAGCTACCCCAATCTGTAAAATTTTCCCAATTAAAAGTGAACCTTATGCTTTTGCAATAGAGTTGAAAATTTATAAAAGTAATTTGACAGATTTGGGTAGCTGTATGTGCTGGCGTCTGTACATACTGGCATGGTTTATAAAATAAATTGATTTTTAGAGGTAAGTTACTACAGTAGTATAGTCCTATAAGAAGTTTGAATCGTGTATTTTCGTTGTATTAGTCATAATGGCTATAATTTAAAAATGTTAAAATACCATTGACTCGATAAAAATTTAACCCTGTAAAAATATCGACAAACTGCTGTACCCTTGGAGCGTTGCTACTCCAGTAACTAAAATAATTTTTAAGGGAAGACTTTACACAAATATTCAATTTATCACACTAATATTATAAAAGTGAACGTTGTGAGTGTGTATGTTCGTTACCTCTTAACATCTAAACGGCTGGTGCGATTTTGATGTAATTTGGTATGGAGTTAGCTGACACCCTGGATTAACATATAGGCTATTAACATATAGGTTATTTAGATTAGCATATAGGCAATTATAAAGTTAAACGCAGCTAAAACTGCAGGGCACAGCTGGTTATTAATACATTGGAATGATAGTGGCGCTATCTGTCGAAGATTGGTCGTACCAACTCAGCAACTTTTGTGGGCTCATGGATAACACTTTGCTGAAGATCATCACATGAGCAATTGGATAGTTTACGATTCTATAAATGACATACAGATAAACATTAATTTTTATATACAGATAAATATATTATTATAGTGTTATGTCCACATTCCTAACAAATAAAACTGTTACGGCGTTCCATTTACAGGTTCCGATATCCATAGTTCTAGTCCAGTCTAATCGGTGAAAACATAAAAAATAAGCCAATCATATCATCATCATCATCATCATATAAGGCGAAAGACGTCCACTGCTGGACAAAGGCCTCCCCCAATCATATGGCTCTAAATAATTCCATTGTCAGACATAAATGCTAAAAATAGTCTTATTTTTAGCATTTATGTCTGACAGATTTAATTAGTCTAATTAAATTAATATTAGACTAATTAAATTTAAGTACATACACAGTCGTGAAATGTCAAGATTTGTAGTGAATGACTCACTACAAATCTTGACATTTCACGACTGTAATTAGTCTTTAAAATCTTATAAACCCTCTACGGGGAAACATGATCTCAACGGTCACCATAACCTAGTTAGTAGTGGTCCTGCCTACGAAGCTGGTGATCCTGCGTTTGAATCCCGGTCAGTGCAAATATTTGTGTGATGAACACGAATATTTGTTTCTGATTCATGGATGTTTTCTATGTATATAAGTATTTATCTATCTATATAAGTATGTATATCGTCGATTGGTACCCATAGTACAAGCTTTGCTTAGTTTGGAGCTAGGATGATCTGTGTGACATTGTCCCCAGATATTTTAATAGTAAATCACTGTAGAAGGCACCTAAAACGTGCAAGGTTAAAGTAATAAAAATATACCGCTCTAAAAATTTAGAACAGAAACCGCAAAGGCAACCCGGATTAAAAATGATATAAAAATATCTTGCAACTCCTAATTACTTTCGAGCATCATCGGCTCTCGTCGGCTGACATCGGCTGGGGCGCGCTATTTTTGAATAATTCTTCTTTTTTAATACTCAAAAGTAGACCATCAAGAAGACAAGCTTTATTACTACACTAGCTGTGGGAAAAGCATAAAATTAAACGCGGGTAAAACCGTGGTGCACAGCTAGTAAATTCATAAAATAGATAATTACTAAGAGTATTTCTGTGAAGAGATTTCTTTATGCTCAAGTGCTTACTACCAAAGTTTAAAATCCCAGTCGTATAAAATAATACATTAAAATGATAATATCGTTTGCCTATTGTATATTCAAGAAAAAATAAAATATACCATACTATAATTACGCCATTATTTTCTCATAAAAACTTAAAGATGCACGAGAACCACATGGTAGGGTTAACCACAGGCAAAAAATGAGATGTAGAACCATACTATATGTTCCATATATAAAACGTATTGCGATTTTTCTACTACAAAGTTAAAACTAACTTGTGGTGGAAATATCGCAATAAAACAGTAACATACATAACTTAATTTCAAGCACAATGAAACAATTGTGCTTGAAATTAAGTGATGTATTTAGAGTAATAGATTGTTTTAAAGTTACTGATAACTTACCTTACTCAGTTGTACTTTGTCCAAAAATAATGGTTCAACGGTAAAAAATGTGAGATCGGAAAAGAAAGTTAACGCCAACCCAAATATAATATTAACATAAACCAAATCCTTAAGTAGGGTAAGATCGAGGAATTCCGCTACGGTTTGCCTGAAACAAAATAAATGGTTATATGTCTGAAGGTAACTTAATGAAGTAGCGTATTGTACTGGCGGACACAGTCTATATATTACGAATTAGGTTGAAAAAAATGGACCATCATATTGTGATGGCCAAGTCGTATAGCAAGCGAAGCTATTATGACTTATCCCCCTACGATCTTATGGAGAAGCTGCTGTCAGATTTTCAGATCTTGTAGCAATAAGGAACCACTTCCGACACTAGTTTCCCATAAGATCATACGGGCATACCCTACGATATTATGAAAAAGCTACTGTCCGAAGTCAGGTAGATATAGCCATGCCCGCGGGGTGACCTCCACGCCTGTGATTACGCGGTGGTGATTATTGTCATCACACAGTAATTATTTAATATTTTAAAGAAAATCATCAATCTTAAAACACGATACAACTACTTGCAATTTACTTTAAATGAGTGTATCTTTGGATTAAAACAATTTTTATAGTCTTAGATTTCTTATAATGATTATATTTGGCTCGCAATTAATGACTTTGGTCAATTTCTCCCTGTTTGATAATGATTTTTAAATTAAATTAAAGTTTTCTGCTCAATTTGCATATTGTCCCGTTACTTTTTAACTTATACGGAAGAGATTGGCATGATGCGATTAAATTGTTTCTTGTCAGTTTCTTACCTTACTCGTGTTTTATATCTAACAAGACGTCGGATCACGTTGACCAGAACTAGTCATATTGGCTTGAACTTTTGTAACATTTACTAACACAACACTTACAGGGCTACCTCTCTTGGATGTATATATTACCATTGGGACTCCTGTCCTATCATTCTGTCTCCCATTTTTTAGCGAAGCGGAAAATTTTACTCCCCTTACTTCTTTTGAGGGGAAGATAGACGCAAGAAAGAGAGGAACACCGAGAAAAAAATTTACTAATCAACTTAAAGTAAATTACAAGTGGACAGTTATCAAGAAGTAAAAGAGATGGCTCTACAACGGGATAAATGGAGAATGGATTGAGACTTGGATTTTGGATGATGGACTTCTTTTTGATTTTGCTTGATTCGAGATTCCAGACACTTAAAGCAGTTCCCCAGGACAAGTCTGTACCTCATCGCTTAGTGTCATTTTATTTTATGCTACTTTTAATCCTGGCTTACAGGAGTTGCAGTGGTGGGCAAGAGGCGGGGACTAGTCACAACAAAAGGACCGATAAAATCAGACTTCTGCAAGGCTTTAATGAATAACAATAGAAATAATGTATATCCGCATAAGAAATCTGGTTTTAGTGCTAATATAATAAATTCAGTATGACCTTTTAAATGACAGCAGCATTGATGCTGTTAAGCATATTTGATTTAATTTATTGGAAAGAATATTAGAAATAAGTAGGTATATAATTCGTTATGTGCAAATAAACTAATTTTAACAGATTCTGATAGCCTTTGAATATTCCAAATAACATATTATAGAAGATAAAATTATAATTTTCAATTTTTAAATACCAGCAATATTAGTACACTTAAGTCTCTACGTTTTTGTTTTATTTTTAAGTAATTCAAAATGTACGTTTTGAATAACTTAAAACATATAAAGTATTTATTATATCCAATTTAAATTTTTATTGCTTGGATAAATAAAGTGGCCTATTCTTTATTTATTTAAACTAAGATCATTTATAAGGCTTTTCGACAGATATTTGAAATTCGCTCCATTGTTTTCCTTTCATCGCTTCGACATTTGAAATTATGAATGGCAGTAATATTATAATAAGGTCCTCGTGATCGAATGTTGACTTTGGCGGCCGGTATGAATGGGGACTAGCCATCTGTACGGGAAATGTTATAGTGCACAAGTGTGTGCAAAACCAGGTGCGCTTTTTAATTGTTTACTGTCATGATCCGACTGGACAGCACAACTAAAAATTGCTTTATGTGCTCTCTGAATCACGGGAGTGGAACATTGCCAATTTACAAACTATGAGCTGATATGAACATTGTTAACAGGTTTAATTATAGTTCTCTGACCCTGTCCGCGATGGTCCTGGACAAACGATCAGTGAGGGTAGTTAAATACTCCATGCCCTCAGTAGCGGAGAAACACCGCTGCGCCAGTCATCCCGTGACCACGATCAATGCAACTTGGTCGAAACGTCGGGAAAATAACAATAAGGTTAGTCGCGTTAATACCTTTTAACAATGTTCATATATAATAATGATACGCGAAAGTTTAAAAGTGTATATGAGCTGATACATACTGAGATTTTTTTCATTTTATAAGTTCTCCTCCTAAGTGGAGGAGAACACTTTACACACACTTTTTTGTACTAAATAAGTAAAGAACACTCTATTAATGTAATGACTACGACTCTATTAAACGAAGGCATTTCTTATATTCTGACCAAAATTACAACGAAAAATGCCATTTTATCTCCTATTCATTCCGCAACATATATTACCTGAGCGACACAACATACCCTTAATAAAATATTATCCTTAATATCTCACCATTTTCCTTCCTTGTTCTTTATAATAGGCATAGGTTCTGCAACTATGTTACCGAAATTTCCCAAGCTGGAGACGGACGCAGCTTTGTATAAATTTTCTCTGTACACAAGATCGGATGAATTGAACTTGCTGTTTGTTTTGGCATCAGCTGGTATTAAAACCACTGGTATACTTAACCGTCTAGAATCGTTTGACACGACAAGCAATTCGGTTTTCATACGACTGCATTGATACAAATTCTCGACAGACTTCACAGTGTCTGATTTATTGTATTCGGTTTCCCTACTGGTGAAATCGAATTTGTCTGTATTTTCTTCTTTGGCTGGCGTAGGTGGGATTACTGAAAATTAAATTTATATTTATAGTACATGTTTATTAGAACTGAACTGAGAGACTCATAGCTCTCACCAGTCCCTAAGTCAACGATAAGGTTAAGCATTCAGGCACGCGGTCAATCTATTGTGGTTGCATTTTTAGCGTATTCGTGCTTTTCAGGGCATGATAACGTGTCGGTCTCGGCTAAAGCCATGTCAAAGGGCGTTTGGGCAGCTTCTACTCCGGCACAGAGGTAAATATTACCCAAACAATAAATGTATTTATAAAGTAGATACTGACGTTTAGGTGTTCATATGTTAATTTTTAACCAGATAAATACGCACACTTATATATTGTACTCGATTATGTACCTTTACCGAGTTTTAAAATTATTCCTTAAAGAAATGCCTTAATCGATTTTCTTTTGCTTGTGATAAACTAGTAATAAAAATAAATAGAATATTCCCAAATAATTAACCCCAAACTGCTAGAACACATTAACCGAAATATTTTTATGGCCCAGACGTCTGCGCGCAAAGATCTTTCGCACACATTAAAATATTTTACATGCTATAAAATTGACAAGATTTTTTGATGATTGTCAATTTGACCAAAAACATTTATTCCTATTTCTTTAAAAACTTGTTCTGATTATTTTGCAATATGAATCTCACCAAATGAGCGTACACATTTATCGCAAATGTATACAATAAATATTAGCGCAGGTTAGTCTTTACGGAGGAATCGGCAACACTAGTGTGCCCTATGGTACATTTAAGACTGAATGGCTTAAGGGTCACACACCACAAACTAACAAACTCACACTCCTTTCTTAAAGGCCGGTAACGTTCTTGAGTTTCTTGTGTGTTTGTCTTACTATCATATTAAAAATAAAAAAGCCAACAGAGTCGTCTTATTGTCTTGCAACTGTAGCTTGCCATTAATTTAAAAAAAGAACGCTCTAATGCCAATGGAGACAAACGAATGACAAATAAAGTCACATAGACTAGTAATAAAGATAAATGTACTCACGAACTATTTTCTCGCACGGTTTGAGCTGCTTCACCATGTGCCATTTAACAGGATGCATGACTAAAGCTCCAAATATACTATGCACAGATATTGCACATAGTATAGCGAGCGTTCCCCTAAATCCGTACTCTCTTATCGTAAACTTGATGAACAATGGATATAACATCGTGATGAATCCAATTGAAGCTTTACAGAGACTGAGATAAAGCACTTTTTTCTTTGTAAAATAACTGTTGAAACTTGTGTACGCGACAGGTATAAGTAATCCCATTCCCAACCCCTGGAGGAGCCCATTTGTCAAGACCATCTGTGTTGTAGATACTACAAATATAGCGAGGAACGAGGCTAAACTATATAAGAAGGCTCCTATTAAGCCTACTTGTCGTAATGATAATTTCTTCAAGGCTATGTTCGCTGAGAATCCTGAAAACAAAATGGAATATTAGTAAAACGTCAATAAAAGTTACATATGAACGAAAACGCCTACGTATATTTCGTGAGCAATGTTTAGAAAAGGTTTTGCCAGCAGAGTGCAGACGTTTTATTATGGTTTTGGTATTTCATATATTTTAAGCGTCTTCATAAATTCTAATTATTAATTTAGTTACTTTAAGTTTAAAAAAATATGTGAATAATGGAAAATATCTTTTAAGTCTTAACAATGAAGTCCCCAAAGTAGCATCCGGTTTGGTAGTAGAGCTAAAATGGCTTACTTAGGCTATATACTTAAAGAAAACTTTGATAGGCCGGTTGGCCAGGTGGTGCCTTTCACGCCGCAGGTCATGGGTTCAATCCCCACCCAGGACATATACTTGTATGAGCATGTCTGTTGTCTTGAGTCTGGGTGTAATTATCTATATAAGTATATTTTTACAAAAAAAAGTAGTACATGTAATAAGTGTCTGGTGTACGGACAAACCTGATTAGGTTTTTGATACACCGGGAACAACTTTTGTAATGTAATGATATAAATGGTTAATAATAAAAAAAAGTATATCAGCTATCTTATTTCCATAGAACAAGCTCTGCTAAGTTTGGATCAGATGGCCGTGTGTGGATAATGTCCCAGAATGTCTCACACTGTTACAGTTGACTCACAGAAACCATTATATAATTTAACAAACATTAATAGATTTAAATTTCGCCCCACAAACAATGTTGTATAATTATGATAAGCAAAGATTTTAAAGATATAGTAACTAAACAAATTACAATAATATTATTTTTATCATATCAATAAGATTGGTAATTTTGCTGCAGTATTCTAAAAATACAAATGTATTTTGTTTATATTTCTTAGATCTTCCATTTGATTTGATAACTTTATTGAGCCATATAACTTATCAAAAAAACTTTGATACTAAAAGCAAGAGATAAGATTGGATTATTTTTAAGGTCGTTTGTTTTAGTTGAAATGCATTTCTAGGACGTTATTATTAGATTAACACGTTTAATGGCTTGCTTAATCAAATATAAATGCATTTTATTAGCCACTTAAGCTTATCTTTTAAGACTGTATAAAATATTTGTTTGGCATGTGGGACTTTTTAAATGACCTTACTTTTTCAATGATCTTTAATTAACTTTTGACTAAGAGTATATTATATAGGTATGTATGTAAAGTCTAATAATGAACCTAGTTTTTTCTGGATAGTTACTTAATTTATTTTGTCATATGACCGCCGTGGTTCTGCTGGTAGTAAACCTCTTTCCTAATCAGGTTGGGCGTTCGATCCTTGCACAAGGCAAATTTGTTCATGAACATTTATATTTGTATTGGTTTGGGTGTTTTATGTGTATTGTAAGTATGTATTTATAAAACAAGTAAATCACACTTATGTTATAAAGGCGAATGTTTGTGGTATGAGTGTGTATGTTTGTTACTTCTTCTCGTCTAAACGGCTGGAGCAAAATTAATAAAATTTGCTATGGAGTTAGCTGAGCTGATACCCTGGATTAACACATAAGCGGTTTTACCCGCGGCAAATTTTATAAAGTTTACCGCGGGTAAAACCGCGGGGCACAGCTATTTAGTATTCATATTTGTGTCTAGCATCCATAGGCATTGCTTAGTCTGGGCTAGACAGCGCTGCAAATATCCGGGACATATTATTATAATGTCCCGAATATCCTTCTAATATAAAGTTTGTAAGTATGGATGGATGGATATTTGTTACTCTTTCACGTAAAAACTAACGAATGGATTTTAATGAAACTTAACAATAATATAGTTTATACATCAGAATAACACATAGGCTACAATTTATAAAGACATTGTTTGAATTGTCCAAAATATGACGATAAGTGTCAAGTAAGTAGGAAAAAATCTACCATCTGCGAGCTATTCTGGCGTGTGCTGCCAAAACCGCTAGTACACATCCTACTAATACATATTATAAATGCGAAAGTTTGTGAGTTTATATTTATGGACATATGTTTGCTACTCTTTAACGCGGGTGAAACTGCGGGGCATAGCTAGTTTATTTATTTTCTGGTGAATAGGTATTAATCGTGATTTAATTATTCTGAATATTTAGCAATCTATAGTCTATAAAAGTTAACTCAATTTAGAAATTATAAGTAGAAACTATCATATTGTATAGATAATTATAGCTTTTGACGGGCCTGTACCGTGGTTGGCCGGTCGTGGGTTCGATTTCCACCCAGGACTGATATTTGTGTACATGAATATGACTGTTTGTCCTGAGTCTGGGTGTAATTATCTATATAAGTAGGTATGTATTTACAAAAGAAAAGTAGTAAATATATGTAGTATATCAGTTATCTGGTTTCCATAGTACAAGTTCTGCTTAGTTTGGGATCAGATGACGGTGTGTAAAAAAGTGAAAGATATTATTATTTTATGATTATTACAACGTACGCTCTCAATAAAAATTAATTCTGAGAAGAATAATGACCATTGCCAGTATTTGAACTTTTATTTTAAGGTAACACCCCTAATGAGTGGCCTTTTGAAAAACGGTAGATACATTCAAATTGCTAAAAAAAAATTAAGAAATTTTGTGGGGAATGGTGGCGTCATCATTCGGTATATCTTTTATTAAAATATAACGCCATTTTGATAAATCTTTTGAATAAAACACCTTTGTGATTATAGTCTTATTTCATTTGGCTGCATCTTCCGTGAGATATGTGAGACAGATAATGAAATATTTTGTCATTTTGTCAAGCCGCTGGGTGCGCATGGCGCTAAACCAATAAATGACAATTATTGAATATTTTGGCATGGCCTTTGGCGTTTGTAGTGGACGTCTTTCGGCTGATATGATGATGATTAGTGTTGAAAACGACTAAAGTGACTGAATTAGACTGACTGTCATTTACGGTCAAATTGGTCAAAAATGGTCATTAACTGTCAAAAATGTTCATTTTCAGTCAATTTGATTTCAGTAATATTTTATTACATTTTAAGATTTTGTCGTTGATAAAAGTCTACAACTTCTAAATTGAAACAAAAAAGTGGTTTTATGACTTATAGTATTATTATATAGTGTTAATCATTTTACATTTCTAATCATGCGTGCATTTAAGTCAAAATGGCAACCTCGCATCGCCTCGCGCATCGTTTTTGATGTCGTTTTATCCTCTCATGATATAATAGAAACTAAAACGTTGCTTCATTTAAACTTGCATATAAATTGGGTACCTAAATAAATAAATAATTGAGTGGTAGTCGAGAATAGACAATACTATTTGAGTCAAATTGACTGAATTTGACAGTAAATGACAGGTAATTTAAGGTTTATGACAATTGTGACTAGTCATATTCAATCATTTTACATCTCTAATGATGATGATTTTAGAAAGAGATGCAATGTTACTATTATTCTTTATCATCATCGTATCAGTCGCAAGACGGCCACTGCTGGAAAAAGGCCTCCCCCAAAGATCACCACGATTGTCTTTCTTGCGCTACTCGCATCCAGTGGCTTCTAACGACCCTCACAAGATCATCGGTCCATCTTGTAGGGGGCCTGCCCGCGCTCCGAATTCCAGTTCGTGGTCACCACTCGAGAACTTTTCTGCCCCAGCGGCCGTGTTCTACGCTATGTGCTCTGCCCACTGCCACAGCTTGGCAATTCTTTGGGCTGTGTCCGGTTGCTTTGGTTCACCTGCGGCTCTCAACATTTCTGATTCGATCTCGCAGGGAAACTACAAGCATAGCCCTCTCCATTGTTCTTTGGGATATTCGTTATATAATCTTTAAATCAAATTCATTTTAAAATATAGATACCTATAGTAATTTGAAGCATTTGTGGTATTTTTTTGTGTCGATTGTTTTTTTATTTCTGAACTATTTTGAAGTATATAATTCCAATCATCTTGTTAAATAAACACGTTAATAATCAATTGAAACGGTTTATAAATTATGATTGTATTGATAGGTATCTTGTATTGGTTTTTGTATAGAATCTATAATAGCCTTCGGATACTTTTATCTGATAATTGCAGTAGAGGTTGGCTATATACATAAGTACTGTGGAAAAATCTAGGAACGTGTTAGTAAATCATATTTAATACAGACTATGCAATTTGTTATAGTAAAAAAATGTTAATCAAAACACAACCTCATAAATCGTTGTTCTTAATTTAATATAAATAAAATACCAATCAATGCATAATTTTGCATCCGATAATGATAGATGCAGATTAGTATAATTATATTAATCTAAAGATCTAATCATAGTGTCGATGTGTATTTTGATTATTTAACATTATTATTATTATGAACTAGCAAAGCAAACTAATACTTTAAGATCATCGGAGAATCTGCAACTTAGAATATCGGGACATTCCACAGATTTCCTCGATAAATCGTTTACGGTTCAAGCCGCTCGTCTGTGGAATGCCCTGCCATTGCCTATAAGACGCGCTCAGTCTATTAACAATTTTAAGAATTCAGTAAAGAATCATTACCTGAATCTTTAGATCATAAACCTGCTACTGTTTCTTTTCTTTTTATTATTATTCTCAAATCCTTGTATTTGGTGTACCTATTATAATTTATTTATAGTATGCAAGTGTGTATATGTTGATATATATAATATATATAGAAATTATTGTTTATGTATTTTAATAATATATGTATTTATTTAGTCTATGTATTTGAGTATCTATTTAAATCGAATTTAAAGTTATATTACAGTACATTGCTAGCCACCTTTCTCAATTGCTAATCTAGTCTATGCAACGGTTGTCTGGAAGAAATCGCTCTTATGCGATAAGACCGCCAATTGTACATAAATTGAAACTATTATATACATTTAGAAGTAAATCTATATTTTTTTTTCTGTGATGTGCAATAAAGTGTACCTATCTATCCATCTATCTATCTTATACTTTCGTTTCAAACAGTCATCAATAAATTTATTTGATCTGTAAATATTTATTTATAATTAAATTCTTTTTTATATTTGTAGAAATTATTAAGGAATTACATCTTTTTGAAGCCCCCGTAGATACGGATATTAAATTTACCTAGTGCGGATTTTGTTAAAACATATTTTATTGGGTATATATAGTTCTTTAATTTTTTTTATGTTTCTCCTCCAAAACTAGAGTTCATCAATTTTTACTATAATTGTAATATTTACGAATAGAAATGTGAAAAAATATTTCTCTTACTGTAAATACAAAATGTATTGATTACAAAGCGGAAATATAAGTTATAAACCTTAATTAAGAACGGATATTTCAGCAGATACAAATATCGAGTGACTTAAGAAAGTCCATGCGGACGATACTCAGCCAATATAATTTTTTTTCTAATAAAAATATGTATATTTATGCGATAACAACTGTTCTCAAAACATTACAAAAATTAAATGTATTTGAACAATGTTTATATAGGGACATTCCGAACATTTTGAATAAAATAATAAACTTCTAAATCGGTACCCAAGCAAAGAAAAAATCGCGTAAAATACTAAACAAATTTATATTTACTATTATTTAACAATAAACTGATTAGCAGTGGCATAAATATCCTAAAAATGTTAGTTTAACCTTCACTCACCTAGATTGACACTTATTAATTCGTACTTTAACTGTAATTAGGTAATATTAATAATATTACATTGTTGACTACTATAATTATATTGTGATGTATTTTAATAGAATTTTGTAATTTATTACACATTAAATGAATGTGATTAATCACATAAAATTACATGTTAGTCTTGCGACTATGTGTTCGGAATTATGATATTTTACTTATACCTGTCCTGTACCCACAAGTTATGTTCTGATTGATTTTAATTATGATATGATTTACAAATTATTTTTGTAGGTCAACATGAATATAATAAAAAAAAATCTCACTAAATTTATGTTAAGTTTTGTATCAAAAAATCTTATAAGTATTTTTCTCTAACATGTTTTGTCATTCTCAATAAAATGCCAATTTAAATTCGAACAACGAAATGACTACATCCAAGTTTTAAAGTAAGGACGTAAGACATTAAAATTTGAATGAGGTGTATAGAAGACTTGTTTAAATTCACTTTAAAACATTTGACGGACCTGTTGGCGTGGTTGGCAAAAGATTGCTTCTCACGCCGGAGGTCGTGGCTTCAATTCCCACCCAGGACAAATATTTGTGTGCATGAACATGTGTGTTTGTCCGTATGTCTGAGTGTAGATAGATAGATAGATAGAGTACACTTTATTGCACCAGAAAACACAATACATAATATCTTAATAAAGAAAATATAGGTACTATCGGCGGTCTTATCGCTTTGTAGCGATCTCTTCCAGACAACCGTTGGGTGGACAAGAAGAATTAAGATGGAAAAGGCGGTAGTTGTAAGTGTACTATCGTGTGTATTAAATGTTTAACGTTATTACATACATACATTACATATGTACCAGCTTCATAAATATATAGTGTAATTATCTATATAAGTAAGTATTTACAAAAGAAAAGTAGTATATGTAGTATATCAGTTATCTGGTTTCCATAGTACAAGGTCTGCTTAGTTTGGGATCAGTTGGCCGTGTGTTAATAATGTCCCAGGATATTAGTATTATTATTATTTTCCAATGACCTACGGCTACTACTCGTATACTAGGTATGCGATATTTTAAATGTTAAAGAATCTTTTTAGTAAATATTAGCATAATTGTATGCAAATAATTTTCTAGAGACGACGCGACGGGCGGACGTAGTTACGTCACAACAATGGAGACATTTTTATTGGAAAATGGCCTTTGTCCTAGACGACCTTGTATTCCGGTACAACCGGTTAGGTCTTCGCTACTGAGTTACAAAAAGTCATAAGTAAAAATAAATTAGGGTGTTCTATAAATATGTTTATGTAATCATAATTAAACTCGTATTATTTCTTTCTTCTTACAAGTAGTAGTAGAATTTATCTCGTAACAGAATATTTTTAGTTTTTGTATGGTCTGCGATATGTCCGTAGTTAGTGAACCAATTTTCATATTTGTTATAAAGGAAAACCCATCTAATTGAAATGACCTATAACCCGCATAGAATAACATAATTATGTCTCTGTAGCGTAATGTGATAATATTTCATTTTATGCATCATCATCATCATATCAGTCGAAAGACGCCCACTGCTGGACAAAGGCGTCCCCCAAAGATCTCGACAATTGCCGGTCTTGCGCTATCCGCATCGACTTCCAGCGACCCTCACAAGATCATCGGTCCAACTTTCATTTTATTATTGGAACGAAGTTCTTTATCACGCGTTGCGAAAGGGTCTGGACGGAAAAAATTAAGACGAAAAGTTGTAACGACACTTTTTGCTTCGTTCCAACCGGGTGTCCCTTGAAACCTCTCCAGTTTTTATTATTTATATATTGATTAATTACCAGCAATGGCTAATGTGACTTGAAATACTCCAAACACAACTGTGACGGCTCCTGTGCCCACGCCGAGCTCATCCAAGAAGTCGTTGTAAATAAAACCAAAGACAGGCTGGTGTGCAGTGCCTGCAATCTGAAAAGAGAAAAAAAACAACAATTTTAAATCTGATCTGAGTAGTCACGTCTTTTCTCCTGGATAAATGGAAATGGTCAGTCCATAAAGAGACTGTGTTACCCTCAGAGCAGGTGTTACCCTATGTAGTTACATAAAATAATTATTATGAATTAAAAAAAATATAAATGTACAAACATACGGGGTATGTAATGTATAACGTCACATTAACTATTGAGAGCAGTATACAGTAACTTCTTATCACAATTTTATCTTTATCTAATATTATGCAGTAGATCATACATAATATCAGAAAACATTTCACTTTATTTTTTTAACATAGTTAATTAATTAGCTAATTATAGTATAGTATAGTATAGTACCTATAGATTATGTATATAAATTATTATGATTGTATCACTTATTGTGCTTGGAATTATCTGTTAGCAATAAGATATCTGTAATAAATAAATAAATAAAATAAATAAATAAGTTAAAACTGATATGTGCGTATTTCGATAGTTATTTTCAGAGAAATAGGTTCAAATTGTTGATGTTTTATTTAATTGTTTATTTATGGTATTCTTATACTTCTGAAAATAAACGTAATTACTCAATCACAGGAGACCGCAGTTTTATTTGATACGTACGTATTCTAGAAACCTATGTTACTTATTTCCTTCCTACTAAATACTTGAAATAAAATGAAGTATTTTTTTATTATTAGTAGTATTATAGTGCGGTGGGGACGAATCTAAACTCTAAACTCCATAGTACTCAGAAAGGAACTACTGCCCGTCCTCTGGTAGATATTCCCACGGGTCGAGTTCTACGTCCCTTACAGGATGATATGGGGTTATGATATTCTGATATTTGCCGCCCTCACCACACAGCAAGTACCTCTAATATAATGGCACTTAAATTAGTCTAGTAGCTATGCAAAAGACAAAAACGTCTGCATTACCTTTCAATGAATGCTCTTTATTCAATAGCAGGACTTCAAACTATCTTTTCTACGTATTCCAGTAATCTATCAACTACTTCCTGTGTAAGCGCCTTGAGTCGAGGAAATTTTAAAGAAATTTCAAAATATTTGCTTCGTTTGATTTTAAGTAGAAAATGGTCTACTTAAAATAAAACGTAGCAAATTTTTTGAATTTTTATTTAATACTTAACTATTTTACTACGCTGTCTAAAATAATTATAGACATATCAGTAGAATTAGGTAATCTAGCCTTTTACTTCAATAATTGAGGCGAATGAAGGCTCAAGTCATATAAAAACCCCTTTGGGGGGTTGTAACCTCGACTCAGAGGCGGACACATCCCATCGACGTTTGTGCAACAACATCGCTGTAAGTTATCACGGAAAAACGTACAGCGGATCATTAAGTGTCAGAGAGGTAATTTTATCAATACTAATGTAAATTATTCTTAGTTAAGGAGGACGACGAGATCGAGGCGCGTGCGCCGTCGTACTATCAGTCGCCGACCACGATATGTTGGCCATGTCTACAAAGTCATTAGTGTTACTGCGCAAGGTTATGCAACGTAATTTTTTAATTGTTTTAGTGTATTATATAATTGGTAATTTTTATGTTCAAGTTTTGTTGATATGCTCTACAAAAAATTAATAAAATATCTAATTATTAATTCGCCAGTTGTTTAAAAGAAATTCAACATTGCATTTATTTTTAATCCTGGTATTCAACTTGTCTTTTTTGCTGCAGTATCTAAAATTCGTAGTAAAATTTATTTCTACTGTTTTGCATTTGCGAGAGCTCATTTACGTAAAGAAATACTTTTAAAATTATTTGGTTAAACTGAATTACGCAAATGGTTCGACCTAAATACAAACCTCTAGCCCAATTGAAATCAGCTTTTTATTTCTTATATTTTTCCCATTTCTAATGGATTTCTAACCATAGATACCATTATTATATGACAGTGACATCCGTCATACTTCAAACAAGGTGTCAGAACTTCTTCTTTATCATATGGGCAGAGGTTACCCTGGTTTCAAAGATGTTCAATGCACCCGGTAGACCTCTGACATGTTTTAACTACTGCAGTTGTCTGACAATAAAAACTGGGACTGACAGCTTAACGTGCCCTCCGTAGCATGGAGAATCTCGGGAATTTTGGCGGTCACCCATCTATTAAATGAGCACTGCTGCTGAGGTATATAACCTCGCCGATCGCTTAGGGACCGGTTAGAGCATCAGGCTGTGTTCACCACTATGGAGACAGACTATATTAGGCTTCTGATAACATTGTTGAATTTCACAGAATTATAGGAAAACTGCTGCAAAATAAAATAATAATTTACTGTTTTCTGTCGTAAATTGCTTAAACAAATTTGTTTAGGTTCAGAAGTACCTATATAAAAACAAGTTTATTTTACATAATATATTTATTACAATAACTCGATTATTAATCGCTCAATTATAAATATTAATTAAGCATTTATGATACGATTTGTATAAAACGATATTATTGGTAATTAATTAAATAAAAATAACATTATACCGAATTGAATGATAAAAGGCAAACACAGGAACATTCCATAATGTATTTACATAACTGAATAATGTTATTTTTCTAGATACTTTGGGTTCAGTTTTATCAATGAGTAAAGTTTGGAAGGAAGTCTAATTACTAATTTATCTACCTTACAGTTCAAATATCTTGTCCCGTAAAGCACTGAAAGCCTCCTTTTTTTTGATAAGGTAGGAGAAATGCCTATGAATGACACCCGCAAAATCTGTCTGCGGGTGTATACATATCGTCCCCGTAGTTGGAAAATTAAATAACTCCGATTTTGGCGAAATTGACTTTATCCTATTTTCAAAACACCTAAAACCTGCCGCATATTTGAGCCTTACAGGCGTTTTCGTATCTTATTCCATTCCAAAGATATAGCCATTTTTGTCAGACAGGTCATGACAGATGGAATAATAAATATCTTCAGACTAACACAATTTTTTTAAAGGAAATCTAAATAACTCAGTAAATAAATCAATAACTGTGGTCATTGACAAGATGAATGTCAAATAAATTGAATAACTTGAGTTGTTGAATTTTTCCTCAACTTATAAATTCTTTCACAAAACTAACTTAGTTCTAGGAAAACTAAATAACTCTATTTATTTAATTCTGCGATGCAGAATTCTGATATAACGTACCTAATCTATTAATACTTGATGTTATTTATTTCTTCTACAACTAGATAATGATTAACTATAAGATGATAGGCAAATAAAATTTAATAAATTAAGTTGTCATCAAAGGTAATCAGAGGGTCAAGTCTCATTTCGGGTATCGAACCAATGCCGCCTTTTACAAATGAAGAACCTTTTTCTGATTCTGGATCTAAAGGGAATCCGGACACAAAAGAAGAAAATAAAATAAAAAGGAAACTTAGTTCTTTAATAGACATCAATATTTCACTGGCTAAGAAGAAAAAAAGAGTTAAGAGATTTGAACGAATAAACCCGATTTTGTCGAAAGATTCTAAAGATGAAACGAGTAATATTATAACAACTCGAGCTTTTATTAAAATCCCTATTGACCAATTAGTCTCACCCTGATAGAAGAATTATGGAACACAATATCACAATCGCTGGGATAACAGATTCAGGAATAGAAACAGGAAATAATGAAAAAGAAACCGGGGTGCTAAAAATCCCCGGCAGACGCCGTGTTACCAAAACCGACAACATCTGGCCCTGGCAACATATAACACTCACACATAGTGGACCGACGAGAATATCATTGAACTGGAGAAGGAACTGAGCAGGTTACATTGGGATATCATAGGTTTGTCTGAAGAGAGGTTTTAGGAATATCGTGTCCTCCCCACGATAATCCTAATATCCGGGAACCTGCTACATTTCCGCGAGGGCGACCAACTGTTCCAAGGTGATGTCGGGTTCATAGTTCAAAAGTCCGTCGTCCACAAGGAACGTAGTGAAACTCGAGAGTGTGTCGACTAGGGCGGCATACCTTATAACGTAACGTATAATATTATGTATGACCTTCAACGAATATAACGTATTCGTTGAAGGTCATACAGGTTTACGCGCCGACTTCAACGCACTCTGACGATGAGGTTGAGGTCATGTATGAGGATATTTCTAGAGCTATACATACCTCTAACACTTATTTCACTGTAGTCATGGGGGGCATTGACGCGAAGCTGGGTAAACGATTCGGGAATGAGCTGGAATGGTGCAATTGGGAACTGGAGACCGGAACCCTCGGGGCCAAATGTTGGACGACCTGGAGAATGAGGGACTCTTTATGATGAATTCCTTCTTCAGGAAGCTGGATCACCGCAAATGGACCTGGGTGAGCCCCGATGGCAAAAACAAAAATGAGATAGACTTTATCTTGTCGACGAGACGACAGACGTTTAATGACGTCTCTGTGATCAATGCGGTTAAAACCGGGAGCGATCACAGAATGGTCAGAGGCTCATTGAATCTAATGTCAAGCTCCAGAGGTCCAGACTGATAAAGTCTACGCGCCGACCTTTACCTATCCACGTCCAAAACCCACCATTTCAGCTCGAACTGCGAAACCGTTTCGAATGCCTAGCAGACTGCGAGGAAGTGGACTCATACTACGACAGGCTCGTAGAAGCTGTCCATACGGCTGAGTTTAAGGTCTTCAAGGCCCAGCGTACAAACAGACTTTGCCCTGCAACTTATGGAAGTAATACGGAAAATGTTTCTGACATCCTCAGATGATGCTACTATATACCGGCTGCTCAACAGACAGATCTCAAAGTCTTTGACTCGCGACACGCGTCAATTTAATACAAGTAGTATTAAAGAAGCCATCGAGCGGAACAAAGGCTCTAAAGTGTTCGTAAGAGATCTGTCTGTTGGACAAACCCAGCTGAAGACTGAGGATGCACGGCAATCGTCACGTCTAAACCGGAGTTGCTGTGAGAGATTGAGAATTCTATGGACAGTTATATATGACAACGCAGTCACCTGCTAAAAGTCATGTCTTGGATGGAGCACGACCAACCCGACATTACACTGAAGACACCCGGACGTCAGCCTGTAAGAGATTAAAATGGCTCTCAGACAACTTAAGAACAACAAGGCTCTTGGTGATGATGGAGTTTCAGCAGAGCTTCTGAAGGTGGATGGTACACCAATCCTACGGGCCTTTCAGAAGTTATTTAACTCCGTCATACTAGATAATCAAACACCACAACAATGGCACAGAAGTGTGGTAGTGCTCTCCTTCAAAAAAGGTGACAAAACCCTATTGAAGAATTATTGACCCGTCACACTGCTGAGTCATTTGATGATTTCCAGCCTCCCGAACAAGCCGGTATCCGATATACATACGCTGCGGCAAGTTATACTCAAGAAGTCGAAGAGTATAACAAGCAACTGTGCTTAGCGTTTGTGGACTATGAGAAAGCCTTAGATTATCGAAACCTGGGCTGTGGTCTCTCCTAAGGTGCCAAATCTACTACCAGTAAATCGAGGTGTTTAAGTATTTGTATGAAAACGCCACAATGTTAGTGCGACTCCAGGACCAAAACTCGAAACCTGTCCACTTGCAGCGAGGTGTGAGACAGGAAGATGTTACATCTCCGAAAGTGTTCGTCTCTGCATTGGAAGATGTCTTCAAGCTTCTGGTCAATGGCGAGTATATCATTCACTTACAATTTGCCGATGATATAGTAGTCATGGCTGAGACCATGGAAGATTTCGGTACAATGCTCTATGACCTCAGTAGTGTTTCTCAACAAGTGGGCCTGAAAAGGAACATGGATAAGACGAAAATCATGTCAAACCTCCAACCCCACTCAATTGAAGGTTGAAAACTCTGCACGCGAAGTTGTAGAAAACTATATTTACCTAGGACAAACCATCCAACTAGGTCGTTCTTACTTCGAGAAGGTGGTCCATCGTAGAATCCAACTCGGCTGGGCAGCGATCGGGAAACTACGTAACATCTTCTCGTCCAAAATACCGCAGTATCTCAAGTTAAAAGTCTTCAACCAGTGTGTGTTGCCAGTAATGACTTGATGACAGACCAGATACGTGGTCGCTCACTATGAGCCTTATTAGAAGGCTCAAGGTCACCCAAAGAGCAATGAAGAGGGCTATGCTCGGAGTTTTCTTGCGATATCGAATCAGAAATGTCGGAATCTGCAGGCGAACCAAAGTCACCGACATAGCCCAAATAATTGTAAAACTGAAGTGGCAGTGGGCGGGCACATAGAACGTAGAACCCACGGCCGTTAGAGCAGAAAGGTTCTCGAGTGGTAACCATGAACTGGAAGACGCAGCGTGGGCAGGTCCCTACAAGATAGACCCATGATCTTGTGCGGGTCGCTGGAAACTGTTGGATGCAAATAGCGCAAGACCGGCAATTGTGGGCCTTTGTCCAGCTGTGGACCTTTTGGCTGATATGATGATGTTTATTTTTTAAGTTTGTGGCAAGATAAGAACACTTTTTCTAAATTTTAGTTTACTTTTCTTTTAAATAATAATAACGTACAAATCAATAAGTTTTCCATTTAAAAATATTTCGTGCTTGATAAATTCAATAACTCCATTTATTTCACCAAAATTTACTCTACCAAATGTATTTAGTTGTAGGAAAACTAAATAAATAGCCAAAATAAGTAGCTAATTGTTGTTACGTTATAAAAACAGTTGTGGCAAAATTAAACAACTTGATTTTTTATTTGTTATTTCGTTATAGTTAAAGATAGTGTTCAGTTTGTTAAAGCATAATGTAAAAGGTTATCAGGTCCACAAAATATAAAAACACCTACAGTAAAATTGTCTCACATTTTCTTACAAATGTACATTAACTAAAAAAAAAACACTAAATCGCGTTTATCTCAGAACTACAAAATCAGAGTTATTTAATTTTCCCTCTACGGGGACGATATGTCGGACTCGCACGGACTAAACCTAACCTGCCGTGGACTTCTTCTGGCGCCTAATAGGGTGAGTCCGGGAACGCGCGTATGCTGCCTCCTTTACTCTGCTCTCTCGGCTCTGCTGGCTTTGTTTACAGTTAGGCTACTAACTGTAAACAAAGCCGGTCAAGTACAAATCGGTCTCGTGCATGGTGGGTTCCGTAATATCGAGGTCTATAGGTAACGTATATTTTTTAATTCTTACTTTTTATTGTTATGCTGACAGTCGGACATACGGACGGACAGAGAAGGCTTAGTAATAGGGTTCCAGAAAATTACATAAAATCTTCAAAAATATATTTACACAAAAATAATATCTAAGACAATTTTTATTTTAATCCCCGCAAAGGTTAACTATTTTTTCGACTCGTATATGGTCTCTTTGCCAACTTCATAGGATCATATATTGTGTTATTGAGTCTATGTATTTTAAAATAATTTTCATGTTTTTAAAGTCATCCGCCATTCTGGAATTTGATTCCGTAGTCTTTTTTGAATAAACAAATGTGTGCAAGGTCAGTTACATAGAAATAGAAAAGAACTAAGAAGAATGGGATTAGTATAAATACATATAAATTACAGAAAACCTGGTGCGGTATTCGAGTACTCCTCCTGGACGGTTAACGTTGACCATATTACTTGGGACAACTGAGCTTGTATGGCGATGAAGACTCGTGTACCTTTTCACCTTTGGACCAATCGTATGCTCGCAATCATGAAGTCATGTGTTTTTCTATGATTTCATTGGTCAAATTCTGTAGAGAGACATGAATCATTTCCTGGTTTCGGTTGTTTTTGTGTGTAGAATTAACTACTTCCTGATGTAGGGTTTATTGAAATAAATATTATTATAATTGTCATTTTTATAATCTTTGTTCTTCAAAAATAACTTTACGTCAACAAATAGTATACATCATCAGCCTGATATTGTCTACTGCTGGATATAGTCCTCCTCCAAAGGTTTATATAACGTTACCATGTTTTTTTTTATTAATTATCCACTGCTGCTATTGTATTGCAGCAACATTGTAGCTTGGGTTCTTTTTCCCTTGAGTTGTATTCGCCTTTATTTACATACAATATCATTATTAGTTTATATATCATTATCTATATATATTTAAAAATCAATGCCACTTTTCGTTGAAATGTTATAACTCAACAACGTTTTTACCGATTTGGCTAATTTTGGTCTTGAATTATTTGTGGAAGTCCAGGGAAGGTTTGTACGTAGAGAAAATTAAAAAAGGGTCTTGAAAAAGTGTAAAATCAACATCTTTTAGCAATTTAAAATATTTTTTGTTTGAATAAATGAACTTAATAATCATTTTTTTTATTACTATGCCTTATACGTAGCGAAGCACGTACCGGGCCGCTAGTTAGTTTATATAACGTTACCATTTGGAGGTGGTTGCCGTAGTCACCGCGCTTGCCATGTGAGTTGGCGATTGCAGTTAGGTGGTAGCTAGTACATAGGTGGCGCTTTTCCTTACATAGTATCCCTTAGACTCCTCGTTGCCAGTTTGCACTCACTGGTCCGTCATTGTTAACGAGGTAAAGCACTTGGCACGCGATCAGTCTATAGATGGGTGCCAATCAGAGTGGTTCAATTGTTGAGCTGTCAATCCCGGTTGTTTCCGTAAGCCGAAAGTCAACTGCGACAAGCCTACTGGACGGCATGAATGAGGGGTTGTTCAATACGATAAGAAAAAGAGAAGCACAGTCGATTTTTGTATATCTATTTATAAATATGTCATATAATTTAATATTTAAATTCTAGGATTAATTTCGATACGAACACACATCAATTTAACGTACGTAACGTTTGGGTGGAACGATTTTATTGCCATGCTAAATTTCGAAGATCATTTTAAATATAAATAGGTATTATATCCACCATTTTTTATGAGATTTTGTTTATTTGTATATATTTTAAGCTATTTAGCTTAAAATATATACAGGGTTACTTCCAAAACACAACCTCGGATTACTACAGAGTTAACACCATAAGCAACAACTTTTGATAATTTGTTAGATTTATTATATTTGCATACATATTGTTATATTTTCATACAAAAATAACTATTAATTTAATTTCCTGCTTGAATGTTTATAACTCTACGAGCATCGCCAAGGCCGCGCGCGAGCTTAGCCTCACGTGCGTTTTAGCATAGCCCTTTCGTTTATGAATGAAACATAGACCTACAAAAGTCACGACAGTACAACAAGAACTTTAAAAATAATTTTCTGATTCATGTATTGAGTTATGTCCGAACTCGTAGAACAAAAGTTGTTGCTTATCATGTTAGCAATCTAGTCCTGCGTGGTTGCTGGTGTTTTACCTGTATAGCCGTATGGTGTCCGGCCTAGAAAGAATAACAAGGCCACCCCAATGGATGTCGTAAAATGCGTCTAATATACCAGGGGGTCGGGTACCAACTCGCATGCCAAGCGCGGTGACTAAGGCAAACCCCACCAAATAGCATTATTATAGAAACCTTTGGGGGAGGCCTATGTCCAGCAGTGGACGATATCAGGCTGATGATGATTTTGATATATAAGATGTAACTAAAATACTGGGAGTGCCTTGAAGAGCATACTTTGCTTATGGTACTAAACAAATTTTTTACTACCCATACAATAATAACAATCAGTTAATATTTTTTTTATGGGAAGACAATAAAATTGGTGTCGAATTTAACAATTTTCTTTTGATTTTTTTTTTAATTTATTGGTAGATACCCCTCCTTAAGTAACTTCTAATTATACATTCTATAATATATTTTTATTGATGTGAAACATCTATAGCCGCACGTAAAACAGATTTCTGGCGTGGCGACGCATGCCGTGACGCATGCGCAATCGACTTTTTGATGTGAAACATCTATAGCCGCACGTAAAACAGATTTCTGGCGTGGCGACGCATGCCGTGACGCATGCGCAATAGACTTTTTGATGTGAAACATCTATAGCCGCACGTAAAACAGAATTCTGGCGTGGCGACGCATGCCGTGACGCATGCGCAATCGACTTTTTATTTTATCATTATGACATATTTAGTTCCTATCACAATATGTTCTTTTCTGCATATTACTTTTACAAAATAATGTCGATGTTTCACATCTGCCAGGCGTCCCGTGACGGCTCACATTTTTTATATTTATACATGTAGGTATATAAGTATTTATTTTTGAAAGATACACAGCCCCGCAATACAATTGACATATAAACCCTAACCATGACAATTCATCATGGGTGAATTTTCATGATATCTTATGTAATAAAATCTGTTACAGGTAAGCCACGATGCCGCAACGCGGTGACGCCGAGGGGTCGCGTTTCGAGGCGCGACGGGACGTCATGCCGCTCGCATTTGCCCCATGATCCCATGATCTCCTGAACACATTGAAACTACTGATCATCTCCAAAATAAAATAAATTACGTGAGTTACTCATAACGACCTTCTCTATGTTTGCTCCTTTTGGTTATGATATTTTATGTGTTGAATATTCGCCAAGATGCCGTTATGTGGCATTATTCTAGACGCAACACGTCGCGTCGTCGGGATACTTATTTCTATACATTCACACTCATTCACTCATAACTAGCTTAGCAGAGACTAGACGTAACACTAGCTAGTATTACCTACATCTATACTCTATACAAATAAATAAAATTGGAGTTTCTGTTTGTAATATTGAAATAACCGGTTTTTACTACATAAATATGAATATATATACGGTACATACACCAAAATAACATTTTTTACAATTTTTGTCTGTCTGTCTGTTTGTTCCGGCTAATCTCTGAAACGACTGGACCGATTTTGACGGGACTTTTATTGGCAGGTAGCTGATGTAATAAGGAGTAACTTAAGCTACTTTTATTTTAGAAAAAGTCATTTATTTTACTAAAACGCAAAATAAACTAATTAATACGCGGACGAAGTCGCGGGCACAGCTAGTTTAGAATATATTATAGAACAACTACTATTTATAGTGTTATATTTTGTAGAGTTCCTCATAGGAGCATGCCTTCGACGGTCACCGTAGCCTAGTTGGTAGTGCTCCTGCCTACGAAGCTGGTGATCCTGGGTTCGAATCCCGGTAAGTGCAAATATTTGTGTGATGAGCACGAATATTTGTTTCTGAGTCATGGATGTTTTCTATGTATTTAAGTATTTATCTATCTATATAAGTATGTATATCGTCGCCTGGTACCCATAGTACAAGCTCTGCTTAGTTTGGGGCTAGGATGATCTGTGTGACATTGTCCTGAGATATTATTATTGTTATTATTCCGTTGTCGTGTGTATATCTGTCTGTCAGGACCTTTATCCTCAAGGACCCGTGGAATCAAATACTCAAGTAGATAATCATTTGGAGACAGAAAAATTTAACATTTTAAGTCAACGTATTAAAATGACGTTTAACACTCGCAAGAGAGTCGTGTAAAAACATAAAATTTGACAAGTAGCAATGTCTTATAGCACATGTAAAAAGAAACTCACTAAATCAGCATACTTACGAGTACGTTAGAATACGTTACTCACTTTTATTTTTGAGTACGTTTCGCATTTGGCCTTTATTTTTGTTTTAATGAAATGAATATAGAAAATAGTTACATAAGTGTAAATGAAGGTACTTCTGTTGCCGACTGTATTTGCTACTTCTCATATTTCTATATTTGATACCTGTCATTGAAGACAATGACACATGCCAGCCGTTACCATTTATGAGATAATAAATAAGAAACCAGAATACGTCACCACATATGATTTAATAACGCGGCTAAGCTCTATCAAATTTCCGTAAAATACCATTTGATTGTCTTTTTCAGAGAGCTATTCATTACAATGCATTAATTAAGATTTAACAAGTGACTGGTTCTCAGGTTAAATTTTAAAATGTGTTTCTTTTAAAACATCTTATGTTTGTCATCACATAGACAGACAAAGATATCAAAAAGTTAAGTAATCGAATTTAATTTGAACGATGTAGGCAGCACAAAACCAAACCGACCCCTAATAGAAAAGTAAAAAAGGCAAGGAATTTGGCTTATCCAAAAAACGTTTTGAGGACTTCGTTGCTCATCATACTCTGTCTATTTAACCTCTCGAAATACTGCGTTTTTAATTAGTAATTCTTAAGAAACATTTTCGAATTTGGGTCTATAAGCAGCCCGACTAGAAATGTGCAATCAACGGCAAATTAGAAGGTCAAAATCGGACAAGAGGTATGGGTTTATGAATGACCATGGATATTCGTTGGCAGTATCATTAAGTAAAATTTTTTACACTTAACACTCACGCACTTTAGAATACTTCACTGCCACACATGTGAATCATGCTCCGGTATTTTAAGCGTCCATTCACAACGGTAACTTGTTAACTTGTTTTTTTAATAAGTTGCGTAAAAAAGATACGGACTAGACTAGATTTCTTGAATCATAGACACGCCGTGTAGCACAAAACCTAAACTTTTTATACTAAGCCTTGTCTAATAATAAACTAAGTAAACTCCCCTTATCTTCTGGCTAAGATAAGTGTAGGATGTCCACGTTTGTGCTCACGAAGGAAATATCCCTTCCAGGTATATCTAGAGCGAACAATGATATAAACATGTTTATCAAAACGTGTTGTCTCTCGACGCCAGCACATCCAGCTACCCCAGTCTGTCAAATTTCTTTTATAGACTTTCAACTTCATGACTTAAGCATAAGGTTCACTTTCAATTGGGGATTTTGACGGACAGCTTGATGTGCTGGCGTCTGTACAACGCTATTGTTACAAAATGATAACGTTAATGTTTATACTTTTTTTTGCTTCTAAATTGAAAAATATTAATGGTTTTTGTTTATAATTTCTTTTTGTTTATTAATATATTTTGTAACTCTAATGTTACTTAACTACAAATATTCGTACTTTAAACTGATATTTCTTTTTCTTGCGTAACCTGAAGTAATTATAATTGGTAAGTAATAATTATAATAAAGTATACAGGACTGTATCCTGTATACTTAATTATTTTATTATATACTAGTGACTGGCCCGGCTTCACATGGACAGAATAATATTTAGGGATTACTAACATACTGCCGTCGGATCCCAAACTAGGCAGAGCCTGTACTTTGGTAACCAGACAACTGATAACAAACCTGATCTATTTATAAATACAAACACATAATAGATAAATTACACCCAGACAAAGAACCAAATCTCGTGCTCAGCGCACAAAGATTTGCCCTTTGTAGGAATCAAACCCATGACCTCTGGCTTAGTAGTCTGGTTAACTAACCACTGCACCAACGACCCTGTCGAGTATATACAAAGTTGATTAGTATTTTAATTTAGTACATAATATTTTTTAGAGAATCAAGGCAAACAAGCAAGCTTGTCACCTGATGGTAAGTGAACTCCAGCGTTATCGGCCTTTTAAAAAGAAATAGGCTCATTTCTTGAAGGTTGCAATGTCATACCGGGTCAGAAATACCATTTCGCAGTTAATTAATTTTTCAGAGTAGTAGTTTTAAATGTAATTTTTTGATACCTTGAGTTATATTGTTTTAATGTTTGTAAGGCTTTCTTATTTTTTTAATATAAAATATTGGTCATGTTACATGATGATAATGTATATTTCTATGGATAGAAGTATGTTTAAAATCAGTATAGTAGTAGTAAGTATGGCACATTTATCTGATTGTCCCTCCCGTCCAGTCCAGTCTATTGTTCCCTTCAGGACTTGTATAACGCTTCAGCCAAAGCGATCAGCGTTGCCTAATTTTGGGAAGATAAAATATAATTCTTAGAAGAAGAAGAAGTATAGTAGTTTATTGACTTTATGCATTACAAACAAACATACAAATTTTAAATCTTTTTTCCTAATAATATTAGTTTAGATTTTTGGATGGTATCATGCCAATGGAACGCATTAAACGATTTATTGGGAAGTGACATATAAAATTAATTGGTCATAATAGAACCAAGCCGGCCAATAGGAGAAGTATTCGATTTAATGGTATATCTCAAGATGGAATAATATGGTGCAACAATATGCTTGGCCTCGAGGTCCTTGACTCGACTCAAGTTAAAAATTGTTGTATAATTAGCCTACGGTTATACAACTGATATAAGCATTCCTTCCGTAAATTATGAATAACCTTCAAAAACTTAAAATTTAAATAATTAATAGTCAAGTGCCAATTCCGAATCACACACGAAGGGTCCCGTACAATCATAAAAGATTGTCAAAATTGTTGCATAATTAGCCTACGGTTATAAAACAAATGTAAGCATACCGTCCGTACGTGCATTACAATATCCTTCAAAAGCATCGAATTTCAATTAAAAATGACATAGACTCACGCCTGTTTCCCAGAGGGGAAGCAGAGACAACGGATTTCCATTTGTCACGATCTTTGCACACCTCTTACTGTCATTATATTCTTCATACATGCTCGCCGGTTTAGGGTAGGTACTTCTGACCTGCCCTTTTTTGAGAACGTCTCCTATTTGGTCAGAGAATGTTCGACGAGGTCTTCCCCTTCCGGTTGTCCCATTCACACAGGCCAGGTATACTTCTTTTATCAATCTTTTTTCATTCATCCTTTCTAAATGGCCAAACCATCTTAGCATACCTTTTTCTATCTTTGTCACTACATCCTCTTTCACACCACAACGTTCTCTTCTCAAAAAATTACCAAGTGCCAATTCCGACAAACACACGAAGTGTTCCATAGTATCGTAGAAGATTGTCAAAATTGTTGTATTATTAGCCTACGGTTATAAAACTAATAAGCATACCTTCCGTACATGTAGTACAATAACCTTCAGAAGCTTCAAATTTAAATTAAAATAGCCAAGTGCCGATTCTGACTCACACACCACTTTTGTACCATCGTAGAAGTTTGTCAGTCCTCAATCAAAACCGTGGACAGTTCAAGTTACTTGTATGAAGACTCGCTTTTATTTTGAAATGTAGGTACTTAAAATATCTCTACTATATAAAAATAAGTCGGATTTTCCTTCCTGACGCTATAACTCCAGAACGCACGAACCGATTTCCACGGTTTTGCATTCGTTGGAAAGGTCTCGGGCTCCGTGTGGTTTATAGCAAAGAAAACTTATAAAATTGAACGCGAGTAACACCGCGGGGCATAGCTAGTCATATATATATAATAATATTGTAAGTACCTACAATAAATAATTTTTACTTTTAGATGGATTAACATATTTCTATGAGGGATAGAAAAGAAACATCTCGATTGAGTTACCTTTGAAGGGAGACAGAATATATACTATAAACTTCCCCTCTTTTTGGTAAAGGTTTAGAGACCAAATTTTGTTTTGAAACGTATGCGATATTAGCTCAGCTAAAGTTAACAGGTTTTTAATATAATCTTACTTTTTCCTACTAATGTTATAAATGCGAATGATTATGAGTATGGATGTATGGAAGTTAGTTACTCTTTCACGCAATAACTAATCAATGGATTTAGATGAAACTTGGTGGTAATATAGCTTATATGTCCGAAGAATACATCCTACTAATATTAACAATGCGAAATGTTGTGAGTATGGATATTTGTTATACTTTCACGCAAAAACTACGGAACAGATTTAAATAAAACTTTGTAGTAATATAGCTTATACATCCGAATAACATATAAGCTACAATTTATAAAGTTTAATAAGGGCGAAACCGTGGGGCACAGCTAGTTTTATATAAATGTATGTATTTAACGCGATTTCTCCGTCCTTTGTGAATCGATATATATTCGATAATTGATTATATCGATTTACTTTTGATGTGGTCCCATAAAGATTTTAGTCAAGTCATTTATTAAAAAAAAATAAGTTCAAGTCGGGAGAACGCTTTTATTAGCTCCCGACGTATGTATGTTAATATTTATCTAACGGAAACTTTGAACATGATTCACCTCTTTCAAAAGGTCGGATTAATTCGAAATTTGGTATATTTATTTATCAAGGACCGACAAATCTATATTTCAAATAGTTCGACTCATTATCCTTACCAAGATACTCAGGATTAACTATTTATTGTTTCCCTATAACTGGTAGTGTCTTTTAGCCAAGCAAGTGTTTGGGATGAATAAAATATTAGTAAAAAAAGCTAAAAACACGCTTTTATAGAAAATCTAATAAAAAAATATGAGGTGCGTGGTGTCAATAGTTATATTTTATTGACAGATATAAGTAGAAGGATTAACATTTTGATAATATCTAAAAACCATCCCACGGTGTAGTACACCCAAATACATTTTTTTTTGAAATTTTTATTTATTGGTTTAATTTTCTACAAAAGCGTATTTTATTAGTTTCTTTAACTATTATTAATATATTTTTTCAATTGATTAGGAATTTTAACGGTGGCTAAGATAGATACATTACATAGACTCACGCCTGTTTCCCAGGGTAGGGAGAGACAACTGATTTCCATTTGTCACGATCATCTGTCAGGATAGAAATTTATTTATTTGCCATAAGTGCTTAATATTTAGAACTTCATTTTATATATATACAATTGAGGACTTAATATTAAAACAGATCCATAACACTTAGTCGTATAGATAATGATATGCAAATATTTAATTAATTAATTACTATGTCTGGTATTATTAATCTAAGTCTGCTACTTTAATGTTGTTTGTTAGAAATAATATAAATTTTGAGCTTTTTTAAATTGTCGAAGTAGTAGTTGCATAATAGGATCTGACAACTTAATAAATATATACGTCTTCACATCACGTAACTAATTTTCTGGTATAAAGTTGTCCTAGGAATCACTAGCAAAACAAGAAAATCTAAATCTACTGAATTGATAGGATTTCTCCCTAGAAATACTCAAAATTCTAACTGAATCCCTATTCATGGGCCTTTTTGAACAGTTCACAATTTTCTTTAAGGAATTTACTTCATTCAAATAAACGGTAAAAGCATATTTTTAACTGAATTCAGAAAATGGAGGAGGTTCTCAGTTCGACTGTATTTTATTATTTCTTAATTATTGAGCTGACGATGCAACCATCAGACTCGTGTACACAGCCTTATGTCAGCCCCTGCTTAGATATGGTGTTAATTCTTGGGGGGCTGCAGACAAGACTAAATTTCTTCAAATAGAACGAGCACAACGTGCTGTAATAAAAGTTGCATTTAGAAAACCTTTCCGTTATTCCACTGATGACTTGTATTCCGAAACCAAATTCCTTCGCGTCCGGCAACTTTTCATTTTATCCACAGTACTGCGCTTTCATAAAACCTCGCTTACTACGGTGATTATGAAGCCACGACGGAAACCAAAATGGTTAATACCCTTATCACGCTCTAATTATTCTCGGAAATCTTATAGCTACAACGGTCCCCATATTTATGGTAAAGTGAATTCTTACCTAAACATAATGAACTTATCTAATTATAAATGTAGGCAAGCAACATCTACATGGCTTAACTCACTTAGCTATCAATCTACCGAAGAACTACTATAATAATACTAAAAGCACACGAAAACAGAAACAATAGTTACCTTCCTATTATTATATAAATACACACACGATACCTACACTACAACTCACTCATGTACACATCCACATATAGACAAACACGCACATACATTCAGCTGTTAATGTCCTGGTATATCTTTTCCCTTATTGTTTTACTTATTTTGATTGGCACTTGTCGGTATAGCACTTCTCTTCTTGTTTACATGTTTAGATATAATTATTTTAAGGTTATTTTAATGTTATCATAAGGTTACATAATTCATGTTAGATATAACCACTTGGAAGGACCTAGTTCTCGCAATACAGGGTATCCTAGTGCGAGGACTAGACCACACTCAATATACTGTATTGTTGTTTTTTTGGAAATAAATGTTATGTTATGTTATGTTATTATTGGTTTACACGATTCCCAAAAACCAAATAGACCTGAAAGCGCTTGAATACATTTTTTGTGTGCTATAAAAGCTTTTACATGTTTGTTGAGTTTTCTAGTGGGACATATGCTAGTTCATGAATATATTTGAGTTAACTCTACATAGATATTTTTATACCACGAATAAAAATATCCATATAGAGTTAACTAAACTATATTCAGAGGGACACTAACCAAACTTTATCGCACGACCATTTGTTAAAGCATATCAACGTCTAAAGGCGATTTTTATCTTGATAGTTAATATGTAAAAATGCAATCTGAACGCATCTTTGTAATAATCGACTTTTGGACGAGATTATCGTAAACATTGAAACAAATGTAAACAAACGTATGTTAAAGCGAATATAGAACTATATACCACACGAAGCACTGTTCATTCGTACAACACACGGCATAACTACAAATTGGCAGCAGTTCCTAGGACACTTACGAAATCATCTAAGATCACTTATGTTATGTGTTGCACAGTTTATAACAAACTCCCGGTGAGCATATCCAATATCCCTTCATTACAGAGTTTTAAAGTTCGATTGAAGAGGTGGCTTATCGAGAAATCGTTTTACTCGCATGACGAATTTTTAAAGTTTAAGTAAGTAGTTTGTATTAGAAATATTTTTATTCTTTGACATTGTATCCTATTATATTATTTAAAACCTATGACATGTAAAACCATTACCAATAAATGACTATTCGACTATTTGACAAGAATAAGAATAGATGTCGTACATGTCATCTGGGCCAATTTCGATTAATAAGCCATACTTCTCAGAAATATTAGGTATCATCATAAAAAATATGATGAAGTATTATAAAAATACATATACAAGGTGTAACATAAACAGTGGATGTAACATAATATCCTACTAATATTATAAACGCGAAAGTTTGTATGTATGGATGGATGTTTGTTACTCTTTCACATAAAAACTACTACATGGATTTTAATGAAACTTTACAATGATATAGCTTATACATCAGAATAACACATAGAATAATCCATGCAGTACTTTTTGAGTTTAGCCCGGACATACATACAGACAAACAGACACACAGACAAAAAATCTAAAACCTATATTTTTGGGTTCGATATCGATTGCAGATCACGCCCCAAGTATCCTTTTTAAAAAATATTCAAAGTACAGTTTTCACATTTCCTACGATTTTATTATATGTATAGATATCAGTTATCTGGTTTCCATTGTTCAAGCTCTTTTAGTTTGGGATCAGATGACCGTGTGTAACTAATGTCCCAGGATATTATTATTATAAATAAAAAAATATTTGCATTATTTAATTTTAGTATTTCTGTAACACGCATGTTACTAGAATAAGGAACAACAAAAAGGGCAACATAGAAGTTCAATAAAAAAATACGTTTTTAACTTCTTCGCTGGACAATAGAGACAAAGAGGCAGGACTCAATACCAAATTTTATTAAAATGGATTCAGCAGTTTAGATGTGAAGAAGTAACAAACATACACACTCACTCACTCACAAACTTTTATCTTTATAATATTAGTGTAAAAAAGGTTCTGGTGTCCATTATATCTGAGTTATATAAACTCAAATGTTAGCTGTTACGAGAACCCGCTTCTTACGAGTGTACTATATGTGAAGTAACCATGCAGTAGAGGCCACAATATTACGGTTAAAGATATTTATTTTTCTCAAAACATTACAGTAATCGCTTACAGAGAAAAATACACTTAAATACTAAATATATTAACCAATTAGCGTATCTAGTTGTAGGGTAGTTTGAAAAATTATTAAAAGCGTATCAGTACAATGACATTCCATGTTACGCTAAAACAGTCCAGTTGGTGCAGGAACAATACAAGTTTATTAAGGCCTATGGCTTAGTGATGTGTCGCAGTTAAAATGTAGTGTCGAACTTCATGTCAATATTAGGATTTAGTTATGTTATAATCAACCCTCCTGTGCAATAAAATTCGATCATGTTTAAGGAAAATTATGTGATTCGTTTTCTCATATAACTTTATGGATTGGTTGAGGTGTTAACAATAAGTCCTGGTAATATTTTTTATATAATTAGGATTAGGTATAAATTAATTTATGTGTATATAAATGAATCGTTATGGGGCATTCCTATAAATAAGCTTTCTTCTTTTCTTATCACCTTTAAGTTAGTACACTTTCTGCTACCATTATCCATATCTAACAAAATTCTGGTCCATCCAACGTGAATTAGTGGTCTGGAGACATAGTTTTGCAGCTTGTACTGTTTATGTTAAAATATGCAATAACGTGTACTTTTCCTTTAATTCAAAAACGTAACATTACTAATAATAAAATACTTTTGACTTGTAATATCTTCTGTTATGAATAAATGAATATGAATAGGAATATATCAAGGACACCAATAGGTTGAATGGAAAATGGAGTTCTCCAAAACTACTGAATAATTTCAGTTTATGTATTTTATTTCCAATACAAATCGTAAATCTAAGCTCTAAACTGGGAGGTCATAAATTTAATCGTCTCCATGTTTATCTTTATACATTATTATTTATTTTGTGGTATGGGTATTAACCCATTCTTACCACAAAAGTTATTCATATAAAAATAACTAACCAAACAAATTAGTGTCAATTTTATTACATGAATTAATTATTATCAAAGGCGACCTTCACCTAGTTGGCAAAAATCCATACACATGTAGGAGCCTAGGCGGTCGTAAGTGAGAGTGTGCTGGACTTTAAGTTATTTGTACAAAAATAGTTTTAATTTGCCGCAAGGCATGGAGATTGTTAGCCTAACACAACACTATTTCAAATAAGCTCATGTACTATGTGTGTAAAAGTATTTAAAACTCTGCCGCAAAATATTGCAGATATTTCGGCGACAAAGTTCAAAAACCATCACAGACATGGAAAAATAATGATATTCCATCAATGATTTCTTATCATTGATTTACCGACTTATTACTATCAAACAATCTTAATATAAAAACCATGTAAGTATCTACTCTAGTTTTAAGTCTAAGTAATAAATCTAAGTACACTCCCAACTACCACTTCTTCTCCCTACAGTGTTTGGTTCATCTAACGGTTGTCTGTAAGAGATTATTACATAAGCGAAAAAACCGCCCGTGCCGTCGCGTTGTCGGTACCTCATAATCTAAGTCACTTATCGGTTAAGCTGCGTTAAGCTGTCGGTCCCGCCCAAGTAGCAAAATTTGGTTTTGAATAAGTCACCAATGCGTTTTTGAAAAGACTTAAGGCATAATTAAAAAGTCTTAGATAAGCCACGTAGAGTACTACAATACCGCGTTTGGGCACAAAGTTCAGGACTACTGATCTTGGTTTAGCTTTGTATATGTCAGGGAATATGCTAAATTGCTCTTAATTTAATCTCCAAAACGCACAAAATGATGCTTTGGATCTTGTATTCTGCTAAACTAAGACTATTATAAGACTTGCGGCCATTACCAAAATAAAACTCAGAGTGGTTAAATGCGTTTACAAAATAATAAAATATATTGAAAAATAATATGTTCAAACAAGCAGCCATCAGCGATATTCGGTTAAATAAGTGTTTTGTGTTTACTGTAATCAATTTCATGTGCGAAGGTAAGTTTTTCGTGGATTTATATATGATTATGTGATGAACTTTCAATGCCCCCTTTGTTTTTTCAGTTTAAAGCCTTTAAAATTATACGATTATAATGCGAAAATAAAATCAAAACTGTTACAAGATCTCATGTCTGGGATTGTGCTTTGTTAAGACCTATGCTCCGATTCAGATTGTCACACTTCGATACCATTATAATTTGGGGTTCCGCTGTACAGATAAATTGTTAACAAAAGGGACCTAAGTATAAAATAATCACACTTTTTTTAAGTGCTTATATGGGCACATAGTTATGTTCTTTTACCAGGTATATATGTAGTTTTAAAAATAACTAGGTATTTATATATTATTATAGTCACCTGCGCTTCTCAAAACATAAGAATTAAATAATACATAATAGGTATAATAAGTATTTAAATAAAATGATACGGACTTATTGCGGTTTTTAAGTTCATAAAAAATTAGCCTTAAGGCACTGTGTTGGAGCCTTTTAGCAATGCATCACTCAAAAACGGCAATAACTCCGTATCATTTTAGTGTTAGATATAGTTACATTATTATTAGTGTTGTGTAGCAAATTCCACCAAGTGCCAACAATCAACAGTATAAATAATCTAAACTTTTACTTTTATACAGTTTTTGGGAAGTTCCGTAATATGGTGGTATTACAATATTTAGATGTAGATACGTGTCTGACCAAAGATGATCTCCGCTTACTACAAGAGTCAAAGACATGGCCATGGAAAATAACTCATTTTAAATTAAGTAAAAAATGTTTTGGATGTAAATTTTCTCTCATTTCTACAAAACCACAGCATCTTATCGTTTTGGATTATGAGATTATCTATTTATTGAATGTTAATTTCTTTTGGTGCGAAAATTGTAATAACCAAGCTATCTACGATCACTATCCTTCCGACGAATGCGAATTCTGTCATCGTGATTAGGTAAGGTTTTTGTTTATCTCAGTACAAAATTGTTATAAGTAGTTATTGTAGTTTAGAAATGTAGGGACATGTCATGACGTGTCCAAGTGTGCCGCGGCGCCGCCGCCGCCGCCGCGCCGCCCGCCGTGTGCGGCCATTCAGTCAGTCACGGGTTGACCGCCAAAGCAAGAACAGAACAGTCATAACAATTACGAGTAGGTACAGCTCGTGTCGTGATTCGGTTACTCAAGGACTAACCTTTGACTGGATATTTAGCGAGTAGGTATGTCGGTTCTAAAATCTGATATAGTGTCGGTTCCTAAATTGTATAAATAGGTATGGTCAACGCTACGAAAGGTGGTATAAAAATTCATTGACCCCAGTACTACTGTATCACTATTTTATTAGCGACAATTTCGAAGAGTTTGAAAATTAACGACAAATGAATCTCATGCGATTATCTTGATAGCAGATTCATTACCTACCACGATACAATATGATAATCGCGCAATACTTATTTGGCGCCATTTTTCATACATTTCATAAGTGTCGCTAATAAAAATAGGATACAGTAGTTCTAGGCTAACTTTTAGGCCAGCTCTCGTGGCGTTGTCCATAGTTGTTCGTATGAATACCTTTTTTGTTAATTTAGTCAAAGGATTTGGACTGATCACCTAAAATATATAAACAATAGGTACTCGGACTGATTCATTGTATATAGCTGCTACTAAATACGAGTTTCGTTGTTTCAAACTCTTTACTAGAAATTCTCTCTCTACTACTAGTTCCAATTGCCTTAAATATAAATCCCTATAATATAAGCTTACTAATTTATCTTAATTATTTTATGTTTTAGATTGCCACTCCTTAACACAACATGCCCTACAAAATTCTACAAACAATTGAAAACAGCCAAATTAAACTGTCAGCCATACCCGAACAGTGGGAAGTTGGTGGAGTTTTGCAATATCCCAAAAAAAAGTATGAAAAACTAAGACAAAACGAAAACTCCCTTCCTAAAGAAAGCTGGGCTACCATAAACTGTATTGTCAAAAGAGCAAATCTAAGCTTTAGGGAGGCTGAGGCAGAACTTGATCTAATGTGTAAAACATCTGATACTGAGATGGAGCGTGCGATAGACACAGATAACGAAGATTATAGACACCAGCCAAAAAAAAGGAAAAAAGGGAATGAAGATAGTAACACCGATAATGATTTTATGAAAATGGCAAATGAATGTTTAAACGTTAGTATCTTATTTTTTTTGTATTTTTTTATGTAATAGGAGCAAACAAATAACTTACCATTGTCTTGACATAAATTTATAATAAAGTATGTGTAATTTTAATTTCAGACTGATATAATCTATACCACAGCAATAAATGAGCAAAACGACGTACTATATTTCACTGAAGGTGCTGAAAACGTGCAGTTTTCGATCCCGGAAATAGCAGTAAAAAAACCAAGCGATGTGGATTCTAAATTGGACAGCCTCACAGAAAAAGTTAACTCATTATCAGAAAATATTATTATAGTTCAAAAAAATCAGCAATTATTGCATAAAACTCAACAAGATATTCTACTTTCCCTATCCCATATTAATACACAATTTGAAGAATTAATTAAAAAAGTGCACATACAACCACAAGTAAATGAATGTGATGTCGGTTTTAAACGTATATCAGATCAAGAAAGCTTTGATAACTTCGAAGAAATGCTAAAAGATGTAAACTTTTCGCAAAATATGATGAAAAAGATGTGTGCAATTTGTGGAATGCATAGAGGAAAAGGAATTAATAACGCGTATGCGTTAGTTGATGTGTTATTTGAACGGCCATTTTTGCAACAGTGCTCCTGGGCTGGTGGGTCACGAACTGATTCTTCCAAAATTTGTTTTAAAAGTCATATTAATACGGTTAATTTCTTTTTTTCTATAATAAATAAAGCTGATGAAAATTTTACATTAACTGACACACGAAAATTTTTCAAAATTATTTAACGAAACTCACGACAAAGAGTTGAAAGTCAACAAGAACGCAAGTCGGTGACTAAATTTAGACAGCGAAAGGGCAAACCTGCACCAAGAGACCTCTCCGAGCAAAAACTTGTTAATTCTGAGGTACAAAAACCACCTAACAAGGTACCACTTGAATTAGTCGGGCTGCCTGAAGTTTCAAACATTGAAATCCAGATCCAGAAATCCAGTGAAGAAGCCCAGTCAATTAGAGAACCGGGGCCTTCAGTTGTAAAGCAATTAATTCAGGAGTCTGGGGGAGATATCTTATCTAAGATAGTCAATGACTTGTCTATAAAACCTCCAGCCCAAGTTGAGGCGATTGTGCAGCCCGAGCCTTCAAAAGCAGAGATATTGATCCAGGGGTAAGAAAAAAACAATCTGCTGAAATATGTGTCATTGTGCTGCCAGAACCTCCAACTGTAGAACCACTGATTCTTAATTCACAAGGATAAATGACTTAGGGCTTGTTTTAGTTCTAGTTACTAAAATTATTTTTAATCACAATTTTTTTTTATATGTTTTACTTGATGTTTTAATTTTTAGATTACGATTTTTATTCCTTAATCCTTACCTAAGAATGTGAAGACTTAACTATTGTTTAGTAATTAGATTATAGGGACTGCCGTGATGGATGACTGAGTAAAAAATTTTTTTTTATACTGATGGCTGATTTTACCTAAGATTATTAAAATATTACTAGGTTCTGTAATTAAGACTGAGTACAAATTATATTTAGATTAAGATTGTTGTTCTTTAGGTACTCTTTTTTAGTAGGTATTTTGATTATTAGGTACTGTCGTCATGGATGACTAAGTAAAAAAATATTCGTTAAATTCTAATGGCTGTTTTCACCTAAGACTGTGTACGAATTACTTGTATGTTAAATATTAAGATTATTACTATAGGTACTGTCAAGACTGAGTATCTACAAATTATTTTAAGATTACGATTGTTGTTCTTACCTAAGATTGTACCAATTAGCTACTCTATTATTATTAGTATTTAGATTATTAGGTTAACTGTCGTCATAGATGACTGAGTACAAATTATTTGTCAAATTTTATTGTGATTTTTGTTCTCAAATAATACTTTATACCAAAAATATGTGCGAATATATGATTGCGTGAAATAAAACTATAAATATAAAGGTCATTATTTTAATTGCTATCCAAAACCTACATGATAAAGTCTTTTTCACATAACTTATTACAAACTATGTAACAAGGGTATAAAATACATATTATTTTGATACTCAATACACACCATTTTACATTGTACATCAACTATTTTATATATTTTTTCAGATTCACGATACTCTAAATCACTCGTTGAACATTTAAAAATATTAAGTAAAGACGATTTTATGGGCGTTTCAAAAACATCACAAATATTTTTCACCTCCTCAGCTTTTAGTAATATTTCACCAGTGGTTTCATCTGTTGAAATCAAATTCAACCCTAAGATTTGAGAGTCTTTATTTAAAAACCATTTGTTTTGCTTTTGTGGTGATAACGTAAAAGATTCAAAATGTAGATTAGTCATGGTTTTAGTTTTTTTCAAAAAAGGGTACACTGAAGACTTTTGGTTGGATAAATGCTCTCTTTCTATGCAACTTCTTTCAAGGAGTCTTCGTGCAACCTGTTGCAAAGGTTTATTTCCCTGTCTTAATAAATTCTTTATAGTATAAAGTTTGTTTTCGAATGGATATGTGCTGTATGTTTGTAAAATACCAAACTTTCGGACCTCATCAACAAGATGACTCAAATTATGAACATTGCTTGTTATATATTCAGCTCCGTAAAATGATTTATATTTTTCTACGAAAAATATCAGCAAACTTTCAGCGAGTCGCAAAAAGTGGGTATATTTGGCGCTGGAACAGATTGTAATAGCACAAAAAAAGCTCAAAAAATGACTATACCCCTCTGGGCTCAAAACGTGTTTAAGTATAATAAAACTTAAGTAAAAAAGAAACGATCTGTACTCCGAAGCTTTCCAATGTGCTAATACTTCGATTGTTCTTACAGACCGATGGATTTCTTTTGGCAACTGGCATTTGGATAAAAATGTAGATACTTTATCAATATCGCGTGCACACCATTTAGTTTTAAGTTTTCCAAAGTTGCCATCTCTCCAACCCATAAGTAATCGCTTCATAATACCGAGGTCAATTAGGTGTAAGGAATCCGATACTGGAAAATCTTCTATCATGTCAATGGATAGTTGAAGGAGTGGCGAATCAACCTTATGATGATTCCCATATTTCTTCAGGCGAAAGTCATCATCGGTTCTTTTTGGGTGATTGGTTCCTGGGAATGTCACAGTATGAGTAACATGTGAATATTCGCCTCGAATTGTACATTTCAAGCACCCATCCTTGGCGTTGAAGTTTGCAACCCCTAAAACAAAGAACATGATAAGTAAAAAATTGTTCTCTGCTATGACAAATTAATTAGACTAAACCATTTTTAGAAGTTACTTATTACCTTTGATTAAAGCTCTAGCCGGAGAATCGCATAAGAATGCTCTTATTTTAACGTCAACCTTACATGACTTTCCTTGTTTTGTTGTAATATCGAGCCCATTCTCCAATTCCTTCAATTCTGACACTGCAGGACCCAAATAAGCACTTAAATCGGATGGCTTTGATTGTCCTTCATATATACCAATTACTATGGGAGTTATATTTGACAATTCAAATATGTTGCATAAAATTGGCCACAACTGATGTCGTGAACTATTATAAATGGGTAGTCCATCAATATTTATATTCAGCGAAATTTGGGTCGGTACCTCAATTATTGATTCTAATATGTTTTTAAGTTGTATTTTTAAACCATTATGCCAAGAATGTCCTGAACAGATAGAATTTATACATATTTCCAAAGCATTCGTTTTCAGAAGAGTCCTTGGGTCCTTTGGTAGTACAAAAGGTAATCTTTTATTTAATATGCTAAACAAATCATGCAAGTGTGCTAGAGGAATATTACATTTAAGAGCCCACTGTCGTATGTTTTCACGAAACTCGTAATTTTCGTCCTCAGTGTTAGTTTCACACCAGTTTTCCTGGTCTTCATCGCTTGCTTCTTCTAAAATATTTTTTATTAGGTCACTAGAAAATGAACATGAGTTGCTTTCTTGGCTGTGATACGTTTCAGTGACAGCAACCTCATTTTGACGATTAGAAAAAATTACGGAACCACTAGTTTCATTGCTAATATCGCACTTTTTTTGGATAATCATGTTTTCACCTGTTTCTTGCATTTTTTGATATTTTGCAATAACTTTTCTTCTGAACCCACCACTTCGCTTCATTTGTGTCCATTTTTTCAAATCCATTATAGCTTTATTTCGAAAAATACTTAAAAAATCTTTAGCCTCGTGTCAATATTGCTTATTAGTTTCGATTTTGAAAATGCAAGATGCAGGATTAACTCAAGATTTCTTATCACTTTAAAGAGCAAAAGACTACTAATTACATACTATTACTTTTGTAAGAGTCAGCGTCCTTGCTTTTCCAAGATCACTAGCACAGCGTGTTCAATAATGGCGTTAGTAAGACAACGAGTCTTGTACAAATCCTGACGACGCACTTCTGAAGAGCTGGGTTAGTCTTGGACAAGACTTTTTTCAGAGTAGAAAACTTATCGTAAAGTTAAGGTCTTATATCTTGTTATCCTAGGACTAGTACTTGAAAATATCTTAATTTTTAATCTCTAATGCGCTTTCGAGGCTGAGTTTAGAAGATTATTGCTCTTGGCATTTAATAAGCACTAAGTAGTGCAAAACTAAACCAGCATACATTTACCAAAATTATTCTATGACTTTTTTAAGACTTTTTGCATTATAACCCGCATTTCTCAAGAGAATTTTGCTAGTTGGGCGGTTGCAGTCATTAGACAACCGTCGTTAAGCCATGTCAGAGGCCTATTGGGCGGCTTGAACAACTCTGACACTAGGCTAACCACTGCCCATACGATAAGTCTGTAAGTAATCTAAGTGAAGTAACGTTTAATGCTATATCAATTTGGTGCTATAATATACTCAGGGTTTAGGAACCTTTCTCATTTTCCTCATTTAAGTTGAAATGTTATAAAATTTACAATGCATTAATTTGACAGATACGATCTAATGTGGCAATAAATATCTTTACCTGAATGACGGCTTTTAAATCATTATAGCGCGTTGTTTTAATTTGATTTTGGGTTTAACATAATTTTGATTATAAAAGTAGTGGAGTAAATTTGCTGTGAGGGAATATAACCGCCTCATATCATTCTGTGAAGGGGGGAATTATGTAAAATATATAATACAATATACTAAAGATTCAGCCTTTCGTTTAATTATGAATTTATGAACCATGACGGGATGGCGACTATGGCATATCTCACGAATTCCTGGGGGTGACTTGTCCAGACATCTTTAGACAAAAATGTGCGTTAGTTGTTTTAATAAAATAAATTACTAATTTTAAAAGTTAATAACTTTGATGGAATTGATCTAGTTCATTCATCCACGTTTACATTAAATTATTCAGTTATCTGTTTTGTTGCACTGGTACCAAACTGAACTGAATAAGCCTGTTAGTTATAAATTGTTCAATGCGCTTTCACTCTCGATGTATAAGCGATTAAATGGTCAATATTGTACCATCATTTTTTGATTTTAAAGGACAAACTCAAACACTGAACTAATTAAAATTAATTTATTAGAAATTATATGTGTATATACCAGAATTATTTGTACAGAAGTACACATATATGTTAATTTACATCAGTTGATGCACTGCCAATTACCACTTGTCTCCCTGCAGTGCTTTGGTTCACCCACGGTTGTATGGAAGAGATTGCTACATTAGCGATAAGACCGCCGTTTGTACCTTATAGTTTTAAGAAAATTCATGTTACGATGTGATATTTTGATTTGGTGCAAGAAAGTGTATCTATCTATCTATAAAAAAATGTTTGACCTATAGAATTATTATATAGAACTATTACCAGCGAGTAATATGAAAATTTATAAAAGAAATTTGAAAGATTGGGGTAGCTGGAATTTTTTAGGATTCCATACCCCAAAGGTAAAACAGGACCCTATTACTAAGACTCCGCTGTCTGTCTGTTCACCAGTCACCAGGCTGTTTCTTATGAACCGTGATAGTTTGACAGCTGAAATTTTCACAGATGTATTTCTGTTGCCGCTATAACAACAAATACTTAAAAATGTAATGAAATATAATAATGGTACAGAATCCTTCGTCCGGTATTACTGAATGATCTCTCTATCTATCGACCCGTACGAAGCTGAGGTCGCTAGTCTATAGTATTAATTTTGAATGAACCAAAAATGGAATACAATTATATTTATCATTTTGGATGATTCTTCAATTGAACAGCCATAGTGTTAAATACAAATAAGGTTTAAGTTGCAAACAGAAATTCCATTTGACATTTAGCTTGAGTGGTAGTAAGACTATATTGTGCTAAGTATGTACATTATTATAATTTTGTAGCTTTTGTGTTTTTATTTAGTAGAATGACTTAGCACTATAGATTCCGAACAAATGGGATAACTAATAGTAAATGAGCAAAAAACTTACCGGTACTCATTTTAATGAGTTACATATTTCATTAAGTTAAAGACGTGGTTATACTTACAAGTTTACTCTAAGTTTTATTTTACTAGAACACTTTGTTAAGTAGGTGATAGTATTCCAATTAGAAGTAACTTGGGCATTACACAAGATTAAATTTCGAAAAATTATATAACGTCCGTCGTTAAGTAACGATCTGTCTTAATTTTAGTTATTTTTATGGGTATGCAACTTTGGCAAGTATAAAAAAAACATGTATCTTTTTATTATATGACATCGATTTGAATATATACGAGTCTTATTTATAGTTCAGTCTAGCGCTAGACGTGGCTCGCGATTCTATTTTTGCACCAATAACATATATATATGCCATTACATCTCTTTCTATTATAGCTCGTATGAATGGAACAAATTTACATATAACTGTCATACTACTAAAAATACTTATAATACGTGGGACAATGATGCGAACCGGGTGCCTCATTGGTCGACAGGTTCTATCGTATCGTTTATATGCCCTCAGTATTTTACGTGGAAACTAAATTATGCATACCACTAAACAAATAAGTATGGCGCAGTGACTAAGACAGTCGTCTCACCGCGCCGCTTTGTGTCGAGGGTTCAAGTCCCGCGCCGGGCAACTGTTTGTGTGACCCATAAATAGTTGTTCTGAATCTGGATGTAATTTGTGTTTGTAAAGTACCCCACGACTCAGCGATTAGATTCACTAGTGCGGGCGTTGTCTTAAAAAAATATATATACATATATCCTATAATATTATGAATGCGAAAGTTTGGGAGTATGAATGGATGTTTGTTACTCTTTCATGCAAATACTACCTAACTTACTTTGATGAAACTTTGTAGTAATATCTATACATATAATAAAATCGCAGGAAAGTCAAAACTGTACATTGAATATTTTTTAAAGGATACTTGGCGCGTAATCTACAACCGATATCGAAGCCAAAAATATAGTTTTTAGAAATTTTTGTCTGTGCGTCTGTTTGTCTGTATGTATGTCCGGGCTAAACTCAAAAAGTACTGCATGGATTTACTTCAAATTTTACATGAATATTACTAAGAGGTCGGGCCAACATATAGGCTACATATAGGCTATTATCACGTTTTCACTTACGGGAGAGGAGCTGTGATAATTTATAAAAATTAACGCGGGTAAAACCGCGGGGCACAGCTAGTAGCTTATATATCCGAATAACACATATGATATAATTTATAAAGTTTAACGCGAGTAAAACCTAGGGGCGTAGCTAGTACGTCATATCTCTATAATATAGCTCATATAAAAGTACTTGGCATACAAAAAACTGTCAAACTAGTAAAATTGCTAGATAGAAGATAAATGAATAAAATAAATATTTAATATTTATATATAATAAACTTGATTTTTTGCTGGTTTTATATAGTTCGGAACCCTTTGTACGCGAATCTGACTCGCACTTGGCCGGGTGTTTTTGTAACTATGTTTTGTTTGTGTGCCCCGCGGTTTACCTGCGTTAATCTTTATAAATTATCACAGCCCCTTCCCCGTAGGTGATAGCGTGATAATATGTAGCCTATATGTTGACCCGACCTCTTAGTAATATTCATGCAAAATTTGAAGTAAATCCATGCAGTACTTTTGAGTTTAGCCCGGACATACATTCAGACAAAGAGACAAACAGACCAAAATTCTAAAAACTATATTTTTGGCATCGATATCCAAATTAGATCACGACCCAAGTGTCCTTTAAAAAAAATGTTCATTGTACAGTTTTGTCTTTCCTACGATTTTATTATATAGAATTAAAATAATAGTTTGAAAAGATAATATAAACTTCAACATTCACTTTTACACACTGTGAAATCAGACAACGGATATAGGTACTACATATTATACTACTTTTTTTTGTAAATACATACTTATATAGATAATTACACACCGACACAGGACAAACAGACATGTATCATGCACACAAATATCTCTGTCCTGGGTGGGAATCGAACCCACGACCTGCAGCGTGAAAGGCAAGCATCTGCCAACCACGCCACCGGGCCCGTCATGAATCATTATGATGTTCTTTGTCATTTAATTGAATTGTGTGTGGTATATTTTTCCTTTTTAACAACTTTTAATAATTATGTGAAAAATAGCTATATACGAGTAATTATCAGGAAAATTTAAATAGGAAACTGTTTTTGTTGTCGCGATACTTAATATGTAAATAAAGTATATAAATTTTTATTTTAATGTGTTTATAGACTCGTTAATATAATATTTAATACTTTATTCTTAACTTAAAGTTTGATATAATTACTTAAAAAATAAATAATTCAAATAAATTAAAACAAATATATAAGGGTGGCTCGCGTACAACTAAAGTGATTTTTATGTCGTTTTTATATTATAGTACGAAACCCTTTGTGTGCGAATCCGACTCGCACTTGGCCGGTGTTTATGTAATTTTATTGTGTTTTTGAAAACAACTTCCAAAACAAAAACGAACAGTTTCCACAAATGTCTGATGGAACCGTCATTCAACAAATATGTTTTTTTTTTAAGACAACGCCCGCACTAGGGACTCGATTCCCTGTGTCGCGGGGTACTTTATAAACATATAATAGACGGACACAAATTACATCCAGAATAAGAACAACACACAAATAGTTGCACGGCGCGGGACTCGAAGCCGTGATACGAAGCGGCGAGGCGACTTTCAGCCGCTGCGTTTAATTGAATTGTGTATGGTTTATTTTTCTTTTTGTCATCATTTATAATGATGCGGAAAATAGTTATTCAATTAAATAAGAATCAATACAATATAAATAGCAAACGGTTATTGTGCTCTCAAAACTTAATATGTAAATGAGGTAGAAAAATATATTATTCAGACTAATAGATAAAGCTTGCATTTCTGCAACCCGTTTTAAAGTAATTTAATCACTAGAATGTCTTTAATGTCTTGAGGACTCTAAACTGTACACACCTAAAATATCTTGAATTACGTAGATACGTAGTTAGAAAGTTTGATTGTACGGCGGCGCAGCGGTTAAGAGAGTCTTCTTCCCACTTAGTGTCTCGGGTTCGATTCCCGCGTGGGACAACTATATGTGTGATAATAAGTTGTTTTGAGTCTAGATGTACAGACGCCAGCACATTGAACTACCCCAATCTGTCAAATATCAATTGGGGAAATTTGACAAATTGGGGTAGCTTGAAGTGCTGGCGTCTGTGCATGTGCAGTGCACCACAAATAATGAGTTTTATAGACAATTTCTACTGGGTACATTATTTTCATCATCTCCAATTATTTTAAATTATTTTAAACAATACAATTTTTTAAATTAAATACTTGCGATGTTATTTGCGCAATGTAACTTTAGATGAAGATGTAGATGAAAGAATTTTAAGAATCAGTCTTTTCACTATATTATATATTAATTTAAATTTAGAAGGAATGAATTAGTAAATGATTATTATTAAGTCACTGAAATACCGCTGAACTAATTACTTCTATGGATTCGGTCTAAAAAAACACGTAGTGACAACATTTTTTATCAATGTGCATTGAATTTATGTATTATTAATTAATGAGCTTACCAATATTCATTAGCAATTAGAGATTCGATGCTAAAAGTAATAGAAATACCTAGTTTTAGAACGTGGCGAACAAATTTATTAAAAATGATTTGTTACAATTTGCATTAAACTAAAGTATTTATTAATTTTTTTATTTGGCGATATTTATTTTAAGAGATTTTAAAAGTAAAAACGGAATTACCCATAGTGTCTGATCAAAAAACGTACATTTAAAACTAACTTTTGCAATTAGCGTTGATTTAAACTACTAATAGTGTAATATTACTCAATAGTTATTAAAATATAAAACATTAATATTAGTTCTACTTATTCCGGAATAAATTGAATAAAAACCACAAGATCATTTGATGTATACTTATATGTTGAATTTTTTTATTCCAAATATATTTTAATTAAATGCTTAAAAGATATATATTGTTAAGTAACGTAATAAATCGAAGACGGTAAATAATTAACTTATTTGATTTACCATGACAGATATAAATATATTAATTTCAGGATCGTTAAATAGATAAATACTTATTTAAATATTACGAAATACTTCCATTTATATGAATACAATCATTTACTCAAAAGTAAAAATAAACCCAAGAAATACTTTTACTTTAGCTGCCATGCTATTCTTTAATAGAGTATCTACTAATATGTATCGATAGAGGAAGTATCACATCCATTTATACAGTCGCATAAGTTTAACATAAAAAAAATTAAAATTAAAATCGTAAATAGTATCGTAATAAAAAACAAAACACAAACTTTTTTATTAGGTAACAATCAAAAAGTTTGGAGTAAAAACCAACGTCGTGGATCAAAGAAATAAATAAAAAATAAAAATAAACTTACAAATATGACAGACAGTCCCACACATACGACGTACCCCCATCCGCCTTCAGGCGGAACATATTCATATTTATCCAAATCCTCACTTCCAACATTTTTTTCTCCCGCACACATTGTCACAGTTCTTCTAATTCTATCCTTTTGCCAGCGGGGGGTTTTATAAATCCTACGTTATCACCAATCGCACAGATGCTGTTTGTTTTCAGCTTAAATATAACACCTTTATTGAGGGTACGAGTTGTCAACAGAATCCACGGGTTTCCCACAAACACAATTGACAAACAAGATAATAATCTTCTATGTGTATAAACGCTTTTTGTTATAAAACATATTTTTGATGCTGAAGAAATTATTTGAAATGGCACACAATTTTATGAACACGATATCTTCGGTCAAGTGTTCCGGAGAAGATGGCCCAATTGGTCGAATTACTGTTCAGTAAAGCTCGGCGCTGATTTATTTTAAGTTGAACACGCTGGCATACACGTGTAGAGTGACCACCATCCACCACTATCAATAAGGCTACCGACGTGAATCAAATTTTACATTAGCGAAGCTATTCAAATAGATAAACGAGCGTCAACACTGTTTTTTTTTTCTTCAGATTTACCATATCAGAATTAAAAAATAAAAGGGTCCAGGTAGTCGTGTATATGGTTGCGCAACATTTCGGTTTTTTGTCACTACACACTATTCCGGTTTGAAGGTATTTTTGTTAAGTATTTATTTTCACGAGTTACATTCTTGCATTGACGTCTGTGTTACTGTCTAGTAGATACTAATGTTGTGCAACTTTGATCATGTTACAAATTATTGTGTTAGGTGTAAATTAAATCGGGGTCAGCGGCTTATTATTGGTATAATTATATAGTTAAACGCTCGTATGTAATTGTACAAAATGTTACTTAAGATATTTTTTTGTTTTTAATGAATTAATTGTGAGTAGTCAGCTCTACGTGCGTGTATTGAAAACTGTGTACCTTTTTATATGAGATGGACGTGATGATACAATAATTATAAAAAATCTAGGCCTAAATCATTTATATAAAGACACGACTATAGATAGTGAATGCGGCCCTCTTATTTATAAAATCGAATTACAAATTATCTCTAAGAACTTAATTCTGGGTAAATAATAAAAACACACCGGCAAAATAAATTTACGAAGTCGCGGGAAGAAGCAGGTATTTTATAAAATGGCCGAATAATATTGATAACATAACTCATATTGATCTTAAGCTAACAAATTTAGTTCAATAAAATTTAACACCAATTGATTATCTTTGAACTTCATGGTATTATTAGCAATCAAAGTTTGAACCCAGGTTTATCGTACTAATAAAACAAAACTGTAATAAAGTTAGAAGGTTCATTCCATTCCAAATTCAAATTCATTTATTATGAACACAGTTAATAATAATTATTTATTTATTTCATTCGAATCATGGTTTACAGGATATTTATGTTAAAATGTATGCTTGACTTGTTTTCCCATTCAGTTATTAAATAAATTTAAAAAAATCACTACTTTTTATATAGTAGTAGATGAACCTGCTGAGTTTGTTTCGCTGGGTCTTCTCAGTTGGGGCGCATTGGATCCGGTGGTAGCATTAAAGCGCGACCGTCGTTTTAAACACAAGGTCCGTTGTAATAATAATACTGAATTCATACCTTAATATAGACAGAACCATTTAGACAATATGTAGTAAAATATAAATTTCAATACAAAATATTAAAAACTTCAACTAAACATAATCTCCTTGACAAGAACTTAATACAAGCAAGCTAAATATCACTACGATTATAAAATAAATTGTATAAATGTTTTAACATAACAAATAATAACTGTATTACTACAAACATGTTCTGACTATTTACAAGCGCTTTTTTAAAGTCTACGTGAATAAAAACCTTTTTTATTTTATTTAATTTATTTTATTTAAAACTTCTTGCTCCAATACCAAAATATATCTCGTAGTAAAAACAAAAAGTAGTCAAAGGAAATGTGAATATTAGTAACCCATAAGGAATACCTACTGAGGGTAATACAACTTTTCGCTAAGTCAAAGTTCAAAGGTACCAATAAAACCTTATTCAGGTTAGTTTAAAAGACTCGTGTCTCCTTCGCATGTTCATAGTTATACAATTCAAAAACGTATGTAAAAATACAATCTTTGCCCGTATACATCTTCAATTTATATTTTTATTTATTTATATCTTTTGACCATTTAGAGAGGATGAATGAAAGAAGATTGACCAAAGAAGTATACCTGGCCTGTGTGAATGGAACAACCGGAAGGGGAAGACCTCGTCGAACATTCTCTGACCAAATCGGAGACGTTCTCAAGAAAGGGCAGGTCAGAAGTACCCTAAACCGGCGAGCATGTATGAAGAATATAATGACAGTAATCGAGGCAAAAGACGTGTGCAATCATCGTGACAAATGGAAATCCGTTGTCTCTGCCTACCCCTCTAGGAAACAGGCGTAAGTCTATGTATGTATGTATATCTTCAATGGAAGCTCGCGGGAAGCCGCTGGATGCGGGCAGCGCAGGACCGGCTGTTGTGGAGATCCTTGGGGAGGCCTTTATCCAGCCTTTCTGTCTTTCGGCTGATATGAAGCTACTGTAAATAAATCTTAGCATCGTAGGTATTTTGTCATCTACATTTGTAACTTACATTCAAGCAGTAAACTTCAAAAAAATATGTATGTCACCGATAAAGTAAATTAATCTGGCGATGTACGGTCACAGTTTTACCCTGACCTAAGCAACAAAAAATATGTTACAGCTTAATTTTGCAAAATTATTTTGATAAATAAATTCACAGACAGATATGTTGAGTCTTTTGTTCCTTTTTTACTGTAGGGGTAATGTCAGAGTTTTTCCTGCCAACAGGACTGTGAATTAACGATATTGGAACGAAGTTCCTTATCGCGCGTTGTGAAAGGGGGCTAGACGGAAAAAAATCTTACGAAAAGTTGTCACGACACTTTTTGCAGCTGTGCGGCGTGCGCATGTTTCTCTGTCCGTCTCTCTCTCTCTCTCTCTCTCTCTCTCTTATAGAAAGCAAGCCAGATATTTTCATTTCTATTTCGCATTGAACAGTGTGGTGTCGCGACGATTAGTTTTGTTGAGTGTATACAGGTTTTTTGTACATAATAAATAATAAGAAATAACTTCGTTCTATCCGGGTGTCCCTTGACACCTCTCAAGTTTTTTTTTCTAATAACTAGAGCCGACACTGACAACTTTACATGCTATTTGAAGCATGGTATACTAGCAGTGGTTACCTTATTTTCAGAGTTCTTCAAGCTCTTCTGTCTCTGACATGGCTTAACGACTATTGCCTAATAGCTACAACCGGGACCGACACCTTAACGTGCTCTCCTAAGCACATAGATGCTTTCTTCATCTTCGATCGTAAATTAACCGGTTAGGGCTTACAAACATACTGTTCTCGAAGTATAGTTGTATTCGATTTCTTCGGAATTTAGATCAGCTCCATCATGTGTGTATCAATGACATAACGGATTTGCACGTGCTAAGACAGTCGCCTCACCGCTTCGTGTCGCGGGTTCGAGTCCCGCGCCGTACAACTATTTGTGTGACCCATAAATAGTTGTTCTGAGTCTGGATGTAATTTGTGTCCGTCTATTCTGAGTTAGTAAAGTACTCCGCGACATAGGGATTAGATTACATAGTGCGGGCGTAGTCTTTAAAAAAATGTATTATTAAATACGTGCTGACGTGTACGTGTTTCCAGTTCCTACCTTTAAATAAATAAAAATTAAATTAAAAAAGTTTTTTATTCACGTAGACTTTAAAAAAAACGCTTGTATATAGTCAGAAAATGTTTGTAGTAATTTATGAATATTTATAAACTTTTATGGTTCAATCCCTTTACCGAAGAACAATTCTGAGTCTGGGTGTTCTCTGTGTTCATGAATTATATATACTTGGAAAGTTCTTCACTATACAGGGATTTCCATCTCTAGAGCGGAAGTATTAAAAAAATATTGATTCATCATAATTATGTATAATATTGTGAACGTTCTAGTTTCATATCTAACAATACTAGGTATGACGATAAGCAAACTCGTTATAAGCCTACGAGAAGAGTAAAAACCGTTATTTGTTACGTTGAATCTATTCATTCATGGATAAGATTAATTTATCGTGTACTCCGTCTGTGTGTGTATTAGTGTAGGTGTGTGTGTGTGTGTGTTTTGGAAGTACGTACTTATTCATTGTTCTTACAATGAACACTTCTTTGTTGTATACATCTCTTCAAAGGGACATTTGAGTACGGTGGCCAATCGTAACAGAAACTATATGACATATTCAGGCACTCTCTATAGATTTACGTGCTCTTCAATTGCCTGTTTCGAGACTTTTAGGCCGCCTCGGGATTAGACTCGAGGGCATTATTATCTGCGGTGAAAAACATTATGGCTTGATCATTTTTTTATTGTACACATGGCTACATATCAAGCTATACATTTCCAGTATAAGCTGATCCCGCGTTGTATAGTATTTCCATACAATGAGAGGTCATGGAAATGTATAACTTGATATGAAGCCGTATGTATGAAATTACAAAGTTGCACTGTGTTATGGTATGTGGTCACCGTAGCCTATGTATGCTTATAATATCCGACTGCTTACAATACCAATAAGAGACTATAGCTTAGAGCAAGTGGTAGTTTATTCCACCCTCTGCGGACGTTGGAGGAAGTTTCGCTAAAACCATAACATACTAGATCGTAAAGAAGATTCTTGGATGTGAGGATAAGAGGTATCATGTTATGTAAATACTACCGTACTATACATATTTGGACATAGTATAAAAAAAATATCGTACTATTTTGCGGTTTCTCACAGACCGTATATAGATGTTTAGAAACATCCGTAATCAGAGTCTGCTAGCAGAGGTCAACCCAACAGGACGCCAGCACATCCAGCTAACCCAATCTGTCAAATTTCTTTTTTAGAGTTTTAACTTCATCACATAAGCATAAGGTTCACTTTCAATTGGAGAAATTTGACAGATAGGGTAGCTTGATGTGCTGGCGTCTGTACGTAAAAAAACATCACTACGAAATAGCGTTCAGGTTCATACATATTTATAACAAATATTTAATATATACATATAGGAAATATTTATACACAGCTTTTGAACTAGAAAAATACGAGTGAATTCGTTTTAACTCTTCATCGAATATTTTATGATCAACTCACAAACAAGTTAAAATTTATGACAATAATAATAAATGACACAACAAGGATATCGTTAACTTCGCTGTAACAATAGTGTCGAAGCCACTATATTGATTTTATAATGAAAGCCAATTTCTATTGTTGGCAAATGGTTTATTTGCAAAGTAGATAATTAAATTAAATAAAATTATTAGCTAATAATTAGAAAAAAACTACAGAAACCCTATTTACCCTAATAGGCGTCGCATAATACCTCCGCATCGCGTATGGGAAAAGTGCCCAGAAGGCTGGTGGCATTTCTATATGAAATTTTATTATTATACAATACATCATCATCAGCTTGATATCGTCCACTGCTGGACATAGGCATCCTCCAAAGCCCCTCGCTTACCGAAGTCGCCGCGTTTGGCATGCGAGTTGGCGACCGCAGTTAGGTGGTAGCTATAGTACACAGGTGGCGCTGCTGCTCTACTACCTGGTGTATCCCTTAGTCGCCCACAAAAATAACCATAAAAATATAATAATCCAAAAACTTATATCTTTGATTTTGATCAGCAATGAAACCGTATAATATGGTTATTAAAAAATTCATCTTTTTAGAATCTTGCGTAATCGGAGTCTGGTCGCAGAGAACAACTTAATACAAATTTGAAATACATTTTATCTCAAAAATACGAGTAATTCCACTTTAGCTCTTAATCGGAACTTTTATCAGTTATAAATTATTTCAATTGTACTAAAATACTATTGAAATCATTGCTGCTATTGTTTAATTTGGGCTGAGATTTAAATAAAAATTTAAATCATGTCTTTCGATTATACATAAAATCAAATCTTAGGAATAAATATCATACAACGAACTGAAATAACTTTTATTTAAAAATGTTTTAATTTCAATAACTTTTAGCCGTGAGAATTTTTAACCATAAATATATTTGGAAACTTCCCACCAACCCAATAGTGTGGCGTGGAAAATACCATATCACCAAAACAACCTTCACTTTTATACATATTTATAACAAATAGTTTTTTATTACACACTTGACATATATAAGAAATATTTTGTTCACTAGATAGAAATTTTAATTAAAAAAAATACAAGCGATTTCACTTTAGCTCTCAATCTCTTTATCTCATTTATCTTTAAGATCTAGAATTGATTAGAAATAAGTAAAATAGTCCATTATTTTTTTAAATTTACGTTATAAAATAAATGCTTCCACTACAATAATATTGGGTTCACCATTCTGTTATAGAATTGGTTATTTTGTATTGAAAATATTTCAACTGCAAAATAATACAACTGTCCCGCCTACGCGCAAAGGAATCTCAAAAGTTTTGTTAAATTGTTGTATAAATCATCAGCGTGATCGGAAATGTAACCAGTTTGATTATACTGTCCCTTTCGTTATATATTAAGAGAGGTAGGGCATAGCGTTTATTCGCTCAAAGAGCAGCCCGACTGGGGAAGTACCTCCACCTTACAGAAGACATTCCTTAATAATAACATTAATAATATTAATGTTGTGTTTCCGAGTGTGAGTAGAGTCGCCAGAGCTCATTGGGGTGGGGGGAAGGGTCAGCAACACTTGGTTGCTGACTCTTAAAGGCCGACAACGCACCCGCGACGCGTCTGGTGTTGCGAGTGTCTATGGGCGGCGGTGATCACTTACCATCAGGTGACCCACTTGCTCGTTTGTCGCCTTCTGATATAAAAAAAAAATAAAAAATAAATACCAAAGTTCCTTAATCTTAAGAATAATATATATACGACGAACGAATGGATTGTTTAGTTCTAGGCAGTAAACAATACATTGGTCACTAAACAATATTCATGTAGTCATGCATAAGATTTTATCATTTTAAAAACTTATTAGCCGTAGGTATTTAATAATCACAAGTTAATGTTAAAGTGTGTTTGAAGACGGTGTTTAGTTATTTAAAAACGGTTTAATTTAATTCACAACTTTTTAAAATTTGATTTAGTATGAAATAAACAAAATACATTTTAGCCCTAAAATTCTTAACTTCCAAATACTCTAATGAAGTTCATTATTACGCTGTACCCAAAATTACAAGCTTTCTTCAATCAGTCTTGGTTTGTCAAATTCATTCGAATAAATTACTCTTGATTTTGAAACAATTTTCTTATGTAGATGTACGCTAAAATAGAATCGACCACTGACATCAAAAGAAATTAGTTAACTTCTATAATTTGAAAAGAAAACCTTACTGAAGTCTGAAGAGTATGGATAAAAAAATGCAATGCACATCAACCATTCTAAATACAAAATTTTAAAGGATAGTCTCTTCCCTCATTATTCATCTTTATGTCATATTTTTCTTTTCTTAGGATAATAATATACCTACTTCTCTTCGTAACTGCTGGATTGATTCACATGGAATTAAGAGGAAATCTTAACAAATAGTTTCAGAAAATATATCAATAATTCCAGAACGTTTTGTAGATAAATCTTTGCCATACCTGCCAAAAAGCACTCGTATTTTAACGAAAATTACAAATATTGCAGTTAGTACGCACTTTCTTGTTGGTGTTAATGTTTGATTGTTTATTATTTATTTTTATATTTCGTGGGTTTTAATTTTTTTTTATAATTTTTTTTTTTTTTTTTAATTAAAAAAGACAACACCCGCATTAGGGTAATTTATCCCTGTGTCGCGGGGTACTTTACAAACATATAATAGACGGACACAAATTACATCCAGACTCAGAAGAACTATTTATGGGTCACACAAATAGTTGTCCGGCGCGGGACTCGAACCCGCGACACGAAACGGCGATGCGACTGTCTTGGCCGCTGCGCTACACGTGCAGTCAAATTACACGGCCATTGCGCCTTATAAATGACTGGCCCTGTATGATGACACGCTTTTTGACGATTTCTGGTTTTCGTGAAAATTATACACAGAATTACTCATGGTTTTCACAGCATAATTCTTTATATCCATGGATACAACTACGTAACTGAGAGAAATGTGATGATCAAAACTTGAAGGTTGTGAATATTTTGGGCCAGTTTTCTCATTGCTTTATTTTATGTTCTATCGTAGTGACTCTATTTTAATGAGATATTCTATTAAGTTATTATAAAAATGGACAAATGTATTAATATAATGTAAAATTAGTAACAAATTATCATTGGATATTTAGTAAAAAATAATATCCATTAAAATGTAATTTAACATAACGTAGGACCTAACTAATCCAATATATAATTTAGCGGGTATCATTATTTAGGAATGTAATATGATTAGGTTAATATTTAGCTAAGTAAACTATTTGGCCCTATTTATCTAATTAGAACCAAAAGTGACAACTTTAATTAATTAACTTCCCTTAGTTAATTAACTGTTCATAATCACTAAATAAGCAAAATAATTATAGCCGTTTTTTTTATGGCGTAACTAATTGAACTACATTAACTAAATATCTTTTATTTCTATGCCTTGTTGATTTAGCGGTAGCTTGTTCAATCGCTGATAACAAACTCTTGGGTTCAAGTCAGCTCCCAGGTCGTGTTCACTAGCCCTTTTTATCTGACTATATGAGGAATAGAAAGTGTATGTTTTGCGCAGATGGCTAGAATACACTTCGAGTGGCCATGATTGTTAAGTGTTACAAAATTATCAGTAGGTACTTTAGTTTGAAAAAGGAATATGTATAAAACAAGCCTGTGCCTTCCTCCACGTAAAAACCTTATTATAGCGCTTCATCATCATAATATCAACCCTGGACGACCCAAAAACGTCCATTGCTTGATAAAGGCCTCCCCAAAGTCTTCGACAATGGCCGGTCCTTCGCTCTTCGCATCCAGCGGCTTCCAGCGACTACTTTGCGCCGAAGCAATTTTTTATCATATCTACAAACCTACCTACTATTCACCATTTATTTTTTTATGTATAGGAGTAATAATATATAAATCCAGATAGCCATATTTATCAACAAAGTAATGGGTCAAAAGTTACTTCAAATTATTCTAAATTGGTCATTCCAATTAAGTTATTAAGCATGTAAGTCATCTCGCGATTATATTTACTATATTAACAAAGTATCCACTTTATTCTATGTCAAGGGGCAACGTTTCATTAGATATCATAACTTACACGTCAGAGAACTTGAAGGTATTTTTAAATAAGTGTCTAGATAACTTGTAGGTCACACAATGATCTTTGTAGTATAAGCACACCAAAGTCAGGTTTTGATTTTACATAACATAATACTTTCTTTGGTCTATAATATGTTATTCTAACACTGAAATAGGTTTTTAGTAATACTTGATAACTAATAAATTGATAGTTTAAGTTAGAACTGTGACCATCTAACACGATACACTATTGTTTGTGAACATCGGTGGACAGTTTCTTCATCTCTATAACACAATTTGCATATACCTACTCAATTTAACATACGAAAGAGCAGTCCATGGATTAATAAATTTTCGAAGAATCGTTCAGTCGAAGCAGCGTTTGGAGAGAAAAGGTTGTTTCGCAATAAATTCTCTTCGAACAATCGTTCAGTCTACTTTCGGTTCATCGAACATATGTCTCTCGCTACTACGTTACGGACCCTTTAACATATTATATTTCACGGCGTGGTTGCCTTTCACGCCGTAAGTTGTGGGTACGATTCTCATCCAGGACAGATATTTGTGTTCATGAACATGTCTGTTTGTCCGGAGTCTGAGTGTAATTATCTATATAAGTATGTATTAAAAAAAGAAATTCAGTAATCTGGTTTCCTTAGTCCAAGCTCTGCTTAGTTTGGCATCAGATGGCCGTGTGTGAATAGTGTCGTAGGATATTATTATATCGGTGCATAAAACTTCATTAAAATTGATCATAATAAACTTAAAATAAATAAATTGTAAAAAGATCTTGCAGTAAACAATAAATGCGTCAATCCTTCAAGGTAATGTAATCGGAAGCCTATGGTTTCTTATGTGTTATTCGCTGACATTGTTTCTATTCTTACTTCATATACGAACAAAAAACGCCGGAACTTAATTTTACATACAATACAAAAGAAAACATTAAAATAAAATGAAAAACACAGCTTAAAACACAACTACAACAATAAAATATTAAATACACTATTAAAATAAATGTATATAGATTAAAACTGAAACTATGAAACCGCATAATTTACTAGGCACAAAAATAGATAGTGACTCTAAATAAATTGTATTGTTTTGCAGTAAAAATCCTATAAACGTCATATTAAAAAGAATTCAAACTCATGAATCACATTCAAAACATTACAAACACAAAAAAACTTGTGTGTACTTATGTACACGCGTTAGAAGTTATACTTCTTAATATACAACTTGAACGTAGTTATCAATTTTCATACCACCTAGAACTAACGTCATGCTGTTATTTTTGCGATTTGCGCGCGCGCGCATCGTAAAAATTCACTCTCATACCACCTAGAACTAACTTCATGCTGTTAAATTTTTTGGTGTCGGTGTGCGCGCGCATCGTAAAAATTCACTCTCATCATTTTTCTCCATCGCCCCAAAAGAAGTATAACTTCAAAACCGAATTCATTTACGCCATATAAAAGAAAAGAATTTAATACATACACTTACAACCTACGCTTGGTTTAGCCATAAGTATATAGTAATATGGGGAAATAGCACAGACTCCCACACTTTGCATATTGCAAAAAAATAATCTGCATACTGACTAATCTAGAACAAACTGATAACCATAAACGATATTTTATCATATATAAAACGCTTACCTCACCATTTATGTATTTAAGAGATATGCAAATCTGTAAAACATTAAATACATAAAATAAAAACACACTGAGAGATAATTTAGACACCCAAACAGATGACAAATTTATCGACTAGCAGTACACTCCTATAGCTAAAATAATATCTAATAATGACGTCCAGACCGAATTTCGGCCACTGCGGCCAGTCTCAATAGAGCCTAGCCAATTGCGCAGGATATATTATAGTGCACAAGTGTGTGCGCAAACACAGGGGCACTTTCTATTCCATCACTCTCATGATCCGATGGGACGAGTCGCGACACGACCGAAAGAGGTCAGGTACAGGACCGACGGCTTAACGTGCTATCCGAGGGACGAGGGTGTAATACCGCCAATTCCCAGACTTAGGGCTGGCACTGGACTTTTTACGGAAAATACCCAAAATAACTTATAGGCCCGACCCGACATAAAATCGTAATAAGAAGTTACTGTATACTGCTCTCAATAGTCAAGGCCTCAATGTGACGTCTTGCAACGGTTAGGAATGCATTTTCCGTGCATGAGAATATATCGATAGTTGAGTCTCGATATCATTGATATAGCGAACGGCGCGGGACAGAGGTGCATTTAAATATAATTTAACAATCACAACATTAACAGAAATTAGCTTCTTGCGTGAGTCAATGATCAAACTGCACATGCAGACCGATCCAGTAACTGACATAAGGGCAATCTAGCCTGTTTTCTATGACGGTCAAGACGGAGTTTCGGCTGGCCCGAACTCTGCTTAGCATGGACGCGCACCGCTTGCTCAGAGTAGCGTAGAAGCAATCGATGCGTGCGCCCGCAAACATACGTGATGCACTACTTAATGTAATTTATTAATACATTTATAATTTCAAATTGAAATTAATTACATAGTACTATAAAAATTCTCTCTTTAATTTGTGAAACTAAATTTAGTAGTAATATCATGTTTTTATTGCTCGTGATGTGTATACACATCACGAGCAATAAAAACATAAGACAGATTTATTTTAGTAATGTATTATACAATACATTACGAAAATAAATTTAAATAAAATTCGTAATGACAGTAACTGTTTTAAAAAATTAAGACCGACTTCTGTTCTTATTTACAAAAAAGCATTTTAACATATCTATTTTTTTGGTAATCTATTAAAAATCGGGTCGATTCGTTTATAAAATGAATACTTGTTTCTAAATTTCAGAAAAAAAATGTTAATTCTTTATTTAATAGCAAATTAAAATATTTTATTCTAATGAAAGAACCGGACACTTTTTATCGATTTAAATATTTCGTGCACTTTAGAGAAATCCCACTAAATAATGGACATTTAATATATTATGCTATTTTCAACCTTATTTGAATGAGAAGAATAATAAAATGATTGTATAACATTTTTGTATCGCCTTTATTAACATATACCGGTTGTTATAAATAATTACAAAAACAGTTGAAAACTTATGAGGTTTCTCAAAACGAGAGGAGTCGTCGAGGAGTCGCAACAAAGATTCCGGCACGCTTGTCACTTTAGATTAAGCACACTTTAAGTGGGAACAATAAAAATGTCCTCCTAGCCGAATTTCGGCCACGGCGGGCAGTTTCAATCGAGACTCGCCGACTAGCCATCTATACAACATGTAACGTAATTAACGCACGCCCTCAAACACCCAATTAGAATATTATATTGTAATCATAATACATACACTGAATTTTTAATTTAACATGTATATGCATTGTTATTTACCAAGCTAGTTTCTTGGAATATGGTTTATTTTTCTTTATTTTGTATTGAATGATGGAATTTTTATGAATAGGTACATATAAAACTGCGATTTTAAAAGTCGTCTGTACAGGGTTAATATGACAATAATTTCCGTAGTTTTTATTATTTTGGAATAAAATAGTACCCATAATAAAAATGATATAAATCGATTCAGTAAACGATTCTGAACAAACTATTTCCAGGGTGTGCATTAATTAAGTTACATGTTGTATAAGATGGGATGACTTGCGACACGACCGGAAAGTGGTCAGGACCGACGTCGTTACGTGCTCGCTGAGCCACGTGGGTATAATACCGCCAACTCCCGGGCTTCGGGCTGATACTGAGGATTTTATATTTTTTTATAGAAATATATGCGAAAATCACTTTTGGCCCGACCCGGGATTTGAACCCAAGACCACTCGTTATCTGCGGTTCAATACCCAAATTGAAACCTAGCCGTAAAGAGAACACTTTTTTATTTTTTATTTCTAAATAATTAAAACGACGGAAATTATTGTCATATGAACCCTGTACAGTCAAGGAATGGACCGTAAGTCAAAGTAATAAGTCTTTTAAATCGCAGTTTTATTTGTATTCATACAAATTCCATCACTCAATACAAAATGAAGAGAAATAAACTTTATTCCAAGAAACGAATTTAGTAAATAACAATGCATATACATGTTAAATTAAATATTCAGTGTATGTGTTATGATTACAACATAATATACTAATTGGGGTGTTTAAGGGATTTAATGTTCTCAAAACGGTACCTATTATACTGTTTGTTACTTAATTTACAAAGAACAGTAACAAATAATAAATGATCCAGCTGTTATAGACTATTCTCATTGAACGCATCAACCGTAACATATATTTAAAAATAATAAACATCCAGACTACACTTTATAGGAATGTCTGTAAATTCATAATATTAATTTCATATTCTTAATAAGCTTGCTTAGAGGATACAGGGCATTTGAGTAATAAATGACCCGGCTGATATAAACTATTCTCATCTATCACATTAACCGTAACATATATTTAGAAATATTTTATTCTTATCTTGAAGAATAAACAACCTGATAAGACCTTATAAAAATGTCTGCGAATTCTTAATATAATTTTCATATTCTTACAAAATTAGCTTAGAAAATAAAGAGTGTTTGGTAACTCTGGGCAACCATATTAACTGGTTATATCATCACAACGGTGATAGTGTATGACAATAATATAGTAATTTGGGTCATAAAGCCACGAAATTAGTAAGTCCATATTCCTCTAGTATTTACTATCGCCAACCCGTCTGCCAAGCGTGGCAATTATGGCATACTAGCTGTGCCCCGCGGTTTTACCCGCGTTCATCATATCAGCCAAAAGACGTTCACTGCTGGACAAAGGCCTCCCCACAAGATCTCCACAATTGCCAGTCTTGCGCTTTTCGCATCCAGCAGCGACCCACACAAGATCATCGGTCCATCTTGTAGGGGGCTTGCCCACGCTGCGTCCTCCCGTTCGTGGTCGCCACTCGAGAACCTTTCTGCCCCAACGGCCGTCGTTTCTACGAGCTATGTGCCCCGCCCAATGCCACTTCAGTTTTACCTGCGTTAAACTTTATAAATTATAGCCTTTGTTAATACAGGCTGTCACCTAACTCCACACCAAATTTTATTAAAATCGCTCCTGCCGTTTAGACGTGAAGGAGTAACATACGCACTCACACACTCACAAACTTTCGCCTGTATAATATTAGTGTGACTTCACAAACAACAGTGAAACGGTGACGTTCACTGTTGTTTGTGTAGTAATTTATATTTTTTTTTTTATGTTGTATATGTTATTAGTGTAGTATTATAATAAATAAAAGTAGTGTAGTATAATATTAGTGTGATACCTCTAAATGGTGCACACAACTCCATTGTGGAAATCTTTTAGGGAAACCTTTGTCCAGCAGTAACGTCATTCGGCTGATGTGATAATGATGATGATCTACTAACTAGTGCCAAAATGCAGTCTTGTGGCGGGCGAATAATTCGTTTAATATATAAAGTAAGAAATTCGATGTTGATGTTTTTAATACCAAACTAGAAACGGTGAGTACCGCAGCACAGCCAAGATATTTTCTCTGATTTCATTGTTATCTTACAGGTAGTTCATATTTTCTTAATATTTAATAAGTAGAAATAATCATTAGCTTGAAGAGCTCATAGCCATATACTCTCACTTAATTTTGGAGCATCTCAGTGCTTCGGAGCGCACGTTTATCTGTCGGTCCCGGTTGTAACAATTAGGCAACAGTCGTTAAGTCATGTCAGAGACTGGGCGGCTTGAACAACTCTGACAATAGGGCAACCACTGCTAATACGATAAATAAGTAAGTACGTTTCATTTATTTAGTCGTTATACGGCTAAAAAAATCCGAATTCATATTCGTGAAGACGTATAAATGGTTACTTATTATTTGCACCTTATATTTAATCCCCTATAAGTGATGGACTTCCTAATAGTGTAAAAAACTAAAACAATAAGCAAAAGATATTATTATTTGAAGTATGCATAATAATAATATTTACTTATTTATTTACAAATTAAACAAATATAGCTAACATATATATGTAATGGCTTGAGAAATCTTAGAAAATATACCTTATCATTACGAGTGTGTTAATTTCATTGAATTTCAAGAAATTACCAATTGCAATTTCTATATAACCCTTGGGTGTGTTCTAGATACATACATTGGATGAGTGAATTAGGGAAGTTATAGGTATATTAAGGATAAAATAAGCAATTGTTTCGCTAATTTCAGTATCTTAAGCTTTTATTAGAACACAATTAAATGATTAAGGTAACGAAACGTAAGTACTAAGGACATGAATTATATAATCTATTTTATCTTATCTTATCTTTGTTGAGGTGTACTTGCGTACAGCACTTCGACCCGTTAGGATCTTTTGTACCAATCTAATAATCTATACTAATATTATAAAGAGGTAACGTTTGTGAGTTTGTGAGGATCTACTAAACCGATTATCAAAATTATTTCACCAATAGAAAGCTAGGTTATTGTGGAGTGTCATAGGATTTTAAAAAATCCAAAACTAATGACGAATCTTTACTTAAACTTGAAAAATGTAATCCAAGTTGTAGGACAAACGGGCAGGGACAACAATATTTATAACGCGGAACGAAGTCAGCGGGCACTGCTAGTAATCTATATTAGTGATGTCCTAAGTAGTCATAGTTTCTTGGTTAAGAGATTTTCTTCCAACTTCTGACAACCCACTTCAAATTAAGCAACCTATATAATATTCATGTCGCAAAAGGTTATCTACATTGACGTTTAAATTTTAAAAACAAATCAATTTAGGAACAGGGCTATAAATTATATTGAAGGTAGTAGTAAAATAAAATATTTATTACGGAATTGGATTTTACCATTAACAACGTGGTTCTAATAAATTCATTAAAACGCGGTAGTGATTTCTCATTAGGAAAGTATTTCGATTAAGTACTCCAAAATAGTTTATAAAAATAGTTAGATAGTTAATTTAACAGATTAGCTAAACACTAATATATTAATTACCCTAGCTGCCTCGACAGTGTGGCTCAATTACAGATAAAGAGGTTTAAATTCCGTTTAAAAGGCTTGTTAGAATTTTTAAGCAAGAACTTCCAGACCAGACTGACGTCGTGGTAAGTGGCCCTGACTGAATGCCCACCGAGGAGGACGAAGATCTTAATGTGATGAATATTTTATTTAATCGATGAGAGAACAAAATTTTAACTCGACCATTTCGAAAGCATTTACAATCGTAATCAGTAAAACATCTCATACAAAAAAATACATCCATATCATCTACATGTATGGTTGTCTAACAAAGTGCGTTTCACATGAAACTTTTTACCGCTTTATTACTAAAAAAACTATATAATTTATATAATTAAGAATGAGAAAATTCCTTGGTGCCCTGGGATTATGACGGTCACCGTAGCCTAGTTGGTAGTGCTCCTGCCTACGAAGCTGGTGGTTCTGTGTTCGAATCCCGGTAAGTGCAAATATTTGTGTGATGAGCACCAATATTTGTTTCTGAGTCATGGATGTTTTCTATGTATATAAGTATTTATCTATCTATAGTAGTATATCGTCGCCTGGTACCCATAGCACAAGCTTTGCTTAGTTTGGGGCTAGGATGATCTGTGTGACATTGTCCCCAGATATTATTATTATTATTAAATTAAATAATAATAATATCCTGGGACATTATTTACACACAGCTGACACAGCCATCTGATTCCAAACTAAGAAGAGCTTGTACTATGGAAACCAGATAACTGATATACTACATTTTCTTTTGTAAATACATACTTATAGATAATTACAGGACAAACAGACATGTTCATGCACACAAATATCTGTCCTGAGTGGGAATCAAACCCACGACCTCCGGCGTGAAAAACAAGCATTTTCCAACCACTCCAACAGGTTCGTCGTGATTTAATATAAGAACACTAACTTCATCTCTATCAATTTTATGGTTTATATCAAATAAAACATGTGATTAACAAAAAAGCAAAACTAGGGCGAGGGTCGAGAACTGTAATTTTATTATATTGGCATTACAAAGCTGGTTTTTAGTGAGTTGAAAACGGTGTAAACCTCCAGCCTCCACACAAGAATCAAAACATCATAAATATGAAACCTCTGTTTGTTTTCACAAGAACAATAAATTTGTACTACTATCTAAATCTTATTAAATAATTATGTCTATGTTATCAAAATAATGTACTTTGCACGAATGTTTGTTTGTATTCTGATTGGTAACTTTAGAATACCCGAGAGTTACAATAATACCTAAATGAATCTAGACTATGCAATTAAACAGTTATCAAAAGTAGAAGTATGAATGCAACAGTCAGAAAATATAATCTTATATATATAAAATCAATTGCTGTTCGTTAGTCTCGCTAAAACTCAAGAACGGCTGAACGGATTTAAAGGTAAAAATTTAAAAAAAAATGCGGCGATAACCCTTAAAACAACCCTTTTCCTTTTCCCATATGAACGTTTTCATTGAGATTATTTTATACAAAAGTTTAGGTCCTTTATTTATCGATTATAAAATAAATAATAAATAAAAATTGATTGAGGCTATATAATGTCTGCCGGGTCAACTAGTCGTTTATATAAAAGGTTTTTAGTTGCATACGATTAGCACTATTTTTTATTTTTTTCTATACAATGTAATTTCTTGACAATAACTTGATACGAGCTAGCTAAATATCATTTCTGTAATAAAATAAATTTTATAAATGTTTTCATACAACATGTACCTAAATATCTATGTTACTAGAAATAATATCTAATGTATACAACTATATTACTACAAACATGTTCTGACTATTTACAAGCGCTTTTTAAAGTCTACGTGAATAAAAACCTTTTTTATTTTATTTTATATTTATTTATTTTACGTAAATCTTTTTGTAACAGAATCGGCAACATCAATTAAAAATGTAAGCGATAGAAAAGTAACTTGTGCAATAACTTTGCAAGATTATAATGTGTAAAATTAGTCATAATATTTATATTTTGTAATCTAGTATTTAATTATTAGAAAAATGCTATCATAACGACAGTGTGTTCTTAGATCCTTATGCCCTAAACTACGGGACTTACTACCGAATGAATATAGAATGGCCCTAAATTTTCTGAAATCAGATTTTTACATTTCGATAGCCGGATAACACGGTAAACAATATTTCGATATTGGCTTTACTTTTTTTTGTCAAAATTTATGATTCCTATGCAAAACCAATATATATCCAATGCACGAGTTTTACGCCAGGCAGTAAAAGCTGACCGTAAATAGAACGGAACAATGAAAACAAAGTTAAACCTATCCCCACCCAAATTTGCTAGTAACTAGTTTGTATGTAGCTACACGTTCACAATTTGGAATTTGATTTGAAATGTGATGTTGGCAGTGTTGTTAGTTGGAGAGAGAGGAAAACAAAAGAAGATCTAGAAATAGTAGAAAATCACATTAGACAGTAGAATATGAAAGATGTAGAAACACGTATTATGGCATGCGACACTAAAATTATGGAAACATAAAGCGCAGGAGATGTCGTGGCAGACTAAGGATGATTTGCGAACCACTTCAATCAAATCAATAAAAGCACTTTGGGCTTTAAGGCAAAACACAATATATAAATTTACTATATAAGTAGATCTCATGTGTTAACCGTACCTGTGTACCTATATATTTATGTTACAAGAAATAATAATGTATACAACTATATTACTACAAACATGTTCTGACTATTTACAAGCGCTTTTTTAAAGCCTACGTGAATAAAAACCTTTTTTATTTTATTTTATAACCAACCATTAACTATTGTTTGAGTATTGTGGGCTCTCCTTTTATAGGCACCCTTCACAAAACACAAAATCTACACCTCATTATTTTAATTTACGATTATACAATAGAGCATGGCTTTTTGCAGTTCATGTACAACTAAATTAAACATCCTGTTCACCCACAAAAACTATTAGACATCCTAATTATTTAATGCGTATAAAATACCACATCAAAAAAGATTAACCGGCATACTAGGGCAATCATTTCTTACACACATTCTCAATTGATTGATCATTTAATTCGCTGCCGACAAATATGCGTGTAAGTTTGCTGAGATTCCATGAAAACAATAATTAAAAATGTAAAGATTTTGGTACGAAAAAAAAAGTTTTATGCATATATAGCATATCCCCAGATGATTCATGGTGGAGGCCTCTCTTCTAGGCACATAACAACTCACCTAGGTTCGCCAAGCGAAGGCGAAGACGAGCATGTGCTTGTCGATACATTATCACTTGCCATTCCTGGACGTCACTTAGGATCTTCACTTCTATACAAATTCTGTTTACTTCTTCTACTCTATCGTGTGCGTTTTCATACGGGGCGATATTTGTTGCCGCCGACTTCGGGGCCTCGACGAAGGGCGACTTGTCCATTTTATGGCTACGCGTAGACTATGGAGGGCTCACCCGAATCTACGCGTGTCTGTACAGGTCCCCTGGCAGTGATCCGAGGTCGATTCAACTCATCGAGAACGTCCAAAAGGGGATTGACCTAATATTGGAACAGTGTCCGTCCGCGGAGGTGGTGGTCCTTGGAGATTTCAACGTCCACCACAGAGAGTGGTTGGGATCCTAGACCACTGACCTTCCTGGTCGTACAGTTTTCAATATGGCCTTGGCCTATGGTCTCTCCCAACTGGTAATACAGCCCAACCGTATTCCAGACATAGAGAACCATGAACCCTCCTTGTTGGATCTTCTGCTGACAACTCATCCGCACGGTTATAGGGCGGTGGTCCATGCTCCCCTAGGATCATCTGACCACTGCCTTATCCAAAGCTCCCCCCCTGTTGCGCGTCCTGACCGCACTCCTGCCGTCGGTTCCCGCAGAGTCTGGCAATATGAATTAGCAGATTGGGATGAACTGCGTGAGTTTTTTGCGTTCTACCCTTGGAAGCGGTTCTGCTTTTCCACCGAAGAGACGGTGCTACAGGGGATGGAACTTTTCATCCCTTGTGGCAAAATTCCCGTTGGCGGCCGCAGTCGCCCCTGGTTCAACAAAGCCAGTAGGGATGCCGCGCGCCGCAAGCAGTCTGCATATCTGGTGTGGGATAAGGCCCGGAAAAATCAAGATCCGGAAGTCAAGGTGGAGAAGCGGAAGTTCAATGCCGCTTCTAGGTCCTACAAGAGAGTAATTGCCAAGGCAGAACATTTTGCCAGAGTTGGCGAGCGACTAGGAAAGTATCGGGAAGTTCAAAGGGTTGGCGACATTTTTTATAAAGAATGTCAATTATTGATAATATATTTTTTTTCATATCATTATGGATGATTATAAAATTTATTCGATTCAAGCGGCTCTTTCGATTTCGTTTATTTGTATATTCTAATATTGAAAATTGCACTTACAATATTTTAACAAACAAATATAATATTATTTAGGAATTTCTAATATTTTTGATAGTGAAATACAGTTTTGTATTCGCAGAAACTCTTCTTTAGGTGAATTAATTTTTTAATTCGTTAAGTAGTTTAAAAATTTGTCTAATTCAAATAAGCTAACATAAAAAACCATATCTTATCCCTATATAATATTAGTTTAAGTACTGTAACACTTAATGTAGGGTAAATAACATTTAATCCATCAATCCCCTTTTTACTTGACACCTACATTATGTTGTTTATATGTTTTACCAATATGGTTTAGCAAATGTCCGGTGGGATAGAAAATGTAATGATAATTTGTTGCTTCGTCCTTTCCGAACCATAAAATTTAGAAGTATTAATTAAATAAAATTTAGAAAATTGGTTTTAGACACATTTAGACCGACGACCGGTTGTCTAAATAGTCAATAAAATATTTCATTAAAATAGCGTTTTAGGTTATCGTTAGTTTAGTTAAGTAGGTGTAATAATCGCATTTAATAATTATTAATGCAGCCAATGCCGTGGGGTTTTCCGCCTATAAAGAATAACGGAGCCACCCCATATCATCCCGTAGGTGTCGTAACAGCCGACTAAGGATACCGGGTAGTCGGGTAAAAGTACTACCTGTGTACTAGCGGCCACCTAACTGCGGTCGCGAATTCGCAAGCCGAGCGCGATGACTACAGCAAACCCTTCCAAATAGCAACGTTGTAAAATCCTTCGGGCAAGCCAACAGTGAACATTATCAACATGATGATGTATGTAATAATTGTATTATTATGTCCAAGCCTTTACAAATTAATTTCGATTGTTATCGTGTCCACTTTGTCCTACATATTATATTGAGGTGAACATTCAGGAAGTTATTAAAATGAAATATCTTATAAACATAATTGAACTAGCTACATTTACCTACTATAAAACTTATTAATATCAAATACTAGGTTATAAAGTAATCAAGTCGTAAACAAATCAAAAACATTAGTAACCTTTATATTACTATACCTATTTTTAAGTTAGTTCGTATTGTCGATCTAAAATCGGGACTAGTCTTTCCCTTTTACCCACAACTGCAACTCCTGTAAGCCAGGATTAACAGTGACACACAATGAATTGAAACTGAGCGGTGAGGCTCATGCATGTCCCGGAGAATCGCTTTAACTGTCTTGGATACCGCAATGAATTTTATTAGAAAGACACAAGGAGGAGTTAAAAAATGAATAGTTAGAAGATGAAAGTGTTGTCGATCTACTAAGTAGGGCTTGTACTACGAATACTAGACAATCTAGATTAAATTGATGGCATAGAATATTGCCACCCCATCTCGTCCCGTGGGGGGGGGGGGGGCGTAGAAGTCGTTGCGAACGGGCAGCAGCCTTTCTCTGGGTACTATTACCATCGTACTGCGATCGCCATCCCGTCTTCCAAGTGTGGCGATTATAGCATATCCTTCCAAATGACGTCTCCCACCTCCATTGTGGAAATCTTTTGAGGAGGCCTTTGTCCAGCAGTCGACGTGATTCGGTTGACATGATGAATAAGAAGCAGGTGTATTTTTTTTTTCTATGTATGTCACGCGCTTTTTTCCTTGTTTGGTATTCGATGTTTAATTATTTTGTTTATGGGAATGATTTCGGCATGTTCAGATAAAAAATTTAACTGCAAGTTTCTGTCGGTTGTCTTTAAGTAAAATTGAAATCGGTTTTATATTTTCTAAACATTAATTATTTATTATATTATACGTAATAAAAATAAAGTCATCAATCAAAAACTGACATGTTTACAGTTCTATATAAAAGATCAATTTTGTAACTATTATTAAATTGATCATTTATATGGCCATGTTTCTAGAACAAATCTTTAGTACCTACTTTAATTTCCTTGTTAGGATATTAGAAAGGGAACTCGCAAATTTGATTTACTGGTATCAATCGTTCGTAGCGTAATGGCTAGGGCCTCCACTCTAGATAAATAAAAGACTTGAATAAAGTGAATGATTTCCCAGATAAAGATTAGATTTATGTTTAGAATTGTTTATAATACTATAACACCGTAACCCATTCATTTGCATTATTGAATACGGAATTAGTACCAACATTAGAATCCGATTATATCGGTAGTACTTAGAGACCTCCGGTAATGAACTCACGTAAATCTCCATATGAACTAAGACATTATAGTTATATAAATTTGTAAGAAGAAGAAGAACTTTTGACTGATTATAATTTTTGAACAAGAAAGTTTCGACAAGGGACTGTCGAATAAAAAATATTATTATTAAAGTCACATACATACAAAATAAAACTGCAGCTTTTGAAATGCTCACATATATTTATTATTGTAATAAGATTACAAACTAAGGACTTATAAAGAAAATTAATTAAATTATAAATTCTATGTTGTTCCAAATCAACAAAAAAATTTCCTTATGATAAAATGAAACAAATTCTGAAAAAATGTTAACAGTTGACGGTTTTGAGGAAAGAAGAGAACCATTCACTTGTGCTTTATAAATAAAAAGTGGTAGAGGTAAAAGTGTAGTAGTAAGTAGTGCTATATTATTCATTAGGCATCTAAAACTCTTGTTTTGTGATACGCTACACCAAAGACTTTAAAAAGATTAGCATTGAATAATGCTGTAATACTGCAAAGTATGCTGTTGACTCTTACGAAGCATCCCGCAGTATTACAGTACATAGGTACCGCAATAATTTCACACATAAATTCTTCTTACTAAAATGTTCAACCACCTATAATGACCGCCCGCAATATTACGAGAAGTATTCCATATCTACGCACTCAGAGACATTGGACGTCTTATTTCACAAGCTGCTCGGGTACTCAATGGATTGTCCCGATAAAGCGCCTAATAAAATTTCAAGATCCTGTCCAGTCCAGCATGGTACAGGTACTTGCGTAAAACGGTTCGAAATGTAAACTCCCAGACTCCACGGCTATGTGGAGTATTAATCACCAACACTGACCTTTGCGATATACACCATGTCAACGCCCGATAATTATTAAGAATAATAAGCCAATGGTCTCGTTTATTTGTGTTTTGCTACGGTTCGATTATTGTGCTATTTACAATTTTCGTTTATCTATATATAAATAAAAATGAATCACCGAAATGTTTTTACGCTTCTAACTTGCAAACGACTGCACCGAATTGGATAAATCTTTCTTTTATGTGTTATTTACTGTCAGGAGAAGTTTAGTATGAAAAACATTTTAAAATATTAGAAAAGTGAGAGTGAGAATGATACAAAAGACTGATACGTTCTTTTTCTCGCCGGAACGAAAATGCATGCATCAAAATAATTATTAAAATATTGGACTTTAGACAGTATTTATGGCAGTACGAAGTTCGCCGGGACAGCTAGTAATCAATATATTGAAATTTATTAACACTTTTTGTCATTTGTAATTTGTTTTATGTTGATGCGTCTTCGACTCGAGTACCTTTCTGCCCCAACGGCAGTCAGTTCTACACACTATATGTCCCGCCCACTAGCTCTTTAGCTTGTCTAATATTTGGGCTATTTCGGTGGTTTCTGATTCAGCGTCGCAGGAAAACTCCGACCTTAGCCATTGTTCTTTGGATGACCCTGAGCCTTCTAATGAGTGCCTGACCATTATGAATGTTGTTGTTAATGGCAACACACACTGGTTTAAGATTTTAGGTTTGAGACATTGCGGCATTTTGGACGAGAAGATTTTACGTAGCTTTCCGAGCGTCGCGTCGCTCAGCCGAGTTGGATTTTACGGTCGACCTCCTCTTTATATTTTTAATTTGCCAGTAATATTAAAATAGTTCCCCTGAATATATGTACATACTCGTATGTATCTATCATCCCAGTCTCCCCTTGTAACATAATTACTAAACTAGTTCTTTCATAAAAACAAATATACCAAATTTTAATTCGATCTAACATTGTAATTAAAACACCTAATCAGAATGTCTACCGTTTGAATTGTTTTATGGGCAATGAAATTCAATATACATATACTAGATATTTTATTGGGTATAATTTGTTTTTTATGACCATGAATAACAATATACTAAATATCGGTTTTGTCGCAGGTAATTAAAAAAGGCGGTGTGGAGGACACAACTGGCATGACATTACATATCTAAGCAGGCAAGCTGACAATAAATTACCGTACTAATTGAAATGCTAAAGTTTAAGCGTTTCTTAATCAATCAAACTGAAATCTCTGATTTAATTTGAATGTGACTTTAAGCACGTGGAGTTTAAATCGGCGATCTTATATACGAATATACATCGATTTTGAGATGAATGAGGGACTTAAGGGTCAGTTACTGTAGTAGCTTAACAGAAATTAAATGATTACTACCTTTTATCAGTTTGAGACCAAATAAAAAGTACAGAAGCCAGCATATCAAGCTACCCCAATCTGTCAAATTTCCCCAATTGAAAGTGAACCTTATGCTTTTGTGATAAAGTTGAAAATCTATAAAATAAATTCGTCAGATTGGCGTAGCTGGATGTGTTGGCGTCTGTACATAAAACATCGGTGAGTGTAAAGCATCTTCTACACGGTTGCTAGCCAACGTCCCAACAGAGGTGACCCTGGTGGTTGCCATCCATCTAGATTGCAGTTGTGGCAACCACCAGGGTGACCTCTGTTGGGACATTGTTTTGCAACCGTGTAGAAGATGCTTAAGTGAAAGGTTCAAATCATCATCATCATCATATCAGCCGAAAGACGTCCACAGCTGGACAAAGGCCTCCCCCAAAGATCTCCACAATTGCCGGTCTTGCGCTATTCGCATCCAGCTGTTTCCAGCGACCCGCATAAGATCATCGGTCCATCTTGTAGGGGGCCTGCCCACGCTGCGTCTTCCGGTTCGTGGTCGCCACTCAAGAACCTTTCTGCCCCAACGGTTCAAATGCATTACTTTAATATACAACGTTATTCGGTCTTATTGATATTGATTTTGAACACGGAAGATAAGTGTAAGAGAGAGAGAGAGGGAGTGTGTATTTTCAATATTTTATATAATTTGGTGATTTGGGATTAATAAAAATAAATAAGATAAAATCATACATATATCCCTCGGAAATGGTAGAACATTGAATTGCGTTAGAAGTAGCCGAGAATCTCAACTTGATGGAACATTTTTTATTGTCAATTAATACATTCATATGCAATGTTAACGAGGGTATGTATTATGTATGTATATACCTACGTCAAATATCCCATCAAAACAGACCGAGTACGGAGATTGAAAGGTTCATAAACATGGTCTGGAGTCACTTCTGGTCCATAAACGTGTTAATGAAGGGTAACCATCCATTATCTTTTAGTGCAAACCCCTTGACATGTATATATTGTCCTAACCTACGATGCTCAGAGACGTTCCTGACTGGGAATCAGAAGTCCAGTTTGAAGATTTGCCAAAGAGCTTTGCTGTGTGAAACTACGGACAGAGACAGAGTCTTTACAATTGATGTTGGCAAAAAGACAACCAGGCTGGAGTGAGACTGAGCTAAACTTGCTGCACGCATGGACCAGCAGTTCACAACCGACCCACGTTGAGTTATAGGCCTATGTGGAGATGGCGTAATGATCTGGACTCATTTTGAAATAACGTAAGATAGGAAATCGGCTGACCTAAACTAGAGACAGTTGCTTAACAGTCGTTTAAAGATACATGATAGAAAAAAATCCTTACTAATTGTATGCTTCGCAATATGGATCTAAATTGACCTCTATTTTGTAGTGCTGTAGACATGGGTAGGTAATATACCTACCCATTTTCAATACAATTAGTAAGGATTTTTTTCTATCATATATCTTTAAACGACTGTTAAGCAACTGTCTCTAGTTTAGGTCAGCCGATTTCCTATCTTACGTTATTTCAAAATGAGTCCAGATCATTACGCCATCTCCACATAGGCCTATAACTCAACGTGGGTCGGTATTTAAAAGGCCTACAAGGTAATTTTGATTTAAAACGTCGGTAATATTACTAAAATAATTAATTCAAATATATAGCTACATTTATAATGTAATGATGAATCACAAGGAAAACCAATTACGTACACATATACCTAAGCGTCGAACAAAAATGCATCACAGATGTTAACGTTATCTTATGTAATCGGCATCACATGTTCGCTATTTAGTCTAGAACCAACGATGAGTATGCCGTAAGTTTCCAAAGACTAAGTAAACGGTTCCCATTGGTTATTTTCCGATGGAAAGCATCGTCAGTATGCATTATTTCGTACATACTTTAGAAGCTTGTAGTTTGTTCACCTTAATCTCTACACTCTATAGCTGTTAACAAAAATATAGATAATTAATATCAAACCACATCCTCATTTTGAAGGCAAGTTAGTTAAAAACCAGAAATAATTAATACCAGTTGTAATATTACACAACATTTTATTTTACATATCTTATTTATCATATAAATGTAATGGTATATAGATTGTAAAAAGACAAGGCCTACAGACGGATAACGGCCCCCTTTGGGCCCATATCCTTTTTAGCCTACGTATACGCTAAACATTTGTTGGATATTGAAATAACAATTGTTTACGCCACATAAATTAAATAACGAGGAATATAGTATAATGAAACGTACAAAAGTGAAGAGGAATGTGATGGTATGCCTTCAGTCCTCAGTAACGGAGATATCATCTGGCCAGGTGATATGGTATGTTCAGCGCCTGAGATCCAACTACTCGTGTTGAGAACTTCTATACGCGCTATATGTTGTGCAAACTTTACTTACGCGATGAAAGATTCGTGACATCATGATTATTTGAGCCATGTAGTCTTCAGTTATTAAAGGACCCTTTGAAATTGTTTTGAAGTTTAAATGATGCAACAATACTATTTGTCTACCCACGCACAAAAACACCTTTCGAAATATTACGCAACCTTATCAAAACTAATTAGTAAAACCTAATCCAAGTTAAAATGTGGTTGACTTTAATGAACATACCGAATACTATCACGAACTGGTTATACTATTTTGTGTCAATAAACTTGTAGATTTATTACGAGAAGATTTTTTTACATAATTATTGTCCTATATTTTACATACAATACGATCCAGTTACCTACAAATAGAAGTAATTGTTGTAGGGTCTCCTGTGCAGCTTAACGTGTTTACAATTTTCTAGTAGGAATCCGTTTATAAGTAGGTACTTATAAGATATTAACATTATTACAGAAAGGTACCAACCCTTTCCATTGACCCAAACGTTATAAACAGATAATGCTGTATGCAGAGGAACTCTAGTATAATGGCATTCGTGGAAATACAGATTCTTCCTCATGCTGGAGAAACCTTTTAAAAACCATTTTTTGTTCTTTTGCTAGATTTACATATTATCACTGTCGTCATCACAGAAAATACGTTCCGAATGATCGAATATATTACAAAAGTGAATTTGACCCTGCAAACAATATTCTCGGGAATAAGCCAATGGAAACGAGGTACACGCTTCAAAAACAGACCATTCTTTGCCAAAGCGTAGGTGCTCAAATACGAACCCCACATGCTGTCCACATTAGACCCCGTTTTGGCTTATTATCTGGTAAAGTTGTAGTCAAACACACACCGTTACAAAAAAAATAACCAACCTGAAAACCGTTATAAATTGTACGAACTTACGTACAATTTATAACGGTGCAGCGCAGACGGCAGTGTGTTAGTAGTCCCAAGATACTAATTCTACTGACACAGATGGCTGTGTCAGTAGAATTAGTTTGCTTGTTAGATAAATTAGATGTGTCAGCAGAATTAGTTGGTTGTTAGGGTAACTAGAGTACACTGAAACTAACATCGTAAGCTTGGCAGAGACTGAGAAGTTCTCCCAAGCCAATCAGTCAATTACCTTTGGGAGGTTACGTATTTCGTTATTTGCTTAAAACGTGACTCAGTAATCGAACGGTCCATAAAGTAATTACGACCTGCCTAAGGTATTCAACAGGTTTGTTTTTTTACTCCTCGTGAGTTATCTAACGGAAAAAGCAGCCTTTAGACAAGACACACATATCGGGCTGCGGTCCCCCGAAATTTTATTTTGGATGATGCAAGAGTGTGAAACATAGGTTTAGTATCAATTTAAAAAAAGTTCATAATAGATCTGGATTTCGATCGGTAAGAAACGTGATTGTCAATACTTAAGCATAATGTGACTGTCTCGTTGGTGTAGCGGTAGTGTGTTCACCCGCAGAGAATGAGGTCCAGGGTTCAAATACCGTGTCGGGCCATAAGTGACATTGGGACTTTTCTACAAAAGGAAAGATTTCTCAGTATCAGCCCGAAGTCTGCGAGTTGGCGGTATTATACCCCCGTGCCTTAGAGAGAACGTAAAACCGTCGGTCCTGTACCAGACCTCTTTCCAGTCGTGTCACAAGGCGCCCCATCGGATCATAAAATTGATATGGAATAGAAAGTGCTCCTGTGTTTGCGCAAACACTTGTGCACGATAATATGTCCCACGCAGATGGCTAATCTCTGATGAGACTGGCTGCCGTGGCTGAAATTCGGCTAGGAGGACATCATCATCATAATGTAATACATAAATATTATACAGAAGTTATAGTATACTTTTTGATAACCATTAATCATAAATCTTTAATTCTTGGTAGTGTTGGTCTAGTGGTTAGTGACCCTGACTGCTAAGCCAGAGATCGTGGGTTCGATCCCCACCCAGAACACATCTTAGTGTGATGAGCACAATTATTTGTTCTCTCTAAGTGTAATGTGTCCATAAATATTGTATTAATTTAGAAATTTTTGTGTTTGTATTTTTTGATCAGATGGCAGTGTGTTAGTTATCCCAAAATGTTTATTTATTATTATTATTAAGAACCTACTTGGTAAGCTTGTTAAGTTCACTTTGATCAAAGATAATACTCTCTAGCTTCTAGACACAAAAAGTACTGTCTACAGTAGAGTTCTGCAATTAAATTGTATTTTATAATTATGTTACTTTTTAGTGAATTTAATTGATTGTTATTTATTGATCTGACTAGAAGTATATAATTGTAATTTTAACTAAATCTTGACTACTCTTGCTAATTTAACTGTAATTAACATTTTATAGCAATTATTTTAAATTTTAAGGTTTTATTGTGTGTAATTTAGTGATAAATGATGACATTACCTTTAAATTATTTGTATTGTTAAAAATTTAATTGTGTAATTTATTTATGTGTGCAAATTCAGATACAAATTATTTTGTTTATGAATAAATGACTAAAATTACTAAATGACCAATTGGGTTGAAAATTGATGTGTACTTATACATTTATTTCATATTAATGTAATCATCTGGCGGGGAACGAACCTGCCCCATATACCAATCAGGAATTTGATGTGCCGACATGTATTGTGCGTAACTTAAGAGCAGAGAAATCTAGCTGTATCAATAGGGGATAAGTAGAGCACTTATCCCCTATTGATAGAGGGTATGGGTATAATTCCCGACAATGAGTAAATTTATAATTTCCTAATTTTAAGTTAACAGATTAACAATTAATATTTACATAACTCGACGTCTCATGATAACAGTTTTCGTAGTGAAATAATAAAGATATTTATTGCATAAACTGTGTGGAGCCACAGGTGTTAAATAAATATGCTTTCCACAGTCTACTCAATCGGGCATTGCAATAATATATTTTTAAAGCTAGAGATTAAAACAATACGGAACCAAACCAAAGGGCCAATTGTTGGCAATATTTATTTATTAATTTATGAAACATATGTTCACAGACGAATACAAGTATCTTCTTTTTTCCTTCATGCTAATGAAAACTTTTTTATGAACCATCTAACATAACTACGACCGCATTCCATTAGGTTCTTTAAAACCAAATCTGTTATAAAAATGTAGTTTACCTATATGTAGGTATAAAATATTTATAATATGGAAATAATAATAATAATAATATGGAATATGGAAATAATAATAATAATTAGAGATCTTGAATTAGAATTAATTAATTGTAATGAGAAGTTGTCAAATTATGTAAAAAACACAACTTGTCCAGTAGCTTCCATTAATCAGAGCTTGTATGACGAGTTGGCCAGTTGTAGTCCGGTGGATCTCCCTATTAATACAACGGTGACCATTGATTTGACTGGCGATGACTGTGTAGACTGCCAGCCAAGCGTTAATTCCGTAAGTAGTGACAAGCTAAAACAATATATACTTGAACTAAGTAAAGAACGTAGGGCATTATTAAACAAATTAGAAAATTATAAAATTAAATTAGAGGATAGCAAACTAATTTATGAAAAAGATACTCAGTATTTGCTTTCTGAGATAAAAACTCTTGAGAAGTCCCTAGCAATCTCATATCACAGTTTCCAGTCATACAAAAATGAAATGCAATTGCTAGCTGGAAAGTGTAATCCTGAAAGCAATAGGACATTGGAACCGATTAACACCAGTAGTGCAGTAGTGGAGTCATACACACAGCTGGGATCAGAGTCACCAGTATCTCCACAAAATGACATTACTAAACATAGCTCCATACTGTATTCCGATGAAATGGGTAAGGGCCTTGGTACCTTGCTTTGTAATAAGCTGAGTTGTTCCTTTGTCAACTATTGTATGCCAGGATTACATTATAAAGATATAATACATAAATTAATTCAGAATAAACACAGTGCCAAATCATGTATAACTCTAATGGTAGGAAATTGTAAAAACTTAAAGAAAAAAGATTTTACAGATAGTTTCACTGAGATGTTAGAATTAGACTGTAATAAGATAATATTGTGTGCCTTCCCCTATGTGTCCAATGTGCCTGATAGTACAAATAATTATATCCACAAGCTAAATATGCACCTACAGTTTTTGGTTAGCCATTATAGTAATCAATTTATATTTTTGGACACAAATAGTTTTATAGATTCTTGTAGGGTAACCATGAGTACAGTTACTGTCTCAAGAAAATTTTTGAACATACTTGCAACTTTAGTAGCGGCACATATTAACTCAGTCATAAGTAGTATGACGAAGTCACTTTTTATACCATCTTTTAGTAATGTTATTAAAATCAATTTAGTAAGTAGTTTAAACATGTAAGCATGACAATAGAGAAGTGTGATAACTTTCTAATTCTATCACATCAAAATATAAACCGCTTCTCTAGCAACATTCTAAACATAGAACTTTTTAATGAAAAATATGAAATAGATATCCTTTGTTCAATTGTTTTATATAAATGTGTTACGTGAACTATCTGTAAATGATTGCTATCATACACTTAATTTAAAATTATTGACTCTGTCTCAAAATGAATAATGTTATTGTTTCGAAGTTTTTCTTTTGTATACCTAAATATAATCTAAAATAATAAGCATTCAGACAACCGATCGAGCATATATTGTGTTTGCCTACTAAATAATTACTCTAATTGGACCAAATCCCGTGTTCATGCCCGCTTGAGTATGTTTCGCCGGACCGTCTCAACTGGGTCGTGTTGAAACCGGTAGTAGATGAACCCACTGAGTTTGTTTCGCTGGGTCTTCTCAGTTGGGGCGCATTGGATCCGGTGGTAGCATTAAAGCGCGACCGTCGTTATTAACACAAGGTCCGTCATAATAATAATACCTTTAATATAGACAGAACCATTGACAATATGTAGTAAAAATATTAGACTTAAACTAGATAATTAAACATAATCTCTTGACAATAACTTGATACGAGCTAGCTAAATATCATTGTTGTAATAAAATAAATTTTATAAATGTTTTCATACAATATGTACCTAAATATCTATGTTACTAGAAATAATATCTAATGTATACAACTATATTACTACAAACATGTTCTGACTATTTACAAGCGCTTTTTTAAAGTCTACGTGAAAAACCTTTTTTATTTTATTTTATTTTAAAAATATCTGGGGACAATGTCACACAGATCAGCCTAGCCCCAAACTAAGCAAAGCTTGTACTATGGGTACTAGGCGACGATATACATACTTATATATAGATAGATAAATACTTATATACATAGAAAATATCCATGACTCAGAAACAAATATTCGTGCTCATCACACAAATATTTGCACTTACCGGGATTCGAACCCAGAACCACCAGCTTCGTAGGCAGGATCACTACCAACTAGGCTACGGTGACCGTCTATGGTATATATATATATATATATAATATGGAAATAACTTAATAAATATGAAAATATTAATTGATGGGCCTGTTGGCGTGGCAGGTAAATGCTTGCCGTTCACGCCGCAGGTCGTGGGATCGATTCCCACTCAGGGCAGACATTTGTGTGCATAATGAACAAAATAATATCTATTTGTTGTAAGTCTGGGTGTAATTATTATTAGTATATATTTACAAAAGAAAAGTAGTTTATGTAATATATCAGTTATCTGGTTGCCATGCCATAGCTCTGCTTAGTTTAGATTCATATGGTCGTGTGTGAATAATGTCCCAGAATATTATTATTGAACTATCCATTATCTTAATTTTATCCGCATAATTAATACTGTATGATGGACATTTATTTAAGTATCATAGGTACTCGTATAACATTATCACATTGCAAGGAAGAAAATGTATTATGATTTATTAACCCGCAACCAGGCTTCATTATTGAGTTCAACCATAGATAATGAGGTATTGGGTTCAAATAAAATAATAAAATAAATAAATAAAATAAAAAAGGTTTTTATTCACGTAGACTTTAAAAAAGCGCTTGTAAATAGTCAGAACATGTTTGTAGTATTATAGTTGAATACATTATTATTTCTAGTAACATAGATATTTAGGTACACATTGTATTGATAGTATTAAAACATTAACAAATTTATATTATATTATTGTCAAGAGATTATGTTTAAGTTTAATTATCTAGTTTAAGTCTAATTATCTAGTTTAAGTCTAATATTTGTAATACATATTGGCAATGGTTCTGTCTATATTAAGGTGATATTATTATGACGGACCTTGTGTTAATAACGACGGTCGCGCTTTAAAGCTACCACCGGATCCAATGCATTCAAAATCCCGGGTCAGGCCAAAAGTAATTTTGAGATTTTTCTGCAAAAGAAATATTTCTTAATATCAGACCGGAGTCTGGGAATTGGTGGTATTTATATACCCCCATGCCTCGGAGAGCACGTAAAGCCATCAAAACTCGACTAGAAGGACATTATGGTTTTTGGGCTTTATTCCAAAGCGATAAGGTTTAATGACGAAGCTTATTGATAACAATTTTAAGAGCCTTGATTAAGGTTTTGGAATCCGGTAGTACCACTTTTTATTAGTAAGGTCACTGATCAGTGTCAAAGTCAATGATAAAGAGGTGTGTCACAGATTATATTTATAAATTGAACTATTTTTGGAGGCATCTTTAACGTCACAGTTGAGAAACAGATTCTTAATATTGATTGAATTATTTTAGATAGCACAAAGGGTATAGTTAGAGAGCCCATAACCCATGGTAGGATTCTAATGTAATTATTTGTTTTTCATTAGGCATGTGGCCGACGTTCAAAATGAAGCATTTTTTATATACATACATATTATTATAGAAACGCTTCATATAAGACTGTACAATTGACTGCACGTGCGGCGCAGTGGCTAAGACAGTCGCCTTGCCGCTTCGTGTCGCGGGTTTGAGTCCAGCGCCGGACAACTATTTGTGTGACCCATATATAGTTGTTCTGAGTCTGGGTGTTATTAGTGTCCGTCTATTATACGTACGTATAAATTATCCCGGGACACAGGGATTAGATTCCCTAGTGCGGGCATTGTCTTTTTAAAAAGAAAAAATATGGTAAATACTAAATACTATAAGGTTAAATACTAAAATCTAACTTGAAAGAAGCAACATATATAATAAAAAATAAGAATCTTTTCTTGAACTTTGGTAAGTACAGACGCCAGCACCTCCAGCTAACCCAATATGTCAAATTTATTTTATAGATTTTCAACTTTATCACAAAAGAATAAGGTTCACTTTAAATTGTGGAAATTCCACAGATTGGGGTAGCTTGATGTGTTGGCGTCTGTACAAAGGATTCCGTCCGTTTACTAATCAAAGTTCATATGAAAAATTACGTTATGTCCACCGGACTATTTTTAGTACCTAAAAAGTACTTAAATAAAATTGTCAGTTCTTAATATTTCATGTTATTTTAATAACAAATTTGAAAAGCGAAGTTATTACATTACAATTAATTTTGTAAGTAAGTCAGTATCGGATCCAATAACTTGGAATAAAGAAATAGAATTTAAATATTTCTAATAATAGCCCAAGGCTACTTATATCAAATATCTCATTTGTTATCTACATTTTTGAGTATAACAGCTGTTGGCACCTGAGGAATGACTAAAAGTAATTTCATTGAGTTTCTAATTTCATGGTCGGTAATATTTATTTTCAAATAATTCAAATTTCAAGTTAGCATCTCGTTTCGTCTTTAAATAACTAAATTAATGAAATAAAAAAGGTTTTTATTCGCGTAAACTGCAAACTTTAAATATACCGGCCAAGTGCGAGTAGGCTTCGCCCATGAAGGGTTCCGTAGCAGCAAGTATTTCAGTTGATTAAATGAAAGGTAAATTGCGTTTTGCGATTTATGACGTCTTATAAAAAACTACTTACTGGATCTCGTTCAAACCAATTTTCGTTGTTAGTTTGCATGATAATGTACATCATATATTTTTTATAGTTTTATCATTCTCTTGTTTTAGAAATTACAGGGGGGGTGACACTCATTTTACCACTTTGGAAGTGTCTCTCGCACAAACTATTCAGTTAAGAAACAAATGATATTAGAAACCTCAATATCATTTTTAAAGACCTATCCATAGATACCCCACATGTATGGGTATGACGAAAAATTTTTTTTTGGGTTTCAGTTCTATGTATTATCATAGTACCCCCGAAATTATTGTTATTTTTCTATTTTTGTGTGAAAATCTTAATGCGGTTCACAGAATACATCTACTTTCCAAGTTTCAACAGTACAGCTCTTATAGTTTCGGAAAAAAGTGACTGTGACATACGGACGGACAGACAGACAGACATGACGAATCTATAAAGGTTCCGTTTTTTGCCATGTGGCTACGGAACTCTAAAAAGCGTTTGTAAATAGTCAGTACATGTTTGAGTAATATTATTAAGTATACATAATTATTTATAGCTACTTACTTACTTACTTATCGTGTGGGCAGTGGTTACCCTAGTGTCAGAGTTGTTCAAGCCGCCCATTAGGCCTCTGACATGGCTTACCGACTGTTGTCTAATGACTACAACCGGAAGCGACAGCTTTACGTGCCCTCAGAAGCGCGGAAACACTCAGAAATTGAACGGCGGTCACCCATCTATAGACCGACTGTGAGCCTAGTTGCTTAACATTGCCGATCGCTTATGAACCGGTGAAAGCTTCTAGCTATGACCGCCTCATTTATATGAACATATAGATATACCTCTATAGGTACACACAAAACATTTAGAAATAAAATGTAATTACCGAAATCTTTATTTTATACCGTTATAATTTAATTTACTTAATTTAATTTTCATTTATTGTACGCCATCCTATTATATTATTTATTAAGTTAATTGATTAATTATTCATTTTCTATTGCTAGTTTATGTATCTATATAAATAAAAAGACAAGTCCTGACTGACTGACTGACTCATCAACGCCCAGCCCAAACCCTTGGACCTTAAAGCTGAAATTTTGCACAAATGTTTGCTTTATAATGTAGACAAGGAATAGGGAAGGATTTTTCGAAATTCAACCCCTAAGGGGGTAAAACAGGGGCGCTAAGTTAGTATGAAACTTTGCCGTTTTTGAAGTTTAAGGCATAAAAATTGGTATTTGGCCTTCCAGTTAAAAATAAAAAATCACGTATTTCAGGGTTTTTGGAAATTCCACCCCCAAGGGCGAAAAATAGGGGATGTAAGTTTGTATGGAAAATGTGACAATTTTTAAGTTAAACGCATGAAAATTGGTATTTGGCCTTTTAGTTAAAAATAAAAAATATATATTTCGGGATTTTTGGGAATTCCACCCCTTAGGGCGTAAAATAGGGCATGTAAGTTTGTATGAAAAATGCGACTTTTTTGAAGTTAAACCCATGAAAATTGGTATTTGGCTTTTCAGTTAAAAATAACAATTTGTATTCCAGGATTTTTGAAAATTCCACCCCGAAGGGCATAAAATAGGTGATGTAAGTTTATACTGACTGACTGACATATCAACGCACAGCCTAAACGGCTGGAGTTAAAGACTTGAAATTTTAACAGAAGGTACCTTTTATGACGTAGGCATCCACTATAGAAGGGTTTTTGAAAATTCCACCCCCAAGGGCGTAATATTGGGGCTGTAAGTTTGTATGAAAAATGTGAAAAGTTTTAAGTTGAACGCATGAAAATTGGTATATGGCCTTTCATTTTGGAAATTCCACCCCTAAGGACGACTAGAATAGGTGAAAGTTTGTATGAAAGTCTGTATTTTTTGAGTTAAATGCATGTAAATTGTTATTTGGTCTTTCAGTTAAAAATAAAGCAATCCAGGGAATAATTTGTTGTTAAAAAAAGGTAATCCAAAACTGATTCAATAGATCGCGACCAACAATTTAAGCAAACTCAAATTTTAATAAAATAAGTTTCTTATCCCAAGTAGCTTAAAATGTCGTGGTCGTTGTCGTCTTAGTAAAGATTTAGCGTTTTATAAGATTTGTAACTTCTTTTTTTTGGTAAATTTTATGACAAATTAAAAAAACGACATTTTAATCAAATTGGGATAAAAAACGAATTTATCAAAAAATCGAGTTAGCGTAGTATTTTTGGTGTCGAGATGATCGCACCCAAAAAACATCATCTTAATTACTGATCTACAAGTTCACAATTTTGGAACCAGATGGATGATTAATATCGTTTCAGATCGCGGAACTTAATTGGCATATCGGTTAAAATAAATAAATGCTTGAAATAAAAGGTAGTCCAAAACTGAATCAATAGATGATCGCCTAAATCTCACCCAAAATATATGCACACATCTTAATTTTACCGCTTTACAAGTTTATATTTTTGTTAGTAGATGGCGTAATCATCGTTTTACATCGCGCTATGGGTTCGTTCACAAAATGTCGCAACCTAATCTAATGGGAGGTACCTTTGTGATTAATGCATCGTTGATTATTATTTTACTTTATTTGACTTACTGACTCTACTTAAGGACAATTGATATGTATTCTTTGATTTTTGCTTGATGATATCGGGTTCTTTTTGTAAATAACAGTAGCAAAGTAGTCTTTCATTTATTTCTTAGTAAGGTTATTTATAGGTTAAGTTTTATTCAATTTATATTGCTTATTTGTTTTAAAAGTTATAATTTATAGATTAAGCTAGAAGTAAGTAGTTACATTGGTCATCATTCAAAATTGTCGCGGACAAAGTCGCGGGCACCAGCTAGTGTATATATTTATATACACACATAAAATATTTATTACATATTTACCTATAATTTATGCAAGTGGTGTTAGTCTGTAAGTGATTGTTGCACTTAAAATTGTATTATTATTAATGAAGAATCTGTAAATGTAATGTGTAAACAATTTTAGACTGCCCAAATAAAAAAATAAAGGCGAAATTTTGTGAGTTTGTCACTTCTTCACGTCTTAACAGATGGAACCATTTTATTTAAATTTGGTATGGAGTTAGCTGACACTCTGGATTAATACATAGGCTATAATTTATAAAATTGACATACATAGACTCACGCCTGTTTCCCAGAGGGGTAGGCAGAGACAACGGATTTTCATTTGTCACGATCTTTGCACACGTCTTTTGCTTCGATTACTGTCATTATATTCTTCATACATGCTCGCCGGTTTAGGGTACTTCTGACATGGCCTTTCTTTAGAACGTCTCCGATTTGGTCACAGAATGTTCGACGAGGTCTTCCCCTTCCGGTTGTTCCATTCACACAGGCCAGGTATACTACTTTAGTCAATCTTCTTTCATTCATCCTTTCTAAATGGCCAAACCATCTCAGCATTCCTTTTTAGGGTTTTCAATCTTTGAGACTACATCCTCTTCACACCACAACGCTCTCTTACATCGTATTGTTATACACAAATTTTATTTTAGATTATGAACTAGTTCAATTTATTTATAACTGTATAATATGCAAAACGTATTTTTATATTCTGAGGTTGTTTTTTATACTACTTAGTTGGCAAACAAGCATACGGCCCACCTGATGGTAAGTGGTCACCGCAGCCTATGAACGCTGGCAACACCAAAAGCATCACTGGCGCGTTACCGACCTTTTACAAACTTGTAACTCCCTTTTCGAAGGGCTCCTTGCTGTAGTGTCTTGGGAAAACAGGTAACAGGGAGTAGTGTAGTGATGTCATGGCATAATGAATGTTTGCACCCCTTTATGGAGACCGCAGATTTCTATTATTTTAATATAGCTGTGCCCCGCGGTTTTACCCGCGTTAAATTTTATAAATCACAGCTCCTCACCCGTAGGTGATAGCGTGATAATATGTAGTAGCGTATATGTTGACCCGACCTCTTAGTAATATTCATGCAAGAAAATTAAGTAAATCCATGCAGTACTTTTTGAGTTTAGCCCGGACATACTTATATATGGACAAACAGACACACAGATATAAATTCTAAAAACTATATTTTTGGCTTTGATATCAACTGTAGATCACGCCCCAAGCATCCTTTTTAAAAAATATTCCATGTACAGTTTTGACTAATTTAAATGTATGTTTCTGTGTGCAATAAAGAATAAAGATATAAATTCTAAAAACTATATTTTTGGCTTTGATATCAACTGTAGATCACGCCCCAAGCATCCTTTTTAAGAAATATTCCATGTACAGTTTTGACTTTCCTACGATATTATTATATGTTTTAATATAACATCCATATATCTATACCTTTGTTCAGCAAATATATGATTGATTGATTGATTGGTAGCGGCCCATTCGTGGTGGTTCTCTCAACCGAGGAGTACGATATATCAAATTGCGTATCAAGTTCTTTAAACCATAACTTATTCTTACAACTAGCTCTATACCTATAGATACCTATAGATTACCTATAGATTTACTTGTAGCCGTATTACGTCCTGAAAGTTCTACTCGCTCCCAAAATAATAAAAGCAAAACATTTTAAGCCTTACATCATAAAAATAAGGCTTAAAAGGTTTTAAGTTATACCGTTCCCGTAGTGACAAACTTTTTTTATAACAGTATTTTTGTTGCTTTATTATAAAAAAGTTTGTCACTACGGGAACCTGTCTGAACTAAAAGTTAATACTGGGCAAATTATTTCAATCAAGCAACGGGTTCCCAAACTAACCACTTATGTACCAAAAATCTGTCAGCTTATGACTATAATCTATAGGTAGGATTATATTTTAACTAGAATATATACATTATTATTACACCTACGTATTCCTAAAATAATAGTTTATCGTCAAAATTTACGTAAAAGTTTACTTTATATCAATTAACGTGTAAACGGCGCCTCGTATTAAGGCAATTTATGAATATATTATCAATGGAATTTCATATTTTACGCAGGTGTCCAATCAAGTACCTCGATATTTTTGTCCCCAACACATAAAGAGATTCTTTTTTAGCTTATACTCTATGTCCATAAATGTATATATATAATAATAATAAATAATATCCTAGGAAATTATATACACGGCCATCTAATCCCAAACTAAGCAGAGCTTGTACTATGGAAACCAAATAACTGATATACTACATATACTATTTTTATTTTTGAAAATACATACTTGTATAGATAATTTACACCCAGACTCGGGACAAACAGACATGTTCATGCACAGAAATATCTGTCACGGGTGGAAATCGAACCCACGACCTGCGGCGTGAAAGGCAGCGTATCTACCAACCACGCCAACAGGCCCGTCGCGAGAACTACGATAAAAAATGATTTCAATTTAGTTTTATTTCTTAAATATAATTTCATGTAGATAAATATCCGATGGCCTATTCTGAAGATACGTTACTTTTGTTGTTAGAGTCAGAGACATTTGAATGGTCCTCTAGGTCGTAGGAGTACAAGCTATATAAAGTTCATACGTATACCGATAAGCGATTTAAAATCAATTCAAGTAATCTAGATCATACATTCTCCAGGACAGAGCCCCATAATTGTCACTGCGCAGCTGCGGGGTTGTGATAGACCGTTTAGGTTACTATGACCTGTCTTGCTACCGCAGTGCAGGAAGGCTTTCACGCCGCACGGCACTTAATGACGTCTTTCGTCGGGCGCTTACCGCTATTCACGTGCTGGCTCTCTTAGATCCTAACGGTATCGTTCGTGACGATGGCAAAAGGCCTGATGGTATGACGTTGATCCCTTGGAGTCATGGTAGGGGACTGCACCTTCAAGTTAGCTCGAGGTCAGGTGGTGCTGCCAAGGACCAATTTAGGCGGTTATATGTTTCTTCCTGAATCGAAACAGCGGCCTAGAAGCATGATTTTTTTTCAGCTTGTGGAGCACTCTGTTAATCAGAGAGCTGGTACGTACCTCGGCCAACGCATACGCCTTGCCATCCAAAGAGATAAAGTCACTAGGTTTTTGGACACCTTAACCGCAGATGGCACCTTGAAAGTATTTTTAGGGTGCCGTAGCCAAATGGCAAAAAACGGAACCCTTATAGATTCGTCATGTCTGTCTGTCTGTCTGTCCGTCCGTCCGTCCGTATGTCACAGCCATTTTTTCCGAAACTATAAGAGCTGTACTGTTGAAACTTGGTAAGTAGATGTATTCGATAAACAGCACTAAGATTTTAACACAAAAATAGAAAAAGAACAATAATTTTTGGGGGCCCCATACATAGAACTGAAACTCAAAAAAAAAAAATTATCGTACCCATACATGTGGGGTGTCTATAGTTAGGTCCTCAAAAATGGTATTGAGGTTTCTAATATCATTTTTTTCTAAACTGAATAGTTTGCGCGAGAGACACTTCCAAAGTGGTAAAATGCGTGTCCCCCCCTCTAACTTCTACAATAAGAGAAAGATAAAACTAAAAAAAATATATGATGTACATTTCCACGTAAACTAACAACGAAAATTGGTTTGAACGAGATCTAGCAAGTAGTTTTTTTTTAATACGTCTTTATGACCGCAATTTGCTTTCATTTAATCAACTGAAATACTTGCTCCTTCGGAACCCTTCATGTGCGAGTCCGACTCGCACTTGGCCGGTTTTTTTTTATATGTAAGTTGTGCTTTTATTTTTAATTGCGATGTTTGTTTTTAAGCTCATAATTATAGTTTTAGTTTGTATGTAGATATAATTCATTTTTTATCAATATTATAATATAGCACTTTATTAATAATATAGAAAAATCTAGATGTGAATAAATTTTGTTGAAACTTGATATAAGCTCAATATAAATTATTAAACAGTTTATGAAAAAGTATTTCGAAAAAGATTTAAAAGATAGAATGACAAAGTGTTCGATACAAACAGAAAAATATGTTTATGTATTTTTAATTAGATGTCCCCAAATGAAACGTTTTGGAAATATACTCGTATAATTAAAAAAAGATAAAAATCTTTTTTCGACATTTATATACTGAACCCGCATATATATACTTTTTATATTACCATAAATACAAAATTCAAAGAATTAATAATGCAACTTTTCCTATGAACAAAATCCTAAAGTAACATAATGTCCTTGCGGGCTATTTGGCAGAATCTTGAAGCTGCGAAATTAATTCGGCGTGATATATTTGGCAAAAAGATTTTTTAAGAGAATTCAATGGCATACTTTTAAGATGACAGATTTTAATTTTGCAAATTTAAAATTTCGCTTAATTTCATTTACACTTTATTTAGTGCGAGAGTTAATTTAACATAATTTCATTTGAAATACACAACCTTTTACAGTATATAAAGATTGCAGTATTTCATTAGAATTTTAGCTTTTTTTTTCATTTGGTATAAAGCATATTGCTATTACTATATAATAGCTATTTTAATCCTAAATTTAAGTTATTTTTTTTTTATTCAGGACGGTGTTACTTCCACGTAGCTTGTCAGCATAGGTTTAATTAACATCTCAGGGATAGGTCACTGGATGAAATTGTGAAAAAAAAAAGTGAAAGTGTGTGCAGAGTGGCGGAGCGTCGATGCTGCCCGCGAGCTGAGGAGTATGTGGTGAGCGTAAAACCATATAAGCTCTGGAGGACCACCAGAACCCCGCAGCGCCAGAAACTAAGCCCGTTGCATGGTTCATGCTCTCTTTAGTAGTCCTATTTCCTTCAAGAACCTATTTAGTCTCCTCGTTCTGGATACATTTGGCTAAAGATATCAAAGTTTGAAATATCAACTTGATAGTTAATCTTCTGTCTAATCCAATATATCAACAGTCGTGATAAATAAATAATTTGTAGACTCTGAATATTATTTTGATCATTATATTACTAATATTCTTTAATCACTAAATCATTATCATATTGGAAGTATAATGATAAACGATGTTTGAGTTACGACCAATTATTTTATAATATTAATAGGAAATAAATAAGTAAATTAATTTTTATTGGAATTAGTGGTTACATCAGCCTTATTAAATTTGAAATATATACGAGTGTGATCTTATTATATTATTTGACAGGTTTAATGATTTATCTATAACACTTTTCTATAGCCTTCCATGACATTTAAATTAGGCAGGTATATTCATGAAGTATAGTGATAAATATATGGGTTAATTTTTATGCCAAATAAGCACAACTTTTAGCTTTAATAGCCTTTTGACCTAATAGTTCACCTTTACTCTTTTCTTAAATTGTTACAAGACCAAATTCTTCAAAATATGGGAGATGCCTGCTAAACCATTATCATCATGACCACTACAGCTGTAAGGATTTTTTAATATACTCGGTAGGCATTGTTTCATACATTTCTCAAAATGTGGTTATAAATTTGACTGTTTATGTTCGCGGTTAGAAAAAAAAATGGTACATGGTATACGATTTACTAATCGTAATACCATGTACTATTTCTTTTCTTATGTTACACTAATTATAGAGTATAAAACTAACGCACGACTCCCTCGGAAAAAAATCCTACGCACGCTTAAAAAGACACGAGGAATAAAGTCATGCAACGCATGATTGAAAATAAAACTAAGGTTATAAGGCCGTGCAACGCACGTTTGAAAATAAAAATATTCCCAAAAAAAAATATATGAAGTCATAAGTACGCGTAAAAATATGTGTTGCACAGTCATGCAACACATGTTTCAAAATAAAACTAGGGTTATAAAGTCATGCAACGCACGTTTAAAAAAATGTATTATATAGTCTTACAACTTACGCTTAACAACACGCATGAAACACATGTTATAAAATAAAACAAAGGTTATAAGGTATGCAACGCACGTTAAAAAACACACGTGTTGTAAACTCATACAACATACGCTTAAAAAATCACGCGTTTCAAAGTCATGCAACGCATGTTTGAAAATAAAAAGTAGGGCTATTAAATCAGGCAACACACGTTTTGTTAAGTACGCTTAAAAAACACGTGTTTCAAAGTCATGGAATGTACGGTTGACAACAAAACGAAGGTTATAAGGTGCACACCTTATAACCTTAGTTTTGTTTTTAAACGTTATCAGGTTATAAGGTGTGCAACACACGTTTAAAAAAACGTGTTGTAAACTCATACAGCATACGCTTAAAAAAAACGTGTTCCGAAGTCATGTAACGTATATTTGCAAATAAAACTAAGGTTATACAACGGCCGTGCAACGCACATAAAAAAAACACGTGTTGTAAATTCACACAACACACGCTTAAAAACACGTGTTGTAAATTCATACAACATACGCTTATAAACACGTGTTTGAAAGACATGCAACGGTCGGTTGTAAGGTCAGGCAACTTATGTTTGGAAATAAAACTAGGGTTATAGACTCATGTAATGCACGTGACAATTTCAAATATATTTCAATTTCAAATATAACGCGTGTACCTAGTTAAACTTTTTACAACAAGCGTGTTTGTGTTGCTATCATCGCAAGTCTTGCTATCTTCAGCCAGTGTCTAGACGGGAGATCAGGATATATCATGTTTTCGTTTTAAGAGCAGGTGACTGGGGAAGAACTCCAATAACAGAATAGGGTTCAGTGATATGTGTTGTGAGACCCGTGTGTTAGTAAGCCAGATGAACATCGTCGCATATGTATATATGATAATTTTCACTGTGGAATTCGTAATAAGCACTTCTAAAACAAGAAGGATCAGCAAAAAATACATGCAGATTACTAATTTATTATGCCCATATTATAAATTTTAATACTATGAATGTACGATATAATAAACATTTGTATTCCATTGACATTTTTGAGATAATATTAACATATTGTTCCTAAAATAGTACATGCATTAATAAATACCTATTAAGTTTACTTAAAATTCTATTGATCTAAAATAAATGTAGATCCAATAAAAGAAAAATTGGCCAAGAGCAAGTGATGCTTGCACAATCGGGTTCCTGATTTATAATTTTATATAAAACTAGCAGGGCCCCGCGGTTTTATCCGCGTTAAATTTTATAAATTATCACAACTCCTCCCCCGTAGGTGAAAGCGTGACTATATGTAGCCTATATGTTGACCCGACCTCTTAGTAATATTCATGCAAAATTTGAAGTAAATCCATGCAGTACTTTTTGAGTTTAGCCCGGACATACATACAAACAAACAGACACACTGACAAAAATTCTAAAAACTATATTTTTGGCTTCGATAGCGACTGTAGACCACGCCCCAAGTATCCTTTTAAAAAAATAGTTAATTTACAGTTTTGACTTTCCTACGATTTTATTATATGTATAGAAGATATCTTTATCGTTAGGTATTTTTTTCTTTTCTAGGTTCCATTTACAGTTTAAATACACATACATTTGAGTAGTTTTACAAATTATATTAATAGTTTTTAAAAGTAATAAGAAGTGTGCGAAACTTTTAGTAATAAGTGATAACCTATTATAATTTATTTCTTCATTCCATCCTCCATTACTAATTGGACATAAGCAAGAGTTATAGCCCTAATAAAACAATTTTGTTCGGCCTTCGTCATTTGATTTTATTTCCTCAGTTGTTTTAAATCGCGTGGGCAGTGGTTAGTAGGTCGTAACCCTATAAAAAGGTTTAACGTTGTCTATAGAGAACTTAATGTTCCGGACAGATAGTAAGCAGAAGCTCAGAAATTAAACTACATTAGGGTTTACACATCTATAGCCTGAGCAATCACTAGGTTTCTAGCTCAGAGACCATGCAAGTTTCTCGCTTTCTTAAACCTCTACGAACATGTGAGAGTAATTGGATACAAGTGCCTTAACTTTATTAATAAGTAGCGTTGCTGTAAAGTATCTTAGTCAATTATATTTGACCAATATCTTTCAGTATGTATTATACTCACTAATACTTATTTATACGTTCTAACTTCTTAACATTTTATTGATATTATAATTTGTAACCTAAAATTAGAACTTATTCCAACTAATAACTAAGCTATAAAATAAAACATATACTATGTTAAGTTTATTTATATTACAAGATTATTATTCAAAGTAAGCGCGAGCTTCAAAAGTCAACAAAGACTATCAGTTCCAGTAATTGGGAGGTTTTTTTCTACTCTTTGAGGTGCCCGGTACTTTAAGAATTACTGAATTATTGGAGCGCCTCGTAAACAAAAAACAAACAGGGTAACCAGTTTTTGATACTGATCTCATTAAAATATTCTTTTATTTAACATAATAACAACTAATTTTATGAGTAGATATACAAATTATTCAATTAAAACGAATGTTGATAAGTATTTGAAACTGAACATTGAAAGTTACTCCGCTGGAAAATGCAGACCCATCCTATAATTATCGTGTATAAATTGGCGATTAAATTTAATGGCTACCATAGATTGATTCAATGTGTTGGATATGCATCTCGATAACTTGCAATCAGAGCTCTAGTTTAAGGGCCTCTTTTTGAGTATATTGGACATTTGCTATGGAGATCTACATACGGGATGGTTTAATAAATACTATGAAAAGTACTAAGAAATATGTATATTGTAAACAAATTTATCAAAACGCTGGAGCAAAGTTACTTCTCGTTGAATAATAACGTATGGAGAAAAAATTACTTGTCACAAGAAGCGAGCACTTAACTGGTTTTATTTGATCTCTTGTACAAAATGGCATGATATGGGATCTGCATTCACAATAACCAGGTCTCGTGGCGACGTTGCAACTTATCCCTGCATTGATCGAAGTTGTCGTCAGCTTATCTCGAGCTACCAGCTGATCGCCCAAGTTCCAATGTGGCATCATGTTCTGCCTTCATGTTGTGTTGAGCTCTCTGTCTTCGGCGAAATCAATGCCTATAATTGAAAGAAGTAACTTCTCTATTGCCACTTTTGGTCCACTTGCTGGCTTAAAATTAACGTTTAAAAATCTAAATGGATATTTAAAATTAAGTTTATAAAGGATTTTAATGATGAATGTTCTGTGAGGTTTATTTTTGGGTCATTAGTAGGTAGGTAGGTCATGTACTAAGTGGTGGCTTAAATTAAAAATAATCATTATAGGCCTTGTAGCCGGGTTTGTACCAGCATGTCATTATGCCTAAGTCTCTAATGAGATTGGTAACAATGCAAGTATGTTTGCTTCATAATATGGGTGAACCCACAGGGCCACAATCATGCTCAATATTCTATGATCGAAGAGTAAATGGAATGTCCATCACAAATAGAAAATTAACTTGACACGCATACTGTCACGCGCTTCTGTTGTACTACATCACGGAAAATCTCATCATACGTCAATTAAAGACGAAAATCCGTTAATTTTAAAGAATGAATCTGATTTTGTGTAAGAATATCATCTATAATTCGTAATTTATTTAAAAACGATATAAGCTGAATGTATTTTTAGACAAAGTTCTAATATAGACATAGAGTATGCCATTGTTTGGCATTGTATGTTATAGAAATTGAGCAAATTATGGAGAAAAGAAAATAAATAAAATTAAAAAGGTTTTTATTCACGCTAGTTTGTATTAAGTTATTGTCAAAGAGATTAAGAAAGTTAAATTATCAAAATTTATAGTTTTAGCTATATTTTACTACATATTGTCTGAATGGTTTTGTCTATATTAAGGTATTATTATTATGGCGGACCATGTGTTAATAACGACGGTCGCGCTTTAATGCTACCACCGGATCCAATGCGCCCCAACTGAGAAGACCCAGCGAAACAAAGTCAGTGGGTTCATCTACTGCCGGTTTCAACACGACCCGGTTGAGAGGGTCTGGCGAAACATACTCAAGCTGGCATAAGAGAATAATTTATACTTTTTGGTCATATATTTAATTTACATACACTGTTTCTGCATTTTCGAATAAAATAAGTGTGGCATTTGAAAATTATTAGGGGATTATAATGTATGTATAATACCAATAGTTAACAGATAAGAGGAGTATTACATTATCGGATATGAAGATAAAAGAAAAAAAAATAATGCAATTGAAAAATACGGATTACAAATGTGTTTGTTCTATGATTCTACACATGTAGCAATTTATACTCGAGATACCAGATAATAGCAGATTTTGATGATTTACAGGTTCAGGTTGGAAAGTATTACCAAGTGAAATAAACTAAAGAAAACCATTGTAGAAAGTAAAACATACGCAATTTATAATTGTTTTGTTTATTTTGCAATTCTTTGCTTAATGTGTACTGTTTCTGCATTTGCTCACAAATAAGGGTGGTAAAAAGAATATATTTTATTGTAAGTAAAGCGTGGAGTGCTTTTGACCATATTGTCAAAATGATAATTCTTCTGCTTAATTTTGTTTTTTACTATCTGTCAATCAAATATAACTATTGAAACCACGCACCCCTCGCTTTTTACAATTAAATACATTATTTTTATTTTTTGTTTGGTTTTCTATAAAGGCGTGTATTTAATTTTTTAAGCCCTTATTTATTTTATAGTTGAATTTTCCATAAGAGCCTGTTTTTAAGTTTTCAACCTATTACTTTATTTATCTCCAAACACTTGCTTGTATCAATAAAGATTACTAGTTATAATAAAAAAAATGGCTAATCCTGACCATCCTAGTAACAGGTCTAACTGTTTTAAATATTATATTGTCATCGGTCCTTTATAAGTATGCCAAATTTCGATTAAATCCGATGTTTTAAACGAGGTCAAAATCATGTTCAAAGTTTCCCTTACATAGATACTAACATACATACGTATGAAGCTAATGAAAACGTAATAAAATACGAAAGTAAACATTTATTTTGATTTATTTGTAGTTCTAGTCATGTATAAGTTTATTGCAGCAATTACATATGTATATACCTCCCTCGACGACGCAGTTTATCCCTACTATTAAAACACATAACATATAAGTCGATAGTACAGCCGCCAGCACATCAAGTTACCCCAATCTGTCAAATTTCCCCAATTGAAAGTGAACCTTATACTTTTGTGATAAAGTTGAAAATCTATAAAAGAAATTTGACAGATTGGGGTAGCTGGATGTGCTGGCTACTGTACCATAAAGATATTTGAAAACACTTGAGCATTCTATGTAATAACTTCCTGTTTTCGTTTTTATCAAAACAATATGGAGGTTATTCAGCTGAGTTATCAAAACAAGGTGTTATAACGACTAATTTAAAAATAAACATCGTAAAATATAATTTTATTACAAGTTTACGGAAAGTTTCACGCAGTGTGGCTGTATAAATAGATTTAAATATAAATATCACTACCTTGTCGTTCTAGAGGTTACCTACGTGTTGATCCACAGATAATTTGATTCTCCATTCGGTCGGATAGGGCCAAAATCTATCAAATCCTGTGCTTGGGCTTTCTCCAGTCGTGTATGTTAACCTGTATTCCTATTATGGGAGTGTTAAAAGTGTTTGGGTACACATCGATGCACTAAAATAATTATTGACGACCGCCGTGGTTCAGTTGGTAGTGAACCTGTTTCCAAAGTCCAAGTCAAAGGTTGCGGGTTCGATTCTCGAACAAGACAAATATCTGTGTTAATGAACATATTTATTTGCCTTGGTCTGGATGTTTTATTTGTATTGTATATAGTTGCAAAAAAGTAAACAACTATTTGTATCCGTTGTCTAGTGTCCATAGTACAAGCTTGGCTTAGTTAGAACTAGATGGCGCTGTGCTTATATGTATGTCACGTATATTTATTATTCAATTTATATGCATAACTATATATATATATATATATATATATATTTATATAGATATTTGACAAATATTAGGTTCTACTATTACTTTTGAACTATTTTTTTCAGCGCATATAAGAGTCTATAAATTTAAATGCACGGAACTCTAAAAATATATTTTAAATTATGTACATGATAATATAGAACACAATACACTTAATGTATAATGCACATAATTAACAAATGACAATACGCTTTTATTCCGATCAATAGTTTGGCTGTTGTCCTTGGTTTCGATCATTTAAAATATAAAGTTATGAACTCATAACTCTACATTTTAAATGTTCGAAACCATGGTTCTGACTATAAATAACTGCTTATAGTCAGTAGCCTCACCAATCCGTTAATCATCTAAGTATGAATGGTACGGTGAATTTGTGAAAGCCTCTTAGGCTAGGTCGGACTATAGCTGGGTGGCTGTTTTGAGCATCCTGCTTACGGTACGTTAATATGTCGGATCTGGCTGTGGATAGATGTCTTTCGTGTAGCCACAAAGCCTACTCAGCAGCTTAAATGCTCACTTTGATGTAACCATTGCCCAGTGGAAGAAAATATTTTTGGTCCTTTAGGTCATCATCGGAATTGTTTTGCAAGTTCTTAGTTAATGTTGCGATAATATAGATAACTAGCTGTGCCCCGCGGTTATACCCGCGTTAAATTTTATACATTATCACAGCCCCTCCCCCGTAGGTGATAGCGTGATAATATGTAGCCTATATGTTGACCCGACCTCTTAGTACTAATTCTGCAAAATTTGAAGTAAATCCATGCAGTACCTTTTGAGTTTACCCCGGACATACATACAGACAAACAGACACACAGACAAAAATTCTAAAATCTATATTTTTGGCTTCGATATCGATTGCAGATCACGTCCCAAATATCCTTTTAAAAAAATTTACAATATACAGTTTTGACTTCCCTACGATTTTATTATATGTATAGATGTTGCGCGTTAATACATACGTATTGAACCCGGTCTGTCCACCTACAGTTCTAAGTTTAAAAGATGGTCAAAGTTAGAGCTTATGCGTGTTTTTGAAATTCTTATCTAATGTTGTGAATTTTAATATATAGATCACTAGAAAAATACCAAAATGTTTGCTAATTTTCTATCAATGTCATAGGAAACTACCGTTGTTTATTTGGTTCGAGATCGTTTACGTAATGTGGTTTTGCCTCACACTTCTTTGAGGACAATTTATACTGCGGTAAGCCTTGAGATGGATTAATTACTACTAGATACAATTTCCATAGGTCGAATGGATGGTGTCGTAAATACCAAACAAACCTAGGGTCGAACGCTACCGCGTCCGAAGACTTTAGCGCTTAGTATGGTGTTGAAGAAACTCATCATGTCAGCCGAACGGCGTCCACTGCTGGACAAAAGCTTCCCCAAAAAATAGTAGACAGAGCGACGCTGCCGTTCTTTGGTAGATATTCCATACAGTAACAACAACAATTTTAATACAGTATAAGAATAGGGGCTTGGACTGGTGTTCAATTTATTAATCATATGAGAAACAATACAGAAATATAATTCAGAAAACAATAACATTTTATAGTATTTTTTGCCTTATTAAAGTGCTGCCGTATTAGCTCCCATTAGCAAAAGCAAACCAAAATATTGGTAAATTTGCCAATGCCAATGGAAACTACCGTTGTTTATTTGGTACATGATCGCATACATAATGTGATTTAACCTTAAGTTTACACTTCTTTGACGACAACAGCAACTCATACTGGCAAGCCTTGAGACTTTATGATGGATTAATTACATAAATTGTGGGAAAAAATTCCATTGATTGAGTAGGTCGTTAATTATAAATAAACATTAGGATAAATACTACCGCGTCCGAAAACATTAGCTTTAGTAACCCACACAGAGTAGTTGGAGGTACTCACATAACCCTCTGATGGAGCGAAAGAATACCATGTTCAGGTAGATAGCTTACAGAATATGTTCCAGGTACATGACATGAATATGCTGAGTAAGGCCAACAAAGCTTATACGAAGAAAGGTAGACAACGCGTGAGTGATGCAATGTATCGACAGCGACAACCCTTGTCATACTAGCTGGGGTACTTATTACTTCTGGTTAATCTTGAGGTTCAAAGAAAACTTTAAAATTGATTATCGACCATTACATTACATCACTAATTAATCTACGTTCGCGAACGGTTCAATAAATATACAGTTTTTGCCAGCCATGAAAATATTAAAAGTAAATTGTTCATTTTCAAATGAGTGAATCCACTTATCTGCATTTGCCCACCACATACTTTAGGCATGAGATCTCGGGCCAAACGATCATGTTATTATGTTAAATAGCTTGCAATCATTATTTGGAACAATTAATTTTTAACATCAGAAACAACTTCCGTGCTTTTGAGCTTTTAGCATGCCGAATATTGCATTCAAGCTCACTTGATAAATCCTTTAAATATACCGTTGGTGCTTTAGCAAGTAGTTTCTAGTTGCAATCCCATAGAGGGCGTAGAAGTCGACCCGAGGGAATATCTACCAGAGAACGGGCGGCAGCATCTTTGTATACTATGAGCATCATACTGCGACAGCCAACCCGTCTGCCAACCGTGGTTATTACGGCATATACTAGCTTCTAGTCCAGCTGTGGACTTCATTCGGCTGGCAAGATGAAGCAAATACCAACAATGTCTTTTTTTTGGTATGGCATGGGGAATGCTTACTCATGCCGCCTGTAAAAGTGTCTGCGGGTGGGTATTTTGGACTCGCACCGACTAAACCTATCTGCATTGGACACCTTCTGGTGCCTGGTGGGGGAAGCCCCGGGAACGCGGTATGCTGCTCTGGTGCTCCCCTTTGGCGCCATGTCCCAGGTGGTCGGACACTTACTCTGGAAGGGCTCTGGATTGCCCTCCCCTATTGCCGACTCCTACTAGTCCAGCACAGTGACTGCGCCACAAACAATTACTGTCTTCACAGAGCTGCTTGCACGTGGCGGCAGTAGAGAACACTTCTCATACTGCCACTTTAAAAATCTCCTAAGCAGTGAAATTATATAACGCGGCTAGCTCCTAAAAAAGAATGAGTCGTTTATGAGACGCAAACATCGTCATATCATCCGTCTGCAGTTGACGCGATTTCCCGAGATGTGCCGAGGCGTCACCGTTTAAGGCATTTTCATTGTGTACTACTGTTTATACTAGTTTGCAGGAGTTGCAGTAGTGAGTCAGATGGTGGGACTAGTCTAAGTAAAAAATCTTTACCCTCAGAAGCCTAAAATATCTTAGTTGCTGGTTCCCTATAGATTTCTAGGTCAGATAGCAGTCGTTCGTTTTGATCTGGTAGCTGATAAGACTGCCGAGTCCAATAGAAACAAAATAACATTTTTATATTAATTCTCTATTCCAAGGAGTTAAGTGTGTAGAACCGATGGCCGTTGGGGCAAAAAGGTTCTTGAGTGGCGACCACGAACCGGAAGACGCAGCGTGGGCAGGCCCCCTACAAGATGGACCGATGATCTTGTGCGGGTCGCTGGAAGCTGCTGGATGCGAATAGCGCAAGACCGGCAATTGTGGAGATCTTTGGGGGAGGCCTTTGTCCAGCAGTGGACGTCTTTCGGCTGATATGATGATGATGAAGTGTATAGGCTTCGCCTTTGTTACATTGTGTATGCCATTTGCTAGCTATCCACTTTAAAATAGCAAACTGTATCGACGCACAAACAGGCGCTTTCAAAATTATCCACCTCAACGTCTAAACACCTTTTTAGTATTTATCAAACGTGATTTCTATCAAGGAATTACGCTTTATTTATTAAGCGTAATTTCTTGATAGAAATCACGTGCGATTAGCAAACAAGAATACAAATTTCAGACATAGTAATTAATACTTGGATACATAAATTCCGCTAATTCGTGATAAAAATTAAAATGTCGCGTTTTTATTGAGATAAAACGGTAGTATAAATTTGTCAGGCGGTTGCAATTGTGAACATGTGTGTGTACCAGGCGAAAAACACAGTAGTAAAACTAAATAGTACTTTATTACTTAGAACAAGGATATAATGAGAAGTTGTTAATAAAACAATAAAATCTGGCAGATTTATAGCCGTGTATTTAACATAAATAGCATATGTATAACTAAACTAGATTATCGAACACGTTAAAGCTTGTTAATGAGTAATTTACGAAAGAACTGTACGAAATAAGAATAAATATAAATGTTTTGCAAACGCCTTTATGTGATAGTACCTACAAACAACTATTATTGCCTGCCTATATTATATATAAAATAAAAAATATAAAAGGTTTTTATTCAGGTAGCCTTTAAAAAGGGGCTTGTAAATAATAATTATTTCTAGGTACATATAGATGTTTACATACATATTGTATTCATATTCTTGATGTTATTCTGAAACGATGTGGCGCTACAATGAGGTACTGAGCTTTTTAACCCATTTAGTAAAAAAATTGTGTATTTTAGCGTGTCCTTATTTAAGGGTTTCGTAGCCGAATGGCAAAAAACGGAACCCTTATAGATTCGTCGTCTGTCTGCCTGTCCGTTCGTATGTCCCAGCCACTTTTTTCCGAAACTATAAGAGCTGTACTGTTGAAACTTGATAAGTAGATGTATTCTGTGAACCGCATTAGGATTATTACACAAAAATAGAAAAAATAACAATATTTTTGATGGGTCGCAATACATAGAACTGAAAATCAAAAAAAAAAATCATCGAACCATTCATGTGCGAGTCCGACTCGCACTTGGCCGGTTTTTAAAGACAACGCCCGCACTAATGATTTCCTGAGTTGCGGAGGACCTAACAAACATGCAATTCATGGACACAAAGCACACCCAGACTCTAAGAACATCCTGTTTATTTTCAGGACCAGGCAACTTCTGCCGAGACAGTATTGCAGCAATATCTGTATACAGAATGTCCACAATGCGTGTTTAGTGGAAATATCGAAATATAGTGTTTTATCCAGAATAGGTGTTCGTCCTTAGTCTGGGTGTAATCTATACATATAATAAAATCGTAGGAAAGTCAAAACTGTACATTGAATATTTTTTAAAAAGGATACTTGGGGCGTGATCGACAATCGATATCGAAGCCAAAAATATCGTTTTTAGAATTTTTATCTGTTTATCCGTTTGTCTGTATGTATGGCCGGGCTAAACTCAAAAAGTACTGCATGCATTTACTTCAAATTTTGCATGAATATTACAAAGACGTCGGGTCAACATATAGGCTACTTATTATCACGCTATCACCTACGGAGGAGGAGCTGTGATAATTTATAAAATTTAACGCGGGTAAAACCGCGGGGCACAGCTTATTATTTATATAAGTAACTATTTACAAAGAAAATAAATAAAATAAAATGAAAAAGGTTTTTATTCACGTAGACTTTAAAAAAGCGCTTGTAAATAGTCAGAACATGTTTGTAGTAATACAGTTATAATTTATAGTTACTTATTACAGATATTTAGGTACACGGAATGTTAATACATTTATACAATTTATTTTATAATGGTAGTGACATTTAGCTAGCTTGTATTAAGTTATTGTCAAGGAGATTATGTTTAGAAGAAGTATTTATATGTTATCTGGTTTGGTACAAGCTCTGCTTAAATTGGGATTAGATGTCCGTGTGTGAATAATATCTCAGGATATAAGCCTATTGAAAATTATTTCAAATACTTGTACTCTGAATCTTGGGGAACGAAAACTTGTCATATATACGTCTCTTGTCTAGTATAACTCGTTTTTTTGGACAAATGAGCGAAATTCAGTACGTCTTACTAAATACGAGCTATTTAGCTAGAGAGTTCTATAGCTAAAGTGTTCTTGGCCGAATTACGCAACAGCGGCTAATTTCAACTGATACTAGTCAGCTACGCAGGGCAAAATGTAGCGCGCGAGTATGTGCGCAAACATTGTTGCACTCTATACCGCCACTCTCATAATTTCGCTATTTTACGTTTCGTAAAATATGAATTACACAGAAGATGTCATACCAATCCAGGATCTGTCTTCGTGCCACACCCAATTTTATGAATTATGAAAACTTCTAAATTAAGCCATGATCATATGGATAATTTCAGAAAATAGTACGTTTTCGAACGTACGTTTTATAAAATACCATATTTGTCATACTCAAACTTAGAATTGTTGGTTCATCGGTTTTTATTAATAAGATTTTTTTTTCTGTATAGGTAAATAAAACTAGCTAAAAAAATGTATTGTATAATACTGTGCCTCTGTACCTTTATTTTAAAATATCAGTTGAATGATTTGCATCATCATCATATTAGCCGAAAGACGCCCACTGCTGGACAAAGGCCTCCCCCAAAGATCTCCACAATTGCCGGTCTTACGCTATCCGCATCCACCGACTTCCAGCGAACCTCACAAGATCATCGGTCCATCTTGTAGGGGCCCTGCCCACGCTACGTCTTCTGATTCGTGGTCGCCACTTTAGAAACTTTCTGTCTCAGTAGCCGTCGGGTCTATGAGCTATGTGCCCTGCCCACTGCCCCTTACTTTGGTTCTCCTGCCGATCTCAGCATTTCTGATTAAATCTCGCAGGGAAACTCCAAGCATAGCCCTCTACATTGATCTTTAGGTGACCTTTAACATTATTAATAAACTAAAAAGCACAAAAAAACTTGGTAAAATTGGCTAGTCATCATACCTACATAACGACCATTCGTCATTATGTAGTTAAATGGCGGAAGTGAACGCAAAAAGTCAACTACAAATGTAGTCTGGGCCCACTTAGTAAGTAATGGGGTTATAAATTAGATAAGTGGTATTAAAAATATAATTTTTGTAACTTCTAGATAAGATTATGGCCTTATGATATTGAGATTCAACTATAAGACGAAGTTTTAAATTTTTTTATGAACTGTGAGTGGCGATACATGTGATTCTTTAAAATGATAATGAATGAGCTTCGAGTGTATTAAAAAGCAATTAACTAATGAGAATTTAGTAATAGCTCGTTCTATCTTTATTGGCGATTTTTGACAATTCCTGTTGTACCGTTCATAGATCTTATTTAAATTAGGTACATAATATTCAAATTATGTGATGCGATATGCAATGAATATGTTATATTGTTTTAATCTTCTTCTACTATATAAAAATAAGTCGGGTTTTCCTTCCTGACGCTATAACTCCAGAAGGCACGAACCGATTTCCACGGTTTTGCATTCGTTGGAAAGGTCTCGGGCTCCGTGAGGTTTATAGCAAAGAAAATTTATAAAAGTTAACGCGGGTAACACCGCGGGGCACAGCTAGTTATTTATTGAAATAATAAAACAAATTTGAAATATAAATTGAGAAATTTACGTAAAATTACTTAAATATAGACCGTTTTGGGTTATTATGTTGATTCTTTGTTATTATTTATATTTATATGTAAAATACCGTATTGTTAATAATGAAGCATTTTTTGGTAAGTTTTCATCAAATACAGTCAAATTATTATTAGTCCTCCAAGTGTGAATGTCAACGAACTTTGTATCTTTCACTACTAGACATAGGCCTCTCCCAATAGTTTCTATAACGTTGCCATTTAGAGGAGTTTGCCGTAGTCACAGCACTTGGCATGCGAGTTAGCGTCCGCAGTTAGGTGGTGGCTATAGTACACAGGTGGCGCTGCTGCCTGAGTACCTGCTGTATCCCTTAGTCGCCTTTTACCACACCCACGGGATAAAATGTGGTGGCCCTGTTATTTTTCTAGGCCGGAAACCACACGGCTATCTCACTGTGAATGATTATGATACTTTTATTGCGTACTAGCTGTGCCCCGCGGTTTTACCCGCGTTAAATTTTATAAATTATCATAGCTCCTCCCCCGTATAGCGTGATAATATGTAGCCTATATGTTGACCTGACGTCTTAGTAATATTCATGCAAAATTTGAAGTAAATCCATGCAGTACTTTTCGAGTTTAGCCCGGACATACATATAGACAAACAGACACACAGACAAAAATTCTACAAACTATATTTTTGGCTTCGATGTCGATTGTAGATCACGCCCCAAGTATCCTTTTAAAAAAATATTCAATGTACAGTTTTGACTTTCCTACGATTTTATTATATGTATAGATTTCTGCTGATGTGATTACATAATGTGACCATACTTCGTCGTTTGTATACTTTTCAATTAATTAGTTGCTCTGGTTCTGTTACCCCCACGGGATGGGATATTTGACGCCGTCACCAAACAGCATAAAAGCAATTCTCATTACTGATAAGTGGTCTATTTGCCCAACATTCAATGCGATGATTTATTGCTTTATTTGATTGGTTGCCGTCCTACAGAATTTACAATTGGTCGTTCAATCCATAAATTTGAGGCAAGTGAATCTATGAAGCAGATCTTTTATCTATGACCTATGAAGCAGAGCCTGAAATTTGAGACCAAAAATTGTTGTAGAACATTGTTGCTTCCATGCGGGAAAATAATTGACATTTCAATCCGCATCATGGTCGTCACGCTTGGTCTTTCTGTGTCAACAATTTGTTGGATTCGTTAACCTACATCCAAACAAGGTACAGATAACTTAAGAAGTAAAGCCTACAGACAGCTTTGTGAATGCGGGAAGAAAATCATCTCCAGGATTTGGAGCAACGAAATTCCACAGGTGATTCGTAAGGTAACAGGGTTTGATCGTGCGTGACAGTGACATTCACTGGCCATCAATATCGAGATACTTAACTCCGCTCAACTATTTTATATGGGGCTAAGTAAAATCTCTGATCTATGCAAACAGACAGATAGACGATTGCCTCACAGGTGGCTTACATAAGTCGAGTTATTTATAAAATCAAGTCCCGTTTATGCCAAAATTAAATTTATGATTTCCAATTTTGGAGTTCAAATTTACGAATTTTAGATAGTCATAGATATATTAAAGATGTGATGTAAAATTGGTCCACTGAGATGCGTCACCGCTATTATATTACTTACTTATCGTATGGGCAGTGGTTACCCTAGCGTCAGAGTTGCTCAAGCTGCCCAGTAGGCCTCTGACATGGCTTAACGACTGTTGCTTATTGACAACCGGGAACGACAGCTAAACGTGCCCTCCAAAGCCCGGGGACGCTTAAAAATTAAATCACTTTGGTGGTCACCCATCTATCGACTGACCGCGAGCCTAGTTGCTTTACTTCGCCGATAAGTTACGGACCGCTGATATATTTTTTTGGAAGCAGAAACGTTTAAACTTGAATTTCACATTGCGTTAAAGCTACCGAAATGTTGAATAAATATGAAAATAAACTATACTACAATAAATTGTAAGGGTAAAATGATATGTAGATTGAGTTGAATATAGATAACTGTTTGTTACCTCAGGCTGGAGCCAAAACGTCTTATTGCCTTTCCTGAAGATAGTCCAACTCTTATTCTGGTGTATGTTTTATCGATATCAGGCCAGTGAATCTCGTGATATGCTTGACCTCTCAATAGCGTGAAAACGCTTGGAAAGGAGAGGTTTTCATTAATTTGATTCAACTATTTAAAGCGATTAAGATAGGAAATGTAACGGATGGACTTGAAAAAAAAGAAATAAAAAAAGAAATCAAAGCAGTTAGTTATTTTTATTGAAGTTTTAGTGTTTTACATTCACACTTTATGCATGATCCAGTCTCGTGTATAGTTATAACATTTCTTACCCTTTTACTTAAGGACACTGGATAAGTTGAATGTATGGAAAACACATATTTCTTTTTGTACCAACACTAATAAAAAATTAAATAATTGAAAAGTTATGCATAAGATTTGCCCGACTTTTGTTTAGTTATAAAAAATTAAGGAAGGCTCCAGTTTACTGTAAAACAACCAACTTATTAGCAATTTGCAGCCAAATTCTTTGGTTATAGTTTTTTTAGTAACTGATATCATGAAATGATGTGCAAGTCTATTGCACTTTTTTGTTTTATAAGCTCTTGTTTTGAAGTCGCGAATTTGTGTAGACAAAAGAAAAATGTGTCTTGGATACATTCAACCAATATTTTGTCGATTTTCATAGACACGCTTGGAACATGATAATCTAATTTCGTATGAGATGAATAAATCCACATTACAATATATTTCTTGCTATTTATAACTTATCTTAGTAACATTCCTTGCGTATATAAGAAATTATGTCTCTAGTATTGTTTTTAATTGGAAAATTATTCATAATTATTTTACAAAAGTGGTTCCTTATCGTTTCGTTTACATCCAAAACTCGAGTATTCGACTAAAATATCTATTATTTAGCAATATAATTTGTAAAAAAATGAGACGATGGATGAGAGTCACCAATTTTGTATCCTAATTTATTGTTAGATAAGCTTTCGCGGCAGGCATTGGTTGCTTAGTACGTTAATGTTGTATTCTACATTTGCATTTGAATTTTACAAATGTAATTCGGGCCTATTTACTCATACCAGTTTTATATCCGTACACTACTCTTTATCAAACAATAAAATAAATTAAATCTTTCTCAATTCATACTTATCCATTATTAGAATGCAGAAGCACATCCTTTAAAAACCTTTGGTCACCACGGTGATCCTGAATTAAAACTACTTTGTACACCTGCATATAAAAACGCATTAACTTAAGCAGTTCTAAACACTAAATATTAATATGGTTAACTTATAATGTTCGTGGAAGTACCCCCAGTATGTACCCACATGTCATGGTCACCATGCACAGAAAGTCTCAGACTTAGGTTTGGCGGTTTAGGTAAGGCGATTTATAGTTATCCATCGTTCAGTGTACGTCATTGTAATTTGATTTCTCGCTAGAATCAGGTAAACGACGCAAATAAAGTCTTTACTACACGCTTTAACAGTTTTATTTTCAGGATTCAGGATTCAAGTTTCGAAGTCCAGTTGCATTTGCCAATTGTAAGATAATGTTAAAGACATTTTGATAGAAAATTAAGCATTATTTTGCCGTTGTCTTCTAAGTCAGATAATCAGTGCTTTTATCCTTAATACCAATTTTTCCCTTTGTGTTATTATTTAAAGGTAGTAAAGAGTCATTAAAAAGATTTATTGAACGATAAATTTAATTGGGAACTTATTAGTTTTGGCACAACTCGTGTTTCGAATTCAAAACCTCTTCATCTGCAGTTTACCACGTTGTGTTTCATCCAAACAAGTAATTATTTCGTGACAACAGTATTTTCTTAGAAAAAATAAAAATAATGATTTTACCGCTTACTACAGGAAAATTATTATTCTAGTTTTGATATCGTTGTCTATATACAAACTAAGTCGGCAATTAAGCATGGGTACCGTAAGCATAATACCGCCTTATAGTATGTGGTTACACACAAAGTCATCGGCCGACCGGCTGCCTTCCCCGCTGAATTGTGTACCAACGGAAGATCAGCGCTGGGTGTAACCCAGCAAATGCCGAGATGGTGACCCTTTCGGCAGGACATACAGGACCTATTGCGTAGTGTTAAACTATGTTATTGTTTGATTTTTATATGTATTTAGTTAGTTCTGTTTGTAAATTTCTTTTATGTCTATTGGCGAATAAATGTATTTCTTCTTCTTCTGAATTTTGCTAATTTTTCTCTTACCACCAATCCTCTTACCAAAATCACAATATTAAGATTATAATTACCCACGCTCCAGTATTGTGTTAGATGGAGGTACTACATTATCTAAACTGTTTTTTACGCGAAGGAAAGCTACATATACTCTAAAGCTATATATATGGTTGCCTGAAAGAGATCGTTTAAGGCGATAAGAACGCCCGTACATTATGTTCTTTATATCCAATTTGTTTTTGTATTATTTCCTGTTTAAATGTACAATAAAGACTATTAAATCTTACTGTTTTTTCTATCAGACTTTAATGCTATTGTTTTAGCGCTACACAGGGGGAAACTTAATATCTCGGTGATCTGTTATACAACTACCACAAAACTAACTCAAACTATACTACCGATGTTCAAGATAACCATACTGTATAAAAAATATAGATGGCAACCAAATATCATTCCGAAAGCATTTGATATTCACGAAAAAATATGAAAATCCGTCCACAAACAATGGAAAAATCGCGTAACATAACGTGATATATAGATAGATAATTTATTCGTTCAGACATGAGTGTTGCCAGCGATGACTTACGGAACAGAGACGTGGTCGCTCACTATGGGCCTTATCAGAAGGCTTAAGGTCACCCAAAGAGCAATGGAGAGGGCTATGCTCGGAGTTTCCCTGCGGGATCGAATCAGAAATGTCGAAATCAGTGTGGCAGGCAGTGGGTGGGGCACATAGCTCGTAGAACCGATGGCCGTTGGGGCAGAAAGGTTCTTGAGTGGCCCCCTACAAGATGGACCTATGATCTTGTGCGGGTCGCTGGAAACTGCTGGATACGAATAGCGCACGACCGGCAATTGTGGAGATCTTTGGTGGAGGCCTTTGTCCAGCAGTGGACGTCTTTCGGCTGATATGATGATGATGATGAAGACATGAGTATATATGATTTGCTTGTAAAATCTATCAAAAGTAAACATTGTCATCGAGTACAAATATTGATTCCAAAATAAAAATACTAATTAATAAATGCTTTTATTTGCATTACAAGATAGACTTCAGTATATTTTTTTTGTATTTTTTCCCGTGATCACTATGGTCTAATTAACTCTCTCTGAGAATATTGTTACACATTACAACACAAAAGAAACGACTATATAATAATGATAATCTTCCTGGTCGGGTTTTAGTCATAGTGGCCAGTCTCAATGGAGACTAGCCATTTGCGCGGGACATATTTCACATTTCATCACCGTCACGATCCCATGGGATGACTAGCGACATTACCGGAAAGAGGTAAGGAATAAGACTGACAGTTATTCCCGTTTTAGAGTACAAAGCCTAATATGAAGCTGTAAAACCTTTTTGTTGTAATTAAAGCAACCTGATATTTTAGGGTATTAGATACATTCAATGTGTGTGAAATACATTTTTCTTTTTGTACCAAAATTCGTTATATTTGTTAAAAATGTAAGCAATAGAAAAGTTGTGCAATAGATTTGCACAACTCTTAATATTTTAGATTTTTACTAAAACTTTACGGGTCAATTGGCGTGGTTAGTAGATTCTTGCTTTTCACGCCAGGTTGTGCGTTCGATTCCCACCAAGGACAGATTTTTGTGTGCATGAACATGTCATGTAATTATCTACATAAGTATATAGTTATTTACAAATACTTATTTACAAAAGAAAATTAGTATATGTAGTATATCAGTTATCTGGTTCAAGTCAAGTCAAAAATTCTTTATTCAGTAAAATTTTTACATTTATGTGGAATCGTCATATTTTTTTACCTTACCGTGCAGTGCATGACGTAGCAGCTACTGAGAAACACTGCCAGAAAACTCAGTAGTAATCTTTTTTTAAAATAAAATATACTTAAGATTAATTCTAATATAGATAAAATTATTAAGATTAATATACTTAAAATAATCATCCAGAACACCTCAATCCCAAGCACTTTTATCACTTAAATAATCTGATATTTTGTAATATGCCCTGCTACACAATTTGGCTTTAATAATTCTTTTAAACTTAATTCGTAGAGAATTCTCTAATAAGGTTTCCATGGCACAAGATCTGCTTAGTTTGGGATCAGATGGCTGTAGGTGAATAATTTCCAAGGATATTATTATTGTTATAAATTATATTCCACAACTTTTGTATTGTTTACATTTTTTATTAATGTAGTATATTTTCGTTCAAAAAGAAAAAATGATTTCAAACACATACAGCCTATCCAACGCCTTTAAGTAAAATGTAAGCACTTGACAGCAATGCCTAAAATATATATAGTAGCAATAAGTAACGTATCAATTTGCAGTATGTATTAAATAGGTAGTAAGTACAGTCGAGCTCTATCTTAGTTGAAATTGTCTCTAATAACTTAAGTAACAACAGTAGATACCTACTATTATATATTACTAGCTGTGCCCCGCGGTTTTACCCGCATTCATCATCATCATCATCATATCAGCCGAAAGACGTCCACTGCAGGACAAAGGCCTCCCCCAAGGATCTCCATAATAGCCGGTCCTGCGCTGCCCACATCCAGCGGCTTCCCGCGACCCGCACAAGATTGTCGGTCCACCGTGTAGAGGGCCTGCCCAGGCTGCGTCTTCCGGTTCGTGGTCGCCACTCGAGAACCCGAAGATGTTTACCCGCATTAAACTTTGTAAATTATAGCCTATGTGTTAATCCAGGGTGTCAGCTAACCCCATACCAAATTTCATTAAAATCGCTTCAGTCGTTTTAAAGTGAAGAAGTAACAAACACACACTCTCACACACTCAAAAACTTTCGCCTTTATAATATTAGTGTGATTAATTACGTAGTGTCAAAGTTGTTCAAGACACCCAGAAGTCTACTTATGTAGCTTAAATGCTATTTCTACATTTCTCCAATTATGTAGTTTAATACCAGACCATTACATTTTACGCAATATAAATATGTGTCTCGACTATTGCCAATCGTTTTGTTTATGTAGATAGGCTTATTTTTCTATATTATTGTGTTGTAGGAAAATACATAACTATTTCACACTGTCGAAAATAAATCACTGGTACACAAATCTGGTGACTTAAAACAAAACATAAAACATTCGGGCAAATAAAATCATTTTTTATCATTTTAGTTTGGAGAATACAAAAATTGTATTTTTTTTTCGATTTTAGTATTGTTTTTTTTTATTTGTATGCGTGAGTCATACAATCTCGGCAGTTAAGGTTCTAATATTCATATGTTATCTTGTCTAGTTACTGTTGGAAGTTATGCACCTTATTGCAAAAAGACGTTTTAATTTAATATCATGGTTTAATTAAACAAACAACCTAATTTCATTAAGACCAGGAGCAATTTTAGACTAACTTTCACTTAGCACTTTAATAAGAAAAATAAACAAAAACATTAACCTACTCATCAGGTTAATATTTTGAGTATTTCTCCGCTCCCACGGTACAATAACTTGTTTCAAAATATCAATTGGTGGCTCATTTGATTAAATTAATGATAACCAAGATATTAAGCGTATATATTTTACAAACATCATATTACAAGAAATAATTGTCAGGTCTCTATTAATGAGCTTTGCTGTATAAACTACACTCGCTGTATTCGTGATTTATAATTCTTATAATTTAGAAAATAATGAACTTTACCAATAGCCTAGGAAGTTCTCTGCTCAATCTATAAATATTTAACTTAACTTTTAGAAGAAAGCAAAAGCGTACGTATATTCCCTGGATACCCAGTTGAAATTCTCCTTTGCTCCAAAACGTACGAGAGTGCTTTTCTGATCGTTAAATTCGTACAACGCAACATTCATGCAACTTTTTCCTGGTAAAAAAGCACTTTCAAAATGAATCGCTGCCCTTTGTATAACATTTTTCGGAAAGTATTAAAGCGCTCTGGTACTTGAAATCGTTACAAAAGGTTTTCAACTGAAAACTCGAATGAGGCGCAGTGTAAAAATAGCATATCCTCGTTCGGACTAGAAGGGCTATTTACTACGTCCGTCAGTTTCGTAATACATGTATTGTTCAGTAACTAACTTCCGCCTCGATGGCGAAGCAAATTATGTTGGCGAAAGTTAGTTTATTAAATTGATGCTTATAAATAAGCTATCTATCAGTAAATTCACGTGTAAATAGCTCTTTCGGCGATTAAAAAGAAATTGCAGACTGACAAAAATATTTAACAACTAGTATTTCGTTATAATTACCGTATATACTTTCATATATATTCAGTAAAGTATATGAAGTCTGTTATTGTTGTCATTATAAACAATTCGCTCAATTTTATTTATTTGTATAAATTACGTTTGTTAGTTTTTATCATTTGGCTATACTGAGAAACTATATATATACATATGTAAAAGCGGTGATAGGAACGGTAGGCAATGTTATTTATTTATTCTTCTTGAGCTATTTTGTGTGTAGTTTTATTATCTGTCGAATCTTGTTATTTGCACTTGAATTATTCAAACATGTATAAACGATTATGAGCCTTCATGGGAAATTTCTAATTGGAAAATATTAAATTAAATAATAATAATATAATAATATCCTGCGAAATCTTTACACACGGCCATCTTATCCTTAACTAAGCAGAGTTTGTACTATGGAAACCAGATAACTGATATACTACATACACTACTTTTCTTTTGTAAATACATAATTACTTACAAATTCTTAACTGCCTAATTATATACGAATAACGTATTGAAAAAAAAAATAACTTATGGTTTAAGATTTTAAAGGACGAACTCAATATTCTGTTGATGATTAAGGAGAAACTAGTTTGCATTTTATTATGGAAATTGATTCAACGGTTAAAAATTCTATTACAAAACCACTCTTGGAAAATATATGGTATTGGATATCTAAAGTCAGATAAGATAAGATTTGGATCGTCGGTTCGATTACAGATACATTTTAATAGGTAGGTTTATATTATAAACCAGTTTGTAAAGTAGCTGTATTCTGCAAAACTAACAGTCACAGACGTTAACCAGATCCAAACCACTATATTTTATTAAGTATAGATTAAACTGCAGCGGCATCATTTTCAACCCCAGTTTGTCTTGGTATGGATGTACTTACGTACAGCACTTGGACCCTTTTGTACTAACCCCAATAACTTTTTATTATACCCTGAGTTGAGCCTGCACATACTTCAGTACGCTTTTAGGGGTAGATCCTTGTAGTCTCCTGGTTCTGGTTATGCCAACCCCGTAAAGTATCGCATTCACATAGTACATTATATGCAGCATTGTTTAAATTCCACCCGACAGTTCCTGCAGATAATGAGCAGTTAATGAGGTTTGGGATTTTGTGGCAAGAATAACACTCAATACAAACATATTCTTTTAATTCTTACTCAGTAGTAGCCCGGAGATTTAACGAACTACACTTGTTAGGAGGAGGCACGGAGGCAAATACATAGGTAAAACAATAATAGTTTATTGTATTGCCTTTGTATTTGCCTCAGTTTAGACGTTCAGTTGGGTGCTAAACAGTTTAGGAAGGTTCGTTATATTTGGTTTGCTTTTATTTGTAAATAGAAATAGTTCTGTTTCCTTTCGTTGAAGCGTTAGTTAGTGTTGAAAACGTTTGCAAATTATATTTTATGAAGTGCCTTTTATCAAGATTGTTATGTCGTCAGCATAACCGGAAATATAGTATTATCATTAGTAGCTATTGTAGGTGAGGGCCCTAAGGTTTACAGTTAATTTCACTGCAATTTTGCTTGGTATTGTGGCAAAAGAACATTCCTAAGATGGGGTAATCTTGTGGAATATCTTGATGGACGACTGATAACAACACCTTGTCGGAAGTTGCTATCATATACTGTCAGCTATGTTGATATATCTTGATTAAATACTCGATGCACTGGTTGGTTCCGCTTCAAATTTAGCAAAAGAGCGTTTGATGCTACAGAATTTTGTTTTGCTAAACACTCCTTCGATTTCTATGCAACATCATCAATTTATCAGATAGGGATGTCTCTAAATTTTGCACCACATAGTGTAAGATCGATTCTGCAACTAACAACTATAACAATAATTATTGGTTATGAGATACTTAGTCTTATCTGACAGTCACTGGTTTCTGACTAGAAGATGAGTCCAATAATGATTAGCAATCAGTAAGAAAGACAGATTGGTGATGCGCATGAATTCAACTAAATATCAATTAAAGTAAGTTGTTTAAAATATCTGTGTTTTTGAAACAAATGCTTGATATTTTTTTATGTCTATCAGGTCCATGAGAATAATAAATAAGTAGAGTGGACTGTAATGTACCAAAACAGAATAATGAACTTCTTATGCAATATTAAAACAACAAGTAGGATCAGCGGCTTTATCGAATAAATAACGATCTATTCCAGACAACCACTCAATAGACAGAATATTATTGACATAACTACGTGTTCTCATGTACGGACATAAATAAGACATTTTTACATTTAACGTTATTACATTAATAGTAAAAATGTCGCATTTACTCCTATGGCTGTACGCCTTTCTTTACGAAGGAAAAGATAGATGTATGTACAGACGCTAGCACATAAAGCTACTCCAGACTGTCAAATTTCCCCAATTGAAAGTGAACCTTATGCTTATGTGGTAAAGTTGAAAATTGATAATAGAAATTTGACAGGTTGGGGTAGCTTGACGTGCTGGCGTCTGTACAAATGGTAATTTAAGTACACGATAAATATTTTAAGGAATGGTTGCAACTTGGGTCATGATATATTTGCGACTGAAATTAGTGGAATATGCAGTTTCCGATGCTATAAGTTCTATTATAAATATTAATTATCTATCCTTTATTGAGTTTCTTTTGTTTCAAATACTCCAATCGTTGCACTCGTTTATGTTTGTTTATCTTATAGCAAAGTTCTATCGACCAGAACAGAATTGTCATAGCGAAGCACGATACAATTATGTAGAAAGCTGCGCCGTAGCTATCTGTCAGATCTCTCACTGCACCTGGAATCAATAAAGAATGAGTATTTATAAATGTCGAACTAGCTTTTGACTGACACTTCAACATATAACATAAAACAATCAATGTCATACGAATGTATGGCATTGAGTGATACATAGGATGGGTAGAGGATGTTGGCTGCGGACCCACCAGAAAATTAAATTTATGATTTCCCATTTTTGAGATTGTAATGACCAAATTCAACAAAGACTAGCCAACTACGGAAATATATGCAAATATAGGTGTAATTGGAACAGGTTCAGGTGGAATTTCAAGAGTGAACCTGACTCTTAGGATCCCCGTAGGAGTTTAAAAAAATGTCCATATCTTTTCATTTTACTATGGGTTAGAGATTAGGTTATTTGTTGATGATTAGTATATAGTAAGTAAGTGTACCGAATCCACCCCAAAAGATTGATAAAATAATTTACAGTCTCTATAGAATAATTTATGTTACAGAGTCACTTTTGCTCTGAAAACAGGTATTGGATGTTATGAAAGTCGTGTAATTTGCCCAAATGTGTTCTTTTATGATTATGGATATCGTTTCGGTAATAACAATTATGTTATTTATTTGACAAGACATAGGTAATAATATTACTCCTTGTAATATTCTTACTTATTTCTCAGTCTTAGCAAGAAACATCCTTTTTCCAGGGCAACGGTTTGGTCCAAAATATTTGTTTGCTACATGTAAGTTTGGGTACAGCGATTTCGGCTGGGATAGTACTGTCACCATATATGTATAGCATACGCTCCAGGAGTACCTGGTTTCATTCATACCAGTTACCTAATGGTATGAATCAAACGTTTTTCTGCTGATCAAATTAGTTTAATCTAATGTCGACACAGTTCATCAGGGAGAAAGAAAGGATTGGTAACGCGTATATAGGGCCTCCTAGTTAAGTAGGGCCGTATGCTTGTTTGCAAAACTTGGTAGAATAAAAAAAATTGTATGAAAAACAAATCAACGACATCAAACTACAAACAAAATTTTTATATTTGAAGTAGGTGCCCATAAGAATTAGTCAAAGGTGAAGGTGCCAAAAAGAAAAATCTGATTGAACTGAGAACATTTCTCGTTTATGCACTTCATAAACGAGAAATGTTCTCAGTTCAATCAGATTTTTTTTCTTTACATCAAAAAGATGTAAAATAACTTCAGCAAAACGCGAAATTATAACATTTGAAGCTGGTGTCAATAATTATATATATTCTTTCCCTATTCTTATGGGCACCTACTTCAAATATTAAAATTTTGTTATTTTTATTAAAAAAATATAGACAGCGTGTACGTCAGAAGTCGCTTGAGCAGATAAGTAGGGAAACTTATCAATAACGAGCAAGTAACATAGAGTGTCACAAGCTACGTAGTTTGCTTTAAATGTACCTACTAACTTTCACTCTATGAGCAGCGTGACTGCAAAAATGTAGAATATGTTTACGCTACAGCGCTCTCCTAGGAGTACATAAAAACCACTGCCATAATGAGAAATCGTCAAGTTTGTCACACTCATCAACAACGAGACTATCTTCGACGAAGAAGAAATGCTTCAAGGGGTGACTACGAAGCCTAATGGCTGTCTCTCTCAATTTCAACCCACCACTTTACTATTAAGGAAACACAATCCAAACGTTCCTCTAGTAAACTTCAATGCAACACAAACAACATTGAACCACCAACGTCAAATCACCATTTGAATCCAGCATCGTTTCTACGCTATTGCACAATTGATTAAAGCTCGAATCCTTCAGTTCGTATTGGTTCAATGGACGTTGTTTGTGGACATCGTGGCGCATTGAAGTTTACTATAAGTCTTTTCGCCATAAGATGAGTTCCCTGACAGTTGATTTTTTCCATGGCACGCATACTACTTTAGACGAATAAAAAATAAAATGGCAAAAAAATTAAAAAAGAAACGATAAAAAAATATTGCCTTTCGTAAATTACTAAGTAAATTATTGTATTTATAATTAACTGTAAATAAATTAAGGAAATAAAATAAAAAAGTATAAATCTTAAAAATTTCTAATGCGTTGAACGGAACGTCGGCCAATAGAGATTGACACTACTCATAGATTGACACTAATCCGATTCCATTTTCTTTGCCAACTGAATCGATATTACAAAAAAATCGATTATATTTCGTTAGGTCACGTCACTACAATTGTCAGACAAGAATTGTCAGGGAAGTCATCTTATGGCGAAAAGTTTATAGAGAAACGCCTTGTTTTGCCTTAATGGTACAGTAAAATTGCCTTTAGTACAGAGTCGATTCAGTCTTCCTAAAATTTATATAATTGTACAGAATTATTACAATAAAGTTTATATATGTAAATGTCATTAATGTAACATACAAGTATATAAAACGAAGTCGGGGCAGTTACATCATTTATAACTCAAGAAATCAAAGCAAATAAAAATCTACTAAGCCGGGTCGATGTTTATGATCTTCAATTTGTTGCATCTGGCATTCAAAACGTTGGTAAACATATTTTAAGAAGTTAATTAATTGCGTTAACATGTTTGCGGCTTTTCAATGATATGGCGAAAACGGATTGACTGATTTAAATATATTTTTGTTTCATCCTCGCCTCAATAAACTTCCACGGACATTGTTAAAGTAATAAGCATGAACAGTAGACTACACTGTCCCCAACGACATTGATTTTAATTATTGTTTTTGTGTATTTGAGTAGCTCCTTGAATGATTTAGATTTTAAACTGGATCTGGCAGATAGCGCTGCAATGAGATTCCAGGTTTTATCTTCTATTTTTGAGGCAGTATAATGCTTGCCGGGATCAAATTCCAATGCCAACTCCATTAGAACAAATAAAGATATAAAAACGCATTTACGATTTGAGGTATTGATAATATTTTTTATTGCAATTAATACATTATTTCAAGTGATAATTTAGATTAACGACTTTCAATATTATGTAGTTAAATAATTTTATATAAACTAAGTAAGATATAAATATTAAACAACCAACTACTTTTTATATCAGCAATTCTACAAGTTTAGTCGAAACTATTTACGAGAAGTGAATTGAAATATTCGCTATTTGTTTGGAATAAATTCAATATTCTACTTCAAATTTTTGAGAACAGACAATTTCACTTAATAATAGTAATCTAATAACACCTATCGCGTTATACGATATCTACTTATTCAGTTCTGTTTTTTGGTTTTATATGCACCACAATCGAATCGAAAATAGAAAAAATTGACCAATACGAACACTTGTTAGAAGCAATCGTCGTAGTAAAAATTAAAAATGCTTTTAGAAAAAAGCTAAATTGGAAAACGTTGGGTGTGTAGATCAAATTCAAAATTGTTTCCTTTCAGTCTGTTTTAATTCATTATGCATTTAAGCATATCTATACTAAACTAACTATAACATTACATAGTAAGACATACATGGTATAATAGTAGTATATGTAAAATAAACTTCTGTTGTAAATGAAATTAGTACGAAATAACTAGACGCACATCAAATAAAATGCGTAAATTAGAACATATCATAAATAGAAACGAAATATAAATTGTTTGCCCTTTTTGAACCAACCATGTATGTAAAATATTATACTCAACCATTGGTTCAATAAATTGCAAGTAATTGTTTACAGACTTTTTGTCTAAGACTTTTGTTTCTCAATATGGGATGAATCCTTAACTACTAAAAGTCAAATGACAGCCCAAAATGCACATTCGTCTATTACTGATCATGTGGTGTATGTGTATGGTATGTTATCGTAGAACCTCTTAGAAATATTGTAAAGTAATTCACTGTCTCCTCTCCAATTTTTATTTTACAATTCGTTATCTCATATATCGTATATAATATAGTCAAACAAGCAAACTTTAAACATATGGCAAACTAAATTGATATTTTTGGTTACGAATGACCAAATATGAATAAAGCGGTTGAAATAATATAGGATTCAATTAAGACTGATTTATTTTATGACTGCAGGCTTTTTTATCGTATAATATAAGATGTTATCTGTGGTGCCAGTAATTCATATTCTTTTTTTTCATAGATGAACGTTTTATCTCTGTCTGGTATCGGAAATTGTGTGCATTTGATAACGTAAATTATAATATAACTTAAGCTTTTTTAAATTGTACAACAACTTTAACCTTCTGAATATTGGTAATCAAATATAAATGAGAACTTTAAATTATACATTATAATTTTTTTTCTGTGTTGCCTACACATTTTTGAATACTGTTTTCTTTTGAATAACAAATTGGGAAATTAACATACGGCCCACTGGTAAGTTGTCACCGTAGGCTATAACGCTTACGGCACCCGACATTATTCACGTGTTTGCCTGCTCGGTAAACGTACTGAAATAACGCTCATCTAGGACCTAAATATTAACATACTTATACAATAAATGGAGAAGACTCTGTAAGACGGAGGTACGTTACGACCAGCCAACCAAACTTTTTCCAACGTCTTAGGCCAACGGTGTAGGAAGTAGGGAATCGATGTCAACTCCAAAAAAATACTGCATTCTTATTATATTTACTTGACGTGCATTCGGCCCATTATGATCACTTAACGCTTTAAAGTCAGTTCATTTTCATGTTGACACCATGAAAGACACTTAGCCCGGGACCACGATTAATGCAACTTGGTCAAAACGTCCGGACAATAACAAAAAAGGGTAGTCGCGTCCCTATAAATAATTTTGTATATTTATAACACGCGAAAGTTTGTAAGAAACTCTTAAGACATTATTCACAATCTGATAAATCATATTCGCCAACGAGCAGCGACCACCGTCGTCCCGTCGTGCTCGTTCGCGGTAGTACTCTCGGTTGGCGGTCATATTTGTAACGATAAAATGCCCGTGAGGATAAAATAATATAATAATATCTAGGGATAATGTCACACAGATCATCCTAGCCCCAAACTAAACAAAGCTTGTACTATGGGTACCAGGCGACGATACACATACTTATATAGATACATATATAATATAATACATAGAAATCATCCATGACTCCGAAAGAAATATTCGTGCTCATCACAAAAATATTTGCACTTACCGGGATTCGAACCCAGGACCACCAGCTACGTAGGCAGGGGCACTACCAACTAGGCTACGGTGACCGTCGACCGTATGGCGATCCTCACGGGCATTTTATCGTCACATGCACTTCTTTATAAGCAGAAGTCTCATTGCTGAATGCCGATGCAGCAATAAGACACTCCTTTCATAGTCTTTGACCACAACTTACTGAAAAAATGTCCTTACCCACAGTAGGCCCCAACACCATGTTCATGCAGCCACAGAGCATCATATACATGCCCATAGCCGCAGAGAACTTGTCGGCGGGCACGGCATCGGCAATTACCACCGGTACGAGGATCATCATGCAGCAATGAGATACTCCGACAAACACGATATAGATAAACACCGCTATCTCATTTTTTGACCACAGCAAACCTGAATATTTAATAAATCAATAAACATGCTGTTAGCTTATCTATCAATCAATAAATAAAATTAAATTCGGACTTTTAGCCGAGAACAGGAATTTAGAACCAGGCATTTGAAAAACATCAGATAACCGTGTTTCTATTTCCTTTTTCCAATTAGTAGTTTGAAATTTACCGTATATTTGTACTAATGTTTTATATTTGGATTTAATGTCCATCATGAATCATTTACGTTATTTATATTGTATTTAATGTTAATAAATTCTGTTTAATTGATTATTCCAATGAATTAATTATATAATATAATTTATTTGAACTTATGCATACTTACTTAAATGTTTAATACATTTAATAAGAAATCTACTAGATATCAGTGGATATCATAAAATGAAAAAATTGGTTATGCCCTAGATCCTACACTAGGATTCCCTGTGTTGTAGGACCTAGGCTCTGCGATCCGTTTACAAAAACTTAATTCTATAACTTAAAACCTAAACTAGAACAATCAACATAATTTGAGTATGTGTGTGTCTATGGTGGGTGCGTGTGTGTGGAGTGTGTGTGTGATGTGGTGTGTGTGCTGTTAAGTGTATGTCTGTGTGTGTGTTTGTGTGCCTGTCTGCATTACTTACTCTAGAATTTTGATAAATTAATAATATATCTGGGGACAATGTCACACAGATCATCCTAGCCCCAAACTAAGCAAAGCTTGTACTATGGGTACCAGGCGACGATATACATACTTATATAGATAGATATATACTTAAATACATAGAAAACACCCATGACTCAGAAACAAATATTCGTGCTCATCACACAAATATTTGCACTTACCGGGATTCGAACCCAGGACCACCAGCTTCGTAGGCAGGAGCACTACCAACTAGGCTACGGTGACCTCTTCGTTTGAATTCTTCGGTTTGGTTATAATTCAGCGTGAGGAGCCAGTGAGTCACTAATTTTTTGCATTTATTTTTGGTTTCTTTTTATGTGTAGTCATGTAGGTATATTGTGTAGGTTGTCTAAATATAATATAATAAAATCTTATAAACATCCTACTTATGTATATTATAAATGCGAAAGTTTGTGACTACGGATGTTTGTTACTCTTTCACGCAAATGCTACCGAACGGATATTGATAAAACTTTGTAGTAATATAGCTTATGTATCCAAATAACACATAGGCTATAATTTATAAAGTTTAACGCGCGACTAACCGCGGAGCGCAGGTAGTAAAAAAATATTATTCAATTGAATAAGTACAATATCAAGATAAACTTAATTAAAATAAACAACATATGAAAACCACGAAGAGGAATCGTACAATCGAAGACTATCTTTTACTATTACTGTTAATGTTTAACTTTCTTTTTTATTATTGGACAAAACTACACGAGTACAGTATTTGAAATTTAAATTTTATACCTATTTGATATTGTTGTTCGTTGGTATTATTTAGGCGCCTACCATTATTATTATTTTTTAATTAGATTAATGTATGCATTTTATCGTTATAGTAAATTATAGACCTTTTTGATTGAATTATTACTACATTGGTAAATTATTTATTATTTTAAGTGTAAGTTTTGTATGTAGAGTAAAAAGTACTATAAAAGCATGATTAATTAATGAATTGAATAGCAATAAGACAGAGACAGAAAGGATCTCAAGTGGGGACCACGAACCGGAAGACGCAACGTGGGCAGGCAGGTTTAAGACGAACCGATGATCTTATGAGGGTTACTGGATGGTGCAGGATGCGGTTAGCGCAAGATTATAGGACTGAAGGTCTATGTTCAGCAGAGGACGTCTTATATGGCTTATAATTATGATAGTGATGATGATGAACGTATAACTTAGACCAAACCAATATTTCTTACCAAGCCTGGATACTACTCCAATCAAAACGCCCATAAGATACATCTCTTGAGTACCCAACTTTATCAGCCAATTGCTAAAGAATATTAGTATCACCCTCATAGCTAAGTCTCCGAAATTTAGAAGCGATAAAGCCAGTGCGACATTGTCCTGAAAAATAAAACAACTTTAGCTGAATATCAAGTTTGTGATGCGCAGGACACAGACTAGCTTGGTCCAAAAGGTTATTATAATAACAGTGCTTCTAGTTCTTGGTAAGTTGCTCTTTTTGGATTTAATGACCAAATATAACAGCAGGAAACTACCATGGCTTACGTGTGATCCGGAACCGCAACACCCTATATGCCTGATTCCGGTGCTGGAGTATTTTTATTTTAAAGTTAAATTTTATTACTCAACCCCTAAAGCACTTTTTATCCAACCCTAGTTTCAGAGCCAGTATCTCATGACCTGCGAACATGCAACGGCTTGGCCTTTCTAATGGGTACACAAATGCATTGGAGAAAACTAAGGCTATTTTTACCTAATCGAACGAATTCTTTTGTGGATGGAAAATACCGGCAACATGTTTGCAGATACGAAGTGAAAGCGTAACAAACACACCAAAGAAAACACATAAAATTACTTTTTTAGGCCAAACTTTTATTAGTAGGCAAACAACTATTGACCATTTAGATGTCAAGAAGTAACCAACATACACACCCACAAACTTTCGCCTTAATAATTATGCTGTAGTTATTGTATCATCCTTAAGATCATCACACTTAAGATTGTTATTTTCCTACATATTACAATTAAACCTGATCGGTGTTATCATTATTATGTTATATTTGGTGGCGCTAAACGGTTGGAACATTTAAGAGCGGAAGAACATAGCGGTTTTCCGCGCTATGACCAACTCATGTGGGAAATTATACCATTATACTGCTAATGTTTTGATACTGGGTGTGAGTGAGTAGAGTCATCAGAGCTTATCGAAAACGGAAAAAGAAACTTATTATCAGTTGGGTGTTATGTTATCTCATACTTAAAGCAAAGCGAAATGTTATTGCTGATTATAATCTTAATATTATTAGAATAGATATACTCGTAGGTCAACTTTGCTCTCAAAAACAAAATAAGAAGTATTAAATACTTATTATTTTGTCTTGAGATCTTCTATTTTCTTTGAATTGTTTAAGTGTTTTGTCCAGTCACGTAAATCGTAATAAAATAATTCTTGCGGGGCAGTCTTTGAGGACTGCCGATAGAAGTAAAAACAATTTTTTAGACATCTAATCTAAAAAAATAATCTACAGTATAATAGTTTTACATATAGCTAATGAGAAAGAGAATAACTACACGTGTATATTTATTAATTTATACTTCAGTACAATGGGAATGTTCATAGGTGGACTTAATGCCAAAGGCATTATCTACCAGTCAACCTTAGGGTATTGCAGAGAGATTATGGTAGGTGCACTTAGGTATAAAAATGTATTTATTTATTATAGACTAGCTGTGCCCACGACTTCGTTCGCGTGGATGTCGGAACTTAACAATGTATTTTTTAGTGCAAAGCGCTGTGGGAGGATACCGAAACAATTTTTTTTAATTTAATTTAGTGCTTCTTTATTTCACCTGTGGAACCATCTGGAGCGTACACAAAAACGTTATTGGGGTTGTTTACGCGTGAAAGAGCTACGTATAGTTGACGGATAATGTCTGGCCCTGAGCTTTATTAATCGTCATGGCATAACAGAGACTGACTGGGAATTGCACTGGTTTGAAAGAGAAAGGAAAGTTTTTAGGAATTATGGGTATCCTTGGAATAAAAACAATAACACCGGTGCCGCAACCTGTTAATATTTCAGCTTCGATAATGTTTTGCTGCAGATTTGTGACTTTGAGCCGAGTGCCGTAACAAAGTTTGGGAGGACATAAATTTCTGAGGAGAATTATTGGTACACCAATTTTTAAAACTATTTTCTGGGCTGGAAGTCCGGGTGTGCTGAGGGAATCCAAAAATTCTATCGGGTAGTGCGTGGCGTCATCTTCTTCCATAACTGTATTTATTGAGCTATATTCTTTACTATTCCCGGACGCATGAGTCAATATTATGAAATTAATTGCCGCAGCTTGGCCATTGCGGGGAGTCAAAATAGCTCGCTGACATACCCAAGAACCAGCTTGATTTCCCATGTTTGTGGTAGATACCACAAACATTGGAAATCAAGCTGGTTCTTCCTTGGAGATCCGTACACAGAAGAAATTAGCTCCTGCTGTGATGTAACGTAAGAGCAGAGATTACCAATCAAAATAACTTTTCCATCTTCTTGTACGGCGTATGTGGCATCGCCTATTTTTTACAATAAATTGGCAAACTCCTGTGCATTTTCGCAGCCTCTGACTGATCGGGTTCCCTCCTATACTTATAACTATCTCTTGAATAGCCAATAATGACCTGTTGTGACAAATTTCACGTACCCTGTCAGGAATTTCTCCTTCAGTATTTAGTTGTACATGTCTCATAAAATCTTCAGCAAACTTGTCATGGTACTTTTGCCATAACTAGTAAGCACCCGATAACGCACAAAAGGTCAGTAAGATGGCAAACAAATGTCGCAAGCGATGTGGACTATCGCTCACGCATGCTTCCGCTAGAGTGTCATCCCAATGCTGACCTCCATCTAATAAATGGCGTGCTCGGCAAGCGGACTGGTATGTGGGATGTTCAATATCATCCACTTTACGGAGCTCAGCAAAAGACGTAGGTCCTCGCACTACATGGAACAGACTGTGGGATGAACTCGCACGTGAGCACGCCACGTGAACCTGCCCGCCTTCCTTAAGTCAATTCCAGCCAACTTGAGAGTTGGACTTTGCGATTTTTTGATGGTTATCGCGACACACACTTTTATAGGGAACTACAGTATTTCAAACTGAAAAGGGAGATCATTTGGCACTAACGGAATACGTGACACGAACACTGTTTCTCCCTGGGCGGATCCAGGCATAATAGTAGCCTCTATAACACGATGCAAAGTTTGGACTTGAAGCCTAGTGCCGTTGCAAAGTTTAGGTGGCTTCAAATTACTCAGAACCATTATAGGTATACCCACACGCAACATATATCGCCTATTATAAGCCCTTAGGGGTGGAAATTCCTAAAATCCTGAAATACATATTTTTATTTTTAACGGAAAGGCCAAATACCAATTTTCATGCTTTTCACTTAAAAAATTACACACTTTTCATACAAACTTACATCCCCTATTTTACGCCCTTGGGGTGGAATTTCCAAAAATTCTAAAATATTTATTTTTATTTTTAGCTGAACTACTAAATATAAGTTTCAATGCCTTTAACTTCAAAAATGACGGATTTTCATACAATCTTACATTCTCAATTTTACCCCCTTAGGGTTAGTATTTCCAAAGTGAATTCCCCCTTAGTGAATGCATACGTGTCATAAAAAGTACCTACCGGCAAAATTTCAAGTCTCTAACCCCAGCCGTTCAGGCTGTGCGTTGATATGTCAGTCAGTCAGTTTCCTCTTTTACATAGGTAGGTATATAGATTTATGTTGAGAAAATTATGAGAGACAGGGTTAATTTACTACATTCAAATATATTCAATCGGACAGGCTCAATAAAATTCGAATCGTTTGTACATGCGCGTTACTAACGAATCGACAGCACAAACTTTAGATCGACTGACATTATAATTTAAAATTAAATTATAACAAATCCAACCTTGTGCATAATTCAATTTGCCCAAAGAAAACAGAATATTTTAATAACCAATTTTGGACAACGACATACTTCTAGGCAACCAAGACCTTATTTCGAAACAATTCAAAACATTCAAAACCCTACGTAACTCATGCAATCAGCAAACAGGGGCCAATCTTAACATTGCGAGTCAAAAGAAATGCACAACGACATCTATCGAAATAAAAATCATCTATCAACCTAGTTCATTCAGAAAAGAGATGTCATAATAATATGCACAATGACATCTATCGGACAGTTAGGTAGTTCAACTATAAACATTAGTTCATCTTGAAGTAACGAAACGTGTGTTATTTTTCTTCATGATTACTTTTAAATCTAATATCTTTTGATAGACTGAACCGATTGCAATAAAACAAAAACTAAATGTTACCTCAAGTTACGCTCAATCGTTGTGTATAAAAGTTATCTACATTGCTATCGTATATTTTACGTGATACCCGAACATATAAACAGACAAACAGACACACAGACAAACAGACAAAAATTCTAAAAATGCTGGAAATGGGTTCTATTGGTTGTTCTTTAATACGCTGGCTATTTTTTTTGGATTTTCTTTTGATGTACAAAAAATATTTTTCTACAGATTTATTATATGTATAGATAGATAGATAGATAGATAAACTCTTTATTGTACACCTTAAGAAATAATACAAAAGCGACAACATACAAATTATTATAGTACAATTGGCGGCCTTATCACTAAGTGTGATCTCTTCCAGGCAACCTAGGTAGTGAAAGGAGAAAGGAGTTACAGAGATGGGGCAGTTGCAAGTGTACAAAGTACTTATTATAAGGTACTATTTGTACCATACTTAAAACTATTTATACCTACTTACTAATTATATGTACATTCATAATAATAATACGTGTCATTATGTGAACTATGTAGTATTCAAATAGTGATCATTAACAAGTCTTTTGAATGTATTTAATGATTGTGCACGCCTAATAAACAATGGCAACGCATTCCACAAACGAGCACCTTGTACAACAAATGCGTTATCGAGAAACTTTGTGGAGTGCGTCGGTATTTTTAACCGCTGATTGTTAGTGGATCTCAAGGCTTTCGAATGTGATTCATGTAGGAAAGAAAAACGATCTTTCAGATAAGAGGGAGTAGAAGGAGTAAACAGAATACTGTATAGAAATGACAGAATATGAGCATTCCGGCGAAGTCGTATAGGAAGCCACTTGAGTTTTTTGCGAAATTCAGAGACATGATCGTATTTGCGAAGACCAAATACAAATCTTATGCAGACATTCTGGAGACGCTCAAGTTTATCCAGTTGGGCTTCAGTAAGATCAAGATAGCTGACATCTGCATAATCTAGTATCGAAAGAAGAAGGGACTGGGCAAGCGCAATTTTGGTGGGAATAGGCAGAAAGTTTGAAATCTTCGCAAAAATCCCACTGACGCATAAAGTTTACGACTAGTATTCTGCAGCTGCGGACCCCATGAGAGACAGTTATCAAAATAGACACCCAAATTTTTAACAACTCGGTTTATTTCCAATATACTCCCGTCAAAGATAACTTGAGGTAGTTGAGAACAAGAAATCTTTGCCATCATCGTTGAGCTTCCAACAATAATTACCTGAGTCTTAAGGGGGTTAACTTGTAAACCGTGCGAACGACTCCATTCATTAATACTAATAAAATCTTTATTAATGATACTAATAGCATCCGACAGCCTATTAAGCGGGGCCTGTGAGTATATCTGTAGGTCATCTGCATAAAGGTGGTAGGAGGAGAGAAGTCGATCTGAGATAGAATTTATGAAAATTGCGAAGAGTAAAGGAGACAAAACGCCACCCTGCGGCACGCTGGCATTCGTATTGCACCAAGAAGAGACAGAGTTATCAATACGTATACGTTGCCGGCGACCAGACAGGTAACTATGAAACCAGCCAATGACCGTTGGAGATACATTAAGAGTACGTAAAATTCCCAGCAACACGTCGAAGTCTACAGTATTGAAAGCATTACTAAAGTCTAATAATGCAAGCACCGTTAGATTACCGTGTTCCATGCCAGTTCTAATATCATCCGTAATATGGACCAAGGTTGAGGTAGTACTATGTCCAGGGCGAAAACCAGACTGAAAAGGATTAAGGAGGTTATTAGATGAGAGGAAACTACTGATTTGATTGTGAACAAGCCGTTCAAGGACTTTGGAGAGGAAAGGTAATATCGATATAGGACGATAATCGGAAAACGATGCAGGATTGGATTTTTTCGGAAGGGGAATGATTAGTGCATCTTTCCATGAAGATGGAAATACACCGCTGGATATAGAGGTATTGAGGATGTGAGATATAGGGAAAAGGATCTCGTCAAGTATAGGAAGAACCATATTACGGGTGATATTATCGTTGCCCATTGCATTTGATGCTATGGACAAAATACTCTTCTTAATGTCACAAGCAGAAAATTGGCTAAATTTGGAAGAAGAATAGTTGGGAGAGGGAATGGATGAAAGATAATTTAAAGTTTTTGTTTTAGTTGCCCTGTCAAAAATAGGCGAAGAAGAGAAATGACTATTTAGTGAATTAATATCTAAATTGTTTGGAATTGAATCAGGTTGAGATTTTCTAACTCCCAAAGATCGTAAAAACTTCCATATTTTTCCAGGATCTTCATTTTCAACTGAACTGTGAATATGTTGGCGTTGTGCACTCCTACACACCTTATTACAGTGATTTCGCAGAGTTATATATTTTTCACGGTTAATATCATTAGGCCGACCAGCGTACCGAGACTTAGCTGATGATTTCTTAGATAAAAGAGTTTTTATTTCAGTAGTTAGCCACGGTGCTGGCAAATGCTTAATTTTAATTGGCCGAATGGGAGCATGAACGTCGTACAATTGGATGAGCTTGATATTAAATATGTCAACTTGTTCGTCAATTGACTCAGCAGCAATGAGAGTCGACCAGTCAATGCTGCCAGCATCTGCACGAAGATGACTAAGATCCATCCCACCAAAATTACGTTGTAGAAGAACTTTAGATTTTGCCTTATGAGGACGAATTTTGTAAGAAACGAAAAGGAGATCGTGGTAAGAGAAGGCATCTGCTGAGCATTGTCCATGCTTAGCAACATGACCTCTTGAAGAGACTAGAATTAAGTCAAGAAGAGAAGGCGTAGAATGAGGAAAATGGTGTGTAGAATTAAGGGGAAGAAGAGATAGGTTACTAGATTCTATTGCAGATATAAGTGAGGAGCAACGAGAGTCTTTCTTTAGTAAACAAGTATTGAAATCACCCATTATTATGGTGTGACTATAGGATGGAAGGAAGGTTTCAAGTAAAAGTTCGAAATTCGTTTATTTATTATAATTACAAATAATAATAATTAGGAACACTATCTATAATATATAAATATATACAATACGTACTATACAATAAATACTATATGAGATTAAACTAATGAACACTATACTATAACATACTATACTTTAATAAATAAATTTATTAAAATTATTGATGAGACATTTTTGCCTCAAGCTTCTCACAAATATACTCACGTACTTTCTTTTTAAACGCAAAGCGAGTCTTAGCCATCCTGATTCCAAAAGGAAGCTCATTCCAAAGAAGGATAGATTGGACAAAGAAAGAGGAATGGATAAAGTCAGAGCTATGAGGTGGACATCGTCAAAGACGATTATGACTAGAGAGGAGAGTTTTACTATGAGGAGCAAAAAGATATTGAAAGTGAGGCGTTCAATAAGAAGGAACAGTAGGAGAGTCCAGTATGGAGAAAAGTGTGGTGAGCGCTCTTAAATACCTTCGCTGGCAAAAGGGCAACCAGTTTAACTGGGTACGGTAAGGAAACACATGATCGTACTATATACAGCATACATATAGGTCATGGGAAGCGTGACGTGACGATAACGCGTGTACCATGATTTTGTTTAACTAAAAAGCTCAACACGCATAAACAAGTTTTCACTTAATAAAACTTATAAGGCCCTATTAATTTTCCCATTCCTTTATGGCAAAGGGGATGAGAAAAAATAAATCTAACCGATTTGTAGTATATAATAATTATAGGGACTTCGATAGAACATATTTGGATTATTATTGTAAAGCAAAAAGCTTAGATATTTCTCTCTCTGTCGCACTGTTTTATGTAATGGTTAAACAGAGAAACGACTTATGTGCTTTAGACAATTCTTTCATATATATAATATTATTTTATCAGCATGTAAAATGGGGTATCATTTATTTTCAAATAATGGAAAGATCCCTACGAAAACAACAATAATTTAACCCATACTATAAAAAATACAGTCTATATAAGTAATAATTTGGAATGAAGTATTTATTCATTTTAAATACTCATTTGTCAACCTGTGCCAAGCCGGGGCGTAATTGATGGCTTTAATAAATAATTGATTTGTGTACTTGATTATGTACCTGTTGTTCGATATATGTACATAAACATGTTTTCATATATATTTTACATTAGCAAAATAAACCTAGAATCGATTTGAAACTTGTTGCTAACACAAAAATAGCAATCCCAATAAGATAAGAGATAAAAATCACACATTAAAGCCATTTGATACTTTAATATATTCATATATTAAAGTACCAAATGACTTTAGATTTATCTAAAAATCAATTTGCGGATACTACGAAGATAAATATGTAATTAAGTAAATAAGATCAATAGCAAAATTTAAAAAAAAATGAAATCTATTAAAATTAAAATAACTGGACCAATTATTGCGGATTCATAACTTTTTATGTATGTAAAATATAATATTATATACTGAAACATTATTTACACACGGCTATCTGATCCCAAACTAAGCAGAGCTTGTACTATGGAAACCAGATAACTAATATACTACTTTTCTTTTGTAAATACATACTTATATAGATAATTACACCCAGACTCAGGACATATACAACATGTAACTAAATTAACGCACGTCCTGAAAATAGTTTGTTCAGAATTGAATCGATTTATATCATTTTTAATTTAGGTATATTTTTTTTCAAAATAATTAAATTACGGAATTAATTGTCATATTAACCCTGTAAAGTAAAAACAAATTGAAATGGACCGTAAGTCAAAGTAATAAGACTTTTAAAATCGCAGTTTCATTTGTACAAATGTATACAAATCCATCATTCAATACAAAATAAAGAAAAATAAACTTTATTCCAAGAAACTAATTTAGTAAATAAAAATGCATATACGTGTTAAATTAAAAATCCAGTGTATGTATTATGATTACAACATAATATTCTAATTGGGGTGTCTGAGGGTATGCGTTAATTACGTTACATGTTATATAAATGACATGAATTCACCAAATTATGTATGTTTTAAAGACTACGCCCGTATTTCCATTTTATACCTAAACAAGAACTTTATAAAGAAGTCAGCGTTGTTCATCCCCTTTAGTTTATAAAGTTGAAAAACTCTACACTTAAAACTGCATCTTATTTTTAATTTATAATACTTATCTATAGCCTACAATAACAAAAAACAAAATGTTTTGTTTATTGAAAATGATATTTGGATTAGAACACAATGCCTGCACTAGAGAAATAATCATTGTGTCGCGACGGACATTACAAACGTACAATTCCTAGAAATAGGGCACCTTGAATAACAATTTTCAAAGGTGGAATCGTTCAAAATGTGTTATATTCATGTATTTATTGGTAAAACGCAGTAAATTTGCGGAAAATTTGTAATTCGGCTGATGTCACCCAATTGTCAACTTTCCGCAAGATTTTATTCAATACTAGGAGGTTATTAATAAACATGTATGCCATATTTGACTATATTTTAAAGAACATCATTGATCCCAAAAAGGGGTCAACTACATTAGCTCGATAGAATAAAACTGTCCCGGAACTTTACCTGATCTAAATACCAAATACCGGAGGACAATCTAATGGGCCTCAGATTATTGCTCAAGGTGCCACTGAAGTGAAGACGTAGATTTCTATAGAGGTCTTGAACACTGGCAGAGACTAAGGTTAGAGCTCAACCTTTCTAATTTGCAGCGTTCATTAGCTATTCAAGAGTTACTCATCATAAGTTCGAAAAATATTTGTCCGAATTAAACTACTGTCGTTTCGTTTTTTTTTAACTTCTTCGACGTCACTCTACTGCTGTATCAGTTAACCTATTATCGATTGATTTTTTTATGTCGATGTCAAATAAAGCATTATGGCAAAACAGACGCCCGTCAATAGTTTTCGGTAAAATGAATTTCTCACAAAAAATCGGATAAATGATCGGTAACCCTATTTCAGAGGAAAGCCCGGAAACAGTGTCATCCCCGTAGAAACAATCCCCGTAGAAACAACAAAGCGTTTAATTATTTTTTCCCAAAGAGCAACAAACACATTAAAGAAGTGTGTATCAAAACATGATAAGCATGAACATACTAGCATAATTAATATGCGTTGAGAGCTATATCAATTTATATGATTTTGATTTGGCAGAAATCGAGATGGTCTGTTATACACACTGATCCTTATCATCTGAAATTACCCTAGATTGTAAGATAGACATAAATATAAAATAATCTAGAGTATATTGACCGCACAGCGTTGAAACGTGTCCGAAAATACGTAATAAATTATTAATAAAGTATTTATTTACAATTCAAATTCGGGCCAATAAGGAATACGATTAAAGATTCTCACATTTGAAATATATTTCTAGTACGAGTTCACACGTTAAGAACGAAATTTATGATTGACAAAATTTATTACTGCGTCAACCAATCATATATTCTAATTGCTAAAACATCACTAAGCTATAGGCTTTAATACAGCGCGAGCATTTTTTAACATAAACTACTGATTTGATAGATTATTGTAAGTAACACTGCCTGCGAGTTACAATCAATTTGCTCATTGGTGGGTAACACCGCAGGGCCTATCAAAAGAGAATGTTCAACAAGAACACTTTCAAATATTAACGTGGATATTAACTCAAACTCAATTATTTTATTTGCTTAAATATGGGTTATAAAAGATCTTAAAAATAATACTACGTACGATCCATATTAGCCTTTCGGCGTGCAAATATTGACAATTATTGTATTTTCCAATTTTTTACTAAGCAATTTAATTTGCCCATTTTATTAATATACTAATATAATTACACATTATTAATTTGTTTACATTTTATATTATATAATTATTGATTCCTACTTAATAATGTCATCGTAATCATAACTTATCATTTAAATATTCATCAACTGCATAGTAGGCTTTATTAATAAAAAAATCATACAGATTTTTCTTAAATATTCTTGAGTCTTGGATACCTTTTATATTTCTTGGAATCTTATTATAAATCCTGGGCGCCATACAGAAAACACTTTTATTAAAAAGAACTGTCTTATGTAATGGCATGCACATTTTATTTTCATTTCATATTAATATGGAGATACACGGCAATTTTAAGTGCATGAAAAGTTATTATGAAAGACGCGGTTAAAACTTGTTGCAAACTGTGATCTGTGCCATAAGTTTAGCCCCGTTGGACAAGCGTGTATTGAACCTGAAGTTATAAATGCCCAAAATCCGGGTCGGGCTACTATTATATATATATATATATATATATATATATATATATATATATATATATATATATATATATATATATATATATATATATATATATATATATATATATATATATACTATACTACTATTTTAAATTCCGGATAGCCCGGAGCCAAACAGCTGACAGTGCTGTGAACGGTCCGTGATGCAGTGAACACTAATGACATCGACCATGCACATGACCTTTCTGTAATCGCATCGGCTACCATATCAGATGAGATTATGAGAGCCAGGGTGTATCGAGTTCGGTACAATAATGCGTTTAGGGTGCTGTTGCGGCTGCCTCAATTTTGTAGCGCCTCCGGCATGCTAGCGGACGCTCGTGTAGACTGCTTTTATGCTACAATGAGGAAACGTAGCGAGTCCTTTGTACGTAGGGTTAGAGCTAGTAACAACAGCCTCCTAAAAATGTTTGCAAGCAAACTTGACTGTATATACGTGAACCACTGGTGCATGCATGCATATATAAAACATATGCGTCATGTAGCAGTGGTACAGTTGTAACAATTGTGACTGTGTTAGCCTTAATTAAATTTGAATTTTAATCGTTAATCTAAACTCAAAATTGGGATATCATAAATTTAATCGTCCGGCGGGTCTCGAACCTGCACCATCTACCAATCTGGGGTAGGCGCTCTGCGTTAAGCTACGAACGATACACACTGGCAGATCAAATTTAGGATTCCCTTGCTAACACCCTTCCGGAGGATGTAGGTATTATCTATCGGCTTTTTTTTTACCTACCCTACTAGCCTACCCCGGCTTGGTAGATGGTGCAGGTGCGAGACCCGCCGGACGTTTAAATTTATGATTCACCATTTTTGAGATTATCCTTAATTGTTACTAATATTTATTTTAAGTTAAAATTTGTTACTTACAAGTGGGCTTTGTTGCCTATCAATCAATAATTTATTATTATACATGTGCACACATACACATACATACATGTGCACTATAATTTCTCCTGCAGACGGTTAGTCTCAGTAACCATGGCCTAAATTCGATCCAGGCGATATCATTCGTTTATAATTTAAATTTAAATATTGAATTGATGTACTTACTTGATTCCAATGGGCTTTATATAATGCCTGGGGTAGCATTAAACCAAATGTAGAGTCAGCACAAGCACATAACGCAGGGCCCATGGATATACATGACATCAGAAACGTCTTAGAAAGTTCCTTGTCTAATAACATTGCAAAAACTTTTCTAAAACATAATTATACGTAACATGTTATCTTTGTTGTCAAGCTATACCAAGTTTACTACGCGCTACAAGACTATTATATGTTAATTTTGTTCGTAGAAGAACCTTTTCCTAACAGAGTGAAGGTAGGATAAGAATTTTCAATGTTTGAAATAAAAATTAGGCATATTATATATAACATGTTCCAACAATTAGCTCAATATTTTTTTTTGTAACACAAAATAACATGGCCGAATAAACTGTCCCTGAAAATATTTGACACTCAAATTGTTACACATAATATTGTAAAAACCCTGTTGAAAAAAATTATTATTAAATATAGAGTACACAAAAAGAGGACCTTTAACATCGATACAATATAACAGTGTTTTTCAACCTGTGGGTCGCGACCCCCTGGGGGGTCGCGAAGCATCTATAGGGGGTCGCGAAACTTCTATAGGGAAGTTGCAAAAAGTTGGCAAAGCTAGTCATAGGGTCGCAAATGAATTTGGAGTATTATTATTAGTTCTGCTGCTAATACATTAACGGTTTAGCGCGAAGTTCCAAAACTCTGGCTAGTACTTTGTCTCTTGACAACCACCTAACCTCTGAATAATAAAGTTAAATTTGGTGGAGTGCTTTCTATTCCAATTCTTCACAAATTTTAATAATGTATTGATCAGAACCCTATGAAAATGAATAAAAATGTTGGATATGTGTCACATAATAAAAGAAACATGAAAAAACATGGGTAGGGGGGTCGCGTGATGAAAAAGGTTGAAAAACACTGCAATATAACATGCATGAATGTCTCATTGGTGTAGAGGTAACGTGTTTAACCGTGGATAATAAGGTTCTGGGTTCAAAATCAAGGGCCATAAAATAAGTGATATTAAGGTTTTTCTAGTAAATCTCAGTATCAGCCCGGAATCTGGCAGATGGCGGTGGTACACTCCCGTGGCTCGGAGAGCACGTAAAGCCATCGGCCCTGGGGCTCAACCGGCTAAGTCGCCGAACATTTATTTCTTAAATAGCGTTCAAATAAATAAAGGTTAAAAATGACTTAATCAATCGTTTAATCGGCTTCAACGTTGACAAACGATTACGGACCAATTATGGCGTCATATGTGGTCATGCAAGCCGATTTAACGACTGATTAAGTCATTTTTAACCTTTATTTATTTGAACGCCATTCACGAAAACGATGTTCGGCGACTTAGCCGGTTGAGCCCCAGGGCCGATGGCTTTACGTGCTCTCCGAGCCGCGGGAGTGTACCACCGCCATCTGATAGACTCCGGGCTGATACTGAGATTTAGAGCCCCTGTGCCTAAATTCATTTCGGTCATGTCAGCTAGCTGTACCATTGGGTTATGTATATTAGTAAGTCCACTTGGGTTTACGCACACATTTTTGCATTATATAGTAACTTATAAAACAGTGATGCTCATTTCAAGGTAATTAACAATAATAATAAGAAGTCTCAATGTTTCAAGTCCAAAGTTGTGGGCCTCATAGGAAGGCTCAAGTTCACCTAAAGAGCAATGGACAGGGCTATGCACGGAGTATCCCTCCAAGGTGAAACAGAACTGTCGAAATCCGCAGGCGAACCAAAGTAACCGATAAAGTAGCCCAAAGATTTGCCAAACTGTAATGTCAGTGAAGGGGGAACATAGGTCGTGGATTCGACGGCCGTTGGAGCAGTAAGGTTATCAAGTGACGACCACAAACTGGAAGATGCAGCGTGGATAGAACCGTTACAAGGTGGACCGATGATCTTCCTAGGGTCGCGGAAAATCGTTGTATGCGGGCATTACAAGACCGGCCCTTGTGGAGATCTTTGGGGAGGCCTTTAAGCTGATATATGAATATGGATATGATGATTTAATAAAACCATATTTATCAGGAACTACTACGGTTAAACTTACTTGATCGGGTTAATATTTTCTTTTCCCAAAGAGAGTTCATGATCGTAGGGTTGTTCATTCGGGCATGTAATATTTCCTTCAACGTCGGGCAGTCTAACAATTGGCGTTGTTGGTTTTTCATGTAAAGTATTGTCGATTAATAAAGGTTGTTTTATTTCAGCACCTGTAATAATCAAATAATATATACTTTTATATACATTTTAAAAAGTGAATGTAAAATTGACGTCAAGGAAGTTTTGTATGTTTTTATTCATGTTGGTATTTATGCGATGTTTATTTTTCTAAATTGTTGATGACCTTTCTTAGATAAGTTAAATATATTCTAGATCAGATAAGATTCGTTCTTGAGATTATAGAGTCATTAGGTTCAAGAATAATACTAATATAATAATATGTAGGGACAATGTCACACAGATCATCCTAGCCCCAAACTAAGCAAAGCTTGTACTATGGGTACCAGGCGACGATATACATACTTATATGGATAGATAAATACTTAAATACATAGAAAACATCCATGACTCAGAAACAAATATTCGTGCTCATCACACAAATATTTGCACTTACCGGGATTCGAACCCAGGACCAACAGCTTCGTAGGCAGGAGCACTACCAACTAGGCTACGGTGACCGTCAAAAGAATGAACCTAAGAATGAATGAAAGAATATATTTTTATAAACTTATTTTTATGGGCCGTGGTTGGTAATTCGTGATGCCAACGTCCATAGAATCGGGTAAGCGTTTACCATGATCTGAGCTGTTCGAAGCTTCGATCTTAAAAGACTACTTACCAAAAAACAAAAATCGCCTAAATAGTATACCTTTTTTTTTTTTGATAAGGCAGGGGGAATGCTAATGTATGCCACCCGCAAAAAGTGTCTGCGGGTGGGTATGTCGGACTCGCACCGACTAAACCTAACCTGCCGTGGACTTCTTCTGGCGCCTGATAGGGGGAGCCCCGGGAACGCGGGTAGGCTGCTCCGGTGCCCCCCTTTCGCGGTTGCCCTCCCCATTTGCCGACTCCTGCCAGTACGGCACAGCGACTGCGCCACAAACAGTTCGCTGTCTTCCCGGGGCTGCTTGCACGTGGCGGCAGTAGAGGACACTTCTCATACTGCCACCGCAACCCCGAGGGGAGTAGGGCTAACGGCTGCCGCCGCCGCTCCGACGCCTCCTCCGTCTACGAGCGGGGTCGGCTCGTTCCCGATCCCGCTCGGCGGCCTCCTTCTGGAGCATGACTGCTTCGCAGAAGGAGACCACGGCGTCCCATTTGGTGGAGTCGCCAGCCAGCATCGCATAATCGACTGCTGGCAGTGAAAGATCCCGTCCGATCTCAGCGACCAGGACTCGTCTCTCGGCCTCCCAGGCCGGGCACTCCTCCAGCGTATGCTGGGCAGAGTCCAGGTCACTCCCACAATGGTGACAATGTGTCGTCACTTCTCGGCCGATCCGGCACAGATACTGAGTATCTGAGTCAGTCAGTAGGTGACGTAACCGCCCTTCCTTCCCACCCAGGCCTCGAGGTGAGGCAGGATAGCAGTTCAGGCGCAACTCAAGCCGTGCGCGCCACTGACTTAGTACGCGCCGGTGTGTATCCCGCCTATAGGCAACGAGCGTCTGCTCTGGCGCCTCACCGCTCTCCCGGCGGACGCGGATCTCGGTGTAAACCATCGCGTCGACTGCCGCCAGGAGATCAAACGGCGGGAGGCGCGCCAGGAGTGTCGCCGCCTCAAAGGATACCGTCCGGTATCCTCGTGCGATCCGTATGGCCACCACACAGCAGGCTGTTCAGGATAGCTCTGCAGCGGGAGGCGCCCGTCAGACCAGACGGGCGCCCCATAAAGGACCATGGATCGCACGACACGGTGTAACACTCCGGTTACCCGGCGCACTCGGGGGGCCAGACGCTCGAAGTGCTCCTCGACGCCCCATCGGCTGTCTAGGGTGAGGCCCAGGTACTTCATGTACCACCCCACCCTGACCTCTGCGTCACCTACACGCATCGACGTACTGGGTGGTTCCTCCCTACGGCGTAAGCCGTGGAACCATAGCGCATCGGTCTTATGAGGCGCTACCCGAAGGCCCAGTCTCGTTATGGCCGCGACGACACACGCGACACCGAGTTCGGCGAGCCGTACCGCCCGCTGGAAACTTACCTCCCGGGCTATGACGAGCGTGTCGTCCGTATAGCAGACGACGCTCACCCCGGGAGGGAGGCTTATCTGCAGGACCGCATCGTACGCGAGGCTCCATAGCAGAGGTCCCAACACGGACCCCTGAAGAACCCCGCAGGAGAGCTCCCTCTGGATCTCAATCCCGTTCCGACCCACGAATTGAATCGTCCTGTCGCGCAAATATGCCCCGACTATAGCACGGAGATAGGGAGGCACGTTATGTTGGACCAGTGCCTCCCGTATCGTCCGCCAGGGGACGGAGTTAAAGGCGTTGACGATGTCTAAGGTCACCGCCAACGCCACCCCCCCCCCCGCCCGAACGGCGGGCTCCGACAGGGCGCGGACGCGGTTGATCGCGTCCAGCGTCGAACGTCCCTGCCGAAATCCGAACTGGCTGTCCGATAAGTCGGGGCCAACGCGCGACAGATGCTCGCTGAGACGGGCGGCTATGACACGCTCAAAGAGCTTGCCCGCCTCGTCCAGCAAGCAGATTGGTCGGAACGCCGTGGGAGAATCGGCGGTCCTGCCCGGCTTCTGCAAAAGCACCAGCCTTGCCTCTTTCCAGCAGGTGGGGAACACGGCACTACGGAGGCAGCTGGTGAACAGTTGCCTCATTCGGTCCCCCAGGACTGCCAGGGCGCAAACCCACGCCCTGCTCGGTATCCCATCCGGGCCAGGGGCGGTATTTCGGGCCGCAAGTCGCCGTACTGCTCGGTCCAGCTCCCCCTCAGTCTCTTACAACTGGTCGTCCCAATCATGGTACGACGGTGACGGAGGGTAAATAAGTATACCTAAGTGTGTGCATGCTTGAATTGAAGACAATTTTGTTTAATTGTAGTCACTCGTTAAAGTGAATTAAAAGTCAAGTAAAGTCCGTCATAGTCCTACCCAAACCAAGTAGTGAAAGCATTACTATGGAATTTTGGAATCAACATATATTACAATTCACCATTAATGAATAAAAAAAAAAGGTTTTTATTCACGAAGACTTTAAAAAAGCGCTTGTAAATAGTCAGAACATGTTCGTAGTAAGTAGTAATATATAATTCATTAATAATTATTTCTAGGTACATATAGATATTTAGGTACATGGATTGTAGGAAATAATTTACAGAATGATTTATTTTATAACAGTGACGATATTTAACTAACTTAAATTAAGTTATTGTCAAGTATCATGTGTAGGTTTAATTACAAAAATTTTAAATTTTAGCTATATATTTACTACATATTGTCTGAATGGTTCTGTCTATATTAAGGTACGAATTAAATGTTATTATTATGGCGGACCTTGTGTTTATAATGACGGTCGCGCTTTAACGGGTTCGCCCCCTACTATATGCCCTCTTTCCTACACTATTGTACGTATGTCGAATTAAAAATCCACCATATTCTATTATATAAAAATGAATGTTTGTCTGTATGTCCTTTCGTTAACTATGCATTTGATCATCTGATGATCTTCAGCAAAGTATTAGACAATGCCTCGATGTCTATTTATCCGCGTTGATGTCAAAATTCCCAATTGAAGAATTGTTTTGACGAAATTATTGATTGCACGTGTAGTGCAGTGGTTAAGGTCATCAACTTGTTATTCGATCAGCGCCCTCGTGTTTCAGGTTCGACTAATTATGCTTTGCATCTGTTAATTGCATGTTTATGCAATCAGACACAGACATTAATTTCCCTAATGCGGGCGTTGACTTTTGACAAATTTAAACAAATTATAAACTAAATACTCGTCGTGTCACGGTTGTTTTACTCCAAACAAAATCGAACGTTCTATCAATTTACAATTCACGGGTCGGTTGGCGTGGTTGGCAAATGCTTGCCTTTCACGCCGTATGTCGTGGGTTCGATTCCCATCAAGGACAAATATTTATGTGCATGTACATATCTGTTTGTCCTGAGTCTGGGTGTAAATTATCTATATAAGTATGTATTTACAAAAGAAAAATAGTATATTTAGTATATATCAGTTATCTGGTAACCATAGTACAGGCTCTGCTTAGTTTGGGATCAGATGACCTTGTGTAAATAATGACTCAGAATATTATTACATACCTATGTATGTAATAATATTCACGCCTATTTCCCAGAGGGGTAGGCAGAGACAACGGATTTCCATTTGTCACGATCTTTGCACACCTCTTTTGCCTCGTTTACTGTCATCATATTTTTATACATACTCGTCGGTTTAGCGTACTTCTGACCTGGCCTTTCTTGATAACTTCAGCGATTTGGTCAGAGAATGTTATTATTATTATGTAATTAAATGTAAATCCGCAGGCGAACCAAAGTCACCGACATTGCCCGAAGAATTGCAAAACTTAAGTGGAAGTGGGCGAGGCGCGGGGAGCGGGACACATAGCTCGTAGAACCGACGGCCGTTGGGGCAGTAAGAATCTCGAGTGGCGACCACGAACCGGAAGACGCAGCGTGGGCAGGCCCCCTACAAGATGGACCGATGATCTTGTGCGGGTGCTGGAAACTGCTGGATGCGAATAGCGCAAGACCGGCAATTGTGGAGATCTTTGGGGGAGGCCTTTCTCCAGCAGTGGACGTCTTTCGGCTGTTATGATGATGATGATGAAGTTGGTAAAACGGAAAAACCATGAGCTACGTTGTAATTTCTTACCAGTACTATCTGCAGAAACTTCTACCTTCTTCAAATGCCATTCTAAGGGTTGTATCAATGCGACGCCGACAAAACTCTGTAGTGTTACTCCTGATATCAGCAACATAGTGCTTCGGAACCCATACTTTTCCAATGACCATTGTAAAAACAAAGGCGTCATCAACGTTACGATTGCTGAAATAAAAAAAAAACTATTTCAATGGACAGCTTCGTTTAAAGGAGTTTGCTCTCCAAAACTGATCCAGTCACATAAAGGTTATTTTTAAAGATCACTTATACATATAATAAAATCGTAGAAAAGTCATTGTACATTGAATATTTTTTAAAAAGGATACTTGGGGCGTGATATTCAATCGATATCGAAGCCAAAAATATAGTTTTTAGAATTTTTGTCTGTGTGTCTGTTTGTCTATATGTATCCGGGCTAAACTCAAAAACTACTGCATGGATTTACTTCAAACTTTGCATGAATATTACTAAGAGATTGGGTCAACATATAGGCTACATATTATCACGCCATCACCTATGGGGTAGGAGCTGTGATAATTTATAAAATGTAACGCGGGTAAAACCGCGGGGCACGGCTAGTTTTCAATAGAAAGAAACTCATACAAGAAATGATTATCTTGCACAAAGGCATAACATATTTCAAAAGAAATCTCATCCAGAAGACTTGCATGAGGAAATGTTATAAAATAGAAAGATATGAGTGTGTAGATATATACATACCAAACTACATAAATATATACTCAATATAAAATAATGAAGTACATAAAAATAGATAAAACTAGGGCGTAAAAGAGAGGAAGTGTATGTACCTTAGCCCTTTTTTTTATAGCGATATGGTATTAAAATTGTGTATGTTAAGCGGAATAGAGTTCAATAACGTGACCGCTGGAAGAGTGTAAGTTTGAGAATTAATCGCTTTTACTGGATAAGAATTTAAAGAGTTAAAGTTAAGTAAGTTTAAGGAAAAGTATTATCATATCAAGCAACAGGCGTCCACAGCTGGCTGGACGAAGGCCTCTCCAAGGATCTGCACAAATGGGAAGTAGCGGCTCATTTTTGGTGTAATTCCTATGGGAAGAATTCTACGCCCCCCATGGAATGAGACGGGTTGGTCTTCTTTTCCTATATATATAGAAATCTTTCTTTCTTCTATTCTTTCTTTGATTTCTATATACATAGAAATCGCATATAATATTTATTTTTACACGATAATCCATTTTTAATTCAGTAGTTAAGTATCATTACTAGTGAACTGTATAAAACGAATATGATTATCCAACGAATCTACCCTCTTTATAAACCTTATTTCCTCGCTTCGTTCAAGGAGTTGTGATGCATTTACGCTTTTATATCCTTCCACAACGAAAATGTTTCAGAGCACATTACTGGTAGCTATACTATACCTTAACTTCACTTAAATAAGAATCATTTCTGAATAAAAAATGTACTATTAATCTGCGACCAGGGGATTGGATCAAGATGTGAACATTTGCAATAAATTGTGTTGTAACAAGATGGAAACATTGTAATTTTATTACCGTATTCAGATCATTGTTCTCGCTTCGACGCACGCGGAAAAAATACTTGATGGTACTTCTTTATAGGCTTCGACTTAAGGATGAAAAATTTTAACCACATGAATGCTAAAAGCCGGAAGGAAAAATGCCTTTGAAGATACTCTAATTCTTAAGTAGCTATGTACTTAACTCATGTAACTATCTAACTATTTAGCTTTAGTTTAGTACGTACATATACAACGACTTTAAAAGTGGCTTATTTAATTTAGCTACGTAGGTTTTATATTGTTAGCGAAACATTGTTCATTTCCAAAAGTTTAACGTGATCGAACATAATTATATGAAAGGTGACAGGATCTAAACATATATTGCATACTCGGATATCTGTGATTGCATATCAAATAACAAAGTATTATTTTTTGTGGAAACTTTTTGTTACCCAACTTTTATCCCCATTCATAGTATTTTTTTGTTAGAAAATGTCAAATGTACAAAATACAATAAAGATTATCTCCACTTGGAAAGTACACTTAAGATTATGGTAATATGTTAAAAACTTCAAAGAAAATTTGTACAGGGAGACGTATCCTTTGTATAATCTGTGCTCAGCCACAGTGTAGCCAGGATGCGATGGCGGAAGAGCGTTCGCGCGGATAAATCGCAAAACGTGTGTGCTAATACATAGAACAAACAAGGAATTTACAAATAAGAATTTGTATACAAATCATTCCTTGTTGGGTTTTGTAAAAGGTTTGTAATTTCCTACGCTGCTATCACCCAGACCTCACTGGGGTCGAGTACTAAAAGTCAACCAGAGAGGGAACAACATAAGCTAATTGTGCATAGAAGTTATTGGAACTATGTTAAGGATTCCGTACCTCTAAGTTTTTTACTTTGAACCTTGATCTTGCTAATTTTGTGATGCACCTTTTTTGAGGATTTTATACCCAAAGGGTGTAAAATCCTCAAAAAACAGAACCCTATTACTAAGCCTTCACTGTCTGTCCGTCTGTCCATTTGTCTGTCACCGGGTACCACGATTATTAAAATAAAAAAATGCCATTATGACTTATATCATCTACAACTAAGTCGGAACATATACTATAATACCATTTACTTAGAATTATGAATTTTGGCAAGAAGCAAAGTTTCTTAAGTAATATATTAAAGTATCAAATGGCTTTAATGTGTGATTTTTATCTCTTTTCTTATTGGGATTGACTATTTTTGTGTTAGTAACAAGTTTCAAATCGATTCTAGGTCTATTTAACTAATGTGAAATATATAGATAATTGCTCTGCATCCAAATAAATATACCTATGTTAGATGCTTAATAGCCAGCTATAGAAATGTAAGATATAATTATTATTTTTTAGTTTGATAGTATTATTCGCAATGCAAAGCTATTATGAGAAGGTACGAAATGTGTTAGCAAGGGAATCCTAAATTTAATGGGCCAGTGTGCATCTGCCGTAGCTTAACATGCTAAGCGCCTACCCCGTTTTGGTAAAGGGTGCTGGTTCAATACCCGACTATAAAATTTAATTTATGATTTCCCATTTTTGAGCTAAGAGATTTTTTCTCTAACTATACAATAAGGCTGTGTAAACGCTAGGCATAGTTTAAAACACAACATCTAGTGTAAATTCAATCTGCACCCTCTACCGAACTGGGGTAGGTTCCATTTCGAGCGATCAATGATTCCCACTCTTGAAGAAAATAAAAAACTTAGGAACGCCTGACCGAATTGTTCACTTTTTCTTAGTGCGCATATATTTTACAACTAATGCACAGTTATTTTAATTTGAAATGATAAAGATACACTTACCTATAACAGTTTGTACAACACTAATCGCCATCAACCTTTTCTTCACGAAATAATTATTTATCATGGTATTCGAAAGATTGAATACCATACCGAAGCCGGTACCCTGAAAAATAACCATTACTTATTTCTTTAATTTTGTGAAACGTAGAATTTAAACGTTTTCGTTGTTAGTTATTGTACAGATGCCAGCACATCCAGCTACCCCAATCTGTCAAATTTATTTTATATATTTTCAACTTTATCACAAAAGCATAAAGTTTACTTTCAATTGGGGAAATTTGTCAGATTGGGGTCTGTACAGAATGTACAGAATGACACTAACCTAACCGTTAAAAAACCCCCGACTTGAACTATAGTTACATAATATTGGAAAAGAGCTGTTTCTGTTCTGGCCTGATAGTAACCAAACTACCGCAAGGAAACAGACTCTTATATGAAATCAAACTATAAATTTTGATAATTAAACTTAAACATAAACTCTTTGACAATAACTTAATACAAGCTGGATAAATATCATTGCTTTTAAAAAATTAATTTCATAAATGTTTTCATACAATCCTTGTACCTAAATATCTGTGTAACTAGAAATAATAATGTAAATTAAACTGTATTAGTAGTAAACTATATAACTACAAACATGTTCTGACTATTTACAAGCGCTTTTTTAAATTCTATGTGAATTAAAACTTTGTTTATTTTATTTTATTTAAATGAAAAAACTGCATCGTTGGTCCATTCGTTTGAGAGCTACGATGCTACAGACAGACACACACACACACAGAAAGACATCAACGTCAAACTTATAACACCTCTCATTTAGCGTTGGGCGTTAAAAACTACAGATTTTAAATATTATTCATAAAACAATTTAATTTTTTGACCCCAAACACTGCTTCTTTGTCATACTAACGACAGTAACGACGTAGGTAAGATACTGCTCAAAAGAGTAAAATTAAATAAAAAATATGTATTAAGCTCTAGAGTGTCAGTACGTTACCACTAGTACTCCTTGGCACAGGATAAATGTAAACACTGACGTTGAAAACACGGTGCCTAACATTCCAAAATTAACCAGCGCTGATCCCATAAATACAAGTTTTCGAAAACTTATGATCGACAAAAGAGGACTGGCTAGGTATCCTGAAAATAAAAATACATTACATTAAAATACTAAATAAGACATTGACCTATATGTATTCCCGCGGCCAAAATTGAGAATTTTCTCAATTTTGGCCGCCGCGCCCGCGCCCCTCACCTCGCGCACAGCCGGACTGGGACAGAGTTTTTATTCGAAATGTGTAGCTTAATATAGACAGAAACATTCAGACAATATGTAGCAAAATATAAATTTCAATCATTAAACCTAAACATAATCTCCTTGACAATAACTTAATACAAGCTAGCTAATTATTACTACTATTATAAAATAAATTGTAACATTCCGTGTGCCTAAATATCTGTAATATGCAACTAGAAATAATAACTGTATTACTACAAACATGTTCTGACTATTTACAAGCGCTTTTTTAAAATCTAAATGAATAAAAAAAAAAAAAAAAAAAACAGCGTGTCTAGTTATACATATAAGTCAATGAAATAAGACTCTTATTATTTATTTATCTATTTAAAAAGGGTTAGTTTGTCTATAGAATGTCTCTCAACTCAGTGTCATCATCATCAGCTTAGTATCGTCCACGGCTAGACATAGGCCTCCCCAAAGGTTTCTACAACGATGCCATTTGGAGGGGTTTGCCGTAGTCAACGCGCTTGGCATGCGAGCTGACGACGGCAGTTAGGTAGGTAGGTAGCTAGTAATTAGTTGACGCAGCTGCTCGACTACCTGGGCCCTGTTTAATAAAGCCGACATATATGTCCAAAACTGACATAATTATAGATTTGTCGTGCTTAGCCTGTTTAATAAGTCGACATAAAATCTTTGACATATTTGTCATTTAAAAACGCGTTTAATAAAACTCGACATATGTCAAAAAACTACAGGCAAATTATTTCCGACAATTTTCGGTTGACAGTTGTCGGATTGACGTGACAATTAAGAATTAAAAATTATGTCAATTTGTGACATATTTGCTGATCATTCTGTTTTATGAAGATAAATGAGGGTAAAACAAGAAAAAATAATATCTACAAAGTAATAGAATGAAGTAATCCAAAATAAATAATAATAATTTAATTGATTCTGCTTTTAAATGATCGTCGTGGCCTCCTCGTTTGTATTTTATCCGAGTATTCATCATCACTACTCTCGCTGCTCGACATTTTTTGTATGACAACTTTTATAAACACTTTCTTACACCTTCAAAATTCAAAATATGAATCGCGATAGAAGGCGCCTCTCAGAATTTTTGGACAAATCTACAAATATGTCCATATGTCATGGCAATTGTGTGTTTACTAAAGCAGAATTGACAAGTTTTTCACGACAAATTGTCGCCTGTCACCTGTCGCTCAAAAATTTTTATTAAACAGAAATATGTCGGATTGTCGTGACAACCCGATATATTTGTGGATTTTCCACCATGACAATTTTGTCACCTGTAAGTTTTATTAAACAGAAACATTGTCGAATTGTAACTTTTTGACATATGTCGGACTAGTCGAATAGTCAGCTTTATTAAACAGGCCCGTGCTGTATCCCTACACAGTCACCTTTTACGACACCCATGGGAGGGTATGGAGTGGTTCTATTATTCTTTCTTGGCCGGAAACCACACGGCTTAGCCCCATAGTTATTACGAGTATGGGTATTTTGTCCATGTAGTTAATTCATGTTAATGAAGTCACCCGCGATACATGAATTAATTTTCGAAATGTGGGCGATGTTAAGGCATAAAACATTGTTTCTGATGGAAACACGGGTAGAAATAGCTGGCACATTTTACGGCGTATTACGTATTGAATTTTCAGGTACCTTTTTATATGTATTGAACAAAATTGATAACTTAAAAGAAGTGGGCGGCAATTTTTTTGAAAATACAATGAGGTCATTTAAGAAAAATCCGCCGTAAATACAATTGTCATGTTGTCATATAATATAAACACAAGGTCCTCCATAATAATAATAATATTTAATTCGTACCTTAATATAGACAGAACCATTCAGACAATATGTAGTAAAAATATAGCTAAAATTTAAAACTTCGACAATTAAACCGACACATGATCCTTGACAATAACTTTATTTAAGCTAGCTAAATATCGTTACAATTCTAAAATAAATCTTATTGTAAATTTTTCCTACAATCCGTGTACCAAATTATCTATATGTAATAATTATATATATTACTAAAAACATGTTCTGACTATTTACAAGCGCTTTTTTAAAGTCTACGTGAGTAAAAACCTTTTTTATTTTTATATTTTTTATCGGGGAGACAATATGTGAATTTAATCTCAAAACATTTATTTTCATGGAGACATTTATATAAATCATTTTGGAAAATTATGGTTGGTTGTTAAATGAGAAAAGACTATTTTTTGGCGTAGACTAGCTAGCTAGCTAGCCTTAGTGGATACTAGCCATATGCGCCCGGTATATCAAATATTTAATGAAATCGTAAATACAATTGTCATATTGTTACTGAATATCGGGAAGGTTTTAACATGACACATATGCAAAAAACGGAACCCTTATAGATTCGTCATGTCTGTCAGTCCGTCCGTATGTCACAGCCACTTTTTTCCGAAAATATAAGAGCCGTACTGTTGAAACTTGGTAAGTAGATGTATTCGTTGAACCGCATTAAGACCGCACAAAAATAGAAAAAGAACAATAATTTTGGGGTGTCCCCATACATAGAACTGAAACTTATCTATTTCTTTTCGTCGTACACATACATGTGGGATGTCTATGGATAGGTCTTCAAAAATGATATTGAGGTTTCTCATACCATTTTTATCAAAACTGAATAGTTTGCGCGAGAGACACTTCCAAAGTGACAAAATGAGTGTCCCTCCCCCCCTGTAACTTCTAAAATAAGAGAATGATAAAACTAAAAAAATAATATGATGTACATTACCATGCAAACTAACAACGGAAATTGGTTTGAACGAGATCTAAGAAGTAGTTTTTTTTAATACGTCATAAATCGTAAACCGCAATTTGCTTTCATTTAATCAACTCAAATACTTGCTGCTACGAAACCCTTCACGGGCGAGTCCGACTCGCACTTGGCCGGTTATTTTTAAATTGTGGTTGATCATTTAATATGAAAAGACTATTTATAAATAGTTTTGGCATTGACAGCTAGCCTTAGTGGATGCTAATATCCATAGTGTTATATCTATATGCTAATAGCCGTATGTTATAATTCACAAGTTGGTTTTCGAACTCTCTATAACGGGCTAGCCAACACGAATGGAGGACTCAGGTAAAATACCAAAGAATACCTACACATGTTCTTGGATGCACGATGATATTTCATTGCAGGCTGCCTGCCTTTCATATTTGAAAAAATACTAATTTGTGCTCAACTTGGGAAAAACTTAAGGGTCGTATATTTCTATGCTTAGCAACATACTTGCGTTCCCAGGGCTCCCCCCATCAGGCGCTGGAAGAAGTCCACGGCAAGTTAGGCTTAGTAGTACACGCAGACATATTATATATAAATATAAAATAAATACTTACCCGATATAGCGAAGCAAACTGTATTTATTCCAAACAGTACTGTAACTTGTGTCGATGACATCCCGATTTCTTTCATAAAGCGGTCGAATAATAGTCCGAAACATGGGAGGAACATGGTAAAGCTAGTCTGAAAATGTTTGATAAGTTATGGCTTTATCATAATAGCATAGTGTCCATAGGCTACGCTGACCGATCGCTCACTCTATTCTTATTTGCTTACTACATTGTAAAGAAAACCAATTTTGATGACATTTACTTTTTAGTTCGAAGAACTTGTTTAAATATGAAGAAAATCTAATAAGCAAAGCTTTAGACGTTTAATACTTTTTGTAGTACTAAATACTAACAATTTGTTTTTTGACGGGCAGTTTGGCGTGGTTGGTAAACGCTTGCCCTTAACGCCGCAGGTCGTGGGTTACATTCCCACCCAGGACAGATATTTGTGTGCATGAACATGTCTGTTTGTCCTGAGTCTGGGTGTAATCATCTATATGAGTATAAGTGTGTATTTACTAAAAAATAAGTATTCACAAAAGAAAAGAAGTATATGTAACATCTCAGTTATCTGGTTCCCATAGTATAAGCTCTGCTTAGTTTGAGATCAGATGGGCGTGTGTTAATAATGTCGCACGATATTATTTACTGAGTGAAAGCAAGCCAGGTCAAGGACCGCATGGCTGGCATGGAGACGAAAACTCATATCTCTAAAGGTTATGAATGCGAGCATGAGGATTGGTCGAACACTGTAGAGATATAGTTTTCGTCTCTAGCTCTATGTCAAAGCGGTGAAGCCTTCTACTCGGACCCAAAGCATGGCTTTGTTTCCCACACCGAACTATCGTTATGTGAAAATAAAGATTTACTTTAAAGCCTTTGAGTGCACGTTAAGCCGTCAAGCTTAAAATATCACATTAGTTACGTGGGATGCGCAAAACTGCCATTCATAAATATTTAATATATATGAGGGTAAAGCAATTTGGTACTAATTGCACTTGATTGCACGTCTGGCACAGTGGTAAAGACAGTCGCCTCGCCACTTCGTGCCCTGGCTTCGATTTCCGGGGAGGATAACTATTTGTATGACCCATAAATAGTTGTTACGAGTCTCGATGTTATTTGTGTTCGTGAATCATATGTTTGTAAAGTATCCCGCGACACAGGGATTCAATTCCCTAGTGCGAGCGTTGTCTTAAAAAATACTGGCAGCACGACTGACGTTGTGTCTCACAAAAATAAGTTATTGTGTGACTCAAGGTTAGTTGTTTTGACTGGGCGTGCTTCGTACGACGCAGGAAATAGTGTGTTTGTAAAGTCCCACATCATCAATGGGTTTGTTTCCCTAGTGCGGATGTTATATTTAAAGAAAAGCAAAATACCGAATTTTGTTCCATAGAAACATACTTGAGTGCAAAAACATTTGTTCATGTCTGTCTGTTACTGTTATTAAAACCGTATTAACGAGTTTCGTTGTTTACAAGAAAGAGACTTTTGTACAAGCATGAAGAAATATAACTGGTATATAGGTAATGGATTCCTAACTTGTTAGGTAACAATACTTACAAACATAATAGTCACAGCAATTGCGATCATATACCCCCAACCACCATCCGGAGCCATTAACACGTATTTTTTTTCCACACATTCTTTTTCATTTGCACTCATTTTCACGACTATTAATTCTCAACAAGATTCACACAGTGAATAAAACAATTAAAATGATGTATGTATGATATTCTTTTAGTTATGTCAACAATTGTAAATTGTAGTTAGACGATAAGATAAGTGTCATCGCAGATGTAATTCTAACTATATGCGGAATGTCTAATAGTTGAATCTAACTGACGCGGCTGCCGCATATTTGATTTGTTTTTCAATATATTTCACTCAATTTATAGGTTTATTTGTAAAACACCAACAAGCTCAAAGGACTAGATAGCTAACACCATAAGCAACAACTTTTGTTATTCGAGATCGGTCATAACACAACACATGAAATAAATATTATTTTAATCGTTTGTATTGTACCTGTCGTTACATTTGTAGGTCTATGTTTCATTTCTAAACGGAAGGACGATCGACGCTTAGCGCGTGTGCGGGTCTTTGCGATGCTCGTATAGTTATAAAAATTCAAGCGGGAAATTAAAATAATACTTATTTATGTATGAAAAATTAAATCTCACAAATTATCAAAAGTTGTAGAACAAAAGTTGTTACTTATGCTGTTACCTATCTAGTACTACGAGGTTGTTGGTGTTTTAGAAGTAACTCTGTGTAACACGACGAATGCCAAGTGACGTCATGTCCTGTGAAAAATCCATGAAAAATCAAAAAGCGTAAGCTGTTGAAATTTATAGTAGGAATCAGAGGAAAAAAATCGTTGAAAGGTCTATTTAAGGTCTATTACAAAGATACAAAAAATTATAATATTAGCAGGTAGGTAGCACTAAGCGTAAACTCACTGGGGCATTTGATTCTTGTTCTCCATTTCTCACAAGACAAGGAATTAGTAAGGATTTACTGGTCAATAAAAATGTTAAGAAGCTATATTAACACCAGAGAGGATTAAGGACGGTATACACTGATGAGGCTTTACAATTCACTAGGTCTTGTCCATACGCAGGAAATACAAACTTTAGCTTAAATAAATAATATAAATCAATAAATAGATCAATAAAATTTGTTTTTCTTTACGACTTGGTAAGCAAAAAATGAGTAATGTTAAGAAGCTACCGTAGCCAGAGACACGAGCAACACCGGGTCAACACTTGGATTCCGATCCTTTGAAAACCTTATTATTCCTAGCTTAAGGGTCTCACCTCGTACAGTATCTTGGAAAAAAAAAACATGGTAAGAATCTCATTCCATAACTTTGAAGAGAATATTGTGTTAAAGCCGTACCAAGCGAGATCGTAAAGGTTCTAGGATATGAAATTGAACCTCTATCGGTGATGGCAGAAAGTGGCATGCATACCTATTATATCAAACAGTTCTCCCAAACGCAACATTATGAAGGCGATAGGATATACACAAGTAGTTCAATACAGCTGGAAAGATTGTATTTGGACTGAGTCACAAGGCCCAAACTAGTAAGCAGATGAACCCGTCCAAAGGGAACAACAGACAGTATTTAGTAGTTCATGTATGTGCTGTTTACACCAATAGCTTCTTACCTGTCAGTTTGGCTACTTGGTAATCTATACATATAATAAAATCGTAGAGAAGTCAAAACTGTACATTGAATATTTTATAAAAGGATACTTGGGGCGTGATATTCAGTCGATATCGAAGCCAAAAATATAGTTTTTAGGATTTTTGTCTGTGTGTCTGTTTGTCTGTATGTATGTCCGGGCTAAACTCAAAAAGTACTGCATGGATTAACTTAAAATTTTGCATGGATATTACTAAGAGGTCGGGTTAACATATAGGCTACATATTATCACGCTATCACCTACGGGGGAGGAGCTATGATAATTTATAAAATTAAACGCAGGTAAAACCGCGGGGCACAGCTAGTATGGTAATAAAAATCCTTTTGATCTGTCAGTGTGTATCGTTCATAGCTTAACGCAGAGCGCCTACTCTGGATTGGTAGAGATAACTGGATCTAGAACGGACAGATGATTAAATTTATGATTTCCCATGTTTGAGATTTTCTATAACATTTATAATTAAAATTGCAGATAATTTGATACAAAAATAATTATGTGTTCTGTACACATTCGCCCATATAATGCTGTTAAGATCCCATCAATATATTTATATAGGTGTCTTGTTTTAATAAGGAACATATATATTTTTAAATTAATATTTATACATGTAGGTATCTTTCACCAAACGGCTCATGCAGTTTGTAGGCGATTCGCTAATTTTCTTACACGTTTATTTTCTCATGACTAAACAATTTCTTACTTACTAATGTCTCATATCCCAAGACCTCTTAAATTTTCTTTTTTAGCCTCATTTTAGAAAAGATCTTTTGTGATGTATAGTGACGCATTATATTTTTTAAATAACCTGGATATTACATATTTTTTTTGCCCGAAATTCTTCCAGCTGTCGCTTATATTTGGACCTTACACTTGTATTTATAGTTTTTTATACTCTTCTAAGTAATAATAACAATAAATTAAAATCTTGGGACATTATTCACATACGGCCATCTGATCCCAAACGAAGCAGAGGTGTACTATGGAAACCAGATAACTGATATATTTCATACACTACTTTTCTTTTGTAAATACATACTTATTTACACATTATTATATTACACCCAGACTCAGGCTAAACAGATATGTTCATGCACACAAATATCGGTGCTGGGGCTCTACCGGCTAAGTCGCCGAACATCGATTTCTTAGATGGTGTTCAAATAAATAAAGGTTAAAAATGACGTGATCAATCGATAAATCGGCTTCAACGTTAACAATTGATTCCGGACCATTTATGACGTCACATGTGCTAATGGAAGCCGATTTAACGATTGATCAAGTAATTTTTAACCTTTATTTATTTGAACGCCTTTAATAAAATCGATGTTCGGCGACTTAGCTGGTAGAGCCCCTGGGTGGGTATCGAACCCACGACCTGCGGCGTGAAAAGCAAGCATTTACCAACCACGCTAACCGGCCCGTCAGTAATAATATGATTCTAAATTTCAAGAAATAGTTTCGTATTTATTTCTTAATGTTTGACTAATTTCTATTGGATTCAACTCTTGGTGCAACTAATTGAAGCCATAATTAATCGAGAGAATGACTTTTAGAGATATGTTTTACACATAAATATATTATGCAAATATAGTTGTAATTACCGACAGCTATTTATCAAATGGCAAGGTGTCAAAATAAAGCAAAAAAATAATTAATTGTTCTGTCTGTAATATGTTGCCTTTGGTCTTACGCTAGATAAAAACTTAAAGATAAATGTATAATTTTTTATCTACTGAGACATACACATGAAACAATGTATTGAATTGAAGAGTCATAATGATTTTATCTTTTCAGGTATGACGCAGACAACTCATCGAAGGACTTATAAGCTAAGTTCGGTAAATAACAGGCCTCATCAAACAGCAGCAGTCGTCTTAAGAAGGTGATAGCATCCCATTTCGCCGTTATACGTCAATCTTGTATAAGCTAATAGGTGCGAAAAATAACTATAGACAAGATTAAATTTTACGAAAATGTATTTGTTCAATTTCATCGGTTCAAGATTTAAAAAATTATCATTATTATTATACAGCATAGCTTTTTATAATAATATACGTTCTTATTTAAAATAATATCGTGATCCACCGCTTAATCATGGCTAAACCATGAGTTGGTTAAAACATGGGTAAACCCCACTCGACTACTTGAACTGCCCTCAATTATTAATTCTTTATTTAAAAACTCTACTTAAAGGTTACTTAAAGCTAAGACGCGTCATTTTATTTGACTCTGTCAACATTTTTTAGACTGATATAGAGCGCGACCAAAATTAATCAACTAAATCAGATCATCATCATCATATCAGCCGAAAGGCTTCTACTGCTGGACAAAGACCTCCCACATGAACTCCACAATTGCCGGTCTTACGCTATCCGCATCCAGCGATTTCCAGCGACCATCTTGTATCCCTACAAACCTGCCCACACTGCGTCTTCCGGTTCGTGGTCGCCACTCGATAACATTCAAATCGGATGAAGTGTCAAACTTTTATGATTTTTTCTCTATGCTACCGTAGAGAAAAAATAATAGACTAAAGGAACGGAAACTGCAACTTGCGCATACACTGTACAGTCTAACTAAACTATAGACTATAGATACTATGATAAATATAGAGGGTCGGCAACTTTATGGTTTGTAGGGGTACAAGATGTCCATCTTGTACCCCTACAAACCTGCCCACACTGCGTCTTCCGGTTCGTAGTCGCCACTCGAGAACATCTAATCGGATGAAGTGTCAAACTTTTATGGTTTTTTCTCTATGCTACCGTAGAGAAAAAATAATAGACTAAAGGAACGGAAACTGCAACTTGCGCATACACTGTACAGTCTAACTAAACTATAGACTATAGATACTATGATAAATATAGAGGGTCGGCAACTTCATGGTTTTTGATGTTTCGCATGTATCAATTAAGGTGAGAAGAGTAGTGAAGTGAGTTGAGAAGTGGCTACAACTGTTTAGTTTAATATCAAAGCGTCCATTCTGGATTGGTAAGGGGTGGATTATTTAAATTTAAACATTGCGTTCCGAATAATTTATAAACCTACAATTTTATGCTTGAAGTATAAAATCGATTGCACTGCCTCCTGAATGCAAGCAGTAAAATGTCCCTTGCCGACAAGGTGAGAATTTACAAGACCTGCATTCGACCCATGATGACCTATGCGAGCCCGGTTTTCGCTCACGCCAAAGATAGGTTCATCCATCTCATCCAACTAGTCCAGAATAGATTCATGCGACGTGCCGCGGGCGCACCGTGGTTCTTCCGCAACAATGCCTCCATGCCAACCTCCAATTGCCTACCATCAAGCATTGGACGAAGCAAACGTCTAAACGGTACTTTGACTCTGCCACTCATTATCCAAGTCATTTGGTGGTGCAAGGCGGTCAACTACTACCCTCTCCGACTCTAAAGTAAGCATCGTCATCCCAGGCACGTCTTAGACGCAGTGGAAACCGTAATGCTAACTGCATAAATTATGTTAAAAAAAAAGTATAAAGCACTACGCTTCATAATACATATTTGATAAAAAATGTAACATTATTCCATAATAATTTTGAATTAAATAATAAATTTTAGTAAATCATGAATTGTTAACAGCGAGAAAATATAACAAGATATGTAAGACACCCGTTTTGATCTGACAGCAGCCAAATAGACTTTTCCTGCGTTTACTTCTCGGGTCGCCTGTCTAAAAACATATATTATTATATCAAATTCAAAATATACTATATTGCAAACACGTTATTTTTCTCAAAAAACAATTATTATTCCATTTCTTCAATAGATAAAAGTAGATAACTTATCATGTACACAAAAATAACTAACTTTAATTTGACAATTTCTATAAATAAATCCAAATAGAAGTAAATATATGCATTATCAGCCTCATTTGAAAACCCTACTTAAATTTAAGCCCGAGCAAAAAACCCAATTTAATTAATTTATAAGGTATTAGGTTATCAAGTGTTCTAAATAATTTTAATGTAGGATTTTGTTATCAATCCTTTAATCCATCAGGTTGGTTGCTTAAAGGATTAAAATATTTACTTATCACTTCACAATTATATATTGAATATTGCTACGTTTGTATATGAATTCAGCTTTGCTAGTTTTAATCAAAGAAGATGGCATAAATTTGACTTACTTAAGAGATGAGTGCAGACTAACCCGATTATTTAGCCTTCGTAACAATTATTTCTATAATTGTCCAAACCATTAGAACCGCGTCCTCGAACTTAATATATAAATAAATAAAAAGGCTTTTATTTCTTACTAATACCTATTACTTTACATAGTTTTAAATACTCACTTACTTAATAAATAATAATAATAATATCCTGGGACATTATTCACACACGGCCATCTGATCCCAAACTAAGCAGAGCTTACATATACCATTTTTATTTTGTAAATACATACTTACATAGATAATTTACACCCAGACTCAACTTAATTATTTAACTAAACATAACTCGTTTTTTATATAGCGATATCTTTAGGGACCCCATATTGGGTGAAGACCTCCTCCAAAGATGCTCATTTGTCTCTGTCATGTGCGGTCTTCTTCCAGTTTGGGCCAGCTGTCCTTGCAATTTCATCATCCCAGCGTGTCAACGGTTGAAGACCGTTGAACTTAATATTATCAGGGACATTATTCACACATGGCCATCTAATCCCAAATTAAACAGAGAATGTACTATGGAAATAAGATAACTGATATACTACTTATACTACTTTTCTTTTGTAAATACTTACTTATATAGATAATTACACCCAGACTCAGGACAAACAGACATCTTCATGCACGCAAATATCTGTCCTGGGTGGGAATTAACCCACGACATATACTTTATTATATTATATAATTTATAGGTATTCCTTTTGAACCGGTAGTAGGTAAGCTTCTAAATGACTGGGTTTTAAATACTTTTTATGACTACAAAAGAAGGATGTTATTAATTCGACTGTATGTAAGCTTTCTAACTTACTTTTTAAGCCCCTTTAATTTTTTTAGTTTGACGTCGATGTCTATCTGTGTGTGTCTGTCTGTGGCATCGCAGCTCTCAAACGGATGAATTGATTTCGATGCGTTTTTTTCTTTTGAAAGCTAGTTTTCTTGCGATGGTTCTTAGCTATGTTTGGTTAATATCGGTTCAGCAGTAAAAGATTATTAGCTCTTTTCCAAAGTTTTGTACTTATACTACTTCGATGTTGGGGGTTTTCTAACGTTAGGTTCATTTTGTAGCATTATTGTTTGTTCGATAAAAAATGCTGATTCACCAAACGTACTACCTATTTCAACGTCTCTTAGCAACAACCAATTTCTAAAAACCGGTACAATTAAATAATATTCAGGGTTGATAACAATCTGAGACGGTCTACATCGGTTCATCTGAATAATTAGTGGAACATGATAAATAAAAACATTTTACGCAAGACATCTTTTCTGTTTAAAAATCATAGAATTTTAACTGCACGTGTGGCGCGGCGGCTAAGACAGTCGCCTCGATGCTTCGTGTCCCGGGTTCGATTCCCGCGTCGGACAATAATTGTTCGGAGACTGGATGTAATTTGTGTCCATCTATTACATGTTTGTAAAGTACTCCGCGACACAGGGATTCCCTAGTGCGGGTAGCCTTTTAAAAAACTTTATCCGATTCGAATTGACTAAAACTTAACGAGACTGATCGAACCTCATATGGCGTCATTCCGGAAGCATTTCCTACGAAGTTCAGAATTTCACATAGGAAAAAATCGCGTAACAAAAGTGCGACTTTTTTAACCACCTCCATCTTCTTAGCCGTGTGTTTTCCGGCCCAGAAAGAACAAAAGGGGCACCCTATACCATCCCGTGGGTGTCGTAAAAGGTGGCTAAGAGATATGCCATAGTTGGGTAGCAGCGCCCTCTGGCTACTAGCTACCATCGCCAATTCGCAAGACAAGCGCGAATACTGCGTAAACCCCTCCAAGAGGCAATGTGTGGCCAAAAACCTTTGAGGTAGACCTATGTCTATCAGTGATATCAGACTGATGATATATGTGATATTTCTTTAAAAATCGGGTAAAAATATGTTTCAATTGGTTTAATTATGTATGTGTAACTTAAACATTATTATTTGAGCTATACTGAAACAATATTTTGACGTCAAGTTGAAACGATAATAATTAGAATCCATATTTTCTTATTGTGATTTTGTTAATGTTTTTGTTTTGCTTCTTAGTAATATTAGAAGGCAATTCAAGAATAAATTTAAAGAAACTTGACAAATGAAAAATTCCCATACTATATAAATACTTATAATAACATAATACTGAATTTCATAAACTTTTCGATTTTGAAGCGTCAGTAAACCCGCTTCCACATATTATTGCAATTTGTATGCTCTGTCATCCGGCATACCTCCAGGAAAATTTTCATGTTCAATATTGAAAATCCTTTTTCGGAGCTACTGCGAGTCTTTAGCAAAACATATGGTTTTAGGTTTTCATTATTTATTATTATTATTCAAACTGACTTGAGGAGCTAACATAGTTAAAATTGTAACTAGTAACTCACCTCCTTTAATTATTAACAAGTTATTTTTGTATTTTCAATCTCTACATACATAGACTCACGCCTGTTTCCCAGAGGGGTAGGCAGAGACAACGGATTTCCATTTGTCACGATCTTTGCACACGTCTTTTGCCTCGATTACTGTCATTATATTCTTCATACATGCTCGCCGGTTTAGGGTACTTCTGACCTGCCCTTTCTTGAGAACGTCTCCAATTTGGTCATAGCATGTTCGACGAGGTCTTCCCCTTCCGGTTGTTCCATTCACACAGGCCAGGTATACTTCTTTCATTCATCCTTTCTAAATAGCCAAACCATCTCAGCATTCCTTTTTCAATCTTTGTGACTACATCCTCTTTCATAACACAACGCTCTCTTACATCAGTATTTCGAATTTTGTCTCTCAAAATCACACCACACATACTTCTCAGAGCTCTCATTTCCACTGCATTTATTTTACTTTCATTCTTTTTCTGCCATACCCAACTTTCACTTCCATGCATTAAAGTAATAAACATAGCACAACACACAACAGTAAGGCATATCCCTCCTAATTATGGACACAACTCCATTGTGGAAATCTTTTGGGGAGGGCTTTGTCCAGCAGTGGACTAAAATAGGCTGTGTGATCCATAGACATGATGGTGATGAAGGTGAATGTGTGACTGTATGCCAAAATGGTAGTACAAAATAACAGTAATCTTAGTAGGTACGTGGCGTAGAGAAGTGACAAACTACACCCGTTTTTTTTCAGAATACGATATTAAAGGTATAATTAAATAAAATTTAGCGAGTCAAATGAATTGTTAAAATTTGTATGATGAGATTTGTATTGGACATAGCTCGTGTTAAGTAGTAATTAAATAATTATATTTTCCGCTACAACTGAACGCGGAAACCTGTACCTTAATTTTCGAAGTAGGTTTCATCATGTCAGCCGAATGACGTCCACTGTTGGTCGAAGGCCTCCCCAAAAGATTTTCACAATGGAGTTGTGACTATAATTTTGGAGGGCCAAGCGTGGTGACTGGCTTGGCGATCACAGTAAACAGATAGACGCTGCTGGCGGTTCTCTGGTAGATATGCCCTTGCGACGACTTCTACGGGCTGAGATGGGTTGGCGATATTCTATGCCATCAGCCACACAGCAGGAAGTAGATTTATCCTAAGATATTTGAACGACTCAATAACATTATAGAAATCTTAATAGTTTGATATAATCTTATATAATCCTTTGTACCACGAGATCAATGTGGATTCTTTAATTAAATACTAATATTAGTATAAGTGGAAATAATCTACGTGAAGGTCGGTAGAATAAGTCACACGTATTCATTAAACTACTCATACAGTAGTATTTAATTAAATAATGGTGACGTTATGGTTTCCTAGACATCACATAGACAAAGTCATGGACTATGCGTTAATTATTATTTAGTTAAAATCAAAGGTGTATATTATACCAACGAACATAATACTTAATAAAACAAAATAGAGACACCAAACTGATTACACTGTAAAAGTCACAGATAACACCGTATAACTCAAGGCGAGACAGCAGGTAATCTACCCGACTTACGCCGTAAATATACGAGGGCACACCACAGGTTTTACATGGAATCTATTGAATAATTTTAGTAAGTTATTTTGTTATACAACGATTAGTCCCCTGGGTCAACTTTGATATATAAGTAAATTAATGGTTTGCTATCAAATCTTTATTATTTTCCATTTAATAAATACTAAAATAGCAGTGTCGTATTTTGTGTTACCAGTCTCATTAGACACTTTTTGTTGCACGTTATATATAATATATGTATAACCAACTAACATATATTTTCATAATTAAATAATGCGGTGTCTATTGATAACAACATAATTCGCTTACAATTCCATAATCACGTATTTTTTACAGCTTTAGGTATTGGTTATTAGAATGACCGACGTCCACATGGCAGGCCCAGACGGAGATAAAATGATAAACTGATCTGGTGTGACGAAAGACAAGGAAATCTAGGAAACTAAGGAAGAGCAATCTGTACACCAAAGGACATTAATACAAGATAATATAGAAAAATCCACATGTGAAAGGAATGCATAAATAAGCAGAATAATTTCGGAATTATCAGTTTCGTGAAATAATTACCCACTCACGCTTCTCCACATCAGTAACCATCGGAAGCTCAGGTTCCAACCCGAAAGGGATTTTCTCTCCGAAGCGAGGTATTTAGCTTGTCATCAATAAAAATAAACATATTGCAACTAAAAACTCATGGTAAACAGTCGCACAGTCTCGGTTCCGTAAATTTACTCGTTGGCTTTGCACATAGAGTTTACCAGGTTTTATAAAGTTACGATTCTCAGTTACATCTGGCTAACTACCACTCACACATCGGAGGCAAGCAGTTTTACTGTACTCCGTGGTATATATACGAGATTAAGTACCTAAACGATTTTGCTTGGGTACCACTTTTCGGGATTCTGTAACCACTTTTTGCACTGGAGTGCGCAGTGCGTATTAATGCATACGCTGATGACGGCAGAGTCGCGAATTTGCGCATTGGTGTATAATACGTTAAAACAAGTAAGTATCCAGGTTCCTTACGCGGGGATTTTGATATTATTAAGTATAATCTCACGTAATTTTCCGTTAAACTCTGTTAAAGTCCGGTTGAGATATAATCATGATATCACCAATGCACGACCAAAGTCATAAAATAAATGCTGATAAAGATAAAAATAGCAATTATTTGTATATTTATCAGAACTTATTTTTATGGCTTTAATTGTGCTTATATTTAGATGTGTTTAATAATGTATTCTATTGATTTCATTGAACTGTAGATAAGGAAACGCAGCTAGAGAACATTGAATAATAAAGTAGTTTATGTACAAGAGAGACAGAAAAATATAGGTATTAGATTGATCTATATTTTATAATGTATTTAATAACAATTACTGAAAACCTAACATAACTAATCACGTCCGAGTAGGCTGTTATTTTGGAATTCAGAACATATTCAACTGTCCCTTAGTAAAATATACATCTCCAAAATTGCAATTGTTTTGTATTGCTATTTCATTGAACTATTATAAAACACAATACAATAGAACAACTTATAAAATATGATAATGTCTATTGACACATTTTATACATAAAGCCGTGTAAAACATAACACCCGCATTTAGCGCTAAAACCAAGCATAAAAGAAAAACTCATTGGAATAATATTCATATTTTTATCATTTATATGCTACCTACTTATACTTAATTCAATATGTGTTTGAAAACTACTAAGTTTGTTTAAAAACGGCAAATTATACAAAATAACGTTTTATGTAGTGCAAATAACTTTAATTAGGTACACAGATAGTCTATATCCTGAGAAAGGACATAAGCTACTTTCTAATGCGATAAAAGGGTTGAAAGGGGGAGTGAAAGGTAAAAAGGGTAAGTATCGTCATTTTTAGAGCTAAAAGCTTGAAACTATTTTTTAGGCTGTTGGTTCAATATAAATAAGTATGAGATTCAAAGTTTGGAAATGTTATACCCTCAAAGTTGTAAACAACAATAGGGATTATGGGATGAAAGTTTGAATAGAAATATGTAAGGTTTAATAATATAATAATAATATCTAGAGCTAGTTTACATGGAATTTACGGAGTTGGTAGGTAGGATGCTTTCACTGATTCACCGGAGAATAGAGGCGAGTGCGAGTTCAAGTCATTAACAACTATACATGACGATCACCGTAGCCTAGTTGGTAGTGCTCCTGCCTACGAAGCTGGTGGTCCTGGGTTCGAATCCCGGTAAGTGCAAATATTTGTGTGATGAGCACGAATATTTGTTTCTGAGTCATGGATGTTTCCTATGTATTTAAGTATTAATCTATCTATATAAGTATGTATATCGTCGCCTGGTACCCATAGTACAAGCTTTGCTTAGTTTGGGGCTAGGATGATCTGTGTGACATTGTCCCCAGATTATTTAGAAAAAAAAAATAATAATAATAATTAATACAAAAAAACACAAATTGCGTAATAAGCTTCCAAAATTACAAAAAATACCTCATATTAAAGAGTTAACTAGTTAATTCCCCGACTATTGAAAAGGGGGTTACGTTTTGACATAATGTGTGAATGTTTATCTGTATCTGTTCCCCAAGATACTAAACCATTGAACCGACTTCAGCAAATGTGGTGTCTTTTACTAATTATATAAATGGTACATAGCACATTATATAGAACAGAACATGTTATATCTATTTGTATATAACATTTTGTATGGATTACTTAGAATTAAATAAAATGTTTAGTAGGTACATAGTTTCAATAAAAATATATATAATGAAATCCAACTAATGTTGCAAATAAAGTAAAGTACAGACGCCAGCACATCCAGCTACCCCTATCTGTCAAATTTCTTTTATAGATTTTCAACTTTATCACAATAGTATAAGGTTCACTTTCAATTGGGGAATTTTGATAGATTGGGATAGCTTGATGTGCTCGCGTCTGTACGTAATCACTATTCACACATGAACTATTCTCTCATACTATACCCAAAACACCACATTCGTTTTATATACCCATTAATCTTAACTTATCAAAAGTCTCCTTAACTTTTCTGTTGTTTACATGTTCATAATGTGGATTTTGGTAGAAAGAGAAAACTGTGTTTCGCACACTTTCAACCTATTTATTTATTTAGGTTCACCAACAATTACTTACACTAAAAATATACACCACTTTCATGCAATAATACAAGTAATAGCGTAGTAATTACTTAAAGGTAAACACCGCATTTAAATAACAAGACAAGTGTATTGATGTTAGTAAGCTAAAATAATAAAATTAAGTACATAAAGAAAATAAAATCATTGCAATGTGAGTCCAATTTAAGTGTTTTAACTTATTATCACTTAGAATTGCACCAAATTTTGTTAAATTACTGATCCAGATCAGGTAACCCACTAATTGTTGCTTTAATTTTAGCTAGGCTACCTATCCAATGCCCTTAAGCCATTTGCTAACTAAAATAACGAAAACAAATTCGAATCCATCTATGTCATTTTTTCTCCAGCCATCAGCTATTGATTGGCAGGCGGTTTCCGTCCCGCCCTGTGCGTTGCAATTTCCACTCAACGAGATTGAATTTCATTTCAAGGAAGGACTTTGCTGGTTTTTATTCAATATCGCTTACCAACAATACATTGTTATCCAATATGGAGAATAATAATTCTAGGGCTAGCAGAGTAAAACACTTAAGTCAAATTGTATGACTATTTGACTTAAGTGTTTTAGCCTGCTAGCCCTAGAATTAACTTCTGAATATTCTTCCGAATACTCTAGTTCAAGTACCGGGATGGAAGTATTTATTATAGTTTTTTAAGTATTTAGAAGAATTAAGGTATCATACACTGTTGAAATCGTTATGTATGTTTTCACATGCAAAGGTTTGTTTCGATCTCTTGGTCTCTTTCTATACAAGTATAATATGTGGGCATGATATTGAGAATCGAGCAATGACGTCATATTTCCTCAATACTGAATTCGTAATTTTTTTTCTAGGAACTTGTGCAGGTAAACTTAAATCAAATATGGATATTACTTCTACGGTCTCTAGAAAAGGTACAAATGTAAAACTCTATGACAACGCAATAAATATATACAGCCGTTTATACGTTATATTTTGACACTCACAGGTCAAAGGAAACCTACATATTTATAAAGTACTTTTCATTGGCCTTGAAGAAACTCATATATCACAGCTTTACAGCACAATATATATGTATTAAGAAATATATAAGTATGTTTATCAGTTTGGTTCCCAAAGTACAGACTCTGCCTAGTTTGGGATCAGACGGCAGTGTGAGTTGACCTAAGATATGGTCTAGTCTTAGAATTCAGATACGAAAATGGAGGATGGAGGAATGCCTAATGAATAATGGCTCTCAACGTTTGTTCTTTCGTCCGTTTCATACTTACTCATTTAACACGTCCTAGCATTTTTTGGAACGAAGTTCCTTATCGCGCGTTGTGAAAGGGGGCTAGACGGAAAAAAATTCTTACGAAAAGTTGTCACGACACTTTTTGCAGCTGTGCGGCGTGCGCATGTTTCTCTGCCTGTCTCTGTCTGTCTCTCTCTCTCTCTCTCTCTCTCTCTCTCTCTCTCTCTTATAGAAAGCAAGCCAGATATTTTCATTTCTACTTCGCATTGAACAGTGTGGTGTCGCGACGATTATTTTTGTTGAGTGTATACAGGTTTTTGTACATAATAAATAATAAGAAATAACTTCGTTCCATCCGGGTATCCCTTGACACCTCTCAAGTGTTTTATAGTTTAAATATACTGTTTCCGTAAACAATACTGTAGTTAACTCGTAGGCTACAAAACTGATATTACTTATTTCCTTTAGGCCGCAGCCTAAGAGCGTGGGAATAAAATACGATACTTCCTCAGTATAACATTAAATACACGCGTTGTACACTCCGCCGAATTAATCTATACAACTCTAAATTAAATAAATATTTAATATAATATCTGGAGACAATGTCACACAGATCATCCTAGCCCCAAACTAAGCAAAGCTTGTACTATGGGTACCAGGCGACGATATACATACTTATATAGATAGATAAATACTTATATACATAGAAAACATCCATGACTCAGAAACAAATATTCGTGCTCATCACACAAATATTTGCACTTACTACACGGGATTTGAACCCAGGACCACCAGCTTTGTAGGCAGGGTCACTACCAACTACTACTTCAAATCTTTTTTTTTTTTTGATACAAATACAAAATCTTTATTTGTCACAAAAACAGGTAAGTATAAAAGCAGTTACAAAACATATGTGCGCCATGTTTTACTCTTTCGAGCATACAAATACAGCATAAACTGATTGGATAACATTTCCATACTCATGCTTAAAAACTACATTACTTATTATCTTAATTACTATTATTGTAAGAAACATAAATACACCTTCTTTTTTTTTAATATTCTATTATAATTTATATTCAAAAAATTCATGGATGCTATAAAAACATTTCTCTGCAAGCCATTTTGTCAACTGTATTTTAAATTTATTGAATGTCAAAGATTTAAATTTATAAGGAATTTTATTAAATATTTTAATGCACATTATATAGCAATTATTTGATGTCAACACAAGTCTTTTAAACGGTCTAATTAGTTTATTAGAATGTATCGAACGCTTGCTGTAGGAACTAGTTGCTTGCTGAAATAGGCTTTTATGTTTATAAACAAAGATGCATGAATCCAAAATATACAAGGATGTCAGAGTCAATATTTTATATTTTTTGAAAAAAGGACGGCATGATTCTATTTGTTTAAGACCAAAAATAGCTCGAAGGCATTTCTTTTGCAAGATAAAGGCATCATTAACATTAACACTTCGGCCCCACATTAAAATACCATATCGTAACACTGAACAAATATAGCCATAATATGCAGTAATTGCGGCTTGTTTGGAAACTACTTGACTTATTCGTCGATATTTCTATACCTTTGTCTAAATTTAACAATACGACAAGACGTTTTTGGAGTTATGTTTCTACGTAACTTAATCTACTGTGTAACACATACAGGCCGCCAGTATTTCCTAAATAGTGTAAAAAAATAACTGTTTTAGCCGGTTACATGGAAGGGTTGAAGGTGGGGCTCCATTTAGCCGCTTGGATCAATAGGGCGCGGTGCAACAAGGACAAGCTCATGTTTGACTTTAAATGCAAACACCACGCTCTGGCCGACGCCACTTCACCGAGTGAGTGCCTAATTAATTAGGTAGGGTATATAAAATGAGGCATTTCAATTATTGTTATACAATAAAAAATCTCTCTATTCATTATTTTGGTTAGAAGGCGCTTATAGCTAGATGGTGTTACCGGTTCGTAAGTGATCGCCGAGGTAAAGCAACTAGGCTCGCGGACTGTCCATAGATGGATGACCGCCAAAGTGGTTTAATATCGGAGCGTCTCCGTGCTTTGGAGGGCACTGTCGGTCCCGGTTGTATTTATTAGTCAACAGTCGTTATACCATGAGGCCTACTGAGCGGCTTTAACAACTCTGGCACTAGGGTAACCACTTCCCATACGATAATAAATAATAGGTTAGAACCAATAGTACAGACGCCAGCACATCAAGCTACCCCTATGTGATAAAGTTAGAAATCTATAAAAGAAATTTTACCGATTGGGGTAGCTGGATGTGCTGGCGTCTGTACATATTGTAAATGTACTCGCATATAGATATGTATTTATTGTTAAATAATAAATATCCGGGAAATATCACACAGCGCCATCTAGCCCAAACTAAGCGAAGCTTGTACTATGGATACTAAACAGTATTCAAACGTAATATAACAGGCGTATATTGCGTTCCATAATGTAGCAGGTCTGTAAAAAATGTACCAATTATGGCCAGTTGGGCAGAGCAATATTGGTAAAAGGAGAGAGGAAGACATGCATGTCGGTATTTTTGAAATTGCACCAATTATATCATTACTAGTTCATGTTACTTAATTTATACTTAATAAATATTTATCTTTGTAATGGTCGATTTTTATTTATCATTGAGACAACGGATAGAAATATGTACTTATTTACCTTTTTTGTAAGCATATACATATTATATTTTTTTTAGTTTAGTATTATATATGGTATTATTAATTATGGTATTTCTAGCTATGGAAACACATATAAAACCCATCTGACAAATATCTATAACTTGCAATTAAGAATTTTAAAGACCATTGTTCCACTTAAGATAAAGCATAAATATAAAGATAATTATGATAACTTGTTCCAATATTGTAAAGTGATTAATGTATTCGACAAATTAAAAAATGGCTGTTGTATCAGAAAACATTGAAAATTATTGTAAATTAGAATTTAACATTAGACCAAGATATCTCTGAAATTTGTCATATATACCAATGTTCAAATTACCAAAATATAATAATGATTACGGAAGGAGGGTCACGATGTGCATCTTGGCCCAAGTACTAAATAGTCTGCCAAAACCATTAGTTAGCCAGATAATAAAAAAAATAAAAATAGAACAAGTAAAAAACTTATTGAAAAAATACTTTATCTGTGATAAGTACCTGGAAGGCGATGCATGTCGGGACCACTCACTATAATCATGACACCTTCCTTAGCGCTACTTCATGCTGCTCTGGGACTACAATATAATCTTTAAATGTAAGATTTCAGTAGACCTAATAACTGTACGCTGTATTATGTAATTTATTTGAAATAAACAGTTAATTTTTTATTTTATTTTTAATTTTTATTATTTATATTGTACAAAACTGAACCCCCGAACGAACATTAGGACTTTAAGTTCGGTTGATGCCAGGGAGTTCAAAATGCGAATAGAAGAGAGCCTTTTGCACTATCCAACTGCTCGTAGTTTTCAATTCTTTAATTTTAACATGGTTGTATAAAATTTAAAAATAATAGATCAGCAACTTGCTATTTGTTATTTATTTTAGGATTCAAAAAATCTATCTTACTAATATTATAAATACGAAAGTTTGTGAGGATGGATGGATGTTTGTTACTCTTTCACGCAAAAACTACTGAACGGATTTTGATGAAACTTTGTAGTAATATAGCTTATGTAACCGAATAACACATAGGCTATGATTTATAAAGTTTGACGTGGGTGAAACCGCGGGGTACAGCTAGTATGTAATAAACAGACCGCATGGATGGACTAATAACATGTTTTTTTTGTTACTTTAATATTTTATTTGACATTTGATTATTTTTATGTACTGCATTGTGAGCTTGACAAGTGTATATTAATTCCCAAGGGATGTATAAGTTTCATTATTTAATTACTAGCTGCGCCGCGGTTTTACCCGCGTAAAACGTTTTAAATTATCACAACTCCTCCCCATTAGGTGATAGCGTGATAATATGTAGCCTATATTTTGACCCGACCTCTTAGTAATATTCATGCTAAATTTGAAGTATGAGTATTTGAACCATGCAGTACTTTATGAGTTTAGCCCGGACATACATACAGACAAACAGATAAACAGACAAAAATTCTAAAAACTGTATTGGCTTCGATTTCGATTGTAGATCACGCCGCAAGTATCCTTTTAAAAAAATATTCAATGTACAGTTTTGACTTTTCTACGATTTTATTATATGTATACAGAAAACACATACATCAAGACAAAAAGTCTTTAAGAAAGATCTTTATGAAGATAAATATTAGTCTTATGCGAGAATCGAACCTACCATCTTTGGATTAGAAGGTTTACTACCAAGTGGGTCACGGCGGTAGTACTTGGTACTGATTATTTGGCTAATGCGTAGGTACAGAAGCCAGCACATCCAGCTACCGCTATCTGTCAATTTTCTTTTATTCATTTCCAACTTTATCACAAAAAAATAAGGCTCACTTTCAATTGGGGAAATTTGACAGATCGGGGTAACTTGATGTGCTGGCGTCTGTACGATTACGTTTGTGGCGATCCAAATATTTGTGAACTGTTATCAATATCATCATTATCCTCATTTCAGCTCAAATACGTCCACAGCTGGACAAAGACCTCACCCAAAGATCGCCACAGTTGCTGGTCTTGGGCTATTCGCATCCAGTGGTTTCCAGCATACATACCTACAATATGTTTCATTAAAATATTTTCGCATGTCTTCTCTTCAGAAGGAATGCGAATCTAGTTGCAGATTTGTTGAAAACCTTTATTATATACCTTACTTCTTAATCGATATCTTATCTTAGTGGGTTAGGTCACGTGACAATGATATATATTCAAGGTGTAGCATAAATAGTAGATGATTAAAAGCTTAATTTGCTTATTAAACTGAAGAATCTGTAGCATATCAATATTGATCATGTGATGATTTTCAGCAAAGTTTTGTGCATGAGCCCATGATGGTTTCTGAGTTACAACGACAAATCTTCGACAGATGGCACCACTTTCATTCCAATGAATTCCATATACTGCCCTGTCAGTTAATGATAATTTATAAAGGCGATCGCAGTATGATGGTCAAACCGCAGGGCACAGCTCGTTAATCAATAGAAATTCGCAAAAAAATAAAAGTCCTCGCCACCAAAATGTCTCGATTCTCAGCGGCGACATGATACTATTAATAACGACTTAAATATTTAGTCGAATGTATTAAAATACCCACGTTGGTATTTTTATTCAATTTATGAACCAAACTAAGCTTCACATCACCACCGCCATTACATCCTCTTGTATAAGCCTTCCCTTTTTTTAATGGGGCTAGTCCCTCTCTACCCACCACTGGAACTCCTGTAAGTCAGAATCAATAGTGGCACACAATGAAATAATACTGAACGGTATAATTATAATAAATAAATAAATTATTATTATTAATATCTTTTTTATTATTATCTTTACATTTGCTCAGACATGTCCCGGGGTATCCTTAACTGTCTTGGTTCCCGCAACTAATTTAATGAGTAAGAAACAAAGAGATGGAAAAAAGTGATTCCACTTCCCTCCAGAGATAAGGGGGCCTCCTAACCATCAACTATAAAAAATTTCATCTAATCACATTTCAAAAATAAAGTAGTATATAAATAATTTGTATTGAATGATTTCGCAAATCATTAATCTATACATAATATAATAAAATCGTAGAAAAGTCAAAACTGTACATCGAATATTTTTTTTAAATGATACTTGGGGCGTGATCTACAATCGATATCGAAGCCAAAAATATAGTTTTTATAACTTTTGTCTGTTTATGTTTGTCTGTATGTATGTGCGGGCTAAACTCAACAAGTACTGCATGGACTTACTTCAAATTGTGTATGAATATTACTAAGAGATCGGGTCAGCTTATTATCACGTTATCACCTACGGGGGACGAGCTGTGATAATTTATAAAATGTAACGCGGGTAAAACACAAGTAGCGGTATTTAATATAAGTTAACTTAATTTCGATATTAGTGAACTTTAATACTAACTTTCATGTTCAATTTACACCTCATACGGGTTGAATGCTCTGTAATAGTAGGCTTACGCCATAAAAAGTATTGACAGTCAATATTTAGAGTTCTTAACTTCAACATTGAGAATACCTTCTGTAAAATGTCTTTGTTTGCGAATTTGTAAAAAAAATATTGATTGTGTGATGACGACGATTATCAAAATATCTTCACCCCATCTCATACCGTGGGGGATGTAGAAATCAATCCGAGGAAATATCTACCAGAAGACATGTAGTAGCTGCCTTCTCAGTACTATGATCATACTGCTGAGCTTACTGCGATCATCAACACGTCTGCCAAGCGTGGTGACTATGGCATATTCCTCCAAGATGATACTTGAGGAGGCTTGTCCTAAAGTGGAATTCTTTCAGCTGTAATGGTGATGATGATGTAAGATATTATATTCATCGTTCAGTGATACAAACTACAACTTATATTTTTTATGCATTGATATATAAAAATCCTTTATCAAAGTATAGATTATGATATATAATTTAATTGTAATGAAGCTGTTATTGTATTTATCGTATTATCTAAAACTTCAGTACAATTGTGATAACTTCTATGTAAAAACTTAATTTTGGTAAACAAGTTTTTACTGAGAAAATATTATGACTGTTACATTATGTATTCTACCTATTATCTAATCGTTCTAATGATAACGATGTGATAAAGTTGGTTGCGTCCAATAAAATAATCCCTGTTAAACAGGAGTTGTTTAATTATTATATTTTTATTTAATAAATACCATTTTATCATTCATAAGCCAATACGGGGTACTAGTAAGAGATTAATTTAACTTACTTATTCTTACATACACAGACTTATTTCTAAGTTTAAGTGCATTACAAAAATATACAAATATAAATAAAGGGTATATTATAGACAGGACATTCATACTCATAGAAACTTTTGTCCTATAGGTTGTTCACTTACATGAAATGGCTTTGAAGATTTTGAGGCACTCAAAGCTAGTTGCACTAACAGATACGATGAGGTAAAGCATCAGCTAACGGTCAGTCTATATAGTTAGGTGACCGTCCAGTGTCTCCGTGATTCGGAGAGTACGTTAAGCTGTTGGTCCTGATTGAAGTCGATACACAATAGACGTTAAGCCATGTCAGAGGCCTTAAAACTTTAGAAGCAGATTTACTAAATAGAATTATAATAGATATATTTATATATTTTTTTTCAGTTTTTAGATTAAGGAGGATATCGGTATAGATATTAATTTCTAAATATTATTTAAACACGAACGTCGTTATCATATATACAACATCAGAGCAGCCGCAAGTGTATTTCGGGCCTAATAAAAAAAAGAAAGAAATAGGCTCGCTTCTATAATATATTAATCTTACATATAACTTACAAGTTACAATGATTAGCCTGTGGGTTAAAGAGGTAAGGTGTAGGTTTAGTAACAACATTTTTCTCTTAAAGTATTTAAAACACAAACACAGAGTTTATTTTTATACTCTGTGTTTTCTCTAAATATACACAATTTGAACAAACATAAGGCAATATTTTAACACTTTTGATAACACGTTCCATTACATTATGAACACAATAATTATTCTGGAGTAGGATGAAAGGAATATTGCTCATTCAACCGCACATTCCTAACCATACAAGTCGTATAGGAACATCAGTAGTTATTAAGGGTGCAGCTTGACTTAAAGTGGTCAACCACGCTACCGCTAGACGAAAGCGGCAATCAAACAAAATGTTTAGTATATATCTTTTTGAAATGTTTAGTATAACTTCATTATAGCTAACATGTGCGCTTTGTTGGTTATATAATTAGCATTCTGGTTAATGATAGTCTGTATACAAAAGCTTTATACATCGCCATGGATCAATACAGGTGGCTCGTTGCATGCTAAACGCATGACATGATTACCATAACAAATACAGTTCGCGTGCTTTTGATGTTCGGGGGAACGAACCTTCTTGGTAGTTTGCGGTTAAATAGTGTACTTATTCTGAAATATCATTAGGACGTATCTTCGAGGTTTGTTTGCTTCGTTCTGTTTTTTAGTGTGAGTAAAACATTTCTTACACACATAGTGTGCTAAAATTATTAAAAGAAGTAGTTACTTATCCTATTAGGTTATGAAATATGAACATCTTGTACGGTCGGTTTCAGTGAAACTTCATATGGAATAAGACGAGGGAATGAGGCCATTCAAAAATAATAATAAGGCCTATCAAAAAAAGTCTTTGAGCTTAGTTTTTGACATAATTATTGTTTTTGACAAACAGGAGATCGGACTGGTGTTAATTATGCTAATGATAACAGACTTATTAAAAAAATTTAACACAAATGTAATTCAGAAAGCCATTAAATGCTAATGCCAAATGTATTTGAAGTCGGCTTTGATACCTTTAGATATAAGTGTTTAAAGTACTTGCCGGGGATAAAGTGGTGATGATCTGTCTCTTTCTCGCAATATGACTTGTACGGAGATTGCTTGCTACAAATGACGTCATATATTAGTAAAGCTCGTTCTTTATTTAACATGATCTAATTGTAATTTCGATAGTTTTAAGGCAATTTGTATTTCGGTATCCTAAATAATAAGCGTTAGATCAACAGTATATAACAGGCGGACTAAATGGAAGCATTCTCTACCAGTCAGTCTTAATGTAGTGCAGAGATAATATGGTAGGTGGACTAATGCGAAATTCATAAACACAAGCGATGTACCGCTATATATGATAAAATAAACATTCGTTTCCAATAACAAATGTACTATATCGCATATAATAATAATAATCAAACTATGAATATTGTAAATTTATAAATAATACTACTGCGATGGGGGCTTCTGCCAAATCCCTTAAGTGTGTACGTGCTTTTTCTGGAAAAAAGAATGACTCTTGGCATGTTCAAGTGTTATGAGAGTTATATATTTTGTTGAAAATTTAAGCTTCTTACTAACTTAATAAGCTTCTGCCCGCGACTTCTTCCGCGTGGTACAAAGGCGAAATCAAAAATCTAAATACAACGAATAAATCAAGATCGTATTTATAAATGAGGAAACAGACTGGCTGTCTGTTTAATTAACTGACTCATAGATCGACATATGTAAACAGTGTTTAATTAAATCTGTTCATGTATATAAATGCCAAATTTGAAAAATGAAATGAAATTGATCAAGCCAAGAAAAGTTCAATACAAACTTTGCAACCCCCTTAGGAATTGAATATTCAGAATTCCTTTCGTAGTGTTCAAGTACATACATAGGAAAATTTCATGGTTCTAGAATCAGCGGTTTCAGTCGTGCGTTGATTGATCAGTCAGTCAGTTTATGCTTATATATATATATATATATTGTAGTAACCTATTCCAGTTATAATAAATAATGCATAAAATAAACCCCACTATCTATGACAATCGATGTATTGACCATGACATTCAACCCACATACATCAGGTAAAGTGTAATGTAGCATCAGTAGATAGATACACATACACTATTAATATCAGCCTTACTGTCAAAGTAAAAAAGACTGTGTCAAAGTCATGTCTCTCCTCACTCTTGTTGTGGTATCGACTTTCATAAATTTGTCTATTCTGTAACATATTTTGAATAATAACCGTTCAAGTACTTATATTGAGCCTTTCAAATGACTGGCCTGTTGAACTAGGGTAGTGACCTGGACTGCTCAAATTGAGGTGTGGGTTCGTCGAATACATCCAGGACCTATTTTTGTGTGATAAGCACAATTATTAGTTTTTTTTTTAATAAATAAATAATATCTAGTGACAATGTCACACAGAGTATCCTAGCCCCAAACTAAGCAAAGCTTGTACTATGGGTACCAGGCGACGATATACATACTTATATAGATAAATAAATACTTAAATACATAGAAAACATCCATGACTCGGAAACAAATATTCGTGCTCATCACAAAAATATTTGCACTTACCGGGATCCGAACCCAGGACCACCAGCTTCGTAGGCAAGAGCACTACCAACTAGACAACACTGACCGTCGTTTTTTCTCTGGGTGTTATTATACGTGTGTATTTTGGAATACATACATAAGTATGTTTATCAATTGTCTGATTGTCATATTACAGGCTCTTATTTGGGATCATTTAGCAGTGTGTTAATTCTCCCAAAATATTTCTTTTTTAAAATAAAGAGTGAAAAGTGTTCTGCAATTACGGTTGAGTAATGCACCAGGTGCTGTACGCTTCCTAACGCTATGGTGAATGTTTACGAACACCTGATGGACCGAATATTTGTCTTATGATTATTGGTTGTGTTTATTCTGAAAACTGGTTTCACTTAGCACTTTCCTGTATGGCCAATAAACTATCTAATTCAATTGTTACCGGATATGTATAAATGATATCCTTGGCAAAATTAAAATAAAAGTAATTATAATTCATATTTATGTATAATATCAAAATAAAGGACACTGTATTAATAAACTCTGAGTAATAACACTGTACTTTTTAATGTCTGTGTACTTTAATCTTACTACGCATATACATCAATTCCGCCATGCGGATACTCTACATCTGATGGTGTATATGGTCAGATTTGTTACATGACGTTTTCAACAAGCCTACAAGGATTTTATGGATTCTTTTATATTATTCCGCTGTAGGTTATATGAAAGTACTTTATTTTCTTACTATATAAAAATAAGTCGGGTTTTGCTTCCTGACGCTGTAACTCCAGAACGCATGAACCGATTTCCACGGTTTTGCATTCGTTGGCAAGGTCTCGGGCTCCGTGAGGTTTATAGCAAAGAAAATTTATAAAATTTAACGCGGGTAACACCGCGGGGCACAGCTAGTTAACTATATATTATATTATTTTGGTATGTACTATGGTGTACAATAAAGAATATTTTACTTTACTTTTACTTTCCAAGGCTGTCTGAACTGGACAGTAGATTCGAATGGGAGGTCAAGCAGTCTACCAAATAAGACTACACACTAAGGTAACCACTCTGGGCTTAGGTTCAAACCCTGGTGGACCTCGGCTGGTGGATGCATGAGAAGGTTGTTTTTAGGGATATTTTCTGCAACTGTAACTGACACATTGAGGACCATGGTCAGTCTGATCTTAAAAGAAAAGTATACGCTTCTTATATACAATAAGAAGCGTATACTTTTGCTAAACGAACGCAACCCTGTACGAGTACTATACATTCAGTCAAAAAAGTATTGGGAATGGATGATTTGTTTATGGTTCCAAATTCAATTTTTTTATATATTTGTTGTTGTTAGATTGGCACAACTGTTTTCCATTTTGGCGCGGAGTTTGAGTTGCATCTCTTATTTATAATAAATACAGTGCTGGTTTTAGCATTATCATATATAGTGTGTATTGCGAATTTCATAATGGAAAAAATATCGAACAAAGAGTTTGTCTTAAATTTTGCATCGCTAATGGAATTTCGTGTTCGGAGTCACTGAAAATGTTACAAAAGGCTTACGGTGAATCGACTTTATCAAAAACTTATGCTTATGAGTGGTTCGAAAAGAAAAGCGGTCGAGATGTGATGAAAGATTTGCCTCGCTCTGGTAGGCCATCAACGTCTGCAACTGAAGTTAACATCGCAAAAGTGAAGGAAATAGTGACTAAAAATCCTCATTCAACTCTGAGAGAGATAGCCACCGAAATTTCGGTATTTCACGAGTCGATTCGTATCATTTTAACTAATCATTTGGGTATGAAACATTTTGCCGCTCGGCTAGTCCCAAAAGATCTGAATTTTCTCCAAAAACTCAATCGCATGAAAGTCGCTGAGGACATGGTAGAATGAGTCAATTCCGACCCAACATTCATGAAACGCATTGGTACTGGTGACGAGACGTGGGTTTACGAGTTTGACATGCAAACTAGTCAACGAGCTTCGGAGTGGCGCCTTCCAACTGAACCGAAACCGAATAAACCACGCCAAAGTCGATCAAAAGTCAAAGTCACGTTGACTGTTTTCTTTGACTATCGCGGTGTTGTGCACTCTGAATTCTTACCGGAAGGTCGAACGGTAAATAAAGAATATTATTTGAGCGTTATGCGGCGTTTAAGAGAGCAAATTCAACGAAAAAGGCCAGATTTGTGGAAAGATAATTGGAAAGAAATTTGGATTTTGCACCACGATAATGCACCTTCGCACAAGGCCATCATTGTGAACGAATTTTTGACAAAACACTAAACAAATACCATCCAGCAACCACCATATTCACCAGATATGGCTTCAGCTGACTTCTTTCTTTTTCCTAAACCCAAATTACAACTTCGAGGTACCCGTTTTCAATCGGTAGAAGACATAAAGGAGAATTCGCGGCGAGAACTGAACTCAATTCCGAAAGCAGCGTTTAAAAAATGTTTTGATGAATGGATTATTCGTTGGCGTAAGTGTATCGTTTCTGAAGGAGCATACTTTGAAATGATAAAATAAATTTAGATGAATAACAAACATTTTGTATATTATTGATCTTTTCCCGGTACTTTCTTAACAGAGTAGTACTAATAATAAATAAATAATGTGACAATCATTGTGGATTAAGTAAATTCTAATGAATTTTTAGATATAAATACATACTTATTCCAACTAAAACTATTTATTAGTTTTGTCGATAACGTTTCCCATTTGTTATTCAGACAGATTCCTCGTTGTAATAATAATAGATAGGTATATAGATAAACAAAGTTTGAAAATAAAAATAATCTATAGTGTCATCAAGTGTCACGAGTGATACACAGGAAATTACTTTTGCAAAAACATGATAAAAGTATTAAATTAATTAATATAGTTTAAATGTTAATTCATCATCATCGATAGAAAACAATAACTACATGCATTTTACACCATGAAATTACGTAAAGCTGCAAGAAATCGTGGCCACAATTAACGCAGTCCCACGTTAATTGTGGCCACGATTTCTTGCACCCTAGCGCACACATAACACCCTCGCCGGGCACGTCACACTTGCCTCAGTCCTGTCGGAGGGCTGAGTACTTCTAATGGCACGACGACGAAGAAGTTCTTACGCATGTAGAGCTACACAGAGAGGGCACTCACTACCAGTGAGCAGGGAGCTTTCATTCAATAGATGAGTCAATATTCACCATATTAACTCATCAATTGAATGAAAGTGCCATTTGCGCCTACCTTTGGCAACAGAAGAATGAACTGGCCGTACAGCGCAGCGTTTAGATGCAGAATGCTGTCTCTGATTTAGACCCTTCATCGAGATATGACTATTACACTGCAACACTTATTAGATATCGGTCAGCTGCTGAATGCCACTTAACTTAAAGGTAAACACAATTGCAATAGCAGCAATGTATGAGTCGCTTCTAGCTCAGATCAATCCTTGCTTTTAGTACTAAAACCAATAATATAATTTAATTATTTATTTTATTAAAAAAAAGACAACTCCCGCACTATGGAATCTAGCCGCCGTGTGGTTAAGACAATCGCCTCGCCACTTCGTGTCCCGGGTTCGATTCCCACGCACGACAACTATTTGTGTGAGCCATAGGTAGTTGTCTAGTCTGGATGAACTTTGTATCCGTTAATTATATGTTTGTAAAGTACCCCGCGACACAGAATTTAATTAGATAATACGGGCGATGTCGTTAAAAAAAATTAACAACCCAGTGGTGGTATCAAGAAAAATAACATTTGCCATTGTACAAACGCAAACACATCAAGCTACCTCAATATGTTAAATTTCCCCAATTGAAAGTGAACCTTATGCTTATGTGCTCACGTTGAAAATCTATAAAAGACAGATTGGGGTAGATGGACGTGCTGGCGTCTGTATATCAAAGAAATTGTTAAGCTGTTGCTTAGTCATTCACTGTAACATAGGTAACCATTAATTAAAGGCATCTCCTTATATAATCGGTGTAATACACTTTAATATTATATTGTCTGTTTTTGTTCAAGATAAGGCGTGATACTTACGTTGTGCTTGGTTTTTATATGAACCTCGCGTGCCTCCTTGGCAAGCCCATGCGCCCTACTTTCAGTTCTGTAATAAATGGCTCGCAAAAATCAGTGTGAAGATGCTCCAGTTTGTAGTTTGCGATAACTTGTCTTTTTTTCGCGTATTGTGTTATTTTTTTTTTAGTATTTATATGTTTTAATTATCTGACTTAAATAAACAGTGGCACGTTAAATTTTGCCTATTTAGCAGTACATTAAAAAAAGTGAAAACAAATGTTCTCTAAACATACGAGTACATACACCCAACTAGGAGGTTAGTTTCCTAAGATTTTCCATGATTATTTTCAAAGTTTTAGTTATTTGACTTCACTGTAAAAACATCTGAGTGCATTAAAACCGTTTTGGTTGGATTTGAAGTGAAACCTCTATAAATAGAACATACAGGCAGGTTATCATATTTTTGAAATTGGAAATGAACGCACATATAGCTGGCAAATATTTAATTTTAGAAATAGAAGATAATAATGGAGCTCCAACAGCGCTGGGTAGTTATTGTAATGTATTATTTTCATTAGGGATTGAAAAGTATATCTAGCTTGAGTGTAATATATAACTATTTTTCCCAAACTAAAACATATAATCAATTGAAAATCTACTCTTGTATATCACTCAGATCTGTATGTAAGTACCTTTCGCTTTTATTAATATTATAAAATAAATGGCTCTTATCAGCATTTTTGTATTCACATATTTATTATCTTATTCAGCATACATTCCAGACACATTGGTTTAACAATACAGAATCATTAACAGTACTTTTAAAACACAATATAATAAAAAAATCGCTTCCATGTATATCCACATTATATGTATATCCCAGTCCGTCCATTAATTTCGCTAGACATAATTATCTTATTAATTAATTACGTACTTTTAGTGTATTATACATTGACCTATATGTATTCTACTAGACGCGCAATCCCATATTGAGAATTGAAAGTTGCAGCGCGGGCACTGCAACTCGGTGAGCAAATTTGGCCACCGCGCGCGCGCCATTCACCTCGCGCACAGCCAGACTGGGACAGAGTTTTTATTCAAAACAGCGTGTCTAGTTATACATATAAGTCAACGGTATTATATAAATTATATTGAGAGATTAGCCAATAGGCGAGAACACAAACCATTTGTTTCTTAAACATCTGCTTTTCGGCATCCCTTTGAAGAAGGATCTTTATAGACTTGGACTGTCGACTCCTGTAAAGTGAAGAGACATATTTCCTTATTGTGGTTGTGATTACTGGCATATGTTCAGGCACGGATTCACAAATCAAAGGTCGTTGCAGACTTCACTAGCATGGTTTCTATTTTAGCTAACTTGATTAAATGCATTTGATATCACATTAAAAAAATATTTTAGTCGGTAATTTGGTGGGTATTCACATAAATATATTCTTAATATTCCTTTTGTGTTGTTCTTAGTTTTTGTTATGTAAGTAGGAAGCATCTGTCACATGGCTTAACCAACCAGGGAGGCAGGTCCAATGGTCATATAAGTGGTGTTTAATGGAAATGATTAAGGTAATATGAATATGTTTTGAGAGAAGAAGGTGAGAAAGACAAGCTTTTGTGATTGTGAATGTTAAGTTGACGGGTCAGTTGGCGTAGTTGGTAAGTTAAATACTTGCCTTTCACATTGCAGGTCGTGAGTTCGATTCCCACCCAGGACAGATATTAGTGTGCATGTTCATCATGTCTGTTTGTCCTGCACCTGGGTGCAATTATCTATATAAGTATGTAATTACAGAAAAAAGTAGTATATGTAGTAAGTTTATCAGTTATATAATTTCTATAGTTCAAGCTCTGCTTAATTTGGGATCAGATGACCGTGTGCGGATAAGAATAATATTATTATTGAAATTCAATTATGCACGTACCATAAAACCTTCACGTACAAAGACATGATTTAGATTATGAAACGCTTTACACACCCTTCATGCCAACGTATAACACTTGTTTATTTTACTGTGATTTGTAAAAAAAAAATATTTTGATTAAAACGGACTTGGTGAACTAACATTACGTAATTTAAGTGAGTAACTCATAACAGTTTACGCTAAATTGACCTACACTTTGATGCACAATATTACCTAAGTACATCTAATTTTTATCTCGTAGAATATTTTCAGAATAAAGTAAAACCGACTGGCATAACGTTGTATTAAATAATCTTCTTCAGCCTCGCTAATCCATACCACATAAGTCGCTAATATTATTAAAAGGAAAGTTTATTCGCAAGGTGTGTCAATGTGTTAGTCCAATTGACGTAAAACTTTTACTACCTTTTAGACTTATCTTTACTTTCAGGAAATAAAAGGTCAGTGGTTTCAGGAAGTAACTTCTAGATACATAATAATATGTTTATATATAGCGGGTCAATTCTTGATAGTCTATGTTTTAAATGAGACCATAGCTTATCAACAAGTAACTGTCAGGTTCAACTGCTACCAGACAGTCGCCTCTCTACTTCGTAACCTGGGTATCGAACCCACACAAATAGTTATTCTGTGCGCAGAATAACTATTTGTGTGATTCAGAAGTAGTAATTCTGAGTCTGGGTGTACTTTTTTATATGTTTGTAAAGAACCTCGCTATACAGCGATTACTTTCCATAGTACGCGCGTTGATTTTAACTAACCAATTACTTTCAAATACAGTTACCAAGAATGTTATCTATCATCATGTCAATTGGTTTTATCAGGCATCCAAATGAACATCTAAATGACTAGACTGCTAATTATAATTTTATATGATTGTGCTATAAAACTTAATTTTCATGGAGCAGAACTGATGCTAACCAGTATTTTCTATTTAGCAGTATGAAATGTACGTTTAAAATGCCGAACTTAATTATACCGCGACATTAGAAGTCCGCATTAACAATTAAATAAAAACAAAACATGAAAGTATGTTTCCAATGTCTTATCAAAAATTCATAGTGCTATAGACGAATAGAGCCGTATAATTCAGTTATATCAAAATTTATGTCAATGTTAACTTTCTTTCGACGTTGACAGTCTGAATTAAAAATGATGTCGTTTTTAAAAACATGCAAACGATAATTTGTTTCACTTTATATAAAACCAATGTCTTATAACAATAACTTTAAACAAAGTTTGTATGATACTATTCGAAATATTGACTTTCGAGTAAAAAATAAATCTAAAGCGCTTGCTTATAAAAACGTGTTAAATTAGTTACTAAAACAAGGAGATGAGGATAGGGGACAAAACAATCTGATAAAAACAAGTTTCTAACTAAACAAGTGGTGAGGTTTTTGCTTGCATAAGCATTAAGTCTACTAGCCAACCTCTCGTTAGTAAGGTGTCCACTGAAACATTGATAGCTTCCTAGGACAGGTGTAAAGTTAATAGTAAGAAAAAATACCTATTATAAAACGTGTCATAATTTTCTATACTTGACTGATCCATTTCTAGCCATTTAGTTCGATGACTGATCAAATTCTTGCCACCACCGTGTGGTGACGGCATAGAATATCATCACCCCATCTCATCCCGTGGGGGGCGTAAAAAACATCCGAGGGGATTTCTCCCAGAGAAGTGTCAGCAGCGTTTTTATGTGAACTATGACCATCAAACTGAGATCGCCGACCCGTCTGCCAAGCGAAGTGATTATAGCATATCCCCCATTCTTTAGGGATGCTTTTATCCTGCAGTGGACGTACTTTGGCTGATATTATGAGTTGGATTCCGGTGTACACTTAACAGGATTTAGCCGCCAAACTGAATGTATGAATTTAAAAAAAGAGTTGCATTAACATAATATTTAAAAAGTTATTGTAGCAAGAAACGCACAATTAATCAAGATTTTGCTACAGCCATATTCTGGCAATGCTTCATTGATTTCTGACATCTGTGGCTGTAGCGTCAAAGTTCAAGCGCCTTTACATTCCTAAGTTTGGACTAATGCGAAAGAAATAACAAAAGCTATGCGATGATGCATCGATCAATACTCTAATAACATGCAATATACGCTGTCATGGACGCGATCATGGCCTTGTACAATGTAGAACAACATTGACGGGTAGGAGCCATGAAACTAGGTTTTCAATGTCTTATCAAAAATTCATAGTGCTATTGACGGAAACAGCTTTCTAATTCAGTTATATCGAAATGTATGTCAATGTTAACTTTCTTTATCAGGGCCACTAGTAACCATACCACACCTTTTCTTTATTGGTCTGTAAATTGGAGTCATGGGCAATATAGACGTGAAATAAAATAATAATATGATGACTGGTTCATTCAGCGTGCTAAAATTCGTTCTTTGATATCAGGAAACAATTATGGTTATGAGATGTGATGTAATTTTGTTTTAAAGGATTTTTGATAAAGAAAAATCCCGAATAGGGAGCGCTTGGTTACCCAGTTCGTTAGGATCCTTTTAAACGGACGAAGTAGAAGAAGGATTGCTTTTTTTCTTTTTTCTTTGAGATATCGACAGAAAAATGCAAATAATAAGTTCTTACTTACAAGTCGTAATTTTTCAATAATTATTAGAAAATGAGTACTTATCTGATCCCACGGGGTGAGTTAACTATTTAATTTATTTTATTGTATTTATTTTGTCAACTGGACCTATTTTTTAATAACCCAATGCTCTAATGATTTAAAAAAAATGTTTTCAGTCTTCGTTATTCCTTCTTTAAATGATAACCTTTCACTCATAGACTTTCTTAATTAACTTTTCACCACCCCAGTGGGTAGTACAGATACAAAGAGTATTGCCATGCGATGTTCAAGCCCCATCTTTATTAGTTCTACGAAAAAATATAGTACTCATAAATTTCGACTCGATGGTATATTTTTGTTTAATTTATTGTGTATTGCATTTTTCTCGAAATAGGATTGACTGAACTGAAATAATTTTACTCAGCCATTGAATTTGTTTGCAAAAATATTATTTGCACTTATACTTTACTGTCACGAAATAACTAGACATAGTTTTTTTTATTACCAAGAGTAACGAATGTGTAATGAAACAATAAACCATAAGTATGTTATGTAACCGTTATAGGTATGTTACACCAAGTAACTGTTTGTGTGTAGGTGTGTTAAAACAAATGAATGAGCGAAACGGCCGCGGCACGGTAATGTTAGATCTTTTAGTATGTAGAACGATAGATTTATTTGAATTGTGTTGCATTAAAATTTAATACAATTTTTTTTGGGTTCAGGCGAGGCCACGGATACCGTAAACTAATGAACAAAATGAAAACAATTTAGAAAATAAGGATTTTATAAGTTTGAACGACATTTCAAACCGATCAGACAATGAGTTATACTTCAACCGTATAGTTCATTGTCTATTTTTTTCTTGTCTATCAATATCGGCACTCCTGTGAACTTTTGCTAGTTAATTTACTTCAATTCGGTAGGTAGCGTGAATCTTTATAGCGAAATCAGCATGTTTCTAAGGCACTAACAGTCAGTGACCTCAAAAATCGACTAGGTTAAGCGACTAGCTGTGCGGTCATCCTAAAGATGGGTGACCGCGTAAGTAGCGTAATTTCTGAGAGTCTTCGTACCTTGACGGGTACGACAAACTGTCGGTATCGGCTGTAGTTCAAAGTGTCTGAGGCCTATTGGTTGATTTAGACAACTTTGACACCAGTGTTACCAATGCTCAGACGGTTAAATAAATAAGTAAACTACATGGACTATGCCGTAATGGATACGATGACGTCATCGCTGAACAAAACTTTGTATGTTAATATAATTTCTTGACCGTGACCTATGAAACAATGTAATAGGCAATGTGCGACATTACAATTTTCATACTTGAGTTTTAAATTCTAAAGCATATGTATATTAGAAGATACATATATTATATCCATATATTGCATATAGTTTACGACTGAATTCTGAACTGTCAAAAATGTGGACTGAGCTTTATACTTGATAAATCACTTACTTTGGTAACATTCTGGTCTCAGAATATGTCGTATATCTATCTAGACTCCATACATTGAGACTTATTAAGAAAAGTATCTAGAAAAAATGTTACTGCGGTAAATATTCCTATTGCTCTGATTATGTCAACGTAAGCTAGATGACATAATTGGTTACTTTGTCCTCAATGTGTTAAATGTTTGTAACAGAGATAGATTAGTCTGTCGACAGTTCCACAACTCCTAATGGGAGTAACGAGATTTTCCTGTTTAATTTGTCAAAGAAAGAGAGACGATAATATATACCTATATGTGACAAATAAGGGTGACATACTCAGGAATCTGACACTGCAACTAATTGACAGTTTCTACAAACAAACACACAGCAAAGTAAAGTATTTACCAAAAAAAAATCCAATTGACTGATAAATTTTGTAGTTGAAGTAAAGATTACCTTTTCTAACCGCGGGGCACAGCTATTGATATAAATATATACAATAATTTCTATCACCTACTGTGCCCCGTGATTTTACCCGCGTTAAACAATATAAATTATAGCTCATGTCTTATTCAGTAGCTATTATAAGCTATATTATTACAAAGTCTCATCAAAATCCGTGTGATAGTTATTGCGTAAAAGAATAACAAACACCTATACATTCATACTCCGAACCTTTCGCATTAATAACATTAGTAGGATAATAATAATATCTGGGGACAATGTCACACAGATCATCCTAGCCCCAAACTAAGCAAAGCTTGTACTATGGGTGCCAGGTGACGATAAACATACTTATATAGATAGATAAATACTTAAATACATAGAAAACATCCATGACTCAGAAACAAATGTTCGTGCTCATCACACAAATATCTGCACTTACTGGGATTCGAACCCAGGACCACCAGCTTCGTAGGCAGGAGCACTACCAACTAGGCTACGGTGACCGTCAAACGGATACATCGGACGGATAAATCGATAATCTTCCAAGCAACTCACCTTTGCGGTTTTCCTTCACTTAAAATAAGGTATGTCTAAGCACATGCTACTTTAAAAACCCATTAAAAATATTATTGACTATTATTTATTTTAAATAAAAATTATATTTAGTGCTTAGCCTGTAGAAATATTTCAATTTATTTATGTAATCATATAATTTTATTTTTCTTCTTTATTCTGAGCAATGCTGCATTTGGATTGTGTATAGAATATCACTGGCTATTCGGTATACAACATTGAAATAATACTTTGCCCGTTTTTAGTTTGGATTTATTATTTTTATGTTTATATTTGACGACTACTTTTTTATTCGATACACATAGTTCAACAAACTGTATAAAAACGTATGGGAAATTTTAGGACGAAGGATTTCATAACATTCCTTGCTACCCGTAAAAATATACTGATTACCAGAATTTGTAGTCAGAAACATTAATTTTAAGTACCTATTTAATTTTATTTCTATATCTGTCTGAAAAGAAGTAAACCCTAACGGAAACACCGATATAAAAGGGATTTTTACACAAAGCTAGTGTTAACAATTTTTTATATATGTATTACGAAAATCTATTGAGCTGTTTGTCAAAGTTACAGAGCTTTAGACGGAGTCAAGAGTTTTTGATTTTGTTTAATATTGTTACTTGCTTTTTTTATTTATATGAGAATCGAGTCTCAGTCTAAATGGTTGCGAGTGCCTAATATAATTAAATGAGCAACCAAAGCAATGAGAAAAATGACAATAGAAGAATGTTTCTATAGAATGCCTACAACAACCCTTTAAGACACAAAACTTAATCCCACAACCTACTCCCCACAAAATATTTTTTTATTTAAACTAACTTCTATTTTAAGCGAAGTCTCTGTTGTGTGTGTGCTGTATTTTATTCAATAGGGAAGCTTTCGAGAGGTCCCGTTTTATTTATTTTATAATTTTATTTAATCATAAATTCGTTCAAATAGGTTGTTATTAAAAAATCCGGCCAAGTGCGAGTCGGAGTCGCGCACGAAGAGTTCTGTACCATTATCTACAAAAACTTTTTTAGTATTTGTTATTATAGCGGCAACAGAAATACATCATCTGTGAAATTTTCAATTGTCTATCACGTTTATGAGATACAGCCTGGTGACAGACGGACAGAGAGACAGCGAAGTCTTAGTAAAAGGGTCCCTAAAACCGTGCAGTCAGAGTCGCATGTAACTTAAAACAGTAATTGTTACTCAAGATATGTTTGTTGCGGGAATAAAACAGTTTCTCAGACACAAATACCCCACCGGAAGACTCAACCCCTTGGACAGACATTGTCCAAGTCCTATATAAGATGTAACTTTAATATAAGGGTGGTGCGATCGTTTTACTATCTCCGTAATCCCGGAAATTATTGTCTAATTTCTTAACATTGCATAATAAAAATACCTTCTCTATAACAATGATAAGGCTAATGTATCCGACCTAATTTGTTCCAATGCCACCTCCATTCGTTTCCAAGTTCCAAGCCCTCGGTGGTACTATGGGGTGGTAGGGTGGTAGTGAAGTCCCACCACCAGGCATGTATTGACGTGCCCTCGCGAAAACCCAAAGTAGAAATTTTCTACTGGATAATCCTGAAAATAGTGTTGACTGAAAAATTTACATTTCGTTCTTTTAAATAATGAAGTGGTGAAATGAATTAGTTAATTTTTTTTTAGTTTAATTAAAATAAAGTACAATTGATGACGTTATCATTATTAAAGCGAAGGTTAAAGTGGTTCCATTAAATTTATTTCTGTAAAAAGTATATAGAAAATGTACCTTTATAATTTTAGGGCGTAAGACCTAGACAAAATGAACAATTAAGAATATGTTCGACATCAAAAAAGAAAAATTATATTCCAATAACAATCATAGCTACCTAGAGTAAATATCTAATATCTTTGTTTCAGTAACTAAATATTTACGCAAACTTAAGATATTTTATAATATAACTATATACCTCTTGTTAAAAGTTGTGACTTTGTGTGATTTTTGGTCGTCGTTTCTTTTTAGCACTATTTGTTTTCTTTCCGTGGGGAAAAACAAAAAGGTACACACGGCTACATATCAAGCTAAACATTTCCAGTATAAGACATAATAGAGCATAAGTTTGACATATGTAATGCTAGACCAGAGGCAGTACGACGGTTACTTAGTCAAGCTTTTTTTTCCAAAATATTTTAACTAATTAGGGCTTATATTTTTGTTATTATTAATTTATTTTGTTTTATTCTTTTCTTGCAAGAATGTTCACACTAGTTTATAACTAACCTAAAATATTGCCTATTAGCGAAGACCTATTATTGGCTTCATGTCGCATATTATATTGTTATCTTTGTTATCATTGTATAGCTGTTGGTGTTCCAAGAATAAATAAATAAATACGCTGATCCCGCGTTGTATGGAAATCGTTTTCATACAATGAGATTTCAGCTTATATTGGAAATGTATAGCTTGATATGTAGCCGTGTGTAAATTACAATGCATTAGCATTAAAATAATTATTAAAATCTTAGACTTTAGACAGTATTGACGGCAAAAAAATATTACAAAGTACGACGGGACAGATAGAATCTAATAATTACATTAATTTAGATATCTTATTCAGGTTGGACCCTTCGAATTTGAAGTGGAACTTAAGCAAGTTTCCTTTAATCAATCAGGCTACGAATGACCTCCTGAAGTTTGTAAATCTCAGGGAGCTTATGTTTTTCCGTGCATAATGTCGATGTATTAGCGTGCAAAGTAGAAGGGCTACCCAACTGACAAGTGATTAGATTGATAATCTGGACAAATAACATTTAAATAATATATTTCATCATATACTTTAAAATATATGATGCAATAAAAGATAGTTCAAAATTAATGACCTATTGAGTCAGAACAAACAAGAATGCCATCAAATGCTTTTAGACGAATCTTTGCAACCATGCAAAAAGAGAAACTTTTTTCTCTGATTTGTAAATGTATTCACAATGTTTCATTTATGCACTTTTTTTTAATAATAAATATAATTACATAGAAGTTAGTGCATACAGTATTTCAAATATATTACATATATATTTGAAATACTGAATTGAAATATATTATAATATTATTCAAATGATATGAGACGGATTTCATTTAACATAACACGTATAATAAATCTATATATCTATATTATCTATTCTAACTGTACATTGAATATTTTTTTAAAAGGATATCTGGGGCGTGATCTACAATCGATATCTAAACCAAAAATATGGTTTTTATAATTTTTGTCTGTATGTATGTCCGGGCTAAACTCAAAAAGTACTGCATGGATTTACTTCAAATTTTGCATGAATATTACGAAGAGGTCGGGTCAACATATAGGTTACATATTATCACGCTATCACCTACGGGGGAGGAGCTGTGATAATTTATAAAATTTAACGCGGGTAAAACCGCGGGGCACAGCTAGTATAAAATATGGTATTTCAACTTTGAACTCCTTAGTTATATTGTTACGGTTAAAAATCGCCACAAATTATGTATAAACACAATAATTTTTTGATGTGATGTGTGTAATCAAAGTATATAAAAAAGAAAAAAAATGACACGCCATAAAATATATTTTGTTTATCTATAATACTTACATAACACAATACTTTACAAAATATATATGAATGTTTATCAGTTGCTTGGTTACAAAAATAAATGCTGCTTTGGAATCAGATGGCAATGTGTACTCTAAAAAAATACATTAATGTTTAATACCGAAAATTAAATATTAATTCTATAAATTACTATTTGATTTTGAGTATTAAACAATAATGTTTTATTTTTGTTGGAGAAACATTTAAGTGAGGCTGAGAGTAGTGTACTTTCGCTCCATGAACAACTAGACTGGAAAAATACTTCCACCTTCCATGAAACACTCTAGTTTAGCACTATTATGCTGTAAAGCTACCCAAGCGTATTGGATTGAGATCTAGACTACGGTAACCAACTTGGTAGTCCATTAAAAATGCACCTTTCTATCTACAAAACTCACGAGGGCCGCAATTAAGTTATATACCAACTACATGTTTAATGGATAGCTTGACTCCAACAGTTTCAAACTGAAATGTTGATTTAGTGAAACCAAACAGTTTTATGTAATTTAAATTTACGAAAATCCATGCTGGCTGAATACTAAAGACATTATAGGCCAAATAATTCATTGTTGCAAACATTATCTATAAATAAGCTTTTGGAGGATTTACCTACTTCAACATGATTTATGTTGGACCTTCTATTTAGTCTGAAATTTAATAAATTATTTGATAAGCGCTTCATAGACGGTTTTTAAATAATTGTAATTTAGAGTAGTATGAGGCCTACTGGAATAGCAATAAAGACTATATACGGAAAAAAATATGTTTTATGAGCAAATATTAAAGAACATGCTTGAGTATCTGGACATGTAGCTTTCTTGGCCAGCATGATAAGACTTACATAGGTACTCTTCCATCAATATTGGGAGATTTACTATATCCCATTCACTATCTATTATTATAATCTTCTTTACATATTTATACCAACCTGATAGTTAAAATACAATAGAGAACATGGATAACCACCTGATAGTGTATAGTTGCCATAACCTATAATGCTCGCGACACACCACACCGTACCTAAGGCTAACGCTAGACACATACCACATAATTTAATATTAGCTCTATAATACTACAGCTTATTATAATGATAACGAACACTATGCTCTACTTCCTGAAGTTTTGATACCGTTTAGAAGAACTACTCAGAAGTAACGTTGTTTGCATTGCAGGGTTACTAGAAAAACGATCACATTTCAATTTTTTTTAACTGGCACTTAGGGCTCTGCCACAGTGTAGCGTAATCGGAAAAAGGAGCGGGCGTTTGAAAACCTATTCGTATTTCGAATCGCACGAATCGGTTTACTTTGTTTTCCGCATATATTTTCATTTTTCTCGACCACTCCCTAGCGACAATCTATTAGTGTATCATTATATCCATTACAGTAACCAACTACAGTGAATTTATATTCTATCAGTCTTAAAAAGACCAATACCAAGCTACATCAATTTAAAAATGTCAAAATCAATTTTTTTTTCTTCACTTTCATTATATGAAGGTATGTGATAATATAACATGTGTTAAGTGAGACTGGGTACCGAAATAAAAATTACACAGTTATTATGTTAATAAAATACTGCTAGTATTGAAAACAGACGGTGTGGATACTAAAACATTGAAAAGACCGTTCTGTGTTTTGCGGGTATAATATTTTTAGATTTCCATACTAGATTGAAACTTTCGATTCTCCCTTTCACAGAAGTTATTACCTATTAATTCAAAGTAATTAGAAAATTCTTAATACTGCGTATCAATAAGGCTTTACTTGAATTCAGGTTAACCTTTGTTGTTACGGACATACATCATTCCAACATCAGAAAAAATAATGTACTATTGTTGTTATCTAACACACTGCCATCTGATTCCAAGCAAGGCAGAGCTTGTGATACGTCAACCAGCCATTTGATAAACATACATTCAAAATACATTCATATTATAGATTCATTGCACACACTAAACAAATAATTGTGCTGGTTGCACAAAGATTTGTTCTGGGTGGGGTACTAGATCAACAGGCCATGGTAAGAATGTTATTGTTTTAAAAAATAAAATACCAATACAAATATTTTATTTGCTTAAATATGGGTTTTATAGAAGATGTTATAAATAAATGTTGGTTATACATCCATACAAAATATTAGTTTAAAAGACTTTTAAAATATAATATGGACGTTAACAAAGCGTCAACAGTAATAAAATTGTAAAGCCTGCTTCTTAAGATAAACTTCAGTTGGACGTTGATAAACTTCGTTACGTTCCTAAAAATTAGTTAGCTTTAGAAATGCTCTTTGAAATTTGTTGCTATCATTCCATTTTGTCCCTCAACTTACCGACCTGAAAGGTGACGATAAGATGTTTGAAATATTATTATTTATAATGTTGTAGTATGTTGCAACATAAGTAAGTTTAAACGTACTTTGAAAAGTAATATTAATATTACTAAGTAATATTATATAAACTCGTAATCCGCGATTACGAGTTTCCGTAAACAATAACTTTATCCGTATTACGAATCTTCAAATGAATCTTCTACTTTATGTATATCTTAATAACAAACACAAATCAATAATCTTTAATTCTAATAAGCTCTCAAAAATGTGAACAAGACTAGTAAAAATATGATGTGAAACTGTCAATTTTAAAAGTTTATACATTTAATAATAACGTACAAATAAATGTGTGAAAATAATCTACTTAATGTGACTAATATTTACAGTTAATATGGCAACATAAAGTTTAGTTTTATTCGCATATTATTAAAGAGTGAAAGTTTTAAAATAATCATTGCTAAGAAAAAATTATAGGCTGCGTTCACTTTAAAAATGTTTGATTAAGAGAAAAAAACATGAAATCTTTTTAACAGTGGTGTAACGATTTAGATAAAAGTGTCAAGTGAGTGATGTGAAAACTGCTCAATATTTATGTGAATAATATTGGCAAGATGTACGACGGAGGTGCCACGCCCTTGATGACTCCGGATGGCTACAGCACCATCACTCAAGGTATGTGGTAGATTGTAAGTGAGGTTACAATACATATGTATAATATACATAAATTATGATGGCAGGTATGTGTGACTCTCAGTGTATGAACTGCCAAGAACCAACGCATTGCCAAAGTGAAAAATGTGAGCCGAAAGTTTAGATAGATTAGTCATTATTGAGCTTAATCTCCGACATTGATGAAGATCTATACAAACGTCTGAAGGAGTCTATGCGATACTGCGCTGTCGCCTTACGATCCAATTGCGAGACAAAAGCTAAGATAGACACCCACGGACCAGTCTATTGTTGAGCTTAAGCTCTAACACTAATAGATCTATTATATAAGTTCTTTTCGGTTATCTGACTAAGATCTAACAGTGATCCAATCAAGAAAAATCGAACTCGGAATTAATAGACGTAATTTTCGTAACTTCAGTTGTATTTATTTATAAAACCTGACCAGAGATATGATTAAATATCATTGGTTAATAATCTTGTTTTAATCCCAGATTATGATATCTGATTTCATTCATTTCATTCATTCATTTAAAACATACATACGTAATAAACATAAAGATAATAATTACCATCTATAGTGATTTTGTCACGTAATAAAAAGGAATCTATTATGACACCATAATAGATTGCTTGATGAATCCGTCCTACAAACAAACATTGCGTAAAATAAAAAAAGAAATACTATGTGTGTTACAAAAAACATGGAAATTATGTAATAGACTTTAGCTTTTGTAACATCAAATTATTTTACAATTTGTCGAACACCGATTTCTACGCTTTTATTCTTCTACTAGTATTTATTCCTATATCGGAATCTGAAGAATTCTTTTCTTAAAGGCCGGCAACACACTTGCAGCTCCTCAGGTGTTGCAAGTGTCCATGGGCGGCGGTGATCACTTACCAACAGGTGACACACTTGCTCGTTTGCCATCCTATTATATATTTTAAAAAAACTTATTAAGTATATTATAAGTGTATTACATCCTATTTCTATACCACTACAGGGCAAGGGCCTCCTCTCGCAATGAGAGGGGTTCCAGGCCATAGACCACGCTGGCGTAGTGCTGGTTGATAGACTTCATATGCCGTCCAAAACATTTCAGAGAACTCTTAAAAAGTATAGCGAATACACCCTGAGGAAGACATTTTAAAGAACTCTTAGGCATGCAGTGCCTAAGAGTTCTTTAAAATGTCTTCCTCAGGGTGTATTCGCTCACCATTTTAAGTTAATTATGATACAAATGAATCCAAAAAGATAAATTAGTGTGGCGCTTTTAGTATAATCTCGTGATCACTGACTTCACAGTCTATTTAGTATTTATCTTATGATCTACTTTTGAATTGGATTGAAAACATAATAAAAATTAAAAATAATAACGCCAAAAATACTGATGTAAGGCCTTTGAAAGTTTCCTTTGTTAACCCTTCAACTTATACCCAAAGCGCCACACTCATGATGATGAGTGTGGCGCATTGGGTATAATCACGTGATCACTGACTTCACAGTCTATTTAGTATTTAACTTATGATCTACTTTTGAATTGGTTTGAAAATATAATAAAAATTAAAACGCCAAAAATACTGATCAAGGCCTTTGAAAGTTTCCTTTGTTACCCCTTCAACTTCGCTATGAAATTACTTTTAGATGGTTACTACGGACTAATTTAATAGGCAAAAATCATCTATTTTACTCCGTATACTGTTCGTTACAAGACACATACTAGGATTTGAATGCAATAATAATATGTATAGAATATACTGATAATGCAATATTGCGGGATTTTTCTACTTGTTTCTTAGTTCATACATTTTTTCGTCAAGTTTATCATACATTTTAATGAACTGATACATGACTGGCATAAAAAAATCTTCACAGTAATGCTTGGAGGAGGTTTTTGTCCAGAGTTTATGTAATCTAGAACTCTTATATATCGCTATTTCCCAGATATCTGATGACGAATACCAGATACTCATTAATACCTTCTGATATGAATAGGCTAAAGTCCCTTGTTTGATAGAATTATCTTATTTATTAGACTAGATTATAAATGGATTTATTACATGATTATTGTTGATTATTTTTGTGGATTTCATTTAATTTTGATGACAAAACACATATAGATAATAACAATGGTTATAAATATTAGTAATACAGCGTTACATAAATTAGTAAACATATAAAGATTTAAGAAAGTAGTATTATTTATTTTTAGCATTTAAATTTTCAGAATTAGTTAGTAGATCGAATACTTTGAAATAGCTTTTTTATTCGAGTTACTGACTAAAATAATCGATGAGTTGTACCAAATTCTGAAATACGTCAATACCTAACGTCTGCAATAATTAAAAGAAACGTTTTGAATCTAGATTTAATAGTAAGAGTATAAATAGTTTCTCTTCTTCCTCGAATTCTCTTTTATTATTCGAACATAAAAGTTCAATTTAAATAACATAGTACATTTACTGTCTATTATTTGGGTAAACGGGTACGTTTACCCAAATAATTCCCCTTAAAAAAATCTGAACACCAAATTAAAAAGTTGCTGCATGAAACGAGTTCGGTTCTGAAACTGAAAAACGAAATTACAAATGGCTGTGATATATGAAATAGAACGGGAGAAAAGAGTCCTCTTAATTTGATACAGCATGCGCATATGTACGTCAACACGACCGTTGCAGTTCATGTTTTGACCTGTTACTCCAGAGGCACTGAACGTGTGAGAGCCGCCCGCCCAAGTAATAGGTCAAATCAAAGGTAGGTAGGCAGCAAATCCACCAAAATGAGAACTTTTCGGCCCCCATCACTACGATATTATATCATTTTAATCAATAAAATGTAATGATTAATGTGCTTTAAATTTTTTTATGAAATGTATCGCCTCCCTAATTAATATGAGTTTATAATAAAGAGTTTTGAAAGATATATACAAAAAATTACAGACAGATTAGAGAATGATGACATATAAATAAAATACAAATAATAATGAAAGTTTAAATGAACACTAAACAAAAACAATGAGTGAGATACCAATTATGGAATTACAATAAAAATATGAATGCAGTAGTACCCGTAGAGCATAGTGAAGTATTTTATTTTTTAAATGTTAATTGAGAGAAATATACAAAATTACAATAAAAAAAAAAATCACATTTAAAAATCACATAGAGACCCAGAACAACTACACCAACTATTGTTCAAATATTTGTGGGTCACGCAAATAGTTGTACTGTGTGGACCACGAAGTGGCAAGGCGACCGCTGCGCTACACGTGCATTCAAAATAAAGTACAAGATTAAAACTGTTCCTTTTAGGATGTAGATTTTATATTTTTCCACACTATAATTTCTACTATAATAAATCAAATCAAATCAATGTTTATTGTGTGAAATTTGGTGCAAAAAGAGGATCTTATTCTAGACATACATAGTTCTCAAGAATCAACCACAGAGTTGTACACAATTTTACAGTTCCTGCAGTAATAGTTATATGTAACGTTTAGTTAAATATTCTTCTATTAATTTACTAAAAATAAGGAACACCAATTTGTCATAACATTAATATTTTTCATAATTAAACAATCCCAATAATATCAAATTAATACAAAACAAATACAAAATTCCATTCAAATATAATTTTAACAGTAATAATTTATAAGTTAACAATTTCAAAGTAAATATAATCAAATAATAATACGATGTCGATAAAATATCTGCTACCATAATTCAATAATTGTTTTAATTGTCAAGATACGAATAAAAATGTATTGAAATTTTAATACATTTTCTATATTTAACATACTAGCAGCCCGGTACAAGCTTCGCTATGTTAGTAATAAAATATTTTAAATTGCTAAAAGATGTTGATTTTACACTTTTTCAAGACTTTTTTACAATTTTCACTACGTACAAACCTTTCCTGGACTTCCACAAATAATTCAAGGCCAAAATAAGCCAAATCGGTAAAGGCGTTGTTGAGTTATATATAACACTAGCTGGTGGCCGCGACTTTGTCCGCGACAATTTTGAATGATGACCAATGTAACTACTTACTTCTAGCTTAATCTAAAAAATATAACTTTTAAAACAAATAATCAATATAAATTGAATTTAACCTAACCTATAAATAACCTTACTAAAAAATAAATGAAAGACTACTTTGCTACTGTTATTAACAAAAAGGACCCGATATCATCAAGCAAAAATCAAAGAATACATATCAATAGTCCTTAAGTATAGTCAGTAAGTTAAATAAAGTAAAATAATAATCAACGACGCATTAATCACAAAGGTAACACCCATTAAATTAGGTTGCGACATTTTGTGAATGAAACCATAGCGCGATCTAAAACGATGATTACGCCATCTACTAACAATAATATAAACTTGTAAAGCGGTAAAATTAAGATGTGTTCATATATTTTGGGAGAGATGTAGGCGATCATCTATTGATTCAGTTTTGGACTACCTTTTATTTCAAGCATTTATTTATTTTAACCGATATGCCAATTAAGTTCCGCGATCTGAAACGACATTAACGCCATCTAGTTACAAAATTGTGAACTTGTAGATCAGTAAAATTAAGATGATGTTTTTTGGGTGCGATCATCTCGACACCAACAATTTATACTACGCTAACTCGAATTTTAGATAAATTCGTTTTTTAACCCAATTTGATTAAAATGTTTTTTTTTATTTGTTATAAAATTTACTAAAAAAAAGAAGTTACAAATCTTATAAAATGCTAAATCTTTACTTAGACGACAACGACCACGTCATTTTAAGCTACTTGGCATAAGAAAATAATTATTTAAAATTTGAGTTTGCTTAAATTGTTGGTGGCGATCTATTGAATCAGTTTAGGATTACCTTTTTTTAACAACAAACTATTCCCTGGTTTGCTTTATTTTTAACTGAAAGACCAAATACCAATTTACGTGCGTTTAACTCAAAAAATACAGACTTTCATACAAACTTACATCGCCTATTCTAGTCGTCCTTAGGGGTGGAATTTCCAAAAATCCTGAAATATATATTTATAATTTTTAAATGAAAGGCCATTTACCAATTTTCATGCGTTTACCTCAAAATTGTCACATTTTTCATACAAACTTACATCCCCTATTTGTCACCCTTAGTACCACCGAAATACGTGATTTTTATTTTTATCTGGAAGGCCAAATACCAATTTTTATACCTTAAACTTCAAAAACGGCAAAGTTTCATACTAACTTAGCGCCCCAGTTTTACCCCCTTAGGGGTTGAATTTCGAAAAATCCTTCCTTATTCCTTGTCTACATTATAAAACAAACATTTGTGCAAAATTTCAGCTTTCTAGGTCCAAGGGTTTGGGCTGGGCGTTGATGAGTCAGTCAGTCACTCAGGACTTGTCTTTTTATTTATATAGATTACTACGAAAAGTGGCATTGATTTTTATATATATATAGATTATTCGGCTTTCAAAAAATAGACTGGTCCTGCTTATATGCTTTACTAAGAAGAAAACCTACATACATTTTCATACTTGCTGTATGGTAACGGCATAGAACCATGCTCCTGGTTTCTCCCATCATGACCTCATATTCATGTCCTATATCCTTAAGCCACCTAAAGTCAAACCCAAGGTACTGCGTGTGCGTTCTTTTGCTCGGATTAATGTTGAAAATTTGGCAAAGGATGCGTCCAATATCGACTGGAAGCAGCTGATGGAGGCTGATAACATTAATGATAAGATCGGATTGTTTAATGATGCTGTCACCAGGCTATATGATATCCACGCACCCATTAAAAATGTTAGACTGAAACGTCGACCAGCGCCTTGGATGACGCAAGGGATCCGAATGGCAATGCGTCGCAGAGACCGTGCCTTTCGAAGGTATAAAAAGGATCGATCTAATGAGCAATGGGGCTTGTTTAAGGTTGCTAGAAATCGGTGTAATAAGATGATACGTGACGCTAAACGCCGACATATTCTCGATAATATATCTTCTTCTACTCCTGCTGGTATCTGGAAGTTTTTGGGAACTCTAGGTATTGGCAAGTCGCGAAATTTAGACCTCCCCAGCACAATAAGTTTAGATGATCTTAATCTACATATCACCACAAGTTCTTTTATGGATCATCAAACAAAAACCCAAACTATATACTTTCTTAAATGGTCTAACGCGCTCGAATATAGATTCTTTTCGTTTTTCTTCAGTTGATTCGAAGGACATTAAGAAGGTTATCCTATCTGTCAAATCTAACGTGGTTGGCTGTGACAACATCAGTCGACGCATGTTAGTACCAATCCTGGACCACCTTCTTCCCGTAATAACCCATATCATTAATTATTCCTTGTGCCATGGATCTTTCCCCGCTTTATGGCGTAAAGCCTATGTCCGTCCACTTCCTAAAGTCACCAACCCATCACTTCTCACCCACTATCGTCCTATCTCCATCCTTCCCTTCCTATCCAAGGTTCTTGAGTCCGCTGTCCATAAACAACTTTCCCATTTTATCCTATCCAATAACTTAATAATTCCCTTACAATCCGGGTTTAGGCCTGGTCATAGCACCACCACCGCTTTCCTAAAAGTGACTGGTGATATTAGGGCTGGTATGGAGGGGACTATGGTCACAGTCCTGGTGCTGGTTGATTTCTCCAACGCCTTTAATACCGTCAGTCACGATATCCTTTGACGAATCTCTGGAGTGGTTTTCTTCCTATCTTCAAGGGCGCCAACAGTCTGTTCGCAGTGGTGATGTTTCATCAAACTGGTGTAAATTAGACACTGGCGTTCTTCAAGCGGGATCCTTTCTCCCCTCTTATTTTCGGTATTTATAAATCTCTTAACTCTAAATCTTCGGTGTTCGTATTATCTATACGCCGATGATCTACAACTTTACGCACAGACAAGCATCGATAAGTTAGCAGAAGCGATCGTCGCCATAAATAGGGATCTTGATTTAATTAGGGAGTGGGCTAACAGGTTTGGCTTGACTGTCAATCCACTCAAATGTCAGGCTATCATCGTGGGCAGTTCCCGAATGATGAGTTTAGTGGATGTTGACAGTCAACCTCCAGTCTTATACAACAATTCTGTTATTCCATACTGCCAGAATGTTAAGGACCTTGGTCTGCTGGTTGATGCTACTTTAAGCTGGCAAAACAAATCGTAAGCGTCAGCCAAAGAGTGACTGGGATCTTGCGGTCACTGTATAGATTAAAGAATTTCCTACCATCCGAGACAAAAGTAACGCTCGTGCAGGCCATTCTTTTTCCTATAATCGACTATGGTGATGTGTGCTACTTTGACCTGAATGCAGATCAACTCAATAAATTAGACCGTCTTCTGAATAACTGCATTCGATTCGTATTCAATCTTCGTAAGTACGACCATGTGTCATCTTACCGTTCTCAATTGTATTGGATGCCCATTCGGCACCGAAGAAACCTCAGAGCACTCAGTACACTATTTTCTCTTCTCGACTCTCCGATTTCTCCATCCTACTTAGCTCCCTATTTTCAGTATCTATCTTCTAACCACAACATAAATCTCCGTTCCACTCATAACAGACTTTTACAATGCCCTTCTCATCGGACTAACTTCTTACATTCTTCCTTCTTTGTACAAGCTATTCTTCTCTGGAATGCGCTACCTCCGGAAATCAGAACGGCTAAGACGCGGGTTACTTTTAAAATCAAAACTCGTGACTACATTCAGAAAAAAATTAAGGCAGAATCATCTTAATATTACAGTTTGTGTATATATTATTATATATGTAATATATTTAATATATTTGTCCATATATATATATATGTATATATATATATATATATATATATATATATGTATATATATATATATATATATATATATATATATATATATATATATATATATATATATACATATATATTTATGTATTTATAGTATAGTGTGTAGTTATGTAACTATTGTATTTATACGATTGTATTTTATAGTTCTTCTCAAGTATTTTAGTAATTTTTATTATACTTAGTCTATAGTGCACCTACCATATTATCTCTGCATCACCCTAAGGTTGACTGGGAGAGAATGCCTTTGGCATTAAATCCGCCTTTGTACAGTTTTGTGCAATAAGTATAAATTAAATAAATAAATAAATATCATCACCCCATCTCATTCCATCAAACTGCGATCTGCCAAGCGTGACATGATGACATTTTCATACAAAATCCGCTTTCCCATTTCACAAACGGCTTCAAATATCAAAATATCTTTTGGTTGCCTTGTTAATAAAAGGTACTCACTGTCAAAATTTTAATAGCAATCATCTAAAGATTTAGATCACATTATGATGTGCTATAATCTTAAGATGATTGCTATTAAAATTTGGACATGATGCTATGGTGATTCAAGAAGTAAGCCGATATTTAACTATTTGTAACATACTGTATAATATAACATAAATAATCAAATGATCGCGCTCATAGCGAGATGCTCTCACCGCTCCGTAAGTGATCGGGGAACTTATGCAACTAGGCTCGCGTTCAGTCCATAGATGGGTGATGTTGTGAGGATGTTTAATGTCCAAGCTACTCGATGTTTCAAAGGATATCTTAATCTGTCGGTCCCTGTGGTAGTCATCAAACAACGGTCGTTAAGCGGCGTCTGAGGCCTACTCTATAATTTAATATAATATATATTATAATTTCCTGGAACATTATTTACACACGGCCATCTGATCCCAAACTAAGCAGAGCTTGTACTATAGAAACCAGATTACTCATATATTACATATACTACTTGTCTTTTATTAGTACAAACTTAATTACACCAAGACTCAGAACAAACAGACATGTTCATGCACACAAATATCTGTCCTGGGTGGGAATCGAACCTACGACCCGCGGCGTGAAAGGCAAGCATTTGCCAACCACGCCAACCGGCCCGTCAAACTCTGACACTAGGACTTTCCATGCGATAAATAATAATCATATCTATAATTTATCGTTTATTAATAGGTACTGGGTGTTTCATTAATCGTTTATTTCTTTTAATACCTATTAAAAGCAATTCTTGTTACAGTACAATGACCTCTATGTCCGAGAGAAATAAGCTGTTAGGTCGCGTATTTGTGCTCGAAAGTCTGAGGTTCAATTCCCGATCCAATAATCTTTTTGTAAAAGTTATTGTTTTAAATAAATAACTTGGGACAACTAACACACTGCCATCTGATCCCAAACTAGGCAGAGCTTGTACTATGGCAACCAAACAACTGATAAACATACTTATATATTTCATATCTCAGATAAGAATACGATTATTTGAATGGTGCTCCTCACACATAGAATCACTTCGACTGGGAATCGTACTGACGACATCTTCTCCTCTTTTACACATCAGTTACTAGTATTCTAGGATTTCAAGCTCAGATGGAAGTCACTAGATTAATAATCATGGTAACAAGAAAGAACAGCCTAGAGAATTTTTGGGGCCATAAGACCTGACCTAAGCAAAAAAAAATTATTAGCAATTACCGAGATTTAATACAGTAAATTACAAGAAATGTTTTCAATGTATAGGCCATGTAGGTATGCTTCGACGACCCGGTTTAGAATGTCAATTGTTTATATGTGGTCTGGTTAGGTTAAACGGAGTTCCACGCACTGTCGGATACAGTGAGGACTCTGGAAGAGGCAAGTTTCATCCCGAGGCGAGCTTCCGCAATGCACGGAAGGATCCCGGTGCGTTCCACTGGAGATCTCGGGGTCCCTCCATTGGAGGGCGGCCATCGTGGGGTTTTAGCCGGTATGGGTCCGGCATGCCCCTCCGCCTTCCCCAGGGCAGAGAAAGTCCATAAGGATTTCCCCCCGATTAGAAAAAGGTTAAACGCAGTTGCCATTCCTCATTCGTCATATTTTTGAAGTTTAGGTTTATTGTATTTTCTTACTGCATGTTTTCAACATCTGTCTTCCCTCTATTGCTTTCTATTAGAGCTGGCTATCAGTCTAACCTATCATGGCTAGCTTTCAGAATAATAAAATATTATTAGGTTTCATTCTACCTGTTATCGTTCTTATACTATCATGTTGGCAAACAGTAATAACAGGTACGCTTCCCGAAGACATCGATGCTTTGCACTTGTCTCCCTGCAGTGCTTTGATTCACCCACGGTTGTCTGGAAGAGATTGCTACATTAGCAATATAAGACCGCCGTTTGTACCTTATAGTTTTAAGAAAATTCATGTTACGATGTGATATTTTGATTTGGTGCAATAAAGTGTATCTATCTATCTACCTATCTTTCAACACACGTCATTGTGTTATCAACCCTTGACCCCTCCACAACGCGCTCTGGTGACCTTACTCACGCTCAGCAGCATGTCCTGCTCCTCACATACCGGCGTTGCATATTTGTGTACATCCAGCACATAAAAAACAAGATGTTTTTATGTACAGACGCCAGCACATCAAGCTACCCCAATCTGTCAAATTTACCCAATTTAAAGTAAACCGGAAGACTCAGCGTGGGCAGGTCTCCTACAAGATAGACCGATGGTCTTGTTAGAGTCGTTAGAAATCGCTGGATGCGAATAGCGCAAGACCGGCAATTGTGGAGATCTGTGGGGGAGGCCTTTGTCCAGCTGTGGACGTCTTTCGGCTCATATGATGTTGATGAAGTTATGTTTTTGTGATAAACTTGAAAATCTATAAAATAAATTTGACAGATCGGGGTAGCTGGATGTTCTGGCGTCTGTACAATAGGATGCAGACAGTTAATTAAGATTTTTTTAATTGGCACATTCTATAATGAAATACTGAGATATTCAAATTGGAGTTTTGGTTAATTATCGTTATTCTCAACTTTAATAACATAATAATATGAAAAGCTCGTTGGCGACAAAAATATCTCATAGGAGATTTTAAATTCGTCGTTGCAAATGATATATTAAAATAATGATAAATTAGATACCCAAGACCTGACCCCGGATTAAATCTCGGGTTTTAAATACACAAATATTTGCTCGGTTTGCTAATTGAACGATAACTTGGCCAAAGAATCCATAGATGGCTTACACTGCGGGAAAACCCCAATCGTCACACTTATTGCGCGTTTTATTATCTTTACTTACCTACAATTTTACTACACTAACATGAATATTGATAAAAGTTTGACCTATGTATGTCAAGGTCATTACAAATGGTACATCTATAAATAATTCTCACCTACACCTTGACATCAATATCAAGGACCATAAAGGGCTTATTAGTTACCACTGAAAGTAAGGATATTTAGTATTAATAAGTATTTGACATTTAAGTAGTTAGTATATATATATATATATATATATATATATATATATATATATATATATATATATATATATATATATATATATATATGTATATATAACTCCAAATGGATAAAAGTCAGCACGCGCTGAGTTAGGCTGCATCATGCGGGGCAGTGTGCCAATCGCCTTAAAGCCTCCAATGCTTTGCAACTGCAGCCACGATATATTTTGTTACAAGGAATGTCAACGACATCTTATTATTTAATTTTTAATAATTAATTATATTAAAAATGTTAATTAATATAATAAAATAATTAATTTCATTAATAATATTTTATCCCATTGGTTTCCCGACGGGAAAATTGAGAAATTTCGTTAAAAATATTTCAATACTTTTAAACATTTTACTGTGTACTAACTACCACCGAATTGTGGTCGCAAACGGTCTCATACGAAGTACAGTTCCTACGGCAAATCTATGCAAACCTTTGAGGGAGGCCTATTGTTAAGCAGTAGACGGCAAGGGGCTAATAATGAAGAGGTATTACACGTAATGGCCTAATGCCTAAATACAATTCCAGTTCTGTAATTCCGTAATCGTTAAGACACTTCATTGTGATTAAATATCTATAGGTAAATATTTACACTTAAGACAAGAAGACATAAAAGATACATTCAGAACACAACGAAGAGTAGAAGAGAAATAAAAATTGAGTCCCTGTAAGCAGCACGACGCTTTCATACGAAAAACCATAAAACGAAAATTAGAGGCAAAGAGAAGTCGTAGCAGATAAATCAGATGACTCATATTGACCTGGACGACGAGATCACTGTTTACCTCAATCAGATCAAGGAAATCAGAGACTCTCGCAATACTGCTCACCAATCGATACTTCGTCTCTGATTTCCTTGATCTGATTGAGGTAAACAGTGATCTCGTCGTCCGGGTCGTATAAAACGTGCCTTATCAATGAATGCCTCCATTCTTCTTAATCTTCAGAAAACTTTGGATTCAACTTACATTTGTTCTTTTATTTCAATATGAGTCATCTGATTTATCTGCTACGACTTCTCTTTGCCTCTAATTTTCGTTTTATGGTTTTTCGTATGAAAGCGTCGTGCTGCTTACAGGGACTCAATTTTTATTTCTCTTCTACTCTTCGTTGTGTTCTGAATGTATCTTTTATGTCTTCTTGTCTTAAGTGTAAATATTTACCTATAGATATTTAATCACAATGAAGTGTCTTAACGATTACGGAATTACAGAACTGGAATTGTATTTAGGCATTAGGCCATTACGTGTAATACCTCTTCATTATTAGCCCCTTGCCGTCTACTGCTTAACAATAGGCCTCCCTCAAAGGTTTGCACAGATTTGCCGTAGGAACTGTACTTCGTATGAGACCGTTTGCGACCACAATTCGGTGGTAGTTAGTACACAGTAAAATGTTTAAAAGTATTGAAATATTTTTAACGAAATTTCTCAATTTTCCCGTCGGGAAACCAATGGGATAAAATATTATTAATGAAATTAATTATTTTATTATATTAATTAACATTTTTAATATAATTAATTTCTTGAAAATCTTCTGCCAATTAATGACGGAACCTAATAGGTATGGTTAGAACATAAAATACTGGTTAGAATTTAAAATATTCCAACCGTTCGCATTGTCTTATAACCAGATGTCTATGACTGAGAAGTTACTATAAGCTGTGAAAAGCTAATGATTAATATACAATTTTAATAGCATCATCATAAAATTGTATACACTAATATAATAAAGGCGAAAGTTTCTGAGTGTGTATATTTGTTACTTCTTCACGTCTAAACGGCTGGAGCGATTTTAATAAAATTTGGTATGGAGTTTGCTGACACTCTGGATTAACACATAGGCTATAATTTATATTGTTTAACGCGGGTAAAACCGCGGGGCACACCTAGTAAATCATAAGCTTCATACAAATGTCTTTCAAACTGTTGGCTTTACAAAAATAAATAAATGTAAGAATAATTATAACGCAGAAAAAAGTGACGTACTTAGATACTAGTAGTAGTATTTAATCCTATCTTAGGGTAGGATTAGGTTTTTACGCTCGTAAAAATGAGCTTCGTAAACTAATCATCGTTTTATAATTCCTTGAAATTAGGTTGGTAGCAATGAAGATAAGGGTTATTTTATCGGCATCTAGGTGTATTATTATCTGCATGATAATCAAACTGTCTAACAATTATAGATTTACGTAAGTTAACCCTTTAACAGACACGTACAAAATAATTCAAACAAGGTATGCTGTTATTCTTTACATTAGGGATATTTGGTGACCATTAGTAACAAGATATTTTTTTGTAATTTACTGCTCAAATTAAAGATGTGGCTTAATCTCAAAATATAAATATGCATTTTCAAAACTATGTAGTTAAGCTACTGTCTAAGTTTTAATTTATTCTACACATTTTTCGTTGTTTTTGTACCCTTTTTTAGTTACGGCTTCTACACATATTTAAATTATGAGTTAGTTATTGGCTATATGTTTGTTAAACTTTGGTAAAGGTTTGTTGTTAAACTCTGTTGATGTTCCTAACAAAAAAAACAGTCAAATTAGAGAGCTTTTTTTATGCATTACCTATCTAGTACATGTATATAATTAAAATGAAACCGTTACTACCGTAAGTTGTACATTTACATTATTAGTACATTATATTATGTATTATTATTATCACTTTATTGACTGATTACTGAATATATTTGATTACAGCCACCACCTTTCGTGTAATAGTTGCAATTGACAGCACCTTCTAACATATTATATTAATTTATATTATTATTATTTTTAGCGTCAGAGAGCTGGCTCATACCTAAAACAAAGTATTAGCCTTACTTTACCACGGGATAATGTTGCCAGCTTTCTGTTCACCTTGCCTTATTTATAGGCATACCGTTTTTTTATTTATAGATATTTAATATTAATAGTATCTAAGTTATGGTTATATGTTAGTATCATTAATTTATAAATACATATTTTTGTAGTGTTATTTATATTGTACATATGCTAAATAATTTTGAATTATGTAATTTATTTAAGTGCTTTTTTATTTATAATAAAATAAGCAAGATTTATTTTTTATTTTAGTATTATTTAAAAATATTCAGTAATATACAGACTAGCAAAATATGCAAGAGATATAGACCTCTAAATTAAAATGTCTGCATATTAATTATAACTTCTGTATAAAACAAATTCTGACCTTAACATTATTAAAATATTTTTTTTTTAAACAACTCCCGTACTAGGGAATTTATACCCAGTGTCGCGGGGTACTTTACAGACATATAATAGATGGACAGAAATTACATCCAGACTCAGGACAACTATTTATGGGTCAATCAAATAGTTGCCCGGCGCGGGACTCGAACCCACGATACGAAGAGGCGAGGCGACTGTCTTAGCCACTGTGCCACACGTGCAGTCAATTTAGTTTTGCTTACATCTCAAATAGTTTTAAATATTTATTATCGTATACAGATCAAAACGGTTCCCGTAATTAGTTGTTAGATAGATAAACTTTATTGCTCAAAATATAAAAACATTTAACAGAAAAATACTTCATATTTAAAATAATGTACAATTGGCGGTCTTATCGCATAATAGCGATTTCTTCCAGACCACCGTAGGATGGACTAGCATAAATTGAAAATGACATGCAGCTGATAGTGTACAATCGTCTGTTCTACAGAGTGTAGTGTTCTAACCTAATAATATGTATACTACATAGAATAATTTACTTACATACATTCATATTCATACATAAACATTCTTGTTTATGTATGAATATGCTATAAACTTATTTCATAATGCATTTTATCTTCTACAATAAATAAAAAAAATTATAATAAAATAGAAACGAAAATTAATACATACATTAACGACATTTTGTACTTCGCCTAAAGTTGATTATTTGTTTAGCGCCCAATTTAGGGTTAAGATTAGTTTTTATTAATCCTAGCTAATAATAAAACATTTAACATTATTATAAATACCGTTATTTCGACTAGAATAGCCAGTGTTGTGTGGTGCTAACAATAAGCTATAACAATGCGTGCTATCATCGTTTTGTTAACGATTGTGGCGGCAGTGGCAGGTAAGTTATATTTTACGAACATTATAACTCAAAACAAGTTCAGCTCTTCTGCCGTCAATAGTTTTGTCGTATTCCACGTGTATTTTATCGATTTACAACCCAAATATCTGTACCAGTATATCAATTCTCTTCCTAATAAAATTGTGCATGCCGTGGACGAATATTAATTTTTAAATAAAAAAAAATGAATATTTAAGATATTTTTTTTAAAGACAATGTCCATTCGCGAAATATGTAGCGGGATATTTTACAATTGACGGACACAAAGTACATCCAGACTCAATACAACTATTTATGCGTTACACAAAAGAGTGGACGTGCACGGAAATCGAACCTGGGACACTAAGCGACTGTCTTAACCGCGCCCCATATGCAATCAAATTGATTCAGTAATATTGGTAATATGAACCAAAGTTGTATAAGCTTTAAACGTATACAACTTTAGTTCGTAGAGTTTTACAGATACATATTATTTACATATGTATGGTGATTTTACATAAGTGGTAGTTTAAGCACCATACATAGGTAGCAACGGCATAGAATCATAGCCCCTTCAACTTAGTGGGAAATTTACAACTTTTTTTTTTGATATTTCCGATAGTGAATCCAAATCAACACAACATACATAACTCTTGAACCTATTTCTTAATAAATAATCGTTAAGATACCAGTGGAATGACTACCTTTAATGGCAAACTTTGAGGGAACGTATTTTTCATAATTTTTATAATCTGTCATTAATAATTGTCATATTCACAATAATTTTGCAGCTGTCCCTGCCAACCCACAGAGGATTGTTGGTGGTTCTACAACCACCATCAACCAATACCCAGGAATAGTTGCCCTGCTGTACTCATGGAACAGTTCATCTTTTTGGCAGTCTTGTGGAGGTTCTATCCTTAACAACCGCTCAATTTTGACAGCTGCTCACTGCACATCGTGAGTTTAAATATTTATTTGATAATTTTCAGATTGTTCTTTAGTTGTTTAAACTTGTTGCTTTTCAATAAGACATTAACGACTTTAATCATGATACTTGTTCTAATGTATAAGACTAATAAAAAGGCACATCCTAATTGGAATGAACGTTTCAGTGGTGATTCCGCCACCCAATGGCGTAGCCGTGTCGGTTCCACTTTCGCCAACAGTGGCGGTACTGTTATTGCTTCGTCAAGCATTATCAACCATCCCAGCTACAACAGCTGGACCGTCGACAGTGATGTATCTATCATCCGAACCGCTTCCAACATCGTCTTCAGCAACGTAGTTCAGGCCTCTTCAATCGCCGGCAGTAACTACAATCTCGCCGACAACCAGGTTGTCTGGGCAGCCGGTTGGGGTACTACTTCTGTGAGTTTTATTTAAATACTCTTATAAAATAAATATAAACTTCTTAGAGTTCTAATTACCAGATCGGACAATGAGATGCCAGGAGATGTCTAGATGAGCTTAACGTTAAAATTGAAGATAGAGGTAATGTAACCTTTATATCAAAGCGATTTAATAATAATTAGAAAATTATGCTTATATTATTATATACTATACAGGCCCATCTAACCCAAACTAAGCAAAGTTAAACAAGGGATAGAAATACTTATTTACTTTTTTTTTGTGTAAGCACACATACCAAGACAAATATATATTTTAAAAAAATTAACTTGGGTGAGGATTGAACCTGCAATATTTGGAGCAGAACGCAGATTTACTAGTAACTTTGTTATGGTTTAACGTATTATTCCAAGTTTGAAATCGAACCCGTGTCAAAATTGTCGTAAATACTCTAGTTTAGTCTTAGCTTCGGACATTGATTTATTTTGTCTTATTTTGTTATACAGCAAGGCGGTTCTGCGTCAGAGACCCTTCGTCACGTCCAGATCTGGACTGTGAACCAAAACACATGCAACCAGCGTTATGGTGGTGAAATCACCGCCAACATGTTGTGCTCCGGCTGGCTCGATGTCGGCGGTCGCGACCAGTGCCAGGGTGACTCCGGTGGTCCTCTTTACCACAATGGCGTCGTCGTCGGTGTCTGCTCTTGGGGTTACGGCTGTGCTAGTGCTTACTATCCAGGTGTCAATGCTCGCGTTTCCCGCTTCACCACCTGGATTCAGTCTAATGCTTAATGAGTTATGAATGTTATTTAAAATTTTAAATTAATTATTATATATCGCAATATTATTATTATTCTTTTGTTTCATTTATGATTGCTTGATATTTATTATGACACTGGAACAGTTCCATAATCGAGTACAACCAATATGAATGACCTATCGACACATTAATTTGAATTATTATTATTATTATATAACCACGCTACAAGCGCTCCAAAACAAAGTTACCGTCGATTCGGTTCGTTGCCATGTCGATAAAATATAATAGTTTAATTAAATAAATATTTTATTTAAATAAATATTATTCATCCTTACACTCGCTCATGACCCTCATAAACGAAAGACTAGAATAGACTAACACCTTGCCAAGCGGGATGTTTAACCATATCAGTAAATATAACATATCTAGGATTACGAGTACCCATATACGTGTGCGTCACGATTGCTCCGCCACGTTATCCAAACAGAAAAAGAAATCGCTATATTTTTTGTCAAAATTAGTCAAAATTGAAAGGAACAAACCAAAACTTTGTCAAAGCAGAAATAAAGAAGTTTCGCGAACGTAACGTGCACGATTGCGCGGGACATGGAGATCTCAGTAACTACTTGGGATAGAGATCTAAATCTTTTTGTTAATTGAACATTTCATTTGTCAACAATTGTCAAAAAAAAAATTATAAGACTAAGATCAATATTTCACGAAATATTCATCTTGGAAGTTATGGCCGCGCAATTGTGCACTTGTTGTTTCTTTAATCTCGATTATTTCTTCAAAACTTAAGATATCATGCAGTAAAACTGTTACTAGAAGAAAGGTTTTAATATGTCCAAAGTACCGAAAGCATTTCATGCCACCAAAGTTTATTTAAACTGACGAAATCAAGGCAAAACAAAACTTTCGTGGCCGCGCAATCGTAACGTTACTTCGAACTCTGATATCTCATTATCTATAATTGTTAAGATTTCGGTGTTAACATCCATTTATTCGTAATATTTACCCTAATCAGATTGACATAGCGTTTTACCCTCAGGACAATTTTCTACGTGTGTAATCTCAAAAATAATGACATCTCTTATAATGTTCGAGTAGAGTGACCATAATTTCTGTTAAATATGGGAATATCTTTTGCTCTACTAGACGAAAGTGTACCTGTTAGGAATAATTGTTGGAGAATTGGCTAAAAGAAAATAGACACTACACTTTCCTTTTTCCGTCTGTCAAACGACTTTTATGTTTTGTTATGTATTGACGAGTTATAATTTTATCAATGAAACAGTAATGGTAATGGCAACAGTATTTCTTGAGCTGGAGTTTCGACCATTTACGTAATATCGATAAAGTAAGTGTAATTATTACGAATTTGCTGTGTGGTGACGTCGTAGAATATCATCACCCCATCTCATCCCGTGGGGGGCCTAGAAATCGTCCTGAAGAAAAACCTACCAGAGAACGGGTAGCAGCGTTTTTCTGTGAACTTTGCGGAGTATTTTGTCCAACTGTGGACGTAATTTGGCTGACATGGTGAAGTATAATGTTTTTACGGTAATAAATTATACGAAATATAACGCGATTGGTTCTCACATTTGGTTCCTAATTTAATAAGTATTTCAAATTAGGAGTCAAATTTTCGTGGGTTAGTAATGCTAGAAATATAAAATAGAAATGTACAGACTCCAGCGCATCAAGTTACCTCAATCTGTCAAATTTCCAATTGAAAGTAAAACTTATGCTTTTGTGATAAAGTTGAAAATCTATAAAAGAAATGTGACAGATTGGGGTAGCTAGATGCGCTGGCGTCTGTACATAATCTTCTATACAAATAAATAAAATTGAAGTGTCTGTTTGTAATATTGAAATAACCGATTTTTACTACATGTATATGAATATATATACGGTATATACTCCAAAATGTTTTTTTGTACAATTTTTGTCTGTCTGTCTGTCTGTTTGTTTTGGCTAATCTCTGAAATGGCTGGACCGATTTTGACGGGACTTTTATTGGCAGGTAGCTGATGTTATAAGGAGTAACTTAAGCTACTTTTATTTTAGAAAAATATTTTATTTATGAAAAAAAAACAAAAAAATCTATACAAATAAATAAAATTGAAGTGTCTGTTTGTAATATTGAAATAACCGATTTTTACTTCATGTATATGAATATATATACGGTATATACTCCAAAATGTTTTTTTGTACAATTTTTGTCTGTCTGTCTGTCTGTTTGTTCTGGCTAATCTCTGAAATGGCTGGACCGATTTTGACGGGACTTTTATTGGCAGGTAGCTGATGTTATAAGGAGTAACTTAAGCTACTTTTATTTTAGAAAAATATTTTATTTATGAAAAAAAACAAAAAAAACTAATTAACACGCGGGCGAAGTCGCGGGCACAGCTAGTTCGAAATATAAATTTTGTCTCAAATGAAAATAAATAGAATTGCTATTCCGCAGGCAGAGTCCCTCCGTTCGAGTCAGTTCTAAAATCATCACACGTAGCTTTGAGTTCATAATTGTTTACTGCCTATTAACCGACCACATTTTAAATTCTGTTCTTTTTCTTTTCGTTTTAAAAATACAACGCCTAAACTTGGCAATCTAATCCCTGTGTCGCGGGGTACTTTACAAACGTATAATAGACTATCTGTGCCCCGCGGTTTTACCTTATCACAGCTCCTCTCCCGTAGAGCTCTGTGCAAAATTTGAAGTAAATCCATGCAGTGTTTTTTAAGTTTAGCCCGGACAAACAGATAAACAGACAAAAATTCTAAAAACTATTTTTTTTGGCTTCGATGTCGATTGTAGATCACGCCCCAAGTATCCTTTTTAAATAACATTAAATGTACAGTTTTGACATTCTTACGATTTTATTATATGTATAGATATAGATAAATTACTGGAGTACAAGCAGCAATGTCGCGTCATGTGGTTAAAACAGAACTAAGGTCCATTTTTTGGCCTTGTTTTGTATGGCATGATTTGAACATGTGTATCGAAAAAAATAATGTTGTATTGAACCGTCTTATCTTAGCCAATTCTCCTACAATTATTCATAACAGGTACATTTTCGACTAGTAGAGCAAAAGATATCCCCATATTTTACAGAAATTATGGTCACTCTGCTCGAACATTATAAGAGATATCATTATTTTTGAGATTACACACGTAGAAAATTCTCCTGAGGGTAAAACGCTATGTCAATCTGATTAGGTGAATATTACGAATAAATGGATGTTAACACCAAAATCTTAACTATTATAGATAATGAGATATCAGAGTTCAAAGTAACGTTACGATTGCGCGGCCACGAAAGTTTTGTTTTGCCTTGATTTCGTCAGTTTAAATAAACTTTGGTGACATGAAATGCTTTCGGTACTTTTGACATATTAAAACCTTTCTTCTAGTAACAGTTTTACTGCATGATATCTTAAGCTTTGAAGAAATAATCGAGATTAAAGAAGCATCAAGTGCACAATTGCGCGGCCATAACTTACAAGGTGAATATTTCGTGAAATATTGATCTTAGTCTTATAATTCTTTTTTTGACAATTGTTGACAAATGTAATGTTCAATTAACAAAAAGATTTAGATCTCTATCCCAAGTAGTTACCGAGATCTCCATGGCCGCGCAATCGTGCACGTTACGTTCACACGGCCAACTTAAAACCCCTGTAACTTCTTTATGTCTGCTTTGACAAAGTTTTGGTTTGTTCCTTTCGATTTTGACTAATTTTGACAAAAAATATAGCGATTTCTTTTTCTGTTTGGATAACGTGGCGGAGCAATCGTGACGCACACCCCATATACCCATAAAATAAGGAACTAAGTATATCATTTTAGGAAACCTTCTCTTTTAAATATTTTTATTTATTTCAGTATTATAATTTACTAAGTATTATATTTACTAATATTAGAATTTACCCTATATTACCAATAATTAATAACCATTCATATAACCTACCTTTATTATGCTACTATGTATTTTGTAATTTATTTGCTATACAATATTGAGTAATGTTTTGTGATGATAAACATTTAACAACATTACATACTCCGCATACATATTTTATATTCTATATATCGTATTATAACTAAAGAATATTACAAGCTAGCAAACCAATCATATGGTTGCTAAACTGGTAAACCAATCACATGGTTGCCAAACTGGCAAACCAATCAAATGGTTGCTAAACTGGGAAACCATTAAAATTGTTGCTAAACTAGGAAACCAATCACCAATCGCATGGCAGCTAAAATGGCAAACCAATTACATGCTTGCTAAACTGGCAAATCAATCATATGATTGCTAAACTGGCAAACTAATCTCATCAGGTTGCTAAACTGCCATACCAATCACATGGCAGCTACATACATCGGGTGAAAACATAAGTTAAATAAGAAATACCATACGGTTAATGATATGGTTTTTAGCTGGCATATTAATAACCTGGTAAACCAGTCGTGTTGCCACACTGGCAAACCAATCACATGGTTGCCAAACGTATCTGAACTAGTAATTCGTATTTCACGCTAGGAAATGGCGTTTTGCTATAATTTTGCACCTATCATTTTACAGTTAATACCTATATGGCACATTACATCAGTTCAGTATTTATTAAAAGAGGTTTAATAAGCCTACTCATAAACTGAATAACTTCTTTCACTAATATACTTCTATTCTGGTCTTTAAAATTACATAAACAATCAATTCATTTAGTTGACGGGATAGCGTCAAAAATTATATATAAAGGAGACGGATACTTTTTCATACAATATTGGGCCCGGATGTAAAAAGATAAAAGTGGTGTCAATTAATGGGTCTATAAATTATCAGCCAATCACTAAAATTCCATGGATTTTTCAATCTGTGAACAGAGTTATAAAAGATTTAGAAAGTCAAAAGTCAAAGTCAAAGTAACTTTATTCCGTAAAAATTTTACATTTATGTGGAATCGTCATATTTTTTTACCCTACCGTGCAGTGCATGACGTGGCAGCTACTGAGAAACACTGCCAGAAAACTCAGTAGGAATCCTTTTTTAAAATAAAATATACTTAAGATTAATTACAATCATGTGTGTTGACTCAGAACAACTCCATCCCAAGCACTTTTATCACTTAAATAATCAGAAATTTTTTAATATGCCCAGCAGGGCATATTACAAAATTTCTGATTATTTAAAAGAATTATTAAAGCCAAATTTAAAAAATAAAAAATTAATTTATATATATATTTTTCAAAATTTAATTTAGATTTAAAAGAATTATTAAAGCCAAATTGTGTAGCAACACAATTTGGCTTTAATAATTCTTTTAAACTTATTTGTAGACAATTCTCTAATATCATTGGGAAGTTTGTTATAAAATCTTATACATTGCCCCATAAAAGAGTTACTTATTTTGTGGAGACGGGTAGTATGCAGTATGAGATTATTCTTATATCTAGTATTTACATTATGTGTATCGCTCCTCTTACAGAAGGAATCGATATTTTTATGCACATATAGTAAGTTTTCATATATATACTGAGATGGTACAGTTAGAATGTTGACCTCTTTGAATTTTTCTCTTAGAGACACTCTCGGGCCAAGATTATAGATAGCTCTTACAGCTCTTTTTTAAAACTTAATAGAGCGGTTATGTACCCCTAAAAATCAGCTCTTTAGTATACTAAACAGCTGATTTTTAGGGGCGATTGCTATTTAATCGTTATCCGTGTCCAGTATGTTATCAAAAGTCATATACGTTAAGCAATATCAGAAGTCTGTAGAGAGAATACAGTTGTCGAGGGATATATAAACAAAACAATAAAAAATCAAATCACACACGCACGAAACGATACGAGAAACGAGTGACCGATCACAGATTAGGATTCAATCAAAATCTGTCACCAGTCACAGTCAGCATAGATTAGAAATATAGTTGGCAATAACTAATAAATCGATTTGAACGATAAACGATATTATGATTTCTATTTATTTTGTTGGTATTTTATTTTTTACTGTTGACATTATGTTAATGTATTTAATAATTATTATGATTAAATCGGTTATCGGGTGTCTGGTGCAAGAGTTATTATATAACATTGTTTGAACTCATTAATGTGAATCGATTATAGTAATCAACAACAACAACCAATTTAATTCGTGTCTTAAACTTATTTTGAGATTTCTCGTTTTCTAGATAGTAAATTGGGTCAATTTTTTACAGTTTAAAATAGAAAAATATAACGCTTTTCTTAAACCATGTCTCAACTTATTACAGTCAGACCTAGAAATCCATGTCTCCTTTGAGAAACATTTAATTAGATTAATTCAACGCAATAATTACTCCTTAGATATCGACATAAATTATGTAGTAAAATCAGTTCAAAATACTATTCCAAGAATTATTAGGCTAGCAAAGTTGAACTTCACACATAAAGTAGTACAGAGATTAAATTATTAAATTTATCCCTATAAAAGCTTCCATAAAATTCGAAATACAAGTTGACAACACTTAACAGCCTATGATGGGCGAGCTGCTTCAATTCTTAGATTATTCTTAGATAACATGACGTCATGCTTCAACTCTTATTTACACAGTCATAATCCTTACATCGTCTTCAGTATATGGGTACGAGTCAGGTAGTGGTTTGGTTAAAAATAATACGGCGGCTTTTAATCGTAATTGTTGTCGTCGTGTGGGAACTTAACAAAAAAGTACTCTGTGTAAAATTTCACTTATAAGGATAAATGGGTTTTTTTTATCCCTTTTCAAATAAAATTTCACTTTCCTACACCCTATATTATATAACTAGCGGCCCGTCCCGGATTTGCACGGGTGGAAATTTATTTTTTAAACATTTTGGCTTAACCTACAGTAAATGCAGGACATACTAAAATAATTATGTATTTAGTAGGTACCTATATAGTTCTCTCAGCTTTAAGGAACATTGTAATATTGAAGCTTCTCACAAAGTAATTTCCCATTGGTTATTATTTTCCAGCAAAACTCTATATCGGCCAGCGGCTTAGTAAGTTTCTTTAGTAACTCCGTCAATGGTTTTTAAGTTCTGGAACGATGTTCGGCCTCGTACATGGTGTAATAGTACCCTGAGGTTAAAAACACTCTGAATGGGAAGGATGAACGCTGTACACCAATAGCGCATCTTTTTTCCGGTCCGGTGCGTCACGGCGACGGCGTAACGGCGAATTAACTTAATTTATATTTTATAAAACTCGTAACATATTTCGAATGGAATGTCCGATTTTAATATACTAAGGTATTTAAACAGCCTTGCTTGAAAATTACTTAGGTATGGATTAAGGCAAAGGTATGATTTTGGTCAGAATTTCTATTAAATTATTTGATTGATTTGTTACTAACAAAGGAGCTCGTATGGAGACCTTTAACTCTATGTTATTTAAGTTCATGAAACATGTGGCAAACCTGCTTCATCAAATGAAGTCAATACGAAATATAAATCAGCAATTACTGTCTACTCAGGGTTTGTAGTACGTAGATTTGTCTGAAAATTATAACCGCAAATACGGTCATGAAATACAGGCGGTGCATTTTGGTGGATCCAAGGCCCAATTGTCTTTACATACATGTGTTTATTATTACACGGGATCAGATCCTCCAGAAAATTACGTAAAAACATTTTCATTTTGCACTCTTACAGAAAACCTCAGACATGACCCTGTTTTGATTGGCGTTTGATTGAGCGCTCATCTACCGGCCTTAGCTCAGAAAAACAGAGAACTATCGCCAAATTTCGAGAAATATCGATGGCCGATGGGCCTTTAACTCAATATAGGAATAAATCCTTGTTCCATCTTATTTCCACTCACTTGAATAAAGTATTTGAATAGATATGCACTTGGAACTATAGCGAAAAGGGCCATGGTTAAGGTGCTCCAGATGGAGTACAAGGCTGTGTTAAAAGAATTGCATATGATTTTATAGCGAAAGGTCACGATTTTTATAATTTAGATAGTCTTATAAATCGTTTACGCGAACATTGCAAAGCATTCAGATTCATAAAATTGATCAGTCCTCTATTTCAGACGTTGAAAATGTTTTAGATATGGGTATTACTCGTTCCTTCAAGGGTACGCTTAGGATACATCAGGTGGCATGGAGTGTCAATTACCCTTCAGTCCTTCAAGTAAGGCGTTTGGGTTGTTTGATTGGGCCACCGATGTGCATTGCCCCCATTATGGCATAGGTCAAATAAACGTGCAAATGAAGACACTAGATTCACCTCGGGTATCGCTTGCTCTAGATTCTGGGTCAAACACTCCTGAAGTTGAATATTTATCTGTATCTAATTCTCCTGAGATACTAGCAATACCCGACGCATCAACGGTATCAATCTCACCTGGTTTTTCAGAGAGATTTACACCAGATGATGGTATTGAATATCATCGGCAACCACGCGGGTCTATCAAGCGGGCACTGCGTATATTCTGATGATGACTCTGAATGCTCCATAAACTTTTCATCAAAGAAGCGATCGACATCAATACCTTTAAATGATTTACCATTCCGACATAAAGAAATATTTCCAAACCCTTAAAAGAATATAATTTAGTTACTTTATCTATATCTCTAATCTGATTAGCTACCTAAAGAAATATATAACATGTTGGCTTCGAAAAATTACCTTTTATTTAGATTATTATATAATTTTCATTGTGATTTTTTAAGTCCACCAAAAGGAAATTCCTTTCTGAAGACATTCTTTTTAGGGTTCCGTAGCCAAATGGCAAAAAAACGGAACCCTTATAGATTCGTCATGTCTGTCTGTCTGTCTGTCCGTCCGTATGTCACAGCCACTTTTTTCCGAAACTATAAGAGCTGTACTACTGAAACTTGGTAAGTAGATGTATTCTGTGAACCGCATTAAGATTTTTACACAAAAATAGAAAAAGAACAATTATTTTGGGGGGTCGCCATACATAGAACTGAAACTCAAAAATTTTTTGTTCATCGTACCCACACATGTGGGGTGTCTATGGATGGGTCTTCAAAAATGATATTGAGGTTTCTAATATCATTTTGTTCTAAAATGAATAGTTTGCGCGAGAGGCACTTCCAAAGTGGTAAAGTGAGTGTCGCCCCCCCCCCCCCCCCCCTCTAACTTCTAAAATAAGAGAGTGATAAAACTAAAAAAAATACATGATGTACATTACCATAGAAACTAACAACGAAAATTGGTTTGAACGAGATCTAGCGAGTAGTTTTTTTTTTATACGTCATAAATCGTAAACCGCAATTTGCTTTCACTTTATCAACTGAAATACTTGCTGTTACGGAACCCTTCATGTGCGAGTCCAACTCGCACTTGGCCGCTTTTTTTACTTTTTATCTTCCAATTGATTCGATTACGATGACGTTTTATTTGCGTTTTATATTTCGTTTATTGCAGGAAGTACATATTATGTTTAGTTATTTTATCTTATTAGATTTTAGTTTATGCTGAATCACAGCTTTTTATCTATCTTGTTGACCAAGTCGCTTCTTTTGTGGTCCTTAATAATATAAAAAATGTATTTATACCCATAAATTAACTTATTGATCTCCAACATAGTGATTAAAAGACTGATTATGAATGATTACGAAATATACATATATTTAGTTGCGCACTGTTTCTGAAAAAAAAATATTTCTGCCCTTTTGCGTGTTATCTTTTTGTGTATGACCCTAATATGTTACTCAATCACACTGGTATTAATGAACCAATTTTGATCGTAATTATTTTTTATATTTCGTTTTATTTAGATTAGTGTATAATATATTTATATAAAATGTAATTTCTACACTGTTTATATCTTCCGTGATGTCTTGACTAAGCCGACTTAAAACTTTGACGTAGTAAATAATTTTCCTTCTAAATTACCTCTAAAATGTATGTCTAAACAAGTCAAATTACGTAGAACAGCTTATAATGAAGATAACGCTTTTTTATACGACATACATATTATGCTAATTAGATTATAACCCAGATACTCTTATCTGAATTGAAAATTAATCAATACGCAATATTATTAACCCTTAATTACGGACAGTGCCTTAACATGTTCTTATGTCAGCCAAAAGTCATCCACTGCTGGACAGGGGACCCCCCCCCCCCGCCCCCTATTTAATTAATTCGGGTAGACATGCCGTAGTCGTCACGCCCGGCAGGCGGGTCAGTGATTGCAGTATGATGGTCATAGTATTCAGAGTGACGCTGCTACCCGTCCTCTGGTAGATTTTCCCCTATGGATGTGTAGGGATGATGAGGATATTCTTCTCCGTCATCATACCATATATTGAACAACAATAGTTCAAGTCTTTGAACGTACGTCGGTATGTCCATTTCATTCGATTTCCATGTAGTAGGTTTTGGTATTTCCTGGTTAATCTATTCAATTATTTACTCGTTGAGATTAAACTGAAGAAAGGAACTGTTCACAAGTTTTCTTTAGGTACTCGTAGATCTAGATCTCTGCGTCTAAATATAATTTAGGATAAAAACATGTTTTTATTTTTTTTAATGACTATGACAACAATAATTATGATACATGTCTATGACATTAATTAATTTATTGTTCCAGCGTTGACGGTATAGTATGGTGGTGAGGCGTAAAAGTGTATTCTATCATCGTTTTATTGACTTTAGGCGCGGCAATGATGGGTATTTTATATGTATGATGGGATTGGGATGGCATTATATTTGTAAAAATTTAAATTTCAGGGTTGTAAAATATGTATGTTGTGAGATATTACCTGTTCTACTTTATTATTTTAAGGTATAAACGATCTAAAAATTACGTGGAAGCAACAATTTTCCAAGTTTGTGATATCTCGGCATTTATCAATCTAAGAATTTGAATTGTATGAAAAACACATTTCATTTGGAACAATTGAAAAGTGGTTCAATAGATTTTCACGACATTTGATGATTAAGATTTTCATTAAAGTCATGAATTAGCCTACAATTTGCTAACAAGTAGATTATTTAGGTTAAACATCTAATCTAAGCAAAAGCCGTGCAAATACTATAGCTATTGCACAAGTTTTCTGTTATTTGCATTTTTAATCGAATGTTGCCGATTTTGGTACAAAAAAAAAATGTATTTTGCACACATTCAAACTATCCAATATCGTTAAGAGTTAAGAATACACTTAAATGAAGGGGTATGCGTTATATATAAAGTGGGATGAAATAGTTACTTTGTTATAGCCAATTGTTAACCAGCAATACATATGCGCAAATATACAAAAAAATGAGCATATGATTTTATAAATATGGAAAGCCGCTTACGTATAGTTGTGGGGTTTCATTGCATTGATTTACATATCTCAAGACACCTAGCACTGCCAGCAGGTTGGTTATTTTCCCGTTAAATTGTGTAGATTATTTAATTTATAAGCAGATAATGACGAGAAGCGTTTGAAATCGTCAGGTAAGTAATTCAGATAAGGGTACCTGGATTTTAATCAAATCATCATTGATTTGATTATAATCCAGGTCCCCTTATCTGAATTATAAATAATCAAAACAATAATTACACATTATATTAATTAACCCTTAAATACATATGTTGTATAAATTTATAAACTATAAATGGAAAATAAGAAAATAATCCAGGAATAATAAGCGCTTGAAATATATGCTTATCTCAATTGCACTTACTTTTAATATCCGTAGAGGGGCTAGAGTTCTGTGATATAGGTTTCAACCTAGTTCAAACTTCAGACTCTCACATGGAACACTTTATAATTTTTTACTCTACCTGTAAACTTACATTTATTTATAAATAACATTATAATAATTAATAGTTCCTAATGATATAGATAACAATTAAAAACTACATTAAACCTACATAGATATAAAATAAACTAAATCTAAACAGCGTCAAAAAGAATCCTCATCCTCACCTGTAAACTTATTTTTATTAACGTTGTGAGATGTGAATAAACTTTATTATTATTACTATTAATTATATAACTAAACGTTATTTTAAAGGTAAGTACGTTATTCTCTGTTAGTGGGAATGTATGTACGGATAATCTGGCAACATTTCGAATAAAAAAGACGTTAGGTAGGTATATAGTTTGTAGATGACCAGAAATCCAATCACTATAATTTTAACATATTTTCATGTATAGAAAATACAATTAATGTCAACGAAAATTTCTTAGGCAAATTGCCATTGTTATTTAATTGTAGTGGTAGGAACTAATTCATGCTTAACGGCGTGCCCTGTAGATACTTATACAACGCTTGAACTGCAGAATTAACTAACCCTAAGTTTTATTTACATCTACATCTAATATGGGAATGGCCCTAGTATCTAATTTAGGGTTAGGAGTATTTTTTTTTCTCTAAACGATGTTTCAGTGATATTTGATTGTGACAAATATAATTATGACGAATAACTTTATTTATCGTAATTATATATATTGGTTAATTGTTCCGGCATTGCCAGTATAGCGTAGTGCTGAGGTGTAACAATGCGTGCTATTATCGTTTTATTGACAATAGTCGCGGCAGTGGCAGGTAATTTATATTTTAATCACTTATCAAAATGTAGTTTATAATGCCTATGTTCGAGATATTACCTATTTTTCTAGTATTTTGCGATATATACAATGTATTCTTTTTTATATTAGACGTTGAAATAGGATTATTTCCAGGGTTAAATACTTTGGTAAATGGAAGAGTTACCCACCAGGGTAACTCTTCCATTCCATGAGAAGATACGCGGGAATATGTAACTTGATCAAGGTAAAGCTGAGACATACCAATGTCTCAGCTTTACCTTGATCAAGTTACATATTCCCGCGTATCTTCTCAGGAGGATGAAGCAACTAACTTAAGAACCCGTCTTGTTAGATAGCTTTCCTGCGAGCGAATGCGCAAATTTAATAAAAATTACAAAATGGATTATGTACCTAATTAAACTAAGATATGATTATATACGCTGGGGCAGAAAGGTTCTCGAGAGGCGACCACGAACCGGTAGACGCACCGTGGGCAGGCGCCTTACAAGATGGACCGATGGTCTTGTGCGGGTCGCTGGAAATCGCTGGATGCGGATAGCGCAAGACCGGCAATTGTGGAGATCTTTGGGGGAAGCCTTTGTCTAGCAGTGGACGTCTTTCGGCTGATATGATGATGATGATGATGAAGATTATATATCATAATTTCAGATTTTTTGTTAAAGAATTTATTCTCATTAAGAATTTACAACAATTCACTTAGATGAGAACACGTTTCTACAGGTGGGATGAACAGAGAACGTATGTAAATTTGGGAACAAAAGAAAACAACAACGGATTATTGAATAAACCGAATGAATATTGATTTCCGTTAAACGGTCCGTAACTTCTTGATTGGTATAAGTATTGGGGTAATCTGTGAGTATAAGTAACCTTTATCTAAGGCTAGGAACCCAAGGAGACGAAGCGAATTTTTGTAGAATATTCAAATTCGGGGCTATGGAATTGAACTTTTGAATCGTCTGAAATCTATCAGTTATGTCTGTCTCAGGAGTACACGGCGCTTAAACGTCCCTAGTAAAATTAAACGAGGTTCTCCTCCAATATCTTCTTCATTTAACTTTGATTTTACATGTTGAAACATGGTTTTCTTGGAATGCTAATTTCATACCAAAAGACTGGTAAGAACTGGTAAAGGGTGGGTACAACTATTTTTGACTTCGGAACTCAATGTTTTTTTAGGATTCCGTACCCAAAGGGTAAAACGGGACCCTATTACTAAGACTTCGCTGTCTGTCTGTCTGTCCGTCTGTCACCAGGCTGTATCTCATGAACCGTGATAGTGAGACAGTTGAAATTGTCAGAGATGAAGGGTTTCTGTTGCTGCTATAGCAACAAATACTAAAAAAACAAAATAAGATGAATATTTAAGGGGTTCGCATACAACAAACGTGAATTTTTTGCTCGTTTTTATAGATAATGGTACGGAACCCTTCGTGCGCGATTCCGATTCGCACTTGGCTGGTTTTCTTATTAGTCGTTTTGTCAACGTGTCTATATGGGAAAGTCAATAAAAGCTCCCAAGCTGTTTCTGAAATTTGCTGTGTTACACTCTATTAATAATAAAATATTTATTTCTCCTCACTAAAAGATTTTAAGACATTACATTACATTTAATACATTACATTTATGTTACGATTTTATTTATTCTGAATTTGTGAGGAGCTGGTGTCTGATGTAGGTTAATCCTGTATTACAGATCACCAGAAACAATTAATACATTTGGGTAGGTATTCAGCCACTAAGAGCCCCTTGGGAACATGTTTTAAAACGGAAGTTTATTATTTCTATTAGGAAAGTGCTTTCCAAAGAGGAGGCTCCTGAAACGGAGTCGGAGGGCACATTCTGAGTGTTATGAATTTTGCCGAGATGTACCTTCAGACCCCGCTGCCCTTTAAAGAAGCGCGGCCGGGAACAATATAGACACCTAAATTCACCATCTCCAAGGCAGTGGCTCATTGAGTGCACTTAATACACATTTAAAACAAAATAAGATAAAAATACAAATAAAAAAATAAATCAATAATATCACGTTAATAAAAGAAACCAGATATCGTAATCAAATAATCTATCATCTGCATCATGGGTGATTCGGGTCGATCAGCCGTCACCCGGGAGCCCCATGAAGCAAATCATCATGACCGACCATCAGACCGTAGTTTTTCTATTTTCTCTTTGCATCAGAACGTCACAGATATGTTTTTGTTCATAAATTTACAAGCAGATAAGGCGTTGTTATACATATCACGTAAATTTCTATTTGCTTTTAAACTCGAATAATAGAATATAAAAAATTATAAATAAAAAAATATTATGGATTGCTTAGTTTTTGGATACTTATTATAGAAATAAAATGATTCTAATTAACCCCCCCCCCCCCCCTGTCTTCGACGCTAGTGATCAATAATTCTGAAATATACAGAAAAAATTAAACAACGTTCCTCACAACCACAATTTTATGGAAATCTTTTAAAATTTTCCTTACATATACAGCTACGCGGTATCTTGACTTAGTGATCTTGAGTGGTATAACTGCGGCTGTTAAAACTATAAGACGGCTTACTGATGTGGATACAGCTATATGCAGTGAAAACTATTAGACGGCTGACTGATGTTGACACAGCTAGAATGGTTTATTTCAGTTATTTTCATAGTGTAATGTCCTATGGAATTCTTCTCTGGGGTAGCTCTGCTGACATTGACACCATATTTATATTGCAAAAAAGAGCTGTAAGAGCTATCTATAATCTTGGCCCGAGAGTGTCTCTAAGAGAAAAATTCAAAGAGGTCAACATTCTAACTGTACCATCTCAGTATATATATGAAAACTTACTATATGTGCATAAAAATATCGATTCCTTCTGTAAAAGGAGTGATACACATAATGTAAATACTAGATATAAGAATAATCTCATACTGCATACTACCCGTCTCCACAAAATAAGTAACTCTTTTATGGGGCAATGTATAAGATTCTATAACAAACTTCCCAATGATATTAGAGAATTGTCTACGAATAAGTTTAAAAGAATTATTAAAGCCAAATTGTGTAGCAGGGCATATTACAAAATTTCTGATTATTTAAGTGATAAAAGTGCTTGGGATGGAGTTGTTCTGAGTCAACACACATGATTGTAATTAATCTTAAGTATATTTTATTTTAAAAAAGGATTCCTACTGAGTTTTCTGGCAGTGTTTCTCAGTAGCTGCCACGTCATGCACTGCACGGTAGGGTAAAAAAAATATGACGATTCCACATAAATGTAAAATTTTTACGGAATAAACTTACTTTGACTTTGACTTTGACTTATAATGGTTTATTTCAGTTATTTTAATGGTGCAATGTCCTATGGAATTCTTCTTTGGGGTGCGCTGCGGACATTAACACCATATTTGTATTGCAAAAATGAGCTGTAAGAGCCATATATAAACTTGGTCCGCGAGAATCTTTGAGAGAGAAGTTTCAAGAGATTAACATTCTGCCTGTAGCATATCAGTATATATATGACAATCTAATTTATATGCATAAATATAAAGACTCCTTCTGTAAAACGAACGATACTCATAATATAAATACTAGATATAAGCATAACTTTGTGTTACATACCACCCGTCTCCACAAAGTAGTAGTAACTCTTTTATGAGGCAATGTATAAGATTCTATAACAAACTTCCCAGTGATATCCGAGAAATGTCTATGAATAAGTTTAAAAGAATTATAAAAGCCAAATTGTGTAGCAAGGCTTACTACAAAACTTCTGATTATTTAAGTGACAAAACAGCTTGGGATTGAGTCGCTTTAAATTAACACATTTAAATACAATGTAATTTTATGTAAGAAATTAATATTAAAAAAAAACAATTCCTACTGAGTTTTCTGGCAGTATTTCTCAGTAGCTTCCACGTCATGCACTGCACGGTAGTGTAAAAAAAAATGAAGATTCCACACATTTAAACGGAATAAATGACTTTTGAGTTTTGAATTTTAACAGTAACTTAAAAGCTTAGTAGGACTATGGGAAACCCCAAACTGGAGCTGAGTTAGACTCGTACTTGACTGGTTTATATAATGTTATAGAATCATATTTAACAAAGATGTACTTATAACACGATTACTATATGTAGGTACATCTTTGTTTGTCTACTCCATTATATATATTGTCTTAAACTTTTTAATGAGTACTTACTTAGAAATCCTGGCTTTGGTTGTCTAAAAGAGATCGCATTTATAAGACCGCCAATCGTACAGCTTTTTTAGCATATTTTATCCTTGTTTCTTGTAAAATTTTTATGTGCAATAAAGAGATATCTTAAACTAGACCAAACCTAGTCACAAATATTTAATTTTTATTTTATTTATTCTTAATCACTATATCAGCAATGTCCTAGTACGCTTGACATGTCGAAGCTTGGCAGGACACATACCTTATTTTTTAAAGTGACATTTACAATCAGCCTAGAAGATATTTCAATTGCTAGGAGCCTTTCACTGCCTCATTGGGCAGCTACCTTTGAGTATTTTGACATATTGTATGTAATATTGTACAATCGCCGTTATTTTGCAGCCGTCCCTGCGAACCCACAGAGAATAATAGGTGGTTCAGAAACCACTATAGGCGCTTACCCAGGAATGGTCGCTTTGTTGTATTCACGTAACCTGCAATATTACACCCAGAGTTGCGGAGGCTCCATCCTGAACAACCGTTCAGTTCTATCAGCTGCCCACTGTGTGGTGTATGTATTCAAGAGTATTCAATATTTATTTGCTTTATACGTGATTAAAAGATATTATTAAGGAATGTTCTGTTTTAGCGGTGACTTCCCCGTGTACTGGCGCATGCGTTTTGGTTCTACTTACGCCAATAGCGGCGGAATTGTTGTTCTTGTGGCAGGCATGTTCATCCATCCTAACTACAGCACCTGGACCACAGACAATGATATTACTATTTTGCGCGCCGCAACCAACATTGAATACAGCAGCGTAATTCAACCGTCTTCCATCGCTGGCACCAACTACATCGTTGGTGATAACCAGGCGGTATGGGCCACCGGATGGGGTGCTACTTCTGTAAGTTCTAATGGAATGATATTTTTATATATACTTATTTTAAATGTACTTGAAAAAATTATAGTCTGTGGATTTACCCGCGTTTAACGCTGTTAAAACCGCGGGACACAACTAGTACATTAAACCCCTAAACTTAAAAGCGTTATATTAACTTATGGTATGTAATATTTCTTGTAGCAAATTTTGTTATAAATATACCTCGTCGCGCCTAAATATTAACTTACTTGCTGCCCGCCCCGGCTTCGCACGGGTATTAAACAAACATTTCAAAAGTTATCATTTTTACATACTTTCTCGTTTTTGCTTGGCGTCATTAAAAAAGAGTAAAATGAAAAAAGAATCGAATATGAAATTATATTTTTTTTTTAATTATTATATTTATTTTTATTAAATTTTTCTAAAAAGAGACCTTTACTATATACTTGACTTTCTCTGCTCCTGAAAATCTATTTATTGAGTCAGCTTCCCTGTAAACGAACTGTATTTTGGTCCTGATAATCAATTTATTTTGCTGCCACCAAATAAATTAACATCAAATATCGTTATATTTGATGTTAATTTATTTGGTGGCAGCAAAATAAATTGATTATCAGGACCAAAATACAGTTGGCCATGAGTAAAGCATTCTTTTCGAAGGTCGATCCCTACTAATTCGAAAGTTTGGCCTTGGGACTTGTTAATAGTTAGGGCGAAAGATGTTTTCACTGGAAATTGAAGCCGTTTAAATGGGATTGGCAGATCACTTGGGATCATCGGAATCCTCGGTATATGACCTAGTTGGCCAGCTGCTGGGCCGGTGATAATGGTTGCTACAATTAGATTGTCCTTCAATTCCTTATATTCAAATAAGCAGCCTCGTCCCATTGCACGTGCTTGGAGTTCAGTCAATTCATGTGGTGGCAGTCCAGAAGGGTTTAATGAATTTAAAACCTCCTGGGGATAATGGACTGCGTCTTCGATATTAGTCTTGGTGTCTATCAATTTGTATTTTTTTATATGTCCGGGAACTTTTTGAATAATTATATTGTTTATTTCGTTGACACTATCATTCCTGGGTAACACTATTGATCTAGAACACAACCAATTCAAGTCCTTTTCGTGCAAATTCGCCTGCATCGCTTATTATTATTATGGTGTCGTCTAATCTAGCGGCGTGAGCGGCGACCATGCGACATTTTTCAAAAATTACTTACGTTTTTTAACTTGTGAACATTTAAAAAAGTTATGTAATGGTATTGAAGCAGACTTAAATGTGAAGTTAGAAGAAGAAATAAGACGTTATTTATTTTGATAAGTATTAATTCCAAAGTATAAATAAAAGAGCATTTATAGCTCGCTTGTGCAGCGTTTCGGTGCGGACGCGTTTTACGTAATCCGTGTTGATTAGCGCGGCGCGAGCTGTCGCTCGTAATTACTCGCCATGAGTACTGTACTTGTGGCAAATGAGCTGCTGGCGTTCTTGCAGCAGAAGCTGGATGTGATGGACGAGGTGTCCGCTATCCAGATCTGCGCAACGAACTTCAGCGAGGACGACATAGCTGCTGCCAAGCTGATGCTGTACGACGTGCTGAACAAGCGCGATCAGATGGTGTCCCGCCGGCGTGACGGGACTAAGAAGAGCTTGGAAGACATCATCAAGCTGTTCAAGGAGACCGACCCGGACGACGTGCCGACGTTTGTGGCGAAGGAGCTTCACAAGCTTCCCCCCGTCACTTTCGACCACGTCGATGTCACGAGCCTTTTGAAGGACATTGTCTTTTTGAAGGCCAGACTCGTGGATGTGCAGGTGAAATTAGACACATCCCAGAACACCGTCGCCGATTTGCGCAAGGAAGTTGACGAGTTGCGCAAGACCGTGGCGGTAACTAGGTCACCAGTCGATGCGTCAAACGTAAACACGCGTCGCGGAGCTGCGCTCGACATGTCGTCATCGAGTTCCGCGTCAGCAGTTTCGTCGCCAGCGCACCCACCGATTGCTGAGCCTGCGAAGTGCCCCTCCCGCGCGCCCCGCAGCTCTGTGCCTGTTGCCGCGGCTCCTCCACGCACCGCCGCTCGAGCCCCTCGCCCCGCCCCGCTGCCAGTACTTGCAGCCACAGCAAAACCATTCCAAAAGGATTTTGCTACTGTCACTGCGAGCGTCCCTAGCGCTGCCAGTTTGAAGCCTGGGCCATATAAGGCAACGAAGAAGGCTGATGATGATGATGGGTTCGTGACGGTGCAAAGGAGGAAGCGCCGAATGCGAACCAACAAGAACCGCTGCGGCAACGCTCCTACGGAGCCCAACACGAGTCTGCGTGCCGCCAAGCCGAATACACCGGTGTATATCTCCCGCCTGCACTACACCACGAAGGCGGAGGACATCGTGGAGTACGTGCGCCAGAAGATCAAGTACACGCCGAGGGTGCAGTTACTGGAGTCGCGCCGGAACGTCAACTTTAAGGCGTTCGTGGTGCGAGTACCGAATTGCTTTCTGCCCCGCGTCATGGATGAGGACTTTTGGCCGCAGGACGTGGTGTTCCGTCGCTTCCGCGGACAAGTGCCACAGGACAGCACAAAGACAATAAGTGCAAAGTGAAGTGTTACTAACATAGTCTTAAGCCCTATATACTAACACTTTTTGTATATATTTTATATATGTTAGTCTGTAAGGTATATATCTATGGGCCATTAGATGCCTGATAATAAATGATTATTATTATTATTATTATTATATTATATATATTTTTAAATGAAAAAAACACTTATTGTGACATAACTATAATAGTACATATGCTGTCGTGATATTTTTTGTAGATTTTTATATGTTCTGCAAAGACGTAGTACATTATTTTGTTATATAATAAATAGTTTTCGCAGCGCACGCGATGTTATAAAGATATTGCGTATTTTTTTCACACCTTGGGTTACATTATTGGAGTTTTAGTATGGATTCCTAACATTTTTGAAAATTTAAAATAGCGTATGTTTAACGGAGATAGTGAAGCTTCCCAGCAGTTCCCAGCAGCTAAAAAAAATTCAAATCGGTCAAGTAGATTCGGAGCCTATTTAATGGAAACATACAAAAACAATCAAATCTTTCCTCTTTATAATATTAGTGTAACAGAGACAAACGAAGTTTAGAGACATTTCCAGGTGGGACGCAACTACATATTTACCATGAAGTAGATAAACATTTACTAATAAGGTGTTGTTTTGCTTTATAGCTAGGTGGTCCTTTGTCAGAGACTCTTCGTCACGTCCAGATGTGGACAGTAAACCAAGACGTATGTAACCAGCGTTATAATGGTGCCATCACCGCCAACATGTTGTGCTCCGGTTGGCTCGATGTCGGCGGTCGCGACCAGTGCCAGGGTGATTCCGGTGGTCCTCTCTACCACAGTGGAGTCATCGTTGGTGTCTGTTCTTGGGGCAACGGTTGTGCAAGTGCTTACTACCCAGGTGTTAATACCCGCGTTTCCAGCTATACTACTTGGATCCAAGAAACTGCTTAAACTCGAATTTAAATAAAATAATTAGAATTTATTCTAGTATTTTCATTTTTTTTTACTGACTTGAGTTCGCTCCGGATCGTTTCGCCAACATCGTCATCTTTATATATCGTCTCTATAGACATGTAGTTTTGTCATACATATTATATGTGAATATTGTTTATATTTTGGTCTCTATCAATTACGCTTAAGGGATTGTGTACATTTTGAATTAAAGTTGGCGATTTTGGTACAGAAGAAAAATGTATTATGCACAGTATTCATACTCTCTGCATTTAATGGCCTTTAATTAGTTTTTGGTGAATCGTTATCAAAACACTAAACAATGCTTATTTTATTACTAGGCTATTTATTATTTCTAAGATGGGTGACCGTCAATTTGGTTTCATTTTCGACGTCTCCGTGCATGGGAGGGCACGTTAAGGTGTATGTACCGGTTGTAGTCATGAGACAACAGTTAAGTAATATCAAAGTCCTACTGCGCGGCTTCATAATATACTACGTTAACCACGGCCCATACGTTTAGTGAGAGAGTGGCATGAATCGTATATATGGTGACACTTATCCGATACTGGACTGTGAGTTCCATATACGAGTGTCGATTGTGAGTTCGATTCCCGTGCCCTTCAAAGTGCGACAAAAATGCCGCTCATATTTGTGCTCACGAATTATGCCAACTATACCGCTAGACAGAAATCACCATGTTTTTATGAAGTAATAAACTTCATAAAAACATACTCGTCTGCAAAAAAAATGACTGTAGAATATATGATATTCCTAGCATTGTAACATCTTACTGAACTATATTATGACGGTCACCATAGCCTAGTTGGTAGTGCTCCTGCCTACGAAGCTGGTGGTCCTGGGTTCGAATCCCGGTAAGTGCAAATATTTGTGTGATGAGCACGAATATTTGTTTCTGAGTCATGGATGTTTTCTATGTATATATGTATTTATCTATCTATATAAGTATGTATATCGTCGCCTGGTACCCATAGTACAAGCTTTGCTTAGTTTGGGGCTAGGATGATCTGTGTGACATTTTCCCCAGATATTATTATTATTATTATTATTCTACTCTTATTCAATTGGTAGCTGTTTAAAACGCTGATAGTTTTGCACTTGGAATAATAGAACCCAAACTCGTTGTGTTGTTGTCTTTGTGATTTTGACAGTTTTTACAGTCAGTGACAGTAGCGAACTTTACCGGACAGTGCATCACAAACTCTTAAGTTTTTAAGATATTAAATCCAATGTTATATATTCGTCATTAGTTAGTCGTCGTTTCAGATAGTCAGCGAATAGATGGTAGTGTATCCGCTTTCGTCAAATATCCAAGAATAGTCGCTCTGATGAACTCACCTAGGGGGTAATATTACATGCAATATTGCGGAGGCTCTCTACAAAAGAACCGTTCAGTTCTGAAAGCTGCTCACTGTGTAATGTACGTTTGTATTTTAACAATTATTATTTATTTACGTGATATAATTCAAATTAAAAGACATTTTATTTGAAAATAATAGTTTAGTTTTTGTCCTTGTTCTCTCAAACATCTTGACATTTATCAACCATTCTAACTTCAGTACCTGCTCCTGTTAACAGTGATACAACAATCTTAACGTAGATCAGCCGTCTTTTATCGCTGACTCCAACTACATATATATAATTATAGTGTATATTGTGCCTGCTGTGTGGGACGGCGACAAATATCAGAATTAGAATATCATCCCATCTCATTCCGTGGGGGGCGTAGAAGTCGACCCGAGGGAATATCTACCAGAGGAAGGGCAGCAGCTTCCTTCTGAGTACTATGACCATAATACTGCGAGCGCCAACCCTCCTGCCAAGCGGGGCGATTATGGTATATCCCTCGAAAATAATTATTCGGGCTTGTCCAGCTGTGAACTTATTTCAGCTGTAATGATGAACTAGATTGTTTGAACCACTGGCTGGGGTGCTGTTACTGTAAGTTCTTATTCAATATTTTTTTAATCATACCATTACTGTATAAACAAAAGGCAAAACAGTTCTTCGAAAACCAACCTATACCTAATTATAACTGAAAGTATAGTGCTGTGGTTAAGGTAGTAATCTCGCTAACACCTTGGTGCCCAAGTGTTTTGATTTCGATGCCATACGGAACAACTATTTGTGTGCCCCATAATAGATGTTCTTAGTCTACGAGTGCTTTGTGACCGTAATTGCATGTTTGTAAAGTCTTGCGCGCTTGTATTATTTTCGTAGTGGGTCAAATGATTTTGTGTCGAGTCGCTGGATGCGGATAGCGCAAGACCGGCAATTGTGGAGATCTTACGGAGAGGCTTTTGTCCAGCAGTAATGATGATGGTGATGATGACGGATTGATTTTAGAATAAAATATATAATAAAAATCCGTTCCATCCTAAAGTCTTACTTAAATAACATACTTTACTTATTCACCCTTCAATTCGGAAATTCAAATACCTACATCAAACTGTACTACATTTATAGTTATATACAACGTCCAAGTACATTGTATTTAACTACAGATGTTTTTTTAAAAAGGTGTGAGGTATCGAAACATCAAACCTACCTTAAAAAAATATATAAGGCCAAGCACGCACCACGATTTTACTACTTGCGACACTATTTTAGAATCGCGCTGTAAAATGACACAAAAAGTACAGTGCGCGCACTGCGATTAAAAAATCGGTGGTTTTTGCTCAGTCTCATGATGGATTCGGTACAAGTTGCTTGTCTCTATTTATCACTTCGGAGGGAGAGAACAAAAAATAAATATAATCGGCAATACTGGACTCGTCCTTTTACAGCGGATAGATTAATTAAGGGTTTCTTTTATCAGAAAGATAACGATTTTCGGGTATATCTCAAAAAGTTCTATGGCTAATGCTATGGAATAAAAATTGGAACATATGAGAAATTAATTATTTGACTTCATATTGAATAAAATGGCGAAATGCAATTTCAGCTGAAGAAAGGCTGTCACCCTCAGGTAATAAAAACAAAATAAATAAGAAATAATGTGCGATTTTCTGTCCTAGTACGCGCGAGACCATACAATTCCATAAGCTACAGTTTAATTTCGCGATAATCGCGTCGCGACCAATCGCAGCAAATTGTGCAAAACACAATTTTAAAATCGCCATGATTTATTTCTCGCATATGCGTGCACTGCCGTACTAACTCATACGTTGCATTCCTGCGTTAAAATTATTATCGCGCGATAAAAAGTCGTAGTGCGCGCTTGGCCTTACTAGAGACCTTTGGTCACGTCCAGATAAACCAGCGTTATGATGGCGCTATTAACAACATGTTGGGCTCCGGCTGGCTCGATGTCAGGGTGCAGTCACCCTGACATCGTGATACTCTCTATCACTTTGGCGTCGTCGTCGGAGTTCTCTCTTAGACCTCTAGAGTTGCCCCCGGTATTTTATAAAAGTCTGCTTTATCATCATCATCATATCAGCCGAAAGACGTCCACTGCTGGACAAAGGCCTCCCCAAAGATCTCCACAATTGCCGGTCTTGCGCTATTCGCATCCAGCAGTTTCCAGCGGCCCGCACAAGATCATCGGTCCATCTTGTAGGGGGCCTGCCCACGCTGCGTCTTCTATATAAGTCTGACTTATAAAGTCTACTTTATAAGTTCACACTATTACACAAATAAAGAAATTGTGTAATTAAAATAAAGAAACCTTCACAATTAAACAATTAAAAGCCCTAACCTAACCATCAACCTCCCTAAATATCTCACCAGAGATCACCTGGTGTCGAAGTTCGAACCTCTGGCGTGGGTACCCTAGTTTGTAGGCTAGATTCCTTGAGCATCCGCTCACCCCTGTTGTCTGATAAAGCATTGAAAGCCAGGCTAACTGTGAACGTAATAAAAAAGAAACAGACAATGCTGGCGATTCTGTCTTTTACACCACAAAACTAATTAAAATGTCATCACGTACCCTTTCTAATAAAACTCGTATGAAAAGAGCAGAACATATGTAGAACTGAAAAACTACTAAAACTGCATGTATTGCCCACACCAATTGAGAGAACCGGGCGCCAGATCAATCAGCTAGTTCTAACTTATTGCTTGTTCTGTCTATATTTCGCGCTTAATCTAATTTGACACAACATTTTTTACAGGTATTGACGCGACTAAACTTTATTTTTAGGTTAGTCGCGTTAATTGTATTGTATAACTTTTATTTCGGACAAATTAATCCATAGAGTGATAGTAACATAAAAATAACTTATTTTCTAGTGTTAATATTTACAATTAACCGTATAAAACGGCAAATAATTGGCGTCTCGAGGTTCTCGGCTATAATTTTCAGAATACTATTCTGACTGTCTCTCACTCTTCGCACAAGGGATGCTGTTTTTTGCGTATAATCGCATAAAAATCGTCGGTACGAGCTTGCGCAAACATTTCCGACGCACTACAGTATCGAGGCAGTCTCAATAGCATTCTGAAAGCATTATTATACTGGACGCGGAGGACATCTAGCGTTCCCTCGTTGTAGTTGAACCATAGATTGCCCGTGTACAGACTCTGACAGTATGCCTTAAACAGGGTGATTTTAAGAAGGTCTGTACATCGCGCAAACCTACGGGCCAACATGTTGCTCCGGACCGCCAGAGCCCTCCGTTCCCTCTCAACGTCCAAATAGTCCTTGAGGTCGTCAGCAAGAAAGTGCCCTAGGTATTTAATGGTGGATACCCTGTTAATTTTTGAACCGTTTAAAAGTAGATCGGGTCCATTCCATTGACGCTTGCCACCGACCTCAAAGATCATATATTCGCACTTTTTTACATTATACAGGAGACCGTGCGAGTCAGCATAGGCCTCACATAACCTAAGTTACTCTCCAATTGAATTCGCAGTCGGTCCCAAGAGCACTATATCGTCTGCATAGCTGATGTTGTTTACACTAACTCCACCAACGCTGCATCCGACACACATGTTGCTTAGTCCGGCTACGAGCTCATTCACGTATAGGTTGAAGAGCCTAGGAGACGTGAGACCACCCTGCCTCACTCCGCACTCCAACCTATACGCATCAGAGAGTCTACCGTCCCACTTCACATGGTTGGTTTGGTTTCCGTACCAATACTGAAAATCTCGGCAAATCTCAGTCGGTATACCCCTGTCTCTCATTTTTCCCCTCATTTAGGTCAAAAGCCTTGGAAAGATCAAGGAAACAGGCATACACCGGCGTTTTGCGATCTAAATAATATTGAACAGTATGCTTGAGACTTAAAATTGCGCTTTCGGTGGATAGTCCGGGACGAAACCTGAACTGTGCATCATGAAGATGTATGTAGTTATTTAAGCAAGAATCAAGCACACTGTCCAACACCTTCGCTATTACCGTTTCCAGTGAAAAAGGACGATAATTGCCCTTGTCCGATATGTCACCAGTCCTGTACTTCACAATGGGAATTATGATGGTCTTCATAAGATCAGCAGGTAAGTACGCGTGGCTAATACACATTGTGAAGAACATAGATAGGACACGCGACAAATGGACACCTGCATGTTTTAGGTGCTCAATGCTGAGCCCGTCATGTCCTGGAGATTTTCCTCGGCTCATATTATATATGATTTTCCTTACTTGTTTAGCTGAGAAACGTATCAGACGATTTTCTCCACGACAGCCGGACTCAGAAGTGATCACATCAGTTGGGGGACCGAGTGGGGATTTAATTCTAAAATTTTCTTTGAACATATTTGCAATGCCCGTCGCTTCACTAATGCCATCTACAGTAACACATGCGGAGAGATTAGGCTTTGTTTCAAATTTTGCGGTTGACTTCCAGAATTTACCAAAATCTTTATTAGCGAGTTGTGTGGCTAACTTATTCATGGCAATTTGCTCAGCATTATTTTGACAAAACTTTAATCTGCTTTCAAAGATTTTTCGTTTCTCGTGCATTTCATCATAAGAAGGGCCTGATGAAGGACGATTTTCCATTATCCAAGCCTGGAAACTACACCTAACCTCACAGTGAGCAGATCGAACATATTCATTCCACCCACAGACACGCTTACCCCGCCTGGGTTTCCCAACAAACGTCATTTGAGATTCCCTAGCTGACTCACACAGTATCCCTACAATACGCTCATACAAATTATCCAGAACAACTTTATGTTGTGTCAAACCGCAAGGCCCGTTGGCGCAACACATAAACTCATGGGGGAAATCAACGTCCCGCAACTTACTGTTACATAAATTATGATAATTTAGCTTATCTCGTTCACCCCATAAGATAAAGTCGAGGCCAGTGGCACGAGTCCTCAATTTAGACCTCACTACTTCAAAATCACAATCAAGATGAATAGGCAGATGATCCGAAACATAAACATCTTCGGACACATAAACATTTTTTATTGTTTGCCACGCTGATGCTGATACTAAACAGTGATCTAGCCATCTCTCACTTCCGTAGACATCGCTTATAAAAGTGTATGTGTCACCCTTCAATCCCCTCATCTCCACGTCAGCACAAATCCAGGATTGATCCGTACAGAACTCTAACATCTTTTTATAAAACAATTCATGAGGGTGAACATTAAAATCACCCAAAACAAATACATTTCTATGGTATTCAAATACATTTATATGCTTTCTATGGTAGCACTAATCTCACTTAGTACATCTGTAAAGAATGGTAAGTTGTCTGGACAGTTTGAAGACATGTACACAAAAAAAACAATAATACTACGGCCCTTTGTAGTCGCTGTGATAGCTACCAGTCTGGGACTGGGACATTGAACAACAGTGACCGAATCAAATAAGCCTTTTCTCCAAAGAATAGCACCTCCCACATTAATACCCGTATACAATGTTTTTTAATTATTATACGCCAAAGTTTAAAAAATAGTGTAATTTTCATAAAACTACATATGTTTGGAAGATATAAAGTTATATTAAAATTACTTTTATTTGTATTGTATAGAATGGGGAGCAATGTTTTGTGAACTTACTCATCTGTATCCTCAATATACGAAACGGTACAACCACCACCGGCTTAGTGCTCATTAAAATCTGGTAATTCAGTCTAGTGGTTGTTCCTTTTCAGCCGATAGTAACTCAGATATGATGCGAAGCAGATTTAGCATCGTATATATCTTTATATATTTATCCTCACAATATAAATGTGTAAGATTCTGCGGGGAAAAAATGATGCACCAGATCTCCATGTTGAGGTGTGTCGAGTCTATGTTCCTGATAACTACCGTCGTCTTCGCCGCCATGAATTGTTTGCCGTGCCACGTTGCTGTACCGTAGCGCGCGCTAAGTCACCTATACCGCGCAGCCTCACAGCACTCAACGCTTTCCTGTGTGCCAATCCTGACCGTGATTTGTTTGCGGATGGATGGTCGGAAATATTGTCAGAATGTTTGCGTTTCTGTGAGAATGATGTATGATTGTGTGTTAAAATCAATGTTAATGTTTTTTTCTTATTAATATTTTAATTGATTATTGTAATAATTATCTTTTATTACTGTAATTGGTGTTCTACCGTTTTAATTAAAGTAAATAAATAAATAAAAAGAGAACAACCAACCACCAACGGCCCAGTGCTCATTAAAATTGGACTACACGTGTGGCGCAACGGCTAAGACAGTCGCCTCGCCGATTCGAGTCCCGTGCCGGACAACTATTTGTGTAACCCATAAATAGTTGCTGTGCGTCTGGATGTAATTTATGTCCGTCTATAATTATGTTTGTAAAGTACCCCGCGACACAAGGACATCTAGGAGATTCCCTAGTGCGGGCGTAGTCTTTTAAAAAGAAAAACATAATAATAATCTCTGGTAAATCAGCACTTAGTTGTTCCCTTTCAGCTGATACTAACTCAGATGTGATCCTTAGCAGAATTAACATCTTCAGCCATTTACTAAATTTTCCTGGTATTCGTATATACTGACAAGACATTTGCATCCAAAAATTTTGGTATTGAAACGAAAAGCTCATTACTGTGAATTATCAATTAGTACTTTCAACATATTATCAAAGTATCAGAGGAATGAGTAAGCCACAAAGGAAATGGCTACGAAATAGAAGAAAAGTTTTAGATTTTTATTAGATGTAGGAAACAACAACAAATATTTTTACAACGGCGAATAATTTAGGCACAAAATTAGACTATAAGAAACATATTTAAATTACATTCTTTTTACTTTTTTATTATATTTTTTGTTTTTAATCGTAAGTTCGGGTATTGTGATTAAATTTAGAAAAAATATTAGTCTTCATGAATTCTCATATTTATTTTTGAAATAAATGTTTTTAAATATACTATGAATTGGTATTGATAGTTTTAATGAACTAGCATTAAAATTTTATGATTATAAAACCGAAGTTAAACATTTTTTGCATGAGACGCCCTTTTTCATGTAAGAAGCAATGGGAAATTCGGAAATTCAACAGTTCGTCAAATGTCACCTTAAGAATTTTTGAATAGGTTTCTTGTGTTCAGAAGGTATTTATAAATAACTAATAGTTTCCCATCGACTGCCTCGTTGGCCTAGCGGTAGCGTGTACAACCGCAGAAAATGAGCTCCTGGGTTCAAATCCCGGGTCGGGCCAAAAAGCGATTTTAGGGATTTTTCCGTAAAAACAAATTTCTCAATATCAGCCCGAAGTCTGGAAGATGGCGGTATTCCACCCCCATGCCTCGGAGAGTACGTAAAGCTGACGGTCCTGTACCTGACCTCTTTCCGGTCGTGTCGCTAGTCGTCCCATCGGATCATGAGAGTGATGGAATAGGAAGTGCCCCTGTATTTGCGCGCACACTTGTGCACTATAATATCTCCTGCGCAATTGGCTAATCTCCATTGAGATTACCAATAACCCAGGATACAGTGTCATTTACAATAAATTATTTGATTCTTAATTTTTTTACTGAACCGAAACTCTACCCTCTCTAGTCACATTAGCTCGTCAGTCTTATTATGCTCAATGCTCAATCAATCACCGTTGCAGTTACGGCAGGAGGAGTAAGCAATTCTTTTAAAAGGTTTGTAAAAACTTGCCAAAAATCATACTAATATTATAAAGGCGAAAGTTTGTGACGGTTGAGTTGTTACTTCTTCACGTCTAAACGGCTGGAGCGATTTTAATATCATTTGGCATGGAGTTAGCTGACAACCTGTATTAACACACAGGCTATAATTAATAAAGTTTAACGAGGGTAAAACCGCGGGGAACAGCTAGTTAATAATATTTTTGATACTAATTACTTATCGTATGGGCAGTGGTTACCCTAGTGTCAGAGTTCTCAAGCCGCCCCGTAGGCCTCTAACTTGACTTAACGACTTGTCTAATGCCTACAACCGGGATTGACAGCTCAACGTGCCCTCCTAAGCACGGAGTGACTCAGAAATTAAACCAATTTAGTGGTCAACCATCTATGGACTGACCTCGAGCCTAGTTGCTTAACCTCACCGATGATACCAAATAATAAGATTGGGCTTCCAAGTACAATTAAAGCCACAATAAGGCCTTCAATAGTTCTGCCACTATAAACCTAGCCATGAGTAATTCGAACGGTGGCAAGTTTAAGTACAGATCGATCCAGGTATTCGACTGTTTCCGCCAATGCTCGGCAACCGTCGGCTGACGATGGCATTCATCCACAATATAGATGGTGAGGTAGTTGGACTAGCTTTGTGGAGACGAGTTACTTTGGCATTCAAGGCTATAGGATACTCTTTTGTAAGTAATCATTCAGAATTTCACCAATTGTCCATGGATGGCTGAGCGCGGTTGTTGCTCATCCGAAGTATAATAAATATTCAATACTTTAATTCCTCATGCCCAGTTTAGCCGCAAATTATTATAATATTGTTTTTTTTTATTCATGTTTTATTCTTCAATCATGTTTATCGTAAGCAATGTTTAGTGATGAGACAGTAATAAATTAATATCAATATTATTTAATGGCTTGTGACAAGTAGCACAGTGTCATCTGATCCAGAACTGGACAGAGCCTGTACTATGGCAACCAGAGAACTGATTAACATACAAATATACACACATCAACACAATCTAGGGATATTGAACATTTCATTGATTATCTAGAAAACTATAAACATTTTGTCATGACTGTAAATGGAAGAATTAAAGATAATTTCATGGCCGATATTTAAACATTAACAACACGATGCGATTTTGTTTTTCTAATTAATAAAAGTCTTAAATTAATTAAGCCATAGAAAATTACTGAGTGAACAAAAACATTTTATTCTTATAAAATTATTCAATCGAATTAAATGAATAAAAATCTTACCAAATCTGATAATCAGTAATCGGTATTTCCTCCTCTAACATTAATCACACAGCGGCAACGATTTTCCATACTTAAAATTAAGGTGTCAATGTCTTGCTGGGGTATGCAGTCCCAAGTTCTTTTTAAATGTTCGAAAAGTTGTTCTTCTGTTGTCAAGTTGGGCGGAAAATCCCTCAATGCTCTTCGCTGTAACATGTCCCAGGCGTGTTCAATTGGGTTTAAGTCTGGCGACTGTGGAGGCCAATCTAATACCTGAACATCGTGTTCTCGAAGGGCGGCCCTCACCAGCCGCGCTGTATGGGAAGGTGCATTGTCATGCATGAGCTGAAATTCTTGCCCCGTTAGGGCCCTGAGCGGGACAATGACACGTTCTACTACCTCCTCACGGTATCTATGGGCAGTCATGCTGCCCTGAATCCAAATGAGTTGGGTTCGTCCGCCGATTCGTATTCCTGCCCACACCATAATTGTCCCGCCTTGGTAAGAGTGGACCTCCTGTGGATGTCGGAGACGGCTGACCCTGCCTGGAGTTCTCCAAACGCGTGTTCGTCTCGAATCTGGATGAAATCCATAGCGGGACTCATCAGTGAACAGCACCAATGACCATTGTTGATCACTCCATGTCAAATGTTCTTGAGCCCATAAAAGTCGCCTACCGCGATTGCCACGTCGCAGCGCTGGGACTCGTAGCGGTCTGCGAGCATGAAGACCAACTTCATGCAGCCTCCTTCGCACGGTTTGGTCGCTCACCAGCAGCTGCTGACCCTCCTGGAGCCTTTGCACTAGTTGCATCGCTGTGATATTGGGTAGTCTTCTGGCGGTCATTTGGAGAAATCGATCCTGTCTCTGAGTGGTAACACGATATCTACCTGTGTGCCGTTCTGCCACATCTCCAGTAGCGCGATAACGTGACCACAGCCTGGATACCACATTTTGGCTTGTGCCCAGAGACTCAGCAACGACGCGTTGAATAGCACCGTTTTGTAACATGCCAACTGCCCGTAACATTTCATCTCGACTCAAATGATGGCGTGGCATGACGCTAAAAAGCTTACACAACCAATTGAGAAAAGAAAATAAAACAATTTATCAGGTTTTCTTCAATTAACACGCAAAAAAAATTTTAATGCAACTTCTTGAAATTAGATACAACTCAAGATTGCGCTGTGCTTTGCGTGTTTTCATTTGTTTCTCATTTTAATTTTTAAATTTTGAATAAAGAATAGACAAGGTTTAAATCTGTAAATAAACTTTTTAAGGAAACTAAATAGGTTTTAAACAATAAAGCCATGTTTGATTTCAAAATAACGTATCCCTAGACTTTGTTGATGTGTGTATTTCTAAATACATACATATGTACGTATGTATGCCAATAGACCAGCAAATAAATAAAAACAATATAAACACTTTAAATCACCCCTTCTGTACGTTTTCGCATTTTGCCATACCTATTGGAATCAAGCAAAATAGTTCACTTAATCTATACATCTATACAAATAAATAAAATTGTAGTATCTGTTTGTAATATTGAAATAACCGGTTTTTACTACATTAATATGAGTATATATACGGTACATACACCAAAATAACATTTTTTACAATTTTTGTCTGTCTGTCTGTCTGTTTGTTCCGGCTAATCTCTGAAACGGCTGGACCGATTTTGACGGGACTTTTATTGGCAGGTAGCTGATGTAATAAGGAGTAACTTAGGCTACTTTTATTTTAGAAAAAGTCTTTTATTTTACTAAAAAACAAAAAAAAACTAATAAACACGCGGACGAAGTCGCGGGCACAGCTAGTGGAACTATAAAACTTATCCTTACTTAATTTACCCTTATATTTTTTGATAGTTTCTTTAGCAGCAACTCTTTTTCTTATAAGGTCCTGCTATATCTCTAGAAAAAAGTAAAGAGAGCAACCACTCTGCAGGATCCAAAACCATTCTAGCAAATCACCGGGACGGGCCCCAGTCTCATTGCTCTCACCGGTCCGTAAGCGATCGGCGACGTTAAGCAACTAGGCTCGCGGTCAGTCCGTAGATAGGTAACCACCAAAGTCGTTTAATTTCTGAGCGTCTCCGTGCTTCGGAGGGCACGGTAAGCTGGCGGTCCCAGTTGTAGTAATTAGACAACAGTTACCATTACCCATACGATAAGCAACCATTGTATGGGACTGTTGACAATAACTTGATACGAGCTAGCTAAATATCATTGCTATAATAAAATAAATTTTATAAATGTTTTCATACAATGTGTACCTAAATATCTATGTCACTAGAAATAATAATGTATACAACTATATTACTACAAACATGTTCTGACTATTTACAAGCGCTTTTTTAAAGTCTACGTGAATAAAAACCTTTGTTATTTTATTTTATTTTTATATTATTTTATTTATATACCGCTCAGGAGTCTGCAGTTGAAGAATCTTTCTCCTTGTATAACATACGGCCATCTTGCCTCATTGTTCTAGCGGTAGCGTGTTCAACCTGAGATAACGAGGTCCTGGGTTCAAATCCCGGGTCGCGCCAAAAGTGATTTAGGGATTTTTCTGTAAAAAGTAAAAATTCTCAGTATCAGCACGAAGTCTGAGAGTTGACGGTATTATACCCCCGTGGCTCGGAGAACACGTAAAGCCATCGGTGTCGATACCCTGTACCTAACCTCTTTCCGCTCGTGTCGCTAGTCGTCCTATCGGATCATGAGAGTGAGTTTAAGTTTCGACGGTCACCGTAGCCTAGTTGGTAGTGCTCCTGCCTACGAAGCTGGTGGTCCTGGGTTCGAATCCCGGTAATTGCAAATATTTGTGTGATGAGCACGAATATTTGTTTCTGAATCATGGATGTTTTCTATGTATTTAAGTATTTATCTATCTATATAAGTATGTATATTGTCGCCTGGTACCCATATTACAAGCTTTGCTTAGTTTGGGGCTAGGATGATCTGTGTGACATTGTCCCTAGATATTATTACTATTAAGTGCCGTCCGCATTTCAACTGAGGTCAAATATTATTTTTTAGTCTCAACCACTGAGGCTTCTCTAATAATCATCACAATTATTAGTGAGCCTCAGTGTTTGACACAAAAAAAATAATATTGTTAGACACCAAATAATGGTGAAGCCTTCCGTCGTAGCGGTTGTATTCACAAATTTTGTGAAATAAAGACTTATTTAACAAAATTGGTAGCAGAGACTAACTATTCGTCATCGCAAAAAACAGTACCATTTAATTAAATAAATATCTTGGAACAACTTAAACACTGCCATCTGATCCCAAACTAGGCAGAGCCATGCCAACTGGGGCTCTACCGGCTAAGTCGCCGAACATCGATTTCTTAAATGGCTTTCAAATAAATAAAGGTTAAAAATTACCTAATCAATCTTTAAATCCGCTTCAACGTTGACAATCGATTATGGACCATTTATGACGTCATATGTGGTCATGGAAGTCGATTTAACAATTGATTAAGTCATTTTAACCTTTATTTATTTGAACGCCATTTAAGAAATTGATGTTCGGCGACTTAGCCGGTAAAGCCCCTGATAGTATCTAAATACATACATAATATCGTTCAATTACAACCATATAAACACAGAACAAATAATCGTCCTGGGGATCGAACCCTTACCTTACCCTTTGGCTTAACAGTCCACTAGACCAACAGGCCACTCGAACTAAAGGACTAAAACCAGTTTAAATTATTAAATTAAATTAAATGTAACTGTAATATTGTACTATGGTTCATGTATCTAACCCATATTTCCAGAATAACAAAAAGGCCATATGTCTTTACAATTCATTTATTTACTCGAATGAAGTTACAAAACATAGCATTTGCACAACTTAAAATTAAAATAAATTAGAATTATAGTAGTAATCAGATAGTATAAATAATGAGGATAATAATAGTAATTATATTCATATAACCTTCAATATATATCAGAATCGACAAATATCAGAATCAGAATATCATCACCCCATCTCATCCCGTGGGGGGCGTAGAAGTCGACCCGAGGGAATATCTATCAGAGGACGGGAAGCAGCTTCCTTCTGAGTACTACGACCATCATACTGCGATCGCCAACCCGCCTGCCAAGCGTGGCGATTATGGCATATCCCCTCAAGATGATTCTTGAGGGAGGCTTGTCCAGCAGTGGACTTATTTAAGCTGTAATGATGATGTAATGATGAACCTTCAATAATTACATTAATTGAATTAGGTTACAATACATAACATTGGCACAAATTTAAATTAAATAAATTAGAATTGTAGTAGCAACCAGAAAGTATAAATAATAAGGATAATAACATGATATATTCAAATAACTTTCAATAATTACATTAATTAAATTAGGTTAAAAAACATAACATTATCACAAATTAAACTTAAATAAATTATAATTATTATAGTAACCATATAGTATAAATAATGAGTTGTACATCTTTTATCAAATGGGATTATAATCTTAGAATTAGTAAAGAACAAATAAATTCAGTAGCATGTTTTAATATCTTTTATAAAACATGGAAATTACTTCAACTTTTATGTACAGACGCCAGCACATTCAGCTACCCCATTATGTCAAATTCTCTTTATAGATTTTCAACTTTATCACAAAAGCATAAGGTTCACTTTCTGTTCACGTGCTGGGGTCTGTACAACAATTGAATTAAACAAAATGTAGATATAGGTTGGTATTCCGAAAGCTATTTCGGTCAAATAAAAAAAAAAGATTTATTCCTTAACATACCTACAAAATCAAAATACAGTCGAATTGATAATCTTCTTCTTTTGAAGTCTGTTAATAACTATAATGAACCATTTTTAAGAATAACAAAATCGATTTCCATTCTTTTAATTCCTAAATAGTAAAAAAAAATGTATATATGGTTCATATTTCATATTTGTTAAAATTTTAGTCATAACAAACAATTCCACCTTTTTTAAATGGAAAGTATTCCATTAAAACGCTCACCATTAGTTCACGCCTTTGTGTTCAACCACATGAATACTTAGGCAGACCGTTCGCGCAGGTAAGTACAAAATTGTATGAAGCACGTATTATTTTTTTAAGTATCCTTAGTACAAAGTTTGAGCTTATCTGGACGGTGGTCCTCCTATAAGCTCGGTTGGCTCAACACTAGGACTTGCCCATGCCCACACGTCAATAGCTATCAGCTATTACATTACCCAATTTTGGAGACACGCTTGGGATTCAATAAGTAATTTGTGATTTATTTCCTTTATAAAAAATAAGGTGATGAGATAATAATACTGATAAACGCAACAAGGTTTTATCTATACAAAGTACTTTTCAAGTAGTATAAAATTATTAATCGTAGTTACATTTTTTTATTATAAATTCATATGCGATCTGTACAGTAAATTCGAAAAACAAACATTGGTTTGGCAACTTAGTTGCTAAATGAGCATATGGCTCACTTGATGGCAATCATTTACGATTCCCCCCTTTCTGGCGTGATCTAGCGACCTTACTCGCTCTGTGGACCACCAACATAACATAATACTGCTGTTAATTAGGAGTTCACTTACAACACATGTCAGTGAATTTGGCAGTACATATATTCAATTTTAAGAGAGGTAGGGCATAGCGTTCATTCGCTAAAAGGGCCTTACAGAAGACATTCCTTAATAATAACATTAATAATTTTAATTTTATGTTTCCGAGTGTGAGTAAGGTCGCCAGAGCTCACTGGGGTGGGGAGAAGGGTCAGCAACACTTGTTTGCTGACTTTTAAAGGCCGGCAACGCGGCGGTGACCCACATGCTCGATGTCACCCTCTAATATAAAAAAAATCATCCTAATCGGGAGACCGGGAAATGGGTCAAATTAAGATTCCAAGAATTTCTTATATACATAGTTACAAGTGAAGCTAATATAAAAGCGTGTTAAAAAACTTAATTGAAATCGTCGTCTGGTGTTGCGAGTGTCCATGGGCGGCGGAGATCACTTACCATCAGGTGACCCACATGCTCGATGTCACCCTCTAATATAAACAAAATCATCCTAATAGGAGACCGAGAAATGGGTCAAATTAAGATTCCAAGAATTTCTTATATACATAGTTACAAGTGAAGCTAATATAAAAGCGTGTTAAAAAACTTAATTGAAATCGTCGTCTGCGGATAAGGTGGCCAAAAAGCTGGCTACATTACCCAGTTGAATAGGCTAATACGTTGTTACGAGCCAGCTCTCTGGTCACCTGACGACTTGATAAGTCGCTTGGACAGCTAACGAAAATCCGTGCTTCTGGGCCCCAGCAGCCATTGTTTCCACCCCAAACGGAAAAAAAAATATATCCTTCACCGATGTATATCAGCCGTCGAGCTGATTGGTATGTGGGAGGGAGCTAGTGTGTCAACGCAGATTGCATCCCATCCCACAGATGGCTTCCCTCAACTCTAATGAATCAACGTCATTCCATCAGGCCTATTGTCATCGTCACGTGAGATACCGTTGGGCTCTAAAAGAGACGGCACGTGAATGGTAGCAAAAGTCCGGTGGCTGACGTCATTGAGGGCAGCATGGCGCGAATGACATCCGGCGCTACGGCGGCAAGATAGACCACGATAGCCTTAGAGATCTACCTCAACTCCACAGGAACAATTGTGTTCTGTTTAGGAGATGCCCAGGCGCAGACCGACTGCAATAGAAAACGTATTGTTATCCAAAAGCGTTCCTATATTGGTCGAAGGGATCGCGTGCAACCAGTAATCCGACTCATGTTCGGAAGTGGCGAGTCCGCTCTCGAATATCTGAACATGTATTGAGTAGTGAATTTTGACACACTAATAATAATAGTTTTACTTACACGGGTTGCATTTGGAACCTGTAATACTTTATAAACCGGTTTCTTAACCAAATAAAAATGGATTCAACTTGAAATTGGACTATTTTTACAGATATTTACCGCACTATCAGTGGATTAAATGATTTAAGGAATTTAGACGACTATAGTAACAAGCAGTATATTTTGGGGCGCAAGAAATTTATCTTAATAATACGATTAAGAATGTCTTAATCCTTGGAAATATACACACCTTTTTCATATAAATACCTGTTTATTTGGTTCAGGGGTGTCAGTTGTGTGGTGCTAGAAGAGTAACAATGCGTACCATCATTGTTTTATTAACCATCGTTGCGGCTGTGGCGGGTAAGTTATTTTTATTGATCATCATAGTTATAAAATAAAAAATAATTATTTAAGTTCTAGTATTAGGCTTACATTTTAGATTTGCCTTAAAAAATCTTAATTACTTAAACATAAATAATAATACAGAAAATAAGATGTTCTCACCGGTCTGTAAGTGATTGGCGAGGTCAAGCAACTAGGCTCGCGGTCAGTCCATAGATGGGTGACCGCGAAAGTGGTTTAATTTCTGAGCGTCTCCGTGCTTCGGAGAGCACGTTAAGCTGTTGGTCCCGGTTGTAGCCATTAGGCAACAGTCTTTAAGCCATGTCAGAGGCCTAATGGGCGGCTTGAACAACTCTGACACTAGGGTAACCACTGCCCACACGATAAGTAAGTAATACAGAAAATCATTTGATATTTATTTTAAATGAATCTTTTTACCTAAACGACATCGCATCGTAGATGTATCACATATTGATATACATATACAGTTTTAATTTGTTCTATTACCTTACCTTCGCAGCTGTTCCTGCCAACCCGTAAAGGATTGTAGGTGGTTCTGCGACCACCATCAACGCTTACCCTACCATAGCCGCCTTACTGTACTCATGGAGTGGTGCCACTTTCTCGCAGTCTTGCGGAGGCACCATTCTCAACAACCGCTCAATTCTGACAGCTGCTCACTGCACTATGTAAGCAATTATTAAATTTTAACACTTTTTGTTATGCGTTGAATAAAAAAGCACAAACTTATAAATTACATTATGTTTCAGTGGTGACACTGCCGCACGTTGGCGCACCCGTGTTGGTTCCACTAACTCCAACAGCGGCGGTATTGTTCATAATACTGCTAGCATCATTAACCATCCTAGTTACAACAGCCGCACCTACGACAACGATGTTTCTATTCTTCGCCTCGCATCCAACATTGTCTACGGCACCGGCATTCAGGCCGCTTCTATCGCTGGGTCTAACTACAACCTCGGTGACAACCAGGTTGTGTGGGCTGCTGGATGGGGTACCACTTCTGTAAGTTATAACAATCAATTCGAACTGTTATATTTAAAGTAATAAAAAGCTATATACTCATTATACGTTACGCGGCACCATTTCTAGATACAACTGTAAAACAAAGGCGTCTGCCACACGGCAGACGCCTTTGTAAAATACATAAGCATGTCGCTAATATAATTATGATCTTGTAATGAACAAGCTACTTAATTAAATTTAAATTTTCAATTTAGTCTTAATGTACTTATTAAAAATCAGTTTATTAACTCGTGAACGATTATCATACAAGTGTGTCTAAACGAAAATAAAATGTTTTATCATTCAAAACATTTATACCATACATATATGCAGCATTATAGTAAACGTAAAATGCTAATTCCATCATAATTTTTACCGAATTCTTATATATCCATCTATTGTTTCCAACTGAAGATAAAGTATATAGAAAATAAATATCAGTCAATTAGATATTCTTTCTGGTTAAGTCTACGCATAAGAAAATGGTTTACTTATTTTATCTTATATTGTCTTACAGCAAGGAGGTTCTCTATCACCCACTCTCCGTCACGTCCAAATCTGGACTGTGAATCAGAACACTTGCAACGTGCGTTATGGTGGTGCCATCACCGCCAACATGTTGTGCTCCGGCTGGCTCGATGTCGGCGGCCGCGACCAGTGCCAGGGTGACTCCGGTGGTCCCCTCTACCACAATAACGTCGTCGTCGGTGTCTGCTCTTGGGGTAACGGTTGCGCTCAGGCTTTCTTCCCTGGTGTCAACGCTCGCGTTTCCCGCTTCACCACTTGGATCCAGTCTAATGCTTAAATTTAAATATAAATTTTTGAAAATGATTTTAAATTAAAATGATTACAAATAATGTAAATTTATCTATTTTATTTAGGTTCTATGAAATAACAACATATAAAGAATAGGCACACTTTTTCACAATATATTTTGCTCAATAATGCGATCTTATTGATTTAATTACTAATATCGACTCGAAAATAATGTAGCATATTCACAAACTGATGTCAATTAAAGTTAGTCTGTCCTTGGCCATAATTACGAGTCCAAACCAGCGCTTATCTTTGCAGAAAGATGAGTCTTTAAGTCTTCCCAGAAAGTTTTACATATGGCATATAAACTAAGCATTACAAGGTTTTTAGTCAGAAAACAGACGATTACCCATGTCAGACAAGAAAAACAGACGATTAGAAAATAGACGATTAGGCGTACAGGGCCCTGACACTAGTGTCAGAGCTGTTTAAGATGCCCTGTATGGGCAGTTGTTACGGTAACCATTGCCATGCGATAAAGTACGAATAAATATTCGCTGACATAGTTAGCAAAATTGTGATTGACATCAATAAAATTAGAAATTAAGTTGGGTATCTCAACTGTTATGATTGACTGCTATAATTTCTATCATTTATCAGCTGAACTGTTCAAATAATTTTACCTTAAAATTGGAGTTAATTAACTAATGAAAATAATGCATAATCAAGCGTCGTCGCGTCTATTACTCGCGTACGAGGTTGCAGAGTACAGCTACCCTCATTTAGTTTCTTACTTTTAAATGTTGGTTAGGTTGGGACGGGACGGTTACATTGGGACATCCTGCATTCTTATAGAGCAGAGTTAGTACTATGGAAACCAGATAACTGATATACTACTTGTCCTACTTTTTTTTTGCAAATACGTACTTATATAAATATTTACACCTAGACTCAGGACTCAGGTCAGAATCCACGACCTGTGGCGTGAAAGGCAAGCATTTACCAACCACGCTAACTGACCCGTCTATAATTGTTTGCTATACTATAATAATAGCGGACAGACAGACTCGTGAGTGATCTTTACTGCTCCGGCACTGAAACCGTATAACGTAAACCCTTTTTGCATTAATTTGTTTAAAAAAGTTGGACCGATAATAAAATTACAATGCAATATATGACAAGTAAAAACGATATACTAGAGAGGGCCTAAGAGGGGATAAATGATTTAAGTGTTTGAACGAAATTTCGTTATAGATATATAAATACATGTGAGTGGGTAACTGGTACTAGCAGGGAGTAGGTAGGTAGGTAATCATCATCATGTCAGCCAAAGTACGTCCACTGCTGGATAAAATTCTCCCTAAAGAATGGGGGATATGCCATAATCGCCACGCTTGCAGACAGCTCGGCGATCGCAGTTTTATGGTCATAGTTCACAGAAAAACGCTGCTGCACGTTCTCTGGTAGGTATTCCCTCTGACGATTTCTAGGGCCCCACGAGATGAGATGGGGTGATGATGTTCTATGCCGTCACCAAACAGCAGGAGGTAGGTAATAGGTAGTTCGTAATGCACGTTTTAAATAGCACTGAAAGTCTATTACACGCTTGGATCAAACTCACATCTTTTATTTGTCAGTGCCGAAGAGGATAGCCGTCAATAACAGCGTAGAATGAGTGTTATCATTGCGAAAAACTAAAGAATATAAATTAAGCCATTACTATACAACTCATACAGTTTAACACGTAAATTAAGCAACTTATAGTATAAGCAGAACCTTTACGATCACGTACGGTACGATATCAATGTAACTTCCTTCCACTTACGCTGCGGTTGGGGAATAAACTCGCTGCCACGGTTTTCCTAAGAGACTACCGTATGATGCCCTTCCATAAAAGAAGTAAAAATGTTTCTGAAAGGTTGGTAAAGCGTGATGATGCCTCAGATGTTGCAAGCGTCCATAGGTTACGGTGACGGCACTCCTTCAGGTGGGCCGTAAATCTGCTTGGTGAATCAGCCGTAAAGAAAACACTATTAAATGCAGTCATACTTTGACCGAATTCTTTTATCTTTATTTATTAATTTAAAACGTATGATCTGTATCAAAAGAAATATAACATCTGTTAAGTTTACTGCGTGAAGCAACGAATTAAGGGCGCCTGAGATACGTCAATTGGTAGATAGGCTTTTGAGAGATTGCTATGGAAAGTTTTAATGGAGCGGTGAAGCAATGTGCGTGCAAGAGTTTTAAAAAAAGTGGTTCAGCGACTGTAGCATATGTAGAAGATTCAGTAATAATGAGGTTTTTGCCAAAAAAATTATACACCAAGCATTTCCGTCATCGATAGCTTAAAGAAACGGGAACAAGATTATAAAATGTGTGTCGTGGAGAGTTATAATCCATCAAAATTTTTTTTATCGATGAAAGGGGACATATACACTGTGTTCAAAGCTTTATGTGAAGATATAAGATAATTACTTGGTGCTTGACCTGCAAAACTTTCCAACGACTATACCCAAGAACAATACAACGTATCAAGGTCTGGCCTCCAAGAAGTCGTAATTGAATCATAAGGGTTTTAAGAGACGCTTTTTCCTGTGCAGATATTTCAATTACGCTTACGCTAACTAACCGACTTCTCTGGTGCATTTGGAAGAAAATAATCGCTATCAACCAGCAGTGGCATTATTTTCTGTTCTGGAGTTTACTTAACAAGGGTTCAATAGAAGTTTTATTGTCTTATTAAATATTTGAGGGCGGGTGTTTACATTTGGACGATATTATTATGAAGGCATAAATACACAATTTATGTACTTTAATAGTTTATAAACAATTTTGATTATTATTATATTGACTGTACCTGTGGCGTAGCGGCTACGTCAGTTGCCTCGCCTCTTCGTGTATCGGGTCCGAGTCCCGCGCCGGAAAAATATTTGTGTGACCCATAAATAGTTGTTCTGAGTCTGGATATAATTAGTGTCCGTCTATTATAAGTTTGTAAAGTACCCCACGACACAGGGATTCGATTGCCTAGTATAGGCGTTGTCTTAAAAAAACCGCTTACTTTTTTAATCGGCTTACTAAATATAAATAATTTTTGTGATAACCTTGTATTTTGAAATTAAAATTCAAGTCCATTATAAACTTATTTTATTTTGTTTCACAGAAAGGTATTTCTTTATTAAACAACTTAATCATCTTCGTGTTCATCAGACTGTGAACCAATAAACCTGCAACCAGGGTTGTAGTGATTTCATCACCGATACCATGTTACGCTCCGGTTGGCACTATCGCCATATGCTTTACAAACATATATATATATATATATATATATATATATATATATATATATATATATATATATATATATATATATATATATATCTAAATATATATATCTAATATATATATATATATATATATATATATGTGAGATTCCCTAAGGCGTGCTTTGTCTTTAAAAAAAATCCAAGCGATGAAATGGGAGCCGTGAGAGAAATAAAAACTCAAATTGCGTTGCTCTGAAACGAGATCCTTTTATTAAACAAAATGCTTTACACATTTTTCTATTTATAACTATATTATTAATAATAATAATAAGTACATCTGAAACGAGAAATAACATTTAAACTAACTATTTCACAATTAATGAATAGTTATAATATTTTACATTTAATATTCTTTATATTAAGTTGACAATATGGTTGACAACATTTAATCATAAATTTGACCAAAGAGAATATAATACTACATAGCCTGACCTACCACATTAATTGAAGTTTCCTTTCATATATATGTAAACCTTCATTTACATATATATGAAAGTAATTTTATTCCGAATTATAACAAATATTGCAAAATTTTCTTCATTTTTGTCATTATATTATGGCATTTCCATAATATAATGACAGTTTCATAATCTTATCACGAATTTTGTCAATAAAAGGTAGAATAATACTTAAGAATATTAATTCAGTCTAAGGTAATCCAAACATCTTAACTTTGAGTTTACATAACAATTTATAGCTTATTTAAACGCCAACTCGCCAACCTGTCCACTAAGCATGGATATTATGCTATATCCCTCAAACTGAGAAGGGAGGTTTTTGTCCAACAGCGAGCGTATTTGGTGATGATCTTATTCAGATGGACAGTATTTCATACAAACGCTTACGTCTAATTTACTCACTAGTGCTCGGTTATAATGAAGCGCGGATGAGGCGTTCGCGCAGATATATCGCAAAATTTCAGGGATCACATATTGTTCATCATTTGCCTTACGTACAGCATACATAGACTCACGCCTGTTTCCCAGAGGGATAGGCAGATACAACGGATTTCTATTTGTCACGATCTTTGCACACCTCTTTTGCCTCGTTTACTGTCATTATATTCTTCATACATGCTCGCAGGTTTAGGGTACTTCTGACCTGGCCTTTCTTAAGGACGTCTCCGATTTGGTTGTATGAGTTGATGTTCTACGAGGTCTTCCCCTTCCAGTTGTCCCATTGACAAGGGCCAGGTATACTTTTTTGTCAATCTTCTTTCATTCATCCTTTCTAAATGCCAAAACCATCTCAGCATACCCTTTTCTATCTTTGTGTCTACATTCTCTCTCACACCACAAAGCTCTTACATCACTATTTCGTATTCTGACTCTTAAAGTCACAACACACATACTTCTCAGAGCTCTCATTTCCACTGCATTTATTTTACTTTCATAATTTTTCTGCCATACCCAGTTTCAATTCCATACATTAAAGTTGGCACTACTCCATTGTGCACGGCCTGTCGAGCCTTTTTTGCGACTTGCTCACTGCTCATAAAGGCGTGTAGTGCCCCATTCACTTTGTTCCCCGGATTTACTCTTCTATCAATATCTTCATCATATTTCCCATCTCTCGTAAACAAAGTTCCCAAATATACAAACTCTTTCACCTGTTCGACTTTCTCTCCTCATCATGTATTCATCCCTCTCAAATACCATTACTTTAGTCTTGCCAAAATTCCTTTCCTTTCAAAAGCTTCATGCACATTTGTTACCATCGCCTGCAACTCGTCCGCCGACGACGCAAGTATAACTTGATTATCAGCGTAAAGAAGACATTTGATGAGTAACTAATTCATCTTTGTACCACATTTATTTTCTTTCAAATCTTTTAAACAGCTATCCATGAATAGTATTAATATATAATCAATATAACACCCTTTTGTATACTAAACCACTCAGTGTACGATCCGTTAATCCTCACGCAAGGTCTGGAATCCCTATTAAGATATTTCAGTGCTTGAACAAGGTTGTCGTCCAACCCATACGTGGACAGTACCGACCATAGCTCATTCCTCAACACTCTATCGTAGGCCTTTTCTTAGTCTACGAAGGTACAGTAGACCTTTTGGCTTTAGGCCAAAAACTGCTCTACTACGCTTCGCAGAGAAAAGACCTGGGGCTCTACCGGCTAAGTCACCGAACATCGATTTCTTAAATGGCGTTCAAATAAATAAAGGTTAAAAATTTAACGATTTAACGATTGATTAAGTAATTTTTAACCTTTATTTATTTGAACGCCATTTAAGAAATCGATGTTCGGCGACTTAGCCGGTAGAGCCCCTGATCCGTGCATCCCATTCCTTTTCAAAACGCCGCCTGTGCATCCCATATTTTCTCATCGGTTTCTTTCACAACTATTTCAACCAATACTTTCGCATACAACTTACCAACGACGCTGTGAATACTAATGGCACTATAGTTTTTACAGTCTTGCCGTGAGTCTTTCCCTTTACAAATTCTAATTAAATCCGCACGGTCACCCACGCGACACATTTGTTGTCCGAGCTCTAAGAACGCATATGCTTATATGATAAAAGTTATCAAATGTTAAAACTTAACGTGTACTAATCTTAAGAAAAGATTAACTATCCAACAAGTGAATTATTAGGAGTATTAGTTTTTAATCAAACAAGTTACGCTTTAAGTCGTGTAAAATTCCTAAATCATTCTAATTACTTGTTGTGTTTTATTATTACGAGTACCTTGGCGATTTCTCATTCTAATATTCATATGCAACCTAAATGGCGATGGGGTTGACGTATCCATGTGGATCAAAACCCCTTATTAATAAAAATAAAATAAAAACCTACATGGCTAACTACATTTATTTTTATATTACTCATTACTAATTAACTGAGAATGGATATTTCATGAGAACTCTGAGACACCTAACTTGAACTTGATATGTATATGTTATATTACTATAAGTTATGTATATATCGATTCATCATCATCATGTCAGACGAATAACGCCCACAGCTGGACAAATGTCCCCATCATGGTCAAAATACACAGAGACGCTGCTACCCATTCTCTAGAAGATATTCCCTCGGGGTCGATTTCAATGCCCCCCACGGGATGAAATGGGGTGGCGATATTCTTTGCCGTCAGCCACACACAGCATACAACAATTATGACATTTTAAACAATAATTCAGTATGTCAAATATGCCTTTCGTCACACGAATAACGATTTGACTTTATTGCATTTTGTAAATTTATCTTATTAAAATGAAGAGATTATACTAAGAATTGACCAAATTCTTAGTAGAATCTCTTATACTATCGTTAGATCATAGAGTTTTATTAATTAAGGTGACTTAGTTAACAATTAGTATGTTTTTAAATATATTTATCTAAACGATTAGAAATATCTTAAGCTTGGAGAATGTGACACATTTTTAGTATAAATACTAGTATAATTGGTCAGAAATGGCAGTTGTGAGGTGGTAGAAGTGCAACAATGCGTGCCATCATCGTTTTATTGACTATTGTAGCGGCTGTGGCAGGTATGTTATTATTTATTTATTATTTTAATATAAAAAACCAAAAATTTAAAAAAAAATTGTTTTACATTTACAGTTTTGTTTTCACTTACTAATAACAAACGTCTTTGTGTGATGTTATATTAAAAATACTTCATGATTCTCCTAGTTGCTTGCTTGCTTATCGTATGGGTAGTGGTAACCCTAGTGTCAGAGTTATTCAAACCGCCCAGTAGGCCTCTGACATGGCTTAACGACTGTTGTCTAATGACTACAACCGGGACCGACAGCTTAACGTGCCCTCCGAAGCACGGAGACGCTCAGAAATTAAACCACTTCGGCGGTCACCCACCTATGGACTGACCGCGACCCTAGTTGCTTAACCTCGCCGATCGCTTACGGACCGGGGAGAGCATCTAGCTATGAGCGCCTCCTCCTTCTCTCCTCTTAATTACTAATTCTCCTAGTAAACCTATTGTATTCGCATGGAAAATGTGTATTATTTAATTTTATGTTATGATTTTATTCATTACCTTTGCAGCTGTCCCTGCCAACCCGCAAAGGATTGTAGGTGGTTCTGCGACCACCATCAACGCTTACCCTACCATAGCCGCCTTACTGTACTCATGGAGTGGTGCCACTTTCTCGCAGTCTTGCGGAGGCTCCATTCTCAACAACCGATCAATTCTGACAGCTGCTCACTGCACTATGTAAGCAATTGTTAAATTTTAACACTTTTTGTTATGCGTTGAATAAAAAAGCACAAACTTATAAATTACATTATGTTTCAGTGGTGACACTGCCGCACGTTGGCGCACCCGTGTTGGTTCCACTAACTCCAACAGCGGCGGTATTGTTCATAATACTGCTAGCATCATTAACCATCCTAGTTACAACAGCCGCACCTACGACAACGATGTTTCTATTCTTCGCCTCGCATCCAACATTGTCTACGGCACCGGCATTCAGGCCGCTTCTATCGCTGGGTCTAACTACAACCTCGGTGACAACCAGGTTGTGTGGGCTGCTGGATGGGGTACCACTTCTGTAAGTTATAACAATCAATTCGAACTGTTATATTTAAAGTAATAAAAAGCTATATACTCATTATACGTTACGCGGCACCATTTCTAGATACAACTGTAAAACAAAGGCGTCTGCCATACGGCAGACGCCTTTGTAAAATACATAAGCATGTCGCTAATATAATTATGATCTTGTAATGAACAAGCTACTTAATTAAATTTAAATTTTCAATTTAGTCTTAATGTACTTATTAAAAATCAGTTTATTAACTCGTGAACGATTATCATACAAGTGTGTCTAAACGAAAATAAAATGTTTTATCATTCAAAACATTTATACCATACATATATGCAGCATTATAGTAAACGTAAAATGCTAATTCCATCATAATTTTTACCGAATTCTTATATATCCATCTATTGTTTCCAACTGAAGATAAAGTATATAGAAAATAAATATCAGTCAATTAGATATTCTTTCTGGTTAAGTCTACGCATAAGAAAATGGTTTACTTATTTTATCTTATATTGTCTTACAGCAAGGAGGTTCTCTATCACCCACTCTCCGTCACGTCCAAATCTGGACTGTGAATCAGAACACTTGCAACGTGCGTTATGGTGGTGCCATCACCGCCAACATGTTGTGCTCCGGCTGGCTCGATGTCGGCGGCCGCGACCAGTGCCAGGGTGACTCCGGTGGTCCCCTCTACCACAATAACGTCGTCGTCGGTGTCTGCTCTTGGGGTAACGGTTGCGCTCAGGCTTTCTTCCCTGGTGTCAACGCTCGCGTTTCCCGTTTCACCACTTGGATCCAGTCTAATGCCTAAAAAAAATAATAATTTTTAAGAAAATTATGTTAAAATAAAAATTATGACAAATAATGTAAAACTGTCTTTTATATTTACATCCTATGCAATAACAGAATAGGCACACTTTTGAACCATATTTTTTGCTCATAAGTATGTTTGTATGAGATCTTTATAATTGACCCCAGGACAATATTTTGTGTGATGAGCACAATAATTATTTTTCTGTGTCTGGGTGTAATTTTTATGTACGTTTTTAGAAATATATAAGTATTTTCTCTGTAATAGCAAAGATAGTAGGGATCAAATAACAGTGTGTAAGTTGTCCCAAGAAAGTCATTATTATTTTATTTATTTAATTACATAAAGATAAAGACAATACTGTGTGGCTGCCGGTATAGAATATTGCCATCCCATCTCATCCCAATGGGGGCGTAAAAGTCGTTCTATAACAATCATACTGGAATCGCCAACCTGCCTGCCAAGTATAGCATTTATGGCATATCACTCTAAATGATGAACACAACTTTATTGTGGAAATATTTTTGGGAGGCCTTTGTCCAGCCTTCGACGTCATTGGGTGGGCATGATGAAAGGAAGAAGTTTTATTTCGTTTGTTTAATATTACAACACAAATATATAAAAAAAAAAAAAAAAAAAAAAAATGTAAGTAGCTGCCACACCATGCACTGCATGGTAATTTGTGATATGATATTTAGCTAGCTTATATTAAGTTATTGCCAAAGAGAACATCAATAATAAAATAAATAAATAATATAAAAAAAGGTTTTTATTCACGTAGACTTTAAAAAAGCGCTTGTAAATGTAGTCAGAAGTAAGTCTGTAAGTCAGAACATGTTTTCAGTAATATATAATTAATTTATAATTATTTCTAGGTACATATAGATATTGAGGTACACGAATTGTTAGAAATAATTTACAATAGGATTTATTTTATAATAGTAACGATATTTAGCTAACTTAAATTAAGTTATTGTCAAGGATCATGTGTAGGTTTAATTATCTAAATTTTAGCTATGTTTTTACTACATATTGTCTGAATGGTTCTGCCTATATTAAGGTACGAATTAAATGTTATTATTATGGCGGACCTTGTGTTTATAACGACGGTCGCGCTTTAATGCTACCACCGGGTCCAATGCGCCCCAACTGTAAAGACCCAGCGAAACAAACTCAGCGGGTGTCTCTACTACCGATTTCAACACGGCCCAGTTAAGACGCTCCGGCGAAACATACTCAATGGGGCTTATACACGAGTAACGAAACGAGTAATTATTTAGCAGGCAAACATAATATATGCCCGATCGGTTGTCTGATCAAGTATTTAATTTAGGTTTAATATATTAGAAAGAGAAAATAAAAATATCAAAATAAAAGTAACATTAATCATTTTGAGACACAACCAACAGTTCTGAAATTCGTAGAATATTTAAATAATAGATAGTTTTATTACAGAAAGTTCATGTAACATAAAATATTACTCATGTCTATATGGCTATAAGATCCCCAGCGGACTATGTGCAGGTAGATGCCGACCGCCAAATTTCTTTATCGTCAATGTAATCCTCGTGTTTAGGTTTAGTTATCGAAATTTAAAGTTTTAGCTATAGGTATTTTTATTACATATGTCTGAATGGTTCGGTGTATGTTAAGGTACGAATTCAATATATTATTATTATGGCGGACCTTGTGTTTATAACGACGGTCGCGCTATACGTATGTACTTATTGATTAGCCCCACAGCTATGTGCAAGTTAGTCCGGAAGTGAGGTACGCCGCACAAGTAGTTGGAAGCCATCCGGCAGATTGCAAACCATGCGATCTGATACGTAACCTTTTTGTTATATTGTAACTATCATTTACAATGTTGTTAACATTATAAAGACTAAATCTAGCATATTCTAGTAAGGTCGGTAGATAATGTCTGGCTTTAGATTAGGTATGTGTACCGGTCAGATAATATAAACGCCATAAAGCTTAGTGAAAACAGTTGATCAAGAATAAGAAACAATATAGATATAGCATCATGTCAGATTTTCTACACTAGCAAACTATGGGTCAACCATCCCATACCATACAAAAGATCACTAGATGTCCTGCGTATACAGTACAACTATGTTTTCAAAATGCTTTTGAAACTGCCACGGTTTTGTAGTGCCTCAGAGATGTTTGCGATGGCTCGGACGAACGATTTCCACGCTGTCATCCGCATAAAAACCGCATTCATCCTAAGAAGAGTAAGAGACAGTAGCAACGGCAATTTTAATATGAACATTTTAGCAGATTCACCTGAAATAAACATATTTCTATCTGTATTTCGGTCCTTTAACCTTAAATGCTTGTTCTCTGAGGCCACGAGAGTCACACCCACATCTACTAGTTGCATTGATAACATAATTACCAACTTTGATGTATCTGAGAAGTGTTTGGTGGCTGGTGTTCGCTCTGACCATAAATGCCAAATAGTAAAGATAAAAAATGAGATAAATATAAATAAACAAAAAATTAGTTTTAGACCTTTATCAAAATCTAATTTAGGAAAGTTCAGTAATAACCTGGAGAAAAGTTTGTGCCATCTATTGCCAAACAAAAGTAACCCTAACGATATGTACACTACATTATTCCACTGTATTTGCAAAGAATTTAATAAACCTTGTAAAATAAAAAACATAACAGTTGACAGTAATAAGATAAAATTTTGTTCTTGGGCAACTCAAGGCATTAGACTGAGTAGAGATTTTTTATATGAGTTGTATGACAGAAGGTCCCTGATGTCAATTTTATTAATTATGTTAGAACATATTCAAAAATTTTTAAAAAGGTTTGCATTCAAGCTAAATCTTTATATATAAGAGATAAAATTAAAAAATCTGATAATAAAATAAAATCAGCTTGCCAAATAATTAATACTGAAACTGGTAAAAGTAGATTAAGAGATCAAACATTAGTATTGAATATTGGTGATGAACTGGTTTCAGACAAGCTTACCATTGCCAATTTTTTAGCTGCTTTTTTTGCAAATATACCCGTGGATATTACTAAGTGTCTCGCATCATCACCAGATGTGGCTGAACTCTTTTTAAATCAAAGCTTAAAACAAACTGTGCCTAAATTTAGTTTTAAAGCCGTAACAAGTGATGATATTATTTATAATATCATCACTTGTTACTCTTAAAAGCTTTTAAGCTTTTAAGAGTATTAAAAGGAAAGGCACAGAAGATTTGTGGGGACTGTCCGTTAAAGCAATTGAATCAATCATACTAAACATTGCTACAATCCTTGCAGCCATCTTCAATGGCTGTATAAGTGATGGTGTCTGTCCCGATTTAATGAAAATAAGTAAGATAGTACCCGTTTTCAAGGCAGGTTGTTCAAAAAATGCTACGAATATCTCAACGCCTATCTCAATACTGCCAGTTTTAAGCAAAATATTTGAAAAGCTGATGCTCAGCCAAATGTTGTCGCACTTTAACGTGAATGAGATATTGCATAACAAGCAGTTCGGGTTTACAAGGGGCCGCTCTACTCAGGATGCAGGTTGTACATTAATTAGGTCAATATTGGAGGCTTGGGAGGGATCACAGGATGCGCTGGGAGTTTTCTGTGATCTCTCTAAGGCCTTCGATTGCGTTGATCATCGTACGCTCGTTGTTAAACTGAAGTACTATGGAATATCTGGCACATCTCTTGATCTTGTGATGTCCTATTTATCGGGGCGACAACAGATGGTTTCGATAGGCGGTGTCACTTCGGCACGTCATCCTGTGAAAATGGGGGTGCCCCAAGGATCTATATTGGGCCCATTTTTATTTCTAGTTTATATGAATGATCTCCCTTATCTGGTAGAGAAAGTATCAGACATAGTTTTATTCGCTGATGATACGTCGCTCATATTTAAAGTAAATAGACAGGATAAAGATCTTGTTGAGCATAATAAAACACTCAGCCTTATATCAGAATGGTTTTTGGCAAATAATCTCTTGTTAAATGCAGGGAAAACTAAATGCATCAGGTTCTCATTGCCGAATGTGACTCAAATTGTACCAACAGTTGCACTTAATGCGGAAATATTAGATTTAGTCCCATCGACCGTATTTTTAGGATTGACACTTGATTCAAAATTGCAATGGGGTCCTCAGATTGAAAAGTTAGCAGGTAAATTAAGTTCGGCTTCCTATGCTGTCTGGAAAATAAGGCAATTGTCAGATGAACAAACTGCTAGATTAGTGTATTTCGCGTACTTTCATAGCATTATGTCGTATGGCATTCTGCTGTGGGGTTCGGCGGCTGACATAGTTACTATTTTTGTATTAGGTTATTGGGTTAGTTAAAAGTTATTCTGCTAATTCAGTTCTGTCTTTCTACAATGGTCGACAGTATGTTGGTGTAGGTACTATTGATCGTTTTCGTATCAATTTTGAGCACCATCTTATTAAAGTAGTTGCCCTATTAACTCATTAGGTCTCTCAGAGGTCTTCCCTTTTTGATTTTCGTGGTTATTGAGGCCTCTTTGAAGTATCTTCTAACATTTCAATTTCACACTTTTTCTTGGTGCGACATGCGAAGTACGACTTCGCATGTCGCACCAAGAAAAAGTGTACACATGACTATTATAAAGGAGGTTTTATGTCCTTAATTTTAATTGATATTTTTAATATTACACCAGTTAAGAAATTTTATTAATACCAGCTGCATTGGAATCTGCCATGCTGGGAAGCAAGAATATATAGATCAGCATAGATATGCCAATATGTTTATCCTTGCTTTCCAGTTTCCTTAGGAAAACGTTATTGCATCATAACAATATGAAACTAAAAAAGTGTTCTCAAAAGTGGCTCGTCAGCACAAGAATTTAGTATTCAGCCAACGAACTTGGTTTTACGTCATTAGTTCAAAGGCAGAATTCGTATTCGGAATTTGATTTGAGAAGTTCACTTCTCAGCTTACCGAGACTTCGGTCAATCGGGACTTGTCTAATTATTTTCATCCGAAATTATCCTCAATTTTTAAAAACGGGATATTACTAGCGATTCTGTCTTTTACACCACTAAACTAATTTAAACGTCATTACACATTCATTGTTTATTTTTACTCCGTATTTCGCACCTAAACTAAATGGTCACGATTAAATATGCCATATTCTTTTCATCAGAACTATTTTAGATTGGAATGCAATATTATTCCAATTAGTTTACTTGGCATTACATAAAATTGGAAACACTGTAGCTTATTTTTGCAGGAATTCAATACGAGCTTACTAATTCAAAACCTTAATTCTGCAAAATTTTGGTTGTGTCGACAGTCATTGCATATATTTCATATAGTTTTTGTTTCCGCCTAGAAAGAATAACAGGGCCACCCCATACCGTGGGTTTCGTAAGAGACGACTAAGATATACACCAGTTAGTCGGGCAGCAGCGCAACCTGTGTACTAACTACCACCTAACTGCGGCTGCCAACTCTCATAATAAGCGTGGTGACTAAGGCAAATCCCTCTAGATGGCAACGTAATAGGCAGTTTTGCGGAGGCCTATTTCCAGCAGTGGACGATATCAGGCTGATAATGTAAGGGTTTTATATTCAGAACTTTGGAATTAATATCAAATGAATATCACACAGATCATCCTAGCCCCAAACTAAGCAAAACTTGTACTATGGGTACCAGGCGACGATATACATACTTATATAGATAGATAAATACTTATATACATAGAAAACATCCATGACTCACAAACAAATATTCGTTCACTGATATACTACATATACTACTTTTCTCTTGTAAATACATACTTATATAGATAATTACACCCAGACTCAGGACAAACAGACATGTTCATGCACATAAATATCTGTCTTGGGTGGGAATCAAATACACGACCTCCGGCGTGAAAAGCAAGCATTTGCCAACCACGCCAACAGGCCCGTCAAATGGGGCTCAATCTCATGTAGAATGCGTGTTATGTTACCAAATCCCAGTTACTTTTCGCCCTTAAGGCTGTATTGGCCTTTAGTACGACAATTGACTGGGGTTTGCCAACATACACGCGTTCTTATTATTCTTTCTATGAACCCTACAAATTGAACGCAACGCACGTGACGTTAGACGAATAGAGCACAGATTTTAGTAATAAAAGAGAACGGCAGAATTAGTATCGCATACTTCGGTTGTTGTTCAGCTATATAATTTGTACCACTTGTTAAGACAACTAAGGTATTGATTTTAATGTTAGTATAATATTTTTAGAACTTGGAATTAATTAATAAAATCAAAAAGAATATTTCAATTATTTTCAATAAATAAACGTTATAAAATCGTAAACTAAACGCAGTTACGTTTACAGAAATTGCCATGAGTAAAATAATATAAATGTCGAAATTATAATTAATTATTTATAAATGGGAACAACATTACATATAAATCATATAATTATAGGCTTATTTATTATACCTAAGAAAGCACAGTAGTTGCATTAAATCGAAATAATTAATGATTTAGAATAGGAACGATTTTCGTCGTCAATATTTTTTTTGTTCATGGCAATTATTTATTGACAGGCAAAGACAATCTGTCAGGTATTTATTGCTGTTGTTTTGATACATGTCATCAATTTAGCAAATAATCTTGCAGATATTACGTGAGTTCAGCATCAGTTCCTCCGTGCTATATTATATATCTGTTGACAGTGGATTCACGAAAGGACGCTTTATCATTTAATTAAAATGACGAGTTTGCAATGTGTTAATTGCAACATTCGTTTGCCCCGACTAAGAAGACAAGCATTATCCGAAGAGAGTGAAGTTCTCAATAAACCCAATGTTGCTTTGTGCTATGTGATAATTATTGTTTGGTACTTATAAGAAGATATTCTTAGATGAAGTAATACTAAGGATAAATCAATAATAATATCAATCAAATTAATGTAGTTACAAAAAACAAAGAATCTATTGTTTTATTTACCTCCACTAAAAACCTCATATATAACCCCTAGCAAGCTCTCACAAATGTACACTGGGTTATGAACTATGTAATTAATGGAAATAAAGACCTTTTCATTATTTCAACAAATAATAGCTTTTTGCATCTTCCTAACCTAACTCGCGACCCGTTTAGGGTTTTCGGGACAGGTTCGGAATAAATCCATGTAAAAAACTATAAAAAGAGCTAAAACATTTACTTTATCAACATAACAATGTTTATGTAATAATAATAATAGTATCTAGGGACATTGTCACACAGATCATCCTAGCCCCAAACTAAGCAAAGCTTGATACGATGGGTACCAGGCGACGATATACATACTTATATAGATAGATACATACTTAAATACATAGAAAACATCCATGACTCAGAAACAAATATTCGTGCTCATCACACAAATATTTGCACTTACCGGGATTCGAACCCGGGACCACCAGCTTCGTAGGCAGGAACACTACCAACTAGGCTACGGTGTAAATATAATATGTAACAATCTTCATTGGTACACTAGTTAACACTAGCATTTCATTGCCACATCAGTAGACAGACTTTGATATTTACAGTATCTTTATTACTTAGGCAGTAAGAGTGATTTTCGAAATGCAATGTTTCCACGGTCATGGGGTTGACCCACAGATTACCAGACGTAACCTTAAAATAAAACTGGCTATAACTTTTATATCCCAAGTTCTAAAAATCTAAGAAATTAAAAATGCCTTTTCTATCACATTAACCACCAATTAAAACATAAAATATCCCGTAACACGAAATTTTACTAGCGGTACAAAAGCCTCATACATTTTTGCCGTTTACCTTTTAACAGTACGTCACGTACTGTTAAAATTTATGTACGTGTCGTCGAGACGATGAAATGTCACATTTACTTATATATTCCTGCCAAACTTGTCAGCTGTCGCTATATAGAAATGACCGCCGTACGCTGTAAAAGTTTGGACGTCCCTATTGAATCACCATTTACCTATACTTACTTATCGTACGGGCAGTGGTTACCTCAGTGTCAGAGTTGTTTAAACCGCCTATAATACCTCTGACATGGCTTAACGACTGTTGCGTGATGACCCCTCCGAAGCACGGTGACACTCACAAATTAAACCACTATGGCGGTCACCATCTATGGTCTGACCGCAAGCTTAGTGTGTGAATAATGCTTGCCTTAACCTCGCCAATCATTTACACACCAGTACGATCATCTACTTATAAATACATACATAGACTCACGCCTGTTTCCCAGAGAGGTAGGCAGAGACAACGCACTTCCATTTGTCACGATCCTTCACCTTTCGCTTCGTATACTGACATTATATTCTTCATACATTCTTGCCGGCTTGGGGTACTTCTGACCTGACCTTTCTTAAAAACGTCTCTGATTTGATCAGAGAATGTTCTACGAGGTCTTCCCCTTTCAGTTGCACCATTCACACAGGCCAGGTATACTTCTTTTGTCAATCTTCTTTCATTCATACTTTCTAAATGGCCAAACCATTTGAGCATACCTTTTTCAATCGTTGTGAATTCATCCTCTTTACCTATAAATACTCATAACTTAACTTAGTATCATGCCTTTTGATCTGTTTATTAATTGTTATTGTAATTTTATTATAATCACATTTGAACATACTCATATAATCACACTGCACTTAAAGATAAGGTAGACATATTAGTTATCATTCTTATCACACCAACACAGTAAGCGATTTATAGATCGGGTTTATACACATACTTACGTAGATAATCACCGTCTAATATAGATTTTTCAACATCGCTACTTGATTACGGTAAATGTAAAAAAGTTTTTGAAACGTATGACAACACATAGACAGCATCATTTTTATATTAGAGGGCGACAAACGAGCAAGTGGGTCACCTGATGATAAGTGATTATTGCCGCCCATGGACACTCGCAACACCAGAGGAGTCGCGAGTGAATTGCCGATTTTAAGAGTCAGCAATCAAGTTTTGCTAACCATTTCCCCCACCCCAATAAGCTCTGGCGACCTTACTTACACGCAGAAACACAACATTAAAATTATTAATGTTATTATTAAGGAATGTCTTCTGTAAGGTGGAGGTACTTCCCCAGTCGGCCTGCTTTTTGAGCGAATGAACGCTGTGCCATACCTGTTTAAAAAGCGAGCTCATAAAGATAAGCTTACGTTCAAGCGTAGAAGCCCCCGTCAGGTTCACGCAGGAATTCCCCAAGATTCCGTCCTTGCCCCGCTCCTGTTCTCGCTCTACATAAGCGATATCCCCAAACCCAAAAAGGGCCAGCTAACCCTCTTCGCCGACGATACAGCTCTCTACTACTCCAGTATGAGCCCGTCCGCCATTCAGAAAAAAAAACCAATCCTCCGCCAACGCCCTAGGCGAATGGTTCAGGAAATGGAGAATCGAAATCAACCCGACCAAGAGTGCAGCCGTGCTCTTCACGAGGTTAAATCCCATTCCCACCATCGATCCCATCCAAATGTTCGGTAAACCAATCCCTTGGGAGAGGAATGCCAAGTATTTGGGGGTGATCCTAGATCGGAAGCTAAGCTTCATCGAGCATCAACGGTACGTTCGTCACCGTGCCGTATTCGCTCTTAGCCGATGACACTGCCTCCTGAATGCAAGCAGTAAAATGTCCCTTGCCAACAAGGGGACAATTTACAAGACTTGCATTCGACCCATGATGACCTATGCGAGCCCGGTGTTTGCTTGCGCTAAAGATAGGTTCATCCATCTCATCCAACTAGTCCAGAATAGATTCATGCGACCAGCCGCGGGCTCATCGCGGTTCGTCCGCAACAAAAGCCTCCATGCCGACCTCTAATTGGCTACCATCAAGCATTGAATGAAGCAAACGTCCAAACGGTACTTGGCCTCTGCCACTCACCATCCAAGTCATTTAATACAGGTACATAAGTAGTACAGGCGGTCAACTACAGCCCCCTCCGACTTAAACAACTCAAGTAAGCACTGTCGTCCCAGGCACGTCTTAGACGACCCGGACGACAAGATCACTATTTAACTCGATCAGATAAAGTCACTTAGAGACTCTCGCAACACTACGTTGAGGTTGTGGAATGAAATCCCTGCTACGGTTTCCCCAAGAGACTACAGCATGGGGCCCTTCATAAAGGGAGTTGTAAGGTTTCTAAAGGGCCAGCAACGCGCTACTGATGCCCCTGATATTACAAGCGTTCATAGGCTACGGTGACCACTTACCATCAGGTGGGCCGTATGCTTGTTTGCCAACTAAGTTGTATAAAAAAAAATTAAATAAAAAGAAAAAAACTGCACACCAACCGATACTACGTACTCGCCGGACAAGAGTACGATCGCGAACGAGTCGCGACCACCAGCGTCCTCCATGACCCTTAGTTTGCATTCGAATCGGATCCCTCTCTGGACCTAAACTGGAAAAACGGCCCGCGTCGCGTATTAACGTAGAGCGAAAATTGCACAAAACATCACTAAAACGAAACGCCCTCTCTCATCTCCCCGCCAGTAACCACCCAGAGTCGAGGTTCGAACCCCAAAGGGGTTGCCCTAGATTGTAGTTTTGAATTTGCTAGACGGTTTGAGCCCACGCTCACCTATATAGTCCCCTATATAGTCACCTATATAGTCCCCTATATAGTCACCTATATAGTCATCTATATAGTAAAAAAGAAGCGTAGAAGCAGTCAAGTAGGTAACTCTTCTTCTGGCAGAGTATCTCAGTAGCTGCCACGTCATGCACGGTAGGGAAAAAAAAGACGATTCCACAATTTTTTTTTTTACGGAACAAATGATTTATGAATTTGAATCCATCTACGTGACCCGCTCACGTAAAGGTGACAGGCGAGTTGAATACTGACCACAAGGAAGGCACTGAGTCAACTCAAACAACCCAGTTATGTTTGTATGACAACTTGCGCTTCATTATCTGATTATCGTGACAGAGATAATTTTAATGATATATATGTTTAAATGAAATTTGAACAATGTGAATCGATAGGTTTGGAGGAGCTTAAGTTATATCGGCGCGAGGTTTTTGTTTGACATGAATAGAAAGCATTAAGATAATACATTTGTATGTAATTGAAAACTAACGTAGGCAGATATTGATTTTACGGTGAGTCAAGTGATGTTTAGCAACAGGGTTTGATAAAGATATATCTCATTAATGCTCTAAATATACTCGATATTTTCTTCGATTCTGAACATAATATTGCAGTCTAGATTCTAATTACCTAAAACGTGTAAAGCCCTTAAAGATCTTTAATATATTATTTCAATATTGCAGATATGTTCATTTTTTAACCACAAGTCTTCAGTTTTTATTTGAGCAGATTTGACGAAAAATGGCGAAATCTTAATGACAGATCATACTTATCAGATCAGATGTTCGCTGAAACGCAAGTAGACCGTTTTTTAAATACTATGCGCAAAAGGTGTGCATCTTTGGTGCGCAGGGTGCGGGCTAGCTCAAACAGTAGGTATACGGGCAATGGTTGCAGACAGGCTGGACTGCATCTATGTAAATCACTGCTGTGCAACTTCGCATGGAGTGGTGCAGCGGTGATTGTAATACATATTTAATTTATTTGTTATTTTAGTTTTTAAAATTTTTGTAATTTACTAACATAGGCTTAAGTTTTTGTTCTTATGTATTACTAACCAAAAATGAGGCATAGATACTTGAAAATAAAGGATTTATTATTATTATATTATATCTTATATAATATAATAATAATAAATATATATTGGACGTCTTTCGGCTGATATGATGATGATCTTATATTTATTATACAAAGTGCATAATGTTGTTGTACGGGACACGATGAGAAAATGACATATAAGATATAACTCAACGTGACCATATCACCGTCACTACAATAGAATATTCTATATACGGTGACAACCTTTCGTTAAACGTTTCAGCCATTATCAGTGAAGCCCGTGATAATATCGACTTAAACACCATTTTTTTTTGTATAGTGAAAACTTCTTTAGCGACGTTGTGCGAGTTTAAACTTGCGCCCGAACATGTATCTTCCATTTTCCATCGGCAGTCCCCAAAGAATGCCCCGCATGTCTTTTTCATACTTGATATCTACATATAATACGATAGGTATTGTTTCACGAAAACAGATGTATGTATATAGATACAGATATATAATTACTTCGACTCAACAACACGGTCAAATGGCTCCAGAGTCAGCGCATTCACCTAAAAACATACTGCGTTAATTTTGAAAAATTACTTCGCTTTGTAAAAACTAGGATTATTCCTTTTTCCGTGAAACATTTTTCACAGTAAAAATAATGTGGAACATTTTTCAGCATTCTTAACCGTCGTTTCAAGTTTCAACATTTTTTTTACTTTCAAGAAGAGGTCGTTTTCCATTTACCAAATTCTTTTACCAAATTCTTATTAAAAAACGTACATACTTATTAAATAGTGCCATGGATATGATATAATCTTGTAATTGAGACATACTTTAACATAACTTTATTTATGGAATACCGTAAGAATTAAAATGATAGAACTCCGCTTTTGTAGTAAGTTTACTTAATAAATTAATCAACATTCGAATTGTTAGACTAAGCAACTCCATTAGACTCGACAACCAGCGAAAAATGACAGTAACAAGTTTGTTGGCATTCTGCCAATACCCTGACTATTTCATCCCTCTAAGCAGTGAAATATCCACAATGCTGACATACACTAACGTTTATCTATTAGAGAGGGAATTGAGACGCCTTACTTGCACCGCTATGGATGCGTACATAGTATAAACATTTAGGTTTTATGCTTAAAGTGAATGTGGAGATGTTTAGCATGACACGAATCTCGATGAGAGCTTCTTCAGTGTGTCTAATGACGTTTTTGTGTACGCTATACATTTGATGATCCACATTCTATAACATGGAAAGTCTAATTAATGAATATACTAAATAGAGAACGGTACTGTGTCTACGCACTAATTTGTGTTGTTTTGCTCAAAAAATGCTCTAAAATGCTTTTGCTTAAAAAATGCCACGATTAGGACCAAGCTATCGACAACAACATCTTAACGACGCAACGGGCATGCAACAAGCAGCAGCTTGATAAGATCTAAGCTTAAGACTTCGAGCATTCAGCTGTGCTCGAAGGCGTAAGAGCTGTTTTTTTACGAGTCTACTTTTGACGCTGGTCTAACAGTAGCGTGTTCAACAGTAGTTTTCCAAGAACCGAAATTATGATTTTTCCGTAATGAATATCTAACAGTAATAGCCCGAAGACTGGAAGATGGCGGTATTACACCTGGTGCCTCGAAGAACACGTAAAGCTGTTCGTGTCGCCAGTAGTTCCATTGGATGATGAGAGTGATGGAATAGAAAGTGTCCCTGTGTTGGCGCACACACTTTTGTACTATAACTTGTCTCGCACAGATGGTTAGTCTTCATCAAGTGGCTGCCATTGCGGAAATTTGACCAGGAGGACATTATTTATTACTTTTGCACAAGATTGTACAGAAGCGGACTTAATGCCGAAGGCCTTCTCTTCCAGTCGACCTTTAGGTGATGCAGAAATATTATTGTGTATTAGTGAGTTTTTTTTTTCGTTTTATAAGTATAAATAAGAGAGCACAGGTATTATTTAGACAATAATTAGCTTAGAGCATGTTAAACGCTATATAACTCATGCAACATACCATGGAGGATGACCCTTGATTTTGTCGGCTTCGGGTCGGTGCTTTAAAAATAAATATAGATTAAATTTATAAACTTTAGCAGACTGTGTATAAAATTTTAATATTTTTGTTGATTCTAAATAGTGATATTTCACTATATATGAATAAAAAACATATATATTTTTTTTAATTTATGAACACCAAATCGCATATATCCTAATAGAAAATTATGCATTGCTTTGAATCCAAGTAGCTAGTTTAGAAACCCGAGCATTCACTCCAGGGTATGTTGCGGTAGCGCAGCCGTAGCCAAATGAACAGACCCCCACAAGGACTCCATTATGGTAGAGAGGGCCACCAGAGTCACCCTGGCACTGGTCGCGGCCGCCCACGTCGAGCCAGCCGGCACAAAGCATGTTTTGAGTAATGTTCATACCAAGAAGACTATACCGTGAAGCGCAGTTAGACTGGTTTACAGTCCATATTTGAACATGGCGCAGTAGATCTGTACTTGTACCTCCGGCCTGCAAAATAAAAGAAATAGTTTTCAACCATGGAATATATCGAATATATATAAGGTCAGGTGCAGACACAAGAAAGGACATTCAGACACCAAGGTTGTCACCATTTTCAGCATAATCAGCCTGATTTCGGCCACTGATAGGCGTTTCCTACGCCCCAATAACGGTTTTGTCGTGCCGCTTGGCATGCGAGTTGGTGACCGCAATAAGGTGATATCTAATTACACAGTTGGCGCTTCTACGTGTCTAGCGGGCTAAAGGCGACTAAGGGATCTTAGTCGCCTTTTACAATACCCACGCGATGATATCGGGTGTTCCTATTATTTTTTTGTCGGAAACTATACGGCAGATATTCATTTGAACGGCATTTATAAACTTCTGGCGTCATTCTAATCTCAAACTTCTGTTAAAAAAAGCTGGCATGTTTCATACTATAATGATCAATCATATAAGATAAGGTATTTTATCATACCTATTTTGTAATTGCAGCGTGTTTTAAGATTAACGGCTCGTGTTTGTTAATCCTATGATGAACGGGTGTATCCTTTTAATGTTATTTTGAATGATGATACTCTAGCAGTTTTTTATTCAAAAACACTGTTCATCTATGATGTCCAGATGTGAAAAATATAGCATTTTCAATGATAGCCAAAATGGATTTCGCAAGAACAGATCCACTGTTTTGGCCGTCTACAAGTACATACAAGAAGCACTCAAAATTATTGATAATAAAAAATACGCTATTGGACTGTTATTAGACATGACCAAAGCGTATGATAAAGTACAATTCGATATACTATTGAATAAACTTTACAACATAGGTATCCGAGGAAAAAGTCATGACTGGTTTACATCTTATTTAAAAAACAGAGAACAAGTCGTAGAAATAGAACACTACAATACACAAACACAACACATTGAACTAATTAGATCACAAAACATACCTGTAAACGCCTCCATACCACAGGGAAGTGTCATAGGATGCCTATTGTTCTTAGTCTACATAAATGATCTCCCTAACCACATAAATGAAACGTGCGTATTGTTTGCCGACGACGTCTCTATTTTAACATCATGTAAAAATAACCAAAACCTGAACCAAACACTAACATCTATACTTGATACCACAACATGCTGGATGAACGAACATAACCTTGAAATTAACTTTAGTAAGACAATAATAGTCACTTTCCACCCGCGACAAAAAACCCCAATAAATATAAATTTTAAATACAAAGGATCCAAGTTAGAAATAGTTAATAAATTCACCCTTTTAGGCCTAGACATAGATACACACATAGACTGGAAACCACACATACAGAAAGTAAAAACAAAGCTATCTAAATTTGCATATGCCCTCAGAGAAATAAAGAAAACTACAGATCTCAAAACAGCAATAGTAACATACTATGCGTACGCGTTCGCTTGGCTTAAATACGGAATAATATTATGGGGTAACAGTACAGACGCACCTTCGCTATTTACAATCCAGAAGAAACTTATAAGAACATTGGTTAACATAGAAGACACCGACTCATGTAAACCACACTTCAAAGAACTAAACATCCTAACACTACCCTGTCTCTATATATTTGAAATTTGCAAATTTGTAAGGAAGTACCCACAATTCTACAGCAAAAGAGAAGACATACAAACAGAAATCAAACTTAGACATGGAAATAGACTCAACCTGCCAACTTCACGATTAAAAATGCACTCCTCTAGTGCGTTTGTCACGTCAACAAAAATCTACAATAAATTACCTGAACACATAAAAAACACAGAAACAAACAATATATTTATAAATAAACTAAAACGATTTCTCTTAGATAAAACCTACTACACAATTGACGAATACTTCAAAGATAAATTCCTCCTAGAGAAACGAAGATAATTAGAATAACCAAGTAGTACCTAATACATCTATTTACCTTATCTACCGTGCAATATCTTTAATTACTTACTACTTAGTTAATAATAAATTACAGCTAATATATAAATAAATATATAAAATAATTACCAAATTGATAATTTAGAAAATATCTATTAAAAATAAATAAATAAATATATAAATAAATAAATAAATATAGAAATACTAATTATAAACAAAATTAATATAAATCTACTCATAAATAATATCTACTTAAATATCTAAATATAAGATTTACTCCTTAATTTCAATATTATTATGTTTTTAAACAAAAAGCGCTTCATCCTCTCCTCTAAAAACTAACTTGCTGTGCCCGACAGGGTCCATAATTGTTTCTCTATAATTTACCTACCAGCCTTGTATACATTATGGAATGCAATAAAGTATTGAGTATTGAGTATGTTTATTAACGAGTTCACTAAGGGCACTTATCGTACTTTGTGGTCGTTTATTACAGTCATCTATTAAACGGTTTTGAAAAAAGGGTGGCTTTATGTTGATAGACTTCGGAGTTGTGCGAATGTACTCGCAGGTGTTGGTCTTCCTTTTCAATTTAAATGTCGATCAAATCATGAGTTACAGATAAACAAACATGACCCTTTAAAGTGCGACTATAACATATCTTCGAACTTTAGCTAGTTAACACGTGCACTATTTCTTTTTACACTATAGATGTGCATATTTCACAGGAAAATTATGCCTTAAAAGTTAAAAATTATACTGAAAAATCTCGCGAAGCGTATGTAGTTGTTTATATTGGTTAACTAGTAATTGTATTGATTTTGTGTACCGACGCGGTGTTCATTATTGGATAATTTGTGAGAGTGGCATTTGTGACAAAAAGCTGTGTACATGGAACTATCTACTTGGAGTTTGACCAGCACCTCTAGAATTTGGGTGACCTCTTTATGGTCATAGGGCAATTATGTTCAGTAATAAGATTTAACTGACAAGACGCCTGCAGCAACGAGATAAGTCGGTGAGTTTATACTTTAATTAACTATAAGTAGTTCCTTGTATTCGAGGACATTGCGGTTCGTTAAAACCAGGTTTTACTCGCAAAACGTTTATCAAACGTTGGTTTTATCAACAGCAATAAATATATACAATATCTTTCTTATAATGTTTTAATATTATACTACTCAATAATTGTCACCGCAATGCATAGGGGTTTAAGATCTACTGAATGTGAACTGCTTTTCGGCTGTTAATGTTACACGTACAACATATTTTTAATAATATCAGTGTTTGCAAGTCTAAGATCCAAAGACATTAAGTAATATGTCTTTGAATGTCTGTCAATCAATTACAATAAAACAATTTAAGAGCACACTTTTTGTCGTGCCATATTAAGTATTAAGTTGCACAAACATTTTATTTATGTATATACCACAATTTTGGTATACGTCTTGTTGCACACCTAATGCTATTAGGTATTGTAGAGCTCCTATCCATCCTAAGGTCGTCTGGAAGAGATCGCTTTATGCGATAAGACCACCCTTTGTACCTACAACTTGTTTGTGTAATATCTCCTGTTATATGTGTTCTTATGGTGTACAATAAAGAGTATTATATTCTGTTCTAATCTATACATGGACACTTACCACAGTGGCGCCCCAACCTACGGCCCATACAACCTGGTTATCAGCAAGTGTATACGATGCTCCAGATATAGTAACAGGTTTCACAAGATTGCCGTAGGCTATTGGGCTATTCGTTCGCAGGATAGCTACGTCACTGTCCATGGTGCGAGCACTAAAACTTGGGTGGCATACGAAAGAGCTCAAGTTGTACACTGATCCACCGCTGTTTGAAAATGTAGAACCTGCACGTATGCGCCATCTTTCCGCTGCGTCACCGCTGGAAATGTTTTATAAAGATTTTATTATGTTATGTCGACCTAAATTTTTAGTTTGTAAACATGTACGGGCCCGTTAGCGTGGGAGGTAGATGCTTGCCTTTCACGCCGCAGGTCTTTGGTTTGATTCCCACCCAGGCAAATATTTGTGTGCATGAACATCTCTGTTTGTCCTGAGAATGGGTGTAATTATCTATATAAGTATGTGTGTACAAAAGAATAGTAGTAGTTTATCAGTTATCTGGTTTCCATAGTACAAGCTCTGTTTAGTTTGGGATCCGATCGCCGTGTATGAATAATTTCCCAGGATATTATTAAATATATGCCACTATTCCGGGTCGTCTCAAAAAGGGGTGTAGTAATAAAAAAATGTTAAGCCATAAAATGGGCTTTCATGCTTTTCATTGCGTAAATCATACATAACAACTACAACATAACAATTACATAACAACAGTCTACATATTTATTAGAATGTGCATAAAAAGCTGTTATGTCATTATTAATCCAAAGTAAAATCAATCCCCGTAAAGCACCTAAAAAGTTTTGATATATTTACTTCTCATATTCTAAAAAGCTCAATCATGATGAGTACACAAACCACCATTTCAAATTACTTTGACATTTACAGCTTCATTATAATGTAAGCAGTAAACATGGTTTTCGTAGTCTAAGTGTAGTCCCTAGTCTGATATGGTGACATTCCTTTTAATACATTTTTTATTTAATTCTTAGCGTACTTACTATTATGACACAATAAAAAAAATCAAAAACACCCGGAAATAAATAGCAGACGATTTATTAGAAAAACTGAGTACAGATTCATCTTATTTTTAATAGAGCCTTAATGGTCGAATTTCGAACAAATGCGATCTCAATACAAATGAGCAAATAATTTCAATAAATTGAGATTTTCTCGAAAGTAGACAAAGGAATAGTAATCAGTCGTTCTATTAATTGTCACTAGAAGCGAAGATCTACGCTCACTAAATAAGACTTTAATTATTTAGTGGGTAAAACAATATTCTTTGTTGATACTCACTAAACGCAATGTGCTGCAGTCAAGACGGATGTGGTCGTTAGTATGGTACCTGCGCACGACTGGTAGAAATCGACGCCATTAAACGAGTACAATAAGGCAACAGTTGATGGATACTGGCTAATCACAGCAACTTGGCCACCAACTATTTTCGTTTGTCCTGCAGGCCCACCTGCAATAAAAATATGCACCTGTTTACTTTTACTAGAATATTCTCAACATTATTATGGTTGGAACTACGTAATTTCCTTCATAAAAATTGCTGCTCTAAAAACACAACGCTAAAACGCACAAAAGTTATAAGTAAACATTGGAAGTAAGGTTGCCAGAGTTCATCAGGAAAGGGGAAAAAAGTTCAGCAACTTGGCAACGAGTGAGTGATTTCATATTAGTGACGAGTGACCCACTTCACACAGATGAATAGATAGAACGATAAATCAGTATTTAAAAGAGTACTTTAAATGTTTTTAATACCTTAGGGGTCTTATCTTGTCTTGGTTGGGATGTATGTACTTGAGTACAGCACTTCGACCCTTTAGGATCTTTTGTACAAACCCCCATTGTTTTTACACTATCCCTAGAGCCCTGAATGAAGTTTGCACATAATTCAGTACGCTTGTTATAGGTAGATCCTTGTAGTCTCCTGGTTCTGGATATGCCATTCCTTGGGGTACTTTATTGTAATCATTTCTTCTTTATCGTATGTGCAGTGATTATCCTGATGTCAAAGTTGTTCAGTACGCCTCTGACATGACTTATCGACTTTTATCTAATGATAGCAACCGGGACCGACAACTTAACGTGCCCTTTGAAGCATGGAGACGTTTAGAAATTACGGTCACTCATCGATGGACTGGCCTGTCTGTGACTATGTATGACTGTGTCTAGGTGACGCAATTGATATGAGCGCCTCATTAATAAAATTTATCGTAGATATTATGTCGAATTTTTCGAATATAAAATTCAGTCCGCGTTACTAGCACGGTAATTTAATGTTGAAAGATTGTTTCAAATCAGCTATTTACTTTTTAAGTATAATAGGTCTTTACCTATGAAATTGCCGTTTTGTATGAAAAAATTTAAACGAATTTTTTTCATGAATTTTTTTATTTGTATTAATCGAAGTAATCACCCATGCAATCAATGCATCTTTGCCATCGCAGTGGCAGTTTATTGATGCCCTTCTTAAAGAAATCAGCTGGACGGGAGGCAACAAATTCTTCAAAGGCATTTTGTACTGCCTCTCGGGTATTGAATTTTTTTCCCGCCAAGAAGTTATCCAAATTCTGGAAAAAGTAGTAGTCTGTAGGCGCAAGGTCTGGTGAGTAGGGCGGATGACGGAGAGCTTCCAACCCCAGTTCTTGCAACTTGGAGACCGTCTGCTGTGCAGTATGAGGTCGCGCGTTGTCGTGCAGGAGCAGCGGAGACGAGCGATTGACCAATGCTGGTTGGAGATGCGCCAGCTTCTCCATCATTGTGCTCAGTTCTTCACAGTACACATCTGCAGTAATGCTCACCCCGTTTGGTAAGAAGCTGTGATGAATCACACCGGCGCTAGACCACCAAACAGTGACCATCACTTTTCTAGGGGTAAGTTTTCGTTTAGGGCATTGTTTAGGTGCTGAACCAGGATCCAACCAACTTGCTGAGCGCTTGCGGTTATCAAACAGAATCCATTTTTCATCGCAGGTAACAATGCGGTTCAAAATTCCTTCATTTGTGTGTCTGTTGAGCAGTGCAAGGCACGTCTCGACGCGTACTTCGCGCTGGCGATCATTGAGTTCGTGGGGCACCCATTTGTCAAGCTTTTTTACCTTGCCAATTTGACGCAAATGGACCAATATTGTTTTGACGCTAACGTCGAAAGCTGCTGCTAATTCAGCCGTAGATTGTGTATCATCAGCTTCCACAACCGCCTTTAATTCGTCATTGTCGACCAAAGTCTTCGGACGACCGCGAGGTTCATTTTTCAGGTCGAAATTTCCAGAACGGAAGCGAGCAAACCAATAACAGGTGGTGCGTTGGTTTGTAGTGTTAGCTCCGTAAACGTCGTTGATGTTGCGTGCCGCTTGTGCCGCGTTGCTGCCACGACGGTACTCATATTCCATAATTACTCGAATTTTTAACGTATCCATGATGACGAAAAAGATTGAAATGCGATGAAAATGTAACACTAATCAATAAAGAAATGACTACTTTTGGAAAAAAGAATCCATGTTTTTAAAATAAAATCAATTTGAAATTAGAATTCTTAGCCAAACAAAAATTATTTTGATTTGAAATGGCCAGTACTGCAGAACGGCAATTTCATAGGTAAAGACCTAATATCTATTACAAACAAACATACAAAATCATGCCTTTTCTCTTTATAATTTTAAAGTATACACATAAGCTAGAGTTAAACTTGGAATATATTTAGATTGATAATGACGACTTACCTTTGACAGCAGCAATGCCAAGAACTACCAACAGGGAAACTGCCTGCATTATAAGCACTCTGTAGTATATCTTTAATGTATGAGTAAGCAAACAGTACTATTTATACAAAGTGCATTGACGCATAGACAGCATACTATACTTAATAGAAAAGATTATTTCAATTGCTTCTGTTTACTGTGACTGTTGTCTAGTACTCTTCAAACGTGACTTACCTATCTAAAACTATGTATGCACCTTACATTAGTTTATTTTCAAGTGTTGAGTTTATACACTCCAAATTCCCCGTAGAGTACGGCAATCTATTCGCAAAATATAAGATTTACATTGTGATAAGTCGTAGCCTAAGTGGAGGTCTAGTTATTAATACATGCACTAAAAATAAAGGCTCAAGGTCACCAAAGAGCAATTGAAAACGCTATGCTCGGAGTCAGAAATGTCGAACCCGCAGGTAAAACAAAGTAACTGATATAGTCCGAAGAGTTGCCAAGCTGAAGTAGCAGTGGGAGGAGCACATAGCTCGTAGAACCGACGTCCGTTGGGGCATATGTATATGTATGTTCTTGAGTGGCGACCAGGACCCAGAAGATGAAGAGACGCGGTGTGGGGAAGCCCCCTACAAGACGGACCGATTGTGATGGTCGCTGGAAGCCGCTGGATGCGATCCAGCGGCTTCCAGTAGCGCAAGACCCTCAATTGTGTGATCTTCGGGCGAAGTGTTAGTTCAATAGTGGGCGTCTTTCAGCTGATATGATGATGATGAAAAACTAAAAAATATTTTTATACGAAACATATCAGGGTACCAAATTGTATTCATTTGCTATAGTAGTATCCCTTGTGCTGTGGTCACATCAGCGATCATATCCTCAAAATGTGGGTGGTGAGCTTTTTGTTCTTGCCACTAGTGTGTCTCTAAGTATTCCTATATAATGGACTTAGTATGCCTTATAGCGGTTAGCGTAGTTGGTAGATAGATAGTTAGACCTTCGTCGTGGGATCGATTCCATCCAGAAGAGATATTTGTGTGCATGAACATGACTATTTGTCCTGACTCTGGGTTTAATTATCTATATAAGTATGTTAATATTATTTTATTATTATTTTGTACCAACCTTATAATACTTTCATAGTACATAGCCTAGTTGGACTTTTGGCGAACGAGGAGTCAAAAACGGCTTCAAACGACTGCAATATGACCAATGCCAATAAGACTAATTTGAGTAACGGAAGGTAAATAACTCGCTCATCACGGTAGCTCTCGTGATAACGAAACACCGTCATAACCCGTCTTAGATGCGTAAGCTTATCGTTAGATACTAATCTCATTAAATATAGCTAACGAGTATTTTCTGATAACGATTGATTATGGACATGGATGATGGTTAGGGGAATTTACGGGTTATCATATCGTATTAAGGTTCATTATAGATTTCTATTTATAGGTAACAAATAGAAATCTTATGCTCTGCGCGGCTCGGGTACTGACGCCAGGCTTATAGTGAGTTGTGACTTTTTATTGAATAATCCCAATACATACATACATAGGCTCACGCTTGTTGACAACGGATTACCATTTGTTACGACCTTTGCACACCTCTTTTGCCTCGTTTACTGTCATTATATTCTTCATACATGCTCGCTGGTTTGGGGTACTTCTGGCCTGGGCTTTCTTGAGAATGTCTCCGATTTGGCCAGAGAATGTTCTGCGAGGTCTTCCTCTACCGGTTGTACCATTCACACAGGCCATGTACTCGTAGGTATATTTATTTTGTGAATCTTGGGTGTTATTGGGATATGGCTAGAACCCATCACCCCATCATCTGCGGTTGTTAATGCTAACGCTCTAGCGTTAACAACCGTTTAACAACTCTAGCGTTAACGAAGTAGAAAATTAATAGTTGGACTCAAATTTCATATCTTGTATCAAATAACATCTTGTACTTTATGTAAAAAGTGTAATTTACAGATATATGTGTAATTCGATTTGTACTAAAGGACTAATTATAATTATGATTAGCGATATCAACTATTCGTAAACGTTATCATATAATCTGTTTTGAAAAGAAACGTATTGAAAGAATATTTTAACGAAAACGGTAGTCATTAAAAAGAATAAACTACCTAAATCCATGCCTGCGCCCGTGAGTAAAAGTTGATTATCATGAAATATGATCATGAAAATAAATAAACTGGACAAGCGCGAAATGGACTCTCGTGTTTAGTGCATTTTTCTAAACTACTTGATTGGGGTATGACCTTTACTTGACTATGATGGACTTTGCTTAACTATGATGGACTTAACTTGACTTTTGACTGTGATTAAATGACAAATACGCTGCATAATAACTTGATTTATCAAATTAATAGAAACCAAAAAATACTGTAATTGACTGAGTCCATTCTAAGATGAAAAAAAGTGAATCGATTGTAAAGGATTTTTGATCATCACAAATGTGCAAATAAATGTACTAATAATTCCATAATTTTTCTGTCATTTCTGTTTTTTAGGTATTTTGGAAAATAAATATCTTATAATTATTTAAATCAATAGACGATGTTAATTATATTTTATTGCCATTTTACTTAATTCTAAAAAGTGTAATAAAACTTATATATGTTTTAATTTTTTTTTTAATTACTCTTTGACCTGATATCCGTATTTTATATTTTTGACAACTACTTTGGTCGCCTTTTGAAAGAATTAAATTATTTTCCATTCTTTCCATACGTGCGAGTCATCATCATTATCATCATATCAGCCGAAAGATGCCACTACTGGACAAAGCCCTCCTCCAAAGATCTCCACAATCGTCGGTCTTTCGCTATCCACAGCCAGCTAATCAAATACGAATAGTAAAATTCTAATTCGCTGTAATTTACCTTAAAGTGAGAACGACCAGTGGTTGGATGTTCGAGTAGTATTCTCTCTCTGGCTCTAAATTTTTTTACATTCTGACTACCGTAATTGCAGTGAGACAGAATATATATAAACAAGTTATATTCTAGTCTTCTAGACGATAGCTGTTCTTATTCTTATTCTTCTGGTGGGGGCCAGTCCCCGGAGGTCCTGGTAACACTGCGTCCAGTGACGAAATATTTATGTGATGAGCACGAATATTTGTTTCTGAGTCATGGATGTTTTCTATGTATACCTATAATGATTTATCTATCTATATAAGTATGTATATCGTCGCCTGGTAACCATAGTACAAGCTTTGCTTAGTTTGGGGCTAGGATGATCTGTGTGACATTGTCCCCAGATATTATTATTATTGTTGTGCTCGCCACTCCAACTAAACTTCTCTGTCTAACCCTGCCACATAGATAAATTGCAGAATCTTTTTGGCAGGAGTAACATCGTCCTGGGTCAAGTGTTGGCCCAGGATGGTGTTACGTTTATGCATCAGTGGTTCACAGTGGCAGAGCAGGTGGAGAGGTGTTTCGTTCTGATGTTACATGACGCGTAAATACACAAACAAACATACTAAGTATATATCGGTTATTTATAATCAGACACACCTAGATTTCATGTGATAACTTTTAAATAATAAATGAATATTATCTATCATTTATCTTCTGTTTTTCCAGTAGCATTTAGGGAAAATGATTAAAACCAGATTAATACAAAGATTAACAGCCGTAATAAAATGATAGGGTTTATGGATATTATCTTCGTATTAAAATTGTCTCTATATTTATATTGAAAATGACATGCGATTCTTACTTCAATCGTTAGGGTTTCGCATAGTATAGTATAAGGATAGTTCAGGCAGGACTATTGTACTATCCCATTGGGGAGGTAATTTTTACCCAAGAAGTCACATTCTATATTTGATCTAATTATATAATAGAGCATATTTTTATAAATTGGCGATGTGAAGTTACTCTCATTTCTTAAAATAAGCGGTCATGAGCTAATTTTTCTTTATTTATTGTTTGGAAAGTGGTTACCATGTGATAAGAAAACACGTTATTCAGCAACCATATACGTATATTCAACTCATTAGGATTGCACCATTACAACACTTAGCAAACTTTAACTAAATTACTTCACTTCAGCATTATAATAAATGAAGGTACACACAACTCACGATGTTAACAACGTTTCTGTTTTTTGCGCTCGATGACAACTGCCGAACTTTGCAGCCATTCCAAATGTCATGAACGGGAATGAACTGAATGCATCGGCCATTTCGCTCATTCACCAGAGACAGATTATATCCTTTTAATAAATATTAAATTAAATACAAAGCAAAATTACCTTTTTAAGTAAACAAATCACCAAAAATGTTGCCAATTATTTGGAAATCATAACATTCGGCCATCCGACCCTGTGTTGCCTCCTGGCACACACAATACATAAACATAAGTTATATAAACCTTTAAAAAAAACATCAGCAAATCATAACATTCAAATAAAATAAAAAATACAAAAGTTTTGTATACAACCATATAAGTTATATATAAACCACAATATACCTTTCAAAAAAAACATCAGCAAATCATAACATACAAATAAAATAAAAAATACAAAAGTTTTGTAAACAACCATAAAAGTTATATATACCTTTCAAAACAACATCAGCAAATCATAACATAGAAACAAAATAAAAAAAATACAAAAGTTTTGTATACAACCATAAAATACATTTTCTCAGTAATACATTATTACAAAACAAAAACAAAGTGAAAACAAAAGCTACCACGATAACAAAAATCATGGGCTATAACGATATATCGACATAAATTGTTAAAACAGTCAAAGAAGTCATTGCTGACCCTCTAAGCCATATCCCGAACATTGGATTAGCTTCAGATATTTACCTTACAAACTAATAAAACCTCTCTTTAAAAATAGAAAAACGATATGTAGAATTCTATGAGCTCTCTTGTCGGTATTCTCTACAATCATCAAGTATATACGCCCAAATTTATTCGTACTTCGAAAAAAAAGTAATATGTTTGTAGCAGAACTAAAAGGTTGCTGAAAGTATAAGACAATAAACAGGGCTAATTACGATTTCTTAAATATTAATGTATCAAGAATTGACAATAAAATACCAGACTGTGCCATTATTTTTTTTTGACATTGAAGTATTTGACTGCCTGGAACAAAAAATTAAATTCATGCGCGGTATGAGGACCTAGGCTAGGATATATCGAACCTTTTTTTTTATATAGTTAGATGCACCGACATTAAACATTTAGACAAAAGAAAAACAAAACTTGAAAACAATATTATTTCTCTCAATATATTGGTTAAGTATGATGGGTAGTTCTTGGGTTCCCTATTATCTAAAATATACACCAATGAGATGACTAAAGCTATAAACAGGTCAATGTCACGATTTACTCACGATAGCACTGCTATAATTGAATGTAATTAAAACTTTAATGTAAACATTATATTAACGAATGTTTGACATTACATAATAGAATGGATGCGAGGTAATAATAATAAATTTGAAAAAACAACATAATTCAATTTAGACCATGAATTACTCCACCGACACTTAATATTCACTATCATGACAACCAAATAAATAAATTTCTAGGCTTAATTATTGACTACAAAATTGACTGGAAAGCTGATATACATGGTTATGAGCAAAAATATATAAACTTCCCTCGATAAGAAACCGAGATGCATTACTGCCTATGACAATCAGAATTTCATCCAACATACGGTAATACTTATTGGGTTTAGTTTCCCCACAAACACAGTAATGCAGCTTTTAATGCTCAAAACAATGCATTAGGGCTATGTCTAAATTATATATATAAAAATTCTAGATAAGTGGGACCATTTTATGTGTAAAACTTGGTTTTGTATTCTGTTAGTCTGTTTTAAATTTGTTATGTACCAATTTTATTTTGTGATTTTAGATTATGAACTACCTAATTCAATTGATTTATGACTTTTTTATATGTAAAACTTATTTTTGCATTATGTAGCAATCAAGATGAACATTTTTATGCATTTAGATAGAACATAGAATACTATTATTTTAATATAACATCCATATATCTGAAACTTTGTTCAGAAAATAAATGATTGATTGATACGTGACTAAATTAAAATTATCAATAAAACAGCAAATAAAATACTTTTGTGTAGAACTAATCAGAACCATGTTTCTGGATTATTATGATTTTGAGCTCATATCAGATTTAATTTCATCAACCTTAGCTAATACATGACTTTTATGCAGTGGCAAAACTGCTGATTGTCCAAAACCCTTAACTGGAACTTATTAAAACTTTTACCCAAATTAAGTGGCTCGGCATCGGTTTTGCGCGAAGGTCTACAATCACTATCAGGTGATTTAAAATATTCAAGGAAAATTTCCCGATGCACTTAAAATATCACTTGTTAAACCGATCCATAAAAAAGGGACACACATACGCCTAACAAGTACAAGCCATAACCCTTTTACCTACCTTCTCGAAAGTATTTGAAAAGGCAATATTATGCAACCGATTAAACCAGTTTCTTGCAAAAAATTGAAATACTGGACGATGATCTAAACAGTTTTTGAAAGTCAACATTAATAGTGTATAAATACGTTCAAACATCCTTACAATATGTGAATGACAGAAAAAATGTTATAGAATTATTACTGGACATGACGAAAGCGTATAAGGTTTAATATATATAAGGTTTTGTGCCATAACTACTCAAAAACTATAAGGCTCCGGAATCCGAGGATCTGCTTAAATAATACTCAGAAAACAGATATCCAAATAGTACAAATTGATCACCACGACATGGTCACAATTAAAATAAAGCACATACGATCTGACATTACACAATTAACTAGTTCGATTCCCCAAGGAAGTGTATTAGGTTGCATACTGTTTCTAACATACATAACCTTTCAAAAATACTAAATAGCGAATGACTGTTCCGGATCTCTTCGCGCATGATATCTCAATTCTTATAAAATGTGAGAATAATTATGATCCTGTCCAACCAATACATGAAACATTGCAACAACTTGGTTACAAGACCATAAATTAAAAATAAATTACGGTAAAATAAAAATTATACAATTCAGATCCCACAAGAAACCACTCTTAAATACAAATATTATATACCAAAAACATATTAAGAAACCGTGGAAACATTTAACTTACTTGAAATTCATATAGATACTCATGTAATTTGGCAACCGCATATAGGACAAATAAAATCGAAACTATCAAGATTCTTCTAAATTAATCAAAGCTCTAACACAAGCACCTCTCTATCTGCCTACTATGCATATGCATATTCGTGGCTAAAATAGGGTATAACGCTGTGGGGAAATAGAGAAAAGCAAATCATTTGTTTATCATACAAACAATATGTGTCAGAATTATAGCCCACATAGACAACACTTAAACCTGTAAGCCTTATTATATCGAATACGAGCTCTTGACGCTGCCTTCAATATACATCTATGACATTTCTTTATACAAAACCCGTACAAACATTTACTAGAGCTAAAGAAACATACACCTTAAATACATACAAAAAGGATTATACATCCCGCCATCTCGGACTAAAATGCTCAACGAAAGCCCATACTACATGGCAGTAAAAATACTTAATAAATTACCATTAGACATTAAAAATGAAACTCATACCCTGGTATTTAATAAAAAGCTAAAAAAACTCTTAGTAAAAAAAATATTACTACTTAATTAAAGAATATTTAGAAAAACGATTAGGTGAATTGCCTAATCTCAAGTAAACTCTTTAATACGGCGACTAAAGACACTTCTTTATTATATCACAATTCAACCAATCTTGCCAAATTCCTAATCCTGTATGTAACCCTTCATATAATGCAATATGAACCAGTAATCAAAAATACTAACGATATTTTTATCAATTATCCAGTAAGTCAAATCCAAGTTTATATAAACTTATTTTAAGATTATGTTTCAATAATTATTTACATATTTAAGTATTTATTTAGATTAAATAGTGTTGTTTTTATTCCAATTTTTTTATATAATTATTGATATATTATTAAAGGTTGTAAAATAATATATTATAATTATAGTGGCAACGCCTGTAAAAGGCCACTAACTCCAATTTGTACCTCATTAAGATCTGTACAAATCTTAGTTGCAAATTAACTTAGAACTTTGAACATTTAAAATAGGGATGGTCATATCAACAACAGCTTAACATGTAAGAGAACAGGTAGTAAGCCCATTAAACTTGTACCAAGACTACACAAGCTTGGTTTTTTCTTTGAGCGTATCACTATGCTCGCCAAATTTACTATTAAGTAGTGGTCGAGGGTTTTGGGAAGTAAGAAAGAAAAGTAAATCTTACGACTCAGAACTATTCTGCGCCTGTGCCCTATTTCTCACTGAACTATCATTAATACTGTATACACTATTATTAGACAGCCCTTCTACCACAAATTTTACTATAATAATGAGGTTTATTAATAATACATTTAACATAAAATAATTTATCATAAAGATATTAACGAAGACTTTCATCATCACGTGAAATAAGATTTAACATTTCTTCTAAAAGTCTACCGTAATTCTATTCACTGGGAAAAGCCTTCATGAGTTTAACTTGCCACTCACCTTGAACTAAAAACAACTGTTAGCGAAGCTCCAAACAATCTCTTTGTTAAACCAGCTAACTTTAACCACGTACAGAAAATCTTTAGATACCACTTCTTCACTTGAACTATTTCACGATGGACTTCGTAGTTTAACCATACTTTTCTGAGATCTCCGAGGTGTATCAGGAGGAGCACCTGCTTCATCATCAGTCCTCATCAACATCTCGCTGAAACATATACATTCTCCGCGACATAAACCATTCATAATCATGTTACAATAAATAAATTTGTTAAAATCCAGTTAATCATAACAGATGTACAGAATCATTCTATTCAAAACATAGACAAAATCAACACAGTCTTTAAAATTAACCCCAGCATAATCCATTCATAATCATGTTACAATGAATAAATGAGTTAAAATCCAGTAAATCATAATAGATCGACAGAATCATTCTACTAAAAACATAGAAAAATAAACACCGTCTTAAAACTTAACCCCGGCATAATCCATTCATAATCATGTAACAATGAATATATGAGTTCAAATCCAGTAACTCATAACAGATGTACTGAATCATTCTACTCAAAACAAAGAAAAACCAACACAGTCTTTCAGTTCTTTCTTTTCAGTTCTCAACACAGTAAAAGTCTTCTAAGCGTTTCATATGTAACAACAAAAATAAATAAAACTGGCTAAATTTTATCGAGTAAACTATTCATTGACCAGATCACTTGTTTTGATTAGCATAGACTGTTGTAAGCATTCATAGAACACTTTATTTGACAACTAATCACACACTCAATTACCAGCAATAACCATAACTATCCAAAACTCCAGTGTATCCATATAGTAAACCCACTAAGTAACTTTATCCGACGACTAGCGACCCACTCAACATCCAGTGAGACACCTACTCACTCATCTAACCAGCGCAGTCACATAGTACGCCCGCTAACTAACATTATCCGACGACTAGCGACCCGCTCATCATCCAGTGAGATACCTACTCACGCAATTAACCAGCGAAGGCACATAGTGCGCTTCCAAACTAACTTTATCCGATGACTATTAACCCTTCCATCATCCAGTGAGATACCTACTCATTCAATTAACCAGCGGAGTCACATAGTACGCCCCCTAACTAACTTTATCCAACGCCTAGTATCCCGCTCAACATCCAGTGAGATACCTACTCACTTAATTAACCGTCAAAGTTACATACAAACAAAACTGGTCAAAATCCTCACTGTATTTGTCCACTAGCAGTACCCGCGGACTTCGTTCCGCATTATAAGTATTTTTGTCCCTGCCCGTTTGTCTCGCGTAATACTTCAAGATTAATAAAAATTATGATGATGAGTCATATTCTATGACACTCCACAACAACGTAGCTTTCTATTGGTGAAATAATTTTAAGAACTGGTTCAGTAGATCCAGAGATTATCCCTTACAACGACACCATCTCACAAACTCACCAACGTTTCCTCTTTATAATATTAGTATAGAAGTATAGATAAAACAAATAATCATAGCAGTAATTTAAGTAACCAACAATACAAAAGCTTCATAATGGTGCTTGTAATTTAATCATTCCCTCAAATAAATATATTCAACGATTTCCATTTAAATATTCCAAGAAGTTTATGGATGTAGTCATAAAGGTATCAAAATTCAATTTTATCCATCTCGAACGCACACAATACGTTCGGCCACTATATACAATAATGTGTGCTTATTAGTACTGCCAGAGAGAAGCCCCGGCCACGTACCTGCGCCCACGGTTATATAACACAGTTTACACGGCATAATCCATTATCAGAGAGTTGCCCTGACCGTATGGGTAATATAAAACAAAGCCTTGAATCCATAAAATTGCTTTATGCCTACACACAAACCCTTGAACGTGGTGATTATTTAACAATTATTTTCAAGTATGACCAATTACAAGCGGTTTAATCATATTATATCTTTGTTTTATTTTTAAATATGGTCTACATACCTTTTTCCTGGGTAAATCCCACTTCTGAGATGATAAGAAAACACGTTATTCAGCAACCATATACGTATATTCAACTCATTAGGATTGCACCATTACAACACTTAGCAAACTTTAACTAAATTACTTCACTTCAGCATTATAATAAATGAAGGTACACACAACTCACGATGTTAACAACGTTTCTGTTTTTTGCGCTCGATGACAACTGCCGAACTTTGCAGCCATTCCAAATGTCATGAACGGGAATGAACTGAATGCATCGGCCATTTCGCTCATTCACCAGAGACAGATTATATCCTTTTAATAAATATTAAATTAAATACAAAGCAAAATTACCTTTTTAAGTAAACAAATCACCAAAAATGTTGCCAATTATTTGGAAATCATAACACATGGTAACAGAGTAGTTCTAGCCGCCCAGTAGTGTTCTGACATGGCTGTTGTTTAATAAGATCCTGGAAACTTACCTGGACGACAAAATGTCATGATGACAAAATGTCAATATATTTGCAAAAATATTGTTTAAATTAACTCACCAAACTGGCTCAGCGAGGTGTGTTCCTAGTCCTGAGTTATTTAACCTGAATAACGCAATTTGCAAATTGTATAAGAAGGTAGGTAGTTTTCACGTTACCTTAGAAGTACCTACATACCTTCAACAAACTACCTACATTCGAACCCCCAAACGAGTCACGTCCACAAACACCACTACTAGAAGCATTTAAAACTGAGAATTAATGTATGTTTTACAAAACACTTGCCCTTTAATCACAATTAAAGCACGTTCATGCGTTGATTGCCATGACCGTATTGCAGTACCTACATCCGCGAAATATTATGTGCAGTCAATCTAATGGGAACAAGAAAGTTATACAAATCGCTGCTTAAAAACGAAAGTGCGACAAAACAAAATTATCCAAAATTGCTTATATTTAAATAATGTGGCCAGTATCACCCCTATTTTCATACTAGCTGTGCCCCGCTGTTTTACCCGCGTTAAATTTTATAAATTATCATAGCTCCTCTCCCGTAGGTGATAGCGTGATAATATGTAGCCTATATGTTGACCCGACCTCTTAGTAATATTCATGCAAAATTTGAAGTAAATCCATGCAGTATTGTTTGAGTTTACCCCGGACAAACATACAGACACACAGACAAAAATTCTATAAACTATATTTTTGGCTTCGATATCTCTAGTAGATCACGCCCCAAGTATCCTTTAAAAAAATATTCAATGTACAGTTTTGACTTTCCTACGATTTTATTATTTGTATAGATGGAGGTTCAAAATACATGGTATATATAACCTTCGGCGTAGTATTCTAACCTACTAACAATTGATTTTCTATTGTGTCTATGCCCCGTGGAGTTAAACGAGTCAATGTGTATGAAAAACACGTACATAATTTGTAACATAATACACTCTATATACTATTCCAGATTCTAAGCATATTATTGTCAGATAAATAAATATCTTGGGACAACTAGCATACTAGTAGTTTATCAGTTGTCTGGTTGCCAACCAGATAACTGATAAACATACATCAAATCGCACGCAGACCCAGCACAAATAATCGTGTTCCTGAAACAAAGCTAAGATTAGACCAGGAGATTTAACGATTGATTAAGTAATTTTTTAACCTTTATTTATTTGAACGCCATTCACGAAAACGATGTTCGGCGACTTAGCCGGTACAGCCCCAGGGTGGCGATAGAACCCACGATCTTTGGCTTACGGGCACTAACCAGTAGATCAACAGGCCAGTCAAATATTCTCCATTCAGATTTTTTTTTAATTTTTCTATATTCTTCATCACATCATCACGCGTAGTCGTCTTAAAGATGTTACAAATACTCTGACATATTCTACGTATTTGTATATATCATTTTATTATAAGCTTATACAACATTACTAAACAGTCCCAAAGATAAGTTTTAACGTACTCAAAATAGCCTTAAGTTAATTAAATTAATAAACGATGTTATTTTTAATAGTATGAAGACACCATCATCATCAGCCTGATATCGTCCACTGCTGGACATAAGCCTCCCCCAAAGGTCTATAACGTTGCCATTTGGAGAGGTTTGCCGTAATCGACGCTCTTAGCATGCGAGTTGGCGACCGCAGTTAAGTGGTAGTAAGTACAGACGCCAGCACATCAAGCTACCCCAATCTGTCAAATTTCCCCAATTGAAAGTGAACCTTATGCTTTTGTGATAAAGTTGAAAATCAATAAAAGAAATTTGACAGATTGGGGTAGCTGGATGTGCTGGCGTCTGTGCAAAGGAGGCGCTGCTGTCCGACTACCTGGTGTCCCTCCGTCGCATTTTATGACACCCACGGGATGTGTATGAGCCTATTATTCTTTCTGGGCCGTAAACCTCATGGCTAAGGCACAAAACGTCTACAATTTTATTAGTTACCACTTTACAGAATATCGATATTAAAGAACTCAATAAAGCCTTGAATTAAATGATGTTCATTTTTAATACAATGAAGGCACCATAACATCGTACTCTGCTGCTCATAGGAATCCCCAAAGGATTCCATAACGTTGCCATTTGGAGAGGTTAGCCGTAATCGACGCGTTTAAAATGCAAGTTGGCGACCGCAGTTATGTGGTAGTAATTACAAAGGAGGCGCTGCTGTCCGACTACCTGGTGTATCCCTCAGTCGCATTTTACGACACCCACGGGATGTGTATGAGCCTATTATTCTTTCTGGGCCGTAAACCACATGTCTAAGGCACAAAACGTCTACAATTTTATTAGTTACCACTTTACAGAATATCGATATTAAAGAACTCAATAAAGCCTTGAATTAAATGATGTTCATTTTTAATACAATGAAGGCACCATAACATCGTACTCTGCTGCTCATAGGAATCCCCAAAGGATTCCATAACGTTGCCATTTGGAGAGGTTAGCCGTAATCGACGCGTTTAGAATGCAAGTTGGCGACTGCAGTTAGGTGGTAGTAAGTATACAGGAGGCGCTGCTACCTGACTACCTGGTGTATCCCATATTTTACGACACCCGAGGGATGTGGTATGGGGTGGCCTAGTTATTCTTTCTGGGGCGTTAACACAAGGCACAAAACGCCTACAATTTTAAATGTTTACATTTTACAGAATATCGATACGGAACTGCATGCAATATGAATATGCAATGAATTGCTTTGATATTTTATGAGGCGCTACATTATTATTAATAATGCATCGCACTCATCTATTCTGCTGTGAAGAGTTATATAGTAATCCTCGTCTATTTTACCTAACATATATAAATAGACTCACGCCTGTTTCCAAGAGGGGTAGGCAGAGACAACGGATTTCCATTTGTCACGATCTTTGCACACCTCTTTTGCCTCGATTACTGCAGGCATTATATTCATACATGGTCGCTGGTTTAGGGTACTTCTGACCTGCTCTTTCTTGAAAACGTCTCCGTCTACCTATATTTACTATCCAATTATCTATAGAAATACCGTTCACAATATTAATCGTCATAGTGAATGATATTCTGGACGCATTTACTAGCAATATCACACGTGTATAATATGGTTTGGTAATAAAACGCTAAAAAGAATATCCCAGACGATATTTTGATAGTAATTTGGGGTAATTAATAAGACGTGACGTGTGGCGCAGCGGTTAACACAGTTCGTGTCCCGGGTTCAATCCCGCACAAGACAACTACACAAGACTATTTGTGTGACCACTAAGTAGTTGTTCTGAGTCTGGGGTTGCTATGTCTCCTAGGTTGCGTTGCGTTGCTGCTAGGTAGGCGTTGTCTTTAAAAAAATACCTGGATTGCGCCAAACACTTCTATTTCCAACCGACAGACTAGAATTAGGATCTTTCATTACTTGTATATTTTCTTAAACAGATCTCATTCCAACATGTATCTAAGGGTAGGAAGAAGGAGGGAGTGTTAATTTTTCCTTATTCCGGTGATATTTGATCAAATTACAACAACCAAAAAAACCAACTTAACAAGTTTGTTACTACAATTTATTTTCTCATGGCCTCATACTTAGAAACACTGATTAAACTAAAAAAAATACTGCTAAAAGGTATTTTTTTAATTTAATCAGTGATTTTATATTATTATACTCTTTTTATTATATTCAATTATTATTGTACATTCAACCGAATGGGACAAAACACTTGTCAAGCTGATTGAATTTGGTGTTTATAAGTAAGGACTTATAATAGGTCTTTACCTATGAAATTGCCGTTTTGTATGAAAAAATTTAAACGAATTTTTTTCATGATTTTTTTTATTTGTATTAATCGAAGTAATCACCCATGCAATCAATGCATCTTTGCCATCGCAGTGGCAGTTTATTGATGCCCTTCTTAAAGAAATCAGCTGGACGGGAGGCAACAAATTCTTCAAAGGCATTTTGTACTGCCTCTCGGGTATTGAATTTTTTTCCCGCCAAGAAGTTATCCAAATTCTGGAAAAAGTAGTAGTCTGTAGGCGCAAGGTCTGGTGAGTAGGGCGGATGACGGAGAGCTTCCAACCCCAGATCTTGCAACTTGGAGACCGTCTGCTGTGCAGTATGAGGTCGCGCGTTGTCGTGCAGGAGCAGCGGAGACGAGCGATTGACCAATGCTGGTTGGAGATGCGCCAGCTTCTCCATCATTGTGCTCAGTTCTTCACAGTACACATCTGCAGTAATGCTCACCCCGTTTGGTAAGAAGCTGTGATGAATCACACCGGCGCTAGACCACCAAACAGTGACCATCACTTTTCTAGGGGTAAGTTTTCGTTTAGGGCATTGTTTAGGTGCTGAACCAGGATCCAACCAACTTGCTGAGCGCTTGCGGTTATCAAACAGAATCCATTTTTCATCGCAGGTAACAATGCGGTTCAAAATTCCTTCATTTGTGTGTCTGTTGAGCAGTGCAAGGCACGTCTCGACGCGTACTTCGCGCTGGCGATCATTGAGTTCGTGGGGCACCCATTTGTCAAGCTTTTTTACCTTGCCAATTTGACGCAAATGGACCAATATTGTTTTGACGCTAACGTCGAAAGCTGCTGCTAATTCAGCCGTAGATTGTGTATCATCAGCTTCCACAACCGCCTTTAATTCGTCATTGTCGACCAAAGTCTTCGGACGACCGCGAGGTTCATTTTTCAGGTCGAAATTTCCAGAACGGAAGCGAGCAAACCAATAACAGGTGGTGCGTTGGTTTGTAGTGTTAGCTCCGTAAACGTCGTTGATGTTGCGTGCCGCTTGTGCCGCGTTGCTGCCACGACGGTACTCATATTCCATAATTACTCGAATTTTTAACGTATCCATGATGACGAAAAAGATTGAAATGCGATGAAAATGTAACACTAATCAATAAAGAAATGACTACTTTTGGAAAAAAGAATCCATGTTTTTAAAATAAAATTAATTTGAAATTAGAATTCTTAGCCAAACAAAAATTATTTTGATTTGAAATGGCCAGTACTGCAGAACGGCAATTTCATAGGTAAAGACCTAATATTTCGTATGAATTTCAAGGGAAGAACTATCGAGTATTAATTGCTGGCACCAACGTCAAATAATAAGATATTTAATCTTTTTATATTCTTTATATAAAACATTCGTAAAAGCATTAAGATAATAATATAGTAAGCTGGTCAAAAAGTCCTCAAAACTTCTTTATTAGTAAGTATTTGAAACATACATAATGTACAGACGCCAGCACATCCAGCTACCCCATCTGTCAAATTTATTTTAAAGATTTTCAACTTTATCACATAAGCATAAGGTTCACGTTCCATTGGGGAAATTTGACAGATTAGGGTAGCTTGATGTGCTGGCGTCTGTACAAGTAAAGTCAGTAAAGTTATGTATTGGCGGTAGTTTTAATCCAGTCAGTGAAGCGAGATACACGCGTGTTTACACCGGGATACTGAGCTTGAGCGCAACCGTAACCCCAAGAGCAGACCCCAATAACGACGCCATTGTGGTAGAGAGGTCCACCGGAGTCACCCTGGCACTGGTCGCGGCCGCCGACATCCAGCCAGCCGGAGCACAACATGTTATCAGTTACACTGGCACCAACAAATGAATACCGTTTTCTACAAGTGTCGTGATTCACAGACCATAACTGGACGTGACGGAGTTTCGGAGAAGTGGCGCCACCTGACTGAAATAAAAGAAATTACAAATTAGATGAAAGTGCGATCGACTTTATTATCACTCAATTCTAGGTTACCCTTAGGATATACACAATTGCTTAAAATATACTTGTACCTACGATCCTTTTTAGAATTTTAGTACGGTGACCTAAATATAATATTTTTAGCTTTTTAGGTCTCAGTACTAAAATTGAAATGAAGATATATTATATTGCGTTCAGTCCGTTCGTCGATCTGTTTATCCGCCTATAATAGTACTAACTTTAAAAAAGGTTGAAGTGGGGTACAACGGGGCTATTATATCAGTACAGGTATAATTCGTTGGTGAGGATAAACAACTAGGCCTAGATAGAAAGTGATTAAACTTTGAGCGATTCTGTCTCGGTGAGTATAAAAGTACTACTTCTACATTGGTTGCCACCTACTGAAAATAGAGAGTACAACGCAAATAACGGTAGTGGGCATCACATTTAAAAGTACTACTTCTACATTAGTTGCCACCTACTGAAAATAGAGAGTACAACGCAAATAACGGTAGTAAGCATCACATTTAAAAGTACTACTTCTACATTAGTTGCCACCTACTGAAAATAGAGAGTACAACGCAAATAACGGTAGTAAGCATCACATTTAAAAGTACTACTTCTACATTAGTTGCCACCTACTGAAAATAGAGAGTACAACGCAAACAACGGTAGTAAGCATCACATTTAAAAAAAATGAATAAGGTTTTTATTCACTTAGACTTTAAAAACCACTTGTAAATAGTCAGAACATGTTTGTAGCAATTAGATATGACTTTTAAGTACATATAGATATTTAGGAACACGGATTGTATGAAAATATTTAGAAATAATATATAATTTATAATAGTATTGATATAGTTATTTCGCAATTGTTAAAGAGATTATTTATCGATTTAAATATCGAAATTTGTAGTTTTAAATATATCTTTCTACATATTGTCTGAATTGTTCTGTGTAGGTATATTAAGGTAAGAAAGAATTCTATATTATTTAATAAAGCTATATGAAACAGCTTTCAGTCATAATAGTTTTTACTGGAATAAGAACTAAAACTTTTTAAATAGCTGTAAAGATTTTGATGAGTCATAACTAATAATAATATACTGGGACATTATTTACACACGGCCATCTGATCCCAAACTAAGCAGAGCTTGTACTATGGAGACCAGATAACTGATATACTACTTTTCATTTTGTAAATACATACTTATATAGATAATTACACCCAGACTCAGGACAAACAGACATGTTCATGCACACAAATATCTGTCCCGGGTGGGAATCGAACACATGACCTCCGGCGTGAAAAGAAGGCATTTGCCAACCACGCCAACGGGCCCATTAACTAATTACTATCTCCATTAAATTTTATTTCGGATGAAAATACTACGTTATGATTTCGTCCATCCGTTAGAATCTACGACACAATAGGCACTCCCTATTTACGTGGGGGGTTAAGGTCTCAGAAATTGGTACTACTTACGTGAGTTGTACCCCAGCCAGCAGCCCACACGACCTGGTTGTCAGCTACTATATAATTAGAACCAGCAATTGGAGCTGGTTGTACTACAGCGCTATAACTTATAGCCGTCGAAGTCCTCAAAATAGCGACATCGTTGTCAATAGTGTATGGGTTAAAGCTTGGATGGACGTAAATAGATTGTATTATATGGACGTCTCCTCCACTGTTGGAGTAAGTGGACCCAACTCGCGCACGCCATCTAGATGCCGTGTCACCTCTGTAACAATAACAATTATTTGTCCATCACTTGGAACAGTACTTTTTCTGAAAGGTACGCTATATTACTCCTTATAACTTAAGCTATCTGACAGTGGACGTCTGAATATCAGTCTAACAGAATATCAGTTTAGAAGATTAGTCGGAACAAGCAAACTACACAGAGCAGACTTGACAGAATAAAATTAAATAATTTTGTTATATCATAATTTTCAAACTAGGTAAGTCTGTATTTTTAAACCGAGTTCATAACAAATGTACGACAGTACGATATCTAAAAACTTAAAATAATTTAAAAAAATATAGTAAATGAAGGCTCATTTATTTTGTGACTCATGACTTAGTCACAAAAAAATGGGCAGTCTTTGGGGACTGCCGATAGTTTCGACTAGGAGAAGATGCTACTTCCCATCTTTGGGCGGTAAGGACTCATAGCAATTCCTTCCCTCCCTATGATGGGAATAATTTTTGAAAATAGAGCTAAATTTGGTTGGGCATTCGGGTGTAAAAAATCTAACATAATTCAGAAAAAAAGGTGCATAACGACAAGTTTTCACTTCTAATATGCTGCGATCACGAGAGTGTATAAACGGCCAGTGTGAATAAAACAAAAGACTCTCCATTTTATGAATATTCGATCGTGACGCGAGTTTAAAATTTTTACCCATCCCAAAAAGTGCACAACGCCGCTAAAGAAGTTTTCACTACAAAACTACGTGGTTATATGTCTAATTATTAAAATAACTGTTTTTTGTTTAAATTAGTTAATCAAGAGACGGGTAAAATAAAATCATAATATTATATTAGTTAGTTAGTTGGGCGATAGGTTTCCGCACTTAGCCTCCCAATTGGGCCATTGTGCGTGATACTTGTTTGGCTACTCGAACCATATTAGTTCCATCCAGAAGTCCAGTGCCTCTAGCACGAGTTCCTGCAGTTTAGTTACTCGATCACTCGTACAGTTTCTCCCATACATTGAGCACCAGCGCCTCTCGCGGAAACTATTAAGAACTAAAACTCTGGTGCTCAATGTATGGGACGAAACTGTACGTGTGATCGAGTAAGTAAACTGCAGGAACTCGTGCTAGAGGCACAGGAGACCACACAATAATATTATATTATATTCATACATATATAATTCAATCCAACAAAATAGTTTCATAATCAAGATTGAATATCTGTTTATCTAGCCATACGTATCCGGGGCGGGTCACTGGTATAAATTCACATGATGAATCTCAGTGGGGCATTGTTCATTGAAAATAAAACCGGCCAAGTGCGATTCGGACGATTTCCGTATCATTATCTATAAAACGTGAAAAAATATCACGTTTGTTCACAAATATGTATTTTATTATGTTTTTTTACTATTTGTTATTATACCAGTTGAAGCTATTTTCAACTGAAATATAATAATATAGTCAAGCAACCAAGTCCATAGATATGTGACCGCCAAAGTGGAATAATTTCTGAGCGTCTCCGTACTTCGGGGGGCATGTTAAGCTATCGATCCTGGTTGTAGCCATTGGGCAACAGTCGTTATGCTATGTCAGATTCCTAATTGGCGGCTTGAACAAAATAAAATAAATTTTATAAATGTTTTCATACAAGATGTACCTAAATATCTATGTTACTAGAAATAATATCTAATGTATACAACTATATTACTACAAACATGTTCTGACTATTTACAAGCGCTTTTTTAAAGTCTACGTGAATAAAAAAAAAAAAAAAAAAAAAAAAAAACAACCACTGCCCATTTTCTTTTTTTTTTTTTAAGGGACCAGTCACTCCCTCTTACCCACCATTGCAACTCCTGTAAGCCAGGATCAACAGTGGCACACAATGAAATGACACTGAGCGGTGGGGCTCAGGCATGTCCCGGGGAATGGCTTTAACTGTCTTGATCCCGCAACGAATTTAATCAGAAAGAAAAAAAGGAGGAGTTAGAAATGATACATCATCTGGGATGATAAATAAGTAATACATCATCTGGGAAAATTTCAACTTTTATCTGACAAACAGACGGACAGCGGAGTCTTAGTAATGGGGTTCCGTTTTACCCTTTAGGTACGGAACGCAAAAAAAAGAAATACTTACGATGGACAATGGGCAGCAGTGAGAATGGCTCGAGTGCTGATAATGGTTCCACCACATGACTGACTGAAGCTTGAACCGAAGTACGAGTACAACAGAACCGCGATGGTGGGGTACTGCTCGATTGTTGTCTCCGCCCCACCTACTATCCTCTGCGGATTGGCAGGAACGGCTATGGAAACGAAAACATATTAAAATAATAGACCCTATTTAATACTAGTTTAAAATCCCATAGCCAGTTGCATTACCAGTCCGTAATTGATCGGTGAGGGAAATCACCAAAACGCACGGTCAGTCCATAGGTGGGTGACCGTCAAGTGGTTTAATTTCAGAGCACGGTAAGCTGTCGTTCCCGGTTCTTCTTGTTAGAAGACAGTAATTAAGCCATGTGACAGTCCAACTGGGCGGCTTGGACAACTCTGACACTAGGGTAACCACTGCAACCACTGGGGCAAAGGAGACTTAGAGCTATGACTAGCGACTAACTGTACACAGTGTACACTCACCACTAGCGACTGTCATCGCTACTACATACTTATAGGCAGTGCACAAAACTTATAAGGATTCTTAGAAATAATATCACCAACGTCCTTTTTTTATCGTATCGTGACGCTTTTCGGTGCCCAAATACTTAAAGAACAAAATAATAATAATAATAATATTCTGGGACATTATTTCCTACGCACGTTCTCTGGTAGGTATTCAACGGGATAGGATTTATTTATTTTTATTTTTTTAAAGAAAATTTCCACATTAGCGAATTTAATCCCTGTGTCGCGGGGTACTTTACAAATATATAAACATTACATCCAGACTCAGAACAACTATTTATGGATCACACAAATAGTTGTCCGGCACGGAACTCAAACCCGCGACACGAAGCACCGAGGCGAATGTCTAAGCCGCTGCGCCGTTCACACATTCAGTCAAGATGGGGTGACATTCGTTTTGTTTTTATTAACAACAATATGTTATCATTATATAAATCAATTTAAATAAATATATATTATGATTATTACCTGCAACAGCAGCAAAGCCTACTGCAATTAAAACTGCGACTCTCATTGTCCAAAAACAAACTGAATACTAATTCCTTTCTTACAATGCATTGTTTATATGGCACTTCTCAATTATTGATTCGTAGATAACTCTGAAATTATCAGACAAAAGGACAAAGATCTTCAAACTCCTCAGTAACTAGGACACTTCAACCTGGTTTCATCCTTGACTTCTTTCATAAATATCTTGTTGTTGAGTCAATGATACATCAGTGGATACAAAAGCATTAAGAAAACTGTTTTTGCTGTCTACGTCATAAAAATGCTGCGCTGTCTAAATCACAAAAGAAATTATCCGACAGTGGCTGTACTTGTGGTACAAGTAATCGAAAAGGCTTCTGACTTTAAAAGAAGTAGGGTATCAAGTTAATTGTATGATTTTTTTATATGTATGTTATACAATTTCTCCTTTGTTTGTCAACTGATTCTTTTCCTGATAATTATTTTTTAATCGATAGGGAGTGCTTTCTTAATGGTAATATACATTCGTTCTAATGGATTGTCTAGACGAAAAGTTTTGAATTTAATTTTAAATAATTACATACTGTAAAAAACATAAAACTAATGTTAGTTTTATGTTTTTTACAGTATGTAATTATTTAAAATTAAATTCAAAATTATGGAAAATGAATATAAGATAAAGCAGACTTTTAAAAAGCGCTTGTAAACAGTCAAACATGTTTATAGCAATATACATAATTTATACTCAACTATAATGCTACTAATAACATATTACTATTATTCTAACTATAACATAATTATAGCTAGGTACATATAGATATTTAGGTACACGGATTGTATGAAAGCATTTAAAATGAAAATTTAATTTATACATAATAGTAATGATTTAGTTATGTAGCTAACTTATATTAAGTTATTGTTAAAAATAATAGTTTGCCCGCTGGATGATTCAATTTTTGATTCATGATCATAAATTAAGTCGTCCAGCGGGTCAAGAACCAGTACCAATCACATACATACATTATATCTAATATATATTTATGTTTATAGTACACCTTTTGAAACCATTATCCTTTTCTTCTCTATTCAATTATATAATATATCAATTCTGATCTATCCAACGCGATTCGATTGTCTCGAAGAGAACACTTTCAGTGCTGCTATGGCTGACAATCGCATAGCATTATTCCACGCAAGTGGCACCTACTGATTACGTGTCTTATTCAAAAAAAACCGGCCAAGTGCGAGAGTGAAGGGTTCCGTAGCAGCAAGTATTTCAGTTGATTAAATGAAAGTAAATTTCGGTTTATAACGTATTAAAAAACTACTTGCTGGATCTCATTAAAACCAATGTTCGTTGTTAGTTTCTATGGTAATGTACATCATATATTTTTTTTAGTTTTATCATTCTCTTATTTTAGAAGTTACAGGGGTGGGGGGGGACACTCATTTTACCATTTTGGGAGTGTTTCTCGCGCAAACTGTTCAGTTTAAACAAAAATGATATTAGGAACTCCAATATGATTTTTGAAGACCTATTCATAGACACCCCACATGTATGGGTACGACGAAAAAATTTTTTTTGAGTTTCAATTCTATGTATGGCGACCCCTCAAAATTATTGTCCTTTTCTATTTATGTGTAAAAATCTTAATGCGGTTCACAGAATACACCTTCTTACCAAGTTTCAGCAGTACAGCTCTTAGTTTTAGAAAAAAGTGGCTGTGACATACGGACGGACAGACAGACAGGCAGACATGACGAATCTATAAGGGTTCCGTTTTTTGCCATTTGGCTACGAACCCTAAAAATGTACTTCTTCGTCTCGTTCTTATTATTGGTCATCATCATATCAGCCAACGTACATCCACTGCTGGACAAAACCCTTTCCAAAGACTGGAGGGATATGCCATAATCGCCACGCTGGGCAGACGCGTTGGCGATCGCAGTTTGATGGTCACGCTCGCAGCTCACAGAAAAACGCTGCTGCCCATTCTCTAGTAGGTATTGGACATCAGAACCATAGTACTTATATACTGTGTCAATACATTATTAAAATTGTAACTTACACCTAAGTACCTAATACATGTATAGCTATGCCTAAAAAGCATTGCTTGACATATTTTTTGTGGTCTCAAGCATTCAAAAGAAACAAATAGGAATATAAAAAGGAGGGGGAACTAAGACATCAGTCATGTTAGTTCCAGACGTTCTGGCATTGGGTATAACGGGTACATTACCTATATAACTTATAAGTTCAGATTTATCAAAGATACGGGATTAAATTTTTCAGTGAACAGATCGCGGACAACTCTGCGTGTATGAAATGATAATTTTAATATTAAAACCTTGGCTACATACAGTATTGTTCGTTCAATATCACATGTGGCGCATTGGTTCAGATAGACGCCTTGCCACTTCGCCTTCCGGGTTCGATTCCCGCACAGGACAACTATTTGAGTGACCCAGAACTGCTTGTTCTGGGTATAATTTGTGTCCGTCAATTATAATTAGGTTTGGAAAGGACCCCACGACATAAGGATTCATATCAGAAGTGCGGGCTTTGTCTTTTATCCTATAACACAACAGAATATTTTTGCAAAGTTGTGTTGTTTAGCTAAGTATCTATGTATACTAAAGCTATAATATTGAAAGTGCCTTTAGTTGATTTTTATCTTTTCTTAATACAAGACTTTATTATACAAGGTTCACCAAGTTTAAATCGAAATGCATTGGAATGGAGAAGTTGATAACCGATTCTTCTTAGCAAACTTATTTTTACAAAAATTTCTAGCTAAACTATATATCTATCTATCTATACATATAATAAACTCGTAGCAACGTCAAAACTGTACATTGAATATTTTTTAAAGGATACTTTGGACGTGATCTACAATCGATATCGAAGCCAAAAATATAGTTTTTAGAAATTTTGTCTGTTTATCTGTTTTTCTGTATGTATGTCCGGGCTAAACTCAAAAATTACTGTAGGGATTTACTTCAAATTTTGCATGAATATTACGAAGAGGTCGGGTCAACATATAGGCTACATATTATCACGCTATCACCGACGGGGGAGGAGCTGTGATAATTTAAAAACTTTAACGCGCGTAAAACCGCGGGGCACAGCTAGTCTATAATAAACTTTTACTTACCTGCTAGGAAATTTATCTCAAGCACGATCGATAAAACTGTAGTTTGGCCATTTTCCCTAAAGTAAGATTAATTAATCCCTACGTAATACCACAGATTGACTATACACGTGTAAATCAGATAAAATCTGATTTATATACGGTTTAAGGCAATTAGTGGCTACCCTTCAATTTTGTTGTTGAAATGCCTTATAAGATGAAAATCGACGTAATAGAATCATCATCATATCAGCTGAAAGACGCCCTGGTGGACAAAGGTCTCCCCCATAGATCTCAGCAATTGCCGGTCTTGCGCCACCCACATCCACCGACTTCCAGCGACCCTCACTAGATCATCGGTCCATCTTATCGGCCTACCCACGCTGCGTCTTCCAGTTTGTTGTGGCCTCTCCAGAACCTTTCTGCCCCAGCAGCCACCGGTTCTACGAGCTATGCCCACTGCCACTTCAGATTGGCAATTTACGTAAGGTTTACAACCGTTCCGATTTGATATTGGGCGACGGGCCTGTTGGCGTGGTTGGCAAATGCTTACTTTTCACGGCGGAGGTCGTGAGTTCGATTCCCACCCAGGACAAATATTTGTGTGCATGTAAATGTCTGTTTGTCCTGAGTCTGGGTGTAATTATCTATATAAGTATGTATTAACAAAAAAATGTAGTATATGTAGTCAGTTATCTGGTTTCCATAGTACAAGGTCTGATTAGTTTGGGATCAGATGGCCGTGTGTAAATAATAGTTTCTTAATATCTACAACCCGGACCGAAGTTGTCGGTCCCGGTCACGTGCCGTCCAAAGCAATAAAAATTACTTACTTATCGTATGGGCAGTGGTTACCCTGGTGTCTGAGTTGTTCAAGCCGCCTAGTAGGCCTCTGACATGGCTTAACGACTGTTGCCTAATGGCTACAACCGGGACCGACAACTTAACGTGCCCTCCGAAGCACGGAGCCGCTCAGAAATTAAACCACTTTGGCGGTCACCCATCCATGGACTGCCCGCGAGCCTAGTTGCTTAACCTCGCCAATCACTAACGGACCGGTGAGAGCATCTGGCTATGAGCGCCTCAAAATTAAAGCAAATAAACAATTTTAACGGTCACCAGTAGCCTTAATAAAAATTAAAGCAAATAAACAATTTTAACGGTCACCCATCTATGGATTGAGTGATCAGTGAAGTTAAGCAACTAGGCCCGCGCTAGTTGATTAACTTCACTGATCACTTACGGTCTAGTGAGAGCATTAAATTTATTTTTATTTTACGCACATTAGTCGTTACCAAATGTAATAGACTTCCAAACGCACACTACGAAAATACATTTTCTATCGACGTGCCTCCAATTTCCTTCACGCCGCCGTACTATTGGCGAAATACACGAGATTTCGTGCAGATATAAATCAATTTGGCGTCTAACATTGGTATTCTGTGGGCGCGGAACTTCCTTCTACCCCGAATTTCTGACCTCACATATAATTGACTAAGATTATTGAGGTTCGCTAACTAAGACTATTATTGCTTATATTGATTTTTGTGTAAGAAATATATGAAAGTTTATGATATTTAATATTGAAAATAACTAGGTTCTGCTCAGGACTTCGTCTCCGTTGTTTTCAGAATTAAATATAGACATAAGACATCTATACCAGATTTGAGCGAGTGAAAAGCATTTTTGATAATCCCACAGGAAACTAACATTTTTCTGGGCAAAATAATATGTGATTATCCAGGTAATAAACTGAATGCTTAATTTTATCCAATTGTGTAACAAACATCCAAATATACCACCATCCAAATATACCGTGCTCATCACACAAATATTTGCACTTACCGGGATTCGAACCCAGGACCACCAGCTTCGCAGGCGGGAGCACTACCAACTAGGCTACGGTGACCGTCAAAATTAATTGATTAGGATTAAGGATTACCTTACTGGTCTAGCGACAACGTTTTTAACCACAATTGGCGATGGCTTAGAATCAAATCCCGCATAAAAGTCCTAAAGGAAATTTTAAAGCAATAAATATACTCAGTAGTAATACAGATATCACGATAATCGTATTTAATCATTAATCTAATTAATCATTAGTCAAAGTTCAATCGAAGTCTTCCCTGAGATCATAAGAAACAGAAATATAAGTATCATATCAGTCTCCTACAGAAATCTACTTTGTGCCCAAATTAGCTATGATATTCTTTAATTTTATTATTTCATTGCCATGCAATATAAGTGGTTTCCTTAGAAAGCAGTAGACGTATTGTACTTTATCCCGCCTTCTCGCAAAAAAGGTATATCTCGATAAACAGTTATGATGATGTCCTCCCGACCGAATTTCGGCCACGGCGGCCAGTCTCAATGGAGACTAGCCAATTGCGCAAGACATATTATAGTGCACAAGTGTGTGCGCAAACACAGGGGCACTTTCTGTTCCATCACTCTCATGATCCGACTAGTGACACGACCGGAAAGAGTTCAGGTACAGGATCGACGGCTTTACCTGCTCTCCGAGGCACGGGGGTGTAATACCGCCAACTTCCAGACTTCGGGCTGATACTGAGAAATTTCTTTTTACGGAAATATCCCAAAATCACTTTTTGGCCAGACCCGGGACTTGAACCCAGGACCTCATTATCTGCGGTTGTACACGCTACCGCTAGACCAACGAGGCAGTAAAAAAACACAGTTATGTTATAGTTGCTACGCTAAAAACGATTTGGTACTAAATAGAAAATTCTTTTGCCCGATAGTTGTCGATGTTTGCTATTCTGATCAGGGAAAGGCAAAATAGGTACAGTATCGGCCTTTTGCAAATTCAATGAGTGAACCACGCCAAATGGCTTATGTGTTTCAAACGAAGTCCAAGTAACATTACCCTCGTAATAGACTATTGGTACGCTTCGAGCATTTTTATTTTAATCCCTTGAATGAAAGTGGGGGGTGTCATAAGTATCCACACTATGTCCTTAGATCGATGGTTCTTACCCTTCATTACCGGAAATTCTTTTGTACTGATGGAGCATCTGCAATAGACGCAACTGATTTACTACTACTGATTTTACAAAATTGCTCTCATTTGAACTATTTTTTCAGAATTATTATCCGCATACATTCTAAAAACCTTTTCTAGTTTAAATGTGATACTCAAATCTTTTTAGAATGAATGTACAGACGTCAGCGCATCAATACCTAATCTGTCAACCTTTTTTAGAAAGAATGTGGCTAGTATCTTAGGTTTTTTCGGGATCGGAAATGTCCATAAATATTATGTCCATATGTTTAAAAATATCTTTAGGAGGTATGAGATAATGATTCTAAAATCTTTTTTGGTAATTAGATAATGTGAATAAAGGTTCTATAGAAATTGAGCCAATTGCGGACGCTTTATAATGTAAATGACTTAGACCGCAGAAGATGACTTTATTCTATCTAATCTAACAATCTATCTTGTCCTTATAGCTATTATTGAATACGCGTCTTCTTTATACTAATTATCCTAATCCTAACTAATATTATAAATGCGAAAGTAACTCTGTCTGTTTGTTACTCTTTCACGCCAAAACTACTGAACGGATTTGAATGAAATTTGATATACAGATGGTCTAGACCCTGAGAAAGAACATAGGCTAATTTTTATAGTTAGGATAACACATAGGCCATATTTTATAAATTCTAACGCGGGTAAAACCGCGGGGCACAGCTAGTTTACTATAAATATGTGCCTAAACTAAATTAATAATAATAAAATGATATAAAACTATCGATATAAAATTTATATAGGTATAAATAGTTAAGAATGCCATGATATAATGTAAAAAAGTTCCGTCACTATAAGTCAGAATCGCAGTTATTACACTGTGCAAATGATATAGTGAATCTGCTCTCACACGACAGCCAATTTCAATGGTGCCTCCGCAGTATAATAACAATGTCTTCCTGGGCGTATTTCGGTCACGGTGACCAGTCTACCTAGCCCCGGCTGTAGTCAAACGAGAATAGTCGTCAAACCTCTAACTTTGCCGTTAACTTTGACAAGGAGTTCACCTCTGCCCATAAGATAAAGTAAGTAAGTAAAGTTCAATTGCATGACTTAATAATAATACTTTATACATATATAGTCATAGTGTAGTATATTATATAGTCAACAAGATTTTTTTTCATTACACTAAAAAAATTTAAATAAAGTAAAATAAGTGACACGAATGTGGCGGCGTGCCTAATGATATAAAAACGCTTTTGGCAACCCTTCTACTCTATTATAGATATCGCTCACTGATTTTCAATGATAAGCACGTGCGGAAATAATTTTCTTTCCCATTCTGTACTCTCAGTTTTGGCGCACTCAGCATTTTCTATGTCAAACTATAAGTACACAGGCACGCCCAGCGTAGAACACACGATTTTAAAGGGCGAAAACTAGTCCGGAAGCTACAGGGGCTCTACCGGCTAAGTCGCCGAACATCGATTTCTTAAATGGCTTTCAAATAAATAAAGGTTAAAATTACTTAATCAATCGTTAAATCGGCTTCCATCAGCACATGTGATGTCATAATTGGTCTGGAATCGATTGTCAACGTTGAAGCCGATTTAACGATTGATTTAGTCATTTTTAATCTTTATTTATCTGACGCCATTTAAGAAATCGATGTTCGGCGACTTAGCCGGTAGAGCCCCTGGTCATTTCAGCATCTCTCGGTCTCGTTTTCACACTAACTGTAAAAAATTCTAGTGCTAAATAATTCGGTATAGAGGTTCAGGTTCACGCAGACTTTGGGTAAAAAAAATGTAAGACAAACACCAAACTTGTTTCACCAAAACGAGAGTCGCTAATATTTTTGATTTTTAAACGAAGTTTATCGTCTGTGCGTAATCCATATTATGTGGCATGAACGAAAATGATTTCCCTGTTGTTTGAAATATGTATATTTGATTTCGTGTTGTAAGACGCGGGCGGCCGGAAGCTACCGTAGCGGCGTGGAAAATATATTGTTATTTGATTATTTGACTATTCTTTATTTTATTTACCTTATGGTAAATGATAATGTCGCTTTCAAAAAGCCAACATACATAAAATCTAATCATCTTTTCTCACTATAATATTAATTTTCATGATTACTTATTTATATAAGTAATCATGAAAATTAATATTAATGACGAGCGAAGATCCTTCACAAGGGCTTGTGCGAAATATTTACAATATAGTTAAATATAGACTTGTTGGAAAAACATTGTAGCACGCTGGATTTGCGTTGCGTTCTGGAAATAAGGATATAAGTCCATTATTTATAAAAAATTGTATGTAACGAAAATTGGAAAATTACATAAAATCTAATCATCTTTTCTCATTATAATATTAGGTCTTTACCTATGAAATTGCCGTTCTGCAGTACTGGCCATTTCAAATCAAAATAATTTTTGTTTGGCTAAGAATTCTAATTTCAAATTAATTTTATTTTAAAAACATGGATTCTTTTTTCCAAAAGTAGTCATTTCTTTATTGATTAGTGTTACATTTTCATCGCATTTCAATCTTTTTCGTCATCATGGATACGTTAAAAATTCGAGTAATTATGGAATATGAGTACCGTCGTGGCAGCAACGCGGCACAAGCGGCACGCAACATCAACGACGTTTACGGAGCTAACACTACAAACCAACGCACCACCTGTTATTGGTTTGCTCGCTTCCGTTCTGGAAATTTCGACCTGAAAAATGAACCTCGCGGTCGTCCGAAGACTTTGGTCGACAATGACGAATTAAAGGCGGTTGTGGAAGCTGATGATACACAATCTACGGCTGAATTAGCAGCAGCTTTCGACGTTAGCGTCAAAACAATATTGGTCCATTTGCGTCAAATTGGCAAGGTAAAAAAGCTTGACAAATGGGTGCCCCACGAACTCAATGATCGCCAGCGCGAAGTACGCGTCGAGACGTGCCTTGCACTGCTCAACAGACACACAAATGAAGGAATTTTGAACCGCATTGTTACCTGCGATGAAAAATGGATTCTGTTTGATAACCGCAAGCGCTCAGCAAGTTGGTTGGATCCTGGTTCAGCACCTAAACAATGCCCTAAACGAAAACTTACCCCTAGAAAAGTGATGGTCACTGTTTGGTGGTCTAGCGCCGGTGTGATTCATCACAGCTTCTTACCAAACGGGGTGAGCATTACTGCAGATGTGTACTGTGAAGAACTGAGCACAATGATGGAGAAGCTGGCGCATCTCCAACCAGCATTGGTCAATCGCTCGTCTCCGCTGCTCCTGCACGACAACGCGCGACCTCATACTGCACAGCAGACGGTCTCCAAGTTGCAAGAACTGGGGTTGGAAGCTCTCCGTCATCCGCCCTACTCACCAGACCTTGCGCCTACAGACTACTACTTTTTCCAGAATTTGGATAACTTCTTGGCGGGAAAAAAATTCAATACCCGAGAGGCAGTACAAAATGCCTTTGAAGAATTTGTTGCCTCCCGTCCAGCTGATTTCTTTAAGAAGGGCATCAATAAACTGCCACTGCGATGGCAAAGATGCATTGATTGCATGGGTGATTACTTCGATTAATACAAATAAAAAAATTCATGAAAAAAATTCGTTTAAATTTTTTCATACAAAACGGCAATTTCATAGGTAAAGACCTATTATTAATTTTCATGATTACTTATTTATATAAGTTATCATGAAAATTAATATTATAATGAGAAAAGATGATTAGATTTTATGTATGTTGGCTTTTTGAAAGCGACATTATCACAGAGATACATGGTATGTAGTATATCCTATCCTACTAATATTATAAAGGGGAAAGTTTGTGACTGTGTGAGTATGTATGTTTGTTACTTTTTCAAGTCTAAACGGCTGGAGCGATTTTAATAAAATTTGTTATGGAATTAGCTGCCACCCTGGCTATAATTTATAAAATTGAACTCGGGTAAAACCGCGGGGCACAGCTAGTTGAAAATAAAAGTGTGATTTCTATGAAACTTAAAAACACCGCCCGCACTAGGGAATCTAGTCCCTGTGTCGCGGGGTACTTTACAAATATATAATAGACGGACATTAATTACATCCAGACTCAGAACAACAATTTGCGGGTCACACAAATAGTTGTCCGGCGCGGGACTCGAACCCGCGACACGAAGCGGCGAGGCGACTGTCTTAGCCTCTGCGCCAAACGTGCAGTCAAATATAATTAAGATATCAATAATCTGCGTTATTATGTTGTAGTTAAGAAACAAATACCTGCTTTTGTTCAGATTAATCAGTTTATTCTATGCGTGGGAAGTTTGTGTCACAAATTAAATGATACATATTTTCTGGCTGTAGGTGATGTATACGTATTAGGCAATTAAGGACTTCACGTATTGCCCAGTGTAAGCCACCTCACTAGTATCTTGAGGTTCTCGGGTTCTTTCGACCCCCGCCAAGGTAGCAACTTTGGTATTGTGTACTTGATGTCCGTAAATTGTATATTTGTTAAACTTTAGTTCCTCGCAATACAAGGATGTATACCTATGTCCCTAATGCGGGCGTTGTCTTTTCAAACGAAAACCAATTGCTCCCCGTCCGAGGTGTTTGACCTATTTATACATAAAAAATAGGACGGTTGACAGTAATTTCCCGATATTAGCAATAGCCAATTTTAGAAACAAATAAAAACAACTTTTTAATCGTTGCCTTTATTTATCTTGATTTAATAACGATTTCAAAGAACCGTTTAAAAATATGGATAAGACTATGAGTAGGTTTTCTATACTATTTTTAATTGTATTTGTGTGATCCAAAACACACTCAAGTTTATCAAGCACCGGGACTCAATGATATTCTCAGTTAATAGTTCTGGTAAACAATTTTAATGTTATTTTTAAAAGTTCATTGCTAACTGTACTATTTCTATTTTGCAGGTACGTCTTTAAGGGTGAGCTCAGCTGATTAGTACAGTGGTACTAGACCTTAAATTGGTAAGTGTACTTAACGCTAGGTAGTTCATCTTACTAGATTTGTTGTTTCGGAAATTATAGCAACAAGTAACGTCATTCAGTCTTCACCTCATTTAACTGAACTACATCACCAATTGGGTAACGCGAGCCTTTACTAACAGTACCCGCGGACTTCGTTCCGCGTTATAAATATTTTTGCCCCTGCTCGTTTGTCCCGCGTAATACTTCAGGTTAAAAGTTCGGGATAAATAAAAATTATGATGATGAATCATAGCCGATGACACTCCACAATAACGTAGCTTTCTATTAGTGAAATAGTTTTGAAAATCCGTTCAGTAGACCAGCGATTACCCCTTACAACGTCACAAACTCACAAACGTTACCTCTTTATAATATTAGTATAGATTAAATTTAGAGAAAAGAAGAAAAACAAGTAAATTTATTCTAAGGGTAGATTACGTTTTAAATACAGTTGATTACACGTGTGATGCAGCGGTTAAGACAGCCGTCTCGCCACTTCGTTTCCTGGGTTCGATTCCCACGCAGGACATCTATTTTATGACCCACAAATAGTTGTTCTGAATTGAAAAACCTTAATATAAAAATTAGGATTTGAATCTATACTAACTTTTTTGGGAAATCCTCTTAAACGATACAAATTAAAGTAATAGTCTGAGTGACCGTCAGCGAACATTTTTGACGCATAGCAGTAGGATGAAGGCCCCAAAAAACACCCTAAAGGATTTATTAAATTGAATGCGTAAGGCATTGTCTGCTTTTTGAGTATGACTAGCGCCCAAAGACTGCTGATGTAAAATGTTTGAAAAGTGGCTTGAAATGTATATTTGGCCATATTATCCGACACAGCCTACGCCCTGCCCTCGCCCTGCTCATCAGACTCATCCTTCAAATATTATGATACAATGTGGCCGACATATTTAAAATGGTTAAGTCTCTGCAAGTAACGACTGTTGAGAGTTTATACTTTAACCCATTTTTCTCAACCTAACCTTCACATAGGGACACCAATTTTTAAAGCCCACTATTTATGGGACATAATAAATAGTAAAACCACCACTACCAAACTTCTGCCCGCGACTTCATCAGCGTAGTAGTCAAAATCAGACACCCGAGAGGTTAAAACGAATAAATCAAGATGACATTTATAAAAAGGAGACTAACAGGCTGACTGTTTAATTGGCTGAATGATAGATCAACGTTAGTTTTATAAAAAAATTAATCGTTTTTAGGGTACCGTACCCGAAGGGTAAAACGGGACCCTATTACTTAGACTTCGCTGTCTGTCTGACTGTCCCTCTGTCACCAGGCTGTATCTCGTGAACCGTGATAGTTAGACAATTGAAATTTTTGAAGATGATGTATTTCTGTTGCCGCTATTACAACAAATACTAAAAAACTAAATAAAATAAATATTTAAGGGGGCTCCCATACAACAAACGTGAATTTTTTACTCATTCTTATAGATGATGGTACGGAACCCTTTGTACGCGAGTCCGACTCGCACTTGGCCGGTTTTTAATATTTAGATACTAGAGAACGATGAAACACGTGTTTAATTAAATATTTCAATGATGACATGAAAACATATATGCATAATATAAAGACTTATTAAACAGTCAAACATTTTTAAATTATAAAAGCGAGGAAAATAAAAAGGTCACGGACGCGCTTTTGCTTGTGGTTATACGACATCTTCAATGAACACCTGCCTGTATTTAGGACTACTTATATAGACTGTATATGGGACTAGCCTACGAGGCTGCTAAGTCGGTCAACGACTGCAAGTCACATGACTTCTTATCGTACGTTGTTGAAGATTAATTTGTATTTAGGACTAGCACTGGCCGTGACTTCAAAGTATTGCCTTTATCTATGAAAGTAGGTACGCCCAAACAAAATTGCCAAATACAGTATGATATCGCATGTTATGAATCAAACTCTTTTATTTTTGTAAGGAAGGGGGAATGCTTATGCATGCTACCTGCAAAAAGTGTCTGTGCGACTAAACCTAACCTACCGTGGACTTCTTCAGGCACCCGGTGGGGGAAGCCCCGGGAACGCGGGTGTGCTGCTCCGGTGCTACCATTTTGCGACATGTCCCTGATGGTCGGGACACATTCCTTGGGAGGGCTCTGGTTTGCCCACTGCGCCACAAATAAATCGCTGTCTTCCCGGAGCTGCTTGCACATGGTGGCAGTAGAGGACACTTCTCATACTGCCACCGCAGCCCCGAGGGGAGTTCGGCTGCCGGCTGCCGCCGTCGCCCCGACACTTCCTCCGTCTTCGAGCGGGATTGGCATATTCCCGATCCCGCTCGGCGGCCTACTTCCGGAGCATGACTCCCTCACAGAAGGAAACCACGGCGTCCCATTTGATGGGGGTGGCTCCATCAAATGGGACGCCAGCATCGCGCCTACGATTGCTGGTGGATGAATCAAACTCTTACCTACTATTCTTCCGGTGGCAGTTACTTTCTGTCCCCGGCAGCGTCCGTGTCCGTTGAACGTATCGTGCTCACCGGTCCAGCTAAACTTCACTGGCTAAACCTGCAGCATAAATAATTCGTACAATCTTCGCTAAGAGCGACGCTAACAACTTCTTGGGGCAAGAATAGTTGCCCCAGGATGGGGTAATGATTATGCATCAACGGCATAGAGGCAGCAGGGCAAATTTGTTAGAGTTTCATCCTCGCAGAACCAACAGGAGCACGTGTTGCCAATGCTTACTGTGGCCAGGTTCTTTTTAGGTCAGTTATGTCCTTTTAGCCCTGGTCATACTTGCACAATCCTTTTTGTGAAGTACTAGGATGTCAGTTCCAGTTTTGCCATCGTAATTACTTTAAAATGTGAAAGACAATTTAGTTTCTAAATATAATTGATGGAATGGAATCAATTTGCCAGTGTTGGACGTAAATTCATAGAAAATTATACTATATTTAAAACTAGGTCATTCTTTTTTTATATTGAATGAAAATATATCATTAAATTGACACTGTATTTTCTGTTCTATAAGGTAAAATAAGTGACTACCTACCTATATGGTCCTATAGTTTTAAACATTTTGAGCAATAAATGAGGTGATTATAAATTACTGCATAAGAACAGTATTTATAATTTACGCAAAATGTTTTTAACAATCTAAATACAGCCAAATTACTTTCATAAACAATCAAGGGAAATTACTGACATCAAAGATAATTCTTATTTCTACTTAAGAAATTACCGCCTTCTGTTTAACCCGGTTCAGCTTGAGAAAAGCTATATTTCATTACAATCGTTTCCAAAACAGTTCATGGAAGCAAGATAGTCCGATTTGTAAGTAAGTCGGTAATTCTCCATAATCATAATAATCAAAGGTTTTATGATATATTATGGGACACGGAAACAAACTATCACACTAATATTATAAAGGCGAAAGTTTGTGAGCATGTGAGTATGTATGTTTGTTACTTCTTCACGTCTAAACCGCTGGAGCGATTTTAATAAAATTTGGTATGAAGATAGCTGACACCCTGGATTAACACATAGGCTATAATTTATAAAGTTTAAGGGTAAAACCGCGGGGCACTAGTTTACAATACTAGTTTATAATATTCGGAAAATATAATGTAACCAGCATAGCAATATACGACAATAATAATAGAATTTTCTTTTTAAGTTATGTTACACTGTTCAGTAAAAGTTGACCTTGGTGAAAGTAATTAACAGAGGTGTGCTTAATAATATACCAAACATGAACCTTATTTAGACATTGCATAGTAGCAAGTGCTCAAATAAAAAAATGAAAAATAAAAAAAATAAAAATCTTTAATTAGAAATACCAATTTAAACTAGTTAGTAGGCATTGGTTTAACTAGCGTAGGGGTTCTCAAGGCACCCAGCAGTCACGTAGTTAGGACACTTATATCACGTAGTTAGGAAACGGGTGGAACAAAATAAATAGGCAATCTAATATAAGTACGGTCAGCTACGTAAGTAGCTTAACAGAGACCAAACTATTATCACCCGCTATTAATTTATTCCGGTTGCCTGGAAGAGATCTTAGCAATAATGCCGGCAATTGAGCAATCTTCATTAAACATTTTTTTTATATATTATATAACTCGGTCCTTACAATGTAGTATCGATATTTAAAGAATATGGTATTAAAAAAAAGTACATGCACGTTAGTATTTTGTTTATAATTACTATTTATATATACCATGAATTCTTTAGTTTATTAATTTTTAGTGGGTCTTTATCTAAAGTAGGATTTCTCTACCTTTTTGCGGTCACAGACCAATTTAAACAATCCCATGGACCCCTGTCAAAGAATATTATAGCAGAAGACAGTTAATATATACAAAAAAACAAACGGCATTTTAAAATTTTGCGATCGAACACATTATCATATATTATGGACACGGGTCATTATCGCGATTACCATTTCAAGCAAAGCCTTTACTTTACGTGACGTTTCGGCATGAATTTTACAAGCCGTTACCTGATTTTCCGAGTTAGAGGCCTTGATGGGAAATGCTGTGTTTGGTACACAATTAATTTAATAAATATGTCAAGAGTTAACTGTGGACCCCTGATACCCATGCTACGCTACTTTAAGAAACCCTGATCTAAGGGTTAGATGACGCTTTATATGTTGGCGTCTGTATGCCTGTTCATAGATAGTCAGTTCATAAATCTAAAATTCGTTTGTTCAACCATTCGTGTTTCGATTTCGAGCTAAATATCTATGGGTAGATATTAAATTCAAAAACCGATCTTAAATACGAATATTTTTGAATTTTAGATTTTGTAAATAAAACTTAATATTACCTAAGAACTAGAGTAAAAACTTTCATGTAATTGTTTTCCAACCGGTTGAAATTTCCATTTTCTTACACGGGTATGCGAGGTGTCATTTATAAAAGTCACCATAAGTAAACACAGTATAAATGTGCTGTTATTTTATTTCAAAAGTAAAGCAATTACAGCCCATTCAAGTGGTAAGTTGAAATATGTTTTAACCAAATTCAAAAAGGAGGATGTTATTAAAATGCTCGGGCTTTTTAGTATATTTGTTACGCGATTTGTCAGTTGTTTGTAAACCATTCAGATCAGTATTTTGCTTCTCGAAACAAATAACAGTCTTAGGATTTATAAAAAGAAGTCAAAATTGATTGTATGGTTTTAAAACAGTAATAATTATGGATTCTATGATACGTTGAACATTACATTAGAAATAGATTTCTGAATAGGTATTTAAATTTTGTGGATACTTTACCTATTAAACAATAAATACTCGAAATCCCATCACTTTATAACTATAATATCTGTCGTATATTGTGCGTATTAACAATAATAATAATATCCCTAGACATTATCCATACATTCGATCCTAAACTAATAAGCCCTTGTTCTATGAAAACCAAGTAACTGATATACTATTTTTCTTTTGTAAATACATACTTATATAGATAATTACTACTCAGAAGAGAAATACATGTTGATGCACACAAATATCTGTCCTGGGTGGGAATATATCGTGTTACGAATAGCTCTCGGGCATTACTGTGATATTTCCAACGAAAAATAAGGTTACTAAAATTCAAATTAAAAGATTAAACCCACAACCCGCGACATGAAAGGCGCGTATTTACCAACTACCCCAACCGGTCCGCCATTAAGTCTGTACTTGATTCACTAATAAATGAAGTATTGTGTGCACAGATATATGTACAGAAAAACTATTTGGATAACCCACTGGTTGATTCAAGCTTTGCGAATGTTTTATATGTTGGATACACACCAACATATAAAACACTCGGAAAGCTTGAATCAGCCAGTGGGTTATCCAAATAGTTAAGATATAAGACATAATATTAAGATTATTAGTATTCGAAGAAAACTCACGGTGATGCTAGGGTAAACCTGAGCGGTTTTTAGTTGCTACTCCTTTATGAATTGTATATAATGTTTGTATACTTTGATGTGTTCTCTAACTTTCTATTTACCTTTACGTTACAAAGCTCCTTGAACACGTTCGACAATTACAAGTATATTACCTACTATTAGGGTATATTCTCTTAGGGTTTTACTATGTACCACTTACAGAATAATATATATCAAATATGTATTTGTTGTGACGGAATTTGATAATGTATGACACAGATAACATATCTATTTATTACCAGAATTTTAGTACAATTTTCTTCTTATTTCTATATATTTTAATTAGGTTAATTTACTTTGCTACTGCACTCACCGACTTATTGATTGTGTTTTTCTGTGGATAATGTCGTGGGCTGCAGCATTACATAATAATTTCGTAAATCCTATGTGTATGTATTATGTTGTAGCTGTTAATTATACCTAAATAAATAAATGTATAAAAAGATAAAATAAAAAAGAAAGATGTGCTTTATGTTTATGAAGTAATTGTATACTAGCTGTGCCCCGCGGTTTAACCCGCGTTAAATTTTATAAATTATCATATCTCCTCCCCCGTAGCGTGATAATATGTAGCCTATATTCTCACCCGACCTCTTAGTAATATGCATGCAAAATTTGAAGTAAATCCATGCAGTACTTTTTGAGTTTTAGCCCGGATATTATTATTATATTTTTGACATATTATGATATCGATTGTAGATCACGCCCCAAGTATCCTTTAAAAAAAATATGATTGTACAGTTTTGACTTTCCTACGATTTTATTATATGTATAGATTTGTAAAGTATCTCTTTATCCTAGTGCTAGTTATCTTCAAAGAGAACTTCATAAGTTGCTTTAATCCATTACAATCCAACCTCACAATAGTAAGAGCTTGGCAGCCTGCGGTCACCTGTGGCTTATTTTAACTCATGGCATTTGCGGCAAGCCATGGTTTCGGAAAATTCTCGTTTTAATCTTGCCAGTTACTAATAGCTATCGTTAATCTCGTTATTCTCGAAAATTGTGCTTTGTAGTGAAACAAATCTAGAAACAACTAAATTTCAACGAATATAACATCTTATTGGTGATTATACCGGCGAATATTCGATTACAATAATTCCTGGGAGCATATCAATTAAAATGGAAAGTTCAGCAGGTAGATGAAGCTATTGTTATGTCCGGCATCAAATGTACTGTTGTCTGAAATAAGAGTTCTGTATGTAAGCAAGTTTGCCAGAGTACATCGTGAGGGGGAAAGGATTGGTAAAGTGTAAGTGACGTAAGGACTATGGTATCGTAGAATTCTCTTAACGATAAATAAAGCAATATTTGTAACAGCTCTACAAAGGCCTGAGTATAAATCTAGGGATGTCATAAGTTTTATCTCAACCTGTTGGCGTGGTTGGTAGATACGCTGCCTTTCACACCGGAGGTCGTGGTTTCGATTCCCACCCGGGACAGATATTTGTGTGCATGAACATGTCTGTTTGTCCTGAGTCTGAGTGTTAATTACCTATATAAGTATGTATTTCGAAAAAAAAAATAGTTTATGTAGTATATCAGTTATCTGGTTTCCATAGTACAAGCTCTGCTTTGCTTGGGATCAGATGGCCGTGTGTGAATAATGTCCCAGGATATTATTATTATTATATATGAGGATAATTTGTAAGATGTATAACAAATTACCATTTAAATGTAACACATAGTGTGATATAAATCAGTATAATAAAATACACCAAGCGAGATTTTTAAACCATTTGTTAAAACCATTATACGGGTGATATTCTGGTGAAAACAGCCTAGATGACCTTCAACACTGATGACACCTGTAGCTATCGAAGCCGTCTTAGGGCCAGCGCAGACAGAGAGGAGCGCAGCAGAGAGGATTTTATTAAGGCACTAGAAAATCAACTTTAAAATTATTTAAAGTAGGCTTGAACATTATAATGCGCGAGACTGCGCGAATATTTTGTCAGGTTCAAGCATATATGCACTTTATTTCTATAGCTCTAAAGTTGATTTTCTAGTGCCTTAAAAAATCCTCTCCGCTGCGCTCCTCTCTGTCTGCGCTAACCCTTAGAGAGAATCAAAAGAATTGCAGCCGTAAGTGGAAATCACGTCTATGAACCACAAAATAAAAATATACTATATATCATATAAGAAGAATAACACTCAGATTACAGAAGAGGATTGATCAACTGTTGCCTACATGCCTTAAAGACGTAATTTATTGTTCATGCAATGAAGCTAGACGTCCATTTTTATGTACAGCAAAAACAGCGACTTTGATATTATTGAATGTGGTTATATCAGGAGCCATGTTTCTTAACCTGTATAAAATCTTAATTATGGCTATAATTATGCAGTAATAATTTAAGATTTATATACTCTAAGGTAAAAAGTGCATTTTCTTTAAAAAAAAACTCGTTTTATATTTGTTCTGTATACACAAGTGCGGGTCGCTGGAAAACGCTGGATGCGGATAGCGCAAGACCGGCAATTGTGGAGATCTTTGAGGGAGGCCTTTGTCCAGCAGTGGACGTCTTTCGGCTGATATGAAGAATACACAAGTTTATATAACGGACTGAATTTATGGCGCTACCAGGAATATGTTTACAGCTGGGATTATTATAGCAAAGCTGTCAATAAGTACAAATAAAGATATCAAGTAATGACACACCTTTATTTTGCATTTAGTCATTCGTCACAATCTTATACTTCTTTATAAAAACTTAAGTAGTTTTATAGTAAACAAAGTTGTTTCCAGACGTTTATTTATCTTCATGTGTTTAAATTATTGTATTAAAATTAAAAGTGTTTTAAAAAGTTTTAATAATGGATGAAGACCTTGGTGTTGAAAATGAAAACACATATGATGGATCTGTCCCTTTGATTGAGATTCGAGGTAAGAATAATATAGATGATTTTTTTAATTTGATATTTTTAATCATCTAAGACTCAATCAACTATGTACGTCTATGTGAAAAACTTTCAGTGTACGATTTGGGCTTGCACTTGGCCTTTTTTATAATGATTGTATATTCCTTTTATTTAATAAATATTTCTAAAAAACATATTGAAATGATGTTTCCAAAATTATATTTAAAACAAAGGCATACATAGAGATGGTTTGAGTAATCCCTGAGCTTTTATAGATGCGTGTATTTTATAGAACTAATAATACAATTTGATAGTGTCCTAAATAAAATTATAATATTATTTTACATTAGTATTATTGCATAGCGAGTGATTCGGATGACCTATCTAACTATCCTTTCTCCAAAAGTTGATATTTTCGTCCCAGTTATAAATCGGACAAATCTTACTATTTTTAACACTTTGACGGTTTATTTTAACACTATTTTGTACTTCCCCTCACTGTATTTATTTATATATTGACATACATACATGGGTAAACAGAATCTTATTTCAAAAAAGTCACACGAACTTCACCTAATCTACTCCCTCATTGATACTATTATCCATTTAGAACGAGGTCTGACGGCACTTTTTGCTCACTCACAGTTATTGTTGAGTTACATTTTTTTCTATCAGAGGGCGACAAACGAGCAAGTGGGTCATCTGATGGTAAATGATCACCACCGCCCATGGACACGCACAACACCGGGGAAGTCGCAAGTGCGTTGCCGGCCTTTAATAGTCAGCAAACAAGTGTTGCTGGCCCTTCCTCCCACCCCAATGAGCTATAGCGATTGTATTAAAATGGGAATGGGAAGATATTCCATAGTAATAAAATTAATAATTTTAATGTTGTGTTTCTGCGTGTGAGTAACAATATCTTCCCATTCCCATTTTAATAGATAAATAAATTGGAGGAATACCTTTATGCCGCGCTGCCAACAAACAATTGTCATAGTATAAATTTTGTTTTCAATTTACATCGTAACCATAACTTAAATATATATTTCTCTGCACTTAAACCCTGGGATTATAATTATCTACCAATTTTTTTATACTTATTGTCAGTTTAATTAAGCCGGGATATAATTTGCCCCACCTTCCTGCGCTTTGCTTTGCGGCAGTAAAGTAACACCTGATTCCCTTCCTTATAATCTATCATCATCATCATATCAGCCGAAAGACGTCCACTACTGGACAAAGGCCTCCCCCAAAGATCTCCACAATTGCCGGTCTTGCGCTATTCGCATCCAGCAGTTTCCAGTTTATTATCTATACATATAATAAAAGTCAAAACTGTACATTGAATATTTTTTTAAAGGATACTTTGGACGTGATCTACAATCGATATCTTAGCCAAAAATATAGTTTTTAGAATTTTTGTCTGTTTATCTGTTTGTCTGTATGTATGTCCGGATTCAACTCAAAAAATACAGCATGGATTTACTTCAAATTTTGCATGAATATTACTAAGAGGTCGGGTCAACATATAGGGTACATATTAGCACGCTATCATCTACGGGGGAGAGCTGTGATTATTTATAAAGTTTAACGTGCGTAAAACCGCGGGGCACAGCTAGTTATCTATAAAAATGCATATCGACAAAATATATGAGCGTTAAAATACTCCCATCAGATCTTGTACTAAATGGAGAATAATTATACATACATAGACTCAAGCCTGTTTCCCAAAGTGGTACGCAGAGTCAACGGATTTCCATGGGTCAAGATCATTGCAGACCTCTTTTGCCTCGTTTACTGTCATTATACTCTTCATCTCTCTGGTTTAGTGTACTTCTGACCTGGCTTTCTTGAGAACATCTCCGATTTGGTCAGAGAAGGTTCTACGAGGTCTTCCCCTCGAGTAGAGTTATTATCCAGATAAAACGCATTTAATAAATATTAATGTTTCTAATGGACATGAGCGTAGTAATAAAGTCACCATGTCTTGTAATAAGTCATACTTACGACCTACAACACCAGACGCTCATAAAACTCACAATACTACACAATGAGTAATAAAGTTATCGCAAATATTTTATCATGAGCAACCGATTTTAAAGTTCAAACTGAAGTATTTGTATTATTTCATTTTTTTTACTTTATGTTTACCGAAGATTATTAAAAATTATCAGTCACATGAGAATCAATTCGATAAAGGATAACCTACTTAACCCTGTATAAATAAGATTTCATAACAAAAAACCAACAGTTTTACTTTTATTTACTAAAGTTGTTAACCTATTGTGTGGAGTGAATGTGAAATATGAAATTGTCCACGGGACAAGATAAAGATGGTGGCGCTGCGGAGGCAGGGCTCATGTCAGGTCAGTGACCCCTGATTATCGTCTGCAGAATACAGATAAGCTCGAGATGACGGACATCTCACGTGAAGTTTAACCAAGTGTAATAAATATGTGATTCTTTGGACCCGACAATTATTAGGAGAAGTGTTTAAAATATTTGCCATAACATGTACAAAAATCATGGGTATTTCGAAGATTTATGTATATATTTATTTTGTCGTTTTCAAGATATCGATAAGATTTGAAACCTGTGTTTATGACACGAAGTGTTGTCTGTTGCTATAAACAACACTTACGTATTATGTATACCAGATACGCTTATCTGCTATACACAACTTGCCTACTTTCGTATGTTCTGGTCTAGTAGTATTAGGTAGATTCAGCCGTAGATAATGAGTCCTGGGTTCAAATACCCAGTTGTAATGTTAATGGGATTTTTGTGGCATTAAAATACCCAGCAATAGTCTGGATGTAGTCACACATGTTTCACGCCCATGCCTCGGAAAGCACGTAATGTCCGTGTTGCGCCTGAATTTCTTCAGTCGTGTCCGATCCATTCTATCAGACTATAAGAGTGAGGGACTAGAGCACCCATCCACTGGCTAGTCTCCATTAAGATCGGCCAGGAGCACTATTATTGTAACATAACACGACTGTAAGATCAAATCGGCGGTTAAATATCTTTCCAAATAAAGTTTTATTTTAAATCTAAATCACTAGACTCTGTAATGTAGATTAATTATAATTTACTATGTTTTTATACGTATTCAAAATACCAAAATGCCGCGAGAATATATAAAATCAATCTTATTCAGCCCAGAGAGATCACGTTGGCATGACCGTTATATATCTTGGCACAGTCCGAACTGACAGTACAGAGGTTGGAAGGTTACGGATAGGGAACTGAGAACTTTTATTGCGCCCCTTGACAATGAACCCAACAAATGTCAATTCTCGACGAATATTGATAAAACAAATTGATAGCTAGGTACATCGAAAAAGTAATAATTCTTATTCGTAACTTTCTGACCTTTTTATCTTCGCAAAAGTGAGTTAAGAAGTTTGTTGCGGCATTGTTTTCGTTGAAGCGTTTATTAGAAACATGTTCTGACTATATGCAAGTTCGTAAGAATTTAAAACCGATTTTAATCAATTAAAATCTCGATATTCTATTAGGCTTTTTACATTTAGCATCTCGTGCTATTAAAAAATACGTCTCGTACCTCTGTTTTAAACGTTTCGTTTTGAATTTAGAAATGAAGAAGGTATTATTAAAAAAGAAGACTACCCAATTTAGATCATACCACGTTAGAAATGAACCACAAATCCGATGTTGTGGACTGTCCCAGTATTAAACACAAGTTAGCACTTATCAAAGAAATATTATTTTCTTTCAATTAATGTCTCCTACTTATGAAACTGGATAATGTGTATAGGGTATAGAGTGCTAAATATAATAATAATATCTGGGGACAATGTCACACAGATCATCCTAGCCCCAAACTAAGCAAAGCTTGTACTATGGGTACCAGGCGACGATATACATACTTATATATATAGAAAACATACATGACTCAGAAACAAATATGCGTGCTCATCACACAAATATTTGCACTTACCGGGATTCGAACCCAGGACCACCAGCTTCGTGGGCAGGAGCACTACCAACTAGGCTACGGTGGCCGTCAATATCATTACGAAAAGACTTATTATTTTTCACAAAAAATGAATGTGAACTATATTTACCTTAATGTATTTGTAAAAAAAAGTGTAACTGCAAGTTGAATATATAATAATAATGAAATAATATATAATTTTATTTATGTATTAATCTAGGAAATATTTTTCACAGTTGTCTTAATTATTTATACTTAATATATTGTTTACACGGATCTCGATTGCGACAGTAATTTAAGGCAAAGCATTACCTTTTGGTTCACCCTATGTTTCGGTAATGATTTACCTTAAATTAGTATCGCGATTGAAACTCGTTGCTCAATATCCTACTAATATTATAAATGCGAAAGATTGTGACTTGTTCACACAAAATCTACGGATCCAACTTTGGTGAAATTTTGTAGTAATATAGCTTATATATCAGAATAACAATTAGGCTATGATTTATAAGGTTTGACGGGTGAAACCACTGGGCACGGCTATTATGATAAAATGACCAAATCGCAAAAGTATAAAAACATACAACTAGAGTATACTGTTAAATAAAACAAACATTTTATCTTCCATCCACAAAAATAGGTTATGCAAACTTTGGTACAATACATACAAATTACCAACTTAATGAAAATCTTGAAATGTTTGCCTGTAAATAAAAATAACGCTCAATTGGTTCTGATTCTCTTAATTTTGGGACGTAGAAATAGTAGATATTTGTTATGATAAAATATATGAACGACATAATATTGCCTCATACGACGACTTCATGACATACACATACTAACATCGCATCGTAATCTTAAATAGTTCATAGACCTTAATATATGAGTCCTCGAAAACACAACTGCAATTAGCATTGTCTAGCCTTTCTTATTACACTAAACTAGATGCCTTACAACTTAGCTAACTGACCTACATACCAAAGTACAGCCAAAATTAGACGTAGAAGTTAGACATTTTGCCCAGACATTTGTCATTAGGCTATTATGCTCGCCTATTCTTTTATTTTTTACGTTCTGTAGGCTGACAAGGAACTCTTTTATTCTATGTCCGACTGCAAATCATAATGTTATAACTACGAGATGTAACAACAGAGCCTAAAATATATCACAGATGTTTAGTGCAACATTCTTGAAAATTACATGTTTTAATTTCAATTTATTCAATTCAATAATCATTTTTCTGTCTGAATATTCAAAAAACTAGATACATATTAGGTATGTATATGTTATTTTAGAATCAAATTTCAATGTTACACACAATATTACTAACAATTATAGTACATACAAACGCACAATATTGTTAAGTAGTATAGTTCAATTTATATAATAGTCAAAGAGATTAATTAGTCAACATTTTAAATCCAAATTCAATTCAATTCAATTCTTTATTCACAAGAAACATGGTAAATGGTTACAGATGGTCATGAAAAATAAAGTAGGTACACACATGTTTCGCCAGTTTGGCATGCAAAAAAATTACAAAGTCATTTATGTTATACTTAAATACCTAATATTAGGTCTTTACCTATGAAATTGCCGTTCTGCAGTACTGGCCATTTCAAATCAAAATAATTTTTGTTTGGCTAAGAATTCTAATTTCAAATTAATTTTATTTTAAAAACATGGATTCTTTTTTCCAAAAGTAGTCATTTCTTTATTGATTAGTGTTACATTTTCATCGCATTTCAATCTTTTTCGTCATCATGGATACGTTAAAAATTCGAGTAATTATGGAATATGAGTACCGTCGTGGCAGCAACGCGGCACAAGCGGCACGCAACATCAACGACGTTTACGGAGCTAACACTACAAACCAACGCACCACCTGTTATTGGTTTGCTCGCTTCCGTTCTGGAAATTTCGACCTGAAAAATGAACCTCGCGGTCGTCCGAAGACTTTGGTCGACAATGACGAATTAAAGGCGGTTGTGGAAGCTGATGATACACAATCTACGGCTGAATTAGCAGCAGCTTTCGACGTTAGCGTCAAAACAATATTGGTCCATTTGCGTCAAATTGGCAAGGTAAAAAAGCTTGACAAATGGGTGTCCCACGAACTCAATGATCGCCAGCGCGAAGTACGCGTCGAGACGTGCCTTGCACTGCTCAACAGACACACAAATGAAGGAATTTTGAACCGCATTGTTACCTGCAATGAAAAATGGATTCTGTTTGATAACCGCAAGCGCTCAGCAAGTTGGTTGGATCCTGGTTCAGCACCTAAACAATGCCCTAAACGAAAACTTACCCCTAGAAAAGTGATGGTCACTGTTTGGTGGTCTAGCGCCGGTGTGATTCATCACAGCTTCTTACCAAACGGGGTGAGCATTACTGCAGATGTGTACTGTGAAGAACTGAGCACAATGATGGAGAAGCTGGCGCATCTCCAACCAGCATTGGTCAATCGCTCGTCTCCGCTGCTCCTGCACGACAACGCGCGACCTCATACTGCACAGCAGACGGTCTCCAAGTTGCAAGAACTGGGGTTGGAAGCTCTCCGTCATCCGCCCTACTCACCAGACCTTGCGCCTACAGACTACTACTTTTTCCAGAATTTGGATAACTTCTTGGCGGGAAAAAAATTCAATACCCGAGAGGCAGTACAAAATGCCTTTGAAGAATTTGTTGCCTCCCGTCCAGCTGATTTCTTTAAGAAGGGCATCAATAAACTGCCACTGCGATGGCAAAGATGCATTGATTGCATGGGTGATTACTTCGATTAATACAAATAAAAAAATTCATGAAAAAAATTCGTTTAAATTTTTTCATACAAAACGGCAATTTCATAGGTAAAGACCTATTATTAAATTTACATAATTATTAATAGCAAAATGAACAATAATAAATGTCAAAAAATATAAACAGAATTCTAATAATAGTAATGTCAATACTTGTTTATAATCAATTACATGTCATTGAACTTACAGTCTAAATACTCTTTGACGCTGTAAAACCTATATTGTAACAGGAGCTTGGATAATCTGCATTTAAATATGTTTAGAGACGTTGACTCTCTTACACAATTTGGAATATTATTATATAATTTAATGGCCATACCCACACAACTTTTTTGATACAGTGCAGTATTTGGAATGTGTGACAATACCAGTCTCTGCGAGTTTCTAACTGACCGTGGGAATAATTCTTTTGCAGTCGAGAAAAGATGCAAGTTTTGTCTAGCAAACATACAAATTTCAAAAATGTACATTGATGGAAGTGTTAGCAACTTCAGCGTATGGCTTACACGATTCGTATGGACGTATTCCCACAATTGCTCGTATACATTTTTTTTGAGCAATAAAGGCTCGATTAACCTCTGTTGAATTACCCCACAATAGCAGACCATACCTTAGAGTCGAAGCCACATATATATGCATGATAAGCCATTATGGTAGTTTTTTCTGACGTTACAAGCCGCAATCGGTTGAGGATATATGTAAAGCTATTAAGCTTGTTACAAACTTTCTCAACATGTTTTTTCCAATTTAGGTATTTATCAATTCTAACTAACAAAGTAAATGTCCAGTTTATTTAATAAATAATTGTGATGTCAAATTTACAATTATGTAATGACAATTTCAGAATACAATGTAAAAGACTATTTTTTCATCGGGTAGTTAATATTTATAACTAGGTTTTTTAAAACTGTTTTACGAATGCACAGACTGGAAATTCTATTCCGTTTACACGACAATGAACTCTACAGGGCCTTTTTAATGTATTGCTTTTTGCTACCCATATCTCTAAACCACAGATTCAAAAAATCAGGGAAAATACAAAATCTTACTAAAGTTAATCCATTTTCTATACTCGTATACAGAATGAATTAACTTACTTCCCTTACATGAAAGGCTGGGGTTCCTTTTTTCGTACACTCCCTCGAGTAGAAGCGTCTTTTAAAAGATATTTTAGGACGATTATAAAATGTCTTTGACAGATTTTCAAACTAATATACCATTTACGAAATGGGAAGGTATTTTTTGTGAGATTGTTTTGAAAAAGTAACATTGGTTTCAAATTACTTAAGCCCTTGTGTCGACATGGTTTGATGGATTAATGTAACATAAGCTGAATATTTGTTGTGTACTCATAAGTTCCAACAATTCATTACTTTATAGCATATTGAAGAAACATATTCTGCCAGGCAGGATTAAATCTAGAAGAAAATCACCCAATCATTTAGCGCCGACTTTTGTGTTATATTTGAAAGGAACATGGCCATGTTTAAGCTGTTCTATGAAAAATTATCGTCGGATAGTATTTCTGATTAATTTGAGTGATGGATCTAGATGTCTGGTAAGCTTAGTACAATTAACACAATGTTGTATTCTTACTTTAATACAGACAACTATTCAGAGATGATGTAGTTAAATACATCTTAAACTATAAATATCGATAATAAAAAATATTTAAACTTATAATTTATTATTGACGGTCACCGTAGCCTAGTTGGTAGTGCTCCTGCCTACGAAGCTGGTGGTCCTGGGTTCGAATCCCGGTAAGTGCTAATATTTGTGTGATGAGCACGAATATTGGTTTCTGAGTCATGGATGTTTTCTATGTATTTAAGTATTTATCTATCTATATAAGTATGTATATCGTCGCCTGGTACCCATAGTACAAGCTTTGCTTAGTTTGGGGCTAGGATGATCTGTGTGACATTGTCCCTAGATATTATTATTATTATTATTATAAATAACGAATTCGAATATAACTCAAATAATCTAGCTAAGTAATTTAATAATTGCCATAAAAAATACACATCTTTTCTAATTGATTTGATATAAATCTCAGCTTTAAATATCCTCACATACCTAGGAAAAGTTATGTATACTTAACTACACTACTACTATATAGGTACTCTTTCTAATACGTCGTTTCCATAATCCGATATGATGGCAAGCTGACACGATAAGAGAGAGATCATGGATCGAAGGCTTAAACTGCCCTGGGAGGCGTCGGAAGACCGGAAGCAGTGCTTTTTAAATCCCTGGGTCCAGGCTTGTAATTACTTTTATTTTAGAAAATTCTTATCACCTTAAATGGGAATTCAAAGCCTGAACTTTAACTTAAGACATAAGAAGTGGCTATGTATGCAATGATAATGAATTACTAGAAATTTATTTAAGTGGTTGATACCTATACTAATTTCATGTAAATTCATAATAATAATACATAATAATGTTTCTTTCTTTTCATAACTTTTATGTTTCACTTATTTAATTATCTTCAGCAGGGGCTTTTTAATTAATTTGTTGCTCCAATAAAGGAGACGGAAACCTATTCATACAATATTGGGCTAGGATGTAAAAAGATAAAAGTGGTTTCAAATATTGGGTCTATAAATTATCAGCCAATCACAAAAAAAATCATGGATTTTTTCAATCTGTAAGCAGAGTTATAAAAGATTTAGTACTTAATAGAGAGGTTATGTACCAACCTATACTTAACAGCTGATTTTTAAGAGCGATTGCTATTTAATAGTTATCCGTGTCCAGTATGTTAGCAAAAGTCGTACACGTTAAGCAATATCAGAAGTCCGTAGAGAGAATGCAGTTGTCGAGGGATATATAAACAAAACAATAAAAAAATACTCAAATCACACACGCACTAAACGATACAAGAAACGAGTCTATCATTATGATTTCTATTTATTTTGTTGATATTTAATTTTTTACTGTTGACATTATGTTAATGTATTTAATAATTTTTATGATTAAATCAGTTATCTGGTGCAAGAGTTTTTATATTACATTGTTTGAACTCATTAATGTTAATCGATTATAGTAATCAACAACCAATTTAATTCGTGACTTAAACTTATTTTGAGATTTCTCGTTTTCCAGATTGTAAATTGGGTCAATTTTTTACAGTTTGAAATAGAAAAATGTAACGCTTTTTTTAAACCATATCTCAACTTATTACAGTCAGGCCCAGAAATCCCCGTCTCCTTTATGTAAAAGTACATTTTATTTATGGTTTTTTATGTTTATTTTTCTTTTTGTTTCTATAATTTTTTTTTCTGTTTATGTCCCACAGAAGACGAACCCGGCACTTCGTTACAAGCAGGACCATCAGGTAAATTTCATCTTATTTGGTGTAACCAGAACCCTTGAAAAGTGGCAAGTGATTTTATTACTTAAAACAACTCTAGAAGAGCTACCCAGCGAAGCTATTTTATGATAATTGGCTCGTGACTTGTTTTCTACAAAATTTATTTGAAACTGTCAACTAGTGGCGATCATGATTCAAATGATCATACTTATAAATTAAATTATATTGAAGGGGTAATATGATGTAAATTAATTTCTGACACCGTTAACAAGATAACCGTGATGTGCGGATAGAAGAAAAGCTACTCTAGTTTTAATAATTGGTAGTATTAACTGCAAGCAGTCCGCCATTTTGGCCAACTTCATAAGCATATAGAAAACAGCCATTTTTCTCTTCAAAACGACTTAAATCTATGATCTCCAGAACAATATGCATATGAAATGAAAATCTCTTTTAGACCTTGATTTTATCTAAAAAATGTTGAGACACTAATTAGATAGAGGAATGGCTTGTCTTATCCATCCGATTGTACAATGCACCTCATGCTCGTAAATCAAGACAAAATGTCTTTAAACGTCAATTTATGACGTAATGTTTTTTTAGGTATGGCATTGATATAAACATTAATTTCATTATAGCGTAAACCATTTGAGAAATGGATCCAATTGCTTGTCACTTGTCGGGGGTAATTTTTTGGGATATTGGAGGACTTTGATGTAAGTCACTAATATCAATTCGGTCACTAATATCAATTCGGTCATTATACCGAACAGCTAATCCGTATTTGGTGGGATTATAACATATTTTTAAGAATATGGGTTTATGTGTTTATACATGAATAATTTAAGTTATAATTTTCATCAAATAGAGTACTGTGGTTACTTGAAATACAGTTATTTTTTCCAGATTCGGATATAATTCTCTAACAAATGACAATGTTTGTAGCTTAACAAAGCATGGTATATATTATTGTATTCGTTTATCAATTTAATACAAAAGTGATTAGATGGTCTAATTTAGATAATTTTAGATAATTGGCAGTTGCCCACACTGATCCAAAATTTTCGATAAGGTTAAACATTGCGGTTAGCCTATAGATGCGTGACCATATTTTAGAACGTCTTCAAATGTTGATGGACACGTTAAGCAATCGGTCCCGGTTGAAGTAATTATAGAACAGTCGTAAAGACATCTCAGAAGCCTACCGAGTGGATTGTTCTACTCTGACTTTAAGATAGCTACTGACCATATGAATAAGATAATAAATGAACGTGAGAGTATATAATTATATCAATCATATACAGGTCCAATGTCCATTATTATTATTAAACTCTTTATTGTTTACCAAAGAATTAATCAGTACAATTACAATTATAAATTAATAACGATTATAAATTAATAATAATAATAATACACATTAGAGAGAAACAATTGGCAGTCTTATCACTGAAATGTTTATTATTTGGAATGATAATATATTCATAAAATGTCCTACATAGTTAATCTAGTACAGGTCGTTCCTGAAAACATAACGATTGTTGAATTAATATTATCTTGTCATTCATTATATCTTATTGCACTTTCATTGAATAAGAAATAATTATCTTATCTTAAATATCCAATCCCATAAAACCCTTGTTTTAAAATGTGAAATTGGATATGATAATTACATTCTCATCATCACGTCATCCGAAAGTCCGGTCTTGCGCTAACCGAATCCTTTGGCTTTCAGCAACCCTCACTAAATCATCGGACCGACTTGTAGAAAGCATATCTACACTGCAACTTCCAGTTCGTAGTCACTACCACACCTTTCTAACGCAGCGACCATGGGTTCTATGAACTATGTGCCCTATTCACGACCACTTCAGTTCGGCAATTCTTCGGTCTATGTCGGTTACTTTGACTCGCCTGTGGTTTTGACATTTCTAATTTAATCTAGCAGGGAAACTCTGAGAGGAGTCTTGTTAAATGCAGGGAAAACTAAACGCATCAGGTTCTCATTGCCGAATGTGACTCAAATTGTACCAACAGTTGCACTTAATGCAGAAATATTAGATTTAGTCCCATCGACCGTATTTTTAGGATCGACACTTGATTCAAAATTACAATGGGGTCCTCAGATTGAAAAGTTAGCAGGTAAATTAAGTTCGGCTTCCTACGCTGTCTGGAAAATAAGACAATTGTCAGATGAACAAACTGCTAGATTTGTGTATAGTGTATATTTCATAGCATTATGTCGTATGGCATTCTGCTGTGGGGTTCGGCGGCTGACATAGGTACTATTTTTGTATTGCAGAAAAGAGCAGTCAGAGTCAGATTTATTGTTTAGGCAGTCGCGATTCTTTGCGAAATTTGTTTAAAGAAATAAATATACTTACTTTGCCGTCGGAATATATATATCAGAATATAATGTTTGTTAGAAAAAATATTCATAAGTATAAAAAGAAAAGTGAACTGCATAATATAAATACTAGGAATAAAAACAAACTAGCCATGCCAGGCTTTAGAGTAAGCAAAACTAATAAATCATTCTTAGGAAATTGTATTAGGTTTTATAACAAGCTTCCTACTCAAATTACTGATCTGCCTGACACAAGTTTTAAAACACATATTAACGTGTACTTATGGCTAGGGGTTATTACACCACTAAAGAGTACATCGATGACAAAGACGTCTGGCTCTCACTGCCTACCTGCACATTGCTCGCTGGAGACCTTGTAGCCATATAGACATGACTGATCTGCTGAGTTACGTGAACTATCTGTAAATGATTGCTATCATATACTTAATTTAAAATTATTGACTCTGTCTCAAAATGAATAATAATGTTATTGTTTCGAAGTTTTTCTTTTGTATACCTAAATATAATCTAAAATAATAAGCATTTAGACAACCGATCGAGCATATAATATATTGTGTTTGCCAACTAAATAATTACTTACTCTAATTGGAATCCCGTGTTCATGCCCGCTTGAGTATGTTTCGCCGGACCGTCTCAACTGGGTCGTGTTGAAACCGGTAGTAGATGAACCCACTGAGTTTGTTTCGCTGGGTCTTCTCAGTTGAGGCGCATTGGATCCGGTGGTAGCATTAAAGCGCGACCGTCGTTATTAACACAAGGTCCGTCATAATAATAATACCTTAATATAGACAGAACCATTGACAATATGTAGTAAAAATATTAGACTTAAACTAGATAATTAAACATAATCTCTTGACAATAACTTGATACGAGCTAGCTAAATATCAATGCTATAATAAAATAAATTTTATAAATGTATTCATACAATGTGTACCTACCTAAATATCTATGTTACTAGAAATAATAATGTATACAACTATATTACTACAAACATGTTCTGACTATTTACAAGGGCTTTTTTAAAGTCTACGGGAATAAAAACCTAAAAAAAAAAGTAGCTCTATCTACTGATCTTTGAGTGACCTTGAGCCTTCTTATAAGGCCCATAGTAAGCGACCACATCTATGTTCCTTTAGTCATCACATCTATGATAGTTTAAATCTTTTCAATTATGCCTTAATATGCACTGATTAACTGCAACTATTATTTATGATAGTTGGATATAACCATTATAGTATAACACGCAAGGTCAAATGGTTACGCATGTTACTAGTAAGGGCATAGTAGTTTATCGATCGACTACACCACTACTAAGAAAATGGTCACGAGCTATTTATCTTACTATTGAACATCGTTCCATTTAATCGTCTTCGTAATATATATGTATGTATTTATTTAAATATTATTAAGATAACACCGTGTATAAAATATCAATAAAATGTCTATCCACTAAATATTTCTTTATTCCCGTTGATTCAACGGTTGCCTGAAATTGACCAGGGGCTCTACCGGCTAAGTCGCCGAACATCATTTTCGTGAATGGCGTTCAAATAAATAAAGGTTAAAAATTACTTAATCAATCGTTAAACCGGTTGACAATCGATTCCGGACCATTGATGACGTCACATGTGGTCATGGAAACCGATTTAATGATTGATTAAGGCATTTTTAACCTTTATTTATATGAACGCCATTCACGAAAACGATGTTCGGCGGCTTAGCTGGTAGAGCCCCAGGCCGCCGTGATTAGTAGTATATTCTTGTAAAACGTATTTATATTTGATAAATGTCATTATTTTGGTGTAAAATAAAGAGTTCCTGTAACATAAAACTTATATTTCAATAGAGGTGAAGGTGAAATGCGAACCTAATTAAATAAAAAAGTAATATCATTTTGCGCTTATACTTAAGCTGTGTGAAGAATGAATTGTTTTAAAAAACGTAAAAATACTTTTTAAACGTTACTCGTTTTAAAACCTCATAATAATTATAATATATGATCTCTCAAATAAAATTATATACACATATATATCTTTTGCCAAACACAGGTGAAATCGCATAATATACAAAAAAACACGAAGCATAAAGTCGGAATGAGGAATTTCTTTGTTTTTTGAAGTAGTTTGAAACTAAATCATTTGTATCCTCATTTTAGTCATTACTATAATCTTTTATCGTAATTAAATAATAGAGATAACCGATCTGCCAGAAGTTTGTGTAAGTTAACAATATACACACATAATTCATACAATTAACTACGACAGTAGTCATTTACATTGCGAGCAAAGTTGGCAACTAACACTAGTATTAGTATTATCATCATCATCATCATGTCATACAAAATACGTCCACTATTGGATAAAAGCCAGGGACTTGCCATAATCGCCACGCTTGGAAGATGGGTTGGCGATCGCAGTTTGATGATCATAGTTTACAGTAAAACGCTGCTGCCGTCACCACACATTATTAGTACTGGTATAATAAATAAAATAAATTACCCACATAGTCTTTCTGCAAACTACCAAATAGTTTTTATTACCCTTTTGTGTACACAAAAAATCCATTACACCACACCTACAGTTACATATCTAAGTGAACTAATTAGTATGGACTGCATGTCGCCTATGATTAATAACTGCGGCGGTCGACTGGGTGCATTAATTTCCCATCTGACTGATCGCAATATCAAATGGCTCGACTTGTTTGCTAGTTTATTTGTGGGGCATGGTTATAGACGGTAACACTCTAATTAGCGCTCTGGAGGATTACTATTGGAACGTCCGTCACCTGATCTAATCTGTAGGCAACCAGTAACTAAAGGTGATCAGCTATCAGATTTTAATTTCCTTTACAACGATATAGGTGGTAGGTCCGACTGTTTATCATGCTTCAAGAATAATTATTAGTTTTTTTCACAATTGTTCAGTGCCGAAATTGATTCCCCGTCCTCCCAGGCGATACATACACTTTAGCCTTTCCCCACTCGGACACAGAAGTCGTGGCGTTATGCATATGTTTTATTAATGTTATATGTAACTATCTCCTGTTATTTTAATTTGTATATAATATGTAATTTACGTAAAATTACACTTTTGTTAATAAAATTGTATGTCAAATTATCATACGCGGACAAACAGATTTTATATGAGTAGTGTTACTGTTCCAGTCTTCGAGATGCTCGAAGGTTACAATGCTCGTGTTTACCAACGACTAATATAAAATCTGTTCATCCGTATGAGATTCTGTAACGATACTTTTTTGACGGAACGGGATTATTCGACGGGCCTGTTGGCGTGGTTGGCAAACGCTTGCTTTTCACCCCGAAGGTCGTGGGTTCGATTCCCACCCAGGACAGATATTTGTGTGCATGACCATGTCGGTTTGTCCTTAGTCTGGGTGTAATTATCTATATATGAAAGATAAGTGGTATATGTCGTATATCAGTTATCTAGATGGCCGTGTGTAAATAATGTCCCAGGATATTATTTATTTAACATTTAAGTAGACTTACCAATAAATAAATATTTGACTTTAAATTGACACAAACACGGGCAGCAGCTACTGCAATACAATATTTAATCTTGTGTCAGTTAGATGTCTTCTCCTTGAGAGCTGCGGAAAGTATCAAAATATTACACCATATAATTAAGAAGACACTTATTGGGTAAAAAATAAATAAAAATGTTTATTCAAACTAATATATTTTTTTACAGATATATTTGTCTGCCAAACTGCATAAACTTTTGTTGGCAGATGAAGCTCCCTTTTTCCAATTTCTTATATAAATTGTATACTTAGGTACTACAAATATCTCGGATTCTACACGATTTAAGAGAAACTTTTTAATTTTGGTCTTGAACATGTTTTTACTACGGTTTACATTATCTTTTTTTACATTATCTAGCATTTACATTATTACACTGTAAGGATGGTTTTGAAGAATATTCCAGGTGAAAGGCTACTTGCATACTACTTGTAACTAACTTTAATGTATTTTTAACCTACTTAGCTTTTATCCTTTTTTCTTTTTCACGAGAGCATTAAAGAGAAAAAGGGTACACAAGTAATGTTGATCAGCCGGAACTAATAAAATGGTCACTTGTCCAAGTTGCCGTTAAGCCCCTGACCTGCCTTGAAATAGTTATTAATAATAATAATCCTGGGACATTATTCACACATCAGCCATCTGATCCCAAACTAAGTAGAGCTTGTACTATGGCAACCAAATAACTGATAAACTACATATACTATTTTTCTTTTGTAAATAAATACTTATATAGATAATTAAACTCAGAATCAGGACAAGCAGACATGTTCATGGACACAAATATCTTTCCTGGGTGAGAATCGAATCCACGACTTGCGGCGCGTAAGGCAATTATCTAGCAACCACGCCAACCGATCCGTCTATGTAGAACAGAACCATGTCTTCTTACTTCAGGGGGCCCGGTGACCCTTGGTCCGAACCCTATAAAAATACTCACAGGTGTCTTAACAATTTGAGAGCTTTTTTTTTATACAACTTAGTTGGCAAACAAGCATACAGCCCACCTGATGGTAAGTGGTCACCGTAGCCTATGAACGCTTGCAACACCAGGGGCATCATTAGCGCGTTGCCGACTCTTTAGAAACCCAACGGGGAGTTCATTCCACAACTTCAACGTACGTGGGAGGAAGTTTCGTTGAAAGCGAACCGTGAAACCTTTCAAGTTTATGAAGTTCATTAGATTAGTAAATCGGTTGCCTGGAACAGATCGCTTTTAGCGATAAGGCCGCCAATTGCATTAAAATAAGCTAACTCTCTAGCTGTATCCATTGTTTTGTATTACTTATTTTTGCAATAAAGTATACTTCTTCTTCTTCTTTATTTATAATATATTTTATTAATACAAGAAATTTTGTGAATGTTTACTAGATGGCGTGCCGAAATGTTCGAAATTTTATACTGGCATATAATTTATTTATATTTGAAAACAAGTGGTTCTCACGCTTTTGTGCAACTCAAATTATTGAATATTAATAGCAACATGCTAATAATTATGAACTAAATGCTGACCTGAATAGCTAAAGAGCTAAATACACTGTTAGTGCCGCTCATTCAATTAATGTGGTTGAATGCACCGGGGTATCGATTTGACATTTACCCGATAACGGACTCTGCATACGAGTTGGGACAAAGTTTAGTATTCGAAATGTCTACTGAAATAAACCTAAATCTGATTAATGTCGAGAGCGGTACAATTTACTAGTATTTGCCCATGATTTCTCTTTCGGGGTACAACGTAAGTAGTTAATTGATGTTTAGATATGCTTGTGACAAATATGAAATATGTGTTCTTAAACGATTGACGAACCACGATTATAATTTTAATTTATTTAATGAGTTTCTACATTTCTCACGCACAAGTAAACCAACGTCTACTGATAATGTGAATTTGACATTTATTATATTTGAATTATTATATTTATATTAAAATATTCATTAAATGCCAAAATTAAAAAATTGTGTTCTACTGCATCATCATCATAACAACTGTAAATAGATCACTGCTGGAAAAAAGCCTCCCCCAAGGATCATATTGGGGGGATATGCCATAATCGCCACGCTTGGCAGACGGGTTGGCGATAGCAGTAAGATGGTCATATGTTCTACTTACAACGTCAAAATAAAAAAAAACACACAAGATTATTATATACAAGTACATCCCTGTCAAAAGGACTGGGCGTCGAAATAATGTTAATAGTCGCTAGAGTGTTTACAAGAAATTCGTTATCAAAATATTTAAATTAAAATACACGTGTATTACAAAACAATAATTCGGCAGAATATCTGAGCAAAATTCTTGAAGCTCTATGATTACTTTATCTAAATACATATTCCATTGCGGTACAATTACTTCAAGTACGGTACAAGAATCATCTTTTCATCCAACTATTCACCATAACGAGATGCGTGCTAAAAAACCTTAAACTATTTGATCCATTAACGATAAATATAAAGTAAATTTTTTATTACCTACGGTTTTTTTTAGATTTTTAAACCAAATTAGAATTAATTAGTAACATTGTTTTAATGGGTTCCTCAATAGAATATGGATACGGAATAAGGTTAAACTTTCACCGATTAAGATATGACTGCTTTCATAACTGCGACTCTTCCAACTACAGTTTCTACTTTAATTTATTTTGAATAGATTTCCCTACAAAAAAGTTGTGTATAAATGAATTTACCACCAAAAATAATGCGTTTATTTTTTATATAAATAAGTATTTCCTGTATCATTTATTTTAACATACTTTTAATCCGGTATTATAGGGAAATATAAAATAAAAAATGGTATAAAATAGAGAGAAAATGAGAGGGCCGCGTAAAACGGAAATTAGAAGATTGTAGAGGTTCCTTATTGCGACAAGTCTTTGAAAGGAGCTCTCGTGACATATTTCAAAGGATATACGAGAAGTGTCTTCAAAGCATCCATTCACTGGCTTTTGAATTCATCTCCGGTTGAAATTTATGAAAACAGATTGAAAAGTAAATTAAATAGATGTACATATTTGCATGCTGCATTTGTAAACAGAACAGAGCTTTCAGATTTATATTTCACTAGTTGTAGTGTAGTGTTGAAGAGTAGCTGTAGTGTCTAATTAATAACTATACTGTATTTCAGTATTTGATTATTTATACGGCTTAATGGTACAATAATGTCTCACAAAGTGAGATTTTTGTTGCATAATACCCCTACAGATATTTGTGGGACTCATAAGTAGTTATTTATGGTCTGTGTGTGCTTTATATCCGGTAATTATAAGTTTGTAAAATTTTCTGTCATAAAAAGAAACTATAGTCATCACAAACACAACAGATTTCCAATTGTATAGAGCTGACGGAATCAGACTGAAATCGAATTGAAAAGTTCGAAAAAATTTAGATAAAAAAGCTTTATATAGTAAGCTATTTATGTTCCCGAAAACTAATATTAATATTTCACTTCTATTTAGTGTTCCGTACCCAAAGGGTAAAACGGGACCCTATTACTAAGACTTCGCTGTCTGTCTGTCCGTCTGTCACCAGGCTGTATCTCATGAACCGTGATAGTTAGACAGTTGAAATTTTCACAGATGATGTATTTCTGTTGCCGCTATAACAACTAATAAAAACAAAATAAAACAAATATTTAAGGGGGTTCCCAAACAAACGTGAATTTTTGACCATTTTTATAGATAATGGTACGAAACCCTTCGTGCGCGAATCCAACTTGCACTTGGCCGGTTTTATCACACATATTTTTATATAGCCCTACAATAAATCTACCGTAGTCTATGAGATCTTTGTCTCCTGCTGTCACCCCGTACATACATTCGGTAATATGTGATTTTTGTTGGTTACGCTAAGTTTGTTCTTATGTTTCAAAAGTTAAGCAACATTTTTATTTTTCTCTAACAACTTTTATGAGCTCTTTGTCAATTATTCTACGTTTTAATATTCGACGATGCAATATGGTGCACCTTATAACAGTATAATAGTTTCGCTCTACCGCTACAGTATATTTTAACTAGGTTATGACGTGAGTGCGCCAATAAAAGTGTAACGAAATTACAGTCTCGATATATTAAGTAAAATATTTTAAGTTATTATGGGAACTTTTTCAAAGACGTATTTAAATAGATACTATTCACGCCTTAATCAAGGTCTAAATTAAACTTCGTAATTAAAAGTTGACAGTCGAATAGAATAAAATACTCTTTATTGTACACACTGAAACAGTGTAAATAAATTAAACAAAAATAATACAATCTTGTACAATGGGCGGTCTTATCGCATTAGCGATTTCTTCCAGACAACCTTTGCATGGATAGGAGCTGTAATTATGTATTTTTAAAAAGTAGGTGTGTAACAAATGAAGAAGTGGATAAAAACAAGTTTATAATAACGTACATTTTAACTAAAATATTTAACTAAGGCTTACCTTAAAATTTTCATATTTGTTTATACAGAATTAGCCAAAGATTATTGATGACATAATAATAGATATTAAGCTTAGTTTTAAGCAACCGACAAGAAGTGTTTTCTGCATTTTAATACCACGAAAAGCGTTCAGTCGGTAAAGCGTAAAGGTAATTTATTATTGAGAATAGCTAACACAGATCATTCCTGATCTCTCCGCCCGATCGTGTCACATTGCCTTCATATCAGACTATGAGGGTAAATAAATAGAGTATTATTACAAAAAGAGCAAACACAGGTTTGCGCTTACACTTTTGCAATGTAACATGTCCTGCGCAGAAAAAATACTTACACTTCTTACTTCTATTTAATTAATTTTTTGTTTATCTCGGCTGGTTGTATATGTTATGCGATTAGTCTGGTGTTTCTGAATCGAATCCGATCATTTTATTTTTCATTGGATAGGCTATGCTTTCTTTGATGGAGCGTTAGTGCCAACTTTAATGTGCCAAGAACATAATGACAGTATACGGGGCAAAAGAGGTGTGCAAGGACCGTTACAAATGGAATGCCATATTAGCTGCCTGTCCTCTGGAAAATAAGCGTGAGTCTATGTGTGCTTTCAAAGATATAGTGGAAGTATGCAAAAATCAAAGCGCGTAATGATAATATAAATGCATGGGGGAAATGAATAGGGTTGAATGGACGAAATGCTCTTAAATAATATAAAATAGGGTATGTTTTCAAGATGGTACCATATCAATATACATAAAAGGATAAGCGATACAAAATTGAAATCAGTCTTTCGAATATTTTGTTGGATATTTTATCTGCATACTAAACGTAATGACTTTCTATATTGAACAAAACATACATAAATGTAATTAAAATAGCTTGATACGAGAACAAACAAAGAGAATGTTCCTCAGGTAACGATGCCTAGTAAATCAAATTAGAACTATAAAGCTTTTAGCCATCCGGTAACCATTCAGAAACTAAAATTTAAAGGATTTCTTATATTTAAATTACACTTAATTTAGTGAATAAAGATACTAAAGTATTTTGGTTCTCTATGAGAACGAATCGAAACGTTTTCAAAGGTCCAAAAGCCAAATAGTTGACATAAGTACTTGCTGTGTGGCTGATGGCATAGAATATGGCTACCCCAACTCATCCGTAGAAGTCGTTCCGAGAGAATATCTTCCAGAGAACGGGCATCATCGTCTCGTTGTTTACAATGATCATCATACTGCGATCGCCAACCCATTCGATCGCCAAGCGTGGCAATTGTAGCATACACTCCAATAAAGGAAACACCACCATGGTGGAAATCTTTTGGGGAGGCCTTTGTCCAGCAGTGTAGGTCATCTCGCTGACGTGATGATTGCTGACATTGTCTTGGTTACATGTATTATTTAAGTAAGTAATAAAATTATTAAGATAATGATGACCTTGACAAATATTTTGTGTCATTTACTCGATTGTATAATCATATTTGTTTCATTGTTTAGATAAGTTATGTTTATGTTTAGAATGTTGAACTGAATGTTGACATAATTAATTTAGAACCCGTTTATACATATGGCATTACGCAATGTTTTATATAAATCATTAAAATGATGTATGCTAGGCATGTTGTTGGCACGGTATTTTGGGTTCTCTCAGATTCTTGTACATAGATATCTCGATTTGGGTAAGGGATTTAATTAAAAAACAGTCAAGCATTAATAAAAGGGTTATAATCTTGGGCTTTTGATCATTATTTCATTAAATTCCCTTACACCTAATACAATAAAGGCTGTTAGCTTGTTATATTTCCGGATAGCGCAAGTCAGCACCATTATTTGAAGATATTGTAAGGGATAGCGTTCCGTGTCGAAGCTAATTCGGTCTTATTGTTTAAAATAAAACAGTCGTATGGTTATTGTTTTGTCCATGATTCATCGGTGAATAAACTTTGTCATGACAGGTCTTTATTTAGTAAATAATAAGGGCGACTTTTGTAGAGTTATTGTATCAACTAACGTAGGTTTTACTATTCTAGAAGAGTGTTACTATGCCTTCTGAGTCTAAGTTGCCATGCCCGTATACAATAATAATATCCTGGGACATTATTTTACACCCGGCCATCTGATCCCAAACTAAGCAGAGCTTGTACTATGGAAACCAGATAACTGATATACTACATATATTACTTTTTTGTTGTAAATACATACTTATCAGATAATTACAACCAGACTCAGGACAAAGAGATATGTCCATGCACACAAATATCTGTCATGGGTGGAAATGGTACCCACGACCTCCGGCGTGAAAAGCAAGCATTTGCCAACCATACCAACAGGCTCGTACCTATATCGCTCGGTCGTATATGTATGGCGATGCTTTTCGCTGTTAAAGATTTTATTAAAAACTATTGGCTATTCTTAGATGTATTTTAATAAATAATTAGATTAAATTTAATTAAAGGAGTTTATAGTAGTTCATTTTAAGTGAAAGGTGGAAAATGTCAAGCTGCAAAGTAAGATTGAACCGTTTAATATGATTAAGCAAAGAAAAAGGTCGCAGACACAGTTGTTTCTGTTGAAATAAAATATATATAAAATATATAAAAACGTCTTAGCTTAGCTATCTTCTCCTTCCTTCCACTGCATCGATTCCGTATTACATTAATTGCTTAACAGTCTTTACTAGCAAGACTGTTCTTTTAAATTTGACGCTTAAGTGTTAACCCAGATAAATAACACTCATTTCTATGCCTAGGGCCATCATTTTTTTACATACGAAAAAGGTTTGCCCTAACATTAGTATAAAATAAATCCTAGCCTTGTTCAGCGAATCTCTGGTAGGAAGGAGCTACCGGGACGAGGTGATTGTACATACAAAATGAGTGGTACAACATTTGCGAGAAAACAGAGGTGCGCTGCTCATCTGGAAAATGCGTGCATCTTTGGATCGTTCAGCTACACACTGTTTCTGTTAGGTTTCCACCGCTTAGTTTCTGTGCCCATATCTACTGTAAATAAATATATTGTTTCACAGTATACGTGCGCATCTTTGCACCGCCAAACTTCATATCACATTTCCTGAGGGAATGCCGCCTAAGCGTGGTGTATGCATTATACATGTAGGCGTACTTACGCATACATGTATAATGCATACAGAAGTAGAGCAATGTATGTGTGCCCGAGTTTGTGCGACTTGGAACATTTATATGCTACAAGTACATTGTTGACAACAACAGATCTCTGAGTACAGACAAAGACAACGTTCAACTTCTAGAAATGGTTCGTCATAGTCCTCCTTGTTTTAAAGTCATTTTAAAACACATAGAATTCATAGTACAGTCCCGCAAACTTATCTGACCCGGTGGCAGCGTCGCTGTTATCGCATTTAGTGTTGCTAGTAAATATTTTTTGCAATAAAGTGGGTAATAATAATATGCACATTGTAACGTAAATGTTACTTCACTAAAAAGCAAACAAATACTGTCATTACTAATCTTTATATTTTTATACAATAATTATGATCATTTACATAAAATGTATGCTAAGTGTTCTCTAACGGAGATACTCCAGGTATTATTATGTCACCGGAATGGTTTAATTCAGAAGTCATTTCATCATCATCATTATCGGAATCACTGCTTTCACTATCACTACCTAAATGAATGATGAAAGGCTCGTCTAAGTATCCATCCCTTTTTCGATACACATTTTCAATATTTTTGTACATTATTGCAATGCTTTGGCCATTCATTGACTATTATTTTATCAAAAGCTTCTGCAATTAATGATAGGATTTCAGAATTCTATCTACCATGCTCTTTTTCTTTCACAAGTTTTCTTACACGTCACTCCCGGACTCCTACAAAGGAAACAGCAAAAATTAAATAAATAATGAATATTTTAAAATATATATTTTAATTTAAAGTGAGAGGGGGAGTTTCGTATTTTTTCAGAAGCTGACAACACTAACCTGTAGCAGCAGCTACGCGTTTATACAAGTTATTGAAGGGTATAATTGGTGCCTGGAGGCGTTTTTCTTCCTTAATATAATTCAATACTTGTAATATAACGTTCCTCGCATCACTTTTTAAAGCTTTCGGCATTTTTCACAATTAAAAACCACAAAAAGAAATATAAATACGCGCAACAAACAATCAATGGCAGGAATGTCATGGAATAACAGGCCGATTGACATTTCAAACTGGCGTCGTTAGTTCTACTTTTGGCCACCGGGCCAGATAAGTTTGTAGCACTATACTACTAATTTCTAGTGTACCTAAAAGTGCCTCCTCACTTTAAAGTCATTTTAAAACACATAGAATTCATAGTACTACTAATTTCTAGAGTACCTAAAAGTGCCTGTTTCAACTTGATAATGCTTAATATCTTAATTCCAAAACATGACTAATCATCGTTAAAATACGCTATTATTTCGATACAGAACCACTGATTTCGAGTTCCTAGATTACCTAAAAGTACTTGTTACCATGAGATAATACGTAATACCTTAATCCCAATGTGGAACTTATTTAGCCTTCTCGTGTCAAAACACAATTTTGCTATAAACATACTCCATTTAATGTCATACTATTATTTGGATACAGAACTTCTGATTTCGAGTTTCTGGATTACCTAAAAGTGCTTGATTCAACGTGATGCTTCGTAATACCTTAATACCAATGTGGGACATATTAAGACTTTTCGTGTTAAAAAACAATTTTGCTTGAAACATACTCCATTTAATGTCACACTATTATTTCGATACAGAACTACTGATTTCAAGTTTCTGGATTACCTAAAAGTGCTTGATACTTAATACCTTAATCCCAATGCGGGACGTATTAAGACTTCTCGTGTTAAAACGCTGTGAACGTAGTCCATTTAATGTCACGCTAGCAATTTTACACATTACAGTGAGCTAAATAAACTAAGGCTTCTAGTTTCGTACCACACAATAACAGTACGATGACTGTGCTTCCTAATCTAATTTACGTAACAAAGGGATCCTGTTGCTGTCAAATTAAGCTGACCCACTGCCAATACAGCAATAGCTAATCCATTGTCAATCTATTCCATTGGCAAATTGACTATCCAATACGAATAATTTTGATTATTCACTTTGGTCAGTTAATCATTGTTGTGAAGTATAAATATTGATCACTTAACTATTGTGTACGTAATACGTACAAATCTCATGGGATTTCGTCCAATTCCAATATTGAATGTTTCGTTCGCAGCTACAAACTAACTACATTATCAATAAGAAGTGCACTTAGTTTGAATAGGCTGCCACGGGAGAATAATTTTAAGTTTTTAAGTATTCTCTACCAGTGCAGCGACATTGAGACAGCTTTTAGCCAATTTATACTTTGAAAATGTGGACACCAGCTGATTACTGTTTTGATCTTTTGTGTTCTTCTTTTCTCTTCCTTATCAAACAGTACGACAATCTTTGTATTGTTATAAAAATAGTCAATTCTATATGCGGAGGCTTGTTATTAGCAATATGTCAATCTGTCTGGTATGTATTCTGTAAAAATAAATAAATAAGTAATGTCTGTCAATTTCTAGTTAATCTTCGAACTAAGTGCAATCCAGCTAACGGATTTCCACATATGAAAGCATGTCACACCGCTACAATGAATAGGTAAGGAAATGAACGCACCCGGACGGAAGGGATTATGCGAATGAGGTAAATTCATCCGTCCCGGCGCATGCGGCCCCCTCACAATGGACATATCTGTCAAACAAATTTGTTTGCATCGTGTATGAAAGCGTTTCAGCTTTTATATCATAATAATTTAACTACACAGCTTTATCAGCGTGCATAAAATAACTTTTATAATGTCAGCCGTCACTAGGATAATGTACAATGTCAAAGGTAAGTTTTTATTGCTGCAAAATCTGAATAACACACATCAGCTAACCCGTAATGGAACATGGCACCTCATTGTAGTCGAACACGAAACTGTAAAAAATTACACATTTAATCATAGAATGTAAAGATTAAGGAAATCAACCAGCATATTTTAAAATTATCCAAATACTTTTGCATAGTGGCACCACTTACCAACTAAAGAAAAGCGGTATTCATTCGAAACATCTGACGGACTCTTTCTTGGTTCAAACCAAACTTAGCATTTATTCCAGCCAGAAAGGAACATACTTTTGAATTCAGTCCCCCATAGCAGTGCCATTTAGATTGCATTTTATAAAACCTATATGGAACTAACTACCAATACAAGAGTTTGGCCCTTCTGACATGTCCATTCATTAGAAGCCACATAAATATTACAATAATATACATACATACATACATAGACACACGCCTGTCTCCCAGAGGGGTAGGCAGAGACAACGGACTTCCATTTGTCACGATCCTTGCACACCTCTTTCGCTTCGTTTACTGACATTATATTCTTCATACATGCTCGCCGGTTTAGGGTACTTCTGACCTGACCTTTCCTAAGTACGTCTCCAATTTGATCAGAGAATGTTCTACGAAGTCTTCCCCTTCCGGTTGTACCATTCACACAGGCCAGGTATACTTCTTTTGTCAGTCTTCTTTCATCCATCCTTTCTAAATGGCCAAACCATAACAATAATATGTATATTATTATATAATACGCAACCGTTACAATGGAATTCATAAGACGTAACTTACACTGTTTATTTTATAAGCATCTCCGACTCGGAACAAATAGAAAAGTAAACTCCAACTTCTTAGCTTTACTTCTGACGCGTGTTGTAAAATATTAGCATTCTGCTGAAATTTCCAAATTAACTTGCGAAAACATTTGGATTTGGGATTGGTTCGCTCAAGTACTAAGTATACACAGAATGTTCCCAATTATCGGTATTCTCGTTAAGTTCACAGAACTAGCATTTACTGAAGTGGACTTGGGCGAAACTTTAGTGATTTTATGATCGCAATTCTACTACCATTTTGTTAAGTATTTCCGATGCTTTATTTAGAGGTCTGTTGATTTTAATAATATTGCTTTCAATTTTAATTACTTTCTGCCATCGTTAGTTGGTTCGATTTGAATTTAATTTATAATCTGGATTTGGTGATGAGGTCACCGACAGTTTCTCCTGGCTTTCGGATATGCCTGTATTAGGATATATGTTATTATAGAAATGGTCGTTTGTCTCAGCAGAGGCATCTGTGCTGGACACACACGTGTACACACTGTGCATAAACCAGGTAAACTCTTTCAGGTTACTCTCAAGCTTTCATAATCCAATAAGACGGACAAGGGGTCCCGATTAGGTTCATCAGCTACAGGGTGTCATAAAGATGACTCTGCAAAGCAGTCGGGCTTTGCAGAGTCATCTTTATGACACCGGGCCATGGCCTAACTATGGTGTCATCAATTATTATTATGATAATATACATATAACGTAATTAACGCATCCTGAATATAGTTTGTTCAGAATCGTGTACTGAATCGATTTATCATTTTTAAAATAGGTAATTTTTTATTCCAATATAATTAAAATTACGCAACTTATTGTTCTATTAACCCTGTAGGGTCAAAACCAATTGAAATGGACCGTAAGTCAAAGTAATAAGACTTATAAATCGCAGTTTTGTTCGTATTCATACAAATTCCATCATTGAATACAAAATAAAGAAAAATAAACTGTATTCCAAGAAACTAATTTAATAAATAATAATGCATATACGTGTTAAATTAAAAATTCAGTGTATGTATTATGATTACAACATAATATTCTAATTGGGGTGTTTGAGGGTGTGCGTTAATTACGTTACAAGTTGTATGTGTAATACCGTTATTTATTATTTTACTGTAGGCCTTGAGAGTAGTTCACTGTTAAAAATCTTCTAAGATTTTCCAAATTAACAGTTAACTAGGTATAGATTATTTCTCAACTCCAAATAGTTATATTGCTTTAAGACTAGTTAAGTTACAATTGACAATTTCACATTCTACAAACGACCTATAATTTATTACAAGGTCTAATCTGATCCATTAATCCATATAACCCGTTTCTAGTTTCTCAATGTACCGAAATCAATTCTAACACAAAGTAGTCTAGCCCGACCCCTGCTAATTCCGTTCTATATAAGACGACTCCATTTTACAGTCAACTAGCTCCACAGAATGGTACCGCCAGCTGGCAGGGTTAGTGATCAACTTAACCCTTCGCAGTAAATAAGCACGTCTACACCCGATAGCTGCAGTGTAAGAAATAACCGGACTTTAACGGGTTAATTAACAACATAACTTGCAGGGAACTTGTCTTCTTATTTTAATGTTTTTTGCATTCCTCAGAGAGAAAACTTTATTGAAGTTATACTTCTTTTGGCGCGATGGAGAAAAATCGTAAAAATAACAGCATGGAGTTAGTTCTAGGTGGTATGAAAATTGATAACTATGTTCAAGTTGTATATTAAGAAGTATAACTTCTAACGCGTGTACATAAGTACACACAAGTTTTTTTTTTATTTATTGACTAGTTCCGGGCGCGGATGCATAAAAACCAGACAACTCTTGTAGAAGTATCTGTTATTTTGTTTGATGTTTCCATGCTTATTTCTCATTACAGTTAAATTTAGGTTTTATAAATAAAACATAACCCGTTTCTAGTTTCTCAATGTACCGAAATCAATTCTCACACAAAGAAGTCTAGCCCGACCCCTGCTAAAATAAAAAACGAAAATATTGACAAATTCAAATTAAAATATAATGTGAGAATGTGTTTGTTTTACATTTGATCACATATTACTAAATAAATAAAGAAAAATAAATAAAATTTGGAGAATTTAACATCGATAAATAAGAAATACTAAATGAAAATATTTATTTGTAACGATTTTGCCCCATTGTTTACAAACCCTATTTGAATCGAAGGTAAAACTCGCGGTCACAAGACACACCGATGACAAAGACGTCTGGCTCTCACTTCCTACCTGCACATTGCTCGCTGGAGATCTTGTAGCCATATAGACATGACTGATCTGCTGTGTTACGTGAACTATCTGTAAATGATTGCTATCATATACTTAATTTAAAATTATTGACTCTGTCTCAAAATGAATAATGTTATTGTTTCGAAGTTTTTCTTTTGTATACCTAAATATAATCTAAAATAATAAGCATTCAGACAACCGATCGAGCATATATTGTGTTTGCCTACTAAATAATTACTCTAATTGGACCAAATCCCGTGTTCATGCCCGCTTGAGTATGTTTCGCCGGACCGTCTCAACTGGGTCGTGTTGAAACCGGTAGTAGATGAACCCACTGAGTTTGTTTCGCTGGGTCTTCTCAGTTGGGGCGCATTGGATCCGGTGGTAGCATTAAAGCGCGACCGTCGTTATTAACACAAGGTCCGTCATAATAATAATACCTTTAATATAGACAGAACCATTGACAATATGTAGTAAAAATATTAGACTTAAACTAGATAATTAAACATAATCTCTTGACAATAACTTGATACGAGCTAGCTAAATATCATTTCTGTAATAAAATAAATTTTATAAATGTTTTCATACAAGATGTACCTAAATATCTATGTTACTAGAAATAATATCTAATGTATACAGCTATATTACTACAAACATGTTCTGACTATTTACAAGCGCTTTTTTAAAGTCTACGTGAATAAAAACCTTTTTTATTTATTTTATTTAAAAGCCTTTTTACCCGACTGCGGGACGCAAAGGGTAATGTATTTATCAGGCTATGTATGTATGTATGTTCCTTTGAAGCACTATACAGACCAAACGCCTGGACCGATTTTGATGATTCGCACGTCAATCGATTCCTTTCAGTCCGGAAAGTGTCACTAAAGTCATGACGTTAGTGAAAATTCAATATGGCGACTACTGGACGCCATATTGTGAAAATTAAAAAAATTAAAGTCAACAAACTATGTCATGTGGGGTCTCGTTGAATAGGTATTTAAAAAACATTTTTAGTTTTCTTTCAACATTTTTCGATTTGACCGGCCGTTTAGGAGCTATATCGATTTAAAGTTGCGTAACAACTAGTCTCACATATAGGTTTTAAAACAGTAGAAAATTACGATGAAAAGACGAAAACTTCGTATGACTGTGCGTGTGAGTGTTGATGGACATATACTAAAGTATCTATTAGGTATATTGGACTACCTAAAGTATCTAAGAAGTTGGAGATGGGCGACCGTGTTAGACACACGGTCGCCCATCTCCAACTTCAAACGATTTAGTACTTAACTTCACTTGAAAAACTATATACGGTATACCTACCGAAATCGAATTGTTTTAAATGCAATGACAAAGATATAAAGAACAACGTCCCTTTGGTTGGTGTGAGAATCGAACTATCAACAACCGAATTTCATGCGCTTTGTGGACAAGGTAAAATTTAAAGAAAAATGTTACCTTTAATATTATGTTGGGGAGTAACTGTACACAAGTTGCAAGGGACAACTTTGAATCGAGTCGTTGTCGATCTCAGTTCGTGCATTTTAATTTTGAATTGAATCGAATTTTTCATAAAGCCAGGTTAAGTCTTTAGATGGTTTAATTATTAGTATCTGTACCACCGCAAGCCACTAAACAATCCTCATGATATCAAATATCTCAATGAAATCACGAGATTGCGAAATTTGCAGTCATATAACAATAACAATGACTGACTTATCTCTCAGCTTAAAGAGCTGCTTGTATTAACGTGACATTTGGCCCGGATGTTTATTTATTCATTATCATATCACAGATTAAAAAATATAGATTAAAAAGAAAACAGTAAAAAAAATTCTGTGAATGATTCACATTTTTATTCTCTTAGGTCGTGAGGGTCCTGGAAAAAGGTCGTTTTCTGTGGTAACTGCTTCCTCGCCTTCCTCAGTGGTAAGTGGTTCTTGCTGAGAGGGCTCTCAATCATCTTCATGGTCATTCTCGTCGTCTTCCTCGCTAAAAGACACGCCGTTGAAGCATTTCCCTTGGCAATGAAGGCACGCAGTAGAAAATTTCAGAATAGCTTTGCGACATCCACATTTGCTGCTGCTACAATCCTTAGTGCAGCGACAAAATATTGTTTTTAGTAAAACCTGGGGCGCCGGTAAATCTTTTGTTGTTCTTGGCGCCAAGATATCACCATAAATTTTTCCACCCCCACTCTAGAGGGAGTATATTATATTTAGGGAGGAATTATATTTAGCTACTCTCTTAGTGGCTCTTAGTGGCTGTGTGGTGACGGCCTAGAGAATATCGCCACCCCCTCTCATCCCGCGGGGGGACGTAGAAGTCGTCCCGAGTGAATATATACCAGAGAATGGGCAGCAGCGTTCTCATGAGTGCCAATGTCTACCTTACTGCGATTGCCAACCCGTTTTCCAAGCGTGGCTATTATGGCAGATCCCCTCAAATGAACGACACAATTAAACCGCGGCCCCCAGTCCCCGGTAGCCCTGCTATTCCCAGCCGTGGTAACAACCATGGTTACGGCAGGGCAGGGGGTGCTAAGAATCCCCGGCAGATTCCGCGTTGGCAAAACCGACGACCTCTGGCCCTGGCAACACACGCACACTGCGGACGGACGAGAAGATGATCGAACTGGAGGAAGAATTGAGCAGGTTACATTGGGACATAATAGGATTATCTGATGTTCGAAGAGAGGGGGAGGACACTATAATCCTGAAATCCGGGAATCTGCTCTATTTCCGGGAGGGCGACCAACTGTCCCAAGGTGGTGTTGGGTTCATAGTACACAAGTCCCTCGTCCACAACATAGTGAAAATCGGGAGTGTGTCGACTAGGGTTGCGTACCTTATACTCAGAATTACCAAGTGGTATTCGTTGAAGGTCATACAGGTTTACGCGCCGACTTCGACGATGAGGTTGAGGTCATGTATGAGGATATTTCTAGAGCCATACATACCTCGAACTCTTATTTCACTGTGGTCATGGGGGACTTTAACGCGAAGCTGGTTAAACGATTCGGGAATGAGCTGAGAGTGGGGCAATTTGTAACTGGAGACCGGAATCCCCGGGGCCGATGTTGGCCGACTTCATGGAGAAGGAGGGACTCTTTATGATGAACTCCTCTTTCAAGAAGCCGGAAAACCGCAAATGGACCTGGGTAAGCCCCGATGGTAAAAAAAACGAGATAGACTTTATCTTGTCGATGAGTAGACAGATGTTCAATGACGTCTCAGTAATCAATACGGTTAAAACCGGGAGCGATCACCGACTGGTGAGAGGCTCATTGAATCTAATTGTCAAGCTCCAGACGTTCCGACTGATAAAGTCTACACTCCGACCTTTACCCATCTACATCCAAAACCCTGAACCCTTTCAGCTCGAACTGCAAAACCGTTTCGAATGCCTAGCAGATTGCGAGGAAGTGGACTCATACCACGACAGGCTCGTAGAAGCTGTCCATACGGCTGGTTCTAAGGTCTTCAAGGCCCACCGTACAAACAGAACCAAAAAGATCTCTGACTATACCCTGCAGCTTATGGACCAAAGACGGAAAATGGTTCTGATATCCTCTGATGATGCTACCAGATACGGGCAGCTCAACAGACAGATCTTAAAGTCTTTGACTCGCGACACGCGTCAATTTAATACACATTGTATTAAAGAAGCTATTATATATATTGAGCGGAACAAAGGCTCTAAAGTGTTTGTAAGAGAACTATCTGTTGGACTGAGGCAACTGACGAAGCTGAAGACTGAGGATGGCAGAATCGTCACGTCTAGACCTGAGTTGCTAGGAGACATCGAGAGGTTCTACGGACAGCTGTATACGAAAACCCAGTCACCTGTCGATAGTTGTGCCTCAGATCCCAGAGCACGACTAACCCAACACTTCACCGACGACATCCCGGACGTCAGCCTGTGCGGGATTCGAATGGTTCTCGAACAGCTTAAGAACAACAAGGCGCCTGGTGATGATGGAGTTACGGCAGAGCTTCTGAAGGCGGGTGGTACACCAATCCTACGGGCCCTTCAGAAGTTATTTAACTCCGTCATACTAGAAGGTCAAACGCCACAAGCATGGCACAGGGGTGTGGTGGTGCTCTTCTTCAAAAAGAGCGATAAAACCCTCTTGAAGAATTACATTGAAAAAGGTCACTTTTGCTGGTGTCCCATACCATTTCAGGCAGCACACCTTCCCAACTTCTGCAACATCACTATGGTTGGAGCTTGGGTTGTAAAAGATCTTTGCTGCTTCCTGAATAATTTCCGAATTTAAATACAATTTACAGAAACCCACCTTGCTTCTTCTAAACGTTGCTGATGTTGTATCGTAGCCGGTAAATGAGTGTAAGAAGAGAATGTGTTCATATCCATGCTATTGCATCTCATTTTTTGTCATTCATTAATTCATCGTCATTTTTCAGTTTTAGCCAGTAAGGTTGCGTTTCCTACAGTGAGCATTGAGCGAAAAGCAATCTTCATGATGTTTTTCCCGCCTAAGCTCAGTTATCTGCTGTTACAAAAAAACGCGATATCTTACTGTTACCGCTCTTACCTCGTGGAGGTACTCCCAGCTTATGTTAAAATAAATTTTGAGATAATTCGGGCATCAGGTAATGGTCATCACGCTGAATAACTCATCATCATCTTGTTCCAACTAATATGTTAGTGGGTTTGGTTTCCGCACTTAGCCCGATGAGGACCATTGTATGTGAGCCATGACGGCCTTCACTCGATCCAGCACACCTCCCTCCAGAAGCATATCAGGTATCCTAAACTTCTCAAGACATCTGTAAGAGTTCCGCTGAATAACTTAATTTTTTTATATTTCTGGAGCGTGTAGCTCATAAACGAATGGAAATATGAAAAAGTTTATGCGATCAAAGTAATAGTGAATTTTGTAAGCTTTAATTTTATCTTAGAATATTTTTTGCTACAACGCACCTTTTTAAAGATATTAGCAAAAACCTAAAATTGAGGTCTTTGTCCGCCTCCCCTCTCCTCTCTCCGCCTCACCTCCTAGACGTCAGGACTTTTAGTATGTTTTCCTTCTAAGTACTCTGAACAAGTTTCTGAAAATATCCCTTAGGTTCCCGCTCACGCACTCTATACCCTCCTTTGAGTCATTCCTTAATCGGACTTATAACAGTTGATCGTTATTGTGACTGGAAATTGCACATTAATCAAACATGCATCAGAATCAATAGGTTTGCATGCGTTTTGTCACGACTTCGCAAAACAGCTTTATTACCAATCGATATTGATGGCATATCTATGGGGCAATTCAACAGATAAATCGAGAGCATTTCTATTGTAAAAAAATGCGTTAAAGCAACTACAGGTACTCCTCCGTTTGTCTCATGTAAATCATTGTTAAAAGGACTAAAAATTATGACTAGTGTGTTTGTAGATACATTTTTCAAATTGGTGTATTTGTGAAAACGCAGTCACAGTATTTACTAGAGCTAAAGATGTTTTTCCTCGCAACATGATAAATAATACAACACTATTTCAAAAAAGTTCCTATGGTGTATGTGTGATAGTGTTTAATGCTTTGCCGCAAAATATTAGACATTTTTCAGCGGCAAAGTTCAAAAACCAACTCAGACTGTGGCTTCTAGAAAAATCATTCTATTCAATCAAATCAAATTTTTGACTGAACGTGAGGCGCAACGGCTAAGGCAGTCGCGTTGCCGCTTCGTGTCGCGGGTTCGAGTCCCGCGCCGGACAACTACTTGTGTGACCCATAAATAGTTGTTCTGAGTCTGGATGTAATTTGTGTCCGTCTATTATATGTTGTTTAGTACGCTGAAACACAGGGATTAGATTCCATAGTGCAAGGTTGTCTTTAAAAAAAAACTAACTGTGACTTATTTAATTAATTATATTATTTGTGTAAAATTTGACATATAACAATCACATTTCGCATGTTGTTTATGAGTAAAATTGATGAGACTAACCTTATAGTAAGACCACCACTGTACTCTATTTTAAGTGAAATAAATAAATGAATGAATAATATTTAATAACTAAATCTAGAAAATGAATAATAAAAATATTTAAAAAAAATATTAAGAACAAAAATTATAATATATAATGTGGTTAACTTATTTTTGAAACTACGGGATCCATTAGTCGACAGCCAATCTAATTTGTCAATGGATCCCGACTGTTCAGTTGTTATGTTCCATTATTAGAATATATTTTATTTTCTTCAATAGTATTCATTCAATAGTACATAATATAATTTAGACCACCAGCCATCTATGTGCTTGTTTTTTTCTTTTCAGTTCTTTGTCTATGTACGTTGTTTGGTTCATTATTTACGCAGTTGGGTTTTTTATTTATTAAATATTTTTTTTTATTACAACTGGTATACAGTATCAAGTCAAGTGCTAAATAAATTTCATCGTTGTATTTCATGAGTTTGCGAAAACGCCTAAAGAAATTGAGTCATCCTTCATATGAAACTCATTTGCTGATCTGCAAGTTTTTTGATTCCATGGAAGTTTTCAAGGATTTTGCAACATCATGGTGCAAAATTTGTTGGTTTACTTAAATAAGAAAGTTAAGCTTCTGAAATATTGAATTTTTATTTTGTCACTAAATTAAATATAATTATCTACTAACAGTTAATTATTGTAATGAATATTAAAAAAATATTAATAACTTACAATCTTAAATAATATGATGATTTTATTTTTTATTTATATATGTATCAGCATTAAATCAGCCTGTTTATTAAAAATACATAATTATTTATTTAATATTAAGACAATGTCTTGCAATAACTAGTTATTTACTATTTGAACAAATTAACTAACAATTGAAAAATAGAAACATTAATTTAAAATGCATTCATATAAAAAGATAAATAATAACAAATACAAAAAGCCTACCTTTCCTATAACCTGTAAAGGAAAAGAGGAGAGGATTGTTATGAATTTCAAATTCAGAGGAGTGTCTGGGAGCTTGCTCTACAAATAGGGCTCGCTTTATGTTGGCCTACTTCCTAAAACAGCGGCAGCATAAAGATTCCGCAGAAAAACAACTCCAAGGATAATCACCTATTTATCCACAGTCCTGTCTATAAATAAATTATTCGACAGCGACGAACCACATTACTTCACTACCAACAATTTACTCATTATACCTGTCTATTACAATATTTACTAGGGATCCGTATTTATTACGATTTAATGTTACTAACCTCACGGTGGGCGCCATTAAGTCGGCAATATAAAAACATTATTCAATGTATTCTCGTCGCTCTCGGCTCAGTGTGACTGTTTGATGCAGTGATGCCAAACGTGACTTACCTCACTACCTAGTTTACATATCATTCTCTTACGGTAATACCTAGCTAGAAGTCGTAATAATCAACATATGATAGAAAAGAAATAATATCATAGGACATAAACACATACTACATATACTACTTTTCTTTTACAAATACATACTTATACAGATAATTACACCCAGACTCAGGACAAACAGACATGATAATGCACACAAATATCAGCCCTGGGTGGTAATCGAACTCACGACTGCCGGCCTGAAAAGCAAGCATAGGTATGCCAACCAAGCCAACATTGTAATAATATATTAATAATAATCTAAATATAAAAACTGGTACTACCTTTTTATACTTTCATCTTTTCGTGATATTCGGTACTTACCCGTATTATCTTATTTCTTTCATCCAGCGGAACAAATAAACTTAATAATGCCAATATATTACGGGGGTCTGAGAAGTTTTGCTAATAAATTATGGCAGTTGAGGTGGATTTTTTTTATGGAGTAGCTACTTATATACGTCCTTTAAGGAACAGAATAACGAATACCAATGGTACTGCTATGGTAGGTAGGATAATTTACTTCTTCTCTGGAACTCTCTTCCCCATTGCATCGCGCCTGCAAGTCATTGCCACTAAGCTAGCATAGCAATGTAGCTATGCTCTAGTGATCACGAAATGACATGCTATGTATTAGACGGGCCTGTTGGAATGGTTGCTTTTCACGCCGGAGGTCATGGGTTCAATTCCCACCCAGGACAGATATTTGTGTGCATGAACATGCCTATTTTTCCGTCTATAGACTCTATCATAAGAAAAATAAGTCACATTTACCATCGTATATAACATATATATGCATGTATACTATCTAGTGTGCTATTATTAATAGCAAATACATACATAGCTAGAAATACATTTAAGTTAAGTATTACAATGTTACACAATTTTTGTTTTTGTTTGTATTTTTTGTTTGTAAGAAAACGCATTCATATATTTTAATACATTACATTTAACGCCCGTGTGGCAAGTGTAGTTCACAACATTATCAATCTAAGGCTCTTTGCGTCCTCACTAAACGATATTTGAATAATAACTTATTTAATGAGATTCTCTTGATAGTGGCAAAATTGAGCGTAGATAATGATCATCGTTCAATTTCACCAACGCCAATTTAACATTTCAAAGAATTGATATAATTAATATCTTGGGACCACTAACACATTGTCATCTGATCTCTAACTAGGCAGAGCCTGTACTATGGCAACCAGACAACTGATAATAGTTCTTATACATTTCTAAATACATATATAATAATAGATATATTACACCCAGACACAAAAAAATACTTGTGTGTACTTATGTACACGCGTTAGAAGTTATACTTCTTAATATACAACTTGAACATAGTTATCAATTTTCATACCACCTAGAACTAACGTCATGCTGTTATTTTTACGATGCGCGCGCACGATGCGCGCGCATCGTAAAAATTCACTCTCATACATTTTCATACCACCTAGAACTAACTTCATGCTGTTATTTTTACGATGCGCGCGCATCGTGCGCGCAAAAATTCACTCTCATACCACCTAGAACTAACTTCATGCTGTTAAATTTTTAGGTGTAGGTGTGCGCGCGCATCGTAAAAATTCACTCTCATCATTTTTCTCCATCGCGCCAAAAGAAGTATAACTTCAAAAAGAATCGTACCCATCGCACAAAGATTTTTCCTGGGTGGAAATTGTACCCAGGGCCTCTGGTTTAACATTCAGGGTCACTTACCACTTAACCAATAGGCGAGTCAATATTTTGGATAGAATTTTCATAGATGTTTGATATAATTAATAAATAAAAAATACACGTATAAAACGATACATATATTCGGCAGAATAGCTGAACACTATATTTTTAAATGAGTACATTATCTATAAATAGGCATACCATGTATATACGAAGCAGGAATCCTTTCTGGAAGATATCGTCTAAAGCCCACAAACACACACCTATACATAACTAATACAACAAAAACCAATTTGCCCATTCTTCTACCGAATATCACCAATAACATTTTAACAGTCACGTGGGAACGGAATGTCGATGGCCTGTCAAAACAAAAATATCAGCCTTCCATTACAAACGACAGCGGTAATCCGAGGCTTAAGCGCAAAAGAATATTTCTCAGCTACAGAGATAAACAAATAGACTGTTGAGTATTTGTTTTTAACTTGGATGACCACTCCCGTTTTGAGACAAACAACACTGTAAGTAAGAAGTATTTTAATGAAACTCTGGTATCCAAAGTAAGATTTAAATTGAGTTATGGATACTACAGACATACATACCATGACAGTAAACGAGGCAAAAGAGGTGTGCAAAGATCGTGATGAATGGGAATCCGTTGTCTCTGCCTGCCTCTGCCTCTGCCTGCCTCTGGGAAACAGGTGTCAGTCTATGTATGTATGGATACCAGGGGTATCAAAAGCAGTCAACGAAAAGGCTGATAAAGTAGTTTCATAATTGTTTCAATCGTGTATTAAATTATTGTTACGTATTCTATACATACTTATGTAATTGTAGTAAGGTTAACAAACAGAACGAGCCGCTTCTTATGTGTGTATGTGATGACAGTTTAGTCATAGATTACAGACGTTCATTAAAATTTTCTGTAAATACGAGTTTTAGTCTACTCTTTATTTTCCGAGTAAAAACTTTATCAGCAATAAACCCCTTTCCTCGCAAACAAGACATATGTCTACAATGTTACGCACTAATTAAACGGTTCCATTGCTTCTGCAATTAAAAAAAGTAATTTAGTAGCGTAAAGTTAATTAACTAGCGACGTTTTATCTGCGGCTCACTAAAAGCCGCACAGAGCAGCTATGAGCTAATTACCAACTTGCTTGTTTGTTTCAAACGGCGGCAGTGATTGACAGAATGAAAGCCGTTCGTTTTTGTACGCACTGGTGAATATAAGTTGACGCCTTTATAAATAGGGTATTGTGTACTTTGGGAAATATTCATTCAACAAGTACCTGCTTACGTAATGTCTGTGGAAAATATTATAACTGCCCAATATTATCAACAACAAAACGAAATTCTTTGTATTTCATAATTAAGGAATGAAATCGTTTATTACATAGTTAAATGGATTGATTGAGGTTTATATTGATATTGAAAAACATAACATTTAAAACGATTGTAGTTTCACTAACTAACTACACCTCTCGTTTTAAACTCATAAACAACAACGTAACCAAGACTAGACATTTGATGATTCCATACCCAAGAAAGCTCATCTGGCTTATATTAATACTACACAACGCCATTCACATCACGAAGTGGAGAATCTGGGTTAATTCAGCAAAAAGTGCGAGCCCATCTCTTCGAACAAAAAAGCCAAATATTTGGGTTTGACCCTAGATCAAAAGTTACACTTCAGCGATCAACTGTGTTTCATGTGAAACGTATGTTGAGAAAATATTATAACTTGCCACAATATAAAAGTAACGACAAAACTAAATTCTATGTATTTCATAACTAAGTAATAAAATCGCTTACATATAAATAGTATTTATTCCTAATAATATGATTGACTAAACAAGGTGTATTGTCATAAGGACCCTAATTAGCCTAAGAAACAGCCGATGCAAAAGTTGTTTTGCTTTAACAGACTAGTTTCCTTAATTGGCAACATAAAAAAAATCTACATAAATTATAATAATTATTGAGCCTTCATTGCCAACAAGGATAAATAATCTTACAGAGTATATATAATTGAAAACGAGTATATATAAGTTATTGAGTGTTGGCGTGTCTTTGCGACACGAAGAACTCCTCCAAGATTCCTCCTAGATTTCAAACAACATAAATAATATTTGCATATAAAATAATAATTAAATATGTAAATCTAGCTTATTTAACGAGATAGAAAATTGGATATTTTTTTATTATGAGGAATTAAATAAGTGTCGAGTGATAACATGAATATCATTGTTATTGTGTAAGGTATTATTATAATGAAAGTAAAAACAAATTATAATATGTTTTTATAGTACACAGAGACACGCTGTTGCCCGTTTACTGGTAGATGTAGCCTTGGGTTGACCCTTGACCACAGGATGAATTGTGGTGACGATATTCTATACCGTCAGCCAAACAGCAAATGACCATCATACTATGTACTATGACCATCATACTATGTACTATGGCCATCATGCTATGTACTATGACCATCATACTATGTACTATGACCATCATACTATGTACTATGACCATCATGCTATGTACTATGACCATCATACTATGTACTATGACCATCATACTATGTAATATGACCGTCATACTATGTAATATGACCATCGTACTATGTACTATGACCATCATTCTGCGATCGCCAACCCGTCTGCTAACTGTGGCGATTATGGCATATCCCACCAAACTATGGTCCCAATTCCAGTGTGGAAAACTTTTGGGGAGGCCTTTGTCCAGCCGTGACGTCATTAGGCTAACGTGATAGACAAGTTGTTATATTTCTAACACTAAATTAATAAACACTTTTTATTTGTTGTTAATAACATTGTCAGAATAGTGATTAACGATGTAAGCTTGAAAGTGATGGCCTGAAAATTATAAATGATGGTTTGGTGGAAATAGCATAACAAAAGTCTAGTTAATCAAACATCGACGGTCACCGTAGCCTAGTTGGTAGTGCTCCTGCCTACGAAGCTGATGGTCCTGGGTTCGAATCCCGGTAAGTGCAAATATTTGTGTGATGAGCACAAATATTTGTTTCTGAGTCATGGATGTTTTCTATGTATTTAAGTATTTATCTATCTATATAAGTATGTATATCGTCGCCTGGTACCCATAGTACAAGCTTTGCTTAATTTGGGGCTAGGATGATCTGTGTGACATTGTCCCTAGATATTATTATTATTATTGACTGGCCTGGTGGTCTAGTGGATAGTAACCCTGACTGCTAAACTAAAGGTTCAATACCCAAATCTTTATGCGATGAGCACGTTTATTTGTTATGTGTCTGGGTATAATTTATCTATAATATTATGTAAGTATGTAGAAACATATCAGTATGTTTGCAGCAAAACTCATGTGAAAAATATCTCGGATTAAGAATTGACAGTAATTTATCATGGCATGCTCACTTGGATCACATAAAAACTAAACTATCGTCACTACTGAAATCACTTCGGAACATAGTTAAATCCATTCCAAACAAATTGCGCCACAGCATTTACAATGCTTTAGTTTTTTTTTTAATATATAATATATTTATAAAATTAATTTTTAACTATCCACGCCTTACTCCAACACGTAAAATCTAAGAAACTAAAATTATGAATTTAACCCAATTATTTACGTACAACACCTGCATTTTTATTCGGAAAGTTCTTAACAAAAATATTAAATCTAGTTTATCTTTCATCAAAATCAAGCACACAACTCAACGTAGTACTCGCCGGGCGAGTTTTTTTGTCTTACCTAAGATTAGGACAAATTATGGCAAGAAGATGCTGACTTATCGAGGGGCACAGATGTACAACAAACTACCACCAGACATTAAACATGTACACTCATCTAATGTATTCAAAACCCGATTATTTCAATATGTACAACAATCTTACTTAATATCTTAACCTCGGGCAAGTGGGTACATTAGATGAGTACCACACCTTATCATAAGAATAATGTATGTACTTAGGGAAACTACGAACTCGACCTTATGTAATTTATAATAAGTTATTATTTATTGTTCTCAAGTAAGTGATTTATTTATTTTTATTGAGAATAAAGAATCTTTAAACCTAAACCTATGTTTATCAGTTGTATACTATAGTACAGGTTCTGCCTAGTTTGGGATCAAATGACGGTATCTTAGTTGTCCCATGTTGTTTATTTATTTTAACCGCACTCAATTTTTTTTTCTTTTCGCACATATTATGACGCAAAAATAATTTAAATATCTGAAATAGTTGACTCATTCTATTCAATTGAACAATTTTGACACGCAGAAGAAGCTATGCGGTAGCTTTTAGCGATAAGGCCACCTATTGCAATTTTTTGCCATAAAGTATACTTAAGAGTCTTTTTTATTTTAGTTTACCAATGTATATTTCGAGATACTCGTTATCTCTTAATTGTAAGCAAGATAAAATCGGACGATATAAACTAAAATTTTCACAAGTCGTATCCTGTTTTAAAACGGCCTTCACTTCGTTCAATCTTCATCTTATCGAAAACCGCTTGATAGATTTTCACTTTATAAGCGTGAGATGACGGAAAAGTGCTCTGGAAACTCACATCATAATTTAAGCTAACATTTATGTGATATGAAAATGCAGGGTTGCCAGATCAATTGGATTAAAACCCATATTAAATTTAAACATGCATATTTATTGTTTATTTTGTTTTCGTTTATTTGATTTTTTTTCGTTAGCACTATACTTCTTAAAAGTATTGTTTTTAAAGGTCCGAATTAAAATTTGAAGTTCTCATAACCAGTTGCTTTCAATCAATTCATAATTGATATATGGATCGCTCCTGGCCGTGTATCCGTGTGTATTGGTGATTACAATTGTGGTTTATTTTCTGGCTTTCTGACCGTCTCCTTGCTTCAGTGAGTAGGTAAATATAGCTGTCGGCTCCAACTGTAGTCGTTATGGATCCATTGGGAGACTCTTGTCCAGTATTGGACATCTCACGGCTGATATGTTGAAATTAAATTATGGTGAGTCAAAGCCGCTGGATGCGGGCAGTACTAGACAGGCCATCAAATCAAATCAAATCGTTTATTTGCATAACACAGGTTATAGGTGGTGGTAACATTTTAATACATTCTACCACAAGGTGTGCAAATGTTGTCATAGGACATACATACATGTGTAGGTGTTGCATAAAATATAATATGTTGTGAACAAACAGCAATTTATAATAAATTTAAATATTATTTTCCAATTAAACAAAACAATTAAATCGTCATTAACATTTAACAAGTCAAAATTATGTTCAGAAATTAATCATACAAACAATAGACAACTCAAAAAAATATTAAGACAACAGTAATTAAATATCAAGAATTTAAGTCTTAAAAACAAAAACAAATTAATAGTAATAATAATAAATAATTCAATATGTTAAAAAATAAATAGGTCAAATAATAAAGAATACAATTAAATAAAATTATGTCAAATTGATGGGATACAATTTGATAAATTCGTGTCAAAGTTAGATATTACAATGCAAGTCAGTCCTGTAGTAATCAACATCAATAAATTAATTAACAATAATTTATCTTAAAATTTATCATTTAAATATTCACTTAAATTATAATAACATTTGGTAATTAGAAAACATTTTAGTTCTTTCTTAAATATATAAAATTTTTGCTCTTTAAGCCCTTTTGGCAACTTATTATAGATTATGGAAGTCATATGAAATACACTTTTGTGCAGTAGAGTAGTCTTTGTTTTAAGTATACACAGACGATGTGTGTCTCGCTGTTGCCTATTATACACCGCAGAAGCTCATGGAAATAAATTCGCATTTGTCTTTACAAATACATTACCTCGTAAAAATATAAACATGGTACATTTAATATTTTATGCTGCTTAAAGAGTGGTTGACAACTATCTGTTACTTTTAGCCCAAACATAGCCCTAATACACCATTTCTGAACTTTAAATATTACCTCTCTATCCGTAGAGTTTCCCCAGAAAATTATACCATATCTAAGAACTGTGCCCACCATGCCAAGGCCATTGTGGAGATACTTGGGGGAGGCCTTTGTCCAGCAGTGGATGGGATTATGACTATAAAAAATAAGGATTGTTATCCAAGGAAAACTTCGAAAATATGACAGATGATAATTTAAATTTAACTAATGCATTACGATTTTTGGTTTCGATTCCACAGAATGATTTTACACAAATTAAATTTAAATTTATATATTTTTCTTATGTTTGCTAGACTTATATACGGGATTTTGTATTTTGGGATATTTTACTTAATAGCAACCCTGCAGTGATTTCATGCTTTACGATAGCCATAGCGGCTGCTTTTGATATAAAAGTAAATTTAATAGTCTCAAAGCATTACGGTTTATCGTAAATTTTAATATTTACGACTCTCTAAAACAGTTCATTGAACGCTCAAATTAGTAATAAGCTTTTAAAGTCTTTTGCGAAGCGTAAGTGAAGAAAATTATATGCAAGTGCTCGGTCACAGAGGGTCACGGGTGGTCGAGTGAAAGAAATATCTGAATTTGTAGGAAGGACAAATGTGCTTCGTACGATATAGGATTAACAGTGCGAAAGTCCACCTGCCCGTGCTTCCCAGACTTCGAATATACGTGTAAGTCTAAGGTCGCGACTAACAGTACACGGGCTCACATGAATAATTTAATTGCTACAGTGAGCAATAAAACACTAAAACGATGACAAAAATCCCGAAACGGCTGATGTTTCAGATCATAGCTTAAGAAAATATTATTTTATTTAATCATCATCATCAACATATCAGCCGAAAGACGTCCACTGCTGGACATAGGCCTCCGCCAAGGATCTCCACAATGGCCGGTCTTGTGCGTGATCTTCTCGCGAACCTTGCAAGATCGTCGGTCCACCTTATAGGGTACTACCCACACTGCGTATTCTGGTTCGTGGTCGTCATGCGAGAACCTTTCTGCCCCAGCGGCCGTCGGTTCTACAAATCGTTCCATAATATAATTTATTTCTTCCCAAAAAGAATTAAGTTGATATTTTATTGCATACTCCAATTAAATCGTAGGAGAGAATAAATCTGCACCAAGCCTGTATTAACACGACATATCATGCACATTCCAGACACAATACTAAAGGGCTTTGGAGAGGACATTTTGAGGGACTTTACATGCGTAGATCACTGATTTAGGTAGTCGCCTAACAACTACCTTTGTGTCCCCGTGAGACAGGTTCAATCCCCATAAAAGACAACATTTTATGGCCTCTTCTGCAGTTGTCAAAACATGGCATCTGGCATATATTAGATTTTCGCCAGTGACAGTGCTCCGCTCTACTACTAGTGACAGTGCTCCGACCATTATAAAGTGGTTTTTAATTTTCATTCATACATTATAGCCACTTAGAAAGGCAATTAAAAATTCAACTGTATTCCAGTAAAAAGCAAGAGCAAAGATCATAAATAATTTCTTTGCGTGGTATCACTACTTGTGCTTTATTGAACTTCTTATAACCATTGTGATTTTTAATGGTAGCACAATTATTACCATTTTTGCAATAAAAGCACTGTTTAAAGAATCACTACTTGTGCTTTATTAAACTTTTTATAAAGATTACGACTCCTTATAACCATTGTAACTTTCAATGGTACCACAATTATTACCATTTTTCACAATAAATGCACTGTTTAAAGTAATGTCAAGTTGTTAATTTACAATGCTAATGTTCTTGACCTATTTATTCATATAAACGGTGTTCTAGCCATAGATGGATTTTTATTTCGGAGATAGAGGTGGACTTTTCTATTTTTTTTTCATAGATCTGATATTGTAAATGATACTCAAATGGAATTGTTATTTCCTCTTTGAATGGAATTATTCTTTTCATCCAAAATATTAAAACATTTTGTCAATACATGTGCAAAAAATTCTGTGTAGGTTACATTAAGTACGCTTACCAAGAAATTTAAAAGTGATTTCAATTTTAGTGGCAAATGTAAAAGCAGAATTGCTAACTTTAGATGATATATTTACAAAACACTAATAATCATAATAATTATAATTAACTTCAATTAACTATTTTTATTATGACAAGCGAGGCGTAATCGCCTCGCTTGTCATAATAAAAATAGTTGGTGTAATCACCAAGAATCATAGCTTCATTATCTTTATATTTATCAAGCTTTTGTCCAGCAGTGAACTTATTACAGCTGTTATGTTAACTACTAAATTCCAAATCGAAGTAGTTTCCACAAATTACAAATAAATAAAAAATAAAAAAGAGTAGCGGATCCATTGTATGGACTCATAAAATTGATATGTCCTTTCAGCGTATAATAATTGACGGAAATAAATCAAATCTGCATGCATAGAGTGCTTTCGAACCACAAATTCAGACAAATTTATGAAATGATTTAAGTCTTTTGTTATGTCACAAATTGGTTTGTTATTCCAAACTTCGAGTTAAAACTTTGCCTGTTCTCATTTTCAGTCAGCTAGCTAGGTCTGAGATAGCAACGAGAATTAAACAAATGGCTGCCACCTGACTTCTAAGCCCATTGGGCACCAGTAGCCAAGATATTTGAACAAAGTACCAGATTCTATTTTGTTTCTGATTACTTGAAACTATTGTATATACTATATTCATCTCGACACATGACAACATCTCCAAGGCATGGAAGGTATACCTTCAATCAACCAGACCCCGAAACCTATCCTTATCGCTTACACAAATATTACGGCAATAGAATCCGCGACCCCTCAAGGTCACCCAAAGAGCAATGGAAAGGGCTATGCTTGGAGTTTCCCTGCGAGATCGAATCAGAAATGTTGAGATCTGCAGGCGAACCAAAGTAACCGACATAGCCGTAAGAATTGCCGAGCTGAAGTCAGTGGCAGTGGGCAGGGCACATAACTCGTAGAGCCGACGCCGCTGGGGCAGAAAGGTTCTCGAGGGGCGACCACGAACCGGAAGACGCAGAGTGGGCAGGCCCCCTACAAGATGGACCAATGAACGTGTGCGGGTCGCTGGAAATCGCTGGATGCGGATAGCGCAAGACCGGAAATTGTGGAGATCTTTGGGGGAGGCCTTTATCCAGCAGTGGACGTCTTTCGGCTGATATGATGATGATGACGTACACCTAGGAAACTAAATTAGCTTTTTTGAACCCTCACCTAATTTCTACCCAGTACATGGGGGTGAAGGTTTATATCCGACTGTAACACCGCCAACTTCCAGACTCCAGGAATTTCGTAGTTGCTACACCCTCGTGCCTCGGAGAGCCGTCGGTCCTATACTTAAACACTTTCCGCCCGTATCAGGTATCCGTTCCATCAGATCATAAGATTGAGAGAATAGAAAGTGCACCTGTGTTTGCGTACACACTAGGTGCACAATCATAAGTCCCGCGCAGAAGAGTCTCCATTGGGACTCGGCGCCATGGCCAATATTAGGCCAGAGGAGATTATACAACTTGTGATGTGACGGCTCGTTACAAATGTATATGCGCGGATACAGATCCGAATACGGATATTTGGTGTCAAAATCCGCGGATACAGATCTTAACTTTCTTAATCAATCGGTATCGGTGCGTCAGCGTCATTGTGGTCATTATAAAGATATTTTAATTAATAATCTACAAAAGGTCCTATACTGAATGTTTAAATATATAATGATTAAAGTGAAACAATTTTTACATCGCCTCAATTTATTCGTCCATCTATCGCATATTGCATTACAGCTGACCACGGCCAATATGGCGCCGCCCATGGCTCACATTAGCTGAATGTGTAGCATTTACATTCTTACTCATTCGTGCTTTACGGTATTTGTGTTGCACTATCGAAATAAATCCCTGTGACGCGGGGTGTCATAGGGATGTATTTCTGTAGTTTCAAAAAAATATTGCAACCATTTAGTGTAGTAACATATAATTGATGGACACTAATAAAATCCAGACTCATAACAATTATTTATGGGTCACACACATAGTTGTCCTGCGCGGGAAACTAACCACGAATACAAAGTGGCGGTGCGACTGTATTAACAACTGCGCCACACGTGCATTTATCATGCCTAATATTTGATTTAAAAGAATAATAGATATCTAAATCGAATTTAACAGATTTTTATTGCCTACCGTATCGCCTATATATAGAATTTTATATTTGTATTGAAAATTAATAAGGTAAATGATCCGCCATCCAATGTTTGTTCTCCCTTGTATATCCGCGGATACGAATAGGGCACATCACTGTACACAACTAAGTCGGTAAATAAGTGAACGGCCCTTCTAATGTTAATCGGTAACACCCAGTTTATTTTGTAAGGTACTTTCCCAGTGGAATTTATCATGGAGCGAATAAACACCACCTTACTTAACCTTAACCTTGGTGAATTTCATAAAGCGTAACACGGGCTGGTTGGCTACGCTACCGCTAGACCAACAAAGCAGTGGTATCGTATATACCTACTCAGACACAAATACCGTGTATAATTCTTTTATATAGTGCAAACGTGCAAATGCGCTATATGCAATTTGTATTAAGTCTCTTACTCAGCGTATAATCCAATACAATTGTAAATCCATCGACTGAGTAATAGTGAGTTCAGTCTGACGTCACTGAAACTATGTGTTAATGATGTGATGATGGTTGCTAGCCATGTGAATTAATTCCATTCTACCACCAGCTGGATTTTGTTGACTTACTCCAAACGTACTTATTATCTGTGGGGAAACAATGTCCCAGGATATTATTATTATTAATTATTGATTCCTCACATGCAAGAAACATATTATTATACTAATAAACGAAATAAATTCAAAGAATAAGTACATAATTCTTTTTACTTTTGTTTGCCAATACGACTACTTATTTATGTTACACGTATTCCACGTATAGTGTAACTTTGTTCCAAATTATAATGTCCATGAGATGAAAAGTAAATAATAATAATTGAACTGTCATTATCTCTGGAAACACGCACATAGGCAACTTGCGTACAATCAACGCACGCACACACGCGATTGCGCTGGGGTTGCGTCGTGACGTCACGGGGAAACGGGACACATAACGGCGAAGCCCCCAAGTGAAAGCAAGACAGAATATAGGCCAAGAACCGACCTACCTTCTGCTGCTGATACAGTGGCGAGCCGAGCCACCTATAGCATCTAGGGGCTTGTAATAAGGTCGCTCACAAACAGTGTATAACCATCAAATTATGCCATTCACTATTTTTTATAGAGTGATGACGTAAAGAAGATATTATTATAGATAAAAAAAGGTTACCACTAGGGTGTTTTTATGCTTTTCAGCAGTATATTTTAACTCGTGGGAAAAATTCTATTAGAGCTATTCGTATAAAAACAAAGGCTTATGTGCATACGGATCACTCCGTTCTAAAAAAATAAACGGGGTTAAAATTTCAGAGATGGAAAACTCAGAATTTTCACGATATATTCCGTTTTGCTCGGAACATTATGAATTCGACTTTCATGACTTGGTCCGTTCATTTATGTTTTTTAAAGCTGTATGTTTAATTAATACGTCTTACTTATTCAAATACACGTAGACTTGCACTGAATTAACTGACATGTTACTAAGTGGTATTACATGATAACAAAAAGCAGTCATTGTTTAACTATTGTATTTATAATGTATGTCGCTTAACGTATTAAAGGGAAAGGTCGCTCGCGGCTTATACTGAATTTCAGATACTATTTGACCAATTAAGTTTAAATGTGGCAGGTAAGTAGTTTATTGGGTTTGTACAGAATTAAGTGGGTTTCAGGGTTATACGCGGGAACAAGCTATTTATTAAATAACAATGTAATACATTTTATACTATTACATTTTATACATTGCCTTTGACGCCGCAGGTCGTGGGTTGATTCCCACCCCGGACAGTTATGTGTGTGCATGAACATGTCTGTTTGTCTTGTGTCTGAGTGTGATTATCTATATAAGTATTTACGACATTTTATATTTTATAATTGATTTACGAAAGAAAAACAGTATATGTAGTATATCAGCTGTACTTACTTTGGGATCAAAGGCCGTGCGTAAATAATGTCTCAGGTTAATATTATTATTATATAATTACATAATTTTGTTTAACAATCTTCCAGCGAAATTAAATATAAATATTTCCGAATAATAAGGAATCAATATGTGCTTAGAACTTCACACCTTGAAATATCAGTTCATAAATATGTAAAACAGTTAGTTTATGTCTTTTGGTCTTGAAAGTGCATCAGCAGATTTTAATGTTTGCCGATTTAAAACTATGCTTCGCCCCTACACAAGTTCCAGCACTTTGTTAAATGCTAGATACGTGAAACTGTTCCATTTGTGAAGTCTTAAAGAAAGTGCGGATTTGTTAGCGGAGTGTGTTCAGAGTTGTTCGACGTTTTTTTGAGTATTCTCTGTTATAATGGGAAATAGTTTTGTATAAATAAGCTAGCCACGTGATAGTATGTACTTTGTATTTAAAAATATTACTAGTTTGTTTGTGTACAGTGTGTAAAGTATGGAGTAAAATCCGTAAAAGCTGACGTAGTCAAATCTTAATTCAAATACCATAAAAAAATACCGCTCTCATACTCCCTCAATATCTCACACTATACATGTTTCTTACACTCATTAAACTTACATGCATAATGCATGTAAGTTTAATGAGTGTCAATGTTCAGTGTGAATCAATGTTTCTAATACGAACCATATAACCATAGATATATAATACAAAACACACGATACCAAACCTTACAATATCTGAATATTTGTTAATTATTGAAATTAAATATAAAAGTTAACTTATATAATGTGTAACATACACATTATATCTACAACCTAAAATATAACTCCTGGCTATAGCGTAACACAACATCGCCAACCCCGAAATCTATTCAAATTAATCATTCATAATCAACAGGGCTTAAGTTTATTTTAACTAAACACTTTCTAATGAGATACTGAATACTATATGTAACATTTTGGTATTTCTTAAGAAGCTACCCTTCTAACGAAATACCAAAATGTTGCATAATATCAAACTTTTAAAACTTTTTGCCTCACAAACTGATATCGCAGCATTCGTAGCATAAATACCCCGGCGTAGTTACAGCGAGGCACTAGCTACGGCGTAGTCAAAGTGCTTGTAACTTGTTAAGTTAGCAGGTGGTTTGCAGATCTTACTATTGCCTCTGTTATTCCGTATTTAATAAGAATTACAAACTAATAATAGTGCAAGGATAAGAAAGGTCATCTAATAAAATTGTCAAACCGTTAATATAGTAATTATCAGCGAGTACGTAAAGTCGTTTATTTTTTTATTTACATGGTGTGTATTTTGCATGACTTTGTAAATAATGTTTTGCTCAAGAACATTATTATAGAGGTAGTGTGTTGAATTCGAGGAGAGAAAATGTGACAGGTCCCTATTAGTAATACCATAAAACAATGAATAAAAACATAAAAAAATGATTGTTAATTATTAAGTTTTTAAAATTAATACTTAGGAACGTGTAGCTAAAACTAGGTCAGCGTGTCTCAAATGTACAGAAGCATGTCTGTATAGTTATGAAACTGTACAGACATGCTTCTGTCTATCCTAAACACAAATATCGTCCCATATTAATTTTCAATTCCAAGCCACCATTTACATCTGCCTACAAATAGATTATATTAAATAAAAAACACCTTTCATATAGAACACAGTGCATAACATTTATAAAATTGTCCTTTCTTACGATTTAATTATCTTAAGATACAACACTGTACATACACGTGCATAGAACGTGTGCACTTAATAATAAACTACGTTGACAATACATCTACATTAATTCTCACTGAATTGATATTCCCTCCCATAGGGTTCCGTACGATGGTTGTAGTATAGTAATTTCGCTGTCAGTGTCGCCACATTTCAAACTATCGTTCCCAACTGAACTTAATTGTTCGACAGTTAGACAGTCTGCGGTCGCATCACCGCACAGCTAACCTATCTGATCTACTCAATTGTCTTATTAAATTATTACATACATGCTTGGGATCTTCACGTGTTCGAAGAACACGTACATAATACAATATTTCGCATCCTCCGCAGCAATTGCTTTCATACTTTATTATTTATTATCTGACCCGGTTTTGAAAATACTCTTGCTAAATAATAAATATTTAGAGACAGATTATCTTCAGATATTTTTTTATTAACTCATTTACTCGAGTGTAGAATGACGTTTGAATGACAAAGTTAAAACATACCCAAACTACAGTAGTCGTAGCGACAAACCAAAATGAAAATGTCATAATCGATGTCAGCATTCCTTGTAAAAAATAACAATAATCTTTATTAAAAACATATTCTATGCTATAATTATCTAAGCATACTTTATGATGTCAATATATTAATATAGATAGGCACCTTTAGTCTCTGTACGAAAATTATTTTTGTCTATTATTTCTATGAGGTGTGCATCCATCGAAAGATTTTATCCAAGAAATCATTTTGTTTTTCATAATATGCGTCACCTGTCCTTCATTTCCATGAGTAAGTTAAGGTTTTCCCTTGTAGTTGGAGCCGACTCCAAAAGAAAGACTTTATCTTGTCGACGAGAAGACAGATATTCAATGACGTATCTGTAATAAATGCGGTTAAAACTTGGAGTGATCACAGTTATTGACAGGTTCATTGAACCCGACTGATAAAATCTACGCTCCGTACTTTACCCATTCGCGTCCAAAATCCTATGTAAGCATAAATTCACTATAAATTTGTATTATAATATACTGCCACTCAATAATATCAAATATTAGTGAATTCTTATCGAGAACTCTTATCGAGTAAATCATTAATTCTCAAATACTTACTTACTTATTGTATGGGCAGTGGTTACCCTAGGTCAGAGTTGTACAAGCCACCCATAAGACCTCGGACATGGCTTAACGGCTACAACCGGGACCGACAGCTTATCGTGCCCTTCGAAGTACGAAGACGCTCAGAAATTAAACCACTTTGGTGGTCACCCATCTATGAACTGACCGTGAGCCTAGTTGCTTAACCTCACCGGTTAGAGCATATGAGCGCCTCAGTTCTCAAATAAAAATACCTCAATTAAATTCGGTTTATTCGTTTGGAAACTGTCACCTCGACAGAAAGACCAATAATACACACAAACGGAGGCGTCCCCTTTTAAGTCGGTCCTAAATACATAAACTTTCTCGGGTCTGGTTAAAAATGTGGTGCAAGTCGGGTTACTACGTTTACTCCATAAGGGTTATATAAGAGCAAATTATTCAGCCAGTCCACTACAGACGGTTGTAACATCCTTAGGGACTCAAGTGTCCAACTCAACGCGGTCGTCTAAATGTTTCAAGGTTAAACGTTTTACTATTTTAAGAGAACGTTTTATTATTCAGTGTTTGAGCGGGCGTGTTGTTATGGAACCATTTTTAATACACGCGGCATGTAGGGAATTAAGTTGTATAATTACTAGTACCTAATTAGTTTAGGTTTTTAATATTGTGTGGCTGGCCTGTAATTTGTTACAAGGTTAAACGTAAGCACTTGCTTCAGCCTTGTTCACCCGTCGTAATCTTTTCGCCTATTTGTAGGTTTTCTTTAGGTTTCATTAATTATCATATTAAGGTGTAAGGAATTAATTGTGAGTGCCTTACTTACAATGTATTATAATTTCAAATTAAAACTCCTACCTGGTCTAAGTACAGAGCTATATTATATAAAGATTGTGTTCTGTAGACAGTTGTTAGTTCTTTTTTTACCTGATAAGTGTATGTTAAACTTATGCTTTAAAAGTCTGTTTCAAAGTATGAAATGATGTAATGAGCTCTTTAAAATCTGTGCTAAATAGAAATAATTGTTTTCTGTACCCTGACGAGACTAACCTAATGAAATAATTTTCTCGTAATCCTACTAATATTATAAAGGCGAAAGTTCGTGAGTGTGTATGTTTGTTACATCTTCACGTCTAAACGGCTGGAACGACTTTAATAAAATTTGGTATGGATTTAGCTAACACCCTGGATTAACAGACAGGCTATAATTTATAAAGTATAATGCGGGTAAAACTGCGGGGCACAGCTAGCAGGTACTTTCATAAATATCATTCAACACTTTTTACTTTACTAACGAAGCGAAGAGTTGTTATTTAATATCATAATTAGATCTTTCTATAATAAGGTAAAACAAAGCAACATGAAACAATTGTTGTTTTATATAAACGAACAAAACTGTTAATATATATTAACTATTTATTTTCTCTTCGAATAACTCATTCGAAATAGAAAACGAACTTTAATATTTCGAGTCCTCAATTCAAATAAAGTTTAGTGGTTTTTTTTTAAATGTATTCAAATATCTATTCTTCTTTTCATTAATAAATTAAATAAGTCACATGAAAATTTATAAATTAAATAAGTTATAAATGTTTGCAATATGTTAATATGATTATTCACATGCAACTGTAAACATATCAGTCAGTCATGTTTCTACAAACACAGCCAATGGATAGCACCTACATCCTCCAAAAGGGTGTTAGCAAGGGAACCCGGGAATATGATCAGTCGTAATATATCCTCCATAGCTTAATGGCAAAGCACCAACACAAAATTTGTAGAGGGGTAGGTTCGACACCCACAAGACGATAAAATTTAAGATTACACAGATTTGAATCTAGATTTATCAAATATAAATGTCATAAAACTAAAATTTTATAGATATTATACTTCACATCATAACTACGTGAGCTACCTGACAAGATAGAAATCAACGTTAAAACTGTGTGTCCCGTTTAATTTAAGCAAATGGACCATTGAAATACAAATTAAAACGAGTACTTATCCAACGTTATTGAAATCTCATTTCTCATTAAGTACGTCCATAATGCTGGCTATTCAGTATATCCAACAAGCCTGATCATTTAGTTCGTAGCTCCATCGATTCAGATCCGTGCCCAGGGGCCTTTATCCGAGAATAGAGCAATCAGCCCACCCGCCCGATTTCATCTCTCTATGTTATTCTACCCTTCCTTTTTGTACCTAATCTTACTGAATTTCTAAAGGCTTTTTTTCATTGAAATGTCACATTTTCCTAGATTTATATAACTGAACGTTATTTATTTTAGATCGTGCTGATTCTTGCAACTTTGTCTGCCTTATTATTGTGTGGGGTTGCGGTGTCAGTATGAGAAGTGTCATCTACTGCCGCCATGTACAAGCAGCTCTGGAATACTAGCGATTAGTTTGTGGTGTAGTCGCTGTGCCGTACTGACAGGAGACGGCAATAGGTCAGGCTAATCCAGAGCTTCCCGGTCTAACAAAATTATATTTTATGTGTCTCAATCTCTAGTAATATGATTAGAAATAGCTTTCGTTGAGAAACCACGCAGATGAAGCTGGAAATAGAGCCTCTGCGTGGAGATTCTACTATAATATTTTTCTATTTCTCCTCCTTTTTCTCGACGGAAGGTAGTTCAATAATAATTATTGAACATATATTTGAAAATATTTATGTCCCCCCCCTTCCACTTATTGATTTTCTACATACTTGTGCTTGTAACAGAATCATAGGCTTTCTGTCAATCTGTAAATGTTATTACTTCTTTGTCTCTTCTCTGTTATTCTTGCCCTCAACCAATCCAGTGTGACTTTAACTGATCGGTTTTAATCACATGAAGAAGATTATTAAGATCTGTTTGTATGATACGAATAACATATATATGAATAAATAAGTAAAGTCGTAATTAGTAACACTACTAGGTACCCTATTTTTACATGAAATGGAACTTGACTGATAATTTCAAATGTGCTGGCAGATCGAAATCAAAACAACAGTACATAATAAATAATAATCGCTAAATAATCAGTGCACAAAGCACACTCAAACTCAGAACAATATATGTATGATACACACAAATATTTATCCTCGAGCTGGACCCTGAAACATGAGGGCGCCTGGTTAGTAACAATGTGATCACGTTTACCACTACGGCACACGTGCAATTTGTTGTTTAGAGTAAAAAAAATAGTCAAAAAAATATTTCATGCAATCAAGATCCTGTTAACGCGCATGAACAATACAATTATTTTTTTTCTATTTTTCCATATATTTATTTTTCAATCTTTATGTTTAATTAACACCTTTTGTAAGTAATGAGAAAATCCTTGAGCATGCAATCCCTAAAAAAATTACCTAAAACCGTAACTCACTGCCTACTTATCGTGGAAAAATAATACTCATACCCAACAACTTTAGATAGCGCCTTCCCTGTTGAGTCTTTAAATAAGTTTTCTGTGCTGGGAATATCTCAATGGGTGTAACGCTCCGGACCGTTGTCTACCTAAATTTTTCGTGTTTTGTACAAGTATTTCTCGGTTTATGGGTGAGGATAATAGTGTGTTAGAAGCGGTACAATAGGTCGCAGGCGAAGTGAGCAATTTATTGGGTTGTGTCAGGGCAACTTCCCACCAGGGGCCGATGAAAGCTAGTGAATAGTCGACCGCAATTAAAATATGGCCGACTCGACGCACGTTTCCAACGGTTTTCCCGCGATAAATACAGACTCCCTGCGGTTTTGAACGTGCTCTGTTTCTCCAACTGTTAAGTCACTTTACCTTTAGCTCCTATAATTTTACTGAGCACACAACGTATTTCGTATATAAATAGACTTTAAATAGAATAGAATAGAATAGAATAGAATATAGTTATAAATGTACTGATATTTTTAACTTAAAGTTGCCATGGATACACGTTGGTGAATTATAATATCAAAAGGATTTGATTTTTGTTTATTTGCTTACATTATCAGTGAGCAACATGGGATTAATTTTTAATATAAAAAATTAGATCGTTTCCAAAAAGACAATAATGTAACCTAAGGTATCAAAAAATTACTTATAATTTAATATTACAATATTTATTATTAGGCGTAAAGTACTAATTTAAAATACGAATTCATCTTCTTATACATCTACCCTCCGAGCAATAACAAGCACTACCCGTGAAAGCCAGTGTGGGGGTTGCTAATAAATACAGATTAAAAATAAAACGTATTAAGTACAAAGAAAACAAAATTTTATAATAGAATACCAATTTATTTTATGTTGTAGATTGTGTGCTTATTATTATCTTCGCACTCGTACTTAAACCAAAATATCGACGGGATGGTTGGCGTGGTTTGTAAATGCTTGCCTTTCACATCGTATGTCGGGGTTGCAATTCTCACCCAGGTCAGAATATATTTGTGTGCATGAATATGTTTGTTTGTCCTGATTCTTGGTGTATTATTATCTATATAATAATAATAATATCTGGGGACAATGTCACACAGATCATCCTAGCCCCAAACTAAGCAAAGCTTGTACTATGGGTACCAGGCGACGATATACATACTTATATAGATATAAATACATAGAAAACATCCATGACTCAGAAACAAATATTCGTGCTCATCACACAAATATTTGCACTTACCGGGATTCGAACCCAGGACCACCAGCTTCGTAGGCAGGATCACTACCAACTAGGCTACGGTGACTGTCATAAGTATGTATTTACAAAAGAAAAGTAGTATATGTAATATATGAGTTATCTGGTTTCCATAGTGTACAAGTTCTGCTTAGTTAGGGATCAGATGGCCGTACGTGAGCAATGTCCCGGGATATTATTATTACAATATATGAGGCAAACTATCGTTTGCATTTTTTTATTAATATATAGTCTACTGAATTCAATATTCTTATCGGCAACTTAACAGCAATGATGACAACATTATTATCTTAAATCTTATTTATTTTTGAATGTTTTACAAAAGTTTAGCAAATCTAGCAAATAAGTAAGGATCTTTTTAAAATATCCATCCAATTATTGAAGTTTACAAATTGATGTCGAATAAAATTGGAATTCATATTCACTAATTATAATTATTGATTCTTCTGCCTTCTTACCTTGTTCACACGTCACAATTTGTATTGTCATTGGTTAGTTGTATATTGTACGACATCATTTTACAACAACTTTAGGAAAAGAGGTTTCCAATGAAGTACTTATGTAGAAGCTCAAATATCTAAAAACATGTGTAATGTTTGTCTGCAAGTTTATCTTCATCATCATCATATCAGCCGAAAGACGTCCACTGCTGGACAAAGGCCTGCCTCCACAATTGCCGGTCTTGCGCTATTCGCATCCAGCAGTTCAGCACAAGATCATCGGTCCATCTTGTAGGGGGCCTGCCCACGCTACGTCTTCCGGTTCGTGGTCGCCACTCAAGAACCTTTCTGCCAAGTTTATCTTGGTAATAATAAATTCTAGTTTTTTGAGATGTTTTTTATATTTTTCATATTAGGTAGTTTCTAGCAAGCTACATTAAAATTGATTAAATCGTTCATATATTAAATGTTAACAACTGTTTTGACATAGTATCTTATCATTATGTGTCTTTAAAACACTATTTGGAAATAACCCACATAATTTTAGAAACCTGGTGTGTGTTATGTGAAAACAGCCCATTTGATTACAACAATAACACTTTTAAATAATGTAGCTTGCTTTTGTAACTCAAATCGAACTCGTTAATATCCGCGCTTTATAAACCTACCAAAAGGTCTTTACCAATTAATAGGTTTCCCCGAATTCTAATTAAAAATCGTCCATTAACCCTACCTAGCAGTAAAAGTTAATAAAACCGTTCTAAACGAGTTTTAGAAATGAAAACATTTTACCAACAAAATACTACTTTTTAGCTTGGAGCCTTGATAAAGGTAGAGGAAACCGGGGAATGAGTATTTTACCGGTTTCCTAAAAGTGTTTGGGTTCGACTGTCGGTTTTATATACGCGGCAGGTGCTTATAAATATAAAGACGCTAATATAGAAGCTTTAGCCCTTGCCTTTATGTGTCTTCCTTGTTTTTTCTGATTAAATTCGTTGCGAGATCCCAGACAGTTAAAACGATTCTCAGGAACATGCCTGAGCCTTACCGCTCAGTGTCATTTAATTGTGTGCCACTGTTGATCCTGGCTTACATGAGTTGCAGTTGCGGATAAGAGGAAGGGACTATACTATTTGCGTTATAGCATGGTGCGGGTGACAGTTTCAGTAACATTTCGTTCCACTCTTGAAAGGCGCAGCGATTTACAAATTATGTCTTAGTATCTCAGCTATACCACATTTTTTACATATTAAATCATTAATAACTGTAGTAAATTGAATTAAATGCAACCAGAATGTTCATCTCTACAAATTAAATTAAATTGAATGAAAAAATAAGAAAGAAAAGAAAGAAAGAAACATTTATTCAGAAAATTGCACAAACAAATTGCACAGACAACAGCGTTATGCGTATAACGTAACGTCATAGACATATTTAGTGATGGCATGGACTGCTACGATGGGTAGTCGATATTTTTGTATAATAAAAAACGTATTTTATGCATTGGTAATTTTTTATTGTTATTGGTAATTTTTTATTGTTAAAATGCAATATTGCCTATAATTATACAACAGAACATTAGGGTAAGGTAAAAAATGCATTTAATTAGTCTGAACTCGTATCAGATCCTGACTCTGAATTGTCACTTAATTCATCATCAGAATCTGATATTATTAATGATGACTCTATTATATTGTCAATATGGATTATACCGTCAATCTATTATTTATTTTATTTATTTATTGTCAATATCATAGAGAACTTATTAGATTTATGCTGCGAGTATCGTTAGCAATAAAAATGTATTGCACATCCCTAGTAATGTGGTACTTATAGATGTCAACGTCAAATGAGCAACTGTCACACGCACCATGCTACAACGCAAAAAGTGTAGTCCCAATGTCTGTTTTATTTAGGACACGCATTTCCAGTAAGAGCTCGGCTTAGTCAATTCTGTGGTATGGTTGGTAGGCGTAAACTAACCCATCATAGAAACATTCTACAATTGCCATCATCGGATCGGTGAACAATGTGATATCATTAATTCTAAATAATATGCCTAAACAGAATATGACATAATAATAATAATAATAAAATTATTTACTAAAGTTACCAAAGACTTAAAATTGTTAGTAATACATAAGACTTATTCTATGTTAGTAAAAATATAGCTAAGGTTTTGTTTAGTGGAATACATAATCACTCGTGCCCCATTCCGTGAGAAAGAGTGCAGGAGTGATTCATGTATAGGCAGTCAAATCTGCCTGCGATCATGGCCAGAATGCTGTTTGAGTGGCCACGAATCCTGCTCACCAGGGATGCACACCGTTTGCGCATTGTGGCGTAGAAACAATCTACTCTGGCTTCAGCAAACATTGCCGATGCGCTACAGAAACGTAGCACAGCCCGTCAAGAGGAAACATACCGTTTAAAAGTATAACACCATCGCCAAGTGATAAAATATATACCCACCACTTTTTGTTTCAAATTTCTTTGTCCAAACTTCTTGTCCTCACAAATCCAAAATCTCAATAATTATATTATTACAAACTGTCGAATGCACGAGGCAGAAGAAAGTACCTAATTGAATACGTATATTCATTGTTAAAATGTACAGATGCCAGCACATCAAGCTACCTTAATCTGTCAAATTTCCGCAATTGAACGTTAACCTTATGATAATGTGATAAAGGAAAATACATAAAATAAATTTGGCAGATTGGCGTAGTTGGATGTGTTGGCCTCTGTACAACATGAACAGTGTGGAACAGTTTTACAGTTAATTTAAAAGTGAGCGGTTTTAATGGCTACTAGTTTAACTAGGGAATTATATTAAACTAACTGATTTAATCACCCATGGTATTTTTTGCTTTTCCTCGTAACTCACCATTTTACTAGTATATCCTTATTTCGGAGAGAACGAAATATGTTAAAGAAATAATATTGATAAAAATTTAAGCAATAAATGCAGCAAAGAGCACCGTTTCTAGCACCGTCTTACAGATACTGATTATTTACAGTGGACCACTGTAAAAAATCTAGTGGCCAAAACTAAAATCTTCATATTTCTAAGTTGTTCAATAAGACGGTGCTAGAAACGGTGCTCTTTGCTGCATTTATTGATTATAAACGGCGGTTTCCGTGGTTGGCAAATGCATGTCCTTTCACGCCGCAGGTTGTGGGTTCGATTCCCACCCAGGACTGATATTTGTGTGCATTAACACGTCTGTTTATCCTGTATCTGGGAGTAATTATCTGTATTAGTATGTATTTACATAAGAAAATAATATATCAATCATATGATGGGATTTGGCCGTATGTGAAGAATGCACCAGAATATTATTATTATATTATTATTAACTAAGTAGCTTTATTACCGTTCAAGGAAGAAACAGAACCACGCTAAGCGAGTCTACCCACATCTGCTGGATTTTTCTTACCAATAATTTACAACGCTAAACCTAATTCCATGTAATTTATTCATATAATTCTAATCATACATCTTTCGATTTCAGGTACATACATAAAACCGATTACTGCCGCTAAGTCATCGTAAGTAAATCTCCGAACGATCCAGAATTTATGATATTTCCGCTTCGCCTATAAAAATGAAATTTCACATCTCTGCCGGAATCACAGTTCAAGGATTTTGCTTTAGGTCCGCGAGTACAATTTTTATGATATAGTAGGTCAAATTCAAATCAAAATTTTGTTTGATATTAATGGCGTAGTTTTTATATAATTAACGGTGATCGGCATGCTCTGAATGTCAATTGCTTATCTAAGTTTTAGAACAGTCAAAGATAATTAACATGTAAAGCTCACAGGCGCTCACAGCTAGATGCTCTCACCGGTCCGTAAGTGATTGGCGAGGACAAGCAGCTAGGCTCGCGGTCAGGCCATAAATGGGTGATCGCCAAAGTGGTTTCATTTCTGATCGTCTCCGGCCTTCGGAGGGCACGTTAAGCTGTCGGTCCCGATTGTAGCTATTAGCCAACAGTCGTTAAGTCATGTCAGAGGCCTACTAGGCGGCTTGAACAACTCTGACACTAGAGTACCCACTGCCCACACGATAAGTAAGTAAGTAATATGAAAGGAAAGAATACATTTTTAATATCATGTATTAATGAATGTTGTTTAAAAGCTTCATATGGTACTTATTTTTCTTATTCGTTTTTTACTTAAATATCTGTTGGTATATATTTATACATATACATAATATGATGTTATAAACTTTATGCTTAACATTTTAACTACACGTACAGCGCCGTGGTTTAGATATTGCCTAGAAAACGATAAACAACTATTTATGTGAACTACATATATCTAGTTGTTCTGGATCTGGGAGTGCTTCGTGGCTGTAAATTACAAGTTTGTAAAATCCCCTAAATAATAGTACTAAGTAAAGACTTTTATGAATTAAATTAAAATTTTATTACGAAACCGCATATTATAATATATATCCTACTAATGTTATAAATGCGAAAATTTGTGAGTATGGATGTATGGATGGATGTTTGTTACTCTTTCTCGCTAAAATTACCGAATATAGCTTATGTATTCGAATAACACGTAGGCTATAATTGATAAAGCTTAACGCGGGTAAAACCGCTGGGCACAGCTAGTACGTATTTAATTTAGCATCTTAATTGTTAGCTGATAATTTCATTACATTATTCTAGTTGTGGATTTGGCTGTTAATTGTGGTGCCATTTTATATAAAAAGCTTTTATGAACTACACACAGGTTTTAGAAATCTTAAGTGCTGCTAATTAAAACTGGTCCACTTACTTTACCTAGCAGTAAAAGTTAATAAAACTTGTATCAACGAGGTTTAGAAATGACAACAGATACCAACAAAATACTATCTTGAAAAAGGGCACTTATAGGGGTCCACTATAACATGTCCTGCGCACTTTGCTAGTCTCTATTAAGACTGGCCGCCGTGGTCGAAATTCGGCCTGGAGGATACATACATTTAGTTTAACAGAAGTAATTACGTAAATATTACAATCGTCGGTTTCAAGAGAGGTAGGGCACAGCGGTCATTCGCTCAAAGAGCAGCCCTACTGGGGAAGTACCTCCACCTTACAGAAGACATACCTTAATAATAACATTAATAACTTAATGTTGTGTTTCTGCGTGTGAGTAAGTTCGCAAGAGATCATTTGAGGGGGGGGGGTGGGTCAGCAACACTTTTTGGCTGACTCTTAAAGGCCGGCAACGCACCCGCGACTTCTCTGGTGTTGCGAGTGTCCATGGGCGGCGGTAATCACTTACCATTAGGCACTTGCTCGTTTGTCGCCCTCTGATATAAAAAAGAACCATTAGTATTTTAGTAAGAATTTAGTTAAGAATTTTAGTCATATAATAATAATAATCTTTATTTATCCAAAAAACATACAGAGTTTGAAATAACTTAATAATATTTGGTTAGGAAATACATTATATTTTATGTTGCAAAGCCTGTACAATAATAATACTCTACCTCTTAAACTAGGGTATACCTGTATTATGAGAGGTAGTTTGCGATCTATTATCAACAAAAACTTATATTTAAAACTTATATCTAAAGTGGACTGTCTCATTCTACTGTATGGTATACAGGAGTAGAATTGTATGCTGTGTGTCTGCGTGTGTATGGTGTGTGTAGGTGTGAATGTATGTGTGTGTATCTGTCTGAGAGTGTATTATACAAGATAGGTGAGTAAAGACTCCGTGTAAGAGTAATCCTTAAGGAGCAGCCATTCTGTTACTTTAGATTTTAGTGCATGTGAGTTTAGATTTATAATGTTGAGATGATTATTAATTTTTTTATAGATATGAGCACTTAGTATATAATATTGATGTTTGGCGGAGGAAGTCTTATGTTGTGTATTCGGTGGAACGTACGTACGTTTGTTTGTCATAATAAGAGGTGGAAGGCTGTGTGTTTTCTAAGGATGGATTTAAGCACATAAAGCTGACGAACCGTAAGTACTTTACAGTCAGAGAACAGTTCAGTTGTTGGCTACCGGTAGGGCTTTTTCGTCATGACTTTAAGTATAGCTCGCTGTGCTCTCTCCACCCTCAGAAATCTAGTCTTGGCGGCACCGCCCCACGTAGCTATGCAATAACCAATCACTGATTGGCATAGTGCAAGGTACACCATCTTAAGAGATTTTAGGTCGGCGGATACTCTAAGAGACTTAAATACATGTATAAGACGTAACGTTCTGGTGGTGACGGCGTCAATTTGTTGGTCCCATCTTAGTCCGTTGTCTATGTGTACTCCGAGGTATTTAACGCTTTCGGATCTAGTAAGCGGAGAACAGGTGCAGAAAGTCGACGAGTTAGACGTAGATGTATGTAACACGGCCTCAATACGCTTGAAGTTATCTAACATGTCGCTTGTGACGATTGTCTGGAAGAAATCGATCTTAGAGATAAAATGGCGTTCTCTTACTCTTTCATAAGAAAGCTAAAGTATAAGTACACCGACAAATGTAACTTGAACATCTAGGAAGATATCTTAAACGTATGTTATTATCTCAATTTCACACTGCTAACTTACCATACCATATAGACAATTATTGTTGTATAGGGATCTTTGGGGATAACTCCGAAGAAAAAATTACTGGACGTGATGACTTGGTGGAAGGGATTTAATAATGAATGACATGCAATTTTACAAACATAAAAACTTAACTGTCTAATTAACGAGGCTCATTAACCATAGGTTGCGGATTGCTCTCAGCTTTACTTCTGGCGCTTGAACAATTGCAGACATTGCGTTCAACAAATATTTATGTTATATTTATATATGTAATAGCAGTGAGATTGAAATACATGAAAAGCAAAAACTGCTCTAGATATGTAGATTATACTATAGTTTGGACGACGATGCGGAAGATTTTACGACGCCCTATAAATAAATAAATAAATAAAACAGGTTTCTATTCACGTAGACTTTAAAAAAGCGCTTGTAAATAGTCGGAACATGTTTGTAGTAATATAATTAAGTAGGTATACATTATTATTTCTAGTAACATAGAAAACATGTTGATAGTTAGATATTATAGTTAATTTCACGAAAGACGATCACCGTAGCCTAGTGACGATCACCGTAGCCTAGTTGGTAGTGCTCCTGCCTACGAAGTCCTGGGTTCGAATCCCGGTAAATGCAAATATTTGTGTGATGAGCACGAATATTTGTTTTTGAGTCATGGATGTTTTCTATTTATATAAGTATTCATCTATCTATATAAGTATGTATATCGTCGCCTGGTACCCATAGTACAGGCTTTGCTTAGTTTGGGGCTAAGATTATCTGTGTGACATTGTACCTAAATATAAAAAAAATAAAATTGTATATTTTTTATTTAGAGTTTAAATAGAAAAGGGTTACCAATAAGTAGAGAAAATAAAGAGAAAGATATGATCTATAATCCATATAGTTAGTCTATACATTGTTGTTAGTGGAGTTGTTTATGCTGCCCAGTAGGCTTCAGATATGGCTTAGCGGATGTTGTCCGTGATTGAAACTTAAAAATTAAACCACTTTAGTGGTCCCCCATCCAAAGACTGACGTCATCCCTAAGTGCTTAATCCCGACCGATCGTTAGTGGACTATGACAGCAACTAGCTATTATCGTCGCTAATAAATCAAATGCAATTGACATAAATGCTCTCATGAGAAGCGTAACCGACTGCTTAACGTGCTCTCCGAGGGATGGTAATCCCTAAGTAACTGCTTTTACCAGACTTGAACCAGCCCTATGTGTTGTTAAAGCTCACAAAGCGACAAGCCAATGTAAGGGGCGTCAGTCACCACGCTTTGTAAATTACGATCTAAACACAAATTGTTTTTGACATCAATATGCCGTATATACTGTTGTAGTGTATCGTATATATTTTAACCATAAATGTTATTATTTAAAGTGGGTTTCTTGTCTTTGACTACACAACAACAACAGAAGAGATTTCGTAAGTACTGCAAGATCGAACTCTTGCAGTGCATATACTCTTCAAAGAAAAATGTGAGATAAACATTTTTCGTTACAAAAGAATATAAGTCGAACTCTTGCAGTACTTTCAGTAGTTTCAAAAGTTTACTAAGAATTTAAATTTAGTAAGCCATGTAGCAACACTGTAACCCTCCCGTCCCAATCTTTATTGCTCTATACGCTACGCAAACTTTATGACGCATTGTACTAGCTTTATATTTTTATGGATTCTCTGCTGATTACTTTTCTTATTTCATGTAATGTATTTTTACTTATTGAACATGTATTCTTAATATAACGGTCACCGTAGCCTAGTTGGTAGTGCTCCTGCCTACGAAGCTGGTGGTCCTGGGTTCGAATCCCGGTAAGTGCAAATATTTGTGTGATGAGCACGAATATTTGTTTCTGAGTCATGAATGTTTTCTATGTATATAAGTATTTATCTATCTATATAAGTATGAATATCGTCGCCTGGTACCCATAGTACAAGCTTTGCTTAGTTTGGGGCTAGGACGATCTGTGTGACATTGTACCTAGATATTATATTATAACTATGCTATGTATTGTGTAGTTGTAAGCGCAAATTATATAATAATACTTCAATATCATAGTGGTTGTATTAAAACCGTACGCTGTTTGCTGGAACAAATTACTGTGTTTAATAAACTCATCATTATGAGCAACTCTAATTTTAACAATAAGCATTAGACTCATGACACTAATAAATACTTCTTACGTACAATTTAAAGATAGACGAAAGAGTGGCAGTATTGATTCGTGGAAATTTTCAAATAATAGAACCTCATTAATGTAAAATATGACAAAGATTTTAATGTGTCATAAGATCAGTTATAAAAGTAAGTTATAGTGCTACCAACTTATCTGGCCCGGTGGCCAAAAGTAGAACTAACGACGCCAGTTTGAAATGTCAATCCATGACATTCCTGCCATTGATTGTTTGTTGCACGTATTTATTTTTCTTTTTGTGGTTTTTAATTGTGAAAAATGCCGAAAGCTTTAAAAATTGATGCGGGGAACGTTATATTACAAGTATTGAATTATATGAAGGAAGAATAACGCCTTCAGACACCAATTATACCCTTCAATAAGTTGTATGAATGCGTAGCTGCTGCTACAGGTTAGTGTTGTCAGCTTCTGAAAAAATACGAAACTCCCCCTCGCTCTTTAAATTAAAATACATATTTTAAAATATTCATTATTTAATTATTTTTTGTTATTTCCTTTGAAGGGGTCCGCGAGCGATTTGTAAGAAAACTTGTGAAAGAAAATGAGCAAGCAGATGCAAAAATTTATAGCAGATCAGAATATTGGTAGATCGAATTCTGAAATCCTATCATTGATTGCAGAAGCTTTTGATAAAATAACAGTCAATGAATGGCAAAAGCATTGCGATCATGTAAAAAAATATTGAAAATGTGTGGCGAAAAAGGGATGGATACTTAGACGAGCCTTTCATCATTCATTTAGGTAGTGAAAGTGAAAGCAGTGATTCCGATAATGATGATGATGAAATGACTTCTGAAGTGAACCGGTGACATAATAATACCTGGAGTTATTATGTCACCGGAGTCCGGGGATCCGTTAGAGAACACACAGCATACATTTTATGTAAATGATCATAATTATTGTATAAAAATATAACGATTTGTAATGACAGTATTTGTTTGCTTTTTAGTGAAGTAACATTTACGTTACAATGTGCATATTATTTTTACCCACTTTATTGCAAAAAATAATTACTAGCAACACTAAAATGCGATAACAGCGACGCTGCCAGCGGGTCAGATAAGTTTGCGGAACTGTAAATATTTTTCACATTTATGCAATGGAATAAAAAAAAGGTTTTAATTCACGTAGACTCTAAAAAAGCGCTTGTAAATAGTTGGGACATGTTTATAATAATATAGTTAAGAGTAAATAATAATTTCTAGTTACACATAGATATTTAGGTACACGGATTGTTAAAACATTTATAGAATTTATTTTATAATAGTAATGATATTTAGCTAGCTTGTATTAAGGGATTGTACTTACCGGGATTCGAACCCAGGAAGCTGGTGGACCTGGGTTCGACTCCCGGTAAGTGCAAATATTTGTGTGAAGAGCACGAATATTTGTTTCTGAGTCATGGATGTTTTCTATGTATTTATCTATCTATGTAAGTATGTATATCGTCGCCTGGTACCCATAGTACAAGCTTTGCTTAGTTTGGGGCTAGGATGATCTGTGTGACATTGTCCCTAGATATTATTATTATTGTCAATTACTACTCTACTTAGCAACAGATGGCACCACCTCTGCAAAAGGAACAAATTTTGTACCAAAAAGTGTAGCAGCTTAAATCGTCATGCAACTTGCCGACAGAGGGCGATACTAGCTGTATACAGGATATAAATGAGCCAACAAGTACAACAAGCAAAAAACACTCAAAAACCGCCAAACTGATTACAGAGAATCATGACAGTAATCGTATACATATTTTCGGCGGAGGACAATGCAGAAACCTTGCAAGTGCTCTGATCTCTTCAAGGATAAGTGCTCGAGAAAAATATGATGTGGTATCAATTATAAAACCATTCGCACCTTCTGAAGAAATAGTGAAAAGTTGCCGTAATGTCGTAGACTCAGCTAACGATTACATGATATTATGCTTAGGCGAAAATGATAGTAATCCTACCAAACTATCAATTGAATTAACAACGACGATGAAAAGATTTCAGAAAATTAATATTATTATAATAAGTGTATTTAAAAATAGATATCTCAATGAAAAAAAACTTAATAGTATGATTAAAAATTATTGTAACTACTTTTCGAATTGTACCTACTTAGACTTGACACCATTTCAATATCATAATGCATACTTATATCAAATTTGTAAAAAAATAAATTTTTGTATTGACTACATCTGGTATAAAAACAAATACTTGTGTAATGGGAAAAGCTTTAAATCGAAAGATAAAAAGTACACGGACAAGTCAACTTCTTATAAAATAGGTACAATCCCATATTATTTCCAAAGAAACAAGTACAAACAATTATCTACGAACAAATTACCTAACAAACAGTCCATTTATTTATTATTTTTTAAAGAAAAGAACATACTGACACTAACTTCACTATATATCCTAGAGATTGGACTATTTGTTAGAAAACATCCACAACTATTTGAAAAAGCCAGTGAACATAGTCTGCTTAGTCGAAGAGATCCAACAAAACTCAGGTTAATAAAATGTAGAACTACACTTTATCACCGGAATAGCATTTTTATGTGTATAAAGATATATAACAAAATCCCAAAACCAATAAGAGAACTTCCCCTAAGAATGTTTAAAATTAAATTAAAAAAATGGCTAATTGAAAAATGTTTTTACACTGCACAAGTATTTTTAGATTTGAAGGGATTTTGATTGGTTTTTTAATTTTGTATTTGAAAGTATGATAATGAATATAATTTAATATTTTAATAATTAATATAAATGTAATTTTTATTTGATGTATGCTAATGTAATGAATTGTTATTTTATGTTTGAATTAATTTGTATACCAGTCACTGGTTAAACATGTTGAACATATTTAATTTTAAGACCTGTAATAGCGTGACCATGTTTAATGCAAATAAATATATTCTATTCTATTCTATTCTTCTATTCAATGCGGCGTTACTTTTGGAAAATCCATAACCGTAAAAATACTAAATTAATATGCTACGTTAATTCGGATGATTAAAAAAATGGAAATTATATGCACCAATTACATACTGCTGCATGAAATTTGCATTTCATAATTTTTGCGGGCGGGAAGGCGGTGCAAATTGCATTCCGGCTTAATTAAACTGACAATTAGTAGAGTTAATATTATTCTTTATTGCGCACGGAAATACATATTAATACAACAGACTACTACTAACTCATGTATACAGGCGAGGTTAACTCATAAACACTTCTTCGTGAGTTCTTTTGTTTTACAAATTATTTTGTATTATTAATTGCTTACGACTTAGGTACTTAAATTATATTCTTGTTAAATTTACGTTAATCTTAGTAATTTTCTCATACTACTGCATTATAATGTTAATCGTACAAAGTTTATAATCCAGTGATGGTAATTGGGCTTTTAAAGGGTATAACTTTATCGGCCTTAAAATGGTAGTGTGTAGCGTGCCCGCGTATGTAAGCTAACATTAATTTTCAGTTAACGACAGTCTTGGGTACACCCCGCTGAAAGTTAAACAGAAATGTTCCACATCCTCGTAATTAAAAAATGAATAATTGAAATATAAAGTCAAAGAAGAATGAAATACTTTAAAACATTAATATTATGGAAGCAGTTTTGTATGATTACGATACAATTTGTATGGTCTTATCTATATAAGTATGTATTTACACAAGAAAAGTAGTATATGTAGTATATCAGTTGTCTGGTTTCCATAGTACAAGCTCTGCTTAGTTTGGGATCAGATAACCGTGTGTGAATAATGCCCCAGGATATTATTTATATGATGTTTAGGCTGCCTATTGTTTTTACTCGTATATTAATGATAAACTGTATCCTATAAACTATGCTATGTAATCCGTGTGCAATAGAGTGTATTTATCTCAATTCAGAACATCATTCAATCATTACATTTAAACCAAAACTCTAAGCATGTGGCGAATGAAAATATTGATTGCGAACTAATTTGGTAATGAAGCTAATATTGAATCTTTTAGTACGTAGTAACCTTAACTTTTAGTATCTACATCAAATAATAAAGGTAATTATTTGAATATGTACTTATTATTTTGGAAATTAAGCTAATAATTAATCTTTAAGTACAGACGCCAGCTTATCCAGCTACCCCAATCTATCAAATTTCTTTTATAGATTTTTAACTTTGTAACAAAAGTATAAGGTTCACTTTCAATTGTGGAAATTTGATACATTGGGGTAGCTTGATGTGCTGGCGTCTGTACGCCTTAAATTTACGCCTTTAATTTAGTAAATATACGGGACATATCAAATAGTGATTTAGTGTAATCTAGCCCGAACTAAACAAAGCTTGTACCTTAGTTACTAGACAATGGATATATTGTCCGTACATAGCTCCGTTTACTTTAATTTGCCAATTTAAAACAGTTGTCTTTCAATACTGTATAACAAACACACTTATGTTTTAAATGTTTATATTAGACACACCCAACACATAAGACGTACATCCACATACTAAGTAAATACAACGACGTAATAAAACCGATTAACTACTTCCAACTACTTTATCCTGCCATTTTACTAGAAAATACACAAAGTTAGGTACTCATGTTTTTGTCGACTATGGTAATGTACCGTGCATCTCAACGTCTAAGCCGTTTGCTCTACAAAATTATTCCTTTAACCCCATTTAGCTTTATGGATAAGCTGGACCTTTTGACCTGAGAAAAGACTGAATAAATCTTGGAACAATGTTCCCGGCGGGTGTTGAAATACACAAGTATAGTTTATGAATTTATTTTGCCAGCAATACTTTGGATACACTGCTATAGTTTATATGCTTAACTTTTTTGACTGCCTCGTTGGTCTAGCGGTAGCGTGTTCAACCGCAGATAATGAGGTCCTGGGTTCAAATCCCGGGTCGGACCAAAAAATGATTTTGGGATTTTTACGTAAAAAGAAATTTCTCAGTATCAGCCCCAAGTCTAGTAGTTAGCAGTATTACACCTCCGTGCCTCGGAGAGCACGTAAAGCCGTCGGTCCTGTACCTGAACTCTTTCCGGTCGTGTCGCTAGGCGTCCCATCGGATCATGAGAGTGATGGAATAGAAAGTGCCCCTGTGTCTGCGTACACACTTGTGCACTATAATATCTCCTGCACAATTGGCTTGTTTCCATTGTGACTGGCCGCCGTGGCTGAAATTCGGTCGGATTATTATAGTTTATTTTCCACCTCGGATAAAACCTTTTCAATAAACTTCTGAATTTGAATTCATTTATACTTACATAATTTATATATTATTTTCGCGGGAATTGATACCAAATAAATTAGAGCCCTAATTTTAAAAAAATGGAAACAAAATTGAAATATGTTATTCATTCAGATTTAAATTCGTATAATATTATTGTATTCAAAATTAGAATTTCAAGTTCCTCTACGACCTTTAGAAAAGTAGATACAAAATACACCGTACAAACTTTAAATAAGCAAACTATAAACTGAGATTATAAATATTTTGTAACGAAAAGAAGGAATACCATATGACGGCAACTTGACCTGGGACGGCAACTTATCGTGGCTACACACTTCCGTCGGATACGCTGACCCTGTATGGAGGGTAGTTGAATAAATTTTCCAACACAAACTTTTGGGATAACATCTTCGGGGCGCGGCCGCCATATTACGTGAGAGTAAAACGTTCCCCATTTGCCTTGGCGGGCAAGAATTTTGCTTAACTAATAAATTGGTTTGAAGTAGACTCGTAAGAGTAACATAATTATTTAAAGTCGTTAAAATTAAACACCATTTCATAAAAGGAAATGGCAGGAAATATTTTGGAGTCCAAATTACTGTGAATTAATTTTCAGTTTTAATGAAACCATATATTATGTCAATAAAGAGGTTTGTATGCGGTGAATATAAACGTACTTCAATATGAGTCCTTTGGGTTGTGAAATCCGTTTCCATTCTAGTTGAGGCTTTGATTAACGACTCTGCCTCGTATCTCAGTTTTCATTTGTTTGATATCTCAGGCAGAACTAAACTTAACTAACTACAAATGGCAGGATATTTTAAGACTTAAAAAAAGTGTTATATATTTTTTGTTTATTTGTACTGTGTCATTTTATTACTACCACTACTATACTTTGGTGAATACCTTTGAGTAACGGTAAAAATTTATACTCTATAAATCACTGTAACGTTTTTTGAGCACCTGTGTTGTAGATTGGTATTATATTAAATATCATATTATTTTCTCACTAGGAAATAATTTTAAAAAAATACTTCGGGAACCATTTAAATACCTTTATTAACTCAAAAAACAGATACAAAGATAAACAGTACAATACTTGAACGTTTTAATGTATAATATGTAAGCCCGACTCAAAAATCAAACCCCAAATCTCATTATCTTCGTTTTTTCGCACTTTCACTGCAGTCAAAAGGCTATAACGAATTAACTTTTCTTATATAATACTAAAAGGAATATTATTCTGATCAAAGAACTTGTCCTTAATCTTATTACCATTGACATTGAATTAAAAATGAAGTCGATAGTTAATAAATATTTCTAAGACTAATTACTACAACCTTTCTAAATGAATTTTCAACAATAGATACAAATATTCATATAACATTTTTGGATGTTTATACTATTTTTATTCGAATATTTCGGATATCAAAATAAATTTTAGGAATCAAATTAAAATTAAGAAACGAACCAATCGGACGGCACCTTCTGAAAGCCTTTAATAAAAGCCGTATTATTTTCTGCAGATTTGAACAGCGATCAAATAAATATGAGGGAGAGAATTATTTCGTCATTTATTTGACTATGATTTAACGAATATCGTATGATTATTACGTAATCATTAAAAAGTTTTGCTCTTAGTTTTACGTGCATATTATCTTATTTCTGCATAGCATATGGGAATCTGGTTAACAGCTAGCAATCTTAGACTTTCTAGTCGTATTGAACTTTTAACAATTTGATTTCTTAGTCCACATGTACCAGGGGCTGTGTTTGGAACATGTAGTACTTACGACCACATTCTACCATAGTACGTTTAACCAACGACAAAAAGTTCAACCTCACAACCAAGAAACTTTACAATCTCTAACGGTACGGTGTATGAAAAAGTATCTATCACGAATGGTAACGCTGTGAAAACAGCTCCTTACTTTGGATTTCCCTAGAGAGTACAGCATAGGGCCCTTCAGGAAAGGCGTAATAAGGCTTCTTAAAAGCAACATGCGTATAATGCAGCTTTAGTAGTACAATTAATCTTCACGAACTTGATAAATTTCAAGAAAATTACACATTATAAAATGAAATCATTAAAAATCATCTTGAAATGAAGAATCCATTATGTATACATATAATAAAATCGTAGGAAATTCAAAACTGTACATTGAATATATTTTTAAAACGATTCCTGAGGCGTGATCTACAATCGATATCAAAGCCAACAATATCTATACATATAATAAAATCGTAGGAAATTCAAAACTGTACATTGAATATTTTTTTAAAAGGATACCTGAGGCGTGATCTACAATCGATATCAAAGCCAAAAATATCTATATTATTTATAATAAAATCGTAGGAAAGTCAAAACTGTACACTGAATATATTTTTAAAAGGATACTTGATGCATGATCTACAATCACTATCGAAGCCAAAAATATAGTTTTTAGATTTTTGTCTGTGTGTCTGTTTGGCTGTATGTATGTCCGGGCTAAACTCAAAAAATACTGCATGGATTTACTTCAAATTTTACATGAATATTACTTAGAGGACGGGTCAACATATAGGCTACATATTATCACGCTATCACCTACGGGGGAGGAGCTGTGATAATTTATAAAATTTAACGCGGGTAAAACCGCGGTGCACAGCTAGTACATTTATAAGTCGATATCAAGCTATTATTTGTAAAGGCCATTGTTTTACATTTAACTGAATTTCTACCATGTCACCATTATATACAATTAAAAAGTAATTAGAGTTCTATTGATCAAACTTCAACAATTCATCAAAACAATCCACTGGGTTTCATATCTATATTGATAGAATTTGCTATCCTAAATTAATGATAAAAGTCGTTTATAGCTAAGAATTTTCTTTGTACCTCTAGTTTAAACAATAATTTATTATTTTCTAAATATATTTCATATAATCTCATATAACATATTTTATTTTTAGAAAAAAAAAAACAAAAACTAGGGCCTAGATTTATATATTCATTCCTAAGTGCCCGAAGTGCCCGGTTAATATATTTTTTTTATTTCTAAGCATCTCCGTATTTACACTAAGTCTTTCACTGTCCAAGCTGTACGTTTGTGGAATGCCTTACCAATAACGATAAGCCGCGCCCAGTCGATACACGTTTTTTAAAAAAATGGTAACGATCATTATCTTGCAGAACAAAACGTTAATTAGCAGCGGAACATGCTACAAATATTATCCTTTCATTAATAATATATATGTATATGATTGATATATGTATTTATATATGCATAATAATAATAATATAATAATATCTAGGGACAGTGTCACACAGATCTTCCTAGCCCCAAACTAAGAAAAGCTTGTACTATGGGTACCAGGCGACTTACCGCGATTCGAACCCAGGACCACCAGCTTCGTAGGCAGGAGCACTACCAACTAGGCAACTAGGTGACCGTCAATATATATAAATATAATATTATTTATTGTATCTATTTATTTTATTTAGTAGATATATATTGCATGCCTTACATATAAATTATGTAGATACAAGTAGGTACATAGTATTTTAGATAAATATATATTGACCTACAAAGTATAGATACTCCTACATAATACTTAATACCTACTTTTTCTATTTCTTTTAATATTTCTCCTTTTACTGAACTTGTTACACCTTTTACCCGTTTTCATTTCATACAACTCTTGTCCATCCTAAGGTTGTCTGTAAGAAATCGCAGCTAGCGATAAGACCGCCCTTTGTACATTATCATACTACTATTTATGTTCTTTTTGTTATTTATTTGGTGTACAATAAAGAGTATTGTATTGTATTTGTCAGGGTATTTTCAGAGGTAACTATGAGACAACAGTCGTTTTATCGAAGCCAATACGAATTAAAAATATTATTGACCTTGAACAGCCATGAATAATCTAAAACGCCAAAAGTCACGTTTCATAATCACTTGATGGGAATCAGAAATGTTGAAATCCGCAGACGAACCAAAGTAAACAACAGCCCGAAGAATTGACAAGCTGAAGTAGCAGTGGGCAGGGCTGCTGGGTCGGAAAGGTTCTCGACTGGCGACCACGAATCGGACAATGCAACGCGGACACGCCTCTTATAAATGGACCGATATCTTGTGAGGGTTGTTACCACCAGCGTCCTCCATGACCGTAGTTTGCATTCGATCCAATGAAATGCCCGCTCCGGACCTAAACCGGAAGCGAGGCCCGCGTCGCGTATTAACGTAGAGCGACAATTGCACAAAACATCCCTAAAAACCACGATCTCTCGCCCTCTCCCCGCCAGTATCCGCCCAGAGCCGAAGTGCGAACCCCACAGGGGGTGCCCTCCGGCGCGGGTACTTAGTTTGTAGTTTATATTTGCTTGGCAGTTAGAGCCCACTAAGCAGTAAAAGCCGAGAGGCTAACTGCACGCGTCACGTTATAAAAAATTAATAAAAGTGAGGGTTGCTAGAAACCACTGGATGCGGAAAGCGCAAGAACGGCAACTGTGAATATCCTTAAGAGAGATCTTTGTTCCGCAGTGGACATCTTTCGGCTGATATGATTGGATGAACAACTTTATTAGTGACTTGAGATTGTTGTATATTAGGAACTGTCAAGTTACAAAAATAGACCAAGTTCCATGGCTATAAGCACTGAGTGAGATGACAACAGTAGCTACTTTGTGAGAGTGACAAAATATGTATGTATATACTAGACAAAGTAAATTTTAATTCAGTACATATTTTATGAGTATTTCGGTTACACATAATTTTTGCTGACAAAATTGTTGTCAAATATTTTTTTTTGTATTTTTAATTCGATAATTTAATGCAAGATTAGAGGGTAGTTTTTTTTGTATAGACATAGACAGTTGTTTTATATAAACGTAGACGGCAGTTGTTTTGGAATGCATATCATAAAAACTTACATTTCAAATTATGATGCATGATACCAGATATTTTGTTTTATAAAACTTAGAGGAGTGTTGAGAAACATAGCTTAATCCTAATTTATTTTCGTAAAGAATGACAAGCTATTAGTATTTTTATGAATATGTATGACAAAAGTGAGTTTAATTAAAAACCAGGAACTTTATTTAAAATAAAAATTAATTCATATATCCTGACCTAAATCGACAGTATCCCTGTTCACAACAGCTTATATGCCTTATCACTTCAATCGAACTTCATCCGATATTGGGTCATTGACGTAGCTTGAGACTCGTTTACGTTGCTAACAGACACTCAGACAGAATGAGACTTCACTAAGTTCAATTTTTGTGATGTAAGTAAAATATTTTTGTAGAACGAACTCCTTCATTTAATGCTTTACAAGTAAAAGTGTAATAGAAAAGTGCTGAATAATCTTTACATTTTAAATTAGTTAGCAAAATCAACGCATATTTGTTCTTGGGAAATTTGAAAAGCTAATTCACTTAGAATTCGATATACGTATACAGTAATACCCCGCTTTGCGCGAGGGATACGTTCCGGCAAAAATCGCGTTAACTTAAATTCGTGTATATCGAGGTTTATGATTAAACATAGTCAAAGTTTAATAAAAAATATACGAATAATTTTAATCAATCACTTTAAGTCTAAGAACACTTTATGCAGTGTATGCGCTTAATGCATTTTATGCACTATTAATCATTGTTTGCGAAAAAATACATCTATTGTTGGGTAGCGTTTTTTTTACGTTATTGTTAAAAACGTTCATAACACCCACCCCTGAATGTAATTGTCGATGGTCGGGGTTCGAGGATTCCCGCGCCTAAAGAGAAGTCAATAACTATATTATGTATATATACACACATTCTTTCGCATAATGCAAGGCATTTGAACGTGAAATTCGAAATTCGCGTTATAGTGAAACCGCGTATAACGGGGTCGCGAAAAGCGGGGTATTACTGTATAGAGGTCGAACATGTGGTTCTCGGCCTAAAAATAAAAAAACTTGTGTGTACTTATGTACACGCGTTAGAAGTTATACTTCTTAATATTCAACTTGAACATAGTTATCAATTTTCATACCACCTAGAACTAACTTCATGCTGTTATTTTTACGTAAAAATTCACTCTCATACCACCTAGAACTAACTTCATGCTGTTAAATTTTTTTTGTCGGTGTGCGCGCGCATCGTAAAAATTCACTCTCATCATTTTTCTCCATCGCGCCAAAAGAAGTATAACTTCAATAAGAGGGCCACCCCATACTTGTGGGTGGCGTAAAATGTGACTAAGGGATATACCAAGTAGTCGGGCAGCAGTGCCTCTTGTGACTCTCACCTAACTGCCGTCGCCAACTCACACACCAAGGGCGGTGAATACGGCAAACCGCTACAAATGGCCACGTTAGAGGGCCACGTGAGAGACCACTTTGCAGGAGGCTTATGTCCAGCATTGGACTATATCAGGCTGTTCGTAGTAACAGTTTTATCAGATGTTGCAGATTGTACAACAATAAGCTTATTGATGTTGACATTTGTAACGAAACCTTAAATTGCTTTGCGAAGCCCAGAATATAATTTAAAAAAGCTTTAAATTATATTCTGGGCTCTAAAACTAACTGAAGTTAATCCTCCAGTAAGTCTGTTATTTTTATCTAATTACTTTTAAATATTCTTAACTTCTTAAAACTAAGAGGCATGTACTTATATTTTAAGTAAAAAAGAGCTATTTAGCATATATGTATCTCATATAGAAAACTTTAGGTCTACAATTATATACATTCTATTTTTAAGTATCTGAGTTCTGTAAGACTGTTTGTTTATAATAAATAAAAATAAAAAGAATAAAAAAAATATACACATATATAACCAAGCATAGTCAGTTTAATTAAACATAAAAGATTAAGGAAACATTATATAGCACTGATTGAACGGCAAACAAAAAGTTGCGATATTTCCAGATTCATAAAAAATACAAATATGCCCCTTCTATAAATATTAATTTATAGAGCCAAAAAATAAACAAATTTTAACTACTTTAAATGTAAGTGCACTACCTTGTTGATGCCATTTTAACTAATTTGTGTCCTCGAAGAGGTTAAGTTGCATTTAACCATATAACAATCTTTCATTTGAGTGTTCAGCAGAATCTAGCACTTAACTAGCCTTGAACATTTTTCCTCCTCTCATTCAATGACAAAGCCACTACCATCCTCTTCACCATATCGGCTTCTGTTTAGATGTGGCTCTAATTAGCGGAAATTCTTTGAGGTGTACTGTAAAAACTTTACCTCGAGGCCGTCTCCCGCAGTGCCCTTTAATTAAACCAACCGCCCGTAAGCCAAGTGATTTTCAACGAGATGGAAAATCGATAGCGGAGACGATTACGAATGACAGATATTAAATTCGAAAATTATATTCTGATTCCATAAAATTATGACCGAATGCAAAACGTGCGAAATTATCTCTAATTGGGTGGCCGAGCGGTCGGGGTTATTTCGAGGAGTTTCATCTTAATTTAAAATGGAACCGTTTCCACAAACCTGACTGGTTTTTATTTAATTATGCTTGACATTTTGACCACTTATCTAGGTAATGAGGGCCTATGTTGCCATAAACCCTTAGTAAGTCACATATAATACACGTAGGAAGCTATAATAATCAATAGTCAATAGTTTATTTGCATTCCACAATGTATATCAGACGACAAATAGATAACTTGGTAACAATTATGGACCCTGTCGGGTACAGCAAAATTAGTAGATAGTATAAGTATACAGAAAGGGGTTGCGTGAATATTAAATACCTTTTACCTGGTATTCCAAATTTTCTGACAACTGAGATTCTGTATTAGTACTCAATATTTGAATATATTCATTAACTCTGTATTTATGACTTGTTTATATAAGTGTCTCACGCACGGGTTACCCTATTTTGGTAATATAGTCAGTTCCAGTGGCAACGGATGCTATATATCATAAGCCGATGTCCCAAAACCTCGATAAAACGCCTCGCTGCTCTCATCCTATCTACATGATATGATCATAACAGATAAGAAGTGACCATTGTTTTATGGACAAGAGTTAGCATGTTTAAACTGAGGCAATAATAAGCCGGCGTCATGAATTTAACATATCTCGCTGAAGCCAAGATAAATTCGGTTATATTAACCATTTTCCACTGCTAGGATTTGGTAGAGATGTTAAGTAAATGTTTCGATAATATGGCTTAAGACCGCAGATAATGTTCTGAAAATATTCAATTACGTGGCTCATGGGGTAAAGAAAAGTAAAAAAAAGGGTTTATTTTTAAGAACATAAGTAGGTGATGTCTTCCCGGCCGAATTTCGGCCACGGCGGCCATTCTCAATGGAGATTAGCCAATTGCGCAGGACATATTATAGTGCACAGGTGTGTGCGCAAACACAGAGGCACTTTCTATTCCATCACTCTCATGATCCGATGGGACGCCTAGCGACACGACCGGAAAGAGATCAGGCACAGGACCGACGGCTTTACGTGCTCTCCGAGGCACGGGGGTGTATTACCGCCAACTTCCAGACTTCGGGCTGATACTGAGAAATTTCTTTTTACGGAAAAATCCCAAAATCACTTTTTGGCCCGACCCGGGATTTGAACCCAGGACCTCATTTTCTGCGTCAGTCCCTCAGTCAAAGTAAGTAGGTAGGTAGTAGGTTAAATAATATTACCATGAGACATCATATTGGACCGGTGAGTCCGGTGCGCAAACATTATTATTATGTCGCGCGTATAATATGGCAAATTTCTAGTGAGACTGACCGCCGTGGCCGAAATTCTGCTAGGATGACATTATTATTTAGTGCATTTTATGTTTGTATTTAGAAGTCATTGGTTGATTGAGTAATACACATAATATATCTGTAATTCAGTTATCCCCTCTACCGCGATAATACTAATGAAAAGCGGAATCTACTGTTCAACAATTGTGTTTGTAATGTATGCCGCTTAATGTATTATTGGAAAACAAACGTATCAATCGCATCACAGCATCGAATACTTGTGGTTAATTTAAAATAGCTTGTTACTTGATATCCAAAACTTCCCGCTGAATTAGCAGATCTAACTCAAGAACTAGTTAACCTAATAAGATTGATGTAACAAAAATTAAGGAGTGGAAAGTACGCGCAATAATGTTGGCCAGATGAAGCCATTTTACTTACATCAAGAGTCAGTGGAGCGTGTTCTTTGCTGAAGTTTGCTTATCTTGCCACGCATTACAGTCGTAGTCTACACAAAGAAAATTACAGAAGTTAGTCTCCAGGTTTATTTTGTTGCTTGTATATTTTTTGCTTTATGAACGGATTTCGCATGATATTCAAATAACGTGTATTTGTATTCTTACACGGTAAGACATTATAATGACATGACATGACGGTCACCGTAGCCTAGTTGGTAGTGCTCCTGCCTACAAAGCTGGTGGTCCTGGGTTCGAATCCCGGTAAGTGCAAATATTTGTGTGATGAGCACGAATATTTGTTGCTGAGTCATGGATGTTTTCTATGTATATAAGTATTTATCTATCTATATAAGTATGTATATCGTCGCCTGGTACCCATAGTACAAGCTTTGCTTAGTTTGGGGCTAGGATGATCTGTGTGAAAAATATATATTTAATAATAATAATAATCATTTTCTAATCATTATCTAGACACCTACTTTGTGAAAGACTGGTGCCTGTTGTAGATTTTAACAAATCTGTATTACAAGTTACCAGGTCCCCTCACTCGGTTGGTTTACTGTAGGATAACAATAGGATACCAATTGAACATACACACAAAAACTACAGATACTAGAAATTTAGTAATCATCTTTAGCTTTAAAGCGTGTAGGTACATGTGGGTTGAAGAGTGTGAGGGAGTTGTGAGATGAAGTATGTGGGATTTACATAGGGAGGTACAGTATGACAACCTCTACAATAATAGAAATATACCTACGTCTATATAATATAGATCCTAGTCTATCTTTATATTTGGTCCGAAACTACCTATGTACGCTATGTAGCCTTTCCGGGTATTTTTTTAGTAATTACAAACTAATATATATAAATCCCACTATTATATCTACTTCGTTATAAACGGTATCTTATAAGTAGCTTGCCTGCAAGCTACGTCTATTCAAATATACCATAGTTCAATCCCCACAAATGTTGTCTCAAACAGTTTACCTTTGTGATAAAACCATTCGTACCTACTACCTTCTTCTTATTGCATTATGTATAATACCTACTAGTATATTTGTTTTTTTCTCCACTAATACACTTAAGTTCCAGAGTATCTGACAGCCAATAAATGAATCATTGTTTCTTGTTAATAACGTTTCTAATATTAGCTTTGTTCGTGATAAGAATTTAATTAGAGAGTTCTTTATTAAAAATAAGTACCTGCCTACCTTTATAATTTAATTTAATATACGACCAAAGATTAATTTTACTGTGCCATAAAAACGAATAGCTAATATAAAACAATTTTATTAATTATTATTCTCTACCGAACGCTACAAAATACTTTTTGATATCTGCATTTTGACTATCTTCGTTAAATTGTTTGAGTGACCCATAGTAGTAACCGTAATAGTAGACCAAGTAGTTTTACTGAGTCTCGGTTAACTTTGTGCATGTTTTCGAAATTATATGTTTGTTATTTACCTCGTGACACAGGGATACACTTCAGAAATGTGAGCGAAAAAAAACTACAACAATGAAAAGAATAGTGGGTTATATTTTCGCTATATTAGCTCCATAATAATTTTCCTTGTAAGAAAAGGGGTCGCTTGTTCTGGAATCGATTCCTATTGTGATCTTTACAGTAGTGGGTCATATGAGTCTACTGACTGCCACCATTGTCGACGCTGTTTTTGTAATAAACGAAACTGACGATTTAAGGTATTTAGATTCACCGAAGCACTGAGGGCAGTTGCGTAAGTACATCCTACAGAAACAAAATTCGTAATAAGAAAAAGTTTTTTTCTGTGAAAGGCACGAACGTGCTTTATCTTAAGCACATTAACCTGATCGGACGAGTTACACCGCTCAAAGATCGTCCTTTTACTGAGATTTAGAGCGTATAGCCATCCGCAGATTTAATAACTAACACACCGCCAACTGATCCCAAACTAGGCACAATCTGTATAATGGCAACCATAAAACTAATAAATGGAAATATATATTTCTTAATAAATATATATTATAGATAAATTAAAGCCAGACACAGAACAAAAAAAAAGATTTGCGCTGGGTGGGGATCGAACCCATTATTATCTCATTTTTATGGTCCTCAGAGTGAGCAAAGTCGCCAAAATGACAGAGAATAGTCGGAAACATATGTAACAGGGTAATATAAAAAAATAAAATAAATTTACACTTTAATGTATTTCTAACTCTTCATATTCAACTGTTCATTGGAAAATAATAATCTTCCTAAAAATAAATTTCCATAATTCATATCAAAGTGATTGTCGATAATTGTGTTTTAGGCGGATAAATCTCATGAATAAAGATCACATTGGACATGCTTATACAGTCACCAGAACTGACAGACTCGTTATGGGTGATATGACAGGAGCTGTTAAAGTGATAATTCTCGAGGAAACATGGTAGACCGATGACGTCAATTCTCGTAGATGATATTCCAATTTGCCGACACATTTGACGGCCTATAGAGACAGTTCTGCCTCGCCTGCCTGAGCAATTTGCTGGCGGTTTCGACGTGTAATCATGGCTACAGACAGACGGGTAGTAAGAACCTACATATATGAATAACCTCATAGTTGAAGTGACAATTTGAAAATAATTATGATGAATAAGATTGATCGTAATCTCGTTGTTATACTTCTAAGAATACGACCCATTAGATGGTAAGCAATTGGCATAGCCTATAGAAGTTTGCAACACCCATACTAAACTTTAGAATACAAGGCTTGATATAGCCAAACTGTTTATATATGTATGGCACTGCCATAGCTGTGAGGGCAGTAGCTAGTCAGGTAAACAATAGATCCTGCCCCTTAGATTTCTGGTGCACAATTGACTTTAATAAAACACAATTTCAAATTCAGCATCTGTCAAAATCGTGACGTATTAAAGTCAATTAAATATCTGCAAGTTAGTTGTACGGATCTATTTTATTTTAATTATTTTCACTATATGTGTCGAGAAAATATTGAAATTAGCATCAACTATATACGTTAAAATAATTATATTAGTCTACATTTAATTTAATTTCTTAAGATACATTTAGTTCCACCTTGTTTGAAACTTGAACTTTATTCGTTGAACGTCCATTTACTGCAGTCGCTTGTTTGGAAGAAAAGTCGTCAAAGCGTTTATACGACCGTTAAAACAAAATTGACAAACGTACGTAGTTTGACAATTTTGTTTTTACTTTCCTCGTAAAGGGACTGGGCTACGTTCAGTTATAATTCTTCGTGGAAAAAGGAAGATGAAGAAGCTTATACGTGTTATATCAACTTCTGACATTATCATTACATTTATAATGACCAAAAATCTAGAGAAGAAAACAATAAAATCATTTCATTTGATTGTATGTAAAAATTACAAATAATAATTCGGTGAAAATTAACCATTTATATATTTAAACTTTCAGTTTTAATATTTTAAGCCTTTGGTGTGGTTTGAAATCTCAGGAAAGACTCAGGCAGGACAGACATATATTGTAAATGTAAACCTATCGAAAAAGTTAATTGTGTGACATATCTCGGAATGAAAATTGATAAAAACTTCTCATGGATTCATCATATCAGTTATATTTCTGACAAACTTAGAATATTATTAGGAAAGTTTTATCACTTAAGTTACAAAGTTCCCATTGGCACATTGAGGTGTGTATACATGTCCTTAGTGGATTCTATCCTCAGCTATGCTCTCGATTCTTACGGACTTACATTCAAAACTTATATTAGTAAACTTGAATCAATTCAAATAAGATTTCTAAAACTATTAGTTAGTAATAAAACAAAAGAACAGTGTAAAAATGACTACACAAAACTATTTAAAATATGTAAAATACTACCTATCACTGTAAAACATAAATATCTACTAGCGGTAAACAACCATGGCAATCGTCAGCAGTATATAACTTGTGTAACTAATAACCATAATACCCGCTCGATGACCTCTGGCAAATGCAATGTACCTCGAATATATAATTATTACGGAGACAGAACATTAAAAAAAAGGCTACCATATTTATTAAACACTTTACCAGAGGACATCAGGCACGAAAATAACAAAATTATTTTTAAACGTAAGTTAAGGAATGACTACCTGGAGAATTGTTAAAACCGGTATGATCTAGTAGTATGATATAGGTACACATTATTATTGTTTAATGTACGGAGACTAGATCTCACAGTCAAACCGTAAACACGGTTTTGTGGGACTAAAGGTGTAACTATTTTAATTATTTTTTTGTGAAATAATAAATAAATAAAATAAAAAATAATTATTATACATATGTATGTTCAGGCACACAAATATCTGACCTAGGTGGGAATCGAGGTAGCATATCAGTTATCTGGTTTCCATAGTACAAGCCAATACCAAACTAGGTAGGTTTGGTATCAGATTGCCATCCTGGGGCTGGCATATCCAGAACCAGGAAACTACAAGGATCTACCCCTAAGAAGCGTACTGGATTATGTGAAGACTTCATTCAGGGCTTTAGGGATAGAATAAAAACAAGTGGGGGATAGTACAAAAGATCCTGAAGGGTCGAAGTGCTGTACGCAAGTACACCCCATCAAAGATAAGATGAGATAAGATCAGATTGCCATGTGTGAATAATGTCCCATGATATTATTATTATAATTCTTCATCTTCTTCTGATATAAATTACACAGCTGCTGACACACACAGCTGAATTAAAATCGAGTAATTTAATAAGTCCATTCGATTATTTTTATTCAATTTAATGAAATTATCACTTATCGAAGGGTTTGCACTAGAAAACTCATTCATTAGAGACTAGCTGTATCCTGCGGTTTCACACGTTAAACTTTATAAATTATAGCCCAATTTGTATTGTATATATAAACTATATTACTACAAAGTTTCATCAAAATCCTTACGGTATTTTTGCATGAAAGAGTAACCAACATCCATACATGTAGACTCACAAGCTTTCGAATTTATTATATTAGTAGGATTTTAGGGTCATTTGCGTATTTATTTTATTCCTTAATTCTATCTGAAATTTCATACCTTCGTATACGTGTATATCATCAGCATTTTAAAGATTTCTTTGTTGATTTTCTTTAGATCACATGAGATTCAAAAACATGCTCTTGGCCAAATTTTGTCTCACACCGCGCCTTAAGTAAATAAAATCAAAGGTACACGACATCTACGCTGGCTAAATTGAACTTTATTGGATCGTTACGAGAGTAGCTATTTATTTAAGTGTCTCCACTACGAGCATTCTCTATACGAAGTAGTAATCTTTATTCTGTGATGTTCCTTAAGTTAGTTGTACTACAAATCACACCGTGACATTAATCGGTGCAATATCTTTGCTTCTCGTGTATCCGTGTGATTATGAGCTGATTATGCTCTGACTGAATATGTACTATGAATTTCATTTACAAGCATACAAACATTTTAAGAAACTTTATTTAGTGACCGGTCGGTTGGGATTGCTTTTCAAGCAGCAGCAGGTCGTGGGTTCAATTCCCACCCAGGACAGATATTTGGGTATTATACCTAAAGACATATATTGTTAAATAGACAGATATTGTTAAATATTTATAAAACCTGTAACATAAATAATGGACCACATGTGATGAGTTTCATTTGTATAGGAAAATGCGCTAGAAAAATTATTAATTTCCCATACGTAATTATTAATCAGCACATTTTATATGGGAAATGAATGTGACATTCTATCAGTGGAAACTTGTAAATGGCTTTCAGATTTCTATAAGTTATGTTTAAGGTACCTGCTAGCTGTAAAACCTGCTAGCTGTGAAATAAAACTTTAACTTCAATAGTGGGATGGTTAGATGATAACAGTTTAAATATCAATTTAAATAAAACTAAAATAATTTATTTCCATCAACGAAATCCTTTGAAAAGTAAATTTAATATTCATTACAATAACAATATTGTGCATGAAACAGAAAACATAAAATTTTTAGGACTCCAAATTGATAAAAATTTGAACTGGAAAACACATCTCGAGTCTTTAAATAAGAGGATTTATAAATCAGCATATGCTTTAAGTTGCCTATCACCTATTATATCTACAGATGCTCTCCTCACTGCCTACTATGGCATAGTAGAATCACATCTCCGGTATGGTCTGATATTTTGGGGCAATTCGACCGAGAAAGAATTAGTGTTTAAAGCCCAAAAAAGACGCCTTCAGTCTATGTTTAAATTAAAATCTACTGACAGCTGTGTGCCATATTTCAAAAAATGTAATATACTGACTCTACCTTGTTTGTACATTCTAGAAGTAGCTGTGTTTGTCACCTAATCCTAATCGCTTTACACGTCGCGCAGAGCTAGTTCCTCGAAATAGACGCGACAATAGTAAGCTATGTCATCAGACCGCAAATACAGCACTCAAGCGTAAGAGTGTTTTCTGCATGGCCCCATGCATTTACAACAAGTTACCGATATGTTGTAAGGCATTAAGCGTACCTTTATTTAAGAAAAAATTAAGTAACTTCTTAGTAAGAAAAGCTTATTACAATATCTCTGAATACTTTTCAGAACAATATAATGTATTTGTTTGATTATGGTTGTTTATTTATTTTTTGTAATGTAATTACGTGATATATGTACCTATATTGAATGTGTAAAGTTGTTCCTCTTTGTTTTTAGGCGTTTGTTATTGGTCTTGCACCTTTCGAATGCCTTATGGTAAAATATGGCTGAACTGTATACTGTATAACACCATGTATTGTACCCATATTTGCGAAATAAAATATCTTATATTATCTTATCTTAATACTGCTTATGCTTTTATTTGTTTGGCGTCGTGGGTAGATTGCATTCCTTAAATTTTCGTAACTATTTATATACCTAGCACTTTGTATAGGATATTTAATAGATATGCATCATTCCAATGGCAACCCATAGGAATAATAATATTATGATTGAAACTCGATAAACATAAAAAAATGTAATCTCATTTCCGACTTCGTCGTTATAATGAGATGCGGGCGGGGATGGAATCCACGAACATACTGTACTTAAATTTGTACATTATTAAATTCAAATAAGCATGTTTAAAAAGCTAAAAATACAAATGAAACTAAATTTAATTATAAACCTATTTAAGAATAATTAAAATTTAAAACTGGACAAAATATCTCGAGATTGTTTGTGTTAGTTAAGTAATGAAGATTATTGTAACAAATGTATTATCTATTTTATTTAACATACAATCTTGCCTTTCACATTCAACGTTGCATGTTTCCAAATAATTATTACAAAAACTGTGTGCAACTATTATAAATTATATACGTGTCAATCGATGAGGCCCATTGCTCTTTGAGTGACATTGAGCTTTCTTATAAGACTCACAGTAAGAGCAATGTAGACGGTTATACTCGGAGTATCTCAAACTAAAGTAACCGACAGAGCCCAATAAAAGGAAATCGCCAAACTGAAGCGGCAGTGGGTGGGGCACTTAGCTCGTAGAAATTTGTTCGCTGAGGCTGAAAGGTGACCACGAAATGAAATATACTTGGTCCGACAAGTATGACGGACAATCTAGTAAAGATCGCGGGACGTCTTTCGGCGGACATGACGATAATCCATGGATCAACTTGTGGATACCGATCTCCATTTGCGATATCAATTGTAGTACTCGCGGTGAAGCGGTCAGACATCTAGTCATTAATAAAATAACTTATCAAGAACAACACTACCACAGCTATGATCGATGCACAGAAAGCGAGGGCAACCTTATGGCGAGATAAATGTGCTCCTCTTTTGTTTGTCCCGCCAAAGGAAAAATTACCTCCGGGACAAAATTTGCCATGGCCAACCTGGTTGACTTTATGTCGGCTACTTTACCAACATAGCCCAATAAAAGGAAATCGCCAAACTGAAGCGGCAGTGGGTGGGCCACATAGCGTAGAAATTTGTTCGCTGAGGCAGAAAGGTGACCACGAACTGAAAATTCTTGTTCCGACAAGGTTGACCGACAGTCTAGTAAAGATCGCGGGACGTCTTTCGGCGGACATGACGATAATCCATGAAGCCATTTAGTTTTGACAAGGATTTAAAATAATCTTGAATTGAAACTTTACGTTGAACTACGTCCTTGTAGAGTGGACCTCGTGTCAGAGAGTATACTTGTTTTATTAAATTTTCTCTTAGTGGCCACATAATTCAAACCGGCCAAGTGCGAGTCGGACTCGCGAACGAAGGGTTCCGTACCATATATAAACAAGCAAAAAAATTCACCTTTGTTGCATGGGAGACCCTTAAATATTTATTTTATTTTGTATTTTTATAACGTATATGTATCTGTTGTTATAGCGGCAATAGAAATACAGAATCTGTGAAAAATTAAACTGTTTAACTATCACGGTTCATGAGATACAGCCTGGTGACAGACAGACAGCGAAGTCTTAGTAATAGGGTCCCGTTTTACCCTTTGGGTACGGAACCCTAAAAACGCTGTCAAAGTCAAAATACACCGATGACGTAGTATTTTTCTACATTTGAACTACTTTAGATCTAAACTCGTGCCCGGCTTCAATATACACGGGCCGTAATAGGATGAATTCACAATGGAATACATAAACATAGGCTACCCCGCACATAAACATGCATAAAAATATCGATTCCTTCTGTAAAAGGAGCGATACACATAATGTAAATACTAGATATAAGAATAATCTCAGATTGCATACTACCCGTCTCCACAAAATAAGTAACTCTTTTATGGGGCAATGTATAAGATTTTATAACAAACTTCCCAATGATATAAGAGAATTGTCTACGAATACGTTTAAAAGAATTATTAAAGCCAATTGTGTAGCAGGGCATATTACAAAATTTCTGATTATTTAAGTGATAAAAGTGCTTGGGATGGAGTTGTTCTGAGTCAGCACACATGATTGTAATTAATCTTAAGCATATTTTATTTTAAAAAAGGATTCCTACTGAGTTTTCTGGCAGTGTTTCTCAGTAGCTGCCACGTCATGCACTGCACGGTAGGGTAAAAAAATATGACGATTCCACATAAATGTAAAATTTTTACGGAATAAAGTTACTTTGACTTTGAACAATGCTCCTGGCTGCCTAATGAATGACGTGTATTGCACGACGAGAATAACATATGTGTATAATTAATCTATGGATTTTTTTATTTAATGGACCCAAGTAAACAAAACGCAGTGTAGCCCGCCCTCTTCTTAGTATACTTGACGTCTCTCTCAACGTCAAGACCAGGCTTATCATTCCTCCCGTGATCTTTAGCCACGTACCTTCATTAAGACGTATTATAAACTGATTAATAAACTTCCCGCTGCGATAGCTGTCTAACTCCAAACAATAGACGTAAATCAAAAGAATTGGAAATGTCAACTCCGTAGAAACTTTTATAGTTGTTGCTTTGTTAAGTATTTATTACATTTATACCTTGTTCATTCATACTTTATTGTTTTTTGTACTCTAGGGAAGAATAATATGAATAATAATATGTATAATATAAGCGATTGGCTATATTATAACGCGTCGCGAGTTACTTTGTATTATTCCGTACCACTAAATCACACTAATATTGTAAAATGTACAGCTATATGTGATTGGCTATATTATAACGCGTCACGAATTACTTTGTATTAATCCGTACCACTAAATCACACTAATATTATAAAATGTACAGCTATATGTGATTGGCTATATTATAACGCGTCGCGAATTATTTTGTATTATTCCGTACCACTAAATAGCACTAATATTATAAACGCGAAAGTTTGTGTGAGTATGTGACTGTGTGAGTGTACAACTTATGTTTGTTACTTGTTCACGTCTAAGGGGCATGAGCGATTTTAATAAAATTTGGTATGGAGTTAACTGACATCCTGGATTAACACTAGGCTATAATTTATAAATTTTAACGCGGGTAAAACCGCGGGGCCTAGGTAGTTATAAATATTATCCTCCTCGATAGTCATTTTATTAGGTGTAACTTGAGTGTATTACAGTATTGAAAGTAAACTATAGAATGTAAGTAAACAAATTAATAGGAAATCAGTTGGTGCATTAAAATATTTTTTCTAGCTTTCTTAAGTTACATCCACTATTGATCTTACATATAGTACATATAATAGAAAAAGAACACTTAAAGAATCACCTCGGTCTACCTGCCTCATTTATTTCAAAAACCTATATACATGGACTATTGAAAGTTTGTTTAATTTAGAAGACAGTGACAATAGTTAACAGTCTAGTTCTTTTGAGAATAGTTGTTTTTGTTAGCAAACAAGAGAAACCTAAAACAATAGAATTGTTCTCTTATTTTAAAATGTGTATATTTGTTACTAATATTATATAGGTATAAAGTAGTATAGTAGCAGCCTTACATCGAGACGCTAACTGCGTTGACGTTTTCTGCACCTAAATTCTCTCCAGCTGTGGCAGATCCTCATATCATCCTTATATGATTATAATCCTTAACGCTTTAGACTCTGTAATACTTTGGCATACATTATATTAGTATATATTTATATACTAATATAATTTAATATAATTATATTCGTATATACAACATGTAACGTAATTAACGCACACCTTCAAACACCTCAACTAGAATATTATGTTGTAATCATAATAAATATACTGGATTTTTAATTTAACATGTATATGCATTGTTATTTACTGTATTAGTTGCTTGGAATTAAGTTTATTTATCTTTATTTTGTATTGAATGATGGAATTTTTATGAATACACATATAACTGCGATTTTAAGTCTTATTGCTTTGACTTACGGTCAATTTCAATTGCTTTGCCTGTACAGAGTTAATATGACAATAATTTCCATAGTTTTAATTATGTTTGGAATCAAAAAATACCTATATTAAAAATGATATAAATCGATTCAGTAAACTATTGTGATTATGCCATTTATAAATAAGTAAATAACAGGTTAGTCATTATTTATTAAACTATAGCACTAAACCATTTATGTTCGTGTAATTGACGAGAGATTTGACTCTTGGAAAGGTCATCGGCTTTGGATCAACTTGTGGATACGGGTCTCTATTTGCGACATCAAATGTAGAACAAGCGGTGAAGCGGTCAGACAACTAGTCATTGAACAAAGCGTCAGGTGAAGATAAAATATCCAACAAAATGATAATAGAAGCCACGAAACAATCCGGTCAATTAATCTTAAAAGTTTTTAATCGTTGCATATCTGAAGGGACTTTTCCGCGTACCTGGCGCAACGGTTTTATTCGTATTATACCGAAAAATGGTGATAAACTGCCTGAGGACCCTAAGTCATATCGACCAATAACGTTACTGCCTTCCTTAGGCAAGCTTCTGGAACGACTTATCGTACCGCGATTGCTACCAGGAGGGCCAAAATTTCATGGTAATCAATTTGGTTTTACTGCGGGTAAATCGACAGTAGACGCAGCTATCTCGGTGAGGAAAACTGTAAACTCGTCCGAATGTAAATACGTTTTGGCCATATTCCTGGATATTTCAGGGGCGTTTGATAACACGTGGTGGCCAATTTTGTTACAAAAACTGAAGTTACGCGGTTGCTACAGTAATATATATTCGATAATCACATCTTATTTTGTACATGGCTCTGCAACTCTTAAGCTTGGTCACTACAGAGTCACTAAATCGTTAACCATGGGTTGCCCCTAGGGCTCCGTGCTCGCGCCGTATTTTTGGAACTTGGGTTTTGATGATTTCTTGACATTCCCCTTGCCATCACGCTGCTCTCTAACGGCATATGCCGACGATGGCCTCTTACTTATACAGGGTGACTCCAGGAGAGAGTTGGAAAATCTGGCTCAAACTTGTTTAAGTATGATAAGTGAATGGGGTAAAAGAAATCGCCTTACATTTGCTCCCCATAAAACCTACCAACTCCTTTTGAAGGGTGAACTAAAATCTCCCCCGAGCGTAAAACTGAATAATGTTACTGTTAAACGTAAGATATGCACGTGTTATTTGGGTTTAGTTTTAGAAAAGAACTTCTCGTTTATAGAACATATGAAATCAGTTGGAGAAAAGGCTAAGCGAAACTTTTTTGCACTTACAAGGATATCAACGGCAACCTGGGGCCTCTCTTTCAATACTCTTAGAATCATTTACGGAGCTACTTATCTTGGGTGTATATGCTACGGCTCGCCTGTGTGGGCTGATAGGGCTACCATCGGATAATCTAGCTAATCATAGACCATTGTGTTGCACAATTTCTTACTGGACACGGCAATTTTAAAAGTAAATTGTTTAGTTTCAAATTAGTATCTTCACCAATCTGTCTGTGCTCAACTTCCTGTAACGAATATGAACAAACTGCTCACCACATACTTTGGGAATGTGATCTCTGGCAAAATCAGCGTGATATTATGTTAAATAGCTTGCAACCAATATCTGGAGTAGTTTATTATACGGATCTTGTAGCAACAAGGAACAACTTCCGTGCGTTTAAGCGCTTTAGCCATACCTACTATAGGAATCAAATATAACAGCTCACTTAGGACCCTTAAATTAATCCTTGGTGCTCTTGCAGCTGGCTTCTCTAGTTGCAATTCCCTCGTTTAATGAGGCTATAGCCTCTTTATATCATTCTGTCTCCCGCTTTGCTCTGGAGGGAAGTGGAACTATTCATTACTAACTCCTCCTTTTTTTCTTTCTGATTAAATTCGTTGCGGGATCCAAGACAGTTAAAGCCATTCCCCGGGACATGCCTGAGCCTCACCGCTCAGTGTCATTTCATTGTGTGCCACTGTTGATCCTGGCTTACAGTAGTTGCAGTGGTGGGTAAGAGGGAGGGACTAGTCCCTAGCAAAAAAAAAAACTAGTCATTGAAAAAATTACTTATGATCACAATAGTTAACAATAATGACAGATAGATCTGAACAACACTTATAAAAATCTTTTAAAATATAGTTAGAATAAGTATCGTAGTTCATATTTCAGTAGCTTTTGCAAGGCAATCTAATATTTAATTGCGCCTTTATAGATATAATTTAATAATACGATCGTCATGTTATGCAGACTGAATGTTTTATGATCGGCAACATCCCGGTTCGTGTGTTGAATTTAAATTAACAAAGTTTTATTTGTTCGGCATTCGGTTCGGTCGCAATGTTCCAAATTGGTATTTTTTTTAATTGGTAGGCAGTGTCTGCCGTAGATAGATTTATATTTCTACAATTTTAAACTGGGAATTCGAATACACGCGTATATCTATGTACGCGTCTAACTCTACACTGGCTCATTTGAATAGTTTCCTTGTCACAGTGTGCAACAAAACCCTAAAACTTTGACAAAAGCCTCTCAACCGGCTCATGTTTCAGATAAGAAGATGTTATTTTATAATTTAATAGTTTCTGGAATGAGCAAAACCGCTTAGTGATTTTTTTTTCCTGGCTTAAGATAAATAATACATGTTAGTATTTCCTTTTGGTTTGTCTAAGTTAAATTTTTGTCTTATCTACGCAATTTTATTATTTCTGGGATGATATAATCCAATTAGGATTTTTACTCCAATTATTAATTTATACTTGTAACATCCATTTCATAAATTATTTTTATACTAATTAATATTTTCTACATTCAGATACAGGTATAATCTAGTTTAAAGAAAGTCTATGAAATGTACTTAAGATTGGATCCTACTAATATTATAAATATGAAATGTTATGAGTATGGATGTATAGATGTATGGATATTTGTTTCCCTTTCACGCAAAAACTACGGAACGGATTTTGATGATACTTTGAAGTAATATAGTAATAATTCCGAATAACATATAGGCTATAATTTATTAAGTTTAACCCGGGTAAAACCGCGGAGCCCAGCTAGTAATTGATATGTATTTTGTTTTTTTACAATTAAGGTATTATTTTTTTATTATTATTCAGTAATTTCAGTATCATTGAATAAATAATGTTTTATTGAACACTTTGAGAAAGGTCAAATAAATAATTAAATACACAAAATACCTATGTTCGATCCAAGTAAAACTTTTCCGCGAGCTTAAATTATCTTAAGTGGCCTTTTTAGAGTATCTTTAGGATTACGAAGGGGCAAACGGCAAAGTAGATTAGCCCGGGCTTGATAAAAATTCCCATTTTCGTAAATGTACCTACTGTGTACCTGTGTTTATTTTAAATAAACCTTAGCAGACGACCGGGGTTTCATTTTCTTAATTATGTCGAGTTCTTTAAGGTCAAGGTAACCGGAATTTTCGTAACGACCATCTCAGTATCTGTAGATCAAATTAAGGTATATATAAATAGATAAACAACATGATGTTATAATTTTCATTCGTTAGATTTAAAACACACACAGATACAATATCTAACAATGGCGTTTCTAGCAATTTTGTATTTCATTAGATATCTTTATACAAATAATTGAAATAAATGTATGAATTTAGATATATTTATATTATACTTTTACATTATTGTAAAAGTATAATAATCATAAATATTTTACTTGATTGGCCTAACAATGGCTTTCGAGTTGGATCATTTATTGTGAGGTCATTATCCCAAGCGTCATTGTACTATAAACAGATGCCATTGTGAATTAATTTCCTAGCGATTACCAACTTCGGGGGGCTCATTAAGCTAACAGTTGCTTTCATCAAATGCTGCCAGGCGATAAACCATGCCAGAGGCGTGGCTAGCATCAGCTAAAATAACTCTGGCACAAAGATTTGTGCAAACCCCTATATTATATCTCAACTTGTATATGAATGATGCCTTGCAGAATTTTGGCCACGGTGGCCGGTCTCAACGGACACTAGTCATCTATGTGGGTCATGTTATAGGGCAAAACTATGTGCGCAAACAGAGGTTTACTCTCTATTTGATCACTCTCATGGTCCATTGGGTGCAGGAACAACGACGTTAAGTGTCCTCAGAGACAAGATAGGACAGTCGGACACTAAGACAGTCGCCTCGCCGCTTCGTGTCACGGGTTCGAGTCACGCGCTGGACCACTATTTGTGTGACCCATAAATAGTTGTTCTGAGTCTAGATGTAATTTGTGTCCGTTGATTATATGTTTGTAAAAGTACACCGTGACACAGGGATTAAATTCAGTAGTGCGGGCGTTTACTTTAAAAAAAATCATTTTCTCGAGAGAAACATTTAAATAATACTTTTGAATCTTTGATTGAATTGAATTTTTTCCTATTCCTTCTTAGTAATTATTAAGGTAGTCAAGCACACATTAATGTTAACTGTAAAACTCATGTTGACGGCTATATCACGCTTATTTGAAACAATTTGTTATTTGAGACAATTAACGATATGATCAATGAACAGGAGTCAGACGACATGTGCTAGGGAATACAGTAGTCTGTACTTTATCTGTATTTGTATATAATATTACCATATATGCAGCTTGAAGAATATACAAACAACCAACCAACACAAACATCGAGGGCTAAGGGGTAAATATGAATATCCCAGTAATTACGTATATGTATATACATATGTCGTATGTATTGCGGTTAGGAAACACTCAGAGGATTAAGCATTATAAATTATATATAATATTAAGCATTTAAGTTACATTAAATATCACGCCAAAACCCACCTACCTATTCCAAGTTTTTGAAATGTTATAATAAAATCGTGATTAAAATGCGTAAACTAGGTCGTTAGCCAATTGTAAATCTATCGCCGATTTAAACTATATTCTAAGAGACATATATACAATGAACATTTACAGTGTGATTATATTCAACATAATCACACTGTAAATGCTTAGACTAACAAATTGGGCGTAAACTAAGCCAACTCAGCCATCAATGTGGAGGTAATTCCACTGGCGGTCACGTGGTGGCACACGATGTAGTTAATCTGTTTAGTGACCGTGATCTATAACTTAAGGCATCAGCGTTTGTGTCACTTGACTTAGCTAAGAATTGGCGACAGGTTTCGTTTCATTGTAATACTAATAGCCAGTGTCTCTCACTAGTTCGTATAAAAACGGTTTAAATATATCGCTAGCATGGTTCCCTGTAGGCTTATTTAACTACGTTTATGCTTTTTTGAGTATTTTTTTATTATGTATTTAATAATACTCAAAATGTACTTAGCAATGATATACTTCGTTTTGGGAAAATTTCTTTCAACAAAATAATATTTTCCTGTAATTTATTGTTGTTTCAAGCGTGCAGGTTATTAAATAATTCTGTTGGTTTTTTAACAATTTTGTTGCCCAAATTAAAGACTATAGACAAAAAGACTATTACGTATTATTAGAAATTTAGTTTTAAGTCAAACCTTTGAACTAAACAACTCTGCTCCTTGATACTTTTCGTTACAATATCGAATAACGTCTTAAAATATTTAAATAACTTCACGGTCTTTATTTCGCCGAGACAATTTCATCCGCCGTCTTTTTCGGAATATTGCGTAATGTGTCTACAGATACATTATTTGAACAATAAGCATCAAATAATGTAATCTCTATATTTATTATTTACGCCGCCCCCAAGGAAATCATAAAATCAAAGACATCCGTAATTCAGGGTATTTTATCTTTCTGTTATTGTGGTTTTGCCTTCATTTATGTAACGTTCGCTCAATCTTTCTGTTTTGTCGTAGTAATAAAAGTCTCAAGTAGGAATACTGAATGTAGATATACGAGTACTACGCTTTTTTTAATGTCATTCTGACAGCAGGGCAATCAGTGTGGCAACGTACTGGCCACAAATTTTAACGAGTTTGCCATCGAAACGCTAAGAAGAAGAGGATCTACTGCTTTTAAGTTTTCCAAATGTTATTCAATATATATTAAACTGTAGAACAAGAATATTGTGTCATCAATGCGAAAATAGATATAACAGCAGGCAGTAAAATTGTGACGGTTTGTTTACATTTATATAGAAGTGAGATATTTATAATTTAGATATATTTTTTTGTATATCTAAACGTCATAAAAAATCAGCACGAATATATTTTTAGACACAGCCCGTATAATTTTACTTATCTAGATATTTTAAAATAGGGAAAAATGTTATTTAGCGCCTCATACAAAATGAAATCAGTTGACTTTTATTTTTGTAAGGAGAAAAAAATATGTATAATCTTTTTTTGTGTATTATTATTGTATGAAAATAATATACTATGGCCCTGTCGACCAAAATTTTACTAAAGTTTCTGAAATACTGAAAAAGAATCGCGCTAACGTCGCGTACACGAGTGAGCAATCATTCTTTAACTTTACGTGAGTTAGGTGACGGCAGTTTTAATCTTATTCCCATTTTATGGCTGTCAAACCAACCATGATGGAAAACAAAGTTACTGCAAATAACCATCCTAATGCGTTTGTCATCGTAAAATATATTTAAATTTATTCAGGCTCCTGCATGTTTGTAGTTGTTACTACCTACATATAACTATAAATTAATGAAATCTTTCCATGTATTGTGATAATAACATTAGAGGTCTTGTTTTTTAATTTAAAATCTTAAACGTTAACGTAGTTGTAAGAAATTTACGTCAAACCTTAAAACTTACTATGCGGATTAGGCTTGCTAAAATTCTCGATCGAAACTGATTAGTAAAGTTAACATACTTATTTTTCTTTCATGTCTAGCTCATGACAATCCATCATTATCATTCTAATACATGCTATATAGATGTAGATATTTATCAGTAGTAACGACTTGAATTAAATGCCACGCTATACGCCTATGTTTATAGGTAATTAGCGTCTACGCTCCTAATTGTTAATTTATGGTAAAAATAAACTAAACTAAGTTGTTTTTCTCTATAAAATAGTTAACTGATCTTATGATACTTAAGATTTGGACATTAATTACTTAAGGCCCAAGATTTTACAAGTTGGAGCTTAAATCATAAATCATTGTCCCGTTAATCTCGTTAGTAACATTTTAATTAAATTATATGATTGACATATTTTACGGCTCTTTATTTTATGTACATATTTTAATTCATTAAAGGCCTGGAATAGAGACAAAGCTTATTTGCCTATTAATTATATACATGCATATTAATTAAATGTACAAACTTCGCTCAATATTGCAAGTAGTCAAATTAATTCAAGTTATGAGCGTACAAACGGTTGCGGTAGTTCATTTTTATTTATATAGATTTAAATTATATGATGTTGCAGTCCCATCATACACAGTCTATTCTCGTGACGCCTGGTCTATTGTCCATCACACTGGCCTAGAGCGGCTTGGCTGACTTCACATGCTATCAAGAAAATTTTTGGTTAACTCTCAGGCATGGAGTTTCCTCCTGAGATTATTATTTTCTAATATACTAATATTGATGATTTCGAAAAGTCACGCCTTCGCTATGAACTCGCATACACGGTCCAACGCTTACAACTTAGCTATCCCTAATAATATCTAAACTATCTCATTTCATTTTCAATATTAAATTCATTTCACCAAATCAAAAATAATAATTAAATAAAAATAAATGTAATACGCCAATACAATATCATTTACTGCTCCTGATAATAATATTCATGAACCACTTTGTGTATTTAAATATAAAATCGGCAAATCTAGTTTCAAAGTATAAATCTAGGCTGAGCCTTTTCTAATTCCACCGACTGAAGGCTGACTCTATCATCGGCCTATGTATTGGAAACATATATTTTGTAGAACTGTATATGAATACAGCTGAATTAATCACTTAATTTACCAATTAATCGGTAAAATTCTTAATTGTCTCGTTAACGGTTCAACATGTTTCAATAGATACACAAATCGTCCTTTAAACTTTTTGTGTGATTCATGAATCTGAGTGAAATCGCATCTTTGCAAAGTCCCTCGCGATCCAGGGATTTACTTAGTCGAGCCTTTAAAAAATACAAGAAGTCACAATGTAAAGATAAAAGAGTTCCATTTGAATGAAGAAGAAGAAGCGGCCGGTGTCAGTAAATTCTTTGTTAGATTATAAACCTTAAGTGGTTGAGATAAATTCGCATATGTCTTACAAGAATTTTTAAATCCCAATGAAAGGAATAAAGGAAATACAAAGTAAATCCCACGAAACAGCCTTTACAATCTTATAAAGATTTTACGCCTAGCATTTTATAACAACGTCATAATGCCAGGCTTCAGGGCACGTTCCCCACAGCTGACAACGACAGGGGAAAGTTTTGATGTCCAATCTTGTAGTTAGTAATATTTTTCTTATACATTATTCCTTTACTATTTTAGTTTTAATTTTTTTTATTCATAAAAGAACCGACATAACGTAAATAAGTTACCAGTTTAATAGGTAATTTTAATTATTGGATGGTAACTATCGTTTGCTGAATGTCATTGTTCGCCGATGTTGATGATATCCCATGTTCATGACAAGACAAACCTATTAGCAACAGTTTTTGACCTAATGCACGCTATAAATTAAATTATGACACTTTATTGTAATTACTATTATCAATTAAGATATTCAGCATAATTCCCAAATTTATTACAATTTATAGAAATTGTTACAATTGTGTGTATTTGCTAAAGAAGTGAATAATTTTTATTTTTCTTTATTCTATTAACTATAAATTAATATTTACTAAGAGCTCATAAACTCATATTATTTTGTATGATTAAAAATAATACCAAGTACATAAATGAATATCCAAATATTGATCACACCTTTTCACATAAAAGTCAAAAGCCTAAGGCGAGTAATAAATTGAAACAATTTCACAAAAATAAAAGAAAGATAAAAATACATAACGATTATGTCTTGGACTGACACCTAGTCTACAACCTGAAACACAATATTTTTATCAGTGTTAATTTTATTAATTTAAACCGGATTACAAGACTCCAGCGTGGCTCCAGTATCGGATTGTCGTCATTAATATTTATGATTCGTAGTCGCTTCGTTTATTTCTTTATTATTTTTCTTTGTCTTCTCAATCTGAAACAAAATGTCTATTAAAAATTCAGAAATGACGAGCCTAAGTAAATGTCGTCTGTCGTTATGGAATGGCATTTCTATAGAAGATTTAGCTCTGCCCGGAGCACAATTTTTATCGTATCCCTATTCCATTTTGATAAATGACTCGATGCTGTCTGTTTATGTGAATACGTCCATGTAATTTTATGACTTTATACAGCTTTTATGGGATAATGCGTAAGTCGGTAGGAAAACACAATTTATGTTAAATGAATTCTTATATCTGTATTCCTATATATGTGCGATTCTTCTGTTTTGCTTATATCCTTTTCTATCGGGGTCGTCTGCTATTTTAAATTTGTTGTGTCTAATTACTAGAATTAATCCATATGTATATATCTCGAAACCAGTGATTATGGTTATTAGAACAGTAATTCTGATTCCTCTTGGCTGTAACGATTTTTTCATATCATCCAGGACCGACGGCTTAACGATTTCTCCATACTGATAGAAACCGGAACCTCCTGGATGCAAAGCTCCAACCAGACATAAAAGCTTCCTCCCCGTGGATCGGATCGGAAGTCTTTAATAAATTGTGATTACATAAAAAAGCCTGAATAAATTATTGTCCGTTGAGTTGCCCATCCGGTTGCGCTTGCTCTGTCCTAATTTGGCTTAACTTTCGTGAGTTTATTAGAACAGTATGGAGGCTAATTTAGTACTCCAAAGGACCCATCTTTTTGTTGGGTGGAATCAGAGCGGATCAAAAAGTATCTCTTTATCAAGTGTTTTTCATTAATTATCCATTCAAGACGCGACACAAAATTTAATTAAATATTAAATTGGCTTCCTCCTTTCCACAAAATTGAGACTTTTATTGAAAAAAATACCTTCCTAGATATTATTGAATTTGAAACATTAGTAACTGTAGGTTTGGCTTTATTTGTTGATTTCTGACACATTTACGTTTGAGATTTTGAGACCACATGGTTCATTTTCCACCAACACACAATTGTTTGTTTACTAATTACTGTTTATGGAAGAAGTATTTTTTTATATACATACTCCTTTGCGTTTCTTAATTGTATGTTGTAGCTGTGTGACACAAGGTATATGCAACACGGGTACGGGCATATTACAACCTGCAATAAACCACATACGATGAATAAAATTAAAAAGTTCTAGATAGATATATCGAAAACTTCCAAATGATGTCTCAAATAAAAGTTATCTGCTGATGGAGACACCTTTATGATATGACGTTACGTGTCACACTATTTTAGTAGATACGTGTAGGTGGAGCTTAATTATTTTCCCGATATATTATTCTTAAAGACACATCCAAGTCACTACCTATATTGAGATAGGCCGCATCGACCCACGGTATCTTTTCATCTCGTCCAATAAAATACCGAAGCCAGTTCGCGACACGACACGAACACGGAAGCGATGTCGCCACGTGACGAGACGAATTCGATCGGACCCTTCACTACACAATGTAATTCCCCAGACGTTGAACAACCCACTCAAAAGTCAAAAGATTCCATTTAAAATGCTGCCACAGGAGTACCTTAGAAATGTAAGAAAATTTAGCTTTTGATGTTATGTGAATCCTTACAATGAGTATTGAAAATTTCATCTTTTGCTTTGATATGAATGTGTGAACATAAATTATACTAAAGAGCATCTTAATTTAATGTTCTCACATATATTAAATAAAATTGTCCGTTTATCTCTCTGCACAAATTTAAAAATTCAAACTAATATTAGTTCTTAAATAAATTTGATTTAGGCTTTGTTATTTTAGGGTATATAGTATACAAAATTGTACAGACGCCAGCACATCCAGCTAACCCAATCTGTCAAATTTCTTTTATAGATTTTCAACTTTATCACAAAAGCATAAGTTTCACTTTCAATTGGGGAAATTTGAGATTGGGGAAGCTTGATGTGCTGGCGTCTGTACATCAATATCACCACAAAATGATTATTTCATATTTTTTTATTAGATAAATTTACTGTTATTATATAATACTAAATAATATTATGATGTCTTTTAATACCAATCGAAACATCGTTAAAAATAATCTTAATGAAAACAGTGAATTGTATTTTTCATACAAAGTTACACAATACAGCTCCTAAAATAATTGTTCTAGAAACCAGTCTCCTTTTATTTTCCCCGACAGGATTTCATTGGGCGAAGTTTGCCGAGACTAGAGATAAAAACGGTTAGCTTTAGATAAAAGCCAAAACCTTAAGGAATTCAAATAATCATCAATAGAATCTCAAAATATATCATAACGATTAAATATTGATAAAATGTGAATGGATAATAAGTAATAATGTGGGGTTAAGGGAAAATATTTATTATTAACGTGAATAAGTAAGCGAATTATATATAGCTACTTTGTGGCGATCTTGTAGCGAAATAATATAATAATTCATGGAATTAGATTAGAAATCAAGTTTATGAAGTCAAGAACAAAAAAATCAGAATTAAAATCTGTTCATTAATATAGACCGAAATACAAATAATCCTAATTAATATTATAAATATAAAGGTTGTGAGTATGTATGTTTTTTACTCTTTCAGGCAAAACCTACATAATGGATTTTGATAAAATTTTGTAATAATATAGCTTATATACCTGAATAATACATAGGTTATAATTTATAAAGTTTAACCAGGGGCACAGCTAGTAATATTCGACATTATCAGGGTTTAAAATATCAGGCAAACTACACTTTGGACTGAACAGTGATCTCAGCGTAAGTGATCAGAGAGGTAAAGCACCTACGCACGTGTTCAGTCTATAGAATGGTGAGCGCCATAGTGATTTAATTTCTGAGCGTCTCCTTCCTCGCTTCGCAGAGCACGTTAAGCTGTCGTTAGATAACTGCCGTCAAGCCTTGGCTTACTGGGCGCCTTGGAAGACTCTGAAACTAGTTTCATAGTTTTTATTTATACAAATATTCGTCTATGCAATACCGACTAACCACTGCCCATACGATAAAGTACAGTAATTCTTCATATTTTTACTTGGATACTAGAAAAATTAAGCTTTTGTGCTAAACGTATTGAAACATTGTATGTTTTTCTGTATCTTATGAGTTTTAAAGGGACTTGTTGATATCATTTTTATTTCACTATTTTGATACAACTAGATTTTAAGTATAATATCTATTATTAACATGAAAAGTAAGCAAAATACACATCGACCTTGAATAATTTGGGGATCCTGTAGCGAAACGGAATCAAAAATAACTCCCTAAAGACTAAAATAATGGATGGAGTCAAGCCAACAAAATATTCGAAATCAACTTTGCGAAGTAAAGAGGCCAAAACTTGACTAATGAATTTTTCCAGCCATAAAAATAAGTTAACTCTTTACATTTTATTGTTGTCTTGAAAACGATAAATATAAGAACTTTGCTACAGTTAATCTTTATTTTCCTCCTCTATTGTTTACTTTTTACCTTCAAATTGACCTCTACCATTATTTCATTTATATTTAAAATGTGAGCCGTCACGGGACGCCTGGCAGATGTGAAACATCGACATTATTTTGTAAAAGTAATATGCAGAAAAGAACATATTGTGATAGGAACTAAATATGACATAATGATAAAATAAAAAGTAGATTGCGCATGGCGACGCGTCGCCACACCGTACACACTACTACCGTATAGCGTGGCGACGCGTCGCCACGGCATGCGTCGCCACGCCAGATATCTGTTTTACGTGCGGCTATAGATGATTCACATCAAAAATAAGAATCACGCTTGTTTATTAGGTTCAGACGCCAGCACATCAAGCTACCCCAATCTGGCAAATTTCCCCTATTGAAAATGAACGTTATGCTTTCGTGATAAAGATGAAAATCTATTAAAGAAATTTTACAGATTGGGGTAGCTGGATGTGCTGGCGTCTGTACATAACAATTACTTAGTACACATACGCCTTGAAATCGAATTTAGGTATAATTCGAGGAGCCGATTCCAATGAGCCATCAAAAAATTTCTCAGCATCGCCATCGTAAATCGCTACGTAGAATAGAAAAAACACTACTTTGACATAAATATAGTCTTCTGGTCACGTAATGCGTAGATCAGACGTATTGAAATGTCGCGGAAAAGTGTCCGTGCGCTATACCACCATACCCAATAGACCGAAAGTTTCGACTCCAAAAGGTTCAAACACATATTTATCTACATGATATATATATATATATATATATATATATATATATATATATATATATATATATATATATATATATATATATATATATATATATATATATATTTATCATTGGATAAGGTTCACTTTCAATTAGTGGATTGGAGTAGCTTGATGTGCCGGCGACTGTACGTTGATTTATCCAATGGTAAATTTGATTCCTTGGGCAGATTGTCTGATAATTAAACGTCAACTTACAAACAACGAGTGGTTCAAGTAGACTAAGTGAGTACTAAACAAGTAGATTATTATAGTCGGAACAGACAGTATAATATGACGGAAATCCGGTAGCCAGGTAGATGCCTCACGCCAAGATGCTTCTCGCCTCGATGCCCCGACAACAAATTTTACAATCAAGAACATTTCTATAGTTCCAAAATGTATTTTGACTTTTACTTTTAACACTGACTATTTTGATATAAAATATAAATTATTATTAGAATAAATACTAATAATAATTTATATTTCATATCATAATAGTGAGTGTTAAAAGGAAAAGTCTAATAACATTTTAGAATTATAGAAATGTTAATATAAATTATTATTAGTATAAATACTAATAATAATTTATATTTCATATCAAAATTTCTTTGACTTTTACTTTTAACACTGACTATTTTGATACAATTAAGAAAATTTCTATAATTCAAAAATGTATTTAGAGTTTTACTTGTAACACTGACTGTGTTACAAGTAAAACTCTAAATACATTTTTGAATTATAGAAATTTTCTTAATTGTATCAAAATAGTCAGTGTTAAAAGTAAAAGTCTAAATACATTTTGGACTTAACAGTGAATACCTGAGATTTTCACTGTTGTAAATTCCTCACATTCGTACTTGGCTACTGGAAAAATCTAGATTCTGTACTAAAAATATGAAAATATTTCATTTTTGTATGTCACCAAATAATCAAGCCTACTGGTTGCGTATCATACTTAGGTCTTGGGCTCAAAACCTGGCAAGAAGATATTGGGATTTATCGGTTAAAAATAATTCTTAATATCAGCCTGGCATTTGGCAGTGTTATATCTTAGCGGAGTACGTAAATCCTTCACCTAACCTCTTTCCGGTCTTGTTTGCGAGTCCGTCCATGAGGAGGGAGTGCACTTGTATTTTCACACACACTTGAGCACTATAATAGGTCCCGCACACGGTGACAATAACTACTAGCCCTCAGGCTAGCCTCCAGTGAGACTGACCGCAATTTCTCAAATTTTACAAGGATCACATTATTAGACACGTATGGCTATGTAATAAGTTTGCGCGTCCAAAACCTCCAATTTTTCAGCGAACATTGCATGGCTAATCGAATTTTCTAAACAATAGATCGGATATTTTTTTTTATTTTTCTATTTAAAAAAAACCTACCGATTAATTGAACATAGTTAAATATGCTTTTTATAAAACGTGGATAGCAATGACTTACCAAATTATTCATATAGGGGAGAGACCCGGGCGCAAAATATTAGGATCGTAACACAGTGTCAATTTTACATGATACAGGAAAATTCTAGGATATCGTTTCAAGTTGTAGTTCCAAGTGAAGTATTTCAGTAAATCAAAGAGAAAAGTCTCGTTGAAAACACGCAACAAACTTTCAGCGACAGATCTTGTAGTGATAAAGTGGAATTAGATTAATTCTCTTTGAGGTTGCTATGTTGGTTTGTACTTTGCGTACAATTTTTCCTGACAGAATACATCGTTATTCACGGGTTATGTATACAGGCCCTCTACAGCTACTGCTAATGGGTTATATCTGTGTACAGAACCCCAATTTATCAAATTTCCCCCATTGAAAGTGAAACTTATGCTTATGTGATAAAGTTGAAAATCTATAAAAGAAATTTGATGTGCTGGCGTCTGTACATATATTCACATTTTTTTTTTTTTTTTTTTTTTTTTTAATGATTTTAACACTTTGTGTCCCCCGACGGGATCGGAGTCCTTATGTACCTTTCATGTTTATAATAATATCAATATTCTATTTATACAAAATGTATAAATATGGTTAAGAAATATATATATTTCTTAACCATATTTATACATTTTGTCTGCCTTATACATTTTAATTGCAAGTATTATACATATCTCTATGTACAATCTTACAGTACATTTCAAAGCTTATTTAATATTTACAAATGCGTAGACACATTATAATAGGTCTTTACCTATGAAATTGCCGTTTTGTATGAAAAAATTTAAACGAATTTTATTCATGAATTTTTTTATTTGTATTAATCGAAGTAATCACCCATGCAATCAATGCATCTTTGCCATCGCAGTGGCAGTTTATTGATGCCCTTCTTAAAGAAATCAGCTGGACGGGAGGCAACAAATTCTTCAAAGGCATTTTGTACTGCCTCTCGGGTATTGAATTTTTTTCCCGCCAAGAAGTTATCCAAATTCTGGAAAAAGTAGTAGTCTGTAGGCGCAAGGTCTGGTGAGTAGGGCGGATGACGGAGAGCTTCCAACCCCAGTTCTTGCAACTTGGAGACCGTCTGCTGTGCAGTATGAGGTCGCGCGTTGTCGTGCAGGAGCAGCGGAGACGAGCGATTGACCAATGCTGGTTGGAGATGCGCCAGCTTCTCCATCATTGTGCTCAGTTCTTCACAGTACACATCTGCAGTAATGCTCACCCCGTTTGGTAAGAAGCTGTGATGAATCACACCGGCGCTAGACCACCAAACAGTGACCATCACTTTTCTAGGGGTAAGTTTTCGTTTAGGGCATTGTTTAGGTGCTGAACCAGGATCCAACCAACTTGCTGAGCGCTTGCGGTTATCAAACAGAATCCATTTTTCATCGCAGGTAACAATGCGGTTCAAAATTCCTTCATTTGTGTGTCTGTTGAGTAGTGCAAGGCACGTCTCGACGCGTACTTCGCGCTGGCGATCATTGAGTTCGTGGGGCACCCATTTGTCAAGCTTTTTTACCTTGCCAATTTGACGCAAATGGACCAATATTGTTTTGACGCTAACGTCGAAAGCTGCTGCTAATTCAGCCGTAGATTGTGTATCATCAGCTTCCACAACCGCCTTTAATTCGTCATTGTCGACCAAAGTCTTCGGACGACCGCGAGGTTCATTTTTCAGGTCGAAATTTCCAGAACGGAAGCGAGCAAACCAATAACAGGTGGTGCGTTGGTTTGTAGTGTTAGCTCCGTAAACGTCGTTGATGTTGCGTGCCGCTTGTGCCGCGTTGCTGCCACGACGGTACTCATATTCCATAATTACTCGAATTTTTAACGTATCCATGATGACGAAAAAGATTGAAATGCGATGAAAATGTAACACTAATCAATAAAGAAATGACTACTTTTGGAAAAAAGAATCCATGTTTTTAAAATAAAATTAATTTGAAATTAGAATTCTTAGCCAAACAAAAATTATTTTGATTTGAAAGGGCCAGTACTGCAGAACGGCAATTTCATAGGTAAAGACCTAATATAAACACTAGCACTATTTTTTTTCCTAAACGATAACAAAAATTAAACTTATAAGATACATTACATTAATACATTACATTTACTTTATTTATTTCTTTTTATCACTTTTGTAAGAATATTGACACCGTATTTTATAAATATTTCCCTTTGTTTTTGAGATTTCATGATAACATTCACGTTTCCTTGACAAATTGGCCACTCAAGTAGTTGTTCCACATTAAATCTTTCAAGTCCAAAGATGGGGCATTCGAAAAGCAAGTGCTCTACAGTCTCGTTTACCCCAGGGTTACAGGAGCACGATGGGTCCTGCTTACACTTGAATCTGTACAAGTACCCAGAGAACCCACCGTGCCCGGTCAGCATCTGTGTTACTATACCATTTAACTCCATATTCTTTATTATTTGAAAGGCGTCAATGGCGTCTGGGAAAAATATTTTTGTAGTTGCGGCTGTTACCCCTGACCTGTACCTCCTGTTCCATTCATCAAGTGATTCCTTTCGGATATTCTTCTTGATATATGAAATCGGACACCGATCGTAGTCCGGCCCTTTTTTGGAGTTGAGAGCAGCGCTCTTTGCCAATTCATCGGCGCGTTCATTTCCCGGCAGTCCTGCGTGGGCTTTTATCCAAAACAAGGAAACATCTTTGCCTTGAACAGAAGCTGCTTTCAGGTAAATCCGGGCTTCTACCGCTAGGCGATGTTGAGAGCCATAGTTGATGACTGACTCTAACGCCGATTTCGAGTCACTATATATTCCAAAGCTTTTGTCCTTGCTCTGCATGATTTCTTTAGTAGCTCTGCATATGGCCAGAAGTTCCGCCTGATAGACCGTACTATACGATGGCAATTTCAGTTTGACGGCTTTAATTTCGTTTGCATCGTTCCAAAAAGACAATGCAGCTCCAACTTTGTCGTCAATTTGGCTGCCATCAGTGAAGATTCTTACAGCTTGGCGGTTACAGCTGTCTACATCTTTTTGATCCATCAGACTTATGAACTTCAGGCTCATATGGGTCGCTGGGTGTCCATTTTCAGCCGGCTTAGACCTATGTTCGATTTCCCTTCCTGCTAATATTGGCTGTGGATATCCTCTTTTAGCTTCGTACAACGCTGCTGCTTCACGTATCCTGATGTCGAGAGGCAGAAGTCCAGCCAAAAGCAGTGCTGCGTTCAGGGAAACAGTTCTGTAAGCTTTGATGAGTTTTAGTGCGAAACCTCTTTGAGTTGCGTTTAGTCTCTTTTTAGCTCCCAATTTCGCAACTGCCGGCGCCCAGGCACTCGCCGCGTACATTAAAACTGGCTGTACAACAGCGGTGTATATTACCCTTATGACCTCAGGGTTCAGACCCCAACTAATCCTGGCCACCCTCGACAGCTGTTTGTATATATTTATTCCTTTCTTACAAATATTCATTATATGTTGATTGAATGTCAAACATCTGTCGATGGTGAGTCCAAGAATTTTAATTTCGTTAGACATAGCGATGGCAATTCCCCCCATGTTTAAAAGTGGAGTGTCATATTTTAGCTTCCGTGTAATCACCATTGCTTTAGTTTTTTGCGGTGCAAATTTTAGTTTGTTTCTGACACCCCACTCCTGAACATAGGTAAGGGCAGAGTTTGCCATACTTTGAACTTGTGAGGCTGTATCACCATCAAAGATAAGGACAAGGTCATCTGCAAATGCCTGACAGTAGTCGCCTCTTGCCTCCAGGTCTTTAAGAAGTGGGTCGAGGAGTAGGTTCCAGAGTATTGGTCCTCCTATGGAACCTTGAACACACCCCTTATTTGTGTTTATGGAGTGTGCCTCCCCGCCGTATCTTACTTCTACTTTTCTATCACGTAAGTAACTGGCCATTACACGTTGTATGTTACCTGGGCATCCTTCTTCTGCCAAGCGGACCTTAATAACCGGCCACCAAGCGCTATCGAAGGCTCCCTCTATGTCCAGAGAAACCATGATTGTCAACTTTTTATGTTCGAGTTTGCTTCGTATATGTTTCAGTAGGTCATAAAGAGAGTCCTCAGTGCTCCTTTGTGGCATGAAACCGTATTGACGGGAATTCATTTTAGGTAGTAAATGCCACTTGAGCCTACATACTATCATTTTTTCTAGTATTTTCCCTAATACTGGTAGCAAGCCGATTGGCCTATAAGATTTGGGGCTAGTGTAGTCTTCCTTTCCCGGTTTTCTTAGAACCACTACTGTGGCTTCCTTCCATATTTTAGGGAAATGACCTAGTGCTAAACATTTGTTTGCTAAAGCCAGGTAAGTTTCCGGATCACTCGCAATAGCTTGCTTGCAGATTTCGGGTGTGAGACCATCTGCTCCCGGAGACTTCTTAGGATTGAAGCTCTCCACAGAGGTTCTTAGTTCCTACAGAGTAAATGGAGGGTCATGTTCAACATGGCCGTCATTTATCTGTTCGGCTTTGCTTCTAATTCTCCTGTGGTCAGCATTATCCTGGCACTCTAAATCTTTTGGGTAGAAGGTCTCAGCAAGTAGTATGGCAGACTCTTTGTTATTCAGATACTGTCCAGCTTTTTTCAAAGGTTGATCTTCATGCCACTTTGATGTTTTACCAATAACCCTGTAAATACCCTCCCACACTCCTTCTTTGTCTTGCTTTTGGCAAAACCCTTTCCAGCTTTCTATTTGTGCTCTTTTCACCTTATTTTCATATTCCTCTTTTTTCTTAAGGTATTCTTCTACAACCCTGTCTCTGCGGACCGGCGCAGCACAACGGATTCTTCTTTTCCTAGTGGTGACCTCTTTTTCATTTGACCTAATTCTTCCGTCCACCATGAGAATTGAATTTTTGTTTTATTTGAGATAGTCGGTATATGTTCTGTACATGACCTCACAATTTGATTTGTATATTTATTAACAGTGTCTTCTAATTGATAATTGTTTACTATTTTTTGAATTTCGGCTTTATTTATGTTGTTTTCTATTTTTAATGTGGTTAGTTTATTATGAAATTGGTTCCAGTTTGCTTTTTTCGTGTTGTATTTCCTAGTTGTTCTTTTAATACTTATACCATTTGATTTCTTAAGTTTAATTTTAAATGTAATCACGTTGTGATCCGAGCTGGTCATAGGGTCCTCTACTTTCCAATCCTCCACCAGTTCGAGCATATCCACCGTGCTTGCTGTTACATCTATGTGGCTGGAGTATCTTACGTTGCCTCTTATAGTGTCAAACGTAGGAGTATCTCCAATATTTAATACATGCAACCCAATTTGGTCAAGGGTTCCGGCCATAAGTTCTCCTCGCTTATCAATTTTATTGCTTCCCCACCAGCTATTTTTGGCATTAGCATCCCCTCCTATGATTGTTTTTCTGGATTTTGCTTCTACTATATTTTCCAAATGCTCCAGGTATTGCTCTATAGGGCGGTCTGGCTCGAAGTAGTAGGATACTACTGTTATTTCCCAGGCACTAGTCCGTATTGTCACCACTACAATGTTGTTTGTCGTGAGCTTGGGGTGTTCTACGACGTCTAATGCTTGGTTGAAAACGGCTATTGCAGCCTTAACAACGCCCTCCCCTGGGCTGACGTTCTGGACAATACGTACACCCTTGTATGTTCTTAGACTTTTGGACCCACCCACATAAGGCTCCTGGAGCAGTCCAATATCTATGTTCCTTTTTTCAACTTCCATTAAAAATTCATTCGCCAGTTGTTTTCTTTGTAGGTTAGCTTGCGCTATAAGATAGGATCTATTGTTATATGAAGCTGACGTTTTATATACGTTGGAGTTCGTAACGTTCTTGTTAACAGTAGGCAACTGTTGATCTCGCTATGGCGTCCCATTTTTTTCTTACAGGGCAGTTAAGGTCAAACGCATTGTGGTTACTGAATCTTTCAAACTTAGCCATCATGCAGTTCTTACAGGCAGGTAGTTCTCCCGTAAGCCAATCCTGGCAATCTGCACGCAAATGCGGTCCACCACAATGTGAGCAGAGGTTCTCTCCCTCAGTACACAGCTTCCGACTATGGCCAAAACGAAGACACTTGGAACACTGTATAAGTGGGCTTTGATCAAAGACTCTTACCCTTTGTAAGTCGATATGGACGCGCCCTTCTTGGGTCAGTCGCTGCCATATCTGAGGGGAGACTTGGGCTACTACATGACTTTCCAGTGAGTTTCTGGCCCGTTTTCTGTAGCGAACAACCATTCTTATATCGCGTTCATTTAGACCCTCCAATAATCGACTATTTTGATTTTTGATTGCCGTAGTGATATCTTCGTCTGTGTTGTAATTTAGCACATCCATAAATATCACTAGGGGATCTTTGTTGACCCCTTGTTCCACTTTCAGCTTAGCATGAGGTCTTCTTAGCTTGGCTGATACTTGATCGAGGTCCTCTTTGGTGCTGCAGCCTATGACTACTTTTCCGAATTTTGTCTTGCGAAGTCTATCCACACGAATTCCAGTAGTTCTGGCATCAACCTCAGTTCTTATTCTTTCTACGACATCAGAGCTCGTTTCCTGGTCATCTTCCGACGTCACTATGAGCGAATGGAGTGGTTTTGGTTCCGTGTTTTTGCGAGCTGCAACACTAGCATAGGTGGCTGTGTCAATAGAATTTGTAGCGAAGCCGAGTTTCTTGGTGAGTGCGCGTGTATAGTGCGCACACTCAACTATATCCTTCTTATGTTCTTCTAACACCCCTAATAGTTGTTTTGTTAAGGCGATTGAATCACCCTCGTCATTGGTGCTTGTAATTTTTTTGTTATTTCCACCTATTTTTTTATAATCTTGCTCCGATGTTTTCTTTGTTATGTTTTCAAGCTTTTTAATAACCTCGAGTATCTCGTCTAAGTTACATTGAATTGCGTCTCTGGTATCTCGTCTCATATATTTGGAGTCGTCTATGGTCTTTTTAGTTTTTAAAGATAGATGTTTAATTTTCTCAATTTGAACATTCAACGTATTTACATAAGAGGTATTTTCAGAGCCAGGAGAAAGACTGTGGACGGTGTCGTATGTACTGTTAAGTTTAGAGCCCGCTGTAGATGTATTGCTGTCTCCGGAGGACAAACGGCCTATCATCTGAGCAACCTTGGTCCCGGCCGATGGTCCGGCAGCTGCCCCATCCCCTCCCTTCTTAGCAAATTTTTGCTTAGGCAGGAGAGGGGGAGCTACCTGCAAACTAATCATTGGGACAGGAGAAGGGGTCTTTAAAACTTTTTGTCCGCCGGTTAAAACAGAGACGGGCTTTTTAGTTATTTCCGGAGATTTTTTGGAGTCACCTTGCTTTGCCGAACCCGCAGCGTCTAGGCTTTTAGATGGGGGTGTTTTAAACATTTTGTTAAAAGTGTTTTTTTTTATTGTTATTTATTATTATTTGTAATGTATTTTAACGGTAAATAATTATTAGTAATTATACAAGGAAAATTATGAAAGTTATTTTTTTTTAATTAGAAAGAAATATACTTACTTAAATATACCGAGCGGATAATGTGTGATAAGATAAGAAACAATATTATAACAGATTTATCTTCTTTATACTAATCCGTGCACAGATGCTGACCCTTTTAAGCCTGAGAAACGTGCTTTTTTATCAAATAGTCACTTGTGAAAAGAAAGGTATAACCCCGTCAGTCAATTAACATAATTTAAACTTAAAATAAACTTATTACCTACTTATCATCTAATAGTAGTGGTATATCCGATTCTGGCCTTTATTACAATGTGAAAAGGTTCAACAGCTAGTAAAAATAAAAAATAAAAACAAGTTATATATATATGTTAGTTAATAATATAGTACAATTCGTTCCTGAGGTTGGCACCGTGAAGATTCACTCCAAAATACTATGAACGATTTTGAGATACTTTGGCTGGTCCAGGGTATGTTCCAATTTAAGTCCACTCGGTCACTTTGATGTTCACAATCAGCCAATACTTTACGCCTGCGGTTTCTTGTCAACTGGGTTTGTATGGTTATTACCGTATCGTCCTAATCGTTGTAAACCGTAGAAGGCCGTTAGAAGTAGGCACACACACACACACAGACACAGCACGCCGAGAGCGGGTGAGCGAAATGCGGACAGGCCGATGGATGCCGCACGCGCCGGTTTGTTTACGACTTAGTAGATGACTCGTTTTATAGTACGTATTCAATATCTTATTATCTGTAGCATATTGTGCAGTAAATTACTTCACAATTTTAACTTTGTCACAATTTCTCTAGTATCCAATCACTATTTACCAGTTTTATTTAAAAAAAAACAGCATTAAAATATGCTTACGAACAACGTCTAGTCGCGTGTACGGTCTATGAACGACACATATATTCACATTGCAACCACCCACTTACTACTTTTTATTACGGGTAGTATTAGAGTTGTTCAAGCTACCCAATAGGACACGGACATGATAAGATAGATAAGTTAAAATTAAATTTATTTGCCCAAAACATGGTATACACATGGTGTTATAAATACTTAAATAGTTCCTGAATATTTTTTGATAAGTAAACTTATCGAGCTAAATTTTATTATAGGAAGTACATACACCAATTTATAATTAATACTTAATATATAAAAAATATCCAGTAGCCACTTGAGTATGTTTTTCTTAAATAAATACGTCCATTTGTAGTTTTAAATAAATTAAATTTCATGGTCCAAATGCTTGTCGTGTGAATTTTGGTTTATTTTAAAGTTGTTTTAAGTTTTAAAATAACTCTCCTTTGCCAGTCACCCATCTATAGACTGACCACTTACCTAAGCGCTTAGCATTGCCGTTCATTTATCAACCAGTAATATTGACAGTGCAGGTTATCGATGACTATAAAAACGTACATAAAGCTGAAAAATAATAGTTCTATATGTTTTTACTTTTAAGTTCAATAATCAAATTAATAATATGTATTAGTTAGTATTTAATACTAATATTCATTACTTAAATTAGTTTGTGACATAAAATAGAACTACAAAGGCTCTTTACTGCTGTAAAACACAAAGCATTAAGCTATTTTCGGATAATAATAGTCTACAGATGTTCTGGAACGTACAAAAGAACGTGCAAACGAATGCACATTAACAAAATAGTCATCACGATTTCAATTACTGGCATTCGGATACAGGCGCTTTGAGCACCTATTTACTACCACCTTATTTATATACTGCCTCGTTAGTCTAGCGGTAGCATGTTCAACCGCAGACAATGAGGTCCTGGGTTCAAATCCCGGGTCGGGCCAAAAAGTGATTTTGGGATTTTCCGTAAAAAAAAAATTCTCTTATCAGTATCAGCCCGAAGTCTGGGAGTTGACGGTATTATACCCCCGTGCCTCGGAGAGCACGTAAAGCCGTCGGTCCTGTACCTTATCTCTTTCCAGTCGTGTCGTTAGTCGTCCCATCGGATCATGAGAGTGATGGAATAGAAAGTGCCCCTGTGTTTGTGCACACACTTGTGCACTATAATATGTCCAGCGCAATTGGCTAATCTCCATTGAGACTGGCCGCCGTGGTCGAAATTCGGCTGGGAGGACATCATCATCATTTATATACTAGCTACGCCCCGTGGTTTCACCCGCATTAAAGTAAATTTGGCGTAAAAGAGTAACAAACATACATCTATACTCACAAACTTTCGCATTTATAATAATAGTAGGACCTACCTCTAGCGGTTTTGGCAGTGCACGCAGGAATATCTCGCAGATGGTAGATTTTTCCTACTTACTTGACACTTCTCGACATATTTTGGACAATTCACACAATATCTTTATAAATTGTAGCCTATGTGTTATTCTGATGTATAAGCTATACTATTGTAAAGTTTCATTAAAATCCATTCAGAAGTTTTACATGAAAGAGTAGCAAACATCCATACTTACAAACTTTCGCGTTTATAATATTAGTAGAATTTTGAATTTTGTTTAAATTATTTAATGGATAAACAGGTTTATCTATGAACATATATGGCGCTCATAGCCAGATGCTCTCACCGGTCCGTAAGTAATCAGCGAGGTTAAGCAACTAGACTCATGGTCGATCCTTAGAGGGATGACCGCCAACGTGGTTTAATTTCTAAGCGTCTAAGTACTTTGGAGGGCACATAGACAACAGTCGCTAAGCCATGTCAGAGGCCTACTGAGCGCCTTGAACTACGCTGTCAGTAAGTAAGTAAACTTGACTCTGAATGGTTACTGATGTGGAGATGCATTAGTTAGAGGGTAGGTTGTGTAAGGGACGTTTTGTGCTACGATCACTCTACGGTATTACGAGAAGACGCGCGACTCTCGTCCCATTGAGGTTAGAACCGAACGATATTAATATCTACAACAATAATAATATCTAGGGACAATGTCACACAGATCATCCTAGCCCCAAACTAAGCAAAGCTTGTACTATGGGTACCAGGCGACGATATACATACTTATATAGACAGATAAATATGAGGAGATACATAGAAAACATCCATGACTCAGTAACAAATAATCGTGCTCATCACACAAATATTTGCACTTACCTGGATTCGAACCCAGGACCACCAGCTTCGTAGGCAGGGGCACTACCAACTAGGCTACGGTGACCGTCAATAATAATAATAACTTCGATACGAATGCAAACAAAGGATTATGAAGGAAGGTGGTACGAAATTAGTTTCTGGTTGCTACTTCTTTTTTTTCGGGCCCTTCCCCATTTTTTATTGGGATTGGTTGTTCCCGGTTGCTACAACATATTTATACAACTGTTATGCCAGAGATCACAATCCCAAAGTATGTAGTAGGGGGTTGTTCATCCTCGCAATAGGATGTTGATTAGTGAAAGTACTAACTATACATAAACAATTTTCTTACAAAATGTTCATACAAACTGGTAGATACTAATGAAGGAATAACACCTTTTAATCTATGAGATATTTAACCCTTGGCATTGGTCATTATATTAAAGGTAACCATATAAACCCTTCAACTTAAGGTTAATTAATGTGTACCCACATTATGATGATGAACATTCAACAATATTATCATCCGCAAGCTATATTTTATCCGGACGTCGCAATGGGGCTTGACGTAGAGGAATAGTATAAGACTTAATTGAAATAATTACGTAACAACTATTCCACACAAAAGGTCCGAGTCTAACATTAATCCCACGTAAGCATATAATGTAATGTACCTTATATTATTGAACCTACTGTAACAACACGACCGAGCGGCCGACACTTTCGGGCGCCGAGGAGTGAAGGGGCGACCCTCCATTAAAGCCGATAAGACACGCGACCATCGAGATCAGAAGTCGGTACCGTTGGCAGAATTCCACCCTGCCTCTTATATATGCTGAAGAGAAAAAGCGCGGTGTGACGTAATGAAAAATGCTTTTTTTTTTGTTTCTAAGCTTGACAAAGAAGATCGTGGTTGAAGCTGCTGAATAGCCGAGCACCTAGATTAATTTTGTGAAAGTTATATTTCATTACCAGTATAGTAGTTTTAATCGACACTATAAATTCGTCAAAGCAGGAATACTACTAATACTATAAAGTTAGATAAAAATATAATTATAAGAGAGATCATATCATAAATCTGTACGGGATGAAGAGGGAATTGAAACGTGATGGTGCGGTCGTGCTCCAGAAGCGCGGCGCGGCGACGGCGGCGGTGGATCGGAGGCGCGTGCGCGTCGCGCGGGGGGCGGGGCGGGCGCGGCGCAGCCTCCCAGCTGGTGCACTCCGCCGCCGCCCGCTGCCCGCATCGATCCCGCCCGGGCCGCAGCCTCCGGCGAGCCGGGCCCCAACGCGCGCGTACCGCGCCGCACGCGACTGCACCGCACGAGGCCGCGCGCCCGAGCGCGCTCCACCGCGCCGACCTCAAGGTCCACACACCCTTCATCTCATCTCACGCCCTGCCAATTAAGTTCATCGCCAGTGTAGCAGGTTATGATCGTTGCTTACGTAACCTTTGAGATTTCGTGCGTACCTATCGACAGGTTATGTGTGTCGGTGGCCCTCCGCTAAACTATCGTGACATTGGTTTCGATTTGTTATTCATGTGTGACGGTCCCGGCTCGATGCCGTTGTGTCGCGACGTCGTCCGTGACTAGTAAAGATTGCAAATAAATAATTTTAATACTACGTTTATCTCAAAAGTTCTTGCTACGAGTGATTCTTTCCGCTACGAAAACTGCTACAACACACATAGCCTGTGAACTACGAAACCGAGCCGTAGCGCCGTAGTTTTTGTTCGTGTCTATACAAATTGGGACTTTCATATCGTGCAAATAGAGTTGAAAAAGGAATGAAAGGCGATACTCTTACACTACCAGGCGAATTAAGAGGTTACAAATAGAACTTCTAAATTCTTTGTCATTCATAGATATCATTAATATGAGACTTTTTTTTATTAGAGTGAGTGAACTTGTAATTAGAACTTAAAAAGATAAAGTTATTCGGTTTCTTTGTGTTTTTAAAACTAATACATATAGATGACACTCGCGGTTAGTTTTAACGGAGATTACGGGTTTTTTGTGCACAAGTAAGACCACTTAGTGTTTCTGATTTGACTGATCGGTAAAATTTGAATTAGCAAAGGCAATATACACACTGAAATACCAGTATTGGACAATTTTTTATTATAACTACTATTTTATTCGTGAAAAAGCAAGAATACAATAATAATATATATTTTAGTTCTTGAAAAACTATCTTTCGGATTAGTTGAAGTCCCTTTAAATTTTTAAAAAGCTTTAGTTTATTATACTTTTCGTTGTTTTATTAGTTGGACACGAACTAATAAAATAACTAAAAGTATGTTGTTTTACATGACGTGTTTTACAGACTGAAATGACGAACAGACAAAAATATGTATAATTGAATAAAATAGCCAGCTAGATGATATAACGTCGAGTAATTAATTTCTATTTATCAAAGAAAAAGGCGCGAGATTCTTTTTTTGAAACAGAAATGAAAAAAATACGCAATCGACAACCACCTACTCAAAAACAATACATATCACCATAAATTTGCCATTGTTCATTTGTTTTTCTACCGTAGGTCATAAAAATATGACGCGATAATTAGATTCGACTATTTAATTATAATTAGAAATCACCTGACATAAAATATTCTAAAATCATTTTTTTTATAGACAGAGTATCTACAATATTTTTTTACGTATAATTATTACATTTTCACATACTTCATACTGCGCATTGAGAACAATCATTAATATCGTATGTTTATATTCTAAATCACCCAATGCCCATGCATAGCTATAGATTATTTAGATTGGATGGATTCATATCTAGATCAAACGCATCTCATAACACTATTATAGCCGTATTCTATAATTTAGATTACGATCAGTAATAAAAAATAAGGTTGATTTTAGACTGTTAAATTAAACAGCTAGGTGTTGTTTAAATTAACAGTCTAAAATCGACCTTCTTAATATTTTAACTTAACTTTCTTTATAAAATTGTACTTATTATTTCCACCTTCAAGAAATCGTCCTATTAAGACGTAAGTATTTACTTATACCAGCTCTATAATTCAAATAATATAAAAGGATATAAGGAACTAAATATGTTTTTCACTCAAAACATGCGTGATGTATTCCACCTTTACTCAAAACGCACAATAATATTCTACACGTAAATATTAAATTAGTTTATTAACACGTAGGTATATGGACGTTTTTCTGACATGTTAATTAGCTGAAACATATTTAAAATACAATTAGCACAGGTTGACCAACCTAATGTAGTAATTGATGTTAATAATTCAAGAAATGAGGCTGGTTAAACAGGATAGTAGACTCACGGCGGATGCGCTCCGTGATGCCGTCGCAATTGCTACATCACGTACCACTAAATACATAACATTACTATAAATACGAGCATCCAAATACTGCGAAAAGTCATCACAGTGTTACCGGACTTATCATTAAGAACAAACACTCGTAATGATTAGTTTACTTGAGGTCGATTTTATAATTTTTACTCGGTAAAGTCAACATTCGGTTGGGTGTTTGCCAATTTTAGTCATCGCCAATCACTCATCGTTCATTATTCGTGATTATCATGTATGTGGTCCTTGGGTGTGGTCGCATAGTCATTTATTTTGCGGTAAACTCAGGTATGAGCAGCGGAGTGGCCGTGTCGTAAATTCGGACGTCTAGTGTGCGCAGTGCTTAAGCATGGCTTCCGAAAAAGAGAAGATGGCAGCGACGGAAACGAAGTCTCCCTCTAACAAGAGCAACTGCACCTCCCCGGGGAAAAAAGGTGAATATCTCAGCATGTACCTCTATTCCATCTATCCTAGCGAATTTCATAAACCTCATCACTCGATTCATTGTCAGCAATAGGACGGACTTCCTGTACGAATTAGGTTGGATTGTGTAAGTGTTGGTCTATGTGTCAATTTCACCAAATGACATATTGATGTACTTTATTTGTCTTATAATATCAAGCATTTCCATACTAGAGTGTATAACTGGATGATGAAATATTAAAGACTGGTTATGAATATAGTTTCATATACATGTAATTGATTTAAAATTGCGCAAAATTCTTTAAGAGATTTAAGCACTGTTGCGCGAAAATAGTGTCTCGCCACTTTTTAAAATGTTTACTATAATATTTACTATATCATCGCCTTTATTTCAGTAAGATATCTATTAATAATTTTTAACGAATGCTTAAATGCGTCGGACCCCAAATAAACATAAATAGGGTTAAAATAAATATTTTTTATAATTAATAAATACCTTACTATGGAACACGGTAAAAAAGGCTAGAAGATTCATTTTGCACGATGCAGTTTTTATGTATATATTCTTACACGCGAAAAGTTTTCTTAAATCAAACTATACAATATAGTATGTTTACCTATACCTATTACCTATTAGTAAAAAAGCGTTTGCCAAACACACATATAACTACTATTCAATTACTGCTGTAGTGCTTCAAATATTACCGCATAGCTAAGGGTTTATTAACGACGATTTATGATTTAAAATAAACCTTGCTAAGTTACAGGTATATTTTACGTATACATACTGCACAAACTTCATATCAACGTTTCAAGTAGTCAAAGTCATCTTATTAAATATACAACAAAACGCCGACGGCAAAATTTTACGTCAATATTGAATTCAGTAAGCCGTAAGCAACATTTATATTCGCAATATCGTGGTTACCCTTGAAACCAATATTCATAGGTAACCTTAACCCTCGTGAAAGACAATACGGAAATAACCCGTAAGTGGTTGTAAGCACAGTTGGGCGGCTTCTCCTTGGTGTCGAAGCCGTGGAGGCTTAGCGAGTGTAAGGCAACGTGATTGAAACTATTGCCACTATTTATAGGTGTCTATGAAACCAATCATAGCTAATCTGTTTACGGATAAACTTATAAGGAAAACTGTGTTTACTTTGACTTGTGCATTTCAAACGTGGTCGCTGGTATTTAACCAGCTAGTACTAGGGCCCGCGTGCATGATGTTTAGTAAAAATATATTCCAAATCTTAAATTGATAATAATAAATTGATACAACCACAGAAAAATGCAGGTTCTAAAGTGCAGATAAATTGTAAATCATAGTGTTCTCGTATAAGTAGGTATTTGTTTATACTTATATTAGATTAACCCATATTGGGAAGTGTCACGCACAAACCCAAGAGGTTTAATTGACACTGTAGGTATTTAAATAAGGTTTGAAATGTGTTTTTGATAGTATAAAAAAATCCTGCACTTTTTCGCCCCCAACTCTTCGAAAATACAGCTACAGTGAATTGTATTCTTGTAATAAAATTTATGATAGGTACATCTAGCATTAGGAAAATGTTTAATTTGAAATATTGGATTGAGAGATTATATCCGGGCCAATCACATCTAACCCAAACTAAGCAAAGCTTATACTATGGCTACTAGACATGTATGCAGATTGCAGTTTGATTCCTGTTTAAATTTAAACGCTTGATGTTGCGAGATTGTTGGGCAAAGTAATCTACTATTATTAACTGTAACAGATCATAAAATCCAACTCATTATGTATTAACTACTAATAACTTGATCATTGTATTCACTCAATTCAATCTAGTTTTATGAAATTATATTTAGATATGTATATCAAACAATGCGATAGTGAATAAAACAAGTAATAGAACATAGTCGTCAACTATAAATACTTATAAATGAATATAATATTGTTCCACAACATTGTTTATGTATTTCACCACAGCTCAATTGTTACATTATTTAATGAACTTATCATTAATAAAAAGCAACGCTCTGACTGTTAATAAGTTTACCTTACTACAAAATACCGAGCCAGTTTCCTACCCAGCTTATGCTGAGACGGCGACCCTTCAGTAGGACATCAAGGGACATCCTTAATTATTATGATACTAGCGTGCCCTGCGGGTTTACCCGCGTTATTTTTTATAATTTATTATAGCTCCTCCCCCATAGGTGATAGCGTAATAATATGTAGCTTATATGTTAACCTGACCTTTTAGTAATATTCATGCAAGTAAATCCATGCGGTACATTTTGAGTTTAGCCCGGATATACATACAGACAAAGAGACAAACAGACAAGAATTCTAAAAACTATATTTTTGTATTCTGTATCAATTGTAGATCACGCCCCAAGTATCCTTTAAAAAAAATTCTATGAACAGTTTTGACTTTCCTACGATTTTATTATTATTATTATGATATATATAAACTGTTTGACCGAGATTCAAAGTGCGTGGATTTCTTTTGAGATTATGTCACTGGAACTGCCGTTGAAACATATACGGAATGATGGACTTTCTCAAAGTAGCAACCTAGTATAGGCCTCTTAATCGTATAAAATATTGTAGAATGGTGTTGAATGCAGATATGTAATTGTAATTTTTCTGTTTGATTATTAATCGACTGTTAGAATTATTAGATGTTTTGTTAAATAAATATGTTTTTATGTATTCATTTATGATAATTCAAACTATAAATCGTTATATCCACATAGCAACTTTTCCAGTGGAACAAGCCTTAATCGGCTGTAACGATTCTCTTAGAGCAAGTATCATGACCATAAGTATTTTTGCCCTATTCCTCAAACTAAAAGGTCTCTCACTCGACACCAATTTACTCGCGCAAAACAAACGCCCATAGTACGGCCGACACATAAATTGTTTCAGTACTTAACTAAGGGTCTTGTTAATTTTTCACTTCAGCGAGCAATTGTCAGTTTATTTTATCTACCCTACCACGTAGGTTATTGTTTTAGCGGCGGTTCAATGCTGGCGATGCCAACACTAAAGCTCCTTTGTGTTAAACAAAGCCCTCAATGGATGAATGACAGGATTGGACAGTCTTTTAGTATGCGGTCACATATTATTTCCAATATCAGTTTTGTTATGGAATAGCTATCCAAACATGATCCCTTTTTGGTAAACTTAATAAACAAGCTCAAAAAGTAGCTAAATATTAATAAATTATTATTTGAATAAATTGATAAACTTGTACTAAGAATTAAACCAATTTCGAGGCGGGATCCACACGTAAGGCTTCACACAATTTTATGTCCCTTTTCCGTTAAAAAGACTTAGTATTGGATTACTTACTACACCTCGATACAGGCATTGCCTAGTGAGGCTATCATTGTACATCAACCATGTAAAAAATGAAGTGCTAATAAAATTATTATTATTATTACTTGTTACTATAACGGTGACGTCAATAGTAGCGTCACTATTTTTACACAATATTTTGATATATTTTTTCTTATATTTTAGTCATCCTTTATTATTAAATATGTATCTATATAGTCTATATGTAGCCAATTTACTAATTTAAACTGTCGTTTTTGAATATCTTTGAATTAGTTCATAAGATCATGATGTATATCTACATTTTTATCTACTACTAGCTGTGCCCCGCGGTGTTACCCGCGTTAAATTTTATTAAATTTCTTTTTGCTATAAACCTCACGGAGCCCGAGACCTTTCCAACGAATGCAAAACCGTGGAAATCGGTTCGTGCGTTCTGGAGTTATAGCGTCAGGAAGGAAAACCCGACTTATTTTTATATAGTAGACTATATCCTACGTTATTCGTTTTGGGAATGGTGGGATATTACAGACTCGAAGTAAGAAGGGAAGTAACTCTTGCCACATACATATTTAATGTTATACGTGGCAAGATTCACAACCCGGGTGTATTAAAGACGATTCAGCTGTGCGTTCCTAACGAGTACCTCGGACGTCGCCGGCGGCCGCCGCTGCTGGATGTTCCTCGCGCGCGCACTAACCTGCTGCAGCGCTCACCGCTCGTGCGGGCGCTGCATGTGCTCAACACACTATCTACACAGATAGATTTGTTCTCATGTCCACTGAACGTATTCACAACGGCTGCCTATTGCCTTTGCAGTAGCTAGCTTAGTTTAAGTTATGCTAGTTTGTAGGGAAAATAATGTAAGATTAGGTACGTATAGATATAAGATAGATATAAGTTTAACTACTCTGTCGCATTAGGCTCGCCTGTAAGGATAGAATAAGTTTTATGGTAAATAAAAAAAATAATAAAAAAAAAAAAAAAAAAAAAAAGTCGGGTTTTCCTTCCTGACGCTATAACTCCAGAACGCACGAACCGATTTCCACGGTTTTGCATTCGTTGGAAAGGTCTCGGGCTCCGTGAGATTTATAGCAAAGAAAATTTATAAAATTTAACGCGGGTAACACCGCGGGGCACAGCTAGTAGTAGTAGATATAAAAATAAGTGGGGTTTTCCTTCCTGAAGCTATAACTCCAGAACGCACTAACCGATTTTCACGGTTTTGAATTCGTTGGAAAGGTCTCGGGCTCCGTGAGGTTTATAGCAAAGAAAATTTGTAAAATTAAACGCGGGTAACACCGCGGGGCACAGCTAGTTTAAAATATATTAGAGGTACAATACATGCGGAAAATTATTCACGGAAAGGAAGCCTTTCCGGTGCTTAAATTGCTTATGCTCTTTCAATCATATTAAGGTATTTTAAGATGAATAATATACGATACGGGTGTTCATAAAAAAAACTGCTCAGGAATGAGCATGGTAATATTGGTAACATTGTGTTTCGGTGCCAACACTTTTTTCCAAGTAATTCGATTACGACGTGATCTAGATTACGTCGCGAAGGATTCGCCATTCGGAGATAATAGGACGTGCCAGAAAATTCCCAGCCAAGCAGTATCGTACCAAAAAGATATCCTTTTTAGAACAGTATAGATACCGGGGTCGTAACTATGTTATTTCGCTGAGATCACCTGCTTTTTTATTGTTCGCATGAAATACGCTAGAGATCCAAAGGTATTCGGATATATTATAATTTGTAGAAATGTTCAAATTGCCACTTAGATATTGTTGTAGGCAAATTTGAATCAAATCAACGTATATGGAAAAATTGGACATTTGTACCAAAAATAACAGAGTTATTATTTTTATGTCGTCTATTAAAACGCCATCAATGGCCATCTTCGTAACGCCAAATCCGTCATCAAGCATTTTTTGTTTTACAGCCGCATAATTTAAAGTAATTCCAAGTATAAGAAAATACAGTATACAAAATAGAAGACAGTGAAAATTTTATTTCAATTCATATGAATGACATTATATAATTATAAGTAAAATTTTCTTTAGGCTACATTTTATATCTAGAAGTAATGTTGTAATTATCATAAGATTTAAAAGCATCTGTTAATGTCTGTTGTCTGTACTGTTGTTGACATAACATATGAACTAGAATAATTTATTAAGTTAAACGGTTAAACTGGAGGTGACTTTTATGGAGATTTCTAAAATGGCCTAAAATATTCTCCAACGTACTTATATATACTTAAATACATATTAATACATATTATAGATAAACTACACAGAGACAAAACAAATAATCGTGCGCATGACACAGGATCCCTAACCAACAGGCCAACAGGCCGGGCCAGGTTTCTTGACTAATAAGGCCTCCCTCCCGCTTAATAGGTTTCCTGGAATAAATCGCTTTTAGTGATAAGGCTGCCAATTGGAAAATATTGTTCTATGCAAGTTGTTTGATTTATTTTCCTTATGCAAGCTTACTTACGCAAGTGTACTTCTTCTTCTGTTGGTGCCAATGCCTAAGTTACAGTAATATTTAATTCAGAACTATCGAAACAGCTTAAAGGTGGTTGTTAGATACTTTTTGCTTTTGTCCGTAGCAGTTTGGAACTTTAGGGAGGGCCGACAGTTTCAAGTCTCGTTATAAACTTTTTAAATGGAATCCCAATCCCTATGAAGTTCAGAGTTGTCCTTAGTTTCTTGTATATATAATAAATTGGGCCGGCTTTTGCCTGACGCTAATATTTCAAAGTTAATGGGTTAAATTGTACGTCGTCCCTAAACTTAGGCAAATATATATTTTCAGTTATTTAGTTACTTGTTCTTGCAGAAGTAACAGAAATGATTGTCGGTGGATATTACATTGCGTATTAAAGTAGATCAGAAAAGTCTGGCTCAAGACCAACAAGATTTACATAAAAGATAGTGCTAGATGTGTACTTTAACAAAGAGCGAACTAGACAGTGTAAAAGCTTGAATCGATTATAACAGTAGGTGACTTAAATATCTATGTATATGTCAGATCACGAACTAAATCTCTGAGTCTGGGTTTAATTATCTATATAAGTATGTATTTACAAAAGAAAAGTAGTATATGTAGTAGGTATATCAGTTATCTGGTTTCCATAGTACAAGCTCTGCTTAGTTCGGGATCAGATGGCCGTGTGTAAATAATGTCCCAGGATATTATTATAATACTCAAACAGATGTGTGTGATAATGATTAACCCATTTGCGTCATTTTGAGATAAAAATGGCAATAAAGAAACCTGGTAGTTTAACCATACTTATTCGATCGTGTTTCGTCGATATTTCATAGAAACAGACCAGCACAGAATAAAAAGTACTTTGACATCAGTATTATTTTTAACAAATTAGCATGGCTTTAACAATGAAACCATTTAATAAATCCGTGGTAATAAATAATTATATTATTTATTTTAATTGTAGTCCTTAGTCCTTCATGGGATATATAAAGCTCATTAAACATATATCTGTAACGAAAGTATGAATTGTGTTAAATCGAAATTATTTATTTATATTATTTAATAAGAAATTTAAATCATAATTTTTTCTTAACAATCACAGATCTTATGTAAAATAAATCATAGAGTTGGAAATTTAACCTAAAAAGTACCCGAATTTTTTTTTGAGATAGATGATCTTGTTCAATACCGCTACAATTTAGACGTATAAGGCTGAACATAGTTAACTCGTATAAAATTCTACAGATAATGTCTAAAATATAGGTTCCCAGAATATATCAGAACTGGATGTGTTTTATGTGTAGACGTGGGATGAAACGGCTGGAAGGCAGAGATAAGCATTCATGACGTTCGCTTTTTTAAAACTCACAACGAACTCTGTCAAAAAAGGTTGACATCCCGTGGCTGTCACCTTTTTTTAAAGGAAAATAAATCACTAATTTTTACAAGGTCGTGATGAAACATTACGACTTTCATAATTGTGAACCCAATGTATTTTTGTGTATGGGTTTTTTACCACTTGAACTCTAGTTTTTTTCAAAATAGTTCTAAACTATGTTTTCATTCAGCCATTTAAAAGCTACAGCCCTTTTACTAATAAAAATAAAGAGAACCTACAGATAAGTCACACACGACTTACATTGATAATCCTAGCGAGGTCTCTCAAATCCATGTTGATTTAAATAAAATAATTAACTTAAACTATCACACATTTTGTTGAAATTTCTCAAACGCATGTTATAAATAAATAAAAGGTGGGTTATGATTTTGACAACCCGGTACTGTTAACAGTGTCTTACCTTGTAAATTGTCTTCTAATATTGCATGTTTTATGCATTTTAGACGCCTGGCGCCATTTTTAATATGACGGATTCTAGAGATAAATTTCATGACACGGCAAAAAGCTTAATACATAGAGCTTAATATCAAACGAAAGTTATTGATGGCTTGATTCTAAATTTAAACGGGGTCCTTAGTAATTATAGCCCGTATCTCGAGCCCGAAAATACTTGTGAAAAACAGAGATTTAAAAATGATAAACCTAATACGACAAAATGATTTACAAAAAATATCATAAACTTACTCTTACATAGCATTCAGCTTCATCACCGTATCTATAAGAGATTTGGGAACTGGCATTTATTAAATTGATAGCTGTCTAATACAGAAATGTTATTATACAGATAACAAAAAATTCAACTGTACGTGTTTGGGTATTTAGATTTATTACCTACTTAGGCTTAAAGTGTGATTATTATGGTATTTGTTTATTTTTCGTAACACTAGCACGTACCAGCTACCTAACAATTAATTCTTAGTATTTATTGATACTTATTTAGACAATATTTTGCGTACCGACAAAAAGTGTTTTCATTCTTTAAATTATTGAAAGAACTTTTTAACGTACTTCGCGAATAACGATTACTTTCATCATATCAGCCAAAGGACGTCCACTGTTGAACAAAGGCCTACCCTGAAGATCCTATACTGCCAGCATCCAGCGGCTTCCCGCAGCCCTTCCAAGATTATCGATCCATGGGGGGCTTGCCCACGTTGCGTCTTCCGATTCGTGGTGGCCACTCGAGAGCCTTTCTGGCCCAGCCGCCGTCGGTTCTACGAGCTATGCGCCCTGCCCACTGCTACTTCAGTTTGGCAATTTTTTGGGCCATGACAGCTACTTTGGTTCGCCTGCGGATTTCGGATTACTTTTATTATATTAAATTTGTCTGCCATAATGCCAATCGATTAATATACATTAAAAAAATCATTGAGTATCAAATTTTTTTCTTGCTCTATAAATATTTTAAGCAATTACGTTACGTTAAATTACGTTACCAACTACTAATTTAGATGAAGAGGATTTTCAGTAAATTATTAGTTAGTAAATAATATGTCCCATGTTTATTTATGCAACATAAGTGGTAAATCCTACTAATTTGAAAGGCTGTATGTTTACATGTTCGCGACTCAATGACGCAACGATCTGGTTGAAATTCAGAATTGAAATAAACTTTGGGTAGCAATATTTCTAATAAAACCGCGGGGCGCCGGAAAAAAATCTACTTTAAATGACAACTCTCAATAGAACACTCAGAATATTAAAATAATCAAAGGACACATTTATATTTTGTTTAACTAAAAAAACTGGCCAAGTGCGAGTCGGCCTCGCCCATGAAGGGTTCCGCAGCAGCAAGTATTTCAGTTGATTAAATGAAAGGTAAATTGCGGTTTACGATTTATGACGCATTAAAAAAACTACTTACTAGATTTCGTTCAAACCAATTTTCGTTGTTAGTTAACATGGTAATGTACATCATATATTTTTTTTAGTTTTATCATTCTCTTATTTTAGAAGTTATAGGGGGGGCGACACTCATTTTTCCACTTTGGAAGTGTCTCTCGCGCAAACTATTCAGTTTAGAATAAAATGATACTAGAAACCTCGATATCATTTTTGAAGACCTATCCATAGATACCCCACAAGTATGGACACGATAAAAAAAATTGAGTTTCAGTTCTATGTATGGGGAACCCCCAAAATTATTATTATTTTTCAATTTTTGTGTTTAAATCTTAATGCGGCACTCATAGTTTCGGAAAAAAATGGCTGTGACATACGGACGGACAGACAGACAGACAGACATGACGAATCTATAAGGGTTCCGTGTTTTGCCATTTGGCTACGGAACCCTAAAAACTGCCTCCAACTACAAATGTCTACTTGGTTGTAATATTTTTTTTTTTTGTATCGTTAGGGTAGTTGGCTTTTAGTTTAAAATGTAAATAGTCACAAATTTAATAAAAAGAGGATAAATAATCATAAAGGCCACTTCAAAAAAGGATGAGGTTATCATATACAGGTAGGATTTTATCATTAATCGACTTCATAAAAGGACGGAATTATCATTAACTTACATCGTAAAGCAGTTCTTATCATTAACAGACTTAAAAAAAGGATGAGCTTATCATGAATCGGCTGCGAACAATTAGGACCTTATCATGAATCGGCTGCGAACAATTAGGACCTTATCATTAAATTACTTTATAAAAGGAGGCTCTTATCATTATCCGATTTAAACAAAGAAGGAGGTTATCAATTCCATTGTGTTTTTAAATAAATGTCATGCGAATCGTTCTTTATTTGGGAACCCACTTGGATGTTATTTTTTATTCGATATAGAATGATTTCAAGTTAGTCTTATGTAAATGTTCAAATCGGGTAACAAATATAACATTTATTAGGAAAGAAGAGTAGAAATAAGAACTGACTTCATCAGTTGTATGTGTTTTTTGGGTTCCGTGCCCAAAGCATACCAATAAAATTTTATTACTAAACAGTTTTCCGGCTGTCTCTCCGTTTGTCCGTCTGTCAGCGAGCTGTATCTAATGAACTCCATAAAATTCCATATGCAGGTAACAATTAGATATTTATTGCAACTCTGTAACACTTCCTCGAGCACAATAAATATAACCTAGAGACACCTTATCTTGACTCGGTAAGCACTACCAAAGAGAATATAACAAAATACGAGCGCCACAATAACGTGTCGATACATTGTTCGTCTACCTGTCAAATGTCACCGCTTGGTGTTGCCACATAAATAATTACTACATATAATCGATATTATTGTTTAGCCGCTTTTATTTAAATAAATATTACTCAACCTAATGGTAGGTAGTTGATATTGTCATTGAATTGATAGTGGTATTTTTTAGCTTTTATTTATTACATGAGAATATGATTACACAAACGATTAAAATCAAAGGCATCCTTTTGTTGCTTGGAAATATAAGATCAAACGTAAATTCATGCATTATAAAGTTGCATCGCACAGAATCCGGACACAAAGATTCAGTAGCATTGTTCTTATCGCTAAGCAGACACGAGAAAGCTTCGCTCGTTATAAAAGTGCTCGGAGATCTGCATTAGCACGCTGAGCATTTAATCTCAACGCCTGAGGATGTTACTACCAGAACTCATTAAAAGTGATATAGAAAATGAATCGTATCAAACTCGTTGCGGTTGCTGCGAAGTTTTATATCACCTTGGTTTGGAGTGACCTACTTTCATCTCTACACTATTATTGCTGCCTCGTTGGTCTAGGGGTAGGGTGTTCAATCGCAGTTAATAAGATCTTGGGTTTAAAACTCAGATCCAGTCAAAAAGGATATGATATTGGCCTTTTTCTGCTAATAAAAAATAGCTCACATTTATTTTTCTGATCACTTAGTTAACACATTACTCTCAAAATTTAATACAGAATACATAAGGTATTTATTAGTCTAACTTTGGGAGAGACTGGTGCCTGACTTACGTTTTAGTTTCAGGATAATATAATAACCTGTATTAATTCTCAGTATAAGTCCGGAGTCTGAAAGCTGACGTTGTTACAGCCAACTTATACGTATACGTGCCTCGGAGAGCACGCCGTTGGTTTTGTACCTAAACTATATCCGACCGGTGGCTGACACGGAAGACACATTGTATCATCAGAGTGATTAAATAGAAAGTGCACTTAAGTCTGTGCACACACTTTTGTACTGTAAATTAATAATAGTAATTTTAAGAGAGGTAGGGCACAGCGTTCATTCGCTCGAAGAGCAGCCCGACTGGGGAAGAACCTCCACCTTACTGAAGACACTCCTTAATAATAACATTAATAATTTAATGTTGTGTTTCTGAGTGTGAGTAAGGTCGCCAGAGCTCATCGGGGTGGGGGGAAGGGTCAGCAACACTTGTTTGCTGACTCTTAAAGGCCGGCAACGCACCCGCGACACCTCTGGTGTTGCGAGTGTCCATGGGCGGCGGTGATCACTTGCCAACGGGTGACCCACTTGATCGTTTGTCGACCTCTGACATAAAAAAAAATATGTATGTTTCGCGCAGATGGCTAGTCCACATTGAGACTGGCCACCATGGCTAAAATTCTACCAGTAGGAAATTATTCTTATTATATCATTGTAACATGCCTTATATAATGACAATATTTATTGCGGATCAAGGTTTTAAGTAATTAATGTGCACCTTTCAAATGTATTAATCACCATAGTTACTAGATAAAAATAAACAAAATTGTAAAATCGTTGTTTGTCCTTTTGTTAATAGACTTGTAGCGATTAGAAATTAATTTAAAAATGATTAAAATTTTATTAGCAACTATTAAAACTAGTAGCTAGTTATATAGATACTAGATTGTTAAGTCCGATATAGACGTTTATTTAGCTAGTGCGGATGTGTTATTTAATTAAAAATAAGTGAAGTAAAGTAAAAAAAAATTAACATATCTTCAGCTACCATCATCCTACCGAGGTATCTCTAATAAAGGATATATCTACATAAAGCTTTTTATCGCGGGGGACTTTTAAAACATGCTATTCATGGAAATTAAGTTACATACTTATTCAGTTATGAATTTTGGTCGTGTAAAGTATATAATTTTATTGCATTAAAAGTAAGCAATATGTGATGGTTACCGGAACTAGGCACAGCCTCCGTCGGGTGCTTTTATGGCTGAAGAAACATAATGTGGAAAACATATAATTAAAATATATTTTTTATACAACCCTATGAAATAATAACCTAAAACAGTGAAATTTGCGTAACTAGCAAATTTTTCTTGAGATTTTGCTTCATCCGCCTATTTTCCTTTCTGAGGAGAGTAGCACTAACTATTAAATACCACATTACCTTGAAATTAAATAATGATGGCTTGACAGATGGTGCTCCTTATTTCATGTCCAGTCTCTCACATTGTTGGATTTCAACTTTGCACTAAATTGTTTTTACTTTTTATCATAAGCATAACCCTTTTTGTAACTAGAAATAGACCGTTTTTATTATTATTATTGTTAGTTGTTATTTTGGGTTCGTATAAGTTTCTACGCATAGAATTTGGAACAACGTTGACGTCAATACGCTCCAGCTTCGCTAGGGTGGGTTTCCATACTAAAATACCATTAAAACTTTTGAGTGGCCTATTGTTCCAGTGGTAAGTGACTCTGACTGCTAAGCCAGAGGTCGTGAGTTCGATCCCCACCCAGGACAAATCTTTGTGTGATGATCATGATCATTTGTTCTCTGCCTGGGTGTAATTATTTTAAAATATGTATATATTAAAAAATATATATAAGTATGTTTACCAGTTGTCTGGTTGTCTTAGTGCAGGCTCTATCTAGTTTAGGAACAGATAACAGTGTGTTTCTTGTCACAAGATATTTGTTTTATTTGAAAATCCGACTTGGTTTTTTCAAACAATGATTTCAAAAACCTTCGAAAATATGTAATATCTTCGGAAAGTGTTATTATATGATAATCCATCTTGCGAAACAAGGGCGGGTCCCTAGTTTCATATAAAAACAACAACACACGCCCGTATTGACGTCAAAGTGTTTCCGATTCTTTATGTACACACCAATGCTAGTATTATAGGTTGGGCCAAGCACGCGCTTGGCTTTTTATCAATACAAACACATATTTCATAAACGAATAAACGAAGCCAATCACCGTCTTGGCTCAGTTTTATATTTAATTTATCGTGGCTACAGCGTAAAGCTCTCGTTAACTAGTTAATACAATTTCCCTTTGTTCTGTAGTTGGCGCTGACCGAAATGAGTTGATTGTACCAATTTCAGCCAGTTATTCTACTCACAAAATACAGCGGACTGCGGACTTAGTGAGACCGCGTCGAGTTTGCAAAGTAAACTACCCTGAAGCGGTGAAAGAAGATTACGCTCCCGAAGTCCTAACATGACGTTCATCCTAAAGCTTTTCACGTGAACGTTCGAATTGGTTTTTAAATTCATCCATCTCATATGGAAATTCTGATAAAAATATGGAATATTACTTCTCATTTTATGCGGATTGCTTTTCAAAATGCTTTTAAAGCTGACGGAGGAAATTCGTCAATTCAAAACTTCATTTTAGCTTCAAGTATTATTTGTAATAGACATAATGCAGACCAGTTTTGGGAAGCCCAATTAGGTACATATACAGGATGATCCATAAATACCATTACAAACAAAAGTGGTAGACAGATACAGGGGTAATATACCAGACAAAAACAATTCTTTAAATAACTATTATCAGCTGTTTTCAGATAGTCTTATACAAAAATTACAATTATATGTTTTATCAGGATATATTTTCCTTATCGATCTTTATTTAATAGGGAACCAAAAACAAAAACTTACTAACAGAGATTGCTTATACTTAGGATTTTTGCCTAGAAGTTTTGCCCTATTTTATTTGTATTCCACTTGTTTCGTTTTGCGACACTGCGGCATTTAGGACGACGAGGTGTTATGTTTTACGGATTTTTTTTTATATAGGTATACCGTTATCTTATAAAAGTGGAACAATCATTCTGTGTAATGTACGTAGACGCTATTCAAGTAAAGCTTAAAGCGAAAATAACAACCATAATAATCCTTATAATATTCGCAATGCTTGAGGCAAAGCAATATCCCATAATGTCCTGCATGTCCCGTTATGATGATAATTATGCAAATCTTACGCGTCGATTAGTGGTCACTAATTTCACTTTAACTAAAGCCTTCTATGCGACAAGAGATCTTTGAGTTCTGAAACTTTAGTTAATATTGTAGTTTAATTTTCGTCTATACTATTGTAGCCTAGATACATGCAAGTAGGTAGCTATATTTGGGTTTAATTATACTTTGGAAGTTATCTTTATGTATAAATATATGTACATATAAAAATCAATAACTGTCCACCGTCGAAATGGGTTGTTCAGGGGCGTTATTATTATTATTTACAGTCTAAACAACGCATTCTTTTGTTTTTTTAAATTTAATAGACTCCCGTACTAGACTTCCCGGCAGTAGTATATAAAGTGTCATTATGGCTTCTCCAACAGGACTATACAAGAATTGAATACCTACTTACCATAATTATCTAAAGTAAACGCGGAGAACATAAGATAACATGTACACGACTTTACTTTTACATATAATGTATAAGTAAGGTCAAGTAGGTACCTAATTAAACTCGTAGAACGACACCGTTGCGCCATTGTACGAGTACAAATATAATAATATCCAAACCGAACACTGTCTCTTAAGAAACAGGTATTTCCCTAGTTTAAGAGACAGGGTTCCCATTTTGTGCACAGATCTCTGCAACATGGTTGGTCTCGGAACTAATTTGAAATTAACTTAACATAAGTATTCAAACAAACATTGTAACAATTACCAAATAAACCTATCTGTATCTGTAAACTTACGAAATAATTTAAGTAACATCTGAGACGGACGTGTCATATGAAAAGAGCAATCAATCAATATGGACTGTGGATTCTTAAAAGTGGAACTACTTTGTTCTAACTTCTTGTTTCCTATAACTGATTAAATTTGTTCGAGCCCAAGGCAGTTAAAATGATTCCCCGGGACGGGTTTGGGCCTCAGCACTCAGTGTCTTTAAATAGCTGCTTACAGGTGTTCCAGTGTTTAGTTAAGTTGGTTAAAAAAAACTTGAGAGGTGTCAGGGGACACCCGGATGGAACGAAGTTATTTCTTATTATTTATTATGTGCAAAAAACCTGTATACACTCAACAAAAATAATCGTCGCGACACCACACTGTTCAATGCGAAATAGAAATGAAAATATCTGGCTTGCTTTCTATAAGAGAGAGAGAGAGAGAGAGACAGACAGAGAAACATGCGCACGCCGCACAGCTGCAAAAATTGTCGTGACAACTTTTCGTAAGAATTTTTTCCATCTAGCCCCCTTTCACAACGCGCGATAAGGAACTTCGTTCCAAAAGTACTTTGAACCCTGTATCTAAAATTTGCGCGTGTAGCGTAGTGGCTACTTGCTCGGCACCCTGTTGTATCGGGTTTTGTTCCTAGCAAAGCAAAACTTACCCCTTGATAAGAATTTACTGACCAAGTAAGACTAGGGTTAACAAAAAATTAAAAAATCTGACATGGGAAGAAAACAGTCGTTATGTATACCATTAACGCATGTGATATTTCTAGCACAATAAAATTAAAAGCTATTCTAATGTAAGTGTATATACTATATATTAGGAACGAACAAACTGGAACACCCTTACATCTCATAAAATAAAAAAGTGTCCAATGAGGTAATTAATTATACTCCAATAATATAAAACTAATAGACGGCAGCTTTATTCCCTTCGTAATAAATAGAAACGGTATTTATTAAGAAAAATCGTTATTAATATAAAAACTTTTGTGTAGCTTAGACACGTTTTTATTATCTTTCGTATTAATATATATACCTACGGAATTTTCTAGACAAAGCTCTCGTGGGACGTAATAAATTCTGAGCGTAGCCAAGAGGGGGTGCCCCCCTTGCCAAAACGGTCCATTCTAGTCGCTAAGGCAAATCTTGGCTGTACCTATCGTAACAAATAAATTTCGACCATTATTACGACGTTACATAACAATAATCGTTTCGTTTTTATAATAATATTTATTTTATTCTCTATTTCTTTTATTATCAGAACTAAGACTTTTTAGTTAATCGTCTTAATCCTTAAACAGGCTATGTACTATATGAGGATACAGTAATTTCAACCTTATAACTTTGGAATAAGGTCCAAAAAAATGCATTGCCTGGTTAAGGGTTAAGCTCTATGATCTAAGACTAATACAGAACAGTCGTGCACATAATTTTTCAAATTATTACATATAATAAAATCGTAGGGAAGTCAAAATTGTACAATGAATATTTTTTTAAAGGATACTTGGGGCGTGATCCACAATCGATATCGAAGCCAAAAATATAGTTTTTAGAATTTTTGTCTGTTTGTATATCTTGGCTAAACGCAAAAAGTACTGCATGGATTTTCTTCAAATTACTAAGAGGTCGAGTCAACATATAGACTTATTACATATTATCGCACTATCACCTACGGGGAAGGAGCTGTGATTATTTATAAAATTTAACGCGGGTAAATCCGCAGGGCACAGCTAGTAAGAGTATAAAATCAAACAACTATTGTGTGACACAAGTAGTTATTCTCTATTAGTCTAGGTGCGCTTTTTGTCCGAGAATTATATGTATATTTTTAAAGTCCCGCGATACAGGGTTTCATTACGTAGTGTGGACCTTTTTGTTTAACCAAGAAAACAATCATAATTAAACCTCCTCCTTCTTTGAAGGCCATTAAATATATGTGAAGCCAAACATCTATCTTAATGTTAATCATAATGTTAATTCTATGCTTGTTTGTTTCAGGTAAACAGCGCGGCGTAGCAATAATATTACCACTTCAGAACTAGTTATCTGCATAATTTACGTAAGAATAACATCAGTGTTGTGATAGGTAAACAAAGTTGGTTGTTATTGAAGCACAAATCATTAATGCTCATACCTTATAAGAAAGGTTGATAACATACCAGTACTCGCTTGATAAACCTTACAGAAACACTTTACCCTTTATCCCTTATTTACATGTAGCTAAATTTTAAGTGTAAGTGAGATGTACTTAGTTTGCGTGTCTTTTTGGTTGAACTATCACCGTGTGACCGATAACACGTTGATTTTTTATACGTTACACGTTAATATTTATTTGATAATTACTTACTAGCTGTGCCCCGCGGTTTGACTTCTTTATAAATTATAGCCTGTGTGTTAATCCAGGGTGCCAGTATACTCCATACCAAATTTTATTTAAAACGCTGTAGCCGTTTAGACGTGAAGAAGTAACAAACATACACACTGACAAACTTTCGCCTTTATAATATTAGTGTGACTAATATCCTCCTAGCCGAATTTCGGCCACGGTGCCATTAACCATCTGCGCGGGACATATTATAGTGCACAAGTGTGCAAACACAGGGGCACTTTCTATTCTATCACTCTCAGGCTGCAATGTGACGTCTAGTCACACGACCGGAAAGAGATCAGATACAGGATCGGCGGCTTTACGTGCTCTCCGTAGCACGGGGGTATACCGCCAACTCCCAGACTTCAGGCTAATACTAATAAATTTATCTATTTACAGAAAGATCCCAAAATTAAAGATTTGGCTAAGCGCCCGTTAGGACTATGACATAACTTAACGACTATTATCTTTTGATTATTACCGTGACCGACAGAAACATGGAGACGCTATGAATTTAATTCACTTTGGTTCGTGATCACATCTATGGATGGACCGCGTACTTCAACGATTTACCTCGCGGATCACTTACGAACTGACACGATCAACTGCCTATAAGCACCATACTGACCTCAAAATAAGAACGTTAAAAAGTTATACGTTTTTGTCGTTTGTTTGTGAACCGATTTTTATAACTCTTGGTCTTGAATATGTTTTAAATAGGTTGATATAAAAGGAAGTTGAAGTCAGTTTTGTGTTTTTAAAACAGTAATTATTCACAAGTAAAGCCAAACCATCCATCAACCTTTAAATATGCTATGGACTATGCGAGGCCACATTAATTTCAACCTTTTCACTTTGCAATAAGGTCCAAAAGCAATTAAAAAAACATAGGTGTAGCAAAGCCTGGTTAAGGGTTAAAAGGAAAAATAATCAAAAACATTTTATTGACCTACTTAGCGCCCACTATCACTATTTATATAACAATTCGTACTTTCTTTAATTTTAATTTCCTTATTTGATTGTTTGTTATAATTCTTGGGATGTGTAGCGCTTTTAGGTTTAAAAAAGACATTTATTCTTATTAAAACACGTGCCCCATGGTTTTACCTGCGTTAAATTATAAACTAACACAGCTCCTCCCCTGTAAGTGATAGAGTAATAATATGAGCCTATATGTTGACCCCACCTCTAAGTAATATTCATGCAAAATTTTAAGTAAATCCATGCAGTACTTTTGAGTTTAGCCCGGACATATATACAGACAAACGGACAAAAATTCTAAAAACTATATTTTTGGCTCCGATTTCGTCTGTAGATTACGCCCCAAGTATCCTTTAAAAAAATATTCAATCTACAGTTTTGATTTTCCTACGATTTTATTATATGTGTAGATACGTCACTTACAGAGGAACTTAAATATAAAAAAATAACGTGTTACATGTACATATATAGACTTCCGCCTGTATCCCAGAGGGGTAGGCAGCAACAACGGATTTCCATTTGTCACGACACTTACATACCTCTTTTTACTCATAAATCAGATTAAGTATTCTTCAGCACATAAATCGAACCCGGGACCTCACGACCCTAATAAAATCATAAGTCTATTTACGAAGTGATTTATAATTTAAACGTTTCCTTTGAATATAAAAAACAATCTATTCCTCTCAAAGATCCTTTCCAAGTTTTGTTTCAAATATAATAATAAAGTAATGAGTTTTCGTAACGTCCCTTTATCAAATGGCAATGAATGTTCCACAAACTTTTGTTTAAGGTTCTTTTAAACATCTTTTAATTTATCATTCCCTCAAAAGGTCTATCATTTAATAAATTTGTTTTATGAATTGTGATAGTATATTTTTAGATTGTACTTATCGTTTATTATTTTTTTTTTTTCTTTAAAAAGACAACGCCCACACAAGGGAATCTAATCCCTGTGTCACGGGGTACTTTACAAACATATAATAGAAGGACACAAATTCATCCAGATTCAGAACAACTATTTATGGGTTACACAAATAGTTGTCCGGCGCGGGACTCAAACCCGCGACACGAAGCGGCGAAGCGACTGTCTTAGCCGCTGCGCCACACGTGGAGTATTAAACCGCTTACTCCGGTAGTACTTAGTACTTACTACTACGTACTACTTTTCATTTTATAAGACAGCAAACCAGTGAGAGGTTCCATTCAGGGGCTCTACCGGCTAAGTCGCCGAACATCAATTTCTTAAAAGGCGGTCAAATAAATAAGGGTTAAAAATGACTTAATCAATCGTAATCGGCTTCCATGAGCCCATGTGACGTCATAAATGGTCCGGAATCGATTGTCAACGTTGAAGCCGATTTAACGATGGATTAAGTCATTTTTAACCTTTCTTTCTTCGAACGCCATTTAAGAAATCGATGTTCGGCGACTTAGCCGGTAGAACCCCTGATGCTCGTAGTAACCGGGTTTTGTAAGAGATAGCGAAGTCAATATGAGGATCGTCGATCTTTAAGACACTTCGGTTAAACAGCTAGCTATTACTGCTCATTTTATAGGATAACAAACCAGTGAAAGGTTCCCTCCAGATGCTCGTAGTAACCGGGTTATATAGGAGATAGCGAAGTCAATATGAGGATCGTCAATCTTTAAGACACTTCGGTTAAACAGCTAGCTATTACTGCTCATTTATAGGACAGCAAACCAGTGAAAGGTTCCATCCAGATGCTCGTAGTAACCAGGTTTTGTAAGAGATAGCGAAGTCAATATGAGGATCGTCGCTCTTTAAGACACTTCGGTTAAACAGCTAGCTATTACTGCTCATTTTATAGGATAACAAACCAGTGAAAGGTTCCATCCAGATTCTCGTAGTAACTGGGTTATGTAGGAAATAGCAAAGTCAATATGGGGATTGTCGATCTTTAAGACACTTTGGTTAAACAGCTAGCTATTACTGCTCATTTTATAGGATAACAAACCAGTGAAAGGTTCCATCCAGATGCTCGTAGTAACTGGGTTATGTAGGAAATAGCAAAGTCAATATGGGGATTGTCGATCTTTAAGACACTTCGGTTAAACTGCTTGCTACTGCTGCTCGTTATAGATGACAGCGGACCCGTGAGAGGTTCCATCCCGATGATCGTAGTAACTAAGTCAGGTAGTAGATACCAAGATCAATATGAGATTGGGTCGGTTAGTGGGCTAACCCACTTGCTAATACTGGACCTTATAAAGGACAGTAGACCAGTGAGCCATTCTCGTGATCGTCGTATCTAGGTTATGGTTTATTTACTTAACACTAAAGTTTACTCGTAAGTTTGGAAATACATAAAAAAGTTTTAGGATATCCAAGGTTTACGAGATCCTAAGTGCCAATTTAAAGGAAAGAAAACAAGGCATTGAAATGCTATAGTTACAATGATTGTTCTTCCTACAATACAATTCAAATTTGTTCATTTAATTTATGAAAATGGGAAAATGTATACACGTTCATCAATATGGAGTATCGTACTTTCTAAATCTTACAAAAGAATTAATATCCTACGACTCTTGTGTACTAGTTCTGACACAGTTATAAATGTCCTAGTATTCGCAAAATCATATGAGTTTTGGTGTCAATAAAATGTAGTAAATTTTCGCTTTGAATCAAATAAAGATTAATGTTCAGCGAAAGAACACTCTCTCAGTTTTATAGCCTCTAATGTTTCCGCTAAATCTCTAGAAAGTACATAAACTACTACATCTTACCGCAGCATTTCCGGCTTAGCATTCATCTCCTGTCGCTACTTCCGCTAGTGCTTCTATTTAAAGTATATAATATTGCTGAAACGTTCTTGGCAACCCACAACAAATGGTGGTTTGATTGAAATTTCCCCAACTTTCCATTGCATTCTTATAGAACGTATACTAGTCTAGTATCGACAAATGAGTTGGTGAAACTTTCCGATTTTATCGCGGACCATATAATTCAAGCCGAAAAAAAAATTAGGGCACGCTTAATGGTCGAATGCCATTTGGATGTGAGCCAACCACTACTAGCCCGGATTCGGGGACAAATCTGCTGAAAACCAGAACCTTAATCCAAACGGGTAAAAAGTTCACCGAACGTTATTCGAAACTGATGTACGAGTATCGGTTTCAGATTGACTAATCGTAGGCCAGAATGTGGTCGCTCGTTACAAACCCAATTAACATACCGATTCTACTAAACGGTAATCAAACCGATGTTTTATATATTATTTTTAATTTAAGGAAATCAATATTTTATGAAGTAGTATTTTAAGTTTGTGAAGTAGATCAGAGAGTCGTGTATCTAGTTTTTTAAGATGTACTAAAAAGGTCAGATAAATAAAGTAATCAGAAAAACCGTTAACCTCTTCAGTGTTGAAATCAAATGGTCGTCCGTAAGTGGTTTTTACTTTGCTAGCTGCTTATGATCAAGATAAATGTTGTTTCTTGGAAAATGTATAGGGTGTCTTACGTAATTATAAACAGTTTCCAAGTACATAATATTGTTTATCATGTCACTTTTTTAAAGAAATGTCACATTGCAAATGAATGGATATGTGAGCATTTTCGTACTTTTGCTATGCACGGACAGAAAACACACACAGACTCTGAGTACTTATTCATTTATGGGTCACATAAATAGTTATTTTCTGCGGATATCGACACACGAGAACGACAAGGTACTGCGCGGAGGCAAATTCCCTAACAGTCGTTATTGCACTACGGAATAAGTCCTTAACGCTAAGAATGTATGAATATGTTGTATCGATTGCCGCATTGCTCAAATCGTTGCAAAACAACAAAGAGATAAATCCACAACTTACATATTCAATCGTGTATTTTGCGGACGTTCCGATGTAAATCCGCGGTCGCCAAAACTGGCTTAGTCTCCTCTGGGACAAGGAGAAGACGGAGCGCCAACAAGTACCTACATCTATCAATTACTTTTGACCAACTCTCCCGTGTAATTAATATTATTAAATAAATTTAAGGCAAACGAAACAAAAGAAAAAGTAGGGCGGAAAATCTCTTTGTTCGAGTTCTTTTGTATGAAGGCCATATAGCGACGTACTGGTAGAGACATTTAACTTTACTTGATGTGCTAAGTAGTCCGTTGTGACCTATTTACTGAATAAATTACTGAAATTTCCACGTCCCGGAGATCATTAAAATAACTTTTGAATTATGAAACTATAGTTGACTGCCGTTACGTGGTATTTAGAATTTTAATTAATATTATAGTACAGTTAAACAATGATTAAATATGTAGGGCGGTCTACTTTTATAGGTCTCCTTTATATCAGCCGAAAGACGATTACTGCTGAACAAAAGCCTCCTCCAAAGATTTCTACAATGTCCTGTCGTGTGCTACCTGCATCCAGCGGTGTGCAGCGACCCTCACAAGATCATAATCTGTCCATCCGTCACCATGTTTTCCGGTCCATGGCAGCCACTCCAGAACCTTTCTGCCCCAACGACCGTCGGTTCTACGAGCTATGTGCTCCACCCAGTGCCACTTCAGCTTTACAATTCTTCAGGTTATGTCGATAACTTTGGTTCGCCTGCGTATCTCGATTCATTTGTGATTCGATCTCGAAGGGCATAGCCCTCACCATTGCTCTTTGGGTGACCTTGATCCTTCTTATTAGGCACATACGGAGCGACCACGTCTGTCTTCCGGAAGTCATCACTAGCGACCTAAACTACATATTAATTGATGATAAATATAACTCCCTCGTTGGTTTAGCAGTCACAAATAGAGACACGTAATTAGAATACGTCTATACTATTTTGTTCAAAGACCCTCGAATAAACTTTTAATAAGAATAATAGGAAGAATAATCTAAAGGAAAAATCTACATATTCCAAGTGTAACTCGTACATCCGTTTTGGTTTTCATAAATTTTACTGTCTACGATACAGGCTGGGCCTAGTCCAGACGTTAGTGTTCATTATATAATTATGAGAATCATAAGAATTATGTCAAAATACAGAAACATACTCCAGATTAAGGCAAATGTAAGCATATATGTTAATTCAGGTTTTATTAGGGTTCCGTAGCCAAATGGCAAAAAACGGAACCCTTATAGATTCGTCATGTCTGTCTGTCTGTCTGTCCGTCCGTATGTCACAGCCATATTTTCCGAAACTATAAGAGCTGTACTGTTGAAACTTGGTAAGTAGATGTATTCTGTGAACCGCATTAAGATTTTCACACAAAAATAAAAAAATAATAATAATTTTGGGGGTTCCCCATACATTGCACTGAATTTTTTTTTAAAAATTTCATCGTACCCATACATGTTAGTATCTATGGATATAATATTGACAGACAGGGTCGAAAGAGCACTGGAGGACAAACAGATAGCACTCTGTGCATTCTTGGATATTGAAGGTGCCTTTGATAACACCCCGACAGGCACGTTGATCAATGGACTAACAAACAAGAACATTGATCAAACAACTGTCAAATGGGTAAAGGCAATGCTTTCAAACCGTAAAGCTCTGGTCTCGCTGCATGGAACTTCCTTGGAGGTTGCAACAACGAGAGGCTGTCCACAGGGAGGTGTACTATCCCCACTCCTGTGGACCTTAGCAATAGATGAGCTTTTATACAAGCTAGCAGAACAAAGAATCGACACCTTGGGATACGCTGATGACCTTGTAGTTATTATACGGGGATTCTGTCAAAGCTTGTTGTCGTCACTGATGCAGAACGCTCTTAACATTGTCAATCGATGGTGTAGAGCGAATCAGCTATCCGTAAATGCTAACAAAACAGTTATCGTACCGTTTACTCGAAAGAGGGCTCTAGACAAATTAGCCCCTTCAGTAATGAACGGCAGCGAGATACAGTTTTCCAATGAGGTTAAATATTTGGGAATAATTTTTGACCAAAAGCTCACATGGAACCCACATATAAAGAAAACTATACAAAAGGCAAAAATTGCCTTAGGTATAGGGCGTCGCCTGGTAGGGAGAAGGTGGGGATCCCAAACTTCTCCTATGGTTGTACACTGCTATAGCGAGACCGACCATCGCGTACGGCTCCGTAGTTTGGTGGAGTAAAACCAGCCAAACGACAGTAATAAACAGGCTCAATAGCCTGCAAAGATCTGCATGTATGGTAGTCACGGGAGCCATGTCCTCCACTCCTGGAGCGTCACTTGAGGCATTGCTGAATCTGCCGCCTCTTTCACTGTTCATACAGTCTGAGGCGAAGGCCGGCATGCTGAGAGCAGCCGCACAGGGGACCGAGACGTGGCTCTCAAAGGCACTGAGGGCTTTATGTGACCAAGTGCAACAGGACCCCATACTAGGCATGAAACTAGACTTTTTGTCCCCACAATATAATAGCACCAAGAACTATTGTGTGGAGATACCTTCCAGGGACGACTGGACTAACAACAAAGTATCCTGGAAGAAGGGGAGCCTAATTTGGTACACCGATGGCTCCAAAATGGGAAATGACGTAGGCTGTGGAGTTTTTGGGGAACGACCCAGATTCAAAGCCAGTAAAAATCTGGGTAAATACGCCTCAATTTTCCAGGCAGAGGTTTATGCCATCATTGTATGTGCAGAAGCCAACCTGCAAAATAACTATGTCAATCATACAATCTACATCCATTCAGACAGTCAAGCGGCCCTCCTAGCCTTGAATTCTGACACTATAACGTCAGGGCTGGTTATGAACTGCATTGACAGTCTCAATACCCTGTGCCTTAGGAACAAGGTGATACTTCGATGGGTACCGGGTCATGCGGGTATCGAGGGCAACGAAAGTGCCGACGAACTTGCACGGGCTGGAGCTAAACTGGTCCAATACGGCCCTGAGCCGATATGCGGAATACCAAAAAGCACAGTCCAACTCACCTTAAGGAACCATTGCAAACAAGAAGCTGTTAAACGCTGGCACAAACTTCCAGGTTTAACCCACTCCAAAAAAGCTATCAAGGGCTACGACCGCAAAACTGCGAACGAAGTCCTCGCGCTTAATAGGAGGAACTTATGCAACATAACTAGGATGCTAACGGGACATTGCCGTCTCAGGAAACACCTATCCACGGTGGGCATCGGAGACTGTAGAGTGTGCAGATTCTGCAATAACGCAGACGAAACACCTCTACACCTGCTCTGCCACTGTGAGCCACTGATGCATAAACGTAACACCGTCCTGGGCCAACACTTCTTGCACCAGGACGATGTTATCGACACTCCTGCCAAAAAGATTCTGCAATTTATCTATGTTGCAGGGTTAGACAGGGAAGTTTAGTTGGAGCGGCGAGCACAATAGTTCATCACTGGACGCAGTGTTACCAGGACCTCCGGAGACTGGAAATAGCCGCAACCAGAAGAATAAGAATAAGAATAAGAATCTATGGATAGGTCTTGATATTGAGGTTCCTTACATCACTTTTTTCTAAACTGAATAGTTTGCGCGAGAGACACTTCCAAAGTGGAAAAATCCCCCCCTGTAACTTCTAAAATAAGAAAATGATAAAACTAAAAAAATATATGATGTACATTACCATGTAAACTAACAACGAAAATTGGTTTGAACGAGATCTAGTAAGTAGTTTTTTTTTAATGCGTCATAAATCGTAAACCGCAATTTACCTTTCATTTAATCAACTGAAATACTTGCTGCTACGGAACCATTCATGGGCGCGTCCGACTCGCACTTGGCTGGTTTTTTAGTTTATGTTTTATATGGGCTCATACCATGCTATAGTGCTTCACGCCGTTTAAGAATAACATATGCATACTCAATCGTACTTTAAATATTTCTTCAGTTGTTATCATTGTTAATATACTAGCAAATGTTTCTTGAAATACAATATACATTTTTCTTAAATACTAACAATAGAGATACCCACTTTATTTGTCGACCTTTGAATGACAAAGAGGCTTATGAACTTGTAAGCTCACGACACAACGCCTCAGTACCTTTTGCTGGGTAACATACCAAGAAGTCTGTGAAATCATTCCGCTTTACTTAAATAACAAGTTATAAAATCTGAGATGAGATAAAGAATCTTTATGATATCTAAGTATTTACAGTGGAGAATTAAGAGACTACTCTCAAGTACCTAACGAAGTCTAATATACTAGCTGTGCCCCGCGGTTTTACGCATGTTTACTTTATAAATTACAGCCTATGTATAATTCGGATATATAAGCTATATTACGACAAAGGCCTATTGCATTTACATTATTTTTGTCTATTTTTATGAATTGTAAATTATTCGATGCAATAAAGTATCTTATTATTATTAAATTCTTAAAAATCCGTTCGGTAGTTTTTGCGCGAAAAACAAACAAACATCCATACATATGTATGTACATCCATACTCACAAACTTACGCATTTATAATATTAGTAGGATTTATTTAATGCCCTCTGATTTTGACAAATAATCTGTAATTTATATTTCGGTATTGCTATTACTTTTCTAAATTATAGATATATTTACCTATGTTTAAATATATACATATACAATTATTATTTGATACAACATTATGTTTGCACAAATTAAGTAAACGATCTTAAATGTCCTATATATTTTTTTTCTTTTCTTTTTTTTTTTATTTATCTTTCAAAATAATACATTTTTTTTACACTTTATGTATTCTGCCAAACTGCAGTACAGTTTGTCGGCAAATAAAATATTTAATATGCTATATTTAAGATAACGTAACTTGTTAAATGTATTACGATTTTTCCAATATCATTTCATATAAAATTACGGTATTCAAACAAAAATGTATTTTGTTACTTTTAAAATCACAATTTAACAAGATTACGCACACGTTACTTACAAAAATATACTCAAAAATATACATAACAATAATCTGTGTAATTTAATTCATCCAATTTAATTTATGGATAGAAAGTATTGCAGCTATATCCGTTCGTGATTCTTAAATGGAAGCGTTAGGAACTGCGGCACAGTGGACTACTGCTGCATTTAATATCGTTCAACCTGTTTGTATAACGTGTAACGTATTTTGAATGATATTAAAAATATAACATTTGTTTCTGGTCTTAATGAAATAACATTAAAAAAAAACGTCTGGAAACGTTCTATAATTGTACGGTTTATAAACTTTTCTGCTGTGGAGAAACATACGTGTTTCACAACGTTTTACAACACGAACAACATTCAAACTCCACCAAATTTAATAAAATTTGATGAATTGGCCAAAGTTAAACTTTTTGAAAATGGACCATGGTCCAGTTCTAAAAACTTTTCTAATTTAATTTATATATTAATGGAACCGAAAGTCGTGGGGAGGCCCCCTACAAGATGAACCGATGATCTTGTGAGAATCTGATTACTGTGGTGCCACTAATTGTCATAATTTATGACAATAATTCTAATAATTTATGAGTTTTATTATACACTGATTGTCATAATTTACTAGTTTTATGACACACTGATTGTCATAAATTATGATCATCAGTGACAGTTTAATAATAGTCTCCCTTCTCTTATACCCCGGGTATAAGAAAAGGGCTTTGACTTCCTTTAATAATTATGGTTTAGGAGATCTTTTATGGAACTGACGATGATGAGGCAACTTTAGTAACTCCTTAACTCACAAGACTCAAAACGAATATGTTTTTTTTTCTTTTCAATAACTTTTCTTGTGCGAGCTTACCTACTAGCCCGAGCTTAACCACAAAGCCTTGGCAGTCGTAAATCTGTTACGCATCGCAGCTATTTAAGACAATGTCTATAGACTTACATCGTAAGCAGTTTAAAATCAACTTTATTAGCGGCATGTGATCGACTAATGTAATTTTGAAGAGTTGACTTAATTAGCCCTTCAGAAACTCAGTTGGTCCAACTTTTACACTCGAAGTAATAGCGACTTGGAAATAATTAATAACTTAGCCATTTTCACTTAAAGAACGTTAGCACTTTTCTGTTTAATCTCGTAAGACAGCAAGCTAACTCTTGGTAAATCTGGTAACTGAAAAATCAACCTGATTTACTTTACTTGGAACTAGAGCTTAGTAGAAACAACTCTCTACCTTTTATGTATTATTTATGTATATTTTATTGAACGGTATTTTTATTATCTGATTGAGTCTGTAAAGCTGAAATAAAGAATATATTTTATTACGTATGGAAGAATTACGAATATATTTATTTTTATTTTTTCACGTTTAAATTCATCACAAAAATATAATAACATCGCAAAAAAGTAGCACAGGCATTTATTTGCTTAAACAAAGGATGTGGATTCTACATTGTAATTGTATCCTTTTGAAGCTTAATAAATAATAACGTGAGATATTTCATAGCGTTCATAAGCTCTTCATAAGCTCTACTTATTAATTACTCTACTAATTAATAGCATAACAATGTTATTAATAAGTAATAACATTGTTATGTTAATGTATAGTCCTAATAGTCAAATGTCAAAAATCCTTGTAGATCTCACATCACTTTGTAGATACACAATTTCGTGAAAAAACTTAATATTTCTATTATGGTTGAAACTTAACGAACATAAAACCATCGCAAAACATATAAAATATAGGGCGAATCGTGCCACTACCAGCCAAATAAAGCTATAATAGAAATATTCATCAGCCGATAATTAATTGGTATTTATGGTTCACTTAATCCCCCAACGTAGATGCGAGAGCACCGATAAATTCTGCATTATCATAATTTATTTGCTAAACGTGTGGCTCTGCATTTATAGTGATAACTAATATTTGTCATGGTTGATAGTTAGTTATATGTATCAGTGCCGAAATATATCTGACACATCTTCGCAGGTCTAGAAAACCTCGTTATTGCGAGTTATGAGCTCCGTTACCCGGGTACTCAGAAGTACTATCTTCAAAGATAATTGGATAGTTATGTGATTATTCAAAAATATATACCAAGCTCGTAGTTGAACCATGTATCATACATACATGGTTCAACTTTAATTTACATTAATTTGTTCAATGGTCCAACTAAAAGCCTTACAATATATCAAAAATATTAGCGTAAATAACAATAGTTTTTAAAAAACGAACTAATAATATGGAATAAAATATTTAATTGTAAAAAAACATGGGCTTTTTAAACTATTAACATAATTATTATCCTTCTACTAATAATTGTCAATAAAATATTTATAACTATTGACACCATGCGCCTCATGCTTTTGTAACAATAAAATACTTTGTTTTTATTTTTTAGATAGATCTTCTATAAAAGCTTGTAGTTTAGTTTTGACCTATTATTTTATTTATCTCACACACTTCACAGACAGACTGGCGCAAACACTATCAGTAATAGTATAGAAAATGTATTTATTCAAGTAACTATATATATATATAGGAACAATGTCACATAGATCATACTAGCCCCAAACTAAGCAAAGCTTGTACTATGGGTACCAGGCGACGATATACATACTTATATAGATAGATAAAAACTTAAATACATATATCCATGACTCAGAAACAAATATTCGTACTCATCACACAAATATAATGTTATTGTTTCGAAGTTTTTCTTTTGTATACCTAAATATAATCTAAAATAATAAGCATTCAGACAACCGATCGAGCATATATTGTGTTTGCCTACTAAATAATTACTCTAATTGGACCAAATCCCGTGTTCATGCCCGCTTGAGTATGTTTCGCCGGACCGTCTCAACTGGGTCGTGTTGAAACCGGTAGTAGATGAACCCACAGAGTTTGTTTCGCTGGGTCTTCTCAGTTGGGGCGCATTGGATCCGGTGGTAGCATTAAAGCGCGACCGTCGTTATTAACACAAGGTCCGTCATAATAATAATACCTTTAATATATACAGAACCATTGACAATATGTAGTAAAAATATTAGACTTAAACTAGATAATTAAACATAATCTCTTGACAATAACTTGATACGAGCTAGCTAAATATCATTTCTGTAATAAAATAAATTTTATAAATGTTTTCATACAAGATGTACCTAAATATCTATGTTACTAGAAATAATATCTAATGTATACAACTATATTACTACAAACATGTTCTGACTATTTACAAGGGTACTAACATATGTACGTACTAATATAAACGCTATAAAAACAGGTAGTTTAGGCATTTTTATCAAAGTATTGATAGGCACTTGAAACCACACAAAATGTTCAGAGCTAGGCTCTTACAAATGATACCGAATGCCACATGGTAGCCTTTTTATGGTTCCGTACCCAAAGGGTAAAACGGGACCCTATTACTAAGACTTCGCTGGCTGTCTGTCTATCCGTCTGTCACCAGGCTGTATCTCATCAACCGTGATAGTTGAAATTTTCACAGATGATGTATTTCTGTTGCCGCTATATTAACAAATACTAAAAACAAAATAAAATAAATATTAAAGGGGGCTCCCATACAACAAACGTGAATTTTTGCTCGTTTTTATAGATTATGGTACGGAACTTTCCGTGCGCGAGACCGACTCGCACTTGGCCGGTTTTTTACTCATGAATATCAGCTCAGCTCATCTCAGTCGCACTCAGCTCATAGTATCCAATCCAGTAATTTATCATAACGTCATCAAAACAACGATACTTTCCCTGAGAGTTGCACCATCACTCGCATTCCTAAAAAGCTATGTCGATCCATATGTTACTTCCAAACAATGCAGTCAACTACCGGCTTAATGGGACGAATTTCTCTTAGAAGTACGTAGGCAATTAGTTCTCTCAAACTTTACCCACTCCATCTCAAGTTAGGTGTTGTGGGTTTCGGAGTATGTGAGTACCCTGTACTTACTTATAATGTTACACAGATGAGACCGGCCATTTGAATAACTACTTAAGACATTCTCCTGCCGGTATGTTTCTAATTATACTAACAATATCCTCCCGACCGAATTTCGGCCACGGCGGCAATTGCGCATGACATATTATAGTGCACAAGTGTATGCGCAAACACAGGGGCACTTTCTATTCCATCACTCTCTTGATCCGATGGGACGACTAGCGACACGACCGGAAAGAGGTCAGCTACAGGACCGACGGCTTTACGTGCTCTCCGAGGCACAGGGGTGTAATACTGCCAACTCCCAGACTTCGGGATGACAATGAGAAATTTCTTTTTATGGAAAAAATCCAAAATCACTTTTTGGTCCGACCCGAGATTTGAACCCAGGACCTCATTTCCTGCGGTTGAACACGCTACCGCTAGACCAAGGAGGCGTAGCCAGTTTTTTTTTTTGTCTAAGCAAACACATATTTATATTTTTCCTCTGAAAACATACCTAATTAACATTTTGATAATACACGAGTTTCCATATTACTTGCCTACTAATGCTTAACAATACAAAAATATAGATGATATTCTCCGTAAACAATAATTTTATTTATTGGCTTGCCAAAAATAGCTGACACATAAAAATACCCATAATAATTCAGCTATAGATGAGAAAAAGTGTAAGTATACCGACCTATTTTACTGGTAAGCATTAAAACAACATTTTCCAATATAAAAAGCGTCTGCGTCATATAAAATCTCGTAAAAAATATTCTCCATTTAAACCCAAATATTCTGTGTTATTTTTATACGCTGTAAGAGTTGCCTCGCATGTTATACAAGAATACAAGGATAAGAAGGCAATAAAGAAGGAAATTTCGCGAACTGAGCTCGGTATAAATCCGTGAGTGATTCACACCTGCCTTGAGGACGTCTTGAAAGCCTTAGCAAATACTACAAGATTTCTATAGCGCCTTGGCAAATATTATATCTATAAAACCTACTGTCATTGGCAGACTCGCTTGGAAATATCAGTAGCATTGCGGTTATATTTTTACTCCTCAAAAAGAGAGCTTATAGATTTGAAGCCCATACCTCCTATACGAATCAACTAAAACAAGCTTCCTCCTTTTTCAAGTGGGTATATAATAAACGTGTCCTTGTGGTGTAATCAGTCCGGTTGGTAAATTACAGGTTATATTTCCGCACCAGATAAATCTCGGGTTATAAAACAAGCATTCATTTGGTGGTCAGGTTATAGAATACTCATCGTGGTCAACGCTTTAACGTGTTTCCGTTAAACCGTTGATCTCCCTCCTAGTTAAAAAAAAATCGGCACTAGTCCCTCCCTCTTACCCACCACTGCAACTCCTGCTCAGGCATGTCCCGGGCAATCGCTTTAACTGTCTTGGATCCCGCAACAAATTTAATCAGAAAGAAAAAAACGGCCAAGTGCGAGTCGGACTCGCACATGAAGGGTTCCGTAGCAGCAAGTATTTTAGTTGATTAAATGAAAGGTAAATTGCGGTTTACGGTTTATGACGTATTAAAAAAAAACTACTTACTAGATCTCGTTCAAACCAATTTTCGTTGTTAGTTTACATGGTAATGTACATTATATTTTTTTTTTAGTTTTATCATTCTCTTATTTTAGAAGTTACAGGGGGGGACACTCATTTTTCCACTTTGGAAGTGTCTCTCGCGGAAACTATTCAGTTTAGAAAAAAATTATATTAGGAACCTCAATATTATTTTTGAAGACCTATCCATAAATACTCCACATGTATGGATACGATGAAAAAAAAATTTTTGAGTTTCAGTTCTATGTATGGGGAACCCCTAAAATTAGTATTATTTTTCTATTTTTGTGTATAAATCTTAATGCGGTTCACAGAATACATCTACTTACCAAGTTTTAACAGTACAGCTCTTATAGTTTCCGAAAAAAATGGCTGTGACATACGGACGGACAGACAGACAGACATGACGAATCTATAAGGGTTCCGTTTTTTGCCATTTGGCTACAGAACCGTAAAAAGGAGGAGTTAGAAATGAATAGTTCCACTCCCGGTTATGAGATTCCTTATATTAGTCGTTACGAATAGTCAGACGCCTAATGGAATATGACAATATGTATATTAGTTATTAGGTGAGACAGTAGACCGTCGTTTAATTCTGGTAATTAACCGCAAAAGGTAAAATTGTGATAGATGGGTTATCGACCACGATATAAATGAGAAAATGTAAGGAAAAAAAGGAAAACAATAAAATGAAAACAAAACTTGGACAATTATTAAAGAAACCTTATTATTGCGTGGAATGTTCTTCCATATAATATTGCTCTTGATTTCTTAAGTTCGTAAGGACTTTGACCGCGCAAATATTATACCTTGTACCAAATATATGTACTATCTTGTAAGGTTTCATCTAAACAAACAGTTCTTGTAAGTAACAAGCAAATATTAACTTTGAGTAAGTAACTGAGTAGATATTATTTACTAAAATGAGACTTAACTTTTCTTTTTCAATATATTTCAGTGATTTTGCTTTTTGTAATACAGTGGTATAGCTTATCGGTCTATTTATATATAAATGAATGTTTGTTTGTATGTCCTTTATAGAATCGTAAACTATGCATTTGATCATGTGATTATCTAAATGGATAGGATAAAAAGCGATAAAATATTAGTTCATCATCATATCAGCCGAAAGACGTCCACTACTGGACAAAGGCCTACCCCAATCTCTACAATTGCCGGTCTTGCGCTATTCGCATCCAGCAGTTTCCAGCGACCCGCACAAGATCATCGGTCAATCTTGTAGGGGGCCTGCCCACGCTGCGTCTTCCGGTTCGTAGTCGCCACTCGAGAACCTTTCTGCCCTAACGGCCGTCGGTTCTACGAGCTATGTGCCCCGCCCACTGCCACTTCAGTTTTGCAATTCTTCGGGCTATGTCGGTGACTTTGGTTCGCCTGCGGATTTCGACATTTCCGATTCGATCCCGCAGGGAAACTCCGAGCATAGCCCTCTCCATTGCTCTTTGGGTGACCTTGAGCCTTCTGATAAGGCCCATAGTGAGCGTCCACGTCTCTGTTCCGTAAGTCATCACTGGCAACACACACTTGATTGATTATGGCATATCCTCCCAAATGATGGACACAAATAAACCGCGGCCCCCAGTCCCCGGCAGTCCTGCTATTCCCAGCCGTGGTAACAGCCGTGGTTAAGGGCAGGGGGTGCTAAGAAAATATTAGTTAGATAGATAAAATATAGATAACGGTGGTCGTAACGTTTAAAATAAAATATGCATCGATTTTTTCTAAAACAAACATTAAATATACTCACATACCTATTCATGACAGAAAAATGGATACATTCCTTATTAAGAAAAACATATTTTTATCTAAATCTCCAATAGACTTTTTTATGTGTGGGGCCTCATATTAAATTACAAATACAGTTTTCGATTTAGATATAAATATTATACAATAAAAAATACAATATAAGATTATATAAAAAAAAACATCAGATGAGTAATTGTGCTTATTCCGTTCACGAGCTTAAAATTTGTGGAAATCTAAGGTATTCAGACACAGATAAAGGCCAGTGAAAACAGGCCTAAATAAATCAATCTTATCCGTTAGTAAAAAGATAAATTAACTATAGTTAGTCTATTTGAAAGCAATCTAATGTATTGTGTCTCTCTATACCTTCCATTTCCAGACCTTAAATCAATAGCAGTAGTAGTTACTACATAATCCTAGTTGATAACGAAGGTACTTATCTAGTTTAAATTAGTACCATTGCTAATAGGTCAATGTATATGGTCATTAGTTAACAACTCACGCCGCACTAACAGGGACATTTCTAATTAAAACTTGTTAGTAGTTAGCAAACTGGATGAACGATCCTAAAACTTTTATATTTATTCGCTCCAACTAATTTTGATAACAATTTCTGTACAGCTATAGAACGGAATGTTCAGTGATCGTATCGATTATATGGTTATTAAGAATCACTATAATTGAATATTCTTATTACTAACAATTTTGATTAGATCGGTGTAAACATCTATTAATAGCACTAGATGTAAAATAACATCTGAAAACAATTCACCCCAGTCTCGAAAAAAATGTTTACACTGCTAATAGATTGCCTATGTATACCCAAGTACCAATGTATATAATATGCAATTTGGATACGAATAATAAAGCAGGCCACTGGGTGGCTCTACATATTCGAAAGGCATTGGTGAATATTTGGATTCATCATTCACCTGCTCGATTACATCTAGAGTTTTTAAAAAAGAATTTTAAAACAAGAACTAGAATTTGAAAAATGAAACTGGAATGTTGATAGGATTCAGAATGATTGGACTTCAGTTTGTGGTGAATATTGCATTATGTATTTGCTATATAAGTTTCGGGGATTTACAATGCATAGTTTTACAAACATATTTACAATGAACACATTGGACAGCGATATTTTAGAAGATGAGACGGTCCGCTTAAGTTATGTGATTCAGTAAAGCGGGGTAGTCCATAAACAACGGGCATCTGATCCCAAATTAAGATTAATTAAGTACACAGCGATGATTAAATATGAAGACCAGTAAATATAATCACTTCTACACACGAAAGGTAATAAGTACTTAGAAAGTAAAACGTAAGTATCGCAAGAAACTACACCGTATTTATTGTTGTAATTTTATAATACCGTATAATATAAACCGTATAATAAAATCAAAGACGTGTCCATTCTCGTTTGTTTATTTTGTTGAAGTAATTGTAAACAGGCTAGGTGGGTCCACGACAATTGGTCGACAAATATTTGATCGACATGACAATTAGTCGACAAATGTTTAGTCGACATTTATTTTGGTCGAAATTCATAATTCGTCGACAAATCAATTGGACGACAAATCTATCCAAGGTAACGATCTACTATCTACCTTCATGGATCCTATGGACTGTAATACTGTATTTCGAAGTTCAAAATAGCGATGAACTGTAGCCCTAAAGTACTGAAACGCGACTCACGTTAGTGCGAAGGCAAGGCAAGGCATGCCATTATGGAGATATCCATGGTTAATGTTTTTCTAGCGCTCGGGGGCCGCTGCCGCGGCACGCTCGCTACGCTCGCTCGCCTTCGCGCGCCAAATGGTCACCGTTCTAACCTAACCTAACCCAAACGATGTGGAATACTTTTCGCACTAACGTGCATCGACTAAATATCAATGTCGATGAATTTACTGTCGACCAAATGATTGTCGACTAATTGTCATGTCGACCAATTGTCGTTCGATCAGTTGTCTGGGTCCGGGCTAGGTTACCTACATAGAATGAGCATACGTAATAAGGTCATTGGCAAAAGCCAGTATTATTACAACGCTTAATTACTTTAATTGCGATAAACACAAAATTATCAGAGAAGCTATTATAATCTCTAATAACATATCAAATTCCAAATCTAAACCAACATATTAAACACATACGAGGGTACACCTACGGCCCAAACAGTTTTAAATGTAAATACAGACATGCCTCCTTAAAACTCTACCCTCCTACCCTTATACCGCACTGGCTTTTGGTGTCACCATCGCGTCGCCACTTTTCTCTACCCACTTGAGCGTTTCAAATGCTCGGGATTTAAAAGTGAGGACAGTCGTCAAAACTCCAGCACAGTTTAATGAACTCGGGAATGCGGGATTACAACCGAAACGGCAACGCTGAGGGCAGTTTTAATCCGCTACAATTAAATGTTTTACTAGACCGAGAGAACATTGATAAATCGTTTTTGAAGTAAACTGCTCGGAAACTAGTTTCAACAGACGGCTTATTCCAATTCCATTTAGATAGTTATGATAAATAGTATTTTCCTCACACAAGTCGTGGGAGCTAAATGTTATAAATGGGTTGCTATAGTAGCCGTAGGAAATAAACTGTCAAGTTTCACGATTCTCCGTATATTTTGTTTTCTATTACGTTATATTTTCTTACAACTAAAAGGTTACAAATAAAATATTTCTTATTTATTATTAAATCATTCTTTGTATTAAAATATGCAATAACAACGAAAATCAATAACCAATTTTGAAGCTGGAATCACTTTCCCGATACCCAAATATATGACAAAATATATTACCTTAATATAAATGCGACATTTGATATTGTTTACATCGATGTCACTGTAATAAATGTGATTTATAAGAGTGAAAATATGAAGCGACCCAAAACCGTATCGTTAGTGAGACAAAAACTATCCTTTTTGGCGTGACGCCAAGTTGAGCCCGGCCGAATTGTCATCAATATAACTTATCATACTACCCGCCGCGGCCGACTTTTGCCGAACCCCACATCTGTGTCCCAAACTTTTGTTCAACGTTGACAAATTCCTCACAAAACATTTATGCGAGATACACATACATTTCGTAGCCGCCTCTCAGGAAGTGGAGGAGCTGTTTACTGATTGAACAAATATACATATTGATGCGCAAACTAGCACAGGAAACACCGTTCTGCGAGTAGAAACCCGCCGGAAACAGCCCTTATATATGTACATACATATATATCTACATAACCACAACTGCGATAGTTTGATTGAGAACATTCTTAAAGCGGACTACCACATACTAAGGTTTGATCCACATATTGACACAATTCGGAGATAGCAAATCAAACGTAATCGGTCGGGATCTAGATCTATTTATTTTGATTTGGTATTTCATAAAAAAAGCTATACGCCAAATCATATCCCCCACAGTACACCAACATTTCCATGCAAACTGATGTAGCGTACGACCTCAGGGCGGCTGTGTCTCAAGCCATCCGTTTGTTCGTAGACCTAAGTAGTCCCTCGCCACTCCCAAATTTAGTGGGTCAGGCATCAATAACGCTTATCTTCGGTCTGGTCACGACAGCTCACACAGTAATTTTACTATACAGACAAGGAGATATTGCAAATTGATATTTTTATACAGCTTCACAATTTATGAGACGGCTAACTTAGAAATTATGGGCTATGAGCCAAAAAAGTCTCGGCATTCATCACAGTATCATAAAAAATTAACAATGTCTTAAGTACACTCTATATTGTGTTTGCCTACTAAATAATTACTCTAATTGGACCAAATCCCGTGTTCATGCCCGCTTGAGTATGTTTCGCCGGACCGTCTCAACTGGGTCGTGTTGAAACCGGTAGTAGATGAACCCACTGAGTTTGTTTCGCTGGGTCTTCTCAGTTGGGGCGCATTGGATCCGGTGGTAGCATTAAAGCGCGACCGTCGTTATTAACACAAGGTCCGTCATAATAATAATACCTTTAATATAGACAGAACCATTGACAATATGTAGTAAAAATATTAGACTTAAACTAGATAATTAAACATAATCTCTTGACAATAACTTGATACGAGCTAGCTAAATATCATTTCTGTAATAAAATAAATTTTATAAATGTTTTCATACAAGATGTACCTAAATATCTATGTTACTAGAAATAATATCTAATGTATACAACTATATTACTACAAACATGTTCTGACTATTTACAAGCGCTTTTTTAAAGTCTACGTGAATAAAAACCTTTTTTATTTTATTTTATTTTATTTATTGTGTACGTACAGCAATATTTTAAAGCATCTCTGCTGATATTAATGAATTCAACGCTGCTAGCTTTACAAAATTCTACATCGTCAGGCATACATGTACCGTTATGTAATGTTATTTAGGGCATGCTGCATGCATTTTTTAATTTGCGCAGTTTATATTTATATGGACCATAATGACATCCACTTTGCATTAGCCATTTGCACGATCTTTCCACCTTATAATTCAGTAAACGATAAATTAAGGTAAACATTTCCAAACTAGCTTAAATCGCCGTGACCCGTGACGCTCGGGGCCGTCGATTTTCTGATCTCACGCTCCCAAAAGCAATGATGGCACATTTTAAAATTCTCGATCGAAAAGTTATTAACTAGATAAAGGAAAGTCTGGATTGAAAAGGTTCGAAGGTAAAGGTCTACCAATTGAATTGTTCATCAATGTCGAACACATAGATTTATTTTCCATAATTTTATTTTATTTACGTGGGTCGTGGAATCTGTAACTTGCAAACGTACCTCTGTAATGTGTAATTTTTTAAATTTAACAGCATGGCAAATGATTAATTGGGTCACCATAGAGGTAAGTGTTTACTACCACCTGTGGGCACTCGCAACACCATAGAGCGGCAGGTGTGTTGTCGGCCTTTAAGAAAGGAATGGAGGCCTTGAAGGTTGCTTATATTAATTGATTCCACGATTATTATTTAGTTACTAGTTAGTAACTGAGTACACCCATCTATTAAAAATAAAAGGCTTTACATACGCTCATATCTAGACAACCGCAAATTTATTAAACCGAATATTAATTGTGTTGGATAACTTGATATAAAAACCGCCCAAGTGCAAGTCGGACTCGCCCATGAAGGGTTCCGCAGCAGCAAGTATTTCAGTTGATTAAATGAATGGTAAATTGCGGTTTACGATTTATGACGCATTAAAAAAACTGCTTTCTAGATTTCGTTCAAACCAATTTTCGTTGTTCATATATTTTTTTTAGTTTTATCATTCTCTTATTTTATAACAGTTTACAGGGGGGGACACTCATTTTTCCACTTTGGAAGTGTCTCTCGCGCAAACTATTCAGTTTAGAAAAAAATATTTTAGGAACCTCAATATCATTTTTGAAGACCTATCCATAAATACCCAACATGTATGGGTCGATGAAAAAAAATTTTTGAGTTTCAGATCTATGTATGGGGAACCCCCAAAATTATTATTATTTTTCTATTTTTGTGTAAAAATGTTAATGCGGTTCACAGAATACATCTACTGATCAAGTTTCAACAGTACAGCTTTAGTTTCGGAAAAAAAATGGCTGTGACATACGGACGGACAGACAGTCAGACATGACGAATCTATAAGGGTTCGTTTTTTGCCATTTGGCTACGGAACCCTAAAAATGAACGAATGGATTAGAAAATAATCCTACACTGATTTTATGTTATGTTTTATGAATGAAACGGGTCTAATGAATATTAAATTCACATCAGCGCTAAAATATTTCATTGAAGTTCATCGAGAAATGTGCTATCAAATAAGGCTGAAAAGAGCGTGGTATATTATGGCAATGTTTCCCAATTTTTGTAGAATTTTCGTTCGTAATACGTATTAATAAACAGAGGAATAATTTAATTACTAAAAACAAACGGCGTGATGTCATGTCTTGTTATTTTTAGGGAGTAATTTACTTATGTTTACAATCTATTTTAATCATATTATTCACACACGGCATTCTGATCCCAAATCAAGCAGAGCTACTCCTATACTACTTTTCTTTTATAAATACATACTTATATAGATAATTACACCCAGGCTTAGGACAAACAGACATGTTCATGCACACAAATACTTCTTCTGGGTTGGAATCGGACCCAGGACTTGCGGCGTAAAAGGCTAGTATCTACCAACCACTTCAACCAGCAAAATTAAATTCGATTTGTACCAAGTAATTTTGTCCAATATACATATCACATATTTTTTTTTTTTTTTAGAAATAATCGTAACTTTAATATTATTTCTGTGCCTTCCAAAGCCCTAATTATATTTGAACGTGGCCGTATTGACAATCAATTCAGAGGATTTGACGAGAATTATAAGTTCCAATTTGTATTCTGTCTAAGGATTAAGTTCCAATCGTTACATATAACATGCGAAGTGCAGCTTCGATTTGCTCGAAATCTGTCATTTTGGTGAAATAAGATATAATGTAGATTAGTGATTTTTTATTCTAATAGTGTTCCTGGAGGCGGCCAATCTCCAATGAATGGAAAGGAATGAGCAGAAAAACACTCTCTTATACTCAAAATCCGATGATATCGTTATTTAACACTACCGGAAAGATATTATGTACAGAATGCTATGGCTATTAGTGTTTTTCATGACAGACAAATCCCAAACAAAATGGTTGAACGGCTAACCCAGAATTTGAAACCAGTGCTTCATTAACTACAGTTGCACACGTTACCCACGGCTTGAGCCCTCTGCTCGCCTCTATAGTCCAGTGAAGTAGTGAAAGCCTCCTAGGCTAACAATAGCGTCAAGTAAAAAAAAAAAAAATAGCACACGTTACCCGTAAGCGGTTCCCGTAGCTTTGGTCGTTTGTAAGTGATTAACAATCATTTCAGTTCTGCTTGAATATTTTTAACACTCATTTCTAACAATTCATCAGTCTTTCAATCAGATTTAAAAAAGTTCCAGAAAATGTCAATTACTGTCAATAAATATTGCCTACAGAATACACTTTCATTCACATTACATGTTCTTAAGAATTGAATGGATTTCTTTGTTAGAGTTTTGCTTTCAAAGAAATGAAAGCGTTATATATACAAAAGGATATTTCACAATGCATAATTAAATATATTTTGGTATTTCTTAAGCATATTCAATGTTTCATTGTGTATGATTGCATTCATATGTTGGCAATGTAATAATTAATACTGGACTGTTTTAGCCCCTGTTTAAGTTATTCGTTAACTTACGTAATATTGTAGAACTCCAGAATCTATAGAGCCGTTTTAAATCAATTATTACAGGTGCAAGTGCTATTCTTAGTCATGACAAACCCTTAAATTTCAATACTGAAAGTAAATCAAATTGTGGCATATTGTATGTTGAAATCATTTGTAAATTGTATATCTTTTGTAACTTTTATAACGAAAATGTGTATGTATAGTGGACCTATAAATAGTAGACCACATGGGTTCAGTAAATACTATTCCATATACCAACTATAGTAACTTAGATAAGTGTGACACATACATAAAAATTTGGACCTATTAGCAAAGGTCCAAATTTTTATTTAGAACAAACTTGATCTTTTTATTATTGAACTTGATAAATTATTAATAGCGGTTATGAACTGCCAGGTTGACACTAATCAAATCAATTAAATCTGTATATATGCAATATAAAGAATAAAGTCCACACACACAAGTTTGTGAAAATGTTCCAGATCTAAGACCTAAACCAATTTTGCCTGTGAAAAGCAGTTAAGATAAATTCGTTATAGCCGTTTTTGTGACCAATAGTACATATACAATATGTATATATGTCCAGTAAAGTAGGATACACTTTATTTATATGCACTCCAGAGTCTTTTGACGAGGTGGTAAGTGCTTTTACGAAAGCTTTTATTTAAAAAAAAATCTTGTGAAATAGATTTCTTAATTCCGTTTACTTTGTGGAAGACATCTAAGCTTAACTAAAAACTTTGACAAGGGAAAAGGTCTCAACTTTGAAAACAGTTATTGCCTGCGTAATTATGTTAAAATTACAACATTTCTAAATTTGCCGACAGTAAATGTTTTCCTGTACTGAGGCATTGAAGTTCCGTTCACCCAACCTAAATGATTTGCGGCAACATTGACATACGGCAAAATTTTGTGTATAATGTAATAATAAATAGTTTGCGCGTTGTAAACTTTAGCACTGTACACCAACTTGATACTAATTGCAATTTATACAAGCGTATATTCAGAGAAAATATGATATTATATAACAACTTGTTTATTTTTTCGTCTCGCCCGCTTACTCTGGCCGGGGGCCAATAATATCATTATCGCCGTCCAACTTAGCTGTATGTGTTTATGTTGAAGTTATGTAATTCTGTAAGTACATTGCTAATATTTGGCCCTATTATATACGAATGTCTTTTTATTTTCTTTATCTTCCAAAACTAACTATAGTAATATATAAATATAATCATTGCTCTAACCTATTGCGTCGAGCTACTAGCATTAATCAGGCTACTGCCTTCTGATCTCGAAATCCTAAGGGTACCACATTGCATTAGACTAATAGGTACAGACGCTAGCACATCAAGTGGGTTAGTTTTCAATTGGGGAAGTTTTTTAAATTTCCCCAATTGAAAGTGAACCTTATGCTTTTGTGATAAAGTTGAAGAACTATAAAAGAAATTTGTCAGATTGGGGTAGCTGGATGTGCTGGCAACCTACATTGATTGCTATCCGCACTCTTGAAGGCACGGAAAATAATAAACAAAATACCAATCCTTCATCATCTTGATAAACAAAATACACAAAGCTGAACTATTCTTTATAACTCCCATTAAAGTCAAGCTAACGTCCCTATTCTCTCACTACACAATAAGCACATTAACACCGTCCCACAAACAAAGAAAGATGTTTAGGTATGTCTTATGTGTGGAAGAAACAAAAGGGCTCAAAAGTGTTTACGTAAACAAAGCCTTAATGGCGACACATTGTAATGAAATCTCGAGGCGACATATCCATCAATCTGGCTCTTTGCTTATACTACGCTTAACTAATCAATTTTATTTTCAGAGGTATTAAAACTTTAGTTAGGTGGTAGCTAGTGGATAGTCCCTTAGTCATCTTTTACGAAACCCACGGGATGGTATGGTGCTTTTATTATTTATTTTTTAAAGACAACGCCCCCACTAGGGATTTTAATCCTTGTGTCGCGGGGTACTTTTTACAAACATATAATTGACGGACACAAAGTACATCCAGACTCAGAACAACTATTTATGTGTCACACAAATAGTTGCCCTGCGCGGGATTCGAACCTGGGACACGAAGCGGCGAGGCGACTGCCTTAGCCGCGGCGCGTGCAGTCATTTCTAGGCTGGAACCCACATACCACCATACATATAATAATATAATAAAATATCTGGGGACAATGTCACACAGATCATCCTAGCCCCAAACTAAGCAAAGCTTGTACTATGGGTACCAGGCGACGATATACATACTTATATAGATAGATAAATACATATATACATAGAAAACATCCATGACTCAGAAACAAATATTCGTGCTCATCACCCAAATATTTGCACTTACCGGGATTCGAACCCAGGACCACCAGCTTCGTAAGCAGGAGCACTACCAACTAGGCTATAGTGACCGATACATAATTCATATATTAATAAAATAAAATAATAATTAAGTAACTAAATTGGCAAAGACAAATAATGATCATTTTTATTAAATGGACGTAAGAATTGAGACATCGTCCTTAATGACAACGATATTAAGTCCTTAATGATATTTGCCATGTCCCCATAAAGTTAAAACGTGCTTATACCTCGAAATTTTTAATTAAGTTAAGCCACCGTGGGACAAAGTTTCATGTAATTTAAGAATAACAAAATGGACGCCATGAGCCACAAAGTTAAAAAAAAACATATAAATATACACGTATTCTACAACGAAAGGTCAAAGTTAGAAGTATCGTAAATAACATTCGGATTAAAGAAGAATTCTTGTTTCCTTTACAAAGGTATTATTAAAGACTAAAAGATGTTGAAACTTTATCTTACTCTTTTATCAACATTGTTTTATCAAATAAGGATATTATTAGAAAAAAAGGGCCTATATCTAGGGCCTTTTTATTATCCATCGTGCAGGTACATATATCCTGAAAATGGATATTAGGATGTGCGCATTTGAAATTAATTGTCACTTACATAAAACGGTAGAGGAAAACATCGTGCGGAAACCTGCATGCATGAAAGCTCTTCGAAGTGTTATTGATGGTATATGAAGTCAGCCAACCCGCACTAGGCCAGCAGGGTGGCCTACGGCTACGAGCCATGGCCTCATTGTGAGAGGTGACCCTCGCCCTGTGTCACCTCTCACAATGAGGCCATGGCTCGTAGACCACCCCACTGGCCCCGGTGACCCTCGCCCTGCAATCCCACTGCAGGGCGAGGGTCGGATGGTAGCAATGGACAGGCTGTAATGGGCTGCATTATTATTATTTACTAGCTGTGCCCCGCGGTTTTACCCGCGTTAAACTTTATAAATAATAGCCTATGTGTTATTCGGATATATAAGCAATATTGCTATAAAGTTTCACCAAAATTTGTTAGGTAGTTTTAACGTGAAAGAGTAACAAATATCCATCCATACTCACAAACTTTCGCATTTATAATATTAGTAGGATATTATTTATATACATTATTTTATCTTACTTTTAAATCGACATTGTTTTATCAAATAACGATAGTATTACAAATTACAGGCACTAAATATCTATTTTCTCTACTCTAGACAAAATGTATGAAAATGCAATTCTACGCAATCATGAATATTGATGTGAACAAGCATGTAATAAATGCGTGACATGCCATACATAATAGTACGAGATTTGATGATACTATTTCCACGTTCATATCATTTTTGTTGGTTATTGCAGTCAGAGACATCCTTTTATGTTTATTTTACCTTTTTTTTTCTAGCGGGATACTCGTAAGATTGCCATTTAAAAGTCACAGCTTAAATGACAATACTACGTAAGGACCTTTCATTGGCATAGGTAAATGAGTTATTAATTAGTTTCCTCCGAGCATAGAATAGGCTATGCTATATTTTCAGGGAGACATTTTTGCACTATTTTTTAACATTCGTGCTATAGATAATTTTAAGAGTTTTCATACTACGGTATTAACAAATAGCGATGGCCATTATTTTAATAAAACTTAAAATTTTGATATGTTAAATAATCCGGGTGAAAAGTATTTAACTAAAAACCAGATGATAGTTACAATTGTGCCGTCATCTTCTCAATCTTCCATTTTAATGATGGGCTGAAATAATCACACTAATATTATAAAGACGAAAGTTTGTGAGTGAGTAAGTGTGTATGTTAATTATTCTTTCACGCAAAAACTACCTGATGGATTTTGATGTAATTTTGTAGTAATATAGCTTATAGATTTATAGATAGAAAGTTTAACGCGGGTAAAACCGCGGGGCACAGCTAGTATTAAATAAGTCCAATAACGTAAACGTCATACCCTTACAAATTCGGGTTTGAGAATGAGGGCTGCTTAAACTAAGTAAAGTTACTCTTATCCTCAGTCGGTCGCACTAATTCGAATAATTCGATCCTGAGTATCCACTGACCTAAATAAGTAAATCCTATTACAGGTTCTTGTTTGTTAGTTTAATTTAGTTGGACACCCACTTCTTCCCAAGTATCACAAGTTACCAACTTAGCATTTACTGATTTGGTGACTTTCAGGTAGAGAACGCAAAAAATAACTCTCTGCGTGTCTGTATAGCCGGTTTACACAAATTTTATGTTTACCTTTAGAGTACTGTATGAAATTTCTTTCATATACCTGCAAGAGTATATTAATAGAGAAGAGAAAAGATTTACATATTATAAATATACAGTTCATACATAAATACAAAGAAATATACATATAAAGAATAAACATACATCAATCTAAACATAAAATTCCAAACTAATATCATAATCATAAAAGATTCGATATTTTGTAAATTTATTTGTTTGTAATGGATAAACTAAAAAACAAGTTAAAAAATCTTTCATCTTAAGTATAATTGAGCAACATGGGCTGTACGATATTATAAAAAAAATTGAGATCGAGCAATCTACGAAAATTACAATAATGTAACCCAAAGTCGTTCTCTCAAAAAATTGCCTGTAAAAGACACTACTATCTATGTACCCGTGCAAATGCGATCACTAATGTCTAAGATAAAGAGGACAGATTATGTACTGTCGATCTTTTTTGAAAATAGAATAGGAATTAGAAACAGAAGTCAGGCGGCAGAGAGTTTCACAACGTGACCGCTTGGAAATTGTAGGAATCTTAGAATCGGTTTTGTGGAAAGGAAAACTAAGGAAAGATTTAAGGTATGACCTACGAAGAGCATCAGCAGAATGTGTAAAGAAGAATCGCTCTCATAGTTAGCAAAGAGATTTAGAATTATAAATTAGGTACATAATATTATAAAATATTAAAAAGGAGACTTCGGCTACTGTTCAACTTGGAATAGCCGAATTAGGAGCCACTTGAAGTTTATGCGAAAGTAAGAGACATGGTCGTATTTACGTAGATTAAAATTAAAATAGATACATCAATTTTACAATCCTCTAATTTTATTTAATACCTGCTTGGTGGTGGTAAAAAAAACAGCCCCAACCGTAGTCCAATATGGGTCGTATAAAAGTTTGGGCAAAATCAATCTTAAATATATTCTCTTTAGTCATCTACTATTTTAGTCTCTGTGATATACGTATCCATAGAAAATTCTCCCTCCAATAAACCACACAAGCGTTATCACGTTTCAATCTAAAATAAACTGTCAACTTCCATAAACCTACCATAAAACAAATTGTAAAGGAACCCCGAATACAACAAACTAAACCCCACAAAGGCAACCCAATTAAATAAAGCAATTACTGGTGGATATTACTGGGGATGTAAAGGGTTTATTATTGAAAAAGTTTTAATAATTGCAAGCACGTAGGCCGTGTGAATTGGAACGTGCTGAGTTTCGATTCCGATGGATTGCAGCACAAATGAACGCTCCACCTTTGTGAATGCGTTTGTATATATAAGTCCTAGTTGGATGGAATACATATTGTGTACAGACAAACTCATATTGAACTTAGTGTAGCGAATGAAATCTGCCTATTACTGAATTGAACAGTTGTAGAACCAGAGGCCGAGTTTTTCAGTAGAATATCATCGTTCTCGGTACACCGATGGAGCAGTATAAAATCAAGATATCTTTGCAAAGTAGGACTTTCCTGTAATCCTTGCTAAACCAGTCACACAAAAACCAACCAAGTGTTCTGACAGTTCAAGACTAACAATAGCAATATCTAAAATTATTCTTTATTTCAAACTACTTTTTAGGGTTCCGTACACCCTAAAAAACAAGATTCCCATACGGATTGCGGCTCACATGGAAAATCCAAACTATTCCACTGATTTCATAATTATTATGTAGGAGGTAAATGCCGGTTTCGCATCTCCTATTAATTTTGGGGAGACCCATCTTAAAAATGTTTTTTTCACTAAAATCAAAACATTGTCCACGGACGTGGCAGATATTTATAATGATCTACTGTTAAAAATCAAGGAGGCATATAACTTATACATTTGTACGCGAAAATAACCTCATTCTGAGGTCAGTGACAAACATTTACCTAACTCAAAAAACGTGCTCAAGGTCACCATACATTTGTTTATAAGTTTAAAATGAAAATTGGTAACGGAAGGAACTTTGTTGGTCTGTCGCAAGCCTTTTTACATCTAAGCCACTGTGTGTCTAAACTGCGGGATATCACTCAGCCATTCTGCCGCGAATAATTGTATCGTAATCCACGTGTATTACGAGTATATCTATATTTGATATTGAATCCTAAATATCTTTAAAACTACGATCCAGAATATCAATTTTTACTTAACATCGGCAAATTCCTACGTGAATAACGTCGAAAGCCAGTAAACAAATAAAGGAGATAGAGTGAACACTGGTACAATGGGAAACGGCTGTCTATTTGTGATCGCTCTGAAAACCCAGTTGTCACTAAAACTAAACAACAGTATAGACATAAGAAGCCTTGAAACTGTCAAGGATACCAAAAGTAAGCTAATCGTAGCGCAACTTAGACAGAAAGTACTTGGGTTTAATTTAATTTACTAACGACTAAAGCCTTCAAACCACAACTCGATAAATGCGAGTGTCAGCAGAATGATGAAGTTCTTTGAAGTTGACATGACCTTTAAATCCCTCTGAAATAGAAAACATAATTATTAACTATATAGATCGCCCGCTTCACAAATCGTGTTGGAGAATCAAAGAAAGGTCGCCCTCTGACATTAGTGTAACTTATGTTTTTTTATTTTTTGCTAAACTGTCCACTGAGATACATATTTGTCAGATCCTATGAATAAAACAATACTTACGTATGTGTACAGACTACCGAGCTACCCGAATCTGTCACAATTCTTTTATAGATTTTCAACTTTATCACAAAAATATAAGGTTCAGTTTCAATTTGGGAAATTTGACAGATTGGGATAGCTTTAAGTGCTGGCGTCTGTACAGTCATAAAATTACATTTCTTTAAATAACACTTTGGTTTAGCTTCTCTTTTGTTTCTGTTTTATTTCTATATGCTAGTCATGTTATAAAAACAGTGAGGTGTGAGTTGGACTTGTTCTTTTATGATTCTGTACATATGCGACCGCATTATTAACACCTGAATGAAACATATTTGTTTGCTTTGGTCATACGTTAGAAAGTGCAATGGATAAGCGTTGTCATACGTTATTATTTAAACAAAATAGCAGTAAGTATCTGAATAATGTACGGATTAGATTATAATTAAGCTTTGTGACCCTATAAAAAATAACCAAGTAATGACCACTTTTCTATCCAAATTCTCTTTTGTAATTTAAATTTAATAAGAAGTGATTAAGGAAAACATTGACAAAAATATAACATTGAATTTTGTGTGTGTTAAATCCTTGAAGAGACGAAGTTATTAACAGATAATGAAGTGTTAAAGTTTAATGTTCCTTTAAAGAATATTGGTAAGTTTTTAAATAACATTCCCTAATTTATATAAAACAACACATGGCTCATAAAATCCCCGTATGATGAGACATGTATGATTAAATACCAAACTATTCTAAACTATGGTAATTTTACATGGAAAATCTTCAAATCATCATAATCATCATCATATCAGCTGAAAGACGTCCACTGCTGGACAAAGGCCTCCCCCAAAGATCTCCACAATTGCCGGTCTTGCGCTATGCGCATCCAGCTGTTTCCAGCGACCCGCACAAGATCTTCGGTCCATCTTGTAGGGGGCCTGCCCACGCTGCGTCTTCCGGTTCGTGGTCACCACTTGAGAACCTTTCTGCCCCAACGGCCGTCGGTTCTACGAGCTATGTGCCCCGCCCACTGCCACTTCAGTTTTGCAATTCTTCTGGCTATGTCGGTGACTTTGGTTAGCCTGCGGATTTCGAAATTTTTCAAAAATATAATAAAAACCTATAGACTTCCAAGGTGAAGAAACTCCAATAAAACAACACATGCCATATGAGACCGCAATGTAATGCGATATGTAATTAAACTTCAGCTAAGGGAAGTAAGCGCATATGTGTTACATTATTTCCATAGCGATAAATCAGGTGCTAGTAACCGTTCAGCGACAAAATCTGTCGGAAGTTAATTAATTACTTCGTACGCTGAAATTGTTTACCCCGAGGACATACTTGTACAGTGTTCGCCGTCAGCGCTAACTAGGTTGAGAACACTTTAAAATAAAAAAGATTAAAAGATGCATCTTTGCAACTCAAGCATTAATTTTTTATTATATTTTTCTGCTAACTAGATTATCCTACTAATATTATCTATAAATGTGAAAGCATTGTAGATATATGGGTGTTTGTTAATCTTTCCCGCAAAGACTACATTTATATGAAACTTTAATAATATCCTGGGACATTATTTACACACGGCCATCTGATCCCAAACTAAGCAGAACTTGTACTATGGAAACCAGATAACTGATATATTACATATACTACTTTTCTTTTGTAAATACATACTTATATAGATAATTACACCCAGACTCAGGACAAACAGACATGTTTATGCACACAAATATCTGATTCCCACCCACTCCGGCGTGAAAAGCAAGACTTTGAACCTCATGATTATACTTTTTGGACATATCAAATTTTGGTTTCACTACGACGTTATTATGATCTGTTTTAATGAAAACTATCAACTACTTTAATCTATATCCACCACTACACTAACAGTTGTGAATATAGATTGTACTATTTGTAAGTTAAGTACTGACATCGCAACGTCTTGCTAAGTCACTCAATCTCATTTAAAATTATAATATTCTACCTCAATGCTGCTGCTATTTATAGAAAGATAAGTACTATATCTAAACTGAATAAAATTAATAATGAAACCATAATTAAGTGAATACGGAACACAATAAAATCCAAATTAAATTACAAACCTTCAATACCCAAAGTCACTCGAATTCTACAGTAGTACAATTGCGAACATAATTACAAAAGCTTAATACATTGCATAGTTAAACATGAACAAAACAAACACCGGTTCCCGTACACAAGCAAACAATGTGTTCACCCGGTTCGTACATATTTACTGAATGGAATACATTACGACACACACGGGAATTATGTGGCTAAAATATGAGCCTGGTTTATAAGACAGGTAATCTCAAAAGGTTTTTATTACGATCAAATATCTTACATATAGCTAACTTGTTTGTGGAAGAATAAGGCCGTCATTTTAATTAATTTTAAATTAGTTCAGCTAAAATCTGATTAAATTATTTGCTAGATTGCCGACTGTTGAGGATGTATATGTATTTCCAATAAATAAATACATTTTGGTCAGTCAATTGGACTTCTTCTTGCCGATGATTGCTGCTATCGTAGACGAAAATATTTCCCGTATTATTTTATTGCTAACTAGTCACTTTGGCTCCCCAAGTTAAATTATATAACTGTTTTTATTATTAGGGAGCTCTAACGGCGACCGCCGTCGTCTACACCAACCAATCTTACATGTTTCATGACAAATACGAATAGTAACGTAGATTTTATTAATATGTTTTAATCATTTACTTTAAAACAGAACGGTGTTCCCCCACTTTATAGGACACCCCTTACGGGAACTTCATGTTCTTCGTTATTTTCCCAATCGGGGAGACTAATTCTGACGATTAAACTGAACGCCTATTAACATCGGAAGATCATTTATAATGTATGGGATGTTATTTGACGAAAATTTATAGGTTTTTAGTGCTCGTCCTACAAATATATACTCAGAAAACATAACCAAATATTAAGCGACTTTATTGACCGACTTGACACTAACGACATGGGATTAGATTGCTTTTATCTTATTTTATAACATAAACTATTAATTTTAAAAATATTATATATTTTGACCGTTTAATCTTTATTATCATATGATCTTTCTATAAATTAAGAATGTATTTCTACCAAGTAGAAATACATTCTTAAAGGCTTATTATTATAGTAATACTCAAGCTTGCAATTTTTATGTTTTATCTAATGCAATACATCCTGTGTTCTGCTACTGCATAATACTATTATCTGCGTTGGTATGCCAAAATATCTGCATAACGAAAACATTACGTTTTAAGAAATAATGTGAGAAATTTCTTTCAAACTCCACGAACCTTGAAAAAATGAGCGGCTGTATCACCCAACTTTTGCTTTTAAAAGGCCCTTCATATTTAACAAACGACGAAAGTTAGGATATTGTGTTTTGTGTGGTTAAAATTTATAGCCAGCTCTTAATATAAATTTGTTCTGTTAAGAGTACGCCATAAGGATCAAACAGTCAATTTATCTTAAGCGGGAGAGTGAATATACTTAACCTACATACAGTTACTTAAATATTTTACCATCGATATAAAATATCAACAAGGTCCTAACTTCGTTACAAGGTAATAAAAGATAGCGAAGTTACTTTTGCCCTTCGGTATTGTGTCCCTTTTAAGTCTTCTTCCGTTTTCCGGTCGCGCACAAATATAATAAGGGCGAGTATTACAATGAAACCTAATAACTACTAGTACTATTAACACAGAATAAAGAGGAGTGTGTTATCCAGTTTTCTCAGGTTTTTAATATATTATCAATTTTGTTGGTAGCGAAATAAAATCGCGTTATAGTACACGTTGGCACATAGCAAAGCTTTGCAAACACCACAATCGGTTGTTCTGAAACTATACTGCTCGTATTTTTATTTAAACGATCTTCTTCGGTTTGGTGTCAGTTCTCAAAATTAGCACGTTGTGAATTGGCGGAAAGACATTACATAATAAAAACATGATTGAAAAATATAGCCGTCTGTGAATGATGTCCCAGGATATTGTTATTATTTATGTCAATTAGAATCCTCTCATTAACGACTGTTGTAAAATCTTCTTCAGTGTCATTAGCGATATTATTGGGTGATTATTTTTTGCTTTTAAAGAACACAAATAAACACGCTTAAATATATATTAAAGGGGGCTTTTAATTCATTTTTAAACTATTATTTTATTGTAAACACAGAATTGTCACTCAATAGTGATCGACTAAAATGTTTTTCTAAACTAGATGCCGTTGTCAAAGCTTTTTATTAAATTACCTCTTTTTTTATCTCGGAGGACGCAAAGAAAATTTAGAGCTATGCGCTATTGTTTTTTACAATTTGAAGATAATATTTTCCAGTTAAACCGTTTTTTACAATATGTAATTTTTGTTTATTTAGGTGTTAATAGTAATAACATACTCAGTTTTCCAACCGGCCTTTTCAGAGAATCTCCGTGAAAGATCAAATTACAATTAACCGTGTCTAATAGCCACTTCGGTTTACACACACTGAGTGAATTCTAGCGTCTTCCCTGGCTACGCAAAAAGGGCTTGAGCGTCGCTAATTGATTTTAAAAATCGTTCAAGTTATTTTACGAAAAGCTTTTCGCTTTTCCTGTAATATATGTCTGGTATAATTGTAATAAGGTAATCTGTGATATTAGATTTTACTACTATTATTAGGAAATGTACCCGCATTCCCCAAAAGCGGTGACCTATAAAAGAAAAATTAACATATTTTTCATTATTCGTATATTTGTTTAATTTAAATACTTATTTCTTTAGATGTTTTAACATTTTATTTTTTTTTTTCAGGAGAAACCGACGAGCATGGCCTACCCACTGAGAAGGACAAGGGATGTGATACCAACCTCTACCTATACCATGTACGTAATTAAGTTCCTATTAACTAAGCCTAGTTAAGTATCCGTTCTTGACAGTATAACTACAATATAAAACGTACAAAACAGGGTTTATTAAAGAATGTAACGACAGAACTATGGTAACAGTTTGTGGGAAAATGACTGTTACTTATTAGCGAAGAGCTTAGAGCTCGTTACCACTGACATGATGTCTGTACTTATAACGTCTACGGCCTCTGTGTACGAACGAAGGCTTATCCCAGCGCGTCTGGAATATTAAAACATATTAATTATTCAGTCTGGGAGTTGCCTCTCAAAGCGCAGCTGCATTTAAAATTCCCATTTAACAAGTACATCATAATTTTCGTAGGTAAGGATTTTAATATTTTATGAATTAAGTCTAGGCAAAACGTACGAAATCTAATATCAACAGTTCCATACTATACTGGGTTCAATGCTAGGTGTAAGGCTAGGTTACCGGCGCTGACCAGTCTTTTTTTATAATTTCACATCATTTACATAGAGGATAGTTTAAAGTTACAATAAAAAAAACCGTAGCATAGGCGGTTTAACCGCTCGCATTATATTCTTCTATAAAATAGATACAAGAATTCTTATTAATTATTTCTTCTTTACGGTTCAATGTCACCTTAAAACCTAAATTTAGCGGATAGGTACGCCATTTTCATCTGAGTTTGAATAGCATGAGTACTGTAACTATCGGCAGATAAAAGTAAAGAAGCTGATGACTGTAATTGTCACTGATGTTCTTATCCAACAAAGAGTTCCCACTATAGTATTTCCAGCCAGACTCAAAATAAATATCTTTGGTTAATACTAACACGGCAAAGTAACAGTGGAAGGGTCCATAAAATAATGGTTTTTAGTTATCGGCCAGCAACCATCCTGTTCATATACACCCACAACATATGGCCAGTTGCTATTCTTAGCAGTCACAAGTAAATAGGTCTTTGAAAGCAGGAAATTTGTTTTCAGCTTTTTTGCTCATCAGAACTCACTTGAGAAATAAGTACATTATTTCTCTTTTTCAACAGTGGAAGGGACCATAAAATAATGGTTTTTAGCTATCGGCCAGCAACCATCCTGTTCATATACACCCACAACATATGGTCAGTTGCTATTCTTAGCAGTCACAAGTAAATAGGTCTTTGAAAGCAGGAAATTTGATTTCAGCTTTTTTCTCATCAGAACTCACTTGAGAAATACATTATTTCTCCTTTTCATTGCCGGGTAGCCAGCAACTCGGCCACGGAATAGTCCGCAACAAGCGGTCATGTGTTTAATGCAAAAGCTGTTTATCGTCATGTTTCTCACCTATTACTTATTTGACTGCCTTTTTGGCCCTAGGTTCAAATATCGGGTTCCCGGGGCTAAAAGTAGTATCCTCTCGGTAAACGTGGAGTTGTGTGCAAAATGTAACTATAGTTAATTATTGAGGAGATGGTTTGCCCAGCCCGTGTTGCGTAACAAAGCTCCTCAGCTAATCTTTCAAAGCAAAACGCCGCTTATTTCAACGGATTAGGGGATTAAACTAGTTATTAGTTAAGATTTCGTAGCGTTCGTATTACTTTAGGTACCTGCTATAACTAAAGCTATTTTCCATTATTAGAATTCTAATTAAAGATTACGCCTCGGTGCGCGGTGGTGTAGACAACTTGAATAATATTGTAATAAATCTAAGATAATAGACACTCCTATCCCAGCGAATACTTACTTATTCTTGCATGCCTGGGTCGGATTCAAACTAATCAAGTCAGACCTATAACTATGGCACTAGATACATATTAAAATTAAGTTATGCAACTAAATATTAATAATATTAATAAAGGATATACGCATTTATTTTTGTTATTAAGTTGTATTGTATTATACAGACAAAAAGGGATTTAAAAAAATGCGGGGCAGTCTTTGGGGACTGCCGATAGTAGTGAAAACATTTTTTTTCATTTCTCATACTCGGAAAGTCGTGTTATTTGATCCGAGTAGTGTAAGATGCTACTTCCCACCTTTGTGCGGTAAAGACTCATAGTAGTTACAACCCTCCTTATAGTGCGAATAAATTTAAAGAATTGAACTAAATTTTATTAAGCAGTTGGCTGTAAAAAACCTAACACAATTAAGAAAAAAATGCTGCGGTCATTGGAATGAACAAACAGCCAGTGAGAATTAAAAAAATACCCTCCGTCTTACGAATATTATCCTAAATATTAGCCTAAAAAAATGCACAACACCGCCAAAGAAGTTTTCACTTAAAAAATTTGAATAACTTCTCACATTATAATGGAAATCCTCTCAGTAGCGACCCGTAGTCAGTAAGGCGGTGACGCATGTATGTCCTTGAGCACGTTAAGCCGTCGGACTTGTGTGAGAGCCCTCCTCGGTTATCGGATTGCTGTTCCAGTAGGTTATGATGTAAGGAAATATATAAAAGTCTGGCCAACTTTTATATATTTCCTTAGGCTCTATAGAAGTCAGCAATTGGGAAGGGCAGTTGCCCTCCCAGGGTACGTGACCATCTGAGAACACCGGAGCAACATACCCCCGTTCCCGGGGCTCCTCCCAACACGGCAGGTTACGTTTAGTCGGTGCGAGTCCGACATACCCACCCGCAGACACTTTTTGCGGACGGCATGCGTAGCCATTCCCCCTGCAGTATTAAAAAAAAAGCTCTATATTCTAAGAAAGTCGGGCATAGTTGAATAAACTTGTAAGGCCTTGATATGCCAGCACAGCATTTTAGTCCCGAATATACCAAGCGTTTTAATTAATATTGAAATCAGACAAAACTTGAACCTAACTCAAATACTTTACATTTACTTTCTACCACGCTTAATAAACACATTGTTAGATATAAATATAAAAACAATTCCAACTGAAAACCTAGTTTGTACTAAGATGTACAGACGTACTCATTTAAATGTTTATTGAGCCAGCAACTCGAAGACAGTCGTAAAAGTCTCGAGCAAGATACGGCCTCAGTTTGTTGTGAGAATTTATTTTATACACAGTGCAAACTGGAGTGAGTTGGATGTAACGCAACCAGAATTTCACCGTAACATTTTAATAGTATCTCAGCCGTGCTATCTAGCTTCTTTGAAACCTTGTGTTCGTAGAATACATTTTGTAATAAAACAACTACGTATGAAAATGTTTGCTTCTTTTTCTGATAACTGGATACATACGCTTTCGAAATATCTATACAGTAACGGTTAGATACAACTATTATGATAATAATCTACGTAAGAAATCTCCCTTCCAGTTTGGCGATATTAACCCGAAGGTTTTATTTCCCTGGATTAATAATTAATTCATTTAATCCCTTTGCGTGGTTCCTTCCCAAAGGAAATATCAAGATTAAAAAATAATATTGTATTACGTGTTAGTTTCGTTGTGGTAGGTTGGCTTCTAATTGACTTTCGCCTTTCAACTGACGTAACAATTTCATTAACGCTATACTCTAATCAAATAGCCACGTCGAGCTACATTCGCTTAAATTATTACAATAAAATAAAATTAAAGGGCCAAAAAGAGTTGATGAAAAGAAACAGAAAATCTTTAAATAGTGTTTAGAACGTATTAGGTACGCCGAACTAGGTGGCCCGCGCACGTATGTATGTGTGCCATCGATGACCCGTATAAATCGCAATCTCCTCGTAGCCCGTAGCTAGTTCGTAGCTCATTACATGACTGTCGTAGCACTTCAATCTCTTACGCTATTGGTTCGCTTTTCTCGCTACGTTCCTTTAGTTTCTCAATGTAGCTTTAAAATGTTCCAACAAACTTTTACTGACACGATTTAGTTTCTAAACTAGATTAGGTGCTCGTATCCGACATTTTCAGCATTTAAATGGAATACTGCTGTTTTAAAAGACATAAAAGATTTGCTCACAAAAATAATATAAAAACGTTAAACGAATAACATTATATGTATAGTTTTTGTACGAAAGAACGGAAATTATGCCATTCTCTTTGAACGTGTGTGTACCTAACTCTGAAAATATAGAACTCGAATAAAAACATTCATATTCCGCAATATAATAAAGGCGGTTATTTACATAAAATGCGAACGCAGGTAACTTGGCCTGATGAAAATAATCCTTAATAAAAAAATGTGTGTATAAAGGCGAAGCCGCACCTGCGGTGGAGGTAGCCAGGTCGGAATTATCCAGGAGCACAATCTCGTATATAATTCACGCGCCATTTGCGAAATGCGTGACTCTTGCCTCTATTACGTGTAGTGATGGCGAGGGAACGATGGTAATAGAATTTTTATACGCTCCTCACAAATAGATCCGAATAGATATACCGGAGATAGTGTACACGCGTAATAGATGGCGCGATAAAAGTTCTGATCTGTAATTTGTGAAGAAGAAGAATTGTCCTAAATGATTCTGAGAAAGGTTGTCCCATCAAAATGGAGAATCTCTTTCATTATTTATTAGATACATCTAGTAACCTGCTAGTTTCGATGTTTTTAGAGTCACCTACTTGCGTAACGTCAGATAATACAGTCACAAGCATAAATACATTATCATAGACAAAAATATACTTGGGCAATCATTTACACATAAATTTATGTGGTGAACTCAAAAATATGTTTCAATTATGGATTAGAAGCATAAATATAAGTCTGACATCTAAGGTAAACCAAAACTATCTGAAGAGTCGTTCGGCGAAAAATATAGGTTACCGCATCGGCTTTATAAATATCGAAATACTTAGTTCAGTTCCGAAGAGTCTGATACTTTTTGGTGATCAAAAATAAGTGAGATCACGAACATCGTAGCCCAGGAAAATTAGCAATAATTTGCCTTGGAAAACTATAACTTAAAGAGTATTACGGATTTCCTGTCTGACACTTATGTCAATTATTTTCCATATAATATGTTTAAATAATATAGACACACCTAGTGTTAATATAGAATAGTATTTAATATTAAAGTGAGATACTTTAATCAGTTGATTTACAAATATTGGTAGTAATTTGATTATTGATAATTAATAATTTCAAATGATTTGGCGCCATCAGGAACTGAAAAGCATTTAAACTCAATAAGGTAATTTCTATTTCATTACTATTTAGATGTACAAATTACACATATATTTAAATATTAACTTTAAATATTTAAACACCTACATTTAAAATGTGTCTTTGTGATTATCTTGTTTTAAATGTAAGAAATAGATTAAGTATAAAAGCAGTTAGCAATGAAATAGGTGACTCTGCGGCTTGCAGAGTTAATGTAAAATATATGTCTTAAGCACCGTCGTAAGCAGTAACAGATTTTTTTTTTTAAATAATAATATTATTTATTTCACAAAGTTATACAACATACAGAATTTAAAAAACCAGGTTACATAAGCATTTTAGTATCAATCGTGTGACACGGCTGTGTCTGAACTAGATAGTACTTATCTGTATTTCAGACACGAGCGTTAATTCTTAGTGTATTAAACTAATTTACACTATTTGGACACATATTGCAATTCAAATTTATATACATCATTTATAATTTCAAAAAAGAGTTCCAGTGACTATTATAATGAGCAAATATTGAGACTGGCCCCAAAAATTATAATACATATATGTATGTACTCTTAATCATAAACAGTCTTAAAAGTTACAAGTGACATACTACTAAAATTCGTGTGTACCTAATATAATAATAATATATAACTTCTCTTAAGCTACTTAGTTACAACGTGTGAGAATGAAAATTCTTTATATTTTCAGGGATTTTTTTATTCCAATAGCATAATACACAGATTAAATTTCGTTTATTATTTCTGTTAGTTATGCTTTGGCGAAATAAATAACTCAGTGAACGTTTGTTTGTTGAAAAATATAAAACGTATTACAGCCATACTAAATAACAACTCCTCCTCTAAATGATTATAATTAGGACGGAGAAATATTTGGTTTATTTATACTATTTCAATAGGTTTTCACAAAAATCAATGAACTAGCCAAGTGAGCGCACATGATTAAGACTCGCATACGAAAGGTTACATACCAGCAAGAGAATATAGGAATACTCAATGTCTCCCTCTCAGTGAAAATAATAATAATATCCCGGGGCATTATTCACTCACGGCCATCTGATCCCAAACTAAGCAGAGCTTGTAGTATGGAAACCAGATAACTGATATACTACTTTTATTTTGTAAATACATTCATTAATAGATAATCACACCCCGACTCAGGGCAAATAGACAAGTTCATGCACACAAATATCTGTCCTGAGTGGAAATCAAACCTACGAGCAGTGGGTTGAAAGGCAAGCGTCCATCAACCACGCCAACTAGCCCAAAATTTAGATTAAAATTCAAAAGCACATCATTAGATTGCGCAAATATAATTTTATACTATATGGGGATCCCTGTTTGTGTAATGGTTTAGTTTATTATAGCGTTATAGCTGCTATATATATACACACTCAATTTTTCAAAAGATTCAACTGCCTGCCTATTATGCTTCATAAAGCCCGCGTAATAGGGTACCCTTGGCCCGCTCCGGTACGGGACCTTACAAATTATAATATTCCAAATTTATAACGTTTTGAACAGGAAATATATGCCGGCAAGCTCGTATACATATTATTTGTAGTTTAGTTTAGTATATATTTGTTCTTAAGCACAAATATAAAAAAAATATATAAACTATAACTAAATAAAAAACAAATGTTTAATTTTTTTATACATCAATTTTATAAAATTAGGTTCAATATTGGTCTAAAGTTTAAATTTATAATGCTAAGTTTTTAAGGCTTTTTCTAAATTTAGCACATACTTGAAGTGTAAATAAATATGTATTGACAGATCTAGCTATACAATATCTCTAAAAATTTCAAACTCTTTTTCAAATAAGTATTGTGAGAGAGTGGAGAATTCACAAGATAATTCAACTTTTTCCTGAATACACATAATCTTATTTATAGACTAGCTATGCCCCGCGGTTTTATTCGCGTTAAACTTTATAAATTATAGCCTATGCGTTAATCCAGGGTGTCAGCTATCTCCATACCAAATTTTATGAAAATCGCTCCAGCCGTTTAGACGCGAAGAAGTAACAAACATATACACTCACACAGTCAACAAACTACAACAAACTTTCGCCTTTATAATATTAGAGTGATAACTTGCATAGGCAAGCTATGTAAATAATAGTATTGACTGTCTGGAAGAGCTTTTAGCGATAAAGCCACCTATACCAATAACGTTACTATTTTAGTGCAAAAAATTCTATTTACTTACTTACAGCTGGATAACCACAAGCCTAACCAAATTCAGCCGCGGGTATTAGAATATTGAACAGTAAATCTAGATTAAATTTCTCTGCGCCCTAGTTAGGTAGAACCCGGCCAAAATGAGCGAAACAAACGTTGCGCACCTATACCCGACGGATATTGGTTAGAGGCGGCCTCAGCCCAAGCACCCTACAGTAGAGGCCGCTCTCGGCACAAGGCCGCCGAATGCTCCCAAATCAATGTGAGAGCCTCAATAACTCGCGGAGGTCGAGTGAAACTCTGCCTTAAGGTGAGATAACTCTAAGAATTTTGCCTCGTTGAAAGGCGCTTGCAAATAGAATAAATACGTTATAATTTTTATGGGTTTCAATTTTGGGTCTAATGGGTTTTAGGTAATTTATCTCTATGCAACACGTTGATGAGAGTCGTTATTAGTTCACAATAAATATAAATATATATATATATTATTTACGAAAAATAAGATGTTCACTTTTTTGTTTCGTGTTTAATTTCGAATATTAATAACCACTTTAGAGGGGAGTACTAGTCTAACGTAATATTAGTAATATTTTATATTATTCTGAATGCTTTTTACTTACTATCATATATCTGCAAAGAATACATACCAATAATTTTACAATTTAATTCACTGGAGATATCTCTATTAAATACATATGTGTTTAGGCTATAAGAAGTAAACTATAGTACGGGAGCTTATAAACTGTTATGAATACTAAAGCTAATATTCTGCACAAAATGATTATCAACTGCAGGTTGCATGCCATTTATGATCACTAAAACGATACTAAGTGAATAAAAGTCAATGCCCCTAATGTTTATCCAATTTTGACAAAAGCTCATTAAAAAAAAGGTTTTACTCATTTAAACTGTACGACAATTACTCGAGATAGCCAGTTAAAGTTAATACGAACGGTAGACCGTAAAAATTAACTAGGCTTACTTAACTTAAGAAAAAAACTACTAACTTATTTTCTAATCCAGATAAGATTAATAACTTCATAAATATATTTAAAATAATTGCAGCAATATTTAATTCATTTATGTTAGTTCATGTACTTTGAAAATGATTGCAGTCCAAACATCACTTATATCGCGTTAGCTTCTTCTTCACATAACAAACTATCATGTTATGACAACATGTACATGTTAAGTTATAAACTGATGACCAATTAATCATACTTATGACATCTATTGATATACACTGCGGTAATCAGCATCAGATAACCCTGTCAATCATGGTTATATTACACCAAAACTAAGACATAAGGGTAAACTCGATATATGCGAAATAAACCCGTCATGGCTTTCCATTAGCTTTATTGCTATATCTCCGGTTCCTGTCATCACGGCTATAGAAAATATATGCATGTTTTTACAGTTTATCGTAAAATTATACATGAAAATTAAAATAAAATACAAAAATCAATTCCTATCGTTTTGCGCGATACTTGAACCAACAAACAGAAAACAAATAATTTCTGTGATTTAGTGTGAGGAACACTTTTATAAATGTCTACATTGACTCATTAAGGTCATGTAGACTAGATTGTTCACCCCTCCACATACAGCTCCAATTTTTTTCCGTAAAACGTCGCAGTACCACCACGGAACAAAGAACTTCATTACGTTTGCGATTTCAACGAATAGGCATCCGGATACCAATAAAGTGCCGAATAATGGCAACAGAACAAATGAAAACTAATAGGAAAGAGCTCCTGTGATAAATCGCTCGTGGTGTGGCCTTTTATTTTATGGGCCAACATCATTTATACGCCGACGATTAGGACAATGATTGTTATTGCGAGATAGCCTAGTGATAACACTGTTGGACAGTAGATTTGGTTTCTGACTTTTCTAATTAATTCGTCAATTTAACATTACTTACTTATAACGGTGAAGGAAAACATCGTGAGGAAACCTACATGCCTGAGAGATATCCAAAAAGTTATTGATGACATGGTGGACTTTGGCCTATTCTCTCATTGCATAGGAACATTGTAATATATCTATATGTCAGCCTAATGACGCTCACTGCTGGACAAAGGCCTCCCAAAAATATTTCCACAATGGAGCTGTGTCCATAATTTGTGGGATATTGGGGCCATAATCGCCAAGCTTGGCAGACAGGTTGGCGATCGCAGTAAGATTGTCACAGTACTGAGTAGAACGCTGCTGCCCATTCTCTAGTATATATTCCCTCGGGACGAGTTCTACTACCCCACGGGATCAGATGGGGTGACGATATTCTTTATAAATATTACAATGTCACCTAAATTGGTGTGCTCGACAGGGTCCATGTAGAACTACTCACCTGCTTATTATACATCCTGTAATATTACCATGGAAGCAATAAATAATTGAGTATTGAGTACATAAACAATGCCGATGCTGATTTACACTGAATATTCTCGTGAGAATATACTGAATCAGCACATTCACCCGAGTAACGCTACGCCCTCACTTGAAACGTTGAGCAGCGCGGAACCAATGCAAATGGCGTGTAAATAAAATACGAGCGTTCGGAGACACACTCACTGAATTCCATTTCACATATTCTGCTCTCCATTCCCTCCATTCATATTACACACATGGAATTAAAAACTCTTGTGCCGCATATATATCACAATTTGTAGGCCATTTAGATATGAATTGCGCTTGGATTTCGTAATTTCGTATCCTCGTAAATGAATTACTTAAACCTACTGAAAAATAACTGTGACACCGTTATTATATACCAAGTAAGTATTTAATAGATTTATGGAATGCGACCTTACAGCAAGCGATGCGTGTAATAGCAATATTCTATACATTATATAAAACAAAGTCAGCTTAGAAACACCATTTATAACTTAAGAACGGCATAAGGCAGTACCGATTTTTATATATTTTGGATTATTGCATCTGTCACCATCTCGAATTATTAGAGCAGTTAATTAATTTTCTTATGAATTTTGTATTAATATTTATTAAATATTAATAAGTTTGATTAAATTTTTTGTGGACTTTAAGAGGGTGCCTCGGTGGATAAGATCCGCGATTAAGACCGGTAGTTGGCACTATAATACCGATCAAGTTATTCAAACAAAATTTTGAAAACATTGTGTGTAATTTTGTTGATCTAGGTAGAGAGGTTTGTTGAGATAGGTTCTTTGACTATAGTAGTATATGTAATCGAAGTATATATTGATAATCTCCCCGTTCTCAACATGACGGCCACATTGTTGTTTTAGTGTAAACATGTCAGCAAAATACATTCAGCCGGTAACAGCAATATCAAATTCGACATGTTGGGTACATGTTATGGGTTACTTGATATTTCATTGATTGTATGATACCAAATTTCAGCTTTTAGGACTTCTCATGAAGTACCCAAGAGTTTGAGAGAGAGTATGTCGTTTACCGTCATATCATACGAGTCGGTCTCCCCCACAGTTCCCGCCAATAGATGTTTCACACCACATACTACGGAAATATTGCTTATTTTTGTGTTGCAGCATTCCATTAATGCTGCGACCCAGACAAGGTTTCGCGACCAAATGGGATAGCTTTATTTTCCACACCGTTTGTGTAGAATCTTAATAGTAGCGCTCCTCGACTACCTTTGGATATGCCAAGAATGTTGAGATGAACACTGCGTGATATTTTAAATATTTAAAACAATGTTGGATATCATTTTATGAGCGGCATACTATGTCATTTCTAGTTTGAGTTTCAAATTAAAGTGCATATAATTTAACTTGACGTATGTGTTATTTTGATTATTATAGATTTATGTTTTTGGTTTGTATGCATATTACAGTATGTAGATAATATAAATAATTGTACAATTTATTTTGATAATTTATGCCACATTCAAACACAATTTATGTATTTTTAATGACTTATTACTATTTACCTCCTCACGACCTTATGTTAAAAGTTCGCAAATAGATACCATACATAAAAATATAACCCTACTTTTGGCAGTCAAGAAGATAATCGTACTAACCGAACCACACTCATAATTTTATCATAAGTAAAAATGTTTACCACCCAACGAAGTGGGCACGGGTCTAGTTAAATAATCAATAAAACGTTGTATTAAAGCCGACAAATAAGCCTTGTATGTTGTTCAATAACGGGTAACATTTAACTTCAAATAAAAAATATAACTTTTGTATTGCAATAAATTCCGTATTCTTTAAAAAAATACTGATTGCACAGCAAAATAGTTACTCGTGTCTCAAAATATTATAATCTAAGCTACAATTTAAGTTCATGACGCATTACTATTTATTTAAAAGTGGAATTTTTAAATTAATAAATTTAGTTTTGTCGTTTCGCATTTCCAACTTAACCCAACCTACTTTTCTTGTAGCGAAATATATTTTCAATTATGCCCGGGCAAATTTGATATGAAATATAATATATTATATGATACGAAATCCGGGTATATCTGATATGAAAAATGATTAAATTGATGATTATAATATGATTGGTGATTAGTTCTTCGTGCATTTAAAAATATCCCTTTATTAACTACAAAATGGAACTAGAGCTTAATGTCCTTCCAAATATCTAGTCTTAAGTTAAACCGCTTTGGCGGTCGTACATCTATTGACTGATCCGATGCCTTAATGTTAGCATAGTATAGGTATCTATAGATAGATAGATTAACTCTTTATTGTACACCAATAGTAAAATCACACAATCACAGGCACATTTAATTAAAATGTACCTATATACAATTGGCGGTCTTATCTATACATCGGGCATAGAAATACCTACTAGTATGTACTGGTGGAAACACTGGAATTTCGCTTTCGTAAAATATAGATAATGTCATAGAAGTAAGAAAGAACTCTATCTAACGCAAGTTTGCTATCGCAAAGACGTCAGTTCCGCAAACTTTATCATAACCCCTTTCAAGATTGTGATAGTACTGCGGACGTCTGGTAACAATTACATAACTTTGGTTTAGACTTATATTTGGGAGCCCGAGTAACTTAGATAACCCGAAAATGACCAGTTTATAATATTGTTAGGTATATCCTATCAGAATAATTTGGGACCTTCGTATGTCTACCACTGCGTGAAACATTCAAACATTTGAATTGTAACAGAGATGTTTTCTACATTGGTTAAAATTACTAAGAGAAAAATTACAGGCGTGATATTTCATTCCTTTGTAGGTATATAAAATATGTTAATAGTCTTAATTTCATAATTTTATATCAAGAACTATATAAGACATGTTTCCAATATGGAGTTAATTCATTTGAGCGTCGATGACATGCATAGAGGTTAGATCAGTTTATTCTTAACTAAAGTATTAGTTAAGTATAAACTGATGAGTATAAATGTACTCACCGGTCCATGAGTGATCGGTGACGTTAAGCAACTAGGCTCGCGGTCAGTCCATAGATGTTCACCCCCAAAATTTTTATTATTACAAAATGGAGTTAATTCATTTGAGCGCTGATTACATGCATAGAGGTTAGATCAGTTTATTCTTAACTAAAGTATTAGTTAATTATAAACTGATGAGTATAAATGTGCTCACCGGTCCATAAGTGATCGGTGACGTTAAGCAACTAGGCTCGCGGTCAGTACATAGACGTTCACCACCAAAATGGTTTAATTTCTGAGCATCTTCGTACTTCGAAGGCTACGTTACGATGCCGGTCCCGGTTGCAATCCCTAGACAACAATCATTGAGCCATATCAGAGGCCTACTGGGCGGGTTTAACAACTCTTAAACTAGGGTAACCACCGTCCACACGATAAGTAAGTAAGATAAGTTGCTAATAGTGACTTGTCTACGCAGTATTGTGATCATGATCAGTTATCCTAATTATCTAAACGCATCAGCTACCCGGTATATTTACGATACCCATACCATTAAGCTAATATTCAAAAAATTTACTAGAGCTAGAACTTTCGTATCTTAAATATTTGACAAATATATATTTAATAAAACAGTATATATACCTATTATTGGTATTATTTCATCTATGTATGGTATCGGATATGTCTATAAACTAGATAGATTTTTTTTTGTTGTCAGGATGAACTTGAAGACCGACCCCGCGCGGCGACTTTTCTCACCTCCCTGGCGAACTACTCCAACACGATCCCCACAGCTTCGGCCGCGGACCCTGATGCGAAGCCCGCGCCGCCCGCGCGCATGGGTACTCTCATTGGCGTCTACCTACCTTGCATCCAGAACATCTTTGGCGTCATCCTCTTCATCCGTCTCACCTGGGTCGTCGGCACTGCCGGAGCTATACAAGGATTCCTGATCGTTCTTACCTGCTGCTGTACCGTAAGTAATCTTGGCTTATTCATAAATACTTTAATCTCATCATACTGATATTACGTCAACTGCTGGACAAAGGTTTCCCGAAAAGATTTCCACAATAGATTTTTGTCGATCATTTCAAGGCAAATCGATATGCGATTCGCAGAACACAGAGAGACCCTGCTGCCCGTTCTCTGATAGATATTCCCTCGGGATGACTTCTACGACCCCCACGGGATGAGATGGGGTGACGATATTCAATGCCGTCAGCCACACAAACAATTTATACACTTTAATCTATCCAAAAATATCGTTTCCATGAAGAATGTGTATCCATTATTCTTTCAAAGCCGTGGTCTTGAGACCATTAAATAAAGAAGATTATGCATATTATTATCTATACAAATAAATAAAATTGGAGTGTCTGTTTGTAATATTGAAATAACCGGTTTTTACTACATTAATATGAATATATATACGGCACATACACCAAAATAACATTTTTTTCAATTTTTGTCTGTCTGTCTGTCTGTTTGTTCCGGCTAATCTCTGAAATGGCTGGACCAATTTTGACGAGACTTTCATTGGCAGGTAGCTGATGTAATAAGGAGTAACTTAGGCTACTTTTATTTTAGAAAAAGTCTTTTATTTTACAAAAAAAAACAAAAAAAAACGAAATAAACTAACTAACACGCGGACGAAGTCGCGGGCACAGCTAATCATTCATATAATTCCACGCAGGGGTCGATGACGCACACAAGCTCGATAACTGTGAAGAAATAAACTGGGGAAATATAATAAATTGGCCTTTCGTACTCTACAGAATAAAAATATAAAAAGAATTGAAATAACTCATTGTTCAAACATTATATTCCCTCCGCAGCCTGTTCGGATTTCCCAGGGGTCTGTCCGACCTCTGCTTATAAAGCTACATTGGTGGAAGCGTATCAAATAATGGTCGATTCCTACAACTTATCTCATTTAACTTTCCAACGCGGCTTATTAAAATGTTCTAGACTGTAACTAACTGATTTGCTGGGTACAATTAGATTATGCCGTCTTCAGCCAATGTTAGAGCCTCTTTAATTAAATCTAATTATATGATCGGATAAGTTTGTTGACCTTTTCTGTTTTGTAATGTGACCTGCGTATGTACTACTCGATAGTTACCGAAATAGAATAAGGCTTCGTTCTATTTTGGTAACTATCAAGTAGTACATACTTTCCAGATTAAATTCGCACGGAACGGGTTCAGATTACTTATGATTTTACACAGCTGATCTAGGTTATTAACCTAATATATTCATTGTTCAATGATAACTCTATAATAAAATGGTTTATCACTTGTAAAGTCAGATATATTGTGATTATATATTAAAAATGTTGGATTAGAATTTATTTAGAACCTTTGTGAGAGCTGGAGGTCGTACTAAGCTCTAAACCCATATAAAAAAAATATATATAAAATAAAATAAAAGGGAAAAATAAATAAAATAATATAAAATAAAAGGTATAGTATTACATTATGTGTAAAAGCTTCTAACTTTTACACAAAATATAAATTAAACAAAGTTGGAAGCGAAACTGTTGAGGGATAATATTATCATTAAAAAGAAAACATTTCAATATATTCTAAAACTCGTTCTTTATAATAAAATACAACACAACAAGTGGGTATATGTTTAATGTGTTAAATATGTATGAGTACTTTATTTTAATAATTTTATTTTGAGTGAGATTCAAACTTTCTATTTCATCGTAAATCTTAACCGTTTGAAGCCAGGACCTCATTTGCTGCGGTTGAACATGCTACCACTAGACCAACGAGACAGTAATGAGGAAATTTATGTATGGTACAAATGGTACCTCTCAGGATTTTTTTTTGTTCACGGGCCTCTACCACCATCTCTAAAACTCAATCACTACCAGGTAACCAACGTAGTGAGTTGGTTACCTGGTAGTGATCACACCTTGTGATAAGACTACCTATTGTACTATTATAATCTGTATGTTTTTTTACTTTTATTTTTGAGGTGTACAATAAAAAATTCATCTTACTATGAAAAATGAGGCAATGTTTTTAGTTCAATCTTAAGATCTTTCTAAAATACCTCATTTTAGAAAGATCTTAAGAATGAACTAAAAATACGGTCTTATTTTTTATAGATAGATGAAATCTTTATTAGATTATACAGCAGAGATTGAATGTGTGCACGTATTTTCAGACTATGCTGACGGCGATATCGATGTCAGCCATCGCGACTAACGGTGTGGTGCCGGCAGGCGGCTCGTACTTCATGATCGGCCGCGCGCTTGGCCCCGAATGCGGTGGGGCTGTGGGTATGCTGTTTTACACCGGAACCACCCTCGCCGCTGCTATGTACATCGTAGGCGCTGTCGAGATTGTCTTGGTAAGTTATCCAAAAATAGGAACGATGTAAAGTAAATCACGAGACTAAAGTACTAAGAAAAATTCCCACAGTATTACGCCACTACGTAGAGCTACCATTTGTAATAAATAGATCGGTTCTTCTGTTATTTTACCTATATTTGACACCTGTCGTTGATATTGACGTGAGTATTGAAGACGAGGTGCTCCCCGTGGCGACAGTATCGTGGCAAATGTATGAGAAAATAATCAGATAGGTAATATAAGTAAAACAGAAAAAAACGAAGTATCAAAGTATTCAAATAAAAGATAAATCAACACATATATAGTAACTACAAAAAAGAAAAGACATAAACAATTACAGCGAAGTCATGTACAGGTCAGTATATATCAACTACAATATGATATCTATAAAAAACCCACAAACATATTAAGTGTGTGTCTAAAAGGCTGCAGCTCAGGATATCGTTACTTAGGCTGTAGCACTGATTTTCAGCTTCCAACCATAATGTATCACCAATGCGCTAGGCACACATAATTATCAAACGCTTCCATGTGATCTCAAGGACTCTTCTCCCAATAATAATAAATATTAAACAAACTTTGGTACGTATTATTTTTTTAAAATAATATAATGTAAATCTTGTGGAAACGTGGAAGCAACCATATTTGCTGCAAACTTCGTATGCTATAACGGAATTCAATACAAATTAATTAGATCATTGAAACCAACAAGACTAAAATTGTGTTCTTACAGTGCAGTAGGTAGCTCGTAAGTGGTGTCGACGTAACATAGGAGAGGCGGTTACCGGTCCCTACTCGAGTCCCTCGAGAACAGACAACGTAGATGCGGTATGCCATTTAACACCGACCGCATTAATAAATAATTTGAAACAAGAGAATCTCAGAGCGGCCTATTAATTTTACTTGTAATGGAGATATGTAGGGAACTTAATTAATAGAAGAAATAAGTAACAATAAATAATGAAAGTAATAGAAATAATATGGCCATTTAACAAGAACATATGAATACATATTTTATTTGAACCAGGATTTATATAGAAAATAGAATAAATAATTTTTCGTTTACTCTTACGTCAGAATTGTTGCCGATCTTAGCATATCCTGTAACTATTATGTTAATATTTAATGACTAATGACTATACGAGATTAATCATTATATATTTTATATGTTTATATAGCTAGTTAATATTTTAGTCAATACTACCAGATTTAATAAACCAGCATAATGTCAATTTAGCTATGTTTTTAATTAATTTACGGAACCCCAAGCGTCATTCATTTGCTTTTCATGAGCAAAATCTTAAAAAGTTACTTATTATTTTATAAAAACTAAATATTTATAATTAGAACTGAATATTCGATAAACAGATATTTAAAAATGAAATTAGATACTTGTGCTCAATATTTAGAAATCACAATTTGCCCGAAGCACATCAACCTCGCCCATTGCCGGTAAGAGTAACTCTAAGAAACGTGTTAATTTTCAAAGTTGAAATATTATTACTACGCCGACGGCGACGCACAGAAATTTGTGTAATTCTGTTTAGCAAAGTATAATTAGGTTACGTTCATACTTTGTTAGCTTTCTCGGAATAGATACAAACTGAACACGCGAGTGGAATATGATACAACTTGGAATTTGCCAAGTATCTACCCACGTCTTACGTCTAAGTTTATACAAAAGTTACGTTATATTTAAGTTATATTTTACGCGAGTTTCTAATGACAAGTAACAAAATTGTATAACGAATTTATGCTCAATCAGTGTTTAAATAAACTTCGTGTTTAAATAAGGTTCTTAACGTTAATCAATACATTATTTGTGTCCGTGTATTGTATGTTTATAAGTCCTGGGAGGTATTTATATCCTACCTTGGGCGTTCCCTTTTATATAAAAATAAAACATACAGTGTTCTAAATTTAAGTCGATTTACTAGTCCTTCGTGGCATATTGTAAATGAATTTATCGTTATTAATATTTTACAAATAAAAATTGATAAAATTAAATTATCCATTTTTGTTTTGTTTATTTGCTACGTAATTTCTCCGTTGTGTTTTTTTAATTCAAAAGGAAATGTTTTTATTGTTTTATATACTTAAGTTAATTTCGGTTCCTTGTGTTTAAAATAAGAATTATTCTTCCTTAGACGTATATGGCGCCTTGGTTGTCAATCTTCGGCGACTTCACCAAAGACCAAGAGGCGATGTTCAACAACTTCCGCGTGTACGGGACTGGACTTCTTCTGGTCATGGGGATGGTGGTATTCGTAGGCGTCAAGTTCGTCAACAAGTTCGCCACCGTCGCCCTTGCGTGCGTACTACTCTCGATCACTGCAGTCTATGTCGGCATCTTTGTCAATTTCAATGGGAATGATAAGTTACAGTGAGTATATTCGTGTTCTTAATTATTCTATTCATTGTAAGTAAATTTAAAGTTTGACTTTAAACTCGATTTGTTTTGTAGGCAAATTATTGTTCAGATAAAATTCGGGTGAAACTTAATCTACGTTCATGGTTCAGACTTAATTTGCTTCAAATTTACTCGCAGACTCGCATATGATTCAAAAGCGGCATAATGCGGTCATTGCTTAACTTCTCTGCAACAGTGATCTGTAAATCTGTAAATGAACATTAAATTTGGAAACATTTTCTTCATGACAAACAGATTCATAGAAAGTTTTAAGTCTACTATGATAACTAAGTACCTAGTTATCAGACTATCTTAAAACTTAACTTCACCAACAAACTTATTGACCCATATCTACTTAAATCTGATCGGATCTCTCAACTAAAACCGACCTTCGGTATGAATACGAGAGAGATAGAGCATGAAGCCATTAAATCTCATAATGACACACAAGAGACGCTGAATTTTGGAGATAATATCGGGTTGCTTTTACAACATTCATGGCACAGAAAGTTTTGAAAGTATGATTGGCTGACACCATTAATCTCGCAGCTGACATTATTATGAAAGATTAATGAGGATGTATGAATTTAGGTTCAGTTCTACATTCTTTGAACTTTTTCTGTAGTTCTTTCTTTTCCTTTATACCAGGATGTGTGTCCTCGGCAAGCGATTGCTGAAAGATATAAATATCAACAACTGTACGAAGGATCCCATTGGACCACTTCATCAGCTGTTCTGCGCCAACAACACATGCGACCCTTACTACATTGCACACAATGTCACCGTTGTTCAAGGCATTAAGGTACTAGAAATTATTTAACCTGTAGTATATTATTTTCTGAATCCGTTACACATCGTAAAATAAATGAAAGAAAGGCGAGATATTTATTTGTAACAACACCTTAAATGGAATTAGTTAATAGCAATTCGTTTTGAAAAATCTTTATCTTATATTTTTATCCAAAACTTTATTTGCTAGCTTTGTACCTACCTGCAACCTGTAATAAACTACTTGCCTGTTTATATAGGGTTTGAAAAGTGGCGTGTTCTTCGACAACTTGCAAGACTCTTTCCTGGAGCTGGGCCAGTACATCGCGTACGGCAAGGAACCCGATGACATCGAACAGATGGATAGGCCTACTCATAACCAGATCTATGCTGACCTCACTACTACCTTCACTATACTTATCGGCATATTCTTCCCGTCTGTTACTGGTAAATTTACATTTATAATTTAACATTTCGTGATCTTGTCATATTATCCTAGACTAATAAAAAGACCTGTTTAATAATTTTAGAGAGTCGTGCCACTAAAATGTTGTTAAATACACCAGCAACTTGCAACACCAGCTCCTCAACTTACCAACTTTAGCTGGGAAAAACTGCATTCATTTTATTTATCTGATTCAATCTTTAACATCGTAGGTATCATGGCTGGCTCGAACCGTTCCGGAGACTTAGCGGACGCCCAAAAGAGTATCCCTATTGGTACCATCTGTGCTATCCTTACGACGTCCTTCGTGTACCTGTCTTGTGTACTACTCTTTGCTGGAACCGTTGATAATCTGTTATTAAGAGATAAGTATGTATTTTTTTACATTCTACAGTTACATTTAACTTCTATAAAAATTGCATTAGAACGTTTTTAAACACCTTAACAAACATTAATCTTCTACTTATGTTTCAGATTTGGTCAATCAATCGGAGGTAAGCTAGTGGTAGCCAATATGGCGTGGCCAAACCAGTGGGTGATATTGATTGGTTCATTTCTGTCGACTTTGGGAGCTGGTCTGCAATCTTTGACCGGAGCCCCGAGGTTGCTGCAAGCTATAGCCAAGGATGAAATTATTCCATTCCTAGCACCTTTTGCTGTCTCATCTAGCCGGGGTGAACCTACCAGGTGACGTACCATTTATTATAATAAAATAACGCAACGCTTTTTTAGAAACCAATATGTTTTATGCGGCCTATTAACGTGCGTTATTGAATCCTTTCAGGGCCCTGCTCCTAACGATGGCTATCTGCCAGTGCGGCATTCTGCTGGGTAACGTTGATATCCTGGCGCCACTGCTTTCTATGTTCTTCCTCATGTGCTACGGCTTCGTCAATCTCGCCTGCGCCCTTCAGACCTTGCTCAAGACGCCTAATTGGAGACCCAGATTCAAGTACTACCACTGGTAAGGGTTCTTCCTTGACGATTTCCAAGAAAAATATTCCCTTATGTTATGGATCTACCAAAAAAATGTGGATTTATATGGATGTACTTTACCTGTTTAAATTCTACAGATAGCTTGATTTGTTGACTTTACTTTGTTATGCTTTTAGGTCATTGTCACTGGCTGGTTTAACATTGTGCATCTCCATTATGTTCATGACGTCATGGCTATATGCTCTTATCGCCATGGGAATGGCTGGACTCATTTATAAGTACATTGAATACCGCGGGTAAGAATTTTTTTCATAGTTTCTATTTTTGGTTCCTCTTTCTAACAATTTATACAGTTGACCACTCAATTCAAACACATGATCGAAAATTCTCGCGACAAATAGGGCAACTTATGTCCAAATGAACAAATAATTTCCTATTTTGTGTTTTTACTTCTAGTAAGATTCCTTACAATACTTTTCTAGAGCCGAGAAAGAATGGGGTGATGGTCTACGAGGTCTTGCTCTATCTGCAGCCCGATACTCACTACTGCGCCTGGAAGAAGGACCTCCCCACACTAAGAACTGGAGACCTCAAGTGCTAGTGCTCGCCAAACTAAACAGTGATCTAATGCCAACGTACCGCAAGATGCTTGCATTTGCCAGCCAACTTAAAGCCGGTAAGATGCTCAATATATATCGCTTTATTTACAGGTATACTGCTAAAATTTTACGTTCATAGCGAACCAAAAACTTAAAATCGTGTCCGTATCGTATGATATGGAGATAAAATAACAAGAAAGAGACAATGCTACTACCATGTGTTAGTTATGTGAAATTTTTGAATTGTCACATTAACATTTTTTACAGGTAAAGGTCTAACAGTATGCGTATCTGTGCTCGATGGAGACTTCCCGCGACGTTCTAGCGAAGCATCCACCGCGAGACAGAACCTGCGCAAGTGCATGGATGAGGAGAGACTCAAAGGCTTCGTGGACGTGCTCGTTGCACCCGACATATCTGATGGACTTAGTCATCTGTGAGTAATTGTACCTTGATAAAGTGTTATATAGTGTTAAGGACCATTATATTAACACTGAAAAGTATTACACAAAATCACGGTTATCAAAAACCTACAAAGTACCTATATTGCGAAAAATGAGAATTTTTTTAGCTTTGGCGCACCGCAAGATGGCCTGAGTTTATAAATGCATCAAAATGAAGAGAGACTTTAAAATTTTTGTTAATTATATATTCACTGACGAGTTCTATTGGATTCTATCACTAAAATGTGGTTTTTTTCGTTATTCATTCTTGGTTGTAAAATTACTTAATTCAGAATTATTACGACTGTTTCGCATTTTAAATATTTTGGAGTAGTATAAGTACTGTGTTATGTGCAGAGTCCAAACCTCGGGTCTGGGAGGACTGAAACCCAATACGGTGATAGTGGGTTGGCCGTATGGCTGGCGACAGGCAGAGGGAGGTGCAGCGCGTTGGCATCACTTCCTGCACACCGTGCGCGCTGTCGCCGCCGCGCGCATGGCCATGCTCGTGCCAAAGGGCATCAACTTCTTCCCCGACTCCACGGAAAAGGTATTTTTTTCAAATTTAGTATAATTAGAGTCCAACAAATGAAGTATCATTCGTAAAAAAATGTCATTGCGGATATTTCTATCTGAATTATTCGAGGTAGGTATATATTCAATATCATAGATATAATTTTAAATATTGCACAATCAGTTAAATTTGAATGTCTAACCATTCCCTTAAAAGACCGTCACAACCACTCGTTGAAGTTAGAAGTTGTTTGGAGTTATTTTTATTCTTCTTTCTTTTTTCCTAGTTTACCTTTTCTTTTTATAAAAATATAAAAACGACTTCGTTTTCACCAGATTGCAGGCAACATCGATATCTGGTGGATTGTGCATGATGGTGGCATGCTGATGCTGCTGCCGTTTTTGCTGAAGCAGCATCGCACGTGGAAGAACTGCAAGATGCGCATTTTCACCGTCGCGCAGATGGAAGACAACTCAATACAAATGAAGAAGGACCTCAAGATGTTCCTCTACCAGCTGCGGCTGGAGGCCGAGGTGGAGGTAGTTGAAATGGTACGTTGTTGTTCTTTGCAATTAATCATAAGGGTAAACATAAGATAATATTAATTAAGTTGCGTATCGTACAGGTATATTAATTAAATAACAAATAAAAATACACAAAATACGTGCCAATAGGAGTAGGGAACGAATATACTTAATATTAAGCACTCACTTCAAATGTTATTATGACGGGCCTGTTGACGTGCTTAGCAAATGCTTGCTTTTCACGCCGAAGGTTGTGGGTTCGATTCCCGTCCAGGACAGATATTTGTATGCACGAACATGTCTATTTGTTCTGAGTCTGGGTTTAATTATCTATATATGTATTTACAAAAGAAAAGTAGTATATGTTATAATAGGTCTTTACCTATGAAATTGCCGTTTTGTATGAAAAAATTTAAACGAATTTTTTTCATGAATTTTTTTATTTGTATTAATCGAAGTAATCACCCATGCAATCAATGCATCTTTGCCATCGCAGTGGCAGTTTATTGATGCCCTTCTTAAAGAAATCAGCTGGACGGGAGGCAACAAATTCTTCAAAGGCATTTTGTACTGCCTCTCGGGTATTGAATTTTTTTCCCGCCAAGAAGTTATCCAAATTCTGGAAAAAGTAGTAGTCTGTAGGCGCAAGGTCTGGTGAGTAGGGCGGATGACGGAGAGCTTCCAACCCCAGTTCTTGCAACTTGGAGACCGTCTGCTGTGCAGTATGAGGTCGCGCGTTGTCGGGCAGGAGCAGCGGAGACGAGCGATTGACCAATGCTGGTTGGAGATGCGCCAGCTTCTCCATCATTGTGCTCAGTTCTTCACAGTACACATCTGCAGTAATGCTCACCCCGTTTGGTAAGAAGCTGTGATGAATCACACCGGCGCTAGACCACCAAACAGTGACCATCACTTTTCTAGGGGTAAGTTTTCGTTTAGGGCATTGTTTAGGTGCTGAACCAGGATCCAACCAACTTGCTGAGCGCTTGCGGTTATCAAACAGAATCCATTTTTCATCGCAGGTAACAATGCGGTTCAAAATTCCTTCATTTGTGTGTCTGTTGAGCAGTGCAAGGCACGTCTCGACGCGTACTTCGCGCTGGCGATCATTGAGTTCGTGGGGCACCCATTTGTCAAGCTTTTTTACCTTGCCAATTTGACGCAAATGGACCAATATTGTTTTGACGCTAACGTCGAAAGCTGCTGCTAATTCAGCCGTAGATTGTGTATCATCAGCTCCCACAACCGCCTTTAATTCGTCATTGTCGACCAAAGTCTTCGGACGACCGCGAGGTTCATTTTTCAGGTCGAAATTTCCAGAACGGAAGCGAGCAAACCAATAACAGGTGGGGCGTTGGTTTGTAGTGTTAGCTCCGTAAACGTCGTTGATGTTGCGTGCCGCTTGTGCCGCGTTGCTGCCACGACGGTACTCATATTCCATAATTACTCGAATTTTTAACGTATCCATGATGACGAAAAAGATTGAAATGCGATGAAAATGTAACACTAATCAATAAAGAAATGACTACTTTTGGAAAAAAGAATCCATGTTTTTAAAATAAAATTAATTTGAAATTAGAATTCTTAGCCAAACAAAAATTATTTTGATTTGAAATGGCCAGTACTGCAGAACGGCAATTTCATAGGTAAAGACCTAATATATCAGTTGGCCGTGTGTAAATAATGTCCCAGATTATTATTATTATTTAGTATAACCTAGGTTTAGTAGAGTAGAAAACTAATATATTTAAAATTTTGCACTCACTTCATTTGTTATAATATAGCATAGGTAATCGGTGTTCATTTTACAATTATGAAGGAAAAACCGTGATGCATCAAATTAATCAGAATTCGGCCTCTTAGAGCTCAGAAAGAATAAATATAGTGTGGCTGACTTACGATAATGTTGCAAAAGTTCATTTAATAACATTTAATGTCTACAAATATTTCAGGTACCTGAAAAACGCAAAATCATTATTTTTTAATTAATTTAATTCAAATACTTTCAGACGGACAGCGATATATCTGCGTACACGTACGAACGTACCCTAATGATGGAACAACGCAACCAGATGCTGCGCGAGCTGCGACTCAACAAGAAAGAGACCATGGGCATGGTGAGTACGCGATCAAACACACTAACAGATGCAATATATTGAACATACACTACATGTGTTCACGACATCTATGTTCAATGTGTCTGTACAAAGCTTTGATAAATAACTCTACTCTGACATAGAACTAACATAATATTTGTCTGTCGCTATATACAGATGCAAAATTTCGTGGATTATCGTGAAAACGCTGAGGAGAAGTTGCCTTTGGTAAAGTGGATACTTTAACCCTGATTCGAGTCCACTTATTTTCTTTATGAGCATTATTAGCTATTCATTGACCTTCCGCATTGAGTCTACACTGTTTTTGCTATTATTTTGTGAGCAATGTGTAGATGAGATTCCATTTTAGCTTATGGATACATTGGTAATAATTAGTCTATATGTTGTTCTCTATGTCGCTATTTGTCTATCACCTTCACGATTATTTCATGTATATACATCTGATCACCTAACCTTTGCTTTTGATGTTGTTAGATCATTTTCATCAACTTCTTGGTCTAATAGTTGTTTAGAATCTATTTAATATAAAAACACAATTTCACTCTTCATTCTAACACTCCTTCTTTCTTCTTCTTCAGTCTATAATAGTTGCACTATATGTTTACCTTTTTTATTATATTACCGATTCCTAGAATTCTTTTAGTATTAAGTTATAAAATTACTAAATGTTTAAAACTTAAGATGCAATGACGTTTCACTAATTATAATTTTCTTTTTCAAACTATGCACTATGCAACAATGCACTATTAATATTAACACGGTATAAGTAATTATATTTTATTGTAACTATATATTTTATAGGTTTTTATTGTATTTCAGTATCATAAATAACTATTGCTAGTAATATTATCACAAAAATATACTCTTGAGTGTTTTTTAACTTATATTGAACATGATAGTAACTTAGCAGCTGCGGAAAAGCTGCATGACTAGCCAATTTAATTCTGTATTAGGTCCATATCTCAACATTACTAAGTGCGTTTATAAATCATTTGGGACATCATTAAAGGATTTCTGTTTTCATTTGTAAATGTCCAGCTTATCCTAGCTGTTGGACGTAAAATACTGGTTTAATGATACCACAGAATATTAAGATGTTCTGTGGTAATACTCCACAGGTGCAAGCGATAGTGGATCACCACCACGCAGACGTGAAGACGGCAAGCAAGGTGCGGTTTGCCGAACCCGGTGCCGAGGCCGAACAAGCGGCTGATGCGCCCTCACCGCCGCTAGCTGAAAATGATGATAAGGACAAGGACGATAAGGTGAATTTCGCTTCTGTATATAGGCATATGTTTTTGGGGGAAGAGTTGAATTTGAACTGGAATTATATGAATATTGCTGAAATAGTGGGGATGAAATAGAAGTTATATTTACTTTCTCCCGAGATACGAAAATTGTTAATGATTCAAGGCAATGTAGCCCATCGTTAACTGTAGATTTATTTAAGTTGAATTAAATACTGAATCCAACATTTAATATGGTATTGAATGTCTTCTAGTAAAACAAATTTGATTTGATTTTAACGTTCATGAATAACGTTATAATTAATATTTGTGTTAGAATACATTAACATTGATGTGCTTATTTTATCCTTCGCTAGCACACTATTCATATTATGATAACTTTTTAAGTTTTATATCATTTTTATACCATGAATAACCCATGTAAAATTGTCCCTTTACATTAAATTAATAAATTGTTGGTCAAAATTTGTCTTGGTCAACAATCCCGCTGACAGATTTAAGATGAATTTTGCTTTGGCTTAATCTTGTAATTTATAATAGAAACCTGATTCGTTATCCGGTCATGCTCAAACGACCCAGGTTTCATATATGATTAAGTTTTGTTTTAAGAATGTTTTGTTAGAAATGCTCGTTACCTTTTTATGAGACATTACCACGTAAATATATAAAATATTATACTATCAAGTCGTATATTACAAGATTAGGCTCATCCGAATAAGTACAATAGTGTGTTAGCAAATCGGTGTGTTATGCACTGTTCATTTTTAACATGTTTTATTTTAATATTTTGTTTGATTTTCTCATGATCGTACCACCAACCATTAATCATTATCTATATCACAACGAGTCCTAGCGAATTTACACACGGTGGTCATATGTTTGCGATGAGTTCATTCACGTTGATTTGTTCACTTTAGTTTGTTTCTTTGTCCACATTAGCTAAGATGTTGAATGTCAGTAGTGAGTTATCGTTTAACAATTAAAATAATATATGACATCCCGTGTTTCATTCGCCTTGAATCCGTCATGTGCAACTATCGGGTCGCGATCAAAATTTAAATTATCTAAATGGAATTTGAATAAATTGGGGTACCGTAGGACGATTTTCGAAGTAGTTTGTTGCACATAATCGATTCAATGTGGGACTCGCCCGATGAACGGTCGCAGTGCGAGGACGCGAGCCCGGCTGAGGACAAGCACAAGGACGGCGCCAACGGGGATGCCGTCAAGCCCAAGCCCAATCTCTCCGATATCACGCCGTGAGTACAACTTTATTTACTTTCACTGTATACAATTAACCTGTTAACTGTTAGGAAAGATAAACTATTGCACAACTCTTACAGAGAAGTAGTTGTAGGTAATAAAAACGATTAGTTACTTTTTAAAGGTTAGATGTTCTGTATTTGACAGCGTTATGATCTCCGATTGATATAGAGTAAGAATTCATTAAACTTTCAATTAAAAAAAAAATATTTCTTGTTTTTACACATTATATGATGGCCTAGCTGTGCCCGCGACTTCGTCCGCGTGTTAATTCGTTTATTTAGTGTTTCTAGTAAAATAAAAACTTTTTCTAAAATAAAAGTAGCCTAAGTTACTCCTTATTACATCAGCTACCTGCCAATAAAAGTCCCGTTAAAATAGGTCCAGCCATTTCAGAGATTAGCCGGAACAAACAGACAGACAGACAGACAAAAATTGTAAAAAATGTTATTTTGGTGTATGTAACGTATATATATTCATATTTATGTAGTAAAAACCAGCTATTTCAATATTACAAACAGACACTCCAATTTTATTTATTTGTATAGATAATATATGGGGATTTTTTATACACCATATTTTAATTTAATATGGCATTGAGAATATGTTTTATGGGTTGTTTAGGATACGATGGGACTGACATACGCTATGCGTAAAAGTCCCTTTAATAAATAAAGAAAAAAAATATGTTTTATGGGTTTAACTTAAGTAAAACATCCTCATTAACATTATGACTTAGGTCGAATCGAAAACCCTAAGTCATAGAACGATACGTTATATGATATCGACCGGAATTCGAAGCATATCCATAACGAATTAGCATCTTTTATTTGGTCTTTCAACAGATTTTATTCCACTATAGAAAAATATGAACAGAGGCCCTTACATACCAACTTAACATAAACTATATTTAAAAACAAAACAATTTTACTGGCAGCAACCACTGTTGCTGCCAGTAAAATTGTCACTTTACCATATTATATATTTTATGGATATTTTATGTCATAACGACATCAAAACTTAATCGTAGCTTTATGTGTTTAGAGATACTTACTGTGTGTAGATAAATAAAATAAATAAACTTTCGAGAAGGAATCATATAAACGCATCTTTCTATTATCTGTTATGAAATGTGAGTTTGGACAGAAAGAGCATTTAGCTAGCTCGAAGTTCGTCACAGTTAAAGACAAGCTAAAATTAATTAATTAGGAAACCTGGACATATTGTTACTGCTTATTTACACTCCATATCTATGTCACAGTCCAAATTTTGTTTATTAGCCGACTGTGAAATAATCGGTGATTCAATACTTTACAGCGATGAGGGTACAGTACGACGCATGCACACGGCTGTGAAACTGAACGAGGTGATCGTCTCGCGGTCACATGACTCGCAGCTCGTCATACTCAACCTGCCCGGCCCACCGCGTGACACTAACATTGATAGGGAATCCAACTGTAAGTTCTTCACTTCTATGTTAATTAAGATATAACTGACTTCATTTTACAGACACAATGTGAACTTTGTGCAGGACATCAACCAAAATCGTACATTATAATCAGTTGACCAAGTATGTCCAAAGACCTTATTTTACATTGTCCGGTTTTGTATAGCACTCTCTATCAAAGCCAAAATGAAATTTAAGCTTTACGTCAAGTGCATAAACAGTAGGAACCCCTACCTCGCAGTAACCATTATCGCCAACGTAGCAATCACAGCGTAGCACTTGAACTTCACATGGTACTACGTCGTAGGGCAAGTACGATTAAGTAAAGCCCAGAGGCTATGTAACAATCTACGTTTAACACAAGCCACGTAGACCTACGGCGTAGCCTCTATAAAATGAACAAGATACGAAAGAAGTAACTGGTTTATCTTTTAAAGTCCACAAATGCAATTGATATGAATACCTAAATGTGTGATATTAATATGTATTTTCCCCGATAGACATGGAGTTCCTGGAGGTGCTGACGGAGGGGCTGGAGAAAGTGCTGATGGTGCGTGGCGGTGGCCGCGAGGTCATCACCATCTACTCGTGAACGTCTTGTGATTTTCTCCTAACTATTAGTGCTATGGTTTCGAACGCTCCCAACTTTCGAGCTCGTGTCTCGTTAAGACTGCCGACACGACCGTCGCGTTCCGGTTCGTTTATAAATATTGTATGTATTTTCTTACGGTTATCGTATTCGGCGTTCGTTTTACTTGTAAATGTTAGCTTAATTCTACGATATATTTTGTTGAATTTGCTGTTTAGGGTGAAGTTCTGTTGAAATTTATTCACTGTTGTATAGATATTTATGGAAATGATGAATGTATCAAACGAGAAGCCTTATCTTTCGGACGTTAGCTCTAAGTTGGTTGTTTTATTGTGACATAGACTAGCTAAGGGTTACTTTAAGCACCCGAATGTCTCGTTTACCGACATGCCATAAATATTTTCATTTTACTATGTTAATTAGCACTTAGTGTTTAATTGTATCATTTTTATATGCCATTTTATTTTTTATTATTGTTAAACAACGTAGACATACTTTATAAGAGTATACATTTACTAAAAACAAACAAAGATTTTTAACTATATAAAAATTGTATTTTGTAAATATTATTCTGTTCTAAGATTTTTACATCTGCTCAACTTAAAACTTACCGTGGGACTGACGCATGGAAACACTTGTTCATTTGAATTCGAGTAGATTGTGAGAACGTGTATTTTCGAAGATCGTTTCTAGTCACTGATTGGTATAGTTGCATCAGGCGCAGAATTGGATTATACGAAAAGAATACCGTCTACAGTGTGTGTAGGATATGTACTTTTTTCGACAAACAAGACGATCCCTCGAGTTTATGGTGAGTAGATCCAATAACAAGTAGATATATTTCGTGGGGGATACATAATAACTATTAACTATTCATAATTTAGTGTTAGCAAGAACATTTGATAGTTAACGCGGGTTCCCCCTCGCAATTAACTTTAGTAACTAACTTTGAAACTTATTGCGCACATTCGCGTAGGTAGATGATTTCGTACTGTGATCGTTTATAATATAAAGTTTTTATTTTTTTAGTTTTATTAAGTGGTAGCGGTAATAAGAATCCAAATACCTTTGAATCAGTAGTGATCGCTGCGTTATCTTTTTTACTCTTCGCTTTTTCTTAATTTTGCCATAAAAGCTTGAATTTATTTCTTGAAGTCGACTTATCTGCCTTATGACGTGCGTAACACATAACATGAAATGTTAATTGTATTGTAAGACAATGAAAAACCATTTTTATTGTATAACGATGTAACATCACTTTATTGTGAAACAATATTAAATCCCTTCATTGTGAGACAATGTAACATGATTTTTAGTGAGACCGAGTATAAACCGCAAAATTGCATTGTGAAACGATGTAAAATCAATTATTATTTATATCTTATGAGAACTTGTTCTCGCATGAAAGTCTCTTTCGCTTATTCTGCAAAAATTTGTCGTAGAAAGACATTTGCTTGTGCTGTTGACAAGACGTTGAAATTATATTAAAAAGCAGTTAACTTCTTTATTTAAAAGAGTAATGCTGCTTGCGTAGTGCCGCATTAAAACTTAAGAAAAACTTACGTTAAAGTTTTGATAATAAACATCTATAGCACTCTACTGCAAAGTTACAAATATGCAATTCGTGTGTATGTACCTACGTGTGAGAAAACTTGTCAATTTTTATTTACCGTTACACCACGTTAGTTTAAGGAACAATTTTTATTCGTATAAAGAGTGTTAGATAACTGCCAAATAGGAATCGGTGTTGTAAAATATCCTAGTCCATAAGTGAGCTACCATCTACACGTTGTAATAACTTCGTTTTTGAAAAAAAAACTTAATATTTACGTCTGTGAACATTATATAACTGGCTACACTTCCTAGAAGAAATAGGAATAATGTATTCTTTTTGACAATATCAATTTACATTCCCGCGTGTGGCTCGATAGTGTTTCGTTGGCATTAGTTGAATCTGTCATTTAATATTATTTTATAAAGTAATCAATTACACTATATCCTAAGATTTTATGATAATATCAACTCGACTTTTGTACAAGAGTTGAATTTTTTAAGATTTCCTCAAATAAAAGATAGTTTTTACCTTTCCATAATTCGTACTCACTAATACAAAATATTGTCATTTAATGTTCGCGCATCTCCGCGCAACGAACATGTAGGAAATAATTCGAGGGCATTTAAGTACCTATTCCTTTTCGTCATGGTTGTAGATGCCATAATAATAATAAATTAAGTAGTTGTTAGTTATTCTATGAATCGACTGTCGAATTACCGTCTATGACTACCAGTGAGCAGATACCGAATATTCGGCTACGGCGACCGCCCTACAGCTGCGCCTACAAACCTATCAATATACTTCAAGTATATCTCTGTAAAACATTTAACTTAAATAGTGCACAATAATTAAGGGACTCTAACAATCTATGCAAAAAGAACTTTTGTTTGCAAAAGATGATTTCTACAAGGTGTTCAGTCTCATGGGTCTCCTTAATTATACGACACTATTTATGTTAGATGTTATGTATTTAATGGAAATTAAATCACTTAATAAGATTAAGTATAAAATTATTCTAAATTATATTAATCAATAAATCAACATGTAACAACTATTTCGTCTTTATACGGTCGTTTGAGTTCATTAAAGTGTTCTCTATCACTTAGTGATATAAAATACACAGATGTAATGAAATAGTGATCACATATCTTCCTTTCCACATAGAAAATATAACTATATAGCTATTTATGCCTATTAATAGGTAATGGACGATAAATAATTTATTACAAAAAAATAATTTTATTGAATTATTAGATTATGATTGTAATGAATACTAGTAAATATGTATCAAGTTTAGGTCGGAATGACTAAATTGGTAATATTCTAACCAATTTGTTCTTGAGAATAAAATACTAATTTGAATGAATTTATTCCAAAATACTGTACTTCAAATGGCCAATCAATCATAACAACTGAGTGGTGACGACTCGAAGCGTGTTTAACATCTTAAAGAGTTTTATAGATACCTATACACCTGTGTAGGTACACGGCACATGGTTTCTTAGCTTTTATATGAACTATAACAAGGTTTACCTCATTTCAAAATAACTATAAGTATATGTACCTACTCTCCAGATTAATGTTACAACAGGCTTAAATTTTTGTCTCATATAAATGATACAAACAAAAATGATAAATGCATCTTAAATTGATAGATACTGAAATCGGAAGGTGAACATATAATTTTAACAAATTCAAAAGATACATCATAGTACGAATGATGATGTTTTAAGTTTTTAAAAATTTTTTTTAATGGCAGTTAAGAAAACCTGTGCCCTATATAATATTCCTAATATTTAACACACTCATCATCCTCTAAAAGTAAATATTGAACAGCTGACATTTAGATAGTTCAATATTATCGAGTAGGACACTAGTTAATGTTGGATTCCCACAAAAACGTCATACATGTGCCAAAACATCATAATTTCAATGATTAAATGCGACGGTGGCAATACTGTAGCGTAGGTCATCAAGTTACATACTTAGAGTAACTGCGGATGAGCTCTCAATGAACTATCGGTAATGTGTGTAACTAATGATAACATAGCTTTCGGAAATACGTTGTGTGTTAGAAATGTCACGTTAACTAACATAGTTGTAATTCAACAATGCACATACCTATATAGTAACCTAATCCAGATAGATTTAAAATCGTGTTCGTAATTCAGTCGTTACATTTTAGCTTTATTAAAGTCATTAAAATTATAAAGTGTACTCGTATAGTCGCCAAGGTGTCAATAATAGCGACAGGTATCTTCGTAAATTCCATCGTTATTCAGCAGATGTCGCTTGGCGTCTCAACCTCGGGGAGTATCGACTAATTATTGATGTAAAACTATTAAATTACCTATTTTAGATTTTAGGCTGTGAGTCAGCGTAAACACATTCTTTACAATTTAATATTCAAGCTAGAGTTGCTGTGATACACCATTATGGCTATAAAATTATAGTGTAGTGATTTCTGGCAATGAATAATATTGGAAGATATCGTGGATCTACGTTAATGACGCCATATTCTATCTGTGATTTCACTCAAGTGTAGATACACCTATAACCGCGTAACCTACCCATTTTGAAAATTCATCCTTCATACTGTGTTGAGTGTGACTCATTCCTTAATTCATTGTTTGATCTGTACTAATGTATTACATTCATAAAATAACTTCATAATCAGGCGTGAATCCAGGTGGAATAAACAGCAAGAAATACTTAGAACTGATTTCTGAAACAAAAACAAATTGACGTAGGTAACCGCCCTAAAATCCTCCTAAAATGTCTTGGGTCCGCGCCTGGCAATAATTAAATCGTAACTGACAAGGCTGTCTGTACTTTGAAAATATTTTTGAATTCGTATTTCTAAAAGCCAGTCACGTGTAACAGCCAGAAATGTAGATAGATTGTCTTCTAAAGAAACAAACTCTATTTGCAACATTTATTGTATCGTCAATAGAGCAAATGAAGGATAGCTTACAATATGCTCCTTACAGTCTCAAAATATTGAGATATAAAGAAAACTATAGATATTGATCACTGGCCGATATGCTGTTTATCTTATAAATATAATGTATTTTGATCTGGAACGAGTTTTTCATAGAAAAAGTATTTCGAAATGTAAAAGTTGTTTAAGAAATTATTAAAATATTCAAATAATAATTCTAGAGAGTTAGTCTGTGAGTAATTATAAGAAAAAGATGTTATGAGTATAATAAAATAAACATGATGAAAATTATAATTGTTTGGTTTCATTTTATGTTCCCATATTAGAGCTTGGAAAATCTTTAATTGGGTTTCTTTATCAATAAAACTGAATAAGGCTTAGTCTCGCTATTAAGCGACGCGACTCGAATAAGCCATGTGGTTAATAAAATACCTATCGATATTTACTGCCTGTTGGCGTTGTTGGCAAACGCTTGCTTTTCACGCTGGAGGTCGTGGGTTCGATTCCCACCCAGGACAGAAATTTGTGTGCATGAACATGACTGTTTGTCCTGAGTCTGGGTGTAATTTATCTATATAAGTATGTATTATATATCACTTGTAAACAGGGTTTGAACTGTTTTCATTGGGCATTTTTAAAGGGCGGCGCCATGTCGTCTCATTAGGATAACTCAATGAACCAAGCCTTAAAATCTTATAAAGTTTTTCACGCCAAGAGTCTTATTTTTACTCGAATCTCGGGGAATTTCGAGCTATAAACTGAAGAAATTTGTGAATTGTAAAGTACTGTACCACGCAAGCAGAATCAATAAACTACCTACGGAAGTACATATTTCCGATCAGGTATGACATGGAAACCTTCACGAAGCCAGCCTAAAACTTCTTAAAGGCCGGCAAGACTCTACCGGCTTCTCTAGTAGGTATTGCGAGCGTCCATCGGCGGAGGTGATCACTTACCATCAGGTGACCTATTTGCTCGATTTCCTTGCGTTTAACGTTAACGTATATTTTTTTAATATACCTAATATTTAAAAAATATACGTTAATCCACCTTAGCCGGAAATTTTATCTGTTATCATTGGTTGTCTATTGTTTGCCTGAAAAATATAAGCAATAATACTAATACGGCTACCCTCGGGTATTAGTCGCTTAAGCTACTGTTTGAGAGCCTTTTGCGCTAGCCAACTGCTCGTTGTTTTCAATTCTTTAATTTTAATATACTATTGCTAAATGTAACAATAATAGCGTAATAACTTGCTTTTTATTTATTTAAGGATATTAAAAATATATGTGACGAAACAGACCGCACGGACGGACTAATTCAAAATATTTTGTTGCTTTAATTACTGTTTTTAAACTGTGTTTATGTAATTCACTGTGAGCTTGACAAGTACAAGTGTATGTAAAATTTCATTATTACTCATATGCCCGAATTTCACTTGCTCGAATTTCCTTTACCCGATTTGTTTGTTTAAAGTAAAAGTTATGTGACATACTCTTGTTTGCCCATACCTCAGATTCCGTAATGATACGAGTGCCATACGTATTGTTATCCATTTTATTAATTGCAATAATAGATATTCTTTAACAGAATATTTCAACACCATACTAAATTAACCTAATGCCTTTATCCTAAAAAACGATTGGCTTTCTGGCACTTCGCCGGCCGAAGCCGCGGCAAGTGACTAAGTACGTACCTAATTGGTAAATTGTTTAAAAATGTCACATTATAAAATACGTGCATTTCACTAAAAAGCTCCTTGGAAGTGTGGTCCTTTTCCCTTTTTCTTCCCTTTGTGGTACATTTTTCTATCAAAGTTTGAGAAATTTTATTATTCCAGATGAAAAATAAATAGTGGATTTAACAAGCTTTACTACTCATTATCTATCTGCCAAAGTAACCATAAACCAAACTCTTAGTCGCTGATCATTCTTACCTGTATAGGGGACACGCACAGATAAGCTTTCAGCTTTTATAAAATAACGAAGGGTTGGCCGTCGTGGGCTCTTGCTCTAGAAGTGTAAGGCAATATATACCAATTGTTAAAATACATAAAAAACAATATTTGATTGATAAGAGCAATACAAAATGTCGAATCAGCAGATGCATTAGGTTTGGGGTGAATAAAATAAAAGTTCGGATTTCACGAACTGGTATTACTTATATCATTTGTTCTCTTTCATGGGTAGATTACGCTCATTAAATTGCCTTTATACCGTTTAATTTTACACCTTGTATAAAATTAAAATATGTAATCAAAGAAATAAAAAAGTAAATGTTAATGGTTCCTTCAATAAATCATTATCATTCAAAGAAAAGCTGGTTTTTACTAGTCAGAAGGAATGCCTAACCATGCTAGCCGCAAAGAGTGTAGTCGAGTCGTCAAAGGGTATGACGGACTCGCACCTACTAAACTTAACCTGCCGTGGACTTCTCTGGACGCCTGATGGGAGAAGCCCCGGGAACGCTGATATACTCTTAATAATAAATCAAATAAAACCGGGCAAGTTCGAACTAAACGCGCTTCCTTGTACGTAGGTATGTATGAAACATTATTTAGTTCGTCAAACACCACTAAAGTGTGGTAATAAAGTTAGGTATCATTGCGAAGAACTTTTGTCAATATCCACTAAAATACAGGTGCAACAGACCCACATCAGGCCCGTTAAGAACACAATAATATCTGCCATGAAACTCTTTGCTCGCCTATACTTCCTGCCCTGTACTTATTTAGGTACCTAATTAAATTGATCATCTATGGACAACTAAGTAATAAATATTCAACACATGTATATGTTTGCTAAATTTCTTTATTTATGATCAATAAGACTAGAAAAATATTTATCTTACTGCTAGTTATAAACATACAAAATATGGTTTTAACATTTTGAAATCACCAACATATCACCATAAGGCGCTTTGCACATGGAGCAACTTTGCAGCAACTGACAACTTAATCACAATGGAATTGCGCACACGTATCAATCAATCAGAGATAAGAGTTCCGGTGACATGGTAGACATCGGTTTTAAGTTGCTGCAATCGATGACTAAGTTTCTAGATAATTGCCGCAACGATTAACCGATATTTTAATCGCACAGAACACAAAAGAAGAAAGAGTCTGGGTTTAAGGATTAATGTCATATGTTTGAAAATTAACTACAGGGGAAAAAAGGGTATAGTTTCATAATTTAAGTGCAACCTGCGGAGGGACCATGAAAATGTGTCTTCTCACATTGATCAGATCAGGAGGGATCACATTGACACTGCATGAAAAGGTGATTTCTCCTGCTTTGTAATCGTGTTATGCAGTATACAACATTTCTTAATATTGTTTTCCGAAAAATCACCAATTCGTCAATTGAAGCTTGAAATATTCGAAATTTACTGCTTAGTAGTCCAAAGGCGCATTCGATACGTCTTGCTCGTGACAACATGTAATTAAATATAATTTTTCCATAATACAATCGTTTTCCACAATATGGTTCCGAAAAATCAAAAACTTCGTCAGCAATAAGTTTAGGTCGTTCGGAAGTCCATACATGTGGGTTCTGGTATTTCAAGAACTCCCTCTTCAATATATTATCTAGTTTACTCTCTTATATATTTTCGAATCGGAAGACTTCGTAGACGCCAACATCAACATACGTAAATGCTTTGAAAACACATAATCAAACAAAACATACATACATTTTTTTTTTTTTTTTTTTTTTTTTTTTTTTTTTTTTTTTTTTTTAAATGGACATTGCCCGCAGTAGGGAATCTAATCCCTGTGTCGCGGGGTACTTTACAAACATATAATAGACGGACACAAATTACATCCAGACTCAGAACAACTATTTATGGGTCACACAAATAGTTGTCCGGCGCGGGACTCGAACCCGCGACACGAAGAGGCGAGGCGACTGTCTTAGCCGCTGCGCCACAAGTGCAGTCCCCTAGTAGTCAATTCCCTAACAATTACCTGTTTAATACAATTACTTACCTACCTTAAAGTAATACCAAGTCGTCATCATCATCATTCCATCGTGGGTTTCCCTCATTACAGTATCCTGTCATTTTCCAAGACTACAAATAATTACAAATAATTTAAATGAATCATTTAATAAGCTCTCATACGTTAATAAATTGTTCTCCAGCTTGCAAAAAGGGATAAATCCAAAATCGACATTTACTGCGAATAATTTCTCGTCGTTGAGGACGCGGCGCGGCGCCATCCTCGACGGCGACAGGATAAAATGAGAACATGTGTTGCTTCTTCTCCATCCATCATCACGCTGTACGTAGTTTAATAAACACATCCAACAAAGTTGCTCATAGATTTATATAAAATTGCAGCAACCGTATAGTGGGCTATTTAGTTGCAGCAACATGCTACCTCTAAAAAGTTGATAGTTAACTCAACTAAAGTTGCTCCATCTGCAAAACGCCTAATAGTAACTGGGTGAACAAGATCCACCTATTTTGCTTTTTCGCTTGTAAATACAAAATATGAGAAGTATTTTAGTATTACCTACCCAGATATCCTTTCTATAAACATTAACTATACTAGTAACAAGGCAACCAAGATCCAACTCATTTTGCTAGTACCTAACTCACAAGAAAAGGTTTTCCCAGGTATTACATGGCATGACCTGTATTTTTTATCATTTGTTATTTCTATTTATTTCACAGAAATGCTTAGATTTAAAATTATACATAAAATAAAAACCTTTATTTTTCAATAACTTTATATTTAAATCGAGTTCTATGTCTACACACAAATAATCACCCACTTCTAAATTGTTTTATTATGTAGTACCTTTTTGTAATAAATTTCTTACAAAATAAGCCCTACCTACATATGTTTTTTTTAGTTTCTTGTTATTCCTTTTTTTATTCTTGTAAACACAGTATATTTGTGAAAAATTGTGAATAAGGATAAAATTGTTGAGTCTCGAAATACAAAATAAATAATATTTCGTGGCGATAATTATCGATAGCAACCTCCGATTGAAAATAACAAAGTAAAATAATTTAGTCAAGTGGACTAAATAAGAAAAACAGTACATCACTAAGAATTTATCAGCATCTCTGCGAAGTTAGACTCCATATATAATTTATTTATAAAACTTTAAATTATTTTTAAATAAAGCTATATTAAATTATGGACACTCATCACATTCTGCATTATAGATACTTTCAACTAAATATTGTCTCAAACCATTGTTATTAAATGAAGTATAAAATTTACTTAGTAATGAATATTTTAAACTTACTACTTTAATTCCTAATATTTTAAGATGCCTTTTCTTCATAATTTGAGGACCAATCAGATGCTCATTATCAGAACAATAGTGATCAGGTAAATGTATTAATACAGCAATATTTTCATTGCGATTAGACATCGATTTCCAGTTGAATTTATTACTACCTAATCCGGCTGGGTGTAACATTACATCTAATAAATAAGTTTCATCGGATGGCAAATATGGAACTGACACAGCTATTGACATTTTATCAGTGCCTCCAGCAACACTTGTGAGAGTTTCCATTATTTTATCTAAGATATTTTTAACTCTAAAATCTTGAGATATAGGTTTGGACCACTGATCTTTAGGAAATAATGGACCAATATAATCTTTACATTCCAATGACATTCCAGTATCAATCAGATGCAATCTCTTCAAGGTGTCTTGATTTGTAACTTTTGTCAAGTACTCAGGACTCAACATTTTTGTTACTAGACTCGTAGGATATTTGCCGAGACATATAAAAGCTAGTAACATGAAACTGAGGTCATCACTGGGCACTTTGTCAAATTTTTCAGTCAAAACTTTATTTGCTAAATTCCAGAACTCTCTGCTATTTGCAGGATCAAAATTCAAATATCCAAATGGATACATAAATAATTTAAGGAAGCTAGGTGGTATAAGTTTCCAACTACTTAAAAAATAATCACTACAGCAATTCAATATTTCTTCATTACGAATTTGGAACTGCATGCAGTAATTTAAAATTCCAATAATCAAAACATGACTTTCAATCCTCTGCCCCTTCAACTTTAAATACTTTTGGATTGCTTTTTCAATTTGATCATCTGTATATTTGAGCCGAGTGAGCTTAGAGACAATATCAAGCAGCGAGTCTTCATCCAAAGCATGTATGTTACCACTAAGCCAACTGCCAACTGCTCCAAATGATTCCATAGACAAATATTTTTCTTGGATGAATGAACTCAGTATCTCTTGCATTACAGGGACTTTAATTTTTGACCATAAATCACAAAGCTTTTGCTCCAACAATGTTAAAATAACTCTCTTGCTAGCTTTCATACCTTGGAGTACACCAAATACTTGGACAATATTTGTTTCATTTATTTCATTTTCCCTAGCTACAAATCCAATCCACAATTTATCAATGGTCTCAGAATATTTGCCATCACCCTTGTTTTTAATGAGAAATGTTAGAAACTCACATAGCTGTTCAATGGGCATTTTATTATCAATAACTCGTGAAAGTAATTCATCATGAAATTGATGTTTGTAAGGATCCATAAATGAGGAAACTGTATTTAATATATTAAGTATTGTATATGTGTCTTCAGTCTTCATTACCACTCTCAGAAGTTTATCTAGAATAGCTTCTTTGGCCACATTGACATGTATAATTTTAGAATCTAATGCAAGTGCACTTGGATTTTTCTCAATATCATAAATTCGCTCAATTGCTCCTAATGCAATATTGGGAGTTATCTTTGTACATTTCGATAATAAAGAAAACACGTCTCGTAGATCCAAGCATTGTTTGAACTCATCTTTTATCAGATGATAGTTATATGATTCATTGGCACTTGACGTATGCTCTTCCTCTGGTTTATCGTCAATGTCTGGAAGACTTCTCAACTTTTTGATAGCAACTGGAAGCTCTTGAACATTAAATCCGTTTTCTATTAATATTGTACTAGAGCTAAATTGTGGATTATTGCCAGATTTGTCGTCACTTATAGTCCGTGGAACTAATGTAATTATTGGAGATGACAGCGAAATGTTACCACTGCTGGAAGACAGTATGTTATTTTTAGCCTTTAGATAGGTTCTTCTTAAAACTAGCGACATATTGATAGAAATTTCAAACAATCAAATATATAAAACACAAATAAAGGACAACAAAAATACTGCGTTACAATCACATGTTTGACAGGTAATGTGATGTGATAACAGATGACAGCAAAATGACATTGAAAATTCTTCTCAGTGGTATTTTTGATGGTAATCTGCTGCTGCTTCCATGTAATTTCTACTATAAACTGCGCAAAAATGTAAAACCAAGGGACAAATAGACAAAACAAACTGCATTTTAAAGTCAAAGAGTTTTCAATTTACAAATTAGCTTTTTTACCGAACGATATATAACCAAAATTAAACTGCTTATTGTTTTAATGTTTAGCAATAATTAGTTCCCAAGTTCTTTCTTGGCACATAGAACAAAATATATATCTTTTTACTTATAAACACCAATCAGCTTGACAGATGTTTCGATTCTGATTAAAACAATAAGCAGTTTAATTTTGGTTATATTTACGATACTTAATAAGATTAAGATATAAAACTACTACTACTAAACTGGTCAAAATGTCTTCAAAATTGGTTTATTAATAGGCATTTACGATATATTATGTATGTACATGCATACGGGTAGATAATACATTAAAACTAAAACTACATATTAGCGTTATTTGATTTAAATCCAGTCAGTCCCGCACGATACTGGTGTGTTTACACCAGGATACTGAGCTTGAGCGCAACAGCAGACGCCAATATCGACGTCATTATGGTAGCGGTCTGTCGGAATCACCCTGGCATTAGTCACGACCACCGACATCGAGCCTGCCGTAGCTCAGCACGTTATCAGTAACACTGGCACCAACAAGGCAGTACCGGTTTCCACATTTATCGTGATTTACAGTCAATGGACGGGACGGAGTTTTTAAGAAGTTGGAGAGTCACGGTCGTTTTAGAAATAACAAATAAACCAGAGTGATTGATATTCAAATGTAATTTATTTGTGACTTCGTAGCCTATCTATATTTTGCTATATCTGTATATATTTTGCTTTTAGGTATCTAATTGTGAAAAGGCTATAGTATAGTGCCATCAGTCCATCTCTCTGTCATTTAGTTTTCTTATCATTTGTGATGTAGGAGAGCAGTTCAGTTCCAGAACTAACTTTAGTTATTTTGGAATCATGATAGTTAATTCAACCTTCAGCAGTAACATCATCACCAACATTTGTTATTCCAAGGGAAAATATTTGTCCCATCTTCATCATCCCGCTTTTTAACAGCATCTACAGATACATCTGTAGCAGATAATTTTAAACTATGACCACGACGTCTTTCTTTCGATTTTTTTTCTATGGTATAGAATGCATTATATATACGTTCGGTGAGGAAGAGATACAGTAAATTATATTCGAATAACTGCTATAATGAGCGCAAGCAAGATGTTGAAGCAGAAGACGAAATGGCGTTGTTTCTCTGAGACTGGCGATGATTCGTGTGTATCGTTTCCTACAAGCGCCATGAACAACAACACCTGTTATAAGTACATGTTTTCCATCCTTTTTATTTTTACTGGCCTTTACCGAACCTTGAATACCTTTTTAGAATACTACACAGTGAGCGCGAGTCACATCCTTTTCAAATATTGTACATTTATTATCATGCATTATGGATTTATTTTATAGCAAATAAATTAGAGTAGCTCGAACTAATAAATAGTACGCTTGCGAACAAAAGCAGCTTGGACGTTCGTAACATGTGTGTAACGGATTACGGGATATGTGCCGTTCTCTCTGCCACAATCCATTCTTGATTTTTTCGTGACTTTTCTTTGATAAATTTGACCCCTTTAGATAATTAATGTAGAGGTGACTAATAAGATAGTTTAATGGTTGCGCAGATGCATGCAAAATGCTGAAAAAGATACCTATCACTGGTACCCACCCTCCCCTACCACCGGCTCGTCTCCGTCCCCTGGGGACTTTTAATGTAATAAATAAAAACAAAAAAAAAATGCTGTATCAATTTTCAAAACTACACGAATTATTCGGTGTGATACATAATTTTTGAGCTACTATTTACGTATCTAGCTAGTCAACAATCTAAACACGTCAATATTCTTTCATCATCATCATATCAGCCGAAAAACTGTCAAATATAAATTTCTACCAATATTAAACGTTTCCACATCGGATACGTTTGGCGTATTATATATTCGCTATTCTGCTGAATTCTTCTTTGGAATCTTTTTCTTTGCCATCCACATCAGATGTGGAACGTTTAATTTTGGTAGAAAATTATAGTTATTTCACTGAAACACTGGATTATACTGTCAAAGAAGAAATGACAAATGTTCATGTTCAATGATTGAGTTAAATTCCAAATTAGTTCTTTGGGTCCATTCCAGGCCTGTGACAGCGTAGTTCCAAAAAAATGCTCTTTAGCGCCACTTTCGGTAGCCATGTTTGTAGCCATTGTAAATATAATCTGTGATCGTTTTTATCTGGCAAAGTGACAGATTGATGTCCATGTCGTAGACTAGTATAATAGATATCTGTGGTCTGTGACTTTAATTGTCACCATTTTAGATGGGGCTCTGAGCGCTGCGATTCCTTTGGGGAGGGCTTAGTTGAGATTCTAGACAGCTTGAACCTCTGTGTTTTAAACAATGGTTGCTCAACTCGCAGACCTCTTCCTGGCCAACACAAAAGCTGTGTGGACCTCACCTTTTCCTCCATTGATATTGCAGCTTCTGTTCATTGGCAATGCACTAACCTAACGCATGGCAGTGATCACTATCCTATTGTTATTACTATGGCTGAAAAAACCTACTTAGAGAAAGTTTCCCCTCCCCTTCTGAAGTATAACTTATCTAAACCAGATTGGAGTAAGTTTTCTTCCCTATTGGATGATAAAATTGACTCTCTTCCAAACTTAAACTCTCAAGTTTTGAGTAATATTGATCACTGCCATGTTAATAATTGTTATGACCTATTGGTCTCTGCCATTTCTGCAAGTGCTGATTCATGCTTCCCAATTAAAAATTGTGCCCGTAATAAAATCCCATCTCCTCCATGGTGGGATCATGAGTGCACTGCTATTATTAGAGAGAGGAAGGTTATTGAGTTGACCTACAATTCAGAGATGAACAGTGATAATCTGACATTGTATAAACATGCCCTAGCTAAATCAAAAAGATTACTTCGTAGGAAGAAACGGGCAGGTTGGGTTAAGTTTTGTTCCACACTGTCGCCTGCTACTCCTGCTTCTGTTGTATGGCGATATATTAATAGGTTTAGGTGTGGTTGTGCTCCATCGTCTTCCTCTCTTATCACTAGAGAAGTTGCAGAACAATTTTTCTGTAAAATTGCCCCCCCTTATGTCCCAACTGAAGCAGAAGACTCCAACTTGCCTGTATACAATTTGTCTGCTGATCCGCTAGTCATGTCATTCTCTATGAATGAATTTACAGATATTTTGAGACAGGTCCGTGACTCGGCTCCAGGCATAGATGGCTTACCTTATTCTTTTATTGTTAATTCTTCTAAAAAATCCAAGCAATACCTTTTAAATATAATTAATTTTTGTTTTCATTATGGCTGGGTTCCGAATCAATGGAAGACTCAAATAATCATTCCGTTAGTTAAGCCTGGGAAACATGCAGATGATCCAAATGGCCTCCGCCCAATAGCTTTATCTTCAGTGATGGCAAAGCTATTGGAGCATCTAATAAAGAGTCGGCTAGAATGGTTTGTGGAATCCAGTAATCTACTACCAAGCTCCCAATTTGGGTTTAGAAAAGGTCTGGGTACTTACGATAGTGTTGGGGTTTTGGTGACAGACATTCGTTTAGCGTTTTCAAGAAACGAATCTTTGGTTGCTGCTTTCTTAGATATATCCTCAGCTTATGATAGCGTTCATCTTCCCACTCTCAAGCAAAAGTTGCTAGAGCTGAGAGTTCCGGTTAAGATGGTTCAGTGCATTTGCAGTTTACTTTCACCTCGTTCCCTGGTATTGAGAGTCCATGGAGAGGATTTTGATGCTAGACAGACGTGGAGGGGATTACCGCAAGGTTCCGTTCTGAGTCCTCTGTTATACAACCTTTATATGGCTGATGTGGGGTCATGTCTAAATTCAAACTGTCGTATTTTACAATATGCTGATGACATGGCTCTATATGTGATTAACCAATCTATCGAGAATGCTGCCTCATCCATTTGTATCTCCCTGGATTCTCTAAATCAGTGGCTATTACGACACGGCCTAAGTTTGTCTGCTACCAAAAGCTCAGCTGTTATATTTTCCCGCAAAAATAATATCCCTCAAGTTTCAGTCAATATCAATGGAGACAATATCCCAATTGTTCCCAAATTCAAATTTTTAGGTGTCTTTTTGGACTCCAAATTAACTGGTTTTCATCATATAAATTATCTAGTCCAAAGATGCGAGAGAGCTGTTCCTATATTAAAAGCTCTTGCAGGGGTTTGGTGGGGTGCTCACCCATATACTATGAAGCTAGTGTATAATGCTTTAATACGTAGTATAATGGATTACGGTTGCTTCCTTATGGTTCCTTGTAATAAAGGGGCATTGTCTAGGTTAGATAAGGTCCAGTCCATGTGCCTTCGCATCATATCTGGTTGCATGAAGTCTTCTCCCATCAATGCATTACAGGTCGAGTGTGCTGATCCCCCTTTGGCTCTAAGGAGACAGTTTTTAGCGGCACGTTTTATATCTAAAATTATTACTCAGTCATCCCATCCTTTGATTAATATGTTATCTGAGTTAAGCTTTCAGTGTAGACAGGCAAGATTCTGGCGTAATAAAGCTATCCCATTGATTCTTGTTCCATTTCAAGAGTACCAAAATTTAGTGTTCCCCATAATTTCATTTCCCAGACTACCGCTCTTTAGTTTCGATTTTAAAGTTTTATGTTTTAAACCGGAAATATATTTTGATATTGGAATTTCCAAAACTTCTTCTGCTGCGAATGTTATGTTCAATCAGATAATTGAGGAAAGGTGGAATGGTTATGAAAGATTTTTCACTGATACCTCAAAATTATCAGACGCTAAGCCTGTAGGAGTTGCAGTGTATTACCAAACCTCTAGCATAATTTTAAAATATAGGTGTCCCAAGGAGTCTTCTGTTTTCACTGGGGAATGCGTGGCTATATTGGAAGCTTGTCGCTTTATAGAGTGTCACAATATAAATAAAGCTGTTATTTTCTCTGATTCCTTAAGCTCTCTGAAAACCTTAGAGCAAAACTCCCACCGATCAAAACTACATAGCCCCATTATCTTAGAAATTAAAAAATCTCTCTTGGCTTGCTCTGCAAAGGAAAAAATTGTTCAACTTGTATGGATCCCCAGCCACTGTGGTATTAAGGGGAATGAACATGCTGATCTATTGGCTAAGGATGCTGTGACATCCCAAATTATAGATGATAGATTCTATTGTTTTTATGGTTATGACCTGCAGAATCTTCCCAAAGGAATCTTAAAACAAGCATGGCAAAATTATTGGGATATTTCTAGCAAGAGCAAAGGTGGCTTTTATTATGAAGTTCAACCGGACATTGTGTTAACGCCTTGGTTTCATAAATATAAAAAGACCTCCAGATGCGTGATCTCAACTGTTTGTAGACTGCGCTTAGGTTTCTGTTGTTCACCTGTTTTTCTACACAAAATACGGATTCGGGATTCATCCCTTTGTGAGTGTGGGCTGGACGAGGGTTCACTGGACCACATTTTCTTTGAATGCACCAATAATAACTCTGCCTATAATTTATATGAACTCCTTCCAAATTTAAAGATTCCCATTCCCATCAACTTTTCCTCGTTGCTTACATTCCCTTCCCCAGAACTCTACGAAGTATTAATGTGCTTTATAAGATGCAATGGCATCAAATTGTGATTGTTACGTCTGAATGTTTTGTTTTAGCCTAATCGCCAAGACACGCAATTAGCTATAACATTGAAAATTTTGGTTAAATTTATCACACGTATTCCCATTTCACATCTGTCATTGGCAGAATTGTCGACATCGGCATAACTTGCCATTAAAAAAAAGAAGAAGAAGATATCTGTGGTCCATGTTTGGTTTGTTATTCGTGTCGAAACTCGTGTTCTGTTTGTTTATGTTCTCCTCGCTTTATTGCTTGAGTTGAGACTTAATTCCTAGTTCCTTGTACGATACGAATTAAACTGCAGTGCTCTGGTGCTTTGGTCTGCGGCCATGGCTCCTATCAAATGCTGTGTGGTTGGTTGTACCTCAACCATTAAAACTCATCGCCTTTATAATATACCAAAGGACGATAAACTTAGGGCTTTGTGGCTGTCGTTTTTGGTGCCAGTGAATTCTGAACTTCTTGGTCTATCAAAGGATCAGTTAATAAATAAACGGGTGTAACAAAAACACTTCGACAAATATCAATTGGATGACAAGGGTAATCGTCTCAAAGATGGTTATCCATGTCTATTTTCTTCTAAAGAAATCGTGCATGGGGTGCCTTTGTCAGGTAAGTGTATTAGCTCTCCATATTAAAATAAACCTCGTCATTTGTTCTACGAAAGTTAATAGTTTTCGAGTATTTAGTAAAATTATAAGTTAACTACTACTAATGGTAAATTACTGTTGAGAATACACTGATAAAAGTGATATGGTAGGTGATCAATCAGTCTCAGTCAGTTATGGAACAAACAATACCAGTAAATATAGAGATATATATACTAATTATTTCTTTATTTATTTCTCATGTGTGCAGTGGTTACCCTAGTGTCAGAGTTGTTCAAGGCGCCCAGTAGGCTTCTCATTTACTAATAAATAACAAATTACTATTATTGCTATAATACAATACATGGTCGCCTAAACCGCCGGTAAACCGGCGAGCATTTATGAAGAATATAATGACAGTAATCGAGGCAAAAGATGTGTGCAAAGATCGTGACAAATGGATATCCATTGTCTCTGCCTACCCCTCTGGGAAACAGGTGTGAGTCTATGTATGTATGTATGTTTTATTGCTATAAATGTCAGGAAACAGAGTAGCATTTGTGTGTGTTTAGTAGTAAATCAACATGTTCTAATTGCTATTGTTCCTGTCTGACATTATTTCTAATATATATAATTTAAGAAGAAAGGAAAGTTCAAGAGCATATCCTTCGGAAATTCTTAGCAGAAACGCATTGAATATAAATGTATGATTACATGATCGGATTGAATAGTATAGTATTGTATATATATATATATATATATTTATATAGTATAGTATAGTATAATATAGTATGTATTGCATTGTATAGTATTTTATAGTATTGTATAATCCTGTTTTTTTTTTCACCGTTAATCGTTACTTTACGATCTGTGCACCTACCATGCTCTCTCTGCACCACCCTAAGGTTGACTGGCAGAAAATGACTAGGGCATTAAGTCCGCCTTTGTACAATTTAATGTGCATTAAGTGATAAATAAATAAATAATTTGGTTTTTATATTAATTATATAATGTGGTTATTTTCAGGGGATTTATATGATCATAACTACAGTCAAATGGAAGGCATTCAAGAAATCTCACAAAATCTAGTTGTTGTCCAAGGTAATGTACATATGTTTTGGTCTTGCTATACCTTTGTTGACATTATTTATTATGTTTTATATCTGATATACCATTTTCTCATTTTAGAACATCCAGTTGATCATTTATATTCAAGACCAGCCATGAATGCTCCTGCATATTCATTTATTGATACTGGTATTTATTTTTAATTAGCTTTGGTTACAAATAATAATTTTAAAAATGAATTGGTTTCTTGACACAGAACTATATTCTATGTTTTAGGACACACAGGTGCTAATTCATCTGGTTTGCAAATGATAGATCTTATGGAGATTGAGTCAAACCACTCTGTATCAATTTTGGAAGCCGAATCAACTGGTATTTATTTGCTTTTGTTTTAAATTAAATATTTGAAATGTCATTTAAAAAACGTATTACTGTTAAACCATACACTTTTAAAATGTGATACATACAGATTACAGATCATGCTTATCAGCCTACCACAATGAGTGTTTTGTAGATCATAATATTGTGATATTATATTGGAATTTATTCTATTTCAATATGTAATACTAAGACAGGTAGTCTTACTATGAGTATTGAAATAGAAAAAGTTTTGTAGCTTTATTATAAATATGTGATAACATGATATCAAATGTTAAGATATTGTTCAGGTTCCTAAATGGTGGCTGAAATTCCTGAATCACTCTTATAATTTTTTACTAATATTTTAATTATAAAACAAAGTAAAAAGAGTAAAGATAAAAAACATGTCTTGCTTAACAATATGAGAATTAAATATTTTTCACTTTACAGATCTGATTCACAGTGTGGAGAAGACTAAATTAAGTAATAAAGCACCAAAAAAAATTGTTATAAGGAAAAGAGGTAAAGTTATTATCTTTTTTAAACAAACCTTGACCTTCTTCCATAAAAAATATATAGCTATATCCACTTTATTTACATTACATAACAAATACATTTAATGTATTTGTTATATCAAAGGTTTTACCACTTACTAGACATATACATACCAGTTATTAAACAATTCTTTTTTTCAGCTGATAAACTTCCCTTGAACTGCAGATGCTTTTTAAAAAATATTAGAAAAATATCTGCTGTAGAAAACAAAATTCAAAAGCCATTTGAAGAAAGATTGGATGCTGCTAAGACTCTAAGCCGTAGTCAATTATTTAATAAATTTGATAAAATGTCACATCAGGCACAAGAGTTTCTTGTTATGCAGTTGAAAATGGCAAATATAAAGAAGAAGGCAATGAGGTACACTACCGGTGAAAAGCATTTGGCATTGGCCCTAATGAAGGAAAGCCCCAAAGGATATAGGCTATTACAGAAAATATTTAATTTGCCCAGTAAAAGAACACTTAACCGTCTTGCTGAAACTATCATATTTAACGTAGGGCTAAATGATAATATTTTTAAACTGCTAAAGCATAAAACACAAAAATGGGACACAAAGAAAAAACTCTGTTCTATTTTATTTGATGAAGTTGCTCTTACACCACATCTCACTTATGTTGAGTACCAAGATGAGATAAGAGGCTTTAAGGACTTTGGGTATGGAAGAGAATTAAGGTTTTGTGATCATGCCTTGGTATTCATGTTAAGAGGAATATGCTCTAACTGGAGGCAGAATATTTGCTTTTATTTTTGTGAGGGAACAACAGCAGCTGCTACAGTAGTAAGGATTTTAAAGGAAGTGGTCACTCAAGTCTTAGAGACAGATTTAATACCCTTAGCTGTTGTATGTGACCAGGGCTCAACATTCAGAACAGCTATGAATTTGTTAAAAATTGAGACTGAACGAAAAAGAATTTTAAATGAGGAGTATAATGGTGAGTAGATAAACTAAACAGTCTACAAATAGCTTTTGCTATTAAAATTAATGTTATTGCATTAAATATTTTTGTTTGCAGATGGAACTATTGAGATATCAGGCCAACAGTTAAGTGTGGTATATGATCCCCCACACTTACTTAAAGGCCTAAGAAACAACCTGCTGACAAAAAATATGATTTACAAAGGCAGAGTGGCAACTTGGAAGGACATAGAAAGTGTGTTTGAATCTGATTGCCAACTAGGACATACTAGGATGCATAAAAAACTAACGGAACATCATGTTTATGCAGCAAAAATGAAGAAAATGAAAGTTAGTGTAGCTGCCCAAGCTCTGAGTGCAACAACCAGTGCATTGCTTAAATACACTGCATTATTCAGTAAGTCTCTTAAATACTTAGTTACCACATTACAATACCAAATAATACTGACCTAACAATTGTCCTCTCAATAGTGTTTAATTGGCACATCATTTTATGCAAACTTACTTAGTCCTTGTTATTAGAAATATTTGAACCAATTTTACAGAACCTTTACATGTATAAGCAGAGAATATTAAACCCAAATAACTCATATATCTGTTGTAAGTTGCCTATACATATTGTATAAAATGGCATTCCAATTAAACACTTTCAGTATGATTACACTTTGCTTTTATTCTTTGATAAAAAGCATTATGACCTAAATGATTTAAATACAGTAGCTTAAGCTTATAACACTAATAAACCATTAGGTTCTTCTATTTTAAGGATTCCCTAACAAAATAAATGTCGAACCTAATCCACTTACATTGGTGTGGCCCAGTAGCTGGCTACCTCAATTATGTAATTTTTATTTAAAGACCACGCCCGTACAAGGGAATCTAACCCCTGTGTCGCTGGGTACTTTACAAACATATAATAGACAAATTACATCCAGACTCAGAACAACTATTTCTGGTTCATACAAATAGTTGTCCGGCGTGGGACTCGAACCCACGACACGAAGCGACGAGGCGACTGTCTTCGCCACTACGCCACACGTGCAGTCGTTGCATTGGTGCTATTCACTAATAATAATACAAAGTCTTAGGGTGCATGTGTACGGGCTCTTATAACTTTAAGTAAGTAGGACTTAGTCTGGTCCAGAACACCATACTCGCACAGAATGAGGAGATATTAGATTCTAACTCTTAAAGAATAATATCGACTGTGAAATTAATAATAAACTACACAGTTGAGTAAACCGTAAACTATTTTTATGAGTGGGTTTTGCTGGAAAGCATTTTTTAAATGGTTATAAAGTTACTATGATAGTCTTCCAAAATTATGTACCATTACAGAAAATAAAATTAAATAATAATGTAACGACTGAACTTATTATAAGACCTAGTTTATAGAAGCCTATATTAATCATTGCCAGATATGATCCCTTGTTATGTAGTTTGTATGTTATTTATTACAGCATGTTCTATCTAATTATGTAATATTTCAGGAACTACAGTCTCTGGTGAACATGTCAGCGAAACAATGGCTACAACAGGAGAAGCTGTGGAATTTGTTGACAGGCTCTTTGATAGTGTCAACGGATCTCGAGGGAGCACTGTCCGGGGCAAACTGCGTGGACCAATTAAGCCAGGCACTCAGCACTTCAGTTTCTGGATGGAAGCAATAAAAATATTGAAAAATATGCAATTCATCAATACAAATAGCAAGAGAGCCCGTAAAAATAACAAAACTTATAAGGTTCGAGTTCCTTCCCTTAATGGTTGGATAACATCTATAGAAAGTTTTGAAAGGTTGTCTAAATTATTGTTCGAAAAATATGAGATACAATATTTTTATCCTAGGAGAGTTAATCAAGATCCTCTTGAAAATTTCTTTGGTAGGATCAGAGCTATCAACTATAGAAATGTCAATCCTGATGCGATTTTATTAATTCTTTTAAATCATTGATAATGTCAAACGTTATGGGTCCACACTCTATTTACGCGAACTGTGAAGATGACGAAGGACCCACAGTCATTGATTTTTAAAGATTATATCCTCGTCCAATGTTTATGAGAATTCCTCATCCAATAATGATGAGAATTTCTCAGCAACATTAGATGAGGATAAAGAAAATAATATCAGTGGACCCATAACAACAATCCAAACCACCAGCAGTAGCAACCAATCTCTAAATCCAGTTAATGAAAGATTGCGTGTCCACTCTTCTGCATATACTGCAGGTTATATGTGCAGAAGAGTGACAAAAAAATTTAATTGTAAAAGATGTTCTGAGACATTAATACAAACTAAAAGAGATGTATTTCATAAATGGATAGAACAACGAGAATACAACCTTTTAAAACACAGTAATTTAACATATCCATCAAAGAAGTTTTTGTTATTATACAGGGATATCTCTGCGCTTATACATGATTTTTTGAATAGAAATGCACATAAGAAATGTATAAAAAGAATAATAAAAACGGAAATAATAAAGAAATACGATATAAATTGGTTGGGGTGTACTCATCATAGAAGTCAAATGAAAGAATGGTTGCTTAATTTAATGTTACGCACCCATATACATAATTGGTGCAACATTATCAATAAAATTTTAAAAGGAGGTGTGCAAGAAAAACTTGTGAAAAATATGTGTGCACCTCAACAAATTGCCTTTGAAAAATATAAAGCCTATAGGTTAAGACGAAAAAATAAAAACAGTACAATCTGATAAGTTGTTTTATTTTTATTTCGTTAGTTACATCAATTAGACTACCTATTGCAGGACGAAATAAACTTCGTAAATAATTAAATTAAAACATTTCCACGGCACAGCACTGGCTATGGTATCGATATTTAAGTATAGCTGAACGTCGATATTTTCTATAAAACTACTCATGCTGGTACATCACTAGGTGACGTTAAGACACTAGCGCTTTGCGCATATTTTTGGTACTAACCTCAATAATTTAACTGCCTCTGTCTCTGACTAATATATAGTTATCTGTGGTCCATTCATTCATTCGGGTATCTTGTTTTGTGTATGGAGGTCCAATTTCCTTAATAATTTTATTTTGATAAGATAATGACAATAAATAATTATGTAACTTGAAGAAAAGTTCACGTTATATCATATAGTTTTACAGTGTAATATTACAAGTTTGGATAACAAATATACGAAAATTATTGACATTAATATCATCTGTTCAAGTCAGCTGATTGCCTTGGAAGTTGTTCGAAGTAAGTTCCGGAGTTTTATTCTTTTTGTATTAATATATCAAGTTAGTTTTGACCGTTTATTATTTATAACGACTACAAAGCTCGCTGTAATTATTTGATAGAAAATTAAACAATTAATGTACTTTATAGTAGGTATATTATATAGGATTTAAACCAAAAAATATATAACGCATCTGTTGTTTTGAGTATTATAAAAAGTAATGATAAACGTAGTATAAAATTCAAAATTATTGTACAATTCAAATGACAAGCTAAGAATTATATATTATATTTTCTTATTCAAATGGTAGAATAATAATATAGGTATAATTTAAAATTAAGCTTATGGGATAAGATTATTTAAAGGAGTTACAAGAAGTTGTGAAAAACTAATAGTGACATATATTTTTCTAGATTAACTGGTGCACATCATGCCGGAAGAAACAATAAATGTAAGTCCTAATAAACTGGCTCAATATTACTTAGCTATGTTACAAAGATCAGTTACAATAAGAGCACACTGGTCAATGTCTTATAATCATAACTTAATTTTTCATTTATTATAATATCAAGACAAAAATCTAGTTATACAGCACTCATTCACCCCACAATAATAAAATAAATGAATTAACAACAAGAAAGGCCTATCCAATTTATATCAACTGAATAAGTTCCATTATATTTAATAGAAGCATGTTTTAAAAAGTAAAAATATTTAACCAATTGATTCAGTATCTTTAATGCAAGCAAAAAGCATCTTTTATAAATTCCACCTTGTCTTTATTAGGACATTGTTTTGGCATTAACATTTCCTCTTTAATGACATCATATTAACCCACTTGGGCACAATTTTAGAGGTCTTAATTACAATGTACTTGAAATAGCTGTCCTAGAAATCAAGTATTAAACATTTTTTTTTTTTTATTTATCATTAAAATCCAAGATATAATTAAAAATAGAACAAGGAATAAATATTATAGCAATGTCCAAATGTATTTGAAATATTTATTCCCAAAAGGCATTTTCAAAACTTATTAAAAAAAATACCTTCGGTGGATGATGTATATTGTGCTTTTTATGTGTCACTAACACATTGATTTTCATAAGATATTGGTATTAACCACAAATGGGCCAATGTCCAAAATATAGATACAATAAGTAAATAAAATTGCAATATCTTAATAATTGTAATATCTATATGATATCTATATCTATATATACCATATATCTATCTATATCTATATATACCATATGTATATATAGAATGAGTAAAATAGGAATATTCCTGTAAAAATACATCTTAAGATTGCTAATTTTGTAAATCTAAGTGAGTACCTATCTATGTATGTAAATTCTTTGACATTATACATATCCCGTATAGATTTATTTGCATATTCCTTTACTCATAATGAGTAAAGGAATATGCAAATAAATCTATATATGTCATTATACATATCCCGTATAGATTTATTTGCATATTCCTTTACTCATAATGAGTAAAGGAATATGCAAATAAATCTATATGGGATATGTATAATGTCAAAGAATTTACATACATAGATAGGTACTCACTTAGATTTACAAAATTAGCAATCTTAAGATGTATTTTTACAGGAATATTCCTATTTTACTCATTCTATGCTAAAAGCTTTAACTACTTACTAATTTGTGCCGTGTGGTTACAGAGTAAGCTTTTGTCAAAAAAACTGTTTTCAGTGGTGGTACGCATATTTTATTCTTCAGTTTTACTTCTTAATCCTACCTACGAATATATGTATATGTAGATCTGTGGATGTATGAATGTTTGTTACTCTTTCACGCAATAACTACCGATCGGATTTTGATGAAACTTTGTAGTAATATAGCTTATATATCGGAATAATATTTATACAGTTTAACTCGGGTAAAACCGCGAGGCACAGCCAGTACCTTATACTTGAAGAATCTGTATTTACTTTTGTCCGTAATTTTAATATATAGCCACGCCAACTGGTCTTCATTCATTAATTGGGTCTAAATTTGACAATATTTATAGGCCTTGGTCTGACTACCTTGTTATTACCTACATGTATCTAGATGACAATCGCAAGACGCGGCTCCTATAGAAATAGGGAAAAGACAAATTAACTAACTGTACTTGTCAAGTTCACAATTATATAGTAAAGTCTTAAGATAAACTAGATTTAAGCCGATAGCCTAGTCCGTCTTATTAACACAAATGAAGCAAAAACTTTGTACACCTTTTTACGAAAATCATGCGGATGTAGGAGTATGAAATTTGCAACAATTAAAGCTGATATGAAGATGGAGTGCAGAAAGCTAACATTTTTAATAAAAGGTATTGGAAGTAAATTATTTAATTAAAAAACATTACACACACTAGTTTTGATACACTGACAATCTGAGAACAGATTCTGTTCGCATTTCAGATTTTTTTTAATTGTCTAAAATGTCTATAGTCTTTGACAATAAAACCTTAATGGTCGAATTTCGAACAAGTGCAATCTTTAGTTTATATTAAATTTATATATTATTATTCATTTATCCTATACTAGCTGTGCCCCGCGGTTCACCCGCGTTAAACTTTATAAATGATCACAGCTCCTCCCCCGTAGGTGATAGCGTGATAATCTGTAGCCTATAATATAGGCTACAAATTAGGCTAAACATATTATGTTGACCCGACCTCTTAGTAATATTCATGCATTATCCATCTGTACAGCTGTACTTTTTGTCTTTAGCCCGGACATACATACAGACAAACAGACAAAAATTCTAAAAACTATATTTTTGGGTTCGATATCTTTCAAATAATAATTAATAATTTTAAATTCAATGTACAGTTTTGACTTTCCTACGATTTTATTATATGTATAGATACTCACTTGTTGCCAGCTTTATGGGGTTAGGACCTAGGCTCAGGGGCCGCTGATGTAAAAATACATTTTACAAAGAGGTGTGATCGCTGGCATAAGCTGGCGGAAAACAGCACCTTAAAGACGCAATTATAGCTTTTGGCTTTATTTTGCCGTAGGTGTATCAGTAACTGGCTAATCCATTGCTCCAGACAACCGTTAAGGATGATAAAGACTCAATCATTACCTAGGTATCTAGTTACTAGGTATTGCTTCGTATTAACTGCAGATAAAGGTCAACTGGGTTAAACTCCCGAGTGGGTAAAAAACGTGGTTTTGTTATTTAACTGTCAAGTTAGTATCGGTCCGGAGTCTGGAAAGTTGGCATTGTCTGACGCCCGTATCTCGAAGAGTACGTAAAGCCATCGATTCTGCGTCTGACCTCTTTCCGGTTGTGTTGTCTAGCCTTTCCATCTTATATCTGGTGGACATACTTTGGCACTATTATAGGTCTTGAGCAGACGGCTACGACGGATGTACGAGACGGATTATTTCTTCGGTTTCTAGTTGATTAAAGCTTTATAAAGTTGTAAAAGCAATGCATTTCATATTGTAAGATAGTGAAAATGGAAGAGTATTTATAAACACGTTCCTATTATGAAGCGAGTACGCAACCGTCAGTACTTGGACATTCTGCGCGGGAGCTGCTAATAAACACAAATAAACATTATTATGATCTAGGCTTTGAAAAAGGTGTGTGCCCACTACTCGCGGATCGGTTCTGCTCTGCAACATACAAAGAATATATTTACGTAGTACGAACTGTACTGGTGTTGCACTGTGTACTATAGTGATAGTCCCAATAGTATCGTTTGTAGCCTCGTTGTTGCGGTACACTGACTGTTCAACGGTATACAATGATGAACTGGGTTCAAATCCCCGATTTTAAAGTTTTGTTAGAATTTTGGAAAATTCAATTCAAATAGCAGGAAAAGTAGCGGCCTCAGTCTCGAACTGGGTTGTCCCGTGTTCATGCCCGCTTGAGTATGTTTCGCCGGACCGTCTCAACTGGGTCGTGTTGAAACCGGTAGTAGATGAACCCACTGAGTTTGTTTCGCTGGGTCTTCACAGTTGGGGCGCATTGGATCCGGTGGTTTTAGCGCATTAAAGCGCGACCGTCGTTATTAACACAAGGTCCGTCATAATAATAATACCTTAATATAGACAGAACCATTGACAGTATGTAGTAAAAATATTAGACTTAAACTAGATAATTAAACATAATCTCTTGACAATAACTTGATTCAAGCCAGCTAAATATCATTGCTATAGTAAAATAAATTTTATAAATGTTTTCATACAATGTATACCTAAATATCTATGTTACTAGAAATAATAATGTATACAACTATATTACTACAAACATGTTCTGACTATTTACAAGCGCTTTTTTAAAGTCTACGTGAATAAAAACCTTTTTTTTTTTTTTTTTATGATGCAGAAAAAGAGGAAAATTACTTGTCTTCTCGGATAACCGGCTCCTGCCAACCGGCACAGCGACTGTACAGCAAACAGATCGCTCTCTTTCCGGAACAGCTTGCAATTGACGGCAGTAGAGACACTACTCTAACAAGAGACTCTTAATAATTATTTATAATTATAAAGACGATAAATATATGCAGAATCAGTCTCACATCTCAAGTACAAAATGCGTCGTAGGTGCAATTGGAGTGTGAACATAGTGGGCGCTCACCTTAATACATATTATGTAGATACTAACAAACAGGCAATCAACCTCGTTGACCAATCGAGACACATTATTCCACACGCATACCAACATACCTTCCTTCCACTGTATCTGTCATATATCCAGTCCAATTAACACATATTATGTGTTCTGTACTAGCAATTTGTTGTCACTATCTATTTGAGGACAAATCAGAGTACATCTACAGTGAAGTGTAAACAGATAACGACGGTGTACTTTTTTGTGTCTTTAAAATACGATAAGATAAAATCTATGATGTTAACCTGCAAGCAAATACTTTTAGGAAATCCCTAAAAGTATTTGCTTGCAGTATGATAGGTGTTTAGAGAGCCTAATTACTTTAAAAGTACCAACTTACTACGTTTACATAACTATCTGCGGTCCGCGGTTTCTCCCGCGTTAATCTTTTAACAAATTGTAGCCTATGTATTATTCGGATGTATCACACTAATATTATAAAGGCGAAAGTTTGTGAGTGTGTATGTTTGTCAAATATCACCTACGAAATGTAATACTGAATGTAATCCTAACTAATATCATAACTGCGAAAATTTGTGAGCCAGGATGTTTGTTACTCTGTCACGCAAAAACTACAGGACGAATTTTGATGAAACTTTATAGTAATATAGTTTATATATCCGGTTAACACATAGGCTTTAATTTATAAAGTTTGGTGCGGGTAAAACCGTGTGGCACGGCTAGTAAGCTATTACATTTCGTAGGTGATATTTACTGCAAAGAAAGCGAAATTGAATATTTTATTGGGTGTCGATCAATGTATTCATGTTACAAAAAAATACATTTTGAAATAATCGATCACGTTCATGCAGCGCCAGCAAGTAAAACTGCATTATCTATCCCTACATTCCAAAATTATCGCATGGCTAATTAAAAAGTTGCTGTATCCAATTCTCGTTCTGATATCAATAAGTACATCCATTAAAACATTTCAATCATACGTTTATCTCTATACGTAAGTTTATATTATCATAGGAAAATAGGTGCTGCGATTACGGCACTCTGAAGAAGATATCATCAGTCATCATTCACTCAAGCTTTGACAACGTTAGATTACGAATGTTTTGTACGAGTAGAATCTCGGTGATTTTCCTTCTTCAAATGAGTGCGCAGCAGTAATAAAGTATAGCCGTCTTGGGTATTATAGCGTTGTAATTTTCTTGATATACTTATAGCAAACCGTTTAGGATAGTTTAGACTTCTGACCAGTCGAAATTACATGCAATAAGGTTCTGATAATAATAATAATAATGTCCTCCTGGACGATTTCGGCCACGGCGGCCGGTCCCACAGTGGCACTTTCATTATCCGATGGGACAACTAGCGTCACGACCGAAAAGAGGTCAGGTACAGGACCGACGGCTTTACGTGCTCACTGAGGCACGGGTGTGTAATACTGCTAACTCCTAGACTTCGGGCTGATCTTGAGAAATTTTCTTAACAGAAATTTCCCAAAAACACGTTTTACAGCTAGAGCATATTGCATGACATTTCAACATAATTATTAATAACTAGCTGTGCCCCGCGGTGTTACTCGCGTTAAATTTTATAAATTTTCTTTGCTATAAACCTCACGGAACCCGAGACCTTTCCAACGAATGCAAAACCGTGGAAATCGGTTCGTGCGTTCTGGAGTTATAGCGTCAGGAAGGAAAACCCGACTTATTTTTATATAGTAGATAATAATAAATAAATTATTATTCGTTTCTATGCAGACACGTGATTGAAGCCTTTTTAATATTAGAGTATAATGTCGCTAACCCCTGTTATTATTTTATATTTTCAGATGGGTGTACAGTTAAAATGGGGTATAGCCGGGGTGGGTATGATCGCACACGATTTCCTGACTGCGTTGGGAACATTGCCTGCCGACCAGCACAAGGTCGTTGCCGTGGCCGGCAAAGACCTAGAACGTGTCCACAGGTTGGCCACGCTCCACAAAATCAACACGGCATACGAAGGCTACGAGTCACTCGCGCGTAATGAGTCTGTAGGTACGTAAGAAATCTTCCTATTGTTTAGACAAAGATCATAAACAAACAATGATAACAGCTCGCCCATTACAGCTGAATGGCTGTGACACTTTCTTAGCATTACGCTCTTTATTATCATAGCGAATGAGCTCGCCTTCTGCATGTATACTAACACTGGTACTCTAAGATATACTACCTACTGACTTATCGTATGGGCAGTGGTTAGGCCGGGACTCCACCAAAGCGGAGATGTGTGCGGTGTGCTGTGCGAGAAAGATGTTTTTCAGCTCGGGGGACTCCACCAAAGCGGGGATGCTCACATCTCTCGTCACCACTGCGCGTCGTCCGCGCACAGCTCACATCTCCGCTTCCGTCGTGTCATACAAATATTACACATCTCCGCACAGCGATCTCCACTGAATCTGAGCGGAGAGATGTCTCAAAAACACAATTCTATTGTTGGTTGTTTAAAAACATCTCTCTACTCTTCTCCGCTTTAGTGGAGTCCCGGCCTTACGCTAGTGTCAGAGTTGTTCAAGCCGCCCAGTAAGCCTCTGACATAGCTTAACGACTGTTGTCTAATGACTACAACCGGGACCGACAGCTTAATGTGCCCTCCGAAGCACGGAGACGCTCAGAAATTAAACCACTTTCGTGGTCGCCCATCTATGGACTGACCGCGAGCCTAGTTGCTTAACCTCGCTGATCACTGATGAGGGCATCTAGCTATGAGCGCCTATAAGATATATAGAGAGATGCTGACAATAGGGTATCGTATTGATGATAAATTTATAAAAAATAGCAAAACCGAGAGATGGTTTGCAAGAATACTGGTTATAATAATATGTACAAATTGGCTGTCGCCCGCAACTTCGTCCGCGTGTTAGTCGAGTTCTGACGTCGAAGAGGTTAAAACGAACCTATTCTCTGATATCTATGGTTTAGTACTTCCCCCTATTGTCTCAAAAAAAAAATAAACACTTCGTATATTTTTTGACATTTCATCAAGTTTCATACAAACTTTTAACCAGTACTTTAACCTCTTACGGGATGTATCGTAGTATTCAAACATGTCAAAACTCATTGTAAATAATCGATTTTACTAAGGAGATTGAATACTGATGAAAAATATTTTGCAACCCACTTTTATCATTTTAGGGGTTAAATATTAAAACCGGCCAAGTGCGAGTCGGACTCGCGCAGTAAAAGTTCCGTACCATTATCTATAAAAACTGGCAAAACAATTCACGTTTGTTTTATGGGAGCCTTTATTTTGTTTTTTAGTATTTGTTGTTATAGCGGCAACAGAAAATTCTAAAACTGTCTAACTATCACGGTTTATGAGGTACTGCCTGGTGACAGACGGACAGACAGACAGCGAAGTCTTAGTAATAGTTTACCGTTTTAACGTTTTACCCTTTGGGTACGGAACCTTAAAAAGCGATGAAACACGTATTTTATTTACTCTTTTAAAGAATATTAATGCTAAGTTTGATGTTGATCAGACCAAAAAAACACGTTGTTCCATACAAACTTTGCAACCCATTTCCAGTTGAATTTTCAGACATCCTTTCTTAGTGCACACCTACTTCACTAAAGGAATATTTGTGCAAAATCGCATGATTCTGGACCCAGCAGTTTCAGCTATGCGTTGATCGATCAGTCAGTCAGTTTCCGCTTTTATATATACATATATAATAGAAGATTGCAAAATAGTACGGAGATAAACGAACGGAATATTATATGTTATACATACAGAATTAATGCATGGAAATTTAGGACAGTGAATAAACATACTTAAATTTAAAAATTTTAACATAAAGCAGCATATTTTTTAAAGTTACAAACTGTGTACTTAATTAAATAAACAGCACGCCCTTAAGAACCTTACCAAAGCAAAAAAAAAAATGAACGACGTACAGTTGTTAATACTCCCCTTTCTCAAATAATCAGGCAAGGAAAAAAGTATTTTTGGCGTTCTCCGTCCTCGCGTATTAACATAGAGCGACAGTTGCTTAAAATAACTCTAGCTTAAGCTGAGTTTCGAACCTCAAAGAGGAAGCCCTCTGGCGCTCTGGCTACTGAATATGCATTATTATTTGTTAGACGACTTAAGCACCCGCTCGCCTCTATGGTCTTGTAAAAAAAAAGAAATATATCTTGCACTACAGTGAAATGCATCATTTTCAAAGCTTTTTTTTTTCGTCCTCTTTGGGCAGGCTAAGATCTGTGACCATACCGCCTCGTCTTCAGTTGTAATATTTATATTACAAAGTCAGTCAGTCATGTCCGTCATAGTCAAGTCATAGTCCTACCCCAGTAAAGCAGTGGAGACTTTACTAGAGGCTTCTATGGAGTTTTGGTTTTAACACGGAAAATCACAATTCACGGTAATATTGCACTTTCCTCCACTTGTGTACGTTGTCGAAAATGTTATGTCTAAAAATACACCATATTTACACATAAAAACTCGAATTTACACCAGTTTTTGAAAATAAAACATAGCCTCGATGCGTCCTTTTCCGCGTTGGCGCCAAAACTCCTCAAAGCTTATTTATTAGACGACTTGACAAACGCTCGACTCTATGGCCATGTTAAAAAAAAGAAATATATCCCACACTAGAGTGAAATGTGTCATTTCCAAAGCGTATTTACTGCCATTGAAAGTGTCACTCTTCAAACAACTATATTCTAACCTGTCCCGCCTACAAAAGTGACGCGACGCCGGAACCAAAAGCTAAAGGTTAACTGGAGTGGAAACTTATAACAACCAGTTGAGGCCAATTACACTGTCGATATCTAGGTTGACCTCTTTTCTGACATATACATCTTGTGCAATTGATATACAAGCAGTCATACAGTGTAACATTAAAAGTGGAACCCATGTTTTTTTTTAAAGACAACGCCCGCACTAGGTAATATAATCCCTGTGTCAATGGGTATTTTACAAACATATATGTAATAGACGGACACAAATTAAATCAAGACACAGAACAACTATTTTATGGGTAACATAAATAGTTGTCCGGCGCAGGACTCGAACCCCCGACACGAAGCGGCGAAGCGACTGTCTTAGCCGCTGCGCCACACGTGCGGTCAACTAAACAAATAAAAGAAAACTATTTTATACATTTAAACATATTTGTATACGTTAGTGATATACATTTCTCTATCGAATGATGATATTATTATGTATTTGTAGGATCATGTTCTACAAGGTTCAATTTCATAGTCAAATAAGGCTTCTTATGTTTAGTCTACCGTCTATGTTACACGTGGACACACTATCGGCGTTTTTTTTTTCTCAGAATGTGAAGTCGCTTGATGTAAACAAATAGCTATTCACTTTTCAATGATTTGTTGTATGCAATCATGTCAGAAAACAAGTATACATCCTACTTGAAGGTAAGCGTTACCGTAAGAATATATGACGCCTTATATCCCCCTTCATGATGAGCACTCCCGACCTTACTTAAACTCAAGACGGAATAAATACATATATTAATGCCATATATGTACTTTTACAATTAAGCCAGTAAACGAAGTTACGGCCCACCGTACACCGTACAACGGTCACCGTATCATATGGACGCTTGCAACACTGTTCATTCTCGCGTCGCCGACCCTTTAAAAACCTTATCGCTCCTTTTTTGAAGTCTTCCTGTAATATCTCCGCAACCGTGGCACAGAGTTCATTCCACCACCTCAGCGTACATGGGAGGAATTTACGCTCTAACAGTACAGTACGAGATCCTAAAGGTTCCACGATGTAAGGATGAACGTCCTATTGATGGCGAGAGTTGCGATGCTAAAAATTGCGGGCAACAGATCAAATCGTTCTGTTTGACACAGGCCATTGTGTGTGTCGAGTGTATTCTGTGAGGTGTAGTTCCAGTAGCTTGACTGGCCATAGTGTTAAAGAACGCTACGCTTCATCTGTTAATTATGAATAGGTATTTGGTAGTTGCCAAAGTTCGATCGTCGCAAGACAATTAAATTTATAGTTTTCTATTATTGAATTTCCATTTACACTTTGCATTCTGAATAATGCTATAAAACTAAAATTTGATAGTTGGAAGGTGTTACCAATATGATATGATCTTTCACATGCAACTGTAAACATATCATTCGGCCATGTTTATGTAAACAACGCCGATGAATGGCACCTACATCCTCCTATTATGGTTCCCTTGTTTATACCCAAGTAAGGGAATCATAATTTTATCTGCCGGATCAAGCTAGTAGAGCGTCATCCCGGTTTGTTAATTCGATCTCCGAGGGACGATAAAATCTGTGATATCCTAGTTTAAAATATATATTTACGTTTTTCATTGCGACACCTAAAGTTTCATTAATTACTTTAATTTTGTCAGTTTCATGGTTAAAAATTAGGTCCTTACGTTTTGTGTACTATTTATGTTACACCTTTTATAAGAACGAAAAAAACATTAATCCGTACATTTGATTTGAATCATCTAAATTGGACCCTTAAATGGCTTCAAACACTGCTTCCGAAGCATTCTGAATTAAAGCATGCGGTGCATTGTAGCCATCCTTGAAGCAGAAAAATATTATTTGCTTTAGCTATTATGGCATTATTACTGTTACATACATATTAATTCTAATACTGTATAAATTTAACCCATATATTTCGGGCACTACGAACTGTACTGTTACTTATCTGTTATCCTGTATAAACAAACATACTTAAGTGCTTTAATTGTTAAATAGTTAGAGTGCGTACTTAAATAGTTTGAGATTAAGCTAAGTGTATATAATGAACGACAACCTATCCTATATTGAGCTCACTTATGATACACAACCAAGATATTACGCACACTACGAGTTTAACTCTAGCTTGTCTGCTGTCTTTTAGAACACTAGTTACAGATGGGTTAAGCTAAGTGTATATAATGAACGACAACCTATCATCATATTGAGCTCACTTATATTACATAACCAAGATATTACGCACACTGCGAGCTTAAGTCTACCTTATCTGCTGTCTTTTATAACACTTTGGTTACAGATGGGTTAAGTTAAGCGTATATGCTGAACGACAACTATCATCATATTGAGCCCAATTATGTTAGCCAACCGAACTATTACGCACAATGCGACCTTAACTCTTACCTTATCTGCTGTCTTTTATAACACTTTAGTTACAAATGGGTTAAGCCAAGTGGAGAAGTCTCTAGTGAAGCACAGCCTATAATTATTATGTATCATTTTTAACCTCGGATTATCTTCAATAGGACTTGAACTCAGCGTTCAGTTTAGTTAGTAACCACAAGCAAGCTAGACGTGAAACATTTAAGTAAGGTAGAGCTTAACGTTCTTTCGCTCTATGGCCAGATCTACTAGGAATTTCCTCCACCTTACATAATACATTCTGCTAGTAAGGTCGTCAGAGCTCTTCGGGATAGAAGTTTGTAATCTACGGTAATCGCTTAAAAAGTGTTATCGGGATTTTTCGGACTACAAAAGCACCCACGTAGGAGGCGTGAAGTTGGCAGGGCCATACGGGGAGAGCAGGTAAAACTACTAGTTCTGTGCTTGATCTGTCCCGGTAGTGGTTAGAGAGTGCACCTGTGTTTGGGCACACTCTCCTGCACTATAATTTGCCCAGCGTATTAGGCTAGTTCTGTTGAGATTGGCTGCTGGACCTGGAATTCGGCCGGGAGTAGATAGATAGATTAGCTCTGCAGTGTATGCCTTTAATAAAATAACATACATCATCCATATAATTACAAAGTATACAATTGGTGGTCTTATGACTGACATGTGATCTACAACATATACTTTGTTTTCTTTCTTTGAACGAGAAATACTTATAGGTATAATATATTCAATAGGTATGTACAGTCGCGAGCTCAGTTATCTGTACAGATGTTTTGTTCTCATTGCTCATAGCATAGCGGTGTTGTTTTAATATTTCTGTCGTAGCAACATCCAAACTTTAGTCTTTGATTCGTTGATTTAAGGTAGATTTTTAACGCACAGTGATTCCCAGTGATATTAAAACTTTCAATGGAGTTTTAAATATGAATATTTTCTTAAGAAAAACAGGACAATATCAACGCTAAATGACACACATGACACACAGATAGACGCTGTAAGTGATTTTTTTGGTAAATTAATTTATGATCGATTAAACAAATGTTTAATCTTCAGTAAGAGACGTGTTAATATGCGTAGATTGGAAAACTAATAGGCGAGTTACAAAAAAGAGGCCTTTCGCCGATACAAAATACTAATCTTTACTGATTATTTTCAATATCTTTACTTTATCGTATGGCATATCATAAGGCAGTGGTTCGCTAGTGTCAGAATTGTTCAAGCCGCCCAGTAGGCCTCATTATTTTATTATTTTTAATGAGGAGCGATTATAGCTAATGGCCCTATTCACCTAACTGAGAACTCGATTGTAACTAGATGTGCAATTAAATTTTAATTAATGAAGACATTAATGGATAATATAGTATGATGAAATGTGGCCCTTTTGTACTGTTCAAATGTATACCTACTGTAAACCTTTGACTTTGTCGTAAAATCGAACAACAAAAGTACTCACCGTACGCCTTTTTTCACTGATGTCTTCGTAGACAGCAGGATGCAAGAGACACCGTACCACGAATTAATACGATGAATTCACAATACACAGTACACAATCAGCTTCAGAAACTGTAGTTCAGTAAATAAATTTATAGGTATGTGAATGTGTTCATTCTAAACACCTTGGTTATTGCATTTAGTACCTTTCTTACTCAACTGTGTAGTAGTTGCCCAGTACCCCACTGGCATCAAAGACCCTACCTCCAAAGCACAGTGGCGCTTAGATATTAACTTCTCACAACTCACCGGCCACCTATAGGTATATAGTCTGACCGAGCGTTTAGCTGCTAAACCTCGTCGATTACAGCAACTAGCTTTGAGTGTCTAATAGACGAGCCTGTTGGCGTGGTTGGCAAATGCTTGCTTTTCACGCCGGAGGTCGTGGTTTCGATTCCCACGCAGGACAGATATTTGTGTACATGAACATGTCTATTTGTCCTAAGTCTGAGTATAATTACCTATATAAGTATGTATTTACAAAAGAAAAGTAGTATATCAGTTATCTGGTTTCCATAGTACAAGCTCTGCTTGGTGTGGGATCAGATGGCCGTGCGTAATTAATGTCCCAGGATATTATTATTATTATAATTAGGTGACGCTCATAACCAGTCGCTTTACTTACCTTGTTACCTAGCTCCCTGTATTGTGGTATTATTAGAATAATCCTACAATAGGCATTTTAACTTGTAAAGAACGAAACATACGAATGATTTCGAGCTCTCGACACTCGCTATGATTGGTTATTCTCGTGATGGCGAAGTTTTGCCCATCACAATGCTTAATTTCCATCCAATGCCTGAATTCGTTCAAACGTTTAGTTTTCAGTAGACTCATCAATTCAATCATTTACTTTAAAATCAGGGTTTCTTAAAGTGGGGTCCACAGTTAGATAGGTAGTACACTTTTAACATATTTATTAGTTAATTGTGTACACAGCATTTCCCATAAAAGCCACGAACTTTTTAATTTTATTGTAATAGCGATCGTAACATGTGTCTTTAATAATTATACGATAACTAGCTGTGCCCCGCGGTGTTACCCGCGTTAAATTTTATAATCGGATCGTGCGTTCTGGAGTTATAGCGTCAGGAAGGAAAACCCGACTTATTTTTATATAGTAGATGTGATTGCGAAAGTTTAAAATACCAATAAAAGTGTTTTTCTTTTTAATATTACTTGTTTTCTTCTGCTATAATATTCTTTGACATCGGTCCGCGGGATTGTTTCAAATGTGACAGGGTCCGCGAAATTTTTTAAATTGTGAAAGTGGTCTGTGACCGCAAAATGTTTGAGAAACCCTGCTTTAAAGCCTACCCAATTTTTATGAAACAGTTACGTTACCCGCGTGGCTGTTTACTTAGCCACTTTATACATATTATTATGGCAATTTAATTACCAGTACCTACTTGCAGAATATACGCAACTCTCATAAAACGCGAGGCTGTTTTCAATGCCAAGTACCTAGCTAGTTATCATAAACTGTCACGCGAAGCTTTATTCTTGGTATGAGCAGATATTTTTCTTATTTCCAGACATCGTTTTCGTGAGTGTACTCAATTTGCAACACTATGAAATAAGTAAATTAATGTTAGAGAATGGTAAACACGTGCTATGCGAGAAGCCTATGGGCATGACTTACAAACAGACTAAATCGCTGGTGGAGCTGGCACGCGCAAAGAAACTGTTCCTCCTGGAAGGGATGTGGTCCCGGTTCTTCCCTGCTTACGACGCTTTGGATCAGCACATGTCTTCTGGCGGGCTTGGTGACATCTATCACATCGGCATACAGTTTGGGGTCGAAATTAACGACATTGAAAGAAACTTGTAAGATATTTATCATCACCGCTTTTATAATAATGCTTTAATTCACTTAATTATTTACAATAGGGCTGCTCAAATAGGCATTACTAGTAAAACAGGCTTACGCGAGTCGCAAACATTTTGTTAAAGGTCGAGCAAAATCCATTGAACTTCCTTTCATTTAATTTTATTTTGATTACTAATCGTTAAGGCGGCTAACAAAATACATACTCTTAAAATGTCAACTGTCTTCCTATTACGGTTCATGAAATAAAACTCACTGACAAATAAGGACGGATGGACATCAAAGTCTTAATAATATAATTCTGCCCCTAAAAAGTAGAGAGTAATTCTTACGGAACCTCTTTTTCTCTCTTAAAGCAAAAAAGAAATGGTAAGAATATCTATCAGATCTTAGCTTATATCTCTTTTTGTTTAGAAATACTTCTGACTAATCAAATTCTTAGTTATATTGTTTGAGCATCCTTGATTTATTTTATACACTGAAATTAATTACATATTTTTCATTAACTAACTACTTCAAACTGTATATACTTTCGTATGTATTCGCCTTTCAACCCGCTTCATTTGCTTTCGCATAATTTCAGAATGAAGGACTTAGGCGGGGGAGCCGTGCTTGATCTGGGTATTTACATGCTGCAACTAGTGCAGTTTATATACAAGGAGCCGCCGACAGATATAGTATGTACGGGCCACTTAAGTAAGACGGGCGTCGACGAATCCATCTCTTGTGCGCTGAAGTACAAAGACGGCAGAACGGCTACGCTTTCAGCACACACTCGAGCCACCATGACCAATAAAGCAGAAATCATTGGTTCTAAAGGAACTCTGTCTGTGAGTTACTTTCCTTTGCCTAATCATTATCTATATCTTGAGTTGAGTATTTATTTAATTGATAACAAGTATACCTTACGGTTGAGGTTGAGGCTAAGGTCGCCGTGTTGACCTCCCTGCTTGTCAAGACATATAGTACGTTGTCTTATAGGTTCGAACCATGTCTTCAGAATATTCTTTTGATGGAACTTACTTGCAATACTAAAAATAATAAACATTTATTAAAGTAGAAAAATAAAAACCTGTAATTTATTTATTAATTTCATCGTGTGAATACTCTCTAGAGCTGTTTAAGTCGCCCAGTAGGCCTCTGACATCGCTTAATGTCGCTTATTTTCTGATGACTACACCGAATTTAACTTGCCCTCCGAACCTCGAAGCCGATCAGACATTAACCCATATTAGCAGCCAGCCATCTAATCACTCCCTTAGGTGCTTTTTTATCGGGCAGATATATTTCTAATTGATTCGTTTTAAACTTTAGCTCCATATCGTAGAGTTCAAAATATGGTATCCAATATATAGATGGTATGGCTTCGTAATGGGTTAACATTATAATATTTTGGTTACTTTTTATTGCAGATTCGAGAAATCTTCTAATTTATTTAGTAGCTTTCCTCGTTATCGGTGAGGATTGATATTCAGGACGGTATTTTTATAGATATTTGGGATAATAAATACAGATAAAATACGGCAGAATGGTTGAGCGCAATCCTCTATTACATATGATGTGGTGCACGTATATAGGAATGACGTAGCTAATGTAAATGTTATACATAACAAGTCACTTTACTGACATTTAAATAATATCTCCCATTTAGCATAGGTATCTATATGTAACTCTAATCACAACCGCATGGTATATTTTCGTAGTTTTCGTTCCTGCCGTAGGAGAGAGACGCTGTCAGTTCTCCTGTATCACTTTTCTATCTGTGTATGTTGAGTTCTGTTTTTAAACCGTATATGGCTTGTCCACAGTTGGATTACTTCTGGTGCCCCACGGTACTGCACATATCGGCCGCCAACAACACTGAGTGGACTCTGCCGAAGGGGAAATACAAGTTTCACTTCCACAATAGTGCAGGCTTAAGTTATGAGATTCAAGAATGTTATGAGTGCATTAACAAAGGTGGGTGCATCTCGACTTCTTAGCTTAAGAAATGTTATTTGTTTGAATTCTTTGCTGTGTGTCTTCAGCGTCAGATTATTATCGTTTTTTTTTCTGGAGCTGGTATAAGTTTTTTTGTATATATATATATATATATATATATATATATATATATATATATATAGAGGTGTCACAGGTGCGTTGCCGGCCTTTAAAAGGCAAACAAGTGTTGCTGACCCTTCCCCCCACCCCAATGAGCTCTGGCGACGTTACTCACATTCGGAAACACAACATTTAAATTATCAATGTTATTATTAAGGAATGTCTTCTGTAAGGTGGAGGTACTTCCCCAGTCGGGCTGGTCTTTGAGCGAATGAATCTTTGTAGGCAAAGATCGGTCACAAGTTTTTACCTGTTAGGTTATATTAGTTACCTTTCTATTTCATTTTATTGTTAGGTAAACTAGTTCGAATCCTGTATGCAAACACGCAAAGATTTTGCAATTCTTGTATTTTTGTCTGGGTTAATGTATCTTTAACCCTTGATAGGACAAAAGTGCGATTAGAGTTTGAGTTTTGAGTTCATTTTGAACTTTATTATGTAGTAATAAGATCTAAAATCAGTGAAATATGAACATACGCTAGAGTTAACCAAATATATGTGCCAGGTACGAATAAAAAAGTCGTATTTTAAATTCTTCAGTGCACTAAGAACAAATACGAAGTTTATTTGTGAACTTGTGACTGTAAATATCCATGATATATTAAAATTTCCAACGTGAGCAAATATTTTGAAGAGCAAATACTGCCACGTCATAAATTGTCAGATACCTACCTACTACGTTATATACATAATGTGTTAAAAATATGATGACACTAAGCGTCAGAAAGTGCATTCAACTCGTGATATTTAAATAGAGTATTATTTTAAATATTGAGAAAATAATCGCCGTTCTGTGAATGACCACAAAACTATATCAAATTTCATTGCTTTTACTTCAAACAATGATATGAACAGACTACGTGTTCGACTTGTTTCTTTTTACGAGTATTAACGAAACGAAATAACTACTAGTTAGGTGGCAGTATGAACTTATCTCTAATGGACAGGTTGGCGTGGTTACCATTCACGCCGCATGTCGTGGGTTCGATTCCCACTCAGGACAGATATTTGTGTTTATGAAGATGTCTGTTTGTCCTGAGTCTCGGTGTAATTGTCTATATAAGTATGTATTTACAAAAGAAAAGTTTTATATGTAAAGGTATATCAGTTATCTGGTTTCCATAGTATAAGCTCTGCTTAGTTTGGGATAAGATGGCTGTGTGAATAATGTTCCAGGATATTATTATTATTCGGTTATGGCATTGCAGTAAAATTGCGGGGTATGTACTAAAAGAAAATACGTTAAGACTTGTTAAGTAATTATTGTTTCCGGACGAACAATTCAACGAGTTCGGCAGTAATTTTAATGTTTTGTCCTTCTCGTACGTTGTATAATAGAAAGAAATATAAAGTTTCAGAAAGTCTTGTAACAAATAGAGCTGTTACCAATATGTTGAACCAATTTTTATCAAACGATTTCAAAGAGAAGAAGTTTATCAACTCGACTGTGTTATTCTTATTTGTACGTGATTTCCTCGCCGCAGCTTAAGCGATGTTGACAATTCGTTTTGTATTCGATACGGAATGCTGTCTGAAAATGTTTCATATAATATATTACATTTGACTGGTCTCTTGGTCCTGGATTCGCTCCCCAGCCAGGACAAAACTTGTTGTTCTGTGTCTGGGTGTAACTACTTACCGCCTCATTGGTTTCCCGTCAATACTGCCTAAAGTAATATTTTAACTACGCCTCATAGTCTTCTGTCTCATTCGCACACTCACTTTTCGGATATTTTGCAACTATTATTGTTTGCCTTAAAACCTTCTCCTGACAATAAAGAAAGCATCAAAAAAAGATTTATTGAATTTGATGCAGTCGTTTGAAAGTTATGAGTGTACAATCAATTTGTTGAATCATTTTTATAGATATGTATGTCATTGGTAATATATAAGTAGGTACGTTTATCAGTTGTCTGATTGCCATAGTACAGCTTCTGCCTAATGTGGGGTCAGATGGCGCTTTAGTTGTCTCAAGATATTTATTCTTATATTTAAAAGCTACATAAATTTATTCAAATAAGTTTTCTTTTTAAAGTAGAGATTTGAAATCAGATGTATATTTTTGAAATTAGTAGTTATCATATTTTGTTTAGTAGGAGATTATAATGATGCTGAAAGACGTTAAACAAAAGAACTACTACCAATATGTTGATAAAACATTTTATTTTAGTACCCACGGCTACATATCAAGCTATACATTTCCGATATAAGCTGACCTGTCATTGTATGAAAATCCGATACAACGCGAGATCAGCTTATACTGGAAATGTATAGCTTGATATGTAGCCTTGTGTACAACATAAACGACATTGTATGCGAGGTTCTGTATTTCTAAGGGCGCGTTCCCACTATGTCGTAACGATTAATTTATCGTTGGACGACTGTCGTCTCTAGCTGTTCCCATTATAAGTTATACGTCACACTGCCATGACAATTTGTCGTCACTGCAAAAAATGTCGTAGACGACATTAAATCGTGTCGTTCTATATGTATGTGAACATCTCCATTTAAACATATAAGCCACGACACTTTAAACTCTACGATTATTTGTCGTCACGACAAAGTGGGAACGCGCCCTAAGACTATTCGAGAGTAGTCATTGACATTTGCTCTACAGACATAACTTATGTACGCATCAATCTCTTTTGTTTCCTTAATTCGTCACCACTCTTCAAGCACACTAATTAAATATTTCTATAACTTTGTTAAACTATTTAAATATATTTCGCACTGAATTTTAATGCCGACATTATTATGTACTCATGTAGTTAATGACAAGCGTTAAATTTTATTGTGTATTGTTTTAGGTTTGTTGGAGAGTCCGAAGATGAGTTTAGATGAGACTGTACTATTATCTAAACTGACTGATACGATGAGAGCGCAGGTCGGCGTCGCAGAAATCGAACTAAATTGAGGGATCAAATTAGACAAATAATCTATACAGAGTGTTTACTTACTCATGTGAAAACCTTAAATATAATCTGCTACTGATATAGGACTAGTCAATTTTGCTGAGGACTTTTCAATGTAGAAAATTCATTCAAAAATTCATGGTCTAAGCGGCAGGCTAAGCAGCGGAATACCCTCCCGAACGACGTGTTTCCAGACTCATATAACATGGGTTTATCCAAGGCTAATGTGAACAGGCATCTTATGGGTACGCGCGGTCCATCCGGGACTACATCTTCTCTTACCATAAGGTAAAAAGAAAGTTCCCCTTACAATGTGTGGACAATTCTCATATCTAGTTGCCCTCCCCGGTTTATAACTGAATGGCGAAATTAAGCACCCAGGTACGAGGTGCGTATAGATAGGTGATCGCCAAAGTGGTAAATTCTTTGAAGGCCACATCAAACAGTCGGTCCTAACTGTACCTGTTATACAATAGTCGTTAAGTCGTATCAGATCTACTTGGCGGCTTGATCTTCATTGACATTTAGGTTAACTACTGTCCATATGATTATATAAAAAAACATATTCTACCATTATAATAAATGCGAAAGTTTGTTGTAAGTATGGATGTTTGTTATGCTTTCACGCAAAAACTACCGAACGGATTTTGATGAAACTTTGTAATAATGTAGCTTATATTATATCCGATTAACACACAAGTTATATTTGATAAAGTTTATCGCGGGGAAAGCCGCAGTGCACAGCTAGTATTATGAGTAGTTACAAAAGCTAAAATTGATGTGCACAAAAACTGTTTATTTTCAATAGATCAGATTCTATAAGGTTTTCACATGAGTAAACTTACATCCTGTATATAGGGTTTTAGGTAATTTAGTCTCTATTTCTCATATGGCTTGTTCAAAATCGGTATTAAATCAAGGAAAATATGTTATTCGTATAATCTGCAATGTACAGACGCCAGCACATCCAGCTACCCCAATCTGTCAAATTTCTTTTATAGATTTTCAACCTTATCACAAAAGCATAAGGTTCACTTTCAATTGGGGACATTTGACAGATTGGGTAACTTGATGTGCTGGCGTCTTTACGTCGCAGCATAAACCCAAATAAAATAAATAAATAAACATGTCCATTCTTCTTTGTCATGATTACATAACAATTCTTAACAAGTTATTTGGGAGGTAATAACTAATTACTTAAAATCCTGTTTGGTAAATAGATACTATTATATACACGTATGTTATTTATATTTAATATTGTATTCTTATACTGGCCAGTTTTTATGATACCTACCTACCTATATACGTATAATTCGCTTTAATTATTACTATGTTATGCTGTGTACCAGTGAACAAGAGAGCTACGCGTTGTGACATTTTACTTGTTTCGGCGCTTACACTTAAATATGTTACTTAAAGTACAGTATTTACCTCAACTAACTGTGATTACTAGTGTGTTGTGAGATGATTGTTATATGTTGATATTAAAATTGTCATATACAATATTGTTAAGTTTTATTTATACCTTACATACATACCATATAGGGCCTTATTAGAAGGCTCAAGGTCACCCAAAGAGCAATGGAGAGGGCTAGGTATGCTCGGAGTTTCCCTGCGGGATCGTATCAGAAATGTCGAAATCCGCAGGCGAATCAAAGTCACCGACATAGCCCGTAGAATTGCAAAACTGAAGTGGCAGTGGGCGGGGCACATAGCTCGTAGAACCGATGGCCGTTGGGGCAGAAAGGTTCTTGAGTGGCGACCACGAACCGGAAGACGCAGCGTGGGCAGGCCCCCTACAAGATGGACCGATGATCTTGTGCGGGTCGCTGGAAACAGCTGGATGCGAGTAGCGCAAGACCGGCGATTGTGGAGATCTTTGAGGGAGGCCTTTGTCCAGCAGTGGACGTCTTTCGGCTGACATGATGATACATACCATTATTAGGGTACATAGGCTTAGCAGTGCGAGACATGTTATTGTTAATGTATCCAACCTATTTGTGAGAGAAAATAAATACATTTTATTATTATTATATCTGATTGCCTCGTTGGTCTAGCGGTATCGTATTCAACCGCAGATAACGAGGTCCTGGGGTCAAATCCCGGGTTGGAACAAAAGTGATATTAGGATTTTTCTGTAAAACTTAAAATTTCTTAGTATCTGCCCGAAGTCTGGGAGTTGGCGGTATTATGGCTCGGAGAGCACGTAACGTCGTCGGTCCCGTACCTGACCTCTTGCCAGACGTGTCGCTAGTCGTTTCTTCGGATCATGAGAGTGATGGAATAGAAAGTGTCCCTGTGTTTGCGCATATACTTACTTGTGCACTACATCAGCAGCCATAGAAGAGGGGAATTCCTTAGCTGGATCTCTACTCTCAAAGGCGGCTATCAGGGGCTACAACAAAAAATTGACGAAAGAATTACTTGAATTCAAACGTTACAAAACATGTGCAGTAACTCGAATCCTCACCGAACACTGCAAGCTGAATAAGCACATGTACAACCTAAAGTTGGTACTTGATCGACAGCACAATTTGCAGATTCTGCCAAGAATCAGAGGAAAATCCAATACACATTTTGTGCTCGTGCGGACCACTAATGCGTTACAGAAGTATCCACTTGGGACAGCATATCATGCAACCGGAAGAGATACAAACACTGCAAAATCAATCTGGAAGAATATTAAATTTAAAACTACATATTAATACTACAACAAAAGAGAAAATTTATAAACTAACTTTACAGCATGGGAAGCATGAGATTAAATTTACCAACATCCCATCTATGTATCTATGCACTCTACAAGCCCGTTGGTCATGTCAATAAAAAACTATAATAAATTTCCAGAAGAAGTAAAAAAAGAAGAAAAGGATAATACTTTTATTAAAAAACTAAAGCTTTTCTTATTACAGAAAAGCTATTATACTGTTAAAGAATATAAATATAAATAAATAAATTGTTTCTAAGGCTTACTTAAATATTATGTGTAGGTACATTAATGCATAATACCTGGCTATTAAATAGATATTTGACTAGAATAGTAAATTGCCCATGAAAACTTTAAATTCAAAAATATTAAATTAACAAATCATCCTATAAAATTCCTATAATACTATTATAAACTTTAACAACAACAAATTCTATAGATCTTGACATTCTAATATTAATCTGATAATCTTTACGCTTTAATTCCTGACATTTTTAATTAAAATTTGGCATACTTAATAATTCTTACAAATAGCATAAATTCTAAAACTTTTTATTAGTAACAAAAAGCCTTCTTCCTCTCTTCTACTATGCTGTGCCCGACAGGGTCCATAATTGTTACATAATTATAAGATTATTATACCATCTGTTATACATCGTGGAAGCAATAAACGATTGAGTATTGAGTATTAAAGCTATAGGATTAAGCAGTGAACTCTAACAATCAAGGAGCTCTGCTACAATAAAGCAGAAATGGTTGAGGTAGCAAGATGCCATCAAGTCTCAATAATAATTAACAATTATAATAAAATAAATAAATACTTAATACTTGTGCACTAGAAATGTCCCGCGCAGATGACCGGTCTTCATTGACAATGGGAGCCGTGGCCGAAATTCGGCTAGGAGGACATGATTATCAGTCCAATAAATCCTAGATGATGTTTTAGGGTCAATGTATGTATGATACTCAAAAGTTAAAAAAAAAATGTAATTAAACTCAATCATAATATACATACGTGCATGCAGGCTTAATCAGTGGATTAAGCTTGTGGTGGTAATGAAGTCATGTGTTCATAGGCCCTGCCTAGTTTGGGATCAGACAACGGTGTGTTGAAATTTAATTTTGTTATGTATTTTATTTTATTGTATAATATTTTTGATTTGTGTTTTTAACTTCATTGAAATAATTTACCTGCTTGGCTGAGTAATATTAAAGATAAAAATTAATTGCTGTGCCTTAACAGGATTCATGTTGATACCAATATGATTTTGTAACACCAATATTGTACACATGATTGCAATAAAGAATTGTATTGTATTAACTTCCACTTCCAATTCCATGCGAGTCCATCATCTGAAGGCATATACCATAATCGTAACGCTTGGGAGACGGGTTGGCGTCCGCAGTTTCATGGTCAGAGTACACAGAGAGAGAGTCGATACTCGTTCTCTGGGAGATATTCCCTCCGGTCGACTACGACACGGGTTGACCTCACTGTCTGACTGATTCATCAACGCAAAGCCTAAACTGGGGCTAAAAACTTGTAAATTGATGCCTTTTATTCAAATTACTTATTTCATACATGTGTCCATAGTGTTACTATAAACAAATTAATAGCTAGTGTTAATAATATGGCTACCTACATTACAAACGGTATGGATCCTTACCCAGTGACGCGGCAGAGGGGGGTTAGTCCCACCAATACAGAACACGCTCAAAGACTATTAGTGGTGGTTTGCAATTGGGCCTTCCTTTGTTGTAATCTTCTTTCTTATTATGGCCTGTGCGCGTCTGCGAACATACCGAAGGCACTACAACGCCACGACAGCCCCAACAGTATAGGTACTGAACGCCTTATAATATTGGACACGCAGATCGCTGTATGTCCTCTGCGTTAAACGGGTCCAAAGACTACCTAGACGTGTAGAAAGATATTTATATTGTAAGTACCTATGTATAGACTAAAGAAGGATTTTCAAGGGTTTTCACATGATTAAACTTATATATTGCTTATTCAAAATCGTTATTAAATTAATAAAACTATGTTGTTGTAAAATCGTCCATCGGAACATAAAACTCGAATAAAATAAATCGTAAGTATACCTACGCTAAAGAAGGATTTGGGAATTTTTACCTCTAAGGGGGTAAACTAAGGAATGAATCTAAGCTCGAATCGAAAGCTCGTGTATTTTTAAAATAAGAAACATGAAAAGAAAATTCAGATTAAAATGCCTAAAGAATATATATTTTTTTAATCTAACCGGTAATTTTTTTTGATGAATGTTAAGAAGTCGGCTAATTTCAATTAAATAGAACGTAATGCCGTATACCTGCTTCTGGTTATGAAAAATGTACACGTACATTGGTATTTTGCCATAAGGCCTTAGTGGTAGAATGGGGTATGTAAGTAGGTATATGGGAATATTTTCAGTTTTAAAGCTAGAAGCTTGAAATTGAAAACAAAGACTGGATTAAAATGTTACAGACATGTACCTATTCGAAGTTATTGAAAATTTTATTCCTAAGTTCTCTCCGAATTTAATATGGCCCAGTAGTAGACAATGTGCACTAGTGTACAATTACCAGTTAGAACAGTTCCAATTTTGCACGCGTGGCGCAGTGTTTGGGTAGTCACCTCCTCACTACTACCTCAGCGACCTCGTGATTCGGATCCGATCCTCGTACAGACAAGGGCATACCTACATTTAGTGGGTATTGTATGGCCCTTTTACAATTGTTTTGAGGTTGGGTGTGCTTTGTGTCTGTCAATCTCCCGATACAGAGATTAATTATTGTTGGCCGGAGGGCGTGGGTTCGATTCCCACCCATGACAGAAATTTGTGTGCATGAGATGTTTGTCCTGACTCTGGATGTAATTATCTATATAAGTATGTATTTACAAAAAAAAGTAGTAGGTATAAATAAGTATGTAGTACCTATATCAGTTATCTGGTTTCCATAGTACAAGCTCTGCTTCCTTTGGGATCAGATGGCCGTGTGTAGATAATGTCCCAGGATATTATATTATTACCCTAGTACGTGCGTAAACTTAAAAAAAAGAAAATTTACATCTTTTCATTAAGATACAAAACACAATACGAAATAACAACCTACCTACTTATGACTTGGAGTGCCATTAGAACAGTAGAAATCAATTATTGTTGAAATGTAAACTCATCTGAAAACGAGGAACCAAATAACCTACCTATTTGAAAATTTTACGGACACGTCACAAAAATGTGGCCCCACGTTCTCGCACTCGTGTCTAACGGCTTATAGATTTCTAACAATACATTTGAGCTACTAATGGTGCTAAAATAGTTATGTTAGATGAGTGAATTCCACTGACGAATATCCTACTGGTCCACAATGACTACGTGACCGTAAATGAATAATAATAATAATGTCCTCCTAGCCGAATCTCGGCCACGGCGGCCAGTCTCAACAGAGATTAGCCATCTGCGCGGAACTTATATTGCTCAAGTGTGTGCGCAAACACAGGAGCACTTTCTATTCCATCACTTTCATGATCCGATGGGACGCCTAGGCGACACGACCGGAAAGAGGTCAGGTACAGGACCGATGGCTTTACGTGCTCTCCGAGGCACGGGGTATAATATCGCCAACTCCCAGACTTCGGGCCGATGCTGAGAAATTTTTCTTTTTACAGAAAAGTCCGTAAATCACTTTTTAGCCCAACCCGGGATTTGAACCCAGGACCTCGTTCACTGCGGGTGAACACGCTACCGCTAGACCAACGAGGCACGTAACCAACGTGACCGTAAATGAATACTAACAAAACCAAATATTCATTTCAGCACCATTCAAGATAATAATTTATGAAGCAATGACTGTCACCATTCTTTCCATTATTTGCTCGTATTGATTTAACACTGTCAACCTTGACTTGCCTGTAACATAATATATGTTATTGCGAATGCGGACTTTTTTTATGCGGACTTCCTGTCGATGAGCTACAATAATAGAAAATCCATTAACTAATGAAGACTATAATAATACCTATCCATTGTTGTGAATGATAATTGTTTTGAATCGATATCCGCCCGCAGTTTCTTCTCTGTGGAAATTACTTTGATAATACCGCGTAGTTTTCTGCGATGATTATTATTGCATAAGTTAGTCCGGACTAAGATTAACACCGCTGTCAAAAAATCACAGCCATATTGGTTTTGCAGTTGAAATACAATGCAGTAACAAACCAACCAAAACATCGAAAAAGTTTTATTACAATATTTTATAAATATGGACATTGGATAACCAACAACAAGTAACAAATTGTGCCTTATTGAGAATTAAAAGTTGAATTCAAACAATTCTGTCAATTAAAATTTACTTATTTGATCTTTTTATTGTGTCGTTATTCACTTTATTTTGGAATTATATAGCTTATCCATATTTTTTCAGTAATTCTACCCTAAAAGCTATGGAAACTCAATAGATTACGGCCCAATACATTATTCCCTATTAGTAATGATTTTACCTATAATTCCGAGCTCCATCTTCCGACCACATGTATGGGAAATGATTCATTATTGAAATCCCCAAACACTTCTACGGCGTAGGAGTTCCGGTGGCCATCTTTAAAATACCGTCTCAAAATACGCTGAATCGCGTCGCGCTACGCAATGTAACACAAAGTAAACCTGGAAGTAGACTTCTTGAAAATAATCCAGAAATCTCACCTGTAGGGCAGTGCAGGTACGTTTTCGGTAATAAATACAGTCGACTTCTTTTTTAAATAGATTCTAGAGATTAATTGACTTTTGGCTAGACTGTGGTACTGGATAGGTAATTAGGGATCTACCTCAGCTTCTAAAATGTGCCGTGCCACTTGTTATAATTTGTTTCGGAAATACGAATTCTAGACTACAAATTGTGCTAGCATTAGATTTTTTAAATTCTTTAAGATGCTCTGGAATAAAAATAATATTCCTATTGTCCATTTCAAGAACTCTTAATAGCGCTTAACTGGGCTCACAATAATATTTTCGCCTTTTGTGGCAAATTTCAAGGGTGTGTGTTAAATTAAAAGAATATGTTTCACCTGGATACCAAGTTTAATTCGTGGTTTGATTCTGATTAGGGTATTATTTTTTGTTTCTTATAAATCGAGATTTCACATTTGTAATCAGTATTTTATATACAATTTTTGTTAGTATATTGAGTGAAGTATATATTGGTAATCAAATGTTTGCCTCAGTGGTTCGGTAGATAATTATTCGCGTTATTATTTTCTTATCCCTAAAGCTAATGGTGATCATACCAATGTATGAAACGTCGCAGACGTCATTGTCACATTAGGTAAAGGATTAAAATTTGACGTAGTTTTATAAAGTAGGTAGGTATTTTTATATATTCGCAATTTGTTCTTAAGCGTTATGAGAACAAAATATTTCACTGATAAATATGTAGCACCTAACGAAGTTTATTAATTACTCTACGACTAGATTATACTGCTCTAACATGACGTAATTTTTCATAAAAAATAGCAACTATAGTTCTTACATAGATAGAACCCACTAATAATTTCCGTAACTGGCCACTTCCATTAACATTATTTATTAACAACTTAATGAATTTTGAAAAGGAACACTGAGGCTTGAAACTACAGTTTTCTCAGTTGTTTAAACATGTCGGCGTCATTTTAAACATTGAGCATATATAGTATTTCATTCGGGAATTTTTGTATGATATCTCAGCAAGTGTTTGTCGCATTCAAACTGCCGATAAAGCACCATGAAAATCAAGAAAACCTGGTTTTCAGAATTCGAAAACGGTCGTATCAATCTCAGTGACGAATTTTGTGATGATCATCCGTCTACAGCTGTGAATAACGAAAACATTGTTGTTGATCCGGGCATCCTTAGGCTTATGCAGTCAAATTGTGAGGGATCCATTGGGAACACAGATGTTCCACACTCAAATGTGTTTTTGTAGGATTGATTATATACATAAGTATATGTCCGATATAATCAATCCTACAAAAACACATTTGAGTGTGGAAAATCTGTGTTCCCAATGGATCCCTCACAATTTGACTGGGGCTCAAAAACCAGCAAATACAGATATAAAAACATGGACTTACAGCTACGATCCCAACTAAAGCAGCAATTGACTTTGTGGGTCTTTCCAGGTGAGCCGAAACTACAGGTCGGCCGCTAAGAAGATAGTTTCAATTTTTTTTTCTATATAACTGTACACGTGGCTACTGTCGCTTTGGTTCCATCACTAGAACAGGCCGTTGCAGAATATAAAAACATTTTCTGATGTTACTACGGAGGAGTAGCATAATGTTCACAAAATTGGTTTAAACGTATGAAATAGTACACTTGCAATATTTTTTAGAAACAATTTGAACATTCATAATACTTTACTAAGTAATACTGGAATGTTTTTGTGGATCCCACGTATAATTTTTTTTAATAACCATGACACATAAGGTTTTCTTATGAAATAGTAACATTAATATTAAAATACCTAACGTTCTAAAGACATGAACCCCAAAAATGAAATAAACCAAATAATTCTATACAATTTTATTATCGGAATAATTTACAAATGATATAAAAATGACAAAAATCTAAATGATTGATGACATAATAAATAAGTTTAATTTTACACTAATAGAATGGCTTTTTCACACAGCCATTCATTCGGATCCAAGAAGGCTCAAATAACGAGATAGCTCTAGTAGCGTCTCTCAGGTTGATAGAGCTCTGCTCGAGGCGGCAAAAGAGCGCTTATCCTGCAAAACTATAGATAGAACAGGATTATCTATAGTTTTGCAGGATAAGGGATAAAGGGATACCAAATTCCGATGGTGATAAGGAAAATAGGCTTAAATCCCATAGTGGTTGTAGGGCTAATATCCGCATAGCTTGTAGAGGAGCAATTCAGACTGGATGGCTATGACAAGGTATCGACTTAAACACTCCGATGTCCAATCTTTGTCCCATTTTGATAAAGAATAAGGCCGCCTCTGGATAGCTGAGCACTCTTGTTACGTGGTACTTCATTACACGCTGAAGCTCTCGAGAACCTTGCGAATGATTTGCGCTCCCTCACGGAGCTGTTCCTCGTTGATGACGAGCGGGGGCGCCAAGCGGATGGTTTGGCCGTGTGTAGTCTTAGTCAGCAGGCCCTCGTCGCGTAGCTTAAGGACTACGTCATATGCTGGGATACCTATAATTTTACAATACAATAGATTATTAGCTAGATCACAAAACATTAAAATATTTAAGCTACGTTGCTTGCAGTGACGCCGAAAAAGAATAAAAAGTGCTTGTTAAATAGAATGTATAAGATTCTATAACAAACTTCCCAATGATCATAGAGAATTTTCTACGAATAAGTTTAAAAGGATTATTAAAGCCAAATTGTGTAGCAGTGCATATTACAAAATGTCTGACTATTTAAGTGACAAAAGTGCTTGGGATTGAGTTGTTCTGAGTCAACACACATGATACAATCTTAAGTAATATTTTATTTCAAAAAAGGATTCCTACTGAGTTTTCTGGCAGTGTTTCTCAGTAGCTGTCACGTCATACACTGCACGGTAGGGTAAAATAATTACGATTCCACATAAATGTAAAAAAAATATGGTGTAAATTATCTTTGACTTCGAATCCGCTATACCTATTAAATACGTCACTTTCACTTCTTAACTGAAGGAATTATAAATTAAAATAAGTTATAAGAAATAATAAAAAAAACCGGCCAAGTGCGAGTCGGACTCGCACATGAAGGGTATGCTGGTGGCATGCTGGTACGGACCAGCAAGTATTTCAGTTGATTAAATGAAAGGTAATTTGTGGTTTACGATTTATGACGTATAAAAAAAACTAATTACTAGATCTCGTCCAAACCAATTTTTGTTGTTAGTTTTTATGGTAATGTACATCATATATTTTTTTTTAGTTTTATCATTCTCTTATTTTAGAAGTTACAGGGGGGGGACACTCATTTTACCACTTTGGAAGTGTCTCTCGCGCAAACTATTCAGTTTAGAAAAAAATGATATTAGAAACCTCAATATCATTTTTGAAGACCTATCCATAGATACCCCACATGTATGGGTACGAAAAAAATTTTTTTTTTGAGTTTCTGTTCTATGTATGGGTAACTATAGTTCTTTTTTATTTTTGTTCTTTTTTTTTAAATTATTGTTCTTTTTTTATTTTTGTGTGAAAATCTTAATGCGGTTCACAGAATACATCTACTTACCAAGTTTCAACTGTATAGCTCTTATAGTCTCGGAAAAAAGTGGCTGTGACATACGGTCGGACAGACAGACATGACGAATCTATAAGGGTTCCGTTTTTTTGCCATTTGGCTACGGAACCCTAAAAATGGAGTTATGTATACTTCATACCTTTTTAGATAATATAATCTATTGAAACGAAGTCGTCCCAACTTGTTTTTTAACAGGTCTATTAGTAAAGTGAGTTGTAAAGTAGGTAAATGCAAACAAAACATGTGACATCTTTACAAATCTTTGTATTTAATTTTACAATAGACTGTAATAGGCTGCATACCTAATGAGGAAATGCTGGGTAACTGTTACTAACCTGAGCCTAGTTGTGTTCTCAATGTTATGAGTACTTCCAACTACTTTGTAGTATTGATATTTGTGTAAGTAGGTAGGTACGGTCAGCATCAGAAGCAGCTTGATAAGAGTCCTATTAATATGAGATTATTCTATTGGCGTTTGGTAGTTGAAAATAAGTTGCTGTGTTTCAAATCAATATCAACACCCCATCTCATCCCGTGGGTGGCGTAGAAGTCGTCTCGAGGGGATTTATTTTAGAGAACGGACAGCAGCGTCTCTCGACTGATGTACACTTTGACAATCATACTGCGATCGCCAACGCGTCTACCAATGGCGTAGAAATTATGGCATATCCCTCCAAAATATTGGCCAATTGAGGACATCTTTTGGGGAGGTCTTTATCGATCAGTGGACGGCATTCGGCTGATATGATGATGAGTTGAAAATAATGCATCTAGGAATTTTTAAGGATGCTCCTAACAAAACACTGTATTGGAGTTAATGCACTGCGTACTGATTTATAAACTCTTTATACAGTACTTAATTATCGTGTCGATACCCTAAACTCAGTATTGTTCAAGCCGCCCATTAAGCCTCTGACATGGCTTAACGACTGTTGCCTAATGGCTACAACCGGGACCGTCAGCTTAACGTGCCCTCCGAAGCACGGCGACGCTTAAAAATGAAACTACTATGGTGGTTAGACATCTAGGGACTGACCGCGAGCTGACCTGAGATCATCTGGCTACAATTTCTTTAGTATGCTGCCATACATACATATATGACAGTACAGTTTACAATCTGAGACAGTTTATTTTCGCCAAGTGCTTTTTGCGTAGTAAGGCTTTTTAAACGTTTTATTATAAAGCGTGTAACAGAATATACTTACATATTTTTATGCCTTTCTGTTTCACGCCTTGCCGTGTAGTAACTAAACTTTATAACAAGCATTTTATATCGTCCAAACGTTTATTTTTAAGAGCGATGGCATCAATGTTGACAATCTTTCACAGGTAAAGTCACATACATTCTATTATATCCCTAGATTATTCCTAACAGATAACATGTTTATTTTATACCAAAGGTAAACAAAAAATAAGTAGATACGTACTTTTGTGAACATCGAAAGCGCACATGAGCCCTCTGCCACGCACATTGACAATCCTGTTCTTGGGGATTTTCTCAAGCTCATCGACAAGGATACGGCCCATCTTTTCTGAATTATCACTTAATTTCTCCTCTAGCAATACCTAAATAAGAGAAATAATTATAAGATTAACACAATAATGTGGGCATTTATTGTATAGTTCGGTTCAACCGTCTAGTTTCAGTCTTTGCAGGAGACCATTTCCAGCTAGGCAAGAGTTTCCAATTTAATCACATTTAAAATCTTATGGACAATGACGACTGCATTAATTCATTATATATTTATTTTTATATTACAAAGTTGGCAAACAAGCGCTTGGTAGTTCTGACGGTAAGAGGTTGCCGAAACTTATGGCGCTTGCTTCTTTTTGAGATTTAGCGAAGTTACTCCTGCAGCGTGTTCTGTAAGTTGCCTCACCTCAGTTCCTAGGTGTCACGGGATTTGTAAACCTGCGGATACACTCATGTCCTTTTGTTACTTTAGAAACAAAAGGACACGGGTGTAACTTTGAAAATAATGCCCATGAGACTCCAGTCAAACCGCTCTAGATATATTTTGTAGCAATCAGAACAGTGTAAAACTATCGAGGCAAAACCGGCTGTATCCGCAAGTTTAAAAACCCTGTGACACCTAGGGACTGAGGTGAGGCAACTTACAGAACACGCCGCAGGAGTAACTTCGCTAAAGCTAAAAAGAAGCAAGTGTCATAAGTTGTGTTTCTAAAGAAACAAAAGGACACGGGTGTAGCTGTATGTATGGACATATAATACAACATTCCGGATCTGTATTTGAATTTCTTCAGTAAAACATAATTTAGCGTTCGTTTATGACTTTAATACCTTAATAGCTTCTGTGGCGACGGCACAAGCTAGCGGGTTTCCTCCGTATGTTGATCCATGGGTACCGGGCTCGATCACCTAGAATAAGTTATACACAATATTTTAATTATCATGAAAAGTAATGTCATTATCGTGTCCTATCAATGTACGTTTGAGGCAGTGTTAGTCAAAATACAATATTAATAAGTTGTTTTAATTCCACTAGTTGTCAGCTTAATCTGATTAAAATGACAATTAGCGGAATTACGGAATTAACAATATGCACCGCCGCGCGCCCTCCCGCCCTCAACAAAGTATGCTCAATGCTCATGTAAGAAGGACAATACTGTGACTACATATTAATTTTGTGTTTTTAATGTTATGGATTTCCGCAAAATAACGCCTGATTCCATTACTTAGCAATATTAGTCGTCCAGTTCCAGTCCTCTGCACCTTAGTGCTTCGGGTTCGATCTCCGCATAGAACAAGTTCTGTTCCTGTACATACTTATTCTGACTCTGGGTATTCTTTGTATACGAGAACTGAATGTTTCTAAAGTTTTGCTCGATACAGGGATTTAATTCCCTAGAGCTTGAATTGAAAAAAAATATTTTTTTTAACTAAGCAATTCCTAGCAGTAATACTTACACCCATAACACTAGTGTCTGCTAATACGGCTGAGATTGGCAGGAGTCCACCACTGAGCGCCTTACCCAGGATGAGGATGTCAGGCTTTACACCTTCGTGATGCACCGCCAATAATTTACCGGTACGACCTGGAACCAATGTAAGAACTTGAAGCATTTGATTTGAACTCTATTTGATTTGAAACAGTAGGTAAATACTTGCCTTTCACGCCGCAGTTCGTGGGTTCGATTGCCCACCCAGGACAGATATTTGTGTAATTATAAGTAAGTTATAGTAAGTAAGTAATATATAAGTAGGTATTTACAAAATTAAAGTAGCATATCAGTTATCTGGTTTCCATAGTACAAGCTCTGCTTAGTTCGGGATCAAATGGTTGAGTGTGAATAATGTCCCAGGATATTAATATTATTATAGGTGTTAGCTAATTTAGTGGCAATTTAAACGTAGTAAAAATCGTGTTGTATAAATGTGTATATTTTAAAATTAAATTGAATTCTCCGCTGTCTCATGGAATCTTCCACTATTTATTTTTACGCTCCTTAATCGCTTTGAAAAAGAAGACACTATGAAAACGTCTTATCCGATTTTATTATCTAAAAATGTTATTTTCGTCTCAGACAACAAATTATGGACGTAAATAACATTACCAGTTATCTTGAGATAAGAGTACATTTGAACTTTGACATCACTACTTACCCAAGCCAGTTTGTACTTCATCAGCGATCCACAACACATTGTACTTGGTACACAGCGCCCTCACTTTCTTCAAGTATCCGTCATCTGGAATAATGGTACCAGCTTCACCTTGAATTGGCTCCACCATGAAGGCCGCCACTGTTGGGTCTTTTAGTTCTTTCTGGAGATACAATTTAGACATTTTGTTTCATTTAAAGGCTTTAGGCTGAAGGAATACTATGAGTTCAAAATTCTATTGAATAGAATTTTGAATAGTACAAATAATGTTTTGACTATTTACAAGCGCTCTTAATGGGTCTATGTAAATAAAACTTTTACCATTTTCAATAAAGTATTTGTGAAATAATGAGCAACATGAAGTCTCTCCCTTTCATCCAGCAAGTTGCTCGTAAATAAATTTAAATTATAACCTCGTCGCCATTTATTTATTTATGAACTTGTGTCCTTTGTGCAAAATTTCGAGCTGCGAGTTTGTACTTAACATTTTTGTAAAGTTTTATAGACGTCATAAAATATGAAAATACAGTATTAAATTACTGTAAAGTTTTATTTTAAATTCTATTTAAAATAAAAGAGACTGGCCTCCACGACACAGTGAATCCTAGTGTGGAGAACAGAGATTTATGTAACTTAACTTTGTATTTTCTGAACAATAATGATTACTATTATTATTATTAATGAGGTAAGAAAAAGGGCGAGGCGGTATAATTATACCGCATGGCTTTCTTTCTTGCGCGGAATGGGAATTTAAGATGTGTTAAATTCCGAGATCAGTTCTGACCCATTTATTCCCCGTGGTACACCCATTGATACAACTGGTTGTACTACAGGACTTTTTTTTTCCCGATGGATCAACCGTACCGTGGAACAACTAAAAACATTCCCTGTGGTACAACTATAAAACTATTGACGCAACTGGTTGTACCAAAGGGATTTCTTTTTCCCGTTGGACCAACCATTCGATGGAACAACTAAAAACATACCCCGTGGTCTAGCCTAGAAATAATAGCAGATAAAAGGTTATCAATATTATTGATCAACATTTATTTATATCTGCTTAATTCCATGCAAACTTATATAATTGTAAAGTGGAAATAAATGTATATTAAACCAAAGAGTTTTCCAACCTTTTTTTATCGTATTAATGATTAGTTCTTTTTTCTACTTTTAAAATTAGAAGCAATTTAGCATCAAATATTTTCTATAACAATATTTTGTTACTTCTGCAATAACTGTTCAAATTCAATTAAAAATGTCAGAAATAAGGATTGTAAACCGAAAAGGAGGAAAAGTGTTAATTTTGAATGGGCGGCAATTTTATAAAATAAAAGTATATAAGAACTGTTCGAGTTTCTGGCGTTGTTTTCTTTACAAAAAAGAGAAGTGCAGGGGGTCGGTGACAATTGATGTAAGTACATTTTAATTGAAATTTCTCTATCATTTTGAATCTGTATTTTTGAGAATAGTTCCTTTTGCGAATAAAGTATTTTTTTTTAACAGTGTAAAACATTCTTTATATGATGCCAGAAACAATGCAGCTGGTGTGAGTAAAACCGTATATAAATCGGCTTATGAAGTAGAAGTTCCCTTACAGCATTACCAATTTCTGTTAGCTGATTATTTTTTTAACGGATCTAGAATTCTGGTGTTCTGCACTAGTGAAACGAGACAACTTATTGCAAATATAACAGAATTTTTTGGGGACGGCACATTTAAGTGTTGTCCTTCTCCATTTGTACAACTGTTTACAATACATGGAGAAATAGGCAGCTCTAATAACAGTACTAGCGTAGTGCCACTGGTTTACGCTTTGTTAACCGACAAAAAGAGACAAACTTATGAAACATTATTCAATTTAATCAAATCACAAATTCCTGATTGGAAACCAAAAAAATATCATTCTGATTTTGAAATTGCGGCAGTTAAAGCTATGGCTGAAGTATTTCCTGATGTTGTAATACGAGGTTGTTACTATCACTGGTCAAGAGCTATTTGGAGAAAAGGTAAAGATTCTGGTCATACAAAAAACAAACCTGAAAAGCGAATTGTGTCTCTCTGTTCAGTATAGCCATTGTTGCCAGCTGAGAGGATCTTAGAAGGTTGGAAATATATTAAGTCGGAATGTGATAAACAATGTCCCAATGAAATGTCAACATTTTTACTTTATATTGAACGTACTTGGATAAACAATAACAATTTTAACCAATTGATCAGTGTTTTTGCAGAGAGACATCGCAGTAATAATGTGGCTGAATCTTATCATTCTGAACTCAGCAAAAGCATCAATAAAAATACAGTAACCCTCATACGACTCCTGAAACATTTAGAGCAAATTGCATGCTTAGCTGAAATAAACGTGAAACGATATCAAAAAAACTTAGGAAAACCAAGAACCAAAAGTATGGTAGCGAATGATGATTTCATACGTAATATTCAAATGGAATTAATCAATGGCTTTATAGACGTTGGTTTTGCTTTAGAAAAACTAAGATGAATCTGATTTTTACAAACATTAAATAAGTCTGAGTATTATTGATAGGGACTCCTGTAATTCATAAAAGTATTTGTCAACTTTCCACTTAAGTTTGTACTCCCGGAATTGGTTTTATTTAGTTTCTTTTTAGTTCAACATGCTAAAACAATAATAATATGATAATAAAAAATTGTCTTGCAACTTTTTTTAATTTTATTTATTCTTATCCACGTTATCCTTTTAAATTACAGTTGTATCACAGCGAATGTTTTTAGTTGTTCCATCGAATGGTTGGTCCAACGGGAAAAAGAAATCCCTTTGGTACAACCAGTTGCGTCAATAGTTTTATAGTTGTACCACAGGGAATGTTTTTAGTTGTTCCACGGTACGGTTGATCCATCGGGAAAAAAAAAGTCCTGTAGTACAACCAGTTGTATCAATGGGTGTACCACGGGGAATAAATGTTCTGACCTATATTAAAATCCTGGATGACTTTCCAAAGATTCAAAAGATTATTGCAGAACTAAGTTTAAGTATTATATATAGGTGTCTTGATTTAAACCTTGTAAACCTGCATATTTACTAATACTTCAATTTAATTTATAGAAAATATATTATGTTATGAATTAAAATAATGCTTGGAATTACTGAATGACATGAAATTAACAAAATGTGTTTTAGAAGACGTTATTAATAGAATTTATTAATTATATTTTGTAAAACTCGTTTTAGCGATCATGAGCAAAGTTCACCTTTGTACAGTGTAGTCTTAACCTTGCTACCATTATCAAAAATCTAAAAGCGACCTCTTCCAGCCCTTTTGAAGTGATTGCGACAATGCCACATATTTAATCAACATTACTCTAGTTCATTTTCATCATCGTCAGCCAAATTACTTCCACTGCTGGTCAAAAGAATGGTGCGATATGTCATCATCGCCACGCTCAGCAGACGGGTTGGTAATCGCAGTTTGATGCTCATAGTTCCCGAAATAATGCAGATGCCCGCTCTCTGGTACGTATACCCTCCCACGGGATGAGATGGGGTGATTATATTCTTCGCCGTCACCAGAAAGCCGATTAATTGTCATTGGTCATAAACTATTTGTTCCTTTTCATTGGTCGTAATTTAAATTATTTGATGCAAAAATTGTAATAACTTACTTACTTACGTAGTACACACGGCTACTTATCAAGCTATACAATTCCAGTATAAGCTGACCTCTCATTGTATGGCAATCCTATACAACGCGAGATCAGCTATTACTGGAATTGTATAGCTTCATATGTAGCCGTGTGTACATAAGTGAAAACTCACCTCTAGCGCGTCCGTATCGTTATAAGGGATGAGTTTGAAGCCGGGCATATAAGGCCCATAGTTCTCGTAGCACGAGGGATCTGACGACGAAGATACAGCCGACAGGGTGCGGCCCCAGAAGTTGCCATTAGCGAAAATTATCTGGAAACACAAACCACTAAAACTCAATACAGATAATAAACTCTCTTTGTTGAAATGATTAAAACAAACGATACATCTGCTTATAATAAAATCTACTTTCATGATGAAAAGATAAAACATTTTGGATAATTATTGTAAAACTCGAGTAAAAATTTAAAAAAAAGTTAGTTTTTAATAACTAGATTATAATTCAAAATAGTCTCTAAGATTCATATTTTGATTTGTACATCTCTACAAAAAAACGTAATAAAATTTAAAAAAGGAAAACTAATCTCCTTAAAAATGATCCAATATGTCTCCTTAAAAATGACACTCGCTCTAATTCTCTACGCACTATCGCTGCTTCCACCAACTTGGTCTTGCTTCCACTTAATTCCACGCATCATTTTCCTAATTCCACACCTTCACTGTTAGATTTAATTCTTGTTTCTTCAACTCAAAGAGTCTCTAAGCATGGCCAATGCTCGGCGGAAGCTTTTTCATATCATGATCTCATATTCGTTTCGTACAAAATTCGTCCTCCAAAGGCTAAGTCAAGGACCCTTCTGCAGCGCAGTTTTGCTGGTATGGATCTGACTGCTCTTCGTAAAGACGCTACCGACATAAATTGGGCACCGCTTATTAACGCTGACTCCATCGACGTCAAAGTTAATTATTTTGCGTCCCAATTGACACAGCTCTATGACTTTCATGCTCCTATCCGCCCAATTAAAATTAAACATTTACCGGCACCATGGCTTACAGATAATATTAAATCTATTATGGGGAAAAAAGTTGCAGCTAAAGCTAGGTACAATAGTCGGCCAAGTGATTCCAATTGGGAAAAATATGTATCTATAAGATGTCTCAGCAATAAGGTGTGTAGAAACGCACAACGCCAACATATCCATCAATCTGTTGAAAATGGTGATCCAGCCAAGGTCTGGAAATTTCTAAATTCTATGGGGATTGGAAAATCACGTCAAGATCAAACTCCTATAAACTTCGATGTTAATGCATTAAATCAACACTTTACTCCTTCGTCCAGTTGTGATAGGACTACCTTAAGCAATACCTTACGTAATCTTTCATCACTTCCAACCCCTGATTATAGCTCTTTTAGATTTAATCAGTTTGCTGCTTGTGATGTTAAGAAATCGGTTCTGTCTATCACTTCCAACTCAATCGGCAGTGACTGCATTAGTCGTAATATGATCACTCCTATCCTTGATGAGATCCTACCCATTCTTTGCCATATCTTTAATTACTCTATATCCAGCAGTACATTCCCATCCTCGTGGAAAGACGCCCATATCATCCCAATACCCAAAAAACCTAATCCTTCTTCCTTTTCTGAGTTCCGACCTATATCGATTCTTCCTTTACTCTCCAAGGTCCTTGAACGATTGGTTTCCAACCAGTTTAGTTCATTCCTCTGTAAAAATTCTCTTCTTAATCCCTTCCAATCCGGCTTCCGCCCTGGTCATAGTACGACGACTGCATTAACTAAAATAACTGATGATATCAGACTGGGAATGGATAGAGGAAAACTCACTGTCCTCTCATTACTCGATTTCAGTAATGCTTTTAACACAGTGAATTTTGAAATTCTGATTGGAATACTAAGATCTCTTAACATATCTCCAACGGCAACCGATTGGTTTCGTGATTACCTGTTCGGCCGCCGGCAACGCATTTGCGTCCAGGATAGTGTATCCTCGTGGCGCAATACTGTAGTCGGCGTACCACAGGGTGGCGTTCTTTCTCCGCTTCTCTTTGCGTTATTTATTAACACTATTTCCAGTAATCTTAATTCTTCCTACCACCTTTATGCAGATGACCTGCAAATATATACACAAGCCGAGCTTAACGATTTGCCGATGGCCATTGATAGCTTAAATGGGTACCTAAGACGTGTTTGCACCTGGAGTATACAATACGGGCTGACTGTTAATCCTGAAAAGACGCAGGTTACAGTTGTTGGTAGCCCCAGGTTAATTTCAAAGATAGCTTGGTCTCAGGTTCCACCAGTTTACTTTAACAACATCACAATACCTTTTAAGGAAAATGTAAAAAACTTGGGAATTTATATAGACAATAAGTTATCCTGGGATCTACAGCTACAAGAAGTTAGTCGTAAGGTTTTTGCCTCTGCAGGGATCTTGCGAAGACTACGCAACTTTCTACCCACTGCCACAAAAATTGCGCTCGCACAATCCCTCCTTCTTCCTATTCTTGACTATGCCGATACCAGCTATCTTGATCTCACAGAAGCACAACTTGACAAACTTGAGCGGCTTCAAAATGTCTGCATAAGGTTTATATTTGGATTACGCAAATATGACCATGTTTCTGATTATCGCCGTCAGCTCAAGTGGCTTCCTATTCGCCTTCGCCGGAACACTCACATTTTAGCCCTTCTTTATAATATACTGTTTAATCCTTCATCACCATCTTACCTTAAAGAACGTTTCGAGTTCCTACATGACACACATTCAAGATGCTTGAGGTCATCAGAGAACCTTAAACTGCAAATGCCAAGTCATTCCACCGATTATTACGGCAAATCATTTACAGTGCAGGCGGTGCGCCTGTGGAACGCACTGCCCTTAACAATAAGAAAAGCGCAATCGTTAAATATTTTTAAAAATAATGTTAAAAACCATTATCTATCTGCCTAGACTACTGTATAAGTATATTTATTTACCGCTGTCGCCTTTGGTTTTTTTTTTTTCTCGCGCATTCCTGCTTTTATAGACTTTTTTAAAATTATTCTATGAATTTCTTTTTTTACTTTTTGTTATTAATTTGTATAAGTTTATGTTTACATTAAGTTGACCTATTGTTACACCTACCTACCCTGTTTTCCCTCTCCTTAGTCTATCCACTCCATAATTGGTTGTCTGGAAGAAATCGCAGTAGCGATAAGACCGCCCTTTGTACTTAATTTATGTATGCTCTGTTTTAATTTTAAGTTATGGTGTACAATAAAGAGTATTTTACTTTACTTTACTTTACTTTAATCCTTCTATCCTTTTGGAGAAGGTGTGCTCATCTATCTCTTTTGCCCTTTCAGTAATATACGAAACGAAACTCCGCTTTCTATCTCCATTAACTTATTCACCACTTTTCGTAACGCTCTCGTCTCGCATTCACCAGCTTACTCTCCAAATCCAGGCGTGCGTAAAGAAGTTTTACTTTAAAAAGTCTACGATATTGTTCTACCGTCCGATCACTTAATCGCCCTACCATACAAGCATGTATCAAGGTAAAAGTAACTTAATTACGGTTGTACAGAGTAGTGTTAACCTTGGCAAATGTCACTACATTACCTTAGCCTGTCCGTCAGGGATTTTCTTGACCTTGTAGCCCCACTTGCGTGCAAGTTTGCAGGCGCTCTCGCCACCTTCGACGCCCGTGTTCATAGGCAGCAGACGGTCAAACCCAAACAGTTCAGTCATGAACTTCTCGTAGACTCCCAATTTGTCCGAATAGAACGCTCTGAAAAAGGAAGATGGTTCTAACTACTTCTACAATTAAAGAACTGTGACTCTTTTTCATCCAGGAGCATAGGTCAGCACTTTTAATGTTTATTTTGTAAGGTGTCAGCAACAGAAGTTGCTCCTCAGACACTAAATCCAATCTGTAATAGTTTGAAGCTTTCAATAGGCCTGCACTAGTGGACGTTGTCCAAAATCTTATGTTTTAACCCACCATATTTACAAAAAATACCTCGATTTACACCAGTTTTAGAGAATTAAATAATGCTTCGATGTTCTCTTACCGCGTTGACGCCGAACTTATATTTTAAACTTGTTAACTTGTAAGACGAGAAAGAAGCATACGGTGCACCTGTTTAGCCTACACTGTAACTAATAACGTTTGCGACACACATGTCATTAGACACACGGTACCCTCCTTTCTTACTTGGCACAAAGCAAGCGCGGTGCAATTATGAATATCGTATTGGTTTTTAACCAATGAAACGCTATGCTATGCCTTTTAGATAGTCACAAATCAATAGAAGACGAAAGCTTACTTTATGGGTTCTGGTTTCCCTAGTGTCTGTTATAGTTCACACCACCCAGGTAATACCTTCTGGGTGTCGCGGCGCGGCGGTGTGAAATACTGAGGTATTTCGTGTCAGAACATGGCTTGACGAATGTTGTTAACCGACTAAAACTAGTAATGACAGCCAGATATGCTCGCCGATAACCGAAGATATATATATATATAATAGACTAGAACTTTCTTTATTAGAGTAACTAAGACTCAACAAGATTGTTAGTATAAATAAACTTACGACTATGTTAGTAATCACTGACATTAATCAAAAGCACGGAACACGTACATAAATAAATGAAGGTTTGTCACTGTTGTGCCATCCCATGGGAGACTGCACAACAGAGACATTTACATTTACAGTCCAGTCGACTGGCAACCATGCTTAAGACGCTGTTGGGGCTGCCCCACACCCTGCGCACCAGGGCACACCTTTTGCGCATTGTTGCGTAAAAGCAATCTACACACTACAGAAACGCGGTAGCCCCACAAGTATCCTAAACGCATTGTTATATAGGACGCGGAGAGCGCTGTACGATTTTTTTGTTTATCTAGCCCACAAGTTGCACGTGTGAAAAGAAGTACATCAGTAGGCTCGAAAGAGCATGTTTTTAACTGGAAGTGAGCATCGTGCAAACCTGCGAACCAGCATGTTTGCTCTAACCGAAACTACATACTACTAACACATAAAAGATATACCTGACTGACCTGACGGACCGAGTCTTTAGATTATTAACTTCGCCGATACTCTCGTCACGTGAGAGAAACTGGTTGTAATTGCCTCTGACGATAATAGTAGCAATAGCCGCAGTGAACCTATTTCTTTTGCTAGTATTAAATTATCAGTAGAATTTAAGTTATTAAAGTAGGTGCCTACCTTGAAACTAGTGTAAGCTGGTCAACTTGTTTCTTGAGAGCAGCTACTATCCTCGGGTGGCAGTGGCCCTGGTTCACTGCTGAGTATGCACTCAGAAAATCATAGTACCTTTTGCCTTCCACATCCCATACAAACACTCCTAGAAATTATAAAGTTAAATTATTCTCTATTCGTAAGAGAGATGTGACTGATGTGAGAGTCAAGAGTTTTATTGGAGTTTAGAATCCAGTGGATTCTCACTGGATTCTTAAATGTCCCCAACATTTAAGAATCCAGTGAGAATCCAAGAAAATATGTGTGTGCACAATTTTTTTTCAAATCCCTTCGTAAATTTAGATTTATCATCAAAATGTAGAGACGCCAGCACATCCAACTACCCCAATCTGTCAAATATCTTTTATAGATTTTCAACTTTATCACAAAAGCATAAGGCTCACTTTCAATTTGGAAAATTTGACAGATTGGGGTAGCTTGATGTGCTGGCGTCTGTACAAAGCATTGATTTTTTTTCTGGAGCTTCAGTAATATATTTTTGTGACTCAGGTGTGAACAGTCCAGCACTGTGTACCTTGTATGTGTAGCTTGATGTGCACATTTATAATATTAGTAGGATTACAACAGATCGAACGAAATTTGAGTATATCTTCCCCAACTTATGAAGTCTGCGTTGCATCATGATATAATAACTCTTGAATACCTACTTCGTAATAAAATTAATATATACCTTGATAACATGTCAAGGTTAAGAGATTTATCTGAAAAATTATTCAACACAAAATCGTAAAGATTTATGTAATCAACCTAATTTTATATCTCAAGTAAACAATGCACATACCTATGTATTATTTACTTACTATTAATAAAGATAAAATTTAATCCCCGAAGAATTACGTACACGTTTCATGGAGTTTAATGGTATGTAACCCAGAAACCATGTCCTCGAAATACAGCATCAATGCTGCCAGCATTATAAAGTACCTACATTCGCACCATGGATGGTATGAAAGACCAAAAAATGTATGCTAACTAATGACTGTCATTAGGTCTCATATTTGTAAATTGTTAGTGTATTTGATAAGTTTTAGGGCCATTTAAGGGGTGCGTGTCCGTATCCTTGATGAGATCTAACCGATCAGCCTTAAAGTTTATATATATTGATATGTTTTATTTTATATTTTTTAAAGACAACGCCCGCACTAGGGTATTTAATCCCTTTGTCGCGGGGTACTTTACAAACATATAACAGATGGACACAAATTACATCTAGACTCTGAACAACTATTTATGGGTCACACAAATAGTTGTCCGGCGCGGGACTCGAACCCGCGACACGAAGCGGCACGGCGACTGTCTTAGCCGCTGCGCCACACGTGCAGTCTAAATAAATAAATAAATATATATATATATTTACAGTTATCAACTTATACTAGTTAGGTACAAGCGCTTTTTTAAAGTCTACGTGAATAAAAACCTTTTTTATTTAGGCATTTTATATTTATATTAAGTTGCCTTACTCATTTGTCAGGCAGTAGCGTGTTCAAATGCAGATAATGAAGCCTTAGGTTCAAATCTCTTTGTCCAGTCCTATAGTGTTATTGAGATTTTTCTGGGAAAAAACACCTAATCACTGCCCGAAATTTGGGTGTCGACGGTACTACAGATTGACTTAAATAAGGGTTATGAGTTGGAACCCTATATAACTATCTGTTTGTTTGTCTGTGGCGTCATAGGTCTCAAAAAGGGTTGAATAGATTCCAATTTGAAACGTTTCACAGGTAGGTTTATCGAGATGATTTTTATTCATGCTACATGAGAATCCATGTAGCCAGTCTCATGTTACTTTGTCTATGTAAAGTGTCCTCTTATATAGGAGCCCTTGTTCTAGTTTCTCGAGAAACCCCTGAAAGTGATATCATTTCTCAACCACAGCGTACGTAGAATAAAGTTTTTTTTTAATCTTTATTAATAAGGGGTTTTTATCCACACGGATACGTCAACCCCATTGTACCTTAAGCTCTATTTACACACAACTGTACGTATTTCATAAAATATGAAAATAGAAAAGAGAATCACCGACTAGACTTTTAAATTAAACCACAAATTATGCGTTTAGTCTTTTCAGATTTAGGGTATGCTAAAATATTTTGGATCAGACCAACATCCCACATATTTAAATTAAACTCCCTAGTCAGAGATTCCCTTATATGCTTGTTCTTAGCACATTCCATCAGCAAATGTTGTAGAATAAAGTTATTTTATCAGGTTTAAAGCTTGGCCGTATGGTTTCCGTTCCAGAAAGAATAACAGAGCAACCCCATGTCATCCCGTGGATCTCGTAAAAGGCGACTAAGAGATACAGCAGGTAGTCCGGTAGCAGAGCCAACTGTATACTAGCTACCACCTGACTGAGGTCGCCAAACTCGCATCCCAAGCGCTTGACTAAGACAAATCTCTCGAAATGCCAACGTTATACAAACCTTTGGGGAGGCCTATCTCCAGCAGTGGACGATTTCAGGCTGATGATGTGATATGATGATGTGAAAGCTCTAACAAGCTCTTACAATTACACAAGTAACCAATAGAAGGGATCAAATATAACAGCTCACTTAGGACCCTTAAATTGATCCTCGGTGCTTTTGCAGCTGGCTTCTCCAGTTGCAAATCTCTCATTTTATGAGGCTATAGCCTCTTTACATGATTCTGTCTCCCGCTTTGCTCTGGAGGGAAGTGGAACTATTCATTTTCTAACTCCTCCTTTTTTCTGTTTCTGATTAAATTCGTTGCGGGATCCAAGACAGTTAAAGCGATTCCCCGGGACATGCCTGAGCCTCACCGCTCAGTGTCATTTCATTGTGTGCCACTGTTGATCCTGGCTTACAGGAGTTGCAGTGGTGGGTAAGAGGGAGGGGCTAGTCCCGTTTTAAAAAAAAGTAACCAATAGACGTCTCAAGTGATGAGCTGATAAAGCTAAGTACACTACATTTGAGATAATACCATACCTGGACACCAACATATCTACAAGTAAAATGAGACTGTTACAAATTCTTGGCAGGTTAGAGTTAAATACTTTTCTTGACTGTTTATAAATATATATATTAGATGAAGAGAAACGAGTAGTTGAGTCATCTGATGGTAATTGCACACCACCGCCCATTTACACGCCCACGCAACATAAGAGGAATCGCAGGTGCGTTGCCGGCGGCGGCGTTTAAAAAAGTCGGCAAACAAGTGTTACTGACCCGTGCCCCACCACGATGAGCCCTGATCTTTCACACACAGAAACACCACATCAAGTTGTTAATGTTAAGGAATTATTAAGGAAGGTCTTCTGTAAGGGGTACTTCATGCGAAGGCATTCCCCCTGCCTAAACAAAAAAAAAAGAAAAAAAAGGGTGGTGGTACTTCCCCAGTCAGGCTGCTCTTTGGCGAATGAACGCTGTGCCCTAACTCTCTTTAAATCGATTTTGTTAAAATTAGGTTAACTATACCAAACTAGTACATTATCAAATGTTAATAGCATGTCTCGCAAATTGATTGCCATACAATATTTGTGAACTTATATTTAGTCATAATACATCAAACGACATATAATAAATTACAATTTTTAAACAACAATCTGTCATATTTTGGCGTTTCGCAACATAAATTTAGATTACGAGTAGAAGATTTTTGAGCTAGTAATTTGTTTTAACATTATATGTATATAATACGGATAGGACAAGACCGGCAATTGTGAAGATCTTTGTGGGAAGCTATGTCCTGTAGGCACAGAATATAAGGTTGTTTATTACTACTATATTACTAGTGAAATCATTTAATATCAATATTGGAAATTATTTTTACTACATTTACGAATAATATGTTTTATAATAGCACCGTTTTTAGCACGTTAGTTTCTTTAATTCGGTAGCAACCTTAACAGTAAAAAGAAGTTGGCAGTGCTACGAGTACATCTTCTGCATGCGAACCGTCGGTTTCAACTTGCCTATGCTATTACGTTATGGGAGTGAGGGGACTTTCTATAAAAAATCACTTCTTTGAATGTATAGAATGCTCGTTAGCACTCACATAATAATTATAACCAAACTATAACCAAAATAAAAAAATATAAGGACAGCGAACCAATTTGGTGCTAAATTCTGGCTTCAAAAATTTTCAAGGATAGTTAAGTGACAATCCCGATCATGGGAAAGATGTGTAAAAAAAAAACTTTATTCTATGGTGTATTGCAAATAAAAACATAAACTAATTGTTAGAGCGATACAACAATGTGTTTATTTGAAAAACAAAATGTTACTTAGATAATAATATCAGATTTAAAAAAATGCTACACGTTATGTACATACGCCAGCACATCCAGCTACCCCAATCTGACAAATTTATTTTATAGATTTTCAACTTTATTACAAAACCATAAGGTTCACTTTCAATTGGGGCAATTTGACAGATTGGGGTAGCTTGATGTGCTGGCGTCTGTTCATTTCCCATCCGTTATGGAGGCCCTCTCTACCCAGTGATAGTAGATACCATGAACCCCGTACCGCATTACGATCAATAGCAAATCTGAACTTGGCTTACCTTCACCGCGGCACAGCGCGACAGGCACGGGGGCGTAGTTATGGCACCCATATTTATCCTCCAAAGCAAAGATCTCTTTCGACGACAGGGGAGCGTTCTTTTCTGCCATGCTGCACCACAGAATTATGATTAGTTAATTACAAATGAAAAGAAAAAAGGTAACAATTAAATTTATAAAATTTACGCACATAATAACCTTATTGGATTGAATTAAATTGAATCGTATTGAACTGCAGCGGCTCGTAAGTACCTTCCCACAATAACGTGGTGGATCTTGATAAACTGTCTTATATAGCCACAGTAAAGATGAGATGAGACACAATAAATGGCTCAGTGCATAAGATATGGCCTAACTAATTAAATAAATATTTACACTATGTATTTATCACGTAAATAGTGATAAGTTGAACTCATAAAAATGACTTTATTGTTATTTTAAATGATTATAGAAATAATTAAGTTAAAGCCGCTTGCCGCAAAAGTATTTCATATTAACTATTATTATTGATATCCCAGTCGGTAGGTCAATCAATTACAAAGTTCAATGTAATTCAATTAACCACTATTATTCAATTCATAAATGCTTTTGAATGGACAATAAATCTGCAATGTGAACTGATAAACGCTAAGTGAAAGATATGTTTCATTGTTGCAAAATAATAAATAGATTAATGCAATCTGACCTTTGAAGTTATTTATTTAATCTTTCAAAATAATTCTTCTAATATTTGGCCGTATATCTCAGGAGAGGTGTGTCCGCGTCCAAAATAAACCAATGACTGAATGATCATTTAGCCCGAACGATCGCTATAGGAAAAATACTACGCTTTGATTACTCTTAGGTATTTACGTCATTACGTCATTCTCCCCCCTTGGGCTGATATCATAACCGGCTAACCTCAGTGACCGCAACATATCATATATTGGTCAAATTGTAATATAATGTCACTGTTGACGTGAATTTCATCCCTCGACAACAAAGTAAAAGTTTATAAAATGTGTGTAGTTACCTTTGTTTAAATTGTTTGAGATGACGAGCAACAGTCACGCTATGAAAATTGGTAAATTTATACATTGTTGTTTGTTTTGTATTTTTTCATATCAGGATGTCATCAGAAAAGAAACTTAAAGTTGACACAGACTGTCAAATATTTAAAAGCAGTTGGACTGATGGAATATAGAACAAAATGGAAACTTACTATGTCCTCACAAAATATCACAAAACACGCTTCTAAATACGACGAATACAAAGGGCAAACGCAATTTGATTGTGTGAATTCATTTAAGAAAAATATGATTGGTAAACGGGCGATGGTCTAAATACCAAAAGAAAACCCCGAGATAGTTGCAAAAATCAGCTTCATGATATCAGAAGCCATTGCCAAGCGAGGCAAACCTATCGAACGAAGAATTTATCAAGGAATCCTTGTAGATATTTACATCGGTAGCACGTCCGGAGCTGAAAACATCAGTTAAAAATAACGCACTTGTTCCATCAAACCATATCAAGAAAGATCGGTAACATGGCCAACGATATCGAGTCGTCTTTAAAAACACAAATGAAGAATTGCGTTTTCTATAATCTCGCTCTCGACGAAAGTACTGATATGTCAGATACAGCACATCTGGCAGTTTTCGTGAGAGAAGTACCTAACTGAAGACTACTTGATTTGCGTCCAATGAAATATACAACCACAGGACGAGACATTTACGAAGAAGTAAATAGTTGCATCGAAAAATATTATATGAACTTCAAATCGAAAATCTTCTACAGACGGTGCGCCAGCAATGACAGGAAGGGTAAATAGATTCATGGCTTTAATGAGCAATAGCACACGATCATACAGCATCATTGTATTATACATCAAGAACAGTTGTCTGCAAGAGTACTCATATTGAAACTTGTGATTGTTATAGTAATGCTATATGGCCAAGAGGACTAAATTACAGAAAGTTCCAGGCTTTTCTGTCAGATGTATGTTAAGATGACGAAGATACCGTGTACTTCAGTCGCGTTCGCTGGCTGAGCAGAGCAGCCACACTGAAGAGTTTTTTCCTGAAAGCAAAGGCCAAGAGATTACTTTTCTAAGTGAAGAGCAGTGGTTGGCTCATGTGCCCTTCCCGATTGACATAACCGAGTATCTCTCCGATTTAGGTTAAGCCTGAAACTGTAAGGAAAAGATCAACCGTGCTTGCAAATGTATGAACATTTAATTAGTGTTATATTAGTGTAAATAGTATATTTTTTTTAATTTAGCATAAGACTGTGTTTCAGTTATTTGCTTGAGTTGATTATAAATATGTTTTAATTTTTGTTATGTTAAAAAATATGTTTAATTTTATTTGTTTTATGTAGTATATTTTATTTCATTTAATTTTATTTTTCTTTATGTGTCACTTTTATGAAATTTATGCGCATGCTGTGACACCTTAAAAGGTTGTGCATTAAATTATAATTTTGTACTTAATAATCTAGACGTAAGAAACAATGTAACAACTTCAGGTTGTCCAAATAAATAAATAAACATGGACTTCACTCAGAACGCACTGTGTAAGCAAAAAAGATGTATCAGATATCTCATTAGGTTTAAATTTAAGTGTAAGCTCATGAGTGAAATTGTTAACAAAATTGTAAATTTCTTTTTAATAAATTATTTGGAATGAGGAAAAATATAACTGTATTTTATTTTACCTTAGAAACGACGTTTCCAGAATACTACTAGCAGCATTGCCACGCAGTATGGCAATGCTTAGTTGTTGGGTAAAATAAATACAAGCATTCTGGGAACGTGTCGCCTCAGCAAGGCGTGCATCTATTTCTTTATTTTGGACTGGACTGGACCTTTGGTCACGTTTTCTCCTCGAAAGGTACGAATGTTACAGAATTGTAGGTACTTTTTTGGTTGTCAAGTGTAGGTACTACATGTGCGCCTATTGAGGGTCTGAGCTGATATTTTTTTATTATTTAATCCGAGGATACGACCGCTTAACCGATTTTAAATACCCAATACAGCAGCTATACTCACTTACCGTCACTAAACAGGTCACGCTACATCGAAAAGTGGATAAAAAACCTCATGTTTATATACGTTTCTACGTATATAAACATGATATACGTTTCTACGCACATATTCTTGTCATTGAAAATTGAAAATGCCAGAGCTTATACCACAAGCATTGTAAATAAATACCTGATGGAAGTGGGTATTACGGTTATGGACTGGCCAGTAACAAGCCCGTATATGAATCCCATATAACACCTATGGGTTGAATGAAGAGACGATACACAGTGAGAGATGCTGCTTCGTAGTCGCTTGGCCAGAGAGACAAGACAAGAAGAGTGGTATAATATCGTACAACACAAGTTTGTATCGCAACGCATGGAAGCAGTCATTAGAGACCGAGGAGGAAATACGAGATGTTGAATAATTATTTTCTTAAAGTTTTTGTGTTACTTCTTTGTTTCTAATATTTTACCAAATCTTCTTAAAGAAATGTTAAAGTGTTGCATAGAATACGAAAGCCAAAGAAATTTAATTTACCACGATACCTATCCGCAATTAACTGACACAATTTACTTCTTTAATGTAAAAAAATGCATAAAACTTATACGAAAATAAACATTCTATTATTATAGTAGGTAGGTACCTATTATATAATAAGTTCGCGAACAACATTCAAATTTTCTAAATTATTATCCTACTATCACGAATATACAAGTTCGACAAGTAACAATTAACATTCATAGCTCTGTTAATTTGCCGCTTGTTGACCAACTCTGATAGTCCCAAAGTATTCCATTGTCTAAATTATTCGGACACGATCAGTCACGAGTATATTGTTTATTGTATCTAATTGAGAACAGTAGTCTCATTCAAAATGTAAGTAGTACCTACAATCGTACAAGTCTCATTTCATTACAACAATGAGATTTCCGTTCCCACATACATATATTGAGATGAGGTAGTTCTACCTAACTCTATAATTGTAATAACAATAGTCACTAATGCAGTAGTCATACCTACTAGTATAGTTATATACTAGTAGGTTATATATTGTTTATATTAGATTGAAATTATTCTACAACATAAATTCTAATTTGACATAAAAAAATAATTTATTCAAAAAAATGCACATACAACAAAACTATAAAATAAAAATAAATCATGATAATGATTAAGTGGTTATCTAAAATTTCTGTCGCGATATACCTTAATTGAAAATCTAATCTATACGACCATTACATTTCTTTCCAATCACAACACTCGAAGCTTAAAAAAAACCGGCTAAGTGCGAGTCGGACTCTCCCATGAAGTATACAAATACAAAATTTATTTATTTCTCTTCACAAACAGTGGTAATTACATGGTGTTGCAATATAAACATGTGGGTACATTTGTTTGCGAGAGACTGGTGTCTGAACTAGGCAAGCCTGTACTACAGATCACCAGGATCTCCCCTGACGGCGTTGACACATATATGTAAAAGTTAATTTAGCTTAATGTTTTGAAAGAGAACGGTCAAATTAGTAAAGTTGTATTGTCTGGAAAGAGTTGTGTTGAGTGTGAGTGTTGTGTTGTGTTGTGTTGTGATTGGGTGTACTGTGAGTGGGTGTGTTGTGCGTATTTGCGTATGTGATTGTGAGTGTGAATGAAAATGCTTGTAAGAACGGAATAGGCGATATTAAACGTAATTTATACTTAATCTACACTGGATGAGTTAGGAGTGTTTCCGTGGAATTATAGTTTAGGCTTAGTAGCCATTTTTTTAGTATGAGGGTGCAGGTTTTTTTAGTGAGATGATAAATCCTTACTTCTTTATTAATTTTATTGTATAGATGGTTACCAAGATATGTGTAGAATCTTTGCGCAAAGGTTGTATTAACTCGCGTAGGTGGGCAAACTGAGTAGGTTCTCCGTTTATTTTTGGTGACAGAAGGGTCATAGGAAAGTTGAGTATGTTTTTTAGTAATAGTGTGTAGGATAAATAATTGCCTGACAGTTAGCACTTTACACAGATTATATAGGTCAACAGTTGGATAGCGGAAGGGAAGAAATGACAGCACTTTAAATACAGCACGTTGGGCTCTCTCTAGAATGAGCAAGGACGTCTTTGCTGCACCTCCCCATGTTGAGATGCAGTAAGTAAGAATGGACTGACACATGGAGTAATATACTATTTTTAGCACATCAGTATCCGCTACATGTCTAAGATTTTTAAATAGGTAAATAAGTTTACGAGTTCTAGAAGTTAGTAGGTTTATATGAGGTTGGAACGAGAGTTTACTATCAATTATAATTCCAAGATATTTTATGGTCGGTGTATTTAGGATAATTGGACAAGCGCATTCATCTTTGTTTAGATTTAGGCAGGAGTGAGCCTTAATTATGTAGTTAGACATTTGATTGAAGCCATTGTGAGAATTTGTAAAGGTCATCACTTTCGTTTTTTCTGTGTTTAACGTTAGTATATTGTTTCTGAGCCAAGTTAAAACAGTATTAAAACCAGATTGCGCATAACCATACACCCCATCCCAAGATTTTCCCGAAAACAGTAGCGCAGTGTCATCCGCAAAGGATATATAAAGGTTCCGTTGCAGCAAGTATTTCAGTGATTAAATGAAAGGTAAATTGCTGTTTACGATTTATGACGTATTAAAAAAAACTACTTACTAGATCTCGTTCAAACCAATTTTCGTTGATAGTTTGTATGGTAATGTACATCATCTATTTTTTTTAGTTTTATCATTCTCATATTTTAGAAGTTACAGGGGGGGGGGGGGGGCACTCATTTTACCACTTTGGAAGTGTCTCTTGGGCAAACTATTCAGTTTAGAAAAAAATTATATTAGAAACTTCAATATCATTTTTGAAGACCTATCCATAGATAGCCCACATGTATGGGTACGATGAAAACATTTTTTTTGAGTTTCAGTTCTATGTATGGGCAACCCCCAAAATTATTGTTCATTTTTTTATTTTTGTGTGAAAATCTTAATGCGGTTCACAGAATACATCTACTTATGAAGTTTCAACAGTACAGCTCTTATAGTTTCGGAAAAACGTGGCTGTGACATACGGACGGACAGACAGACAGACATGACGAATCTATAAGGGTTCCGTTTTTTTGCCATTTGGCTACGGAACCCTAAAAACGGAGAAACTGAGTAACGTATGAGTAAATCTCATACGTTACTCAGTTTCTCCGAATCACTTCTAAGTGTGAACTTTAATAGGACAAATCATAAACAGATCTGGACTTTGCAGAGATTTTTGTTTTAATACGTATAAGTATATACCTATAGGGAGGAGACTGAAGGAGAAGTATTCTTCTTCGCCGAACACTTTGATCATAGTTTCAAATTATTTTTATTCAGATAGGAAAATTAAAATTAAGTTAAGACTGAGCACCGACCGGTTAAAGGCTTTCTTCTTTCTTTAATAACTCGATCCGGAGCTTCCTTCAAAATCGCCTCGATCCCACTCGAGGCATGTGCTCTGCTCTTATTGTTTGTAACGTGGAATAAAATACTCGTAGCTTTTACACACTATATCAGTGCGACTCCAGGACCACAACTCGAAACCTTTCCACTGGCAGAGAGGCGTGAGACAGAGAGAGTGTTATATCTCAGAAACTGTTCACTGCTGCATTGGAAGATGTCCTCAAATTTCTCAACTGAAAAGTCTTTGGCAGCAATGTTAGTGCCGAGTACGTGACTGAGAGCTTGGAAGCTTTCGATACAATGCTCGATGGCCTCAGCAGTGTCTCTCAACGAGTGAGTCTGACTGATGAACATGGATAAGACGAAAATCATTTCGAATATCCATGTTACACCCACTCAAGTTAAGATAGGAGAGTCTAAACTAGGAAGGTCCAACTTGGAGAAAGAGGTCAATGGTAGAATCCAACTCGGCTGGGCAAGCGTAAGAGAGTATGGGGTTTGCGGATTACGCGATATCTAAACGATTTAACACTGCTGGACTGAAGCTAAAAATACTAAATGATAGAAATTTTCTCACTCTTGTCTTAAAACAAAATATCAAAATTCTTCGCATTTCACAAGACATCTACACCTAAAGTCCGTGTATCTACAGGTTGTATAGATATACATGAATGTGACCTAGACCTATATAAAGGAGATTATATTCTTATAAAGTAAGTTCAAAGTTACCTAAACAATAGATAATAATTATTTACTTAGGTATAGTTTCGTAAACATTTAAAGAAACGCTTATAGTTTTAGTTAGGTATATGGAGAGGTATTGAAAGTAGAAACATATGCATGTTTATTCACTGAAACTTTATTACAACTATTCATTGACGGTCACCGTAGCCTAGTTGGTAGTGTTCCTGCCTACGAAGCTGGTGGTCCTGGGTTCGAATCCCGGTAAGTGCAAATATTTGTGTGATGAGCACGAATATTTGTTTCTGAGTCATGGATGTTTTCTATGTATATAAGTATTTATCTATCTATATAAGTATGTATATCGTCGCCTAGTACCCATAGTACAAGCTTTGCTTAGTTTGGGGCTAGGATGATCTGTGTGACATTGTCCCCAGATATTATATATTATTATTATATATAAATACAAATACATCTTAGGTTATTTTTATAATATAATATATTGATATATAAGTAAATAAATAAGAAAACCTTCAATATGTACCTATGCTAGATAAACATTTTACCACGTGCGTGACATAAAATAATAAAATCTTATTTACTTAGCGAGATATATAGGTAGGTATAAAATAAATATTACAGGTTACTTTGCTTAGAGCCACGCAGACGAACGTGTACCTAACCTTTATTTTACAGACGAGCATTGTTATCACGATCAGTAGACGTACGTTTTATTGTTTCTTTGATTAACACTATTACTGCCTACGTTCACGTAGGAATTTAGAAAGGTGGGGTGCTAGGCCACACAAACTCATTCCGTCCTTTTCCGAAAATCAGAAGGTTTAATTCCCAGGTAGAGCGTGCACTTGTTGGGCAGGAGCACCATGAGCACACGTGATTCCTTTATATTCACTGCAAAAACCACTTGCCGTATATTCTAGCAACTGTCGAAGTCTTTGAGCCTTACATTATGCTTATGAGAGCTTGTGAGTTTTGGAAATCTACTATCACGCTTAAAGATAAACCAAACCAAACCCGTATTTGAACAGTGGCGCTAACTGCTCTTACTGCCTACCTAATAAAAATAACAACATATGACTGAATACACTTTGGTTTTGACTGAAGAAGGCCTAGCGATATTCGCTATTACTTTATAAAGAAGAGCCATACGCTACATCAAGATTTTGGTGCAAACATATCATGTAACATAACTCAGTAACGACCAATCCATACATATTGACAAAGTTTTTGCATTTCTTGAATGTTATATGATGCTCTAGTTCACACGTCAAGATTATTACTATCAAATCTCGCGATACTATCAATTTTACAGAACTGCACTGTTACTTTACTTTTTGGTGTGGGCAGTGGTTACCCCTGTGTCAGAGTTGTTCAGTCCGCATCGCTTAACGACTGTTGACTGACGACTACAACCGGGACCGATAGCTTACGGGCATTGGATAGGCTACATGTGAGCAAAAAAAACTTTCCTTTACGTACTAAAACACATTATTATAAACCCCTAACAAAACCTTAGTGTCATTTGAAGCCAGCTTAGTTCGTATTTGTATGTAAGGTGCCCTCTCCGATCGTAAACTCGAAACCGTGACGTAAAAAAAAATCATACAAAAATAGGCTTTAGTTTCTTTTTCTACAAGAGGGTAACTAATGCTAATACTAATATTAGCATTAGTCAAATTCTTGCGTTACAATCTGTCTGGTATGAATTAAGGTAGATAATAAAAGTTTTATGATAGTCAAGCCTTGCAATGAGGCGGATTGAAATTTTACCTACCTACACTCGTATATATATGTAAATATAATGAAAATCAGTTCTAAAACAAGGAAGGAATATAATTCTAGGTAAATTTGTTTCACGGAAAAAAGTTAATACTGCAAGGAGCACCGAACTTTAATTCTTACGTTCTCGTAAACGCCCGCGCCTTCATAGGCTACAGAAGAAGAATAAAAAGAAAAAGATTCATTCAGAAAATTGCACCGACAACAAAAATATAAAATAACAATAAAAAATACAAAGACTCTTGAAAAAAATAAAAAAACTACATAAACGCTTTGGCCGACTTTGTAGCATAAAATAGTGCTCTATTGGAAGCAGTCTTCCTACCGACGTACATACAATAAGAATGTATGAGTTTCCTATTCTTTGCTGATATTTCAGCACTACTTTCATTATTAGTACTTACTTATAATGACCGCATTAAGTAGGTAATGATGTTGGCAGTAGTACAGACGGTGGTCGGTAGATACCGTCTTTCTTGATCCCGTGGAGACTGCTATTATCCTAGTGTCACAGCTGTTAAAGCCGCCCAGCATACCTCTGGCATTGCCTCAAGACTGTTATGTAATGATTACAGCCGGATCCATCGGCTCAACGTCTTATCCGGAGCACGAAAACGCTCAACATTTAAACCACTTAAGCGTTTACCGAGCCGTCACGGATCACGCGCCTCACCTACCGTGTAACGTAGGTAGGTAGTCTTTAGGACACAGATGATAGATCTCCATTTTAACCTCAGACATATACCTAATAAGAATTACAGATTGGAAGAATATTAAATTAAAAACCCACATTGAAATTGAGCTCTTCTTTTGGGCCCCCAAAAATAGAGCCCCGATTCAATGCAGTTTTATTTTTATTCATTAGCTAGTTTAATTGGAAATGCTTGTTGACAATTCGTTAAGCCAGTCAAGAGTAACAGCGCCTTATACTTTAACGTTGTTAAAAGAGTATAGAGTGAATAAAAGAAAAATTAAAACAAAACAATTTATTATTTAATCTACCTACTACATCTAGTCTCTGTACTTTACAAAATTCTGAATTGGTAACTTCTATAAGTTTTAGACCAGCTATTTTACTTAAATCCAACTAATACTTTTGTTTAACTAAAATAAAAATAAATTATCTCTATGGACTATTTAAAAACAGACTATATATTAATCTATACACTAATTTTAAATCTTGAATTCCAGAAAATCTTTTGTGCATGACGTCTTGATAGCATATACCTACAGTTCGACGAGAGTGCATCTTTTAAGCTAGAGAGCATTTAATTTCTCCGTATTATAATAATAAATTGTGTGTACGTTTTATTCTACATCACTGGTTAAACACCCCTGAAACACGTGGTTTGGGAACACAGCGCATTCTTCTAATTTCGACTTTCAAATTTCGAACTTCTGAATTTCGTGGGTAGGTAAGCTTTGTTTGGCACCACCTCCTCGTGTTCCGGGCTAGATTCCCACATGACACCTATTTATTGAACCATTATATATTTATTCTGAGTCCGGTGTATGCTTTGCATACCTGAATTGCACATTTGTAATAGCTCCGCGATTTACATCAATAGAGAGGGTGTTACGCATTATCTTTCTAAACAAGACAAACAAAATTCGACAGTAACGCCACCTTTACTACAAGGCATGTAACATAGTCAGTTTTAATAAAGATAGGTTATGTAGGTACTTCTACATATTTGAATTACTATCGCAAATCGCAAATAAAGCAGTCACCGAAATTAAAACTAAAGATTGCATCACCGTTTCAAAAAATAAGAATGTCATCATTCATAATAACATTATATATTTATGCAAAAATAACTAATAATAGACGAGATAACTGGCATGACCGTAGTTTGCATTGATAAGAAAGTATACGAATAATATTGTTTTCATCTATATATATTTTATCTTGTGAGAAAATAGGTACCTATATTATGTATTAAAATAGAGCAACTATCGCTTGAACTCGAGTAATTTCACTGGTTATTACTGGGTACTTGCTCGATATGACGACTTAATTCGATACTCATGGAGGTATCTTTCTTTTTATAAAACCGACGTATAATAATTACGACTTTGGCTTTACTAAACAAGCAGTATTCATTGTAAGAAGGCAACTACCGTGGCCACTTGAAAATTAAAAAAATATATATATTGGTAGTGGTAGTCTCCTGTGCGAACGCCTTTACCTCAAAAAAATCGGTCAGATCATTATAAAAAAAAATAATATACATCTCTCTTAGGTGCAATGTACAGACGCCAGCACGTCCAGCTACCCCAATCTGTGTTTTATAGATTTTCAACTTTATCACAAAAACATTAGATTCACTTTCAATTGGGGTAATTTGACAGATTGGGGTAGCTTGATGTGCTGGCGTCTGTACAAAACGTATGAAAAAGACAGTAAATTTAGTACTGAATATAGTTTATATTTTTTTCATCGTTTCTCCAGAGCGAAAAATATGGATCACAATTAGTCTATTTCGTGGAATTCAGAACCGAAAGCGAACGTCATAATTGAGCTCGTTATACCCAGAATCTCAGCTAAGTCCTAATGCCAATCTCAGTAGCAAATTGAATTAACATTTGATATCTATTGGTTAGTATTTCATAACGATATGGATATAGATCATGGAAGCAAGAAGAATTACTATAGTCAGTACAAGACGAAAATAAAAGAGCTAATTTTCTTTTGAAATTGAACAACGTATACATCAATAGTATCAACTGGCAAAATAAAAATAAAAATCTGCTTGTGCGAAAATTACAATCAGCTGATGCATTGCAGCTGTATCGTTAAGTAGGCACCCAAATAATAATTTTCGAATTTCTAAAATTTGTAAACTGCTCATTATTTATGTTATGCCTCGTATATGAATAGGTAATACACTCCATATAAATATAAATTAAATGTTGTTACATTATATTCATTAACCAGGTTTTTTTTTCCATAAACAAATTATGCTTGTACAGACGCCAGCACGTCCAGCTACCGCAATCTGTCAAATTTCTTTTATAGATTTTCAACTTAATCACAAAAGTATAAGGTTCACTTTGAATTGGATAAATTTGACAGGTTGGGGTAGCTTGATGGCGTCTGTACTTCTTTTGTAGCAACAGAGTTCAGAAGAAACGAAAACACAAAAAGAGAAAATTCACTAATGCATAGAATATAAGGAAGTATTCAAAACAATTTACTTTACAACTATTACAACAGTAGTTCATATTTTTTGTTGTAAGAACTTAACAACTCATAAAATAATGTAGGTAGTTGGTAATTTACTAAAAGGTTATTTACGCGTCAGGTCCCAAATTATTGTCTTGTACTTGTCATGTACTTAATTCTTTCTAGCTGTGTTTTGTGGATCTCCTATAGGCAGGTCAGGGTATGAAGGGTATGACTGCGCGCCCCTTTCTGGTACTGTTGGAAGAGATCCTCCTTCTGCCAATCTTTGTACTTCGATCTTTGCTGCATTTTCCTTTTTCAATTGAGCTATGGCAGCATTTTTGGCTATTTCCTCTTCGGTGGGTGGGTCTGGTCTGGAGAAAGCAATTAAAAGATAATACATACATTCTATAGGGATATCGTGCCGACCTTATAATGTAGGTAGAATATACTGCTGAACATATTTGGATCAGGTTTTCGCCAGATGCTAGCTTTATCCTCGAGGAAGGTAAGTACTGGAATGAGCAAATGAACGCACGGGCATATTATTGGACAATAGACTGGAAGTATAAGAACTACTCGCAAGTTCAAAGGATAAAGCTTTATATCACCATGTCAACTGAAATACGTCCACTGCTGGACAAAGGTCTCTCCAAGGAATTCCAAAATCGCAGGTCTTGTACTGCCTACATCCAACGACTACCAACGACCCTTACAAGACCCTTACACATCTAGTGGAAGGTGTGCCCACGCTGCGTCTTCCGGTTCGTGGACATAGACATAATAATAATTTAATTTAATTCAAAATATAAGTGTTAATGATTTACGTTGCTGTGTGGCTGACGGTGAGGAATATCACCACCCTATATCATCCCGTGGGGGGCGTAAAAGTTATGGCGAAGGAATTTATCCCAGAGAACGAGCACTGATCGCCAACCAATCTACCAAGCGTATCAATGATGAGTTATTGAGTCTTTGTGAAAATATTTTGGAGAAGCCTTCACGGCGCAGGTCGTGGGTTCGACTCCCACCCAGGACAGAGATTTGTGTGCATGAACATGTCTGTTTGTCCTGAGTCTGGGTGTAATTATCTACAAAAGAAAAGTTGTATATGTAATATATCAATTATCTAGTTTCCATAATACAAGCTCTGCTTAGTTTGGGATCAGATCATGTGTGAATAATGTCCCAGGATATTACTATTATTATATCAGTTTGAAAAATACAGCAAGTTACATTTTTTGCGACCTACCTCCTCATTCTCAACCAAGACTCCCACTCTGCGGGAATAGGATCTTGGAAGTCCTGTCCTTTGGGTGGATCATACCACCTCGCTGGTTTCCTCTTCCCTATGCTGGGATTAGCAGGAATTTCGTAATAAACATTTCCGAGGTAATCTTTTCCTGTAAGTCAGAATTTGAAATCCACATTAATATAAATCAGGAGTACCGAATTTTTTCTTTGTGTGGAAAGCTACGACTTTACGTATATAACGGAGTACATTATTTACCATTGATTATGCGGGTGTACCAGCGGAGGTTGGATCCATGCTATGTCATGACCAGTTCAACATCTTTGTGGTCGGACCATGAATGTAAATATGCTAAGTTTGTACCTACTGTCTTGGCATTCCAATGTTTATTGGGATTTGAATCTTGATATTAAATAAGATAGTTCTAATCCAGCTTATTATTTGCATTAAACATTTTACAGTCAAATATACCCTCTCTCATTCAATCACTCGGGAATATACCTACAGTTAAATACCAAGTCATTACAATTTAATAATCTAAATGCTTAAATCGACTCATTCCCAAGCAATTTTATCATTAACATAGTCTAACTTTCAAATAATAATAATGTCCTACTAGCCGAATTTCGGCCACGGCAGCCACTCTTAATTGATATTATTGATATTATTAATTATGCGCGGGGCATATTATAGTGCACAAGTGAGTGCGCAAACACAGGAGCACTTTCTATTACATCACTCGCATGGTCCGATGGGACGCCTAGCCACACGACCGCAAAGAGGTCAGGTACAGGACCGACAGTTTTACGTGCTCTGCGAGGTACGGGGGTATCATACCGCTGCTGCCAGACTTCGGACTGATGCTGAGAATTTTTCTGTTTACAGAAAAGTCCCAAAATCATTTTGGCCCAACCCGGGATTCGAACCCGGGACCTCGTTTTCTGCGGGTGAACACGCTACCGCTAGACCAACGAGGCAGTCAACTTTATAATATGCATTGCTACACAATCTAGCTTTAATTTTTGTTTTTAATTTGTTGATAGTTAATCAGAATACAAATAAAAACATCAGAAGATCTCATTAGGAACACCTATTTAAATATCCATTGTCTTTGTAAATACTTGACACTAATATTGCCACATGTTATATAATTTCCATATAGAATCTAGATTGGGAAATTGGAATTATTCCAAGAGGGATGTGGTGTGGCATATAAATGGTCTCCTTAGGATTATCAAGCATGTCTGTTCTTTTTATTTTGACTGCATCCATACTCCATACTTTTGGATGCCATATCAATCATATTCACTGGTTTCGGGTATAGTCAAACAAGTACTAAGCCATGTGAGAAGCCTACTAGATGGCATTAGCAACGACAAAATAAACAAAACAAAAGAAACTGAAAATAATACCAACCCATATTGTTGCCATTAATCTGGCGGGGCTTAAAGGAATTAATAAAATTTTGGAAGACAATCCGCCACAAATGTCTGCCTTCACCACTAGACATCTGAAATCAAATCATATAATGACACCCAGTTCTTTCTTGTAATTATTATGTTGTATAGTAATTGAAAAAATATTTTGTATTGTAAAGCATAAATCAAAACTCATTAATTAATCTGCTGATGTGTATCATTCATCCCTTACCATCAGAGTGCCACCCCAGATGTGAATCTGAATACCCATTCAATTCCCACCAGATATTTGAATTTATCAATTCCCATTTTGAGTGTATACAAAAAGAATATTAAAAATTAAGTGTAGCACAATTTATAATAATTATTGGTTATAAATTTAAGTACCTATTTATAATTATAGTTGATTATGAATTATTTTAATGAAATTTGTAACAATAACCCAATCTTAGATGTTTTATTAAATTCTTTTTATTTTGAACACTATGAATCCAGTGATTCAGTGACCACAACTAAGTTACGTTAATTGAAAGATGGGGAAAATAAAATAATTGCAACAATTTCAACCAATTCAATATTTATATGGTGTATGGTATAAAGTAGAGCTGCACATTTGTTGCTGCCTATTGTTGTTTCATAAACAACAACAGTCAAACTATGATTTATGTTTTTTTTTTTTAAGTTTTAGATTATGATACATATTTTTGTCCTATACGAAAACACGAAATATCGTGTTTTGCGTCATGAGCTTATCATACTGCTTGCTTTTTTGAATTGCAATTGCATTTTTGAATAGCGAAACCTGATTACCAACTCTGTGTGGTGTGGTGAAAACTGATTTCGCGATATGGTTCAAACGAACGTAGCTAAGTCACCTAAAGAATGAAATATTATGGTATAGCGGTTGATTTTGTTCATTTACCTCGCTTTTTTAGTGAGCACACTCTAGTAAATATAATTATTTAGCTATTTTTCGGTTGTTAACCTTGTTTTCACCAAATCAGCTGACTGAGTTTGACAGATCTTTTGCAAGAATATCATTAAATGTCAATAATTCCAACGACAAAATATTTTCCATTTATATTTTCAGCTAGAGATGTCCCAAGACGTGAAGCATCAACTTTTACTTACTAAATATTTTGAGGTTGGTGGTATTGAGTAATACTTTATTCATATTAGTTAGACTATCTAGAATAACGGTTAACACTAGTTTGACGTTTTGTCGTAGCGTAGCATTTATTTAATATGTTGGTAATATGTTAAATTTTGTCGCGTTCTCTGTTCCTCTCAATGCGTAATAGTTAAATTTGACAGTGATGGCAATAATCTATAGCTTGACGCACATAGATAGATTATGTTTTCTTCTACAAATAGTGTGAAATCTACAAAAATATAGTATTGTTCGTAGTCCTATAACTTTAATTCTATTATTGTACAACCGAAGGAGATAAACAAATAAACAATCACCATGGCGAAAATGGCATTTCAACACCAGGCTGGGACGGCTATGGAGTGTCTCAGTGTAAGTTGGAGGACCACTCCCAACTCCTCGTAATTCTTTTTGTTTGATTATTCCTTGATAACGTTCCATAACTAGTCATTGATAACATTCCATCAAATTCCACAGATACCAATAACTCTTCAAAAAGAATCTGGTGTGGACTCTGAAGGAAGAGAAGTAATGAAATGTGGTTTTAAAATTGGCGGTGGAATCGACCAAGACTATCGCAAAAGTCCTCAAGGATACACAGACAATGTAAGCTACACCTCCTTTAAAGATTTACTTATGTATGAACTTTATTCAGTGAACTTCAGAGCCAATGCCTAGCTTCAACCTCATGATACTAATTAGTTGTATGTACATTATGCTTTAACTTTATTCAGTAACCTCAGAGCAATGCCTAGTTTCAAACTTATGGCGCTGATTATTACTTCATATTTTACATATTTGAAATATATCTTATATTTATAAGATGCTACGGAGGTGATGTCGACACACTAAAACTCCTATATAAATATCTTAAAAATTTACTTTAATTGAATATAATTTTGAGGTTTGTTTATACAAATTGGAATTAAACCACTAACACTGCCATCTGATCCCAATCCATTCAAAGCTAGAGAACTAATAAGTATACTTATATATTCTTAAATTCATTCCTATTATAAATAAAGTACATTCAGACATAACAAATACTCATCACACAAAGATTTGTCCTGGGGGGATCAAACCCACAACCTGGCTTAGCAGTCAGGGTCATTAATTACCAACAGGCCAGTTAATAATAACACAGAGCACAACTGACAGAGTCACTTCACAGACTATACTAAACAATTTATATGATAAAAACTATTTACTTTTTAAATATTTTTTATTTTGGGTTCCCATGAGTAGTCACTACATGACACTGGCAGAAATTGCTGGAGAAAACAGCAGTTTGCCATAAAAAAAGATTATATGACCCTTTGGACCCTTCACCCTAGCAAATTATTTGCCACTTGGTTGGTTATCTAGGATTCGTAAGAGTTAGAGATGAATGGTATAAACAAAGTATGGAAATAAAAAAAATATGAAAAAAAAAAACGGGCTTGGGCTAGAAAGATAGAGCAAGAGCCTATGAAGTCCAGACCTTTTTTTATAAAACCTGAAAATTTCTCAGAATACCTCCCCAACACAAGCAATAATGATCAGCAAATGTAGATTACCATTTGATTAAATTCCGAGCCAAAATCACTGTCATTGATTAATTTGATAAAATTTTGTAACTTTCAGGGCATCTATGTCACCGAAGTACATGAAGGAAGCCCTGCAGCAAAAGCAGGACTAAGAATGCATGACAAAATACTACAGTGCAATGGCTATGACTTTACCATGGTAACTCACAAAAAGGCAGTTAGTTATATAAAAAAACATCCCATCTTAAACTTATTAGTAGCCAGGAAAGGGGTCACATCTACATAAAAGTATTTGTTTCATACCAACTTACTTATAAACATTATTTATCTTTCTTTTAAGGGTTCTGTACCCAAAGGGTACTTAATTACTAAGCCACTGTGGCCAGTATGTCTATCTACAGGCTGTTGTGAACTGTAATAGGTAGAAAGTTGGAATTTTCCTATACTGTATTTATATTGGCACTAATAAACATTTGTCTCCTAAAAATTGTCTCTCAAAAGTACGGAACCCTTTGCATTCAAGTCTGACTCACACTTGGCCTATTTGTACATTTTTTCTTATAGAAAATAAATCATTATTGTGTTGGAGTTACAATCATTTATTAATAGCTTGAATGTTCTTGTTAGATAGTGATAATTCAATTATATAGGGTCAATTTTCAATTTTATTCATTGTATACCTGCCGAAACAAATTCAATTACTATTATTTGTTAGTATGACTAAATTACTTAAAAACTATTGATATTATTTATTGTTACTAACCATCAAGTTTATAAGTAAATTGGTAATGTGTGAGATTCTTTATTTAAGGTGATAAGAGCACTGATTTAGTATTATATGACAAGTGATTATAATGTTATTTATTTTTTTTATGTAAGATTTAGTTGTAATACATTTTGTACTACTTTTTTATTACTACTTTTATGTAACTGAACTGTTTTTAAGTACAGCTAACTACTAAGTGGGATGTAAAAATATTTACAACAATGAGTTACCAATAACATAATTATTTTTATATAAAACAATTGCATTTACATCATAAGTTACATTTACCCCCAATTTAAGGAAATAATCAATTGTCATTATCATTTCAAAAAGTTACTTTGTTGAGTATTTATTAGTAGTTAGTTTTTAATTGTGGATATCAAATTTTAATTAGGTTATAATAGTACAGTCTGCTTTACTTGCAACAGCACTTGATTGGATGGGCACACATGGGTATAAGGAACTGGCAGCTACTTGTCAAAAGATTAAAGAGAAGAGTAATTAAAAATAGTACCAACAAAATTTTAACAAAAGATTGTCTACATTATATTTTGGTATACAAGTCAGACTTTATTATTATTATGTTGGTATATGTAATATGTATAAAACGGTTTGGAGGGTAATAAAATTATATTGTTAATACAACAAAATTGTCAGTAAAGCAGCTAAGTACATTTTAGCCTATCCCTGTTATGGCTCAGTTGATTCATATATAAGTACATTATTATTATATTATGCTAGATATAAATGTTACAAACATTATGTGTAATACATGTAAATAAATGGTTTATGCACTGTGCCAAATAACACTGCTCCATCTATTTATTATTTCTTATACATATTTCATGGAACTGAAAGATGAAATAAAGCTATTTGTGTTTTCAATATTATGGTGGTTTTATATAATATGCCTTAAATGATTATTAACACAATCACTAAAAGTTTACCATTAACTGAGAAAACCAATTTGAAGGGGTTGTTGCAAATGTGTAACAGAGGGTAGAAGTTTCTTAAACAATGCCTGGTATAAAGCACTTATTAAAAGTATAACGACAAAAACAAATTCCCATGATGATTTTGGAAAATAAGCTGTTTTAGAAAATTTCACATATTGAATATACAAAGTTAAATTATGGTATATCTGATATGCAATATCCAATATCTGTAATTAAAGATGGACATAAGGAGGCTATGGTTCTGTTGTGTTTGTCATTTATAGAATCCCGGGTAGTATTTATACTTACCCTACCTATATGTACTGAAAATAATTTTGGCAAGTGATATTAAAAATGAATGTTTTGACACATTAGTAAAGCAAGTGTATTTCAATTTTGTACTAATTTTATTAATATTGCTAACATTTACAGAGAAATTCTAGTTCAAGCTTTAGTTGGTGGCCAGTCCCACTGTCCTTTAGGAGGCTTTGATACAAGGGGCTCCCAAGCTTTCCAGTTCAGCATTTTCCGAGCTAAGTTGAGTTCATTTTCAGCTTGTACAATCAATTCCTCAGCTTGTCCACAGTTTATTTTATTTTCAATTTCATAAACATCCTTAGTCTAAAAGAAAAAACAATATTTAATTCAAATTTGAACTTCAGCAGTAGCAGCTATATAAAATAAGTAAAGTTATAATTGTTAAGTATAATAGCCATCTTGTAAATAAGTAGGCACACTAAAACAAAGTAATGACTTATTCTATTCCATTCATCACAAACTGGATTATAGACTTATCAACCTTAATGTTATTTAATTTGGGCAATCAACATTAGTACTATTTATGTTTCCTTCTCTTACCTGAGTTAACACGGCAGCCCGTTCACGAACAATTTGTTCCGTATACTTTCGGTATGAAGAATTTTCAGGCATTTTTTTAAGGACTCTCAGGATCTTGCCGTAAAGAGAACCAAGAGTATGATGCGCATTGGGTGCCACAGCCAAGCCCACAAGGCCAGTTGTCTAAAAATTTAAGTAATCTTATTAGAAAAGACGAATCTCAATGGGCTCAATATTAAATGATACAGAATACAACATGTCTAAATCACGATAGAATTGTATTATTGATTAAATCTAAAGAATTGCAATGAGGTATGGAATACCTTTTTTAGCAACCCCATTTCTGACACGATTAGATAATACAACAATAATTCGAACTTTTTCTTTTTCGCAATGACTAGCTGTCAAATTTGACACTGACAAATACAAAATGTGACTGACTTAATATTGCCAACTCGCAACAAAATTACACCTGGCATGGAAGGCGATTGTGATCATGTCGCGGTCGCGGGCTGACGAGTGCGATATGTCAAAGCCATGAAAATTTCTAATAGCAATGCCTTACTCTAGGTAAGCCGTGATCATAATCTAAGATGGTGATCTATGATGCTTACGGAAGATTCGATCGATTTTCACCGCCACGACCACGCTGCGCTGAGTCGAAAAGGCATTTAGACGTTTGTTTCATCCAATGCATTCAATGGGTTTTATTTCGAACCTTATTAATGCAATCAAAAGCCAAAGAGCTAAGTTCTACCGTTAGCGGGGAACTAATTTATATATGTTAAAATTATTAATAAACTGTACATAAATAAAGTATTAAATAAAACATTATAATAAGTAAATAGATTAATATACGTTCTCAAACATTTGCGAAGGACGGCTGAGAAAAGTACAGCACTATGTTCTTACCACGGCTTTGTAAGCGCACGCCATAGCAAATATTTTTATTTTATATTATTCATCTAGAAAACTTACAGCTAGAACAGAAACAATAAAGGTATATATAAATATAATAATATATATATAACCTAAGATTAATTAAATAGTTTGTAAGTCATTTTATATTAAAATTGTATTGCTGCGCCCTAACAGGGTATCATGTATGTACCTCTACATTCTGTAACACCTATGTATCACTCATGATCGCAATAAATATTTGTATTTGATACTACAAAAATTGACGAAAGAATTACAAAAAAAAAAAAACATACAGGTGAAGGCCAATTACAAGTTTTCGCTAATATTCATAAATTTAAAATAATAAGAAAATATACTACCTATCCTACTAATATTATAAATGCGATCAAGTTTGTGAGTATGGATGTTTGTTTCTCTTTCATGCAGAAACTTATGAACGGATTTTGAAGAAACTTTGTGGTAATATAGCTTATATATTCGTAAAATACATAGGCTATAATTTATAAAGTTTAATGCGGGTAAAACTGCGGGGCATAGGAAGTAGTCAATAATCGTCCGTAATACTCACAAAACATAGTTATTAGCTTTCATTAGGATCAGAAGTAGCATCAGAGTAAAAAGGTGGATTGGATTATTATTTTTGATTATTAGCTTAGATCATATTAAATATAAAATGTGAAGCAAAATAGTAAATAGTTAAGTCATTCACCCTTTTGAAGTCTGTACCTATCCCTGTACCTATCATGTTAAACATAAATTCATTATGCTAAGTGCGTATATTTTTGTAAAAAATCATTTAACTGAAACCATATTCCTGATCATGATGTTTCATATATTATTTATAGGTGATTTTTGTTTTATTTTTTTTTTAAGACAACGTCCACATTAGGGAATTAATCCCTGTGTCACGGGTTACTTTACAAACATATAATAGACGGACACAAATTACATCCAGACTCAGAACAACTATTTATGGGTCACACAAATAGATGTCCGGCGCGGGACTCGAACCCGCGACACGAAGCGGCGAGGCGATTATCTTAGCCGCTGCGCCACACGTGCAGTCAAGTTGAAGCACTTTGAACTGCAGAAATTCCATTTTAAATTAAACGAATGGTGTTTTGGTTATGTATGATTGAATAGAAGGACAAGAAGGAATAAGAGTGTAAAGTACTTGTACCAGAGGCAATACTGTGCACTCACTTCATTTATTTATGGTTTCTCCTAAACAAATATAAAATTAGATTTCGCTTAGTTTAGTGCACGAGTTTTTCGTGTTTTATGTAATATCATGAGTGATACTGATGAGTCAGAGGATTGAAAAGAAAACTAGTGTATGCAAACGGAGCCTTAATTGAACTCGAACACGCTATGGTGACTTGGTCACGCAAATCCCTTAGAAACATAGAGTCCCGGTGACAGTCGCTACGTGAGGGTCCCGATGTACATGGTATTTCTTCCGCTTGATTTGCCTTCTATTTCACTTGAATTAAAACTCACCGTTCTGGTTCGATTTATTGCTATACACATAAATTTTTCCAATATAAAAAATTCTGAATGATATCTTTTTTTTCTAGAGCCTTCACTAATATTAAAATACTTGTCTGTCCTGTCCTTATCTTTACTTATCTCTTTTCTATCAGGAAATTCGCACCATCTCTTTCTTTTCATTTTGTATGTCCATTTCATCAGCTATCCTTTTCCTTTGTTCACAAATTTCGCATTATCTTTTTTTTCTCATTCCAGAACCATCTAATAATAATTGATTTAACAATTTTGTACGTCTCCTTCATCTTCCTTATTTGTTTTTTAGTATTAGTATTAACTAGAACTTTCTCGAAATTACATCCCAAAATCATAAACCATTTTCATTAAAAAAAACCAAATGTTACTCTTTTATTTGCTCTTCATATGAGTGCTCGAGTGATCGGATCGTCCAATGTCCCTTTACTTAAAAAGAAATGTAAGTGCTACCACATTAAAAAAATATGCCGCACACGATATGCATCCTGTGCTCATAGTCGTCATACAAAATGTAGAATGAATTTTTCATTGTAATTTTTGTACGCTTTATTCAAGTTTCAATGTTAGTGAACGTGTTTACTGTAGCGGGCGTTATTATAATATCTTACTGTAAAATGATTTGCCTTGTGATGGGAAAAGTTCTTGTTAAAGTATGATAAAATGTGGACTTGACAGATCTAAGCTTTAGTTCCTTAGATTTGCGTTGAATCGAAGTCTGTGCGCCTCAGTCTGTGATCGAACTCCAAGAACTTCGTCACGTCATAATTATTTACCAGAATCTGTCAACAACATCTAAGGCCCAAGTAAGCTGTGCATGCAGTGTAAGTACCTATTATCAGTTTTTCTCAGGTAGGTGTCTATTTCCATTGAAACATGGAAATTGCACACTATTCTACTTACCTACACTTAATATCTGTTATACTATCAAAATTGTACCTATAAAATATTTAAAGGTGATAGGTCTGTGTTACACTGATATATCAAATATTTATAATAGAGCCTTGTAGTTAATTATAAAAAATTACAGACAACATATGATTGTTTATTCAATATTTTTTAATTTTGACATATTTGTCAATAAAACTGAAACAGTGAGACGGGTACTCAACCTAGACGTTTTCTCTAAATTTAACACTTAGACTTAAATTAATTAATTTAAGCTGCTCACATATATATTACATATACCACTGTCTAATCGTGGAGAGTGTAATTGGCCTTCTATTACTATTGATAGCTTTTTATAACTGCTTTAAATGCTGTTGGTCTTCCTTAAAATTAATTTTTTTAAAAAATTACATAGCACCTAACAAGTATTGTATTAAAAATGTTAATACAATATATTGGACCTTTAGTTTAAACACCAATAAATATTGAAATATAGCGATAGTGACTAAGTGAAAATGTGAAAAGTGAAAATTACAACAATACATGAATCATCGCAAAATGCAGAAATCCCATCAATAACTTTTATTTAAATATAAATTTTACTCACATAACATACATACAAATAAAAGAAACATATGCTCAAAACTATAACCATTTTTCAAATTGGTTAATAAGGTTTAAATTATGAGATTTAGTTTAAACCTATTTCATTTCAATTTAATAATAATATCTGGGGACAATGTCACACAGATCATCCTAGCCCCAAACTAAGCAAAGCTTGTACTATGGGTACCAGGCGACGATATACATACTTATATAGATAGATAAATACTTATATACATAGAAAACATCCATGACTCAGAAACAAATATTCGTGCTCATCACACAAATATTTGCACTTACCGGGATTCTAACCCAGGACCACCAGCTTCGTAGGCAGGATCACTACCAACTAAGCTACGGTGACCGTCAATTCTTCAATTCAAATTCTTAAACTGTAAACACCTCTAATATTAGTAAATACTTTAATTAGTGGTAGGTGCAACAATATGCATTTATTTGACTATTATCAAGTTAAATTGACCGGCCTTTTGGTCTAGGGTTGACTTGTGGCCAGCCAGAGGTTGTGGGTTCAATCAACATCTGGTACAAATCTGTTTGTGATGAGCATGATTATTAGTTCTGTGTCTGGGTATAATTTATCAATTCAATTCTTCCATAGTGGCTTCTGTGGATAAACAACCACAATTTAGCTAATGTCAGGGTGAAGTGATAGGCTGTCAAATGAACAAGATTGTATGGTCAAAAGAGAGCTCACAGTTTTGCAGCTATAATTTATCTATAATATGTATGTATTTGAAAGTATATAAGTATTTTTATCAGTTGTCTGGTACATAACCAGGTTTTATTTCCCAATTAAATACACTGTTGTCTTTTATAATCAACAGCTTTCAGGGATCATAATACACATAATTTTGATGTAGTGGGGGAAAACATTGTGAAACATCATTTTATCTATACTAGATAAAAAGTATGGGTGATATGAATTGTTAGAGTTTATTATTAAGTTGAATAATAACAATAAAACAAGACAATAGTTATAAAATTACATTAGCAGTTGAAAATCAATAATGATACTTAATTAGTATGTTTCTGTGCAATGAAAAAATCTTATTAGTTAGTTTATTGGGTACAAGATTTTTATTTACGCTAATAATTCTAAGAAAATTGATAAACATATTGTAAATATTGACATCACTGCTTTGTGTCTTTTTATTCAAACAATTCTTGATAAAAATCAAAACTATAATAATTAACAATATACCTAGCAGAAACAGAAGAACTTATTTCACATTGTTAATAATAACTATGTTATATCAATGGTAATAACAATGTCTTAATTAAAAACATTGACTGGAACACTAATATAAATTTAGACTTTTTAATTTTTCAGATAAATAGCCATGGAGGCTTTATCAGCTGCTCAAGATGACAGCTCAGGAGCAAATCCCAGTAGTGTCAAGAGTGATGACAGCAGCCCTCAGCGCGGCAATGGTGCTGGCTCTCCCCCACCTAAATGTGCAATATGTCTTGGAACATGCAAGAACAAATCATTCACCGACTCTTGTTTACATCAGTTTTGTTTTACATGTCTTTTAACATGGAGTAAGGTACGGTGCTCTCATTTTTATAACATCTAAGATAATACTGGCTATTTTTTAAAGCTGTCTAAATTTAGATAAAGTTTTAAAAAAATGTATGGACTTGTTATATCTCCAAGTCCCATTCTTACCATCGACACGATAAGCAGAAGTGAGCATGCAACTAAGAATAACGGCCTGGGTATAAATCAGGAAGCCTTCATTCTTTTTTTTATTTTAGTTGATGCTTAGTCTGTTTATATTATTGGTTGTAATATTTAAGTTCTCCCTGCCCAAAATCGAAGAATGTACTTAGCATTGGTTAAAGCTTCATACAATTGCTGGAGGTTTTTTTGGTTTATGTATATAATGGGATCATAAATCATCAAACTACATTATGTATATAATGGGATCATAAATCATCAAACTACATTTATTTCATTATTACCACTAGTAATGATGAAATAAATGCAGTTTTTTCTTAGGTATCCCATTATACACATACAAGTGAGAGAGATATTGAGCACGAGATTTTATTGTGACATCTTTAATTTATCTACAATAGCTTCAAAATGTATGTTGCTTTATAACTTGCTTTTTTAAATCCATATATAATAATGGGTTTATTGACAGACAAAAAAATACATATTAAAGGTATATTAACTAAAACATAACTTCCAAGATAAAATCAAAAGAAAAGATACTAAACAGACATTGTAACCAGATTTAGGCTATTCTAGTAGTAGATTGCCCCTGATGCCTAAAGAAAGAATGTTCCTGTGTTTTGAGGCAATCAGTGGTTCTTTGATCTGACTACAATTAAAGGAACTTCTTAAAAAGATTTCAATTTATATGTACATAATAATAACATGATATGTGGTGAAAGTGAGTCTGTTATGAGCCATTATAAGAGATTTTTCTTAGCTTCCCGTTTGGGGCATATGTTTAGGAGATTGTTTACTGTGTTGTATAGTAAACTGCGGAGGTAGGCGTGTGTTTTGGCTAGGGAAGTTCTACACAGCTTTATTTCGCAGACTTTATAGAACCAACATAAATAGAGGACAGTTTAGGGATGGAACAGATATGGGCCATGACAATAAAAGAAACAGTATCGGGCAGGCTTCTTACTTTTGTTCCAAAGGGGATACAGATAGTCTTGGTTAGGTTTAGTGCCAGTAAGTTTGTCGATAACCAACGCCTGACCCTAAAAATATGTTTCGGTGTCGGAGCGGACGCTGTCCCAGTTCTTGTCCCGTCTGTGAGGAGTGCGGTATCGTCATCGTATGTAAAAACCCGACAGTTGAATAGATCCAGTAGGCATAGATCGCATTACTTACAAAAATGATAAATATTGAGTGATGTAAGCTTATTTAACGAGTGTACTACGTGAGCTCGACAAATGGATGTGCGATTAACGCTTATGCGACAAAACTGTACTGCGACTCACCATAGTTTGAATGCACGCTAGTGCGACACATTGAAGATCGACATAAAATGGTTTTATTTAATTAGTTCTATTTCATTGGTAGATTACACTCATGTAGAAAGTTGTTAATACTGTTTGTTTTCCTAATAAAATAAAAAATAAAAATAAATAAAATGTTATGGCTACTATTTATGTAACACTTTGTAGACTACCGCGTACCTAGATGCGTGAATAAACTCACTAATATATTCATCATCATCATCATAACAGCTGTAACTGTAATAAGTCCTCTGCTGGAAATAGCCTCCACCAAGAATCATGGGGGGATATGCCATAATCGCCACGCTTGGCAGACTGGTTGTCGATCACAGTAAGATGGTCCTATTACTCAAAAGGATAATGCTGCCTGTCCTTTGGTATATATTTCCTAGGGTCGACTTCTACGCCACCCACGGGATGAGATGGGATGATGATATTCTGATTTTCGCCGCCATCTCCACACAGCAAGATACACAGCTGATATATTATATTTGTCAAATTACCAATACTTTTTTCAGGTCAAAGCTGAATGTCCGCTGTGTAAACAGGCCTTCAGATCAATAATCCACAATGTTCGCGCGAATAATGATTATGAGGAGTACCTTGTGGTGGAAAGGCAGACGGAGGAATCAAGCAGCAGGATTGACATTGACCGTCTCACAGCTACCACACAGAGATTTAGATACAGGTAACAAATATCGTATGCTACAAGCTACAAACAGCCAAGTATAAAATTGTTAATATGTAAACGCCAAGTTACATATAACATCTATACATATAATAAAATCGTAGGAAAGTCAAATCTGTACATTGAATATTTTTTTTAAAGGATACTTGAGGCGTGATCTACAATCGATATCGAAGCCAAAAATATAGTTTTTAGAATTTTTGTCTGTGTGTCTGTTTGTCTGTATGTATGTCCGGGCTAAACTCAAAAAGTACTGCATAGATTTACCTCAAATTTTGCATGAATATTACTAAGACGTTGGGTCAACATATAGGCTACATATTATCACGCTATCACATACGGGGAAGGAGCTATGATAATTTATAAAATTTTACGCGGGTAAAACCGCGGGGCACAGCTAGTCACAGATAAAATACTTGTAAAATCATTGGTGTAACTTTTTTACCTTAGGCGATTGGCACACTGCACCGCATGATGCAGCATAGTGTGTGAGTGCGTGTTCTAACGTTGCTTGTAACTATCTCCGTTTGTATAGAAAACCCGCACAGTCCAACACACAGAACATCTGCATGAACGCGCGTGGATGCATTTTCAGTGTGTTGGACTTGGCAGTGTGCCAATTCAATACTCATGGGCATAGTTAGGCAGGAATTAATTAGGGGTACAGACTAACTGACTTTTTTATGTCTCAGTAATAATACTGGCCACTCATAAAGCCTAACAGTAAAAACAAAATTCAAATTGCCTTAAAACTAACGAAGTTAAACTCTAAGTAAGTAAATAAGAAAAATCAAGTTAAAGTTTGACGGGCCGGTCGACGTGGTTGGCTCGCATTTTATCCACACAAGGCCATCTGAGCCCAAACTAAGCAGAGCTTGTAGTATCGAAACCAGATAACTGATATACTACTTTTCATTTGTACATACATACTTATATAAATAAATACATCCAGACTCAGGACAAACATACATGTTCACGCCCTGAAATATCTGTCCTGGGAGGGAATCGAACCCACGACCTGCGCCGTGAAAGGCAACCATCTACCAACCACGCGAAAGGGCCCGTAGTAGTATTTCGTATAGCAATTCATATATCTATATATTTAATTTCATAATAAGTTGTAATATTGCGCAATCTCAAATTGATTTATTTCTGTTAGATGACACACGAAATAAATATGCATCTGACACTTAAACCTGAAGATGATTCATTCAGGGAAATTCCGAAATAGTTAAAGGCCAAGCTAGTATGATCTGTCCACAGATATCTAATGCTCTAAGGGTCTGTCTGTCTATATGACTACAAGTTTATTTTTAAAAAGACACAAAGTATATGACTGCACGTGTGGCGTAGCGTCTTAGACAGTCGCCTCGGCGCTTCGTGTCCCGGGTTCGAATCCCGCGCTGGACAACTATTTGTGTGGCCCATAAGTAGTTGTTCTTAGTCTGGATTTAATTTGTGTCCGTCTAATTATATGACGTCCTATCACTGTATTGATTTACTTACCATTTATTACCTCATAGCTACTTTCACTCACCGGTCCGTAAATGATTACCGAGGGCAAGCACCTAGGCGTGTGGTCAGTCCATAGATGGGTAACCATCAAAGTGGTCTCATCTCTGAGCGTCTCCGTGCTTCGTTTGGCACGTTAAGCTGACGGTCCCGGTTGTTCTCGTTAGAATTCAGTCGATAAGCCAGGTCTACTGAGCGGCTTGGACAACTCTGACACCAGGGTAACCACTGCCCATACGATAAAGAAAGAACGATCTCGCTCACCTCTTTTCTAGAAATGTAGAGCACAATATTCCAGAAGAGCCTGGCAAGCGAATGTCCCTGTGTGCTCGAATTTTTGTTCTATTCCTTGCTAAGAGATGGCGTTAGCACTTTAGGAGTGGTAATTACTGCTGGTAGATGTAACTCTTTTACGGTTTATTAGATGACATTCGAAGACTTCCATGGTAACAGTATGTAATAGTATCGTATCTCTGGTGGCAGGACTACGCTGACACTGCCACGGCGCGAGACCGTCGCGTTCCAGGAGCTGCTGCGCCACTACCCGTTCATGGCGCAAGTGTTCCCACCGCCGGGCTCCACGCGCCTCCCGCTCGGCCACTGCCGCCGCTCCCCCACCGCCTTCCGCCGCACCGTGTACCGCCACAACCTGTGGGCGCGCCCGCTGCCTGACTTCACCGGCCGCTTCCGCGATTGTACGCCCGAGTTCTACAGGTACCTACCGTTCCTTCATTCTGAGGCGACTCGTCCTTCACTACCCGATACGATAATCGTATGCTTTTCTTTCAAAGGTACAACGACACGCAGGTGCACCGTTTGGTCCCTTGGCTGAACCGAGAGCTACATTTCCTGTTGAACGAAAATATTGGACATATATCTTATGTGTTGACCCGCATTTTGGAACTGATCCCACAGTACCATATAAACTCTCCTGAATTTCGAGAAAACTTGCAGAGATACTTCAGAGATAGAACCGAACATTTCCTGCACGAATTGTATTGTTTTGCATCCACCCCCTACGATATGACCGGCTACGATCGGAACGTCCAATATACCACGGACAGCCGAATATCTACGATGATCAACGAGATCGTCTCGAGCTCGGCTTCCGAAGCGAGTGACTCCGATATTGTGATGCTCTCCGATGAGGAGCCTGAGCCACCCCCGGGGCCTTCCCGGCCCTTCCGTAGCTCCCGGTTTCCGACGCCCGTTTACCCGCCGCTCGACATCTCGCGACGCAACCGCCTCGCCCCTGCCGGACCTGTCGTTGGCGGCGCCAACGACTCTGTGATCCCCATCGAAACCATCTCGCAGTCCGATACCGACGATGATGACGACGAAGTAATGGTAGTCGGGTATATCAAGCCGCCCCAAGAGAGGACACCCGAGATCGTCGACCTGCTCGGGTCCGACAGCGACGTCATCGTGCAGGATACCCCGCTACCAGAGCCAGCGCCCGTGCCCGACGCGGAGCCTCGCGAGAGTAGGCCCTCACCTGCGGTCAAACTCACGCTCAAGCGGCACCGGGCGCGCTCGCGGGCTGGCGCCGCCGACTCGGACAGCTCGGAGAGCTACCGGCCGCCCGCCCGGCGCCGCCGCGCGCGCTCGCGAGAGCCGCCCACCACTAGCGACACGTCGCGCTCCACGCCGCAATCCACGCCGCACTCCATTTCACGCTCCACGCACCGCTCTACGCCGCCCTCTACGTCACGTTCAACATCGCGCTCAACATCACGCTATACGCCGCGCTCGTCGTCACGCTCCTCCCTGCACTCGAGATCGCGATCTACGTCGCCCTCGAGATCGCGATCCATGTCGCGCTCCACATCGCTCTCCACTTCGCACTCATCTCGTCGCCACCGTTCTGAACCTGAACCCAATACTAGTCTGATCGCCAAACCGCCTAGCCGGAGCACCGGCTCGTGGTCTACGTCATCCGCTGCCTCTGATTCAGAATCCACAGTCGTAGTTAAAAAGAAACCCAAGAAGACATCTAGTAGAAGTAGCTTGTCGTCCAGAGACGGAAGATGGAGTAAACGACGATCTTCGCACTCACGACACCGAGAGAGAGGAAGCGTATCGGATAAAAATCATGAGCGCAAGTCACAGTCGGGAAAAGGAGTAAAATCATCGAATAAGAGTAGTGAGAGGTCGGTCGTTCCTCCGGAACCGAGTATATCCGCCCTGGACCGCGCTGGGCCCAGCGGCGTGTGCGCAGCTCGAAGACGGAGGTCCGACAAGGAACGGAAGCGACGGCGCCGTGACAGTCGCGAGAGCAGAAGACTGAGAAGTGTTGTAAATGTTATGTATAATAATCACAAAAATAATGAAGAACCAAATTCAAGTGCAAATTGTAGTAGTAATTATTTATCGAATGTTGTCCCGTCTACCGATATTAAATTTGATAATGAAGTGCCGAGTACTAGTAGTGACTTTCGGACTGAAGAAAGGAAACCCGTCATTAGTGAGGCGACATATCACCAACCTAAACAAGGTGTTGCTTCTTCAGACTCTGAAGATGATCTACCATTGAATCTGACCTTACAGAAAACAAATGTTCCATTGGACAGTGTGTAAATATTAATATTGTGATAAATTATTATAATTTAAAACTTACAAGTAGTGTTACTTTATATGAGTGCAGTTACATTGAGAGCAACTGGTATCCGGATATAAGAATTATGTTGTAAAATTCTTTGTAAAAAAATGTTGTGTGGTTATACATAACTGAAGCTGTAATGTCAACAAACTAAAATCCTTCTGTACAAAATAAAAATCCGCGGGATGTACAATCAATGGTTTGGATGTAAGATGTCAAGTAATTAGAGTATTTGACAGAAAAATAATTAGTAGATTTTTATATAAAAAGTCTTATATAGGCATTAAAATAATAACTGCTAAGTTTGCCAGTGACATATTTCAGACTGTTGCTGTTTGTGCTCAGGGCTGCAGGAACTGCTTATTAAATAAATCTTATCACTGGAACACTATCATAGTTATTTTGAAACGGATTGTAACTTTGATCAATAATTTGAAAGCAATAGGATTGTAAAGTAACTTTTTTCATATCTCAGATCTCAACTCACAGTTATAGGTATATGTTGGTATTGGTTTAGTTAGGCTTGTTCTTTATCTAACAAGATATTGATTGCATACTTATCTTCTTCCCTTTGATGGCATTCAACGTCGCGTAGCTCGAATCGCCGTTGGCATCGGGGGTCCCGCTGTTTGACTTGATTCTCTTGCTCTGCGGAGAGACGTGGTATATCTGTGTCCTTTACCCCATTTAGCACGGGGAATGTTTTGAGGAATTGCACGATAACTTATACCTGTCGCTAGTGGCCCTCTCGTTATAAATGAAAATTTCATCCATATCACCTGAAAAAATGGTAGTGTCGACCACCGTGCATTTCCCAAGAAACTATTTACCGCGCACTACCACTCTGTAGAATAAATTAACTGCGAAAGTATTTCCGATCCAGTCTTGTCTTGGTTGGGATGTACTTGCGTACAGCACTTCGACCCTTCAGGAACATTTATACTAACCCCCATTGGTTTTTATTCTATCCCTAGAGCCCTGAATGAAGTCTGCACATATTTTATTTATTATTTATTTATTCAGTACGCTTGTTAGGGGTAGATCCTTGTAGTCCCCTAGTTCTGGATCTGCCCGCCCCAGGATGGCCATTCTGTGTTCGCATCGCATTTACATATTATATGCAGATCCGGTAAGACATGGCAACCTCAACCCTCATAAGAACAGCGGTCCATTTTGTAGGGGCCGACTCAAGTTTGGTCTTTCGGTTCGTGTTTGCCACTCCGAGAACCTTTCTGCCAGCGACCGTTGGGTCTACGAGTTATGTGCCCTGCTTACTGGCATTTCCGCTTGGCCAATCATTCGGGCTACGTCGGTTATTTTTCCTCTGCGATTTCGACATTACCATGACGGAGTGAAAAATTTGAGAGGTGTCAAGGGACACCCGGTTGGAACCAAGTTATTTATTATTATTTATTATGTACAAAAAATCTGTATACACTCAACAAAAATAATCGTCGCGACACCACACTGTTCAATGCGAAATAGAAATGAAAATATCTGGCTTGCTTTCTATAAGAGAGAGACAGACAGAGAAACATGCGCACGCCGCACAGCTGCAAAAAGTGTTGTGACAACTTTTCGTAAGAATTTTTCGTCTAGCCCCCTTTCACAACGCGCGATAAGGAACTTCGTTCCTATAACTTCTGAAGAGCCTGTAGGATTGGTGTATCACTCACTTTCATTCGACCTTTAATAATATAATAATAATAAATCATTTAATCCAGACACAGTCCATATTATTTGTTAGTAGTCTTAATAACTAGTGTTAGTAATAACAATTTAAGTATAATATGTGTGGAGGGCACAAGTTTAAACCAAGCCCAGAACACAACCACCTGTAGAGTGTAGGGATGTCCAGTGCCGGAACATAGGCGAGTCCCAGCGACCACCCAACACACTCAGGATGCTATTCGAACTGGATCGCATGCGTTGCATCATAGAGGCACATCGTTTCTTTATGATGGCATGTAACCCATCTACGCTCTTTAATATCTAATAACTATGACTTTTCGAAGAAGTACGATTGTACTACGGGTACTTCGAAGTTATATCTCGACTTACTTACATTGCTAGATGGAATATTACAAGCTTTCTTTTTATTCTTTAAATTTAAGACGTATTGTTTTAAAATTAACTAAAAAAAATCCTCCCTCAACGTAACAATCCGATAGACAAGTGTTAGTATTTAATATCCATTTTGGATGATACATATTATTAAAATATTTATTAAAGATGTTTGTATTGAACTCACAAATTCTTTCTGGTGTACTTTGTTAGCAGCTATTTCCATCCTCGGCGAATTTTAGTTGGTGAGGCGAGCACAAGAGCTAGACACTGGACTCAGTGTTACCATGACTTGTGGCAATGAGTCCAGCGTCTAGCTATTGTGATTGCCGCTACAAATAAAAGTTGTTCCACATTGGCAGGGCAAGTGTAGTGTTGTTTCATCCATTCCATAAACTAAATATATTATGTCTTGCGTCGGTATTGCTTAAAGATATATTATTGATCTAAGTTTACATCCCCGTAGATTTTTGAGTAAATTTGTATGAATCTAATTATCGATATTATGTTTTATTATATTTAATTAAATTAACTATGTCGCCAATGAAAGAAATAGCCCAAATTGAAGTAAGCCGCGTGGTAACTTCTGGGGTCAATTTATTATCTAAAAACACAGCGTACCTACGTTACGAGCGTATGTTCTTATCAAATGTTTGCTGGATGTTTCGTTTTATTTGATTTACTACGGGTATTTATTAATGTAGATTCCTTATGATTCAACATTAGTTTTAGAACTTTGATTATAAACATGACCACGATAAATACTTGATAATTTTTCAAGAACTTTCCCTGATATTTATATGTTATTTCATTTGGGCTCGTTATTGTGGATCAAATCATGTGGATATACGCCTTATGTCAGATACGCATCTTGTAATATCTGCTGACTTCGTCTCATAATGACAAATTCGCAAATCGTCCGAAACTCTTAATGACATATAGGTTAAATGTCATAAACTCTGAATGTCAGATACCTTAAAAATATCAAACACGCATATTGCCATGATTACTTGAATTCGAAAACATTAACGAGAGTCGACGTGAGGTCAATAAAACACCATCTCTAATTTCCGTCAGGAATCATCCGCTTAAATATATATTGAAAACACAATAAAATTTGTAACCAATTATTATTTTAACTACTAAAATCAGCAAAACTTACTTAGGTTACTTACTACTGTCGGAATGTCATCAGGCTACAAAAACATCAATAGCAGATGGTCAAATCAAGTACCTAATACCATGTACATAAACTAAAGGGCATTTAGAAAAGATAGATTGTTGATGCTTTAGAATTTGACTTCATCTAATCATCTAATTAGTACAGTAATAACTAAAAATAGCTATACAACAACAACTATACCAGCGCAAAATCTCTGCTTGTGAAACTTAATGTGAATATAGGTATGTATGTATCAGAGATGGCGTTGTAATTACTTTTCCAACGCGCCTGGAAACTTATCGAGGCAGAGACAAACAAAAAATACATCTAGAGGTAAATCACTCCATCCATTTTCGCGATACCAGTGAAAAGCCGTTCCATGCGTGAGCAATTAATTTACTTATTAAAATATATTTTCTGATGTTTTAGTGGATATTCTGTTAGTCTGCTGCAGGCTTGGTGGCCGGCAAAACAAATCAACCAGTAACCTCGATATTTGTTTAAAACAAACTAAAAATATTAATTTGCGATTTATAGCTTATAAACTGACAAGCAGCAATGCTGTATTATTTTAAAAAATTCTAGTACTTAGGTACTGAGTTGTCAATCTTGACAATAATTGTTTTTTGTTTCAATTCGATACAATTGTTTTTGATATTTTTTCAATGTAATAATAAATTTCATTTTATGTAAATTTCTAACAACGAATCCTAAAAATCGGAGATAAAAAAATCCGTGCCATAGTTCAGCTATAAACTGTGTAAGTAACCAGACTTTCTTTTATGTATATAGATTTAGATAGTAGGGTATGAATGTCTAGGGAGAGATTTCTGAGTAGGTACCCATAAATAGCCCGTCACTCACATATGTATAAACATCTGATCATATTCTGGCTTTTTATTTTCGTATCTGACAATTTGCGTTTCTGACCTTTTACGTACCTGGCAATCTGCGTTTCGGACATTTTGCATTTATGACTGTTTGTGTATCTTGAGTTTTCAGATTCAGCCTTTTTGCGTATCCGACATAAATCGTCATGTCGTGCCCTAGGAATAAAGTCAGTTGTATCTGCATAACACCATGTAATAGGGAAATACAAACTAATAATAGCGGTAGAGAATTATTGGTATGGACTGACCATTGCCATGTAATAAATACTACTTTATTACATACATATCTAATTTCGCCATAATGTAAAACCCGGCCAAAGCTGTCATCCGAGTATTTTTCTACACGCTACATATTTATACACGATTTACTAAATAGTGATAAAAAGTGAGAAATATTTGTTGTGAAAATATTTAATGTATGCATTCGCCCTACTCAACATGCATGAATTAATAATATCAATATATTTAAATACCCTCGCCATGGCAGTAATTGTTCTTATTCGTCGTAGAAAACTTACTGACCTAAACTGTGGTTTTGGGAAATTAATAACTAGGTATATTATATTTATTTTGTTGTTGAAATAAATATATTTATAAGGTAATGTAGAATACAATAATGCAATAAAAACAGCCTTACATTGATTACAGTAGTTTTAGTTATATTTTGATGTGTATTGTTTGTGGTTTTGTTTAGAATTTACCAAACTTTCATTATTTGAAATTAAAAGCAACTGTATGTCGTATTTTAATGAATAAAGATTGGCATGAATAAATTTTCAAGCTAACGCGTATCAAACAGCAATAAGTCTGGGTTCAATCTCTGATTATACATTGCTTTATAACCCGGTGATACTCATCGAATCCGCATCGTATAGTTTGATCGGGGGGGCTATCGCCTAAGTCGCTGATCATCGTGATCAGCGTTCAAATAGATGAAGGTTAAAAATTACTAATTCTTCCATGAGCACATGTAAGGTCATAAATGATCCGGAATCGATTTTCAACGTTGAAGCCGATTGAACGAATGCTCAGTGTGTAATGCCTCAGTTGCGGTCACGTATACTTTCTTTGTTTAATTGATAGCTGTAATAATATTAAAAAGTTGACAAAGACCCCGAAGATTTTTATAAAATATTTTCTGAGTTATGATTCTCGTGAAAAACCCATAGAAGCCATAGAAATGCATTATCTATTTTTAGATACATTATCTGCAAATAAATAAAATATGTTCTGATAAAAGAAGTTCATAGTTATACCTTTGCCAAAAATCATATAAAAACATGGTAAATTAAGACACTGTTAAGGTTTTTACCAGAAATAAAAACTATTTTTTTACGAACAGTCCTTTTTCTGATAAATATAGAAACTACACGTGACCGCATGTAGCACGTGGCAAAATTACACACTGTGGATTGGTTATGTTCTATTAGAACGACGATCATGATGGTCGTCGACTTAGACGGTAGCTCCCCTGGCCCTTACATACAAGTTGGTGATAAAAACTAGATATTACATTGGCCATAATATCCCAATTTAAAGCTTTTACAACGGTCCTGTATTATAAAGGGGAAGCCAGAAAATAAAATGTATAAATTAACTAATGTATTTTTATTTTGAGAAATAATGAAACTAAAAGCGCCAACTCTATAATACACAAGTTATCGAGAATTGTAAAGTATAATTTGTTGGACACTGGTGTCTGTCGAGGTTCGAACCCCACAGGGGGTGCCCTCCGACGCGGGTTACTTAATTGCTAGACGGCTTGAGCCCTCTGCTCGCCTCTATAGTCCGGTAAAGTAGTGAAAGCCTCCTAGGCTAACTATAGCGTCACGACAAAAAAAAAAACTGGTGTCTCCGTTACATTAGAGAAAAGACATTACATAAAGAGACTTATATAATCTGACGGCACAGAGGTGAAGTATCTTTTACGTACCGCAAAGAAGGGCTTTTCTCCACTGCTTAGTTTATAGTCACTTGCTAGCCAAATTGAGTCCCACTCACCGCCAAATTGTTCTGTGAAGCACAGAAAACGAACTTAGCTAACTTTAATCAACATCTTAAAAAAAGGAATGATCGTATTTATCACTCTTGTTTTTGCGTGTTCGTTGAATTCTTTTAATATTGTTGTCTCGCTCTCACACACATACACTTGTACTGTATTCTTTATTTGAAGTTTCAGTTCTATCACTACCCAAGTCGCCTTTATACGCGCGTTTGTGTAGCGACAGATAGTCGAAAGTACGTCGCCGATACTTTAGCGGCTGAATTATTGCGTTCGGATGACACATAACGCACGGTTCAGTTAAAACCAGAAGAATATAATAAAGCATGAATTGCGGCTAAGTAGCACAATCCCAACTTACTGTAACAAACCAACTGCGTAGGACATGTCACAGTTCAGAATTGTGTGCGGAAGCAGGTGCACTGTATCACAATCCGATGGGTCGGCTATCCGACACGAGTGGGGAGTTGAGAAAAATATTTGACTGCACGTGTGATGCAGCGGTTAAGACGGACGCCTCGCCACTGCGTGTCTAGGGTTCGATTCCCGCACAGAACAACTTTTTGTGTGACCCATAAGTATCTACTTAGTTGTCCACAGTCGGGATGACTGTCCGCCATTTATATTTTTGTAACTACGCCATTACGAGCGTTGTCTTTTAAAAAAAATATATGTTTATTTCGGGTAACTAATTGCGACCCATAGGCAGAAAATACAAACATACATAATAAAATACAAAACAAAATTAAAGCTGATTTTAGTCTCACGCTCACCGTCAGCGCTCATAGCTCAGCGCGTAGTTTGCCAGCGCTGAGGCTCAGCGTGGCTCGTTTTAGTATCGTACTGACCGCCTTACTGTACAGACGATGACCAAAATGCGGAGTGTATTAATTATTGCTGCTTTGGACTATCTATCCCAAAAAAATAAAAACCGGCGGCGACGAAGACTCTATGTTCATCCATTAATTGAGCAGAGAGCTGTTGCAAGAGACTGTCTTGTTATATGGCAGTTTGAGGGTTGACGAAAGTAAATTCTTTAATTACTTTCTAATGTCAACTAGAACTTTTGACGAATTACTGGCAAAGATACAGGATAAACTGGTCCATTGCAGCTTACGACGTGTACCTATACCACCGATTGAACGACTAATGGTGACTTTAAGGTAAGAAAAAAACATATTTACTCGCTTTATCATTATGTTTAATTATAGTAAAGTAACAGAACAACATATTTATTATTATAATGTTTCATAAGGACAGATAAAAAAAAATATAATAAGTAATTGAACACATATAATTATTTATTATATATTCACCCCATCTCATCCCGTGGGGGGCGTAGAAGTCGACCCGAGGGAATATCTACCAGAGGACGGGAAGCAGCTTCCTTCTGAGTACTACGACCATCATACTGCGATCGCCAACCCGCCTGCCAAGCGTGGCGATTATGGCATATCCCCTCAAGATGATTCTTGAGGGAGGCTTGTCCAGCAGTGGACTTATTTAAGCTGTAATGATGATGATGATGAATTATTTATTCATCAGTAAGTCTCGCTGTTTGATAACCAGAGTAACCAGGATTCGCATTGTTGGTTTCGTACTCTGGGTAAGCTGGAGTCTGATAATTGTATGATGATGCATATCTTGCGTCGTTGGAGTAAGAGCTATTTGATCTGTTGTAATTTCGAATATCCATGGCTTCTCGTAGCACTCTCGATCTAAACTCCAGCTTTTGTCCTACATCAAAACTTTTTAAAATTGGATCCAAAGAAGCGAAAAAAGCCAGGTCGTCAGCGGCAAGATCTGGGGTTTGGTTACTTAATAAAGTTAATAATTCGTGCCCTGGCATGATTCGTGTATATTTTAACTTGAAAAGGCTTTGTCCTGTAGTGTAGGTATTCAGATAATAAAATAAGAAAGTAAACAAACCAAGTTGTTGTTTTTCTTCTCCTGAAATATTTTCGAACAATGCGTCCACAATATCCTCCCAGGCTTACCTATTTCTTGCATCTTTATTTTTGTAGAGTGGATCGGATGCATCCCACAATATCTTCCTCAGGCGTACCTCATCGATAACTCGACCTGTATCCACTTCGCGATTTGCCATGACTGTACGCGCTGACGACGTTCGCTCCGCTCGACACAAGAACGCTCACTGAACGCAGAGGCGCTCGTGCGATCGTCAGCGCCGACAGCTACGCGAGGCCGACGCGCGACGCGTACGGCCGCGTAGCTATCAGGGCTGACCACCGTGCGCGCTGATAACTACGCGTTATTGAAAAACGCTTCCTAGAAGTCCATATATCTCGGACATCAGCGCTGACGGTACGCGTGCCGTCGGCGTAAGACTAAAATCAGCCTAATAATTAGAAATAACATAATAAAAAAAAATAACACACGATACTAATTGATTAATAAATATTTGTACATATAATTAAATTAAATAACGCTATATTTAGAAAGATTAAGATTTACGCCTATATCCCACACTATGACTTGCCTCTGAGAGAAATGCTGGATATAGGGGCAATCCAATTGATCCGCGATCATCATCAGGACAGTGTTAGGACCTTTTACGCATCGTAGCGTGAAAACAATCAGTGCGCGCATCCGCAAACATGCCCGAGGCGCTGCAGAAGGGGGGCAGCCCCAACACTCCCCTAAAAGCGTTATTATACTGAACGCGGACGGCACTGTAGACCCTTTGCGGATAAGTAGCCCATAGGGAACAGGTGTACAACGAGGTGCAGTATGCTCTGAAAAGCGTTATTTTTACTGCGACTGAACATCGTGCAAACCTGCGACCCAACATGTTCGCCCTTCGCGACAGCGCCCTCCGTTCTCGTTCTATGTCAGCATGATCTAAGAGACCAACCGTCACTATATGCCCTAAATATTTGAAATTATCAACCCTTTGAGTTGAACCCTCAGTTGAATACCATTAAGTTTTATAGGTGGTAGATATAGTGGACATCTAGCACCGGCGGTCTCAAAGACCATGTACTGGCTCTTGCTGACATTATATTTCAACCCATAGTCACAGGCGTATTTTTCACAAATCCGTATGAGCTTTCTCAAACCACATATAGACGCACTAAGGCTGATTTAAGAGTCGCGCTGGCGAGCGGCGCCGTCCAAACGCGCGCGCTTACAATTACACTAGATAGTAGTTGCGTTTCATAGTCACGCAGTTTCTCAGTAGCTGCCACGTCATGCACTGCACGGTAGGGTAAAAAAATTGACGATTCCACACAAATGTAATGTTTTAACGTGTGAGACGCGCGCCGTCGGCCAGCGCGGCCCAAGCTCCTCTACTGGCAGCTAGCGTTTCAGAGTGATGCGTCTCGCACGCGGCTGTTGAGACGCGCTGGCCGCCGGCGCGTCACTCTGAAATCAGCCATAGGAGCACAGTGTCATCTGCATAGGAAATGTTGTTGACACAGACATCGTCAATATGACAGCCGAGACTACGCTCACTGAGGTCGATGATCAGTTCGTTCATGTAGAGATTGAACAATGTGGGAGATGTCCCCCCTGCCTCACGCCACATTTTTGCCGATACGGATCCGACATTGCTCCCGCCCATCTGACGCTATTGACCTGGTGCGAATACCAGTACTTGAAAATTTTTACGAGTTCACGTGGTACCTTACTGTCTTCCAGTTTTTTCCATAAGATGTCATAATATGAGACAGAGTCGAAAGCCTTAGACAAGTCGAGAAAACACGCATAAACTGGAGTCTTGCGATTCGTGTAGTATCTGACAGTATGCTTAAGACACAATATTGCACTTTCTGTTGAAAGTTGTGGCCGAAAACCAAACTGATTATCGTGCAGCTTTGTATATTTTTGTAATTGTGAATTAAGCAAACAGTCAAACACTTAAGACATAACCGTGGCTAATGAAATAGGCCTATAGTTATTTTTGTCAGTTAAATCTCCAGTTTTGTTTTTAACTATAGGCACTACTATTGTTTTCATTAGGTCCATAGGCAGATAAGAGTGACTCACGCACAGCGAGTAGAACATTGCTACAACTCTAGATGTATGAGGGCCACCGTGCTGAAGGTGTTCGATGCTCAGGCCGTCATCGCCTGGGGATTTTCCCCTTTTCATGACCTTGAGAACTTTAGCGACATCTTTAGCATTAAATATTATGCTCACCCCTTCGCATGATGGTGCCATAGCATCCACGCCTACCGTCGATTTTAAAACCGGCTGTACAGAAAAATGGTCCTTAAAAATATTTGCTATGTCCTTTTGGTCATTCACCCCATCGATGCTCACAGGCAAGCCAGGGCGCACGCTTAACTGGTTAGTGTGTTTCCAAAAACCTCCGAAGTCTCCTTTGGAATGCTTTTCAGCAAGGGTATCCATTTTTATTTGGTCCTGATTATTTTGGCACCATATAATGCAGAACTTCATTAGGCAGTCAACATTCGGAAATACACGCACTACGAAAAGTTTTTTCGTCGAACGAGAGGTAATTTCGGCTGTTGCGGTTTAGGTTGCATAAAAAAGAACGAATGTATTTAACGAAGTTAAGCGATGGCCTTCCAACAGGTGCCCGATTTGTGTATTAAATTGGTTAACCATTGAATATAGATTTAATTAATAATAATTCTTTTCCTTTAATATACATGGAATAATCAGTATACAGGGGGGTTAAATAAATAATTATAAGATTGATATTATATATTTTATTTTCTCTTAATTCAACAATAGACCTCTACGTATGGTAATACTTACAAATTGCTGACGTAGTGTGTATTAAAAATATGTTATATCTCAATATGATTATATCAAAATCTGCGTCTAGTACACGTAACGCGTTAGTGCAAATTACAACTGCTAATTCGATGTATTAAGTCTAGAAAATATCGATATTTTTCCCAATGCTTGCAGTGGCAGTAGCCGTCAAGTGTCATACAACTTTTTGGATAAATGAGATAGACCATTCAAATAAGTATATGGATATTCGAAAAACAAATAGATATTCGATTAACCCAAATTTTAAGCATTGATATTTTTTACAAGAACAAGATATAACCGGAAAGGGAAGACCTCGTCGAACATTCCCTGACCTACTTGGAGATATTCTCTAGAAAAGTTAAGTCAAAAGTATTACAAAGAGGTGAGCACGTATGAACAATAAAATGACAATAAACGAGGCAAAAGAGGTGTGCAAGGAACGTGACAAATCGAAATTAGTTGTCTCCGCCCACCCCTCTCAGTATGTATGATGTTGTTTCCTGGGACTTGACTATTATACTATAACGTTATCCATATGGCATAAATATCTTGGGACAACTAACTCACTTTCATCTGATCCCAAACAAGGCAGAGCTTGTACTATGGCAAACAGACAACTGATAAAAATACACTCATCGCACATAAATTGTCCTGGGTGAAATTCAAACCCACGATATCCGACTAACCTTTAGTGTTCAATGCTAGAACCGTGTACTAGTCGCATCATTATCATAATATGGCAAATTATATTAGTTTATTTCTTACGAGACAATTCCCAAAAATTGGATGCACTTCTTAAAAATACATTATTACTTTTACTAAGTAATTATCTAAATTAGTTCGTCAAAACTGAGCAAAATTATGTCGTACCTCGATGGACGGCTGGGTTATTTATCCATTTACCCACGTCTTTAGTCGTAATACCAAATCTTTGTAGTCAAAGTAACTAGGTACTTGCATATTTAAGCATTCATTAATTAATAACAGTAATGTGTCATACAACAGTATGACACATTATGCTCATATTCTAATTATAAACTTAAATTAATTAATCAATGCTTACACACGATCAATATTATAATTTACTAGGTAATTAGGCAAACACAATGCAGCAAAAAATTCCTATGATTATTGATGCTTGTTAACCCTTAGGGTCAGCTCAGACAGAGAGGAATAATCTTCGCGCATTTGCTGACGGATAGCGTATGTTCGAGCATGCTCTTTGAACACAGTTCATCGTCATATCGGCCGAAAGACGTCCACTGCTGGACAAAGGCCTCCCTCAGAGATCTCCACAATTGGCGGTCTTGCGCTATTTGCATCCAGCGGTTTCCAGCGACCCGCACAAGATCATCAGTCCATCTTGTAGGGGGCCTGTCCACGCTGCATCTTCCGGTTCGTGGTCGCCACTCGAGAACCTTTCCGTCCCAACGGCCGTCGGTTCTACGAGCTATATGGCCCGCCCCTTGCCACTTCAGTTGGTTGCTATGTCGGTGACTTTGGTTCGCCTGCTTAAACTCAGTCGCTGCACTGGAAGTACGCGAACGCCGCAGGCGCGGAACCAACGGCGCTCTGGGCTTCCCGCGTATCCTCGACGACGCGCGAGCATTTATTGTCAGGTTCAAGCATATAATATGCACTTTATTCAAATAATTTTAAAGTTGATTTTCGAGTGATTTAATAAAATCTGCTCCGCTGCACTCCTCTCTGCCAGCGTTGACCCTTAAACAGTCATAGCGTATGTTCATAATTCATTGGTTTTGGCTCTTTTACAACACAATAGGGTTCAAAATAGTAAAGTAACTATTATTCTATTGACCGATAAGAGTTAAATGAAAACGAGCTTACGGTAAAAGAGCATGACGTGCGTTACTTGTGCCGTCTTAGTTAAGCATCTGTGTCGGCGAGGTACGAATGCTTGGACACACTTTATGTGCGCTAAGTAAAACATTTTTACGTGTACTAAGACACCAACGTGAGACATCGTGCGATGCTATAAACAATGCCTTACACTCTTAATAAAAAATAGCAGCAATTAGTTAGCACCGGCAATTATGAACCATCGGTCAATGACATCTAAAACCGCCATATTAATCCGCTGCGGGTCGCTACACGTCAAAAGCAATGATAGAACTGTCAAATTTATTTTATCATTCATTAAAATGGACATAAACATTGTCATGAAGCGCCATGTATCAGATTAATGTGGACGATAGTACGCCATTGAGAAGTTCCATAGCAAAAGCAATTTAATTACAGTTTAATCATACCTTCGTATGTTTTAAAATACCATATTGCTAGTTTCACAAAATTATTTGTCTTATATTTAGTGTAAAATAAAATTCATCTTGGTAAATCCGTATTCATATGTACACTTTTCATCAGTTGGTATAATCATTCGCATTATAGTGAGATAGCATTTAATGCTTGTCACTTTTTCGTAAACAAATTTCATAGATATTATTATAATCTATGCTTTAATTGTCCACAACCTGTTCCCTAACTAAATAATTTAGCCTGGTGAATAAATATAAATTTCATGTATCTTAATTTCCAATACAATAATGTTAAGGGAAAATCTCCCCATTTTATATAATAGTAACACATGATCCTAATTCATGGCAATACATTTATCACCGATGTAAATTGTTTGTAGTTAGATTAAATATTAAAAAACGTATTACCAAATTATATTTTAAATCTGACCACCCTTAGAGCCTGTGCAAACCACGTTTTTTTAACGGGCCGTCGACGCGCGTTTTAGAAACGCGCGGCAACGGCGCGCTTTTATCCTACAGATCAGTTTGCTTTTTGATTGATGGATACAATCAAACGCGCGTCTGTACCGCTATGAACGCGCGTCAACGGCGTACTTAAAAAACTCGGTGTGTTTAGGCCCTTAGCCAATCTCCTTCATAACTCACTCTACATATATTTATCCAATATTTTATATGCATAAAATGTTTTTTTTTACCCATTGACCATAGCAATCTCTAGCATGTATTATAACATAAACCAAAAATTGACAATATTTATCCAAATATAATTTCGAGAATATTCTAAATCTATTTTGAGGTGCTGGATTTTATGAAGTGGTTATTTTGATTAAAGGCACAATTACGTAAAGCTATGACTCATTACCATAATATTTTAATGGCACATTATCTGATTTAGATAATTATGGTATTTGTGAAAAACTAGCAACTAAAGGGTTATACAAAAGTAATTTCTTTGTTTTTCAAACTTTAGTTAAACAAAAATATTGATCATATCAACAATTTGTAGTTTGATATTCATACCTTTTCAGACTAGTTATCATACCAAATAAACTGTCGGATGTGGCAACACTATTCAAACAAACGTCAAAAACCATAGCTTATTTAGTTTTGAGAGAATTGTAAAGCTAAGTAAACCTTATACCAACAACGTTAAAAAAAACTACTTGCTTAGTTAGCGTCTGAAAAATTTGCTGTCAACTCATAGATTGAAGAATAATTTATAATGCAATGGCGTTAAACAAAAGATGACAAAATGAAGTATTTCTTGAATAACAAGTACATAAAATGTAAGCTTCACACGAAGGTAGATAGTATCATCAATTTTATATGATGCTATTTGTTATTTCTTCTCATCATCATTCACTTACTCTAAACAATATTTAAGACTTGTGATCATACCACATTACACCAACAGCTCCAACCCAACTCAGAGTACGGCATTTAAATAAGAACTATATACATATATACTCGTACAAGGTTTAACATAAGTAGTGGACGTAAGTTAAGTAGCTAAACCCTTAAACATGCGGTGGACTATACGAGACCACAGCAATTTCAACCTTATTATTTTGAAATAAGGTCCAACAACAATGTCAAGTAATATACTAAAGCCTGGTTAAGGATTTATATGCCTATGAAACAGAACAGCGTGTAAGTAAACTGAAATTACGTCCAGTATTTGTGTTACATTTTGCTTACATATAAATATATATGTACATATGTCGCTTAAAGTACGAAAATCAATTTTCAGTTTCTTGGGTTAATAGGCCTTTACGGTGAATTGAGCAGTCATGTTTCTGTAATGTGATATGACCTTTTTGCACTGGCCTAGTTAACCCATAGATTGTAGAGCCGGATTGTTAACAGCTATGGTCAAATGAACAAATAAAAGAGGTTGAATTAAGAGCCTCCTTCTGCCACTTCGACGACTGTGCTCATGTGCTGTGGATGGGGCTTGAACTCCACAACTTCTTTCCATATCAGGTCTGGAAAAACAAACAAGAGTTGTTTATTCTTCTCGAAATTAAAAATTATCTATTCTTCGGTGGTATTTTCCAAGTTTGTGAAAATTAAATCAACTGGAATTCAGTAAAATTTTATTTTAAAACTTAAAACAGCCACAAATTTTCACAAAACCTCAATTCACACACAATCGTCAAACAAAATGTCAGCTGACACAAATAAATTCCGCCATCTTCATTACAAACAGGGGCCGACGCGGTTAAATTTTGAAATTACTTAACCTCCAAACCGCGTGTCAATGTAAAATCAGGTTTTAAAAATAAAATTTTGAAACCCCGTGGTTAACCGGCCGCCTTAAATTTAAGTAGCATTTTTAAATGGGGCTGGTAGTGTTTTCCATAGACATTCCTGAAAATACAATTCGAAACAAAATAAATATTAATACCTTTCCACTTATCTACCGGCAGCTCCATATCCTCAAAGCTCTGGTCGTAGGCGGCGGAGACGGGCTCGTCGTCTGGGTCTGCGTACTGAGCGAGATACTCGTGGGCTAAAGCCTGCTCAGCCGTTATGCGCCTGCAAAAAAGAGACATGATTTATTGTCGTCGTATACTTATATTGAATCCCCAATAGCCAAGGAGCCCAATAGGAAAAGAACCTCTAAAGACACATGCGCAAGTGATTTCAGAAAATCACGTACATTTTATTTCTTCCCCGCATATCATTTAGATTTCCTTTATCATTAAAATATGCAGTTGACCCTACGTCACTGCTTACACTTTGATCGCGGTAGTGACTATATGAAACAGTATGGGCGGTGTTACGATTTCTGCGACCGGTGATGAGGGTAATTGCTTGCTTATCGTATGGGTAGTGGTAACCCTATTGTCAGAGTTGCTCAAGCCGCCCCGTAGGCCTGTTGTCTAATGACTACAACCGGGACCGACAGCTTAACGTGCCCTCCCAAGCACGGAGACGCTCAGAAATTAAACCACTTTGGCGGTCACCCATCTATAGACTGACCGCGATCCTAGTTGCTTTACCCCGCCGATCGCCTACGTACCGGTGAGAGCATCTAGTTATGAGCGCCCATGAGGGTAATTCAAAAAGGAATAATATTATTTTTAATCATGAGGTTTACGAATACCCTTAGACGCTTTCAATACTTCACCGGACAGTAGAAGCAAGCGAGGGTTAAAAATATATTTTTAATAGCTGTTTGGTATCAGAGCTTTAGGAGAATACAATTTGGTATTTAGGTAAATAAAACCGTCCAAGTGATAGCCGGTCACGCAAACAACCGGTTCCATATCATCATATATTTTTTGTTGTTCTATGCGGCAATATAAATAAACACTCAATAATTTATAATACTACCTATCTATTACGGTTCATGAGATACAGCCTCAGATAGGCAGTTTAAATAAATAAAAAAACAAAGTGTCTGCTAACAAATGGAGTCGGACTCTTTGTTTATCTATGAGCATTTCTCAAAAAAAAAAATGTACTTTCTATCTTATTCTCTGTCCCATATTTTCAATTTTGTTTTTCTATACATAAAATAGATCATTACTGGTTTCTATTAAATTAAATAATTAGTAAGTTAATAGCTCTAAGTAAAAAAAATAAAAAGTGTATACATACAATAAGAATTTATAAAATATTAATATATTTTAAAAATCTGTTTAATCTAGTTGTATGAAAAGTGAAGTGTCCCAATTTCATACCGTCCCAAACGATCGATTGTACTGAGTGAACTTCTGGATATTCTAGAATCACTTAAATGTATTTATTACGAAATAAAAGACCCTAATTAATTTATAAATAAATCTTTAGTCCTATAGAACAAATATATTAAATAAATAATTATTTTATTGTATCGCATAAAAAGTTCCTTTTTAGTTTTCTTCTTTTGTGACCATGATTTTGGAAAATATCACCGCCGATTTGGTATAAATATGTTTTAGACTAGTGGCAGCATTAGCATGATCGGCATTCATCTTGTTTAAGTTTAGATATTTCTTTTGCGTGCCGTGCGGGAACATTGAATGTTGTCCGCCTGGTTGCTGGTCCGAAAAAAATCCTAACTTTGTTACCCAACAATCAGAGCTAACCTCCAATTTTATATTTTATTTCTCAGTCCAATCATAAACGAGTACAAGCTAGAGTTGTGCGCGTAAACAATTTTAATAATTTTTGTAACCTTAATTCGTTACCTCTTTTTTTGTTACTCTTGAGTGGTAACGTATAAATGAAAAAGTGAATAACAAAATAGGAAATTGTTAGGCAGAGTATTGACTGCCTTATTTCGAGTATAATTATGGCGATGTAATTTTATCAGTTTTAATAAAATTAAATATTATATTTAATAAATTTATAGTAATGTGCGAAAATTAATGGGAGCTTGGTGCATTTATTTTCTGTCGTTTTGATATAAAGCTGTTTTTTAAGAATAACATTAGTAATGAATTATTACCATACTATTTCCTTCACACGGCCACCTAGATAGCTTTTTAGCTGTAAGTCCCTGGGTGTTAAAACTATTTTTTTCTCATAGTATAGTAAATAACCAAAATTGGACATTACCTATACACATGCCTTTATTTTTATATAATTATTTTCGCTGCTGCTTGAAATTATATTTACATTTATGACAATATTTAACTTGTACCAATGTGCCTGTTTATCTGTACTAATATTATAAAGCTGAAGAGATTGTAAGTTTGTTTGGTTGAACTCGCTAATCTCAGGACTCGCTAACCTAAAGAAAAAGTCTTTCAGTTTTATGGAAATACACCTCCAAAAAAAGTTAAACTAATTAAGTTAAGAAAACTAATATAGAGATTAGTATTACAGAAAACTTATAAAAATAATAAACATTTACAAATATAGATTGATTGAGAGTAATATTCACGCTAACAATGTATAGTCCTAGAATTTTTAAAAACCTTTAAACTGTCTAATCGGTCAGTGTTTATTATTACGAAATATAAATGTTTCCTGACAGAGGTTCCTCTATCAATATATTTAAGTCAAATATAATTATTTGCACAACTGTGAAGTCTAGGCTTAAGAAATCCTATTTCGTTTCCAGATTTCTATTTTTGTTACTGTCCCATAAAAGCAGACGCATATTTCATTTCTTTATTTATATATTTTTAACATACCTAAATACTTTTTTGTGATAAACACTAAAATATATGGGTTAGTTTTTGCATTATACACAAGTTTATTACATAATAAAGTTGGGTCAATAATGTAAAGTTAAACAAGAGTTGTGGCCGAATAGTAACGTAAAGGAAATAATACCGTCTTTAATTTAAGATTTGCATATTAATATAGAGTGATTGACTGAAAAACAAGTAGAATGTTGTTTTATTATCACATTTAATTCAATAAATATTCCGGTAATTGGTTTCTACATTAAATTCACGTAAACGAATGAAGGTAACCAAATAAGAATTTTTCTCTACCTTGGGTTTTATGGATTTTGCTATTTATTTACGTTTTAAATCTCAAAACAAACCTTATATTAATAAAAATATTAAACCTCTGGCATTAAGTCCGCCTTGTACATCGTTGTGCTAAAGTTTTAAATAAATAATATATTACTAATCTTTAGGCATTTACCCATAGCCTAAAATAAAGAAATCAAGTATATTTCAATATTTTAATTTCAGCATTATTTCTGAGAAATGGTACAATTTTTTTGAGAAACGCTCCTATACATATAATAAAATCGTAGGAAACTCTAAACTGTACATTAAAAGTATATAAAGGATACTTGGGTCGTGATCTATAAACGACATCGAAGCCAAAAAAATAGTTTTTAGAATTCTTGTCTGTGTTTCTGTTTGTCTGTATGTATGTCCGGGCTAAACTCAAAATGTATTGCATGGATTTACTTAAAATTTTGCATGAATATTACTAAGAGGTCGGGTCAACATATAGGCTACATATTATCACGCTATCACCTACGGGGGAGGAGCAGTGATAATGTATAAAATTTAACGCGGGTAAAACCGCGGGGCACAGCTAGTAAATGAATATTTAAAAGATCAGTTGGCACTAATCAAACTTATAAGAACTGTAAAGTAGGTACGTACTTGTCAGCATCCAATTCCAGCATGAGCTCAAGCAAGTTCACGGCGAGCGGGTTGGCACCGCGGAAGACTTCGCGGAAGTCACGTCTCTTCAGGGCCGGCAAAGACTGGATGTAGTTCCTAGCCTGAAACACAGCATACTCGTAGGTTTAGGTTATTGTACCCCGTGTACATCTGTATACAGGGTGTCCCAAAACTCAACGTCAAGCCGAAACGGGGTGACAGGATTGATCATAACCATCACGAGAAAAATCTGAAAAAAAATCTATCCCATGCAGTTTGAAAATTATGGGCATTTTAAGAAAAACCTAGAAATTTGATCAAACTGTACCATTTTTCGGTTATTGTGGTTATTCTTTTTTATTTTTGTTCATTTGAACTTTGGAAACGTAATTCTAAATAACATTTCTAGAATCCCAATAAAAAATAATGACACAATTGCCTCAAGTTTCCGAGAATTGAGACTATTTGTTAAACTACGAATTTAAAATTTTCAAGATTCGTCGACTTTGACAGGCCCTCCTATAAAAAAAATGTACTAGAGTGCCTTGGCAAGTGGCATTAAAAGTTGGCGCATTTAATCAGAATTCTAAAATGGTACAATACTTGTTAGTTCCATACAATAGAAAAGAGTAAAAAAATTAAAACCTCAAGTAACCCGATTTTTGCTATCTCATTTTACTCAGTTAAAATGTTTTTAATTCACACAAGCTCTAGGTAGGTTCTTAATTTTAAGACAAAATGATGAGAGAGATGGATAATGGGTATGTTCGCCATGAGTGAGCGAGACAGATAGTGACGCCACTTTTACCAAAGTGAAAAAAAGTTAGTAAAATTAGTAAAATAATTAGGTTTGTTGGAATAAAAGTCAGATGATAGAGAAATAACGTTTTTTATTAAAATAAATGTTCAAATTGTTTACCATCAGCCTCAATACAAGCCCTACATCTTCTTAAAAAAGATCTACTTATTAGTCGGGCATATCTTCGAGAGTTGATCGCCTCAGCTGCTTGAGAAATGCGTTCACGCAGGTCGGCTACGTTCTCAATGGGCTTTGAGTAAACTTTTTCTTTGAGAACTCCCCAATAGAAAAAATCCAGGGGATTTAAATCTGGTGAACGGGCGGGCCACGAGATAGTGCCCGAACGTCCAATCCACCTTCCCGGATATTCCTGGTCAAGGAAATCTCTTACTTGCACTGCGAAATGCGCTGGGCAGCCATCTTGTTGAAACCACATGTCGCGAAGATCTGCTAGTGGTACGTCCACTCATGGCAAACATACCCATTATCCATCTCTCTCATCATTTTGCCTTAAAATTAAGAACCTACCTAGAGCTTGTGCGAATTAAAAACATTTTAACTGAGTAAAATCTGATAGCAAAAATCGGGTTACTTGAGGTTTTAATTTTTTTACTCTTTTCTATTGTATGGAACTAACAAGTATTGTACCATTTTAGAATTCTGATTAAATGCGCCAACTTTTAATGCTACTTGCCAAGGCACTCTAGTACATTTTTTTTATAGGAGGGCCTGTCAAAGTCGACGAATCTTGAAAATTTTAAATTCGTAGTTTAACAAATAGTCTCAATTCTCGGGAACTTAAGGCAATTGTGTCATTATTTTTTATTGGGATTCTAGAAATGTTATTTAGGATTACGTTTCTAAAGTTCAAATGAACAAAAATAAAAAATAATAACCACAATAACCGAAAAATGGTACAGTTTGATCAAATTTCTAGGTTTTTCTTAAAATGCCCATAATTTTCAAACTGCATGGGATAGATTTTTTTTCAGATTTTTCTCGTGATGGTTATGATCAATCCTGTCACCCCGTTTCGGCTTGACGTTGAGTTTTGGGACACCCGGTATATTATTGTGTGTGGTCTAAAATGAAAAATACAATTGACGAAAGAATGGGATAGGTAGTAAATATTTTCCTGACCAGTGAATACCACAACTTCACTTAGTCAAAGAAGTGGCCATGTCGCAGTAATTACTCAAAAAGTATATGTAGCGGATTCGAAACTTTAACATTTCTGAACACGGCGACAGAGATTGAGGGGAGGGAAATCGTTACAAGTGCGCGTCTTCGAGATTCGTAGTACTATGGTGGTATAGACAAAAAATCACAGTATTTTCGCTGTTGAGGCAGTGACATTTGCCATAGTATTACGCTAGAAGCACGCTGTCGGTTTCAAATAATATGTTTTATACCACCTGCCTTAATACAAATCATACCAGTTTTTAACAAAACAAACCGCGTCCGGCCCATTACGTATACTATAAAAAAAGAATCACCCAACTTAGCCTAGCCATTTTCAAGTGATGATCTTGCATACATGAGGCAATTGATTTTTATTCATAAACTACTTTACGTTGTATACTCTACTCTTATGATAGCAATTACAATTCGAAAGTTTCATTTCATCTAGTTTATCGCTTATAGTAGTTCTTATGTATATGCATTATTATATTTGGATATGTAAAGGAAATTAACTTAATAACTATATCAAAAATTCAATACAAATTAGGTACAAGTTTCGTGTCAGAAATGACACTGTAAACCTACATTATAATTAAATCGTATTTTACTGCCTCGTTGGTCTAGCGGTAGCGTGTTTTACGGCAAATAACGAGGTCCTGGGTTCAAATCCCGGCTCAGGCCAAAAGTTAGTCTTTAAAAAGATAAATTTCTTAGTAACTGCCCGAAGTCTGGGAGTTGGGAGTATCATACCCCGGTGCCTCGGAGTGCACGTAAAGCCGTCGGTTCTGTACCTGATCTCTTTCCGGTCGTGTCTCTAGTCGTTCCATCGGTTCATGAGATCATGAGAGTGATGGAATAGAAAGTGACCCTGTATTTGCGCACACCCTTATGCACTATAATATGTACCGCGCCGATGGCTAGTCTATTGAGGCTGGCCGTCGTGGCCGAAATTATGCTAGGAGGAAATTATTATTTCATATACCATTACCACTTCACAAACACAATAGGACACAGCGACGTCATAATTATGGACACATAAATAAACATGAATGAATAACACTCATAAGGACATTAGAAATCGTACGTTTAAAAAAACTAGCACAAGAATATTTAAATATAATCAGCATTATTTTCAGTTATGGCTATACATTGTTCTCCTCACTTAAAAACACTCCTTAGATTTGAGAAATGTCATGTTTCATTCACTCGAATTTTAGAATACATTGGAATGACAAGACAAAACCTTTCTCAAATCGATTCGTGTTAATATATAAGGGGTTTTATTGTCGTTTCTCCTAGAATACATACCTGTATATAAACACAATTGAATAAATTACACCGTCACAAATTAAAATAGTGATTATTTGTGTGCGATGTCTCCCGTCCGAGCAAATATGGCTCCAGACAAGTTTATTTGTTTTAAATTGAGAGCGCAGACTGCGCTTCTACAGGTAGGTAGTAGAGACACCCGCTGAGTTTTTTTCGCTGGGTCTTCTCAGTTGGGGCGCATTGGATCCGGTGGTAGCATTAAAGCGCGACCGTCGTTATAAACACAAGGTCCGCCATAATAATAACATTTAATTCGTACCTTAATATAGACAGAACCATTCAGACAATATGTAGTAAAAATATAGCTAAATTTTAAAATTTTTAAAATTAAAACCTACACATGATCCTTGACAATAACTTAATTTAAGTTAGTTAAATATCGTTACTGTTATAAAATAAATCTTATTGTAAATTATTTCCTACAATCCGTGTACCTAAATATCCATATGTACCTAGAAATAATTATAAAGTAATTATATATTACTACGAACATGTTCTGACTATTTACAAGCGCTTTTTTAAAGTCTACGTGAATAAAAACTTTTTTTATTTATTATTATTTTATTATAGGTATATATTATATTCTAGAGTTGTTAATTCTTCTGTTATTATCGTTAGGTAGTGTGTTTCTCATATCAAAAAGCGCGAAAGCTTGCATTAAGACGTAACCTATTCTCAAGTTGTATAATATTAGTTATTAGGTCCCTTACTTACCTCTTCACTAATAATTTTATCAACTGTTTCCTGGTCTGGATTGCCGCACAAAAACAATATTCTTGTGAGGTGATCAATATCTGAACGCACGCATGTTAAGGTTACACAAGCACCAAACTTACACGCCATATTGTACATATACATACAAAACGACATCAAATAAAGCGAGTTAATAGCAAGCTAATAGGTAATACTGATAAAAATGTACATATTATCGATCGCTACGCCGATAGCCGCGGAAACAATGAATGAAAGCTACTTACGGACTCGGAAGATATTTTCTGCATGAACTCCTGGGCAGGTGTCCCAAGTACTTCCATGATCAGGTTTAACTGATGGATATCTGTCTCATCCATTAAGGTTGAAAGCCATAGAAATTCAAATATAACAGTCATAAGCTAAGCAATAAATCTAATTAACGGAAATTGGGTACAACAGAAACATTGAGTTATATTACTATGTTTTCTTCACAAAATAATGATGAAACAGATCAAAATTAGCAGAAATATACAGGTGACTAGTGTTAAAAATAAGTGCAATTAATGTGTATGTTTAATGACTACACTTTATAACACCGCGGTACTTTCCTGTTAGCAAAATATGTCTGCAACATCTGTGTAAATATGTGCTTTACCATATGGCAATATTAAACTCCAACTGCAGTACATACATACAGTATTAAAAAAAATGTGAGCCGTGGCAGATGTGAAAAATCGACATTATTTTGTAAAAGTAATATGCAGAAAAGAACATATTGTGATAGGAACTAAATATGTCATAATGATAAAATAAAAAGTCGATTGCGCATGGCGACGCGACACCGTACACACTACTATCGTATAGCGTGGCGACGCGTCGCCACGGCATGCGTCGCCACGCCAGAAATCTGTTTTACGTGCGGCTATAGATGTTTCACATCAAAAACATTTAAATGATAAAATAAATACATTAACACAGTGGTGTACATTCCAACTACCATATTGTGGCAGAACATTCATAGAATGAATGTAAAATCATGCTTAGATACACAGAACAGCTGAAATAAAAATATAATTGAAAAGGATACGGTCTGAGCCTGGGAAAAGTGTCCTGCTAGTAAGGAGTTCAGCCATGATGCATCCAACAGACCAAATGTCTACTGTCTGGTTGTAATGCATCCAGTTCAACATGATCTCTGGGGCGCGATACCATCTGTAATTTGTTATACAATACTCAACATGTATACTTAGATCTTAAATCATCAACTGGAGTGGACATCAAATCTGAATAAATTACATTGCTCATAAATAAACAAAACCAATTAATTATAAGATGCAGTGGCTTAGAGTCCATATAGCTATTCCTCTAAGAGTAACTTTTATAGTTAAAAATATATTCTTAACCTAAATCAAGGTCATCTTTCCAACCGATGCAGTCACTTGGTACCTATTCCATTATAACTTAAATTTGTTCAAAGAGTATACTTAAGTATTGCTGGCTTATATACAATCAGCTTTAGTTATGCAATATGTTACCCTTCGCCACTGAAAAGATAAAATTAAAAGACATACCTTGTGGCTACATAACCAGTCATCTCAGTCTCTGTAGGCCTGGCAAGGCCAAAATCTAAGATTTTCAACTCACAGTCTTCATTGACAGCAATGTTAGAAGGTTTTAGGTCCTACAATATTAATATTTGAGTTACTCAAGTTACCCAAACTATTCAGGTCTTCAATGAGAAGTTAAAACATGCAAATGTGGAATCTAGATCATATTCAGGTTTATAGGACATATCTTAAATACTAGACATATGTATCTATACATATTTCTTAATAACATTAAAATATAATATGTCTAGCTGTGTTAATTAAATTAGGTTATTAGTTCTTCAATGTTTAATTTCGGTTCTATGTGTGCAGCATGATTCTAGATGCTTTGGTCTATCAAACTAAATTCTAATTGAATATGTCTTTCAAATGTAAATTAGAACATACCCTGTGAATGATTCCTGCAGAGTGTATGTACTTTAGGCCACGGAGGATCTGATAGACCAAGAATTGGACATGGTCATCAGACAGCTTCTGGGTACGAATTATGTTGTTCAAGTCTGCTCCCATCAAATGTGTTACCATGTATACTTGTTGAAATTCTTCGAGGGTCTTCTCAGGACTGAATACATCCAGTAGACCTGTTTAAATTACTTTATTCAAAGTGTAATGTTTACAAGTTGATTGTAGTAGTAGCAAGCAGCAGTTATGTATAATATCCTGAGGCATTATTCACACACGTCAATCTGATCCCAAACTAAGCAGAGCTTGTACTATAGAAAACAGATGAATGATATATTTTCTTTTGTAAATACACACTTATATAGATAATTACACTCAGACTCAGGGCAAACAGACATGTTCATGCACACAAATGTCTGCCCTGGGTGGGAATCAAACCCACAACCTGCAACATGAACAGCAAGCATTTATTAACTACCTGCTACTCTTTAGGCCCTCTGAATTGCTGTATTCCACTCATAGTTCTACAATATTATGCTTTTTTCTTGTGTGCAAATTGATGTTAGCCTTAAAGTAGTTAATAAGTCAAGCAGCATACATTCTAGAAATAATAGTGAAATAAAGGTCTGCACTAATTTAACATGATTGCAACAGAAGAGTCCATTAAAAGTCTTATTTGGACTTAGTGTGGACCACACTACATTACCCACTGAAATCCACCAGTATTTCAGCAATATTTACCAATAACATTTTCATGGTTCATATGTTTCAACATCCTCAGCTCGCGGTAGGTGCGCTTGGCGTGCACAGCCGATTGGAATGGGCGCGCTAACTTCTTTATCGCCACTTTCATGTTGTGCAGAGTGTCGATAGCAGAACTGTAAACATATTGTTGTTCATTAAATCAAGAATAGACAACACTCAAACCAGCCCGCCCACGCAAGGGTAATGTACCTACTTATTACATTTCCCCTACACTATTACCGCATTGTGATAGCGCCAATGCAATAAATTACATATGTATATAAAAGCTGTATTTTCATTGCATGCTAATACAAGCATTAACTGGCATATTGCCGAATATTTCAAGACATACCAAACTTGTCCGTAAGCACCTGAACCTACAGGTGTAAGCATTTGATATCTCTCCGGAACGATCCATTCTGTTTTATTAATTTCCACTTTATGAAAACGAGGCATCTTGTTATTTTTCCAAGGTATTTTAGTTCACTACTGTTTATCAAAAAAGATAAAATTATTATCTATTCTATTCCGATTTAGATTTGACACCGCTCCGATTTTGGATGTGACAACTTATTTGACAGAACAGGTGACAGACAGGCAGATGCTCAAAACTATGGTCACGTACCTGTATTAATTTTTTTTTTACTATTTGGTTTTACGGCCCTGGCGTTTTCGGCTTTATGATGGCTCATAAAGCCGGAAAAGCTTCAGTAGTGACATGCAAACAAGGTATTCCTATCAAAACATTAACAATTTATTTGCCAAAAAATTTGGACTGTACAAAAAAAGGACATTTGATATGGAAGAGTAGTAAAGCATAGTACTGACTGACTGCTGTTATTATTGACTTTATTCCTGATTTAGAAACGGTCATAATGAAACTAACTTTTACGTACATTTTCAGTATTTATCACAGTTTGATGTTAAAAGTTCTTTTAGTTAATTATAATGGATTAAGAAATGTCACTGTTCAAAATAATAAGGTACTTATTTGTTATACTCGGGCCTCAATCTATTGTACGCCCGATATGAAGCTAACAGATTGAATTGGACGTATATTTTCTTTGAATCTATTAACTCGGAGGAGTAACAAGAGGATACTGGATATAATAATATTTTTGTCTCCTCGGGCAAAGAGAATATAACACTAACACTCGTATATCGGAGTGAACTATCATTGTCAGCTGTCAGTGATGAAAATAAAAGATTTTCACTTTTAAAATAATTTGACGAGGGGAATCAATAGAATCGGCCGAAATAATTGCTAAAACCAAAAATGGCTCAAACGGCGGGTGTAAAACCCATGTCCATTGCTGGTCGTGTGGCGTCTGAGCGTGAAAGATGTATTGGAATGACCGACGCTGAGAGGGCTTGGCGCAAGCAGTGGTTAAAAGATCAAGTTTTGGCTCCCAATGAGCCCGTGCACGTTGAAGAGTTCTGGAGAGAGCGTACTAATTTATTCCGCCGAATTTACCGTAAACCTCTGGACGTAGTATTTTCTGCACTTGCACCAATGCTGGTAAGGTTACATAACAACCAACAATAACCTAATCATAGTAAACAAATCACTACACTTTTACTGTCCTGTATTTGCAGGGAAAAGAACGTGCGGCAGACTATAGATACATGACAGGAAAATTCGGATTGATAGCTGTGGGAATTCTCTGTACTCACTATTACTTCAAATATAGTGGAAATGTAAGTAGCAATAGACAATATAATTCAAAAGGACTCCCATTATTTGTCTTAAATTACACAAGGCATCAAAAATGCCCTTTTTTCTCCTACACAAATGAATGTTATATATTTATGAACTTTGGGGTGGGGTAATTATTAACCCTGAATTAAAACAATCTATTATGTCCAAAAATTTCGAGTATGATAAGTGCTTCAATCTTCACTATTGTGTCTGAATTATGTCTTTGTACTGTGTAGAATGATTGTTTCCTAATAACTTTTGAGCAACTTGAGACAAGCTACAACTAGGCAATATTCTTTTTTAATATTATTGAATAGATACATACCTTCACAAGGTTCCATATATTGAGGAGACATTTTGAACTTTAGAGTACTTCAAACTCAAAATCTTTGGTTCTGTACTTGTTGAAGCAATCTCCTCACTTTGTGTTGATGAAGATACAGGTAGCTAATCAGATTGTGGATGTAGCTGATTGACAGAGGATACACGCACTTTTCGGCTCCCACCATAACATGTTTGTGTCATGTGTTTATCGGAAAATTGAAATAAAGCCTGTAGCACTTTAGAATTAATGGTGAAACAACCTTTTTTGACCTTTTGTAGTGTGTTTACCACAAATATAACAAAATTAAGCTATACTTTCATTATGATTTACAGCAGTCTTTTGCATAACCAACTATGTAATGACCAATTATAAGTAGATAACTAACTAATTTTGTATAAATATATATTTTAAAAATGGTAGACAGAAAAACAATTTTGCCAGGACTGTTATTTTTTTATTGGGTTTTTCCCACTAATGCTAATTTCCTTAGTAATTCAGGTTTGTGTTTATTCCACCATAACTCCCCACTGCCTGTTTAGTGACATATTTTCTGTTACTGTGTAGCTAGTGCTTGCTAATGGCGAAAATCCAACATATCTCTCCACAAAGTTCAACCACATGAGTATTAACTATGAGCAAGGGGATTAGTAAATAGTCACTTTTTTGTTAACATTTTACTCAAGTTGTATATCTATTTCAGGACTGGACAAAGAAAGGTGGATGGAGAGTGTTGAGGTCTAAACCAATGGTGCTACCAGGCCAAGAAGGTTTCCCATATACTTCTGATCGCTGTACTGATGGAGATTATGCTAACAGAGGTTTCAAAAACTCACCCATATAAACATTACCATACTTAAAAAAACCTGAACACCTCTATAACAACTGTTATTTATTAGTTTCTGATTGTAAATGGCTGTACAATAGGTAATAAAATTACTATTTACATAAGCGTTTTATTACTAGTTTTTATACTAAGCAAAATGTATGCCTTCAGAGTTGAAGGCATGTAGTAGCTTCATGAAGTCATCTATATCCATCATTCTTGCTCTTAGTTGGTCAGTTTCTGATTTTGTTAGTATCTCTTGTACTTTTTGTTTTATGTCAAAATCTTCTGGTATTTCCTGCAATTAATTGTGATGAATTAAAATGTGGTAACTCAGTATATTGTTTAAATGTAATTTAATTGACATTTTTATAGACTGTATAAGTACTCCCAAACTACATTTTCTTTAATTATTTGGTCACTGTGATGTTTTTGTCCTCCTCAGTAACAAGAAATAAATCATAATAAAATGCCATTATCATGAGAGAATCAGCAGTTATGTCCATTATTATGACTAAAGTAGTTTTAAAATTTTAAACAGGAATGCCTAAAGGTGATAGAATGCTAGCTTTAACAGCTTTGCAAAGAGGTCACCTATTGACTTTGTCAACATGTCTCTTCATTAAATTCTTATGTGTGGTGCAGTAGTTAAGACAGTCAGCTCCCCACTTCATGTCCTGAGTTCGATTCCAGTGCAGGACAATATTTGTGTGACCCATAAATTGTTGTGCTGAGTCTGGATGTACTCTGTGCCCATCAATTGTTTGTAAAGTACCCTACGACACAGATTTATTTCCATGGTTCAGGAGTGGTATTTTTTAAAACTGGTTTTTTGGAGGATTTTATTGTGTTGGTACCTTATTGTGCAAAGAGCAGTGTACTCTATAATTTTTCTCCAGCACAGCCATTGTGGTAGCATGTTTAAATGCAGCTGATAATGTTTTATTTTTTCTAACAAATGCTATTCTTGTGAGGCCATCCCATTCTACAAAGTTTATTGGTGGGGGTGGGTTTCTTGGCTCTATCCTCACCACACTTGACTCCACTTTTGGGGGTGGCCTGAAGTTATTTTTCCCAACCTGTTAACAAAGAAACAAACTTAACCACCAAAAATATAATAATTATCCAAATTATAAAAATAAGTACAGCATATTTAATATCTCATCTTGAGATGCTACAGAAGATATTGATAGTTTATTGTAAAATTCAAACATTTTAGGTATGTATAGGGTGTTTGCTAATTGTTGAATTGTTAAATTATTGTTTTTTATAACTGGACATAACTCAAGATAGATATCCCAATAGCAAGTACTACAATGTCAAGAAAGCCAAATGGTGTACATCAGACTATATTCTCTGTCCTTCCAAGATTCTATGCAGATCATTGTAAAAATTCTAAAATCTCAGTAAAATACATAATAGACCAACAGTAGCTACCACTAACTTATTTTCTAATAAAGAGGAATCATAGAGTACAGTAGTGTATTTAATGCATTGGTTGATTGTTTATTGGATATCATTACTTACCTTCATCAACATGTCAACCCTGGCCAACAATTGTGTGTTTATAGAGAGCCTACAGTACAATTTATCACCAGGCTTAGCCACTAATCTCTGTGCAAATTCTTTCTGAAACATGAGGACAGCACACCTGAAGAATGGCCTGTGTAGCAATAGCTTGAAGACTAGAGGAGAACTAATCTGATACGGTACATTAGCAACACAAATATCAAAGAATGGCAACTCTATTTTGAGCACATCTCCCACTAGTATCTGTAGTTTAGCTTGATATGGTGTGCCTTGAACACGCTTTTGCAGCTCAGCTACCAATCTGGAGAGTAAAAAAACATACACAATTAATGAGAGGTCCTCCCTTTATAAGTAACCTTATTTATAGTATATCCTACTAATATTATAAATGCAAAAGTTTGTAAGTATGGATGTTTCGTTACTCTTTCATGTAAAAACTTCTCCATGCCTTTTGATGATACTTTGTAGTAATATAGCTTATAAATCCGAATAACACATAGGCTATAATTTATAAAGATTTATGCGGGGTAAACCCCTGGGGCACAGCTAGTATATGTGTATAGTAAATTTATAAGTCACAAGTTTGCATTAATAATATGGGACCTTCTATATAAGTAATGCAAGCTTTTACATACATACATAAGTAAAAATGTTTTATAGGGATATGTTTAATAATTGCTTATTTATAAGTTTTATACAAACTATTTGTCTTAAATAAATTAATAAATATAATTAACATAATATGGATATTTTGCCATTCCATAGCTTCTATTGGTTAATAATAAATAGTAATTGGCCTTGTTGGACAAGTATGTTAGACTGCAAATAATGTGGTTCCATATTCATATCCCAGGTTGGGGTAAACCAATGCCTAAGAGAGCATGTAAAGTTGTCGGTCTAACCTCTCCCTTGTTGTGTCAGATAGCCATCCCATTAGGTTACACATGTTCGAGGAGATAGAGTTCGTCATTAGCCTTTACACATACTCATGCACTATATCTCCTATGTATAAAATTTGGCTCTTAAGTACTATTATTAAATAATCATATTGATGCTTAAAATGATTATTAATTTACTATCCTAACTTATGTAAGAAAATATCTTACCTGGTATCTATTTCACAGGCTACAACTTTTTTGACTCTATCAAGCATTTTAACAGTCATGTTACCAGTACCAGGACCAATCTCAAGAGCTACATCAGTAGGCCGCAGTCCAGCTTTGTCTAACATAGAAGTTATAATAAGCGGGTTCTTTAGTATGTGCTGACCAAAGTCCTTGTTGAATTGGATACCTAAAATAATAGTAGTAGTATAAATATATTTTGGTAAATAAACATTTTTTGAGAAATTAACCTATAATATTCCACCTTGCTTCGCCACTTCATTGTGGATCCGTGATTTCTTTTCTGCTTTAATTTTAGGCATTTTGATGATATTTATCAAACACTTATATTTCTAATGGCTTTTTAAATAGTCAATAAATGCACAACTAATAGCAAACACGCACACATGTGTGCCCTTATGTCACAATATGTTTCCCTCCCAGTTTATTATTAAATTATTATACTCTTTGTAATACATTATTTACTTTTCATATAGAGAGGTTTGATATCGAGAATTAAATTGTTTAAATGATTATTCGACTAAAAATTATAGTAAGCGTATATTCTGGCTACGCTTATTGATACCAATTTTTTTTTATCCTCATATCAATTATTTCATGTGGCAACCCTGTAAATTTTGGCATGGTTGATCTTTACGGGACCGAGTGAAATAAAACCGTTTCGTAAAATTATTATGAAAATGGAGTGGAAACCAGAACAAGAAGGACTAAGACAAATATTAACTCTTCTTAAAGAGTCTCAGTCTCCAGATACAGCAACCCAGAGAGCCGTTCAACAAGTATCCTTTTTACAATTTTCACAATCATACTGATCGGCGTGGATATTTTTTGCTACTATAACGCTTTATTTTTTTATTTACTTACTAGTTGTAATCAATGTTTTCATATTTAAGTGTTATTGACCATTTAAACAGCTGTACTTGTATAATTTAATGCTATTTGTTTCATCTCGACGCTTACGATAAAATCGATTTTTCCGACATGACAGCCATTGACAGCCTTTATTTTCCTAACAATGTAACCCCAGAAATTGGAAGAATTGAATAAATATCCAGACTTCAACAATTATTTGATCTTCGTTTTGACTAAATTGGTTAGTGAAGAAGAACCTACTAGATCCCTCAGTGGTTTGATTCTGAAGAATAATGTCAAGGCACACTACAACAGTTTTCTGCCTGAAGTAGCTGAATTTATAAAGCGAGAATGTTTATCAGCCGTTGGGGACCCTTCCCCTTTAATCCGGGCAACTGTAGGCATTATCATCACTACAATAGCCAGCAAGGGAGAATTAACATCTTGGCCTGAACTTCTTCCGGCCTTGTGCCAAATGCTTGATTCTCAAGACTATAATGTTTGTGAGGTATGTGTTGTTAATATTTTTGTTACAAGTTTATTGACCTTAATTGACTATGATGGTATCATTAACTTTATTTTATATTTGATAGAAAGAGATTTTCATTGTTTGTAAAAGTGATAACTTTGAAATGACCTCGTACTTAAATTTAATTTATAGTTTTTTTTTTAAATTCCAATTCGTGTTTAGGAAAATTTTATGTTATAAATACATGAATTATTTGAACTTAATTAAATATGTTGTAATTTCTAATACTGTTAAAACATTTTAGGGTGCATTTGGAGCACTTCAGAAGATATGTGAGGATACTGCAGAGATATTGGACAGTGATGCATTGAACAGACCACTTAATGTGCTGATCCCCAAATTCCTACAGTTCTTCAGACATTCATCACCAAAAATCAGATGTCATGCTATTGCTTGTGTCAACTACTTCATTGTCGGAAGGACACAGGCACTCATGTTACATATTGATTCTTTTATTGAGGTAAAGGTTTTAAAACATACTGTCATTATATATACATAATATTAATATAATAATAAATGCATGCAACATGCATTATCTTATCTAAATACTTTTTGATTTTATATAGAATAAATTGCTTCCAGCATCATCAGTGACTCACACTTAGGTGTGGGGTATATGTTATAGTTTGGGGTGGTATAGTAAGTATATTTGGTAATGGATGTTTGTTTGCAGAACTTATTCCACCTAGCAGCAGATGAAGACCCTGATGTAAGAAAAAATGTGTGTCATGCCTTAGTGTTACTCTTGGAGGTTCGGTTAGACAGGCTTATACCACACCTGCCTAATATTATTGAGGTAAGCCTTTATATTATTTTCCTTTTAGTCTAGTGTTTATCTCTACATTCTGGATAATAAAACTATGAAATTAATTTTTCCCTTCTCTTTGAAGTCCTTGTTATTTGAAGAATTTGCATATATTTTGCATATATATATATATATATATATATATATATATAATATGCAAATTCTTCCCAAACTATTGCTGTTTACTTCTCTCTCTTGTTTTAGGGTAAAAAACACATTATATTGTATATAGTGTGTTTTTTAACATAAGTGTGATATTTTTTATACTCAAATGTTTTCAAAGGAGTATGTATAAATGTTGCCACAGTAATTAGTGAGATAGATAGATAGATAGATAGGTACACTTTATTGCACATCACAGAATGAAACTTAGGTGTATAGACATAGTTTCAATTTATGTACAATTGGCGGTCTTATCGCATAAGAGCGATTTCTTCCAGACAACCGTTGGATGGACTAGATTAGCAATTGAGAAAAGTGGCTAGCAACGTACTGTAAAATAAATACAGTGAGATAGTTAGATATACAATGTGTTACATTATGGTTTTTAATACAAGATTATGATTTAACCTTTTCACTCTCTTGTTTAGATGACACACCAAAATGTGCCTAGAATAATTACATAATTGTGGATTCTCATCTATACTTGATGGTCAAAAGGTTAAACATATTTTATAAATCTCTAAAAGAAATAATAGTAAATATAAGGTATTTTTGCCATTGTTATATTATAGGTTTACTCAGCAATTAAAGTTAAAATGCATAAATTGTGCATAGATTTTTTACAGGTTACAACCCTGAAACTTTTCTTAGCTGTGAATTTATGCAGTAGCCATCATATTATACTTATACATTGATTGATACCATGCTAGGTATATTAAAACTACAAACATGTATATATTAAAACTTATCTTGTCCCCCATGTCATGTTGGAATTGTACACTCCTTGAGGAGAATTAATAAATTCTTTTTAGTTTTATTTATCTTAGTTTAATATCTATACAGTACATGCTGGTGAGGACTCAGGATGCTGAAGAGGGTGTTGCATTAGAAGCTTGCGAGTTTTGGTTGTCACTTGCTGAACAAAATGTCTGCCGGGAAGTAAGTTTCATCATAAACTTTCATAAACACACCTAGAGACTGAGCATTAATTTTACAAATTACCTATTTATATTTAATTCAATTTATTTATAAGTAATTCAAATTTATGGAAAATTTACATGCTTAATTTAGATTGAATTAGGGAGTCAAATTAACAAATTTTGATGTAAAGCAAATGTTCTATGTTGCTTGTTAAATAAAATAGCAAACATTAACGTTTCTGCTGTGATCATCTTCTATACAAATAAATAAAATTGGAGTGTCTGTTTGTAATATTGAAATAACCGGTTTTTACTATGAATATATATACGGTACATACACCAAAATAACATTTTTTACAATTTTTGTCTGTCTGTCTGTCTGTTTGTTCCGGCTAATCTCTGAAACGGCTGGACCGATTTTGACGGGATTTTTATTATCAGGTAGCTGATGTAATAAGGAGTAACTTAGGCTACTTTTATTTTAGAAAAAGTCTTTTATTTTACAAAAAATAAAAAAAAACACGAAATAAACTAATTTACACGCGGACGAAGTCGCGGGCTTAGCTAGTATCAAATAAAAGCAGATCCTATTTTACTACTGTATCTAATGTGCTAAAAGTATTAAAATATTTATATTACTTAATTGTGTGTTAAAAATATATACAATTTCTATAATCTCTGTTAAAGATAAAAGACAACTTTGTTATTATCAACAAGTCAATTCCTTTATCTGAGGCCTAAGCACGAAAAAGTATCGAATTGGTCTCGTAAACGTATCGAGTCCTCGATACGATAACGGAGTATGACGATAGTAGGTAGCACGAAGTACATTCGAGCGACTATCGAAAGCTCGATACGATTACGCGTAGTGACGTCATCCTAATGTAAAGAGAACGAACTTGTTGAGTGAATGGTGCGTTCGGAAATATACCCAATTCAAAAATTATTTTTTGTACTATTTTTTAAACGATTGTACATTTAAAAATAAATGAAAAAAATAACACGGAATAAAGAAAAAGTAATAAGAAGATGAAAAATATATTAAAATGGCATTATTGTTGAAAAAATATATAGTTTTGTACGCAATGATAAATTGATTTTTTAAGGTTTCCAAACGTCCCTACTTGACATTTGTCTTGACGACGACGCGAACGCTTTATCAAGAAGTTTGTTACCTAGTATTTGGAAGTTTGTGATTCTTTTCTTTTTGTTTTTGTGATTTTAACATGAGAACTAGTCATTTGCAATATTCAATGATGGTGGAATTTATGGAAGCGTGAGTATAAAAATTAATTGTGATTTGAACGACTTAACCTCAGTGTTTTAAATAATGACAATTAAATTTATTTTATGACTTATATTCCAGAAATGGAGATTTATCTAAACCCTCGGGTGGTCCACGAGGTCGCCATTTCATACAAATGAAATGGAAAGAACTGACCAACAAGTTAAATAGTGACGGTACTGGGGACCCTAGGTCTGAGGAGAAATGGCGAAAGGTATGCATACACAAGTGACGCTATTTTTTTGTAATGAAACTACAACAAAAAAAATGCGGCTGTTCTTGAATCTATCTTTTCATTTCTATGTTAAATTTGGTTTTCATCTGAATTCCTGCTAGGTACTTTAACATTTATTTTGTTTGTTGTCAAGGTGTGGAGTGATTATAAAAATAATTGTAAGAAGAAGTGTGCCAAAATTAATAGGGCTGCTAGTGGCACTGGTGGAGGGCCAGCACTCCAACTATCATTGACTGATTTGGAAGAGAGGGTCATGCATATAATTGGAGTGCAAGCAGCTACCGGTATCGCAGTGGTTAATGAAGCTGGATTTGATGAGGTTAGCAATATTTTTTATTCACATTTCAGGTTTACAAATTAGATACTTGATTAGATTTATTTTTATTGCATTCAAGTCAGTTACATATATTATATACTTTGAAAACAAAAGTTATAATATAATAATAATATCTGGGGACAATGTCACACAGCTCATCCTAGCCCCAAACTAAGCAAAGCTTGTACTATGGGTACCAGACATCGATATACATACTTATATAGATAGATAAATACTTATATACATAGAAAACATCCATGACTCAGAAACAAATATTCGTGGTCATCACACAAATATTTGCACTTACCGGGATTCAAACTCAGGACCACCAGCTTCGTAGGCAGGAGCACTACCAACTAGGCTACGGTGACAGTGAGATATGTAATGGGTAGGCCCTATGGTCAATCCCAATATCTTACAACCTTTGGATGCACAGATTTGAATATATAAATTTTATGAGCTAGTAAGTATTTAATTTAATAATGTATTTGTTTCAGGACAACATTTCTACCACCCCTGAAGCTCAACCAATAGTTGATGTACCTACTACAAGCAGTTATGATATAGGTACAAATCCACATTTTTATAATGATTTAATATAATATTTGTAATAACATCTTGAATTTGAAGGCATTAAATTTGATAAATACCTAGTTGACTATTTTATAGATTGGAATACTCCGGGTACAAGCAGCCAACCAACAGAACCCCATTCTCCACCACCACCGGCAGAGGCGTACTCTCCACCGTCACCAACTGAGGCCCATCCTCCATCTCCACCAGTTATCCCAGTGGATGAAGAATGGAAGCCCCCACCCCAAAAAAAAATTAAAAAAGATGTTACAAAACTATTTATTGAAAGTGATAGAAAGGCAAGGGAGTTTGCTAGGCAGCGTGATAGAGTGTATGATTCGTTGGAAAAGGAACGGTTGCATGTGCGGAATGAGGAATTGAGAGTTAGAGAGTACGAGATACGAGAAAGGACACGACAGAGAGATGTAGAGCTACAGTTGCAGGCTCAGTGGCTGGAGTTTATGAAAGAGGCAATGCAAGTTATTGTTAGGTATTTAGAAAAAAACAATTAGGTTTATATTTTAATAGCATGTATTTTTTTAAATAGGTAAATAAAATTAAAAATAGTATATGAATTGTATTTGTTTTCTTTTAAATTGATATTTATTACCAACATAAGTATAATAACCTAAAACATTAAAAAATGCCCTTCTATGAGTATAGTTATGTACATACACCTACAACTAAAATATAAACAAAATCCTATTCTATCTAATGAATTCTATTAATTCTATCTACTAATAGATTCCTTATTGCTCTTCCCCTAATTAAATCATCTCCGGTATCATTCTCTCGAAACACACGTCTGGAAAATTGTGCTGGCACTCTTTCATCACGGTGTTCTGGTTCAGGCACATTGAACTTGAGGGCTAAATTGTGCAACACACAGCAAGCTGTTATTATTTTCGCACATTTCTCAGGTGCATAGTGGAGCGTGCGATCTTTACACAAACAACGCCATCGATTTTTCAGCAGCCCAAAAGTATTTTCAATTGCCACCCTGGTCTTTCCATGGATTGCTGTATATTTATACGCTGGGGTTCCTTCAACAGCATCTAAAATGGGTGTCATTAACCAGGGTCGCTGTGGATAACCAGAATCACCTGCAAATATTTTTAGGTATATTATATAAATAGGCTTAAGTTTTTTTTAATAAGTCCAACTAAAAAATATATTTTAATAACACTAACCTAATAACCAGACTTGTTCACTATTTCGATGTAACTCCTGCATGTAATTATTCACTAAACTATTCTCCCATATGAAAGCGTCGTGTGTGGCTCCTCCGTATTTAGCATTTATGCTTAAAATTCGACAGTCACTGTCACATATCTGCAATTAAATTAAAATTGTAATATTTTGTTATCTTATGATGGTAATAGTGTCTATAAAAAAATAGTGCTTACCATTTGTACATTTAATGAATGGAAATGCTTTCGGCAATAAAATAAGTGTTCTATTTCTTTTTTGGGTGTAAAAATATGGAAATGGCATCCGTCGATGCATCCTACAACACCAGGAAAGCCATACTTAGCATAAAATCTGGAAGATAAAAATAAGATGAGTACCACGTATAAAATGACGATGATTGAAGTACGTATTAATCCCTCTAATCTACTTATTCTAGGTTACCAACTACTTAACTAAATAATCTACTTATTGTAACTACAAAGACCCGTTTTTAATAATTTATAGCTACACTACGGTTAAGCATTTTATAAACAAACAATAATTTACAAATACAAGGTGGCCATTGTCGACCAAAACACTTGACGCCCTTCTTTTTAGATACACAAAAAATTATCCCAGTGTTATTATGTTCGTACTAACTTATTTTTTATTACATCTCTGTCAGCTCTTGTTTTAGGAAATTTTATAAATTCATTTAATATTGCAGGAGTGATAAGAGCATCTGTGACCTCCTTGACAAATTTGCTGACTGTGGTTTGACCTAAATATTTAGCCATTCCCACTATACGCTGATAAGATCCAGTTGCATAGAAAGACAGTGCACATAGAACCTGTAAATGTATTTTATACTACATATACCTTGTATTAAATATTCTTATTTTTGTTTTGTAATATCTAGGTATGTGGTACACCTTACAACGTGCTTACGAACCTTAAGCTCTAGGCTAATCCTGGTGCTCGATTTTAAATTAGTTTTTTGACGGAGCCGGTCACAAAGAAATTTGAAGGCTTCTTTGTTTAGTCTATATCTATTTTTAAACTCCGTTTCATGAATAATAGCTGGATTCATTGTTTTCCTGAGTAAAGCTCTGCGCGTTATTTCTCTAGAAGTATATTAAAAATATTAATTTAAGAAGTACCTACATAATAAATCTATTACAAATTTAAACTTAACACGTTCTAATATATTGGTTTTATATTTAACCCGTGCGGGAATCGAACTTGCGACACAGAGCGCGCATTCCAATTGCTTAGAGACTACACCAAAAATGTCGTTAAACTTAAAATCAAATAATAAATAGGTAATGTACTACTCACCTTGTTTCTCTTTCACTTTCCTCATTTTCGATTAAAGTTACTGCGAGTAAATAATGCGAAGAGCTACGTTCGTATAGCGATGGTCTTTGCATTTTAATTAATTCAATAACAATAATAAAATAATAGTTTGAGTCAATAAAAAACACTTCCAATTATATACTTAGTGTAAAACAATTTAAAACGTAAAAATCCAATTATAAACTATATTTTAATTCGTTACGCAACTATTCTCACCGAAGATTTTTAAGTGAATAAAGTTTCGACTGTGCTCGATAGCCAGCCTTCGAAATTTACATTACCGTACGTCAAAACTATGTTCGTGCTCCCGATGATTGTTTATAAGTTTCAAGTGTCGATAGGTTGACGATACGTTTACATTACGAAGGTACCACAAAATCGTTCGTGCTAGCAAAATTAGTTGTTTTTACGCACGATAGAGGCGCTGTTCAATTCTCATACAAATTATTCTCGATAACGATACGAATATTTTTTCGCAAGTCGTTCGTGCTTGAGCCTCTGATGTGGTTTGTATTTCTATAGAATGGGCCCATTGTACATTGTATTAGTCATCAAAGTAAAACTGTTTTTGCTATTGTGTAATACATTTACCAATTCCAAGATTCAAAGGACGTACTTACTATTTTGAACCTGACTACAGATAAAGGATTCTGTTCTGTAGAGTATTTTTACCTAACCTAAATAATGGATGCTGTAATGGGAACTGAAAAATTATGTGTACAATTTAAAAGACATTTGCTATTTCATCATAAAGTCAAACTTATTGATATACTTATTTATTATTAGTTTTACAGTGTCCATTAAATCCATAAACGCAAGTTAAGCAACCTGGTCGTGGTTCGATTTAGGATGCGTGATCACTGATCACAATTGGCACAACAAATATATCGAGTAATAACTGTATTTGCACAATTGATCATCGCCAAGCTCTATCTGTATAAGTGGTTGTTAAGCTATCACACCCTTGCTACTAAACAAAATAATAATTAAATTTTTATGTCTGATATATAATAATATATTGTAGTAAGCTTAACCAAATATTTTGTATTGTTTAATTTCATTTGATTCCATAAATAAAATCAATACATACTTGATAGTATGTCTTTAAAAGAACACGAAAAAATAATATTTATAAAAAAGTACATTAAAACATCAGGAATATTTATTATGATACTGCAGATTCTCTGCATTACCAACTAATTTTAATATTTCTGATATAATCATGAAATGGCAACTGTTTTTAATTAATTATTGTAATTTGAAGAAGATATTATACCTATTACGAGGAACAAACTTTTCAATGGCAGCTTGGTAGTTTTTGGTCACCATTATGGCGAATACAATCGAACGCTAAATATGGAGTAAGTAAATAGCCAAGAGCTAAATAACAAAAAAACTATAAGTTAATAGCAGTCATCTATTTAAGTAAGTGTACATAATGGTGGAAGTAACTTATAGTTAGTCGAGGTAGGTTTTTGATTACCTATTGAATGTCTATTAATAAAAATTAGCCAATATGTTTGTCTGAAGAAGAATCATACTAATATTAAAAAGGCGAAGGTTTGTGAGTGTGTATGTTTGTTACTTCTTCACGTCTAAACGGCTGGAGCGATTTTAATAAAATTTGGTATGGGGTTAGCTGACACCCTGGATGCGGGGCACAGCTATTATGCCTATAATTGTATTCTAAAGTCAAATAAATCAATCTTTTCTATCAAAATGCCGAGAGGTGGGTAGATAGAGCACATCAAAATACATTTTTTTGTAGCATTAAGAATATAGGCACAATCTTATTTTATGCTTAGCCAGCTGCTCAGACACTTTAATATACATAATTTACTACACCGGAAACAGTTTGGATTCATAAAGGGTTGTTCAACCATAGATGCAGGGGTCAACTTATTAAAAAGTATATTCGCGGCGTGGGAAGACTCGCAAGATGCATTAGGTATCTTTTGCGATTTGTCCAAAGCGTTCGATTGCGTTCATCATGATACTCTGGTCAGAAAATTACACCACTACGGTATTAGGAACAAGGCTCTCGAACTTCTGACTTCTTACTTGGGCAATAGAATTCAGAAGGTCGAAATAAACGGTAAAATATCTCCGGGATCTCCAGTGGTAATGGGCGTCCCACAGAGGTCAATTCTGGGCCCATTTTTGTTTTTAATTTATATAAATGACTTACCTTACTACGTAAGGGATAAGCATGAGATTGTGTTGTTTGCAGATGATACTTCCCTGACGTTCAAAATAAACCGACAATTAAGCAATTTTGACGATGTTAATGATGCAATCTCTAAAGTTGTTCATTGGTTTAATGCCAATAATCTTGTGCTTAATGATAAGAAAACTAAAGTCATTAAATTCACTACACCGAATGTGAAACAGGCGACAACCAATGTACAACTTAATGGAGCTAGGTTGGACCCTGTTGAATCAACTGTGTTCTTGGGTATCACTATTGACTCAAAGCTACAATGGAGCCCACAAATAGAAAAACTGTCCGGCAAATTAAGTTCTGCAGCATATGCAGTGAAAACTATTAGACGGCTGACTGATGTTGACACAGCTAGAATGGTTTATTTCAGTTATTTTCATAGTGTAATGTCCTATGGAATTCTTCTCTGGGGTAGCTCTGCTGACATGAACACCATATTTATATTGCAAAAAAGAGCTGTAAGAGCTATCTATATCTTGGCCCGAGAGTGTCTCTAAGAGAAAAATTCAAAGAGGTCAACATTCTAACTGTACCATCTCAGTATATATATGAAAACTTACTATATGTGCATAAAAATATCGATTCCTTCTGTAAAAGGAGCGATACACATAATGTAAATACTAGATATAAGAATAATCTCATACTGCATACTACCCGTCTCCACAAAATAAGTAACTCTTTTATGGGGCAATGTATAAGATTCTATAACAAACTTCCCAATGATATTAGAGAATTGTCTACGAATAAGTTTAAAAGAATTATTAAAGCCAAATTGTGTAGCAGGGCATATTACAAAATTTCTGATTATTTAAGTGATAAAAGTGCTTGGGATGGAGTTGTTCTGAGTCAACACACATGATTGTAATTAATCTTAAGTATATTTTATTTTAAAAAAGGATTCCTACTGAGTTTTCTGGCAGTGTTTCTCAGTAGCTGCCACGTCATGCACTGCACGGTAGGGTAAAAAAAATATGACGATTCCACATAAATGTAAAATTTTTACGGAATAAAGTTACTTTGACTTTGACTTCTGATATTTCGTCGCAGTAAATAATTTGTCCGTGTCAGGTACTGGGGCCGCGGCTGCAGGCTTTGCTACCGATCCTCGTGCGCGGCATGCGCTACTCAGAGATGGACGTGATCTTGTTGCGCGGTGATCGCGACGACGACGCCGATGACGCGGAGCCCGACCGCGAGTCTGACATCCGCCCGCGCTTCCATAAGCCACGCTCACACACCATCAAACATAATGGTATGTACTAGTATTTAGTATGGCTTAGTGGCGTTCGCAACGATTTATAAGACCTGAAAGCAACATTTTGTGAAGCTACTTGCTTATATTTTTAATACATGGCAAAAAAAAAAGAAAAATAAAGGATACTTGGGGCGTGATCTGCAATCGATATCGAAGCAAATTTTTTTTAGAATTTTGTCTGTTGGTCTGTATGTATGTCCAGGCTAAACTCAAAAACTGGCATGAATATTCCTAAGAGATCGGGTCAACAAATAAGCTACATATTATCACACTTTCACCTACGGGGTAAGAGTAGCGATAATTTATAAAATTTAATGCGGGAAAAACCGCAGGGCACAAGTAGTTATCTTATATTTATTGTGGGTCAGAGAGCATGTTGACCTGTTGGTTCCAGTACTGAGAACATATATGGCAATAATGTGATGACTGCAGCGGTTAAGACAGTCACTTCGCCGCTTCGTTTCCCGGGTTCAATTCCCGCGCCGGACAACTATTTGTGGGACCCATAAATAGTTGTCCTGAGTTTGGATGTATGTTGTATCCGTCAATTATGTTTGTAAAGTACCCCGCAACACAGGGTTTAATTTCTCTAATGTGGGCTATGTCTTAAAAACATTAATACTGTCTGAAACCTGGTCTTGATTTCTCGGTTATTGATTCTCTGTGCAGTTTAGATGATATAATACTATACAGTTCTATTAATAAATTGATTACTAGGATTAAGGTTTTACTTACAAGGTTATTGGTTAATTTTTTTTGTGGATTTTTTTATAATTCCTCTTAATATATAGTATGTAAATCCTTTTTCAAAATTACCCCTGTGCATAGCCAGGGCTGTTCACAAGTATGTAGGTAATAAAAAGTAGTACATTTTTTATATGTTTATTTAAACTACTCAACACTATCTTTACACATTAGTCCAAAGCAAGCGTCAAATGAATATTTCTAAAAAATCATGTTATGTCAAAATATTTATTTGAACTCTAACAATATTAGAAGGAATTGTTGACCTAATAGTTTCGCCTTGCCATAAGTCAAATCTATGAGAAAACATCCTACCTTATGTAGAAAGTACAATGTCTCTCTTGTTTACTTTAAATGTTTCAAGTGTATTAACTTGTTATTGCTTTCGGTGTTCAATAACAAGCTTATCTATCTGTCTAAAGTATGTTAGTTATTTACTATTTGGTTTCCACACTTAGCCTATTGATTGAGCCATTGTGCGTGAACTCGTTTGGCTACTCAAACCATTTTAGCTCCGTCTAGATGTTCAAAAGACTTCGAAAGCTTGGCTTGAGTGCTTTCTACAGCGTCTTTGGAGGTATATGGAATTTTACAGCCTTTTTTTTTTTGATAAGGCAGGGGGAATGCCTTCGCATGACACCCGCAAAAAGTGTCTGCGGGTGGATATGTCGGACTTGCACCGATTAAACCTACCTGCCGTAGACTTCTCATGGCGCCTGATGGGGGAGTCCCGGGAACGCGTGTATGCTGCTCCGGTACCCCCCTTTTGTGCCATGTCCCAGATGGTCGGGACACGGACCCTGGGAGGGCTCCTTTGGATTGCCCTTCCCTATTGCCGACTCCTGCCAGGCACAGCGACTGCGCCACAGACAGATCGCTGTCATATGCCGGAGTTGCATTGATCCTTCCTGCACACATGTATTAGACTGCAATAAGTGTTTGTTTAGAGATGAAGAATTTATTTTGGCTGACTCTAGATCCATCCATTCTTTTTCTTGTTGCTGTGTCGTTTTCTTGGGCAACCATGTTTTCGGTTGGTTAAATAATAATAATATCTGGGGACAATGTCACACAGATCATCCTAGCCCCAAACTAAGCTAAGCTTGTACTATGGGTACCAGGCGACGATATACATACTTATATAGATAGATAAATACTTAAATACATAGAAAACATCCATGACTCAGAAACAAATATTCGTGCTCATCACACAAATATTTGCACTTACCGGGATTCGAACCCAGGACCACCAGCTTCGTAGGCAGGAACACTACCAACTAGGCTACGGTGACAGTCAATGGCATACCATTTCATCAACTGAAAACATGACCAGAACCTATAGTATACATAGGGACTATTCGTTTTGCTCCCATTGTTGTCGTTTCCAATCCCTTTCTTGCCATTTAGTCTAGTAAGTAAGTATAACGAACGCTTCATATGTAAATATGACCCGAGCTCGTATGTGCAGCGGGCGCGGGCGATAGCAACATGTCGGGCGGGGGCGAGTCGGACGACGAGGACGAGGGCGGCGCGGACGCGGACGACGGCTCGCTGTCGGACTGGAACCTGCGCAAGTGCTCGGCGGCCGCGCTCGACGTGCTCGCCAACGTGTTCGGCGCCGACCTGCTGCCTGTGCTCTTTCCTATACTTAAGGAGACTCTCTTCCATGAAGACTGGGTCATCAAGGTACACTACTAAGTCGTCACTATCATTTTGGCCTCTTTTTACCCGACTGCGCGACGCACAGGAGTTGTAATGTGTTTATCTCATATTTTAAGTGTAGGATCCTCCAAAATTCTCTATTTAAAACCAGCAATTTAATGTCTAGTATAAGTTCCTATATCCAATTTCTCCTTTAACCCACATATTACGAACGTAGTAAGTTCTACTTTAGTGAGTCTGCTGCCCTTTATAAAATATATTATTAAGAAGCAGTCAAGTGCCTATAGTAAGCAACTACCAATCTCATATTGAGCTCTACCTTTGTTACATAACCCAGATATTACTAACATACTAAGTTCTGCTTTAGCTAGGCTGCTGCCAATTGGTCTGTAAAGTATCTTGTGGATTTTATAGCTATTTGTGCGTATAACAATGTTTTTTTAAGAAATTGTTATGGTGGATCAAATAACTTGTCAGCATCTTCTATTTTCTACATGTGTCTTTTTTTATTTAGATCTATCAGCTTATATGTTATATTTTGTTTATTCCAGGAGAGTGGTATCCTAGCGCTGGGCGCGGTGGCGGACGGCTGCATGGGCGGCATGGTGCCGCACCTGCCGGACCTGGTGCCGTACCTGGTGTGCTGCCTGGCCGAGCGCAAGGCGCTGGTACGGGCCATCACGTGCTGGACGCTGTCGCGCTACTCGCACTGGATCGTGTCGCAGTCGCACGACCTGTACCTCCGACCTGTCATGACTGAAGTGAGTTATAAAAGCGAGAAACTAAAAAAATATTTATTTAAATGTAATAAAAAAAATAATAAAGAATAATAATAAAAATGGGTGCGTGTACTTATGTACGCACGTGAGAAGTTATACTTATTTGGCATCATTAAATAATATTTTAATTTATATCAATAAATAGTTAACATCCATTATATTAGAGCACTTGATAAAGTCTATAAGCACAATATTTTTTTCATTATTTTTACTAAGAGTAAATAATTTCATGAAAATCACTACTGAATATAATTTGCACTTATGAAACTAAAACACGTATTGTGAATGTAAAAAATAGAAACATGTGGATAAATATTAGGTCTTTACCTATGAAATTGCCGTTCTGCAGTACTGGCCATTTCAAATCAAAATAATTTTTGTTTGGCTAAGAATTCTAATTTCAAATTAATTTTATTTTAAAAACATGGATTCTTTTTTCCAAAAGTAGTCATTTCTTTATTGATTAGTGTTACATTTTCATCGCATTTCAATCTTTTTCGTCATCATGGATACGTTAAAAATTCGAGTAATTATGGAATATGAGTACCGTCGTGGCAGCAACGCGGCACAAGCGGCACGCAACATCAACGACGTTTACGGAGCTAACACTACAAACCAACGCACCACCTGTTATTGGTTTGCTCGCTTCCGTTCTGGAAATTTCGACCTGAAAAATGAACCTCGCGGTCGTCCGAAGACTTTGGTCGACAATGACGAATTAAAGGCGGTTGTGGAAGCTGATGATACACAATCTACGGCTGAATTAGCAGCAGCTTTCGACGTTAGCGTCAAAACAATATTGGTCCATTTGCGTCAAATTGGCAAGGTAAAAAAGCTTGACAAATGGGTGCCCCACGAACTCAATGATCGCCAGCGCGAAGTACGCGTCGAGACGTGCCTTGCACTGCTCAACAGACACACAAATGAAGGAATTTTGAACCGCATTGTTACCTGCGATGAAAAATGGATTCTGTTTGATAACCGCAAGCGCTCAGCAAGTTGGTTGGATCCTGGTTCAGCACCTAAACAATGCCCTAAACGAAAACTTACCCCTAGAAAAGTGATGGTCACTGTTTGGTGGTCTAGCGCCGGTGTGATTCATCACAGCTTCTTACCAAACGGGGTGAGCATTACTGCAGATGTGTACTGTGAAGAACTGAGCACAATGATGGAGAAGCTGGCGCATCTCCAACCAGCATTGGTCAATCGCTCGTCTCCGCTGCTCCTGCACGACAACGCGCGACCTCATACTGCACAGCAGACGGTCTCCAAGTTGCAAGAACTGGGGTTGGAAGCTCTCCGTCATCCGCCCTACTCACCAGACCTTGCGCCTACAGACTACTACTTTTTCCAGAATTTGGATAACTTCTTGGCGGGAAAAAAATTCAATACCCGAGAGGCAGTACAAAATGCCTTTGAAGAATTTGTTGCCTCCCGTCCAGCTGATTTCTTTAAGAAGGGCATCAATAAACTGCCACTGCGATGGCAAAGATGCATTGATTGCATGGGTGATTACTTCGATTAATACAAATAAAAAATTCATGAAAAAAATTCGTTTAAATTTTTTCATACAAAACGGCAATTTCATAGGTAAAGACCTATTATTATAATGTATGAAAACTCAGATGAAAGATCCAAGGCAACCAGCTAACAGAGGTTCTAGTTTTATTTTGTTGGTAGCTTTTTTTTCGAGACGTAATGAGCAGTTTAGCGGGCAGCTTCAACCTGTTACTTTTGTGTTACAGAAATGCGCGCGCTCCTTAAAATTTCACAAGCTTCATCTTAAATTTTCAATTTTTTAAAGAAGTTTAACATCAATATTGCAATCATCCCATTTTATATCAAGTCTGCCTTACCGTGTTTGTCTATTCTGTTACTATGAATGTGCTTGATTTACTCTGCAGTTACTTAAACGCGTGCTGGACAACAACAAGCGCGTCCAAGAAGCCGCGTGTTCGGCTTTCGCCACGCTTGAGGAAGAAGCGTGCACAGAACTCGTACCATACCTCGGCTTCATTCTACAAACACTAGTATACGCCTTCAGCAAATACCAACACAAAAATTTACTGATTTTATACGACGCTATCGGCACCCTCGCGGACTCCGTGGGACATCACCTCAACAAACCAGAGTACATCAACATGTTAATGCCGCCACTCATCAACAAGTGGAATGTGTTGAAAGATGAAGACAAAGATCTCTTCCCTCTTCTAGAGGTAAGCATGCTAAGTAGTTTGGTGCTGGATATTCTAGTCACAGATAACACCTGCTCAAATGAGTCTAGTTAGAAAAGCCCCAGAAGGAGTGTAGAGGTAGGGCACAGCGTTCATTCGCTCAAAGAGCAGCCCGACTGGAGAAGTACCTCCACCTTACAGAAGACACTCCTTAATAATAACATTAATAATTTTAATGTTGTGTTTCCGAGTGTGAGTAAGGTCGCCAGAGCTCATTGGGGTGGGGGGAAGGGTTAGCAACACTTGTTTGCTGACTTAAAGGGCGGGAACGCACCCGCGACACCTCTGGTGTTGCGAGGGTCCATGGGCGGCGGTGATCACTTACCATCAGGTGACCCACTTGCTCGTTTGTCGCACTCTGATATTAAAAAAAGAAAGTATTATTAACCACTGGATTGTAAGTGGTCCTGAACCACCTACAATCCCGTGGGTGTCTTAAAAGACGATTAAGGGATACAGCAGTTAGTCGCGCAGCAGCACAGTACTAGCTACCACCTAACTGTGGTCAGTGACTACGGCAAACACCTTTACTTGCAGCCTTTACTAGCAGTGGCCATAGGCATCTCGACTCTCAGAGGGCAGCAGGCTGCTGATGATTATCAAGTATAATTAATTACTGTTGGTTTTCCTTTGCAGTGCCTGTCGTCTGTGGCAACAGCCCTACAATCCGGATTTTTGCCATACTGTGAACCAGTATTCAGAAGATGTGTGTCGTTAATAGAACAGACCTTAAATCAAAATATTGTGAGTATTCATTGCATATATCATAAATAATTATATCTTAAATTTTCATTATTCAATAATATTAAGGTATGTGCACATAATGACCAACTTAAGATAACGCGAGTGATACAGACCGGTGCCAAGTTCTTTTAAGACTGCATCATCTGTTTAGCCCTATTGGGAAGAAAAGAAAAATATTTTTATTAATTTGTTTAAGAGTATTTAGTAATTAAAATCTCTATTAGTCCGGTCAATTTAGACATCCAAGGTTACAATAATTCACATTAGGTTGAAAATTGGTAGCATTGTTCATTACACTATTATAACGGATATGTATAATCGATAAGGACTTTTCAGTCCTCATCGATCCGGCACGTGGAAAAAACAGAAGTTACTAATGGGTTCCGTTAGCGATTATGGCACTCTCTTATAAATAATTACTTATTATCCTCATTTGCAGGACTAGATCATGTTTTAAATTCGTGTAACTAAGGCTTTTGCTTTCCCTTCGTAAACCGCTCGAGTTGTGTACTTGCCAACGGGAATGGTATACGTAACGGAAAAATATTTCTAAATGCTGTTTTAATTATGCTATAAGCAGTCGCCGACTTTCCCTGGCAAATGCCAAGATACAAACTAAACTTGTTACAGGAACTAGGTACATTCTTTATAAAATAATTAATGAAAAAAAAAACTCTTCCGATATTATTTTTTTCGACCTATTGTAAAAGGTAGTGATAAACCGGTCCTGGGCCGGCGGTCACAATAACAGTCCAGTTTGAAAGTTAACAGTGTCCTCCCCGTGTCAGGGAAGAGGGGTAGAAGGGGGGTAGAGCAAGAGAGCCGTCTGATTTATAAATCGACAAACCGGTTTCGTCAGATAGCTCGATCAGATTTTGAATTTTGGGAGATTTTTGCCCACAAAATTGAACACTGATGTTTTCCATGTAAATGTCTAGTAGAGTGGTCGTCAAATAGTGGATTACGGTTCAAATCCATACAACCCTTACTAAACAGCAACTTGTATTGCAGACAGTATATTAAATTAAATGCGTGCTACCCTTCGTCTAACTAAACTTCGTCAATTCTAAAACGGTAACGGTACGATATGTCAAAACTAATGTAATATAATACGCTGTGTGTCGTGCAGGCGAACAGCCAGTCACCGGAGCAGTTCGAGGCTCCCGACAAGGACTTCATGATCGTGGCGCTAGACCTGTTATCGGGCCTAGCAGAGGGGCTAGACGGCCACATCGACCACCTGGTGCTGCACTCCAACCTCATGCAGCTCCTGTACCAGTGCATGCAGGACCCGATGCCTGAGGTATACCTTGTATGTCGATGCTTACTTACTTACCGGGGCGCATAGGGCACTTGTTATAGAGAGATAAGTTCCAAATTTATATACATAAAATTGAAAAAGATATCTGCTCATATCAGGGTAATTACAGTAACTCGAAATATTATTCAGGTTATTTGTAAAACAACAACAACTTCTCAAGACTAGATAACTAACATCATAAGCAAAAACTTATATATACTTAATGCTCCATTTTTTTGTCATTGTCTTTATTAGTCAATTTTTAATTTATATTTATAGTTAAAGTAATTTTGTCTTAATATATTTTTATATTTAATTTTATTCTTCAGTTTAAGTGTTTTAGTTATTAAAGCACGCTTTGTTCACTATTTTAGGGCATACAATTTGGATATTTGTTTTATATACATTTGTGTTCTATATGAGTTATTGTATTGTTTGATTTGTGAACCAACAATAAAAACAACTTTTATTCTTCGAGTTCGGACATAATACATGAATAAATAAATATTTTATAAGCTTTGTCGACCTGTCCAGACATTTGTAGATCTATGTTTAATTCATACGACGCTCAGTTTGCGCGTCTGCGCTGCTAATGATATTAACACTTTCTTCGCCAGATATTTATCTAGTTAATTTCACGGCTTGGTGTAGTTTAATTTGGAAACCACATGTTTTCAAGATCTTTACGATGCGCGTAGAGTTATAAATATTCAAGCGGGAAATTAAATTAATACTTCTTTTTGTATGAAAATAAAATTTAACAAAATCAAAAGGTGTAGTACAAAAGTTGTTGGTTAGGGTGTTAGCTATCAAGTCCTACGAGGATGTTGGTGTTTTACAAGTATCCATGTTTATTTTGATGTCAGAATATATACGAGTATAGTAACGATAGAATAGAATAGTTTTATTTGCTTAAAATGTAGGTACATAAGTTGGAGTATAATATAATTGAAGCCATATACATTTTGTCAATCTGTGACATGCAAATCTTAATTGAAATTAAAAGTTATAAATTGAAAATTATTGCTTAACACACTACTTATAGTGCTACAATTCACATTTATTTTTGACAACTTGAAAATAATCTTCTAGTGAGTAAAAAGATTTGTCAATTACCCAGTCCTTTAATTTCTTACAAAGTTTGTGAGTAGGCAGTTGTTTAAATCTGCTCGGTAACGCATTAAAATACGTCCACACAAGCTGCTATCTAAATTAGACTACTAGATAAATTATATTATGTGTAAATATAAATAAAATTGTACAGTTTAAACATTGTCACAAGACTCGGTTGCTAGTGAACCTGTCATCTGATCCAAAGGTGGTGGGTTCAATCCTAGCAAAAGACGCATATTCATGTGCACATGATCATGTCTATTTGTCTTGGTTTGGGTGTTTTACGTGTATTGTATGTATCTATTTACATAAAATACTAAATATTCTAATCGTTATGTAGTATCCAAAGTACTAGCTTTGCTTAGTTTGGGATAGAGGGTATGTGTTATATGGCACGAATATTTATTTAAATTGGCCCAATGAGCAGGTTTCTTTTTTTTCTATGGTTGAGGTATTGTGGACTATATTCGCATTAACACCTTGCTTTGTATATTTAGCTCATGTTTAGTTATCCAAAATGTGTAGTACTTCCTAGAGTATAGATAAAGAATCGAGATGCCATATGAAACATGATACATATTTTAATACTTATTAAATATTTGTTTTCAATTCATCTCACATACTTAAAAACAAGATTTAGCGTCCAGCTATCTTGCTCACGCATTAGATATTTTTAAGGATATCAAATTAATGTCAGTTCTTTCGAGGAATGTGCATTGGTCACTTTATTTACTACTAGCTGTGCCCCGCGGTTATACCCGCGTTAAATTTTATAAATTATCACAGAGGAGCTGTGATAATCTATAAAATTTAACGCCCCCCGCAGGTGATAGCGTGATAATATGTTGACTGTAGCCTATATGTTGACCCGACCTCTTAGTAATATTCATGCAAAATTTGAAGTAAATCCATGCAGTACTTTTTGAGTTTAGCCCGGACATACATACAGACAAACATACAAAAATTCTAAAAAATATATTTTTGGATTCGATATCGATTGTATATCACGCCCCAAGTATCCTTTTTAAAAAATATTCAATGTACAGTTTTGACTTTCCTACGATTTTATTATATGTATAGATTAATGTGTACTTTATGTCCTGATTGTACTCCAGAACGGCTGAACCGATCTTAATATTTGACACGTTGGTTGCGCTACTCGTAAATGCAAATATATGAATTTACAAAAATTGGATACGCAACGGATAAGTATTCTCTGAAAAATATTTTTTTTCACATTGAAATGTAAAATTAGTAATATTGAGCGAAGTGTAGTTAAGCAGACTTACTTTTACATTTCAATGTGAAAAAAAATATTTTTCAGAGAATACTTATCCGTTGCGTAAAATATAACAGTAGAAAGCCTTGCAGACCTAGTATGTTTTTACTCATTAAAAGAAATAGGAATAACTGTTTCCATATTTAGTTACAAATACTAAATCCAAATAAAAGCTCATTCTTAATATTTTAGAAGATTAATCTCACAAGATGACCGAAGCACATTTTTAGTCACTGATTTATAGCATATAAAGAATTTAAATGTACAAGTGAAATAGCTGCCTGCTGATAAACATAGTATTGTTAACATGATTGTGCGTAATAAATCATTCCATACACCATTCATATGTAGCCTGAAATGCTCCATAAGTGTATCAGATTATCTTTGTTAAAATTTACAAGCAGATGTTTTAGACACATCTACCTCAGTACAGAATAAAATATAGACGCCATGTCTTCCATAAGACAAACCGTATCATACCGGTATCAATTATTCAAAATTTTCGCTAGAATAGAAAAAATATGCAATCTTTAGAGCTCGCCCAGCGAAAATATATTTTTTAATATAGCTACTTTGTCAAAAGTATAATTTTTTTACATTCAAAAGAAAGTAATTTTCCACACTTTGGATAGCTCAACTTATGGAATATATTTGATGTCGGTTTGGATTCATCCACAAAACCATTAACACGTTTGAGTCGAGTCGCTCGTAACTAACTGGTGGGAGGGGCGGAGCGCGGCGCGCCCGCACTGGCTAAGCGTGTGCCCGCAGGTGCGCCAGTCGTCCTTCGCGCTGCTGGGCGACCTCACCAAGGCGTGCTTCCAGCACGTGCTGCCCTACATCCCCGAGTTCCTGCCCATCCTCGGCATGAACCTCAACCCCGAGCTCATCTCCGTCTGCAACAACGCCACCTGGGCCATCGGCGAGATCAGCATCAAATTAGGTGAGACGATTATTCCTTCCGTAATCATATTTTGGTTATTGAGAGACGAAGTGGTGCGGCGATTATAATATTGTACATCATTCTTTAAACCGCTTATTTCAGGGCCAGAAACATCAAAGTATATCCCTCTAGTGTTGAATCATTTAGTTGAAATCATCAACAGGCCTAATACGCCCAAGACGTTACTCGAGAACACAGGTAAGTGAATGTTTATGATCTCGTATTCACGAAATATAATATTACTATCGACACGAGTGTCGAAAATTAACTGTAATGTTGTTTAATTCGCTAGAAACTTTCCGATAACTGACTTTTCTTGGTGGCAGTCATGTTATGCTGTACTATACATTATATGGACGTATTATTTATATATTACTGTTTTATATTGAGTTCTTGTGCCGTTCATGTTAATCATCATAATACCCTTTTTATGTTTACATAGCCGATATCGACTACCATTACCTATCTTCTACAAAGCAATGGTTTGATAAAACGCATTTTTATATATCGAAGTATATATTTAGTTATTGCAATGTTATTATCTAATAAATAACTCCACTACAACACTAAATATTATTGAAACATATTGTATTTATTGCCTACAAATTCACATAACACAAACAAGTAGAAATAAATCAGTGCTTTTACCTTACGTCAATGTTTATTTTGGTTTTTGGGGAATAATGTAAATATTTGACCGCAAGTAGTGCCGAACTAAAGTGTGTGCCCGAGTTGGGGATGGCGTGGAGCCCGCCACGCCTCGCTGTGTCGCGGCACGAGGCGGTAGACCGACTTGAACTGACAGTGAATGTGACAAGTCCGCCAAGCGGGCTCTACGCCATCTTGCAAACGTACTATATATTTAATTTTATGGAATTAGCATACAAAATTGTTTCACGTTTTTTCCATTTGTAACACTAATTGGTTGCTGTTGACTTATGTAATTGAAGTATGTTTTGAATGGTTTGTTGATTTGTTTTCTTGGTTTTGTTCTCGGTATGTCGTGGCGTGTAGCGATTACTATCGGTCGGCTAGGTTATGTGTGCCCCCACGACGTCGCACCCGTATTACATCAATTTGTACGCCAGTGGTCTGTAGTAATTTTTTTTATTATTACTTTATATTATTACTATTACGTTTAATATTAAATAAGTTATTTATCGGTATTATTTCGATTGTGGATGGTGTTTGTCCATAGCTTGTTAATGTTATTCTTTTATGCGATATGTTGTTCCCGATTTAAGTTGTACCAAGCATGAGAATATTAATTCTATATATCGATGTACGGCCACACTTTGAGGGACTCACGGATATCGGGCGGTATATATTCGATCATATTATTTTCAGTGCTGTACTCTATATGTGTTGAACACCATCCGCTTTCTAAACAATATAAACAGCTATTCTTTCCACCAAACTGCAAGACAAATTGTTTCGACTAACTCCTGTGTTTATTTTCGTGCAACGTAGTATGCTAATAATTATGCAATACATATTTATTATTATGTACTTATGTATTTAATATAATTTGCTTACAGTTTGGAATGTTCTGAGTATCAATGTCCATATAAATATTTACGTGTGCCAGTTTCAATATTTGCTATTCACAATTTAACCATCGTATTTCTACTTTTTTTTCCATCAATCAGTATAATATTATTAGCTTGATTAATTTTTAAACATTTTCTAGAATAGTTTTAGATGATACTTAATGCGTTAATTAAAAATAAATTTAAATGAGAGATCAGCCTAGAGTATACATATGATTGTTTCGTATATCGGTTGAGTGTTTAGCATCTACACGTAATAATGCACGTTTGCGATGGGGCGGGCCACCAGGTGCACGTCGCTGCGCAACATCCGCGACAACGACGAGAAGGACTCTGCGTTCCGCGGCATCTGCCAGATGATCCAGGTCAACCCCGGCGGTGTAGTAGCCGACTTCATGTATTTCTGCGACGCCGTCGCCTCATGGTCACATCCCAAGGACGACCTCAAGGAGATGTTCACCAAGATCTTGCACGGCTTCAAGAACCAAGTGGGGGAGGAGAACTGGCGCCAATTCACCGACCAGTTCCCCGTGCAGCTCAACGCTCGCCTCTCAGCCATGTGCGGGATATAGACGTCAGCACTGCGATTTGGTGACTATGCCTATTATTATATTCCGTACCGATTCAATGGATGGATCCAAATTAAGGGAAGAAATCAAAGAATATAAAAGTATTTTATTTTTATAAGTTGCCAAAAGCCACGGCACCACTCAGGTAGGACCCACGCAGGTTTTTTTTTTGGTCAATAGCAAGCATTTACCGGGGTTGGGTTGGAGCGGTAATATGCTCATGTGGTTGGTAGAATTATTCAAATGCACAATAGATAGCATCCGCAATTAGCAAGCAGGCTTTACTATCTGCGATGTGGGAATTAGAGCATTAGGTTAAACAGGCACCAGTGACTAGTTTATCCCGCCTTGTTTAATAGCTGCCTTCAAATTAGGTAGCGTTTTTAGGACAGTGTTCCAAAACACTTCTTTTCCGCCAGACTGAGGAAATCTTCATCGTAGATAGAAAGACGACAAAGACTCATGCGTTCGATCAATAAAATCGCAGAAAAACATAGGTACGAGTTTATGACTGCGTGCATGGGCATTGGTTGAACGCTGTAAAGAGACAAAATTCATATACTGTTATTTAAAGTCGACGCAAGTGGTTTCTATTACATTACAAAATGTTAGGCGAACTGCGGAACCTTGCAGTCAACATGAGGTGATATTTTGACCTTGAATCGGTACGGAGGTTAGTATGTGTGTCGCGGTGAGTGCTGCGTATGACGGTGTGCGTTTGTCCGCAGGGGAACAATGTCAGCAGGGTCGGGTCGACATTGGGCGCCGCGCGGGGACCGCGGGCGCGCCGCGTACTGTGCCAACACACTGCCCTCACTACTCTAGCGAGGATATTTACACGTTTGTACCTATCGACAGAGAATATACACATTGTAAATCGTTACCTTTCATTCTTCTGTTTGTACCTGAAGAGCGCATCCTTCCGTCGGACGAGACTTGCGCCGAGGCGTGTCGCTCGGCGCCGCGTGGCCCGGCCGGTACACGCGTCCTGTAGGTGCTAGGCTTTCGTACAGTAACTTGTTATATTGATGTCGCACGTTGCATGCTTACGTGCCCGTTCGTATAGCCATCGTGACGAGTGCACGTTCATTGGCCCATTGTATTTGTAGTTTTACTCACTATTTTTTTTTAACGCGGTGACTTTTTTACCGAGCTAGATGTGGAATATCTACTGTAATTGCATGAACTTAGAAATAGTTTCTAGATTATAACAGGAAAGATGAGACGAGTCAAGGTTTTTCATTAGATATGCCGTTTTCGAATGGCATGCCATTATATTTTGAAAATTATGATTCATACATTTTTGAAATGTTATTTTAGTTGCGATCTTGGAAAAAAATAGATCATAATTGTATACATCGAATCCTTGCCGGAGGTGATAGGAGGGAACGGTATGATCTATAGTAACTGTTTCGCGTTGAACTTGGTCAACATAACATCGAGACAGATACGCTTATAATACAAATAGTAGCGAGGTGTATGCTCGGCGTCCGTCGCCACACGGCGCGGACGCTGGCCACCAGTCACATCGCCCGCCTCGAGCGGTCAGTACTCACTGCTCAATAACGCACGTGTTCTTTCGTTAATTACTAACATCAACTCAGCATTTTGCAGTTTGTTTTAGAGGATTACAAGTAAAGAGTCTTGTTACATGATTGATTTTATCAAAAAGCATTTATCTACACCCACTAGAGCTTTGCGAATATATTTTAGAAGATATTTAAAATTGATGTGTTAACTATTATTTTATATAAATTACAAGACTTAGTAAAATCGAGAATTTATGTCAACTGTGATTTGTGACTGGTTTATTTTGACTAATATATGTATGTGTATGATGAAATATATGTCTGTGTCAGTGTAGATATGATATACCGCTTTGATAGATTTTATGACGGCTAGATTTCTGCTATTATAATATACCAAATAGTATTTTTACGTTGTATATTGTTTAATGGAATTGTATGATTGCGTTGTCCGCGCGGTCGATGGCTCCGCCGTCGCTCCGACTCGCACAACTTGTATGATTGATACAAAGTACTATTTACGTGTATATTTAAAGTAATATTATGTATATGTAAATAAATATTGCGATGTATATTATTATATTCAAGTAAAATTGTTATTTTTTGTTTTATAAAAGCTAAAAGTCTGACTTTAAACACTTGTTATATTATATCATTTAATTTTTTCAGATAACTGGGATCTGAAATTGTGTAGTTCATACGAATATTAGAATATTAATTTACAATTTTCAATTGTAGCATAGGGTACATTGTCGATGTAATTATAATTTATCAGTTTTTTCGGGGATTTAAGGAAATTTCAAACATTCCGTGGGATATCTAAATTTTGTCTTTTGGCTCAGTCACAACTCAAAATTTCACTCTTGAGTGTTATTATATTTATCTTATTTGTTGCGTCTCGCTGAAATTGAACTATTTAGATATGATATAATATGTATTGTGATGTATCGAGTAGGTAAAGTGCCCGGTCCCCGAGCCCCGGTCTCCTGTCCCGAGTCCCGTCTAGTCCCATCCCGTGTCACGTGCCAACGAAGCCCGAACGACTCGCAGGCCCCGCACGGGGCGAGGTCCGCGCTCGGTTCCCGTAGGAACATTCAATTACTGTAGCTACCATTCGGACAAATTTGAGATACATTGTTTATTTTTTAAGAAGAATCCCTTTTTATCGATGTTACGGGTGGCCTCGTAATTTATTTTTAAGGTTAGTACATTTATGTCATGATTTTTTAATGTAGATATTTGTTTTTCCTAAAAAACCGTGATAATAGTTGGTTAAGTGATCGCATGCATGTATGTGTGAGTGAAGCGGCATTCGTTTAAGGCACTCCCTTCCTTGAGACGTGTAGGTAGTATTGTATGAGGAATATAGTTGTATCGTTTGGACGAACATTAATTGTGATGCATTGTCGATATATTTGTAGGTTGTCCGTGTCGCGTTAAATTGTCTTATTGTGTTGTGCATTATTGTCAAAACGTACATATTTTGTATATGTAATACATATTTTATATACTTACCTATGTGTTTGAAATATAGTCACATTATCGACATAATACGTAACTGTTGGAAATATATACAACCCAAGGCGGCAGATCAATTCTGTAATTACATTATTAATTATAAAGCCTCACCACCAAAACGGCAATTTTGGTCCAGTTTAGACTTTGAGAATAATCTTTATTTAATACACTAATTATGAATATTTAATTTTTCATAACGGAGTCAGTTGCTTTCCGAAATGATAGCCGAGTAAATTCAGGAGTACTTAGTCATGTGGAATTGGCGATTTCTTAGAATTTCTCATATAAACTTGTCTATTGACTTGGTAGTTAAATATTTAACATTTCATACCAAAATAGTAAAAACGGAATCCGTATTACTCTCGGGACAAACACGACACAAGTTTTTTAAATATTAAGCAGAGGTAAGAATTTAAATGAAGCTTTGTTAAAGACCGTCTGCCGTCATTGATAAGAACATTATTCTCGATTGAAATGGGGTGCCAAATAAAAAGAACTTAACAGTATGTTTAGGACAGGATAAAAATAATGAGTACTTGCTATATTTTTAAATGATACTTTAAATTTTCTAAGTTTACTTTATTGTGCTATATTGTCACTAAAATGTAGTCGATGTTAATTGTGCAAAAAAAATATCAGTGAACTTGAGAACCTCCTCCTTTTGAAGTCTGTTAAAAAAAAGCATATGGGTTTCAGCTTAAATCTAAACCGCTGGGGCGATGGTACATAAAAAGAGACATTACGAACGTAGCCACTGTTTAATTTTTTAAATGACACCCTAACTTTATAGTCGACTAGGGACTACATACAATTATATAATGACAAACCTTTAAGAGGCTGATAAGTCTCAATTATGTCTTATCATGCTATTCTCATAATAGAATTTTTTTAATTCAAAACAAGTTTGTTATAAAATAACCGTTTATATTTTTCTGATTCAAATATCGTCATCGTGTGGCTCTAGCTCTTTACATTAAAGTCAAAATAGACAATATAGTTGGCCTAATTTTCAAACTGTGTATACTTATTTGGTAAATGTTTGAAAACCAAACCGTTTCATTTTAAAATTAATAATGTCTCCAATAAGTAAAATAATTGTAGGAATAATTTTACCTTAATTGCTGGTTTACATTACATCGTAAGTAATAAACAAAATGTCGGTGTCATAAAATTTGCACTTAAGAGTAAGAATTCTGGAAATTAGGGCAGAGATATCGTTCTTTAAAAGGTAACTATATGAACAGCAAGGAGCATGCCGAATAAAAATAATTTAGCTATTGTCAGCCCCTTAACTAATTGGCTGACTACACCCCGTCCTGCACGCCCGGGGTCGGCACGTAGCCCACCGTTGCTGCGCTTAACCTCCATTGTATTGTGTTGACAATGTGATTTTATATTTCATTTACTTATTTATTTTTCAGCAATAAAAATACATGAGGTACATACAAAAAACTGCTATTTTTCGAATGTAATTATATATTTTATTATTATTTTAAAACACATCTTAAATCTCTATTTATTATGTATTAATATATTTTATTTCACTAGTACTATTATTTACAAATCACTACTATTAGTTAGGTCCTCTTGCAAATTGCGATAGGGAATATATTCGTGCAAACATTATTGTGTATGAGAATGAATATATTTAACTACATACCTACTTGAATGTTAATTCTTGTCACCTGTAGGCGAAATATGTAACAAATTACATATAAAAAAGAACATGAAAACATGTGTAACATTTACATTGTAATGAATTATTACAGCTCATTATCCGGTACAAAATTTCCTTTAATGGTACATTTTGATTATAAGCAAATTAATATAAATGAATATAAAAAATAATGTTCGTGTATCAGTCTTTTTTCGTGCTTTGTTGTTGAAAATTGACAACTTTAGGAGTTGGTTTGTTTAATTGCAATGTTGCTTAAATATTTACTATTAATGTACAGACGCCAGTACATCCAGCATCCAGCAGTCAAATTTCTTTTATAGATTTTCAACTTTATCACATAGCATAAGGTTAACTTTCAATTGGGGACATTTGACAGATTGGAGTAGCTTCATATGCTGGCGTCTGTACAAGGTGGCGCTGGAGTTGTATCTAATAAATGTTCGTATTCTATATGTTCGCGCATTGTTCATCTAAAGTTTGAACAGTTAGACCATAACCATACTATAGACAGCCCGTGAGCAAAACTGATTCTTCCGAAGAATTTCAATCTGGCACAGTTCTTGCTCGCACATTTAAAGAGGCATTTCATAAAGCCATATTGATGAAGATGCATAAATTGAAAATAATATATAGTCACCAAATGTTTGGGCTTTTATCGATTACAATACAAGAAAACAATTTAAATATAACAAAGGTTTGATGCAATTGAAACGCACGATATGCTGTTTAATATTTATAATATTAACATTGACATTAAGTCATGACCACGAACCGTAACTTGTCCGAACGTTAAAAGTTAAAGACGAGTGTTAAGTTAGTAAATTGAACAAAATCATCAAATTCGGTGACTAAAGATTACCCGCAACAGGGTTATTCCTATCTAAACAATACAATAAAATATTATTATTATTTCAATTATTTGCCGTTCAACCTTGTCTATCTCATGGGAAACCTCAATGCGTTGTAGGTCCAAACACAGCCCGCGTTTATACATCGGTCAGTCAATTCGTCTGCTTTTTTTAAACAGGGATTTAGGTAACTAGTGTACCCTCAGAATTGGTTGTTTAGCACACTCAATGAAAAATAATATCTCTTCCAATTAACAAACCTTAAATTTTTTTCCGATCTTTATTGTGATCTGATCACGATTCTAAACAGTCAATTTAAGCGTCGAACGCATTACCAAAATCTTGATTGTGTCAACTAGATACCCAAGTGCGTACACATAGAAGACGAACAATATTTTATGGATGTCGGTCAGGCACTGTTTACTGCATTGTTATTGTATTATGTGGAACTATGCGAGTGCCAACAACATCTCGATTTAAGCAGTACACGAAGTTATCGAAAAGAAACACACAAACATTAATTTTAATATTTAAAGATAAATAATTTCAGCTTACCATCAGTAACAAAATGTCATCTCTATTGTATTGTATTTACATAAAGTGAGTACAGATGAATGAATCTTGTAGTAAACTATACCTAAATACCTCTATTTTAAGGCCTAATCCTAGGCGACTTGTTCAAAATTAACAAAATAAAATTATAATTTTGGATAAATATATTTGTATAAACACACTTTTGAAATGTTAATTCTGTACTCATTTTATCTAATTATGCATATAAATATATTTTGTGAGTGGTAAGATACTTATTTAAATTCTGAAAAAAAATTAATGAACTAATTTTAGTATTGTTATTACTGGTTACTTTACAAAGTGTGAACGTGTGACCCGAGCAGGATAATTTCAGAACAGGATTAGCGTAAATTCCTTTTTCGGAGGGCAAAGAGTGTAAGTTGTTAACACGTTTTAATAAAGGCACAAATAAATAAATATTACAGTTTTCAAGAATGAAATGCAATGATACTAATATTAGTTCAGATTTGTCAGAATTAAGTCCATTCAGGTATTTAGAAGTTTTTTATACTTAATTTCTGGTTGTAATAAAAATGACTTCACAATAGACATTTCTTTTACCATACATTTCGTTAATAAAGCACTCATTGTTCAAATATACTGTTTTATTTCATCCACACGTAAAATAAGAATACTAATTATACCTGTATAATTAAAAGTACATAATATACTGTGTTTGGTACATAGACTGGACCTTTTTATAGAGGATATAACTTGTTCTTCACTTACTTTTTTATAATACACCCAATATTTGATTTTACAGTATTATTATTATATAAAAATAATTATTCGCACAAAAAAATCGTAAAACAAATATAAAAGAATTATTAAAAAGCGTCTTCTAAAATACAAAATGAATCTTAATTAGGTAACTGAAAAACGCAAGTCAGATAAGGTGTTTTCCAATCTGTAAGTTTTATTTAGGAAATAAATTCACTCGTCGATTTCGGGTAATTAGTAGTAGCATCTTAAATATTTTGTTTTATTCCCATACTTTAAAATGTTTAAATACGTAAAATATGTAGGGTGGAATTCCCAAAAACGCCTAAACAGTTTCGTCCCATACATTGAGCACCAGCGCCTCTCGCGGAATCTATTAAGAACTAAAACTCTGGTGCTCAATGTATGGGACGAAACTGTACGTATGATCGAGTAAGTAAACTGCAGGAACTCGTGCTAGAGGCACAGGTTTAGGCTGTGCTGTTATTGATCAGACCTGAAAACTGTGATATTGTCTGATTGGGATCGGGACGTTTCGATTGACAATAGATACACCGTATTTTTAAATTAATAGTTTACAAGAACAAAATTTATTCTCTCAATGGTCTGCTATCATTTCTTAATCAGTAATTTTCTAATCAGTAGTTTGCTAGAATAAAATTTATTTGCTCAATGGTCTACTTTCATTTTATATCTCCAAATATGTTATGAACAGGTAAATAACTTAATCCATTATATTACACATACATATAATAAAATTGTAGGAAAGTCAAAACTGTACATTGAATATTTTTAATATTTTTATACTTGGGGCGTTATCTACAATCGATATCGAAGCCAAAAATATAGTTTTAAGAATTTTTATCTGTTTGTGATGTATGTCTGGGCTAAACTCAAAAAGTACTGCATGGATTTACTTCAAATTTTGCATAAATATTACTAAGAGGTCGGGTCAACATATTTTGCATAAATATTATAACGGCCATAACATATTATCACGCTATCACCTACGAACGAGGAGCTGTGATAATTTATAAAATTTAACGCGGGTAAAACCACGGGGAGCGACTTATTATTTAAATAAAAAGATTTCGACGCGTTCGAACTTTAACCGTGACATTAGACTACTCAGTACATAGTCATAATAAATCAATTGGCACCAAAAAGTACCTACCTACATCCGCAATTTATATCGAATCCAAAATAGTGTCGCTATGTTAGTATTACTGCACTCCGATGATAGATTCGATGGAGAAGGACAACTTCTGTCGCTGTGGTTGGTTGTGTTGTTGCACGGGGGCGTACGTGGTGAGCAGAGCTGCCAGCAAGTTTCGGCAAAGCAGCGCGGCGGGCGGGGGCGGCAGTGGAGCCCCGCGCTCCAGTTCCACGTCTGCGAAAGCCCTGCGCCTCCGCACGCGCTCGTTCCATGCAGGATCATTGGAAAATATCCTATCGCCGCTACCTGTTGACAAGTTAATAAACATTCAGAATTTATCCGTACGTTATTATTAGGGTACCGCAAGACCGGCAATTGTGAAGCAGTAGACGTTATTCAGCTGGCATGATGATGACGATGTATTACCAAATTTTTTTTTATAAAGACACATCCAGATGTACTCAAAAAAATATTCCAATTCAAATTCTTACTACTGTTTACTACTAAAGTAAAGACGCCAGCACATCAAGCTACCCCAATCTGTCAAATTTCCATTGCTTTTGTGATAAAGTTGAAAATCTATAAAAGCAATTTGACAGATTGCTGGCGTCGTTGCATGTGCTGGCGTCTGTACTAATCGAACAAGAATCTTATCATCGTACAATTAACACATCGTACAAAGCACAACTAGACTCTGAAGAGCCACACAAGTAGTCGTCCTGTTCGGGGAACCCGAAACAAGAGGACGCCGAGATAATAGCGAGGCAGTAGGTACATCATCATTTTCAGGAATTATGTAACATCAAGGCCGCCTTATAATTTCAATCAATCAATAAAAAATCAATTAGGTATCATCGAGGAAGTAAACTACATGAACTTGTGGGAAACATGCTGGTCGGGGCCTCGTTACTAGGCATCTCTGCGCTCTCGTGTTTCGGCGTACCCGCACAAGACAACTAGGTATTTGTGTGGCCTCGCTGAATCTCGGTGTGCTTTGTGTTCGACAATTGCATGGTAATAAAGTCCCCGGCCATACAAGGACTAAACTCATTAGTGCAGGCGTTTACTTAAACATAGATATGTGATAGGCCCAGGCATGGGCAACATATACGGTGCATTTTAAGATCTTTGGAAATCCCTAAGTTAAATGGCTCGGGTTTGATTTTGATTGCGCAAATCGAACAAAGCGTTATTGTTTTATAATCTAATCTGCTCAGTACCTATCGAGTATCGAGTTGTATATGTCCGAGATAGAACAATGAAAGAAGATGATCGAATATACCTATTGCTTTCTACGCTTCTATGAAAAATAAGTAAATAATAAGTAGATATGCTTGAAAAAATCTAATCAAGTTAAGCAAAAAAAATATGTAAGTAGGTATTCAAATTATTATAGTTCAAAGTGAAAGAGAAGCTGCTTCACTACGAATAATATCCATGGATGGAAAGCGTGCAGTCTCACTAGGCGTAGGTAGGTTAGTGCGCCGACGCCACACTACTTTATGTATAACAACACATCAGATAAGATACTTTTATGACACCCATCATTTGTCAAAATAGTGCTCCAGCCATAATTTCGGGTACTACGGCCAATCTCTACGGACACTAACTATATCCTGCGTAATTAGTTTCCGTAGAGAATTGCCACAGTGACCGAAATAAGGTCATATGATAATGTTGTACAGTCGTACGGGACCGACAGTTTAAATTGATCTCCTAGGCACGAAACTTTCAGGCTCTGGGCTGCTATTTTCTTGACAGAAAAATGTCAACAACACTAGGCCCAACCCGGATTTAAAACTCAGGACCTCGATATTGATGGTTGAACACGTTATCCGCTATACCAAAAAGTGCAAGCAGAACATAAAAAATGTCTATAAAGAACAAACAGCTGCTACAGACTATTTAGTTACAAAGTTCTGCGTAAATCTCATAAGAAACATGATTAATGCCCGACAACTATAGCAACTGTTACTTCTAGTCACCCTGCTCATAAAGATATACATTAAAACAAATATTATCGAGATGTCATAAGCGTAGTGTCTTGGCACCCGCTAAGCTATCATTCAACAGGACGGAAAGACATGTTTACAGTCAACAGTATTGCTGTTACCCGATACCCCGACAAAGAGCCGCCTCCGCCTCCTCTTGTAAAACAATCTTCACACTTTTTTAGTGTCCATAAAAATAGTTAAAAGAAATTTTAGTTTTTCTTTTTAATAGACAGTGAAATGTTGCCGAGTGTTAGATGACAGCTTTTGTTCTGTAATGAAGCGGGGACATTTTCAAGAGTCGTTCAAATTTTTTATTACTCATGAGCTCTATTTTTGATTTGTATGTTTTGTGCAATATGGGGAACATGTTATATTACAAAAAAAACACTGTCGTTGTCGACCGTAATTATATTTATTATATTAGACTTTTTTGATGTCTTCTTAATTGTATAGTTTAAGCAAATCAGATAGAAACCACATATTATTATGTTTAAGTGATTTTTAATTGCAAAATAAGCCTTTATTCATCTTTCATCACCTACTTCTCTTGTTGATCCAGCGGTAGGGCGTTCAATCGATAATTCTGGGGTTATGGGTTCAGTAGGGCCAGAAAGAGTTTTCGGCCCTTCGATCTTTCGGCCAAAATAACTGGTGAAGGTATTACAACACCGTGCCTCGGGCCGTGGGTAGATTGAAAACGTGCAAAAGACATTTTATTTTCAGTAGAAAATAATAATCACCAATATAAGTTGTTAATGTAAAGAATAGAAAAGCCTTTAATAATATTTTTTAACATGATAATTTTTATTTTTATAACAATAGATACTTCGTTTACTTAGTAGCAAATTGTACCTAGTCTAAACCTTAAGGATTTTCAAAAATCAAAACTTATCAAACTTGTACAAATCTATTGCCGATCTTTTCTATTGTTCACACTTTTAATTAATGTTGCCAATTTGGTAGAAAAACATAAATGTGTTTTGCACACATTTAACCTAACCGCAGCCCTTAAATCGGTCCAAAGGTACCTGATCACTCTCTCGGTTGTGTCTTAGTAGTTTACACATGCATATACCTACTTGTGCTAAGTATATAATATTACTATAATGTTTTAGGCTGTCGTAGTTAATCGTAGAAATTCATCCAAGAACATCATACTATACTTCCCCTGCTATCCCTCTGTCGTTAATGATAACAATAATAAAACCACGTAGGTACCGAAGTAGTAGATAAGCTTCCTTTTCAAGATATACAATTTTAACTCTCTCGTTGGTCCAAAACAAATATTTATCCAGCTAATTCGCATTTAGCGTTTCACGGGTGAGAAACGACACACTCGACAGTGTCGGCTCGATTACTACAATAACATGCAACCGAGTGCGGACGACACCCCGCGCGGGCGCAGATTCATTTCATTTTAAAATAACCGTTTTCACGTTATGAACGTGAATACACGTAGCTATAGCTTATTGTTCGAACACATATTTGTAACTTTACAAGTCTGGGAGCCTTTGCATATTAAGTAACTAAGGAGTTTTCATATAAATTTGTTTGGATTCGTAATGGTCGAATTTATGCTCGCAAAGACGAAAATAGCCAGGCTTTATTAATTAAATCGACAGAAAGTCTTAAATTTATCAGTAATTGAGTTATGTTAGAGCCGCAGAGTCAATGTTATTTTGTGCTTTTTTGTATTACAAATGTTTGAGTTTTATTACCAAAATGTTCAAGGTCTAAGAACAAAAACTAATGAAGTTTATAAAAACATATCTAATTCTGATTATAAAGTAATAGCTTTCACTGAAACTTGGCTAAACTCAAACATTTCAAATAACGAACTATTTAACAGTAATAAATACAATGTGTATCGTAGGGATCGACTCTGTTCCAAAATGTCAAAACAAGATGGAGGTGGGGTTCTACTAGCAATTTCGACGGATATACCATCTGTTCGGTTATTAAACTGGGAATCGGATATTTAATGTATTTGGGTAAATTTACAAGTAGAAGTGAACAATAGATCAAAGAAGCTCTTAGTTTGTGTTGTGTACTTACCCCCTCCGGTCAGAGCAAATACTCTATCGCGCTTCTTAGATATTTTGGAAAATGCCATGTCTCAAGCCGATGATGTGTTGATTCTTGGAGATTTTAATCTTGGGTGCATAGAATGGACCAAGACGGATGGTCATAGCTCCATGACACCAGACAAATACAGCTCAACACTAGGTTACATGTTTGTTGATTTCTTATTTACTAATGATTTATATCAAATTAATAGTATTGCAAACGATCATAATCGGTTTTTGGATTTGATATTGTGTAACTTACAGAGTGCCTATGTAACTAAACCACTTGAACTATTAACAAAGAGTTCATCGCATCACCCAAATCTATTGGTGACTATTCCCTATACTAACATACATAATTTAAAGCCTAAAAGTAATATAATATACAATTTTTATAAAGCTGATTATTGTAAAATTAACTGTAAGTTAAAACATGTAGATTGGCAAGAGAAATTTTCTACTTGCGGTAACGTTAATGAAATGGTGTCTGAATTTTATGAAATAATAACTTCGTTAAGGAATGAATTTGTGCCAAAGCGCCTTGTGGCTAAGTCAACTCGTCCTGTGTGGTTTTCTAAGAATCTAGTTAAATTGTTATCCGAAAAAGATAAGAGCCGAATTAAATTTCGTAAATATAAAAACCCTAGAGATGAATTAGAATTTAAGTTACTTCGAAGTAGATGCCACAAACTTTTCGATAAATGTTATAACGATTATAAACATAAAATAGAAAATAATATAGTTCATAATCCAAAAGCATTTTGGTCATTTATCAAAAGCAAACGAGATACCAAATCATGTACTCCTGGGACAATGAACTTGGATAACACGGTGGTGGAAACTGGTCCCGACATAGCTAACCTATTTGCGCGACATTTTTCCTCAGTTTATTCTAATAACAATGATGATATCCCGATGGAGATTCCAGCTGATATTAAAAACCCTGGAAATCGCGTGGTCTCTAAATTAATATACACAGAAAGAGAAGTTTTAAATAAAATAAGAGGACTTGATGTATCTAAAGGGGCAGGACCCGATTTTTTTCCACCGCTTTTTGCTAAACGGTTCATGCATGCTCTAGCTTTACCTCTAACCTTGATTTATAATCGATCTCTCACAGATGGAATTTTTCCTGAAGTATGGAAAAAGGGTCGCATAGTTCCCATTTTTAAAAAAGGAGATTCATCTTCTGTAAAAAACTATCGACCAGTATCAATACTTTCATGTTTTGCAAAGTTGTTCGAGTCCCTAATATGCCCAGCAGTTTCCGGGGTCATTCATGACCGTATATCTGACTGTCAGCATGGATTTATACCCGGTCGCTCAGTTCAAACCAACCTGATTGCGTTTGTGTCAGATATATCTCAACTAGTTGATAAAAGGCTACAGGTAGACGCAGTTTATACCGATTTTAGTAGCGCCTTCGATAAGGTAAATCACTTATTATTACTAAGAAAACTAAACGCTTACGGCATCAAAAATCCACTCCTACAGTGGTTTCAATCTTATCTACAGAGAAGACCCCAGGAAGTAGTTATTAATGGCTATAAATCTGAATGCTTTTATGCCACCTCCGGAGTTCCACAAGGTTCCCACTTGGGACCGATCCTTTTTTTGGCTTTCATCAATGATATATCCTCTCATATAAATAACTGCAAGTTTTCAATGTTTGCAGACGATTTAAAGATATATAGGTCTGTCAAATCAGGCAATGACAGCAAGTTGCTTCAAAATGATCTGGATAATATATATAAATGGTGTCAGTCAAATTGCATGACTCTCAATATTAATAAGTGCTACCATATTAAATATAGTAGATTAAAAAAACCACTTGTTACTAAGTACGAGATTGGCGGCGCGGCCCTAGTTGAGGTAGATGAAATACGCGATCTAGGAGTTATTATTGACAAGGCTCTTTCATTCAAGTCACATATCAATACAATAGTATCCAAAGCTGCAAAAATGTTAGGTTTTTTAAAACGAACAACTAAAGGCTTCCATAATATTACAACAAAAATTTTATTGTATAACACGTTGGTACGCAGCCATCTCGAGTTTGCCTCTAGTGCCTGGAACCCGTATTATTCGGTACATTCGCAGAGGGTGGAGGGTATCCAACGATCATTTACAAGGCATCTTGCTTTCAACACTCACGGGTTCTCACATAGTCAACCATACAACCACAGACTATCATATTTTAAAATGATAAGTCTTCATAATAGAAGAGTGATGTTGAGCATGGTTTTCTTGCATAAATTAATTAATGGGAGTTTGAATTGTAGTGACTTAATATCAAGCGTGTCGTTGTCAGTGCCTTATAAATACCCTAGAAATCGCATACAGAGACTATTCTTCGTTCCGACGGCCAAGACTAATCTCGGCTCACAATCTCCTTTGGCACGAATTTATTCCGACTATAACTTTTTGTCTCAAAGAATTCCTGATCTCGATATCTTCGATGATGGCATATCAGAGTTCATTAATAGAATAACTGATTACTTTAATAATAATATTATGTAATATATATACCGTTCACGTTACTATTAATTTATATTTGTTTGTTTAGCTCCTAATTCATTTAGTTTAATTTAGATTTACGTATAAATTGTCGTTACTTACAAAATTAGTGCAAATGCTATGTACGCCGTTATTGTGATGCATATCCGACAATGTATTATATAGATGTTATTTAACTGTGTACTTATAATATGTGTCATGTGGCAGTACTTTAATAAATAAATAAAATAAATAAATAACTAGCTGTGCCCCGGGTTTTACCCGCGTTAAATTTTATAAATTACCACAGCTCCTCCCCCGTAGGTGATAGCGTGATAATATGTAGCCTATATGTTGACCCGACCTCTTAGTAATATTCATGCAAAATTTGAAGTTAATCCATGCAGTACTTTTTGAGTTTAGCCCGGACATACATACAGACATACAGACAAAAATTCTAAAAACTATATTTTTGGCTTTGATATCGATTGTAGATCACACCCTAAGTATCCTTTTTAATAAATATTCAATGTACAGTTTTGACTTTCCTACGATTTTATTATATGTATAGATTATTGTTAGATATGTTTGCCGTGAGTCTGGGTGTAATTATCTATATAAGTATGTGCATACAAAAGAAAAGTAGTATATGTATCAGTCATCTGGTTTCCATAATACAAGCTCTGCTTAGTTTGGGATCAGATAGCCGTGTGTAAAAAATTATATTATTATTATATACCTACCAATGTGGTTAGTAAAGCAATGTTGGGAGAGTACTACAAAAGTCTATGGGCTACAAATATAGTAAATAAAATTCGTGATGATGTATTGCCTCATAATAGAAAGCTTTTAGACAAAAAGCCGCCTACCTAGAACGAAAACGTTGTGCTGTCACTATGTGCACTATGTGTGTGCACATAGTGCCCGTTTTCGTTAGCGTGACATATCTTAGGCACTGTCATTCTTGGGCGGTCGTGTTTTTACTTTATATTAGCTTCACTCGTATCAACTCGTAAACAGATATAAGAAGTCGTTTATCATATTTAGTTCTCATTGCATCAATTTTATACGATGCGTATGTATATCTATATGATGTACAGACGCCAGCACATCTAAGGTACCTGCGGCAAATAAGGCCCGGAGGGTAATAAAGCCCACATTTGAAAACTCGCGCTAAAATATTTCAATTCCGCTTCGAACTTGACTCACAGATGCACAAGACCGTTAGGTTCGCTGTGTTGGTAGCGCGCGCCCGCCGCGCGCCGCTATCTTGCCAGTAGTGAACCATTTGTGACAGGGTGCGCTACACCGCTCGGATTTATAAAATTTGGTGATAAAGAAATGTAAGTATTTTGATTTACTTGTTATTAAGCTATAAAGTAACGTAATTTTATTAAACATTAGACATCAAATTAGTTATTTTCTATGTTATTAATCAAAAATAAGTGTTTAATTTCGTTCTAAATTGATGATTTTATAAAGCATGTTATGCGTCTAATAAGGCCCACTACAGTAGGTCATGGGCCTTATTAACAGACCTTTGTTATACAACTTGATTTTTGTTTCTGCTCACAGATCGAATAAAAATGCCTCCACGTCGAGCTCCGTGGACTCAAGAAAACTTGCGTTCTGCTATGGCAGGGCAACGAGGGCAGTTGACGCAGCGTGGTGCAGCAGAACGCTATAATATACCTAGACGTACGCTAAGGAACCACTTGAAAAGTGGAAATACAATGCGATGTTTAGGACGCCGTTCAATTATGACTGAAGCTCAAGAATGTGATCTTGTCAACAGAATCATAAGATTTGCAAATATAGGGATGCCACTTACTCCAAAGCTTATTCGCAGACAAGCATTCATCTTTTGTGAAAAATATGAGCTAAAACATAACTTCAACGCAGACATTGGCCTTGCTGGCAAAGACTGGCTAAAGATGTTTTTGAAACGGCATCCAGAAATTTCAAAGAGAAAGGCACAGTTCATGAATCCAGCTAGGGCGCAAAAGCTAAACAGGCCAATCGTTAGCCAACACTTCTCAGAAATAAAAAAAAATTATGACGAGCTTGAAATTATAACAAACCCGCAACGACTTTACAACATAGATGAAAAGGGATGTCGGTTGACTGTTCATAGTCAACAGACTGTTCTAGCACAAAGAGGAGCTCGACGAGTCCATTTAATAGCGCCAGAGCATGCTCAAAATGTCACGATCGCAATGTGTGTCAATGCTGTCGGGACCGCTATTCCACCGATGATAATATTTAAAGGACAGAGGCAGAAACCTGAATTCAGTGACAATTTACCCGCGGGGAGTTTCGTGAAGATGTCAGCAAAAGGGAGCATGACAACTGAACTATTCGTGGAGTTCATTAAACATTTGGCAAAATATAAGACTCAAGGAAAAATTTTGTTGATCTTCGATGGAGCGTCATCGCACTTAGATTACACGATCGTTGAGGAAGCAGACCGGCATGACATAGTCCTTTATTGTCTCCCGAGTAATACTACGCACGAGCTGCAACCTCTGGACAAATCTGTGAATAAGTCGTTTGAACATTATTGGGATCAAGAGGTTTTAAGATACATGTACCAAAATCCTGAAAGACGCATAACGAAAACCAGTTTTAATACAATTTTCACAAAGGTGTGGTCACAGTGTTTGACTCACGACAATGTAGTAAACGGTTTTCGAGCTACGGGCTCGTACCCTTTCAACCCTGACATATTACCTGACGAGGCATTTGCTCCATCAATTTTAACAGAGCTGCCTCCACCAACAGAACCCAGCGCTTTAGTAGGCTCAGACACAGATCATCCAGATAATTATACTGTCAATCAGCCAGAAGAACAGCTTCGAAACGAGGATGATTCTCAATCTCGTTTAGAGCAAGTTCCTGATTTACCCGAGAAAAGTCCTGCTCAAAGCGCCATGGATCTAAATAATTTGTCGGTCTTAACTAACCAAGAGCATAAAGACACTATTCAATCATCTGAAAAAAATTTGAATGATGTAGAAACAACACCAAAGAAGGCACAAATCATTGTTACTCCGACCCAGTCACCGAAACCATCCACTTCAGGACTTCACAGGGCTCCTATATATCGTCGTCCCATAATTTACAGCTCAGGATCCGAGACAGACTCTGAAACAAATATTGAATTGCAGATAACACAACTGGCATTAAACAAATCATCACTGGCCATGGATAATATATATGGTTCTGAAGAAAATATCGAAGACAGCGATGACTTTGGTTCTGATGACAACGTACCTTTGGCGAACGTCAAAGACAATAAATTTAGGTCTCCTTTTCAAGAACTACTGCCAACGCCAAACTACGCTGTGACAAAGAATAAACCTAGGAGAAAAGCTATCAATTATAAAGGCCAACGAGTCACCAAAGATCTGTTTAAGGAACAAGAAACATTGAAAGAAAATAAGTTGACAAAGAAAAGAAAACCCAAAGAATCAGAGAAGAAGACTGAAAATGAAAAAAAGAAACGATCTAAAGGGGATAAAAGAAAAAGAAGCAATCTATCGGTAGAGGAATCTTGGTTCTGCCCAGCTTGCAATGAAAATCGTGTGTCTGATATGAGACAGTGTGTTAAATGCAGAATATGGTACCACGAAGAATGCCTAGGGCTAACCAAAAATGATAAAGATTTTTTTTACTGTCAAAACTGTGATGAATAAGTATAGTTCCCAAAGGAGTACCTATTTTTCCTAAATATTTGTGTGTATAATGGTAAATTCTTAGTGGTTGAAGTACGATAACTTCTAAACTAATTTAATTCCAACAGTTCCTAATCAAAAGTCTGATTTAGAATATGTTATTACTAGTCTTAGTATAAGAAATTTTGTGATAACTTAATAAGTGGCCTGGGGGATAAAAAGGCCCATTGTTATTATCTCTTATGATTATGTGAAGAAAACATTTTTATTTGTTCTATTAGCTGAAAAGTGCCATAAACGTTATGTTTCGTTGATTATTTCATAAGAAAATAAAAAAATATTTATGGGCCTTAATTTACTATGGTAGTTTAATAAGGCCCACGGTAAGTGTTTTTAAAAATGGTTATGTTTCTTTCCATACTGATTTTTGTATTACTATTAACCTTTTATTTTAATTGCAAATAAATAAACATTCATATGAACTAGACTTCTTTAATTTTTTTACAATAATTTCAGAGTTATTTGGTTTTAAAGTTAGGTGGGCCTTATTTGCCGCAGGTACCTTATTCAACTTTATCAATCCGTTTTACTGTATTGTCTTACCTTTGTGATTTAGTACCTAACTACCTAATTATAAGAATTCTAATATGTTATTATAATGCCAGTTTTTTTGGTATAAAACAAAACAACTCATTAATAAACGCCAACATTTGTATTGAGTTTATTTAGTTTTGGGATGGGGTTGACTGACATTTATGACTACCCGTTAATTATTCTTAGCACTTTTCAAAGAAGTACCAAGTGCCCTATTATTAACTACAGTTTAGCTAACTTTACGGCGGCCACTGCTTACGTTGAGCCCATGTTGATTTATATTATTCTTTGAATGGTACTAACTTTCACGAAGTTACTTTTCCATATGCCTAAAGCAAGGCCGTATTTCTAAGAAGCGGTCAACAACCTAAGTATTCAAAATTAATTCTACTTAATGGGAGGTAGATACTAACTGTAGCAAAAACAAACATAAAAAAACACAAACGAAGCAAAACTAATCTACAAATTTTACACGAGTGCACTGCTGTCATCGTCAGATGAACCATCGTGTGGCGTCGTTAAGAGGCTGACAAGACCTAATTTGATTGTATGACACTAGTCTCGGGTATACATGCAAATACAAGTGAAAATGAAATTAAACAGAAAACTATAAAAAAAAACAGTTTAAAATATAAAAAATATATCAGTAATTACGAGAAAAATAAAATGTTTATGACAAATCTAACACAGCAATGTTTTTGCTAACCATAAATTGCACTACATATTAGGTAGTAGTAATGTAAATTTATATGAAGTTTGAATTTTTGTAAGTATTAAATATTTTAGAGGTGCCTTTCTTTCTATAGAGCGTAGGTAAATAGTTGAATCCCGTTATAGGACCAACGGTAGGTATTTTGCAAATATCTATACTCTGTCGAATTTGGCGTACCTATAAGTATGTTTTTGAACTACCTCGTTGTTCAGTTGCTATCTTGGCATCTTAAGAGTTAGGTAATAATAGAGAGTGCATTAAATGCCTACAAGTCGACTTGGTTAACCCACAGGCTAATTAGGCACAAGAAGCGTGTGGGGGCGCTGAAAATTAATATTGATTTATAATATACCTAAGTATTTTTAAAATATTACTCCAGTAATTATAATTTAAAACTACATTCTTGAATTCAATATTGCTTTTATTTAATCTATGACCACTGACAACCAACTAAACAAAAATTACTAGTCCTCGCGGAAGGTACCTCACCCATTCAGGTAAAAGATCGATCCCCACAGAACTGACAAATTATTATTGGATGGGAATCGAACCCACGGCCTCTGGCGTGTAGCAGTCAGGGTCACTAGCCACTAGACCAACAGACCTGTCAAACGAGATTCAATTATTAAATGCGTTAAATAAGTTCCATCAAATTACCTAATAAATAGGGGATCAGACTAATTTTAATAAACAATTGAACTTTAAGTATTCGAAATAATTAAAATGATTGAGGAAAGGTGTTGCCATTTCATCGATGCAAATGCTAACGCATAATAGGGGTCATGGAAATAGGCATTCTCTCGGCTGGCGAGTAGGCTATGATATATCGGATTATGTACAGTATCACAAGAGTTTCTAGTAACCGTGACTTCTCCTAGATAACTTGTGATATTGACGTGCGGATCGTCTAAGTCGCTCCCGGGACGACAGTATGCTTTGTAGTTAATTGGTTAGCACCGCAGTTACGAGTACCTAGTTGGTGCAGCCTTAATGCGGATATTACGGGCCTCTACAAGATGAAAGCGCATAGATAAGTATCCCCGCATCGATCTAAGCTAAATTATATACCTAATTATTGTAGATATGTGTGCGTGTTGTGAGAAAGCTTAGATAGTATAATTATCTACTGCGTACCTACGGGTGCACAAATTCACCAAAAGGACATTAGGTAGGTACCTACATATTATTAATTTAAATTAGATACCTGTATCTACTGGTTACTACGCCTAGGTTCCGAATTAAATAATTGCTTATGGCAAAATTAGGTACTTTAAAACAATATTTCAATAATAATTTTAGTTATCCCCTAAAAATACCATCTGATGTATTTATAGTTAAAGTTGTGGTTCCGTTAATTAGAGCCTTGGACATAGCCCAATAGGTAATATTAACTACTCAGTGTAAAGTAAGGACAGTGTTTCCTCCAGGCCGAATTTCTAATTTCTTCTTCAGGAGACTAGCCAACTGCGCATGACATATTATAGTGCACAAGTGTGTGAGCAAACACAGGGGCACTTTCTATTCCAACAGTGTCATGATCCGATGGGACGACTAGCGACAGGACCGACGGCTTTACGTGGTCTCAGAGGCACGGGGGAGTAATACCGCCAACTCCCATACTTCGGGCTGATACTGAGAAATTTTCTCAACCGAAAAATCCCAAAATCACTTTTTGGCTCGACCCGTTATTTGAACCCAGGACCTCGTTATCTGCGGTTGAACACGCTACCTCTAGACCAACGAGGCAGTAAGGAAAGTATAGGTATAATCAAGACGCTGCTACTCACTATAAACTGGGGTTTGTATAGGGAATGTCCTCGACATCTGCATGCACCGAAGTCGCGCGCGGTAGGCACGCTTGCGGGCAGCCAGCGCAGCCGCTTCCCCGTCCCGAGTGTCACCACCTCCTGCACCTTGCTGTCTGCGCAGCGCCACCTGTACCCATATTACGAACAAATTATAAGATCATCCTGCTATCAAGTCGAAAAGATAGCACTGATATCATTTAGTTATTTATCTATACATATAATAAAATTTTACGAAAGTCAAAACTGTACATTGAATATTTTTTTTAAAAGGATACCTACTTGGGCCGTGATCAACATAGATATCGAAGCCAAAAATATAGTTTTTAGAATTTTTGTATGCGTGTCTGTTTTTGTGTAGGTATGTATGTCCGGGCTAAACTCAAAAAGTACTGCATGGATTTACTTAAAATTTTGCATGAATATTACTAAAAGGTCGGGTCAACAGCTACATATTATCACGCTATCACCTACGGAGGAGGAGCTATGATAACTTATAAAATTTAACGCGGGTAAAACCGCGGGGCACAGCTAGTAAACTATAAATTATAACCTAACCGTTAGAAAACCCCCGAGTTCAACTATAATTACATAATTTTGGAAAAGAGCTGATATTATTAGCCTGCTGGCCCGATATTAACCACACATAGATAAGAACTACCGCAAGGAAACTGTCTTTCAAATGAAAAACCGCATCGAAATCGGTCCATTCGTTTGAGAGTTACGATACCACAGACATTTTGGGTCGGATAAATATCTAAAAATACATGATTTGGTATGTGCAAGTGCTTGTTTATGATAGGGTCTTCACCATGATTTTCGTATGCCCATGTTTGCTAAGAATGTATATATTTTTTTAATGTTTTCTATTTGCAATTAAGTTGGGAAAGTAATACATAAACTATTATTAATTTCAAATCGGTGGCAAGAAAAAAGGATGCCTACGGTACCTTGATCAATGCCGTAAAAAGCATTTTCTGCGCCACTGCTTGTAAGTAGGTAGGTACTTAAGTATTTTTTAAATAAGAGCTAAAAAATAATAATTTTTATGTAGGAATTATAGTATCTAAATGTGAATGACTTGTGGACTGTTTTATCTTATAAACTTAGCTAGGTAGGTACATTTTATTTAGGTGTTTAATTTATGCATTTTAATTGGCATACCTGTGCAGCCATGACTCGCTGCCGCTCGAGAACCAGAAGGCAACCAGGACAGCGACAGTCGCGCCACCGACACAGTCGCTTGTGTCCTTTCAAGCACGAGATGACGCCGTGGTTGCGGCACCGCGCACACTTCGGCGTCCGCAAAGCCTTCCGACATGCACCACTTCGCTCACTTTCCGACACAACTTCATTCTGCATTTTGTTTATTCTTCATACAATTTAATCCAACACCCACTATATTTCATGTCATGCAAACCGATCCCGACGATTACAGAGTTATTAATGAGGCGCGACAGCGGTTCATATGTTGACGCTGAAATAACTTTTCAGAGATTGACGGCTGTAAAGTGGATTTCTAATAAAGTAGTTCTGAGGTTCGCTCGCCCCGCCCAGGCAGGCTTCGTATTGGTCGAATGCAATGTGGGCGGGCGGCGGCATACAAAAGCGACCGTTTGTATTGAATGTTTTATTTTTCAAAAGCAAAATGTTACATTAAACGTTTAGATATTTTTATAATTGAAAGTGTGTTTGATGGTTTACAAGAAAAACTATCATTCTCCAGTAAAATAATCATAAACTTTTATTTCAGTTTATTAACAGCTTAATGACATAAGAGTTACCTAGTTCGTGGTCTCTATACCTAGGTAGTTAGGTACCTAATACGATATATCGTTTCATCATTTCTAGAATTATAAAGTACCAACATTTTGTTGTTTATATTCAAATAAAAGATAAAGAGATAGGTAGAAAGATAACTTAAGTAATTAATTTATATAAGTACCACTAAGTACCTAGTACCTACCTTTTTTATAAGGCAGAAGCCGCAGAAGGAATGCCTACGCATTGCATTTGGAGAATGTGGGTGGGTAGGTACCTACTTATGGTGGGCATGCCCACCATATCTAAGTAGGTATGCGTCAAGAAATTTCTAGATTCTGGGCTTCCACTGGGGGATTTTTTCCTCAGAAGAAACGATTACTCTTTTTGGCTCGATCCAGAATTTGGACCGTTTATACCATAAATGTCATAGTTACAGGTAGTAAAATATATGAAGAAGTATATTAAACAATACGAAACACGTAACAATTTAATCGTGAAAATGATATTCAATCTCGAGCGGCGATTGCCAATTAACTCTCATATTTCCGCCGTCCCTGTCCACTGCCTAGCTACAGTTACTATTTCCGATATTATCCTTAACTAAATGTACTTCTCTATTGACTTGTGGTAATAAGAATGATATTTTTGTTGTTAGTATCTTTATAACTTATAAGTAAATTGCCTGTATAAAGTGACCTCATTGAATAGACACTTATTATTATATTTGAACCGGGATAAAACTGGGTGTATTGTGACGACAAGTATCTATTGTTTTTAGGTAGGTATACTTAGGTATTATATGGATCGTCTAAGTTGGTTAATGGGTTCGCCCGCCCGAGGAAAAAAGTCCATGTACTTAGTATGAACGCCGACGTAGCAGTAGTAAGGCGAATATTTTAACCACTACACGTTCAGTCAAAACCTCTCCACAAACTTAATAATATCTACATAATGATACAATGACACATTCTACTAAGGGGGATGGTTAGTTTTCAATAGCACAGGGTGGGTAATTAAATTCTTTTTTACAGCGTTAAATCTGTCGTCGCTTAATAATATATAGATACCTGGATAACTATACTTATATAGATAGGTATTAGTTTTCAACAGGTTGTTACATATTCTTAAGAACAGGTCTTCCACTGTGTTGTTTCAGCAAGACGGGACTGAGGATTTAAGAATCACAAAGGGTAAGCTGAACCAAGCCGTTATTCGATTCAATAATTATAAATATAATCCCTGGATGCCTTCTTTAGTGTAGAGCATTACATACTCTGCCCATACAGAGGCAAGACTCTCACGAGGGTGAAGCCACAAACAAAACGTCATTAGACTCCCCTTCAACCTGCTTTGGCTCAAAGCGTTGCTTTTACTGAAGTGCAAGCAATGTATCTATTATTTATATATCTAATGGAATAGAGCAGAAAAACACTTCTTTCTTCTGCTATTTTTGGCATTGTCTTGTGTGGCATGATTAGTCCATGTAAGTATATAGAAAGTAGATTGTAAATAACAAATGCTAGAGATTGAGTGAGTTTAAACGCACTCAACCCTTAGCAACGCTATGAAATAAAATACTTAAAAAGCTATTGAATGTATGGCCAGCATTATTATTATAACTAATAATTTCTTAATTCTGAGGTGTAGTAGAAACAGTTGCGATGGACGAGTTTACTGTAAAACAAAGGATAGGTACTTGCAGTTGCTGTAAACCACTCTCATTTTTCACGACTATGTATCTATGTACCTACGCACTGCGGATCGTCTTAAAATTACATTACGAGTGACAACTGGATACTCTACGTCATCCACCATACTCAACTTACGTATTGTTTATGTACGTATGCGTTAGCATTTTTTTTCTTTTCCTTAATAAATTCGTACACCTTTTGTATTAAATTTGTACACCATCCATAATAAATTCTGGGCCATCCAACGCAAATACATAGTTTGCCTGGAAGAGATCGCTTTTAGAGATAAGGCCGCCAATTGCTAAATATTGTTTTATGCATATTGTCCTGTTTATATTCGTTATGCAATAAAGTGTACTTCTTCTTCTTTTCAAATGCGACACCAACCCTTGCTCCAACTTAGGTATATGCCGCTTTTAGAAATTCGGACTGCGTTAAAAAAAACTATCAGCTTAGCCGGTGAACAACATCTTATGACTTTTTCTTATCAATTCCTGTCCCCAGGATTTCTATACCTACCATCATCATCATCATATCAGCCGAAAGACGTCCACTGCTGGACAAAGGCCTCCCCCAAAGATCTCGACAATAGCCGGTCCTGCGCTATCCGCATCCAGCGATTTCCAGCGACCCGCACAAAATCATCAGTCCATCTTGTAGGGGGCCTGCCCACGCTGAGTCTTCCGGTTCGTGGTCGCCACTCAAGAACCTTTCTTCCCCAGCGGCCGTCCGCTCTACGAGCTATGTGCCCTGCCTACTGCCACTTCAGCTTGGCAATTCTTACGGCTATGTCGGTTACTTTGGTACGCCTGCGGATCTCAACATTACTGATTCGATCTCGCAGGGAAACTCCAAGCATAGCCCTTTCCATTGCTCTTTGGGTGACCTTGAGCCGCCTGATAAGGCCCATAGTGAGCGACCACGTCTCTGTTCCGTAAGTCATCACTGGCAACACACACTGGTCGAAGACTTTCGACTTGAGACACTGCGGTATTTGGGACGAGAAGATATTACGTAGCTTCCCGAACGCTGCCCAGCCGAGTTGGATTCTACGATTGACCTCCTTCTCGAAGTTGAACCTACCTAGTTGGATGGTCTGTCCTAGGTAAATATAGTTCTCTACAACTTCGAGTGCAGAGTCTCCAGCCTTAACTAGAGTGGGTGCAACATGGATGTTCGATATGATTTTCGTCTTATCCATGTTCATTTTCAGACCCACTTGTTGAGAGACTCTGCTGAGGCCATCGAGCATTGTACCGAGGTCGTCAAGGGTCTCAGCCATGACTACTATATCGTCGGCAAATCGAAGGTGGGTGATGTACTCGCCATTGGCATTGATGCCAAAGCCTTTCCAGTCCAGAAGCTTGAAGACATCTTCCAATGCAGCGGTGAACAGTTTCGGAGATATAACATCTCCCTGTCTCACACCCCGCTGCATGGATAGGTTTCGAGTTCTGGTCCTGAAGTCGCCCTGACATAGTGGCGTTTTCGTACAAACACTTTAACACCTCGATATACCGGTACTCGATTTGGCACCTTTGGAGAGACCTCAGTACGGCCCAAATTTCGATCGAATCAAAGGCTTTCTCATAGTCCACAAACGCTAAGCATAATTGCTGGTTATACTCTTCGCTCTTCTGTATAACCTGCCGCAGCGTATGTATGTGGTCTATGGTACCTACTAAATTACGGATACTAATCCTTTACGGAAACCGGCTTGTTCGGGAGGCTGGAAGTCGTCAAACCTGCGTGCGAGACGATTCGTAATGACCCTCGAAAACAACTTGTAAACATGGCTCAGCATTGTGATGGGTCTGTAATTCTTCAAGAGGGTTTTATCGCCCATTTTGAAGAAGAGCACCACCACACCCCTGTGCCATGCTTGTGGCGTTTGACTTTCTAGTATGACGGAGTTAAATAACTTCTAAAGGGCCCGTAGGATTGGTGTACCACCCGCCTTCAGAAGCTCTGTCGTAACTCCATCATCACCAGGCGCCTTATTGTTCTTAAGCTGTTCGAGAGCCATTCTAATCTCGCACAGGCTGACGTCCGGGATGTCGTCGGTGAAGTGTTGGGTTAGTCGTGCTCTAGGATCTGAGGCACAACTATCGACAGGTGACTGGGTTTTTGTATACAGCTGTCCGTAGAACCTCTCGATCTCTCCCAGCAACTCAGGTCTAGACGTGACGATTCTACCATCCTCAGTCTTCAGCTTCGTCAGTTGGCTCTGTCCAACAGACAGTTCTCTTGCAAACACTTTAGAGCCTTTGTTCCGCTCAATGGCTTCTTTAATACAATTTGTATTAAATTGGCGCGTGTCGCGAGTCAAAGACTTTGAGATCTGTCTGTTGAGCTGCCGGTATCTGGTAGCATCATCAGAGGATGTCAGAACCATTCTCCGTCTTTCGTCCATAAGCTGCAGGGTATAGTCAGATATCTTTTTCGTTCTGTTTGTACGGTGGGCCTTGAAGACCTTAGACCCAGCCGTATGGACAGCTTCTACGAGCCTGTCGTGGTATGAGTCCACTTCCTCGCAATCTGCTAGGCATTCGAAACGGTTTTGCAGTTCGAGCTGAAAGGGTTCAGGGTTTTGGATGTGGATGGGTAAAGGTCGGAGCGTAGACTTTATCAGTCGGGACCTCTGGAGCTTGACATTTAGGTTCAATGAGCCTCTCACCAGTCTGTGATCGCTCCCGGTATTAACCGTATTGATTACCTACTACTACTTGCCTACCATACTTCCATTTAAATAGTAAAAATAATAAAATTTACTTAAAATTGTAGCTATAACTTCAATATAAGTATGTCAGAAATCGACAATTTCATAAGAGTAGGTAGGCACCTACCTACTCTTTAAACTCACTATGCTGTATCCTAAGTAAGTAAGTTGATAACGGTAGTTGAAATGAAAACCTAACTATACCTATCGACATGAATGTTTCTGTATCTCCGTAATAATTGCCAACTAGCCATCTGCTCTGTTACCCTAATGAAGTATTAAGTTAATAATAACACAGACAAAGTATCGTTTGTTTCCCTACAATCGCTGTGTATTCCAAAGCATAAAGCGTTCTTTGGCGCGGTGCAATTGCGACCAAACAAACGCACTTTGTGTCGGGTTTCACTTACTACTGACACGGGTTCGTTGCGTTCATTTTGTGCCTCACCGACTTTGATTGTGCAATACAGTGTTAACAAACCAACGCGTCGTTTTATTGTAATTATCCCTGCCGAGATGAGACATATGCACCTAATTATGTTAAGAGTACCTACTTACTGAGAAAGACTTCAAGTGAGCCAGTATAATGAAGTTTCATATCAATTAACACTACTGTATATTACATGAATTTGTTTTTATAATTTTAGATCACCATATCAGCCTAAAGATTGAACTGCTGGACAAATCACTCCCCAAGTATCTCCACAGCGGAATTGTGACTATCATTTGCCATAAGAGTGGCACCTGGTAGACAGAACGGCCAGCGTAGTACGGTGATCATAGTACACAGAGACACGCTGATGCCAGATGCCAGATGCTATATGGTAGATCAGGATGCTCTCGACGGGATTGATGTCCCCGTAACACAACTCACACTTTAGGTATAAAATACCTATATACCTATACAACATAGAAAAAAATAAGGATCCAAAAATTAAAAAAAAGCATAAACAGATACTACCCCCTTCCCATACACACCTTTTGTTTAAAACCATTAAACATATAGAATACAACATGTTATTGAAAAAACAGTCACTACCCTCTTAAGTGACTGTTTTTTTCATATTTTGTAAAGAGAAAGGTTAAATGAGTTAATTTTATAATTTCATCATATTACATGTATGTAAATAGGTACTATACTTTTCTATGGCCAAACTACTAACAATTATTATATGATAGCCATCAAGTCTACCCAGGTATTTATTGAATAGGTAGGTAAAGCAAATAATACTAAAAAGAAATATAAAATAGTGATTTATAATTATATAAGTTAGGTAGACAAAAAACCGTAAAAGTTTTAAAACATTTCATAAATGTATAACTTTGGATTATATACAATTTCTCAGCTATCTCGGGTGAATATCAAGAAAATACGCCTTAGTATCGCAGCTAGCTTCTGCGAACACATCAATTCCAATAACAGATGCCAAATGTCAAATACTGGGAAAATAACAACATACCAGTTACCTTAGATATTTCGAATATTCGTAGACCGAAGCAGGGCGCAGTACCAGGGCTTATTGTTGTACAGACGCCAGCACATCAAGCTTTATTTGCCCAATTGAAAGTGTACTTTATACTTATGTGATAAAGTTGAAAATCTATAAAAAAAATTGACAGATGGAGGTGGCTGGATGTGCTGGTGTCTGTGCCTTTTTTGAATACAAATTCGATATTTATAAGGAAGCTTAACTACGTCAGATCAGTACTTTCAAAAGAAGACACTTGGTGCTCAAACATAGTATTATAATACCCTTTTCGAGTTGATGTTGTATTTTAGTATTTTTTTTGAATCCCAGGTTTTATAAAAGGTATGATGTTTCCGGAACCTTTTTCTTTTGTGAGAAGCATTCTTTCAACCAATCTTCTGACACAAGCAACGCTTTGGTCTCTCTCTTCATATCTTCTATTTCTCTGTTCACAGTTGATTTCGGTATTGCAATATGGGTGCAGTTAGCTGGATCGGTACGTAAAGTCGCTCCATACATTTTGGCGAGTGAGGTGAAAATACCCAGAGTGTTCGGAATGTGTATGACGCAGCTCCGCAAGAACGAATAGGGGTTATTCTCACCAAAAAGCTCCTTATCCATATCCAACATCTCTTGGGTGGTCAGATAAATGGGATCCTGTTAAAAATAACGAAAAATTCAAACATACATACAAACAAGTTTAATTTCACTGTTAACATCTGACTAACACTGTATTTTTATTTACTTTTGCTTGTATATACAAACCATACAATTACCATACAAGTACCTATTTCGAAAGAAATTTCTTCCAACAGACCTATACCCATTCAGAATTACATAAATATACGAATACTATAGTGTACATCCTATGAGGATGAAATGGAGAGATGGTGATAATTATGCCTTTAGAAGATTTGCTGTTACGTATATTTGGCGGAAGAGAGTATCTACCACAATCTGACGGACGAACACAGAACATCAGTTGCAGATTTTCGCTTCGCTTTTGCCGATAGGAAGGGGATTGAGGATTATGAAGGATATTGAAAAGAAGACACAATATGCAAGTGTTCCTACAAAATCGAATTGGGAACCACTTGAGATTTATTAAAGTTTGAAACATAGTAGAACTTTTACTGTCCGAATAGAAACCGAATGGATAAATTTTGTAGAAACTCAAATTTACTCACAAGCTCTCCAGTAGCGTCTAGGTAGTCCATGATGGGCTGTATCAGAGCTTGGGCAAGAGATTTTCGTTTCCAAATGTACAAATTTTTGTAGGCATTTCAGCGAGTGAAATGTGAAGAGTACCTATTTGCTGACTTCAGCAACTTTTCCAAGGTTTCAAGTTGCAAGCCATAGTAAGTCCGAAATCTTTTATTGCCTTCGTATAAACTATTAGAATACTATCTAGGCTTATTGGTGGAAAAGAGGTGGGATTTATCCTACACCGCATATTCCTACGAAATGATCTTGGACCGGGACTTCGCGGGATTTATACTAGATTAAGGGCTACCCAAAGTTTCCATCCTCAGATAAAGTAATACATTTTATTATTTTGTCCATAGACACTCCATCGTTTCGAAATTTGACTTTTAGATAGAATTTTATCTGTGGATGGAAAAATCACACGTAAATGAATTAAATAAATGTATCAGGAATTATGGATTTACTAATTTCATTTACCCGTGATATTTCATAGCTTTTTTTTTATCACAGAGGTCGACAAACGATCAAGTGGGTCACCTGATGGTAAGTGATCACCGCCGCCCATAGACACTCGCAACACCAGAGGAGTCGCGGGTGCGTTGCCGGCCTTTAAAAGTCAGCAAACAAGTCTTGCTGACCGTTCCCCGCCCAGCTCTGGCGACCTTACTCAGACACACAAGATTAAATTATTTATGTTATTATTAAGGAATGTCTTCTGTAAGGTGGAGGTACTTCCTCAGTCGGGCTGATCTTCGAGCGAAAGAGCGCTGTGCCCTACCTCTCTTAAAAAGGTAATAAAATAATTTCTAGTTCGTATTTTACTATTAAATCAGCCCTCGACTTGGAACAAATAAAATCGTGGAATTCACTACAAGTCTCACCTCTTGAATGAATCAAGGGAGAAGCACGTGTGACCGCAAGCAGCGGCTAAGACAGTCGCCTCGCCTTTTCGTGTCGCGGGGTCGAGCCATACGCCGGACAACTATTTGAGTAACCCATAAATAGTTATTCTGAGTGTGGATGTAATTTGGGTCCGTCTATTATATGTTTGTAAAGTACCCCAGACACAGTGTTTAGATTTGATTAGTGTGTCTTTTAAACTGATAGCTTTTTTTTTTTTTTTTGATAAGACAGGGGGAATGCCTACGCATGCCACCCGCAAAAAGTGTCTGCGGGTGGGTATGTCGGACTTGCACCGACTAAACCTACCTGCCGTGGACTTCTCTTGGCGCCTGATGGGGGAATCCCGGGAATGCGGGTATGCTGCTCCGGTACCCCCCTTTTTCGCCATGTCCCAGATGGTCGGGACACGTACCCTGGGGGACACGTACGAGGGCTCCGTTGGATTGCCCTCCCCTATTGCCGACTCCAGCCAGTACGGCACAGCGACTGCGCCACAAACAGATCGCTGTCATCCCGGAGCCGCTTGTACGTGGCGACAGTAGAGGACACTTATCACACTGCCGCCGCAGCCCCGAGGGGAGTTGGGCTAACGGCTGCCGCCGCCACCCCGACGCCTACGAGCGGGATCGGCTCGTTCCCGATCCCGTTCGGCGGCCTCCTTCTACAGCAAGACTGTCTCGCAGAAGGAGACCACGGCGTTTTAAACTGATAGCTAGTGATGCGTATCCATTATTTTAAGTTATGGAATCCTCCATAACTTCATTCGCCCGGTGTATCGCGCGCGAAGCGCACGCGTTTTGTTGTTCTTGCCGAGTGATTAAATATTATATCTACGTGTACCTACGTTAGTTGTTTGTAATGGAGGAAATTATAGATGATGGAGAAGATGTCAGTGATTCGGAGGTTTTGGCTAATCATCAAGTAGAACGTGAGGAAACACACATGGATAGTGTGGATGTTGAAAATACTTGTGAAGAAGGGAGAAGAAGCGTGATGAAGAGAAAAGAGAGAGAAGATGATAATAGTGCAGAAGATGATTTTATTACTGTTGTTAGAAGGAAGCCTAAGATATTTATTCGAAGTGATTCCATGGAAACCAAAGGTCACAAGAGGGTAGATCGAAATAAAAAGCAGAATGATCAGTTGGAAGATATTAATATTTATGAAGTATGTGTTACTTCAATAAAAAGTTTGCCTAAACAAATGGCTTTGGCTAAACTTCTTAGATCTGAGAACATCAAGGGGATCAGCAGAATTAAATATAAAAGTTTCAACAAAGTACTTCTTCAATTTAATGAAGAGGAGGAGGCCAATAAATTACTAGAATGTAAAAAATTGGAAGAGATGGGTTTCCGGTGTCAGAAGGTGAATGAACTCTCATTATCCTATGGAATTGTAAAAGGAGTAGACATGGAATTGAGTGAAGAAGAACTTCAGAATTTATTAGAAAGCGAGACTGAAATTATTTCTATTAACCGACTTAAAAGGTTGAACGCAGAGGGTAAATGGATCGAAAGTGAGACCGTCAGAGTTTGTTTTAAGGGCAACGTCTTACCACCACACATATACGCATTCGACTGTCGCTTTAAGGTGGAGGCATATGTGTTCCCTGTGACTCAATGTTCAGGGTGTTGGCAGTTCGGGCATGTATTTAAGTTTTGCCCAACCAAAAAGAAGTTATGTCCAAAATGTGGAGGTAACCATGAAAACTGCGACGTAAAAGAATTTAAGTGCCTAAATTGCAAAGGTCCACATTTCGTTTTAGATAAAACATGTCCCTCATATTTTAAAGAAAAGCAAATTAGAATAATCATGAGTAAGGAACAGATACCTTACCGAAGAGCTCTTCAATCGTTTATTGAGAATCGCGAAAAGACGGTGGGTATATCTCAAATGTCACATAGTCCTTCGGTTACTACAAGCTCAGCAAGAGGTTTGGAAACGTATAGTGACATAGTCGCTAAGTCGACAATTAATCGAGAATCAAGGCCATTGAATATAAACTCAATGGAATGCTCTAACGAAGCGCTCGTAGAACCAATATTTAGTAAAGCCACATCAGGTCAATCCAATAAATCCCGGAAGGCTAAGCAGAGAACAGAAGTAACTCAATCGGTGTTTGAACATGCAGTGGAAGAAGAAATTGAAATAACACAGAAAGAAGAGGCAGAAAAGTGTTACCAGCAAGATGAACAGTTACGATATAGATTTGAATTTACTAAATTAATGTTAAAAATGAAGGGTATTGTAATGTCGGAAGATAAATTAGAGGTAAAAGTTGTCGCGATTTTAAAAATAATTTGGGAGGAATTTGTGAAGATATTAGTCCTTATGTTTTCTAAGGGTGAGTTTATCAAAAATCTTTTTAGTTTTATAAATGGGTAGTAATGATCAAGATAATATACGTTTAAATATTTTTCAATGGAACGCACAAAGTTTACGTCCCAAATTAATATCTTTTAGGGAGCTTTTAAATCAAGAAAATATACATATTGCTATACTTAGTGAAACGTGGCTAGATAATAAAATTCACCTCAGTATTAATGGTTATAATGTTTATAGATCAGATAGAGCTGATTCCTATGGAGGCGTTTCTATATTGGTACATAAGTCCATTCAATCTTGTTTGAATCCAATCTATGTTACTAATTCGGGAATAGAAATAATTTGTGTAAGATTATTGAATTGTAAAGACGTAGAATATGTTGTAAGTGTTTATTGTCCATCCTCTGTGCACACCCAACAAGCTCATTGGGATGAAATTTTTGCATCCTTCACCAAATCAACTATAATAGCGGGAGATTTTAACGGACACCACACCAACTGGTCGGTAAAAACTGATACACGAGGTATGCAAATTATGGATTCAGCCCTAGATAATTCATTCGTTTATCTTAATAATGGAATGGCTACGCGGGTTAAACTGGTTAATGGGAATCTACAACAAACTTCGCCAGATGTTACATTTGTATCGTCCGATATCGCGATAAAACTTGATTGGCAAGTGTGCAACGAAAATATCGGTAGTGATCATTTAATCATTAAAATGTCAATTAATATTGCAAATAGTTTCAGTACATTTAAAAAACGAAATTATAAAAAGGCTGATTGGGTGGAATATCGTAAAGCACTATCAAACTATTTTCATTCTTATTACAACAATATTAATAATATTCAGGAGATGTATAACTTTTTTGTAAATCGTATTAATGACGCGGCAGATCAACATATTCCATATATTAAATGTTGTTTTAAACCTACAAATAAAATTAAGCCAAAAACCTATTGGAACACAGAATTGTCTAGAGTAGTTGCACAGAGGAGACTTGCTTTGTCCCAGTTTCGGCGTAACCCTACCCCAGACAATTTAAGTAAGCTTGAAGAAAAAACAAAAGAATCACAAAAATTAATAAGCAAAGCCCGTTCATTAGGTTGGCAACATTTTTGCGACTCCATTGATCAAGTAGTTTCTGCACCTGAGATGTGGCGCCGCATGAGATGGATAAAAGGTTTCAGGCAAACAAAAAGTTATCCCCCTCCTGATAAACAAAAGAAATTGCTGTACTCACTTACTCCCGATTATGTTTTAAATGCTATGCCCAACTTTGTTTCAATTAATGAAACTTTGGAGTGCAATTTTAGTATTCAGGAGCTAGAATACTGCCTTAAAAAAAAAGATTCAGCACCGGGCGAGGACGCGATTTCCCATTCCATGCTTTATCATTTACCTAATATAGCCAAATTATTTTTACTTAACATATATAATAAAATTTTTAGTTCTGGTATTGTACCCCATCAATGGCGAAATATCCAAGTAATCCCTATACCTAAACCCAATAATAACAGCCTTGAAATGAAGCTTCGACCTCTATCTTTAATTTCATGCCTTTGTAAGGTTTTTCACTTAATGTTGTTTAAACGTTTGGAATGGTACACTGAAAAGAATGGTATTCTTTCATCTTACACTGTTGGTTTCAGGAAATCCCACTCTTGTTTGGACGCAATTACACGTTTGGTTACATATGTACAAATAGGATTCTCTAACAACATTCCAACTTTAGCATGTTTCCTTGACATTGAAAATGCCTACAATAATGTGTCTGTTGATGTCGCCATAAACTTGTTGGACCAACTAAAAGTAGGATCAAAGTTTTGTAATTATTTATGGTCTTTTTTAAGTGCAAGACGGTTAAAAATTAAGTTGAATAATAATAGTAACTCAATATTTACCAGATGGACCAATAGAGGTTTAGCTCAGGGAGATCCTCTATCTCCCTTAATCTTTAATTTAATAACGTATCGCGTAGCCCAATTGCCTCTTAATGTAGTCTTGTCGCAATATGCAGACGATTATGTACTGTATATTAGAGACAAGGATATCTATAAATGTGAAAGGTACATGCAAAGTGCTCTCGATTCCATAGTTGCGTTGTTAGGTGAACTGGGCTTAGATTTGTCTCCTAGTAAATCAAATTACTGTCTTTTTAGTAGGGGTCGTAGAAGAATATTTCCCACATTAAAAATATATGGATGTAGTCTGGGTTTCTCGGAATGCATCAAATATTTGGGAATGTGGCTAGATAGAAGTCTACGTTGGGGCAAACACATAAACGAATTAATTACAAAATGTTCAAAACTTTTAAATATACTAAAAGTGCTTGCTGGTAGCTCCTTTGGAATACATACAATTCACATGCGCAGACTGTATTTCTCGTTAATTAGAAGCCGTATGGATTATGGTTGTTTTATTTATGATTGCAGTGCTAAAACACATACTTTAAAGTTAGATAAATTACAAAATCAGGCCTTAAGGATTATAGGGGGTTTTATTAAAAGTTCACCGATTCACGTAATGGAAAGCGAGTTAAATATAATACCGTTATACCTGAGAAGGCAATATTTGGCATATAAATATAGTTTGAAATTAATATCGTGGGCTAATAATGTAACTACTAATAATATTTCGGATCTAAGTGCGCTTTGTAATGTAAGGTATTGGGAAAACAAGAGAAAACCTTTACTTGTGAAAACATACAGGGATGTTTGCCAATCTAATATTAATTCTGTTCGTATCCTGACTATGTTTAATTTAGACGTATGGGTTACAGGAATTGATATCGGAAAAATAATTTGTATAAACCTTGAGAGTATTAAATGTTCCAAAACTTGTTATGAACCTGATATATTAGTGAACAATGTCATCGCTGAATTAAATGAGAGTTATAATGGCTGGCATAGAATATTTACCGATGGGTCGAAAAGTAATCTGGGTTTTGGAGCTGGATTCTATGACAAAACCTTACAACACAAAGTAGGATTTAAAATTGATTATGAGGTATCAATAATGACGCTGGAACTCATTGCAATATATCAGGCCTTATCTTACGGTATGAATCATAACTTGAATAAAGTTGTTATTTTTTCAGATTCTAAGAGTGCCTTGCAACATGTGGCTCGATGTGCCTCTGGTCGCAGAGGTGCAACGATAGCCTATGATATCCTGAAAGCTATTATTATTTTTAATGAAAGGGGTATAGAGTTAAAGTTGCAATGGGTTCCAGCACATATTGGTCTGAAAGGGAATGAGGAAGCTGACCGTATAGCTAAGTTGGCGGCAGTAGAGGGCATGGTTATTGACTACTTACCGGATCATTGGGAATTAGTTCCTAGATTTAAATTGCTATGTTTTGCAGATTGGAAAAATCTATTTGATAATAAATCTTTAGATAAAGGCATATGGTATAAGACCATTCAGGGTGAGCTTCCTTGTGTCCCTTGGTTTGATGGCACGAATTTGAGCAGAAATTATGTTAAAATAGCATTTAGACTTAGATCCGGACATTATCCATCAGCAAAGTTTGCTTTCTTAATGAAAAAGTCAAATTCTCCAAATTGTATAATTTGTAACAAAATTGAGGATGTGCAACATTTGCTGATGGAATGTGTTCGGAATAAAGATGAACGTGACTCGCTTCTGAACGAATTTAAGTTGAATAGGCTGGATGTAGGTCTGATACAAAGCATTTTAGCAAACCCTAAATCGCAGGCAGCAAAAAGGTTATGTAGCTTAGTATTCGTTCAGCAGTGAGCAGCGTTTGTTCTTATAGTACCTCTAATTTAAGCTTTTTTGTGTGTTATTTATATTATTATGTATTTACGATGTTATAAGGTATGATGGGGTTGGCATATCCTTATTGGACAAAAACCCCTAAAAAAAATAAAGATAAAAAAAAAAAAAAAAAATCCTCCATAACTTAAAATAATGGATACGGATCACTAGCTTAGAGTTTAGAGCTAGTTATGGAATCCTCCATAACTTAAAATAATGGATACGGATCACTAGCTATCAGTTTAAAACGCCGTGGTCTCCTTCTGCGAGGCAGTCTTGCTGCAGAAGGAGGCCGCCGAACATTCGATCTAATGTAAAAATAAACAGATTGTTCCTGATATATGAACTAAATCCACGAACCTACCTCATCATCCATCTTCAACAAGCATTGTCGCAGCATATCTTCATCGGTTTCCTCCGTGTAGCAGTCGCCGAACGCGTCGTAGTGCCTCGCCAGCGCCAGCTTGGTGGTTCTCTTGAGCGCCAGCGTGTGCAGCGGGTGTAGCGAGCAAGGTACAGGGGACGGCGGCAGAGCGCGCAGCCACGCCGTGCGACACACGTCCTCCGATTGTGACGTCACTATTGAACGAACGCGGTACGTCTCACGCCCCGCTATGCAGCAAAATGTGTCTGGACCTAATTAATATACACAAAGATATTATTATTATTATTATTATTTTTTAATCAGGCAGGCAGTTGAAACAACTGATAATTGCCTGTATCTAGTATATTGAGTTAGCTTGTCGTTTTTGTTGTTATTATGTGCTTGTCTAGTCTGTTCTTAAATATGTTGGTGTTTGGTGCTGACACTACGTCTTGCGGTTGTTTGTCCCATTCTTTAACAACTCTGTTCGAAAGGAAATTCTTGTGGGGTATATTGTGTGAGAAGCGGGTCTGAAGTTTAAGGGTGTGTCCTCTGAGACGGGTATTATTGTCTCGATGGAACATATCTTGGAACTGGTGAAGGTCATAGTGTCCATTTAGGATTTTATAGGTTTCGATCAGATCACCACGCTCTCTTCGTTCTTTTAGAGTACTAAGCTTTAGTGCTTCCAGCCTATCCTCGTATGATAGTCTCTTAAGTTGTCTAGGTATCTTGGTGAAGCTACGCTGTACTTTATCCAATAGATCCACGTCTTTAACAAAGTAGGGACTCCACACTTGAAAAGCGTGTTCCAATATAGGTCTTATGTAAGTCTTGTATACCTTTAACATCATTTCTGGCGTAAGAATTCCGAAAGCTTTTCTAATGAGGTAAATAAAACTTTTCGCTTTCTTTGTGATTGCTGCTATGTGGTATTCCCACTTAAGGTTCTCCGTTATAATAACTCCCAAATCCCTTTGGGCTCTCACTGCTACCAGTTCAACGCCATCTACCTTGTATATTAGGCGTGGGTTTTTGCTACCGATGTGCAGTGTAGTACATTTTTCAGCAATTAGGTTAATGAGCCATTCCTTTGACCAGTTAGCAATTTTGTCCAAGTCTCTTTGTAGACGATCGAAGTCGGTTAGTGGGTTTGCAAAGATTTTTGTATCATCAGCGAAAAAGCTGACATTACATTGTAGGCAGCGAGGTAGGTCAAACGTATATATAATGTATAGCACAGGGCCCAGAACTGATCCTTGGGGCACGCCACTGTGTATCTCTCTCTCGTCGGACAGAGTTTCAGCGATTCTCACTCGAAATGTTCTACGGCGTAGGAAGGCCTCGATCCAGTTCAGCAGTTTGCCGCTAATTCCTATGTGTTCTAGTTTCTGAAGAAGTCTTGTTGTGGGAACCTTATCAAAAGCCTTTTCGTAGTCAAGGTATATTACATCCACTGGTTCTCTCTTATTGAAGCTATCAGTCCAGGCAGCCAAGCAAGACAATAGATTTGACACCGTCGACCGGCGAGGGCAAAATCCATGTTACTGATCACCGATTATTCTGTGCTTATCAAGAAATTGCCTTATATGTTGGACTATCACCTTCTCCATAACTTTACACACTACGCTGGTCAGGCTAATAGGTCTGTAGTTTGACGGTTGCAATTTATTTCCCTTTTTGAATATTGGTGTTACTGATGCAATTTTCCACAAGGGCGGTAGTATACCAGTATCGTATGAGGTTTGCATTAATACTGACAGTACATCGGCAAGGTCACACTTTTGAAGTATTGCTACTGGGATTTCATCTGGACCGGGTGCAGAATCTGGATTCATTCCTTTTATAGCTTGTTTGATTTTGTCCGGTGTAAAACTTAAATCAGATATGGTTTCTTGGATTTGAATACATGAATCTAAGACAGGTAGGTGATCCTGTGGTTCCTTTTGAAATACTCCTGCAAACCGGTCTGCAAAAGCTTCAGCGATTTCATGGGCCTGTAGAAACTCTTTGGTCCAGAGTTTTATTAGTAAGTTTATTAGTAACTTTTCTATATTCTGTGTAAGTTTTGTCTAGTCCCGTTAACATGTATCTGTTCCATAGTGTCAGTTTTTGTGTTATCAGTTCCTGAATCTCCTTTGTGATCCACTTTTTGTTTCTTATACAATTATTGGGTTTTACTTTAGGCACATACATAAGAAGTGCATCTTTGAATTCAGAGAGTAGTATCCCAAATTGTTTCTCTGCATATATTATATATTTGTGAAAATACATACATACACAGACTCACGCCTGATACCCAGAGGGGTGGGCAGAGACCATCTTCTTTTGCAATTTGTCATTGTATTCTTCATACATGCTCGCCGGTTTAGGGTACTTTTTTACTTTTCTTTTGTGAAAATACATAGATTAATCAAAATAACAAGTTTTTGAGTGTAAGTTCACATGCATGTGTTAGATTCAGTTTGATAATTAATGGTAAATACAATTAAAATAAAAGAATGGAATCCACTTTTAGCTTCGTCTTTAAATTGGAGTATTTTTAACATGTCTGGAAAAATTCAACAACTACTGTTTTATGATTTTAGATCTCGTTTGAGTGGCAGATTGAGCAATTGAAAACAGTTAGAGATGGTTTGCTTATACTTAATAAGAATTCATTACTTCAAAATGACATTTATGGTATTGAATTAGTACATTGGTTTTTTATACAAGTACCTTCTATTAATTAAAATATATTCCAATTTTTATTAAAAAGGTCTGACTATATGTAAGTCATTTATAATATTGTAACAAGTCAATTGAATTAGTGTTTGGTTTGCTTCCGTCAAATACAGTCATCTTAGTTCTTATGGCATTATTGCTCTCAAGTGTTTAGGTAAGGCATTATTGTAGCAAATATACTGGGCGACTATAAAAATCGCAACGTTCGTTTTAGCTTAGAAAATGGTTTGAAGAGGATATGCCTAAGACAGTCATGCAAAGTGAATCGAGCAATTATATTTACCAGTATTAGCGACGACCTTCCCTCCATGCGACTCAATAATCTTTACTAGATCCGGCCGCTTGCAGTCTTCATCATCGGACAGGATGCATATCTTGCGCCCCAGCAACGCTTTGGACGTGGCCTCCACCGCACCGGTCGCACTGACCTTGAACTGTTCGGCCACTTGTGGCGCTTGAGCAGTCTTTCTTTTGCGAGGCGATACACCAAGTTGGTTTTCGTCGATTAGGTGCGTACTTAGTTTTACGACTGGCCCTTTGTTCTGGCAAAAATAATTAATTATGTTAACCATTCTTGTGCCTCCGTAGGGCATGGGTGCCACAATGCGAGGGCTTTGGCTATAGACAGCCTCGCTGGATTGGTACACTTCATATGCTATCAAGAAAACTTGTGGACTTTTCCTTCGCCGTATTGTACCAGATAATTAATGTCTAATACGCAGATGAATTGAAAAAGTTAGGATGCCGCAGGTTGCCTTGCACTTAGGTACCTGAGACTAGTAGGAACTCCACACTCCAATGGAATACAATAAACAATAAGTTATCTCGACTACCAAAAAGATCGCGTTTTTAATCTCGGATTATCTCAAAATACTTCAGTTTTGAGTCAATTTGAATTTTGTTTTTACTGATACAGCTGCCGTTTAAATACCTACTGGCCAAGTTAGTCCGCACCCCTATTATGATTGGGGAAACCCCACCTTTTATACATATGAGAATTCCTATCTAAATACTTGCAAAAGACATCTCTCGCATTTCATTAAAATATGAATAATATTTACATAGAAGAAAAGAACTACCTGTTCAGAAAGAATCCTTACCGAAATAAGCCGTTTGAATTCTTCCAGAGTCATGACATCTTTGACAGGTTTGTCGTGGCGCACGCGCGTAACTCTCGGAAATCGAAGGGTGTACTCAGCGCCGAAGTCTGCTGTCCGAATAAGTTCTGATGCACGCACCTGATAACAAACCGTATCAACCTTAATATGTAGTATTAATTTCGCTAATTATCATTTACGTCAAGCCGGGGTGCAAATTGCAAGAAGGATGCTTTTAATCACCACCACGGATCATTCCAACGCTTGATGAGTTAACGTCCCTTGAGGATGTGGGAGTAGGGTACGGAAGCACGGAGACGCTCAGACATTAAACCACTTTGGCGGTCACCCATCTATGGAACTTAACCTCGCCAGTCACTTATGGGCCAGTGATAGCAAATGGCAGAGAGTGCCTCAAACGTTGACTTAAACTTTCGTTTCCGAAGCTGACTATTAAAATAAAAGCAAATATATAAATATATTACCGTTAACACGATAGAATGTTCCGGCAAGACCCACAGATCTGGGGTCTCCTTGTTGAAGACAAGATGTGAAGGTGCGGGACTGTTTTTGTACTCAGTCCAGTGTCTCTCGAGCGTAATGCAAATCGTCTCCCGCTCGTCGAACGACAACCCGGTCGAAACTCGCCCAATGCACACCCACCGCTCAGGCATCGCACCTGCGACGAACAATGACCATAAAAAATACAATTTCAAAAATGTATTTTTCCGTGTCAACTTGGACAAATTGTTTATTGTGTGTCTATAACTATTGATTCTATATTCCTATTCATGTAGGTAGATTACAATCCGACGTAAGGTATAATAAAAACTGGAAAATTATTCAATTATCCATTCAGGAATTACCACGTGCGAGCATGGGTTACTCACAATATCGCAGATGAATAATATTAGGGAATATATTTACAAAAGAAAGGTCAAGGTATGGTAGTTATTTAAAACATTCGGTGTGTTAATTTGTTCCAATGTTTTAGTTCTGGAAATTTTGAACTCCAGAACAAACCCGTAGGACGACCGAAATTCCTAGTTGACAATGAAGAATTAAAGGAGATTGTTGAAGCGGATACATCGCAAACCACGACAGTGTGAGCGGCAGGCTTTCTTGTTTGTGACAAATTAATTTTAATTCACGTGAAACCAACTAAATAAGAGAAAAAGCTCGAAAGATGGGTACCAAATGAATTAACACACCGCAAAGCAACAAACACATATTCAGAGTTTCAATAACGAAGGAATTTTGAATCGAATTGTTACTTGTGATGTAAAATGGATACTGGACGACGATAGGAAACACTGATCACAGTGGTTGAACCCAGAGAAATCTGGATGAAACTGGAGCAGGTCTATACCCAAGTTGGCATATCTAACAAACTGTGCTAATAAAAATAGAATGAAATGAACTTAATATTCATTCGTAACAAATGTAAAATATAAAAATAAACTATGGTGATGGGAAATAAAAGGCTTTTTTATTATTATTACCTGTGAAAGCCGGTTATCTCCAAAGCAAACAGGCAAAGAAATAAGTGGTCACAAAAAATGCGTTTTGATACAAGTACCGTATATACTTTCATAGGCGTTTATTGGGACTAGTCCCTCCCTCTTACCCACCATGATCTTCATCTTGATCACAGTGACACACAATGCAAAGACGCGGTGGGGCAAGGTGAGCTCAAGCATGTCCTGGCGAATCGCTTTAACTGTCTTGGATCCCGCAACAAATTTAATCAGAAAGAAACAAGGAAGAGTTAGAAAATGAATAGTTCCACATTCATACGCGATGATATTTTGTCATTACAAACACTTACTTAATTTAATGCTGCTTACTTTAATTTTATATATTTATATAGATCGGGTATGTTGCTTACCTGGTTCTCCACCATCAGCGCAAGCTACTAGGAAGCTTTTAGCACGTCCATGTTTTTTCTTTTCGGCCAGGTCTGCCCCGATTATAACGAGGTCGAGATCGCTCATGGTGCCATCGGTGTACTAAAATAGTACTAAGATCATTAAGCTCTGCTTTTTTAACGAAAATCAAAATAAATTAATTGATATACATAATTAGACATCGTTAAGATATCTGACCCTAATATTTAAGATTATCGGTCTGTCTGGGGGTCTGCCCACTATACGATCTTCGGTAAAACCGGGAAGCCGCTGCATACGGGTAGCGCAGAACCAGCAATTGGGTAGGTTGGTTGGTCCAGCAGTGAACGTCTTTCAATTGATTCGACGATTAAGATATTCGACATAAAGTATTTACCGTCTCACTTAATTAAGTTTGATTATTTTGCGGAAGCTCATGGCAATCAAAATACAGAATTAATATGTAGTGTTAATTTCGCTAATTATCACTTCAATTCAGAAACTTAAATACCGACTTATAAAAAAATTACGAGACTGCAATTATTTTTATTGAGACCGATTGTAGGTAATTACAATACAATACATTTAGCGTCATGTAATCGTACTGACTAGTAGCAAAGGCTTTAATAGTAGATATTACCTCAGGTTTAATTTTGTACCATCCGTGGCGTCGATTGGGAACATAGTACGATTCAAGGTCCTTCACCACAATACCTTCGTCTTGATCTTCAATGGCCTTATTTAGCGCTACCAATATTTCTGACCTGTTAAAAAGATAACTAGTATTGTTAGCGTATGGCGCAGCAGCTAAGACAGTCGCCTCGCCGTTTCGTGTCCCGGGTTCGATTTCCGTGCCCGACAACTATTTTGTACCCTTAACCCATAAATAGTTTTTCTGAGTCTGGATGTACTTTGTGTCCATCGATTATGTTTGTAAAGTACCCCGCGACACAGGGAGTACCTAGATAAATTTTACGAGCGTTGTCTTTAAAAAAATATTTTGATCTGTCAAGAAAATTATCTAAGCACACCTAATATTTTGTATTGGCCACATCACCTGTCATTTCAATATCAACCCGGAGATCACAGAACGTTGGGAGTTAAGATGTCCATGTAATCTACGCACAAGTTTGACAATGTTAAGGGTGAATTGATATTCTGGGCGGTATTTTAAATATAGAGAGTTAAAGTGGATAAAAGTGTCGTACAACCTGCGGGGGAATATTCATATTTATTTATCTATCTAGACCAGGAAAGTCTTGAGAAAATGTATTTCAATTGTTATATTTAGATAGAAGCAAAATAGAATCTGACACCCAGTATAACCTTAGTCACTGGTTTCTATACGGGTTACGAGGTCAGATGGCATATCGCTCAAATAGTTATAAAAGTTCTGCGAAAAATTCGACTAGGAGCCTATCCCAATAAATATGGCAAAAATGCCTGGCAGCAGAAGAATATTACCTAAATCTCAACCAACTCTCGACCGCTAGTTTGTTAGTTTAAGGGACAATTACCTAAGGACAGCTTTATTTCTGCCCGTAACCTTCATTTTATCCGCCAACAATTTCGAGAGGTAGAATGGGGGAAGTTCCTCAACCTGCTCAGAAAGCATGAAGCCGTAATATCTTAATGTTATGTTCTTCTGTAAGTAAGCTTGTCAGATCTCATTAGAAGAATGGGTCAGCAATGCATGAGTATACCAAAACATCAATAGACTAGGGTAACCAGATACCATTAGTTCGGCCATGCAATCATTTTACTGACAAGGTTGTTTAAAATAAATCTATATCATCCTGACACGTAGAAGTTAGTATATGTTACCTCTGTTTCACAATCTGTATTTCACTATGTTGTATAACTCCAGGCACGTTCTCGAATATTCCATTTAAGATGCGAAGTCTCTCAGACAAAGGTAGGCCGCCTTTTTCCGGAGGCCCCACCAACGTCTTTCCATTATAGTAAAGAATATCGAATACACAAAAACATGGCCGATATTTTGAATTTTCAGTTATTTTCTTTATATCGAATGCCATCCCTGTGAATAAATTAAATATATTATTTAGTGTCCACATTATATTCACAGTAATTCTTAAAGTATCTAGTATACGGGAACACCCAAATACTCCAAAATTCTTTATTCCGAATTTCGATGTTCCGATTTCCAAAAGTCCGAATTTCATAATACCTACGAATTGTAATGTCTATTATTCACATTATAAATCACGATATTTATTTTACCGAAATTTGTAAATGCGATTTGTTAGTTTTCCGATTTTCATACGTTCGAAGAGTAGAAGCTCGAAGGGTTCTCAGTCCGCAAAAGACATTCCGATTTTCAATACTTCGAATAAACTAAAAGTCAACATGTTGTGCTACAAAATTTGGTGACAGAAACGAATCTCTGCAAAACCGACTTCACGTAGTCTAGTCTGCCCTACCCTACAGTGTAATTTAAGCCCGCGTAGGCGCGGAGGGGTGGGTCGGCCCGCGAGCTGAGGACAGGTGGCTTGAAGGCCCGCCTCCGCAGCTGAGGCTGCGGTGGTGAGCGTTAAAACCATCAGCGACGAGACGCTCGCGTGGGGCCGCCTAAATCCCGCAGCGCCGGAGCCGTGATAGAAATAATGCCTGCTGCACGTTGGATGCCTGCTTGCTTGCTGCATGCCTGCTTGCATGCTGCATGCCTGCTTACATGTTGCATGCCTGCTTGAATGCTGCATGCCTGCTTGCATGTTGCCTGCCTGATTGCATGCTGCATACAGCCGCCGAGTGTCAGATCCCCTCTATTGTTGGTGAATCATTTGGGTTAGGTTAGGTTAAAATTGTGACCAGGGAAACAAAATATTTTTATTCGTATTGTTGATATTTGGAATATTTCATTCATTTGGAATATAATATTCAGTCGAACTTTTTTTTATTCGATCTATTGAAGTTCGGTGTTTTGAGAAGGAATTATAAATAAACTTGAGAGGTGTCAAGGGACACCCGGATGGAACGAAGTTATTTCTTATTATTTATTATGTACAAAAAACCTGTATACACTCAATAAAAATAATCGTCGCGACACCACACTGTTGAATGCGAAATAGAAATGAAAATATCTGGTTCGCTTTCTATAAGAGAGAGAGAGAGAGACAGACAGACAGAGAAACATGTGCACGCCGCACAGCTGCAAAAAGTGTCGTGACAACTTTTCGTAAGATTTTTTTCCGACGAGCCCCCTTTCACAACGTGCGATAAGGAACTTCGTTCCAAAAATAGGAGTAACGATAAATCGGAGTAGTAAATATTCGGAATTTTGAACCATTCGGAATCATGGAAGTCGGTATCTTCAAATTCGTATTTGTGACTTTCGGAATAAAGTTTTTCGTATTAATGTAGTGTACCCCTAGTATACACGTAGGTACAGAAGTTGGGCTAAACAGGTTTTTTAACGTGGCGTCTACGACTGGTAGTATTTCAGGTCGTCATTGGACAATAGAAGCGAGCCCCGCTCAAGCCCACTAGCAAATAAAACAAAACTACTCCAGAGCGAGATTACCAAAGGGTGCCCCCTTTGGTTTTTTAAGCTCGGTTCAGAGTAGATATATACAAGTATTAAGTTTGCCCAGTATTCAAATCATACGAAGATTAAAACAATTATCGTTATTCCTACAATATACATCATAAACCCACAGATAAAACATCAAAATTTAAGTTGTGTTAACTTAGTATGTCACGCAAGCAAACACTTAGTGTGTTTACTTGCGTGACATACTAAGTTACGAACCGACAAGCAGACAGCATTAGGACTCCATATTACGGCAAGCAAGAAGGGAGTGAAATAGGAAATATTTACAGACGCCAGCACATCAAGCTACACCAATCTGTCAAATTTCCCCAATTGAAAGTGAACCTTATGCTTATGCGATAAAGTTGAAAATTTAGTAAAGAAATTTGACAGATAGGGTTAGCTGGATATGCTGGCGTCTGTACTTGTGGAAATATTAACTACTCTTTACCTTTAGATCCAAAATATTTATGCTCCTTATGCCAGCCCATCATTTCACCGTCTAGTATGCAACTGGTGACATCCTTGTTAAAACACTGTTTCAAATAAGGTGTAAGTATGCCCGAGTCATACGAGCTTCCAAATTTGTTAGAGTACTTGTGGCCTCTTCTTGAAAAATATTCAAATTTGTTATTTTCCATATGCATCTGCGAAAAATATATAGAGTCCTAGTTTAAGAAAGAAATTCAAAAGCTGACTGGCTATGTGTGTTATTTCACAATAAACTGAATTAATGGCCGAATAAGAATATATTCCATACTATTAAGTCTGCTGTCTCATATACCTATACTCATCTGTCCCAAGCGAGTGAGCTACCTCTTATGTTCATATGTAGTTCGCTCTTCGATCTGCTATCTCATTTCATTTTTTTAAGATACTTGTCTTTTAAATGTCTGAAGTGAGTATCCTCCTATTTTCATATTTAGTTCGCTCTTTATTACACGATCCAGGCATTACCAACAGTCTTACATATGAGACCCTCGCAAATTTAATACAATTCCGATGAGCTGTGTCTGTCTGATTGAATAAAATATAAAGAAAATTCATTTCATTTACTGTTTCAGATACAATCTTTGTTTTTATCGGCCTCGACGAATTTTCACGCGCATTGTAAAAGTTAGATAAGTACAAAATATTTAAATCCGTATACATATGTACAGACGCCAGCACATCCAGCTACCCCAATCCGTCAAATTTCTTTTATAGATTTTCAACTTTATCTCATAGGTATAAGGTTCACTTTGAATTGAGGAAATTTGACAGATTGGGGTAGCTTGATCTGCTGGCGTTTGTACATACATCGCCATCCTAATAGACCGGGTCAATTTTGATATGTAATAGTTGTTGTCCGCGGAAGAGTGCAGGTCTCTTGGATACCTAATCGATGGCGCTGCGATCAGATTCCAGATTTTTTTTCAAGGCTACGTCTGCCGGTTGCCGGTCAACAAGCTGACAAGGCAGACGTTAGTCGTATATAGCAATATTATCAACTGCTTGCTAAAGCTATCACCAAAATTATTTGCGCGCATGGACACAATTCCATATACAAATTAGGGATGTATGATTAAAAGACTCATGCGCAGTTAAACTTAAATAGTTACATGTCCATATCCAACTCACCTGGAACCTCTCTCCATCAAACTTGTTCTCTATGTGATAAGTTTTGTTCGAGGAAAGCTGGCCAATATTTTTAACATCAAGGCGTTCCGAAAGCATCGGACTTATCGGTAAGAACATTTGAATCCCAAGCTCTAAAGGACGTTCGTCGCCGTCTCCGAGTTCTTCACAAACCTAAAAGAAAGTTTTATTTAAAATCTTATATAAATGGCCTCGTAGTTACTACTAACTTTTTAATTGGTAATTTGTTATGAATAATCTGCTCGCCAAGTCTCTCTGCTTGTAGACAGTTGTTAAAATATAAATAACAAAATAATTCCTATAAGTAACCATTGCCAATATGTATTACAAATATTAGACTTAAACTAGATAATTAGACTTAAACTAGATAATTAAACTTAAACATAATCTTTTCACAATAACTTGATACGAGCTAGCTAAATATCATTGCTGTTATAAAATAAATTTTATTAATGTTTTAATCAATACAATGTGTACCTGAATATCTATGTTACTAGAAATAATAATGTATACAACTATAATACTACAAACATGTTCTGACTGTTTACAAGCGCTTTTTTAAAGTCTACGTGAATAAAAACCTTTTTTATTTTATTATTTATTTATTTTATACCTATATCTATGGTTCCTATGAAGTTGCTATGTGTATCATGAATAAGAATAATAAAGTCAGTCTATTGCGGAAAACCAACGTGTTTCTTTTAGGTTTGGAGTATCTTGATATTCCTGAGCTAGAATTACCAGCTGGGTAAATTTGGTAGGTCAAAGTTGTTAAACATTTTCTTGAAACCAACTGAACTCTGTATCCAGGTCGAATTTTGGCGGCTAATCTCGGCTAGTAATAGTGGAGAGTAGACATCCGCACCGGAAATACTATTACTGCACAAGGGTGTGCGCAAACACAGGGGCACTTTCTATTCCATTATTCACCTAATCCGATGGGGCAACTAGCGACACGACCGGAAAGAGGTCAGCTACAAAAACGACAGCTACGTGCTCTCGGGGGCACGGGGCTGTAAATACCGCCAACTCCAGACTTCGGATTGATACTGACAAATTTTCTTTACAGGAAAATCTCAAAATCACTTTTTCACCATCCGGGATTTGTACCTGGGACCTCTTTATCTGGCCAACAAGGACCAACAAGGCACTCTGTAACATTTGTACCTACACATATATAGTTATATATGCCCCATATATCGGTAGCAATAGCAGTAACATAGACATTACCTTAGACAAATTACTGCATTTCTCATAAACTTCAGGAGCATCTGGATGGAACAATGCCAAAATGCGATTTGTTCCCATTTCGAGCTTAAGGTCTTTCAGAATTAGTCTAAGAAACCATTTAATTTCGTCTGGACTTGATTTGTTGATCATGTAACTGAAAGCTTCATCAAGAGTAGCTGAAAGTGAGTTAATAAAACTATAATTCGAGAACCAAAAATATAATAGAATAGAAGTCATCTACTCTAAATTCTGTATTAAGACTTCTGTTTAATTTTAGTACCTATTCCTTAGGTATTACTTTTCACTGTTCAGACCGCTTCGTGTCGCGGATTCGAGTCCCGCGACGGACAACTATTTGTGTGATCCATAAATAGTTGTTCTGAGTCTGGGTGTAATTTGTGTCCGTCTATTATATGTTTGTAAAGTACCCCGCGACACAGGGACTAGATTTTCTAGTACGAACGTTGTGTTAAAAAAAAAAAATGTCCGCCTGGCCCATTTCCGGCCACGGCGGCCAGTCGCAATGGAGACTAGCCATCTGCCCGGATCATATTATATAGCACAAGTGTGTGCGCAAAGACGGGGGCACTCTCTATTCTATCACTCTCATGATTCATTGGGACGAATAGCACACGATCGGAAATACAGTACAGTACGGTACCAGACAGACGGCTTTACGTAACTCAATATTAGAATTAAAATCTGTTTCTTGTTACAGTTTAATAATTATTTTACGTTTGTTTTTTTACCGGTACCTACATTGTGTATATAATATGTTTAATGTCAGTTAGCAGATTTTACCCATATATTTTGATCCCAATGCACTTTATGAAAACTATGTAGGTTTTGTCATTTTAATTACCTACACAGTAGATACGTTTTTTGTAAAAGGATACATTGTCGGATTTTCTAGACATTATATCTACTTTCTTTTTCGTCAGTATTTTCAAAGTAAGTTAAGACTAAAATTTCGATACCCCAATTAACATAACCTTGTGGGTACAAGGTTATGTTATTTGGGGTAGGTATAGAGCAGGTTCACCGAATATTTTACCAAATTTGAAACTACATAGCCCCTCCGTGTGATGGTGGCATATCGAAATTTTCTACTTACACTTACATCAATATATGATACCTCGGTATACTTACATCCTTTATTCCCGACTTCAGCTGAGGCTATCTTATCCAGGACATTGTTGATGTCGCCAATAGTTAAAGTTTCCGATGTAGAGTTGAGTCTATTCTTCAATAAAAAGTATGCAACACTCGCAAAGTCATTGTCCTGTGCGTTACTTACTGACCTATAATTGAGCAGCTTCTTTGCATCAGGGGATTGCTTGGCTAGTGAAAGCACTTTCACTAATAACATGCCTAATTTAGCCTCTTTTAAATCATATGCTTTTCTTTCTCTTTCAAGTTTTGGCAACAAAAGCCTTAGAATGGGAAACATAGTGCAATTCTGAAAAGAAGCACATGAGTAGGTAGGTTAATACGATCTTCTTGGCCTGTAATTGAAAAGCCATGACATAAGGCTGATACAGCATGACAATTATCGTAACGGCTGCGTGATTCATGTATGGGTCACACAAACAAATGCACGACGAACAAAAGGGGAAATAGGTGAAGGGGTCACCTCCCAAGCAAAAAGAGACTTTAGCATAGCGAAACTACACATTTATTTTTAAAAGGCGCACATACTTAGATGTGTGTTATTTGGTATTTTTCTTCATTTCGAAAAGGTTGCGTAGTGGCTGTACCTGGTTATACATACGTAATACTTAAAATTGTATTAATTTTACTCGATTCTATTCCCGATAGCCAAATATAATTTTATAGCCAGAGATAACCATGTTAACCACTCCGGAGTATCCTTACTCGGGATTAAAACAATACCAATATCAAAAGAGCTGCGAAGTGTATGTACATGGTATGTATGTATTAAAGTCAGCAAGATTGAGCAAGGTACCTAATGGCCCGCCTAGTAATATACCGCCCTCACCTTAGCGTCTGAAATATGTTTACACAGTGCTAGTTAAAAGGCTAGGTATCCTTTTAACTAGCACTATGTAAACATGTACATACCTCAATAGAACTTTAAGTCAGGTTACATTATGCACTCACAAATTTAAGTACATAATATTTGTGCTAAGCATTCAGAGTGCACAAAGATGGGCGTGTCCCCAGCTTCCTCATTGTTATAATCGAAATTCTAAGTATGCCATATTTTAAAGCATAATTTGAGCAATTTAAAGTTTCAGTCATAGAATTAGAGCAATCACAACTTCGTTTCTATGATTTGTTAAATGTGTGTAAGCTGGACAAACGTGTGTCCAGCTGACACATGCCGTTGGGGCAAAACCTGTGATGTTAGGGTTTTAAAATATAGTCAAAAATTTAGCTCATAATTGGAGCAATGAGAGCCAAAAAATCTAGCCATCACACTCAAATATTATTTAAACCACGATCATAAAACCATGTGCGAGCTGGAGACACGTGTCCCTGGCTTACACATGTGTATCTTCGTAATTATTTAAGCTACGATTATGTATTATACCTCAAAATTCTGAGCAAAACTGCAGTATTAGGCTCCAAATTTTTCAAAACCTTAGCTCGAATAGTTTTTGAGCTACGAAGCAATAAGTATGTGTAAGCTGGGGACACGTCACACGGGCTTACACATGGTGAATTACGATAACTATATAAGTTGCAGTTTTCTTTTAAATATCAAATAACATGTTATAATTGGAACACACACGAGGCATAATTTCAAATCTCTAGGCCTTTCAAATCTCTATCTCTATCTCTACTTTCAAAATTATAAGCCAAATACGCTTTTCCCGCCAAAATTTTTAAATTATTCGGTCGGGAGCGGTCAACCGCGACGTTGCCGTTCCGTGCATTATACAATTGCTATCGAGTCTGAACTTTAGCTCTAACATTATAAGAGTTATTTTAATTCGGTCTCGATTATTTAAGCTTTTGTACTGACGTAAGGAAAATATTCTTAGACTAGGAGCTGCTGTCTCTTAACATTTACATGTATGAGAAACATTTTGATTTTGACTTGTATGTACACTTACTTAACACTTAACTATATGTATTTATTGTAAGTATGTGTACCTATACAAAGCATAGTTCCACCATAAATTAACAACTCAAAAATAAATTATCTACCTTAAAATTTTGTTATAGCGTGCCGAAGTAAATAAAATACTTGTTGGGTTGAACTTCTTACAGAGCGCGCGCGCACGGCTATAACAGTAATTTCTTAGTACGCTAACAAAGGGTTTGATTTTTGTTCGAGTATCATCGGCTCTCGTCGGCTGGCAACTATTGAAGCGCGCGGAACGGCAACGGCGCACTATATCCCTTCCGAGCTATATTCAAAATAATAAAATACAAGTATGTACTTAGTTACGACACATAATGCAGTGCGGTGCAACGATAACCTATTTTGACAGAAATTACAATTTAATTTGGGTCAGCGTGGATTGATAGCGTGTATAGAAAGTAAGTTTGTATAGGCAGATTTTTCTCTTGTATTTTAATGTTAACAACTAAATTTTAAACATGAAAGGCTTATTAACGGTTAGGGTTTATATAAAAGTAACTACTTACATATATCTTTTGGAAAAAAGTAGTACTGTATTTTAATATACCTACTTTTATCATTGTTTTCAGAATACTTAATATGCATGTTAATTGGATAGAAAAAATCCTGAGCAACTCACTATTTTTAATAAAACATTTTCTCCAAGATGTGTATACACTGTAATGTTGGATACTCAGAATGGTTAACGTACGATGATTTGGAAGTAAGTATTGAGAAACAAAATGGTAAAACTATGGTATTATCACATTTAATTTAATTTAATATTTGTTAGGGTTATTTATTAAATATAAAATAAAAGATGTCAAAAGAATATTAAGAACGGATGATCAATCGTAAAATGTATGTAATTAAAAGTTGATTGATGTGAAAATTGTAATTGAACAATTTAATTCCTTTTATGAAATATACCGTTATCACTGTTGTTTTAATTAGTAATACCTTAAATATTTGTCTCTGAATTATAAGTCTATTTATAATAAGTCAAAACTGATTGAGGCAAAAAGCTCTGGTGCACAAGCAGGATTATTAGGTAGTGAAACTTTTATTATACCCTCTACTGACCTGTGATTGTGTACGTAAATACCCATAAAAATATTAATAATAAAACTATGATAATTGAACGGTTTTCGTCACGAATCCATGTTGTTAAATAAAGCTATTCCAATTAAAATGTCTTTATATTATTACATAGCAAAGTAAAAATGAATGATAATTTAGACCGAGACACAGAACAAATAATCGTGTTCATGATATAACGACTTGTCCTGAGTGTGAATTGAATCCACGACCTCTGGCTTAGCCGTCATGGTCACTAACGACTAGACCAATAGACCAGTCACTGTGGTTACTTGCTTAAACTGAGTCGCATACTTGGAGTGGCATCATCACTCTACATAAGTCCGCAGCCAGAAACAACACTATCTCGGCAGTAATATGTTAACGATGGTAATTAATGATTGCCAGAGCTCATTAGGGGGAAACAGAAATTGCTATGCTAGCGACAGAGAAGACTTTGTTTTTGTAGCTAGCATAGTTGGTAGCATGCGACAGAGCTTTGTCCTCTGTATTGTACACAATGTCAAAAGACATGAACTTGACTATGGGTGGCGTGGTGATTTTAAATTTTTTGGCGGGAAAAGCGTATTTGGCTTATAATTTTGAAAGTAAAAGGCCTAGAGATTTGAAATTATGCCTCGTGTGTGCTCCAATTATAACATGTTATCTTTAAAAGAAAACTGTAACTTATATAGTTATCGTAATTCACCATGTGTAAGCCCGTGTGACGTGTCCCCAGCTTACACATACTTATTGCTTCGTAGCTCAAAAACTATTTGAGCTAAGGTTTTGAAAAATTTGGAGCCTAATACTGCAGTTTTGCTCAGAATTTTGAGGTATAATACATAGTCGTAGCTTAAATAATTACGAAGATACACATGTGTAAGCCAGGGACACGTGTCTCCAGCTCGCACATGGTTTTATGATCGTGGTTTAAATAATATTTGAGTGTGATGACTAGATGTTTTGGCTCTCATTGCTCCAATTATGATCTAAATTTTTAACTATATTTTAAAACATCACAGGTTTTGCCCCAACGGCATGTGTCAGCTGGAGACACGTTTGTCCAGCTTACACACATTTAACAAATCATAGAAACGAAGTTGTGATTGCTCTAATTCTATGACTGAAACTTTAAATTGCTCAAATTATGCTTTAAAATATGGCATACTTAGAATTTCGATTATAACAAAGAGGAAGCTGGGGACACGCACATTGCAAAAAGTGCGAAAAGTAAGGTAACTATGAAGAGCATTTACCTTTTTCCCATTTGTTTGGGAAGCCATGAGCTTAATTTCGTTGATAAACTTGCCCAATATTTTATCTTGCTCTTGTCTTTGCTTTTTCCTCTTATGCAGAGCATCTAAAAGGTTGCAAAATTCTTTGAATGTCACATTATTTACTGCGACAATTTCATCAGCCATTTTTATAATTGATTACTTCTTAACACTCCTAAAACAAAAGATTTTTTTTAAGTAAACTATTTATAGTAAGTCATAATTTATTATAAAGGTTGCTTCACACTATGTTAAACAGCCAACTGTTTTTTAAAGACTGATTCTTGATGACTAATTATGCTACAGTAAAATGTGTCTCCAGATCACAAAATTAAGCTCACATAAATGATGAATTTTGAGCCAATTCGAGGCTATTTAATTTTGAAAGTATGGTCACATACTTAAGAGGGATAATTACTACCCATCAATTAAGGAGTTACATAAGGTTATTTTTATTAATATAATGGTCATCCTGGTATTTATGATGGTTTCCTGTAACACCCAAATGTAAAGGGCAATTGTTTCAGACCTGATTTATCATACTAAACTAAATCAGGAAACAAGCTTACAGCCCACCTGATGGTAAGTGGTCATCGAAGCTTATAGACAATTGAAAATTAAGTGTAAAGATACTTTTGCCACTGCCTATATCGAAATAGGTTAATGTAAGGTGATAAAATACAAAAACTAGATTATTGTGACAGATATATTTATTCAATAACAAGGTATTCCGACAAGTACTTTCTAGCCATGAGTGGCGAATGATCTTTGTATAAGAGGTACAAATTGTATGCAGTTTCTTTAGTTAGGTCCATAACACCATGCTGTTCACATGTAGTAATACACTCACTAGAGAGTGCTCTCTCATAATACTCAATTGCTAAATTATTAATGTTTAACATTTGGTATGCCCGCCCCATATTATAATTTGTTTCTTGATCACATTTCCTTAAACTACAATAAGTTTGCATGTAGGCCATCCCTTGCAATATTAAATTGTGATGTTTCTCCACTGTCTTTTGTGCAGCCATAACTAATATTGTAATAGCAATCAAAAATGCTGACAAAGGATCTCTGCTTTTCTCATGGTACTCTAAATAATACTTTAGTGCCACCAGGTATCGTCCTGACATAAGAAAATTGTTACCCAGAAACAGATTCTTGACTATGTTATTACGATCCCTTTGGAAAAACCTAGATAAGAATTTATAATGAGTGGTCCTCTCAATATAGTTTATTATAAGGTTCAACATGTTCCAGGATCTAGGAGTTGAATGTTTTTGTGCCATCTCTCTGATGAATCGGAATGAATTTTGATGATCATTACTTAGCAGGCATGCTTGTAAACAATAAAATTCGATTTCCAACCGACGTGGATATAAACTTTTTGACATCAGTGCACCAAAAGTCAATCTTTGCATTGTGCAATATTGCTTTAAATTATGGGCAATACCTAACAACTCTAAAAATAAGTCCCATTCTTCTTGTGCTGTTAATTTGAATGTCTCATCATCATCAAAGTGTATATCTTTCTCATGGTAACGGCTCTCCCCCCTCATTGTGCGGAAATTGTGTATTTCATCAATGGCACATCTCAACTTACATGCCATATTTAACTCTTCCTGATGTTGAAATTTTACAAAATTTTTGCTTAGTAAAGCTTCACCTATTTCTAAATATTTAGGCCATCTTGAGTATTTTTTCAATGCTATACATTGCTCATAAAGAAGTTTGGCACTAACAACATATTTAAAATTTGGTTCCAACATTTCTAGAGCTTCATCGATTCGGCCTTGCCGTTCTAAGATGGCATACAGCTTCCTCCTTGCCTCAGGGTGCTGTGGAGCATGTTGTAAAACCTTGTAGTATGAGTTAATAGCATCTTTCTCCCTTCCCAGCTGGGCCAAACATTCAGCATGTTTGAGCCACACTGCCCCAAGATCAAAACTATTATTCTGCACTAAAGGCTCTAAAAGTTTTATGGCCAATTGATGTTGACCATTAGTAGACAGGGCCTCCTCTATATCCATGTATAAATCTCCAGCTTTTTCTACATCATTTGCTAAGAAGTCATCTAGTAAAGTTTTAACCAAATTGACAGCACCAAGATAAATGAAGCATACCAATAACTTACTTTTCAAATCTATAGGCAAAGAATTAGGTAAGGTGCATTTTAAATAGTTAGTTTGCTCTTCTATATGTCCATCAGCATTTTTAACAATTTGAATTTCAGCTTCTATCTCTACTCCAGCACTAGCCACAAATATCTCTATGCATGTTTGAAATTGTCTTTGACCAATGAGAAGCTCCAGATATATGTTTAAATCCTCCAAAGAGAATAGTTGTGGACACTTTTTGTAAGCTGAGCTCATCACCTCCATTGCACGTTCCATTTCATTATTGCTGTGATATTGAGTTGCAGCCATTTTAGTATATTTCATAATTGTTTCCCCTTCAGTGGCTGGCAAAGATGTCACTATTTTATGATAACATTTCAAATATGTCACCTTAGGAGCGGTCAATGCATCTCTCATGTTGTTACTTTCTAATCTATCCAAAAGTTCAATTCTCTTCAAGTGATGGTCTAAATTCTGTGGATCATCAGCTACAGCTTGACTATAACACATCATTTCTTGCTTCACATCATTTCTCTGTTTGAACACTGCAGCCAGTCTTAGCCACTCCTCAGCATCAGGCGGACTAAGGTGAGCAGCAAGTAGTGCAAATTGTAAAGACTTCTCAGTATCATGCTCATATATTTGTGACAGTGTCTGGTATGGTTCAGGTGTATTAGGAAATTGTTTTATAATCTCATGACACATTTTCTCAGCAGTATCTCTATCTCCTCTGACAAACCGTAAGTTGGCTTCTCCCATGAGCCCGATTAATCCTAGCGGTAAACGCATTCTCCTACGCTGATGCTTTTTGAAGACTTTTCCCGTGAATTCAAGCATATCATCTTCATTTCTCTTACTTGCCTCTTCCATATCTTCTTCATCTTCAAAGTTATACCATTCACTAGAATATTCGGCGAATGACATCTCACCACTTAAGAACTTGCTGGTTAAATCTTGTTCTGTATCCATTTTTGAAGATTCTTGAGAATTATCCATTGTAGTTAAAAAAATATCAAGTAAAAAGGATATAACCTTATATCGTAAGTCACTTACTTCCTTATTGTTTACCTCGCCCCGGCTGTATCAAGCACCGTAATACGTAGTAGCAGTAGTAGTTTTAGATACGGCTCAAATTTTTTGAGTTCATTTACAGTTTATTTTCATCATTTCTCTCTTTAACTGATAGACGAAGTTTCAAAATCAAATTTGATTGAACAAGTTGACACTTGACTGATTATAAAAGTTACAGATGTCAGCACATCAACTACCCCAATCTGTCAAATTTTCCCAATTCAAAGTGAAGCTTATACTTATGTGAAAAAGTTGAAAATCTATAAAAGAAATTTAACAGTACGGGGTAGCTGGATGTGCTGGCGTCTGTACATATAGTATAAGTTTATTTTTAAGTTGTATTTATGATAGGCAATGTAGGCCTTAACTTTTTCAACCTTTTGAGTCTGTTCATTTTGACTTAGTATAATAATATGGAGAAATGATATAATTATCTACTGAAAAAAAAGGTCGCGCGCGAGGGAGGTGGACGCTCGCAGCGCGTGATGATCGAAGATTTGGTTTACCTAGTTATTTTCAGAACTCCATCATCATCATCATATCAGCCGAAAGACGTGAACTGCTGGACAAAGGCCTCCCCCCCAAAGATCTCCACAATTGCCGGTTTTTAGAACTTATTTGTAGGTAAACGGTATTTTTTTGTTTTATTGTAAAGGTATGTGCATACCTTTGGTTGTACCTACAGTTTTTTGAGGATTTTTTGTTGGTCATACATACAGCCTTTGCCAAGGCTAAGTGATAGAGGCGAGGTTTTTCTCGATAATACGTCTAGCAGGGGGATATGGTATTATTCGGTGATTGTAAAATCTAGTCTGGTATTTGACCGGTGGTTGTTTTGAAATAATCGGAGCCAAAATAAAGTGTTTCAGTTACATACATTCATCTTAATAAGATTGTAATATATATTTGGACATGTTGTAAAAAAAGCTTAAAAAGCTGGACTACCCAGAGTCTCTAAGCCCTGTGTTAAAAACCAATGTTGACACCAGTTGACACTAACTGACAGTTGACACATTTGCCTATGATACTTCGTTTTTTTGTGATGGAGTTGTGTGACTTGTATTTTTCTGTTTTGTTGTGATTTTGTTTTAAATTTTACTATTAAATTGTAAGCCATTCTAAGTCGAAATGAAGTTTTAGATATGAAATTAAAAGTTATATATTCAGGTGAAACAGCGCTCTGTATGTAAATTTTAATCAGTAAGTATTAAAACTATTATGCATTATTATTAAATATATTTTTTAAATATTTATTATAGTTTAATCTGCACTGTTCCCAAGTTTATTATACTACATATTATACATATAATCGTAGTGAACAGGATACAATGTTTCTAACAGATTTTTTAATCCACCGTGGACATTTCATTGTTGAAGTTATACCATATTACCATAAATAGACATTGTCTTGATTCTTATGACGTGAACTTAAAAAATCTTTCTTGTTGTTTAAACCTTTTTTTAATGTTATAAAGTGTAATCTACTAATTTAAAGAATCCTCATTTTGTATGATGTATACCATATGGAATATAATCAGCACCAACAGTTATTATCACCTTTGTGTTGGGCATTAAAAATTGGCTAATATGATATAATAGATGGCTCTTAAATTTAAATGTATTTTTATTCTCACTATTATCAGATCTATTCAAAAAAATAATAATGTTTATGTCCCTTGATACTAAGGATTTACTATAAACAATCACCATGATTATTTAAAGCATAATTTTTGTAGTAGATATTTCAAAATATATTTTCAATTAATTTACAGGGTTGCATTTGGTTTCACAAATATAGTCACAATGTGTGAAAAACTTGAGACTGCCTTAGATCAGTTGTTAGATATAGATGAATCTGCAACAAATACCAAGGAGTGTGATGAGTATGATGAAACCAAACCATCATTGTTGGATATGCCAGTTGAGGTAATTACTTTTTAACTTTGAACTAATTCATACAATTCTGTCTCTTCAATAAACCTTAAAAATGAAATGAAAAAGTGTAGTAACATTGATTGACAATAAATATCATTCAAATCAGTTGTTACTAAGTAAAGTCCAAGTTTGTTGTAAGTTTTTGAAAACAGTTATTATTTATCAAATGAAAACTTATTTTGAACATTCATGTTAGTCCTAGTAGTTTTTATGTACAGATGCCAGCACATCCACCTACCCCAATCTGTCAAATTTCTTTTATAGATATTCAACTTTATCACAAAAGCATAAGGTTCACTTTCAATTGGGGCATTGGACAGATTGGGGTAGATAGATGTGCTGGCATCAGTAAATATTTCTTTGTTGTTTAGTTATTAAAAAAATTTAATCATATATCATGTAATTTATATGCATGCCCTCATGAGCATAAATAACATAATTAAAAAAAATAACGTCTGCTACACACAAAATTATAACATTTAGAGTTTGTGGCAATTCATTCAATTTTCTTATTGGCTGACTGTTAATGTTATTGTGACTTAGTATAATATTGCTGTAAATATTTTATACTTTTTAGTTAAGTTTAAAGTGCTTGCTTTTTAATACAATTTATATTATATTTGAGTGTTTGCACACAATTTTTATTGTTAGTCACCTGTATTTGACCTCACCTGATTTATTTTATTGGATAGAAATAGGTATATCAAACTGTTTGTTAAGTGACACAATACATATTATAATTTATTTAATAGAATTTTTACCACTTGTCTCGGATTGTAATTTTGGGGCCTGTTGATTAGGCTGTCAATCATGAATGTATGTCAAAGATGACAATTTATTGAGTTTCTGTTGAATAAAACGTCTTCTGTGTCAGGTAACAATCTTTCATGCAAATTTAATGATGAAATAGCTCCATTACATATTTCATTTGTTGTTAGATGTTTAAATTGTATATTTCTCTCAAAACACCTATAAAATTTATGTGGAAAATGCTTAATATATACTTAAATTTCAAATTGTCTAATTTATTGCCCTATATTTTAATCTGGGGTTCCTCTACAATGTTGTTATAAAATAATGTTGTTAACTGTAATGCTTGACTCTTTGACTCGTTTTTTTAATACATTTAGTATGTATTAAAAACTAGTCTCGAAAATTGAATTCAATTTGAGAATCCATTGGTCTTCGTTCATTAACTTATAAATAGCAAAACAGATGATGGAGTTGCTGGGGAGCATGTCATAAGAAGCTATATTGTTAAATTTAATAATATAAAATTTCACATTTGGATAAAAATTTTCATTAAATAATACTTTTGGAAAACATGTATAAAGCGGAGAAAAAAGAATATCTTTCATTAGGCAATTCATAGATATCTGCAGTTACTTTAAAATTAATATGATTTGTTTTGAATGATGTCTGGAATGTTTCTTCAATTTTATACATATTTCATGAAATCATCACTGGATATTATTATTGTGTTGTACAAACACCATGGATAAATAATCCATGGTGTTTGTATGGGATGTGGTTTTTGTTTCTTTATGTATATTGTAAACTAATGTTCTATTTATTTGGGAGCTCCTTCAGTTTGTACACTATAATACACTTTATTTAATTTGCAGATAATTTTAAAGATTTGCTCATCTTTGGATGCACATTTTTTGAAGCATACACTGAGTAAAGTGTGCCTACGATTTGAGAATATTTTGGCTGATGACCATTTATGGAAGTATTGGGTCCATAGTAAAATTAATGGCTGTTTCCCAACATTGCCTAATTTAAAAGTATGGGAAGAGACAGAAATAGATTGGGAGGCGATATGTGTGGAAATGAATGTGGAGATGAAGAAGTGGACCAATGTGAAGGAGACCATGAAACATATTATTGTGAAAGATGTGCATTTTGCATCTGTGGATACCGTTTTGTTAGTAAATGTGAGTATACTTTAGAGAACCTTAAGTCTTTAACTTTACTATTTCGTAACTGCATCCATCTGAAGAACAATTCCATCTTGTAGATAATTTTGATCCCTTTTTTTAAGTCCATTTAAAAAGCCAAAAGAAAATATATATAATAATAAAATATGGTACGGCTTACCATCGAAATATTAGAGTGAGGGAATCATACACTTATGGTCTAATATATCCTGCGGAGATGGCTAGTCTCCGTTGAGACTCGCCGCCATGGCTGAACTTAGACCAGCATGATATTACAATGTGTTAAAATCTGAGACATATGTGTAGTATAGTACATTTTTTCACTGTCTCGTATGTTTGTAAGCTTGAGAACTCGAATTCTGTTGTCACTATCAAACTAAGGGCCTATGCACACCACGTCTATTAAACGCGCCGTCGACACTTGTTTGGTTTTAGTTTGGATCGATACAAACGCGATGCTAACGCGCGTGTGTTCAGCTACAAAAGCGCGTCTACGGCGCGCTTAAAAATGTGGTGTGCATAGCCTCTAAATAGGACGCTCGTAGTAAAGATAGAAATGTATGTCGGTGTCACTCAGCGCTGTCGATGTAATCGCACGTGTACGTCTGAGAGTCCGTTCCAAATATATGTGAAAAAGAGACTGAACAATATCACGATTATTCGATTCGGTATACTTATTATTCTAATATGTACCAAATCCAATGATTTTCCACGCACAGTTTAATCAAATAAATACTTTAGATAAATAACATAAAAAGGTTGTAGTGTGCGGCGTTATGGTTGTTTTATATTGTAGCAAGGTAAAGGAGCAATTGGTTCAACTGATAGTACTTACTATCAGTTGAACCACTTGCTCCTTTACCTTGCTACAATATAAAACAACCATACGAACAAACAACGGTTGCGCCACACGTACTTACGTGTGGCGCAACCGTTATGACAGTCGCCTCGTCACTTTGTGTCCCGGATTCGATTTCCGCACTGGACAACTATTTGTGTGGCCCATTAATAGTTGTTCTGAGTCTGGATGTAATTTGTGTCCGTCAATAATATGTTTGTAAAGTACCCGCGACACAGGGATTAAGTTCCCTAAAAAGGGCGTTGACTTTTTTTTAAAGTGGTCTCCGCCGCCTTTGACACTCGCAGCCCCAGATAAAGAGAAAGGGATAGATAGATTAAAATTTATTGTTTCGTTACGAGTGTAGCTTGTAGCTATAATTCAGTGTCTAAATACAATAGAAGATCATCCTTAATTAAATCTCATTATCCAAAGTTTTATAGCTAGCTAGCTAGCTATAGATTTGTTTTTATAAGATAGTATTCATTCAACTAGTTTTTTGTAAAATTGTAACTTAATACCACAAGAACATTGTCCACTGCCTGGACAAAGGCCTTCCTCAAAGATCTCCACAATTGGCGGTTTTACTAACTTTTATGCCTCAAGGGCCGACGGTTCTACGAACTATGTGCCCCACAATCTATCACTTCAGCTTAGCAATTATTTGGCTATGTCGATTACATTGGTCCGCCTGCGGACATTGACATTTGAGATTCGATCTCGCTGAGGAACTCCGAGCATAAATATACAACATAAACATCATTAATTATAGTATAACTCATATTATTCGTTACCTCAGTTAACCAGGTATTAAAGTATTGATACCTTGTTCTTACACCGAGCTATTGTAATGTTAAGTTTTTCAACATCGGCACCTCGCAACCTCCGCGTCTTTATCTCGGGTTCGATCCCTGATTAAAACCATGTACAGCCCATATAATAGAATAATGTACTCTTGTTCGAATTACGGCCATAAGGTCCAGTCTCATTGGAGCCATCTGCGCGGGACATATTGAAATGCACAAGTGTACTCCATCACTCATATTACTCGATACGACCGTAAAGAACTCAGGTACAAGACAGATGACTTTACGTGTTCTCCTAAGTACGGGAGTGTAATTACGACAACTCCTACACTTTCAGAAAAATCCCAAAGTTGGATTTTTAGCTTGATCTGGGATTTAAACCCAGGACCTCATTACCTGCGGTTAAGCACGCTATCACTAGTAGTCTAGTGATACTAACCAGTGACCCATATTGTATACCCATACCCATTGTGCACTTAAATTGCATGTTCATAGCCCCATGTAAGACATCTTTATATAATTCGGGCGTTCTTTTACAATATTAATATATTTCAGAATGGGGAACTGTGCATTTCGGGTGGTAGAGATCGCGGCATGGCATTATGGAATGTACTGGACATTACTCCTCATGACCAGAGCGAAAATGTCACTACCTTCACTAACACCAAGCCAAAACACATCAAGCATGATGCGCATGCTGGCTGGGTGTGGGACCTTGCCGCTGACAGCATAACTTCCGCATCCACTATATATTCGGCCTCATGGGACAACACTGTAAAGGCATGGGACCTCTCAACAGGACTTGACTGTAAACAAACATTCCGGTTAGTTTTCTATATTTCTGTTATTTTTATACACTTGACGGGGCTGTGGCGTGGTTGGTAAATGCTTGCTTTGCACGCCGAAGGTCGTGGGTTCGATTCCCACCCAGGACAGACATTTGTGTGCATGAACATGTCTGTTTGTCCTGATTCTGGGTGTAATTATCTATATAAGTATATATTAACAAAAGAAAAGTAGTATGTAATATCAGTAAGCTCTATTTAGTTTGGGATCAGATGACCGTGTGTGAATGATGTCCTAAGATATTATACTATTAAGATATTGACCAAGTTGCATTGATCGTGGTCACACTGAGGCCCTCATCAGCGGGCAACTCCGCTGCGTCACGACGTGACGTGACCACGTTCAATACAACTTGGTCGGAAAGTCGGGAAAATAACAATAAAGGATAGTCGCGTGTAAACACCTTGTTTATTAAGTACTCTTAGGATATTGTGACATAAGTCACAATACCCTATAAACAAGGTTGTTAGGTATATTATGCGGCAAGATTAATTAAAGCTATTTGATTGGCTGAGTGGAACTCACTCACGACCTCTTAAAAACACGCCAAGTGCGAGTCGAATTCTCGCACTTGCACGAAAAGAATCACGTTCAATGTATGGGAGCACCCTTAAATATATATTTAATTCTGTTTTTAGTGTGTGTTATTATAGCGGCAACAGAAATATATCATCTGTGAAAATTTCAACTGTCTAACTATCACGTTTCGTGAGATACAGCCTGGTGACAGACGGACAAATACAGAACACAGCAAATACACAGACAAATACATACACACAGCGGAGTTTTGGTAATAGGGTCCCGTTCTACCCTTTGGATACGAAACCTAAAAACAAGATAGGATATTTTTACTTATTCTGATTATCACTTTAAACTATTATAAACTATTCTATTCTAAACTAAAAAATATTCAAAATTGTATGCTGGATAAAATTAATTTAGATCGGTATGGATAGTTTGCGCAAAACATTCCTTTCAGTATGTGATGTAAAAAAAGCAACAATTTTCAGTCACTCAGGTAGCACAATTGGCGAAGCATTGAGGACTTTAACCCAGAAAATGCAGACTCAGTACCAGTTATTCTTCCAAGTATGACATTTGGTATGTGATTAATAGTGCAAAAATGATTCAATTAAAATATTTTTTCAGGTGTGGCATGTCTGCATTGTCGGTTGTAACTATTGAACATGAAGTAATGGTCGGTCTATATTCCAAAAAAATACTGTCCTTTGACGTGCGTGCTGGACCCACCGCTTCTTATTCCTATAAGCCACATAAAGGACCAATATTAGCACTTCAAACATACAATAACTTGGTGGCGTCACTGAGTGAGGATAAGACTATGGCTGTATGGGATAGAGTAGCTGGAAAACTTCTACTGAATGATGTGAAAATACCCACGGATAAGGCATATCCAGTGTGCATCAGCTGGAGTCCTTCTGCCCTCTATATTGGAGACTCCAAGGGTTGTCTTCATCTCTTTAATCCAGAAAACCACACATATGTGAGGACTCATGAGATGTGGCCTGAACCGCCTATAATAAAGCCCTCTAGTAAGATAACAGGATGTCACCAAAGCCAAGGCAACATGGTTGTATGTTCCGATAGGGGGGATATTAAGTTTTTGTATAATTGCTACCCACCACAGGAATATACCAATATCAAAAGCAGTACAGTTGATGTCACTCAGGTAAATGCTTAAATATCCTATTTATTTATTGTTTATATAAGCACTGTTTTCCTATGTTATTTTCTTCTGATGTCTTGCAGAGATTCTAATATTTTTGAAAAGCATAGATAAGATATTTGATAACTAATCAAAGAATTGGTCCAAGAACGAATTATTTATTTGTTACAATATTCTGCCTTAGCTTTAATCTTCTCTATTAAAGGAATTAAAATAATGCCATTCCTATAATATGTTAAACTCGTACACATGCTTTTTATACTCGTAAACATGTATTTTTTGGTGAAGAAAATATATAATCGCGTAAAAAATTGTTGATTTAAAAACAGGAAGAGCTCGCATAGTAACCGGTCGTGACGCCATGGTAGATTTCCCATAATATCTACCAATTCCGCTTTCAAATATACGTTTTTTTATCTGGACTAGTCCCTCCCTCTTACCCACCATTGTAATTCCTGTAAACCAGGATCAACAGTGGCACACAATGAAATGACACTGAGCGGTGAGGCTCAGTCATGTCCCGGGGAATCACTTTTAATAGTCTCGGATCCCGCAACGAATTTAATCCGAAAGAAACAAGGAAAAAAAATACGTTTGTTTGTCGGGCCGTGTGAGAGCTGGCATTGTCATTATGCAAAATGATACGGTGTTTTGGTGGTTTTACGAAGATCTTTATGAACCACCGGCAAACAAATGGTTGTGTAGCAATTGCTATAAATAACTAAAACGCGGTTAACGGGGGGCATAGTCAGTAACATTATAAAAGTGAAAGTTTATATGTTTGTTACTCAATAACCCAAAAATGAACAGATTTAGATGAAATTTGGAATGAAGACAAAGGCGTGGTTCTTTCTGCTACATAGAAGTAGGCGAGCGCAATTCAGCTCTGGAATGGAAACACATACTTATAATTTTAACATGTTATGTGTCGTTTTTTAATTTATTTATATACCTTGTCGCACTAAATTTCATGCCTTTATTGCCTCATAGTGATTTCATATAGCATATTGCGCACAATAATTCTTGAGTCTCTCAACAATTTGATTTGTCAATACTCACAAATTGTTAGTATCCGTGAATTGATAGTTAAATATTTTTTTGCAATCATTATACACTAAGGCTTGCTAGCGGTTTAGCACGTTCGCGTAAAATAAGTTGTTGGTTGTAATTTTTGGAACACATAATAGGCTGTGTAGTACCTTCGTGAAATGGACATAGTTTTTCCTACTGTCGGTTTCCTAATGGCCCCGTAGGTCACACCTTAAATACCTTCTTAAATTCCCATTGCATACAACAGATTTCTATTCACATTCCTGCACGGTTGAGGCATTCAGATTGTGGAATTCTCTCCCTCCAAACATCCGTAATTCTAAAACATTATCTCTATTTAAGAAGCAAGTGAAAAATTACTATCTCTCCTCTTCATCCTAGTTATGTATATATTTATGTAGTTTATGCATATGGTTGCCCCATTATTAGTATCTGTGTATTTTAATATGTAGTTCATGTAATGATGAAATTAAATTATAAACCTACGCACATGCCTATTGTACTTTAATATCTACTCTTGCGGGTCTGCTGGAAGAAATTTCTTTTGAAATAAGCAGCTCCCATGTACTACAAGTCTCTTCTTCATTTAATTTACTTTTGGTTTTTCTGTGTGTACAAAATCTAATTAATAATTAGGAATGCCTACCGGGTTAATGATTTATAACGATTTTTTTGTTGTTACAGCTTTGTTACCAAAACGGCGTTCTAGTTATCGGAACATGTGACTCTGCATTAGAGTTTTGGGTCCCAAACGACAGGTACAGGGATGTATGATCATTTAGTACTGGAGACTAATGTCATGAAGGTATTCCAATACCATCGCCTGAAGCTAGCTTCCACATATACTAAGAAGTCTGATACTAATTATTATTAACGACATCTGAGTAATTAATATATTCAACAATTTTATTTCCTAACTTTATTAACCAAATTTATCTTATAATTTAAACAATCCATTATTGCATGGTCCAAGTGATATCACAAAAAGTGGTGTAACGATAAATTAATATACCGACCTTTTTAGGCCAAAACTCATCAACTTTGATGAAACCTGACGCACCGGACTTTTGATGCGAATTACAAGTACATTAGTGTGATGCTTAGTGGCTCAGTATTATTTACCTAGTGTATTAGACAAAGAACGATCGCGCGATCCTTGAAAGGCTACGGAAACAGAAATACTCGTATATAATGATTTGATATACAATAGTGCTGCACTCTGGTTAGGTAAATAAAATTAAGGCGCTTGCGCAGTATAAATTTATCTTTTTTGTACTCTACCTAGGTTCGCTATTTATACAAGTATGGTGGCGGAGTGGATCTTTTGTAAATTATACTGAAAACACCAGTGTCATTTGGAGCATGTAATAATTGATTATAAGGACTGTGGAATACTTAAGAACTCAATTATCAATGAAACTGAACACATTTTAGAACATCTGTTTACGAGATAATCAAATTCTCCATACAAGTGCGTCAGTTGATCGGAAGTTTGTATGAAACTTCGTTATTGTAAAGCAATCCAATAGTTTTCATTTTGGTGGTCGTGGACTTAAGTATACTATATTATTTATGGTAAATATTGTAACACTAAAAAATGTTAATGTCTTAACCTACGTTCGCACACACGTAACAAAAACGCTACCCAAAATCATAATCGATGTCTTTTTATTGGTTATAATTTAATGAATTCGACTTTGTTTTAAGTTAATAAGGTTTACAATTGAACAAAAACTAATATTTTATGCGTTTTTACGTTCGTGCGAATGGGCACTTACTTAGTAGGTCAGCTTCTAGAGCAGCGATAAAGAGCAGGCAAGACTATTTGTATTTATACTGTGATAATATTGACATGACTGCCAGAGATTTCACATTTAATAAGTAGTAGTATTAGCTCATCTCAACTAATAAGTAGTAATGTAATCTTTTTTCATTTGAAATACCTAGTAACTATTAGTTATCGCTCAATAAAGATAAAAAAAAAATTATAAAAATAACGTTTGTGAGGCTAGTAACCGCCAAATACTTGTTTTCGGTAAGATTTTAGATACCAAATTATGGTTTAGAATATGCAATACGACGACATGTATACGTTATGTTTACTTTCCTTGACAATAATTAAAAGCGCCAAAAAATTTGCGCAAGCAGTACCGTATAGGAGTTAGAAATGAAACTTTTTGAACTTGCGCGTTTACTCTTATATATTGTCGTTGTCCTTTGGTCCACCTCCGTAGCGTCGGAATAGCTCTAAAAATGCGGACAATTATTTGTGTGCCAATAATAAGACTGGCCATAGATAAAGCCTGACAGAAAAGAACCAAATTAAAATCACTGTAAACTAACGGAATTATAAGCATTTTAAAAATCATGATAAATAAAGACCTCGCTACAATTACATATGACGTCACACCAAGTGGATCCATAGAAGCTCCGTACTAACAGCCATTTGGCGTGAAAGGGACAGAGCATCCCCACTTAACACACGCCTAGAACCCTTATATCTTAAAACTTTATCAGTCAATTTTAAATATACTTTTTTAAGACCTATTATATTTGTGGCTTTTTAATAAATCTTTATTACTTGAAAATTGATCCAATCCTAATCTCTCTACATCATATCTTTCTTCTCTCTCAAATGTCTGTAATGAAAAGCAACCTAAATGTGACGCATCCATCAAATCTTACTCTCAATTCTAATCCACTTATTATTCGATCGATAATTGAATTGCCGCCTAAGAAGAATCACTTTTAAAACTATTCACGCGATAAATAGTCTGAAATTAAAGAAAATCTTTAGATAGATTTTACAGTTTTAAATTCAACATGGGTAACGTCTTAACTAAAAATTTCCTCTATTTACTACTTATTAGAGGTGTAATGTTAGATTGATTATAATATTATATTTTATTGTAATATTTATAAATTATTATGACGAAATGCGCAAATCGAAATTGATCAAAACAGTCCGAATGAAATGCTCGAAATTATGAAAATATGACAGTTGTTTTGGATAATAATATAATTAATTAATGACACATTAATTTACAAATAAATGAGGTCGGTTTCAGAAATCAATCAATAACGATTAACAATAAATAAATATACATATTATGTCCTTTATAGAACAATAATACTTATACCTAAAGCGATTTTTATTAATAAAATAAATTGTTAATACTTAGTATAGTAAAATAACCTGCGGCTGCAGTCAGGTGTAAAAGCGGATGTGTATGTCTCAAAAATATAACTTATGGTTGTGTGTTTTTTGTGTTAAGGACGAGGCCCATTTTGTTTCATTTGTCGCTCGCCTCAAACCAAAAGCTAGCTAAAGTTTCAAAGCCAATTATGACAATTTAATTCTTGGCTTAGTCAAGAATCTCATCTATTGATAACGAAATTAAATAAGACTTGGTTTGAAGCGAGACGTGCATCTCTACCACAAGTTCATGTAGTATACTTTCTCGATGAAACTTGCAGTTTTTTCACTACATTAACTAGCAGCGCCCCTAGCGGAAACTGCACTGGACCTAAAATGTCTATAGGTAGGTACTTAAAAACAGTAAGTTTCATCGAGTAAGTAAACTATATGGAGTCGTGCTAGAGGTAGTGGTCATTGTCACTTATATCATAGAATAACTGTATTTTGTGTTACCGTTAATATTGCCCTGTAAACATTGCAACAAATGTTGTTACAAACGAAATTGTGATTGTCCGAGGAAGCAGTGTAAGCCAAAACCAAAAGAAATGGTGGCGCCATCTCTTGCATGATTACATTTATTACATTGCTATATTAGATCTCTGTAATATTTTATAAATTTTTAAATAACTAAAATTAAATGTTATTAGACATTTAAGTAAAATAGCTGAATCCACTGAAGTGGATACAGTTGCGCTATCAAATGTGTCCTTATCAATAAAGACGCTAAGTTCAGAATGTATCCGCTGTCGCGGCGTTGACAGTGTGATGTAACTACAGCTCAAACATATACCCATATACAAACATGAGTTTCTCACGCTATCGAAATGACAGCATTGCACGTATTTTGTGTCTAATGCATTCTTAGGCAGATTATAGGATTTGTTTAGTCAAATACAAAGAATCCATGCTGTCATTTCGATAGTGAGAATCTTTTTAATATTTTGGTTATTGTATGAAAGCTGAATGTAAAATGTCAATAAAAATAAAATATTAATCTTTAACCTGTGCATATTTTAATGATCTCAATCTATTTCAAACAACAATGCTGTTACAATTTATTAGTCATGTATCAGTGGAAATTATTAATGAAATAAATTTTAATTTAGTATATAATAGCATATATGTATGTTAAACGTCGTGCAGCACTTGTGCTAATCTAAATGGGTATCAGATCTTCACTACATTAAAAATATTAAATTCCCAACAATACCATCCTTGCAATTTTTTGTGTTATAATTTATTTCTTTCTTTCTCTATTAAATGTTTTAATACTGCATCAGTAGTTTTCCTATTTAATGTTTTGTTTGTATGTTGTATATGTTTTTTTGTCAAAAATGTGTTACTTGATTGGCGCAAATTACCATGACGTTATGAACTAATAGTGGATTTAAAGTACAAATGAAGGATAAAAATTTCGTAGAAAACAATTTGAACTCTGCGGTATCAGAATATCCGACAATATGTCTCACTATATTTTTGTCCAATTTCTTATATTTAGGTACTGACTTAAGAGATGAGACCCGAATCAGTGTCCCTACTTAACTATCGCAGAACTTTTATTAATGCAAATATATGCGTGTGTGTGAGTTAGTACTGTTAATTCTTCAAACTATAACAGATTTGCCAAAATTTTAATTTCTTAAGGTAGAATATTTGTATATCTGCGAGTAACACAATTTCTATATTGAGATTATTTCGCGACTTGTTCGTAACTGGGGTACTGGAATTGAATACAAGTCTCATTGTTTCTAAAACCCTAGTCTTATGCCTATTGAGATTAATAACCTTTGTGCACGACAAATGCTTTAATTTTACTTACCCATTCTCTCATTCATATTTTTAATTGAATTAAGCATCCACATTGAACATTTTCTTATTATAATAATAAACTTTTTATAACATAATAAGCTGTTTATTTTAACTTTAACCCATACCCACTAAAATTATAAATGCTAAAGTAACTGATGTTTCCACCGATTGTGCTGAAACTTAGCACGGCCATATACCATACCCTGGAATGTTATCTAGAAATTTCGTGAGTTGATAACGCTACCTTATATCAATAAAACGAAGATGAAATTTTGATTAATGTAGAATTCAAAGAATATTAATATAAGTGCTAGTTTTTCATCCAAGATCTATGGTGCAGTAGATAGACGCTGACAAAGCCCGAAACGGAAAACTAGTAATTAAACAAATTCCAATTCAATGAAGTGTCAGTGTCTTGTGTTATCCTAGTGCATCACAAGGGCTAATGGGAATAAAGTAAAAATACGAGCTCAGAACATCAAAGACGAAAGCCTGAATTTTTCCATTTAGGCCACAAGTTCCACCATTACTCATCGCCCACTCGGAATATTATTTGGTGCCTGGATTCAGATTTAGGGTTTCAGAATGTTCGTTTCTTCAGGATGACATGAACGGGCTGTTGGCTACGTCGTTATTGCTTTTTTCATCCTTTTCTCAGCTGCAACTTCCTACCATTGCCCCAGAGATTAACACAGTAGCAGTGTACACTTTATACCTTTATTGAAGAACCATCTGGCCTGAAACTGTGGCAACATTTTGTACCTACCATTGAGGCTTTGAATGATTATCTCACTCAAATTACGACGTAAAATGTTATATTCTCAAGTGAGTATGAGAAATAAATATATGTAACTAAACTGACTAAAATAAAACATGGAAGCACTCCTAAGTTCTTGATTATTCAACTTGATTTTGACATGTGTTTTGGGCCTGTGGATGGATTGGATTGAACCTATCCACAGGTACAAAACAATTGGAACAAGTAGGTAGCTGCGACTTCAGTCGCTGTGCCAGTTGGCAGGCAGGAGCCGGTAATCCGGGAGGACATGCAATTGCCCTCGCAGAGCACGGGTCTCACAGCGGTCACAATATGTGGAACCATGGCGTAAAAGGGGACACCGGAGCAGCATTCTTCAGCAGGAATTCACCGTGCCTTCTCAAAATCAAAAAAGGCAGCAGGTTTAAATACTCTTTGAAGGCAGCTGCGACTCGTTTGTAGTAAGAGCAGGACATCGTTTACTTGGAAAGCTACATTCTGGCCGCTGAAAGTAGTCACTTGCTGACTTTTTCAGTTAGTAAAAATATAATGTTTTACGTGGCTTGTCATGAAAATTATAATAATTAATTGTTGAGAAAAAAATATTGAAATCTGGCAGTGGAAAATTCGAAACAAAATAAAATAATATGGATATTGTTATAACAATATTCTTATAAGTACTTATATTTGTTCACTTTAAAAAAATAAAACAAAAATGGTCTAGATTAAAAAAAAAGCTGTTAAAAGTAGGTAGTCAGAATATGTTTGTAGCTCAGATCAAATATTTACTTGATCTGAGGTTTGCAGTAATAGGTACTTATAGTTAAATGTACAGACGCCAGCACATCCAGCTACCATTCTGTCAAATTTCTTTTATAGATTTTCAGCTTTATCACAAAAGCATAAAGTTCACTTTCAATTGGGGAAATGTAACAGATTGGGGTAGCTTGATGTGCTGGCTGTACCTATATAATATTTCTAGGTACATAGATTTGGATATGCGGCTTCTATGAAAAAATTTAGTATGCCTTATAAAAAATTGTTAACGCATATTAAGTTTATGGCTATAATTATTAGTTCTATATTAAATATGGAAATGAAAATATTTTTTACAATTTAACTCCTACGTCTTATTAAAACTAACTGTAATATCCTTCCTTATATTTTAGTCCTTAATGCTTACAATTTCTCACCAACAAAGTAATACATGAATTGATAAATTCTACACATTTTATACAAGGGAACGCTAGATGTCCGCCGTGTCCAGTATAATAATGCTTTCAGAATACTATTGAGACTGCCTCGTTACTGTCGTACGTTGGACGGAAATGTTTGCACAAACTCGTACCGACGGTTTTGATGCGTTTATACGCAAAAAAAAACAGCATCCCTTGTGCGAAGAGTGAGAGACAGACAAAATAGTATTCAGAAAATTATAGAGAACCTCAACTCGCCAATTAATTGCCGGTTTGTACGGTTTAATAATAAATACTAACACTAGAAAATAAGTTATTTTTATGTTACTAACACTCTATGGATTTATTTTTCCACAATAAAAGATATACAATACGTGTAAGGTGAACAAATGAAGCCATATGATTATCTATATTTTGTTTAAAGAAAGAAAATTAACGATTTGGTTATAGAAGATTTGTGGAAATGAAAAAATATAGATTTGGAAACCCTTTAAATGACTTAGGCAACATTACCGTCATGGCTGAACGATACTGTTGACTATCTGTCAATTTTGTGAAATCTTTTATTTTCGCCATGATCAGTAATTTGTGACTTGTGGTTTTGTAATGGATTGTGTTTAATATTTTTTTTCATGAATATTAGTAAAAAATCAGCATGAACGGGTTAAGTTTCAGTGAACTCTGTTGCCTATTTTGTTGCCCACCATGCCCGGGGAAGATCGCAGCGAAGCTTGCATTTCTACCTCCAGAAGCGACGTATGCATTCACACCCGATGAGACAGGAGCTAAGTTCACTTTGACATTAACAGAACGAGCAGAGTGGCAATATTCAGAACGAGAGAAAGAGAATATCGAAGGCTTCTACTCGAGAACTACTAGAGGCAATAGAATAGCTTGTCTCTTTGTTCGGTGTAGCCCTAACGCCCGCTTTACCATATTATTTTCACATGGAAACGCCGTAGATCTCGGCCAAATGAGCAGTTTTTACTTAGGCTTAGGTACTAGGATAAATTGTAATATATTCAGCTATGATTATTCTGGCTATGGTGTAAGTGGTGGCAAACCCTCGGAGAAGAACTTGTACGCGGATATCGATGCGGCGTGGCAAGCATTACGAACTCGGTATGGCATCAGCCCAGAGAATATTATACTGTATGGTCAGAGCATTGGAACCGTCCCAACAGTAGATCTGGCTGCACGGTATGAAGTGGGAGCTGTGGTGCTTCACTCGCCCTTAATGTCTGGGATGCGAGTCGCCTTCCCTAATACAAAACGAACCTGGTTCTTTGATGCCTTCCCAAGGTAAGAGCAATACATATTATAATGATTCTATTTCCTCCATAATGCATGAATGCCTTTGTTTTGATGACTCATGGCTTTGGAAGTTGGTTACCTTATTTGTAAAGCTATAACTTAGACATTAGGTATATTATGTATAACTAAGTCAAATTGTATGCATAGCCAGATGAAACACCTACATATTAAGTTGTTTAAACATTGTAGAAAAAGAAATGACAGAATAATTTGACTGGGATTTGACTTTCTGTTGGTGTTTTCAACTTACAGAGTAAGTCTGTCAAATTTTATGCTATTTACGTAAACAAAGAACTTTTTCTAATTTAGTACTTTGTTTGTGGCCTTTGCGGAACAATGCCACATTTTGTGTATACAGTATCTAATAAATACTAATAATATAATTAATGAGTATGTTGCAGTTTGTTGAGAAGAAGCTTTAAAATAAATAATGGTCTTTAGGTAGCTTACTGCTTAATTCTCAACATATAAAGTTAGAAACATTGTGATAAAAACTTATTTAGTAAATAATTAACATCATAGTGATTTTTAAATGAGGGTACTTTAGAATACTTTTATTCAGATAAATTATAATAAAGTATTTTACTAATTTAATTCTTCATATTTCAGACATAATATGTATAATGACAGATATAGTCCATAATTTAATTACGAAACTAGGGTTAGTACGGGTTGTTAGTAGTACACAGAAATAAATCCAAAAAAAATGTTAGTAATTTGTGAGTAAAGTAAGCAGGTGTACACCTGCCCAGTACACGATAAAAGGGCTGTCAATCTTACACGCTAACATTCCCAGGACAGCATTGGTGCTACCACGGACCCTACTCATCATTGATGCAGTTCTTTTCCTTATAATGGAAAAGAAGTCATCAATGGATGCATTTGCAAACATTTCAGAAGCACTGCAGTACCGTGGCATCCTCAATATTGCCTTCAGAACAGTAGTATTTTATGTACAAAATGGATTGCATTTAGCATTTTATTAATGAAATTAAAATCCAATTCATAGCAATTTATATTTAGCACCATTTGTAAATTATATTATTGTCTGTGATATATTAATTTTAATGTTTAGCCCCATATGTACTTTGACCATATGGGATCTTTAATACATCCATAGCACTTGTTTCCTAATTTAAGATTCTAATTACCAAAGACACGGAATGAACTTTATGGTGGATAAGGGCCTGTATTCTTCTAGTTTCAGGAAAGCTAGTCCTAGTATACTATACACATTCCAGCTAGTGTACTGCATGTGTATAGTATATTTTCTATACCTTCCTTGTGCTTATTGATGTACTTTGAAGCTGTTAAAAACCATTTGCTGCTGCTAAAAACATGAAACATTCAGAATGTTTAAAAAAAGTTAAAATTATCTTCTTGCTTTCTAAAAGTTTTTATCTTATTTCAATGTTAGTGCTTTTAGGTCCCGAAACATGTACTGCCCGGGTCATGAAAATATGTTAAGATTTCTATGCCCAATATAATATAAAACCAAGTTCAATGAGCTTTGTGTGTATGTGGTAACATAAACATTTAACACAATTTAAGGAGTTTAATTTTCCCATAAAACTATTCATAATTAGGGGTTTCCGCCATCAAATTTACAAAAAGGAACATTATTTTTCAATAAAAAAAGGGGTGGGATGACACATTATATGAGGGGAGATCGAATAGAAATGCTGTTTCACAATTTGTTTTCTTTTTAATTTGTTTAATTTCATGGATAGATTTGTTCTAAATATGCACTATTTATGTTACTCCTTGTATAAGGTATTTCTGTGGTTCTGAAATTCAAATATTACTATCAAAATACTTCAGCTCTTATTCTAATTAGAATTAGGGGTTATTGTTATCACATTTGCTTATTTGAGAATGAAGCCTAGCAAGTTAGTTATGTAATGGAGGTTTAGCTTATTAACATATTAACCTGGGCTTTGTTATTTTAACCTTGTACTGACTCATTAATCAATTTTGTTTTTGTATTTATTATTTTAACTTTCCTTTATCATTGTTTAATGTACTGATAGTTCAGTAAAGCACAAGTAATGAACTAAATATAACTAGGTATAAGTATTTATGTTATCTTGTGAAATTAATTACAAATTGCCACATTTGCAAATAGAATAAAGTATACTGTTTATAATTGGTTGCCTGGAAGAGTTCGCTTTTAGCGATAAGGCCTCCACTTGTACTATTACCATTTTAATGTATTTTTTTACTCTAAGTTATGTCTTTGGTGTGCAATAAAGAGTTATTATCTATCTATCAAATACTTCTGCAATATTTAAGTTTCCAACAATCTAGGATTTTATATTTACAGGGTAAACCTGAGCTGTGTTGCCATCACTCTGCTGTCTTGGTAGAGTGGGTAACAGACCTGGCATAAATTTAAATAAATTCCATAAATTATGCTGGATACATATAGTTAGTACCAAATTTTTTTGGGGAGGCATTTGTCCAGCATGATATGTTGATGGTGACATAAATTATTGACTTTGAACTGGGAATAAATTTATGTTCCCTAACTTATTGGTAAGCAAGTTCAGCAATGGAGCCTTACAAGGTGGAACCTTTAAACCATATTTCCTTTTATTAGGTATAATTCGAAGCTAGAGGATACATTTTTGTTTATTATATTCTGTTATTACACAAAAAATGCTGATTAATATTTAGTTCTTTCTTTGCTATATCTGCAATCCATTTTATCTATGAAAACTGCATTGTTTACTGAACTGTGAGATTTTCGTACCTGAAGTGCATTGAGTGTGGGGTGGGCCCCGCACACCTACTTCAGCTTCATCTACTTACAATAAAAATCAGAATGATGTAGATACCACACTATTTACATGAACTTAAACATAATTATATAGGACTGTTTATCATTGTTGTTAGTAATTTTGTTTGATAAAGCCGATATAAAGAGATAGCACAATTAGCATTTAGCACAATGAATAATTACAGTAGTTTAATATGTATATAACACATCATATCTTGAGATAGAGAGAGAAGACTATAAAGTGTTCTACCACTGGGTTTAACATGTACAATTTAAATGACAAAATAACTTTCATGACCTTAATTGGGTGTAGGGAGCCATCCCATATGCGCCGTAATAAGTGACTTAGATACCCTACTAGTTTCGACTATTGCTAATTTATATTAGGTTTTAGATTATCCAAAATGCTAACCAGACCTTGAGCACTAGATTGTGTTTCGTCTGACCCTATCCTGCTAACGGCAGGAATAAACAATAGGGTTTGTTTAAGAATAATCCCTCCCCATACCTGTATACTACTTTTGTCTGCTTAACTTAAGGTGCTTTCTGTTAGACAAGTTTTCAACTTACAACAACGTCATCCATGGGTTGCCTAAGGGTTTGGAATATTTCTCTCCATATCCTACATTATCCATTAGTACTTTGTCTATGTGACATACCTTAATGTCTTACTAAATGCTATTATGCAGACAGCCTACCGGTTTACTATCTGCGTCTAAGAGAAAGCATTTAAAAGAGAGGCTGAATTATGTAAACACATGTTTAAAATGTCTTTTTCTCAATATAGCCCGAATTCGTCGCAAACTCGCTACTTTTTGTATGAGTGACCAGCTTTGCTACGAGATTCTAGTCACTAATGCACGCTTTTGTGGCTCGTCATATTTACTGACAAAGTCGGACTTGGCCCGGCTCCATAGTGGAAACGATATGGCGGATATGATAATTAGCACCCGAGGCATGAAGTCCTGCGTAGACGTAGATGAGACATCATAAAGGGCCAAACGAGATACTATTCAAAACCTGTTTTTAGACGTAGAGATTAAGTCGTATGCGACTAGTCTTGGAAGCTCTTAAACGTCCAACCTATACCCAAGAAAGGCCTATGGAATAAAGAGCCGTCAAAATTCGTTTAATTGCAGTGTCTTTATATCAAATTAATGGACATCAAGTCCAATAACCAGTGTATCCAATGACTTAACTCTATTACGTATTAATTTAGCCCGCAACCATAACTACGGGCGATCTGCTGAGGCATAATGTTGGTCTCCGGAAAAAAACGAGACGTTTCTTCACAAAGAAAAACATTGTTTGAATCACAACAAACAAATCTCTCGTTTGACTATGTACTCGATACTTGCAGGGCATCCTGTGTAATTAGAATCAATGTCTTTTTGGGATGCATTTGATTGAATCAGGGGTTACTGACATCCCATTACTATTCAAGCAACCTCTGTCGATTGCGCGCCCGTATAAATTGTATAAATTAAACATACACGCAACGTCCAACGACTCATTTAATAGGTACATCATAAAACTTTCTCTAGTAATAACTAATCATTGCGCTTGTCATGCTTTAACTGTTATTATTATATATATTTTGGGGTATTGTGTTACTGGATATTATGGCACGTATTTGCCAAATAACTATTTTAAGTAGGAAATAAATTTGTTATTCAGAATCATTATCAGATGACGATAACATAAAAAAATATAACAATCGACAAAAATTTCAAGTTTGTTTCGATAACTGAGTAGTAAGTACTACTAATACGAACTAAAAATAAAGTAGTAACGCGTGTAATGTGAAATTATTTTATGCCAAATTTAAATTTTTATGTTTACCGTATTGTAATAGTGCCCCTTTACTTTTAATTATCATGTTGTCATAACAAAATTACAATGACTTCTGTGGAATAATAACACCTAGTATTGTCAAATTTTCCACACACAGAACAAAAACTTCGTTCGTAACAAGATTTAAAAGCAAATGTTTCCTTAATCTTGAACAAATAATTAACTAGTGGGCCTGTCGTTAACCCTCTATTGTGCTGCAGACATGTGCTCCGTAGTTGGCTCCTGTTATAACGCGTTTTCTCCGACTCTTGTACGAAAAAGGCGTTGTCCCACATTCATGGAACACAGTTTTAGTGCCTCCCATCCCCTAAAAAGGCGATTGCTCTGATCCGGGTAACTAACGGCCTGTTGCCACTACCTCCTTGCTCTCAAAATTAAGTTAAACCCCCTGAAGTTACTAGCTTGTGCGTTTTTTGCAAAAAAGATTCTCATTGTTATCTTCAACTTCAAAACACTCCCCTCTGGATATTAGAGTTAGCTGGAAGACAAGGCCAAATTGTCCTCCAATCTGGGTGTCCTTCGTTGAGCTAGGCGATACTTTACATGGGCTCATCGCCAAATTTATGTAAGACACAAATATGGCCATCTCTGAGTGGGGGCACCACAGAATTAAATTCCTTTTATTTGTGTTCAACGTCGTGCATCTCGAATAGTCGTTGACGACAGGGCTCCCACTGCTTGGTTTGATACTGTTGACCTAGAAAAAGACACACGTCTCTATGTGTCTTTTACCGCTTTTATCACGGGGAGTGTTGTGAAGAATTGTTCAAACTTAAACCTGCCGCCATGGGGCGCCACGTTCCGCCACCGACCCTCCAACCGTCAGAAGTGGAAATTTCATCCTTATAACCTAGATGAATGGTCGTGTACCACCGTGCGTTTCTAAAGAAGCATTTTACCGTGCACTACCATTTGGGGAATCAAGGAGGTATTCCCGATACGGCATGACATGGCAACCTTTAAGAATTGAAGAAGCAAGCCTATTCCTTTCTTAAGGTCGGCAAAGCCCTAGCAGCTCCTCTAGTGTTATTACGTCAACCGACAACATGGACGGTCCGTCCGGCCGCTATTTTACATGTATTTACGTGCGTGGAGTATACTCTCGCATTTGTTATATGTCGAGTTGAATAGTTTTATGCCTCCGTTCAAGTTTGGGAGTACTTAGATTGGGCTGAATGTATTGATCGTAAAAATGCCGAACGGACGTGTGTTGAAAGGACAATCGAGTCAGTGAGTGATTAGTGTTTTAACTTCATGATTGGCACAATTGTAGTAACCGTTATGTTTGGCACATTACTCCGGGGGCAGTAAAATACAATATTATTTGTATGAAATTTTAACGAAAACACTATAATAACATGGGCGTGAGCTGTCAAAAACCATTAATTAAATAGAAAAAGTATAGTCAACTTTAAGTGCTTCAAAATCGCTTTTTCGACTTAGCTATGCTACAGCCACGTCCTCGGTGGTCGTAGCAGTCAAATACTACTACGTACGTAAGCACCGTCGCGTCGTCCCAGAATCATCTTATATGATCCTGAAAACGATATCACGACTTACTGAAAACAAGTCAAGAATATAAGAAACTCTCGTATCGGACCGTGTGCAGTGCGTACACAATCCGATATATCCAAACGTACCGTGACAACGATTGCTATCACTTCTTAGTTTACATTTGTAACGATAAAATTCCCCCTGCGATTCTCAATCGGCGAAGCGGCCCGCGTATTAACGTAGAGCATAGCAACCTGCTTAGAGCGTAAATCTTGGCCGGCAAAGCTGGATTATCTGTTAATCCAGCTTTGCCAGCCAGTATTTACTTTTTAGGGTCCCGAACCCAAATGGTGGTGCCATCGGAACCGTATTACTACTAAGCCTCTGCTGTCCGTCCATCCGTGTCAGCAGTCTATATCTCATGAAAGATAATAAGTAGACGGATTAAAATTACAAAGAGTAGGCACTACCGCAAAAAAAATAAAAATCACGTGTCTTAATATGGGGCCCTCCACAAACGTTTTTGTCGTTCGAGGTCATACTTGACGGTGATTTTGTACAATGGTACGGAACTCTTAGTAAGCCCGGTCTTTTATAACTTGCGAGTTGGTATAGCTTTCTCACTTTTTATTGAACAAGTTGTCTGACACGCCTGTTCCGTTTCTTATAGAGAACGTATCGTATTTGCGTATTTTTATAATAATCGTCTAGTATACGTTTATTTCCTATCAAAATTCTACAAGTTTTGTTTTACATATCAAGCGGTGGGCCGGTCGTTTTTATATTCATAGAATTCCTATACACGACAATTCAAGTTATTGATGTAACAGCAACACTTACGAGGTTACGTTAGCACAGCAATTGAACGCACAATGGTTATTTAGCTCAATACGTAAGCTATTATAGTGAAAGCATCTTCAATTTTTAAAAATATCGCACGTTTGTATTGTACTATCTTTATTTTCTCTCTTGCTCGTTCATTTAGCGGTAGCGTGTTCAACCGCTGGTAATGAGATTCAAATACTGGGTCAGGTCAAAAAGTGTTATTGGACACCTTACCAGCAAGATGCATCCTAAGTAATGTGAGACGTTTTTCTTTTCGTTATACGCTCGTCAAAGTTACAGCTCGTTTGATACACGATCGGATTTTAATATTACCTCTAAAACTAGCATTGTTATAAGATTTTCGAAAAGGAACCCCGAATTCATGATGAAAACGTGCATACAAGAGCGTGGTCACAGTACCTACCGATGATTATAGCGAAGATGCAAACGACGATAAAAATGAATTAAATAATTTATACACTTGTACTTCGCAGTAGAAGTAGTCAGAAGCAAAATGCAGTAATAGAATCTAAGCAATACAAATAAATAGACGACATAATTAAATTAAAGGATAATATGTTTAAACCTATGACATTGTTCGTCCGTCAGTCTCGTAGCACAGGTATTATTGATTATTTACTTGTACTATCCAAGTTTATTTACAACTACACGCATGCTGGCAAAAATATAATAATATATGTACTTTACATGTACTTTGTGTCCGTCAATTATATGTTTGTATAGTACTCTGCGACACGGATTAAATTCCCTAGTGCGGGCGTTGTCTTAAAAAAAAAAGTTGGTACCACGGCGCAACTCTTATGCGAAAATAGCCATCTATTTTTCGATAGTCCCAGAAACAGCGATATAAAATTTAATTTGAAATTTTAACTCTTTTTAAGTTTTTACGTCAGGAGCAGCGATATCTAAGCCTTTTTTTAGTTTACTGTAATATATCATTCTTCATCTACATAATGGGTTACGTAATGTGTTTCGAGTTTGGATTAGAAGGACCAGGTGGTAGGCACTACATGACTGCCTGGACTAGACCGATCTGATGACATCGCATACTGCATACATAACCCAATGATGGTTTATGCTACGGGTGTCGCGTTTGAGCTCGTTGTTGAAGTTTTGATGAGAGATTACAATAGTCTAATGAAAGATAGATCAGCAATTTAATGAAAATAAAGCATTGCGGGGTCCAGTTAATTTCTGGTATTTGGGCATACTAAGAGATTTTTAAATCTCGCAGACATCGGCAGGGTCAGAAGACACTAATATAAAATGACACATACAGTGAATAATCAAAGATACTTACTATGGGCAAATCCCAAAGGTTATCCAAACCGAAGTGCTTATCGCTCCTGGCGGCATGTAGGTATTACGTCTTCTAGTGAATGATATTATAATTTTGTTTCAGTATCGACAAAATTCCAAAGGTGACCTCTCCAGTTCTTGTTATACATGGAACTGAAGATGAGGTGATAGATTTCTCCCACGGGTTAGCGATATACGAACGTTGTCCACGTGCTGTAGAACCACTATGGGTTGAGGTAATACAGTTACTTTATTTATTTAGTTAGATAGTACTTACACATGGCATATATGATATTGATTTTTGGTAAATTACAGGGTGCAGGTCACAACGATGTCGAACTCTTCAATCAATATTTGGAGAGGCTGAAACGTTTCGTTTCAGTGGAATTGCTCAACTGACAAAGACTGCCGGCCACAGGCCAGACAACTCAAGGTAAATCATTATTTAACTAACTTTATTGTTAAATGGTGTCCATGACCTGAGGGGATATGCCATAATGGCATACGGGTTGGCAATAGCAGTATGCTCACATACCTCTATATCCTATTTGACTCATTTACTACACACACACACACACACACACTACTTCTAAATTTTAATTTTACGCCATTATTCGCAATGCAAAACGTTTTGAGATTAGATTTACGCTGTGCATTTTTTTGTTTTTCATTATTATATTTTTTTAATTCAATTTTTATTTTGTAGAAAGGCCTTTACTGTATATGTACTTTACTTTCTATGCTCCTGAAAATCAATTTATTGATTTAGTCCGGTCATTTTAGTCATAAAAATAGTGATCAAATAAAGAAAATTCCGACAGAGCCAAATCTTCGTAGAGACCTTAGGTTTACCACAAGGAATAAAGTGTCAAAAGTCCCCATCAGTCCCATGTGAGCTTAGGGACTTATTCGGGGCCCAAGGTCAAAATTTTAGGTTTTTTGGATTTTTCTCGAAAACTGTAAGTTTTATCGAAAAATTACCTCCGAGCAAAGTTGTAGATCCTAAAATTCTCTATAAAAATGGTCCCTATGATTTTTTCTCTAAGACCCACTATTTCCCAGATATTGCGCTTGTAAGAATCACGTTCTACATAATATGCACACATTTCCACATTTTTGTATTCAAAATCTCGCACATTTATTTTGCTATATCCAACTACGCCAGTATTTTGATAAACCTTTATAGGCACATGAGCCTTGGCTGCAAAATCTTTAGCTGACAGGACTTCAGTTACTCGCGGCATCGGCTGTTCTAGTAATACTGAATCTTTGGGAGTTACAATTTGTATAATACCCATGATATGAAGCGTATTATTACCGTCCAAAGTATTTACATTAATATCAGCATTATCTGCAACATATTGAACAAATGTGCCAGTTTCTGGTGATACAATGTGAGGCAGGCGACTGAAAACTGCTGCTGCTTCATACTTCATTGTTTCACTGTAAGATGCGCATAAACCAAACTATGAGAAAATTTGTATAAGCCGTTTTGAACCAAACCGCCGATGGAAAAACTGAAAGACCCAGCTGTAATTTAGACTTGAAGGATCTAGGCCGAACAGCAGTCATTATGCTATGACTAATATGTGTGCAAACTAACTTTAAATGATCCAAATTTTGATGCCTATTTTTAAGAATGATTTGTCCCAAAAAAAAGATAATGATTCGGGAATATCGTTATTTATATCTTCAAACATTCTACCCGGTGGCGGGTACATAGTATTATCAAACACACAAGATTGAATATCTTCTCGAATAATTTCTGCCGCAGCTTTTAAAGTTTTCCACCGTTTTTCCTTTTTCATTCAAGTTTTTGTTATCAGACCAGGCTTGACTTAAAATGTCTTGGTAATTGTCTACAAAACAAATAAATGTTAATTTTCCAGGCTTCTCTTTAATAATAATTCTACCATACTTTAATTTCAATCGTATTTTTATAATCCCGTTTTCTAAAGCTACATTTTGGCAAACATTCTTCAGTTCATCTAACGAAAACTGGCAGTCATCGCTACTTTCAATGAAATTGAAAATTTCCTCCATTGCAGCGTTTATAGCTTCACTTTGAGGACGGCCAATTTTACCGCCAGTATTAGGTCTCAGGAAGGATTTGTAACAACTGTCATGGTATTTAGCGTCAGCAGCAACTAAATCATACTGAAAATTAATACACGCAAAGACAGCTTTTGACACATCATCAAAACGATCTTTAGCTAATTTTAAAATGGAATCTTTGAATGTAAGTGTAGAAACTTTATGAATTGTTCGGCGATAAATCTTCACTTTCTTCTTTTCTGCTTCTTCATCCGCTTCATCGCCACAAAATAAGCAGTGTTTTTTAAAACAAAAACTGGATTCACTTATTCGCGCTCTAGTATGAGGTGGACTTGCTTTTGAAGTACTGGCCTGTTCTTCCTCACGTTGTCTTTTTAATGCAGAGATTGAAGTTTTCCAGGTGTATGATTTTCTGCAATCCACGTGAATTGTAACGGACTTTTGGCTTCTTAAATAATCAGCAAACTCATCACTTCTCGCGACACTTGCATCGATTAAAGTTGGCATTCCACGACTGACCACAACAGTTTCATCTTCAGTCAAAAGTTTATTACAAATAAAGCAAAATTGCGACATTTATTTTTAAATATTAATCAGCACTAACTTCAATAGTAGACGCTTGTAATAAATACGTATAGTCACTCGAAATGCTCGTTCAACACTAAAAGAAGCAGGTATACGTGAACTACACCACATGTACAAAAGAATAGACAGATGTTTTTCAAGGCCAGATGTTATTCAAGTAGAGGGGATTCGGTAAGGTACCGGCGGTCATTTTAGAGTAAATTTTCTTAGAATAGTATAATGTATACATAACAGAGACACGAGTAGGCATTTTTGCTTGCTTGAGTACCTAGATATGTATATACGTGGCATATGTGTGCATACTATGTAGAACATGATTCTTACAAGCGCAATATCTGGGAAATAGTGGGTCTTAGAGAAAAATCAATGAGACCATTTTTATAGAGAATTTTAAGATCTACAACTTTGCTCGGAGGTACTTTTTCGATAAAACTTACCGTTTTCGAGAAAAATCCGAAAATCCTAAAATTTTGACCTTGGGCCCCGAATATGTCCCTAAGCTCACATGGGACTGATGGGGACTTTTGACACTTTATTCCTTGTGGTAAACCTAAGGTCTCTACGAAGATTTGGCTCTGTCGGAATTTTCTTTATTTCAATTGTTTAAAATGACCGGACTAATTCCGAGCTTCCCTGTAAACTATATTTGATGTTAATTTTGATGTAAATTGATTTTTAGGAGCTCCAACCCGCGATAAACCAACATACAGTTGGCTATGAGTAAAACATTATTTTCGCAGGTCAGTCCCTACTAATTCAAAAGTATGGCCTTGGGACTTGTTGATAGGGCGAAAGATATTTTCAACTGAAATTGAAGACGTTTAAATGGGTTTGGCAGATCACTTGGGATCATCGGAATCGTCGGTATATGAGCTAGTTGACCAGCTGCTGGGCCGGTGATAATGGTTGCTACGATTAAATTGTCCTTCAATTCCTTATATTCAAATAAGCAGCCTGATCCCGTTCCACATGCTTGGAGGGCTTACTTTTCTCAAAAGCATAATTGTAATTCCAATTTTTAAAGTCAATTCATGTGGTGGCAGTTCAAATGGGGTTTAATGAATTTTAAAACTCCTGTGGATAATGGACTGCGTCTTCGATATTAGTCACCGTGTCTATGGATTGGTATTTTTTATTTGTCCGAGTACTTGATTGTTTATTTTGTTGACACTATCATTCCTGGTTGACATTATCATCTATTGCCCAAGACCACAACCATTGAAAATTATCCTTTTCGTGCAAATTCGCCTACATCGCTTATTATTATTATGGTGCCGTCTAACCTAGCGGCGGCGTGAGCTGCGACCATGCGACATTTTTCAAATAACTTGCATTTTTAAACTTGTGATATCTTTCGAATAGAATGTCCAAATTGAACATTTCATAAAGTTATATAATGGTATCGAAGCAGACTTAAATATGAAGTTATTTATTTTGATAAGGATTAATAAAAGTATAAATAAAAGAGCTTTTATAGCGGTATAGTTATGTCACAATAAGGGTTTTTTTAAATTTAAATAATATATACAGGGCTAAAGTTTAAGTCGACCTAGATCCTTGAAGAGGTTGTAGTTTCCATCATTCCTGCCTGACTCATTTCACCATGAAACATGGTTCCCCAAATTTAACCGTTCTCGGATTGTAAAGATCTGTTCGTGAAGGTCACCATCTTCAACAGTCCCAATCAGAAGTACAAATCAAAGTCCAGTTTGCAAGCACAGTCACTCGAAATAAGCAGTCCAAAAATCCAAGCCGAGTCAAGTAAAAAAACCAAGAGATCTACTATCGCATCTGAATCGCGTAAGCAGACTAACTGACTAACCATTACCCTTAAACCAAACCTAACTAATGACAAAAAAAATGGCTGGGGACTGTTTTTCTCGCTCACACCTACTTATATCGAATGACATCCCCCTCACATGCACCGCAATTCCACGAAGGACAATAGGCGCAGGCAAGTAATTCAACTAAATACTCTCTTCTACTTAATTAATATCTTTACTACTTACTATCTGGGAGCCTTACATCAAAGTTTTTTCTTAGAATTCTGGTATTACCCTACCTTGTTATAACTTGTTAGATAGCTATTGAAATGTAGATACTATTAAAATGATCTGCAGCTTAACTGTCATAGATTTTTTTTAAAATATTTCGGAAAAAAATTACTTACGAATTTATTTCATGTTCTAACTATCAATCGTCTACTCCGACCCACTCGGTTTAGTAAATTGCAATTTTAGTGTTGAGACTAATAAAACTTAATAAAACAACTTAACCACTACATAAAAATCGCCAACACAAATAAATTAAAGGCAATAATCCCAAAAATTATAGGTCAATACACAAAAATAGGAAATTAAAAAAAAATCTTAACAGTCCAATATCTGAGAACGGTTAAATTTGGGGAACCATGTTTCATAGTGAAATGAGTCAGGAATGATGGAAACTACAACCTCTTCAAGGATCTAGGTCGACTTAACCTTTAGCCCTGTATAATAGCATATTATTTTAAATTTAAAAAAAACCCTCATTGTGACATAACTATGATAGTTGACATATTATTATGCTGTCGCGATATTTATTTTAGATAGATATGTTCTGCAAAGACTTAGTACATTATTTTGTTCTATAATTACTAGTTTTTGCAGCGCAGGCAATGTAAGAAAGTTATTAGGTATTTTTTTCACACCTTGGGTTACATTATTGGAGTTTTAGTACGGATCCGGATGAACTTTTTTGGAAATTTAATATAGCCTATGTTCAACGGAGATAGTGTAGCTTCCGAACAGTGAAAGAGTATTCAAATCGGTCAAGTAGTTTCGGAGCCTATTCAAAAAAGATAGTGTAGCTTCCGAACAGTGAAAGAGTATTCAAATCGGTCAAGTAGTTTCGGAGCCTATTCAAAACAAAAAAAACAATCAAATATTTCCTCTATATAATAATAGTGTAGAGTAATAAATGTAGGTACCACTTTAAAATTTAATATTTGTAATAAAATTTCCGTATATCATTTACTGATCGGTAAAATTATAATAAATAATAAACTTTTCATATTGCAAAAAATTTTTATCAGTACCTACCTACTTTGAAATTTTACTCTCTACTTGATTCTTTATTTATATATTTGTCCTTAAAAGCGCTTTATTAAAGGAACATTAAAAACCTTTGCGTTTCCCAACAGACACTCTAAAGCACCTTTAAAGTACAGGGCGTTAAAAAAGACCTGAGAAGAAATTATTTCGAAACGCGTTTTCACAATGCCACTTCTATTTATTGCGCTACTCATATGACGCTGTCCTATTTTCTACCATTAAGGCTGATTTCAGAGTGACGCGCGCGGCACGCGCCGGCGGCCAGCGCGTCTTAACAGCGGCGCGTGCGAGACGCGTCACTCTGAAACGCTAGCTGCCAGTAAAGGAGCTCGGGCAGCGCTGGCCGACGGCGCGCGTGTCACACGCGGCGCGTGTGAACTGCGTGACTATGAAACGCAACTACTATCTAGTGTAATTGTAAGCGCGCGCGTTTGGACGGCGCCGCTCGCGCGCGCTACTCTGAAATCAGCCTAACACTCCTACAACAAAGTGTCCGCTATTCTCGATGCCAATGATCAAACTTATTATAAACTGTGACATGAAAAATTAAAAAGAAAAAAGAACGTCCACGAAGAACTTAGAAATACATACTAAAACTACTACTACTCATAACTTATAAAAGAATTTTGAGAGACATAGTCAATGTAATCATTATGGCCTTTAAGAAAGAAGAAGAGGCAATAATTACTTTAAGGAAAATATGTTTGGTACACAATATTCTAGGTTTGTTTTAATTTATCGTTTAAATAAACTGAATTTAATTTTATAGGTGACGACCAAAATCCTGCATCTACACTGAGCTCCGGCACCTCAAGTTCAGCGACAGAGAGACTCCTCTAGCTAGCGGGGGCCGGGCCCAGCCGGGCCGGCCCCACCAAAAACTCAGTCAATGGCTCCGTGAGCCCACATAATTACAAGGAAAATAATAAAACGGACAATAACGAAACAGGATCTACCGACCAAAAGCCGTCCGTCGCACACAACATCAGTATAAACGTGACCGATACTGACTCTCCAACGTGCGTGCGAAGACGGATACATTTGAGATCTCTCAGTGATGTGACGCCGGCCAGCCGCACGCACACCCCGCGCGCGCGCTCGCACTCCGAGCGGCCGCGCGCCTCGCCCGCGCCGTCTCCTGCGCACGCGCCGCCGCAGTCGCCCGCGCCCGCCCCCACGGCGCCGCACTCTCCCGCCGCGCCGGCAGCCTTGTTGCCGCGATTCGTGCGCAGCGAGCGCTCATCGCCCGACGCCTCGTCACTCGCGATCAACGACTCAGGCGAACCTCGTCTAAGGAACCGTGATCGCTCCGGCAGCGACGCCGTCACCGTCCTCGGCAACCCTTGGCGAAAGATGAGCGAGGTCGACCTGAACGCCCCCGGAGGTCGCGGCCGGGCCGCCGCTCGGGTGGCGCTCGACCCTTGGGTCAGGAACCCGACGCTGAGACCGGACGGCACGTTCGAGCGGGCCGGGCCCCGCGAAGACTCAGGCCGGGCCTCGTCCGACTCCGAGCAGAAGCGCGAGGCGCCGACGTTCAAGCGAGGCAAGTTGGAGCGCAGGTCGCCGGTGGTGTGCGAGTCGTGCGGCAACGAGAGCTGCGAGTGCTGGCGCACGGGCTGGGCGCGCTCGCTGGGCGCGCAGTGCACGTGCGAGGTGCGCTCGCCGCGCCCGTCGCCCGCGCGCCTTCGCCCGCGCGCGCCGCCCCGCGCGCTGTCGGACGACGAGGATCGCCCGCGACGCCTGTACAAATCCGCCTCGCAGAAGATCATATGTTCGTCGGTCGACGGCGAGCGAGTAAAGAAGCCCGCCGACCCCCTGCTCGAGACCACCTGCTGAGGAGCGTCCGTGGTGCGCGAAGCCCGGTTTGTGTGCGATGTGTGTTGTCCCTTATCGATGTACGAGTATTATTAGTGCGAATTTTGTATCCCCCCTAGTGATTAAGATTTCAAAATTTATTATTGTACTGTATCATAAATATTTGATAAATATAAAGTATGCTCGAGTTATGATATGATAAAATATGAATGTTTTCATGAATATTGTATAATTATCTTTTACTTCGGGAGGTTGTGCGTAATTAGAAATTCTGCATTATTTGAAGGTATTCTTTAAAATACTTAATGATTTTAAGCCACCCAAAAGAAGATTTTTCTAGGGTATTATTTTATACTGTATCGACACCAAAAACTTAACGCACAATACCATAATAGACGCGTAGATTTATATTGTGTTGCCTTCCTTATATTTCCACTTATCCATGCATCTTCCATAAATTGTAAATAATTTTAGATAATATGAAATAAACATTATTTATAGTTGTTATAACACGAACCGATGTAACACAAAGCTGCTATACCATATTGGAAAATACAATTCATAAAAATAGGCACTGATCCGTTATATCTATACATTCCACAAGTATATACATTTATAATACAATACAGAATTAGATTGTCAACATTTATATAACTATACATTTAAAATTTCTAATAATAAAAAGTGTTTACATGAAATTCTAAAAATTATTGTTTATGAAGTTCATTGTATGGCAATCTTTACATTTATTCAAATTTAACACAGCATCTAAGGATGCTAAGTACCTGAATATGTACAGTTACAGAGCGCCCTCCGCGTAACTAGCATTCCGACGGAGAATCATGTCTCTACAGCTTTCTACCAATGATATCACGGAAAAACAAGTCTATGTCTGCGCCTGGGTTGGTGGAACGCGGTACAGAGACATGATTCTTAGTCGCCTTAACTACGCAGCGACCTCTGTCTTTTCTCTTGAACAGATTACATGTAGACAGGTTTGGAAGGTGAGCTTATACACAGGTGAATTTACTTAATAAATATAGGCGCTGCTTATATTATTATTATTATTACAATTAACTATAGAATGAATTTTAAATTATTCTTTCTATATTATTATAATTGTTTAATTGATGTAAATAATTTCATAAAAACACTCGCGTTAATGCGACATGAGAGATAGGAGGACCAAAATATTGTTTTATTATTGCGATGATTTTGTGTCAACTGCATTTTATTGAGGTTTGTGACCTGTTATTTTGTTCGCGATATATCCGTATTCAATTGTTTATTTACCTGTTAGGGCAATCATATTAAGCGAAATGAGTCTTAGGGCCTATGCACACCACGTTTTTTAAGCGCGCCGTTGACGCGCGTTTGTAGCGATACAGACGCGCGTTATCATCGCGTTTGTATTGATTCAAACAAACACCAAACTGCTCTGTAGGATAAAAGCGCGCCGTGCGTTTAAAAAACGTGGTGTGCACTGGCTCTTAGTGGGAGAAAGTAAACGCATCGCAGTAGCTTAATCTAATAAGCCATGGCTGGTATATCTTCCAGTCATGCCTACTTAATAAGCTATGGCTTATTATTTGATTAGATGATCCATACGGATTGTCTAATCAAACAACGCGTGGTAGAAAACCCCTGGGCTTTCCGTTCGCAAAAAAACACCAATAAAATGCGCCAGTGAATAGCTTTTAATAGATTGGCCCATGTCTAACAAGTGTTGTGGTAATGAATTTGATATACTATAATATAGCTACATTTTTAAGGAAAAGAAATCTCATGAACATTTATTAAAATATTTGTGGTCTTTAAACATTGAGACAAATGTTTTTCTTCACTAAGCATGTTTTGGCACAATACTTATGCATATCTGGTAACGATGCTGTGACGAGTGTATACCTGCATGCAGTCTTTCTTTTTATGTCATTATATTTGATAGAGTCTAAATAGAAATAAAAATTGTAATTTTTACTTAAATTTTTGGTATTTATTTATTCACATTCTTAATTTGAACAAGTACTTAATGGTAATTACATAGTTGGAATGATATTTTGCATCATAGCGGAAATTGTATTTAACAATAATTAATAATACCTAATATTCATCTTGATTATGTAAAATGTATTGACATACAAGAGCAATGAATTTCTATAAATATATAAAAATCCTAAATAAATTAATACAATCGATACCTGTGAACTACCAACGTGATACATATAATAATGTGTAAGTACATAATTGTTGCCTGAAATCATTGATTTTAATGGAACTAAAATTAAAGACAATATGTGATTGATACCTGACGCGAAAACTGCCATTGCGAAGATTTTATATTAGTTTGGTATTCGATTTTAGAACGAAAATAACTGTTATTATATAAAACTAAATCATGAAAATTTTAAGTATTAAAATATGAAACCTTTTGATATTTACAGTATAATAGAACAGACGTTCTATTTTTAATGCGTTTTAATAGTGATTCTGAACAACCGATTTGAAAATTTTTAATCGAAATATAATCTTTCTATCGTTAGATAGAAAGTACATATTTCGTATAAACGCAAACTCAGGCAATTAACAACCATACCGTAAGGTTGCTGCCCATTATAAATAATAAACAGGGCAAATCTAACAAAAAAATACGTGTTTAAGATTATATATAACAAAAGCTTTTTCTGTCCGACAAACTACAATTGAAGGGGGTAAAATAAAGCTTAGCAAATTTATTAGGGTTTTTTAAAATGCAAATGCTGCTATTTTGATTAGTTTCAATTTATTCATAATAGTTTTTAACATTCATAAAATATTCATATAAGTAGCTCATCCTACGTGTGATCTAATCCACGTGAAACCATAAACAAGTGTAATCAACTGGCTTTCCCAGAAATATATTGTGTTATATAAATAACGCTAAACCTTCAAATTGACTACCTATCCAGAATCTTTATAACAAAATAAACGCCATTAAAAAATAATTAAAAGGACATCAAAAGAATACAAATTAACTACTTATGTTTAACGCAATTCTGAACACCTCCCTACAATCATTTAAAGGTTTCGCGTTAAGTATTTAGTAAACACCTAGTTTAATAGACCGAAATTTAATTTCAGTTTCGTAATTTCAGAAATCTATCATTGAGATCATTTCATTGCCGCGCACATATTCTGAACACTTCAATAACGATTAGGGCTAATGTTATCTCAAAATGTAATTAAGACATATTTTTAATGTACTTATTAATTAAATTGCACATATCTGAAAATAAATATTTTGTATTATTTAGGATGTATCGCTAAAATACAATGCCTTACTAAACTAACATTACATTCATGTGAAGAGAATATAAAAAAATCTATAAAATCCCTGTATTACATGTACATAACTTACAAATATTAGTTGACTAGTTATCTACTCTATACCTACCCTTCCCTATCCCTCGAGCCAATGACGTAGACCGCAATGGTGACAAACATAATAAAATGGCATCATTTATTTTTAAATTTACATAATTATATTCAAGACTAGTAAATAATACCTAATCCCACTATTGTAAACTAATCTTGACTCATTTATTCCCATTTGTTCAAATAAACATTCTAAATGTCACAGAAATTTCTAAAGCCACCAATAAAGAATGAAGAATATAGAATGTGTTCTATATTTTAAAGTATTACATTTTCATTTTTATAAACTGTGATACCATCTCTGCTACTCTTTCTGATGATTTCAATACAAATGCATGATCAATATCTACTTCTTTTAATCGCATTTGAGGCTGAAACTTACGCAGGTCATCCATATAACTCGATGGCGCCCAGTTATCGTGATTGCTATATATTACATTAGTAATCTCTTTAACATTTTCTAATGTCCTTATATTTAATTTCTTAACAGTATCCATTTCATTGTACGCCAAAAATAAAACTTTTTCTCCAACTTTTGGATCCAAAAACTTAAATACACATTTAGAATAGTGTGGCGGAATTGATTGCAGTTTCAAATAAATATCTACTAAAAATGACGCTATAGATGATGGTAAAAAATATGCTAAATAAAAGAGGAAAATAATTAAAATATGAATATTCCTTAAAACTTTGTTTAAAAATATACCATTTTTTGTTTCAGCCATTCTTTGTAATGTTGGAAATAATAGATTAATGGATGATACTCGCATTGTTAAATTAGCATTATTGTCTAATAGTTCCATGATTAACCACGAACCAATTGAATGTCCAATTAGGTGTAATCTACTTTGCTTATCAATATAATTGTTGATAAGGTCTAGCTTATGCTGAATTTGACCTTCAAGATTAAATAAATTCTCTTGACCTTTGAGAATGTTAGATCTTGCATCTGGCACTTTTTCATGACCAGCTTGCCCTGGAAATAAGTAACATTATAAATTAGTTAATAAAAATTAAAGCAACACTAATAAATTCAAGTATCTTCAAGTTTTGTTAATGTTCTTTAGAAACGATGATCAATGTATCAGTACTAAGTTACCAGTATACCTTAACCTCTATGATTGCTTAACCATTGCATCAAGATTTATATTAACCTTTATAAGATTTCATTATTTTGCATTGCTATAGCAAGAGTCAGTTGGTACATAAAAACTAAATAGTAATAGGCTCTCAGGTCTGCAACCTAGCCAGATCCATAGAATGCAAATTTTGAGGAACTTGCATTAAACTCCTAATATTTTTTATTTTAATTCTAAGTATTTAGTTGTGTGCATGACTTGTGCCCATCACCATTTATAATGATCAAATAATCATTTTTTCACATTAACACAATCAGAATAATAAAATTTATACCATACATAATTATAAGATTCTAATATTTAAACAGTAAATGATGCTGCCCTACAGTAAGCCATTTTTTATTTCTCTAAATGACAAATCACATACAAAATTAGGCATGTTGGCTTGGTTGGCAAATGTTTGCTTTTCATGCTGGTTGTGGGTTTGATTGCCACCCAGGACAAATATTTGAGTGCATGAACATGTCTGTTTGTCCTGAGTCTGGGTGTAATTATCTAGGAAGTATGTATTTACAAAAGAAAAGTAGTATATGTAGGATATCAGTTATCTGGTTTCCATAGTGCAAGCTCTGCTTAGTTTTGGGATCAGATGGCCGTATGTAAATAATGTCCCAGGATATCAAAAAAAAACCTACCTATATGAATTTTATATCAGAAAATAAATAATATTTTCTAGTTTCTGTATTAGTAAAGACAGAATCAATTTAATGTTCTGAAACGGCCACACCCCTGGCTGTGTGGCACAGCAGCTAACATCAGAAAGCTCTAGCTCTACAAAGTTGTGTGCCGCACAAATTCCAATATTCTGGTGTCACCTTTAACTAAAGTCATATAGCAGTAATATAGTGGCAACTAAAGCTAAAAAATACTCAAACAATATAACATATTAGTTTCTTTTTCCACTTCCTCTTAGTAGGGCTATGCAAAGATTATACAATTACATAACCTACTAAAAGAATATTTAATAAATAAATAAACAGATGACATATTCATAACATCTATTAAATGGATAACCTACATGAAACAAGTGTTGATAGTACTCTAGTTTTGTTAATCCGACGCATGCCTGAAACCTTTATGAGGTAAGGACTACAACTCGGCACCAATGAAATGAAGGAATATGTGATATTAAGAGGGTATGAGTACAGGACCACAAGCCGAGAGTTTACACATTCCAGGGTAACAAGAATCTTATTCTAGCTTACACATGGTTTTTACTAGGTATCTCAAGTAGAACATTTAATAGCATCGAAAAAAGATACCTACTATTGCTATTGCATTCTCTTGACTATTTGACATTATGCCGATCTTTACACACCTCTTTTGCTGTCATTATATTCTTCACACATGCTCGCCAGTTTAGGGTACTTCTGACCTGGCCATTCTTGGGAATGGTTGTACATTTAAACAGGCCAGGTTTTCTCCTTTTGTCATCTTCTAACATTCATCCTTTCTAAATGCCCGAATCATCTCAGCATACCTTTTTTAATCTTTGTGACTAAATAGTTTAGGCGTCTACGTAATTGTTTAGGTGATTAAAAAATTCAATTCTACTGCAGTGAGTAGGAATACTTCGTATCACAAAAAATTAACCATCATGAAGATAAGATTTTTTTAGGGTTCTCGGAGCATCTGAAGCGACCTAACTTATGGGTAGGTATAGAAAATCTCATTTACCTATAACACATATCGGTAATCCTGTAGAATTATGAACTTCAGAAGCGAAATCCACGTAGAAGTCTGATATACCTGGATTTCCCGTTATGCAGACAATCACATCCTTTCCTTCACAATCAAATGGGTCACCCCATGTTATGAGATGAGTTTGCACGTTATTTAATGTTACATATTCGTTCCTCATTTTTGCGGAAGAAAGCTTTACGTATTATTGCAATAACTTGTAAATTTTATTAATCTTAATAATAATCTCTTTAATTGTAACACTTTTCAAATATCATTCAAAATAAATATGAAACTGCAGGACAGGATAGAGATATCTTTGGCAATAACCACTTATTTATTATTTTGTACCTCCGCGCAAAGAGAATTCAGCAAACTACGTTTACGCGGTTTTATTCTGTGTTTTTTTTTTATTAATTTCATGACTGTTGGAAAACAGTTGGAAGCTATACTCTGTCCGTTAGTACTTTATATTTTTGACAGCTCACGCGGCACGCCTAGCATAAAATATACCATACCATTTTTTTTATATTTGTGAAGAGATTATATTTGCTCATCTATGTTACCAAAGTTATGTTAGACTGTTATTATTCTTCACTTATTTTTCAGTAACACATTATTTTCTCGCATACAATTATTGTAAATACTAACTACAATAAAACTATTTCTATTAGTTCTTATTGTTAGAAAAGTGAGAGAGTCCGGGACACAATTTTATGAACAAATAAATATGGTGAATAGAAAATAAAGTTTTATTTTTTTTGTAGTTTTCGATAACAAGACAGTTGCTAAGCAAGTTGACATGACAGAAAAAAACAATCAAAACGGATATAAAAAGAAATACAATGATCAAAGAGTTTCACTGCTCATTTATAAAATACTTTTTAACACTTATCAAGTTCTTTATTATTCCTTTTCTAATAGTGCGATTCCATATTATAAAAGTTAACAATATTGTACTACAGTAGGTAATGAATGTCTTAGTTTATTGATGGCTAGCGAGCGCCCACTCAGCCAATTGGCGCCCCCAAAGAGTAGATTAATATTAATATATACGGGCGCCCCTTTTCTTTCATCATTGATAGGCGCCCACTTAGTGAAGCGGCCTGTGTAAACAACCTCAAACTTTATAGTCTGTGGTTGTTTAATGTAAACAGGCCTTGAAATAAGATAAATCGATCATATTATTAATATAATTAAATTTAATAAAAAAAAAAGAAATTAACTTAATTGGTATATAAGTTATTTTACTTCTGATTTGTTGAGTTAGTTACTCTTGTTTTGAAGTTAATATTTCGACTCAACACCTAGCTCAACTTATAAAAATAACAATGATTAAATAAGACGAACAATCAAATATTTAATATTTAAATTAAAAATATTTCAATGCATTAAATCAATGCTTTAATGAAATCGATTATTATTTCAAATCGAATCGGTTACGTGTGAGGGCGACACTAATTTCGAACGGTAAAAAAGATAATCAACGAATGGACAGACTGTAGACCTTCATTCATAAAAGTGTTAGTCTAGCCAAATCCAACAATACATTTATGTATACTAAAAATAAACTTGCTACAATACACAGTTCCTAAATGTATTAAATACTATTGTTTTCATAATGTTAAATTACTTATTGGTTTCTTACTAAAATAGAAAGTTCCTAAATTTATAAAATACTTTTGTTCTAATGAGTTGCAATAACACCCAGTCTCAGGATACATCGACATAGCCATGCAAACAAATATATGTTCTGGGTGGAAATCGAACTCACGACCTGCGGCGTGAAAGGAAAAATCTACCAACTACGCCAAATAATAACAATTTATTTTCAGATAAACATCCATAGTATTTATATACATTAATAACTCGTTTTTTAATTTTTAATAAGTTACGCTGTATTATTTTTAACTTTAATAGAATATTAAATTTATTTTCTGGACCTGGCAATAATCTATTTGTCAGTTGCTGGCATAAATAAAGTTTCGGATTTACATTAATCATTTTAATTATTTGAGCGTTAAATAGGTTTTCCAATAATCATCTCTAATTTGTAAATTGTATATACCCACATAAAATTTGCAAACATAATGGTTGAGAAGAAGGCGCTTTTTATTTGCCTTGGTAATAATAAAACAATAACACTTGCTTAATGGTTTAGTTAGAACGCCGATAACACTCACAGCTATCAAAATGGAATTACTTAATGGTTTCGGCCGCAAAACCTAAACGTTTAATTTCAAACAACGCCGTGACAATTTTATTTAATATTACTAATTGTTTATTAAGCACCGTTACTGATAATTACTTAATTGCAGGTAATATTTGTAGATCACCAATTGCAGAGGGGGTATTTCAGAAGACAGTTAATGAATTTGGTCTTGGTGATAAATGGGAGATTGATAGTGCAGCTCTTGGAGGGTGGCATGTGGGAAACTCACCAGACTGGAGAGCTTTGGATACCATGAAAAAGCATAATGTTCCCTATAGTAATACAGCTAGACAGGTTAGTAATTTTCAAGTCTTAAACTATTATATAAAATTTCACATTTAATCTACAAAACATCTTATTAAAGTGACTGTCATGTGATCTAATAATCACTAACTGCCCTAAGTTAAAGACCAATGGTGCCCTCTGCCATGGGTAACATATTTTGATTTTGGTTCACATATTGAGCCTTAGCTTGTTTCCTTTTCATCAAGTGAATCGGTTTTATATGGTAGGCTAATAGAAATCAGCATGAAGGGTTTTATTACATACATACCACGGGCTACCCACACATAGGGTATTATGAACCCAATTTTTTGTGCATACTGCTTTTATCATAGGAAGTAGACAATTCTTATAATTTAATTAAGCATTAGAGTGAAACTCTGGAGTCTGTACTGTAAGTAGTTTTTATCATAAAAATGGTGAAAGTTCACCATAATCCTGGTCCTAAAAATTCTATAACAAAAATGGGTTTCATAATACACTGGGCCATGGCAATTTACATCGAGTGTAGCAGCTTGTGTGAACAATCAAATGGTTATGATGAATATGTTATTGTGGAATGCATGTGGAGTATATTGTCACCTTATTTGCAAGGAATATTTTACTGTGCACATTTAGGTGACAGTTAGTTACCTAAGAGCAATCAGGCAGATTATGTCCAATATGCAGATGTTAATATTTGTAAGGTTGTTTTATCAATATACTTACAGATAACCTCAGAAGATTTCCAACATTATGATTATATATTTGGCATGGATGAGGAAAATATAAAGGGATTAAAGAAAAGAGCACCCGCAGGAAGTAAAGCCCAAATTCTGCTGTTTGGAGATTTTGACCCTCAAGGTGACCGAATCATCAGGGATCCCTACTATGTAAGTCATGTCTTTTGCAGTCAAATCATTTCTTATTTTTATTTAAGATCGTCAACTTCAGTGAAAATGTGGCTCAGTTGATAAAAACCTAACTCATAAAATTTTAATTTTTGATAAACCTTAAAATGGCCAATTCACAAAATGCCTTTTTGGGTTATGGGTTATGAATACATATTTCCTCATTGTAAACTGGGAAGAGCATGTATTGTAAAAATCAACAAAAACCCAGGCTTGGTGGTAGAATTTATTACATTTTTGTTTTCAGTACCTACTTATCTACTCTTTCTATATACTTATTCGAATTAAAAATTAATACCTACTTTAAAATACTCTCCATAATAGGAGAGTATTTTAAAGTAGGTATTTCCAGAAAAAGGTATCTTCAGAATTAAGTATTTAGATAATTGGTCCATTTTCAAGCTGTTGGGAATTTTATGGATTAGGCATTCAGTAACTGACCTGATAGAATGGCCAATGTCAGATTTGTGTATTGTTGACCATACAGTCAAAAGTTCAAGGGTGAATTAATATTTTGACGAGCTTTCTGGTTCTCAGTGAAAGATTAAAATAAAGATTGTGGTATCTAGGCAGATAGACAGTAGATTTTATCTCATAGAAATGAACTTGTTTATATTTTACATAAGTTAAAAAAAATGTTTTGACATTGGGAAGGTATACTCTCACATCCCAATACATGGTCAAACAATTATTCAGTGCATGAAGGTTTATCAAATCTGTAAATATTACCTTAGAATAAAGACATCTGTTAATTGATTTGATAAAACTGAGCTGAAATATGTTTTTTTTTCAGGATAGTGATGCAAAAGGTTTTGAAAAATGCTATGAGCAGTCAGTAAGGTGTTCCAAGGGATTTTTGGAATCTTTACAAAAGTCTTAGTGTGGATATGATTCACAAGTTTAAAAGTGATATTGACATATGTTTCCATCATATTTTTATATTTACTTTGATTTAAAATATGCATTTTAGATGTTTTAATTTTATTTTTAATGTCAGAAAAAGTATGGAATACTAATAAGCTATTTATATATAAAAAGGGATAATTAAACACTTAATTTATGTAATGGTTGTCTTTTATTTTGTAACAATTAATTTATATTTCCTCACTTTAACATGATCATTAATGATGTTGTTATCTACAGAAGAATAATCATTCTTATAGTCAGAAACTAAGCAAGACTTGAGGAAATCATATTTACTATTAAGGTTTTTTAAAATTAAATATCTAAAGAACCACAGCACTGTTTCATTTGATGAAAGTTGAATACATTGAAGACATAAAAGGTCTTTCTCATTTAGGGTTCCTTTACAAATCACCACCTTTTTATTTTTGATATCCAGCTTTTGTGGATCTAGAAGTCTGGATTGTTTATTAGCATTATGATTTGAAGATAGCAATTCCACTTTGTTTTCTTTGACTAAGAATTCTTTGTTTTTATCCTTTTCTTCATCCAAGCCAAATCCTTTACTGTGAGAATATGTATTATTATTTGTAGATTTTAAATCCACATTGTTTTCTTTTGGTAAGACTTCCTGGTGTTGCTGCTTTTCTTCCTTAATACTGAATCTTTTATTGTCTAGATATGCAGGAACATGAAGATCATCTTCATAATCAGCTGCAAGTAAAATGTTTTGGCATCAGATAAATTTAAGTGGTAAATATTTCAGCCCTTAATTCATTAGCACCTACAGCCTACAGCCCATCTTGAGGAACAGCATGGGGTCCAAATTCTCATTAAATTCAAGCCACACTCAGATTTACTCATTTATTATTAATTTTTTTTTTTGAATGCCACATCTAAAAAGTGAAAATGTGACCTCGGAGCCAAGCTACAAATTGATATATAATAATGAAGCACAAGTTACTGTTATTTATCATATGGTATTATTTTGTTTACCAGAAATATATAATTCAGGAGTTCTTTTCATCCTGCCTTTCAGTCAGAAACTAAGCAAGATTACCTATGCTATTGTCATCCTGCATGTGATATCATGGGCTGATTGTCATGATTAGATGACTTTCCAGGCGCAGACAATACGACAGTGTAATGAAGATGGGGTTTATAGACATTATGATCAATGATCTTATATTCAATGATATTCTAGCTATTTGGATACTTTTCATACTTTAATAAAGGCTTTTGTTTTTGTCATCTGATGTTAATACCACCAACAGTTAAAAGTCTATCATGGGTGTGTTGTGACAGATTTCGGTTTGTTATCTATACTGGAATGTGGCAAACAAAAGGTAAGGAGACAGCCTACTTATAAGTGACTAGTGGTCCCACTGCTTGCAATATATTGTTCAAAGATGTTCTGCCAAGCTTTACTATTTTTGCCAAGACCACAAGGCCTTCTTTTGACAATTAATTCACATGCATACTGTCTGCCTGATGGTTAAACAGTTGCTGTAGTCATGGACGGTTAATATCTCAAATCAAGCCGCCTTCAAACGTAAGTAAATTCAAGGGGGAGGGGGCTACCCTCCTGTACCATCCCCAACCCGCGGAACCCCATGGTTATGGAGATATCCATGGTTAATGTTTTTCTAGCGCTCGGCGGCCGCTGCCGCGGCACGCTCGCTACGCTCGCTCGCCTTCGCGCGCCAAATGGTCACCGTTCTAACCTAACCTAGCCCAAATTATTTCATAAAAGTGCAGTTTTGCAAAAATATTATGATAGTGACAATGAACAATTCAGTTTTGGGTATTTTTCAGATAATTATATAAAAACAAAATATAACTTCTAAACACGAAAGCAATGTTTTTACACTGTTTTACAACGCTGTAGGTATCGAAATCGCTACGAAATGTTCAAAATTGCGTTCTGTTTTATGCATTTGTATGGAGTCTTACGATTTTGAAAAATTAATTTAAAAAAAATGGCGCGTCTCCGGCAGAAAAAAAATCCGTTTTATCACTTAGTAGGAACCCCCTTAACCCCCCCATATACACACTTAACTCAAATTCAGGCGACTCGATATGAGATCCAACCCGTATTCTGGCTTTACTAGATATTATTAAGTTTAAACTACTTACATGGTAGTTCATCATCACTATCTAACATATTTTTCAGATAATTAGTCATTTCTTCACTTATTTTCCAGAACAAAATAATGAAATAAGTATATAAAATACGAAGGTAGGCACAATGAATCAACTTTTTACCAAAATAAGTTCATTGATATGTCTCCACCAGAGTTAGTTACAAATATGGTAAGTTAATAAGTTAAGAACTGCTAAAGAGTGTACTGCTCGTATGCACTGTGTCGTATATAAAATGTACTCTATGCACTGTGTTTAAAAATTACATCGTTGCTAATCGTACCATAGATAACACAAATTGGAGGTGGGGATTCCTTGAAAAGTAAAATTCTAACATTACAATCAATATAAGTCTTGCTATTGCAAAAACCAAAACTTTGTAAACATTATGTACGAACTAAATAGTGCTGTGCCACTATAATACCTCCAACTATCGATAAGAAACAAGGATCACGGTTTTTTCGTAGTGTTATTTAGGGGCCGGAGAGAAAGCAAACATGACATATTCTTTGCTGTCAGTTATGAAAATTTAATCATATCAGTAAGCAGACTCAAATGCTATCATGAACTCATGATGTAGTTTTCTGCAGCCTCCGTGCAGCTTGCAATTACCAAGATTCTATTTGAGATTGAGTATCTCTGGAAAACAACCTTTTTTTATTTGACTTAAAATTGACCCACAGTAATTAATCGAAATAAATTCCATCCAAAGACTGTTGATTTCTCTTTCGTATCCATTTAGTTTAATAAGGCGTTAATAACCATAGCCTGTTATACTAACCGGTCCGTAACTAATCTGCACGGTTGTCAAAAGTGACTCAATTTTAAGCCTCGCCGTATTTAGGACGGCACGTTAAACAATCGCTAAAAAAGATTTAGTTACTTGCCTACTATTCATAGTTAATAGAAGAAAAATATAGAAATATTCTAAAAGTTCAATCTTTGGGAAAAACAGTTAGGTACTTGATAGTATTAATTTGTTTCGAAGTTTTTCTTTTGTATACCTAAATATAATCTAAAATCATAAGCATTCAGACAACCCATCGAGCAGATATTGTGTTTGCCTACTAAATAATTACTTTAAGTGGACCAAATCCCGTGTTCATGCCCGCTTGAGTGTGTTTCGCCGGACCGTCTCAATTGGGTCGTGTTGAAACCGATAGTAGATGAGCCCACTGAGTATGTTTCGCTGGGTCTTCTCAGTTGGGGCGCATTGGATCCAGTGGTAGCATTAAAGCGCGACCGTCGCACGTAGGGGTATTTGCATGATCTAGCCGGCCAATATTACATTTTTCAGAATTACGCTCAGGTAAAAAAAAATTAGTTCCTAGAGGAGCCAGATAGTTGGGCGACCCAACCCTATTGTTTTTTTTTACCCACCCCAAATTGCACAAGATATAGTCGGTTGAAACTGAGACATTGCTCGAAGCGGTTGTTTGATTTCAATATTCGTGCTTTAAACTCAATTTTAACTATTTTTTATTTTATGTTGTGTTGTGAATAATCCAAAATTGGCTATGGATTCTGAAACTGCTGGTAAGTGACTTATTTTACATATTTAAAATATATAATTTTATGACGGGATTATATTATTTTTCGTCATTTGAAAAAATACCGTTTTAATTCCTTAATTTTTCAAGAAAATTTAGTTTTACGAGGCTTTTTGTTTTAGTGCCCGGCATTACCCGGCTATAATTTTTATATATTCGTAATATATAGACTTTCTACTTTAAACAAATGTGAAAATTGGTTCCTACTAATTCCTACTCCGCCATCTGGAGCGATTTTAGATTACAGAGAAAGAACCCTGAAAACTGTTCATTTCACAGGTAAATTAATCCAAATCGACATCTCCTAATTTAGGATTTATTTTTGCCGATGCGCTTCGAATTTTAGGCACTAAGTGTGTTCATTGTCTTCTATATACATTTAATAATGTAAGAAGCAAAGATCTAATGCACATGAGCATTTGCCAAAAAAAATGTACCCCTGGTTTCTGCCTTGTCCCTTGACTTCATCAATTTATTTTTTGTGATGAATTACTTCTAGCAGAATATAATTAATTTGAGTGGAAAAATAAACATTCTTAATATTATAATTAGATAATTGTATTGTTTTTATTAAATTTAATACGACATTCATGAAGGTTTTAAAATATCGACTAGCATCTAATACCACTGTCCCTCTCGCAACAGGCGTAAGATAATCTTTAATCACCAAAATGTTTCTTAAGATTGGTGGATTACTAAATATTAATTTGGATTCTTATAAGTTTAATTTATCAGTTAAAAGTGTGAATATTATACATTTCCATACTATTTCATTAAAAAATCAATCTAAATTTCTAATTAAAAAAACTAACCAACCGGAACGTTCCGTTTAGTAACCGATACTTTAGTTAAAAAATCTACCAGAAGGGTAACTTCTCGTCACTAAATAGCAACACACCATATCGTCCTCCACAGAGAGGCGCCATGTTGAATTATTTTTCTGTCATTAGTTAGCCGACGTGGACACATTGTTTAAGAGCGCTCTCCACTACAGTTTAGTTGCTCAGTTATGTGACCAAGTTTTATTAATATAAATACGTTTTCTTTAAGTATTGTTATTATTATATACCTCTGTACAAATATTCACATCAAATGATAATTTAATAATTTTCCACCATTAGCTAATAGAAAATAATTACCTACTTATACCTAAAGTACCAATGCATTTTTTTAAATCATGTGAATATAGCCTTATGATTATATGGCATTCCGTTGTGTTACTGTCCCTTCTTTTGGTAGAAGTAAAATTTACTTAAACTTTACTTAATATACAAATAATCAGTAAAATATTAATGGTTTTAAAGTAAAATTTAAAAATAACCTAGTATAAAGTGACACGAGTCACACAACCAATTAATAACAACCACTTCTCGTGTAAATCCTTGATACTTAGAATATTTTCTGTGATTTATCAGTTAAAGTACATATGATAAGTCTAAATAAATAAAAAAAAAACCATTTAATTTTGCTTTTGTTGCTTTAATTTTCTATTAAATCTAGTCACACAATGGATTCATTTCCGTCACAAAATCCATTTTGTTCCATGATTATCGGAAAAATATCTATATTTCGGCGTTTCTTTTCATTATTACCGATAATTAACTATATTTCCTATTATATTACATTCAAATTTGTTAAAAAAATGACATAGAAAATAAAATGAAATTTTTCACCAGGGTACATTTTTTTTTGAAAATGCTCACATAATACAGAATTTACGAATATTTTGTGTAAAGAAATAATTTTCTGTTTACACTAGGGCTGAATCAAGTTATCGATATTTCGCGTGCAGTGGACGCGAAATATCGATAACTTGCTATCACGCGGTAAACTAATATGTATTACTGATATTAAAGTACCTATGTGACGTTTAGATGTGAATCCCAAATTCTCCTAAATATGTCTCAAGCAAGTCCTCCTCGGAACGCAAGTCTAGCGCTTGCATTAGAATTGCACTAGAATAGTTTATTTCAGTTATTTTCATAGTATATAGTCCTATGGGATTCTCTGGGGTAGCTCTGCTGACATCAACACCATATTTATATTGCAATAAAAAGCTGTTAGAACCATTTATAATCTTAACCCGAGAGTGTCTAAGAGAAAAGTTCAAAGAGGTTAACATCCTAACTGTAGTATAAATATAGATATAAGAATAATCTTATGTTGCATATATACAGCATTGCAACATAAGATTATGCAACATAATCCGAACCTATCGCCACAAAATAAGTAACTCTTTTATTGGGCAATGTATAAGATTCTATTACAAACCTCCCAATTATATTAGAGACTAGAAATAAGTTCAAAAGAATTATTAAAGCCAAATTGTACAACAGGGCATATTACAACATTTCTCATTATTTGAGTGACAAAAATGCTTAGGATTGAGTTGGTTTAAGTCAACACACAAACCATATGTAATTAAACTCAAGTAAATTTTATTTAAAAAAAGGTTTCCTACTGAGTTTACTGGCAGTGTTTTCAGTAGCTGCCACGTCCTGTACTGCACAGTAGGGTAAAAAATGACGATTCCACATAAATGTATTTTTATTACGGAATAAATGAATTTAGAATTTATTGCGACGGACGCGTGTTTTTAACTATAGCCGTGTATGTCATTACCTATCTAGTGATTGACAATCTTTAATCTTCATTTTAATCGTTCAAAGTATATACCTACGCTCACTAAATTGTGAAACAGCGAAGAGTTAAGCGACAACCGACAACTCTAATGCGAATAATAAATTATTTAAAATTTCTTCGGAGTTTTTCTTAAATATTCTTACTTCACTTCACGAATCGTAGTTTCAGCCATGCAAAATCCCATCACATCCTATTTTAGTACTATCACTGGAACTGATTCATCATCATCATGTCAGCCAAATTACATCCACAGCTGGACCAAAGCCTTCCCAAAGAATGGGGTATATGCCATAATCGCCACGCTTGGCAGACGGGTTGGCGATCGCAGTAAGATGGTCACAGAAAAACGCTGCCACCCGTTCTCTGGTAGGTTTTCCCTCGGTCGATTTCTACCCCCGCCCCCCACGGGATGAGATGGAGTGATGATATTCTATGCCGTCACCACACAGTTCTTATTAATATTATCGATATCGATATTAAAAAAATGTGAGCCGTCACGGGACGCCTGGCAGATGTGAAACATCGACATTATTTTGTAAAATGTATAAGTCGCAGTCGAAGTCGAAGTATAAGTCGCAGTCGAAGCCGAAGTCGATGTCGAAGCCGAAGTATAATTCGTAGTCGAAGTCATGTCGAAGTCGAAGTATAAGTCGCAGTCAAAGTCGAAGTATAAGTCGCAGTCGAAGTCGAACTATAAGCCGCAGTCGAAGTCCAAGTAAAAGTCGAAGTCAAAGTCAAAAAAAAAAAAAAATTCCACGGCATGCGTCGCCACACCAGAAATCTGTTTTACGTGCGGCTATAGATGTTTCACATCAAAAATGCAAAAATCGACATGAGATACATCATTCACACGCACACATAAATATTTGTACACACACAAATGTCATCCTATTTCGGTTTCGTTTGACAGCTCTTGTTTGTTGCTCTATTCCGTAGGTATACTAACTTTATGGTCGCATCACATATATATCTGTTTTTATCATACAGTGTGGCTACCAAAGAGTATTTAACCTACAGTAGTGGCTACTAGTGACATTTCGCTCGTTCAGCCGTTTGATGCTCTATTATTCCGTAGGTATCTGATCTAACTTTATGACGAAAACTGAATCCTTAATGAACCGGTTATTCTATCTCGGCTGATAACTCTTAAAATATTGAATTAATGCATAAAATCCATCCATCCATTATTTTAAATGGATGCATTTCATTGATTTATTCAAAATTTTAATTTCTTTTATTACGGTTTATTAGACCTAGATTCATAAACATATGTATATACGTCTCACAGAACGCGCGAAACGTAAGTGATTCGATGGTGCCTGGTTGTGGACGAGCTCTTGATAAACCTAAACACAGGGCCACGGTATACCGTCGGCTATGCAGACGATATTGTGATACTAATAAGTGGGAAATTCCCTCACATAGTAGCAGATATTATGAAACAAGCTTTAAAAGAAACAGAAGACTGGTGCAAATCAAATAACCTTTCTATAAACCCACAGAAAGCCGTTATAGTACCATTCACAAAAAAGAAAGACCTATCGGGTATAGGAACTTTAAAACTCTACAACACAAAAATTGATTTGTTAAAAGAAGTGAAATACCTGGGTATAACACTCGACAAATCACTCACATGGAAAGAACATGTAGAAAACATAAAAAACAAAGCCCTGAGAATATTCGGCATGTGCCGAGCAGCATATGGCAAAACATGGGGTCTAAAACCCAAAATCGTTCACTGGATATACAAAATGATGGTAAAACCGGTACTGATGTACGGTAGTATCGTCTGGTGGCCAAGAACAAAACTGGAAACTTGTAAACAAGTGCTAAACAAAATACAACGCACTGCCTGCTTAGCAATGACAGGGGCGTTTAGCACTACACCAACAGCGGCCTTGGAAGTTATTCTAGACCTAGTACCACTACACTTTGAAGTACAAGAAGAGGCAAGAAAAACACTCCTAAGGCTTACTGTCCTGGGACACATATCTAATGAACGTATGCCCACAAGGCATACGCAGACAGAAAACTGGAAAAACCTTGACAATGCAATAGAGATGGGAAGTGATAAAATGCAACCCACCTACACATTTGACAAACAATATAATTTATACATCCCTAGTAGAGAGGAATGGAAATTTGGACTTTGTAAACAAAACGAACAAAGTCAAATTTGGTATACAGACGGATCAAAAATGAAATCCGGTACAGGTGCGGGCGTATATAATGAAACCTGCAGTATCAGCGAAAGCATGGGCAATTTCGCGACAGTGTTTCAGGCAGAGACATACGCGATAATTACATGCGCCCAGACGATCATAGATAGGGCGACTGAAGGTCAGACCATCTCCATACTCAGTGACAGCCAGGCTACATTAAAAGCCCTGATGTCACATAAAATCGAATCAAAATTAATCCAGAACTGTATCACGGCTCTGAACAAACTTGGTACTAAAAACAAAGTCAAACTCGTATGGGGCCACTATGGCACCAACTATCACCTACACAAATTGGGACTGTCGAATAGCCCGATCTGCAGGACCTGTAGGGAAGAACAGGAAACAATGCTGCATATGATATGCAAATGCGATGCATTGGCAAGACACAGAATGGCCATCCTGGGGCTGGCATATCCAGAACCAGGAGACTACAAGGATCTACCCCTAAGAAGTGTACTGGATTATGTGAAGACTTCATTCAGGGCTTTAGGGATAGAATAAAACCAGTGGGGGATAGTACAAAAGATCCTGAAGGGTCGAAGTGCTGTACGCAAGTACACCCCATCAAAGATAAGATAAGTGATTCGAATTTTGGAGTGAAAGAGATAGAAAGCTGACCTCTCCAGTACCTTCCTAAATAATACGCTTAACGTAGGCTCGAAGTATTTGGATGATTTCATACACTATCTTTTATCTTGTTCATGTCTTCTTCTAAACTTGGATTTTTTTTTATTTATTTAATAGGATGGCAAACGAGCAAGTGGGTCACCTGATGGTAAGTGATCACCGCCGCCCATGGACACTTGCAACACCTGAGAAGCAAGTGCGTTGCCAGCCTTTAAGAAAATAATAGGCGCGCTTCTTGAATGTTGCCATGTCATACCGGATCGGAAATACCTCCGCAGCTAATTGATAATTTATTTTAGTAATTTGAAAATAAAACGCACACATAACAAATGTGGTGTCCATAATAATAAATCAAAAACAACATCAGCCCAACGCCAACATATCCACAGTTCCGTAGAAAACGGAGACCCAGCTAAAGTCTAGAAATTTCTGAGATCATTAGGTGTTGGTAAGTCACATCAAAACCCAATCCCAAAAGATCTGAACTTAGATTTACTAAATCAACATTTCTCTACTTCGTCCAATATACAAAGGGCAACTAAAACGAATACTTTAAATTATCTTTCCGCACTTCCAACACCTGATCACACCCAATTTGTCTTTAATCATTTTACTAATTGTTATGTAAAGAGAAGCATAATGTCCATCTCGTCCAATGCAATTGGTAGTGATTGTCTTAGTCGTAAAATGATCCTACCCATCCTAGACGAGATCCTTCCCACTATCACCCACATTTTGAACCATTCCGTAACCAGTGGCTCCTTCCCGACACAGTGGAAAGAAGCCAAGCGTACTCCATTACCTAAAAAATCGAATCCTTTATCCTTCACCGAATATCGTCCTATATCCATATTACCGTTCCTATCCAAAGTTCTTGAACGTCTTATTTATAATCAACTAAATCTCTTCCTTTGCAAGAACTCTCTCCTCAATCCCTTTCAGGCCGGTTTCCGCCAGGGTCATAGTACGACTACGTCACTGATTCACATCACAGATAACCTGAGGTCTGCTATGGATAGTGGCGAACTGACGGTGCTCTGTCAACTAGAATTTAGCAACGCTTTTAACACCGTAGATTTCGACATATTGCTCGGTATACTATGCTCTCTGAACATATCTCCAACGGTAATTGATTGGTTTCACAGTTACCTGTATGGCAGACGCCAACGAATTTGTATCGATGATGCAACCTCTTCCTGGAGCTATACATCAGCTGGCGTGCCGCAGGGTGGCGTTTTATCTCCTTTATTATTTGCCATATTCATTAATGCTATATCCAAAAATCTGAATTCGTCCAACCACCTTTATGCAGATGATCTTCAAATATACAGTCGAGCCTCTCCTGATAATCTACCGGAAGCTATAGAATCTATTAATTCAGATCTTTCACACATATGCACATGGAGTAAATCTTATGGCCTAACAGTAAACCCGTCTAAATCTCAGGCCATTATCGTTGGCAGTACCAGAATGAGTTCCAAAGTTGATTGGTCACGAGTCCCTAATATAATGTTTGACAATGCAATTATACCTTTAAGTGATAAAGTGAAAAATTTGGGAATATACATTGACAAGGATCTCTCTTGGGTTTCTAAATTACAGGAGGTTAGCCGCAGAGTCTTTGCAGCTGCGGGATCTCTGAGAAGGCTTCGAATTTTTTTACCAGTAACCACTAAGATTGCGCTTGCTCAATCCATCCTTCTTCCTGTTCTCGACTATGCTGATGCCAGTTATCTCGATTTGACCCAAGAGCAATTTGACAAGCTTGAGCGACTTCAAAATGTTTGTATAAGGTTCATATTTGGGCTCCGCAAGTATGACCACGTATCTGAATTTCGTTCAAAACTCAAGTGGCTCCCTATACGCCTTCGCCGGAATGCACATATTTTGTCCCTTTTATACAGCATTATCTTTATCTTTATTTTCCAAGGCAAGCGACGATAGCAGATTTCTTAAAAGGGATCCTACAAAATTAAGAGTAGAGTGGTGCAGAACTACTTTACATTATAAAAACAGCCACAGTATGGCAATAAAGGTTTACAACCACATTCCCAAAACTTTTAGAGAATTACCCTTACGGCTATTTAAGATTAAATTAAAAGAATGGTTGATTCATGAATGTTTCTATACACTAAATGAGTTTCTAAGCCGCAAGACAAACTAAATTTATTTTTACTTTTATTATTAAGAACTTTTACCATTAAGAAATTTTATTATTAGGTTTTTAAGAAGTTGTACTAAAATTAACTAATTATTATTGTGTTGTATCATTTATTTAATTGTGTGATAATTTTAGTTTTTAATTTACTTTAATACTATAACATGTAATCGTACCTAAGTCCCTTAATATTCGCATGCCCACTAAGGGTAGATGTCGGAACCTACAAAACAATGTACTTACCATCTTTGTGACCATATCTGAAGCGAATAAAGATATTATTATTATTTAATCCTTCTACCCCCTATTATCTTAAAGCACGATTTCAATTTCTAAGTGATTCACATGCGAGATCATTAGAAAACTTAAACCTATCTTTACCAACACATTACACTAACTGTTTTAGTAAATCTTTTACTGTTGAAGCAGCTCGCCTCTGGAATGCGCTGCCTTTAACAATTAGACGTGCTCAATCCCTTGGTTTGTCCAAAACACTAGTGAAAAACCATTACTTGTCACTATGAATGCATCTCCACTGTCCTTCCATATTATATTGTTTATTATGTATGTATGTATCTATGTATGTATTATTATGTTTATGTAATTAAGGATGTATTATATCTAATGACATGGTAGTATTACTATTAAGTAAATGCCATTATTAGTTTGTAAGTATTTAGATTCCTACTTAAATTATTTTATCTTGCACTACCCTTATCGTGTTGTCTTTCTATATTTCGGCTTCATATCCATCCAAAGGTTGTCTGGAAGAGATTGCTGACTGCGATAAGACCGCCTATTGTACAATTTCAATAGCTAATTAATATTTCCTATGTTTTATTTGTAATTATTATAATTATTCATTTATTTCAGATATAAAATCCATATAGTGTTAATATTACAGTACTTAGATTGTGAGTATTAATTGGTGTGCAATAAAGAATATTTATCTTATCTTATCAGTTTACCTTCAATTTCAAATAAAAACCACTCACACTTAACGATCATTCTTGCAGCATCACTACCTTCTATTTTGAAATATTGTCATTTTTTTATTTTTGGCGCCAACCCGGAAAAATAATCATCGGGCCATTGTCTCATTTTTTAAAACTGGTGGAAATTAGAGTTTTTATGTGTAAATATGCTGAATTTGTAGACATAACATCTTCGACGACGTACACAAGTGGAGGAAAGTGCCATATTGCTGTGAATTGCCATTTTCTGTGATGAATCTAAAACTCCATAGAAGGCTCCACTGCTTTATTGGAGTAGGAAAAGGATTATGTATGACTTGACGTCTGTGACGGACTTTACTTGATATTGACTCATTACCGATATCTCCAACTATAGGCCGATATCACTTGCCAATGTCTGTGCTAAGGTATTGGATAGTCTGCTTCATAAAGTCCTAGCTAAACATATTGATCTCGAGGATGGTCAGTTTGGCTTTAGACCGAACTTGTCGACGGAGAGTGCAATTTTAAGCCTTAAGCAGACTGTCCAATATTATACGGACAAAAAAACTCCTGTAATTGCATGTTTCCTGGATTTATCCACGGCTTTCGACCTGGTCAATTATGATCTGCTCTGGCACAAGCTCACTCACGACACTACCGTCCCGGCTGATGTGATATCGCTGTTTAAATTTTGGTACAGTAGTCAAAGGAATACAGTGAAGTGGGCAGGTTCATATTCTGATATGTATGGGATGGATTGTGGGGTGAGGCAGGGGGGGCTGAGCTCCCCCCGTCTTTACATTAATAAACTGATAGGTAGGCTCAGTAGCACCAAAATCGGGTGTCACGTGGACGGTGTCTGCGTGAACAACATCAGCTACGCTGATGACATGGTGCTATTGGGACCATCTATTAGTGCATTGAGAAGGCTTCTCAAAATGTGTGAAAGTTATGCAGCGTCTCACGGGATCAAATATAACACCGATAAGAGTGAATGGTTGGTTTTTAAATCAGGTTCGTTAACCTACAAACAGCTGCCTGAACTCTCACTCTCTGGGCCTCCTTTAAGCCGGGTATCGAAGTTTAAATATTTGGGTCACTGGGTCACTGACGACTTGAAAGACAATGTAGACATAGACAGGGAGCGCAGGTCGCTGGCTGTCCGTTGCAACATGCTGGCCCGCAGGTTTGCACGCTGTACTAACCCAGTTAAGATAACGCTCTTTAAGGCCTTCTGCCAGTCGTTTTCCACGTGCAGTCTGTGGACCAAGTATACCCAGCGGGCATACAGCGACCTGCGCGTACAGTACAATAACGCATTCAGGGTGCTCTTGGGGTTGCCGTGGCGGTGTAGCGCGTCGGGGATGTTCGCGGAGTCGTGCGTCGGCGGGTTCGCCGCGATCATGCGGAGGCGCTGCGCTTCCATGATGGAGCGCTTGCGCTTCTCCTCCAATGGCATCCTGAATGTGTTTTCTGATCGGTGGGACTCTCCCCTTTTACACAGGTGGGTAAGAGTCCAGACACCCTTAATATAATTAATGTAATTGATACTAACATTAGGCTAAGTTATACTAACGTTATATGGATATTTTTCCGAAATTAATACTTTTGAATTTGAATAGACAGAAAATTTCGTCTACCTACGCATACGCATTGATTAATTGGACTAGAAACTACTTGTACCCGGGCTAAAGGGACATTGAAATGGTTATTGGAAGAATATCATCAAAATTGACTGAAAGATGGGAAAGTTCTGGGAAGCTTCCTGTCAAAGAACAATGAGTGGTTGGCTGGGTACTTTACATTTAAGGTATCAGGATCATCAAGAAGGGCTTTGATTCCTGGGCGTCCATCAGTTGATTTCACTGAAGCTAGTGAAAAAACGAAAAAGAGACGCGGATGATCTCCTTCAAACACGGGATGTAAACTAATTGTTTCTGATTATGATGTAGACGATTCTTCAGAAAACGAATTTAATGATATGGAGTCAGTGAACGCAAAGGAGTAGGTAATTAAAGAGTTGTAAATACTATTGTAAATTAATGAGTTTGTTAGATGTGTATTGTAATATATATTTATTATTCGCTGAAATATTTTTTTTGGCTTTGTTTTATTATCGGTATGAGTAGTAATGGTGTACTATAGTGAACCATTATGTAATTACAACACAATCAACTTTAGCAAAACATGGATTAAGGGAAAATAAATGAACACTCCGAAAATAGGTTTAATCATATATGTATAACAAGAGATACAACTCTACAGTTTCAATAGAGAGACCAACTCACAGATTGTTCATGATAAGAATGCTACTAGCTGTCTGGATAGTAAATATTACATACATATATTCCTTTCTCTGCAATCACCATGTGATTCATCATTTTATGTGGATCTAATGAATTACAGTACCCATTAGGTATGCCTAACAACTCTCAGAGTTCCGTCTTCAGTGAATTCTAATGTTTTCAAACGTCTCTTACGATATGAATCTCTTTTAAGCCTAACTAAAGCATAATCTACTACTTTATGTAATGGTTTTTTCAAGTATTTTGGATATTTTTGTACTACAGATACACATAAACGATACAAAAAGCCAGGTGTGACACCATCTGGAAAATCCTTGTAAAACTCCTTCCACCGGATATCAGTCCAAACTAGACATGAAGACAATTTCATTCTGGAAACAAGAGGAATTCAATTAGCCGTCGCCCATACTATGAAACATAATGCATATAGAAATAAAAACTTCCTTACTTTCTAAATGCTTGTTTTCGTAGTCTATTTATTTTCACAACAGTCTTTGCAAATAGTTGAACATGAAGATTATTATACCAAAATGTTCTTAAATAAACATATGGATAATCAAACTCTTCACCAATTTTCAGCCACACTGAATTATCAATTTGCTTGTACTTTAACTGTTCTAAAGATAAGCCCGTATTTAACAGTAGCATGTTTATAAGCTTCGTGGCTAAAGCTGTTGTCTTTTTTAATCTTATAATTTTTTCTGGTTTTCCTGTAAAGAAATAACATCCTAATGAGATTGCAAGGTAAACGATTATTGCAGTTTATGATACTTTCGTACTTTATTCAGGTATCCTCTTCGCCGAGCATCGTAAATGACAAACTAGCCTTACCCGTACCGTTAACCATTAAAAAAATACGGAACCGTATTGTAGTTACAGCTTGTGTGTTAGTTTACCAGGTTTGTATCACTGCGGAATGAACGCCATGTCGTAATATATTCAGCGGTTCACATGCTTCAATGTGGCTAACTTTTCATGATGCCTATAATAGTGATGGACTACCTCTTTGGTCGACTTTAGATAAAATTTTCAGATTCGTAGAGTTGCCTCTAATATGGCATCGAATTAACAATGGCATGGCGTTGAAAACAGGTAACGTGTTACAAAAAAGTGAAATATTCACCTCTAATGGTACTATTTATTATAGAAAACGAATGGAGTATGAAGTGACCAGAGAAAAATGCAGTGGAACGCGGGCGCTAGTTCGCGCGGATATATCAGAAAAATTGCATGAAGTTCGAATAGTACATTCAAGTGGACTTCGTTTACCAAAAAGGACACATTTCATACGACGTCACTGTATAATAATGAGGAGCCATGCGGGGCGTAAGATTCACCACAAGCTAGATCGGCCTTATGCGCCAAAAACTTTTTACTTTTATGGAGTTAAGACTTTTACAAATCTTATAAACTGCTATGAACTCACTAAGTATACATTCCGAGGAATCGGAGACTAAAATCGTTCTCATTATCTTAAAATAAATTTCCAATTTGTAGCCTTAATAAACTACGTCTAGGCTCTAACCTTGGCTCTAGCCTGTAGCCGTGACATCGCCAAGGCATTGGATAGGGTCTGGCATAAGGCTCTTCTATCGAAGTTACCATCATATGAAATCCCCGAGCTGGTGATCCAACTCTGCAGTTGGGTCACCAGCTTTTTGGACAGTCGGAGCATTTACGTCGTAGCAAAAGGTTCTTGCTCTGACACCAAAACCATTAACGCTGGCGTACCACAAGGCTCGGTGCTCTCCCCTACGCTATTCATTCTGCATGTTATCTATAGAAAACATGATAGCACGGATGACGCGCGGTATAGCGGCCACTAGAATGTCTCTCGGAGCTCGGTACAAGAGAAACGCTTGCAACTTGTGTCTGAAGTCGAAGGTTCTCTCGGCTATGAATGGGGTGTAGAGACCCTAGTCAAGTTTAACCCCAATAAGACACAAGTGTGACCCTAGTCAAGTTTAACCCCAATAAGACACGCGTTCACTGCGAAGAAGGACCCATTTGGCCTGGCAAGCAAGAAGTTGGGCGTCCTGAATAGAGCTAGGCGGTACTTCACTCCAACACAGCAGCTTGCACTATATAAAGCACAAGTCCACCCGCTATTAGAATCGTTGGGGATTCCAATCTTACGGACGTAAGACGACGTATTTTGGAGTTGTTAGAGCAGCGGACGGAGACTTTGGATCTCTCTGCGTGTTTTACGGTCTCTTTCTCGGGGAATGCTCTGAGGAACTGTTTGAGCTGGTGCCACCGTCCCCTTTTAATCGTCACACCGTCGCAGGCCGATAGTTGTGTGTTCAAATTTTAATCTCTACCGTGCAATCTGCCACCCGCTTACCAACTATGATGTCCAGTCGACGCCACATCGCGCCTTCGTGCATACAGTTTGACCTTAAAGGCATCTTTATCAAGTTAACTGCAAGGGCAGTTCTCATACAGGAAGGTCGACTGTACCTATTTTGTGCACACACATTCCAATTAAGTATTGCTAGTGAAAGAGATAAAAAGTATCCATGTAACATTTTTTTTAAGCACAGTTCCACCATATTGCATAAGGATGGCTTAAGGTATTACAATGACAATAAACCCAAATGTTCATCTGAACCCTAGCTGTAATGTAATATGGCAAATTCTGCAATTTAATTAACTGTGACTCCTTACTACATTTGACTGGAAAATTTGATGGATTTTTACTTTATTGTGGAGTCGATTTTAATTCACCGCTTCTATAAAAATAAAGAAAGGGACTGACTGATCATCACCCAGCCTAATCCACTACAGTACAAACTTGATATTTTTTCATTAGCCTCATTGTATATTATAGGCATCCACTTAAGAAGGAATTCAGAAGATGTCTTATAGGGATTGTATGGTTGTAGGGAAATCTACAATTTTTAAAGTAAGAAGCATGATATAGGATATTCAGGTTCTGTTCACAATCTAATGTATACCTGTTAAAGTATTTTTAGGAATTCCCTCCTACAAGGAAGAAATAGGCACTTAAAAGTTTGAGTGGAATGACAATCAATTTAAAAGTTAGTGACATGAAATTATAACTTAAGGTTCGGTTTAAATTTCAATGTCCATACTTATGGTAAAAATAAGCACATTGAAATTGCATGATCCATTTATTTTAATTTCACCATTTTTAAGGATAAGTACGTACTTAGAACATTTTTGTATAATTCTTGAATGAACTGCCCGAAAAATACATTATAATAACATATTTGAGATTTTTGCATAAGTTCTGATAATAAATAGTAGTAGACTATAATTGTTTTATGTTGTAATAAAAACCATGATGATGCAAAATACTGGGTAAAATAAGATATGGCAGGTACCAGTTTGACATTTTAACACCAATCAATATGAATATTGTATTACACTTGTCAGCTATTATATAACTCTTTTGTGATTTAAAATGCAACTAGCAAAATCATATGTTAAATATGTAGATTATCAGTAAACTAATTAGAACGAGATATTACTTTGACCTGCAATGTGGATTATCACATGATGTAACACCATGATGATTACTATGGAACAGAGAATGCCACACTTACCATTATACAATTGATGTAACCTTTTGTATATTCCTCTAGGCTCTCTATTTAATACTGCAGACAATAGTGGCACACAATTATTTGGATGCTGCTCAAAGCAGACTTTCATAATTTTTTCTTCCATAGGGGAGTAGGCACCTTTGACAGCACCACCAAACTTCGTCATAATATGTCTGAACACCTGATAAATAGTTCTTTCCAGTCCTCTGGCTAAATATGATACAGCATAACGTCTAGCACATTCTTCTGGCGTGTTTGGTGTCTTTGGCTTAGATGTATTCCTCCATCGAGCTAAACACACCAGTTTATCTGGCAATTCAAATAACTGTGGATAATCATAGAAATAAGAAAGTAAATATTATAATAACTAAATAATCAAATATTGTAATAAATTACCTCTATAAATTCTTTCCAATTTTTCATCATTATTTTATGTTCGGCTTTGGTGACAGTGTCTCTGCGATATTGTTCTGATGTCTCATTCTGTATACAGTTTTGTTCCTTCAATGGCCTTGATAATGAATTTGATTGTTGGTACCAAGGTTGATACCATGTTATCATTTCACCACTCAATTTATTTACTAACAGCTGAAATCAATAAACATATTATACCTAATTGTTCCAATTCAATCAGTTATAAAATATCCATTAATCAAACCTATTTCAGACTACAAACATAAGCCTCAAAAACAAGTACTCACAGATTATTTTTGTTTTTAGTATATGAGACCTTACCAAAGCCTGAACCCCATCTTATTATTTAGCCAACTGGAATTCAGACTTACTAAATCTAAGCTAGATACTATGCATATCCCTCATATGATCGGATCAATCACATATTTAAATGGTATTATTGTCTACTTCTTTAATAATTAAAGTAATTTTAGTTATTTGAATGAAGTTCCTTACCTATTGATTAAATATATCAATACAAACCAAATATAAAAGCTAATTCCATTAAAATTTAACCACCTCCTTATTTTTTAAATTAGGCAACAACTCTCATTGAAGGTGCCAGCTAGACCTCAGTCATGGATTAGCAAATTTTGTCTAATGAATACAACTTGGATAGACTGTTGGTACCTTCAGAGACCTGAAGACATCTGTAGAAAAGTAAGTATTTGTTGTAGTAGAACGCTTGCTATTTGCTTCAACTATAATTAACCCTCCATTGCTCCCAAGATTGCTTTTCCCTTGGTTCGATTAGTAATTTAACCAAACATTAACTTACTTCTATGAACATCTCATCTTCCTCAAGTAATTCTTGGCTATACAGGAGTATTTTGTCAAAGGATGCTGGTTCACTGATATCATCTAGGTTATTTAGAATTTCTTCTATCTTCATTATAGTCAATTCTAAAGTTCGTGTACGAGGTTTCTTTGGAGTAAGTTCACCTCACAGACCAGACAGAAAGAGAGGTTATACGTTCCTATTCCACCTAATAATTAGGTACCTAGATTACGTTATTCGTCGGTTATGTGATATGTACATACGTGTAGGAACGGGAGACCCAATGTTTCAACACGTGTATATCATATAATTAAAAAAATAAGTAAACAAAGAGTATGAGCAGACACCACAGATATTTTTTTGGATTTGTGATCAAAGCGCTTATTATTCACAGCACGAGCTACCTTAAGTATGTACTATGTTTAAGAGTTGAATGAATAACATAATATTTCATTAACAGTCTCATGTTAATGTTTTGATTTGAGGTTATATTTTTATTGTCAACAAACGGAGTTTTCAAACCCAGAGAGTATGTTATGCAAGCATTACCAAAGAGGATAAAAGCACAGCGTTTTAAGCATAACCAGCAAAATCTCGGAGGAATCGTTTGGATTTTTTTTTAAAGACAACGCCCGCATTAGAGAATTTAATCCCTGTGTCGCGGGGTACTTAACAAACATATAATAGACGGACACAATTTACAACCAGACGCAGAACAACTATTTACGTAGACGCAGAACAACTATTTACGTTTTTTTTTTTTTTTTTTTTTTTTAGTTTGGCAACCTGCCGATTTTTGCAGCAATTTCTGCCAGTGTCATGTAATGGTTGCTCATGAGTAATTTTGAAAACTTATGACTTTTAACTGATTGTGGAAGTATTTATGGACCTGAAACAAAGACAAACACAAAATAAGTGTTAGTAGGTTAATATATACATTAATATATACAATAGCTAAATATACAAGAAAATATACTATACAAAATTATGATATCCTACAACTTTATCTTGTTAGTATAAATGTATTTAATAAACATGTTGATAATTTGGGGGTCAGGAAAAAATGAAAGAAGATGTCTTACATTAACTGGGCGTTGTATTTTTAATTTGGTGATGACATTATCAAAAGAGTGGGTGCCATATAGTGCACAGTTTAAAAAAATGTGATCCAAGGATCCTTCATCAAGACCACACTCACATAAAGAAGTGTCTCTAACTCTAATTTTATGTAAAAAAACTGGAGTGCAGCAAAAACCAAGACGAATTCTACATATAACCGAAGTAACAGTTTTGCTTAGCTTTTTGTATCTATAAAACCAAGGTTTAATAGGGATTAATGGTTGAATCGATGCATATTTACTGCCCTTATTCTTACTAGACTTAACCCAGGATGTCTGCCATGAGTTAGCGAGATCAATTTTTGCACTATGCAATAAGTCATAAACTTGAATACAGTAATACTTCATATCGGCAATACTACTTGAAACCGCCTCTTTAGCAGCCATATCCGCACATTCATTACCACTGATACCTATATGAGCTGGAATCTATGCAAGCAACACCTCAATTTTCTTTACAGAGCACAAATACAGACATTTTTTAACTTCCATAATAACAGGACTGCGGAGGTTATCCTTGAAAGGGTCCTTCACTATCGCTTCCAGGGCACTTTTGGAGTCAGAAAAAATAATTGCCTTGGAAATTATACTATGTGCTAAAATAAACTGGCATGCCTCTAGAATACCATAACACTCACCCGTGAATACTGATGCTTCTGGGGGACATTGAAATTGAAGTGTGATATGTGAATTTGAATAAAAGACTGATATACCAGTCTTACCATCTGGAGCTAATTTAGAAGCATCAGTAAAAAATCTATGATAGTCCTGCCATTTATCCTGAACTAAGGAAGAGAAAAGAACATTGGCCTGAACAGTATCCTTAGTCAAACCAATGCATGGGATATAGTTTGGAGTAAACTTTGCTATTTCAAATGATGTGTTATACAATGGAAAATTTGTACACTGATAAATGGGAGCATTTTCTTCAAATGTTCGGATTTTTCTTAATGAATTTAAAATTAAAGGGGGATCTTTATGTTTCCAATAGTCCTCTTGTCTGCATAGATAGTCTAAATTTGATAATTTTGCTATTAACTTATGGTTTTTGAGGAAATATGCCTTGAAAGTGAACCTATCAGCGAGATATTGTCTACGCAGCACAAGAGGGGGATCAACGGCCTCCACCTGCAGGGCGTTCATAGGAGTAGACCTCATACAGCCCAATACAATGCGCAGGGATTTGGCTTGGATCGAATCAAATTTTGACATAGCCACTTTACTGCATGGTTCAAAAAGGAAAGACCCATAATCAAGTAAACTCCTAATTATCGCATTGTAAATTAGTTTTAAAGTAAATGGATGAGCTCCCCACCATACACCCGCAAGTGCACGCAACATATTAATATTTTTTTCACACTTGCCCGAAATAAAGCTAACATGATCAGTTCCATTCAATTTGGAATCCAATATGACACCAAGAAACTTCACTTTATCTTCAACCTTAATGGGAGATCCTTCAATTTCAAGGTGTACATGTGGAATTATTCGTTTACGCGAAAATACGACAACGGAACATTTAGAGGTTGATAAATGTAGACCATGAGTATAAAGCCAATAATTTAGAGAACTGAGTGAAACTTGCATGGACTCCGCTGCAGCAGTGATAGATGCTCCTGAAACATACATACACAAATCATCTGCATACTGCAAAATTTGACAGTCAGAGTTGAGGGACTGATGAAGATTGGAGGTGTAAATATTATATAATAAGGGACTCAAAACTGATCCTTGCGGAAGTCCCTTCCAAACTGACCTAGCATCAAACCTTTCGCCTGGGATATGCAAGTTGACAGTGCGATCAGACAAAAGATTGCATATACAATTGAGCATCCTTACCGGAATACTCAGGAGGCGTAATTTACTACGGAGTACCGAAAGGAGGACACTGTCATACGCGGATGAAATATCCAAGAAAACCGCAACAACTGATTCATTTTTGCTAAAAGCTAAGCGAGTGTCTGTCATAAAGGTGCCAATACTGTCTATGGTACTAAACCCCTTACGGAATCCAAACTGAGAATCCGCCAGGAGACCCCTGCTCTCTACAAACCATTCTAATCTATGCTTTACTAAATGCTCTAAAATTTTGCAAATAGATGGAGACAAAGCTATTGGACGGTAGTTATCAACACTGTTGGGCGATTTACCTGGTTTCAATAATGGGATAATAAGCAAGGATTTCCAATGAGAAGGGATGTAGCCATGGGAATAACATGTATTTATTAGGTTTAAAAGGTACTGATGGCTCTCCTCACCAGCCAATTTAAAAAAAGAATATGGAAATCCATCCATCCCAGGAGCTGAGTCTTGGAGATGTTTTAACACTGCATTCAATTCCTTAATTGAAAAGGGGTCATCTAAGGGGTCACCTGAAAAATCAACAACTCCAGGAGTTGATGGGCATTCTACCAAAAGGGGGACATAGGCTGGCGCTAATTTGTTTAAAAATTTGGATGCAATTTCACGTGAGATAGGAGGAGAATTTTGATACGAGCAGCCACTTTTAAATTTCTTAAATTTTTTCCAAACTTGGGAAGCTGAGGATGAAGGCGAAAGAGAGAAACAAAATTTTTTCCAGCTATCATATTTTTTTTTCTTAAATAGCCTCCTGGATTTTGCTACTATCTTGTTATAATAAATTAAATTATCAGGTGACATATTGTTAACATAGTTTAACTCTGCTGTATTTCTAGACATAATAATTGCAGTACATTGTCTATCCCACCATGGAGGAGATGAGATTTTTCCAGAGGCTGAATTTTTTAAAGGGATACTCTCATCTGCTGCAAGTGAAATAGCATCAGAGAACAGAGACAGACAGGAATCTAAATTATGGATAGTAATTTGAGGTAAAGATTTAATTTCATTTTCTAAAATTTGCTTGTAAATGTCCCATTTAGCCCCATCTATTCTATATTTTAGCAATGGAGAATTTTCTTTACGCGGTAAAGCTCCCCCAATCAAAGTGGAACAAATGGGGTAGTGATCACTACCATAGCTCAAGCTTAAACATTTCCACTCTAACTGTGCGGTTAAATTAGGAGAGCACAGGGTAAGGTCTACACAACTCTTACTCTGACCCAATCTTGGAAGTCTGGTGGGAGAACCGTCATTAAGAATGCAAAGACCAATTTCATCAATAACCTCAACCAATTCTAAACCTGCTCTATCATTATTATTAGAACCCCATAATGTATTATGAGAGTTGAAGTCTCCTAACAGAATAACTGGTGATAAGGAGTTACAAATATTTTTAATGACTTGGAAACTAAGGTTATTGGGTGAAGGGATGTAAATGGAAACAAAATTAATGCCCAGGACTTTCACTCCCACTGCATTAATTTCATTTCCATGACTGGGAAGGGAAAGAGGGGAGCAGGGAAAGACATTGTTAACCAGGATAGCAGAACCTCCATAACCATCATTACGATCATCACGGAATGTACTGTATCCTGGAAAACTGAAAGGGAGCCGTGGGGTAAGCCACGTCTCAGAAATGGCGAAAATAACGGGGTGATAAATATTAATTAAATGAATTATTTCACTTTTTTTTGGAACCACGCTCCTGGCGTTCCACTGAAGAAACAGGAGATCCATATTGGTGTGACTGAACTGCTGAAATAAGATTATAGGCAACGTGGTCTGACAACTGATGTTTTAATAAGAAAGAGGTAAGATGTAATACTAATGCTTCTAACTCCTTTGAAGAATCATCCTCAGAAGGAGAAATCTGACTACTCACTAAAGCTACACCATTTGAAGAAGGAGTGAAAGAGTGGTTTTTAATAAGTTCCTGGTGTGCCTTCTGGTCATAACCAGGATCTAAACGTGGACGCTTTTTAGGATTCACTGATATTGTTTTTCTATAGGAAGTGTTTGTAGGGACTGTTACCTGATGTTGAGACCTAGAAAAAGAAGAATTTTGCGGGGAGACATAGTGAAGAGAAGAGCCAGTGTTTGATGAAGAGACATCAGCATATGACTTGTAAACTGATGGTAGTTTTTTGGAAGCTTCTGCATAAGAAATGTTATTTTCTGTCATTATAATTTTAATATTCTTTTGTCGTTGGTATTCTGGACAACTTTTACTATTAGCCGCATGTGGACCTTCACAGTAAAAACAAACTGGTTCATCTACAGTGCAATTTTCTCCAAAGTGCCCACCACCACAGCGGTAGCATTTTGGACCTGAGCGACATTTAGATCTGGTATGACCATACTTGCAACATCCGAAGCATTGAACAGTTGGGAAGTAGTAAAGAGAAACTGGAAGGGAATTGTAAAAACAGAAGATCCTGCTGGGAAGCGACTGGCCATCAAAGGTTAGAACAACCGAAGGTGTGGGCTTCCACTCTGTGGTACCCTCTGATACCACCTTACGGTTGATACGCCTAACCTTTATAATGAGGCCGCATCCTGAAGGCGATTTCAAATTTTCAATAATCTCTGTCTCAGTCCAATCTGTTGGCACACCTGTAACAACACCCATCCTGGTAATATTATATGTAGGGATAGTTGATGTATAGCCTTTAGATACTATGTCATTATTTCCAAGAAAAGCATTGGCGTCTTCTGGAGTTTTAAATTCTACAGCAATTCTATTCCGACCAACTTTTTTAATACCATCCTGAACAACATTTTTAATATTCATACGCATCATTAACTGGCCAAACTTAATTGGGTGAATTGATGTACCTGCAGCAGGGTCGTCAGATTTATATGAGATATGGACCAAGAAAGGAGCCACATCCCTGTTGGAATACCTCGCGCGACCAATAAGAGTTGGGTTCGGATGTACTGCATCTTGCTGCATATTAGCTTTTTTCAAGGGTGGGTTATCCGCAACATTAATAGCATTGCACTGAGAATTTTCGATAACTTCGAAATTAGCTAATGGAACTGTCAAGCTTGGTGTATATGTAAAACCGTCCTGGGAAATTGACTCCACAACTACCCTTGCAACATCTAATGAATTTGGGGGATCTGGCGGCCGGCCAGGATGACTGTCATCCACATCCATGATCGTTTGGCATAAGCTCCAAGATTAACAAATAAAAACTTACCCCCAGTAGCAAAATATAAATATATAAGACTTACACAAACATACAACAATCACAACACAAAAGGCACCAAAAATAACACCAAAATCGTAATTTTAATGCTAAAATTAGTTAATAGAAATTCTACCACATGTGCTTGCCATAAACACTCAACTATTTACGTTAGTTAGGTATACGTTATCTGACAGATGTCATTCGATGCTTATTTCGGTGGTGTTTATTGTTAGACTTGTGTTTTATTGCGAATAATTTAATAAAATGGTAATATTTGATACTATTGAAGACGAAATTAATGACTTTTTTGATCGTGTAACAAAACCGCGCATAAATCCGACACCGCTAAGAAAAACACCACCGATACACCGCAACAAACAATTACAAAATGCATTTGTTAATATTAACATTTGAAGTTTATTTATTTCACGCAAAAAAAAATCAATTTATGTAAGTATTTTTGTTTGATAAAATTCTCGAACTTCTGACTTCTTACTTGGGCAATAGAATTCAGAAGGTCGAAATAAACGGTAAAATATCTCCGGGATCTCCAGTGGTAATGGGCGTTCCACAGGGGTTAATTCTTGGCCCATTTTTGTTTTTAATTTATATAAATGACTTACCTTACTATGTAAGGGATAAGCATGAGATTGTGTTGTTTGCAGATGATACTTCCTTGACGTTCAAAATAAACCGACAATTAAGCAATTTTGACGATGTTAATGACGCAATCTCTAAAGTTGTTCATTGGTTTAATGCCAATAATCTTGTGCTTAATGATAAGAAAACTAAAGCCATAAAATTCACTACACTGAATGTGAAACAGGCGACAACCAATGTACGACTTAAGGGAGCTAGGTTGGACCCTGTTGAATCAACTGTGTTTTTGGGTATCACTATTGACTCAAAGTTACAATGGAGCCCACAAATAGAAAAACTGTCCGGCAAATTAAGTTCTGCAGCATATGCAGTTAAAACTATTAGTTGGCTGACTGATGTTGACACAGCTAGAATAGTTTATTTCAGTTATTTTCATAGTTTAATGTGCTATGGAATTCTTCTTTGGGGTAGCTCTGCTGACATTGACACCATATTTATATTGCAAAAAAGAGCTGTAAGAGCTATCTATAATCTTGGCCCGAGAGTGTCTCTAAGAGAAAAGTTCAAAGAGGTTAACATTCTAACTGTACCATCTCAGTATATATATGAAAACTTACTATATGTGCATAAAAATATCGATTCCTTCTATAAAAGGAGCGATACACATAATGTAAATCTAGTATTTACATTATGTGTATACATATTATATGTACATATAAGAATAATCTCATATTGCATACTACCCGTCTCAACAAAATAAGTAACTCTTATACTGGGCAATGTATAAGATTCTATAACAAACTTCCCAATGATATGATAGAATTGTCTACGAATAAGTTTAAAAGAATTATTAAAGCCAAATTGTGTAGCAATAAAGCAGCCTGTATTACAAAATATCAGATTACAAAAGTGATAAAAGTGCTTGGGATTAAATTGTTCTGAGTTAACACACATGATTGTAATTAGGTAATATTAAGTATATTTTATTTTAAAAAAGGATTCCTACTGAGTTTTCTGGCAGTGTTTCTCAGTAGCTGCCACATCATGCACTGCACGTTAGGGTAAAAAAATATGACGATTCCACATAAATGGAATTTTACGGAATAAATGATTTTTGACTGTTTAAGCCGCTGCGCCACACGTGCAGTCTCTGTAGTTCAAAGATATTATATTATAACAAGATTGCGCACTGAGGGAGCAAAAATGGCCCGAGCAAGAAGTCGCTGTACTGGATGGCATCTCCTTCTAATAGAGTGACCATGCGTCGTGGAAATATGCGAATGTTTTAACGCACCAAATTTAAAATTTTGTTTTTATTAGAATGAATAAACTTACTTTTGAAGTGTAATCATACTACCTGTGCAGTGCTTTTAAAGTTACTGTTCGCCCCACTGCATCCCTAGGTATAAGTATTCGAGATGTTTTCGTTACTTATACTTTCTTTATTTTGTATGCCTCTCTGCAAGCAAAATAAATTAAATTATACCAAGACTATTTGTAGATTTTTTAAACGTTTAGGAAATTATATAATTATTTACAGTACAATTCCCGCTTAATGTAAGTGTGTAGGCAGTAGACTTTCCAAATATTATATATTCGTAATATATCCAAATAGATTTCAAGTATATCATATGTTTTATTTACTTATATTCCTTTTCGCAACTAGTGTTTTGTGTCAGTGGGCTATAGTATTCTAGGATAATTATTGTAATACACATATTCAATATAGATTAGATTGTGAAAATCAGGTAACCCTAATAAACTACAGGCCCGATTTTAAAAATTATTCCACAGATAGTACTATACTCGTTTCCTTAATTGAAAATATCTTCTGAATGGCTTAATCTAAACAACTGAGATAATTTTATATCTTTTGTTATTAATAAGAGTGTAGCAATTGTCTATTTCTTACCTATTTACTCATAACAAACACTGACACGAGGAAACAGTAGCCTCGTTTTAGTGTGAGATATAGTGAAATAGACAATTATTAGGTAGGAACAAAATACCTAATATACATTACGACAGGTTGGAAAAATTGTTTGCAATCAAACAATCTCGAGTAGGTATGCTTAGTGGCAATAGTATTTTGTGTCAATGTGCAAAAAACAAATGTGAATGTTATTTGTAATAAAACAGTTAATTGCTATATCAGATTATGTTTAATAAATATAAAGTAAACTCTAAACAATTTAGTATATTCTGAAATCTTCTATTTATAAAAAAAACCTAAAACAAATATTTTAAATTAAAAAACGAACGATTTCTTTGACGATAAACATAGATAATGTAATAAAACAATAATATAGCATCTATATTTAGCCGTTTCTTGAATGCACAGAAACACTTGCAAAATCTTCTTGTTTAAAATGTAAGCCACAAACTATTTTGTGACTTTACCGGGAACGATATTCATCCATTTTTGATTTAATTCCTCGATTTTGGGAAATCTAGAAAAACAAAAACGTAGTAACGTTAAATACGTAACGAATGGTTACCCTGTTGCTGAACTTAGCCAAAATATATAAATATTACACGATAACACTTACTTGTCAAAAGACATACCACTCCCCAGATGACTCTCGCTTTTACATCCTTTTAGGCAACAAGTTAAAACCATTTTTAACCAAATTTGAACTGAATTGGAACACAATACGATAAATATTTTCAAACTAAACATTCGCCATATTTGTTTACAAATTGAGTGTGGTAAACGTCATTTCTTATAAATACTGCTATTGAATTTACTAAACCCAAATTAAATGTATTTAAAAAGCTATCAAAGAATAAGACGTAGTTTAAAAAAACGTTGTGTACGTCTTAAATAAATAAAAATTATTTAATTAAAGTTATATGAAAACATAATCCTAGGATTTCGACCAAAAATTCTACTATTTTATACGTCAAGTAAGTTATTTTTAGGCTGGCCATCTGTTAGATAGGAACAGAATCCTTAACCTGAGCCTCTCAAGTGGTCCGTTTTTTCCTATTGGTACACTACAAAGAGAAATGGACTGTAACGTAAAGATTTTGAGTTCATTTTACTTTGAACTAAACCTTGGAGTGCGCAATCTTGTTATATTATAATTATAATATAGCCGCTGCGCCACACGTGCAGTCTCTGTAGTTCAAAGATATTATATAATATCTTTGCTGTAGTTAACTTTGTTTGACATTGACACTTCATAGATTATCACAGAGTACAGTGGGACAAGGATCTTTATGAACGTGACTGACATTTGTGGGAGGGCGACACTATGACGGCAAGGGTTGCTTTAAAAAAATCCCTAATATTATAGGAAAATGTTAAAATGGCAGTAGACTCTATCCATTCTATTTTGTATCAATTGTATAACTTTGACGGGCCAGTTGGTGTTATTTTATTCCCGCTCAGGACAGATATTTGTGTGCATGAACATATCTGATTGTCCTGTGTCTGGGTATTTATCTATATAAGTATGTATTTACAAAAGTAGCATATGTGGTATATCAGCTATCTGATTTCCATAGTACAACCTTTACTTAGCTTAGAATCAGATGGCCGTGAGTGAATAATGACCGAGGAATATCTAACTCTAATATCTAAAAGTTTATTGATTATATTATCGATTAGTTGTAACAAATAATTTGATACCACAAGGCAAGAAAACAATCATTTTTATCTGTATAAATAAATTTATTTCTAAATTAATATTTCATTCACATTACTTAATACTACATTAATCTTAAAACTCAGACAAAAATTAATACACGGGTGCGACTTAAAAATCAAGCATGGTAACATTTGCCTATCGCGGCGGTAAATCGCTCGTTAACTTTTTCAGATGGAATTATCGGGCCTACATTGTGTTTTTCTTTCCCGGACACCACTTTTTATCACTTTTGGTAAATTGCTAGTGTTTTAAACCATGTAATACAATAGTAAACGTATAAACAACAGTCTGCAAAGCAAGCTGTGGCAGAACTGTCATAGAGACATTTTGCAAGATGGCGGCGTTAGTTCCACTTTCAGCCACGTTCATAAAGATTATTTTCGCACTATAGCAATATAACTATAAAATCAATAATAGTCTAACAATTTTAATTTATTTGACTTGCAACTTAACTTAATAGTAGTACTAAATAAAAGACAACGAACGGCCAGAACGGTTTGAATTTTGTAGGTACATACATCAGAATATTCAGGGCCTTTTAGAATTGAGTTTATTTATTGAATCTTTGAAGGTCCTGTTGGTGTGGTTGGGGTTGGTAAATGCTTGCTTTGCACGCCACAGGTCATGGTTTCGATTCCCACCCAGGACAAATATTTGTGTGCATGAACATGTCTGTTTATCCTAAGTCTGAGTGCAATTATCTATATAAGTATGTCTTTACAAAAGAAAAGTAGTATATCAGTTATCTGGTTTCCATAGTACAAGATTTACTTAGTATGGGATCCGATGGCCGTGTGTGAATAAAGTCCCAGAATTATTATAAAGTGTATGTTTCTAACTTAACATTATATTTTAATAATGATAAAGATCATGTGACATCTAAGTCTAGGCAAGATAATGATGAATTGTGTACTGCTGGCACTGCACTGTTGGTTATCCTGTGATGAGCTAGAGCACTTATATTGTGTGTTTCTCGTCCTACAATTAGCAACTTCTCCATATTTGAATAGGTTATCGAAGTTGCCCTTACAAAAATACGTAAAACATAACTGAGCCACCAACTCGCCCGTAAGAGGATCAGATGGCTCCTGCCTACGTCTAGAATGGGAAAATGAATATTCTTCTTTGGTAGCCCTTTTCAAATGTCAACGTGACGTGCTTGCGTGACATGATCTTGAGTTTTGAGTTGTTTCGGATTTGGAAATTTCGGGCAAATAATAGGTGAAAAGTGGGAAATGCATTGAATATTATATAAACATATGGTTAAATTTTAGGTGGAATATGATATGCTGACTAGATAATTATAAATTGTGAGTGCTGAATTTTTCTTAGCGCATAAATCTGAGTACAACAGGTTTGGATTATCACGGGCATAAATACATAGCTTTGTTTAACATCTTGTAAAGCAATAAATATATTAAATACAAGACTTTTATCCTTATTTCAACTAAAACATGTGAATATTATGCATTAAATAGAATATCTTAGGGTTGCTTCCTGCTCAGTGCTCACTTATTTTAATTCCTCCAATTTGAGGTAATATTTTCCAAAAATATTTATTGTTTGTGCATTGTTACTCTCACCTTAACCTATATGTGGATTATCTGGAGACTGGACTGAAGGAATTGAGACAGCTAATTGCTAGGTATTATGTAGCTATGTCAATTCTGAGTAATTAAGGCCCAGACTTCAGCGCGCAGCTATCTCGCTCGTACATTCGCAATTATTAGCATATCAAATTATTCTACACTAAAATAAAAAGTAATTTGGATATGTTGAGGCACAGCCCAGCCACAGTGGATTTCGTAATTAATAGATGTATCAAATAAACATTTCTTTTATTGTTCTTGCAATATAATATACAAATATATCTGTTATAAAGCACATGTTTGTGTCCAGGAAGTAGGTGCTGTATGCATTACGGCCTGGACACATGTGTTTAAATAAAATATGAACCAGATATATTTTGCTCCTATACAAAATGCATTAGCAACCCAGTTTCACTCCCCACACAAAATAAATTAGCTGAACAATATTGTTTTATGGAACATTAATATACTTATTTGTGTATTTCTGAACTTGATATACTAAGTTCCTTTAGATTCATGCACCATTTATGTTACAACTTGTGTAAGTATACCATTGGCACATTACAAAAAGAAAACAAATAATTTTGGAAAACCCCTTAGCTAATGCTCTGTAATATAGTAGTAAAGTATAGAATTTATATGTATTGTAGTAAAAATGTATTAAAGGTAATAATATAACTAATAACACAAAATTTCCTGTGTATGTAGCTCAGCCTTCCGATGACGAAGGAAAAATAGCAACCATGTTTGTATCACATGACAAAAACAGTGTCAAGAGAACATTTCAGAAGCCAAATATTCTCAGAAGAAAAACTAAGGTTACAAAACCAAAATTAAATGTAACATGTGCAAGTGTATCTGCTACTGAAGCGCCACTGGTGAGAGAAACTGCCTGTGAACAAGTACAAAAGATCACAAAACATGAAGCAACAAATACACCAACCATCATAAAACCAATGTTATGGAAATTTTTAGACAGTAGTAATAATAGCAAGAATCACATAGAGGAACCTGATGAGATTGATGTAGATGCCAAAATAAGCTGCACTACCATTTTTAGAAATGCAACACAAAATAATAGTAAGTTTTGCATATTTTACTTATATAAACCATTTTTAATATGTGTTGTAGGATTTTGAATGGGTTAAAATTTACAAAATATTCTGATTAAGTTCCCCAAACTAAGATGCTTTAATGTGTTAAAATGTATAAGAAATTATGTTATCAGTTTGATTGTGAAAATATCTTTAGAAGGATTTTAAATGACTACACAACTCTACACTCTACACTACTCTATAAAGGCAACATTTAGATTTTATAAATAAGATTACTCTACTTACTATTAAATTATATAATTACTAAACAAATACAAGTGTGAATAACACATATAAATGTGCTTAGGTATGTTATTTCATATTGTATAAAAACATATAAATTGTTATTATATGATATCCTTTGAAACATTTGTTGTTATTTTAATGGAATGCACCAAAGCAGATATATCATATTCATTTTGTCCCCACTAATATACCCCCACGCTAGTGGGTATGGTTTCTGCAATTAGTCCCAATGTGGACTGTTGAATATTCTAGTTTCAGCCAGTTCATCAGAAATATAAATAATAATTACCATGTATATTATGATAGGGGGACCACAACTTTTGTTGCTGAGAGATTATATTTATTAATTGATTACCCAGGAAAAATATTGACAATATATCTTTGTTTACTTTTATATAAAACATCTAGTTGTACCAAGACTACAGATTTATTACATCAAAACATAGTCCAGAATCGCAGTGAGATTTTAGCTTTCACTAAATTATAACATTAAAAGTATAACATATAACAATTTGAACCAAATATAATAAATTATTGGCACCAACTTCAAGTGTAATAATTAAGTGTATAGATTAAATAGTAGGTATGTTACAATTTCCAAGAAATCTCAATGTTTTGCTGATTTTTCTAACTATTAATTTGGTAGCAAATCCTAGAATTTTATCTGATCTCTTACCATACAAAATATATTTATGAATATGTTCACAAATGTCTCTGTTGTACCTCTGTTGTTTAACTGCAGAGGAACAACTGTCCTCGCCTTAATCAGCAACTGTCCTCTCCTTAATCAACATCTGTCTTCTCTGTAATTATCAACATTGATATAATTTTATTTTTAAATTAATTATCAACATCAATCTATAGATACATTCAGGTTGATAATTGATTGTCATAGATATAATCAAAAATATAAGAGAAACTGAAAGCACAACTTGTTAAATATTAATTTATTTCGATTGCTACATGTCTCATCAACCATTCTTCTTTAATTCATTACATCTGTATATCATCTAATATGGACAGAGTATACTTGTGGCGCTCATAGCTAGATGCTCTCACCGGTCTGTAAGCGATGGGCAAGGTTAAGCAACTACGCTCGCGGTCAGTCCATAGATGGGTGACCGCCAAAGTGGTTTAATTTCTGAGCGTCTCCGTGCTTCGGAGGGCACGTTAAGCTGTCGGTCCCGGTTGTAGTCATTAGATAACAGTCGTTAAGCCATGTCAGAGGCCTACTGGGCGGCTTGAGCAACTCTGACACTAGGGTTACCACAGCCCATACGATAAGCAAGCAAGCAAGTATACTTGTTAAAACAAGATCACAAACAAAATATATTTTTTAAATTGAAGTGTTCTTCAATTTTTTAAATTTATATTTAGTTTTTGATCAAGGTTTGGGAAGTTTCGAAAAGAACTGATAAAATTATATCTGTGTGTGCATTTCTAGGTAATGTGTGTAAAATTTTTATTCTAATAATTATTTTCAAAGTATTTTATGTTCACTGTATTTTATGGCTTATCAACAGCTTGGAAGTTAACATTTACAAAAGAATTCAGTAGATATATTTCTATTTCTCATAATATTTCTATAATTTATAATAAATATTTATCCTGATTTTGCAGTCTGCTGAGAGCAGACTCACAATATATATTCAATACTAATTTGCCAACTAAATAATAATTTTATTTAGGTGTTAAAGAAAAATATGATTGCAGATAGTGGACCAATTAATCCAGAAGAAAAATCTGAGTTCATAGTAGATGTAGTGCATTCAGGCCAAGCAATTATTCCTGCCGAATCTGAACAACCAAATCAACAACAAGATCTCTCATCTGTGGTTACCACTTCCATTCAAACTATGACTGTGGACTGTCTCTCTAACAGGGCCATCAAATATAAGGTAATAAGATCATTATAATAAATAATAATAAATTCCCTAATAAAACTAACTGAACAGTTCTTTTTAAGCAAATATGTTTATGAATTTCATAACTCTGACATACTACTAACTTTGATGTGTTGTGGTGAAAAATAAATTTTATTATTAGTTTCTATTTAGTAAAATATTTAGTGGTTTGAAACAAACTCTGTCACTTGTCTGTCTGTGGAGGTCACCACGACTGCATAGTAATTATTTAAGTGGATAAAAGCCACATACTCTCAGTGGTCCGTAAGTCATCGGCGAGGTCAAGCAGCTATGCTCGCGGTCAGTCCATAGATGGGTGACCACCAAAGTGGTTCAATTTCTGAGCGTCTTCGTGCTTCGGAGGGCTTTGAAGCTGCCAGTCCAGGTTATAGTCATTAGACAACAGTTGTTAAGACATGTCAGAGGCCTTCTGGGTGGCTTGAATAACTCCCGCACTTGGGTAACCACTGAACCTACGATAAGTAAGTAAGGTGGATAATGAACTTAATTACATATGATCCACTCTGTAATAACGCAGATGTTAAATTTAATAATAATATAATATCCTGGGACATTATTTATACACAGAATCCTTTTTTTTTTTTTTTTTTGATAAGTCAGGGGGAATGCCTTCGCATGCCACCCGCAAAAAGTGTCTGCGGGTGGGTATGTCGGACTTGCACCGACTAAACCTACCTGCCGTGGACTTCTCTTGGCGCCTGATGGGGAGTCCCGGGAACGCGGGTATGCTGCTCCGGTACCCCCCTTTTGCGCCATGTCCCAGATGGTCAGGACACGTACCCTGGGAGGGCTCCTTTGGATTGCCCTCCCCTATTGCCGACTCCTGCCAGTACGGCACAGCGACTGCGCCACAAACAGATCGCTGTCATCCCGGAGCCGCTTGTACGTGGTGACAGTAGAGGACACTTCTCACACTGCCGCCGCGGCCCCGAGGGGAGTCGGGCTAACGGCTGCTGCCGCCACCCCGACGCCTCCGCCTACGAGCGGGATCGGCTCGTTCCCGATCCCGTTCGGCGGCCTCCTTCTGCAGCAAAATTGCCTCACAGAAGGAGACCACGGCGTCCCATTTGGTGGAGTCGCCAGCCAGCATCGCATAGACGACTGCTGGTGGCGAAAGATCCCGTCCGATCTCAGCGACCAGGACTCGTCTCTCGGCCTCCCAGGCCGGGCACTCCTCCAGCGTATGCTGGGCAGAGTCCAGGTCGCTCCCGCAATGGTGACAATGTGTCGTCACTTCTCGGCCGATCCGGCACAGATACTCACCGAAACACCCGTGTCCGGTGAGTATCTGAGTCAGTCTGTAGGTGACGTAACCGCCCTTCCTTCCCACCCAGGCCTCGAGGTGAGACAGGATAGCACCGACGGCACGTTGGCGCGCGTTCAGGCGCAACTCAAGCCGCGCGCGCCACTGTGTTAGTACGCGCCGGTGTGCATCCCGCCTATAGGCAACGAGCGTCTGCTCTGGCGCCTCACCGCTCTCCCGGCGGACGCGGATCTCGGTGTAAACCGTCGCGTCGACTGCCGCCAGGAGATCAAACGGCGGGAGGCGCGCCAGGAGTGTCGCCGCCTCAAAGGATACCGTTCGGTATCCTCGTGCGATCCGTATGGCCACCACACGCTGCAGGCTGTTCAAGATAGCTCTGCAGCGGGAGGCGCCCGTCAGGCGTTCAGACCAGACGGGCGCTCCATAAAGGACCATGGCGGCGAACTTCTTCCCTGGGACCCCCGAAGTTCGGCAAAAGCCGGTGCAACGCTCCGGTTACCCGGCGCACTCGGGGGGCCAGACGCTCGAAGTGCTCCTTGAAGCCCCATCGGCTGTCTAGGGTGAGGGCCAGGTCCTTCATGTACCGCCCCACCCTGACCTCTGTGTCACCTACACGTATCGATATACTGGGTGGTTCCTCCCTGCGGCGTAAGCCGTGGAACCATAGCGCCTCGGTCTTGTGAGGCGCTACCCGAAGGCCCAGTCTCATTATGGCCGCGACGACACATGCGACACCGAGTTCAGCGAGCCGTACCGCCCGCTGGAAGCTAACCTCCCGGGCTATGACGAGTGTGTCGTCCGCATAGCAGACGACGCTCACCCCGGGAGGGAGGCTTATCCGCAGGACCGCGTCGTACGCGAGGCTCCATAGCAGAGGTCCCAACACGGACCCCTGAGGAACCCCGCAGGAGAGCTCCCTCTGAAACTCATTCCCGTTCCGACCGACGAATTTAATCGTCCAGTCGCGCAAATATGCCCCGACTATACCACGGAGATAGGGAGGCACGTTATGATGGACCAGTGCCTCCCGTATCGCCCGCCAGGGGACGGAGTTGAAGGCGTTGACGATGTCTAAGCTCACCGCCAACGCCACCCCCCCCGCCCGAACGGCGGGCTCCGACAGGGCGCGGACGCAGTTGATCGCGTCCAGCGTCGAACGTCCCTGCCGGAAACCGAACTGGCTGTCCGATAAGTTACACAGCCATCTAATCCCAAACTAAGCAGAGCTTGTACTATGGGAACCACATAGCTGATATACTACATAATATACTACTTCTTTTTTGTAAATACATACATATATAGATAAATTACACCCAGATTCAGGACAAACAGACACGTTCATGCACACAAATATCTGTCCTGTGTGGGAATCGAACCCACAACCTCCGGCGTGAAAAGCAAGCATTTGCCAATCACGCCAACAGGCCTGCCATGACAGGGGTAACCAACCAATGCTCTTAGAATTCCATGCTTTGTCAATTCTGTTCAAGAACCAAATTTTGGTCGAATGCAAAATGATTACGATTAATTATGTTTTAGTGTGATTTCCCCAACTGTAACAAAGGCTTCTGGATCGAGGAACGATTAAAAAAGCACAAGATCTCGCACAATCGTCAGACAGCTCGGAATGCGGGTCGGATACTAATTGAATGTCCAGTGAAAAACGTTGGCGAAGACGGCACTGAGGAGAGATGTCCACGGACCTTCCAAGTAAGAGGAGAGTTATTGAAACACTTAAACGCGGATCATACGCCCGAAGACGCTTTACATAGGTAGGTAACAAATACTCTGATATCGCATTTGTTGTCTAATAGTAGATTGTTGTGAATATGCTTATTATACATTCAGTCAAAAAAGTATCGGGAATGGATGATTTGTTTATGGTTCCAAATTCAAATTTTTGTTTTTTTTTTGTTGTTGTTAGATTGGCACAACTGTTTTTCATTTTGGCGCGGAGTTTGAGTTGCATCTGTTATTTATATTTAATACAGTGCTGGTTTTAGTAATATCATATATAGTGTGTATTGCGAATTTCATAATGGACAAAAATATGGAACAAAGAGTTTGTCTTAAACTTTGCACCGCTAATGGAATTTCGTGTTCGGAGTCACTGAAAATATTACAGAAGGCTTACGACTTTATCAAAAACTCGTGCTTATGAGTGGTTCAAAGCGTTCAAAAGCGGTCGAGATGTGATGAAAGATTGGCTCGCTCTGGTAGGCCATCAACAACTGAAGTTAACATCGCAAAAGTGAAGGAAATAGTGACTGAAAATCCTCATTCAACTCTGAGATAGATAGCCGCCGAACTTTCTGTATCTCACGAGTCGATTCGCACCATTTTAACTAATCATTTGGGTATGAAACATGTTGCCGCTCGGCTAGTCCCAAAAGATCTGAATTTTCTCCAAGAACTCAATCGCATGAAAGTCGCTGAGGTAGAATGAGTCAATTCCGACCCAACATTCATGAAACGCATTTTTACTGGTGACGAGACGTGGGTTTACGAGTTTGACATGCAAACTAGTCAACAAGCTTCGGAGTGACGCCTTCCAACTGAACCGAAACCGAAAAAACCACGCCAAAGTCGATCAAAAGTCAAAGTCATGTTGACTGTTTTCCTTGACTATCGCGGTGTTGTGCACTCTGAATTCTTACCGGAAGGTCGAACGGTAAATAAAGAATATTATTTGAGCGTTATGCGGCGTTTAAGAGAGCAAATTCGACGAAAAAGGCCAGATTTGTGGAAAGAAAATTCTTGGATTTTTCACCACGATAATGCGCCTTCGCACAAGGCCATCATTGTGAACGAATTTTTAACCAAACACTCAACAAATACCATCCAGCAACCACCATAGTCACCAGATATGGCTCCAGCTGACTTCTTTCTTTTTCCTAGACTCAAATTACCACTTCGTGGTAATTTGAGTCTAGTCCCGTTTTCAATCGGTAGAATACATAAAGGAGAATTCGCGGCGAGAACTGAACTCAATTCCGAAAGCAGCGTTTAAAAATGTTTTGATGAATGGATTATTCGTTGGCGTAAGTGTATCGTTTCTGAAGGAGCATACTTTGAAGGTGATAAAATAAATTTGGATGAATAACAAACATTTTGTATATTATTGATCTTTTCGCGGTACTTTCTTGACAGAGTAGTATCTCCAGGTACTGATCTTAAAGTGATCTGAACAATTATTTGTATTCAGATTAATATGTTTGAACCTAACCCATCAGCACATAAGTCAATATCTATATAATAATAGGTACATAATACGTAAGTAGGTACATAATAATCTCATAAATTAAATACCGTTATTTGATAATACGTGTTCTGAAGACTGAGATCCTATTGGGATATTAGTCCTGCTTGACGGTAAGCACCGATATGTAATTAATACTATTCCGCGAATGCATATAAAACGAGTAACTTTATTAGTTTTTGTTTCAATTGTGTGATTTTATTGGAACAAGTTCGGAACTTTTACAGTTTTATGGTTTCATTCCAAAGCTAGGGCAACTCAAAGTTTGTTTGTAATATGGGTACTGGTAAAGGGTCCACTTCGTCTCTGATGTGTAGCAGTCAGTAGCAGAGGCATTGAGGCATGACTATAACGAGTGCGTATAATATAAACAACTGTATGTTGTAGATGTGAAGTATGCGGCCGAAGGTTCTTCTGGGCGTCGGGGTTGCGTGCGCACGCGCAGTCGGTGTGTGCCCGCGGCGGGCTAGCTTGCGGCTGGCCGGGCTGCGACAAGACGTTCCACCTGCCTTGTCGCCTCCGCGAACACGCGCGCGCGCACACTGGCGACAGACCTTACCTTTGTCAGTATCCGGTAAGTATGACAGAAGAGATATAATATAATAATAATAATATATCTAGCGACAATGTCACACAGAGCATCCTAGCCCCAAACTAAGCAATTCTTGTACTATGGGTACCAGGCGACGATATACATACTTATATAGATATATAAATACTTATATACATAGAAAACATCCGTGACTCAGAAACAAATATTCGTGTTCATCACACAAATATTTGCACTTACCGGGATTCGAACCCAGGACCACCAGCTTCGTTGGCAGCACTACTAACTAGGCTACGGTGACCACTAATGGCTACTAGAGATGATCGTATATCCCATGGGCATCTATTCAATGTACAATTTGTTTTTTTCTAAAGACGACATCCGCACTAGTGAAATTATGCTCTGTATCACAAGGGTCTTTACAAACATGTAATTTATGTACCGACACAAAGAACACCCAGTCTCGGAATAACTTGCATATGATAGACTCACGGCGGCGTTAAGAAATTGAACTATTAAGGCGGTGAAACTGAGTGACGTGGTTAAATTTTTAACCTCCATGATAGTTTGCGAATCGGTGACCACTAATTATGCTCTATTTACGTCTTTGTTTTGGAATGTTTTCGGACCAAGCCAAATATTATTGAGCGTGAACGTAGAACGTTGGCTGTTCGCTGCAATATGTACTACTGCAGTTGTTGTTTAAGACGTAATCATTGGTGTTTTTATACAATCTGTGGGTTAACAACATGCAGAATAGTTTTTGATGGTACACATGGATTAGACCTCTTTACGCCTTGTATTATCTTCAAAGGCAACTGGGAGACGCTAAATATAGATATTTCTAATTTTCGCTTGCTTCGTGGCTTCATAAAGCTTAAAAATCAGTGCACAAAAATAAATTGGATTTGATCTTGTGTTAGCTCATTTAATCACTGGCTCTCCACTAAGCGAGGGCTGCATCGGCATTTTCTTCAATTTTACTGGTATCCGTAAAGACTAGAAGACCGATTTACCTTTGTTGTTTTCAATTACTTCAGTCAATAACGTTTAAATGCATATAAATTTTACTCGTATTGGGACGGTTGTTAAGCTTCCAGAAAGCTCATTTAATATTCGAAACGATAGGTAGCTATATATACATCCAAGAGTTTCATCTTTTGTCTTCCGCCTCTTTGACTCATATCTGGAAGAATTAGGCATGTTAGAAATTGAATAGCGTTTTGTGGCAGTGTGGTAGGCCCTAAATACGTTTAGAGTGAAGTCTCTTTGTACGGAGGTTGGGCGTTTTTTCGAGTACAGTTTTGTTGGGCAGGAATGTGGTTGGGCGTTCCGGTCGGCCAGCAAGCTGGTGCGGCACGCGCGGCGGCACACGGACGAGCGGCGCCACGCGTGCGCCACGTGCGGGCGCGCCTTCCTGCGCCGCGAGCACCTGCGCGACCACGACGCGCGCCACCACTCGCCGCGCGCGCGCCCCACGCACCGCTGCACGCACCTGGGTAAGTGGACCTAGCAGCAGCGGCGCACATGTGAGCAAGCTATGTAACATTATAAAACAGTAAGTAAACAGAGATACTTTGGTAAACATCTCGATATAGGGCTGTTACTGATGGGTGCAATTGTCGATCGACGTTATGACGCAAAGCCGCTCATTTGATTGAGAATCAGAGTCTTCTGTGCAATATTAGTTGAAGTGAAACGGTGAGATGTTTGACATAAATGACAGTATTTAGTAATAAATTAACAACTTGTAGGCGTCAATAAGCGCATGGTAAAGAGTAGTACAATACGGTGTCGTCAAATCAAAAGCAAATACAATGTTAACCTCTAGACATTTTCTTATTTTTTTACGATTAGCCATTGCAAGTTGGTTATAAGTTTAAAATTATAAAAGAAAACAAAGCGTCATGCATACAAACGCGTGGTAAAAACGTCAAACATCGCTGTTTGACTTAGTGGGTCAATTTGCTTTCTTTTTCGTATAAATTCATGAATGTGATGTGTATAGAATATTTTGTAGTAAAGCAGACAAATCAGTTATAGTTCATTCAATTGGCTAAATCTCGTTACAGTAATGGTCCTTCATGCCGGATGTTTTCAGATCGCGTGCTATTATCGATGACTAGGATCGAAATTTATTAATTTATGAAAAGACTCTATTGAAGCTGAACCAACGTGAATATCAAATTTACTACAGTAAAATTAATATGAAATTACATTCTTCCAGGTTGCGAGCAAACTTTTACAAATATGAGTTCCCTATACGTGCACATGAAGAGAGTTCATAGAATGGATAAAAGCAGTGCGTCCTCGGCTGCAGAGAAATCAAAATCGACTAAAGCAGCTGATACCGATTACATACATAACTTCGAAAAATATGTGGTAAGAATGTAATACCCTTGTTGAAGATCAATCCATGCCAACCTATTTTGTGCGGATCGTGTCAAATTGATATTATTCCTTCCTTTTCCTTAGTCCCCAGGGGAAAATCCTGTCGATCAGCCTCATCCTTCAGACTTGGCCAGTCGCTATGATTTTATTTTGTTCATCCAGAAAACTGACAGCTAGAACAGAAATAAAAATACAATAAAGGATGAAGGCCAATTACAAGTTCTCGCTGATATTTATAAGTTTTAAATAAAGTGATGATTCTTTTGCAGAACATCTCTAGAACTTTCCGATGCTACTCCCGCTAGTCCGTCTTTTTAAAAATAACTAGCTGTGCCCCGCGGTGTTACCCGCGTTAAATTTTATAAATTTTCTTTGCTATAAACCTTACGGAGCCCGAGACCTTTCCAACGAATGCAAAACCGTGGAAATCGGTTCCTGCGTTCTGGAGTTATAGCGTCAGGAAGGAAAACCCGACTTATTTTTATATAGTAGACTAGCTGTGCCCCGCGGTGTTACCCGCGTTAAATTTTATAAATTTTCTTTGCTATAAACCTCACGGAGCCCGAGACCTTTCCAACGAATGCAAAACCGTGGAAATCGGTTCGTGCGTTCTGGAGTTATAGCGTCAGGAAGGAAAACCCGACTTATTTTTATATAGTAGATTAAATCGCATATCGCCTCGTAATATTATCACCTCGTAGTTTGTATTGGATGGTATAATATAATTTAGTACTAGTATTAGCTTAACTTTAGTACTACTTACCCGCCCCCGCTTCGAACGGATAGATAGATTGTTGATACCTTGGGTTAAATTCTAGTAATTTTTGCAGAGATCTCTTTTTTTGTGATAATATACGGCTCATGTTACCAGCTGATATTATACCTTTCTATAGGTACATATTTTTTAAATCAGTTAAGTCGATTTATCGTTTATCCATCTTGTTAAACAAATCTTTAAACTGATTACTGAGTTAAGCTCGCCTATGTACGTGCCTCCCACATGGCTTCTTCGTTTTATTTATGTGCGCAAGAAAGAATAAAGATTTTGGTTACTGAGCAAAATCTTTATTCAGGGGCCAGAGTACTTTGATGGTATAGGCCGTAACAGATGTCTCAATAATGATTTAACGGTGTACGTAATCGTAGGTGGAGATAAGCGAGGGTGGCGAGGCAAGCGAGGTGGGTGAGGCAGACGGGCCAGATGAAGCAGCTGAGGCAGGGGAAGCGACTGAGGCAGAGGAGGCGGTGGAAGAGTGTGAGGCGGGCGGGGCGGCGCGCACGCACGTGCCGTGGCCGTTGCCGCGACACACGCGCATCATAGATGACATCGTCACTGTAAGTTGCCCGTCACCTTATTATAAATGGAAATGAATGTGTTTTCCGTAAAAAAATATAGGTACTGTTGAAAGCCGGCAATTTAAAGCTGATATCCATTTTGTATTTAAATTCGTGAGATGTATGAAACATTAGAAGTTGTTACAAATAATAAATGATCTGCAATTTCTTTTTCACTGTCGTTGATTTTTTCCTGCGGGCACGTCAACGTAAACCTCCGCGCTATCATATTTGGACTCATGGACAGACCTCTCCGTTCATGTTCTAAATCTATTAACTAATTTATATTAGTCCCAGGTATTTGAAATGTTCATTATTCGTCCTAGGGATACATTTGCCATTGCCATTTAAAATCTTAAGGGCAACACAGAGGGGTACTTAGTTCCTGACTTATTCACCATTTTGATGAATTTATTATCCACGAAGACTGTGGGACATCGCATAAGCTTAACAGATAAGGATATTTCTGATGCCATAGAAACCGCTTCTACATTTTTCCGATACAGCTTCTAATTGTAAATCCGTCTTCTAATTCCAAAATCACGACGATTATTGGCGCCACATCTCGGCATCGTATTTTTTTTTTTTATTCAATTTGGATGTTTTTTGTGTCGCTGTAGGTGGAACAGGCGGAGGACTCCGGCAGCAACGTGTACACAGTGAGGAGTGACTTGTTCCTGCACAGCAACGTGCCTATCGACGAGGACAGCCAGTCAGTATTCCCTTTCTTAATTGTACCATGTTCTATCATATCTTTTCTCTTCTCACAGCTTTAAATTTTTGGTTATGCTAGGTTTAAGTGTTCTATAACTATATTTTGTACTAAAGTGCATTTTGCAAAACTATTAGCTTCCTATATGTCTAAGAAAATTTGATTTTGCAGCCGGACTTGTTATTACATTAATTTATTTGCGTTAGTATTGCTGAATGAAATAAAAAACAAGGTAGATTACTCACAAAGATATTATAAAATGCCGTTATGATGAGGAAGTGGGAAATAAACTCTTAGGGCCGGCGCACATATGGCGGAGCGCAGCGCAGAGCATTTTTTACTGTCAAACTATTATCGACCTTGTCCTCATTTAAATAATATCTAAAATCAGTTTTACGACAATTAATTCCTGAAGAGCATTGAAGCGACATGCGAAAGGTAGCGAACAAGAACGCGTATGCGCGTGTTAGCTTGGAATCGATATAATAAGTATATAACTATATATATTACAAGTTAGTAGATAAAATAATAGTAGATTTATACTTAAATACGGTATTAATAAAACAGCGGTAGCCTAACATTTAGCCTGGCGACGCGACGGGCGGGTGTACGTCATACTTGTTTGTCGCTAAACATGTTTCACATCTGTTTGTCGTCTATTATAAAAGGTGTGTCCCGATCGGTTTGAGCATCATTCTTGTTCGAAACGTTGACCGGAGCGGAGCTCTCGGTGGTTGGAGGGACGATTCCGTTTGAACAAATTTAATTAACAGTTATACTGTTTATGTCGATTCTATTGGAACTGCCGTACTGAACAGACAGAGTGATTCAAAGCTAAGTAAACTTTGTATTATATTTATGTCACAATGTGGTTTGTTTTATTAAATAATATGTTCACCTTGTATTTCTTATGTTTAAATTATTATTTCCCTGTATGATTAATAAATATACCTTATAATAGATTTCCTGGTTTTCATTATACACATATAACACCTCTATGATACATAAAGTATGATGTTTTGTTGTTGGTTAACGGTGTAAAGTAACCTTATTTATAACAATTTATATTTTAGAGCTTGGCATATCTGGCTATATCTATACTTATCTACACATTTATTTAGTCTTACCTAACACGCGCTACTCCGCGCGCGTCCGCCTCCGGATGCCGGGCTCGCCGAGAAGATAGCGCCGAGGAACTAATGAAATCAACAGCACGTCCCAATTCATCATTTTATTCACAAATATACATGTTTCGACTCGCGAAAAATTGAAAAACGGATGACGACGGTGTGTCGATTATGCGCAGTCTAGCGCATACTCGCGCATTCGCCGCGCGGACGCGTTTAGAAAACTTCGCGGGCATGCTCTGCGCCGCGCTCCGCCATATGTGCGCCGGCCCTTAAGTCTTTTCAGAGCAGTATTAAGATTTGTTATTTAAATTTGCACTGTTACTAATAGTTACATATAAATATAAATTGATGGAAAGAGCTGCAAATAAATTTATTCAGGGAAAATTCGCGCTAAAATCTTTGTAAATTTATCTTAAACTGTTTTATTTCCGCGCAACTGAAAAGAAAATCCGAGACCCATTTTATGCACTGTAGATGTGGTACAAGATTGTGGCTTCGGCAAATAAGAAGTCTAAATTTCCGGATTCTGTGCATATTTTAAAAAATATATGCGGTTTGTAATGTGTACAGGAATATGGGCGGAGCGGGTGCGGGGGACGAGGGCGCGGGGGAGGGTGAGGCGCTTGTGGCGGGGCTGGGGCTGCACGACCACCCCACCATTGATCTCATGCAGGTACGATATTCTAGCTGTTGTTTATTTTCTTTATAATTATTTAATGTAGAATTATTGTAGCGTTTTTGTAAGATATGCGGTATATGTGTTTGTATTAATTAATTATTTCTTTTTTCTTTTATAACAATATCTAGGGGACACTGTCACACAGTTCATCCTAGCCCCAAACTAAGCAAAGCTTGTACTATGGGTACCAGGCGACGATATACATACTTATATAGATAGATAAATACTTAAATACATAGAAAACATCTATGACTCAGAAACAAATATTGCTCATTGCTCATCACACATATATTTGCACTTACCGGGATTCGAACCCAGGACCACCAGCTTCGTAGGCAGGGGCACTACCAACTAGGGTACGGTGACCGTCAATTGGTCGTGATCAGATTAGAAATGGTGAGCCATTGCCATTATGCGGAATTTTATTGGAACTGGGAGCAATAAATTATTAAAAGCGTTATGTGTCAACTTGACGGCTTCGTTAAAGATGATGTAGTTCGCCCTGAGGGTATATCTCCCGGACAAAGGGCAGCAAGCTGCCAAGGGTGACGTATCCCCCAAGATGTTTTTACGGGAAAGCCTTCGTCCAGCAATGGGTGCCCTTGAGTCTTTTTTTGAAGTCGACGGAAACCAATAAATAGCTATTTATTTCATTTCGTCGACATTTTTCTTTTTTGAAATAAAAAGAACAAGCTAACTAAAACTTACTCCGATCCTAGTCTGACAAGCCTTATATATAATTATTGTCAATTGTATAGTTTTGATACATCATAGCAGCTGAAGGGCACCCATGCTGGACAAAGGCTTCTCCCGAGGAAAATCTTGGGGATATGCCTTCTTCGTCATTCTTGACAGATGAGTTGGCGATCGTAGTATGATAGTCATAGTACTGAAAGAGACACTGTTACCCGTTGACCGGTAGATATTCCCTCAGGGTGATTTCTTTGCTCCCAACTAGGTAAGATGGGGTGCTGATCAAATGCCCGTCGCCTTCAACACACAGCCAAGGTTTTGAATAACCCTTACTATTTTCTAGGAGGAGCTAATATACACAGACGCTGCAGTCGACGAAACTTCGTTTCGGCTATTGCTTATGAACGGGGAGGAGTTAACTTAAGAGTAGTACAGCTAATGTCGAACCTGTTCCGTACAAATGGAGTTCAGTTATATTCGAGTCTTCTATCAAACAGCGGCGAACTTTGACTGAGTTTATAATATTCTCTTAATGGTGTCACTTCACGTAGGCGAATACACGTACAAACTGCAAAGCTGGTAAATTTAACGCGTGTGCTAGGACTATTCAAACATTTTCATATTCGTGGAGACCTATAAATGGCTAACTGTTGTGTATACCTAATCTATTAAGTTATTGTAAGCTGTTGGTCTTCCTAATAATGTTAAATAAATAAATAAACTTTTCCGGTATAAGTATAATTGCTGCTAGCTTTAGCTAGTTTTATAGCGGGGAAAGGAGGGTAGTCGTGTGTTCTAATAACCTTTGAATAGAATAAAAATGTATATCTAATCAGTCCGTTTAGCCTTCCAATGGCAATTGCACATATCGGGTATATACTCCGGGAGGGCTATTATGGCGATAAACCTGTATTCACTGTATCCACACGTTGACATTTTATACAACGCTGGAGCCACCAGCCATGAAAAGCCTCATTTAAAAACGATACCACAGAATAAAGAGTACTTACGTACAGAAGCGGCTCTTTGCGCAACAATTAATAGAAATAGCGACTCCTGCTGCTAAGCAACTAAGTGCAATTCAGCTTGCATACGCGCTCAGTGCCTACCGCGATATTCACCTAAACGTTGCCGCTCTCTTCTAACGCATTACACTGTCTCTGTATGACACGGAGTGTACTGGCGTAGGGTTGCCGGCTTGCCGCTGTTACTAAGATACCTATTAATCGTCTATCTACTTACTTAACCACATAATCTATCTACTGTTTTTTGCGTATGATTAAATAGTAATTTTTGTTGTTGAAATTTTCACAGAAAATACCCAAAATCACTTTTTGGCCCGACCCGGGTTTGAACCCAAGATTTCATTTTCTGCGGTTGAACACGCTACCGCCAGACCAACAAAAAGTGAGTTCATATAAAAATATGAACTCAGGTTAGGAAAAGTGCATCTAATTTTTGGATATTTTTTGTAGTCTGTACCATTTTGTAACAAACTTTTGTATGAAGTGAACCCAACTAAATTCTATTTATCATCTACACCTTACAATTTTTGGCTTTTATAATGGGGTAAATATCATAATATATTCACATTTTGCAGTAAGTACTTAAAAGTTCGGAGACGAGAAAAAGCAAAAATTCTGGTTGTTTACATTTTCACTATACTAATTCATAAATATCTCCTAAACGCGTAGACCGATTGACAAGACTCAAACGGATAAAATGGTTTTAGGCCTAGATCTTTCATTTGACACCAAAATAGTTAAGATATCACGACAAACAAAAAAACACATTTTCAAGTTGCTCTCGTAATTATTTTACATGTATGAAACCCGTACCAATTCCTTTATAAACTATCTTGGTCAACAAAAATGTTAAAACTAGAGTATATACGACTTAAAACACTTTATATTGGATTCTAATTAGAAATAATCAACACCTACAAAGCTACTTTGGTAGGTATTTAAAAGAATAATTTGAACTAACCTTTCCGCATCTTTAGGTAATGTAAAAAATGATAAACCCTTGTCTCCTTATTTCGACATACATCCGTCAAATGAACAATATCTAGCACCAGATTTGAGATGAGACATTTTTTCTGTTCAATATTTATAGTATTAAGTAGAGAGTCTTTTAATCTGTGCGCGCGAGCGGTGACAACCGACTGGGCTACGCCACTTTGGAGGCGCGCGAAAGTGTAGGTACTTATCACCGTAGGTATGGCCGAGTGAAGGGGCCCTGACGATACACAGATTGAAGCTGGCCGCTTAGCCATGGGTTGTCAAAATTTAATTCATTTAATAACCCCATTTAACTTTTACACACGGCTATGCGGTGGCTAAGTACTGTCAAATTTAAACCGCGTCGGCCCCTTGTTTAAACCTAGTTAAAGATGGAGGATTTATTTGCGTCAGCGGACGTTTTGTTCGACGTTTGTGTGAGAATTGAGGTTTTGTGGACGATCTTGTTGGTATTTTACGTTTTAAAAATGATATTTGAAAAATCACCAATTATCTATTCTATCTCTACCATAAGGAAAAATGATAAAGTACTGACACAACATCCGATTTAATTGATTCATTTTGGTCAAGCTCTATACCAATCCCAGAAATGTTGACAGAGTAAAATAATATCACGTTTCTTTCTTAGCCTGTAGGACGGTTTAAAAAAATAGTTGAGCTCACGCGGCGGCTCACGGCATGATTTAAAATAAGAACGTACGGATAAGTACCAGCCCAGCAAGCCTAGGAGCTTGAAACCCAATATCATCTACCTTAAGATAATTTTTGATCACTAGCAATTTTTATGCCTGTGTAGTTGTTACGTGTATTGCCCATACTGAAGGCGCCGCTCGGAAATTTAAAGACTTAGCCCATCGAGAGGCCATTTTTGGACGTATTTATATAGCTATACGAGAAACATCTTGTTTCGATCAATAAGTATAATAATCATTCAATGTTCGCCCCTTTATAATTATTTTGAAAAAAAAAAACATAATTATGTATTTCCTATGATATATTTTGGTATTTAATTTTTCTTTCGTGTTTAACTATCATTATTTAAATAATATGCATATTATTATGTCTTATTATAAGCGTCATCTGTGCGGAATGGGCCGGGTAGTATTAATAGTTGACCGTAATTCTAATTAACGATAAATAAACGAATTTTAGTATTTTTACACCTTTTTCGATGTTCTTAAGGGGTGCATAGGACATCGTTCACACCGAACGTATTGTCCGCCGCCGATTATGAGTATGCTGACTGTCTGCCCCCAGTGTGAACGTGGACTAACCAAGGCGACAATGCGCTTTAGCGTATGTTAATGGTTTGGCACCGTACCCAATCCATGTCCGCCTTGCATAGACGGGTAGGACAATAATGGGCCACTGAGAGTCAGCGACAACGCACTACGTAATAGCGTATAGTCAGTTCTGTGTGAACGAGAAGTTGAATATATATGGAAAAGCGATAAACTACGTGACGCGCGCTCACAGTCAGCGGCCGACAATACGATTGGCATGAACGATGCCTATGTACGGTTACATAATTTATGTTATTTGCGTATTAATGGATGAAATCGGTTTATCCACGCTTACTTAACTAAATTAATAGACAAGTTTATTGTCATAGCAACGGCTGTGTAGTATTTGAACTGGTGACTTTGAGAACTTATATTAGCTTTTTAATAATTGGTATCCAGCCGAATAATTAGTTAATATCCGGATATCCGTTTCATATCTAGTTTTTATGGGCTTGCGAGTGGGTAAATAAGGACCACATCACGGGAAAGGAGCGGTGGCGTAATTGAAATTGCGCCATAGGCTAACCGCTTACCACTAGATGAGCCGTTTTCTTATTTCCCAATATGGTAGCCTAAAAACGTCACAGTTTCAATAAAATTAAATGTACAAGCCTATTATATTTTACTGGGTAAAAGATAAAGCAAGGGTACTAAAATTTGTTTAATTTGTGTTACTGGCGATTCTATCTTTTACATCACTAAACTCTCTAAAATATACTTCGTAAGAAAGAGACAGGACATACATATCACCGTCAATGCGCAGAATTGGTGGATTGTTTCTAAACTGTCATCGCTTGTTTTCCTTCAATATTTCGTGCCAAAACATTGTTGATAAGAATGTTTCATGTGTTTTAGAAAGAAATGCAATGATTTTTATATTATTTTAGTCTGTATTGCATAGAATCCATAGAGTTTTAGAATTACGGTCATATTTCCGGAGCAAAAGGTAAATTAACATAAGCAAATGGCTGCTAGAAGCGAGTGATTGTTATTCCTAAGTAATGTTTATATCGCTGCGAGTGATATTGTTGTCAGTTACGTTTCGGTAAGTATTTCATCGGAGTTTACTGGATCAGTTCTTTGTCAACAACGTATATAACCCATTTTTTCTAAGCTGTCCCCAAACTGAGCTAACCTTACCGCGTTTCTTTTGTATTTATCATCTATTAAGCTACATGAAATTTCCTGTTGAATTACTTTTATTACATCAGAGCGCGATCCCAAATCTAAAGCTTCAAAAACCTTCTTTGGAGTCTTCCCAAAATATTTCATGTAGTTCTCTGATGTCCCTCCTTACTTGTAAGGAGCTGTATAAAGGATCATTAAACGTTATGTGTATCCCCAATATTGAAATAAAATATAATAATACGTATAGTAAATAAATATTGTGGGACATTATTTACACAAGGCAATCTGATCCCAAAATAAACAGAGCTTGTACTATTGAAACCAGATAATACATATAATACTTTTCTTTTGTAAATACATACTTATATAGATAATTAGACACACAATATGTAACACAAATATCTGTCCCGGGAGAGGATCGAACCCATGACCGGCGGCGTGAAAGAAATAATAAAATAAAAGTAATATTATCTACATATAAGTGTTACATAAACAGTTGTCGTAACTTAAGGGTCTTCATTTGCCTATGAAACTGAACAACGTACACGTTGTATTGGAATGTTACAGCGCATGTTGATGCGCTGTAACACAAAAATACATAAAATTAATATTAACTTCACATACATTTTTTGTATTTTAACTGACTTTCTTTACTTTCTTCAGATGGGGTTGATCGCGCTCCTAAGTTTCCTCTATTTAACTTTTACCTTGCATATACAGGGCGATTTGTAAAACACCAATAACCTCGCAGGACTACATAGTTCGCGTCGTATGAATAAAACATAGACCTGCAAATGTTACGACAGTATAACAAAAACTAGTAAAATCATTGTTGATTTTTGTATTGAGTTATATCCGAATTCGTTTAACAGAAGTTGTTACTTATGATGGCAGCTATCTTGTCCTGCGAGGTTATTGGTGTTTTACAAATAACCCATTATGTATATATTATTTTGTAATAATAATTAAAATATATTTGTAATGACACGTAAATACAGAAACACAACGTTTGTATCATTGATATCTAAATAGAATAACTGGGTAAAGTTTGTTTTGGTTTGTTTATACTTTGAGACTGCTCAGAAGGAATGGGGTATACTTTTAAACGACTTTGCATCACAAGTGTTCTTATTATAGTAGGTGTTATATTAAAGGACCCTTTATTTTGATGCAATTTAATATCATTATTTTAGTACAAAGACTGAGTGTATGTCAACAAACTCGATGATCTCAATAGGATTAATTATGTCGGCGTTATATTCGAAAGACATGATATTTTAAGTCTTAAGGGTGCAATACAAAAATTTACAATGGCTAAGTAATGTATCCGTTAACTCGACACTTAGTTTTAAGTTCTTATTAACACTCAAATTCAATTTTAGTAAATTTGACACTCGATGCACGATAATGCAATGACATAATGTAGAGGGCGCTGACTGTCTATCTATATTTTATAAAAAATAATTTAAAATATTATGTTCATGTAAAATTATCTTGCATCGAGGATATTGTGTAGAATAATTTCTGTAATATAAGAATTAGCTTAAAAGAACAATAATATACTCGCGTGTGCCTATTGGGGTGGTTTGGTAGCACAGCTATTCGGTTGCAACCCTCATTCGTAGAATACCTACGAGCTTGTTAACTTGTTACACAATAACTTTTGTTAGTACTCAAAATTGATCTCCCCACGTAGCGCACAAAGTGATCGGCACTATGTTGCCCCCAAAACAATTCAATTTAACGTTTTAATACAGTAGAGCCTACCTATAACGTTACGAGGTACGCATTCCAGACAAAATCGTTTTAGAATTGGGGAATCCCATATATACGCGTTCGCCATGTTAAGGTATAAATTCCAACAAAGTTTTAATTTAATTCTCTCTGAAAATTAAAGTTATGTATTTGCTCAATATAATTAATACAGACTGAATTTAAGTCTCAGTACAGTCTTAATTGGTTAGGCGTGAGGGCGTCAACTTCGAACTGTCTCAAATTGTTAAAAAGATAATAAACGAATAAACAGAGTATAATTAAATTTTTATATAATAATGGCGCGCAACATAAATTTTGTATTAAAATGTTCTGCGATGGCTATGCCAACATAGACCGACATTATTATATCACGGAACGTCTAGTAGGCATTAATTCTATCATGGTGTGGCTACCAAACCCTTCACTATTTTTATATGTGTAATAGCTACATGTATGTGTAAGAGGTAACGCACAGTAAGCTAACTTAATAATTGAATATTACAATAGCGTAGAATAAAGTGTGTCAGAGAATTCGAATAAGTGTAAAAATCAATGTATTTTTATGAACACAATTTAATTTTTATGTATACGATATGATGTTCAGAATAATTTAGTCTATATTTAGAGTTCAGTGTATAGCGGCAAGGCATGTGTGTGGAAAAATCACGCACAAATGTGGCGTAGTTTATAAAGTAACACAAAAATGTGAATTCGTTGTGCATTGACGCTTCAAGGAACTGTATAAGAGATATAAAAGTCCGAGGTAGAGATTCGAAGTTAATTTTGACGAAAAATAAACCTAAGTTATTGGGATATTGAAAAATGTATGTCAGGAAGAGATAAATTACTTTTGAAGAATGAGTAACCCATATAAGTGTTTAATGATTTTGTCATTTTGTCACTGAAGCATCTTGATTTTTAATTTTTAGAATAAATTTTCATGTTATATGAAATAAACTAATATTTTTACGAGTTTTGTTTAAAAATAATTTATAATATTCCTCATTTAAAAATTTCGCCTCACTACTATCAAACACATTGAGTAAACAATTTTTCTATATTTATTATAAATTTTCGTTACAACAATTAAAAAACAAACATCTGTATCATTCTCACTTAGGATTAGCATCACTACTTACAAGTAACACTATCGATTAGTGCAATAATATAATTATATTCGATTATCGTATTCGATAATCGATAAAAATAAACTTTGATATAATTTTACTTTTCGTCAGTTGTTAGCCTTGAAATTTATTCTTGTGTATTTTGATATTCCTTAGTTTCATGTCCTCCAAAAGCACAGTTGTCTTATGCTGGATGTTATTGGATAAAAATCAGTGTGGCGTTGTTGAAAAATCAACTGCAATTTAGAATAAGAAAATTGGAGTTTGACTCAAATAAAAAAAAAAACTAATATTTATAAAAAAAATCTAACTAATTAGAGATACTTTACACCAAGAGTCGGAAACCGGTATGAATGTATAACTAAAGAAGCTGCATCATCCTTTTGATTGTATTAAATTAGGACATTTTCGTTCTTCGTTCTTTGTTTTGATATTTTTATTTATATAAAGCTTCGAGCTTAGATATGGAAGACTATTATTATAGTAGGGCCAATTTAATTGACCACATTTGACATCTGTCAGTTATTAGTAAAGTGAATTGTAAAATTACCCTATTTGGTAATTATTACTATAAAGATAAATCGTAATTGAAAAAAAAATAAGCAAATGTGGAGTTCTAACTACGACAAAATAAATAATATTCTATGCCCGCCGGTTAAGGTTAAGTTGTTGAATTTTGGTGAAGTGTCAAATGTAATCTATAACATTGGCCCTATTTTAGCCATATTAACCGCTTAGTACAGTCGTGTATCTACTAACCGGTTCTGACTCTGTTTGCTCACTCTAAAACAATATACTTAGTAAATTATGATCTCTTAAATGCCTTTTAGTTTTAAGGGTCAATAGAGGAATAGTGTAATTATGAATGTTTGTGATATTGATGGTTATTGAGGGAACTATTTAGTGCTGTGTAAGCAAAAGGATAATTTTGAAATGAATACAAAATGTAACATAATGGCGAGGTATAATTAAGGCAAATTCACAATATGCCCTTGACTTGTTTTCGAAACAAGAAAACCAAAATATTTTCTTTATTCATGATTGACTGTACCTACTTTAACCCTTAATCGAACAATGGTATAGTAATATCATATATCCTGGGACATTATTCACATACGACCATTTGATCCCAAACTAAGCGGAGCTTGTAGTATGGAAACCAGAAAACTGATATACTACATATACTACACTTTTCTTTTGGAATCGAACCCACGACCTGCGGCGTGAAAGGCAAGCATTTACCACGCCAACCGGCCCGTAGTTCTCTCCTCATTTTAAACTCTATTGTGTTATAATAAGAGCATGAAATGAACCAATGAATTGTGAACAAATGCCTTGATCGAATAAGGGTTAAAAGTGTAACATTAAATGATATTGAGTAAATGATGACAAAGTGTAAGTTACAACTGGGTGCACTTTGCACTGCAAAGCTCTCGTCAAGGACACATTGTTAAGTCAAACGCACCTGAGAGGTTGTATCAGTTATGAGTTGATATATGAACATTGTAATAACTCAATTCGAACTCCGCTCAAACTATTGACAACTCCACTCAATACAAACGACTTTTGTAAAAATATATTAATTTATTGGAGACCATGCAGCCTGGCTGTCGACTGCTTTACATATATATATTTAAGAATTAAAAAATAAACTAACATTCGACACACATCTGAAATCTTGTATAGATTCACCATTTATAGTGTAAAGAAAATGTCATGCTTGATCAAGCAAGAAAATCTACACCGGATTTACTTGCATAATGTATGAGCATTGAAGAGAGATACAAAATATCCTAAGGGGATTAAATATGGAAAGAAAGTTGTTAAGTTCGTAATTTTCGATGAGAAATCCCTTCTCAATAAGTTGTGCAATTCAACAATGATATAGACCCTGGATCTATACCCTGTACGTATGGATGATATACCCTGGACTACCGCCCGATTCGCCGATCATCTTGATCGTGATCGGCGTTCAAATAGATGAAGGTTAAAAATTACAAATACTTCGTTCAATCGCAATTTATGAAACTATAAGACTTAGGTTCATAACCTAAGGGCATATGCACACCACGTTTTTTTAAACGCGCCGTTGTCACGCGTGTCTAGCGATACAGACGCGATACGCACGCAAGTCAAACCGTAGCCTGGAAACCTTACAAACGACAACAAACTGCTCTGTGGGATTAATCGCGCGCTTTAGATACCCGACGCGTTTAAAGAACGTGGTGTGCACAGGGTCTAAGGCTGAGATCTATAGAGCGTACTTAGACTTTGCTCAAGCTTTACTTACGTAAAACTTTGCTAAGTGTATGTTAAGCTTATACTTTGATTTGGTATTTATAGACTTTTTGACGTTAAGATTATGCTTAGCATAAGCTAAGACAGACAAAGTCAAAACACCAATTGTAATTTCGTTACATGCATTAACTTCTGTCTAAGTAAAGTCTGAGCAAAGTCTAAGTACGCTCTATAGATCTCAGCCTAAGACTTATAGTTTTAAATTAGTGGTGTAGTAAGAATCAATAACAAATATATTTGTTATGTTATGTATGGCCTAAATAAAGAGCAGCTGTAATATGTACCTCTCCTTATAAGCTAACGTCTCATATAATATTCTTAACTGTGTAAAATTGTAAATAAGAAGTTATATTTTTGGATAGACAAGGTAAACGTGAGATTGTTTATTTTTTGAAACTGTTGTCCAAATTATGATCATGATATCGTTTTGTTGAAATTGTGTACCTTGTTGGCTTGTAGTAAATCAAAATTATTTTTTATGTACGATTTTTATTAAGGTTGTTAAAATATTGTTTCGTTTAATTACAATATGTCACGAATACGTTTAATAATATATGCTATCGCCCGCACAGTATAGATGTACTAAGTCAAATTTAAATTAATCACACATATCAAGTATTTAGTTTGTTATATTAATCATAGTTTTAATTGGTTGCTTTGTGTTAATGTAGATTTTGCTATATTAGTACCTAATAAATAATAAATGTTTTTCTTAAATACATTAAATTGTTTGTTTTATTGATCGGTAATATTAGATTTACCCTACATATGGACACGACAATCACTATCAGCGGTGTTACTGCATACTGTAACAGATTGCGTTACCCAGAAGGAGCGAGTCGCGGTGGATCCTCGCTCCTGACATCTCCTCGTAATTGTTGAGTTGTTAATTAGAGCTTGGGTGGTTCAGAGACTACCCTTCGTGCTTGGGGAGCACCTTAGGACTTAACTAACATCTAAGATAATCATTATAGATATGAAAGCTGGGAACACAAATCAGACCGATGGTTGTTCTAACTAAAGTAATCTTGCTTACGTGATAGGACCCTATAAAATTTAATCTTAGTACTTTGGCAGCTGGCTTCCGCTAGTTCCAATTCATTATGACGATCTAACCTCGTTATAGCATTCTGTCTCTCGTTGAGTTGGAGGAAAGTAGAACTACGTTTTTCTAACTCCTTGTTTATTTCTGATTAAAGTCGTTGCGGGATCCAAGATAGTTAAAACAATTCCCTGGGACAGGACTGAGCCTCACCGCTCAGTGTCATTTCATTGTGTGCCACTGTTGACACTGGCTTACAGGAGTTGCAGAGGTGGGTAAGAGGAAGGGAGTAGTCCCGATAAAAAAATAGTACGAAGGCTCCATGAGTATCACCAGCAGCTGGTCGGCGACCAAACCGTGCGTAGGAGGTCGTATAAAGTTGATCTTCATGTTCGAAGACTCCTACGTGTTCCATCATTGCGACGTCGCAATCGCAAACGGCGGCTTCCGTTAACTTTGGAGCATTTACCATGCAGTGACGAACAATGGTCTTTGTTGCTGTTCACCTATGAGTCCCGGTTTGGGTTTCATCCGGATTCACGGAGAATACGCGTTTGAAGAACTCCAGGGAGAGTTAGCCGTCTACGGAATCTTTAGGAGGTCCACTCATACCAAGGCGGGGCAATCATGGTGTAGACAGCAATTTGTCTTAGCGGACGAACCCAGCTCGTTTAGATCCAAGGCAGCATGACGGCACAAAAATACCTCGAGAAGGTTAGATCCCAATGGCCCAGGAATTTGTATTTGACGATCCTTCCCATTAGGCGCGGCTGGTGACGGCCGCTCTTCGAGACCACTATATCAAATTTTTGGATTGGCCTGCACAGTCGCCCGATCCTATCGATGCCTGGGACATGTTAAAACGAAAAGCTTTGAGAGATTTCCTTCCCAATTTGACGACGGAGCATCAACTTTACGAACACTTGTAATTAATATGGGAGCTCATACCGCAAAGTAAGAACATAATCGATGTCGACGTGTAATTAATGTAAGAGCTGACAATGAATAATTATGATTTATAAGATTTTTAAATTTTAGTTCAAATTTTTTTCGTTAAAAGATATTAGAAAGATCTACAAATTTTCTACGGTGATATGAAAAAAAAAAAAAAGTATTATAATAAGTGGGTCGGACAGCACTTCATTCAGACGGCAAAACCTACTTATATCTATTTTCTGTGTAATTAGTTGTAAAAGGCAATGTTTAATGTAAGTTAGTTAGATAATTAAGAGATATAGACTGAATGATCAGTTGTCATCGGGACCTATTGTTTCCATAGATACGTAGATAGGTTTCAATACGTTAGGGTTTATTTTTATTAGTTTGGTACATTAACCTAAAAACGGGCGAGGAAGATAAATACAAATAAACTTTAACATATAATAATGATCTATGGCCTGAACACATTACGGTACAGCAATTTTATCAGCATAAAATGGTTTATCACACTATTAGTATATGTCACACTATAGTGTTTGTCAGGAGAAGCCGTGAGTCTTGGACCGAATGACCAGGAGACTTAATCTATCCCGGCACTGCGCTACAGCCCATATTGCGCAATAAATTATGATGACGGCGGCCACCGCCACAGCCACGACAATAGCAGCTCCTCCAGGGTCCTCATGCCAGTTTAATACCGCATAAATGTACGGGTTGCCTCTGCTGAAATAAAAATAATATTTCAAATTAAAGCGTGGTAAATGACATAATTACCTAATTTATTAAGCACTTTTTAAAGCTTAATTAGTCTTAGCATACTTATGTTCATAATTCAGCTCTTATTACAACATTATACGGTTTTAAATTGAGGTGGTTATATAAGTATATATCATTGTCCGATTATCTTAATGTTAATTTTAGGGCATACATTAAATTATTGATTTAGTTTATTTCTGAAAATGCGTTCTGCACCTACATTACGCGTAGGTACCTACACAATATAAGTAAGTATATCGTTCTACTCACATAAGACGCAGGGATGTGCCCTGTAAGGTATCTTTATTTTCAATACAACCAATTCAAAGGACAAATATTGTGACCATCCAAATACTGTAATGTATTTTCACGTTGTCTGTAATATTTTCGATAGCACTGAGGCGAATATGAATAAACTTAAACAAAGTTTCGTCATCCTTTTTGTATTCTGTAATTTAGGTATTTATATCAACCTCTAAAGCCGTGTACGCACGTACGAACACGAACATTGAACATGAACATTTGGTTTGTACGTATCGACGGCATATCCGAACACCGTCCATACGGAACATATCTACAAATAGGATCGCCGTAAACATGTTTCCTGAACAGTGTTCGATGTTCGTTAGTAGTAGGTGCAAACAAAGTTGTTGCGTATCATGCAACGCAACAAATTTGTTCGTACCTACGTGCGTAGGTACGCAGCTTAATAACGAAAAGCACCATAAAAATCTGGTTAAAAATACCAACCTTAGCCCATTGGAAATCTAAAACATCACAGGGCCAATACAAATGCACACCAAAACTTTTCAAAATCAAATCAATTAAAGTTGAGATTATGGGTATTATGTAGAATCCCACAGTATGCACACGGTGTATAAGATTACTTACTGATCAGTACCCCCTGCTGCGTAGTATATGCCAGAGAAAATGGCATAGATGAGGCCTAGCCCGAGTGGCTGGTATATGTGTAGGAAGCGGACGGGAGTTCGTGACAGAAGGAGCTCAGCGAATGCCACGCACGATGTGACGCCGTGAGTCATCACGCTCAGGTAGAACACACGCATGTCGTCCTTGCCCTCCGCCGGAATAATCAATATAATAGTAACAATCTCGATGGACAACCTATATTCCACCATACTACTATTGGCAACATAAACCCTTGTCATACATATACAACATGTAACGTAATTAACGCACACCCTCAAACACCCCAATTAGAATATTATGTTGTAAAATCGTAATATTCTATTTAACATGTATATGCATTGTTATTTACGAAATAAGTTTCTTGGAATAAAGTTTATTTTTCTTTATTTTGTATTGAATGATGGAATTTGTATGAATACAAATAAAACTGCGATTTTAAGTCTTATTACTTTGACTTACGGTCCATTTCTGTTTTGACTGTACTGGGTTAATATTACAATAATTTCCGTAGTTTTAACTATTTTTGGAATAAAAAATTACCTATATTAAAAATGATATAAATCGATTCAGTAAACAATTCTGAATAAACTATTTTCAGGATGTGCGTTAATTAAGTTACAAGTTGTAGATGATCTCGTGCTCAACAGATAGTGCCCTGGAGGGTCAAATTTATTTGCACCGCCACCGCGATTAGGTTGTGAAATGCGTTGAATTCTTTTATGTCAAACTGTTAGCTGTCATTCTCTAGCCGTGATATGGCGCCTGAGGTTTGAAAATGTTCTACCCTTAGGTTTATAAGCGCGCATTTGCATCGGTAGGTATTTGTAACGCAGTGGCTAAGACAGTCGCCTCGCCTCTTCGTGTCGCGGATTTGAGTCCCGCGCCGAACAATTATTTGTGTGACCCATAAATAGTGGTTCTGAGTCTGGATATAATTTGTACCCGTCTATTATATGTTTGTAAAGTACCCCGCGCCCTAGTGCGGGCGTTGTCTTTTGAAAAGCAAAGATACAAGAAAACAAAAACAAATCTAGCTCGACTAAACGTTCACTTAATTTTATACTTTAGGAGCTGATTTTTATATGGATTAAATGATCTCCATAATTTTTCAGTTTTAATTGACTACGGTTCTCTGTAAGTTAGTATCTTTAAGCTTCTGCTTATTTTTATAAATAATAATTTAAGTAATATGATATAATTACATTGCAAATATAAGCTTACTAGCTGTGCCCCGCGGTTTTACCCGCGTTAAACTTTATAAATTATCACAGCTCCTCCCCCGTAGGTGATAGCGTGACAATATGTAGCCTATATGTTGACCCGACCTCTTAGTAACATTAATGCAAAATTTTAAGTAAATCCATGCAGTACATTTTGAGTTTAGCCCGGACATACATACAGACAAACAGACACACAGACAAAAATTCTAAAAACTATATTTGGCTTCGTTATCGATTGGAGATCACGCCCCAAGTAGGTATCCTTTTAAAAAATATTCAATGTACAGTTTTGACTTTCCTACGATTTTATTATATGTATAGATGTACAGACGCCAGCACAACCAGCTATCCCAATCTGTCATATTTGTTTTATAGATTTTCAACTTTATCACAAGCATAAGGTTCACTTTCTATAGGGGAAAATTGACAGATTGGGGTAGCTTGATGTGCTGTCTGTATATAGAAATCTTTAAATTGTTCTATAAGCCTACTGTCTGGTGTATCGCTGGGTATATAAAACTTCACTTTACTTACCAGGATCATACAATAGAAGCCAGAAGAGCGCCGTGATCATTACGGACAAAGTCACTGTCACGTTGAATACGAACCAATAGACGCTCACGAACCATGGTAGTTGCGTTTCCTCTGAAAATGTATATCATTTCATATTTGCTATGTTGCATAACTACTTGAATCTAAAGCTGTTAATATACATACAGTCAGAAAAGTAGCTATCATAACCGAACACTTATGTACAGACGCCAGCACATCCAGCTACCCCAATCGGTGAAATTTCTTTTATAAATTTTGAACTTTATCACAAAAGCATAAGGTTCACTTTTAATTGGGGAAAATTGACAGATTGGGGTAGCTTGATGTGCTGGCGTATGTACATATTGCACGGAAATTTAAAAAAATTCGTCGGTTACCTACAGTATAAGTATTATCAACCTAATAAAATCGTACCTGCAGAGGATAATGCCGCCTACAGTCGGTCTAAATCATTCATATATTTTGCTCAATAAAAACTTATAGCCCTAGCCCTAATGGATGGAGTATTACTTTGGCACCAATACGCATACGAAGTAACAACAAAATTAGCCCTACTAGTCGTCTGTGGTGTGTTATAGAGATACCCTCATCTATTGTTGGCACCTGATTGAACAAAATTTTGCAGCATATGATTTTTATAAGTATCCATCTTTTTGCTTCGGCGTGGCGCCTTCCTGAGTCTTGGTACAAACCGTATAAGGATACCCTGAGATGTATGTCGCCTAAAATAATAAACTACTGGTTGAGAGTCTTTTGCGCTAGTCACTGGGGTCTTCTAATTTATAATAGAATATAAAATTATAAAACAAGTAAGTAGTTGCAGAATACCATGTTATATAGGTATTTAAGGATTTCACAACATTTATATGATAAAGCATAATATACCTAAGGACTGGGCTATCGGCTTAAACTTAGGTATTCATAATGTATGCTAAATATTTTATTAGGTTTTACTACTGTACTGTGTGCTTCATAATTTTGATTATTTCATTTCTTTAGCTAACTCTCTTGGAGTATACTTGTAATATATCGTACTCGCCGCCACCACCATCGATTTTCATGAACCTTAGAAATAAACGGTGCTTCGCCTTTTTCTCTTCGGGCACCCGGCACAGGTGACTGCGCTAGCCCAACTAATATGACATTGCAACAAATAGAAACGAACCAGATACGATTTTCACAATATCGCGGAAGCATATAAAATCGAACCAGTTTAGCGTACATATGCGTCTGTGGTGAAGAATCCGAGGTACTAATTGTAACCTTATTTATTCGTGGACGGTGTTAAGAAATATATACACATACTTAAAAAAAATTTAACGTTACTTATAATATTTTAATTTAATCATAAAAATACGGAATAGATAAGCATGTAAATATATAACCATGCATCACATTTTATTCACCATATAAAACAATAACAGTAAAATAATTGCGATAAGATTTAAGAAGCAAATTGTTTTGATATCGGCGCTATTGATGTTGTCCATCATGACACGAACTTGTCAATGTATAATAAAGACGAGATCTTTATAGATAATTAATTTTAAAAGTCCGAATTATTTTCAGGCTTACGTTTCATATCCATTATTATTAAAAAGTAGGATCATTACTCATTACATCGCTCTCTCTCTCTGCCAAATAAGCATCTCCCATCATAAAAGTATACCATTGTAAATTCTACCGAATAATATGTATATTAAATATCTTCTATGCCTTATTTTACACGAAGAAGACATTTTACATCGAAACATTGAATAATATAATATACAATGGACGGTCTTTTCTTTTCTTTTCTTTTCTTCTTTCTTTCTTTTCTTATCGCATTACGCGATTTCCTGCAGACATCCTTTAAAAATATTTGTTTAAAGAAAATTATGCCAACTAGGTACTTAAGTTATGGCAAATTAATTTCGGAGCGTCAGGATACTATCAGAAAGAGAAAACATTTTTAATTATTAAATTTGGATCCCAATTTAATAATTAAAAATGTTTTTTTTATTGAACTAAAATGCATTCATCAAATTTATTTGCGATAAATATTTTTGTTTCCAAATTACTAAAAAATATTTCTAACATGATAACGGTAAAAATCATGTTAACAATAATTTCGTATAATTATTTTTTAGGATAAACGTTGCGGTTACATTTAGGGTATGTCACATAGAATATACTCACCAATCGATTTTCTTGCTACTGCTGCGAATGAAACCACAACTGCACAAAGCATCATCAATACCACAAGAAGTACTCCCCAGTTGGTCAAGAAAATGAGCCAGTGGGGGGAACGACCGTCAGCTAATGACCATGAGAAGATGGCGATGGTTACCGCCCCCAGGAGCATTCGCATCACTAGGAGTGGTACTGGTGACTCTCCTCGTTGCCATGCCGAAGCGTAGAAATCACTTGATCGATCGTGCGTGTTTACCCATAAATTCGATAAAAACATAAACTTCACCATTATTGTTAGTTTACTACACAGTCGGGTTTAAAACCAAATACACTTTATGCATTTGCACATAATTAATTTATACATAACATGTGTGAATAGATAAAATTTTACGAAGTAAAATAAACCTCCGTCATCATGAGGGATGCTATCGAGAGCTTAGTAATACTTACATAAAGTTGGTAATGATAATCTTATCCAACGGATCGACTCATTTATTGCTACAATTACGTGTCATATATATATATATATACTTATTCTTGATTAGCTTGTATTAGGGTGTGTTTTGTATATTTCAATTCAATTCAATTCACTTTATTTGCCAAAAAATATGGTTATATAATGATGTTACATATTAGAATAAAGGCCTCACATTTAGCCCAAAAGCATGCAAATACAAAACACAAATTAATATCAATTCACTACCTACAGTTACAATAATTAAGTCGTCGCATAATCAAATTTATAAACATGTCATTAAAAAGTATTCTAGTCAAAATAAAATAGTAGTAAGTACGTTATTATGATTTTTTGTTCCTTGTTAAGAACTCATTTACAGAATAATACATTTGTTCTAGAAGCCATGCCCTTAACCTTTTCTTAAAGGGTACAACCGGCAATATTTTAATATCTGTTGGCGTAGCATTAAATATTTTGACACACATTGCGTAACAATTCTTGGAGAGTAGCGTCGTTTCGGTTTTAAATGGCATAACTAGTCTATTACAATTTCTTGTATTTCGCGGATACATGTCTTTCGCCATTGTAAAAATTTCCATGTTTTGCTTTACGAATACAGCAACCTCGAAAATGTACATACATGGTAACGTCAGGATATTTAGCTTTTTAAATAATGGCCTGCATGATTCGTGGTTTGGTATACCGCATAGAGTCCTTACACATTTTTTTTGGGATATAAAAGCATTGTTAAAGTGTGTTGAGTTCCCCCAGACTATAATACCATATCTTAAAACCGATGCTACTTAACCATGATAAGCCATGAGAGTAGTTTGAACGGTTGATGTTCTTCTAAGCCTATTAAGTACATACACATATTTGTTTATCTTGTTGCAGATCCTTAATACTTGAGATTTCCAGTTGCAATGGTTGTCAATTATTATCCCTAAGAAAGTTGTTTCGTGTGTTTCGTCAATGTTATTATCGTTATATTTTATATTTAATGGTTTTGCCAAATTACTTTTATTAAGAAATTGAATATACTTAGTTTTGCTTATATTTACACTCAAATTATTACAGTCGAGCCAGTTGATTATTATTTCTATAGTTTTCTTTATTGCAAATTCATGTTCTATTATATTATTATTGGTCACAATTATTGAGATATCATCAGCAAACAAAATACACGGATAAGGAATTATGTCAGGCAGGTCATTGATATAAACTAAAAAGAACAATGGGCCCAATATACTTCCCTGTGGTACACCATATTTATTAATTTTGTAGGCTGATTTGTTGATACTACCGTATTGTCTTTTCCGATCATCGAAATTTCTACCGCTTGTCTTCTACTCTGTAAGAATGATTGTAACCAATCTAGAGCTAGACCACGAATACCATAATTTTCTAATTTATTGAGTAGAATTTCATGGGAAACTAAATCGAAAGCTTTTGTCATGTCAAAGAATATAGCAGTGGTAGGCTTTCGTGAATTCATACTCACCATTAATTTATTTATCAAATGGAAAGCTGCAATTTGAGTAGATTTATTTTGTTGAAAGCCGAATTGTTCAGGTTTAACAATTTTGAATTTTTTAAAGAAACCTGATAAACGATTGTACATAGCTTTCTCAAATATTTTTCCTATTATGGGGGTCAAAGTTATTGGATGGTAGTTACCTATTTTAGTTTTTTCACCTTTTTTGTGTAAAGGTTTTATTATAGACAATTTTAACGAGGATGGAAACACACCCTTTTCGAAATAAAGATTTATGAGATAAGTTAGTACCGGCGCTATCTCATGACTACATGATTTAATAATTTTCGTACATATGTCATCGTAACCTTCTGCATTTGTGTTATTTAATGAATGAATAATATTATATACTTCCATGCTGGTCAATGGTATAAGAAACAGACTATTTTTGAATTTATTTGTGTTATTTTGTGTCACTATATGTTCTTTATTTGTCAAGTTAATTAAGTAGTCATTGAAACTTTCTGCAATGGTAGCAGCGTCTTTTATAGGTTCGTTGTCAATATTTAACTCTCTAATATAATCATAGTCAATAAATTTGTTGTTTTGTTCATTTATAAGTTCCCATGTACTTCTACAGATATTTTTTGAGTTACTTATGTATTTGTTATTATATGTTTTTTGAGATAGATCTATGCATTGCCTAAGAAGTTTTGAGTAATTTAAATATTTATTCTTATTGTTTACATCTTTATTCTTGTAGTATCTAAATCGTAAAAACTTTTTCTGCTTACAACATATTTTTATTCCTCTAGTTATCCACTTAGTTCTAGATTTGTTAATAATTTTTTTAGTTTAAGTTTTGGAAAACATAGCTTGTTTAAGAGACAAAAAAATCGTGAAAACAGTTAAAACTTTTATCTACACATTTTTCTTTGTAAACCTCTGAAAAAGATAAGCTTCTTAAATAATTTTTAAATTTTAAAATATTTTCTTCATTATAGACTCTTTTGTGAACATACACTACTGCAGGAATATTGCTTTGCCGCTCCGTTTTGAATGTTAGCATTTGCGCTGTACAGTGGTCCGATAAACCAAAGTGATATAACTCACTAGTAGCTTCATGTACGTTACTAAGTATGTTGTCAATACATGTATTTATTCTCGTAGGCTCGTCTATATGGACCTTTAAATTATAATTATTGGCGATGTCTAATAAGTATTGGGAGGCTTTAGTTTGATTCAAGATGTTTATGTTAAAATCACCTGCTACGATGATTTTTCGCTGTTTTGTTTGCGTTATTTTTCGTAACATACAATCTAGTTTTTCAAAAAATGTGTCTATATTTGAGTTAGGTGTCCGATAGCAGCATATTATGTACATGTTGGGATTTGGAATACTTATTCCACAACACTCATAAGTATATTCAGTTGCAAAATCTCTTATATACTCTATCTCTTTGTATTTAATTCCCTTTTTTAACATTATACACACTCCACCCCTAGCTTTTGATTTGGAATAATTAGAACCTAGATTTTGATGTTAGATTCGCTATGCTTTTTGATAAAAGTTTCGGTAAGACACATCACGTCCGGCTCTACCTTATTGTTACGCATTTCGTGTAACGCAACTTCTAGTAAACTTTTTTTTGATAATAGTCCAGCTATATTTTGGTGAAGAACCCTAAATGAAAAATTACACGACTTATTAGTGAAATCTTGGTCATTGATTCTAGGCTCGAAAAAACAAATCATTGGTTTTTTCATACCGTTTCTCTATAGAAAAGTAATAAGGAATAGTCCCTTTTTTAGGATTTAAGTTCGTAATAGTCACTGGGCCAGAACTCTGTTCATTTGTGTTAGTACTTTGTTTAAATTTTAATTTAGAAATCTTTAAGGAATTAGAAATATTTAAATATGTTTGGTTGTAATAATGGACATCTAGACATAATTTATCTGGTTACAAATAGCATTATAATAAAGATAATACATATAATTCTTATAATAATACTGTGTCTTATAATAGTCCAACGATTTGATAAATGTTACATTAGGAAACTTGTTACATATCATCATCAACGTATCGTTAAGTTTAGATTCATTTAAATGTATGTTATTAAAAACGTTTACCACAAAAATATGGCAATTAGGAAGTAATTTAAGAGTAGTGCTCAGTTCAATTGTCACTTCTATTGGGCTTGTATCATGTTCTCCCACTGATAGAAGGATGATATCATCTTGGGTAAAATTAAACAGGTTACATGTCCTCTATATCTCTTCCGAAGTGGCGCCAGGTTTCGTGTATGATGTAAATTGGTAGTTTTCATATTGGCTATGGATCCTTGATTTGATCAAATGAGTAGAAAGCCCCACACTTTGTCTACCTCCAAATATATACACATTCCTTGGTGTAGGCGCAGTTTGCCAATGGTCAGCTTTTGTCAATGGGTTGTCTTGTATGATATGGTTATCTAAATTCTTCGTAATATTCTTATATTCCATCGGATCGCTCTGTGATGCGTGTTCTGGGATTATTAAGTTATTGCGGCTGACCTCTACCGTTTTCTGTAATATAGTCTGGTAGTATGTAAAATGTTGCGGTTTTGATCATTTAATGAGTGTCTATTTCTTTTTCGGGCTAAATCTATATCTTGTTTCTGCTGCTTCCCTGAGCTACAACCAGTGCAAATACGTTTTAAATTGGTTATTTGTTCCTGTTGACGCGAAACAACGTTTTTTAAAGCATTTTTCTCTAATTTAGTGGTGTCCAATTCATGTGATATTTTTTCCAATTGCATTTTAAGATCGGCAATTTCACTTTTTAAGTCAGCAATTATACACATATCTATGCCGGTCGATAAGTCTAGACTTCTCATATCCAATTGTGAATCCGTCGATATCAAAGAAATATTAGTAGGTAATGCGTTCAGAGATTCGGTAGATTTAGATTTTTGTAGCTTTTTTATTCTCATTGTTATATTATTTTTGTTGAATAGTAGGTTGTCTTCTGCCATACTGTTTATGTTATATTTAATTTTAAATTTAAAGATGTTATGGTTATTAAAAATATTTGGTTATACGGCGTTAATAATAATGTGTGCGATGGGCATGTAGGTACAGTATTTTGATTTCAATATAAATCTATTTTGATTTCAATATATATATTAAACTCGTTTAAATTCATTAGCCGTTGCAAAAAAAATATAGACTTAAGCTTTCTGAAACTTTTTTACTATGGATTGTAGTTGATAAAATTATCTAGAAAATATAGCTTGTTCTTTTCAATTGGAAAATCGTCTATTTTCAATTGTAAATGGTACTTGTAATTCTTAGACATCTTCATCAACTACAATTCTTTACGAAACACAAATATTCAAAGCTAATAGTTAACCAGTGGTTCCTGATACTCACCGCTGTACTTCCACTCGTGTCCACTAAATAATTAAATACTGTGATCGTTTAATACAAATATTAGCACTGACTTCATGCGCTCTACGGCTTTTATCCGCACGAATCATCACGAAAATCTAATACACGTTGCTTTAATTCATAGAACATCTCCGGCTATATCGGTGGGTGAATCTTCCATCTCAGATTATATAAATCAATGAATACATACGAGACGTAACATAAATCAATTCGAAAGGTTGCACGGATATCGTCTGTATTCATATGATACGTTACATGTCACTTGTTGTTGTTGTGGAATGTATACATTAATTTGCACTCTTTAAAACAACTGTCGGTGTTGTGTGTGTCGGTCGGTGTGTGTTTCCTTCCTGATCACTGTATAACATAATCAAAGATATAAAGGTATAATAAATAAGCATATGATTCAGTATATTATAGATTTATTTACATTAAATTTGAAATTATAATAGCATATAAATCTACAGCAGTTTTCTTATTTTTGTAATGGTAGTAAGAGAATGTAAACGATACTTTTCCACTATAGCCGTCTGCCTTTTTTATAATACGATGGTGCAATAATGTTTCTATTGAATAATATATGTACAATCTGAAAACTATAATGTATATGTACAATATACACAATGTTTCACAATTACAGGCCTCTCATGGTATGCCTTTCGGAAAAATAAATCAATTTTGTACAAAATTGTTCGAAAGGTACCACACAAAAATACCAAAGAAATACCATACAATAGTTACATCTATGAACACGTGTTGATTTCTATACTAAGGCCTTAAAAATGATTTTCTAACATCTGCCAGTTTCATACATTTTATGTATTGTAGCCTAGCCAGGTAGTCTCCTTCCCTGATAATCGCTGTCTTACACACAGGGTTTCAACATTAAGTTTAGTTGTAGTATCTGGTCGTCGTTTATTTTTGCATGCATTCTGTATGGTTAAAGCAAGTAGAGGCATGTCAAAATCATGCGCAAAAGTTCATAATTTCTACTGAATACTGGACTGCACTACTTCGTCAATAGAAATAGCGACTTACCTACCTAGTAAAGGGGTCACCGAATAAAACTTAATGTTTTCCAACCCAGAACACAGTTTAGTTGATTAGCATACCATACATGATTCATTGTATTTGCCTCACAATAACACTAAATGCATTAGAGAGAAGATGAATGAATTTGTCCAATACTGCTTTACTATGTATATTACCTCGTACGACCTTCCTTGCTTCTTAAGGAGCAGTCCTTTCACAGGAATGTAGAATAACTTACTGAGTATTAAGATTGGCCAGTCTTAATACTGAGAAATGAAAACTTGTGAAATTCTAATATCGGATTATCGAAATTAAAATTGCTTTAAAATTAAGTAAGTTATAGGCACTTAAGCTTAATATTTATTTAAGTGCCTATAACTCACTTCATTTTAAAGCAGTATGATGTCAGATAAAGAATGCTCTACACTAACATAATGACGTCACTTGTAGAAGGGCCATAGAGGCTTCACTAATAGTAGTTTAGTGAAAAAAGGATAGGGCATTACTACTCAATCCGTACCAAGAACTTATAACGCTTAAATCTAAAAAGTAAAAAGTTTACTACCAGTATTTAACAATTTTTTGGTTAATAAATTATGTTTATGTCCGAGCTGTGTAATCTGTCTGGTCGGGATCTAACAATCTTTATTTAAGCACGAAGTTTTTTTCTGGGTATGGTTGCTTGAGAGAATACTCTCCGTGCTTCGCACAGCAGCTTAAGCTATCGGGTTATTATAACATCTTTCAATGTCATTACAGCTAGTAATAGAATAGAACGAAAGGTAAAAATTCTATCTCTTGGTACCTACCTAAAATCAATATGATAATGCAGCCCATTACTGACCCACTGCAGGTCATGGCCTCACAATTAAGATTGTTAGGTCCCGACCAGACAGATTACACGGCTCGGATACAGAGGTAGTCTTCATTCGATTTTTTATTCGCAGAAAAGTCCCAGTAACAGTCTGAAGTGGGAAAATTGTCCCCGTGGTGTCACGGATACCGTGGCATACAGATGGCACTGGCATCACGTTGAGAAAGAAATTTGAGTATACGTTCCTTATCAACAGGAATAAAATTTAAGTTTGTTTCAATTCAATGCTGAGTTACCATGTAGTTTCCATTGTACAAGGACACAGCACCTCATTGGTTGGATAAGCAGCGTAAGTAGCGCTATTACGGCGAATTTCTTCAACTCTTTCGTAATCTGTCAATATTGTATCTTTCTTTGCTCTCCATAATGCATACATAACACGACAAAACACTTCAACTCATTTTAACTCTGAACACAATATGGTTACCTAATTTAAGCACTTTTATCACATGCATTGTTTTGTCACACGATTCGCGTGTGCTTGTCAGGAGGTGTCGGAGGAAAGTCGTGGCATGTGGTCCGGATGACAAAAATTGTAAATCTATCCCGGCACTGAGCTATAGCCCATATTGCCAAATAGACTATGATGAGGGTCGCCAAAGCCGCGGTCACGACGATACTAGCGCTTCCAAGATCGTCATTCCAGTTTAATACTGGATAGATGTATGGGTTGCCTTCTCTGTAAGAAACAAAATTGATTAATCAGTAAAAACGTATGAGGTGGTCCCCGCTTGCAAATTCGTGAGAAGTCGAGCGCGGTTGCGACAGGGTGCTTTATATATATGCTGCCCATTGAGGGCTCGATCTCGCTACGTTACGCAAACTTACAGTTAAGCCTCTGGACATTGACAGTGCCTTTATTACATCAGTACTAAGAGCGGATTTCGTAAAGCAAATATTAGTTTTCACTGACGCGTAGTCTCTTGTATTTTCTATAAACTTTTACTCTTACAGACCACAATTTGAAGCGTTATTCGGTAAAACGTTATAATAACACAAAACCATTAAAAGCCATTGAAAATAGTAAAAACATCTCTGGAAAATAATTAACAAAAAAAATTAAGATCATCGTTTTATTTAGGTGTACAGCGTTGTTTATAGGCATTAACGCGACTATCTTTTAACGTTATGTTCTCAAAGTTTAATTATATTATTTTTATCAAAGTTTTTCTAAATTCAGTTTCGATTTCATCATGTCTGATTTGTCCTATCTTTATTGTGGTTTATATCCACAACGTTATTATTAAAGCAGACCTTGTGTGTATAACGGCTGTCGCGATTTTTTCTACGACGAAATCCAATACGGACCGGTTGATAATCCGGCAGGACACAGTCAGTGGGTTTTCTCCCACCGGGCTAAACATTTAATTCGACATTTATTTCTTTATAATTTTAATGTAGAAACCATATTTTTAGGTATATCATCAGCCTAATATCGTCTACTGCTGGACATAGGCCTCCTCCAAAGGTTTCTATAACGTTACCATTTGGAGGGGGTTGCCGTAGTCACCGCGCTTGGCATGCGAGGTGGCGACCGCAGTTAGTACACAGTTTGGGAGAGGTTCGTTTTACACAGGTCGTCTTGGCGCTCTACTATTCACAAATGCATAAGTTGTTTCGAAGAAAAGCGCCACAAATCGTTAACTGAGAAACGCCGAGTACGCAAAGGGAAGCCTAAGCCCACCTATATGTATACATACAACATGGCAGGCCAACTTTATTGTCCTAGTTGTGACCGAGTATTTAAAACTAAGTTCGGTCTAGCTAGCCATATAAGGGCACACCAAAGAAGGTGATTTCGAAGGGTCGCCGTTATCGAAATCGATAAGGAGGACTATACACAGGTGGCGCTGCTGCCCGTCTACCTGGTGTATCTCCTAGTCGCCTTTTACGACACCTACGGGATGGCATGGGGAGGCCCTGTTATTATTTGTAGGCCGAAACCAAACGGCTTATTTTTACGTATTTAAGATAAAACATACTACAATTCTACAGTTTCTTGAGCTTTTAAGTATAATAATAATATCCCCGGGACATTATTTACACACGGTCATCTGATCCCAAACTAAGCAGAGCTTGTGCTATGGAAAAAATTGATAACTGATATACTACATATACCTAATACTTTTTTTTGTAAGTACATACATATACATACGATAATTACACCCAGACTCAAGACAAACAGACATGTTCGTGCACACAAATATCTGTCCTGGGTGGGAATCGAACCCACGACCTCCGGCGTGAAAAGCAAGCTTTTGCCAACCACGCCCGCAGTAGTTATGTTAATGTATGTAAGCTACTTACCGATCAGTACCTCCGGCTGCATAGTATATTACAGTGAAAATTGCATAGATGAAACCCAACCCGAGTGGCTGGTACATGTGCAGCAAGCGGACGGGAGTACGTGACAGCAGGAGCTCAGCGAAGGCCACGCACGCCAAGACGCCGTGAGTCATCACGTCCAAGTAGAACGCACGTTGGCCCTTCTCCTCGCTTATCTCTGGAATATTCAGTATTAATATCAAGCATACATAGATAATTGCAAAATTGAAGTGGCAGTAGGCGGGGCACATAGCTCGTAGAACCTACGGCCGTCAGGGCAGAAAGGTTTTCGAGTGGCGACCACGAATCGGAAGACGCAGCGTGGGAAGGCCCCCTACAAGATGGACCGATGATCTTGTGCGGGTCGCTGGAAACGGCTGGATGCGAATAGCGCAAGACCGGCAATTGTGGAGATCTTTGGGGGAGGCCTTTGTCCAGCAGTGGATGTCTTTTGGCTGATATGATGATGATGATGATGATGATAAATAGATTAGCAACACCTAAATGCTTTGATAGTGAATTAATAAAACTGCGGCAATAAATCTGCTGGTATAGTTTTTGTGTTCTTTATGTATCATACCAGTGACACCTAAAAGTCATACCACGTTAGGGCGTTTGTCCAATAAAACAATGTACACTAATCACAGGAAGAGAGCCACAGTTACCTCTATCAGTAACTCCTGTTGTTTATGTATATTAACCCATATACTACGGACAGCATGAGGTCTAATCTAGATAGGCTAATGTCCCTTCTAAAGTTGTAGGTATAGTAAGATATAGTTCTTGACAGCCTATCCTCTTACAGGCCATAGGGCAGATACACAGCACAATCTAGGCTCTAGTTCAGCTGCTGAGAGCGTTACAAAATGTGTAGAGGCAAGAGAGAGAGGTGTGAGCACGCATTTTATTTCTCTCGTAGCCAGTTACGTTTGAAGTTTTACTTCAGTCGTATGGTCTTAAGTACAGTGTTTTTTTTTTTTTTTTTTGCATTTCAGGTATGTTCCAGTTATTTTTTTTCAAGAACTCCCAAAATATATAGTACTAAGTACGGTATGACTAATAATAATAACCGAGGGATTCCTGTTGGCGATGCAATATCAGGTGGTTGCAACGAGAAACTACCATAAGTACATTATGAAGGATAATACGGTGGACATATGTAGAGCCTGTGGTGTCGCAGGGGAAACTCTGCGACACATAACATCTGGATGTTCTTCTCTTGCAGCCACTGAATACTTGTACCGCCACAATTCTGTTGCTAAAATCATCCATCAGCAACTTGCTTTAGATCGCCAACTTCTGCCGGGCCCAAGGGTTCCATACTTCAAATATAATCCTGAAGCGGTCTTGGAAAATGACAGGTTTAAAATATACTGGGATCATCCCGTGCTGACTGACCGAATGGTAGGTGCCAATCGACCCGATATTGTCGTCATTGACAAACATACGAAAAAGACATCCTTTGTGGATATAACAATACCGTATGATGAAAACATATCTAACGCAGAAAAAGAAAAAAATTCAAAATACCTTGATCTGAGTTTTGAATATGTGCAAATTTGGAGAACCGAAAGACCTGCGATCATACCTATTGTTATATCCACAAATGGAGTTATTCCTAAATCCCTGAAAATCAACCTTGCAAGTTTAGGGCTTGATATCTGGCTGGAGAGTTACATGCAGGAGGCGGTTCTGCTGGCGAATGCCAGGATTGTGCGGAAATTTCTCTCCATGTTCCCCAAATATTGTATAAGTTGTATTTGTGTTAAAATACCCTTGTATGATATCTTGTAAATAATATTGGTAATAAACATGTGAGATAACAATACTCTTAATGATCCGTTCAAAAAAAATATAACGGTGTGCTGTGTGCATCTTCATGACGATTAACCTAGAAGACATTGAATTGAAAATTTTAGGCCAAGGTTAATTCACACAACTAGGGGCACTTTGTAAAGTTGCTTGTTCAGCGACTGTAATTGTGTTCAACCAGTGAATCATTCAATTAAAACAATCCATTGAATTTATCACTGTGGTCAACTAATTAGTAGATAAAACCTATAGAGATTGCATTATGGAAATCTGTGATAAAATCCATGGTCCTTCACTCTTTTCAACTCATTGATATAGTCTATAATTGATATAGTATATGGATTAAAGAACTGCAATGGGAACTTGTGTGTGACTAGTACAAATAAAAATAAATATCCCTGTCTGGGTCAAAGAGCCAGAAGCGTCAGTAACGCCACTATTTTGCGCTGACGCTTTGTCGACGTCGACGTTTTGAGCTCTCCACCTAAAAATTGTAATACGGGCTCACAATAAAAAGTAAGTTTTCAAGTAACTAAATATATAACTTTTTACTCTGAATCAATAAGGATTTGATCAAATAAGGATTTGCGATGCTAGTTAAAATAAAAACTTTATTTCTATTTCAGATAGATTGGTATTCTTGGGAAAGCCCATGGTTCCGAGCCTTAGTCGAAGCATCTAGGAGTCATGAAAACATACGTTTATAGTTTTAGATACGTATTGGGAACGGTCAACAATGTAAGTAGAACTTCATAATAATCTTCATTTAATAATGTCGAAGTATTCGTTTTATTTAAATTTGATTTACATTATTTCATTACTTAATACTAACTTAAAGTAAAAACGATGTACTAAAATAAAATTAAATAATGAATAAAAAAAGTAATATCATAGTAGTATTATAGTAATAATCAAATAATATTTACAATATACATACAAAAACCGAGGTCTGAAGTAATCTAACTCAAGTCTAGCTTGGGCGTCGAAAAAATTCGGCATCTGTTCCATTGAGTATCGTGCCAGAATGCTGGCAGTATTGCCACATTGAATGGCAATGCTTAAACGCTGTCTAAAATATTGGCCAGTTCTTTGGTCACACGTAGCGTCAACCAAGCGTTTTGATTTTTCGCGAAATAAAAGGGTTTAGTGGCGGCTTAGTGGTCTCAGCTGATGCAGCAGCAGTGCCAGGAATGTGAGATTGCCCAAGGGTATCGACGCATGTCGCATCACACACCAAAGCCCTACCTAGCTTCCAAGACAGCAACCTTAAACTATCGGGTCTCTTACCATCCGTGCCAGGCAATTTGGTTCTAACCTAGCTGGGACGCCGATGACGACAAGAGCCCGCCGGACGATGTCGTCGATGTTCGAATAGCGTAGCATCCTATCTGTGCCTCTAGCACGAGTTCCTGCAGTTTACTTACTCGATCACACGTACAGTTTCGTCCCATACATTTAGCATCAGAGTTTTAGTTCTTAATAGTTTCCGCGAGAGGCGCTGGTGCTCAATGTATGGGAGGAAACTGTACGTGTGATCGAGTAAGTAAACTGCAAGAACTCGTGCTAGAGGCACTGAACTCTTGCTGCACGATAAACCATGATGTCCGAGTCGGTCGACGCTTCCCCTTCGGGTCCCCTTCCGTTTGGGTGACAGGCAGCAATATCTTTACTCATGCTATTTATTACGTTATTACGAAAACATTAGGTACATGGAACGGTCCGTGTAAGGCCAAAATGTTCGTAACCAATAAAAAGGCTGTTTTGGTCACTTATAACTTACTAGCTGGTGCCCGCGACTTCGTCCGCGACAATTTTGAATGATGACCAATGTAACTACTTACTTGTAGCTTAATCTAAAAAATATATCTTTTAAAACAAAACAGGTTTATATACAAACTTACATCCCCTATTTTAGTCGTCCTTAGGGGTAGAATTTCCAAAAATCCTGAAACATATGTTTTTAATTTTTAACTAAAATGCCAAATACCAATTTTCATGCGTTTACCTTAAAAAATGACACATTTTTCATACAAACTTACATCCCCTATTTTACGCCCTTAGCGATGGAATACTCAAAAATTCTGAAATTTATATTATTAATTTTTAACTGAAATGCCAAATACCAATTTTCATGCGTTTCACTTAAAAATTGTCACATTTTTCATACAAACTTACACCCCCTATTTTACGTTCTTGGGGATGGAATTTCCAAAAATCCTGAAACACGTGTTTTTTTATTTTTAACTCGATGGCCAAATACCACTTTTCATGCCAACTTCAAAAACGGCAAAGTTTCATACTAACTTTGCACCCCCGTTTTACCCCTTTAGGGATTGAATTTCGAAAAATCCTTATTCCTTGTCTCCAGTATCTTTATACTGGAGACAAGGAATAAGTAATAAGGAAACATTTTTGCAAAATTTCAGCTTTCTATGTCTAAGGGTTTGGGCTGGGCGTTGATGAGTCAGTCAATCAGTGAGGACTTCTCTTTTTATTTATATAGATTTGATTTCATGTATGGAGTCTTATTTGTTCCAGGTCGTTTGGAAGAGTATAGTATAGTAATAAAACCTATATTTAATAAATAATTATTACGAGTACCTCTGTGTGTCCAAATGTTTTGTAAGTTACATAACCAAATAATGTGTTAGTTAATTATTTGTTCATTTAATTTACCCAGTAAATAAAGGAATTAACTTTCCATTGTTCACCCACCTTATAACTAACATATGATTTAAAACAAAAGCATATACATATATAACGAAATTTCCACGTGTTTTGTGCTTTGGTTATACAACCGGCCACGCACGTAATTAGTCTACAAGAATGTTGATATACCTACTGGGACGAACACACAGCCATGCACACTCACACTCGTATTTGTAGAAAGACGGAGAGAGAGGGAGAGCGAGAAAGCCACATGGTTGGCAAATGCCTGCTTTTCACGCCGGTGGTCGTGGGTTCGATTCCCTCCCAAAACAGATATTTGTGTGCATGAACATGTCTGTTTGTCCTGAGTCTGAGTGATGAAAATTATCTATATAAGTATGTTTTTACAAAAAAAAATATTTTATGTAGTATATCAGTTATCTGATTTCCATAGTACAAACTCTGCTTAGTTTGGGATCAGTTGGCCGTGTGTAAATAATGTCTCGGGATATTCTTATCCGGGACACCCAGACCAAGATGTTTATGAACACAAATATTTGTCTTGTGCGAGGTTTTAACCCGCAACCTATGGATCGGAAGGCAGGTTTGCGGTTGTCGTCTTAACATAATATTGTCACGTTCGGGCTTCTAATCCTATAACCAGTAAGAGTTATTGGTGGCTTTTGTAACATTGCTAGAATTAGTGTAAGTAAACAGTGCCAAGTAGGTACGCTTAGAAAAGTGTACCGTGTAGGTCGGGACTTTAGCAGTGCTCGTGACGGGGACTCTATAAGTGCGCACGAGTGAACTCTCACAGAGTGCTAGTCGCCAGGGCTCTAAGTACGTGTATGTTATCTTAGTGGTCTATAGGTATCTTAGTAGTAGGTATCTTAGTGCCACTGTCGACGCCAATAAAAGTTCATATGTAAACACTAGTTTCCTATTCAATACCCAATACGCCGCTTGCCACGATATTTAATATTGGTAAAATAACAGTATGTCATATATTTTTTTGCGTTACGTACCAGGATCATACAGCAGGACCCAGTAGAGCGCAGTGATCATTATAGACAGAGTCAATGTCGTGTTGATTAGTAACCAGTAGATGCTCACGTACCAAGGCAGTCGCGTTGTCTCTGAAAAGGCATTTAATTAAAGTTTTATATTAAACTAGATAAGTGCTAAACAATGGAATCAGACGTTACTTTGCGGAAGTTGTGCCAAGAACTGGAAACATCTTATTAAATATAACAAAAAAACCTGAGAGGTGTCAAGGGACACCCGGATGGAACGAAGTTATTTATTTATTATTTATTATGTACAAAAAACCTGTATACACTCAATAAAAATAATCATCGCGACACCACACTGTTCAATGCGAAATACAAATCAAAATATCTGGCTTGCTTTCTATAAGAGAGAGAGAGAGACAGACAGAGAAACATGCGCACGCCGCACAGCTGCAAAAAGTGTCGTGACAACTTTTCGTAAGATTTTTTTCCGTCTTGCCCCCTTTCACAACGCGCGATAAGGAACTTCGTTCCAAAAATAAATGTTTTATTTTTTGCAGTACTTTCGAGATATTTGTAGGTCTATGTTTCATTCATACGATAATAATAACACTTTCTTCGCCAGATATTTATGTAGTTCATTTCATGACTTGGTGTAGGTAATTCGGATACCGTATATTTACGTAATCTTTGTGATGCGCGTAGATTTATAAATATTCAAGTGGGAAAATCAAAAGTATCAAAAGATGTAGAACAAAAGTTGTTAGTTATGGTTTTAGCTATACTATCTTAGTCCTGCAAGGTTGTTGGTGTTTTACAAGTAACCCGGTATGTGAGTGCCTCGTTGGTTTAGCGGTAGCGTTTTAACCCACAGAGAATGAGGTCCCGGGTTCAAATCCCGGGTCGGGCCTGAAGTGATTATGGGACTTTTCTGTAATAAGAAAAATTTCTCATCATCATATGTCCCGTGCTGATGGCTAATCTCTAATGAGATTGGCCGCCGTGGCCGAAATTCGGCTAGGAGGACATTATTATTATATGAGTCACACAAATACCATCATTGATCTGTGCAGGGAACGACCTCAAAACATTCCATTTTAGCCTCCGTTGAGACTGGCTTTCATTTAGCGCCGAAGAACATTATTATAATTAAAAGGACACCCAAGCATGGCTACTAATCTGTGCTTAGGTAAGTACAGACGCCGCACATCTAGCTACCCCAATCTGTTGAAGTTCCCCAATTGAAAGTGAACCTTATACTTTTGCGATAAAGTTGAAAATCTATGAAATAAATTTGACAGATTGGGATAGCTGGAAATCTGGAATTGCTGGCGTCTGTACATGTGTGATTAATTCAAATTATTAAGTGAAACTGTTTGAGAATTTGTAGATAACGGGTGTTGTTCTAGGCCTATAACACTATAAAATTTAAGTTTTATAGCGTTTTTACATGCAAAGCGTAAATATAAGCGGAAACCTATCATTATAACAATACTGTTTTCAACTTTGTACGTTATGTTAAAAAAATATGGTCTTAGTACTAATTGGTAAGTTGTCTATTTTAGAGAACGGATTGGAACAAGATTTATATGGGGATACCAAATAATTTTCCATCATTCGGTCCACAAATATACCGAAGTAATCATGCAAGTGTGGCGCAGCGGTTACGACAGAAAGAAAATGTATTTCGCTACTAGAAAAGTAGATTAGGTAAGAACTTCGACTATACAACGGCAGCCAGAAACAAATTTAGTAACTCAAATTGATATTAATTTTAAGGTTGTTTTAGGATATCAAAATAATATTTTATTGGGGTTGCCTATGAACATATTAGGTGGAATAGACTCAAGTAAGACTAGTCTTGTTACAATAATTTATATTTCGCGCGGCCTCAATACTGATGCAATTTTGTTCCAACTTATTTGTTATTTAGATTCATTTCCGACGGGCGTCTCCCGATCGCACACGGTCTTTAGGGTTCCGTACCCGAAGGGTAAAACGGGACCATATTACTAAGACTTCGCTGTCTGTCTGTCCGTCTGTCACCAGGCTGTATCTCATGAACCGTGATAGTTAGACAGTTGATATTTGAAGAGATGATGTAATTCTGTTGCCACTATAACAACAAATACTAAAAAAAAAAAAAAAATTAAGTGGCCTCCCATACAACAAACGTGAATTTTTTCTCGTTTTTATAGATAATGGTACGGAACCATTCGTGCGCAAGTCCGACTCGCACTTGGCCGGTTTTTAATCCATTATCGATACCTAGCATTCCTCCGAAGGTTCGTTGACTAGATTAATATCAGTATACATAGATTCTAATCTTTTCAAACATTTATTAAACAAACATACATGCTTGTTGTTGAATGGCAGAGTAAATATGAACAGCTGCAGACAATATTGCAGTGTATTTATTAAATAACGTGTAAGCGATATCTTGTGTTTAGAGTAGTTAATTTAGCGTTGCATCATGATGGCACGTTGCGCAGTGCGCGCAGGTGTAGGGTGGACCCAGCGACCAAGCAATGTATCTTGCGACATTGTTGAATGCGATCATTATAATTCGCTAAGGCCATATATTGCCAGGCTTCTTGGTGAACAGCAAACGAACATAATATAATTACTAACATAAACTTACACAAGCCATTCGTAAATAAAAAATAATTTTATATGATGACATATAAGTAGGTATTAAAAGGTGAGTATAAGTATTTTCCGTTGCATGCGGTCAGGTATTGGAATTCTCTTCCGCTTAACATCCAATACCATAACCTAATTCAATAGAACGAGTGAGAGAACAATATTTATTTATTTACCTATTTTCTTAGGAAGACCAACAGCATTTATCAACACAATGTTTATGATATATTTATAGACAACAGAAAGCCATTAACAGGTCTCCACGAGTAAAATCCTGATAAATTAATTAATAATGCGCAGAATAAATATAAACTTATAGAATACGAACCATCTAAATCATTATTATGTTTTACATAAAACCTTTTTGGAAAAAGTTAAGGCTAAGTACCCGTCTCACTGTTTCAGATTGCCCACTACTTCATCCTGATAATTGTATGATCCCAAACTAAGCAAAGCTTGGACAATGGAAACCAGATAACTCATATACTACGTATACTAGTTTTCTTTTGTAATTACAGACTTATATATATATATACTTATAATTACCCCCAGACTCAGGACAAACAGACATGTTCATGCACACAAACGTCTGCCCGGGGTGGGAATCGAACCCACGACTTGTGGCGTGAAAACCAAGCATTTACCAACCACGCCAACAGGCCCGTCAAGCTACCTGACACCTATCTATCTAAAATATAAATAAAGTTATTTTTAAATTAAAAAGAGATTTTAATTGAAATGAGCAGTAACTTTGTGAGATCTTTTCGTGTTTGTACGAATTCCTATTTAAAAAGAAGTTATACGAATGGCTGACTGTAAATAACTTCTATGACATTAAAGACTTTTTTAATCACAAGACATAAAAATGAGCAATATTTAATATATTTAATTTGAACAAATGTATAATTTATTTTACCTTAAGATGTTTATGATTATATTATCGATAATTACCACTAAAATGTATATAGTATTTAGAATCGCCTCTTAGTTTTTTAAGTAATATTTGCATGCTATTGACTTGCATAGCTAAACATGTGGACATAACAATCGCATGTATTGTAACTTTGACGCCTTTATATACTGTGTTTAAAGCAAATAAAGATTTATTATTCATTTATTTGGATATTTATTATTAAATAAATACATCAAATAATTTCTATGAAGATATAAATAAACTTTTCAACTGAGGGGGGCAATTTCTATGGTGACCCAGTTTGTAATGAACCTGCCTTCTCATCGAAAAGTTTCATTCGATCTTCGCACAAGTCTAAATATTTGTGTTCATGGACATGTGTATTAGTCATGGACTGGGTTTTTTCTGTGTATTTACAAAAAAAATGTATATGAGAATTTGTATCGGTGGTCTAGTAGCGTAATAAACAAAACTGTATTTGACGGTCACCGTAGCCTAGTTGGAAGTGCTCCTGCCTACGAAGCTGGTGGTCCTGGGTTCGAATCCCGGTAAGTGCAAATATTTGTGTGATGAGCACGAATATTTGTTTCTGAGTCATGGATGTTTTCTATGTATTTAAGTATTTATCTATCTACATAAGTATGTATATCGTCGCCTGGTACCCATAGTACACGCTTTGCTTAGTTTGGGGCTAGGATGATCTGTGTGACATTGTCCCTAGAAATTATTATTATTATGTACCTATGTTCAAGATACGGCTTCTTCTATCTCTCACCTAGCAATGTTACATCCATATCAACTAATACACCATCTGAATATTTCGAAATAAATTCTGTAATACCTAGTAAAATATAATAATGCCATTATTAATGAAACCTATGTAAAACTCATCGACATATAACTGACGAAAAAAACCTGTGGACGTTAAATATATTTCCTTCATAACATAGTCTTTAAAAATCATTGTGTTCTGAAAATCAGGCCAATGGGTTTTGCATGTTGCTCGAACATAAAACTATCATACAAACCTATTAATCAAATAATTATTATCGTATAATTGTTATTTTTATTAAGACGTTTCAATGCGCATGTGCCCTTTTGCTAAAGTTTTGTACAGGTGTAGATTCTCTATCAGGCTCCAATGATTTTTGGTCATAATCTCACCTTGACTTACTTTCAATTACATAACGTTAAATGCCGGTCACCTTTCGCTGAACATGTTTCGAATACATTGACCGTAGTTGAGTAGCTAGTCCGCATTACCTTTTAAGAAGGTACTAAAGTCCATTATGTAGGCTTCTCTAATTGGCATGTATGACAGGCCTGTTTGTCTAATCGTTAGTGTCTCTGACTGCTAAGCCAGAGGCGGTGGGTTCGATCCCCGAAATCTTTGTGCGACGAACACGGTTGTTTGTTCTGTGTCTTATCCATAATATGTATGTCATTTATCAATCAAATATGTGTTTCTTTTCGATAAATATGAGTATGTTTCTAGTAGAAAGTAACGTGATCCTAAGATGTCTTTAGTGGCCGACTAATTACCGAATTATCTCAACTTGCTCTGGTTTCTATGAAAATATTTGGTATTACTATTTAAACATCTATTCATTCATTCAACTTATAATACCTTTTTCATCCCCCCCATCTCGAAAAGAGTATTTTGGCACTTCGATATCTGAGTGCAAAAATCGTTTTTATCCGCTAGTCTTCGACGTGAAGTAAAGAATTTAGAACATCGTGTGCACTAATTTTGTAAAGTCAAAACATCATTAAACCTATTTACTCCTTCCTTCATGGTGCCCAATTTATCTAGCCTGGTTTGTGGCCAAGTACACGCCGCCGTGTACTGGTAAATGGTAACTTTATTAATATTTTCAAATAAAACAACGAACCTAGATACCTGTCTGTCTACCTACTAAATAGCACTTAGGCGACATCAATTACTTAAATTGTTTGGCCAATGAATGTTTCTCAAGGGAAACGGCTAACAAATATAACGTAAAAGTCAACCTAATTTAGGAACAGATTAGTGTCGACGGTTTGGTTAATTAAGACTAGTCCTTAAATGAAAATCTTCGAAATTCAACCAGGCGCTAGGCGGTGAGGTTTTCAAACCGCACATTAAGAGGTCTGAGTCGGTTAATAAAGTGTAAGTAAGGCTTTCTGTCGAAGATGACTAACAGTAGTAGCAAGAAGTCCAGGCAATACACTATCCAGTCTTGTCGACTGATTTTTAATGACTAGTTGACAAATAAACAAAGGAAATCATTTTTAAACGAACCAGGAAGAAATGTAGGATATAAAGTTGGAAATGAAAAAAGAAATGTAGGACACAAACTTACTATTAGGAATACTGCTTTATAGAATGCTTTTAGGATACATCCTAAAATTCGGTCACCGTAGCTTAGTTGGTAGTGCTCCTGCCTACGAAGCTGGTGGTCCTGGGTTCGAATCCCGGTAAATGCAAATATTTGTGTGATGAGCACGAATATTTGTTTCTGAGTCATGGATGTTTTCTATGTATATAAGTATTTATCTATCTATATAAGTATTTATATCGTCGCCTGGTACCCATAGTACAAGCTTCGCTTAGTTTGGGGCTAGGATGATCTGTGTGACATTGTCCCTAGATATTATTATTATTATATTAAAACCACTCTTTATTTTGCATCACATTTTGCACACAGTAAGTCTTCAATAACAGCAAAAACTGTAGTTGAAAATAATCTTAATATAATATGTGCAGTTGACGCACGCCACGTAAGTCAAAATACTGCTTTCGTGATAAGATGGTTCTACAGCGATAAAGGTCAAATATACCAACCGACTGGGCGTTGCTTGTAGACCTTAAGATTAAGTTAGCAGAAGAGTCACATGTTCATTAAAAAAAATACATGTTGGTTCTCAACTTCAATAACAATGAACTGGTTAGCATGTCCCACGCTCTTTAATTCAAGACTTGTTATACAATGACGTTATCGTGATACAATTAATTCTACTTACGTGCGCAAAGCGGTATCTGTTATCATAGCTACAAAATAAAAAGAAAAAAAAAAAACAACAGAATAGCGTTATAACAAAATTAAAAGATTATTCTGCTTTTTTCTAGTTAGACTGTTTCATAATTGAGTAATTCGGGTCTCCGGGAAGTGATGTTTTGCGTTCACTTTGCGCTTTATCATATTACGGTTCATGACTTCAATTGCCTGCCCTGTTGGTCTAGCGTGTTAAATAGGAGATAATGAGGTCCTATGTAATAATCGTATGTATATAAATGTTATAAGGATATTAGGTGTCAAGAAATCCAGCCCGGAGTCCTTAGAGAATTAGGTGGTGTTCCATTGCATGTCACAGAGATTTCGTAAAGCCAGCAACTGGATAGAAACCAGGTGCAGGACCGATTATGCGTCTGGTGTAGCTCCTAGTGACCAATCCCGTGATATCATGAGAGTAAAGATTCACCTGTGTATGTCCGACACGGATTGATAGTTTTCATCACGGGCTATACTGAGAAATTTTCTTAAAAGATAAATCCCAAAATCAGTGTTTGACCCAACCCGGGATTTGAACCTCATTATTTGTGGTTGAACACGCTACCACTAGACCAATGAGGCAGTCAGTTTGTACAATAAAAGTATCATATTACCTTAAATAATATAGAGCTAACATGTGTTTTGATATTTTTTTAACACTTTCAAAAGGTGGATATAGTGGTCTTAAAGCTTGGCAATGTGGCCAAAAGAACTCGATCAAATGCTTTTGTGAGGGCGATAGACAAAATACAATTTTTGCTTGTACTCCCTTGTGTAAAACTGGAACTATTTTTTTTTTATTTCTTTCTTGTTTATTTTTCATTAAATCGCTGCGGGATGCAAACCACTTGAAATGATTCCCTGGAATATACTCGGGGCTCACCGCTCAAAGCCTCTTCATTGTGTGTCACTGTTGATCCTGCCTCCAGGGACTGCAGTAGTGGCGCAATTCCAAAATAAATAAAAATATACTCTTTTGATTATTATGTGTTTTCTTCTATGATAACTGGGTTTCAATAAACATGATCGTAGTTTTATTTTTGAGACTACAGATACTATAACTAGATTCTCGTTTACCTTGCAACCGGTTAAAGAATGTTCCGAGAGCTGTAGAAAACTTTTTTATTTCGCTTCTCGTGTAAAAATATTTATTAGTGAAATAAGATTACGTTGATCGCTAACCAGTTTCCATAACATATGTTATTCATTCATTATTAATTCCGCTTCGATTGTTAGCGAAATGCCAAGGGTATTTAAGGGCATAGGAAAGACGGAATGTGTCCAAACATACATTTTTTTTTGTGCCAGAATCAACATCATTAATTTGAAATGTATACAGAAGAAAAGTTGCGCAATAGTTTTGCAGGACCTTTGATAACGTACGTTTTAAAAAGCTAAAGGTTTGGGATACATTTTGCTATAAAATAACCTACTTGTTAGCAATTTGCAGCAATTGTTAGCAACTAGGTTGTTATATAGCAAATTGTAGTCCAATGATCTTAGGCAGAAATTATCTATAGATCTCAAGCTATAATCATTTCAGGTAGGCGTTTTTGTTTACCTGCAGTGCAGTGCTATGTGCTGCTTAACCCAGAATTCGAGTAAACCCATCGTTTTGAATACTTCTAGTTGTGTTTATATATATTATATATAATTTGATTATAAGCTGTCTCGTGTCCCAGGACTTGTCGGGAAAGTCAGAAATTGTCGGGAATTCCGAAACCCTAGACGTAACCTGCCACTGGCTTCACAAGAGAAGTTTACTACGGTTTAAGCTAGACTTATGTACTCCTAATAAACTTACAGTCCTTGAATCGTCTTGTAGAGCGAGGTCAGCAGTTATTCGAAAAAAATCGTCTTTTGTGTTGAATTGCAGTCAGTCACGAAAGACAAAGCAACGAATAAACAGTAAAACTTACCAATTTTCAGGTTCTACCCAAAGGGTATCTACGGAACCCTATTGCGCCCATTTGTCTGGCTCTAAGCTGTATGTCGTGAACCGTAATAGGTAGGCGTTTCAAATTTTCACAAAGTATGTTAACAAAAACAGGGTTAAAAATAAGACAATAGTTTCCAGATGCTACGGAACCCTTCATGTGTGAGTCCGCCTCGTATTTAGGCGGTTCTGTTTACATAATTTTAATAGTTGCATTTCTGTTAACTACCTGGACCGTCGAGCGGCAGCGTGTTTAACCGCGGATAACATGTTTCTGGATTCAAATCAAAAAGTGTTATTGGGTTATCTGCCAAAAAAGAACTAGCCCAAAGTATAGAAGTGCCTCGGAGAGCATCTAAAGCTGACGGGCCATTACATGATATATCCCCGGTCGAGTCGAATAGCTGTTAAATTGGATTATGGAAGTTTGGGCATGAAGAGTGCTCGTGTGTTTGTGCACTAATGCTGCACGATAATAATATGTCCTGCGTAGTGTGGTAATCTCTTTTTGGCGTAGTTGGTAATTATGCTACCTTTCACGCCGCAGGTCTTGGGTTCGATTTCCACCCGGGACAGATATTTGTGTGCATGAACCTATTTGTTTCTCCTGAGTCTGGGTGTAAGTGATCTATATAAGTATGTATTTACAAAAGAAAAGTAGTATATGTAATATATCAGTTATCTGGTTTGCAAGCTCTGCTTAGTTTGGGATCAGATGGCCGTGTGTGAATAATGTCCCAGGATATTATTATTGTTATTAGAAGATTGGTCACTACAGCTGAATATCGGCCCATAGCTACGAATTACCCATATACAACTTGAGAAAATCAGATTTTTGTTGTAAGATACAGATGACGAAAGTTAAAATAAATAAATGAGGAATACAATTTAAAACAAATAACAGTTAAAAGCAAAGCCTAGACTATTGAGAGATAACGATATCCAATGCATCACATACAAAAATCACAAATCGTAGGAAACCAAACAAATATACCTAATGAAAACGCCCCTGACCAAGTTAGGAAAAAGTCGTATTATAGAAAAGATTTTGGACATCCATATATTAAAAGTTACAATAATAATACATGAATTAGCCAAAGCAAGGTTAAACCAAAGTACTCATAATAAAATTGTGTAAGTTTGTAGGTTTGGATTTTAATTTGGTACAGGGATAGGTTATTATCTGGTAGGAGAAACACGTAGGTTTATTATTTCTCATTCGAAAAATGATTCTTTTAGGATTACAAAATAGTAACCCTTGATTGAGTGGCTGGCGGCCATAAAAGATCTCATCCCGTGGGGGGAGTACAAGTCGTCCCGAGAGAATATATACCAGAATGAACATCAGCGTTCTCCTGAGTACTATCTTACTGCGATCGCCAACCACCAATCGCAAATTACAATTTAGTCTCTTAGGCTCCTCATCATCGCTGCTTTCTTATGGACTGACGAGTTATGGTCGTACATCCAATACATATTTGAATAAATTGAAATCGTTACAGATCAGATTGACTGTTGAACAGTTCTGTAGCGAAGAATTTAAGATCCGGGTAAGACGTACAAGGCCCAGTAGAGCAAATAGTGTACCTCTATTTAAAATCCCCACATATAACAACTATTCTGGTATAAGACATAGAAGTTATATAGTACCTAAATTTTATAATACCTAAATTTCCCCTAACCTTAACTAATAATGTAAACATTAGTAAAAATATGTTCAAGACTAAAATTAAAAAGTTTCTCTTAAAGCGTGTAGAATCTGAGATATTAGTAAATAGTACCTAAGTATATTATATTATAGTTATATAAGAAAATTGGAAAAAGGGAGCTTCATCTGCCAACAAACTGTTATACAGTTTGGCAGAAGTATAATATGTGTAAAGATTTGTCCTGGAGATTTGTCACACAGGTCTCGAGCCTACTACAGACTCCAGCTCTCTCAAAGGTTCAAAATTAATGTTAGTTTTTGAACTTTTAATCTTACATGGATTGTACTTTTATTTGTACCTTTTTGAGAGAAATAAACGATTATATTATTATTATTAAAGAAAATTTATTAATTCTGAATAAACATTTTTTCATTTTTTTTTCATTTTCATTCGTCACTCACTTCATCAGCATTTTATGCGAATTCATTGTTGTACGCACAGGTGTTTCTTTAAAACGTGTCCGACCATTTGTATGTTATATGAATATATTATAATACGGTGTATTAAACTTAAACCTTGACAATAATATATTTATACTGAATAATATTGGCCGCCCAATAATTAGCTACGGCTACGATGAATCCAAAGAGATGGTTAAAATTTATTCGTACGTTTATAACACATTCAACGCGGAATGATGGAGCCATGTATTGGTGCCACTTATCCTATCAGTAACTTAGATTTATTGTTTGTGATTTCATACTTAAATAGGCCAAAAGTTGAGAAAACGTTAAATTTAATAAATAAATAATAATAATCTTTGGATAATTAACACAGCCATCTGATCTCAAGTTTGACAGAGCCTATACTATAGCAACCAGACAACTGATAAACATACTTATATATACTTCTAAACACATACTTGTTATAGATAAAGTACATCCAGACACTGAACAAATAATCGTGCTCCTTACACAAAGATTTGTCCTAGGTGGGGATCGAACCTAGTCCAGCAGGCAGTCAAAATGTATTATATAGATAATCATGAAAATATGCAGGATTATAGAATCTTAAGTAATTAGTAGGTATAAATTTGTTCCTTACAGTTGGTTGTCTAGTATCATTGATATGTGTCTTCTAGAGTAGTTAACTTGAGTTATCAAAGTTACTTGTTCTCAAACAGTAAACAATCAGAATAAGAAGAGCCATACCTAATATTGGAATCAAATATAACAGCTCACTTAGGACCCTTAAATTGATCCTCGGTGCTTTTGCAGCTGGCTTCTCTAGTTGCGATTCCCTCGTTTTATGAGGCTATAGCCTCTTTATATCATTCTGTCTCCCGCTTTGCTCTGGACGGAAGTAGAACTATTCATTTTCTAACTCCTCCTTTTTCTTTCTGATTTAATTCGTTGCGGCGTCCAAAACAGTTACAGCGATTCCTGGGGAGATGCCTGAGCCTCACCGCTCAGTGGCATTTCATTATGTGCCACTGTTGATCCTGGCTTACAGGAGTTGCAGTAGTGAATAAGAGGGAGGGACTAGTCCCAAAAAAAAATAAGATTGGGTGGTGATATTGGCTACCGTTAGCCACACAGTTGACGGCAACGAATGGTGATATTCGTTGCCGTCAACAATCCCCATCTCATCCTGATTTTTACACAAGACATTGTAGCAGTTGACAGTTGACAGAAATACTTCCTTTTTTTATTCTGTGAGTATGAAACTCATAACAATAACTCCCATTTGACCCTTCAATGTATAATTTATTTAAAAAAATAATTTTACTGAGAATTTTCTCAAGTCACCGAAGGTTGGTAGAAATATACATATAAGACCATTACTAGAATATATGTAGGTGAAATATATTTCCGTAAAATTATGGGAACCGCATCATTTTGATATGTTATTATATCAATAGATTTGATGAGCAGCCTTATACGTCTAAATAGTCAAGTTAAGCACGACTAATGAAAAATGGACAATATCCTGTCCGAACAACCAATTTTTTACTCGGTTCATAGTCGTGATTATTTCACACATCTGATTGCTTAATAAGCTCCTTATGTGTGATGTTAAGTACGGCTCTAGACTGAACTTCATCTTAAATAATAATAATAATATCCCGGTACATTATATTTATTGAAAGAGTTCATCAAATATATGTGATAAAACAGACCTTATGGACGGACTAATTAATTTTTGGAACGAAGTTCCTTATCGCGCGTTGTCAAAGGGGGCTAGACGGAAAAAAATCTTACGAAAAGTTGTCACGACACTTTTTGCAGCTGTGCGGCGTGCGCATGTTTCTCTGTCTGTCTCTCTATCTCTCTCTCTCTCTCTTATAGAAAGCAAGCCAGATATTTTCATTTCTATTTTGCATTGAACAGTGTGGTGTCGCGACGATTATTTTTGTTGAGTGTATACAGGTTTATTGTACATAATAAATAATAAGAAATAACTTCGTTCCATCCGGGTGTCCCTTGACACCTCTCAAGTTTTTTTTGTAACTTTTATACTGTATTCTACTATGTTTATGTACTGAATTGTGAGCTTGACAAGTACCTATGTACAAGTGTATGTTAATCTGAGGTTAATACCCAAGTGCTGAATAAATTTCATTATTTCATATACACACACGGCCATCTACTTGTAGGTACTATGTGTGTATACACCACCTTGTAATATATATATATCAAATGATATAGGTACAATTATTTTTGTAAATACATACTTATATATATAATTACATCTAAACTCAGGACAAACAGACATGTTCATGCACACAAATATGTGTCCTAGGTGGGAATCGAATCCACGACCTGCAGTGCCAATAAATATTTACCTCATTACCTTAAGCCTAGTTTAAACGGTATCCTGTGCCTATTAAATTGAAATAGATATTTGAAGAAAATATAAACTGACTGGCCTGTTGGTCTAGTGGATAGGGACTCTGACCGCTAAGCCAGAGGTCGTGGGTTCGATCCCCACCCATAAATTAATTTTGACGGTCACCGTAGCCTAGTTGGTAGTGCTCCTGCCTACGAAGCTGGTGGTCCTGGGTTCGAATCCCGGTAAGTGCAAATATTTGTGTGATGAGCACGAATATTTGTTTCTGAGTCATGGATGTTTTCTATGTATTTAAGTATTTATCTATCTATATAAGTATGTATATCGTCGCCTGGTACCCATAGTACAAGCTTTGCTTAGTTTTGGGCTAGGATGATCTGTGTGACATTGTCCCGAGATATTATTATTATAAAATCTTTGGTTGATGATCACGATTATTTGTTCTGTGTCTGGGTGTAATTTATATATGTATGTTTTAGATATATGTAAGTATGCTTATAAATTTTTTCCATTTGCCATAGTATGGACTCCGCCTTGTTTGGGATCAGATGGCAGCGTGTTATAGTTGTACCATACTTTAAGATAAATAAAATGTTATACTAACCGAATGATCTCCTGGCTACAGCTGCAAATGAGACCACCACTGCACTGAGCATCATCATTACCACGAGTAAAACTCCCCAGTTGGTCAAAAAAATGAGCCAATGGTAGGTACCACCGTCAACTAACGACCATACGAAAATGGCGATAGCTATCGCGGCTAGGAACATTCGTAGCACCAGCAATGGTACTGGCGAATCTCCTCGTTGCCATGACGACGCGTAGAAATCACTTAGTCGATCATTCGTGTTTACCCATAGATCCGAAATGGACACATTAATTTTATGACTTAACTTCACCATTATCGCTTGTTTATAACACACTGTCACGTTCAAAACAAAGTGCACTTTATCCACTGGCACATGTTTAGTTTTTTACTATAAATACTACTGATCTGTGAATCGGAAAAATAGATATATACTGGAGGAAACGAACTGATAAGTTATTACGAACTCACATCACATAGATTAACGTTAGTCGAGAGACGTTATCAGGAGCTTATCAATATTACTAATCTAATCGAACAGATCGATTTGTTTTTCCGGCGCAAATTTCAACACAAGCCGATATATATATAAATTCTTGACCTGTGATTTTTGAGATTATTTTTTTTATAAGATAAAGATATATTTACAAAGGGAGATGTTTAATTTTTTTACAAAGAATCAGAGCTAAAATAATGTTGTATGCAATACGCGTGTATTTAACCCCGCGGGCGGCGCGTGCGCAGGTGCGCCGGGAAAGATGTAGGCTCGCAGACTGGAGTCACAAGCCGCAGCCGCCAAGACAGCGCCCGCGTTGACCGTAGCTGTTGCTTAGTACTTGCGTAAACTATAACCTTACTTATGTAATTGTTGGTTTTCTAAAGCTAGTTTGCATCATGTCAACAATCTACAATTAAATAATAATAATCTGTTGGCCTGCATTCGTAAATAATTTTAATAAGCTTATTTTTAATAATAAGTGATATTACCATGAGCCATAAATTACATTTAGATCAATATCTATAGGCAACTATCTATACTTCAAACTCGATCTTAAGTAAAATTTCACCGCGCAATAAATAGAATTTAAATAGTTGTAAATATAAATTAAGCAGGAAGAATATAGTTGAACAATGAGGTAAAAATTTGCTTCCTTTGCCTAAAGCTTTCTATTGGGAAAAGTTAAAAATTAGCGATACCGTTTAAGTATTTAGTAAGTTGTTAAATTCTGAAAGAAAAATAACGTGCCATCAGTCAAAATAGGATAGGTTTGTATCTAATAAAAATATTACACTAATTTTATTAAAATCTATACTAAGTAAATAATAATCTCAACGTCTTTGTCTACCCATCATATTTGATCGCAGTTTAATCACATTAATTATTGTGTTTAAATATTTAAAATTTTTAGAAAAGAATTCAAAAAGTTGTGGAGGAAATAAACTAACGAAAGAACTTCAGTAGCATCTAAAAAACACCTGCCCGTTGTTTTCATTTCTTTAATTTTAATATAAAATTGCTAAATGTAGGAATAATAGCTTAGTAACTTGCTATTTATTATTTATTTAAGGATATTAAAAATATATGTGACGAAACAGACCGCACGGACGGACTAAGTCAAAATATTTTGTTGCTTTAATTACTATGTTTAAACTATGTTTATGTAATACATTGTGAGCTTGACAAGTACAAGTGTATCTAAATACCCAAGTGCTGAATAAATTTAATTTTTTCATCATCACCAAGGTTTAACCTAGTGCTACCATGGGTTTTTGCTAATAATAAAAATTTTGATCTTTGGGGGAGGCGTTTGTCCAGCAGTGGACGTCTTTCGGCTGATATAATGATGATGATGATGATGAATAATTTTACCTACACTAAGACATAAAAAATGAAGACATTGACAATAATTTCATAAACTTATGAAATTATTGTCACAAAAATATGTATAAATATAAAAATTATATGTTAAGTCCCTCCGCTATCTTAACATATATTCTTTTATTAAAAGAAATCTAATAATGTACTTCAACCGAAAACATCTAACATGTAACATAATTATATTTTATTTAGTCACCTAGCTGGTAGAGTCTATGAGAACGGCGTGCATATTGCAAAACGTTGGTGATTAAGTAATGATTGTGTCGGAGAGTTACGTCAAGACAAATCCGAATAAATACCGGTTGTTTAATCAATTCTACAAATATGAGTCGTTAAGTTTTGTTGTGGGAATCCTAGTATCTTTTGATTTAGTGTTTTTTTAAGACAATGCTCGTTCTACGTTATATAAATATCACACCCACTTTTGGCGGTTTAACTTCGAGAAATGACAAAATTTCCGTAGCAACATCTATAGTCTTTAAAATTTAAATCTAAACCTAACCTAAAATTTAACCTTTTGTTTATGACTTTAACGGCATCGAGATTTATTAAAATTTACTGGTTCGCGAGCGTGAGCCTTCTAATTGGCAGTTTCTTTAATTTGCTTTATGGCTAATTAAGTTACTTTGCAGGATCTTGGGTTTTTTAATAAAGATTTTTCATATACGTCGCCTCGCTTTCCGGGTTCGATTCCCGTACAGTAGCACTATTAGTATCACACTAAGTAGTTGGTTCGAGTCTGGGTGTGTTTTGTGTCAATTATATGTTTTTAACTACCCCGCGAAACAATGAAATATTTTCCTGGGGATAGTGTAGTATTTTAAAAGAAAATAAAAGTATTTTCTAAGAGGTCCGTTGCAAACACTTATGTATCATTTATAGGTTATTTCTTATATTGGGTTATCAGGATCACCTCTTACTATTTTTAAAGCTTGATCTTGGTTATGGATGCAAACAGAGAAATCTAGGTGTCATCCAGGGTTCAGTAGTATTTTTCCGTTAACGCACAGTGCTATACTAATTAGAAGTGAGAACTGCTGATACTTTTGCAATAAAGAGAGTTTATAGCACCTTGAGTTCTAGCTGTTTAAGTCATAAAAGGCAAATCTACTAATTCTAATTGTTTTAAGTGTGTGTAATCACTTTTGCGCGTTTGAGTATTTCTAGATATTAATTATTTTTTTCTGTATCATATTTAGTTAGAGTTATTTTTTGTAATGGTACCCATTGCAAAAATTGTGACAAGCATACTCGTTTGAATCATAATGTAATGTAAACCGTTGTTTTATCGAGTGGGGTAAGTATACTCAGCATAGAACCTAACAGAGCAGCAAGGAAACTAAAGATAAAGTAAAGTAAGTATTTATATGCAAGTTTAAGACGTCTTTAAAATGGATTGTACAAATTTAAGTGCGGGTTGAGATCGAACCAGATCGAACCCACGAAGCATATGCATAAAAACATCGATCTTATATAGATGGTATGGAGGATAATGTTTTACATATTTTGCCCTAATTAGTATACAAATTGTATGAAAACTAATGACAGACCTATAATCATTACATTATTTACAGTATTAACTGAGTTACTAAATTATTTACGGTATAAATGGTTCACGATTTAATTACTTTAAAACTATTAATGCTATAAATTGATGGTGAGATGTGTGTTGTCAAAATTGTTTGTCTAATTTAATCGACATTAATAAAAAATATGGACCAATAAGGTTTGGTTCTATTAGGCTTCATACTACTCGTACATCAGATTTAGCATATATAACTAGACCATCACTTTAATTTAGATTTATTTTCGACGCGTAGCACGTGTAATTTGCTATCGGTTTACCTTCACATAACCGACATTCTGTTAGAATTATGCCGTCTGTTGGAAATGCAAGCCTGAATATATGTGCAATATTATAAAAAAAATCGTTTTCAATAAGTAGTTGCAAGTCTCAACGTCGCTACTTTACGCTGTAGCAATCTAAACATTATATTTTTTTGTTTAATTTATAATTAAAAATAAATAAGAAATATTCCTCGAGCACGCAGTTTTTGGCCTTTGCCCGTCGAAGACAACTCACTCAAATGTAAGCGGGTTATCGAAAATCTATATAAATCAAAATTAATGTTGCTGTATGTTCTTTACAGAATCGTTAACTATGCATTCAACCATATGATGATCTTCAGCAAAGTGTTGTGCATGAGCCCACGAAGGTTACTGAGATGGTACGACCAATCTTCGACACATGGCGCCACTATCATTCCAATTAATTCCATATATTGCTGTAGCAACGCGCGCAGGGTACAGCTAGTGACTAATAATAATAATAATAATAGCCTGCATACAAAGGGTAACTCTTCCGCGGGCTGAGGGTGGACGAGGAATTATAGATGTCGTAAACTTACATAATAGACAAATCACATCCCTCGGACAATACTTCTATGAGCGCTCAGAACAATAGATATTACACAAAACAGTCACACTTTCAGACAATAGATTCACACCACTAAACCTAAAAGATCGTAACGCGCAACGAAACGAAATAATCACTGACGTTAAAGAAAAGTTTGCATCCTGGCAGCAGAAATCTCTGCACGGAAGACATCACCACGATCTGCATCAACCATATGTCGACAAAGCTGCGTCGAACGCCTGGTTACATCGTGGTGCACTTTTCCCTGAGACAGAGGGCTTCATGATAGCGATTCAAGACCAGGTTGTTGATACACGAAACTATTAAAATATCATTCATACGTAAGTATTAAAGTATCATTCATACGCCGAATCTCCCGACAGACACATGTCGCCACTGCCACAGTGGTTCAGAAATCTATCCAACACATAACCTCCGCTTGTCGCTCTTTAGCTCAAACCGATTATAAGCACCGGCACGACCAAGTAGCTGCTATAATACACCAACATGTTGCACACAAATACAATTTCATAGAAAGAAAGACACCTTATTAAATCTTTATTTCAGGCATAACCTATAATTCGTTCGTTTTGTGTTAGTAACTAGTTATGCTTACATGCTATATTAGTATTGTTAGTACTAAATTTACTAATTTATTAAACTAATTCGCACCTATAACCGTCTCCACCCAGTGTCTCTGGATGGGACAGTCGGGCAGCAATCATTTTCAGGATGCTGTTCTGGGTGCCATATAGGCGCTGCAGTAGAGAAGCTGCTTTCTTACGCATGATAGCGTGAAAGCCATCAGTGCGAGCTTCAGCAAATATGCCCGTTGCACTACAAGGCCATGGCAGTCGCAACAGCATCCTGAAGGCTAATAAAATCAATGATGTAACTGAAAAGGGGTGAATCATTTCAAACTCATCTTTTCGCCAGCTTACTTAGCTGTCGAAAATATGAGAGAAAATATGGTTATAACGACTATATCGACCAGGTCGTAATACTATAATTCTATTTGTGATAATAGAGGAAATAGAAAGTGCACTTCTGTTTGCCCGAGTGCACTATCATATGTCCCGCACTGAGGTATAGTCTCCATAGAAACTCGCCGCCATGGCCCAAATTCGGTCAGGAGGACATTAGACAACTAGTGACGTGCCGTATCATTAAAAATATACATCCGCAGATACTGATCCGAATACCGATATTTAGTGTCAAGGTCCACGGATACGGATCTTAACTTTCTTACTCCAACGGTGTCGGTGTCGTATTGTGGTCATTATAAAGATATTTACCGGTTTAGTTTAAAACTATTAATGCAATAAATTGATGGTGAGATGTGCGTTTCCAAAATTGTTTTGTCTAATTTAATCGTCATTAACAAAATATATTTCCTGTTGGCGTGGTTGGCAAATGCTTGCTTTTCACGCCGGTTGTGGGTTCGATTCCCACTCAGGACAGATATTTGTGTGCATGAACATGTCTGTTTTTCCTGAGTCTGGGTGTAATTTATCTGTATACATTCGGTCAAACAAGTATCGGGAATGGATGATTTGTTTATGGTTGCAAATTCAATTTATTTTTATTGTTTTGTTGTTGTTAGATTGGCACAACTGTTTTCCATTTTGGCGCGGAGTTTGAGTTGGATCTGTTATTTATATTAAATACAGTGCTGGTTTTAGTAATATATTGTGTATTGCGAATTTCATAATGGACAAAATATCGAACAAAGAGTTTGTCTTTAATTTTGCATCGCTAATGGAATTTCGTGTTCGGAGTCACTGAAAATGTTACAGAAAGCTTACGGTGAATCGAATTCATCAAAAACTCGTGCTTATGAGTGGTTCAAAGCGTTCAAAAGCGGTCGAGGTGTGATGAAAGATTTGCCTCGCTCTGGTAGGCTATCAACGTCTGCAACTGAAGTTAACATCGAAAAAGTGAAGGAAATAGTGACTGAAAATCCTCGTTCAACTCTGAGAGAGATAGCGGCCGAACTTTCTGTATCTCACGAGTCGATTCGTACCATTTTAACTAACCATTTGGGTATGAAACATGTTGCCGCTCGGGTAGTCCCAAAAGATCTGAATTTTCTCCAAAAACTCAATCGCATGAAAGGCGCTGAGTCAATTCCGACCCAACATTCATGAAACGCATTGTTACTGGTGACGAGACGTGGGTTTACGAGTTTGACATGCAAACTAGTCAACAAGCTTCGGAGTGGCGCCTTCCAACTGAACCGAAACCGAAAAAACCTCGCCAAAGTCGATCAAAAGTCAAAGTCATGTTGACTGTTTTCTTTGACTATCGCGGTGTTGTGCACTCTGAATTCTTACCGGAAGGTCGAACGGTAAATAAAGAATATTATTTGAGCGTTATGCGGCGTTTAAGAGAGCAAATTCGACGAAAAAGGCCACATTTGTGGAAAGAAAATTCTTGGATTTTGCACCACGATAATGCGCCTTCGGACAAGGCCATCATTGTGAACGAATTTTTGACCAAACACTCAACAAATACCATCCAGCAACCACCATATTCACCAGATATGGCTCCAGCTGACTTCTTTCTTTTTCCTAAACTCAAATTACCACTTCGTGGTACCCGTTTTCAATCGGTAGAAGACATAAAGGAGAATTCGCGGCGAGAACTGAACTCAATTCCTAAAGCAGCGTTTAAAAAATGTTTTGATGAATGGATTGTTCGTTGGCCTAAGTGTATCGTTTCTGAAGGAGCATACTTTGAAGGTGATATAATAATTTGGATGAATAACAAATATTTTGTATATTATTGATCTTTTCTTTGGAAAAGATTAATAATCTAAATGTTAAATGTAAAATAACAGATGCAACTCCAACTCCTCGCCAAAATGGAAAACAGTTGTGCCAATCTAACAACAACAAAAAAAAACAAACATTTGAATTTGGAACCATAAACAAATCATCCATTCCCGATATTTTTTTGACTGAATGTATATATATATTTAAATATATTATTATTTTAGAAAGATAATGAGTGCCTGTCTGTACATTTATTTAAGAAAATGATTCTAATGGAAAAAAGTTAAGTCAGTAATTTTTCATGTAATCTCAGAAATAGATTGTATTGGTGGAAGGTGTACCATATTTACTGTGGGTCGGTGTCTTTAAAATTAATAAGCAAATCTGCGTAGAAATATAACTATTTACAAATAAAAATTCTATTTGTTTACCGATGACATCATGATATTTTATTACTAAATATAAATTAATAATTATAATATTAATAATTAATTTATAATTTGAAGACGAAGCGTGGGCAGGCCCCCTACAAGATGGACCGATGATCTTGTGCGGGTCGCCGGAAACTGCTGGATAGCGCAAGACTGGCAATTGTGGAGATCTTTGGGGGAGGCCTTTGTCCAGCAGTGGACGTCTTTTGGCTGATATGATGATGATGATGATGAAATATAATATTACAAATAGAACCTATAGCTAAAAATATCTAAGTAAAATACCAGGCACTTTTATATTTTTTCATAATTTTCGTACAATTTAAAGAAAATCCACAATATTAATGAATATCAAGGTATAAGTTACGCTACTTGCAACCTTACTTTAATTACATAGAAAAATATCATACAACCGTACCTTAAATTGGTACTGTTACCTTAAATTGTATTGTAACTGCAGTAGCAATACAATTATTACATAGACAGTCACAGTACTAGTAAATAATAATGATTATCGGACCAAGATTACCGCCACCACAAATTAGCGGATAATATATTTTTACACAACTCCTTCAATATAGCTATCAAAAGAAAGGGATTCACTAGTAGATTACTATGTACTATGATAAATATCAAATCCAAGATGGCTGCCATAATTAAATTGCGAAATACATATTTTTTCCATAACTCCCTCAATATGGATATCAATTAAAAGAGCTTGACTAGTAGAATATTATACAACATGACAAACTTTATAATAATAAAATTTAAAAATGTCGGGGGAGTTTTAATTTTTATTATTATGTAGTCTAAGGCGGATAACCTCGAGATAGTATCGGTATTAGTATTATTGCTTTTTTTCTGTCTCGTTGGGACCGGATCATCAACTAACATTATAAGGTTAGTTGGTATTTTAGGTTATCGCCTGACCATGAAACGTTGTGCTTTTGAACCACCCAATTTAATATCTATCTATATATTACGTTAAATTAGATATTTAGTTACAATCCTGCGTCTGAATGAAAGAATGCGATGTCTGCCTGTTGGTTAAGACTGTCGCCCGCGATCTACTACCTCAGCGCACTCGCGTTTTGGGTTCGATCCCGGACATGACAATTATTTGTGGGGCCCATAAACGTGTTGTTTTAGTTGGAGCGTGCCTTATGTCCGTTAATTGGATGTTTGTAAAGTATCTAACAAGACAGGGATTTACTTATCTAGAGTGGGCAAAGAATTAAAAACTAAATAAAAAAAGGAATTAATGTTGTTTTAGTTAGTAGAGCAAATGAGACAAGTACATTTTTATCGCCCTCATACTACGTGCGAGGACCGCATTCTTTCAGCAGCCAGCCATTAGATCTACACATTAAATGACAAGTAAACATAAATTTTAAATCATAATTTAACTATTTGTTATCACTTCTATATTTCTTATATTTAATAGAAAATAAATTTATAATAGCCGAAAAACAAATAAATTGTACTAATTAGCGTTATAATTAATAACATCAAAAGTTTCTTATATTGGACAGTCTCTGTTTCGCTCACAAATTGCGCTCAACATTATGCGGAATAATATAAAAACAATTTAACAGTGGAGTGTACTACCAATATCCAGCACTAACGCATAAAAAGTTACGTTGATACAGAAATGGCATAGAAAGTATAATATTTCTTAACTGTCTGAAATATATTCTCGATTAGCAGCATAAGATTGTAAATAGAAATGTTTACATTTTAAAAGGACATAAGTAAAACCAGTGTGGATCTTTTGCTTCTTAAAACTGCTACTGGAATTATGACCGCAACTGAAAACGAAAGCTTAATAATCATTCTATTAATTATACTTAAAAACTATTACTTCACAGAAGTACTAACGCAACATGTAATCTACCAAAAACCTAGAAAACTAGTCATTTTATTTGTTGTAAAATGGGTGGGTAATATCACTGTACTGTCTACCTTCTCATCTATCCTTCCCTTTCCTCTCATTCATGCGATTTCTTCTTTCTGTCTTTTAAGCACTTGGATTCTGTCTCAAAGGCAAATCCTCTCTAGCTCTAAATGGTTCTTGAATTAGCTTCCTGGCCAACGCGTCGCGGCCCACTGTAAGGCCCATCATGATAAAGTGAAGAGCAACCAATAGAAGTCCTGTGACAACTACTACCAGTGTGGTTATGCCAGGGTTAGACCAGTCCACCACTGGATAAATGTACGGGTTACCTTTCCTGTAAACAGAAATTAGAGTATATAAATAAAATGGGTAACACCATTCGATTTCAACTATGATGAGAACATCTTTGACATAAGCAACCCATGGGATGTACTACGGGAAATCTTTTGTGAAAGCGAATGCAGTTCCCTCGATTGTAACGCGATTATGAAGAATGCTCTGTGTTTAGATCTGTACGGAATCACTGTAGCTCATCATCAAAATAAAAAAATTCTCTAATTAACTAAACGCAGTAGACACTTACTTCTTCATTCCCATCATTCATGGACACGATGGTTTGTTCTGGGTGTAATTTATTTATCGATCTACCTAAATTAATCGATCTATGATATGTATGTATTTAGAATTATTTGAGTACTAGCTGGTGCCCGCGACTTTGTCCGCGACAATTTTGAATGATGACCAATGTAACTACTCACTTCTAGCTTAATCTAAAAAATAAGACTTTTAAAACAAATAAGCAATATAAATTTAAGAAAACCTTACCTATAAATAACCTAACTTAGAAATAAACTAACGACTATTTTGCTACTGTTGTTTTTAAAAAAGGACCCGATATCATCCACCAAAAAAATCAAAGAATACATATCAATTGTCCTTAAGTATAGTCAGTAAGTTAAATAAAGTAAAATAATAATCAACGATGCATTAATCACAAAGGTAATTCCCATTAGATTAGGTTGCGACATTTTGTGAACGAAATCATAGCGCGATCTAAAACGATGATTACGCCATCTACTAACAAAAATATAAACTTGTAAAGCGGTAAAATTAAGATGTGTGCATATATTTTAGGTGAGATCTATGCGATCATCTATTGATTCAGTTTTGGACTACCTTTTATTTCAAGCATTTATTTATTATAACCGATATGCCCATTAAGTTCCGCGATCTGAAACGACATTAACGCCACCTAGTTACAAAATTGTGAACTTGTAGATCAGTAAAATTAAGATGATGTTTTTTGGTTGCGATCATCTCGACACCAACAATTTATACTACGCTAACTCGAATTTTAGATAAATTCGATTTTTATCCCAATTTGATTCAAATGTAGTTTTTTTTAAATTGTTATAACATTTACCAAAAAAAAGAAGTTACAAATCTTATAAACTCTTAATCTTTACTTAGACGACAACGACCACGACATTTTAAGCTACTTGGCATAAGAAACTAATTTTTTTAAAATTTGAGTTTGCTTAAATTGTTGGTGGCGATCTATTAAATCAGTTTTGGATTACCTTTTTTTTAACAACAAATTATTCCGTGGATTGCTTTATTTTTATCTGAAAGACTAAATACCAATTTACATGCGTTTAACTCAAAAAATACAGACTTTCATACAAACTTACATCGCCTATTCTAGATGTCCTTAGGGGTGGAATTTCCAAAAATCCTGAAATATATATTTATAATTTTTAAGTGAAAGGCCATATACTAATTTTCTTGCGTTTACCTCAAAATTGTCACACTTTTCATACAAAATTACATCCCCTATTTGTCACCCTTAGGGGTGGAATTCTCGGAAATCCTGAAATAAATATTTTTTATTTTTAACTGAAAGGTAAATACCAATTTTCATGGGTATAACTTCAAAAAAGTCGCATTTTTCATACAAACTTACATGCCCTACTTTACGCCCTTAGGGGGGGAATTCTCAATTATTCTGAAATTTGTATTTTTAATTTTTAACTGAAATGCCTAATACCAATAATCATGCGTTTAACTTAAAAATTGTCACATTTTTCATACAAACTTACACCCTCTATTTTACGCTCTTGGGGCTGGAATTTCCAAAAACGCTGAAATATATATTTTTTATTTTTAATTAAAAGGCCAAATACCAATTTTCATGCGTTTAACGTAAAATTTGTCACATTTTCCATACACACATACATCCCCTATTTTTCACCCTTGGGGGTGGAATTTCCAAAAACCCTGAAATACGTGATTCTTTATTTTTAACTGGAAGGCCAAATACCAATTTTTATGCCTTAAACTTCAAAAACGGCAAAGTTTCATACTAACTTAGCGCCCCTGTTTTACCTCCTTAGGGGTTGAATTTCGAAAAATCCTTCCTTATTCCTTGTCTACATTATAAAACAAACATTTGTGCAAAATTTCAGCTTTCTAGGTCTAAGGGTTTGGGCTGGGCGTTGATGAGTCAGTCAGTCAGTCAGGACTTGTCTTTTTATTTATATATAGATGTTCATCAGTTGCCTGGTTGCCATAGTACAGGCTCTGCCTACTTTGGGATCAGATGGCAATGTGTTAGTTACTCCAAAACATTTCATCTTTACCCGTTAACTAATTATGGCTTCGGACGATTACTTTAAATTGTCTTAACCTCATATCCCTTGTAAAGAAAAATACCAAATCATCCTAACGCTGCTGATTACAAACTTGTAGTTAACCTTCAACCATACTAGTATTTTTTTCACAGAAATTACACATGTGCGTTCAGAGTTTCAAGGTAATTAGTGCTTACTACTCTAATTGGTAGTTCAGATTTGTTATTAATTCACGGTATAAATAAGCCGAGATAGCCTAGTGGGTAAATACACCTTTGGACCAATCGTATGCTCGCAATCATAGACTCATGTGTTTTTCTATGATTTCATTGGTCGAATTCTGTAGAAAGACATGAATCATTTCCTGGTTTTGGTCGTTTTTGTATGTAGAATTAAATATTTCCTGGACCGTTAAGTAGGTGTGAAAACTTACAAAACATTCACATTAACCTTAGATATTTCTATCCAAACTTTCATACCCTATTCCCTATAGCTATTTTACACCATTGAGGGTAAAACGTTGACAAACGTTTATTTGTATCGAATCAATAGCCTAAAAAAATAGTGTTAAGCTTCTAGCTCATAAAATTACGATACTTCCATACAACTTTTCATCCCCTTTTTGAACCCCTTAAAACCCACTTCTTGCATTAAAATTTAGTCCTTTCTCAGGCTCTATGGGTACTATCTGTGTATCAACTTTCATTTAAATCAGTTCAGTAGTTTTGGCGTGAAAGCACGACATACAGGCAGAGTTACTTTCGCATTTATTTTATTAGTCAGGATGGACATACTAATCAGGAATTAAATTTTTATTAATTTAGTTTAGTATGTGCGATGTCCTAAATACGTCCATGAATGGACTTACCGGTTTGTGCCACCAGCAAAGTGGTAGATGAGTCCGAATATTATGTAGACGGCCCCGAATGCGACGGGCTGGTAGATATGCAGCAGCCGGGTGGGATGCGCGGCGCTCAAGAGCAGCAACAACATTACGATGGAGTTCAACCCGTGGACGGCCACATCCAATCCATGGTTCAGCTCCTCTTCGACGCCGGCTACAAATATAAAGTAATGTATTACGCTGGGATAAATCACAATTTTGCTAGAGTTGTTGTATATAAATGAAAGATTTCATAAACTCACGCAAAAACAGGTGAATTTTCCATAAGTGTTAAACCCCGTGCCTCGGAGTGTAACACCGCCTAGTTCCAAAGTTTTCTAACTCTTCTTTATTTCTTTCTGATAAAGTAGTTAAATGCGTTTCAGGATCCTAGGATCTTGAAACGCATTTAACTACTTTACTTTTACTTTATTTTACTATAACTTTTTTTTTAATTAAATAGCCAAGATCCCCGGGACATGGCTGAGTCTCACCGCTCAGTTTCATTTCATTTTATGCCCTTTTTTGATCCTGCAACTCCTGCTTACAGGAGTTGCAGGGGTGGGGACTTGTCCCATAAGTTCAAGATTCTGCGCTTGGAAAATCCCAAAGACAATATACATATATTTCGGCATAGAAGGTGATGTAAGTACTAACCTTCGTACAATAAACTCCAGTAAAAGATTGTGATGAGAACAGCGCAGGGCGCGGCGATGTTGACCAGCACCCAGTATGTCTTCACGTACCATGGCAGTCGGAACTCGGTGCCTTCACGAATTCAATCGGCAACATGTCAAAAATGAAGTGTTTTAAAAGCATACATCGACTTCTAGTTATCTTATAGACAACTGATTGGAACAAAATTAATATGATATCTTCCGAAAAGATGTCCTATCATTAAAAAAGATTTTTGTAAAATATTTCTCTAACAACGGAGAAATTGCGTATCATATTTACAAAAACATACGATCGCAGACATAATCTTCTTCTTTAAAGTCGCTTAATACAAAGTTAAGTATTTCAATGGTACTATAATTATTAAGGTAGACTAAACTTTCAGATAGGCGGTTACTGTAGCCTATGACGCTTGTGATTGACATCACTCATACGCGTTGCCGAACCTTCTACCCAGTGATCTAACTTAGAACCAGGAGTACGTATTTTGTATGGTGGAAGAACTTCTCCAGTTGAGCTGCTCAAAGAGCGTAAGGACTATTTACTCTACCTCTCTAAAATATTACTACCACTTAGGGATCTTGTATAAATTACTAGTTGGAAGGGACGCTAGCTTTGTGAGTCCTGTACTCTCACCGCAAAAATTGGTGTATGTATGGGTGGGAATGCTAGCGTACCTTAGTACTAGTAATTTATCCCTAAGGTACCCAAGTGATAGATATAATACAAGACTTGTCGCCACACGCTCGGAATAACTATTGATATCTATTTTGAAGTTTGCACATGACCGTATTTCCGTGTGTCCCGGATTGGAATCAGCTATTAAACGGAACTAGTTATACAAAAGTGTAAAATGTTGACCCACTACCAGTTCATATATATATATCATTTAATATATAATGTCCTCCAAGCCAAATTTCGAACACAGCGGCCAGTCTCAATGGAGACTAGCCATCTGCGCGGGACATATTATAGTGCACAAGTGTGTGCGCAAACACAGGGCACTTTCTATTCCATCACGATGATGGGACGATCCGATGGGATGACTAATGACACGTCCGGAAAGAGGTGTGGTACGGACCGGTGACTTTACGTGATATCCGAGGCATAGTAATACCGCCAACTCTTGAACTGCGGGCTGACACTGAGAATTTTTTTCTCAGACTAAAATGTTCTTGATGCCATGTGCAGTCTGCCAACCCTGATTAGGCCAGCGCAGTGACTATAGCGTATTATATTCTATCTCATTGGGAGAAAATAGTAATGGTCTGCATTATTATATTATCTATAAAGGCAAGGTTTAAGAGAATACTCACTTATAGGTCCGTAGATGTAGCAGCGCGCTGACACCGCAGTAGCGAAGCCGGTTGCAAACAAGATGCTCGTCAACCCCCAGTGCGTCAGATAAATGAACCAATAAGCGAAATTTCCTTCCAAAATGTAAATAATGATTGAAGATAGTACAATTGCTATAGATGTCAGGAACAGTATTGTGCGCCAAATCAAAAGTGGCACGACCGACCGTGTCGTTTGCCAAGGACTCAGATAAAAGTCAGTCGGTCTGTGATGCTCTAATGTGAGCATAATAGACTGCGTTTCTTGTTTAAAATAAGTCTTTATAGCACTCATTTTGTCACTTACTGTGATTGTAACACTGCACACCCGTAAAACGTTATCGATTTAGGCGGACTGATAATAATGGATAACGTATTTTGGCTAAGTGAGTCACATCTTTATCTAAATGTAGTATCTACCAAAATATATCAAGTACAATAGTATTCATAGTATGATAATATGTATAGATGTCATTCTACGAAGTGAGCACGGATTCAACGGACATCACGTCTGCTCACTGCATCAGCAAGTGTATGAACTATATCTTGATCGTATATTGATGGACATGTTTGGCACACCGAGTTGTACTACTATTTATAGTTATGCTATGATATCAACATGTTGAATGCATGTGCATTAAATATAATGGACTTTTGATCTGACTGTGACGTGCATTAGATCAAATTCACGAGCCCATGCTTATATTTGAGTGTTTGGGTGGTATTTGTGTGTAAGATTTTTCATTGATTCGTTTTAACTTCATTTTATTGATTGAAACCTGTTTTATATACCACCTACCTACTTTATGTGTAATGGTATTCAAAAGTTATCTATTGGTAATATTAATTATATGTCAAAAATGTTCACATCGATACTATAATATCACAAAACAACTTGTTAATAGTTGGTAGGTACTCATTCCAAAAGCAAATATAATTAATAATTTAAACTCAACATATGTTTTACTGAAAAGAAAAAAATATATCAATTATAAAATTAGTCGTATGTGTAGCACGCACGCTCGGTAAACCAGCGTCATATTCCAAGGATTTGCAGTAGCCTACTGATAGAGAGTAGATATACTGAGGCCTTCGGAATAATTGGTTTTCAAGCGCAACAGCTTATCAGTGATACTAAATACTATTGCTAATGAACAGAAAGAGACATGTATAATACTTATTATGGGTGCCGGACAGTCACTGCGTAAACCCATAATGACCCTTATTCTGCATTCGTTTTAATCACCCAATCAGATAATAACTTAGTTAATGACCGACAAATTTTAAAAAAAATCGAAAAAAAAATACATATAGTGATTAATTTTGTTAACTTATAAAATAGACTTAAGTAAGAAGCCAGTCTGGATGAAAAATTTGGTAAATATTAATTTGATATATTATTTTGGCGACGCACATCAATTCGAAATTATGAGATAGCCTTGATTATAATATTTATCTTGTATATCTTACAGACAGTTTCTTGTCCAGTTTAAATAGTATACTGGATGATCATCCTATTCACATATTGCTCTTCTCGGTCACGTGAACATCGACATAGAACCGGATAATAGTAACCTTAATAGTAATACCATGGAATACTTCATCTACTGTAGATACTCTTTCAACTGCCACTCATTAACTACCCATGTCATTCTGGCTATGGTCAGTTAAAATATGGAAACTGTCTCGATCATATGCTGGTCCAAGTTGTATCCTACAATAACTTTTGAATTGTTGGTTTATCTCTGATCAAAAACAATTATACTAACATTATCAACCGCGAACTAAACTTTGAAACAAATTATCACTATATTTCGTTCTAAATGTTATGAAAACTGAACATTAAAATATATCCTAAATAACACCAATGAAACTGAGAAAACATTAATATCAAAAATAGCCACAACTGTTCAGAAACACAAACGTAATATGATTATAACTAGGAAACATGAAATCGAGAAGCCATGGCCCCCTTGAAATGTATTGAAAATAGAGATGCGCTACATACGAATCTAAAATTCACTATATATGTATATATATATTCTTCTTTTAAAAGTAACTTACACGCGTTTCAGTAACTTTTGTGATATTCGCCTTTGAAAAATTAAAGTATAAAGTAGTAAACTGTGTAAAAATTATCTTAAAAAGTTTACAAGTAACACCGAAGATTCAAACACCTGCATCTACATTAATCGTAATCTACAATTGGGCCTTGTACCAGATAGACTAAAAAAGCCATGGTTCATCTCATATGGTGGAAACGAATGCTGAGTCACCAACTACGGATGTACTTTCGACATAGGCAACATGTAACTTAATTAACGCACATCCTGAAAATAGTTTGTTCAGAATCGTTTACTGAATCGATTTATACCATTTTTACAATATGTAATTTTTTTCCAAAATAATTAAAACTACGGAAATTATTGTCATATTAATTTTGTACAGTCAAAACAAATTGAAATGGACCGTTAGTCAAAGTAATAAGACTTTTAAAATCGCAGTTTTATCTGTAGGTATTCATACAATTTCCATCTTTCAATACAAAATAAAGAAAAATAAACTTTATTCCAAGAAATTAATTTAGTGAATAACAATGCATATTCATGTTAAATTAAAAATTCAGTACATGTATTATGATTACAACATAATATTCTAATTGGGGTGTTTGAGGGTGTGCGTTAATTACGTTACATGTTGTATATATCTTGATTATCTAAATTGTTCGAGAAGATTCTTGACAAACAACTAAGAGCCTGGTTGCAAAAATATCGTATTATTCAATCAAGAAAAATACGATATTTTTGATGATCATGATGATCACATTATGATTTTTATCTTATCATCTGAAACACGTCTAGTGCCTACAAAGGTCTCCCTAAAGATCTCCAAATTTGCTACTTTTGCGCGACCCGCACTTAGCAGCTTCCGGCGCGATCCTACCACAATCAACTGTCCATCTTGTAGTCGGCCTGTCTACGTTGCGTCTTCCGGTTCGTGGTCACCACTCGAGAAACTTTTTGCCCTAGTTCTTTGTTCGCCTACGGATTTCAATTTTTCAGATTCGATTTTACAGGGAATCTCCGAACATAGTCCTTATTGTTCTGTGCAGGAACTTGAGCCTTCTTATGAGGTGAGCGACCACATCTCTGTTCTGTAAGACATAACTAGCAACAAACTCGTATTATTACAGTAAATCAAAATGTTTTGAAATAAAATAAAATAAATATAATAATTTAAAGTGCGATCAATACTTAATTTTAATCGATTTTGGAGTTTTCTGTTTTTCTGACTGTCCCATTGCTTTTTTTATAAAATGCACATCATTTGAACAAGTACTGATTGGATACAGCTGGTTTTGACACACATAACATTGACATTAAACATTACATACTTACATTAGACTCTATCTGGTTGTAACATTTAATTTTAGTCTCATCATAATCTGTTCGTTAAATTAAATCACATGATATTAAACAGTTTGACCATTAAGAACATATTTTATAAATTATTGAAGTTAGATATAGCTTCGGCTTCAATGCAAATATGATATAAATAATGTAGTTATTTTAAACGCAAGGTTAATATATTATCTGTTCTCATTCAATTTAACAAGATGTTTATTAAATTAAAACGCTCTCAGATTTTAATAGCACAATTATATACCCGTCATTGTCCAACTTTATTAGAAAAAATGCAATCATTTTTATTGTGTAGTGAGCCGCAAACGCAATAGATGGCGTTGTGAAATGGCCATAGCCACGGCCACGGCTATTACCTCCACTATTTTTGCTTAGTTCAAGTGAATGGAAAGAAAGGTCCCATTTAAATGGAGTATTTTTATGTTAGAAATAGAATATCAGAAATACGTACGTGGGAGTTAAAATGTATTTGCCTCTAATTAGTACAGACGCCAGCACATCCAGCTACCCCAATCTGTCAAATTTCTTTTATAGATTTTCAACTTTATCACAAAAGGATAAGGTTCACTTCCAAAAAGGGGCAATTTAAGGCTACGCTATATCAAGGGCAGCGTCGCCAAGCGATATCGAAAACGATTTTGCCTCTCCACTCGCAGACTAGATCGGTACATCCAAAATACAGTTTTCAATCGTTTACGTGAAGTGATTCTGCGTTCCCGAAGGACGCTGAGAATTCCACCTATAATCCACCATCGTCTCGTCCCAAGGTCCCGTCTAAAATGGGCTCGCAAACACACTAATTGGGAGGAAAAAGCCGTTGTGTTTACTATATGGGCCGGATACACAACGAACTAAGTTTGAAGGACCTGTGAACGTCAAGAACGTTAGGATTTTGAGAGGAAGTTCATTCTTTAGGACGGGGTTATTTTTACGCCCGCCTCGGGATGAAATAGGGTGGTAATATTATTACCGTCAGCCACACAGAAATGACTAATGTACCACAATCAAGTCGTGACACGAACTTTTACCAATGCACGATATCTTCCGTAGCCTGCTCAATGGCCAGACTTCAACCGAATAGTGCATTTTTCTGATTCGTTCTCACAGGGAATCTACGAGCATAGCCCTCCCTATTGCTCTTTGGATGACTCAGAGCCTTCTTATGACGTGAGCGACCACGTCTCTATTCTGTAATTCTAGCAAAAAACTCGTATTATTAATAAATATTGTTTAAAAAAAAGAGGGCAGTGATTGATGGATACTTAATGTTAATCGATTTTGAATTTTTCTGACTGTCCCATTGTTTGTTTGTTAAAACATGATGTAAACAAGTACTGATTTAATACAGCTGGTTTTGACATATGTAATAACAGTGAGTCTATCTTGTAACATTTAATTTTGGTTTCATCTTAATGTGTTGTTAAATCGCAAGATATTAATCAGTTTGACAATTAAGAACATATATTATAAATTATTTAAGTTAGATATAGCTTCGGCTTCAATTCAAATGTGATGCAAATAATGTAGTATGCATTTTAAACGCAAGGTTAATATATTGTCTGTTCTCATTCAATTTAACAAGATGTTTATTAAATTTAAAACGCTCTCAGATTTTAATAGCACAATTATATGACCGTCATCGTCCAACTTTATTCAAAGAAATACAATTATTATTATTGTGTAGTGCGCCTCAAACGCAATAGATGGCGTTGTGAAATGGCCATAGCCACGGCCACGGCTATTACCTCCACTATTTTTGCTTAGTTCAAATGAATGGAAAGAAAATGGAACCTCCATTTATAATGGAGTATTTTTATTCTATCAAATATTAGAAATACGTACGTGGGACTTAAAATGATTTGCCTCTAATTACCTAGTACCTAGCAATTTTAATAATGCCGTATGCAAACATTTCCGGGCAGTATAAATGCTAATACTTCTATTATATGTTAAATGAATGCCATATTTAGCAATGTAAAATTAATTTAGAATGTAATAATTACTCTTATTGTATTGTTATTATATTTACCTTAAAATGTACATACCACGTGACTGGCGAAGTATGTGTAGCAAAAAATTTAAATAAATGCTAACAACCTGTGTAAACCAAATTTCATATGAATAAATGATTTCTAACTATACGCGAGGCGCAGTGGATAGTACATCGGCGTCCCCGTGTTTCAGGTTCGAGTCCCGCACAGGACAGCCATTTGTGACATATATATATTGTTGTTTAAGTCTGGATAGTCGTTGTGGTAGTGAATTAGTAAAGTCCTCTCCGATACATTTTATTTATTTATTTTCCACAACTTAAATTTTATTTTAGTGCAAGGTCTAATAAAACAATTGAAATTGGTAATTTTTTCGATTTATTTTAGTATCAGAGTTGTTCAGGCCACTCAGAAAGCCTAAACAACTGTCAGTCCTCGCAACATAAGACAATGGCGACTAGCCATCTGCGCGGGACGTATTGTAGTGCACAAGTGTGTGTGCAAACATTACTCTCATCATCCGATGGGACTACTAGCGACATGACCGGAAAGAGGTCAGGCACAGACCGACGGCTGGATAGAGACCAAATTGAGCTCCACAAGTGCCGGTCTTGCGATGCCCGTATCCAGCGGCATCCCGCGACTGTTGTAATGCTTCAATGTGGGTAGACGGAGCCGAGACGAAGTCGGTAGGCTTTATTCTGGCCCCATACTGCACCGTTTTCCAGGCCGAGTTGGTAGCTATCGCCAAAGCTTTAGATATGGTACGGAGATATGGCTTGGCAAACGCAAACATACTAAGCGACTCACGTTCGTCCTTAGAAGCGATCGCCAGACCCGACAATACCCACCCTATCGTAGTGGAGATACAGGAGCTTCTTCGAGGGCTAGAAGCCAGAGATATATATGTGTCTCTGCTCTGGGTGAAGGCTCATGTGGGTATTGTCGGGAACGAGAGAGCTGACGAACTTGCTAAAAAAGCTGCTCTGACGAAAAAGTCAGCACCCACTTATGATGCGGTCCCCGTTTCATACCTGAAACGCCTAATTCGCCAAAACACCATAACTGAGTGGCAAAACAAATACACCTCAATGGAAACCGGAGCATTAACACGCTGCTTTCTCCCGGAAGTCAAGGAAGCCTACAAAATAATGAGTGCTATAAAAGTCGACAACGTTACTACCCAACTGTTGACTGGTCACGGTGGGTTCAGGGAATACCTTTGTCGTTTTCACCTGAGACCGGACTCTGGATGCGCCTGTGACCCAAATATACCAGAGACGGTACCCCACTTGCTGGATGACTGTCCCAGGTTCGGTAGATGGAGACTAGACGCGACCCAGAACCTGTCGTATAGACTTTCTAAAAGTAATTATGCTGACCTAATGCGTAGTAACGAGGACCGCTCCACGTTCTTAAAATTTGCGCGAAGAGTTGTGAGATCTGCGGCTAGGGCAAACGGTAGTACGGCAGTCTAGTCTAGTGATACGGCAGTTTAGTCTAGTAATTTAAATATAGTGTGGGTAATAATTTTAATTAACTTTATTTATATAAGAATCTAAATGCCAATTAGAACTAAACAAACTATGATACTAGTAGATACTTGTAGTTATAGAATACTAAATAAGTAAATATATGTTTAATAAAGGGACACAGGGAATATGGTGATGTGGAATTATAACTCTATTAAATGTTATGGAATTGTGACGTAAAGAAATAGAATGATATTAAGATATTAAATTAATGAAAATTGTATATTTATAACTTGTGCAATATGAATGTATAAATTTATTTGTAAGTTTGGAATTATCTATTGAAAATGTATGCAATGTAATAGAATCGCGTCTCATGGGGAAACAAATAATAATAAAAGTAAACAAAAATAAAGCAATAAAAAAGGAAGGTTTAAAATAAAACAAAAAGATTGGAAAAGGAATAAAAACTAAACCTAGAATCTAAACCCCTAGAAACAATGTTGCTGCAATAAAATAGCAGCAGTGAGCCGTCGGAGGCTAATTAGCCCAACAATAAAAAAAAAAAAAAAAAAAAAAATATCGTCGATAATTAATATACTGCCTCGTTGGTCTAGCGGTAGCGTGTTCAAACGCAGATAATGCAGGGCTGACGTAAAGACGTGCTCTCCGAAGCTTAGGGATAACTAGACAACGAAATACAGGTCTGAGATCGCAATATCAGATTTTTTTATGTACAGGTGCATACAAAACCAGTCTTTTGAAAAAAAGTGTTATTTGTATGGCACCTGTTATCTTCAATAAGCTGCCAAACAGCATTAAAGATCTCCCGTTGGAAAGGTTCAAAAAACACCTCACAGCTCTGCTAGCTGAAAAATGCTATTATACCTTGCAAGAATTCCTAGATGATAAGCAAATTTAAATTAATGCATCCATGTCTTTTTAGTTTAACACTGAATTTGCAAGCTTTATTAAGGCAGAATGTACAAGGATTCTTCAAAATGTATGTTAACAACTAATGTTTGTACCTACATTCAAAGAAAATAAAAAAAAATTCTATTCTATTCTTAGATCTCCAGGAGGTAGGCTGAGGTCCAGGGTTCAAATCTCGTGTTGGGCTAAGTGATTTTCGGGTTTTTCAGAAAAAAGAACTATTTCTCACTGTCAGCTCGAAGTCTCGAAGTCGAAATTTTTCTTTTTATTGAAAAATCCCGAAATACCTTTTGGCCCAGCTCGAGATTATAACACTGGACCTCATTATCTGCGGTTGAACACATACCGCTAGACCAACGAGGCAGTATAGTAATTATCGACGATATTACAACAGTCGCGGGATGCTGCTGGATACGGGCATCGCAAGACCGGCACTTGTGGAGCTCAATTTGGTCTCTATCCAGCCGTCGTGACGTGTTTGGACGTCTTTCGCCTGATATCATGATGATATGTATATTTATATATTAAACCACTTCTGATATCGTCTTTAGATTAACCACAGCTCTAGGATTTTCACTGTCGTGGTGTTGACTGTACCATCAGAGTTCTTATCAATACTGGTTGTAAATATAAGTAATTCAGGCACTAATTGATAAAGGTTCTATGAACTTATTATGATGTATGAATAAGGACTTGAACAAAACGATAGTATATGCCTTACAAGCACTTAGTAATATTCCTAGTGTTATCACTACCAGCGAAACTGTGCAAGGCTTGTTTTGGTAATTGAAGACAGATCAAATAAAGACATCTTAAGTATCAAATATTTTAATTTGGTACACGAGTTTACTCTGTATTTAAAAAAATTAAGACAAGGCATGCATTGTTCATATTATGTCATAATAGTAAAAAAGAAATATAAAAAAATATATGATTTTAATTTTTGATGCTTATTTTTACTATACCATATTAGGAACCAGACCAAGTGTGGGTCTCACTTCTGAGAAGTCTTAAAATACAATTCGTACAAACCATTACATTAAAGGTGTAAACGTCATGTTAGTAAAACCCTAATTAATGCGATGAAATCAAGCTGAAACCGTATGGTCAATTTATTAAAAGTGGATACCCGCCCCGAGTTTTTGTGGGTTGAAAGATTTTATTCTCACATAGCACTTATGTCTTCGAAAATTTCTTAGGTCCCCTATTTAACTCACATAGGGATAGAATTTTAAAATTTTGTCTGTTGATTTATTTTTCCCAGAGATTATGAAGTTTCGTTTTCATACCTTTTTAATGACGGACTTCCATACAAACTATTGTCATTTATTACACTCCGTTGGGAGTGAAATTTCAAAAATATCCTTACCTACTTATAACATAGATGTCATGCTTTACACTGTACTTTGCTGAATCGCAAGGTATAACATAAATAGTATTAGTAACTTAATGAACTTGATTTGCATATGAAACTGAACAATACTTGGCAGAGCAACATAAAAAATGCATAAAATTATATTAACCATCCATTAAAGAATTAAGACTAGCTGATGTATGGCGGCCAAAAGATTTTTTTTCTTATTTTAAAAACTAGTTTCGTTTAATTTGTTAAAAATCATACATAGATAGCGCTCTTGAAAAAATTTCTTTCACTTTATAGGTTATACGCCATGTATATAATATATATGTTATTGTACAGATATTTACCAAAATGATTCTTTTAGTTTTATAGGATTTTATACTTATTTCACCGTCCAAATAAGTTGTTCATATTTTTTTTTTATTATTTTAAAAGACAAAGCGAATAACATCACGAATTTTGAAATATTGATAACAATTCATCAGCATATCTTTTTTTTCTGCTTAAAATAATTAACGTAAACCGCAAATCCCGTCACAGTCATCTATAGATGACCAAACAAAATATGCCCGACACGCCACTGTACGACTACATAGCCGTGACCGTGCTAAAACGCTATATAATACAAATCATGTTTACTTCAAAAGAAATACAGACATATTATTCACGAGATATATTATTTGTAACAAATAATGTAAGTATTGAGTTTTCTTAATCTTTAACCCGGAGTTAAAAATCATATACATAGGCTTCAATCTTATAACGTCTTCTTTTTGTATCTCAGGTTATAAGTTAAGAACACGCAGTACTTAATTTCTGGGAAACAAATAATGTGTTTTAAGTTTTTTTGTTGGTGTGACATATTAGCGTTTAAACGGAAATATTACAATGTGATTTTTTATTTCTGAGATGGTTAATTCAGAATGGTTATCATCCTTTTAAATGGCGACGTGCCTTTACGGCACTTCGCTATAAACTTAGTTTCGTTATAATTGATGCAGAGGTTGCATACATTTTTACGAAACTAAGTAACAGCTATCATCTGCATACTAATTATTAGGATTTTGACAGTTAGGTTATCGTAATTAACCTTCACTTGGCTGGTTAGTGTAACATTTTAACGAATTACTGTAATAAGACAAAAATCACGTAATTTAGATTAACAAAGCTTAATCTGTTCCCTGTAAAATACGTGGAAATCTCTTTTGCTTTTCGAAAAAAGCAAATACGTCGTATAACTATGTCGTCCACAATAGTTTAGTTTAGTTTCGCAAGCAATTCAGAGGGCGTGCAGGTTCGTCAATATATTTTCATTTGATATTCTTCATTTGATCTCCATACAAATTCTGTTGCATATTATTGTTAATTAGGCTTAATACTGTCTAATTGATGTTTAAGACATCAGAGTCGCTGTACCGCTTGGCGAGAGCATCCCTTCCCACTGTGATGGCGACGTGAAGAAAGTGCATAAAAATAATAGCCACTGTGGAGCCCAGCACAGTCAGCGTAACTAGCAGCGGCTTCGACCAGTCCAACATGGGGTAGATGTACGACGTGCCGAAACTGTGGACCAAACATTGTGATCTATACTAATATTATAAAGAGGTAACGTTTGCGAGTTTCTGACGTTGTAAGGAGTAATCTCTGGATCTACTGAACCGATTTTCAAAATTATTTCACCAATAGAAGGCTACGTTATTGTGGAGTGTCATAAGCTATGAAAAAACGGGCAGGGACAAAAATATTTATAACGCGGACCGAAGTCCGCGGGCACTGCTAGTTAGATATATTTTACGCCGTTTGAGGAAAGGATATAATTCATAAACTCAAATTATTTATCAACTTTCTATAGGATTATTGATTGGAACAGCAATACGGGACGGGCGGGTTTGCGTGGTTGGAAAATACTTTCTTTTCACGCCGCAGGTCGTGGGTTCGATTCCCACGACAGATATTTGTGTGCATGAACATGTCTATTTGTCCTGAGTCTGGGTGTAATTATCTATATAAGTATGTATTTACAAAAGAAAAGTAATACTAAGTGTACTAAACTAAGCAGAGCTTGTACTATGGAAACCAGATAACTGATATACTACATTATCAGTTATCTGGTTTTCATAGTACAAGCTCTGCTTAGTTTGGGATCAGATAGCCGATTGTAAAAAAATATGTGACCATCGAATAAAAAATATATAAAAATGGGTTCTGAGCAAAGGAAAATCTCTTCCTTTTGGTCGGTTAAAGTCTTAAGAAACAAAAACTTCTTCTACACTGGCTGGTAAGAATTTGGTGTTAATAATAAAGAAAACCCAGCTTGTTAGTTCACCGGCCTAGCTGCGGTCTCGCTATGTACCGCCCATGGCGATGAGAGGCCTATAATTGACGTCTTAACGTGACCTCTTAAAGGCCTATTGAATTGCACGTGTAGCGTAGTGGTTAACATAGTCGCCTCGCCACTTTGTGTATCGGGTTCGATTCCCGCGCAGGTGTTCAACTACGTTTGTAAAGTACCCCGCGACACAGGGATTACAATCCCTATTGGGAGCGTTGTCGTTTAGAAGAAGAAGAATTGGGGCCATATTTTTAGATTCTGTCACTGTTGGGGGCCATTTATAACCCATTCAGAGTGCTGTTTCGCCAATCAAGTTTACTAATGATCCTTTTAATTCTGAAGGTTTCAATATTATATTACGCTTCCAATAGTTGCAGACGCAATATTTTTTGATTCTTTTTATGCAATATGTGTTTGTTCTTTATCTTTACTATAGCAGATATCTAATGGTAATCCGATCGATCCCGAAGAATATGACCTCAATTATTGAGAATGTTCTTAAGTTTACTTACGGACTAAGGGCACCAGCGTAGTAGAATATTAGACTGAACAGCATGTAGATAATGCCCAGTAAAAGGGGCCAGTAGAAGTGGAGCAGCCTGACAGGGTGGCGGGAAGCTAATATTAATACCAGCATCAGCACCGAATTAATTGCATGGACGAAAACATCCAGCGTAGGGTCCATCGCGTAATCTTCCGCTGAAAAAATATTCACAATTATTCAAGTGAAAACTCCTCTAGACGCGTTTTTGCTCGGGTGTGTTCATAAATAAACCGTCATGCTAGAGTCAGTAACGCTGAACGGGATTTGCTAGGCTCCACTTGATACCAAGTATATTCAGGTTGGTACCACACAGTCGCCAAAAGTCACGTTTATAGAGAAAACAGATTGACGTGCGATACACAATATAGGATAAATTGCCGTTTTCTAATTTAGGCCTAATAAAGTGTTGAGTAAGAATTATGGTCTCCAGAAAAATACTCATTAAAAATATTTATTACACGGTTTTGAAATGCAGAAGCCTGCTATCTAAGATTAACAATGCTATGTATCGTTAACCAGATCAACCAGACCAATTTTAATTGAGGTTGAATAAAATATTTTTATTAAAATGTTTTTAGTCGTCGAAGCTTTGAATAGCAAATAAATTGACTGTGTAGAATATATTACTTGTTAATTTTAGCAATATATTATTTATTGAGGTTGTATGTTTGTTTCTTTCGTTCAACTATGGAACCACCTTACAGAAATCAGTCCGAGTCCAGCAGTATTATGTTAATGTCCTGGGTGTGACTAAGGGCGCCAACGAATGAGAATGGGTCGGCAACGTACTAGAGATTCTATATGTGTAAGCTTACCATCAGGTGGATTTATGCTTAATTGCTGACTTGACAGTATAGAAAAATTATGGTAGCAAGATTCACCCCCCAAATTAATCGGTCAGAAGACTTGAAAAAAAAACGTAATAAAAATATTGCAATTTAAAAATATGAATTAGCGCTGCACGCACCTATGTCAGTTAAGAAGACCCAGTAGAAAACAGTAATGAAGAACGCGATAGCAATAGCCATGTTGTAGCACACCCAATACGCCTTTACGTACCATGGTAATCCAAACGTTGAATCTGAAAAAACAAGAAGTTTCTTTTTATAAGCTCAGTTTCTCACCTATTTCATAAGCTCCTTAACTCACTACGGAGTCTGTGCAAAGTCGGAAAAAGCATATTCGAGTAAGTGTAGTGGAATAAGTACAGTGACAGAATCAAGATTGTGAAGTGTGTTCTTTTTATTAAAATAAATTACTTCTAATGCCTTTTATAGAAAACTAATTGCATCTGTACTCCTTCTCCATATGAACTCTAACTGATCCAAATTTCATACTCCTCCATCTGCGCATTTTTCGTAAAATAGTTTGCTTCACGTATTAATATTATAATAAGCTCAGGTCATCTAAAATAATAAGTCAAATAATGTTGTAAAAAAAGGAAAAAGAAACACAATATTGGATCCTATAACGCAAGCTGCAAAAAAGGTTGTCAATCATAAATGGCAGGTCATATTCTCTCAATAGTACCTTATAAACCCAGACTTCTATTGAAAAAACTTGGATCTCCGTACAATACGGTTCTCTTAATTTAAGACTGAATTAATGTTACCTTAAAACGAGTCTACAGAAAAAAAAAACATAATTATGAACAGTAGAGCTCTCGATAGGAAGGAAGTATTGTAATTTACAAAATTACACGCTATTTTGATAACAATCTGTCATAGCGCTGCAATCTTGACGAAAAGTCAAACGTTTGCACGTTTAGTTTGTCGAAGAGTAATAAACCAATTGGTTTAATTTCTTCGCGTGGCACGCAAGTCTATGAAAACTACCTTGATGCCCCATATAGTGACTTTGCTGATGCAAACGCATATTATTCACTCGATTAGCAGCAGTGCTTAGAAATATAGACCTAGCAAAAATGTATACATACAAAATTTAGGTTTAAATTGTCTATTAGTTTGAGTAAGTTTCATGCTAAATATTACTCATTTTATGATAAGAAAATCCTTTAATCACTTGATTATTATTTTTGGTTTTTGGACGACTAGAATGAGTCAATATACTCATTGTAGATGGTTACCTATATATTCCTAAGAGTTTTTCAGCAACCCCGACTAAAGTTGGGACGAATAGTTTACACTTCGAAGCACGGAGACGTTCAGAAATTCATTTGGAAAGAAAGAAAATATGTTTATTAAGTGTTAGTACAGATAATAAATAAAATAGAAAAAAATATATACCATAAATACGAAAGTTCTTCATAGTTAAAGAATGTGGGGCACAAAAATTACCTGTGCGAGTCCGAATTGTTTCCATATGGCAGTTCTCAGAAAATAAAGTAATATAACGCCTAGGTGCCTTGCTTATCCTCGACAAGTTAGAGCCAGTTAATTACTTAACAGTTTCAAATTATTAAATGCTTTTGTCCTCATACGCGAAGTACGATTAAAGTAATATTTTATTAAAAAAATAAATTTAATTTATCATTTAATTCAAGATAGTTAAAATTTTCATACTAGTCATTTCGTCATATATCGTCAAAGGAATTGTAGAGTTAATTTAAAAAGTAGGTATCTTTTTAGTCTCTAGAGTGGGAAATCATACATTTAGTCCAGTGAGTCAGGTATCTTTTTGGTATAAGAAAATATTATATTTACTTTCTCTCCTGCTTTGAGATAGAACTAACCAATATGTATTTTGACGGGCCGGTTGGCATGGTTGGTAGATAGATACCTCCAATTTACGCAGCAGGTCATGGGTTTGATTCTCACCCAAGACAAATATTTGCGTGCATGGTGGTGTAATTATCTATTTAAGTATGTATTTACAAAAAAAAGCAGTTGACGTATCAGTTATCTGGTTTCCAAAATAGCCGCTCTGCTTAGTTGGGCCTCGGATGGCCGTGTGTGAATAATTTCCCAGGATATTATTATTATGATTGCCTTAGAAAAGGCTAATCGTACCTACGATAGCCGGTGGGAACAACCCCGTCTAATCTATGCGACCACGACTCGCCTCTCTGCCCAAGCCGGGCACTCGGTGATATGTATGTATGCCTATCCTTGACGACACTTTACTGTCATCGATACATACTAACGCCCAAAATTAATAAACAATCCGCAATCTGGTAGTCAGTCCTATCTTTAGATTGGCTCTATCGTTATCTTGATCTTTACCTGCGTGCCAATAACCAATCCATCCATTTTTTGCCCAGAGATTGGGGTGCGATCCTTTCCCTCTGCAGCGTTCCGTTTTATGCAGAACTCGGTAACTCAGGATACAATTATACCATTTAATTTAAGAAGAAAATTATTTGTTAAAATATTAACGATAAGTCATCAATACTGACTTATTTATAGCTAGGTTAAAATTTTTTACTAGACGACTAGGGTATATAATAATAAAATGAAACTTAATTGGTCAAACATTATGTTTTGGTGGAACGGAACGTATCAAAATTTGACAAGCAAAACGAACGCCGGCCCCGTCGTTGCCGATCGGAACAAAAACAAACAAGCAGTTAGTTGTTTGTTTTTGTTGCAACGTATTTATAACTAATATACAAATATTTACTTATTAATAAATATAATACCTATAATGGATTCTAATATGATAAGCAATAATTTTTTTATTGATTTCTGTGTTTGTTTTACAAATAATTTAAACAGTGACATGAAGTGGTTGCCGCCTATTGTGTAAACAAAAAAATATTCTTATTATTAATTATTTATATGCAAAGCCGTTTTGGAATATAATGAAATATTTCACCAATTTTATCTTTAGAACCAATCGTCAATTCGCCGAATTTCTAGGATTGCAACTTTAGATTGCATTAGCTATCTAAGCTTATGTCAAAATTAATGGATTGGTTAGTGGCACGTGCAACCTGTCATTTTAGAACAGAGGCCTATCTTTTTCTATGATCCGTCCTCCCAAAGATCGCTCGTTCGGAAAGATTGCTTTTTCAATCTGTGGATGCTTTATTGGCACGGTTTAATAGACAAATGGATCGAAATTGCTGTCGTAAATAGCATAAAATGGATTAGGATCGTTTATTAATTTTGGGCGTAAGTCATTATTCACACACGGTCTGAATAATATCTCAGGATAATATCTGTGTGACATGTTAAATGCCAATCTAATTAGTCATAAAGGCGCGATTTTATTATAACACATATTTTCCCATTTTTATAATTATGATTAGTAAGATAAATAACTTCTATGATTGATTTCAGCTGTTTATCAATCTACGTATTCGATGAAACAAGAGAACGTAATAAGGTGATTGCTTGTGATTTGCTATATAATTACTAGCATGGTCGATCGTTCTTTTTAATCTTTCTGTCTTATCGAGGACTCAGTTATTACACACCGATTTAGCATGAACAGAAAAGATACTTTATTCTAATTTGGCATGCCCCTCCATCGCGTATTACAGTGATCCAGATATGAAGGTGCTCTAAAATCACTTTGAAGGAAATTAACACTTTGCCTATAATAATAAATAATATCCTGAGACATTATTCAAGCACGGCCATCTTATCCCAAACTAAGCAGAGCTTTTATTGTAGAAACCAGAAAACCGATATACCTACTCCTCGTTTATATACTGCTTTTCTTTTGTAAACACATGTCATAGACTCGGGATATCTGTCTGGGTGGGAATCGAACCCATGACTAGATTGACCCATGAGTGCTTTGCATGCGTGGGTTCGGATCCCATCTTTGTCGCCAATGACACGTCAATGAAAGGCGGCGGTTAGCGACAAACTGTTTTTTAACTGGAACAATAGTTACCTGGTAGCATGGATATTTCTTAGATACTTATTCGTCACAATAAAAAAGAATTATGATGGAATGATTGCGACAATTCACTTGTACCTTTTATTCATGGCAGGGGCCACTCGCAAATGGTATACCTATACCTACGACAGGGTATGCTGCACTCGGATCGATCATACCTAACCTGCCGTGGATTCCTCTTGGAACCTGAAGGGGCAGCACCGGGAACGCAGAATTGCCGCTCCAGTGCACCCTTTGGTGCCATTTCCATGTGTCCACACGCCCTATGAGGATAATTACGTGTCCTCCTGGGTTATTGGCATGTTATTGGATAACGGCACAGATTGCGCTACCAACAGAGTCTTGTCAGAGCTGCTTGCAAGTGACGGCAGTAGAGGATACTACATGAACTGCAGCCGCAACCCTGAAGAGGGAGTTGAGTTAGCGGGTGCCGCCACCACCAAATGCCTCCCTATTCTGCGGCTCTCTTCCGATCCTGCTTGGCGGCCTTCTATTGGGGTATGATTGCCTCACAAAATGAGACTACGGAGCCCCATTTGTACCTAAGATTGCCGGTAGGAACAATCCCGTCTAATCTACGCGACCTCGCCTCCTAGCTCAAGCCGGGCACTCGGTGACATACAGTATATGACTATCCTTGACGATACGTTACTGTCATCGATACATACTAAGAATGTCGTCTTCAGGGAATAAGACTTACAAAGAGAGGCCGCTCGGCGTGGTTGGTAAAAACTTGCCTTTCACGCCGGAGGTCATGGGTTCGATTCCCGATTGTGTGCATGAACATGATTGTTTGTCCTGAGTCTGGATGTGACTATCTATATAAGTAGGTATGTAAATATTTACGAATGAAAAGTAGTATATGTAGTATACCAGTTATATGGTTTCCATAGTACAAGTTTTGCTTAGATTGGGATCAGATGGCCGTGTGTGAAGAATGTTCCAGGTTATTGTCAAGATTCTTATAAATAATACATGTCATCCTTAAAAATAATTCCTTTTCTAAATTCTTTATTACATTCATCACATCACACCATTTTTGTAGAATCATCATAGTCCAGTGCTCAAATGTCCTTGTAGTCCTTTATTGAGCCATAACGTTATTTATGAATTTAATGTGTATTAAAATACCTTTCAGAGTATGGTAGTCAAACTATCAGAGATAATAATATTTTAATATATAATATATTTATAGATATAATATAGGGATAGAACTGATTCATAAAGTGAATTACTTAAAACATTTGGAGCTTCATATGTTTATGACTTTACTAAATTGAAAAACACTGAAAAAATTGTTAATAACTTACCAATAGGCCCTTTTAAGGCCACTAATAGAGATACTGCAAACCCGAATCCAGATACTGCTGTTATAAGCACTATTCCCCAATGAGTTAGGAAAATAAACCATAGACCAAAACTAATAGTCTCAGATGTAACCACCATAGACGCTATGAGTATACTTAAACATCCTAGTAAAATGATAGCTCGTAAAGCCAGCATAGGCAGATACGACCGATTTCGTTGCCAACAACTTAAATGGAAATCTTCCGCACTTCCATGTTCTAAGAAAACACTTTGTTTTTGGAATTCCCGTTTGAAATAATTCTTTGTGGCCTCCATATTTTCGAGTAAATAAAATAATTTTGGAGCTCTTCACATGACCGACCGCGTCGCTTACCGTGGAACTACACTCTTATCATTGATAACGTTAGCCAATGAGTCTACTTTTTGGTGCGTAGGTAGGTACTACTATTTACACACGATACTTGCTATAATACTTAACTTAGCTAAGCTTAACTTAATTTTACAATGATTACAGCTATGTTTTATATAGGCAAACACAATCTAACTTAACAGCAATGAGTAATCATAGTAGGTATATGAGTAATCATAGTATATGAGTAAGTATTCTATTCGTTTTACTCTTACTTTCATATCAAGCAAAAGAAATTCATAGTTTGGCAAAGGCATCTCCAAGGATCTCCAAAATCGGCTTGCGTGACATTAGGGTTGGCGATTGCAGTATCGTACTCATTGTACACAGAGAGACGCTTCGACAAACCCACCTCATTATTACACACATATCATTCAAAATATCAAACACTCTGAGTAGCCTTAACTCTTGTTTCATGCGGCATGCCCGAGAATAACCTAAGCAGCAAGAGCAGTCAAGTCTCGACAGGTGTATGGTAAAACCATACATATTATATTCTCAGACAGTGCTTCTGTACTTCAGGCGTTAAAGATCAACCAATTTAACGGTTGATTCATCCCGGAGTGCCACGGTGCACTCGAAAAGATATCATCGAGCAACGAGGTCACATTACAATAGATATTTAGGAAATTACATTGTAGACCAGTTATCAAAAAAGGATCACTGGGACCTGAACCAGTTGTATCCATACTTTCAAACCACTGAAAACGTGGATGCGCGAGAAAACCACACAGTAATATAATAATAATATCCTGGGACATTCTTATTATTATGTTACTGTGATTGGGATCCCACACTAAGCAGAGCTTGTACAGACGCCAGCACATCAAGCTACCCCAATCTGTCAAATATCCCCAATTGAAAGTGTATATGCTTTTGTGATAAAGTTGAAAATCTATAAAAGAAATTTGACAGATTGGGGTAGCTGGATGTACTGGCGTCTGTACTATGAAAATCGGATAACTAATATACTACATATGATGATGATGATGTCTTACCTGGTAAAGCATGGCATGCTTTCGATGCATGCCTGCAACTCGGAAAAAAGATGCGCTTAGCGATTCTCTCTTCAGGCATTCTTGAGATCTCTCATTGTGTGGTGTGGGCATATTCTGTCCACACATTTTTCTCTCCTGTATTCCGATACCGCATTAAGGCTATCGGCTTTGTAGGATAGTTTGTAGTCTAAAAGTTTTTAAATATTTCAACTCACACTATCTAGCTATATATAACTCCATAGCAGTTTAAAAATAATATAAAATCCATGTATCCAGGAAACTAAACTTTTTCATTATCACGTAACTATTAATTGTTTGACTTCCAATTATATAACTTTTCCGGCGGGCAACATGAATTTTGAAAATATTTCTTTCATACAAACCTCCTCCTGAAAATTGCGCTAGTACAGAACAAAAAAAGAATGCCAAATCCCTTAAGGTATTTTCAACTGATGTTGGCAATTGATGTTTATTTCCTATCTGTCTCGATCATTCCGATCTGTTATTTTTCTGTTACAGTGACATAATTATCATATCATTATTTTTAATATGACTCAGTTACTGTTGAGAAAAGTGTGCATGTATCTAGGAAAAGATGTAAGGAGTAGGATGAATTCGTGCTCACATAGATAACTCGCTTGTTACTAGGAATATAACATACATTGCGTCGCTTATAGAGCAAATGTGAATATGTTAGCTGAACTACGAGCCTAGTACGCTCCTCTTTGTATCTTAATCAGTAAGTACTTTAATCATCAAATCAAATTGTCTAATCAATAATATTGATCCAGCGCATGTAGACGACCAAACAGGATTAATTGTGATAAGTGAATTACCTTTTAATCTTTGCTTCAATACCAAGCGGCTTGTAGTAAAAATCGGTCAAGTGCGTGTTGAACTCGCGAACCTAGGTTTGCTAATCTTCTATAGAGGTATAAATAGTTGTTTAGCTATAAATCCTAGACAGCATAACTTAGTTTGTTTGTGATTCCTGACATTTAATTTGAACTCAGGACCTCATTTGCTGCCGGTGTATACGGTGTTCAACCAAATTCCTCAAAAAGTCAAATTCCACATAAGTACAAAAAGCTAGCTAGCTAAAGAAGCTATATAAACATGTATCAAACCAGAAGAAAACTAGAAGAACTTAAGATGAAAGGATGCGTAGACACAAAGTAAAAGAGAAATAGTTCATTGAAATTATGTTAAGATTCAAAAGGAATACTTAAAGTAAGACTAGTAATGCCGTAACTAAGTTTTGATTGTACACAAGGTGTCGTTTCCAGTACCTAGTACTTACCATAGTAGACGCCCATGAGAAAACGATGCATGGCTGGCTTCAAAGTATGGTCACCAAATGGAAATTACTTTATTAGATCCCACAAGTAAATATTTGTAATTTTTTTTGTGTTATGCACAGTAACGCTTTTTGCATAGTAGAGTGGATCACGGTCCAAGGGAAGAGGTATTAGATCCTTTATACATTTTGTTTATAAATAAATAAATAAAAAAGGTTTTTATTCACGTAGACTTTAAAAAAGCGCTTGTAAATAGTCAGAACATGTTTGTAGTCATATAGTTGTATACATTACCTAGATATTATTTCTAGTAACATAGATATTTAGGTACATCTTGTATGAAAACATTTATAAAATTTATTTTATTACAGAAATGATATTTAGCTAGCTCGTATCAAGTTATTGTCAAGAGATTATGTTAAATTATCTAGTTTAAGTCTAATATTTTTACTACATATTGTCAATGGTTCTGTCTATATTAAAGGTATTATTATTATGACGGACCTTGTGTTAATAACGACGGTCGCGCTTTAATGCTACCACCGGATCCAATGCGCCCCAACTGAGAAGACCCAGCGAAACAAACTCAGTGGGTTCATCTAATACCGGTTTCAACACGACCCAGTTGAGACGGTCCGGCGAAACATACTCAAGCGGGCATGAACACGGGATTTGGTCCAATTAGAGTAATTATTTAGTAGGCAAACACAATATATGCTCGATCGGTTGTCTGAATGCTTATTATTTTAGATTATATTTAGGTATACAAAAGAAAAACTTCGAAACAATAACATTATTCATTTTGAGACAGAGTCAATAATTTTAAATTAAGTATATGATAGCAATCATTTACAGATAGTTCACGTAACACAGCAGATCAGTCATGTCTATATGGCTACAAGATCTCCAGCGAGCAATGTACAGGTAGGAAGTGAGAGCCAGACGTCTTTGTCATCGATGTACTCTTTAGTGGTGTAATAACCCCTAGCCATAAGTACACGTTTAATATGTGTTTTAAAACTTGTGTCAGGCAGATCAGTAATTTGAGTAGGAAGCTTGTTATGAAACCTAATACAATTTCCTAAAAATGATTTATTAGTTTTGCTTACTCTAAAGCCTGGCATGGCTAGTTTGTTTTTATTCCTAGTATTTATATTATGCAGTTCACTTTTCTTTTTATTTTTTCTAACAAACATTATATTCTGATATGCTGCATACACCATATAATTTGTTCATGATATGATGTCAAAAAGGTTTATAAAATTTTCAGTGCCCGCGCAGTATTACACATTAGAACTGAACGGCATACGTTTTGTAGGAGCAACTCGTGAGTTACTTGCCGTTTAACGAGGACGAGTTTGGCTTTATTTAACCTAAATATCTTGTAAATAAAGCTACTAGTGAAAGTTTATACCACCACACGTCCCAAATTTTCCTGGCTTGTCGTAAACTTGTATCTACGAATGTTAACGTAAACTTTTTGAAAAAGTAAGTCGAGTCGAATTTACAGAAAATCCAGTACCAATCCTTGTCTGGTTAGAAAATGGTCAGGGGATAATATGCTTTTCACATTTTGATTCTCAATGAAAAGAGGTGGTCTCTTTCTGTAAATTCGACTCGACTTACTTTTTCAAAAAGTTTACGTGGTCTTGTTACTGGACATTCTGTAAATTCGACCTATAGCAATTTACTCATAGCACAGGCACAGGATTTTGGAGGCGGTGATTGCATGAATTTCTGCATCGTCGTACGTTGGTTTACAAAAACTCTGGGTTTTTGTAAACCAACGTTTTGTAAGCCACTAAGTAATATTGCTTTTCCTGTTGGAAGATGTTTATTGGTAAAAGTAGAGTATAAATATCCAAGCCTAGATGAAATTACAAGTTTTGTTGCCATCCAGACTAAGAAATCATTAATAAAGAGAGCCACTTCAAAAGTGTGTACTGTCAATTAAATATTAAATAGTTCGTGTGGATGAAGTGTTGGTTGTATTTTCATAAGAATATTCAGTAGTAAGAAATACATGTTGGTAATGATGATGCTGTGGTGATCGAACCTGAAATACATACATATACAAATGCCTTTTTCCCAGATGAGTAGGCCAACGGATTTCCATTTCCACACATACTTCTCACAGCTATAGTGTATTAAAATCTCATGCTATAGCGTGATAGAAATCTATACCAGGATGAAATTCCTGTGTTAGATTGGCTGGATGCGAGTAGCGCAAGATCGGCAGTTGTGGAGATAGTCGGGAGAGTCCTTTGTCCAGCAATGGCAAAAAGCAATTTATTATTATTATTGTTTATATTAATGGAGGTGTTTAGGCTGATATGATGATGATGATTGGTTCTTGTTCATAGGAATATGTTTAAAGAAAATTACATCAATACATTACACTTTTATTCACGAACGTTATAAATAGCATTGTTAAAACCGCTAAAAACTAAGACCACTTAATAACTAAAATCACAGTGTGCTTTGAATATAAAATTGTAAAATTTACAATTCTCTACCTTTTGCGTAACAAAAATATCAATGAATATTCTAAGTGTACGAGTATTTGCAATTTTGATTGATTAAATAACATGTAAAGCTTCATCTTTTAAGCGCAGATTAAGTACTTCCACTATGTAAAAAATAAAACATGTGTATTATTTCGTCTTGAAATTTAAAATGTTTGTATTGATCTCAAAATAAGAATTTGTTTCAACTAAAGTACTTTAATACACAATAATATATAGTCGCTGTACTGTACCTAAGCAGGACAGGCACTTCAGAGCCAGAATTGTCTGGCTCTGAAGTGCCTGTTCATAATATTAACCCTTAATTCGATAATGGTATATTAGTTACCACCTCTTTTTGAACTCTACTACGTTGTAATAAGACCTAAAACCAGTGAATTATAACATATGCTATGACCGCTTAAGGGTTAGGGTGCAAGAACTGAATATATATTAATATATATGGCAATAGAAAGTAAAAAATAATGTATTTTGAGATAAATACTAAATTTTTGCACTTCAGCTTCGATGGGTTAAGCACCTAATTAGCATAATTTCTAAAATCTATGGAATCAATCTCTTAAAACTTTTCCTTTCTGTTTGTTCGGTGACCGTGATATTATAGAAATAGGATCATGAAGAATTCATAAATTGCAATTACAAAAGACATTAATTTACAAAATTAAGTATTTAATTCTTTTACCAGTTACTTTAATGTTAATTATAAGTTTAATGTCAGCCCGTTCCAAAATAATATCACAGTTTAACTTTGCTACATATTCATAAAATTATCGGTTACAGTGGTATTCCTTATTTCTCTGTTATTGTGCTGTAGGTATTCAAAAATCTTGATTACAACATATTCATTTTATGTCCAAATACCTAAATTTAATTGGACAGTGTTTTTTTTACTGTCGTTTCTTCAATCATGTTTTAAATTTTTCTTTTCAAGTTTAAGTGATGTTTTTATACCTTTTTCCAGGACCTCATAGATTTATAGATAATATAAATTACATTAAAAACTAGTCTTGAGAGCCATAAGGGAATGAAGTCATGGAGTGGAGTGTATAACAAGTAAGGGTAAGTGAGTAGTAATATAGTTACTTTTTGTTAATATAATAGTTACTGAAACATCCTTGAAATAATGCACTATCTTATTAGATCGAAATCTGTTATAACTGTGGTTTACAATATTTGTATTACGATGGAAATGTTCGCTTTTTTCCCTTTATCTGACTCTTACCTTGAACCAAAATCAATTAAACTAATTCCATTACGATCATTACACTTCATCAAACAGATTTCAGTTCTGTCGATATCTTTCAATTCGATAAATCAATACTTAAGCAAAATAAGCGTCGGATTAAAACTTGCCGACTGACACGGACACAACAAAGATATTATATCAGTTTGACAGTCTTAAAAATACCCTTTTTATGAAATGAAATAGATGTAATAAAATTTATATTAGTAGCTTCGTAACGAACTGAGTATCGCCGAATTTCCACCAGACTTATTGTTAGGTAGCTATGACAAGTTCAGTATGTTGTGGCATTACACAAAGGGCATTTGATGCTGGTATATTCTTGCCGTGGAAGCTACTAAGTAAAAAACTAATTCACTCACTATACATCTGTATTTTACTGTAGAAGTTTCAAAGTAAAGGTGGTCTAAAACTCTAACAATTAAATAAGTAATGGAATCAGGCGTTACTTTGAGGAAATCCATAACAATCAAAATAAAAAATCAATATGTAGTGTTAATTCCGCTAATTGTCAGTTTAATCATGCCGGGATGCAATTTGCACCGCCCTCCCGCCCGCAAAAATGTACACATGCAAGAAGGACAATATAAAAAAGCAAATTACATGCGCCTGTACGATATTACGAATATTGATTTTTTATTTTGATTCTAACAATTAAGGAAACCTAAGCTAAACAGCAAACTGTTTTGAATTTCGGCGGAAGGTTAACTCGGAACGTTTAATTTAACGGAATTGTGTACTTTTATTGTAAAATGTTCTTTATGCCACATACATATACGTCTTATGTTTCAATGCTACAGATCAGAAATGAGTTTGTTAATGTGTTATGCCACTAAAAATTGGTCTCTGTTGTCCTAAGGAAGTCTATGGCTGTAGGGTTTCTTTAAAACTAACTTATAACAAAACTATGTGAGTTGATGATATCATGGTGTAAATCCATCGTTGTAAACTCCAGTAGGTTCCATAGACCGTCTCTTGGCGATGGTGTCGCGGATAGTAGCTATGCCAACCACGAGCAGGTGCATCAGCGCTAGGAACAGTGCCGTCAGGGTGATCACCACCAATGTCTGCTCCGGCTTCGACCAGTCCACTACGGGGTAGATGAACGCATTACCCCACCTGAAAAGTAAATTTGAACGGTATTTATATTAAACTTGCTGTGCCCCTCGGTTTTACTCGCATTAAACGTTATAAATTATAGTCTTTGAGTTAATCCAGGGTGTCAGCTAACTCCATATCAGATTTTATTAAAATCGCTCAAGCCGTTTAGACGTGAAGAAGTAACAAACATACACACTCACACACTCACAAACTTTCGCTTTTATAATATTAGTAGGATTTAGGAACAAACTCAAGCTCCAAGCCCTATACCTAATTTTTTTTTATATAACTTAGTTTCAAACAAGCATACGGTGGGCCGTATGTTTGTTTGAAACTAAGTTGTATACTGTATAACTAAGTTGTATGCCGCTGATGTTGCAAGCGTTCATAGGCTACGGTGACCACTTACCATCAGGTGGGCCTGATGGTAAGTGGTCACCGTAGCCTATGAACGCTTGCAACATCAGCGGCATCATTAACGCGTTGGCGACCCTTTAGGAACATTATATCTTCATTTCCAATTCCTGAATATCAGGATAAGCATTACACTTGAAAAGGTAATAACCACCAAGGCTCGCTATTTCTGGTCAAACAGTGTATTCTATTTTAAATTTCCTGGTAGGTACACCGTAGTAAAGTCAGAGACAATAGACAAAAGAAGCAAAGGCCAGCGCCTTTTTACTTAGGTAATAAGACCGATTTTAGAAGCACAATTTTACCACTGACGTGGTGTTGACGTTGTAAAGTAAGGGCCATAAATTACTTCTTATAAAATACCTGATAAGATATAAACACAAGTCGAAAGGATTTAATTGATTGTTTTAATAAGCATATACAAGGTCAGATCAAATTTGATGATGGCCGTGACTCAGCTGGTAGTGAATCAGCCTTCTGATATTATAATAATATCCGGGGACATTATTCACACACGGCCATCTGATCCCAAACTAAGCCGAGCTTGTACTATGGTAACCAGATGACTGATATACTACAAATACTACTTTTTGTAAATGCATACTTATATAGATAACTAGCTGTGCCCCGCGGTGTTACCCGCGTTAAATTTTTATAAATTTTCTTTGCTATAAACCTAACGGCGCCCGAGACCTTTCCAACGAATGTAAAACCGTGGAAATCTGTTCGTGCGTTCTGGAGTTATAGCGTCAGGAAGGAAAACCCGACTTATTTTTATATAGTAGACTAGCTGTGCCCCGCGGTGTTACCCGCGTTAAATTTTATAATTTTTTTTTGCTATAAACCTCACGGAGCCCGAGACCTTTTCAACGAATGCAAAACCGTGGAAATCGGTTCGTGCGTTCTGGAGTTATAGCGTCAGGAAGGAAAACCCGACTTATTTTTATATAGTAGATTACACCCAGACTCAGGACAAACACACATGTTCATGCACACAAATATTTGTTCTGGGTGGGAACCGAACCCACGTCTTTCGGCGTGAAAAGCAAGCATTTGCCAACCACGCTAACGGGCAGATTGCGGAATCGGTCTACGCCCAAGAAAAATGTGCATTAATGAACATGTCAATACTTATATATGTATATATATTTATGTGTATAGTTTCTAGTATCCATAGCAGGTACAAGATTTAATTTGGGCTATGTGTGACATGTCTTAGGTATTTTGTTTATACTTAGTCAAAAAGTAAGATTATTTAAGAAAGGCCCTATGAAATTGTTCAGTGCAGTTCTTATATGTTTAACTACTTCAATTTTAGTTATTGAAATCAGTGAAAATTAGATTTTTACGTGGTGAGCCTATGTGGCTTTCGTAATAAGCTATCGCTAGCTACAAAGTTTCATCAAATCCGTTCCGTAGTTTTTGCGTGAAAGAGTAACAAACATCCATACAACCACACAACCATATTCACGATCTTTCGCATTTATAATTAGTTAGATTAGTAGGATTGACAGTACGTGTGGCGCAGCGGTTTAGACAGGCGCCTCGCCGCTTTGTGTTCCGGGTTCGGCTCCCGCACAGGACAACTACGAGTATTTGTATGATCTATAAGTAGTTATTCTGAGCCTGGGTGTTCGTTGTGCCTGTCAATTATATGTTTAAAAAGTTCCCCGCGATACAGGGATTACTTATAATAGCCCAGGCGTTATCTGTAAATAAAAATATTATATTTTTTTTTCTGATATTACTAATAACTTAATCATAGTATCTCTTTCTTTATTCATCATTTAAAATATACAAAGAGCGGCAATAAAGCAAGCAGATTATTTTACGCATTGTACAAAGATATTAATTCGATAAAAATATATTTTGAGACTTAAGGTTAGTATATGGACTAATTTATTATGCATAATACCTACTGCAAAAATTATATATTTTAATCAATAATAATATGATAATATGTTAAATGAATAAATAATTATACAGGTCATTAACCTTGCTAGTTGTTTAGAGTAATAACAATGAATATATATATATATATATATATATATATGTATAATGTATTAATTAGATAGATATGATAAGTATGTGTACATAAATATTAAGATGACCTCGTTATATACAAATCGTGCATTATTTATTATAATTGATTCATTAAATTCATGTTTCCCACCCGTGTAGAACTACAACTACCAACTAAGATTTAAGATTAAACTTTTGAGATCAATTCTTGATTATCCTGGGACGTTATTCGCACCCAGCCATCCGATCCCAAACTAAGCAGAGCTTGTACTACCTATGGAAACCAGATACCTGATATACATATGCTACTTTTCATACTACAATACATAATTATATAGATTATTACACCCAGACTCAAGACAAAACAATCATGTTCATGCACACAAATATACAGATATTTGTGTGCATTAACATGTCTGGAACCGGCGAGTAGAAGCTTACTCACTAAATATGCTATCTATAAAGCTACTTACATACTTCTCGTATGGGCAGTGGTGGTTACCCTGTTGTCAGAGTTGTTCAAGCCGCCCAGTAGGCCCCCGATATGACTTAACGACTGTTGCCTAATGACTACAACTGGGACCGTCAGCATAACGTGCCCGCCGAAACTCGGAGACGCTTAGAAATTAAACTAATTTGGCGGTAACCCGTCTATGGGCTCACCGCAAGCCTAGTTGCTTAACCTCGCCAATCCCTTACGGACTGGTGAGTGCATCTGGCTATGAGCGCCTCATAATTAAAAACATATATAATTGTTACGAATGATGGCATCAGGAGTTCAGGGGCAGAAGTTATGGCTTGAAATGAGTCCTCTTGATTGTTGATTATGGGATAATTTGTATATTTCGTGTAAAAATTATAATTAGATAACAGAACCGACAATAATGCGCGGGAAGAATTCTTTTGTCTACGTTTCTCAAATTAGACAACTTTTTAAAGTTTTAAAACGAAAAGTGTTGCACAGATAACACAAAAAATTGTTTCTCAGTTTATAGTTTAAAACAATGCTATCTAGTGGATTTATTTGACACTAATGGCGATAGATAGCGCGATTATTAATTCATGACTAAAGTTGACTAGACTGTAAACGTTCGTACTATTTTACATTGTATACCCAGTTATTGATTTATTCTGCTTGGGAATCCATCAGAACCTCGATTTCGAAAGTGTGCCTATGTTTAGCAAACAACAATAGTACAAGTTCGGTACACGTTTACTTTTGCTAAACAATCACCAAGGTTTTACCCATGGATAGGTAAACTATAGAGCTCTTATGGCTCGATGTAAACGTGTTCCCTGCTGTTTGAGTAAACAGAAGTAAAACAATTCACTTGCAGGTAGGTACCACTTTGTACTGGAATATAACTAGAAATTCGGGTTTACTCATACCAAAAAAGAAATCATTGTAATTGTGAAGAGATAAAGAATGTGTCGTACTAAACGTACATTTAATTTAAGTTAATAATTAATATAGTTGTTTTGGGCGTCTTTTATACTCTGTGTAGATGTATTAAGGCATAGAAAATAGAATTAACATACAATTTCCCTGCTATACACTTAACTTAACTTTTATACTCGATATAACGTCACTAAATAATATATTTATTAACCCATATACGGAACTAATTTATCATTCAATTCTCTCTTTAATATGATGTACCGCTGACGATAGTTACAGTACTTATATGTATTGTTACTAAATTAGCTACAATTATAATACCTACGTAGTAAGTGTACTCAACTAAATTAAAGAATTTCATTCTTAGAGGACTTCATCTCAGTATAAATATTGTTTATGATGTATACAATCGATTAATCAATCAATATACTAATCGCGCTTATTTAGCGCTTACAAAATCAAATCTTCCAAATCCCTCGACACCAACTAGACTACAACCTATTGTCATGAAAGATAGCAAAGCATAACCTCAATTACGTGCTTTCAGATTAAATACACTGCTTTTTAACCGAAAACCGTAAAAAGCTGAATGAATTCACTATTGGCACCGAGAGTCGCGATGCTAAAAAGTGGCCATGTGCATTAAATTAGTTCTATTTCATGACAGCCCAATGTAATAGTGATAAAACACACACAAATTCACACCTTAGGCTTAGTATTCGATTAAAACGTATAATACGAGTATATTCGTATTCTAATATAAGAGCTACATTTCGAAAGATTTAATGTAGTTATTTGTTTATGCGTGATTATTTCACAACAGCGAAACAAAAATAAAGCGTACAATGACGTGCGTATATCATCCAAGTACAAGTGTAGCATACTAATAGACGTGCGGTTCTGTGATTTATTGTTTTACCAGAACTCAGAAACGAGGTAATATTTCTCAAGTAACATGAGAGTTCTTTATCACGACTTTAAGTGGCCTTGCGGTTTATGGCGTTCTTCGTGGACTGCTACGAAGTACAACTGAAGGATGGTAGATTTCTTACCGGAAGGATGGTAGATATATTTTTTTAATTTCTTTTATCAATCTATGCCAATAGATGTCTGCCCTGCAATACCAATAGTACTCGCATTAGTAGGTCTGGTTTCTTTTTAATAAAGAGATTAATTTTATAATTGCAATTGTACCTACAACAGAAAACTTCCCTCAACAAATGTTCAGATTTTCCACAATTACAACTGCAGTAGGTCAGCATCATCAATGAAAATGTTTCAAGTCTTGATGCTCTAGCACGTCCCGGCGATAGGTCAAGCCGCCTTTGAACTCGCAAATAATTAGCCACAAAGAAATTAATAATAAAACAAATACATTCTTTCTCTGCACAACAAGGTGGGAGAGAAATATTACGGAAACATAAAGTAGTAAAAAACATGTTTATGTCAAACTTAACTTCCCTTGGCGCAGCAGATAAGTCGATACATTTATTATGTGCGATTTGATAAAAACAAATAATATTATATTTATTATTCCTTTTGTTTTATTGTACGACCACGATATCACGCGACTTAGAAAATATATATTACCTACTAGCTGTTACATTATTCTTCAAACGGGCCTGTTGGCGTGGTTGGCAAATTCTTGCTTTTCACGCCGGAGGTCGTGGGTTCGATTCCCACCCAGGACAGTTATTTGTGTGCATGAACATGTCTGTTTGTCCTGAGTCTGGGTGTAATTATCTATTTAATTATGTAATTACAAAAGAAAAGCAATTATAACAATCTGTTTACTTATATAGAAATTTATGCTACACGTGCTTATAAATTTAAGAAGAAACTAATGCAGTATAATACAGAACATAGAGTTATAAGTTGAAATATCTTTTACTTTTTAATAATATAAACTGGATCAAGATTGTCTATTTGAAGAAGATAATTTGTGGAGAACGTAGTGTAATTAATGTATAATACTTTTTGTCTTAAAAAAATACTACATAGGTACTTTTAATTCAATGTGTTACTGTTTGTTTTCCCTTATAAATAAAATAAAAGTAGTATATCAGTTATCTGGTTTCCATAGTACAAGCTCTGCTTAGTTTGGGATCAGACGACCGTATATAGAATGTCCCAGGATATTTAATAATTTACCATATTTCTGTAAAACTATGACTAGAGTGAGTCCGTGATTCTACTAGTTTAACCGCACATACGTAACATTTACGCGGTATTTTTGTACTCAATAATCTCTTGAAAAAATGGTTATTACTATTTTTGTTTTAGTATTAAATAATAAATATTCTTCAATCATTCATGTCACATGGTCCGACACAAACATTCTAGACTTACGCGCAGTTTTCTAGAAACACGATTGATGTATATATTTGTTTTTACTTGACTGTTATTAGAAATGTTTGCTGTGCCCTTACCAGGGCTATGGAGATACTAATTATGTATTATAATCACAGCACCTAAACGTACAATGCAAATTAAAGAAATTGAAATGAACTTGGGTCTCTTGGCCCAATCCAAGTAATCAATAGCTGTGAGTTTGTCGGTGATCTTAAGCTTACTCGCTGAATGGAACCACGAGTCTGAGTGTAGACTTTGCCGCTTTAAAATATTTTAACGTTTGTATACAACGTATTTGGAAATAATTTGATGCCCGCGGCCACTTTGTACCATTGTACCTCTCGCTAATAAAAAGAGCTTCATCCTCATAAAAGCCTCTTAAAACCTTTACTATCCTCAACGGTACTTTTTAATGAAATCTTCCACTAAAAATTATGAGTTATGATTGTAGAATTAACCCCAACCAAGGTATTTTCAAGACGTTACTGCTGGGAAGGAAGGGAATTGTTCTAAAGAATCTTTTTTGAAGTTTACTGTTAAGAATGCCTTCACTGCTTCACGGAAAATGAAAAGGCTAACTACGTTACTCGTATAGTAACGTAATATTTGTTACGTCCAGTGAATCCGTGTCCGGTTACCATATGATGAGTCGTAGGTGTGTTTGTTTGCAGAGTTACTTATATAAAAAAAGATGTGACCACTAAATGTGTCTGAAATTTAAATTATAAGATTTTTAGTCACCCATTCCGGTACATGTATTATAAGGTCACACCCCTTACCATAATCTATTTTCTCAATTACTTGACTGAATGAGGTTGTCATATAGCAAAGTCAACAGTGACAAATAACAGACCAATAATTGATTGACCTTATTGCGATGCATTTAGAATTCCATTTGCATTAAAAATGTGTACTACGTACGTGATACCTTATGAACTTGAGTGATACGGCTGTCCATTGAACTTTAAAACAACGTTAATTGTTATATTGTGTGTTTTACGTACGGAGGTCCGATGGTTGCGACATCACCAATCGAAGATATTATTCGGTTCAGTAACAAAGAATTTTATGCCTACTGCGATCTTGAACTTTTATTTGTTCTCTAACGCAAACATTCTATACAAAAATGATTACGAAAATGGCTTTTATCATTGAGTCTTATTTAATTTTATTGAATGTCATAAGAGCAGATGTTCGCATGAATATATATTTATTTTACAAGTGTTTATCTTTTACGTCAAAAGTAGTTAGTTTTATAATCCAAGGTTTGATATGTATTTATTTGTTGTTATTTAAGATTGTGTTTTAATCTATGACATATTATATTACTTATTAAAAGCAGATTAGAAAATAAATAATAATAAGTAGCTCGTATTCATTGGTTACTTTTAAATGAATTTTGATATTGTTAGTTTTTATACAAGATTATACAGCACCATGGACCAAATATGAAGGTATTAAATCCAGTGAAGGTTGCGTTCACTGATTAAATCTATGCTTGTTAAAGTTTGATATCATGAATAATCTAGTATTATTAAGGAAATAATACTAGATGGGCAATACTTATATGACGAACGATAATGACGATGGTACAAGGGTCGCAGGATGCCACTGGATGAGGACAGCGCAAGACCGACTGTTGTTGCGGAGATCTTTGGAGAGCTTTAGTTTAGAAGGGGACATCTTTCGGCTGATATGATGATTCATGAAATATGCGATAGCTCAAATTTTCAAACTAATGAGGTTAACATATCTCATACTAATAAAACTTGAGAATGAAAATTGAAACTGATTTGGTAAGCGGTCCCGGTGAGTGCAATCTTCCAGTGGAGTAATAATTAAAAGCATGCAAGTTATACAGTACAGCAGCAAATGCAGACGTATGTGTGATTATCATAATTAGTGTTTTATATTCCTCCAGAATTCCATCGAAAAAGTATGACGGCTCGCATCATGTCAACTAAAGTGAAACATATTGACTTGTATCATGTACACAAGCATCAGACTTACAATAAGTAATTGAAGATAAAAACTTGTACCCAGACCCAGACGTCCAGCTCATCAGCGAAAACGTAGAATTATGAAATCGTGCTATATTGTCGTCGTGCTACTCACGAATGTAGTGCGCCAGCAAAGTAGTATACCATAATAGGACCACAATCAGGTGACTGAACTGTGGCGATCAAGCTAACTCCGCAAATATCAACACTGAATTCACGCCATGCAGCATAAAGCCTCAAGAGGTTATTCACGAGGGAAAATATGGATGCTATCGTTATACTTGTTCCTGTGGTCAAGTCTATGTTCCGATACTCACGGGTCATTGCCACCAGCGAAGTAGTAGATGACAGTGAACAGCATATAAGCTCCAGCGAACCACAAAGGCTGCATGACATGCATTAGGCGACTGGGGTGCGCCGAGCAGATTAACTCCACCAGCATCACCACCGAGTTCACACCGTGTAGCATTATGTCCAACACTGGGTTCGGTGCGTAGTTTGCTGCATTCTTGCCTGAAAAATTAGGTATACTTTTTATATTGGTCGTCTTTGAAGACAGTGTTAAACAGCGATATATTTTATTTGGGATATAACATGCTGCTCACAGTTGAAGATTTGGTAAGGTAGTAGGTACGAGTAGTATTTCCCAAATGGATCTATCTATTTCAATGAGGTTATTTTCGTCTAGAAGCTATTTCACTTAATACTGGGTTCAGTGCGTAGGATGCCGAATTATTGCCTGAAAAATTTGCTACATGTACCGTTTGATATTGGTTGTCTTTGTAGAATTACTGACAGTGTTAAACTACGATATATTTTATTTGAGATATAACATGCTGCTGACAGTTGAATATCTTGTTTGTTAAATAGTATTTCCTAAACGGATCCATCTATTTCAATACAGTTATTTTAGTTTAGAACCTATTTTGTTTAATACTGGGTTCAGTGCGTAGGTTGCCGAATATTTGCCTGAAAAATTAGGTATACCGGTTTGTATTGGTTGTCTTCGAAGAATTACTGTCAGTGTTAAACAGTGATATATTTTATTTGAGATATAACATGCTGCTCAGAGAAGACCTGCACCTTGTATCAGTGTAAAATTATGAGAATTTTAGATGTTACCTAATAAACAAGAATTCTAGATTGCCTGAGTACGTAGGTGTACCTACGGTAAAGTTAATAGCAAATGTTGAGAGCTGAGCTTGTTTTTGCAGCTATCTGTCAGCTTACAGTATAAAATTGGTAGGAATTAAACAATACCATGAGCCTCTCGCTATATTTCTGGAACCAAAACCGAATAATGTTATCAAAGTCGACCGAGTGGTTTTTGTAATACATAATTATTTTGCCAGCGATTTCGTTCGTTGTGGTAGTCGAAATCAGATATCGAAGAGGTTACAATTAAGAAATTAAGATTATATTTATAAAAGGGAAAACTGACTGGCTGACTGTTTGATTCACTGACTGAAAGAATAACGTATGCTTCTCGCTATATTTCTGGAACCAAAGCCGAATAATGCTATGAAAGTCGACCGAGTGGTTTTTGTAATACATATTTTGCCAGCGATTTCGTTCGTTGTGGTAGTCGAAATCAGATATCGAAGAAGTTTAAATTAATAAATCAAGATTATATTTATAAAAGGGAAAACTGACTAACTGACTGTTTGATTCACTGACTGATAGATCACCGTCTGCTTATCATTTTATGGGTTGAATAACAAAAATGATGAGACATGTGTTTAGTCCACACATACGTGGCGTCACATAAGGAATATATTTCAAAATTTCATTGTTCTAGACCCAGTGGTTACAGCTGGGCGTTGATAGATCAGTCAGTCAATTTCTACTTTTATTTATATAGATATTCTGTTCTATTATGTAATAAGTTTTCATACCGACACAAAGACTAAACCAAAAACAGCTTTTTGCTATGATTTATGACTTTTTTTTTTTATTTTCAATACAAATAGACGTGTTATAAGTGTGAACGCTATGTTAGAGACATTGTACTTCCTAAATGGAACTATCGATTTCATTAAGGTTATTTCCGCCTTAGATATTTTATTTAATCAGTTTTGGCTATGATTCATAGAATTCCTTGAGGCTAATCTAAAAGTTGAATGGTATTTTTCTAAAGAAGGCCTTGATGGGAGAAATTGACACTTAGAATATTAAAAATACAATTTAAATGGCTGATTGTAGTTCCAAAGCTACGGAATTCTCATTAAGTATGGCCTGTTGCTCTATGCTTTCTCTGTTTTTGCGATGGTTTCTCTATCCAATTGAGTCTGTACTGTTAACAATTATCCTCGACCCACTTAATTCAATTCATGGATTATTAAACACAAATTGGTACTTAATATTTCCTATTATATTTGTTACAATTTATTAGTATGATATATAAGTTACGATTTATTAGTATGATAGGCTGTACTTATAAACTTTATTATATTATTCTTAGGGCCCTATTATCCACAGAACAAGTAAATTTGATGAATAAAACTACATTTTGGCGGATTATCTGAAAAAACATATTATTTAAACCATTTTAAAGGGCAGAGAAGTCCCGAGTTAATTATACAAGGTGTAACATAGAATATAATGCTCTTTATTGAACACCATAACAAATAATAGGACATGAGCTATTACATAGACGAGTTGACAAAGGGCGGTCTTATCGCATAAAGCTATCTCTTCCAGACAACCTTAGGATGGATAAGAGCTGAACATTAACTTATAGCAGTAGGTGTGCAACAAGAGATATACCAAAATTACGGTATATCCATAAATAAAATATTTTTTAGTAAATTTACTGTTAAAATATAAAAAGAAAATTAAATAAGTAAATAAGAATAGACACTTAAGAAACCATAAATTATACACTCAACTACTGTTCTCTGACTAGCTTTTTGAAAGTTGCTACTGTCTGAGCACGTCTATTCACAATCGGCAAGGCATTCCAAAGTCGAGCTGCCTGTACATAAACAGTGATTGGAAATTAATGGGTAGATCCCATGAATGAAACTGAGCAAATTAAGTAAAACTAGTTTGCAAAATACGTTAAAGTTCTTTTTTGGATGATGGTGACAAAATGCATCGGCTGATCGTTATTCTTGTATGGTAAATTAATATTTGGCTTTGTGTACTTTGCATGTCAATACTTTACACATTCTTCAGTTTCATGGTAAAGTTAAGGTAAGTTAAGTCAACTATTTATTTACCTTCTTACTTCTGCATGTTGAAAGATTCGTTATGTAATATTTATTTCTTCAATTATAACGCATTAGATCGTGGTTGGATGGTACTTATTTTTTTATAATCATAAAGAATATTACTTTTAAGTTTATCATCTGATCATTAAATAAGTAGATGCAGTCATAACATTTGTAAGTTAAGCAATACGTTACCTTGTTTTTTTATTCACTTCTTACAATTGGTGCCTTCATATCTTTTGACAAGCTTTTCATTTATTTTAATTTATCAATAAGATTGATGTGCTTTTTATATAAATTTAAATCCATTGCCACGTGTAGGTACATATAGAAGGTCATTACTTGAGAACGGTTGTCGAGCCTATGTCAATTTGACTGATTTTATTGTTGTTTGCCGTTGTCAAGACAAGGATTGTATGAAAGAAGTTTTATAGAATGCCATGAACACTCAAGCATTATGCCAAATATGCTTATAACAAGAGTTGAAGTAAAAGTTTTGTTTAATGTTCAAAACTAGAGAAAGCACTTGTTCGAAATTCGAACATTAAGCTTCCATTATCAAAGACTATAGACATAACTTTCTTAGTTTGACACTCAGTATATGACCTATTGAGTATGTACCTCTTCTCAATTAATCAGTACCTATGTAATAACATGGTAGTGTGTCTAATATTAATTATTATTAAAAATATTAAAAATTTGTAACTAAGTATATTAAATTTTTGCTCTTCTTATCCCCATGAACCTTAACTGTTCCAAATTTCATATTCCTCCGTTCGCGCAATTTTCGGAAAGATGAGCACAATATTTTATTGTTTCACGTTTTAATATTATGTTAATCATTCTGTATTGGATATAAGGTGTTCTGTTAAATTGTGTGTGAGCAAACGCATGTTCGGAAGTCGGGAATGTAATGCCATGTATCAACTTACCGCTTTTCAAGACTCCCCAGTAAAATACCGTGATGAGGAAGGCGACGGGAATCGTTATGTTGTACAGAAGCCAATACATTTTCACGTACCATGGTAGACCAAACGTTGCATCTGTAAAACATATAACAGTACATTTTATTACTTACTTACTTATCGTATGAGCGGTGGTTTCTCTGGTATCAGAGTTGTTCAAGACGCGCAGTAAGTCTCTGACATGGCTTAACGACTGTTGCTTAATGACTACAACCGGGACCGACATCGCGACAGCTTAACGAAGCCCTCCGAAGCACGGAGACGCTCAGAAATTAAACCACTTTGTTGGTGGACTGACCGTGACCCTAGTTGCTTAACGTCGCTAATCACTTATGGGCTGGTGAGAGCATAATACTACTACTACTACTTATCATGTTTCAGTACCTACCACATACTGAGACACATGATTAGTAGTACCGACGCCAGCACATCAAGCAACCCCAATCTGTCAAATTTCCCCAATTGAAAGTGACCCTTATGCTTAAGTGATAAAGTTGAAAATCTATAAAATTAATTTGACAGATTGGGGTAGCTGCATGTGCTGGCGTCTGTACATTCCTTAGTACACATTTATTGTAGCTACGCACAATTTAATCTTTATGTCTTTAAAAACTTTTGAATATAAGAATATTTTAAAGGTTTTTAAGATTCTATGTTAACACTTAAATAGGCGGTCGACTATACGAGACCACAACCATTTCAACCTAATAGACATGTTGCCCAATTAATTCGTGAACGATAGGCGGTTAGCTACGCTGTATATTTCATCTTCGTGCTACTGAAGTAAACTTGCATGGCTTCAGGCATCAAATCGTCAAACTGGAAACATACTGGATGCTTCGAGCATTTTTGTCTCAATGCTCGAAGACTGAATGGCTTAAACAATTTTGCTCAAGAAACTCTTCATACCAGTATATAATATAATCCTTGTTGTCAGTTTGATGTCATTCAAAAGAAATTGATTCATCGATCTTACTAAGTTAGGCATGAGCAATGAAGAAGTAACTTTCTTTGAATCGTAAGTGAGGATATTTGCACCCCGATTTATAGGTACTGGATTAAAGCCCACCAGAGTCCGAACCTTAGGTAATTAAGATAGTTATAAGTAAATATAAGCATTTACTTTATTTATATTGAATAATTATTGTATATTGTAATGCAATATTAGTGCCTGATAAAATAAACTTTTATTATATTATTATTATTACCCTACGGCCCACTCTGGTAATTTAAAGGCCTACCGCAGAAAAACGTGTTGGCGATGAAACGCCGCATGAATAGGGATCCCCTTAGGAAGAAGAAGTATGAAAATTTAGGACACATGTCCGTATCAAATTTTTATTGGAAGTCGAGTGAACATTTTTTCCTCTCGCATCATGCGGTGGTTAAACCGTCCAGTGGTAAGTTATGTACTGTTCTTGATTGTTCTGCACCTACGTCTACGAGCGCTTCGTTGAATGATTGTTTGCAATGGTTGGAGGATCTTTGTGATGTCATTAATAGTAATGCCGTTATCGGATTCGTGTGCAATGTTTGACAAATAAATAATCTGAATATAATTCTGTATGAACGACACTCGAACGTTCGCACCGTCTGGTTGAAGTCACTTCTAATATTTCATTTAATTGGCCTCAATTTTAATGCATTGAGGATATTGAATGACTTTAGAAAAGAATTAGCTTTACTTACATCACCTATATCATCATAGTTTACATTATTAATGAATACAGGAAGCCGGGACGGGCCGCTAGTACCAGATAAAGTATACCTATTTCACGCGTGGTGACGGTCGATCATTTTTGAATGTTGTCTGCAGAGCAGTAAGGAGATTTCTTAAAAAAAAGGAAAGACATTGATCTGACTTCTCTGCGGTTGACAGCTAGCTTGTCATATCGGAATATGTGATTACGAAAATAAAGAGTGCATCGGTGTTGGCTATATGCCTGCACTGAAATATATCCTACGCCAATAGCTTGTCTTCTTTCAGACTGCCCACCATTGCCAAAATGTTACTTAGATTTTCAAGCTGTTTATGAATAGTAAGATGCCTCGCCATTCTAACTGTATTTATACAATTGACCCTGTATTTTTTACTATAACCGATTTTCCTATTTACAATCTAATCAAGACTTACAAGATTGCGAAACGTTGTCCTGAATATTTATCTCTCGTTTTTATTATGGTTCATATTTGTGGCGAAAAGTGACTTATTATTTTTTTAATATTCTGTCTGCAAAAAATAGGAATCTAATTAATTGTATTGCAAATAAATATTTATTCCTCTCAATAAACAATGATGAAAATTAGTTCTGAATAAACTTGGTTTGATTTTTTGAAGCCATATATAGTGTCGTATACATTTAAATACTAGAAATAAATGTTTGCAATAGAATTAAATCTATTTATATATAAATTCCTTATGACAGAGTGATTACAAAGTACCTTCAAGAAATGTAGGTCTCATTGTATATAAAGTGTATAGATGAACCTATCATTTCTTTAAATCGTATTATGCTTGAACCATGATTGGCATTTTTTATTGTGATCTTTGTGCATTGAATGTGTACAGCCCTCTATTGTAACATTGATCAAAGCACTTGCATCCTTTGTTACTATTAGCTACAAAAATATGATGACCTTCCTCTAGTAAAACTAGCATTCATGTTTGTAAGATAACCTACTTAAACGTATTTAAAAGGTATTTAACTAATTTAACCTAATATAAAGGCAGCTATAAAATACTCAACTCCCTTTAAACGACTAAACGGTGTAGGTAGGTGTATTTTTTGACAATATTTTCAAAAATGGAATGAACTTGGGGTACTAGATCCCATAGGAAATGCCAACATATGGCACATCGCCTTAGTCTGACTTCTGGGAATGGAAAGAACGCCATAATGTATTATATTTTTAAGGGATGCATAGAAGTAGAAATATTTGGGAATAGAAACTTAGATTGTTAGACAATTAGGTTTTTTTTTTTATAAAATAGGATGGCAAACGAGCAAGTGGGTCATCTGATGGTAAGTGATCACCGCCGCTCATGGACACTCACAACACCAAAGGAACCGCAAGTGCGTTGCCGGCCTTTAAGAAAAGAATAGGTATTTATTAGTTTCACTAAATTGGTGATGGTAATTGCGATTTATAGTTACCTTTTAGTGCAATTTAATGAGACTAATAAATTAGTAGAAGGAGTAGAAAATCAGAAGCGAGTTAACATGTAAAATTATTTTTATTTCCCTGACTTAATTTTGAAGTTATATATCATTTTTAAACGTCACTCACTATCATAGAGAATTTGTAGAAAGTAGGTTTTATATTGTACCTAGTTGTTGCCACCACAGCTACTTTGTTATAGAAGATTAATATTGTCAAAATGCTTATTTAAGATAGGTAGGTAGGTAGTAAGGTATTTTATTTCATCTTGTTTGAATGGTTCTGTCTATATTCAGGTAAAAATTTAATATTATTTTTATAATGACGGTCGCGCTGTTACTATCATCGGATCCAATGCGCTCAACTGAGAAGACCTAGCGAAACTAATCTCAATCTCATCTACTACTGGTTTGAACACGGCCTGGTTGAGACGGACCGGTTAAATGTCAAAAAAAACCATTGGACATGTACACAGTTTTTGGTCCACTTCATGTAATTATTTAGTTGGTAGACACAATATCTCTTCGATCGGTTGTCTGAATATTTATTATTTTAAGTAAGGCCTTTTTTCTCGCTGGAAGTGTATCCACTGCCTTCTCATGTAGATACTTGCATGAAATACCTAAGAGTGATGATGAGACCTTACAAGTCATTTGGAGGACAGAACAAAGAGCTATACTGGTATGCTTCGAGGCAAATGCGTGAGCGCATCTTCGCTACGTGTTCCACGCTACAGTCACGTGCCCTACTGTACAGACCGCAAGAGAATTGGAGTTACAGGGCTATAGATATAAGGTAGTTGCTAGTATTTATGTACACAGAGTTTGAGTTGCCTGATGCCTCGGAAAGAATGTAAAGTCGACCAACCTGTTGGTTATGTGAACATATACGGCACTCATTACGGGTAACCAGAAGCCAGAGTCTTAACACTTATGTAAAATCTGTTCATAAATAACGAGGAAATCGTGTGGCATACATACAAAAACTAACAGTCGCGGGATAACCTCCTTATTTTTGAAGTCTTTTAAAAAGAGGTTGATAATATTAGAGGCTCTATATGTATTGAGGTTGCTGACCCTATCTGAATACGATCTGAATCTAGCGCTACCATTAAATTTATGTTTTGTCATGCTATATTTACGATATATTAGTACAAGTTCAACTTGCCTATTAAAGAGTCGTTATCACCTTGAATGTACGTATTATCTGATAAAAAATAACTATCACAATGTAGTTTTATCGAAGAATGTTAACACCATATTGTAAGTTAAAACACATACAAGGAAGGAAACATAAAAACGGTTAACAAAAAGCATACCAATTGGCCGTTTAAAGTAAGCGTATGCCGATACAGCAGTGGAGAAGGCCGAGGTGAGAACAATTAGTAGGAAACCCCAATGTGTTAGGTATATGAACCAGTAGCCAAAATGTATGTTGAATGTCAAGGGCATCACGACCATAGAGGCGAGCAGCACGCACGTGGAGTATAGGAAGAGGAAGCCCCGCAGCGCGAGCAGCGGTGCCGCCGAGCGGTTGCCTTGCCAACGGCTCACGTAGAAGTTAGCGGGCAGCGGGTGTTCCATCCAACACAGCCGCCACTGGCACTCACTCTTCAAACACTTTACACACTGCATTATACACTATACAGTTATAGCCTGTACAATTGTATTCTACACAAAACCCACTTCAACCAATCACTCCACAGACGCATTTTCTACCGTTCTTTGTTAGCTTCGTGATAGCATTGATTCGCGAGATTGCTTTGATAACATAGAGTTTAAATAAAATAGATTTTATTTACACAGTATTCACTGCACTAAATAGGACTGATCATGCACATGGCTGGTGATAAACTAAGTAGTGAAAATGTACTGTAGTCATTGGAGCGTACAGTTGATCTTGTAACAAGAATCCGTCTGTAATGAACTTGCTCCTTATTCAATCAAGGCCTTACGACATAGATTTTTAATCGGGTGTTTGTTGCAGGAATATTTTTTATTTATTTGCAGTACCTTATCGGATTAGCAACTTTTCATTTAGAAATCTTGGTGTGGGTAATATTTAATTGAATATGATGCGTAAACAAATACTATTAAGTTATAAAAATATGTGATAAGTGTAGTTGTAATTGAAAACGCCCACTAATTATACAATATATAAGACGGTGTAATGTGTATAAAATGTATAACGTGTGTTTATTACCTATGTAATTTATGTCTATTAATAGTAATTATGTAGATATATACCTAGTATATATACAGATAGATATACATACTACTATTGGGCCGACGATCTTGCAAGGGTCGCGGGAAGCCGTTAGATGCGAGCAGGAACGGCTATTGTGGAGATTCTGGAGTCATTTATCCAGCAGTAGACATCTATCGGCTGATATGACGATGTAGATATATAGCTGTTACTATCAGTCGGCAGTATCAATAAATATCTCCTTAATTTTTCCTTGTGATATTGAAGGTACACAATTTTTTTATCTGCTTTTTGTCAGTGGGTTCATGGAATACACTCGTCAATAAGTCTAGGTCGCCGTAGTACGATTAAGAATAAGAGGTGGGCCTAGTTTTATCAATGGGGATTAGGACAAAGAACGTAAACTGGAGGCTGATTTGAAGGCAGACCTGCAGAATCATCATGGCTCCTCCACAAGGTATGACTGACCGTTCGGGTATGTACACACGGCTACATATCAAGCTATACATTTCCAGTATAAGCTGGTCCCGCATTATATAGGATTTCCGTATAATGAGAGGTCAGCTTACATTGGAAATGTTTAGCTTGATATGTAGCCGTGGCGAAAATATTAATGTACACTCCTTTTAATGGAATATTAGGGACATGGGGCAGTAACGGCCCCTTGTTCCATAACAGATTATATAATCTATAACAGCCAAGAAAGATACTACTAAAGACTATACACACATCAACAAAGTCTAGGGATACGTTATTTTGAAATCAAACATGGCTTTATTGTTTAAAACCTATTTAGTTTCCTTAAAAAGTATATTTACAGATTTAAACCTTGTCTATTCTTTATTCAAAATTTAAAAATTAAAATGAGAAACAAATGAAAACACGCAAAGCACAGCGCAATCTTGAGTTGTATCTAATTTCAAGAAGTTGCATTAAAATTTTTTTTGCGTGTTAATTGAAGAAAACCTGATAAATTGTTTTATTTTCTTTTCTCAATTGGTTGTGTAAGCTTTTTAGCGGCATGCCACGCCATCATTTGAGTCGAGATGAAATGTTACGGGCAGTTGGCATGTTACAAAACGGTGCTATTCAACGCGTCGTTGCTGAGTCTCTGGGCACAAGCCAAAATGTGGTATCCAGGCTGTGGTCACGTTATCGCGCTACTGGAGATGTGGCAGAACGGCACACAGGTAGATATCGTGTTACCACTCAGAGACAGGATCGATTTCTCCAAATGACCGCCAGAAGACTACCCAATATCACAGCGATGCAACTAGTGCAAAGGCTCCAGGAGGGTCAGCAGCTGCTGGTGAGCGACCAAACCGTGCGAAGGAGGCTGCATGAAGTTGGTCTTCATGCTCGCAGACCGCTACGAGTCCCAGCGCTGCGACGTGGCAATCGCGGTAGGCGACTTTTATGGGCTCAAGAACATTTGACATGGAGTGATCAACAATGGTCATTGGTGCTGTTCACTGATGAGTCCCGCTATGGATTTCATCCAGATTCGAGACGAACACGCGTTTGGAGAACTCCAGGCAGGGTCAGCCGTCTCCGACATCCACAGGAGGTCCACTCTTACCAAGGCGGGACAATTATGGTGTGGGCAGGAATACGAATCGGCGGACGAACCCAACTCATTTGGATTCAGGGCAGCATGACTGCCCATAGATACCGTGAGGAGGTAGTAGAACGTGTCATTGTCCCGCTCAGGGCCCTAACGGGGCAAGAATTTCAGCTCATGCATGACAATGCACCTTCCCATACAGCGCGGCTGGTGAGGGCCGCCCTTCGAGAACACGATGTTCAGGTATTAGATTGGCCTCCACAGTCGCCAGACTTAAACCCAATTGAACACGCCTGGGACATGTTACAGCGAAGAGCATTGAGGGATTTTCCGCCCAACTTGACAACAGAAGAACAACTTTTCGAACATTTAAAAAGAACTTGGGACTGCATACCCCAGCAAGACATTGACACCTTAATTTTAAGTATGGAAAATCGTTGCCGCTGTGTGATTAATGTTAGAGGAGGAAATACCGATTACTGATTATCAGATTTGGTAAGATTTTTATTCATTTAATTCGATTGAATAATTTTATAAGAATAAAATGTTTTTGTTCACTCAGTAATTTTCTATGGCTTAATTAATTTAAGACTTTTATTAATTAGAAAAACAAAATCGCATCGTGTTGTTAATGTTTAAATATCGGCCATGAAATTATCTTTAATTCTTCCATTTACAGTCATAACAAAATGTTTATAGTTTTCTAGATAATCAATGAAATGTTCAATATCCCTAGATTGTGTTGATGTGTGTATACTTACCTATTTGTTTAAATCTAGCCAATAAAAAAAGAAACTTTGGTGTGTTACTACACAAATTAGGATAATAAGGTTAGTTAGTATAAAAAAGGTTAACAGTTTTTTCACAAATTCAATTAAACTGTGAAGACAACAATTGCAGAATGTTGCAAGTTGATTAAATAGTGCTCGTTCATATTCCTAGGCCAATATTCCCACAATTCAAGGTAACAAGATCTTAAACGACAACAATTTACACGTTTTAACAAACAATAGCGATTATAATAACGACATAATTAAAAATAACAAATGAATTCGCAGGTAAAGAAAAGACACAATGTCATTGTAAAAATATCAGCAAATGTTGAGTAACCATTTACGAACAATTTAGACATGGTAACAACAGTGGCACCAGTGGCGTAAGTTGCAAGTATCTCAAGTATTCTACAAAACATGCTATATACTTGTGAATACGAGCTATTAACAATGCTGGTATGCTATCGGCTTACCACTCGAATTTAATCAATTTGATTCGAGGGTTTGTGTCTTTATCTATTTACTTAGAGAAAACTATACTCTCATAATCCTCATATCAGCCAAAAGACTCCCACTGCTGGACAAAGGCCTCCCCCAAAGATCCCCATAATTGCCAGTCTTGCGCTAGCCGCATCGAGCGGCTTCCAGCGAGGCTCACAAGATCATCGATCCGTCTTGTAGGAGGCCTGTTCTCTGGTCCGTGGTCGCTACTCGTGAACCTTTTTGCCCCAGTGGCCGTCGGTTCTACGAGCAATGTGCCCTGCCCACTGCCACTTTAAATTGGTAATTCTTCGGGCTGAGGCTGCTTCGGTTCGCTTGCCGATCTACACATTTCTGAGTGGATCTCGCAGGTAAACTCCAAGCATAGCCCTCTCCATTGCTATTTGGGTGACCATACTGTACATCAACCCAATAACAATCTTTATCAGCCAGGATCAGTTTACTTTTATCATAGACTTTAATATATTTATTTATAAGCTCCTATAGAACGGCTTCTATACAAACGGCTTCACATCACACATCTATCACCATTAGCCACTGGCAAGTAAGTACTATGGAATGATAATTAGATAAACGTTCAAGTTTTAGTGGTTTACTTTACGAAATAATCGCGCACGCGTAACTAAGTCGACGCAGTGAAGCGCAGCTACTGATACGTTTAAAGAATGTAGTCTCTGTCAGGTAGAACAGGTGTCGTACTCGTACCCCTTGCGCATGAGTGTAATGTGCGGTCTGCAAGGATGCTAAATGAAACAATAGGTGGAGCAACGGTTGGCAATTAGTGACGCATCACTAAGCGACTCGGAAAACGATCATTATAGTTTAATTACTAGAGGCAATGCTTAATAAGATACAACGACTCACCTGATAATCCTCTACGTCCTATTGCGACGAATATCCCGAACATAGACTCCAGCACGATGAAGCCTAGGCCCCAGTGCGTCATGTACAGAAAGAACATGTCTCTCGGGCCCCAGAAGAACGCGATGGACCAGACCGTGATAAATAGAGACCAGAGGAATATAGGCACTCTCCAGTAAAGAGGAGAGATTCTTCCAAAGCTTGCTCTCGTGAATGGTTCACTGGTTTCATGTTCAATATTACCGAAGACACCGGTTATACAAAAAAACGCCTGCTTCCACGACCACTGCAGCATTTTGAAGTATTTGTATACAACGACTCGTCGAAAAGTTCAATACACTCCGTTGGTTTGCTATAACATATTGAGCGGATCTTCGGGTTGTTTGTGAGGCTGTGGACAAGGACACACACTGAGAATATTGACTATGTACACACGTACATATCAAGCTATACATTTCCAATATAAGCTGACCTTTCACTGTATGGAAATCCTATACACTGCGGGATCAGCTTATACTGGAGGTGTATAGCTTGATGTGTAGCCGTGTGTACGACAGGATGGTTAGTCAGTTAATTATAATGCTTGAGTTGAAGGTGTTTTTTGTGATTATCATAAAATTGTATGAGATCATAATTCGAGTGTTATGCGGCCGTGACGAGGGTGTTATTGAAACTAAACTTGTATTAATAACTCTAGCTAGCCTCGCTGTTAAGATCCATCTCTTTGTGTGCAATATGCGAATTAAAAACGGATTTCGGTTATTGTTAATAGATACAAATACTGATTCAAATTACATTAATCCCGTTAAAAATTACATTTAAGTAAGTGAAATGACGAATCTCATTTCATGCTTTGCTTGACGTGGCAGCTACCGAGAAATAAAGCCAGAAAATAAAATAAGCATTTTTGCAAATAATATTTACTTAAGTTTAATCACACACTTTTTATGTGTGTTGACTGAGAACAACAAAATCCCAAGCGCTTTTGTAACTTAAAAAAAATAATAAAGGTGCTTGTAAATAGTCAGAACATGTTTGAAATCTGTGTACCTAAATATCTGCATGTACCTAGAAATAATTCTAAATTAATGAATTAATCATATATATATCATTAATTAATTAATTAATTTAGAATAATTACTAGGTACAGACGCCAGCACATCCAGCTACTCCAATCTGTCAAATTTCTTTTATAGATTTTCAACTTTATCACATAAGCATAAGGTTCACTTTGAATTGGCGAAATTTGACAGATTGGGGTAGCTCGATGTGCTGGCGTCTGTACATATAGATATTTAGGTACACGGATTGTATGAAAACATTTACAATAAGATTTGTTTTATAATAGTGTTGATATTTAGCTAGCTTATATTAAGTTATTGTCAAAGAGATCATGTATATGTTTAATTGTCGATATTTAAAATTTTAGCTATATTTTTACTACATATTGTCTGAATGGTTCTGTCTATATTAAGGTACGAATTAAATAATATTATTATGGCGGACTTTATGACGGCGGTGGCGCTTTTATGATACTACCGGCATCTTTATTCTGTGCTACCGGATCCAATGCGACCCAACTGAAAAGGCCCAACGAAACAAACCCAGCGGGTGTCGCTACTACCAGTTTCAACATGGCCCAGTTGAGATGCTCCGGCAAAACATACTCAATGGGGCATATACACGAAATTTGGTCCACTTACTGAAATTATTTAGTAGGCAAACACAATATTTGCTCAATCGGTTGTCTGATATATTTAGTATTTATTTTAGGTTTAATATATTAGAAAGAGAAAATAACAGTAATATTAATCATTTTGAGACACAACCAATCACAAATAATCAGCAATTTTGTAATATTTGCCCTGCTACACATTATTAAACCCAATGCAATAGTTGATAAATAAATAAATAAAATAATGTCATTTTCAATGCTTGCTTGCTTACTTATCGTATGGGCAGTGGTTACCCTGGTGCCAGAGTTGTTCAAGCTGCCCAGTAGGCCTCCGACATTTCCAATAATATACAACCGGATAAAACAATTTATTTTTGGGTCCTAAGCTAATAATCCAATTTGAAAAATATTAATATTTTTATTTTTACGGTCAAACAGGCGTGAGTCTATGTATGTATGTATGTAATATTTTTTACGCCAGTAATGATACGCGAGATACCTTTCACCAGATCGCACTTATTACAATCAGGTATAGCACTTTTGATCATAATGAATGCAGACTATATAAATATCATGGGACATTTAACACGCTTTCCTCTGTGGCTCACGGCTAGTGTTGAAAATGACTAAAGTGACTGAATTAGACTGACTGTCATTTACGGTCAAATTGGTCAAAAACTTAACTTAACTTAACTTAACTTAACTGTCAAAAATGGTCATTTTCAGTCAATTTGATTGTAGTAATATTTTAGTACCTTTTAAGCTTTTGTCGTTAATAAAAGTCTACAATTACTAAATTGAAACAAAAAAGTGGTTTTTATGACTTATAGTATTATTATATAGTGTTAATCATTTTACATTTCTAATCATGCGTGCATTTAAGACAAAATGGCAACGTCGCATCGCCTCTCATGATATAATAGAAAATAAAACGTTGCTTCATTTAAACTTGCACATAAATTGGGTACCTAAATAAATAAATAATTGGGTGGTAGTGAGAATAGACAATAATATTTCAGTCAAATTGACTGAATTTGACAGTAAATGACCGGTCATTTAAGGTTTATGACAATTGTGACTAGTCATATTCAGTCATTTTACATCTCTCACGACATAGAATTTTCTCCCAGAGAACGGGCAGCACCGTCTCTCTGTGCACTATGATCAACATACAGCGATGCGCCAACCCGTCTGCCAAACGTAGGGATTATGGTATATCCCTCAAAATGTTGGACCCAACTCCAATGTGAAAATCTTTTGGGGAGGTCATTGTCCAGCAGTGGACCTTATTCGGCTGACATGATGAATCAACACACTGCCTGATCCCAAACTAGGCAAAGCATGTACTATCCACAGCAGAAAACTGATAAACGTACTATATACAAGGTAGTCTACATATATAATTATAATAGATATATTTTTTCAATAATATCCATGGACATTATTAAACACGGCCATCTGATCCCAAACTAAGCAGAGCTTGCAGCATATAAAGACGCGTTTCATGTTCATCACTTAAAGCATGGAATTCTAAGAGCATTGGTTGGTAACCCCTGTCATGTCAGGCCTGTTGGCATGGTTGGCAAATGCTTGAATTTCACGCCGGAGGTCGGGGGTTCGATTCCCACCCAGGACAGCTATTTGTGTGTATGAACATGTCTGTTTGTCCTGAGTCTGGATGTAATATATCTATATAAGTATATATTTACAAATTTCCATAGTGCAAGCTCTGCTTATTTTGGGATCAGATGACCGTGTGTGAATAATGTCCTAAGATATAATAATAATTATTATATAAATTAAAAACTCGTGATGGGCAGGAGGGGAATAACAATAGACAGACTCAAGTACCAATTATTGCACAATAATCAACGTTTTTATCATCTAGTGTACATACAATAATTATTTTTATTATCGCTTGTTACAATTTAATCCAGACAACTGATCTATATACATATAATAAAATCGTAGGAAAGTAAAAACTGTAGGTACATTGAATATTTTTTTAAAGGATACTTGGGGCGTGATCTACAATCGACATCGAAGCCACCAATATTGTAGTTATTAGAATGTTTGTCTGTTTATCTGTATGTATGTCCGGGCTAAAATCGAAAAGTACTGTATGGATTTACTTCAAATTTTGCATGAATATTACTAAGAGGTCGGGTCAACATATAGGCTACATATTATCACGCTATTACTTACGGGGGAGGAGCTGTGATAATTTATAAAATTTAACGTGGGTAAAACCGCGGGGCACATCTAGTATTGTATAAAGTGTAGTTGTATACAGATCTATTGTTCTACCGTGTAAATAGTAAAATTATGGATAATAATAACAAAAACGAGGCGATTAACTAACAATCGCAAAGGTCACCTTGATTTTTTCTTTCAATTGTTAAATACACGTAGAGTGATAAGAATTGATAAAAAAATTATATGGTAGTGGTACAATAATTAGTTTGAAATAAAATGCATGTACTTAGTCTTATAATCAGGGTGTAATTATCTATATAAGTATTATGTAGATTAGTATTTGCAAAAGAAAAGTAGTATATGTAGTATATCAGTTGTAGTTTCCATAGTACAAGCTCATAAATAAAAATAAATAAATATTATTGTTTATTTCGGACCGGAATAATGTTATAGGATATTATTATTATTTATAACAGTTACTATACTAGGTACTTTAGCTCTACAACTGGATAAATGGGGAATGCTACACAGACAAGTCCTAATCACTTACATTTTGGATGGATGGATTATTATTACTATACATTTGTATATGATGTTGAACATGATATGAGTAATTAAATAGTAAAACTAACTGATATCTTACTTACTTATTGCATGGGCAGTGGTTACCCTATTGTTTTGCTTAACGACTGTTGCCTAATGGCTACAACTGGGACCTACAGCTTAACGTGGCCTCGGAAGCACGGAGATGCTCAGAGATTAAACCACTATGGTGGTCACCAATGTATGAATTGCCGCGAGCTAGAGATAGAGCGAGATATCTATATAAAAAAAAGACAAGTCCTGACTGACTGACTGACTCATCAACGCCCAGCCCAAACCCTTAGACATAGAAAGCTGAAATTTTGCACAAATGTTTGCTTTATAATGTAGACAAGGAATAAGGAAGGTTTTTTCGAAATTCAACCCCTAAGGGGGTAAAACAGGGGCTATAAGTTAGTATGAAACTTTGCCGTTTTTGAAGTTTAAGGCATACAAATTGGTATTTGGCCTTCCAGTTAAAAATAAAATGTCACGTATTTCAGGGTTTTTGGAAATTCCACCCCCAAGGGCGAAAAATAGGGGATGTAAGTTTGTATGGAAAATGTGTCAATTTTTAAGTTAAACGCATGAAAATTGGTATTTGGCCTTTTAGTTAAAAATAAAAAATATGTATTTCAGCATTTTTGGAAATTCCAGCCCCAAGAGCGTAAAGCAGGGGGTGTAATTTGTATGAAAAATGTGACAATTTTTAACTTAAACGCATGAAAATTGGTATTAGGCATTTCAGTTAAAAATTAAAAATATATATTTCAGGATTTTTGGGAATTCCACCCTTTAGGGCGTAAAATAGGGCATGTAAGTTTGTATGAAAAATGCGACTTTTTTGAAGTTAAACCCATGAAAATTGGTATTTGGCCTTTCAGTTAAAAATAAAAATATGTATTCCAGGATTTTTGAAAATTCCACCCCGAAGGGCATAAAATAGGTGATATAAGTTTATACTGACTGACTGACATATCAACGCACAGTCTAAACGGCTGGAGTTAAGACTTGAAATATTGACAGAAGGTACCTTTTATGACGTAGGCATCCACTAAAGAAGGGTTTTTGACAATTCCACCCCTAAGGGCGTAAAATTTGGCATGTAAGTTTGTATGAAAAATGTGAAAAGTTTTAAGTTAAACGCATGAAAATTATTATTTGGCATTTCAGTTAAAATTATAAATATATATTTCAGGATTTTTGGGAATTCCACCCCTTAGGGCGTAATATAGGGGATGTAAGTTTGTATGAAAAATGCGACATTTTTTAAGTTAACCCATGAAAATTGGTATTTGACCTTTCTGTTAAAAATAAAAAATATTTATTTCAGGATTTCCGAGAATTCCACCCCTAAGGGTGACAAATAGGGGATTTAAGTTTGTATAAAAATGTGACAATTTTTAGGAAAACGCATGAAAATTGGTAGGTATATGGCCTTTCATTTAAAAATAATAAATATATATTTCAGGATTTTTGGAAATTCCACCTCTAAGGACGACTAGAATAGGCGATGTAAGTTTGTATGAAAGTCTGTATTTTTTGAGTTAAACGCATGTAAATTGGTATTTGGTCTTTCAGTTAAAATAAAGCAATCCAGGGAATAATTTGTTGTTAAAAAAAGGTAATCCAAACCTGATTCAATAGATCGCCCCCAACAATTTAAGCAAACTCAAATGTTAAAAAATTAGTTTCTTATGCCAAGTAGCTTAAAATGTCGTGGTCGTTGTCGTCTAAGTAAAGATTTAGCGTTTTATAAGATTTGTAACTTCTTTATTTGGTAAATTTTATAATAATAATAATATCTAGGGACAATGTCACACAGATCATCCTAGCCCCAAACTAAGCAAAGCTTGTACTATGGGTACCAGGCGACGATATACATACTTATATAGATAGATGAATACTTATATACATAGAAAACATCCATGACTCAGAAACAAATATTTGTGCTCATCACACAAATATTTGCACTTACCGGGATTCGAACCCAGGACCACCAGCTTCGTAAGCAGGAGCACTACCAACTAGGCTACGGTGACCTATTAACAAATTAAAAAAACGACATTTTAATCAAATTGGGATAAAAAACGAATTTATCTAAAATTCGAGTTAGCGTAGTATAAATTGTTGGTGTCGAGATGATCGCACCCAAAAAACATCATCTTAATTTTACTGATCTACAAGTTCACAATTTTGTAACTAGATGGCGTTAATGTCGTTTCAGATCGCGGAACTTAATTGGCATATCGGTTAAAATAAATAAATGCTTGAAATAAAAGGTAGTCCAAAACTGAATCAATACATGATCGCCTAAATCTCACCCATTGGTTGTCAATTTTCGTTGAGAACAGTCGCGTTGTCCGCGTGCTCTAGTTTAAAGTGCAAGTGCATACGCAGCAAATCGTACGCGTGCCGGCCGAGCCGCACTCGCCGCGATGACACACATAATTATTATTGCTGAGTAAGTCCAACCTTACGTTAACTTTACTTAAGGCGAAGTCATTTCTCGCAATAAAACATGGCTAGTAAAATCGTGTTGAAAACCGAAACAGAACACATGCTGTACAAAGCATACAATGAACAACAGACCGAAAATATTAAATTACAAAATATGATCCAAGTTATGGAAAAGCAAATAAACATATTAAAAGAACAAATTATAAGCTTAAAGCAACAAAAACCTATGGAAAATCAACTTCCATTGAAAGACTCCTCTATTCAGTGTGACGAATATTGCACTGATGACGAGGATCTTGCCAAAGAAACTGGGTGGATTAGACAAAAGAGTAGAAAAAAAAGGAAACTGACCACATCCCCCTCCCAAAGTCAAAATGAAGACCAAAAACAATCTGTTAAAACTACTGTGATAGAGAAACAGAGGAAAGTTCCGCCCCCGCCACCAATCATCGTCGATGAAATTGCAAACTATCAAAAATTGTTTGACTTTCTTAAAGAATAGCTACCATCTGGCGATTTCACTACCAAAATGATGTCAGGTAAAAGCGTTAAGATTAACGCAATGAATGAAAAATCTTACAAGTCAATAACCGAAGTTCTCTCAGAAAATAAATCACTTTGGCACTCGTATGAAAACAAGCAAGCGAGGCCTATAAGGGTAGTTGTAAAAAAACTCCCATATACTTGTGAACCTACAAGAATAATTGAGGAATTGAAGAGTAAAGGTTACGGTATAGAGGATGCCGTAAATAAACTCAGATGGAGGGACAAAGTCCCTCTTAATATGTTCATATTGTCCTTTAAGAACGAAGAAGACATAAATAAAATATATGAAATCAAAACTATTCTTGGGTGCAAGATAGAAGTTTGTCCTTTAAAAACTTCTAATTTAATTCCCCAATGCAAGAGATGCCAGGCATATGGTCATACCCAAAAATACTGCTCGAAGGAACCTAGATGTGTTAAATGCACAGGCAAACATCTAAGTGTCAATTGCACAAAGCCAACTGACGAAAAACCCAAATGTGTACATTGTGGCGAACCACATCCCGCCAACTATAGGGGTTGTATGGTTGCTAAAGAAATGCAAAACATTAAAAATAAAAGCCTTAAGAAGCAAACGATAACATCACAACACCAGTTACCCTCTGCTAACAAACAAATTTCTACGGGTATTTCCGAGAAAAGCCAACCTGTAACAGGTAATAAACCTATTCCAACGACCTCTACTCAAAAGACGTATGCTCAAATTACTGCAAATAAAGGTTTTGAAAATAAAATAGACGAGATACTTAAGCTCATGTCAGGATTTGACGGCCGACTTAAAAAACTAGAAACAAAATTTAAACATGCTTAGTCCAATTAAAATTATGACTTGGAACGCTAATGGACTTCTCCAACATCAGCATGAATTGGAAGTTGTCCTAAACACAGAAAATATTGATATCTGCCTCATATCTGAGACACATTTTTACAAAACAATTTTACATTAAATTTGAGGGCTACAGAGTTTATCACGCATTACACCCGAGTAACTCTGCTAGAGGTGGCAGTGCCATTATAGTGAAAGAGACACTTCAATTCTATGAAAGCTTCACCTGTGAAGATCAAGAGATTCAAGTTGTGGCCATATGCGTCACAACTAAGCTATATCCGCTGACTATAGCTGCTATATATTCACCTCCTAGACATAATATTAAGAAAGACCAGTATTTGAGTTTACTAAGACAGCTTGGGCCAAGGTTCATCATAGGTGGTGACTTCAATGCCAAGAATACATACTGGGGCTCACGTCTGACAACAACGAAAGGAAAAGAACTTCTACTAGCCCTTAAAGAAGTAAAAGGCGATGTTATATCGACAGGAATGCCAACTTATTGGCCAACAGATACTAGCAAAATCCCAGATCTCATAGATTTCTTTGTGTATAAAAACGTATCACATTCCAACTTACACATAGAACAAAGTTATGATATGAACTCAGATCATTCACCTATTTTTCTTACTGTAAATGGTAGTGTAAATATAAAAACAAACCACCCAACCTTATGTAATAAATACACAGACTGGGAAAGTTTTAAGATAGAATTAGATAGATACATAGACTTAAAAATGCCACTTAAAACTACAAACCAACTAGACAAAGAAGTTGAACTCTTTGTGGTTAATATACAACAAGCAGCTTGGAATAATACTCCAGTTGCCCAAAGAAAACATAAGGGAAAAATTTATCCTTTACATATTACAAAGCTCTTGATTGAAAAAAGGAGACAAAGAAATAGATGGCATAGAACAAGGTGCCCACAAGACAAGACTCTGCTAAACAATATGACCAAAAAGCTTAAAAGAGAGATTCAAAACCATAACGACGAAATGTTGGAGCTAGAGCTTCAACAATTGTCAACCACTGCCAAATCGGGATATTCATTATGGAAAGCAACTAAACAAATGCAAAAAACAATTAACCAAATACCTCCAATTAAACTCAATAATGGACGATGGGCACTGTCCAACGAAGAAAAAGCAAAAACATTTGCCAAACACCTGGAAGGCATATTTACGCCTAATGAAGGAATGGCGCTTAAAGAAAAAGTAAACAATTCACTTCGAGAGTGCTTCGAAATACGATTAGTCACTCCCAGAGAAGTAAATAACGAGATACTAAACAATCTCAAAGTAAAGAAAAGCCCAGGGTATGACCTCATCACCGGGGAAATTCTACGTAACCTGCCTCGTAAGGCTCTCGTTAAACTTACGACTCTGATAAATGCGGCTTTTCGGTTAAAATATGTCCCTGATCTATGGAAAGTGGCCGAAGTAATTATGGTCCAAAAACCTGGAAAAATCCCCCATGATATAAAGTCATACAGACCAATTTCACTCTTACCAATTATATCAAAACTGTTTGAGAAACTTTTGCTTAAAAGATTAAAACCTTTAATAGAAAAAAGAAACGTAATTCCTGAACACCAGTTTGGCTTCAGAGAAAAACATTCCACCATAGATCAAGTCCATAGGATTACTAATATAATAGAAAATGCACTAGAAACGAAAAAAGTTTGCTCGTCTGTATTTCTTGACGTTGCCCAAGCTTTTGATAAAGTCTGGCATGAGGGTTTAATATATAAATTGAAACTCTTGTTACCACAACAGTTCGCAGATATTTTAACATCATACATCTCTAACAGAAAGTTTAGAATAAAACAAGAAAACGCTTATTCTGAGTTAATCGAGATAAGAGCTGGAGTGCCCCAAGGGAGTGTACTAGGTCCTATATTGTACCTACTATACACCGATGATATCCCAAAACCAGAAAACACTATCATGGCAACGTTTGCTGATGATACAGCAATAATGGCCGTTGGCGAAAGCCATCAAAAAGCTGTTGAACAGTTGCAACTGGCCATAAACCAAGTTTTTAATTGGACAAGAAAGTGGAGAATTGAGCTGAATGAGTCAAAGTCCATACAGGTAGACTTTACCAACAAAAAACCGCATAAGTTCTCGATATATATCAACAACCAACGAGTTCCACACGCAGATACTGCTAAATATCTGGGAATGACACTCGACGCCAAATTACGCTGGAAAGCGCACGTCAAAAAGAAAAGAAAAGAGTTGGATTTGCGATATAAAAAAATGTACTGGCTACTTGGAAGATCTTCGCCAGTGGCAGTACATAATAAACTTTTGTTATACAGACAAATTTTAATGCCCGTATGGACTTATGGCATACAATTGTGGGGTTGTGCCAAAAAAAGCAACATTAATATCATCCAAAGATTCCAGAATAAAGTGTTACGAGATATCGTAAATGCACCCTGGTATATAAGAAATGACGATTTACACCGGGATCTAAAGATGGACTCCGTTGCAGAGACCATTCGGAAATACGCTACAACTCATGAACATAGGCTTCTACATCATGTGAACGTCGAGGCCATCCAGCTCCTCGACATTACAGAGCTAGTGAGACGTTTAAAGAGAACAAAACCCTATGAACTAGTGTCGTGATTAGTGATTAGTGTATTTAGTGATTAGTGTTAGCAATAATGTAATTATAAAGAACACATGAACAAAGTGTCTTCCCCTTAACAAATATGACTAAGGAAAGTCGGTGGACTGATTCTTAGAATTAATTATGTTTATGTATAAGTTTAGGTTAATATAAAATTACTTATTAGTCTCTAGACTAGATTGTAATATATATAAAGTACTTGGTACTTTATTAAATAATAAAAAAAAAAAAAAATCTCACCCAAAATATATGCACACATCTTAATTTTACCGCTTTACAAGTTTATATTTTTGTTAGTAGATGGCGTAATCATCGTTTGAAATCGCGCTATAGTTTCGTTCACAAAATGTCGCAACCTAATCTAATTGGAGTTACCTTTGTGATTAATACATCGTTGATTATTATTTTACTTTATTTAACTTACTGACTATACTTAAGGACAATTGATATGTTTTCTTTGATTTTTGCTTGATGATATCGGGTCCTTTTTGTAAATAACAGGAGCAAAGTAGTCTTTCATTTATTTCTTAGTAAGGTTATTTATAGGTTAGGTTTTATTTAATGCATATCTATTGCTTATTTGTTTTTAATGTTATATTTTTTAGATTAAGCTAGAAGTAAGTAGTTACATTGGGGTTGGCACCAGCTAGTTATATATATATATATATATATATATATATATATATATATATATATATATATATATATATATATATATATATATATATAATTATTATTATTATGTGTAACACACTTGCAGCTAATTAGCTGATGCGTGAGTATCAAATAGCTTGGAGATGTTTTCTTTGTCCAACCTGTTCTTGAAGGAATTTAATGTCGGAGCCATGACTACTCTTTCTGGTAGTTTGATCCATGCTTTCACAACACTGTTAGGCAAAAAATGCTTCATTGGTTTCTTTCTAGATGACTTTTCCCAAAGTTATATAGTATATATATAGTATGATTTTAAGTAACAGCAATTTATTTCGATGCAATTATTGTATCAATACCATAATAAATTATTTACCAATTGCCTTTGCTCTTTGTATATTTTACAATTAAAAGAAAAAGTCAAGGTAACACTATAAGATTGCTAGTTAATAGCACCGTTTTATTATTGTTACCCATAATTACTATTTCCACAGTAGGACAACAGATCTATCTAAAATAATTACAATAATGAAATATAAAAATCAATATAAGTTTTCTGTACAAAACCGCAACAAGCGATGGGTGCAATAATTATTATACCTGTCTATTAGGAAGACCAGCATTTGTTGTTCGACACAATCTTTAAGAAATACATAAGCAACAGAAACCTCAGCTCTACACGAGTAAAACCAAGGTCTATTAATAAAAAATCTGTAATAAATTAAAAGTAATAAAGGAACTACCTACATAATTATGATGTTTTACATGAAACCTTTTTGAACAAAAAGGCTCCGTCTCACTGTCTAATTAATTATCTACACTACACACACAAGGGAAGGCGTGAGTCTATGTAGATATGTATGTAACATACATATTCTTATTGCCGATCCGCGAAAAATATGATGATATTAAAATACTAGAAAAAAAATATAACAAAATTTATAATTTAATGTTATATATATTTTTTTTCTAGTTTCTCTATCACGCCCGTTTCTCTTGTGTGTGTAGTGTAGATAATGACTGGGCTACAACCATGGTCAAATTCTGTTACCAACAATAGGTTAGTCTGTAAAAAGCTTTAGGTAGGACACCCCCCTTTAAATTAGCCATCATATCATCATCACCATCATCATAACAGCTATAAAAAGTCCACTGCTGTACAAAAGCCTTCATCGTTCGTCATGGTACTCAGAAAGAAGGCGCTGCCCTTCCTTCTGGTAGGTATTTCCTCGGGTCGACTTCTTCGCCCCCCACGGGATGGGACGGAGTGATGATGGTTGGATATTTGCGCCGTCGCTGTGCGTAAATTAGTCAACCAGAAATGATTTCAGTATAAATAATAAGTTAAAAACAAAATGTTATGTTGTTTCTGAATATTATTTTATCGTTATCTACGTTATCCAGAAATGCCTTCTATATGTATGTATATACAACGTGTGTCTTGCCTTAAAGTAAAAGGGGTAACCTACCAACACTTATAACATAATTTGGTGATGAGCTGTAGACTTCGTTTGACACCATTAAAAAGCACATCTTAAATATTGGATGCTTACAAAAAAAAATTACATTAAAAGAAGAAAAATACACATCTAAATTGTAAAACCATCAACTAAACTCTAATAAAACTTACCTATTGTTTGTTATAAGAATGAATGATATGTTCATAATAAAGGAAAATTTATTTATGACTTATATAAGTAGGTTTCTCCTCATGAACAAAAATGGTACACCTAATGTTTATAATTAAAAGAAAAAACCCAATTATAATAATAATTAATATTTATTACCTATTATTATTTATATGACTACATTATAGTCTTATAAATAAGTAGTAGGTACACCTAATTAACGGAGTGTGGTGTGGTGGAAGATATTGTTTAATATGCGTTCTGTATATTTTTGTTTACATATTCTAATATTTTCCCACTATTTAAACATCCTTACGAGGACAACATGTAGGTACAAATATTTAAAACAATATGAAAACAAAAATAAATGTTATTAGTAACAAATTGCATAAATTAAATACTTCTAGATGATAAATATTTTTAGTTTCTTTTTGTACTCTTATTTAATTTACTAATCAGCAATTTAATTATATCTTTTAGGTACTGAAAATAATATTAATAACAGAAAAAAAAATTGTTACAACAATACATGCAAATTAAGATTCCATGGGAAATATATTTTTTCCTGAACGAGGTAATTAATTTGTCTGTATTTTAAATTAAAGAACGAGTAACGGATATTAAAAACAGGGATATTAAAAAGAACAACCAATAATAAATAGAAAATATACAATAATTAGTTCTAATAATAATTAGTTTTGTTACAAGTTGGTTCGTAAAATCAAAGAGGGCACACGCCATTTTCTGGATTTCTTTAATTTTAACGTAATTCGATTAAAGAAAAGTTATTTTAATTACAATTTAATAGATAAGTTGAAACAATGTCAGATACTCCTGTTATTAATAACCTAATCTAAGCGTTAGAAAACCTCCGACTCCAGACTAGAATTACATCATTCTGAAAAAGAGCTGATACTCTTACACTTTTGAACCGATATTAACCAAACATAGATAAGAACCACCGTAAGGATGGCTTTCAAATAAAAATAACCGCATCGAAATCGGTCCATTCGTTTGAGAGATACGATAGCACAGCTAGATACACACACACAGACTAAAATCGACGTCAAACTTATAATACATCTCTTTCTGCGTCGGGAGTTAAAAACAAAAAGCGGGCAACGTATTCAAATTACCTTTACCAATATGTGTGAAGAGACGTTAATTAATCGATGGAAAGGTCAAGTTAGTTCAGAAATTTACGTACTACGTAAAAATACTGCGAGTAACTAAGAATTCAATTAAAATAACCTAACATTTAAAATCTTCTGAAAAGTACTAGAAAAGGGACTGAATTTGTTGATGAACAAAATGCATTGAATTCGATTCCCCCAGTCCGTTCATTTGACTCCGATTACACAGACAAGTATAGATTTTCAAATTTATCACACCCCCTTTTTATATCGGTTTTAATTTAACATGGTCTTTCCTCTTTAATTTTGTTAACATTACATTTATAGGTTAGTCTAACAGGCTTTCACGTTTCCATCGAACTATTTTCTCCTTATGTGATTTTACCCATGATCTTTATATTTAAATCACCACGCAAGTAACGTCGAGTCAAACTTCAATGTATTACCTATACAAACTGTTCACCAGTTCGAGTAATACTTTGAAATATGCTTTTGGAATCATGAGCCCAGGGTGAACATAGGGAAGGGAAGGGTTCCCTTACATGTGTTCACCATAGGTGGTTTCCTATGTGAGATCTCGAAGATATTTACGTGGTGATTCAAATTAGTTCACGTGTTTTCACCTCTTTACTAACATTACTATTTATAAGTACTACCATCTGCAATAACATTAATACTTTAGGTTCCCCGATATTTAAACAAAGACTCTCAAAGCCTACCAATACTTTCTAGGATATTATTAATAATGTCCTCCTGGATTTCAGCCACGGGTGCCAGTCTAATAAACCTAGCCACCACGCAGGTGGCTTACATATTATGGTGGATAAGTATGTGCGCAAAAACAGGTGCGTTTTCTAGTCCATCAATTCGGTAGGCACTATATAAGGAACGATCCAGATAGCGTAAGAATACTAGGCGGTTAGAGCCCACGCTCACCCCTACTGTCCGGTGAAGCAGTAAAGGCCGAGAGGCTAATAGCACGCGTCACGTTAAAAAAAAAAAAAGCGTAAGAATAGTATGGATAAATAGGAGAGAGAATAGGGTATGATTAAGAAGAAACTGTACTGCTGAAGGCTATATTATACAAAACGATTCATATTGCCGTTTATATATAAACAGCATATCTATGACGCTGCATATCGGTATATTAACGACACTCTAAGGTTTCAAAAGCCGATCAAAGCGGAGATCTAAATCTGTGAGTTGTGGGGTACTTTACAAATATATAAATGACGGACACAAAGCACACACAGACACAGATTACTAACTAATGACTGGACTGTTGTTCTAGTGGTCAGTGACTCTGACTGCTAAGCCAGAGACCGTAGGTTCGATCCCCACCCAGGGGCTCTACCGGCTAAGTCGCCGAACTTCGATTTCTTAAATGGCGTTCAAATTAATAAAGGTTAAAAATTACTTAATCAATCGTGAAATCGGCTTCAACGTTGTCAATCGTATCCGGACCATTTATGACGTCACATGTGCTCATGGAAGCTAATTTAATGATTGATTAAGTCATTTTTAACCTTTATTTATTTGAACGCCATTTAGGAAATCGAAGTTCGGCGACTTAGCCGGTAGAGCCCCAGGACAAATCTTTGTGTAATGAGCATGGTTATTTGTTTTATGTCTGGGTGTAATTTATCTATATTATGTAAGTAACTTTTGGAAATATACGCATGTTTGTCAGTTGTCTACACTCGCGAGCAACCAAATCGACTCAAGCCTAGACGGCGCACATATACATTGATTTTCCTAAAACGATAAATGGTAATTACAAAAGTGATATGTCATTCGAAAGCTGAAGAATTAGGCTTTCAATTAACATCAATACCTTAAAAAAAACTAAGCGCTGATTTATTGACACATTTTAATTGGCCGTCAGCGTAAATTACCTCTTTAGGAATCCACGACTTGCGCTACCTGCTCCCGCTATAAAACCCCCCACTTCCGGTTTATCTTATCAGTTGCTTGTTACAGGTTGACCGGTACACATCTCCGTAAATTGCATTCCTTGTTTTCGCTAACCCATGGATACCACACCAGAAGAAGCCGCTCAAGTTGTTGCCTTGTTGCAACAAGGGTTAAGTCAGCGAGCAATCGCTGCCCAGCTCCACTTGAGCCAGTCTTCTGTATCCCGAGTATACAGACGGTTCCAAGAGACTGGTGCCTTCAATCGGAGACCAAGAACGAGCCGCCACCGGTGCACTTCAGAGAGAGACGACCGCTTCATTGTCTCAACCTCGCTGCGCAATCGACACCTTACGGGCGTTGATGTGCAGCAAGAACTGAGACGTGTACGACAAGTGGCTGTCAGCGAGTGGACAGTGAGAAGACGCTTGAAGGAAGCCAACTTGACGCCAAAAAGACCTGCGACGGGCCCTAAGTTGACTGCAGGCCACCGACAAGCGCGCCTTCAATTTGCTCGAGAGCATCTCAATTGGAGCGTTGCGCAATGGCGATCGGTCCTGTTTACTGATGAGTGCAGAATGTGTCTGCATGGCAGTGACAGGAGAGGCCGAGTCTACAGGCGTCCGGGAGAACGATTTACCCAATGTTGTTTCGCTGAAACAGTGGCATATGGCGGCGGTTCCTGCATGATGTGGGCTGGTATCTCTTTAGAGGGAAAAACCGAACTTGTTTTCGTGCCTGGGGGCGGCCGAGGAGGCGGGCTAACAGCTGATCGGTACATCACCGACATTCTACTGGATCATGTTGTGCCCTACGCAGGGTTTGTCGGTGAAGACTTCGTGTTAATGCACGACAATGCCCGCTGCCACACGGCACGAGTCACTCGACAGTTTCTGCAAGAGGTCGAATTACGCACGATGGACTGGCCTGCGCTCAGTCCTGACATGAATCCCATCGAGCACTTATGGGACGAGCTTAAAAGAAGAGTTCGGGCCAGAAATCCAGTCCCTTCAAGCGTAGACGAGCTAAAGACAGCATTATTAGAGGAGTGGGACGGCATTCCTCAAGAAAATGTCAAAAAATTGATAAGGTCCATGAAAAACAGACTGCGGGATGTAATTAGGGCTAGAGGGGGCAATACGAAATACTGATTTAAATAAAATAATTTTATTTTTAATTTTTTTTGTTTAATTTGTCAAATACGAGACACATACCCTTTTTCCTAAATTCCCGTTTTTCCTACTCTTGCATTCAGACATCATTTATTTCAAAAATGATGGATGGATTTCAATGATAATGATATCAAATTAAAGCTGACATCTTAAGCTTTCGAATGACATATCATTTTAATAATTTCCATTCATGATTTTAGTTGTATCAATGTATGTGTGCGCCGACAAGGCTTGAGTCGATTTGGTTGCTCGCGAGTGTAGTTCTCAGGATCTACCTAGTTTGGGATCAGATAGCGGTGTGTTAGTTGTTCCAAGATATTTTTCATTATTATTACTACGGGTCGCACCAATAGTTGTGCTTTGTGGGAATGAAAACCGGGACACTACCGGCGCGTCACAGAATTTGATATTTCTAATTGGCAATTAGAAATAATAGGTCTTTACCTATGAAATTGCCGTTTTGTATGAAAAAATTTAAACGAATTTTTTTCATGAATTTTTTTATTTGTATTAATCGAAGTAATCACCCATGCAATCAATGCATCTTTGCCATCGCAGTGGCAGTTTATTGATGCCCTTCTTAAAGAAATCAGCTGGACGGGAGGCAACAAATTCTTCAAAGGCATTTTGTACTGCCTCTCGGGTATTGAATTTTTTTCCCGCCAAGAAGTTATCCAAATTCTGGAAAAAGTAGTAGTCTGTAGGCGCAAGGTCTGGTGAGTAGGGCGGATGACGGAGAGCTTCCAACCCCAGTTCTTGCAACTTGGAGACCGTCTGCTGTGCAGTATGAGGTCGCGCGTTGTCGTGCAGGAGCAGCGGAGACGAGCGATTGACCAATGCTGGTTGGAGATGCGCCAGCTTCTCCATCATTGTGCTCAGTTCTTCACAGTACACATCTGCAGTAATGCTCACCCCGTTTGGTAAGAAGCTGTGATGAATCACACCGGCGCTAGACCACCAAACAGTGACCATCACTTTTCTAGGGGTAAGTTTTCGTTTAGGGCATTGTTTAGGTGCTGAACCAGGATCCAACCAACTTGCTGAGCGCTTGCGGTTATCAAACAGAATCCATTTTTCATCGCAGGTAACAATGCGGTTCAAAATTCCTTCATTTGTGTGTCTGTTGAGCAGTGCAAGGCACGTCTCGACGCGTACTTCGCGCTGGCGATCATTGAGTTCGTGGGGCACCCATTTGTCAAGCTTTTTTACCTTGCCAATTTGACGCAAATGGACCAATATTGTTTTGACGCTAACGTCGAAAGCTGCTGCTAATTCAGCCGTAGATTGTGTATCATCAGCTTCCACAACCGCCTTTAATTCGTCATTGTCGACCAAAGTCTTCGGACGACCGCGAGGTTCATTTTTCAGGTCTAAATTTCCAGAACGGAAGCGAGCAAACCAATAACAGGTGGTGCGTTGGTTTGTAGTGTTAGCTCCGTAAACGTCGTTGATGTTGCGTGCCGCTTGTGCCGCGTTGCTGCCACGACGGTACTCATATTCCATAATTACTCGAATTTTTAACGTATCCATGATGACGAAAAAGATTGAAATGCGATGAAAATGTAACACTAATCAATAAAGAAATGACTACTTTTGGAAAAAAGAATCCATGTTTTTAAAATAAAATTAATTTGAAATTAGAATTCTTAGCCAAACAAAAATTATTTTGATTTGAAATGGCCAGTACTGCAGAACGGCAATTTCATAGGTAAAGACCTAATATCATATTTACGACATTGTGATGTAGAGACACTACGAAAAGGAGAGAGAGGGAATGCGCGGAATAAAATAATAATTTACCTGCAGATTTATCGTAGTTCTATGCATCCTCGAATAACTACATTCTAGCATGCTTGTAATAAATGATGCTAACAAAGTTCACGAGGTTTTTTAAACCTGCAAAGTAGTTTATTTAAGTTAAACATTAGACACACATACACCGTAAACCTTTGACGTGTTATATCCAAGCAAACATTTAACCACTTAAGTAAATAACATTACATATAACATCGTTACTCAAGATACAGTGAAAACAAGCTCGCAATACAAGTTCAAGTTTATCGTAACAGTTATATTATGCGAGTTCTTTGCGCTGTTGCACCCATACTTGATGACCTACATCATAAATAATCGCCGACGAATCGCTTAGCCATGAAATATGAACAACTCTATGTCATGATCATAAATTGGCATAACTTTTGATCATTTTGAAGGTTAAACGTCAAAATTACATAAGAATTAATCGATTTGCATATAACTGGGCGGATAACAACTTTGATGAACCAAGTTGTTTAAATCTAACATAAACTGCACCTATTAATTTAAATATATTCAAGTTTAAATTCCGAGTCTATTAAAAACAATATTGCTTAGTTAGAATATATAAATGTATAGAATGAAACTTCTGTACAATACGTAAATATGCGTATGCCTGTTGGCGTGGTTGGTAGATACGCTGCCTTTCACGCCGGAGGTCGTGGGTTCGATTCCCACCCAGGACAAATATTTGGGCGCATGAACATGTCTGTTTGTCCTGAGTCTGGGTGTAAATTATCTATATAAGTATGTATTTACAAAAGAAAAATAGTATGTGTAGTATATCAGTTATCTGGTTTCCATAGTACAAGCTCTGCTTAGTTTGGGATCAGATGATCGTGTGTGAATAATGTCCCAGGATATTATTTATTTATATACTGTACTATTTCTTTATAAAAGTGAGGTATAACATGCATTCCAATTACCATCAAACTAGCTGAGTATATGGCTCCATATATCTATTGGTTCATATTGAGCGTGTGAAGTTTGATTCCATAATAAATAAATAAATATTTTGGGACAAATGACATACTGATGACATGATGCCAAACTAGGCAAAACCTGTATATTATAGCAAACAGACAACTGATGAACATACTTATATATTTCTAAATACACACATATTATAGATAAATGGCACCCAGACACAGAACAAAATCATAATCGTGTTCTTCACTCAAAGATTTGTCCCGGTTGGGAATCGAACCCACTACCTCTAGCTTATCAGTTAGTGTCACTAGCCACTAGACCAACAGGCCAGGCAATTGCATTTAATGGGTATACAGAGCGTTCCATTAGTTGTATCTACACACGGCTACATATCAAGCTATACATTTCCAGTATAAGCTGATCCCGCGTTGTTTAGGATTTCCGTACAATGAGAGGTCAGCTTATCTTGAAAATGAATAGCTTGATATGTAGCCGTGTGTACCTGCACCTAGAAACGTGATTATAGGCTGTTCACCGTCCAAGTTGGTTGGTTATTCAGAATTAAAGTGAAGACTACTTACCTTAAACCTTGACAATACAGAGGTTTAGATAGTAAGTATTGCAATTGAAAACCTATATAGTCTATATCCCATACAACCTTTTTGCATGGCTTGAGAATACAATCTCTTTTGATTGCTCTGACTGGCCTGATACTATGTTTTAAATATAGAATATAATAGTTAAAACAAATATATTTGTAGAATACTTTTGTAGTAATATGACTCACTATACATAATTATTCCTAGGTATGAAGATATTTAGATATGTGGTTTGTATCAAATCATAAAGAAATAGTATTTAATTTATGATAGTAATGATAGAGTTATTTAGCTAGCTTATTTAGGTAAAAAAGTTTTAAATGTCGATATTTATAAATCAAGAAATATTTTACTACATCGTTTCTGAATGGTTCTGTCTGTATTAAGGTAAGAAGCAATTCAATATTAGGTCTTTACCTATGAAATTGCCGTTCTGCAGTACTGGCCATTTCAAATCAAAATAATTTTTGTTTGGCTAAGAATTCTAATTTCAAATTAATTTTATTTTAAAAACATGGATTCTTTTTTCCAAAAGTAGTCATTTCTTTATTGATTAGTGTTACATTTTCATCGCATTTCAATCTTTTTCGTCATCATGGATACGTTAAAAATTCGAGTAATTATGGAATATGAGTACCGTCGTGGCAGCAACGCGGCACAAGCGGCACGCAACATCAACGACGTTTACGGAGCTAACACTACAAACCAACGCACCACCTGTTATTGGTTTGCTCGCTTCCGTTCTGGAAATTTAGACCTGAAAAATGAACCTCGCGGTCGTCCGAAGACTTTGGTCGACAATGACGAATTAAAGGCGGTTGTGGAAGCTGATGATACACAATCTACGGCTGAATTAGCAGCAGCTTTCGACGTTAGCGTCAAAACAATATTGGTCCATTTGCGTCAAATTGGCAAGGTAAAAAAGCTTGACAAATGGGTGCCCCACGAACTCAATGATCGCCAGCGCGAAGTACGCGTCGAGACGTGCCTTGCACTGCTCAACAGACACACAAATGAAGGAATTTTGAACCGCATTGTTACCTGCGATGAAAAATGGATTCTGTTTGATAACCGCAAGCGCTCAGCAAGTTGGTTGGATCCTGGTTCAGCACCTAAACAATGCCCTAAACGAAAACTTACCCCTAGAAAAGTGATGGTCACTGTTTGGTGGTCTAGCGCCGGTGTGATTCATCACAGCTTCTTACCAAACGGGGTGAGCATTACTGCAGATGTGTACTGTGAAGAACTGAGCACAATGATGGAGAAGCTGGCGCATCTCCAACCAGCATTGGTCAATCGCTCGTCTCCGCTGCTCCTGCACGACAACGCGCGACCTCATACTGCACAGCAGACGGTCTCCAAGTTGCAAGAACTGGGGTTGGAAGCTCTCCGTCATCCGCCCTACTCACCAGACCTTGCGCCTACAGACTACTACTTTTTCCAGAATTTGGATAACTTCTTGGCGGGAAAAAAATTCAATACCCGAGAGGCAGTACAAAATGCCTTTGAAGAATTTGTTGCCTCCCGTCCAGCTGATTTCTTTAAGAAGGGCATCAATAAACTGCCACTGCGATGGCAAAGATGCATTGATTGCATGGGTGATTACTTCGATTAATACAAATAAAAAAATTCATGAAAAAAATTCGTTTAAATTTTTTCATACAAAACGGCAATTTCATAGGTAAAGACCTATTATTATTATTATGGCGGACCTTGTGAGTGAGAGAGAGAGACGACGACGGCCAGGTTTTAATACTACCACCCCGGTCCAATGCGCCCCAGCTAAAAAGATCCAGCGAAACAAACTCCGCTGGTTATTAAGTTACTGCGGGGAATGATAATTATTTTAATTTTTTTTATAATACAGTGTTTCGATGGCCTAATGCTTAGAAATAGTTTGATACAATGTAAAAATACCTCTGTGTACAAATATCCGCAATCCAATTAAGAGTCGTATTTTCATACATAGTCTGTTCTATCATCCGTTTTCAAACATTGTATGTCTAAATTCAAGATATTTTCATTGAAGCATTATATTAAAGCTTATTTTAAAAGACATATAGTTTAAAGCTTTTATTGCTGTGCGTTGAAGGCATAGAATATCATCACCCCATATCATCCCGTGGGAGCCTTAGAAATCGTCCGAGAGAATACCTACCAGAGAACGGGCAGCAGCGTTTTTATGCACCATGCTCTGGGTAGTCTTTTGTCGAGCAGTGGACGTACTTTGGCTGACAAGAAAATGTAGACAGTATGAAGACCATATTTATCTTATATTAATACCATAAGAATAGCAATTAATTATATTATGGGCTGACATATTTGTGTGCGATACGCGTTTCGAGGTCATTGACCGCGACTGGCGCCGACCATCTGGAATCAGTGTAGGCTCCAATTTGTCTGCTCCATATTAAGCGCGCCTCAGAATTTTTAGATATCTGTGAAGCGTGCAGATTGTGCTTCTTTAGGCATTTATTATTCTGTGGTATTTACGTTCTAAACATTGATATCTATTTATATTCTAACGCGTATGCGGATATTAATAAAACCTTCCTATTTGGCGAGTGTGATCTAAAACAATTTATATGTTTGTTGACAATATTAGAATTGATTTTTATTAAGTATTTATGTTGTGTTTTATCGTCAGCGTTTACTGGCATATTTGTTTTTCTTTAATTTATAAGTAGATAATAAAATAAATAAATAAATATCTTGGGACAACCACAGAATACTGATAAACATACTTATATATTTGTGAATACAGAAATATTATAGATAGATTACACTCAGACACAGCACAAATAATCATGCCCATCGCAAAAAGATTTGTACTGGTCAGAATTTTAATTACTTCTGTTTTACTTTAATTTTAATTCTAGTTTTAGTTGTTAGTGTTAAGACTTTATTTATGTAAAACTATTCTAATATCTAGGGGCAATGTCACACAGATCATCCTAGCCCCAAACTAAGCAAAGCTTGTACTATGGGTACCAGGCGACGATATACATACTTATATATGTAGATAGATAAATACTTATATACATAGAAAACATCCATGACTCAGAAACAAGTATTCGTGATCATCATCATCATCATCATCATTACAGCTTAAATAAGTCCACTGCTGGACAAGCCTCCCTCAAGAATCATCTTGAGGGGATATGCCATAAACGCCACGCTTGGCAGGCGGGTTGGCGATCGCAGTATGATGGTCGTAGTACTCAGAAGGAAGCTGCTTCCCGTCCTCTGGTAGATATTCCCTCGGGTCGACTTCTACGCCCCCCACGGGATGAGATGGGGTGATGATATTCTGATTCTGATATTTGTCGCCGTCACCACACAGCAAATTCGTGATCATCACACAAATATTCGCACTTACCTGGATTCGAACCCAGGGCCACCAGCTTCGTAGGCAGGAGCACTACCAACAAGGCTACAGTGGTATTTTTTTCCCTGTAGGTAATTGTATGTGCTCTTTAAATTGTATGGGGAGGAGGCGTTGGTGTCTGTCACACAGTGTATACTAGCACGGACACCGCCGTTTACGCTATCTTCACATTACTAGTTTCCTACAAAAATTGTACTTTTAACTTTAAGATAGATACTATGTACAAAATCCTTATTGATTGAATAAAGATTATTATTATTACATGTTTATTATCACTATTATTTACAATATATTATATAAGGGTATTTTAATATGAATACAACTTATAAAATATATGGGCTACATGGAGAGAAATTTCCGCACAATCTTGGCATTCGCAAGCAAAACCGCCTTCTGCATGTAACTCTCCAGCCAGATATCAAGCCCTAAACTTGCAAGGTTGATTTTCAGGGATTTAGGAATAACTCTATTTGTGGATATAACAATAGATATGATCGCAGGTCTTTCGGTTCTCCAAATTTGCGCATATTCAAAACATTGATCAAGGTATTTTGATTTTTTTTTCTTTTTGGCGTTAGATATGTTTTCATCATACGGTATTGTTATATCCACAAAGGATGTCTTTTTCGTTTGTTTGTCAATGACGACAATATCGAGTCGATTGGCACCTACCATTCGGTCAGTCAGCACGGGATGATCCCAGTATATTTTAAACCTGTCATTTTCCAAGACCGCTTCAGGATTATATTTGAAGTACGGAACCCTTGGGCCCGGCAGAAGTTGGCGATTTATTATTATTATAATTCGAACCCACGACCTCTGGCTTATCAGTTAGGCTCACTAGACAGAACAATAGGCCAGTCAAATTCCCACAATTCGGAAATAAATATCTGTACCGCAGGGAACATAGCACAACGATACTTATAATACCTAGTATACACGGGTCACAGAAATATTTGTCCTATATAGGGATCAATCCCGGAACACTGGTGGCTTACCCACTGCGCCACGTGTGCAGTCAACAGTCGTGTAGACATTTGCACATATATTGGGCGAGTCAAACCATCAGTGAAATACCTGTGTATGGGTTATTATTTCACTGCCAATAACGATGTCCTAGGTTCTATTTGACGGTCACCGTAGCCTAGTTGGTAGTGCTCCTGCCTACGAAGCTGGTGGTCCTGGGTTCGAATCCCGGTAAGTGCAAATATTTGTGTGATGAGCACTATATAAGTATGTATATATAGTTTGTATTGACGGGCCTGTTGGCGTGGTTGGTAGATACGCTGCCTTTCACGCCGGAGGTCGTGGGTTCGATTCCCACCCGGGACAAATATTTGTGTGCATGAACATGTCTGTTTGTCGCGAGTCTGGGTGTAAATTATCTATATAAGTATGTATTTACAAAAAAAAAAATAGTATATGTAGTATATCAGTTATCTGGTTTCCATAGTACAAGCTCTGCTTAGTTTGGGATCAGATGACCGTGTGTAAATAATGTCCCAGAATATTATTATTATTATTATTATATTATATATCGTCGCCTGGTACCCATAGTACAAGCTTTGCTTAGTTTGGGGCTAGGATGATCTGTGTGACATTGTCCCTAGATATTATTATTATTCCCCGCTCGGGCCAACAGGTATTAATTATTGGCTTATGTTTAACTTACCACCAAATATAGTAACATATAACAGACAAAAATAGTAATTGATCACCAAAATGAAACCCGCATTTTAATGTAAAATTATAACCAAAGTTTCACCATTTTGCTATCCTATTTAAGCAAAATGACTCCAAATTAATCATTGTTAACCCATAAGTAATAAATGATCACCAATATTAAACCAGCATTTTAATGTAAAATTATAACCAAAGTATTTACATCTTGCTATTCTGTTTAAGCAAACTGACTCCAAAAAAATCATGGTTAACCCAAAAATTGTTAATGAACACCAAATTATCAAAATACACATTTCAATTTAAAATGACATGCAAAAAACAATATCTCGTTATCCGATTTATGTAAATAATAAGGCATGTATTTAAATCGATATCTGTATATTCCCTTTTTTCTAACAAAATATTTCAAAGTTATATCAAAAATACTGACTTGCACACTAATTATGCACACTAACTAAATCAAATTAGAACTTAAATATAAAGATAATTATTATGCAGCAAGCATTGTTTCTGTCACGGCTCCGGCGCTGCGGGGTTTGGGCGGGCCGCCCCACCCCTCCGCGCCTACGCGGGCTTACATTACACTCTAGGGGTAGGGCAAACAAGACTACGTGAAGTCGGTTTTGCAGCGATTCGTTTCTGTCACAAAATTAAAGAAAAAAGTCACAAAAAATTTTTAATCATCTTTTTTTAAATTATTCAAACAAACATTAAAAAGTAAGTCCGCTTCTAATTAATAACAAAGGGTACTAAATACTTTTTTGGTAATAAGCCTACACTTTGTGGCAATCACAGAGGTTTATTTAGGCAGAAATAACATATTAATTTGCTCGCTAAGATTTGGTGATCATTTACTACATTTGGTGTTCGAATACACTTTGAAGTGCAGTCGTGACTTAAATTGCAAGTACTATTGTATTTTTAGACTTTATTTTTCTGGTGTTAAGTTTCTATTTTTGGTTAAAAAACGGAGGGTATCAAAGCATTTTATGGTGGTCATTATATTTAATCCCTTAATTATTTTTGGGCCTCGGAGTCTTCACTTTCCTGAGATGTAAAACGTTATGCGTAGTTGGCTAATCTCCATTGGGATAGGCCGCCGTAGCTAAAACACGCTCATTAACATGAACACTTTATTTTATTTTATGAAGTTAAGCTAAGTACCTAACTTAGTAATTACTGTCAGAAATTTAATGTTCATTCTGAATAGTTGATACAAACCGCTGATTTAAATATCTACATATACCTATAAATAATTATGTAGATATAGTTATTTATATTTCTATAGGTTATTAAGTAATAAAAACATGTTCTAGCTGTTTATAAGCGCTTTTTCAAAGTCTATGGGAAAACTGTTTATGGTAATTATTAGAATAACATAGTCCCCTCCCTTTCCCTCTGTCGACACTGGATAATCCCTATGTCGGGGGGCCTTTACAAACATATTTGACAGACACAAATTACATCCAGACTCAGGACAACTATTTATAGGTTACACAAATAGTCATTTCATTCTCACAAATCTGTTGCCTCCGAATGGTGGCTGGGACAATCGCAGATAGCGAGGAGCCCACTTTTTGTACATAATTTAATACGATACATTTGGTGGTGTACAATAAAGAAAATTGCATACTATGGGAAAATCAGATTAGATTTTTTTCCATCGTTTCCGTCACTATGTCTACAAATAATCATACTAAACCATGGTATATATGTGAAAACTTTTAATTGGCCTTCTGTTACTATTCCTTGTTCTATATAGAAAAAATACGTGACCTAAGTAAGTTCCAAATAGAGACGTTATAATTTAAATTTTATCCAAAGATTTGGAAACAAATGATGTATAGTTTATAATTGACTTATTATAAATTTCAGTTTAACTAGATATATTATATTAAGCTTATTAAACTGCAATTTATGCTTTTAAATTCGAGGTCAGCGAAACTGCATACCATTCATCTTTTACAAAAACCGTTAGCCGTGCATTATATCTTATATAAAAGATTCCTAATAAAATATGATCGATGAAGTTAACGGTAAACACAATTTATCTAAGTGTACAGTACACTAAAAATTTGTGTGTTTTAAGTACAAGCATTATATCTCAGTAGGCCAACGTAAAACGATGCTTAATTTGTGAAGTCGCCTTGTCAAACGTCATAAAACATATTTGTGCTCATTGTTTGTTTGTTTGCTCCGTGCCGACCTACAACATCCTTTAACGTCTGCAGCCGTGGAGCTGAGTACGTAGGAAATCATTTCAAGGGTATTAGAAACTGAGGAAAACGCACTTATTATCCTAACCTTAAAAACGCTACTCAGTCACGATACGTGAACGATTTGTAACTGTAATAAGGATATGGTACTAACCTGGCCATCTACCGGTAGCTTGTATTTCTAAACATCCTATTTGCTTCGCACATGTATAAACAAAGTTATTGGATGTTATCTGAAACGGATCAAATACCGACTCAAAACTCGTAATTAAGGACTTCTAGGATATGTAAGTTGTATTAAGATAGCGTTCTATTTTCGAATGTTCATTGCAACTTGCATGCCATCTAGCGCTCTTTTTTAACATGCTTAGTTTTTTAAACTTTATACACACACATATATAATTATATCGAATCTGATACGTCGCCGCGGCGACGCGACGTCTTTCCACAAGACCGTGGTTCTGACTGCGAGCTTTGAGGACTTGTGAAATAAAACTGGAACGAAAAAACAAGGGAAGTATATCTGAGTATAACAAAATATTAGCTAGTGTAAATAGTAGGCAGACTTAGAGAGTTTCGATCGATAACGTGCTTCGGGTCAAAGACACGGAAGTTTTATCGACCTACATATAAGGCTTTTGTTTTGATGGTCAAGTCCAATTGTGGGTGTGGCTAGTACACACACATATCCTACTTCCTTAGATAAAATACTTCATTCACCGTTCTTGAATCTCTTTTATACAGCGAGTTTTTGTTATAAAAATCTAAGAGTACTTTTTAATGACGGTGATTTTGGAGCATAGTGCTATACACTGCTCTGAATGAGTAAAAATATGATAGTTAAAACATCCTAGTGTGACAAAGCCTTGCCTAGGCGTGTTGTACCATGGATATGACATGATGAGGATGATGCTATCAACATTATCATCATCCAGCTTCAAGGCTTTTTCTATAAGTATTGAGGTTAAGTTGATATAGAGAATTTGTTAATTCCAGATTTTGAATAAATCTTTTAAATGAATACAATTTTTATCAGGATTTTACGCATTTATCCACCAAAGGCGATTCTTTAACTCAGCCGAAAGACGTCTACTGATGGAGAAAAGTCTCCTCCACAGATCTAGGGGAATTGACATAATCGCCTCGCTTGGCATAGTTGGCAATGGTATGGTGAGTTTACTTTACTCTACTACTGAAAAAGTATAGTGGATTACTCTACTGAGAAAGACGCTGCTACCTGTTCTCTGGTAGATTTTCCTTTGGGACGAGTTATGTGGCGGTGGTATGATATTTTTTAATAAAATGTATGCAACAAGTGACATAATCATATACATAATCATTTAAAAATACATGTGTATCATTTCAGAGTACATGTGAAGGACAAACGCATTTACAGTATTTGAGATGCTAATGTCATATGAGTGTCAAATATTTGTGTTGCCATTTGGAGGGTTTGCCTTCTCGGTGACCGCAGTTAGGTGGTAGCTTTTTACAAAATATCCGCCATCTTGGACGTCCGCCATATTGGATTTAAGTCACGTGACTATTTTTTCGTATTCCTGACAGAAAACCCTTTCATTCGATACCCATATCATGGGGGTGGAATTCAAACAGCCAGTCCGCCATCTTTGGGAGGCTGCCAGATTGGATTCGTAGTGAGGTTTCTTAGCTAGTCATGTATTGTCATCAGAACTCAGAGCGTGTGCAAAATGTCATCCTAATCGGAGACCGGAAAGTGGGTCAAATTATTAGGTTCCAAGATTCTTACATACATAGTTAGTTACAAGTGAAGCTAATAAAAGCGTGTTAAAAAAAGAATTCTACGTATATATTTCAAGATTTACTTCGAGGAAAACTGCTAAGGGCCACAAAAACGTAAACCTACACTTTAAGGACTAGTATGTCACCGCATAGTACTTTCGGATGTATTGCCCATTAAGTGCATGTAGGTACTCAATCCCCACACCCACTCATAAATCATTAGGTCGAGGATTACTTCTTCGTGTCTAGGAATATCTATCATTCTCATTTTTATATGGCTGCGAACATATATCTGAATATTAGTGGAAGGTAATTGCTAGGCAGACTGTCCAGTTTTAACCTACTGACTTCATTATTATTTATTCATGGGACCTTTAGTTAGTAAACTCTGTTCTGTGTAGCTCCTCTCATTTAAATTAAATCATATTATGATTAAGTTGAGTATGAGTAACTAATTAACTAATCAGATGTACGAATTGATGGCTCAAATTTCAAAGTTAACAATCACCCTAAATTAGACCTCCGTCTAGCGAAGAGGAGTACAACATAATTAACACCCGATCTTTGGCTCGGGGCGGTTACTGACGTGAAGATGCATGAGAAGGATCGTATTTGGTGACGTTTTATGCTACTTCGGTCTACGCGAACCACCGCTTAATTTTTGTTTGTAAAGAATAATAGTCCTCCTAGTTTAGAGGTCCGTCTAGCGAAGAAGACTACAACCTAATTAAGATCCGATCTTTGGCTCGGGGTAGTCAATGACATGAAGATGCATGAGAGGGTCAGTTTTTAAGGACGTTTTGTGCAACTTCACACTACGTTGATTCGCGAACCGCCGCTTTATTAATTGAGGCTCGGAGGGTAATGGTCTTAAATTGAATATCACCTATTAATATAAACTAAAAGGAGCATAAAAATAAGACTTAACACAATCGAGTCCACTTCATTTTGCATGTAGATGCTGCAAATGCAATTGCGATATACATACATTGTACCAGAAAGATTGGTATGTGCCAAAGGCATATCCACTTCGTGGGTACCCAGTACGGAATGTCCGGGAGGAAAATGCTTCTTCTTTAACATTGTTCGTTTTATTTATAATTCGTTTCTGCATGTAACAATAAAACCAGTTAATAGGGTTGCGGATATAACCCTATTAACTGGGGCAAGAGTCGACAAAGCGTAAGTAATACATTGGGAGTTAAGAAGCATCTATCTATATGATTTAGTAATCTCTTATCATCAAATGGGCCGTAAATTTTTGGCCGTCTTTGCCGAACCACCCAAACGGGACAATTGTTTAAATACGTTATCAGAATGATCACTACAATAGATTAAGCAAACAGAATATTCTGTGCTATGTAATAAAATAAACGAAAAACAATGCCGTGCACTTTATGATAATAAGTGTAATCTTGTTAAACATTTTACAAGATGCACAGTGCTGGACTGGACTGTTCACACCTGAGTCATAAAAATATACTTCTAAAGCTCCAGAAAGAAAATCAATGTTTTGAACAGACGCCAGCACATCAAGCTACCCCAATCTATCAATTTTCCCCTATTGAAATGGAACATATATAACAGAAATTTGACAGATTGGGGTAGCTGGATTAGCTGGCGTCTGTACAAATAAATACTATTTCCTTAATAGCAAAAAGTGTAATATCTAGCACCTTAACAAATCGTAAAACTTTTACGATATTTTAAGGTGTTGCTTTGTGCACATTTGAGCTATAAAAATACACTAATATAACTCCTAAAACAAAATCAATGCCATGCACTTAACGACAAAAAGTGTAATTTTGTTAAACTTTTACTATAGTTTACAAGGTGCTAACACTATAAATAACATCATCATCACAATAAACAGACTTTAACGCACCTATATTTTTATTATACTGTACTAATGAACAAGCAATAATTGCAAATTTTATGTGTCTAATAAAGAATCATGCATATATTTTTAATAGAGTCAGACTTATGGAACGCACGGAATGGTACTTATTCTGCCGTTTGTGAATCAGAAACCTTGGCGAAACTGGACCAAACTTTATAGTTACTTTGTCTTATATTTTTAAGTATGAAATGGGGGAACAAGGATATGACCCACTTGATGGTAAATGATTACCGTAGCCTATTTCGCATGACATACAAATTCACTCGCTTACCTTCACCAGGTTCTGTTGAGTTTTTGAGACCTAACACAAGCTTACGACAACATTACATATTAGTGCTTGTACGTAATGTCCTCCCAGCCAAATTTCGGCCACGGCAGCCAGTCTCAATGGAGATTAGCCATCTGCGCGGGTCATATTACACATTACATTGTGCACGTGTGGCGCAACGGCTTAGTCGCCTCGCCGCTTCGTGTCGCGGGTTCGAGTCCCGCGCCGGACAACTATTTCTGTGACCCATAAATAGTTGTTCTGAGTCAGGATGTAATTTGTGTCCGTCTATTACATGTTTGTAAAGTATCCCGCGACACACGGATTAAATTTCCTAATGCGGTCTTTGTCGTTTAAAAAAATATATATTACAGTGCACAAGTGTGTGCATAAGCACAAAAGCACTTTCTATCCATCACTCTCATGATCCGATGGGACGACTAGTGACACGACTAGAAGAGTTCAGGTACAGGACCGACGGCTTTACATACTCTCCGAGGCACGGGGTGTAATACCGCCAACTAGAAGACTTCGGGCTGATACTGAAACATATTCCTTTTTACAGAGAAGTACCAAAATCACTTTTGGCTCGACCCGAGATTTGAATCCAGGTCCTCGTTCTTAGCGGGCGAACACGCTACCGCTAGTAAATGAAGTGTATTTTGTAAGGAGGCTCTTCCCCGTTCGAGCTGCTCTTAGAGCGAAAAAACACAGTGCTCTACCTCCTTTAGATAATCAATACGCCCTGCCAATATCAGTAGCAGATAGATAGACACCAGTAGCAGATAGGTCACGGTATCCTAGTTGGAGTGCTCCTGTCTACGAAGCTAGTGGTCCTGGGTTCGAATCCCGGTAAGTGCAAATATTTGTGTGATGAGCACGAATATTTGTTTCTGAGTCATGGATGTTTTCTATGTATATCTGTCTATATAAGTATGTATATCGTCGTCTGGTACCCATAGTACAAGCTTTGCTTAGTTTGGGGCTAGGGTGATCTGTGTAACATTGTCCCTAAATATTATTATTATTTTCTTAATTTTCTTCCTTATTATCCGAATTTTCTCGCACTTCATTAAACTTATTACTAACGATCATATATCATTTCGACAGTTACGTATATAAGCTAGCTATTTAACTTTATTATTACTATCGTAAATTAAATATTAATTCTAAATCTGCTGCAGATCTAAATATCTACATTTAGAAGAGACAATTGATATCGTGCTGCTGCTGTTATCCAAAATCAATAACCGTGTAGTTTCCGGCCTAGAAAGAATAACAGAGCCACCCCATATCTTCTCGCCCGGGTCAGGCAAAAAGTGATTTTGGGACTTTTCTGTCAAAAGAAAAAGTTCTCAGCATCAGCCCGAAGTCTGGGAGTTGGCGGTACCTAATATACCCCCGTGCCTCGGAGAGCACGTAAAGCCGTCGGTCCTGTTCCTGACCTCTTTCCGATCGTGTCGCATAGGCGTCCCATCGGATCATGAGAGTGATGGAATAGAAAGTGCTCCTGTGTTTGCGCACACACTTGAGCACTATAATATGTCCCGCGCAGATGGCTAATCTCTGTTGAGACTGGCCGCCGTGGCCGAAATTCGGCTAGGAGGACTATATATCTTCTCGCGGGTGTCCTAAAAGGCGACTAAGGGCCAGCGCAGACAGAGAGGAGCGCAGCGGAGAGGATTTTATTAAGGCACTAGAAAATCAACTTTCAAATTATTTAAATAAAGTGCATGTATGCTTGAACATTATAATACGCGAGACTGCGCGAGCATTTTGTCAGGTTCAAGCATATATGCACTTTATTCCTATAGCGCTAAAGTTGATTTTGCTAGTGTCTTAATAAAATCGGTAGTCGGTCACCGTAGCCTAGTTGGTAGTGCTCCTGCCTACGAAGCGGGTGGTCCTGGGTTTGAATCCCGGTAAGTACAAATATTTGTGTGATGAGCACGAATATTTGTTTCTGAGTCATGGATGTTTTCTATGTATATAAGTATTTATCTATCTATATAAGTATGTATATCGTCGCCTGGTACCCATAGTACAAGCTTTGCTTAGTTTAGGGCTAGGATGATCTGTGTGACAATGCCCATAAAAAAAAAAAAATCCTCTCCGCTGTGCTACTCTCTGTCTGCGCTGACCCTAAGGGATACGCCAGGTAGTCAGGCAGCAACGCCACCTGTGTACTAGCTACCACCTAGCTGCAGTCGCCAACTCGCATGATAAGCGCGGTCACTATGGCAAACTCTTCCGAATGGCGACGTTGTAGAAACCTTAGGGTGGTCTTTGGTTGGGCGTCTTTCGCACGATAAAAAAAATGGGCAAGTGTTTCTTAGGTAAAGCTTTTTCCTGTGATTTGTAGAAGATAAAACCTTTACATGTAAATTGATGCAAGATCATTGCGTTTCTTTGTTTTGTGTGTAAATATGTAGTTGTAAGTTAAGTATTAAGTCTACATGAATCATTACTTCGGCGTCATCCTCGATTATAAATAATTTATCGAGGTAAAATATAATACCTAGTCGTTGTCGGATTTAGTGTACCTAAGTCATTATAAAATTAAATGTACGAATAGAACATAACAATGTTTTTAAAGTATATTTACTACGGATTAATTAAAACTAAATTGTTGTTAATTAAAACTAAATTCATTTTTGAGACATTTATTAAAATGACGTGCGTCTTTCATTGTTTACTAAATACTTCTTTTGTCTGCCAATAGTATTTTCTAATTAATATCTAAATAAGGCAATTAAACTATACCCAATTCATTTAGTTCTTTTGTTAAGGTATTTCAAATGAACAAAATTTATTTGAAATTACTCTATAGTGCTTAGTTTTAGTTTATTTATTTACATGTGAATAAGACAATATTGGCAGAGAGGTGAGATAGATACATACATAAAGGCTTCATCATGTCAGCCGTTTGACGTCCACAGCTGGACAAAGAGCCTCCCCAAAAATAGGGGATATGCCATAATCGCCATGCTTGGCAGACGAGTTGGCGATCGCAGTGTGGGGTTCAGAGAGAGAGACGCTGATGCCCGTTTTCTGGGAGATACTCCCTCATTTATAATATTATATAGCATACATGAGATGAGTTGTTCTGAGTCAACACACATGATTGTAATTAATCTTAAGTATTATTAATTTAAAAAAAGGATTCCTATTGAGTTTTCTGGCAGTGTTTCTCAGTAGCTGCCACGTCATGCACTGCACGGTAGGGTAAAAATATGACGATTCCACATAAATGTAATTTTTTACGGAATAAATGATTTTTGACTTTGACTTACAATGTGTTGAAATTGAAAAAAAACCTTAGTTATTATATAACTACTAGCTGAAACCCAGGGGTTATACCCGCATTAAACTATTACTTTACAAACATATAATAGACGGGCACAAATTACATCCAGACTCAGAACAACTATTCATGGGTCATACAAATAGTTGACCAGCGCGGGACTCGAACCCGCGACACGAAGCGGCGACTGTCTTAGCCGCTGCGCCACACGACGGTCGATTGCCTATGTGTTATTCGGATATAAGCTATATTACTACGAAGTTTTATCAAAATCCGTTCGGTAATTTATGCGTCAAACAATAACAAACATCCATACTCACAAACATTTGCATTTATAAATGGATTCTAATGCGTTCTCTATATCAATTGTAAATCACATGGCTAAAAGCATGTATTAATAATTGATATAGCTGCAGCTTCCCTTGCAGAGCTATGCTTATTTTTAGAACGGAAAGCATCTCAACATCTTCTCGTTAATAATGTTGAACTACATTAGTAATTAGTTATATTTATACCGCCTGGTTATTACATGGTCACTAGTAAATTTGAAATGATAAGTCACAGTGAATTTAACAAATTAGACTTTACTTTATAATGACTGTTTTAAAAAACAAGGAACTGGCTATTTTTCTGTATAACAACTGATGTGCAGCAAAATTTATGCGCTAACATTCCGAAGCATTCCGATACGCATCAAACAAATTTTTTATTTTTAAATATTGGTTCAACAAAGAAATCTTGTACGAATATAAAATAAAGAAGAACAATAGAGTTGAATAATTAACTTATTTTTTTTGAAGACGGAATAATATTACTATAGTATTTATGTATGAGTAAGCTATGAATTGATTCAATTATTTCTAAGTATTCAATACATACCACTTCTGTCTTGATAATAAACGCACAAGTCACTTATTTTTGATAAATACAAAAATAATTTTAAAAATAACGAAGTGTTTATTTTTCCTACGCACGGTTATAAGAAGATTGAACACGCTAGACGCGTGTTTCAGCGCGCGTTTGCCGCGCGACTAGTGTTACGTTGCGTTTCTCAATGGATGCTGCGACCTGCGCATGCGATCCTACGGTGACCATGCACATCGGCTAATCAAACGTATACACTTTAACCATTCAAGCAGCTACTCTTAATGCTTCTGTGACTTCAAAACACTGATGACACTTTTTGCTTGACCTTACTATGTATTTACCTTGATCTATTTTCTGTTATATTTAGATATTAATCATAAATGGGATCATAAACCATAAAATAAAATAGCGTATTTAATAAAATTTTATATTTTATTACTATATTATCAATCACACTGAAATAATATAATACTAACCAGATCTCGATGAGATATTACTACTTATACATTCAAGATGTTTATATGGCTTGTGATTGTAAATATATAATACTTAATTTATAAAATATGGCTATATAAACTAAAATAATTTATCGATTCTTCAAAAAGATCGCATAGGACGCAAAAAGGGATATTCATTTAATACTCATATAAGATAAAATATAAATTGATGTCAAGTGAGATTACAGTCCATTATAATTTCATAATACTTAGTTATTGCTTATAAAAATTAAAGTGCCACTGAAATTACAATTCTATTATTGCTTATTAATTAACAATAATTCATTAAAACAAAACATCGAATCACAGCATTTTGTCCGATTTTAATAATAACGCTAGGAACGATTCATATCACTATGTCCTACTTGTATTTAATAAGTAGGTGTTTGTATATAAATGCTGAGCTTATACAGGGTCTTCGGTAATTAGTGAACATTCCACAAAATTGTACATCATTACAATTAATCATAATAAAAATAAAGTTGCAAGTTCAAGTATTTTCCATGATTTTTAAACGGCTTTCAGACATTAATTATAAATAATACTATGTATACGAGTATATATAAAGAATGTTATTACGTAAATTGATTTATTTTTTATTCATTTTCAGCAACGCTACCTTTAGTCATAAGTAGTTAATAATAAGTTTGGGGCAGGAATGCAATCTATCATCAACTGATATCTATTTATTAAGTAGGTATTTAACAAGTACAAACAGTACCCTGCTAAATAGTCAAGTTAATAACATTTTACCTTCGATGTCAATAGCTACTAAAGTTATGATGAAAAGGTGCGACACTGCATCAAAGAATACAACCTTAAATTAACTAATAATATGTCAAGGTGTATACATTAAGTTTGAAAACTAATTTACATCTCTACGTCGATAAGTATTTTATAAGGTTCTGAACTCTTCATATTTATTATAATAATATAACTGGACATAGGTAGGTAGGTATTACATTAATTTGGTGGTTCGTAGATATCAAATCGTATTTTAAATTAGGGTCTATTGCTATTGCTAGCGCGAAGTCGATGAGCATCGAAGCAAGCTTATTTAAGTAACATAATTATATGCTTGGGATTGAGTGGCTCAAAAGTTATTAATTATAAAAGAATATGTAATTAATCTTAAGCAATATTATTGTTAAATGAGGATTCCTACTGACTTTTATGGCGGTGATTCTCTGTAGTGCTAGACTGATACGCTAGGGTAAAAAAATGAAGATTCCATATAAATGTATCATACATTTTTTTATGGGCATTGTCACACAGATCATCCTAGCCCTAAACTAAGCAAAGCTTGTACTATGGGTACCAGGCGACGATATACATACTTATATAGATAGATAAATACTTATATACATAGAAAACATCCATGACTCAGAAACAAATATTCGTGCTCATCACACAAATATTTGTACTTACCGGGATTCAAACCCAGGACCACCCGCTTCGTAGGCAGGAGCACTACCAACTAGGCTACGGTGACCGACTACCGATTTTATTAAGACACTAGCAAAATCAACTTTAGCGCTATAGGAATAAAGTGCATATATGCTTGAACCTGACAAAATGCTCGCGCAGTCTCGCGTATTATAATGTTCAAGCATACATGCACTTTATTTAAATAATTTGAAAGTTGATTTTCTAGTGCCTTAATAAAATCCTCTCCGCTGCGCTCCTCTCTGTCTGCGCTGGCCCTTAGTCGCCTTTTAGGACACCCGCGAGAAGATATATAGTCCTCCTAGCCGAATTTCGGCCACGGCGGCCAGTCTCAACAGAGATTAGCCATCTGCGCGGGACATATTATAGTGCTCAAGTGTGTGCGCAAACACAGGAGCACTTTCTATTCTGTTTGTATATAAATGCTGAGCTTATACAGGGTCTTCGGTAATTAGTGAACATTCCACAAAATTGTACATCATTACAATTAATCATAATAAAAATAAAGTTGCAAGTTCAAGTATTTTCCATGATTTTTAAACGGCTTTCAGACATTAATTATAAATAATACTATGTATACGAGTATATATAAAGAATGTTATTACGTAAATTGATTTATTTTTTATTCATTTTCAGCAACGCTACCTTTAGTCATAAGTAGTTAATAATAAGTTTGGGGCAGGAATGCAATCTATCATCAACTGATATCTATTTATTAAGTAGGTATTTAACAAGTACAAACAGTACCCTGCTAAATAGTCAAGTTAATAACATTTTACCTTCGATGTCAATAGCTACTAAAGTTATGATGAAAAGGTGCGACACTGCATCAAAGAATACAACCTTAAATTAACTAATAATATGTCAAGGTGTATACATTAAGTTTGAAAACTAATTTACATCTCTACGTCGATAAGTATTTTATAAGGTTCTGAACTCTTCATATTTATTATAATAATATAACTGGACATAGGTAGGTAGGTATTACATTAATTTGGTGGTTCGTAGATATCAAATCGTATTTTAAATTAGGGTCTATTGCTATTGCTAGCGCGAAGTCGATGAGCATCGAAGCAAGCTTATTTAAGTAACATAATTATATGCTTGGGATTGAGTGGCTCAAAAGTTATTAATTATAAAAGAATATGTAATTAATCTTAAGCAATATTATTGTTAAATGAGGATTCCTACTGACTTTTATGGCGGTGATTCTCTGTAGTGCTAGACTGATACGCTAGGGTAAAAAAATGAAGATTCCATATAAATGTATCATACATTTCAAAAGTCAGTAGGAATCCTCATTTAACTATTATGAAATAAATGTACTTTGAATTTGAAGCGTCAATCTAAAAGTTATCATAGAAAATTCATTCATATCCCAATAAGAGATTAAAAATACGCGCAAATTGATACGCATTCTACGGATAGGCACGTCTTTGAGCGATCAATATTTTGTATCTCAGAAGTAACAGCGTTCTGTAGCGAGATACGGATGATTGTCTACATATAAAATTTTAGATTAACGCTTCGATGCGCTTCGACTCTGCGCTAGCATGATTAGGCTCTTTGTTAAACAGGGCCCATATAACTTGCTATTAATAAAGAGCTTACAATATAGTATCGACAAATCTTTGATTTGAAATTTAGGCTTAGCCGTTTTATAATTCTCGTATGTTTGATTTATTTCCTAGAGTAATAAGATGCGATAATATTTGACCATGAAAGTGTATCATGCAATGTTATATAATGTGTAAAACAAATAGTGTAGAAAACTTAAGGAGCACTTACATTAACACATACAACTATACTGGAATTACTATATAAAAAAAATATGCGGGGAGTTTTTGGGGACTGCTAACAGAAGTGAAAACTATTTATTAGACTTCTAATCTAAATAATCTACAATATAATAGTTGACAATTCACTTTGGGATATATGTATGTATATAATGTATACTATTAACGCACGGAAGTAACGTAAGTTATATCTATGTACAGACGCCAGCACATCGAGCTTCCCTGATCTGTCAAATTTCTTTTATAGATTTTTAACTTAATCACAAAAGCATAAGGTTCAATTTCAATTGGGGAAATTTGACAGGATCCCATTCTGTATACTGTGTGTGTGTGTAGCTTGATGTGCTGGCGTCTGTATATATATACACAGTAAACAAATAGCTCATGGGAAGCGTGACATGACAATGACGCGAGTCTCACGCCTTTTGTTCACCCAAAAAGTACACATGTATACACAGTATACATATAGCTCACTCAAAGCGTTCGGTGATCATGACGCGAGTTCCATCATTTTTATTCACCCAAAAAGTGGTCAACGCGCCTAAAGAAGGTTTCATTTCAAAACAATCAAATGAATCTTGCTAGCTTTATGACACAACTGAACTAGTCTACCATAGAATTAAGAAGTTAATACCATTACAAGTTCTTTTTATTCTAGATAGTATGAAAATAATCTAGTATAGGATAGCGAACTATCAAACTAATAAGAGGTCTACCAGACCAGAAGGAGACCAGAACTCTTAGCCAACAGGTTCAAACGTCACGTTTACTTTCCTTTGGTATTACGCGGCAAAACTAAATTGACAGAAGTATGGATCACATGTCCTAATATATAAATCAGGTTAACGTTACAAAACCAATTAGATACAAAAACTAAAAACGGAAGTTATTAAAATTAGTTCAGTTTTATTGCTAAGAATTACTATTACGTGGCAAAATAAACAAAACTAATTATGCCTTAACCATCTTATAAGAATTACGCTGTAGAGAAATGTAAAGCTATAAGATAAGTAGTAGTAGTTTTGTTGGTATTGATTACGACTGAACCCAGTGGCACTCAAAAACAACAAATATATAACGGATTTTGCCAACTAATTTACCTTACGTTGTTATATTTCAGGTAGATAGAACTCCTTAAGGATCCTACACTATTTAAGTTACTTACACACTCTATACGTGCTTGTATATAATTATGACATTCAATAATGAACAGTTTACGCATGTTACATGTCGTGTAAATATTCGTTCTTCATGAATAATTCACTAATACATTTCTAATGCAAAAATAACAATCAGTTGTAATGGCGTCCTCGTCAAGTTTCAGTAAAAAAAAACGAATTTAAATAATTACAGGTACCTATGTACCTATTTGTATAAATAGTTATAAATACATAAATATCACAATTTGAGTAATGACTAAAATAATATACATAAAAATGCGTACGATTTTACAAAAAATTAGATCAATCTACGTATACAGTACAATATATGCACAAAACACCGAAATAAATTGAAAATAAGGATTGGATTTTGGTTAAAAAAATGCATCCCAGACCTTATCATGATCAGAAACTGAAATATTACATAGAAGGGAATACATAAAATACGGCAAAATTACATATCCGTTTATATTTAATATCCTAAACTCTTTGGCGAATGAGGTCAATTAAGAAGTTTTTATTCCTCTCTCGTAGTTCGAGATTCCATTGGTGTAATAATGCGTGACTACCTATGTAGTCTGTATACAATATGTTTCAAGATAAAAAATACTTCTTCTGCCTTGTTTATATTATTATATCGATTTCACTCCGCGGCCTGAATATATGCAATTAGATTTAAACACGTGCGTGTACAGTACTACTAGATAATTAGTTTATTAAACCATGTATCCGTTTAAATTAAGATATAGTTTCATACATTCAATTCTTACAATGATTACATAATTCTTAATTTAATACTTAATTCTAATCACATTCATCTACAAACCTAGTGCACTTTTAGGCACTAAATAAGTATCTTTGGATGAACCTACTTTTCCTAATAATAGACACCAATGACTCAATATACACTTCTTTGTGATAATAGGAATGTTTTATACGTAAATGTACATACAATTACAATGCTGCCATGTAATTGTTGAATAGGCGACTCATAAAACTACCGGCCAGTTTTAAAGTGACCGAACTTAAGAGGAATTGCTACTGACTGTCTCGCACTTCACATATACGGGGGATAAAGAAATTATTCAAGATGTAGTGTAATGTATTTCCTCTTCGAAAACCGATTTAACCGAACCGCCGAGAAAAGATTTAATGCCAAACCATTTGTTTGCAACAAGTCGTCTCCAAGACTGCCGTAAATTACAGTCTGCTAAACAAATTAGCAGAGTAATATATTCGGCAGTTTATGGCGGAATATTTATTACTTCTACGAAAAATGTTTTACCTATGAAAAGGAAACGGTCCGGCGTAGCCATCTATAACGTTTCTATTGGTTGTTAGAATGTTTTTTATATTTATAGTACACAAGGCTACATATCAAGCTATACATTTCCAGGATAAGCTGATCTCGCGTTGTATAGGATTTCCATACAATGAGAGTTCAGCTTATACTGGAAATGTATAGCTTGATATGTAGCCGTGTGTACGTGTAAAATACTTATATAATTGGCGGCGGTGGCGAGGTGCGATGTATTTAAGGATTGAAGCCGATGTTATATGGTATGCGTAACATCCGTTCTAATATCATCCGACGTCAGATATTAATGACCCATGACTGCAAAAAAGTGTTTCTCAACTGTTAAACTATTACATTATTGGTTTTATGGGTACAAATGGCAGGATTAGGACTATCTTATGTCATATCCTCTTTTAAATCCTAATAGATAGCCCGTGATTTCAAACAGCACAAACAATATAAATCGTGGTTTGATAACATTTGCAAAATTAATAGTTCACTTATTGAACAGTTAAAAAGGGTATTCACTATAAAATACTGCATTACATAAACCCATAACGTTCTATCTTAACTCAATATTAGTCGATAAAAGATAAGAATAATAAATATCCGAGACATTACAAACAGCGTCACCTAGTCCAAACTTAACAAAGCTTATACTATAGATGCTAGACAACGGATATTTAAGACTGAATTTACACAATACACAGAAAAACATGAATATTGACAAGGTTTTTTAAGAGGGAAGTCGAGATGAATCGTGCTATATGGGATCCACACCATTGCCTGGCAGTAATATTTCTTTATCAATTTTCTCCCAACTATCCCCCTGACATAATTGAGGGAACACTACTGTACCCCGTCCCGTTAACTGTCCAACTGCGGGGCTGTATTCATCCGGTTCCCACTATATTTTTGAGAGTGGTCATTTTAAGTATGCATTAAGGGTCTGGCAAGAGCCATATTAATCTCATGATTCATGAATTACACACAATTACTTAAAAAAATGCTTAAAAAAATCTAACCTAATTTGGATGTAGTAAATTTTAATCAAGGCAAATCTTTCTTGTCTTGTATTTTCTTCATCAATTTAACTTGTTCTTTTATATAATTTCGATAGTTTTCTAGATTAAGTACTAGTTAACAAAACTATCGAAATTATTTTTGTGAGATATTAAAACTAGGCTTAGGCGCTTTTTAAGAACGGTTCATAGGTTGCTCTAATTCCGTTCCTGATAGTAAAGATGCCAGCACATCAAGCTACACCATCTGTCAATTCACTTTCAATTTCCCCAATTGAAAGTGAATCTTATGCTTGTGTGAGAAAGTTGAAAATCTATAAAAGAATTTTGACAGATTGTGGTCACTGGATGTGCTGGCGTCTGTACTTTCAAGTTCTTACTGAACCAATATTACAGATCTATGAAATAATCACTCAATGACTTAAATCTCAACGAAGACGGGCCATAATTCAGATTGAATAGTGTACAGAAGGGGCTTTGAATAGTGCATAGGAATATAAGTTTATCCTACGTTTCTGTACCATTTTGATTAGACCGATCGGATGGTTATCCGCCACGGCTGCGGAGTCCAGAGAGGGACCGTTGGCTTTAAGTATTCACCGAGGAAAGGAATGATCAATAAAATTGAATGGGACGTCTAGGAAATTCCGCAACGTCCCATTCATTTATATTAATCGTCCCGGGATCTAATAATTCGGTGAGCTAAGCGTTCTTCCTCTACCCACTAACTAAATACAACTTAAACTTTATCAAATACCAGCTTACGCCCGCGGCTTCACCGGCGTGGCGTGTAAATAAAGAGACATTTTCTTTCCCCAGGCATCAAATTTCCATATCGAATGTCATTACAAACGCACGCCAAGATAGCTCTAAGAGGTCAAGAATGTTTCCAACTTACTTGATACTAAATGTAATACCTATTATAGCCCAATTACACAAAATATTTATATTATTGTAGTAAAAAGTAAAAACTACTGAACGCAATAGCATGAAACATCCATCCATCCTCCCACACTTTCGAATTCATAATATTAGTAGGACTTGACAAAAATACTGATCGTATAACGTTTAAATTAGACATCACATTCATGTTCACGGTTCTGTTGTTAGATGCAAATTGACTACTAGTATTATCAAACTCTGTTGTATTTATTGCCTTTGAATTCGAATCTAATAGAATATATAGAATAATTGCACTAAAGTAAACTAAAATAACTCACAGCGGCTGTACCTGTTATTTCAGAACAATTTACGTCAAATGAATTAAAAGCTATTTTGAAAGTCATTTATTATATTTTTTTCGTCGTTTCGCGGATGGACCGCGTGACTCATCTAACCGATGGGAATTTAGAAAAAATGCTTGTCTACATCATAAACGTTTAAATTAGACATCACCTTCATGTTCACGGTTCTGTTGTTAGAATCTATTAATTCCTATTTATAAAACATAGAACTGAATTATTTTTTTCGTTACAAACCAACTTCAACTTTGATAGGACCATTCCAAAAGTTTTACCTATTAAAATATTTTAATCAATACATACACAGACAACGGGGAAATTGCGTAACATACAATGATACAATAAAAGAAACATACAGTTGAATTGATACTTGTGTGTGTGACTTCTCCTCCTTTTCTTAGTTGTTAAAAAAGCTCGCCATCGCCATCAGAAGAATACGTGGTCTGTGAAAGTATTTTTGTTTTGAGAACCGATTGCTAACAAAATTGAGCCCTGTGAGACCGAATAGTCTATAAACATGTTTATGAAATCAGAATAAGATACTGGCCACTATTTTAAATCTTTTTAGTAAGATGTCCTTCGAAATGACGACCTTCAAAATCTGTGTTGGATAAATTTGTTATAACAGTTTTTGTGCGTGTACTTAATAAAGATCCGCGACGCCCCAATCCGTAGCTGTTGAACACGCTTCCGCTGGACTATGAACAATAGAAGAAGGACCATCAACTAACTATATTGAACATTGAGCTCGACAAAAGTATAGTAGCAAATAAAATACACATACAACAGTTATTAATGATTAATGTTTCTCATTGGATAAAATATATTGAAAGTTCAGTTGGACCTAATGATGACTTGGCTGCAAGTGCTCGATGAGACTACAAGACATACATGATAAGGATACAATACTCCATAGGGTTACTTCTTGGATAATTTGAAATACATACATGGTTTACGTTCCCTAATCCCTAGACTTCATAATTTACACCAACGAGGTAGTCGAAGTATGAGGAATGTCAATAATTGAGCAATTATAATAGGAATTATTATATACTTACTAATATTGCTCATATGATCAGAACAATTCATTGTAAGTAACTTCTTAATTTCAGTACACAGGAGTAAAGAGTTAAGTACTAACAATGAATTGTTATTACAGGATACGAATCCAATAAATAGCGTTGATTTCAATTGTAAGCATAATAATAGAAGATTTCCTTTTACAATTACATGGCTAACAACAGATGCAAATTGACTACTAGTATTATCAAACTCCGTTGTATTTATTGCCTTTGAATTCGAATCTAATAGAACATATTGAATAATTGCACTAAAGTAAACTAAATTAACTCACAGCGGCCTTACCTGTTATTTCAGAAACAATTTAGGTACGTCAAATGAATTAAAAGCTATTTTGAAAGTCATTTATTATATTTTTTTCATCGTTTCGCGGATGGACCGCGTGACTCATAATACCTAACCGATGGGAATTTAGAAAAAATGCTTGTCTACATCATAAAGGGTGTGACTTAGGGTGAAATATTACATATAGTGTGATCTAATTCTTTTATTTTTCGTGATTTACCTTCATATTTAGTTTATTCATTTTACTGAAGAAATTGTTTTGAGCGCAGGACTTGTACAGAAGTTCTGATAGATATTTATTTTCTAATTAAGCGCATGTGTAATGAAGTTAGTTAAGGTATTTTTATGATATAAAGTGTTAAGTGCAATGATACTGCTCACACAGCAACCCTTCTTGCAATTAATGCGGACACAGCAATACTGCGAGTGCGCTGAGCAAACGGATGAAACTTCTTTAGAGTAAAATAGACAACTTTTTATTTGTCTTCATCTTCTCCACTTCAACTTGTCACGTTAAATGTAATATATATTTTACCTAAATTTTGCCAGAGCCAATGAAAAGCAGCTTAAAATTATTTGTGGTTACTAGGTAAAGAAATCTTTTACAAACACTATTGACGTTACTGGAATTCACAGAGCACCAGATGGCTGGCTTATGACCCAAATACAAATCGTAATGCTGTATGTTGTGTTAATTTTACCTACCTTTCGCACATAGCTCATTATACCACTTGAAAATTTAAAAAAGATAAACTACTGGCAACTGGGGATTTACAACATGAAATAGACGTTGAAATTGAGTGTTTAATTATATATGTAGTTTTAGTACGTATTAGACGCGACCCAGATGTAAGTTTTATTATGACGAAGAATATTTTTGTTTGGCTTACAATTAATCTACGCCTGCCCCGATAAATTAAACAACTAACAAACTCACTTTGCACCTAAAACAGGAGAATGACAGGTTCCAATTGTCAAATGACAGAAAATTCAAAATGGATACCCGTCATCATAATTATTAAAGACCAGAGCCTAGGGCCTACATGTGCTATCGTGTCACAATGGTCTATCTTTGACTTTAGAATATTGAATTTTGACAGTATTGATAACTTATTCTTCTTCTTCTTTAATTTAGTGGCGTACCACTGACATTCCATTGATACATTTTTCATTATTATTATTTTATAGAAGTTTCTACCAGTTGTTTTATTACGTTACTTTTGTATTTCGAGTATATAGGCTTATATCACTAAATTAGTGATTAAATGGGTAGAAAACGTTTCAATGGAGCAATATCATGGCATGTTTATATTGTTAAAGGACTTGACTTGATACTCTTGGCAGTTGGATTTTGAAATGGACTTAGCTACTTTAAATATCCGAAAATTCAGTATTTTAACAGTGATTTACTTAAATGAAGTGTCGGACTCTTTTCAGTAACCCAATAAAACCTTATTTGCTAGTGTTAAAAGAAGTTTTAACGGGTGGCAATATTCTAATAAACACATGCCTTTAGAATACTTAACTAAATCCAGTGGGGACCGAATCAGCATTGATATCCGGAGTAGGCGCTCTGTCGTTAACACTGGCAGATCAATTTCGGAGTACCATTACTGACGGAAGGTGTAGAAACACGGCCGACTGATATGTTCACAGTTGCGTGTGGTAGATTATCATATACATTAATCACACCTACAAAACTGTCAAATTCAAATTTATAAAGATTTTGATTAATTACTTATTTTAATACTTTTCTATTCAACATCCCTGAACTAGTGGCATCCGATGACGTCCAATCAGAGTGGAATGCAATAAAGTTTTCTCTTCATTGGCTGAAACTACAACAATACTTTTTGGTATTTTCTTGAACAACACTGTTATATAACCACTTAGAACTAAAAGATTAAATGCTTTAACTGAAGAATATTTTTATCGGCGATATAGTTCAGTCGTTTGGTCCGGTTGATTTTTTCGCGCGTCGCTGATTGCTTAAAGCAATATTTTCAGAATTGGTATAATACACTGGTATATAGTAACTTCTTTTATATTTACACTAATTCAATTATTGTCAGTCACCCCTAACGGTTGCTCCAGCAAGCGGGCCGTTTATTTAGTGTAGTTTCCCGTGCCCTCAGTGGGTTGGTAGAGTGGGTGCGCGGGAGTCATCCAGCCGCTCAGCAAGGCGCGCGCGCGCCGCCGCTACGCACGTTGCCAGAGCATGGGCGAACACCATCACCACTGCGCACAGGGACACGAATCCAAAAGCTGATCCTGTGGAAGATTCGAATATTTAATAAGACATAATAAATAATGTAGCGTTAGTGTGTTGTACCGCAGATAATGAGGGTTCAGATCCCGGATCTGAAATTTGTCTGAAGTCTTGAAGAAGCTATCGGTCCTGCTCCTTCAGAACTTGTGGGATAGCTGCCCAATCATGACTTAATCCGTCCAATTATGGGAGTAAGGGAATAGAGAGTGCATCCGTATTAGCGCACAACTCCTGCACTTTTAAATGCCAAACGTGTTGGTACGTGTTGAAATTCAGTCATGAGCAGCTTTTATGTAAAGAGGGGTCTTCTTCCTCCTTCTTCCTACGGTGACGGTCACCGTAGCCTAGTTGGTAGTGCTCCTGCCTACGAAGCTGGTGGTCCTGGGTTCGAATCCCGGTAAGTGCAAATATTTGTGTGATGGGCACGAATATTTGTTTCTGAGTCATGGATGTTTTCTATGTATATAAGTATTTATGTATCTATATAAGTATGTATATCGTCGCCTGGTACCCATAGTACAAGCTTTGCTTAGTTTGGGGCTAGGTTGATCTGTGTGACATTGTCCCTAGATATTATTACTAGCGGCCCAGTACGTGCTTCGCTACGTATAAGGCATAGTAATAAAAAAATTGATTATTAAGTTCATTAAGTTCATTCCTTCTCCTTCTGCCTAGTAGTAGGTAGTAAGTGGATAAGCTTCTTAAGACTAATTAATCTGTGGCGTACTGCCACTGGATTTATAATCTGTGGAATATATTCTCTTTAGCAGATTTGTCAAAGAGCTGTCACTAAACTACACGAGGCTCGCTCCCGCGTTTTTGTCTGTACTACGTAGTCTAGTTTTTATGTGTGCTTATGTAATATTTAATGTACAATGTTGATAAACTTCCAAATACTATACTAAATACAAGTCGTATCATTTACACGCATCCAAACTGGTGATCCCGACGTGATCTGAAGACGCAACCTTCCCAGGACTTATATTTTTATAGAAACTTGACTGTCAGTAAAATAGTCGATCGGAACTTTGCTGACTAGTAGAACAGTAGAAAAGTGATATCGACTTTACTATTTTTGTATTTTTGTATTTACGGTAATTTATAATATCTACCGTAAAGTCTTAAAACTTTGTTTATATTCAAGTCGCAAAAAGTGCAAATACAAATGTGAAGTTGTCACTTATCACAAATTCAAAGGAGTGGCCATAAAATTAATGCTTTTAAGCGAACCATGGTCGGTTTGTACAAATAATGTAAGTATGAAAATGTTTAATGTATAGGCTCCAGCACATCAAGCTACACCAATCTGTCAAATTTCCCCAATTGAAAGTGAACCTTATGCTTTTGTGATAAAGTTGATAATCTATAAAAGAAATTTGACAGATTGGGGTACCTGGATGTGCTGGCGTCTGTACATATATAAGTATATAGCATATTCAACTTGAATACAAGGTGCGGTGAGGTGAGGTTATCAATTCGAGAAATCTTTCCTCTTTTTCAATGACAAAGAGGAAGTGATTTTGGAAAAAGGGACGGAAATGTTGCAGAAGACCGGGGAATTATTAATACGTATTTAATGTAGTATTATATTATGCAGTACAGTATAATATAGTGTCTTATGTACATACTAGCTGTGCCCGCGACTTCGTTCTTGGCTATCAATAACTAAACCCAGTCATTTAGATAAGAAAGCTAAAAGTGGGTAATGGGCATACTTACATATATACCACGCACTTATAAATAAATTGCAAATTAAGGACTTATAAATTTATTTAATGAGACACTTATGTTAATGCTTCTCTATATACTATGTTAACGCTGGAATCAGCCGGGGCATATACAAAAAGGTTAGAGGGATTCCTGAGACCTACTTATTTTCATCCTTTTCGCATTTCGGCTACGCAGCGAAAGATTTGTTTTTTTTTGTTGGTGGAATTTTTAAGGAAAATAGCCAACCAAGAAATTAAACCAAGTATTATGTGGAAACTACATCACTTCAGAAATTACCGAAAAACTATATATTTAAACAACGAACAGGACAGGCTCGAATAAATTGGAATCGTCTTTACGTGTTGCGGTACAAACGGATTGACAGCACAAACTTTCGAAAGAATGACACTATACCAAAACCAATCATTAACTTTCCTGAACAAAACCAAAGGTTTTTGACAAATTTTAAAGAACGACAAACTTCTAGACAACCAAGATCTTTTTTCGAAACAATTCGGAACATTCGAGACTCTACGAAACTCATGCAATTTATTTGCTAAATAACTAAATCATTACTATTATAAATAAATTATGTTTTATTTCTAAATATTTTCATACAATCCGTGTACCTCAATATATTCATATATGTATATTGAGGTACACGGATTGTATTAACCTAGAAATAATTATAATGTATACTTAACACATAACTATATTACTACAAAGATTCATACAATCCGTGTACCGCAATATCTATATGTACCTAGAGATAATTACGTATACTTAACTATACATATTACTACAAAGACGTCATATGCACAACGACATCTATCGAATATGGAGTTCAATTATCAACATCAAGAATTTTATTTTTTATCATCTACACTTTAAATGCTCTTAATATAGTGAACCGATTGGGATGAAACAAAAACTAAGCTAACTTTTGAATTATTTTCAATGTACAAAAACGAATTTTCTACAGATTTATTATATGTAACACCTACAATTTATTATATGTGTCTACACCAAAAATAATAAGAAAAAAGGGAAGAGTACCAGACCTTGTTGCATTTGGTTACATTCAATTCCTATCCATCCAAAGGAGGTCTGGAAGAAATCGCTTACCTAATGTGATAACACCGCCCATTGTAAGTACATTATATTCAATGTTTCAATAAAAACAAAATATCCTTTATTGTGTAGAATAAACTGTATTTCATTTAATGCAAACAGATCAACGCCATGGAGGATGTGTTAAACCCGAATGATTAAACGTCCTACTTATGAACCTGAACTACTGTCTGAACCTCATTGAAAACAGCCTTAAAGACAGGGTAGAGAGGAAGATCAGCAGGAAAGCGGCGGACCCCGCAACACAGCTTTTATCTTCAAATAACAACTTATTGCCTGTACTTTACAATCGGAAAGACGTTGCAAATGTTTTACGGATATCAGTTAAAATTACAACCATTCATTCGGTATTTTCCTGAACAACACTGAGATCAAAGCCACTTTAGACCGACGGAGCTTATAAATATTTGTTTCAGTTTAGTCTAGGCGTACGATCTAGTAATATTCCGCTTGTTGCTGATTGCCTGTAGTAAAATAATGCCGGTACCATATACTGGTTGAACGTATGAATTATTTATTTGCAAAAATATAGTTATTAAAATTTGATAGTGTCGTGATTATATTGGGTTCCCCTATACTCGACAACTTCCGACGTGCAAACATTTAAATTTAGTTATGTATTTAAAACATATAATAATAATATCTTGGGACATTATTCACACACGGCCATCTGATCCCAAACTAAGAAGAGCTTGTACTATGGAAACTAGATATCTGAAATACTACATATAGTACTTTTCTTTTGTAAATACATACTTATATAGATCATTACACCCAGTCTCAGGACAAACAGACATGTTCATGCACACAAATATTTGTCCTGGATGGGAATCGAACCCACGACCTCCGGCATGAAAAGCAAGCATTTTGCCAACCACGCCAATTGGCCCGTCATATTAATTAATAAGTATTACTAAAACCATTTGAATATTTATAATTTGAATATGTTTTCAACGCAAATTGACTAGTACGGACTAGTCAATTTAATTCCTGTCTCGCAAGGGATTTTAGAAACATCTTTTTCAAGGAGATACCCAGACACAAAACAATAATTTATAGCTTATTTATTTATTTACTAACCAACTTACATTAACGGTTAGACCAAACATATAAGGTATAGGTTACATATTAAGCAAATGTTACTAACATTTACAACTTATAATATAATTAATAGTTATATTTTTACATTAAACATGAGAATAGAATAATATTTCATAAGCTCACACCTCAGAGCATTAAATACTATAACAAACACATACCTAAATCCTTTTTGAATGTGTTACCCAATGGGAGCGAAGATCTCCAAGAGTGCGTAAATGCATTGTGTGCGTGTCTTTGTATTTATTCAGTGAGTAATTGTGTGCGTAAATTCAGTTGGCGACACTTGGACTGCATAGGATATTAGTGGGACGGCCTATCTCCTACTTTAGATATCTGTGGCCTACACAAATTGTTGTCCCGTGTGGGAAACCTAAAACACGTGGGCACAATGGTAGTAGCTAGGAGGCATAACCTTCCTCACTGCACCAGACGTGCCGTGCAACATATTTAGTTAACATAATAAAGTACCTAACAATTTTAGCTGTGGTTTTGATAACCTTCAATATCTAATTTTTATTAGCGTTATGTTTATACAAATTTTAATTTAAAGAAGTCAGTAATATAATAAATACATCTTTCATCATCATCATCATCATCATCATCATATCAGCCGAAAGACGTCCACTGCTGGACAAAGGCCTCCCCCAAAGATCTCCACAATTGCCGGTCTTGCGCTATCCGCATCCAGCGATTTCCAGCGACCCGCACAAGATCATCGGTCCATCTTGTAGGGGGCCTGCCCACGCTGCGTCTTCCGGTTCGTGGTCGCCACTCGAGAACCTTTCTGCCCCAACGGCCGTCGGCTCTACGAGCTATGTGCCCTGCCCACTGCCACTTCAGCTTGGCAATTCTTCGGGCTATGTCGGTGACTTTGGTTCGCCTGCGGATTTCGACATTTCTGATGCGATCCCGCAGGGAAACTCCGAGCATAGCCCTCTCCATTGCTCTTTGGGTGACCTTGAGCCTTCTAATAAGGCCCATAGTGAGCGACCACGTCTCTGTTCCGTATGTCATCACTGGCAACACACACTGGTCGAAGACTTTCGACTTGAGACACTGCGGTATTTTGGACGAGAAGATGTTACGTAGCTTCCCGAACGCTGCCCATCCGAGTTGGATTCTACGATTGACCTCCTTCTCGAAGTTGGACCTACCTAGTTGGATCTTTCATACGAGGCCGATAACAGTTAATATTTGCCTATCAGTAAAAGTGTATAGTTAGTATTCTAGCTGGCACTGTTTATAGCTGAAGTAAAGTAGTATACAGGAAACACATTTAACTGGAATTACGTGCTAGATAAGGTTTGATAAAAGTATTGACCCAGTATGACGCAGGTGTACAATCTACCATCGATGCCAGTGTTATAGTTTGCGGCGTATTATACTTATAAACTGATATATATTCTTTTTGGTTTTTATTAATGACCTTTGTGACGTCATCGAAAGTAGTTTTAAAATGTATGCTGACGATTTGAAAATTTACCGGACCGTTATGAGCTGTTATGAGCTGTTATGAGCGATTATGATATACAATGTCTACAAAATGACGTATATAGAATAGGAAAATGGTGTACTGACAATTTCATGATTTTAAATCCTGACAAATGTTTCCATATAAAATTTTCTCGTAAGGAAAATCTTTCTCCTACTAATTACAAAATAAGAAACATAAAAGAATTAACAACTATTCGTGATCTGGGCGATTTTTTTAGACACTGCTTTCAGTTTTAGGCACCATATAGACGAAATTATTAAAAAACGTCACAATTGTCAGGGTTTTTAAATCGTCAAATGAAACAATTTAGAAATTCATCTTTAACAATAATTATATGTAACTCTATTGTACGAAATATCCTTGAATACTGTTGTACCATCTGGAGCCCAGGTTATCAGGTCCACTCAGATCGTATAGAGCGTGTTCAAAAGAGATTTTATACCATCTTTTATACACCGACAACAAATGTCGTTCCCTTACATCTTATCAGAATAGGTTGTCGCACTACAAAGTCGCATCTTTAAACTCACGACGAAAAGCTTGTGATGTAATAATGACGTATAAAGCAATTCATGGGCTCATTGAGAGTCCATGTACACTCGAACGTATAAATTTATATTTATAATTTATCTGTTCCTCGCGCAGGTAGTCGTTTGTGCAATTATAAAACCTTTAGCTTACCACGCTGTAGGACTAATATCGGCACTCCTTCACCTATCTACCGAATGTCAAAAGGTTGCAATGCAATCCAAAATGATATTGATATTTTCAATTGTTCTTTTGCCTCATAAGCATATACTAAAAATATTATTGTAGTATTGTTGCTGAACTAACTGTAGGTAATAGTTTTGTTTCAACTTAGAATAAGTACCCCTTAAGATAAGTATATTTTTTTTTCTAATTTAGCAAGCTGTCAGAGTAGGGTATAGACTTTATTTTTTATAAATCGATGTTGTCTTATCCAATGTAGTCTATATCCAGTTTTGTAGACCAATCAACGAAAAAAAAACACACCATTCAATACAGCGTAATGTATAAACTTTCTCCGAACTTCAACTTGAATATTCAAGTATTTCAAGTATGTCGTGATGGTGACGTATATTACCACCCAATCTCATCCCATGGGGAACGCAGGTTGCACCTGTATACGACGATGGATACGTATATCTACCAGAAAAGAGCAGCATCGTCTCAATGAGTAATATATTGCGGTGGTCTACCCGCTTGCATGTCCCATCATACTAATATTAGAAATGCGAAAGTTTGTGAGTATACTTAGATGAGTGGATGTATGGATGTTTGTTAGTCTTTCACGCAAAAACTACCGAATGGATTTTGATGAAACTTTGTAGTAATATAGCAAAAAATATATCCGAATAATACATAGGCTACAATTATTAAAATTTAACGCGGGAAAAACCGCGGGGCATAGCCAATAATTAATAAAACCGAAAATGAATAAAAGAGTATTCGGGGAGGTCGGAAGGCCTTTGACAACTGCTGGACAAATGCCTTTCGACTGACATGGTTATGCTGATATTCTTAACTATAAGGTCAGAGGTGCTAAGAGCCAGTTGCTCCCAATGCGGTGAAGGGAAGCACGCAGGCGTGTGGTCAATCTATAGATGGGTAACTTTCTGCGCGTCTTCATGTATTGGTCCTGGCTGTAGTCATTAGACATTTGTCTATAAGTCATGTCATAAATCTATTCAGTTAGGTACCTAGTCATTTTATGTTAAGTCGTTTTAATTTTTTATTCCATTCGGTTTCCTAGTCTGTTTCAGCGCGACATACTATAAATAAGTTTGCAAGGAGAGTGCTCCCGACACTCATAATTCAGCAGGTGAGGGAATGCACTGGAGAGGGGTCAGCGCAGTACTAAAAGCTAGTGCTTACTGGGGCCTGGAATTCACGACGTAAAAATCCCAATTTGTGGCTTGACATAGAAATCGGATCTGGAATTTTTTTTTCGGGACTAGTCCCTCCCTCTTACCCACCACTGCAACTCCTGTAAGCCAGGATCAACAGTGGTATACAATGAAATGACACTGAGAGGTGAAGCTCAGGCATGTCCCGGGGAATCGCTTTAACTTCCAGATCCCGTAACGAATTTAATCACTAAGAGAAAAAAGGAGGAGTTAGAAAATGAATAGTTCCACTTCCCTCCAGAGCAAAGCGGGAGACAGAATGATGTAAAGAGGCTATCGCCTCATAAAATGGGAGATTTGCAACTAGAGGATCTGGGATTAATTATATGTATGTATTTAGAGTTAATAATTGTTCATATGATTTAAGAATTTATGTTTCTAAAATACAACAAGTTATAAAAATATCACTGTAAATAAAAAAGCCTTTTAAACATACCAGGTTTATTCCAATCAAGGGTGGAGTATATGGCTGGATGACCGACTCTATCGGTCCCGCCAACTGCCCAATAAAAGGCGCTGAACACGCCATATGCTAGGCCCGCACCGGCGCTGTACAGCGCATGCGCGGCTCTCACAGGGTGCGCAGTGACTAGAAGTTCCACCAGCATTAATAATGAATTTCCGCCGTGGACTAGAACATTGAGGGCGTTCACTTCGTGGATTTCTGGGAACAGTGAAAAGATAAAATCATTATTATGTTTGTAGTTATACAGAACCCTCACATCGTACGATCTACGGTGGATACAGTAGTTTTGGATAAGAATTTTTAAAATCAATAAGGTTCACCTTTTTTATATTGAATATATATCTGCTTTAAGGATCTTTATTCCTCAAAAGAATACAATTCACTTATATGAGAAACATATTTAACAAATTAAACAAAAGTTTCTTAAATACTAATCGAGCAGTTACTTAATTTAATTTACAATACACAAGTTATGTCTATAGAAAAATATTATACAAAATGGGGTAGTTTCAGAAAAATAAATATAATGATTCGCTTGTAACTCAGCTGAACATTAATGGTCAAACTAGTATAGGAAGCACATTTATTGCAATTATAGAGCTACTAGAAACGGCAAGAGCGTACCACGCTCAAAGACGAAAAATGCGCTATTACCACTTAGACAAATTTCTTACGTATTTATCCAATTACGTAAACAATATATATATTAATATATGCATAATTCTAGATGGATGTATAAATAGGTATCTAATGATGATGTCCTCCCGACCGATTTCGGCCACGGCGGCCAGTCTTAATGGAGACTAGCCAATTGCGCAGGACATATTATAGTGCACAAGTGTGTGTGCAAACACAGGGGCACTTTCTATTCCATCACTCTCATAATCCGATGGGACGCCTAGCGACACGACCGGAAAGAGTTCAGGTACAGGACCGACGGCTTTACGTGCTCTCCGAGGCACGGGGGTGTAATACCGCCAACTTCCAGACTTCGGGCTGATACTGAGAAATTTCTTTTTACGGAAAAATCCCAAAATCACTTTTTGGCCCGACCCGGGATTTGAACCCAGGACCTCATTATCTGCGGTTGAACACGCTACCGCTAGACCAACGAGGCAGTCAAATCTAATACAGACTGTATAAATCTGTGAAAAACACTGAATTAGGTTAGATTCAAGGTTAGGTTAGGTTCAAAACTATCTGAGTACGTCCCTATTCCGATTTTTTGCACACATTGCATACCGTATAAATATGTGAAATCCTGACTAAATAGTGATACTTCACTAGGACTAAATTGTGTCGTACTTAGATTGGACTCACTCAATCTAAAAAACCGGCCAAGTGCGAGTCGGACTCGCCCATGAAGGGGGCCGTAGCAGCAAGTATTTCAGTTGATTAAATGAAAGCAAATTGCGGTTTATAACGTATTAAAAAAAGCTACTTGCTAGAACTCGTTCAAACCAATTTTCGTTGTTAGTTTCTACGGTTTCTAATGGTTTCTAATGTACATCATATATTTTTTTTAGTTTTATCATTCTCTTATTTTAGAAGTTACAGGGGGGGAGGGGGGGGGGGGGACACTCATTTTACCACTTTGGAAGTGTCTCTCGCGCAAACCATTCGATTTAGAAAAAAATGATATTAGAAACCTCAATATCATTTTTGAAGACCTATCCATCGCCACCCCATATATATGGGTACGATGAAAAAAAAAAATTTTAACTTCAGTTCTATATATGGGGACCCCCCAAAATTATTGTTCTTTTTCTATTTTTGTGTAAAAATCTTAATGCGGTTTACCGAATACATCTACTTACCAAGTTTCAACAGTACAGCTCTTATAGTATCGGAAAAAAATGGATGTGACTTACGGACGGACAGACAGACAGACATGACGAATCTATAAGGGTTCCTTTTTTGCCATTTGGCTACGGAACCCTAAAAATGCATAATGAGCATTACATGTATACCGTATTAATAAATTGAATATCGAAAGAAATATTGAGGTACTCATGTTTATTAACCCAATCTAAATCCCAAATCCATAATTATGCATATAGGTATATATTTGTATTTGATAGATATTTAATTTTACGTATCTAAAGAAACATATATTTCACATATTTACGTGATATTTTTACATATTTTCATTATTATTTTTATTCTTCTAATTTATCTTTGTATTTCTAATATAAACAATATGGTCTGATAATTAGCTAACAACCACTAAATAACAAGTTGCTATTAATATTTTAGAGGCGCGTCTATCAAATCTTATCTGAAATACATCATGTAGTAAAATATACTTAATTTTCTATATTAAGGTGATGTTCAATATGATTATTATGGTGTACCTTATGTTTATAACGATGGTCTTGCTTTAATACTACCACCGGATCAAATGCGCCCAGCGAAACAAACTCAGCGGGTATTAGCGGTTTCAAACACGGTCCAGTTGAGACAGTCCGGCGATACATACTCATGGGGACATATACACAAGATGTGATCCACTTTATGAAATTAATTAGTTAATTAATGTCCCTTCGACCGAATTTCGGCCACGGCGGCCTATCTCAATGGAGACTAGCCAATTGCGCAGAACATATTATAGTGCACAAGTGTGTGGGTGAACACAGGGGCACTTTCTATTTCATCACTCTCATGATCCGGAAAGAGGTCAGGTACATGACTGACGGCTTTACGCGCTCTCCGAGGCTCTCCCTGACTTCGGGCTGATACTGAGAAATTTCTTTTTATGGAAAAATCTCAGAATCACTTTTTGGCCCGACCCGGGATTTGAATCCAGGACCTCATTATCTGCGGTTGAGCACGCTACCGCTAGACCAACGATGCAGGTAATGAAATTATTTACCAGGCGAACACAATATTTGATCGATCGGTTGTCTGATTAGGTGTATTATTATAATAACATACGTTTAACTCAAATTATATTAATGATTTGGGCATCACAGTTAACTACTAAAAACTTTCTTTGGACCCAAAGATACAACTGAATTTATAACAAATTTCTTTAGACATTCAAGTTTGTGTGATTGAGTTAATAAAACATTTAGCAAAAGCTTAAGTTACGAAATATGTAAATTATATACGTACTAGGGTCATGAACTAAAGTCCAGTAGACGAGAGAAATGACGAAGGCGAGGTCTGTGGCGATGATGTGTGCTAGCCAGTAGGAACGGCACAGCAGCGGGGTGCGGGTGCGCCGACCCAGGGGAGTCTCATCATCTTCGCACTCTGAAATATTAATAAAACAATTTTTAGTAAGTACACATGAGTCTTTTCAACACCAACTTAAGATCGATGTTTGAAAATTGGCCATAATTTTTTGGATACTTAGCACGTTTTTTTTTCATCTATAACTACTATAATTATTCATACCCGCGAGTTTTTTTTATTAAAGGCAACGTCCGCACTAGGGAAATAAATCCCTTTACCAGGGGGAATTTACAAACATTCAATCAACGGACACAATCACACATCCAGATTCAAAACCATATGGGCGAACAAATTGTGGTGCTGCCCGTGGATCGAATTTATGATATTATAGGTATTAAGTAATTGTTTTGTAAAAAAGGCCGTGGTAAATAAAAATTAAAGAACAGAAATTTGTTCATGTGGGGCGACTTTATTTGCCCATTTCAAATCAGTTTTTAGTTCATATAACGGCATCATAAAACTTTATGAAATATCAAGAATTCAACATGTCAGTAAACATCCATTTAGCAATTTCAAAATCTAAATTAATTACAAAAAATAAATACGGAAATAATCAATTGACAGATTATTAGGAACTACTTTCAATTTTTCCTGCAATAATCATTGCTGGAAAAATTTAAAGTTCCTAATTGCCATTTTTTATATAAAAAAACTTAGTCCCCTGCGGTCCCATTTTTACTGGTATATTTTCAAACACACTACATACAGTACCCTCGGTGAGTAAGTAAGATTACAAGTTGACCGGTATTTTTGCTTGTGCTGAGGTACCCGACGACCCGTTCTTACTTGATAATTCTCAGAATATTGAATGGATCATCTCGATCTTTCGATACAACAATGATTCATAACAACCAATTTAAACGATGATCACATATTTCATAAAACCCTGTTTTAATGCGGATGCAGATTTCGGTCCGAAACGGTATTTACTCTTTTTTTCTCGTGTGGACGGTGGTTATCCTTGTGTCAGCATTGTCCAATAGGCCTCTGACATGACTTAACGACTGTTGTCTAATATCTACAATCGAGAACGACTGGTTAAGGTGTGTTCCGAAGAAATTAGGTCCCTAAAGCGGTCACCCATCTTCGTACCGACGGAGCACCTTCGCTTATGGACCGGAAAAGATTGAGGCCGTGGGTCGATTTTTCCTATTAAATAAAAACCGGACAAGTAGGAGAGTAATCTATGAACCACGGGTTGCGTACTAACTAGTATATAATTCGTCTACTACTCGATAAAAATAATATAATAATAGAGTTATTTAATATTGTTAACAAAAAAAAAATATTTTATATTTATTTGTGACACTGGAGCTTGTTTCTTGCCAAATTTACATTACACCCAAGTGCTGTATAGGTTTTGGGAGTGATAAACTATGCAGAGAAATTACTATTTATGAGAGACCGTAAACCAGCCGTAGAATGGTGGTGATATCAGAATAACCATGTCTTACCATCGCTGAAAGATATTATACCAAATGTTGAAAATAGTTGATAGAATCCCCCGTGTAATACTTCTAAATTTACTGTCTATGTCAAGAATCTATATCAGAAGGCTGCTGCTACATAATGGAAGATAACTCTTGTGGTGGTATTTACAGTTTATCGATATTGTATATACCAGTCTATCTATAAATATATATCTTACTTATCTATCGTATGGGAAGTATTTAACCTAGTGTCAGAGTTGTTCCAGCCGCCCAGTAGGCCTCTGACATGGCTTAACGACTGTTGTTTAGTAACTTCAACCGCGACCGATAGCTTAACGTGTCCTCCGAAACACGGAGACGCTTAGAAATTAAACCACTTTGGTGGTCACTCATCTATGGATTGACCGCGAGCCTAGTTGCTTAACGTCACCAATCACTTACGGACCGGTTAGAGCTTTTGTATATGTAGCAATTGTTCGTTAATAAAATAATTTAAAGATATAGTTTATAAGGTACTTGAAATTTTATTTTATTGAAGCGATTTTCGGCTTATCGGATCGTATATTAGAGTATTGTATATTAATGTTCACTTTATATCTACACGCGGTCCTGAGAATAACGATCTTGACAGACAGACTGACTACAACGCACAATGGTCTCTTTTTTCTTAGGAGGAATGAAACTCTAAGTATTAAGAATAAATCATTGTTGCTCCACTCACAGATACTCGCTGTATTTGGTTTATTAATCCCAATTTTAAAGACTTCCTTCTATCATTTACATTTCCTGTATGATAAATTGAATGTGATATTATTACACTGGCAAAAATGTTAGTCAAATGTCAAAAGGAAATTAAAGATATTGAAGACATTAACTGTCATAAATGTCAAATGTTAAATGTTGGTTGATTTCTCCTTGCGAAGATGTGATATAATACAATAGTTCTTCACTACACGCTAAGTAAAAAGGCATGTTGTAAAAGTGAACAAATCCTCTAGGTTTGAAATTAGAATATAGCGTATACAATATACGTTTATGTTTGTTGTCAGGGTCTTTAAATAGAGTGTAAATAAAACTCATAGGTGAAAAATTAAAAATACTCTTTTTAATCTATGGAACATATACCGCTTAATCCCTTTACAAGACCAAAAGGCAGGTCAGATAACTTTAACAAACTAATAACATGGAAACATTGGGATATGAAAAGGGTAACAGACTTAAAAAAATTTGGGTATCATAATTAGATATAAACATTGTATACAGGTATTAACGCGACTAACCTTTATTATTATTTTCCCGATGTTTTGACCAAGTTGTATTGATCGTGGTCACGGGGAGCCCATATCTAAGGGTTATAAAGTTTAGGCGGTGCCGAAGGCAGATTAGAATATTAGTCACATTAAGAAAAGTTAGTCTTGGCAATGAGCAAGCCATACGCAAGCACCCTCACCTTGCTGACGTATCATCATTTTGAAAATAAGTTATTGAATAACCTTCTCTAATAATTGATGCACGAATCTATTATGCTACGATAGTTATTGAATTGATACCTTTTACCACACCTAAAGGTAGACAGTTAAAGAACAAACCAATTACTTACATGAAAAAATAGGGATATGAAATGGGGATAGAGATTAGGCGGTGCCTGCCCGTTCTAATCAACGAAGGTCATTCTCGCTAATTACAAGATTAGCCCCATTAAGAAAAGTTAGTCTTGGCAATGAGCTAGCCACACGCTAGCACGCACACCTCGTTCACGTATCATCATTTTTGATATAAGTAATTGTTTAAACTTCTTTGCTTAATCTATGTTTCTATTATGTTCCGGTAGTAATTTTACTAATAATTTGAAAGTAATGCTGCCAATTTATCTTCCAAATTACCTTGAACTTAAAGATTCCCATGTATTTTATAATTTCTTTGGAAATGATAAATCCCATTTCGAAAAATCGCAAATGAATTATTTATTATGTATGTTATACCTACTTATAGCATTTTAATAGATAAAACATTATTGTATTTAATTTACTACGAGTACCTATGTAAAGTTATATTTACTAACAAAATATGAATGCAGATCTGAAATTTGTTATTTTTTTAAATTTAGGTATTGACTAAGAGCTGGTTCACATTAGGTCGGACCGACAGTTTGCCGTTCACCGACTGCCGGGTGTTGCTGTTCACACTAGACGCCGCCGACCCGACCTAATGTGAATATAACTGTCGGTACGGTCGTTTTACTGCCCGGCCTGGGTCGTCACAAAACAGTTGTGAGTTGGCTTTCGTATATAGGATGGACGACGCCGACGTTTTCATTGCAATGTGGTATTTAAATACAAGGCAGAAAAAAAGAAATTGCCGAGCGAAATGAAGTTGGAACTTTTCAAACTTTAATAAGCGAATTAAGAAATCCTCCATATTGAAATGTGTCTTCTCTGCATACACGTCGACGAAACTGCTTGCGCGAGTGCCGAGAGCGGGGTAAGAGCGGGTGGGAGGGTGGCAGGCGGGTGTCGCCACCGCTTCGCGCCGACAAATGTGAACGGCGCCATACTTGCTAGTACGCCAATATTATGTCCGACCCGACAGAAATCGTGGCTGGACACACGGTAAAAGTGTCGGCTCCGACAGTTTGGTCGGGTCGCCCTAATGTGAACGGCGCTATTGACATACATACGCCAATATGGATCCGACACGTTTGTCGGGCCGGTAAAACTGTCGGTCCGACCTAATGTGAACCAGCTCTTAGTCTGTCCCTACGTCTGACCGTCAGTCTAATGGGTGGCTTACACCTAATGCTAGCCATTTGAAATTAAGAGTAGATATTGAGACGCCAAAATGCAGCGTCATATTTAAAAAATCCGGGTATCCGATCAAAGGATTATCATAATAATTATCACGAAATGGTTTTATTTTTCTTCTTATGCCGTGTTGTTTCCAAACCTTCGTTAAAAATGTAAAAAAAAATAATGTTTAATAATTACACTTGACAGATGATTACGTGAATGTTAAAGGATAAAAGAGCATTGCTTGTAATTATCGTAATTTGTTTTGTAATCATAAAAAAATAATACGAAACTAGTGAGTACGAGTTTATGTAGAAGTAAATACCTTAAAACCCAAACCCAATTCATCCAATACTAAATTTGTCCAGTTATTACAAATTTAAAAGTTTGACGGTTATGTCGGATAAGAGGAGGGAGGAGGAGATTAATGCTAGCTCCAAAGTTACAGTCATTTAGCGGCATGATCAATGTAAATATAGAATCTAGAATCGTACTTCATCATTGAGGCGTATAATCCGCTAACGTTATATTAAAACGTGCACGCTAACAATAGGATAGTGTTATGATACAACTATTATCCTCTAGATGTGTTCAATTTATTGATATCTTTAGTCCAAACTCAACCATGCCATTCATATGGACAATTCAACGAAAGTAAACGTTGTTATAACATATGAAATCTATTCATGTGCACAATAGAGCCACTTGTCACTGGACACGCCTCTAATTTCCAACAATAGGTTCGGAATAATACTCGCGATGGTACATTTGGGTACAACGCAAGTGGAATGAGGAACCAATAAGGATAATTTGAAGCACAATGGGCACCGGACCGGTCGGCTGTGATCTTAATTGACGCGAAATTGTAACCAATAAAGCGTTCACGACCTCTGTCGATATCATGAACACCAAAAGTGACATACAGATGACATTATTTAAATAAAAACTGCCCTTGAATACCCATGATTGAATACCGTTGCGAGATGTGATGTTTTTGTTTTCAAGAAAGGTTCCTTTGGTTTTATTTAAATTGATGAACAGTCTAGACAGACATGTTAATGTATATTGGCCTAATGGGTAAAACGAAAAAGAGGAAACACGTGTTCGAATCAATCTTCAGAGAATATTGTTTTGATGTTTTGATAACTGCATGACAACACGCGAGACAACGAATCGGATTAATTGTTTCGCGTGAGGAGTTACGACGTCCAAGGAAATTGTTTGTGTAATAAACGCGCCCACTCCGAGCACTTGACATTGCTAGTCGAGATCCGGTCACGTGTAGATTACGCTTTCTATGAAAACTTTGATAATGAAACTGAACTGAATCTAGGTTACGTACGTCATTAGTACGCGCCGAACGTCTTTACTACAGAATTTAATAGGTTACCTGATTCTTAGATTATATTGCTAATCAATGTTCTTTGGATTTTCTACAGAATTTTTACTTTGCCATGTAAAACTCTTGAAGATGAAACGTTACGTTTTTACGTGATTAGTTACTGAACATAGTATATAAAGAAGTGTTGACGAAATATTCAATTATTATCCAAACTACTGACTTTGTGGATCCAATTAAGGCTAGATTGGATCCATGTTACGTCAAGTACAGTTTATAATCTATTTGAATGGACCGATAATTAATTAAATGACTACATTTTACACAATTTTACTGGAGCCAATAATGTGATCAGAAACAGTAAATAATAACTTTTTTCGAAAAAACCCTCCGTCAAACACATAAACGTGCAAACGTTTCGGTAGAAAACCTGATCAAAACAATTTTTAAGTTCTTTTTTTTTGTTTGCTTTGGTTCCACACATTTTTTGCCGGCAGTTTAAAATAGGTATCTTTATTGATTTTTGGAGAGACGTAACTTTTACAAAATTACAGTACCGGAACGGTCCGCCAGTCTTGGCATTGCTTAAAAATTATGGTTTAGTCTAAAAATCCAGATTGAGATTCTATGGAAAAAAGGTAGCTAGTAATAACACTTCAGCCGTGTGCACTGTATATTGTGTATGCCTCGACTTTTAAATTAGTAAATATATGTTTTTTCAAAATTAATACTTTATAAAATAGAATATGGTTATACATACATATTGTTATACATTACAAAGTCATGTTGTGGGTACAATTGTTAAACATTACAAAGTCATGTTGCGGGTACAATTGTTAAACATTACAAAGTCATGTTGTGGGTACAACGGGCCGGTTGGCGTGGTTGGTAGTTTGTAGATTACTTGGTGGGTTCGATTCCCAGGCAGGTCTGTTTGAACTGAGTCTAGGTGTAATTATATTATATATCAGTTATCTGGTGTCCATAGTCAAGCTCTGCTTAGTTTGGGATCAGATGGCCGGGTGTGAATAATGACCCTGGATATTATTATATAGAAGATATTAATATATATGTATTACATTTATTATTAGCAGGAAGATAATGACCCTGGATATTATTATATAGAAGATATTAATATATATGTATTACATTTATTATTAGCAGGAAGACATATTTCGTCGGTTTTTCCCATTAGAATGAATAAATATTTTGAAGGCAATAGGAATGTGACTGTCATTGTCTACCAATTGGTTAACACAAGTAATTGGTCTGTTTTTCAATAACGGTTGATGGTTGAACAATCGTTTAATAGACATGAAATAACATAAATCGGTAATCAGTTGGAATTTTAACTGAAATTCAGTCAACGTAAATTTAATTCAATTAAGTCTGTCACAAAGCGAGAAGTTTTCTTTGTTGGAAGTTTTCGCATTGTCCAACTTTTTTTAATATAATAGGCAATTTTTCACGCCGACAATCTAACTTTTCTTAAACACGAGAAGAACTTTGTTATTAAATGACTTTCAGTGTAATTTATGAAAATGATTTTTCTTTTCGAGTCATCTCTGAATTTATATTTCTTCTAAAATTTTATGTACAGACGCCAGCTCATCCACCTACATCAATCTGTCAAATTTATTTTATAGATTTTCAACTTTTTCAGAAGAGCACTTTCAATTGGGAAATTTGACAGATTGGGGTACCTTGATGTGCTGGCGTCCCTTCTAATGAAGCGGATTAGGAAGCCAATTATCTTCAAGAAAGACGTCCACAGCTGGACAAAAGTATACGCATCCAGCGTTGCGTCCACACTGTGGCTTCCTGTTCGTGGTCGCCACTCGAGGAGTTTAATACATCATGGCCGTTGGTTTTACGAGCAACATGCCTCAGGTTTTAGTCTGTTTGGGAATTCTTTGAAATCTGTCAGTTACTATGGGAAGCGTCCGGAAAGCAACATAACTTTGTAGTATTACGATACCCCATACTTAAAGGATGCAGAAATTTCTACCTATGTGTTTGAATATGGTAGGTACTGGCAAGTACATAAGCATTATATAGGACCTCAAATAAATGAATGCACTCCAAGATTCTCACAATAGTCAGCCATAGGATGTAGACAAAAAAAGAGTAATATTTATCGTTTTGGGATTTGTTAACAATTTTAAAAACTTGGAAAGTGACCATAAAACCTCGGGACGGGTAATATAAAAAAAAACAATATTGAAGTAAGTATTAGAAATGTGTTGAGCACTTAGAACACGTGTTAGGGTCGAGGTTGAACAATATTTATCGGGTCCTTTCTAGGAAAAGACAATGGTAAAGAAATCTGTTTGGACGCCGAATACGCGGGGTAGTGGGGGACGGGGAAAGAAATACCACGTTTCTAGTTATGATAGCTTTGAACTTATGTTCAGTCTTCATTTGACGCGCGGTTACAATCGGGATTGTTACTCTCCAACATATCCTAATTTTATAGCGTTAAAGTCAGTGTGTATTAGTGTTAGAGTCAGTGTTTGCTTATAAAATATTATAACTAAATTAATTAAATTCAGTGAATGCAGCCGGTTTCCTGAAATTGAAAGCTAAGTTCACTAGGCAAAACTTTGTTTACTATTTCTTATTTTATTGCCATTAAATACTAAGTTCTATATTTATATATTACTGGACAAAACGCTGTTTATTATTTCATATTTCATTTCACTAAACACTAAGTACTAAACTCTAAGTACTAAATACTAAGTACCTATTGGTAACTTTGGCAAAAGACAGTTATTAACTTAACAATTATTTCAACTGTTATTGCACTAAATATTACTTGTTAGAGGTTAATTTATTACTCTGGCATTGTTGTTGTTGCACAGACAAATAGCTATCCATAATAATCAAATGATTATTAATTTATTGTGTTTGAGATAGGTTCTCTGTCACACTTTGAGTTATATCCGATCATTATTTCTAATTTTCATGGCTAGAACTGACGATTAAGAATCTAGACATTACAATGTTTACCCGACTGTGAGAACCTAAGGTGAAGGTTAACTAGATCAATTGGTTCAAATCCAATTAAATAATTATCTAAATGGTTCACCCGTTATTTATTAATGGAGATTTTTATATACGCGTTGCAACGATATTCAAGATATAAGGATAATTGGTTCAAATCCAATTAAATAATTACCTAAATTGTTTATCCGTTATTTATTAATGGATGTTTTCAAGATATAGAAAAAAACTGGTACAAATCCTGAAGATACTTGTCTAAGTGGTTCAGTTATTATTAATTAAGGAGATAACTATGTACACAATGACGACGACGATATATAATGATGGTTGACTTTTACTTTTGACGACATTTACATGACCATATACACATAAGTAGAGTGTTGACAGTTAGTAAATATTTAAAATAAAGTAGAATGAATAGATATACAATTTTATGTACGAGGAGATGTGATTTTGGAATACCTATAATGGGACGCAATCTGCGTAAGTGTGCGTAATCTTATCTATTTCCTGATGAACTCGATACAATGAGAGCGGCTTTTACAGCACACACACACACATATAAAATTAATGAGACATCTATCTCGGATGGTTCGGATCAAGATGATCGAACACGCCAATTGAATCAAGCTACCATTATATACTGTAGTGTCGACAGCGTGTAATCCCTGTATGTGTAGACTGTCTAAACAAGCGGGCATGCGTTAAGTCATGTGTGGGAGATATCTGTCTGCCCAACGCGGGTCACGTTCAAGTGAATAAAGGGCAAAGATCCCTTCGCAGACAGACTCTCTCATCCAACGTGGGACGTGCTAGAAGCAAGCCTACCGTTACAGCATTTTGAGCTCACGTCTGTGATCGACACATATTATAAATCTCCGAAACATACCCTATACTCAAACTATTATGGCTATAGATTACTTAGATCTAGCAACTATCCGAGTATTCTCATATTCACACAAACACACAAGCACGCATGCACGCATGCTACAACTTAAGTTGTCGAGAATGTTAGATTTAAGCTACCGAAACATTTCTCTCAGATAACGTGAATAATTGCGAAAGCTCAAAGTAATTGCCATTAGCGTAAAATTAACAAAATATCATATAACTGAATTACTGAGTTAATTCACAATCACATGAGTGGGATTTTACAATCAAAAGTATCTGAATATACATATATATATATAAGTCAACTATTTCTGACACACTCTTGATGACACATGACCTTGACAATGACCCTGAGACTATGAAATAAATAAAATAACTGATATTAATAATTCTAGGAAATCATGGTTAACTCATCATAACTCATGAGACTAATTGCATTGATAATATTTCTTTACAAATTATTACGAGCTATGTTAAGATTAAGTAGACAGTAGTTTTGCATTTTCCGCTTCATCCTACAGGACTCGTGTGAAAACCATTTTCCGGCATATACACGCGGTAGCTGAAACCCGGGGTAAGTTGTAGAAAATAGCCCATATATTATTTTATTTTCACGAATCATTACTGAAACTTGGAGCCATATACTGTGTTTAACTACAATTCCAATTAGGATGTTTATTTACAGCAATTTTCTTCTAAACAGCATTAATTAACTTTATAGGAATCAAGGTATGAATATAGGATGTAATAGCATATTATGTTAATTTATTCTAGACGATCACGCGCCTTATAAAACTACATATAGACGATCACGCCCAACTAAAACTCAACTAAAAATTATTAATTAAATAAAACCTCACACTAGTATATCAACAGAGGTTAGGTAAGAGTACAGACTTTACGGCAGTCTTCCGACAGGGGGGGTGGGTTAATACATCTGATGACCGTGACCGAGGATCTCGTTTGTAAAAGGCATTGAAATAATTCAATGACGCGAGATAAAAGAACTTAGTTAGATCTTGAAATCAGTACGAAAGTAACTTTATTTTATAATATTCATATTTCTATATAGAGTAATCAAAAAAAAAAATAAAACACAACGTAGGTAATACTCGTAATTATTATACATCACAATATTTGTACACAACGTAGGTAATACTCGTAATAATTACATATCATAATAATTTTACACAACCTAGGTAATACTCATAATAATTATACATGATTATATTCATTCAATTTTTTGGATTCAGTTAGATAAAATTTAAACACAACGTAAGTGGTTAAACAGAAGATAATGGTTCTGTGTTTTTGGAATGGAAATTGGGCTCTTTTCTGCAACTATTTCTGAGAATGCGTCATATGTCATAATTCGATTTATCTCTATTATAATATCCTCCCGACCGAATTTCGGCCACATATTATGGTGTACAAGTGTGTACGCAAACACAGGGGCACTTTCTGTTCCATCACTCTCATGATCCGATGGGACGACTATCGACACGACCGGAAAGAGGTCAGGTATAGGACCGACGGCTTAACGGGCTCTCTGAGGTACGGGGGTGTAATACCGCCAATGTCCAGACCTCGGGCTGGCACTGAAAAATTTTACGAAAAAAATCTCATCTTTATTATATTATTGATTTAGTTGATTTGTTAAAACAGATGTGAGGCATAGACATAAAATTTATATAGAAATCGATTTAGAGTGTTTTCGTGCGGTCAACAAAGAAGTTATCAAACGATGGGGATTTAATAGATATTAGAATAAGTAAAACAATTAGTTTGATAAAAACGCGGGGGTTAGTTCATTAGTATATAAGTAATTGACGGGCCGGTTGGCGTGGTTGATAAATGATTGGTTTTCATTCCACAGGTCATGGGTTCGATTCCCACATAGGACAGGTATTTGTGTGTATGAAATGTTTGATTCGCACGGGTTAGTTTATTTGTATATAAGCAATTGACGGGCTGGTTGGCATGGTTGATAAATGCTTGCTTTCACGGTGCAGGTCGTGGGTTCGATTCCCACCCAGGACATAAACTTGTATGTATGAAATGTTTGTTTGTCCTGAGTTTGGGTTTAATTACCTACATATATAATTATGAGATCTTTGGGGGAGGCCTTTGTCCAGCAGTGAACGTTTTATGGCTGATATGATGATGATGAATTAGGTGTTTAAAAAAAAAAGGGTAGTATTTGTAATATATCAGTTATCTGGTTTCCATAGTACAAGCCATGCTTAGTTTGAAATCATTCGTGTGAATAATGTATAAATATTTTTTTTTAAAAAGATGTAGCTTAGGTTGAGAAGCCAATAAAAGATTGAGAGGATTAATGATAGTCTGGGAGGGGAGATCAGTCTACAACAAATAAATTCAATTAATCAAGTAGACCAAACCATGGTAGATTTAAATTAAGTTAATGAGAATAATATTAAAGCTCGTATGCAGGAACAATACTTGTCATTTGAATATGACTGCACGTGTGGCGCAGTAGTGAAGACAGTCGCCTCGAAACTTGGTGTCCCGGGTTCGATTCCCGCGCCGAAGAACCATTTGTGTGATCCATAAATAGTTGTTCTGAGTATAGATGGAGAATTTGTGTCTGACAATTATATTTTTGTAAATTACTTCGCGAAACAGGAATTAGATTATCTAGTGCGTGCGTAGTTTTTTTTTAATAATATAAAAAAATTGTACTACTGGTGTTGTCAAGCAATTGAATCGCTTTTGCCTAGAATAAATATTAATATTACAGGATGGATTGACAAAATAATACCCTATTTAATTACGTCCTAAATAAGTACAGTTTGTCTGCAAACAAAACTTTAAAACGTTTCGTTTGTGACAAAGGGAGGGGGATGTAGTATTACGATACCCCATACTTAAAGGATGCAGAAATTTCTACCTATGTGTTTGAATATGGTAGGTACTGGCAAGTACATAAGCATTATATAGGACCTCAAATAAATGAATGCACTCCAAGATTCTCACAATAGTCAGCCATAGGATGTAGACAAAAAAAGAGTAATATTTATCGTTTTGGGATTTGTTAACAATTTTAAAAACTTGGAAAGTGACCATAAAACCTCGGGACGGGTAATATAAAAAAAAACAATATTGAAGTAAGTATTAGAAATGTGTTGAGCACTTAGAACACGTGTTAGGGTCGAGGTTGAACAATATTTATCGGGTCCTTTCTAGGAAAAGACAATGGTAAAGAAATCTGTTTGGACGCCGAATACGCGGGGTAGTGGGGGACGGGGAAAGAAATACCACGTTTCTAGTTATGATAGCTTTGAACTTATGTTCAGTCTTCATTTGACGCGCGGTTACAATCGGGATTGTTACTCTCCAACATATCCTAATTTTATAGTGTTAAAGTCAGTGTGTATTAGTGTTAGAGTCAGTGTTTGCTTATAAAATATTATAACTAAATTAATTAAATTCAGTGAATGCAGCCGGTTTCCTGAAATTGAAAGCTAAGTTCACTAGGCAAAACTTTGTTTACTATTTCTTATTTTATTGCCATTAAATACTAAGTTCTATATTTATATATTACTGGACAAAACGCTGTTTATTATTTCATATTTCATTTCACTAAACACTAAGTACTAAACTCTAAGTACTAAATACTAAGTACCTATTGGTAACTTTGGCAAAAGACAGTTATTAACTTAACAATTATTTCAACTGTTATTGCACTAAATATTACTTGTTAGAGGTTAATTTATTACTCTGGCATTGTTGTTGTTGCACAGACAAATAGCTATCCATAATAATCAAATGATTATTAATTTATTGTGTTTGAGATAGGTTCTCTGTCACACTTTGAGTTATATCCGATCATTATTTCTAATTTTCATGGCTAGAACTGACGATTAAGAATCTAGACATTACAATGTTTACCCGACTGTGAGAACCTAAGGTGAAGGTTAACTAGATCAATTGGTTCAAATCCAATTAAATAATTATCTAAATGGTTCACCCGTTATTTATTAATGGAGATTTTTATATACGCGTTGCAACGATATTCAAGATATAAGGATAATTGGTTCAAATCCAATTAAATAATTACCTAAATTGTTTATCCGTTATTTATTAATGGATGTTTTCAAGATATAGAAAAAAACTGGTACAAATCCTGAAGATACTTGTCTAAGTGGTTCAGTTATTATTAATTAAGGAGATAACTATGTACACAATGACGACGACGATATATAATGATGGTTGACTTTTACTTTTGACGACATTTACATGACCATATACACATAAGTAGAGTGTTGACAGTTAGTAAATATTTAAAATAAAGTAGAATGAATAGATATACAATTTTATGTACGAGGAGATGTGATTTTGGAATACCTATAATGGGACGCAATCTGCGTAAGTGTGCGTAATCTTTATCTATTTCCTGATGAACTCGATACAATGAGAGCGGCTTTTACAGCACACACACACACATATAAAATTAATGAGACATCTATCTCGGATGGTTCGGATCAAGATGATCGAACACGCCAATTGAATCAAGCTACCATTATATACTGTAGTGTCGACATCGTGTAATCCCTGTATGTGTAGACTGTCTAAACAAGCGGGCATGCGTTAAGTCATGTGTGGGAGATATCTGTCTGCCCAACGCGGGTCACGTTCAAGTGAATAAAGGGCAAAGATCCCTTCGCAGACAGACTCTCTCATCCAACGTGGGACGTGCTAGAAGCAAGCCTACCGTTACAGCATTTTGAGCTCACGTCTGTGATCGACACATATTATAAATCTCCGAAACATACCCTATACTCAAACTATTATGGCTATAGATTACTTAGATCTAGCAACTATCCGAGTATTCTCATATTCACACAAACACACAAGCACGCATGCACGCATGCTACAACTTAAGTTGTCGAGAATGTTAGATTTAAGCTACCGAAACATTTCTCTCAGATAACGTGAATAATTGCGAAAGCTCAAAGTAATTGCCATTAGCGTAAAATTAACAAAATATCATATAACTGAATTACTGAGTTAATTCACAATCACATGAGTGGGATTTTACAATCAAAAGTATCTGAATATACATATATATATATAAGTCAACTATTTCTGACACACTCTTGATGACACATGACCTTGACAATGACCCTGAGACTATGAAATAAATAAAATAACTGATATTAATAATTCTAGGAAATCATGGTTAACTCATCATAACTCATGAGACTAATTGCATTGATAATATTTCTTTACAAATTATTACGAGCTATGTTAAGATTAAGTAGACAGTAGTTTTGCATTTTCCGCTTCATCCTACAGGACTCGTGTGAAAACCATTTTCCGGCATATACACGCGGTAGCTGAAACCCGGGCTAAGTTGTAGAAAATAGCCCATATATTATTTTATTTTCACGAATCATTACTGAAACTTGGAGCCATATACTGTGTTTAACTACAATTCCAATTAGGATGTTTATTTACAGCAATTTTCTTCTAAACAGCATTAATTAACTTTATAGGAATCAAGGTATGAATATAGACGATCACGCCCAACTAAAACTCAACTAAAAATTATTAATTAAATAAAACCTCACACTAGTATATCAACAGAGGTTAGGTAAGAGTACAGACTTTACGGCAGTCTTCCGACAGGGGGGGTGGGTTAATACAACTTATTCACGTTTTTAATACCGTAGTACCACAAGTCCGAAATCTTCTTTCAGTGTATGTTACTAGTGGCGATTTACTGAACAGTGAAGTGCTCGCTTAAAAAGGGTCAAGGTCCCCCAAAGAGCAATAAAGAGGGCAACGTTAGGAGTTTCGTTGCGAGTTCGAACTAATGTAAAATACTAATAGCAATATAATAATGATACACAGTAATCTTAGTACATTAATTTTAATTGAATAATAATAATTATGTCCTCCCGACCGAATTTCGGCCACGGTGGCCAGTCCCAATGGAGACTAGGCAATTGCGCAGGACATATTAAAGTCGACTTACGACACGACCGGAAACAGGTCAGGTACAGTACCGACGGCTTTACGTGCTCTCTGAGACACGGGGTGTAATACCGCCAACTCCAAGACTTTGGGCTGATACTGACAAATTTCTTTTTATGGAAAAATCCCAAAATCACTTTTTGTTCCGACTCGGGATTTGAACCCAGGACCTCATTATCTGCGGTCGAACACGCTACCGCTAGACCAACGAAGCAGACCGCAGTCAATTGAATAATAATAAATACCTAGATGTACACTTCCTCTGTGTACTTTGTATAATGCATACATGGATAACGTTCTGTAGTGTTAATAGAGATATTATATCTATTAGTCCCACAATACATAAGAGCAAAATTAATTAACGAACCTTTGAGTTGGTTTTAGTCCTGCATTCATTTGTCAATGATTCGGGAATTTCATAGTACCATCTGATTGGAACTTATTCGGAAAAATAATAATAGGTAGAAACACTTTTTGGAAGTGTCAGTCAGCTCGTCCCTTCGCATCATTAGATTGAGGGAACAGAGAGTGACGTAGAGTTTATTAGTTGTACGGATTAGTGCTAATTTAGTTTTTGTTATGTACCTACGCCAGCACATCAAACTACCCGAATATGTCAAATTTCCCTAATTGAAAGTGAACCTTATACTTACGTGATAAAGTTGAAAATATATTGCACGTTTTCTCAGTTGTATCATAATCATCAACATGATATCGTCCACAGCAGGACTTAGCCTGTCCCAAACGTTTTTTATAACGTTGCCATTTGGAGGAGTTTGCCGTAGTCGTAGCAGTAACGTGGTAGTTAATACCCAGGTGGTACTACTGCCCGACTACCTGATATATCCCTTAGTCGCCTTTTACGAAACCCACGGGATGGTATGGAGCGGCCCTGGTATTCTTTTTCGGCCGGAAACTACACGGGTAAGCCTCAGTTGTATGTGAACTGATAATGACACATCTTAAATATTGGTTGTTACAAAGAAAGTTGTAGTCACTTGTATGTTATTTTAAACAGAAATTAATGTATTTTTCCTAGCCGTCCTCAGCGCAAAGCATAAGCAAGTTTACAATATAAACTTGCAATACAACACACAATAGAAAACTGATTGTTACTGCTCTTAGACTCAGATCTGGACACATTCCATGCAAAAGAATTGCCTTTATGATGAAGAAGATCACTTCACCCAATTATGAGGAATGTGGATGTATCGAGGACCTACAACATTTATTGATGGAATGTGTTCGATATGAGTCTAGTAGAAATAATTTAATAAATTCCATAAAATACTATCCCAACCAAATAGTGATGCTGCGATGGGTTTGTTCAAATTCATGTTTTGTGAAAATCCAATTGTTTAGGATACGATGGGACTGACATACGCTATGTGTAAAAGTCCCTTTAAATAAATAAAGAAAAAAATATATGTATATATATATAAACTTACGCATACTACGTTTTCCTGATCTGTACTGGTGTACCACAGCGAGGGCTAGTCCGGCTTGCAATGCGATGAGCAAAAAGCCCCAGTTGGTGAAGTATATGAACCATTTGAAGTAGTTGAGTTCCACTTTGGGCCCTTTGTAGTTGGGTGGTAGCCGTTGGCATGAGAAACTCGCAACAGCAATTGACAATACCGATATGAACACCAACCATCTGTAAACAAAATTAAAAATTAGGTTTCCCCCGTACTAGCCCAGGAATTCCCATTATATCTAGTAAAACTGAACAATTAATTTACTTAATATCTGATATGGTACTAAAATACAATTTCGCTTCAAATTTAAGGTCAATCGATTCAGTAATTGGGGCGTGAAGAGGTAATAAACAAACTAGCAAACAGAAACATTTTCGGAATTTTTAGTGTGCATTGGAGATGTGGTCAGTTGCCACTGTCTTTTGGGTTTGATAAAGCTGTAGACCTCTAATATGACATAGCAGCTATTGTCTATTGAACAAATATAATATAATTGAATATAATTTTATTTAAAATAAAAACACGTTACATAAAATATAAACCCACCAAACTGTATAACAGCACTGCATAAGATAAATAATATTTGTAGATGAAAGCATAACTTCTAATAATTACACACGAAATGAGGTTGGGGTCACCAGGTTTAGTAGTTATATAAATGTTAGTCTTTCTATGGATTTAACGAAATTATTCCATCAAAATATGAACTGCAAACTCGTGAAGACATTCATCAAGCTCCGGGGAATAGCTTAGATCTTCATAGGTATGCATCAAATGAAATCGGATATAAATCTTAGCATTTATAAGTAAATTAACAAATTTACAGATAACAAGTCAATGTCTGATGCATAAAACACTAATTATTAAATGAAGCTATTCACCGTTATAATTTAATCTATATGTAGGTAAGTAGGTATTATTAATTAGAAGCAATCATTGAAAAAGTATATTGAAATAGTATATAATGACTAGATAATATAGAATTAGTTTTAGAAGTAGCTTATGTACATAGTAAAGTAGTCACAACGGTTAAAACGGTTGGTCGACGCTAGGAAACCAGGAGGCTGTGCCTCTAGCACGGGTTCCTGCAGTTTACTTACTCGATCACACGTACAGTTTCGTCCCATACATTGAGCACCAGAGTTTTAGTTCTTAATAGTTTCCGCGAGAGGCGCTGGTGCTCAATGTATGGGAGGAAACTGTACGTGTGATCGAGTAAGTAAACTGCAGGAACTCGTGCTAGAGGCACTGGTCTATAATTAGGTAAATGAATTAGCGTTGCCGTTTAACGTGGCAAAACTTCGAGTCTACAGGGGTGTTGTCAGTCGACAGCGATGTATAAAGGTGAGTATAGATTACAACATTTTTTCGAGCATTTATGTGTAATGTAACGTTCTTACGAATGGTACAATACGGGCAAAAGCTCGACATTTAGTTCGTAAAAGGATGATACACTAGAACATATCATAGAGCAGCTCGTTGTTCTGTTACAAGTAAATGTTGTAGTCTATACTCACCTTTATGCTCTACATCAAGTCAGCTAATGACGTCTACTGCTGGACAAACACCTCCACAAAAAGTTTCCACAATGGAGTAGTGGCCATCATTTAGAAGGACATGTCATAATCACCACGTTTGGCAGACGGGTTGGCGATTACATTATGATGGTCATATTACACAGAGAGCCGCTGCTGCTCGTTCTCTAGGTTAATGCCCTCGGGTCGACTTCTTCCTACGGGATGAAATGGGTGGCGATATTGTATGCCGTCAGCCACATGGCCACAGTCCTAGGCTAAATACATTTATATTTGTAGTTTGTTTTTAATGCGTACATATCTTTTCTTTTAATATAGCTATTAATTTTCCCATTTATATAGAGTTCGGCTTTCAGTCTAACTCGTCACCTCGAAACCCATAGTAAATCAGTAAGCGAGAAGCTTATACCACGTATAGACTTCATTACATTAGGTTTCTGACAATTGACATAGATTTTCTTGTGAGAACCGATATCGATGCCTTTAGCCAATAAATTCGCAAAATCAAACACGATAAAGTGACTTTATAAATTAATAATTATAAAATCACGGCAAAATGTCGAATAATTTATCTTTATAATGATGAAACTTTATCATGATTCATTCAATCAGTTTTTGAATTCAGATTAAGGCGACAAACTAAGTATATATATACATATAGCTTAACTAGCTAGACAAAAATCTATAACCATTACTTGTAGACATCTACAGTGACTTCAAAATACGGGAAATCTTGAGCTCATATCTGTATCGAATTGACACTTAGTATACACATTCAATATTACTTGGAAAACAGAATGTTGACTATTACCTGATAGTGGGATCCAAGACTTACTCCTCATTTAAACACTCGATGGCTTTCATTTCAAGCAGATAATGTTATAACTTTCAGTCTAATTACTAAACCATAGCATAAACTGGGAATCTATACATATAATAAAATCGTAGGAAAGTCAAAACTGTACATTGAATATTTTTTTAAAAGGATACTTGGGGCGTATCTACAATCGATATCGAAGCCAAAAATATAGATTTCAGAATTTTTGTCTGTGTGTTTGTTTGTCTGTATGTATGTCCGGACTAAACTCCAAAAGTACTGCATGGATTTACTTCAAATTTTGCATGAATATTATTTAGAGGTCGGAGAACATATAGGCTACATATTATCACGCTATCACCAACGGAGGAGGAGCTGTGATAATTTATAAAGTTAAACGCGGGTAAAACCGCGGGACACAGCTAGTTTAAAATAAAACAACGAATAACAAACCTATAGACGAGGTATCCTGTGGACGGCTGTGTGCCGGTCTGCCACTGGGAGCACGCGAACTCATGTGAGGAGCGATGTTCCAGGTTGAGAGCCCGCCGGAACGCCTGCCACATGCGCCCTATTTTCGCCGGTTTGCACGACTTCTGCATAGCTATACAGAAAAATATTCGTCATTAATTTGATTGGAAAATTAGCCTCAACGATCTCATCACCACACATTTTATATAATAATAATAATATCTGGGGACAATGTCACACAGATCATCCTAGCCCCAAACTAAGCAAAGCTTGTACTATGGGTACCAGGCGACGATATACATACTTATATAGATAGATAAATAGATATATACATAGAAAACATCCATGACTCAGAAACAAATATTCGTGCTCATCACACAAATATTTGCACTTACCGGGATTCGAACCCAGGACCACCAGCTTCGTAGGCAGGAGCACTACCAACTAGGCTATGGTGACCGTCAATGTTTTTATTTTTATGATTAACAGAAAAGTCAAAGGCAAGTATTGAAGATGTAATGAGAAATATTTTGCTAGGAAAATGTTATTTTTTTTATCACAGTAGATAACTTAAAAATCTTTAAATGTATACTGTTATATAACCCACTAACCCCTTTAATCATCGTATTTATTCAATAAGCGTTATATTCTCGAAAATACCTGATATATCAGAAAGATATATATATAGGATATTGTCGTGGAATTCCATCATGCTCCTGCCTTTTCCCGACTACTTCCGACCATACGTGCTCATGTACGTTCGTCAGTCGAGATAAATCGATCGATTGATCTTTTGAATCTCGACAACCAGTCACACTATTAATTGGTAAGGCGGCGTCTTTTTCAAGACAGCGCTTCCCCAATCTAGTGTGTGTTTCTAGTACTTCTTGCCCCTTCAGGGAAAATCCACTTTTCTAGTGGTACTTGGTGGAAACGTAACCGTGCCAACTAAGCCAAGTTAGTGTCGCCCCAAGCACTAGGCTTTGCTCCTTCGGAGCAACGCCAGTTGTTGGAAGCGGTTTGGAACCACTGGCCTTGGGGGCTACCCTAGTCAACGCCAAACCGAACTCCCACCTCCTTACCCTACCTTCCCATTCTCTTTTGTTGTTTGGATGCTGACGGCTTCGGCCCATTAGAGCTGCTAGGAACCCTTTCGCACAATAAGACTGGCGAAAGGGATACAAGCTTAGGGCTCACCTCAGGTACACATACCTCTTCGTCTAACCCGTGAGGAGGGTGATACACACACATACACACCCTCGGGCCCGTCCAACCCGAGGCGATAGGTGTTAGGGCCAAACTCAGTTAGGGCGATTGCCGAGAAGTTTCTTGTTGCAGACGACAGCACGGTTATGTTTACAAGCAATTGCAAAGCTGTACTGGAAGCAAATATGAATCATGCTCTCCAAGAAATAGTTAAATGGTTACATAACAATGAATTATCTATAAATTTTGATAAAACTAATTCGATGACATTTATAAAAGGTAAAAATAATTTTAATGTTAAATACGACGGACATACTATCAGCGACGTGAATAATGTGAGATTTCTGGGGCTCCACCTTGACTCCAATTTAAATTGGAAAGCCCAGATGGAAAATAACTGCAGCAAACTCAACCAACTTTGTTATGCACTTTACATGCTTCGTAAAGTTGTGAATCAGTCTGCAGTGATTACTGCTTATCGTGGATATGTTGAATCAGTTTTAAGGTATGGCGTTATCTTCTGGGGCAACTCAGTCGACAGAGATACCTTATTTAAGGCCCAGAAGAAATGTATGGGAGCTGTTTGCAATCTTAAACCTACAGACAGTTGTCAGCCTTTTTTCATAAGCTTGAATATATTAACACTGCCATGCATTAATATTTTTGAAATCTCTGTGTTTGTAGCATCAAATTTAAATTTATTCGAACATCGTAAAGACGACACAATAAAAAAATATGTTACCCAGTAAATCATAGTGCTCAATTTAGCAATAGTGTTTTTGTATGGCACCACGAATATTCAACCATCTTCCAGGGGAAATATTAAATTGTTCCAATTTACAAGATTTTAAAAATAAATTGAAAAGTTTCCTTATAAAAAAAGCATATTATAGTGTAAAGGACTATCTTATTGACAAGCTTAATTTATAGATAATTATTATGACATTTTCATTTTAAATATTTAAGTATGACATACAATTTAAGATTAATTTTGACATTTTATATTATTATTTATTGTACAATCAAAGTGGTTTTGGTTTAATAATTAGTTTTGGGTTAAGTGCATGCATAAAAGTACAGTGTAGTAGTGTTTTTTATTTATATAATTTTGTATGCCTAACACACAGAACATGGATGTACTTTATTTTATTATCAATATCACCTGTATCCATAACCTATGTTCACAAAATAAATTTGATTTGATTTGATTTGGACCCTCCCGAACTGAAGAACATCGAGGTCTCTGTCTATCGAATAGGCATGACCGGCCATCAGCCAATCACTATAGTCTCGGCCTACCTCCCCCCAGACAAGGAAATGCTACGTAGCGACCTACAAACTCTGTATGATCTAGATGGCTCTGTCATAGTGGCAGGCGATCTAAACGCCAAGCATGTGCAATGGAGCTGCCGCACGAGTAACTCGAACGGCCGCTTACTTGCAAAGCACCTGGCAATCATACCGTTCGACCCTATAGGTCCTCTCGAACCGACCCACTTCCCCATAATTGACAATCACCGACCCGACATACTCGATATCGCACTCCTTAAGAATACAAACCTACGTTTGGCTTCTGTGGAGTTAGACTCTGACCATAGACCGGTTGTCCTTAACTTTGCCTCCCCCACCCTGGCTATTCGACTTATGTGCGATTCGAATAAATATCATATCGATTATATTAGATACATCAAAATCACATGTTCATTGTGTCAATAGGTATGTTACTAGGCATTACATGTAATAATATATAATTTGAATCTGTATCATTTGATAGTGACGTAAATTTTTATACGTTGACAACAAAGTAGCGCGTATGTATTATGAACACTAACATAAATTCTAATTGTAGCATCGTTCAATGGAACTGCGTGAGTGGTCGATCGATTCTATGAGATACGACGGAGTCTTTATAGACATTTATGAGTACTTTTTCGAGATCGTTGCTTTAAAAGGCAAGGTCATAATAATAATAGTGCTCCTGGCTGGTATTCAGTTACGGCACGAAATCTTAACAGATAAAGCAAACTCATCGTCATAACTGGAACAGAAGTCCACTGCTGGACAAAAGCCTCCTCCAAGAATCATTTTGGGAGGATGTGCCATAATCCCGATGCTTGGCAGAACGGGTTGGCGATCGCAGTAAGATGGTCGTAGTACCTACTCAGAAAGAAGCTACTGTCGGTCATCTAGCAGATATTTATGACGGTCACCGTAGCCTAGTTGGTAGTGCTCCTGCCTACGAAGCTGGTGGTCCTGGGTTCGAATCCCGGTAAGTGCATATATTTGTGTGATGAACACGAATATTTGTTTCTGAGTCATGGATTTTTTCTATGTATTTAAGTATTTATCTATCTATATAAGTATGTATATCGTCGCCTGGTACCCATAGTACAAGCTTTGCTTAGTTTGGGGCTAGGATGATCTGTGGGACATTGTCCCTAGATATTATTATTATTATTTCCACGGGTCGACTACTACGCCCCCCACGGGACGAGATGGGGTGATGATATTCACCGCAGTCACCACTCAGCACAATAATATAGCTGGCGTAGTTTGCATGTACACACTGCTACATATCAAGCTATACATTTCCAATATACGCTGACCTCTCATTGTACAAATGTATAGCTTGATATGTAGCCGTGTGTACATGCAAACTACGCCAGCTATATTATAGTACACCACTACAATATGGCCGGCGTAGTTGGCTTGTGTTGAGTGGTGACGGCGCCGGTGAATATCAGAATATCATCACCCCATCTCGTCCCGTGGGGAGCATAGAAGTCGACTCGAGCAGTAGCTTCTTTCTGAGTACCATTAACCATTATTGGCAGAGGGGTTGGCGATCGCAGAATAACCATTATTCTGCGATCGCCAACCCATCTGCCAAGCGTGGCGATTATTGCCATATAAAGTGGCGATTAATCCCCCCAAGAAGATTCTTGGATGAGGCTTACAGCCGCCTTTTCTCAAGGAGGTGTACCGGCGATGCCTTAGGTATGTCGTCGTTGGGTGTTTAAATGAGCCCGTTTGTTGGAGGAGCTTTTCCGTTACTTATACGCCACAGCGCCAACTAGCACAAAGTAAGCAAAGGTTGTACTTTGATGCTAGACAAGGGATAAGAATACACATAAATACACCCATACCAAGAAATATACATGTGGTCATGAATATTTTTTTAAAGACAACGCGCACAATTGCAATTTATGCCTGTGTCGCGGGGTACTTTACAAACGTATAATTGACGAACAAAAAGTACATGCAGACTCGAGACAACTATTTATGGGTCATACAAATATTTGAACTGCGCGGGAATCGAACCCGGGATACGAAGTGGCGAGGTGACTGTCTTAACCGCTGCGCTTCATCACCATAAAACTTACTTTATTATGTTTCAAGACTAACAGTCATACCAGTAATTGTTCAGAGTCATATGTTTGCCTCATTAATATCATTTATCAAGAGATCTAAACGACGTTTAGTTGAAGAGTCGGCTATTCAGGGCCTACCTCGAAGACCAAGGTGCAACTCGCCACGTTCGTTATGAGCGGGATTATAGAGGTTCCTTTAGAAGCGCGTTTTGTAATACTGCTATAGAAACTGTGGATGGACAAGTAAAAAAGTAATATTTTTAAACTATGTATGTATGTAACCTATTAAAATACTTTACTTTAAACATAATTATTCCAAAAAAATCATAACGGTATTATAATATAAAAACCGGTCAAGTGCGAGTCGGACTCGCGCACAAAGGGTTCCGTACCATTATCGATAAAAACGAGCAAAAAATTCACGTTTGTTGTATGGGAGCCCCCGTAAATATTTATTTATTTTGTTTTTTAGTATTTGTTGTTATAGCGGCAACAAAAATACATCATCTGTGAAAATTTCAACTGTCTAACTATCACGGTTCATGAGATACAGCGTGGTGACAGACGGACAGACAGAAAGACAGTGAACGCGGTCTAACGTTGAGAAGAGATCAATCGTAGGATCCAACTCAGCTGGGCAGCGTTCGGGAAGCTACATAACATCTTCTCTTCCCAAATGCCTGTATCTCAAGTCGAAGTCTTCGACCAGTGTGTGGTGCCAGTATTGACTTATGGAACAGAGACATGGCTGCTCATTATGGGCCTTATAAGACGACTCAGCGTCACCAAAAGAGCAATGGGCTATGCTCGGAGTTTCTCTGCAAGATCGATTGTAAATCAAATAATAGAGAATAGGAATATTGAGGTCCAGAGGCGAACCAAAGTAACCGATACCGATAGTCCGAAGAATTTCCAAGCTGAAGATGCAGTGGGCAGGACATATATACAAATAGCTCGTAGAAGCGACGGCCTCTAGGGCAGAAAGATTCTCGAATGGCGACCACGTCCCGGAACATAGACTGATGATGTAAGGGTCGCTGATGCAGGTGGAGCAAGATTAATAAATGTAGAAACTTCTTGTCCAGTAGTGGGCGTCTTCTGGTTGATGTTGATTATGATACAAGTTACATAAACTTACAATTTAAGTTCGTAGTCTATAAATTAAAATAATAATTATACCACAATCAGGTATACCACTTTTGTCAATATTGAGTGCTACTATACAAATAAATTATAATGGGACAACACACATTGCAACAACAGCATTAAATATGATCAACCCAACATCCCAAGGGCGGCATAGAAGTCGACTCAAGGGAATATCTACCAGAGAACGGGCAGCGTCTCTCTGTGTACTATGAGCACCGTGCGATCGTCAACCCGTCCATTCTTGGGGAGACTCTTGTCCAGTAGAGGACGTGATTAAACTAGCTGAGAAGGCTCTTGTAGCCATCTCATTGCTTTCAAGGGTTGCCCCCTGTACGGTTCAAGAGTTCAGCTACTCTTAGACCGAACATTCGACAACCCTTGAAAGCAATAAGAGAGCTTCAAGAGCCTTCTCAGCTAGTTTAACCGTAAGGCGAAGATAAACATTCTTTGATCTTGACAACGTGTTTATTATGTTTTGATATTATATACTAGTTTAAATAATCCTTGCTCAAGTCATATTATGCGATTATTGATACAGGCATTTTGTATAGGAGTCGCTTAAAACACTTAAATAAATATTTTTTCGTCGGAGACCTATTATGAAAATATCGAATAATGTGAAAGTTTTATAACAGTGTAGATATTTTGAATTTGAATAATCTACTATATCAAAAACTGTTGAATAAATTCCAAATAAGGTTCAGGTGCAGTTCTGTGGGAGTTCTAGAATATTATTAGGTTTTCTTTATAGTCTTGTTTTATTACGTAATGCTTGCTTTTCACCCCGGAGGTCGTGGATTCGATTCCCACTCAGGGGCTCTACCGGCTAAGTCGCCGAACATCGATTTCTTAAATGGCGTTCAACTAAATAGAGTTTAAAAATGACTCAATCAGCCGTTAAATCGGCTTCAACGTTGACAATCGATTCCGGACCATTTATGACGTCACATATGCTCATGGAAGCCGATTTAACGATTGAATAAGTCATTTTTAAACTTTATTTATGTGAACGCCATTTAAGAAATCGATGTTCGGCGACTTAGCCGGTAGAGCCCAAGGTCAGATATTGGTGTGCATGAACATGTCTGATTGTCCTGAGTCTGGGTGTAATTATCTATATAATTATGTATTTACAAAATAAAAGTAGTATATTATGTAGTATAGTAGTATAGTAGTTTACAAATGAGACTTTCGCATTTGTAACAACTAGGTATATTCCTTTATTGTACTATATTCCTACAAATAAACTATATTCTATTCTATTCTATTCTATCAGTTATTTGGTTTCCATAGTACAAGCTCTGCTTAGTTTGGGATCAGATGGTTGTGTGTAACTAATGTCTCAGGATATTATTATTTCGGCACCAAGCCTCTTTTTTATCTTTTTATCAGAATACAGAACAAGATGTAGGTAAGTTAGTGTTGACTTGTGCGGCTTCCGTTTAGGGTTGCATTATTTACAAATTCTCTCCAAGCGAGGTGCAGTGTGCCAAGTCACGTGACCGCAGTAGTCACCCGATGTAGTGCACGCGATCAATAATAAAGGCATTCATTAGGTACTTACTGCTTTAAGCTAGAGCCGTTGCGGTCGCGGTGTAGCAATATTGACCCCGGTTCTATGCCATGCCTACAAAACTAATTTTAATATCATTGCTTTCTTTCTAACATAGTTCTTAGAATAGAATAGAATAGTTTATTTGCTAGAAACGCATGAAAAAGACTTGTGAGAAAGAGACGGCATCTTTAGGCGTCTCAATTAAGTTTTGGCGCGAAATGCTGAGAAAAAAGAAGCGACAATTTAGAACCTGTGGCTCTACCGGCTAAGTCGCCGAACATCGATTTCTTAAATGGCCTTCAAATAAATATGGTTAAAAATGACTTTATCTATCGTTAAATCAGCTTCCATGAGCACATGTGACGTCATAAATGGTCCAGAATCAATTGTCAACGTTGAAGCCGATTTAACGATTGATTAAGTAATTTTTAACCTTTATTTATTTGAACGCCATTTAAGAAATCAATGTTCGGTGACTTAGTCGGTAGAGCCCCCGTCAACCATGTTTTTTTTTTAACATGAAGTATGCAGTTACGTTTTCACTGTTTCGCCGAACTATAGAGGCAAGCGAGGGCTCCAGCCGTGTAGCTAAATACTACAAACCAAGTACCCGCGCCGGAGAGTATCCCCTGTGAGGATCGACCCTTGACTCTTGGCGGTTACGGGCGGGGAGATGCATTAAAGGACGTGTCATTTTAAGGTTGTTTTGTACAACTTTTGTTCTACGTTAATTCGCGACGCCGCGCGCCGGCCTCCCTTCCGATTTAGGCAACTTATCGATTTGTATAAGTTGTCTCAATTTAATTTTGGCACCAAATTCTGAGAAATAAAAGCGAGAAATTATAACCTGTCGACCATGCGGTGCGCGTTTAATAAGCAGTTTTAGTTGCTTGACAGTTTTATGTATGGGCATAAAATGTTCTTCTCATATGAGCTATATTAGAGGGAGATGTAATGACATATAAATTACTTTAGTTGTGTAAAATTCAGACTCTCCAGCATTGACGGTCGCGGAGACGGATACCCTGTACCCCAATAAAGCTTTCATTCATCGCAGGAACGAATTAACCAGGTCAAATGTCAGCTATCAGTGAAACTGATAATACCTACAATGAACGTAAAATTACAAAGGTTTGATCTCGAATGTGACCTACATTTGTATGTCATTTGACGCCAGATTTTACGCTGACTCAATCCCTCTTAGTTAGATACATCAGCGCACGTTACGAGTTTCTACCTTTTATCCTTTCTATCTGATACTGACGTTATTATTCAGATTGGCAAGATTTTTGGCGAGACATACTCGTATATATTATATATTAGGCAGATTTGTGTCGGGCCGATTATAATCGGCCACGTATAAAATGTATTATATTTAACAATCCAGCGGTCTTAACAAAAACATGTAATAATCTGTACTTTACTCACGTTCAGAAGTACCTTTTGTACCTACTAAGGATATCTTGGGACAACTAACATACTACAATCTGATCCCAAACTAGGCAAACCCTGTTCCTACTATGCCCACCAGTCTACTCACAAAAATACTTAGGTATTTCTTAATACTTACATATTATAGACTAGCTATGCCCCGCGGTTTTACCAGCGTTAAATTAGTTTTTGCGTAAAAGAGTAACAAACATACATCTATACTCACAAACTTTCTCATTTATAATATTAGTAGGATGTGTACCTCTAGCGGTGTTGGGAATGCACGCCGGAAAAGCTCGTAGATGGTACATTTTTTCCTACTTACTTGACACTTATCGTGATATTTTGGACAATTTACACAATATCTGTATAAAATGTGGCCTATGTATTATTCTGATGGATAAGCTATATTATCGTAAAAATAAAGTTTTATTAAAATCTATTCAGTAGTTTTTACGTGAAAGAGTAACAAACATCCATCCATCCATACTTACAGACTTTCGCGTTTTAATATTAGTAGGACCGACACAGAATCAATAATCGAACTCATCACAGAATATTTTTTCTGGGTGGGTAGGTATCGAGCCCACGAACTCTGACTGAGCAGTCAGGGTCACTAACCACTAAACCAACATTCCAATCAGTTCATATACCTACATACAACAGCTGGTTACTTCTTAGTAGATGACAAGTATGGTTCCAGATTAATTGACGTAGATAAAAGATATACATGATGGTCTAATCACTGAGGTCAATGCACAACAAATTGATAGCCACCTGCGTCGATTGGACGTATTAGCGTGTGGGCGCAGCATCTGTTCGCAGAATAATCACTAATTAGTACTCAAGGCTAGAAATACCACAGTAACATCTTAAGACATGCATGCATCAGGCAATGGCAATTGCATATTTACAGTGGCCACTCGATTGAGCAGGTTGTGGGTATAAACCTATAAACAGTCTTCCATGTTTCTAGAAAACAAAGCCGATGGATACATCCTCCGAAAGACAGAATTAAAAAAGAATTAGAAACCTTTTTTTTTTTATTCTGGCTTCCCTGCTAACAAGCAAGGGTCATTTAAATTTAATGTATAAACACTGACATATTAAATTTAAATGACCCGTTATACTACGAACTATAAAGTTCGTAGTATAACGCAGAGCGCCTACCCTGGTTTGGTAGTTTATGATATTCCATTATTGAGAGTGGGTTCCTAATCTCAAAATTATTAAAAAAATGACAAATCATTAAATAAATGACAAATTATTAAATACCTAACTCACTCAACCTTGAAGTAGAATATATGAACTTACTTTATATTACGAAAGTTATCGAACAGAAGAGAATAGGAATTTGGTATCTCACCGCTGATTCACATTCCGATGTTCTATAGAATTGCTATACTGCTATAAACATCTACCTCGATAGTTGATTGTAAAATCTCACTCAAATCGACCTCCCTTCTGAACTTAACGCACTTAATATTCAATCAATTATTCAACGACGGCCATGAATTATATGACGGCCTGGTGGCGTGTTTGGCAAATGCTTGCTTTTCACGCCGGAGGTCGTGGGTTCAATTCCCACCCAGGATAAATATTTGTGTCCATGAACGTGTCTGTTTGTCCTGACACTGGGTGTAATTTATCTATATAAGTATGTATTTACAAAAGAAAAGTAGTATATGTAGTATATCAGTTATCTGGTTTCCATAGTGCAAGCTCTGCTTAGTTTGGGATCAGATGGCCGTGTGTAAATAATGTCCGAGGATATTATTATTACGTAAGTTATCGAACAGAAGAGAATATGAATTTCATATCTCACTGCTGATTCACATTCCGATGTTCTATAAAATTGCTATACTGCATTATAAGCATTTACCTCGATAGTCGATTGTAAAAACTCGCTCGAATCGAGCCCACTTCTGAACTCAACGCACTTAAAATTCAAGTTTTTTTTTATAAGTGCTATTCAGTATTACGGAATAAGTAACTGAAATTTGGCGTGGATTCAACGGTCCACCCTCCAGGACTCTTAGTTTGCTTTCGGATCGACGAAAGACCCTCTCCGATCTTCAATCGGACGTGCGGCCTTTTTTGCACAAACGTCCCACAGAATCGACATTCTCATGTATCTCCACGTCAGTAACCTTCATAAGCCGGATTCAAACTCCAAAGCCTAGCCCTCTGTCGCAAGTTGCTTAGTTTGCAGCCTTATTTGGTAGACGGCTCGAGTATCTAATCGCCTATATGGTCCGGTGTATCTGATCCCCGCCGTATGGGGAGACGAGCTCTGTGTGGGAGTCCCCAGGGTTACCCACTAAAACGACCACAGCAGCTTTTAGTAATGATTCCGGGATCTCTAAATGATTCCCATCGGAAACTTTGTCTAAAAAAGGCTCGTCCCGGAGGTGTCTGCACAATTTATGCGTAGACGAGCAGCTGCCACAAATCGCATCTTACCAGCACCACAACCTTAAGAACAAGCACAGCCAGAATCCCCACCCCAACCGCTTATGAACCCGGGGTTGGCACTAAAAGGTGATATGGCCATTTCGCCTGCCTGTTCCAAGCAGTGAAAGCCTCCTTTTTTTTTTTTTGCTGAATTGGAAAATCCTGCATGGATGTCCTCCACCTTGGGGGAGGCGGAGGGGTCTGTCAGACTCCTACTGGCTAAAAACCACCCCGGTGTTCCATCTCACACCTGCGCCGGGGGTCGCGGGCACAAACGATACTTCCGCAACCCCTGGCTGGTGCTGGCCTATGGCTGCGGGCCTCCTCGCATTAGCGGGGGGAGTGAGGGTGTTAAACTCCCCCCGCAACGTCTAAAGAGGGGCACGCGTGGAACACGTCGCACCGCCGCCTTGGGTCCAGATGTGTAGTGGGCGACGGACGCCCCCGAGTCCGTCGCCCCTGGACCCATTTTAGGGGGGCTGGAAGAGGGCGTTATCCGCCCTCCGCCGACGCCCAGTGCGCCTGCTGCGGGCCGGGTGAGAGGATGTGATCTCCCTCTCCCTTTCCGCAGCTTCCTTCCGCGAGATGACTGTCTCGCAGAAGGAAACCACCGCGTCCCAGGACTCCTCGCTGCCAACCATCGAGTTCACGACGGCCGGCAGCGACAGATCACTGCCTACTCCAGATATGAGGGCACGGCGCTGCTCCTCCCAAGCGGCACACTCTGCCAGCGTATGCAGCGCCGTGTCCTTCCGACAGTTGACGCAGTGGTGACCACGGGCGTTCGGCTCCCTGTTTATGCGACACAGGTACTTCCCGAAGCAGCCATGCCCCGAGAGCACCTGCGTCGCCCGAAACGACAGGGAGCCGTGCCTCCTCTCGAGCCAACGCTCGAGTACCGGCCGGACCGCCTCGATAGTGACGAGGCCGGCGGTTGGGCGCGAGAGCCTGTCCCGCCATTCCGCCACCAGTAGGGCATCGGAACCGGTTATTCCCGGTTCCAGAAGAACCGGGAAATCCCGGTTCTGAGGCACCTTGAAATACCCGGTTCTGTAAAACGGAAAACCGTTCGTTTCGGTTCTTTCGGTTCTCTCTTAAAATAATATTATCTCTATGAAACTCTTGGTTCTAAATATCAAGTTATTACCCAAAGAGAGTAAATACTGTTATTTTAATGTAAAATTATTAAACAACGTTATAATTTTAATATTATTAAGAAAGTTACGGTTTTTTCAAGGGGTTCGGTCGGCAACTTTAACTATGGTATATTCTCCAACATATCCCGCGACATTCAAATTTTTAATATTTGTTTGCAACTTTCAGCTCCGCCTCGGACAGTATGGTAATCAAAGTTGTATTCCCGGTAATTTGTTATTTGTAATGCCACATACTATCCGATAGTGACCTGGCAATTGTAGTGTGAGGGAGAGAGAGAGACAGAGAGAGAGATCCTTTCGTTCTGATAGTAGGAAAAGATAGCCTTGAAAAGCATACCTTTTTTCAATACAATTTATAAAAAATCCCGTAAGAACCGAAAGAACCGGGTACCCGGTTCCGGCTTGACTTTAGAACCGAAGGAACCGGTTCCTAAAATAGGGCCGGTTCTCGATGCCCTAGCCACCAGGGCCTCGCGAAGCTGCGACGGACGCAGCCCTATGTGTTGCTGCATCGGTCGCTCGCCTTGCGCCAGCATCTCCTCGCGCCACCGGTACAGTGACGCGAGCACTTTCGCCTCGAGGTCCCAGGGCGGGGATCCAGCCAGTACACAGGCCGCCTCGTAGGAGACCGTGCGGTACCCCCTGATAACTCTGACGGCCATAGCTCTCTGCGGTCTCCGCAGACGGGCGATGCTACCGGCCGTCAGGTCAGCCGCCCAGAGCCGTCTACAGGCCGCGCTCGGGCCCCCCAGTTTGGGAAGCAGCGTTGACAGCGCCCCAGCCGCGCCCATCAACTTAGGCACCAGCCGCCGGAAGTGGGATCCGAAGTCCCACCGGCTGTCGAGCACCAATCCCAGGTACTTCATGGTAGGCTCGACAGCGATCCGGACCCCCCCAACCACTATGTGTGATCCGGCGGGTGAGTGAAAGCCTCCTAGGCTAACTGTAAACTTCATGTTAAAAGAAATAATTGTCGCTATATTTCTTACAGCTTCTCCTCTAAAGGCGCAGATCATTTATGGTACACAGCAATTTGTTTTTAAGCACCTTTTAACTAATTTGTATGTATGTGTATTTATTTATTTCTTTCTTTATTTTGTCATGAGCAAACCACAAAACATCTGCAGTTTTGGATAATAACATCAATAAAAATGTACAGATATACATCAAGAAACTTTCTGCGACCCAAATGGTTCTATCATTAGAAGTGACCTTAATACCGCTACACTAGAATTTGCGGGCCAAATTATTAAGGTCTTCTTGTGACCTGTCGTCTGGTTGATAACTGTGTCTATGTCGGGTAACGGTCTGTACAGAAGCTCTTAATAAGATATGATGGCACTTATGCCTTATTTATGCTACTAAGTCGGAAAACATTTAGTTATATTATGAGTGTAAGCAGTTGTTGGTGAACTTAAATAAATAACCAAGCCAAAGGCGCAAAAGAGGGGCGCCGGTGCAGTATACCCGCGTTCCCGGGGCCCTTCCCATCAGGTGCCATGAGAAGTATTTTATAAAAAAAAATACTTGTTAGTAAATGCTTACCGTAAGTCTATGACGCTTGCGACACACATGATATAAATCACGCGTTGCCTATCCATTCGCTGCTCTAGTTTAGATCTGGTGACGTTATGTGAACCCAGGACCATATCACATGAGGTCAATTAAATAAGACAGTCACATCAGGTAAGGCCATTGACATATTAAAGCCATTGTATTCGCAACTGAATGGTAAGAAAAAAAGAAAGAGAAAATAAGATTTATTCCGAGCAAACATAGTTAATCCTTAACTTAACTTAGTTTAAATCAAAGATATAACGTTTAGTTTCCATAGGAGTTCATTTAGAAGCATGCAACATTATCAGTACAACCTAGGAAAGGCGTCTATCTCAGCAAATGCTACAGTAAATAATTACTGCAACGTTGATCTTCCGATAGCGCTTAAAGACGACAAATACGAGTGTGTCATACTGTTAATTAGTATACATATACCCATGCGTACCATAGTACTGTTATATGAATATATTTCTATAGTCAAAAAGACTCTGTCAAAAGAACTCTATAGTCCTCACTATTTTTTTAAATAGAAATGTTTTTTTTAAGACTATTATATATGACTAAGTGAAGACATGAAGTATCTGATTGCGCCAGACAGTCCGCCAACAGAGAGAGATGGCAATAGATCTTGCGGAATGCTCCATCCACCTTTACATACAACCGACGCGACGTGGATCGAGTTACCACGACCCGGCTCTGCCAAGAGCGTAACGAAAAAGAAGATATGACTAAGGAAGTACATATATACTTCCCCCGTGCGAAGCCCCAGACAACAATGTTGCAGCCTTCTTCGTCAAATATTAATTAACATAAATGTTTGATTCAATTTAACGCGAAGAAAACGCATTCATTAGTAAAATATTATTACTTGGTACAAAGTGGGAACGACGCACCTTCAGATGTTCAAAGCTCGAACGTCTATGCGCTAGCTACGCCTTGGCCAATTGAGACATAAGTGTAACTGAATAGGCGCACATAATCTTTTTATTGTTAGATTAAGCGCCTTTATATTAGAACAAACATTATGTTTAATTTAATTTAAAATAAACAGATCAAAAAAAAATCCGTCGGTGAAGTATTAGATAGTTAGCCGAACAAATGAAGTGTCTCTCGACGTACGGAAACGCTCAGAACGAGGTTACTGTAAAGAAGATGCATAAGAGGGTCGGTTTTAGAGACGTTTTGTGGTAATCTTACTCTAAGTTAGTATGCTAAGGCGCGGGCTGACCTTTAATTGGTCATAGTGTATGTTCATATACGAGTCTTATTACAACAGTATAGAGTTTAAAATGAGGTGGTACCTATTATACCATTCTAAAATTAGGGGTTAAAGATCAAAATTTCATTGATATGAATGCAAACTAAGGGTAATGAAGGGGGATTCGAGCTCGTACTTTTGGTCGGCGAGTACGATATATCGGATTGACTACAATGTACGTGAGTTTCTAATTAATAGCCTTGACTCCTTTTTGTCTCCATAGGAATCAGAAAAGTGTATTATTCCTTCTTCTTCTAACGTCCTTTTTGGAGTTTCCACTACTCATTGCCATATCATTATGAAACATAGTATTTCCTACGATTATATAAGTTACATAAAAAGTGGTGGATTCTTAATTAAGGAGTGCTGTCTACGCATGGAACTATACAAATGAAAGAAAACAGCTTTGTGCAACCCGAGAACGAATTTTCTTTATTATTATTATTCTATCAGGCTGATGATGTACAGCCTGATATCGCCCACTGCTGGACATAGGTTCCCCCAAAGGTTTCTATAAAGTTGCTATTTGGAGGGGTTTGCCTTAGTCGTCTGTAATACTTCCGCATAAAATCTTTGGCCATTCGCCGGCATCTTAAAGAGGCTATGTTTGCATGCAAGGTCTTTAGCTCCAAAATTGATTGCCCCTGACTTCTTGCTGTTTTCAACTTACGAGTACCATCGCGGCTCCCTCGCTACTCAATCACACCACTCTTTCCACCGCTAAGAAGGACTGTATTAGGTCCTAATTCTCCTTGTTCCAGATTATGTAAGACTATTAATGGTTGCAGCGATCAAATTAATCTTCATTTCGATAGCCTAGCTAAAATTAAATCAACAATTAGTGGGTTACCTGATCTGGATCAGTAATTTAACTAAATTTGGTGCAATTCTAAGTGATAACAATAATAAATAAAAATAATAAATGGTTTATTAGCAGCCAATAGTACAACGATAATAAGTTAAAGCACTTAAATTGGACTCATGTTGCAATGATTACATTTTCTTTTATGTACTTTAATTTTATTATTTAAACATATTATTTTAGCTTTCTAACATCAACACATAGATAGATAGATAGATAGATAACACTTTATTGTACCAAATCAGAACATACATTGAAACATATGTAAGTTAACTTATATTATGAGGTACAAACGGCGGTCTTATCGCTAATATAGCAATCTCTTCCAGACAACCGATTGGATGAACCAAAGCAATGCAGGGAGACAAAGTGGTAGTTGGCAGTGCATCTACTTATATTAATTTACATATATATGTACCTATGTACGAATATTTATATATAAACATATAATATATACATATATATAAATATATACATACTTTTTAATATACTATAATAAATATTAATACTAACTATGAAGACTAAGGAAGTTTTTGAGGAAGGTGGAAGATCGCAAGCTGAGAGAATTACAGTGATAAATAATGATTCTTTAAAAGTGTTTTAAAAGATGTCAAAGTTTGTGCGCGTCTGATATGCAGAGGGAGTGAATTCCACAATCGAGCAGCCTGTACAGTGAATGATTTGTCCAAGAAATTAGTGGAATGTGTGGGCAACTGGAGTTCTAGATTCTCTGATGATCTCAAGGACCTGAAATGTGTATCACATAGGAATTCAAACCTAACTTTCAGGTAAGAGGGAGCCGTGGGATTAAATAAAATACTGTAAAGAAGAGAGAGTATATGAGTATTTCGGCGAAGGCGAATGGGTAACCACTCGAGTTTTCTACGAAATTCGGAAACGTGATCATATTTGCGGAGCCCAAATATGAACCTTATGCAGAAGTTTTGAAGCCGCTCGAGTTTATCTAGTTTGTCCTCCGTAAGGTCAAGATAGCTGGCGTCAGCATAGTCAAGGATTGGAAGAAGGAGGGATTGTGCTAGTGCAATTTTAGTGGCAGTTGGGAGAAAATTACGTAACCTCCTTAATGATCCGGCTGCAGCATATAGTTTACGACTGGTCTGTTCTATTTGAGGACCCCAAGACAGTGTTTGATCAAAGTATACCCCCAAGTTTTTAACCCTATCACTGAATGGTATTACTGTTTTGTTAAATATTACTCGAGGGGTATGGATCCAGTCAACTTTTCTGAGCATGCGAGAACTGCCTATCACAATAACCTGTGTTTTAGAGGGATTTACTGTAAGACCGTGGTCTGTGCTCCACTTGTTGATAATTGCCATGTCACTGTTAATGATACCAATACCATCGCTAAGGTGCTCTACCGGTGTCTGGGTGTATATTTGCAAGTCGTCGGCATAAAGGTGGTAGGAAGAAGTTAACTGAGAGGTAATCGAATTGATAAATACAGTAAAGAGTAGTGGAGATAAAACGCCACCCTGTGGCACGCCAGCGCTGGTGAAACACCACGACGAGTAGGTATCGTCAATGCGAATCCGCTGCCGACGGCCAAACAGGTAACTACGAAACCAATCAATTGCCATTGGAGATATGTTAAGTGAGCGTAGTATGCCAAGCAGAATGTCAAAGTCCACAGTGTTGAACGCGTTGCTAAAATCAAGCAGCGTAAGCACTGTCAACTTTCCACACTCCATGCCTAGTCGAATATCATCCGTAATATTTACAAGAGCGGTGACTGTGCTGTGACCTGGACGGAAACCGGACTGGGAAGGATTAAGTAGGACATTCTTAGAGAGGAAGGAGCTTAGTTGATTGTGGATGAGGCGTTCCAGAACTTTGGAAAGGAATGGTAGTATGGAGATGGGGCGATAATCGGAAAAGGATGATGGATTTCGTTTTTTAGGTAGTGGGATTATATGAGCACTTTTCCATGTTGATGGAAAAGTAGCGGTAGAAATGGAGAAATTGAGGAGGTGGGTGAGAACCGGTAGGATTTCGTCGAGTTCGAGAGTTCAACACATTTGTCTTGTTATTTTAAATGCGGTGTTTACCTTTAAGTAATTACTACACTATTACTTGTATTATTGCATGAAAGTGGTGTTATTTTTTTAGTGTAAGTAATTGTTGGTGAACCTAAATAAATAAATAGTCACCGCGCCTGGCATGCGAGTCGGGGACCTCAGTTGGGTGGTTGTTAGTACAAAAGAGGTGCTTTTTTTTTTTGATAAGGCAGAGGAAATGCTAATGCATGCCACCCGCAAAAAGTGTCTGCGGGTGGGTTATGTCGGACTCGCACCGACTAAACCTAACCTGCCGTGGACTTCTTCTGGCGCCTGATACGGGGAGCCCCGGGAACGCGGGTATGCCGCTCCGGTGCCCCCCTTTTGCGAGGTGCTGCTGCTCGACTACTGGTTATATCCCTTAGTCGGCTTTTTTACGACACTCATCAAACTAATATTATAAAGGTGAAAGTTTGCGAGTGTGTATGTTTGTTACTCTTTCACGCAAAATCTACCGGACGGATTTTGATGAAACTTTGTAGTGATATAGCTTATATATCCGAATTACGCATAGGTTATCTATACAAATAAATAAAAATGGAGTGTCTGTTTGTAATATTGCAATAACCGGTTTTGACTTCATAAATATGAATGCATATACGGTACATACACTAAAAATCATTTTTTACAATTTTTGTCTGTCTGTTTGTTCCGGCTAATCTCTGATATGGCTGGACCGATTTTGACGGGACTTTTATTAGCAGGTAGCTGATGTAATAAGGAGTAACTTAGGCTACTTTTATTTTAGAAAAAGTTTTATTTTTATTTTACAAACAAAAACGAAATAAACTAATTAACACGCGGACGAAGTCGCGGGCACACTTTACGCGGCACGCGTTTAACTTTATAAATTACAGCTAGTAATTTATAAAGTTAAACGCAGGTAAAACCGCGGAGCATAGGTAGTGGGATGATATGGGGTGGCACTGTTATTCTTTCTAGGCCGGAAACCACACGGCTAGTTATTCTTATATCCTGGGACATTATCTTGGGGCATTATTCACACACGGCCATCTGATCCCTAACTAAGCAAAGCTTATATTATGAATACCAGATAACTGATATATTACATATACCTACTACTTTTCTTTTGTAAACTCATACTTAAATAGATAATTACACAGGGTCAGCACAAACAGACATGTTAATGCACACAAATATCTGTCCTGGGTGGGAATCGAACCGAACCTGCTGCGTGGAAGGCAAGAGTTTACCAACCACGCCAACCAGCCCGTATTTGTAAAGGAAGTTGATATATATATTTTTTTAGGAATATAATATATTGCATGTGTGCTATACGTTTTTCGTTTTCATAAGCTCACCGCTCATTAAACAACTTATTTTACGTTACAACTTACATATCAAACTATACAGTTCCAGTACAAGCTGATCCCACGTTATATAGGATTTCCATACAATGAAAGGTCAGCTTATATTGGAAAATTCCGCTTAATATGTAGCCGTGTGTACAAATACATTTCAACTATATTTATCGTATAGGGGATTCCATACTTCCATGATTAAGGAAGTGTAAAACGTTAATGGTTTTTACGTTATTATCTCCTTCGCCTTAATTTAAACGCGATAACGGGAAGTTACGTATTTATAGGAATTACCAATAAGTAGGTTCATATGAAGTAGATTTCCCGTTACAAATGATTTATTATAACAGGTGGTATTCATATAATACTTTATAGAACAAAAAGAAATATCCTCATACGATTTTAGAATTAGCATTATTTTTATTATATTTCTAGCTGTGCCCCGCGGTTTTACCCGAGTAAAATTTTATAAATTATCACAGCTCCTTCCCCGTTGGTGATAGCGTGATAATATTAGGTCTTTACCTATGAAATTGCCGTTCTGCAGTACTGGCCATTTCAAATCAAAATAATTTTTGTTTGGCTAAGAATTCTAATTTCAAATTAATTTTATTTTAAAAACATGGATTCTTTTTTCCAAAAGTAGTCATTTCTTTATTGATTAGTGTTACATTTTCATCGCATTTCAATCTTTTTCGTCATCATGGATACGTTAAAAATTCGAGTAATTATGGAATATGAGTACCGTCGTGGCAGCAACGCGGCACAAGCGGCACGCAACATCAACGACGTTTACGGAGCTAACACTACAAACCAACGCACCACCTGTTATTGGTTTGCTCGCTTCCGTTCTGGAAATTTCGACCTGAAAAATGAACCTCGCGGTCGTCCGAAGACTTTGGTCGACAATGACGAATTAAAGGCGGTTGTGGAAGCTGATGATACACAATCTACGGCTGAATTAGCAGCAGCTTTCGACGTTAGCGTCAAAACAATATTGGTCCATTTGCGTCAAATTGGCAAGGTAAAAAAGCTTGACAAATGGGTGCCCCACGAACTCAATGATCGCCAGCGCGAAGTACGCGTCGAGACGTGCCTTGCACTGCTCAACAGACACACAAATGAAGGAATTTTGAACCGCATTGTTACCTGCGATGAAAAATGGATTCTGTTTGATAACCGCAAGCGCTCAGCAAGTTGGTTGGATCCTGGTTCAGCACCTAAACAATGCCCTAAACGAAAACTTACCCCTAGAAAAGTGATGGTCACTGTTTGGTGGTCTAGCGCCGGTGTGATTCATCACAGCTTCTTACCAAACGGGGTGAGCATTACTGCAGATGTGTACTGTGAAGAACTGAGCACAATGATGGAGAAGCTGGCGCATCTCCAACCAGCATTGGTCAATCGCTCGTCTCCGCTGCTCCTGCACGACAACGCGCGACCTCATACTGCACAGCAGACGGTCTCCAAGTTGCAAGAACTGGGGTTGGAAGCTCTCCGTCATCCGCCCTACTCACCAGACCTTGCGCCTACAGACTACTACTTTTTCCAGAATTTGGATAACTTCTTGGCGGGAAAAAAATTCAATACCCGAGAGGCAGTACAAAATGCCTTTGAAGAATTTGTTGCCTCCCGTCCAGCTGATTTCTTTAAGAAGGGCATCAATAAACTGCCACTGCGATGGCAAAGATGCATTGATTGCATGGGTGATTACTTCGATTAATACAAATAAAAAAATTCATGAAAAAAATTCGTTTAAATTTTTTCATACAAAACGGCAATTTCATAGGTAAAGACCTATTATCTATATCGACGTAGCCTATATGTTGACCCGACCTCTTAGTAATATTCATGCAAAATTTTAAATAAATCCATGCAGTACTTTTTGAGTTCAGCTCGGACATACATACAGACAAACAGACACACAGGGCACAATTCTAAAAACTATATTTTTCGTTTCGATTTCGATTGTAGATCACGCCCCAGGTATCCTTTAAAAAAAATATTAAATGTACAGTTTTGACTTTCCTACGATTTTATTATATGTATATAGATTTAACGGGGTTGTATGTGTCTGCACGTGTGCGATCTCTTCCAGGCAACCGTTGAATGGACCAGGAGTAAAGAAAAGGCAGTTGGGTATTTGTTGGCATAATTAGCAGAAAGGATTTCTGTTTTTTTTTTATATTATATTTGTGTGGCTCACAGGTAGTTCTTTTGAGTTGATCGGTGTACCCTGTGTCCATCAATTATATGTTTGTAAAGTACCCCGCAAAACAGAGCTTCGTAGTCTAGTGTAAGCGTTATTTTGTAAAAAATAAATTAACTGGAATACTAAAAGTGTTCCAACTCAAACCAATCACGGGCATTTCCAAGGAATAAACGCCTACCGCTCTGGACGTTTTATAGTAGATAATAATAATAATAATATCCTGGGACATTATTTACACACGGCCATCTGATCTCAAACTAAGCGGAGCTTGTACTATGGAAAACAGATAACTGATATACTACATATAATACTTTTCTTTTGTAAATACATACTTATATAGATAATCACACCCAGACTCAGGACATACAGACATGTTTATGCACACAAATATTAGTCCTGGGGCTCTACCGGCTACCTGTACCCGTATCTGTATCAAAGCACACACACTCCTGCACCGTTGGCGTAGTTGGTAAATGCTTGCTTTTCACGCCGGAGGTCGTGGGTTCGATTCCCACCCAGGGGCTCTACCGGCTAAGTCGCCGAACATCGTTTATGTGAATGGCGTTCAAATAAATAAATGTTAAAAATTACTTAATCACTCGTTAAATCGACTTCCATGACCACATGTGACGTCATAAATGGTCCGGAATTGATTGCAAACGTTGAAGCCGCTTTAACGATTGATTAGTCATTTTTAACATTTATTTATTTGAACGCCATTCACATAAACGATGTTCGGCGACTTAGCCGGTAGAGCCCCTGGGTGGGAATCGAACCCACGACCTCCGGCGTGAAAAGCAAGCATTTATCAACTACGCCAACAGTGCAGGAGTGTGTGTGCTTTGATACAGGTACCCCTGTGTTAACTCCCACACTCCTACCCTATCTTTGCCCTGTTTTTCTTGCCGATAAATCCAAACGATTCTTTTTGGCTCACCCTTATATCTGAACCCAAAGACGTCACTGCGGTCAAGCACGCTAGCATTTGACCAATCCGGCATTCAACTGGATAAGGGCTGTACCATAATGCCATTTGTATTATTTCAAGAGCCGGTTGGCGTGGTTGGTAAATACTTGCCTTTCACGCCGCAGGTCGTGGGTTCTATTCCCTCCCAGGACAGATATTTGTGTGCATGAACATGTCAGTTTGTCCTGAGTCAGGGTTATCGAAACATATAAGTATGTATTTGCAAAAGAAAAGTAGGAAGTATATCAGTTATCTGGTTTCCATAGTACAAGCTCTGCTTAGTTTGGGATCACAATAAGGTCCCAGGATATTATTGTAGTAGTAGTGTGCTTAAACACCCATGCGTGCGGTCAATATCGCCGCAAAAGTGATTTAATTTCTGATCGTTTTCATACTTCGAAGGACACGTTATTTATTTTGTCGCTATCCAATAGTTCACCAACGGAAATAATTGAATCAAAAAATAATATTATTATAACACCATATTTTTACCATATGAATAAAAAGTATTTACTATCGCATTATTTCATAAAAGACTGGCCTGTTAAGTTTTTTTTATCTTTAATTTAAATATGGAACATTAGGCGACAGTTGATTTACTTTTGTTTCCCGCTAAAATTGATTTGATAGTGGTTCGAACTTAGTCTGATGTCAGTTTTAAAGTTTTATTATATATGTATTGTTAGATGCTCTGGCAACACACTATGCCGGGAAAATCTATGGTAGAGGCATGGTATTTGGCTGGAGATAAATGTTTTTTGGTTGTCATGGCAACAGTCGAGACGTGAGCCATTTCTGTTAATTTATTCTGTTTTTCTGTTAATCTTTTCCTATGTTTACTCGTGAATTATTTGTTGTCGGTTTGTGATTAGTGATTACATTCATTGTTCTCTGATTGGTTTTCTGATTGTAATAATAATATTAGAGGTAAATACAGTTAGGCCATCTCGTGTAGTGTTTTTCTTTTTGTTATTTTAATTTCACTTCTAGTTCCCAAAAGTATATATAAAAAACGTGATTCTACTCGTACAACGAGATCGAATGCACCGCAACTTTCTTTTTCTTTTTTTTTAAAGGCAACGCCCGCACTAGGGAGTCTAATCCCTGTGTCACGGGGTACTTTACAAACATATAATAGACGGACACAAATTACATCCAGACTCAGAACAACTATTTATGGGTCACACAAATAGTTGTACGGCGCGGGACTCGAACCCGCGACACGAAGCGGCGAGGCGACTGTCGTAGCCGCTGCGCCACACGTGCAGTCATTCTGTGCCCCTGAGAAGACCCAGCGGAAAACACATAATGGGTAATCTAACACCGGTTGCAACGCAACCCAGCCAAGCAACCATTGTGTTTGGTTAATTAGTAAAAAAAAAATCTGAATTAGTTATGGAATTAGACAAACTACACCATTAGGTAATAAACTTATATTAGTACTAACCTATAGCGTGCTATTTTTGCTTTTAAGTGTGAACTAATTGTGAATACAAAATGCACGGTGTTTGTTCCATAGAGCCTTTTATATTTATCGTAATGTGATTCCGTCACGGTCTGCTACTGCTGGTCGTGTTTAGTGATAGTGATCTGACCTCATAGAGGACCATACAGGACCATATAATAAATGTCATTTGACATCTAGTGTAATCGTACACTTGACACCAAATCGGTGGATACACGGGTAGAGTGTTACGTATTCGTAGAAAGCTCATAAGAGCCTTCTTTTACAATGAACGTGCATGTACAGACGTCAGCACATCCAGCTACCCCAATCTGTCAAATTTCATTCATAGATTTTCAACTTTATTACATAAGCATAAGGTTCTTGGGCACATACAACAGATTTGTTTCCATAAATAACTACGTTTATAAAAGTTTAAATAATCTAGAATAAAATATGTTAAATTATCTTGATAATATACGACGTATATATTTTTATTAAAACATACTGGAATTTTAAAACAAGGGTTATTTATATTATGTTTTTAACTTATATACATGTGAGTATAACTTCCACCTTTTTACAATACAAGCCTAATAATCCATGATTAAAGTACACATACAAGCTAATAAAATAAACTTAAAACGTGAAATAAAAAAACCGGCCAAGTGCGAGTCGGACTCGCGCACGAAGGGTTCCGTACCATTATCTATAAAAACGAACAAAATTCACGTTTGTTGTATGGGAGCTCCCTTAAATATTTATTTTATTTTTTAGTATTTGTTGTTATAGCGGCAACAGAAATACATCACCTGTGAAAATTTCAACTGTCTAACTCAGTTCATGAGATACAGCCTGGTGACAGACGGACAGACAGACAGATAGACAGCGACGTCTTAGTAATAGGGTCCAATTTTACCCTTTGGGTACGGAACCCTAAAGACGAGAGTCAAGTAGTGATAGCATGAAGCTTGACGCTACATATGTACAATTAACGACAAAAGCAGGTGATCAAAATCGAAAATTCAATACTAATTTTCGTGAATTGCGTCGAAATAGTGTGGCGGTAAAGTGTTCTAAAGTGCGTGAGTGTTAAGTGCAAAAAATATTACCTTGCTAATGATACTATCGCCAAAATCCCAGTATTCATGACCATTCATAAACCTAAACCTCTCGTCCGTTTTTGATCATCTTCTTTTGCCATTGACTGTACTTACTGTCGAAATAATGAATGACTAATTCATTTTCCCGGAATACTGACAGACAAAAAGGCTTAGAATTAAGTACCAAGTGGATGTGGAATTCGCAAAAAAAGATTTGGAATTTTAGTAACCTTATTTTTCGTTGGAAATATCATAGTAATGCCCGAGAGCTATTCGTAACACGATAGGGTCGATAAATTTTTGTTGAAATGTTTGTATGCTTGCCTTTCACGCCGCAGGTCGTGGGTTCGATTCCCACCCAGGACAGATATTTGTGTGCATGAACATGTCTGTTTGTCCTGAGTCTGGGTGTAATTATCTAATATACGAAAGAAAAGTAGTATATGTAGTAATCAGTTATCTGGTTTCTGTAGTACAAGAAAGAAAAGTTGTAATAGGTAGCATATTTTCTAAAATATACTATTATATTCGATCCGTTCAACTATTGACGTACAACGAGCATGTGAGTACTAAATAAATAATACATACTCTGTTATAAAATCATCTACATAATTGTATTTGAGGAATTAAATCATTTGATCTAGACAACGGACAGACGGCTCAGCCTTCCGGTGTAACCTTGTATTCACAAACCAGCCATTGTGATGCATCCGATGTTGTTTCCTATAACATAATAGTGGTCCTAGTACTGTTAAATATCTGTAGGTAACAAATAAACCGTGAAAGGGACAGGGTAACGAAATCTAACACTAAGGTATTCAGTGGTCGACCAATCTCTACAGGGATTACCTAACTAGGCAGGAATAAGTGCGCTCTATATTCCCTCATTTTCCCAACCCCAAAGTGAAGGACGTCTAGAACGACTGACGCTCAGGGGCAGGACCGACAGCTTTATATTAGTGGCACGGGGATCTAACATCACCAACTTCCATACTACAGCCATGGATATAGATGCTGTTCGTGGCACGGGGATCTTATATCACCAAATTTCCATACTACAGCCATGGATATACATGCTGTTCGTGGCACGGGGATCTTATATCACCAAGTTCCATACTACAGCCATTGAGATATAATCTAATTATATCTCAATGACAACAGCCTGCTAACTGATGTTTGTCGTGGCAGAAAATCCCAATAACACATTTTAGCTCGACCCACTATTGAACCCAAGACCGTTATCTGCAGTTCAGTTCTGGGACGAAAGATATACCTACCTACCGGTATAGCTTATACACATAATGTTAGTTAAAGGAGTTAAAACGGATTTAGTTAAACAAAATCCGATCGAGATAACGGAAACTTATGATTTTGTAGTATTTTGCCTTGAAAAAACTTATTAAAATGTTTTATGTGATTTTTTTGCCTGAAAGCATGTAGGTTCTACGTGCAGTCGTGTTTATGTCAGTTCAAATACTTGCATAACAAAAACCACTATTACTGTTTAAGAAAATAAGCTGTCCATTTTATTTCTATTACCAGTTTTCGTAATACTATACCTAACACGCTGCACAGTCTCATCCTTATGACTAATGTCATATCGCTAAAATCGAGGTCAATCTTAATCATTGAGTCGCATACAGAATTCGACAATCTGTGGGTATGCTTTATATAAATAAAAATACAGACTAGAATATTTGATCGTTTGGCTCTAGCTTTGTATGTCAAGGGCTAAGGCAGACATATATGCAGTGCATTAGTTATATTTTTATTCCCCATCTTGGAAAATGTATTTTAGCTCTTCGATATCTGAGTTCAAAAGACGTTTTTATCCGCTAGTGGATAAAGTAAATTCAATTTAAGAACATCGAGTGCAGTTATATTACTTCAAACTTCATTAAACCTATTTACTTCTACCTCTATGGTGCCGAATTTATCATACAAGTTCTTTTTAAATAATAATAATATCCTGGGACATTATTTACACACGGCCAACTATTCCCGAACTAAGCACAGCTTGTACTATGGAAACCAGATAGCTGATATACCACTTATCTTTTGTAAATACATACTTATATAGATGATTACACACAGACTCAGGACGAACATTTTCATGCACACAAATATCTGTTCTGGGTGGGAAACGACCTCCGGCGTGAAAGCAAGCATTTGCCAACCACGCCATCAGGCTCGTTTTTAATTTGTTACGAACCCAGACTCGGAACCTTCTCCTCGGTGTACTTTTTCTTGCTTTATTATTCTAAATCGCGTACAAAATTGTTATATCCTACCAAAGATCTAAATGCGCGAACGATATATCTACGTCCTGTTCTTTGGTTCTCTTATCTTCTTTGCCTTTTGGCCTTTTGCATTTCAATGCTTATTTAACACTATGAAAACCTGTGCTTTTTATTATGTAAAGTCAACGCAACATAACTTGGAGGTCATGTAACTGTGAAGGATTGTAGAGATATCATAATGTATTCATTTTCATATCTCAAAAGTAATTAGAGCAAAGATTTATCATGTTTTATAGTTCGCTGTACTTTCTCGAACTTTGAAATATTGCAATATGGATGATATTTAACTCGGGTCAAAGTCTAACCATCGAACGTTAACCCTCAAATACACCGCACGGAAGACACTAAACCCGTTGCACAAATTTTTGTATGTTAGGATTGACGGGACAAAAGTTAGGCACAAGATGGCTTTACGTGTTCTCCAAGAGAATCTTGAACATCTCAGTAGACCAATATGCAGTCTGATATCTTATATCAATGAAATAATATTACGTTATTCAGTACTTGGATATTAATGAACTTACTACTAGTCAAGATCACATAAAAGCACTTCGGTATTTCTAATTTTGGTTTTTTAATAGGTATGTAGACATTAAATCTTTAGTCCCCTAAGTATTCGTTTACAATAAATAGTTGAAAAGTGTGAGTAAAATTAAACAATATCACATTATGGTTCAAAAATTGAAATTGTTTTTTTTTTCTGCATTCTAGAAACCTAATAATAGGTCTTTACCTATGAAATTGCCGTTTTGTATGAAAAAATTTAAACGAATTTTTTTCATGAATTTTTTTATTTGTATTAATCGAAGTAATCACCCATGCAATCAATGCATCTTTGCCATCGCAGTGGCAGTTTATTGATGCCCTTCTTAAAGAAATCAGCTGGACGGGAGGCAACAAATTCTTCAAAGGCATTTTGTACTGCCTCTCGGGTATTGAATTTTTTTCCCGCCAAGAAGTTATCCAAATTCTGGAAAAAGTAGTAGTCTGTAGGCGCAAGGTCTGGTGAGTAGGGCGGATGACGGAGAGCTTCCAACCCCAGTTCTTGCAACTTGGAGACCGTCTGCTGTGCAGTATGAGGTCGCGCGTTGTCGTGCAGGAGCAGCGGAGACGAGCGATTGACCAATGCTGGTTGGAGATGCGCCAGCTTCTCCATCATTGTGCTCAGTTCTTCACAGTACACATCTGCAGTAATGCTCACCCCGTTTGGTAAGAAGCTGTGATGAATCACACCGGCGCTAGACCACCAAACAGTGACCATCACTTTTCTAGGGGTAAGTTTTCGTTTAGGGCATTGTTTAGGTGCTGAACCAGGATCCAACCAACTTGCTGAGCGCTTGCGGTTATCAAACAGAATCCATTTTTCATCGCAGGTAACAATGCGGTTCAAAATTCCTTCATTTGTGTGTCTGTTGAGCAGTGCAAGGCACGTCTCGACGCGTACTTCGCGCTGGCGATCATTGAGTTCGTGGGGCACCCATTTGTCAAGCTTTTTTACCTTGCCAATTTGACGCAAATGGACCAATATTGTTTTGACGCTAACGTCGAAAGCTGCTGCTAATTCAGCCGTAGATTGTGTATCATCAGCTTCCACAACCGCCTTTAATTCGTCATTGTCGACCAAAGTCTTCGGACGACCGCGAGGTTCATTTTTCAGGTCGAAATTTCCAGAACGGAAGCGAGCAAACCAATAACAGGTGGTGCGTTGGTTTGTAGTGTTAGCTCCGTAAACGTCGTTGATGTTGCGTGCCGCTTGTGCCGCGTTGCTGCCACGACGGTACTCATATTCCATAATTACTCGAATTTTTAACGTATCCATGATGACGAAAAAGATTGAAATGCGATGAAAATGTAACACTAATCAATAAAGAAATGACTACTTTTGGAAAAAAGAATCCATGTTTTTAAAATAAAATTAATTTGAAATTAGAATTCTTAGCCAAACAAAAATTATTTTGATTTGAAATGGCCAGTACTGCAGAACGGCAATTTCATAGGTAAAGACCTAATATATGCAATTGTGCAATTTTAGAAATAATATGAAGTGCACCCGAGGCTTCCATTTCATAACCAAACAGCAGTTAGACAGTCGCCGTTAAGACAGTTGTCTCGCCACTTCGTGTTCCGGGTTCGATTCCCGCAAAGCACAGGACAACTATTTGCGAGACGCAAATGCACGTCAAATCTTCGGTCCTGTAACCTGTGTTTGTGTACCCATTTGTGTCGTGCATAATATATCCCGCGCTTGTCTTTTATAGATGACTTGTCTACATCGAGACTGACCGCCGTGGCCGAAATTCGGTAAGGAGGACATTATTTATATATTATTCTTACTCTAGAGTAAGAATAATATATATATATATATATATATATATATATGTTTTATTTATTTCCTCTCACATCTATCTTTACAGGTATAAGTCCAATGCGATAGAGTGCTTATCTAAGTATAATACAATTTTATACCACTAAACAAATTTTACTTATAACTAATTATACATAATGCACTTCTCGTGAACTCACTCAGAGAACACACAGATACCTGTCAGTCTCAGCTGCTATAAGGTTAAGAGTACGGAGAGAACGCGTCAGGGGCGCCTCATGTACAAGATTAGTCCGACCACGCGGTTCCACTAGCAATCGCGGCAGTCTCCTTCTCCAAACATACCTGTCCGGGACACACAGGGCTATCTGTTCTAAAACATCAGCATAATATAATGTCCATAATAAGTTTATAAAGTACTCAGAGACATGGAATCAATTACCTAGCGTGAAAAAATACATATGTGTATATATACTCGTACTTAACAAAAACGTTCCGTCACCCCAAGCGGCACTTATAGATACATACTTCGAGGAAGAGGGTCGGTTGATAAAGAAAATTTCAATAATAATATCGGTATGAATTCGTAGTAGCATTCCTCGCGTAGAACGCCGCAAATGCTACGACGCGCTTGTTATTCTTCGTAGATTGTGTTAAAACTAACAATACAAGTAATTTCAACTTATCAAAACAATACTAAAAATAAATCCCATTATTGTTTTTATTTGAACCAAACACGGCTCCTATTAATTATGAATACCTTCGTTTAATTCGGCTGCCTATTAACCTCCCTCGTATTTAATACTAGACCAATATTTTTTTATATTTTACAATCGCCACGATTATACCCAACCGTTTCGGTTTTATGCTGACCCTTCTAAAATCAATATAAAAGCCTATTTCAAACTGCTTAAAATAAATAGCTGTTAAACAAAACCAGGAACATGAACTAAACGGTAAAACAGTCAGGCGTAGTCTTTATTCTATTCAAATGAATGCAAAAAATTATTAAAATCGGTTCAGTTTTGGGGAGGAAGTACGAGAATACAGTACAGATTTTGTCGACTTTAGTATTGTTTTCTCTTTCACACGTATGGGTGGCGAGAGAGAAACAGTCACGAAAGAAAGGACCTCTTAACGTCAAAAAATATGTGATTGCTTTTTCGTGTACTATATGTAGGTATATATTTTAGCGCTACGCCAGATATTTTGATACGTAATTTTATGGTTTCCAATTTCAATTCTTATTAACATATCAATGTACTATTAAAACGTAATATTCGCCATAGAAAATACACACATTCAATCGATAACGATTACTTACTACATGAGGAAATTAAATGGGCCGTTAACGATGCATTACACTGTATACCTCGACAGAGCTCTAAATGTTTTACTTATAACTTAAAACGAACTAGTTACTACTAATTTTGTCAAATTGTTTTCGTGGCGGTTTCATAATATTATAAAAAATGTATTAATTTATAATTGTTAAGAAATTGAACGTTTTTATTGAAAGTTAAATTAATATTAAAAATAGTAATTCTTTTAGTTTCTTTTTGATTTCGTTACATTGGTTGGTCAAAATAGTCTTCGGTAACATTTTTTGTTGTTTATTTACGTCATTTTGCGGAATTTCCCTTATTTTCGTAAATTGACAATTTTAATAGTTTTTAATTAGATACGTGGACTATGTAGACATGTGCCCATTACAGAGTTCTACAACAATGTGTAGTTGGAGTATTATTACTACAAGTTAGCTTGTACATACTTGAATTGAACTTACCCCTTGCGGAAAATTACGTAGGCACGTTTTAAGTATCCCCAGGCACGGCACACTCGTCTTTCCTTCCTTTCTTACTGGCCCTTTTGTAAGAGCATCACAAAGTTAATTTTAAAATGAATAAAATCACTTCCGTGTTCTAGCGTAAATAATTATATATACAATACAACAAGAAGTGAAATACTGGTTTAGAATTTTGATAAACACTAGTGCAATAATCTGCCCAATTACTCTAAGAAATCTAAAATCTCCAGATTGTCACCAATAACACGAAAAACTTGTGTGTACTTATGTACACGCGTTAGAAGTTATACTTCTTAATATACAACTTGAACATAGTTATCAATTTTCATACCACCTAGAACTAACTTCATGCTGTTATTTTTACGATGCGCGCGCATCTGCGTAAAAATTCACTGTCATACCACCTAGAACTAACTTCGTGCTGTTAAATTTTTTGGTGTCGGTGTGCGCGCGCATCGTAAAAATTCACTCTCATAATTTTTCTCCATCGCGCCAAAACTTATACTTACTTCAATAACACGATAATCTTGTTTAGGTAGTAATTAATAGGTATTGTAAGTTCTAGTTAAATAATCAGGCACTTTTTTTATTTATAGCAGTTCTACGCTAACAATCTCGGCCTGATCTTGGAAGGCAATTAATGAATGACTCTGGTGACGCGTTGTTTACAATAGATCAGACGAGCTCACGATCGGATAAATTGGCGTCAAAGAGTGGAAGCATAGACTCATCAATGGATACATACAGACCTTATAAACGCTACTTAAATGTAAGCCGGCTTAGCCACAGGTAATCAAAATTTTAAAACCCGATTTATCGTTGAATCGCGGTCAAGCGGGTTAAGTAATGTCAATTTTTAAGCCGCGTCGGCCCCTGGATTAAACCTAGTTTAAGTGGATAAAAGATGGCTGATTTTATTCGCACGAGTCGACGTTTTGTCGGACGTTTGTGTGTGAATTGAGGTTTAGTTTATTTTAGTTTACTTGCTTGCTTTCTGTCTAACGCCGCCAATTTGGAGACCGGGATTTCTAGGCCTGACTGTAATAAGTTGAGATATGGTTTTAAAAAAGCGTTATATTTTTCTATTTCAAACTGTAAAAAATTTACTCAATTTACAACATGGAAAAAAAGAAATCACAAAATAAGTTTAAGTCACGAATTAAACTTGTTGTTGATTACTATAATCGATTAACGTTAATGAGTACAAACAATGTAGGTAATATAAAAGCTCTTGCCCTAAACACCAGATAACCGATTTAATCAAAATAATTATTAAATACATTTCAGTTAACATAATGTCAACAGTAAAAAATAAAATATCAACAAAATAAATAGAAATCAACATATCGGTTATCGTTCACAAATCGATTTATTAGTTATGTTTGGCAACTATATTTATAATCTATGCTGACAGTGACTGGTGACATAACAGATTTTGAATCCTAATCTATGATCGGTCACTCGTTTCTCGTATCTTTTAATACGTGTGTGATTTGAGTGTTTTTCATTGTTTTGTTTATATATTCCTCGACAACTGCATTCTCCATACGGACTTCTGATATTGCTTAACCTGTACGACCTTTGCTAACATACTGGTCACGGATAACTATTAAATAGCCATCGCACTTATAAATCAGCTGTTTAGCAAAGATTTGTACATAGCCTCTTTATTACTAAATCTTTCATAACTCACAGATTGCCAAAATCCATGGATTTTTAGTGAATGGCTGTTAATTTATAGACCCATTAATTTACCCCACTTTCATCTTTTTACATCTGGGCCAATTATTGTATGAAAACGTATCTGTCTCCTTTAAGACTCTTTTTTAATTCACATTGGTTGTTTATACACTCACATGACCGGAGTATTTTTTTCTTAATTACATTAGATTTCTTACAGCCGAATGCCTAATTTAATCTAGTTCTATTTTTTTAAATTTATGCTCACCATACGGAGGGAAACAATCACTATGAGTCTTTACCGCCCAAAGTTGATCAAATTAACACTACTTTCCAAGTATGACAAATGAAAAAGTAGTTTTCAGTTCTATCGGCAGTCCCCAAAGACTATCCCGCATTTTTTTTTCGTCCTGCCCCGTGTTTAGGCATATTAACTATGGTTAAACACATACACAGTACTACAACAGTGACGCAGTCAACGAGCGTGTATAACTGGCATTACGTGGACCATAACGTGAGGTCAATTATGTATAGACTTGTTCGAAATAATAATAGTAATAGTACTTACATTAGCCTGAATATTTAAAATATGAATGACGATACTCAATAAATACACTCCGAGTAATTTATAAATATTCCCACGCTTCATGTAGCCGCCGCTAGTAGGGTAAGTCATAGTCAACAGAAATCGAAAATTTTGCATGAATTCTTACTTACAATGGGAAGGCACTCATAGCTAGATGCTGTCACCGGTGCCAAAGTGATCAGCGAGGTTAAGCAACTAGGCTCGCGGTCTAGACTCATCAATGGATACATACAGACCTTATAAACGCTACTTAAATGTAAGCCGGCTTAGCCACAGGTAATCAAAATTTTAAAACCCGATTTATCGTTGAATCGCGGTCAAGCGGGTTAAGTAATGTCAATTTTTAAGCCGCGTCGGCCCCTGGATTAAACCTAGTTTAAGTGGATAAAAGATGGCTGATTTTATTCGCACGAGTCGACGTTTTGTCGGACGTTTGTGTGTGAATTGAGGTTTAGTTTATTTTAGTTTACTTGCTTGCTTTCTGTCTAACGCCGCCAATTTGGAGACCGGGATTTCTAGGCCTGACTGTAATAAGTTGAGATATGGTTTTAAAAAAGCGTTATATTTTTCTATTTCAAACTGTAAAAAATTTACTCAATTTACAACCTGGAAAAAAAGAAATCACAAAATAAGTTTAAGTCACGAATTAAACTTGTTGTTGATTACTATAATCGATTAACGTTAATGAGTACAAACAATGTAGGTAATATAAAAGCTCTTGCCCTAAACACCAGATAACCGATTTAATCAAAATAATTATTAAATACATTTCAGTTAACATAATGTCAACAGTAAAAAATAAAATATCAACAAAATAAATAGAAATCAACATATCGGTTATCGTTCACAAATCGATTTATTAGTTATGTTTGGCAACTATATTTATAATCTATGCTGACAGTGACTGGTGACATAACAGATTTTGAATCCTAATCTATGATCGGTCACTCGTTTCTCGTATCTTTTAATACGTGTGTGATTTGAGTGTTTTTCATTGTTTTGTTTATATATTCCTCGACAACTGCATTCTCCATACGGACTTCTGATATTGCTTAACCTGTACGACCTTTGCTAACATACTGGTCACGGATAACTATTAAATAGCCATCGCACTTATAAATCAGCTGTTTAGCAAAGATTTGTACATAGCCTCTTTATTACTAAATCTTTCATAACTCACAGATTGCCAAAATCCATGGATTTTTAGTGAATGGCTGTTAATTTATAGACCCATTAATTTACCCCACTTTCATCTTTTTACATCTGGGCCAATTATTGTATGAAAACGTATCTGTCTCCTTTAAGACTCTTTTTTAATTCACATTGGTTGTTTATACACTCACATGACCGGAGTATTTTTTTCTTAATTACATTAGATTTCTTACAGCCGAATGCCTAATTTAATCTAGTTCTATTTTTTTAAATTTATGCTCACCATACGGAGGGAAACAATCACTATGAGTCTTTACCGCCCAAAGTTGATCAAATTAACACTACTTTCCAAGTATGACAAATGAAAAAGTAGTTTTCAGTTCTATCGGCAGTCCCCAAAGACTATCCCGCATTTTTTTTTCGTCCTGCCCCGTGTTTAGGCATATTAACTATGGTTAAACACATACACAGTACTACAACAGTGACGCAGTCAACGAGCGTGTATAACTGGCATTACGTGGACCATAACGTGAGGTCAATTATGTATAGACTTGTTCGAAATAATAATAGTAATAGTACTTACATTAGCCTGAATATTTAAAATATGAATGACGATACTCAATAAATACACTCCGAGTAATTTATAAATATTCCCACGCTTCATGTAGCCGCCGCTAGTAGGGTAAGTCATAGTCAACAGAAATCGAAAATTTTGCATGAATTCTTACTTACAATGGGAAGGCACTCATAGCTAGATGCTGTCACCGGTGCCAAAGTGATCAGCGAGGTTAAGCAACTAGGCTCGCGGTCAGTCCATAGATGGGTGACTGCCAAAGTGGTTTAATTTCTGAGCGTCTCCGTACTTCGGAGGGCACGTTAAGCTGTCGGTCCCGGTTGTAGTCATTAGACAACAGTCGTTAAGCCATGTCAGAGACCTACGGGGCGGCTTGAGCAACTCTGACACTAGGGTTACCACTACCCATACGATAAGCAAGCAAGCAATGGGAACAAGACATTGTGATTGGGAAAACTTATCACACCATCACGGCAGTAACCAATCTTATCACTGCATGCCTGCCGAGAGCTCAATCACATTTTATATTTATTTGCTCTGTCTAACACATACTGAGGCCTCAGGTTCAACACGAGAGACCTTTTTATGACAGCCATATTGAGTTTGCTATGTGTCTCTGAATAACATTCGTGTGAATTCCCTGCGATAAATTTCAATATTCCTTACGGTATATTAAAAATGTATGTCATTAATATACGTTAACGTCATAAGTTCTTCTATAATTACATTGATCGAAGTACGGGTCGTTGGACGTGGTTGGTAAATACTTGGCTTTCACGCCGCAGGTCGTGGGTTCGATTCACACCCTGGACAGATATTTGTGTGCATGAACATGTCTGTTTGTCCTATGTATGGGTGTACGTATCTATTTAAGTATGTATTTACAAAAGAAAAGTAGTATATTCAGTATATCAATAATCTTGTTTCCATAGTATCTACAAACTCTGCTTAGTTTAAGATCAAATGGTGAGTAGATAATGTCCCAGGATGCTGCCGTGCCTATGCTGAAGCACCGTCATCATTACAGCTAAATAAGTCCACTGCTGGACAAGCCTCCCACAAGAATCGTCTTGGGGGGATATGCCATAATCGCCACGCTTGGCAGGCGGGTTGGCGATCGCAGTAAGATGGTCATAGTAATCAGAAGGAAGCTGCTGCCCATCCTCTGGTAGAAATTCCCTCGGGTCGACTTCTACGCCCCCCACGGGATGAGATGGGGTGATGATATTCTGATTCCGATATTTGTCGCCGTCACCACACCGCAAGCACCGTAATAAAGTGAAATTAGTCATTGTAAATGCTACCTTATTAAATCGAAATAAAGTGACATTTACCTTGATATATGTCAATCTGTTACGGCGTTTCAGTGATTATACGTCAGAACGATAAAATTTCACGATTGTAAAACGTAAAAATGTAAATGCATAATATATACAGTAATAATCATTGATAAATATATAAAGGTACGATATCATAAACTAAAATAAAAACGGTTTTTATTCACGTAGACTTTTAAAAAACGCTCGTAAATAGTCAGAACATGTTTGTAGTAATATAGTTGTATACATTATTATTTCTAGTTACATAGATATTTAGGTACAAATTGTATTGATTGTAAGAAAACATTTATAAAATTTATTTTATAATAGCAATGATATTTAGCTTGCTTGCTTACATAATACTTATTATTCACATTAAAATTATATTGCATTTAAAAACTAATATTAAAAATTAATATTGAAGTATACACTTTAATTGAATTATGTGAATTCAAATAATATAATATACAAAATATATTTTTTTTAGATTTCTTTCTTTTACTAACTCTATCAGAGAAGAAACTATACCTAATACACTATTATGTAACATAAAATGTTACCTAAATAAGCTGTCTTCATTTCGTCTACTAAAGTGAACCATGTCGCCCTACTCGTCAGGGTCCATAATTCATACATAATAACATAACATTCGATGTTGTATTCCTGCGATCCAAATTCAATAATATGATTTACAGATTCTGTACTTAAATCACATCATAACTAACTTACTAATTTAATAATACCCCTTTTTAGGTCTATGGTTAAAAAAAAGATCTTCATAGCATAATATTTAGACTTACAGAGGTCCAATTTCGGCAACTTCATCTTTCTAGAATTTCAGCCGCAGTAGGTTATGATGATGCGTCACCGTAATACCAGAATATCACTTTACTAAAATATTTGTAAGCAGTTCACATTACGTTGTTTTCGATCGTTGAAGAATGTGATCAGTTCATATATCGCAATGTTTGTAAAATGAGATCCGCTTTGACTCGCGCAGCTCTGGGCGTGTACGCGATAATACTGGAGCTCCGGGAGCCGGAGCATCCCCACTTCTCTAACGGGAGCAGCGCCACAGAATAAAAACATTACCTACTATATACAGTAGGGTCACTTTGACGGGAGAATTTAAATAGGGGTTAAAGTCAGCCGCATTTTATAATTTCGACCGCATTTTAGCCTAACTTCGGCCTAGCACAGGTTGTCTAACAAAACAGAATATCTAAAAGCCATTTGACATAACAAGAAAATGTACATAATACTTATAATTTCAATTTATTGTTTTAACCTAAAATATATACTTATCACATTTCAATTGAATATCGATTTATATGGATTAGCGTAGGTCCCGAACCAGAAATATTGAGTAGTGAATACTCAATCTTTTGTAAGAGATTAAGAAAGAACGAATGATAAAAGAGCCTATTAATATTATTTAACAGACATCGGCCTTCAGCCAGCTATGGGAATAATTTAAAAATCCGCCCCAATAGTTTGCGCGCTATTTCATTAAAAATAAATTAAAATACTGTTTAATGTTGTAAAACTATTTATCAATAAGTTCTAACTTAGGTATTTCCTTTTTAAACACGACTATCGTAATGTTGTTAAGTGCTGTTGGTCTTCTAAATAAAATAAATGCACACGCAAGTAAATACAGTACTTATGTTAATTCATAGGCTTACATATCCCATACACACACTGTTTTTACTTTTTTTACAAATGTCCCTCTGGCAGGTGGTTTATTGGAAGAAAACTCATCAATGAGTTAAGCTCGCCTTGTAAATGACTTTTGAACCTATAGTTGTTTGAACTGTATCTTTTCTGTGGACAATAATAAATAATGAAATTTATTCAGCACTTGGGTACCTATTAACATACTCTTGTATTTGTCAAGCTCACAATGCAGTAGGTACATAAACATAGTCGAATACAGTATAAAAATTACAAAAAATTTATTAGTTCGTCCGTGCGGTCCGTTTTATCAGATATATTTTCATAAATCCTAAATAAATAACAAGTTACTAATCTATTATTTTGAAATTTAGTTGTACTATATTAAAATTAAAGAATTGAAGGCAATGAGCATTTGGCTAGCGCAGAAGGCTCTTAACAAGTAGCTTAAATTAAACGACTAATACCTGAGGCCACCCTTTTGGGGTTCGGGTCACAGCTCAGGGAGCCGTTGAAGCAAAAGACAGAATTCTAAGAGAGGGTGTGATCAGTTGCACGGGATCACCGATGACGCGTTAAGGGGCCAAAGTGATCCTCGCCGCTGAGGAACCTACCCTAGCTAACCTGCGGCTTTCTCTAGCTACCTAGGTGGACGACCCGGAGAAGAAAGCCACAAAGAAACTCAAAATTAAGAATAAGAATACATACAAATAAATAAAATATTTTTTTTTCTATTGTAATATAGATTGAATGTTCCTAAGGGGATGAAACCGCGGGCTGAAGCTAATATGCTATATACTCCTTCTAACATCAGAAATCAGGCAGTAAATGTCCTGTCAAAATCGGTGGAAAATAATTTCCAAGTAATATACCATACTAGCTTCCGCCCGCGGTTTTACCCCCCTTGGAAACAGTACGATTTTTATGGATGAAATCCTTGACTATGTGTACATGTGTATTTTTAATCCTTTAACTACGTGTGTGCACAATTCCATGATGATAAGCAAGAAGTTACGCCTCACATTCGCATTAAAGTGGTTGCATTAAATCTGTATTCACTCAAACATTCTTCAATAGAATTATTTTGTCCGATATGTGGTTGTTTCGCATTGGTCCTTCTGGTGCCATCCCGGCAATGACGGTGTGGTTGGATCAATGCTACCGCGCTTTGTCGCACGTTTCATAACTATCGACGTTACGATTAAATAAATAGTCGCAAATGACAGTTAATACGAACAAATGGGTTCCTAATTTAAGGCAATTGGCCAGACCGCGAAACTACTATATCATGACCTATAATGATGGAATTTTAAATTTATTGCTGTCGTATGAACGCCAAGGATAAAAGTTAGCGAAACATTCCGTAAATATGTTATGAAATCCCGTGTTCATGCCCGCTTGAGTATGTTTCGCCGGACCCGACCGTCTCAACTGGGTCGTGTTAAAACCGGTAGTAGATGAACCCACTGAGTTTGTTTCGCTGGGTCTTCTCAGTTGGGGCGCATTGGATCCGGTGGTAGCATTAAACCGCGACCGTCGTTATTAACACAAGGTCCGTCATAATAATAATACCTTTAATATAGACAGAACCATTGACAATATGTAGTAAAAATATTAGACTTAAACTAGATAATTAAACATAATCTCTTGACAATAACTTGATACGAGCTAGCTAAATATCATTTCTGTAATAAAATAAATTTTATAAATGTTGTCATACAAGATGTACCTAAATATCTATGTTACTAGAAATAATACATATCTAATGTATACAACTATATTACTACAAACATGTTCTGACTATTTACAAGCGCTTTTTTAAAGTCTACGTGAATAAAAACCTTTTTTATTTTATTTATTTTTATTTTATTTTATGTATCTCGCTTGGTTTGCATAGTACTAATAGGTAATCAAACTTTCTATGCGTGAATAATTAGGTTGTAAGTATTTATTTAAATAATACAGCTTGCTTATTTTCATACGCGGTTTGGTGTGATTGGTCAATAATAAATATAAATAAATAAATTATATCCTGGGACATTATTTACACACTGCTATCTGATCAGTGATCACAAACTAAGCAGAGCTTGTACTATGGAAACCAGATAACTGATATATTACATATACCTACTATTTTTCTTTTGTAAATACATACTTATATAGATAATTACACACAGACTCAGGACAAACAGACATGTTCATGCACACAAATATCTGTCCTGGATGGGAATCGAACCCACGACCTGCGGCGTGAAAGCGAAGTTTACCAACCACGTCAACCAGCCCGTACTTCGATCAATGTAAAGAACTTATGACGTTAAGATATATTAATGACATATATTTTTAATATAACGCAAGGAATATCACCATGGATCATATCGGAACATCATGGATCACCATACATCTAATTTTGTAGCAAAACTTTCCTCAGGCGAGTGAGTCCTGAAATACAGGGTTTCCCTAGTTTAGGCTCCAGTCCACCTCATTAGTATATAAAATTAGAAGTACCGGTTTTATTTATTTGTATCTAGTATTTACTATGTGGTGGAAAATAAATACATTTTTATATATATATTTTTTTATAAGTATGTATTTACAAAAGAAAAGTAGTAAATGTAGTATATCAGTTATCTGGTTTCCTTAACACAAGTTTTGCTTAATTTGGGACCAGATGGCCGTGTGTGAATAATGGCCGAGTATATTATTAGGATATTTTTCTCACTGCACTCAAACCAATATTGATTAGTGTAATCAAGTCCACGTCGGTGGTTACACTTTGACCTTGCCAGCGTCTTTATTAAGTAAGGAATAAGAGTGGTCATTGAATTGCATATGTATCCAACGACGTCCCGTCGGTTTTACCAACTTAATTATAGTCTTGGTCACTGTGTCACAAATACGCAGTATAACGACAGCTGGGATTTTACGCGGCCCAAAAACGTCGGCCAGTTGCTCCTCTCGCACCCCATTAATAGGGTGTGGAGTGGAATGTTGAGCCATTTCCGATTATAAAAGGTTTTTTTTTACTTAACGGTCCAATGAGATAGGATGTAAATAAACAATAGGGTACGTGGACGAAAGAAGTAATTCCTAATTCCGCCGTTGGGTTGGTTTTATTGGATATGGGTATCTTTTATAGACTTAATTTTAAGAACTTAAACAAAGTGGGCACGCCACACGCAAAATTGTCTGCGGATGAGTAAGTCGGGCTCGCACCGTCTAAACCTAACCTGCCGTGGAAATCTCTTGGCGTAGTACGTGTAAGTTACAGGAGTACCTGCTGAACTGTTAAAAAATGACAATGATACATTATCATTTTACGACTGAGTAATAATATAACATTAGGTTGTACAAATTATTTAAATCACGATAAACTATAATCGTATTCACTGTTCACTACAAATTAAATCAGAAGCTTTCAAGTTTGTTATTCTAACTTCCAGCATGAAAGACTGCGGCTAAATATCAGAATTATTCGAGTGATTGACATCTGACCTCGAAATCCATACGTTACCATAAGATGTCAAGCCAGGTGTTTGATTCTATTTCGCATCTTCCTTAAGATCAATAGATATGATAACCAGGACCGATTATTAAGCGTGTTATTCAACGGACGCGCGGATGGCCAGACCGATAACAAATCTTTGTTCTCTCACAATGATCGGTGGGAGCAGCAGAAATCGAAAGTGCCCCAGGCACAAAAAATTAACCCAACGGCATACACCACTTGGACACAGGAGTCATTACCATAAAAACACGTACATGGTGTTGCCAATAATTCGTGTAGAATATATTAGAAAGAGAACCACAAAATATTGATTACCTAACAGGTTCACCGTAGCTTAATTGGCATAGCATTGGGGGTTTCTATGCAGATAATTGAGGCACTTCCCTGGTAACTAAAAACGAACTGTTTTACTCTTTAAACCACTGTAATTTCGGACCGCTGTGCTGTAGCTCTTCAAAGTTGGTCTGAAATTTAATGTATTTTTGTTAACCGACTTAAAAGGAGCTTCTCAAGTTGATTAGTATTTTTTTTGTACGTTGCATTGATGAAATATTCTCACTGAGTCCTTTTATTTGACAACGTACACAAATGGATGGGTCATTAACATCTTTGCAGGTAATGCCTATATAATAATACCCCCGATCAATACAAAGTTAACAAATTTTAATATAATATGAAGGATAGGGCATCTCTAGTTGAGTAATTTTAGTTTCGGACCGGTGAGAGCAGCTGATACGCTCTAGACCTCAAAGTGGTCTCAAATTTAATGTATTTTTGTCGTACGTTGCATTGTTAAAATATTCACATTGAGTTTATCGGACAACGTACACCGATGGATGGGTCATTAACAACTTTGCAGGTAAAGCCTATACAACAATGCCCCCGATCCATGCAATACGAAGTAAACAAATCTTAATATAATTGTATTTCTTTCTAACATAGCTCTTACAAGAAAAATAGAGAATTTTTAGTTGTTTAATTTTAGTTTTGGCGGGAAATAGGTACTGAGGGAAAATAAGCGACACGTCTGAACTTGTCGACTAGTAACGCGCCCGGTAATAATATCTATCGTAATATTAGGTGAGCGTATTGTAAGCAGAGTCATTTAATATTTTTTCGTATACCCTGTTATTATAATAAAAAGTATAGGGCATCTCTCGTTGAGTAAATTTAGTTTCAGACCGGTGAGAGCAGCCGATACGCTGCAGCGCTGTAGCCCGAAACTTGGTCTGAAATTTAATGTATTTTGTCGTACGTTGCATTTGCGTTGAAATATTCACACTGAGTTTATCGGATAACGTACACCGATGGTTGGGCCATTAATCACAACAATGCCCCCGATCAATGCAATACGAAACAAATATTAATATAATTGCATTTATTTATAACAGCTCAAATAAGTAGGATAGCATTTTTTGTTGTTTAATTATAGTTTTGGCGCGTAATAGCTACTGAAGGAAAATAAGCGACACGTCTGAACTTGTCGACTAATAACGCGTATCGTAATATTAGATGCGCGTATTGTAAGCAGTTTCAGTACTAATTTGATATTTAATTTTCTTCGTATACATAAGAAGCTATATTAGAAAGAGATTTGTTGGCGTGGTTGGTAGATGCTTGCCTTTCACGCTCCCGGTCGTGGGTTCGATTCCCACCCAGGACAGATATTTGTGTGCTTGGTAATGTGTATGTCCTGAGTCTGGGTGTAACTATCTATATATATAAGTATGTATTTAAAAAAGAAAAGTAGAATAATTATGTAATATATCAGTTATCTGGTTTTCATAGTATAAGCTCTGCTTAGTTTAGGATCATATTTTCGTATACCCTGTTATTTTAATACGAGCTCTATTGAAAGAAAGAAAGACATGAGATATGATTACATTAAAATTAGTTCATCGGTGTTAATTATAGAATTTCAGCAATGACATTTAGGTTTAGGTATATAACATTTCCGGGGCATGTAAAATAAATAGGTAGGTATGTAGAAAACCATTAAGTGAAAATCCGCAGATATTAAGCAGCTTTATTATGTAGGTATTTAGGTATTTGTATAATACATACAAATAACAAAACGGTCAAGTGCGGGTCGGACACGTACACATATGTAGGTTCCGTACCAAGGTAGTCAGTCACTGAAATATCACGTATAAAGGATATACGAAAGGTTTTGTAATATAGTGGTACCAATGATATAATAATAATAAATAAATAGTGCTTTTATTGGAATAAAATTAATTTTTGGTTTATAAATGTATATATGTATATTTGCCGCAATAATATCAACAAAAATAAATCAAAATTAAAGCTTACTTTAATATTGAAGTAATTTTAAAAATATATAATTATGCACATTCTTAAAAAATTTGAATGTAAGCATATCTGTTACGGTTTATTTACGTACAGACAGGCACGCGCACAAACGTACAGACGCCAGCACATCAAGCTACCCCAATCTGTCAAACTTCCCCAATTGAAAGTGAACCTTATGCTTTTGTGATAAAGTTGAAAATCTGTAAAAGAAATTTGACAGATTGGGATAGCCGGTGTGCTGGCGTCTGTACCTATGAACTAACACCGAAGTCTTAGTAACAGGATTCTGTTAGAAACATTTGTATGGAACCCTAAAAATTAAACATTTCATACATGTAACCATATTAAGTAAATAGGTGCCCAGTGGAAAAATAAACATTCATACAACTGAGGGTCGCCGCATTGCTGAGTAAACAAGCCTGGTTATCGTGATTTATTAACAATTATAATAAATATCCTACTAGTATTATAAATGCGAAACTTTATAGGTAGGGATGGATGTATATTTGTTACTCTTTAACGTCAAATTGAATGAATGGATTTTAATGAAACTTTACAATAATATAGCTTGCTAGCAGTGCCCGATTTCGTTCCGCGTTATAAATATTTATGTCCCTGCCCGTTTATCCCGCGTAATACTTCAGGTTAAAAGTTCGGGATAAATCAAAATTATGATGATGAATCATAGCCTATGATACTCCACAATAACGTAGCTTTCTATTAGTGAAATAATTTTGAAAATCGTTTTAGTGGATCCAGAGATTAGTCATTACCCCTTACAACGTCACAAACTCGCGAACGTTACCCCTTTATAATATTAGTATAGATACATCAGAATAACACATTTATAAAGCTACAATTTATAAAGATGTTTGAATTGTCCAAAATATGACGTGTCAAGAAAGTAGGAAAAGATCTACCATCTGCGAGCTATTCCGGCGTGCACCGCCAAAACCACTAGAGGTACACATCCTACTAATATTATAAATGCAAAAGTTTGTAAGTACAGATGTATGGCTGTGTGTTTGTTACTCCTGTACGCCATAACTATTTTAACGCGGGTGAATCCGCGAGGCATAGCTAGTATTAAATAATAATCTCCTCCTAGCCGAAGTACGGCCACGGCGGCCAGTCTCAATAGAGATTAGCTTTCTGCTCGGGCTTTATTACAGTGCACAAGTGTGTGCGCAAACACAGGGGCACTTTCTAATCCAGCCTAGCAATACGAGCGTAAAGAGGTCAGGTACAGGACTGACGACTTTACGTGCTCTCCGAGGCACTGGGGTATAATGCCGCCAACTCCCAGACTTCAGGCTGATGCTGAGAAATTTTACAGATACTTAAGTCCCAAAATCACTTACGGCCCGACTCGGTATTTGAACCCAGGACCTCATTCTCTGCGGGTGAACACGTTACCGCTAGACCAACGAGGCAGTCATAATAATTAAATTACCATGTCACACCATAGAATAACTAGAAGTGGTATATATACAAATTTTACCCATAATTAAGGCATTAAATATATCGCTCACCTGAGTCCATGTTTCTCTTCATTGGAACCAAAGCGACGTTTTTGCACATTTTGTAAGGAAATTATTTTACGCGTCAATAATTTATTATTACAATGAAATTTAATATTTAACACAAAATAATAATAGAAATACGGGAGTTTTTATTGATAAACATTTGCCGTTGAATTGATTTTCATATAGCGGTATTAATGCGTCGTACTGCAAGCACGCGCCGGCCGCGACTAATGAATGAATGAATCCAGCCAACATGTGGCCGTTGCAGGCATGCGCTCTAGACGCCAGGTTTTTGGGCTAACGTAGCGGAACTGTGCGGTCGTTTCCTTTTTTTTGTCAAAAGGCTTAGAGGCCGTAACTTTTTTTTTCGTTAAGGCAGGTGTTTCGCACTCCTCCCTTAAAAGGTGTCTGCGGGTCAGTATGTCGGACTCGCATTGACTGAACCTAACCTGCCGTGGACTTAGGCCTGTGAAGGCCGTCCCGGGAACGCGGGAATGTTGCTGCGGTGCCCCCACCTGCATACTGCGACTGCACGTGTGGCGCAGCGGCTAAGCGTGTCCCGGGTTCGATTCCCGCGCCGGACAACTATTTGTATAACCCATAAATCTGAGTCTAGATGTAATTTGTGTCCGTTTATTATATTATAATGTTTATAAAGTACCCCGCGACACAGGCATTAGATTCCCTAGTGCGGGCGATGTCTTAAAAATAAAATACTGGATTATCAGACGGCAGGAATTAAGAGGATTTTCCACGGCCGTGATTATGTAGCATTCCATGATCTATTAAAAACGCAACATTATCCAAATCAACAAAATTGAGGTTTGTAGTCTAAGTGTAGTATCTTAAAATTCCTATCAAAATTTAAGCGATATAATTTTATTTGAGAATTAAGAAGTATTTTTTTAAATACATACAACACTTCGACTTTTCCTTGCCGGCAAATGTGAAAAAAATATCGCACAACAATTAACCCACTGCAATCTGATCATAAACTAGACATAACCTGTACAGTAGCAACCACACAACTGGTAACACACTTACATATTTATAAAGACACATATATTATAGATAAATTGCACACAACAAAGTCGTCTTGAAGACAGTAAAATAAAAAATAATCATACCTTATAATAATACCTTCCGAAAAAACGGGCAAATTGCATAACATACATACAGAAAAGTTTACCGTTGATAAGCTGCTTCATATTGAGGTCAGTTAAAATAGGCATTTCGTTCTTAGGTTGACATAAATGCTTACAAATTAAATAGTTTCAGCAGTTCGCAGTAGGCTTTAATTAGCTTTTGAAAGTATTTCTACAAAAATTGGTTTCATCAAAAATATTGTCGCGGTAGGTTGTGACAAAAAATATTTTTCTAATCTTAAAATCCAAGAAGCAAATTATAAACAGTTTTTTTTATTGTAGGTATAAAACACATAAAACAATACAAAAGTAGATCAAAAACCACTAAGGCTTGTCCGGAATACTAGGTACAAGTTCTATTGAAAACTAGCGAAACAGATATTATAATGTAAATAATAACTAATAACCGTATTTTAACAGTGACAAATTAATATTATCAGACGATAGATAACAATCTTTTTTTTTGCAGTCTACCCGATTACATAAATCCTATCCAATTTATTAGTGAAGTACAATATACAACAGCGTGTAAGGAAGTGTACCTTTAACAAATAAACAAACGTTTGATGTTTGTTTCTGTTATCCTGTTTTTTTAGAGATGGTTCTAAGCTATTGAGTAGGCGGGGAACTATGTACTGGGTAGTTCTCTCACCATAGTAATTTTTAGTCTGAATATTATGTGATATTTCTTGTTGTATGTCATTATTGAAAAATTGTTCTCTTAAAATGAAGAATACATTTTTTATATGAATTGGCAGTACATAGCAGTGTTTAAAAATGGCACCTAGTTATGGCTATTAATAGCTAGTTTAAGTGTATGGCTATTAAAGCTCAACATTCAGAGCGTAGTTTTCACACTTGGATTTAGATGCGTCATCTTCTACTATATAAAAATAAGTCGGGTTTTCCTTCCTGACGCTGTAACTCCAGAACGCAAGAACCGATTTCCACGGTTTTGCATTCGTTGGAAAGGTCTCGGGCTCCGTGAGGTTTATAGCAAAGAAAATTTATAAAATTTAACGCGGGTAACACCGCGGGGCACAGCTAGTGTGCTATAAAATTATTGTCTGCATTTTCTAAGAAGGTGTATCGGCCACTCCGTGAGATTAATATTTTAAATTAACGAGAACAGGTGGTAAGTTTTATATGTTATTCACCAAATTTTTTTACTTACCAATTATTTTATTCACCAAAAGAAATAGGAAAAATTGGTGGTCATTGCAATGAATTTCTCGATAAAAATATGTTCTGAATGTTTTGGAATATTATTCTCACAAGGTCACCGAATGCAACGGCAGCGCGTTGTTCAAACATACAATGTCCGTTTTTTTTAAATCAGGTGGTTTCGTTAAATATTTTGCTTATTTTAAAATCAGATTCTAGATATCTTGCACATTATTCTGTATTTAATTAGTCGTTATAAAGAATACATGCATGTAAAAGCTGCAACAGAAATAGTGGCGGAAATGAGTACAATTCATCCAACAAATGTATTTTTAGTTACATATACAAAATAACCGTCCAGCTAACCGACATTTGAATAAGAAATAAATCTTTGTTCATTTGTACCTAGTTTGCAAAATCAGTTTCATTGGAAAATTAAGCTGCTTAAGTTACGTCCAACTTTGTAAACTCCGCTCGAAATTCATACGGGCTAATTTTCGTACTGAACTTCGTATTGACATTAATATTTATAGATATGTCCATATTAGGTCACTATAAAAAGACACTTATACATATTTTTCCACTTGTTTTAAAACAACAAAGTTTTATGGAGGATATTTGCTTTAATTTTTACAGTTCTTCTAACTTTCATTAATATAACGTTTACAATTGTTGGCTGCTGGGAAACTTAACAATTCTTCCGTATTTATTTATCTCATCTATTTTTCTTCTAACACAAACATACATTAATTATTTGAGCCATACATTCAACACCTGGCCATTTAGAAAGGATGAATGAAAGAAGATTGACAAAAGAAGTATACCTGGCCTGTGTGAATGGTACAACCGGGAGGGGAAGACCTCGTAGAACATTCTCTGATCAAATCGGAGACGTACTTAAGAAAGGTCAGGTCAGAAATGACCTAAACCGGCGAGCATGTATGAAGAATATAATGTAAGTAAACGAAGCGAAAGAGGTGTGCAAGGATCGCGACAAATGGAAGTCCGTTGTCTCTGCCTACCCCTCTAGGAGACAGGCGTGAGTCTATGTATGTATTCAACACCTGGTCTAACCATCTTGTTTACTGGTGTCTTCTATTGAGTTGGAGGTCACTTGGGAGTTACTCGATTAATTAGTTCTATCCTTAAGCAGTTCTAATTTTATTTTATGTATCAACAGTTATTTAGTGCTTGGGTTATTTACCATACATTTGTAATTATATCATACAATATGCTGCTATTTACGACATCCTCTGTCCGAGTGGCGTACGCTACGATCCTTCACCGAACCATCTTTAATTGACATTTGGAAGTACAGACTCCAGCACATCAAGCTACCCCAATCTGTCAAATTTCCCCAATTGAAAGTGAACCTTATGCTGTAGTTATAAAGTTGAAAATCTATATAAGAAATTTGACAGATTGGGATAGCTGGATGTGCTGGCGTCTGCACTTTTTTAATACAGTAGGGTAATATTTTTTATAATATTTCCTTGTAACTAATTCTATACTTTGCTGTGTGGTGACGGCGGCGAATATCATCACTCCATCTGCTCCCGTGGGGGGCGTGGAAGAAGGAATATCTACCAGAGGATGGGCAGCAGCTTCCTTCTGAGTAATATGACCATCCTACTGCGATCGCAAACCCGTCTGCCAACCGTGGCGATTATGGCATATCGCCCAATTTTATATTATTCTTGGGGGAGGCTTTTGTCCAGCTGTGGACTGCTTAATGCTTAAACAGCTGTAATAATAAGTTCTATACTTTCATTGTAATAGCGGTTAAGACTCTGGACGTCATACTTCATAACAATTTAATGCATAAAAACATGTTATTCGTCTATTAATAGATTATCTATACATATAATAAAATCGTAGGAAAATCAAAACTGTACATTGAGAATTTTTTTAAAGGAGACTTGCAGCGTGATCAACAACGAAATCGAAACCAAAAGTATATTTTTAGAATATTTGTCCGTTTATCTGTTTGTCTGTATGTATGTCCGGGCAAAACTCAAAAAGTACTGCATGGATTTACTTCAAATTTTGCATGAATATCACTAAGAGGACGGGTCAACATATAGGCTACGTATTATCACGATAATGCGGGTTTAACCGCGGGGCACAGCTAGTAGAGTAAATAAATCTAGCATGACAGAATTACTTATATTAAAGGAAGTTGAACAAACACGCAGTTATTTCATTTGTAGTTTAATAACTAACGTTTACCCGCTACTGTACCCTTAGTTTGACTGTAAGTTTTAATCTCTCCATACTTACATATTAGCTATTATGCTAATGACATAATCGACGTATATTTTATTTACTATACCAAATATTTTTTGAAGTATTGTCTGCAGGTAGTATCAATTCCCACTTAAGATCACAAAAACCCAACTTGGATAACGTGGAATGACTTTAAATAAATAAGAATTATTTTATCACATGTTAGGGTTAGTTTAGAATGTTTGTTAAATAGGACGTTTTATAGCTATTTTAACTAGTAAAACTTCCAAGTTTACATATTAAAAATTGGAAAATTATAAATTAGGCGTACGGCGGGTTTGGAACTTGTACCCTTTATCAATTCGGAGTAGGCGTTCTGCCCATTAAGCTACAAACGATAACAGTGCCAGATCAAATTTAGGATTCCCTTGCTGACTCCTCCGGACATGTTTCTTGAAAACAAAGCCGAAGGATAACATCTAAATCCTCTGGAAGAGTGGCAGCAAGGGCATTCTAAATTTGATCTACCAGTGTTTGCCAGCTTCAAACCTGCCGGACAATTCAATTTATAATTTCCCATTTTTGAAATCAGTATAACCTTGATGTGTTCAAAGAATACTGAACGTTTAATCTCTGAATTAATCAGAGATTAAACATTGTTATTCATACATATGTCTATACCTATTTCACTGTAAAATAAAACATTTATGAATGAAGAATGATGAACATTATATTATTAATGAATCTTAATTAGGTATCAATTTTGGATGATAAACGGTAGGCTTTATAATAAGTATATGTTATTTTTTTATTACAATCACTCAGAAATAGAATACTAAAATGATAATAATATCCTGGGACATTATTGACACACGACCATTTGATTCCAAACTAAGCAGAACTTGTACTATGGAAACCAGATATCTGATATACTACATATACTACGTTTCCTTTGTAAATATATACTTATATAGATAATTACACCTAGACTCACGACAAACAGACATGTTCATGCACACAAATATTTGTCCCGGGTGGGAATCGAACCCAGGACCTCCGGCGTGAAAAGCAAGCATTTACCAACCACGCCCGCCAACAGGCCCGTCCTAAAAATATTAATAATAACTATAATTATAATTATAGTACTGTATAATAGGTACTAATTATAAACGGTGACTAATATGTCTGGTTATAATTAGTACCTAAAGTGTTTGCCATATTTGCGTGTAAGTATTTGCTGCACTGTTACTAGTTATATTGTACTATTAATATTGTATTGTCTTTGCGGCAGAAGTGCTTTTTATATCTAGTGTAAATAACAGTATTAATATAATAACAATAACAATTTAAATATAATTGCAGGTAATTCAAATGAAAGTAGTGCGGTAGTAACCATGTTTATTTTTGTACATTGTATTCATCGTACTACCGTATACAAGGTGTAACACAATAGTACACGTAACTTAAGGTGTACTTAACTGAACAACGTGTACAAAGAGAAAAATAGGTAACAATTAGGCGATGCATTTTGATTAGGGAGCGAAATATATTTTTCATATGTCACAAACTGGTTTCTTTAATTTGTATGTGTCTTCTTTTGGTACAATAATAACTAAATAGGTACATATTTCCGGTAAAGAATATCACCACCCTACTTCATCCCGCGGGGGGCAGCAGCGTTTCTCCGTCTACGCTGACCATCATACTCCGATCTAGGCCTACCGGCTAAGTCGCCGAAAATCGTTTTCGTGAATGGCGTTCAAATAAATAAAGGTTAAAAATGACTTAATCCATCGTTAAATCTGCTTCCATGAGCACATGTGACGTCATAAATGGTCCGGAATCGATTGTCGATGTTAAAGCCGGTTTAACGATTGATTAATTTTTTTTAACCTGTATTTATTTGAACGCCATTCACAAAAACGATGTTCGGTGACTTAGCCGGTAGGGCCCCTGCCTGCAAAGCGTGGCGAACTCCATTGTTAAAATCTTTTGGGCAGGCGTTTGTCCAGCAATGGACGTCATTAAGATGACCTGACTTTTTATACATCCAAAAAATGTACGAAGCCCTCAGTGCGCGAGTGCGACTTTCACTTTGTCTTTCCTTTATTTTCTTCTATAGTAAATGTAACGATACCCCATATATTTAAATAGGTCAAGTATAGGTAGGTAGGTATTTACGTCAGTAACTGCTGAAATTTTCCGTGTCCGAAGTGTAAACAATGCTTTCATATTTACCGTCTTAACTCAATAAGAACACCATGCTTTACTAGGAATTTAACCAATCTATAACCATAGACTAAATAATGACCCGCTCCGCCTTTGTACGGGTAGTAAATATTTAAATATTAACATGTTTAATAAGATTTTACTAGTGGCGGCATACGTGTGATATTTTCCAGGCACTTGCTGAATAGACTTGGTGACGATTCGGACACAAAATATTCGGACAATGTGTCCGAATTGACACTTTTAGATTTAAATATTTTTCCAGTGACAATTCGGACAGCATCAAATTATTATAACCTATTTGGTACAGTCAGATAAAAAAGTGTTAAAACATAAATAGTGGAGAAAAACCGTCACCAAAATTATGATGGTGATGGTCGCAAATAAATCGAACAATACCTAAACGCATAAAAGAGATAGAGATAGGAGCGACTGTTCTATGTACTAGTAGCGCTTTTTCGCTCGGTGTTGCACTTGAGCAGACTTGTTACCCGACCGCGAAAGTGATTATATACACACTTTCGCGGTCGGGTAACAAGTCTGCTCAAGTGCAACTAACTAACTTTGAAATATTATTTGTTAAAAACGACTGCGTTCGTTAAAATTCGGTTAATAACTATTATTACCTTAACAGAATGAAATTATTATTATAAAAACAAAAAATCCGATTGCTTATAATGAACGGAAAAGAGAAAAAGAATGATCACAATATCTTTATAAAATTAAACTTATCAAACAATCCTAATAGTTGAATTTAATTTAGATATTGTGATACTTGTTTTTTTGGTTCCGATAATTTTACTTTTAATCAGGCGGGTGTTTTTTCTTTTTATGATTAATTAATAATTCTATTTTGAACGAATTTTATAAGGTTTTATTGTACAAACATGGTATGATACAAGTATTTCTGAAAAGGTCTTTTCACGACGTTTCATTTCAGACCCATATCTATACATATAATAAAATTGTAAGAAAGTAATACTTGGGGCGTGATCTACAATCGATGTCGAGGCCAAAAATATATTTTTCAGAATTTTTGTCTGTGTGTCTGTATGTATGTTCGGGCTAAACTCAAAAAGTACGGCATGGATTTACTTCAAATTTTGCATGAATATAACTAAGAAGTCGGGTCAAAATATAGGCTACATATTATCACGGGGGAGGAGATATGATAATTTATAAAATTTAACGCGGGTAAAACCGCGGGGCACAGCTGGTTACTTATATAATAAAAAGCAACCCCCCCTAATTTCATTAAAGTCAACCACACCTCACAAGTGAAGCCGTTTGAGCTATAGGGTAAGCGAAAGAAATGCACATAAGCACACAACACACATGAATACGCTCTAAAATCACTACTCTTCTTCTGATACAGTCGGGTAAAAATAAAGTTGTAAGTTGTAACTATAAGCAAGGCAAAAGACGAAATTTTACAATTAATGCATCGTTGAAAGATTTTGTCTGACTGTACTAAACATCTTTTTTTAATTGGTGTCCGAATTGTCACTGAAAAAATATTTATAAGTGTCAATTCGGACACTTTGTCCGAATATTTTGGGTCCGAATCGTCACTTAGTCGCTGAATGGGTTGAAGAAAAGGATTGAAGAAAAGGTAAGGTATTCAAGTAACTTCAATATAATATAATATTGAAAGCTTTTTTTCCTATATAGATAATAAGATAAATTCAATCAGACATCTTTAAAAAAGAGTTTGTTTTATTTTAAATGGGAATCGAATTGACGTACCACAGTGTAGGTATCTTTATGTGCGGTAAACGCTTCGTCACCGCATCGTGGTGTCCGGATTGAATCAATACTAATTCAAATTGAACATATTATTATGTATTAATTAATTATGTTATTTGTTTCTTTATAATGGTTTCAATCATTTCTTTATGTTCAATAAAACATTTTTCTACTTCTTATATTCAATCAGTTCAAATTTATACTAACCTAACGTAATGACGACGCTTAACGCCATCTTACCGAAACTATCACGGCTATAGTGGCTGGGATGCCATTAACTACTTAGATTGCACCATTATCAACAGATAGCGCGTCAAAAATTATTCGTTCTTCAATAATTCTTAACTCATAGTTTTCATAATTAGTTATGATTTCATTTTTAATTTAATAATGCTAAACTTAGTCAAGTTCGGACATTTTAAAATAATAAAATAAATACTTCCAATAGTTTTATTTTATGTAAATCTCAATTATTTTTATTTTAACTGTTTTATTGTACTCGTAAATAAAATTAACTGATTAATAAGTTTATTGTAATCCTATAATTATAATGTGTTTATGGTATAAAAAATACAATTAATTATAAATATAAATAAATATAGATAATGCCGGCTAAGATTTAGACTTACTGACTTTAAACTTTTGATTGGCAAATTCACAGTCAGTGTTGTTGTTTTGTTATGAAGTCAGAAAATGTCACGAAAACAATTTATTTTTCAATACGAATTTAAATTATGCTTTTTGTAAATTCATAACTTATACTTTAAACATCATTATTTCAACAAATCCGTTATAAATGGTGATGAATTGTGAGTCATTAAGATTATCTGAATATATTTTGATTAATTATAATATCAGGTCCTGGTATAATAATAAATCAAAATATGCAGTCCTTTATAAAGACATAATTTACCGGGTTTGATACTCTAGTTCGAATGACATTACCTCGATGATCATTACCTCGATGTCTCTACCTCGACGGTACACTTCATCGATGGTTCGTTACCTCGAAAGATCACTACCTCGAAGGATCTCTTCCTCGTCGGGTCTTTTCATCGATGGTACATTTGATCGATGGGTTGTTACCTCGAACAATCATCAAAAGTACAGTAAAGGTAAAGTATTTGTGTGTGTAACTGAAAGGTGTAAAAATACTAGTGAATTGAAATGAATATCGATATATATATAAAGAAGAAGACGAGACGAATACGTAGTGTGATAATAAATGTTGCCTTTATGATAGGCAACATTTATTATCACACTACGTATTCGTCTCGTCTTCTTCTTTTATCAAAATGTTACTGAATATAGACAGTAAAAATATCATGCCTTTGGTGTATTGTTTTATAACCACAAAAAGAGAAACAGCATACATGCACTTTTTTCAGCAACTGAAATCTTATGCAGCTGAAAATGGTTATCAATTGAACCCGGATCATATTATGACAGATTTTGAAACTGCCACAATTAATGCGGTTTGAATTGAATTTCCAGATGTTGTTCATAATGGATGCTTATTTCATTTAGGACAAAACGTATGGAAACGAATCCAAGAGTTCGGATTATCAGTACGATATGGTCAGGACAGTAACTTTGCTGTTAGCCTACGACATTTACTTGCCTTGGCATATTTACCGCCAGATGAGATTCCGACAGCATTTTATATGCTGAATTTGATGCTAATTTTGATGATTGTTCGAGGTAACAACCCATCGATCAAATGTACCATCGATGAAAAGACCCGTCGAGGAAGAGATCCTTCGAGGTAGTGATCTTTCGAGGTAACGAACCATCGATGAAGTGTACCGTCGAGGTAGAGACATCGAGGTAATGATCATCGAGGTAATGTAATTCGAACTAAAGTATCAAACCCTAATTTACCTACCTTATACGTATGCAAATACTTCTCTCTCTCTCTCTCCCTCTTTGGCTAAAACGACTACGAAGCCCGTACCTACCTGGTACGCTACCTGGTGCATGGTGGTCGCAGTAGCCTAACATTTGAGATTACTTGGTGGTCCACATTATTGACATTTATTCAAATATATAAAAGACAATGCTCCCACTAGAAAATAAATTCGCTGTATAGCAGGAGATTTTACAAAGATGCAAAAACGCAAGGGCGCTTAGGTAGTGTAGTGAGGCGTCTACCTTAACAACTGAACCAAAATGCAATCAAAACAATTCATTCATGGCAAAGATTCACTGAACCTGTTTTTTTTTGTCGCGTTACTTCGATAATTATGTTTAGTTGAAAAATATTTTGCTTAACAACGAAATTCGTAGTAGGTAGTCAAATGTTAAACTGCAATAATATAAGTTTTCAAACGCAAGTACCATTTACAAAACTACTAACGGATGATTTTCAAATGTTTTCTTTTATTTATATTGGCTTTGTTTCTTGAAAATTTCACGGTTCTAGGTCAACAAAAAGTACCTACCCCGTTAGTTGTGCGAGTGGCAAAATATGTTTAAATGACTGTTGCTTATTGACTTAGAGAGCAAAAGCAGTGACTACATTATTGCCGTGTCTTTTGAAAATAGAATTCGATAAAACAGTTGACGGTTGATATTGCCTATGCTTATAAATATGCATTACAGACTAAAAAAAAAATATCCTTGTATTTCTTCTAAGAAGCATAGGGCATTTTAGTTGTGGCAAATTAGAATTGATGCTAGATACGAACCTGTTCAAACCTGTCGACGAATATCGAGCCTGGAGTACATATTTAAGCAGTTTAGTCGTTTAATAGTTTTATGGATGCCCTCTTCTTTTAATACTAGTTATATAAAAGAGTGATGTAATGCCATTCAAATAAGTTTAATGGTATATATTTTTTTAAGACAACGGCCGCACAAGTGTATCTAATCCCTGTGTCGCGGGGTACTTTACAAACATATAATAGACGGTCACAAATTATATCCAGACTCAAAACAACTATTTATGGGTCACAAAATTAGTTGTCCAGCGCAGGACTCGAACCCGCGACACGAAGCGGCGAGGCGACTGTCTTAGCCGCTACGCCACACGTAGGTACAGTAAAAGATAGAATGTGACGCATTCTTTTAGTAGCGCTGGACTGTACATAACAGACTGGAGTGTACAGAAGCTTAAATAGTTGCGAATGTTGCGATCTGACAGTCGACGCGCACGGACACGTTCGTGCGCTCCTGCCTTTTCCCGACTACTTCCGACCATACGTGCTCGGGTACGTCCGTCGGTCGAGATAAATCGATCGATCGATTGATTGAATCTCGACAACCAGTCACACTATTAATTGGTGAGGCGGCGTCTTTTTCAAGACAGCGCTTCCCCAATCTAGTGTGTGTTTTATAGTACAAGAAGTACTATAAAACACACACTAGATTGGATCCCTTCAGGGAAAATCCACTTTTCTAGTGGTACTTGGTGGAAACGTAACCGTGCCAACTAAGCTAAGTTAGTGTCGACCCAAGCACTAGGCTTTGCTCCTTCGGACCAGTGCCGACAAATCCTCTTCACCCTCATCATCTGCAAGCTCCTCGGGCTCCGACACTGAGTCTCCATCTCAGGACAAGGGTCGCAAGAGCGCGAAGACAGCAAAAACAAAAAAGTTAAGAACGGAGAGACCCTCCGCGACGAACTCTGTTCCCTCTCCCCCCACCACCAGCACCTCCGACTCGCAGGCAAAGGCCAAGCCCTCCGGCCCCACGGCCAGGTGCACAAAGCCCCCTCCCATCTTGCTACTCAACATAGACAAGTGGCAAGACTTGTCTACTGCGTTGAAGTCCAAAGGGGTAGTTGCATTAAGCACTACCTACATCCAGAATAAGCAGTTGTACAAGATACAACTGTAGACCCCATCGGAGTATAGGACTACCACCTCCTTCTTCGATGCACGTAAGGTAGCTTACTACACTTACGGCACCGTGGAAGATAAGTCCCTCCGCGTGGTAATCCGCCGTGTTTGTCGCCACCTCCCCGTCGAATCCATCAAGGAGGACTTCATCACCCAGGGGTACCCCGTGAGAGAGGTGCATCGGATGCGCCAATCAAACGGGGGCGAGCCCTTTGATATGGTGCTGGTCCACCTTGACCCGTCTAAAGAAGGACAGAAAATCCTCACAGTCATTAAAACAGTTTGCGGCGTCGGCGGCATTCCTTGAACCGCCGCGGCGAGGGACCGTACAAGGACAGTGTCATAACTGCCAACTGTACGGACACTCGTCCAAAAACTGTCATGTCGCCCCGAGGTGCGTCAAATGCCTGACCCCAGGCCATCACACCTCCGACTGCCCCCGACCCAAGGATCGTAGCGAATGCACCGAGCCGCCTGGCTGTGTGAACTGCCAGTCCTTGGGACACCCTGCGAACTATCGCGGCTGTCCCAAGGCACCGGTGAGGAAACCCGCCAGGAAGCCTCGCAGCAAGCGCAACGCTCGCCTACCTCAGGCGCAGACTAGCTCCGCCAAGCCCCAATCAAGCCCTCCCCCGCTAATTTCCTTGGATGTCCAAAGGACATCCCTGCGACCAGCGAGACCTCACTGGCCCCTGCCAGACTACGTCCCCTCGACCGCACCTAAGGTGACGGGTGAGGTGGTCGCCCCCAAGGTTGTGCTAGCCCCAACCAAAGAGGCGTCCCCCAAACCCTCAACCAGCGTGACCCCTCCCGTCCCAGCCCAATCAGGCTTGGCTTACAACCCGTTGACTAAAAAGTCACAGGCTCCAAAGGCCCCGGCCAAAGAAGCCCAGACTTCTAAGTCAGCAACCCCAGCGCCCAAAACCCGGGCCCCCCCAGCGAATAGCAAGGGGCGCGCCTCCGGTTTTACCGAGCGCATCATGTCTCAAGGTTGGGAGTTGCTCGATCAGTTTGAGGACCTCTCCCAGAGGGCTGAAGCTGACCCGACCAACATCCAACTGGCCATCGACGCGGCTCACGTATACCGCCGCTTTAGCAAATCCTTGCAACCGTAATGGCTGCACACCCAAATACGATCTTCCAAATCTCTAGCAGGTTAAAACCCAGATCTCTAAAGATCGGGTTTTTCAATGCTGACGGATTAGAAAGACAACGCGATGAATTCGTAGAATTCCTCTGCGAAAATCAACTTGATCTCTTCCTCGTCCAAGAGACTTTCCTCAAACCGAGTAAACGGAGGAGTCCTACAGTTGCCAACTATCGTATAGTTCGCAACGATAGGAGTCTTACTTCACTCACTAAATCACTGCATTGCGTACCTTTGGACCCTCCCGTACTTAAGAACATCGAGGTCTCAGTCTGTCGAATAGGCATGACCGGCCATCAACCAATCACCATAGTCTCGGCCTATCTTCCCCCAGATAAGGAACTGCTCCGCAGCGACCTACAAACCCTGTATGACCTAGATGGCTCTGCCATAGTGGCAGGCGATCTAAACGCTAAGAACATGCAATAGAGCTGCCACTCGAATAATTCGAGGGGCCGCTCACTTGCAAGCTACTTAGAAGTCATACCGTTCGATCCCATAGTACCTCTCGAGCCGACCCACTTTCCCAAAATTGACGGCCAACGATCCGACATACTCGACATAGCACTTCTAAAGAATACAAACCTACGTTTGGGTTCTGTGGAAGTGCATCACAAGTTAGACTCCGACCACAGACCGGTCATCCTTAACCTTGCTTCCCGCACAAGCCACCCTGGCGCGGACAACAATCTCCCACCCAGATTTGTAACCGACTGGCAGAAACTTGAGGACAAACTCTATTCAGCCACGTCAGCCCGAAACCGACCAAATCCAAAACCGATCCGGCGAATTATCATCCTATTAGCCTCCTCTGCGCCATGGGGAAACTGTACGAGCGCATTATCTATGCCCGCTTGTTGTCGTTTACCTACGCCAATAACATCCTCCCAGACGAGCAGTTTGGCTTTCGAGCCAGACACTCCAGTGCTCACCAGGTGCATCGCATCGTCGAACACATTCTAGTTAAAGCCGCCCGAACTCGCAGCCATACTGGAGCACTCTTCTTCGACGTGGCCAAAGCGTTCGATAAGGTCTGGCACAACGGCTTATTAAATAAGCTGTTTAAACTCAAAGTGCCTGACCGTCTCGTACACATCTTACGAGACTTCCTCACGGAACGAACGTTTCGCTACCGCGTCGAGGGAAGTTACTCCTCCCTCCGACCGACTCGCGCAGGAGTTCCCCAAGGCTTGCCCCGCTCCTGTTCTCGCTGTACACTAGCGATATCCCCAAACCCAAAAAGGCTCAACTAGCCCTCTTCGCCGACGACACAGCTCTCTACTACTCCAGTAGGAGCCCGTCCGCCATCCACCAAGAACTCCAATCCTCAACCAACGCCCTCGGCAATTGGTTTAGGAAATGGAGGATCGAAGTTAATCCCTCCAAGAGCGCCGCCGTGCTCTTCTCTAAGGTGCGCCCCAAGCCGTCCGAATGTTCGGTGAACCGATCCCCTGGGAGAGGAAAGCCAAATATTTGGGAGTGATCCTCGATCTGAAGTTAAGCTTCAAGGACCACGTGAGACACGCTCGCAACCGTGCCTCACACGCCCTTTATCGATTACACTGCCTCCTGAATGCACGCAGTAAAATGTCCCTTGTCAACAAGGTGAGAATTTACAAGACGTGCATTCGACCCATGATGACCTATGCGAGCCCGGTCTTCGTACCTCTTACAGGTAGTCCAAAACAAGTTTATGCCACGAGCCGCGGGCGCACCGTGGTTCGTCCGTAACAAAAGCCTCCATGCCGATCTCCAATTGCCTACCATCAAGCAATGGATGAAGCAAACGTCCAAACGGTACTTTGACTCTGCCACTCACCATCCAAGTAATTTGGTGGTACAGGCGGTCAATTACACTCCCCTCCGATTCTCTATTAAGCACCGTCGTCCGAAGCACCGAATACTTTAATCAAATGAAATCGATCAGAGACTCTCGCAACACTGCACAACCGACATTTCGTACTCGCCGGTCGAGAGTACGACCGCGAACGCGTCGCGACCACCAGCGTCCTCCATGACCCTTAGTTTGTATTCGATCCGATGAAATGCCCGCTTCCGGACCTAACCTGGAAGCGAGGCCCGCGTCGCGTGTTAACGTAGAGCGACAGTTGCACAAAAATCCCTAAAATCACGATCTCTCGCCCTCTCCCCGCCAGTATCCGCCTAGAGCCGAGGTTCCAACCCCACAGGGGGTGCCCTCCGCGCGGGTACTTAGTTTGTAGTTGAATTTTGCTAGGCGGTTAGAGCCCACGTTCACCCCTACTGTCCGGTGAAGCAGTTAGAAGCTTAATCCTGGAACAGTCACTGTAGGAACTGGGATCAGAATTAAGGATCTTAACATATCAGAATTACCATCCGCAAAACTGAAGTTACTTACAAAACATTGTAACTACTTTTATTTACATGGAAATGAATCGCCTTACTGTCACGATGCAGTCACTACTATTAGATACAGATAAGCTTAATACACTTTATTGCACACAATTTACTGATCATAGTTTACAAGATTCAAAAGGCGGCATATTCTGACCATCGCTATTTACTTATATTACCGATCTCCTACTCGACACAACCTTTAGTTGTAGTATATATTGAAATTGTGTGATCCCATGAAAGAATAACAGGACTGCCCCATATCTTTCCGTGGGTGTCATAAAAGATGAATACAGCAGATAGTTGGACAGCAGGGCCGCGCCATCTGTGTACTGACTACTAGGGGTCGCAATACCGGAGCTTTTCTCCAATACTGGTATTACCGGTATTAGGTCTAGGAGAATACCGGGATCCCGGTATTTCCGGTATTATCGACATTTAGAGTTTTTTCCGTTAAAGTCATTAATTGATTATAATTGGTGTTTTTTTTAGAGGTGAGGTTTTGAACTTTAAGTTGGCATTTCTGTTCAAGATGGCGACCGATTTAACAGCTTCCATGTGATTTATTCTCAGTTTGGTTTGGCAATTCATTATGAATAGACTGTCTGAACAACGCTTGCAAATAGTGCAATTTTATTTCGAAAATAATGGTTGTGTGCGGAATACGTACCGCGCACTACGTCCATTTTATCGTCGACAAAATCGTCCATCAGAAACATGGAACGTTTTCGCACCACGTTTACTCTTATTGATAACTCGCACCCCCTCCAGAGACGCCGTACGGAGCGTACAGAAGAAGCTATTGCTGCTGTAGAGCGTAGCATTGAGGAAGACCCGAATGAGTCTATCCGCCATCGAGCACAATAATTGGATCTGTGTCCACCCACTTTATGGAAGATTTTGCGGAAGGATCTTGGTTTGCGTGCTTACAAAATCCAACCCGTGGAAGAATTAAAGCCAAACGATCATCAAGTAAGGCGTAGATTCGTCGAATGGGCCCAAAAAGAGATCGCCGTTGTTCCCGATTTTCATAAGCGAATTTTGTTTAGCGATGAAGCGCACTTCTGGCTACGTCAACAAACAAAACTGCCGCATTTAGAGTGAAGCTAATCCTCAAGTGTATGTCAAAACACCATTACATCCAGAAAAACTGACTGTTTGGTGCGCTTTATGGGCTGGTGGAATCATTGGTCCGTATTTCTTCAAAAACGATGATGGCCAGAACGTTACAGTCAATGGCGATCGGTATAGAGCCATGATTACTAACTTTTTCATTCCTGAATTGAACAGCCATGATGTCCAGGAGCTGTGGTTCCAACAAGACGGCGCAACATGTCACACAGCTCGTGCCACAATCGATTTATTGAAAGACACGTTTGGTGACCGCCTAATTTCACGTTTTGGACCTGTGAATTGGCCTCCAAGATCTTGTGATTTAACACCGCTAGACTACTTTCTGTGGGGCTATGTTAAGTCATTGGTCTATGCGGATAAGCCACAAACGCTTGACCATTTGGAAGACAACATTCGACGTGTTATTGCCGATATACGGCCACAAATGTTGGAAAAAGTCATCGAAAATTGAACGTCCAGATTGGACTACATCCGAGCCAGCCGTGGCGGTCATATGCAAGAAATCATATTTAAAATGTAATGCTACAAGATTATCTTTCGGATAAATAAAATTCATGTCAATCGAATAATCCATCGTTGTTTAATTGCAATTTAAAGTTCTATACCTCTAAAAAATACACCCTTTAGTATAGTGAAATCTCTAATTTAAAAGGTATTATAATTTTAAATATCACAACAATAAAAGAGTCTTTTAGAGAAAATCTAATTTTAATCAAATAAAACGAGTATCTCCCTCAGTTCCACTTATCGAACTTGCAACATTACAAAGGTTAGGTACAATCTGGGGATATGGCAGTGCCCCCGCCAAGTCGAGCGCGAAGCAACACTGCCGTATCATCCTTTTCTGGAACCATTTCACCGCATTTTCAGGCCCCGGTTTGAGAACCTCTGGATGGGACTAGAACACTGAAATTTTCCTCATCTTGTAAGCTATAATCACACACTTGAAATCCAAAATTTTAAGTCGTTAGATCTTTTAATTCCAAAGCTAAGTGAAAGCAAAGTTACGCATTTTCGACACTGACACATGATCATCAAAATGGAACTGGTACTTCCCATTGACCTAGAGGAGCCTAGAGCGCAGAAATTTGGTACAGAGTTAGAGTTTAACGCCCACATAGAGGAAAAACTATCAATACTGGAATGGATGGAAAATCTGGGCTACCTAGTGACCCTGATGAGAAACCGTAAAAGCACACCCAAACTATTAGCGTTGTCGACCGACTGCCTTTGCAAAATTTATTCTGCGTAGTGAGACTCTGTTTCTAATATGAACATAAAATGAAAATGTCCATATCCCTACTATCTATCAGTAAAAATAATCAGCTTTGTGCAAAAAGAAGTGAAGTTCCACCAAAAACATTCTGTAAAAAAATAGCCAAACTGCTTGTTTATCTCTAAAAAGTCATGAAATCTCTAGACAAAGTCGAGCCAAGTCTAAGGTTCCATACTGCAATTTCTTTATTATTTAGGTTTGTTAGTATCCTTTCATTTTATAAATAAGAGACTCTTAACATAAAAACGTGTTAAAAACCATTACATTGAAAATTAATGTTGTGGTTGAACGTGTTTCGGAACGGCGTAGTGATAGTGAACCCGGTTAGCTGTAGTAATATAATAATTCAATGAATCAATTTGGAGTACTTACTCGTCCGTTCCTTGTGTAATGAATACCGTAAATCCCGGTATTCAAAAATTAAATACCGGTATTGTAACGGCTTCTTTTCGGTCCGGGATCCCGGTATTTTCGGTATCCGGGATCCCGGTTTGCGACCCCTACTGACTACCACCTAACTGCGGTCGCTAACTTGTATGCCAAGCGCGATGACTATGGCAAACCCCTCTAAATGGCGAAACGTTTGGAGGAGCCCTGTGGACGACTTTAGGCTGATGATAATATATTGTAAAAAATTAGGAGTAGGTGTAGTGTATGGTGTAAGAAATGTAGGAAATAATGTAGTCAATAGTAGTCAATAGTAATTTATTGGTAATGTTAATTACATGTCAAAAATGTTCACATAGATTATTTATATCACAAACAATGTCAATAATAGGTAGTCATGTCAAACGTAAAAATAATTAACAAATTGTCAATTTGTCCTACTATAGAATTAAAATTAATATTATAATACAGATTAAATAAGTCAATATAAAGTGAATATTATTTAAATTTAAAAAATTCATCGTAAGTGTATCTCTGTCTATTGTATTTTGTCTGTTTCGAGTGATGTGAAATGGTTGTGTAAATGATATCACGCAATTTCTATGACTTGAGCAAACATCTGCAAAAAGATGTGAGAGTGATGAATTTAGAAATGTGTCTAAACTTTTAGTTTTTCTGTATCGAATGCAATGTAAACGTACATGGATGTGTGTGCAACTGATGTATTTAATATTAGTTAGAACACTTAATAGTTGTTTTTCTATATCGAATAATGTGATATGGAGGTACATACCATGAAGTTAAGAAATTTTCATATAACGCGAGCTTTTCTTTTGAGAGTTGTGGGCACAATTTAATTATTTAACTGTATCGCTGCCATCTACTGAAATTATATGATAACTTCTCTAGAATGGAATACGTCAAATGGTGGAAGCACACACCTAGCAATATTTGACAGACTGAACCGACAAGACGAAGAATACCATGTGGTTCTTTTGTTGCCTAAGTTTGTTTTTTAAAGAGTACTCCTGCACTAGGGTTTCTAATCCCTGTGTCGCGGGGTACTTTATAAACATATAATAGACTGACAGGAGTTACATATAGACTCAGAACAACTATTTATGGGTCACACAAATAGTTTTGCGGCGCGCGACACAAAGCGGCGAGGCGACTGTCTTAATCTAATTGTTGAATTTAAAATTTACTATATAGGTACTATAACACTGAAAGTATAAAGGCAGAGACTTAGTGTTACGTGACTTTTAACGAAAGCTGCAATCTAAAATTAAGTTAAGTTTAATAGTTTTATTTTGACATAAGATCATTCTGGAATCGAGCGAAAGCAACACAGCCCTTCATCTCTTAAATAGAAGGAGATTTAGTTAGTGTGCCGGCTGGCAGGTCCAATTTAGTAAAATAATTGCCATTATGAGGAAGAACCTTGGTGTTACTGAGGATGCATGTTCTGCAGAAAAGATTTGGTAAATATTCCACGTCAAGAATATTACCGACATTTACAAATAACATTTTAAATAAGTTGCCTTAAATAGTTTACAATAAGAAAAATAAGCTAGACTTGTGTAGAAATATTATACGTTTATAAGTATAATCCTACTCCTACTTTAACATAAACAATTTGCTACCTTTATATTGTATCCTATATTTTTTCTGTATTTTCTAAAATGTTACACCTTTAATAACCGGTTTTCATCATTACCGAATTTTAGTTTATTCATGTATGTGCATCAATTTACAGGTTTATTTTTTTTATCATGTAGAAGAAGCTAGCGAGTTGGCTCCAATAATATGAATATTTTTGTTTGAAGCGCCTACTATTTTGTTTGCCATTGACGTGTGTCTCGTACTTGCTGCTTATTTTATTATTAAGGAGAAACTATTGACTTTTAAGAATTCACAAATATTATTTTATGGATTCAGTAGTTTATTTGTCCAGCTCTTAATAAAGTTTGATTAAGGCGCCTACTAGTTATCGCTTACTGATTAAATTTTAGTAATTATTGGTGTTCACTGATATGTAGTGGAAATGTTTTCCTGAATAATAAATGATCGAAGGATTTTATCTATAAACGTTTATGTGATTAAGTATTACTAAAAGTTAAAATGAAGGTATGACCATACTTATGCATTTTGTGTACGTTTTTGAAGTCGGTTATTTTAAAAGGTAATTTATTTCAAACAATTTTTATCGAAGATAACGATAAGTTCGCGTTTTTGTACATTATTATGCTGCTATTATATAAGGTTTTTTGTATTTTATTTATATTAGTGTCTTTCGTAATTGAAGTTTGATAGGAGGAAATAAGCTATACCTACATATTCCTATGGCAACGCGTCTCTGTGCTCACTGTCCGCCTGCATATAAATGAAAGAGATGTGAGTTGCGATGACGCAATGTCTCGCATGAGTAACGACTACTTAAAAATAATCAATAACCATGCATGAAATTAAACACCAAATTTTAAATCAGCGGATTGCATTTATGTATACAAACGTACCTAATTATTATAAAATTTGCCGATATTGGTAAACATTTTCAATCATGTTCTATTTGTAAATTTTAACGAATATATATGGGTCTATTTTTATTCAAATAAAAATTTGCCTAAGTTTTACAAAAATATTATCAAGCGTAAGATTAATTTGATTTTGTGGGGTTTCTAGATAATTAAAAAAAAAATGGCAGACTTAACCCAATTTGGCCATTAAAAGCGCCTTAATTCTTACTTTAAGTCCCTCACCTATAGACTACCCACCGGTCAAATTTCGGCTTCCATGTAGTTTTAGAGTTTATATATTTAGTCGGTGACCTGTCGCTTTTCTATGATATGGTTAGCAATAGTATACCCACTCTAGTTAAGGTTGGAGACTCTGCATTCGAAGTTGTAGACGACTATATTTACCTAGGACAGACCATTACACTAGGTAAGTCCAACTTCGAGAAGGAGGTCAATCGTAGAATCCAACTCGGCTGGGCAGCGTTCAGGAATATCTTCTAATTCAACGCACAGCGGTCATGTTGGCTCATTTACTTAGATGTTTAAAGAAATAAAAATTGAAAATAATTGTATGCACTTTCAATAAATGTGCTTCGATTACCAGGTAATATTACAAAATATTCAAACCAAGTTTTTGTTTTGATATGTTTTTTAAGGCTACTAAACAAAAAATTAAAAGTAAAATCTTGTTCAGAGAATTATTGAATATTAATAAATATACAATAATTATATATCCTATGAAAGATTTAAAAGTGGGAGTGAGATAGCTGTATGCTGAATTATGGGCGTTAATAAATTGTGCTGACCTATTTCTTAGTTCAACACAATAATAATAATATCCTAGGACATTATTCACACACGGCCATCTGATCCCAAACTAAGCAGAGCTTGTACTAAATGGAAACCAGATAACTGATATCTACATAAATAAAAAGAGAAGTCCTGACTGATTCACTGACTCATCAACGCCCAGCCCAAACCCTTGGACCTAGAAAACTGAAATTTTGCATAAATGTTTTCTCTATAATGTAGACGAGGAATAAGGAAGGATTTTTCGAAATTCAACCCCTAAGGGGGTAAAACGAGGGTGCAAAATTCGTATGAAACTTGGCCGTTTTTGAAGTTAAGGGCATGAAAATTGGTATTTGGCCTTTCAGTTAAAAATAAAAAATTACGTGTTTCAGGATTTTTGGAAATCTCACCCCCAATGACGAAAAATAGGGTATATAAGTTTGTATGAAAAATGCGACATTTTTGAAGTTAAACCCATGAAAATTAGTATTTGGCCTTTCAGTTAAAAGTAAAAAAAAATATATCAGGATTTTTGAAAATTCCACAATTTGTTTGAAAAATGCGACATTTTTGAAGTTGACCGTATGAAAATGAGTACTTGGCTTTTCTGTTAAAAAACATAAAAGATTGATTTCAGGAATTTTGGAAATTCCACCCCCAGGGCGCTAAATAGGGTTAAGTTTATACTGACTGACTACAATTATGAACGCACAGTCTAAACGGCTGGCGTTAGACTTGAAATTTTGACAGTAGGTACCTTTTATGACGTAGGCATCCACTAAAGAAGGGTTTTGAAAATACCACCCCTAAGGGAGTAAAATAAGGGATGAAATATTTTAAGAAAATCCGTCATATTTTATGTTATAGGCTTTGGTATTTAGCCTTGCAATTAAAAATTAAAATATATTATTCGTAAATAATAAAGTATATAAGTAATTTTTCGTAAATCCTAGAATATATTATTAAAATATATTCTAGGATTTACGAAAATTCCACCCCCAAGGGCGTAAAATTGGGGATGTAAGTTTGTATAAAAAATGTGACAAGTTTTAAGTTAAACGCACGAAAATTGCTATTTGGCATTTTAGTTAAAAATTAATTCCACCCCTAAGGACGACTAAAGTAGGGTATATAAGTTTGTATACAAATCTGTTGTTTTTTGGAGTTATACTCATGAAAATTGGTATTTGGTTTTGCAGTTAAAAATAAAGCAACACATGTTTTTAAGTCAAAATTCAGGGAATAATTTGTTGTTAAAAAAAGTAATTTTTATAACAAATTAAAAAAGAAATTTTTATCAAATTGGGATAAAAAACGATTTTATCTAATATTCGAGTTAGCGCAGTATAAATTGTTGGTGTCGAGATGATCGCACCCAAAAAATATTCATTTTACTCCATAAATAAGTTCACAATTTTGTAACTAGATGGCGTGAATATCGTTTCAGATCGCGGAACTTATTTGGCATATCGGTTACAATAAATAAATGCTTGAAATAAAAGGTAGCCCAAAACTAAATCAATAGATGATCGCCTAAATCCCAAAAATATGCACACATCTTAATTTTACCGCTTTACAAGTTTATATTTTTGTTAGTAGATTGCGTAATCATTGTTTTAGATCGCCCTATGGTTTCGTTCACAAAATGTGATTTTAGACTAATCAATGCCGTGGTCGCAACCTAATCTAATGGGAGTTACATTTGTGATTAATGCATCGTTGATTATTATTTTACTTTATTTGACTTACTGGCTATCTTTAAGGACAATTGATATGTATTCTTTGATTTTTTTGGTTGATGTTATCGGGTCCTTAGCAAAGCAGTCTTTAGTTTCTTTCTTAGTTGGGTTATTTTTAGGTTAGGTTTTCTTAAATTTTGGAAGTTATATTATTTAGATTAAGCTAGAAGTAAGTAGTTACATCGGTCATCATTCAAAATTGACGCGGATGAAGTCGCGGGCACCACCTAGTACTGTATAGTATACTACTTTTCTATTGTGAATACATACTTATATATATAGATAAATAACACCCAGAGACAGGACAAACAGACATGTTCATGCCCACAAATATCTGTCCTGGGTGGGAATCGAACCCACTAGGTACCTCCGGCGTGAAAAGCAAGCATTTGCCAACCACGCCAACAGGACCGCCAATAATATCGTGTACCTTTACTGTCCATTCCATTCATTCAATAATTTTATTAGGAGTCCTAATACGACGGGTAAAAAAAGGAAGGTAAATGTTCTCGTCGTTCTCGATTCCGTGCAGTACAAACTAAAATAATTTATATTTATTTAATTCTGCTTAGTTTGGGATCAGATGGCCGTGTGTAAATGATGTCTCAGAATATTATTAATAATATCCTGGGATATTATTTACACACGGCCATCTGATCCCAAACTACGCAGGGCTTGTACTATGGAAACCAGATAACTGATATACTACATATACTACTTTTCTTTTGTAAATACATACTTATATAGATAATTACATCCAGTCTCAGGACAAACAGACATGTTCATGCACACGTATATTTGTCCTGGGTGGGAATCGAACCATCGGCCTCTGGCGTGAAAAGCAAGCATTTGCCAACCACGCCCACAGGCCCGTCATTTATAATAATAATAATAATATCTTGGGACAATGTCACACAGATCATCCTAGCCCCAAACTAAGCAAAGCTTGTACTATGGGTACCAGGTGACGCTATACATACTTATATAGATAGATAAATACATATATACATAGAAAACATCCATGACTCAGAAACAAATATTCGTGCTCATCACACCAATATTTGCACTTACCGGGATTCGAACCCAGGACCACCAGCTTCGTAGGCAGGAGCACTACCCACTAGGCTATGACCGTCGATTTATTATATTATCGTCTCAAAAATATTTTACCTGCTTCATAATATTGTTGAAATGTTTATAAAATACGGTTAATTCCAGGTACTTTATCATACTGACAACCAAAGAATAAGATTTAGGTAAGACGTTTTTTTTTGCACAAAATAATTAATCAAAGTATACCTACGATGGAGTTTCGTGATAATTCAAAAAGATATACACAAAAACTTGTTTTAAATATTTCGGAATATTAATATTATCAAGTATCAAAGAAGGCTCGACTAGCCGTGCACGATGGAGTGTTAGTGCCAACTTTAATGTATGGAAGTGAAAGTTGGGTATGGCAGAAAAAGAATGAAAGTAAAATAAATGCAGTGGAAATGAGAGCTCTGAGAAGTATGTGTGGTGTGACTTTGAGAGACAGAATTCAAAATACTGATGTAAGAGAGCGTTGTGGTGTGAAAGAGGATGTAGTAACAAAGATTGAAAAAGGCATGCTGAGATGGTTTGGCCATTTAGAAAGGATGAATGAAAGAAGATTGACAAAAGAAGTATACCTGGCCTGTGTGAATGGGACAACCGGAAGGGGAAGACCACGTCGAACATTCTCTGACCAAATTGGAGATGTTCTCAAGAAAGGGCAGGTCAGAAGTACCCTAAACCGGCGAGCATGTATGAAGAATATAATGACAGTAATCGAGGCAAAAGAAGTATGCAAAGATCGTGACAAATGGAAATCCGTTGTCTCTGCCTATCCCTCTGGGAAACAGGCGTGAGTCTATGTATGTATGTATGTAATATTATCAGATAACCGAAGTAAATATCTTCTCTACTATATAATAATAAGTCGGGTTTTCCTTCCTGCTATAACTCCAGAACGCACGAACCGATTTCCACGGTTTTGCATTCGTTGGAAAGGTCTCGGGCTCCGTGAGGTTTATAGCAAGGAAAATTTATAAAATTTAACGCGGGCAACACCGCGGGGCACAGCTAGTCTTCTACTATATAAAAATATGTCCGGTTTTCCTTCCTGACGCTATAACTCCAGAACGCACGAACCGATTTCCGCGGTTTTGCATTCGTTGGAAAGGTCTCGGGCTCCGTGAGGTTTATAGCAAAGAAAATTTATAAAATTTAACGTGGGTAACACCGCGGGGCTCAGCTAGTTATATAATAAAACATCAAAATGAGCGAAAGGCCGCTGTGCGCCGAATTCTGGGCCTTAACTAAAGACATAATCTCTAAAACTACATGGAAGCCCTTTGTCTGGTGGGTAGTCTATAGGTAACGAACGTAAATTAAGAATTATGCGACAGGTACAAATTCAGGTCCAATAGCTAAATTAGGTCAAGATTCCTAACAAAAAATAAATGTTACTACGCCCGCATTAGGTAATTTAATCCCTATGTAGCGGGGTACTTTACAAACATATAATAGACGGCCACAAAGTACATCCAGAATCAGAACAACTATAGTATCTATGGGTCACACAAATAGTTGTACGGTGCGGGACTCGAACCCGCGATATGAAGTGGTGAGGCGATTGTCTTAACCACTGCGCCACACATCTTTAATAGAAAAAAAGGAAAGTAAGTACATATACAAACGTTAATAGTTACATATAGAACATGATTGAAAATGTTTACCAATATTGGTAAAGTTAATAATAATTACGATTAAAATCCGCTAATTTGAAATGGTGTGTTTAATTTCATGGTTTTGATTATTTTATAATGTGTAATTGGTCGTAAATCGTGCGTCGCATTGCTTTATTTCACTTCTATATTCTAATATATTGATATACAACATGTAACGTAATTAACGCACACCCTCAAACACCCCAATTAGAATATTATGTTGCAATCATAATACATACACTGATTTTTTAATTTAACATGTATATGCATTGTTATTTACTAAATTGGTTTCTTGGAATAAAGTTATTTTTTCTTTATTTTGTGTTGAATGATGGAATTTCTAATAATACAAATAAAACTGCGGTTTTAAAAGTCTTATTACTTTGACTTACGGTCCATTTAAATTTGTTTTGAATGTACAGGGTTAATATGACAATAATTTGCGTAGTTTTAATTATTTTGGTATAAAAAATTACCTATATTAATCATGATATAAATCGATTCATTAAACTGAACAAAATATTTTCAGGATGTGCGTTAATTAAGTTACATGTTGTATATCAGCGAAAAACAATATGCTACAACTAGCAACACTAACTACATCATTTTGCACGTATTCAAGCATGCTACGGACTAGGGCATTGTATAAGGTAAATATTTGTAAGTTCTTTTAATCATGACGGCGATGCCGGCTACCTCACGGCTACCAACGTGGCGAGGTGTTTGGCGGATTGTGCGCGCTTGCGCTCGGCCAGCAGGTCGGGCAGCACCGTCGCCAGCGCAGTGCTGGAACCCGCTCGCCGTGAACGGCACGATCCACGCCGTCTTCGCCTCTGCGCCAAGAAGGGTATATTTACACAACTAGGATTTTATTACAATGCTATATACCTATACAATGCTACAAACTTGCTATCGCTAGACGCTGACCAAAATATATATCCAAGGAGTTGTTATAGATACTATAGGAGGATGGAATAATGATTTTACTTCTCGTGTAAGTTATTAACGAAATTTATCAGGAACTCGATCCGTTCAATGTATTGGTCAATACTCTCAAGACATTCCTTCACACTAAATTATAAATTAATTTAACATCTAGTAGTAGTATAGATTCAATTATTATTGTTATTCAATGATTATAAATTTGTTATTATTAAAATTAAGTTTGTAAATGTATGTGAAAGTGAGATATTCGTGAGCATGCTGTGTTCACACTTAAAAGGCTATTTGGCTGTCATTTATTCATACGTACAATGCAATAATGTATGTTTTACCGTAACGGGGAGTTTAGGCCTAAGAAAAATAAATGTTATGCAATTTATTTTATTGTCTTGACACCAGGCACGAGTAGCATCAAGATCTGCTGGAAGAAGAATAATATCATTGTGACAATCTATCCTTTTATATGATTAAGTCATTGGCAAACAAGGAATCATGATCATGAATATATATCGTGTGATGTGTTTCTTTTCAAATTGAGCAGCAGAATGGGGTAGACTTGTCAAACGGCAAATACACATTTTTAACAAGCAGCGAAAACTTGAGCTTGATGCAAAACGTGATGAGCTGAAAGCCCGACCACCCGCGACTATTTAATACAATTATGTTGATGAGAAACTCACGTGCGCTCAGTGCGCATGACATTTTACTTAGAAGACTGGCCATGTAGTAATCTTTGGGTGACGAACGCTGTGCCGAATATGAGTTGAAATTGTCCCCATAACCGAAATCGTTCGGACCAATAAATAAATAATTATCTTGGGACAAGTAACACACTGCCATCTGATAACAAACCAGGCAGAGCCTGTACTTTGGCAACCAGAAAACATATAAACATACTTATATATTTATAAATACATACATATTATAGATAAATTAAACCCAGACACAAAACAAATAATCTTGTTCATCACAGAAAGATTTCTCCCGGGTGGGAATCGAACCCGCGACCTCTGGCTTAGCAGTCAGTGTCAATAACCACTAGACCAACAGGCCAGTCAATCTTCATCATCAATCCTAGTTTTTAATCCTAAGGCTTATTTGACTCTAATCAATCAATCATTTATTTGCCTTCAATATCAATCATTTGTTTAAGGGCTCTAGTCCCGTCTTATTGTCCTAGCGCTATCTAAAATATTCTATTCACAGTTGAGGTTGTGTTGGATCCCATAGAAATGTTTATGGGCGTTACTCAGGTCCAATATACTATTCTCTCTGTTACTGGCTGAATGATCTACTAAATGAAATATCTTCATCTGAAATACTCATGTTTGCTGATGACGGCGCAGCGGTTGTGACAGCAGCAACAGTACTGTAGGCCAACTAAAGTTGGACAACACAACCGCGCAAATTTCTTAATGGTTTGACATTAATGACCTTCAGTTAAATCAATAAATCAACCGACCACCCACACTTTAATATATATATACCTTGCCGTTTTTGTTAAGTTGCAACAATTAACAACTACAAACCTCTTGGGATTCAAAGTGGATGCTGGCCTAAATTGGGGCAAGCATATTGACTGTCTATGCTTTGAGGTAGGTAGTGCACGCTTCGCGTTGCGACGGGTAGTGCGGGTAGTCCCCGCGGCGGTATAGCGCGCATGTTACTTACTACTACGCCACAAGCACTGCTGCAATATGCTACGGAATTATGGGAACATGTTGCGGATTGGGAGTGGGCATTCCGTATACAAAAACAAGCCATCAGGGCTATCGTAGCTATGCAAAGAATGTCTTTGCTAAGCCTTATGTTAAAAAAACTAGAAATCACGACCATGCTATCAATTGCTATTCTGTAAATGCTTCAGGTCTGCACGTGTGGCGTAGCGGCTAAGACAGTCGCTTCGCCGCTTCGTGTCGCGGGTTCGAGTCCCGCGCCGGACAACTATTTGTGTGACCCACAAATAGTTCGGAGTCTGGATGTAATTTGTGTCCGTCTATTATATTGTAGTTGCAGACCTTCTAGCGGTTCGTGGACGAAATGCTTGCAGGCTTAGATTTTACGTACGCATATTTAGATGATTTCTTGGTTTTTTCTAACGATCAGGCCACTCATGAGCAACATCTCCACCAGCTATTTACCAGACAAAGAGAATATGGTATGGTTATTAATAGTTCTAAGTGTACGTTTGGTGCATCTGAGGTTACATTTCTAGGCTATCGCATAACATCTGAAGGCCCCACACCATTGCCATCCGAGGTCGAAGCCATCAAAAACTTCCCTACTCCTAAGACGGTAAAGGAACTACGATGATTTTTGGGGATGTTAAACTTCTACCGTAGGTTTAGTCCTAGTGCAGCTACTTATCAAGCACCTTTGAATGAGCTTTTGACCGGTTCTATTAAAGGTTCTAACCCAGTCCACTTTTCAGCGCCCCAGCTTGAAGCTTTCGCAGACTGCAAAAACAGTTTGTGCCAAGCTGCTATGTTGGCACACCCTAACTGTAACGCAAAAATGGCGTTAGTTACGGATGCCTCAGACAAAGCGATTGGAGCAGTCCTCCAGCAGCTGACAGATGGTGATTGGCAACCACTTGCATTCTTTTCACGCAAGTTAAGTAACGCTCAGGTCAAATACTCCCCTTACGATCGTGAACTACTCGCCATTTACGAGAGTATCAAGTACTTTAGACACATGCTAGAGGCTAGAGATTTTGTCGTCTATACAGATCATAAACCCCTTACCGATGCTTTCCATACCCGTAAGGACAAATGTTCTCCTAGACAGTTTCGACACCTAGATCGGATAGCCCAAATCACCACAGATATTAGGCATATTTCGGGAAAAAACAACGTTGTGGCGGACACACTGTCACGTATTGAGGAGATCTCGCAACCCGTTGATCCCGAGAAAATTGCTGTAGCTCAGAGCCTTGATGAGGACTGTCACAATTACTCTCAGGTAACACTTTGTTGCAGCTCCAGGAGATAAAAATACCTGGTTCTCAGAGTAAATTGTACTGCGACGTCAGTAGCACCACTCCGAGACCATTTGTTCCCCTAGGACTACGCAGACAGGTGTTTGAAAGTGTTCACTGCTTCAGCCATCTTGGTGCCAACGCCACTGCCAAGGTGGTCGCCGAACGTTATGTGTGGCCTGAAGTCAAAAAGGACTGTCGACATTGGGTACGCACTTGCCTAGCTTGTCAGCGTTGTAAAGTCACTAGACATGTCTTGTCTCCAGTAGGCACTTTCAAATTACCGCAGTCTAGGTTTTCTTTTATCCATATTGACATAATAGGTCCTTTGCCATTATGTCAGGGATTTCGATATTGTCTCACTGCCGTTTATCGTTTTACGAGATGGCCTGAGGCAATACCTTTAATGGACATTACGGCTGAAACCGTAGCAAAGGCATTATTGACTGGATGGATTTCTCGGTTCGGTTGTCCACAGACATTGTCACGGATAGAGGCCGACAATTTGAATCAGCGCTCTTCAAGAGTTTATCCCTCATTGCTGGTTTTCATCATCGGAAAACCACAGCATACCACCCAGCCTGTAATGGTTTAGTGGAAAGGTTTCACCGACAGCTCAATGCTGCAATAACCTGCGACGCTAACGAGATTTGGGTTGAATCGTTACCCCTTGTTTTATTAGGGATTCGCAGCTCTTACAAAGAGGATTTGAAAGCTTCCTCAGCCGAGCTTATATATGGTCAACCTATTCGACTTCCTGGAGAGTTTTTCACTCCACCTAGTAAGGAAGCCATCGACGTGACTGATTATTTGAGTCGGTTACGAAGTTTTGTGAGAAATTTACAACCATCACCAGGGTCTCACCGTAACGCTAATGGTAAAACTTTTATATTTAAAGATTTATTTTTGTCTTCGCACGTATTCCTGCGTGATGACACCATAGGGCGTTCTTTAAGACCAGCGTACTCTGGTCCTCATAAGGTTGTTTCGCGTGGTGATAAGGTGTACAAGATTATCATGAACGGTTTCAATAGATCGTATCAAACCGGCCTTCATACTTCGTGATTCAGAACACACCACATTACCTAACACTCACTCTAACACTAACACAAACACTCCCACTGACCATCACACTCATCACAATACATCCAGGAATAGCCATAACTTACCTTGTGCTGATGAAGATACGGTCAAAAAGATGCGTTCGGGGCGTAGGGTTAAATTTCCCGGCTATTATCGCCCGTAACCCGGTCTCTAGGGGAGGGTGGTGTAGTGGCAACAACTACAGTTTAAAACCTACTTTCTACAAATTCTCTATGATAGTGAGTGACGTTTAAAAAAGGTATAGAACGTAGACAGAGAATTCTCTGTCTACGGTATAGAACTTCAAAATTAAGTCAAGGAAAATAAAATAATTTTACATGTTAACTCGCTTCTGATTTTTTACTCCTTCTACTAATTTATCTCACCAAATTGGTGACTCCTATTAAAATATGTTTGCAAAGTACCCCGAACACAGGGATTAAATTCCCTAGTGCGGGCGTAGTCTTTAAAAAAAAGCTGGGTGATATGCAAGATTCAATCTTGGAAATTACACCACGCATAATGAGACCCACTCATACTATACAACACTGGTAGTAATAGTAATTTATTGCGTCAAATAACAAGTTTAACCTTAGAATTTGGTTGATAGTACGTATCTAATACCATAATGGATTGCAAATAATGTCAAAGTTACAAATCCACTTTCACATTATTTGCTCATACGCTTTGATTAAAACCGATACAATTTTTTTCCATCAAATTACAATATCGGTAGTTAAATCACACATAGCTGTTACGTTCTAAGTACTGTTATTTATATATTTTTTGGAATATACATATATATTGTGAATAACGTATGAGAGTGAAACGAAATCTTTTTAATTCGATGACGAATTTTATTCAAATTTTTAAATAAAAATTGGTAAAAAAACTTTTTAAGTTAAACGGTTTTATGTTAAACATACATGTTTAAGATATGTACTAAAAGCTATAAAATATTAAAATAGATACGGTCGTGGACATTATAAACATGCATAGACTAGACTAAAATAAAACCGTGGGGCACGTCAATTGTCTATAATTATCGTATAAAATGTGCGATAGAAGAATCGTTTAATTCGTCGTTAAGCAGTTGGCCCACCGATGGTGATGGATAGTTTATCGTTGAACGTTCACACTGCTGGCTCGCTTCACTACTCGTAGTTGATCTTTAATCGACAAAAAGTATGATTAAAGTAAACACTCGCTCAACACTATGAAACCCTAAAACTTGCTTATCGAGCTCGCTAGCTTGTTTCCACATTCTAGCCCTACTTGCGACTACTCGTCCATCGTTGTCGGTTGAACAACTGTCTTATTAACGCGTGACACTACAAAACGAACATTTTCAACGATTGTAGACAATTGACGTGCCCCACGGTTTTATTTTAGTCTAGTTATTTTGTTCCCACGGGTACTGGACATTTAAACGGTCAACCCCCCTAGAGGTCCAATAAAGGGGCAAGGCTATGTACAACAAGATACGCCTGAGTCTTAAGGGGAAAACGCTAACGACATATCATTTTTGGTATCATCACTTGGGTGGTGTACCGATAACGAAGTATCATTTTTAGCCACCCTAACGCCACACAGTCCTCAACACGATACAAAATCTTGACTTGGGTGGTGGATTGAGGCTGGATTAATCAGATACCTACATTTCAGTTTCTATTATAATACGCCATTTTGTGGCAGCGCCGATCTTAAAATTTTGAGGTTGTATAGTGCACTGTTACTCTACTTGTCAAGCCCTTTCATTTGATACCCATATTGATGGGATTGATAAAACCTAGGTTATCCGCTATTTTGAAGAGGCGGCCATCTTGGATTTCAATTTTGTATAGTACATTGTATTCTACTTGTTGAGCCCTTTCATTAGATACCCGTATTGTTGGGATTGATAAAACCTAGGTTATCCGCCATTAAAACCTAGGTTATCTGCCATTTTGTAGAGGCGGCCATCTTGGATTTCAATTTTGTATAGTACATTGTATTCTACTTGTTGAGCCATTTTATTTGATACCCATATTGTTGGGATTGAAAAAACCTAGGTTATCCGCCATTTTGTAGCGGCGGCCATCTTGGATTTCAATTTTGTATAGTACATTGTATTCTACTTGTTGAGCCCTTTTATTTGATACCCATATTGTTGGGATTGATAAAATCTAGGTTATCCGCTATTTTGTAGCGGCGGCCATCTTGGATTTCAATTTTGTATAGTACATTGTATTCTACTTGTTGAGCCCTTTCATTAGATACCCGTATTGTTGGGATTGATAAAACCTAGGTTATCCGCCATTAAAACCTAGGTTATCTGCCATTTTGTAGAGGCGGCCATCTTGGATTTCAATTTTGTATAGTACATTGTATTCTACTTGTTGAGCCATTTTATTTGATACCCATATTGTTGGGATTGAAAAAACCTAGGTTATCCGCCATTTTGTAGCGGCGGCCATCTTGGATTTCAATTTTGTATAGTACATTGTATTCTACTTGTTGAGCCCTTTTATTTGATACCCATATTGTTGGGATTGATAAAATCTAGGTTATCCGCTATTTTGTAGCGGCGGCCATCTTGGATTTCAATTTTGTATAGTACATTGTATTCTACTTGTTGAGCCCTTTCATTTGATACCCATATTGATGGGATTAATAAAATCTAAGCTATCCGCCATTTTATAGCGGCGGCCATATTGGATTTACAATGAAACAGAATTCATTTAATTGTATTGTCACCCGAACTAGAAGTGTGTATCAAATTTCAGATGAATCGGTCAACAGGAAAGGGGTCAAATTTCAGTTACTAAATTTGACCCAAGAATAAATAAAAAAACAAACGGGGTAAGCTAAATAAAACCGTTTAAAAAAGAAGACAATGAAGCGATATACAGACCTTTATTGACTTAGAACTAAGTTTCTCTGATCGACGACCATTTGTTCGTCATCATCTTGGTTTATATATACCCAGATATTACAACATACTAATATTCGTAAGATTTGGGTTATGTCGTCATTTCTCACTAGTTTACCGTCCCATATAAAGTACTGTAGTAGTAGTGGGTAATGTAATAAGCAACATCGTTGCATAGTAATGGTATATGCATATATATATCTACGTACTATTATATGTATAAGTGTCAGTTGCCTATAGAAAATTAACGCGCACTTTCTTGATTAAGTGCAGAAATCGGTCCCAAAGAACTCAAATAGTTGTAATAAATTTAAAAGTAAAAACGAATAAAGAATGCTAGATGAGAAGAGATATCTTATAGAGTGGAAGAGGAGATCTATTTTAGGCACTCGGTATTTCCCGATACTAACAAGTAAAACACCATAAAATATTAAAGCAGATGACATCAAGGAGGAAATGTTAAGGCAGACCAACTTACATAGATCAAGTAAAAAAAAAAGACAATGCGTGGCAATCTTTGGGGATTGCTGATAGAAAAGAAAACATTTTGTTACGCTTCTAATCTAAATAATCTACAATACAATAGCTGATATATATATATATATATATATATATATATATATATAATAGGTCTTTACCTATGAAATTGCCGTTCTGCAGTACTGGCCATTTCAAATCACGCGGTGACGATGATGTGAGTTTCACGCTTTTTGTTCACCAAAAAGTACACATAATACACACTATTAAATATAGATCATGGGAACCGTGCGGTGACGATGACGTGAGTTAAATTTTTTTGCTCCCCCAAATATACACATATATGTATACACAGTATACACATATGTATAGCTCATGGAAACTCATTGCTCATGGAAATTTATTGCAAAATAAAGATTTATTATTATTATTATAAACATTCGGTGACGATTACGTGAGCTTCACGCTATTTGTTCACCTAAAAAGTACACATATAGATCACAGTATACATATAGCTCAAGGAAACTTTCTGTGACGATGACGCGAGTGTCACGCTTTTAGTTTACCCAAAACGTACACATAATACAGATTAGTAGATATAGCTCATGGAAAGCGTGCGGCGACGATGATGCGAGTTTCAGCTGTACCAAGAAGCACATAATAGACACAGTATACATATAGCTCATGGAAACATTCGGTGGCGATGAGGCCAGTTTTACACTTTTAGTTTACCCAAAACGTACACATAATACAGATTAGTAGATAGAGCTCATGGAAAACGTGCGGTGACGATGACGTGAGTTTCACGCTTCTTGTTCAAAAAGTACACAATATACACAGTATACATATAGCTCATGGAAACATTCGGTGACGATGAGGCCAGTTCCACGCTTTTAGTCTACCCGAAACGTGCACATTATACACATTATACAGATACATAGAGCTCATGGAAAACGTGCGGTGACGATGACGTGAGTTTCACGCTTCTTGTTCAAAAAGTACACAATATACACAGTAAACATATAGCTCATGGAAACATTCGGTGACGATGAGGCCAGTTCCACGCTTTTAGTCTACCCGAAACGTGCACATTATACAGATACATAGAGCTCATGGAAAGCGTGCGGTGACGATGACGTGAGTTTCACGCTTCTTGTTCAAAAAGTACACAATATACACAGTATACGTATAGCTTATGGAAACTTTCGGTGAGGACACGTGAGGACCATTAGTTTTCTTTCCCCAAAAGTGTGTAACGCACGTAAAGAAGTTTTCACTTCAAAAATGGGATTGTTTCGAGAACCGCTTACCATAAATAGGGGGAATGAAAGGAGCACATAGCTTCTTATTTGGATATATAGATTATAGTCACCTATTTAATGATCAATATAATATGTATAATATGTATGGTGTATGGATGTAATTTGTGTCCGTCTATTATATGTTTGTAATAGTCCAAGAGCTGGCACGCATTTTTGGGTAGGTATTTGAGGCAAGCTGAAAACTTGTCCTATAGCTCTTCAGACACACCCCAACACGGAACTGCAGACCTGGCTGGCGGGTAGCGGGTCTAAACCAACCCCTAAATTTTTGAATTTTTTTTTATTGAAAAAATGTATTTGAGGCAAGCTGAAATTTTGATATGTTGTAGTTTAATGTTTATACAATACATAAATAACATTCTGTCAAAATTTCAAGTTGCCTCAAATACATTTTATCGATTTTTTTGCAAAATATTTTTGCACACGCCTGGCATTGCTAAAGACCCGACAGAATCGCCTGTCTTTTTTTTGTATTGTATAAACATTAAACTACAACATATCAAAATTTCAGCTTGCCTCAAATACATTATTAGGTTAAAAAAAATAATTAGAGGTTGGTTTAGACCCGCTACCCGCCTGCCAGGTCTGCAGTTCCGTGTTGGGGTATGTCTGAAGAGTTATAGGACAAGTTTTCAGCTTGCCTCAAATACCTACCCAAAAATGCGTGCCAGCTCTCCTACTATAAAGTACCCCGCAACACAGGGATTAGCTTATACGGTGCAGGCGTTGTCTTTAAAAAAATAATCTTTTATTTAATTGCCTCGTTGGCCTAGCTAACGGTTGGTCCAAGTAAGCTGTGAAAATTCAGCAGAAATGTAATATTTTCCCTCTCTTAATAATGTATAACATGACCTTCTTTTACTTCTATTACCCTCCTCTAGGTATACCATTTAACGTATATATATTGGGTTGTAAAATCCTGTTAACTCCCAGGGCTAAATTAAACGCGTAAATCAATTTAGTTACACGTATACTTAGTAAGCAGCGGGGCGTCTCGGCGGCAAGGCGCCGCGGCGGCCTCCCGCCGCCACGTCGCCGACGCGACCTTGTCGACCCCACTAACTATCTCAAGGATACATGAAGGAAATCTTGAGAAAAAAAAAATTTGTGTGTACTTATGTACACGCGTTAGAAGTTATACTTCTTAATATACAACTTTAACATAGTTATCAATTTTCATACCACCTAGAACTAACTTCATGCTGTTAAATTTTTTGGTGTCGGTGTGCGCGCGCATCGTAAAAATTCACTCTCATCATTTTTCTCCATCGCGCCAAAAGAAGTATAACTTCAAAAATAATGCACTATACACAACAATACACAGTTTATTGAAACTGATATGTTTGGCGAAAAATATTAATAAACTAATAAACAAACTTCGTAACCAACCAACAAAAAAGTTAACAGTAGATTTTTTTCATATATTAATAATAATAATAATGTTCATTTATTTTCTCTCAAAAAGGCAAGTACAGTATTACAGTATCATGGTAGGGGTTCACACTTAGACCTTAGTGAGAGCTGGAGTCTGTACTAGGTTCGAAACCTGTATGACAAATCTCCAGGCTCTCCTTTTGGTAATAATTATCGTATGGGCAGTAGTTACTCTAATTTCAGAGTTATTCAAGCCGCTTAGGCCTCTGACATGGCTTAACGACTGTTGCCTAATAGATAGATACAACCGAGACCGAGAACATAATGTGCCTTCCGAAGCACGGAGATACTTAGAAATTAAACCACGGTGGCGGTTAACCATCTATGGACTGACCGCGAGCCTAGTTGCTTAACCTCACCAATCACTTGAGCAACTGGCCAGTGAGAGCATATTACTAAGAGGTCGGGTCAACATATAGGCTAATATTATCACGCTATCACCTACGGGGGAGGAGCTGTGATAATTTATAAAATGTTAGCGGGTAAACCGCGGGGCACAGCTAGTATTTTATATAACTCCAAAATAGGATGTGCCTGTATCACGATCCTGTGCAAACATTGTTTCAAGCTCGTAATAAATGTTTTATCAAACAAACAAAACAGTTAATGTTTCTATCATGCGGAGGTTGTGTTTACTTTATATTACCCGAGAGTTTGGGATATTTGCTTGAAAAAAGTCGAATTTACCTACCATAGTAAAATACACTGACAGACTCATTAACGTAGATAATATATAAATACCTACACAAGTTTAAAAATGGTTTAAAAGTGATAATGGGATTTTCTGGCAAGAACAACTCCAAATTATTTTAAAGGCTTTGCCCGCACTAGGGATGCTAATCCCTTTGTCGCGGGGTAGTTTCTTTACAAACATGACGGACACAAATTACATCCAGACTCCGTACAACTAATTATGGGTCACCCAAATAGTTGACCGGCGCGGGAATCAAACCCGGGACACGACGCGGCTAGGCGACTGTCTTAGCCACTGCACTACACGTGCAGCCTAAATCCTGAAAAATATACCATTTTTGAGCATTTGAGCTGCTATTAGGCGCATCTTGTGCCTCTGTGAGCACGTAATACCGTATTATAAAATCATCGATCAAATAAAGCCTCAGACTTTTCTTTGATACTTTCTCTGACTTGAAACAGCCGAATATAAATTTCTTTCAAACAGTTGATAGGTATAAAGTAACTTTTAGTATAGGTACGTTATTGATCGTACTAAAAGTGGCAATGGTCTATTCTATCTCGTTCCAACAAAACTAATTTCGATATAATCCTATTTGCAATAAAACTTTATTTTAGGTTTTATTATGTAAATGTAATGTAAAAAACTTGAGAGGTGTCAAGGGACACCCGGATGGAACGAAGTTATTTCTTATTATTTATTATGTACAAAAAACCTGTATACACTCAACAAAAATAATCGTCGCGACACCACACTGTTCAATGCGAAATAGAAATGAAAATATCTGGCTTGCTTTCTATAAGAGAGAGAGAGAGAGACAGACAGAGAAACATGCGCACGCCGCACAGCTGCAAAAAGTGTCGTGACCACTTTTCGTAAGAATTTTTTACATCTAGCCCCCTTTCACAGCGCGCGATAAGGAACTTCGTTCCAATAAGCGACACTTTGGACCTTTTCGACTAGTATTGCACTTAGGAGAGGAATTTTACTAGTTCTAACAATACCCTGTCTATTTATTGTATCTACAATACAGAGAGATGTAATGAACTTGCATTTAGTTAAGTTGTATAAATCTGGAAGTCGCTGGATGCGGATACCGCAAGACCGGCAATTGTGGGAAGCCTTTGTCCACCCGTGGGCGTCTTTCGGCTATTATGAGAAATTAACTTTATAACAGCACTGATGGAAACTTTCGTTAACTTATAAATCAGGCGCAAGTAAATTTAAAAAAATTAGAGCCTACATTATTGATTGTACGAAAAGTGACAGTGATGTAAACTCCAACGAAGCACATTTTATATCATTCCATCTACAATAAGAGTTTTCTTATATTATATTCATATAGATATTCAGTGATTGTGCAACTCCAGGAATCTATAAGAGTCGGAATCGGAAAAATCCTATAATCATAATATGGCTTTTCAAGAATATGTGAAATAATATGCTAAAACATTTAGACGAGCCTGTTCTGCTGCTAAATCTTTGTACATAAAAAATATACTTAAATCTTCTACAAATATGATTAAAACTACTTGGAAGATAATCAGTACCTTCTGAGACAGGTAAAACAAAAATACGTAGTCGTAATTTTAACTTAGTAATAAATAACATAGATATTAAAGGCGATTTGGAAATTGCGACTGAGTTTGAAAAAGAAAATGTGAGCCGTCACGGGACGCCTGGCAGATGTGAAACATCGACATTATTTTGTAAAAGTAATATGCAGAAGTCGAAGTCGAAGTCGACGTCGAAGTCGAAGTATAAGTCGAAGTCGAAGTATAAGTCGAAGTCGATGTCGAAGTATAAGTCGCAGTCGAAGTCAAAGTCGAAGTCATGTCGAAGTCGAAGACGAAGTCGAAGTCGAAGTATAAGTCGCAGTTGAAGTCGAAGTATAAGTCGCAGTCGAAGTCGAAGTATAAGTCGCAGTCGAAGTCAAAGTCGAAGTCAAGTCGAAGTCCAAGTAGAAGTCGATATCGAAGTCGAAGTCGAAAAGAACATATTGTGATAGGACCTAAAAAAAAAACCACGGCATGCGTCGCCACGCCAGAAATCAGTTATACGTGCGGCTATAGATATTTCACATCAAAAATTTATGAAGTATGCAAAGATCGTGACAAATCGAAATCCGTTGTCTCTGCCTACCCCTCTGGGAAACAGGCGTGAGTCTATGTATGTATGTACATCAAAAATTTTCGAATTTTCCAGTCGTTATTACTCTTTCATGTTCTATATCTGCTGAGCAGATGCTCAAGCAAAGCGTAGGGTCTTGTGACATAGATTTTGAATTTTAGGTGGTTAGCCCTAAAGATATTTTAAACGCTTTCAAGAGTATTAATATGAAAAACACAAAGGATCTGTGGGGTCTATCTGTTAAGAATGTTTCATCAATTATTACTATAATCGCCCCACACTTAGGTAGGTACTGTGTTCAATTGCTGTGTTGCATCAGGTGTATTTCCTGACTTAATAAAGTATTGTTAAATCATTCCTTTGATTACTTCCTTTTCCTTTAAAACTGGTGATACTTCAGACCCTTAAAATTTTTGACCTGTTTCCGTGCTGCACTTGGTAAAATATTTGAAAAGCCTATGCTTAGCCAGTTGCTCAGACACTTTAATATACATAATTTACTACACCGGAAACAGTTTGGATTCACAAAGGGTTGTTCAACCATAGATGCAGGGGTCAATTTATTAAAAAGTATATTCGCAGCTTGGGAAGACTCACAAGATGCATTAGGTATCTTTTGCGATTTGTTCAGAGCGTTCGATTGTGTTCATCATGATACTCTGGTCAGAACAAGGCTCTCGAACTTCTGACTTCTTACTTGGGCTATGGAATTCAGAAGGTCGAAATAAACTGTAAAATATCTCCGGGATCTCCAGTGGTAATGGGCGTCCCACAGGGGTCAATTATTGGCCCATTTTTGTTTTTAACTTTTATAAATGACTTACCTTACTATGTAAGGGATAAGCATGAAATGGTGTTGTTTGCAGATTACACTTCCTTGACGTTCAAAATAAACCGAAAATTAAGCAATTTTGACGATGTTAATTACGAAATCTCTAAAGTTGTTCATTGGTTTAATGCCAATAATCTTGTGCTTAATGATAAGAAAACTAAAGTCATAAAATTCACTACACCGAATGTATAACAGGCGACAACCAATGTACAACTTAAGGGAGCTAGGTTGGACCCTGTTGAATTAGCTATGTTCTTGGATATCACTTTTGACTCCAAGCTACAATGGAGCCCACAAATAGAAAAACTGACCGGCAAATTAAGTTCAGCAGCATATGCAGTTAAAACTATTAGACGGCTGACTGATGTTGACACAGCTAGAATGGTTTATTTCATTTATTTTCATAGTTTAATGTCCTATGGAATTCTTCTCTGGGGTAGCTCTGCTGAGATTAACACCTTAGTTATATTGCGAAAAAGAGCTGTAAGAGCTATCTATAATCTTGGCCCGAGAGTGTCTCTAAGAGAAAAGTTCAAAGAGGTTACCATTCTATCTGTACCATTTCAGTATATATATGAAAACCTACTATATGTGCAGAAAAATAACGAATCCTTCTTTAAAAGGAGTGATACACATATTGTTAATACTAGATATAAGAATAATCTCATATTGCATACTATCCGTCTCCACAAAATAAGTAACTCTTTTATGGGGCAATGTATAAGATTCGATAATAAACTTCCCAATGATATTAGAGAATTGTCTACGAATAAGTTTAAAAGAATTATTAAAGCCAAATTGTTTAGCAGGCCATATTACAAATTTTATGATTATTTAAGGGATAAAAGTGCTTGGGATTGAGTTGTTCTGAGTCAACATATCGAGCATATATTGTGTTTGCCTACTAAATAATTACTCTAATTGGACTAAATCCCGTGTTCATGCCCGCTTGAGTATGTTTCGCCGGACCGTCTCAACTGGGTCGTGTTGAAACCGGTAGTAGATGAACCCACTGAGTTTGTTTCGCTGGGTCTTCTCAGTTGGGGCGCATTGGATCCGGTGGTAGCATTAAAGCGCGACCGTCGTTATTAACACAAGGTCCGTCATAATAATAATACCTTTAATATAGACAGAACCATTGACAATATGTAGTAAAAATATTAGACTTAAACTAGATAATTAAACATAATCTCTTGACAATAACTTGATACGAGCTAGCTAAATATCATTTCTGTAATAAAATAAATTTTATAAATGTTTTGATACAAGATGTACCTAAATATCTATGTTACTAGAAATAATATCTAATGTATACAACTATATTACTACAAACATGTTCTGACTATTTACAAGCGCTTTTTTAAAGTCTACGTGAATAAAAACCTTTTTTATTTATTTATTTAACACACATGATTATAATTAATCTTAAGTATATTTTATTTTAAAAAAGTATTCCTACTGAGTTTTCTGGCAGTGTTTCTCAGATGCACTTCACGGTAGGTAAAAAAAATATGACAATTCCACATAAATATAAAATTTTTACGGAATAAATAATTTTTGACTTTGACTTGACTTAGTATTATAACTATCAAGTAAATTATGTAGGTTAATAATGAAGAAAGGCGTTTCGTTAGAACCTCTCATCTATTTTATTGACCCTACAGATTATAATTCTGTAGGGTCAATAAAATAGATATAGGTCACAATTTTTAAAGGACAAATTATAAACCATCTGGAAAAGAAATACAATTTTAAGGGTTCATAGTCAGACTATTCGTTTAGATTATAGGTAGCGTTTAGTAGTGTCTGTTTTCACTAGTAATTTACGTTAGTAGAGATATTTACTTCACTAATGCAGATGACGCTTTGACCGACTGCATTATGCAGTGTCAGTGTCGCAATACGAGTACGAAAACGAAGTGAAAATTTGACACTTACCTTAGATAACAAATCAGTTGAACCGTCCATAGCCTTTATCGTAGAGTTGCGATGTAGTAGTACCGTAGCAGCATCGTAGCAGAAGCTACGACGTAGTGTGTGACAAACTATCTATACATATAATAAAATCGTAGGTAAGTCAAAACTGTACATTGAATATTTTTTTTAAAGGATACTTGGGGCGTGATCTACAATCGATATCGAAGCCAAAAATATAGTTTTTTGAATTTTTGTCTGTGTGTCTGTTTGTCTGTATGTATGTCCGGGCTAAACTCAAAAAGTACTGCATGGATTTACTTAAAATTTTGCATGAATATTACTAAGAGGTCGGGTCAACATATAAGCTACATATTATCACGCTATCAGTTACAGGGGAGGAGTTATGATAATTTTTAAAAGTTAACGCGGGTAAAACCGCGGGGCACAGCTAGTTCTAGAATAAAGTGATATAAATGATTTTTTTATCGGTGTAATAATAATATATTTGGATGATTTATCTAACTGAATATATAAGCAGAGTACTTCCTCCATCACGTAACAAATATATCTTCAAATTTTGGCATATTGATCAGCAAATTCCACCCATTCAAATATAATGCTTACGACGTAAAATGAAAAAAGATAAAAGGGCGAGCACAAAAGGCTTTGAGTTCAAGGGTAACTTTATATAGACCTTAATTTAACCGGTCGTGTTTTTTGGTATAGAGACCACATTTTATCCAAAACTTTGAATTTCATACCTAATTCATGTCCGATTAGATGTTTTTATTATTAATTATAAATAAATAGAAATAATGCATTTAGTGTGCATTACAAAACAAATAAGTATCGAGTTTTGCGAAATTCAATCATATTATTATTATTTATTTAAATTTGAGTTCTTGATTGTTTGGAATAAAATTTAGATAGGACCATCACGAAAGCACATTAGTACTTATTATTGACGGTATAACACTTAAAGACGGTAAACGCATAAATAATGCTATACAGTACATACGGTGTACAGTCATTTTACAAAAAAACGAGCTCAAAAAGTACTTCCTTCGCGAACGCCTTCGAAGGTTTCACTCGTCGATAGTCTGATTGGAGTTTTATGGACTTGACAGCAAAAGCTTTTATGTACCAATAAAAGCTAAAAGGGTTCTAACCATGGATTTCGTATTTGGTACAAGTACAAATTACTAGATCGGTTTGTATTTTCCTTATTCTCGTAATTTTTATAAAAACGTGTTTGTATCGCGAGACAGTTTTTAAAACTTATAGTCGTGGGATGTAATATGTTTCAGTATCTATTTTTAGCAGGTGTTGTTTTTTTAAAAAAGCTTGATAAACCTTGTTCAAATATAATAATAAACGTAATACCTTCTATAAAACACTACTTATTTAAAGTTATACATTTTAAAAGTGAGTTAATATTTGATAAACACACCCGTCAGTAGCGTTTCAAATTTATTATTAACCAAATTATTAAAAGCTTTGAAATATTAATAATATTGGTTGAGATCTTAAAAAGATAAAGTTAATGTAAACTCATAAATTCTTGAAGCGAGTTAAGATTTAATAAACGAGTTCATTGTTGGACACTCGGGGTGTGCTTTGAATAATTTTATGCTAGTTCAATTAAAATCAACCGAAAAATATTGTTCGTGCCTATAAAAAAGATTCAATATATTTTCATCAATTAATGCCGAGAAACTCAATCACTAAGTAAGTAGTAAAACATTTCGGGTGTAATGATTCTTCCGTTTTGATATGAAGGCGTACGCTTTTTAATAAACCATAATTGACAGTTTGTAAATGATGGTCTATTAAATAGATGAAATATTTTCGATTAACTGCGATGATAAAAGTCATAATAAATTAAATAAATGGTGTGTCGGTGTTATTTATTTTAAACATAAAAAAGCACACATTTAATAGACGCTTCAATAACACTGGTACTCCTTTTATTCGAAAGCTGATCTTAGGTTATGTACAGTATAGTTATTAAAAAAAACTGAGTTATGAAAATTATTTAATACTATTCTTTATAAATTTAATCATATTACCGAGCGTAGTGAATTAAGCTAAAGCTAAATTATGCATGTTTATTTAATTTAAACTTGACAAAATAATTTGGACCTTTTTTATCGATAGTTTTATTCAAAGTTATTTATAAATAACTATTTCTTAAAATTTACAAAAAATATCGACTATAACAGCTTCTACAAAAAACGTAGATACAAACTAAAGGCAAAATCTGTTTTATCTTGGTACAAATTGGAAAAACTAAGTGGACCTTCTTTGTGCATTTAAGTGGGAAGGGCTGGCAGACCGGAAACACGCGGGCTTGTCAAAGAGCGAATACACGTTTTAGAGGAGCAGAAAAAAGCTGAGCTCGATACTTAACGCGATGACCGTAAAGCCCGACAACCCGCGAATTTCAATACAGTTATTATGTTGATGGGAAAATCAAGTGCGCTCTCTGCGCACGACAGTTTATTAAGACGATTGGCTATGGCAGCTAAGACCGGAAATCGGTCGGACCAATCATTATCGTTTCCTGGCACTTTTGTCTGCTATCAGACAGTTTTCTAGGTTCTTTTGCTAGGTTCCATCCTGTAATTGGAAAACCCATGCCTGAAGGAGGTAAGGTATAGTTTTATCGCTCATAGATCAACCGAATAAACCAGTCCGTAAAAACCTTAATAACTAAGTAGCTTTTTTGTCGCTGCTTCGCTCTCGAATACTTTTATCCCTCAGGAATACTTTTTTCTAAATGGTACCTTAGCTCCTTTTCTTAGTTAAGTAGTTAAGGCGCGAAAGTGTAAAAAACAACTTGGATTTATAACGCATGTAATCCAGCTATTATATGCTTCTATAGGCTGCGCTGCGGTACATGCAGCTATAGGCGGGCTGTATGCATGTTACAGACTTGTTAGTTGATAGAGGGATTCCGTTTAGATAATACATTTATGTAACTGTGGTCGCACTCATCATCTTTGCTGAAAGACGTACATTGCTATATAAAGGCCATCCCCAAAGATCTCTACAATAGCTGTGGTACGTGCTGCCTCTTCTGGTTCGTGATGGCCATTCATATCCTTTCTCCCCCAGCGATCTTCGGTCGCACCAAATCAACTCGAATAATAATACTGACGAACCATATCGAGAAATATTATTGTTTCACTAGCGCATCTATAAAGTTTATTATCTATGTATCTTAGTGAACCTACAAAATGAACGGAAACTTTATAAAAGTTGTAAAGTAATTATCAGTAAGCCGCTTAATTCCCAGCAAGATAATGGATTACGTTAAAATTACTACAATGTTAGCCTTTTTTGAAGTAAAACTTCTTTATGCCTATATCTTCTTTACTCCCCAAGTCAAGGAGTAACCTGGTGAACGCATCACAAGAGCGTTGCGAAAAGTGTTTAAGAAGCTAACGGAAGTTGAGAGGGAAACATTGTTGCGAGAGTGACCTTCGTATATTACTTTAGAGGCAAGAGAGAGAGAGAGAGAGGAGCGAACACACATTTTTCTTTATCCCTTTTCTCATAGCCAGTTTCTTAAATTTTACTTTAGTCATGTCGTCTAAAGTACACCATCACCATCACCATTCACATTTTTTATGTAAATATGTAGGGGTTTCAATGAAAACATTCCATATATTTTCTGGCAATAATACATCTAAATGACTGACATTTTAAACTGCATTGCTGCTGTATTAGTGCCCCCAATGCTTTGTCATGATGCGAAGAATCCTGTTAGATCTTCAAAATGGACTTCGATATCTATGGTAAGTCATAATAGTGCGCACATTACTTTGGGTAGCCTATTAACTTAGTAGGTTTTAGTGAATAATTTCAGAACTCTGTCTCTGCGTGTGTTATGGTAAACAGCGCATACATATGTATGTTGGAACTATGAATTTTAGACAGACATGTAAATGACAATTTATTACATTATTTTGCATGAAGTAACAACCATTACATTTTTTCCTATTAATAGAAGTTTGGTAATTTATATGTAGAAGACTATTTACCGCATTCACTAATTAGCTATTCTGCGAAATCTCAACTAATCCATAGTAGAGTTTCACGATTGACGAATTAACGCACATTCTATTTCGGCCATAGCGGCCAATCTCAGTGAAGATTACCCCTATATACACAAGTATTTGCGCAAACATATGGGGATTCTATATTCCATAACTCTCATCTCCGATGGGACGACTAGCAACATTTCCACCAAGAGACGAGGTAGAGAATAGACGGCTTTAGGTGTTCTCCAAGACACAGGGATGGAAATACGTGTACATCCAACTCCTAGATTTCGGGCTGATACTAAGAATATTTTTACAGAAAAATCCCAATATCAATTTAAGATTTGAATACGGGTTCTTATTATCAGCCGTTGAACACACTGCTGACCAACGCACCTGTTAATGGCTATCTATACAATTAATACGAAATCCCGATTCCCTTACTGACGGACTCATCAAATCCCAGTGTAAAATCTTTGGATTTAGGAAGATTAAATTTTGCCCAGGGATCCCTTTTCTAATCATGACAGAGATTAACGCCAGCCATATTAAAATAGCCATAACGATACTAACTTAGTACTCATACCTACAACTGTGATATAATTCGTATTCTATGAGCTGTTTTTTTAGGTTTGCTAAATACGAAACATGTATGACGTACGTACCCTGAACTACAAGTAGGTACGCTTATTTATTTTTATTTATAGTAGTTTATTTCCACGAAACAGCACGGAGTTTAAACTCGTCAAGACAAACGTCAAATCCGCGGCGCTTAACCGACGCAGACACCATGGCTTGTCTGCGGGTCGAGCGCCACATCCTCACTAGCAAATCTTGGTGCAGCACGTGTAAATTGTTATGCAGGGACAGCAGCATCCACCGCAGCCACCGCCGCAGGGACCGCAACAAACGTGGTACGTGTTTCTTGTTTTGATTGTTCCATAAAAGTGAGACCACCCGCACTAAGAAAATAAAAGCCATTGGAGGAGACTGCAATCAAAGGGCACAAAGTACTCCCAGACTCATTACAACCACACACAGACCATGGAAATAATTATCCTGGGAGCTACCACCAAATTCACCGGTTATCGTCGTTGTGATCAGCGTCCAAATAGATGAGGGTTAAAAATTACTAAATCATTCATTCAATCGGCTTCCATGAGCACATTGTGACGTCACAAATGGTCTGGAATTGAATTTTCAACGTTGAAGCCGCCATCATGTATTTGAACACTGTGCGGAGATCGAGCCTGAAACACGAGGGCCCCGAGGTAGTAGTAACCTTAACCACCACCAAGCCAAACGTGCAGTCGACATGATATTTATATTCAGGGACGGTAATTACGCCGGCAGAGTCGAGGTGATGCATGCATTATGGAGTTTAATCTAACTTAATACACTCTAGGTAGTTTTATAGACCGTGTAAATGACAAACCATTGAAAACAGATATCATTCTTTAGTAAACCTTTTGGTCCCCGTGTTGGAAAGATATTTCAACAGATTTTTATAAAAGAAGATTATCAATTATTCTTTGTTTATTTTCGTATGTATTTGTGATTTGCTCCGTTGTTTGTGAAATGATTTTTTAATCGACGTGAAATGTTTTCTCGTTGGCCCCATATATGTTCATGCTGTCAAATGTATCGGGAATTAATTAATTAATTCTCATTCCTAATTCAATTAATTATTTTTTGCCGCTTAGTTGGCACAACCTATATTGCCGAGTATTTAAGGAACGAACTGTCATTTAGTTCGTTTACAGTGCTTGATTTTGTTAGTTCATCTAAAGTGTGTTTTGCGGATTTCAATATGGGTATTATATGTGCATGCATGCATGGATAATATGTGGACACACAATATATATATGTCTAAAAAATTATGTTACATAAATGGAATTTCGCGTGAAATTAAATTCAGAGTCGCTGAAAATGTTAAAAAAAGCTCTTGTAGAATCGACTTTGTCTGTAAGAAATAGTAACTGAAAATCCTCATTTAGGTTTGAGAAAGGTAGCTGTTGAACTTTCTGTGTCGCATGAATCGATTCCTACCATTTTAAACGAGCGCTTGGGCGTGAAACAATTCGTACCCCTTGTGTACGAGTCTGGTCTGGAGTTTCTTTTTTAATGAAACCCATTATTCCTTGTTTGATTGTAAAACGAAGAACGTAGTATCCGTAAGGTATCTTTAGGCAGTAGTAGAATTAAAAGCAACTATATTTTAGATATATAAAACGTGACTGAGTCTCAAATATGGAAATGTTCAAATGCAAACAAAAACAGATGAATGGATTTGGTTGAATATTGAAATGGAGATAGATTACTATACCATGAGGTAACTTATCGCAGTAAATTTGTTGTAGTCTATGTGACTACCATGAATTTGATAGGAACAGCTAGGAAATGAATATCTCGGGACAACTAACACATTGCCATCTGATCCGAAACTAGACAGAGCCTCTACAGTGGCAACCAAATAACTAATAAAAATATTAATATATTTTATAAATAAATGCATATTCTACTATCCTACTAATATTATAAATGTGAAAGTTTGTGAATATGGATTTATAGATGTATGCATGTTTGTTACTCTTTCACGTAAAAACTCCCGAACGGATTTTGATGAAACTTTGTAGTAAGTAGATTATATATCCAAATAACACATAGGCTATAATTTATAAAGTTTAACACGATTGAAACCATGGGGCACAGCTAGTTATAGACAAATTACATCCAGAGGCAGAAAAAATAATCGTGCTCATCACACAAAAAATTATCTTTGGTGGGGATCGATCCCAAGACCTCTGGCTTAGCAGTCGAGGTCACTAGCAACTAGACAACAGGCCAGTCAAGTTTATTTATTTTCAGGTAGGCTGGCACTTTTACCCTTTACGTTCTTGTTAGTATTTATGAGGCCATCCAGAAATTAACGCATTCAGCGTTGCTACGACCCCCCCCCCCCGCCTGTCACCCGGCTCACTTCATCGCACGCAAAGCAGCATCTAACTGCTAGACAACGTTTCCGTCAAGTTTTGTTATTTTCAGATAGGCTGTCCCTTTACGTTCTTGTTAGTATTTATGAGGCCATCAAGAAATAAGCGGAGTACAAGGAAAGCTATTAAATTAATGCATTCAGTGTTGCTACGACCCACCGCCTGCCGCCTGTCGCCTGCTGCCATTAGTGTCGCCCGGCTCAATTCAGCGCACGCAAAGCAGCATCTAACTGCTAGACAGTGTGTCGGTCAAGTTTAGTTATTTTCAGGTAGGCTGGCACTTTTACACTTCACGTTCTTGTTAGTATTTATGAGGCCATCAAGAAATAAGCGGAGTACAAGGGAAGCTATTAAATTAATGAATTCAGCGTTGCTACGACCCCACCGCCTGCCGCCTGTCGCCTGCTGCCATTAGTGTTGCCCGGCACAATTCATCGCACGCAAAGCAGCATCTAACTGCTAGACAACGTGTCGGTAAAGTTTAGTTATTTTTAGGTAGGCTGGCAGTTTTACCCTTTACGTTCTTGTTAGTATTTATGAGGCAACAAGAAATAAGCGAAGTACAAGGGAAGCTATTAAATTAATGCATTCAGCGTTGCTACGACCCCACCGCCTGTCTGTCGCCTACTGTCATTAGTTTCGCCCGGATCACTTCATCGCACGTAAAGCAGCATCTAACTGCTAGACAACGTGTCGGTCAAGTTTAGTTTTTTTCAGGTAGGCTGGCACTTTTACACTTTACGTTCTTGTTAGTATTTATGAGGCCATCAAGAAATAAGCGGAGTACTAGGGAAGCTATTAAATTAATGCATTCAGCGTTGCTACGACCCCACCGCCTGCCGCCTGTCGCCTGCTCCCATTAGTGTCGCCCGGCTCAATTCATCGCACGCAAAGCAGCATTTTTATTTAACCATATCATGGTAATTTTATTGGAATTGATATAAAATTATTTTACGAGTATGACTCTGTTTCATGAAAACGTTTTATTGCATGTTGCTATGAAAGAAGAATGAGCAAAATGGTACCCGGCTCCAATAGATATGATTGTAGTGTCGTTTAAAAGGTCTTACCAAGAGGAACAATTTTTACTATAGCCGCCACTCTCAAATCTGATTGCGTTTGAAGATAAACGACAGTCTTACTAACTAATAAAAACCCTGTTCCTTCAGTTTCCCTTTGCTTTCCAGGGCCACAGTAACTTCATCGTGGCCCCGGCGATAAACATACATATACGAGTATATAAGTTACCACTTATTTATGTAAGAAAATGAGTACCAAGGTAATATTTTCGGCATTTCCGTTCATGTTTTCTATTAATAACGTTTTTACGTAAGACTTTGCCATGCACTCCTCATTTTAACTCGAGTCCCGTTGCTCCTGAGCGCGGGGTGTGCGCAAGAGCAGCGGGGGAGGGAGAGGAGGGGATCGACTGACTTCAGACGTGTTCGCGTCCTGCGTCAGTCGCTCGTTCGTTTTGCGCTCGTGACGACGTTTAGCTGCTGTTTGAGTTTCTTTTGTGCTTTCATAACTCGGTTTTATTAACTACTGACCCCTGCGCTCCTACTGGACTTGTTACCCGCTCTAATTAACGCTGACCTGTGCTAGTGTTGTGGACTATACTGATTTGCTTTTCGAACTGGAATATCGCAATGGAACGTCTCAACTGTGTAATGTGTCGGCGAGCTTTATATACCAGAAGATACCAACAACATGTTTTGACAACTAATCTGTCAAGAACGCGCCCTGAGTTCGCTGCGTTTATTCATGAACATGCTGTTCTGGAGGTAAGCACCTCCATTATTATAATCAAGGTGTGGTTTTATTTCATCATCCCTTCGTCCGTGCCGTTTATACTCTTAATCTAAGTATAGCACAGGTGCTACCACTTAAGACGGTCATTACCAATAACAATAGATAATGGTTAGCACTACAAAGAAAAGGGCTTATCCTTTCTAACTCGATATTAGCTACCTGGACACTGTGCGCACGTGTGGAGTCATCGGACCTTCGAAAGTCACTTTTATTATTCCAATGCCCTATTATTTTGCATTAGCGTTCCATAAGCTTTATAAGCGCAAACAAGATGGACATAGAGAAATGATTTATGGCCCGACGACTTTGTTGAATCTGCGCTTACTATAACAAAAGTGTTGTTAGGTTACGATCGACACTTTAATATTTTGTATTTACGTGACGTTGTTTTCTCAGTTGTTTAGCTTAGTTCCAAAAAAATATATATTAAATCATATTTTTACTACTTTCAGGTGGTATTCGATGGCACACGACGTGTGTGTCACCGATGTTGGCAGTCCGCTGATAATGCAGTGAGAAGACATGCGAACCCTGCCGTGCCCGTAGCAATGCCTGAAGCAATGCCAGATGCAGTGCCAGAAGCAATGCCGGATGCAATGCCGGAAGCAGTGCCGGATGCAATGCCGGAAGCAGTGCCGGAAGCTGTGCCGGAAGCTGTGCAAAATGTTCAGGAATTTCAAGTTTCAGAGTATACACGTGCTCCAAACACACCACGGCATTGTATATTTAACAACTGTCCAAACGCAACTCGCCATCGAATCCCAATAACAATTAAAACTCACATCTTTTGTGAATATAAGCTTTATATTCCAAATGGTGCAAGAGTGTGTACACAGCACTTAGAGAACAACGTTTGGGATGAGCTACCTCAAACATGTAATGTCACTCATGATTTTAATACAGAACAGTTTACTGACATTTGTGACATGTTAAGAATGGCCTTACAACGTGGACCTCGGCTAGACTTCAACACGAGAGGCGCTTTAACCAACGAATAAATAAGTAGTTTGTAATAAATTCTTCATCATTTATAAAACACAAGCTGTTCCCCGTGGTTTCACCCCTGCTGCTCGGCTCCTTTTAGTCGTAGCGTAGCGATGATATATAGCTTATAGCCTTCCTCAATAAATGGGCTATCTAACACTGAAAGAATTTTTTAAATCGGACTAGCAGTTCCTGAGATTAAAGCTTTATAATAATAAGTATAGATAGTGAGATTACTGCTTTCCAAACGTGAATAGGGACAGGCGCCATGGTAGACGTTTTTCTGCATCAAAATGTCTATTCAATGATATATTAATGAGGACTATTGGAGCGGGTACCACGTTCCATACATTTTTGCCCATTGTTCTTTATATTGGTTTGTTTTTAATCATATAAACAGTGTTATTTAATTGGACATTGAAGATAATTTTATCCACTGTTCAATTAACTAAGTATATATATTTCGTTTATTGATTTCAAAAAAGAAATAAAAAATCCTGGGAAATTATTCACATGCGGACATCTGATTCCAAACTAAGCAGAGCTTGTACTTTGAAAACCAGATAGATAACCGATATATTACTTTTCTTTTATGTAAATATAAACTTACATATTATATAGATAGGAACACTTAGGATAAACAGACATGTTTGTGGGAATCGAACCCATTTGGTCGTTGGTCATAGTTCAACAATTTTTTTATGTCACAGGGTGACAAACGAGCAAGTGGGTCACCTGATGGTAAGTGATCACTGCCGCCCATGGACACTTGCAGCACTAGAGGAGTCGCTGGTGCGTTGCCGGCCTTTAAGAATCAGCAAACAAGTGTTACTGACCCTTTCCCCCCCATCCTGATGAGCTCCCCGATGAGCTCTGGCGACCTTACTCACACGCAGAAACACAATTAAAACAAATTATTAATGCTATTATTAAGGAATGTCTTCTGTAAGGTGGAGGTACTTTCCCACTAGTTAGTCTATGAACGCTGTACCCTACCTCAAATAAAAACTTAATAATTAAATTTTAATTTGTCCTGCCTGAATGATTTCGTTACAAAACTTATTTTCTTTCACAGACTTTCATTTGAGCTTTTCACACAGCCAGTAGATACTAATTTTACTTACAGACAGAGAGAGAAATAATTTATTTTATAACAGTGCTGACTTAATGAAGAGAAGGGGGGTTTAATGTCAGTTTATATGATAGTCGTATAGCTATGCTACTTGAGACATAATTTAAGTTATATTCAAATGTAGACTACTATCGCTCAAAATTTATAAATGGTCCTCAACTAAATACCTCAATTCAAGTTTATGTAAAAATCAAACCAGATAGGTTCCGGTTTAATGTTTTACTTTCGATTGTAAACAGTCATGAATTTTAAAACTTTTGTTTTAAAACTGATTTAAACATGAATAGTTAATTTTAACTTGTTAATCCAGTAATGTCACACGCGACACCCATTGTAATGAAATTAATAATATCTCGGGACAACGTCACACAGATCATCCTAGCCCCAAACTAAGCAAAGCTTGTACTATGGGTACCAGGTGACGATATACATACTTATATAGATAGATAAATACTTAAATACATAGAAAACATCCATGACTCAGAAACAAATATTCGTGCTCATCACACAAATATTTGCACTTACCGGGATTCGAACCCAGGACTACCAGCTGTGTAGGCAGGAGCACTACCAACTAGGCTACGGTGACGGTGACCGTGAATTAAAAAACTGTATTTGGCTTGTGCCCAAAATTTTAAAGCAGTTATCTTAAATCGATTGAGCATAAGCTTTGTGTATAAGTATATAAAATTTCGGACGACACCGTCACAGAAATTCGATTAATCTCATACAGTTTATTACCTGACGCATTTACTGTTTTTTAAACTAATTTCATAATGATGCCTCTAACGTGGCTCAACGATTCTGTTTATCCAAGGTACATACGTAAAAAATGTTTTAATGTACCGCCTAGTATATTCATATACGTATACTACATTAAACCAAAAACACCAATAAAGTGTTATAAGTACCGGGTCCAACCTAATTCTCCGGTACCCTGATTAATTGAGTTCCCGAGATTGAACGAGCGACATCCGTTTCGGAACAATCCTGCTAAATTACATCAAGACAAATTGGACGCCTATATAGCCAATATACGAGTACTTACTTCTTATGAAGGCTTTCGGACTTAATGATGAAAATGTGTCCATGAAAAATTAAGTAAATATAGTCTGCGTTGATTTTGGATATATTTCTATGTAACTGTGACTCTCCTCCTGTTCTTATTATTTATTGATTTTAAGTAAGGTTTTTTTATAAAAATACAATTATAATAATATATGTATAAATTGTCACCTATGTAAAAAGCTTTATGCCTGCTCTATATATTTGAGTGTGTTTATGAGTGGTATCGAGATTCAAACAAGCAAGATTTGTTGCACAATACCAAATAAGTTTAAACAATATTTCTATGCGTTTGGTATTGAGTAGTGAGTACAAACTGTCAAACTCAAACTCATTTATTCGTGTTGTTTTTGGTAATACAGGGTATTAAAATAAACATAGTTCCTCAAAAATCTACCAAAAAAGGCGTACACGTTTGCTTTGATATTATATAGTCTTTACAATAATTTGCTATCGCTTGTATAAACTCAATACCAAATGCCTGGAAATATTGTTTAAACTTATTTGTTATTGATTAAATTTTACGTGGGTTATATTGTATTTTTCAGAAGAGTATCTTACAGAACGGTCGTTCTTGACGGGGGTCGCCGAAATACATATTATTTTTTTTGCTCTCAGAAATTTTATACACAAATAAATGTACGTAAAATTGTCATTTGTTTTATACATGTTTATAGATTCAAATCATAGCTACTTATTATTTAGATATGATCAAAAGTTATTCCATAACAATTGCTATTCTTCCTTATACACTTCACAACTTAATATTACCTGATATTAGTTTTGGAATGGACTTATTTCTCTAGAGAGTAGAGTGCCTTTGTTTTCTGATGGTAACATAATAATACAAAAATCTATGTCTGTTCTTCATTATCTATTTACATATATCGCTTTATTGTATCTACATTGTATATTGACAGCTGTATTTTAGTATACGTCAATCAATTTAGGTTAAGGGCTGTGATTGTGTGACACGAGAGGTTTGACTATGTTCAATGTACGGGTTAGTTACTATGCTTCATGTGTATTGTTCTCAAAAGAATAATTAAATATAAGGATTAATAACAATATTAACAGTAGGAAAAAAATAAAGATACCTAACGTTATTTAAGACCAGTTATTAAAATAATGAAAATGTGAAATTTATACAGCACTTGAGTATTACCATATAGTTGTACTTGTCAAGCTCAAAATGTAGTACATACATAGAGGCTAATACAATATTAAAGTGAAAAAAATTTTAGAGTGGTGTTTGGGCCATAGCTCAGGGAGCCGTTGAAGTAAAAAAACGGAATTCAAAACGAGGGTGTGATCACTGGCACGGACTACCGACACAGGATCACCGTGATTTGGTATGAAGGGGCCAACGCGATCCTCACCGGCGCGGACCCTACCCTAGATAATCTGTGGCTTTCTCTAGCTACCTAGGTGGACGACTCGGAGGAGGAAGCCAAAATGAAACTCTGAGCTTGATTTTTTCGTCTTCTTCTGCCTTTTATTTTGGATATTATATTTTAAATCAGAGAACTTTAATTTTACTCATTTTTAGTTTACACATTTTACAAATAATGTATACAACTATATTACTACAAACATGTTCTGACTATTTACAAGCGCTTTTTTAAAGTCTACGTGATTATAAACCTATTTTATTTATTTTTGACACACAAAAAGATGCTCGATAATACGTAACGATTTTAGGGGGGCAATTACAACCGGTACTACTTACTTTATACCTTCGTACGGTTCACATATATCAGCCTATGATAACGTACTCGTTAGCTATAGTTTTATATAGGTATGCACAAGTTAGATAACTTCTACCACAGGTAGAAGTTATCTAACGGCACGCTGAGCATTAAACTTTAAAGTTATGATTTATGAAGTGAGCAGGGTAAAGTCAGCTGTTACACGAAATGAAAAATTAATTTATGCCTTATTTTTACTGTCTTAATGTTAATTTTAAATTGTATAAGATAATTGGATTTAGATTGGATAAAAACATCGCTATTTTAATAATATTTTCAAGAGTATTTCTACTATCACTAGAAAAAAAATTATAAGTTAAAAACAGTCTTACTCCATTTAATATCAATGTTGTAAACTGTATGTCTGTGTATTTTACATTCAGCTAATTCTCAACTCAACACAGATTTTTGTAGTTTCTGCTAAGTATGCCCATTTGCATAATGGGCTTACTATCTATAACCAGCCTTTTCATATATGAATGTATATACCACAAGATCAGGTACAGGTTATTTTAAAAAATAATACCGTAGACTATTTTGATCTGGAAAATGCCTCAAAGGACCATCCACTACCATCAAAAGTGGAGGATTTCGGTGAAGGATTAAAAAAATCTTTGAATGGGTTCATATAAATTATAAAAATAAATTGTTCACAATTAGTTGCATACGATTGTAAATATGTATATATCAAAGAAGTGTCTTGATATTAAAATGAAGGTTATAATATCTGATCCCAAACTAGGTAAAACTTGTACTATGGCAACCTAATGGATTCCAAACTAAGCAGAGCTTGAACTATGGAAACCAGATAACTGATATACTACGTAATAATATACTACTTTTGATATGTAATTACATAAATATATAGATAATTACACACAGACTCAAAGGTTAATAATCTTTCACATCATTTGCTCCTAAATTTATGAACGCTACTGTAGTACGTGCCGAGTGAGCGAATCGCGCATTATTAAAAAAATAGCCATATGATCCCAAACTAAGCAGAGCTTGAACTATGGAAACCAGATAACTGATATACTACGTAATAATATACTACTTTTGATATGTAATTACATAAATATATAGATAATTACACACAGACTCAAAGGTTAATAATCTTTCACATCATTTGCTCCTAAATTTATGAACGCTACTGTAGTACGTGCCGAGTGAGCGAATCGCGCATTATTAAAAAAATAGCCATATGATCCCAAACTAAGCAGAGCTTGAACTATGGAAACCAGATAACTGATATACTACGTAATAATATACTACTTTTGATATGTAATTACATAAATATATAGATAATTACACACAGACTCAAAGGTTAATAATCTTTCACATCATTTGCTCCTAAATTTATGAACGCTACTGTAGTACGTGCCGAGTGAGCGAATCGCGCATTATTAAAAAAATAGCCATATGATCCCAAACTAAGCAGAGCTTGAACTATGGAAACCAGATAACTGATATACTACATAATAATATACTACTTTTGTTATGTAAATACATACTTATATAGATAATTACACACAGACTCTAATGTTAATCATCTTCCCATCCTTTGCTCATAAATATATGTACGCGACTGTACGTGTCGTGTGAGCGAATGGCGCATTAATCAAAAAGAGCCATCTGATTCCTAACTGAGCAAAGCTTGAACTATGGAAACTAGATACTGATATACTCTATAATAATATACTACATTTGTTCCGTAAATACATTATTACACCCAGACTCGAAGGTTAAAACCAGAATGTCAATCTGTCACTTCATTTGCTCCTAAATTTATGAACGCGACTGTACGTGTCGTGTGAGCGAATGGCGCTCACTGAAATGTTGATAATATTTACACGTACTTCTTCCTTTGCATATTTAATCAGTTTACTTAACCGAGTAATGAACCTCAAACACTCTCTCTCATACAGATCGCATAAAATATTAATGATTTTCTTACACTTAGGCCATGCTCTATATTTAATATGTAGCGCTGGGTTGTTTTCATTTATTTTAAAATGGTAGAGCTTCTCTCATTTCTTTGTCACTACGGTACTACCCCAGACTGTCAAATTTTCCCAATTTAAAGAGAACCTTTGTGATAAAGTTGAAAATCTATAAAAGAAATTTGACAGATTGGGGTAGCTGCATGTGCTGGCGTCCTTACTATATTACACATAAGCTTTGGTATGTTTATGAAAAAACACCCGTCAGCTATTTATTTGTCATTCTTGTCCTACTAATATTATAAATACGAAGTTTGTGAGAAGGGATGGATGTATGGCTGTTTGTTACTCTTTCACGCTAAAACTATACGAAACAGATTTTTATGAAAGTTTGTAGTAATATAATTTATATATCAATAATAACACAGGTTATAATTGATTATGAAGTTTAACGCGGTAAAAATCAGTTTTGCTTGTGCACAAGCTAATGACTATTCTTTGTTGACATTCTGGTCCACATAATTTTGCACATACAACATTTTGATAATATGTCTTTATTATCAGATTTTTCTGATCTACAAGCTAGCTGATCTACTTAACACATAAAATGTAACCAGTTTGTTAAATACATAAAAAATGTAATAGGTATCCTCCAAAATGTGTCAGCTGATCGACATTTTTGTATAGGACGTTATTATTTTTTTTGTGTAACTATTTAACACGATCATAACATTAACATTTTTTTTAAATGGAGCTCTAAAATTGAGGTTAGAGAGGTATATGAACATAAGGAAGATGATTAAAAATGTAAGCAAAGAGTCCGGGCCGATACCAGCACTCATGGCCATTTACACTCAACTCAACTGTAAACGGCGGGGTAAGCACCTAAGCACGCGATCAGTTTATAGATGGGTCACCGTCAAAGTGCTATAATTTCTGAGTGCTTCCGTGCTTCGAAGGGGACGTGAAGTGGACGGTCCCGGTTGATGTTGATAGACAACCGCGGTTGAGCCATGTCAGAGGCCTATTGGGCGGCTCGAACAAGATTGACACCAGGTTACCTATCCTCACCGTACGCTAAAGAAAGAAGACTATTCGCATAACCCATCACGAAATTTCAGGAATAGTCTCATGAATGTATCATAAGATTAGAACAGTCACGGTTAAAATCTCATCCAATTCCGTCACGTCGTTCCAAAAGCTTTATGTAAAAGTTTAAGAACATTAATCACACTAATATTATAAAGGCAAAAGTTTGTGAGTGTGTGAGTGTTCATGTTTGTTACTCATTCACGCAAAACCTACCGAATGGATGTCGATGAAACTTTGTAATAATATAGCTTATATGTCCGAACACATAGGCTATAATTTATAAAGTTTAACGCGGGTAAAGCCGCGAGGCGCAGCTAGTATTACTTAAATATATTAATCTTCTTGAACCAAATTTAGATCTAAACTGAGCTAAGTGTATTTTTGGTTATTAATTTGCTTATAGTCAATAAGAAAAACGAACGAAACTACTCTAAAAGTGTAAAAATTCACACGTGTAGATTTTATTAAATAATTAAGAAACTTCCAAGAAAGACTAGCTATTTAAAAATAACACACTTTGACAGTACGCCGCCTAGCCTTACCCAGTGGAACAAAAGTTTATTGTCTATAATTACTCTTAGTAGGTACATATATATTATTATAGCTAGAGTTGGGTGATAGCGTGCGATGCGCTGTCAGTAGCAGTGTGTGGACAGACTCGGGCCGACCTAGTTCGGGTCGCTCGATGCTGGCCGAAGCTCTCACCGCCGCCCGAGTGCCGCCGCCGCCCGCCCAGAATAGATGCAGCACGTGCGCCGCCCGCGACACACGCCGCCGCGCCGCGCTCGTCAACACAAGCTCGCGCTTCTCGCTACTCCGTCATACAAACTATCGTTATAACCTTCCCTCCATAAATCTATAAACATGTAATTGCGTTGTGATCCTTAGCTTGTAAAATATATTGTACTTACTTTCAAACCACAAACTTGAACGTAAACTATTTATAAACTCGTCAATGTGAAAGTATTTAGTGAGTGAATGTTTACTGTGCTCGCGATCGTAGTGGCCTTGTTATCTCTTACCGGGAAAGCTTTCTGTTACGTTTTCATTCTTTATGTATACCTTGTCTGTTATCGTTAGAGTGATATATATATTTTGTGATGTATCGTGAGAAGTTTTACTTAAATAATATAACACAGTAACGATGTGCCTTATCATGTTATATTCGCGTATTGTAACGACGGTAATTTGCGAAACGCAATAAATATTAGGTCCGAACAGACTTAGTCATCGGTGAAAATGCATAGTTTCAAGTTTGTGCTGGTGTTTGCCCTGCTGTTCATACCAGAGCCTGTTCCTGCCTGGAAGGCCGATACGTAAGTTACCAGCTTCAATTTACTGTTATGATTTCTATTATTTCCTCTCTGTATATCATAAACCCGACAATAATGCACGTTGCACTTGGTTGGAGATACAATCTGAATATGTACATATAAACTTTAAATAGGTACAGTCAATAGCAAAAGTCGATGATCGAAATCGTAGATTCAATATGATCATCATAATGATCATTCGATATAATCCCGTACTTTAGAAACACTGCACTATGTTACCGCAATTTATGATCATTAGTATTGGAAGGCATCTACTTTTGCCGCTGACTGTACCTATTTAAAATTTCAGATGGTATTCGTATTCAGACATACCTAACAAAGCATTCATGAGTCGTCCTTCTAGTAATAACTAATGCATACCAACTGCGTTTATAATATCAGTACATTTAAACTAAGATACTTTGAGTATGTTTCACTTTCAGTATTTTTATTTGTATCCTTTTTAAAAAATATTCAATGTACAGTTTTGACTTTCCTACGATTTTATTATATATTATTATATAGTATATGTATAGATACGGTTACATATTAAATTAGTGGATGACACAAGGTAGACTCCCTAAAGAAACTTAACTAATTATCTAAAACCCTGTATATAGTTACATACTGAATTAGTGGGTGACATTTAGTAGATCCCCTAAAGTAACTCAACGACTACTAATTATCTAAAAATCCTGTATACGATTATATATTAAATTAGTGGGTAATATCTTTTAGGTTCTCTTAACTACCACTATTTATCTAAAACTCTGTATATGATTAGATATTAGTTTAGCGGACGTCACTTAGTATATTCTCTTAACTAACTTAATTACTACTAACGGTATAGGGTTACATGTTAGATTATTGGTTACTAGCTGCTGTGCCCCGCGGTTTTACCCGCGTTAAACTTTATAATTTAGCACAGCTCTTCCCCCGTAGGTGATGGCGTGATAATATGTAGCCTATATGTTGCCCTGACCTCTCAGTAATATTCATGCAAAATTTGAAGTAAATCCATGCAGTACTTTTTGAGTTTAGCCCGGACATACATACAGACAAACAGACAAAAATTCTAAAGACTATATTTTTGGCTTCGATATCTATTGTAGATCACGCCCCAAGTGTCCTTTAAAAAAAATATTCAATGTACAGTTTTGACTTTCCTACGATTTTATTATGTGTATAGATCATTTAGTATATTCCCTTAACTACTACTAATAATCTAAAACCCTGTATGCGGTTACATATTCAATTAGTGGATGATGCTAAGTGGGTACTGAGGTATCGTGAAAATCTTTATCATTAAAGAATAAAATCAATAATTGGTATTTAGTTTCATACAAAGCGACGCGTGCCGAAATTAATGATAATATTAAATTATTCATGCTTTATTTGTGTTTTCTTTCAAAAGTTGCGTCACACGTCAATTGTGCAACTGTAAAGTAATTGTAGAAGACTTTACTACATTGCTGAAAATAAATTGTGAGGTTACTAGCATTACTAATTTATTTAAATTTTTAATAGTTAATTTTAATTTTAAATGTGTGTAGGTACATTTATGCGATTCAATGATGCACTAGTCTTTATTAATCCATAATTTTAATATAGATCTAGTATTTAAACTATAAATTTTTATAGTTTAAATACTATATTATTATTTAATAATAAACTTTAAAAGTCCTTACATTTTTAATGCCTGCAAATGAAACCATTCGTATCGAGGAAATGCCTCCTCCGATCCAGAATGGGACGAGCGGACCGTGTACAGTAGACTGACAGTTGCCAAAAAGCGTCACTCTCATGCACCTCCATTTCAGTAACCGCCCCAAGTCAACGTTCAAACTCCTAAGAGGGTGCCCTTTGGCGTGCGTTATAGAGGGATATACTGGGGTCAAAATAGACAGCAATTCTTAAATACTAGGAGTAGAGGTAGATTATCGTATCATATTTTTCCTTTATCCATTTACTTATTTTTATACACGATGTTAACTGTTAGACAAGGACTCTTTCACTGCTACATTGGACAATATTGAGGCAGGCGAGAGCTTAAGCCTTCTAGCAAATGAAACTAGTAACTCTACATTACTTGTAGTTTCATTTACAGCAGCATATGCAAGAAGTGCTCCTGGTCTAACAGTTAACATCGTGTATATAAGTTAATGAATCGCTAGCTCTCGCAGCAGCGAGGGTTTCCTAGCAGGGATCTAGGTAAAACACCAATCACGTATTTTATTCAATAATAATAAAATATTTTCTATTACTATTCATTAGCACATCACTTTTGTAACTGTTGACAATCATCCCTGAAAAATATAAATTATACGTTTTTATTAATTAAAAATCTATACTAACTTCAAAACTATCCAACTATTTTAAAAGATTGAACAGAGTTTTCTATCTTATATTCTCAAAACAGGTTTTATTTTATAGAAGGGCAATATCAGGTATTATCATTACAATATAATAAAATACAATATAATACGATAAACTATTCCTAGTATTTCTGCAAAGTGTTACTGTCTATTTTAATTGACGCCAGTATACGTAGAGAAAAGTTTGATTTTCTAAGAAAAATAAGTTAACCGAAAGGGATAAAACAACAAAGTTGTGTGGTTGCGTGGAGTAGGCGACATGAAGTAACTTTGTTGAAATAACATTATGATGCAAGCTATGGAGGCGTGGGATGTGACGTCACACACAAACTTTATGAAGTGTCGCGCCTTGAAATACTGCTACATAGACGTACTCGTAGTATAATAATATGAAGTGTTGCGCATTTAGTTTACATTCTCTTTAAATGTAAAAGAAACAAAGTGATAAAAAATTACAGATTATAAAACATAAAATCGACGTCAAATTTTCTTTTAGCTAATTGATAAGAAAAAAAAAACTATTTTATATGAGACCATACCTAAAGCATTCTGTGCAGGATGCACACTTAACTATTGCTGGGATTGGTGGGGAAATAAAAACGACTATCTTGAAGGCTTGAGATTTATTCTTTACAGTGTTTCTATCTTCTAAAGTTCTCTCTTCATGTTCTTACTATTTCTTCTAGTCTTGTTTCTTCCTTTTTCTTCCAGTCTTGTTTCTTCCTTTTTCTTCTAGTCTTGATTCTTCCTTTTTCTTCTAGTGTTTCTTCTTCTGTTGTCGCTGGCTAACTGACTATATCGAAAACCAGCCCGTAATTTATATAATTTTCCTTAATAAAATCTAAGGCCTCTGATTGGCTGACCAATCAGAGCACACGAATTTTAACCAATCAAATTCCGGGTGGTTTTCGACGCAATTAGCTTAACTACGACGAAACTTTACCGTAACGAGAGCAGGGTGACATTTTTTGCGGTTTTCCCTATGTTTTTGTTAACAAACATATACTAAATTATATATTTTTAGAATCTACTAACTTATTTCTATCTAAGAAAAATAAAATAAACACAAAAAACAAAACATAACATACATCTATAACTAATAGGTAGGTAATATTCTAGTATGTTCTAAAACTCTGTTAGATTGTTAAATAATAAAATAACAAAACCAATTTTAATTAGAAACTATCAAACAATCAAATATTCTAATAAAAAGGAAATTAAATAGATTTCTCTATCTTCTATGTACATTGTTATCACTTATAAACTATAACTAATGTTCATCAGTTTGTTTACACACTACACTTGAGTTTGTATAAACACTACACTGTCCCGCACATCTCTCCCGCCGTGCGACCGCGTCGCATCTCGTTCTGGTGCGGGCACGTCGTCTGTAGGCAGGGGCAGGATCACGAGCTTCCTCACTGGCCGGCGCAGGACACCTCCCTTGGTCTGCACGTCCACTGTCCGCACGATGTCGTCGGGGCCTGGATACACCGCGATGACTCGTCCTCGTATCCACATGTTGCGGGGCAGGTTATGATCGACGATCTGCACGAGGTCATTCACCTTGACTTCTTGACCTCGTCCGTGGGGCTCCCGCCGGTGTTGGAGCTCGGGAAGGTACTCCTTCACCCAGCGGATCCAGAAGATGTCAGCGAGCCTCTGTGCAGCTCGCCAGCTGGACCGTGAAATGGTGTCTTGCTCGGAGAATGTGCCTGGCTGTGGCACGCGCCCAGGACCCCCCAGCAGGAAATGGTTGGGAGTCAGGGCCTCTGGATCTTCTGCGCTGACGGAGACGTGGGTCAGCGGGCGACTGTTGACGGTATACTCTACTTCAGCTAGTAGAGTGGCGAGGACTTCTTCGGTGGGGTGGCGCTCGTGCAATGTTGCTGCAAGCGCGATCTTCACGGAGCGCACCATACGCTCCCAGGCGCCGCCCATGAACGGAGCTCCAGGCGGAATGTAACGCCAGGCGATAATCCTCTTCGCTGCTTCTTCTGCTGTTGCCGCGTCGATTGCTTGTCGCAGTTCTTTGTCGGCAGCCTTCAGGTTGGTGCCGTTGTCCGACCAGATTTCCGCCGGGCATCCCCGCCGTGCGATCATGCGTCTGACCGCCATTACAGCTGAATCGGCGCCGAGCGAGCCGGCGACTTCCAAGTGGATGGCTCGCGTCGTAAGACACGTGAAGATGGCTACGTATCTCTTCTGTCTGGTGCGTCCGACGGTCACGGAGAGAGGCCCGAAATAGTCGACCCCGGTGAAGGTGAAGGGTCGCTTGTGATGCGCTAAGCGACACGCTGGCAGGTCCCCGGTTCTTGGGTATGGCGGCGCTTGAGTCTTCATGCGGCAAAAGAGACATTGTCGAAGGATCGTTCGCGTGATGGGGCGCAATCTTAGTACCCAGTATTGTTGGCGACATTCATTTACGGTTGCCTCGACGCCGGCGTGATGGAGCTGCCGATGAACTGCCTGTATCCATAACTTCACCGTCTGATGTTCTCCGTCGACGACTAGCGGGCTCTTGACGTTCTCTTCAATGTCTTTGGCCGCTCGAATACGGCTCCGAAGTCGGAGTGAGCCGTTGACTGACTCGACGCTGAGCTGGTGAAGGCGGCTCTCCTTTGTTACCGGCTTCCCACTGTTAAGGCACTCTATTTCTTCTGCGAAGGCCTCTTCTTGCGAAGACCGCATCAGGAGTTCTTCGGCTTTTCTTAGGAGCTCGGCTGTGACTGGAAGCAAGTCGGGTGTCGATCTCTTCTTCTGTTTGGGTGCCTGTGGTTTCGCTGTCGCAGGTTTATTTTTCTTCCATGTGGGATCCGCTTCTTTATTCCTCTTTGTTCGTCGGTAGTTGACCTTCTGTCTGGTGGCTCTGCAGAGTTCTATGAACTGCAGAACGCGTGCTGTCGCGTACCGGAGGCGGTCCCAGCTGGAGAATTTTGCAGGATCAGGCAGACCCTCTGCTAGCCTCAGTCTTCTTTTACTGATTATGTGATGCGTCTTCTCTTCTTCGGAAGGCTCTTCTTCTATGGTCTTCACAGGTTCTATTGGCCAGGAGTCTTCTGTTAGGTAAAGGAAATCTGGCCCTTTGTACCATCGGTGATTCTTGTCAAAGGCAGTTGGTACATCTCGTGTCGCATCGTCGGCGACATTCTGTTTCGTCGGAACCCAGCGCCAGTCGTTGACCTTAGAGCTCTCTTCTATTGCTGCGAGACGGTGAGCCACGTATGGTTTGTAGGAACGTGACCCGGTCCTTATCCATGTGAGCACTGTTTTGCTGTCTGTCCAAAACACCTTTTTGTCGGGTTTTCTCTCATGTTCTTCGATGACTGCTTCGGCGAGCCTGGTGCCCATGACTGCTGCTTGTAGTTCTAACCTCGGTATACTTGTCAGCTTGAGCGGAGCCACCTTTGCCTTGGCCATGATGAGAGACACTCCCACCTCACCGTCTGGTGTTACTGCCCTCCAGAATAGGACTGCCGAGTAGGCCGACTCACTGGCGTCGCTGAAGACATGAAGTTCGAGGGAGGCGGCGTCACTGTAGTGCAGATACTGCCGCGGGATCACTATGTCGTGGAGACTTCTCAGGTGTCCCATCCACGATTTCCATTGCTCCGCTAAGTCTTCATCAATGCGGTCGTCCCATGCTGTTCCTCGGCGCCAAACTTCTTGCAGTAGCTGTTTCGCCCTGATAGTGACAGGTGAGGCGAATCCCAACGGGTCGAAGAGTGACATGACGATACGCAAGGCTTCTCTCTTCGTTGGTTGCTTTCCTTCGATGAGTGTTGAAGGTATTCTCGCCAGGTTGAGGTTGAATGTTAGCTCGTCCGAGTTCATCTTCCAAATAACACCCAGTACTCGTTCAGTTTGCTCTTCTGTCTTGTATAGCTCTAGGTCTTCTATTTGTTTTTCCTCTCCCAGTGTTTCTAGGAGTGACGCTGAGTTCGATTTCCATTGTTTTAGTTCGAAGCTGGCCTTCTTGTGTATCTCGCGCACGCTCGTCGTCACTTTCACTGCGTCTTCTAGGCTTCTGAAGCTGTCTAAATAGTCGTCGACGTAGTGCTTGTTTACTATGGCAGCTGCGGCTTCCGGATGACTGTCTTCGTGCTGCTTGGCATTCAAGTTCTTTATGTAAATGGCTGTAGACGGCGAACTTGATGCTCCGAAGATTAGCGACGTCATTCTATATTCTTCCGGAGGTCGGTTGTCGCGGCGATCCCCGCGCCACAAGTACCGCAGTGCGTCTCTGTCTTCGGTGCGCAGTTTGACCTGCATGAACATTTCTTTGATGTCCGCTGTTACCCCGATGAGATGCTGTCGGAAGCGCATAACGACGCCTGGCAGCGACTGAAGCAAATCCGGATCTTTGAGGAGCATGTCGTTAAGAGCCACCCCTCTGGTCTTGGCGGCGGCGTCATGCACAACACGAAGCTTGTCCGGCTTCATGGGGTTTATGACCGCGAAGTGAGGCAGGTACCAAGTCTTTTCAGGAGTCTTCTGCGGTGGTGCGGGCTCGGCGTAACCTTTTTCTATAAGAGCTTCCATCTGTTCGACATATTTCTTCTTGAGGGCTGGGTCACGATCGATCTTCTTTTCAATATTTAAGAGCCTCTTCAGCGAGTTTTCATAATTGTCCGGGAACTTGACGTCTTCCTTCTTCCAGAGGAGGCCGGTCTGGTATCTTGTTTCGTCGATCTTCTCGGTCTTCTGTTCGAGAATTCGAAGTGCCTTCTCCTCTGGATCGGTTTTTGGTCTCTTCGGGTTTATGCAGAGGGTGTCCATCTCAAAGTATCTCTTCACCAGGTCCTCGAGGTCATCTTCTGCTTCCTTCATTGTTGACACGAAGTCGATCTTCTGGCCAAAGGAGTTAGTTTGACTTCCGTGAAGTACCCATCCGAGTGGCGTGAGAGATGCCACTGGATGGTCCTTGTCCCCTTTCCTGGTCTCTTCGGTCAGTAGTAGATGCCAGTTGTCTTGCCCGATGAGGATCCGTGGCTTGGCATTGGAGTATGTAAGATGTCCTTTGATGTCCGATAGGTGTGGACAACCTTCCACTAATTCGCGTGGAACCCGTTGAGAGGAGACTTGTAAGTTCTTCACTGTTCTTGCATGAATCTGCTCCTCATGTTCGTTGCGCCCTTTCAGTCCGACAGTTACTCTTCTTGATGCCGATTCCGCAGTCTTCAACTCATTGATGGTTTCTATCTTCAGTGGATCTACTGGTCCTGTAGCTCCGATGCTCGCCGCGATGTCTTCGTCGACGAGTGTGACCGTGGATCCGTCGTCCATCAATGCGAATGTGTTGACTGTACCCTTAGGTCCTTTCACCTGGACCGGCAGGATCTTCAGATAGGATTGCTTCTTTATTGTCCACGTCAAATTGATGACTTCTGTTTTCTTGTCACTTTCTGTCTTCTCTGTCTGTTCTATCTTCTTTTCATGATGAAGCAGCTTGTGGTGCGTGTACTTGCATCCGTTGACACCACACGGCTTCGCTGTACAGTGGTGAGTCTTGCTCCTATAACGTAGGCATCTGAAGCAGAGGCGTTTGGACTTCGCAGTATCCCATCTCGAATTGACTTCCATCTTCTTAAATGCGTCGCAATCTGTCGCGTTGGTGTGGCTTGTCTCGCCGCACACGAAGCACTTCAATGTGTTGCTCTTCTCTATGACGTTGGTGACCCGCTGAGTCTTCTTCGGAGGTGCGGCCGTCGATGTGGCTGCCACCTGTTCAGGTAGCGCGAAGGGTCCGCACAACTCTGCTTCCCTCTTGAAAAATCTCTCCATCTTGATGAGGCAGGGATCTTCTTTGGGTTGCGTTGCTGAGAAGTCGTAGTAGCGGTACTGGAGCGTTGGCGTCAGCTTGCTCACCAATGTCTTTGTAAGTTCAGGGTTATACATGTAGTTGTAACAACCCAATGTCTTCAGTGTTGCTACGACGTTGGAGATCTTCGTGGCGAATATGCAGATGTCCCTCGGCGACTCGGTGAGACGTGGTAGACCTCGAAGCGTTTCCATTTCTATTATTGCGATTGACTCTGGTCTTCCGAATCTTGATTCCAAGGTCTTCATCACTTCTGAAGGGTGCGCGTTGGTGATGAGTAGCCCTTCAACTGCTTCTCTGGCTTTCCCCTTCAAGTTTCTTCGAAGTCTGTTGATATTCTCGACGGCGCTGAACGTTGGTTCGGACTCGTAGTAGGCGGCGCGGAAGGGTAGCCACTCCTGATGCGACCCGCTGAAGAACGGCAACTCGATGAACTTGGGTCGCTGGGCGGCGCTGACAGCCCGAGTGATGGCTTCAGCTAGGAGTGCGATGTCCCCTTGTGCTCCCGCCGGTGTTCGATGAACCTCTTCTTGCTTCGGCGGTTCTTCGAGGGCGATTATCGGCTCTGGCTGGGGGTGGTGAGGCTCGTTGGCGATGGCTAGAACGGGGCGAGTCTCCTGGTTATCCAACCATTTGTCTACACGGGCGTTGACTTCTGAGTAGAGGGAGACTCCATCTTCTTCCTCTACTTCATCATCTTCTTCTTCCCTATCTGTATCATCCGCTTCTAGTGCTGCCAGGCGTGCAGCAGCTAGTTCCACTTGGAGGCGGAGCAATTCTTCCTTTGCTTTGGCGATTTTCTGCATCTTCATTTTGCTGCAGGTCGATCCCCCCCCTCCCCCCTTCTTGCTAGGGGGGCGGAGGAGCTGTGGGCCGGTTGGTTTCGACGTACCGGCCGCATCCCTGACGACTCGCTTCACAGTCGAGGCGTCAGTATCACGGCGATTTTCTTTCGATGTGACAGCAGCGGGCGGCTTCATCAGCTGTTTCAATCTCGTACCCTTGGTGAGAGTCGTCGCGGCGGAGGGGGCAACTGAAGGCACGACGACGTCGGCGGCGGCGGGGCGCGAGGCTGCAGGCACGTTGGCGGCCGAGGGGGGGGGCGCGGTAGCTGCGGGCGCGGGGGGCGCGCTGGCGGCTGAGGCGGTGACAGTCGAGGTGGTCGCGGCGGAAGTCACGGTGGTGGGATCAGTCATCACGGAGGTGTAGGTCTGTTCGGAACTCTCCGTGATAGTCGTCCCCGATTGCTGTGTCGATTCGGATGTGGCTTCCGTGCTGGTACCGGTCGCAGAGGTAGTGGCCTTGGATGATGACGGTTTCTGTTCACTCGACTGTTTGCGGCCCTTTCCTTCGGAGCGCGTAACGGGCATGATGACAGCTGATCTTCAAAGTCGATGACACGAAGTACTAACACGAAGTACGTTCTTCAGAATGTCTTCACTGTAGCGCTATTTTCAATCTTCAAGTAATATTCCCCACAAATCCGGCTCGAAGGACCATTAAATGTGCAGGATGCACACTTAACTATTGCTGGGATTGGTGGGGAAATAAAAACGACTATCTTGAAGGCTTGAGATTTATTCTTTACAGTGTTTCTATCTTCTAAAGTTCTCTCTTCATGTTCTTACTATTTCTTCTAGTCTTGTTTCTTCCTTTTTCTTCCAGTCTTGTTTCTTCCTTTTTCTTCTAGTCTTGATTCTTCCTTTTTCTTCTAGTGTTTCTTCTTCTGTTGTCGCTGGCTAACTGACTATATCGAAAACCAGCCCGTAATTTATATAATTTTCCTTAATAAAATCTAAGGCCTCTGATTGGCTGACCAATCAGAGCACACGAATTTTAACCAATCAAATTCCGGGTGGTTTTCGACGCAATTAGCTTAACTACGACGAAACTTTACCGTAACGAGAGCAGGGTGACATTTTTTGCGGTTTTCCCTATGTTTTTGTTAACAAACATATACTAAATTATATATTTTTAGAATCTACTAACTTATTTCTATCTAAGAAAAATAAAATAAACACAAAAAACAAAACATAACATACATCTATAACTAATAGGTAGGTAATATTCTAGTATGTTCTAAAACTCTGTTAGATTGTTAAATAATAAAATAACAAAACCAATTTTAATTAGAAACTATCAAACAATCAAATATTCTAATAAAAAGGAAATTAAATAGATTTCTCTATCTTCTATGTACATTGTTATCACTTATAAACTATAACTAATGTTCATCAGTTTGTTTACACACTACACTTGAGTTTGTATAAACACTACACTGTCCCGCACACATTCTGTATTGATAAAAATCATCAAATTCAATTAAAAAATAAGGTCAAATTAAGAAACTCATTTTGAAGTCAATTAAAATACTAACTCGTATGATTTTTGAAAAATATTTGCACATTACAGGCAAAAGTTATAAACTAATTTTTTACAGTTTTTTGTGTAAAAATGTAGTTTATAACTTTTGTATTTGTTTTTATAATTACTTATAGATTCATATAAAATGTGTATAATGCTAATTTTATACATATTTCGATTTAATCTATACGTGATTATTATATGAAAAAGTAATACAAAATGTAAAATGTATATATATACCTTTATAGTTGGTTAATACTTAACTAAAGTTAATCATAAATTTATTCTAAATTTATAATTTAATAAAATTATTGTGTGCGTGCGATATATCTTGAGCGGGATTATGTTTAGTTTTATTCCGGGCGATAGCCCTATCATCCGCAATTCCATAATTAGATAAAATATGTATATATCTAATAATGGAATGTTTGGAAATGGAATCAAGAAATCATTTTATTATTTTTGTATAAATTTTGTTCATATTCGTAACATAAGTAGCTGATCCATGGATTAGTGAATATCGGAAATATATTCTCAGAGTATTAACAATTGTATCTTGATATTAACGTAGATATTGCGCTTCCGCCCAATTAGTATCAACTGATTTAGTTTTTGTCAAAGTGAGCTTTACGTATTGCATAATAGAGTGTAGTTTCATTACAGGTTACTTGTGACTTAATCGTGTAATGTTTCGTTAGAGGAATCCATGACAGTATTACCGCGAAATTTGCACGTAATCAAATGTATTTTAGTCTTAAGATTATTAATAAATTAATGAAGAGACAGAGCCGTCGAAATAACTTTAACCATGTGTATGTAAAGGTCGTAAAATTTCGTGTCCATTATATTTGTGAGCTTTATTACTAGTGTCTAGTGTAAAATTATTAAAGAATTTGATATTTAATAATAATATTGCATTTATTCCGGGTAACTCTATAATGTGTTAATTATAAAAGTCAAGTTAAAGTTTATTGGCTCCATTAAAATTGTTTATAATATAACGCACCTATGTCTAAACATTGTAATTATGCCACAAAATGTATTGTGCTCCTGGCTTAATTCAACGGAGGCTAGTAAACTGCGCAGGACATATTATGATGCAGATATAACACTCAAAGTCCATTGGGTGGAACGCCATACAATACAATTATTAGACAACTAGCTCTGCCCCGCGGTTTTTCATGCTTTAAACTTTATAAATGATAGCCTATGTGTTAATCCAGGGTGTCAGCTAACTCCACACCATTTTTTTAAATCGCTTCAGCCGTTTACTCGTGTAGAAGTAACATACACACACACTCGCAAACTTTCGCCTTTGTAATATTAGTGTGATCAGTTGAAAGTATTTTCAATTTTCGAATGCAGGTATTCTCTATATGGCCTGTTAGTCTAGTTACAAATCTGCCAATAGACCTAACTGCTTCGCCAAATATCGTGGGTTCGAGTTTTCGAGAGTGTCCGCACCCAGGATAAATCTTTGTATAATGAGCACAATTCTTTTCTAGGGTTCCGTAGCCAAATGGCAAAAAACGGAAGCCTTATAGATTCGTCATGTCTGTCTGTCTGTCTGTCCGTCCGTATGTCACAGCCACTTTTTTCCGGAACTATAAGAGCTGTACTGTTGAAACTTGGTAACGGTGAACCGCATTAAGATTTTTACATAAAGATAGAAAAATAACAATAACTTTGGGGGGTAATAAATACATAGAACTGAAACATAAAAAAAAAATTTCATCATTTATCATACATGTGGGGTATCTATGGACACTTCTTCAAAAATGATATTGAGGTTTCTAATATCATTTTTTTCTCAACTGAATAGTTTGCGCGAGAGACACTTCCAAAGTGGTAAAATGAGTGTCCCCCGCCCTGTAACTGCTAAAATAAGAGAATGTTCAAAAACACTAGCAAAAATTTTTGATGTACATTACCATGAAAACTAACAACGAAAATTGGTTTGGACGAGATCTACTTAGTAGTTTTTTTTAATACGTCATACATAAATCGTAAACCGCCAATTTACCTTTCATCTAATCAATTGAAATACTTGCTGCTACGGAACCCTTCATGTGCGAGTCCGACTCGCAATTGGCCGGTTTTTTTTGTATCTGGGAGTTATTTATCTATAATATATATGTATATTGGTTGCCAATATGCTATGTTGCCACGGGATCTACCTACTTGGGGTCAGTATGTCTTGGGGCAGCTAACACACTATGAAGTAGTTGGCCCAAGACATTTATCTATTAATATTATAATCAATTCCGAGCGATTCGTGGCTATTATACGAATAATTACCTAAGTGATAATGTCGCTAGAGGGAATACTTTGCTACCGCACAAACTTAAGTACGTATTCATAAATCTAACTTAACTTGGAATCGTGCTTAAATTGATTCTCTAGGGATTGATTATATTTACCTAAGAATCAGCTCCGAAAGCGGAGTTTCTGAAATTCCCAAATAAGGGCCCTTATATAAACCGATTGCTGGATTCGAAACCAAATTGCGAGTTATTTGTAGAAGTTAAATGTATTTTATTAAATTGTTTGACATTGAGTTGAGTTACGCGAGAGTGACGTATGATTGGAATTAAAGTGTAAGGTTTATGTATTATTCTAAATTAAATATTAAATACTAATAGTGTAATTTGGATAATAACACATAAGGTTTTTTTTGCTTAATTTGTACATGCCTTATATATTATAGGCGCATGTATGAAAGATCATACAAGACCAATTCATATTTGTTTGATATTTTTAATTTGGTACTATAAATTTTATTTTACAACTGACAGAAATTTGGATCGTGTTTTGTATGAAAATTCGCTGAAACAGGGGTGTGTTGTGGTAATAGATAAAAATAAATAAAAACGTCGCCGCGCCGTGTATTCGGTAAAGATTATTGTCGAACCGATCAAGGTTAAGCGCCTTGATCGGTGATATTACTTTATAGGTATAAGAAACAAAGTTTTATAGGAGCTCCTAAAAAATAAAAAAGTATCTTCGTTTTGCGCTTTGAACTCAGGTCCCATCAGTACCGCATGATTGCAAGGCCATGCACGTCTGCGGGGTTTATCCCCCCACCATATATTTTTGGTTGTATACTTGTTGTAATTCACGGTCATGCAATACGTCCAGACTCAAAACTATACTTACTATAAATGGCTCACACAAATAATCAAACTCTGCGGGGATTGAACACGTAAAACGAGGGCGCCGAAGTAGTTCCGACCCAACCTTCACTTTTATGAAAATCAAATTGAAATTGGTGGTCCTATTTCATATCTACCGACAGACACACCGCACACACGTCACAAAAAACCCTTACAAATCGGTGCCTATTCAGTATCAGGCGCCGATTTGTCAGGAATTTTTTACCCGATATGATAAGATGCTTAAAGTGTGCGGTTTGCCGGCATATCCGAAATAAGTACACCTATTTCAATTATGACTGAATAGAATATTATATAGGTTAGAATATTATAAGAGAGAATCTAAGCGTCAAAAAAGACCTATATGTAAAACACCAACTTCTGCCGCGTATAAATACATGGGTGGCAATTTTATGACCACCACATTCAAATGGAGCATTGAGTTTATAAAAAAAACGTCGGATAAGTGTAAGTAGTGTAATAATTAATAATGTAATAATAAAATATTATGTAGTGTAATAATCACTTGTCACAAGACTCGAGCACAGGAGTGGTTTTATTCCCACTCACGAACGAAATGGCACAGAACAGCCAGGTTCTGTGGCGGTGACGCACCCTCTCCCTGCAACTTTCATCGGAGGGCGTAATGGAACTCCACCGTGACATCATGTTCTGCCTCTGTGCTATGTTGAGCGCCTTCGGAGTAATCCCTTGGTCGATTACTGACTGTAATCCCTTATCCGGTATTAACACTCGTCTACTTCGGCCATTGAGATTGTCGATGTTTTCCGCACGGGCCACAAGCTGGCTTAAAATTAACGTTTCAAAATCGAAATGGATATTAAAATTCTAATAGTGAATATTCTGGGTGGTATATTTGGGAGTTCATTGCGCTACCTAAGTGGTTTTTTAAATTACCAAATATGAAGGGGCTTTTGAGCTGGCTTTTGAATCTCTGACTCTACAGTATGCTTGCTACTTTACATAGTAAAAATCGATAAAGTTTACAGCACGACTGAATAAATTTCCATGAAATGTAGGTATGAATCAGTCTGATTTGTTTTCAGTTCGATTACTTCAATAAAACTTTCTTCTTTGATTATTAAAATTAATAAAATTTGCTTCAATGTGAAAACCCTGCAAGGCGCTACCTCTGACAATGAGGCCATGAACTGAGCGGTATAATACTACTCTGTCAAGAAAGTACCGGAAAAAGATCAATAATATACAAAATGTTTGTTATTCATCCAAATTTATTTTATCACCTTCAAAGTATGCTCTTTCAGAAACGATACACTTACGCCAACGAATAATCCATTCATCAAAACATTTTTTAAACGCTGCTTTCGGAATTGAGTTCAGTTGTCGCCGCGAATTCTCCTTTATGTCTTCTACCGATTGAAAACGGGTACCACGAAGTGGTAATTTGAGTTTAGGAAAAAGAAAGAAGTCAGCTGGAGCCATATCTGGTGAATATGGTGGTTGCCGGATGGTATTTGTTGAGTTTTTGGTCAAAAATTCGTTCACAATGATGGCCTTGTGCGAAGGCGCATTATCGTGGTGCAAAATCCAAGAATATTCTTTCCACAAATTTGGCCTTTTTCGTCGAATTTGCTATCTTAAACGCCGCATAACGCTCAAATAATATTCATTATTTACCGTTCGACCTTCCGGTAAGAATTCAGAGTGCACAACACCGCGATAGTCAAAGAAAACAGTCAACATGACTTTGACTTTTGATCGACTTTGGCGTGGTTTTTTCGGTTTCGGTTCAGTTGGAAGGCGCCACTCCGAAGCTTGTTGACTAGTTTGCATGTCAAACTCGTAAACCTACGTCTCGTCACCAGTAACAATGCGTTTCATGAATGTTGGGTCGGAATTGACTCGTTCTACCATGTCCTCAGCGACTTTCATGCCATTGAGTTTTTTGGAGAAAATTCAGATCTTTTGGGACTAGCCGAGCGGCAACATGTTTCATACCCAAATGATTAGTTCAAATGGTACGAATCGACTCATGAGATACAGAAAGTTCGGCGGCTATCTCTCTCAGAGTTGAATGAGGATTTTCAGTCACTATTTCCTTCACTTTTGCAATGTTATCTTCAGTTGCCGACGTTGATGGCCTACCAGAACCAGGCAAATCTTTCATCACATCTCGACCGCTTTTGAACGATTTGAACCACTCACAAGCACGAATTTTTGATCAAGTCGATTCACCGTAAGCCTTCTGTAACATTTTCAGTGACTCCGAACACGAAATTCCATTAGCGATTGTAAAGCAAAGGTTGCTTTTTTTGGTTTATTGGTCTTAACCGTAAGATAGCCAAAGCTGTAACCGCTTACTATCATCAGGTAGACTGTACATTGATTTGCTGACTTCATGATATAAAAAAGAACGAACTAATAATAGTGTTCTATGCTATGGCGGTCAATATTAACGGAAATTCGCGTAGATCTTGAGTTTCAATTAGGTATTTCAATTAGAACAAAATATCACATAGATCATCTGTGGTAGATAAGATATTGTGGTAGAAAATTGCGAGATCTGCTGGAATCATATTCATGTCACCAAACGTTACTAGGGAGACATTAAATCGATAAATTACGTACAACAATGTGTTGCTTAGCTACACAATTTAGGCTTAATTAGAGGAGAACAACGAATTTAATTCTTCAGCGTAGTAATTAGATTTTACTTGGAATAGCGCCGCGTCCGTAAGCTTTAGTTTTTCCCAGGGTAAATGGCGCTAAAGGGGGGCACCGAAAAAGCATATCCGCGTTCCCGGGGCTCCTCCCAATAGCGCCAAGAGAAGTCCACGGCAGATTAGGTTCAGTCGATGTAAGTCCGGCATACCCACTTGCATACACTTTTTGCGGGTTGCAGGTGAATGGAGTGAAAAGCTACCTTATCGAAAAAAAAAGGTTTCAGGTCTAATGACCTTTTGCTTAACGGTAGCAACATATAAGTAAGTTGGATAGCTTGACTGTGCAAGCACCTCCACCATTCCAATGATGGCTAAGCACTCATATTGATGACCTGTGTACTGAAATGTTAATATTGTGGTTTTGTGTGTGAGTAAGGTTCCGAAAATTCATTAGGGAGAGGGTGGGATGTCAAAATTTGATAGTTATCTTTTAAAATATAATAGTATTAAGTACAATACAAAAACTAAACCCTAACACCAGTATGTTACACGAACGAATGAACATTATTGACAACGCTAAACTCATAATTAAATTCTGGGCCAAATCGATTTAGATTGCTATCGACATACATATGTAGATATACAGGGCAACTCTCCGTAAAACAAAAAAAATAGATTGTTTTGTTTAAAAGTTAAGAACTGAGATGTACATTATATGTTTACAAAATAAAAGTAAAAATCTAAGTCAAATAATACCCAAAATATATCGAAAATATATTAATAAGAATACTGTATTCCTTGTATTAAATTTTGTGAAATGTATTAAAATTTCATACATTTTTCTTAAAATGTGAAGACTGAAAATGAATAAAATTGGTTCAGTTTTGGAAGAAGAATTGCCGAATACGAAATCCTTTTTTCCACAAGCGGTAAGCGAGACAGTTTCGGTACTAGGTTTTATCTTAAACATTTTACAAGGTATTCCTCGAAGCGCTACTATTTTGAGGCGCACCTAATGATGCGCTCCTTTTTTATTCCTCGGAGCGCACCTTTTAGTAGCGCTCCCGATAACAATTAAAAATATTAACTTTTTATTCCTCGAAGCGCACCTATGATTAATTTTCGAACAGAGATAGGCTACAAACTGAAGCTATCGATAATAAGTAAAACACGTTAATTTATAGAATTTGCACCAACTCTATACTCCGTGATCATAGATAGCTTTAAAAAAAGAAGTGATCCTGGTTAGTATGGACAAACACAAGAGAGGAATAAAATGTTAATATTTTTAATTGTTATATAAAAAAGGAGCGCTTCATTAGGTGCGCCTCAAAATGGTAGCGCTTCCAGGAATACCTCCATTTTACACTATCTGTGGCCATAAAGAGATAGACAACGTAAAAATATGGATTTTTTTACAACAATCTTTTATTTGTTGCTTTACTAACAAAAGTTGTTGTAAAAATTTGTTAAATAACTAATAAAAATTATTTTAACCATATGAAATTAAGCCGTTTTATAATTGTGTATACCTACATATAGGCAAGCTTATGAGCTTATTTTATCTCTTGTTCTTATTTATTAGTAATTAATGAAAGATTATATAGAATATTTATTTTATTTATGGTGTTAAAAATAAATATAAAATAATAGTAATTTCTTTTTAATTTACAGAGACTTTATTTTATGACTAAATTATATATTTGCGATAAAATATAATGTAAATATGTTTGTTATTTTTAATTTATGGTAAAATAAAACTCAAATTACTTGTTAGCTTTATTTGTATTTATCATACATTTTGTTTAAAGTAACATTTTTGTTTGTAACGTTTCTTAATACTCAACTTGGAGTAATCTAATTCTTTAATATCAAAATCTGCTAATGACCTAACTTGGCTAATAAATCTTAACCTGCAGCTAAGAGATAATTAACAACATGATCTATAGTACCCTACTTACCTACAAAACTACTCTTTCTTAAGTAATTTTGCCAGCTATCCAAGCAACGTCAATGTAAGACGTAAACATATCTTTAACAGCATACAAAGTTTCTTTTTTTTGACCTCCAGTTAAATTATTGTTATATTAAAAATATCAACGTAATCATATTATTATTATTCCTTAGGTTCCTATTTTGAACATTTTGTGCTTCTTTTTCATAAAGTGTTAAAAAAGGGCTGCATTACGTGCATTGACCTGTTGGTTAGTTGGGTTAACACGTAGAGCTTTTTTAGCCTAGACCTTTTCTGAACTGTTTAAGCTTACTTTGTGCATAGGAGCAGAAAAGCGTGACAGTACAAAGTACAACTTTTTATGAAATATATCATATTACGTGGCCCGTACTAAAGATTGTGGAATTAAAAAGAACAGGAAAGAAAATAATTTTATTGTTTCTTAAAGTATCTATTATTATTAGTTATATATTTCAATGCACTTTTTTATATGAATAAACTCTTGCGCGGTATTCTTTGAAACATGATTTTTATACTATTCAACAGCCTCTTTTGGTGTTATAAACCGCTGACCTCGTAAATAGTTCTTAATTTTTTAAAACAGGAAGATCACGGATGATACTCGTATATGCGCGTATCGTCTTACGCTTTCAAGAAAACTGTCTATCTACATATATGGCCGTCTATTGATATGGTGCACTATAATACGGCGTTTTTAGTTATTTTTACGGAGTTTCCAACTTCCAGCAAACAAATGGTTCTGTATAGATTGCAATTTGCTTTATTTTGGGATCGCAGCTGTAAATTTATGGCTCGTTATTGTCTCGTAAGCATTTTCGTTGCACACAACGGTAGATGGCCGGTCATCACGATGTTTTTTTTAAGATTGATAAGGCCGCGTTGGTAGCAAACTGTTAACATGTTTTTCGTCGCCAAAAAAGGTTTGAAAGCAAACGGGACTCTTCTAAGGAGCCAACTACACTTTAAATCGTAGTAGACCTAATTCTTAGCATTCCATGGATTCACCATGCAGAAACCGGGTCCATCGCGTGGTAGAGGAGGGAACACTTGACAGAGTCTGAGACTTGCGACTTTGATGTAGGTTTAAGGGGGCCCTCTGTGATACATCAACGCTCACCTTCTCTGTCTCTCAGAATTCCTAGGCAAATTTATTCATACTACGAAAATTTTCCCGGCTTAAATCCATGGTGACGTCGACACGCAATATTTCAAATGGCGCCAACATGTTAAAAATTCAAACGTCGGAATAAGTTTTAAATATGGTTAATGTAAGAATGATATTTAAAATAAAAAGAAAACAACTTTTATTTTTATTTTTGCCTCAAGCGAGCATTGGACCCTGGATATTATAATAATATTAATTTCAAACGACCATATGAATAAATAAAATTACTTAGTCTCTGATTAAATCCGAAATCCACGCGGATCAAGTCGCTTGAGAAGTGCTTCGTTTACAATGCTAATTCTAAACATAAAAATTATGAATATTTTATGTCAGTCGTAAAGTGCTTGTTATTTTACTTTGAATCCTAAATTTATAAATTCTAATGCATATTAAGGCAAATTTAGGATTCTCTCTGTATTAAAATGAGACTAAAAAGTAGCGTAAATGTTTTTTGGGTTCTTTTAACGTTTGAAATATAAAAGCAAAATATAAAGATAGATCAGAATTTATTTCAGATTCAGATTTAATTCAGAAAACAATATCTCACTGAACAATATACAGTCAATTCTTTTTACGCCACTATCAAGGGACAAAAGATCTGCAATATGAACATCTAACAATATGCAGCGCCTTAGCTTTCTTTAAGTTCAAGACCATTTATGTCTCAAACAGATTAGACATTTGACTTGTACTTCTAATTCTAATCTTAGAAGATTAGAATTAGAAGTTAAATGTTTGTAAAAGTTCTGTTAACTTGATGAAACCATTTTTAGGGTTCCGTAGCCAAATGGCAAAAAACGGAACCCTTATAGATTCGTCATGTCTGTCTGTCTGTCTGTATGTCCGTCCGTATGTCACAGCCACTTTTTTCCAAAACTACAAGAGCTGTACTACTGAAACTTGGTAAGTAGATGTATTCAGTGAACCGCATTAAGATTTTCACACAAAAATAGAAAAAGAACAATTATTTTGGGGGGTCGCCATACATAGAAGTGAAACTCAAAAATTTTTTTTTCATCCTACCCATACATGTGGGGTATCTATGGATAGGTCTTCAAAAAGGATATTAAGGTCTCTAATATCTTTTTTTTCTAAACTGAATAGGTTGCGCGAGAGACACTTCCAAAGTGGTAAAATGAGTGTCCCCCCCCCCTAACTTCTAAAATAAGAGAATGATAAAACTAAAAAAAATATGTGATGTACATTACCATAGAAACTAACAACGAAAATTGGTTTGAACGAGATCTAGCCAGTAGTTTTTTTTTGATACGTCATAAACCGCAATTTGCTTTCATTTAATCAACTGAAATACTTGCTGCTACGGAACCCTTCATGTGCGAGTCCGACTCGCACTTTACCGGTTTTTTAATAGTGGCACTCAGTTTAATTTCAACGATGTACGCTGCATACCAAAGTAACCGTCATAGCCCGAAGAATTGCCAAGCTGAAGTGGCAGTGGACAGGGCACATAGCTCGTAGAGGCGACGGCCGCTCGGGCAGAAAGGTTCTCGAGTGGCATCCCGACCCGGAAGACGCAGTGTGGGCAGGCCCCCTACAAGATGGACCGATGATCTTGTGAGGATCGCTGGAAGTCGCTGGATGCTGATAGCGCAAGACTGGCAATTGTGAAGTACTTTGGGGGAGGCCTTTGTCCAGCATCGGCCGTCTTTTGTCTGATGTGATGATAATGACGCTTTGATATTTGATTAGTTAAGTGTTGCTCTCCCCTCCGGACCGCGATAGCGACTAGACGTGTGCACTTTACAAGTTTTTATTTCAAAAATATCATATTTTTAAATCAAATATCATTTTAATCTTATTCGCAAAATACTAGGCGAGCATAACGCTTAAGAGATCGCGGAGTGTGTGTGCGGAAGAGACAGCAACTACTGAGACGGAGATAGCCGTGTAGACTCTGCAATTGAAGATTCATTCAATCCAACAAACGTCTCCTGTCACCTGTCACCAGGCTGTCAACTGTCATCAGCAAATCACGTCGTATTGACATCAGGCATCAATCACAGCTAAGTGTTGCCACCATAATAATTACTCAATAAAATAGTAATAATTTAGACCAATTTAGACCACTTTGTGAACATCTACCTTATTGGCTACATCACTTGAACATTAGTACACTAGTCCGCTCCACATTGGAAATATATCAAGTTTATAAAGGGTCTGTGATGGCCGAGCAGAAAGCTAATATGGAAACAAATAAGTCGCCGACTACCTCAAATCTTCATACTGCCGTATCTGAACCAGCATTAAATCTGCAATCGTCTGTACAGGAAAAGTTAACTAATATTTTTATAAATACCAACCGTAGAACACGCCGAAGACGCGATGACGACACGTATGAAGAAACGGACACAGATAAAAATACTATACTGTCCGAAATCACCAAATTATTTATTGATTTCGAACATAAACAAACCATAAAATTCGATAGTCTCAACTCCAAAATAACTGGTCTTATAGAACAGAACTTGAAGATTCAGGATTCAATTACTTTTGTCTCAAAACAATACGACGAGGTTTTGGACCGCTTGCAGACGACTGAGCGAGATAACTCCGCTCTTAAGAAACGTGTCAATTCTTTGGAAGCCAAAATTAATCATTTAGAACGAAATCTCGCGCCGCATTGATTGAGATTAATAATCTACCCAACATCACCACTGAAAATAAAGACATCTTGGCTGAGACGTTGTGTGAAATAGGTTTAGTAATTAACCAACCTATACATCCTACCGACGTTAAGAATATTTTCAGACTGAAACCCAAGAATAACTCCAAGTCTCCCAGTACTGTGGTTGCTGAGCTTAAGTCTGTCACGCAAAAAGAACAATTCCTGAAAGCCGTAAGAATTAATAACAAGCAAAATCCAAACTCAAAATTGTCCACAAGTAGCATTAAGATGCCGTGTCCTCCCACACCTATCTATATTGCTGAATCCCTTACCACATATGATAAACACATATTTTACCAGGGTCGAAAACTTCAAAGAGAGGGCAAGTGTGAGAGTTGCTGGACAAATTACGGAAAAATTTATATAAAGAAAACCTCCGATTCAACCCCGCAGTGCATCAATACTGAAAACGATTTATATAACACATTAGGTTCTGTAAAATGACTATATTGTCTTCTTGGTTTATATAATTTCATAACATTTAACACACAACCGCTAATTAAACATCTCGAAACATACCTCACACAAACATATACGTTTAAACAAACTAACACGTACCAATACACACACAACTCACCTCCAATCAGCTGCCTTCTTATTAAAGCCTCATCTCTCTCTCTCCCCCATGTAATTATTAAAGCACCATACAAACTTTTTAAATTATTGAAATATTACACATGCTTAATTAAAACCTATCATCGTATGTTAACTAAGCCATATTTTAACGATTACTTTGTTCTATTAACTTTTATTTTAATGTTAAATAAATCTTCTTACAATTCGGTAATTTAGATGATCTTCAAAAGGATATTGACCGCGTCTCGGTAGCAGAGTCGGCTACATGTGTGATTGAGGATTGCCCTAAAATTACAAAGTCACATAGACAAGCACTCACACTACTCTGTCAAAATATCAGAAGTATTAATAAAAATTTTGATAACCTAACCCCACTGCTTGCACGCAGTGGAATTTCTTGGGATCTTATTATCCTAACTGAGTGCTGGTTGCTCACTTCTGTTCACTTACCTACAATTCAAGGATATACTGCCTCATCTACCACACGACATAATACCCAGAATGAAGGTGTAACTGTTTACTGCCGCAGCTATCATCAAATATCAGTTTCAGAGCCCCTCATACACGATGCAAACTGTCTACTGTTAATTATCAATAAAGATACAGCTGTAATCGCAATATACCGACCGCCTGGCACCCGCGATGTAACAAGGTTTTTAGACTCATTAAATGAGCTCCTGACAACAGTGTCGTCCTATAAAAATGTTATTTTGACAGGTGACATCAATATTGATATTCTGAAAAACAACAATGACTCACGCTCAGAGGAATACCTTAACCTAGTTGCCTGCCATGGCATGCTTCCAGGTCACACACTCCCGACGCGTCAAAACAACTCCTGTATCGACCACCTAATTTTAAGGACTAAACTACCAGCTTCTTGTTATGTCGCAAACACATCCATCACTGATCATGACACGGTTCTACTGTTCCTTCAACACGCAAACAACTCTTCTAGTGTTCCCAAAAAAATAAGATACATCCTAGACTACGATAAAATTGAATCGGTTCTCGTCCAGACAGACTTCAGTCCAATATATAGTACACTTGACGTTAACGAAGCCACTAACTTTTTCATCAACACTTTAAATTCAATTATTATCAGAAACTCAATTTTAAAATTAGTACCTTACCGAAAAAGACTAAAAAAGCCATGGATGACACCTGGCTTGCTCAAATGTTTACGAAACCGAGACAATCTGCATCTTAAACTTAAAAAAACACCGAATGATGAAATATTAAAAACAACCTTTAAAAGATACAGAAACTTCTGCACCATGCTAGTTAAAAAGGGTAAAATGAACTTTGATAAGACTCAATTGAATAAGGCACAAAATAACAGCAAGAAGCTATGGGAAACCATAAAAACTATAACATATACGACTAAACAACAAACTCAGGCTGCTGAACTATTATCATCTACTGACCCCAGACGTTCAGTGAACGACGTCAATTCATATTTTGTAAACATTGGACGTACCTTAGCTGAAAAGATAGCCTTTACATCCCATTCTCATGATCTAGTGGTAAACATTCCGACACATCATAAAAGCTTTGTCATTTTTGAGACGGATGAGGCTGAAATGGATCGTCTTATCATGAACCTAAGAAGCGATTGCGCTGTGGGCTCTGACAATATACCTGGCTTTTTCCTTAAAAAGTTTAAACATATTTTAATATCCCCGCTTATATTTCTGTGTAACCTGGCTTTTTCTACTGGAACCTTCCCAGATGCATTTAAACTCGCGATCGTTCAACCTATTCATAAAGGTGGAGACAGAGATTGTTCAATCAACTACAGGCCAATTTCTATTTTACCAACTCTATCTAAATTACTAGAGAAATTATTAAATAACAGGTTAGTAAAATACTTAGAGAAAAACCAACTTCTATCAGCGTGCCAGTATGGCTTTCGCTCGGGAATTTCAACAAGTAACGCCGTTTTGGATTTAACTAATAAAGTTGTTACAAAATTAGACGAAAATTAAAAGTACTTGGAATCTTTTTAGATCTGGCAAAGGCCTTTGACACGATCTCTGTCTCCATACTTATGGCTAAGCTTGAAAAAATCGGCATTCGAGGTACTCAGCTTTCCCTTTTTCACAGCTATCTAACTGGTAGACGGCAGTGCCTCAGGATTGGCGAATGGACTAGTGATGAGCTACCCATTTCTTATGGAGTGCCCCAGGGCAGTATTATTGGCCCCACCTTATTCCTCATCTATATAAACGATCTTTGCCAGTTAAATCTTTCAAGTGGTTCTATTTTCACCTATGCCGATGATACTGCTCTCATATTTCACGGGCCATCCTGGGAATCTGTCTTTGACTCTGCTCAGTCAGGTCTTAATATGGTCACCAGTTGGCTTACTAATAATCTACTCACACTTAATGTTGACAAAACAAAGTATCTGACTTTCTCGTTGTCAAGCTCCGGAAAACTTACCTCAGTGCCGTACGCCTTGTCAGTTCACTCTTGCGATATCTCTCTCAGTAATACCTGTAACTGTCCTCTTCTCAGCCGCTGTAACTCTATTAAATACCTGGGCGTAGTTATAGATGACCTTCTATCTTTTCAAAATCACATTGGCACTCTTGCCTCCAGATTGCGCAAATTAATTTTTATCTTCAAGAGGCTTCGCCATGTCGCAGATGTAAAGGTGTTTAGATCGGTTTATTTAGCTCTTGCACAATCTCTCATCCAGTACTGTATAGTTTCTTGGGGTGGATCGTCTAAAACTCATATAATGAAAGTGGAACGTGCCCAGAGAGCTGTCTTAAAAGTAGGATGGAAACTGCCTCGCATCTTTCCAACAACGAGACTATACACTACCTGCAATGTCCTCTCAGTTCGAAAATTATTCTTACTAAACCTGATCCTAACTACCCATTCCTTTACTCACTACAATCCCAATAAATTTAAAAATTCCAGGCTCAAATATAGTGCTTGCCCTCCAAGATTGGTCAAATCCAGTCTGGCTCAACGCAGTTTTTGTTTCCTCAGCAGCCATGTTTATAACAAAATTAATAAAATTTTAAACATATATCCTATGTGCTTATCAAATTGCAAAAAGTTAGTAATAGATTGGCTTCTTAAACTAGACTATGAAGAGACCGAAAACATAATTACCCAACCATTATAGACCCCACAGCTGATTAAATCACACAAACACAGCATAAAACTCACCCACACACACACACACACGCATACACTCAAACACACACATACCCACACACCCACACACTTACACTCATACACACAACAGGCATTAACATTACTATTTTATTTTCTTTAACTTGTCCAATTCCTTTATTTGCAAATGTAATATTGTCATGTTAGCAGTTTTAATTTTAAATTATAAGGAGTAAGAGAGCCTGGAGATCCGTCACACAGGCTCCGAACCTAGTACGGACTCCAGCTCTCAAAAAGTTAATGTACCAAAAAACTTGATATGAATATTTGTAAATAATTTACTTTTTGAGAGAAATAAATGATTTTATTATTATTATTATTAAACCTGACATCGTTCAAGGCTGGACATAGGTTTACTTCAAAGGTTTCTATAACGTTACCATTTGCAGGCTAGGTAGTCACTGGCAGGCGGTTAGGTGGTAGCTAGTACATAGGTAGCGCTGCTGCTCCACTACCAGCTGTATCCCTTAGTCGCCTTTGATGACACCTATGGGATGGTATGGGGTGGCCCAGATATTATTTTTAGGCCGGAAGCACACTTTCTACAGACTCTATACTTATACAATAAAAAATATACCAAGTGGTTTAATTTCCGAACATCTCTATATTTCGAATGATACGTAAAGCTGTCGGTCCATGTGTAGGCATTAAATAAACGTTCTTTAACCACGTTCGAGGCCTATAATGCGCTTGGACAACTCTAACTCTAAGCCACTAGAAAAAAAAGTATAAATACAATTTTATAAAACATCGAACCGACTACAGCTTTTCTTTATGATAACAGATTGGAATAATGTTTTTATAGGACCATACTGAAAGCAATTCAAATCTAACAAAAAATATATAAAAATGACTGATATATCGCGAAACTTTTAATACTACCTATATACGACTAAACTGTACATATAACAAAAAGACGACCAAGTTTGCCTGCTATATAAGAATATGCCTATTATATATAAACAACAAACAGTCGAATAACGACCTCCTTCCTTTGGCAGTCGATCAATAAAATCCTGTATCTTATTATTCGTGATTGAATACGCGTCTGATGGGCAAACGAGGCAGTATCTATGTTTATGAATCTGGTGTATACCTACCTAATTTGGTTAATGTATATTTATTACAGAGTAAAAATATGGGCGAGGACACTTGGTGAGGAGCTATGGAAACTAAGTGAGGCTTTAACGAAGTCGGAACAAATAAGAATCGTAAGTATATTTTGTAATACTTGCTTATCTGGCTTGATGGGTTAGTGTCCCTTACTGCTAAGCCAGAGATAGAGGTTCGATCCCCACCTAGCTCAAATCTTTGTGCGAGATGGGAACGAATATTTATTCTTTGTCTGGTTGTAATTTATCTATAACTAGCTGTGCCCTGCGGTTACACAAACACAGCATTGCAATTTTGGAACAAAGCACTGTGCTGAATGCCCGTTGAGAATCTTTATATATATCTATCGCATGTCGCTTAACAGGCAGCTACGGCCCATATGACGGCGCCCATGTCTCGTATCAGCTGACCGTGTACCATTTACATTCTCACTCATTTGTGTGTTGTCATGTGTGTTTTGACCAGTCTATTGATATAAATGTTATTGTTCACTTGATCGTGGTGGAAAACGATACAGCTAGTGAGTCAAATAATTAAAGCCAAATAATATCTGACAATTAGTTATTTAGACGTAAGAGACAAAGTTTCACTTGCATCGTTACATAAAACTACACAATTCTTATTGAAAATTCATAATGACGCTTCATATCATAACAATTGAATTGGCAGTTTTGGCGCCAACGGTCAACGGAAAATACAATCGAGGCATTGATTAATTTTCTAAAACTGGTGTAAAATCGAGATTTTATACGTAAAAATGGTGGATTTTTTGTCGCCAAGAATGATCACAATCGTGGCATATTACCGTGAATTATGAATTTCCGTGTTCCATTACTTTACTCGCATATGATTTGACTTTTACTGACTTTTACTGATTTTACTTGACTATGTCCGTGATTGAACTATAAAATCGCTGCATAATGTTGAATTCCTATGATTAATTTACTTACTTGACACTTTCAAATACAGTAATTCACTGTGAATAAATCATCACTGTAATCACTGTAATCAATAAATAAACGAAAATAATCTATTGATATAATTTAAATGTGGGTGGAGTTTGCTTACATATAGGAATAAATAATTCGCCTTCACGTTATGTTTATAATGCAAACGTTTTATTTTCCAGAAATATAAACAAATGAACGCCAGCGTGAAGAAAAAAGATGGAAAACAAATATTGAAATCTTCGCTAGAATCAGTGAGCACAATGCTTACGCGGAAAATCAATGCTGTCAAGGTAAACTGTGGTCGTAAGTCCTTAATGCCTTGAGAATATGATACTTATCGCTGCCATTGACATGGGCCGCACTTAGTAACCTTTATATTTAAGCGAATTTGAAATTTCAGAAAGAGATGTTTGGGCCGGTTAGCGTTGTTGGTAAATTCTTGCCTTTCACGCCGGGTTTAATTCCCACCCAGGACAGATATTTTTGTGCATGAACATGTCTGTTTATTCTAAGTGTGGGTGTAATTATCTATATAAGTATGTATTTCAAAATAAAAGTAGTATATTTATTAAGTCTAGAGACTTGAAACTATATTGATGTGGTCCGTATAATAAATTAATAATTTTAATAAACGGTAGCATAAAAATCCTACTGACAGCTTGGGCGATTCAGACCGCGCGTTATGGGGAATCGCACGTGATGTGAAACGCTCATATGACGCATATTTGGGACTGACGCAGAACGCATTTGCAATTTGAAACCACAAGTACGGCGGCGGCCTAATGTCTTAGCGCAACGAATTGAAGTCAGTGTGTGTTATCGCAATAATTGAACCAAAACAAACTCTATTTCTATACACATATGAGCTAAATTACACTTTATTCGTTGCAAAGTGTCTGTATTTATTTAAGAGCTTTGAGGATATTGTTTTTCTTTGCGAAATTCTATTTTTAAACTATAGAACCATTGTAAATTTGTTTCTATTGTTACTGTCTATCAAATTACTGCACGTGCTTAACAATAATTAAGATACCTAGTCCCTGCAAACAAGGGCGCAGAGATATTAGCGAGGCATCGCGTCACTACTACTTCGGCCACGTGCTTTTATTTCGATAGCTGTAATGAAAAATGTTTAGGGTGATTCAATATTTAATTTAAATGTTATAGCTTTGTTCAATGTAGCCGCAATGCCGTTAAGTTGCGGACGATATACACCGGGAGATTAAATTTACAAGTTCCCTTGCATAATTCGCAAATAATAAATTTAATCAACTGGCGGGTATTCAACCTAGTTCCTGTGTTGGCAGTTTGAAGTTACGTAGCAGTCGATACACACCGACAGATCAAATTTACGAGTTCCCTTGCTAACATCCTTAGGCAACCCGTCCACGTCCGATAATCGGCGACAGATTTTTTGTAGGCGAAAAATAGAATGTTCTGATTGCAATAGTTCAACGCACACGTCGTACAAAAAAGTAGGGTCAGAAATAAACATAATGTATAATCGGACCGATTATCGGTCCTACGAAAAGTTTGACGTGGGCAGAGGATGTAGGTGCGAACAATCGGTTTTGTTCATAGAAATATAGATGAACGATATAATAATATAATGATTTATTTATTAACAGGCAACAAATCCCACTTGTTATTAAGTACAGACGCCAGCTCATAAAGCTACCCCAATCTGTCAAATTCCTTTAATAGATTTTCAACTTTATCACAAATTAATAAGGTTCACTTTCAATTGGGGTAATTTGACAGATTGGGGTAGCTTGATGTGCTGGCGTCTATACCATATTTTAACTTAAATGTAAAATTATACACTAAAAATGGCACAAAACAAAACAATTATTATACAACTATACCACTGCTATATGACGCATATGTTCTATATATGCATCATGCAGCAGTGGTACACGTACATATACATATGTATACAGTCTGCTTCCGAACATGTTTGAAGATATCATGTATCTAGGATTTATGAGTTACCCGCAGTAGATATAAGGATTGATATGACTGTTTTTACTCGTTTTAACTAGGTACTTATTTTTCCAGTGCATACATGCTACAGCAGAACAATTGGCTAGAAACTTTACCAATAATTACACAACATTCGACTATTGTTCAGCAAAATATTCCATATTTTTCAATGAGGATGGCTCACAACGGCAAGTAGATAATGAAACATTACCGAAATATGTGAAGAAAGCGTATGAAAATAACACTTCTCATTATTCTACGATCTATCTGGAGAAAGATTCACACTTTTATAATATAAGTGTTAACACTAACACGAGTTGTGTACACGTGCCGACTAATATATTTGATGAAGGTAATTATTTATTCAGTATCGTATATGTTACATAACATTAGATACAAATATTTGTACAATATTATAGCCTAAATATTGTACAAGGTGTAACATGAATAGTGTACGTAATTGAAGGAAATACACAAAATGTATTGATTTTCCATGCATGAATAATGATCAGCTAATGCCTTTTGTATAGGGAGCCTAAACATATTTTTGCAGCCCACAAACTAGTTCTCTCTTTGATTTGTTTCGTTTCACGGGTAGAGAGCGCTCCTTAAGTTACCTCCAATATTGGGGTGCGCCAAAGTTCATCTAAACTTTCAACTCCGACAACTGGAAATTCGAAAATGTTCTTCCTAACATTTTACATCCTAACAATCACAATTAACTACTCTGTCTCAAATGTTCATAATTCCGAAGCATTCAACTTCATAATTGCAGTCGCAATAAACATCTATTATACTTTTATTTGTTTTCCTTTATTTTCTCAATATAACCATATTTTACACTATTATTGAAAGTCATATCTTTTTATGTACTTTAATGAAATAATTTGGGTTAGGTTAGGTTAGAACTGCGACCATTCAGCGGGCGAAGCGGCCGCGGCCGCCGAGCGCTAGTTATTATCATCTTCCCTCCCATATATATATTTTATTACGCTTGGTAAATTTTCTTTCTGAGTATGAGTGAAAATATTATGGTAATTATGTTTAAGCGTTATGATAAAAAACAGTAGGAGTTTAAATATATTTACATTAATGATATTATTAATTACATTTTATGGTAACATGAGTGATAAGAACATCGCCGGTAGCACTACAAATAGTATGAATGAAAACTTTAGGAAGAGTGATCATTCGGATTACAAATCATTAGGAAGAACAATTTCGGGTAAAGAACTTTAGGTAAGCCAACATGAAACCTCAATATTGATGTTACACCTTCTACGGGGTGGCAGGAGTTGACGTTCAATGCAAAATTTCGATATTTTATGATGAGGAGTATCCGAATCACCCCCATGTATGTTCCACGATTTTTCGTTTATTGATACTTTGAAAATTTATGAGTCCTGAGCTCAAACCCTAATTTTGAACTTTCGAATAAATTCTAAGTCAGTTCTGCAATGATGAGAGGCGCTCATAGCTAGATGCTCTCACCGGTCCGTAAGCGATCGGCGAGGTAAGTAGCTGGCTCGCGGTCAGTCCATAGATGGGTGACGGCCAAAGTGGTTTAATTTTTGAGCGTCTCCGTGCTTCGGAGGGCACGTTAAGCTGTCGGTCCCGGTTGTAGTCATTAGACATCAGTCGTTAAGCCATGTACGAGGCCTACAGGGCAGCTTGAACAACGCTGACACTACCTGCCACCTGCCCATACGATAAGAAAGTAAGTAATGATTAGATAAACCATACTCTTTAGGGTATTAGGTTAAACTATGCTCATTAGTTATCACAAAAAACTGAACCAGAAATTTTCAACAGAACGAGAAAAAATCGGAAACTGATGTTAGGTGAAATTTACGAAAAAATTATATATATATAATTATAAAATTCTATCTCGAAAATTACGCAAAATCGTAGAACGTATATGGGGGTGATTTGGATACTCCTCATCATAAAGTACCTCAATTTTGCGCCCTAACGCATTGTTATTTTTACTCGGTATTAAGCACCATAACTAAAATGTCTCAACAAAAGACCTGCCGTTTTCATAAGACGTTTGTTAGAATGAAATGCAATGATATATTAATATTAGTAGTATAAAATAGAGTCTTACGTAGTTCTAAGTAATCTAAATTTTTAGAACATTCATTTCTTTTATCTGTTCCGGCTGCATACTACGTTATAGGAATAACGTAGTATGCAGCCGGAAATACAGACGCCAGCACATCCAGCTAACCCAATCTGTCAAATTTCTTTTATAGATTTTCAACTTTATTAGAAAAGCATAAGGTGCACTTGCAATTGAGGAAATTTGACAGATTGGGGTAGCTTGATGTGCTGGCGTCTGTACAACAAATTATGCAATTAAGCGATCCTAATAGAAACAGTTTCATAATCCATTGTTTGGTTTGATAAAGACCCTTCTTTTCCACGATGTATTGATATTCAAATGACTCTTTGTTCTGTTCTATTTACAGAGGAACATGCTCTCAATGCCATTTTATGGTCGAAAGGCTTGAACGATATCTTTACACAAAACTATAACTCCGATCCATCTCTGTCGTGGCAATATTTCTGCAGCTCAGATGGGATACTCCGGTTCTACCCTGGAATGCCGTGGGGCTACAAAGGCGTCGACATTTACGACTGCAGAGTGAAATCGTGGTATATTGAAGCCGCTACTTGTTCAAAAGACATGATTATTTTATTCGATGTATCTGGTTCCATGACTGGGTTCAAAAACTATGTGGCGAGAAGAACTTTACAGTCACTGTTAGATACTTTGTCTAACAACGACTTTGTTAACGTGTATACTTTTAAGAATGTAACCGATCTCGCTGTGGAGTGTTTCTCAGATTTGGTTCAAGCTACACCTGAGAACTTGAAGACTCTCACTAACTCTCTCCAGCCCCGTGCTGATGGGAAACTGAACGTTCCTCTAGAGGGTCACGCTAATTTAACCACAGCGTATACGAAAGCTTTCACTGCACTCAAGAAGGTGAGTTATCAATTAGATTTTGGGTTTCAATGTCACCTGGAGACGGTCTTGGCCACAATATTAGGATAAGTCAAGAAATGCAACTTCATCAGACTTGACCTCACGCAAAAAATAATCTGGACGATAGGAGAAAGTTGTCCAAAATAAGTTTACTAGATTGATCTGTAATTGTTTTTCATAGGGATAGCATTCATATTCAGAAGCTAATAAAACTCACAAAAATGCTTATTAGATATCTTATAAAAATTATATATGTTTTATAAGATGGAGACTCTTGAGGATCCCGAATTCTCACAAGAGACACTCCTTGTGTAAATTCGGGATCCGATTTATAGTAAACTAAATAAGATATCAAAAATATGTGAATTTATTCAATATTTTCGTAGCACAGATTTTAAAAGCCTGGGGCGAGCTACGTATGTACTAGATTGGGCTTGTAAGCCTGTTTACTGCAATTGTATCTAAATGTTAAACTATTGTATATTGTCTCTAGAATGTGTGCCGCTTCACGTATTCATTCCTAACCTGCATACGGGAGTAGGAGAGTCTTTGAAATCTCCCTTTTCTAGTGCATAGTTTATGCATAGTTTAGTCCTTCACTGTTCTCAGTTTACTTGGGTTACAACGTCAAGAAAATATTTAACAAAATGCTCTAACAGCAAAAAAACTTATATGTATATCATACTAGTTGTTTCGACATACGAGCAAAGTATGTTGCAAAGTTCACTACGAAACATTAGTTGACTAGCGCAGTTAGTATGACAACGAAGACACATGTGTTACTAGAAAGCTCCACCAATGACGTCCCGTAAAACGGCACGAGTCTATGATTGCGAGCATGAGGAATGGTGGAACGCTGTAGAGACATGAGTTTAGTCGCCATGTAAGCTCAGCTCAGTGGTAACAAACAAGCTACTTAATTTGCTATCTGTTTTTTAGAGGAGAGGCGGGTGTAATGTAAACAGTACCCAGGGTTGCAACCAGCTAGTTATGGTTATCACGGACTACGTGCCCGGTAATCTAACTGAAGTGTTTGAAGAACATAATAGAGAAGTGGTGAACGGTAAAACTTATACACCTGTAAGAGTGTTCACCTACCTCATCGGCAAAGAAGTGACTAATGTTGAAGAGATAAGATGGATGGCATGTTTAAACAGAGGTATGCCAAACAATATGAAGTTCACTCTGTAGCTATATTTAATGCATACATGTTTCAAAATTCATGTTTCTAATTAAGTATAGGTATCTATGATTTTATACAATTTTACTAGAGTTTATTGGGTCTTACGACTTTATAATATTATTAATTGTTATTCACTAGCAATGAGTGTGATAATATAATTATTCAATAACAATAAATGAGATACAGAAAATTGTTAACAATTCAGTCACAATGTTTTATTTTATTTTAAAGACCAACAGCACTTATCAACATTAAAAAAAATGAAAATAGAAAACAGTAGGCCAATTATAGGTCTCCACGACTAAAATATATCTTACATATATAAATACTATTTAAACTTTACCTACTAATAGTATAATATTTATAATTCTATGGTAGTTGTGATACAGTGGGGTAAAATTACCAATTATATAAGAGATAGTTTTACTCCTGAGCTTTTGGGATGGAGTAAATAGAAACCGATACATCTTCTTTTCACTGCAGCAAGAAAATAAAATAACCCAATACAATATTAAATATTCTATATTATTAAAATTCCGGAGAAACCGTTTTGTCTTAATATTTCTACTGAAGAATACGTAGTATTTTAGTTCGATTTTTAAATTTGTTTTTTTTATTGTTAAACAGTAGAAAGTCGTGTGTTTGTTTATGATTCTACTTCTCAATTAATAAAACAAAAATTGAACTCCACCATTACTATAATCGATGAATTATAATCCTAAATTATTAAATACTAATGGTAGATCAAAATATCTCTTTATACCTACTTCGAATTGGTAACCTATAGTTAACTTGTAATATATTCTGTAAATAGTTCGAATAAGTTTGTCATATGATTTAAAAAGTTTTAAGTCTTTGTGAAAAAAAAATGTTTTATAATGAACCCGTTTATAATCATTTTTTTCAGGTTATTACGTGCATATACATTCTGTGGAGGAGGTACAACAGCAAGTATTAAAGTACATTAATGTGATTGCACGTCCTATGATCCTGACACAGGCGGAACCACCTCCAACGTGGACCCATGCCAACATTGATGAAACGGTAACTCTTTATAAATTATTTTAATACCCTACGGTACCACTTAGTAATCAAGCGATTATATCATATAATATGCTATACACTTATGCGACTCACAGTATTACAACATTAACTTATTATATTTCCTGTAAAGTTGAGATCCTTCGCTAACGCTTCGTCCTACGTAGGAGATTCAAAGCGTACGACGCGATTATGAAGCGGTGTCACGCGAATTCAATGCGATGCGGTGCGATGCGATGGCGGTGTCCTACGTGCACGCGAATCATCTCGCGAAGCCGCCACCGACGCCGCAAAAACACGACGGCACCGCATCCTGTTCGCGCGAAAATATAAAGCCAGATCGCGTTCGCTTCATGTCGCGCCGCTCCGCACCGCACCGCATGCGCGTTTGGTCACGCAGGACACTTCAATAGGTTTCGACTGTTTGTTGTTTTCGCGCCGCGCCGCGACGCTTCGCGTTCGCGTCTAGATCGCTCACACAGGACGTCGCGTAACGCGTACTGCGCCTAGAAAGCAGTTTTTAAAATGAAAATTAAAATAATATTGCCACCTTAGTAAGATGGCAATATAATAATCGATAAATGGACGAGAATGAATGGTAAAATTTGTTTTACACTTTATACGAATACATTTTTATGTCTCTTATTTGTCCTCAGCGAACAAAAAAATGGGGTGTCAGCGCACTTGCAGATTTAAACAAGGTAATGTAAAGGTGTTTTTGGAATGAAATGATTTTAATACTTTCAATGTGTCCGAAGTTTCAAAAACCACTGGTGAAACAGTTAAATTATAAAATGATCGACGACCAGTATGTCTTAAATTAGAATATCGCAGAACCAAGGGCAAGGACTTTTTAGGTCATAATTGTAACTTTACAATAAGAAATTGAAAAATAATGTGAATATACTCGATTCTACCGACGACTTCACTTGTGTAGACTTTAAAATAAGATAAAGTATACTTTTTATCCCTGAACAAAAATTGATCAGACATTTTGTTTGTCTTTGTACTGAATTTACTGAATAACATATTTTTGTTGAATAGTTTGTTATGTTATGTTTATTGTTAAATAACCCCACAGGAACCTAACATTTCGAAATAAAAAGTATCATATCTATGATAAGAAACTATATCTGTGATAAATTTTATCTTAACCTGTTAAACTGTTTTTGCGTGACGGAGTAATAACAGTATGTAGGATTTTTCTACGGATTTAACACATCCGTAAACAGATTTAAATAAAACTCTCAGCAATTGACGGTCACCGTAGCCTAGTTGGTAGTGCTCCTGCCTACGAAGCTGGTGGTTCTGGGTTCGAATCCCGGTAAGTGCAAATATTTGTGTGATGAGCACGAATAGGTATTTGTTTCTGAGTCATGGATGTTTTCTATGTATTTAAGTATTTATCTATCTATATAAGTATGTATATCGTCGCCTGGTACCCATAATACAAGCTTTGCTTAGTTTGGGGCCAGGACGATCTGTGTGACATTGTCTTAAAAAAAAAAAAAAACCATATTTCTCTGATTTTCATGGTTGTCATTAATATTTTCAGCCTGACGAAGATAAGCTGGTGACATCAGTAGCGATCCCCGCATTCGATTACAAATACAACAAGGAGAAAAAAGGGGCTCGCCTTTTGGGGGTGGCCGGCACCGATGTACCCATCGACAGCATCGCTAAGCTTGCGCAGCCGCATCAGGTTAATATAATATATCGAGTTATACCGAGTTTTCGCTAGTGACCTGTCTCAAGAGGGACTAGCCAGTCACGCAAGACATATAGCGATCGCTCAACGTTGCAATATTTCCTTAACTTCCATAATGGAACGGCTATCCGACAATACCGGGGAGGAATCAGGCGTGAAGCCGGCTGCTTTGCATGATCATCGAGACTCACTAAAGGCCTTTTTTTTATGCTGGATGGGTTTGCTCTTGACCACGATCTCACCTGGGGCTCAACCGGCTAAGTCGCCGAACATCGATTTCTTAAATGGCGTTCAAATAAATAAAGGTTAAAAATGACTAAGCAATCGTTAAATCGGCTTCCATGAGCACATGTGACGTCATAAATGGTCCGGAATCGATTGTCAACGTTGAAGCCGATTTAACGATTGATTAAGTCATTTTCAACCTTTACTTATTTGAACGCCATTTAAGAAACCGATGTTCGGCTACTTAGCCGGTACAGCCCCTGATGGTAAGTGAAGATGTGGTCGAAAGTGAACCGCGCGTACCCAAAAGATGCCTGTTCACTCTAGCCTTGAATAAACCCATGTTGTATGAGTCTGGAAACACGTTGTTCGGGAGGGTGTTCCACTGCCTTGTTCGCACAATCAATTCGTAATGGATCAACTCAAAAACTCCTTTACTTATTTAAAAATATATTTCACCTAAATAAAGCTACATTATCAGCGAGTAGATAACATTAGCTGTATAATATTATCCATATTAAGATCGCTATGAAAATAAATAATTATTTTCCGTAATGTACTAATTTAACCTTCTAACCCATGCAAAATTAGGGCCGGTCACTAGTGCACTATAATCATGTCTCACGAAGATGCCTAATCTACATTAAGACCGACTCCTGACTCCATCCTGGCCGAATTTGGAACAGGAGGATATTTTTAAAATTGGGTAATCGAAATTCATAAAATAACAGAACAGTATAGATCGCGGTTGATGTTGCATTTAAACCCGGAACCTCACTATTTACGGCTTAACATGACCGCTTTATCAACGAGGCAGTCAATATAAACAAAACAGAGAATTTCCTAAGTTATCGCGTCATAATATTCTGTGAAGAAGTGGAACTATTCAATTTCCAACTCCTTCTTGTCTGAATAAATTCATTGCGGGATCCAAGACAGTTAAAGCGATTCCCCGGGTTCACGCCTGAGCCTCACCGCTCAGTGTCAATTCATTATGTGCCACTGTTGATCCTGGCTTACAGGAGTTACAGTGGCGGTTAAGAGGGATGACGTAGTCCTATTCTGTATATTAATTTTGGATTTGTAATATTGTTTCCAGCTCGGTGTCAATGGTTATTCATTTATCGTCAGCAACAACGGCTATTTACTGCTACATCCATTGTTAATAACCACGGTAAGTATTAGTTATAATGATCTCAGACTATGAAACGCATTTTTTTATACAATTGAGAGGCACAAACTCTATCCATTTTTAGGGTTCCGTAGCCAAATGGCAAAAAACGGAATCTTTATTGATTCGTCATGTCTGTCTATCTGTCTGTCCGTATGTTACAGCCACTTATTTCAGAAACTATAAGAGCTGTACTGTTGAAATTTGTTAAGTAGATGTATTCTGTGAACCACATTAAGATTATCACACAAAAACAGAAAGAAACCAATGAACCTTGGGGGTTCCCCATACTTAGAACTGAAACTCAAAACTTTTTTTTTATAGAACCCATACATATAGGGTATCTATGGATAGGTCTTCAAAAATGATATTGAGGTGTCTAATATAATTTTTTTCTAAACTGAATAGTTTGCGCGAGATACACTTCCAATGTAGTAAAAAGAGTGTCCCCTAAAACTTAAAAAAAAATATATGATATACACTACCTTGCAAACTTCTACCGAAAATTGGTTTGAATGAGATCTAGTAAGTAGATTTTTTTATTACGTCATAAATCGTAAACCGCAATTTACCTTTCATCCTCTCGACTAAAATACTTGCTGCTCCGGTACCCTTCAAGGCCGAGTCCGACTCGCACTTGACCACTTATTTTCTGTCCTAGCGTAATAATATCCACAATTACAGATTAATCGTGAGCTGCAAATGAACTACAACAGTGTAGATTTTGTGGAGGTGGAACAAATGGACAACAATAAAGGACCCCGCGATGTCAAAGACAATAAAATTACTGATCTCAGGAAACTTTTGGTACAAGGTGAAGATAAAAAGATGGAAGACGTAGAAGTGCTTTATCACTACGATAACATGAGGTTTGATATTCATTCAAATACCAACTCCATTGAGTTAGAGAAGTGGAAAGCGACGCGAATCAAGTAGAAATATGACTCCACAAAAATTGTGATCTAACTTACTTATCGTATGGGCAGTGGTTACTATAGTGTTAGAGTTTTTCAAGCCGCCCAGTAGGCCTCTGACATTGCTTTCGTCTAATGACTACAACCCGGACCGACAGCTTTACGTGTCCTCCGAAGAACGAGAACGCTCCGAAATTCAACCACTTTGGTGGTCACCCATCTATGGACTGACCGCGAGCCTAGTTGCTTAACCTCGCCGATCACTTACGGATGGGTGATAGCATCTAGCTATGAGCGCCTTTCTTATCTACTTGCTAATAATCCACAATCTTGGGCTTAGCTTGGCCGTGTCCTATTGTGGACATAATTCGGCTGACCTGATAAACCGATTACTGACCTCAAAAACATGATCGTACAACATAAACAAACTTCCTATATTTATTTATTTCAAATAATTTATTTCGGAAAAATATCCACATAATGTTAGTATAACTTAGCCTAATGTGAGTATCTATTACATTAATTATATTAAGGGTGTCTGGACTCTTACCCACCTGTGTAAAAGGAGAGCGTCCCACCGGTCTGAAAACACATTCAGGATGCCATTGGACATATACCTCAGCGTACTTTTGACGGTTTACAGAGATAACTTTAGCGTATATTTTTAATTTCAGGAGAATAGCGCGCGTACAACATGACTACTTCTTCAATAAACTAGAGGGTACACCGTTCTCTATGGGAATCTCTCTTCCACGAGGCTACGGTGACACTGAACTGCTTCTGAAAGAAAACCCTTTGGAAGCAAAGCAGGGGCTACACTTAACTGGCATCAATGTCACCGATTATTTTCGATATAGCTTCAGAGTGCATCCAGATTGGTAAGTATATTGTATCATATTAAATTTTCTTAGTCATCGAAGTCCGGAGAACTTAGTCAAACCGTTTTGTACGGCTATATTTTATGGCCTAGGCTAACGAGAAATTGGACTAGTAAAACTATTAAGAAGTCCGAGTATTAGTCAAATAAAAATATTACTCTCTATGAATTGCGCAAGTTAATTCATGAATTTGTTTTTAGCAGTACTTTTTCTGTATACAGTGGTTAGTTAAATAATGCAAACGTATAAATTTGAGATAGTAATGTTCGGTTTTCGTTGTGGTATCGGAGATTCAACTCTAACCACATCTCTCATAGTACACTTGGTAAAATCGAAGTCTTAAATCTTACATACAAGTTGTGCAACAATAATAAGAATCTATAAAACAGCTACTATAAGATTAACTTTTAAGAGAGGTAGGGCACAGTGTTCATTCGCTCAAAGAGCAACCCGACTGTGGAAGTACCTCCACCTTACAAAAGACATTCCTTAATAATAACATTAAAACTTTAATGTTGTGTTTCTGCGTGTGAGTAAGGTCGCCAGAGCTCATCGGGGTGGGGGGAAGGGTCAGTAACACTTGTTTCCTGACTCTTTTAAAGGCCGACAACGCACCCGCGTCTCCTCTGGTGTTGCGAGTGTCCATGGGCGGCGGTGATCACTTACCATCAGGTGACCCGCTTACTCGTTTGTCACCTTATGACATAAAAAAAAATTATAGATACGCCAAGTTTCACAATTCATTCACATATTGCAGTTTTTAAAATTGAATTCATAAATTCTTCTTGGGGTAAGGTTAAAGCCCTTTATGGGCATCTAAGAACAACAGTGTACTGTGAAACATAACTTGTGTTTGTACACATTTTCAGGGTTTATTGTAAATACCACTACCTGGAAGGACACGACACGCCAAACATGGAAAAAGAAGCCTGGAACTTTTTAGTTGGATTGTCAAAGAATGAAATTGATATAACTAAACAACAATACCCTAAAGCAAATGTTTCTTCAACCTTTGACGTGAATAGTAAGTTAAATAAATTTATTAAAAATATATTACGGGTTAGCAATATTATTGGCCCGTTTACAAAACCTGGGGCACGAGAATTTAAGTAAATCCTACGAGAAATACATGTATTTACGGTCGTTTATATATTTATCATATTCTAAGTTCATGGTTATAGTATATAATTTTTGACGATCGCCGTCACACAGATGGTAGTGAACCAGCCTTCTGATACAAAGGTTGCGGGTTCGATACTCGCACAAGAATATATATAGAACATATATAATTATCCAGGTCTGGGGATTGTCTGTGTATTATGTATATATTTACAAAAAAGTACAAGCTTTGCTTAGTTTGGGCCAAAAAGCCAGTAAACGTATTTGATGAAGAATCGCGTCGATTATACATATACGATTTAGGACAACACCGACTCTATGGCGCTTATGTAACGCGCCTAAAGAAATTTTCTTTTAACTAATTTAATTTTTAGTATTGTTCCTTTATATATTTACAATCGACAGAAAATTACAGAGCAGAATTATTTTATTATGTTCATTTATCTATTTTAGAACACTGTGGAAGGACTCCGCTGGGTAAAAATGATTACTACTGTAATGAAGATCTAGTTAAACAATTGGTATTCGATGCCAAACTAAGTACACCATATTTCAAGACCTGGACCCCCACTGACGAGGAACTAGAAATGGCAATAAAGTACAACGTCAGCGTACGCTTTATAGCTACATCCAGTGGCTTGACTCGGTGGCACTATATTTTTAACGATTCTAAGAATGAAGAAGTTGATGACCATGGCAATAGAAACAAGGAGTATCCTGGAGAGTAAGCCTCTTTAACTATTTTCTTTTTATAACTTCACGTCTGCAAATAAACATACGGCCCATCTGATGGTAAGCAGTTATAGCTTATGATGTTAGGAACATACATGGCATCATCAGTTCTGGCGACCTGACTCACAGCCGGGACCGGAACGTTATCATCATTATTATGAGAACTTACTTCCTCAGTGGAATTGCTCATAAACGAAGTAACGATGTACTCTTCTGCACTCCAATGTTGCTAACGTTTAACGATACACAGGGATAACACGAACATAATTGCATGTAAGTCCTTTAAGTGTTCGGATAAAAAATATTTTAAGAAGACCTGTCACTTAGCAACACTCAAAGTAATAGATGATTATGACTATGATCACGTGTAGGCACAATCAGAATTATTAGCGCTAGAACAATAAAATATTCTAGCAAATGTCTTTGTTTTAATTTAATTTTTGTTTTTATTGATATTTTTGTAGTTTGTGCAATTTTTGAATTAACCTTTTTTCTTCTTCTTATTCTTATACTAGGGTTTAAATATAATGAAGCAAACCGTCGTACCGTACATTTAATTATATGTAGTGAGTATTTGGGTCACATACCCAAGTATTTAAAAGCTCAATAATTTAAAACTATATTAATTACTAATACTGGCTTGTTGATTTCAACCTGCCTGTTAGACCTTAGAGAGCCTGTTACCAAACATTTTGATCTTTCAATTAGAAAACATAATTATGTTCAATGAAAAATTTTAATATTCCGATTTTCCCCTATGGGCTTCTAAGCGACAAAGTAAACACCATGCACATAGTCAGATAAGCCGATGTGAGGTCGCTTATCAAGATATGTCAATAATGTAGGACAGCTATTTATAGTCCATACACAGTTATTTTGAGGCTGGATGAGCTCTGTGCCCGTAAATTGCATTGTTGTTGTTGACGGGCCTGTTGGCGTGGTTGGCAAATGCTTGCTTTTCACGCCGGAAATCGTGGGTTCGATTCCCACCCAGGACAGATATTTGTGTGCATGAACATGTCTGTTTGTCGTGAGTCTGGGTGTAGTCATCTATATAAGTATGTATTTACAAAAGAAAAATAATATATGTAGTACCTATATCAGTTATCTGGTTGCCATATTATAAGCTCTGCTTAGTTTGGGATCAGGACCGTGGGTAAATAATGTCCCAGGGCTTTATTATTATTATTATTGTAAAGTCCCCGGTGATACAGGGGTTCTCTAGTATCGGCGTCGTCTTCTAAAAGTAGTCGTTTAATTTGCGTATACAATTTATGATTATTATGTATACGTGATTTTGCAGTGTATTTGGAGATATCTATCACAATACTATTGAGGAAACTTGGTACAAAGCTGCAGTTCTGCAGCATATGATAAATATGGAGTCCCTGGTGATAGCTACGCCCCTTCCTACCTTAGACGACATAATCATGAACCCCAAGAAGGTGATTAATGATGATGGAGATATAATTGTAACTTCGAGTTTCGCCATTTTCTACAAGGATGGAAATTCTAAAACACCAGCCTCGGTCGTCGGGTTCCAATTTTCATATTTAGGGTTCTACGAAAGATTTTTGGAAATAACAAGTGTTACTATTGATGAATCAAAGGTAAGAATACATAATAATATTACCCAAGTAGTGCATGCAGACATCGTCATTTTCGTAGTATATGAGTTAAAAAGGACTTTAATGATATCAGAATGTGAATTCATTTATGCTTGTTGAGAGTGCTGCTGCACTTGTTAATATTATTAATATTGTCTAGACACGCGGCAGCGTGCCAAGCCAAGTTCAAGCAAAGGAACTGGCTAGCCGGCGCCGAGTGTAATATTACACGAACCACTTGGTGCCACTTTTGACCCTTCTGTAACTCAAAACCTTTTTAACGTAAATACATAAAACTACGTGTGTTTAATTATATTTATAAGGACATCTAGAACCCCAAATTTCATGAAGCTAGCTTAAACGGTTCTAACGATATGAAGGTCGTAAATTTTAGTAGTGACTGACTGACATATGGTAAATAAACCTAACCTACTTCCAGATGACCTAGAAGGATGAAATGTGAGATCTTAAAGTAGGCTAGATTTGACTTGGCCAGTTGTTATATATATATCAAGCTCAAGTGTAGTTATTATAACATGGTTTCTGTGTTTCTCGTTAAAATAAGTAAGTGATTTGTCATAAGAAAATTGTTGTTGATTTAAAAATTATTCATTCTGGAGTGTGAATAAACCTCTTTTTTAATATAAAATTCCTTTTCATTCCTAAATATATATATATATATATACATATATATGAATGAATAATTTGCAACATGTAACGTAATTAACGCACACCCTCAAACACCCCAATTAGAATATTATGTTATAATCATAATACATACACTATTTTTTTTATTTAGCATGTATGTATATGCATTGTTATTTACTAAATTAGTTACTTGGAATAAAGTTTATTTTTATTAATTATGTGTGAATGATGGAATTTGTATGAATACAAATAAAACTGCTGTTTAAAAGTATTTTTACTTTGACTTTCGGTCCATTTCATTTGTATTGACTGTACAGGGTTAATATAATTTTCGGAGTTTCAATTATTTGGGAAAAAAATACCTATATTAAAAATGATATAAATCGATTCAGTTAACGATTCTGAACAAACTATTTTCAGGATGTGCGTTAATTAAGTTACAAGTTGTATATATATACGTTGAATAACTATATAAAATTACTGATCTATATGAAAACTGGCCAAATCGAATCTAACCTACTTTAGGATCTGACATTTTTTCCAAATAACAGGCATTGTTATAGGTATCCAATAAAGCAAAGAAATAGAGTTTAATCCTTGTTCATAATGTTATTATTTTCCTATAAATTGGATTTTGCATAGAACTTGGCACTCATTTAGATCTCCATTCTTTTTGCGGCGAAGCTCACAGCCGAGCATAATTTTTTTATTGAACTTGTCTCTCCTTTTTACATTTATGTTTTTGGTGGTATTGCCTAATACATAAATATCTTTTACGAACCTCTATTTCGTTGTATATCGTTGTTCAATCGAGAGTAACGACCATAAATTACGTAAAATATATTTTTAAAACCAATTGCGGAAATAAAGTACTCTTATCAGAGCTGGGTATTGATCGGAATTTAAAGTTCACAATTGCCCTCGCTGATTCGTTAATTCCTCTATTCTTGTTGGGGTCCGGCATGTTTCTGGTTAAATGTCTAACCAGTAGACTTAAATTTTCTGGCCCATGACCTAATAACACTTAGGTGTGTACATTGAGTCACTGGTTTAAAACATTGTATACAATCTGAACTAGAAACGAAATAACCGACGGAGACACTTCGATACACAATGCACGCTACCACCTATGGCACGCTCCATGACAACGAATTTTAAGAGAATTAAACTATTCATCCCCACATACCGAAAACGTTTTAAGAATCGTATGTTTTTCTGACCCAATCTGTACTTTATGCAAGGATATATACAAGTAGTGGTTAACTACAACGTTAAATTAAATATCGGTTAAGTATATAGTTGTCCTACATAGGAACGTAATCAGCAGTAAACAGCAATGCAAATAACATCCCAGCAAAATTAACACTACAAATTAAATTTTGGATTTTGGATTTCCACAAAGTAGCACCTGATAATATTAGCTGTTATCTACAATAAATTGCTTACGCTTGCTCAGCCATGTTAAATAAAACATTAATATATTACTATATACGTTTCAGGAGCCAACGTGTGATTCCGAGAAATACGATTGCTACGTCGTGGATAGCTCGGGATACATCGTGCTGGACAGGGATATAAATGATGTAGGAAAATTCTTCGGAACGGTCCAGCCGCTCGTGTTCCAGTCGTTCCTTAATACTAGTATATTTCAGCACGTTGAGATGTACAACTACCAAGCTCTCTGCCCATTATCAGCTATAAAACAGAAAAATAGATCATGGACTTTACGCACGGTGACTATATTTCACAAGTTCTTTTAATTGTAATCTTTATTAATATATTTATGACGGTAGGTCACCCTGAAAGTCTTTAAAGAATAAACTAGATAACTGTTATTGTTAATCGAAGTAGTTTCTACTTTTCCTTAGCCTCATCACGGGTCCTGCCACGCCAATTTTGATCGCAGTTTCTGCATCTTCTATAATCATAATCAAATTCCTCATTTTATTTTTCGGAATAAGTCAAAGTCACAGGTTAAGAGTGGAAAGAGGATAGCATATTAATTCCTCAACATGCGAATACGGTAGTCATCATACTTCTTTGAAGATTTCCTCTCTTTACTTTGTGGTTATTCTATCGGTAATGACTGCGTCCATGCGGATTTTTTTTTATTATTTTAATAATTTATATTTACTGAAACACTTTTCTATATTTAATTATCGCTTTAGAAGGTCGATTTTATTACCAGTGTAATTCAAAGTAATAAAAGTGGTGCTTGTACCTATCCACCATCCACAGTTGTGGGATAGAGTACGTTTGTGGTAGGTTTTTTGAAGATTTATACTCCTAGGGTATCGTAGAACTAGTACCTAAACTAATTTAAAAATTGCTTTAAGTTTGTTGAATTAAAACGACTCCTTGCTGGGTGATTTCGGTGAGTACATTCACCTGACTATATGTTCGCGAAACTCGAACAAGTTCAAATTCAAAACTCATTTATTCTATTAAAAAGCGTCTAAATCTCAAGCCCTTTTGGCACTTAAAAATCTGAAGTTGTGTAGAAAGCTCTGCTACACAATTTTGTGGTAATTCTATCGGTAATGACTGCGTCCATGCGGAATAATGTTAATTTATTTTATTATTTTAATTTTACTGAAACACTTTTCTGTATTGAATTACCGCTTTAGAAGGTCGATTTTGTAACCAGTGTAATTCAAAGCAATAAAGGTGGTGCTTGTACCTATCCACCATCAACAATTGTGGGATAGAGTACGTTTGTGTTAGGTTTTTTGAAGATTTATACTCCTAGGGTATCGTAGAACTAGTATCTAAACTAATTTAAAAATTGCTTTAAGTTTGTTGAATTAAGACGATTCCTTGCTGGGTGATTTCGGTGAGTACATTCACCTGACTATATATTCGCGAAACTCGAACAAGTTCAAATTCAAAACTCATTTATTCTATTAAAAAGCGTCTAAATCTCAAGCCTTTTTGGCACTTAAAAATCAGAAGTTTTGTAGCAAGCTCTGCTACACAATTTCGCTTTTATAGCTCTTTATTTGTAGAAATTTCACTGCTATCGCTGGGAAGTTTGTTATAGAATCTTATACATTTCTCTATAAAAGAGTTACTTATTTTGTGGAACACAAGGTTGGGGCTTATATCTATTATTTATATGTATTATGACAAATGCTCCTTTTACAGAACGAATCTTTATTTTGATGCACTAAAGGTATATTTTCATTAAACTCTTTAGAGATTAAAGAAAAAAAAAATTATTTTGAAGTATAAGAACACAAAACAATACAAAAGTATACCAAAAACCACGAAGGTTTGTCCGGAATACTAGTACAAGTTCTATTTAAAACTAGCGAAACAGATATTATAATGTAAAGTAAATAATAACTAACAACCGTATTTTAACACATACAAATTAATAATGAGACGGTAGAAATCATTCTAGCTGTGTTCCCATCAGTGAGCCGTCTAATATTTTTAACTGCATATTGCTGGACCGCTTAATTTTACAGATAGTTGTTTTATTTGTTGGCCCCATTATAGTTTTTTGACAATTTTGATACACAAAATAAATGTTTTCTCAACAGGGATTGTCAAAGACCCATTAAGCTATACATTAGTGGCCACCAGAATTTGATGACTTAAGTTTTCTTGTCATTTAGCAAAAGATTAGATACATTCTAACTTTTACTTCGTCAATATTGGGCAATTGTTGGTTTACTTTAAACGACCATGAAGTATGATCTGGAATCAAAACAATGTCATGCTTATCCTTTATATAATAACTAGCTGTGCCCCGCGCTTTTACCCACGTTAAATATAAATTATCACAGCTCCTCCCCCGTAGGTGATAGCGTGATAATATGTTGCCTATATGTTGACCCGACCTCTTAGTAATATTCATGCATAATTTTTAAGTAAATCCATGCAGTACTTTTAGAGTTTAGCCCGGACATACATACAGACAAACAGACAATAATTCTAAAAACTATATTTTTTGATTCGGGATCGATTGTAGATCAGGCCGAAGTATCCTTTAAAAAAAATTTTTAATGTACAGTTTTGACTTTCCTACGATTTTATTATATTTATTTTATTATATTTATAGATATAAGTCATTGATATGTAGTTAGTTGTGTGTTAACTAAATAGTTGATGAAACGTTAGCAAGATGATGAGGAAACTGGGTAGTAGAATAGCAGAGGAAAAACCGAAAAATCCCTAACTCAATTCATTTGTCCATGTTTCTCGGATATATTGTGAGTCAAATGTACTCACAACTGCGAGGTATCTTTCTAAATACTAAGGTAACTAACCACACTATAGCAATTTGTTTCATTGCAAAAAAAATGAATTTCTGATGCTAGTTATCGGTTATATTAGGAGTATATATCGTCAAAAAATTACGTGCCCATTGACCCTACTCCATCCAATGAGCCACATCCAATTTGTAATTCAAATATCTATGTTCGGCATCTTTATTTACTGATCTGTTCTTATAGACTTTCAATATGACCTATGAATGTATAACACATATAACTTTTATTCTTATTTCTTGCCTTTTAACATTACTATTAGGGTCGAGTAGAAAAATATTTGACTTAGGTAGATATCTCGGTTATAACTGTAAACTGTGATGTATTCTTTTATCTGTGGCTCTACCGGCTAATTCGCCGAAGATCGATTTCTTAAATGGCGTTCAAATAAATAAAGGTTAAAAATTACACATATTGACAATCGATACCGGACGATTTATGACGTCACATGTGCTCATGGAAGCCGATTTAACGATTGATTAAGTCGTTTTTAACCTTTATTTATTTGAACGTCATTTAAGAAATCGATGTTCAGCGACTTAGCAGATAGAGCCCCTAGCTTTACTTTACTAGAGTAATTTTATAGTATTTAAAACAAAGTAATTTAAAACAAAACATAATATATACATTTGTGTTACAGCCGTTCAGTATAGCGTTTAATTTCATGAATTGGTTGATGACAGAAATATTTCTACTGGCAACAAATTTATATAACAATAATCATTACTCCTATGTGGCTGCCGACGACGATGCTGGTACGTACTCACTTTGTGAAATATTAGAAAAAACTTTCAAACCTCAGCAAGTAGGCAGGCAGTAAGCACGGTTTTGCACTGGAATACGCAACATGTAACGTAATTAACGCACACCCTCAAACACCCCAATTAGAATATTATGTTATAATCATAATACATGCATTGAATTTTTAATTTAACATGTATATGCATTGTTATTTACTAGATTAGTTTCTTGGAATAAAATTTATTTTTCTTTATTTTGTATTGAATGATGGAATTTGTATGAATACAAATATAACTGCAATTTTAACAGTCTTATTACTTTCAACTATGGTCCATTACAATTTGTTTTGACTGTACTTGGTTAAAATGATAATACTTTCCGTAGTTTTAATTATTTTTGGGATAAAAATTACCTATAATAAAAATGATATGAATCGATTCAGTAAACGATTCTGAGCAAACTATTTTCAGGATGTGCGTTAATTAGGTTACATGTTGTATGTATATAAGCACTTATAAATCGATATTTATATATACTTATCAATTGAGCAGAAGAATTGATTCTGGATACTACCGTCCGAATTATTTTTTAAATCATTTCATTTCTTCCTATCACAGACAGTAGTCTTATATGAAAATAATGTTTAGATTTGTCAATTTAGTTTGGTAGCGTGTTATTGATAGAATTATTATTATTTATTATAGGCAGATCAACACACAATATTTATCTTAAATCGTATGTCATAATACTTAACTACACTTATAAAGGACTGTCCACTAAAATAATAATAAGTCTATTTAATTCACCTGCACAATAATCTCTAATTGATTTAAAAAGATAATTAGAGCAATTAAATATAAGTATTATACTTTTAAATAATGCCAAATGATTAAAAATATTTTTATTTAATCTTTATTCAAACGTTGACTTTGAATAAATCTTCAAATTATCATCACCATCATCATCATATCACCCGAAAGAAGTCCACTGCTGGACACAGGCTTCAAATTATGTTTCGAATATAATTCGAAAGAGCATTGTTACTACATAAAAAAGAACTATGTCCATGGTTTTTCACACGATTTCTAATACAAGAAGGTGTAACGATTTATGAATATTCGTGTAAAATACGGAATTACTCGAATTAGCAGTTTGCGAGCAATGACGATGATGATGATAGCCTATATCTTCTTTGTAAACTATATTAATTTACTGCGATGAAAGCTTCACCTAGTTATTTATGCGTCATGTTGCGTATTTTAAAATAAATGTTCCTCGTCTCGCATGTATCTAATACCTATCGTAGGTACACACTTAAACGTAATACCTACCTACTATGTAATGTTTACAGTAGACGGGATTACCTGAAGTTGGCGTAAAACTAATAGCAGCTGATCGTCTACTTCTAACATACTCAAAAAATAATACCAATGGTAGAAATTAAACATATTCATACTCTTTGCTTTTAGTCAAAGTGCACTTTGTAGACGTTAATTATTATTATATTAAACATATAATCAAAGTAAATTATGTATTCTATTTACGCAATCTAGGTGCATGACGTTAGCAGCCTATATATCGTGTAATCTCGTATAATTTTCTGTTCCATATAACCGCATGGTTCTTTCACTCGGGTTTCAGCCTATATCGATATAATGGACGAAACATACACAGAGGAGCCAACCACTACAGAACCGCCCACCACCACAGAGCCGCCCCCGCCAGCGAAGGAACCAGTAACTAGCGATGACACCAACAATAATGAGAACCTCTTCTCATGCGATCACAGTATCTATCTATACATACTCAACCAATCATACTTTTTGGAGGCGGCGGGTGATATGCCTGTGGTTCAAAATGATGAAATGAAGCCTTGCTGTCCAGCCTACTGGGCCTCCTTTATTCCTAGAACTAATTTGCTCCTCGTAGTCGTAGAGAAATCGGACGAACCATTTGATAAAAATTGTACTAAGCCGCGGGACACTAAGCCGATGCCGACGGAGGCCTCTATTACTAACCGCGAGCCCTGCCACAAGTTGGAGCTGGGCAGAATGTACAGGCGACGACTCGAGGATTGCTACACTTACCACGACAAGGTACAAGTCTTATTTCTTTCCGTTTGTACCCTCTAACTTAATTATACTTATTTAATACTAGCAGTTACCCAAGACTTCATCAGAGTAAATGCGAATCTTAGTTTTCATGTTTCCATTTAACTAATCCAACGATCACACTGTCCTTTCCAGTATCTGTAGTACAAAAAAGGACACTGAATTTCATCTAGAAAAAATACTGGTAAAGTATAAAAAACTAGCTTTGATACGGCAGTATGATGTATGAAACCTATTACTACTACTATATTATTTTAATTCGTGTGAAATTAATTAGCTTGTATAGTAGAAAAGTTGTTAGGGCAAAGTCAAAGATCTACTGTGCCTTCGTAGACTTAGAAAAGACCTACGATTGCGTGTTGAGGAATAAGCTATAGTCGGTAGTGTCATGTATGGGTTGGGCAACAACCTTGTTCCAGCCCTGAAAACTCTTTATGGGGATTCCAGAATTTTCGTGAGGATAAACAAGTCATACACTGAATGGGTTTATGTCCAAAGGGGTGTTAGACAGGGATCTGTAGAGTCTCCGAGGTTGGTTAACCTATTCATGGACAGCTGTTTAAAAGATCTGAAAGAGATCTTCATTACGCTGATGATCAACTAACACTTGCATCTTCGGTGGACGAGTTGCAGGAGATGGTAACAATTATGCATGAAGCTTTTAAGAGGAAATACTGGTTTCTTACTAATACGTAATAAAGGAGAAGGAAACTTCTGGGCCCAGCAGTTAACTAGTTGAAATGTGGATTAAAAAAATCGTTATATTTTTCTAAAGGAAATCACAAAATATGGTATCATGTTTCTATCTAGGAAGCGAGAAAACTTAAATTAAGTTATGAAACGAAATCATCGATAAAGTAATGTTGAATTACTCGCAATCGATTAAGAATAAATCGGTAAAATCTCAGAATATGTTTGAAAATCGAGTGACAAGTGCTTTTCGTGGAATCGATTCATAGCGGATCGTATTCCTTTAATCTTTCTTCGGGCAACACTTCTCTGCCTGACGGCCTTTACATACTCTTTGACGGTCACTCGTTCGTTGTCTTTCGTTTTAAGTGTTTTATTTGTGGTTTTCTTCGACTGTAGTGACTGCACGGGGCGCGGGGGATCCAAACGTGCCAGATCAGTTGACATGTCACACTCTCCATGCATAAAACCATAACACAACCGAAGCCATTCAAAAATATTTTGTAAAAAACTACAATGTTATTATTTAACCTCACTTTTACTATACTTCATATAACTTGATTCCTGGATAGCCAAATTTCACCAAAATTTCAGTTAGGTGTTGTTATTATATCCTCTCACAAATAAGGCTAGTTTGATTCAGTTAACACCTGGGCCCAGGAATGTATGGAGTCATTTCCTTTTCCTTTACGTCTTGACACACGATTACATCTCAACCAACAGGGCGTCGCGTCCACAAGATTTATACCTACCTTATATGTCTGTTTAACCAAAGTACGTACTCTTAACACTAGGTGTAAGCGCCATATATTCACTGTGAAGAAGAAGAGGAAATACGTCTATTCGACATGCTGTCGCGACAGCAATTAGACGCGTGATCTTCCAAGATAATCACTAAACATCTATCTAGTACTACAGTGACATGTATATGTATGAGGCGCTAACACCTTCCCTCTATCCTCGTATGAAAGTTTATTTATACCTGTGTTGTTGATATATATATACCTCACTGTTATTATTTTCTTTGACAGGAAAAGGATATCCACGACTGCGGCAGAGGTACCACGGCACGAAGTCAGTTAGCATTACTTATAGTATGTGTGTTGGTGGCCTTCACCAAGATGGCCTTGTGATGAGAAACCATATTTGTATCTTTGTTACTTTGGCAATAAAACTTGTTGCACCTGTCATTTTAGTTTTATTTTAGCACCTTCGATTCTTCCAAGCATTAGTAAATTTCACTACGTCAAACATTTTTTCCGTTTTAATTCTTTTTTTAAATATATTCATATTGGAGAATGTCAACAGGTATGATGATGCAGCCCATTAGTGTTCCACTGAGAACAAGAGTCACCCACAAAGAGGGCATAGTCGACCACGCTGACCTAGTGGAGATTGGCAGTTTTCACCATTGACTTATATGTATAACTAGACACGCTGTTTCGAATAAAAACTCTGTCCCAGTCCGGCTGTGCGCGAGGTGAGGGGCGCGGGCGCGGCGGCCAAAATTTCTCACTGAGTTGCAGCGCCCGCGCAGTGAGCAAATTCTCAATATGGGATTGCGCGTCTAGTAGAATACATATAGGTCAATGGTTTTCACATGCCATAAAGAACATTTTAGGAGAAGTCTCTTTTAAATACGAGATATTTTTCATTCAATTCAATTCAACTTCTTCATTCGCTCAAAATTTGGAAATGAAGACGTTAGCAAATTATAGCTCTCGCACAATATAATTACAGACATTTCAATTATTTTTTTGGTTTTAATAATGATAATAATATGGTTGGGGAAAAAGTTTCTTCGCATTTTTAAGAACATTCAAAATATTTTTAATATAGTTTATTTACATTTAACTAAAGTATGTAGGTACCATTTTGTTCGATAACTTTTTGCCACATGATTCCATTGCTATAGAAATTTTGGGATTTCTGATCAAAATACTGCGATACCACTTGTCGGTCAGGTTTTGGCAGTCCTCTCGTGATGTTAACCTGATAGTGGAGCGCCGTAAGGCATAAAAATTGTAAAATCTCGGAATCCAGGGCCGTCCGTCCCGGTCAATGAATCTTCCTGAAAACTGTTCGACTGCATAAACGATAAAGTTAAAAAAAACAAAATGGCCGATCTCGATTACAACAATTTACTGAACAATGAAAGGGACAAGAGGAAAAAAAATGTTTACAGTAAAGGTTTAAATTTTATACCTAATAAATTATATTTGCATAGTAATTTTAATGTTAATTTATTAATATTTAACAAAAAAATTATATCAACTATATACATTTCTACATTATTGTTCATTATTGTCGTCGTCATCGTCAATGATCTCATTGATGTGGATTGTAGGTGAAGGATTAGTACAGCTGTTACCATTGCATTCTAAGCAAGCTACAGTTCAATTTAATCCATGCTCTGCATCCTGTTTTGCATGTGCAAAAAATCATTTTTAGTAAGGCTTCTGGAGCGGGTAGCTGCGTCATTGTTTGCGGCATCAGTATTCCGTATTCATATTTCCAACCCCATTCTTTTGGTTATATTTCTCTGCCGAGCCATGTTTGAATTTGCAGATATACTATTTTGAAGTGTCTAAAAACGGCATCTGCAGTAGGTGGCAAAGACGGTAGTTTAACGCAGGTAAGACGGTACGTACGGTAAAGACGGTAGTTTAAGCTTTTTCTTAGGTGGAGAACATGCTGATGTGATGTTTTCTTTTTTTAAATGAGCACTTATACATCCTTTATTGATATATTTTTGTCTGCATACTGAATAATAATAATATTTAATATATATTTTATCATGAACACGTCAGATGCTGTTCGGCCGAAGGCTGTTAACGACTTCACTATGAGCCCTTCCGCTGTAAGCTCGTCATGCTCCCATTGTGTGTTAATGCTTGCGGTGGCGTTGTGGGTCGGGTCGTTTCCTTCCCTCTAATATGGCGAAGGAGGCGATGGCTGGCCCTCATGTCATACTCGTGAACGGGTGCTGCTTGCGGTAACTGGTAGAGCAGCTGCTGGGGTACTCTTTTGTTTTTTTTTGTCTCATACAGTCGTCGCCTTGAGTCGACTTCGTGTGACTTGTTAATTTTGTAAATGTGCGCGGATGCACCCACCGTTTGTTCATCTTGCAAGAGGTTATTTTAATTGTTTGAGCGAAATGGAATGTTATTGTTTATTACCTCATAATTATTTTGATTAACTAGATGTCATCGATTCTGTGCGTGCATTAGCCCACATACCAGATAATCACAATGTAAAAACAAAAAACAATGTTAAAAAAAAAGATATAAAATAAATCGAAAACAAAAAGCAAAAGAAGACGAAAAAAGCAAGCCCGGAGTTTCTTTGTAGCTTTCTTCTCCGGGTCGTCCACCTAGGTAGCTAGAGAAAGCCACAGGCTAGCTAGGGTAGGATCCTCAACGGCGAGGATCGCGTTGCCCCCTTAACACGTGATCGGTAATACCGTGCAAGTGATCTGACCCCCATTTCGAATTCCATCTTTTTACTTCAGCGGCCGCCTGAGATGTGGCCCATAAGGGTGCCCTCAGGTATTAGACGTTTAAATTAAGCTACTGGTTGAGAGCCTTTTGCGCTAGCCAACTGTTGTTTTCAATTCTTTAATTTGATATACTATTGCTAAATGTAACGATAATAGCTTAGTAACTTGCTATTTATTATTTATTTAAGAATATTAAAAATACATGTGACGAAACAGACCGCACGGACGGACTAATTTAAAATATTTTGTTAGTTTAATTACTGTTTTTAAACTGTGTTTATGTAATACATTGTGAGCTTGACAAGTAAAAGTGTATGTAAATACCCAAGTGCTGAATAAATTTCATTATTTCAATGCACGTAGACAATCCATCCGCTCTTTCTGCAGAATCAGCTTTCAGCGTTGATATTCCTCTAGTTACCTTTACAATTTCTCCTAGTTCAGAGCTTAATTGAGAACTAGATCCGATTTTGTTGCAATTGTGGCAATCATTATTTTGATTATCATCAGTATTCGATGGTTTACTCATTTTGAAAAGAGGCTGTAACAACGAATATTAATAACTAACGTTTATATAATGATTAAAATTAATTAATGTTATTGAATTTTAATATAATATTCTAACTTTCAGCATCGATTTATTATAAAATAAACGATTAAGTATTCAAAATTGATTTTTAAGCGAGTAATATAAAAAAAATCAAATACTTACTATCTATGCCACAATTTTCAAAGTCTGTTAAACACAATTATGTTCAGTAAGTAACTATTATCGCATGAACTGCACAATGATAAATATGCATAATTGCAATAAACAAGAATCAGAAATATTTTTTCTCTAAACGCACAAAAATAGCTACGCATTTAGCCTAGGTAAATGCAACGTGTACTAATCTGTTAGGGACCGCGTCAACAATGCCCAACAGCTGCTTCTGTCCCTTCTATAATTCCCCCCACGCCTCAACTTTGTACCTGCAGTCCCTTGAGGCCCAAGGACAAGTTTGTAATAATTTTCAAAATATAACTTTATACTATGAAAATAAAAGAAAACTCCGAAAAATTAATACTTATTTATTTTAATAATTAAAAAATTGAGATCGGGCAAAATATTTGTTTTAACATTTTTCTATATGCTGTTGAAAACACATTTCAAAAATTGATATGAAGATTCATTGACTGGCCCTGGATTCCGAGGTATAAATCTTACGGCGCTCCACTATGACACTGCCTAAAGAATTTTGAAGAGACCGAAACAGGAGAAAATCTGAAGGTGCAAGGTCAAGACTATACGGCGGATGCATTAACACCTTCCAGCCAACGTCTCTTAATTTTTGCCGAGTGGCTAAGGATGTGCGAGGTCTAGCGTTAGCATGATGAAAAACCACATACCTTCTGTTGATTAATTCCGGCCGCTTTCTCTCAACTTCTTATCTTATCTACGCCGCGCCGGCAACTACCTGGAACAGCAAAAGGTGGTCTACTGCCTCGGGTTTCTTAGTTTGTCGTTCGCCTGTATTGTCTAATTAAGCAATGAAAGCTTCCTAGACTATTGTACCTAAACATTATGTTAAATAATATACATAATTTACATTTTCGAGTGTTTCTGTGCTTCGGAGACATTGGTATTTAAACTACTTCAGCTTTTAAGCTGTCGAATTCGGCTGTTTTCTTCAGAACTGTTTTCTGAGCTTTAAGCCATTTCAGAGGCTTACTGGGTTGCTTGAACAACTCTGACTCCAGGGTATTTGTTATTTATTTGGCTTCTCAAAAATGAGTACACTGTAATTTTATAACATAATAATAATAATAATATCTAGGGACAATGTCACACAGATCTACCTAGCCCCAAACTAAGCAAAGCTTGTACTAGGTATGGGTACCAGGCGACGATATACATACTTATATAGATAGATAAATACTTATATAGATAGATAAATACTTAAATACATTGAAAAGATCCATGACTCAGAAACAAATATTCGTGCTCATCACAATAATATTTGCACTTACCGGGATTCGAACCCAGGACCATCAGCTTCGTAGGCAGGAGCACTACCAACTAAGCTACGGTGACCGTCAAATGATTACATTGCAAATTTAAATCTAAGTGTCTTATATTTTGCGTAAAATTGCAGTATGCACTACATTATGCGCTGATAACAACATATTAATTGAGTATAACATGTAATACAATTATAGAAACAAATTACAGCTAAATTTTAAAAATCCCTAGTCAGGACAAAAAATTATATAGGTCATTTTTCTGTAAACAAAAATTTTTCAGTGTCTGCCAGGAGTCTTGGGTTTGACGGTATTTAAATCCTCCGTGCTTCGAAGATACCGAATTTCGGTTGTGTGGCAAGTCGTCCCATCGGATTATGAGAGTCATGCATGACATAGAAAATCCCCTTTGTTTGTGCACGCTGTTGTGTCCTGCGCAGACAGCTAGTTTCTATTGAGACTAACCGTCGTGGCCGGAATGCGACTAGGAGGACAATATTATTATTATGCTTAACTTACCTGTCACATCTTTTCGCTGCGGTTCAAAGGTTTCAGGTATTTTGCTAATCGGAATTGGGGAAGTTGATGATTAGGTTAAATTGATACCTACAAAATTGTTGTTCAGAATCATTATGAGCACGTTAAAAAATAAAAACCGTCTCCAATCAATGCCTTTTATTTGCGCTAAAAAGAAGAAATGTGAAAAATATATAATTAATAAGATAAAAAATTATTTACAATATTCCTTAATTAGCTTTACAAATAACAGTGAAGTTACAAACAAAAGCAACCCAAGTTGCTTGGTTGTTATTACCTATACCTATTAAAATTATATTTAAGTATAAGTACTAATATTATAGTGTCATTACGAATATCACCGTGGGTACATAAAATATAAAATAGTGGGTACATAAAATTAAAATAAAAAGTTAATCAACAAACTTAATCATTTTAAAACGTGAGAAATGCAAAAAATATTATAGTAAGTGATTGTGGATGCGTGTATGTGTGTGAGTATGTGTATATGTGCGTATACAACATGTAACATAATTAACGCACATCCTGAAAATAGTTTGTTCAGAATCGTTTACTGAATCGATTTATATCATTTTTAATATAGGTAATTTTTTTAAAAACTACGGAAATTATTGTCATATTAACCCTGTACAGTCAAAACAAATTGAAATGGATCGTAAGTCAAATAATAAGACTTTTAAAATTGCAGTTATATTTGTATCTATTCATACAAATTCCATCATTCACTACAAAATAAAGAAAAATAAACTTTATTCCAAGAAACTAATTTAGTAAATAACAATGCCTATACATGTTAAATAAAAAATTTAGTGTATGTCTTATAACATAATATTCTAATTGGGGTGTCTGAGGGTGTGCGTTAATTACGTTACATGTTGTATATGTAGGTATGTTAATTATTTTTTAAATTGTGAATTTGAGCCATGAAACCAACCATAATTCATATATTATTGTTATATAATTATATTAAATCTGATCTTATATTATCGTTATTTTATTTAATGGTTGTATATTAAGATGTATTAAAACAGTTTTCTTAAGACTTGAGAGTTATTTTTTAGAAAACCGATTAAAAAAATTAACTCACTTCATGGCAGATGCCACTACTTACTAACTATCGACACGTTGACCTAGTGACATAGAGAGGGAGATACGAATCAATGCGGTGCAGGTGGCCGAACGAATCCACAAGTTACTCACCGTCAACTCTAATGTTGCCAGATTTAAACCGACGGCTTAGCACACTTTTTATTGTAAAAATTCCTTAACGGATCGTCTGATAGGAATTACACATAAGGAATGAGTATTATTCTTCTTTTTATATTTTAGGAGGTTTTTAAATCATGACTAAATAAGTTTTTATAACAATATAAATATATATCGAATTACAGTCGGAGTTCAAGAATAAGCTTAAGGAACTTCATTTGTTATGGGAGTGAGACCATATACCTACGCTTATAGAACTTTTTTGTGTTTAAACAGTGGACGTAACTTAAGAAGTTCGATCTCCTCATTAAGCTGAACAAAATAAACAAAACCCTTCTGAGTAAAAAAGAATGCATCAGTATTCATTTTAGTACAGACGTCAGCACATCAAGCTACCCGAATCTGTTAAATATCCCCAATTGAATGTGAACCTTATGCTTATGTGATAAAGTTGAAAATCTATAAAAGAAATTTGACAGATTGGGGTAGCTGGATGTGCTGGGGTCTGTACAAAAATGCGTCAGTTGATCGTTATTCTTCTATGGAAAGTTACTATTTCTTTGTTGTGTATTTTTTATTTTGATGTGCTACACCTTCTTAAGCTCTATATGCCATTTAAGCTCATTAACTTACGTCCTCTATATAACATGGAACAACAATAAGGGCTAATTTGTATGCAGAATAGAATCTGTGGTAAAATAATTTGTATGAATTCTAATGTACATACTATATGATAATATTATTATGTATATAAAATAAATTTTAATAAAGTTCTTATTTAGCTTGCAGAGCCCAAAATATGATTTAGCTATTATCAAACTTAAAGTAATAGTTTTAGAATGCGTCTAGGGTTGAACCCTTTTACCGTCCGTTAATAACCGTCTATTGTCAGTTTCAAAATACCCGTCGCTTTAGTACTGTTTAGCTGTCTGAGAACGTTATTACCCATTATAAATGGCGTGGAATCTAAAAATCCTACCTTTAGGTAAAACTGTACGTAAATTAATGGTTGGTTCTGGCATCACTGGTTGAATCGGCGTTCAGTAGTGCCGCGCAAAGCATCTAGCGCGCATGCCCGCCCCGCGCTCTATCGCGCACGCGTCCTACCTTCCACATCAACGTTATCAATGTTTCTCGTTCAGTACCCCTCGCGCCTAATACAGCCATTCTCTTTACTGTATACATATAATAATTAGATTATCTACTTAATATGTTAGTCAGTATTCTATGAACTAAATAAAGTGGTGGTTCTGATGTGCAAGTGTGTTAGTGCGTTCCTACTGCTGCTGGTCTTGTTCCTGGACTCCAGGGACTGTTCGGCTAGTGCACAAGATGAGCTCAAAATATCATTCAACTCGTAAGATTACTAGTTTAATACGTAACTTCTTTATAATTGAATTATTTTATATTTATGCATCATAGCATTGCCCGTTTTCATTTTTGATATTAACTCAATATTCAATTAATTAGATAATCATACAGTTTTAATTCGAACAATTGAATTGTCTTACTTCTTGTCAGAGATCTGTTTTATGTACATATTCCTTGGAAAAGGATCGTTTTCAAGATAGATACTATAGGAATTATTTCTAAAATTTCTATCCTACCTATTGAAAAATGGGATTTAGGTATGTTTGAACTTGAAAGAATCTATTAATAATCCTATATGTGGATCGTAAAAATCCAATAAACAACGATCAATCAGAAAACGAAACAAGAATTTATATGTATTTTGATTTGTAGATTATGATGTTATAGCAAAGATAAATTACTTTTATATGGTTTAGGCCTTATAAACGTAATTTACTCATACTTACGCACGGTAATGCTCGACACTGAGTTTATCAATTACAAAATAAGATTTACGATGCAAACTTGGATGGTCAAGCTCGTTACTGTACTCGTTACTCTTTTGGAAAATTTAATTTGGAGATAATTTTATTGCAATATAGATTAATAATGTTTTAGAGTGTAAGCATTAGCATTAAAACTGGCCACGGAGCTATATCATTTTGTAATTAAATCTGTAAATAACATCGGTAAATCACGTTTATAGGGTGCAAGCATGGGCGGTCAAACTCGGCACAGAGTTATATCATTTCGGAGAATTTATCACCAGGAAGAAAGAAGTTCAAGATGTAAGTCTCACAATTTACAACATTTTGCGATTTATTAATGTTTAAATAAAAAAGCGGTGTTATCAAATTGCACCATATGTGTGTATGTCTGACCTTCTGTCTCATATTAGTTGCTAAAGTGCAGATTCGTTTTCAACCACCTATTATTTTTCTGATTGGAATTTAGTTTAACCGGTATTATTCTTCCCCTCTACTGACAAAGTTACAATATACGACAGCAGCCATTTTTACACTACTATATCTAAAGTGAATGCTGCGTAATATATTAGTTAGAATTTATGAAAATATAGTCATGTTTTAACTGTCCGAAGAAAACAATGTAGTGTTTACTTTATTCAGAGCTTTAAATCCGCGCAAGTGGAGCCCCGCGATGGAGAAAAATTAGTTCAGAGTATGGCGGATGATATACGCGCGATGATGGAACTAAAAATAAGTGCGGTTAAGAGAATAGTGGAGGCGGCGGAGAACATGGCATTCGACAAGCAGAACGAACCGGTACCCGAAGACTTCCAGTACTACAACAGCAAAGAAATGGAGGAGCCTTACGATGAGTTCGCAGTAACGACCACTACTGAAACTGAATTTGCTATGGACAGCTGGATACAACGACCGCCTACAAAAAACGCGCATATGCAACAAAATACACACTTTTCTAACATTCCTGTAAATACTAATTTTAGCAGTGTACACGTTCCGACAAATGTTTATGCTTGGGGTAAGTAAACAACGGCGGACTAATCCTACGTGTAAGACGAGCGGTTAATAAAAACGGTTTATCTATTCCAGCGGCTGAAGTTATCAAAGGGATTCATTGGTCGGAAGGGTTAGACACGCATTTTATCAACAATTATCAGAGCGATCCAACTTTATCGTGGCAATACTTTGGCAGTTCTACCGGATTCATGAGACACTATCCTGGTAACCAATTATTTAATGTAATCCTGTAAACAATGTTATCGATGTTATCGCGTATCCTTACGACTACAGAGGGCATTCAAATATTTGATGTGTGGTATTATAAATTAAATTAAATTTAACCATAATAATAGGAGTAAAAACCTGAATGACTTGTTCTTATGGTTTCTGTTCACTCTATTTTGATTCGGAAGGTTTACCAAGATCTCCAATTGTGTCTATTTTTTTGGGCCTTAATTGCCACGCTTAACGGATGTGTTAGCTATCGCAGTATGGTTCTCGTGGCCGCCAACCACACATCATATAAATATGCCACTACTTAACATAATGTACTTGGCAACAGTAATGAAAGACAAACAAAATAAAACAATAAATCTCTGTTTCCGTTTACTAGATTCTAAAACTAGAAAACAAAATAAATGTAAAGCTGAAAATTAGATCTCTGGAAGGGTTTACCTAAACGCAAAGCCAATTCAACTAGTCGTAGTTTTTTTTTAATTGGTAAAGTATTAAATCTAATACGCGGGCCAATTATGCGCAACGGGCGCATTATTCGTCGACAAATTAAAATATGTCGCGTGAAATTTCGCATCAAATATGTCACTTTCATAAGAATATAAGAAAAAGAGAAATGCAATGAATGATTCTTAACAATTATAGCTTCAGTTAGGCACCTAATACTATGTGGTCATTGTTAAATAAAAGTCATTGTTTAAGTGGTATCAGGAATTCTCTATAATTGACTTATTATCAAATCAAATCTATTTATATTTTAGCAATGAAATGGAGAGCGGATCCAGTGGATATTTATGATTGTCGAACACGAGCGTGGTACATGGAAGCGGCTGCTAGCCCTAAGGATGTGATCATTTTAGTAGATCGCAGCGGGTCAATGACTGGCCAGCGGCGGGACATCGCCAAACACGTCGTTACCAATATACTTGACACTCTTGGTAATAACGATTTTGTCAACGTAATGACTTTTGCTGATACAGTAGAAGAGATTGTCCCGTGTTTCGAGGATTCTCTTGTACAGGTGCGGAACTCACGTATTCAATTATTATAATAGGATTAGAAAAATACTATTAATTGCACAAGATATATGATGCATGAGAGCAAAATTACAAGAAAACATGTAATGTCTCCCAGCAGGACTTTGTTTCATCCTAAGGTTGTCTGGAAGAGATTGCTACTTTAGCGACAAGACCGCCGTTTGTACCTTATATGTAGTTTAAATAAATTCATGATAGAATGTGATATTTTGATTTGGTGCTAGAAAGGGTATTTCTTTCTCTAACTAACAGGTCTTATCAGAGTCAGCGATCTTTTCCAGGCAATCTGAGTACTTTTCAGAACGATTCCAAGTTATGAAAGGTACATTAAAAAAAAGGGTATTAAAAAGTTACTTATTAACGTAGATTTATAAAAAGCACTTGTTAATTAACAGAACATGTTTGTCGTAATAAAGTTAAATATACATCATTATTATATGTATCAAATGGTATTATGGTATCTACAATAATGAGCACATGCTCCTAATTGTAGATACTTACCTACGTTTATTTGTACGTTATACGTACGTTTCATTCGGTAGAACGAATCCCGAGTACATACTCTGGATTCGTTCTACTTACTGAATGAAATTATTAAGCAGGTGAACACGCGATTGAAGGACTTAATAGAGAATACATGGGAAAAGATGGGAGAATCAATAAACGATTCCTACTAAATAGAATCTATGTGCATAGTCTTATAGTGTCCGGAACAGATAACATCTTTGTTTAAACGGTATAACTGTTTAGCCCGACTTATACCGTTTAAACAAAGAACTTAACGTTCAGGAAGCCTTGGTTGGACACCGGCACCTGACAATCGTTTTGGAAGAACAAAGAGTTGTTTTAAAGTCTGGTTAGTTAAAGGACGATCGGCAGAGAGCACTTTGTATGTCCCGTTAGCATGACAGTGTACACAAAAGTCACGCTAGGCCAATAAGATCGGAGAACATTGTCCTTTACATCACGCGATACAATGGTACGCAATTTCATTGGTCGAGCGCATTAATGACTTTAGTCCATGTTGCATTGCTCATGAGACTAATCTAACAATCTTCTTTTCATTTTTTATCACTATTTTGAGGACAGGCGGCAGTTATTAATTTTAGGGGTTTAACTCCAGGAATGGACAAAAAATAAGTACTGAGAATATTATTGATAACGATGTAGCCGTGAAGTTGTTTACATATGAAGATCGTTTTTTGTAAAAGTCTGAAGAAAAGGGACCATTTAAGGTCTTAGCCCACTTAGACGGCTCTGTTCCAACGCCGATCCCACCCAACACCGCCCTAAACTAAAACAGTAGGTACTACCAAGCAGTCTGATGGCGGGAAGCTTGCTGACACCGAGCTGTCTGCTAATTTGTGTTGTCGATATAAACTATATCGCATGACCACGACTTAAAGCCCATATTAGAATGATATTTTCGTACCTTTATGCTGCACCGTGTTCCTCCATCTGTCATTTCGTTCTTTGTTTGCGGCATATTTCAACAAGTAGATACTATTTTGATTTCAAATTGAGTACTCCCCACGTAAACTCGGTTTAAGAGGGAGTATCTATAATAGGATATTACTTACTCATTCCAAACCCAGGCTCTTATTTCTAAGGTTCCATAAAAAGGGCCCTATACAACGTGTAACAGAAAGAGTGAACGTAACTTAAGGGGCATATACGGTCTCCTTAAGCCTACCTATACACAAAATCTCATACCGAAATACCATCATTTTAATCTTGATCGTAAAATAATATACCGTTCAATATATCGACAAGTATTTTTATCGATATAACGAACATCCGTACTAACACAGCACAGCTGATTCTGATTTACGCTAGAAATTGTTTGACATACCTCTGTGTTTCTATGCACGCCTGGTAGTTTGATTCCGATTGCACTCACTACACATATGTTGTTTCATTTTAGAGTTATGTTTTTATTTATAGCACTGCTGAATAGCTATTGGATACTTTACATCGTATAAGTACGTGATACACAAACACATTACGAGATCCTTTTTATAGTTTAACTTATAGTTGAAGTTGTTTTCAGTACTGATGGAAGAATTTCATTATTTCACGTTCACTAAAATCTGCACCGACACCGAAAGCTTAACTCTAAGACTTGTCAACTAACACGAGTCTCTCTCATGTACAACATATTCATAGAATCGTAAAGCTTTCATGTTTCTTAGTTATAAAGAGGCGTGGCCTCCATCGCGACACTACCCTTCACGACATAGGTTCCTCGTAATTAAACAGCCTTAAATTCTGTGACCTATGAATCCTCATCATCACAAAGTGCACGTCTGAGGCTATTCTTTCATAGATGAATGCACGAAATTTTCCAAATTATTACGATCACTAAACGACATAGTTAAGGATTTCGCGGAACACTTTACTCATTACTAAACGACATAGTAACTAAACACGACCTAAATAGACAGCAGTTTACGAACAACTGATGATTTTAATATTTTTATTAAATAAATGAAATTGCACAATATTTGATGAATTTGGCGGCTTTCTTCGAACGCGGCCCCTTTGGCGGCGTCTTTGAGTCCACTCAAAAGAGCCGCCTAGGTATCGACGACGCGCGCGGCTCGCTTACATGAATATTAAAAGATATTTAACCGTTTATTATTTACCTACATCAACTCTTTGATTTTGCCGCCATATTAGTGTAACTTTGGATATAATCAGGACGGAATTTGAAATGTCCCCTACTGTTCATATGAGCCTAGTACATTATTCATATTTTTTTATTTGTATGTATTGTATGAATGATTAATATGTCGTTACAGGGAACCTTTAAAATTTAGAGTGTATCACTCTAAATTTAAAAAAAAGGTGGAATAGAAAGTGCCCCTGCACTTTCTATTCCATCACTCTCATGATCCGATGGGACGACTAGAGATACGACCGGAAAGAGGTCAGGCACAGGAACGACGGCTTTACGTGCTCTCCGAAGCATGGGGGTGTAATATCGTCAACTCCCAGACTTCGGGCTGATGCTGAGAAATTTCTTTTTACGGAAAAATCCCATAATCACTTTTTGGCCCGACCCGGGAATTGAACCCAGGACTTAATTATTCCCATAATCACTTTTTGGCCCGACCCGGGATTTGATCCCAGGACTTTATTATCTGCAGTTGAACACGCTACCGCTAGACCAATGAGTTATACACGAACACATTCAAATGGCGCGGCGCGCGGTAGCGGCGTCTTTGAGTCTCTCAAAGATGCCCGCTTCTTTCGCCAAAGGGGCCCGCTTTGATGAATATTAAAAAATATTTAACCATTTATTATTTACCTACATCAATCCTTTGTATTCGCCGCCGTATTAGAGTTCCTTGAAACAAAATCAGGACGGAATTCGAAATGTCCCCTAATGTTCATATGAGCCTAGTACAATATTCATATTTTTTCGTAATTTATCAGTAGTCGTACCGCGTGTGTTTATCTGGTTAGTTTGTATAGTTTGTATTAAAAATTAAGTACCTATTCGTTTCCGGCCAGATTAAATTCACATACTGAAAGAAAAATTTAATATTCTTACTATTTAACACACAAAAAAATATCTGCAGTTACATAAGTCAATTAAATTATTTATTTCTCCTAGATGCAACATCTTGCGGAATATCAATTTAAATTAAATTAAGTGATTTTTCCTAGTTATCAAAGTATAAATGATTAAAATGTCGTTACAGGGAACCTTTAAAAATTAGAGCAAAAATTCAGTTAAACATTTGATTGAATCTTAAAATAAACACGTGTAATAAATTATGTGACTGTACAGAACCACACTTTTTATTTACAGTCTAAGTAGTAGGTACCCAAATAGTTCGCGGTAAGGTTCATTACCCTTGCGGCTGAGTTTTTAGTGTTGTTCATAATGTCGGTAATCTTTCTTGTTGATTTAGGTGGTCGATAGAAAAATAAATTACTAGTTGAATAAAAAATGATTATTTCTGTTTGAAGTTTCGTCCATAGGTAGCCGTCCTGATACCCTATAACCCCCTTAAGTTACGTTCACACTTTCTGTTACACGTTGTATAGTCTGACTTCGTCTGTCGGACACAATGGTATATAAAACTTATGACTTGTATATTAGAATATTTGTTAGTCTTGCGAAGCAACCATTATTATAAACTGAATTTGTTTGGAAATATTTTTAGTTTCGCGCAACAGCTTCAATATTGTAAGGTACAGTTACAGGTATAATTTGAGGATTTTTTTTATTACATCTCGTTTTCAGTTCGCCTAGGACGCCCTTTATGTTGAACCGGACAATATTATTTCAAGATGATTATCTTATAAAAAGGGTTTCATAACGAGTGATAAGTTTTGTGGCTGAATGAATTGTGTAAAACTAAAACTTCTACTCAACTTTTCAGGCTACCTTGGGAAACTTACGGGAATTAAAACTTGGTTTAGATAACTTTGAAACAATGGAAATAGCCAACTTTTCTGCAGCACTTACAAGAGCTTTTGAACTACTAGAAATATATAGAAATAACAGCGGTGGAGCCAACTGTAACCAGGTACCGACTTTAATAATTAAATGAAGTAAAAAAAGTATTTACATATATTATTTTTCGCCAATTTGTCCAGCGTCTAAATTGGGGTTCAGAATCTCTTATAAATCATAATACCAAAGCTTCCGTTGTCCACCCGTCCGTGACTAAGCGGGCTGTATCTCTAGAAGGTTAAAATAAATTAAAAATAATAAAAAGAAGATTAAAGACGGGCGTGTGAAAACGTAACGTGTATGAACGTTACGTTTTCAATGTTGCTGGGCTTTAACAATAAGACAGTATGGAACCCTTAGAGTTCTTTATAACTCTTACATAGGAGATTTTATTTTCCAGTAGCAAATAAACGCGAATCTTTTTGTCGGAGTTGGTAGCTCATTTTCTGATGGTCTCATAATGATTATGAACAGTTCATTTGGAGCGCGGATACTAATTACCTAAACCTTTTAATATTTTTTTGTCTTTCTACAGGCTATAATGCTGGTTACTGATGGCGTTCCATACAATTACAAAGAGATATTCGAGAAGTACAACTGGAAGTACGATACCCCGGTCAGGGTATTCACGTACCTGATCGGGCGCGAGGTAAAGGTAGTAACCACTTCAGGTATTACTGTGTGTTGTAGTCATTGTGCGACCTGCATAATGCCTTCCTTCGTACCAATCTGCCAGTACACCTAGAATGTGGTACTCTATCTAACTCTACTACCTACAGTAAGCGTTCAAAAGTGCATTAGCTATATAATATTAAATATGTAGTTGTCTTAGACGCTCTGCAGATCTGATGATTGTTTGTTGGTAGCGAAATGATTTCGTTGTAATAGTACAATCGAATCATATTAATTTTCTTAATTGAATAATAAATGTCGGGTTAACAATTTCGAGGGGGGAAGGGGAAGACCACGTCGAACATTCTCTGACCAAATTGGAGATGTTCTCAAGAAAGGGCAGGTCAGAAGTACCCTAAACCGGCGAGCATGTATGAAGAATATAATGTCAGTAATCGAGGCAAAAGAAGTATGCAAAGATCGTGACAAATGGAAATCCGTTGTCTCTGCCTACCCCTCTGGGAAACAGGCGTGAGTCTATGTATGTATGTATGTAACAATTTCGAAAAACACAACTTAAACCTTACACCAATAATACTTGCCTATGCTTAAAATAATTTGATATTGATGTACTTTAAGTTAAAGAAATACAATAAGAATGACATTCCTGATACATATATTATTATGTCTAATATGATGTCATTGCACAATAACTAAGAGGCCCAATGGCGGTGGGCGGGGCTATATGGATGCTTGTAGCTATTCTATGCCGTATTTACACACGCGTGAGATTATTTTGTCAGTTCACTTATGAATCGCGTGTGGTTTGAACAGTACCTACTTAGGTGACATCAAATGCATTACTATTGTTTTTCATACTAGTAAGTAATTTTAATAACTTGCCGACAAAAAACCACCAACTGGGTAACCACCGGTCACACTCAGTTCTGTTATAACACATGGCTTTAATCCAATTCTTTGGCGACTACAATGCTAAATAAGCTGAGTATCAAATATGAATATACAAAATTAAAAGTTACAATATTTTGGTAGCCATAAATAATCTACATCACCTTAAGATTTTCCGGTAAAAGTATCTTAGGTAGGCTTAAATCCTTTGTAAGTTGGCTGAGCGAAAGTATTTTATTAAACAAAATAATTAATGAATCGGCTAAATATGATCTATCCGATTACCAGTTATAATGAATATATGTACGTTCTTTTTATTTTCTTGATATTAATAGTCCAAAAATGTATCCAAAAATCAATCCATGTGGAATTGCTATTGGACTTCTGAACGCGAGACTGTACAACTTTTGCATGTATACCTTACTAACTCGTCTTTCCACTATCATTGTGCTTACGCTTGTAGTGTTATAAGTTTTTACCTTGATGATGTTTTAACGTAGCTAGATCTAGACGTCATGTATTGTTCTTTTGATTGTGCATTTTGTTATTTGTATATGTTCTTAGAATAAATTCCGATATTATATTTTTAGATTGCTCTAAGTTTAACACGATCGTTTTATTATTTTCGTATCAAGGAAGTTAAATTAATACTAATATCATTGTGGTTAATCTTATTTTGAATAGAATATAGTAATTATGTTTTAAGAAGTGCATTACCACAAGCTGCAGATCACGACACCTAGTTAGGTTATTCCGCAGCACTCGACACGAGGTTGTTAGAACGATCGTCTGACGAGGCATGGTGATACGTAGAAAGCTTTATGTAGGTGGCAGATGTAAGGGAAGTGAAGTGGATGGCTTGCGCTAACCGCGGATTCTACGTGCACTTGAGTACACTGGCGGAGGTTCGAGAGCGGGTACTGGAGCATGTCAACGTGCTGGCGAGACCGCTGGTGCTACAGAGAGAGAAACACCCCGTCGTCTGGACGCCTGTCTATGCTAATGTTACCGTAAGTTGTCTAAAAATTAATCTACTCTAAATTTTCTTCTATACTTAAACTTTTACTCGTTACAAGGCTAATGTGGTTATCTACTTTGTGTTTTGCTCTCGCAGAAGGCCCAATTAAGTATTATAAAAAAAATGTCTTTATTAAGAAGTAATCAGACAAATGAATTGCCAAACTGAAATGACAGTAGGCGGGGCATACGGCGCGTAATCCCGACGGCCGCTGAGCATAAAAGGTTCTTGAGGGGCGACCACGAACTGGAGGACGCCGCTCGATTCGGGCAGCCAAGACCGGCCATTGTTGATATTCTTAGGAAAGGCCACCAGTAAAACGTCTTTTGGCTACTATGATGATGAATCCAATATCGAATAACTTTTATGAATTCCAATATGTATAATACAGTACTGTGACAGACCTGTAAAGGTACTTTTATAGAGCCGGATATGTCAAGGTCTCATTTCCATCTGCATTTCAATTTGTACAATTTAACTAAAACTAAAAGTAAACAGTCATTAATGAAATTTTGAAACCACTAGGACCCTAAAGTAGCAGACTATTTGTGGGAGCAACGCGAGAGAGCGGAACAGAAAGAGCGGTTTATGAGTCAACGACGAGATAAAGCATTCTTCAACTCCGATCAAGAACAAAACAGGAGATGGAGAATAACACAGGTAATATTTTCATTTCAGGTAACATTCGAAGTAATATGCCGTTTCTAACGGTGGTCACGCAAGAGTGAACCTAGTAGGTATAATTTAGTTTGAAACGTTGGATAATATACATGATGTAAGGGATACTTTAATGTACTTAATAACATCATGAATCGGGTACATAATGCTAAATATTTCAGAGATGAATAACACATTGGAATTCTTAAGATTATTGTACAAAAGGCTCGTAATACTTTACAGCTTATATTTTAGACTGAGTTAATCCTCAGCCCTTCTTCAGGAAAGGCAAAAGAGTGAAGAATGTTAGCGATAAAGCTAATAGCTTTATAGCGCTTTTACCTAAAATTACATTTTATACTTATTTAAATAATATATTTGTTAAGCAAGGAAATGAAGAGGGCCCATTACTGATCCTTGTGCTGTTCCTACATTAATTGAAACAACACTTGACTTTGACGCAATAGGATCTATCCTGTTATCCAAGCACATCCACATCAGTGTTATCCAAATTTTAACGAGTTTTTGGTAGTTATATATTTCAAATAAATCCGTTTTGTAAATCACTTTACCGATCGGGGCAAGTTTGCCAGTTTTACTACAATGCATATTCATTTAGGAGACATTTTTTTTATTAAATTGTATAATAGTCTTATATATTGTCCTTTTATTTTACCAGATGAAACAAGGACAGTACAGTGAACTAGGAAATTCACAATATCAGTTAATGACATCAGTGTCAATGCCTGTGTATGACCTGCGACACAACGAGGTGAGTCTGACTCTGTGTTTGCATACTCAATCTTATTTGTTGTTGAAAGTCCCCAAAATATGTTTGAAATAATATCTAAATGTTTGGGAAAGAAAATTATCGATAGATATGCAGTTTTATAATTGCTGAGTTTTATCATTTGTATAAGTTTACGAGTGAACTGCTGTCAAATAATTGTTTTACCTAAACATATATTTAGTTTGTACATTACGTCTTTTCCAAATTCTAAATTTTCATGTAGCATGAACCAAACCTGTCACCTATTTCAAAATATTATGTTTACAGATTGGTTTTATATTTCCTACTAATTGGACGTAAGCTCTGTCTCTTCTAATTACTTTAATCTTTTCTCTGTATTCTGTATCTTCTTTAATATGTAAATGTCTATTAATAACTCCGTTTTGTTTGATGGTTTCCCCTCCAGAACATCACAGAGAATGTACTGATAAATGAAGCTTACTGGGTATCGGTTACGAAAGAGGTACTACACTTAGAAAGTTTTGATGATTTAATTGTAAAGTTTTTGCAAGATACAAGAGAGTTTTTATGATTTAGTTTTTTGAATTTCAGTAACGGTACAGTGTTATTTGGCCCCGTTAGCGATGCATCTGTCCTCGATAGATGTGAGCGCGGGCGGCGCGCTGCCTCGCCTGCCAATGTGTTGTCCGACCCTTTGGCTTTCCGTAGTGTTGTAGTTTCTACTAGCTCGTAGGAGTAGACCACTAGGGTGTTATGAACGACTTTTCTATCAATCATCAAGTTAATTTTCTATGCAAGAGTTATGATCTATATTACACTACACACATTATCTAATGAAATAAAGTATTTTGCCTGAATATAGTGATGTCTTCGTAGAGACAATTTTTAAAGATTGACTTGTATGACGACAAGTACCTAAATGTAAATATTTTTGAATAAGAGTATCGTGCCGCCTTTCATACACATGACTAGTATGGGGCTTTTGTTACTTGAGTATCTATTGAGTTTAAACTATTATCTTCTTAAGAATGGCAACTTTTTGATATTAACAATTTTAGAAATATTTAGTCTCTCCGTGAGAGGAGACTTTTAATTTCTAGCGGAAGTTGTTACAAAGCATTTATCTATATGTTATTATATTTTATTGCATTCGTACGTCCACAACCAATCGCAGTCCGTAGAGGAGAACGGCCAGAAAGAGGTAGGCCAACGCTCATAGACCTACTGCCTCCGAGGCGCGCTTGGGACGGATGAGAGGGACGGACGAGCGCGGCGTGCGGCATGCGGCGCCCGCGCCCGCCCGCGTGCCAGGCTGAGTGCCACTGGATGTCTGACCGCTGCTTTATATGTTTATTGCAATATTTGGATACTGGGATACGACTTAACACCGCCTTGAGTATAATTATTAAATGACGATATCTTTCAGTACGATTAATTTCAACATTTCGACAGATTTTTACATGGATACATTTCAAAGGGTATTTGTATATTTACAATAAAACGGTAGTGGGTTTTTTAGAAACTTAAAGAGTAGAAATTTTAATTTTATAACATAAAATTATTTAATACTTGCGTAGTTTTGCTAGAACCTGTAACAGTGGATATAAATTTAGAATCCCTTAACATAGTTCTATATAAATAAACATATAGAACTTCGCCTAACGGGGCTTAGATGCTAAAGAATCAGTAATTTTGCTAGTTTTACGAGATTGTCATAATGTTGTTAATTAAAAGTAGAATCTGATGGCCAAATACAGAGCCAAATGCGGAATACCTTGTAGTTAGAACATTTTTTGACTGTTTTACAAAAGTAAAGTACAGCATATTTTTATATTATTACTCAGTTTTATATTTCGAATGTAGATTTATAAAATGGTAACGTAGAATTAGCGATATTGATTTACAGAAAAGCCAGAGACGCGGAAATATTATATACGTATTAATAATTTACTGATATGAAAATGTCTTGTGTTTTGTGTGGCGTACACATAGAATATATATTTAGAATATTACACGCTCAAAAAATTAAAATAAAGTTGTTATTATGTGCCACGCTCATATATATACAGGTTTATACGTAATTAGTTACCTACCTTCAAATAGGTAATCAGAGTCGATATTAGACAAGGTTTGACATAAAGTATGGTAGTTTATAATACCGTCAATCACAACCTTGTTAACACCAAAGAGCGGCAAACTTTTTTCCGTTGTTTTTTAAATAGCATAACGGCTCTGAATAAGCATTTAAAGCGTGGATACTAAGTACCTTAACCCCTGAATATGGCTCAACTTTTGTTGTATCATGTTGAGCGCGCAATGGTTCTCTAAGTATATATTTTAATCGTACATGTGTTGGATATTATGAAACTGGCTAAGGACATGTGCACTAAATATCGTGTAAATGGTTTCAGATGCGTATAGCTAGATTATTGGGAGTAGCGGGCACAGATGTACCCCTTTCTGAAATACAAGCTCTAATGACGCCGTACAAGGTAATTGTTAATTTCTACCATTAGTGATGTTCCAGTCTAATCCTTTTCATCTTTACACAATTAAGCAAGCGACGAACATTTGACTTGGATACCCATAGAAATCAGTATCAAAAACAAAATCGAAACCGTGCTCATCACAAAAATATTTGTCCTGGGGCTCTACCGGCTAAGTCGCCGAACATCGTTTTCGTGAATGGCGTTCAAATAAATAAAGGTTAGAAATTACTTAATCAATTGTTAATCGGGTCTAACGTTGACAATCGATTCCGGACCATTCATAAGATCACATGTGCTCATGAAAGCCGATAACGATTGATTACGTCATTTTTAACCTTTATTTATTGAACGCCATTTAAGAAATCGATGTTCGGCGACTTAGCCGGTAGAGCCCCTGGGTGGGAATCGAACCCACGACTTCTGGATTAGTAGTCAGGGTCACTAACCATTAGATCAACACTTAATATTAACCTATCAGTACGAAAATGGAAATAACATACAAATAAAATACGCTTACTTTTTAGATCGGAGTAAATGGGTACGCGTTTATAGTGACGAACAACGGCTACATTTTAATACATCCTGACCTGAGGCCCGTGGTAAGTGTAGCATTCATTATTAATTATTGTATTACGACTTTTTCTATATAAATATACTAGCTGTGCCCTGCGGTTTTACCCGCGTTATACATTATCACAGCTCCTCCCCCGTAGGTGATAGCGTAATAATATGTAGCCGATATGTTAGTAATATAGTTAGTCATCTTAGTAATATTCATGCAAACATTGAAGTAAACCCATGCAGTAATTTTTGAGTTTAGCCCGGACATACATACAAACAAACAGACACACAGACAAGAATTCTAATAACTATATCTTTGGCTTCGATATCTATTGTAGATCACGCCCCAAGTATCCATTTAAAAAAATATGGAATGCTCAGTTTTCACTTTCCTACGACTTTATTATATGTATAGATTAAAATGGCTTTCATTTTGCTGTGTGGCTGCTGTTAAAGAATATCACCACCCCGTCTCTTCCCGCGGAAGACATAGTCGTTGTCTGAGGGAATGTATACCAGATAATGGGCAACGGCGTTTCTCTGTGTACGTCGACCATCGTACTCCGCCAACTCGTCTTCCAAGCGTAGCGATACTGGTCTATCCCATCAAATGAGGACTTTGTTTAGCAGTGGTCCTCTTTCCGCTGATAAAATGTGATTCTTCGTTACACCCCTTCTTCTAAACGTAGTCTGGATATTAACAAACATAATTGTCTTATTTGCAGTTTCAACAAATATTGAAACCAAGTTACAACAGCGTCGATATGATTGAAGTAGAACTCTTTGACGATGACAGAGGGCCCAGGAACTTCAGCAAAGAACTAACAGCAGTAAGTGATAATTTTTGATTTTCTTTTATTTTTTTCCAGCCAGTTTACAAATAGAACAAGGAATATAAATGTGCCTCTGTGATTGTGCCTGTAACAGAAGGCCAATAAAAAGTTTTCACATACACGTACAGTTCCACAAACTTATCTGGCCCGCTGGCAGCGTCGCTGTTATCGCATTTAGTGTTGCTAGTAACTATTTTTTGCAATAAAGTGGGTAAAAATAATATGAACATTGTAACGTAAATGTTACTTCACTAAAAAGCAAACAAATACTGTCATTACAACTCTTTATATTTTTATACAATAATTATGATCATTTACATAAAATGTATGCTGAGTGTTCTCTAACGGAGATACTCCAGGTATTATTATGTCACCGGAATGGTTTAATTCAGAAGTCATATCATTATCATCATTATCGGAAACACTGCTTTCGTTTTCACTATCACTACCTAAATGAATTATGAAAAGCTCGTCTAAGTATCCATCCCTTTTTCGATACACATTTTCAATATTTTTTCACATGATTGCAATGCTTTTGCCATTCATTGACTGTTATTTTATCAAAAGCTTCTGCAAGCAATGATAGGATTTCAGGATTCGATCTACCAATATTCTGATCTGATATAAATTTTTGCATCTGCTTGCTCTTTTTCTTTCACAAGTTTTCTTACAAATCGCTCCCGGACACCTACAAAGGAAATAGCAAAAATTAAATAAATAATGAATATTTTAAAATATGTATTTTAATTTAAAATACGAGGGGAAGTTTCGTATTTTTTCAGAAGCTGACAACACTAACCTGTAGCAGCAGCTACGCGTTCATACAACTTATTGAAGGGTATAATTGGTGCCTGATGGCGTTTTTCTTCCTTCATATAATTCAATACTTGTAATATAACATTCCTCGCATCACTTTTTAAAGCTTTCGGCATTTTTCACAATTAAAAAACACATAAAGAAAAATAAATACGCGCAACAATCAATCAATGGCAGGAATGTCATGGAATAACAGTCCGATTGACATTTCAAACTGGCGTCGTTAGTTCTACTTTTGGCCACCGGGCCAGATAAGTTTGTAGCACTATAATGGTTTATTGTTATATGATTGTTGGCAGACACAGTGAAGGGATGTGGTGTGAGGGTTGTTGGAAATGTGTTAGCTAATGTTATACACAAAAAAGGATTTAAATAAGAAAACATAACTCCAAACCATTTATTAATATAATGGAATAGAGTACCTACACTTTATTGCACCAGAAAACACATTACGTTATCTCAATATTCAACATGTAACGTAATTAACGCACACCCTCAAACACCCTATTAGAATTAGAATATTATGTTGTAATCAAAATACCTACACTGAATTTTTAATTTAACATGTATATGCATTGTTATTTACTAAATTACTTTCTTGTAATAAAGTTTATTTTTCGATATTTTGTATTGAATGATGGAATTTGTATGAATACAAATAAAACTGCGATTTTAAAAGTCTTATTACTTTGACTTACGGTCCATTTTAATTTTTTTGACTGTACAGGGTTAATATGACAATAATTTCCGTAGTTACAATTATTTTGGAATAAAACATTACCTATATTAAAAATTATATAAATCGATTCAGAAAACGATTCTGAACAACCTATTTTCAGGATGTGCGTTAGTTAAGTTACATGTTGTATAAGCAAATACGGATACAATCGGTGGTCTTATCGCTTTGTAGTGATCTCTTGCAGTAAACCGTTGGATGAACAAGGACAATTTTTTTCGGATTCAGAGAATCAAAACTTACCGAATTACTGATTCCACTGATATTATTGACGAGTGAAGATTGCAGTCAGTATTGAAATATTATTTGATTATTTAAAGAACAATAATCGGATTGCTAGAAAAATTATGTAAAATATTATAGCTGATTTTCTACTAGACAAATTTCAGATCGCTCTCCCCTAAAGTAACGATCATGCAGAAGATACTTTAGGTGCAGCGCAGACGACACACTTTTTGTGCGATCGGCGCACAAAAAGTCTGCATGGCGCGCAGAAAGTCGGTTGCGGATTTTTCACACATTCAACGCACACGACGCACATCTTCGATCATTCCGTCGGCAGAGTTGTAGGGACGTAGACGCTATGGAAATCGTGCAGAGATCGAGAAGTATTATTTTGTACATGAAGTACAGAAAAGAAGAAGAAATAGAGAATTTTGGGTACATCCTATACTTTCGGAAAGATTACTGAAGCTCCTTAGAAGCTTGGTCTCAAACAGGAGCGGAATAAACATAACAGCACACTTCTTCCCACATTTTTAGGGTTCCGTAGCCAAATGGCAAAATACGGAACCCTTATAGATTCGTCATGTCTGTCTGTCTGTCCGTCCGTATGTCACAGCCACATTTTTCCGAAACTATAAGAGCTGTAGGTACTTGAAACTTGGTAAGTAGATGTATTCTGTGAACCGCATTAAGATTTTTACACAAAACTAGAAAAAGAACAATAATTTTGGGGGGTCGTCATACATAGAACTGAAACTCCAAAAATTTTTTCCCCCTTATATGTTGGGTGTCTATGGATAGGTCTTCAAAAATGATATTGAGGTTTCTAAAATCATTTTTTTCTAAACTGAATAGTTTGCGCGAGAGACACTTCCAAAGTGGTGAAATGAGTGTCCCCCCCCCTGTAACTTCTAAAATAAGAGAATCATAAAACTACAAAAAATATATGAAGTACATTATTACCATGGAAACTAACAACCAAAATTGGTTTGAACGAGATCTAGCAAGTAGTTTTGTTTTAATACGACATAAACCGCAATTTGCTTTCATTTAATCAACTGAAATACTTGCTGCTACGGAACCCTTTATGTGCGAGTCCGACTCGCACTTGGCCGGTTTTCTTTTTAAATTCTATCATGATATTCTGCCTTAGAAGTATCATAAATTGCTGGCCTGTTTTGTATTTCTTGAATTAACATCGTTTCATCGACCTCTGGCGCCATAACAATAGATCGCGTGCGTTACGTCCACCCCTAGCAAATGCAGATTGCCGACTAAAGTGTGCGCCGTCTGCGTTAGCGTGCGTTGAAGCAAACGTTCAATATTTTTCACACACTTTTTGTGCCGAGCGGCGCGGCGCGGTGCGGTCTGCCCGAATTTACACGGATTTTATGTGCGCCGGACTTGTTGCGCGCCGTGTGCGTTACTGCATATAATTGCATAGTATGCATAGCTTCTATTTTCACAGACTAAAAAGTGCGTCACGGATAGTATGTCGTCTGCGCTGCCCCTTATTCTACAGATAGGTCGATTTAAGTCCGTCCGCCCTCTTTACAAGGTCAAGGTGCCCTTCGGGGCGGGTACTTATTTTGTAGTTTTATATTGTTCAATATATTTCTTCTTCTTGTTAGACAGCTCGAACCCATGCTCGCCTCAATTGTCCGATGAAGCAGTGAAAGCCTCCTAGGCTAAAATAAAAAAAGCTTTACCCACCGCTAATAACAGTTTCTCTTAATTCCAGTTCATGTAACGGTTTTCCATAGAGATCGCAAATTATGCCATTTTCATCAAACATATATTTTTTTATTTTCCAGTAATGGACAACTTACTTAAGTACCTAGGGAATATTATTAAGTTATAAATATTTTTCATTTCAGCTTCGTAAAGAGATTATTGACCAAAAAACTGGGAATAAGGCAATGAATGTAAAAAATCATCTCGATGATATGGTAAGTGAATCAATATACCTACAAATTTTAGAGTATATATGTGGGGTGCAAAGAAATAAGTAACGCATCAGAATGTAAAATACATATAAAAATGCGTCTATTGTTTTCATAAAATCGGCACTTGTTTTTCAAGGGACTCAAAGTCAAAATCAAAAATTATTTATTCCGTAAAAAATTTACATTTATGTGGAATCGTCATCTTTTTTTTATCCTACCGTGCAGTGCATGACGTGACAGCTACTGAGAAACACTGCCAGAAAACTCAGTAGGAATCCTTTTTTAAAATAAAATATACTTAAGATTAATTACAATCATGTGTTGACTCTGAACAACTCAATCCCAAGCACTTCATCACTTAAATAATCAGAAATTTTGTGATATGCCCTGCTACACAATTTGGCTTTAATAATTCTTTTAATAAGTTTAAAAGAATTATTAAAGCCAAGAATTCGTAGACAATTCTCTAATATCATTGGGAAGTGTGTTATGGAATCTTATACATTGCCCCATAAAAGAGTTACTTATTTTGTGGAGACGGGTAGACTCAAGTGTAATTCACGGATATAACCTATACAACTCTAATAAGACTGCGGAGGCGTTACATTAATGTTTTACGGGCCGGTTGGCGTGGTTGGTAGATATTTGCCTTTCACGCCGCAGGTCGTGGGTTCGATTCCCACCCAGAAAAGATATTTGTGTGCAAACAGAAATATCGAATCGAACCCAACACCTGTCTGTTTGTCCTGAGTATGGCAGTAATATAAGTATGTATTTGCAAAAGATGTCAGTTATCTGGTTTCCGTAGGACAAGTTCTGTTTAGTTTGGAACCAGTTGGCCATGTGTGAGTAACTTCCCAGGATATTATTATTATATATTGCGAGAATCGAATCCTCTACACGACCTCTACACTCTGAGGATCCTCGTGTGGAGGGTTCTCCACACGAGGATCCACTATCCTCAAGATAATACTGGGCGACTACCTTAACTACTGCACCACATCTTGGCTTATTGATGTTCTACAAGTTCATGAAGAGCCTGACCAGATCCTTTATAATCCCGCCTATAAAATCTTAAAAGTTCTATAAATTGATTAAATAGACTAAACATATTGTATATATATAAATTTTCGGGTCATAATATTAATAAATTATTACACTTTATTCTCTATCTTCCTCTAGAAAAGAGTGTCCCGTGGTAGAAGACATTTCTTCTGGACGGGTATCAGTGACTCACCGTTCACACTCGTAGTGGGGCTACCCGAGAACTATGGCCGCCATCGTATCACGCCGCCCCCCACTGACGACATACACAGGCTGTCACTCACTTCGAAGAACATCTCAGCTAGGCAGTACCTCGTCGATAAGTGGAGCGTTCACCCCGACTGGTAAGTTAATATTACCTTGAGGAGCAGCTAGGTAAATCGGATTGGTTAATACGTTTTTGGGGTTCCGTACCCAATCTAATATCATTTATTTCTAAACTGAATAGTTTGCGCGAGAGACACTTCCAAAGTGGAAAAATGAGTGTCCACCCCCCCCCCCCCCTGTAACTTCTAAAATAAGAGAGTGATAACACTAAAACAAATATATGATGTACATTACCAAGTAAACTAACAACGAAAATTGGTTTGAACGAGATCTAGTAAGTATTTTTTATATACTTTTATATACTGTAGACACGGGTCTCATCGCGATAAATATTTAGGTAAATCATTACCTGTAGCCCTGTGGCGCCGGTAATGGCCAATATCTGGATGGAACATTTTGAAAATATTATTGCACAACATTTGGTCCACGTGAAGGTATGGAAACGATACGTCGACGATATCTTCTGTATCATGAAAGGTAGCACATCGGAAGTAGAACAATTGACCACTATCTCGAACTCCGCGCACCCTAACATCAGGTTCACTTATGAAATGGAGGTAGAGAGATCGTTGCCTTTCCTCGATGTGAAATTGAGGGTGAGAGAAAATGGTTCCCTTACACACACGGTATACAGAAAGCCCACACACACAGACAGATATCTACACGCCCACTCTCATCACCATCCGCGACACCTGTTACCGTAGTTGCCTCGTTAACAAACAGAGCGTATGACATATGCGACCCTGAATGTTTAGAAAGTGAGCTCACACACGTTCAGGAGGTACTTAGGCAAAACGGCTACAGGGGGGGCATTAAACGGACGAAGAGGAGGGAGAAGCAGCCGGAAGTAAGCAGAGCACCAGCGTTTTTACCTTACGTGAAAGGAGTAACGGATAAAGTTGGATCAGTACTAAAGAAATACTCCATCAAGACTGTATATAGTCCGATCTCCAAAGTCTCCAACCAGCTGCGTACACCGAAGGATGTTATTCCTCTTCAAACACCGGGCGTCTACAGGTTTGAGTGCAACTGCGGTATGTTTTATATCGGCCAAACTAAAAGATCCATTGCTGAAAGGGCTAAAGAACATATCGCAGCTGTCAGGAACCGACAGGTTAATAAATCAGCAATAGCTGAGCACGTAGTCGACACAGGATCCCAACACTGGATTACAAATTTACACAAGCCACAGGTCCTCTCCACCGATCGTCACTATTACTCCAGAATAGTACGTGAAGCGGTTGAAATAAAGAAACATATCAATTTCAACCGGGAAGACGGATACCGCCTCTCACCATCTTGGAATCCTGTAATAACGAAGTGCCATTGTCGCGTAACCAACGTAGTGCGCCCGGGCGCTGATGTCATTAGTGTCGTGTGTACCGACAGTTTCGTAAAGGAAAATAAAAAATATCAAGACCATGCGAGGGTAGATACCGATACCCGAGCTTCACGGAGACGACGCTGCCGAGCCACACCAGTCGACCCGTGACCACGGCTGGTGCAATCCATGCCGAAACGTCGGGTAAACAAGGTAATGATTTACCTAAATATTTATCGCGATGAGACCCGTGTCTACAGTATATAAAAAATGTGTACAAATCGCGAAAGTTTAAAACCATTAATCTAGTAAGTAGTTTTCGTTTAATACGTCATAAATCGTTAACCGCAATTTGCTTTAATTTAATCAACTGAAATACTTGCTGCTACGGAGCCCTTCATGGGCGAGTCCGACTTGCACTTGGCTGGTTTTTTATCATGTAATCTCTAGCATAAAGAGCATGATGATATTATGTTTAATAACTTACAATGAATATCTGGAATAGTTTATTATACAGATCTTATAGCAACATGTTCCGTGCGTTAAACCATAAGTCCTACGGAAATCAAATATAACAGCTTGATAGGACATTTAAATCATACCCATACTTCAGAAGCTGGCCTCTTTGGTTATAATTCAGTCACTGGCGCTCTTCTGGAGTGAAGTGGAACTACTTTTTCCAACTCTTCCCATAGTCGAAGCGATTCCCTGGGACATGCCTGAGCCTCACCGATCAGTGCCATTTCATTGTGTACCACTGTTTATCCCGCCACAAACTGAAGAAAATGAGTACATGTTGATGTTCAGCTCTTTAGAGAGATTATGTGTCAAATATAAATCTAATTTTGTTGTATTAGGAGATTTTAACTTGTATTCTTGTTATGTAAATATCACTAATTATTATGAATATTTCATGGCCTTCTGCGAGTTCACTCAGTATAATGCGATACCGAACTGTAATAATAGACAATTGGACCTCGTACTAAGAGCGGGGGGCGAGGTGTCCGTGGGTGCGGCTGACGAGGGCCTGCAGCCCGTCGACGAGTACCATCCGCCGCTCGCGGTACGTCTAGCGCTAAGCGCGCCGCCACCGGCTGCCACCAGTAGCACGGCGACGTCACCGCGTCGCGCGCATTTTACTGTACATACCCAGTGGAATTTTAACAAAACTGACTTTCACCATTTATATCAATTAATTGCTAGTATAGATTGGAACAACTTGTACCTTCTAAATGACCTTGATGCAGCCTTAAATTTATTTTACTCTAAAATATATGAAATCTTTGCTATTTGTGTCCCTGAAAAAAGTATAAAACCGAAAAATAATAGATATAATTACCCTGTATGGTATAACTCTGATATAATCCGAAATATTCAGCGTAAACATTTACATCACACACGGTATAAATCAAGTAAATCACAATTAGAATATCAGGCTTTCGCTAAATATAGAACTAAGGTAAAAGTCGCAATTGAGAAAGCATATGAACGGTATCGGGATCGCGTGCAAAACCATCTAGCATCCGATCCAAGAGCGTTTTGGGATTACATCAGGTCCAGGAAGGGTAACACGAACAAATATAGGTTAGTTAAAGATAGTAGAACTTTGTCGGATGCAGAATGTGCTGAAGAGTTCGCTCGATTCTTCCAATCGGTGTACAACCCCGACCCGGCCTCACTGGACGTTTCGGCGGCAAGTGCGGCGGCGGCGGCGCCGCCGGGTGCATGGGCACACCTCTGCCCTCTGAGCGCGGGGGACGTGCGGCACGCCCTCGCCCGCCTGCCGCCCAAGCGCTCCGTGGGACCGGACGGTATACCGCCGATTATCGTTAAGGATTGCCGATTTGTATTAGTGTACCCACTATTACATTTATATAATATTTGTATCTCGACTGCTACCTTCCCGGATCTCTGGAAACTTACACGAGTGGTGCCGGTGCCTAAAGGCAACGGTGGCATTGAACCTGGTGACTATCGCCCTGTTGCCGTATTGTGTACGCCAGCCAAGGTGTTCGAGATGGCAATACATAGTTGCCTTTATACGCAGGTAGGTGTCCAACTGTCAGACGCGCAGCATGGGTTTCGGCCTGGGCGTGGGACAGCTGGGAACCTGCTCCACTTGATGACCAAGGTAGTGCCGGCAGTGGATGCTGGAGGCCAAGTCGATGTGGCCTATTTCGACTTTAGAAAGGCATTTGATACGGTGGATAACGACATCCTGCTGCTTAAACTAGCCAACGCGGGATGTACCCCACATACGCTCCAATTTTTTGCCAACTACTTAAGGGACAGGTGTCAGTATGTAGACTGTAATGGATACCATTCGGATGTATATCTTACCAGGTCCGGTATCAGTCAAGGCAGTAACCTGGGTCCCCTTTTGTTTATTTTAACAATAAATGATCTTCCCGATGTGGTGAATAACTCCACAGTTTTGCTTTTTGCTGATGACCTAAAATTGGTCCATGAGGTTTCACATAGCGGGGATTGTGAATTGCTACAAAGTGACATCGACAAAGTTCTCGATTGGAGCTTTAAAAATAAACTCTATTTTAACGTGGCAAAATGTTCATTGGTAACTTTCAGTCGAGCGCGCACGCCTCACCGCTGTCAGTATCATATAAACGGGGAACCCTTGCAGCGCGTCACTGAAGTCAAGGACCTAGGGATTCGTTTTACTGCTGATGTTCACTTTAGGACTCATATCATTGCTGTATGTAAAAAAGCGTTTCGAGGTCTAGGGGTGGTATTGCGAGAGGCTGGCCAGTTTACAAACATTAAAGCATTGAAAGCGCTGTTTGAAGCGCTTGTACGATCACACTTGGAAAGCAACGCGTTGGTTTGGTCTCCGCATGAAGCTAAATACATATCAATGTTAGAAAAAATACAGAATAAATTTGTCAGATTTTTATATTTTAAGTTATATGGTGTTTATCCGGGCTATCCTCTATTATATCCCACTTTATTTATTCTGGGAATGGTAGGTTACTGCAAATTGGAAGTGAGGAGGGACGTTACATTAGCCATTTATTTATTCAAAGTGATGCGTGGAATAGTGCATAATCCAGCCATCTTGCACGAAATAAGACTCTGTGTCCCGGATAACTATAGGGAACGGCGGAGACGGCCGCCGCTGCTGGACGTGCCGTGCGCGCGGACCAACTTGCTGCAGCGCGCGCCGCTAACGCGGGCACTGCGCGCTCTTAACGCGGTAGGGGATACGGTTGACATATTTACGTGTTCGCTGAGTGGGTTCACGATGGCAATGAATGTTTTGTTTAGTTTTAAGTAATTAACTATAATTGTTTTTAATTAAGAATCTGTATTATGTGTCTACTCCACCGAATTGGTTTTGACTGTAATGATGGTGTAGTTCTGTGTGTAAATAAATAAATAAAAAAAAGTTACAGTGGTGGGTTAGATGGAGAGGCTAGTCCCAATAAAATAATCTGTTTTTATCTAACAACATTCTTCAAACGAGCATAAGCTCTATTACCTCTTCAATACCGGGAGCATCCCCACCCCGTGATCTCTGGAAATCTTACTCGGATTGAAGCTGTACTTAGATTAATATTTTCTACTTTTTTAATGTTTTTAGCTCTAGTAGTAGCTTGCAATCTTCTGGGGAAGTAAATACCTCTAACTTACTACTTATTCAGAAAGTTAGGTGTTGCATCCACGAGGGTGGCCAGTCTCGATTGGGACTCGCCATGCCCATAGTTGGACCAGGGGGACAATCTGTAATAATAAATCGTTTATTTAAGAAACAGTCAAAGACATGTTATTAACTAGTGTTAGTTATAACAACCTAAGTAATATGAGGGGCACTAGCTTATATCAAGTCAAGAACACAACCACCAGAAGTGCTGCAACATAGCGAGTCCCAGCGCCTACCCAAAACACATACCAGCCAATCACAATGTAAAAACAAAAAACAAAGTTAAAAAAAAGATATAAAATAAATCGAAAACAAAAAGCAAAAGAAGACGAAAAAAGCAAGCCTGGAGTTTCTTTGTGGCTTTCTTCTCCGGGTCGTCCACCTAGGTAGCTAGAGAAAGCCGCAGGCTAGCTAGGGTAGGATCCTCAGCGGCGAGGATCGCGTTGCCCCCTTAACACGTGATCGGTAATACCGTGCAAGTGATCTGACCCCCATTTCGAATTCCATCTTTTTACTTCAGCGGCCGCCTGAGATGTGGCCCATAAGGGTGCCCTCAGGTATTAGTCGTTTAAATTATGCTACTGGTTGAGAGCCTTTTGCGCTAGCCAACTGCTCGTTGTTTTCAATTCTTTAATTTGATATACTATTGCTAAATGTAACAATAATAGCTTAGTAACTTGCTATTTATTATTTATTTAAGAATATTAAAAATACATGTGACGAAACAGACCGCACGGACGGAATAATTTAAAATATTTTGTTACTTTAATAACTGTTTTTAAACTGTGTTTATGTAATACATTGTGAGCTTGACAAGTACAAGTGTATGTTAATACCCATAATACCCAATGCTGAATAAATTTCATTATTTCATTTCACTCAGACGGTCCATCATAGAAGCACATTTCCTTATGATGGCATGAAACTCATCCATGCTCTATTATGCCATACTTTGTAATATTAATTAAAACGCACAGGTTGTACTGCCGTCACTACGAGCGTACATTTAGTTCCCCTGAAGAAGAGCTATTGTACTTCCTGGAGCGAGTAGCGAAGCCTGGCTGGCGGTGGCCTGCTAAGCCTCGCCCTCCTGAACATCACAAGAATAAACCTGGACATGAGCGGCATAACAACGGTACTTATATAAATAAAATTACCCAGTAACATTTTCTCCGTAAACTTCAATTGATACGGCTTGATGGTTTTACAAGGTACATCATGGAAGAATTGTGTCCTCCAGGCCGAATTTCGACCATGGCGGGCAGTCTCAATGGAGACTAGCTAAGTGCGCAGGACATATTATAGAGCACAAGTGTGTACGCAAACACACGACACGACCGAAAAGAGGTCAGACACACGGCTTTACGTGCTCTCCGAGCACGGGGGTATAATACCGCCAACTCCCAGACTTCGGGCTGATACTGAGAAATTTCTTTTTAACGGAAAAATCCCAGAACCTCCAATCCCAAATTTGAACCCAGGAGCTCATTATCTACGGTTGAACACGCTACCGCTAGACTAACGATGCAGTCAATGGAAGAATTACACGTAGGTAGAAGTCAGGTCAGACTAAGGATAACTTACATTGCTAAAACCAACGAAAGAGTGTCAATAGGGTTGAATCAAAAACCCAAAGCGCTAGCCTGAGTGAAGATAGGGAGAACAGAAAGAGCTCCACCGAATGAGCATAAATGTAAACTAAATCTAAAATAAATAATATTTTTCTTAAACATCAAACATCATAAATCTGTCAAATTTCCTTAATTGAAAGTGAACCTTATGCCTTTGTGATAATGTTGAAAATCTATACAAGAAATTTGACAGATTGGGGTAGCTGGATATGCTGGCGTCTGTACATTTTGAAAGACACAATCTGATACGTATACCAATTACAGACGTACACAAAATTCTCATTAACAGACCACAACATGCAGGGATTTGAGAGATAATTAATAGAAAATTAACTGAAGAATAGAGATAAAACAAGATAATGAAATATTAGTACCTACATAAAACAAACATATAAATTACAAATATCACAATAATAATAAAATTAAAATTGGACAGATAGGCGCTAAATACTGAAACTAAATGTAGAAATAACCAAGGAATTGACAACGAATCTACATCCATACAAATTGACACAGAATATAATCTTAATGACTCTCACGACTGCCACATGACCATGTTTAACCATATTTAATAGTAATATTTAGACCCTCATTTGCGGAGTACAAAGTATATCCAATAAGTCGAACTCCTAACTATGTTTAACACTTATATCAAACGTCCGGTACGATATCATTACCAGAGTAAATACTATTTGCTTAGTTGGCCTCACTATATAGCTTATCTCTCATACAATGTGGCTTACATATCTAGTTTAAATAACAATGCCCTCCCGATCACCATATCCGGCTGTTTGGTCCGCACACAATCGTTACCCCGGATACACATACTTTAGGTATTCAACGGAGTGTTTGATTAAAAAAAAATCCTTTCTGTTCAATTATTGAACTATTGGTTTTAGATAGTCGCCGGTTGGCGTGGTTAGTAGATATGCCTTTCACGCCGCAGGTCGTGGGTCCCACCCAAGACTGATATATGGGTGTGTGTCCTGAGTCTGGGTGAAATTGGAACGAAGTTCCTTATCACGCGTTGTGAAAGGGGGCTAGACGGAAAAAAATATAACGAAAAGTTGTCACGACACTTTTTGCAGCTGTGCGGCGTGCGCATGTTTCTCTGTCTCTCTCTCTCTCTCTTATAGAAAGCAAGCCAGATATTTTCATTTCTATTTCGCATTGAACACTGTGGTGTCGCGACGATTATTTTTGTTGAGTGTATACAGGTTTTTTGTACTTAATAAATAATAAGAAATAACTTCGTTCCATCCGGGTGTCCCTTGACACCTCTCAAGTTTTTATCTATATAAGTATGTATTTACAAAAGAAAAGTAGGATATCAGTTATCTGGTTTCCATAGTATAAGCACTGCTTAGTTTGGGAGCAAATAACCGTGCGTAAATAATGTCCCAGGATATTATTATCATTTTCTTTTAACATACGACCACCTGATCCCAAACTTAGCATAGCTTGTACTATGGAAACCAGGCAATTACATATTTATTGTGATACCTGCATATTATGTAGTGTAGTGCGTTTTCCAAACTGTTTTCTAGAAACAGCGGAGGGTCATAGTCAGGGTAGTAGGCATAGGCAGCGAGTATACAAAAAATATTGAACAATTTTAAAACATCTAGTTTGTTTACCATAAAACTTTCACTCCACACATCACACTGAGCCCCACCGCTCAGTGTCATTTCATTGTGTGCCACTGTTGATCCTGGCTTACAGGAGTTGCAGTGGTGGGTAAGAGGGAGGGACTAGTCCCTATAAAAAATAAAAAAAAAACACTAATATTATTATAAAGGCTAAAGTTTGTGAGTGTGTATGTTTGTTACTTCTTCAGGTCTAAATGGCTGGAGCGATTTTAATAAAATTTGTTATGGAGTTAGCTGACACCCTCGATTAACACATTGGCTATAATTTATAAAGTTTAACGCGGGTAAAGCCGTGGGCACAGCTAGTACTCAATAAATTTTAACATATAATTTAACTTTACAGGAACTCCAGAAGCTAGAGAAAGGGGAAAAGTATCGAATAGCACGCCTAAGAATGAGTATTACTGTGAGTTTATTGGTTTTTAATTAAATAATTTACTATATTCATACCAAATTTGTGTAGAAATATCTATATTTTCGTTTTGAAAGAGTAGGTATACATATAGGTACGTTACATCTTACATGCAATTTCATTGTTATATGTATACACATGTTTATGCAAATAAATTACTTACTTACTTACTAAAATACTTTATAGCTGGTTTGAACGAGTTATTGATGTATGTACATAATATTTCAATATATGTTATTTATTATAGGAGACTATTAAATCCTCTATCTATTAACCACCTAATGTCTGATACCATATTAACTATAACATATTTATATTAGGTGACCATGGGCTGATGCAAGCGCTTGTTTACGACGCTAGAAACACTGCTTGGTTCAATAAAAGCATATCGGATTCAGCGTCTGAAGAAAAAGCGTAAGTTTACCATTACACCTTCTTACATACTATACAAAATTGTTTAAAATACGATAGTTATTATAATCTAAGTCATATTACAAACGGACATCAACTTCTCTACTCTCAACTTACTTAGTAATGATTAATAATATTTTTCGCTTTATCGCATTGGGTGTAAACCTGTAATGCTAATGTTAAGTAGTTAAAATAAATAAATACTATTGTGAAATATTTTCATTAGTAGTGAAACCATTTTTTCTTTATCAAAGTTTTCTATATGGGCCTAAAAAAGACAGAGAAAAAGTTTACGAGTGTGCCTCTAAACTATGATGAAGCCCATTACTGTGCCACTGCCGAGCAAGGACGTCCTAAATGAGATTGCATAGACCATAGTCCACGACGCTGTCCTAGTGCAGGATGGCAGATTTCACATACCATCAAGAAAGTTTTAGAGAACTCTCAGGTTCCTAGGTGTATGTTTCCTCACGATGCTTTCTTACACCGTTTTAAGTACGGATTAATTTTTTTCTTATTCCCTCTAAGTACGGTAGCTCGAATAGGACTGCTAAAGGATACTTTATTCAATTTTAATCAGTGCGGAATAACGGATCTACACGGGCGTGTCAAACGAACAGAGCGATACCATTAACGCTTTTCAATTTCTAACTTCATGCTCTACCTATACTCATCATAAGTTGATTTCAGTCGTACTTTATATAATTTCAAACACAATATATTTATTTTTCGAATGTATTTTACGACTTTCACCTGGATAGCCCATTGACAAAAGTGATTGGATTATTGCCGAGGTAAAGTAAATCTCAACCAAGATACATAAATGTGTTGCATGTTTATTTAAGTATAGGTATCTAGTCTAGGTCATCTTAACAATGGTGTCATCACTACAACGTATTCCTAAAAGACCGGAAATATAATTGGCATCAGGAAGATGAGTAAGAAGAGGTAGTTTAAGGCAGGCAGCGTATTGCACTAGCGGACGTCGTGGTCCAGACCGATGGCGACTCGAGGAACAGAATAGCGTTATAGTCTGTAAACGGTCGGTATGACCCGGGGCTGAATAGTTGAATAAAATTTGCATAACAGTAAGCACAGGTTGAAAACTAAACCACAACATGCAAATTCTAGGTTTGTAAGCGAGTACAAGATGTTCCAATATTTTATTATGGACTAATAACAGAAAAAGCACGAAAAAATTAACTAAATTTTTTCGAGCTTTTTCTGTTATTACGAAAATCTGATTAATATAGGTCTATGATTATTTGAATATATTTAGTTTTCTGAATATTTTCCACTCAATCCACGATGTATGTGTAATTATATGTATTTAGTCCGTAAGAATAATCTCTAAAAAGCAGCAAGGATGGGTTTGTAATCATTAATATATATTTTGTTATTTTTTAGCTGATGGTAAGCAAAATAGGTAGTATTTATTCCGTAGAATGTGGGTTATTATAATGAAACTTAACAATACTCAGAATACTATCGAATATCATCCAATATACAACATGTAACGTAATTAACGCACACCCTCAAACACCCCAATTAGAATATTATGTTGTAATCATAATACATACACTGAATTTTTAATTTAATATGTATAGGCATTGTTATTTACTAAATTAGTTTCTTAGAATAAAGTTTATTTTTCTTTATTTTGTATTGAATGATGGAATTTGTACGTATAAAATAAAACTGCGGTTTTAAAAGTCTTATTACCTTGACTTACGGTCCATTTGAATCTGTTTTAACTGTACATGGTTAATATGAAAATAAATTCCGTAGTTTTAATTATTTTGGAATAAAAAATTACCTATATTAAAAATGATATAAATCGATTCAGTAAACGATTCTGAACAAACTATTTTCAGCATGAGCGTTAATTAAGTTACATATTGTATAAATATAATCAACAAAGAATTATAAGTTTTATCTCACATTAAAAAAAATCTTGCTATCTCTGTTCTAATTTTTGGTATCTTTAAAAACTACATTAATAAAGCTTATTTGTTAATTTCCATGTTATTATATAATAACGAAGGGCCTGACTTCATTAGAGGTTGTTTGTGCTAGGGTGGAGTTCATCCAACGCTTTGGATACATCGTGGCATTCCTGTCGACGCACAGCGGACTGACGCGGTGGCAAACCCATCCGCCGAAAGACCAAGAAGGTGACAAGTAAGTATCTTGTAAATGCTATCTATTACTAGCTGTGCCCCGCGGTTTTACTCGCGTTAAACTTTATAAATTATCGTAGTTCCTCCCCCGTAGGTGAAAGCGTGATAATATGTAACCTACATGTTGACCCTACCTCTTAGTAATATTCACGCAAAATTTGAAGTAAATCCATGCAGTACTTTTTGAGTTTAGCCCGGACATCCATACAGACAAACAGACAAAAATTCTAAACACTATATTTTTGGCTTCTATATCAATTGTAGATCACGCCCCAAGTATCTTTTCAACAAAATATTCAATGTACAGTTTTGACTTTCCTACGATTTTATTATATGTATAGATATTTTACAATACTATGATGATGAAACGAACATTTACCTCCCATCGATATAAACCCATGCCTTCTGCTTCTACTTCCCCTCCGGCGTTGATACGTCTATGCCTGCTGCTATCACCTGCTACAAAGAAAAAGCGTTGCCTATTAAATAAAGAAATAAATATCTTGCGAAAATTAACACATTCTACTGTATTCAGTACTATCTGTGCTTTTTCTAAGATGTGTTTTAGCTTAGGTTACCTATCGTATGTGCAGTGGGACACTAGGGCACTAGTGTAAAAGTTGTTCAAGCCACCTATTAAGCCTCTTATATGGCTTCAAAAAACTTGTGAAAGACCACTATCTGTCTCTATTATAATAATTATTAATATATTTTATATGAATATAGTATTTTAATATAGTATTATATTTATAGTATGATATAATATAGTATTTTATTTACGTTTATGTATGTGTAATAATAATATGTTCATTAACATATTTTTAGTTTTTAGTATACCTTTTTAATTATCTGTTTTCTTCTTTTTAGGGTTCCGTAGCCAAATGGCAAAAAACGGAAACCTTATAGATTCTTCATGTATGTCTGTCTGTCTGTCCGTCCGTATGTCACAGCCATTTTTTTCCGAAACTAAAAGAGCTGTACTGTTGAAACTTGGTGAACCGCATTAAGATTTTTACACAAAAATATAAAAATAATAATCATTTTGGGGGTTCCCCATACATATAAATGAAACTCAAATTTTTTTTTTTGATCGTACCCATACATGTGGGTTATCTATGAATAGGTCTTCAAAAATGATATTGAGATTTCTAATATATTTTTTTTCTAAACTGAATAGTTTGCGCGAGAGACTTCTAAAATAAGAGAGTGATAAAACTAAAAAAAATATATGATGTACATTACCATGTAAACTAACAACGAAAATTGGTTTGAACGAAATCTAGTAAGTAGTTATTTTTAATGCGTCATAAATCGTAAACCGCAATTTACCTTTCATTTAATCAACTGAAATACTTGCTGCTGCGGAACCCTTCATGTGTAACTCGCACTTGGCCGGTTTTTATGTATGTACCACACTTTGTTGCACTATCCCCGGAATTTGGAAGAAATCGCTTTATGCGATAAGACCGCCCATTGTACATTATAATTAATGTTTCATTGTTAAATGTTCTTTTCTTGTGTACAATAAAGTGTATTTTATTTTTATTATTTTATTATTAATGGCTATTGCGTTATGGTTACAACCGGGACCGACAGCTTAACGTGCTCTCCGAAACACGGTGACGCGATGATGCTCAGAAATAAAACCACTTTGGCGGTCAACCGTTTATGTACTGCTCGCGAGCCTAGTTCCTCGCCAATCACTTACGGATCGGTGAGAGCTATGAGCTATGTTTCAGCAGCTGCTCGCCATATTTTGACGCAGTATTGGACAATGGACTGACACAATCTATACATATAATAAAATCGTAAGAAAGTCAAAACTGTACATTAAATATTTTTTTAATAATTTATTTATTTACGTCGAAACATGGTTTACAGGATATAATACAATCGCTATCGAAGCCAAAAATATAGTTTTTAGAAATTTTTGTCTGTGTGTCTGTTTGTCTGTATGTATGTCCGGGCTAAACTCAAAAATTACTGCATGGATTTACTTCAAATTTTGCATGAATATTACTAAGAGGTCGGGTCAACATATAGGCTACATATTATAACGCTATTACTTACGGAGGAGGAGCTGTGATAATTTATAAAATTTAACGCTGGTAAAACCGCGGGGCACGGCTAGCTCCAAATAAAAAGTTTTAGTTTTCCTTGCGATATTGTCTCTCTTAGTGTTTTGAATAAACGTATCGGCATGTTAAGCCCACTTTAATCAACTGTTTATGTCTGGTAAATTCGTAGCAATTACAAATATTGCAGCATGTGCCCTAATGAAGTCCATACAAAGTCACAATTTCGCCCTTTTATTCCTTAAGTGTGTGATGAATCCGTTGTGGTTGCACTAAAATCGCTCCACTTGGATCCAACAGCAGCTTCTTATAGGTAATGTTTTGTCTATGTTTTATATGGAGTGGAAAAAGGTGTTTAGAAGTTGTGCAGATAAACGAGCGCGCTACTTGCAGACACTTTAATTATTCGATAGTTGAAGCTAAATACATAAACCTAGTCTTGTTTAATTTTTGATAGACCATTAACGGCTGTCCCTAATGACCATACTCCTACTTTGGCATTGTTCTACCTAACTCCCGGTGGGTGATACATGTATCGTGTTAGATTTCAGAACTTGTCAGCATTGCGCAAGGACAGTAAGCATATATTTCATAAAGATCATATTTTTACAATAATTTCTGACACTTTCTTAATTATGTACGTTTTAGGGCTGAATTTGGCAAGCAATGGCCGCGTTCAATCGACGAGGTATGGTACCGGCGGGCCGTAGAGCAGCATTACGTAGACCCGCTCAGCTACGTGTACTCTGTAGAACTGAGCACGGACAAGTTCCCTCTCAACGTGACCGGCGCGGTGGTCACTGCTTCCCACGCCGTCTTCCACGGGGAGGGGCATAAGAAAGCCCCTGCAGCCGTCGTTGGCTTCCAGTTCGGACATGACCGGCTGAAAGATTGGTTTACTAACATCACTTCTTCGGTGAGTTGAAAGCCCTCTAGCACGGGTTTGATGCAATATTCTATTTGTATGAATTCAATTACAACTTATAATATAAATACTGTAGGATACTTATGAACCTCAAACTAACCATGATTGATGATCATGTTGTAGAGCATAATATTTCAAAATACCCCTTATTTTTATATTATATATTATAACTTGTCCAGCTTAAGAGTTATAGCTTCAATCTGTATTATATTTTTAATAATATCTTTTTTTGGTGACTTCTAACGCAAGAAACGAAAAAACAATTACCGATGAGGTATATCTTAGTATTTTTTTTTATTAAAATAACTTAACTACTTCGACAAACCAATCACAGCGTAATGCATAGCTTTGTCTCCCTTAGGAGAACTTTAGAGTATAGTGTTTTCCAGAAGACTAGGTATGTGTTAAAATGTAACTACATAAATTAAAATAATGGTTTGTATAAAAGCAGGTCACAATAACAATGTTAGTCAAACTATTTATTTTACCCTACATTCAATGCTCACAATTCAGCGCCAGATATTGATCGATAAAAAAATATTTGATAACAATTTCTGAGACTGAGATTTTAAAATATTCAGAAAAGAATTTTGATACGGTTTTTACTGACCTAAACAAGTAGGGTAAAATGGTTTTCCCATATTTAGCATCATTACAGAAAATAACAAAATAATCTCACAAAGTGATCGAAGCACCGACGACTTGCTGAAGTCTTCACATTAAGTACATCGCCTTCAGGAAGTGGTCAACAGCGTCACCCTCCAGTGTCCACCGCTGTCTGTCGGTCACACAACCAAATCAAGAGTTCGAAACCGCCCATTTCAGATGTCCCTTATGTGAATTAGCCGTTACATGTTTGAAATATAACATATCTCCTGTTATTTCTAACAAATTCATAGACTCTCTTTTGTTTTCCAGTGTGAACACAACAATAAGTGCGGAAATTGTTCATCACCAACCTGGGACTGTTATTTAGTGGACAACAACGGTTGGGTAGTTGTCAGCGAAACTGATAATAGCACTGGATGGTTTTTCGGCAAGGTTAGTACAATTGCATATCTATAGGGTACAGTCTTTCATAAGTTATTCTCTTTTGCAGTTCCTAAATTTGTAATGCTCAAAACAGTGCTATGACTAGTAATTACGAATTTGCACCAACACTTAACTGGTGGCTGGTACTATACAAGTAAAAGAGAGAGGTAGTTCATAGCATAATTTTACTCAAAGAGCAACTTCACTGGAATACTGTCTTTACGTATAGAAAATTCTACATACACAGTTGTTTATTGAATTCGATCGTCAGAATTCATCAGGAAATGAAGAATAGGAGTGAAATCACAAAGTCCATAGAGTACATGTTTTAATAATAGAATAATACAATTAGATACCTACAGAAAAAAAGGTTCCCATAAATGTTATATAGCCCTACAAAAGTTAGTTATTATAGTTGTAGTAGTTATTATACGTCGAAGGAGATGAATCTCTTGTCAATAGATTTATAATTATAGTATAACTATTGTATACAAAAGGACACTTTAACGTAGTTTGGCATACATTTAAGTCAGTTGTTTCATACTATTTACAGCTCCGACCAGATATCATGATGCGGCTGGTCGAGGACAAGGTCTACGAGCCGGTACACGTTGTTGATTATCAAGCCGTTTGCTTCAGGGAGAAAAAAACTGCCAACTTTGCATCTATGCTTCTCACTGTAATGTATATTTTGTAAAATAAGTGTTCTTCTTACTACGAATCAGAGTTACGAAAAACAGTTCGGGGAAATTTGGGTGAATTTGCTACGGCGTAGCAGCCATTTATTTGGTACTACAGTGTACGTAGCGCATGGTTATTCTAGAGCCTGTGCATACCACTTTTTTAAACGCGCCGTAGCGTCGACCGCGTTTCGGAAACGCGCGGCGACGACGCACAAAAGTGCTATAGAGCTGCATCTGACTTGCGCGCGTATCGCGTCTGTGTGTGTGTGTATCGATATAATTTAAGCGTAAGAGCCAGTCTCGTAAAACAATCTTGCATTTATAGGTCGAAAGTGTGTAGATGTTATTTACATCATTTGCGGCGTTGTACAATTTGTTACTAATTATATAGTATTGGTGTCGAGCGAGTGTAGTTCTATGAGGGACCATTGTGCAGATTCTCGTTTTGTTTCGTTTTATTATTTGTTTAAAACCAATAGTTTTATGTTTATGGAGAACAGCGACAAGAATAAAAAGCTGTCTTACGGTCAGTATTGAACATTCCCTGTTCAAGAGCTCAGTGCTGTATCTTCGCGGTCTTCCAAGAATTACTTTTAATATTGCTCTCTGTGCACATTCTATTGGAAGTAGAGTAGTCTTATTGATTCCACCCCAAGCAATAATACAATATTGCAGCAAACTCTGAGCAAGGGCGTGGTAAACGCATAAAAGCGTTGGAAGAAATGCGCGTCAACGGCGCGTTTAAAAAACTTGGTGTGCATAGGCCCTTACATCGCTCAACGCTCGCCCATCACTCGTAGCGTAAAACTAAAATAAGTAAATATTTTTTAATTTGTTTTTTAAATTAACATGAATACTACAGATAATACCCGGTATTGCGGGAAATCTAATAAACATTTATTTTATTATTATTTATTTCAATTCAAATTACTATATCTTTACAGTATACACCAAAACGATATTATAAGCTATAATTAAAATTACATACAAAATTTATACATTTGGGTTACATACAATGCACCTTTGCGCTACTTCTGCGAATTTTGGCAGGCTACAGTAGTATATGTCAATTTCCGCTGCTATTAAATTTATGAGTCGTATGGCACGCGACACGGGGGCGAACTTAAGTAAGTTCGTTCTTGCTACCGGTACGCTGAGCGTAGCGGGGCGGCGGCGCGCGCCCACGTAGCCATCAGGGGCGCACAGCCGCAGCTCCGAGAGCACGGCTGGGTGGTATAGATGGCCGCGCAGTACGCGCCATACGTATATGACTAGTGCCACATCGCGCCGCACGCTTAGCCGCTCGTATCCTTCCATACCAAGCACAAACAAGCTTGGGTACATCAGTGGGTACATGGGGTACACTCCGTATTCTTTGTTGTATAAAAATCGAGAAAATTTATTTTGAATTTTCTCCACCATAAGGCTGTATTTAGCCTCATGTGGGTTCCAAATAAAAGATGTTGATTCGAGATGACTCCGAACGAGGGCGTTGTATATACATACATTCTCGGACACATAGAACATCCAGACGCAGAACAAAAACTTATATGTCACAGTAATAATTTTACTGTGCGGAGATCGAACCCGAAAGATAAAGTGAAAGTACAGCTTTATGTGTGTTATAACTATGGCGTGTTGGTTAGTTAGTGACTCTGACTGCTAAGCCAGAGGTCATGTGTTTGATCCCTGCCCAGGACAAAAAAAAATATGACCACGATTAATTATGCAGGTATTTAGAAATATATACGTATATTTATCAATTGGCTGGTTACCATAGTACAGGCTCTGCCTAGATTGGGATCAGTTACTAGTGTTTTGTCCCAAGATATTTATTTATTCATTATTATTATACCTTTATAGGCGGCCTTAGTATCGTTCTTAAGAGACGTGACAATCCATTAAAGACAAGTACAGTTTTAACTTCTTCAATATTTCATCATGAGTATAGAATTCTGTGGTTTTGATTTTCAGCCGTTAGAAAACTTGCGTCTCGTAATGGCCTGGTTCCTGGCTACAACCATTTGGTTCTACAACTCTATCACTACTGTTGTGGGCCAAGCCTCAGGATACACCTACATCGAAGAAGGTAAGTGCTTTTTAACCGTCATTCAATAGATAAATGTTTTGTGTAGAAATGGATTGTTCAGTATGAAATATGTATCATGAAAATAAAGGTCTTTTAATCCCGAAAGAAATATTTTCTAAATTAAATTTGAAGTTCCTACATATAAGAAGGACATAATAATATAGCATTTAAAAAAAAAGGAAAATATTTTAATATCTATGATACGAACCTGGTGACTTCGGATTAAAGTCTTGTGTGTGTAATTGCAAACTAGTGTTCGCCGGATCGAAGTAGCCGGCCGAAATCATACACAACTGCAATATTATTGTTACATTATTGTCTGTGTTTTATTTTTAAATCACATGTCTCTTTGATATAGATCCTCAAACTTCTAGTTTTTAGATGCACCTAGACGTAGATACGCCTATCGATGTGAAACTTCCCATCAACTTGTGTTATAATAAATGTTTGATTATGACTCCGCATCGAGACGATTGTTTTTAGTTAATGGCTTAATTTCTGAGAGTGTCCTTTTTACTGGTGTGAGGTACAATTCTTAAGTCCCGGCTGTAGTCGTTAGATAACAGTCGTCAAACCATGTTGAAGATCTTGTAAATAACTTTAACTTTAGGATAGCCACTCCTATACGGATAATTATAATAGTGGTAAGACTACTTGCTGCTCTCAGCGTTGTTATGTCGTTTGTCTATGTCGTAATAGTCCATCCATACTTTGTATTAATTTAAAAAAATCAACTGAATATCTGTGCTGCAAAAACTATGAGCTTCTCGATGTATCTATGCATGACTGTATATCTGTCTGACTTGGAGTTGGAAATAATATCTACCTATGTTTGAAACAAGGTTTTGGTACAGAGAAAAGCAACTCATTATTAAAACTGTTCTAAAATACAAAAATAAAGATATTAAAGCAGCATTCGAACAGCGAAAAAGGAATTAAAATTCGCAAAAAAAAAACTCTATGGTTTGTACAAAACTTTTTGATCGGACAATATAAGTTATATTACTTACATATGTGGTTTGAAACGTGCATAATGTTACTAAAAAAACTTACACTCTCGAACTTTAACAGTATAGTTTTTAGACTGTTAAACAAAACTCGGTCAAGAAGTATTGCTCACACTAAACACATTATATTTCAAAACTCACATTAAAGACAAAACAATCTATACTAACATATGACGTCATTTGTATAGTTCACTATGTTAAACCAACAGTCGTTTTACAAATAAGAGGTATATCATCCATCCTTAAACTGGGGAATAATCAAAAATGATCAGGCGAATTTATTCTTTTATTTTTTGCTTTCCGATTTATATGTACCTATTAATTTATGTGTATTTCTATCACTAAATCTGGTAGTTTTAATAAATCCTACAATCAGTCCGTAGGCCATAAATGATAGTTACCTAAGTATAGCTAATTTAATAGATAAGCCGAATACAAAACTTGAAACACCACGCACTCCAAACTTTGAGCATTTTCCACGAAAGTTCTTGTAATTTGGGTGCATGAGTTAACACAGAGAGCACCCAACTATTAGCTGGTACACTGTAGCGAAACAAAATTCATTATGGAGTCATCGATTGGTCTTAGAGGTTTAATAAAGTAGTAATGACTCCATTTTTTTACAGAGTTTGTTACATCCACCGGTGAGTTCGAAGTAGACCGAGCACTATAGCACGTCTTGACACTAAACAAATTAGATTTTCTCTTATCATAGTTATCAAATTTATAAACAATTTAGTTACTGATAAATTCCAGTATAGAAAGAATATTAAGATAAAGTTAACTTATATTTTTTTTCTATTTTCGCGTGAGTACCTATGCCGTTCGGTAGTGGCGACTTGATAACTGATACCTGTCTGACACAACAGTGGTAGCAACTAGCTATGTATCATTCGAACCCTCCAACAGATATTATATTATTTTGCTCATAAAAGGTACCTCAGTCATGAGGAATCTGTTAATATGGGACAATGTTAATATGCTAACGACGTTCGGTGGAGACATACTAATTGTACTAAATAATAAGGGTAAAAGAAAATAAATAAAAATGACGGAACACTGTCTCTTAAGACACAGGCTTGCCTAGTTTAAGAGGCAGGGTTATTATATTTTGTACAGATTATCTAATATTATAAGTATGAGCATAAAATACGTAATGTTTGAGCGAAATTTATAATGATTATGTACCCACTGTTTAACTTAAGTATCTGTAACTTTCTGAAAATTATATTATTATTATTAAAAAATACTGTACCCGGGAAGTCAATTCTCATTTCGGGACACATCTTTGTGTAAAAACAGAGATATTAGGAATTTGGATAGTTGGACTGAGAATTTTTATAAAAATCCATTCCTGGTCTAACCATCACACTTAGGTACTGCTTCCCTATAAGTTCCCAAACGGGATACTCGCGTAACTGCTAATTTACCATATCAGTGAACAACTTTATAAATTGTGATTCTAAATTATTGAATAGGTTAAAAGTTCCTAACGAATTTTGATACAAAAGTCGGAGGTGATGACCAAATAAAGTTTATAACGTATAATAATTTTATCATAAACGCTTTCATAGAATAGATCATTAAAATACATGTACAGACCCCAGCACATCCAGCTAACCCAATCTGTCAAATTTCATAATCTTTAATATATTTTCAACTTTATTACTTAAGCGTAAGGTTCACTTTCAATTGGGGAAATTTGACAGATTCGGGCAGCTTGGTGTGCTGGCGTCTGTACGTTTTGGAGTCTATATTGCGTCGTTGAATAATTATTTAAGCGTGGGTACTTCTAAAACTATCTTAATATTCTTTCTATACCGTTGCAGAATGTGCATGATTCAAAAACTCGATTCATTAAACAATATTAGCGGACGAAAGAGGAATGTATTTTTTACCACACTTCACATATTTTTACTAATCATTTAGACCTCAGCTTATTGTTACAGCCAACCAATTTAATTGACGAGCCTTTCTCTCATGATTCTTACAATCATCAACAGAGGTAGCTTTCATGGACTAAATTAGACTTGACCATCGATGCAAAGTAGAAAGGCTAGGCCTAAACCCATTTCTTTTAAATAACTAATTGCCTACTATATTGTAAGCCACAAATTAATAGATCTGGATAATAAGTTCAACTTTTTGTGAGGATACTTATATTGTTAACCGTACCTACCATACAGAGTTTTAGATAATTTGTGTTCATCGTGTTTGTTCAGTAAGCCTACGACGACTCTATATTGTAACAAAATAAAACCTAATTCTTAGCATTCCATGGATGCACCGTGCGGAAACCGGGTCCATCGCGTCGTAGAGGAGGGAACATTCGACAGAATCTGAGACTTGCGTTATCAGACATAGTTTTAAGGGGCCCCTCTGTGATACATCAGCGTTCTCCTACTCTGTCTCTGTCTTCCCCCTCTTCCCATCCAAATTTAATATGATCCTAATAATGCCGCTTTGGATACTCGTTCTAATAGAGAGCTTACGGAAGTTAGTATAGACATTGACGTTTCCGCTAGGAGCCGTGCTGGTTAATGCACGACATACTGTTAAACTACATTTACTTGTGGTAGCCATACTGGTTTGATGATGATGAAGATAAAACGTTAAGATTGACAAAAACCTGTCAAGTGTTCCGGGTTCCGTACCATTATCTATAAAATCGGAAAAAAACGTGTGTTGTTGGTAGCAGTTATGCATAATTTATGATAAATCATTAATAGTTTGTTCATGAGATTACAGCCTGGTGACAGACGGACAGACAGCGGAGTCTTAGAAAAAGGGTCCTGTTTTACCCTTTAGTTATGGAACGCTAAAAATCAAGTTTATTACCATTAGGAAAAGTAGCTATTGAAAATTTCGAGCCAACGAGAAAAAATAACGAACATGTTTAATGTTCACCGAGATCTAGTACCTATCTAGTAACGTTTCTGAACATTATTTGAAGCGCTTATTGAACTAAAACAAACTGAAAATACCAATTACCTAAAACTCTGTAGGTATTTATTTATTATCCACATGTAAGAGATGGTGTTATAGGTCGTAGTATGAATAACATAGACTTTCTAACATATGATTACATTTCAAACAAATAATTAGATTCGAGCATGTCCATACATTTGTAATTAAAATATTTAACACAGGTAACCAAAGTAAAACGGCATTTTGCACTGATTATGTTGCAATTTCCAATCCGACTACATACTAATATTATTTCTCACATTTTGCCTATTCTGAACATATTTACGACAGTGATAATCATTGGATTCCATAATAACGATTTTCTAGATCAGCATGATAACCTCTTCGGATTTAACTGTATCTAATGAGTACATTTTCATCTCTGCTTATGCATGGTAACGCATATAAAGTTCATGTGTAATTAATATATTTTTGTTTCTACAGTAGGGTACCAGGGATATGAAACCGTTGGGCCAATGGACGACATGTCGTCGAAACCTAACATGCGCGTAGTAGAGAGAGATTATGAGAAGCTCGTGCTTATCAATAGGACTCGACCCACGCCTTGCGACAGAGAAATGTATCTCTACCAGCTCGACTACAATAAGTTAGATGAGAAACTAAATAAGCCAATGGTAGAATGCGACCGTCCTTTCTACGCGCAGCATTTAAATTATACGAATATGCTGCTAGTTGTGGTGAACGGTGCTTGTAAGAGGGACGAGTCGGTGGCTATGTCTCTTGAGGCGACGGAGGTGCAGTACAATGAGTCGTTGCCCTGCTTGAAGCACATGCACCCTTTGTACAGGAGACAACCGGTTTCATGCATTAGAAATCATTCAGAAGTAAGTATAGATACTATAATTAGAAAATCCATCTGAACCAGATGAAATCACATTTAGATTATAATCAGCCGATTGATCTATTGTAGGGATAGATAACAGGATAATTGCCAAGTCAACTTCATCACGCATATGTATACATACCTACCATTCTTTTCACAATCTAATATATAGTATGCGCCGGCTGAGGGTACCTACGACCGCGAACGCGCGACCAACCATGACCCTTAGTTTACATTCGTATGGATCAAATGCCTCATCCGGTCTTCAATCGGATGAGCTGTCCGCGTCTTCGCGAACTAACGTAAAGCGACAGTTACACAAAACGACCCTCAAAATCTGACCCTCATGTATCTCCGCGTCAGTAATCGGCTGGAGACAAGGTTCGAATCGGTTACTTAGTTCGTAGTCGTATTTACTAGATGCTTGAACCCCTGCTGACCTCTATTGTCCGGTGAAACAGTGGTTTTGAATGTATGCCTTCCCTTCATTTAAGTCGGGTGCTAGTGACATTGTTTTCCCTACCTACTGTTAACAAAAAAAATATATAAAAAGGGTATCTCATAAATCGCTATATATCAATGTGGCGTGATAGAGCCTACTTATATGAATATTAATTACAAACTTTTTAATGGCATTTTTCAGGAGAGCAACATCGACATGTGCGGGAAAGGAAGTTTACCTGGCAGCAACAAGATATGGGTTCCGTTGAGCGTTATTCTGATAGTCCGATACCTATCGTAGTTTCAAATCCAATAAAACATATTTATCATCTCGATATTACTGATCAAACTAAATTAGCTATATGAAAACCAAATAACTCAACCAAATACGAATTTCAAAATTTAAACTTATACCAAAGTCGAAACTTAAACTTAAAACCAAAGTGAGTTAGACAGTCACTGATTTGATAACTTGATGAAATAATAACTATTAAATATATTAAAGAAATACCTATGTAAGTATATTTTTTGTTACGAAATGTCATAGTTTATAGACAAAAAATTATTTATAGATGCAAATAACATGAAGTGGAGACGTTTGAAATCAGATTTTCGTTAGTTATTCGCGCCAATTAAAATATTTTAAGGAATATGCTAGAACCACCTTAATATACTACAATATAGGTACATAGACATTTTATTAACAACAGGGTTGTCCGTGCGTGGATAAGTTCCCGGAAGGCGATATTTTAGCTTAAACGACTATGAATCAGTTCAAAAATAGACTTTACAAACATAATTGTATCTAGCAGATTCCTTATCAATTAATTTAACTTCTTGCCTTATAATAAATAATAATAATTACATGAGTTTAAAATATAAGAAGATAGATACGGCAATGTTCAGAATAGTCTACACATGAGTGGACTTACGTAGTTACGAGTTCCTAAGTAGAGTATAATCACTATCCATTATCCATTTTTCGATATGCTTTTATTTATTTCTAGTGCAATTCAGTGAGATCTAATTGCGCAAAATATGGGATTTTTGCATCCTTTGCTCTCTTATAGCGATATAAACAGGCGTTCAACAGAACCGATTCCTTGACGTGTCCTACTTAAGAATCAAAGTTAAACTCTGCGGTAGACCCGAGAATCGAATTCATTATTTATGGGCCTGGTATGGGCAGTGGTTACCCTAGTGTCAGAGTTATTCAAGCCGCCCAGTAGGCCTCTGACATGGCTGAACTACTGCTGCCTACAACCGGGACCGACAGCTTAACGTGCCCTCCGAAACACGGAGATTCTCAGCAATTTAACCACTTTGGCGGTCTCCCATCTATGGACTGACCGCGAGCCTAGCTGCTTAACCTTGCCAATCCCTTACGGACCGGTGAGAGCATCTGGCTATTTACTGTAGAACACGCATATAGCCTAAGGTCCAACACTTTTAATACATTTATTGGGTAAATGTTTAGCGCGAATAACCAACGAGATCAATTATCATATCGTTTATAATTCTGTTATTGTTAATAAAAAATAATTAAGTACTAAGTATTTAATGATCTCTGTTTTTAGAATTATTAGGTAAATAAAAGAAGTACATGTCATTCCCACATATCAAATTTTAACTAGGGTATGCTCCCTTTGTGCCACAATAGGACGCAATAATATTCATATCAGAAAAGAGCACCTGTCGGTGACGAGTTAAGTATTTAAAGTTGTGAGATAAAAAGTTTGTATAAGAGATATGTCATCAATTAACCAGGTGAATTACTACTGGTCTTAATATTTACTCGAGGTCTTTGACCTGCGTTTTTCAAGCTATGTATTTTAATTTAACCTAGAAAAGTTGAAGAATTGAGTTAAAGGAATACTACAAGCAGTATGTAGTGCATATCTTTAAATAGCAGTCTCATTTGGCAAGTAAAGAATACTTAATTTGCAATTAAAGAATTTAATTAAATTTAATATTTCTCTCTATGTGAGCAAGAGATATTAGAGCCCATTATGGAGGCAACTCTTAGTGATGTCCATCTGGGACCATAGACAAAACTTACCGGGCTTAATTTCTTAGTACCCACAGACTCTTTAATAAGTGAATGTAAATAAAACAAGAAATTTACCATAGTTCATCACCTGGTTAATTGAAATATTTATATAGTAAAATATATTAGCTTTTGTAATGAATTTGCTTATAAATGGCGTAATTTAATGTTTCCTCAAAAAATGTCTCCTTCTTTATTTGAAATTGTGGTTACCTTTTCTCCGTCCTTCAATTAATTTATATAGGATGGATATATTTAAAAAAATACTGTACAATAAATAATTTAAATTCTTTACTTTATTATAATTGCAGTATTACATAGCATGGTCATGTTTATAATAATATTATTAGAATTTAGTATTTTGAATCTCTGTCCTTTAAGTAATACTTCTTAGATGTGAACTTACTTAACAAAATGTGATTGTTTATTTGGTACAAAATAAATAAATACTTATTGTAATTATTTAACAGGTTTTTTATTTATTAACGGCAAGTAATTAATATCCATAACTATGGTCAAGTAATCGTAAAACCGTTTTTATACGTAACCGTTATATTACAATTGCCAACAGCCAAATTCCATTAAAAACGTTTGTAAACAAATCACTGACAAGATGTTTATTCTAAATTAATTAACTGAATTGGAATTTAAACTTTATACCAAAATTACCCAACACAATACACAAACTGAGTAATTACTTCAGAACGGTAAAAAGCAGATTAAACATAGACACAGTTTGTTTACAATGATAGTTGTCAATAACTTCATTACATTTATGGCCAGTACAGTATTTGAATATAGAACTTAAAGTTTCAAACTTCAGTTTTCTGAGCTATAATACTTAAAAGGAACCTATACAATTTACTGAACAATGAGCTATACAATGGTTTACAATAATAATAGAATATTAAATTTCTGCCGTCCAATAACTTAAATGCCGTTTCAAAAAAGCATGTATCAAGGTAAAAGTCACTTTATTACGTTTTTACAGAGTAGTATTAACCGTGGCAAATTTCACTACATTACAGGTTTTTTTGCACATGGCGGCAGATTTGCCAAACTGAAACTTTCAGAAACTAAGTAGGCAAAGGCTTCTACACACTTAAAACATGTAAAACAAACATAAACACGGTTTAACAATATTTACTAAAGACTAAATGCTACATTATACTCCCAAGTTATTTAGGCTCCTGTCTTCACTTTTTCTGAGTCAAGGGCAGTTTGAAGTTTGTATTTCTTTATAAGTTCATTGATTTCTTCCATAAGTTCTTGATATTTCTGTTGTTTGAGCAGGTTCTCTTGCAATCTTTCTAACGCTTCCGTTCCTGCCATGAATCCTTGCAGGTTATGTACAGTGCCACCACCTTCACGGTGCTCGGTCACTCTGTCTTGGGGATAGTTATATGTTCGAATCTTCTCATTTCTATTGCTGGAACCAATCTGGAAGCATTAAAAATATATGGTTACATTCTTATTAACTATTCTAGTCTAATTGCTATTACTATTATGCCAATGATTTAATCGATATTCTGGAAGATCTTTTTTGTCCTCCTGGTCGATTTCGGCTGCGGCGGCCAGTCTCAATGAACATTAGCCATCTGCGCAAGACAGATTATAGTGTAAAGGTTTGTGAGCAAACACAGAGGCACTTTATATTCTCTCACTCTTATGATCCGATGGGACGACTAGCGACACGACCGGAAAGCGGTCAGGTCCAGGATCGCCGGCTATACGTACTCACTGAGGCAATATTGAGAATTTTCTTAACAGATAATTCAGAAAATTATCATTTCAAACAAATGATGTCCACTTCTAGACAGGAGTATCCCCTAAGATAGAGGGGCTATGCCGAAATCGCCACACTTGGCAGACTGTCGCAGTACGCAATCGCAGTATGATTGTCATAGTTCAGAGATGCTACTGCCCATTCTTTGGTAAGTATTCTACTGGGATGACTTCTACACTCCCTGTGCGATTCACCTCTAATTTATTGCCATCAACTATGGATCATCCAAATTACAACTGTTTTATTGTACAATAACAATGAATGGATAGAAATACCTAGACTAAACTACCAATAGCCAAGACCATTCTTTTTATTCCTTGCATACATCTCTAGCAAAATTTTCTCATACATGCAGCTGACATGCTATTTTATGTATTTCTGTACCTCACTAACTGGTTTTCTATAATTTGTTCAGTTTGATGGGTAGATTAAGCTCCTTAAATTTCTTCCTCTATTTATATACAATTTGTATCTATTATCGATCAATAATATATATGTATATATATTGAGTATTAGGAACTAGATAAAGAACAGTAGGAAATAATCACCATTCTTTGGGAAATAGGTTCAAAGTATGATTAATGATCATAGTTCACACAGATTGCGACTACTGCCCATTTTCTGGTAGATTATTTTGGATGACTCCACGGCTGTTAACAGTTAACAGCAATACTGATCAAAACATTAATGTACAATGGTTAATATAATAATGTTAGACTCATATTATAACTAAATCAATAGTCAGTTTTCATATATTTTAAGGAATCCCTTGAAATAAATAATTGCAAAAATAAATACACAGTGTTAATAAGCAATTATTGCCAAAGCTTAATCTGCAATGTGCTAGAATTATTCTTTTGACATATGGATCAAAAATTATGTCTTGTTGTATTAGGAGGGCAAACATATTTCAGAAATTGTTACATTTCTTGGGGCCAACGAGCCAATACAGTTTAAAAATTACATTTTCATTTGACAATGATTGTGTAACCTACCTGTGATTTTCTTTCACTGTTAATTTTAGATGTTTGTGCTTCATATTGCTTCTCCAACAAAAGCGTCCTCAGTTTCTGCATTGCTATCTGCTTGTTCTTGATCTGAGATCTTCCCTCTTGGCACTCTACCACAGTGCCCGAGGGTGTATGTATGATGCGCACAGCACTGTCTGTAGTGTTAACATGCTGGCCCCCAGCACCACTGGCTCGTTTGGTTTCTATTACAATGTCTTTCTCTGGTATGTTTACTTCAATGTCAGTTGGTTGAGGGAGGACGGCCACTGAAACTGTGCTTGTATGGATTCGTCCACTTCTTTCAGTAGCCGGTATTCTCTGGACACGATGCACACCAGCTTCAATCTTCAGCAACTGAGGAACTCCCACACCTTGTACGAGCATAGAAGCTTTTCTGACTCCACCCATATCTGATTCTTCTATTGAAGCAATGTCAACCTGCCAGTTTTTGTACTGTGCATAGGATTCATACATCTGAAATAGTTCTCTGGCAAATAACATGGACTCCTGCCCACCGGCACCTGCTGTGACTTCGAGTAGTACACCACCATCAGACAACTGTGGTTCCAACAGAACCATTTCCAGTTCATGGTCTATTTCCTTTAAGCGCTTCAAGTAAATCTCAGCTTCCTCTTTAATCATATCCTTCATTTCCTTATCCTGGGTTTCTTTTTTACTCATTTCTTTCAGTGAAGCTATGCTGTCAAACAAGGCGATTCTCTGATCAAGTACATTAACGATCGGTTTTATATCCATAAACCTTTTCACCTCCTCGGGCGTTCTACGAGGTTTAACTATAAGATTGTCATGTTCAATCATTATATGCTTTAGGTACGTTTGTACCGCAACATCAGAGAAGTTTATAGTATTTTGTGAATAAAATCTATGATGCAATGATTTCTCGTTTATTTTTGGTAGTAACGAACGAAAGCACAAGAGTCTTGGGAGCGACATGATTCAAACCACAAGAAAAATACTACTTTAAGAAGAAAAATATTGTTAAATAGTCTAAGAAATACAGAAACAAAACAAATTTTAGGTTATGATGAAGAGCAAAACAGCTGACATATTGACATTGACATTTTTCGGGGTTTGACATATCGTTTGACATTTTACTACCATTCAATAAATCTAAATTCCACTAATCTTTTATGAATAAAATATACATTTACTCCCCGTTTGGGATTGTCATTAATTCTTGCAAATTTTTGGTAAAAAGGTACATACCTACTTGTGATTTGCTATTATATTAATTTGTTTTAAATTATGTACCTACTAATTTTCGTAGCATTTTATATTTGACAACGATAGGTTCGTTTAACTTTATAAAGAAAATAACAATGGTGTATAGGTACTATGTTAAATGCATATGGTCACGTTATCGCAGTACTGGGGATGAGGCTTAACGACGCATGATATCGTGTTACGAAGCAGAGACAGGATTGATTTTTTCAAATGACCGCTAATAGATAACCCAATACTTATCTCAGCGATGCAACTAGTACAAAGAATCCAGTAAGACCACTAGCCGCTGGTAAGCGACAAAACCGTGAGAATAAGATTGTATGAAGTTGGTTTCCATGCCCTAAAACCGCTACTTGTTCCAGCATTGTGACGTCTAAAACGCAGTCGCTTTCGTGGCCTCCGGAGCATTTACCATGGAGGGATGAACAGTGGTCTTTGGTGTTATTCACCGATGAGTGCTATTTTGGGTTTCGAACACGCGATTGGAGAACTCCTCAAAACTTAGTGATCGTGCCGTATCTATGTAATTTTGATGACTTCCTGACATTATCTTTGCCGTCATGCTACTTTAACGACGACGGTAATATAATATGGTGACGACCTTTTACTTATACAGGGTAACTCTAAGAGAGAGCTGACAAATCTAGCTAAAACTTGCTTGGGTTTGTTATCTGAATGGGGTAAAAGAAATCGCCTTACGTTTGCTCCCCGTAAAACCTACCAACTCCTCCTTAAGGGTGAATTTAATACTTCCCCGATCGTAAAATTCCCTTAATGAAACATTTGGTTTTTTCTTTTTGTTTATTTAAAGCATTTAATATTTTTTTACAATTATAAAATTTTACTCAACTACTTATTGAATTATGCTCAAACTACCCACCACATATTTTGGGAGTTTGATATCTGGCATAAGGAGCGTGATACCATGTTAAATAGCTTACAACCAATATCAGGAGTAGTTTACTATTCAGATCTTGTAGCAACAAGGAACAGCTTCCATGCGTTTAAGCGCTTTTGCCATACCTACTATTGGAATTAAGTATAATAGCTCAGTTGATAGGACCTTAATATCTCGTTATATAATTCTGTCTCCTAATTTCCTCTAGAGGGATGTGAAACTCCTTGTTTCCATCAACTCGTTGTTTCTTTCTGAGTAAACTGGTTGCAGGATCCAAGACAGTCGAAGCGTGCAGTGTTATGACATTGTGTGTCACTTTTGTGCCTGGCTTACAGGATTTGCAGTGTTGGGTCAAGTCCCAAATAGGAAAACTCCAGGGCGAGTTAGCCATAAGCACTATAAAATTCATATAAGCACTATAGAAAGTCGTTTATTATACAAATAAACATATAGTTAACAGATTGTAAAATAATTATCAATTAATATTAGAAAAATACCTAAATGTTATTTTCTCGTATAACATATTAACATTAAAATTAATTTTATCATTCCCTGGACATAATCCCCTATTTATATAATTTCCCATAAATCAGGGAAAGTCATGTCAGTGTACAACCCTGTATTTTATATGTCAAACTTAATGATCTGTGTGCGTCTATGAATAATGTATACTTTTTCTCACCAGCATTTCAGGCATTGTTTAATGTTTGCTACTCTTCGAACATTTATAAATGCTCGAAGTTGCTACTGTATTGAGGTATTGAATATTGATTCAATTTCAATTTTAGAATTACTAATTCAGCGGATATATTGCCATCTGTTGACACGTAGTGGTACTAATTTCCGCCTGCCATCTGTGATCAAATAGTGTTAATATATTTATAGATAGTACTTTCGAAATGGGATAGAGAACGTCACTGTCATTGTGAATCTAATGCCGCGTTTGCATAGAAGTGGTGGTACGATTTGACTGCGAGGGACTATCATGTCATACCGCATGGCAACCTTCAAGAACTGAGGCTATTCCGTTCTTGAAGGCCAGTAACCTACTTGCAGCCCCTCTGGTGTTGCAAGTGTCCAAGAGCGGTTGTGATTATTTACATCAGGTGACCCGCTTGCTCGTTTACTTTGCTTATTAAAAAACTCATGTAACTTCTACGTGATATGAAGACTGATTTCTAAACGTGTTAGGTAAAAAAGCACATACCGTCGATGAGACGATAATGTGTGCTTCGCCGTTAGATATAGGTACCTTATCCTTATGTCGTCCTCTACATAAGAACTATAAATGCATAGCAAACATTTTTAAATACGCGGTATTGTAGTCTCACGGACGATATTGTTACCTTTCCATACATGAAAAGCTTTAGTTACTATAATAATAAGTTGTCGCTCTGTTCACACATATATCGAGAACATTTTAAGGGTTCTCTACAAAAATGGTACAAATCAAATAAGTACCTAATTAATCGAATTCATAACCTCCTTTTTAATTCTGTTAATAATATCTCTTATGGGGCGACAGGTCCCTCTGTACATCTTGTCCAGCACTTATATTATCTCATTTTACACTAATTACTCTTTGACTAGGTTTAGATAAACCTAATGAGTTCAGCTTTTATAATAGAAACCTACCTACTGAAACCAATACCTAATCAAGCCAAATTAATTATCTTAGAAAGGAATGCACTTGCTCATTTCAAAACATTTTTTTATTGTTTATAAGCCGCATTGATTGTACATTATTTAATCTATAAAATAAATAAAAAAGGTTTTTACTCCCGTAGACTTAAAAAATGCGCTTGTAAATGGTCAGAACATGTTTGTAGTAATATAGTTACCTAAGTATATCTACATAATTATTTCTAGTTAGGTACATATAGATTTTTAAGTACACGGATTGTTAAACCATTTTTAAAATTTATTTCATAACAGTAATGATGGTAAATGTTTCTGTCTATATCCCATTTATTCCGAAATTGCAGAAGTTTGTGAGTCAACACAGATACCAAATACCAAATACAGAGGACCAAATCCCGTGTTCATGCCCGCTTGAGTATGTTTCGCCGGACCGTCTCAACTGGGTCGTGTTGAAACCGGTAGTAGATGAACCCACTGAGTTTGTTTCGCTGGGTCTTCTCAGTTGGGGCGCATTGGATCCGGTAGTAGCATTAAAGCGCGACCGTCGTTATTAACACAAGGTCCGTCATAATAATAATACCTTTAATATAGACACAACCATTGACAATATGTAGTAAAAATATTAGACTTAAACTAGATAATTAAACATAATCTCTTGACAATAACTTGATACGAGCTAGCTAAATATCATTTCTGTAATAAAATAAATTTTATAAATGTTTTCATACAAGATGTACCTAAATATCTATGTTACTAGAAATAATATCTAATGTATACAACTATATTACTACAAACATGTTCTGACTATTTACAAGCGCTTTTTTAAAGTCTACGTGAATAAAAACCTTTTTTATTTTATTATTTTATTTATTTTATTTTATAAGATATACCATAAAGAGTGAAGGACAGTTGAGGACTATCTACCCATGAAACTGAACTTACTAAATAATACCAAAGGCTCTACCGGCTAATATAGTTAAGTATATGTACATAATTATTTCTCGTTACATATAGATGTTTAAGTACACGGATTGTTAAACCATTTTTAAAATTTATTTCATAACAGTAATGATGGTGAATGTTTCTGTCTATATCTCTTTCATTTCGAAATTGCAGAAGTTTGTGAGTCAACACAGGTATAAGATGTACCATAAAGAGTGGAGGAGAGTTGAGGACTATCTACCCATGAAACTGAACTTACTAAATAATACCAGGGGCTCTACCGGCTAAGTCGCCGAATATCGATTTCTTAAATGGCGTTGAAATAAATAAAGGTTAAAAATGACTTCTTAATCAATCGTTAAATGGGCTTCCATGAGCACATGTGACGTCATAAATGGTCCAGAATCGATTGTCAACGTTGAAGTCGATTTAACGATTGATTAAGTAATTTTTAACCTTTATTTATTTGAACGCCATTTAAGAAATCGATGTTCGGCGACTTAGCCGGTAGAGCCCCAGTTTGTAAAATCATCATGTCAGCCGAATGATGTCCACGGCTGGACAAAGGCTTCGCCAAAATTCCACAATGGAGTCGTGTCCATAATTTGGAGGTCCATAATCGCTTGGCAGACGCGTTGGCGATCGCAGTATGAGTGTCATAATACACAGAGAGACGCTGCTGCCTGTTCTCTGGGAGATATTCCCTTGGGTCGATTTCTACGGTCCCCACGGGATAAAATTGGGTGGCGATATTCTTTGCCGTCAACGACACGATTTTTTAAATATCTAAGAAAAGTAACTTTTTAGCTCCCCATACAAAGTAAATTAATATGTCTATTTTTGTGTTCATTCCGCGTTATAAATATTTTTGTCTCTGCCCGATTGTCCCACGTAATAGGTACTTCGGGTTAAAAGTTCGGGATAAATAAAAATTATGATGATGAATATGACTTAACTTATGACACTCTACAACAACGTAGCTTTCTATTGGTGAAATAATTATGAAAATCGGTTCAGTAGATCCAGAGATTACCCCTTACAACGTCACAAACTCACAAACGTTACCTGTTTATAATATTAGTATAGATTAATGTCCTACACTGTTTTTCAATTACACAAATTAAGCTTCTTGAGTTAAGTACCTACGTCCACATTTTGTGCTACAACTTTTATAATTACAGTTTATATATATTTACTGGAATATTACAGGATAAATAGGGTGGCGTTTCATACATATCTGGTTTTTTTTTATTTATATAAGAGGGCGAGAAAAGTGTAAGTGGGACACCTCACACCTGATGGTAAGTAAATAGGTACCGCCGTCCATGAACACCGGAGGAGTCGCGGGTGTGTTGCCGGCCTTTATAAGAGTCAGCAAACCAGTATTGCTGACCCTTACCCCCACCCCGATAAGCTCTGGCGACCTTACTCACACGCAGAAACACAATATTAAGTTATTAATGTTATTAAGAAATGTCTTCTGTAAGGTGGAGGTACTCTGTGAGCGAATCAATGCTGCCCTTCCTCTCTTTATATCTTCATTAATTGTACACAAACATACTTCGCTATTCGGTCTAATTTAAGAGTAAGAAACTTAGTCCGTTCATCATATACCTACCTACGGTATATGATGAACGGACTAAGTTTTAACATCTAATACCAAAAGTTACCGCTAGTTTGACTGACACTTAGACGATTTATTAGGTACCTACCACCGTTATAATAAGTACAATTAGTTTTTAACAATAATACCTAAAAGTAAGTTATTCAGTATTGCATATTCGCTATTCGGTCTAATTTAAGAGGTACGAGTATATGATGAACGGAGTCATTTAAAACATCTAATACCAAAAGTTCCCGCTAGTTTGACTCACACTTAGACGATTTATTAGGTAACACCGTTATAATAAATAAGTACAATTAATTTTTAACAGTAACACCTAAAGTAGATTATTCAATATTGCAGATAATAAGGTATAATTATCACTATTTGAAGCTAAACAACAACAAGGAAATTGCACTCGCAACCGCCGCCGACCGCATTGAAACCGTTCGGGTGGCGGGCTTCCTGTGTCAATTGTTGTAGACGGGCATTCCTTGCATTTTCTATAGCCGATTACCACATCGACCACAACGATGCGCCTATTGACGGAACGTGTTGCCAACTCAGTTTCTGAAAACAGACACCGGAACCTATGTCACAATTAAAACAGTTTCAATTGAATAAATAAAAACGATATTAATTCACATAGACTTTATAAAACGCAGAACATATTAGGTATGTACTACTCTGTCAAGAAAGTACCGGTAAAAGATCAATAATATACAAAATGTTTGTTATTCATCCAAATTTATTTTATCACCTTCAAAGTATGCTCCTTCAGGAACGATACAAATTTTTTAAACGCTGCTTTCGGAATTGATTTCTGTTCTCGTCGCGAATTCTCCTTTATGTCTTCTACCGATTGAAGACGTGTACCACGAAGTGGTAATTTGAGTTTAGGAAAAAGAAAGAAGTCAGCTGGAGCCATATCTGGTGAATATGGTGGTTGCTGGATGGTATTTGTTGAGTGTTTGGTCCAAAATTCGTTCACAATGATCACATCATTGTATCGTGGTGCAAAATCAAAGAATTTTCTTTCCTCAAATCTGGCCGTTTTCGTCGAATTTGCTCTCTTAAACGCCGCATAACGCTCAAATAATATTCTTTAATTACCGTTCGACCTTCCGGTAAGAATTCAGAGTGCACAACACCGCGATAGTCAAAGAAAACAGTCAACATGACTTTGACTTTTGATCGACTTTGGCGTGGTTTTTTCGGTTTCGGTTCAGTTGGAAGGCGCCACTCCGAAGCTTGTTGACTAGTTTGCATGTCAAACTCGTAAACCCACGTCTCGTCATCAGTAACAATGCGTTTCATGAATGTTGGGTCGGAATTGACTCGTTCTACCATGTCCTCAGCGACTTTCATGCGATTGAGTTTTTGGAGAAAATTCAGATCTTTTGGGACTAGTACGAGCGGCAACATGTTTCATACCCAAATGATTAGTTAAAATGGTACAAATCGACTCGTGAGATACAAACAGTTCGGCGGCTATCTCTCTCAGAGTTGAATGAGGATTTTCAGTCACTATTTCCTTCACTTTTGCGATGTTAACTTCAGTTGCAGACGTTGATGGCCTACCAGAGCGAGGCAAATCTTTCATCACATCTCGACCGCTTTTGAAGGCTTTGAACCACTCATAAGCACGAGTTTTTGATAAAGTCGATTCACCGTAAGCCTTCTGTAACATTTTCAGTGACTCCGAACACGAAATTCCATTAGCGATGCAAAATTTAAGACAAACTCTTTGTTCGATATTTTTGTCCATTATGAAATTCGCAATACACACTATTACTAAAACCAGCACTGTATTTAATATAAATAACAGATGCACCTCAAACTCCGCGCCAAAATGGAAAAAAGTTTTGCCAATCTAACAACAACAAAAAAAACAAAAATATGAATTTGGAACCATAAACAAATCATCCATTCCCGATACTTTTTTGACTGAATGTATTATGAATTAACTATATATATTTAATGCGAGGTACAAAAAGATTATTAGATCGTCACTTCTATTCGATCATCATAATATAGAATTTTAATTTAATTTATGATTGAAGTTATATATTTAGCTAAGTAGGTATATAACTAGCAAATAGCAAATTTCTAAGTTCTTAAGTTATTGTCAAAATGGCTATTTAAGGTACTTTAAATACTAATTGTCAATACTTATGTCACTGTTAAGAGAAGGTCGGTGTAATCATGAATAGAGGCGCAGTACAATTACAATCATAAGAGTGTGATATATGTAGATAATCACACTATCAAAGATTATTTTCTAATTTACTATTAATTATGTCATTACATCTTTAAAAATTGCATGCCCTCACCGGCTAGACATAGTGATCTTCACATTTGTATGACACCATAAAATGTAATAATGTACCTGTGTTTGCAATTAATAAATTGATTTGATTTGATTTGATTTGAAAGACACCCCGACTCAAGTAGAATAATTATAAACAGTTTTAAGCAATATAGGTATTACAATATACCAACAAAATACTACCGTGAATAGTATATACATGGTCATAATTCACGTCCATTTTATATTATTATATATTTATTATCCGTTTAAATATTGATGAAATAGACGAGAATTACGACACTAGCAAACGTGCCTAACGTGGAATACATACATTAATTATTATTTTAATTACCTACAAATATTCTTAGTATTGTATTGTATTTGCTGTGTGGTGACGGCGGCTAATATCAGAATATAATCATCCTATCTCACGCCGGCGCGTAGATATCGATCCGAGAGAATATAATAATAATAATATCTAGGGCCAATGTCACACAGATCATCCAAGCCCCAAACTAAGCAAAGCTAAGTTACTATGGGTACCAGGCGACTATATACATTCTTATATATATATATATATATATATATATATATATATATATATATATATATATATATTTATATATATATATAGATAAATACTTATATACATAGAAAACATCCATGACTCAGAAACAAATGTTCGCGCTCATCACATAAATATTTGCACTTATATCTACCAGAGGAAGGGCAGCAGCTTCTTTCTGAGTACTAAGATCTTACTGCGATCCCTAAACCATCTGCCAAGCGTGGCGATTATGGTATATCCCCTATTTAATGATTCTTAGTATTTTATATTTGGCATCTGTCATTAATATTGACGTTACCAGCAAAATGGAGCATCGCGTAGCGTAAGTATACTATATATTTGAATTAAATATCGAAATAATTTTGAATACAGAAAAGGGAATTATCAAACACCTAATTACTTTACATATATAATATACAAAGACAACATACAGATGAATTGAGAAATTGTTCCTTTTTTAAACTAGTTCAAAGGGAACAGTTAACGGCTACATTAAATAATACTAGTTCTAACCTAACATGCTATGAAGTGGCAACACCATTGATAGAATTATTAGATGGTCAAAGGAACTTCTCGCTAACCACAAGGACGTCACTTTTGCGTTATTCTTCAGCGTATGGAGTTATTAGTACTAATGACGGACAGACGGGTGCGACCGCATTCTTCCTTTGTTTCATATGCTGTGGTGGAAACTATGAACACGCAGTGGCAAAGCGATCGGCAACAAAATATTATTATCTAGTCAGTTGAATGCTGCACCTATTTTAAATTTGTGGCATTTCGTACATACTATTAATTTATAATTTAAGGCAGTTTCAGGATCCTATTTGTGTGTTTTCATAATATTAAATAAAAAAAGTATCGAAAAGGAGGTCAACAATTCCACTATATGTTATACCAGCTGTACCCCGCGGTTACACCTATCTAAAACTAACTTAATTATAGCCTATGTGTAATTCGGATCTATAAGCTATATTACTACAAAATTTCATCAAAATCTGTTCCGTAGTTTTTAGTACTCACAAACTTCCGCATTTATAACATTAGAAGGATTTTTGCACATAGTTATGTTACGATATAAATCTGAAAAAACTATTATGTAATATTTTATTCATCGATTGTTCAAATCGGTTTTCATAAAATCTTCGGAAGTCGATTCTGCTAATCTCACATAAGTATAATTTTTTATATAGAATATTATACAGAATATAATTTATTAAATATTAATTATTTAATATCAAATAAAATATAATAATTAAACTTGAATTTTAAGTACCTAATGCCCAGAACAGTCAAAATTAAAATATATGACATCTCGAAGTTATGACAGAAACCGATAATTATCTCGAAAAAATAATCAATTGGCCCGTTAATTAAAAATTAATTAATAAATCAAATATCAAGGCTAAAATTACAAGGTTTAGAACTATTTTTCAGTCGTAACTATTTCTTTTTTTGCTCGCTTCATTGGCATTAGTATCCCAAATACTATCTATGACCGATATATCTATACATCTGTTGGGATAGATGTCTTGATAGATGAGTGAATCTTGGTTTCTACTCAACTTACAGATGGCAAAAATAAGTATTATCATAGTTTTAAAATTGAAAATTCCATTTGCACCAATTTTGATTACTTTTAAATAATTTCATTGATGGTTGGCACTATTTTAAAATTTGTTGATATCTTGTTAAGTTTTATCTATAGGTACAGACGCCAGCACATCCAGCTACTCCAATCTGTCAAATATCTTTTATAGATTTTTTAAGTATAAGGTTTACTTTCAATTGGGGAAATTTGACAGATTGGAGTAGCTTGATGTGCTGGCGTCTGTACTATAGTATAATAATAGTAATATCATATTCTAGGATATTATTCACACTTGGCCATCTGATCCCAAACTCAGCAGTTTTTGTAGGTACTATGGAAACCAGATAACGGATACACTACGTACTACTTTCCTTTTTTAAATACATACTTATATACCTAGATAATTACACTCAGAGCAAACCAGGAAAACCACGAATCAAACCCACGACCTGCGGCTTGAAAAGCATGTATCTTCGAACCACGCCAACCGTTATATAAAAATAATTAGGTATTTTAATGCTAGACCAGAACATGTATCTCAAAATTTGCGTTCATTACGTATTTAATCCATCTCTTCCGCTCTCATCATAAGCTCTTACAATTATAACTATGGTAAATACCATTATGTAGGTACTGTAATGATATTACCTGCCCTCCTATAGAATAAAACCTCTTTTATCAAGATAGCTAGTAGCTCTGGTCATTTTATTAAAATAACTAAACATAGCTTTTACAATGAGAATCGAATTCGAATCAAATAAAAAGTATGGTGTTACGTTTGATTGATGTTTGTCAATAGTTATAAAAATGGTGTGCCAAAGTAAACATTGTGAATCTAATTTTATCTCAATAAAATAAGTGATTGGTTGTGAATACATGTGTTATTATTGAGAAGATCTCCCTAGATCCCGAACAGAAATACCTCTTGCAGCTGCGAGTGTGCTTACATGGTGGTAGGCGCCTTTGGTTAATTGAAAAGATTTTGAAGTTTTCAAAGGGGAGAGAGATTATACAAGAAAACTAAAAAGAAAAGCAAGAAACTATGGAATCGACAAGCGTGAATATACAATTATTTAATGGTATAGAGCAAGATGTGAAGGAGTTTTTCAAACAATTTAAAAGATTTTCTATTGTAAAAAAATTATCAGACGAAGAAAAAGTAGCGATCATCCCGTCTTTTCTACAAGGAGCAGCGCTATCGTTCTACAATGTAATAGTAGATACGGCAACAGAATTTGCCGACATTGAAAAGGCTTTTCTGGAGGAATTTTCAGGGACTATCGACTATGTAGAACAATTTTATATGACAAGACAGAAATTTGAGGAAGATATTTTAGAATACTTTTATAGATTACAAGAACTGGCGTTCAAGGCAGAAATTAAAGATGAAAGGAAATTTATTATAAAATTTATTAAATCATCAGCACCGTTTTATAAACATATACTAGCAACTTCACTACTAGAAGACAAGAAACAATTAAAGAAATTAATTTTACAATTAAAAGATATTTATAATATGGACGATTTAAAACCACATAATGAAGATAATTTGATACGTTCCCCGACACCACGTGTGCAAACGAGACCAGAACGTCAACCATTAGCCAACTCCAGATATGTGACGCTGGGGGGGAAAAGAACGTCGGCGGCATTGAACGTCACACATCAGGCAGTTTCGAGTCAGCAGACCGAGGCGACGTGTGAAAATGGCGCTCAAACAAAGGAAGTATTCAATTTTTTTTATAGTTTTAGAAATAGTATACCGTATATTAGGGTTATGTATAAGAACAATTCATGTCCAGCTCTCTTAGACACGGGAGCTGCGGTGTCATGTATGTCGGGAACGATGGCGCGTAGATTAGGATTAGGTTCGACAGGAACTGCAGTCGGCTCTATACAAGGCGTTGATGGAAGAACGATCGATACGACTGGAACAGCTAAATTTAATTTTTATATTAACGGTAAGGAATTTTGTAATAATATTTATATCATAGAAGATCTTGCATGCCACTTAATTTTAGGACGAGATTTTTTAAATGCGAATGCTGTTGTCATGGATTTTGCTAAGAGTAGAATAGTCATTGGCACGGAAGTGGTCTATTTTTGCCAAGACCAAAGAGTTTTTAATTGTTTTGAAAAAAATTCTAACAGTCATGTCAAATGTCACCAAAATGTTGACAAGAAGATTGGTAAGAATAATAATTTTGTAGTAAATAAGAATTCTTCGCCAGTAATTAATGGTCAAATCTATGAAAGAAAGAGAGATCGAGTTAGTGATGATAAGGTCACTTCGTTGGGCAATTTAACGGCAAAAGCGGTATATAAAATAACTCAGGTACGTCACAAGGAAAAGGTCAACTACGACAGGAGAACAAGGCGAGAGTTCCGGCCGGGAGATTTGGTTATCATACGCTCTTCGGGACGATTTTCTGGTAAGAACTTCAAATTACAACGTTTATTTATAGGACCATGGGTGGTGGTTAGACGCGTAAGTGATGTCACTTATGTGGTACGAAAGCCTGGACGGAATAGATCCGACACAGTACATATCAATCGGATGAAATCATTCCAGACAAGGGAGATTTGAATAAATACGAGTACTTGGTATGCTGGGCTCCTATGTCTCATCATCATCATTACAGCTTAAATAAGTCCACTGCTGGACAAGCCTCCCTCAAGAATCATCTTGAGGGGATAAAATTAGGGGGCATAAAATTATAATATTAATGTTGTCCACTGCTGGACATGGGCGTAGCCCAAATATTTTCATAATTTTAATACTGGTTATGATTGACTATAGTCATCACACTTATGACTTATTTTATTGGTGGTGATGATGTATAAGTGGCGCTGTTACATGATTATCAGGTGTTACCCTGAAAAGAGTCGTTTTTTGGGGCACACACACAGGATGTTCATTGTCTGGAGAAGCAATGAAAGCCTCCTAGACTAACCAAGTCCTGTTATTATGTTGTTTATGCCAGAAAACACACGATATTTATAGATTACATCAAAAATATGGAATTATCATGTCACGGTGTTTGCGACCAAACATCTCCGAAACGGCTGGACCGATTCGCATAAAATTTTGTATGAATATATGGCGAATATTTTTTTTTTTACCTTAAGTTTAAGGGTGAACCACCACTAAATATTTGCCTTTGATAATAATAATAAAAAAAAAAAAAAAAAAAAAAAAAAAAAAACAAAAATTACTATAACTTTGAAAATTAAATAAAACTTTAAATTCACCATTCTACTACCAAGCCCTATCTATTTTTTTAGTAACAATAATTTAATTTTATGTTTATTTGGATAATTTTTTTGCACCCAATCAAATGTCTTTCGGTAACTTAGATTTGTTAATAGACCCGGTAGATGGCGCCGCGATAAGACTGCGAGTTTTATTGCTATTGTTACGGCAGTGGTAGAATATATAAGCCGTTTACTTATGTTACTGATGAGAATGTTTATACTTACAATTTTATTTTATTTGTCAAATATATGAATATACTTTCGCGCATAAATTTTGTTTTCATGTGAAACGTACGAGAGTAACGATGACCAGGGGCGGTGTTCCAGTTTACAGAATCCAGTACAACCACAATGGACATGATGGAAGATCGGAAAATGAATAACGGGATTTACAAGAAGTAAATATCCAGGTAGAGATAGGGAGTTAGGAAATGGGTGAAGCGTAGATTAAGGGGATATTTCCGTCAGTAGTTAAGAGTGGGTGATAGAATTTAATTATTCATTTGCATCACACATCTGGCACATAGTAGACTATAGATGTGGCTCATGGGCTCCATGATGTTGATGGGTTTTCTATTCTACCTAACACTTTTATTTTCATGTCTGGGGACAAATAGGTAATATAATAGGTTAATTGGTATAAATGGGATATTTATTTTTCATTAATCTTGGTTGGTATATGATCTTCCATCATGGTCCTGACTCTCTGGAACCCCACCCCTGATTGATAAGATTAATATCTTTTTGTTATCAATTATTTTGGATAATTTAGCAGTTAGGTTTTATAATAGGATAGCCATTAGCCAACTTTTATACATGCTTCAATTAACTTTTAACCACTTGTTCTAATTAATTATTTCAGATTATCATTAATAATTTAGTTGAACGGTCAACTGTTGTGATAATTTAATTTGGATTAAACTTTTAACCAGTTGTTATAATTAAGTTTGCCCTTTTAAAATAATTATTTTCAGATAATTAATTTATGATTTATTTAAATGGTTAAAAGTTGTAATTATTTTCATTTTTTTTTATTTCTGTACTTTTACTTGGTGATAGGACCAAGTATGATCATTGAAGCTATTGTGTGTGAAGGTTGACTAATATTTTATTTTAGCTAGGATAGCTATAATTAGGTAGCGTTTAGCTAGTGTTAGGAAAGTAGAATTAGGGCCTTGAAAGTATAATTTTTGGTTGGTTTTTTTTATACTTTGAGCAAGTCGGACTCATACTCCCATTTGCTAGACTTTCAGTGGGTCCTGGGTTCAATTCTACTCTTTTTTATTGCACCTATGTATTTGATAACTCCCAACATAGGTAGACAGTTATAATGTAGGAAGGTAACAGAATTTTGGAAGTGTTTCAAGAATTCCAAAATTTTTTTTTTGGGTAGGGGGTGATGTAGTGATATTACCTGCTCTCCTATAGAATAAAACCTCTTTTATCAAGATAGCTAGTAGCTCTGGTCATTTTATTAAAATAACTAAACATAGCTTTTAAAATGAGAATCGAATTCGAATCAAATAAAAAGTATGGTGTTACGTTTGATTGATGTTTGTCAATAGTTATAAAAATGGTGTGCCAAAGTAAACATTGTGAATCTAATTTTATCTCAATAAAATAAGTGATTGGTTGTGAATACATGTGTTATTATTGAGAAGATCTCCCTAGATCCCGAACAGAAATACCTCTTGCAGCTGCGAGTGTGCTTACAGTACCTATGCTATTGATATTTCAATTTATACTTGTGGGTCATACAATCATCTAATCCTGTGCTTTGAACTTTCATCCTTTATTACTTCCAAATCGTTATGGTCTGCATAGTTCTTAAACGTTGGATTTTCCTGCGAAAATGTAAGAAAATTCAATGTTCAACCAGAGAGAGAGAGAGTGATAGAGACATATAGGTAGGTAAGGCACTTTAAGACTTCCCATTGCAGATTTTTTTAGGTTGGAGTTATCAAAATTGGAGGGTCTTGTATGGCAATGCTGCAGTCAGTTGTCACTGTTAATATTCTATGTGCGTGTCTATATTCTACATTACTAGTTTAAGGAAATGGCAGAATATACCGAGTAACCCCGGTGCTAGACACTGTGCGTGGGGTTTTTGGCGCCAACGCGGAAAAAGACGCATCGAGGCCATAGCATATGTTATTTTCAAAAACTGGTGTAAATTCGAGCTTTTATGTGTAAATATGGTGGATTTTTAGACATAACATCTTCGACAACGTACACAATTGGAGGAAAGTGCGATATTGCCGTGAATTGTGATTTTCCGTGTTGTAACCAAAACTCCATAAAAGCCTCTAGTAAAGTCTCCACTGATTTACTGGGGTTGGACAAGGACTATGTATGACTTGACTGTGACGGACTTTACTTGACAATGACGGAAATAAATGATATAAAAATATATTTACTGAAGGCTCATAAGGCCAAAGAAGCCAGAGCCGTAAAACGTAATAAAAAAAAAACACCGTGCGTTATGTCAACATCATTGACAGGTGTCAAATTTGAATTTGGTTCTAATTTAATAACAAGACACGTCAACGACTTATATTTCGACTGCCCCAGTCACCACAGCCTCTAGCACGAGTTCCTGCAGTTTACTTACTCGATCACACGTACAGTTTCGTCCCATACATTGAGCACCAGCGCTTCTCGCGGAAACTATTAAGAACTAAAACTCTGGTGCTCAATGTATGGGACGAAACTGTACGTGTGATCGAGTAAGTAAACTGCAGGAACTCGTGCTAGAGGCACATGTGTGGCACACCAGTTAAGACAGTCACCTCGACACTTGGTGTCCCAAGTTCGATTCCCGCACTGGACTACTATTTATATGACCCATAAATGGTTGTTCCAATCTGTCAATTATACATATGTTGGTAAAGTAACCTGCGGCACAATGATTCAATTCCCAAGTGCGGGCTTGAAATTTTATATCTATGTATTAGGTATTTTTAATTTTTACATTCAAATGTGTCCGTACAAACAATTTCAAAGATAACCTACCTAATTACCTAAAACCCTGTATGTTGCAACATTGTACTTGGCTTGAACGGTAGTTCGAAACGGCATTGAATTAAATTGATAGCATACAGTAAGCGATAATGGCTCCTAATGCAACATAATTACCCCGGGCGCTACTACGCTGTTAAACTCATTCATTAAATTAATGGACAAACACGACGCTCTTATAAATATTGCATCGATGGCAATAAAAAATGTTACATATATGCGAAATACACTGACATTTGATCTACATAAGAGTTGCTACTGAACGGGCTATGTACAGTTAGTCGTGAAAATAAATATTTACTGTAAAATTTAAATAAATATATAGTAATGATTTTTTTATTCAGTTTTACGGCTCTAGCTTCTTCGGCCTTATGAGCCTTCAGTAAAATATATTTTTATTTCATTAACTTTCGTCATTAAGTCAGTGTCAAGTCGTACATGATCCTTGTCCTACCGCAGGAAAGCATTGGAGACTTTACTAGAGGCTTATAAGTTGCTTTAGATTCAACACAGAAAATCGCAATTCACGGCAATATGGCACTTTGCTCCACTTGTGTACGTTGTCGATGGTGTTATGTTTAAAAATCCACCATATTTATACACAAAAACTCGAATTTACTAATAATGCTATGATACACCGACACACATACATAGGCTTATTATAGGGGGGAAGGAGTACATTTTACGACTACAGCAGTCTAACTAAGTAAGAAATATACAAATGCTAATTTCCACCGGTCCGTAAGAGATCGGCGAAGTTAAACAACTAGGCTTGCGGTCAGGCCATAGATGGTGACCACCAAAGTGGTTTAATTTCTAAGCGTCAGCTAAACATCACCTAAACGTGCCCTCCGTACTTCAGAGGGCACGTTTAGCTGTCGGTTATGTTCATTAGACATCAGTCTTTAGGCCATGTCAGAGGCCTACTGGGTGGTCTGAACAACTCTGACACTAGGGTAACCACTGCCCATACGATAATTAAGTAAGTATACGCTTATTAGTTATTACAGTACTTTTTGTGTAAACGTAAGAAAAAACCAACCTTATCGACTTGAAGACCACACAGCGATTGAATTACCTAAATACCGAATAAATGATTGAATATTAATGTGTCATTATGTTAAACATCGTGAAGAGATCGAACGATACGAAGGCTTATTGTGTTCACCTGTCGTATTATGTACAGCTGACATTACATCAGTGGATACACATGTACTACAAAAAACTACCATATTGACTACGCAATAAAGACTCCCTCAAAGTCAAAGTGTATCCACCAACATGTCGGCAACCGTACATAGTAATTATTCTCACGACTTACTCATTTAACATGACTGTCAATTTAATACTTAAGTATGAATAGTTAAGCATAATTATCATGTATGTGAATTATATCATGATTATAATGGCTACTGATTGAAAGTTAATTTATTTTGTATAAATTAAATTAATTTATTATAACCGAATTCAACAATAGGAAGTAAATGTTCGCAGAGGCTCGCACAGATAGTTTCCATGCCATTATGCGAAAGAAAGCGGCATCCCTACTACAACGCCTGCATGGTAGTAACAACAGCATTCTAAAAATGATCGTTGCCCGAGCGGACTGTCCATTTCAGGAATACTGGGGGGAGACGGTCCTAAGTCTTAGTTAATCAATATTGTGTTAAAACTAACAATACTAACTTCTTTACATAAGGACCATTGTTACTAACACCAAAATACTAACAAAATTATGGACTTGTCTGAAATAAAGTTTTATAATTATTAATAAAAATCAGATATAGCAATTAGATTTTATTTTTATTTTTAGGCTTTCATGTATGTACTCCAATCAGTACTCGGTTTGTGAACTGACTCTTTGTGTATATGTATATGAGTATGCTTGTGAGACAGTCCTATATTAATAGTTTATTCAGATTGTATAATAATCTTAGGATATACAAGGTGTGGCGGCCACGAAAGGGTAGAAGCCACAGGCCCCCTACAAGAGATACCGATGATCTTGTGAGGGTCGCTGGATGCGGGTAGCGTAAGACCGGCAATTGTGGAGAGCTTTGGGGAGCCCTTTTTCCAGCAGTGGGGGTCTTTCGAATGATATGATTATGATACAAGGGGAAATCTTTAGGGGTGCCATCTACCGATGGAACTGAAAATATTAAAGAAAACCATTTGGTGAAATATCTATACATATAATAAAATCGTAGGAAAGTCAAAACTGTACATCTAATATTTGTTTAAAAGGATACTTGGGGCGTGATCTACAATCGATATCGTAGCCAAAAATATAGTTTTTAGAATTTTTGTCTGTTTGTCGGTTTGTCTGTATGTATGTCCGGGCTAAACTCAAAAAGTACTACATGGATTTACTTAAAATTTTGCATGAATATTACCAAGAGCTCGGGTCAACATATAGGCTACATATTATCACGCTATCACCTACGGGGGAGGAGCTCTGATAATTTATAAAATTTAACGCGGGTAAAACCGCGGGGCACAGCTGGTGAAACATATTTTTTCTGTATAAAGAGATTTTTTTGTCTATTTTTCATGTTGATAAATACACGTTATTTAGTTTAAATCTTAGCCCCGTAAGTTATAGTCAAATAAAATTACAGCGTGATTATTGTAAAGAATAAAAATTTAAATCGTAAAATATTCGTAAAATATCGTAAAATATTTTTTATTAATATTAACAGCTTAAAAACTTAAAAGCTGTTAATATTAATAAAAAATAAATATCCTGGGACATTATACACACACGGTCATCTGATCCCAAACTAAGCAGAGCTAAACATAACTAAGGAAACCACGTAACTGATATACTTACTACATATACTACTTTTCTTTTGTAAATACATACTTATATAGATAATTACACCCAGACCTCAGGACAAACAGACATTTTCATGCAGACAAATATCTGTCCTGGGTGGGAATCGATCCCACGACCTGCGGCATGAAAGACAAGCATGTACCTACCAGCCAGCAACCAGCCCGTCAAATAGGAGTATTCTTGGTTGGTAGTGTAAAAATAAATATAAGGCAAACTTTCTCACATTTAATAAACATCGTTGATCCTGGAACATGTTTTCTTTCTACCATAACAAAAGCAATCTAATTCTTTTTACATTCACGGCACTACAGCCATAAATCCGCGTGCTACTTACCCTCGAGTGGATACGGCTCGCAGTCCCGCGCAAATATTTCATCTAAAGTAAGTAATCGAGCAAATTGCCCGCGCTTTATTTCCGGACGGTTACGGGACATTTGCTCAGAGAAGTGGGCAACACTCCTGCGTCCGGTAAATATTGGCTCACTTCATTCACACTGGATTAAAATGAATTCGGTTGAGGACGTGTAATCGATGGCGTGATTTCATTAAAATCTTGGTGTGTTAGTAAGAGTGGAAAACCTTAAAATTCTATTGATTTTTTATCCTTTTTTCTAACAAAATGTTTCATTTGTTATACGTTGAGTGTACCTGATTATTTTTTAGTTTATGAAATTTGTCAATAGAATTGATTTATATAACTACTTATTTACATATAAAAAAAGTACCTAAAATTTCCGGCTGAAACTAATTTCAGCCGGTAATTTTACTAACTAAACCTACCAAACCAAGGCACGTTATTCATATGTATTAATATATTTATAAGGTATTTATCGTTACAACTAAATAGATGCATTTCTTGAAAGGCTGTTTCAGTGTCCGTTAATCACTTTAAATTGTAGGAATCCCACATTTAATTTAAAAGATATTGATAGATAGATTTACATAAATCGGCTCAATTACGCGGACGTGAAACTGAATAAGAAATTTTCTCCTACGATTCTTATAAATGGATTTTTTTAAAGTTCTTTTCTGATCTACCTATATGTTATTTATTTTATTGATAACAGGAATGCTAGAAACTCGCAAGTGCGTGAACAGCCATCTAACGCGGAACATTCAGTTTGATTAGCAGAACAAAGTGCGTGATTGCCATAGCTTTACGAACGACAGTTGCACGTTGCACGTTTTCGCTGCGTCTACGCGTCTGGGTGGAAGATAGCTAGAAACTCGAAACCGCGCGCACGAGAATCTAGCGCGAAACGTTCACTTCTTTTAGTCGTGTTGCAGGCATGCGAAACTGCGAGTTCGCAGCTTCTGGCTGAAATAACTTCAAATATTTAGTTTCATTCGACTCGATTTTAATGAAATATAGTATAGAGTACTTAAAGGTTATCACAAAATATTTGACATGAATTGACATTTTTTTCTGTCAAATAATTTTGTGACGCGCCTTTATTGCAGATAATAAAACTTGTTGTATGTGTGTATATACATATATATATATATTTATAATTCTATCTATTTATTATCATTTCACGTTATTCACGCACAAATTTTGTACTGTAACATAGTAAGTATGTAAAGATATTTGATTGAGTAAATTTGTATAAAATACACGTGGACGTACAACTATTCACAACAGAGTAGTTGTGCGTTATCTTACGACCTCAATGTCATAATGATATTCAAATGTAATCAATATTTTGGTTATTAATCATTAAATAACCACAAACAAATCGGAGTTATTTGAGTTGCCTGTTAAGCATGAAATTTATTGTTTTCTTTTTGATCCATTCGCAGTTCTTCGATTTTAGGCGTAGGATAGTTTTCAATGAAAAACAATTAAGTAGTTAATTAAATAGAGGCCAGTACATTTCCACAGGATTTTAGAATCCTAGCAGCTACTTATTCACCGTATCCTTAAACCACATTCGTGTGAAAGGTTCATGGGTACCTAAGCACTTAACATTAGTCGAGGGCCATTGCCGGCCGGAGTGCTCAGTTTGCTAAGCTCCCTGCTCTTAAATAAATATCCCACGTTTGCGATATAACCACCAACAACACTTTACACTTTGCTTTAACTGGAGAAGACATTTATAGCGCCCGCATAAATCTACTCAATTTATTGTTTTACCTATAACTACATGTTTAAACTTTTATAGCTGTTAGCGGTTTCTTTGTGAAAATAAAGGCATACATACTTCCGTACGTATAATTTATGATTTCAGCTGTCTCATCAATCAAAGTGTGGGTAAGTTATTTTTGGAGGAAAGGTTTTTAAGTATTTTAGCACCACGGACTAAGGAAGTCGATGGTGTTACATTGTTTTTGGAGAGAACGAAAGCTCGGTCCTGTCTATAATTTCTCCCCGGTCATATCAGCCAGCCTTTACCTACCAAAACTTTTATACTTAGTGCAAAAGTGTATGCGGCAAAACTGACTGCATATGTGCCGCAGCGTTTAAGACAGTCGCCTCGCTATTTTTTGTCCCGGGTTCGATTGCCGCACGGGGAAATACCGCCTAATTCACCGGTCATCGTGATCCTGATCGGCGTTCAAGTAGATGAAGGTTAAAAATTACTAAATCATTCGTTCAATCGGCTTCCATGAACACATATAAATAATAAAATAAATAAGCCAAAATTTATTCAGACAATAGGTAAAAAATACAGATACCTATTATTAGGTTTTTAAAGAAGTACGAATTAATAATAAAAACTTAACACTACGACGGTGTCTTCAGACAATTATAATAATTACAAACTCACTTTTACATTCGATTATTATTATTATTTTTATTTATAGTATTGTTATATATGTTATATATATATATATATGGTATATTATTGTTGTATATATTCAATTTCCATGCATTATTTAAAACATTTTTTTTTCTCCTTACTAGTTAATGAGACACCGGTTATTGTCGTCTGTTTGCACTTTGGCATAGGCCTCCTCCAACTCCTTCCATTTTGTCCTGTCCATTGCTATCCTTGTCCACAGTTTACCTGCTACATTTTGTATATCTTCAACCCATCTTTTCTTCTGTCGCCCTCTGCTTCGTTTCCCGCTTCTTGGGTGCCATACTGTGATCCTTCTGCTCCACTTATCAATGCCATGAACCATGAACACATGCGATGCCATAAATGGCCCGGAACCGTTTTTCAACGTTGAAGCCGATTGAATAAATAATTTAGAATTTTTTAACCTGCATCTAATTGAACGGCTATCTGCTGATTAGGTGGTAGTCCACCTGGAAAACTATTTGTGTGACCTATAAGTAGTTGTTATGAGACTGGGTAGGTATACTTTGTGTCTATAAGTAGGCAATAATTTATCTAGTGCGGGCATTGTATTGTTTACCTACTTCTGGAGGAGGAGGAGGTTTTCATTTCGACTGTATTGTAGTCCGGTATTTATTTAAACAAAACTCTGTTTCGTATAGTAAATACGTTGCGTTGAGACTGACCACTATATGTTCGATATTCGTACTAAGAGCATACAGTCGAAATAATAACGACCTTATTTTGAAGTTGAATAAAAGCACTCTCTGACTTACACGAAAATTACTTCTACTAGGTCACCGTAGCCTAGTTGGTAGTGCTCCTGCCTACGAAGCTGGTGGTCCTGGGTTCGATTCCCGGTAATTGCAAATATTTGTTTCTGAGTCATGGATGTTTTCTATGTATTTAAGTATTTATCTATCTATATAAGTATGTATATCGTCGCCTGGTACCCATAGTACAAGCTTTGCTTAGTTTGGGACTAGAATGATCTGTGTGACATTGTCCCTAAATATTATTAGGGAACTTTTCTGTTCACGTCACAGTTAAATCTCAGTTATCTCACATTTTATACTGCACTCAAAATTTCTTTAATAAATTAATTTGCTAGTACATATGAAAGCTTCAGTGTTATTTGATCATGTTTAACCGTTTATTTAAAGGTAATACAATTTATCGCACGCCATCTTCCGTTACGTCAGTAAACCGCTCGGCCGGGCGTGGCGAATTAAGTCCTACTGTTGCATGGGGAACAAATGCAGACACCTACTTAATGCTAAAGCGGACAAGATCGGGGTCAGAATCTAGTTTCTGATCATTGATACAAGTACTTACCTAGTCTCCTACTCAAAAGGAGCAACAAAAATAATTCTTTTAATTTAACATAATAATAATGTAACAATAATATCCTGGTACATTATTTACACACGGCCGCCTGAACCCAAACTATGCAGAGCTTGTACTATGGAAACCAGATAACTGATTTACTGCATATACTACTTTTATTTTGTAAATACACACTTATATAGATAAATTGCACCCAGACCCAGGACAAACAGACATGTTCAATATGTTCATGCACTCAAATATCTGTCCTGGGTGGGAATCGAACCGACGACCTCCAGTGTCAAAAGCAAGCATTGGCCAACCACGCCACCAGGCCCTTTATAATAGTTTAATTATAATTATTAAAACTTATGAGTGTCAAGTTGAGCGCAGTTAATGTAAAAAATACATAGTAAATGACCTATTATCTAAGCGCTCGCGTGCTGGCTGACAGCTAATGGGCCGCTCACAGCGTGAGCAAACATGCCGATTGTTTTGTGTCGTGCTAGAGGAGCACCGACCGGTGCACTCCACCACTGCACTTCTTTAAAATCAATAATATACATGATAATATAACTTAAACCCTTAATAACAAAATAAAAACTGGATTGTATTCACGTAGACTTTTAAAACTTAGTTTAATTATAAGTATTAAAGGTTATGAGAGCCAAGTTGAGCGCGGTTAATGGAAAAATATCTTCTAGTAAATGACTTATTATCTACAGCGCTCGCGTGCTGGCTGGCAGCTAATGGGGAGCTCACAACGCGAGCAAACATGCCGATTGTATTGTGTCGTGCTAGAGGAGCGCCGACTGGTGAACTCGGTCAGTGCACTTCTTTACAATCAATTATATACAAGTTACTTTAACATAAACCCTTAAAAATAAAATGAAATCCTGGATTTTTATTCACTAATACTTTTAAAAATTATCTTAACTATAAGTATTAAAACTTATGAGTGTCAAGTCGAGCGCAGTTAATTTAAAAAATACATAGTAAATTACTTATTATCTAAAGCGCTCGCGTGCTTTGCTGGCAGTTAATGCGCCACTCACAGTGCGAGCAAACATACCGATTGTTTTGTGTAGCGCCGACTAGTGCACTTGTTTATAATAAATTATATACAAGTTAGTTTAACACTAACCCTTAAAAATAAAATATTATTCTGGATTGTATTCACGTAGAAAAAAATGTGAGTGTCTAGTTGAGCGCAGTTAATGTGAAAAATACATAGTAAATGACTTATTATCTAAAGCGCTCGCGTGCTGGCTGGCAGCTAATGGGCCACTCATAGCGCGAGCAAACATGCCGATTGTTTTTTGTCGTGCTAGAAGAGTGCCGACCGGTGCTCTCGGCCAGTGCACTTGTTTACAATCAATTATATACAAGTTAGTATAACTTGAACCCTTAAAAATAAAATAAAAATCTGGATTGTATTCACGTAGACTTTAAAAAAGCGCTTCTAAATAGTTAATAATAATATCCTTGGACATTATTTACACACGGCCATCTGAACCCAAACTAAACAGAGCTTGTACTATGGAAACCAGATAATTGATATACTACATAATATACTACTTTTCTTTTGTAAATACATATTATATAGATAATTACACACAGACTCAGGACAAACAGACATGTTCATGCACACAAATATCTGTCCTGGGTGGGAATCGAACCCACGACCTTCAGTATGAAAAGCAATCATTTGCCAACCTCGCCAACAGCTCCGAACACGTTTGTATCATGGCAGCCGAATTACGTCAATTGCTGGACTAAGGCCTCCCCAAAAGAATTCACAAATGGAGTGAGTGTCCATCATTTGAAGGGATATGCCGTATAATAATCGCCACGCTTGGCAGACGGGTTGGCGATCGCTGTATGATGGTCATTGTAGATGGAGAGACGCTGCTGCCCGTTCTCTGGTAGATATTCCCTCGGGTCGACATCTACGCTCCCCATGGGATATTCCATCCAACAGCCACTAACCTTTCCTAGGTGTTGATATTTAGAGCTATTGATTGAATAGAATCATTTATTGTGGTTGTCTAATAACATGATTTAGTTACTAAAACTCAAACTGATTTATACCTACGTGTGATTATAAGTATTACAAAGGTCTTAAAATAATAAACTAATTAAGTTTTTAAAAAATCTATCTACTAATAAGGCTACTGACAATTTAATCGTGAGTTCTATTCGCACCTAGTAATTTTTTTTTGTGTGATGAGCACAATTATTTGTTCTTTGCCTGCGCTTAATTTATCTATAAATGTATGTATTTATATAAAACTATGTTTATTAGTTGCCTGGTTTGCGGTTAGATTGCAGTTTGTTAGATGTCCCAAGATATTTATTTTATTACTTTATTCATTTATATAAAACCTTACTTGTAAACCCACTGATATGGGTACAAGTAACAGGTTTTCACGTTACATAAACATTGCTAATCGTAAGTATGTACCTATAGTCGATGCCTCGTTGGTGGGCACACTTAAAAATTATCAGTCTGTATAAATTAAGCAGTAAAGCGCCTAGAAGTTCTACGACTGTAGGGGTAGGTATCTATATATTGTGTTTGAGACACGAGAGCGCCGTGTATAAATGAAAAATTATACACAGCAACTCGCATATACAAATATCATAAAATATAAATCATAAATATCTTTTTGAAGTAAAACTTCTTTACACTCGCTTGACTTGGGGAGTAAGCTGGTGAATGCTTTACGAAAAATGTGATCGGGGAAGGCGAACGGAAGTTGAGAGGAATATATAAGTGAAGATAGGTAGAGAGAGAGTAGGTATTACTGTCGGCGCAAGAGAGAGAGGTGCGAGCACAAATTTTCTTTCTCTCTTTCTTTCATAGCCAGTTACGTTTTGAAAATTTAACTTTTGCTCCAGTCGTGTGGTCTAAAGGACAATCGTAATTTTTTATTTATTTAGTAGTTTTATCACTAAACATGCCAGCCCTAAGCTTACCATATTTCGTAAAACGGTTCACGCCATATATCACAAAATGTTTGTCAAATAAAAAGGTATTTATTGCAAAGCAAATCCAACTGACCGGCTTGCGTTCATCGCTTACAAACTGTCATCAGCCAATGGACATAATTTATTAATTGTGCTCTTCCTGGAGAATGTCAAAGTTGTTTTATTAACGACATAAAATTGTGTGTCACCGAATTTGTCCGCTCTCAGCGGGGCATAATTCAATTTATTTATGGCTTACCAAAACATTTACCCTATTATTGTTATGTTATGGCTGTATTAAATTGCTATAAAATTTATGATGCTTGCAGAAATTTATACAATGGGAAAAGGACTGTATTCTGTTGCCGTTAGAGTGGGTTATTCTTCGAAGCGCAGTTTGCAGGGTAGGGTGACAAACGGTGTACGTCCCCCTCGATTACAGTGTCGCTAGGAGGCGAGAAGTCGGCGTGACGCAGACTCAGCGACAACCATATTGTCTCCTGTGTTGGGGATGTTGGGGAAGCCACAATGCCAAAGGGGTGAATAGCAACGTGGCAAATTGATTGTGATTTGCTGTTTATACTTTGAATAGAATAATTTAATTTAATTTAACGGAAACGTTTTTGGTCGTTTTTAAACCTTTTGTGCAAGGAATAACAAGTTACAGCAATGTCGTTTTATATGTCATGGGAAATCAATTTACTTAAATGTTAGCTAATATTTTTATAATTTGTTCTGGAATATCAATATATAGATAATATTCTAGAACAAAGCAGTTTATATAATACGTTATATTTAAATTGAAGAACTTTTTTAGCAAATAGAAAGGATATCAAAGGAAGGTAAATAATTAATTCAATACTTAGGAAAGATGTGCTCTTAATAAACCACTCTTTGGTTTCACCCGCTTTAAACTTTATAAATTATATCCTATGTGTTATTCGGATAGGTACATAATTAAACTATAGCTATAGAGCGGAATATGGGAGCGTTCAAGTATTACGTAACGCAATTTGGGGGGGCGGGGGGGTCTCGTAAAACGTTACGATGCGTTACAGGGGCGGGAGGGGGTCTTTCTTACAACACGTTACGTAACATTATTTCTTTTTTTATATAAAAAATTAGGGAATTAAACTCCCAAATTGGCAACCCTTCTCGTTTACGTTTTACGGGGAATCCCTCGATTGTATTAGTCTGGTCGTCATTTTTAATTTGTTCTCGCATGTTCGCAAAACTTTCCGTTTATATTTCACGGGGAATCCCTTAGATTGTATTGGATGTCATTGAAATTTGTTTTTGTTGTCAGTATTTGTTAGTGTTAATGCAGAAGACTATTGCGGTAGTCGGTGTTATTAAAACAACCTGGACGCCCTGTTTATAGCGACTAATGCTCCTGGGCGGAGCGCATATAACCGAGTTGAGCGTCGCATGGCTCCCCTCAGCAAAAGGACTGGCAGGCGTCATTGTGCCTCATGAACATTTTGGATCTCATCTCGACGACAAAGGAATGACTATGGATGATGATTTGGAAAAACGCAATTTTCAGCACGCTGGGGAAACACTTGCAGAAGTGTGGAGAGAAATGAAAATTTATGATTACGACGTTTCGGCGGAGTATAGACAGCCCGAAGATAGCATGCAAGATCCAGCAGAACCAAATCTCGCGTGGTATAGCGTTCACGTCCGTGAATCTCAATATTTCTTACAAATTATAAAATGCGCGGATGAATCCTGCTGTTCACCACCGAGAAGTGCATTGAAATCTGTGTTTACGGATACTTTCATGCCGCCACCTTGCCCAATACTTCAAACCCCAAGCAAGCTCGCAGTACCCAGTTTGCTAAACAAAGGAAAATGCAAGTTTTCGCCACTTCTTGTGAGGTTGTCCGTTGATCTGTCACCTTCTCTAGAAGGATTTAAGCAGATGCCTTACGATTTCTTTTGTCCATCTGTACAATCCGACCTAAAGAAAAAAGTATGTCTAACCTGTGGGATCTATTTCACATCTCACAGGAGTGTTCAAATGCACTGTCGTTACGTGCATGGCAAGACTGTCCAAGACCATTGTGAAACTAGAGTACGGCGACAGCGCCTTGCTGCCAAAAGGGCAAACGAGCTTCTCTGCATTGTGCGTCATTATGAAACATCGTCTGAGGATGCTGACTGGCTCGACGAAGACGAAGTTGATGCAAGTGGCTTAACAATTCCAGAACCGTTTTCGTCTGCACTCCAGATACCAGTGATGAAAGAATCTGAGTGGCTAGTAAACCCGTGGACAGAGGAGCAGTAATTTCAATCGAATTGTTTTTATAGGCCTACTTAAATACTTAGTTTAATAGTTGATTATTTTTTAATTTTGTTAAGAATACGATTTTATTTCGAGTAAAATGCTTAATTTCAGTTGGGTTTCGGCAGTGAACGCAAATAAACATGGAAGCACTACTTCAAGGGAACTAAGCGCAAATTTTGACCCAATATCCCAATCAAACTGACATAACGGAATACCGTCTCTGATTGGCCAAAATATTACCGCTCAGATACACCTTTTAAAAGTAGACTTTATGACGTCATGTTCGGGTCTAAATTACCATCTTCATGACATTCGCCGAGGGATGTTTTATGTTATAAAGTGCAACGAAAATAATTCACCGTGACATTGATATTATTAAAATAATAAAGAATTATGATAAAATATACAGTATCTTGAACTTTACGGCAAGAGTTTTTCTAAGGTCTTTAAATAGAGCAGTATTTGGCGAGTAATGGGTTTATTTACTATGATACTAGGTAAATAAAACAAATTTGTGACCAATTATTCACTAATTATTATTTACAATGTCCGTAGGTATACATAACACTTAAGTACAACTTTTTAGGGCCCCCTTCACTTCTTTATTCATCCGTCCGACTGTCTGTCAATACCCTTTATCTTGAAAACGCGTGGACGAATCGACTTGAAATTATAGGTGATCTAGATATGCAGGGTTACTTGTAAAATACCAACAACCTCGCAGGACTAGGAAGCTAACACCGTAAGCAACAACTTACTCTACGGGCATCGCAAAGATTACGCAAGCCGCCTGGTTTCATATTATTTACGATGCACGTAGAGTTATATACATTCAAGTGGTAAATTAATTAATATAGCCTTTTGACAAAAAAACAAATACAAATTATCAAAAGTTGTAAAATAAATGTTGTTGCTTATGGTTTTAGCTATCTAGTCCTGTGAGGTAATTGGTGCTTTACAAGTTACCCTGTAAATATATAAATAAAATTGAATTGAATTCATTTCCAAAGGAACCGTTATTGTCCATAGTTCTCTTCGCTTTAGATCGAGTGGAAATTTGAAGAAACCAAGCTGTTTTAATACCACCATTACCATTATTTGTGCATACCCTAAAGATGCTCAGTATTTTATCTAAGATTAAAATAATTGTAATAAATAAAAAAAAATCGTCATAATTTTTGTGTAGATAAATAAATTGATTCGTTTGCATAACAACATCACCATATATTTTGTGTCAATTTGATTGACTTCATATTTAATAAAATTAAAATATATAGCGATGTACTTACTCGTAATCTAACTCTAACTACTATCTACTCGTAACTAATTCCAACACTCTTGTTATGTAAATGAGATTTATTGATACACCACTTCACTGCACAGGAAGGCATTTTTGGAAATTAAACACGCTGAAATTAACAACTGACAGACTACCGCCATTGATGCCTGTAGTGCGCAAACTCGGTCCCACTCGGTCCGCGGCACAATTTTTAAGCCCCGCCTACCGCGGCACAATCTGCCATGGGTCATTTTCGCGAGCTAGGAATGCTTCCATGTTTATTTGCGTTCACTGGGTTTCGGTTTATAATTGCATTGCCAAAGGTTAAAATAAATGTTATTTTATTTTAAGACTTTATAAGTACAAAAAGCTAAAATACTTAGGAGAAAGAGGAGAAAAACAATTGTGTGTAAGGCCAAAAATTTATAAAAAAATAAACAAAATACGCAGGTGTTGCGAATTAAAAATCTCTTGTTTTATTATAAGGCAATTAAAACTATACCAAGAATAAAAACATAACTTTTTGCGACTTCAGGGTAAAAATGATCACTTGAGTGTTACGTAACGTTTAGAGAGGGGGGGGGGGGGTACAGAAAAACGTTACGGAGCGTTACAGTGGAGGGAGGGGGGGTCAAAAATCTTCAAAAATTGCGTTACGTAATACTTGAACGCTCCCTATGATTAAACTGTGTAGTAAAAAGTTTCATCATAGTGCTTTCGGTAGTTTTTGCGTGAAAGAGTTACAGATATCCATATAACTATACTCAAAAACTTTCGCCTTTATATTATTAGGTACCTAGTAGGATTTACAGAAGTATTATTAAAGTAGGGGTACCCATTATTTCAACTACTTATAAGACAATTGATCATATCTAAACTGTATTTTGGGCTATGCCATTATCGCCAAGCTTGACAGAACAGGCCAGGTTCATAGCTCGTAGAACGAACGGCCGTTGGGGCAGGAACGTAATCAAGTGCCGGCATCGACCGGAAGACGCTGGATGCGGGTAGCATATCAATGATGAAGAGTCAAAATCCAATAACTGCCATTACTTATAACGCAAAATTAAGCTTTAAAGTAACTTATCCCAGTGATGATTTTCCTGTATGTTGGCTTTAGTAGTCAGTAGATATTGTCACTTCACCGTCGATATGGAGATCCTTGGGGTGGCCTTTGTCCAGCAGTGGACGTCTCTAGGCTGACATGATGTTGAAAATGAAACTGTATTTTTGTCGTCTATGTTTTCTTCGTTTTATTATTCTATTCCATATTATATTTAATTTAATTACGATAGTAAGTTATAAAACAAAATAAAAATCTCGGATATATCAATACTCATAAAGTAAAAAAACAACTAATCTGTCCGAACTACATTTCCATGTATAAGTGATTCTGGTGAGTGATTATAAAACAACTTCACATGATATAGTTTATGTTACGCGCGTATTATAGTTATGCGCGTTTTAAGGGGCCTTTTACAGTCCACTAGCGCCGCCAATCGAAAAAATGTCATAACTCGTAAATAAAATCAAAAATACAAAATGTGGTCTATTATTACTGTAGAAAAGGCAATAACGTAATTTTATAACACATTGTCAACACTTGAAATATAGCTCTTTAGCTAAATCGTGCATTTGTAACAAAAACGGCCGTTTATGTTTTGAATGCACGATTTAGCTAAACAGCTATATTTCAAGTGTTGATAAGGTGTTATATAATAACGTTATTGCCTTTTCCACAGTAATAATAGAACATATTTTGTATTTTTGATTCTATTTACGAGTTATGACATTTTTTCGATTGGCGGCGCTAGTGGACTGTAATAGGCCTCTTAAATGAATTATATAAAATACAAATTGCATTCTATAACAAATCCATGTTTACTACTCATCAATAGATGGCGCTGTAGTAGCACACATTCTCACTTTAATATTAATTCAATGAAAAATACTGCAATATAAATAAGTAGAGCAAAATATTGACGTATTTGAGTTAAAGTCTATTTTATAATTGATATTAATCCAAATATACAGTAATTATAAGTTAGGAGCCACAGGATATGTTATTATGAATATTTAAAATTTGAGGCCAAATAACGACAAACTCTGTGAGATTTTATATGGTACAAATTTTTCTATGCACGATTTTATGAACAGCCAACTATGTACTTTGAGGTTTCCGTACCAAAGGGTTGCCAACGGAACCCACATCCGATGTCCCTCCGTCTGTCTGACAGCAGACTATACCTACATATAACATCAGCCGTTATTAATAGACTATTTTCGCAGCACGTGTATTTTCGCTGTAACTACAAAAAACATAAGGTAAAGTGATGCTTTTCGATGTTTCTGCTTGTAGATAAGCCTTCTAGTATGACTCGGACGTGACTAGTTTATATATTTATTCATGTCTGGCACTGTGTGGTGACAGCGGCAAATATCAGAATATCATCACCCCATCTCATACCGTGGGGGGCGTAGGAGTCGACCCGAGGTAATATCTAGGTAGATACAAGAGGACGGGCAGCGGCTTCTTTCTGAGAACTATGACCATCTTACTGCGATCGCCAATCCGTCTGTCAAGCGTGGCGGTTATGGCATATCGCCCCAAGATCATTCTTGGGGGAGGCTTTTGTCCTGCAGTGCACTTCTAACAGCTGTTTATGATGATTAATTATTCGTCTCAACCAATTTGGAAGATGGTCACTAATTATAAAAATGCAGAACAAGCAAAAAAACTAGCTAAAAAGTAGTCTAATGTAGTACAAGGGCTATATAATCTCAATCCAGCCTATCCTTTTTTTATAGCATTCCTTTTATATGACTAAGCGGTTACTTCGTTAATTTAATATTTATAATGCAGGCATCTTCATCATCAGTGCACCCAAACCTTTACTCAAATGAGTTCAAGCGACCAAAATGCACAGCTAATCAAACAGATTAGGGCGCTCATCCATCACAATGAGAAAGAGCTCATTAGAGCACCTCGTAAACGAGGGGCGGGAGGGACTCGATCTGGTTAATACGTTACTGGCTTTTGTCTTATCTAATTGTATGAAAAATTACCATCCACTTATTAGTAGCTTTGAGAACGCATTAATAATAGTATTAACCCTGTTTGTTGCATTCATGAGTTTCTTTGGTAAGTTGACTCAGTCGATGGCCAATTATTCCCATCACAGATACAAACTATTTGATGAATGAACTTTAATTTTGGATATTCTATCAAACAACGGTCAAAGTTTAACATTATTTTCTCATAACAATTTCATCTTAACACGGAAAATCTGTGAGTACCTACTTAAGAATTCTTAAGTGAATCGATTTCAGAGTAATCGAGAACCAACCATTTGGAATAAAAAACTTACCACTCTAATCTACTTAATAGTCTTCGGTTTTCCACTGATTGTTACACAAGATAATTACATATTACAGAGTAGATCTAAAAGACATAGATAAGTATATTTAACGATGGATTGTTCGTGGACGCAGTCAGCGATCTCTTAAAGACAATCGTTGGGTAGACTAGAAACAGAAAGAAAACAACAAGAATGAAACTTTTATACTTATATTATATATATTACGAGTTTACTGAGCTATTTCCCCTAATTCTGTATAATAGGTACTAATTAGGTAATCTTTGCATACATATCAAGAAAAGGACAGGCTATCTTTAGTTCTGTCAATTTAGTTTTTATATGCTGAGAGAAATTAGGCGCACCGTTAGAACCTACTCATCAATAATGCCCATAAATGCTGCACCAGTCTGTTCTTTTCATATGTGCTTCGGATAATGTTGCATTGTTCCAAATGAACACCTATGTAAACTAATTTAAGTTAAGGTCTTGTATTATCCATGCTTGTTGGCAATAAAGCTTTTTAGGGTTCCGTAGCCAAATGGCAGAAAACGGAACCCTTATAGATTCGTCATGTCTGTCTGTCCGTCCTTATGTCACAGCCACTTTTTTCCGAACCCATAAGAGCTGTACTGTTGAAACTTGGTAAGTAGATTTATTCGGTAAACCGCATTAAGATTTTTACACAAAAATAGAAAAAGAACAATAATTTTGGGGGTCCCCATACATAGAACTGAAACTCAACATTTTTTTTTCATTGGAACCATACATGTGGGGTGTCTTTGGATAGGTCTTCATGAATGTGAATCAAAATGATATTGAGGTTTCTATTATCATTTTTTTCTAAACTGAATAGATTGCGCGAGAGACACTTCCAAAGTGGTAAAATGAGTGTCCCCCCCCTGTAACTTCTAAAATAAGAGAATGATAAAACTAAAAAAAATATATGATGTACATTACCATGCAAAGTAAGAACGAAAATTAGTTTGAACGTGATCTAGCAAATAGTTTTTTTTATACGTCATAAATCGTGAACCGCAATTTGCTTTCATTTAATGAACAAGTGGGTGAATATCTAAGCTCCTCCGTCGAAAACATTACGTTTGGTGTACCACAGGGAAGTGTCCTCGCTCCGACTAATTTAAATCTAGAAAATGGTAAAATCACGACATATGCGGATGACACAGTGTTGTTTTTCAGTGGGAAATCTTGGGACGACGTTTACTCAAATGCAAACAAAGGTTTAAACACTGTATCAAAATGGCTTGACAACAACCTACTCTCACTTAATTTATCAAAGACAAATTACATTAACTTTAGTATCAGATCAGATGGCCAACCTCCAAAAAATAAATATAATATTAAAACCCATTACTGCAATAACGAAAACGCGCAAGCCAATAATGACTCATGTAACTGCCCCACAATAAATCCAGTCACATCGACTAAATATTTAGGAATTGTACTTGACAGTAATTTAAATTTTAAAGAACATATTAACAGCCTGACATCAAGAACCAGAAAATTCATATTTGTATTTAAAACTTTGCGCTACATCTGCGACACAAAACAAATAAAAACAATTTATCTTGCATTATGTGAGTCAATCCTAACATATTGCATAACTTGTTGGGGGGGCTGCTGTAAAACCACCCTACTTACACTAGAAAGAGCACAACGAGCAGTGCTTAAAGTTATACACTTTAAGCCCTTTCTATTCCCCACAGTTCAGCTTTACAAATTAGCGTCGACTCTCGCCATAAGACAACTTTTCATCTTGCATACAGCCCTAGACCAACACAAATACGCGTACTCCACAACATACCTCAGCAGTAAGCGGCGCAAAGATAAAATATATGCAGCCCCGTTATGCAGAACTACTTTCGCACAACGATTTATTATATTTCTTGGACCATTCCTTTATAACAGACTTGCAAGAATATTATCAAATCTTCCTAAATTAGCTAAATTTAACTGTAAAAGGGCCATTATCATTTACTTAAAAAACTTAAATTATGAAGACACCGAATCCTTCATGAATACTTCCGATCATAACTCGACTAATATTCAATCTCTATCTACCGCTCCTCCTAACATTTAAAAAAAAAACAAAAAAAAAACATCTCAATGTACATCCTTCCATCAATCTTTGAAATGTCTTAGTTTCCTAATTTTCTAAATTTGATACTGTAATATGCCTAACAAGCACCTGCACATACTTGTAATTATTTAGGATATTATTATTTACACGAATGAACAGTTACCTTCTGAGTCACAGTCTTAACTAGTTCAGAGGGTACGGATAATATGCTAAAAATAGCCTAAAATAACATGGTCCATGCATATTTAGTGGATACACCGTAGTTTTAAGTATATAATGTAGATACATGCATGCAAACTCCTGTGTTCTCTTCTGTATTAGGTTTATTATACTAAATAAAGAAATTTTGATTTTGATTTTTTTTTTAACTGAAATACTTGCTGCTACGGAACCCTTCATGGGCGAGTCCAACTCGCACTTGGCCGGTTTTTTTATATATTTCTTTATTAGAGACTTACTAACATTTAAATTAGTTTAGGGTGTAAAACAGAGAATCGCCAGAAACGTCACTTCTAATACCCACGTATAACAATAGTATGCTCTCAACCAATAGCAACGGAAATACTCAAAATATTATAATATATTCTGGGTCATTATTCCCACACGGCCATCTAATCCTAAAAACTAAGCAGACTTTGTAATATGGAAACCAGATAACTGATGTACTACATATTACTACTTTACTTTTATAAATACATATTAATATAGGTAATTACACTCAGACTCAGGACAAACAGAGATGTTCATGCACTCAAATATCTGTCCTGGATAGGCATCAAACCCACGACATGCGGCGTGAAAGGCAAGTTACCAACCACGCCAACCAGCCCGTACAAATAATAGTACGTGCGCCAGCACATCAAGCTACCCCAATCTGTCAGATTTCCCCAGTTGAAAGTGAATCTTATGCTTATGTGATAAAGTTTAAAATCTATAGAATAAATTTGTCAGATTGGGGTAGCTGGATATGCTGGCGTCAGTACTAGAGCGTGTGCACACTCTCTATCTCTCCACTTGTATACCACGATATTCAGTCATAACCTTAGACAAACCAAAGGTAGGATCGACCCCCATCATGTATGTTCTTCTGGCTAATTTCTGAATTCCGGGCGTCAACTGAAATTATTTATAGACAGAACTGCAGTGGCTATTTTTAGCGTGCGACCTCTGCGGTTGTACAGACGCCAACACATCAAGCTATCCCAAGCTGTCAAATTTCTCCAATTGAAAGTGAACCTTATGCTTTTGTCACAAAGTTGAAAATCTATGAAAGAAAATAAACAGATTTAGGTAGCTGGATGTGCTGGCGTCTGTACCGTTAGTGAACAAGACAGTCAATGCCAAAGCATACTCATAAACCACTTTATGAGTGCTAATTGCACATTAATAACAAGCAATTACTTTTACCAACAAGATGAACATGACATAAACATATATAATATATGATATTTATATATCATACAACTTACTGAAGGCCTTACTGCAGCGCGGGTGTAAACAAATCAATTGAATTATCACACTATCTTTTGATATATGCCATTGAAAATCATTGTTAATAATTATAACTAACAGTTAAACTAATTCTGAAAAAACTCGCTATATCTGCCGTAAAAGTTTTAATTAAAATACCAATTTTTAATAAATAAATACGGCAAAATAATGTATTACCTAGAATAATCCTTGGATGTGTTGTAATAAACGTAATTTAGTTTGTGTATTTTTTTCTTGTCTTTTTTTTCTCGTTGGCAGTGTTTACCGATAAAATATAACCTAAATAATACATCTGTCGAAGTCTTCGTCACTTTCGAATAAATATGGTTACACCGCGACTGGCTAAAGCTTTAACTTTGCTTGTTTAAACCATCTCTTCACAGTTGCAAGGCTTCTGAGGGTCCTTTAGTGGGTGTTCTTCTAATTTTCTTTTACGGATAAAACTACTTATATATTTCAATTTTTGTAAACATTCAATACACAAAAAGCACTGATGTCAAGGCAAATACATGTCTATAAACACAAATATTTGTCGTGTGCGCGGATCAAACCCGCAACCTTCGACTCAGAAGGCAGGTTTATTACCAATTGAATCACAACGGTCGTTAAATGATTTCTAAGATCTGTTAAAACAAAAAAAAACCCGGTACTAGAGGATTTAAAAATCTCAGGTCCTGTAAAATTAACGTGCGTACAGGTATTATGGAACTTTAATTTAATCGATTACGTCGGCAAAAGAAGAGGCGATGTAGAGTTATTTTGAGAACCGGCGTTCTCGTTTTAACACAGACATTCCTTCTCTTTCTCCCTGCGCCGACCCGTCTGCGAGAAGCGCCCATATTTGAGAGGCGAAATTATCTTCCTTTTAGTAATTGTGGTGTAAATTCTGTTAATTTGACGTATTATGTGCTTGTGTTCAAATGGGATTATTATTTTGTTCGTGCCTGAGTAATGAATATTAACAAATAAGTGATATAAATACATACATATCTTCGGACAACTAACACACTGCCATCTGATCCTAAACTTGGCAGAGCCTGCATTATGGCAATAAGACAACTGATAAATATACTATTATAGATACTGAATAAATGTTACGCTGCCAATGTTCTGACTAGGTTATTGAATAATTTCGCAACAGAATAACCCAAATAATAATTTTACACGAGTATAATCTAAATATAAACAATCAGTACGTTTATATTCAAACTTAAAAATGCCCAGTACCAATAAAAAGTACATATGTAAGTATAATAAAAATTATGAATTTCTTAACGACTTCAAAAGAAGAAAATTATCAATTCGACTGTATGTTTTTATTTTAGGTTAGTATGCGTATTTATTATATTTATTTATATAGCACAACAACAAATTACACTAATAATATAACACTTATGTAATAACTATCCAACTGGTAAGTATTGCATGTGTTACAAAATTTTCCAATTTGACTTTGACAATTGTTGTTTTATTGGATGGAATGACTTCAAATCCGTAGCTATAAAGAAAAGTTGAAGTTGGAATGTTTTTAAAAACAGGTATTATCGATATAACTTATCGACATCCAACAAAGAAAATTCAATCATTTTATAACAATCAATAGACATCACACTAGAAAAGGCAATAAAATTTATATTTCTCAGTAAATTCATTTATACTTGGTAAATGAATTAAGCGGCGTCGTCTGTCTTGTGAGCCGAACAAGGAACGTTTACGACGCACTTTAAGTGAAATAATAAATCGCATGACTACAGTACTTTGCCTTGCTACGGAGGATGTTTCTGTGTAATTTTTGAGGCGCGGGCCGCGTGATATACAACGTGCCTCAAGCGTCAAGCTAACTAGGGTTTCATGAACACGCGTTTAAATGTCGACTACTATACAATATTTTCAATTATTAGGGTAATTTTTGCTAGTTAAGTGCTATTTCTAGCTGCAATTTTGTAATTTATTTAAATTTTTCAATACTACTGCACACTTGCGTAATAATGGAAAGAAAGTGCAAAGTGTGTGTGTTGGTTAACTCTGTTTATCCACAATTACTAAGCTTTTTCGTGGTCGTCACACTTGCCAAACTGCCATAACGTCAAGTACTATTTAAATTATAATCAGGGCTAACAAACTAACGATTGAAATGTTCTGATTTGAGAACGGGGTTTGACAAGGTTGTATGCTTTCCCCAATTTTGTTTAAATCTTAATAGAGAATATGTCGTTTGTTGTATGGTGACGGTGACGAATATTATCAGCTCATCTCATCCATTGGGAATCATCTGCGGGAATACCTACCAGAGAACAGTAACAGCATCTCTCAATGTACAATGTAATTAGTTACTACAATCACCAAACCATATACCAAGTGTTTCGAATTTGGCACCCATAACGCATGGCCACAGCCCCATCGCCGAGATTCTTAGAGAGGCCGTTTTCTAGCATCGCCCGTCTGCAGTTCAGCCAATCTGCCTGATGATGATGACGATGATAAGATCTCTTATATCATACCCTGCGCACATGTCTAGTCTGACTTTTATATATTTTAAATTTGCATGTTTTTGCGCATACAGGCGCATTCTCTATTCCCTCACTTACATAATCTGATGGAATAGACGAGCTTACTCGTCTGTACAGGGGTGTGTATTACGAGAAATTTACTGACTCTAAGCCATTCCTGAGAATTTTCGTGACAGAAACATCTTAACAACCCTTTTTTGGCCCATCCCGGGATGTGGTGTACAGCTAGACTTTATAAGGCTAAGGCTATAACTCGCTAATGCTTGCAGTCTCGTTAAAATTAAATATGTAAAGATGAACCACGTTATACATCGATAGTAATTTCACGCGGCGAAGTGTGATTTTTCACGTTTTCTCCTGAGATGTTAACGTGACCCGAAGCGGGCTCCATTTATGATCGGTGCACCGAAATGACCGACAAATGGCGGCCAAATGAGAGGCTTCGTCCGCCGATGCTGGCCGCTGTTCAATACGACTGCCCGCTTTTTAAAACAAGATTCATATACCATCGAAATGTACGTAATACAATGAAAGATTTCCAGTAAAGAAAGTAGTGGTTGTCAAAGGAAACGAGCAATGGAGAGTTCTTGAATAAGTTTTGGTTGAATTTATTCGAGGTAGAGGTGGCCCGAGGCACATTTGATTATACGTTGAGAGAGGGCTAATCGCGCTCGACGGGCGAACACCTCGAGATCAAACACGAGGCGCGCCGCCACATATTTTTGTTTCTATTAAACAACACCCGACGTAATAATGTTTAACAATCGTGCAGCGATAATTTGAACACAAGCAGCTATAGAGTCGTATTAGGTTGTTAATATTTCTATATCAACGTAAAATCCAGTTATTAGCAGTAATAAAAAAATTGCGAACCTATATCAATCAATCTATTAGTGCAAATTATAGTATAGCATAATAAAAAAAACACTGATAGGGTTGCAGTGGCGTAGATTGATGCTCATAACTTGGATGGGTAGGGAGGGTTGGTATATATATATATATATATATATATATATATATATATATATCCATATATACCAATCCTCCCTACCCATCCAAGTTATGAGCAGTAAATCTGAAAATGATGCCTAATTTCCTATGAACCTGTTGTTGAGGTCGATTACTGTGCTAGCTCTGCCTGAAGTACACCTGAAATTCAAATAAAAGTGTTGGTCTGAATTCTTTTAAATCAGTTCACGACGTAGCTAACACATTTTTACCGATTTTTAATTGACTGTACTTATTTTGGTAACTTACTAACGGTCATTTAACTTGAAGTAGATTGCGTAAGAAGTAAGCAGAAGTAAGTATTGGTATTATTGTTGACAAACGTCATAATATTCTTGTACGTTTTAAATATTATGAGCTTTTCATAGTTTTGTAATAGTGGTTTCGCAGTATGCACATAGTGTTATGTTACAATCTAGATCAAAATGTTTAGTAAAGCTAAACATTTTGATCTGAAAGGTGTTTATATTGTGATTGTAATGTGTTTTGTGCATCAAATAAATAAATAAATAAAAAATTCGTCGCGGGACACAATTATTTCCTATGACTTGCAAAATATATTAACATTTAGTAAATATAATACATCAATATAAATAAATTAACTACGAGTTCAAGTAGGAACGAAATTATAGAGTAAAGTAAATAAATAGGAGTAAAGTAGTTTAGATCAAATTTAGATGAATATTCATTTTTGTAGATTTTATGTCTCGAATGTATTTTATATATTTTTATTTTATATAACGTGATCTTGTTCCTAACCTTTATATAGTCGTTTTGGAAATCGAGAGTGCACGAGTTTACGCTCACACTTGGGCATTACAATATGCCCCGCACAGATGACTTGTCTTCATTGAGCTGGTTATCGTGGTTGAAATTCAGTTAGGAGAACAATATTATAAACCATATTTAGAACCTACTTATATTGACGGGTACCTAATTTTCTGTAAATATTAAAAGTTGAATAGCGACTCTACTCCTATGTCTACTCCAATTGAACAGATAAGTGGTCATCTCGGAGGATCTGGGATTGTTATTAAATATTTGTGTTGTGGTGCAATTAGCTGCAGCTCACCGGCTAATTTATCCTCTGAGCGACACTAACGCTAGCTGTAATGGCGTACTAACGATAAATAAATAGCTACGGGCACTTATGAACTTCAGATTATTTTATCCACTTATAACAGTACTCCTTGTTTTAATTCTGCCTATGTGATGTTAGTGTTGTTAGTTAAAATTTATACTTTTAATCAATCACTGTCCCAGATAACGTTAGTGATAAATATGTGGTTTCACCCATTTTGGGCAAATTTTTCGCTGGGCATTTATGAGTGACGTGGAGGAATACCTATATCAAAGAATACTGTCACTTCACTTTACTATTCTTGGTCGGTGTAGCTCTGGTGGAAACAGTTCGAATTGTAAAGGAAATGCCCTCTGGCGAGGACTACTTAGTTTGTACCTTATTTGCAAAACGGCTTGTGCCTGCGCTTGTATTTATAAGAAGCAGCGAACGCCTATGCTTATTGTAAATGTCAAGACAAAAAAGGTCTGGTAGAAGAACCTACAGCTATCCGTACGTACAAATTTAGCGATAGTATATGAGCGAGACCAGTGAGGAATGGTTGCGAAGAATTTGTGTGAGGAATGTATGCAAAGAATGTTGGCGTTGGGATGAGTTCTGCAACCCGCTCGCGTACAGCTGAAAAAAAGTCTGCTATTCATCCTCGCAGTGCTCAACTGCCATTTCGCATCTTCACCGCACATATTCACACTGCTTAGTAGCAACGCCTTAGTAGTTTGATTTAAAGATAAAATATGATTCCTTCATAAGCTGGAAGAATCGTGAAAAGGATCTAATATTCCGCCTAGCTTGCTACTAAGTTTACTGGTAAGTACGGCCTGAACAGGAAATAGATCATAGTCAATATCCGTTTAAAGGCATGGGGTTATTATGACAGCCGAAAGAGGTTCACTGCTGGACAAGGCTCCCCCAAGAAACATCTTAGGGGGATATGCCATAATCGCTACGCTTGGCAGACGGGTTCACGATTCTAGTAAGAATTTCTGCCCTTGCCTTGGTACATATTCTCTTGGGTCGACTTCTACGCCTCCCACGGGATGAGATGGGGTGATGATATTCTGATATTCGCCGTCGTCACCACTCAGCAGGGAAGGGGTATAGATCAGAAATGCCTCACTATTGTAGCAAGCATCATTTACCTATCCCGTCTTTAGATCCTCAGAGCACATGTTCAACATACTCAGCAAGAGGTCCTTGAACCAAAGTACGATGAAAGCTACCGAGACAACATCCGGCATTTTATCTAACCTCAATATACCCGTATGAGTCTGGAGGCCATCTATGGCGGCCATTAAATTTAATCGCCATTCATCCGTATTTAAACGCGACAGTATTCAAGTCTCTGTATTCCCAGTGTCCCTGAATAGTTACCATCAGGTAGGTCAATACTTCTCCGCTGACTTAGTTGTATACATAAACTTAAGACTCAAGTGTGGAATTCTCTTTTTAAGTATTGAAATAACGCTATCTGTCGTCTATAACTCTGATATAAGTATATATTCATTTATGGAAATTATGAATATGTATAGTAATACTCTCATAGCCAGTTGAATTCAACCATCCATAAATTATCTGCAAGGCACTTTTTTTTCTTTTTTTTTTAACGTGACGCGTGCTGATAGCCTCTCGGCTTTTATTGCTTCACCCGACAGTAGGGGTGAGCGTGGGCTCTAACGGCCTAGAGCAAGGCACTCAGGCATTCAGTCATTATATAGATGGGCCCTGTGGTTTAAAGGGCACGTTGATTTGTTGGTCCCGGTTTGTGACGTTAGACAATAGTTGTAAAGCTTAATCATAAGCTCACAGGGCGGCTTAAACATCTCTGACACCAGAATAAACACTGTCCACGTATAATAGGATCATGTGTATATATATATAATACAGTTTCATGTAAGTCCTAGTTAGGCTACAATTTTTATTAAGATATTGTGTGAATTGTCAAAAATATGACGATAAGTGTCAATTAAGTATGAAAATATCTACCATCTGCGAGTTATTCCGGCATTTTATTTTAATATGATTATTGTTACTAAGAGATTTTAACAGTTCTTCCGGCGTGCACTGCCAAAACCGCTAGAGGTACACATCCCACTAATATTGTTAATGCGAATGTTTGTGAGTATAGATGTATGTTTGTTACTCTTTTACGCCAAAACTACTATAAAGCGGGTGAAACTGCAGGGCATTGCTAGTATATAATATGAGTACATAGTAATTTAATATAAGTAATAGAAATGTTTCTCATATTTAGTTGTGTATACATAAATTCTAAACAACTTAGTAGTTACATTAATGAAGGGAGCTATACTTACTTGCTGCTAGAGATTTCAAGACAGGTTAGTTACTAACATTTACAGTATAAGTTCATGATGTATTATTTTCATCGACATCTCATTTTAGTAACCTATCACGGAATATGCTCGTGGTGGATTATTGATGTATGTATTTGTAGCAAAAATTATAGACTCACCATAAAATGTATGTAGACATTCGGTGGCTGGAAAGGCACGTATAAGAAAAGGTCAAGCAATATACTTACATTCAGTAACGTTGCTTGCTATGGTATTAATATTCCGTGCTCTTTTCATTTACTTTTATATAGGGGACAGAAATTTTGAAAATAAAAAACTTGAGAGGTGTCAAGGGACACCCGGATGGAACGAAGCTATTTCTTATTATTTATTATGTACAAAAAACCTGTATACACTCAACAAAAATAATCGTTGCGCCACCACACTTTTCAATGCGAAATAGAAATAAAAATATCTGGCTTGCTTTCTATAAGAGAGAGAGAGAGACAGACAGACAGACAGAAAAACATGCGCACGCCGCACAGCTGCAAAAAGTGTCGTGACAACTTTCGTAAGAATTTTTTCCGTCTAGAACCCTTTCACAACGCGCGATAAGGAACTTCGTTCCAAAAACAAGCTTATAAGTCCAGTCCACTTTTGGGGTTGGATTGGGGTGGTGATTATGGCAAGTCCCTACAAATAATGGACACAATTCCACTGTGGAGATCTTTGGGGGCTTTTCTGCAGCAGTTTATTATGCTCAATTGGCTAAATGAGTTCTTCTTGATTCCTTTAGTAATATCATCATATCAGCCGAAATCCGTCCACCGCTGGACTAAGGCTTCACCTAAAAACTCTCCACAATTAACGGTTTTGCGTAATGAAATAAAAAGACCGGCCAAGTGCGAGTCGGACTCGCACATGAAGGGTTCCATAGAAGCAAGTATTTCAGTTGATTAAATGAATGCAAATTGCGGTTTATGACGTATAAAAAAAAACTACTTGCTAGATCTCGTTCAAACTAATTTTCGTTGTTAGTTTACATAGTAATATACATCATATATTTTTTTTAGTTTTATCATTCTCTTATTTTAGAAGTTAGAGACACACCCATTTTACCACTTTGGAAGTGTCTCTCGCGCAAACTATTCTGTTTAGAAAAAAATGATATTAGAAACCTCAATATAATTTTTTAAGACCTATCCATAAACACCCCAAATGAATGGGTACGATGAAAAAAAATTTTTTGAGTTTCAGTTTTATGTATGGCGACCCCTCAAAATAATTGTTCTTTTTCAATTTTTGTGTAAAAGTCTTAATGCGGTTCACAGAATACATCTACTTACTTACCAAGTTTCAGTAGTACAGCTCTTATAGTTTCAAAAAAAAGTGGCTGTGACATACGGACGGACAGACAGACAGACCGACAGACAGACAGACATGACGAATCTATAAGGGTTCCGTTTTTTGCCATTTGGCTACGGAACCCTAAAAAATTAGGATCATACAAAGTTCTAGATACTGAAAATTAAATTGTTTACATCGTCAAACTGAATGGTTTTAATATAGAAATCTTCGCGGGGTACTTTACAAACATATAGTCTACGTGAATAAAAACCTTTTTTATTTATTATTTTATTTTATTTATAATATACGGTCACAAATTACACCCAGACTCGGAACAACTATTTATGGGTCAAACAAATAGTTGTCCGGCGCGGGATTCGAACCCGCGATACGAAGCGGCGAGGCAACTGTCTTAGCCGCTGCGCCATACGTGCAATCAGTTATCTAAGAGACTAACAGTTCTTCCGGGATCAGATGTGAGTGAAAAGTCAAGCCGACTACCAATATTGAACTTCAAACTAAGCCAGACCTTACCTACGCCAGAGGGCACCTAGTAAAGTTTCAATATTTGCTGCTTCGTATAAAATCCACTTTACTGTAGCGCAGCGGCTAAGACACTCGCTAAAGTTTCAATATTTGCTGCTTCATATAAAATCCACTTTACTGTAGCGCAGCGGCTAAAGACACTCGCTAAAGTTTCAATATTTGCTGCTTCGTATAAAATCCACTTTACTGTAGCGCAGCGGCTAAGACACTCGCTAAAGTTTCAATATTTGCTGCTTCGTATAAAATCCACTTTACTGTAGCGCAGCGGCTAAGACACTCGCTAAAGTTTCAATATTTGCTGCTTCGTATAAAATCCACTTTACTGTAGCGCAGCGGCTAAGACACTCGCTAAAGTTTCAATATTTGCTGCTTCATATAAAATCCACTTTACTGTAGCGCAGCGGCTAAAGACACTCGCTAAAGTTTCAATATTTGCTGCTTCGTATAAAATCCACTTTACTGTAGCGCAGCGGCTAAGACACTCGCTAAAGTTTCAATATTTGCTGCTTCGTATAAAATCCACTTTACTGTAGCGCAGCGGCTAAGACACTCGCTAAAGTTTCAATATTTGCTGCTTCGTATAAAATCCACTTTACTGTAGCGCAGCGGCTAAGACACTCGCCTCGCCGCTTCGTGTCGCCGGTTCAAGTCCCGCGCCGGACAAATATTTGCGCGACCCATAAATAGTTGTTCTGAGCCTGGATGTAATTTGCGTCCGTCTATTATATGTTTGTAAAGTACCCCGCGACATAGGGATTAGATTCCCTAGTGCGTGCGTTGTCTTTTTAAAAAATAAGAAAAGATGAAGAAGAAATTACTTTTCTGTGTAAACTCATATTTATTAAAGTAACTTGTTATTAGGAGGTGAGGTTTAAGTGTTAGTTTGTCAAACCAGATGTATGTTACTAAGATAACTAGCGCTTAAGTAATAGATAGGTAAACCGCAGTCAACGACGTTGATTTACCGCTTCATTCCAATGATATATACCTGTCAGTGTTCAGCACACGATAGTGACAGCTTCGGATTGATGTTAACGAGTCTAAAGTTCGTATTTATAAATCAAAGACGGATTACGCTCAGTTATGATTCTACCGTACATTTATTAATCCAACTGGTCTACCTTTTACATGGACTGCACGAGTGGCGCAGCGGCTAAGACCGTCGCCACGCCGCTTCGAGTTCGAGTCCCGCGCTGGCACCATATTAGTGTGAACCATAAATAGTTGTTCGGAGTCTGGATGTAATTTGTGTCCGTCTATTATATGTTTGTAAAGTACCCCGCGACATAGGGATTAGATTAACTTGGGCGGGCATTGTCTTAAAAAAAAATGGTAATACATTTAACTATTCTTTCATAAATATACAGCATAAAGCATTTGTTCTCCGTAGCTCGTAATAAAGAAAATGTAAAATTAATTCCTACAGGAAAAAATCAATCTCAAAACAGTTGCTTAGTAAATTGCGTAATTGTAGCATATATGCTTAAAAAGATGTCATTTTAACCATATATAGTGTTTACTTAATCTTATTTCTAGTTTTATTTATCTGCTTTATATAAATTGTCTCACAGAAAATACGGATAAAGAAGCAAAAAAACTTGCCAGCGCAAATAATACTTAAGTGCATATTTGATTGATAAAATACATTAATATCTCTTCAAATGTTTTGATGATCTTTTTAAAGAAGTGCCACACCATTGCATATTCTCAGTAATCACGATTACTTACTTTAAAATGACTCAGCATCTGATTAAATCAGGATAAATATCTGGTGTTTAAAGAAAAGGTTTTAAATAAGTACTTATACATCTTTTTCCTCAAACTCTTTAGTAAATACATTCGCATTAACCATCATTAAAGGTATTCAACGGTAAAAAACGGGCCAATTACGAGTCGAATTCGCACATTGGAGGTTTCGTACCTGCCTTAAAATTATTGTTCTAAATTTTAATAAACCAATTATATAACATCTACTATTTGGCTATATACATGTAGTTAACATCATGAAATTAAGTGGGTTTGTGTTGGATTCTGATGATTATTGACATAAAAAAACTGTGTTTGTTGAAAATATCATTTTATTCTTTTTGTAAAAAAAAAATCATATTTATATCCTATAATTAGGTATTTAAGATATTTTTTAGATCTGAAACTTTAGAATGTGGGAATAATAAAATGCCTTTTTATATGATCCCCCTTGAACTTGAAATCCTCATTACTGCCCCATACCCAACTTAGGTATTTTTTACAACTTACAGTGGGCAAGCACACATGGCTGCGTCAAATTGAGCGCGAACATAAAAGTGAATGTGATAAAATTGGCACAAACATGAAAGTCAATGCAACAAAATTGTCGCGAAAAAAAATAAACGGAAAAAGTTACTTCTGTGACACATTTTTTCTTAACAGTTTTTAGTTTTTGTTTTATTTATAAAAACTAGTTTCCTGAGTTGCTGTTTATAAGTTTACTCTCTGCATTATTATCTAATAATGTTATTTATTAATTTATCAACAAATAACCTTATTAGGTACTGAGATATACTGTATTGCCAAACGAATAGTAAAACCATGAGCGTTTTTATTATTTCAGTACGGACCCCTAAAAAGGAGTGCGAGCGATACTAATACTTATTAAGTGGTATTGGTGGCATTCGATCCATATATCTCTCGCAAACCGTAGCATTGTGTTACATAAATAAAAGCGCTAAACGCCGGCCTCATTGTCTATTAAGAATTACTTTTCTCGCGGCGGCTCGGCGCACAATGGGCCGGCACAGCACAAAGAGAGGCGATGCTTATCGTCCGCTGGTACATTAATACGCAACGACCACGCCCCGATCACGAAATACTAGGTAGATCCGTTTGTGTTATGATAGGTACGTATTTGTGTCGGTTAACGCTTGCTCTTTATTTTCACGGTGCATTAATATATCTTACTAGCTGTGCCCTACGGTTTTACCCGCGTTAAATTTTATAAATTATCACAACTCCTCTCCCGTAGGTGATAACGTGATAATATGTAGCCTATATGTTGACCCGAACTCTTAATAATATTGTATGTATGTCCGGGCTAAACTCAAAAAGTACTGCATGGATTTACTTCAAATTTTGCATGAATGTAACTTAGAGGTCGGGTCAACATGATATAGGCTACATATTATAACGCTCCTCACCTACGGGGGAGGAGCTGTGATAATTTATAAAATTTAACGCGGGTAAAACCGCGGGGCATAGCTAGTATTATACACAGACGTGGAAAAACATACATTTTCTTCAACTTCTTACAACGCTTGGCCACTTCGTGTTCCGGGTTCGATTCCCGCGCAGGACAACTATGTGTGTGACCCATAAATAGTTGTTTTGAGTCGCAATGTACGTTGTGTCCGTGTATTATATTATTATGTTTGTAATGTACTATGGAAACCAGATTATACCATAACCAGATATACTTTTCTCTTGTAAATACATACTTATATATTCAAGACAAACAGACATGTTCATGCACACAAATATCTGACCTTGGTGGGAATCGAACCCTCGACCTGCGGCCTGAAAGGCATGCAACTACCAACCAAGCCACCCGATTTAAATAAAAGCATGAAATTGCGTATCATCAAACCAAGACAGCTGCACGTCGCATTTGCCAATAATTTGCATTCCCCTCTGACAATCGGAGATTGACCATACACCCTATCATCTAAGATCATCTATGCATTATCTTATAAGCTTGGCTTGACTGCCTCGTTGGTCTAGAGGTAGCCTGTTCAACCGCAGAAAATGAGGTCCTGGGTTCAAATCCCGGGTCGGGTCAAAAAGTTATTTTGGGATATTTCAGTAAAAAGAAATTTCTCAGTATTAGCCCGAAGTCTGGAAGTTGGCGGTATTACACCCCCGTGCCTCGGAGAGCACGTAAAACCGTCGGTCCTGTACCTCTTTCCGGTCGTGTCGCTAGGCGTCCCAACGAATCATGAGAGTGATGGAATAGAAAGTGCCCCTGCATTTGCACCCACACTTGTATGTCCTACGCAATTGGCTAATCTCCATTGAGAATGGCCGCCATGGTTGAAATTCGGCCGGGAAGACATCATCATCATCTTATAAGCATCATCGTGGCGTCCACTGTACTTAATCTAACAAATAGACATAGAATAATATGTACAGACGCCAGCACATCCAGCTACCCCAATCTGTCAAATATCTTTTATAGATTTTCAACTTTATCCCACAAGCCCAAGGTTCACTTTCAATTGGGGAAATTTGACTGATTGGGATAGCTTGATGTGCTGGCGTCTGTACTTACTAATATTAAATAAAAAGACCGCGGCAAGGCATTCCCTTTTCTTATTAAACATGCAAATATACATTTCTAAAATTGGTTTCAAGGGACTATACAATTTATTGAACTTTACAATTTTAACGATAAAATTAATTTTTCGGACTTGTATGTTCCGGTATTATTATTCGAGTTCTTGATTGATAAGGTAAAAATTTCAAATAGTTACACTTCCCATGCATCAGCTGACGTACTAAAACATGTTTGATGCATGGTGATACCGAATAATATCATCATCTCATCGATCAGAGAACGGGCCGCAGCGACTATCATACTGCAGTAGCCAACCCGTCTGATGTGTGCGGGTAATCCCCCTGGGAATATCGTTTTTCTATAGAAGCAGCAACTCTATTTATTTCACATTCCAACTGAATATTAATGAATTATGCAGTAAAACCTTATCATATCCACATGATGTATGCAGCGCATTAGGATATGCCATAAACACGAATCCATAAGAAGCAATATACCCACAAATTAAAAGTGCTCCAATTTCGGCTTCTTCTAAATGCGTTCATTCAACTCCAATCACAAAAGGTTTTACTATATAATTGGTGCGTTTTACAACAAAAGTCAATGAGGGCGCACGACACAATGTTCCCAGAATTAAGTACAATAAATTTGTAAACGATACCACAAAACTTCTGTGTGAAGAAAAAACAGAACTCCAAAACATCAGTTAAGTATCATAGCGAATGCTTACCGTCCATCGCATGTGTGTTCAATCTCAGCTGGAGCCGGTCCTCAAACAATCCGGCGATGGACGTACAAATTGTATATAGCCTCGACTTTGACCGGGAATCGTAAATGGCTACACACACCTGTGCATCGGTCGGCGGTTTATGAGTTTATTGCATTACACCTCTCGGCTTAGACTAGACCCCCGCTGGTAATTGCCCCATGAAAGCCTCATAAACATGCACTTTATTACTCAAAAACATTGGTCGCGTATTATTAGATACAAATAGTTCAATTAACTCGTGTTGTCTTATTAGCTCTTACACACAATCACGAATAAAAGAATTAGTTGCGTCAACTTGAATCAAAATTACTTTTTTGGTTGCTCGAGGTGTATTTACCTACCTGCTTATTCAAAAGATTTTTTGTGCTTTATTACCTTTACAAAAAGAAAATCCTATTATTTGAATGAAACCCAAAGCAAATAGAAGAAAAAGTGTTTTTGAATGTAAGCCTGGCTCGCGGCGGCGGGCCGCTGACAATGGCAACAATGCAGCGCGGCTTGAGTCGACGTAATCTGTTGGTCATTAATAAGGACTCTTCACACGTTCAGTGTTAACATGACAAATGCAGCGGCGCGCACAAAGCGCGCGGGCGCCCCGCGACGTCAACCATTATCATTTACACCTTGCCACACAGCGAGTCGTTAGAAATTATTCCCTTAGTCTTAGACTTAGTTACATTGTGATTTTGTGGATTTTCTTGAGTGACCGTAACACGTCGTAACTGTTTATTAAAACAATTTTCTCACCCAATGATTTCCGTTGATGTTTAATTCCGTAAAACCAGAGCTTCGCATTAATTATTTAATCGCTGTATGAATGAGTCGTGTTGTGTAACGGGCGGCATTGGTAACCAACATAATAAAGATTAAAGGCAACTCTAGTGTGCCGTGCTGAGTTCGCCTGTCCCGGGGCTAACTGCAGTAATTGTTAGTAGCAAATTAAATTAACACACACGCATGTTGAGTATGGAGAGGGCTAGCGACCAGGGAAATGAGACCTCCACAGATAGAATTGCCACCTGCGTAATACTTGGTGTGTAGAACTATAAGAGGAGGGTGGGAGGTTTTGTCTTGTTGGTTGAATGGTCAGCCATTTTGCTTCGTACAATAATTATAGGGCCTTAGTTGTCATTTCATCGCTCAGTACGAGGGATGTCTTTGTGCTCATTATACGCACACTGCGGTTTGTACTTTTCGAATTAGCACTTCCATGGCTTCCGCTGGTTTCAATAATATATTGTTAGTAATAATTACTGAGTTTGATAGAACACATATGGAATGAATAGAGGCAGTGCGTTTATGAGTAGAGTTTCTGCTCAAAGAATTACAATATAGCCGTTACAGTGTAACTGACAGCAACTGGTGATTGATAATTGGTTGATGAACAATTTTTATGCACGAAGTTACCACAGAAATTTGTGTCTCAAAAACTTGCAAATGTATGCCATTTGCAACAACTCAATATTGCAGTTGGTATATTACAATATTCATATTCATATCATTTATTTGCATTCCACAATGTGAACTTAGGTGGTAAACATTAGGCTTATAGCTAGGAGCATTATGGACCCTGTCGGGCACAGCAAATTTATAAATATATATATCGGTAAATTATTATTGTTCGTAAATTATTAAGGAACTAATTGAGTCTTCCATTCTATATGACCACTTTACATTTATATATTTATACATTACACTAGCATATTATTATTTAACTATCATGTCATATTATATCAATGAGTGCATACAAAAGTCTTCTGTCAAAAATTAATATCGTATACTTCCGTGGACTAATTCATACAAAAGAATTAAACGAGCTGCGGCTCGTGCTGCGTAATTTTTTTAGAGCTGCAATCGATTTGACATATTAGGTACAGAAAGGAAGCAACGGCCTCATGTAAACATTAGTACGGGTTCTATATAGGCTCTTTTTATTTTTTTATATATTTTGTACAACAATTTTCAGAAGCAGACATAATTCGAGAGCCGTTCTTTGCCAAACAACCTTGGGGTGATGAAGGTAGGTAAATATTAAAAATTATCTCTTTCTTAAGTCTTCGTAGGAAGGCTGAAGAAAGAGATAAAATCTATAGATAAATAATAGAATACACAAGCATCTATATTGTAATAAATTAATATACATTACCGTAATGTGTGCGTGTGTGTGTGTGTAACTATATAGACACATATTTATTATATACTTGCTAACCCTATGATCTAATCTTTACGGTACTTCCCGTTAGCCAAGAACCATAAAATTTGTCTACAAGTAACGTCTCACAACACAATAAAGGAATTCATCCGAAAATCCATAATTTGTAGTTTTATGTTCTATTAAAATATTGCTTTCCGTATCTCTTCAATGTTATTAAATTCCACAAGAGAATACGTTGATTACAAAATTCCTCACAATTGGTTATCCTTCATCCTCTAATTCAATTAACAATACCGCATTAAAATTATACCACCACATTTATAGGTAATACAGCATATCAATGACATTACACACTTTAATAAATAATGAAGAAAAAATGTGAGTGTCGACTGAAATTGACCGTGGCAAGTTTTTAATTCCGCCCAAAGTTGAATATTTTTTAATCTACACCATACTTGATTGGAACTATTTGGAACCAATCAAAATTATATAATTTATAACCTGTGTTTAGAGGCATCAGGTTTATCGGATCCTGTCGGGTGTTGGTAGTGGATCCGACCTTGACCTGGCCTGCCTGAGTTGAGTAGTTTAATCCTTCGTATCGAATCAACGATTCGACACACTGTATACTGATTGGATATCTAATGAAAAGCTTGGCGAATGGAATGCTAGTGATAGAACAGTGAATACAAGATATAGTAGACAAATAGTAGTTATGTACTTAATTATTGGGCTTAATTATAGACCCAAAAATAATTTGCGTGTGACGCAGTGTTTAAAGTAGACAACTATTTTTGTGACTCATATAATAATATGGGAGTTGGTGTCGTAGCATTTTTGATAAAGACAACGCGCGCACCAGTTCTCTAATCCCTGTGTCACGTGGTACTTTACAAACATATAATAGGCGGACACAAATTAACTACATCCAGACTCAGAACAACTATTTATGGGTCGCACAAATAGTGGTCCAGCGCGGAATTCGAACCGGCGACACGAAGCGGCGAGGCGACTATCTTAGCCGCTGCGCCACACGTGCAGTCAAAAGTGTTTAAGTTAGGCAATTATTTTTGTGACTTGTATACTTACATGAGGGTTGGTGTCGTTGTAGCATATTAGGCGTATCATGAGCATCGTAGCCAACCAGGCGGATGATTCATATGGTAGCTAAACAAATGCTTAGTTGTTGCGTCAACATATCTTGAGTGTGGTGGCTTTTTAAGCGGCTCAATAGGACCTAACGTTAAGCTTTTGTTTAAGCTTACTAAAGGAGGGAAGAGTGATGTAAAGTTGAAAGAAAATGATTGAACTTGAACTGAATCTGGATATAATTAGATTTAAAAAAATACAAAAAAAAATATGTCAATGTTTAGATGAGTATAGTTGAATAGAAAGTTATTTTACTAAATGAATTATTTCAGTACAATATAAATTAAAAGTTAACGTTACTTCCTTGAGAAGTAGACGGACGAGATTAAATAAAAAAAATATATAATAATTTTTTTTATTTAATCTCGTCCGTCTATGTTAAGGAAAAACAGTAATTAGTTATTATTTGATGAATAAAATAATATAATTTAATTTTGACGGAAGCCTTATCCCAATTAACAATTTACGAATGCCGGCATTGATAGTATACTAGTAGCATGTTGCCGTTATTGCGTTTTCTTGAAAATCATATACTATGCAACCCAGATAGTTCACGATGAGACAAAGACTAAAAGATTACGTGCCCCTTAAAGCATACTCCGCAAACATATAAGCCATCGATCCTGCGCTTGACCTCATTCTGGTCAATGCGATTGACGGATTACCCGTCATATTGTATTCTTAGAGGGAACGTAGATAGTGTTTACGCGTCCATTTCTGCAATACCTTCCGCGCAAATCACTTATCTCATTGCAACCGACCGCCACGGCTATTAGTCAACTAGAAACAGATAGTTACTTTTTGATGAAGTCCTATCAGAGGCCATCATAGCTTATTAATATTACTACAAATTTAAAACAAAACATAATGTTTTATTACAAGCGATTTTACCTTTTTCCAATTATAAATAAAATATGGAAGTAATTATACCAAGTCAAGTACGAAAAAAATAATCATAATCATCTCACATACACTTTCAAAACATTCAACCTTCTGCAGGTTTTGAACTTAAAACATACGCATTTCTCAAGATTTAAATAAACTCATTAAATGTGGGAATTACAAATTGAATATCAAAAGCGTTAATTTCAATATACAAATTAAAGAACGTTAAAAATAACCTCATAAAGGAACGTACCCAAAAGTGTTATAATTATACAGTGAATTAAAGCTCAGCATTCAGATTAATGTTCGAAACAAATTGCTATCAATTCATTTGCTTTCCGCATTTCATAACATAAATAATATGTACCTGCTTGAATGCTAAATTAAATGCTCATTATATGGGGCCATTATACCGATCTACTTACCTTATTAATCCAATTAGACTCAACATTCGTCTATCATCAATTATCATGCTATTAACCTTGATTAAAACTTGCTACATTTCGAATCAATAGCCAATAATTCTGTTGTAGAACAGACAGTTGTATTGCAAAACCTTGAATATAATGTTTTCTCGTCGAATTTCAGTCATGGCGGTCAATCTTAACGGAGACTAGCCATTACGTGGGACATATTAGAGTGCTTTATGATTATCTGTATTACTATAGGTATTATGGTGTATGGTGACGCCGGCGAGTCAGAATATCATCACCGCATCTCATACCCTAGGGGGCATAGAAGTCGACCCGAGGGAATCTGAATTCTATCAGAGGATGGGCCGCAGTTTCTTTCTCAGTACTATGACCACCATACTACGATCGATAACCCATTTGCAAAGCGTAGCGATTATGGCGTATCCCCCAAGATGATTCTTGGGGGATGCTTTTGCCCAGTCGACGTCTTACAGCTATTAGGGTGATGATTATCGAATGGGATGGGCTAGCTGAGACGGTCGAGATTGTCATCTTTTGGATTAACAGCTTTACTTGCTCTACGAGGCACAAGGGTGTGACGTCACCAAATATCTGACTCCGGACTGATAGAAATTTTTTTCTTGGAGAAAAATCTTAACAACACTCTCAGGCATTCATATCGATGAAATGCTTTTACATATTAACGTAAATCCCTGGTTACAAAACATACCAAAATCAACCGACTCTCTCGTGCATCTCCACGTACCCAGAGTTAAGGTGGGTACGTGGAGATGCACGTACCTTAAATGGGTGGGCACCGAGTTTGAGTTGTTTTATATTGCTAGACGGCTCAAGCCCCCGGTCAAGGAAAGAAAAACATATTAAAAAATACATAATATACTGGGAAATTATTCATTCACGGCCATCTGATCCCAAACTAAGCAGAGCTTGTACTATGGAAACCAGGTAACTGATATATTACGCATACTATTTTTCTTTTGTAAATACATACTTATATAGATAATTTACACTAAGACTCAGGACAAACAGATCATGTTCATGCACACAAATATCTGTCCCGGGTGGTAATAGAACCCACGACCTGCGGGGTCAAAGGCAGCGTATCTACCAACCACGCCAACAGGCTCATCAAAATACATATAATCATAAATATATATCTTTTAGCCCAAACCCAGGACCTCGATAACTCCAGTTGAAAATGCTACCGATAAATAAACGTGCAGTCCGCTTTGAATAAAAATAGTCAATGAATATGTAGATAGTTATGGAGAATGTGCTCCCGGATGTAGACTTGTTATCAAAATAAAAATTAGACTGTTCGATACATATAACACCTACGTACGTCAGTTTCGATGTAGTTTTATTACTCAGTTTTACGTCAAATTAATCCGAAACAACCCAATATAAAATAACGACCATATTTATTATTTTTTATTTAAATACTACGATTCAAGGTGAATAGATATTTTCTATTCATGATTATTGATCGTGGATCCGATGGTATGATCGATAGAAAAATGTTATCCTACCAATACGGGAAAACAACTGACTGCCTCGTTGGTCTAGCGGTAGCGTGTTCACCCGCGGAAAACGAGGTCCTGGGTTCAAATCCCGGGTCGGGCCAAAACTGATTTTGGGACTTTTCTGTAAAAAGAAAAATTTCTCAGCATCAGCCCGAAGTCTGGCCTCGGAGAGCACGTAAAGCCGTCGGTTCTGTACCTGACCTCTTTCCGGTCGTGTCGCTAGGCGTCCCATCGGATCATGAGAGTGATGGAATAGAAAGTGCTCCTATGTTTGCGCACACACTTGAGCACTATAATATGTCCCGCGCAGATGGCTAATCTCTATTGAGACTGGCCACCGTGGCCGAAATTCGGCTAGGAGGACATTATTACGGGAAAAAAAGTATCGCGCTACATAATATGAAAGCTTGCGACACACATAAATAAGCTAGCAACATTGATGACTGGCCTATTGGTCTAGTGGTTAGTGACCTTGACTGCTATACCTGAGGTCATGGGTTCGATCCCCACACAGGACAAATATATGTTTGTTTTAGAGCACGATTCTTTGTTTTACATATATACATACATAGACTCACGCCTGTTTCCCAGAGGGGTTTGTATTCTTTGTTTTGTATATATATTATATTATATTAAGTTCGTGACATGAAATACATTTTTAAAATTATGATTATGGTTACATTGACAAAATTTTATAATTATTTTTATGTGTAATGACTTGTTATGTATGTTATGTTATTTAATTAATTTATTTTGTAAATGTTCAAATACAATCTAAATTGTTATTGAATAAATTGAATATGAATATATAATATTATGTATTTAGAAATATATTAGTATGTTTATCAGTTATCTGGTTGCATTATTACAAGCTCAGATGATAGTGTATTAGTTGTCCCAAAGTATTTAATTATTTAAAAAATTAAACAATCTATATAAATAAAGGATGTATCTTAAATTAAATGAATAGTCAGTAAACTTACACAATATACTTTAGCTTAACTTAATTTATCGTTAAAATCTGAATATACAAGGTATTCGGAGAGCCTTTTCTTAAATACACTATTTCAATCTAAGTCTAAAAGGTTATTAGGTATTTTATTGTATATCCTGTCGGGTAGGTAGTCAGGTATCGATTAGTTCAAAAAATTAAACATTTTATACATTCAGAATAATTCTATATACGATAGAATCATTCTGAATTTCCAAAACTTTTATCTCTCTTGGTTTTTAAGAAATACTAATTAAGTTTGACAGTTTTGAAATAGTATACATATCTAAAAATAAGATCATAATATACTATTTTAAAACTGTAAAAACACTAAAGATTCGTGAGTTTGGTTGGCGTTGTAAACATCTACATGTATACTTATTTAACTATGCGTGTATCAGTCTAGTAAAGGCTAAGCTGTACCGATAGATGGCGCCAACATTCCTCGTGAAAGTAAATAGTTTATAAAGTGGCTATAACAGCAGTTAGTTCGCTATCGTTAATAATAATTTCAATATAAAATATTGTTATGAGGCCAACATTTTTGAAGTTATACTTCTTTTGGCGCGATGGAGAAAAATGATAAGAGTGAATTTTTACGATGCGCGCGCACACCGACACCAAAAAAATTAACAGCATGAAGTTAGTTCTAGGTGGTATGACAGTAAAAGATGCGCGCGCATCGTAAAAATAACAGCATGAAGTTAGTTCTAGGTGGTATGAAAATTGATAACTATGTTGAAGTTGTATATTAAGAATTATAACTTCTAACGCGTGTACATAAGTACACACAAGTTTTTTTTTTCTAATAGGAAACCTGTATTAGTGCTCCGGTCCGAAAGTGATCGGCGAGGTTAAGCAACTAGGCTCGCGGTTAGTCCATAGATGGGTGACCGCCTAAGTGATTTAACTTCTGAGCATCTCCGTGCTTTGGTGGGCACGTTAACCTGTCCGTCCCGGTTGTAGTCAGTCAACAGTCGTTAAGCCATGTCAGAGGCCTACTGGGCGGCTTGAATAACTCTGACACTAGAGTAACCACTGCCCATACAATAAGTAAGTAATAAAGATCAAAAGATCCAGTCGTAACTGAGAGCTTGTTAGCTTTAGTAATGTACGTTGGTTTTGTCTGCGAGGGCCACTGCTAACCCGCTTGTACACACGGCTACATATCAAGCTATACATTTCCAATATAAGCTGACTTGTCATTGTATGGAAATCCTATACAACGCGGGATCAGCTTATACTGGAAATGTATAGCTTGATATGTAGCCGTGTGTACCACAAACGGAACTAACAATGTGTATACATAATGATAAAAACTCTGAAGGTTGTTGATTAACCCGATAATATCACGAGATTGCGGGCGGTGAGATTGTCTTATACTTAATCAGCTGTTGCGGTGTCAGGAAAGCCATAAAGCGGCGAATTGGCCGAGATGCGAGCAAAATGTGATAGAATTAATTCTCAAATTGCAGGTTCGCCGCTTTCAAAGCGGAGCTTTTTTTTTTATTATTATTTGAGCTCAACCGTACTCTGTTATTTGGGCATCAATTTGAGGCGTATTGCACCTGCTAACCTCTTTAAATATTTATTATTGCGCGGACACACCGTCCACAAAATTGTGTAGATAATTTGAAAAACTATTTTCGTTTAGTAACAAAATTAAAGAAAGTTTCTCAAACAAGTATCAATAAACTACTCGCATGTGTTTTATTAAAGTTGTTTTATGTTTGTAAATTAGTTTTATGTGAATGAATATAATGTAGATTGTTAGCAGGTATCATGTAATGGTCTTTTGAATGACTAAAAAAATAAGGAAAATATAGTAAATTTTATGATGGGTGATTTTTTACTGCGATTTTGCACGACGATGGCAAGAGGATTGATGGAATGACGTTGATCCCTTGGAGTCGTGGAAGGGTGCTGGTATGGGATGGATCTGTGTTGACACAATGGAAAACCCCCACTGTTCTGGAGTTTTCAGCTCGAGAACAGTGGGGGCAGCAGCAGAGTTTGCAAAGAGCCTCACACAGAGGAAATATGTATCCATAGGTGGTGGATTCATAAATCTTCCATTTGAGCATTTGGGCCTACTTTCTGACCTATTGGTATGATTGGTGAATGCTTGCTTTTCAAACAGCAGGTCGTGGGTTCGATTCTTACCCAGGGCAAATATTTGTGTGCATGGACATGTCTATTTGTCCTGAGTCTGGGTTTAATTAACTATATACGTATGTATTTACATGTATGTGTATAAGTATTAATATTTATATGTAGTGTATGTGTTATCTGGTGTTCACAGTACAAGCACTGCTTCGTTTGGGATCAGATGGCCGTGTGTGAATAATGTCCCAGAATATTATATTAATATTGTTTTCTTCTAAATTAGTTAAAAAACTCAAAATACAAAATTAATATTTAGTGTTAATTCCTTTAATTAAAAAACTAGTAACAACATCCTCATACAACGAGCGAGGCAACACAATGAAATGACACTGAGCGGTGAACCTTATGCCCGTCCTGGAATATTTGTTTTGAATTCAGCAATAAATCTAACCTATTCATGGATAGCTGTTTAAAAGATTTGAAAGAAAGTGAATGCGGTGTAAGGATGAATGAGTTACTCAAATGTCTGCTTTACGCTGATGATCAAGTTTTACTTGCATCATCGGCGGACGAGTTGCAGGTGATGGTAACAATGATGTATGAATCTTTTGAAAGGAAAGGGATGAAAATGAATGTAGGTAAGACGAAAGTAATGGTATTTGAGAGGGATGAATACACGACAGCGTGTGATATTGTGATTGGAGGAGAGAAAGTCGAACAGGTGAATGAGTTTGTATATTTGGGAACTTTGTTTACGAGAGATGGGAAATATGAAAAAGATATTGTAAGAAGAGTAAATGCGGGGAACAGAGTGAATGGGGCACTACACGCCTTTATGAGTAGCCGGCAAGTATCAAAGAAGGCTCGACTAGCCGTGCACGATGGAGTGTTAGTGCCAACTTTAATGTATGGAAGTGAAAGTTGGGTATGGCAGAAAAAGAATGAAAGTAAAATAAATGCAGTGGAAATGAGAGCTCTGAGAAGTATGTGTGGTGTGAATTTGAGAGACAGAATTCGAAATACTGATGTAAGAGAGCGTTGTGGTGTGAAAGAGGATGTAGTCACAAAGATTGAAAAAGGCATGCTGAGATGGTTTGGCCATTTAGAAAGGATAAATGAAAGAAGATTGACAAAAGAAGTATACCTGGCCTGTGTGAATGGGACAACTGGAAGGGGAAGACCACGTCGAACATTCTCTGACCAAATTGGAGATGTTCTCAAGAAAGGGCAGGTCAGAAGTACCCTAAACCGGCGAGCATGTATGAAGAATCTAATGACAGTGATCGAGGCAAAAGAAGTATGCAAAGATCGTGACAAATGGAAATCCGTTGTCTCTGCCTACCCCTCTGGGAAACAGGCGTGAGTCTATGTATGTATGTATGTAATAAATCTAAACCGAAAGAAACAAGGAGTTAAAATAAAGTAGTTCCGCTTCTCGCTCGCACAAAGCGGGAGATAGTACGATATAACGAGGTTAGAATCCCATAAAACGAGAGAATTACGACTAGAAAAGTCAGCTGCAAAAGCACCAAAGGCATGTTTTATGGGTCCCATCAAGTGAGCTGATATATGATTCCAACGGTGGGTACGGCAAAGTTGTTCTGGTTGCACCAACATATGATAAAGTTGCACCAGATATTGGCTGCATGCTATTTAACATAATATCTTACTACAAACATAATATAACTCTTTTTGTCAGGGATCACACTTGCAAGGTATGTGGTGTGAGGATTATTCATACTCGCTATAAGAAGTTTAGCAAAGGTAGACTGACAAATTTAACAATTCATTTTTATAGGATAGGTACGGACGCCAGCACATCCAGCTACCCCAATCTGTCAAATTTCTTTTATAGATTTTCAACTTTATCACTTAAGCATAAGGTTCACTTTCAATTGGGGAAATTTGACAGATTGGGTTAGCTTGATGTGCTGGCGTCTGTACATATATATTGGTATTTAAATAAGTAATTTTTTTCTTAGTTATATTTTATTTAAAAAGATTGAGTAAATTAAATACATTTTAGATAGACTTATACCCTTATTCTAGAAACATTATTAACAGCTTTACTTCTTAAAATATAGAGGTACCTATATTTCTTCCCCACATGTTATATTAATATATGCTATACTTAATATGAAATATCAATTGGCATAATAATATCATTAGTGTGGCTTACATGGTGCCCGCCCATACGTTTTGTATCGTTTTGACTGTTCCCTACATCCGGTTGCGTTTTGTACAATTTTGGGGGAGCTTGTCGAAGGGGATGTGCGCACGGAAATATAACTATAATTGATGTTTTATTCCAAATACTTCTAACAATCATATTGTAGTCTCTTCAGGTGTTATGTATATCTACATCTATTATAACAGCAAGCTATTATTTTACAACCAACAATATAAAACTTATTTCGTTTAAAGTTTCACACTTGAAACGTTAGTTTTATTTAAAGTAATTAACGAAACACGACTTCTTTTTATATAATTCTAAACATATCTATGTTCTAAACGTGATACAGTAACATGCATGCGATCTGTATAACAATACATGGAGTCTAACGAATCGTTGATTGCAGAGGACTCGGGACGCGGGTGGCTCGCGCACGCAAACCCCACTAAACGATCGAATTTCGATTACCAACGATTGACCAAAATCAACCGGAACAGAGCAGCAAACATCCACCTACAGTTCCGATGGAGCACGCGTCTCGATTATCATCAATCGATTACCACGAATCGATTCGAGAAGCACACACCTAGAGCCGATACACACACCATTACCGACACCCGTGCCGTGCACATTCCACTATTAAATAGAACGTTTTTGTTTAAATCCGAGACGAATGGAAAATTTGAATACTGTTGTTATACCTCGGCTCGTCTTATTTACGGTTTTTATTGTGTTCTATCATGCGACGGGAGTGCCGAATGTGTTTATTGATTCACGGTACGTCTTTCAAATTTCTGGATTTCACACCTGACTTACAACAATTTTGATAGAGGTTTTCTTAATTGCCTATCAGCATACTATGAATTAGTCCATGTCGAATAACTGAAGTATGAATCATTGTGTTTCGTTCGGAGGCCGGAGGAGAAACTATTGATAGTTAATCGTAGATACGTACCATTCGCAATTCTTTTATGGCCGTAGTTTGAAAGTGTAACGCGGCGGACATTAATAACAAAACATTACACACAGTATTGTACCCTTATAGTGCTACTCACTAACATTGTATGAATTTTTGTTATGCTTAAATCGCTTTTTCCAAAATGCGCGTCTTGCTTCACGGTGCATTACAAAATCATAAAATAAAATGAAACAACGTTTGTTGTGACAGCGCTCCCCGCATGACAAAATGCGCCCATTAATTTCATATAACAATGTAGTAAATATAAGTTTAACGACCGTATACAGAGAAATTACCCTTGAACATACATATACCCAGTTTGTCAACCGTTTCGCTTACCTCAAATAAATTTTAGGTATCAATGAAAAAATTGCCGTCATGAGACGCAGATGTGAAACACCCAAAATGATGGTTATTGTAAGAATTTATTGGTTTCTTGGATTGTAAATAATAACATAGACGCATTGCCCTTTAACACACAATAAATCTTAATAGTGAATATATACAAGCCTGCATACCAAATTACGGATTTAGAAAGCAAAAAATCTGGAATGCAAAGTATGATTAGCATATTAACTAGTCCTGGTCTAGTAGGAACAATACGTCTCTTATTTATGCCCCCGAACATTTTATCTTTGATTTTCTTTGTGTTGAGGTGTCCTCGTTCCTAGTATTGTGCTACGTGGCTAAAGGACTAGGTATCTTTGCCTTCTACTTTAGTATTAAGTGTAAGGGTTTTCCTATAACATACTCTCTTCATCTTGCTTCATTGTGATAATGATATAAAAAATCATATAGGAAATTCCAGTGATAAAAAAACTTAGATTTTTATAAGCCTTGTTGCTAACCCAATAATGAGTACCTAAATAAAGTTTAGTTTTAAGGACTGCTGATCCGCCTGACTAATTAGTCTCAACTGAATATCTTAAGAGTTCCTAAAATTAAGTGTAAGTAGGAGTAAACTTACTAAAGTAGGGAGGACGTCAAGTTGTATGAAAATAATTAATAGATTGAAATCATATAAAATACAGCAAAATATGAGTCAAACTCATAAACCCGTACCATCCTTAAAATAAATAAAAAATGTGGTACGGCAGGAACCAGCATGACTAAGTTTGTTTATGAAGTAGTTTTTGGTAACCCAGGAAACAAAAACAACATCAATTACAATCACTTCATATCTACATAAATAACGAAGTATGGTAGATTTGATGGATCGTTACATTTTTAATCATACGTTAATCCATAACAACGTGACATTAAACAATGAAAAATCAATACAGACAAAAACAAACAAAACTTTTTTATCTATCCCACTTAAATTAATAATTGAACAACCCTTCGGGCATCTTCAGCCATTTTGGAAAGAAATTGCAAATGAGTTCTTCAAATGTTCATTTGCTTATAAGGTTTGTCTTATAAGGTTTGTCTGAAATGCAATCGCTACAATTAGAAATTTCTGATGTCTCTGTGTCACATGAATAGGGGCACTGAGCTATGAACTTTCTGGTACTTAACAAACATGAATTTCTCAGACTCAAACTTCAAGATTCAGAACCTTGACTATATGGGCCACATGGAATTGAGTTTGGTTGAATTAGAAGTACCTGGAACGCCGAAGTAGTGGTGAGTCGAATCCTTCCACCATTTTGGTACGCAACCTTAAAATGTATTTTATAATTTTACAAAACATTCTGTCACTATTAAACAAGGAGAGCAATATAATAAACCGCAAGATGCAGCACGTAGGTACCGTACCCGCATGGAACCGGTGCGCGACGCTCGCAAGGAATTTGTCACGCCGTGAAATACGAACCAGAGCACGGAACGGAATTAAATTTATTTTACCCCGATGCGGTATAACGATCTAATAAATCCGGAGGATGGGGCCGTAAGTCAGGGTTCACCGCAGAGACCGTAACTCAGCCGCGCAATGTGCCGCGAAATCAATAGAGCTGACAATACGAGCCACGGAAAAACTGCCGTCATATAATATAACAAAGTGAGATAGCTATAACCACTATAGCTGCTATTTATTACGAACATGATATTTCTCTATGGTACTGTCATGTCTATGTAATCGAACTAAATTTATAGAGGTTTTATATTTACTGCTAGTACGCTACTGCTGCATTTGGAGAATAGAGTCGTTTGATTAAAGGATAGCCATAAATATTCGTGTAGCGTAGCCGTTATGATATAGCTCCAAGTTCTAGCGCTACTTCAGGTGTACTCTAATAAATTGGATGCAATGACGATCCATCACAATCGAGTAGAGATAATGCGCAAGACCAACGATTTTACGTTCTTCTCTGGAACGGGGAAATACCACTCAAGATTTTCTTTCCAGACAATCACAATTTCAACATTACTCCTTATAATATTCTTTAGAAATTACAACATTTTATAGAAGATGGACAGGAATCTACATGACTGAGTAAGTTTGTGAAGGATTTTTGATAATTAAATGTATTCACGTAATATCTGTAAATAATAATAGTATGTTTTAATATCTATCAATTGCAATCATTCCATATTTACAAAGACAACCAAAGTTTGTATGTTACCGCTCAAGCTTTTCTTTTCAGAAAAATAACAATCCCAACAATACTTTTAGGTCCAGCTTTATTTCAACTCAATCTATCTAATTTATAATCTTTTCTTGAGCTGCATCCATTCCTCCCTATCTTGGGCTTAAGCTTTGAATACTTGATACGAACATACGTCCACTGTGTCTTTGATTTGATTCACGTAAGTTACATTGAGGGGAACTTAGTTAACCTGCGAAGTTTCTACGCCCTCTACGAGAAGATGTGGGATGGCGATATTCATCACTGCTACTAAATTCAAAATACAAATTAATTTATTCCGTAAAAAAATTACATTTATGTGGAATCGTATTTTTTTTACCCTACCGTGGAGTGCATTGCGTGGCAGCCACTGAGAAACACTACCAGAAAACTCAGTAGGAATCTTTTTTTTTACTCAGAACAACTCAATTCCAAGCACTTTTGTCACTTAAATAATCAGAAATTTTGTAATATGCCTGCCCTGCTACACAATTTGGCTTCCACTTCTGCACTCAATAGTACTCAAAACAGACTTATGATTATGTAATATTTCTAAGTCATTGAATTTAGGACTTCATTATCTACAAATAACTACTACTGTTACACCAAAACGCAATAAATTATGAGCTTACGTATCAACAAGTGTCCACATCATATTAATATGACCGGCAGTTTCACTCCGCGAAACTGTAATTAATATAGCAGTACATAAGTACGAAAGCATTTTGACACGGCACAGTGTAAATTTCAGTTAGATTACAAGCTGTCAATACGGAGAGGTATTCGAAACGCGAATCGAATAAACTTAATGGAAAGACGGCGCGCAATCAAACGGCAAGAACAAGCATAAATTTATTAACGATGCTGAAATATCACCACATAAATCGCTATCTCGCCTGTCAGTTTATCGACAATTATTCTTAATTGGATTATGAAAGCGGTGTGCACTGTCGCTGCCGCCGGCGTAAGTAACAAGCTCCGAACGTTTATGTGGATATAGAAGCTTAGCTGAGAAAGTTTGACTTTTTCAGTTTCTCAAGGTACAGTTGACTGCGGATTTTAAGTGCGCATGAAGACACATTTCATCCTTAAAATAAAATAAAATAAAATAAAAAACGTTTTTATTCACGTAGACTTTAAAAAAGCGCTTGTAAATAGTCAGAACATGTTTGTAGTAATACAGTTATTATTTCTAGTTACTTATTACAGATATTTAGGTACACAGAATGTTAAAACATTTATACAATTTATTTTATAATGGTAGTGATATTTAGCTAGCTTGTATTAAGTTATTGTCAAGGAACATACCAAACATCTAACTAGGAAAACCATCCATGGATCGCTGAGGACTTTAAAAACGGACAATTCAACGACAAAAGGCACACACAGGTTCAGAATAACATATATTAAGGTGCTCCTGTGCCGGAATCGCACACGAAATACGTGGTAGACGAGAACAGCGTGGTAGCAGAGGCAGCTACCTTAAACATTATGTCACACATACATATTTCAAAATATTATCGGCTAGTAAAGTTCATAAAGAACTTGAAAATTAAGTAAACATCCCACAGGCCAAATGTTGTACTCTTTTTAATTATTATTATTTATAAACAAAGCGTAGAGGTGTTATCGCATATATATATGTGTGTATGCCTGACAATAACTTACATCTCATTTAGGCGGATAGGATCTATGATCCTATAATACCTGTCAAATTTTACAATGGTTCGATTAATATTGAAAACTGTTGTAAAATTTGACCGGTATTGACATCATGGATGATAATATACTCGTAATTCTAATATTAATAACAATAGTAGTTAAGTATACGTATAATTGAGTATTATATAAAAGATGATTAATAGCGGATTTTTGTGTTCTTTATATTTTCAAAAGTGTCGACTAGTTAACCGCGCCCGCTCATGACTCGGTACGTTGACCGCGGCGCCTTGCTGATCTGTTGGAGACAGAGCGTCCCATTGGCCGAGAGAAAGGGGCGGCCCTCTCACGCCCGCCTCACTCACTCTGCCATATCTTTACAGGTGCCGCTTACCACTATTCAAACACTCCAATGTTTATTTACTAATATAGTTTATCCCGTTCTAGACTATTCCATAGAAATAACCCAGCAAGTGGTGATGGAACCATATTGCACGATTCCTCTTTCTTTCTTTTTATGGAACACAAGCTTTATGGCCATGGTTTCTATCTTTCGGAATAAAAATAAATTTGTCGAATAATTATTGGGATAACTATTGGGCAATATTCGGGGCAGTTTTTTTAAGGGTTACTTTTTAAGGTTTTTTACTTGGAATGATATATACCAATTTTGAGATCTAAATGCAAAATTTACCGTTAATGTATTCCTTCATAGATTGTTATAAATCTGATGGTATATTATATTTAGCCTCACGTTACCGTTAGATTTTGTTTCGAAATATCATATTTTACCTTCAGCATACCTACCACAAGTTCACGCAGTGTACTTCCTCGAAGATACTTGCAGTTTTTCCTAGTACATTAACTAACACCGCCCCTATCGGAAACTTCAATGAACTTGTCTTGTCTTGGTTGGGGTGTACTAACGTACAGCACTTCGACCCTTCAGGATCTTTTCTACTAGCCCCCATTGGTTTTTACTCTATCCCTAGAGCCCTGAATGAAATTTGCACATAATTCAGTACGGTTGTTAGGGGTCGACCCTTGTAGTCTCCTGGTTCTGTTTAGGCCAGCCCCAGGATGACCATTCTGTGTCTTGCCAACACATCGCATTTACATATTATATGCAGCATTGTTTCATTTTCTTCCCCACAGGTTCTGCGAATCGGGCTATTCGACAGTCCCACTTTGTGAAGGGGTTGGTGCCGTAGTAGCCCGGAAATACTGCTACTATTAGTCATTACTGGTTTCTGCTGTATCTCCAAAGGTTTCTGGACCAGCCCCTGCTTACTCTTTTTATGAGTTGTTTATTATTATGAGTTTATTTTTATGAGTGTACTAGTTCCTTGATTTTGGTCCATATTCCATTGTGTTCAATGAACTTAAAATCTCTATAACTACTATAAAACGGTAAGTTTCATCGAGTAAGTGAACTGTATGGAGTTATGGTGGTGGTACTGAAGTGATTTGTAATAAATAGCATAACAGGTTCGGTTTTTGTTAAATTTTACTACTTATTTCAACGTAAAATTTGGTTCAAAGCCAAAGACTGTAAGCTGAAGATATGGCGCCAATAATCACGTGGACAAACTTGTTTATACTTTCTAACCATTTTTAATCATGTACTACATTTTTAGTATACCTACGATGTAAGCTCGTCGTTCAGTTTAGTGATGTGTATTTAGTGGGATGTTTGTATCAAAAATATCGTTTCTTTCTTAGTTTCTTCTTTTTTAGTTTCCACAAAGTGTAAGTATCCACGGTAACCGATTTCATAAGAATGCTGATTGTTGAACAAAATAGGTAATTAAATTAAAGACACTTATAACTTTCAAACATAGGTACATACACCCATTTGAATGCTAAATGGAGTTTGCGATTAAGATTGGCGTGGAATTAAAGATATAAATGAACAAGTACGGTGTTTTTTGTTACGTTTATATCACTATTGTTTCTCGCGGCCTTGTCTTGATGTCTTAATAAACTCTTTTGTCTATTTGTTAATGATAAAAAAAAACAAATTGCTTCATTACCATAGATTAAACATTTTGTCCAGGAAGTTTTATTGTTATGTACATACTAGCTTATGCCCGCAACATTATTACTACATATCAAGATTTTTAATAGATTGTCATGTCCTTATTAAAGTGGACTGCCTTATTAAGTATTCGCCTGCAGAAACGAGGTACTGGGTTCAAATCCCGGGTAGGCCAGAAGTAATTTAGGGACTTTGTTGTAAAAAGAAAAATTTCTCAGTATCAGCCCGAAGTCTGGGAGTTGGCAGTATTATACCCCCGAGGCCTCGAGAGCACGTAAAGCCGTCTGTCCTGTACCTGACCTCTTTTCGGTTGTGTCGCTAGTCGTCCTATCGGATCATGAGAGTGATGGAATAGAAAGTGCTCCTGTGTTGTCGCATACACTTGTATAATATAATATTTCCCGCACAGATGGCTTATCTCTGTTGAGGCTGGCCGCTGTAGCCCAAATTCGGCTAGGAGGACATTATTATTATTTATTTATTATTAAAGTCTGATAGCAGCTTCACCGCATTATTAGAACAAAATTACACCGTTGTACAGCGGCCACGGGAATGCGGTAAAGGCACGTGCCGGTTCGGAACAACACATTTTTTTACTGAACATATTGAGCCTAGGAAGCTTTCACTGCTGCATCGGCCAATTTCAATATAAAAGGCTTCAATAAAAACTGATCAATGTGTGCTATCCAAGTTGTTTGTATTCCTATTACACCATAAGACTAGCCTGTTGAATTAGTGGTTAGTGACGTTGACTCCTAAGGGTCAGTGCAGACCGAGAGGAGCGCAGCGGAGAGTATTTTATTAAGGCACTAGAAAATCAACTTTAGAGCTATAGAAATAAAGTGCATATATGCTTGAACCTGACAAAATGCTCGCGCAGTCTCGCGCATTATAATGTTCAAGCATAGATGCACTTTATTTCAATCATTTTAAAGTTGATTTTCTAGTGCCTTAATAAAATCCTCTCCGCTGCGTTCCTTTCGATCTGCGCTGACCCTAACTCAGAGGTCTTCAAGACAAATCTTTGTCTGATGAGTACGATTATTGGATCTGTGTTTGGGAGCATATTGCTCGTTGCTTGTACCGTAGAACTGCTTTCAAATTAAGCTGACATAACATTATGTATTCAACGCAGTATGTAGCTGAAAATATTATCCTTAGCCGAAACGGGTGCGGTGGTGGCGCACCCAATGGCAATGGGAGAGCTCCGGGTGATGGACCTGGATGACTCCGCCAACCCCACCGAAGTGGCAGAAACTTTAGCCACAGCGGGGGGATGTGCCGTCGCCGACGTAAAGGTCGGCGAAATTCGGTTCTCCCCGTCGGGCTTAGGTTCGGTGTGGGTTCGGTGCCCACTAGTGGCCGCCCGCAAATTAGCGGCAATCGGCCGGGTACTAGTGGGCTGGATGTCGGTCCGGGTGGTGGCGCTTCCACCCAGAGCTCTCCAGTGCTACCGCTGCCTGGAGAAGGGGCACGTCAGGGCTCGGTGCACAGGGTGCGACCGGAGCGCGTCGTGCTTCGTCTGTGGCCAACAGGGCCACAAGGCGAAGGAATGCACGGCGCGCGCCCCTCACTGCGTAGTGTGTGCCGACCTTGGCAGGCCGGCAAACCATCGCCTGGGCAGCGGTAGGTGCACGCCACCCAAGAGAAAGGGAGCGGGACGTCCTGCCACGTCCGCTCCTACATCGTCGCGGTCCAACGATCCGGGCTCTGGCCCCGGTGGGGTGTCTATGGATGTTTAAACATTCTTTCCCCCCCAACTTATTTTGCAGGGCAACTTGAACCACTGCATCGCTGCGCAAGCTCTTCTTGCGCAGACGATTGCTGAGCGTTCGGTTGCCCTAGCGATAGTGGCGGAGCCTCACTCCGTTCCCGACCACCCTCGTTGGTTCGGGGCGGATGGGGGCCTCGTCGCCATTTATTGGGCAGGGGGGGAACGTGACCCCCATTGCACACTCCTGGCCAGGGGGCCCGGATTCGTCGTCGTGGAGTGGGGACCAGCAGTCGTGGTGGGCTGCTACATCTCCCCGAATTGTGGCCTCGCAAATTTTGAGGCGTACCTGGACGGGCTAACGAGCCATATTAGCTCCTACCAGTCCCGTCCGGTACTCGTCCTGGGCGATTTTAACGCCCACTCTAGTGTGTGGGGCGATGCCCGGGACGACGTTCGAGGGGAGTCACTGCTGGAATGGGCCGCCGGACTGGACCTCCGTCTTTTAAATCGGGGTTCAGTCAGCACCTGTGTGCGATGGCAGGGGGAGTCGATCGTCGACTTGACGTGGGCGACTCCCTCGGCCATGCACCTGGTCTCGGGGTGGAGAGTTGCGGAGGAAATTGCCACGCTGTCGGATCACCGACACATCGTTTTCAGCGTGGCCTTCCGTCCGCCCCGAGGCGGCCCTGACCGCAGCAGTGTTGTCCCGCCACGGCGCTGGTGCCTACGCCGCTTGGACCGCGACATGTTGACGGCTGCCGCCGTCGCCATCGCCTGGGGGGCGAGTGAGGGTGGAGAGAGGATCCCGTCCGATCCCAATTCGCAAGCGGGCTGGTTCCGGGGCATCATGTCTCGCATCTGCGACACGTCGATGCCCCGGATCCGTCCGGGTGACAGACGAGGCTCGCAATATTGGTGGTCGGCCGAAATCGCGCGACTCCGAGTGGAGTATGTCGCAGCGCGTCGCCGACACCAGCGGGCCCGTCGGAGGAGGCAAGCCAATGCCGAAGAGGCTGCCGGAGCGCACAGGGCGTATCAAGTCGCCGTCAAGGTGCTATCCACCGCGATAGCGGAAGCCAAAGCTCGATCCTGGAACGAGCTCATCGAGGGACTGGATAGGGACCCATGGGGGCGCTCGTACAAAATGGTACTGGGCAAGCTCAGACCATGGGTCCCTCCGTTGACGAGTACCCTGGACCCGGATTTCCTGAGGAGGGTGGTGGACACCCTCTTCCCTAGGGTCCAGGATAGTCCCTCGGACCCTCCGTCACCGTCGTACCATGATTGGGACGACCAGTTGGAGGTGACGGAGGGGGAGCTGGACCGAGCAGTACGGCGACTTGCGGCCCGAAATACCGCCCCTGGCCCGGATGGGATACCGGGCAGGGCGTGGGTTTGCGCCGTGGCAGTCCTGGGGGACCGGTTGAGGCAACTGTTCACCAGCTGCCTCCGTAGTGCCGTGTTCCCCACCTGCTGGAAAGAGGCAAGGCTTGTGCTTCTGCAGAAGCCGGGCAGGACCGCTGATTCTCCCTCGGCGTTCCGACCAATATGCTTGCTGGACGAGGTGGGCAAGCTCTTTGAGCGTGTCATAGCCGCCCGTCTCAGCGAGCATCTGTCGCGCGTTGGCCCCGACTTATCGGACAGCCAGTTCGGATTCCGGCAGGGACGTTCGACGCTGGACGCGATCAACCGCGTCCGCGCCCTGTCGGAGCCCGCCGTTCAGGCGGGGGGGGTGGCGTTGGCGGTGAGTTTAGACATCGTCAACGCCTTCAACTCCGTCCCCTGGCGGGCGATACGGGAGGCACTGGTCCATCATAACGTGCCTCCCTATCTCCGTGGTATAGTCGGGGCATATTTGCGCGACAGGACGATTCAATTCGTCGGTCGGAACGGGATTGAGATCCAGAGGGAGCTCTCCTGCGGGGTTCCTCAGGGGTCCGTGTTGGGACCTCTGCTATGGAGCCTCGCGTACGATGCGGTCCTGCGGATAAGCCTCCCTCCCGGAGTGAGCGTCGTCTGCTATGCGGACGACACGCTCGTCATAGCCCGGGAGGTAAGCTTCCAGCGGGCGGTACGGCTCGCCGAACTCGGAGTTGCGTGTGTCGTCGCGGCCATTTTGAGACTGGGCCTTCGGGTAGCGCCTCACAAGACCGAGGCGCTATGGTTCCACGGCTTACGCCGTAGGGAGGAACCACCCAGTATTTCGATGCGTGTAGGTGACGCAGAGGTCAGGGTGGGGCGGTACATGAAGTACCTGGGCCTCACCCTAGTCAGCCGATGGGGCTTCGAGGAGCATTTCAGGCGTCTAGCCCCCCGAGTGCGCCGGGTAACCGGTGCCTTACACCGGCTTTTGCCGAACCTCGGGGGTCCCAGGGAAGAAGTTCGCCGCCTTTACGGAGGTGTCGTGCGATCCATGGTCCTTTATGGGGCGCCCGTCTGGTCTGAACGCCTGACGGGCGCCTCCCGCTGCAGAGCTATTTTGAATAGCCTGCAGCGTGTGGTGGCCATACGGATCGCACGAGGATACCGTACGGTATCCTTTGAGGCGGTGACACTCCTGGCGCGCCTCCCGCCGTTTGATCTCCTGGCGGCAGTAGACGCGACGGTTTACACCGAGATCCGCGTCCGCCGGGAGAGCGGTGAGGCGCCAGAGCAGACGCTCGTTGCCTATAGGCGGGATGCACACCGGCGCGTACTAACACAGTGGCGCACACGACTTGAGTTGCGCCTGAACGCGCGCCAACGTGCCGTCAGTGCTATCCTGCCTCACCTCGAAGCCTGGGTGGGAAGGAAGGGCGGTTACGTCACCTACAGACTGACTCAGATACTCACCGGACACGGGTGTTTCGGTGAGTATCTGTGCCGGATCGGCCGAGAAGTGACGACACATTGTCACCATTGCGGCAGCGACCTGGACTCTGCCCAGCATACGCTGGAGGAGTGCCCGGCCTGGGAGGCCGAGAGACGAGTCCTGGTCGCTGAGATCGGACGGGATCTTTCGCCGCCAGCAGTCGTGTATGCGATGCTGGCTGGCGACTCCACCAAATGGGACGCCGTGGTCTCCTTCTGCGAAGCAGTCATGCTCCAGAAGGAGGCCGCCGAGCGGGATCGGGAACGAGCCGACCCCGCTCTTAGACGGAGGAGGCGTCGGGGTGGCGGCGGCAGCCGTTAGCCCTACTCCCCTCGGGGTTGCGGTGGCAGTATGAGAAGTGTCCTCTACTGCCACCACGTGCAAGCAGCCCCGGGAAGACAGCGAACTGTTTTTGGCGCAGTCGCTGTGCCGTACTGGCAGGAGTCGGCAAATGGGGAGGGCAACCCACAGCTCTCCCCGGGTGCGTGTCCCGATCATCTGGGACACGGCGCAAAAGGGGGGCACCGGAGCAGCATACCCGCGTTCCCGGGGCTCCCCGTATCAGGCGCCAGAAGAAGTCCACGGCAGGTTAGGTTTAGTCGGTGCGAGTCCGACATACCCACCCGCAGACACATTTTGCGGGTGGCATGCATTAGCATTGCCCCTGCCTTATCAAAAAAAAAAAAAAAAAGTTGAGAATATTATACGGTTGAATTTGAGGGTGTTACAGGCTAGATTAGAACCATGTCATGTTATATCCCCCTCCGTTTATCCTGCTGTGTGGTGACGGTGACAGAATATCATCACGAGTCCCCCACGGGATGAGATGGTCATCCCGTGGGGGACGTAGAAGCCGACCCGAGTGAGTGTCTACCAGAGGACGGGCAGCAGCGTCTCTCTGAGTACTGTTACCATCATGCTGCGATCGCCAACCCGTCTGCCAAGCGTGACAATTATAGCATTTCCCCCCAAGATGATGCCTGGGGGAGGCTTTTGTCTTTGACTTTTTACAGCTGTTATGATGATGATGCTATATCCAGGTCAAAACCTTGATGAATCTACTGATTCAATAAACTGACCTGAATTTTTTGTCACTTGTAGGCAGTGAACGCAAATAAACATGGAAGCATTCCTAGCTCGCGAAAATGACCCAACGCAGATTGTGCCGCGGTAGGCGGGGCTTAAAAATTGTGCCGCGGACCGATTGGGACCGAGTTTGCGCACTACAGGCATCAATGGCGGTCATCTGTCAGTTATTAGTTTCAGTGTGTTTAATTTCCTTAAATGCCTTCCTGTGCAGTGAAGTGGTGTATTAATAAATCTCATTTGCATAACTAACAAGAGTGTTGGAATTAGTAATTACGAGTAAGTACATCGCTATATATTTTAATTTGATTAAATATGAAGTCAATCAAATTGACACAAAATATATGGTGATGTTGTTATGCAAACGAATCAATTTATTTATCTACACAAAAATTATGACGATTTTTTTTTATTTATTACAATTATTTTAATCTTAGATAAAATACTCAGCATCTTTAGGGTATGCACAAAGAATGGTAATGGTGGTATTAAAACAGCTTGGTTTCTTCAAATTTCCACTCGATCTAAAGCGAAGAGAACTATGGACGAAAACGGTTCGTTTGGAAATTAATTCAATTCAATTTTATTTATATATTTACAGGGTAACTTGTAAAGCACCAATTACCTCACAGGACTAGATAGCTAAAAGCATAAGCAACAACATTTATTTTAAAACTTTTGATAATTTGTATTTTTTTTTTGTAAAAAGTCTTTATTAATTAATTTACCACTTGAATGTTTATAACTCTACGTGCATCGTAAATAATATGTAACCAGGCGGCTTGCATAATCTTTGCGATGCCCGTAGAGTAAGTTGTTGCTTATGGTGTTAGCTTCCTAGTCCTGCGAGGTTGTTGGTATTTTACAAGTAACCCTGCATATCTAGATCACCTATAATTTCAAGTCGATTCGTCCACGCGTTTTCAAGATAAAGGGTATTGACAGACAGATGGACGGATGGATAAAGAAGTGAAGGGGGCCCTAAAAAGTAGTACTTAAGTGTTATGTATACCTACGGAAATTGTAAATAATAATTAGTGAATAATTGGTCACAAATTTGTTTTATTTACCTAGCATATATCATAGCAAATAAACCCATTACTCGCCAAATACTGCTCTATTTAAAGACCTTAGAAAAACTCTTGCCGTAAAGTTCAAGATACTGTATATTTTATCATAATTCTTTATTATTTTAATAATATCAATGTCACGGTGAATTATTTTCGTTGCACTTTATAACATAAAACATCCCTCGGCCAATGTCATGAACATGGTAATTTAGACCCGAACATGACGTCATAAAGTCTACTTTTAAAAGGTGTATCTGAGCGGTAATATTTTGGCCAATCAGAGACGGTATTCCGTTGTGTCAGTTTGATTGGGATATTGGGTCAAAATTTGCGCTTAGTTTCCTTGAAGTAATGCTTCCATGTTTATTTGCGTTCACTGCTTGTAGGTACTATCTACGTTCCTGGATTATCATTGTGATTTCACAACTTAGCTGATTTTGTATGTGCACGAAAAATAAATAAAACCTTTTTTGTCAATATTCGGAAATATAATAAACAAAAATAAGGCATAGTAATTATTTTAGGAAACAAAGAGAGATTGATTTGTTTACATTTTTAAGCCAAACCAAACGAAAATCCCATGTAAGGGCAATCACCCACAAATAAGCCCGCTTTAACGGTTGCTGAAATTAAATGCTACCTCGGACGAAGGGCAATTGCGCCGCTACCAACTCCTTGACCATACCCTAGTGTGTGCAGAGAAGGCAAAGCGAGCGAACCGAACGAAAATACATTAGGTTTATTTTTAAGTTTCTATATTTTTTTGGGCTGGTTAAATAAGTTCGATTTCTGACTGCGGAAATCGATTTAACATAAAAGTTTCTACGATTATAATAAGTGATATGTAGTCCTAAGAAGAGATTTCCCTAACAGTTTCAGATTTATATCTTTTATACATAGTGTATAAATATTTATTAAAATTTTCCTTTCTCATTAGAAGTAATCACTCCCTAACAGCGTTATCATTACATGTAGGTTGTATAATGTTAATGTGTTCTAATTAAGATTAGATACAACCATTCTTAGTCCGGAACGTGACATTTACTGGATTTATTTTGAAATAATTATTCAAGGATATATTTAAGTTAAATTTGAATAAAATATATCCTTGTACATGATCTATGCCCCCATATATAAATACTTCCTAGCCAAATATTATATTAGTAAGCTTAATTGCTTTTGTGGTATTTTTGCATACATTTACCTAAGTATTAAGATTCAACGTAGATAATGGATAAAGTTGGACATTAGAATTTATAGAACCACTATTGTTTACTTAAAAATAATATTAGTATGACGCACATAGGTAGATACTTAAATGATAAGTATAACTAAGAAATAAACGTACAATGTAAATAAAATAATTCGTAAAATTATAATAATAATAATTGTATTTCTTATACTTTTGGTAATATTAAAGATGTCTAGTGGCTAATGACCTTGACAGCCTAACCAGAAGTCGTGGGTTCGATTCCCACCCGGGATAAATCTTTTTGCGATGAACACGATTACTTGTTCTGTGTAATTTTTCTATAATATTTACGTGTTAGGAAATATTTACGTAATAATAATATAAAAATATTTTAGAACATTATTCACACACGGCTATGTGATCCCAAATTCAGGCACATAAATATATGTCCTGGGTGGGAACTACTGGGAATCGAACCCACGACCTATAGCGTAAAAGCCAAGTGTTTATTTATCACGCCAACTGGGGCGCGCGGCGTAAAATAATACTACTACTACCGATCAGTAACAATCAGTGAGGTTAAGCGGCTATGCATGCGCTCTGTCAGTAGATAGATGTTCGTAATGATGTCGTAATTGCTGAACATACAGAACATATGCTCATTAAAGCAGTTTAAGCTGTCGGTCTCGGATGTAGTCAATAGACAACAGTCCCTAAGCGATGTCAGATGCCTTATGGGCGGTTTGAACAACTCTGACAATAGGGTAGCTACTACGTAAACGATAAAGTTTACCTAGTATTCAATATTCTGATCTAAATGTGTCGTACATTTTGTAAACTAACTACATCATCATGTCAGCAAAGCACTATGCTGGACAAAAGCCTCCCCAAAGGGTGGGGGGTATGCCATAATAGCCACACATGGCAGATGGGTTGGCGGTCACAGTTTGATGGTAATAGCTCACAGAAAAACGCTGCTGCCCGTTCTCTATTAGGTATCCCCTCGGACGATTTTGACGGCTTACAGGGTGAAATAATGATATTCTATGCCGTCACCACACATCAAACTGAATACCAACACTAACTACAAACAATACTTAAATTATGATTGATGACCAGTTGGTTAAAAACATCGATCGACCAGAAACATTTTACAGCACCCAGTTTTACTTTTATTCGCCTTTGTTCTGCCCATATGTGTAGCAATACAGGTCTGTATTTATTATTAATTATTCAGTCATAAAGTTTGTTTAGGAATTCTAAGGTAACGAAACGACAAAACTAGAGGTATACCTCTAGTGTACAAATGTACACTATACTTTGCTTGTACACTATGCTTTGTACACTATTATGCTTTCGGTGCAGATGTTCCTATGGCCGTAATCCGACCAGGACGATGATATCAGCATCATATCAGGCGAAAAACGCCACTGCTAGACCAAAGCCTTCACAAAGATCTCCACAATTGCCGATTTTCCGCTAGTCGCATCCAGCGGCTTCCAACGACCATCACCAGATCATCGGTCCATATCGTGGGTCTGCTTGCTTGATGATATCAGTCCATATGTATTTAACATTAGTATTAAAATCAAATGTGCACTTGGGCTTTCATTACTATATAGGGCAAATTTCAACAATAACACGGCAATCACTTGTCTTTCACTGCTTCACCAGAAAAAAGAGGCGAGCGTGGGTTCGAGCCACCTAGCAATAAAGCATTCCCTTTGGTTGCCTAGACTCTGGGCGTTTACTGACCTACCGAGAGCATCAGGTTCGGTAATTTTGTTCCTTTATGAGAAAACGTGTAGACGCGAGCCTCTTGTCCGATTGAAGAACTGTATTTAATTTTGTTCGAAGACCTATTAATTAAAAAATAACATTGTAATACTGCTAATAGGTACACAAATTTTCGATATAAGCTGACCTCTCATTTTATGGAAATCCTATACAACGAGAGATCAGCTTATACTGGAAATGTATATATCTCGTTAAGTAGCCGTGTGTACCTACTTTAAAGTTTAATTGTCATTACTGAACAAAGCTGCATTTTTGAGTACTATCCAGAAACAAATAATAATCAGAACGTCTCTCGTCCTGGTAACTGGTCCCCTATAGATTGAAGGTCAGACCACAGTCCTAGCAGCCATCCATGGAACCTGTAGACTGAAAGCTGATCTGTAGATTCTTATTTCTGTTAAGGTCAGATTCCTGAGGTATGGTGATGCTTTTTAGGATACTAAAAACATTTTGATAATATGTGAAAGTTTTAAGGAAAACCACATTTTGATAACCTTTCATATTTTGTTCTCAGATTCACCAAATGATATTAAAATTTTAATGCTAATAATTATACTAAAATATCTAAAATTTATGGCAAAACAGCTAAGGTTTATAACTATCATAAAATCTTTGTGATGAGAATTTGTATTTTTTTGTTGCTTCTTTGGGCAAATATGGAAACAAGTTTTATAATTCCTAAACAAACTTTATGACTGAATAATTAATAATAAATACAGACCTGTATTGCTACACATATGGGCAGAACAAAGGCGAATAAAAGTAAAACTGGGTGCTGTAAAATGTTTCTGGTCGATCGATGTTTTTAACCAACTGGTCATCAATCATAATTTAAGTATTGTTTGTAGTTAGTGTTGGTATTCAGTTTGATGTGTGGTGACGGCATAGAATATCATTATTTCACCCTGTAAGCCGTCAAAATCGTCCGAGGGAATACCTAATAGAGAACGGGCAGCAGCGTTTTTCTGTGAGCTATTACCATCAAACTGTGACCGCCAACCCATCTGCCATGTGTGGCTATTATGGCATACCCCCCACCCTTTGGGGAGGCTTTTGTCCAGCATAGTGCTTTGGCTGACATGATGATGTAGTTAGTTTACAAAATGTACGAAACATTTAGATTAGAATATTGAATACTAGGTACACTTTATCGTTTACGTAGTAGCTACCCTATTGTCAGACCCAGAGGTGGGAGCCTGGTGATCTGTAACACAGGTCTTACCTACTATAGACGCCAGTCTCTCACAAAGGTATGATAGTTTCTGTATTTCTAGCTCTGTATTTCTTTACATAATACTTGTATACAATGTACACCAAACCTTTGTGAAAGAGATAAATAAATACATTATTATTATTATAGAGTTGTTCAAACCGCCCATAAGGCATCTGACATAGCTTAGGGACTGTTGTCTAATGACTACATCCGAGACCGACAGCTTAAAGTGCTTTAATGAGCATATGTTCTGTATGTTCAGTAATAACGACATCATTACGAACATCTATCTACTGACAGAGCGCATGTATAGCCGCTTAACGTCACTGAATGTTACGGATCGGGCTATACATGGCATTATAGTAGTAGTAGTATTATTTTGGGCCGCGCGCCCCGGTTGGCGTGATAAATAAACACTTGGCTTTTACGCTCGTGGGTTCGATTCCCAATAATTCCCACCCAGTACATATTTATACGCCTGAATTTGGGATCACATAGCCTGTGTGAATAATGTTCTAAAATATTTTTATATTATTGTTATATGTGTAGCAATACAGGTCTGTATTTATTATTAATTATAGTCATAAAGTTTGTTTAGGAATTATAAAACTTGTTTCCATATTTGCCCAAAGAAGCAACAAAAAAATACAAATTCTCATCACAAAGATTTTATGATAGTTATAAACCTTAGCTGTTTTGCCATAAATTTTAAATCATCATCATCATCATATCAGCCGAAAGACGTCCACTGCTGGACAAAGGCCTCCCCCAACGATCTCCACAATTGCCGGTCTTGTGCTATTCGCATCCAGCAGTTTCCAGCGACCCGCACAAGATCATTGGTCCATCTTGTAGGGGGCCTGCCCACGCTGCGTCTTCCGGTTCGTGGTCGCCACTCGAGAACCTTTCTGCCCCAACGGCCGTCGGCTCTACGAGCTATGTGCCCTGCCCACTGCCACTTCAGCTTGGCAATTCTTCGGGCTATGTCAGTGACTTTGGTTCGCCTGCGGATTTCGACATTTCTGATGCGATCCCGCAGGGAAACTCCAAGCATAGCCCTCTCCATTGCTCTTTGGGTGACCTTGAGCCTTCTAATAAGGCCCATAGTGAGCGACCACGTCTCTGTTCCTATGTCATCACTGGCAACACACACTGGTCGAAGACTTTCGACTTGAGACACTGCGGTATTTTGGACGAGAAGATGTTACGTAGCTTCCCGAACGCTGCCTAGCCGAGTTGGATTCTACGATTGACCTCCTTCTCGAAGTTGGACCTACCTAGTCGGATGGTCTCTCCTAGGTAAATATAGTTCTCTACAACGTCGAGTGCAGAGTCACCAACTTTCAATTGAGTGGATGCAACATGGACGTTTGACATGATTTTCGTCTTATCCATGTTCATTTTCAGACCCACTTGTTGAGAGACTCTGCTGAGGTCATCGAGCATTGTACCGAGGTCTTCCATGGTCTCAGCCATGACTACGATATCATCGGCAAATCGAAGGTGAGTGATGTACTCGCCATTGACATTGATGCCAAAGCCTTTCCAGTCCAGAAGCTTGAAGACGTCTTCCAATGCAGCGGTGAACAGTTTCAGAGATATAACATCTCCCTGTCTCACGCCTCGCTGCAAGTGTATAGGTTTCGAGATCTGGTCCTGGAGTCGCACTGACATAGTGGCGTTTCCATACAAACACTTTATCACCTCGATATACCAGTAGTCAATTTGGCACCTTATGAGAGACCTCAGCACGGCCCATGTTTCGATAGAATCAAAGGCTTTCTCATAGTCCACAAACGCTAAGCACAGTGGCTTGTTATACTCTTCGGTCTTCTGTATAACTTGCCGCAGCGTATGTATGTGGTCTATGGTGCTAAAGCCTTTTCGGAAACCGGCTTGTTCGGGAGGCTGGAAGTCGTCAAACCTGCGCGCGAGACGGTTCGTAACGACCCTCGAAAACAACTTGTAAACATGGCTCAGCAGTGTGATGGGTCTATAATTCTTCAATAGGGTTTTGTCGCCCTTTTTGAAGAAGAGCACCACCACACTTCTGTGCCATGCTTGTGGCGTTTGACCATCTAGTATGACGGAGTTAAATAACTTCTGAAGGGCCCGTAGGATTGGTGTACCACCCGCCTTCAGAAGCTCTGCTGTAACTCCATCATCACCAGGCGCCTTGTTGTTCTTGAGTTGTTTGAGAGCCATTCTAATCTCGTACAGGCTGACGTCCGGGATGTCTTCGGTGTAATGTCGGGTTAGTCGTGCTCTGGGATCTGAGGCATGACTTTTGACAGGTGGCTGTGTTGTCGTATATAACTGTCCGTAGAACTTCTCGATCTCTCCCAGCAACTCAGGTTTAGACGTGACGATTCTACCATCCTCAGTCTTCAGCTTCATCAGTTGGCTCTGTCCAACAGACAGAGCTCTTGCGAACACTTTGGAGCCTTTGTTCCGCTCGATGGCCTCTTTAATACTAATTGTATTAAATTGGCGCGTGTCGCGAGTCAAAGACTTTGAGATCTGTCTGTTGAGCTGCCTATATCTGGTAGCATCATCTGAGGATGTCAGAACCATTTTCCGTCTATCTTCCATAAGTTGCAGGGTAAAGTCAGAGATCTTTTTAGTTCTGTTTGTACGGCGGGCCTTGAAGACCTTAGACCCAGCCGTATGGACAGCTTCTACGAGCCTGTCATAGTATGAGTCCACTTCCTCGCAGTCTGCTAGGCATTCGAAACGGTTTTGCAGTTCGAGCTGAAATGGTTCGGGGTTTTGGACGTGGATAGGTAAGGGTCGGAGCGTAGACTTTATCAGTCGGGACCTCTGGAGTTTGACATTAAGGTTCAATGAGCCTCTGACCGGTCTGTGATCGCTCCCGGTTTTAACCGCATTGATCACGGAGACATCATTGAACATCTGTCGTCTCGTCGACAAGATAAAGTCTATCTCATTTTTAGTCTTACCATCGGGGCTCACCCAGGTCCATTTGCGGTGATCCGGCTTCCTGAAGAAGGAATTCATCATAAAGAGTCCCTCCTTCTCCATGAAGTCGGCCAACATTTGGCCCCGGGGGTTCCGGTCACCAGTTCCAAATTGCCCCACTCTCAGCTCATGACCGAATCGTTTGCCCAGCTTCGCGTTAAAGTCCCCCATGACCACAGTGAAATACGAGTTAGAGGTATGTATGGCTCTGGATATGTCCTCATACATAACCTCGACTTCATCGTCGGAGTGCGTCGAAGTGTGTGCGTTTACCTGTATAACCTTCAACGAATACCGCTTGGTGATTCTGAGTATAAGGTACGCAACCCTCGTCGACACACTCTCGATTTTCACTAGGTTGTTCACGAGGGACTTGTGGACTATGAACCCGACACCACCTTGGGATATTTGGTCACCCTCCCGGTAATAGAGCAGGTTTCCGGATTTCAGTATTATCGAGTCCTCCCCCTCTCTGCGGACTTCAGATAATCCTACAATATCCCAATGTAACCTGCTCAATTCTTCCTCCAGTTCGGTTATCTTCTCGCCGGACCGCAGTGTACGTGTGTTATATGTTGCCAGGGCCAGAGGTCGTCGGTGTTGGTAACGCGGAATCTGCCGGGGATTCTTAGCACCCCCTGCCCTGCCGTAACCACGGCTGTTACCACGGCTGGGAATAGCAGGGCTGCCGGGGACTGGGGGCCGCGGTTTTGTTGTGTCCATCATTTGAGGGGATTTGCCATAATCGTCACGCTTGGCAGACGGGTTGGCGATCGCAGTAAGGTGGACATGGTACTCAGGAGAACGCTGCTGCCCGTTCTCTGGTATATATTCCCTCGGGACGACTTTTACGTCCCCCCACGGGATGAGAGGGGGTGGTGATATTCTTAGGCCGTCACCACACAGCATAAATTTTAGATATTTTAATATAATTATTAGTATTAAAATTTTAATATCATTTGGTGAATCTGAGAACAAAATATGAAAGGTTATCAAAATGTGGTTTTCCTTAAAACTTTCACATATTATCAAAATGTTTTTAGTATCCTAAAAAGCATCACCATACCTCAGGAATCTGACCTTAACAGAAATAAGAATCTACAGATCAGCTTTCAGTCTACAGGTTCCATGGATGGCTGCTAGGACTGTGGTCTGACCTTCAATCTATAGGGGACCAGTTACCAGGACGAGAGACGTTCAGATTATTATTTGTTTCTGGATAGTACTCAAAAATGCAGCTTTGTTCAGTAATGACAATTAAACTTTAAAGTAGGTACGGCTACGTAACGGCTACTTAACGAGATATATACATTTCCAGTATAAGCTGATCTCTCGTTGTATAGGATTTCCATAAAATGAGAGGTCAGCTTATATTGAAAATTTGTGTACCTATTAGCAGTATTACAATGTTATTTTTTAATTAATAGGTCTTCGAACAAAATTAAATACAGTTCTTCAATCGGACAAGAGGCTCGCGTCTACACGTTTTCTCATAAAGGAACAAAATTACCGAACCTGATGCTCTCCGTAGGTCAGTAAACGCCCAGAGTCTAGGCAACCAAAGGGAATGCTTTATTGCTAGGTGGCTCGAACCCACGCTCGCCTCTTTTTTCTGGTGAAGCAGTGAAAGACAAGTGATTGCCGTGTTATTGTTGAAATTTGCCCTATATAGTAATGAAAGCCCAAGTGCACATTTGATTTTAATACTAATGTTAAATACATATGGACTGATATCATCAAGCAAGCAGACCCACGATATGGACCGATGATCTGGTGATGGTCGTTGGAAGCCGCTGGATGCGACTAGCGGAACATCGGCAATTGTGGAGATCTTTGTGGAGGCTTTGGTCTAGCAGTGGCGTTTTTCGCCTGATATGATGCTGATATCATCATCCTGGTCGGATTACGGCCATAGGAACATCTGCACCGAAAGCATTATAGTGTACAAAGCATAGTGTACAAGCAAAGTATAGTGTACATTTGTACACTAGAGGTATACCTCTAGTGTAAAAATGTGGGAACAAACATAGGTCAATCTCGGTTCCTCAATCGGATGAGAGGGCCGCGTTTTCTTATGTGTATAAAATCAATATTATTCTATAGGATTGATTTTCTTAATCAAGATTAAAAGCTCCATAAATAGAAATATTATAAATCAGTGTGTTTATTAATGTACGCTAGTCAAATTATTATATTTTGGAATTAAGTAGGTCTAGAATACATTATTGTGTTTGTATTACGTTGCCTTAAAGTACACGTAACATTCTTATAGAAATAAAACCCACTAAATATTCACTATCTTTAAATCTTTCCTCAATCTAGTCATAAGATCTTCATCTACAATAAATATTCTCATACAAAATTCACATACAAATCAGGCTTAAGTCATAAACGCGTTTCACACTAGCGGACTACACCGCTATGGTATACCAAGTTGGTACAGTGGAAAACAAAAGAATATTTATAAAATTCTTGAAGGGATCGTACACAATTAATAGCGGCGTAATAAAATACAAGTCAAAGCCCGCCGGCAGGGACATAACATTAACAGACTAATGGGTTATGATTATGATATTTACAGCTACGCGCAACCTTAAGCCGTGGTCCCACCGCCGCGTTTACGACTCCAACTAATAGAAAATTTTCTTAAACATGATTTTCTTTGCGCACTTTGTGTGTCTATGATGCGAGTCTTCGGGAATTGTGTTTTATGATGGTTTCAGTTATGGGTACTTTATTTTTTCATTAGCACTTTTGTATTTGTAGACATCAGATACCGCCCACAGTATGTGCTCAGGTACCAGTATGGCTTACAAATATTGGAAAAAGGAAATAAAGATTATTTATTTCATAATTACTCTTTCCCTTATAGAGTCACAATTGTGTCTGCCTTCCCACGGCCTTTTCTTATTTAATTTCACATAAAGTTGGGGTTTAGTAACGTGCACATATATTGTCATATTACTATTATAAACAAATTAGCATCAAATTCTTTTTTTTAGGAAATAAACGTAATTATTTTAATACAATTTTCATAAAGTTGCCATATTTTTATGTACTTTTTTGTGTTAATATATAATTAAATAAACTGAATCAAATATAAACCAATGTGCAGATTTTTTAAATAAACGGCATTAAAGGAAGAACGTGAAAAATAAAGAATCCTATAGATCACATCGCTCAAATTTTACCTATTCTCTTATTACATTTATATATGAAGTGTATTTTTTTTAATATGTGAGTTGTACTAATTTTTTAATATGTATATATTATATGTTCCATTCAATCAGAACTATTAGCCGTTTGTTTGGTCATCTACGCCTTGATTTTAGTAGAACTGGTTTAGTTGACTGGAATTTGAAAATTGCAATTATTTTGTATAGAGTAATTGTTGCTATTTTCAGCAAACTGAGCCTGAATTAGCCTTGGCAGTATTTTAGAGCTGAATTAGCATAATTATTTTCTAATTATTGTATTGTATATATGTAATTAAAATAAAATAATAATGTCTACGTTATAAATAAAAAACATCTTGAACAATGCCAGCAACAGAACAATTTACCTTTACGTAATTAATTTTTGAATATCTTATTTGAAATACGATGAATATATTCATATTAGATTTTTTCTGTAGAGGTAAGAAGTCAAAGTACACAACACACAGTACAATACAAGAAATAATTATTAAATTACAGTCACAGAATTAGCAAAAGTTAGTCCAACATTATACCCTAACATGTGCGATGCGTGCACCGATAGAACAAATAAAATATGTGAGCAATGAGACCTGGGCTTTTTCGCCAATAAAAATACGGTAAATTTAAAATTGATAATTTCGCCATATCTCTCCAAAAACGACTGAGTCAGAATTTATTAAGAGCTACCTGCATTACCAATTTACAAATATGCACCAAGTATACCTTACAATACGAAAAGCACTATCACCTTGAAGATAATCTCCTGAAGAGATTGAAACTGTTCGTCGAATCCAACATAAAATTAATTACGTACGTTACCTGTTACAAATTTTCACTACACTATTTTCAAGGCGAAAGCTTGGTACCGGTATATATTTTATAAAAAATCCATAGTATTACGGAATGAGACCGCACCTTATGCAAATGAGGCGGCGGCGGCAAAAGCGTTGCCTAAATATTAGTTTAATATTTGGAAGATCGTATCACAGCCGCATTAGAACAGCGTTGCAACTCATTTTACACTTCCAAATACCTGGGAAATTTACTTTTATGTTTTACCTAGACTGTGGTAATACGTCATTTGGTATTTTGTTTCACATAATAAAACAATGGCGTCGGCCATATATTGGAAGTTTACCGTTTGAAGGCATAATTAGATTCAACTTCCCACTATAACATTGTTTGACACTGCGTTGACATTATGTTCTCTGTCTGTTACTTTTAGTTTTCATGTTAGACAATGCGTCATAAATCGTCTGTAAGTTGCGCATAACGCAAATGTATGTATATAACAATTAAAATCTAACAGTCTTCTCTCGAAGGTCTGGCGTTGGAAAGCAAATGGGAAAAAGGTTTCATCATGATTCATTAGGTAATAAATGATAATCAACATTCATTAGTTCTTAATTAAATACAAGATTAAGATAAATATAAAAGTAGCTGGAACTCTGTTCAATAACTTTATTGCTAAAAGAATTTTATAAAAAACGAAGGGTAATGAGCTTGTCCTCTTCTACTAGCTTGATTTTTGCTTGCAACGATTTTTTATTGATTGTTAGCGAGGCGATATGGAAACTTTGGCTGATGGCAGTAGAAGTACTATCAACATGTGGTTTTGTTGCATTAATAAATAAAATGAATGTAAAATACTCAACGATCTATCCCAATAAGATGTCTCCTTAAGTCGTACGGTATATAACCAGATTAACATAATTTGCAAATTGTGTTAGATAATAGCTCTAAGCGTTATGTACAGACGCCAGCACGTCCAGCTACCGCTATCTGTCAAATTTCTTTTATAGATTTTCAATTTTATCACAAAATCATAAGGTTCTCCTTTCCATTGCGGAAATTTGATAGATTGGGGTAGCTTAATGTACTGGCGTTTAACAAATCGTATACAACAGCCAAAGATATACATAATCAACTTGGTGTCTTATTCTTTCTCTACAAATTTACTTTGAATCAAGTCTTTGTATTGACAAAGGTACAAGGAGTTGGGTTATAATTAAATTATTCATATTGATGGTCTTCGTCTAATGCGTGTGACCCACCAGAATGTCTTTATTGGATGAGATGGAGGTGAATCTGGTTTGCTGTGTGGTGACGGCAGCTAATATCAGAATAGCAACCCGCCTATTTTATCCCGTGGGGGGTGTAGATAGCGAACAGGGAACTTCTACCAGAAGACGGGCAGCAGCATCTTTATGTGTACCAAGGACGCCCACCCGTCTGCCAAGCGTGGCGATTATGGCATATCCCCAAGGTGATTCTTGAAAACTTTTGTCCAGCAGTGGACAGTGGAGTTTTTACAGCTGTTATGATCAATTTATAATATAGGTAAAAAAATTGCAGTTCAATTGCAAAATTGGCATTACTAGACTGCTGGGGATGTTAATGGTAGTAAGCTACAGTTTAAAGGAATGTCTTCACAATACATCATCACACGGCGATGTGATTCTGCGTTTCATAGTTATTATATCTTCACAGTTTTTAAGAAATAATTTGTAAATCTGATTAGTTGTTATATTTGAAACTTACAGTCATTGGCATCCCCAATCTGAGCTAAATTTTTAAACTCATGTTTGCACCCTGTATCTAAAATAGTTGGTGTTAGTTTTGGAGCTACAACACTTGGGTGTCGTAATGAATAAATTATGTAAATAGTGCGAGGTGGGTTCTCGCTTTCTTGTAAATGATTTGGCGTTTTGCGTCTAATGGCTGCTATACCAGGTTCTCCTCGCCGCGCCGCCGCCTAACCATGTCCACTCACCGCACCAACTCTGTTAACACGCGACCTTCAACTTGAGGAAAATGAAGAAAAACTAACGTTTCTCCGGTTACAATTACATCGTACATTTCAAATAATGATAATAATCTCACACTATCAACAAACCGCCTAATTAAATATTGCTTCTAGGTGAGCATTACAGAAATCTAATTAAAAGATAAAATCACGTTTTTGTAAACATTACACGGTCTGAACAATTATACGTGCGCTGTCCGTCATCAAAACATTATGCTCATGGCTTTTTAAATTAATCCACTTTTTCCAGTGAGACTCCAGGTGATTTTCGCCAAACACGCCTCGCGTAATGTTTTCTTAATTTTGATGACGAACTGATTGGATATGGTTTCAAAACCGAAACGATTAAATTCGCATTCCGGCGAACGTCGCGGAGAAAAAGAAAAATCCGCGGCCTAAGGTGCAAACAGGGCGGGCCCGTACTTTACCGCGGCACCTCGTTCCGAAAGTAGTGACAAATGGTGGCGGCATCTTTCATCTCCTTGTCTTTTGACATTGCTACGTTTAAAAATCGACCGTATCCATCGGAAATAAGGCCGCAATCGTCCGAACTGCCGAAGCCTTAGTGATTAACTAAATGATAACGCAATAATGAAATTCGGAAATAATCGCAAATAGCTTTCGAGTGCCTCAGGGGCGGGTCGTTTCTATCAGAATTGAAAAGGGCATTGAAGTATTGCTGATACATTAAAAAGTATTTTCTTGACGGAGGCTTTTCATTAATTCATAAATATTTAAATGATACGGCAGCGGTGTTATAGCGTGTCATCGTATCGCCATTTAATGATAAATTCATAACCTTTCCAATACTCCGCGGAAGGTATGGTTAACGTGCTCATGCATATTTCTGAAATTCCCATTGTTTTATAATTGTGTGCAATCCAGTGGCTATTGTCTAAGACCGATTATTGAAATGGCGACGCATTAAATTGATAGTGCATCGTATACGATAATAGTGCTTAATATGAGATAATTACAGAGTGGAAGCTCGCTCGCACACACAGTAGTCGATGAAGATATAATTCTTCGTTGAATTAATGATGGCGTGGTGCGTGATACATCAGTTTGTCGTGCATGGAGTAGACTCCACGGGTAGGTATAGCGGCAATCACTCGTAGTACATACATAAGTGGTGCGATTTGATAGCAGTGAGCATTCACAATTTGTAGCATGCGATGCAATTCCGCTAATTGAATACACATTGTATCATTTATTATCCGACGGCGTGTTTAGTGGGTACTATTTTATTCCCTTTATGATTACGGAAACTGAGGATCCTTCTACTTGATTGGATATGTATGGTAAATTGCTCATTTTGCGAAAGCAATTTTTCATTGACCTTATCACTTTGAATCAAAGTGATAAGGTTAAAATGAATGTGGTGTTCAGCCTGGCCAAAGGTTAGGTTCAAAAAATATCACGGGTCGTGGGTGTGTCTCGCTCGAATGATTAACGCTATTTAAGATTCTAGAGGTGGAACTAACAAAGATTTCTGACGAGAAGAGTGGCTATCTAGTACCTATACTAAATACAAACGGCACTAAATAGGAATAAAATTAGATGTTTTATTGGATCCAGAAGAGAAGAAGCAGTGAAAGCGAGCGGTAAAAAATGCCTCAGAATGCATTCAGTAAACTTAACATATCTTTGCAATAATGGTAGGTTAATTCTAGTTACAAAGTTAAATAAATAAATCAATATACTGATTTATTTATTTAACTTTGTAACTAGAATTAACCTACCATTATTGCAAAGATATGTTAAGTTTACTGAATGCATTCTGAGGCATTTTTTACCGCTCGCTTTCACTGCTTCTTCTCTTCTGGATCCAATAAAACATCTAATTTTATTCCTATTTAGTGCCGGGGACCAACTCATCTCATCTCGTGGGGGCGTAGAAGTGGTCTCGAGGGGTTAGCTAACAGAGAATGGCACTATGATCGACTGCCAAGCGTGCCGAATATAGCATACCTCCTCAAAGGATGGACACAATTACCTTATTTTCACAATAGTTGTACAGACAGACGCCAACACATCAAGCTACCCCAATCTGTCCAATTTCTCCAATGGAATGTAAACCTTAAGCTTTTGTGATAAAGTTGAAAATCTATAAAAGATTTGACAGATTGGAGTAGCTGGATGTGCTGGCTTCTGTACATGCAAACCCCAAATTAATAGTGAGTAGTAATAGTTTATTTCTGTAATTGTTGACCGTACATTGATTTTTAAAATTTGTAATAAGTTTGTAAAATCCCCAAATTTTTATTCAATAGAGGAATTATTGTTATACTACTAATACTTGGTACTTGTAATTTTTATGAAAACAAACGAGCGGTATCTTGGGGTCATCGACATGGCTTATGAAATATGTCTCAAACTGCTAGTTAGCTTTCATTAATAAAATACACAAATCTGTTCTACATTCAAGACGACAGCTACCGGAGATGATTTGAATAAATAAATGCGAGAAAGTCAATAAAGACCGGTAGGACTAATTTCTCATACATTCTGTTTCGCAGATTAATATATTATGTATATTCTTGATGTATGTAAATCTTAGCTATTAATATGTCAATCACAATAAATGTAATATCAATAAAAAGTAAAATGCCATAAAAATTCCGCTTTGATGTCACTGATGGATTACGCGCGCTTAACGGATTTTATCGTAATGTAGCGGATCTTCTTTTTAGTACGTGATAGAACGATTAGAAAAGTTCAATATTTTTGCCCTTTACATTTATTCCTTTTTTTACCAGCCCGAGAATTAATTACGACTACGAGTCCTTGCTGAAATCGCTTCTGCCCCCGCCTAAGATCGCTTTAACTTCGAGCGGGATCTCTATACAACTGAAAGTTTCTTTCCACGAATTATAACAATTATGGGAAAGTGTCCCCAATTGATTAACTCTATGATTGTGTCTCTTTCCGAGGAAATGAAGTTTTATTAATACACGTCAACCACGGCACTTAATATGTATATTTAATAATGTAAGGAAGTCTTTCTATTGAAGGCTTGTTTATAACAAATGTTTTCCATTATACTGGTGTTATAAATCTTTTAGTAACAACATACATGACGTTAAGAAATAAATAAAACTATGGTTTGAACAAAAAACAAACGTCTATATTGAAGCCTTGCCTGGTTCCATACAGTAACATTTTATCACAGGGTGCGGGCGTCGTCTTTTATCTATGTCTATGTATATGTAATCCCTGTGTCGCGTGGTACTTTACAAACATATACATCCAGACTCTGAACAATTATTTATGGGTGCAGTCGTTTGTATTGTTTCATTCTTAGAATTGTTATTAAATAATCGTGCAAACTACAAATGTGATATTTAACTAACATTATTTCCTAATATCTAAAGTCAAGCATATGTAGGTAAGTGAGCTACCAAGAGACAAGCTATGCCTAGTTTGAGGCCCTTCGTTAGTCGTAATTTCCAAAAACTGTAAATTGTAAAATGACTAAAAAAATATAAAGTTATGATATAGAAACATATATATTTACAAGTATTTAGTGGGAATTAGTCTGCGGCAACTTTTCGCCTCTCTAGTACATTGTTACTGTATGAGAAATAAGAACTACTCTAATTATAAATGCATACGTTACAAACATGGAAAAATATATTTTAATACATATGTTAAGGAACTTAGGCTTTTCATCTACTTGATCGGTAGACAAGAGCAACTATTGCAGTGGGCGACAAACTTTCGCTGAAGCGCATCAATCATTAAGTAATTATCAACTTAAAACGTAGCTCATCATCATATCAATAATCATGAAGCTGATCTCCATCAGATAACCGGGAACATCCCACATTTAAGTGTTCCACCCACTTGAGCGGTGACCGTTAGCAACCGCGGGCTGTTACCACGATCACTAAACTTTAAACACCCATTATACACGTCACTTTGTACTCGATCAATTCCATCCATAATCGTGATTGTGAACTACGACTCCAACTGCCGAATGCGACTAAATTTCCTCATAATTCACTTGTTTATGAATAATTTACAACATTCCATTGCATTTTTCTTTTTCTTGTGCCCCTGCGCCTAGCGAAAGTTGGACATTAGTCTCCTCAGTTAATTATGTCACCTGTGGTCGCCATTCTTGTTTAATCTCCAAAGTTGTCGTTATTAATTCATGTCCTTCCCTTATTGACCTGTTTAAAATTGATAAGTGTCCATAGTTTCAATAATCAAATATATTGAAGTGTCTTTTTCTTCATACCATTCAGTTATTAAACAAATTTAAATTAAGCATATTTTTAAATAAGTAATATATATTATTAAAATAAAATAAAATAAATTATTACATCCATACCAGAGGGGTAGGCAGAGACAACGGATTAGCATCCAATTTATTCCAATGGAAATCCGTTGTCTCTGCCTCTCTTGTCTCGTTTACTGTCAAAATAAAATAAAATAATAATATAAAATTTCAGGCAGTTTCTACAAGCTATGTGCTTTGCCCACTGCACTTCAGCTTGGCAATTCTTCGGGCAATGTCGGTTACTTTGGTTTGTCTCGGGATCTGCATTTCAGATTCGATCTCGCATGGAAACTCCAAGCGTAGACCTCTCCATTGCTCTTTGGATGCCCCTAAGCCCATAGTGACCGACACTGGTCGAAGACTTTCGACTTGAGGCACTGGGGTATTCAGGACGGGAAGATCGTACGTCGCATCCCGAACGATGCCCGCCCTTAATATGTAGTTAATCCGTAAGTGGTCGCGTATGTTCATAATTCATTGCTTTTAGCTCTGAATACGACACGATTGGATTTTAAAATAAATGGAAACTATAATAGTATTGTCCAATTTAGGGTTGAATAAACCGATAAAGTACGCAGATAACAAACTTGAGTAGCATAAACAAGTTGCGCCTGATCTAGTAACTCGACTCCCCATTACTTGAATGCCTAACCGACCGTTCCTGTTGGTTACATACTGATTCTTATACTTATATAGTAAGAAGAATCAATTTAGAATGCGTTGGGAGATTAATTTGCATTTGGTTAGCTGATGGATGATCCCGGGGCTTGCATATTTTCGTCAACTAATTAAAATTTCGGCGTAGCTGGTAAAGTAGCAATTACCAACAAGATTGCAGATTGCAAGATACATATAAAAGGCCCGATTAATAACCATTCAAGATGAAAGGTTTGTAAAATGGTAAAAGGCATATTTATAGTAATATAATATCCTCCTAGCCGAATTCTGGCCACGGCGGCATATTATTGTGCACAAGTGTGCGCAAACGCAGGAGCCCTTTCTATTCCATCACTCTCATGATCCGATGGGATGGATCCCTAGCGCCACGACCGGAAAAAGGTCAGATAAAGGACCAACGGCTTTACATGCTCTTCGAGGCACAGGGCTATAATACCACCAAATCCCAGACTTCCGGCTGATGCTGAGAAATTTTTCTTTTTACAGGAAAGTCCCAAAATCACTTTTGTCCTGACCTGGGATTTGGACCCAGGACCTCGTTCTCTGCGGGTGAACAGGCTATCGCTAGACCAAGTAAGTTAGCTTAAAATAAAAAAATATACGTGTATCTAATATATTATATACCCTACTTCAAGATTTTACGTTCTTTAAATAAGACGTGGTATTCCGCTGTATTCCATTTCGTTCAAAGTAGGTACCTACCAGAGTAAGTAAATTAAATGTGCTCTTAAAGGCTTTACGGACTATTTTTATAAGAAAGCCGTTTAATTTATTGATTACTTTTAAAACGGATTTGAGGATACGGTATCGTGTACTTAGTGCGTAAGTGGCAATTAAGTGTTAAGTGAGGAAACGAGTTGGTAAAGCAAGTTGCGGTGCTTACGACCGATTACCGACCTGTCATTTTGCCCTGTGTATCTTGGGATTACAACTATTAAAATAATGTGAATCTTGTTTCAATATTATTAATTTTAAGGTTCACTCGATGTTGTGAACTATATAAAATACCAAACTTTCTAAAGACGATGACCTAGATTAAACGCAAAACTAGGAGGATGACAGAGCTCTGCTCTTTTTGAGGGTTCCGTACCCAAAGAGTAAATAAAACAAGACCCTATTACTAAGATCTCGCTGTCTGTCTGTCCGTCTGTCACCACGCTGTATCTCATGAACCGTCGTGATAATTAGACTGATGAAATTTTCACAGATGTATTTCTGTTGCCGCTATAAGAACAAATACTAAAAACAAAATAAAATAAATATTTAAGGGGGCTCCCATACAACCAACGTGTATTTTTTGCTCGTTTTCTCTTCGTTTGTGCTCGAACCCTTCATGCACGAGTCCGGCTCGTACTTGGCTGGTTTTTAACGTCAGCATATATTTAGCCGGAAACTTTCAGTACTGTACTGGAAAGAGGTCACAGATCTTCTCCACCCGCCCGCTACCGGCACCCAGTTCCAAAAGACTATCTATCGGTCCCTCTTGTATACTTATTTTGTTGTACCCACTCAAGAAAATAACTTTTCCAAGACATGTGACATAATCTACTAATAAGATAAATTTTACGGCCGAAATCCTCTTGGCTCTAAACTTTAAGCGTTAATCTATCATCAGCCTCATCTTATATCAGTCAATAGACGTCCAATACTGGAAAAAGCCTCCCCAAAGATCATCACAACTGCCGGTCTTGCGCTGCTTGTAAGATCGTCGGTCCACCTTGTGGGGGGACCTGCCCACTCTGCGTCTCCCGGTTCCTCACCACTCGAGAATCTTTTATCTCCAACGGCAGTCGTTTCCACGAGCTATGTGCCCATAGATTTCAGTTTGGGAATTCTTTGGGTAATGTCGGTTACTTTCGTTAGCCTGTTTTTTTGTTTCTTTTTAACTTGTAGGTAGTTTGAAGAACTTGCGCTTATTTAGTTAATTGTAAGATTGTTGTTAGGTATAATTAGGTTAATTTTGTAAGTGAGTACTTTTATTTTAACTAGTTTAGATCACCCTAATATTATAAAGGCGAAAGTTTGTGTGTGTGTATAAATGTTACTTCTTCAAGTCTAAACTGCTCCAGCGATTTTAATAAAGTATGGTATGTAGTTAAATGACACCCTAGATTAACGCGGGTAAAACCGCAGGGCACAGCTAGTTATAATATAATAATAAAATAAACAGAATTATAAACTACGACTGACTGACTCCATTCAATTGATCAGTCTCCATACTTGACTTGTCCAGAATATGAGAGGTGATCTCTGCCATTTTCCACAATGCTGCTGGGATTGTTCTCACTAGCCTAAGGAAAGATGCGGTTTTTATGCGGATGATGGCATAAAACCTATACAAGGGTGCTTTCACGAGGTTCAAAAACGCGGTAGTCGAATCCCAACAACATCCTGGAAATATAATTTCATTCGACTACTTGACCCACAAGTGGAAGGTGAAGCGAGAAACGAGCAAGTGGGTCACCTGATGGTAAGTGAGTGAGCACCATCGCCCATGGACACTCACAAAACCAGAGGAGTCGCGAGTGAGTTGCCGGCCTTTAAGAGTCAACAAACAAGTGTTGCTGACCCTTCCCCCTACCCCAATGAGCTCTAGCGACCTTACTCACACGCAAAAACACAACATTAAAATTATGAATGTTATTATTAAAGAATGTCTTCTGTAAGGTGGAGTTACTTCCCCAGTCGGGCTGCTCTTTGAGCGAAGTAACGCTATGCCCTACCTCTGTTAATTTTTATTTTTATTTATTTCGGTCAAAATATGGGACAGACAAGATTTTATAGTCATCACAATTACAGTTTCACATATTTTGTTGACAATGACATGCAACTCAAAAACCTGCAAAAACTCTGTTTATATTAAATAGCGGGAGTTTTACTTGGACAGTACAAAAAGCGTAGGTTTTTTTAATCAACACGTCGTCATCGATAATATCTGAATCGTAAATGGGTACTAAATAAAATTAAGTTTTAATTTCGAAACGCACACTTCGAAGCTGTAGAATTAATTATTGCCAAAACACTAAAACTCCATCCTCCCGTATTACTCATTCCTAAGAACGCCGACAAAATATTTACACATTAGTGTTGTAAATACAGAAACATTATAAATAATTTACGACTCGAGCCGTGTGATAAATGCGCACAAATGATCTACAACCGGTTTTTTACTAGTAAGTCTACTTGTGACAAGAAGCTATTAAAGTTTGCGCTCATATCAGCAGTAAACACAGGTTATTCTAGACGAAAGTTAATCAAATACCACCTGTGGGTATATCGGCGCCTTAAATGGCAAACGTGTTAAAATCATAATTACTTGCTAACTAGTTCGCTACTGATATGCTGTGAAGGACGTTGCGGCGATGTCGCTCGCTTTAATCCGTCACGACTCCGTCTGATACTTGACAGATTAAAGACGCAATTCTGGTAGAGATGCTTAACTGTGTTACCGGATTGCAATAGAAGGACTGTATTGTACTTTTGGCTATAGATATTTAATATATATTGTACTTTTGGCTATAGATATTTAATATATATTTTTAAAAGTCTTTTTTGAAATAAACCTTCTTTACGCACACTTGACGTGGGGAGTAAGCTGGTGAATATACTACGACAGCGTTACGAAAAGTGTGATCGGGCAAGGCGAACGGAAGTTAAGAGGGAGGTATAAGTTAGTGAAGATAGAAAACGTAATTGGCTATGAAAGAAAGAGACAGAGAAAATGTGTGCTCGCACCTCTCGCTCTTGCCCCTACAACTCTCTCTACGTTTTGTATATTACTGTTGGATACAGAGAGGGAGGTGCCAGCACATATTTTCTTTGTCTGTTTCTTTCATAGCCAGTTACGTTTAAAGTTTTAAGAACACTCGTTTTTTAATACTCACTCACATTCTTTTTTGTATGTCATGTATACAAAAAAGAATGTGAGTGAGTATTAAAAAACGAGTGTTCTTAAAACTTTCACGTTTAAAGTCAGCCTAGAAGGATTTCATTACTTAATCGGTCTATAGAGGAGGCTCAAGTCATCTAGAAAATAAGGTAACAAACTGAAACCCGCACCAGAGCAGCTCAAATGGAAGTTCAAACGTCAGGTCAGGGTGGTTCCTGACGCGGAGATGCATAAGAGGGTCGGTTTTGAGGAACGTTTAGTGTAACAGTTACTCTATGTTTATGCTCAAAGTCGCGGGCTGCTCGTCCGATTGAGGTTTGTGTCACGAGAGATTTTTATAACATAAATTAGTTCCAGGCAATTCCTGATAGCATCATCTGGATTATTCCCGGGACGTTAAAAACTGGGACTCCCACAGATATTGAGTATTGTTAATACACATTACGAAGATAAAATTGAACCAATTTTACATTTGTAACATTAAGTTTTTCTTTAAAATAAATTGTATAAATTGAAGTGCGTGTGGGAATCGACATCAGGGGTTCTACCGGCTAAGTCGCCGAACATCGATTTCTTAAATAGCGTTCCAATAAAAAAAGGTTAAAAATGACTTAATTAATCGTTCAATCGGCTTCCATGAGCACATGTGACGTCATAAATGGTCCAGAATCGATTGTTAACGTTGAAGCCGATTTAACGATTTGTCAAGTCATTTTTAACCTTTATTTATTTGATCGCCATTTAATTCGCCATTTGGTTCGAATCCCGGTAAGTGCAAATATTTGTGTGATGAGCACGAATATAGGTTTCTGAGTCATGGATGTTTTCTATGTATTTAAGCATTTATCTATCTATATAAGTATGTATATCGTCGCCTGGTACCCATAGTACAAGCTTTGCTTAGTTTGGGGCTAGGATGATCTGTGTGACATTGTCCCAAGATATTTAAATCTAAACTCAAAACTGGGAAATTATTGATCTGTATACAGTAGCACAGAAGTGTGTAACAGTATATTTTATTTTTTAAAACAACCGCGAATCTTAGACTAGAAAGCCGGTATGAGAGTTCTCTTAGAGGGTCTCCACGTCCAGCATTTCTAAGAAGCTCCCACAGAAAAACTTAGCTAACACTAGCTCTCAGAGCTTAAATAAAATAGAGCTGAACTTGAACATCATAACTAACGAGGTGGATTAATAATTTGATTTACAACATACGTTTAATTCAGCGTTGAGGAAGTAGATAATCCCACAAAAATAGAAATGCTTATATGTAAAAACTTAATAACGTAGTCTAATGTTATAGTGGTCTGTGGTATCTTAACACTCTAAACCACTTGGTTGATTGAAGCTTGCGGTTTGCCTGCTCACAACCGTGACTGAGTAATATTTATGTCCCGAGTATTTACAACGATCATCTAATAAAATTGACATCTTGTTGTTGATTACATGCACATCACTATACCTAGTAATAAATAATATCTATAATAATGTTCTCGTTATCGAATCTCAGCCTCACAGTCACTTTCTACTCACAAGTGTGTGCGCAAATAGAGGAGCTCTTACTATTCCCTGAAACGCAAAACCCCGTGGTTGCATCATTCGTTTAACAGTTCATACGCAGATAATGTTCAAAACCTGGGGTCTTCTTCATCATCACCATCATATCAGCCGAAAAACACTGCTGGACAAAAACCTCTCCAAAAATTTCCACAATTACCGGTCTTGCGCTACCCGCATCTAACGGTTTCCAGGGACTCTCAAAAATCATCGGTCCATCTCGTAGGGGGTCTGCCCACGCTTCGTCTTCCGATTCGTGGTCGCCGCGTAGAGAACCTTTCTGCCTCAGCGGCCGAAGGCTCTACGAGCTATTTGTCCACTTCATCTTGGCAATTCTTCGGACTCTGTGGGTTACTTATGTTCACCTGCGGACCTCAACATTTCTGGCAGGGAAACTCCAAGATTAGCCCTCTCCATAGAGCATAGAGCTATCGATAAGCCGTCTGCCAAGCATGGCCATTATCCCTATCCACTGTGCAACGGGATTGCCAGGGAACCTAATAAAAGATATTTACATACATACATACATAGACTCACGCCTGTTTCCCAGAGGGGTAGGCATAGACAACGGACTTCCATTTGTCACGATCCTTGCATACCTCTTTCGCTTCGTTTACTGACATAATATTCTTCATACATGCTCGCCGGTTTAGGGTACTTCTGACCTGACCTTTCTTAAGTACGTCTCTGATTTGATCAGAGAATGTTCTACGAGGTCTTCCCCATCCGGTTGTACCATTCACACAGGCCAGGTATACTTTTTTTGTCAATCTTCTTTCATTCATCCTTTCTAAATGGCTACATCCTCCTTCATTCTCTTTAAAAGATATTTGTCCCCTCACCTGATTGCGGGCGGTATTTGTCCAGCAGTAGTCTTCTTTGGACTGATGGTCATAATAAATATTTTTTTATTAGGTTCGATAGCAGTCCCCTAGCACATAATATTCTCTCTATATAATACAATATAAATACTTACCTAACAATTTTACAAAGTTTCGTTGTCTAATTTAAACCGGGATAATATTCAATTATAAATGAAACTGAGTACAAAAGAAAGAACTTACAATTAATCAAAAATAAAGACATACTCCGTATGGCATAAACACCTAATAGTTACGAGTAAGCCAAAGTGGTAATGACCTCATAAGCCGACATAAACAATTTGTCGACGCAGGTATCAAAATCTTTAATTGGACGGTACAAAATCTAATCAAATTTTATTGCCTGGCAATATACAGCTAATCAAAGATAAACATAATTTCGTAATCTCGCGATTGTAACATGTTTTATTCATTATTATAATTGTTTTAATGACGCGCCTGTTACAACCTAAACTTGCCAACTTTAAATAGCAGCCATCATAAAAACGTATTGATTGGTATTTTAATGTGATTAAAAAATTATATCTTAATCCTTCAACGTTGGATATTGAAATATTGACATTTAATTTAGCTACGCTATAACGATAACTTTCAATAGTATCTTCCAACCTACAAATTCCTTTACTTCTTACAGTAATGCTATTTATGCAGCTATTTTTGTATGTACAGACGCCAGCACATCTAGTTACCCCAACCTATCAAATTTCTTATATAGATTTTCAACTTTATCACAAAAGCATAAGGTTCACTTTCAATTGACAACATTTCAAAACTGACACCACCTTAAAACAAAAATACCATTTCTTTATTTTTGTATCCTGAGTTCAAATATATTTTCTTTATATTTTTTTATTTCTTCTTTTCTGAGGAAAAAAATAAAAACTAAAAAAGGTGTGATGACGTCACTTATACGGCGGACGAGGTAGTTTCCTTTGCCTAAGCATTCCAATGTTTTAAACGAAAACATTAATGTCAAACAAGACATGTCAAATTGTCAATTGTCACTCACGGTTTAACTCACCGTTTAAAATTTTGAAACTTTCATGGCAACTTAATGAAACATAATATAAGGATAATACCACTGGAAACGAATTTTATATTGACGATTTTAATTTAATCTGAAATTGAAAACATTAAACAAATGTAAACAAGTTTAGGCGTCAACGAGTTTGACAAGACAGTGATTTTTTTTGACGGATTACATTAAAGATAAGATCGATGGCTATTCCACCGTATGTATGACGTCATTTGCCGCTTACGTCTTTTTAGAATACATCGAATTTCAAAGTTGAAATTATGAATGAAAAGTTCATAATTTCGCAAAAAGGAAAAATATGGGTGCGCTAGTTTTGGATTTACCTTTAAATAATGCAATAATACATGCCAGTTAAAAATATGAAATGTTGTCAATTGGGGATTGGGGTAGCTTGATGTGCTGGCGTCTGTACTTAAGGACTTCGGAAGATCGGCACTGCAGAAATGTAGTATTAGATGAGATAGGGCCATTTTTTATGCCAGTACGGATTTTTTTTAAAAACTAAAAATATACTAACAAATATTATTGTACATTTTCCGTATGTCATATGAAAATAAAAAAGATTATTACTACCAAGTCGGCCACAAATGCATACACCTCAGTCCACCGCATGCAACACACGTGGTATCACGATATGTGTTCAGGAGCTCCACACCCATAACACATATCATCAGCCTGCTATCGTCCACTGCTGGTCATAGGCCTCGCACAAACGTTACTGTAAAGGTACTTGGAATGTCCGTGAATGTTGGAGATCTCTCAGAACTCTTATTTATTTTTGATCTTCTGACAAATGATCTGCCAAATTCACGGACATCCATTTGGAAGGGTTTGCCGTAGTCACCGCGTTTTGCATGCAAGTTGGCGACCGCAGTTAGGTTAGCTAGTACACAAGTGGCGCTGCTGCCCGGCTCGTAGGTTACGTGTAGGCCGTAAACCAAGGCTTGGCTCCACACCCAGAACCACAATGTTTACAAAATTATCTTATTTTATCACCTAAAAGTACATTCCTAGTCGAAATGTTTAGCGCTACCAGTTGTATGTTATTAGAACTAAAGCCTACGGAGGCGGTAGCATTCGATTTTCTAAATTGTAATGGGTTTGTTTATAAAAAAACTCGATCAGCACTATGAAATAATTATGCGCCATAGACAAACGGTAAAAAATGGAGAGCAGAGGCAAAAAAGCAGATCAACTTTACCGCTACACCTCACTAACAAGCTACTTCTCTCATTTCACTTATTTACGTGCACTTTTATCATCTAGTCACTTTTCTCTTATACAACCTTTATTTGGTAATACCCGCATTACCAAATAGTTACCTACTGATGTGGTGAAGCATGGAAAAGCCGGATTTTGGGACGTTTTGTACAGACGCCAGCACACCCAGCTACCTCAATCTGTCAAATTTCTTTTATAGATTTTTAATAAGGTTCACTTTCGATTGGACAAACTTGACAGATTGGGGTAGCTTGATGTGCTGGCGTCGGTACAACTGTCGTTCTACGTCAATATATGAAGACGTAGGGAGCTTGTCCGATTGGGATAGAAAACCATGTCAACAAAGAAGTATACGGCTATATTGTAGCTGTTACCGTAACTTATAGATATGTGTACTCACGCCTGAACCGTCCCCAATTCATTCTTAGCTCTAAGAACCTTACACAAGAGCACCACCTTACAATCCTATGGCTGCATGTCTTTATGATAAAGAAATTCACCTGTCCAGCAAATCTTTGATTAAAAAATACTATCTAACGCCCTAATTCTCGATCAGTTAGGCTCTCATACAGTGGAACCTAGTAAAAATTACTCGGCCCTGGACTACGTGCGAGTGTGGGTCTTGTAATTAGCTATCGTTTTATTTACTTCAGCCATTACCCTGCTTGTATTTTGAAGGACAACGTTTACGTACCTATATTTAACTAACCAAATGCTGGCAAGATGCTGGTAAATGGCTGTATAATGGTCTTCCTCAAAGTTCCATGTTTGCATCATGAAGAGCAATGGTTATTCTTAAACGTAATTAATCAGGTTATGAATGGTCTTGATGATCAAATTCAATCCAGCTAATGTATTGTGGGCGCGCGAGTCAAATGACTAACGACATTCGCTTTATTGCATGCCAACGAAACGCCTTTGTTAATAATAACTTAGTGTTCGGCCGCACTTTCGGTTCATCAATCTCAACAAAACAATGCTTTAAATAATTACACTGGCGAAACTAATCGTGACCATGCGCCGCCAATAAAAACTTGACTACAATGCAATTATCCGATTACACACATAAAACTGTAATAACAAGGTGGTGCCTGAAATAAGACCATTTAACAATATTGTCTCTGACCAATCGGCGCGTGTTGCTGAATGTGACTCGGCACGCACGTCCCCGCGCAGCGGGACGCGACGCGACGCGACGGCGCGGCGACGCGGCGTGGCTCATGTCACTGCGCACCATTTACCGCGTGTTATTGCCGCCTCACACGACTTTACCGTAATTTGTACGAGCGTAAAGAAGGCGCTCGTTTATCGTGAAAGCCACGAACAAAAGCGCTTACGCCTCGTCTTAATTAATATGATTAATGAGCCGAGGCCGCGGCTCGTTTTTGAACTCACGTTACTGTTGTAATCGAGAAATAAATTAATTTTATTAGTAGTCCTTCCTAATAGAATACGAGTGTCGAGGGCCGGTCTCCCAAACGACTCAAAGATGTTACTGTATTTTCCCGGTTCGTTAAATTTCTTTAATTTAAAAATTGGGCGTTAAAACTCACCGATTATAATTTAAATTTATGACATTATGCATAATATAAAAAGGAAATTGTGACGCGTTATAGTGGGGCGTCACTAACAAGGCAGATATCTGAGAGCACCTTAATAACTTTAACTATAATTTCATTCCATTAAAATAATTATTCTATCAGAACTACTACACACCATCACCTTAGTTCAATTAATATTAACATAATATTATTGAAGCTACTAAATGATGTACTATGTCTATCGGTACCTACTCACATGATGGCTTCAAAAGTGCGAGATAAAATAAAAAATAACGCGAAACTATTAGGAGGATTTCGCGGTAAAACAAATAGTATTCGCGCAGACGTGTGATCCTTTCAAAACACATAGGTATCTATTTATTTTCCCATGTTTTTAAACTAACGCCGTCGAGGTAGAAAACAAATGATTCAGAACCTTATACATATAAACACAGGGTTCAGTTGTGAGATAGCAGTGTTGACGCCTCGGGCCGAGATCGTGGCAGAGATAATTAGAGGCCGCGGCTCTGTGGGAGCCATAAAAACGGCAAATTGACCGGCGGGATAACCAGAAAGGCACAATGTGTTAGATAATAATTTCCAAATTACAGGTTATGTTGGTTCGCGAGCGAGACTCGAGCAGGTCTTTTTTCTTGAACGCCGACTGAGGTGCTAAGGGCAGGCTAATTATTATTTGGGTATCAGAGCGAGGATTTTAGTGCAGCTGCTACCTGTATAAATATTTATTATTAAAAAAGATCAAACGCCAATTTCGTCGGAATCCAATTTTTATCAGCCAATTAATATAGCTACGAATAACTCATCACTGGGGATTAAATCACACGTCCGCTCGCTACAAGGAAAATATGTTTAATCACAATTAAACACTAATTTAATTGTTTTATACCGCACATAAATTAAATTGATACAATTGATTTAATAACAAATATGTTAAATGTTAAATTCAATAACCTATTACGATATTATGCGATTTATTCATCATCGTCATAATCAACAGCATATCAGGCAAAAGACGCTCACTGCTGGACAAAGGCCTCACCCAAAGATCTCCTCTCTTACCCGTATCTAGCGGCTTTCAGCGACCTTCACAAGATCATCGGTCTATCTTGCAGGGGCCTGCCCACGCTGCATCTTCCGGTTCGTGGTCGCCACTCGAGAACCTTTCTGACCCAGCATACGTAAGTTTTACAAGCTATGTGCTCTGCCCACTGCCACTTCAGCTTGGCAATTCTTCGAGCTATTTCAGTTACTTCAGCCCGCCTGCGGATCTCAGCATTTCTGATTCGATTTCGCAAACTCCAAGCATATCCCTCTCCATTGCTCTTTGGGTGACCTTTAGCCGTCTAATAAAGCCCAGTGAGCGACCATGTTCCGTAAGTCATCACTGGAAACACACACTGGAATTCGACCAGTGCGTGTTGCCAGACCGCAGTGTCTCAAGTCGAAAGTTCGTATTTGAGACGATGTTTAGCTGTGAGCGAAGTGTTACTTACCTACTTAAATTTATCATGTATACTTGTGTCAGTATTGTTCAACCGCCCAGTAGAACCTAGCTTAACGACTGAAGAACACCAGCACTACAACCGGAACCGACAGCTTAACGTACCCTCCGAAACACGGAGATGCTTAGAAATTAAACCACATCAGCGTTCACCCAACTATAGACTGACTGAACGCCTAGGTCTAAAAAAAAATTACCGGTATGTAAATGATTACCGAGGTTCTAACCTCGGCGATCATTTACTCCGTATTTTTTTGGTTATCTCGGTAAATTTTTTTTGAATGCCATTGATTGTTAATCAAGGAGGTTTTCACAGCTTCACCAGGCGAGCGTGGGCTCAAGCCCTCATTAGGGACCGGTAAGACCAATGGGCTATGGTTATTAAGTTGCCCACAGAAATATATAAATAGAGCCATTTTATTGAATACAATGTTCGGTATTGTAAATATTAAAACTACTTATTTAAATATGAATTTAAATAAAACAAGTTGAATAGTGTGGAACATTTAAATAATGATTAAGGACCAGTTGGTAAAGCCAAATGCCCACTGGGTGGTTTGATCGCCTCTGACACTAGTGACCCACAAAAATAGACAAACTGAGCTGGAATATATTCTTATAATTTTACAAATGCAAAAAAAACAGTAAAATTTAGGTAATAACGCATACTCCATGGGCGCTTAAATTCCGGGTGTCCATTTATTTTTGTTTTGTGTAAGTTTGCGTCGAGATATTGTAAAATATTCTACATGGCATCCTTTGGCTTGCCTATTTGCATAACATTTTTTGAATATACTTTGGTAATAATTTAAAATACAAAAATTTACACTTACTTATTCTGCTTATTGTTGTTCTACTTCAAATCTAGTTTCTTTAGTATATTCAGCTCTTTCTAAACTCCAAAATACTAGGCGACGCGTTTCACTAATCTTGAATTATAATTAGACCCACAACTAAAAATTGGTATTCAACGTAAGCAAGACTACCAGTAAAGATACTGGTACACCATTTATACTTTTGCATTTAAAGTTTAGTTAAACGTTTCGTTTTTAATTGTATCTACTTATATTTTAACATTCGTTTTATATATATTTATAGATATATTTTGCAATTAATAAGTACAGACTACAGTACATCTGTGGCTACAGGCGACAGCACATCCAGCTACCCCAAGCTGTCAAATTTATTTTATTGATTTTCAACTTTATCATAAAAGCATAAGGTTCACTTTCAATTGGGGAAATTTGACAGATTGGGGTATCTCGATGTGCTGTCGCCTGTAGCTACTAACTTTATTCTGTGGAATAGATTCTAAATTCAAAGAATTTAGAATCTATCTTTATCATAGACATTTCAAAAAGCAAAATTCAATGAAATGTTCATATATTTCAGTATTCGACATTATATCATACAAGATTCAAATATATATCTAGTAGTAGCTAGCAGCCACCTAGACACGTATAAAAATTAAATTTGGAAGGAACCTATTACCTATATTAATAAAATAAAAAGAAATCTGTGTTCTGTGACTATGTAAAAGTGGATCTTTGTAGCCTTGGTTTCCCATTCAACTAATTATTTTTACAGAACAATGAAAAACATAATAACATAATATGGGTAAAGAAAGTAGGATTTATCTCATTTTGTATTACTACCGGTACCTGTGTATGAAGTTGATTTCATCTACACTTTTTCTTGTAAAACGTTTTAACGTACACGTTAATTGTAGACTAAAAATAATAATAATAATAATAATAAAATGTTTATTTCTCCTCACAAAAAGATTTTACATTAATAGGTACATTACATTTATGTTACGTTTTTATATTAATCTGAATTTGTGAGGAGCTGGTGTCTCATGTAGCTTAATCCTGTATTACAGATCACCAGGCCCTCACCCCTAGGTTAAATTACAGAATTGTTAAAAGCATAATCCAAAACAAAGACAGTTTAAGTGTATCATATTTATTAGTTACATACACCTTCCAAGCCCTCTATGTTAAAGATACAGCTTTATTCACAAATCTAGGTATTTATCTGTAAGACCACTGCATGCTCGATCTAAATAAACGATGCAACAAACAAAACAATACCAAGAACCAAAGTAAATACAAAAACCTCGCAACCCAATCAGCGTGTGACAAACAATTAAACAGAGAGACACCATAATATATGGGAGATATCCCCCAATTCACCGGCGGCTTGTAAGACAATCGATGTGCGGCGCGCGGGGAGCGGGGCAGCCTCACCGCCATTGGCTGGAGCACGGGGGCGGAGCCCCACGCCTTCTCTGGAACTTCTAGATTAATGTTTTGTTAAAGGGAGCATTATCTCCTCAGATGTGATGAAATATGCGAGCTACAGCATCCGACACGCTAATGCCGCTCATGAATCCATCCTCGTTATTACAGAGCAAGTGCTCTATTTAGCCTCTATTGGGCTGATTTAATGGCCATCAAACATGTTTATGGCAATTACCTACTGTTCACTAATAATAATATCATGATGGTCAAATTTTGGCCATTGTAGTCTCGATGGAGACTAGCCTATTGCGCGGGACTTATTATAGTGCACAAGTGCGTGCGCAAACACAGGTGCCGTTTCTGCTCCCTACTCCTACCCTAACTAGCCTACTAACTAGTGACGGCTAGCCGATATGACTGGAAAGAGGTCAGGTATAGAACCGACGGCTCTGTAGCATGGGGGTTCACCAGCGTCAATTTCTAGATACTGGACTGATAACTAAGAATTTTCCTTGACACTAAAATGTTGCTACCACTTTTAGGTCCGATCCGTGATATGAAGCTAACGCCTCATTTTTTGAGATTGAACACGCTAATGTTATACCAACGAGGTAGACAACTCATTACTAGTACTTATGTAGCGTTTTCTACAAAGAGTATGATAATGTGTAATGTTAAGAGTGTATTTTTGTTAGGTTTCGAGGATTGAACGTCCCTTAGTATTAAATTTAATTTTTACAGCACTATTCGCAATGCTAAACGCAAATCTGATCTCATACTAGTTTTAAAGGTGTTCCCAATACGATATGATTTTTCACATGCAACTGTGAACATATCAGTCGGCCATGTTTCGAGAAGACAAAGCCGATGGATGACACCTACATTATCGGAAAGGGTCAGCAACGGAATCCTAAATTTGATCTGCCAGTGTGTATCTTTCGTAGCGTAACGCAGAACACCTACCCCGGATTGGTAGATGGTGCTGGTTCGAGACTCGCCGGATGATAAAATTTATGATTTCTCATTTTTGTGAGTGGCTGATGGTGATGAGTGGCTTGTACTATGGAAACTAGATAACTGATATAGGTACTACTTTTCATTTGTAAATGCATACTTATAAAGATAAATACAGCCAGAGTCTGGACAAACATGTTCATGTACACCATTAAGTCCGCCTTTGTACAATTCTGTGCAAGAAGTTTTTAAATAAATAAATAATATCTGTCCTGGGTGGGAATCGAACCCACGACCTCCGGCGTGAAAAACAAGCATTTGCCAACCACGCCAACAGGCCCGTCAATATACCTATGTCGTGTGAATTTCGGTAATAGCTGGTTTAATCAAACTGACATGTAATTTGTACCGTCCTCATGCCCATAAAAATATACACTTGCAAGAAGGATAATATAAACGATACTGTAACGATGCCTGTTGGTCTACTGGTCAGTGGCCCAGACTGCTACATTTGAGGTCGTGGGTTCAATTCAGACCCGGGACAAATTTTGTGTGGCGGGCTTTGATATTTATTCGTGTCTGGATGTAATTTATCTAGGTATAATATGTTTCTATTTAGAAATATATACCTAAGTAAGTTTATCAGTTGTCTGGTCACCATAGTACAGGCTCTGCCTTATTTGGGATTAGATGGCAGGGTGTTGGTTGTCCCAAGATATTTATTTTATTCCTTTATTTAATCAAATTCCATGCACCAGAATGATATCTACCCAATACGTGTTTAAGCCTCCAAGGATTATTCTCAGGAAATGCTAACTCGTCGAGTGCTCGAATGCAGTGTGAGTGTAGTCGCATTTGCCTGGACATATTGAGATATGGGCTATGCAAATAGCATCCCGGCTTGATTAATTAAACTGCCAATGCAGAATTAACACGATATATTAATTCTGTATTTTGAGACATGTTTTTTTCTAAAGTAACACCTAATGTCAATATGTTTATGGCTGTAAGTTGTTAGTTCTATTTTTCGTTTCAACGGTTCACCAAAAAAGAAATACATTTATTTCGTAGCATTCCATGGATATGGACCGGAAGACGCAGTGTGGGCAGGCCGCCTACAAATTGATCTAGTTAGGGTCGATGGAAACCGCTGGATACGGGTAGCGCTAGACCGGCAATTATTATTGTGTAGATCTTAGGGAGAGCCTTTGTCCAGTAGTGGACGTCTTTCGGCTGATATGACGATAACGATTCTATGAACTAACCGTGTGGGTGCCGCCGGGTACATAGTGTTGTTGTAGAAAGCTTGAGAGTTCAGACTCCCGTAGGTAGTCTGAGTCCCAGATTAGGTTCAGAGCCTACACTGTCTCGCACAACACGCATACATGTGAAAAACTGAACGGGTTTCAATATATTTTTTCCGTTACAAAATAATTGTAAGTAAGTAAATATGCTATAGGTACTAGACTGGCAATTGTGGAGATTCTTGGGAAAGGCCTTTGTCCGGCAGTGGACGTCTTTAGTAATTGGAGTAAATAACAGTAGAAAATGTTAAAATAATTCATATAAAAGATAAACATTAACTAAATACAATGGTCGTCAATCATCAGTCAAGCATCAAGTCATGGCAATGCTGTCAACCTTTTAGGGTATTCTTCCCAGCATTGCCATGTTGAATATGCCATGCTTATTATTCTTTGGCCAAAAAAATACCAAAACTATTAGTAGTACCCGCGTAAGAGAATTTGTTTCAGATAATATCTGAAATTCATTAATTCCCAACTCAATTACATCATAAGAATATACGTTAATTAAAGAAATGTCTTATGATGGTATACTTCTATACTTAAGTATCTTAGAATTAAGAGTGTTTTTTCATAATGTGTTACTTTTTTGCCACGATGTGTTCAATTTCACTTCGCAACAGGGACTGTTCACGTTATATGTATAATCAAGCAGAGATTCCACATAGTTACCAACATCACCAATCTTCAGCTCTAAGATTGTTTATCCACCAATTTCTCGAGACGGGACCAATACAATTGTGTTTGTCAATGATAAATGGTCGCGCGCGGTGCTTTTCATCTCCTATGGTCAAAGGCGCCGCCGGCGACATACGACGAGCAATTTTATATTCTAATATGTTAGATATAGAGCTCCTTCCCGGGTGGATATAAATAATTACAACACAGGACTAAATGATACGGTACTAATCAAGGCCGGGAATAAACGCGGATAATGTGGTTTAATATCGTTTCAAAGATCCTTTCGGCGGGTAGTCCCATTGAGCTATAATGAGTTTATTCAGAGTTTTAATCGAATGAATCGTGGTAAGCAAATAGTGTTTCAAAGGTAACCGAGGTCGGTGGAGTCAGTATTTTCAATTTATTTCATTGGAAGGTATAGACGCGTCCGTCTAATAATAATTCATTTGATGTTAACTTCAGACCATGCAGTCAAATTGAGTTTATTGATGCATTAGGATGATTTACTACCAAGAAGTTGTGTAGAAGACACTGAGTTGTTATTCATTTTTGATCAGCGACTTACAACCGGCGAGTCAATTTCAACATCTTTGAATTTTGTTAAATTCAATGAATGTTGAAATTGACTTACCGGTTGTAACTCGCCGATAAAAATTTCAGACAATATAAGTCCATAAAAATGTTGAACCCATAAAAGATTCAAACTATTTTCTTAAAAACTACGGTAGTGCCATAATGTACCGACGAAAGAACTATTTAAAATAAAAATCATCACGGTACATTAGAATAAATTTAATGACAACACACATTAGGTAGTACGAAAGTTAATGTGTTAAGAATCAAATGGACTATGGCACACAATAGCGGTAGGTGTGGCTATGAAACTCGTTAATTCGGCATGGCATAGCGCCGCGACACGCGTGACATCGCCGCAAAGAATACAGCGTGTTAGATAAAAGATTAACGATGGACCACCACGAGTGCACAATCTACCTCTTTGCTCGTTGGTTTTCAATAAACTTTCTCTGTGCTCTATGGCTATTACTTTGTGTGGGCGGAATGACTAGAAAGAGTTAACTTTGAAGTAAAATACATTTTTAAGCTAATTGTGTAATGCAACTTTCCAGAAGTTGTAGCGTACTTGGTAACTTTTTAAGTCTATTTATACACTAAATTCATATAGACAACCATTGGAAACTAGACTGTGTTGCAAAATACAACTACGTCAATGACAGAAAGGTAGTTGTTGTGTTCATGAATCGTCAAAAATGTACAAAAGAATAGTAGTATATGTAATGCTTAATTTGTATAATATTGCGATATAAATATGCTTAGTTTACAACTTCTATCGATACTTATCGAGGCAACCATTTGATTAACTAATTCCCTTGTAATGTTGCGGGTTCTTAACATTAAGTAAACGGTTACGAAAATATGGGAACATTTTACACGATCACGATCCTCGTGCTGGAGCTACAACAAAAATAAGCTATTCGTAGAAAGCATTAGAATATAAGCATAGTCATGAGATAAAACTTGATGCAAGATAATACATAAAATCAGTGTGTTATTTTATGTGAGTGTTGGTCTTGTAGTAGCGTGTTGTGCTGGTAATGTAGGTAATGAGGTCCGTCATTCAAACCCCGTGCAAAGAAACATTGATATTCGGAGTTTCCTGTTAAGAAAAACCTCAGTAGAAGTTCATCAGTCTTTAAGTTGATTATTAATATGGATTAGGTATGTTTAAATATAGTATAAGTTTATTTACAATAGTAGCGCTAAACAGAAGGTATTCTAACTTCACGTGGAGGTAACTAAACACACTACGTCTTAGAAATAAAACCCTCGCAAAACGTAGATCATTCACGTATGCTGATTTAATTCACAAATCAATAGACGATGAGAATAGTTAGTCTAATAGCTAGTCTTACCTTTAGGATTTTTTTGCTAGCCCCTATTCCTTCCATTTTTCCACTGACAACATATTGCATGTACTGTAGTACGTTTCTTATTGGGATGTCTTTATTTATAGTACCTTGGTTCTGGATATGTTAAATATAGGCAGTCTATCCTATTGGCACGGCGCGGCGGTGCATTCACAGAGTTTATGCAGCATTGACTCGTTTTTTTTCTCACAGTTCCTGCAGACGACGGTCACCGTAGCCTAGTTGGTAGTGCTCCTGCCTACGAAGCTGGTGGTCCTGGGTTCGAATCTCGGTAAGTGTAAATATTTGTGTGATGAGCACAAATATTTGTTTCTGAGTCATGGATGTTTTCTATGTATATAAGTATCTATCTATCTATATAAGTATGTATATCGTCGCCTGGTACCCATAGTACAAGCTTTGCTTAATTTGGGGCTAGGACGATATGTGTGACATTGTCCTTAGATATTATTATTAAAAAAACAAAAAAAAAGATTGTACTGTTGGTGCAAAAGTGGCCGTGAATGCTCTCTATAAGTCTAATGAAATTATATAATACCTCCATAGGATAATAGTCCAGCTCTTGTAATAGGTATATTGCACACCTAGCAGAGGCGTTTTGGAGACTCATAAGAAAATCATAAGCCCTTTATAGAGATTTTTTTAATGAAGTCGAGTGCTTAAATTATCAGTAACTAGAGTTTGTATGAAAAATTTAATCGAATACATAAAAATATTGCCATATTGATATACCCAATCCGATTTTTATTTTGATCTTTATTTTGATCGGTCTGTAATTTCATTTCTGCCTAACAACTTTAGGGACAGTTACAGACTTCGATGGATACTTGCAAATATGTGAATTTCTATTTGAATATATAACAAAAGCTTTGGATATTTTTATTGCCAGTATATATCCTATTTTAATCATCTTGCAAACGTATCGTATTCAAAGGTTAATAATCTAACGGTCACGACATAACCACAAGACTGATAAAATATCTGTTGATATGCAAATGTATGGTGTTGGAGTAAAATTTATAGTGGCGTGGTCACAATGGTGGGCAGACCTGCGCGCGCGCATGCGGGTGCTGCGAGCGGGTTTATTGCCAATTACTATTTATTGCCATTTTTATATCATGTTGTGCGTATTTAGCAAACACTGTGTTGTGTGGTTAGGTTGTTTGTGTATTTCTGTAACATCTTCGTTGTTTTGAAATCGCATTGTTGATCGAATGAGATATTTTCGATAGGGCAAGGCTAGCCACTCAGCTTGAGATATTTTAGTGTACTGGACGAATATATTATTAATTCATATTATCCATAATATAATTATTTATTTACGAAAGAAAAGTAGTACCTATATGTAATATATGAGTTATCTGGTTTCCATAGTGCAAGCTCTACCTAGTTTGGGATCAGATGACCGTGCGTCTATAACAACTGAGAACAAACAGACATGATCATGCACTCAAATATCTGTCCTGGATGAGAATCGAACCCACGACCTGCAGCGTGAAATGCTAGCATTTACCAACCACGACAACCGGCCCGTCAGTTACAATTCGAAATATCGATTATATTTTTATTTTTATGTGATTCTAATAACCCTGAACAGAAATGTCTGTGAGTCGAATGTTGCACGGGTTAAGTCCCTCGCGTTTTAGAGATTTATCTCTTTAGTATCTGAATATACCAAAGATAAGTCGCTACCAAACTTTAAGCTTTTTTCAATATTACTGTAAATTTTTGAACAGCCAATTTGGAAGAGTTGCGTTATCCAGTTGTGTGTATGGATCGCCAAAGAAATTCATCACAACACTTGTACTCTCTGAAATATCCTAATAGTGCAAACAACACAAGTAAATATCCCGAGTATTCATTATTAAAATTATAAGTCCATACACATACAATTTAAAATTGAGTTCGATTCGTAGAACAAACGATCCGACAAGAATCAACATGATAAGTTTTACTAAATTACAGTTGTCAGTAAAGTGCCGTACCTAAACTGTCTTCTTAAATCGACGTTAATATAAAACCGTCTTAACCCCTGTAATTAGCGCTCATCCCGCCCGGCCGCCGCCAAATGGTCTGCCAGCAATCAATTAAAACAATATTTGAAATAGTGCTCCCAAAAAAATTAAAAGGAAGTTCTCAGGCTATAAACATCGTGTATTATGTGAGTTGGGGTGTTACTACCTCCTTCCCTCTTATAGTGCTGTCTCTGTTCACGTGCGCCGACACGTCTACGCGTACCATATTACCGCGGACGATGCGAGCAGAGATAAATTATGAGCGCGCCGCGTTACCGCCAAAGCCTTGTTTGAGAGAACCAAAGTAATTAACTTCGACTTAGTTTAGCATTATGGCTTTGAAATTATCTTTACCATAACAAAAAATAATGCATCGTAGCATGAAACTAACGTAGCCCGCTACGGCGTAGCACATTTGACATGTAAGCTGAGAAAAAATAAAGCCCTTTTATTGATTTTGAGATTGGTTTATTTCGTTTGTCCAATCTTAAGTATGAAACCGGTTGAAATGAATACTTATTATGAAAAGTTTATACAGACTGATATTGTTAAGTCATGTAGGATATATTGTATGGTCCAAATCCAATGTTACACTATTATAGTAGGTATTCAACGGATGACTGATTTATTTTAAATTAAGAAGTTGATAAAATTTATAACAACAGCATTTAAGACATAAAAGTAAATGTGATAAATATTATATATGTGATAATAATTAGAATGAATTATACGCTTCTGTATTTCTCTATAATTATGTTGTGTCTAATTAATTGTAAAAGCAATTAAACAGGCAAAGAGACAGTGCCAAAACGTAAACGAATAAGAATATCTGTTGCCGTCAAATGACAAATATGTGCTACAAAAATTAACATTCATACATTTGCGTGCTCTCATTATGAAAATTACTTGTTATCTTTTTTATAACTATATTGATTTGAATACTCATTTAATCTCAGCTTATTGGTCTAAAGATATACACAAAATCCTATCAATGAAGGCTTTATTTCTAAGGGGTTTATTTTTAAACATATCATGTGATTGGTACAATTAATAATTAGCTCAATCTAGCAATTACTTTTTGTGAATGTAAATAAATTTTGTTGATGTAGATTGTCTCGAATGAAAATGTAACTTAGTTCTTGGAAGAGTGTGAGTTTATCGCTTATACAGAAGTTTGTAAGTTGCACCACCGCCGATGAGAGCACTCGAGCCGCTAATCGAGTTTGTCGGTCGATGTTATCTCTAAACACGCGTTAATAGTACTGACGCCTCCGCGGACGCTACCCCGCGCTTCACTTGTTCTATACTATAGCTATACTCAAGACTAATATTTTTAACAAGATTCGTAAATGGTACCAATATGTAACAGAAATAATAAAGTATACTTAAGCAAAATTATTCAATTAATGATAATGAACATTTTAACTGTATTTGTTCTCGATCCACATGTTCTTCTACTTAATACTACCATTTGCGCTACCGATGGTATGTTGATGTGATCGCTAGCTAATTTTTCGTTCGCATTCTAATTTGTACAAAGCGAAGCTAGGAAAATTTTATTAAAGAACGTGATTTGACTAGTTGACGTGGTTTTACTAGACATTGGGAAAAATGTTCTATAATACCTAGCAGGATATTAGGAATTTCTAGAAATCCGGGGCAGAAAGGTTTTCGAGAGGAACCAGGAAGCGGAAGACGCAGCGTGGTTCCCCTACAAGATGGACCGATGATCTTGTGAGGATTGCTGGAAGTCGCTGGATGCGGGTAGCGCAGACGATTGTGGAGATGAGGGAGGCCTTTGTCCAACAGTGAGCGACTTTCGGCTGATATGATGATGATGATGATGACGATGATTCTAGGTATTATAGAAGGAGGAGGGGAAGAAGGAAATTATTAAAGCCTCCTCTATATTCACTTATTTCTGTAACATTTCTAGGATGCCATTTATTGGAAAGAAAAGTTTTTGGTTTCTAAACCGGTATATGAGAATTAGTGCCCCCGATTCTATGTAATGCCAACAAGACTACTGTTATTATCATTGCATTTCTTCCTAACATAGTTTTATGGAAAGGACAGGGCATCTTTAGTCGTGTCAATTTAGTTTTGCACGAAATATTGTGGGCAAATAAGCAAAACAAATGAAACTGTGTATTTTAAGACGTTTTATTAGTTCCAAAGTTCTATGGATGCCTCGTCTTATTTGTTGGCTTTTTCATACGAACTCTATTAGAGAGAAATTTAAACTACTTTAGGTATTTTAGTAGTATTTTATTCTTTATTCGATATTCTTTATTTGACTGTCCTGTGGCATGGTTGGCAAATGCTTGCTTTTCACGCTGCAGGTCGTGGGTTCGATTCCCACCCTGGACAGATATTTGTGTGTATGAACATGTCTGTTTGTCCTGATTCTGGGTGTAATTATGTATGTAAGTATGTATTTACAAAAGTAAAGTAGTATATGTAGTACATCAGTTGTTATTATTATTTATTTTTGTTATTATAATTTACACTAGTAGGTTATAAGCAAAAAGGTAATAAATTTGAATTTACAAGCAGATGTACTCCCTTGTCCCTATCTATTCGATACCACCAATAAATTCAATTTGAAACATGAGCTACTTTAATTATTATCAAAACACCGCCTATTATTATTTATTACGGTTTCTAAATTGGGTTAACGTGTCAGAATTATATCAAGTCGGCTCTACTAGCCGGAAGCAATGCTTTACTGTGGTACAAAAGAATCCATTTGTTTTGAATATAATAGCTATTGTTATAAAATACTCGAAAATATAATCACGGCAGTTGATTTATTGAGCGAGAGATATGGTATTCACTAAAGTTGCTATCGCTATATGTAGGAGTATTTGCAAATTGCTCTCAAGCTGAACAAGATAGGTAAGTAAACTAAATTAATATTTAGTTTACCGATCTTCTTACAACGCCTGTGAGCGCCTGGAATAAAAAGTAAGTTATTATAAATAGTGATTATTAATAAGAGTCACACAAATCTAAAGTTCAAGGAGGTATATAAGACTGGTCTTTATTTTGAAATTAAAGGATATTGGTATGTAAATGATTATTAATTTATTTTTATATATACATACATGTTGGAGGTCAGTTCATTAAATTATTACTAAAATAATCGTATAGCTGATAGTTTTAAGTAGGTACAGACGCCAGCACTTGCAGCTACACCAATCTGTCAAATTTCTTTTATAGATTTTCAACTTTATCACAAAAGCACAAGGTTCACTTTCAATTGAGGAAATTTGACAGATTGGGGTAGCTTGATGTGCTGGCGTCTGTGCTTAATTCGTGAGACTAGGCTGGCGAAATCCTTTTCTGATTCAGTTAAATATTTAGTTCATAAACCACTATTCTTTTTATTCATGTTTTATAGCATAATATTGGCTGATTCTCTCAATTGACCTACTTTGAAGTCCGTGTAAACCTCAGCAGTCTGTCATATTATACAAAATTAAAGTGGTTTAAATCTATATATAGCAAATTCCTTTATTGTTAAGCTGATATTTTCGGACTGGTCACATTCCACCCTACAATTCTTACATCTCACTTTTACAATATCTTTTCTCCTCGAAAGATATTTTTCTTGAAATATTTAAATTTCGATTGTTCCCATTCTTTTAGCGTCCCTTTTATAGCTGGGGTGAAAAGGAAAATGGATAGATGATGTTGCTACTTATTATTCATTGTTCAACAGAGGGGCGCCAGAGCTGAGAGCTTTTCTTGGCTCCGTGATTTAGCTCATTTTTTAAGTAACAAAGTAAGTAACCGACCCTGTGCAAAATAATAGAAAAGCAAAAGTGACATTGGTATATGCAAATCTTTTTATAGTCAAAGAATAAAGCCGTGACATTATCAACTTGTATTATGCCGATTCTCCCCGCTTTGAGGCCTTCTGAGTCTTTCAGTAACATTTCAACCATTGTTTAACTCGTTTAAAATACAAAAGCGTCGGGTATTCAATCATATCAAAAGCTTTAATGAAGCTCGCCATATTTTAATCCAAACATTCAATTCAAATCCAATGGAATCGATCGGCCACGCTCGTAATCAAAAGTCCATGATGTAACAAAAAACTAATTGACAACAATCAACACCGTTGGTACAAAAAACAATATTTTCTACCATTGTCATTAATAATGGTTAGAAAAAAAAGCGATTCACACGTTGGTGCGCTAACATGACAAATGCGGGTGTCGGCGAGGCGAGGGCACAAAGCGGCGAGGTGCGAGCGCCGCGGGGCGCCGCCGACTCTAAATATTAATTATCTACAACACTACCAACACCTTTTAGGAGATTATCGCACTCTTGTGTAGCGTAATGTAACAATCTGTAGATGTAGATAGTAGCACCCTTGTCATGACCGCGCCGAGCCGGCAATACCCTGGCCGTATCCGGTTCTGCAACTCTCATTCATTTACTATTGTTTGTACAAATGACATGGTGTAATTACACCGCTATGTATAAATATATAAACATAAGAATCATATACCATGACACTACGTATTGTTTAGTGTTAGATTACAAACATAAATCACTCAGATCTTATTTATAAACCATGAGCGATCGGTACTGAAAAAAATCCTTCCTTATTAATCTACAATTAAGTAAAAGTAGTTAATATATAACTAGCGACCCGCACCGGCTTCATACGGGTAGATAGAGTGGCGGGGAATGGAAAGAAAACTAGTATTTACGAACGGAATCTTTATTGGCATCAGGTGTCAGACTTTTACAGTGATAGTTGGTGTTATGTTAAGATGACGAAACGCACACGTACTACTATTTAGAGTCCTGGCGACAAGGACTGCGTGAGAGTTCACATGTGGCGCACTTACAGAGTCCTCGCGAGGAGCACTGTGAGAAAGTCTTGACGTACACGGTACACTTATCATTGTATACAGAACATTTGGCATTGTTTGCTTTCACTGATCACTCTTTACTTTACTCTTTGCTTTTCCACTTTTACTTCTTCCCGGATAACCCGGATTCTCTCAGCTGTTCGATTTTTATCAACAAATTGTTGACATAGTCTGTGACCTTTCTTTGTGTCTGGTGGGCAGGCTTAGAGTAATCAGCTAGGAATCTCAATTCTGTTGGATCCCGCAACAAATTCAATCAAAAAGAAACAAGGAGGATTGGGAAACAGTAGTTCCACTTCCCTAAAGTGAAAGCGGGAGACAGAAAGATATAACTAGGCTAGAGTCTCATGAAACGAGATATTGCAACTAGAGTGGCGATCTGAAAGAATTTTGTCTGATTGATTTTTTGCAAATTATGAATAATCTAAACAACAACAATAGTCTAATAAATATTACGAGAATCATTTAAATAATGCATTATAGCTTATTAGAGTCGGTGTGAAATTATTTACAATGCAGAAAAAAATAATTAAGTAGAATAGACCATCGAATGTAACGTGTATCAGTAATTATTGCATGATTTGAGCGATTGAATTATTAATTGAATTTTGCGGTAAGTTTAAAAGTTGCGTGGCCTCGAGGGACAGCGCCATGTGGTCCCTACCAAAGAGCTGACTCGTGTTTAGGTGACTACAATAATATAAAATAATAATGATAATCGCCCCGGGCCGATCGAGCCGATTATCAGTCCATTGTGTCCGTTCGCTTAATAACCAACGATACAATTGCGTCCCGTCACTAATAATATATTGACCACAATAAGAAATCCAATCGTTACTCTGGAACGTATTAAATGGAGTAAAAAATCTAATTGTTAGCATAATTTCTTATAAGGGTAAAAACATACGGTCACCGTAGCCTAGTTGGTAGTGCTCCTGCCTACGAAGCTGGTGGTCCTGGGTTCGAATCCTGGTAAGAGCAAATATTTGTGTGATAATTACGAATATTTGTTTCTGAGTCATGGATGTTTTCTATGTATTTAAGTATTTATCTATCTATTTAAGTAAGTATATCTTCGCCTGGTACCCATAGTACAAGCTTTGCTTAGTTTGGGGCTAGAATGATCTGTGTGACATTGTCCAGATATTATTATTATACTAATAGTAATAAATATCTTAGGACAACTATCATATTGCCATCCGATCTTAAACTAGAGAGTCCCTGTACTGTGGTAACCAGAAAACTGATACACATATATTTCTTAATACATACATACTATAGATAAATTACAGGCTCTCTCTTATCAAGGATCGGATGACAACGATCCCCAACTAGAGTGAGCCTGTACTGTGGCTATATATATAGTCCTCCTTATCGAGTTCGATAACGTCCCTTCAGAATCACTTTCTTTGATGTGCCCTTAGATAGCTAGCTAGAACGAACTTTGTTTTAAATATTCGGTCACAACTAGAACAATAAAGTTAGCCTGCCATGTTGTATGTATACGTGTAGGTGGGCTTAGGCTTCTCTTTCCGTATTATTTTTATTTATTCTATTTGCGTTTCTCAGTTAACGATTTGTGGCGCTTATCTTCAAAATAACTTATGCTTTTGTGAATAGTAGAGCGTCAAGACGACCTGTGTTTTTTATTTTTTAATACATACATACTATAGGTAAATTACACGCTCTCTCTAGTTTGGGATCGGGTGGCAGCGATCTCAAACTAGAGACAGCCTGTACTATGTCAACTAGACAACTGATATACATACATTTCCTAACGTACATTATATCTCAAAAATGGGAGATCATAAATTCAATCGTCCGGCGGGTCTCGAACCTGCACCATCTACCAATCCGGGGTAGGCGCTCTGCGTTAAGCTACGAATGATACACGCTGGCTGATTAAATTTAGGATTCCCTTGCTAACACCCTTCCGAAAGGGCTTTGCATTGCGAATAATGCTATAAAATTCAAATTTAATAATTTGGAAGGTGTTATCAATATTATATGATCTTTCACATGTAACTGTGAGCATATCAGTCGGCCATGTTTCTAGAAAACTAAGCCAATAGATAATAATTCAAATAATTTATTTTCCATTCACAAAATTTGTACTACAGCTAGTGTTTGAAGTGACCTTTTAGGCAAAAATTGCCTGTGTTAGGGCACTTCACTCTTCCAAAACTTAAAATTAAGCGATGAACCTGCTAACAATTTAAATAAAATCTTAATAGTTACTTAAAAGTCTTAAAGTTTAAATAATACCTAAATCCTCCGGAAGGGTGTTAGCAAGAGAATCCTAAATTTGATCCGCCAGCGTGTATCGTTCGTAGCATAACACGGAGCGCCTAGCTCGGATTGCTAGATGGTGCAGGTTCGAGACCCGCCGGACGATTGAATTTATGATTTCCCATATTTTTGAGATTAGATTAACGCTTTGCATTGTGAAAAATGCTATATGATTCAAATTTAATACAAACTATAGATAAACTACATCCAGGCTCAGAACAAATAATCATACTCATCACATAAAGATTTGTCCTGAATCGGGAACGAACCCACGAACGCTGGCTTAGCAGTCAGGGTGACTAACCACTAGACCAACAGACCTGTCAAAACATACATAACTACTGAACAATCAAAATGATTTATTGATAAAAACATAAATATCGCAAGGCTTAATAAATATTATCGATCTCAAAATGTTTAATGCGAAATGACCCGGTACATATTATTATATAAAACCGTAAACATGAACTCAAAAGCATTTCACGACACCTTCTCAATATATTATGGTCCATAAAATATGTCATTTGTTAGTGTAAAATGTTTAATATCTTAAAAAGCAAACATTTAAACGAAGAATGACATACCTTTAGAGATTATAGCTGTGAAATTAAAGAGGGTTTCAGGTGATTTAAGTACTACCTTGAAATTGGTTGTTAATAAGCCATTCACATCGAACCGCTAACAATATCTTTTCCGCATTTTGATTATAGCAGCTGAAAGGCGACTACTACTAAATAAAGGCCTCCCTTAAGGATCTCCACAAGGGCTGGTCTTGCGCTTCCTTCACCCAGGGGCTTCTTGCTAGCCGTAAAATCATCAGTCAACCTTTCTTCTGTAGCGGCCGTCGATTCTGCCAAATGGCATGCGTCCTCGAGTCAAAGATTTGTAGTTCCGCTGATTGAGCTGCAGATTGGCAGTATCAACTGAGGATATTAAAATAATTTTGCGGCTTTCTTCTATGAGCTATAGCATATAAAGACTTTGAGATCTGTTGATTGAGCTGCCGGTATTTGGCAGTATTATCTGAGGATATCAAAATTTTGTATTTTTCTTCCACGAGACGCTAAAGCATATAAAGACTTGGACTAAGATGTATGGACACTTTAAACGAACTTGTCGTAAGCATCTACTACCTTGGAGCCTGTCAGGCACTCAATTTCGTTTAAAAAGTTCAAGCTATAAAGGTTCGGAATTTTAGACGAGAAATTGCGTAGACGTCATTAGTTGGAACTTCTTTTGACATTAAAGTCGAACCAGTTTGAGATAGTTTCAGTTTTTAGCCGCATTGCTCATTGATCATAGAGACTAAACAATTGTATTTTAATTGAAAAAATAAAATCTATCTCGTCTTTAGTTTTACTATCAGGGCTCATACACGTGATTTTTTGGTGACTTCTTGAACAAGAAATTCATCATTTAGAGATCCATCTTGTTCATGAATACGGAATGATACTTAACGAATACCGTTTGTGCTTCTGAGTACAAGGTACGACACTCTAATTGATACAAACTCAATTCCCTGTCACATTCCCGGAAATAGAACTGATTTCTGTTTTTGAGGATTATCCTGTCCTCCCTCGCTCTTCGGACTTCAGAAAATCCTATGAATTTGCAGTGTATCCTGTTCAGTTCTTCCTCTAATTGTTATTGTCAGAATCAAGGGTTTGTAACACAATACCTGTCGGGATTCTTAACACCTGTCGTGTCCCACTGTTACTTAGCATTTTTGTTTCGTTGTGCCCGTTATTTTGGAGGAATATGTTGCAATCGCAACGTTAGACAGAGAGGTTGGCAATTTCAGTATATTAGTCATAATAAGCATGCGAAAATACGGATTTAATAGAGATATATTGCTACCTCCACTCTGGTAAATACTCTCTTGGAACTACTTCATAGACCCCCACAGTATGAGACTTTTTGTTATAGATAGATAGATAGATACACTTTATTGCACAAACTATAAAAAACATTTTACAAAAAAAAAAACTTAATATTTAAATAATGTACAATTGGCGGTCTTATCGCATAATAGCGATTTCTTCCAGACAACCGTTATCTTACGATATTGGCACGCATAGGTGTCCTTTTTATCGTTGTCTCATTTGAGACAGCAGAAATCAAGAGAAACGTTTCTACCACACTCGGAGCCGACGACATAAACCCTGACAACTAGTCAAATAAATAAGCTGCTATAACAAATATTGTAATAACCGAACTTCAACGAAACATGTCAAATATTGCGCCCACAAACAAGTCAAATAAAAATATGCCTAAATTACCCAGCGTTTAAGGACTAATGTCATCTTGCACCAAATACTAAGCGGCTCAAAGTTTCTTTAAAACCCAGTGTAGTGATATACAATTTGCCGTCGCGATCAATTCTCGATTTTGAACGAACAAAATAAGAAATAATTTTGTCTACCGCCATAAAGAACGTTAAACTTTATGAGAACATTAAAGTTAAGTGGGAAATCCGAAAAGGAGTGTTAAAACGCCAGCGAACAGATGGCGGCGCGTCGTTGCTACAAACTCAATTATTTACACTCAATAAAAAGGACGTTATACGAGTATTAGAAAATAACCCGCTAAACAGTCAGATGAGCCTCCGAGACAGCATGAATGTTTACGAGATAAGAAATTACCAAATGCTATACTTTGAAGTTTAATTACAAGCTGAATATTATTAATACTTTAAATGAGAATTGTAGTTTGATTGCATATTTGTAAGATACTTAAAGACTTAAACGAATTAGCATGAAATAGTGATCCAGGTTAAGTTTTGCCTAAAGCAACCCGTATTAAACGAGAGTAGCTAGACTAGCTATAATATAGTGCATAAGTCTATGTTCAGACGCTCTCTCTATTCCGTCAATCTTATTATTCGATAGAATGGCAGTCAGATCAGTAGCAGGATTAACGACAGTTTTATGTGCTGTAACGGCGGTATGACACCGCCAACATCCTACCTTCGGATTTCTACTGAAAGTTTTTACTACCTAACCAATAAATCGTGCTGACCCGGAATTCGAACCTAGGGCCTCATACCTGGAAACACGTACTCGTAACACCTAATTTTTAGACCATTAATTTCAAACGATTAAAGCCGCAAGAATACGTAAACCTGGACGAGTAATGTATGTATTAAGATTACTCCAGCAGCTTTACGTATTACACTAATATTATAAAGGCGAAAGTTTGTGAGTGTATGAGTGTGTATGTTTGTTACTTATTCACGCATGTGTATGTATACATACATACAATACACATACATACATTATAATTTGTTTAGTTTATAAACAGACTGAACATTATATGTACGTACAGACGCCAGCACATCAAGCTACACCGATCTGTCAAATTTCCCCAATTGAAAGTAAACCTTATATATATGTTTGTGATAAAGTTGAAAATGTATAAAAAAAATTGCCAGATTGGGGTAGTGGATGTGCTGGCGTCTGTACTATTAAAACATCGTTTACAGAATTGCTTACTTTAAATACGAAGATTAAGGTAGTTATTTAAGAAGGCATTATTAGGCGTCGCCGCGTCGTGATGATAGTCGCTCTTTATTTCTACTACCAAATCGAATGCTTAAAGTTTGGAAACTAACTAGGTATTTGCTGAAGATTAAAATAAATAAATTCGGTTACATTCACATAGTCTTAAAATAGTCAGAATATATTAATCAGCAAACATTAAGTATCGTATATTACATATTTAAGTACTAAATAGAACAATTAATAAGAACCCGTTAAAAATGTTGCCATCGTTTTGGAGAACAATATCCATTAGTAGAATATTATGTATTTGAAGGGCGTTACTTAACAAATTCTTATTTTTTTTTTTATATGACGTTTTCAGTTAGCCTAGTGGACTTTCACTGCTTCACAGGACTATACAGGCAAGCGAGGGCTCAAAACTGTCTAAACCATCTTCTACACGGTTGCAAACCAACGTCCCAACAGAGGTCAACCTGGTGGTTGCCTTCCATCTAGACTGCAGTTGTGCAGTCTAGATGGATGGCAATCACCAATAAAACTACAAACTTAGTACCTCCTTCTTTTTGGACTCGGTTAAAAATGTAAGACAAATCGTAACGTAACAAATCCTAAATGACGTACATATTAACTGAAACACATATTTAAGCACCAAAAAACACAAGTCATATTGGATGACGAATACACTATATTCTTAATTCACCGTGCTTAATCATATAGAGCTTTTATGACATCCTTGATTCGGTCACGGCAAATCTGACGAATGTTAATAAAAAGCCCAGGTAGACGCAAATATTTGTGAACAATTTGTAGAATTCACACTTAATAACAAGGTTGAGGTGTTTAATTTTTTTCGCCCGTGTCCAGGCGGCAGGCGGCACCACAAAGTATAATCATTAGGAGATTGGAGGTGCCGCGATCTCGACAGAGGTGCTATGATTGACTCCATGGGATATTGCAACATGTGACAGCGACCCCTCGGGTTTTTGTACTAATCATCTATTTAAATCTAAGTTGGGGCACAAACACAAGGTTATTACCTCGTTACTATTTAAAAACGGATAGTATTTAACTGCAATCTAATAATTCTTCTTTGTGGATACAATTCCATATCCTAAGCAAAAAACTGATTGTACAGCAAAATAGTTATCTCAAAATATTATAATTTTAGCAATAATTGAAGTTCATAACATATAACTATTTATTTAAAAGTAGGTGTGCCCCGCGGTTATAACTTCGTAAAATTTTATAAATTATCACAGCTCCTCTCCGTAGGTGATAGCGTGATAATATGTAGCCTATGTTATATATGTTGACTCGACCTCCTAGTAATATGCATGCAAAATGTAAAGTAAATCCATGCAGTACTTTTTGATTTTAGCCCTGACATACATACAGAACAACAGATAAAATTCTAAAAACGATATTTTTGGCTTCGATAGCGACGGTAAATCACGTCACAAGTATCCTTTAAAAAAATTCAATGTGCAGTTTTGACATTCCTACGATTGTCGATTGTGAATTGTTTGTAATAAATATGAGCGATGGAAACTGTGAGGTACTGCACAGTTTCCATCATCACACATATGTACCTTCCTAAAAAGGATATATTATGTATGTTTCGGTGACGGTTAGCTTTATTAAATTTGCCAAATATATAGCAAATCTATTTCAATATAATATAGATGTATAATATGAAATTGCTTCATAAATAATATAACTCCTCTACATTATTATATACGTACAAACTTATTTGCTTTAGTTTTCCCAAACAAATAAAAATTTATGCGAAATTTCTAAGCGCTCAGATTCAGACAAGCATTGTGCGTAGCCGATTTAAACCTTGTCTATACTCGCACAAACATACGCACACTCGTATACAATAAAAAGAAAGAGATATATAGAGAAAGTCACATATATGCGACATAATGTATTTACTTTACGTGATAATTTCTACTACAAGTAACGATAAGGAACTTCGTTCCAAAAATCTAAATGACAACGACTTACAGTTCTTGAAAAAAGTCGATAAAATTCTTAATTATTCCCAGTATTATATGGGACATGGGTGATTATTACAAGATATAAATTTTAAATGGGTATTTTATTTGCTTAGATCATATAAAATTGCCAATCTTACATATATACGACAGAATCTTAAGTGCAGACCAGAATTAGTGATTATCTCGTGCAGCCGAGCAACATCCCGCTGTTCTAACTAAAAGTACAATAGAATTTGCAGTAAATATGTTTTATGCTGCAATATATAAATCATTCTAAATCATTTTACATACAAATATTATATATACCACAGAATATTAGGTCCAAGTATTCCTTTCCTCATACAACTCTCTTACTGAAAATGTATTGTAAAATTTACGTAAATGAGATTTACTGCCTGCGCTGTAATAGGAAATATAATTGAAACTTTGCAAATATATTATTTTCTTTGTTTTATGTATGTTCACTATTCTTTGTTATTTGTAGTAATAGGCATGATAAAAATCAATTACAGATAGCCAGGAAGAATTGTTCTAAGATTTAGTTACTTAATTGTTCTATATCGATTCCTTTGTTTGTACGCAGATTACTAAAAACTGCTGAACGAATTTCAATGTCCATTCGTGGTTATTTTATTTAGAGCCTGGGAACTAAATCACGATATTTCGTCTTGGTATAATGTAAGTGCCAATATATCGAATCCAGCGTAAACGCTTTAATAACACACTTTAGCTTTGAATTAAGGAACAACATAAAATGTATCGCGCAGTATCATTTCCCACGGACGTCGATCAGTGCAATTATGGGATCGAGTACTCGAGACTTGATCTTTAACTTAAACAATATTTATCAATTAATCATAACTCAGTCTTTATTGGTAGAGGTTTATAACATTAGGTGTTCGGCAGAAATTATATCTCACCCCGTCATACTGCTTGCTCCAAAATTTGTAGCCCGATATTGTGCATACTAACTTATAAATTCTATTTTTGAGTAGGTAGATCGTGCATCTACCTACTAAATTTTACTCCATCGAATATTCGAAAATATTATCGTGCCATGATCATGAAGTTAAATAGGACTTGTATTTAACTACTAAATTTCACCATATCGAATTTTATCATAGTGAGGTATTTACCTACCGCATTTCATAACTTCAAATGCGACCATTATCAACGTAGCGACATTATGAAATTCAGTATATGCATCTAATGTAGAACACAATTTATGAGATCCAGTAGGTATATATTGTATTTTTTTTTTGGCATTAATGGTCTTTCCAGGTAGTGACTCCACCTTTGCTACTATTCCACCAGATGGCTGCCTCATCTTTAAGTATCAGTGGTATATATTGATAGCATTCGCATCTTCGATTTGTTCTATGTTTTTAAAGAATGTTGCTGGGGCGAGGTTTCCACTGTTTGGCATTGATGAAGTATATAAAGAATATCTAGTTGCGTATCTGGAAAAAATAATTATTTTCGTTCTTATATGACAGTTAATTGCTACTAGTGATGTAGTCATCAAATTCAATGGACAGCACTAAAATGCCGTAAAAACAATTTAATTCAAATAAATTAATCATAACTATATAATTTATTGCAGTACAGCATATCAACAACCATTTCATATGTATAGTAAGTATGGTCAGAATCGAAAAATAGAATATTACTTCAGTCTTGTGAGACTTACCAGACCACGGAGCTGTAGCTCCATGTACCAGACTCACAAATGCCACTTTTGAAGTACGACTATTTGTAATGTGTAAAGCCTAGCAATAGTTACATTTAATGCACCATTCTGTTTTCCGATAAAATTTTACGTTGTCCCTGTAGAATAGCATGACGAGTATTTTCGTAGAGTCCGCCCTTACGCTACGATGGCTACGTCGTAGATCGTCTACGAAATTTAATTAAATAACGATTCTTTGTTACTTCTACATTTAATATCATCGGTGTTATGGGTAGTATGTATTAAAGTTATTACGTATAACGTACCCCAACATCATAACTAAACTATAGCAGTAATAAAAAATAGCCACGTTTATATTTTACATTGTTCCACTTACACAAGTTTTACAGACCATTGACAATAAGCTACAAACTAAAAAATGGACTTAAATAAGTATTTAATTTAACAATTAGAATGACCCCACCGTGTCATGTCTGTAAAATCGTGTCATCCGTGACCAAACAACTATACAATAGATTTGTAATTGTATCTAACCCCTGCGCAGTCACATCACTTTAACTTTTTACATATTGATTTATTGCATTATAACTTACAGTTTGGACTGCTCTTTGGGTGAATAATAATTATTACCTACTGCAAAAAAATAACAACATTTGAATTGCTTATTTAATTCTTAAAAATAATGAAGATAACAATTACATACATTTTGCAGCAGGGACAGTGATTTGAATTAGTTATATTACTTTGTAACAACTTATTATACCATTTAAGATATTAGACCACATTTATTTTCTTCGGATGGTCTGTAGCCAAACAACAACATGAAGAACAGTTTATGTAAATCTGCTAAACCAGCAAGAATTATTCGGTAAAGCCTTGTTCCACGTTACAGCATATACGGACACTCTGTGTTTGATGTCCTATGAAAAAACTAATTATTAAACACTGAATATCATAATTATATATTTGTTTAAGAGCCAATAGTATAATCTTCAACGCTACAACGCAATTATATAATTTTATTATTCTATTTATTTTTATAGTATATATATATATATATATATATATATATCAACTAATTAGGGACATTCAAGATAGTGAAGGGCTATAACCGGTTATGTACATATAATTATAAAACCCTATTGATTTCTCAGCACCTATTATTTGCATAATGTGGTCCGATTATTATGCTATAAATGGCTGTAATTAAAGATTAAATAAATAGAAAAGTATTTAATATTAAAGATTAAACATGTATTAAATATTAAGGTACAATTCTATAGTGGACATTTAATTAAGGACAGTAAAGTATAATGAAAAATACAGTTAAACAAATCTTATAATCTGCAGTGTTATAATATCTTTAACAGCTCCATTTTATTACGTGTAAAATCAGTACCCAGTAGCAAAACCTTTGTTAGTAATTACCGCTTGACACCGATGTGGCATAGACATTATCAGTTTCTGACATGTTTCGACAGGAATGTTTGCCAATGCTTCACAAAAAGCTTCATGAAGTTCATCCAAATTTGTATTACGATAAGTGGCAACTTTTTTTATTTATTTATTTATTTGCATTAAATGTGGTACATATAGTTGGTAAAAAAATCTTTACAATCAGTACAAATACACATTTGCCATTATTAAAAAAGCATGCAAAGCTATGGTTGAGTCACAAAAGTATTTAAATTGATATAATATGTCAGCTTATACATTTTAAATTAATTTAACTAGAAATCATATTAAGTTGGGTTTATACCAACATTTACACACATAACACCACAAGTCAAGAAATAACGAAGAAAAAAAATACATAATATTATAAACTAGTCAATAAGAAATTGGAATGAATTGTACAGTAGATTAACCTGTCGAATATTTTACTAATTACATTAAAAACTTATTAATTACAACAATTGTTATTATATTACAGCGCATTTCTAAAGTGATAGGAGTTTTTAGAATAGGTTTTGAGAAATTCTTCTACTGAATAAAAACATTCGTCTATCAACCATTTATGCAGACAATTACAAAACTTATTACAAGGTAAATCAGTTATTATCTTAGGCAATGCATTGTAAATGAGAGGTGCCATATAAATGCAACTGCGTCGGAACATCTCAAGACGTGGCACTGGCATTTTCATACGCATATGAGTCACTTGACGTTTGTTGATATTGTCTTTAAATTCAAAAAGCGAAGGATTACTTTTTACAAATTTTGCTAGTTCATAAATATAGATACTAGGGACTGTCAAAAGAGCTTGTGATTTAAATACCGGTCTACACGAGTCAAACCACTTTACGTTGAACATTGCACGGAGACATTTTTTTTGTGCTACGAACACCCGCATTATTTCAGTTGAGTAGCCCCAGATTGGTATACCGTAACGTATGATGGAACAAACATACGCGTGGTAGGCCATCAGCGCGGCATTTACAGAGGTTGTTTCTTTGATCTTTTTCAGAGCGAATACAAACTTATTTATTTTCTTGCAAATTTTGTCAATGTGGTCTTTCCACGTAAGGTGTTCGTCAACTATTATACCTAAAAATGATGTGTATTGTGACTGTTCAACTCTAGCTTGATTATGAAAAATATTTAACGGAATATTCTTACTTTTGTACGTCCTAAAGTAAATTAATTTCGTTTTGTCAATATTAAGTTGTAATGAATTTGAATCGAGCCAATTTACTATATTTTGCAATGTATGACTAATTTCAATACTAAATTTTGTTTCATCATTACACTTTATAACAATTGTAGTGTCATCTGCAAACAGAACACACTCATGATCGCCAACTGCTTGTGGAAGGTCGTTAATGTAAATGAGGAACAGTAGAGGCCCCAAGATACTCCCTTGAGGCACTCCGTAGTTGTTATTTTTTTAACTGGATTCAAAGGTTTCTAGAGTATTGGAAATATGATTGAACTTCGTAATTCTAGTAAATTGACTCCTGTTGCTCAAATAGGATTCGAACCATTTTAAAGGAGTACCCCTAATTCCATTCTTCTCAAGCTTATGTGATAAGTGAGAATGATTCACGAAATCAAACGCTTTGCTTAGGTCTAGAAAAAGGGCAGCAGTGGGTGTTTTTTTGTTTATGTTGTTTATTAACAATTGTACTAATTTAAACATTGCTGACATTGTTGATCTGCCTTTTCTAAAACCATACTGTTCTTTGGCTAGTAGATTATGTTTATCAAAAAAATTAAGAATTCTTTTATGAATCACTCGTTCAAAAATTTTCGAAATTACTGGTGTCAGAGCTATAGGCCGATAATTATTTATATCTGACTTGGAGCCTTTTTTATGGAGCGGTTTTATTATAGACAGTTTAAGCCTATTTGGGTAAATGCCTTGCTCTAGGGACAGATTTACAATGTGTGCAAGTGGCTGGGATACGTATGCAGATATCAATTTTAAGAGGTCTGTGGTAATATTGTCATAACCTGATGATTTTGTATTTTTCAGTGACTTTATAATGTTGTAAATTTCTGCAGCACTGGTAGGACAAAAAAATATGCTATGTAAATTGTCTTTAATTTTTAGGTATTTGTTTATATTAAGGTTCTTGTTCGCGTTATTCTTAACATTGTCAATAAAAAAATCATTAAATACATTTGAAATATCGGGACCTTCCGTCACTAGTAGATTGCCTTCAGTAATAATCGAGTCAATGAATTTTTTTTTCCGCTCAGCACCTGTACTCCATTTAACAATGTCCCATGTAGCTTTACATTTGTTTTTAGAAAACACAATATGTTTTTGATTGCAAGAGCGTTGAAGATTATCAATACACTTCCTTAATAGTTTTGAATAGGTTCCGAAAGAAACTTTATTGTCCATAGTTTTGTTTAGATAGTATTTGTATCTTAATTTTCTTTTTGTTTTACAGCTTATTCTGAGCCCTCTTGTGATCCACTTAAGCTTATTTGCTTTATAGTTAACTTTAGTGGTTATGACCGGAAAACATAAATTATAAAAAAGGGTCAAAGTATCATGGAAATTGTCAAATGCATTGTTCACTTGTATTATGTCATAAATTTCTGAATAACTCATAGAGCTTATGTAGTTATTAATGTTATCTTTACTTAGATCCCTTTTAGTCATAAAGTAATGTCCGCAGATGCCCTTATCTCGATACTTAAATTCTATGACTTGGGCTGTATTGTGGTCAGATAGACAGAAGTTATATGTTTTGCCTATTACGTCATTTATGTTGCTTGCTATATTATCAATGCACGTGTTTAAGCGAGTAGGTATCTGGATATGGCATTTCATACCAAAATTCGATAACAGTTCCTTAAATTTATCGGATATACTATCGTGTTCTAATATGTTTATATTAAAATCACCCGTGATTACGATTTTACACTTTCTATGTTCTAATTACTTCTAATATCTGTAAAGTTATTTCCAGATTTTTTAAGAAAATATTTACATTAGAATTAGGAGTTCTATATATACAGAGTACAATTAGATTTATTTCTTTTATTCTAATGCCACACACCTCGAATTGTTTCTCTATACTCATATCTCTAATCTCATGCAGTTCATTAAAATGATATTTACTTTTACAAAGAATACAAGTCCCACCACGGCGTTGTTTCTCTCGACAATAAATGGCGCCTAATTGGTAGTTGTTTAATACCATATATTGTTCTTCACCTCTTTTTATAAAGTGTTCACTCAAACAAACGATATCTATATTTAGATTAAATGATTCATGCATGTCATGAAAGGCAACTTCTAAGTCCGAAATTTTGTTCAAAGCCCCAGCAATGTTTTGGTGGAAGATTGAGAAATTATTTTGTTTAAGGTTCTGAATATTATTATGACGATGATGGAGGTTGGGCCCGAAAAAACGATTTCTGTGGACTTGTTTTTGTTTTACTCTCCGTTAATTTAAAATAGTACGGTATCGTACCTTTGCGAATCGCATATTTATCATTTCCGTTATTTATCTTATGGGAAGTATGTGTAGTATTTACTGATTTGGATTCATGCATTAGGCGGTGATCTCTGTTTAGCTGTTTTGTTTGCGTTATTTCTTTTTTACTTGGTCTCAATGTCAGGAACTGTTTTTTGTATTGTATAATATTTATTTGGTGAATAATTTTCATTGCAATGTCATGTCTACTACTACCATTAATCATTGTACAATTTTTGTAGTTTTGAGTTAATAGCCTAAGATTATAATTAAGTTTACTTTCGTTTAGAAATGCGTTGTACAGTACATTTACTATAAATACATTGCAATTTTTAAATACCTTAAGTGCTATCGTTATTTCTGTCAAATATTTCAACGGATTAGAGTCATTTCTTGATCAATCTTTTTCTTGATTTCGTGCCAGAGGTGCTCAATTGGGTTGAGGTCCGGGCTATTTGCTGGCCAATCTAGCACCGATACAGACTGACCGAATGGGCGGTAAGAAACGACTTGAGTGAATGGGCGGTATGTTTCTGGTCGTTATCCTGCTGAAACGTCCATATAATAGTGAGATGCTCCTCAGCATAGGGAAGCATAGTTTCTTCCAATATTGCCTTGTATTGATGTTGGTCTAAGGTACCCTGAACTTTCCTCACAGGTCCCACTCCACGTCCAGAAAATGAACCCCACATTTTAATGTTTCCACCGCCTTGTTTCACCTGTTTTTTTGTGAATCTTGGATTCATTTCCGCTTTTACAGGACGCCGTACATATTGCCTTCCTTCTAAAGAAATCAAATTAACCTTGGTCTCGTCAGAAAAAAGTACATGTTGCCATTGGGCGTAGGTCCAATGTCCATATTTACGTACAAACGCCAAACGAGCATTTCTATGTCCTTTCTTCAACAAAGGTACTTTGCGAGCCACTCTTCCGAACAACCCTGCTTCTACCAAACGTCGTCGAACGGTCCTCGCAGATACACCGGCTCTTTCGTTTGCCCCAAACACTTCGTGTTTAATTAAAATAGAGCCTAGAAACGGATCTTTCTTAGCTAACCTGGTTATCATTCTATCATGTTGCTGAGTCGTTTTTCTCGCTCTTTTTGTTCTGGACACATTTAAAGCTGTGTTATAGCGCTTGAAATGTCGCACTGCATTGCATACCATAGTTTTTTAACAATTTAAATGTTGTCCTATCCTTCGGTATGACCAACCACGCTCGACAAACTTCATGATAATTTTTCCTAGTGTTGGTTCGCAACTTTTATTTTTGCCCATTTTTCTTCAAAATAATTCTCAAAACTTAAAATAAAATATCTGGATTGCCGCCAAAACAACCACGAAACAATAAGAAAAGAAACAAAAAAGTATTAAAATTCCAATTTTGGAATTAGAACGCAATGCCTCAGTGTCCCTAATTAAATGGCCAGCCAGCATTCTTTGAACAAAAAGCACTATGATAATCTATCAGCTATGCTGTAAAGAGGTTTAATGTTTAAGAAGTTGTTATTGTTTGTATAATCGCGCACATAAATGACTAATTACACTTACATGTAAAAGATATGGAATATTGTTAAGACTCGTTGGAAAATAAAAAAAATAATTAACAATTTGGCTTAACTAGAGATTTTCCCTAGTTAGTCCCTCATTAGTTGACCACGACTGTACAATATACATATATTAGTATATATGTTTTATGGTATGTAAGTAGCTATATGTATGATATGTATCTGTGTAATTTATGTACCTTCTATATCTTCTCATCTTCTATACAAATAAATAAAATTGAAGTGTCTGTTTGTAATATTGAAATAACCGATTTTTACAACATGTTTATGAATATATATACGGTACATACCCTAAAATATTTTTTTTTTACAAATTTTGTCTGTCTGTCTGTCTGTTTGTTCCGGCTTATCTCTGAAATGGCTAGACCGATTTAGACGGGACTTTTTTTGGCAGGTAGCTGATGTAATAAGGAGTAACTTAGGCTAAGTTTATTTTAGAAAAATTGTTTTATTTTAGAAAATCCAATAAAAAAACTTAATAAGCTAATTAACACGCGGACGAAGTCGCGGGCACAGCTAGTGTAACATAATTCTGTTATCTGTTTCTGGAAAACTCGTTATATTGAAATGTTACCTATCAAAATAATTGTACCCTTATAATTTCATAGGACTGACATTGTATTGGATAATGTAATATTCTAATTGTTGAATGTATAAAATTTCTTGTAATTCTAAACCTGTAATTCAAGCACAATGTTTATTGTTCAAGAATTAATAAATAATAAATATATTTATTTTATCTCCATAAATTCTCCACAAAAAAAATAAATAAACAGTAGCAATAATTACGCGCTGCTCGACATATAAGGCTGATTTCTGATCACCAGTAACTTCCACCATATGTTACGAGAACGCAAGCACTTGGGCCCCATGCCCAAGCGTTTGGATTCCTAACGGGTGAAATATAATAATCTCTATCCGGAGTTGAATATTTGAGCCAATTTCAGACCTTCCACCTAAGCGGCAGCAGTGCCTGTACACGTCATTTTCCGTGGATAGTATGATTGTGCTAGGGTGACGAGGTTGCATTCAATACCATTGCTACCATAAATAACATTATTGAAAATATCTAAATATCTGCACGTATAGACGCCAGCACATCCAGCTACCCTAATCTGTCAAATTTCTTTTATATATTTTCAAATTTGTCACAAAAGCACTGTTCACAGGTTCACTTTCAATTGGCGAAATTTGACAGAAGTCTGTACCTAGGAATAATTAGGTCATTGTGTAGTTAACATGTTAGTCAAATAGTCATTTATTGGTAAGATTTCTTACATGTCATGAAAATGATTACAAAAATATATTAAATGTCTAAACAATGTCAAAATATGTCAAATCAAAAATACTATAAACTAAACTTGAGTCAAATACATAATAATTTGTTCAAAAACATAAAAAAGAAAATAGGTCACAACATAGTCAGTGTTACTATAAACATGTTCCGACTATTCGCAAGCGTCGATAAAAGTCTCTGTAAAAGTGCTGGACAAAGGCCACCCCCAAAGATCCCCACAATTGCGGCGACTTGCGCTATCCGCTACCAGCGACTTCCAGCGACCCTCACAAGGACTTTTTTAAAGTCTACGTGAATAAAACCTTTGGTGATTTTATTTTAAACAATCGTAAAACATTCAAATATAATAATAATTTTGAAAGGGTAAAATATTCATTGAAATGATACAACGCCTAGGAACCAGGCTAATTATGCATTTTTTATAACTTAAAATGGAATATTTTAATGCGAAATTTAGTTTTTTACCTTTTCTATACTCGGAGGTTATTACTTATTATTACAGTTGTAACATTCTTGAAAACGCCTTTGTAGTCTCGGAGCGCGGGTCGTAATAGGAATACTAAGCACTACTCACTTGTGGTCATGTATGTTACGTTAATACCTCTAAATTATATAGGGGACGGATAAGTGACGCTTCTGTCCTCTTGTAGCGCAACCGATTGAATTTAATGGAGCTATTTGCTGACGCCGATGATTTGGCGGGACGTGGTCAGCCTGCTGATACCCAGGCCAACATTACATCTAGCAGCGCAGCGGTGAGATTAAAGGCGGTGCCTTACTACAAATGTCGTGGTTCCTGTACAGCTCACCCACCCCGAAGTTAAGAAAATAAGTTACATGTGTAGTTTATTGCAATATAGCCAATAAAGAACGTTACTATTTTATTCCATACATCATTTCAACGCAATTCCGATCTATCGTGAAAATTGTGTGAATATGCCGTATGATTGATTTACCTAGATTGAATATGTTGATTGAGATTATAGAATAACAAATGATAAATATATAAAAATGAGTGTAAAAATATTTAAAATAATAAAATTGCTCAAATAACTAAATAATGGAGCAATTGAAAACTTTCAAAACCGCCGATGTTGGTATTCCATGTTGCATTATCCTCGTCAAATGTATATTGGAAGCTGTGGAGGAATCTTAAAAAACACAGGACTTCCATAAAGAGTTATATCTATTATTTATTTATTTATTTATTATGTTTACGCCATGCAGTTGAAAAAGCGCCTAAAACCCGTTCACGATGGTAGGCAATTGGTAATCGGATTTTTTTCGGAGAGCATCCTGATTCTTCATTTCCTGAATAATTTGCCTAAGTACGTAGTTACGTTGGCTGTCTGGATTCTAGACATGCTCCCGGATGGCATTAGAACTGCAGTCGGAGTTACATAATTTATCAGCGAAGTGAGCCAGGTGGCCTTTCTTAGCAATTTCATCGTAATCAATAAATTATTTACTTATCTCTCATAGCCAGATGCTCTCACCAGTCTGTAAGTGATTGGCGAATCAGTCCATAGATGGGTGCCCGCCAAAGGGATTTAATTTCTGAGCCTCTCCGTACTTTGGAGGGCACGTTAAGCTGACGGTCCCGGTGATAGCCGGCAACTATAATGGCAACGTCGTTAAGCCATGCCAGAGGCCTACTGGGCGGCTTGAACAACTCTGACACTAAGGTAACCACTTCCCATACGATAAATAATAATAATCTTCACAACACCGGTACAGATATTTAGACTTTGTAGTAAAATAATAGAACTCTGCGTTCCACCTAGACATGCAAATGTTCGCAAGTGTATAGCGAGAACAGGATCGGGGAAAGAACTGAGCCTTGGGGAACCTCTGTTCGGGAATTAGGCGTTCATTATTAGAAGAGCATCATCATACACGTATGTAAATTAAAATCATGAAATAAAAGGTATCTTTTAGAACCCCTTAGAGTTGGATTCACCAAACATGTATAAAACCTAAGTTTACTTCTAACTAGAAGTCAGAACAATTAATTTTTTGCATAACTAGCTGTGCCCCGCGATTTTACCCGCGTTAAGTTTTATAAATTATCACAGCTCCTCCCCCGTAGGCGATAGCGTGATCATTTGCAGCCTATATGTTGACCAGATCTCTTAGTAATATTCATGCAAAATTTGAAGTAAATCCATGCAGTACTTTTTGCGTTTAGCCCGGACATACATACAGACACACAGACAAAAATTCTAAAACTATGTTTTTGGCTTCGATATCGATTGTAGATCACGCCCCAAGTATCCTTTAAAAAAAATATTCAATGTACAGTTTTGACTTTCCTACGATTTTATTATATGTATAGATACTATCAAAAGAATATTGTCTTATGTAATAAATTTTATTCCTGATGCCACTCAGTTACGGGTTGGATTTCCATGTCATACTTCAAATCAAATCATTCATATAAAGATTCTTCCATATTAGTCCTTATATTCCTTAAGTTTATTTAAAAACTGGAAGCTATATTAACTTCTGTACGAATAACCTAAAATTTATTAGAGTATGGTAAAATATATAAAGTGACATTAACAACAGATTATGGCACCTGCCCACCGATGAAATTGTACTATTTTCTTTACATGCATAAGTGATATACACTTATGTCATATAACAAGCCTGAATATTTAATGTTGTTTCATACTTTTTTTCTAACTTTCGAAGACCTCTACTCTACTCTTAGAGGACGAATTTCCAAAAATGTCGAGTTTTTGGAAATTCGTCCTCTAAGAGTAGGTTGGTCTAGCGGTTAGTGTTCTTGACTTTTAAGTCGGAAGTCATGGGTTCGATCCCCACCCAGGTCTTTTTGTGGTGAGCACGATTATTTGTTCTGCGGCTGGTTGTAAGCTATATATACATATAATAAAATCGTAGGAAATTCAAAACTGGACATTGAATTTTTTAAAAGGATACTTGCGTAGTGATCTACGGTCGATATCGAAGCCAAAAATATAGTTTTTAGAATTCTTATCTGTTCGACGGTATGTATGTCCGGGCTAAACTCAAAAAGTACTGCAGGAATTAACTTCACATTTTGCATGAATATTACTAAGAGGTCGGGTCAACATATTATCATGCTATCACGTACGGGGGAGGAGCTGTGATAATTTATAAAATTTAACGCGGGTAGAACCACGGAGCATAGTTTATCTATCAAATGGTTCTTTAATTATCAGTTGTCTGGTTGACATAGTACAGACTGCCTAGTTTGGGATCAGATGGCAATATGTTGTCCCAAGATATATACTTATCTATATATATAAAAGAAAGTCGTGTTAGTTACACCACTTATAACTCAAGAACGGGTGGAGCAATTTCAATTATTTTTGTGTTTTTGTATGTATCTTCGTCAGGAATAGGCTATAGGATAATAATCAATAAAATATAGTGACATAATTATTAAAATAAAAATTCAAATACATACAAAGTAATTGCATCGCAATGAAATAAAATCTGTCAAGATTGACAATACAGAACGTAAGATTTTAGAATAGATCATTATCGCTTTCTGTCAGTTTTAGGCTTCGAGCATTTGTCTATGCTCGAAGGTTTTAGGCTATACCTATATCGGGAAATTGTTTGTTTTTTTTAATATTACTGGTTAATTTATTTGTATAGTGCGGGTGTTGTTAAAAATATTATTATGCGAGTATTATTGTTAAAAAAGAAGCGAAATAATATGTCCCAACGAAGCCGTAATTCCGTAAGTTAGCTATATTTAAATAAATGCATTCGGATTTACATAGTAATTGTTAGTATATAAAATTTGGCGAATTGGGAAATTAAGAAAATCACAAAATAATGAAATCCGTATACAACACCATTTCTGATACAGACGGTGTAGACAAACGAACCGATTTTGGTTATTTTTATAGCGTTTCAGTGCGAGCTAGACCCTGAATAATTTTATAGTAAATTTACAATAAACCTGTTAAGTGGCTCTGCGATCAGATTCTCAGTTATATTTCTATTTGTGTGAAATTTATATTTGTGTATAATTCTATTTGTCTATACTAATATTATAAAGAGGTAACGTTAGTGAGTTTGTGACGTTGTAAGGGGTAATCTCTGGATCTACTGGACCGATTTTCAAAATTATTTCAACAATTGTCATAGGCTATGTAAAAAAATATCCCGAACGTTTAACCCGAAGTATTACGCGGGACAAACGGGCAGGGACATAAATATTTACAACGCGGAACGAAGTCCGCGGGCACTGCTAGTTGTTTAATAAAAGTGCCAATTACCAACACCATTAAGCTAGAGATCTGTTTTGGGCAAAAAACTATAGAAAAACCAATGAGAATAATTGTAATAACTTCGTGAAATCTTGCATAAAAGTTCACAGCAGGTCTGCCAACACGGAGATTATCGTATCTAACAGGTAATGCATTGACAGAGCGTTGGAGCTAAGTATAGAGCTGCCGTTAATTTATACAAGCAACACATCATCATGTTATATAGCCAAGAGGCCAAGACGAGACATAGTCTGTAACTACTCAGTACTGGCGAACACTAGTATTTTCTCTAAGTCAACGCTGCGGGCCATGGAAGTTATATTAGTAGATTGGTTACTCTTAAGTCTACCATCCACTACGATAATAAAGTAATGACTTCAAAAACTACGATTTTAGTACGCTAAAAATCAACTATCCTATCTATACATATAATAAAATTGTAGGAAAGTCAAAACTGTACATTGAATATTTTTAATAAGGATACTTGGGGTGTGATCTACAATCGACACCGAAGCCAAAAATATAGTTTTTAGATTTTTTGTCTGTTTGTCTGTATGTAGGTATGTCCGGGCTATACACAAAAAGTACTGCATGGATTTACCTCAAATTTTGCATGAATATTACTAAGAGGTCGTATCAACATATAGGCTACATATTATCACGCTATCACTTACAGGGGAGGAGCTGTGATAATTTATAAAGTTTTACGCGGGTAAAACCGCGGAAAACTTTATAAATTATCTAATAATTATTTATAGCGACGTAATCAAACTTTATTCAGTATTTAGCACAGATACTAAACAATAACTTCGACTTGCCTGATTGTATATGACTGCTAAACCTTCCCGGCCATCTGGCTTCGATCCCCAGAAATGTTTGTAAGATAAGTACGATTATGTATGTGTTTGGGTGTAATGAATACATACATATGTATTTAGAAATATATAAGTATGTTTAACAGTTGTCTGTTTGCCATAATACCTAGAGGCTCTACCTAGTTTGGGATCAGATAGCAGTGTGTTAACTGTGCTAAGATATTTAGTAATAGTTACATTTAATTTTTATTCTTCATATTGTCTGTAAACTTCATAAGTCACTTACCTTAATTTGCCTTCAGATATGAGTATTTTATAATTTGAGACCAAAAGTGACACGCTTGGTTTCAACTCTCCAATTTTAAGATTCTTCCAATTACTATTTGTAATTGGTAAAAATGCAAACTGATATTTTAAGGCGTCAATCGCCCGTTTGTGTTGCCGTCCACAACTCAGCAAATTTGTACACCACGTACATAGGAATTAATTATCTTAGGAGCTAGTCCCACCGTCTTACCTATCTATGTGCTCCTAAGGGATCCACAAATACATATATTGAAAACTAGCTGTGCTCCGCGTTAAAATTTATTAATTGTAGCCTATATGTTATACGGATATATGTATAAGCTATACGTGGAGATATTTGCTATGATTGGTGAAGAGATGAGGTAAGCACCATTTTGATGGTTTGCGGATTTGGTGCGTAATTTTGCGCTGTCAGCATATTATCGTTCAATATAGTTAACATTAGGCATTTATTTTCAGTTGCACGTGCAGTAATTTACGTATAGACTATATCAAAGCAAGTCAACGTTCCGTAGACCAAAACTCGAGTGTACTCTAGCAATCACAATCACTTCCTGCCATCATCAATTTAGTCTTAAGTGGAATATAAATAAATCAAGTCGTAACGTATCAGTTGAATCATTTAAGAAACTATGTATAATCTTATTGGTTGTTGTGCGGTACAGGATCTAAATCGTACAGAGAGATCAATAACAAGGAGTCATAGGAGAGTCAAGAAGAGTGTGGCTAAAGCCTATAAATTTCTTCGCTAGCGAATGAGCAACTAGTTTAATTTGGTACGCAATTGATAAATTATTTTTCCGTATATTGGTCTACAACACTGGATATAGACTACATTGGATAAGACCACATCGGTTTATAAAAAAGTAAAGTCTATACCCTACTACTGATGTAGACACAACTTGCTAAGTTAAACAAAAACATAAACTGTAAGACAAAAACTTAACTTATCTTAAGAGGTACTTATTCTAAGTTTAAACAAAACTATTACCTACTGTTAGTTCAGCTAAAATACTACAATAATATTTTGAGTTTATGCTTAAGTAAGACAAAAGAACAATTGAAAATATTAATATCATTTTGTATTGCATTGCAACCTTTTGACATTCGGTAGATAGGTGCAAGATAGGCGATGATAGAATGAGTGCTAATATTAGTCCTACAACGTGGTAAGCTAAAAGTTTTATAATTGCACAATAAACTACCTGTACGAGGAACAGAAAAATTTATACGTTCGAGAGTACATGGACTCTCAATAAGCTCATGATAGTACTAACGCAGGTAATTGTAGAAAATGCAATAATAAAGTAACTCAAATTGGCATATTTCATTTTTGTCGTAATTTAGAAGAGAATCCTGAAATAAAGTTTGAATTTAAATGAGAATATTAAATCCTTTACGCAAATTAATGGAAGTCAGACGTGAGTATAATATCCTTATGGATGGTGTATCTAGCATGGCAGATGCGCAGTGTGCAAAGCTGCGTAGGCGCTGGGAGATAATGCGAATCAGCGCTCTCAGACCACCTATCTAATTACCTTACCAACTACTTACAACTAAGACACGACTAATATACAAAAATTAAGCTATTGGTATAATCTCAAGGTGCTTAAAAAAATTATATCATTATTCGTTCTAAAATCGTAATAAAAATAAATATACAAAATGCATAATTCACAGAGCGCAATCGACCCATGAAACTGAACTGAATTAAATAGGAAATATCTTTGGCTCCCCATATGAAATGCATAAGCTGATCGTTATTGGGGTTTTTTTTTATATTTCGCATATTGATCAGTTCTACAATTATTTTTATTTTATAGCCAAATTATCTTCTTATGTTACAAATATTAGTAGTCTTATATATTGTAGTAATCATTAAGTTGTATTGGTATATATATATATATGTATAATAACTACTAGGTTACTACATCTGAACATTATTAAATAGATAGGTACTTTTAGAATCTTCAATCCAACTAATCACATCATAAATCTATATAATAAACTCACAGTTTAATACCACTAATTGTAATGTGTTTCTATGATCATCCATTTCTCTCTCTTTCTCTCCCGCATCAATAAGTATCTCCTACTTTAATCATTGCAATTTCGAAACAAGCTCAAGCTGTTGTCGGTGTCGAATAAATTTTGTATAATGTAAACGTGATAACAATTTAAATTCCTCTGTAACGGGTCCGTAGCCGACAAAAACAACAAACAAAGTGAGCCACCACGCCATTGGTCCACACGAGAAGGGCGGCACCGAGGCGCGCGGCCCCTCCCGCCTAGCGCACGCAGTCTCACTCACACATCCAGTCCTTACCTTCCACTGCGCCGCGAGAGACGTGTCGCCTCTAGTGTACATCCAGGTGACTGACTTGACATTACTGAACACAACTGTGCTAAACGATGCCTCGGCCTACACGTGAGTCCTACGGAGACCAGAAACCACCCTTCTCGTACATAGCTCTGACAGCCATGGCCATCTGGAGTTCTCCGGAGCGCATGCTGCCGCTGTCGGAGATCTACCGGTTCATCACGGACCGGTTCCCGTACTACCGACGCAATACGCAGCGCTGGCAGAACTCGCTGCGTCACAATCTCTCCTTCAACGACTGCTTCGTGAAGGTGCCGCGCCGACCGGACCGACCTGGCAAGGGCGCCTACTGGACGCTCCACCCGCAGGCCTTCGATATGTTCGAGAATGGATCGCTGCTCCGTAGGAGGAAGAGATTCAAGCTGCATAAAGGCGAGAAAGATAGTTTGAATGCTGAGCTAGCAGCGCTCGCTAGTTTTAACAGAGCGTTCTTGGCGCGACAAGCTGGGGCACCACCACCACCAGGATCAATGCCCAACGGCAGCTTGTATAGCCCAGCATCGACGTTTGTTTCGAGGCCCAGTCCAGAGCCAATAGAGCCACCAGATACAGCGGCACTGTTACCTTTGGGCCCACGGCCGCGCAGAGCGTTCACAATAGACGCACTGCTGGAACCGGAGCCGCGACGATCATCGCCCTCCCCACCGTCACTGCCGCCAATGCAGCCGCATTGTCCACTGCCTCTGCCTCCACCCTACTTGCTAGCTGCACAGCGGTATCACGCAGAACTATTGGCAGGCCTACAGCAGTCTTGCTTACCTCCATTATGGACCTGGCGAGACACAAGTCAATTCTCACATTATACGCTTAATTCATGAATGGTAAGTTTTACATATTTTAGTAATTTTAAGATATTGGCTTTCAATTATTTATGCTGTGTGGTCTCGACGAATATAAAAAATATCATCACTTCATTTTATCCCTCGGAAACCATAGAAGTCGTCCCGAGGGAATATTTACGAGAAGTAGTTGAACAGCAGGGTCTCTCTATGGCTACAAACGTCAATCCGTCTGTCAAACGTGGCGATCATGGAATTTCCTCAAGATGATCATTGGGAGATGCTTACATTCGGGAGTTACGTCTTCGGCTGTTATGATGATGATAATAATAAAATATTCTTCTTAGCGTGTCGATGGCAATCTAAATTAAGTCAGCCCAGAATTCAGCTACGAGTTGAGCGTTGTCAGTAGCGTCCATTAGTTCTTGTAACGTGCAAATTATTGCGTGTGTGTGAAATATTGGTCTCAATAAAACAACGTTTAGTGAATGCTTTAATATTGCTGTGCCAATGCTTTAGGACCCGTTGGAATTAGCCACACCTAGCATGATATGCTATTAGATAGAGGACTATACTAGGTCTTCTTATATTAACTAAGCAGTTTTTAATGCCTCTTTGGTTGAATGGTAGCTAATTGCAGATACTCATTACCTGCCTGAGTCCTGGGTACAAATCACGGGTTAGGCTAAAACCGATATATAGATTTTCTGATAAGAAAAGTTCTCAATATCAGCCTCAAGTCTGAGACTTGGCGGTGTTGTATCTCCGTGGCTGCTCGAATAGCATGAAAAGGTATTGGTACTATGCCTGACCTGTATTTTGCGCAGATACTTCAGCATTCCCATATGGTTAAATTCCATTGAGACGGGCCACCATGATTGATATTCAATCCGGAAGAAATATTATTATAATGCCGGAGGTACAAGTTATTTAAACTAACCTACTGGCTTCATCTATAGCCAATCAGTTTAACATACATGTAACCATTTGATTTCACTCATTTTCGTCATCACCAGGTATCACAATATTGTTTCATCAATGAGAGTTTAGCCTCAGATCATTATGGTTTAATTCCTACGTGTAGTGGCTAAGACAGTTGCCTCGCCACTTTATGATTCACACAGGACAAGTAACTCATAAGTAGTTCTAAAACGTGATGTGTATTGTGTCCGTCAATTATATGTTTTTAAAATACCCGCCATAGGGCCAGCGCAGACAGAGAGGCGGGCAGCGAAGAGAATTTTATTAAGGCACTAGAAAATCAACTTTAAAATTATTTAAATAAAGTGCATGTATGCCAGAGACCGCGCGAGCGTTTTATGTCAGGTTCAAGCATATATGCACTTTATTCCTATAATTCTAAAGTTTATTTTCTAGTGCCTTAATAAAACCCTCTCTGCTGCGCTCCTCTCGGTCTGCGCTGGCCCATACAGGGATTCACTTCCCATGCTCGTATGAGAAATGTGGTTAGAATTTTGTTAGCAAATTCTTTTCATGACGTAAATCCAAAAAAATTATTTAAACAAATAATTAACGATGCAAGGTAGATATAGTGCCTCGTTGGTCTAACGGTAGCGTGTTCACCTGCAGTAAATGAGGTCCTGGGTTCAAATCCAGGCAAAAGGTGATTTAGGGATTTTTCCGTAAAAATAAATATCTCATTATCAGCCCAAAGTCTGGAAGTTGGCGGTATTACACCCCCGTGCCCCGGAGTCCACGTAAAGCCGTCCGTCCTGTACCTGACCACTTTCTGGTTGTGTCGCTAGTCGTCCCATCGGATCATGAGAGTGATGGAAAAGATAGTGCCCCTGTGTTTGCGCACATACTTGTGCACTATAATATGTCTTGCGCAATTGGCTAATCTGCATTGAGAATGGCCGCCATGGCCGCAATTCGGCCGGGAAGAGACATTATAGTGAATTATTTCTGGCAAACCATATCGGTCAGTCTTGTCAACACACACGCTGTGAAAGCGTAGCTACTATGAACTATTTTCACCAATAAGCAAACACGGATTCAGTGTAGTAGTGAGTGTGTAACAGAACGGAAACAATAACATGACGCATGAGCAATGCAGCTTACTCCCACCCCTCATGGCAATGATTTTGGGGTTCCGTATCCAAAGAGATCCCGGAACCGTTTGAAATCTAATGAAAGCCTCCGCCATGCTTGCGTCCATCCGTCTGGCAGCACGCGGTATCTTATTAACAGACAGTTGAAATCAGACTGGGTGTTTCTGTTGCCACGTTCGGAACGCTACGTGTGCGAATTCAACTTGCACTTTAACTTATAATAATAATAATATCTAGGGACAATGTCGCACAGATCATCCTAGCCCCAAACTAAGCAAAGCTTGAACTATGGGTACCAGGCGACGATGCACATACTTATATAGATAGACTAGCTGTGCCCCGCGGTGTTACCCGCGTTAAATTTAATAAATTTTCTTTGCTATAAACCTCACGGAGCCCGAGACCTTTCCAACGAATGCAAAACCGTGGAAATCGGTTCGTGCGTTCTGGAGTTATAGCGTCAGGAAGGAAAACCCGACTTATTTTTATATAGTAGATAAATACTTAGAAAACATCCATGACTCAGAAACAAATATTCGAGCTCATCACACAAATATTTGGACTTACCGGGATTTGAACCCAGGACCACCAGCTTCGTAGGCAGGAGCACTACCAACTAGGCTACGGTGACCGTCAACCACTAATCATTTTGTAATATTTTTTAAACAAACATAGTACTAATAAAGAAATTGGTAGTATATACTCTGATAATAAGACGCTCTAGCTCTGAGCATTTTAAAGTAAGTCTTGTAGTAAGTCACTGAGATTACCACTCAATGAACAATCTTAAATGAAATAACCACTGTTCCTTAAAGCACACGGAGCGTTCTAAATAACTGCCGATACCACAAATGCAACTGCATTGTCTACTGCCCCTACCACCATGATACAAAATTCAAAGTTTTATCATTCGATATAAAGTAGGTTTTGAACAGACGTATTTCACATTAATACGGGCCATGCAAGAAGTCTAGGCTCTGATAATTAAGAAGCTCTATCTTAAACTACCTTTAAAAACTAACTAATAAAAGGTTCGAGGTTCCCACTCGGCGTGGTATCTAAAAAAAATAAGCAGTAGGTTACCTCCACTGAAATAAAAAGAAAGACTGCCATTTTGGATTTCAACATGGTTGCCAAATTCACGTTGGTGTTGTGACGAATTTGTAAGGTTGTAGATCAAGATTCCGCAAATTTCGATCTAAGGTCACAAATCAAATTAACTCTTAGTTGTGTCCAGGGCCCATTTACATATCACAGGGAGCGTATACAGTCGTCGATGTCACTTAGAAAGGTTGCGGTCTAGAAAGTAATGACAATAGAAACTGAATTATAATATCTCCAGCCTCTAGTGTGTAAACTAAACAGGGTCTTTCTCCACTGAAATAAAAAGAAGGAATTTGAATTTCAACATGGTTGCCAATTCCACGTTATTTTGTGACTAATTTGTGAGGTGGTAGATCAAAATGAAGCAAATTTCAACGTCAGGTCACAATTTTTTTTATAAAATCAACTTTTAGTTTACCAGAGCCCATTTTCATACCACGGAGAACACATATACAGACGTCGATGCTGCTTAGAAAGATCGCGGTCTAGACAGTAATGACAATAGAAACTGAATTATAATATCCTCTAAAGCAGTGTTTTTCAACCTGTGGGTCGGCATCTATAGGGGGGTCGTGAAACTTCTATAGGCAAGTTGCAAAAAGTTGGGAAAGCTAGTCATAGGGTGGCAAATGAATTTGTAGTAGTATTATTAGGCCTGCTGCAAATACATTAACAGTTTAGCGCGAAGTTCCAAAACTCTGGCTGGTACTTTGTCTCTTGACAACCACCTAACCTCTGAATAATAAAGTAAATTTTGGTGGAGTGCTTTCTATTCCAATTATTCACAAATTTTAATGATGTATTTATCCGAACCCCATGGAAATTAATTAAAATGTTTGATGTGTCACAATATAAAAGAAACATGAAAAAAAAGCGGGTAAAATATGGGTAGGGGGGTCGCGTGAAGAAAAAGGTAGAAAAACACTGCTCTAGAGTGTACTGAAACAGAGTCTTTCTCCTCTGAAATTGCCTACCTTTGACCAAGGACCCATGATTAACGCTTTTCTTAATAACAAGTTCGTATAACCGAATGGATAAAACCATTCATGTACGAGAAACTAAAGCAGCGTTATAATATATTCTCTAACATACAGTTTAACCATAACAACACACACACACACTTGTGCCCGTAATTACATACCCATAGTAAAGTGACATTAAATTTTATTTAACTTGAACTAAGATGTGTTCATTTCAGTCATTCATGCAGTTATCATAACGTGTTACCTGACTTTAATAAAATAAAAAAATCTGTTTTTATTCACATAGACTTCTAAAAGAAAATTATTTAGAAATGTAGTATTAGAATTGCTCACATTACTCCTAAGTGTATATAGATTAGTTTTTATTATATAACAAATAATTAGACCGGGACTTATATTTAATCATCTGGAATTATAATGTTTACAGGACATAATTATTACTATAAACACTGATTATTTTTTTGTTCTATCAAAATTCTTGCATGTTTAGACTCATAACAATTTAGAAGAATTGAGGCCTTTTAACTCATACATTGCATTGCAAATCTGATTAAAACGAGTAACATATAGAAACGTAATAGGAAATTCCACACAATCAAAAATATTCGTATTTTAAGGTTTAAACCAGTCTTATCATTACATCATGAAATCGAATCGGCAGATACAAATTAATACATCATGTAATGTAAATAGTAATATTTTGTTATAAAGTTAAAATAGTTGCTGTACGGAGACTCGATCCTACAGTGAAACCGGTAACACGGTTTTGTGGGACATATGCATAAACCGTTAAATATATTTGTGAAATAAATCAATCAGCAATAGTCAAGGGCCTGATCCATCCATTACTGCTGGATCCACACTTAATTCTTACAAACAACACCAAATATACATTATAACGTGTAACAAATAATAAATCATATATAGGATTACGGGAACAGTATAAAAACAGCACTCTTTTGATTGTTTAAAACAAATAAAAACATCAAACGAATTATAGGACTGTTGTTGCAAGAGTTTTTACTGCAACACAAAATATAATGCACATATTTTTAGGGCTCCGTACCAAAAGGTACCAACAGAACCCTATTACTATGTCTCCACGTCTGTCCGTCTATCTGTCTATCAGCAAGCTGTCTCCCTCAAGGGCAGTTGAAAATATATAACTAATAAAACACACAAATAAAAATAAATAAAGTAAAATATAAAAAAAATATCTCTCGCTGGTACGAAAATCTTCGTCCGCCTCGAACTTCGGCGGTATTTTTTATTCAATGTTTTCATGACACTTTTAAATATATTACACACCATAGTTATAATATTGCAATCAATTAATTATATTTGTATAACTAAAATTTTTGATCAAATGTAATATAATCATCGTGATCCACAGGTTAATGTTTCACCAATAAGGAAACCAATAAGGTATTATGTAAGCTTTTCATAAAGACAACACTCGTCTCCCCTATGAACGGTTGTAGGGCCTCAACAATAGCTATGAAGCTAATATTGGGGCAGTAACCCCGTAGTTAAACTACGAGTATGATCGTATCATCTATAAATATGTATGATATTTACAAAACTCTAACTTCGAATCGCATTTCTAAACACAGTAATGCGTAGGTACTTGTAACTTAATAACTTATGAACTTCTAAACTGACATGTATATAGTCCAGCAGACCAGTTGGGGTTTGGAATAAACATTGCACCCTGTATTATATAAACAAAGAATGTTATGTTAAATAAGAGATATAACAGAATCTCTTTGTGGCTAAATACATAATTATTGTGATATTTCAGTAGGCAGGTTGTTTCAATAGTTTTAGCCAATGAGTTTTTATTTCTTGGGTTAACAAAAGTGTGCAACCATTGGAAAAAGCAATGGCTATCAACAAACACTCTTTTTCACATCTCATCTTAAGACGGTACTGCGTTGATCTTCATACAACAACAACGATGCGCATTTGTTCTTGTTACCGCCTATCCATCCGTCTGTCAGCGAGCCGAATCGCATGGACCGTAATAATTTGCAACTGTAACAACAGATAATTAAAATTAATATTAACAAAACATATAATAATAATTAAAAGTCTCTCAATCAACGACTCGCACTTGGCCGTATTTTTAGCACACATAACCAGAGAGGTTTTAGGTATATATAGCCTATAGTGCACAAAACTGATGTCCTAGTACTATCCCATATCCCATCAGCAGATTGCATTGCAATTTTTTTTTGTTAAAATTTCTTAGTGACAGAACTTTATGATCTATGATGAAGATTTTGATGTGTTCTTTAATTAAATGTTTTTAAATATGGTTTTATTGAATTTTATGAAATCTTATATGGTTTACTGGCTGAGTACTTTTTTGGTGTAATACCAATACAAATTAATAACAGCAGAACTATTAGGAGCAGTATACTGCAACACTAATTTATAATCAACTGTGTCTTATCCATCATACTTAATTAAAGTAATTTAAAAGATCTACAGAAAGTTCCGCAATAATATTGCGAACTTTTCTGTAGATTTTTAAATTACTTCAATTTGTTAAAACATTTAGTGGTTCTATCTGTAATTGTTTCCGCGGCGTGCGCCGATTAATAACTAAGGTTTTGTTAAATTCACTTAGAAGTTTTTTCTGTTTTTGTGTTACTAACAAACAAACCAAAAATCATATATTTTCTTTTTATAATTAAATAGAGATTTAAGATTTATTTTCAAAAATACTATATAAATAAAAGTACGCCCAACTTAATGAAACATACTATATCTGTTCTTTGTATTTATCTTTATAAGATTTTCCTCAAGCCAAGAATCGATTAGGGGGGGAGGGATATTCGAATCGATACCTAGTTATGTGACTGTTGATACTTAGCACCCTAGTGAAATTTCTTTGTATTGTTATGTTGAGACGAATCAAACCAACATTTAACTCTATTTGCAAAAAAATTGGTTAAATTTGACGTATGGCGGAAATGTAAAGTTAGTCGCCTCAGTACTAACTTAGTGTCTGAGCTTTCGGATTCGAAGCCCGTACTATTTGTGTAGCCCATGAATTAACTGTTCTTAGTCTGGATGTGTTGTGTCCGCGAATTGAACAAATTTAAAAATTTCCCGCATTCAAGGACTTATTATTTTATTTTGTTTATTAAATAATATCAACAATATATACACTGAGATATTACTAACAATAAGTTATTTAAATACAGGTGCATTCCTCGTGTTGTAACAATTACAGTACCCACAGCATTTAATTAGTAAGTTTTAGAAAAAGTTTATAGAAAACGCAGAATAGGAAAAAAAATTAAGAATGCGGTTGTCATTCAATGCTTTTATTGTTTAATGACAGAATGAAATGAAATCAAAGTAACAAAAATATGCGTCCTACTCAATTTCGTCTTGTTTCACATCGTGTTTGTTATTTATTTCTTTTTACTTACGAGTAAAGAAATATCCCATTAATTGTATTACACGATTGTCCATAATAAGGAGTATTACCTATGTTTTAAACGTTATGCATGTATGTGTGACAGTCGGTAGCTGTATAAATTTATTTTATTTTAATTTTTAGCCATTGGGATAATTTATTTCTTGTTATTTATTGTCAAGGTTTGTTTTTGTAAAAATATCATTTCATACATATAATAAATAAAAAACATAAATTATGTCTCGCTAATTTAATATCATTTTGTAAGAGGTAGAATGTGTGAGGGTGATGCCATAAATATATCATAGTATTTTATTATAAAACTCGTGCCAATTTGTAGAATTGTATCCCACAAATATACATACACAAGTATTGCTAGGGTTTTAGTAGGTATAGGATAACCTCAAAACAAATATTTATTCCTCATACGTTATTATTCTGCCTAGAGATCGAGCGTAACCACTAGTGCCTACCGCTTCACCACTAAACCAGTAAGTAATAGTAAAATGATAATTTTAATTTAATTTTTAATTTAAAAAGACCACGCTCGCACTGTGTGTATTCCGTGTTGCGGGGTACTTTAAAACAAATAAATGACGGTCACAAAGTACTTCCACACTTAGAACAACTATTTATGGGTCACACAAATACCTAGTTGTCCTGCGCGGAAATCGGACTCCGGCGAGAAGACTTTCTTAATCGCCGCGGCACACGTGCAGTTATTAATAATAAAATTCTTTATTTAACAAAACTGACACATTTTCTGTGGACCTACATTAGGCAATCCTGTATCGTGCAATCCTAAGTGCACATTAATTTGCAGGAAAATGTGTTAGCACAATACGTGAGGTACAACATTGTGTCCTTTTGGACTAGGTGTAATTAGACTGGGGAATTACCTACTATAAAATACGCTGGAGTGTACTTTTGGTTTATCATTTAAATGTTGTTGTAACAATGAGGTCCGATAACCGTACTTAACTTACATTACCGGAGCTCAACGAGGTGGGGGAAACGGATCGACTAGGCGTGAGGAATGATATGTATGTATCAAACGTCATGCGCGAACTTTAACCGCTTATTTATACGTGGGGTATATGTGGACTTGGCGAGAAATAACTGGCCAAGTGCGGGTCGGACTCGCATGTGAAGGGTTTTGCACCATCAATGGAATGTTAATTTAATTTATTATTGTTTTTGCTTCAATTTTACTTTTTCTTGTTAAAGTAGCAATAGAGTTACACATTCTGTTAAAACTTCAACTGTTCACCTTAATATAGGTAGACAAAACCATTCAGACAATATGTAGTAAAATATAAATTTCAATAATTAAACCTAAACATAATCTCCTTGACAATAACTTAATACAAGCTAGCTAAATATCACTACCATTAAATTGTATAAATGTTTTAAGATTCCGTGTGCCTAAATATCTGTAATAAGTAACTAGAAATAATAACTGTATTACTACAAACATGTTCCGACTATTTACAAGCGCTTTTTTAAAGTCTACGTGATTAAAAACCTTTTTTATTTTTGTTTTATATTATTTTAGAGTCCGCCGAACTACAATTGGACGGACAGCGGACAGCTTAGTCATAGGGCAACGTTAGCACTCATCAGGTATGGAACCCTAGAAAGATAGGATGCTTATTGTTTCCTCTTCAATTGGTGCTCCATACCACGAGAATTGCTATTTGTATACCTTCTCTTAAGTTTGTAGATCAACAACTGACAAACGCACCAATCCCCGCCTAGATTTTGGCTGCAAGAGATCACATCACTAATAACACAAGATATCTTATGAAGTCCATGAATATTAAATAAATAAAATAATATTAATATCTAATAGGTGGAAATAATTCATATTTTTGGTAAATAATGAATGTGGTACTACGGCAAATCGCGAATTCCATATTATATTTTCTTTCATGTAGCTATCATTAGTGTCTACTTGCGTACTACTTACAATTTTGACATTCGGGTAACCACTGCCCTAACGATGAACTAAAAATGGAGATCTGACAAAAGCGTGATTTTAAGTTAACATCTTTTTTGGCCTATAGTTTTTGTTTTTGAAGATAATTAAGAATAATAAATAGTATTTTTACTAACCCATAAAATACTCAAGATTTACCAACTAGACGTCAGGCTTGGAAATAATGTATTTAAAGCTCCTTTAATAAAGTGAACAAAGTTCTATTCTATTCTTTTCCGTGTCTGAATATAATTTGTCTTTGGACTTGTAGTTCTATTGTTGTAAGAACGTATTTTGGCTCCTTTTCCGTGCTTTATAGTAATTCGTCATTTGGTTTGTACTTCTTTTTTTGAAGTAATATTCAAATTTTGAAATTACAGGTTTTTAACTCGTTCGGTTTAGGGTTTTTATAAGCTTTGTTACGAACCCAATAATGGATCAATATTGATTACATTTAATTAACATTATACATATTAATTTAATTTCATTGCCATAGGTATACGAGTTAATAGGGAGTAAAGTACCAGCTATTAAGCACTATTTTACCCTTTATATAAAGAACGTTCATCATCATCATCATCGTTACTTTTGAAAAATTAAGTAAAATAAATAAGATAAGTCTTTTGTTTTGATATATAATCACATGCATACCATTGCACGCCAGAATTAGTTCCTTGTCAGCAACTCGTATTGATTACAGCTACTTGGAGATATTTTTCCTGAAATCTATCCAATTTAATAACATAAATGTTTCACAAATTTCATAATGCAGTATCGAGAAATATAAATTGCATAATAGTATATATTCACTCTTAGAATATTATCTGTCATATTAATATATATTTAATTCTCTTAATTGTAAGTCCCAACTATCAATAATTAAATAGGGTGCAATCTTATAACCATGGTCATATACTCGTATATTTTATTCAGTAATAATTTGCATATTTTTGTTAATCCTCAACTCAGATTGACAGTTTTCTGATGTCGTCATTGGGAAGTTTGATGTAGAAGCGCATACACTGCCCTGTAAAAGAGTTACTGATTTTATAGAGTCGAGTACAAATTACAACAAATTTATTATTTCGTGTATTTACATTATTAATTTCCATTTTCTTTTAAATTTGTTCCTAATTTATAAGTACGAGAGCTATTCTTTAGTCTTTTTAAATCTCTCAGTCTCATTTATTCACTGCTAGATTTAATATAGTTCTCCATAACATAGCTTAGGTGTACCATAGCTGCGGGAGGATACTGGTGACTTGTAATACAGCTTGTTTATACCTACATCAGGCACCAGTCTCTCACAAAGTTATACTTACCTCTAAAGTTGTATGTAATTCTCTCTCATATGACTAATAAAGTCATAAGAATAACTTTGAGGAAGATAATAAATGGATTTTTGTTTGTTCGATTATTTTTTAAACTTTTCTCTATGAGAAGCTCTGCTACCAAGCTCTATATGGCTCGTATAGGTCTTTTATGCACTATAAAAATGGTCTTCATATCAGCAGATTTCCCCAGAGATAATAATAATATAATTATACGTCACGTATAACGGTCACCGTAGCCTAGTTGGTAGTGCTCCTGCCTACGAAGCTGGTGGTCCTGGGTTCGAATCCGGGTAAGTGCAAATATCTGTGTGATGAGCACAAATATTTGTTTCTGAGTCATGGATGTTTTCTATGTATTTAATATCGATGTATATATTAATACATATTTCTATGTATATATCTATCTATATAAGTATGTATATCGTCGCCTGGTACCCATAGTACAAGCTTTGCTTAGTTTGGGGCTAGGATGATCTGTGTGACATTGTCCTCAGATATTATTATTATTATTATAGTTTATTGATCAGAGATTAATTAACATTGATATGAAATCTAGATTAATTAATAGTTTTAGGTAGTAAGATATACAAATAAATTATAGCTCTTATCTCGAGCCACTTTTTATTAACCTTATTAATAAAAAGTGGCTCGAGATAAACTAGAAAAATACAAAAAATAACATTATTACTTAAAAAAATATTAAAATATAAGCTTAATTTTTAGTCTAAGTTAAAGTTAGCGTCCTATCTAAACTAGGGTAACTAACCTATGCTTCAGACAATCGCTGTTTCATGATATTAAAATAACAGTCATGTAGAAAAAAAAATATGTATTGGTAAAAATAAGTACATTTAAATAAGATGAAATCCAAATGAAGAGATGAATCCTGTAGGACACAATTCTATTAAAATAACTACCGGTCGCATGCTGGGCTAATGTCCAAAGGTTATTGAACAAAGTTAAACGAATCTAGACATTTCCACATCATTGAGCCTTGTTATTGTTTCGACTTCATATGCAGCCAAATTGAATTTACCAGATAATTTCTCAATTTGTGGGGCTCATTGTAATGTAGAAAGATTGTGTGTGATACCTAAAATTACAGTCGTCTCCACAGGGTAAAACCGCTAATATTCTAAGAAAGGAGTCTCTAACCTATTTAGACTGTTAAACTGATATTACGGAAATCTAATTGTTTAACCACTTTATACTCATTGAATTTGTATATTATTTAATACATACTTCATACCGACTAGGTCCTATCGTGGTCACACCGGAGCAGCATACCCGCGTTCCCGGGGCTCCTCCCGTTAGGCGCCAAATGTCGACGGCAGGTTAGGTTTAGACGGTGCGAGTCCGACATACCCGCCCAAGGACACTTTTTGCGGGTGGCATGCTTTGGCATTGCCCTGCATTAAAAAAAAATAGTTTCTATCGTGGTCCAACAATGAAGCCCTGAATGTATGTTTATTTAGAATGTTTATGGAGAATGTAATTAGTTGCTTTTAATTGAAACTTCAGGCGACTATAATAGAGCTGGCGCATAGACCGGCCTAATTTTTTTTCATTTGTTTTAGGTTGCTTTGTTTGTTATCAATGATGATGTATACCTTACCTATTATAATTAACATGATAACCTTAAATTTATCAACATGAACACTATTTTAGTACTTAAAACTAGTTCATAGTCTAACCTTAGTATTACTCCAACATATACCATTCTAAATTAAGTCATCGCGGGATCAAATACGGCTCTACAGTTTTCCTGAAACGATGAAGAATGTGTGCCCCTATTGTTTCCTGGTTTAGTTGAGAAATAGTATAGAAATAGGTTCAGAAACAAAATTCAAAATCAACTCAGATAGATTATTTTTTATGTTTTGACTTATTACGATATCCACAAATTTCTACAATGCGAAATATGCGAAAGTTTTTGTTTCAAGATTAATCGATTATTTCATATCGACCTTGGGGGTTTTATTACGATTAGTCGAATTATTTGCGATAAAAATGTGATTGTTTACGAAATTTCAAATGCTATTGGATTGCATCCATCAAGTGGCTATTAATTTGAAAAATCACCATTTATTTTAGTCGTTATTAATATTAATTTGCCTACATTACGAAATTAGGAGTTTTGATTTTGCTGTTGAATTGTTTTACTTGAACTTTTAATTTGAATAGATTAACCTATTTACTTTTGTCCTTACCTTTGGAATTGCGGACTTTTAATATTAGCTAGTGTGAAGATTACGAAACCGGGAGGAAACTATTTTTGGTAACAATTGGAAATAATTATTTTCCGGCTGTAAAAGAAATAGAAAGAAATGCAAAGTAATGTGATTTAAATTTTACACCAGTCTGGAATATATATTCAATTATAATAAATAAGATTTTTAACTCACACTCAGTAAAATATGATGACTCTTCAACTGCTTAACGCATATACGTTGAAGATTTAGTATTTATTTTTATTAGGACTATAGTAAATGTAATGCAGTTCATGATTGATTCTGTATACTCACTGAAAGACCTTTGTAAAAATGCATCATAATAATGATCATCATATCAGCCGAAAGACGTCCACTGCTGGACAAAGGCCTCCCCCAACGATCTCCACAATGGCCGGTCTTGCGCTATCCGCATCCAGCGCTTTCCAGCTACCCGCACAAGATCATCGGTCCATCTTGTAGGGGGCCTGCCCGTTTTTTTCTGCCTAAAAAATGCATGAAAGCAATAAATAAATGGAGCGAGACGTAATCCTATATCTTATTTATTAAATTACGTTTATCTAATAATTATTTAAAACAATAGATTTGTGATGTGAATATTAATTACCTTAAAAACGTTTTGCATTTTTAATCACAACTAGGGTGCAACAAGACAGATTTTTCAACGAAAACGCCTCCACTAGGAACTTAATCCCTGTGTCGCGGGGTGCTTTTCAAACACACAATTGACGGACACAAAGTACATCCATAATCAGGACAACTATATATGGGACACATAAATAGTTGACCTGCGCGGGAATCGAATGCGGGACACGAAGTGGCAAGGCGACTAAGACAGTCGCCTCGCCAAGTCGAAATAAATATATTAATGGTTTACAACTATCTAAATATAAATATAAGCTTTCATTAAAAAACTTTTATTTTTATTTAGCTACTTAAAATTGTGATTATTGTATATGTAAGTGTATATATATATATATATATATATATAATTAATGTGTATTATATTTATTAAAATTATTTAGTTTATCAATAATATTCATAGGTCACGGGGACCCAATAAAAATCAACTTCATCTAATTGGCACCCTAAACAACCACAAAGTATCTACTTGAATGGTAAACAAATATATTAATGGTTACTTTGTTTTGTCCTCAGATGCAGAAGGGTGTATAGACAGATCTCAGAATTAGCTCTAGTTGTAAGAAAATGTCTAGAGACAGTTCATGTATGCAGTAAAATAGTTATTGATTTAGTGACGGCAGACTAGTGAGCACGGGGATTAAGTGTGCGATCGATAAGTGACGAACGATATACATTCTGATGAGACCAAGGTGAGTTTACACATTTTGCCATTTCTGTACAGACGCCAGCACATCGAGCTACCCCGATCTGTCAAATTTCCCCAATTGAAAGTAAACCTTATACTTATGTAGTAAAGTTGAAAATCTATAACAGAAATATGACAGATTGGGGTGGCTGGATGTGCTGGCGTCTGTAGATAAATGTATACCAGATTTTAGTATATTATAATCCGATGTAAAAGTCAGACTACCGGAAAGCGAGTGCAGCATATGTTTGTTCAAACTTTCCGTACACGTCCGGTCCGTGCGATGGATTCTCGAATCAAAAATCTGCCATATGTACGGAGACTTAAACTTCAAAATTAAGCCTCTTACACAGCAGAGCAATTTATCAGTGTATAATCTTCCCACCATACCTATACATAGTTACTTTAAGTACATTTTAATTAAAACACTTGTTTACACGAAAGAAAAGTATAGCGTAAATTATTTATAGATAAATAAATAACGCTATCGATTGTATTATACACCTTTTTCACACGCAAGTGTTGATAGCTGCAATTAATAATTGCTCTGATGTGAACAGGGCTAGAACAAAACTTTTCTGAAATGTTCTAACACGTATGTAGTATTTGATTTACAAATATAATTACCTAGAAATACTATTTTTTTTTACTATAAAGTATTCTTTTGTAATTCATGGATACTTCCCGTCCTCTTACCCAATTATAATTTAATTTAAAATTTTGATAACTGAATAAAAAAAACTTTGGGTGAGGAGAGAATGTCGGCCTTCTTAAACAGAACAGTTTAGACAGGTATGTATGTACATGGTACATGTTACGACAAATATGACTAATAGAGCATTATTAATTATAACTGGCTATTGTTAATATTATTTCATAATTGTAACAAATGAAACATACTACATTCCGCTCTGAAACAATGAGATACCTACTATTATAAGTGGTTTATTTATATAAAAAGGATAATTAGTAGATTACTTTTACGAGTCCACAAGACGTTTCTGGTTTAAATATCAATATTTGCTTGATTATTTACGTTTCACTATATTCGTGGGTTATTTGCTTCTTGCATCCACTTAAAGGATTATTGGTCACATATTTAACCCAACCTACTATACTGGAGTGTTTATTCTTTGTGTGAATATCTTTTATTACAATTATTATTAGATATAATAATTGGCACAATTAACTTCAATTGAAACAATACTTCAAACAACACGTGAACTTTAAAACCTAAGCAATTTGTGGTTTTTAATTTGCTAATTCCCAATATTATTAATAATGTTATTATAAGTCACTTTTACCGTAGCATTAAATATCATAAAAACATCAGTATAAAAACGGTAACAAGAGAATTGTTATATTACTTTATTGTTCCAATGAATGCTAAACAATGCTTTGAACAAGCGTATAATTTTGCAATTAACTTGCAAATACTTGAACATTTTGCCGAAAAAACCCATTAAGAATTGTGAAAAATATGCAGTTGTAACAATATAAACTTAATATTATTACTTATTATCTAAACAGGAATTAGACAAAGTGTTATTTTTATTTCAGGTAATGGCAAGAACAAAGAAGGTTGATTGAAGTCATTTAGTGCGATTCCCATGTATCTTTAATTGCTATATGTAGGTAATAATTATGTAAACTGTGATACATAGGCTAGGTATGAGCTGTATGTAAATATGTACATATTTAAACGATATGATATTGAATAAAAACTATAATTTATTGCTATAGGTGTTAGACATTGAAAATATAGTAAAATGTGTTAATTGTTTTATAGTGTTTTATTTTCATCAGCAGTCGATACAAAATTAGATACTTCATTTGCATGTTTGATATAAACACACACACACAATACAATTATAATATTAATAAAAAATTTAAATCTTATTTGAGAAATTCAACTAAGTCAAATTAAATTAATTTATTTTTTATTTAAATTTTAAAAATACAACACAACAAATAAAATACAATACTAAAAACAAAATCAAATCAAAAATACAATAAAAAGTGAAATAAAATAAAAAAAACAATACAATAATAAAACACAATATAAACAATAAAATACAATACATAACAAATAATTTAAAACATTACAATACAAACATAAAATACATTACAATACAAAAATAAATTACTGTACAATACAGAAAATAAAATAAAATAGAATTTAAAAAATAAGATACAATACAGAAATAAAGTAAATTACATTACAATAAAAAATACATTACATTACAGTAAATAAAATACAATACATAATAAAATACAACATAAAAATAAATATAATACTAGAAATAAAATAAAATGCCATACAAAAAATATAATACAACATAAAAAATAAAATACAATACAAGAAATAAAATAAAATGCAATTCAAAAAATAAAATAATGTCCAATACAAAAATAATAAAATAAAATACAAGAAATAAAATAAAAAAAATACTAAAAATAAAATAAAATACTATATAAAATAAAAAATAAAATACATTATAAAAAACACGCACACACGCACGCAAGGCTAGTGGATACAGCCTTAAACGAATCGTGCCAGGATATTCACTGGGTGTTTGAAGCCGACCCCGGTAAATTTGCTGTATCCACTGGCTGGCATAGCGCCGCCAGACGTTCGCAGGACTGTAGCAAGCTCCCTAGAAAGGGCCAAAATGGATGGTGATCCCCGGCACCCACTCTATGGGCATAGGCTACCGCCGCAAAGGCTTAAAAGCCGAAATAGCTTTGCCAAATGCACCACGCCACTAACGACCGATCCCTCAACAGCGAGATGTAGCATCTGGCGTGCACAAAAAGGGTTCCTGTGATCCAGGTTTGTCACGCTTTCCAAAAGCCTCCCACTTGGACATCAATTACCGTGGCCGATCTGGAAGTCGCTTAACAGACTCCGGACTCCGGACAGGTGGGCCGAAGCAAAGAAAACATGTCTAGGTGGGGACTGTCGAGCAACCCCAAAATGGACTGTTTTTGCGGAGCATCGGTTCAATCCATGGCCCATCTAACAGCTTGCCCAGCCTGTCCTGCCACATGTTCATGGCACGATCTTAAAAATGCCACAAGCAGGGCAATCAGTGTGGCCACGTTCTGGGCCACAAAATATTGACGAGTTTGCCATCGAAACGCTAAGAAGAAGATCAATAAAAATAAAATACAATACAAAAAATAAAATAAAATACATTACAATACAAAAAAATAAATTAAAATAAAATACATAATAAAATACAATATGAAATACATTACAATACAAAATGTAAAATAAAATCCAATAAAATAAAAAAAAATACATTACCTTTCAATAAAATACCATATAAAAAATAAAATACACTACAATATTTTCTATGGGGAAATTCCACAGATTTCCAACGGGCATTTTTGTCTCAAAAGAGATGTATTAGGGCTATGGCTAACATTCCTCCATGGGAATCATGTAAACCATATTTTAGGAAACTATGTATCTTACCACTGCCAAGTATGTACATTTTTGAAATTTGCGTATTTGTTAAAACGAACCTTAAACTATTTCAAAAAGCGAAGGATATATACCCTCGAAATACAAGACGGGGGGAACGGCTAGTCTTAGATATTCTACCAAGAACTACCCTATTTAATAAAAACTGTTTCGCAGTGTGTGTAAAAGTGTACAACAGACTCCCATCAATCATTCAACAACTTCCACTAATAAGGTTCAAACGAATACTAAAGAAAATATTGTTAGACAGAATGATATACTCTGTGGAAGAGTGGATCAGAAATGATGTGGTTGTCTCTGACTTGACATAATCTATGTAATATGTATTAATAATTTGACATTTTATTTGAATTGGTTGACATTTTGATGTAGGTTTGAATTCCGTGACATTAACAATTTTTAACTTTTAATTTTATTTATAGATAATAAAAATGTATTCACATGCTTAATACAGGCTAAATAGATTATAAGGACCATATAATGTAATTTACCTAATTATCATATTAACTCTATTTAGTGTGAATAAATAAATTGAATTGAATTGAATAATTAAAATACAATGCAATCCAAAAATTAAATACAATATAAAAAATTAAAAAATCCCAAAAATAAAATAAAGTACCATACAAAAATAAAATAAAATACATTACAATACAAAAAATAAAATACAATACAAAACAAAAATAAAATACATTACAACATAATAAATAAAATACAATAAAAAAAAACAATACAAAAACTCTACAATACATTACATAAAATAAAATACAAAACTATATAAATAGAAATGTAGTATATCAGTTATCTGCTTTCCACAGTACTACCTCTGCTTAGTTTGCGATCAGATGGCCGTGTGTAAATAACGTCCCAGGATATTATTATTGTTATTAAAATGTTAATAATACATAACACGGAAATACCTAAACACTAAATATAAACCCTGAAAAGTCCCATCCAGGTCGACTCATGCAATCAGCAAGATTTTATCATTGAACTTATTAAAAAAATCAATCATCGTCATTATCATCATGTCAGCCCAATGACGTCCACTGCTGGACAAAGGCCTCTCCAAAAGGCGTCCACAATAGAGTTGTATTCAGAAATTGGAGGAATATGCCATAATCACCACGCTAGACAGACGGATTGGCGATTGCAGTATGATGGTCATATTACACATGACGCTACTGCCGGTAAAATAAATAAAATATAATAATATATAATTGAGAGGAACACGTTCGTATCGACTTCTACGCCTCCCACGGGATTAAATGGGATGGCAATATTCTATGCCGTCAAACATACATGATTTCATTTCAATTATTATCATGATTTTTATAAGACTTTTAATGCACTTGATTTTTATAAGACTTTTATATAAGTTAAGTGACAACTTTATTTCTAACTTGTATGCCATCAAGAATAAATTTATTAGACTGTGATAACATCCATTTCAGAGTGAGAAAAACTGCATTAAAACATTGAAAAACCTAGCACACACTATGTAAGTATCATAGCAGCAATCGCAGTACAATACTTAAAAATTAAGTTAATTTGTTTATAATACTTACATAATATTAAATAAATGTTTTCGCCAATAGATATATTGTAAGCAGTATATCTTATACCGACACAAACGTGTTCTAGAAAATTTATTCTATTAAATTTTCCAAAGATAATAATCTCATCATCTTATTCATCTCCATACTATTCTGTAAGCAATACATGCTGATTACTGAGGCAGGTTTAAACAATTAATATTTTCTTCATTATCTGCATCACATATTTAATTATTTTTAAGTAATATTTTTAGATCAGTCGTATTCTATCAGTCGTATTAAATATGTCTTTCAAAATACTTTTATAATTATAATGTAATCAAAAATCCTGGTACATCATTGTCACACGGCCATCTGATCCCAAACTAAGCAAAGCTTGTATGTACCATGGAAACCAGATAACTGATATACTACATAATATAATACTTTCCTTTGGTAAACGCATATTGTTTAGATAGTTACACCCGGACTCAGGACACAAATTAATATCTGGCCTGGGTTGGAATCAAACCCACGACTTACGGCGTGAAAGGCAAATATTCACCGACCACGCTAACGCGCCCGTCATTACTATTACTAAGCCAAGCAATTATAGATGACAATGATATTATATTGACATCAATAATTGTCAGATTTATAGTCGTTTATGTCATTACAGTTTATGGTCACAATACTATCATCGGCAAATAACGTGATTTGATGGATAGTTTCATTGGGGAGATTGTTAATATATAAGTTGAATAATTATGGCAGACCCCATACTTCATGTAAAGTTTTTCTAATGAGAATATTTTATGTGTTGTTGTAGCTTGGGAGATCGGTAATGTATAATATAAATAAAAAGGTCCAAGTATACTACTCTGAGGGACACCATATTTGATGTATCTGTGTGTTTGGAACCGCAGATAATGAGGTCCTGGGTTAATATCTCAGGTCAGGCCAAAAAAGTAATTTTGGGATGTTTCTGTTAAGAAAATTCCTCAGTATCAGCGCAAAGTCTGGAAGTTAACGGTATTACACCTTAGACTTAGGGAGCACGTATAGCAGTCAATCCTGTACCTGATCTCTGACAACAATGACGAGCAGAAAGTGCCCCTGCGTTTGCCTACACACCTGTGCACTATAATATGTCCTGATGACCAGGTAGCTAGTCTTCATCGTCATTTCTAGTTCCGAATGTTTGTGACTGAACAGGTGTAATTAGATAATCAGTGGATGGATTTTAATGAAAGTATTCGGATTTTTTTTTATTTGGATCTACAATTTTGTAAGGTATTTTTAGTGCGAGACAATGTCTACTGAAACAGCTAGTCAGCATCATGAGCCATATATCGTCCAATGCTGGAAATAGGCCTCAATGCGCTTGGCAAGCGAGTGGCTGACTACAATTAAATGGTAGCTAGAACACAGGTGACGCTGCGACCCGACTACCCGCTGCATCTTATAGAAGCCTTTTACTACATCCACGGGATGTAATGGGGTGGCTCTGTCTTTTTTCTGGGCCGGGAACCACACAGCACGGCTAGTATCACATAAATATTTAAATCAAAACATGGCACTTAACTTGATAGTATCATTTTAAAAACTCATCTCAAATATTTATTTTAATGTAATTTATAAGCCAATCATTTCTTTGTTTAGCTTGCCTATAAAAAAGTCTTTTAATATCGGACTACATGAGCCTAGTTGAAGTAGAAATTTACACTGGACCATTAATATTTTCCATTTCCATGTAATTGTATGAACGTATCCAGCCTTTTCGCAAATACCTTCAAGCTGATGGTGCTTTCCGTTACTGGGCGAATTATCAAGGTATTTTTTTACATATTATCGCAAAGTAATTGTCTGTGTGCAAACATACTTGATGCACTGCAGTAAGGTGGAAACTCTAACAACGACCTAAAGGCATTTTAAGCGGATGCTGAACACCCATCAACTTGCGGTTCTGACGTTCTGAGTTTAAGACTATTGTGTTTATGTTTAATACAAGATAAGGTTTGAGACAGTTTCTTGTTATTAAGGATTAATAACAAGAAACTGAAATTCCTAGACTTTTCTATAGGCATACCACCGGTTCGACTCAATCGTGTTTTACTCCGATGAGGATAAAACAATTTAAATATTTAGGACAGGTCCTTACTCTCAGCCTTGGAGATCACGCTTACATAAAAATAAAATTATATTTTAAAATTCATTGTAGTTTATTCTAGGTACATTTATTTTTAATTTATTAATGTGTTGTTGTGGGTGTAAATTAAGTGAACTTACGTAACCAAAATAGGATTTGCATTCAATTTAAGGATTGTGGCAGCAAAAGCAAGGTTCATGCTACTATGGTTACGGCGGTAGAGGCAGGAACATCCTGAGAATGCGAGCCGCGTCCAAAAGCACTGCTTTTAAATCTGGTTCCTGAACCAACCACCTAACGTAAGCGTTTTTAGGTATTTTTCGAGCCTATTCGCGCGACTGAACACAGAGAAATTATTATTATAAAAACATTTGGTGTGTAAATATAATGTCCCAGGATATTATTATCATTATTTGTAATATTTGATTGTGTCTTTCTTTGTTTGTATGTTTCTTTCTGATAAGGAATATTATTTTTTTATCTAGATCCAGAACTAGGTATATTGTTTCAACTTAGTATAATTTTATTTATAAAAACATGTTTATTTTAATCTGGATTGTCTTTCATAATAAGTATATGGTTTTTTGTAAATGCTATTCTTCGAAGTTTCCATTACAGTATTTTTCTTATTTGCAATGTTTGTTTGTTTAGGCACACATGTACTATATATCTCATATCTCCAGTCTATAGTCTCTTGAAGTCACATTGACAAGGAACTCATCCTAAAACCTTATAAAACATACATATACAGTGGGACAAGGATATTTATGAACGTGACTGACATTTGTGGGAGGGCGACACTATGACGGGAATGGTTGCTTTTAAGAAAATTTCCCTAATATTATGGGAAATTTTAACAATGGCAATAGACTGTATCCATTGTATTCTGTATCAATTGTATTATATAACTTTAACCGGCCACTTGGCTTTTTTTAATTCCCACTCAGGACAGATATTTGTGTGCATTAACATGTCTGTTTGTCCCATGTCTAGGTTTTTGGGTAGGTATGTATTTACAAAAGTAGTATATGTAGTATATCAGCTATTTGATTTCCATAGTACAAGCTTTACATAGTGTGGGATCAGCTCAGATGGCCGTGTGTGAATAGTTTCCCAGGAATATCTAACTCTAAAAGTTTATAGGGTACCTGATGCCCGATATATTATCGATTTATTATTATAAATAATTTAATACCGCAAGGTAATAAAACAGTCATTTTTTACTTTATAAATAAATTTATTTCTAAATTAATGTTTCATTCACATACTACATTGATGAAAAACTTCAAACGGAAAACTAATTCACGAGTGCGACTTAAAAATCACGCATGGTAACATTTTCCTATCGGGGCGGCAACTCCCTCATTAACTTTTTCAAATGGAATTATCGAGCCTTAACTGTGTTTGTCTTTAATAAAAATATCCTTAACCATTAGGACTATTTCTATTTACACCACTTTTTATCACTTTTGGCATATTGTTAGTGTTTTATACCAAATAATACAAATAAACGTAGAAACAGCGGTCAGCAAAGCAAGCTGTGGCAGAACTGTCAAAGAGACAATTTACAAGATGGCGATGTTAGTTCCATTTCAGCCACGTTTATAAAGATCCTTATCGCACTATAGGAGGAAATTATTCTTATTTTTTTCCAAACAACAGCAGCCATACAATGAGGTTAAGTATATCCATAGACAGTAGACAGACGTATGTATGAACCTACTTTTACTTTACTACAAAACATAAGAATCTCTTTAAATCTACTTAAATTAATTTATCGAATATGATACCCCTTCAATACACGCACGTTACATTTTCAACAAAAGGTTTTCTTACAATATAATGTTTTTGCTAAGAAATCGTGAGTTCATTTAATGTTCATTCCATCCATTCATACTAATTACTTTGAATGGATAGGCATATTATGTTTCTCCTTTGTTATTTTTTAGATTTTCCAACTGAACATTTTTCGGTATTTATGCTTCAATAGTTAATGCGATTTTAATTGCCTTAACGACTGTGTGAATTATGAGAATACAGACAGACATGTCAAATTAGTCACGCCCTAAGTTTAGGTAACGCTGAAACTTAGTCAAAATAGCACTGGTTGAAAAATGTAATTTTGTTACTCAGAGAAAGCGATGATGGCAGCTTTACCTTGTAACAGAAAAATATATCTTTAAGCATTTGTTTGGTTTTTACTTCTTTAACGTGACCTACTCAAAGCTACATAGTAAAGAAAAAACATAGAACTTCGCTCGGCCATGGTGCAGATGTGTAAAGGAAAATTACGGGGGAATCTTATGAAAAATCAAAACCAATTAGACTATAACCTTAAGATGGCTACTACGACTGGAACAAAAGAAAAATGGAGGCATTTCTGGAAGACGGATATGGGAACAAAACGAGCTAAATAACGAAACCGCCGGCGCTTCTAGTCTTGATGCGACCTGTACATATGTTCAAGTAGGGTATAAAAATGTATTTGAAATACACAAAAAATACATAAATTATAGATGTTAATAAAGCGTTATATTGTGCATGATTTTCCATGCGCATAAGCTTTTGTAACGTTTAACTTCTATTAAAACATTGTAGGTAATCTAATTATTGTTTCTTTAAGGGAATGGTAAAATATGGTTTATTCAAAATAAAATCGTTGATCTCCATGTACTTAAGAAAACCTGGCAAGGAACTCATTCTACAACGTCAGAGAATATATTTAAAACCTCCTATATCAACGTTAAGAGAAACGATAGTAGAAAATGGGAAAAAGCATCAAATCAAACAATCTATCCGAACACGGCTCATTGTATAGGCGGTAACAACTCCTACAATGATACGTAGGACAATAAACATAAAGTACAAGGTCGTCAAATGGCGGATCGCGGTCCGAATCCGGACTGCCAATCTATTTTGTGTTAAGTAAACAGAAACTTGTATTACTAGTAGGGATGTAATTTATAACATATGTACCTATATTTTGGCCCACCCGTCATTCTATTGAACGGGTGCTGCTTAGGTAAATGTTCTTTTCTTATTAATATTTAATTTCATACAGTAATTGCCTCTGGTAGATTTCATGTGGCTTGTTAAAATTGTAACTTTACGCGAACACACCCACCGTTTATTTGTCGTGCAAGGGTTTATTAATACTTGAGCGAATTTTTTTTTTTAAATGAGATAGATGGCAACGGTCCTGTGCTTGGATCAACGCAACAAATTCTAATGTGAAATACAAGGACGCAGAAGAAATATTCTAGCAAAAGGCAAAAGAAGACGAAAAAGTCGCTTTATGGCAGGTGCTTCCGAATCAAGATGTTTCCGGACTGTAAGGTGAATGATAAGAACGGTGTCTACGGGAAAGACATACTGAGACGCTGTGTCTTATTGAGATGGTAAAAATGAATCTTTATGTTCTATTTTACTACCTTGGTACGAAACTTGAAAAAAATAAACATTATACATTACACTGCAGTATAGTATGTTTATAAAACCGGTCAAATGTAAGTCAGACCTGTAGCTCTAGCACGAGATCCTGTAGTTTACTTACTCGATCACACGTACAGTTTCGTCCCATACATTGAGCACCAGCGCCTCTCGCGAAAACTACTAAGAACTAAAACTCGCACCACGAGTTTCTATAATGGAACGGATCGAATAGAGAAACTGGCGGTTTGATGGTTTTCGAGTCTGACATGCAATTTTGGCACCACGAGTAGCACATTTGACAGTTAGTTGGACGTGAACGTAAACGGAAACTATAATCTTCGAAGTATTTTCACTCACCAAGATTTTTACAGTGAGAGCATATTTGTTGTCATGAAAATCTGCAATTATTTTATTGTAAAGACTTAATTTTGCGTAATTATGTATTGAATATACTGTGTGGTACTAAGAAATGGAGAGATTATAACTAAAACGTACTTAAGTAATAAATTGAGATTTTGTTTGCGACGATTTTACGACTCGTATCTAAAATCTACTTAAATAAATCTGTAACTAATATAACTATTGATACGATGATAGAACGCAAGGTGAGTTTACTTGTAGGTACTCTAAATAATATAAGTGTTAGCATGTTATTTAGGTGCTATCTTTGTTAAATTAATACCTAATATCATTTTAAATTAGGCCAAGGAAAGTCGAAATCTATATTGGCAGATCATAACGTGTTTTCTTTCTGTTTAAGGTTACCATTACTCAATTAAAATATCAGAGAATGATCCAGAACAAAACATGCAGATGTAATATCAACATAAATTCAATAAATTGAGAAGCCTTCAATAAATGAAGAAGCTGAAGCAGTAATCGGCCATTGGAAAAATGTTAATGTTCAACCTAAATAAATAAAAACAAGTAGACATACACTTTTCACCAATGTTATAATATCAAACTCATAATTTAGACAAGAATCAAGAGCTAGATCTAAGTTCTAATAAACAACAATGTTCCCTGTACTTGTCAAAGTATTTGGAACAAATCCACATCATTTTATATGCATGTTTCGCTGCTTCTTTTACTTATTGACATATTATACCGACCAAAGTACCTTATGATTGAGTTTCAATAACTATCTCATAAGCCCTTGAAGTATAACTTTGGTACAAAGTTTGCTCAATACCAAATTTCATCCAAATTCTTATTCAACTTTAGTGTGACTGCATAACAAATAGTTTTTTATATCCTTCATTAAATTTCTGGCTATATGCTAATTCCATATCAAAGCTGATTAGCCATTTTAGTGTAATAAAGTAACAACAAAGTAACTCTGGCACATACACAAACATAAGAAAAGTTTTATAAAATAAGCTCTGGATACGCTAATAAGTAGTATGTAATATCAATTTTTAAATATTATTTAAGCAAATTATGTACTTACTATTACTAATAAAAAGATATCATGTCAAAGAGATGTTAAGTCTTTATTAAATTCAGAAAATATATGTGCCTATATGTTTTAATTAATACACCACCTAACCTTTGTGTGAGTCTGGGAGACTGGGAGTCAATAGAAATTGGATATTCCTAGTGGAGTCGGCTCACTCTCACCTTTTTTTGGCTGGTTGCTGAACTGAAGAATGCCATTTGACCAGAGAACCCAGACAACTAGTTGTTACTTTTATGGTTTCACTGTATAGTATTATGCTTCTGATTAACCCTTCGAGCATTTGTCTTTGCTTGAAGAATTAACCTGTTATGTTTATTTAAAGTTATGGTTCACATAATAACCTAATACACCTAATTTATAAAATAAAATACTAAGGTTAATATAATATAATATCATTAGAAATAAACCAGACATCATAGGCAGCATCATTTATTTTCATATTCTCACAGTTCATTATTTGTTAATACTAGTGAATCTTCAGTATTTACTTTATTTACCGACCAATGTACCTTATGATTTGGTTTCAACAGCTATCTCATAAGCCCTTGTAGCATAACTTTGGTAACAAGTTTGCTCAATACCAAACTTCATCCAAATTCTTATTCAACTTTAGTGAGACGGCATCACAAACATTACTAACCCACTCACAGACAAACATTTCTATTTATAATAGTTTTTCATATCCTACATTAAATTTCTGGCTATATGCTAACTCCATATTATGTAAGCTCATTAGCAATTTTAGTGTAATAGAGTAACAGCATAGTAACTCTGGCATATACACAAACATATGAAAAGATTTATAAAATATATCTTAATAAGTAGTACTTATGTAATATCAATTTTTGAATATTATTTAATCAAATTGCTACTACTAATTTAAAGATAGCATGTCAAACAGATGTTAAGTCGGTATTAAATACAAAAAATATATGTATATGTTTTATCTAATACTTCAATTCTGGCTAGTTGCTGAACTGAACAATGCCATTCCACCAGAGAACCCATACACATCTACTTTTTACTTTTATCGTTTCACTGTATAGTATCATGCTTCTGATTAACCCTTCGAGCATTTGTCTATACTCAAAGGATTAACCTGTTATGTTTATCTAATGTTATGGTTCATATAATAAATAAAACCTAATTTATAAAATAAAACACTAAGGTTGATATAATACTATTAGAAATGAAATAAACATCATAGGCATCATCATTTATTTTCAAATTCTCACAGTTCATTATTTGTTAACACTAGTGAATCTTGAGTATTTCATAACATAATTTTATTAGGATGCATGCATTTAAAGTGTCACCAAGCTTTTGTTTATTTTGTGAGTTCAGTGTATGTGGAAGTATCCTGAAACAGAAAAATATGTCAATAACGTTGAATTACAATTGACTTCTGTATAGTTATAATAGTTGACTTCTGAGCAATGTTGTTTCCGGCCTATAATGAATAAAAGTACCACCTTATAACATCACAACATTATGTAAAAGGTGACTAATGGATACACCATGTAGTCAGGCAGCAACACCACCTATCAACAAACTACTTCATACTCTCAGTCCTTCATATTCCAATGTTGTGGAATGTGAAGTCTTGTCTGGTTAAAATGTTATTTGAGTATTCCTGGAGAGAAATATTTATAGTAGCAGAGTAAATATTCATAGCTGCATATTTTAAGAAGTTTTGATTCTTGAAAGATTACAATGAGATATTATAAAGACAGTCAGTATAGTACAAGTTACTGCAATAGTTTAAGACCTTTAAGACCTCGAGAAAATTAAAAAACAAATATTTTCGGTTTAAAGTATTTATCATAAATAATAGTTTAGATTTAATAGAACTTTTCTTACCAAAATTTTAATTGATATCAATCATATTTTAAGGATATAACAAGTCATACTTATAGAGCGTTAGAAATATGGATTACATTGCAGTCAATTAACTATCGTCACTTTGTTATTTATTCGATATTCATCATAAAGAGATATTATAAGGTAACCTTGGCACTATCACGGTACATTTTGTATTTCACATAGATTATTAATAAACTATATAAAAAACTGAGTCACCACAATGGAATTTACTTTTTGATTTCCTCAATAATAAACATTATTCTACATTTCATTGAAATATTCTTTTCTCTAACCTAAAAATAAAAACAGTAAATACCAAAACAGTGGAAGTGTTCTCGTTTCTAATTATTTCTTACCCTAAAATATTTTGAAATAAATAAATCTTACCTGTTTTGAATGATATCTAGGAACTATTAAGCTTCTTTCTGGATAGTTTTTGTTTGAATTCATTGAATAACATGAACAAAGACGACTATGTGATGAAAATATAACACTGAACATTTTTTATTTGAACTTATCTTCAATTTATTTACCCTTCTCTGTCAATTTGATCTTAACTTGGAAACATTAGAATCATACGATCGTCGAATCTGACTCGTATCTGACAGAAAACTATGATAGTATAAACTATGACTCGATATATGAACTTGTGGTACCGATTATGAAGGAAACTGTAGGTATGATCGAGTTTACTACATAGAGTTTGGTGAGCTCGAAATCAAGTTTCCGTTTCATACGGAGGTAACTCGTGCTAGTGCTACAGCTCAAGGCTCCTTACTATCGAGAGACTATAGTGTAATAAAACTTCATACGCAGGTTAGAATCACATATTTATAACAACACTTCAATAATTAAGTAGAGTAAATATAACATAGTGACACGTTATTTAGAGATGTCCAACACGTAGCGTACTTCAGAACAAAGTGCCGATCCATTGGGCACGTCTACCTATCAAACTTCTATATATTCGGTTATACCGCCAACTCCCAGACCTCTTCTTTGTCCACTGCAGGACAAAGGCCTCCCTATAAGATCTCCACGATGGAACTGTGTCCATCATTTGAGTGGATAGAGGCGCTCATAGCCTGCTCTCACCGGTTCGTAAGTGATTGGTGAGGTTAAGCAACTAGGCTCGCGGTCAGCCCATAGATGGGTGACCGCTAAAGTGGTTTAATTTGTGAGCGTCTCCGTGCTTCGGAGGGCACGTTAAGCTATCGGTCCCGGTTGTAGCGTTAAGCCATTTCAGAGGCCTACTGGGCGGCTTGAACAACTCTGACACCAGGGTAACCACTGCCCATACGATAAGTAAGTAAAGTAAGTATTGGAGAGGATTTGCCAAAATCGCCACGCTTGACGCCCTTTCTGCGCTAGTTACTCGCTCGGGATGAATTCTACGCATCCCACGGAATGATATTCATCACCATCAGTGAAATAAACAACACAGAAAAACTAACTATTCCAAAACATATCCAGTTTTTTACCTAATTAAAATATTTAAATTAAATTCGTTAAACTTACAATTAGATAAGGCAAATGTAAACTTCTAATTAATTAAATTTTATGATGTATTATTTTAATTACATATTATAAAAATACTTATTATAAGACTCAAGAAAATGTGAGACTGTACCCATATAGCTTACTGCGCGCAGTGGTAAGCGCATAGTTTAAAATTAAATAATGAATATTAAGATACCTGTGTTAATATGAAATTTATATTATCTTCCGGTATTTCTGCTATAAAAGAACTGTATCTTATGAAACGCGGATGCAATTTATTGAATTAGGGCCAACTTCCTGCATATGATGATAATCTACAATCTTACTTATTATAATTGCCTTTTCCCTTGATTAAAATAAATTATTACCTTACCTATTCAATTTATATCTCCCTCTTTCCCAGTAAAGGTATTTTCTCTTTAATACTGTTACAGTGAACAGACCTCAAAACGAAGATCCCCTTTGGATCTCGAACATCGGCATAGGGCTGTTTTTAGCAAAGTTTGTTTAACTCCATGTAAGTACGCAAAAGCGCTTGTCCGTTTCAAAATGGGGCATTTCGTCGATACGAATGCATAAGGATCACAGAGGGCGAAGGTGGTAGCGGCGCGTAGTCATATCACCCGGTAAGTACGATATACCGTGTTGTGTAGTCATGAGAGTTGGTAATAGCCAAGCCTTATATCGTCATCCGGATCGTCTGACACAACAGCGCTTACAGGTGAGAGCGATTAGAATTGTGTTTGACTGCCCTAACCTCCAAGGACCTTGGATAGTTCATAACCAGGTAAGTCGAAAAGCGCTAGATTTATGCAATGCTTGATAGTAGGCAATTGGATATCGGCATCAAGGTTTTTACTGCAAATGTACCATGGATCACCCACGGCATGTCCCATGACCCGATTTTGAAGCATTTTGAGTGGAAAGAGGACGCGAGTATACACAGAAAACTAGTAGCAGCGCGTGCGAACACGCCGCTCCTAGTTTTCTATATTAGTCGCGTAGGACATAATGATACGAATGCACGTCATTTTTTGCACCGTTGGCGAGTTGTTGCTTAGTAGTGTTGTTGTTGGTGTTGAGGACTAAGAACAAATCTTAACTTTCGCACAGGAGTGTCACCCAAATATTTAGCTTTCCTTTCTCAACTGATAGGCGTGCCAAAAATTTGAACTGGTTTGATTGAAGGAAAGAGGTTCAGCCGTGAATAGTGCATGGCGGCACTTTTTGTACGGTTCAATCCGATTCTCTAACTTCTCTACCATTTGCTTAAGGCATTGGTGGAAGCTTAGTAGCATTTGAGCTGTTCCCGAAGAAATTTAATGCAGTAATATCTGCTAAGATAGCCAGATTTGCATTCTTAGGAATACGAATGTCAAATGTGTATAGTGAGAACTGATTTTGATATTTGTGCGGACGAATGATGACTGAAATTTTGTGAAATGACTGCATGGTATTTTGTTAATGCAATTGGGGTGTATTTAAGTTAAATAATGTCAGTTTTGTTGACTTATATGCTCTTGCAAATAACCATCGCCTTAAATTAAACAAAAACATAACAAATAAAATATAACAAAACATAATTAATTCTCATAAATTATTAACTTATAAAAAACGGTTGTAAATGGTCGGAATATAACTTAAATATTATTACTAAACATAATTATTCTATAAACAAGTACTTATTTAATTTTAGTTTTGATCAGCAGTAAAGGTGAAAAAGGTAGTTAATTTTCTTAATTATTTAGTTAATAGCAAATTTTATGTATTATTTAGTAAGTATTGACTCCTTATTTATTTTATTCTAAAGTCATAAAAGTTGTGTGTATAATAAAAGTTAATTATATTTTACTACATCTTGCCTTGTTTGTTCTATGTGTGTTTTTTATACCGCTAGTTAAGTAACATTCGGTACCGCTAGTTTAGTAAGTGGATATCTTAAACTTTCCCAAGCGCATGTTGGGTCTTCCTAACTCTTTGCGATATCTTGCAACCTTACACATAAACAGGAACACAGCGTTAAGTTGTTATGGATTGATGTACTCTGCAAGGAGGAAAACTGACTGTCAAAAACTTTATCTTATTTAAAAAATATATTTGCCGAATTCGACTATATTTGAGGTCAGTAAAGCCATAGCAGAAAACCTCTTCGGGCTTTGTTGGATGGACGTTATCGTGCCCATAATTATGGGGACAAAAACTACTATCTAAAAGTAAAAACGGGAATGCTAGTATGCTTGAATTTCTAATAAATATTCTGTGTATGTACTCGTATTGTATATTAGTATTAGGTTTTTCAACTTCTCACATAACAGTAGGTATATAGTGCACCTACCAAGATTTTCTCGGCATCACTCTAAGGTTGACTGGTAGAGAATGCCTACGGCATTAAGTCCGCCTTGTACATCGTTGTGCTAAAGCTTTAAATAAAAAATAAATATATCTATAGGCAACAGGACAGCTGGCAACGGTAATACAACGAGCTTTCGCACAGTTCTGGCCTATTTACTTCTCTTCATTGAACCGTGGTGGCCTGAGCCTCAGGAACAAAACGGGCAGACTTCAGTATTCTGTAGTGTTGAGGTGCTTCTCCAACCTCTCAACCTTGTTCACTGTTTTTAGTTGGGTCAGTATAGTAGTTTCATTACTTAACTGACTTGCTGTATGTAACGTACCTATATAAGGTCAGGGTCTTCACAAATATGACTATATAGAATTTAGTTGATTTAATGGAAAAATTATTAGTTGATACTACATCATTATTTTCTGTGGAAACTTACGGAAATTTCACATTTTATAATTTAAAATAAAGGGAGTTCCTTTTTAGGGTTCCGTAAAAAAAATGAAACCCTTATTGATTCGTCATTTCTGTCTGTCCGTCCGTATGTCACAGCCACTTTTTTCCGAAACTATAAGGACTATACTGTTGAAACTTGGTAAGTATATGTATTCTGTAAACCGCATTAAGATTTTTACACAAAAATAGAACGTAGAACGTAATACGTAGAACTGAAACACAATTTTTTTTTTCATTAAACCCATACATGTAATGTATCTATGGATAGCTCTTTAAAAATGATATTGAAGTTCCTAATATCATTTTTTTATAAACTGAATAGTTTGCGCGAGAGACACTTCCAAAGTGGTAAAATGAGTCCCCCCCCCCCCCCTCCTGTAACTTCTAAAATAAGAGAGTGATGAAACTAAAAGAAATATATGACGTAGATACATTACTTTGCAAACTTCCACCGAAAATTAGTTTGAACGAGATCTAGTCGGTAGTTTTTTTTTTAATACGTCATAAATCATAAGCCGCAATGTCCCTTTCATTCAATCAACTACTACAAAAACTTTTACATTGTTACTTGCTGCTACGGAACCCATTCATGGGCGAGTCCGACTCAAACTTGGCCGCTTTTTTATTGCTATATTACTTGTCTAAATAGACATGAAATCTATAGAACAACATTTACTTAAATGGTACTTTGTCTAATTTGCCACATAACGTTGCTAACAAAGATGTATTAAATCAGCAACAATTTTACTTGTGCCATAACACTGGGCATAATTTTTAGGCTGTTTGATTTTCCTTTTAACTCAATACATCATGAATAAATAAAATCTGCCGAAATCAACAGACTAAATTATGATATTACCTAATTTTTTTTTCTTAAAATATTATTGTTACGTTAACTTTTATGTTAATTTTCAATTGTTGATTTATTTATAAAGATAAATAAAGCTAATGACAAATTTGGTACAGTTTTCAGCTTAAAAAAAGAAAAATCACTGTACTTTGTAAGATGTTCAACCTTTGCCTATAAGCGTATACTGAACCCCTGCTATCATGTCAGCTAAATTACGTCCACAGCTGGACAAAAGCCTCCCCAAGGATAAGGGGGATATGCCATAATCGCCACGCTTGGCAGGCGGGTTCGAGATTGCAGTTTGATGGTCATAGTTCCCAGAAAAACGCTTCTGCCCGTCATCTGGTACATGTTCCCTCGGGACGATTTCTACGACCCCCACGGGATGAGATGGGGTGATGATATTCTTCGCCGTTACCACACACCACTGGTATCAGTTATCGTTTATTGTTTCGCTTGCATTCTCCATACTTCGTTCACTGTACTTACACCAGTCCCTAGGTTAAGGGATGTCTTGCGTGAAAATTCGATTACCAGGACCCATTTAACATTGTTTCGTCATTATTCGGCAAGTTAAGGCGAGATACCATGACGAATTAAACTATTACTCGTAAAGGCTCTATGAAAAAAACAATATCCTTTTTCGAATAACGAAGAGTTCGTGTAACAAAGGTTTCATGAGTATGAGCTTTTTATAATGTCATCCTGGTTGAATTTGTGATGGCGGTCAGATGCGACAGATAATAATTGCATAAAGATTTATTAAATAATATAGGATTGTACCAAAACATACTGTGCACTCTATACTCTTCATTCACAAGTTAGCTGGTGTCAGCTAACTTGTGAATGAAGAGTATAGAGTGCACAGTATGTTTTGGTACAATCCTATATTATTTAATAAATCTTTATGCAATTATTATCTGTCGCATCTGACCGCCATCACAAATTCAACCAGGATGACATTATAAAAAGCTCATACTCATGAAACCTTTGTTACACGAACTCTTCGTTATTCGAAAAAGGATATTGTTTTTTTCATAGAGCCTTTACGAGTAATAGTTTAATTCGTCATGGTATCTCGCCTTAACTTGCCGAATAATGACGAAACAATGTTAAATGGGTCCTGGTAATCGAATTTTCACGCAAGACATCCCTTAACCTAGGGACTGGTGTAAGTACAGTGAACGAAGTATGGAGAATGCAAGCGAAACAATAAACGATAACTGATACCAGTGGTGTGTGGTAACCGACTCAAACTTGGCCGCTTTTTTATTGCTATATTACTTGTCTAAATAGACATGAAATCTATAGAACAACATTTACTTAAATGGTACTTTGTCTAATTTGCCACATAACGTTGCTAACAAAGATGTATTAAATCAGCAACAATTTTACTTGTGCCATAACACTGGGCATAATTTTTAGGCTGTTTGATTTTCCTTTTAACTCAATACATCATGAATAAATAAAATCTGCCGAAATCAACAGACTAAATTATGATATTACCTAATTTTTTTTTCTTAAAATATTATTGTTACGTTAACTTTTATGTTAATTTTCAATTGTTGATTTATTTATAAAGATAAATAAAGCTAATGACAAATTTGGTACAGTTTTCAGCTTAAAAAAAGAAAAATCACTGTACTTTGTAAGATGTTCAACCTTTGCCTATAAGCGTATACTGAACCCCTGCTATCATGTCAGCTAAATTACGTCCACAGCTGGACAAAAGCCTCCCCAAGGATAAGGGGGATATGCCATAATCGCCACGCTTGGCAGGCGGGTTCGAGATTGCAGTTTGATGGTCATAGTTCCCAGAAAAACGCTTCTGCCCGTCATCTGGTACATGTTCCCTCGGGACGATTTCTACGACCCCCACGGGATGAGATGGGGTGATGATATTCTTCGCCGTTACCACACACCACTGGTATCAGTTATCGTTTATTGTTTCGCTTGCATTCTCCATACTTCGTTCACTGTACTTACACCAGTCCCTAGGTTAAGGGATGTCTTGCGTGAAAATTCGATTACCAGGACCCATTTAACATTGTTTCGTCATTATTCGGCAAGTTAAGGCGAGATACCATGACGAATTAAACTATTACTCGTAAAGGCTCTATGAAAAAAACAATATCCTTTTTCGAATAACGAAGAGTTCGTGTAACAAAGGTTTCATGAGTATGAGCTTTTTATAATGTCATCCTGGTTGAATTTGTGATGGCGGTCAGATGCGACAGATAATAATTGCATAAAGATTTATTAAATAATATAGGATTGTACCAAAACATACTGTGCACTCTATACTCTTCATTCACAAGTTAGCTGGTGTCAGCTAACTTGTGAATGAAGAGTATAGAGTGCACAGTATGTTTTGGTACAATCCTATATTATTTAATAAATCACAACCTACGGAGCTACGGAGAAGCTCTCCGAAGCTCTACAGGGTGTAACACTATTAAAGGAACTAGCAGACGACGTGTTTAACTGTTAAACACGCTAATACTAGAGGATCCCAAAGAGGCATTATTCACTGTAAAATAAAAGTGAGGTACTTTTTTCGTTCATGTATCAGCAAACTTGTATACTGCCTTAAACTTGCCTGTAACTTGATTTCAAGCAATCACCGTACCCTATACAGGCTACTAGCAGTGCCTCGCGGATTAACCCGCGTTAAAATTTATAATTTATACCCTATGTATTATTAGGATATATAACCAATATTGGTTATACATTTTGTATCCAAATACCACATAGGGCATAATTTATAAAACTATACTACAAAGTTTTAACAAAATCCTGTCGGTAGTTTTTGCGTGAAAGAGTTCACAAACATCCATACATCCAAACATCCATACATACGGTTAAAGAATCTTTACTTCTCAGAAAGAATAATACATTATTATTATCTTTTGAAGAAGGTACTTCGCTTATCACCACAAAAAAATATCAATAAAAAAATCAGTAACAAACTAGTTAAATAAAAGTACTTACTTACAAAATTAACCTAATCATACTAATATAATAAAGGCGAAAGTTTGTGAGCGTGTGAGTGTGTATGTTTGATACGTCGTCAGGTCTAAACGGCTAAAGCAATTTTGATAAAATTTGGTATCGAATTATCTGACACCCTGGATCAACACATAGGCTAAAATTTATAAAGTTTAACGCGGGTAAAACCGCAGGGCTAAATAACTAATTAACTAAATAAACGCTAGTTGTTCTAACTACCGGCATATTAAGAAGCTTGCATTGATAGCCTTTATAACATCGATCCATTTATAGATCGTTTCATACTCGCAAACTTTCGCATTTATAATATTGTAGTAGGAACTAGAATTATATGATTGGATAACCGGGAGCATTTCTCAGGTATTGACAGTCCTACAGAAAACCTTTATGTCATATTTTAATTGATTTAGTCGACTTGAAGCTCATTCCACAACTAGTATTAACAGGTTTCAAGGTGGAGAGTGAACTTTCTGACGACGGTGACAATTTGTGAGGTGATTTATGTAAATGATAGACCGGTTTGGCAGGATAGTACAGGCGCCAGCACATCAAGCTACCCCAATCTGTCAAATTTCCCCAATTGAAACTAAACCTTACGCTTATGTGATAAAGTTGAAAATCTATTAAACAAAATTTGACAGATTGGGGTAGCTGGATGTGCTGGCGTCTGAACGTTGATTTTTGTATAAAGATACTCATGATTTCACCAAGCACAAATAAAACTTTAATTATGATATAATTTTCACACGTCTTCTGTAGACAAATAATTTTTACTGAATGATAAAAAGATACGACTAAAAAAAACTTAACTAAAATAATATGTAGCGTGTAACAAACTATTTTATAGTAAAATCCAGTCAGTACTAAAAAGGCTACAACAAGTTGAAACAAAACGTAATATAGATATTTGTAGTCGCACGAGACTTTTAAGTAAGGCTTATGGGGCCTCTGACACGTACTTTGTTTTATACAAAGTACAAGACAAGTACTTTTAGTTTTTGTAATATTAGTGCTTGCTTTATATTTACTTCATCTGTAATCTAAATATAACATAGCAAAATGTATGTATTGCACATTCCTTTGATTTGTGTATTACCCTGAGCAATATGGATTACTGTTATATACCATATTCTTATTACAATAATCTTATTATTCCAGAGGGGTAGGCAGAGACAACTAATTTCCATTTGTCACGATCTTTGCATATCTCTTTTGTCTCGATTACTGTCATTATATTCTTCATACATGCTCGCCGGCTTAGGGTACTTCTGACCTGCCCTTCCTCGAGAACGTCTCCGTTTTGGTCAGAGAATGTTCGACGAGGTCATAGCCGACATAGCCCGAATAATTGTCAATTGGCAGTGGGCACAGCTCGTAGAACCGATGGCCGCTGGGACAGAAAGGTTCTTGATTAGCAACCTAAAACCGCAGCGTGGGCAGGCCCCCTACAAGGTGGACCGATGATCTTGCTAGGGTCGCGGGAAGCCGCTGAATGCGAGCAGCACAAGACCGGCCATTGTGGAGATCCTTTGGGAGAGGCCTTTTTTTTTTTTTTTTGATAAGTCAGGGCGAATGCTCGTGCATGCCACCCGCAAAAAGTGTCTGCGGGTGGGTATGTCGGAATCGCACCGACTAAACCTAACCTGCCGTGGACTTCTTCTGGCCCCTGATACGGGGGCCCCGGGAACGCGGGTATGCTGCTCCGGTGCCCCCCTTTTGCGCCGTGTCCCAGATGGTCGGGACACGCACCCGGGGAGAGCTGTGGGTTGCCCTTTGGGAGAGGCATTTGTCCAGCAGTGGAAGTCTTTCGGCTGATATGATGATGAATTATCTTATGTTCATCATCATATCAGCCGAAAGACGAAATATAATACGACGATAAAATTCACGAAGTGAATTTTTTTTATATAAGTTACTAGATTTTGCGTAATGTCATCAAACCCGATTATGATCAACCTCATTCTGTCATGGCGAGTTTTATATTTAGTTCATAAGTTATAAACAGATCCTGTTAATGTCAGCCAATGTCAAGTGACAACTTGACATTAACAAAATTTTACGGATGTACCTGCACTCCATTGTACCTACCTATAGAATAGAAAACTCATGTAACCTAACGCATATATAGTAATAGTTATCGTAATAGTTCATCACTGGACGCAGTGTTACCAGGACCTCCGGAGACTGGAAATAGTCGCCACCAGAAGAATAAGAAGAATAACGCGTATTTGTCATGTCATTTGACATATTGTGATTTTGTGATAAGTAATTTATAGACTACGAGACGAATATACGAACATGGACATACATACATATACTATTGTATCTAGCCAATAAGTTCATTTTACACACCTAAAACACGTGGTCTCATCACATTTACTATCACCATCAGATTAAAAGATAGTCACAAGCCACTTAAACTCAGCTTTTTGATAAATCACTTTACAATAAAGCTATCAGTTCTACCTCAAGAATCTTACTATCATAGTTAACAGAAATGTCATAATGGGCCGCGCGTTTTAAAAGGCCATATTATTGCCAGTGTCATCAGCCAGAAGAATTAAATACAACAGCATTTCGGTAAGTTATTTATATACGAAATGTACATTAGCAAACCTAACACACTTCCTTGCGGTACACGTTCCGTACGTATTGTCAGACGCATATTTTTAATAACCATTGAATAATTATTATATTTATATAGATTGTTATAAATATAATAAATATTCAATGGTTATTAAAAATATGCGTCTGATAATACTTACGGAAACGGAAACGGAAAGGAAACTACTAATATTATAAACGCGTATGTTTGCGAGTATGAATGGATGTTTGTTACTCTTTAACGTAAAAATTACCGAATGGATTTTAATGAAACTTTACATAGCTATAGCTTATACATCAGAATAACACATAGGCCACAATTTACAAAGATATTGTGTGAATTGTCCAAAATATGACGATAAGTGTCAAGTAAGTAGGAAAAAAATCTACCAACTGCAAGCTATTCCGGCGTACACTGCCAAAACCGCTACAGGTACACATCCTTCTCATATTATAAATGCGTAACTTTGTGAGTATAGATGTATGTTTGTTTGTTACTCTTGTACACAAAAACTACTTTAATGCGGGTAAAACCGCGGGGCATAGCTAGTATACTATAAGTGCATGTTTTTAAATGAAAATGTCTATATTCATCAACTGTAACCGGTCACAGGAAATGTCTGCAGTACACACGGCTACATATCAAGCTATACATTTCCAATATAAGCTGACCTGTCATTGTATGAAAATCCTATACAACGCAAGATCAGCTAATACTGGAAATGTATAGCTTGATGTGTAGCCATGTGAACGTCTCCTTAAAGTACCCAAACACTGTACTTAGTTTTTGGCTGCATTTGCTGTGTTATACGTCTGAAACTAGTAACTAAACCATATAACGGATTATTCATGGAACGAACTGTCGGATGCTGGACTAAGTAAGTCTAAAACTTGCCTTATCTAACGAATATTTTAGATCGTGAGATAATGATTGGTCTACAAATATCAAATTAGATTAGTTTACGTTTCTATGTTAAGTCCAACTCGTAACGGTATTATTAGAAACATGGTAAGTTCTTATAGAGATATTATCGATAAATGGAATATAATAAAAATATTGGGACAATTAACGCACCGTCATCTGATCCCAAACTAGACAGGGACTGAACTAATAGTAATATCCTGGGACATATCCTGGGACATATCCTGGGACATTATTTACACGCGGCCATCCGATCCCAAACTAAGCAGAGCTTGTACTATGGAAACCAGATAACTGATATACTACATATACTACTTTTTTTGTATATTGATAGTTACATCCAGACTCAGGACAAACAGACATGTTCACGCACACAAATATCTGTCCTGGGTGGGAATCGAACCCACGACCTGCCGCGTGAAAAGCAAGCATATGCCAACCAGTCGAACAGACTCGTCTTACTTTTATTACGCAACTAAACGACTGATAAAGATGCTTACATATTTCTAAATGCATAAATAATACATATTATAAATAAAGTACACCCAAACACTGAACAAATAATCGTGCTCATCACACAACGATCTGTCCTGGGAGGGGATCGAACCCACAGCCTCTGGCTTAGCAGTTAGTTAGGAAGTCGGATAAGTATAGTTAGTTTTGTAGTTTCCTGTGAAATGTCAAAAATATAAAACGCAAGAGCAATAAGTAGTGGTGTCTACGTGTGTATCTAAATCACGAATAAGATACATTTTTAGAACTTTTTATTTTATTTTTGTAACCTATTTAACACACTTCGTTAATAAAGAAATAAGTTTTTTTTTTCAATATTGATCAATCGTGACGATTACAAAACATTTATAAAGTAAACATAAAGCTTATGGAAAGCGTTCGGTGAAGATGACGCGAGTACTCCAAAAACTGGCAACGCGCCTAAAAAGGTATTTATTATTCCTTTCATCATCAGCCTGATGTCGTCCACGGCTGGTCAAAAGGCCCCTACCAAAGGTATCTAAAAACTCTCCAGGTGGTGACCTCGGTTAGGTGTTAGTTAGTACACAGGCGGCGTTGCTCCCCTACAACCTGGTGTATCCCTTACTCATCTTTTACGACACCCACGGGATGCTATATCATCCCGTGGGTGTCGTAAAAGGTGACTAAGGGATACACCAGGTTGAGGTTTAGGTTTGAGGTTGAGGAGGCCTTGTTATTCTTTCTGGGCCGGTAACCACACGGCTTCAATATCAATATAGAGACATCAATATATCAATACTGGACAATCATGGATTTGTCTATTTTGTTTAAAATACGTCGTTAGTACAAACGATTGAAGTCGTGGGACTTCATTCGTTTTGTATAAGTAACTTGTTTACTATGATATGTCGCTTACTAACTTAAGTACCCGGTGAAGCCATTAGCTCTACAGATTGTTTTATTATAAACAATCAGTACTATTTTGACACATACAAGACTTATCTATATAAACCACTAGCGCTTCTCGAGAAACATTTTGTATGGTATTTTAAAAATGTTTAATTTTATTCAAACTACTTTGGATTAGCAAACTTTTAAGACTAATACTTTTTAAGCACTTAGAGGTTTAATTTTCACAAGCTTTTAATACCACTTTGCGGACTGCCAACAGAAGGGAAAGCTTTTACATTTATTTTCTAAACTTAATAATCAATAATACCATAGTTGACATTTCCGTTGAGATAAACCCACTCTTTGTATATATATACCAATAACACATGGAGGTACACATGTAGGTACATATATACCCAGTACCTCTAGCTGATGGGAAGCGTGCGATGACGATTACAAAACATTATAAAATAAACATATAGCTTATAGAAAGCGTTCGGTGACGATGACGAGAGTTCCCCAAAAACTGCCAACACGCGCAAAAAAGTATTCCTTTCAAAATAAATAAAGACTTCTATTCAATATAAAAGAGTTAAGTGTTTTTTTAAGTATTGCAACAACACGTCTGTTCAGAAGTGTCATATTACTCATCTCTAAACTCATCATTACATAAACCATACAAACAATAGTCATTTGCAGGTAATGCCTAGGTCTTGTGCAATTGTTAACGCGACTCTCCTTAACATCCAACTAATTCAATGGCAACAAAGCTTAGCTCCATAAAACATCGTAAGTCATGCCATCGTCGGCGGCCGCGCGCACAAACGATATGTCACGGCACGTACTACAATGCAAACAGTCGGCGTCTGTGTCGGCGCGAGTGATGCTCTGTGCCAGTGTCACAACACTCGCGACGCAAATGTGGCGAGCCGCGGCGCCGCGACTAATCGCGCGACAATACGCGCTGCCCGCTATGTGCCGCACCGCCCCATCAAAGCGGTGCGGTGGCGACAAAGCTTTTAAGCGCGGGCGGTCGCTCACACGCCGCAAACCCGATTCTCTAGCCGTTACTTTACTTTCTACCAGTTACTTTACTGTATGGTATGGTCAGTGGTAGTGTCAGAGTTGTTCGAACCGCCCGGTAAGCTTCTGACATGGCTTATCGACTGTTATAATAATAATAATAATATCCTGGGACTTTATTCGCACACGACCATCTGATCCCAAGACTCCAGACAAACTGACATGTTCATGCACACAAATATATGTCCTGGGTGGGAATGGAACCCACGACCTGCGTGAAAGGCAAGCATTTACCAACCACGTCAAACTAGGTATTACTTTGTTGTCGAATGACTAAAACAGCCAGCAGGATAACGTGGTCTCCGAAGCACGGAGACGCTCAGAAATTAAACGCTTTCGGCGATGCGGTCACTCGTCTATAGACTAATCGCGACCTATCGCTTACGGACCGATAGGAGGAAGTGACATGACGGTCACCGTAGCCTAGTCGGTAGTGCTCCTGCCTACGAAGCTGGTGGTCCTGGGTTCGAATCCCAGTAAGTGCAAATATTTGTGTGATGAGCACGAATATTTGTTTCTGAGTCATGGATGTTTTCTATGTAGGTATATAAGTATTTATCTATCTATATAAGTATGTATATCGTCGCCTGGTACCCATAGTACAAGCTTTGCTTAGTTTGGAGCTAGGGTGATCTGTGGGACTAGATATTATTAAGTAGCTGGGAGCGCAGGGTGATGCCCTTAAAGCCAGTAACGTTCTATAAAGTTAAGCACCTTGGCACGCAGTCGACCGCTAAAGTAATTTAGTTTCTGAGCCTCTTCATGTTTCGGGGGTAGGTACGTACTTAAAACTGACAGTTCCAGTTGTAGTCTTTGAGCCATCTCAGAGGCCCACTGCGGCCAGAACAACTCTGACATTAAGGTCACCACCACTACCTACCTATAAGCAGCACTCTGTGCCAAGGTTCGAACGAAATTGTGTTTGCCTACTAAATAATTACTCTAATTGGACCAAATCCCGTGTTCATGCCCGCTTGAGTATGTTTCGCCGGACCGTCTCAACTGGGTCGTGTTGAAACCGGTAGTAGATGAACCCACTGAGTTTGTTTCGCTGGGTCTTCTCAGTTGGGGCGCATTGGATCCGGTGGTAGCATTAAAGCGCGACCGTCGTTATTAACACAAGGTCCGTCATAATAATAATAGACCTTTAATATAGACAGAACCATTGACAATATGTAGTAAAAATATTAGACTTAAACTAGATAATTAAACATAATCTCTTGACAATAACTTGATACGAGCTAGCTAAATATCATTTCTGTAATAAAATAATTTTTATAAATGTTTTCATACAAGATGTACCTAAATATCTATGTTACTAGAAATAATATCTAATGTATACAACTATATTACTACAAACATGTTCTGACTATTTACAAGCGCTTTTTTAAAGTCTACGTGAATAAAAACCTTTTTTATTTTATTTTATTTATTTTAAATGTTTTCTTATTCAGTTTGTATAGTTTGTTTAATTATTCACTCGACACGACAAATCCGTCGTATGAGATTATAAAAGTAAAAGAATAAAGAGTGCAGGGTACGTTCCACGCTGATGGCTAGTCTCCATTAAGACTGGCCACCATAGCCGAAATTCGCCCCTAAAAAGTCGTGTCATGATGTGTAAAGTTAGTCGAAAGCCTCGACTTCCTGTACACATCATAACCTACAACATACACTGACATATGACACTACGACTGACCTAACATAGCCTAGGTACAAATCACTCCTATCCCGTAAGTGCGCCGGTATGATCTTATACTATCAACAGTCGTAACACAAGTAGTTCCATTGGATGAGATACGATCTAGCGATCGCGAATCGAACTCAATCAACTGTCGGGTTTTATTAATCTATTCTTCATTAGACACTACTGTCTGATCTACCCGCTTTCAATTGAAACAATATTTAATACTTTGCCGACCCGAGAATAAAATAAAACGGTAGAACCATAAACATTCCACATTTATATTCGACCTCTGTCGGGCGCGGGCGGGCGGCACAACCTCGCTCGCTCGCACACGGATCTCTCGCTCCGACTGCGCCGGATCGTCTGCCCGCTCCGCGTAGAGCTGTTTAAAGATTCCAAAGGGAGATAAAAATTGTATGGCTCATAATGTTTTAACAGTCTCATCGTTTGAGCGCATCGAGCCGAGGTCCAATTTAATTTTCATCCTCGGGTTAGTTATAATTGAGTCGATTCGTTCTATGCGTCGTGAAGTTGGCGCAGAAGCCGACGCGCCTGGTCAGAGCACACGTAATCGATTCCTTTTAATTGATTACCTCGACTCTCGCATCTGGTTGGTACTTAACCGATTTCTTAGTCAGGAATAGTCATAAAAGCTAAACTAACCTTTTTCCCATCGCATCGTCCTTTTTTACTCAACCAACACTTCTTCAAATTAAAATGAAATGCGCTCAGATAATTCTCTAATGTAAGTAACTATAAACATCAACTACAATTTATTGAAAATCTTTCTTAAACGCAAATTTTAAAAATTTCTTAAACGAAATTTTATAAATCATCACATTTTTTCTATAAAGAAGACCCGGTAGAGTGTCCACAGAATTGAACCCGTGAATTGGGCTACTTTACAAACATATAAGCAACGGACACAACATCCATACGCAGAACAACTATTTAATTATAAACAGTTGTCCTGTGCAGACATCGAACCTGGGACACTAGGTGTCGAGGGGACACACATCGGGGTGCAGTCATAAATATACTAGGTATTATATGATTACTATTATATGCCAACCGATTTTAACAATTTATGGGACTATACAATTCATATGGGAATAAAAAGAAGCTTTATAAAAAGCGGTTCTAAAACAACGGAAAAATTTCTTAACCAAGACACAAGAAACTACATGCGAATTGATGACCTCCCTTGTTTAAAGTCGTTTAATAAATAAAAAATATCTTTTAAGAATTATAAACCTAAAGAACATTAAAAATACTACTTAAACTTGATTACTTAAAGGAATCATTTTATTTTATTACAGCGGCTGGGGGTCAGTATAGCTATTTTTAAAACTTTTTACAATCTTTAAATAAAAAAGTGATTTTGCGATGTTATTATCTCACACACAAGAATTGGTCACAGTCGTCAACAATGGCAGCCATACTCCGGTCCGGAGCACCACCTACATCAGAGAGAACGTCTGTCGGCGAGCCACAAAGCCTCTCCACATATACAAATAAATAACATCGGAACAACAAATATTTTAATAACCAGCTCTAAAGAATTGTTGAACGGTTCGTTACGAGTACATGCGTGACGCACAGTGTCGTTTGTCGTGTAGCATCGCGTACTACACCTGCGTGCCATGACGTAAACCCAACCATCCCATACGCAGTTATCAACTCAATTTTGACCCACCTAAGTATCGTTTTCGTATACAGTTTTGCACATGTATATACGCAAATACTGACGGACGGCATGACCAATGCCGAGTATATAGATTATGGATTCAGTGGTGAATAGCATTCTGGCCGAAAACATAAAGTTTTATAGGGGCATAAGAAAGAGCCGATGGAAAATTGGAAAGGTAAGCGTGAAATGTGGCAGATGTGTTGTCGTAAAACGGACATCGCGTTCGCCGGCCGACACATGTTGCGAACAAATACTACATAACAACGTGTCATATCGGTGAATAATCGCTCAAGCTTGCCCTTTCATGTCCTTAAGCGTTGGCGAAGTTTAGCACTGAGGCGCGCGGTAAGTCTATAGATGTGTGGCCGCCTAAGTGATTTAATTTTTGTACATCTCCGTGCTTTGATGAACACTTTTGTTGATAGCCATTAAACAACGTAAACAATCGTTAAACCATGTCCGAGACCTCCTTGGTGGTTTAAACAACTCTGACACTAGTGGTAGTAAGCACTATCCACACGTGTACAACATGATCCAGAGCTGAACAAATGCCTCCCCCAAGGATCCCCATGATGGGCGGTCTTGTGCTTCCCGCAACCCTTGCAAGATCGTCGCTCCACCTGCACATGCTGCGTCTTCCGGTTCGTGGTCGCTACTCGAGAACCTTAACCTACAGGAACATAGTATACCACGAAAGTAATAACGGTGCGAACAATGGTTTTTTATACAAAAGAAACCAATTAGACTTAAGACACTTGCGGCCCCTCTGCTGTGGTGAGTGAGTATAGGTGGCGATGATAACTTACCAAAAGGTGACCTGCTTGTTCATTTGCCTTGATAAACCATAAAAAAGAACGACATCAATGTGAATTATAAATGAAGTAAAATAAATTTAATGTGAAAAGGAGTGATAAAGTTTATAAAAAGTCGGCAACGCGCAAGTGTTGCAAGCGTCCGTAGGCTAGGGTCACCGCTGACCTTAATGTGTATGCTTGTTTCTGACAAAGTTGTATAAAAAATGCAACCTTAACCGACAGAGGAACACCACGTGTCTTGAGAAAAACGAAGGTCTAAATACCTAAGTTTTTCTTAAGACACGTGGTCCTTCTTCTACCGGTTATAGATATCAAGAAAAATTACACAAATTATAAGTTTTATTAATTCATAGACAGACATATTGGTCAAGTTTCTTAACTGGTAAGCCGACAAGTGGTGGGTGTATGAAACCTACGCCACCGATGTCTAATTCAAGTTATATATATTTGATACAAAAATACAGTAGCAGTTTAAAAATCCAATCAAACAAGCCAGCCCCCTGTTTATATAATTACCCGGATATTAATTAAAACGACTTCTATACCACTTGAGCTGTTGCGCAACGTGATATTTAGGTCCATCACCTCACAAAAATTTTAATATATTACATTCGATAACACCTAAAAGTAATAAAAAAACGATGTATATTATGATTTATGTTGTTGCCTCACAGTCGCAGGTAGTATGTAAAGTTTGTCTATGGGCACGCGATTCTAGACTTGTATTTATGGTTTTAAGTATTTTGGGACCACGTTTCAAATTAGTTAACCAAAAATATGATTAGACCACTATAAAAATAGACAAGTCACAAAAAATAACAGGTTTCTCGCGTTAGTAAATTTATAATCGCCAAGTTTACTAAAAAAACGTCTTGTACGCGCTGGACCTACACGATTAGACCCATTTGAAAGATCTAACCTACCTACTACTGTCTACTGGACCCCATCCAAATTCCCCATTCGACCTATTTTTTTTATTTCATAGGCCGACATACGAGCAAGTGGGTGACCAGATGGTAAGTGCGCCACCCATGGACTCTTGCAACATCAGAGGAGTCGCCGGTGCGTTGCCAGCCTTTAAGAGTCAGCAAACAAGCGTTGCTGCCCTTTCCCCCCACCCTGATGAGCTGTGGCGACCTTACTCACACGCAGAAACACAACATTAATATTATTAATGTTATTATTAAGGAATGTCTTCTGTAAGGTGGAGGTACTTCCCCAGTCGGGCTGCTCTTCGAGCGAATGAACGCTGTGCCCTGCCTCTCTTATCTTTAGCATATTATATTAAAATAACTATTGGACATCTTTTTTGGGACCAGTCTTGTCTGTTTCCTTATTATGCTATTGCAAGTGCCATACGTAATGTGTGGAAAAGCGAGTTCCAAAGAAAGTTCAAGATTTTTCTTAGGAGGTCTAATGGGTCATATCGAATATTTAGGGTCCAATTATGAAGTTCCTGTGGGTACATCATCTAATTTTGAATAAGGAATAAAAATTAGAAGTTTTACCTAGATAATTATATCCAATGAACGTGCTAAGCGTCGTAATGCTGTTTAGGGATCAAACAGTATCCCAACATTTTTTTTAATGACTCCGATGAGACATACATCAATTTATAAGTTGGACCAATACCTTTTCAATGACATTTTCTGTTTGATATCCTTAAAGCCAATCTTACGGGATGACGTAACAAACTCACTCGCTTCAATATTTGAAATGGCACATTCAAGTTCTATAGTCTTTTTCTAGGCCCTTGCCTATTATTGCTTATTAAAAACAATGTATCTACTGACTTATTTGGCCTTAAGATTTTTATTTCTTTTTTAATGCCATAAGAAGGTTTTAAGATGATAAATACACTTATTGCACTCTATTAACTATAAAGAATGGTTTACAGGATTCAATTCATAATAATAAACAAAAAGTATTTTTAACCGCTTCACCAGACAATTATTTTGGTCGTACAGAATGAAGGTAATGGACTGTGTAGCGTGTATGTATATCCCTGTATATTGTAGCAGATGGTGCCCATCCACCAATTCGTTTTACTTTAAAAGCCACTGAAGTGTAAATGATCAATAAAATAAGAGGTATTAATAGCATTCCTCTTGCCCTTGTTTTATGTGTATAGTTTCATGGCAAATTATCACATTGCAGAGAGATGCACTATATCGATGTAGACGGCAATAAAAGCAGGGTAGGCAGACAACGCGGCGGGTGGGGTCTGTAGACGGGCGGGCTCCAGTTCACAGGCTGCTATGAGAAGTAACAAAAGTACATTTACAACGTTAAAACGAATTAAATAACGCCACATTTAATAGTTCTCCACAAATTGAGAAAACCGACTTCATTATTCTCACAAAGTAAAGTAATAAAACAAAACAGAAAAATTGAAGTGGAAAAACAATAGGTGAACATAATAGCTTCGCTTACAAATATCGATCACGAAATAGCCCGCTTTCATCTCATAAAGTTTTTCGCGTCTTTTTGGCCCCGAATCCATCAATTCTCGTGATGGATGGACCATTGGACCTGACTCGGGCAATCGAAATTCAAATTCGCTAAATCTTCCCACACGGGATCGAAAACAGGTCGGGTCGTTAACAGTGTACGCACGTCCAGAGAGCGTTGTGTTTGGGTTTTTTTCTGTTTGTTCTGGAGATATTCGGCCGAAGGCGGTGCGGCGCGGGGCAGGGTGCGCCGGCGCAGACGCACGGGCAGCAGAGGCGTGATTACAGGCCTGTGCGCGGCTAATCACTCCGCCAACTCGAACTGGACGCTACAAAGGTACAGCTCACAGATTTTACCAAGTGATTCAGATGCATTGATTGATTTGAATCATCATAACAAAACATTTCACTTTACCCAGGAATTTCTGTATGTTTCAGAATTTGTACTTCCAAATATACGAAAGTATACATGTATCAATCAATCAATCTAATCTTTATTTGCTCCAACGTCGTATAAAGCGTTCATTAAAAGGCCCAATTATTATAACTATATTCTTACCTGAGGTTTTGCAATTGTGTGGTCGTGAAACTTAAATCTATCATTATCATTTTAACTTATAATTAAGATATTCCTTAGTGGTATAATCATTTCTATCTGAGTAGTTGAAGTTAGCTTTTATCTTCAACTAATAATGAAAACGATAACTAAGCAATCAAACGGATTCGAACCTATACATAACCTCTGTCTGCATGTCACGATCCAGTCGAGTCAGAGGTTTGTTTACCGTAGTAAAATTTATGTCCCCATATAAATGCGTCCAAGGTTTCTTATATTATCAAATAAAATGTAACATTATCGTTTGTCATTTAGAATAGGTGTTAATTTGCGGACAACTCACAGAGTCTTGCCGTCCTGGTTACTCTTACGTAGCTACGCCGCCGCGCGCCGTGCGGACCACCGATTGACAGGCTCATTTTCATTAATAACAAACAAAACAAAAGTCTCACCGCTAACTACACATGTTTCTCCACATCTCCAGTTTTTACTCACACCCTCAACGCATCGCAATATGATGGCCCTTACATTCTCGTTCGCAAGCAAATTGCTCAAACAATTTTAAACCGCCCAACAGATTTCCGTGGCGGAAAGACTTAGCTTGCTTGCTTTTAAAATACTAAATATACAATAACTATGTATAGAGATATTGCATATTCAATTTATTAAATTACGTAGGATACGATGGCTGTCTCCATCTATTACGTATTTCGACGGCATATTTACATAACCCCTAAATCTAAATTTATTACCACCTCGAAATTGAATTCTAAAATCGGTTATGATAGTGCTTACGCTAATTCTCGTATAAGTATAGATTGACATTTTATTTGATACTCTGATGTAATGATACTTGAACTTATCGAAACTCGATGTCAGGTAACCTATATCATATGTCATAATCGTGTATAACGTCTGGCGAGGTGCCTTTTGTGAGTGGCATATTTATTATATTATTATGTAGGCATAGCATACAATGAATATTTATTTTAATAGATAATCTGGTCAATAAAAGTTTCTAATAAGTAGAAATAAGTATGGATTATTTTTAGTAATGTCAACGTTTTGAAGATTTGCTATGCTTAGCTTAAATACTAGGACTAGGCCATGCTTTTATTGTAATTTTTTTTATAATCTTTTTTTTTTAAATGCCCCGTGCACATCTAGTGTCTAAGTGGCATAATAGTTAGTGTTTTGTTGCTGGTTTGTAGAACTCGATTATGTTATGTTGGCCAGTATTTTCTACTGCGCATATGGAGAAGCGATTTACACAGGCGCCTCGTCGCTTCGTATTCCAGATTCTATTCCCGCACAGAACAACTATTAGCAATTGTTACGAGTATGGGTTTAATTGCTGTCAGTCAATTATATGTTTGTAACGTACCCCGCGACTCAAGCTTTCATTTACCTAGTGCGGGAGGAATCCCATACTAATTATGATATTATGATGACGTGAAGAATCATCTTTAATCGAGAACTCCCGATAGCTAGTAAATATGTATAGCTGTCCATAGCAGTTAGGCCCACTTGATGGTGAAGTTTTCTGTTCACATGCTGCTTTGCTCAGTTGACGTCTTTTATCAGATCTTTTGCTATTTATAGGAGTTCATGGTTCATGTTGTCTTTTCCATTTAAACCCATCCATCATTAACACTTTATTAATAATAATAATATCATGGGACATTATTTACACACAGCCATCTGATCTCAAACTAAGCAGAGCTTTTCTTTTGTAAATACATACTTATATAGATAATTACACCCAGACTCAGGACAAACAGACATGTTCATGCACACAAATATCTGTCCACCACGCCACCAGGCCCGTTTATTACATTGGCTCCATTCTTATTCATCATGTCAGCCGTTCACAGCTGGATAAAGGTCTCCCCAAAAGATGTCCACAATTGCCGGTCTTGCTCCGCATCCACCGACTTCCAGCGCTCCTCACAAGATCATCGGTCCATCTTGTAGGGGGCAAAAAAGGTATATTGCCTTTTTTTGCCCCCCTACAAGGTGGACCGATCGTGTTATAAATAGTGTACCTATTGGTCCAGCAGACTTCATTTTAAAAACCAGACCTGCACAATTGAAAAACATCCCTCTATAACGGGGGAATTTACAAACATGCAAATCAATGACACAAAGCACAGTCAACTAAGACAAATATATCTAGTAACGAGGCAACTAACTAAACAACTAGGACACGTGCAGCCACAAATGCACTAATCTTTCACATTTGTGTAAGAACTACAGTTACTGCTTTGCTTATATAATATAATATTTTTGCAACAGACCGTACAAAAATATCAGAATAGCCAATTATCAAGTGCATCGACCGTCACGACCCAAACTAATACCAATTGTATGCTACAACGTGACGATAATAGCAACGAACATACACTAGTTTAGACTAACTAACTAATTCAAATACAAAATTCATTTATTCCGTGAAAATTTTACAACTATGTGGAATTGCCATTTTTTTACTCTACCGTGCAGTGCATGACTTGGTAGCTACTGAGAAATACTGCCAGAAAAGTCAGTAGGAAACCCTTATTTAAAATAAAATTTAGTTAAGATTAATAACATATTGTTTGTGAGTTGATTATGAACAACTCAACTCCAAGCACTTTTGTCACTTAAATAATCAGAAATTTTGTAATATGCCCTGCTACATAAATCTACTGCTACTATTTTTGAGTGCTAGCGACAGCGTATGCGACATTTAATTAAGGTCCTAATTGGAATCCCGGTCCATATAGCTTATACATCTGAATAACCATAGACAATGATTTATAAAATTTAATGCAGGAGACCGCGGGGCACACTTAATATTAAAGATGCGAAAGTTTGTGATTATGGGCGTATAAATGTAGGTATGTGTGTTTGTTACTCTTTCATGCAAAAACTACCGGACGGATTTCGATGAAACTTTGTAGTAAAATAGCTTATATATCCGATTAAAACATACGCTATAATTTATAAAGTTTAACGCGGGTAAAACCGCGGTGCACAGCTTGCTTTTGTTATAAGGACAAAACTAACAATCACCACAATAGTGTGATCAGACTACCGTTGCTACTAGTAGTTTACAATCGTCACAAAAACTTGATTTCATATCTTGTCGTATAAAATTCGCTTTTAATAATTTGTAAATCTAAATACCAGTTCTTGATGTCCAATATTTACGATGATTTTATGTAATTAGTGACTGTTGGTCAAATTGCGATCTCTTAACTCCTTTACATTATTTATCTCAAATAAGAGTTATGTAAACCAGAATATATTATAGGCTAATACTCTGACATGAATACAACAGAGAATTTATATATCAGAGTCAAATTAAAGAATATACAATGATAGATAAACATATTTTTATTGAAAAATTTCCAATAATGAATATAACTTAATTTCGATAATATAGTAAGTAATAGCCACATTATATCTAAACTAAGAGAAACTGATGAAACTTAGAGACTGCGATTTGAAGACAGTTCAGCAGGAGTGTAGGATCACAGGATCCTACACTCCTGCAGCCGTGTGGTTGGTAGATAGGTACGCTGTCATTCACGCCGCAGATCGTGGGTTCGGTTCCCACCCGGGACAGATATTTGTGTACATGAACATGTCTGTTTATTCTGAGTCATGGACTGTAATTATCTATATAAGTATGTATTTACAAAAGAAAAAGAGTATACGTATTATATCTGGTTTCCATACGACAAGCTATGCTTAGTTTGGGATCAGATGGCCATGTGTGAATAATGTCCCACGATATTATTATTATTTGTGTGACCTAATTAATCTAAGACATGAAATAAGGTCACACATGATTATTTGTAAAGTAGCTTGCGTTACAATGATGTATACAAATACTGCCCGATAATATATTATAATATATAACAGTGGCGTAGGGACATGATTCAACTCGGTTTCCCTCTCATAAAATGTGCGAAATATGAAGCAATTAAGTTAACTAAATCTAAAGCAGTCCAGAACTCGACAACTACTGTCTAGTGCGTTGATTTTTGTCACATTTAAGGTCATAAGCCTCTTACACGACTCTGCTAACAGCCGACCAAAATATCATTCAAATATGGGCTTTAAGCTGTGGCCTTGCGATATAGTTTATACTGACAACATAAATAGCAGACAGTTCGGTGTCAGCTAGCTTCCCGCCATCAGACTAATCGGTAGTGTTTTAGTTAAGGGTGGTGATGGGTGGGAGCGGTCCTTCAGCAGTGTCATGTAAGTGGGCTATGACCTTTAGGGTCCCATCCAAAATGTTTGTTAAGAAGCTTACGAGTAAATCGATAAAATATGAGAGTCGTTTAAATTAATGGCTTTGTGGAGACATCAAAGTGGAACATGAAAGTAAGAGTGCAGCTAACCGGATTCTTAACAAAAATAGCATTAAGCTACCTTTAGGAACACCAAGAAAAAAGCTAATTGTTTGGAATCACCTTGCAAATAACACCGTTAGAACTATTTTCGACAGCTACGACCTTCAGATTAAGAAATGAAAAGATAATTATTATACGTAATCATTGACATAATTTGCTATAGCACAATCTAAATTTATATCCGTACATAATCAAATTATTATGATTAGCAATGATTATTCACTTTGCTCGGTCGTTCTCGCCGGTGCGCCTGCGCTCGCGCCCGTCGTCAGCGGCGACAGGCGTCAGCAACGCTTGTCAAATGTCAACATTTTAAAGCCACAATATCAGAGCAAATTAAATTCAATCACGACATTTTGTTCACAATCGTTGCTCCGCGGTCGCAAGTACTCCTACTCATTACGACTTCATTTTGTTATAACAACAATGCAAGACCGCGTTATGCGTTTTATTCATCCGCCGAGCTTGACAGCGGCTTTGTGCGGGAATCAATCTTACGTCGCTTGTAATGATGCAAAATCGGTTCCAGTGAATGACAAAGAAAGAAGCTGCCGCTAATGTTGTTTATTCATTTTTTTGCCCACGAAGAAATTGAATACATTTTATGCTTCTATACATTTAAGTTGTGCATGGTGTTTGTGGATTGGCCATAAGAAATAATGGTAATCTGTACAAATTGGAAATGTTTAAATTAAAAATTATTCTAAAACCGGGCGACGCTGCGCTGTATCAACCAAGATTTTTATCAAACAGCACTCGATTTGAACCATATTTGGTGGAAAGCTGTTTTTTTTTAATTTTTTTGACTTACGTATAAATCATTCAGAATATACTATTGATGGCTACTACGGTTGGATGCGTGTAGCACAGAACGACAATTGTAGAGATCTTTGGGGAGGCCCTCGTCCAGCAGTGGGCGTCTTCCGGTTTATATGTGTTTATATGATGATACTATTGATTGATATTTGCAACAAGGTACACACACAATAATATACTTTAAAAGAATTATTAAAGCAAATGCATTTCAACTTAATTACTATTAACAACTGGTTAGATGTTATTCAAATATGGCTAAGAACTATAGCGATTAAACTGTGAAGAAAACTGCATTGAAACTGATCCGTCCTTTTAGTATCTTGAAACCACAGTCATACAGGTAGATACACCAAAACTCAGACATTGCATTATACCTGATGCGGCCGTTTGGTATCTTTATAGATACCACAGTCATAGAGGTACACCGATACTCAGACTCAGATAACTGATGCGTCCCTTTGACATCTTGAACGATAGATACCATAGACAGACAAATACACCGATACTCAAACACACAGACACTGCATTACAATTGATCCGTCCGTTTGGTATCTTGAAAGATACTACAGACATACAGGTATAGGTACACTGTTTTACAGGCATACAGATTTAGGCCATAAACTTATTTAACAGATAAGCATAATAATAGTAACATTAGATCCCGTAATATTACATCCATCGATTACAAAATAAATCGTTCAAAGTGCAAACGGTGTACAGGTTTCATAACGCTAAGTCATCATCAGTGCTTACTTAGAAGCAATTAGCTTCGTACACGGGCCGTAATGTGCAAATAAAGACAGGGTTGGAAGTGGCAGTCAAGCTGTTTGCCGCCGTTTGTCAATATTTGTTAGAGCCACAGTTTATTTCTACAGGATGTATCATATATATAACATAATAATAATAAATCTTTATTTCTGGCATAACCCATATTTCGTTAGTTTTGTGTTAATAACCAGTCATGCTTACATGCTATATTAGTATTGTAATATAGTACTCAACACCAATGTTTTAAGATCAAACGTGCTTATAGTACGCTATAACATATTAAAAGAGATGATTTTTTGTCTAGACAATTTGTACTGTCTTGGTATTTAATAAATAGTAAACTCTCTAACGTACACCATAAAAATACATATTGTGTCATATTGCATAGACGAGTTGTACAAATGGCGGGCTTATCGTATAGAGCGATATTCTGAGCTGAACATTGACTAACTAATAGGTTTGATGTCCTGTCTACTGGAATTTGGTACTGTAATCCGTATTATACCCAAAGTTAATATATTAACTAATTATTCGTTAAAGAACACCATTTTCAATCAAAGTTTAAAATTGTAAGTAAGTAAACGTTAGACAATTTTAAATTGTTCTGATTTCAAATGACGAAAACAATGGAAGTTATTAGACAGCACGGATGTTTCTATGACTCAATATTTTAAGTAGCAATTAATATTTGCCTTAATTTTATTCTTTCAGGAGTTCATAAAAATTGGGTAACCGGGACGTAGTCTATACAAATAAATAAAATTGGAGTGTCGGTTTGTAATATTGAAATAGCCGGTTTTTACTACATAAATATCAATATATATACGGTCCATACACCAAAATAACTTTTTTTACAATTTTTGTCTGTCTGTCTGTCTGTTTGTTCCGGCTAATCTCGGAAATGGCTGGACAGATTTTGACGGGACCTTTATTGGCAGGTAGCTGATGCAATAAGGAGTGACTTAGGCTACTTTTATTTTAGAAAAAGTCTTTTATTTTACTAAGAAACGAAATAAACTAAATAACACGCGGACGAAGTCGCGGGCACAGCTAGTCTTAAATAAAAAGGTTCCAAATTTTTAGTTTAATTGTAACGAATTAAACTAAAAATTTGGAACCTTTTTGGTCGCTATTATTTTATTTTATTATTTTAGAAAACTTACAGCTGAAATACACATAGAATAAAAGATGAAGGCCAATCAAAAGTTTTCACAGATATACTTAATGTTTCAAAAACGTTCAGGCACATTAAATGTAAGTATATATGAGGTATCTCTCAATTCATGCTATAAAACATTTAATTTCAGAGCTGAAAATATTAAATAAATGAACCCCCTGTATTGCTTTTTGATATAACCCTCTTGTTTCTTTGTCGTAATAAAGGGATAACCGGCAAATTATATTCTACTTAAAACAAATCGTCATCTGTTGAGAGAGACATATAATCAAAGTGCCATCATATGTGTTGAATAACAAGAGTTAAGGAGGACTTAAACCACGCTAGACTTCACCTCCTCTTACCATCAGGTATAATTCTGGTCAAGTGCAAGCCCATTAATTATAAAAAACTAGCAGTGCCCGCGGCCTTTATTCCGCGTCATAAATATTTTTGTCCCTGCCCGTTTGTCCCGCGTAATACTTCGGGTTGGAATAAATAAAATTATGATGATGAATTATAGCCTATGACATCCACAATAACGTAGTTTTCTATTGGTGAAATAATTTTGAAAATCGGTTCATTAGATCCAGAGATTACCCCTTACAACGACACAAACTCACAACATCACAAACTCACAAACGTTACCTCATTATAATATTATTAGTATTAGTATATATATATTAAACAGTTAGTATGCATGTTTACTGATCCTGTAGTTTATGATTTCTATGTTGTGCGACGAGTACAAAGGAGTCCGAACAAGATACTGAGAAGGTTGGGCGACGCGACGGGTCGAATACCGTACATTTCAGTAGGTTTACAGAACTCCACACCTCGAGAAGTCCTGTAAACTTACAGCGTGGGGGCATTCGTCCTTATATTATTTAATTTAATTATTATTGTTCGTTTAATTATTATTATTCGCCCTTTATATTATTTATTATATTATATCACATGTTTATTACCAATATTATTTACAAGATATCATACAAGGGTATTTTAACACAAATACAACTTATACAATATTTGGGCTACATGGAGAGAAATTTCCGCACAATCCTGGCATTCGCCAGCAGAACCGCCTTCTGCATGTAACTCTCCAGCCAGATATCAAGCCCTAAACTTACAAGGTTGATTTTCAGGGATTTAGGAATAACTCCATTTGTGGATATAACTTATTATTATTAAGTCTTTTTATTTATTCCATATCAGCATAATCTTCTGTTAATTTAGATTTTATTTTAATAGGTACTTTTACTATGGGTTTTGATGCCTGAAATAAATGAATTTATTATTTATATTATTATTATAAATAATAGCATCTTTTATTAGTAATAAACTTATAATTGTATTATATGTATATTGCTGGTTGTATTATGTAGTATTCTATCATTGACTAACATACCGTACGTAAGTAGAAATTCTCTTGAACTAGGCCCGTGATGGCGCCAGTCACCATCGATCGCCATTCGATATTTTATAAAATAAAAGTTCTACATTCATTGGGTTTTAGATATTTTTATAGCATTAATATTGAAATTTCTGTAAAATATAAATTCAATTCTGATAATTAACTTAGTTCCAACTAGAATATTGGCAGTAAGAACTAGACTGCCACTTTTTTAGAGTTCCGTAAGTTAAAAAGGAAATAAAACGGAATCCTTAAAACTCCGTCCATGCTTCCGTGTGACATAGAATTTTCTTAAAACCTTATAAATATAGGTTATGAAATTAATAATAATAATAATATCCTGGGACATTACTTACACCCATCTGATCCCATACTAAGCAGAGCTTGTTCTATGGAAACCAGATAACTGATAAATTACATATACTTTTTTTTGTAAATACATACTTATATAGATAATGTACACCCAGACTCAGGCCAAACAGACATGTTCATGCACACAAATATTTGTCCCGGGTGGGAATCGAACTCACGACCTGCGGCGTGAAAGGCAGCGTATCTACCAACCACGCCAACAGGCCCGTCGGAAATTAAATTAAAAGTTACACATAAAGTAGAAAGTCATATTATATATAGTCATTAATCGACCAATATTTGTACATCAATATGTGTATGTATAAAAAAAAGACTAACTAGTATTTTTTATACACAATTTTACAGTATAGACGTTTTCTAACTCAAATCTGAGAATTTTAAGCAAAGATGAGCAGAAATTAACTCAAAGGAAACACATATACCTATATTTTATAATTTTGGTCTAATGGTACCTAATATGCCTTACCTTTACACAACATCAATAAACTGCAATGTGTTTTAAAGGTTTTCTTCTATTTTGTTGCATGTTTATTTCATTTTTAAAAAGATAGATAGTTCTTGATTGCACACCAAAAACATAAACTTAGAGTAGAAAATTACATCAAAATGAAAATAGTATTTACAAGTGGCGACCTTATCACTAAAAGAACCGATGAATGGACCAGAGCTGCCAGTGAACAGAAAGACGAGGGTAGCAGATATAACAAAAGAGAGCTGAACTTACCATAGGTACATTCAATGGCCGAACATTGAATTGAATGTATTCTTAATTTTCACAAATAAGGCTCCTTGCGCTTTTAATTGTAGGTATAAGGGTCTATGCACGCGGCACACCACGTTTTTAGGCGCGCTGTTGACGCGCGTTTACATACATATACACAGACGCGATACACACGCAAGTCATAAATAATAAAACCGCGTTTATAAAACGTGGTGTGCACAGGCTCTAATATAGTAGCTAACACAAAAATAATAATAAAAATAATAAATCATTTATTCTCAAGCAATAAAGACTCATTACAATAGAATAATTGCAATAAATAAAGTCACATTATTAAAATTACATACAAAAAGTAAAACCAATACAAAAAGAAAACAAACAGAAAAACAATTAACTATAAAATCATAATTATTACATATTAAGAAAAACGGCTTTAGACCACTTATCCCCCGTGCACAATGTGGAACTTGCAGCCGTGCGGCAGTCGAGGCTCGACTGCCGCACTGCTGCAAGTTCCTGCTGCAAGGTCGGCCAGCACGACCAGCATGCTGTTGGGGCTCCCCCGAACGCGCAGCACTAAGGAAATGTCTTGCTTGCGCATGGTTGTAAAGAAACAATCTACGCAAGCTTCTGCGGACATCACTGCACTGCAAAAGCGGGGGAGCCCCACTAGCACCCTGAACGCGTTATTAAATTGGCCTCGAAGCACTCCATACGATTTTTGCGTGCACTTAGTCCACAGACTGCATGCATAAAAAGAGGTTCAATAAGCTCTAAAAAGAGATATTTTCACCTCAGTCGAGCACCGTGCAAACCTACGAATAATCATGTTCGCTCTGATCGATAGCACGCTTCGATCCCGCTCAATGTCATCGTCATCCCTAGCGGAGGTAACTACATGACCCAGTTATTTAAACGGATCCGTTTAGTAATATAGGTGGCATCTCAGCCACTTTTCTTGGGCCACCCTGGAAGACCATGCACTGACACTTTTTGAAATTATAAGACAGTCCATGTTTGACTGCATAGCTCTCACATATTTACAGTAGCTTGTAGAGCCCACAGACCGAGGCACTGAGATCATTATCGGCGGCGTAGATAATGTGATTGAATCATAGTTATACGTCGTCTATATAGCAGCCAATATGTTGCTTGCACCCTCACCCCACATTCCAACCTAGAAGTATCGGATAAGGAGCCCATCCACTTCACATTATTTTTTTGGTTCACGTATCAATATTGAAAACTATTGAAGAGTTCTTCTGATAATTTCTTCCATAAGATGTCATATATAAAATAAGATTTACGCTCAAACTTTACCTTTCGAGTCAACTTTACGCAATTATAGTGAAATACCTGTACCACAAAATACGGAACACTACTAAACCCGACTCACTCATGACCGGTATTTCGTTATTTACATCTTAGAAATATATATTTTGCACGAGTTCGTTACACAGTACACACACATACATAAATACAGATCGATGTGTCTGTAAACTACTTCTAAATGGTGATACTGATAGCATTAAGAACGCCGACCTAATGGATCCTACTATTAACCCGTTAGTTAACAAAATAAAAAGCAATCAACATTCAGAGATCGCTAATTATGAAAAAAAAAACAAAAACGGTAGTTAACATATTTATCGAACGTTCATATACCCGTTAATTAAATGCAATAAAATCTTATAAAATCCACAATTTATCACTTTTATAGAAACCTAAAATAACTTACACAATTACACGCAATTTAGTAATGATAAACACTTCAATTTATGCAAATGTTTCGTTCAACTAATTGATAGACACTATATTTATTAGTTCGCGTGCAAACATTAAATAAATCGTTCACTAGTGACTAACATTAACTTACAACAATTTGCCTAATGGATATCGATACTCACTTCCTTACATGCAACAATCACTATTCCGAGGAGGTTTTATCACGAAACCATTATAAACAATCGGCGAAAAAACAATGTCCGTTAATATCGGAAAAATATTGTGAGTGAAAGTTTCCAATTCCGTTTCTAATGTACACTAACTTTTATAAACACGATAACTCGGATCTATAACGCAAATTCAATATAAAACCTAAAGAATTTTTGGTAACTAAAATGTTTTTTAAGCTTACTTTTTCAGCATAATTTTTATACTAAGATAGGTAGTTGCATCTAAAATGAATGCTGTAGCCATTTTACACATGCAGTCTATGGGTTAACTAAACGAGAGAGGATAGAACGCCCTGCGTGGAGGATACAACAATGCGTTTATGGTGCTGATGGGGTTGCTGAGATACTGCAGTGCTTCAGGTATGTTCGCAGGGGCAAGAATTGAAGGTTTTCATGCTATCATGCGAAATCGATCTGCTCCATGAGGTTTTTATCAACATAGAACCTAATTGTGTGGTTCACAAACAACCATTGATAACTTAATTAATAAAGTTGGTTAAAAATATAAGACACAACTTTAACTTAAATTTTAAGAAACGACTCCTAAGTCTGATTTGGAAATCTATTTCTCAAGTTTTATGTTAAGATTCATATATGAACAATAAAAATCTATTTCGACTTGATGATTATTTATTTAACTTACTATTCACATCTACTATAATAACTACACGTAATGTTGCAACTGCAAAGGGACGATGCAAAATTTAAGAAAATAACGCATATCAACTTATTTTGATTCGTGTGTGTAGCATAACAAAATAACTGTCGAAATATAATTAAATTTGATTGTTTGATACAAATAAAATATAAACTATTTGAGTTTTATTTGCACGAGTTCATGTAAATTTGATATAACAATACCCATAAATCTAACATTGGTAGCTCACAAGCAATAGAAATATTACAAAGTAATTGCACTTTTTTTCTAAAACGTCTTCATAATCTCGCCTCGTATTAAAACTAAACGGAATTAAACTATCCGGCGCGGCGTCTGTTCTTCAAAACGGCTTATTGCGAGGTAGGAATGCAACAATAACAAACAGGAATGAATTAACAATAGTTACCTACGTGTCAAGTCCCACACACTCGGCATTACAAACATGGTACAAAAAAGAGGTCGCTCCTAAACGCATGCCACAAAAACTGCTACGTACAAAACGGTATCGAGCGGTGAGTTCAAAAGCGCCGGAGAACACTCATTTCACACCATCAGCGGCCGCCGGCAAGCCATCTTCTACCCTACCATACGTGACCTAATGACAATTCGACCACAGCACGCCGCATATACGCTGTGAACTCGACTCTACATTTTAAACTCTATCCAATAGATACAAAGCCCCAAATCCCATACCACAAACACTCAGATACGACGTATAGAAATAGTATCTAATAATGGACCAGACACAATGCCGTATTTGTGCAAAAAGTGTTTTCAGCAAACAATTAGAAGTTAATGGTTTAAGGACTAAGCGTGTAGAAACAGTTAGTGCGGGGTTTCCTTTAAAGATTCCGCGTTTATAACGAAGCCTAAGCATTTTCCAGATTTTGTTTAAGTATCAATGGCGAAGTAGTCATGCAATACGATTCACGGCTTACTTTTATCAAACATATATATCATTACAAAATAAAAAAGGAAGTACTTCTCAGTACCCTGATTAAATATTTACTAGTTTTAATTAAGCTATTTATAAATACTATTATACAACTACACAGTTATTTAGAATTGTTATTATTTCACTAGAGATACTACTAAAAGCAGTTACTCACACCGGCCCGTTAGTGACATCATGGATGATTGACTGGTTCAATTCCGAACGTCCCCGTGATTTGGAGTACTTGTTAGTGCGATTTCGGACTACTTCCGACCCGAATCCGTAAAATTACAGATCGAGGATACTTGGACCCTATTACCCCATAACTAGTTCTAGGAGTTTTTCGGACAGTATTTTAACGGACTAGGAACAGACAAGTGCGAAACTGCTCTTAAGCTTACACTCCCAGTAGTGGTCTTTAGGCCCACTACTGAGAGCTACTACTACTATATCAAGCCTACTGGGCATGCTGAATATCTCTGTCTCTAGGGTTACTACTGCCGTTGGATATTCCGAAAATAAACACCGTAACCTATAAAAACCTCATCAGCATGGCTACCACAAGTTCATGTAGTTTACTTCCTCGATTATACTTGCAGTTTTTCCAGTTCATTAACTAGCACCGCCCCTAGCGGTAACTTCACTGAACTTAAAATGTCTACATATACTAAAAAAAAAAGGGAAGTTTCGTCGAGTAAGTAAACTAATCCTAACTAATATTATAAATGCGAAAGTAACTCTGTCTGTCTGTCTGTCTGTTACTCTTTAACGCCAAAACTACTGAACGGATTTGAATGAAATTTGGTATACAGATGGTCTAGACCCTGAGAAAGAACATAGGCTAATTTTTATACTTAGGATAACACATAGGCCATATTTTATAAAGTTTAACATGGGTAAAACCGCGGGGCACAGCTAGTAAAACTATAAATGGAGTCGTGGTAGATGTACATCTAAAACGCCCTTCCAGCATTTAACTAACGCTAGGCTACAATAAAAATGGACAGACTTTAAGGAATTGGACAGATGGAATGGGTTTACATTATTTACAAGAATTACTGGGCTTTGGGGGGTTTGTCAAATCAAATTCAGATCAAATTATGATGTGCAAAATGATTTTAAATGTGCGCGGATGCACCCACCGTTTGTACGTCTTACAAGAGGTTATTCTCATTGCTTGAGTGAAATTGAAGGTGATTGTTTTATTACCTCGGAGCTATTTTGATTAACTAGATGACAACGGTTCTGTGCGTGTATTAGCCTACATACCAGCCAATCACAATGTAAAAACAAGATATCAAAAACAAACAGCACAAGAAGACTAAAAAAGTAAGCCCGGAGTTTCTTTGTGGCTTTCCTCTCCGGGTCGTAGTTAGAGAAAGCCACAGGATAGTTAGGGTAGGTTCCTCAGCTGAAAGGGTCACGTTTGCCCCTTAACACGTTATCGGTTATACCGTGCAAGTAATCACACCCTCACTTAGAATCCCGTCTTTTTACCGCCGCTCAAGGCCCCAGTGCTGTGGCCCGAATCCCGTAAAGGTGCCCATATTTATTAATCGCTTAATTTAAGCTACTGGCTGAGAGCCTTCTGTGCTAGCCAACTGCGTGTTGTCTTAAATTTTCATATAGTAGTACTAAATTTAAAAATAATTGCTTAGTAACTTGTTATTTATTTAAGGATTAAAAAAAATTGTGATAAGACGGACCGCACGGGCGGACTAATTAATTTTTTTTGTTACTTTTTACTACATTCTACTATATTTATGTAATGCATTGTGAGTTTGACAAGTTAAAGTCGATGTTAATACCAAGTGCTGTATAAATTTCATTAATTCACAAGGTTTTAACGCGAATCAGTGATATTTATAATACAAAAAGCGTTTAATAGCTTTTCCCATCTCTAATGTGGTATCATTGCTTGATTGACGCTAATAGTTGTGGCTCACGGGAGTAAATTGTGGGAATCCTTGAGGCTAACAATAATAAGTACCACACTTACTAATCACTTAATAAAACAATAAAACGGTTCTGACATTATCTACCAACAACAGGATGTGATTGAATGACTTTATAATTAATTTTTCGCTTGAAGTTTCATAACTAAAGACGACGTTGGAAGTAGATAATTAGGTAATAAAACAAGGCGCTATGTACCGTAAAGTTTGATGAATTGATAAATGGTAAGTTAAAGAACGTACCTATACACTGCGCGCAAAATAATTTGGCTGTTCTCTGTCTTAGGGTTCCGGAACTTTAGGTACTAATTATGTACTTAGCCTCCGCTGGACGACCGTTTGTCGATCAGTGCCTCTAGCACGAGTTCCTGCAGTTTACTTACTCGATCACACGTACAGTTACGTCCCATACAGATTTTTAGTTCTTAATAGTTTCCGCCAGAGGCGCTGGTGCCCAATGTATGGGAGGAAACTATACGTGTGATCGAGTAAGTAAACTGCAGGAACTCGTGCTAGAGGCTCTGTTCGTCTATACGTATGTCTGTCTGTCTGTCTGTTTTTCAGCAAGCAGTCTTTCATGATCCGTAAAGGATAAGCGGTTGAACTTTAGGTTTCACTAGTGTAATAACCATTAATAAAAACAAAGAAAAATATAATAATAAAAAAAGCCCACACGTTGCCGCCATAATCTCAATTCGAGTATTAAACATATTCGAAGTCGCCATAGAAAATTACAAATAATATAAGTACTTATTTGGAATTAGGGAAAAAAACATTGTTTGAATTTGTTGAACAAAATGAAACAACTTTTTTCCCTGCATAGTTACTTGTAAAGCCCACACGTTGCCTGTATAATCTTAAAATTAGAGTACCTACTGAACATATTCTCAGTCGCCATAGAAAATTACCAATAATTTAGGTAATTGAAACTAAATTGGTACAAACTGAAACAACGATGTATTTCCCTACTTAATTTTATCCCTCTTAAATAAATATAGTACACAAGCTCCGCAACATTCATAAATTCATGCAAAATCAGGCGTTAAATCTGTAAAGAAGTAAAAGAGAAACAAACTGCAGTACTACATTAGGCTCATTAAACTGAGAGGCAGGTAAAGTTAGTTTGCGCGAAGTGTACTGCAGACTGTTGACGGAAACGACAGGAATAACGCTTGAATGAGCGTGCCCATTGTGGTTTCGAAACGACTCGGTTTAACGCTGTTTATATAGAGATATACCTATTTACTGCCTATTTACCAATTTTCCAACTTATTAAATATTTACTGTGGCTTTTGTACGAGTATGTATGAGTATTATTATAACCATACGAGCTGTGCGCAGCAGTTTCGCCCGCGTTAAACTTTATAAATTAAAGGCTATATGCTATTCGGGTATATAAGCTATATTACTACAAAGATGTAATGAAATATCCTCAGAAAATGTAATGAATTGTTTTAGTTGATGTTTTGGGGGGAAAAACAATTATTAAAAAAAGCCATTTTCAAAAATATGTAAAGCTCACTGTTGTCTGTGTACAACAACACATACTTACCTAATATGTACTGATTTAAGTTTCTCTTTTATGTTTAATGCGTGTACCTAGGTTTTAATTATTATCATTTCGTTAATGTTGCGTTTACCTTTAATTTAGGTGCATGTATGATCACCTTAATACAATGTTGCCTAATAATGTTAAACATGTATTTAGTTGGTAAACCTTAATTCAATAAATAAAATAAATAAAGATCCATCAAACTCCGTAGCGTTGTTTTTCTGTGAAAGAATAACATACATGTACACATCGCACACAAATTCATAAATTCATGAATTATTACATTATACATTACGCGCTTGATCTATTCTTGTTTAACGATCCTTTTATTCTTCTCCACGTGCTACAATCTAAACAAGGACGATTTATAAATAGATGCGTGTACAAATCGAGTTTTGTCTAAGACTGTATGGGGCTGGGGGCATGTCTCGATATAATCATATTGCGACAGCCAACTCGTCCACGCTATCTCATTCCTCCATCGGATGAGATAAGGTGGTGATATTCGTCGCCGTCAAACACACAGCATATATTGTATAAGTTACCAAATTACTAGTTATTGTACTGAGAGTACATAATGTAGGGTTCTTTATCTAACCGTATTTTTGTATTAGAGATTGATTTTAATTTTTAAGTCTTAATCTTTATATCGATTTTTTTATACATTACAAGGAAATTATTTAGAAGCCGCCCATTCTACTTCACTTTACAAAGGTAGGTACAGCAGAGTAGCCGCTAGCATAAGTCCTGCTGTCTGCAATATTTGGATAATGGAACCTAAAGCGAGGTAAAATTGTCTATGCATATGCAAATGCATTATTATTTACTTAATTATTTTCTTGAAATAAAGTTTATTTTTCTTTATTTTTTATTGAATCATGGAATTTGTATGAATACAAATAAAACTGCGATTTATAAGTCTTATTACTTTGACTTACGGTCGGGGTTTAGGGTTGATATGACAATAATTTCCGTAGTTTTAATTATCTTGGAATAAAATATTACCAATATTAAAAATGATATAAATCGATTCCGTAAAGGATTCTGGACAATTTTCAGGAAGTGCGTTAATTACGTTGCATGTTGTATATAGCATAGATCAAGTGCGTCATATATAATTACGCACTTGATCTATACTTGTTTAACGATCCTTTTATTTTTATTTCCACGTTATACAATCTAAACAAGGACGATTTATAAATAGATGCGTGTACAAATCGAGTTTTGGCTAAGACTGTATGGGGCTGGGGGCGTGTCCCGATACAATCGCCGGAACCGCGCGGCGGGACGCCATGCCGTCACGCCGACACCATTCACCGGCTTCGACAATACAGAGACACCTTGAGCACCATGACGACATTGTTCTTATTTCCTATTGGACAATTGATACACCGATGTGACACCGATATGTTGATATTAATTTATGTACACTATTGAAATGATAGATAGGGTAGATAATGTTGGTATCTACTTAGCTGCATAATGCAGATATCTACTCAGATAAGTACTTGTATAGTTAGATTTGTTATCGGTGTGATTTCAAATGGAAATGGAAAAATACAAATACAGACATAAGTCGAGTACTGAGCCGCTGCAGCGCTGGTGCTGGCACAACCAAGTCAAAACGTTTAACGCTGGATTTAAAATCACAACTACCTCAAGAAAAAGATGGTAAGGAATTGTGAGGAACACATAATGTAATAATACCTTTTTATTATTACTCACATTGTTATGACGGACACTAGTCGGTTTTGGTAAAGGTTTTTATACATTTATAGTGTATCTATCAATTTCAATTTTTAGGGTTCCGTAGCCAAATGTTAAACATTCCTGTCGTTCATTCGATTCGTCATGTCTGTCTGTCCGTCCGTCCGTCCGTATGTCACAGTCAACTTAAATGACTTCGCTCCCGCTCGCCTTTATTGTCTTCTGAAGTATCGAAAGCGATGAAAATCAGATCAATAGGTATAAATAACATTAAGATCATGAATTTTTTATTTAGCTTACAATTAGCAAGTATTGTTGTCACTTGAACACTTGACGATAGAAGGTAGATGTACATTAAAATCGTTTATCTATGTAAAGTGAGGCTTATGTGTTTGCAAGTTGACGTAAACGTAATAGAGTAAAATAAAAGTAGATCTGGCTGTACGGGAAAACATTCATCTGCAGTTTTCAATTCATATCTATATAAGTATGTATATCGTCGCCTGGTACCCATAGAACAAGCTTTTCTTAGTTTGCGGCTAGGATGAGCTGTGTGACATTGTCCCAAGATATTATTATTATTATATTTAACCATATTATAAATATTTACTGTGGCTTTTGTACAAGTACGTACGAGTATTATTATAACCATACGAGCTGTGCCCAGTGGTTTCGCTCGCGTTAAACTTAATAAATTAAAGTCTATATTTTATTCGGATATATAAGATATATTACTACAAAGTTTTATCTCAAAACTTTGCATATTTTTTTGCGTGAAAGAGTAACAGACATCCATACTCACAACCTTTCTTATTTATAATATAAGTAGAATATACCACGGTCACCGTAGCCTAGTCGGTAGTGCTTCTGCCTACGAAGCTGGTGGTCCTAGGTTCGAATCCCCTTAAGTGCAAATATTTGTGTGATGAGCACGAATATTTGTTTCTGAGTCATGGATGTTTTCTATGTATTTAAGTATTTATCTATCTATATAAGTATGTATATCGTCGCCTGGTACCCATAGTATAAGCTTTGCTTAGTTTGGGGCTAGGATGATAGTGTGACATTGTCCCTATATATTATTAATATAAGTGGGACTAGATGGGCTCCACGATGTTAATCGCGAGGTAGCCATTTATTGTAGATTATGTGTTTATTTATAATTTTGAGTGAATAAGTAACAAACTTCTAAACATTCAAACACGGGAACTTCCCTTTACTATATTAGTAGGACACTTATTCCATTTGCTGGCTGCCTCGTTGGTCTAGCGGTAGCGTGTTCACCCGCAGAGAACGAGGTCCTGGGTTCAAATCCCGGGTCGGGCCAAAAAAGTGATTTTGGGACTTTTCTGTAAAAAGAAAAATCTCTCAGCATCAGCCCGAAGTCTGGGAGTTGAGAGTATTATACCCCCGTGCCTCGGAGAGCACGTAAAGCCGTCGGTCCTGTACCTGAGCTCTTTCCGGTCGTGTCGCATAGGCGTCCCATCGGATCATGAGAGTGATGGAATAGAAAGTGCTCCTGTGTTTGCGCACACACTTGAGCACTATAATATGTCCCGTGCAGATGGCTAATCTCTGTTGAGACTGGCCGCCGTGGCCGAAATTCGGCTAGGAGGACATTATTATTATTATTATTATTATTCCATTTGCAGTTGAGTATATCCGAAGAAATACATTTAAACTTTCACTTTTATTGTATTACTAGGATACTAATTATTTAGTTTACTACTATTCCATAAATAGTTAAAATGTATATTGCTTGCAATGAGAAAGAAAGAAAATATAAGAGACACAAATAAAATGACTATTCAGTAATACTGTTGGTAGATTTGATGAGATCGCTGGGTTTGTTTCGCTGGGTCTTCTCAGTTGGGGCGCATTGGATCCGGTGGTAGCATTAAAGACCGAGTTATAAACACAAAGTCCGCCATAATAATAACATTTAATTCGTACCTTAATATAGACAGAACCATTAAGACAATATGTAGTAAAAATATAGCTAAAATTTAAAATTTAGATAATTAAACCTACACATGATCCTTGACAATAACTTAATTTAAGTTAGCTAAATATCGTTACTGTTATAAAATAAATCTTATTGTAAATTATTTCCTACAATCCGTGTACCTAAATATCTATATGTACCTAGAAATAATTATAAATTAATTATATATTACTACGAACATGTTCTGACTATTTACAAGCGCTTTTTTAAGTCTACGTGAATAAAAACCTTTTTTATTCTTATTTTTTTATTTTATCAGTTTAGTGTGGGCGGCCGGTCGCAGAAGGAGCGGCCTATCATTCGCCCTTGCACAACCAAACGGTTCATACAGTTCTCGTTTTGAATAAATGACTTACTACCATTAATATCTCAGTGTATGTAACGTTGATATTCCTTAATAAATAAAATGCAATAAAGATACCGAACTCAACGAAAGTACAGAAATGTAAATGAAATAAGTATCCTACTTATGTAATACATGTGGAAGTCTAAAAGGAAGACACCTATTTCTGGAAGATTTCTATTAATATAATAAACATAAAGGTCTACATTAAGGATACCCATTTCTGTGGAAGTGCTGAACTACAAATAGATCTTATATAATAACTGTAAACGTTTAATTTAAATATACATATTTCTGTGTACAGAACTGTAAATAGAATAAGTATCCAACTTATATAATACAGTCTTAGCCAAAACTCGATTTGTACACGCATCTATTTATAAATCGTCCTTGTTTAGATTGTAGCACGTGGATAAAAAAAGGATTTGTGTGCGATGTGTCAGACATTCTTGCCTCGCTTTAGGTTCCATATTCCAAATATTGTAGACAGCAAGAACTTTATGCTAGAGGCTACTCTGATGTACCTACCTTATAAAGTGATGTAGTATGTGAGGTTTCTAAATATTTTCCTTGTAATGGATAAAAAATAATCGAAATAAGTTTAAGACTCTTAAAAAATAAAATCAATCTCTCATACAAAAATACGGTTAGATAAAGAACACTACATTTTGTACTCGTCGTAGTAAGTACTTGGTAGGTAGTAAGTACTAGACATGTGCGATGATCGGCGGCGGCGTTTGGCATCAAATATGTCGGCGGCGGCGGCGTAATCGGCGTGGATGGTGAAAATATTACACCCAGTCACAGAACAAATTATCGTGAATCCCCCCTCAGAACAAATATGTGTGTTCTAAACAGATTTGTTCTGAGGGGGGATCGAATCCACGACCTCTAGCTTAGCAATCAGGGTCACTAACCACTAGACCAACAGTCAGAAAAAAATTATAATAAATGTAATAGCCTATTATTGTAAAATTATATCGCATGCGTAATTAAAGATAACACAGGGAAAATCCTGCGCCCGCGGGGGTTTTTACATAATTTCGCAAATATGTATACCATAAACAATTAGTATGTTATTTTATCATAAATATACATTATATTATTTTGTATTTAATATATGTTATTGTACGAATTCTATTTGTTCACTTTTCCTATCGCCCTAAATGTAAAATTAGCAAGTAGTTTGTAATTATAAAGAATTTATAATCATATAACGGCATTTGTTTAATTATTGTACGTATGTATATTATCTGAAACAGCTTTAACTTTCTATTTTTCAATATCCTGGGCAAGTATACTGGAACAGATAAAAAAAATAATATCTTTAACGAAATTAAATAACTTAATCTAGATCTTACCCAAAGCCTGCTTGATAAACTTCAGCGCCTCCTAAATGTTTGTATATGATTCATATTTGGCCTTAGTAAATAGGACCAAGTCTTTGAATTACGTACCAAGCTTAAGTGGCTATCTGTACGCCTTCGTCGGAATACTCATATACTCTCATTGCTCTACAATATTTTGTTTACTCCATTCTTTCCTTCTCACATTCGAATTTTGCGATCATCGGAAAATCTTAGGTTAAAAATGCCAGCGCATTCCACAAATATCCTTGTTAAATCCTTAACTGTTCAGAGTGTTAGTTTGTGGCATGCGCTGCCAATAACAGTGCGCCAAGCACAAAGTCTACATAAGTTCCAGCAAAGTGTAAAGGATTACTACCTATCACTATAGGATGCATTGAAAGATCAAGTAGGTATTATTGTAATATGAAAGTATCTATCTATTATATGTATGTATGTATGTACATATGTATATATATAGTAGGCTCTTGTAATGAGTACCAATGGATACTGTTAACAAAGTTTAAATACACTGACAACTGCCCTCTTAAATAATCCTTATTATTGTCCATTCCTTGTCTGTCGGGAAGAGATCAAACGTTAGTGATAAGACAGCCAATTGTATAAATACGTCTTCATTATATGCTCCTGTACTGTGTGATTTTACTATTGGTGTACAATAAAGAGTAAATCTAATCTATCTATTGATATAGTACGGCATTATGATTTAAAAATAACGAAATTTGTAAACCATAAATTAAATGTGCAAAGTACTCAAAATTGTACCTAATATTTCAAACTAATGTAATGTCGCCCTGACAGAGAATAGAGAGAGTGGGATCCTATACTGACAAGAGCATAGCATGTATGAAGAATATAATGACAGTAATCGAGGCAAAAGACGTGTGCAAAGATCGTGACAAATGGAAATCCGTTGTCTCTGCCTACCCCTCTGGGAAACAGGCGTGAGTCTATGTATGTATGGAAATAAAGATATTACCATATCGGTTTTTATATTTCAGAAAAATAATTATAAAATCAATATTTATAAATCCTACAACTTAAATCCACATCTTTCACCTAGAACTAACTTTAGGTCAAGCCAGCCCGCAATGATGAACGTTCATCTGAAATTATGAAAATCAGTCTGGGTGATCAGTAGATGAGTCAGTAAGTGAATCACGACTTGAATTTTTAAAACATTGATTGATTGAAAATTGATTTGGAAGTCTCAATACCTTTTTGGTACAGAGTAAATATTACAGAGATCATTAAGAGCAAATGTAGATCATAATATCTTATAAAAGCTTTAACCTAATTACATAAGCTTATAATCGAACAAATTTGAATTTTTTGCCTTTATAGTCTATACATTTATATACTAATCGTGACTTGATTTTATTATTATTCTGAAAGCTTAATTAAATGACAATCGTAATATATTTATAGAACCCGAACATCCAATCATATTACTTATCATTTTTAAACGCAAAAAGAGGGGTATTATAAGTTTGACGTCTATGGCTGTGGCATCGTAGCTCTCAAACGGATGGACCGATTTCGATGCGGTTTCTTTGTTAATTGCAAGCTAGTTTGCTTGCGGTGGTTCTTAGCTATGTTTGGTAAATATCTGTCCAGCAATGTAAGAGTATCTTGTGTACGAAAAAAAATGTGAGCCGTCACGGGACGCCTGGCAGATGTGAAACATTGACATTATTTTGTAAAAGTAATATGCAGAAGTCGAAGTCGAAGTCGAAGTATAAGTCACAGTCGAAGTCGATGTCGAAGTCGAAGTATAAGTCGCAGTCGAAGTCAAAGTCGAAGTCATGCGAAGTCGAAGTCGAAGTATAAGTCGCAGTCGAAGTCGAAGTATAAGTCGCAGTCGAAGTCAAAGTCGAAGTCAAGTCGAAGTCGAAGTCGAAAAGAACATATTGTGATAGGAACTAAAAAAAAACCCCGGCATGCGTCGCCACGCCAGAAATCTGTTTTACGTGCGGCTATAGATGTTTCACATCAATAATGTCATTATAGTTAGAGTCGGGGCTTTTCTAACGGTTAGGTTAGGTTATATTTATATATCAAGGTATCCATAGTGTACCTACCCTATTATTTATGTATGACCCAAAGAACACCTGGTAGAGACTACCTTTGGCATTTAGTCCCCCATTTTACAACTTTGTGCATGCTTTAAATAAATAAAAAATACTGTTGCTTGTTACCTATGGTTATTAATTATTGCTAATTATAAATTAATTAATTAATTCTATATTACTACAAACATATTCTGACTATATACAAGCGCTTTTTTTTAAAGTTATGTGAACATAAACCTTTTTTATTTTATTGTTACGAAGTTGAAATATATTTATATACAACGGAAAATGGGGTCAATAAAAACGGTAATAAAAATTCTATTAACGTATGGATATATTACCCATCTCTATTCTCCCCAAAAATCTGGGGACACGGCAGTGCCCCTGCCAAGTCGAGCGCAAAGCTATAATCATAGACTTGAAATCCATTATTTCAAGTCGATAGATTATTTAGTACCAAAGCTAAGTGAAAGCAAAGTTTCGCATTTTCGACACTGACACATAATCATCGAAATAGAATTGGTACTTCCCATTGACCTAGAGCGCTGAAATTTGGTAACATTGGTACAGAGATAAAGTTTAACGGCCACATAGAGGAAATCTATAAAAACTAGGATCATTGAAGATCTGGACCACCTGGTGACTCTGATGAGAAACCGTAAGCCTAAGCGTACCCAAACTATTCACGTTATCGACCGACTGTCTTTGAAAAAAAATATTCTATAGAGTGGGACTCTGCTTTTAATATGAATATAAAATGAAAATTAACATATTCCTACTATCTATAATCTATACCAATAAACACTATGCTTATTTTAGTAAAAATAATCAGCTTTCTGCAAAAAGAAGTGAAATCCCACGAAAAACTATCTGTAAAAACAATAGCCAAGTCCCGATGGAGCTGCTTGTTTATCTTTAAAAAGTAATGAAATCTCTGGACAAAGTTGAGCCAAGTCTAAGGTTCCTTTCTGAAATTTCTTTATTATTATAATTAATGTTATGTGACTTGGCCGTTGACCTGTACCCACTAACGTGTAAAAAAGTTATAGTACAGTGGTTAGGTACAGATCAACAGCCAAGTCACATAACATTAAATATAATAATAAAGAAATTTCTGTAAGGAAACTTAGACTTGGCTTGATTTGATTTGCTTCCTCCTTTTTTATATCGGTTAAAAATACGATCTAATCATTGAAATAATTCGCCTTCTTAAATAATCACGAACAGAACGAGTGGAGCTGTCTAAGTTGCCATATGCGTCAATCTTTAAGACATTTGCAGAACTCTTAATATCGTAGAAGGTAGTTTATACCTCTTAGGATCTTTAATTAAGCAATCGAGTTTTAATTTCTATCTTGGCACTATTTAATTAAAATAACTCCACTGCTAGACATTAAGTTAATAAAATTCGTTGATTTATAGCAAAATAAAATGTTATTTGCAAAAGTTTTAACAAAGCAAATGAGTGTAATAAAGGAGTCAAGAACGATATAAAAGTATCAAAATGCTAATATTAATTAATGAATTAATATATATCAATTAAAATTTAGATACATTAATAACGCAATACATGAATACGTCATGACTGTATGTTATTAAATATAGGAATGAGTTCGGTGTTATACACCGAATTAATATTGCATCAACTACTCAAATATGTTTAAAAAGAAGGGCAAGCGGATATCGTTAGGTACTGCATCAAAAATACCGTAGCTAATCTACTCCCAGCCCAGTTTATGATTAAAACTCTTATACTTCAAAGACTTTAAACCTTATAATGGGGTCATAGGGTATAAAATTAGTAACAATGTTTTGGAAAAGCTTGAGGCTATTCTGCGGCAAAATAATTAGCAGCTACGGTGTCGGGAAAGCTATAAAAACGGCAAATCGAGGGACGAACGGATAGGCACAATGTGTTAGATATTAATTTCAAAATTATAGGTTACAGTGTATCATGCAAAGGTGCTCGGAACAAAAACATCAACAGAAGTGCTAAGAGACGATTATTATTTTAGGATCGTAATAATCCCGACGAGCATCTGCCTCTACAAATATTTATTGTTTGTTATGTGATTCAGATGGTTTGTAAAAACTGTGTGAGTAAATAAGGGGATAAAATGTTTAACTATGTCTATAGTTAAACATTTTTTCCCTTTATTTACTGTAGTGTGTCTACACTACAGTTGAAGAGTGTTTTATTTGTCCTGGCTTGTAAGCTAATATTGGGAATTAGGCGATGCTGAAGAATATAAATAATAAGCTCCACCTAGTTAAATTTCAGCTTCAAACTGGTCCTTACAGATTCCAGCCTGTTCCGTATTCAATTATTGTAGTGCAGAAGTGAGTTTGCCAATACTGCTGGTGCCATTGAGGAAGACTGCTACTGTCCGTAGGTATTAGTGACTGCTGTTTAACTGGGGTGCCTGGGTCCCATTGCCTGTTTTTGTTCTACGAGTAAGTCATCTCGAAAAGTTTTCACCTCACGTTGAAGATCGGAAATCGCATTTGCGATCAAATGCGATTTCCGATCTTCAACGTGAGGTGAAAACTTTCCATCGCCATTAGTTTGCATTCGTACCGATGTACGAATGCAAACTAATGGCGATGGTGGTCGTACGTAGGACGTGTGACACATGTATATTATGTCACGACCTATGTAAATACATTTATTATTATAATGTAATAATTGTATTGTATAATATTATATTGTAGATGATCCTTATTGCCAACCCAGAGTTCCTTAGTTTGTTCGATTCCCACCCGGGGGAACTCTTTGTTTGATGAATATGATTATTTGTTCTGCGTCTGGGTGTAATAAGTATGTGTTTAGAAATATATAAGTATGTTTGTCAGTTGTCAGGTTACAAAAGTACAGGCTCTGCCTAGTTTGGGATCAAATGGCAGTGTGTTAGTTGCCCCAAGATATTTCCCTGAGGGGTAGGCAGAGACAACGGATTTCGATTTGTCACGATATCTTTGCTCACCTCTTTTACCTCGTTTGCTGTCATAGCGCGTGTCAACTATTAGTCAAAAGAAAATTAAACTCCAATCCAAACTGTTATCTGATCCGTACTGAGGGATCCATGACCAAAGGGCGTCCTGGTCACGAACGGAGGGTGTCTGTGTTGGCGATCATAGGACATTTATAATTCATTTATTAATTATTGCATTACGATCTTGCAGCGAACTATTTGATGTAGGTACAAAGTTAGGGACTAAACTGATGGGAAATTCAGTAGTTCGTAGTAAAGTTCGATAAATATAAAAAGATATGACCGACTGAAAAAAATGTATTTGTTATAAAAAATAAATTGTTTTAGTTTATAAAGTCAGTAGAAGGTACAGTCAGCGCCATATATGTGGTAACAGTTGCGGACTTGAAACCTACAATTACCAAAAACAACCTATTAATAAATGTGACTTAGACTGTACTCAAAATCAACAATACAAACTATCCCCGATCTCTGCCTCAAACTTATACCTAATCAGGTGTCAGATACCTAGTCAGGTGTTATGGATCGTGCTTCGGTGAACTTCAAATATATTAGTCTTATCATATAATTTTACTTTCTGTCCTGCGTCACTCTTAGTTCTACTCAAAATGTCATGCTGTGTACCAAGAAGAACTAAAGGAATATTGTCTAGTGCTAAACCTTAATGTATACTTCGCTGTCATGTATTGATAATATTCTGTTTAGTGTGCCAATAAAATAAAATTAATTAAAAAAATAAAAATCAGTGAGTTAATTCTGGCTCAGCAATAACATACAATACAAGATTCTAATTCGATTATGAATCGTTCAAAGCCCTCATTTCTCCAAACAATCGTAGTCTCTTGGTCCTTATGTTTTAAGGCTACAGCAATATTTCGGTACAACAACGCTAGTAGTATATATGCTAATACATAGACTATACTAGACCATTTTTTATTTATGACTAATCCTAATGTATTAAAAGCCTCCCCTCAATGTTCTTCTTCTTCTTATCGTATGGGCAGTGGTTACCCTAGTGTCAGAGTTGTTCAAGCCGCCCAGTATCTAGGCCTCTGACATGGCTTAACGAATGTTGTCTTATGACTACAACCGGGACCGACAGCTTTACGTGCCCTCCGAAGCACGGAGACGCTCAGAAATTAAACCACTTTGGCGGTCACCCATCTATGGACTGACCGCGAACCTAGATGCTTAACCTCGCCGATCAGTTACAGACCGGTGAGAGCATCTAGCTAGCTATGAGCGCCTCCCCTCAATCAATGATAAAAGACACCTATTTTAAACTGCATCAAATAATTTTCTGGTAATGAAATTTGAATTGAAACCAAACATATATAAAGCAGTCAGACATATATTAGCATTTTGTATTTCTGTTTGATTAATTCATCTAAATAAAAAAAACCGGCCAAGTGCGAGTCGGACTCGCCCATGGAGGGTTCCGCAGCAGCAAGTATTCCAGTTGATTAAATGAAAGGTAAATTGCGGTTAACGATTTATGACGCATAAAAAAAAACTACTCACTAGATCTCGTTCAAACCAATTTTCGTTGTTATTTTACATGGTAATGTAAATCATATATATTTTTTAGTTTTATCATTCTCTTATTTTAGAAGTTACAAGGGGGGGGACACTCATTTTTCCACTTTGGAAGTGTCGCTCGCGCAAACTATTCAGTTTAGAAAAAAATTATATTAGGATCCTCAATATCATTTTTGAAGACCTACCCATAGATACCCCACATGTATGGGTACGATGAAATTTTTATTTTGGAGTTTTAGTTCTATGTACCCCCAAAATTTTTTTTTTTTTTTAATTCATTTAAAATCTTAATGCAGTTCACAGAATACATTTACTTACCAAGTTTGAACAGTACAGCTCTTATAGTTTCGGAAAAAGTGGCTGTGACATACGGACGGACAGACAGACAGACAGACATGACGAATCTATAGCATGCATGGCTCCGTTTTATGCCGTTGGGCTACGGAACCCTAAAAACACCGTTGTTAATGTTAGGTAGAGGAAATAGGATCAATTCGATTGGACGCCTATTGGTTTCGTTTTCATAGGTACGTTTAGAGCGAAACAGTATGTACCAACAGTGGTAAGGATTAATTTATACGTTATCCATAACACATTTTTCTTCAATATAGTTAGGTACAGAAATTTCCTGAAGCTTGCGTTTATTCAACCAATAATAAATAATTCATACGTTGACGTCATCACATGTTTTTTTGTTGATAACTATGGTATATTTGTCAATTTGAAGTTAATTTAGTTTCCCAATTGAGGACAAATTATAGGAAATATCGTAATTACAGTATATTTCTGCCGCTAATTACATAGTTTGACGTAGGAAAACATGACGTAGAAAGATAAGAAAGTAAACACATAGCTAGTAGGATTATTATATATTCGTGTTATTATTTAATTAAACTGTACATTATTAAATCGATAAATAAGTTTACTGCTAATTAATGATACCTACTCATCTCTTTGAGTCACGAATTATGAAAGGGTTTTTGACAAGAACACTATGTAGATATGTATAACCAATTAAAAAAAGATGTATACTTCTTGTTTTATTAATGGTAAGTGGTAGTACTATTATTATAATGAATTTAGAATATAACGATTAAATAAATTATAAATATACTAATGTTAATATTGAAAATAGATTAAAATTACATACAAACTTAAAATCAAAATACTAAATTACAAATAAAAATGTAACTTACATTACCATCCGCGGGTAAGGTGCCCAAAAAGCTAGCAACGTTACCTCTTTGGATCGCAAGACTTATGCGTTGGGCAAGGTACCTACGTGCAACTTTCTGATCCCCAGAATACATACATACAAGCCGTCTGGACAACTCCTTGACAAAGGACCGCGCTTCTGGGCCCTAAGAATAATTACAAAAAAAATACATAATCCTGAGGCCGTAACACAAAGCCAAACTAAATATTATTATTATTATTCATTCCATCTATGCCTGAAAACTTTCGACCGCTAATTTGGTTTATCTCTATTTGTATATGGCCTGAGACATTGTGTCTGTTCCAATACTTTTGTCGAAACCTGAACCCGTAAGGAGAAATTGCATTGCTTTGTGTCTTGTATTTGAACTACTTACTAACCCGATGTCAGTTTATGAAGCTTAGCAGTACTATTATATAAATTAATAAGAAAACGAATAATATGTTGTGCGTCAAGGCAATATGATAGGGCCTACACTATTCTTAATATACATACATATACAATAAGTATACCCTGATCTAAAGCGATTGATTTAAAATTCAAACAAATTAGAAAACCGATTACGCTTTGAATAACGCTTTCATACCGAATGTTATACTTAAACGAGCAATATTTGTTGTGCAACAAAAGAATTACAAATAAAAAATAAAAAATAAATAAATTATCTGTTTATTGCATTAAAAAAACTTACAATTATTTTTGACATTGACTTAACTTAATCTAAAACTAAATCTAATAGATTATTCAGTTAAGGAGTTGCTATACAAGGTATTCAAAACATAATCATGATTATTTACATAATTTGTCGGGTATTTAAGTAATGTCTCTTCAGAATGTTGATTGTCTCCGGGGCAGACAATCCTTCCCCCTTTCCGATTAGTTCTGACGAACTTATGCACGTTCGGGAGCACAACTTTATCATAATGTGAAATGTATTATGTATGACGCGTTTGTTCGCGTGGTTGGCAAATCCTTGCTTTTCACGCCGCGCCGGAGGTCGTGGGTTCGATTCCCACCCAGGACCGATATTTGTGTGCATGAACATGTCTGTTTGTCCCGGGTCTGGATGTAATTTATCTATATATTTACAATAGAAAAGTTGTATATTCAGTATATCAGTTATCGGGTTACCATAGTACAAGCTCTGCTTAGTTTGGGATCAGATGGCCGTGTGTAAATAATGTCCCAGGGTATTATTATTATTATGAAGAGGTCCCTTGTGAAGCTGCTCATAGAGCAACGTTATGCTCAGACAGAGCATAACGTTGCTCTATGAGCACTTAATTATTGGTACTATTTAGAGTTTTTTTGGTTACTAAAGCTGAAGTGCCTTCAGTTTTGGACATTTATTAGCATGCAAGCATAGTGACGGTATAGAATATCATCACCCCATCTCATCCTGTGGGGGGCGTAAAAATCAACCGAGGGAATACCTACCTACCAGAGAACGGGCAGCAGCGTTTTTCTGTGAACTATGACCATCAAACTGCGATTGCCCGTCTGCCAAGCGTGGGATTATGGCATATCGCCCATTCTTTGGTGAGGGTTTTGTCCAGGCGTGGACGTACTTTGGCTGACATGAAGCACTTAAAAGTTTTTAACTATTCACACATGTTGCCAACGCTGACAGTAAATAGAAAATTAGAAAAAGGTACTAATGTTTATAATAATATACTAGGTACTACTATAAGGTACTAGGTTATAATGTTTGACTATCCAAATGTTGAGAAACACACACATATTGTGCTGCTCAACATCCGGGTACTCATTTTTTAAGAATGAAAGAGAGAAAACATTTACAGGTTGTTATTTAATTATAATCTATGCATTATAAAGGAGTTGTTCGGAATCATAATTGGATTTTTTTAAACATCATATTTTGTGTGTTTGTTCGTCTTGCAATTTCACTTATGCGACTAAACTTGATTACTTTGATTTTTTATCTTGATCTAATAACGCGTCTGATTAAATGATTCATAGTCGCTATCTACCTACAAATATGTAACTTTGTATGTGATCTGTTCCAGACAACCGTTGGGTGGACAAGGAAAAAGTAAGACAGAAAAGGCGATAGTTGTAGTGTACAGTCAAATATTCAAAGTTATGTACTTTGAATATTTGACTGTACACTACAACTATCGCCTTTTCTGTCTTACGGTTTCCTTATAAATATTTAAAGCGCAAACAATAAAACGTCCTTTAACTTACGATTTTCACTTGGAACTTGATTTTATTGGACTACAAAATTATAAACAAGCTTCTGAAATTGCGATTTGGTAACGAGAGCTGTTATATTTATATTTAAATGACAATACATTTCAAAAGACAAAGTTATATTTATATAAAGTTAATTTCGTCGTTCGGTAGGTCCTAGTTGACTTCGACATCACGGTACGCGCTGTAAGAACCAATAAACAAAACCAAGAGTAAAGTTCTTCTTTGCCGTACAGATGTTAATTGATAATAACACACATATATTATATAGATATTGGTATACCTAAGTATGATTGGAAGCCCGGAATTGACCTGAGTGTCGTGGGAGACTCTGCCTCAAGCCACTTAAAACACGTGGTCCCCTTGTCACTTGATCACTATGTACCAGTAGCTCTTTGATCCCCCATCATTGAGTATACACACTACCATCTTATCTCTATTTATATCAAAGTTTTGGCGGGGTCTTTGTCTCCGTTACCTAGTTTTTTTTTCTTTAAAAAAAGACAACTTAGGGAAATTCATCCCTGTGTCGCGGGGTACTTTACAAACATATAATAGACGGACACAAATTACATCCAGGCTCAGAACAACTATTTATGGTTCACACGTCCGGCGCGGGACTCGAACCCACGATACGAAGCGGCGCGGCGACTGTCGTAACTTCCAAGAAACAAAACCTAGAGTAAACTTCTTCTTCTTTGCCGTACAATTGTTAATAATATTAGATGTTGATATACCGTAAGTCTAATTGGATGCCCGGAATTGAACTGAGTGTTGTGGGAGACTTTCAAGCTACTTAAAACACGTGGTCCCTTTGTCACTTCGTCACTATGTGCCAGAAGCTGTTTGAGGGGCCCCATATTTGATTTGAGTCACACATTGCCATCTTGTCTCTATTTATATCAACGTTTTGGCGGTGGTCATTATCTCCGTTATCCAGTTACCCAGTCCATTTACGTCTAAACCCATAATCGCCCATAATGTGTATTTATTCTGCAACAGGCCAATTGGTGGTTGTCTTTGGTTGCATTTGCATAAATGAAAACTATCTTCATTCGGTACCATGTAAAAATTAAAACCATGTTAACTCACTGTTATAATTGTCTTCTTCAAATTTTCTTTGGACTTTTGGATATCTTCTAGTGATCCGGGAGACTTTATGTATTTATTTTTTATTTTATAATCCATACTTATATTATTTCAAATCTGTACGAATATTTGTAGCTTACACCTTCGCGGCTCAATTGTTAAACTAAGCTGCCTGAAATTTAGAATGAAAGTAATTAGAAATGTAGAACGGATATAGTATAGTAATTATACTCGAATGCTCAGCTTCAGAAGAAGTGTACATGAATTGTCATGTCTGTACACTTATGGTGGACAAATTTAAGTATAAAAAGAATGGGTTCAAGACAAAATTGTTTTTTATATATATTTTCATTTATATTTTACATCTACTATAACAAGTAAGTAAATATCGTATTGTGAGGATAGTTATAAAATGAGTGAAAGTAGGTACTATGTGGTTATACGTATTTTATTTGGTTTTTCTTAAAGTTTTTAAAATTTCACGGGCTGTTTGTAAGTTATAAAGGATGAGTTATATCGGACTCAAAAAGTTTATAAGCAAAAAGTGAACGCATGTTTAAGGTACTGTATAATGGTCAATGTATGCATGTGTAGCGCAGCGGTTAAGACAGTCACCTCGCTACTTCGTGTCCCGGGTTCGTTTCCCGCACAGTTGTTTTGAGTCTGGGTGTAACCCGCGACACACGCATTAATTTCCACATTGCGGGCGTTCTCTTAAAAAATATATTTATTTTAGGATCCCAGCGACGTTTTCAATGATGCCAAAATATATAATATAACTGACAATTATCAATTTAGCTTGGTTGCCTCCTTAGGGCCTTTTCCATATTCAAATAAAACATGTCTTATAAATAAAATCTAGTATTCGACCGATTTCCTATACTACTTACTTATCGTATGGGCAGTGTTTACCCTAGTGTCAGAGTTGTTCAACCCGCTCAGTAGGCCTCTGACATGGCTTAACGACTGTTGCCTAATGGCTACAACCGGGACCGTCAGCTTAACGTGCCCTCCGAAGCACGGAGACGCTCACAAATTAGACCACTTGGACGGTCACCCATCTATGGACTGACCGTGAGCCTAGTTGCTTTACCTCGCCAATTATTTACGGACCGGTGAGAGCATCTGGCTATGAGCGCCTTTAGATTTCCTACAGAAGATTTGATAAACCACTAAATTATTATTAAAATCATTTTAGCTGGAATTAGGTGGATCATGAGTCAGTTGCATTAACATCACTATAATAACCGGTTAAATAAAATTAAGGAGCAAAATTTCACAATTAGGTATCAATTATAATATGCGCTGGATGCGGGCAGCGCAAGACCGGCTATTGTGAAGATCCTTGGGGGTGGCTTTTGTCCAGCCGTGGACGTCTTTCGGCTGATATGATGATGATGATGATGAATTATAATAATAATACGTAGAGCTTTGTACCCCTTTTTACGAAAATTGCGCGATAAAGTGAATTATGAAATAAGTATGAAATTTGGAACAGTTAAAGTTCATATGGATGAAGAGTGCAAAAAGCTAATCTATACATAAGATAAAATCGTAGGAAAGTTAAAACTGTACATTGAATATTTTTTTAAAAGGATACTTGGGGAGTGATCTACTCTCGATATCGAAGCCAAAAATATACTTTTTAGAAATTTTGTCTGTATGTATGTCCGGACTAAACTCAAAAAGTACTGCATGGATTTACTTCAAATTTTACATGAATATTACTTAGAGGTCGGGTCGACATATAGGCTACATATTATCACGCTATCACCTACGGGAGAGGAGCTGTGATCATTTATTATAAAGTTTATCGCGGGTAAAACCGCGGGGCGCAGCTAGTAGTTTTATATAACAACTATCTGTGCCCTGCGGTTTTACCCGCGTTAATTTTTATAAATTATCATAGATCCTCCCCCGTAGATGATAGCGTAATAATATGTAGCCTATATGTTGACCCGGCCTCTTAGTAATATTCATGCAAAATTTGAAGTAAATCCATGCAGTACTTTTTGAGTTTAGGCCGGACATACATACACACAGACAAAAATTCTAAAAACTATATTTTTGGCTTCGATGTCGACTGTAGATCACGCCCCAAGTATCCTTTTAAAAATATATTCAATGTACAGTTTTGACTTTCCTACGATTTTATTATATGTATAGATCATTAGAAGTTAATTACTATTAATAAAAAAAAACATTACACAAATAATTTTGACACACTAACAAACTGAGAAGAGATTACAAGCTGGGTCTCAAAACTGGGAACAGATTAATATTATTTGTCTTTAATCTTATGTTTTACTAGCTGTGCCCGCGACTTCGTCCGCGTGTTAATTAGTTAATTTTGTTTTTTTTTTGTTTTTTAGTAAAATAAATGACTTTTTCTAAAATAAAAGTAGCCTAAGTTACTCCTTATTACATCAGCTACCTGCCAATAAAAGTCTCGTCAAAATCGGTCCAGCCGTTTCAGAGATTCTAAAAAACAATATTGACAGATCATTAAGAGACAGACAAAAATTCTAAAAAATAATATTTTGGTGTAGGTACCGTATATATATTCATATTTATGTAGAAAAAACGGTTATTTCAATATTACAAACAGACACTCCAATTTTATTTATTTGTATAGATTAATCTTATATAATTCAGGATAGGTTATATACTCGTAGTGTTTATAAGTTTTTGTTGTTAATAATATTGTAAGTGTTGTATGCACCTGTAAAGGCAAATCACATCGAACTAGTACTTAAACATGAATAAATTGTTAAGTAGCAATGTGTAATATCTAAGGTGTATCGTTTATAAATAAATAAGTGTCTATAGTCTTTGCCAATAGAACCTTAATGGTCGAATTTCGAACAAGTGCGATCCCTAGTAATATATATATATATATATATATTTTTTTTTAAAGCCATAATCATTTATTTACAATAATATAATAATTTAATATTAATTCTAATATCCCTACCTAATAATACGATGATAATTATATTTTCACCGCCGCGTCTCGCTCTGTACTTTTATAATACATGTTCAGAGCCTTCATGGCTTCTATATTGGAGTGTGTTGACAGTTCCCCGGGTATAAGCAGTTTTATTGCCGATTGGATCTCCCTACTGCCTAATGTTGTCTTCTTGGTACTAGCAACCAGTCTTCCAGCTTCCATATTAAATTAAATTAAACATACCAAAAAACTACTTTTTTAACCTAGTATAGAGCATCGGGTGAGATTAATAAATTCAACTCAAAATGTGATCAGGAATTTACATAAATTAGTGACTTCATCCTCCTTATATCCGTATTCCACAGCGGATATGAATAGGGTAAAAAATAATTGGGAGTTAAACTAATGAATAGGTTGGTTGTGTGGCTGATCGTCACCCCATCTCATCACGGGGGGGGGGAGTCTTCCCAAGGGGAATATCTACCAGAGGACGGGCAGCAACGTCTCTCTGCATACCATCATACTGCGATCGCCAACCCGTCTGTAAAACGTGGCGATTATGGCATATCCCCCCAAGATTATTCTTGGGGGAGGCCTTTCTCCAGCAGTGGACTTTTTACAGCTGTTATGATGAGGTACCTACTTCATATTTTTACAGTCAATGTTCAGTGCAAATTTTTCTCCACTTTACTTCACGCAACTAGAACAAACAGCATCTTTAACATTTTCTGATTCGAATCGCATCTATTAACTCCACTAGATAGATAGATTTAATAGATTAACTCTTTATTGTACACCAATAGTAAATCACAGAGTACAGGAGCATATAATTAAGATGTATACAATTGGCGGTCTTATCACTAACATGTGATCCATTGGTTTATAAACGTAACATTTTTTTACGTGGTATTTCGCTTTTTTCTTTTTGGAAAGAAGAATCGCGCGTTGTGAAAGGGGGCTAGACGGAAAAAATTCTTGAGAAAAGTTGTCACGACACTTTTTGCAGCTGTGCGGCGTGCGCATGTTTCTCTGTCTGTCTCTCTCTTTCTCTCTTATAGAAAGCAAGCCAAATATTTTCATTTCTATTTCGCATTGAACAGTGTGGTGTCGCGACGATTATTTTTGTTGAGTGACATACAGGTTTTTTGTACATAATAAGAAATAACTTCGTTCCATCTGGGTGTCCCTTGACACCACTCAAGTTTTTTTTTTAATGACAACGCTCGCACATTGGAATTTCATCCCTGTGTCGCGGGGTACTTTACAAACATATAATAGACGGACACAAATTACATCCAGATTCACAACAACTATTTATGGGTCACACAAACAGTTGTCCGGCGCGGGACTCGGACCCCGACTCGAAGCGGCGAGGCGACTGTCTTAGCCGCTGCGCCACACGTGCAGACAATGATCAATTAAGTATATAAAAGGATTTGCTTTTGCATGGTATTTCGCATTTTTTTTTTTACTTTAATGAATTTCTGTATTTACTTTACACATCATTGAAATTAAAGCAATAGATGTAATTTTAAAGGAAATCCCAGCGTTATGCGCTATTCAAACCTAAGAAGTTATAATTCAGTTATAAGGCTTACGACTCAACACACGACTCAACTAGACCGCATAGCCAGTTATAGGTATCATCAAATGTATTAGATGTAGACGGATTACAAAACAAATGTTGAGTGGACGTGCAGTTCATTGTGTTTCAGTAATTACAACTCTACAGATTGGTGGCCGATTGGCGTGGTCGGTAAATGCTTGCCTTTGACGCCGCAGGTCGTGGGTTCGATTCCCACCCATGACAGATATTTGTGTGCATAAACATGTCTGTTTATCCTGGTGTAATTATCTATTTACAAAATAAAGTAGTATATGTATACTACATATACTACTGTATAGTATATATAGTAACCACATAGTTGTATTTTCTTGTATCGGGTAGATTTGATATTTTGGAAAAATGTATAGAAGCTAAGGACTAAATAGCAAACTTATTTGTTCTTCGATCCCCACCCTGGAGAAATCTCTGTGTGCTGAACACGAGTATTTGTTGTGTCTGGGTCTAATTTATAGGATATATATTATGTAGGTTTTTAGAAATATATAACTATATTTATCAGTTGTCTGGATGCCATTTTACAGGCTCAACCTAACTTGGGATCAGATAACAATAAAATAAATAAATAAATAAAAAAGGTTTTTATTCACGTAGACTTTAAAAAAGCGCTTGTAAATAGTCAGAACATGTTTGTAGTCTGTCTTAGTTATCCCATAATATTATTATCATTCACTAGATATAAAAAGTGTTCAAAGTACACCTTATAAATTGCGTTAGCAAGAACTAACCACGTTAGCGTTGCACATTCCAGTAGCATAAAAGTATTTTTTTTTTATTTTAACTTATTGCACAAAACTGTACACATGCGGACTTAATGTCAAATGCATTCTCTACCAGTCAACCTTAGGATGATGCAGAGATAATATGGTAGGTGCACTATAGACTAATCTATACAAATAAATATAATTGGAGTGTCTGTTTGTAATATTGAAATAACAGGTTTTTACTACATAAATATGAATATATATACGGTACAAACACCAAAATATTTTTTTTACAATTTTTGTCTGTCTGTTTGTTCCGGCTAATCTCTGAAACGGCTGGACCGATTTTGACGGGACTTTTATTGGCAGGTAGCTGATGTAATAAGGAGTAACTTAGGCTACTTTTATTTCAGAAAAAGTTTTTAATTTTACTAAAAAACGAAATAAACTAATTAACACGCGGACGAAGTCGCGGGCACAGCTAGTAGTAAGTATAATAAAAAATACTAAAATTGACAAGTATGTATCATAGTCAGAGGAAATACTAAACAGGGCTTGTTTTTACTAGCAGCCCGTTTAAGACATACCTACCTAAGGCTATAAACATATTTAAGAAGAAAATAATGTGTCCACATTTAAAAATACGCTCAATATCTTCTATTTAATGACTTCAATAATGGCAATAATCATGAGCGTAAAATCGTATCAAGCATTTATTGTTGCCTTCATCATTACATTGCAGCCAGGTCAAAGTGGAAAAAAGTAAAAAAAATCAACAAGGCTTTAATACGTATTATAAGTGTGTAACAAGAGGGTAGGTGAGTCAGCAAAGAGCCTGGGGCCAATCTCACGACCTATTAGTACACAAATAGCCCCGATGCGCCGCGTTACACCGTGAAAAAGACCACCACAGATCACATTTTTTACCAATTTACCTCCACTTTTTACTAGTACCTCACACGACGACACCAAACGCTAAAAGAGTCCAACCCAAATTGAATCAAATAAAAATAGACTCAAATTGCATGTTTTGCTAATTCATTGGTGATAAGTGTAATAAAACGATAAAATAAAATGAACTCCATTTAATATTCCTACTCAATAGTTATAACAATTTGAACAATATTTACAGACACTTCTACTTATAGAAAAGAAATATTCAGTTCTCATCACTAAAATAAATAACAAACTTAGACTACCCTAACTACACTACAACAACGCACTTTTTACACTAGTTACACAAATAGGAAAAATAGAAATTGTCATTATTCATTGTAATAATTATATTATTGGCAAATCATATTTATAGGCCTCCTCTCACAATAGTTAATTTTATTATTTGGAATTATATTTATAAACGTGTATTCTGCAGAAACTAACTAGGTACGTTAAACATATTTGCCAATTTCATTTCCACAAGATGCTTTCATAACAAAATACAAACGTATGTATTTCTTTCTAATTATATTTTAAAGTTTTATAAGTGAGATCACTTAAAACATGTTGCCGTCGCTCCAGTAAAGATACAACATTTAAGGAATGTTTGACGGTAGGCCAATCGTTACTAAGCCTCGGTGTTATCCGTTTTAAAAAATAAATAATAATAATACTAAATGCATCGTAGGTATAACATTACTATTTCCTACCCGGCGATTCAGGAAAAAAAATCTGGATTAATAAATTCCAACTGAAATCACAATCACAACATCATGCCTAATCGGCATCACATTCAAAAGTTTTAAAATTGCAGCAACGCCTAAACTAAATGTCCTTGTCATTAATGTGGAAACTATACAAAATCTTCAATACTTTTCTGTACTTACAATCTAACATTGCACGAAACATTGGAGCAGCTAAGCGTTCCCGGGTGTCACGCGACGGACAGCGGATGCGGCGGCAGATAGCAGGGACGCAGGGCGTGCGCTGCGGCCTGCAGTAACTCAGCGTGGTATCGCTGCGCTGCCATCACGTATGGGCTCACCAGCTCTAGCCGCGGCACTGGCATCACCACCGCTTGATGCGGCGGCGACGGCGACAATCGTGGTGCGTCGGGTTCAAGCAACGCCTCAATCGTGAACGCTCTGCGCGGCCTCTCTCGCGGCAACATCGTTACCGTACCGACTTCTGGTAACTCTGCAGGTTCCGGACTGAGTTGAGGACACAGAGGTGGGGTGTACAAGCTGGCCGTGGGCAGTGCCGGCGGCGGAGGAGGACCTCCAGCCTGTCGTGCAAGGAATGCCCTGTTGAAACTGGCTAACGCCGCTAGCTCTGCGTTTAAATTGTCCTTTTCTCCTTTCTGCAGCTTGAACCTCTTACGCCTGCGAAGCAGCGATCCATTCTCGAACATGTCGAAGGCCTGCGGGTGCAGCGTCCAGTAGGCGCCCTTGCCGGGTCGGTCCGGCCGGCGCGGCACCTTCACGAAGCAGTCGTTGAAAGAAAGATTGTGCCGCAGGGAGTTCTGCCAGCGTTGTGTGTTGCGCCGGTAGTACGGGAACCGGTCCGTGATGAATCGGTAGATCTCCGATAGTGGCAGCATGCGCTCCGGGGAACTCCAGATCGCCATCGCCGTCAAAGATATATACGAATACGGCGGTTTCTGATCTCCATAAGATTCACGCGAAGGTCGCGGCATCGTCACTTCTCCCGACGGGAGAATAAATCAAGATAGTAGAACAGCAACAATAACAATACGAATGTGAACGCGTCAGTCCGTTGCAAGGTGTGGAGAGGAACTGAGGCGCGGCGACTGCGATGCTCAACCCGCCCGCCGCCGCCGCCCGGATGTAGAGAGCGCGCCGCACTCGCTCAGCCTCGGGATTGGCGGATTCGTTGCCCAATCGGATCGCTTCACTTTCAGGTATGATGTCGGCTTTCGCTCCACTAACAAGGAATTTAAATTGATATTATGTTTATATTGCCTCCAAATATCTTTTGTGATGACACCGCTTTTTATTTAGCATATGTAAATTACGATGATACAGAAAAAGAGACTCAAATTATACAGCGATTCAGCGTTGAATAAGTATTAATAAAACTCTCAGAATTGTGATTTCATCTATATAATTAGTGCCTAAAAATAGATAAAAATCAGCTTTGTAAAATTTATAGACATGAGTAATGAGAAAGATCTTTTAAATTATTAAATAAGAAAAATATCTATTTAGTTTATAATTGTACCTAGGTAATATAAAGGGTAGATTTTTTTTAATATAAAGCTAATAAGTTTTCTCGGCAAATTAGTTACATCATTATTTTATTTTATCGTATATTCTACAAACCTAAAGTGTTGATTTTAGAAAGAAACACGGATGTTGGTTATTTTATTTAAATAACTTTATCAAGCTATTTAAATAAATAACGGAATGAATAATACCTAATTGCCCTACTCAAATAAATTGGGAAAGAAATCCAGAGTTCAAAATCAAATCAAAATCAAAATAGTTTATTATCACAAATAACGAATTACATAAATAAATGAATTTGTATGGGGTCTCATTTTAGTTCATGTGTCCTGTATTAACACTTCGCAACATTCCTTTTATTTTTATTAATTCCTATCGGTTTTTGCCAGAATAGAAGTTGGTTATAAATTTTTCAAAATGAGCAATTGTATTTTAATTGGTGATTATTTAATATTCAGTAATTGGGATATAATAATATTATACAGGTTTTGGTAATTTCATATCACCAAAATCCTTTAAAACTAACTTGGCTATATTGGCTGTGGTATCTGTGACAAATGCAACTGTCAACGGAAATTTGTATCTGTGTCTATGGGAGGCTCATTTGCTATCAGGTGACTCGCTTGCTCATTAGTCTTGCTTGTCTATAAAATATATAGACACCGAAGCGATTCCGCCAGTGTTCGTTAATTTCATTAAATGCTTCTAAATTCTAGGAGTGCAAAACCAGTCTGAAATATTATACTGAAATTAATTATCATCATTCTTAAAACGGCGAAGGAAAACCTCGTGAGAGAGCTTGTACATGACTGCTCTCCAAAAATAAATTAATAAAATATTGTATTGCTATGTATATTATAATTTTTATTAATATCTAGTAACCCATTTCAGGGTATAAGTCTCCTCCAACGCAAACTACATATATTAAGATAACATTTATCTTTATTTTCGGACATGACGTTTTGATCTAGATGCATCAGCTATGGTCACGAACATGCTTGACGCCACAATGTTTCTTGAACATGTACGACGCATTCATCTACCTTAATTTTGTCACAAAAAGCTTCTAAGTTAAGGTGACTGCAGACTGTACCCACTTGGACCAAGGCAAAATCTTCTTTTCATGTAACTCGATCAAAACCTCGTCGGGCTAAAATAAAATGGTAAATGACATTAACAGGCGTTTTTGTCAGAGCAAGACGCGATCGCTTGAATGTGTAAAAAACTATCAACCTGTCAATTAGGACGATGACTTATTTTTTACTCTATAACCAAATATATCAATGTGGTTATTTATAAGTTGAAATTATTTTAATTGTCGATATTTATAGTTTAAGATATATTTTATTAAATTTTAAGACATCATCCAGAGTTCATGTGTCCTGTATTAACACTTCGCAACATCCTTCTTATTTTATTAATTCCTATCGGTTTTTGCTTGGATGGGAGATGTTAAGATGTAAATTTGAAAAGAAGACCAATTATATTCCAATTAGAGATTATTTAATATTCAGTCATTGGAATATGAACATATATTATACGGGTTTTGGTAATTGCATATCACCAAAATCCTTTTAAGGTAACCCGGCTATTGGCTGACGTATCTATGACAGATGCAACTGTCAATGGAAATCTATATCTGTGTATATGGGTGGCATATTTGCCATCAGGTGACTCGCTTGCTCATTAGTCTTGCTGGTCTACAAAATATATAGACACCGAAGCGATTCCGCCAGTGTTCGTTAATTTCATTTAATGCTTCTAAATCCTAGGAGTGCAAAACCAGTCTGAAATATTCTACTGAAATTAATTATCATCATTCTTAAAACGGCGAAGGAAAACCTCGTAAGAGAGCTTGTACATGACTACTCTACAAAAATAAATTAATAAAATATTGTATTGCTGTGTATATTATAATTTTTATTAATATCTAGTAACCCATTTCAGGATATAAGTCACCTCCAACGCTAACCATATTAAGATAACATTTATCTTTATTTTCGGACACGACGTTTTGATGGAGTTGCATCAGCTATGGACATGAACATGCTTGACGTCACAATGTTTCTTGAACATGTACGACGCATTCATCTACCTTAATTTTGTCACAAAAAGCTTATAAGTTAAGGTGACTGCAGACTGCATCCACTTGGACCAAGGCAAAATCTACTTTTCATGTAACTCGATCAAAACGTCGTCGGGCGAAAATAAAATGGTAAATGACATTAACAGGAGTGTATACATTTTTTGTCAGAGCAAGACGAGATCGCTTGAATGTGTAAAAAACTATCATCCTGTCAATTAGAACGATGACTTATTTTTTAGTCTATAACCAAATATATCAATGTGGTTATTTATAAGTTGAAATAATTTTAATTGTCGATATTTATAGTTTAAGATATATTTTACTACATCATCGGGTTGTAATGCTTTTATCTATATTAAGGTAGGAATTCAATATTATAATTATTGTGGAATAATTCGCACCAGCTGAGCTAGAGCTAGCGAATTCTTCATTCAAAATTAGGTTTTTCCAATTATCAATACACTAATGGATAGACATCACGGTAGCAGTTTTCAGAATAACTGCTGCCACGTCAAGCACTGCGCGGTAAGGAAGAAAATGTGACTATTTAAAATATATATATATATGACTATGACTGGTAATAATTATGACTGGTAGAAACTAGTAGTAAGTAGGTAGTGTAAGGAATAAAACTAATTTCGTCACCATGAAATACTTTACCAATTCATTTTAAGCTCAAAATAACACGAAACATTTATGTTAAATAACTCAGGTAATGGGAACCTTAATCGCCTTACTTTCCACATCACCTTAACGACTGCGAGGAAATACAAATGGCATGAGGTCCACCATTGTACAGACGCCAGCACATCCAGCTACCCCAATCTGTCAAATTTATTTTATAGATTTTCAACTTAATCACAAAAGCATAAGGTTCACTTTCAATTGGGGAAATATGACAAATTGGGGTAGCTTGATGTGCTGGCGTCTGTACAACAAGTAAATGCAGTCTTTAATAAATAAATAATGTAGTTAACGATAGTCTATTGAATAAATAAAATAATAGTATGAAGAAAACTACAACAATACAACTACATTTTACGGCTTCAAACTAATGTTATAACTTACATTACCAAAAGTTTAATTCTTAGAGTCTATATTCCTAACTTGAAATATAGCCATAAATGAACTTGCTATATTATAAATTAATTCTACATTAGCTTTCTCGTCATTATAAACATTACCATACTCTCAGCATAAAGCCAAGGGTCTAAGCGTAATAAAGTTTTAATTGAATACTTAATTAAACAAATTATCTTTCTAGCCATGAGAACTTTAGAGTTCCTCGGCATTAAAAGAGACCAAATGACAATTTTCTTTTCTTTCTACTAAGAAAGTTTAACATGATGTGCCAAAATCCAAGTACTAAACAAGAGGATGAAATGAGAGCAAACAACTACTGTCTGTTGTTACTTGACTATCAAAAATGTATGTATGTATTCACATATGTATGTAATTAGGTACACGGATTTTAACACAACAAAATTTTCTTAAAGTTTAACTCGGTGTGACGAAAGCCAAAAACTAAACAGGACGATGAAATAGAGAGCAAACAATTACTACCGTCAGTTATTATTAGACTATTAAAATGTGTGTAAGTATTCACATATGCATGTAATTTGGTACTAGGTTTTTATCACAACTAGTTAAATTTTCTTAAAGTTAAACTCGGTTTGACGAAAGCCAAGTATTAAACAGGACGATGAAATGAGAGCGAACAACGAATATCTGGTTACTTGACTATCAAACATTTTTGTATTTTTTGTATGTGCAGGTGTAGATATGTAATTTGGTACTAGGCCTTTATCACAACGAGGATGTGTGGAAAGCCCTAGTACTTGGCTTTGGTCAGGACCATAAAATAGAGAGCAATAGGTACTGTCTCTTTATACTGGAATAACAAAAATGTATGTATGTATTTACATGTGTATGTAATGGTACTACATACACATGTGAATATATGTAATTGTACTAGTACTAGGCTGTTAACACAAGGAGGTGTGTCGAAAGCCTTAGTACTTGGCGTTGGTCAGGACCATAAAATAGAAGGCAAATAAGTACTGCCTCTTTAACAAAAAAGTATGTATAAAAGGACTGAAACGGATAATTTTTATCTGACTTTTAAACATGTATTATATGTGGTTACATATATACATGTTTGAAGGTCAGAACCATTGCTATGTTCATATACACATGTGTATACGAACATAGCAATTGCGCTATGTTCGCATACACATGCGTACATAGACATCGGAAGTACATGTCCATTTGTTCCTAACTAATCCTTAAACTACATATCAAAACTTGTTTATTAGATTGAGCAACATTATTTACTGCTTCCACATGTATAAATATTATTACATGTGGAAGCAGTAAAACAAAACATTATTTACTGCTTCCACACGATAGCACAAGCTATCGTGTATTTACGTAGAGAGACTCATCAAATCGAGGATAAAAGAGGTCTATCCTCAATTTGATGAGTCTCTGTACGTAAATACACGATAGCTTGTGCTATCGTGTATTTACGCATTTATGCCTCCCACCATCAGTAAATAGTTACTGATGGTGGGAGGCATAAATGCGTTGCGTTTTGTGCACTCACCTCTGTGCTCTACGTAAATACACGATAGCACAAGCTATCGTGTATTTACGTAGAGAGACTCATCAAATTGAGGATAGACCTCTTTTATCCTCGATTTGATGAGTCTCTCTACGTAAATACACGATAGCTTGTGCTATCGTGTGGAAGCAGTAAATAATGTTTTGTTTTAATTCGCCGGTGATGGATAGCCAGAGCCAAGATTTGAACCTCTAAAGGGGTGCCTTATTGATGATTCCTTCGTTTGTTGTTTTATTTCCCAGACGGCTTAAGCCCCCAGCTTGAGGCTTCCAGGTCTAATTGTCCGGGTCTTGTTAAAAGAAACACTGTTTTCGTTACACGTTATATCATTGTCAATGCTATGCTATATATAAAATTGACGAGCCGATTAGCGTGGTTGGTAAATGCTTGCCTTTCACGCCACAGGTCGTGGGTTCGATTCCCAAACAGATATTTGTGTGCATGAACTTGTCTATTTGTTCGGAGTCTGAGCGATATCTATGTAAGTATGTGTTTACGAAAGAAAAGTAGGTACTATATATAGTATATCAGTTATCTGTTTTGCATAGAACAAGCTCTGTTTAGTTTGGGATCAGATGGCCGTGAGTAAATAATGCACTACGATGTTGTTTTATTATTATATAACAATGTACTTTTGGCTAAAAACACCATTTCCAAGACATTATATCATTTCCGTACATTTTAAGAGACTATAGTGTTTATTCTACAGTGAGCTACAGTGAGCAGCTCGACTGTGAAAGTAGATACCTTATAAAACACCTACACTCCAGGAAATAGCTTTTTTATGTTAAGAAGCTGACGTCACCCAATTTCAGCGCATCATACTAGACTCGCCCATATAGACTACAAAGTACGAGTCAAAATAGAATGAACAGAACAAAATCATTAATTGCGAGAAAAATATAATTTTGACGACAAATCTAATACAACAAAGTTTTTGCTAATCATAAATTGCACTACATACTATAATAGCAATTTAAATTGACTTATAATGTCTCTACATTATTTTGTGTTAAGCGTTTTTTCCAGGTGACTTTGTGATTATTTTCTATCGAGCGAAAGTAATTTAATCGTGTTTAGGGATCAATAATATTCTGCAAAATGTAGTCAAATTTAGCATATATGTTTTTTAACAAGATATACCTCGTAGTATTAGCCAAAAACATGGAAATCACCATTCAGGCTTATTTTAGCGCAGTAATGTTGTGGTTCGGGGTGTGAGTAGAGTCGCTAGAGTGTCTGTGAGCGACATATGTGTAGCAAGTGTCTTAAACTACGATGGTAACCGATTACCATCAGGTGGGCCGTATTGTTGTTTCCCCATGTAGTATATAAGAATTCCTTGTAACAAATTTAATTTTTAAACATCCTTACCGAGATCTCTTGGGATATCGATCTGTATAAGAGCCGATACATGGCAATTTTGTTCCAGATTCTGTAAAATAATTTTTATGAGCAATTATTATTATTTTTAGACGTAATTACAGAGAATTTTATGTACAACAATTTCGAGTACTTTTTTTAAACCATACTTCAGTTAGCCTATTTGGCTTTCACTGCTTCACCGTCCAATGAAGGGGGCTCTAGCCGTCTAGGAAATACTACATCAAACTAAGTGATCTGCACCAGAGGGCACTCTTTTAGGAGATTGCAACTCAACTCATGGTTACTCACATGGAGATGCATGAGAGGGCCAGTGTAGTATAACAGAGTACTCAATTCGATTTCGAATTATTTTACTTAGGTTTTCTTTGAATGTCAATTTCTCTATAACTTACACACCTTGCCCTAGTAAGTCATACCATTTTTAATGAAGCCCATGTAAGCCACGTATGAAGAATATATAGAACAGCTAACAAAACTAGTCTAGCCTAGGCTTGTAAACTAAACAAATAAATACGAACTGTTTTTATTCATATTTTAAAAAGCGTTTGTACATACATATTCACGCCTGTTTCCCAGAGGGGTAGGCAAAGACAACGGATTTCCATTTGTCACGATATGTGGACACCTCTTTTGTCTCGATTACTGTCACTATATTCTTCATACATGCTCGCCGGTTTAGGAAACTACTGACTAGGCATTTCTTGAGAACGTCTCCGATTTGGTCAGAGACTGTTCTAAAAAAAAGAAAAATGGCTTGTTAGTAGTCTGAATATGCATTGTACTATTACAAATTAGAAATATATAATTAATTGTCAGTATTTATAATATAATAGATTTGTAATTTATTTTTAATGATTTAGAGTTGAGGTAACTTAAAGTGTAAATATTAAATGTCATATTTATAGGTTTAGGTTTACTACTTCTTTGTAGGTACCAGCACATCTAGTTTCCCCAATCTGTCAAATTTCTTTTATATATTTTCAACTTTATCACATACGCATAAGGCTCACTTTCAATTGGGGAAATTTGACAAATTGGGGTAGCTTGCTGTGCTGGCTCTTGTTTGAATGGTCTAATTGATGTAAGAATTCAATATTATTTTATGTTCGTTCGCTGCGCTAATTTTAAACAAATATACCAATATAAAAATTAATAACTTTCAATATACTAATATAATATATATATATATATATATATCTAGGGACAATGTCACACAGATCATCCTAGCCCCAAACTAAGCAAAGCTTGTACTATGGGTACCAGGCGACGATATACATACTTATATAGATAGATAAATACTTATATACATAGAAAACATCCATGACTCTGAAACAAATATTCGTGGTCATCACACAAATATTAGCACTTAACGGGATTCTAACCCAGGACCACCAGCTTCGTAAGCAGGTGCACTACCAACTAGGCTACGGTGACCGTCGAATAAATTTGATCACAATATTTTTGACGACAACGCCTGCCCTAGGTAAATAAATCCCTGTGTCACGGGATACTTTAGAAACATATAATTGATGGACACAAAGTACATCCAGATTCAGTACAATTATTTATGAGTCACACAAATAGTTATCCTGCGCGGGAATCGAACCCAAGATACGAAATAGCAGGATGACAGTCTTAGACGCTGCGCCACACGTGCTGTCAAATACCTATTCATAGTCTAAATTCGTTGCTCAGAATCGTGATTAGATAACAATGACTTAATACAAGCTAGCTAAATATCACTACCATTATAAAATAAATTGTATAAATGTTTTAACATTCCGTGTACCTAAATATCTGTAATAAGTAACTAGAAATAATAACTGTATTATTTTATGAACATAAAAACACTAATTACCTAAACCCCTGTATAAAACGAAGAAAATACAAAATATAACAATATTAATTATGGCATATTATCCACTAATTTGAGCAATTTGTTAATTATTAATTTACTAAATACGTATTTCTATTTAGAAATAACGCTTCATACGAGCGGGAAGGGTTTCAACTTGATTTGTACAACTCGTTTAGTTTATTAAATAGATAACAACCTCTTTAAGGCCCAGGTGTCTCGCGTATGCATTTCAATATTTTACAGATGCAATAATTGTATGAATTTTCCAAAAAAAAGTGCCTTGGTCATATTTTGACACCAACATTCCCAAAATATAAACATAAGTACATTTTTATTGTTTTATCTTGCGTACAGACCAAAATATATGGCACAATTTCTGTGGACTACCCCATTTTCTATATTTATTTCAAATAGTTGCACATGTCACAAAACGACCAACAACCCATGTATACATATTTCCGCTAAATGCTGCACTACACCTTACATATATTAATAAATATCGTATTTAAATTAAACACAACTCTACTATATAGGTATTTGTTATGAGTATAACAGATGACATAAAGACAAAGAAACATCTTAACTAAACAATTGTTTTTATAATGAACCATAAATATCTAGCATAATAATAATATCCTGGGACATTATTTACACACTGCAATCTAATCTAAATTAAGCAGAGGTTATAAACACAAAAGCTAAGTAATTATTGTTATCGTAAAGAATATAAGTGGAACACACACTTGGTTAAAAAACTATAAGAGAAATATTATTGACAGGAATAAGCTTGTTCTTTAACAAATTCTTTTGACAAATTCGTGATTGTCCGTGAATGAATCTGAGGTCGACGGACGACGACTGAGGTAGACAAAAAACATGGTGACAGTTCCGTCTGTGCAAGCAACTGTTCGCTTAATAATTTTATTGGATTTATCGCTTTCCTATCACCTTTAGTTTCTTAGAGATTACTTACGCATTTTTTTTTTATTTTCATACTGTAGCTGTAATATTTATATTCAACAAAGCATCCGACCCTCCCGATGGTAAGCCGATACTGCAGTTTCCTGAAATATTTATATTTATTATGGTAGAATGGTATACAACTTGTCACAATTAAGATTAATTTCAATAGTACAGCCTACATCAAATATTATCTGATCGTTTTATAATTATCTATACAAGAATATCACCAGGGAGCTGGCTATTTTGGTAAAAGAATTAGCATTGCCATAAAGCGTGGCAATGCGGTCAGCCTTCTGGGCGCTTTACGTCGTGACCATGCGGAGAATATTTTCAACGCCATTATAGTTTAGTTAACGGTGATTAGCTGATATTTTCTTTAAAATTTTAAATTTATTTACTGAATAATTGAAAAGAATGTATTTCAAAAAGAAAAGCTTATATCAGTTACCTGGTTTTCATGGTACAAGCTCTCCTAAGTTTGGGATCAGATGGCCGTGTGTGAATAATGTCCCAGGACATTATTATTATTAAATGCAAAAAAATGCTCTTTTATGTTTGATGAAATAGCTTGTTTTTTTATCTTTGTTTATATTTTAAATGTTATGTGATTTGAAGGTACCCTAATAGAAATTTCAAGTAACTAAACATGAGGCCAAGTGAAGATTCGTAACGAACCAATGTACCTTCGCTTGAGTCCAATGAAGGAGACCATAATTAACAAAAAAAAACAAAAATAAATATAAACTACTCGTCTATCCATCACATCTCACGTAAGGAAACGATGCTATATACGAGACGTAGCCAGATTAATGTTTAGCTTGTACTATGGATACCAGATAACTGATATACTACTTTTCTTTTGTAAATACATACTTATATAGATAATTACACTCAGGCTCAGGACAATCATGCTCATAAATATCTGTCCTGCGTTGATGGAAATCGAACCCACGACCTGTGGCGTGAAAGGCAAGTATTTACTAACCACGCCAACTGGCCCATCAAAGATGAATTCTTATGGGTTATAAGATTTGGAAAATATTATTTGAAAAAGAATGTATATGTTATATACTATCAAATATCGTCTGGTACCCCGCGAGAGTTTTCCTTTCTTTGTAAGACAAAAATGATGAGGTATGGTTGGACACAAACTTATAACTTTAACCGAGGTCTTCAGGGTTTGTTATTTTCCAACGTCCATCGTATATGATAAAAAAAACAACAAGGTAATCCCAAAAACTATAAAATGTGAAACTGATAAACCGTAAGACGTTATATTATAATTGGAATTAAATTCGTATCGTTACGAATATCTTGACCATTTTCACTTAAAAGAAATTAACCGACACAATGAGGCCTCTGCCAACACTTGAATATGAAGCCTATGTTTATTAGCATAAGGTATATATTTGTATATGAATATGAATTGGGTTTGTTTATGCGCCCATACATGCATCGTAGGGCCGAGTGGTGCGAATTCGTCACGGATGCTTATCGAAAAGGCAACCGATAAAAATGGCTGTCGATTTTGTACAAGATATAAAGGACAGCGTACCGAAAACTGAGACAACGGGTTCAGTAGAAAACACTGAAGATATGTAGGTGTTTACATGCCACTGCGTGGAAGTTGATATAAGCTGGAAATTACGGCTAACGTCAAATACCATGGATTTATTGCTCCTGGCCGACTTTGGGCCGCGGCTAATAGCACTGTCTGTATCCTCACTCTCATGTCGTCAATTCTGGATAACATAGTTTATAATTGACGACATTCGTACATACCAAATACTGGCAGAAAGTATTTTAGTCCAGAAATGTGAACGTTTACTGTTCTCGAACATTTGGAAATAATTTTTCTGTACCGGTAGGGCAAGAGGAAGCTTCTACGGACCTCATACTACATTCTAATAAAATAAAATAAAAAAATAAAAAAGCCTTTTATTTCTCGCAAGTAGTTGTTACAGACTTTAGGAATTAAGAATTAAAAAAATGAATATAATATTATAACTTTTAGGTAAATATGGTAAAACTAATAAAAATCTTATGCAAGAACCCCTCCTTAGGCGAAGGTGAAGGCCTCCTCTAAAGAATTCCAGTGGTCTCTGTCTTGAGCTAGTTGCGGCCAGCAGGGGCCAGCTATTTTTGTTATCTCGTCTGCCCATCTTGTGTGTGGTCTGCCTTTGAGACGCTTGCCGTATGGGCCCTTCCACTTTGTAACCCTGCTAGTCCACCTCTCGTCCTGTAGCCTCACTACGTGACCCGCCCATTTCCACTTAAGTCTTTTGGCGTAGATTAGAGCATCCTTGACTTTGGTCATTTCTCTGATTTTGGAGTGGTTAATTTTTTGTACTTTTTTAATATTTAGCATGCTCCGTTCTATTCCGCGTTGGCAGGTAATAATTTTGTTTTTGACTTTGGATGTGTACTTCCACGTTTGACAAGCGTAGGTTAGGCATGGTAGGAGGCATGATGTCATAACTTTTGTTTTGATATTTATTGGCATGTTGCTTTTAAATATTTCGCTAAGGGACCAGTATTTGTTCCAAGTATTTTGTGCTCTTCTTTCAACTTCTAGGTCGTTCAGTTTTCTATCAAAGCCAATTTGTTTGCCAAGATAAATATATTGTTCTGTATATTTCAAGGTTTCGTTGTTGACCGATATCTCCCTTTGAGTGCTGTTTGTCATGACCATTGTTTTAGAAAGATTAATTTCCAGTCCTATCTGTTTGCTGACTAAATTTAGTGAATCAATCATGGTTTGTAGTTGTATGCTAGATTCTGATAGGAGTACTAAGTCATCTGCGAAGCGTAGGTGACTTAAATATTTGCCGTTAATGTTGAGCCCTGTTTTTTCCCAGTTTAGTATTATACATTCTAATACTCCATTCCAAATACGCTCAATATTGGTTTGGTGTCTAATAAAAATTGTAGCTCAGTATAATATTTTACGTCTTATGATCTAGCTTTGCATAGCTGAACTGGCAATTCAGAGTAAGCCCACTGAAAACTAGTATAATTTTTCGGTTTGCTGTCCCTGGTCCCCTAAATTATTACAGGGGTCCATATAATCACGGAGAAAGCTCTGTTTCGGACAACCACTCGTGGGACCCTGTTTGCCGGCATTTTTAACAGAAATTCTGGGAATCCGAGTTGATGGTATTTTTTTCAAATTTATGTACACACAATTAAACACAACAACTACAATAAAGATGAGTAAAAAGGTACTTAATTCTATGTTAAACTTCCAAGTTACTGCTAAAGATTTCCTTGTAAAATATGTGTATAATATATCAGAAATCATTGATTTGCTTAGAATATAGGTTATAACCAGATATAAACTTATATACCTTAACTATACAGTACGTACATAAATATAGAGAAACGCCATTATTATAATAAATAAAATAAAAATAACTAAATTAAATACTTCTAGACTAGGGCGACTGGGCGTCAAAAAAATCATCCACATAAGCGGGAGGTAACGTGCCAGAAGGCTTGCCGCATTGCCACTCAGGATGGGATTATTTGTACCAAAGAAGGCAACTCCTCTGGTCGCGGGAATCTTTGATTAAGCGTTTTGCTTTTTCGCGGAACAATATCATCATCCCCAAACGGTTCAAATACATACATTTTCAATTCAACCAACAAGGTTTTCAATTTTTTTTTTTTATTTGGATGACCAAGCGCAATTAACAAAATATAGTAAATATATATATATTTTTTATTTATTTATTTTACAAATATATTATAACAGTTAATGCATGTGTCCCACAAAACCATATTACCGGTTTGACTGTGGGATCGAGTCTCTGTCTGTACAGCAACTATTTTTCTTAATAACATTACATGATGGATTAACTTATAACTAACAGGTATTTTTTTTAACTTCAATTTAAATTTCTTTTAAGGAGTTTCGTGCCGAATCTCATCTGGCATCATCTCATTTAACAGGTATGGTAAGCGTTTTTAAGTGTTCTATCTCTATAATATTTACTAATTCTAGGTACTGTCAGTCTAGTTGACATCGAGCGTGTATTGTAGTTATTACTTACATGTAATAATTAGGTTATGTTGTTGATTGCTATAGTTGTTTATTGCCAGAAGGAACTTATGTTTTTGACTTATAGGTAGAATTTTACATATCTTGAATAGTTGAGTGTAATCATTTTTGCATTTTTGGTAAATTTTTTTGTTTACTATAGTTTAATGAATCTAATTTGGAGTGCTTCTAATTTTTGTATATTTGTTTTAAATGTTAATACATAGCAATCAATCAGGCAAAATATAGGTTTCCACGAGTAACAAATATTTTGTGAATATTTATTGAATAATATACCCATCTCGTAAACAAAGCCGTACCTATAAAATTACGTCACATCTACAACAGTTATGTCATTGTGCCGAAATAATTTCCTATTATTCCAAACAGAAACTGATATAATATTTTGTAAGACGATAAATAGCTGAGATGCAATTGGGAAAAAGTCATTTTAGTCAACATAATGTCTTACAATAGAGAACAAGTCTAAAGTTATTCTCATTCTTTTGTTAAACGGTTTCGTTCCAAAGTAACTTAGATCTATCTGTTCTTACTTAAGGTTTTTATTAAAATAATCTCAATAAAACCTTTCATATTTCTCAATAATGCAAGAGTTTATGAAAGAAAGAACAAGTGGCTTGTCAAACAGGCGGGCTGCGGTGACGGCAAGACAATTAATTCTAAGCAAGTCCGCGGCTACTCCAAAAAGCTCTCAGGGTGCGTTCGTCATTACTTGCATATTTTTTGTTTGTTGCAAGTAGATCGAATTTTTTCGCGCGCCCTCGCGATTTCGCCACAGGGTGATTTATGATAAAACTTATAAGCGGCATTTTTAATATCAACGAGGCTTTTAAACTCGAATCCTTTGTAGATGCCGTCTGGAAGATAACCTAATTAACAAACGTTATATATCATTGGCAGAGCGAGCGCAAATATGAGATTTTATTTATTAGTTGGGCTCGAAAACGTGGTTATGAATGTGGGGTTGTGAACACTGAGTCGTATATTCGTATAAGCTTAATTGACTCTTATTTTGTATCGGCGATATCACAACTTGTATGTATAACATGGTACAGATATGTCGCGATCAGTCCGCCTATAACAGAGTCCTGTACTTTTTGCTACTGAACCTAAGCTCCCCACTAAACTATAGAAGAACACAGTAGTATTATTTGTGTGTGCTGTATATAAAGGAATTACAACTAGGGTAGATAATAAGCAGATAACTACATACAGACATTTATATTACTCTGTATTACACGTTTATTGTAAACGTGTAATACAGTTATCTAATAAATCAAGTACCGCCTGGGTCTTGGTATTAAAACTTTGTCATCTCTTTAATTAATTTATGGACGTCATCTTCTTCTGTCAGGAGTTGCCCCTCGAGGAGCAAAAGGAAGAAGTCACACCCTTTCAAGGTGCCTAGAGGACATTCACCCACTCCAAACGCTTCAGTGTCGGTTCATGAGACGTGCCGTGGTCGCACCATGGTATGTACGAAAAGCCTTCACACAGATCGCCAATTGCCTACCATCAAGCATTGGATGAAGCAAGCGTCCAAACAATTCTTTGACTCCGCCACTCATCATTCAAGCTATTTGGTGGTAAATGTCAATAACACCTCTTCTCACCTCTCACGTATGCACCGACGTCCTAAGAACCTCTTGGACGATCCGGACGACGAGATCACCACTTACCTAGAGCACGTCAAGACCATTAGAGACTCTCACAACACACTAACCGATTCCTCCACCAACGTCCTCCCTGACCCTTAGTTTGCATTCGTATCAATGAAATGCCCTGTCTAAACCTAAATTTGACGAGAGGCCCGCGCCTGCGTATTAAGGTAGAGCGAAAGTTGCACAAAACACGCTTTCAATGAAACGAACCTCTCATCGCAGGCTAGCTAGGGTAGGATCCTCAGCAGCAAGGATCACGTTGCCCCCTCAACACGTGATCGGTAATCCCGTGCAAGTGATGATCTGACCCCCATTTCGAATTTCATCTTTTTACTTCAGCGGCCAGAGATTAGATTTAATAACGGAAGACGCAGGGCAGCCCTCTACAAGATGGACCGATGATCTTGTGCAAAATAGCGCAAGACCGGCAATTGTGGAAATCTTTGGGGTGACCTTTGTCCAGCAGTGGACGTCTTTCGGCTGATATGATGATGATGACTTCAGCGGCCGCCTGAGAAATGAAAAATGAAATGAAATGAAAACATTTCATTCAGTACGACACACAAGAAATACAGTAATTTAAAAAAAAGCAACATCAATACAGAGAAAAGGAAAAGAAAGAAGGTAACAATCATATCATGGAGCAGGTGTGTCTTGCATGTTCTGCCAAAAGGGTCACCACCTCAGCATCACCTGAGCTGTGGCCCGAACCCCATAAGGGTGCCCTCAGGTATTAGTCGTTTAAATTAAGCTACTGGTTGAGAGCCTTTTGCGCTAGCCCACTGCTCGTTGTCTTCAATTCTTTAATTTTAATATACTATTGCTAAATGTAATAATAATAACTTTGTAACTTGCTATTTATTAGTTATTTAAGGATGTAATAAAAATATATGTGACGAAACAGACCGCACGGACGGACTAATTCAAAATATTTTGTTGCTTTAATTACTGTTTTAAACTGTGTTTATGTATTGCATTGTGAGCTTGACAAGTACAAGTGTATATAAATACCCAAGCGCTGAATATATTCAGCACTTGGGTATTTACATACACTTGTACTCCCCATCAGTAATTCGACTGTGGGTGGTTGCAGAGAGCCGGGGTTCGAACCCCAAATCTCCCCAAACCTTAAGCTTAGTCTGTAGTTTTTTGATAAACGACTTGAGCCCATTTTCACTTCCATAGTCCGGTAAAGCAGTGAAAGCCTCCTAGGCTGACTATAAAAGTCATTTAAGAAGAAAAGAGACCACATAGGTTAGTACAACTCACGTCAGGAACTTTGTAACTAAACACAAACAAATAAAAACGTTATTACAACCAGATACAGTTCAAAATCTTATGGCAGACGAACCGGGTAATCATTTTTGCTATAAGTTACAAGCTACACTCCCGGCATGTCGGTGTTAAAGAGAATCCGATTATTGTTATTCAATTACATATCATGAGATTGCGTGTACGGGCCACAGAATAAAAATATATAATTACCCAACAAGAGTAATTAATGGCTGATCTAATTAGTGAAATGATTTATCGTGATTTGATCGATTGTGTTTCTAAATATTACTTCCATTATTAATGACTTACAATGCCTGTTTCGATGGTTTAGAATGTAACTTGTACTTAATATTAAATATAGTCGATATTAATAATAGTCCAAGTACGTTTGTGTAACAAATTTGAATTACTTATATATTATTGATATTTTTATCTAAACTAATATTATGAAGTGAAAAAAATAGTTTTTATTTGTAAAGGATTAACTCAAAAACTACTTAACTGAATTGAAACACACTCATTTTCTATTCTTCTTGCTGATCTTGTCCATCCTAAGGTTGTCTGGAAAAGTTCGCAGTTAGCGATAGTACCACCCATTGTACTATATTTAATACTAGCAGTGCCCGCGGACTTCGTTCCGCGTTATGTAAATATTTTTGTATCTGCCCGTTTGTCCCGCGTAATACTTCGGGTCAAAAGGTCGGGATATTTCTTTTTTCATAGCCTATGACACTCCACAATAACGTAGCTTTCTATTGGTGAAATAATTTTTGAAAATCGGTTCCGTAGATCCAGAGATCCTCTTTATAATATTAGTATAGACAACTTTACATGTAAATCTGAGTGTATAATAAATAGTATTTGTAATGTATTGTTTTATTTCACCAGTGGAAAGCTACATTGATAGCAAGTAACGTCGGTTGTATTGTATTGTATTATATTATATTAGAGAGTACATAGATAATAACAACGTAATCAAAGGCTTTCGCATCGACGAAATACCCTCTCCAATTACCCATAACACGGGAGGCCTGTCTTTTTAGGTAGAAACATAGAGTGACAGTTGCACATAGGGATCCAAAAACAAACGATCCTCTCTTGGATCTTCATGTTAGTAACCACCCAGAATCGAGTTTTGAACCCCAAATAGGATGCCCGGTGGCGGGAGTACTTAATTTTTAGATTAGTAATGCTAGGCGACTCGTGCCCACGCTCCCTTCTAATGTCCAGTGTAGAATTGAGCTTTTAAACCCTAGAAGGGTTACTGTAATCGTTGTGTGAAAAAAAATAACAAAAGATACAAATATAAATCTGGGCTCAACAAATAAATTGATTAAACAGATCGACAAGTTTGTATAGCAAGTGCTTTTGTGATGTTTATAAAAGAAGTTATTAGATCCTTCCAAAATATTATAAATGACATGTTTTTTTTATAATATTCGAATATTTCAAAGCTATATAGAAGTATATGCATCGAGTATATAGTCGTGACAAAATGTAAGTGTTTGTAATTTTTAAGTTTTGCTATAGGAACGCTTAATTGCACATAACAAAATAGAAAAGTAATATATACATACAGGTGCAGTTAAAATTTATTTACAACTAGTGGTGCCCGTGACAGTGTTCGCACATTTTGTAAGGGCTCCGTAAATGTGACATTAGAGTATATCCAATATTTTGTCACTTGTCGGAAACTTATAAAACATTCACATAAATAAACCTTACATATTTCCATACAAACTTTCAGCCCCTATACCCTATTGTTATTTTACACCCTTGACGGTAAGACTATTAGAAACTTTGAAAGTCATATTTATTTATATCGAATCAACAGCCTAAAGAATAGGTTTCAAGCTTCTAGCTCTAAAATTGACGATACTGCCATACAACTTTTCATGGCCCCTTTCAACCTCTTACAACTCTTTTTTTGTATTAAAAAGTAGCCTATGTCCTTTCTCAGGCTCTAGACTATTTGTGTACCAAATTTCATCTAAATCGGTTCAGTAGTTTTGGCGTGAAAACGCTACAGACAGACAGAGTTACATTCGCATTTATAATATATGTGAAGATTGGCGATCTTATAGCAAAAAACCAATTTCTTCGATACAACCGTTTGCATGTTATATCAAGCAACTTTGTCAAAATTTTTACAGCAACTAGATGGTAACAATTTCTATGTAAAACTAGCGGCCCGGTACGTGCTTCGCTACGTATAAGGCATAGTAATAAAAAAATGATTATTAAGTTCATTTATTCAAACAAAAAAATATTTTAAATTGCTAAAAGGTGTTGATTTTACATAACATTTTTCAAGACTTTTTTTAATTGTTTCTACGTACAAACCTTCCCTGGACTTCCACGAATAATTCAAGACCAAAATTAGCCAAATCGGTAAAGGCGTTGTTGAGATATAACATTACAACAAAAAGTGGCATTGATTTTTATATATAAAGATATGAAGGGAAATTTCACCGGCCTTATAGATAATTATCATAAAATATATGCTTCTATGTTTTCTACAAATAACAAATGTCTCATCTAAAATGCTGTCATGATCTAAGTGGCAGATAACTAGTAGCTAGAAGCTAATTCATCACCACCAAGTAACCTGTTTAACTAAACATACTCGAGTCTTGAACCACTTGGGATATATAATTTCGTAATGGTTTCTAATAATGCTAATTTTCTGCTCCAACAATTTATATTCATATGAGGCAAATTTATAATTTATTTACAAACTCGTAAAGATTGATCTGACAGCAGGGCTGTCAGATCAATGTTTAAATATAATGAACGTTATGATGAAAAAATGTCTTTCGTAGGTCGAACGCATACTTAATCAATGAGTTCATTGTTAAGTAAAGTTAAAAGGCAGATTTTGTTTCAATTCTGCAAAATATGTGTTTATCAAATAGAATAAGCTAAAAAGTATTACGTAAATTGGTATGGGGATTACAAATATTGTATCAGTTTCGAGTTCTTTTTATATTATATATACTAAGACAATGCGTGGATGGAGTTCGGGCATAACTAGCCCTGAAAATAAAAAAAAAAGTAAAATACGATATCCTATTTTTTATGGCTGGCAACGTCTGTCAGTATCTGTCACGTATAATTCTACTACTTGGTAGGGAAATAATATTATACATTTTGTGATATACCTAAATTATTACTTTTGTTTATTGTGATATATTTGTGTACAATAAAGAGTAATCTTATCTTATCTCCTTTTATCTTAAAAAACAATTCAACTAACGAGAAAAGGCAAACGGCAAGAATGTATGGGACTTTTGTACCCCTAGTAAAATTTCGTGTTACGGGATATTTTATGTTTTAATTGGTGGTTAATGTGATAGAAAAGGCATTTTTAATTTCTTAGATTTTTAGAAGTTGGTATATAAAAGTTATAGCCAGTTTTATTTTAACGTTATGTTTGGTAATCTGTGGGTCAACCTCATGACCGTGGAAACATTGCAGTTCGAAAATCACTCTTACTAGTAGTAAGTAATAAAGATACTGTTAATATCAAAGTGTGTCTACTGATGTGGCAATGAAATGCTAGTGTTAACTAGTGTACCAATGAAGATTGTTTCATATTATGTTTACATAAACATTGTTATGGTGATAAAGTAGATGTTGTCGCTCTTTTTATAGTCTTTTACATGGATTTATTCCAAACCTGCCCCGAAAACCCTGACCGGGTCGCGATTTAGGTTAGGAAGATGCAAAAAACTATTAGTTGTTGAGATAGTGAAAAGTTCTTTATTTCCATTAATTACATAGTTCTTAACCCAGTGTACATTTGTGTGAGGTTGCGAGGGGTTATATATGAGGTTTTGAGTGGAGGTAAATAAAACAATAGATTCTTTGTTTTTTGTAACTACAATAGTTTTATTGATATTATTATTAATATAACCTTAGTATTACTTCATCTAAGAATATCTTCATATAAGTACCAAATAATAATTATCACATAGCACAAAGTAACATTGGGTTTATTGAGAACTTCACTCTCTTCGAATAATGCTTGTCTTCTTAGTCGGGGCAAGCGAATGTTGCAATTAACACATTGCAAACTCGTCATTTTATTTAAATGATAAAGCGTCCTTTCGTGAATCCACTCAACAGATATATATTATAACACGGAGGAACTGATGCTGAACTCACGTAATATCTGCAAGATAATTTGCTAAATTGATGACATGTATCAAAACAACAGCAATAAATACCTGACAGATTGTCTTTGCCTGTCAATAAATAATTGCCATGAACAAAAAAAATATTGACGACGAAAATCGTTCCTATTCAAAATCATTAATTAATAAGGTATAATAAATAAGTCTATAATTATATGATTTATATGTAATGTTGTTCCCATTTATAAATAATTAATTATAATTTCGACATTTATATTATTTTACACATGGCAATTTCTGTATACGTAACTGCGTTTAGTTTACGATTTTATTACGTTTATTTATTGAAAATAATTGAAATATTCTTTTTGATTTAATTAGTTAATCCCAAGTTCTAAAAATATTATACTTACATTAAAATCAATACCTTAGTTGTCTTAACAAGTGGTACAAATTATATAGCTGAACAACAAAGGAAGTATGCGATACGGATTCTGCCATTTTCTTTTACCGGACTGAACGGATATGGGACCATTTATTTTTGGAAAATAACCAAATATCAAAATCCGCCGAGTGAGAGAAATCGAGTAAAAACATACTGTAATCGATAATCCTTTTAAAAGCCGCTTAATAAAATAACTTTAAATCTCTTTCGATTTATTCTCGATCAATATGAGTTATGCAAAAAATAAATATTTTCTGATATTTTCCTTCAGTTAATAACATAAAGGTTATAGCCGAACCACTCGTAAAACCGCTGAGTATTTCCCGCCAATAGATAAAGCCTCGACAGAGGTACGTCCACGTTCCACCTGCACTTTAGTGGCGGAACAGACAGGTCTTTATTTATTGATAGTAACCTTTGTAGCCCTCACATTATATCTGTTACAAATAGCACTGGTAAATAATTTAGTTAGAAGTCTACTTGATTCTATTATTGCTTATTATGAATACTTATGATTGAACACAATTACATCGATGATCACAATTCATAGTCCGTTAAGTATAAAATCATGATAAGTCTAAGTAGCTACTTATTTCGATTTGGTGTATATTTCTAAATTTTACACAACACTATGTTAATAATAATTATGATTTTAAATTTTTTATATTTCTGAAAAAGACATAATATATACTTACCTATAATTTACATAAGTACCTAGCGCTTAATCCTGACTAAGAGATTATGTACGTTACGTACGACTCACGTGCAATTTTTCTTTTTTGTGCCGGTGCTAAATGTACATTTAGCACCGGCACAAAAAAAGAAAAATTGCACGTGTACCTGGCTCCTACATTTCATATTTCTCGATTGTGAAAAATGTACTCATTATTATGTTTCAGAAGTGTATAAAGAGGCGTATATGACAAAAATTTGATTAGTAATTATTTTTTCAGAGTAGTCAGAGGCAATAGCTATCTTCACTTTATCTAAAACATTCACCATTTTACAATATCTAATTAAATAACATTTTCTTGACTTTAACTTGAAATTTTATTAATATTTTATTTGGTACTAATATCTTTAGTATTAGTAACTGCAAATTATGTAAGTAATTGTATCTAGCATATGCTTGTGATAAACCAACTTTAATACGAACTCTAATTGTCCAAAGTGCAAACTCAAATGCAATTGGCCGTAGATATGTATATCGTCACAATTAGTACTTTTTATCATTGACATTAGATAAGAGTTAGATAATCTTTAACCTGAAGTAGTAAATCAAGATTAAATATATACATATTATTATATAAAGGTCTCATCTTTGGGCGTCGAAAAAATCTTCGGTATCGCTGCCTTTGAGCATCGTGCCCAGAATGCTGGCCGCATTGCCACGCTGAATGGCAATGCTTAAACGCTGACCAAAATATTGGCCAGCCCTCTGGTCGCGTGTAGCGTCCACCAAGCGTTTGGATAATCCTTTATATAATAATATGTATATATTTAATCTTAATTGAAATATAAGTATATATTTTTAGCACTTAATTTTACGTTTCTTTACTAGATAATTTAAGTTATTTTAGCATAAAAAAAAGTAGTAAAATTGTTTGAGTTTATTCATTGCAAGGGTATTTTTAGATTTAGGAAATTAATATTATTATTCAACGTATTATTATATTATGTAAAGATAGCCACAGCCCATTACGTTATACTGCTCTTGTAGTTATACTTTAAACATCGAATCCCACACTTATGCCTGTAAACAAAAACAAATCTAAACCACAAAAACAAGTTTATGACAAAAACATAATAACTACCTGTTTCTCCGTCATTTATCATATGAAAATGTCACCGTTAATAAATAAGCAGATCATTAAATTATTAACATTGAAAATTTTGAACACAACAATGCCTGACAAATCTAATTAGATAGTTTTGAGATTAAATACAAAAACACTGCACAGTTAAATTAAATAATGACGGCAACTTGTGATATCGTCTACTTGGTTGGCTGGAAGAAAACAACTGAAAGGTCCGATATCTAAACCAAAAAGTCTATGTAAACAAATTTATACACTGATTGTTTTTTTATAGCCTGTAAATCGAAAAAAATGTTATGTAAGATTTGAGAAGTTGGTGCCTTTTATAAACAAAAATAGGCTTTTAAAAATATAGTTCAGTGTACACTAAGAAATAGAATATTCTATGGGAATATTAATAACGACTAATGCATTTATAATTAAGATTAATTGTTTCTACTTGTGCAGTTCCTATAAATATTTAACTAATTGCCTTATTGGATACGAGCAAATCAAGATAATTTTGCTGTCAAATATCTATACATATAAAAAAACGTAGGAAAGTCAAAACTGTACATTGAATATTTTTCGAAAAGGATACTTGGGCGTGATCTAAAATCGAATTCGAAGCCAAAAATATAGTTTTTGTCTGTGTGTCTGTTTGTCTGTATGTATGCCCGGGCTAAACTCAAAAAGAACTGCCTGGTTTTAATTCAAATTTTTCATGAATATTTCTAAGAGGTCGGGTCAACATATAGGCTACATATTATCACGCTATCACCTACGGGGGAGGAGCTATGATAATTTATAAATTTAACGCGGGTAAAACCGCGGGGAACAACTAGTAATAAATAAGAACAGACTGTACGAAAATAACATATAGACTCCGTAACACAGATGTTATCACTGTCAGATTCTTTGTTAGTCCTAATATTAGACAAAGACTACTTGACTGATAGGACTACTCTGATGGTCTCTAAGATCTGTTCCTGGAAGATTTTAGGCTCATTATTGTGGTTATAATGAGAACTTAGTACCACAAGGTTGACTCACCCGATTTAATATTGGTTGTTCGTGATCGTGTAGACTAATATTTTATTGTACTATTTAAACTTAGAGAGATTTATTATCAAGAACTAGCTTGTATATAAATAAAATTCCAGCAGCACTTATTATTATACTTACCAATGACCTACAATACAGTAACATTTACTAACCGACCTTTTTCGGCGTCTACTCTAATTAAGTCGTAAACCAGCAAAAAAACTGGCCGAATTACATCACATAAATATAGCATACATATTTATAAAGCTCAACAAAAACTCTAACACACATCAAAAACAAAACAGTAGAAGTTTATGTTAGTTTTCCTCAAGGCAGCGCTGTGCAAACGATGTCGACGTCACGTCAGTCCGATGTAATCAGATTGCCGCACGATACCGCACAGCGAACTCGAACAGACTTCCCTAAACTATATTTTACTTAACCGTCTTACATCGCTCCAGCTATGGTTGTAAAAACAAAGCCACTTTAACTAAACCAGATTCAAAAAATTCAATTCAAATTCAAAATTCAAAAGTCATTTATTCCGTTAAAATATTACATTTGTGTGGAATCGTCAATTTTTTTTACCCTACCGTGCAGTGCATGACGTGGCAGCTACTGAGAAACACTGCCAGAAAACTCAGTAGGAATCCTTTTTTAAAATATATATTTCTTAAATAAATTTACATTGTATTTAAATGTGTTAATTTAGAGCGACTCAATCCATAGCTGTTTTGTCACTTAAATAATCAGAAGTTTTGTAATAAGCCCTGCTACACAATTTGGCTTTTATAATTCTTTTAAACTTATTCATAGACATTTCTCGGATATCACTGGGAAGTTTGTTATAGAATCTTATACATTGCCCCATAAAAGAGTTACTTACTTTGTGGAGACGGGTGGTATGTAACACAAAGTTATACTTATATCGAGTATTTATATTATGAGTATCACTCCTTTTACAGAAGGAGTCTTTATATTTATGCATATAAATTAGATTCTCATATATATACTGACATGCTACAGTCAGAATGTTAATCTCTTTAAACTTCTCTCTCAAAGATTCTCGCGGACCAAGTTTATATATTGCTCTTACAGCTCTTTTTTGCAATACAAATATGGTGTTAATGTCCGCAGCGCTACCCCAGAGAAGAATTCCATAGGACATTATACTATGAAAATAACTGAAATAAACCATTCTAGCTGTATCCACATCAGTAAGCCGTCTTATAGTTTTAACAGCATATGCAGCAGAACTTGATTTGCCCGATAGTTTTTCTATTTGTGGGCCCCATTGTAGTTTTGAATCAATTGTGATACCCAAAAACACAGTTGACTTAACAGGGGTCAATCCAGCTCCATTAAGCTGTACATTGGTAGCCACCTGTTTCACATTAGGTGTAGAGAATTTTATGACTTTAGTTTTCTTGTCATTTAGCAAAAGATTATTAGCATTAAACCAATGAACAACTTTAGAGACTGCGTCATTTACTTCGTCAAAATTGCGTAATTGTCGATTTATTTTAAACGTCAATGAAGTATCATCCGCAAACAAAACAATCTCATGTTTATCCCTTACATAGTAGGGTAAGTCATTTATATAGATTAAAAATAAGAATGGGCCGAGAATCGATTCCTGTGGAACGCCCATTACCACTGGGGATCCCGCAGATTTTTTACCATTTATATCGACCTTCTGAATTCTATTGCCCAAGTAAGAAGTCAAAAGTTCGAGAGCCTTGTTCCTGATACCGTAGTGGTGTAGTTTCCTGACAAGAGTGTCATGATGAACACAATCAACTGCTTTGGACAAATCGCAAAAGATACCTAATGCATCCTGCGAGTCCTCCCAAGCCGCGAATATACTTTTTAACAGATTGACTCCTGCATCTATAGTTGAACAACCCTTCGTGAATCCAAACTGTTTCCGATGAAGTAAATTATGTATATTAAAGTGACTGAGCAACTGGCTAAGCATTAGCTTTTCAAATATTTTACTTAGAGTGGGCAATACGGAAATAGGTCGGAAATTTGAAGGATCTGAAGTATCACCAGCTTTAAACAATGGAATAATTTTACTATACTTCATCAAGTCAGGAAATACGCCAGATGCGACACAGCAATTGAACACAGCAGCTAGATGTGGGGCGATTATAGTTATAATTGATGAAATAGTCTTAACAGATAAACCCCACAGATCCCTAGTGGTTTTCATATTAATACTTTTGAAAGCATTCAAAATATCTTTAGGGTTAACCACCGAGAATTCAAAATCTGTGTCACACTTCTCTACGCTTTGCTGGAGTATTAGCTCAGCAGATACAAAAGAAGACGCGAGAGATTTGGTAACATCGATTGGAACATTAGAAAAATATTTTTCAAACTCAGTCGCCACTTCTAAATCGCTTTTAATGTCAACATTATTTATTCTTAAATTAAAATCACGACTACGTATTTTTTTCCTACCTGTCTCAGTATTAATAATCTTCCAGGTGGTTTTAATTATATTTGTCGAATTTTTTATAATATTTTTTAAGTACATCGATTTAGCAATGGAACAGGCTCTTCGAAAGGTTTTGGCATATTGTTTTACATGTTCTAGAAAAGTCGTATTTTGATTATAGGATCTTTCTTCATACAATTTATATAATTGATTGCGACTTTTATAAATTCCTGGAGGTGCCCAATCACAGAACGTCAGACGGTTACTTACAGACAACTGTTTGGGTGTGAATATTGAGCAGAACTCACCATTAATCAAGTTGAATAAAGAGTTGTACAAGTGATCCGGATCACTATGATAGGGCAACAGTGCCAGTTTTCTTGCTATATTATATTTAAATATTCCTAAACGCCTTTCACTATATGGTATGTAACTTATTTGTGTACTTTGAACCTTTGGAGAATTTGAAAAAGTGACCATTAGACCAGAATGATCTGACTGCATCTTATTAATTTATTTAAAGGTTTTGCCGAGCTAAATATATTGTCAATGCATGTAGCACTTGTGGCAGTAACTCTAGTTGGTTCTGTAAAGTTGTGATGTAAATTATAGGACATAAACAAATTTAAAAAATTACAACTTGTTCAGGTTTTCTCCAAAATATTTACATTAAAATCTCCACAAATGATAACAGTTTTATGGGTATTAGATAACTTATTTAAGGCATCCTCCATAATGTCTGAAAAGGTATCAAATGGTGCACAAGGAGGTTTGTAAAGACTCACAACAATAAATCGCTCCAACTCAACACATGAAATCTCTACTACTCGCTCAACAGAGAGGCTCACAACGTCACTTCTTTCTTTAAACTTCAACAAATTATTTATTAATATTAGAGAGCCACCATGAATATACTTTTCTCTGATGAACGAGCTTGCAACCTGGTGATTATTGAAGCTGGAAATGAATTGATGGCGTTGTAGCCAGTGCTCAGTTAAACATAAAATATCACTATTGCTACAATTCAAAAACAACCCCAATTCTAACTCTTTCCCCATCAAACCTTGAATATTTTGATGCACCAGGTTGATACAATTTTTTTGGTTTTTCTTATTGTAGGCATTTATGTTTGATGGGTTCACATTATTTTCCATTACAAAATCTGAACATTCCTTATCATGCTTGACAGTACAATTAATATTTGAATTTGCTATTACGCAAGAGTGATTCTCTATTGTCATATCAGTTAATTTAAATTATCCTGTATACAGATGTCACCATTCAAGCTGGATATGTCATTGTCAGTAGGAAAAGTACTGACATTATCTATAGCATCAGTACATTGCTCAATAGGAGCAGTATGTTTAGCCAAGTTCTTGGCTGAAATATGAAAACAATAACATAGCGACAAAGCTATTTGTCTGGTATAAAAACTAGGCAGATAACAATAGTTATCTTTTGTCATATAAAAGGGTTTCTTAACATATGAGTTAATGTCAATTACATGTAGTCATTCTCTCATGTAGGTAGATATTGTATGTAATGTCAAATTCAAATTATACCTTATCCTATTTTCCTCCTGTGACAAACTATGGCTATAAGGAAATGTAACATAACAATTTTACTTATATTTAAATGATCTAAACAATCAATATACTGTATTAGGGTTTTTTTTATTTAAATTACCCCTATTTCCCATAAAAAGAATTAGATTTCCATCATTATTAAATTTATAATTAAAGACCTTTTTAAAAATGTGGTGACATGAGGCACCCGGCATACAAAAATTGATGTTTGAATGTCCTTCTGTTGACAGTAGGCGCCCTAAGTTTTTACCTATTTCATCACTGAATATTGTTATTTCAGGTTTAAAAATATTTATTTCATTCCTTGTGTATGACTTAACTGCTAATGTTTTGTTCATTACAGATTGAGATTGACTAATGAAACTAGTGTTATTCTTATTATTACTAATTTGCAATAAAGCAGAAGTATCCTTTGGTGGTGAGAAACGGCTAAGTGACCGTTGACACATACAAGAATAATTATTGCTGAGCGATTCTAATCTTTCATTATTATAATTGCCAAGGTCAATCAGCTCATTCATAGCCAGAATGTAATGTTGTGTCTGTTTTTCAGATAGTTCATACTTTATTTTTTATAGCCTGTAAATCGAAAAAAATGTTATGTAAGATTTGAGAAGTTGGTGCCTTTTATAAACAAAAATAGGCTTTTAAAAATATAGTTCAGTGTACACTAAGAAATAGAATATTCTATGGGAATATTAATAACGACTAATGCATTTATAATTAAGATTAATTGTTTCTACTTGTGCAGTTCCTATAAATATTTAACTAATTGCCTTATTGGATACGAGCAAATCAAGATAATTTTGCTGTCAAATATCTATACATATAAAAAAAACGTAGGAAAGTCAAAACTGTACATTGAATATTTTTCGAAAAGGATACTTGGGGCGTGATCTAAAATCGAATTCGAAGCCAAAAATATAGTTTTTGTCTGTGTGTCTGTGTGTCTGTTTGTCTGTATGTATGCCCGGGCTAAACTCAAAAAGAACTGCCTGGTTTTAATTCAAATTTTTCATGAATATTACTAAGAGGTCGGGTCAACATATAGGCTACATATTATCACGCTATCACCTACGGGGGAGGAGCTATGATAATTTATAAATTTATAGACTCCGTAACACAGATGTTATCACTGTCTGATTCTTTGTTAGTCCTAATATTAGACAAAGACTACTTGACTGATAGGACTACTCTGATGGTCTCTAAGATCTGTTCCTGGAAGATTTTAGGCTCATTATTGTGGTTATAATGAGAACTTAGTACCACAAGGTTGACTCACCCGATTTAATATTGGTTGTTCGTGATCGTGTAGACTAATATTTTATTGTACTATTTAAACTTAGAGAGATTTATTATCAAAAACTAGCTTGTATATAAATAAAATTCCAGCAGCACTTATTATTATACTTACCAATGACCTACAATACAGTAACATTTACTAACCGACCTTTTTCGGCGTCTACTCTAATTAAGTCGTAAACCAGCAAAAAAACTGGCCGAATTACATCACATAAATATAGCATACATATTTATAAAGCTCAACAAAAACTCTAACACACATCAAAAACAAAACAGTAGAAGTTTATGTTAGTTTTCCTCAAGGCAGCGCTGTGCAAACGATGTCGACGTCACGTCAGTCCGATGTAATCAGATTGCCGCACGATACCGCACAGCGAACTCGAACAGACTTCCCTAAACTATATTTTACTTAACCGTCTTACATCGCTCCAGCTATGGTTGTAAAAACAAAGCCACTTTAACTAAACCAGCAATGTATATCAACTGTAAGTAAATCTATTGTTCCTCGCTCCTAGTTTTACAATGAGGGTAGCGGAAACGGAAGCGCCAGGTTGTGCTGGTAATGAATTTGCGCGGGCGGGCGCCGCCCTAGGAAAATAAATTGCCGCTTAGTTTCCTTGTTTTGTTTTAAAAGCTTTGGTTTGACTTGAGTGAATCATGGATTTGTGTGTTCTTAAAATCGTGCCGAGAAGTCACAACTGACAAATTAAACTGCATTGTAACATGAAATATAATTTTCGTGTTTAACGGTTTAAAATTTGATTTTAAACTTTTACTTTAAAAATATAGATTTCTTATCGAACACAAATTGATAATGCAATAATTCAGAGGATATTAACTTCTGAATGAACCTCCTAACCGTTAACTAAAATCTACAATGTAGGTATTTTTTGCTAAGAGGTATTTGTATTATTGTGGATTAAGTCTTAGTCTTTTTATGGCGTTATAAATTAAATTTACACTTAAAAAACGTATTAAATCGCTCTTTATTAAGCTAAACAAAAAGTGGCTCACGTGATGGGCGCATAAAAAGGTAACAAAGCGGCAACCGTTACACGGCAATTGTACAAAATTCAATTTGTGTTGTGGGTGAGGGGGGGGGGGACTCTGCCGAACACTAGCGCTGTGAATAACAATTATTGTGTTGATTACCGCGCCGCGCCGCGTCTAATAATTCACTCTATGGCCTAAACTATATAATTACGCGATGGAAACGTCGGCTCACCGTTTGAGATAAAAATCGTAGTGTTGTAGCCGCAGTGTTCTGCCGCCCCGAGTAATTGCGGCCTTTCCTACAAACAACATAAACATTTATTCTCTTATAATCAAGCAAACGCTTCGTTACACTGATGCATACAACATTATTGTGTTACATTTACAAATAATTATGCGCTCGGCAAATGTTTACAAATGTAACTGGTCGTTGTGGCTCTACATGTGGACGACTCAATTGCTGATTTCTTAACTTTTGTAGTTTAAATCGTCATCTTATTGCCACCGTTGGGCTTGTGCAATGATTCTAAAGGTTGTTGTTTAATGACTACATCCAGGACGTGACAACTTAAGTGCTCTCCGAGGCACGGAGAGGCTCAGGCGGTCTTCCATCGATAGACTAAACCGTGCCTCGGTGCTGAACCTCAACGATCGGTAGTTACGGACCGATGAGATGAATTGGCTATATATACAAATATTTATATAGATTTAAATACCTCACAGTATTCACTAAATAAAACAGTTTATATCTTTGGAAACTATCGTATTAAAGGGTTGACGCCATCCCTTGACTAGTTATGGGGTGAACCCTTAAACTACGATGAGACCAAATAAAGACAGACAGCGTGTTTTTACTATTATATCGGCAATATCGCCTGCTAAAAAAAAATTAAACTGTTTCTGACGCAATATCTACAAATGTTGGACGTTAACTGAAACTTAAGCACTAATGCAAATGAGTTTGTTTTAACATTAAGCCAGATGAGACATGAGCACCAGGATGTTCTCTTGTGTACCTACTTACCTACAGCAGTTCGACCCTTCAGGATCTTATGTGCTAACCCCAATGTTACTTATGTTTTTATTACCAGGTTGTAATGATTAGAATCTAAATAAAAAAAGAGTTTACTTTACATATCTTAGATTTTAGAGACTAATTAGTGAGATATAACTCTTTAATATATATTTCTTAAATTTCATTTCATTTCTTGACAATAACTTGATACGAGCTAGCTAAATATCATTTCTGTAATAAAATAAATTTTATAAATGTTTTCATAGAAGATGTACCTAAATATCTATGTTACTAGAAATAATATCTAATGTATACAACTATATTACTACAAACATGTTCTGACTATTTACAAGCGCTTTTATAAAGTCTACGTGAATAAAAACCTTTTTTATTTTATTTTACAACGTCCGCACTAGGGAAATTAATCCTTGTGACGCGGGGTACTTTAAAAACATATAATTGACGGTCACAAAGTATATCTAGACTCAGAATATCTAGTTATGAGTCACACAAATAGTTGTGCTGTGCGGGAATCAAACCCGGGACACGAAGCGACGAGGCGACTGCCTTAACCGCTGCGCCACACGTGCAGTCAAAATTTTATTAAGATTGTGTCCATCTAACATTCTAGCTTAACTGTGTAACAAGCTAAGTGTAATCGTACTGTAAAAATAGCTGTAGAGTTTCCTTAAGTAAATAAATAGTCTGCTATCCCTTATAGCAAGCTGGTTAACCAAAGTATCCATGGTGAGATTCCACCTATCCTCATATCGACGGCAGGTCGACCATTCTACATAACCCATATACTATCCCCTGATATCCTTTACAAAGTGCTGTAATAGCAGGCTGGTTAAACAATTGTACACAATTCCATCATGTCAGCCAAACCACGTCCACTGCTGGACAAAATACTCCCCCAAAGATTGGGGGGTATGTCATAATCGCCACGCTTGACAGACGGGTTGGCGATCGCAGTTTGATGGTCATAGTTCACAGAAAAACGCTCTGGTAGGTATTCCCACGGTCGATTTTTACGCCCCCCACGGGATGAGATGGAGTGACGGTATTCTATGCCGTCACCACACAGCACGATACACAATTTATCTCCATCCAAATAACACTGAATAAGTTGTAAAATAAGTTCAACTATTGCATCAAATTCAAAAAGACTAAGTAAAAAGTCCATATCAAAACAAGTTGAGTTAGACTCTACCTATAGAGTCTAACCTACTCAACTTGTGTTAATAAAACTCACTAATATCTCTTTGTTTACGTTCCAAGCTTGGAAGTATTTTGTAAAGCGAAGCGTATCATAGCACCAAATAGTTTATTTCCGAGAAGCACGCCGCGGCGGGGCAAATTACAGGGCTTCGCTACCACCGCGCTTGGCCCAAATCTACGCTGCCCAAACAATCGAATTAGCCTGTAATGACTCCCATGTACCTAGTAGTTTGCTCCCCTTTCTGTGCCGCATTGGCTTTCTAATGCGATAGGTGGATAGTTACTTATTCTTTACTATCGGAAACGTGAACTCGATTTCTTACTACTTACCGTACCTTACAAATGATATCAATTTCCTGGTTGATTTTCATTTATGGCAATCAGTCTAGATGGAGAGTAGCCTGTATTTCTATAATATGTCCTACAACAGTTTCGTCGCCATCTTAATTCCCGCACTTTCTTAAACGGAGACTCCTGAAGTTTATTCTATCTTGACGGCTTACCCGTCCAAGGCAACCCAAATGAAGAATTTAGATTTGACGAGCCCGTTGGCATGGTTTGTATATGCTCGCCTTTCAAGCCCCAGATCGTGGGTTCGATGACAGATATTTGCGTGCCTGAACATGTCTGTCTGTCCTATTATGGGTGTAATCTATACATACCTATAATAAAATCGTAGGGAAGTCAAAACTGTACATTGAATATGTTTAATAAGGATACTTGGAGCGTGATCTACAATCGATGTGGAACCCAAAAATATAGTTATTAAAATTTTTGTCTGTTTGTCTGTATGTATGTACGGGCTAAACTCAAAAGTACTGCATGGATTTACTTCAAACTTCAAATTTTGCATGAATATTACTAAGAGGTCGGGTCAACATATAGGTTACATATTATCACGCTATCGCCTACGGGGGAGGAGCTGTGATAATTTGTAAAATTTAACGCGGGTAAAACCGCGGAGCACAGATAGTTATCTATATAAGTAGCTATTTATAATAGAATGGTAGTATATGTAATATCTATATATCTGGTTTCCGTAGTACAAGCTCTGCTTAGTTTGGGAGCAGATGGCCGTATGTGAATATTGTCCGAGGACGTCCTAGAATTTTTTTATTACCTATAAAAAAAAGATTGCTTGAAACAGAAAAGTTAATTAACACGGGTAGCTCTTTATATAGAGTTGAATAATACCGCTAGACCAACGAGATAGTTAATACAAATACTAATATATCGTACAATAAAACGAAATACAAGCATCCATCTCGTTATAATTACGTTTAATTTACATCAATACCAATGATTAATGTTCATCAAGCGGCCCAAACTAAAAGATAAATTAACGTCATTTTAATACCTACTCTCAAATAAATAGGCGCGATATGCATACAAAAAATCCTATTAGTCGGCCGAGTGCGTCCAAACATTAGACAAAAACAGAACAGATCGCTACATAAACACCGCGGGCCGAGCGGTCTCTGGCTACCAATAATTACCGTTTATTTTAAAGGGTGAAATAAAGCGCATTCCAAACAAACGCGGGCCGCCGCGGTACACGTTACATTCGGTAGTGCGTGTCACAGGTCGTGTCTAAACTCATCAATCTTGGCTCCATTTAATTTTAGAATAGAATACGTGCGGGCGCGCGGCGCGTGAAAAGCCGTCGACGGCGAAACAAAACTCGCTCGCGTGCACAATGACCGACTGAACAAGAACGAACGCAGCGCAAATGGAATACGCTGGCAACGCCATTGTTGGTATACAAAAGGAAGGCAATCATTCGACATGAATAAATATCTTTGAATAATGGGAGTCGCGCTGCCTATAATGAAATGTTTTATGTATTGGAATTATCGCACATGAATCGCTTTTAGACGACGCGATGTATACACTGCCTTGTAAATATGATAATGTTTAATCGGATTTATAATTCCTGGGTACAGTCGACGCATTTGATGAATATACTGTGACCTTTATATCGTCTGTGTTGTGTTGGTGTTAAGGTTGGTTTTCGTTGAACAAGTGTATCCTGACGTGGTGTGAACGGTATTTAAACATAAATATTCCTTCATATATTTTTTTTATTAGTACGGTAATGTTGGCTGTATTTTATCTCGCAGTTATACAATAACATTATCGTTTTAAATGAATTTTAACCATCTACTTACATAATAAAGGATGTTTTCATATTCTCTCCCTTATTAACTATGTTTTTTTTGGAAACAACTTGTAAAATTATTTAATCTATATAAATAAATAAAAATGATCCGCTGAAATGTTTGTATGCTCCTAACTTCTAAACGACTGCACCAAATTGGATAAATCTTTCTATTCGAAAATATCCTAAAAGTGAGTGTGCGAATGAGACAGAAGATTGTAAGACGTTGTACGAAAAAGAAAAATGTTGAACATTACTACAATGGATTACAATATTAGACTTCAGACAGTATTGACGTAATTAGGTAATATGGCGGACAATTGATACAAACATTATTATGTCTACGAACATTTATACATACATTGTGGAATGCAATAAAGAATTGAGAATACGTAGTACACCGAGACGTTATATAAATGAATGAAACAACTGTAGCCAAAATAGGCAAAGCCTGTATTTTGGCAATCAGCGCCAAACTCCTCGAGAATTATCAGCGTATTATGATTAACTTAATCCGTTAAATATTGATTACATTGATACAATTCTTGTTTTTATTGATTGTATTAACTAAAAGAGTTTAGTTGGTTCCCACTTTACAGGAGTAATGTATATGTATGTGAAAAATCCTAAAATTAAAGGTGTGTGTTTGGAAAAATATATGCTTGCCAGGTATAAAACATGAAATCGCTTATTACATATTTTGCGAAGCTTTTTGCTGTAAAAATAATATGCATTCTTGTTCTTTAACTATCGGTTTAACGGATTGTCTCAGTTTCTAAACGTTAATAAACAATAGAAAAAGTTTATTAAATTTTACGCTTTAAATGAAATTTACGGTCGAAAAATAGAAAGTCCCTCCGACCGGTGAAAGAAAAACTGTTTGGTTATATAAAGCACCAAATCTAAGTACTAAAATATTATTCTTTTTTATAAAATAGCAATACAAACGAGCAAGCGGGACGCCTTTCTTCTAACTCCTCCTTTTATTTCTTTCTGATTAAATTCGTTGCGGGATCCAAGACAGTTAAAGCGATTCCCCGGGACATGCCTGAGCCTCACCGCTCAGTGTCATTTAATTGTATGCCACTGTTGATCCTGGCTTACAGGAGTTGCAGTGTTTCTTACCCACCACTGCAACTCAGACATACAAATCAATTTGCATACGGACTAGTCCCTCCCTCTTGGAGGGACCAGTACCGAATAAAAAAAAATGTGAGCCGTCACGGGACGCCTGGCAGATGTGAAACATCGACATTATTTTGTAAAAGTAATATGCAGAAGTCGAAGTCGAAGTATAAGTCGCAGTCGAAGTCGAAGTCGAAGTCGAAGTCGAAGTCGAAGTCGAAGTCGAAGTCGAAGTCGAAGTCGATGTCGAAGTCGAAGTATAAGTCGCAGTCGAAGTAAAAGTCGAAGTCATGTCGAAGTCGAAGACGAAGTCGAAGTCGAAGTATAAGTCGCAGTCGAAGTCGAAGTATAAGTCGCAGTCGAAGTCAAAATCGAAGTCAAGTCGAAGTCAAGTCGAAGTCTAAGTAGAAGTCGAAGTCGAAGTAGAAAAGAACATATTGTGATAGGAACTAAATAAAATAAAAAATAAAATAAAACCATGGCATGCGTCGCCACGCCAGAAATCTGTTTTACGTGCGGCTATAGATGTTTCACATCAAAAAAAGCGGGACGCCTGATGGTAAATAATTACCGCCGCCCATGGACACTCGCGACACCAGAGGAGCCGCAAATGCGCAAGCCTTTAAGAAAGGGAGAGGCTCGCTTCTTAAAGGTATCTACGTCACACCGGTTGGGAAATATCTCCGCAGTTAATTAATTGCACAGAGTGGTAGTGCGCGGTACAAAGTTTCTTAATAATATAATATTGATATTAATCAAATGGAGATATTTTAGAATAGAATAGAATAGTTTATTTGCTCAAAACATGGTTTCAAAGATGGTTCAAAATACATTTTACAATAGGTACAGCATGTTTCACCGATACTTCGGTATGCAAATTGATTGAATCATATTTTTTTAATACATATTTTACTAATTAACATAATCAAATAGAATCACAGAAAGATAACAATTATAATACACAATACAGTCTACAGTTAAATTAAGTAAAAAAATGTCTACACAATCTACAACGTCAATACCTATTTCTAAAGTTGATTGCAATATTATTATTAGTTGTATGAATATATCATGGTACGTCATTATTGCCAATAATGATTTGTCGTCTTATAATTCATTGGCACCTACTTTAAATGATATAAGCATAATAATACTGAGTTCTGTATAACCTTTAAAACGCCTTCTAAAGAAGGAGGTATCTAAGTGAGGCGAGAGACGTGAACCGATTTGGAAACTAATTTTGTTTATTCAATAAATACGTCACATTTAAATTAAGTTAAAATCGATTGAAGTAACAAAGAATTGAATACAGTTGTATATTTTTTTAAACATTTATCCTTTTTAATATTATAAACGTGAAAGTTTGTATGTATGAATGGATGTTTGTTACTCTTTCACGTAAAAACTACTGAATGGATTTTAACGAAACTTTACAAGAATATAGATTATACGTTATGTATTATACTTGTGTTATTCTGGTAACACATAGGCTACAATTTATAAAGATATTGTGTGAATTGTCGAAAATATGACGATAAGTGTCAAGTAAGTATGAAAACAGTCTACCATCTGCGAGCTATTCCAGTGTGCACTGCCATAACCGCTAGAGGTACACATCCTACTAATATTATAAATTGCGAAAGTTTGTGAGTATAGATGTATGGATGGTGAAACCGCGGGGCATTGCTAGTTATATATATTTGTACAGACGCCAGCACATCAAGCTACCCCAATCTGTCAAATTTCCCCAATTGAAAGTGAACCTTATGATTTAGTGATAACGTTGAAAATCTATAAAAGAAATTTGGCAGATTGGGATAGCTGGATGTGCTGGCGTCTGTACATTGTTTGTTTGACGGACCGGTTGGCATGGTTGGTAGATACTTGCCTTTCACGCCGTAGGTTTAGGTTCCCACCCAGGACAGATATTTGTGTGCATGAACATGTCTGTTTGTCCTGTGTCCGGGTGTAATTATCTATATAAGTATGTATTTACAAAATAAAAGTAGTAATAAAACTATGGAACAGAAAACCGATGTATTACTATGTTTTCTGGTTCCATAGTACAACCTCAGCTTAGTAAGGATCAGACTGCCGTGTGTGAATATTGTCTCAGGATATTATTATTTTTCGAAATATCTCTTTCGTTGTTTCTTCGCCTTTAAGTAATATATTTCAATTAGCTATATTTTTCTCATTAGCATTAACATACTTGAAAAGTGATTACTGATTACAATATCATTTCATCTCTGTCTAATATAGCACGTATGAGAAGAGCAGAGCATGCACAGAACTGTCAAACTACTAAAACTGCTCGTAAGTCATTATCACCAGTCATGCACACCGAGCGCTAAAACTAGTCGACAGGCTCAAACGTATCGCTTAATTTCCCTTACTATTCGGTGCCAAAACTAACTTGACACAACAAAAGATGACCTGTCCTTTTCATAAGTAGGTAGCTATGTTAGAAAGAGATGCACCAATTTTAAAATTCGTTAAGCAAATCCATAGAATCGGGGGTATTATTAATAAATTTACTTTATGTACAGACGCCAGCACATCAAGCTACGCCAATCTGTCAAATTTCCCCAGTTGAAAGTGAACCTTATGCTTATGTGTTAAAGATGAAAATTTATAAAGGAAATTTGACAGATTGGGGTAGCTGGATGTGTTGGCGCCTGTACCCAAAAATAATCTATGTATTATTTTTCCTATATATGTGTGTTATTTCTTAATGTAAGATAGAAAAGCATTTTCGCCTCCTTGATATTTCTATTAATTCTTTGTTTTATGGCTATTCTCATTAAATTATTTAAATATTACCAATATAATAATGTAAAAATAAAATAATAACTTTGCATGGCATGTATATGGTGAAGTTTGACTAGCGATACATTTTGTTAACATCTAAATTGTAACACGCTTTTACCAAATAAAGATCATTTAATTTCATTTATTTAAGCCAGAAAGTTAAGAAGTTACGTTATACTACTATCTCATAACTCAGCAAACGAATTAGGCCCCATTATGTTATATAACTAATTAACTGTATGCCCCTATTACTACACAATAGACAATTATGTATTCATCGCAAACAATAGTTGTCGAAAATAGAACTTTTCATATTAATCTCAACATTGTTCTCAAAATTCATATCAATTACATTGCGTGCTTTCGTTCACTTGCTTTCAAATAACGAAGCTCACACACACAGCGCAGTAATTTTTTATGTTAAAGCTATTAACCCTACACTGCATTCAGTCCCTTATGTGTGACAACCAATATAAGAGATATTTTTTCTGATTTGAACCAAGTTGCGACATCTATGATTACGTAATAAAAGTGACTACAATCCATGGCACCCATTTAGCGTATTCGTTGAAACTAGATGGCAGCACTATTTCGCTCAGCCAGTCATTCAATCGAAAATTTTGAATGTTAGCCGCGTACCGTGCGTATTCAATTTGAAAATTTAACAAATAATAGTGGTTTACTGAATACGACAGTGGAAAAATTGTTTTTATATCGAAATATCAGTGAACTAAACAAATGTAAGTATATTTTTTTGATTTGGTCGTGTTTTGATACTAAATTGTCACAATTACTGTAAGTACCCGATGTGTCACTTCATGCAGTGATGGTCCAATTTTAGGTATGTTTACTAATGGTGTAATGTATTATTTTTTTTTAGATAATGGCAAAGAAATCCTTATCCAGCGCTCAAATCCAAAATTATTTGACAATACCATTAGGTAGTGAAGATGAACAAGACTCCTCAGGCGCTGAAAGTGACGATCACATTGCCGTAATTCGATCTACCGTCAACAAACTATGTGAAACGTTTAGCGATACGGATGACGAAGAGCAATTTGTTTCACCGAACAGGTATGATTCCGCTGCACCATTATCCCCTGCACCATTATCATCAATATCCTATGGTGGTGATATGCAGCAGCATATGTCAAATCCTAGTGATTCAATTCCTGCTATTCCAAGTACATCTAGATCAACTGCTTCACGAACACGTCAATCAAGAGTTGAATCTTCCACGTCTACTGCACCAAGAGACGCTGCTCCTACACCTGCTGCTTCCGTCGCCAGAAAAAAGCGAAATATCATCTGGAAAAAAAAAGCTTTCCATCCAACAAACCGTGAGTTTTGTGGACAAACCGATCTAGAGCCGCCGATTACTGAATTTGAAACTCCATTGCAATATTTCTTGTACTTCTTTGATAATGATATTCTAAGCCATATCGTAGAAGAAATGCATAAGTTTAGTGTACAAAAAAACCCATCAAAGCCTTTTTCTACAAGCGTTACAGAACTGAAAAAGTACATAGGTATCTGTCTGATAATGGGTATTGCCCCACTGCCGCATACTAGAATGTACTGGGAATCTGAATTAGGTTTGCCATTGATAAGAAATACCATGTCAGTAAACCAGTTTGAAAAAATTCGGCAATATCTACACTTCAATGACAATACCACTCAGCCACCAGCAGGTACTGCAGGACACGATCGTCTCCATAAAATCAGATCTCTATTAGAAACCCTGAAAAAAAAATGTCAAGCTATACCCAAACGAGAAGCATTGTCAGTAGATGAGCAGATGTGCGCTACTAAGGCCTCTAACATGCTGCGCCAATATCTACCTAATAAGCCTCATAAATGGGGGTATAAACTTTTGGTGCTCTGTGATGATCGAGGATTTGCGTACGACTTCGAAATATACTCTGGAATGGAGATACCTAAACCTGAGGCTTCCTAACGAGCCTGATTTAGGCGCCAGTGCCAACATTGTTATCCGGCTTGCAAGGTCTATTCCCAGGGATAAAAATTACAAGTTATTCTTTGATAACTACTACACATGCCCTGAATTGATTACGCATCTTGCCAATGAAGGAATATATGCTATGGGAACCGTGAACAAAGGACGACTAGGCAAATCTATACAAATACCATCATTGAAAGATCTAAAAAGTAGCAAGAAGGAAAGAGGATATTCAGAGGAATAGGTAGGCAATGTAAATGGCACAGATATCGTCACAGTAATGTGGTATGACAATAAACCAGTGATGTTGTCTTCATCATTTGTTGGAAAAGAGCCTACTCAAAAAGTAAGGAGGTTTTGTAAAAAACAAAAGAAATATATAGATATCGACTGCCCTCAAATTGTACGCAACTACAATCAGCATATGGGGGGAGTCGACTTGCTCGACTCATTCCTGGGAAAGTACAAAATAAAAATGAGGACAAAGAAGTGGTATTTGAGACTGTTTTACCATTTCCTTGATATAGCCACCATAAATAGTTGGTTGCTATACAGAAGAGTTGGGGAGATGCGACAAAGAGCTACGCCGCTGAAGCTGAAAGACTTCAAGTTTGAAGTGGCAAAGAGCCTCTGTATGTGTGGTTCATCAATGAATAAGAAAAAAGGGCGACCCTCTTCTGCAAATAATGATCTAATAGAGGCAAAAAGAATGAGGGCCAATGTAGCGATTCTTCCTACTCGTGACGTCAGGTGTGATGGAGTCGAGCACGTTCCTATATGGGGACAGAAACGCCAGCGATGCAAGAATCCAGGCTGCAAAGGAAAGTCGTTTGTTGTGTGCGAAAAATGCAGAGTCGAACTTTGTTTGAACAAGGACAAAAACTGCTTCCGTCTGTTTCACCTCTAGTTACATTAGCAAATTCAGGTAGGCCATTGCATATTGTGCCACATATGGAACTAAATAAAAAAACTTTTTTTTTCTATGAGTATTTGTTTTTTTTTCATTTTACCTGTACTTCCCGTATTCTAGACCACAAATAAGATCTAGTAAGATTTTTTTTTTCTAAAAAAAAAAAATCATGCAGTGTAGGGTTAAGACACATAACTTATTTAGAGAAGTACACACATAATATTGAATCCTACTACTACGTTATTCGAATGCTTATGTCTGTTAGATCAGATTCTTTTTTACTAGCTGTGCCCCGCGGTTTTACCCGCGTTTCACTGTATAAGTTATATACTATGTGTTATACGGATATACAGGCTATATTACAACAAACGGTCACCGTAGCCTAGTTGCTAGTGCTCCTGCCTACGAAGCTGGTGGTCCTGGTTTCGAATCCCGGTAAGTGAAAATATTTGTGTGATGAGCACGAATATTTGTTTCTGAGTCATGGATGTTTTCTATGTATATAAGTATTTATCTATCTATATAAGTATGTATATCGTCGTCCTGGTAACCCATAGTATAAGATTTGCTTAGTTTGGGGCTAGGATGATCTGTGTGACATTGTCCCAAGGTATTATTATATTATTATAAATCCGTTCGGTAGATTCTGCGTGAAAGAGTACCAAACATACACACTCACAAACTTGCGCCTTTATAGTGTTAGTGTGATTTTAATTCACGTGTCACGTGTAAATGTCTCTACAATTCCACCATACCATAAACATCAGACAAGCATTTTGGCCTAGTGGTACTAACCCTGACTCCTAAAGCAGAGGTCGTGGGTTCTATCCCCACCCAGGTGAAATCTTTGTATAGCTTAGCTGCGTATGGGTAGTGGTAACCCTAGTATCAGAGTTGCTCAAGCCGCCCAGTAGGCCTCAGACATGGCTTAACGACTGTTGTCTATTGACTACAACCGGGACCGACTGCTTAACGTGCCCTCCGAAGCACGGAGACGCTCAGAAATTAAACCACTTTGGTGGTCACCCATCCATGGACTGACCGCGAGCCTAGTTACTTAACCTCGCCGATCGCTTACGGACCGGTGAGAGCATCTAGCTATGAGCGCCTCAACCGCCTTTGTGTGATAAGGAATATTATTTACGTTGAGTCTGTCATCACCCTTTCAGCGGTATTCGTAGGATATTTCGTTATCGCCATGCTTGGTAGACGGCTTGGCGATCTCGGCATGATAGTAATAGTACTCAGAGGGACGTTACGGCCTTTTTTCTGGTAAAAAGTTCCTCGAAATGATGTGGGGTAGAGATGTCCACAACCATCACTACATATTATGATATAAGTAAAATAAATATCCATGTAGCCAAAATTAAGGAAAACTTGTACTATGGATATTGGACTCCGGATATAAATTCTTTTATACTTCTTTTTTGTATACATACATATAATACACAGAAAACATCCAGACCAAAACAAATAGACATGTCCATGAACACAAATATTTGTCTTGTGCGAGGATCGAACCCGCACCCTTTGGATCAGAAGGCAGGTTCAATACCAACTGAGTCACAGCGGACATATATGCAACTATTATATTATTATTAAATAGCTATAATATTTAACATAATTCCTTTTAACATACGAACGTAATTAAAATTGATGTACATATTATTTAGGTCTTTACCTATGAAATTGCCGTTCTGCAGTACTGGCCATTTCAAATCAAAATAATTTTTGTTTGGCTAAGAATTCTAATTTCAAATTAATTTTATTTTAAAAACATGGATTCTTTTTTCCAAAAGTAGTCATTTCTTTATTGATTAGTGTTACATTTTCATCGCATTTCAATCTTTTTCGTCATCATGGATACGTTAAAAATTCGAGTAATTATGGAATATGAGTACCGTCGTGGCAGCAACGCGGCACAAGCGGCACGCAACATCAACGACGTTTACGGAGCTAACACTACAAACCAACGCACCACCTGTTATTGGTTTGCTCGCTTCCGTTCTGGAAATTTCGACCTGAAAAATGAACCTCGCGGTCGTCCGAAGACTTTGGTCGACAATGACGAATTAAAGGCGGTTGTGGAAGCTGATGATACACAATCTACGGCTGAATTAGCAGCAGCTTTCGACGTTAGCGTCAAAACAATATTGGTCCATTTGCGTCAAATTGGCAAGGTAAAAAAGCTTGACAAATGGGTGCCCCACGAACTCAATGATCGCCAGCGCGAAGTACGCGTCGAGACGTGCCTTGCACTGCTCAACAGACACACAAATGAAGGAATTTTGAACCGCATTGTTACCTGCGATGAAAAATGGATTCTGTTTGATAACCGCAAGCGCTCAGCAAGTTGGTTGGATCCTGGTTCAGCACCTAAACAATGCCCTAAACGAAAACTTACCCCTAGAAAAGTGATGGTCACTGTTTGGTGGTCTAGCGCCGGTGTGATTCATCACAGCTTCTTACCAAACGGGGTGAGCATTACTGCAGATGTGTACTGTGAAGAACTGAGCACAATGATGGAGAAGCTGGCGCATCTCCAACCAGCATTGGTCAATCGCTCGTCTCCGCTGCTCCTGCACGACAACGCGCGACCTCATACTGCACAGCAGACGGTCTCCAAGTTGCAAGAACTGGGGTTGGAAGCTCTCCGTCATCCGCCCTACTCACCAGACCTTGCGCCTACAGACTACTACTTTTTCCAGAATTTGGATAACTTCTTGGCGGGAAAAAAATTCAATACCCGAGAGGCAGTACAAAATGCCTTTGAAGAATTTGTTGCCTCCCGTCCAGCTGATTTCTTTAAGAAGGGCATCAATAAACTGCCACTGCGATGGCAAAGATGCATTGATTGCATGGGTGATTACTTCGATTAATACAAATAAAAAAATTCATGAAAAAAATTCGTTTAAATTTTTTCATACAAAACGGCAATTTCATAGGTAAAGACCTATTATATACCTATGTTATATAATTAGGTATGTAGTTACATAAGTAACTTAGTTTTTAGTATTGGTAAGCAGGTTTATACCACTGGTAGACTCTGTTTCGTTTTTTTTATATTATTTTCATTTTCTTAGTTGCATTCTTACTTAAAGTTGTCGTGCACTATTTGTAACCCATTACATATAAGCTCTCACTCTGACAAAGGTTTGCTGGTAACTCATAGTTGAGTTAAGCTCGCTTGTGTAGTTATCTGATCTGTTATATTAATATGTATTTCTGTGTGCAATAAAGAATAAAAAACAAACTATATCGAAGCTGGATACCCGGGGAGTTTCACAACCCATCTAATCAAATCAGCGTCACATCAACGTGGTTAATTTTTCCGGTACGTTTCCGAATCTAATAGCATTAATTATCGGAGCGAGGACCTCACGCCTCCACCAATAAATCAATTTAATCTAATTTAATTTGAACCAGGTTTCCTCCCGACGAATATTTTTTGGAAAGTCACGCAACTGTATAGAGTTCTACAATGGTAGGTACATACAATCCTTTTTCAAGCAATCACTTTTATTAATGTATATTAATGCCAAAGACTAGCCTATTGGTCTAGCCTTTTGGTCTAGTAGTTAGTGACTCTGACAGATAAGCCAGAGGTCGTGGGTTCAATCCCCACCCAGCACATTTTTTGTGTGTTGAGCATGGTTATTTGTTCTGTGTCTGAATGTAATCTTTTTTTTGTTTTTTAGACAACGCCCGCATTATTGTCGAATCTGTGTTTATGCTAGGAGATTATAATGCAGATTTGAATGAATTATTTTACAATGAACTTATAAATTTTTGTACCGAGCAATGTTGTCGAATTTTTGGGTTCCAATTCGGTTATGTACACTTTTATTAGTGAGGCGCACGGATCTTGTAGCTGGTTAGATCACTGTATAGTAACGGAATCTGCTAAAGTAAGCGTCACAAATGTGTATGTAAAATATGACACTTTGTGGTCTGACCATTTTCCTCTCATTGTTGAGTGTAATTTAGCTTTATTGACACCCAAATCAAATTTTAAAATAAAGTGTAATAACAATGGTGTAGTATGGGGGGAAAGAAACAAGGATCAGATTACAAAGTTTACAACCGAGTGTCATAAACGCTTGAGGAATATTGACTTTCCTGTAGAGTGTATAACTTGTGCAAAAGGTTTCTGTAACCAGCCTGGTCACAGGCGTGTGCTCGACAAACTATACTCGGATATTGTGACCGCCCTTCGTAGCGCATCCTCGGCGAGTCGAGGAAGCACGGGGGCCGAGAGGAGGGGATCACGCATAGCGGGGTGGAACAGGCACGTCGCCGATGCGCACAGACAGGCCAGGGTAAAGTTCCTTGAATGGGTTGCGTGTGGTAAACCAAAGTCTGGTTTCATTTATGATGATATGTGGCAAACCAGAAGGGTATTTAAATCACGTCTGAAATGGTGCCAAAATAATCAGGACCAAATAAAAATGGATACCCTTGCTGAAAAGCATTCCAAAGGAGACTTCCGAGGTTTTTGGAAACACACTAACCAGTTAAGCGTGCGCCCTGGCTTGCCTGTGAGCATCGATGGGGTGAATGACCACAAGGACATAGCAAATATTTTTAAGGACCATTTTTCTGTACAGCCGGTTTTAAAATCGACGGTAGGCATGGATGCTATGAAACCATCATGCGAAGAGGTGAGCATAATATTTAATGCTAAAGATGTGGCTAAAGTTCTCAAGGACATGAAAAGGGGAAAATCCCCAGGCCATGACGGCCTGAGCATCGAACACCTCCAGCACGGTGGCCCTCATACATCTAGAGTACTAGCAATGTTCTACTCGCTGTGCGTGAGTCACTCTTATCTGCCTATAGACCTAATGAAAACAATAGTAGTGCCTATAGTTAAAAACAAAACTGGAGATTTAGCTGACAAAAATAACTATAGGCCTATTTCATTAGCCACGGTCATGTCTAAAGTGTTTGACGGTTTGCTTAATTCACAATTACAAAACTATACAAAGCTGCACGATAATCAGTTTGGTTTTCGGCCACAACTCTCAACAGAAAGTGCAATATTGTGTCTTAAGCATACTGTCAGATACTACACGAATCGCAAGACTCCAGTTTATGCGTGTTTTCTCGACTTGTCTAAGGCTTTCGACTCTGTCTCATATGACATCTTATGGAAAAAACTAGAAGACAGTAAGGTACCACGTGAACTCGTAAAAATTTTCAAGTACTGGTATTCGCACCAGGTCACTAGCTTCAGATGGGCGGGAGCAATGTCGGATCCGTATCGGCAAAAATGTGGCGTGAGGCAGGGGGGACTGACATCTCCCACATTGTTCAATCTCTACATGAACGAACTGATCATCGAGCTCAGTGAGCGCAGTGTCGGCTGTCATATTGACGATGTCTGTGTCAACAACATTTCCTATGCAGATGACACTGTGCTCCTAAGTGCGTCTATTTGTGGTTTGAGAAAGCTCATACGGATTTGTGAGAAATACGCCTGTGACCATGGGTTGAAATATAATGTCAGCAAGAGCCAGTACATGGTCTTTGAGACCGCCGGTGCTAGATGTCCACTTTATCTACCACCTATAAAACTGAATGGTATTCAACTTGAAAGGGTTGATAATTTCAAATATTTAGGGCATATAGTGACGGTTGGTCTCGAAGATCATGCTGACATAGAACGGGAACGGAGGGCGCTGTCGCGAAGGGCGAACATGTTGGGTCGCAGGTTTGCACGATGTTCGGTCGCAGTAAAAATAACGCTTTTCAGAGCATACTGCACCTCGTTGTACACCTGTTCCCTATGGGCTACCTATTCGCAAAGGGTCTACAGTGCCCTCCGCGTTCAGTATAATAACGCTCTTAGGGGAGTGTTGAGGCTGCCCCCCTTCTGCAGCGCCTCGGGCATGTTTGCGGATGCGCACACTGATTGTTTTCACGCTACGATGCGTAAAAGGTGCGCCTCCCTGGTGCGCAGAGTCCGGGCCAGCTCTAACACTGTCCTGATGATGATCGCGGATCGATTGGATTGCCCCTATATCCAGCACTGCTCTCAGAGGCAAGTCATAAAGTGTGGGATATAGGCGTAATTTCAATCTATCTAAATATAGCGTTATTTAATTTAATTATATGTACAAATTTTTATTTATCAATTTAATCAATTAGTATCGTGTGTGTTATTATTATTTTTATTTTTATTATGTTATTTCTAATTATTAATTTGGTTTTTGTATTTTATTATGTTTGTATTTTCTGCCTATGTGTCGCAATTAGTTACCCGAAATAAACATATTTTATTTATTTATTTTATTAGGGAATCTAAGCCCTGTGTCGCGGGGTACTTTACAAACATATAATAGACGGACACAAATCACATTCAGACTCTGAACAACTATTTATGGGTCACACAAATAGTTGCCCGGCGTGGGACTCGAATCTATCTATTATATATAAGTATCTTTATCAGTTGTGTGGGTGCCATAGTACAGACTCTGCTTAGTTTGGTATCAGATGGAAGTTTGTTACTTGCACCGTGTCCTTAAGTTAGGGGGCGCAATCTACCCATAAAACTGAACTACTAGATATATTATTAGGTCTTTACCTATGAAATTGCCGTTCTGCAGTACTGGCCATTTCAAATCAAAATAATTTTTGTTTGGCTAAGAATTCTAATTTCAAATTAATTTTATTTTAAAAACATGGATTCTTTTTTCCAAAAGTAGTCATTTCTTTATTGATTAGTGTTACATTTTCATCGCATTTCAATCTTTTTCGTCATCATGGATACGTTAAAAATTCGAGTAATTATGGAATATGAGTACCGTCGTGGCAGCAACGCGGCACAAGCGGCACGCAACATCAACGACGTTTACGGAGCTAACACTACAAACCAACGCACCACCTGTTATTGGTTTGCTCGCTTCCGTTCTGGAAATTTCGACCTGAAAAATGAACCTCGCGGTCGTCCGAAGACTTTGGTCGACAATGACGAATTAAAGGCGGTTGTGGAAGCTGATGATACACAATCTACGGCTGAATTAGCAGCAGCTTTCGACGTTAGCGTCAAAACAATATTGGTCCATTTGCGTCAAATTGGCAAGGTAAAAAAGCTTGACAAATGGGTGCCCCACGAACTCAATGATCGCCAGCGCGAAGTACGCGTCGAGACGTGCCTTGCACTGCTCAACAGACACACAAATGAAGGAATTTTGAACCGCATTGTTACCTGCGATGAAAAATGGATTCTGTTTGATAACCGCAAGCGCTCAGCAAGTTGGTTGGATCCTGGTTCAGCACCTAAACAATGCCCTAAACGAAAACTTACCCCTAGAAAAGTGATGGTCACTGTTTGGTGGTCTAGCGCCGGTGTGATTCATCACAGCTTCTTACCAAACGGGGTGAGCATTACTGCAGATGTGTACTGTGAAGAACTGAGCACAATGATGGAGAAGCTGGCGCATCTCCAACCAGCATTGGTCAATCGCTCGTCTCCGCTGCTCCTGCACGACAACGCGCGACCTCATACTGCACAGCAGACGGTCTCCAAGTTGCAAGAACTGGGGTTGGAAGCTCTCCGTCATCCGCCCTACTCACCAGACCTTGCGCCTACAGACTACTACTTTTTCCAGAATTTGGATAACTTCTTGGCGGGAAAAAAATTCAATACCCGAGAGGCAGTACAAAATGCCTTTGAAGAATTTGTTGCCTCCCGTCCAGCTGATTTCTTTAAGAAGGGCATCAATAAACTGCCACTGCGATGGCAAAGATGCATTGATTGCATGGGTGATTACTTCGATTAATACAAATAAAAAAATTCATGAAAAAAATTCGTTTAAATTTTTTCATACAAAACGGCAATTTCATAGGTAAAGACCTATTATTATTCCCACACGGCCATCTGATCCTAAACTAAGCAGAGCTTGTACTACGGTAACCAGATAACTGATATATTAATTATACTACTTTTCTTTTGTATAAACATCTCAGGACAATACAATACAACCACGCTAACCGACCCGTCAGAAATACGTTGAAACAATTTTATTATTTGACGATGCCTTTTTTATTTAAGTACATGAGTAGTACTAGGGCTCCTGGTCGAATTTTGACAGCCAGTCTTAAAGAAGACTACCCAACTACGGGAGATGTATTATAGTGTACGAGAGTGTGCGCATATCTTTTCCCTCACTCATATGACGATGGGACTGCTATTCGCCAATACACTCTACGACGCACGGGCGCGTGAAATCGCCAGCTTGCACACTACGAGTTGAATTGCCTGATTTTTTTTTGGCTGATATAATAATAATATCTGGGGACAATGTCACACAGATCATCCTAGCCCCAAACTAAGCAAAGCTACAAAACTATGGGTACCAGGCGACGATATACATACTTATATAGATAGATAAATACTTAAATACATAGAAAACATCCATGACTCAGAAACAAATATTCGTGCTCTTCACACAAATATTTGCACTTACCGGGATTCGAACCTAGGACCACCAGCTTCGTAGGCAGGAGCACTACCAACTAGGCTAGAGATATAATATAATATAGAGATATAATAATAATAATAAGCTTTCTTCAGGTTGGTCACTGGCCGGACGCAGTGAGGGTCATCTTCGTTGTCCTCTCGTTCAACTTTAAATTCTGTAACTATTTTTATGGCATATTATTACGACGGGACAATTGTTTTTATATTTTTGCAAGTCATCATGCAAGCTCTTGGTGTTAATCTTTTTCAAGCTCATTCTAAAATATATAAGTAGTTATAAGACTCTAGACTCAACGTCTTTCCCAGACAGTTATTTATTTGTATCCTACTTTCTCTATAAACTTTATTCTTATAATATTTAAATCGTGTAGATATATGTTACAACACAACAAATAATTAAATCACATTTAAAAAACGTAGTATTATTAATATCACAATAATGATACTACGAAATCCTTAACAAATAAAATATAAGTCCTTCTCTAACTCTCTCTAAAAGTATGTACATTTATTTATTTTTAATTTTACACGACCGTGATGAAAGACATTGAAATAAAGAACACTAATAACAATTTACATGTAATACAATATATACAAACATGTATTCAATGCTCTTGTAATAATACACCTCGTTAAAAGCTGATACCTAACACAAGGCATACCTCATTGTGAGCCACACAAAGTAATACAACCAGTTCCCACATAAATCAATACATCTATTTGAATACAAGTTTCCAAATAAATAACTCCGACAACAAATTAAAGCGATCCTATACCCGGCTGGATATACGCACCTACCATCATTTTGCGCTTCATTATAATCTAACAGTATCGACACAATAATAAGACACACATCAATGACTAATTCAATTTCATCCCGACAAATTGAATTTGTTCTACGGTGTGAGTGTACATTCTTGTTCGTACAATGAGTATACCAACAATAAAAGATGGAATACCAACACCGTGCTACCGGATTCGGCGGCGAGGCGAGGCGCGAGGCGACCGACCACACAGATAGCTCTCGGTCACGTTTCCAATGAGATCGGTGCCGCGATGACACCCTTGAAATGTTTTTAATAGCGTGATTTATAGAGCAAATTAAACATTTGACTTGGCGTGAATTTGACGCTGAGTGAATCCGTCACGCACGGACATCGCGCCGGCCGGCGTGCCGCGGAGTACAACCGAGCACAACTTTCAATCACAACAGGATTGCTTACTACATAAGGTCTTCGATATTCAAAAAATATATTATCATTTTAGGTATTTAGACAGATATGTATAAAAACACGTGTGCGTGTGTAACGCAGAGCTTAATGTAGTCGCCTCGCTTCTACCTCTATGTCCTTTGCGTTTCCTGCACAAGACAAATATTTATGTGATCCATAAATAGTTGTTTTGATTCTAGGCGTCCTTTAATTACATTTATGTAATGTCTCCCGCGTTGCAGGGATTTACTTCCCTATTGCGTGCATTCCCTATTATAATTGGTTTTTTTCATAAGCACGTGTAAAACAGCAGAATTTGCTTCATTAAAGATTATAAAATGGACTGGAGCTGTATCACTGGTTTTCTTTTTACCGATTTCAGACGCCAGTATGTGACAAAAGACGCGTTGCGGGTTCTCCATAATTTCTAACTAAATAATTAAAAAAAAATATTTATTTAGAAATTATGGAGAACGCGCAACCATTATATTTAAAAAAATAGTTTATTTAATTATAAGTTTTGTCGTTCTTGATTACAAACACAATTATTATTCATACTTAGCATTAAAAAGGCTTAATTTAACTTAAAAATTAAAGACAGAATATATAAAGGGGTATACTGGTCATAAGCAATGGGCGTCAAAATACTCCTACGCCCCGTCATCTATGGGTAAATTGCCCAGAAGGCAGCGTTACCTCGCTGGATATAAATTCTGATTCATCGTCCTAGATAAAATCCAGCCTTCTGGTGAAATTTGTAATATGTAAAGCTGTTTTTTATGTATTTTTGATCTAGACATTTTGCTCAACTCTGATATTTTTAATACGTTTAGTAAATCCGCTTCTTAAGTTTAAAGCTAAGACAGGCCGCAAAATCATATAAACTCAGAAATAACTAAGTATTCTTGCAAAAATCTCTATGGACATTTACCTAGATTTTACCTAGAATTCTTTTTCTTCATATTATGAAAACATCTTGACAGTGCCGTAAAAACAGTAAGTTATAAAATCGTATAAGCTTTTATATAATATCTTTTCGAGTTTCGAAATTCAGGATGACTGTCCTGTATCTACCATAATTGTAGATTCTGATCGGTTCTAATTGAAAATAATACAGATTGATTTTTATTAAGGGCCTCCAATAGAGACAACTCCGTATTAAAACCCTGACTCCGATTTCGATAGTTCAAAGAGGTTTCCATGACGTGTAAACCTCTATCGGCGAGTGTACAGCTCCGCGCAGCAGTGCTGCGACGGTGACACAAAACGCCGGTGGCCGGCTGATTAATACGCACCGCTACCAGTTTTCCGTTTTTTCAGAAACCACCGCAACGCGTGTTCGTGAGAACCAATTTCCATCGCCGACCATTTTCAGTCGCTAACGGTAGACCCCCAACATCTGACCCGACAAACAGATCTCTCTGTGAAAGTAACTACCACCATTGCCAATTAATAAAAACTATTCTCGATCACGTTGCCAACCGAACCAAGTCAACCGTAAAAATACATTTATTTGCAGTTCTGGCGCTCTCGTTTGCTGTAAACATTTAAACATCTTGCTTCTTATAACAGCCTGTTTAATATTACCTGGTAATAAGTCACAACTGCTGAATTATAGCGATTGACGGCCTTATTACAATGCCAATAGGGAATCACAGGCTAAATCAAGTTGGAAATAGACTTCTTATACCTACTGGCAGCTTATTGTCAACAAGTAGAAGCTGCCGCTGAACTGAACAATGGGTATAATAAGATAACAAACCAAATTTCCGTGTAAATTGTTATAACGAGTACAATTTATTCTGGCTTTTTATAAGTAGAGAGCATTTTCCTCCTACAAGGTAATTGGACCGGCGACTCAGCGGGATTTGATCACGTACTGCTGCACCTACCTAAATATACGATGGACGCAACAATGTGGTAAATCCTATAAGGAAAATTGATTTACAAAGCGGTGTTCACAACCTAATAGTGATTGATAATGAAATAGCTAGATTGTTGGTGATTAGTAAAGTCTTTTTATTGCGATTTGCACTGGTTAGAAATTGTCAAGTTTCAACTTGTTATCTAAAGTGGCATTTCGGCTAAGCACTCTGTGAGAGTTTTCATGTATGACGAAACAAATACTTATATGTAGAAAACGTAATTAAATAATAATAATACCCTTGGACATTATTTACACACGGCCATATGATCCCAGGCCCGTCAAATTGGATAGCAAGCAAATTAGCAAAAGATGTTGTCAGCAATGCCTGGAGACGATTCCTACTCTTAGCAATTATTTTTGTGTAAGCATATTTGAAGAATTAACAATATATTTTTCTATTAGTACAGTTACTTCACGTATTATACAAATATTTTAATTTTCATAATTTTTTTGCTTTCATTTTCTCGATGCTTTAATAGATATTCTGCTTTCGCAACCGAGACAGATCCAACAACCAAAATTCATAAAAATCGATCCAGTCGTTCTTGAGTTCATTTTCTCCATGCTTTAATAGATATTCTGCTTTCGTAACCGAGATAGATCCAACAACGAAAATTCATAAAAATCGTTCCAGTCGTTCTTGAGTTAAGAACTTGTAAATAACCCGGCTTACTCTGTTATCTCTCGGAACCTGGCTTTGTAGTCACCAGAAAAGGTACCTATGAGATTAGGTTACTATTTTTCATTATATTTGCTTTGACGCTCTTACCCAGTTGCTCTACCCAGTTCATTAGCGATCGGTGAGGTTCACCATCTAGGAACTCGGTTTGTCCATAGAACCATCTAAGTGGTTCCGTAAGTGATCAGCGTGCTTCACCATCTGGGCACTCTGTTAGTCCATAGATGGGTAATTATCAAAGTGGTTTAATTTCTGTGCATCACTGTGCTTCGGAGAGCATGTTGAGCTGTCGGTCCCGGTTGTTAGACAACAGTGGTAAAGCCATGTCAGAGCTTGAACAATTTTTATTTATTTTATTAATTAACCAGCTGTGCCCCGCGGTTTTACCAGCATTAAAATTTATAAATCATCACAGCTCCTCCCCCGTAAGTGATAGCGTGATAATATGTTGACCCGACCTCTTAGTAATATTCATGCAAAATTTGATGTAAATCCATGAAGTACTTTTTGAATTTTGCCCGGACATACATACAGACAAACAGACAAAAATTCTAGAAAGTATATTTTTGGCTTTCAATATCGATTGTAGACCACGCCCCAAGTATCCTTTTAAAAAAATATTCAATGTACAGTTTTGATTTTCATACGATTTTATTATATGTATAGATAATATCTTAGGACATTATTTACACACGGTCATCACGCTGATCCCAAACCAAGCAGAGCTTGTACTATGGAAACCAGTTAACAGATATACTACATATATCTACTACTTTCCTTTCGTAAATACATACTAGTATAGATAATTATACCCAGACTGAGGACAAACAGACATGTTCATGCACACAAATATCTGTCCTGGGTGGGTATCGAACCCATTACCTGCGGCGTCCAAAGCAAGTATTTACCAACGACGCCACAGGGCCGTCAAATTGGATAGCAAGCCCGTGTAGACGACCTTTTATATTCATGGACAAAGTATGGAAGTAATCTATAACTTCGTTCCTTTTGAGTAAATTTATGTAGAATCAACTATAAATTTTCTTTCTATTAGTACGGTTACTTACTACTTTATCTATGCGGGTAAGTAAAGTTGCATGTTACGATCCGTAAAAAATAAAAAAATACAATCAAAATATGAATAACTTAAATATATAACATCTATTCATAGTCACGAAGAGATGTTATAATATAATACCCTGTGACATTATTTACACACGGCCATCTGATCCCAAACTAAGCAGAGCTTGTAATATGGAAACCAGATAACTGATATACTACTTTTCCTTTTTGTAAATACATAGTTATATAGATTACACCCAAACTCAGGACAAACAGATATGTTCATGCACACAAATATCTGTCCTGGGTGAGAATCGAACCCACGACCTCCTGCGTGAAAAGCAAGCATTTGCCAACAATATACTAGCTTAATATAAAAAAATGCAGTTTAATTGAATAAACTAGCTGTCCCGACAAACCGCTGCCATGCTCTGAAAATAGTAAAAGACATTGGAATCTGATTCCAACGCCACCTATCAGGTCTATTGTAAATCCAAACTGTTCAGAGACTCACTCAAATACTCAAAAAAATTATCACGATTGGTCGGGCTGTTTTGAAGGAGTGCAGTCAACTGTCATTTATCAGAGATGGGTTGTGTACGGATTTAATTTTTTTGTGATTTTCTTACGTAAGCAATGTACAAAGAAACTAAAACCAATCCATTATCACCATACCGTTAAAACCGTTCTATACAAAATGTATGAGAAGCCTAATTTTCGTCGTATATTTTTTGCGTTCATTTTCCCCATGCTTTAATATATATTCTGCTATTCGGAACCGAGACAGATCCAACAAACAAAATTCATAAAAATCGGTCGGGTGGATCTTGAGTTACAAAGTTGTAAATAACCCGACTTACTCTTAAGAGAGTAAGGTGGATAAAAAAAGAAAAAACAAAAAAGACTTGCGTAGACTTTAAAAAAGTGCTTGTAAATAGTCAGAACATGTTTGTAGTATATTTGGTTTTTGGTTGTTGGTTGTGGTGTTTGGTTGTATACATTATATTTTTTCTAGTTACATAGATATTTAGGAACACGGATTGCATGAAAACATTTATACAATTTATTTTATAATAGCAATTATATTTAGCTAGGTTATTGTAATATCTTGCACAACTCGTATGAGCATTAATGAAGAAAGAGAGCTTAATAACATTAATTGATATTTATATAGATTATTTTTTTTTACAAAGGAAATAGTTACAATATACCAGTTATGCAACATATGTAAACTTCGTAGATGAATAAAAAATAAAGCAGTGAAAATTCAGAGAGTAATAGCAACATTGACAACTGAGTCTTATTCCAAGTCAGCACAATACTAATTGATGCGGTCTCATACAACAAATAAAGTTAAGTGAGGCTATAAAGAGTGTCAGTTGTAAGAGTTCAATCAGCGTCTGTCATCCAATACCGGTGTAAGGGACAACTTAACGCACATTGAAACCACATTCAGTACATAATTATAAATTGAATTCGCCCTTAAATAACTTTCCCAGATGGTACTGTTTATTAAAAATGGTCAGAATAATGAGATTTTGTGTTTGTAACATAGGAGTTGTATTAATTCTTCTAGTGAAGTACTTTGGAGAAATTTTTTAACAGAAATTTAAGGGTCTCGAACTTTAAAAGAAAACGCGGCACTTCAACTTGATCCGAAAGTTTTAACCAATGCGATTTTTTTCCTAATGTAAGTCTCATGGAAAAATCTCTGGCCATATAATTTATATAATTTTAAGATTTAATAGATCCGTACATCAGAATGATGTTCGTTATGGTAACACGTGTGTCTGTCATCCACACATCCATCTGTAACAGCCAGTTTCGAAGTCTAATGGATGGTAGTTACAGATTGGTGTACGAATAGTAACGGGTAACTTAAATAAAAATAATTTGAAAGGTATTCACTGGGAGTCAGTATTGGGGGCGAATTAGAAAAATTCAAATAAAATGTTTTGTGAACTGTTTTTGTTAAAATAATAGTTAAGAAAATACTTCAAAAATTACAATCGAAACTAATATCTTATTTAAGTAATGTAAATGTAATAAATATTACAAGTTTGTCGAAGACATTTTGAGCTCCTAATTATAAGTAAGAGAGGGTTCAACTGTGTGTGTGTGTGTGTCCTCCTGGCCGAATTTCGGCCACGGCGGCCATTCTCAATGGAGTTTAGCCAATTGCGCAGAACATAATATAGTGCACAAGTGTGTGCGCTAACTCAGAGGCACTTTCTATTCCATCACTCTCATGATCCGATGGGACGACTAGTGACACGACCGGATAGAGATCAGGCACAGGACCGACGACTTTACGTGCTCTCCGAGGCACGGAGGTGTAATACCGCCAACTCTCAGACTTCGGGCTGAAAGTGAGATATTTCTTTTTACGGAAAAATCCCAAAATCACTTTTTGGTCCGACCCGGGATTTGAACCTAGGACCCCATTATCTGAGGTTGAACATGTTACCGCTAGACCAATGAAGTAGTACGGTTTAACTACTATATATGCAACTACTATGTATGCGTATATAAAGAATAGTATATAAATATGTGAATATTGACACAAAATAATCAGCAAATAGCAGGTTTTTTTCATATTGATTTACCTATACTTGAAATATTTGAAAAATGATTATGATTTCTTTTTTAATGGTTGGCAGTCGTATTCTATTATATCATCCCCATTACAATCTACATAAACTAAGACTTATTACGCACTTAATCTAAATTCATCCAATTTAATTGAAAAACATGCTTTTTAAACCGAACATTAAAATTTATATCTGAAATTGAAGGGAACCTTGAAACACTGGATGATTATCTCTATTCAAATTAAATTTCTCAATCATAGATTTCCAAACCAATTCATATTTATATCATTACGTAATACACATCCTCCACCGTCGCTGGAAACTGCTGGATGCGGATAGCGCAAGACCGGCAATTGTGGAGATCTTTGGGGGAGGCCTTTGTCCAGCAGTGGACGTCTTTCGGCTGATATGATGATGATGATGATGACACACCCTCCAAGCAACCACGACCATTGGATATAGGACTACTATTTGTATTTCTATACAAAAACATGACTTTAATGAAACATTTTATTTTTCAGAGGAAAAAGACTACTATTTTTATTTCTAAACAAAATAATTATGACTAAATTAAAAATATGACGTTCGTTTCAGTAAACTCTACGGTCATACAATTTGTGGTAGGCTGTCTTTTACACTCCGTATTTGTTATCGGTTGTGCGCCGCAAGTACCTATTGTGAGTACTGGGTACTCGTTACACCTTCGACACTACATAGATACAGGGTGGGATAAGTTTACCCAAATCGACTCACATTTCAGCATTTCGTACAAGATTCGTAAGGCCTACTATTATTGGTTAATTATTAAATGCTTAATCCAGAGTTAATATAACCATAAAAATTCGCGGTTGTTTGCTGTATTATGGTTGGTGGTTTTACCCCCGTTAAACTTTATAAATTATAGCCTATGTGTTAATCTAGGGTACCAGCTAACTCCATACCAAATTTTATTGAAATCTCTCCAGCCGTTTAGACGTGAAGAAGTAACAAACATACACACTCACACAGTCACACACTCACAAACTTTCGCATTTATAATATTAGTGTGATGTGGCAGAATAGAAGACGTAAACAGAAAGCCCTGAGTTTATATCTTTCTTCTCCGGGTCGCCAACATCGATATGTAGAGAAAGCCACAGATTAAATCGGACAGGATCCCTGCCAGCGACGACCGCGTTATCCCGCTTGCCCCTGTTAGACACAACAGTTCCATTTTTTTTGTTTTTTTAACTTGACGCGTGCAGTTACCTTCTCGGCTTTTACTGCTTCACTGGACTGTAGGGGTGAGCGTGGGCTCTAACCGCCTAGCAAAATATAAACTACAAACTAAGTACCCGCGCCGGAGGGCACCCCCTGTAGGGTTCGAACCTCGGCTCTGGGCGGATACTGGCGGGGAGAGGGCGAGAGCTCGTGGTTTTTAGGGATGTTTTGTGCAACTGTCGCTCTACGTTAAGACGCGAGCGGGCATTTCATCGGATCGAATGCACAACAATTCCAATGATGACACCGTCTTCGTCGAATTCCGTCTGTTACCTTCATCGGCCTAGCAGTTTTGACTGCACGTATGGCGCAGCGGCTAAGACAGTCGCCTCGCCCCGTGTCGCGGGTTTGATTCCCGCGCCGGACAACTATTTGTGTGACCCATAAATAGTTGTTCTGAGTCTGGTTGTAATTTGTGTCAGTCTATTAAATGTTTGTAAAGTACCCCGCGACACAGGGATTAGATTCCCTATTGCGAGCGTAGTCTAAAAAAAACGTTCGCAAACACAGAAGGAACCAGGAACCAGTAGTTTAAACACTTTTATTCCTCAACACTTCCAGACGTGATTGGCCTGTTGGTCTAGAAGGTCTATAGTTTTTTTTTTAAGACAACGCCTGCATTAGGGTATCTAAACCCTGTGTCGCGGGGTACTTTACAAACTTATAATAGACGGACACAAATTACATCCAGACTCAGAACAATTATTTATGGATCAGACAAATAGTTGTCCGGCGCTGGACTTGAACCCGTGACATGAAGCGGGAAGCTGACTGTCTTAGTGAGTTTGTAATCAGATCAACTGACGGGATGGTTGGAGTGATTGGTAAATGCTTGCTTTTCACGCTGCAGGTCGTGGGTTCGATTCCTACCCAGGACAGATATTTGTATTCATGAACATGTCTGTTTGTACTGAGTCTGGGCATATAAGTATGTATTTGCAAAAGAAAAATACTATATGTAAAATATCAGCTATCTGGTTTTCATAGTACAAGCTCTGCTTAGTTTGGGATCAGATGGCCGCAGTTGTTTGTTGGCTCACAATTCTAAGCAAATTTTGAGTCTTTAAAGAATTCAGAAGAGTTTTTATGACACCTGGTCTCAAGTAAAACCTTGGAACAACCGTGCAATATCGTCCGCATTGTCCGTTTTTTTTATTATTTGTTTAACTTGATATTGGCGAAATCACTGCGGACGCTTTTGGAAGAGTTTTATTTGTAAAAGTGAAGTGAACCTCACGTTTCGATTGGGTCTTCCCAGAAATATATTTCACCATTCTGTGTAATATAAAAACGATATTTTTATAAAACGGAGGATAATGGGTTTCCTGTATGGATAATTTATACGGAAAAATTAAGCAAGATAAAATTCAATTTCACTGTGATGATTTATAATATGGTATCTACTAACTGAATATCAATAAAATATTTGTTACGAAAATAGGTGTACTTCATGAATTATCCAGAAGCATTCAGAATATACTTAACGGGCCTGTTGGCGTGGTTGGCAATTGCATGCTTTCCACGCCGGAGGTCGTGGGTTCGATTCCCACCCAGGAAAGATATTTGTGTGCATGAACATGTATGTTTGTCCTGAGTTTGGGTGTAATTATCTATATAAGTATGTATTAACAAAAGAAAAGTAGTATGTGTAGTATATCAGTTATCTGGTTTCCATAGTACAAGCTCTGCTTAGTTTGGGATCAGATGGCCGTGTGTAAATAATGAATTTATTATTCATTAATGTAGTGTATAAAATATAGTATGTAATGTAGGGTATAAATGTATTGTGTAAATGTAATGTAGTGTTATATATATTATAAATATATACTTGTTCCAAGCTAAGTTAGTTGAACATAACCATTAACATTAGGAGGAAATATAACAAGCATTACAACTATTATCTATTTACATTATAATGAATAGATGGAGCACTTTGCGCTATAAGAAGACCGACTTGGAAGTACTGCCCAACTTACAGAATTGACTACAAGTATAGCGACACTATTTCAATGTTGTTGAAACCTCAAGTGTCGAGTATGATGTAATATCTTTTGTAAGCGTCAAAGCCTACGGTAGCCGTTTAACATCAGGTGGCCGGAGTGCAGTTTGCCAACTTGGTAGGTATTATAAAACACATCACAGCCCAAATAATAATAGTATTCCTAGTCACATTGCGGATGCGGTAGCTAATATGAATGGAGACTAGCCAAGACTACGACGTATTGTAGTGTAAGTGTGTGCACTCTCATAATGAGATGGTATGGCTATACAACACGATCGGAGAGAGACCGACAGTTTTACGTGTTCTCCGAGGCACGGACGCATAGCACAGCCAATTTCCAGACACCTACCTGCTATTAAGAATTACGCTTATCGGATAACCTTAATAGCAGTTTATAACCCGACCCGGGATTTGCATCTAGGATCTCATTATCTTCGGTTTAACACGCTACCAATTGACCAAGAAGGCAATCAGTCCAATTTAGACCAATAACAGTGCCGATGCAACCTTACCCTAATAATAATATAATAATAATAATAATATCTAGCGACAATGTCACACAGATCATCCTATCCCCAAACTAAGCAAAGCTTGTACTATGGGTACCAGGCGACGATATACATACTTATATAGATAGATAAATACTTAAATACATAGAAAACATCCATGACTCAGAAACAAATATTCGTGCTCATCACACAAATATTTGCACTTACCGGGATTCGAACCCAGGACCACCAGCTTCGTAGGCAGGAGCACTACCAACTAGGCTACGGTGACCGTCAAAAAAAATTACCCACGTTTTAAAATGAATACAATCATATTAAAACGTGGGTAATTCAAACACTTAAATTCTAAATTTTACATCGTACTGTAACGTGTAGAGCTGTTAAAATGATCTCATGGTGGAGTCATAGCAACAATCTAACGAGACAGCTTGTGAGATGAGACGAACATAGCTCCCGACATTACCCACTGTTGTGGTCGCCGCCAAGAAAATGAGATCGCTGGCTCGCACGGACATTGCAAACTAAACTTAGCGACGGTAAACTATGCCTTTAGTACGGTCAGTAACAGAAACAAATATTTACTCTTTTTGGAACGAAGTTCCTTATCGCGCGTTGTGAAAGGGGGCTAGACGGAAAAAAATCTTACGAAAAGTTGTCACTACACTTTTTGCAGCCATGCGGCGTGCGCATGTTTCTCTGTCTGTCTCTCTCTCTCTCTCTCTCACTCTCTCTCAAAAAAAAGAACTCGGATATTTTCATTTCTATTTCGCATTGAACAGTGTGGTGTCGCGACGATTATTTTTGTTGAATGTATACAGGTTTTTTGTACATAATAAATAATAATAACTCTCAAGTTTTTTATAAAGATCTTGCCCACAAATTTACAGCCATGATATTCACAGAAACAAACCATACATAAACTCGGAACAACTATAAATGGCTTTTACAAATATATGTACAGACGCCAGCGCATCCAGTTACCCCAACCTGTCAAATTTCTTTTATAGATTTTCAACTTTATCACAAAAGCATAAGGTTCACTTTCAATTGAAGAATTTTGAGCGATTGGGGTAGCTTGATGTGCTGGCATTTGAACTTACTTTACTTACTAATGGTGTAATTAAATATATGTACTATAAGTAGCCCTGTTCGTAGATTGACCTGATGTTGTTATAAGCAACAACATCAATGCAAACCACGTAAAATTTAAAGAAACAAATACTTTGATTCTGTATGAATCAATTATGTATTATTTCTTACATAGGAACCTACTCTGATTGTATTAAGGTAGTTTAGGTAAGTAATTAAAGTATATATTTATAAAAATGGATGTATGTATATCCTCCCTACGACCTTTAAATAGGCTGTAATGATTTTGATTTAATTTTCAGACAATTTTCATGCTAGCCCAAAGGTTCTTGGTAGTTTAAACCCAGTTACAATAGAGTTACGGGTATTTCAAAATGATTTAGATGCAATTTTTAATGTATGTGTGTGTGTTTTTGTAAGATGAAATGAAAGGCATGAAATTACAAAAAATATAGTTTTACACTAATCTACTAATCTCTGAAACGCCTACTTTCGTCGCTACCTCCTATGCCTGGAAAAGATCACACATTGTCCCGGTAATTGTACTAATACATATAATTTGTATATGTTTCTCGCTTTGTTTTGTTTCACGAGATGTACAATAAAGTAGTAGTGGTTTATCTATCTATCTTCTTCCATTGCAGACTGTACTATTATAATGTTTGCGGTTTACTTGAAAAATTTAAATAACCTAAGTGATGTAGATATATTCTAGCATTGTAGGGATTACTTTTGACTAGCCTGCGGGTCTAGTGATTAGTGACCCTGACTGTTAAGCCAGACGTCATAGATTCAATCCCCACCCAGGACAATATTTTGTGTGTTGAGCACGATTATTTGTTCTGTGTCTGGGTGTAATTTATTTATAACTAGCTGTGCCCCGCGGTTTTACCCGCGTTAAACTTTATAAATTATCACAGCTCCTTCCCCGTAGGTGATAGCGTGATAATATGTATATGTTGACGCGACCTCTTAGTTCATGCAAAATTTGAAGTAAATCCTTGCAGTACATTTTGAGTTTAGCCCGGACATACATACAGACAAACAGACAAAAATTCTAAAAACAATATTTTTGGCTTCGATATCGATTGTAGATCACGCCCCAAATATCCTTTTAAAAAAATATTCAATGTACAGTTTTGTCTTTCCTACGATTTTATTATATGTATAGATATATAGATAGGTTTATATTTAGAAATATATAAGCATGTCTAGCAATTGTCTGGTTGCCATAGTAACAAGATAATATCCTGCCTAGTTTGAGATTAGATGACAGTGTGGTGCGTTAGTTGTCCTAAGATATACACTTTAAAAAAAATGAATTATTAAAAAGTCATACCCAGGAAGGTTGCAGGTTCGATTAACCCTGAACAATCTTTGTGTCCAAAAGTTTTTAGGTCCGATTGCATGAGTAACTACCCTCCATATCTCTGAGAGCATGTTAAGTAGTAGGTCCCGGTAGTCATCACTACAATCTATGACAATTGTTACAGTCAGAAGTAAAATAAAGTCCGACTCCTTATCCATTTGGTTACCCATAGTTACTTACTTATGTAATGGGCAGTGGTTACCCTACTGTCAGAGTTTTTCAAGCCACCCAGTAGACCTCTGACTAACCATATAATACGAGTAACTAGCCGCAACGGTATAGGCTAGGAGAAAACCCCAACCTCAACATCTTTGCCCCTCGGGGAGAGCTTCCTTAAGATGCATAGGTGAAATGATGGTGGTTCCGGATGAAGATCGTCTCGAGTTCCCTCCCACAGCACCGAGAGGCTAGGCTACCGTGGTGGTTTTAGTGGGTAACCCACGGAGATTCCCACATACCCCGTAGTCTCCCCAACTACGGGGACCTATAAAAGGTTTACACAACGTTAAAAAAAAAAAAAAAAAACAGGAGGTAACCCCAATGGAAAAATGCAAGTAAAAGAAGGCAGAAGATTATTTTGACTCTTTGAGACGCTCATAGCTAGTTGCTCTCAGCAGTTCGTTAATGATCGGCGAGGTCATGTCGTAGCATGTGGTCAATCATTTGATGTATGACCTGAAAAGTGATTTAATTGGCTTATTCCGTTTATCCACCCTAAAAAAGCCACCCTAAGGAGGATACTCGGAAACGCGTGTCCTTCTATCCACCCTGAACGGGGTGGATAACCGTAATTCATATAATATGTTTCTTCCGTTTTTCTCACCTGCCTAAGTACAGTCATTAACACAAAAACATACACAAACCCAGTCCAAGAAACTTCGTGAACATTAAAATACTTTAGATGTACATACTTACCTTCTTCTTTGAGCTGAAAATAGTTTTGTTTACTATAATATACATTAAAAGGGACGAATTTATCCAGGATACGCAACTACGTCTACTCAATAATGAAATAAGCGTTGGTCATTTTCTGGACATATTGCAAAATTTATAAAAAACCACCAGCCCCGCTTCGGCTTTCTATCTTATAGTACCATGTACCTACAATTTAGATTTTAAGACTATTTTATGTTATTCGCTTAACAATAAATATTAAATTAAAACTTAAAAGATATTGATTTGATTCAACTGTACTTGGGGTAAAAAATCGGAAGAAACATATTATATGAATTACGGTTATCCACCCCGTTCAGGGTGGATAGAAGGACACGCGTTTCCGAGTATCCTCCTTAGGGTGGCTTTTTTAGGGTGGATAAACGGAATAAGCCGTTTAATTTTTGAGCGTCTTAGTTTGTCGTAAGCTGTCAGCCGCGACTTTTGTCTCTAAACAATAATCCTTAAGCTATATGGAGACCTTATCATTGAATTTTAAGTCTCCGACATAAACACAAATGTAATCGTGATTGCGAAAATACCGGAGACCTTAAAACGATAAACCTTTGCTAAATAATCGGTTTGTAATAACTATTTAAACATCTATACATATAATAAAATCGTAGGAAAGTCAAAACTGTACATTGATTTTTTTTTTATAGGGATACTTGGGGCGTGATCTACAACCAATATCGAAGCCAAAAATATAGTTTTAAGAATTTTTGTCTGTTTGTCTGTATGTATGTCCGGGATAAACTCAAAAAGTAATGCATAGATTTACTTAAAATTTTGCATGAATATTATTAAGAGATCGGGACAACATATAGGCTACATATTATCACGCTATATCCTACGGGGGAGGAGCTGTGATAATTTATAAAGTTTAACGCGGGTAAAACCGCTGGGCACAGCTAGTACAAAATAAATTAGAGGTGCCTGGGCCAATTGGCTAAACATTTTACATGGATACGCTGTTGATATCTGTTCTCCCAACCAGAACAGTCAAATAACGGGTAATCGCAAATTCGTGTAATCTTGAGCTGTTATTGGTGAGCGAGAAGATAGCGATAACAAATCAATTTGACTCACTTAGCCGCTTGGCTAATGTCAGCGAAATATATTAATTTACTTTCAAATATATTCTAACTTGCTTTACTAAACTGTAGACAATGTATTTAGTTCCGTCTCTGGAACGGGTCTACTGCTTGTTCGGAATCAAGAAATAGATAACTCTAAAATACGAGTAGCTGTAAGATATTTTCCAAATTTTGAAGAAACTTGTTGATCTGAAAACATGAATCCACTACTTTTGCTGAGTAAAAAAGAATCGCAGTCACATCTAGACAAAACAAAAATGAAATAAAAACAAATGAATTACGATAAATGAATAGCTACTCTATTTAAATCCTTATTTTATATTTAATTGTATTATTTGATTACGAAAGCTCTGTAGTCTTAGATTTATCAAGAATGCAATAAATTGATCACCTCCGCCCATGGACACTCCCAACAGAAGAGGAACCGTCAGTGCGTTGCAGGCCCTTAACCTACCTATTCCCTTCTTAAGAAAGGAATAGGTAGGCTCGCTTATTGAAGGATGCCATGTCGTTTCTGAACGGAAATACCTACGCAAAATAGTGAAAATTTCAACAAACGAACAAAAGTTGAAGAATGTCAACGAATGGGTTTATTAAGAGGATTTAATGCTAAATATACAGGCTGTTTACTTTGTCTTAAACTATGTTATTTACTGCTGCCATAGAGCGGCTCTGCTAATTGCCATTGCCAATACTACTACCTACTATATAATGGCTAAATGCTTTAACACGACAATTTTTTTCATCCAGTATTCTTAGTAAGTAGAGACCAAGATTTTTGAGTCACAAAAATCATAGTCTCTATTAGATTTATTACATTGAGGTATACAGGTCTATCATAAAAAGTGGAGAAAATTTAAGAAACACAAACTACCCATGAAACCGAAAGAATGAAAGAAAACCAGTTTGTGAAATAATACATGTTTTGGTTCCTCATAAATGATTAAGATGATAGAAATTAATTTGAAAATCCTGTTTGCCAAATATTTGTCAAATGGTTTAACGGAAACTTGGATAAATTTAATAACGTACAGATGTCATTACTCATTATCATCAATTAATTTGGTTGATACACATCAGGCAGCCATTAAAATCACCATACATGAGTACCATGACAACCAATTTGCGTTCATAACCCATCCTCCATAATCAAAAGCTACCGATGTAACGGTGACATCGGTTAATTCCCCACTGATACACAAAAAGGTGTTCGAAACGCCGAAGGGTAAACGGCACTCAATTTAACCATTTCTCTATATTAATTACCAAAACAGCCCCCAGCCGTTGAACATAAATAACAAAAAATGACGTGTTCCTCGTCACGGAGGCCGACTCCGCCGATTGCATTAGCATCCCCCACCAAAGCGCGCGCGAGGGCTTCGACTCAAGGGAGCCGATTTATCACACGTTTAAAATTTATCCCCGCGTATTAATTGTGTAAGATCCATAAAATGGTTCATAGTTTCATAAACACCTGTCTTTACGGACTGAGGGGCCGAATTTGAAGTACATTTTAATTCGCTTTTGAATTTTTAACATAAATATTAACGCTTAGGAATTTAGTTATTAGTAGGTATCTAATTATAAATTATAATTCCATCGATAAAAATTAAAAAGGTTTTTACGGCATAGCACGGCTACTCTACGTAGAATCATCACACCAAATAATATTGCTACGTCGTAGCTACGACATATGTCATGTACAAAATGTACGCCACGTAGTGTAAAAGTACGACAAAAGTACGACATTTAGAGTGGCTGAGCCACGTAACACAGCGCGTAGGTACACTGCGTAACTTAATTATGCCATACATATATGTCACATGGCTTAGGCTTCGACAGTTACTGCAACATTAACATTGAGGATAATATGAGGATTGGAGTGAAAGTGAAATAAAACAATAAAATTACTTACGACAATTTTATATTAAGTATTTAACTAAATAATTTGATATCTCTTCTTAATAATATCTAACAAATAAAACACGAAAACACTTAGTTGAAAATGAACCTTTTCTTGAAAAACAAAAACATTATACGTTATATTCAGCTTGTAATTTATATCCCTAGAAGCTTTTAACTTTAGTCTTACTATATGGCAGCATAATAAATACTGAGACTCACTAATGAATACATAAAATTCTTACTATAAACATACATAAAATGCAATTTCAATCGCATTAAACGATTATTCTATAAGAATTCACATCTTTATGTCAATAGTCAAGACTAAACATAAAAAAAAACCACATCCATATATGTCACCAGGCAAACGAATATGATGAGAAAAGGTAACGTTTAATTTTTCCTATATGACCATCACCGGGTTCCAAGATGAATTACGATTTTTTATGTAGGTATCTTTATTATATCCCGTGTAAAATAATAATCAACATATTTGACACTAAATACGTAGGTATGATAACCACAATTTGAGATTATGACACTGTATTTCTTACCTTCAGCCGTAAGATAATGAGACCTCACAAGAAACGTGTAATTTTGTTTTCATGCTTCGATGAAAACATAAAAAGCTATGTTGTTATTACGTGGTTTTATGTAAATAAAACATACCTAATAATTGTATTTGAAATTCTTCAAACATGTTTTTGTGATCTGCGCGATGGTTGGCTGGTTATACCTAAACAGTATATTTAAACACTTATTTTTATTCATTGTAATTGCCTCTATAGAACTAAATAGAGGAGATTGGTATGAAAGGAACTCGTATTAAAACGAACTATTCTAATAACGATAGCTCTCTGTGGAGCTTAATATTACTATACAAATTTCCAGCTACCCCAATCTGCCGAGATTCCCCAATTGAAAGTGAACCTTATGCTTAAGTGATAAAGTTGAAAATTTATAAAAGAAAGCTTGATGTGCTGGCGTGTGTACATCATTTATGTCTTTGATAGCACATTGACGCCTAAGCCCGTCTTACCATTAAGAAGTCTCTGCCTATAAATTACCATGTCAAAATAGAATGGACACAATACTATTGAAACACGTAAAAGGCAGAGTGAAATATAACAAAATCATTTATTGCCAGAAAAATATTAACTTTCTGGCAAATCTAATACAAAAAAGTTTCTATTAATTATAAAGTGCACTATATAATATAACAACAATTTAAATTGAATTGGAAATATTTTTCTTTAGAGTGAAAGTAGTTGTAATAAAGTACAGTACCTAATACTTTCCTCAATGATGTTGTTCTTTAAAATATAGTCAAATGGTGAGAATGTTTTTCAACAAGATAAGCTTTGTACCTAGTATTGGTTAAAAACTTGTGGAAGAACACCAGTTAAGTTTCGTCTGTATAAAATGAATGTCTTAGATCTAAGTTACTATTATAAGTAAGTACCTATAACAATAAACATACATATATTAAAATTTAGTTATAGCTACATTCTTAGCTACAACTGACTAGTCTATACAGGGTTTTAGGTAATAAGTGAACACCGATTTACACAATTAAGGTTACTGGAAACTCTCGTGACACTGTACACAATCCGCTACATCGTATCGATCCTCAATAGTAAGAGCGACCCACATCTTCACTTATTACCGTAGAGAGATAGTTTCACAAAATGTCCCTAAACACTGACCCTCTCAGGCCATCAGCAACTGTACCTACTGCCTCTGGCAAGATTGACTTCGTTTGCAGGCTTATTTTCTAGATAGCTTATGCTCTCATCTTTACAGTCCAGTGAAGCAGTGAAAGACTCCTAGACTAACTGTAAACGTCATAATAAAAAATAAATTACATATTTAATATCTCTTTCAGATGTCGGTTCTGAACGAGATATTAAATATGTAACCGTTTATTTTTTATTATGACGTTTACAGTTAGTCTCTTATTAATTACCGAGATCAAAATGAAAAGAAATCAATGGAAGAAAGACAAAAGCTTTTTACATAAAATAGAGAAAAAAAATTCTTTTGACAATAGAGGTTATTAAATTTGAATTTTATAGCATTATTCGCAACGCAAAGCGTTAAGTCCATCACAATTATTTTTGAGAATAGAGGTTAGGTATGTACCTACCTATCTTTAAACTGACATGTGTCCGGTAAACACTCATTAAAATACTGTATAATTTTGTTACTTAGGTAACCGTTAAAACAGTAATCAAAATATTGACCAGTTTATTTATTAGAACGCTTTGAACAAAAAGTCCCTTTCATGCCAAGTCTCCCCTATACCAACATTTTTATTAAAACAAGAGCTACCTACTTAATTTACTTATTAATTAATATTCGACATTATCGAGTAGGTACTACCTACTCTAGTATCTATATAAAATTATATAAACTCAAGAGGCTGCTGGTAGTATGAATGTAGAATATCAACAATGTATTGAAGATTAAGTAGATTTAATTGTTCAAGAGCCGTTGGCGGTACTAAAGTCGGCCACATGGCAGTCAGCGCCAGCCAGTCTGGCGCGGCAGGGAGCGGCGCGTGCGCACCTCGGGACTTCCCTGTCAAGATCCCATCACTGCGTTTGTCCGCATCACTACTCAGTAAACTCTTTATAGAAAACGACTTTTTTGAGCGTTCCCGAATGGTACTCACTCGTGAATGATCAAACACTAATGCCGGAGCTTCCTCGCCTTGCAATGGAGGTACCCTCGAGTTCGACTGTCTTAGATGAAACTGTCGGTTGAAGTCCGTAAGAGCTGCAAATTCCGATTTTAAATTATTATCTTTCACCTCAGTTTCCAGCTTGAATCTCTTCCTCCTGCGGAGCAGCGATCCATTCTCGAACATGTCGAAGGCCTGCGGATGTAGAGTCCAATAGGCACCCTTCCCAGGTCGATCCAGTCGGCGCGGCACCTTCACGAAGCAATCGTTGAAGGAGAGGTTGTGCCGCAGCGAATTCTGCCAGCGCTGCGTATTGCGTCTGTAGTACGGGAACCGGTCCGTGATGAACCGGTAGATCTCCGACAGCGGCAGCATGCGCTCCGGAGAACTCCAGATCGCCATCGCCGTCAATGATATGTACGAGTACGGTGGCTTCCGATCGGCGTAGTAATCGCGCGGTGACCGCAGCATGTTCGATAGTGCTGAATGCTAGTGTTCCGGTCTGGCGGACGAGGCGAGGGGCGTGGCGCAGGGGGGCGGGCCGAACGAGTCCCCGCCCCCCGGCTGTTTCCCTCCGCGCGCAGATATGATAACGAGAATGCCACTCCACAAGCAAACCACATCTCCCCTCTGGGACTATCATTACTGACATGATTGACTATGCACTTACCTCCTGTTGGTTTATACCTGCAATGATCTTAATAGATGGTTTCTGTACGCATGCTCAGTATTGACTAAGTATCTAGATACCTATGCCTACCTAGGTATCTTCTTATTCTTAACTGCTTATTATCAGGTCTACGCGAAAGGTAGGTTGGTACCTCTTTCTGCAATATGTGTTTATACTTTTATTAGGCATCTATCTACTGAATAATCATGATTATGTAGGTACATATAAAAATAACTTGAACGAATTTTATTAACTTTCATTTTGCACTAGATTGCCTTTAAGCACAGTGTAAGTCTTAATTGAAAATATTAATTCTACAATTCCATTCAAAAACTTTATTTGCCGTACAATTAACTTGTAGTAAGAATAGTGAATGAAGAATAAAACATCCATACTTGTGCTGCCATCTATTATCGAGTAGCATAATCCATAGCACAATAAACCTTTTTGATTTTATACTTACAGTTCTTTTGAATAAATATGCTACGAACTTCATGAATTATGGATGAAAAAAATATTAATATAATAAATAAATATCTTGGGACAATTAGCACACTGCCATCTGATCCCAAATTAAGCGGACTATGGCAACCAGACAACTGATAAACAGACTTATATATTTATAAAACAAACATATTATAGATAAATTACACCCAGACACAGAATAAATAATAGTGTTCATCACACAAAGATTTGTCCCGGGTGGGTATCGAACCCACAACCTTTTCTTGGAAATAAAACACCCAGTAGCTACTCGGAGCCTGAATGTTGGCGGTGTCCGGTGCCACACTATGGTATCACATAAAACTGTTGGACTTGCGCCTTGATCTGTTCCTGGGCGTGTTGGACTATCGGACTATGAGTATGAGGGGATAAAGTGTTTGTTTGCACACACATTTGTGTCCTATAATAAATTTTCCGTAGTTGGCTGATCTCCATTGAATTCACCGCCGCAATCGAAATTCTATTTTATTCAAGAATAAGTACACTTTATTGCACTAGGAATATAAATAGTACAATATACATAGAACAATAGTATCCCCACTAAAAGCTATCTCTTCCAGGCAACCGATTTGTGTAGGACGGGCCAGGATATATTATTAAATGATAATGGTAGCAAAAGGTGTATCAATCTATATTATATATTACCTATTAGTTGTCCTGGCAGTCGTTGTCCTGCCTACAATAGGGTTTGGAGGAAGAAGGGTTAAAATTTAGGGTTATAGGTATGTATTTTTTATTCCAAATCATAAAAATATAAATCAAAAGTTTTGGCGACAATATTACAATTACTATTCAAATATAGGGGTAGGTAGTGTAAAGGTGGGGTAAAGTGTAAAAGTGTAAAGGGGTAGGTAGTGGTAGGGGAAAGGTGAACATTTTAAAGTTGTATATATTTTTCGATCCTAAATATAACATAATAATAATTAAAAATAAAAAACCGTTATCATTTAGGGGTATTAAAAATAAATGTTGGCCGATTCTCAGACCTACCCAATATGCACACAAAACTTCGTACAAATCGGTCCTGCCGTTTCGGAGGAGTTTGGTAACAAACACACGAGAATTTTATATATAAGATTCTTAATTCAAGTTGCCTAATAATTAGTGGAATAGCTCACGAATACCTAGCCGAACATTTCGAAAACCAGCAAATGAAAAAATTGGTTTCACTTTTATGCTGAAAAATACTCCCCAAATACAGCCTGCAGGGCAGAAAGAAGTAAAAACAATAGTGTTTATTTTTAAGGTTTTTCCAGACTATCAAATTCTATTATTATTGGTTAGAATAAAAGTACAAATATATATCAACATGATTTATTTATTATTTAAATATTATATAAGACATTTATACAAGACATGACAAATATTGTTACGCTGACCAACAGTAAAAGTTCACAATCTCAAAAGAGGGATATAAAAGTCGTATATAAGAATAAAAATGTCTCCCTACAAAACTAATTTAACTATAATCTCTTGCTGCGTTCACAACTTTGAGGTGAGCTCGGGAACTGCCTTGAATAAGTCAGCGACTAAACCGTGGTCGCTTACCTGAAAATAATATACATGAATTATTAATTTAAATAAAACGTACAGACTCCAGCACATCAAGCTACCCCAATCTGTCAAATTTCCCCAGTTGAAAGTGAACCTTATGCTTATGTCATAAAGTTGAAAATCTATAAAAGAAATTTGAGAGTTTGGGGTAGGTGGATGTGCTGGCGTCTGTACAATAAAAAATATTGTAGAAATGGTTAAGATGAATTGTATACATTTAAATACGGGTGGGATTCGCACCCAGTAACCATGGAGTATATGCGTAAACCCATCCCTCACTTACATACTCGAATTTATACAACACTAGCTGTGCCCCGCGGTTTTACCCGCGTTAATCTTTATAAATTATAGCCTATGTGCTAATCCAGAGTGTCAGCCAACTCTATACAAAATTTTATTCAAATCGCTCCAGCCGTTTAGCCGTGAAGAAGTAACAAACATACACACTCACACTTTCGCCTATATAATAGGTCTTTACCTATGAAATTGCCGTTTTGTATGAAAAAATTTAAACGAATTTTTTTCATGAATTTTTTTATTTGTATTAATCGAAGTAATCACCCATGCAATCAATGCATCTTTGCCATCGCAGTGGCAGTTTATTGATGCCCTTCTTAAAGAAATCAGCTGGACGGGAGGCAACAAATTCTTCAAAGGCATTTTGTACTGCCTCTCGGGTATTGAATTTTTTTCCCGCCAAGAAGTTATCCAAATTCTGGAAAAAGTAGTAGTCTGTAGGCGCAAGGTCTGGTGAGTAGGGCGGATGACGGAGAGCTTCCAACCCCAGTTCTTGCAACTTGGAGACCGTCTGCTGTGCAGTATGAGGTCGCGCGTTGTCGTGCAGGAGCAGCGGAGACGAGCGATTGACCAATGCTGGTTGGAGATGCGCCAGCTTCTCCATCATTGTGCTCAGTTCTTCACAGTACACATCTGCAGTAATGCTCACCCCGTTTGGTAAGAAGCTGTGATGAATCACACCGGCGCTAGACCACCAAACAGTGACCATCACTTTTCTAGGGGTAAGTTTTCGTTTAGGGCATTGTTTAGGTGCTGAACCAGGATCCAACCAACTTGCTGAGCGCTTGCGGTTATCAAACAGAATCCATTTTTCATCGCAGGTAACAATGCGGTTCAAAATTCCTTCATTTGTGTGTCTGTTGAGCAGTGCAAGGCACGTCTCGACGCGTACTTCGCGCTGGCGATCATTGAGTTCGTGGGGCACCCATTTGTCAAGCTTTTTTACCTTGCCAATTTGACGCAAATGGACCAATATTGTTTTGACGCTAACGTCGAAAGCTGCTGCTAATTCAGCCGTAGATTGTGTATCATCAGCTTCCACAACCGCCTTTAATTCGTCATTGTCGACCAAAGTCTTCGGACGACCGCGAGGTTCATTTTTCAGGTCGAAATTTCCAGAACGGAAGCGAGCAAACCAATAACAGGTGGTGCGTTGATTTGTAGTGTTAGCTCCGTAAACGTCGTTGATGTTGCGTGCCGCTTGTGCCGCGTTGCTGCCACGACGGTACTCATATTCCATAATTACTCGAATTTTTAACGTATCCATGATGACGAAAAAGATTGAAATGCGATGAAAATGTAACACTTATCAATAAAGAAATGACTACTTTTGGAAAAAAGAATCCATGTTTTTAAAATAAAATTAATTTGAAATTAGAATTCTTAGCCAAACAAAAATTATTTTGATTTGAAATGGCCAGTACTGCAGAACGGCAATTTCATAGGTAAAGACCTAATATAAGTGTGACTAGGTGTGCCCCGCGGCTTTAGCCGCTTTAAACTTTATAAATTATAGTCTATGTGTTATTCGGATATACAAGCTATATTACTACAAAGATTCATCAAAATCCGTTCGATAGTTTTTGCGTGAACAAGTAACAAACTTACACACAAACTACTGCCTTTATAATATTAGTGTGATTAAGACACAATGAATACGCTTAACGCCATGTTACCGTCCCTGCATGGCTAATACGGCTGGTATGCCAATACTAATTTTAAAGTAGCTTACAATTTGGTTCCGGTTTAGCATGTATATAAATGTAAATAAGAGTGTATTTAAAATACACTCTTATTTAAAATAATTCCGTGATCCGTCGCTTAACCATGTATCAGCTAAACCCCGCTCAACCACTTGAACTCCGCTCAACTATTTCTTTATTTAAAAACCCTACTTAAAGGTTTCTCAGCCTGTAACGTCATTTTATTTTACACTGTCAACATTTCTGGGACTGGTATAGAGCTTGACTAAAATTAATCGACTAAATCGGATTATGTACCAAAACTTTATGATTTTTCCTCTATGGTAGACATGGAATGATAGATTTATGATGGTAATAGTGCATTTCCAAGGACTATTGATTTTCTTCGGTGGATTTTGAAGTTTGTGATAAGAATCCAAATGGAATTCAGTATTTATTTAAAAATTAAAACAGCTAATAACTTCTATAAAACCTCCATTCAACAAACAAACGTAAGCCGGTGCATATAAAATCCGCCATATTTGAACAAGGTTTAAACCAGGGGCCGACGTGGTTTAAATTTTGACATGGCTTAACCGCGGGTTAAAGTTAAATCGTGTTTTTAAATGAAAATTTAGATAAACCTTGGTTAAGCGCCCGGCTTAAATTTAAGTAGCGTTTTTAAATAAGGATGTAAAAGTATAAATAAAATCATAGCTAATTATAAAAACGAAGACTTAAGAATTATTCAAAACTAAAATAGCAGTTAATTAGAGATTAGTAAATACTATATTATTATAATGAGATAGTCAGTCTAGTCTAGTACTAAACGTCTCCCAAGTTATAGATTTTTTATTTAGTTAGGGCGTCATTTGTAATTGTAATCCAGTATATAGATGACAATTACAATTTTATTTTATTTTATTATTTAAATAATTCGAATCCTTTATTTCGATGAATCGAATGAAATTCGTATTTTGTTACTCTAAAGTAATCTTATATAACACCTACATTTTTGTTATTTTAAGGTGATTTATTTTAATCTTGACCTGTGTAATTGTATAAATTGTTATATTGAATTTATTACTGACTTATATCTTTAGGTTTAGAGTTGTAACATTTTATAGTAAAGTCATGTGACATATTTGTTAAATCCAGTTGCATGCCCTAACTGGCTGGATATAGTAATACAAACATTTCCCTAACACCTAGAAATATATCTGTATTATTAATGTACCTATGTCACCATAAATAAATTGAATTGAATTATTTTGTAATTGTAAGTTCTCAAAAATCAATCACTACTCGATGTATCGCTTAGTATGAGTCTAATATTAAATAATACATGTTTCTCGATAAGAAGTTAAAGCAGATACAACAATAATTCGGCCTTGACTTCTTTATCGCTGTGATTATAAATAATAAGGGAACAAATTTACTGTACTACGTTATCTATATGCATGATAACCTCACTGTTAAAACTCCAGCCTCTTGACTACAAAATAAGCTATATCTTTACTATGTAGCTAACAGCTTAACCCTATATCAGTTAAGCTATTAGTAGTAAAGAATTTTTCGATTAACACATTTGCATGCAACAATATCTCCAAGCCCCAAGAGTCGATATTTTCTATAGTACGGTGTGCACTTAAATCAATAACGCGTCTTAAGCATGTGCCCGTCGACGCACATGTCCGTTCATTCAGCCCAGTTCTGTGGAGGTCGGTATACGAAAATTGTATGAAAACGCACATACTCGCCGTGCGCATAGGGCTAGTATAGCATAAAAACGTCCAGACGCGTCATGGGCAGGGGACATCCATATACATATGTACAATACGACAATGCTGGCGCTTGTCTTTGACACCAAAATCCTACGAAATTTGGTTTTTTTTTTTTGTAAACAATTCTTGGGAGTTTGTGAGAAATTATTGTCTATGTTTCCATCACATAGGAATAGGACCTACAACCTTCTTACGAGTCTTAGAAAGAGAACTCGTAAATGTGAATGGCAAAAATCGTACCGCATACTTCTTTTGGTGTTCAGCTACATAATTTGTACCACTTATCAAGACTACTAAGGCATTGATTTTCATGTATGTATAATATTTTTAGAACATGGGAATAATTAATAAAATCTAAAATAATATTTCAATTATTTTCAATAAATAAACGTAATGAAATGGTAAACTAAACGCAGTTACGTTTTCAGAAATTGCTATGTGTAAAATAATATAATTATCGAAATTATAATTAATTATTTTTATATGGGAACAACATTGTATATAAATCATATAATTATATACTTATTTATTATATCTATGAAAGCACAGTAGATGCATTAAATCGTAATAATTAATGATTTAGAATAGGAAAGATTTTCGTCGTCAATATTTTTTTGTTCATGGCAATTATTTATTGACAGGCAAAGACAATCTGTCAGGTATTTATTGCTGTTGTTTTGATACATGTCATCAATTTAGCAAATTATCTTGCAATTTTTACGTTGAGTTATCCTCCGTACTACAATGTATATCTGTTGACAGTAGATTCACGAAAGGACATTTATTCATTTAATTAAAATGACGAGTTTGCAATGTGTTAATTGCTATATTCGCTTGCCCCGACTTAGAAGACATGCTTTCCGATGAGAGTGAAGTTCTCAATAAACCCAATGTTGCTTTGTGCTATGTGATAATTATTGTTTGATACTTATATGAAGATGTTCTTAGGTGAAGTAATACTAAGGATGAATTAATAATAATACCAATAAAATAAATGTAATTACAAAAACCAAAGAACCTATTGTTTTATTTACGTCCACTCAAAACCTCGTATAAAACCCCTCGCAACCTCCCACAAATGTACACTGGGGTATGAACTTTGTAATTAATGGAAATAAAGAACTTTTTATTATTTCAACAAATAATAGTTTTTTGCATATTCCTAACCTAACTTGCGACCCAGTTAGGGTTTTCGGGGCAGGTTCGGAATAAATCCATGAAAGACTACAAAAAGATCGACAACATATTTTACTTTATCACCATAACAATGTTTATGTAAATATAATATGTAACAATCTTCATTAGTACACTAGTTAACACTAGCATTCATTACCACATCAGTAGACACACTTTGATATCTACAGTATCTTTATTACATAGGCAGTAAGAGTGATTTTCGAACTGCAATGTATCCACGGTCATGGGGTTGACCCACAGATTACCAAACGTAACCTTAAAATAAAACTGCCTATAACTTTAATACCCCACGTTCTAAAAATCTAAGAAATTAAAAATGCCTTTTCTATCACATTAACTACCAATTAAAACATAAAATATCCCGTAACACGAAATTTTACAGGCGGTACAAAAATCCCATACAGACCTGCCGTTTACCTTTGGTACGCCGATGTGTATCATTTGTATCTTAACAGCTATATTATATTACTTGGAAGTTTGATTGCCACCATATGACTAAATTTATGGTTTCCCAGTTTTAGGTTAGATTTACACTTTGCATTACAAAAAGCGCTAAAAGTCGTTTTTAAATTAACTAAAAATAATAAGTTTTTAACTGAATCAGTTTCATATATTACCTGGAAGATAGGTGCTTCAGGGTCCTTGTTGATGGCGACAATAGTCTTGGAGTCTTTCATGCCAGCAAGATGCTGGATAGCACCACTGATTCCTACAGCTATGTATAGATCCTGTTGATAAAAATAACATACATCAATTTTTTTTACTAAATACGTCGCCCCTAGTATCGAATTAAATTCTTGTATTGATGGGTACTATATAAACATAGAATTCATTGTGACAAATCACACTCAGGCTTAGACAACTACATGGTTGTATACATGCTTACTTGTAAAACACCAACAATCCCGTAGAACTATATAGCTACCACCATAAGCAATAACTTTTGTTGTACGAGTTCGCACATAACTCAATACATGAAAATAATTTTACACGGACGACTGGCGACTAGAGAAATGGGTCAAGTTCAAAGGCGCTAGCACTGCACCCCGCCCTCGGGATGCGCGTAGAGTAGGTACCTATATGTACTATATAAATATTTATTAACTTAAATAACCATTTTCACAATAAATTCATCATCTGAAATTAGCCATTTAACTTAACCATGACAAACAAAAATAAATTATAATATCGTATGGTCAAATATAAGTCACCATCTAATTATTTGTTATATAACAATAACTTATCTATTTGTACCTAGAATTAATGGATAAGTAATTTGCAATACAACAATTATTATTCATGTTTATATCAAGACTCGTAACTTAACGGGTTATAACGGACAATAAACTAGTTAAAGTAGAGTTCATGGTACTCGTTCTATCTGAGTTAAATAGCATAGAGCGACTTTTATGAGGGTAACTTGAGTTTATATCGAGGCTCTTAACTGGATAGTTACTAGAGTACTCTATACCGAGCAAAAGACTATAGCTCATTCTGTAAAGATATATAAATATGAGGGACACAAATGAGTACAACAAGTGTCATGCACAGACTCTTTATTTATATACCCTGACTACCTACTACCATAATATGCTGTATATAATAATAATATCTCGGGACAATTTATATGGGTACCAGACGACGATATACATACTTATATTGATAGATAAATACTTATATAAATAGAAAACATCCATGACTCAGAAACAAATATTCGTGTTCATCACACAAATATTTGCACTTACCGGGATTCGAACCCAGGACCACCAGCTTCGTAGGCAGGAGCACTACCAACTAGGCTACGGTGACCTACACATTGCTAAATGTAACAATAATAGCTTAGTAACTTGCTATTTAATATTAATTTAAGGATATTAAAAATATATGTGACGAAACAGACCGCACCGATGGACTAATTCAAAATATTTTGTTGCTTTAATTACTGTTTTTAAACTGTGTTTATGTAATACATTGTGAGCTTGACAAGTACAAGTGTATGTAAATACCCATTATTTCATTATTTCCATTATATCCGGTTTATAAAACACAGAGCGAGTTTAATGAACGTAAGTTACTTTAGTTTTTATTAAGACTCTTAACGGGCTAGTTACTTGACGCATAACTGGGTTACATGACATAGGATGAGTTTAATAAGGATAAGTCAGGAGTTTATATTCAGACTTAATAAAACTGGCAAAATGGCTGCCTACTAGAGATTTTTAGAACAGACAGAAGACTGGCTAAAGTAGTCCACACATTGTCAATAATGTCTACACACAGATTGAGTTTCACATATGGATGTATCTCGACGGTCACCATAGCCTAGTTGGTAGTGCTCCTGCCTACGAAGCTGATGGTCCTGGGTTCGAATTCCGGTAAGTGCAACTATTTGTGTGAAGTGCACGAATATTTGTTTCTGAGTCATCGATGTTTTCTATGTATTGAAGTATTTATCTATCAATATAAGTATGTATATCGTCGCCTGGTACCCATAGTACAAGCTTTACTTAGTTTGGGGCTAGGATGATCTGTGTGACATTGTCCCAAAATATTATTATTATTATCTTTACACAATTTCCGTATACGGTTCAATTGAACACTTGTGCTCCTTGAGGGAGATAAAATAATCAATTTACTCACAGGCGCGACAATCTTGCCAGTCTGTCCGATTTGCAGATCGTTGGCGACGAATCCAGCGTCCACAGCCGCACGTGATGCACCTACTGCCGCGTTCAACTTGTCAGCCAGGTCATACAGCAGCTTGAAATTGTCACCCGATTTAAGACCGCGGCCTGAAACATAACAATACATTTGAGATATTTTTGTTTATTAATACCCCATGCATAAAGGAATCTTTACAGTGTTATAAACGAATTGACTGCCTGTTCAACCGCAAATAATGAGGATGAAGATATTGCCGCTATTTTTTAGTTTTAATGTGGGCCTTCAATATGACGGGCCGGTTAACGTGGTTGGTAGATGCTTGCCTTTCACGCCACAGAGGTCTACCGGCTAAGTCGCCGAACATCGGGATAGTGATCGGCGTTAAAATAAATAAAGGTTATAAAAAAAACTTCGTTTAAAAAAACCGACTTCAAAAACTAAAAAGTATAAAAAAAATATCTTAATAAAGATTTAATTTAATACATCACTTATAATATCATATTAATGAAATAATATAATTTTTATGTGCTACCTATTGATAGTTTTGAAGTCGGTGCCAAGCCAAATGTAATAGTAGGTACCACACTCGCCGCGCTTTACTTTCAGCGGGATAGCTTCGTATTTCTACACAAACAACCCAAGCGTGCAGACGTCGTTGACGGTCGTCATATATTTTTATGATACAGTTTCATCTGTTTCATATTAATTCATATTGTTCTTAAAGTTTATTTACTTATGTTAATCTTTAGTGTAGGAGTTTCATCACAAAGTATGAAAGCTGTATGTAATATTAACTTTTATTTTACTTAGGGCTTGGCACCGACTTCAAACCTGTCAATAGGTAGCACATACAAATTATATTATTTCATTAATATGATATTATAAGTGATGTATTAAATTAAATCTTTATTAAGATATTTTTTTTATACTTTTTAGTTTTTGAAGTCGGTTTTTTTAAACGAAGTTTTTTTTATTTGTTACTTTTTAGTGTCTAGCTATGGTTAGGACTTCGAAAGGTGCCGCGCGCCTCAAAACTATAGATCCCAACAAACGAGAACGGAAAAAAGAAACATCTTCCGAAAAAATGTTGTTCGAAACTCTTTTTCACGTTCTTGTGGGACAGTAAATGATCTAAAAGACCGTTTGTAAAGTAAGAAAAACTACATAAAATTACGTTCACTCTAAGAAAACTTGCACAGTACGAGTCTAGACTAGCTAAGATTTATGAAAGTCTGAACAGCAAGCGCATAGGTTAGGCCGTATTTATGACCATCTAGCTAAAGAGTCTGTGTGCTGAGGGCTTATACACTAGATCTTATTATGTATCGAATGATCTTATGATCGAATAGCCATCTAGTCTGCTGAACAGAGGGTATGAGTCTATGAAGACTAGGTCTTATTAATGATCGATTAGCCAACGAGTCTACTGAGCAGAGGGCTGATAGCCTAGGTCTTATTTATCATTGATTAGATAATGAGTCGGACTCGCCCGTGAAAGGCGGAATGTTTCTTTCCGTAGCAGCAAGTATTTGAGTTGATAGAATGGAAAGTAAATTGAGGTTTACGATTTATGACGCTTTAAAAAAACTACTTACTAGATCACTTTCAAACCAATTTTCGGCGGAAGTTTGCATGATAATGTACATCATCTATTTGTTTTAGTTTTATGATTCTCTTATTTTAGAAGTTACAGGGGGGGGGGGGGGGGCATTTTACGCCTTTGGAAGTGTCTCTCGCGCAAACTATACAGTTAAGAAAAAATTATATTATAAACCTCAATATCGTTTTCGAAGTCAAGTCCTATCCATAGATACCCCACATGTATAGTTTAATGTTTTTTTTTTAAATTCAAATCTAAGTAAGTATAGGGAACCCCCAAATTTTATTGTTTGTTTTTCTATTTTTGTATGAAAATTTTAATGCGGAACAACGGAATACATCTGCTGACCAAGATTCGACAGTATAGTTCTTATAGTTTCGGAAAAAAGTGGCTGTGACATACGGACGGGCAGACATACAGACATGACAAATCAAGAAGAACCTTTGTGAAAGACATTTGGCTACAGAACCCTTAAAATGGCAGCTATTCCGCATCAAACTAAAGAAGAATCACGTTAATCGGTTCATAAATCTCAGCGTAATCGGTGTACGTACATAAAAAATACGCTGGTGCTCAAAGGTGCGCCTGCCTACATGCGCTTCCAAAAAGAAAAGCTTATACGTGCGTATTAAACGCTAGTCGTCTGAAATTGTTGTTTATGTTCATGCCAAGACACACTTGAACAGGATGAGTCTAGCTCGACTAGCTAAGATTTACAAACGTCTGTGCATCATCGACATCGTCCACTTAAACAAAAAATTTGATACAAAAATGTCCATAAAATGAAAGCTACTGGGCCAATCTATATAATTTTTTTATGGGACCAAATGGCAACTATTCCGCATCAAACTAAAAAAGAATCACGTAAATCGGATCATAAATCTCCGAGTAATCGGTGTAAATACATAAAAAAAAAAAATACCGGTGAACTTGAGAACCTCCTCCTTTGGAAGTCGGTTAAAAATAGACTTAATCAATCGTTAAATCGGCTTCGACATTGAATATTGTTTCCGGACCATTTATGACGTCACATGTGCTCATGGAAGCCTATTTAACGATTGATTAAGTAATTTTTAACCTTTATTTATTTGAGCGCCGATCACTATCCCGATTTTCGGCGATTTACCCGGTAGCCCCCCTGGTCGTGGATTCGATTCTCACTCAGGACATATATTTGTGTGCGTGTCTGTTTGTCCTAAGTGAATTATTGTAATTTTTACTCATGAAAATAAATATAAAAAAATGTTCCGCCCATATCCTGCAGTCAGTACAAGGAATATAAAAACGAAAACCGGGTCCGGGATAGAGGCGGGAACTCTCGACAGAGTCTGAGACTTGTGATTGAGACGTAGGTTTAAAGAGGCCCCTGTGATGCATCTACGCTCACCTTCTCTGTCTCTCAGTGTTCACTATAGAAAAATTTTGTATAATCCTAATAATGCCGCTTTGGATACTGATTCTAATAGAGAATTTATTAATCTCACAAAATTACCGAAGCACATTCTAAGAATATGCTTAAAAATTTGTTAGAATTAATTAAACACCAGTGAGACAGCTGCTACAATGTATGTAAATGAGATTTCAATTAGAATTATTACAATGGTGTACTCACATGCCCGCAATGTGCGAGGATTTTTTCAAATAAAATTAGCTACATAAGTCAAATGCGAGCACACGAACGTTGACTACAGTAGGAGAAGAAGCGGTCGCCGTGGCCGAAATCGGCCGGGACCACATCATCTTCAAAACATTGTAGAACTGAGAAATTTGTACAAACGCAGACTACAGAAGCTGCCTTAGGATATATTTTTCTAAATCTGCAGGTAATGAAGTCGAAAGTTAATTTACCTCCAGCAATAATATTCTTGGCACTGGTGAGCTCCGGCCTGTCAGACTTGGAAAGCTCCTGGGATACGAACTGAGTCAAGTCTGATTTGTAGTCACCCTCGGGAGCCTTCTCCACAGCCGCGGAGCCTCCCTCCAGAGGCTCGGGCGGGAACGCCGTGCTGCGGACTGTGATCACCTTAATGGGGTCCTTGGCTTCCAGGGTCAGGATTGCATTACCTGAAGTAAAAGAGAATTGTAGCAAAATACCGTATCTTTATTTAACAAAAGAGCAGATTCCGACGTAAGAAAATTTGTGAATTAATTTTATTTATTATTTATTTCAAAATATACACTATGTACTTTGCGTTCACTGCTATGTACAGACGCCAGCACATCCAGCTACCTCAATCTGTCAAATTTCTTTTATCGATTTTCAACTTTATCACATAAGCATAAGGTTCACTTTCAATTGACGAAATTTGACACATTGAATGACGTAAATATAAACTCATTAGAGTTTTACAGTGTATCATAGTCGACGAGACATCAGAGTAATTAAAATAAAAAACAAGAAATACGTAATAATGTACAACTACGAAAATAACAAGTCATTTGCAATTTAAAGCGGAAGCATGTATTTTACTTTATCCAAGTATACTGTTCAAATATTTTGTCCAGTCTGTTTTTTAAAGAGTACACTAAGGGTGCACTTGTCACACTTTATGGAAATTTATTCCTGCCATCTACTCCACAGCTGGGTAAAAAGTAATTATGTAGATTGCTTTATGTTGTCAGGCTTCTAAGTTTGAGACTACTTTCTCAAATTAATGTATATATCGATCAAGTTATGTGAATTAAAACAGTTACTAAGTATTTCTTAGGTCTCTTAATTCTCCATGCTTCCCACCTTGTTCTAAAGTTGTTTAACTTATACCAATGAATAACACTAATCAAATTACCTGCGTAGATAGTCCTAATGAAGGTATTGGCATCCTTAACGCCAATGATATCAGTGATGGGGGAGACGTCAAGCTTGGCAGCAACTCGTGGCAATACGGCTTTACCGAAAGCTGTCGCCGGGGCCAGAATGTGTGTGAAGTTGAACTGCTTCTGTGTGGCTAGGATGAGGGGAGTCAAAGACTCAGCTGTGAAGCCCTTAAATGCATCACTTTCAGCTACTAACACTTTGGAAATGCCATTTGCTTTAGCAATTTTTTCTGCAGCCTAAAATGAAAAAGAAAAATAACATTGAATATTTAAAATCTGGCCAATCCAAGAGTAACCTTTTATGCCAGTTAATTAAAAATTAAATCTGTGTAGCATTGCAAAGTAATATATAATTATATCAGTCGAAAGACGTCCACTGCTGGACAAGGACCTCCCCAAGGATAAACATAGGCTGGTCTTGCGCTACCCGCATCCAAGTCTTCCTGCGACCCTTGTAAGTTTGTCGGTCCGCCTTACTGGAGGCCTATCCATACAGAGTCTTTCGGATTCTAGCCCAGCAGCTGTTATTTCTAAGACTGATTTGTTATAATGTCCTATCTATATATACAAGCTAAACTAGATATACTTTTAATAGGCTAAATAGCCAAAGCATCCAGGAAAACAGGTACATTTGTATGGTAACAGTAATGCCACAGATATAACCTAAAAGTAATATCATGGGTTGTCTGGAGGAGATTGCTAATTAGGGGTAAGACAGCAGAATTTAGCTATATTTCTAAACATTAAGTATATTTATATAAACTTTGCTTATATGGTGCAATAAAGTGTACTACTCTACTCTACTAATCCTCAGCTGCCTTGAAGCAGCATGTTCAGCCAAAGATAATGAGGTTCTGGGTTCAAATCCCAGTCAGGGCAAAGTCGGGATCTTTCTAGCAAGTAAGACACCTAGTAACAACCAGGAGACTGGAAATTTACCTGGTCTGGTTGGGTAGTCATCCCATCGGGTTACAACAGTGTGGTAACAGTGAGTACACCATTATCCACACACATACTCCTGCACTAAATAGGTTTCGCACAGTTGGCTAGTCTCCGTGGAGATTACACTACTATATCGTAAATTCGACTAAGAGTGCTATTAACCCACACCTTCTTTCTGAGCAGAATGACAACATGAAAGACTAGATTAAGTCTCCATTATATAAATATCAAGAAATGCATAAAATGTAGGCAATAAAATATAGAAACAGTATAACTCACAGGACCGCACTTAGTGCCTGCAACCAGCACTGCAACATCACCACCGATTTTCTTGGCAGCACTCAAGGTGTTCTGTGTGGCTGCTGACAATGCTTCATTGTTGTGCTCAGCAATCACTAATGTGCTCTGCAACCTTCTCAACTGAAAAGCATATGATATTCGGTTAATAAATATGATGATGATAATAATGTAATCTATATACAGTTGACAGGTATTGCATTTCTGTGTCATGGCTTTGGTGATGGCAATATAAATACACTGCTCAGTCGCCAAACATTGTGATAGTGATGGCGTTCAAATAAATAAAGGTTAAAAATGACTTAATCAATCATTAAACTAGCTTTGGTGTTATAAATTGATTCCGGACCATTTATGACGTCACATGTGCTCTTGGAAGCTGATTTAATGATTGATTAAGTCATTTTTCTTTATCTGAACGCCGATCACTATCCCGATGTTCTGCGACTTAGCTGGTAGCCCCCCTGATAGATATTGCCACTGAATAACTTTTATGCCCCCATAGGATGAGATGGGGTGAAGACACACATTACTGTTAGCCACACAGCATAAACAAAAAGTCATGTCCAGTTTTAAATATCAGTTGACAGCTGAGAACATCAAGACAGTCCACACCATTGAGAATAAGTACTGTTTATATCCTCAGAGCCTTTTGCCTCTATCCTCAGAGCCAGAGAAAAGTATATTCATGGTGGCTCTCTAATATTAATAAATAATTTGTTGAAGTTTAAAGAAAGAAGTGACGTTGTGAGCCTCTCTGTTGAGCGAGTAGTAGAGATTTCATGTGTTGAGTTGGAGCGATTTATTGTTGTGAGTCTTTACAAACCTCCTTGTGCACCATTTGATACCTTTTCAGACATTATGGAGGATGCCTTAAATAAGTTATCTAATACCCATAAAACTGTTATCATTTGTGGAGATTTTAATGTAAATATTATGGAGAAAAACTCAACAAGTTGTAATTTTTTAAATTTGTTGATGTCCTATAATTTACATCACAACTTTACAGAACCAACTAGAGTTACTGCCACAAGTGCTACATGCATTGACAATATATTTAGCTCGGCAAAACCTTTAAATAAATTAATAATTAATAAGATTCAGTCAGATCATTCTGGTCAGTTGGTCACTTTTTCAAATTCTCCAAAGGTTCAAAGTACACAAATAAGTTACATACCATATAGTGAAAGCCGTTTAGGAATATTTAAATATAATATAGCAAGAAAACTGGCACTGTTGCCCTATCATAGTGATCCGGATCACTTGTACAACTCTTTATTCAACTTGATTAATGGTGAGTTCTGCTCAATATTCACACCCAAACAGTTGTCTGTAAGTAACCGTCTGATGTTCTGTGATTGGGCAACTCCAGGAATTTATAAAAGTCGCAATCAATTATATAAATTGTATGAAGAAAGATCCTATAATCCAAATACGACTTTTCTAGAACATGTAAAACAATATGCCAAAACCTTTCGAAGAGCCTGTTCCATTGCTAAATCGATGTACTTAAAAAATATTATAAAAAATTCGACAAATATAATTAAAACCACCTGGAAGATTATTAATACTGAGACAGGTAGGAAAAAAATACGTAGTCGTGATTTTAATTTAAGAATAAATAATGTTGACATTAAAAGCGATTTAGAAGTGGCGACTGAGTTTGAAAAATATTTTTCTAATGTTCCAATCGATGTTACCAAATCTCTCGCGTCTTCTTCTGTATCTGCTGAGCTAATACTCCAGCAAAGCGTAGAGAAGTGTGCCACAGATTTTGAATTCTCGGTGGTTAACCCTAAAGATATTTTGAATGCTTTCAAAAGTATTAATATGAAAACCACTAGGGATCTGTGGGGTTTATCTGTTAAGACTATTTCATCAATTATAACTATAATCGCCCCACATCTAGCTGCTGTGTTCAATTGCTGTGTCGCATCTGGCGTATTTCCTGACTTGATGAAGTATAGTAAAATTATTCCATTGTTTAAAGCTGGTGATACTTCAGATCCTTGAAATTTCCGACCTATTTCCGTATTGCCCACTCTAAGTAAAATATTTGAAAAGCTAATGCTTAGCCAGTTGCTCAGTCACTTTAATATACATAATTTACTTCATCGGAAACAGTTTGGATTCACGAAGGGTTGTTCAACTATAGATGCAGGAGTCAATCTGTTAAAAAGTATATTCGCAGCTTGGGAGGACTCGCAGGATGCATTAGGTATCTTTTGCGATTTGTCCAAAGCATTTGATTGTGTTCATCATGACACTCTTGTCAGGAAACTACACCACTACGGTATCAGGAACAAGGCTCTCGAACTTTTGACTTCTTACTTGGGCAATAGAATTCAGAAGGTCGATATAAATGGTAAAAAATCTGCGGGATCCCCAGTGGTAATGGGCGTTCCACAGGGATCGATTCTCGGCCCATTCTTATTTTTAATCTATATAAATGACTTACCCTACTATGTAAGGGATAAACATGAGATTGTTTTGTTTGCGGATGATACTTCATTGACGTTTAAAATAAATCGACAATTACGCAATTTTGACGAAGTAAATGACGCAATCTCTAAAGTTGTTCATTGGTTTAATGCTAATAATATTTTGCTAAATGACAAGAAAACTAAAGTCATAAAATTCTCTACACCTAATGTGAAACAGGTGGCTACCAATGTACAGCTTAATGGAGCTGGATTGACCCCTGTTAAGTCAACTGTGTTTTTGGGTATCACAATTGATTCAAAACTACAATGGGGCCCACAAATAGAAAAACTATCAGGCAAATTAAGTTCTGCTGCATATGCTGTTAAAACTATAAGACGGCTTACTGATGTGGATACAGCTAGAATGGTTTATTTCAGTTATTTTCATAGTATAATGTCCTATGGAATTCTTCTCTGGGGTAGCGCTGCGGACATTAACACCATATTTGTATTGCAAAAAAGAGCTGTAAGAGCAATATATAAACTTGGTCCGCGAGAATCTTTGAGAGAGAAGTTTAAAGAGATTAACATTCTGACTGTAGCATGTCAGTATATATATGAGAATCTAATTTATATGCATAAATATAAAGACTCCTTCTGTAAAAGGAGTGATACTCATAATATAAATACTCGATATAAGCATAACTTTGTGTTATATACCACCCGTCTCCACAAAGTAAGTAACTCTTTTATGGGGCAATGTATAAGATTCTATAACAAACTTCCCAGTGATATCCGAGAAATGTCTATGAATAAGTTTAAAAGAATTATAAAAGCCAAATTGTGTAGCAGGGCTTATTACAAAACTTCTGATTATTTAAGTGACAAAACAGCTTGCGATTGAGTCGCTCTAAATTAACACATTTAAATACAATGTAAATTTATTTAAGAAATATATATTTTAAAAAAGGATTCCTACTGAGTTTTCTGGCAGTGTTTCTCAGTAGCTGCCACGTCATGCACTGCACGGTAGGGTAAAAAAAATTGACGATTCCACACAAATGTAATATTTTAACGGAATAAATGACTTTTGAATTGAATTGAATTGAATTTAGATAGATAGATATAAACCTAATATTTAAACAAATGTTTTGAATGAGACCTGACATAACATAGGCCTAATAAACCCTAAAAGGCATACCCTTTTTTTCAGGTCTGAAAATTACTAACTAAATAATACTAAAAAAGAATATTCTCTTTTAAAACCATGGTATATGTCAACTGACAATAAATATTATGATTTTTTGATAAATTTAATGTTAAAAGATCTGACAGACATCAGCACACCACAGACCAGACATCAAAGTAATTTTATTTCTTTATTTTACTAGTTACTTTTCTGGAAAATTATTCTAAATTGTTAAATACATACTATGATTTATTAACTTTTCATTCTCATATACCATTTAAGGAGAAAACAAAATATTTTTTTCTGAAATATAAACTATAGACAATTCACCAGACACTCCTCATCACCATCAAAGGGTATCATACTCATAACACTGGCAGCATTGCCACATTGTTTGCTAATGCTTATTCTGTGCTAAAATTAGGCTAGCCCTCTAATTACAGATAGCATTGAATAATTTAAATAGAGACATAATAAATAATTATACAACTGTCTGGAAGACCTAATAAGGTTAATCTCCTAAAGCAGATATGATGGATATAACACATCATAGTTATGATGGATTATATAAACATCAGCTTTTAAAACTGACCAAGTGCCCCACCATTCATTTTATGCTGTTTTTAATATTATTTGTTATAGTGGCAACAGAAATACATTATCTGTGGAAATTTCTACCGTCTAACAATCAGAGTTCATAAGATTTAGCCTGGTTACAGGCAGACTGAGAGTGGAGTCTAAGTAATAGGGTCCCATTTCACCCTTTGAGTACGGAACCCTAATAAATTACACAAAACAAAAGGTTGCCTCTTCATAAAAAGTGTATCAGCTAATGAGCTTGTTGTATGCAGTTTTTTTTTTTAATTTAGTACACATTTTATGATACGATCACCGTAGCCTAGTTGGTAGTGCTCCTGCCTACGAAGCTGGTGGTCCTGGGTTCGAATCCCGGTAAGTGCAAATATTTGTGTGATGAGCTCGAATATTTGTTTCTGAGTCATGGATGTTTTCTATGTATTTAAGTATTTATCTATCTATATAAGTATGTATATCGTCGCCTGGTACCCATAGTACAAGCTTTGCTTAGTTTGGGGCTAGGTTGATCTGTGTGACATTGTCCCTATATATATATATATATATATTTTATTCCAACCTAATCCAACTGTTTATTCAATCCAGAATATAGACTGAGTTCTCTACGTCTATTGTACTCTCTACTACTACTCTACGTTATATGAAGACTATCAGAAAGTGAGTATATTTTTGTGTGGTAACTGTATATACTTCGTTATATTACTAGCTAGGTAATAATTGTACAATACCTGAAGAACTATTTAGAAAAGTTAAAATCAAATTAGGTACTGTGGCTAAAATTGATAAAACTTATCAATTTGACGATACAGACGTACGTATCAGAAATGATAAAAAAATCATGTAAAACTAACCTGTGTCGAGAAGAACAATTGCCTGCTGCTTGGTGCGAACATTTTGGTACAGATAGGGGTTGATTTTGCGAGAACTAAACTTAAAATTATACTATTTACAATTTTTCAAATAGGTTACAAAGTCCACTTCTTCGCCAATTTTTTTTCTACTTTCTTGAAGTTTCTTGACACTTGGCAACTTGGTTGCCAAGAAGAAAAATAACACTTAAAAATTTTAATTTGTTTTTTGTTTAATTTGTATGGTTAATCCGGAAACTCTATATTTATTAACTTTGGAAAATAAGCAGCAAGATAAATAGTACCCTTATCAGTCACGAACGGTTCCCTATTCATTTGCAGAACTTTTTAAGCCGATTAACAGGTTCCACATATTTTTTAACAGTATTTCTTCACTCGCTCGTAATAATTTAAGCATAAAATCCTAAAGCATAAACTTATTACCAAATATTGATATAACAATACAATATAAGAAAAGAAGAGATTCCGTAACGAACCACTAGTGTGAGCGCTTGTTTTTAACGAAATAAAAATATAACAGAGAATTTGTATATTGGTTGCAATCCCCAGACGGAACATTGAATAAAAAGCAAGTGTTTTCCTTTTTAAAATGAAAAAGGAAAACACAAGGGTTCTTTATCAAATGTAGATTTTTATATCACATTATTGAAAAGTTTTCTTAGCCATAAAATAGGATAATAAAAGATTATGAAGAAAAAATTACTAACAGGAAATCGGGGAACAGTAAAAAATATTGGTAACTCCCATATTCTGTCACACTGACAGCTGCAGCAGCCAGTTAGCTTTTAGTTTTCAGATCAGGGGGGGCTCACACTGAAGAACCAGTCTGTTAGAGGTGAGAATTTAATACAGAGACGTCTATTAACGCCATCCGACATTACTTAAACATTTAGTTACAAAATTGGACAAGAGATGGCAATGTAAACTAATTTATCAAAATTATAAAACGAAATATCTTTTTATAGACCTTGACTTTTTAAGCCTTTTGAGCAGCACAATACCATGATCTGGCTAGTATTGCCCGAATGTATTAAAAAGTACATTTCTATTATACTTAGTATCAAGGTATGATTAAATCTTCCTTATTAATTTATATTTATTATTTATTTATATCATTTATTCACTAAATATGAGTGTATACGTATAGGTGTAAACAAATTTGATAGTCTCATCATACTTTGTCGATATATCGACGTGTAAATATCATTAAATTAGGAATTATTTATATTAAACAATAATCACAAATTTTACATATTTTGCTAAATACGATAATTATTCAGCACTTGGGTATTTACACACACTTGTACATGTCAAAGTCACAACATAGGTTATAGTAAATCTACTAAAAAGCTAAAAATAATTGCTGCTATAAAAAACTGCTTAAATCTATGCTAATCTTAATTTTAGGGTCTTTAATCTAATTACTTCCTTATATAATTTTTATGTATGCAGGTATTTCTATCTAGTTGTTAAGTGTACAATAAAAAAAGGTACAAAAGTAGTACTGTTTTGTAAGTAGGTAGACGACGGAAACGCTCTTCAGGTCTTCTTCCCAGTTTTAGGTAATTTTATATTATTATAGATTCGTAGAATCCAACTCGGCTGGGCAGCGTTCGGGAAGCTACGTAATATCTCGTCCCAAATACCACAGTATCTCGAGTAGAAAGTCTTCGACCAGTGTGTGTTGCCAGTGATGACTTACGGAACAGAGACGAAACAGTTGAGAAAATAATTGACTTTAACATGTTATACCCGCTTCTAATAAGACAGTTTTATCTAAAGACGCACAAATTTACCTCTGCAAAACTAAATTTCTTTAATTGATATTGAATTCCTATCATAACAATGTCCGGATAAAATGATAGTCCTTATTTATATTATAAAATACTCACGCCCTATAAAAGACAGTCAATCTAAATTGGTTAAACACAGATTTTTATATTTTTTGTAATTTTATAAGACTTATTATGTTCATTTATTTTATTATATTTTATTTTAATTAGTTTAGTCAGTTGTAACCTTTTGATGAAACAAATTATTATTAAATATTAATACTAGTTGATCAATTTGAGAGTTTTGCATAGATTGATCGGTAGCCGACCTTTGAAATACCTGTTCGTTCTACTTTTTGGGGAATTTTCACTGGCAACACAAATTTTCCAAACATGACATTTGCTCATATACGGTAATTTTGAACTTTTTCTCGTTTTGAGTAAGTTTTTTCTGGTTAATTAAAATTCTGATCTGCGTTGAGTTGATTTATTTCCTCGGCGGGAAAGTGACTTTGATTTTCCGGAGAAACTTTCGCGAGTCGAGTTTTGCTTCTCTATTAATTATTTTCTACTGAAATCGAAAAGACGATTTTGTGATTTGTTGTTGTGTTTTAAGATAAGGATTAAAACATGCCTAAACGGTGCGCTTTTGGATGTGTAATCAAACCTGGTAAGTGATAAATGTAGTACAATCCATTTCATCATTATCTTATATTCTGTGTAATATGTCTTTGGGTTAGAAGTAAATGACCTACCCTACCAGTGTTCTTTGATTATAATACCTGTATTATGTGTTAGTTGGATGGGTGTAATTCAGCTCTCCGAACTTTGTTATTACATTGAGAAGAGTGTCAATATATTTAAAAGTGTAGGTTAATTATTAAAAATTAGAGAAATATTATGTCGAAACATTTCTATGTTGAGTATGTTTTTTAATTCTTAGTTAGCTGAAACTTTCCGTCATGATGTGTGTTTACATTGTAAACATCAGATCTTCCTCCATTTTTAATTTACAAAATAAAAAGATTATGAATGTATATGAGAATTTACTGTTCACAAGCAAGTTGCTCAGAGCAACTGCATGGTCCATACATTAATAAAAGATGGTATTGAACTCAATATTGGCATTTTCCCACTGATGCTAGTTATTTGTACTGAGTCAGGTGAAGAGAATAATAATAATATAACACTATGTAGTCATTAATATATTGTACTATCTATTGCAGGTGTATCATACCATCAATTTCCAAATCTTGAGAGGAATCCGGTCCGTTTTGAGGCCTGGGTTCACATAGTTGGTGGAAAATTAGAGACTCAATCCGACTATGAATATTATATGAAGAAAGTTGTATGTGATATCCATTTTGCTGATCGTGACAAGAATCGCAATAATAGACTAAGTTTTTTGGCTGTTCCTACTCTCCATCTGTCAGGTATGTATAAAGCAAACCCAATTTTGTTTATGTAAATGAAGTGGCCATCTTCATATTTATTTTACAATGTGAGAATGAGGCAGGCTAAAATACTTCTTCACCAAATGCTGGAAAAATAGAGAGTAAAACTAAAAAAATACTGATTATCTACACATATAATAAAATCGTAGGAAAGTCAAAACTGTACATTGAATATTTTTTTTAAATGATACTTGAGGCATGATCTACAATAGATATTGAAGCCAAAAATATAGATTTTAGAATTTTTGTCTGTGTGTCTGTTTGTTTGTATGTATGTCTGGGCTAAACTCAAATAGTACTGCATGAATTTACTTCAAATTTTACATGAATATTACTAAGAGGTCGGGTCAACATATAGGCTACATAATTATTACGCTACCACCTACCTGCGGGGGAGAAGCTGTGATAATTTATAAAAATTAAAAATGGTAAAACCGCGGGGCACAGCTAGTATATAATAATTAGGAATATATATACTGATTATATATGATAATTTTTATTTTCTATAGAAGACCCTGTACTCTAAAATGTTTAAGCAGTTCTTCTTAATCATATTTATACATTTTACTTGATTTCAGGAGCCTCACATGACATTTCTTCAACTCAAGATGTGTCTTCTACACCTGAAGCTATGTTGAGTCAACCATCAGCATCAAGTCAAATTGCTTCAGGTACATACCTACATACATTTGCAGTAATTAATATATTACTATTTGATAAATTTGAGAGCTTTGCATAGAATGATTGATAGCTGAGTATACCTTTTTCAAATACCTATTCTACTGTTTGGGTATTTTGCACTGGCACAAATTTTCCAAACATGACATTTGCTCCTGTACGGTAATTTTGATCTCACATTTTGATTATTTTTATTCTGGTTATTTATTATACTGGTGTGCGTTGAGTTGTGTATGAGTTTATTTCCTCCGTGGAAAAGTTACTTTCATTTTCCGGAAAATTTCCTATAGAAGACCTTGGACTATAAAAAGTTAAAGAAGTTAATTTTAATCATACTTATTTATACATTTTACTTGATTTCAGGAGCCTCCCATGACATTTCTTCAACTCAAGATGTGTCTTCTACACCTGATGCTATGTTGAGTCAACCATCAGCATCAAGTCAAATTGTTTCAGGTACATACCTACATAAATTTGCAGTAATTCATGTAAATATATCCTTTTCGGGTTCCACTCTCAGTGGCGCGAAGTTAGTAAGATTCTTTTTTAACCCAATTTTTGTTACCTTCACTTGACTCGGCTCTTTTTTTGTATTTCTCTAAATAAGCGTGATTTAGAGAAATACAAAAAATAGAGCCACAAGGCAGCAGAAACCATGTCTAAACTACCATTGGTTAATTATTGTTATTATTAATTACAGTCTGTACCTATAGAGATAATCTTAAAAAACAGAACTTTATCAAAATATCCAAATTGTTAGAGCAATTTCTGAGATACATTAAATATATAACCAGAGTTGCATGTTTCAAAATATTAGAGTAACAGTTATTAAATATAGCTTTATTTTATCCACAGATACTTTATCTCAGACTAAATTAATGGAAGAGCATAATTACTGCAAACAGCTGAAAAAAGATGTGAAGAAGGCCAAAAGTGAGTTTATATCAATTCTGTTTGAACCTAAAACAATTCTGTTTAACCATAAACTTTAATTCAAAGCTCTGAAATGTGATTGCTTGGTTCTTGATGCAAATCATCTGCAATCATTACTTTAGACTTAATTGTATATTATGTATTATAAACTATACTCATGACTATTTATGTGAAAGATAGGAATTTCCAGTATCTACTATACCCAATCCATAAATACTTCATAAAAGGTTCTGTAACCGTTGTCTCCTGTGTGTGCCATACTAAAACTAATCAAACTAGTCTTATAAATGTTATATAAAAACAGTTTTATGATAATCATTATCAAACCATCATTCAGATTAATTGTCATATAAGTATGCCTGTCATTAATAAGATGAACCTTCAGCTTACACTTTGTATGTTCATATCAGTTCTTGTCAATTTTGTGAAACTCGATATTTTTTCTTATTTCAGAAATAAAATATGAGGAATTGGCCCCATCGCTCGTAAGGGATCACCTTATAACAAATAGACAGAAGCTGAAAAATTTGCAGTGTGACTTGAACAGGTTACGCAAGAGAGCCAAGAATTTCATGACCAGGCTGGCCAATGCCGAAAAACTCACAATGGTAACTTGCTTACAAAAGCTTACACAAAATATGACTACTGCTGCTAAGATTTTTACTAAAATGCAGAGCTCGCAGACCCACAAGCAATCATGAGGACGTAGATTTTCTTTAGAAGAAAAAGTTTTGTCTCTTTCTATCTACAAAAAAAGTCCAAAGTGTTACACGCTGTTGTGTTCGTATTTTGCTTTACCTTCAGCAAAGACATTAAAAAAAATGCTGGCCAAAATAGAAATTCAAGCAGGACTTAATAAAGCAGTCTTTCATAAAACTAAAGAAACTGTAAAGCAGTTGGAACCTCAACACCGAGTATGCTGCTTAATATTTGATGAGATGTCAATCACGCCGCAAATTCAGTATGATGCAGCAAAAGACAAGCTAAGGGGGTTTGCTTGGCGAAGCAAAAAATTTGCCGACCACGCGCTGGTTTATATGATAAAATTAGTTGGGAAAAATTATAAGCAGCCAGTAGCCTATTATTTCACGAATTCATTGAAAAAAGAAATACTGAAGGAATTGACTGAAAGTGTCATTAAGTATGTACAGGGCATGGGACTAAGGATCCTGTGTACTATATGCGATCAAAGTCCTACTAATGTGAGTACAATAAATGCTATGATAGAGGGTACAAAACGTCAATACTTGCAAAAAGGAAAAGAGTGGCGACACGAAATTATTGAAGTTGGCGGAAAGGAAATAATTCCACTCTTTGATGTCCCACATATGATAAAGTGTGTGCGAAATAACTTACTCACCAAAAATTTAAAATATTTCGATTTCGACGAACAAATTGAAAAAACAGTGAAATGGGAATATTACCAAAAAGTTTATGAAGCTGATAAGACTCGTGGAGAATTAAAAATGTTACACAAACTAACAGATGAGCATTTATATGCAGATAAAATAAGAAAAATGAAAGTAAAAGCTGCTACTCAAGTTTTCAGCCATAGTGTAGCTGTTACAGCAGAACATTTAACCGCAAGAGGATTATGCCCTTCAGAATGTGGTCAAATTGTCAAATTTACATTGATGTTTGATAAGTTATTTGATTCATTAAATGCGAGCTCGTTTGTACCAGTTAATGGAAAAATATACAAGAGCTGTATAAAAAGAGGCTCACCTCACCATCAATTATGGATTGACGCCATAAAATTTTTAAAAACTGTAACGTTTATTAAATCTCAAATTGATAAAAATGGTGAAATGAGGGTTACTGATTGTGCTGTACCAACAATTAAAAATTTTTTTCGTACTATTGAGGGAATGAGACTTTTGTGGAAGATTTTGTCTGGAAAATATGCATTTGATTCTATACTATCTAGAAACTTCAACCAAGATCCGCTAGAAAATTTTTTTGGGAACATTAGAAGCTATGGTATTCGAAACACTGCACCAAATGTAATAAATTTTGAAGGTGCATATAAGTCTTTACTGATTAATAATTTACATGCACCACATTCATCTAACGCAAATTGCGAAAGGGATTTCAACAGTCTTCTCCTATCATTAGATTTCTTTTTAAAAAAAACAGATACCCCTAATGTTCCCAATGAGGAGGCACTGCTATTCCAACCAGTTGAAACTGAGGAAATAGTATTGCCTTCTTTAAATTTGGATATAACTGGGCCAAATGATCAAGGCCAGGCGAATTATGTTTGCGGGTGGGTCCTGACGAAATGTTTGAAGAATATTTCTAAACAATGCAAAAATTGCAAAATAGATATGATCGGTACAAAAGATTCAAGCACAAATGCATACATACGAGCAAAAGAATATTCAACAAAAAGTTGCAGTCTCATTTATCCCTCAAGGGGTATGGAACAATGTTTCGGTCAGTTGCAAAATCTTGTTAGTAACATTTTATCTCAAAACGTACCAAAAACAGAGTTGAAAGAAAAAATAAAAATGTTTGCAGACATAACTGTGGATGTGTGATTTAGATGTGTGACACATAAAGAGAAGCTAAAAATGTTTTTTGTAAATACAGTTTCAAATATAATAATATATAGTTGGTGCCGGTCAATTAACCGAATTTTATCTGGTAAAATCCGCTACGATGGTGAGGATGAAACTAAAGTGGCAGCACAGAAATATTATTTACTTCATAGTAAACGAAACAAATAAAAATAAATTAAAGTAGCTTGGGATTTTCATTATCTAGCTTTAGTTCCTTATCTTTTAAATTAGTCGTTGATATTGCAATATGTTCTATGTCTTTTTATGATTTTTGGTGTTGAACTTATAATATTCGTAAGTTTAAACCTATTAATCATAAAAATACATAGAACATAGTGCAATATCAATGAATAAAAATAAATAGCTATATATATATAAACCTACCTATCGCTATAGAACAGCATTGGTATCGGATGGCGATAATAGATGGCGCCATCGCTCCATTTGACATAACAAGTAGACAAGAAAAGAAATCAGTCAATGTGGGTTCTCTATTCCCTATATAACTATGCTCTGTGTTTCAGATGTAAGCATAAACTTTTGAAACACTTGTTAGAACCATTTTGGTTGATTAGTTCATTTAATTTGTTTGAACATAACAGTGACCTCATTACTTATTGAATCCTCGTTAAAAATCTTTGCACAACTTTCTTTGAGTTCTTAATAACTTTTTTAAATTTGAAATATGACTCCGACTCCGTTGCCGATCGTATCAATAACCCGACGAGAAACCTTCAGTTCTTGCCATAGACTGCACAGGTACGTATTAAATATATATTAATAATAAGGGAACTCACTAGATCTTGGCTGTTAGTGGATTCTAATAATTAAAATTAAGGCTTATTAATTCTATAAATTTTTAGGCCTAAAACTAAAAGCCTAACCCTTTTGCCGGATTCTTTTTATCGAAATAAACTAATTAGATCCATATTTATTACTAACCACCAACAGCGACTGCATCAGCTTGGTCTTTAAAACACTGTCAATTCAGCTCTATCATATTTTTTTTTGCTGACTGCTATGTTTAAACTAACCACCTGCTATATTCCAGATTATAAGGTCAAGTACTTTTTGAGATTATGTATTTAGTCAGTGGGTAAATAGGTGACCTTATATATTTATTAATACTCAAGTATTTTTCCATATAATCATATCAAGGTTATAAATGTGAAAGTTTGTGTATTTGCTACTCTAATCCACAATGAATGTATTATATGATTGGATCAATATTGGTACAATCTTGTGATCTGAAATAATACATAAACTGCTTTTATCTTAATTTAATCCTTTCAAAACAAATTTTATCCAGCACCAAAAAATGAGTCTTAAATTGCCCTTTTGCAGCCCATATTTAAATGATGAAGACAACAAAAATTTGTATGGAAAATGCAATAATCCAAATGGACATGGGCACAATTATGTTGGTAAGTTGATAAATATTTAAACATTATTAGGTCATTCTTTGAACTTTTATGGTCTTGTTATAAACTAACTTAAAAATGTATCAATCATAACATTCCTTTTTTAAACACAGGAAGACAAACAGCAGTCAGTTTTTCACACACACAAGGAATTGTTTGATAGGTTTATACTTTAGTAAACTCAAAACTAAGTTTATTTAAAAAAATTATATTCTTATTGACCACCAAAGTTTTTAATGAGTCCTATGGTAACTACAAATAAAAATATAAGAAACTAACTTCACATTGACACAAATATACATCACATTTATGATGCACAAATTTAGTGGAGAATATGTCTGTCTACTAAATTACTTTTGGGATATTCTGGTCTGTGGTATTTTAAGATCAAACTATTACAAGTTTGATTAATTAAAGCCACACCCTATGGCCCATTCAATAGGTTATGTGTGGTGAACAAACTAACTAACACCTGGTGTATATTACAGTTTTGGTGACTGTGAAGGGCCCAGTGGATCAACAAACTGGCATGGTCATGAATGTACATGAACTGAAGAAGTACATGCAAACTGCCATCATGGACCCCTTGGACCATAAGAATTTAGATCGTGATGTACCATACTTCAAAGCTGTGGTAAGTATTATTTGTCCAAAAAACTTGTATCATACTATCCAAACTGCATTAATGACCAAACTACTTGAAATATCCCCTAACTGTAGATGATAGTCAAGTCCATCATCATCATATTTAAAAGCTATGCTCTTGTCGGTGAAGCTTCTTCCAATTGTCTCGGCTTTTGGTGAGCACTTTGACTTCTTGATACAACATGACATTTATCTTTTCCTTTATCTGATCCATATAGGTCCTTCTTGGTCTTCCTCATCCTCTCCTTGCCTTCAATAATATTCTTCATAAAGGTGTCATGTCCTATCAAGTCCAAACATCTTCCCCCATTCTTAATATGAACAAGTCCCTGTTTACTTATTGTATAAATTCATTCATTTGAATTATTTTATTGGATATGAACCTCAAGTCATTAGACTTAATTACAGACTCAAATAACTGAAACACGACACTAGTAAAGAATGTGAACTCATCATTTATTTTTATCATTAGGTAAGTTGCGATCATAACCTAATTATCATTTACAAGTTAGAATGTTAATTATACATTCTGTATCATCAATAGTATGGGATTCAAGATCAATGCAACTTAAAAAAAAATGTATAATTAAGGTTCCGTAGCCATATTTTACTTTTTTTTCATCATATTATCATCATCATAAATACATGTGGGGTATCTATGGATAGGTCTTCAAAAATTATATTGAGGTTTCTAATATCATTTTTTTCTAAACTGAATAGTTTGCGCGAGAGACACTTCCAAAGTGGTAAAATGAATGTCCCCCCTGTAACTTCTTAAATAAGAGAACGTTAAAACTAAAAAAATATATGATGTACATTACCATGCAAACTAACAACGAAAATTGGTTTGAACGAGATCTAGTAAGTGGTTTTTTTAATACATCATAAATCGTAAACCACAATTTGCCTTTCATTTAATCAATTGAAATGGCACTTGGCCGGTTTTTTGGCGCTTTGGTAACTAAATTTGTTGAAGTTGATCAGTTTTCTAAAAAAATTAATGTTTAAAAGATATATATGGTATGGGAAGTAAACATTTATTTGACATGCTTTGGTAACTAATTTTGTTGAAGTTGAGTTACTTGTAAAATTTATTGCATTAAAGATTAGTTGTAGTTTATCTGCAAACAATGTTTTATTAACACCAAATGGATTTTTATGAATAAATCTTTGTAGTAATATAGCTTATATATCTGAATAAGTAAAAGGCTATAATTTATTAATTTTAATGCGGGTGGAACTGCAGGGCACAGCTAGTCTTTTTTATCTGTCTTTTTGTATTGCTTGTTGCATACAAATATTAAGAGACATAATCCCATACTTCATATATTTTAAAAGTTGTATGAATAAACTCATTATCTAATTTACTTCCTTTAAGATCATAGGACAAAACTTGTAACTAGGGTAAATAGGTCAACAATTATCAAATTATCTGAGGCCTCTTAAACAATGTTTACAGTTACTGATTATTTTATATGAATCTTTTTATTGAGTAACCTTTGTATTATCAATATCTACCAATTAATAATGTTCACATTACTCAATCATGTACATTAGAATATTAAACTGGACTTTTATGTATGAAGATGGGTTGGAATACAATATTTTCTCAACACATGCTGGTAAACTCATGTTTATAAAGTCAACATAACACAGTAATCGAACTGCCTCGTTGTTCTAGCGGTAGGGTGTTCACCTGCAGAGAACAAGCTCCTGGGTTCAAGTCCTGGGTGGGCCAAAAGTGATTTTGGGACTTTTCTGTAAAAAGAAATATTTCTCAGCATCAGCCCAAAGTCTGGGAGTTGGCGGTCTTACACCCCCATGCCCGAATAGCACGTACAGCCGTCGGTCCTGTACCTGACCTCTTTCCGGTCATGTCGATAGGCGTCCAATCGGACTATGAGAGCGATGGAATAGAAAGTGCTCCTGTGTTTGCCACACACTTGTGCACTATAATATGTCCCGCGCAGATGGCTATTCTCTATTGGGACTTGCCGCCGTAGCCGAAAATCGGGTAGGAGGACATTATTATTATTAATCAAAGCATTAATCTGGCTAGCTACCATGCTATTTGGTTGTAAGTATCTGTTAGTAGTAAGGGATATAGCGACTCGATCACACGTACAGTTTCGTCCCATACATTGAGCACCAGAGTTTTAGTTCTTAATAGTTTCCGCGAGAGGTGCTGGTGGTCAATGTATGGGAGGAAACTGTACGTGTGATCGAGTAAGTAAACTGCAGGAACTCGTGCTAGAGGCACTGTGTACTAACTCCTACCCCACTGCCAACTCGCAAGCCGGGTGCAGTAACTACGGCAAATCCCTCTAAATGGGAAGGTTATAGAAACCTTTAGGGGGAGCCTTTCTGTGATTACTATCAGACAAGATTAGACTACACTGCAAACCTCATAAATACTCTTTTTGCTAAATTTAACTGAAAGTATGTATGTTGAAATAGGTAAGCACAACTGAAAATCTGGCAATATTCATATGGGACCAACTTCAGAAGGTGATGGACAAGCCACATTTGCTACATGAAGTGAAAATATTAGAGACTGAGAAGAACCACGTGGTATACCGCGGCGGGAGCACATTCCCCAGAAAGAAGTTCGATTCTTCAAGTCTGCATCCCAACCATCAGAACAATGTATCTTCTGATTCTGACTAAGATTATCGTGATTAGTATCAATATATTTGTTACTTATATACCTGCACAATACACTGTGTAATGTAGTGTGGGCTTCAAGTGCTCAATGTACAGACGCCCGCACATCCAGCTACCCCGATCTGTCAAATTTCTTTTATAGATTTTCAACTTTATCACATAAGCATAAGGTTCATTTTCAATTGGGGAAATTTGACAGATTGGGGTAGCTTGATGTGCTGGCGTCTGTACCTATATAACTCATGAAGAATTGTACAACATTTACTCTATCATATAAAATTAAGTGATTCATGAATAATGTATTTTTAAAATTATTATTACTTTGTACCATAGTTATAACACTTATTGTGCCAAATAAGTTTGTAACCATGAAAATTTTACAACAGTTATTGCAGGGTGTTTAAAGAAATCTCTTCCACTAGATTGGTTGCCTGTAAGTATGAGATTATATTATGACATTATACAGAATTAACTTAAGTTTGGTTTTTAGAAGATATGCAACAAAACATCGGAATTAAATCTCTGAATCTAAAATTAATTACTTATGTATTATTTATAAAATGATGTTCTACATTTTATTATGTTTAGTGGATAATTGAGATCTGTTGATTGGGTTACTTAAATATTTCAGACTATGTATGTCACTCATTGTATGTTGAATGTTGTTGTTTAAGTGCAAAGTATCTTGAATATATTTTAAGAAAATGTATAAGATGTTAAAATTAAACATTCCTGACCTTAATGGAAGTTTTTATTCTCATACTTTCTATTCCAGTGATTATCTTTTATATGATTATCCAAACAAAACACATTTGATACTCATTTGTTTCAGTATTTCGTACAATGGCATTTGAAATCATTGTGGCAGTCCGCTGCACATAACCACCGTGAGGCGGCCGGGCCGTCAATATTGGTGATTTATAGCGTTCATGAGTTGATGACCTAAGTCAATTCCATTCTATACACATGGACATCACATCAGCGCGTTAAACCCGAAACTGCAGAAGTATCCGTAATCGCGTGTCCGTTAAGATTTCTCCGCAAAATAATTCGCCAGTAAAATTGTCGAAAAATGTCGAAATTGAAGGCAACAAAACAAAAATTTGTCAAAGCCAAAATTGCGCGGACAAGAACTTCTCAGCACCTAGGTACTTGAGATAGAGATCGAATCCATTTTTTCATTTGAACACTGAATTTGTCAATAATTATCGAAAACAGAAGTATAGGCTCTAGATCAATATTTAACGAAATATTTAAGTTGTTGTGGTTTGTGAAGTTTCTTAAATGTCGATTATTTCTTTGAAACTTAGGACTTCATATGGTAAAACTTACAACTTTTGTTGTTAGTTTTCTTGATTTGTCAAAACTAACGAAAGGAATAAATGCCACCAAAGTTAAGATAAATATGTAGATAATCAAGCCAAAACGAAACGTTACTTAGTACGCTGATATCTCATTATCTATAATTGTTAGGATTTCGACATTGAGTTAAATAACTAGAGAAGCAAACCTCATTATAGCGAGTCGCAAAAAGTGTAACCACTAGTTAACAGTGACGACGTAGCTTTGAAACCGCTGGACATTTTAAAGTAAACATATATCTGTCTTACTTACACCGGGCGCAAGGACAATACCGTCGCTTAGATTAGACAAAGGCAAACGCAAAACATGCATCGGCCGGTTGGGGTTGCTTACCATTTAAAACTCCCCAAAAATATATTTTAAATAAAGTTTATTTTAAAGATAATTTGGAATAAAATAAATTATTTAAAGTAAGTATTTTATTTTCTATTTGACGAATACAATAAAAGACAGGTTTTGTTTCAATATTTTTTTATTATACCAAAAAATCGAATGTTGGATTATAATTACACATAAAGTTTCCAAAATGGTGAAAGGGATAGAATGGAAATAAAGTAGATTTAAATATGGAAACTGATGAAGAAATGCATTATATATTATTATATAGAATAGATAGCAATAGATATATATATATATATATATATATATATATATATATATATATATATATATATATATATAAGAATATATAACCAATTTAAAATCATTACAAAAACAATGGAATTAATAGAATAATGGAAACTTTAAATACAATTTAATTTAAGTTGTATTGAAGCAATTTGTGGCTGTGGGAATTTTATAAAAAGTATTTTTAGACCAATATTACCTAAGTTCTGACAATATTTATTACCGAATTAAACCTTTACTTACAAGAAGCATTGGAATTGCTTCGTGAGACAAATTAACTCGGCCACAATCCTTTTTGGTCCTAGTTTGTCTTGAGCCCGGAAGTGCTTTGAACAAATAACATACGATTTAGTCGGTTTCCAATCAGTCTACTTTTACAGCAATCGAATAACTTCTCACGGCGTGATGCATCTTTTGGTATACTGCAATGAATAAAATTGGTTATAAAAATACTAGACAATTGATTATTACCCACTTAAATTAATTATTTAATTAAAAAACAGAGGAAATAACGTTACGTATTCCATAAATTACAAATTCCCCAATATTGTGGGAAAACTAACCAATGTTTTAGTGGTAACACTGAACCTGAAATAGAATATTAAACGTTTTTATTCAATTTTGGCGTCATTTACGTCAATATGAATACATAAACAATTAACTTACGTGTGGAAAGTAATTCCGCTTGTTTTGTGATGTTTTTGCGACCTTGAATCGCATTCTTTGACTACGTATTTACCCATTTTTCTCTTGGTTGAACACGGTTGGTGTCTCACTAAGCACTGAACTGACATTAGCTGCACATAAGGCTGTGGCCTTATGTGGAGTGGTTACGCATTGGCGCGGTAATTACTAATCTAGTAGTTTATATCAATGGATTTCGGTGTCATCCATTTATTTGACTTATTAACCTCATCAGATTGACATATCGTTTTACCCTCAGAACAGTTCTCAACGCGTGTAATCTCAAAAATGATGTTATCTCATACAATGTTCGAGTAGGGTAACCATAATTTCGATTTGATTTGGGAATATTTTTTCGCTCTACTACACGAAAATGTATCAATTAGAAATAATTGTTGTAGAATTGGCTAAGACATAACAGATCGATGCGCTTCCGTTCGTCAACCAACTTTTTTGTTTTATTTTGTAGGTATTAACAAATTTTAATGTTATTAATGAAACCATAATTCGTGGCAACCGCTTACGGTTGAATTTCGACCATTTTCTCGTAAAGTTGGTACCTACGAAAGATAAAAACCAGGTAGTAGGTGGCCTGCAATGACCTAATGTGACCTTAGTACTAACTTGTTTTGATGGCATTGTTTCCACTTTCGTTCGTCTATAGTTTACGACAAAGCGGCGGAGTTACTTTTATGTGTTATGTTTGGCTCATGTTATGTATTTTCGTGATAAATACCGTAACAGAAAACATTATGCGACATAATAAACTAAGTGGCGGTAATTTCATACCCTAAATAATGCTAAAACATTTGGACATAAAAGTTTGTAGTAAGAAGTCTTTTTCGAATTCCAATAGGTATATTTACCACAATTGACTCATACATATTTCAGTTTAGTCACATATAAGACTTTACCAAAGTAGACATACAAAGATATGGTTGATGTCCGTTCACACTGCATATTTTTTAAATATCAATTGCAAAAGTAGGCCAAGTCATAAAGAGAAGTTTATAACAAATTTAATTTATTTTAGGGCCCTGAAGCTCTTAATGATCGTATATAAAAATATTATATTTAACAAGAATCTGTTTCATTTATTGTCGTAATTTGTCAGGTCTGGTCGCTTTATATATGGATCCCATTTCGACTGGTTTGATCATAGATTCAAACAATATAAATAAATAATATAATGCGCATACACCGACACACTATTCACGAAATCTCGTAACGAAACATAAGTACCTACACTTACGACTTTGATTTAACGGTCATAAATAGTCCACCATAATATTATGTAAATGTCACGCGATTGCAACAATATTACCTACTTACCTAATTCGATAAATGTGCATCGAATTACGAAACAATTTTTTAAGGCGGTTTATAATGCTAGAAATTGTATGAAATGTACTAAATTGTATGCCAAAAAGTTATACCTAATCAATATATTATGCAGCTTCTAGTGAATATTTGTCTTACATTACTGTCTATTGAAGGAGAACATTTTAAATTACTAGAGCGCAAGCAGTAATGTATATACATAGCAGTTGCAGCTTCGTGTGTGGTGATATTAGAACCGCGGGCCATTTTGCGACATCGTTTTATATGGCGTGATTTGTCCATGTGTCATTAGAATGCCATTGACCTATATAAATAACTGAGAAAATAGCCATTTCCGGTATCGCACATTTGACACTTGTCATGGATTATGACATTACCAGCATTTAGTAGTGACGCGTAGCGGAATAAGGGGTCGGTTTTAGACGGCTTTACTTAAGACAATTTTTGACAAAAGGCAATTGAATATTTGTTGTTTAGTTTGATTAAAACAATGAAAGAATAGATTATAGATATATGAAGTCATTTATTAACTTAAAAGCAAAAGTATGAATGATGACTAAAGTAATACGATACTTCTAAATTACATTCATATTAATGTTTTTAAACTTTCGCGATTTGTACACATTTTTATATACTGTGGACCAGCCGTGGTCACGGGTCGACCACGGCGTGACCACGGCTGGTGCAATCCATGCCGAAACGTCGGGTAAACAAGGTAATGATTTACCTAAATATTTATCGCGATGAGACCCGTGTCCACAGTATATAAAAATACATTCATATTTTCTACATAAGTAGATTATTATTACAAAACATGTTTAGATTTAATTATTTCGTCAGTAACATAAATTAGGTAATTATAATTTGTATATAATGGACCTCAATTTCATTGCATCACCCCAAAAATGTTTTGTTAAAGTCAGATCTTTTTACTTTGTCACCGCAGGCTAGGTAATGAAAAAAATGCCATACATTGTGGTAGAATCTAATGATTCGCCTGACTAGCTGCCTGCCACCCACTTTTTATACGGTGTTCCGTCTATTATTTGAGAACCATTGCTTTAGCATTATGTACTTTCTATTAAATGAACAGCATAGCGAAGAATCTTACGAAATATATGCACTTACTATTCTTCCTGTATGTAAGTGCGATTACCAGGGGGAGCTACCTGCTAAGTCGCCGAACATAATTATAGTGATCGGCGTTCAAATAAATAAAGGTTAAAAATTACTTAATCGTTAAATCGGCTTTGACGTTGAAAATCGTTACCAGACCATTTATGACGTCACATGTGCTCATGGAAGCCAATTTAACGATTGATTAAGTCTTTTTTAACCTTTATTTATTTGAACGCCGATCACTATCCCGATTTTCGACGACTTAGCCGGTTGTCCCCCAGTTCTACAAGGAAATTCGATAGGTCAGCAACGATTGAGTGGTAGGTTCTGATATTTCCAAAGCGTCCGTAATCTACAGTACCTAACTTATACCATCAGACTAGCCGTATGCCTTTTCGCCGACATGATTCTTTAAACAATACTTTGACAATGCTAGTGTAATTAAGTAGTGTGTGTTCCGAGGTCATGCATTGCACTTAAGCTGTAATGTATGAGCTGATATGGAACGATATAGACCCATTAGCGGACAGACCATGACGGTCGCGGTCTCTTAAACTAAGATCAGATCGCACTGTGTGTACCATTGGCCTTATTATTTACTCTTTGACTAGTATGCCATATACTTCTTAATCTATATTATGATATTAAAATAAAATAAAAAGACTGACGATTATGTTCATATTGCAAATACATAATATATTTTATAAATATTTGTAATTAATTTTAATACCGATATGTGAACATCATACAATATTTCATATACTGATATAACACTACGAAATAACACTTTGCAGAGTTAGATAAACACGTAATATAAAAGTATCTACCTAGGGGTAGCTTTATACATACATAAACTGGCCGTATTACTTATTATAATTTAGGACAACATTCGTAGACATACAATGTACACACGGCTACATATTATCAAGTTATACATTACCAATATAAGCGACCTCTCATTGTATGGAAATCCTAAACAACGCGGGATCAGCTTATACTGGAAATGTATAGCTTGATATGTAGCCGCGTGTACCTACATAATAATATTTTAAATGATACCACTTATAAAATGTTAGTAAATAAATTACACTCCACAATAACACATAAATATCACTATTATTTGTACCAACCACTCCAATTTACGTAACAGTCTAATACATATTATACAAATTTTGTACCTATCTAGTTTCACACTTACACTATCCTACATTAATATCTCAGATATATTCAACATCACAAAATATTTTAAAAATAAATACCTATACTTGCTTTACAAGCTGTTTTTTTATCACTACAGTGATATACAAAATAGTATTATAGATGACTGTGGCATTAGACTCGGTTGTCCAGTAAGCTAAAGTTAATGGACAATCGAATCCAGTGTCATCTTTAGCGCTAAGTTCTCGGATACGACTTAGCGTTTGAGCGTTGACTGATCTGACAAGGGAAAGATATCGATAAAAAATCGATTGGATTCAACTCGCTGCTAATGCTGCCGATATACATATTGATTGAGCAACTGCCATTGAAGTTTTTGTTGCAAATTTTTCTGCATGATAAGTATCTTAGGTAACATAACAAAATAAAAAAAATATGTACGCAGTAAATAATTGTAAACAAACCAAATATAAAATAAAAAAATATCAATAAATATAGTCACTGTATAAAATAATAAACATATATAATTTCATTCTTTCATATCAACTTAATTTATGGAAGTAGAAATTATATTCAAATACAGTTGGATAAAAAGGATTTTTCTACGTCTTGGAGTTGTAACAACGTTGTAAAATATAACATGGGAAGCAATACCATGCAATATTGATATAAATAAATCAGTCCATATATCACGTACAAACGAATAAAAATATAAAGCTATAGGATTACATTACAGAAAAGTAGTTTGATAAAGATCTTATATAAAAAAAATATCTGGGGAAATAGTTTGAGTTACTTGAATAGAGATGGCGTCGCAGACGCAGTTATTCATTAAATTTTGCGTACTTTCCTACTAGACACTATGAAAGTGCGCTCGCGCCTTTATTCGCCTTTCGACTATATGCTTCGTATTTATAATAATATTCAAAGTTTAACTTAACAATTTTCAATTTGACTTACCTATCAGATGAAGAAATGAGATTCACGAGGGTTTAGTTAGGTACATAAGTTTGCGAAATATACAAAAAATAAGTAAACACGCTTTAAGTTAGAGTTTGCAAAAAACCGAACGAACTAGTTAGAGCTCTCGATAAGAATGCAGCGCTATTATAGGTTACCGCTGTGATGGCGTGATAAGTTTTACCAATCACAAGGCTTCGTTCCTATCGAGCTCGAATTCGTTCATATACGCTTCGTTTTCTGTAACTGCCTTGTACTAAACGTAGTAATATTTTTGCGTATTTTACACTACAAACTGATTTTCTACAAGTTTTCAATTTTATGTAGAGTTTTATTACCAATCGAAATTCGTCATCGTCGTTAATAAAAAGGAAATTTTAAAATGTTACCTACCTAAGTTGCAAACTTCATCAAACTTTTATGTCTTCTAATCGCGTTTTTCGTTGATAAGGAAACGTGCATTATGAAACGCAATGCGATAAGGTCATCACGTAGAGTAGGTAGATTAAACAAATTTAATCAGCCTTTACAAACCACCTTTCCATTTAATTCATTCAGATCCAACCTTGAAAGTAAAGTGACTAGATTGCAAGATTGTCGTCTTTTTTGTATGGATGTTTTATTGTAATGTATGGTACTCCCAACTCGAATTCGTTGATGGGCCAATATTTGAGTTGTGGTTTCTGTTCGGGCCTCTCCTCTGAGACGTTGAAGTATGCGAAGAGCACGAGGGCTGTATAGCTGGCGATGAAGATGAGTATGTGCCATACTCCGTGCATGTAGGGGAAGTCGATGGACAGCCACGCATCGCAGAACATGCGGTCGATGATCCAACAGAACATTGCTAGCAGCGATACGGCGACGCAGCGTATGCCGAGCCGATATACACGCGCGCATTTTACCCTGAAACAGGAAGAAAATGCTATGTTAGCCAAATTCTACGCAGACAAGCTGACGCGCTTCATATTGAACAACATACGTGTAAGCGCAAGAGATCCAGATTTGGACTCCAGCCTCTAATAGAATGTTTTTCTTTCCATAAAATTACAACGGTACTCTCTCTTAACCCACCCGGTATTATAAACCAGGGCCTCATAATTTGCCATTGAAACCGACCAATCCTTCGATCAATAACTATTATTGATCGAAGGACCAATCTAAAAGATTGAACGCACCACTATTTTTTTATTTTTATATTATAGCAAGGCAAACGAGCAAGTGGGTCACCCGATGGTAAGTGATCACCGCCGCCCATGGACACTCGCAGCAACAGAGGAGCCGTAAGTGCATTGCCGGCTTTTAAGAAAGGAATAGGCTAGCTTCTTGAAGATTACCATGTCATACAAGATGCGCAGGATACGCCTCATATAATTGAAGGCGATAGGCCCATATAAAATATCGCCTAGCTTTACGAAGGACGCCCAGCTTTTTAGAGGCCTACTTGTCCTTGTTTTCCAAATCACCGTGAAATTTGACGTCACTCTCGAGGTCGGCGCCAAGAATCTCAACACTCGGCATGATATCAAGGGGAGTGCCCTGAACTTGAGGAGGTAAGGAAAAGGGAGCCTTTTTGGCAGAAAACACACAAGCTTGTGTCTTTAGGGGTTGAAATAAACTAAGTTGAGATATCCCCAGTTTGAGACTTGGTCTGGTTTTGTCTCAATTTTAGACACCAGATTGCTCCAACCCTTAACGCCCGAGAAATATTGCAGTGACTAAACTAAGAGGCATCTGCCGTACTGTTATCTGTAGTAAATTTCATTGCTTTGTTAAATATTATTGATATGCAGAAGAATCAGGGTTGGAGAAAGCACACAACCTTGTGGGACAAAAATCTGACAGTCGGATTTACAGGTTCTAACGGTGCATAGTCTCTAAACAAACATAGATATTACTTACAAGTTTAGCTCTTTATACATGAATCCAAGTGCAGGTAAGGACAGACTCATCAAAGCGAAGGCATTCGCTGCCGGGTGCATCACGAGGAAGCCAGTTGACAGAACTGATGCTATACAACAGTACACCGCCAACAAACGTCTGAAATAAAAAAATGTATATATATTATTATTTTTAACGTATAATATGAAGGAGTAAAATCAAAGCCTGCAACAAGTGGTTTCTCGAAGCTCTATAACATTGGAGATAGGTTTTGGCGGGAATATTAAATTGGCGGTCGTCTAGCAAATGCGACAGTCCATACTTGCAGTTCAAAGCGATAACGCGAGATCAGGATACGTAATTAAAATAGACATTGTTCTAGTATTATTTTTGTTTTTGTTTGATGGTATTAGCCCAGCTTCAATATTACCGTTCGATCAATAAATAGTAGATACTACTATTGATCGAAGATATTACCCCAACGCATCTCACATATACAATAATTTTGTCATCCAAATAAAGTAGAAATTAGCGTTACATATTTGAAGACGTTCATTAATTTTAAATTGAAAGAAAGGAAAAGCTTAATATAATCTGCCTCGTCATTGCATTGGAACATACAAATTCTATTTAATTAGCCAACAGAATAATCATGTCACAGGGCAGGTACGCAACGATTTTGAACGGGAATATATTGTAACAGTGATTTTATGTAAAAGATCAGTAGGTAATACTGTAATAATGCGAGATGGCAGGATAAACCTGTGGACGTAGTAAAATGTTCTAGCAAATGCTGAGGTGGTGCCATTTCGGAGTTAGACGGACAACAAGAATCTTCGTTTCTTTTCTCATTTTTATTTAATTTTTATTGTTATTTTATATTTTGTCTGTGCAATTTTTGCATAAAAATCTTTCTTTCTTTAGTAATTTGCGATCTATAAAATCAATGTGACGAAGCTGCTAGCTAGCATCTATTAGGTATGTATTAAAAATAAAACTTGACAACCTTAACATATCCTGTTGCAGTTCTCTATTTTTTAAAGGCGCAAGAGATTGTAACTTTGTTTGTGGTAACAGTTGGACAATGAAAACCGCCCTTACTACCTACGTAATAGGCGCGTAACGTTAACTGCTTCCTAAGTGAAACTTGAATGAATGTAAACGAACATGTGATCTTTTATTTGACTCTTGAAGTTTTGTTTGGCTACTTGGTTGCTTTTTTTACATGACATTATCAGTTAACCTACGAAGCTATCACTGCTCGACCGGAGAATGATGGCAAGCGGAAGCTAAAGCCGTCTAACAAATAAAAATAAGACTACAAACTTATATTTCAATGTAACTATTTGAACGATTAAAAAACTGCTTCTAAAAAGTAGTAATAATTTGAGCGACTAATTGGGACGTATTACGTACATCTACACGCTCAAACGTAACTATACCATTGTGTAGAAGATAATTAAATGAATATAAGATAACGATTTATTATATCGCAGGAAAGAAGAAAAGAACTATGCATCACAAAGTTATACAATTGGCGGTCTTAATTGAATGTGATCTCTTCCAGACCACCCTTTCGTATATATTCGTCTGCAATTTTGCTCAGTTTTGAATTCATATATTTTTGTTGGAACATACTTTGTGAAATTATTACATACTAAACAATACGTACACTTGGTGAAGTTCTACCTATTTCAAAAGAATAATAAATATGTGAGAATTTAAATGAACTCTATAAAATGACGTCGCACAATAGGTAACGACTAAGAACTCAATTCGTACTTATACATGGGTAGTTGATCTAGTTATAAGTTGACTGCACGTGTGACTCAGCGGTTAAAGACAGCCACTTCGTGTCCCGGGTTCAATTCCCGCGCAGGATAACTATTTGTGTGACCCATAAATAGTTCTCCTAAGTCTGGATGTACTTCGTGTCCGTCAATTACATGTTTGTAAAGTACCCCGCGACACAGGGATTAATTAATCAAATGCAGGCTTGTCTTAAAAAAAAGTTCGCTTATCAAATTTAAGGTTTGTAACACATTACGCTTACAAGCTAGATGGCAACTAGAGGTCGTTTTGTCCATTAAGTACGCAGGTTAGTAAGTATGGAAGCCTATTAAGACCAATAAAAATATGTACTTATACGTGGATACAGTTTTTAATAAACATTCTACGGAAAATAGAAAAATTTCAAGTATGTTACCTACTCATTAGGATTATAACTAGACGCTGATTCCATAGAAACCTATAAAGATCAATAATACTGAGGAAAAAACCATATCACGCTCGAAAAATAAGAAATACCTACCAAAGCCAAAATTACGCTCATTGATTGTTTAAATTTATACCTGTGGTAAATTTATAGATACATGTACACAAGTGTACATGAAATAAAATATGTAGGTATTCTTTATTCTACTTCCAACTATCGAAAGGTAAATACTCTGCATTTTATTACCTAGGTTCTGCCATCAACTTGTAAGTAGGTACCAGTGTAGCGTCGCGTCGAAGCAAAACTATACAGTACAGTAACGTAGAAAATGGTCGAAATTCAAGGAGCTCTATTAACCAATTAAAGCCAATAACTTGCAAAATACACAAAAGATTGCCTTTCCGTACTAAAATATCGATCAGCCGACTCATTTTCAATGATGAACCAAAATTATTGTTTCTTTTTTCACAAATCAATTCAGACATTCGCTGAGTTTGTTTCGCTGAGTCTTCTCAGTTGGGGCGCATTGGATCCGGTGGTAGCATTAAAGCGCGACCGTCGTTATAAACACAAGGTCCGCCATAATAATAACATTTAATTCGTACCTTAATATAGACAGAACCATTCAGACAATATGTTGTAAAAATTAAACCTTTATATAGTTTCGATAATTAAACCTACACATGATCCTTGACAATAACTTAATTTAAGTTAGTTAAATATCGTTAGTATTATAAAATAAATCTTATTGTAAATTATTTCCTACAATCCGTGTATCTAAATATCTATATGTACCTAGAAATAATTGTAAATTAATTATATATATATATATTTTTTTTATATATTTTTATACCACAAACATGTTCTGACTATTTACAAGCGCTTTTTTAAAGTCTATGTGAATAAAAAAATATATGAATGTGTGGAAATATGGATGCTGGTTACTCTTCCACACAAACACTACGGCACGGATTTCGATGAAATTTTGTAATAATATAGCTTGTATATCCGAATAACAAATAGGCTATAAATTTATTAAGTTTGATGGGGGTGAAACAACGGGGCACCTCTAAATTCAAATTCTATAAATTCAATATCGATCCGATTCCTTATTGTAGGTGTCGAATACATGTGCAGTGTTAATATTGGTGTGCGTCACGATTGCTCCGCCACGTTATCCAAACAGAAAAAGAAATCGCTATATTTTTTGTCAAAATTAGTCAAAATCGAAAGGAACAAACAAAAACTTTGTCAAAGCAGAAATAAAGAAGTTACAGGGGTTTTAAGTTGGCCGCGCGAACGTAACGTGCACGATTGCGCGGCCATGGAGATCTCAGTAACTACTTGGGATAGAGATCTAAATCTTTTTGTTAATTGAACATTTCATTTGTCAACAATTGTCAAAAAAAGAATTATAAGCCTTAGATAAATATTTCACGAAATATTCACCTTGGAAGTTATGGCCGCGCAATCGTGCACTTGATGTTTCTTTAATCTCGATTATTTCTTCAAAACTAAAGATGTCATGCAGTAAAACTGTTACTAGAAGAAAGGTTTTAATATGTCAAAAGTACCGAAAGCATTGAATGCCACCAAAGTTTATTTGAACTGACGAAATCAAGGCAAAACAAAAGTTACGTGGCCGCGCAATCGTAACGTTACTTTGAACGCTGATATCTCATTATCTATAATTGTTAAGATTTCGGTGTTAATATTCATTTATTCGTAATATTAACCGAACCAGATTGACATAGCGTTTTACCCTCAGGACAATTTTCTACGCGTGTAATCAAAAAAATGATGATATGTCTTATAATGTTCGAGCAGAGTGACCATAATTTCTCTTAATTATGGGGATATCTTTTGCGCTACTGGACGAAAATGTACCTGTTAGGAATAATTGTTGGAGAATTGGCTAAAATAAAAGAGTTTAATGCACTTTCCTTTTTCCGTTTGTCAAGCGACTTTTATGTTTAGTTGTGTATTGACGAGTTATAATTTTATCAATGAAACAGTAATAGTAATGGCAACAGTATTTCTTGAGCTGGAGTTTCGACCATTTACGTAAAATCGATAAAGTAAGTATAATTATTACTAATTCGCTGTGTGGTGACGTCGTAGAATATCATCACCCCATCTCATCCCGTGGGGGGGCTAGAAATCGTCCCGAGGGAAAACCTACCAGAGAACGGGCAGCAGCGTTTTTCTGTGAACTTTGCGGAGGATTTTGACCGACAGTGGACGTAATTTGGCTGACATGGTGAAGTATAATGTTTTTACGGTCATAAATTATACGAAATATGACGTCCCACATTTGGTTCCTAATTTAATATGTATTGCAAATTAGGAGTCATATTTTCGTGGGTTAGTAATGCTAGAAATATAAAATAGAAATGTACATAATTCGAAACATAAATTGTCTCTTAAAATGAAAATAAATAAATTGCTATTCCACAGGTAGAGTCCCTCCGTTCGAGTCAGTTCTAAAATCATCACACGTAGATTTGAGTTCATAATTGTTATATTACTGCCTATTAACCGAACACATCTTCAATTCTTTCCTTTTTTTTCTTTTCGTTTTTAAAAGACAACGCCCACACTTGGGAATCTAATCCCTGTGTCGCGGGGTCCTTTACAAACATATAATAGACTAGCTGTGCCCCGCGGTTTTACCCGCGTTAAATTTTATAAATTATCACAACCCCTCCCCCGTAGGTGATAGCGTGATAATATAGCCTTTATGTTAACCCGACCTCTTAGTAATATTCATGCAAAATTTGAAGTAAATCCATGAAGTACTTTTTGAGTTTAGCCCGGACATACATACAGACAAACAGACAAAAATTCTAAAAACTATTTTTTTGCTTCGATGTCGATTGTAGATCACACCCCAAGTATTCTTTTTAAATAACATTCAATGTACATTTTTGACATTCCTACGATTTTATTATATGTACTAGCTGTGCCCCGCGGTTTTACCCGCGTTAAATTTTATAAATTATCACAGCCCCTCCTCCGTAGATGATAGCGTGATAATATGTAGCCTATATGTTGACCCGACCTCTTAGTAATATTCATGCAAAATTTGAAGTAAATCCATGCAGTACTTTTTGAGTTTAGCCCGGACATACATACAGACAAACAGATAAACAGACAAAAATTCTAAAAACTATTTTTTTTGCTTCGATGTCGATTGTAGATCACGGCCCAAGTATCCTTTTTAAATAACATTCAATGTACAGTTTTGACATTCCTACGATTTTATTATAGGTATAGATATAGATAAATTACTGGAGTACAAGCAGCAATGTCGCTTCATGTGGTGAAAACAGAACAAAGTTCCATTTTTTGGCCTTGTTTTGTATGGCATTATTTGAACATGTGTATAAAAGAAAAGAATATTGTATTGAACTGTCTTATCTTAGCCAATTCTACAATAATTATTCCTAACAGGTACATTTTCGTCTAGTAGATCAAAATATATCCCCATATTTAACAGAAATTATGGTCACCCTGCTCGAACAATATAAGACATATCATCATTTTTGAGATTACACACGTAGAAAATTGTCCTGAGGTTAAAACGCTATGTCAATCTGATTAGCTTAATATTACGAAGAAATGGATGTCAACACTGAAATCTTAACAATTATATATAATGAGATATCAGCGTTCAAAGTAACGTTACGATTGCGCGGCCACGTAACTTTTGTTTTGCCTTGATTTCGTCAGTTTAAATAAACTTTGGTGGCATTAAATGCTTTCGCTACTTTTGACATATTAAAACCTTTCTTCTAGTAACAGTTTTACTGCATGATATCTTAATTTTTGAAGAAATAATCGAGATTAAAGAAACATCAAGTGCACGATTGCGCGGCCATAACTTCCAAGGTGAATATTTCGTGAAATATTGATCTTAGTCTTAGAATTATTTTTTGACAATTGTTGACAAATGAAATGTTCAATTAACAAAAAGATTTAGATCTCTATCCCAAGTAGTTACTGAGATCTCCATGGCTGCGCAATCGTGCACGTTACGTTCGCGCGGCCAACTTAAAACCCCTGTAACTTCTTTATTTCTGCTTTGACAAAGTTTTGATTTGTTCCTTTCGATTTTGACTAATTTTGACAAAAAATATAGCGATTTCTTTTTCTGTTCGGATAAAGTGGCGGAGCAATCGTGACGCACACTTAATATTGCAGTTCTTGTGAAGCTACTTTTGTTGTCGACCGTACTTATTTACATTATAATTTAAGCGCCTTTTTATATTAATATATGTATATTAAAAATGTAAAGATATGAAATTTATATTACCCATGTGTTTCATGACATGACGCAATGCGCTAAAAGTAGAGCATGGTTATATCATTTATAGTAGTGCTAATTACAAAATAACTAAGTTATTACCTAACGCAAGGCGATGATTTTTGTGTTAATTTATAGTAATGAAGTTTATTTTTAGACCCACATAACAACAACAACAATTGAAGGACCAACAAGTCACATGGTTAAACTCGTCATTACAGTCGGCTACAATGCATAGCATGTTAGAAAGACATTTATGGAGGAAGTTAAAGAGTTTATAATGAATGCAAATACACACAGCCTAGTAATAAAAAAAAACTTGTGTGTACTTATGTACACGCGTTAGAAGTTATACTTCTTAATATACAACTTGAACATAGTTATCAATTTTCATACCACCTAGAACCAACGTCATGCTGTTATTTTTACGATGAGCGCGCACGATGCGCGCGCATCGTAAAAATTCACTCTCATACATTTTCATACCACCTAGAACTAACTTCATGCTGTTATTTTTACGATGCAATTACGATGTAAAAATTCACTCTCATACCACCTAGAACTAACTTCATGCTGTTAAATTTTTTGGTGTCGTTGTGCGCGCGCATCGTAAAAATTCACTCTCATCATTTTTCTCCATCGCGCCAAAAGAAGTATAACTTCAATAATAAAAACTAGATATCGAACTTGTTCGAAATTCGTCCATTAAGGTTCTATTGCGAAAGACTGTAGACATTAAAGACAAATAATAATAATGTGTCCTCAGTTTATAAGTGAGTCGAAAGCAAAATACAGACACTACCGTCTGTATTTTTTTATTGAAATAATTTACCTACTTATAATGCCTATTATATAAATTACTAGGTATCCTTTATTGTGTTTATTTTTTAATCCTTCTCCATATGAATCCGCCCGTGCAATTTTCGTAAAAAGGGGTTCAAAGTTTTTGTTTCACGTACTATTATCACACTAATATTAAAAAGGCGAAAGTTTGTGAGTGTGTATGTTTGTTACTTCTTCACATCTAAACGGCTGGAGCGATTATAATAAAATTTGGTATGGAGTTAACTGACACCCTGGATTAGCATATAGGCAATAATTTATAAAGTTTAATGCGGGTAAGACCGCGGGGCACATAAGTATCAATAAATAAAATAATATCCTCATCGTCTTTTCATGGTGTGCAACTGTTGATCGTAGCTCACAGGAGTAGCAGTGGTGAGTAAAAACATGGGACCAGTACCAAATAGAAATGATCAAATAATGAAACAGCTATAAGGGAGACTAATCATCTGTGCCAGAGGAAGGTATTTTAATGATCATCAGTTACAGTCCGTATGAACTTACCTATTTCCACCTAAAAAATTTGGAAAGTATCGCTTTGGTAAGAACATCGCGAATGCTGCCATGAAGACCCACAAGATAGCTAACTCATCCATCAGCTGACCTGGAAACAAAATCCTTGTAAGAAATCATTGCAACTAAAACTAATTAATAAGATAAAGAAGCTATAACAGTAAGACTGTCAATGTTTAATTTAATTTGTGGTTCCTGAAAGTATATAATCAACTTAGGTGGTATTCACACATCCACGGAATCTCGGGATACTTTATAATTCAACAAATATCTAAATATCTATGACTAATTTTCTGGTATATTAAATGGAAGAATTACAGTTTATTTTAAGGTAAATTAATTATTAATTAATATCTGGGGACAATGTCACACAGATCATCCTAGCCCCAAACTATGCAAAGCTTGTACTATGGGTACCAGGCGACGATATACATACTTATATAGATAGATAAATACTTATATACATAGAGAACATCCATGACTCAGAAACAAATATTCGTGCTCATCACACAAATATTTGCACTTACCGGGATTCGAACCCAGGACCACCAGCTTCGTAGGCAGGAGCACTACCAACTAGGCTACGGTGACCGTCAAATAAAAAAAACCTGTATTTTTTAACCTTACTTAATGCTATTTTTAGTTACCTTAGCTAGTTTTTACTACTACTTATTAAACATTTTAGTTAAAATATATAAAACTAATTATAAATAAGCAGTGTTGCACTTTTATTTATTAATTATTACATTAATTACACGTCGACATAGATTAGTCATACTTATGTTAAGTATGAATAATCTGTGTTAGAGGTTGTTAGGGGAATGAAGTTCGCTGGGTCAGCAAGTAAAAAATATAAAAATTAAATCCACCATTGCCATTCATAATGTAATAATGTACAGACGCCAGCACATCTAGCTACCCCATTCTGACAAATTCATTTTATAATTTTCAACTTTATCACAAAAGCATAAGGTTAACTTTCAATTGGGGGAATTTGACAGATTGTGGTAGCTTGATGTGCTGGCGTCTGTAAATAACAAAATAGTCTTTGTAAACTTTACAGAGCTGTGAATCTGAGAAAGAGAGGACATCTTTAGTTGTAACAAGTTATGGCTAATGCTGATGTAAAATAAGAGATTTGTTAGAATGTGTTGACTAACTACGTGCCTGGTGATCATAATAACTGATGGGCCAGTAGGCATGGTTAGTAGATACTTGCTTTTCATGCCGCAGGTTGTGGGTTTGATTTCCACCCAGGGGCTCTACCATCTACATCACCGAACATTGATTTCTTAAATTACGTTCAAATAAATAAAGCGTAAAAATGACTTAATCAATCGTTAAATCGGCTTCAACGTTGACAATTGATTCCGGACCTTTTATGATGTCACATGTGCTCATGGAAGCCGATTTAACGATTGATTAAGTCACGTTTAACCTTTATTTATTTGAACGCCATTCACGAAAACGATGTTCGGCGACTTAGCCGGTAGAGCCCCAGGACAGATATTTGTGTACATGAACATGTATGTTTGTCCTGAGTCTGGATGTAATTATCTATATAAGTATGTATTTACAAAGAAAAGTAGAACATGCAGTTTATTAATTATCTGGTTTCCATAGTACAAGCTCTGCTTAGTTTGGGATCAGATGGCTGTGTGTAAATAATGTCCATTCTATGTATGCTCGTTTCATTTCATAAAAGCTGTATTAGAAAGAGATGTGATGATGTTATTATTAATTTAGTTGAGTAAATGATACAATTTCGAGCACTAACTGCCACTTGTTGAATGGTAAGGTACTGACTGACCTTGGAAACAGTGAACAAATATGAAAATTATATACTCATTACTTATATTAATAATTTTCTTGTATTACAGATAATAAGTAATGAAGACAGTTTCATGGTTAAATAGATAGTATAATAATGTGTGTAGTAAGCTACATTCTATTAATATTCTATACATTAGTTACACAAAAACAACCAATAACCATTTGTAATGATCTCAGCTTAAAAAATGCATAGAATACAAGTTTTCTTTATTAAAATAAAACAGTTTAGTACCATGTAACATACATAAATTCTAATTTGCTGGCTAGTTTTGTTATTGTGATAGCCTCTGTCTGTATCAAAATAGGTTTAATACATACTTTGTTGGTTTCACATCATTTTATTTTAAAAGAGAAAAACTACTTAAACATGATTACTCAATAAATGACATATTTACTATAATATTTTACAATGGCTCATTGTGAAGAGCAGAAATAATTGCTATGCCATGCTAGGTTGAAAAAGATTATTTTTTATGAAAAAATATTTACTGTACACTTTTACAATTTTAGGGCACAAAAAACCCTGAAATCCCTGAAAAAACAATTACTATAGAAATACAGTACCTACTAGGGGTATGTTTTTACCTTTTAATAAGCAACCTTGACATTATTCTTAAAAGTAGTTAAATTTATGGCTTTTATTCAGGTTGGTAAATATTGTTAAAAGTAAAACTTAACCATATTAAGCATCTTAAATTTATTTTACCTATACAATTAGTGAGTTTTAATCTTTGACCTGCAGATGCCAGTCCTGGTAGCTAGACGGGTAGTATAGAGCCTATCTAAAATTAAAATAGGCTTAATTTTAGATAGGCTCTATACTACCCGTCTCCACAAAATAAGTAACTCTTTTATGGGGCAATGTATAAGATTCTATAACAAACTTCCCAATGATATTAGAGAATTATCTATGAATAAGTTTAAAAGAATTATTAAAGCCAAATTGTGTAGCATATTACAAAATTTCTGATTATTTAAGTGATAAAATTGCTTGGGATTGAGTTGTTCTGAGTCAACACACATGATTGTAATTAATCTTAAGTATATTTTATTATAAAAAAGGATTCCTACTGAGTTTTCTGGCAGTGTTTCTCAGTAGCTGCCACGTCATGCACTGCACGGTAGGGTAAAAAAATATGACGATTCCACATAAATGTAATTTTTTTACGGAATAAATTATTTTGACTTTGACTATGATTATGACTGATCTGTTAGCCTAATGGCTAGTGACCTGACTGCTAAGCAAGAGGTTGTGGGTTTGATCCCACCCAGGACAACTCTTTGTGTGATGAGCATAGTTAATTGATGTCTGGCTGTGTCTTGATGTAATTTATTTTTAATACTGATGTATTTAGAAATATATAACTATGTTTATCATTTCTCTAGTTGCCATAGTACAAGTTCTGCCTAGTTTGGGTCCAAAATATTTATTGAATACTTGTTGTTCAAAAAAACAGTTCATCCTTAAGACATGCTTAATATGAAGAAGTTTATCTTGCAACATATTTGAAACATAAAGTCTAAAATACTGATGGCAATTCTGTCTTGTACAGTACTAAACTAATTTAAATGACATTACTCTCTCTAATAAAGCAGGTAAGAAGAGGATATACATAGAACTGCCAAACTACTAAAACTGCTTATAAATATATGCACCAGATTTATAACAGCCTGTTGACGAACAGGTTCTAACATGTTGTTCATTTTGTCTCAGATACCTTTGCAAAAAAGAAATCTGATGGTACGAAAGAGGCTTTGTAATTGTCATCAAAACTATGTTGTAATTAGATGCTGTAATGATATTTAAATTAGTTTAGTTTGTATTGAATAGAATCAGGGGCACTGTAGGTGAAAATATTTTTTTATTAATAAATCTTACCAACTAGACTCAATGTGGCATGAAAATACGCAGAGCTTATCCCAACCACCATCAACAGGACCCATAGTAAATTGATTGCTGGATTGAAGAATTTAGAATATTCTTGGAAAAGGTGTATGAGCACAGGTGGAAACAAGAAGAACAGGATGTTGCTGATCTAGAAACAAAAAAAAACAAATATGTTTATTGCTCATGAGTCATGACTAAGGTCCATTAAAATGGAGGCAAATTGGCACTTAAAAGTTCAGTGACCAATTTAAGCATGCATGCATGAAAGATGTATATCTAAAATTTTAATACATTACTACGCGTTACTGTGTTATCACAAAATTGTTCACTGTGCCAATTCCACATTTAAATAGTACATAGTATGACGATGCGGCGTGGTGAGAAAATCCTTTGTTATATAAAAAATATATAGGTACTTTAGAGTCTGAAACAACACTTACGGTATTTACGAATTCCGCTATCATAGGCGAAATCGAATAATTTGATTCACACCAATCCACAGGCGAACTACCACGTTCTAGATGTGACCACATTGTTTTTGTTGTTTTGATTCTTTGTTTACAATCGGAGAAATAAAGCAAATAGGAAAAATAATGACACTACATAACTCAGTGTAATAACACTATCCGTAAAATAAAAATATATATCACGGTCACTTGATTATAATTTTTCAAAAGAAATAAATGTAACTTATTAATAATTTAATCAATTACGATCAATTTTTCGATCACAACACCAAACACACGTCTAAAACCCGCTTCTACTTATTACTAAATTCGAGTATTCGACATTATTGACAGAAATGACAGAATGATATTTATAGACAACTGACAATTGTCTTGATTTGACAGCTAGAGTGTTGCCAGCCATAAAATCGATACCGATATGAATAAAAATAGCGAAAATTCTTCACGAAAATTAGACAACCAGCATTTACTTCAAGACACTTTTGTTTAATATAGTGTCTAGATTTAATGCCTCATAAACAAAGTATTAAGATAATGATGTCTTTACTCACACTTAATCTGGTGACCTTACTCGCATTCAGGATGGGTGAGTTATCAGAGTACATCAGTTTTGGGGGGCAGTTTCGGCAACACAAGTAATTGAGTGACTAAGTTAAAAATATTTTATAGCTTTTCATTGTGCCAAAATATTTCACTTACGGACTGGACGTGACATATTTTGGCATGCTGTACCTATTTGTTTATATTTGTATGTTTCGACTGGACTGTACCTACTAGTGTTTAGTGACTGAATTCGATCCCCACCTGGGACGAATCTTTGTGTGTTGAGTACGCCTATTTGTTATATCTGGGTGTAATCTACCTGTAGGTATGTATTTAGGAATTTATCAGTATCTTTATCAGTTTGGGATCCAATGATGTCAGTTCTTAGTTGTCCTAAGATTTTTTTATGATTATTATTTCTGAACTAAAAATTATTAACATCTTGGAAGGTTTCAACTACTACTACTACCTACTGTATTATCATGGCTTTATAGATTTTTAATATTATAGAGCACTTTTTGGTTATTTAATTTATAAATCATTAGTCAGCTAAACATTCTTATTTCGTGAAATTGAAAGAGTAAAGAACAATTCGCACCTTTAGAATTGTAGTGACCTAATTAGAAAATATGATTTTTTGGGAAACGTTACATAAAGATTTGAACGGTAACATTTTTTGTAATTAATGGTGATGTAGCTTTCTATTCTATGGTCCCGGGTATGACCTTAAACTGCCTCTATCTCTAGAATCGAAAGATTCATCAGAGGCCTACGATAGCATAGTTACTATCAGTACAGGATAGTAACTTAGAGCGGCGGCGGAAAGGTAGGCATAATTATGCATACCAACGGCGGCGCTCACAGGCCAAGTTAGCTGGCTTACTGTACGCTCACCGAGACGCAGGAGACGAGCACCCGTGAGCTATTAGTCCAAACCAGGGAGCATACCTGAAATAAAACCAAGGTGTAATCCGACCCGTGCTGAGGGATCCATGGCCAGAGGGCAATCTGGTCGCTAACGTAGGGTGTCTATGTTGGCGGTCATAGGACACAGCATGGATCCGTCTTACCCCCGTATAGGGCTCTACGAGGGTGGACCGTTTAGTCCCTAATACTCGTGGGAACGCAATGGATACAATTAATTTTAATCCTTCAAATGGCGGCGACGTAGTCCGCCACCCGTCACGTCTCGTTTCCCGGAGAGGCGAAAAGTGGCTAACGGAGAGCCGTTTTGCTACGTTGAATGTGGGAGGAGGAATATAAGGTAAGATGGACGAAGTATGTCAGCTGATAAGTGAAAAGCGGGTCGATGTGTTTTGTGTGAATGAGACTAAGCGGAAAGGGTGTGATACTACAAAACACGGACTATACACGGCGTATTGGTCTGGAGTACCGAACACCACCCGAGCTTGCCAAGGTGTGGGTCTCATTCTTTCCACAAGTATATCTGAGTGTGTGACTGAGTTCGAATGCGTGAATGCAAGAGTGATGTGGTTGAGAATGAAAGTTGGTATGACCCGTATCTTCCTAGTAGGGGTGTACGCTCCTGTAGATATGGGTGCAGTTGTAACACAGCGAGAACAAGAGGAAAGAAAGGCATTCTGGGAGTCCCTGAGAGATGTGTTGCAGTTAAGTCAGTATAATGAAAGAGTAATAATGTTAGGTGATTTTAATGGATGGGTTAGGGTAAAACGTGATGGCTTTGAAAGAGTACTGGGTCAATTCGGCGATGAGAGTGAGAATGAGAATGGATACAGTCTGCTTGAGATATGTCTGGAATGGGGTCTTTGTGTTACAAATGCTATGTTTGAACATAAAAGAACCCATACGTTCACACGAGAGAGGAAAAATGTGAGAAAGAGTATGATTGAGTTCGTGATTGTAACGAACGAAAAGATGTAGTAAACGAAAAGAAAAATGAACAATAGGAAAATTTTGATAGAAGGTTGTCTAAGGATTTTCAGACGAACATTAAGTTTTTCTGGAAATCCGTTAGATCAGTAAGAGGCATAACTCAAACCTCGGAACTGAACTCCATACGAGACCAAGATGGAAATATAGTGAAAGGGGAAGAATGTGTGTTAAAACGTTGGACGGAGTATTTTGAATGAAAGAGGTGTAACAGAGAGTCTTGTATCATTTACATTCCAATAGAGAACCTTTTTTAAAAATCGGGTAAAAAAGGCGATCTTATTTTAGGTCCTGTACAGCTCAATAAAAACTACTTTCTTGGTCCTACTTCACTGTTTCGGTCAGACGTTCGTGGAATAATTTTGACCTTGACTCCATCTTTATGATGAAGGCAGTATGGCTGGTTTTCGTAATGCAAATGTAATTGTACAACTGTGCGCACCCGAATATGTACTAATGTTGTTTCTTACAGATTCCGAAGGCAGGTTATCTAGCAGTCACCGCGAACCCCTTTCAATGAGATCTAAACACAATTCCACTGAGAAATGGGTTCATGTTACTATTGATGAAGCAGTTTTACGTGGCAAGAAGATTCGTGAAGAAAAGCCAATACCACGTCGATTGCGACCTGAATATGACGTGGTCAATATTGATTTTATGACGTCTAATAGATGTGAAAAACCAAAAAGGTGGGTAGGTATTGCTACCAAGCTTCAATAATACTATATAGGATCGTACAAACACACGGTAAACGTTAAATGCTAATATTTTGTCAGTTTCGTAGTTACTTACCAATAAGCAGTATCTAGTGCCGATAACAACAAGACAATTTTCAGTGATTGGCCAAACGCCGTAGAGAGATTTATACACTGGCATGATGATTTCGTAAGTTTATTGGTCAAACACAGAAAAACAGGATTGGCTCGATATTATAGATCGCGATAGCACGTTATTACTATTAAAATAAATAAAATAAAAAAGGTTTTTATTCGCGTAGACTTTAAAAAAGCGCTTGTAAATCGTCAGAACATGTTCGTAGTAATATAATATATAATTAGGTACATATAGATATTTAGGTACACGGATTGTAGGAAATAATTTACAATAAGATTTATTTTATAATAGTTACGATATTTAGCTAACTTAAATTAAGTTATTGTCATGGATCATGTGTACCTACACATGATCCAAATTAATTATCTAAATTTTAGCTATATTTTTGCTACATATTGTGTGAATGGTTCTGTCTATACAACGTGTAACAGAAAGTGTGAACGTAGTTTAAGGGGGTTATAGGGTATCAGGTCGGCTACCTATGAACGAAACTTCAAACAGAAATAATATTTTTTTATTCAACTAGTAATTTATTTTTCTATCGACAACCTAAATCAAGAAGTAAGATTACCGACATTACGAACAACACTAGCAAAATTCAGCGGCAAGGATAATGAACCTTCCGCGAACTCTTTGGGTACTAGTTAGACTGTAAATATAAAGTGTGGTTCTGTACAGTCACATAATTTATTACACGTGATTATTTTAAGATTCAATCAAATGTTTAACTGAATTCGAAGTTTATTTTTGCTCTAAATTTTAAAGGTTTCCTGTAACGACTTTTTAATCATTGATACAAATTTGAAACCTAGGAAAAATCACTTAATTTTTAATTTAATTTAAATTGATATTCCACAAGATGTTGGATCTTGAAAGATATTTAGGTATTGCAGATAGGGCGTCACTAAATAGTAGCACAATAAAACACGTCCGTTCAATACCAAGGTTTAATGGAGGAGAGCGTAGCAAAGACAATGACGTACGTCAGTCATAAAGAAGAGTAAAACCTACATGGCATACATTACACCCTCACTCTTAATCAATACTGACATTACTAAACAAATTTTACAGCTATTAATACACAGTTAATCTATATCAAAACCGTATCTCAACACCGGTTTTTTAATGCGTGTGGAAGTACGCACCGGATGCACTTCCGGATTCACCAGTGGTGCCGGTGCAGGCGGTTCTAGCGCTCCATTAGCTGACCGACCCTCAGGCTCGCTTGCTCCTGGATCTCTCGAACTGTTTAGCCTTGATGGAGATTGACTTTTATCAATTTGTACAACCGGCCCCGGTGGAGGAGCCCCCGGAGTAGGTGAACACGTCCCTGGCTGTGTTTGTGACTCCCGAGAAAGAAAAGGATCATCATTAAACGTACACGGCCATTTCCTCTTAATCTGATCTAAGTGCCTTTTAAGGGGTGGACCGTCTTGTCTACCGATTACGTAATTCCGTGATCCTAGTTTTTGTTGCACATAGCCGCCTAACCACCTTTTCCCTCCCGCATAATCTCTAGTCCACACTGTATCACCAACCTTAAATTCTCTCGGAGTGCCCCCGGCGTATTCTATTTGTTTGCGCTGTGCTGTATGGACTCGATCCTCTAACATCCTAAATCCTTTCAATAGATCTAGCCTCGAGCGCAAACTTCAACAAACACCTGTTGTGCTATGTTCTACATTACGATATGCCATCAAATAACACTGTAACGCTGCACCTAAATCGCTTTGATCGCGTAATGACTTTTTGATTGCCCTTTTACACAACTTAACAGCGCCTTCTGCCGCTCCATTCGATGCCGGGTGGTATATTGGTGCGAACGTCAGCTTTATACCATTATTGCTCATAAACTCCGCATATTCCCTACTCGAGAACGGTGGGCCATTATCGGATACCACTTCTTTTGGTAAGCCAAATCTAGCAAAAGTTTCTCTCAAAACTTTGATTACCGCGCCCGCTGTAGTTCTCTCCATTAGAAACGCCTCAATCCATTTTGTAGTCGAGTCAATTAATATTAAAAATGTATTACCATGCAACGGGCCTAAAAAATCTATATGTAACCGCGACCATGGTTCAGTGACATACGGCCACGGCTGGGGCGGCGCGCGCGGCGGTGCCGGCGCTTCGGCTGTGCACGTGCACCTGCACCCGCGGCAAGCCTGCTCGATGTCCGCGTCAACCCCGGGCCACCACAAAATGCTGCGGGCCATACTCTTCATCTTAACGATCCCCAAGTGCCCTACGTGTAACTCTTTTAATAATAATTCTCTTAAATCACTAGGAACAACTATTCTATAGCCCCATACTACACATCCCATATCCAAATATAGCTCATTACGACGTATAAAATACGGTTTAATCTTTTCATCTGGACAAACACTTGGCCAGCCTGTCTGACAAAATAGAAGTACCTTTTTTAAGATTTCGTCTCGTTTTGTACTATCTTGTACGGTCTACCTAGTAATGGGTAAGAAATTTTGAATAAAATTAATATACGTCAACTCCGTACTAAGGCGGCTCTCTGGCTCTACCGGTAGCCGAGATAAAGCATCCGCTGCGTTTCGTTCACTACGCACAAACTCTATATCATAATTATACCCCGCTAAAATGACTGCCCAGCGTTGTAAACGGCTCGCTGCCATAATTGGTATCCCCGCTTTATCACCGAATATTGTCACCAATGGTTTGTGGTCAGTTCTAAGTATAAACTTTCTGCCGTATAAATATTGGTGAAACTTTCTAACCCCATAAATAATAGCTAGCCCTTCTCTTTCTATTTGCGAATATGACTTCTCCGCGGAGTTAAGGACCCGCGACGCGTAAGCAATAGGCCACTCGCCTCCTGGCGTCAGGTGCGATATGACTGCACCCACCCCCACACTGCTCGCGTCCGTAGTCAGCACAAGTGGGAGGTCAGGCGCGTAGTGTACCAAGACCTCACTTGACATTAATTTTTTTTTATCATTTCAAACGCGTCATTACGTTCATTGTTCCATTCAAACTTAACTTCTTTTCTTAATAATACATACAACGGCGCTAAAATCGTGCTAATATTAGGGACGAATTTGGCATAGTACATAACTAGCCCCAAAAACGAGCGCAATTCCGATACGTTCGTGGGTACGGGTGCCTTCCTAATTGCTTCTATTTTGTCTTGGCAAGTGTGCACTCCTTGTTTATCAATTAGATAACCAAGATAAGTAACAGCTTTAGAAAAAAAAATACACTTGTCTTTCTTAATTTTAAGACCATATTTCTGAAGTCTTCTGAAAACCTCATTAAGGGTGGCCATATGTGACTGATCATCGGTTCCTGTAATGATCAAATCGTCTAAAAAAATTCCTACTCGGGGCATATCCGCAAAGAGTTGTTCTAATTTTCTCTGAAAAATCCCCGGACTCGAAGCCAAACCGTAAATTAACCTATTGTACATGAATAGCCCCTTGTGGGTATTGATAACCGTGTACTTTTTGGACTCCTCATTAAGCTCTAACTGTGCGTACGCTTGTGATAAGTCCAGCTTAGTAAATTTCTCCCCACCATGCAATTTAGCTAACAAGTCTTCCACTCTCGGTAACGGAAAACGATCCACCTCCAAGCACTTATTCAAAGTAAGTTTGAAATCTCCACATATCCTTATAGTTCCATCTTTTTTCATCACCGGAACGATCGGTGTGGCCCAGTCGGACGTGGTCACCGGCGTTATTACTCCATCACTCACCAGCGCGTCGAGCGCGCGCTCCACCGGGTCGCGTAACGCGTAGGCTAGGGGGCGAGCGCGCATGAACACCGGCCGCGCCTCCGGCCGCAAGTGAAAGCCCACTGTGCCTCCGGTGAATCTCCCCAGTCCATCAGCAAACACGTCACAAAATCTGGAACTGAATTCCCCAATGTCAAATAATTTTTCAGATTCCTTTAAATTATTACAGATTACCGGTACATTAATTCCTAACTCATACAACCATTGTCTGCCTAATAAAGATGTTTTTCCACAGTTAATTATGTACAAATCTAATATCTTACTCACAGTTCCGTATTTCACCCAAGTTGTTATTTTTCCTACTGGTTTTACACTCTCTCCGGTATAGTATCGTAAAATTAAATCACTCTTAGCTATTTTACATTCACTCAATAATTTTTTATAAACCTAGTAACTAACACAAGAAATCGCGCTCCCTGTGTCTACTTCCATAGTGATCATTTTACCATTAACGTGAACACAAATGGTGTATGGTCTAAAACGATTTAAATTATTAGTCTCTATAGAAAAATTATTTACCTCGTCACTTAGACCTCCATCACTATTCTCATACACAACCTTCTCATCTAACATATTGTGCATCGTTATTCCGTTCCTTAATTTAGGGCACATCTTCTTCAAATGACCTTCCCGATTGCACACCCGACAAACGTATGTCTTGTACTTGCAAGTATTGGCGTCGTGATGACCTCCACATACTCCACATACGTGTTTGTACACCTTGCTAATGGATGTGGAGCGATTCCTGTCGCCAATCCTCCTGCTACCCGCTCTGCCTGTGCCACTTGTACCACCGCCTAGCTCGAGCGCTGAATCACGCGGCCAACGCTTGATAACGCTACTGCGGTCCGTACGAGCTCGCTGACCCGATGATGAAGTCGATGCCATCTGATGCAACTCCGACCTGGGTATATCCATCGTCCTACCCTTAGTACGGCTATCCACCATCGCTGCATCAATCTCCGCGGTTTCCATGCTCACCGCTAGCTTGAAAGCCTTCTGAAGCTCGATATCGTCCTCCGTAAATAGCCTCTGCCTAATTGTGTCACTCGCCAAGCCACAAACGAATTGATCTCTCAAGTTATCTTTTAAACCTTCACCAACGAATCTGCAATCTTTGGACATTTTTTTTAATTCTGTCATATAATCCGCTATACTTTCGTCACTTTTTTGTAACCGTTGCCTAAACTTAAACCGCTCTGCCATCAGACTCGGTTTAGGCTGCAAATGTCCTCGCATAACATTTACAAGGTCACCGAAGGTCTTCGTTGCAGGTTTGTCCGGTATACACAAATTGACCATAAGTTCGTATGCTTCACTGCCGATCAGCGTTATCAACGTAGGAACTTTCATCTCCAATTTGACATCGTTCACAATAAAATATTGCTCCAAACGGTCTACATAATGGTCCCAATTGTCTTTGCTGATGCCAAACGGGCCGATCTTACCCAACGACATTTTGTATACGAAATTATGAATTTACACTACCGGAACTTGTTTTTAATATCCACGCGTGTGTTTTTTTTACTGTTCGTCGCCACTGAAAGATATTTAGGTATTGCAGATAGGGCGTCACTAAATAGTAGCACAATAAAACACGTCCGTTCAATACCAAGGTTTAATGGAGGAGAGCGTAGCAAAGACAATGACGTACGTCAGTCATAAAGAAGAGTAAAACCTACATGGCATACATTACAGATCTAAGAGAAATAAATAATTTAATTGACTTATGTAACTGTAGATATTTTTTTGTGTGTTAAATAGTAAGAATATTTTTTCTTTCGGTATGTGAATTTAATCGGGCCGGAAAGGAATAGGTACTTAATTATTAACCATACAAACTAACCAGATAACACACACATGCGGTAAGACTTAACAGAATAAATTAAGAAAAAATGTGAATAATGTACTAGGCTCATATGAACATTATGGGACATTTCGAATTCCGTCCTGATTATATCCAAAGGAACTCTAATATGGCGGCAAAATCAAAGGGTTGATGTAGGTAAATAAATATCTTTTAATATTCATCAAAGCGAGCCGCGCGCGCCGTTGTTACGGTGGCGGCGCTTTTGAGTGGACTCAAAGACGCCGCCAAAGGGGCCGCGTTCAAAGAAAGCCGCCAAATTCTGCAAATATTGTGCATTTTTTACTTATTTAAAAATATTAAAATCATCAGTTGTTCGTAAACTGCAGCTGTCTATTTAGGTCGTGGTTAGTTACTAAATCGTCTAAAATGTCGTTTAGTAATGAGTAAAGTGTTCCGCGAAATCCTTAACTAAGTATGTCTTCTTCTTCTTTTTATAAATGGCAATTAGTGCCGATGTCGACAATTCTGCCAATGTCAAATTGTGAAATGGGAAAACGTGAAAATAAATTAATTCAATTTTAACGACACTAAATTGGTAACACTAATTGTGTATCTTGCTGAGTGTTATAACACTGGAATAGAGATAATAATGATGATACATAATATAAATATGAACATGAATATTTGTTAAAGTATTAGAAATATGCCACTACAAAATTCATCTATACTTACCTACAATTTGATGCTAAGTAAGTATGTCGTTTAGTGATCGTAATAATTTTGAAAATTTCGTGCATTTATCTATGAAAGAATAGCCTCAGACGTGCACTTCGTGATGATGAGGATTCATAGGTCACAGGATTTAAGGCTGTTTAATTACGAGGAACCTATGTCGTGAAGGGTAAAGTGTCGCGATGGAGGCCACGCCTCTTTATAACTAAGAAACATGAAAGCTTTACGATTCAATGAATATGTTGTACATGAGAGAGACTCGTGTTAGTTGGCTAGTCTTAGAGTTAAGCTTTCGGCGTCGGTACCGATTTTAGTGAACGTGAAATAATGAAATTCTTCCATCAGTACTGAAAACAACTTTAACTAGAAGTTAAAACTATAAAAAGATTCTCGTAATGTGTTTGTGTATCACGTACCTATACGATGTAAAGTATCTAATAGCTATTCAGCAGTGCTAGAAATCAAAACATAACTCGAAATTAAAGCAAAATATCTGTAGTGAGTGCAATCGCAATCAAACTACCAGGCGTGCATCGAAACACAGAGGTAGGTACAGTCAAACAGTTTCTAGCGTAAACCAGAATCAGCTGTGCTGTGTTATTACGGATGTTCGTTATATCGATAAAAATACTTGTCGATATATTGAATGGTATATATTATTTTACGATCAAGATTAAAATGATGATATTTCGGTATGAGATTTTGTATATAAGTAGGCTTAAGGAGACCGTACCTATATGCCCCTTAAGTTACGTTCACTCTTTCTGTTACACGTTGTATTAAAGTACGAATTAAATGTTATTATTATGGCGGACCTTGTGTTTATAACGACGGTCGCGCTTTAATGCTACCACCGGATCTAATGCGCCCCAACTGAGAAGACCCAGCGAAACAAACTCAGCGGGTGTCTCTACTACCAGTTTCAACGCGTTATTATATCACTACCTACCATAGTACAATGGTATCGAGACTGATTTGATCAATCACCATGCTAGCAATCACAGACTCCTGTTTTTCTGATATTTCATTGGTTAAACGCTACATAAATTCCTTAAGGCTTATGGTAGGTGTGGATAAATTGTCACATAAGGAAATACCTATCTTTATGCTCACAACATAAGTATTTCTCTTTCACCCTGTCCCTTTCTAATATATATGAGTGTGTTTGAACCCGTAATAATTAAGTAGACTTCGTGCAGACGAGCATAGCGCGCAGCCGATTTTATAACTTCTAAATACTGAACGCATGGAAATTATTTGCTATCCTACAATAAATATCAGAGAAATGAAAACTGCAGCATGAATAGTAGATACTTAATCCAAACTTAGGCAACAATATTTTATTTTTATTACTAGGGTTATAGTAGGTACCTACTACTTAAATATATTACAGAGAGACAATAGTAAAATCACATGAGCGACAAAAGAGTAATAATAGGGCTTCGTTTCTGAGTGGAGTCTGCTGACCACACACGTTATTTGAAATTTAACAAAGATTTTCAGTTCTTTACTTACTGCATTCGTCCGAATGGGCATTAAAAGATCATGCAATACTAACTTTATGCTAGTAACACAGAGAACAAGTATGAAAAACGCGTAGGTACTTAGAAGATAAATTTGGAGGGATTTAAACGGACAATGCTATAATTATTGCAAAATAAATAAAAACTCTATAATGTTGTAATAAGAGCTAGAACCTATGAATTATGACATCCAATATGACAGGTTAAGGGTTATAACGTAAAAGTAAGGAAAGTACAATTAAAATGTGTAGATCCTGTTAAACACTCACTAAACTGGCACGGACACCGAACGAATACACCGGAAAAACTATGGCGCTCCAATTTCTATTTAACATGACACATGATTGCACTGCGTCGCCGGATAATGAGGCAGCCCTCGCCTGTAACAATACTTACAAATAATTCAATACTTTGTGTTTAACCACAGGTCCACAACTAACAAGACAAATCCATGTAGTCCAGAGTGTATGCCCCTATATATAAGGCCGTCTTCTTCAATTTTATTGCCGAGTACAACAGCCACTTCCAGACCGCACACTCCGAAAAAGAAACGTTTGAAGAAATGCGCAGTAAGAATAGCAGAGCTTGCTGTCCCAAGTAAACGACAGTTTATCGATACTTGGAGGAACAAATCGTATATATTGCCAGATTTTATGGTACCTAAGTATATTATTAATCGAAGTTCAGCTTAGAATACACACATTTCAAGGGATAATGTAAAAATTTTATACAAGCAGCCTTTAGGCTGATCATATTTAAAAAAGTAAACAATACCTTGCGCATTCAATATAGTAATGCCTAAGGGCGATTTTTGGGGCTTACCTTACTGGAGTGCATCAGGCATGATCACTGATTGCACACAAAGAGGATTATTTTGCGATAATGCGTAGGTAAATAATTCATCAAGGGAAAGCACCAACAGCATCTTGAAGGTTATTGTCCGAGAGGCTAGATGGACCCTTAATAAGTAGGTTTATCATATACATATTTAATATAAAGTTTTTTATTTTAACTTTTAACACTGTTTTCATGAATAAAAGTAGAACAATAACATCCTTATATTTTTTCAGGTGGATCGATTAAAACAACACGTGCTTGATCAACGACCAGTTGTGCAAATATCAGATGCCATAAATTGTTTTCAAAGACGAAGACACCAGTCACCAACTAGGTATGACCTACGCTGGCTGCACAGCGCCACTGATACTATCTATTCTTGTCATCAACGTGATCACGATGTCAGCCGAAAGATGTCCACTGGAAAAGAGCCTCACCAATGAATGGTGGGATATGCCATAATTGCTACAGGTTGGCGATCGCAGTATGGTACGTTTAGTACACAGTGAGACGCTACTGCCCGTTCTGTGGTAGATATTCACTCGGGTCGACTGATGAGATGGGGTAGTGAAATTCTATGCTGTTAGCCACACAGCATATATATATATATATATATATATACATTCGGTCGTTATACGTATTCAATATAACCCTACCGTTGTAGTATCGTGCAATTTGATGGACTCAAATGGGTGTTTGAGAGAGAGTACGCCGGCTATGACGTTGCGCGACGCGGTGTTCAACCCCTTTAATACCCTCTAGGAAGCAATTTTTTTAAATATTTCTACGTTTCAGACATCTTTAAAATTAATTGAATAAATTTAAGTGCAGGTGGGAAAACCCACGAACCACGGGTATCCGGCCCCATGTGCGTTAACCGCTCCGCCACCACCGCACCGTGGTTCTCAGACTCGAATTAATTTCCTCCGAAACGGCTTAGTAAGATATCTAAACAGTGAAGTTTCTCAATGTTCCAGAGAGAGAGACAGGGTGAACATTGTGCAATTAAGTTTAACCTTTATGCCCGGCTATTCTCAGTGCTGCTGCCACAATTGATATAAACTACTGTTATTTAACGCAATGGCTGCCACTAATTTCTTTGTAAATGGTTATACGGTTAATTATAAAGATTGGGTGAACGACAACCTTGTTCAAGCACTGAAATCTCTTTATAGGGATTCCAGAGCTTGCGTGAGGGTTAACGGGTCATACACCGAGTGGTTTAGCATCCAAAAGGGTGTTAGACAGGGATGTGTAGCGTCACCGTGGTGGTGTAACCTATTCATGGATAGCTGTTTAAAAGATTTGAAAGAAAGTGAATGCGGTGTAAGGATGAATGAGTTACTCATCAAATGTCTGCTTAACGCTGATGATCAAGTTTTACTTGCATCATCGGCGGACGAGTTGCAGGTGATGGTAACAAGTATGCATGAATCTTTTGAAAGGAAAGGGATGAAAATGAATGTAGGTAAGACGAAAGTAATGGTATTTGAGAGGGATGAATACACGACAACGTGTGATATTGTGATTGGAGGAGAGAAAGTCGAACAGGTGAATGAGTTTGTATATTTGGGAACTTTGTTTACGAGAGATGGGAAATATGAAAAAGATATTGTTAGAAGAGTAAATGCGGGGAACAGGTGAATGGGGCACTACACGCCTTTATGAGTAGCCGGCAAGTATCAAAGAAGACTCGACTAGCCGTGCACGATGGAGTGTTAGTGCCAACTTTAATGTATGGAAGTGAAAGTTGGGTATGGCAGAAAAAGAATGAAAGTAAAATAAATGCAGTGGAAATGAGAGCTCTGAGAAGTATGTGTGGTGTGACTTTGAGAGACAGAATTCGAAATACTGATGTAAGAGAGCGTTGTGGTGTGAAAGAGGATGTAGTCACAAAGATTGAAAAAGGCATGCTGAGATGGTTTGGCCATTTAGAAAGGATCGAATGAAAGAAGATTGACAAAAGAAGTATACCTGGCCTGTGTGAATGGGACAACCGGAAGGGGAAGACCACGTCGAACATTCTCTGACCAAATTGGAGATGTTCTCAAGAAAGGGCAGGTCAGAAGTACCCTAAACCGGCGAGCATGTATGAAGAATATAATGACAGTAATCGAGGCAAAAGAAGTATGCAAAGATCGTGACAAATGGAAATCCGTTGTCTCTGCCTACCCCTCTGGGAAACAAGCGTGAGTCTATGTATGTATGTGTATGTATGATTATGTTACTATTATTTTATTCATATTTTATTTATATTTATGAGCAGTATTGGGGCAAGATTTTTCATGATCTGATTCTGGGTCTAATAACTCGTTTTATGTGGTGATTAGTGTAATGCAGCGTGGGCAGGCCCACGCTGCGTTACGCAGGCTGGCCTACAAGGTGGACCGACGGTCTTGCAAGCCGCTGGCTGCGGGCATCTGAGGATTATAGTGGAGATTGTTGGAGGAGGCCTTAATCCAGCAGTGGACGTCTTTCAGCTGATATAATGATCATGATGATGATAAGTGTAAACGATAAATTACTTAAAAGTTGGCTTAAGTCGGAATCTAATTTACGATCGTTGATTTTAGGTGTTCCAAAAATAAAAAAATAAGAAAGAAGGTCTGGAGACAATCATATGGAAAGGAGGCAAACCATTTTTGTTTGAAGTTCGGAAGCAGAATAATGAAGAAGCTGTCCATACCGCCTAAAATTATGTACAACCCGAGGTACCAAGTTATAAACTGATTGAACTAAAGAATATCAACGCTATCGTTCGTTCATATTTTTAGAGTCATTCCTGGTTGCCATATTTTCAGATACAGGTATTTGTCTTGTCTCGCTGAATTTTATGACTATATGAATTATTTTTTATGCAATAGGTAGGTATAATCACGAACATACGCGGACGTTCCATTTTTGAGGATAGGCATATTATGGCTGTAGACATTCACACTTGTTTTGCATTTGTTTCTGTAGATTTGACTGATTATAGATACCGCTCTAAATTGAAATAAAATACCTCTGTAATCGTTGATGAAAACATGGATAAATGGAACCGGGCAATATGTTTATGTTTACAAGCATCGCGGCGCTTTCCCACTACGTAATTTACTACAATAGGACTACGAAGTTTGGCAACGTCGCAAAACTAAAGCTTCGTCATACGGGTAATATTTTTGCCCCATTTAATAATGATCAATGACACCTTCGAAGCTATGCGATTTATTAGATATATTTAGATTACTTTTTAAAGAATTTCTTTTTTCTTGAAACTCTAGAGCTATGGAATAAGAAAACACGGTGCATATACTAATTGAAGAATTACATAAGTGCCACCATTAATTTGATATATACTTTGTCAATTTTAGTTTGGAATCATTGTCTCAAATTGTTTCCGAGGAGATCTCCAAAATGCTACAGGGAGGAAGTAAAAATTTACAATCGCCAAGAAATAATGCCATTCAAATAGATGTTTCAAGAAGAGTGAGTCCACAAAATATTATTATTATTCATAACTGATTACGTGATGATCACAGAACGAAAAGAAGCAATTTTTTTGGTACCTACTTATTTGTTTTTTTATTAACTTTTTTTTTTAATATTTCACATCATAACTAACCGCCTTTCGAAACAAATAACATTGGGAAAATTTATGCATATTCATATACAATGGTAAATATATTATACGTACCATTAAAACTTGCAGAATATATTCTGGAAGTTTTAATGTTGTCGACTGTTGTTTCAATAGCTCATATTTTCATTGCAGAAAAAAGTAGGTATATCTCAGAACTAAGGCTGCCCACAAATAAACCCTAATGGTAAATTACCACTAAATTCAAATTGCTATGACACTAAAAAGTTATAGCTATTTAAAGATCATGTTAGATAAATAACGCGCTATACTAACATACATTTACGCGCTCTACTAATAAACAAGTCAGCTGTAGAAGAGCCGTAGAATGTCCGTAATAAGTATCGCGCATATTTTTTTTTACAGGTGGCGATATGGATAGCATGCGTCTTACAAGATTTAGATGCCAAACTCTTGGAAGAAGATTTAAGAGGTAAGTAACTTATTTTATTTTCAACCAATATCTTAAAAAAATGGATTTGCATTCATCTTACTAAAGAATCTGTCTTCTGTTTTATCTGACCATGTCACCGCTGATAACAGCATCCCTATAAACAGTTCAGTTAGAAACAATTTCGTACTTTACTCGGTACGGTGTAATTTCATGGATAGGAAGTATGATACCAACCTAACAAAATTTTCGCAGAGTTAGAGGAACAAGAGGGCCCGGTTCTGGACTTACTCGATGAATTAGTGGATAAAGTCTTAGTGAGTGTGAAAAATTCCGTTCTATTTAGCTTACATTACAAATTACTAACACATGATATCATCGAAGAATATATAACATTTCTTCAAAAAATATTTCTTTCAACTTCTAGGATATTTGCGCACCACTGCCATTGGATGATATGACTGAATCGATAGCAGAATCAATAAATGAATCGATTACACTATCAATCCCTGAATCCGAAAAAGAAACAATGGAAACGGGGCAAATATTTATTAAAAATGATCTATTAGAGTCAATACTTGATCATATAGATACTCCTATTAATGTAGTAACTGCAATACTAGGGGAAATATTACATGCATTTGAGAAAGAACAATTTGGAGAGACGGAAGAAAGTTTATCAATTGCTGGTTACTTTGAAAACGAAATAGTTATAATATTAGATAAATTACAAGACCCTTACATGAACAATAAACCAGAAAGCAATAGTCTATCAAAGAATACTAATGAAGAATTAACTGATAGCCATGACGACATCATCCGAGATGATGTATTAACAAATGACGATGGTCAAGTAATGGGTAATAATGAATTAACTGACAGTAATGGCGACATAGTGGGAAACGATATATTGATTAATAACAGTCACCAAGCAATGGAACATGATGATAAAGATGTCGAAATAATAGGAAATGATGGATTAACTGATAACGACGACGATGTAATTGAAGACGATGGATTCACTGATAACGATGACCACGTAATAGAAGACGATGGATTCACTGATAAAAATGATACAATAATGGAAGATAATCAACCTGAAAATGAAAATATTGATGAAATAGTTAACGATGCAAATGAAAATAACAGCTATGGAGCAGGCGCTGAATCTGGAAATATAGATAAGACACTATATGATTCATTGGAAATCGGCACCGATGAAGCTGGCACAGAATATGCAAATAGTGACGATGTGCTGGAAGATCTTGGCGATGAGAACAGCAGCAAAAAAGTCGGTAATTTGTCATTAATGTAATTTTGATTTTTAAATTTAATGAAAACATGACTATATATGATATAAATTATACTCAGTATTTTTACGACTGAACTGACCGGGTGTACACACTAAATAGGAATGGCAAGAAAAATGAAATCATATTATTCCTACCAAAATCTGGCCGAATCGGTCAATTTGTATAACCTCCTATTACGCTCAGAAAAAACATCTAGTATAACAATGTTTAGTTATTTAAAAACAACGAAATAATTACTCGTAATAAGCTATGATACATATGGTATATATTTTTTTTCATTTCCAACTAAGGAAGGAAGGATACTTACTTTGAAATAGTACCAGGTTATTTGTCAACTTTCTACCAATAATTACTATATTAATGAAAATCTTGTTTTAGTGAATCCAGGAGGTGAACCGTTTAAAAATTTCAGGTAATAAAACATTTCTTAGCTAGGTATAATTATATTTTCTGGACTGAATATTAACAAATATAATAATATGTTTTTGTAGGGGCACAAATGATTCTTACGACTCTGTTACTAGAAAGCAACTACTGTCATATACGAAATCTGATATCAAGCCTATGATAACATTTTCTGAACCGAATTTAAATTTGCTTAGTAAGTGCACACAAGCAATCTTTAATTATATATACGTCTATATATGTATTTTCTTAATAGAAAATTAAAGTTTATTTTGTTGTTTCTTAATAGAAATTAATAGAAAATAAATGGATTAGATAATCCTAATTTGTTGACTCATTTTTCCTTATTGTTCAAATTTAGATAAAGCAGACGAAATATGGCCGCCTCAATTCGATATACTTAAATTTAACGAGAGATTTAATGCTAACAAATCAAATGCGTCACTGAGACCAATCTTGGAAAGTTATGACGTACTTTCAACGTTAACAGATAAAGTAGAAAATGAAATGAATATACAAAATGACAGTGGGGAAATCTTAAAGAACTTCATACCTATGGCAAAGCATGATGTTGAATGTCAGACTGACGATATTACAAACAAGGAAGTAATATTAATTTCAGCCTCCACCAGTATGACTGGACATGATATGGAAAACGAGAATACGATAGTAGTTGATAATTCTACACCATACAAGAAATCTGGTGATTATTCTAATATTTATTAAAAACTCACCACACTTTAACTGACAAACTAAAAATTCAACATGTACCTACCTCTCATTTCAGACCATAAAACAATTAAAAAAGAAATCAACGCCAATGTTTCTTATAAAAAAAGCTCGAGTCCCGATAACTATATAGATGAGAAAAAGTTACACTACTCCACTGAGAAACTAGAAAACGATTGGAGTAAGGATTTTATATCATTAACAGAATCCTTTATTATGGCACAAAACTGTTATAAATTTAATTTAAATTTATTTTATTCAACAGAAGTTCACCCAACGGCGGTACCGTCATGGGTCAGGCAAGTTCGTGGTGACAGTGACGATTCGTTACGACGTACAAGTTAGTATTATAATTATTAGCAGCCAATAAAGTAAATTTTACCGAAGGGATGCTATAGAAAAGACACCATAAATTAAGGGGTCTTAAGATCCGCAACGCTAAAATCTTTGAGAAACATGGTTCCGAATATGTTATTAATTAACTTATGGCTAATTTTCAGAAGAGCCTCTCAGATTGGATGAAAGTAATGTATTAAAGTGGTGCAATGACATGGAAAAAGCTTTTATGAATCTAGAAATATGGAATAACTGGTTAGATCACGCATGGAAACAAGTAGCTAGACTTCAAAAACGAAGAGGTGAGGCCAGAGAGACTATATTATATGTACAGACGCCAGCACAACCAGCTACCCCAATCTGTCAAATTTCTTTTATTAATTTTTACTTTATTACAAAAGTATAAAGTTCACTTTCGATGGGGGGGGGGGGGGGGGGGGGATTTGACAGATTGGGGTAGCTTTATGTGCTGGCGTCTATACATTATATCCTAGCGCGAGTGCGAAAAAAAGGTGTGCAGAAATCTATGCTAACCTTAGAGTCTCTTTCAGAATGTATTTGCCCAAATGTAAAAAAACACGATAAGAGGACTTGGATACAAACGAAGAAAAATATCGATAAAGATGCAATTTTGCTAACCAAGATATATCAACGGACTCAGCAAGCTTTCAAAATGTATACAAGCAATTATAATAATATTGAGGTACGTACTTTATTTAAACATAAATAACACTCGATCATAACATCCAGTTAGCTTTGATTTTTATTAGTTAAAAAGTCGAAGCAAGTTACATATTACTATCATATTATTTTGTTAAACAACCACCGTTTTGGGCCAAATTAAAAAGTAAAATTAACAGATAAGTGTCGAATTTGTGCCTTTAAATAAAATAAGTATGCGCTTGGTTGTTTCAGATTATATCAACGGATTATTGTATCTGTAATAACAACAGACAAATGGCAGCATTAATCAATGCAAAAAACAAGTAAAAAAAACACTAAAAAAACACTAAATTATCCTATAGACAAGAGTATAATAAAACTTATACACAAATATATAATGTACTTAAAATTACAATAATACAATTGGTCACTTAAAATGAACATTAATTTGGTTAAAATCATATTTTCGTACGTAACAATCTCTGCACGCGGCGAATACCCACTTGCCATTGAAGCTAATATCCCTGATGCCATCACAGTCTGACCCCGTCAACTGTACGCGGACTTTGCTGAACTCCTCTTGTAAAGATGTCACCGTGCATGTGCCATCTTGACGACCGACGACGAACATTTGATTTGATAGAACTGCCAAACTGAGTATGGGGTTTGCCGATTCGCGCCAATCCTTTATTATATCACCGTTTCGGATACTCAATTGTGTTACCTGTACAAAAAAGTGCTTAATAAACATTTTATACAATGTAAAGCTTATTTTATATTTATTTAAAATACGTTCATCTTAATAGACCGTAATTTTCGGATACGGGGGACATTGCTTTTATATGATACAAGAAAAAGTTTGAAAGCCACTGTTTTGTAACAAAATTGGTTATTTAAAGCTCTCTAAAATTAAAGAGAGCATTAAATAACCAATTTTGTTACTACTATAGGTACTCTATCCGATAATCATGGCAAATTTCTAAAGAATATAAAATTTTGGTTTTAAAGCATTTTCCACAGTGCAACCGTTTTGATTTTAATATCCTGGGACATTATTCACTCACAGCCATAATGCCAAACTAAGCAGAGCTTGTACTATGGAAACCAGATAACGTAATATACTATAATATACACAACTTATCTTTTGTAAATACATTCTTATATAGATAATTACACCCAGACTGAGGACAAACATACATATTCATGCACAAAAATATCTGTCCTGACGGGCTAACGCCTAATTCATAATATCGTGATAATTATCGGCGTTCAAATAATATATACCATAGCCTAGTTAGTAGTGCTCCTGCCTACGAAGCTGGTGGTCCTGGGTTCGAATCCCGGTAAGTGCAAATATTTGTGTGATAAGCATGAATATTTGTTTCTGAGTCATGGATGTTTTCTATGTATTTAAGTATTTATCTATCTATGTAAGTATGTATATCGTCGCCTGGTACCCATAGTACAAGCTTTGCTTAGTTTGGGGCTAGGATGATCTGTGTGACATTGTCCCCAGATATTATTTTTATTATATGAAGGTTTAAAATGACTAAACCAATTGTTCAATCGGCTTCCTTGAGCACATGTGACGTCATAAATGCTCCGGAATCTACTTTCAACGTTGACGCCGATTGAACGAATGATTTAGTAATTTTCAACCTTCATCTACTTGAAAGCCGATCACGATACCATGCAAATGCGGCTGTAGCCGCACTGGGTGGGAATGGAACCTACGACCTGCGGCGTGAAAGGCAAGTATTTACCAACCACTTCAACCGGCCCGTCGTAATACAGATATCTAAATTAGTTTCCTAACTTAGTTCTTACCTTTCCATCAGAGTGGCCAACAATGATATAATCTTCTATTACAATGATGGCATTACAAGCAGATTTTAATTGCTTAGAAAATATCTGTTCTCTTTTGGCAACATGTGAGGAAACAACGAGACCGCTCTCGCATCCCACCACTAAGATCTTGTTATTGGTGCCAATCTGAAATATAATATTTGTTTTTAGTGATGAAGATATAGACTAGCCCTAAATTTGTATTATCTGTAACAAGGTCACGTCCTAAATTATTAGGATTTGTCGTTTTCAATTATTGTCTTTTACTGTATTCTTCTCTGGGGTAGCTCTGCTGACATTAACACCATATTTATATTGCAAAAAAGAGCTGTAAGAGCTATCTATAATCTTGGCCCGAGAGTGTCTCTAAGAGAAAAATTCAATGAGGTCAACATTCTAACTGTACCATCTCAGTATATATATGAAAACTTACTATATGTGCATAAAAATATCGATTCCTTCTGTAAAAGGAGCGATACACATAATGTAAATACTAGATATAAGAATAATCTCATACTGCATACTACCCATCTCCACAAAATAAGTAACTCTTTTATGGGGCAATGTATAAGATTTTATAACAAACTTCCCAATGATATTAGAGAATTGTCTACGAATAAGTTTAAAAGAATTATTAAAGCCAAATTGTGTAGCAGGGCATATTACAAAATTTCTGATTATTTAAGTGATAAAAGTGCTTGGGATGGAGTTGTTCTGAGTCCACACACATGATTGTAATTAATCTTAAGTATATTTTATTTCAAAAAAGGATTCCTACTGAGTTTTCTGGCAGTGTTTCTCAGTAGCTGCCACGTCATGCATTGCACGGTAGGGTAAAAAAAATATGACGATTCCACATAAATTTAAAATTTTTACGGAATAAAGTTACTTTGACTTTGACTGTACTATATTCTTTATCATATGGGCAGTGGTTACAGAGTTCTTCAAGCTAGCCAGTAGCTTAGCTTATCGACTGTTGTCTAATGGCATCATCCAGGACCAACAGCTTAACGTGTCCTCCGAAGCATGCAGACCGCCGGTAAGCACAACTGGCTGTGAGTGCATGTACAGACGCCAGCACATCAAGCTACCCAAATCTGTAAAATTTCCTCAATTGAAAGGGAACCTTATGCTTATGTGATAAAGTTGAAAATCTATAGAAGAATGTTGGGTAGCTGGATGTGCTGGCGTCTGTACTATATACTGGATAAGGTTTTTTAGAAAACAATCTCAATTGAGAGTTGCGCAATGAAATATATATATTCATCCATCATCCATCCATCACATACACACAACTATAACAAAATAAAAGGCCTAGTTCACTTTCTTGAGATACAGTGTGTTTATATTTAAAGTAACTAAGGAAATATAGTTACCTCTCTCTCATTTTCCACTTCTACTTCATCATTAGTACAACTGACTGCACAACAGTTTATGTGTCCTACTCCTTCAACAATATTGTCCAAGCAATTTGATTCCCCAACATCCCATAGTTTTGCGCAGCCATCTCTATGGGAAAAATACAATTTCTTAAGGAACTGAAGTCACATTGAATATGATGAGGCAGGAGAACTTTGATTGCGTCATTTGGAGGAAACAATGAATGGTGGACAACAGCAATATCTAGTATACTATTCTCACCAATTAAACTAATTTTAATATTTTCATTCATTTAAAACCATAGAGATTAATGTCATGGGTTGGCCAGTGCGCTCGCCCGACTTGAACCCCATAGAGATTGTATGGGATAAGCTTGGAAGACCAATTAAAAAAGAAATCCGGCCCAGGTAATTAGAGAGATCTTAAAATGCTTTACAGGAAGAATAGAATACCTACAGTCCCTCAAGATTTTATTGACAATTTGATTAGAGGTTTTCGTCATTTTGATCATATTTTGTCATGTGTTTGTAAGTCTTTTTCCAATTCTAAATAATCGATTAATATTCAAAAACTAAATTTATGAACTGCACTGTACTGAACAAATATCAATGATATTGTATTATAAACACACTTTTACTTGCATTCCTCCATATTTGTACATGAGTGTATATAAATATATTAGAGATGTCTATCTCTGCCTCTGCTATCTGTGTGTGTGTCCCCAGCTTCCCCATTGATATAATCGAAATTCTAAGTATGCTATATTTTAAAGCATAATTGGAGCAATTTAAGGTTTCAGTCATAAAATTGGAGCAATCACAACTTTGTTGCTTGATTTGATTGAATGTGTGTAAGCTGGACAAACGTGTCCCCAGCTGACACATGCTGTTGGGGCAAAACCAGTGATTTTAGGGTTTTAAAATATAGTCAAATATTTAACTCATAATTGCAGCAATGAGAGCCAAAAACTCTAACCATCACACTCAAATATTGTTTAAACTACGATCATAAAACCATGTGCGAGCTGGAGACCGGGGTCTCTGGCTTACACATGTGTATCTTCGTAATTATTTAAGCTACGATTATGTATTATACCTCAAAATTCTCCGCTAAATTGCAGCATTAGGCTCTAAATTTTTCAAAATTTACTTCGGCACGCTATTACAATATTTTAGGGTAGATAATTTATGGTGGAACTATACTATGTATAGGTACACATACTTACAATAAATACATATAGTTGTATGATAAGTAAACATAAAAGTCAAAATGTTTCTCATACAAATGTTAAGAGACAGCTCCTAGTCTAAGAATATTATGTCAGTACAAAAGCTAAAACAATCAAAGCAGCTAAAGTTCAGACTCGATAGTCATAGTATAATGCACGGAACGGCAATGTCGCGGTTGACCGCTCCCGACCGCTCCAAACCGCGGGGAAACCGCCGCTTATAATTTTGAAAGTAAATGGCCTAGAGACTAGAAATTATGCCTCGTGCATGCTCTAATTATAACATGTTATTTGATCTTTAAAAGAAAACTGCAACTTATATAGTTACAGTAATTCACCATGTGTAAGCCTGTGTTTCGTGTCCCCAGCTTATACATACTTATTGCTTCATAGCTCAAAAACTATTTGAGCTAACATTTTGAAAAATTTGGAGCCTAATGCTGCAATTTATCTGAGAATTTTGAGGTATAGAACATAATCGTAACTTAAATAATTACGAAGATACACATGTGTAAGCCAGAGACCCGGGTCTCCAGCTCGCACACGCAAGTAAACAAGCTGTATAATATTTTATTTTCTTACTTGCTAACAGATATTACATTTCTACCCTTTTCCAAAATATTGATATCAGTGACAGCCATAATATGGCCCTTCAATGTGACAGGGTTGATGCCAGACTCTGCTGACCAGATCCTACATGAACCATCAGCTGCAGCAGACAATATAACAATTCCTGATGGGAAGAACTTGCATTTGTATACAGGTCCACCATGACCTTTTAAATCTAGAGTCACTTCACCTGAAAATAAATTGAAAATCAGCTTGTTTATTCTATGAATAGTTGTTGCTGGAAACAAACCCTTATCAGTTTACATTTAATATGTTGCAGCAAAGCAGGTAATGGAACTGCTTCCTATTAAGAGTGTTTACTTACTACTATTAAGCATGCTTTGTCCACTATAGAGCACATACACTATATAGTTGACCATTGCACAGAAGCAATTCTTTTCTAAAAATTAAGAAAATAGCCAAATTTGATTTTGTACTAAATCAAAATTAATTTTGATTCTTTGACAATCTTTATAAAGGTGAAAAACCAAAACTTTTTATCATGTGGACAACAATAAAAAGTTTTTATTGTGTCTGTGAAAGACACACAAAACAAATATTTTTAATGGGTAGGAATAAAAACTAGCCATCTATATATCAAATAAATTGATAAGATTTATAACAAAAAAGGAAATGTAAAGCAAAATGATAAGTCACTATTACACATAAATAAGAAGTAACACAATTAAGAATAATGATAATAATATAATAATAATATCTCGGGACAATTTCACACAGATCATCCTAGCCCTAAACTAAGCAAAGCTTGTACTATGGGTACCAGGTGACGATATACATATCTACTTATATAGATAGATAAATACTTAAATACATAGAAAACATCCATGACTCAGAAACAAATATTCATGCTCATCACACAAATATTTGCACTTACCGGGATTCAAACCCAGGACCACCAGCTTCATAGGCAGGAGCACTACCGACTAGGCTACGGTAACCGTCAAATGAAAAAGAATGGTTTGCATTTTGATATAGTTAAATCAATATACAATGCCTTTTATTGCAGTATTAGTAGTCTTGTATATTTTATTGTGAGTTCATATTATTATAGCTGATGGAAATGTGTTGTGAAGTTAGGGCGACAAAATCAAAATAGAAACCATTCTCATATATACTACTCCTATGGTATAGAAAATATAAAATGAAAGGTATGTGGCTTAATTTTTGACTTACTGGTTCTACTATCCCATACCAAGAGCTTATCATCTTCAGAAGAAGACACAGCCAATGCATTGTCAGCAGCGGCCACCGACAATACTGCTTTATGGTGTATTTTGTGAGCCTTTGTAGGTGCAACAAATGCTACCTTCAGATCTGAAGATACATGCTTTACTACTAAACTGAGTGGGCCGTGAGATATGTACTGATAATTATCTGAGAAATTTACTTTTATTTTTCCATCACTCAGAGTAGTTGTAAGCTTGTCATGAATACTGTTTTCGTTGAGTCTTTTTGAAGAGATCCATACTTCTCCCTTCGGCAATCTGCACAAATAAATACAATTAATGATACAAATTTTTATTAAATTTCATTTTCAAACAGTTTCATTTTATTTTCATACAAGTTGAAACAGAAATAGTGAAGAAATCTTCTGCGCTATCTACCCATAATATTATTAAAACAAAATATTATAAAATTTGCATATTAATTAAAGACAAAAATTAATAATAATAATCAGATGCATTTTTATATCATGGATATGTACTGCAGTCTGGAGCAATTGTATCGCGGCTTGTTCACTAAGATCTAATCATTAATTTATAAATTTGAAAAGATTTGTTGAGTTGTAAAAATCGTAGGACTAAACTCTATTAAATATATTCTAAATGATATTATAAGCCCATCCAAAAATTTATGAATTCCTTTCACAAATATGGTAAATGAATTCTGTTCAAGGGCAAAGTCCATATATTTAGTATAAAATAGTACAACATGGTTCCAAAGAGTTTAGATATGACCCAAATGATAAAACAATAAGTTTCATCTATCACACTAATATGATACAGGTGAAAGTTTGTGAGTATGTTTGTAGCTTATTCATGCCTAAACGGCTGGAGTGATTTTAATACAATTTGGTATGGAGTTAGTTACACCCTGGATTAACACATAGGCTATAATTTATAGAGTTTAACGCGGTATAAACCGCGGGGCACAGCTAATTGATTAAAAAAACCTACCACGGGCAAAGTAGCTTAACAGCTTGCGTCAGAGCGTTTTTTGATATGAAATAACCTTAAACTGGTACTCAGGTGAGAAAATTCAATGGTTTCTACTCATTAAAAAAAAAAGAAACTACGGTATATACAGACAAAAGCCGAAAATATATAATATCTACAAGTACAAATCACCTTAAAACATCGTTCCAATCACATTGAATGGTAATTACCGGCATTTCATTAGACATTCTTCAAAAGAATATTAACTTCGCCTTGCTAATAATGCAATTGATATTTTTTAATCTAAAACAGAATTTAAAACTCTGTCGCTCTAATTTTAATATGTTTGATGATTTGCAAAATTCATAACGAAACTCAAAACAACAGCAGCTGACACCGGAAAGCTATCGGTATTGCTAGTTCCAATACCACAAAAATTTTATAGGTTTTAAGATTTTACAAAACGGTCATGACATTTCCAGTAGTACACACTCAGAAAAAAACTTACAGCCAATCTTTGAATTTATTATATTTGAGGTTGAGTTTATTATTTTTAAGAAACATATTATACCTTAATAAATAAAAATGATTTGTAAAACACAGATCTAATAAGTAATCAGTTCTTTCGTTGTAAAAATATGCATACCCTAATAGAATTCAGTAAGTTATTAATAAATAAAATAAATGGCATATAAACACATGAAGAAAGAGCTATGATATTGATTTGAACTCACGCTTAAAAAAAGTAATACCATAAAATTGTTAAAACACTAATTATCTGATGTTGAATAGTTATACTTCGCAATAGACAATGTATCTCAACAATTTGGCAATGTAACACTTTACAAAAAATGACAAAAACCACCACATTATAGTATATTGTAGATTTCCATACCAGAAATATTTAAACGACGATCAGATACAAAAACATATAATAAAACCGTACCTTTTAGTACGGTCTGGGAACACTGGAACACAGAGTACTATGTTGGAGTTTTGGCGCCATCGCGGAAAAAGACGCATCGAGGCTATGTATTATTTTCAAAAACTGGTGTAAATTCGAGTTTTTATGTGTAAATATGGTGGATTTTGGACATAACATCTTCGACAACGTACACAAGTGGAGGAAAGTGCGATATTGCCGTGAATTGTGATTTTCCGTGTTGTAACCAAAACTCCATAAAAGCCTCTAGTAAAGTCTCCACTGCTTTACTGGGATTGGACAAGGACTATGTATGACTTGACTGTGACGGACTTTACTTGACAATGACGAAATAAATGATATAAAAATATATTTACTGAAGGCTCATAAGGCCAAAGAAGACAGAGCTGTAAAACAGAACTTAAAAAAAAAGTGTACTATGTATATGCACTGGAAGCCAAAGATATTACCGGAAGCTTAACGTCATATAGACAACCGACAGGACAGCTGGTAATCAGAGGGCTGCTAGTAAATTGTTTTTAAATCCCAGGTTTATGGATACAATTATTAAATGATGAGTTATTATAATAACAATAATAAATTGAATGCCATTATTCAAACTGCCACTAATGTAAGATTAATATATTTTTTCCCAAATTCCATAGAAATAATCTTTAATGCGGTGTTAGTAGCTTTAAAGTTCAAGAAATTTCATAAAAGAACCAGAAGAATATGTATGGCCGCGGGCAAATTTTTTTTAATACTGGCCACATATAGAGCTTATTTGTCATCCTATTTTATTTAAAACTAGCTGTGCCCCGCGGTGTTACCCGCGTTAAATTTTATGAGTTTTCTTTGCTATAAACCTCACGGAGCCCGAGACCTTTCCAACGAATGCAAAACCGTGGAAATCAGTTCGAGCGTTCTGGACTTATAGCGTCAGGAAGGAAAACCCGACTTATTTTTATATAGTAGATAAAATAGGATGATAAACGAGCAAGTGGGTCACTTGATGACAAGTGATCACCGCCTCCCATGAACACTCGCAACACCGGAGGAGCCACAAGTGCGTTGCCGGCCTTGAACAAAGTAATAGGATAAGTCGATAAATACACTTTATTTTATTACATACTATTACTTCCGTGCACTTTCATAACTAAGTTTTGTTAACTGGTTAAGAAAAACCCTTTTTACCCGACTGCGGGACGCAAAGGGTAATGTGTTTTTTATTATTGTTTTCACAACTGGTCTTTAAACGAGAATACGAAGTGTTCATTCATAACTGACAATCACAATATCCATAATAATTTGGGTTAGGTTATGTTAGATTGGTGACCATTTGGCGCGCGAAGGCGAGCGAGCGTAGCGAGCGTGCCGCGGCAGCGGCCGCCGAGCGCTAGAAAAACATTAACCATGGATTGTATTTGTCATTGTCAGTTATGAATGAACACTTCGTATTCTTGTTTAAAAACCAGTTGTGAAAACAATAATAAAAAGGGTTTTTCTTAACCAGTTAACAAAAATTAGTTATGAAAGTGCACGGAAGGATACTATTTACAGAAAATTGTTATAAGATTAAAATAATATTTCATAAAAAGGTACAATAGGCGGTCTTATCGCTTACAGCAATCTCTTCCAGACAACTTTCAGTTGGACTTTATTGTATGGAATTATGAGTATGAATAAGCTTACTTCTCAAAAGATGTCATATAGGACCAGAAATACCTCGAAGCCAATTGATTGGTAGTAGCTAGTTGAGTGGTAGTGCGCAGCCAAAAGTTTCTTGGGAAACGCACGGTGGCAGATGACCGTTCATCCAGGTTGTAAGTATGAAACTTCCATTTTTGAAGAGAGGGTCTGTGGCGGCAGGCATAAGCTTGAAATATTCCTCTGAACACTACCCGTGATAAATACGCCATAGTGAAGCCAGAGAATAAGTATTACGAAAATGGGATACAGCATCACCACCTTATACCCCCGGGAAGTCTAAACGTTAAACAGATTAGTAGTAGTTTCTTTCTAAAGTATATTTGTTTCCATTTTTTATTAATTCTGCTATCTTTAGTAAGTTCAACATCATACATCAACATATACACTTACACTGGTCATTGTTAACCAATTCTAAAGTACGGCCTCTGCAGCAATAATAAATATATATTTATATTGAATGTTGAAAATGTCGTAATAAAAAAAATATATTTATTTATTTTGACATAATTTACTGGCATTCGTTCTATCACTGTCTCCATCATAGTTCATGTAACTTGGACAATAGCGTTGCAACTTGCAATGTCGTTTAGTAATTAGTCAAAGTTGTTTTGTCATGCTATTTTGCACGTGGCCTGTAACGTGATAATCAGTAAAACATTGCTTACATGTGCAGATAATCGGCTACAGTAGAGATTGTTGTAGTAATTGTGTACAATTTTAAAATTAGTATTTGAAGTATTAGAATAGCAACCTTACCGCCAAATATCTTGACAAGTTGTCACCTTTGGGCACCACATTTTTGATATTTTTATAAGGTATTTCGTTCAAAAAAGAAAAATTATTTCATTGCTTTGAATATGGAATTTGGTTCGAAGTTAGTGCCATTATATCTACCTAGGAATCTAAGGTTTTTTTGAAATTTACAGATTGCGCTCTTTCATTTTGAACTGCATAATTTAAAATATATAAATATTAAGCGGGGAATTGTAAAAGTATATTGGCAGCCCTACAATGTCCTTGTCAGTATAAAACGAAATGGATTGGGGTAGGCACTGTTTTGGATAAAGTTATCAAAATAAAAGTGGGCTATTTCTTCTCGTTTGCACCAATATATACAACGTTTTAGATAACTGATAAGTTGACCACTTTGTCAACATATATTTGCAAAATATTATGCCTCGATGGTTATTGTGAAGATGCATTTTTCAATACCCGATTTGCAACAATTTCATGATGACAATGGGATCTCATATACGGTAAATTCATAGAATAATTATTATATCATCTATTTGTGTCTGTATGTTGATAATTTCCGAGGTACTAACATCGTATCATTCATGTTTGATATCCAGAGTAAAAGATATTTTAACTAATTGTTTTGATTGCATTTAATTGCTTAATGATGTTTATTTTCCTTGAATTTGATTGATACTCCAAGGTAATAACTAGATAATCAAAGTAGCAGTTTTAATGATACTGAAGAATGTTTTGCATAATATTTTTTTTTTTCTAGGGATACAACATTCATATTGATGGAGTCTTCCATTGCACTGCTCGATATAAACAACTTCTCAGCCTCCATGAGCAGTTGCAAGCACAAAATCCAGATGTCAAACTACCACAGTTCCCGCCCAAAAAATTGTTCCTGACAAGTTCACAGCTCGAAGAGAGAAGAGTCTTATTGGAAAAATACATGCAACTTGGTAACTATACTTTTCTTAGAGAAAATTATTCTTAAAAGAGTACAATGAACATGCTTATAGAAATAGAGTGAATATAAAACTATCAAAACTATATAAAAATTTGAAGACTTTTGGTAAAAGTTGCGTCTGAACAAAAATATATACTATAATTATGAGAAATTAAAACAACAAAGGTTTTCCTTATCATATAATTCACTACATGTAAAATACCAGTTTAAATTGAATGGTTGTTTGAGATTTTGTTTTAATCAGTTTTTGAGAAGACTACATTTGTTACTCTAATGAGGAAAAATTTATTAATGTTTTTTGGGATTAATAAGTTTCTTCAAAATGTAGTTGGCATTCATTGTACAGGTATCTGAGCAACCACATTTTTTCTGGCTGGTCGGTCTAATGTTTAGTGACCCTGAATACTAATCCAGATGTCATGGGATTAATCCCCACACTTGACAATTATTAGTGTGATAAACATGGTTAATTGTTCTGTGTCTAGTCATTAATAAAGACTGGAAAACGGGCCCGGCCGAGCCCAGTGCCATCCACATTTAGACATCCACCAGGCCTGGTCATTCATACCGGGCCCAGCTGGATTGGCAGCTAATGTTACCGGACCCGGCCGGGTTGAAAAACATACTGGGTTGCAATCTCTAGTTGTCATTTATGTATGTATTTAGTTTGTAGTTGTTTAGTATTAACATATATGTAAGTGTGTTTATCAGTTGTCTGGTTGCCATATTACACTTGTTTTTTGTTTGGTTCTGCCCAGTTTGGAAACAGATGGCAGTGTGTTATTTGTTCCAGTTTAATAAAAGCTAAGCAATACTGATAAATGGTTATTGATACTTTTCTATATTTACTGTACCAAGTGGGAATATCATTCTCACTTGAGTTTAACATGTTCAATGGATATTATTAAACTATTAATTAGATAAAATTTTAATGTGACCCAGTATTATAGTATAATTTAGAAACCTATCTCTTTATTATTTTAAACCAATAAAATCTTTTTCAGTGGGTCAAAATCCTTTGCTGACAAGTTCTGACCTCCTCACAACATTTCTGTTTTCGGCCCAACAAGAAACCCATTGCGTCAAAATGCATGAAGTAGAAATTGAAATATCATTGATGAATGGATATAGAATACCACTCTCTGTGTCATCAACGGACTCATCAAACACAATCCTTGATATAGCATGCAATTATATCAACTTACCAAAAGAGTTGGTCAAATACTTCTCATTATACCTTTTTAATTGGAGCTGTGCGAAAGATGAGCAGCCAGCATTAAAGAAATTGGAAGAATATGAATCTCCATACATATCTCAAAAGTATGTCAGGCCTGAGGATAAAATTGTTTTAAGAAAAAGGTATTTAATTATTTCTACTGTATTTAGAATGCTTTCAATGAATACTTATATGTTTGAACTTAGTCTTGCCTGGTTATAACCCTAGAGTGACTTAGGTAGACCATGTGGTATTTTGGACCCGAATGAAAGCTGTCACATGCTAACGATAGAACTAAGTAATATGTTGTTGACTCAATCTGGGGCTTATAACCTACTAAATCCTGCCAATAAAGTTGCTGAGCTTTGTTGACCTTTACAACATATTTTGACTAACCTGTTGGTCATAGTGGTTAGTGATCCTAACTGCAAAGCCAGATGTCATGGGTGCGATCCCATTGTGGATCATAGTGTGATGAGGACAAGTATTTCTTCTGTGTCTCGGTGTAATTTATCTATAATATTTGTATGTATAAATATAAATGCATTACCATAGATCTGTGTAGTCTGGGATCAGATGACAGTATGTTAGTTGTCCCAAGATATTTATAACTTTCCTGGCATTTAATGAAGACTTATAGTACTGTATGTAACCCATTCCCACATGGATGGTGTTCATATTGGCTATTTATCATTTGTGAGAATGACAGTCAAAAATTCAACAGTTATGTTTATGCTCCAAAAATAAGTCACTAGCATGTAAGGTGCAATAATTAAATTTAAAACTTAAAAATTTAATACTGAGAAATACTTTGAGGTCATCTGGAGAAAATCGCAGCAGTGATAAGACCGTTCATTGTACCTAATATTTTATACCTATAATTTAAACCTAAGAACAAATATGATGCACAATAGTCGTAAAGTATAAGTGTAATAGCCTTATCACACTTACACTTTACTTAGACTAACAACAGGTTTAAAAGCCGCATTTTTGGGTAAAACCCAAAGTGCTTTGCCAATTCAGCCACAACATCCCATCACATTCCTCTCTAATTTTATGTTTTTTTCAGCTACTGGGACCCATGTTACGATGTCAATTTAATGATAGACAGGGTGTCCTTAGATCTGTTGTATCTGCAAATTATAGAAGATTTGGATCTGGGATGGATAACTGCTGATCCGCAAACTAAAGAAATATTATCTTCACATGAATCTAAGAAACAAAAGAGAGAGGTAGGTAAGCCATTTTATTTTACCTCTATGTTTTTGGCAATGTAATGGCACATGTGATCATTGATACACCAAATTGGTGGCATGGCCTTGACAACAGCTTTATTACATATATAGTAGTCCCATGTGTATCTACTTATAAAACATCTACAGTATATCCTGATGATTTACCACACTTTTAAAGCTCACCTGAAAATAGCGATTACCATTACCTACGATGCTCTGAACAACATTGGTATATTAAAAGTTATTTATTCATGTTATCGAAATTATACATTTTAAATCTTCACTTAGCAAACTACTATTCAGCGAAAATCTGATTAGAACATATTAGGACCAAAAATAAATTAAAATTGCCAATACACAAAGAATGCGCCAGTTATGGAAGATACTGTACAATTACTTAGTATCAACTGATTTATTTCTCTTCAAAGGTTTTACAGTGAATGTTATTTGTACTTTCGTTATTCAGCCTGTTATAAAAAAAAACCAATACATTTTAGAAACTAAATGGAGCTTTTTCATCTGTCTTACAAGTCCTAAATCCACAAGTTTATAACTAAATTATGTATGTACTAAACTTGTACTTAAATAAATATCTTTATTTAAATCAATTGAAAATGGCGGCACAATGGTAAAACAATGACGATCTCATTTTTGGAATAATCGCAGCTTAAGGTCCCTTTTGGACGAGTGGCCCCTAATTCGCTTAATAACAGAGTGACTGTGGCGAATACAAAATACATGAAATCCTATTCGCAACTGTTTCGATGTGACCAACTAAAATAAAAACGTTGAATATCTTTCGTGTTTTTAAACAGTTATTGATATTATTTAACTATATATATATATTAATGCTCATAAATTACTTTCGATATCAGTTAAAGTATATATTTTGCTTAATACTTATTGATAAAATAAGGTACTTACACATTTAACTATTACACCCTGCATAGAATTTATTTATATGAATTTTAATATTGTCATTAAGTTGATTATGTAAAAAAACAACTCTCAAATAATTTTATGATTGGACCAAATTTCTAATAATAATTAATTATGTTGATCTGGAACCATACAATGAAGCTCGTTGCGTAAACAATATTTATCTACAAAGAGGTCAAAGAGAATACATTTTTATTTGATAAAGGGGTTATAAGGGTAAAAGTTAAGAATAACACATTGTATACTTTGTATGTAGGTATGCAAAAAATCTCAGTAAAAATTTACCCATAATTTATCCTGATATTCGTTGATCACAGTAAACATAATGAGGTATCCTAGTGATGTCTTGCTGGCTAGTTTTGTTGTAAAACCTACAAGTTGATATACTTAATTCTGACATTTGTTATTGCTGTCTTGTTAGTGGTAATAAATATCACCCCGTCTCATCCTGTGGGAGGCGTAGTCCTGAAGGAATAACTACCAGAGAACGGGTACCATCATCCCTCTCACTATTATGACCACCACACTGCAATAGCAAAACGGGGCGATTATGGGTGACTGTTTTCAATTTTTTTTTCCGAAACTATTTAACTAATAATTGGCAGTATTATTAGTTTGATAATTGCGGAAAAAATACTGACATGGATTGTTGCCAGGTATATAGAATTCTGCCTGCTACTACCCGGAGTTTCTTCAGGGTTTTAAGGTAAACTTAGTTTCATGTAACTCAGTTTCGAGATATCTACCTGATGGCGTAACTAATTTATAAAAGTAAGCGAGTACTAATTTAGAAAATGTTTACCAAAAATATAATAGGTGTACATTAATATTGTTGTCCAGTATTGTATTAATCATTGGTATTTTATATTATCGTTTATTAGGCTATTCATTATCGCCATATTAGTCAGTTTATGTCATCAAATGTACAGTGTAATATGATGCTTCGAATGTTCGATTATTCATGCTTTACTTACGTAATCTAATACCTAAATGCATTATATCATTTCATTCATTAATGACATCACCAATAAGCATTTATCAACAAACAGAACGAACATTTATTCTAGAAATTCTCTTGTTTCCTGTAAAGTATTAGGAAAATTAATTTTAAAATCCTGTCCCTGAAAGATTGCGTTTCTGTAGGTAGTGATCGAATGGACGAGGTAATTTTAATTTAGCTTTGAATTCACGATAAAACTATTTTGATTTCTTATATGCCCTATTAACGAATTATTATCATTAAACTTTTGGTCTTTTTTTACCGATTAATAATTGCTTTCGTTAGTTGGCCTATCATACCTCGACATTGGCGAAATTGTGGTGGTTATCCCACAAGTGCCACAAATAAGAGTTGAAGTTGATAGGTTTTCTTTAAACTAAATGTTTTGTTTTATTCCTTTATTTGAATGTCATAAAGTTATGATTAAACTAAGGTGATAGCCAAGTCGCACACTTAAAATAAACATTATAGCCTAAAATATATGTCAAGCTCATTGTTTGTAACATAAGGTAAACTATAGTACCGTTACGAAATCGCAACCCCAATGACATGCAAATATATCAATTTCGGCCTGAATATAGGGGTTTGGCTAGAAAGTCCTGGCGGTCCTGGCTGATGATAGATTTTACTCTTATTCTACCTTGCAGTACATGGCGTGGCAGGTTCTGAGAAACACTACCCGAAAAATCAATCCATTTTTGAATATATATATTTTCTAATATTAATTTCATAGTTTTTGTTAATCATATTTGTTTATATACCTAATAAAATCTGCCGTGAAAAAATAGTAAAAGACCCCAAATTAAACTAACTCGGGTCTCGGTGCTAGGCTATGAACATAACGCTTTGCGAAAGGAATGAAGTACAGACGCCAACACATCCAGCTACCCCAGTCTGTCAAATTTCTTTTATAGATTTTCAACTTTATCTCATAACCATAATGTTCACTTTCAATTGTCTGTACATTCATCTTATCAAGACAGGCCTATGTCACACCTATGTCCAACTGTGGACAGAGTACATTATTAATATAAAATTAGTGAACAAGTATTACGTAATAATATAATTAACTTATCTAATCATGTTAATAACGACAAAAATGATGTACCTCTATAAGGAAATTATTGTTGCAAACATTGTGAAGGTCAATTATATTGTTAAAAGGCACGCTAGTACCAGCTTCTATAATAATTGAATACCGTAGGAGTATTCACCCTCATTCCATGTAAAGCATCGGAACAAAATGTCACTTATGTATAACTAGCTGTGCCCCGTGGTTTTACCCGTGTTAAACTTTATAAATGATGGCCTATCTGTGGGGTGTCAGCTAACTCCATACCATATTTTATTAAAATCGCACCAGCCGTTTAGACGTGAAGAAGTAACAAACAAACCCACTCACAAACTTTCGCCTTTATAATATTAGTGTGATTAAAAAAACACCCCATGTTACCGTTACCTACATTTTAATACTGTTTTGATTCCTTTGACAAGTACTTACATAAACGGATGGTGAACATTTTTCACCTAGGGTAGAAAGTAAGCAAGTTTTTTGATCCACAAACGTTTATATATCCACCATGAGTGTGCTAGACAACCAGACAGATTTTAGTGTATTGGCTAGCTAAGTGGATTATTTAAGAGGTAACTAGTCTTGTAGATCATTCATTCATAATATTTATGGTAGCGTAAGATAGGTCGATCATTAATTTGTGGTCATTCGTTTGTTACCAAACCAGTGAAATAACGAATGTGTTAGGGTCAGCGCAGACATAGAGGAGCGCAGCGGAGACGATTTTATTAAGGCACTAGAAAATCAACTTTAGAGCTATAAGAATAAAGTGCATATATGCTTGAACCTGACAAAATGCTCCCGCAGTCTCGCGCATTATAATGTTCAAGCATACATGCACTTTATTTAAATAATTTTAAAGTTGATTTTCTAGTGCCTTAATAAAATCCTCTCCGCTGCGATCCTCTCTGTCTGCGCTGGCCTTTAGTGTGCCAGGCGGATTCTGTGTGTGGTAGTTAGCCCTGCCTATCTTAGGTGTGGCAGCCAACCAAACGCATCATTAATCATATCGTTTGACAGGGGCATCATTGTTGTGCTTGCTACCCGGGTTAGTCATTATATTAGTATCTAGCCAGGCCAATGAAGAGTGTGGTAGATAGCCAAACAGGTCGCTGGTACCTAACCATGTTGATTTTGTGTGGTAAGTAGCGAGGTGGATCACTAGTGTGGTAGTTAATATGGCGAACCATAAGTGTTGAAACTAACCAGTGGATCAAGAGTATGGAAGCTCGCCTGGTACATCATAATAAGTGAGGAAGCTATTTAGCAGATACATTGTTTGGTAGCTAGCTTCGCGTAGCGATCATTAACCCTCAAAGATGCGTGTGTACTTTTTTTTTTTTTTTTTTTAATAAATAAAATATTTATTGTGCCACAAAGTACAGAATTTTCAATATTTACAGAATTTTCAATATTTCAACAGGTTTTGCATAATAGATGAACAGTACATAGCTTGGTAGAGATAAACGTTACAAACTGGCATCTGTTTACATAATATGTGAAACCCTGTCTCTCAAACTAGGTTAACCTGTATCTTGAGAGACAGTGTTCGGCTGCAAAATGACTCAATTAAGATTCACAGGGCTGTAGACTGTGTCGTTCCACCTCTATATATACATATTATACAATTTTATAACATTGCTGAAATATAGTTTTGTGTGCGTGTGCATGTGGGTGTATGTGCGTGTGTAGGTGCGTGTGCGTGTATGTTTGTGTGTGTGTGTGTGTGTGTGTGTGTGTGCGTGTGTATGTGTGAGAGTGAATGAATCGGCGCGTTATGTTGAAGTATTGTGTTGTGTTGAGTAGGGTGTAAATAAGATGTTATGTTAGGCGATAAATACACACATCAACACAATCTAGGGATATTGAACATTTCATTGATTATCTAGAAAACTATAAACATTTTGTTATGACTGTAAATGGAAGAATTAAAGATAATTTCATGGCCGATATTTAAACATTAACAACACGATGCGATTTTGTTTTTCTAATTAATAAAAGTCTTAAATTAATTAAGCCATAGAAAATTACTGAGTGAACAAAAACATTTTATTCTTATAAAATTATTCAATCGAATTAAATGAATAAAAATCTTACCAAATCTGATAATCAGTAATCGGTATTTCCTCCTCTAACATTAATCACACAGCGGCAACGATTTTCCATACTTAAAATTAAGGTGTCAATGTCTTGCTGGGGTATGCAGTCCCAAGTTCTTTTTAAATGTTCGAAAAGTTGTTCTTCTGTTGTCAAGTTGGGCGGAAAATCCCTCAATGCTCTTCGCTGTAACATGTCCCAGGCGTGTTCAATTGGGTTTAAGTCTGGCGACTGTGGAGGCCAATCTAATACCTGAACATCGTGTTCTCGAAGGGCGGCCCTCACCAGCCGCGCTGTATGGGAAGGTGCATTGTCATGCATGAGCTGAAATTCTTGCCCCGTTAGGGCCCTGAGCGGGACAATGACACGTTCTACTACCTCCTCACGGTATCTATGGGCAGTCATGCTGCCCTGAATCCAAATGAGTTGGGTTCGTCCGCCGATTCGTATTCCTGCCCACACCATAATTGTCCCGCCTTGGTAAGAGTGGACCTCCTGTGGATGTCGGAGACGGCTGACCCTGCCTGGAGTTCTCCAAACGCGTGTTCGTCTCGAATCTGGATGAAATCCATAGCGGGACTCATCAGTGAACAGCACCAATGACCATTGTTGATCACTCCATGTCAAATGTTCTTGAGCCCATAAAAGTCGCCTACCGCGATTGCCACGTCGCAGCGCTGGGACTCGTAGCGGTCTGCGAGCATGAAGACCAACTTCATGCAGCCTCCTTCGCACGGTTTGGTCGCTCACCAGCAGCTGCTGACCCTCCTGGAGCCTTTGCACTAGTTGCATCGCTGTGATATTGGGTAGTCTTCTGGCGGTCATTTGGAGAAATCGATCCTGTCTCTGAGTGGTAACACGATATCTACCTGTGTGCCGTTCTGCCACATCTCCAGTAGCGCGATAACGTGACCACAGCCTGGATACCACATTTTGGCTTGTGCCCAGAGACTCAGCAACGACGCGTTGAATAGCACCGTTTTGTAACATGCCAACTGCCCGTAACATTTCATCTCGACTCAAATGATGGCGTGGCATGACGCTAAAAAGCTTACACAACCAATTGAGAAAAGAAAATAAAACAATTTATCAGGTTTTCTTCAATTAACACGCAAAAAAAATTTTAATGCAACTTCTTGAAATTAGATACAACTCAAGATTGCGCTGTGCTTTGCGTGTTTTCATTTGTTTCTCATTTTAATTTTTAAATTTTGAATAAAGAATAGACAAGGTTTAAATCTGTAAATAAACTTTTTAAGGAAACTAAATAGGTTTTAAACAATAAAGCCATGTTTGATTTCAAAATAACGTATCCCTAGACTTTGTTGATGTGTGTATAAGGAGTGATTCTGTTGTTAGGTAGTCCTGTTGAAGAAGCCACTCAGAGAGTTTAGGTTTAAGCTCATTTTTATTTAGGTCAACTATGTTTAGTGCCTTGTTTATTTTTTTGTAAATGTGTGTGCTCAATATAAAGAATTGGTGTCTGGCGAAGGAAGTTTTATGTCGTGTGCTTAAAGAGAGGTTTTTACGCTTATTGGGATCAGAACGGGGAACACTCGTGTGCCTTTTTAGAGTTGCTTGAAGCACATAGAGCTGTCGGACAGTCAGAACCCTACAGTCCAGGTATAACTGCGTCGTAGCGTAGCGAAAGGGTTTCCGGCTCATGACTTTAAGTACGGCTCTCTGTGCCCTCTCAACTCCAAGAAGCTTGGTCTTAGCAGCTCCTCCCCATACAGAAATGCAGTACCCGATGACCGATTGGCATAATGCGTGAAATATCATATTTAAAGTATCAGGGCTAGCAGAGTGCCTGAGGGATTTGAAGATGGGGATGAGTCTCAGTGATCGAGTGGTGACAACGTCTATGTGTTTATCCCATCGTAGTCCCGAGTCAATCCGCACACCCAGATACCTTACCTCGTCAGTTCTTCTAAGTTCGGGACAAGAGCACTGTGGTAATGATTTTTCGTATGTGTGTGCTGTCAGAGAGAAGGTGATGTCTGGAAGAGTTTCCTGGCGAATGGCAAAAGGAACATAGCAGGTTTTATTAAGGTTTAGGGTGAGGAGATTGGAGTTAAGCCAATTTGTTACGGTCACCAGTGCAGCTTCTGCACTGATTTTAACACTGTCCCAAGTAGGACCGTATGCTATTAGTGCGGTATCATCAGCGTAGGCGTAGATTTGTACGTTTGCAAGGGCCAGATTGCACAGGTCGTTTACATAAATTTGGAATAAAGTTGGGCCAATTATACTTCCTTGAGGAACACCGAAAGACACTGGCTCCTGGTCACTAAGATATTCACCGATTTTGACACGTTGCGTACGGTTTTCAAGGTAATTTTTAAAGATTGCAAGTGTAATTCCGCGTACTCCAACAAGTTCTAGCTTTGAGACAAGAAGGGGAATAGAAACCGTGTCAAATGCTTTAGTAAGGTCTAGAAAGATTCCCAAACATTTGGTTTTGTTATCTAGTTTACCTGCCACTAGCTGGGTCAAATCGGAAACTGCATCTTCAGCCGAGACCCCTGTACGAAAACCGTATTGGTTTTGGGCTATGAGTTGGTATTTGTCTAAGTATTTTCTTAATCGGTTGTTTAGAATCCTTTCAAAGACTTTAGAGATTGCAGGCAGGACCGAGATCGGTCTGTAGTTGTTGACACAGTTCCTGATTCCCCCCTTATAAATAGGATAAATAATTGCTCTTTTTAAGGCGTCCGGGAATATACCCTTTCGAAGGCAACTATTAATGAGGTAAGTTAAAGGTGGTATCAAAATATGACGGCACTGTTTTAGGACGAAGGGTGATATTTTGTCACATCCTATGGCACAATCATTACGTAGTTGGAGGATGAGAGATTCTACTTCTGCTTCGTCTACCTCAAGCAGGACCAGGGAATTGGAAGGAGGCAGGTGGGGATTGTTGACGGTAGTAAGTGAGGAGGATATAGGAGGATGTTTGAGTAGGATGTTGTTCGCCAGTTTTTTACCTATGTTACTGAAAAAGTTACAAATTGTGTTTATGGACGAATTGGGGTTATCTCGGGTGTATAAGAGTTCAACAGGGGTACTATATAAAACTACATCGATTTGAACCTTATCAATTTGGTATAAGCTCTACAACAATGAAAAATAATAAAGCAATGCCTGATTAAGGATTAAAGAGGAATATCGTCATTATTGCAGCATACAGCATAGTGTAATCTAATTATTAAAATCTATAACGCTGGAAGACACCTGTTGCCAGCCATGAGATCAAGAGCTACCTAAGTCCTTTGTCATCTTCATGTTTATTATGATCTTCAGAGCGATAGTTTTAGCAGTTTTAGACGTTAATGTAAACGGCAAACAGACTGAGTGGCAGTGACTTGCAATACAGTTTGTTTGAAAAAAAAATTAAAATAGTTTATTTCTTAAACATAATGCTACAGTCTGGTTCTTGTTGTTGAGACCTTCTATTAAGTGAAGTACACCTGTGCCAGAAGGTCACGCTCTTCCATATCCAACACTAAACGGTACCCGAAAAGCTTCCTCTGGCTCAAATATCTTATATCTAGGTTAGTTAAAAATTATTTTAATAAGTATTAAGGTATAATGTTAGTATTAGTATGTTAGATTTTTTTTTATTTGTTTATACCTACATCAGGCACCAGTCTCTCACAAAGTTTTACTTACCTCTATGGTTGTGTGTAATTCTCTCTCATCTTTATTAGTCATAAGCATAAGGCGCTCATAGCTAGATGCTCTCATCGGTCCGTAAGCGATCGGCGAGGTTAAGCAACTAGGCTCGCGGTCAGTCCATAGATGGGTGACTGCCAAAGTGGTTTAATTTCTGAGCGTCTCCGTGTTTCGGAGGGCACGTTAAACTGTCGGTCCCGGTTGTAGCCATTAGGCAACCGTCGTTAAGCAATGTCGGAGGCCTACTGGGCGGCTTGACCAACTCTGACACCAGGGCGATCACTGCCCATACATAATAAATGATTTTTTTATTGGGTTCCCATTTATAACATAAGTATGGATTTTTCAGTACGTTGAACTAGCAAAAACGCTACGACATTATGGCAGGATACCTGCGGGGGAGGCGGTTACTGAGTGTAGCAACATCGCGGGGGGCGGGGTCGAGGGCACCTGCCGCGTGCGGGTAGCACTTGCCTCCAAGGAGCTGTCGCTCATGACCTTGTCCCAGCCCATGCGTGAACAGCGATACAAAGTCACAAGGATGCGATGTTGGAGGATCACAACTCTACACGGGGTTCGTATAACTTGTGATACTTATTATTTAACGATATAATAAAATAAAATATATTTCTCTAAATTGGCCTCTAATTATTAAACGCTCTGTACACTGTCAACTAGCAGTGACTGTATCTTTTCTCCTTTTCCCTAAGTAGGTTATCTGGAAGAAATCAAATTTGAGTGATAAAAAAGACCACCATTTATACTGATCTTCTAATGTGCATTGTTCTTGTGTTATTTAAATTCTTTGGTGTACAATAAAGAGTTTAATAATAATAGGTCATACTAAATACTTGCCGCATTGTAAGAAAATTTCTCCAATTAGACGACGACAACAATGCAACTGACGGACATAATAATATGCCTAGCTAACTCCTTGTCATTTACTTGGCGTTTGCCCGTAAATGTTAAGAAATGCCAGCAAAAGCTGAGAAAAAAAGCAATAAAAGAAAATAATAATAATATATCAGTGTCCCACTGCTGATCAAAGGTTGTTCTTAGTTTTCTAGACTTCCCTGTCTTTCGGAAGTTTAGGCTATTACACAAATCAGTTCAGGTTATAACGCCATCTCCGAGCGAACTTATTGGTTTTGATCTACAACCTGATGTCTTGAGTGCATGCGTGAAGCATGACTAGCCCAGTCCCAGTGGGGCCAGAAATGGAGAAAAAATGGTGCGGAAACATGTCTACCCCCTTTCTTTGTTTTCTGAATAATCCTATTGTACCCAATTCATTTAGTTAAACTTTAAATGTTAGTTATGGTGTAAAATAAAGATACTTCCTAACAGACGTTTAGAATCCGAGAAACACTTAGATTCGGAGAAATAAAATAAGTTTAATTTATAACCTCCTTTTTCTTGCAGTTGCTTAAAAGCAATAATGGTGTAAATTTGTCATTACACCTTGAGTGATTATGGAAACAAAGTTATTAAATTTCGGTAGGCTTTCGTGATTATTTCATTGGGCGAACAATAATAGTTAATTGGTATTATTACAGATGGAAAGGTTACAAACACAAAACGGTCACGGAGCGCCACTTGAAGACGACAACAGAAATTTTGAGTTATCATTTGAATATCTCATTAATACGGACAATTTGAAATGGATAACCTTGAGAACGGAGCATGCAACCTTTATAAGTGTTTGTTTGCAGGTAATATTTCTTATGTCCATATTTTCCATACTTGATATATTGTCATGGTATAAATACATATAGTTGTTATTTTTACGAGTCAATTTTTACTTATAAATCGCAATCATTATCCGATTTCGTTCACCTCGTATCTCGAATCGTTAATAATATTCCGACAGTTACTCGCCATCAAATGGACTGTTCTCTCGTATTGTAGTTATATTTGTTGCTTGTTAACAAATAACATTAGTGGTTAGTGATAGTAGATAGGACTAGTAACTTTCTTACGCATTACTAGGTGGTGTTCGCACATAATCAATTCGCGATAATAACCTGATGTCTGGAGCCTTACAATATTAATAAGTATTTTTGTTAATTGTTTTGAATTGAGAAGCTATAATTAATAGCAAAAGAATTATAAACAGACTTTGGTTATTTTTTGATAACTTTTTAATATTTTCCTAATTTTGGTAAGTATTTTGATAATTTGACCTAGTATTCATCAATCTTATACTGATAGTAAATAATTACTAAACGACTGGACAGAAAAATGTGTTTCTTATGTCCTCTCTCGGAAATACTGATATTGAGCAAACGCGTGGGTACGGGGTATTGGTCCACGCATGTATCTCAGCGCAGTCATTAAGTTCGGCGCCCTCGTGTTTCCCCTTATTATTGTTCTGAGTCTGTCTTCTATGTGTCCGTGAATTGCATATTTGCTGTTTGACCCGCAATATTAGAATCCTCAAGACAAGACCACTTTGAAATTTATACATTTGTACAACTGTATGTACCTAAACTGTGACATGATAATATTATTATGTCACAGTTTGTTATAAGTATATCTGTCTTGGTCATACAGGTCATTATGATTAGGTATTATATTTTGATCGGTGATTTATTGTCTTGGAATTTATTGCAAGTACTCCACAATTGATGGACTAACGACGCCATGTAAGTCGATACACCTGTACTACGAAAATCACTCGTATAGCCTAAGTAATACCGATGTAGGCAAAATCAATATGTATACACCGAAGTAGCGTAGACCCATGTAGATTCACATTGTGCGGAGTGTGTGTGATTTTTGTGTTCCATTAAAATTTAAAGGATGAGTGTACGCTTAGACTATAAGACTAAACAGTAAAATTAGCAAATTATGACTAAAACCGTCGATACACTATTATTCAGTCCGTCACCCACACTAACGCGCTTGATGCCTGGGAGTCTAGTTAACACGATAGAGCGTGACGGTTTACTTACGTTCACTCATCAGCAAAACGCTCCAAAAAGTTTTACTTAAATAATTGATCATTTATCGGGTGCGCGCCGGTTGTCGTGGTTGCTAAATGCTTGTCTTTCACGACGCAGGTCGTGGGTTCGATTTCCAACCACGAAAAATATTTGTGTGCTATATCGGTATGTATTTAAAAGATAAGTAGTATATGTATTATATCAGTTCAGACTGCCTCCTTGGTCTAGCGGTAGCGTGTTCATCCGCAGATAATGAGCTCCTGGGTTCAAATCCCGGGTCGGGCCAAAAAGTGATTTTAGGATTTTTCCGTAAAAAGAAATTTCTCAGTATCAGCCCGAAGTCTGGAAGTTGGCGGTATTACACCCCCGTGCCTCGGAGAGCACGTAAAGCCGTCGGTCCTGTACCTGAACTCTTTCCGGTCGTGTCGCTAGGCGTCCCATCGGATCATGAGAGTGATGGAATAGAAAGTGCCCCTGTGTTTGCGCACACACTTGTGCACTATAATATGTCCTGCGCAATTGGCTAGTCTCCATTAAGACTGGCCACCGTGGCCGAAATCGGTCGGGAGGACAACAACAACAACATATCAGTTATCTGATTTACATAGGACAAGCTCTGCTTAATTTGGGTCAGATGGTAGTGTGTGAATAATGCCCCGGGATATTATTATTATTTATTATATTAAAAGAAATATGCCACTTAAGAAACTAGAAGTTTCATTAAACAGAGTTTTGGTAAGGGCTCGGTGAGGTAAACCATGAGCGCGTATTACCTTCACTTATGTATGTATACGCGTGACTCTTTAATGTTGTTCTCACAAGACCTGTACGTTGTGTATTTATATTGTTCGGTAAAGAAGTGAAGGTCTCCTAGATAATAAAGTGTATTAATACCGTAGACAAATTAATTAATCTCATATGACAAACTGAGAGTGTGATAAAGAACGCTGAACAAGAAACGCTTAGTTAGTGTCGATTGATTTATTTCTTCTCAAATTAAGCTTTTTTATAATTTTTCTTGTAAATAATGTTTGCGTAACGGAACGCCGGTCGTGGCAGGCATCCGATATCGCATAGATGTCGAGGTAATAAGTACCCCAATTATTACCTCGACATCGATTCGAGGACATTGTCTATTGTGTTCTATTGTCAGTTCAATACGTTGTTTGTGGTCATTACAATATGGCTCACGTTAGCTTTGACTCATTTATGGAGCCATACTGACCTGTTGATCTAGCGGTTAGTGATTCTAACTGCTAAGCGAGTTCGTGGGTTCGATTCCGACCCAAGACAAATCTTTTTGTATTGAGCACGAAATTTAGCTATTATATATAATTATTAAGAAATATATAAGTATGTTTTTGTGAAAATTAAATGGTTTTCTAATTGAACTTTCCCTCATATGTAATAGTCTAATTCGAATAGAGGAGGGCCTGGATATCTGTCATCGGGTCTTGAACCTACTACTGACTCCACCTCTCACAAGGTTATTTCTAGACATTTAAGACCATTTAAAAATGAATATATTTGTAACCTTTTGAGGGAATGAATTATACATATATTATAAATTAAAAAAACAAATAGTAGCTTGTGACTTAATGTTGAGGAATCAGACGTTTCTGTAGATACATTAGGTATATATATATATATATATATATATATATATATATATATATATATATATATATATATATATGTATGTATGACGGGCCTGTTAGCGTGGTTGGCAAACGCTTGCTTTTCACGTCGGAGGTTGTGGGTTCGATTCCCACCTGGGACAAATATTTGTGTCCATGAACATGTCTGATTGTCCTGAGTCTGGGTTTAATTATCTATATACTTGCTTGCTTATCGTATGGGTAGTGGTAACCCTAGTGTCAGAGTTGCTCAAGCCGCCTAGTAGGCCTCTGACATGGCCTATTATCTATATAAGTATGTATTTATAACAGAAAAGTAGTATATGTAGTATATCAGTTATCTGGTTTCCATAGTTCAAGCTCTGCTTAGTTTGGGATCAGATGGCCGTGTGTAAATAATGTCCCAGGATATTATTATTATATAAAAAACGTCATAGATTAGTTAATATGTCAATATAATTCGCAGTCGATAGTAGACGAGCTGATGCGTCAGAAAGACAGACAAGGGCCGGTGTCCCCGCGCTGTACGAAGCGTGCTTCCCTGCCGTGCGTGTACGTGCGCCGCGACGGCTCCAGCCAACTCATCACGCCCTCCTCCTCCAGCGACACGCTCAGTTCTGCCGTAAGTATATACTTGCCTTTCACGCCGCAAGTCGTGGGTTCGATTCCCACCAGGACAGATATTTGTGTGCATGAATGTGTATATGTCCTGAGTCTGGGTGTAATTATTTATATAAGTATGTATTTACAAAAAAAAAGTAGTATATGTAGTATATCAGTTATCTGGTTTCCATAGTACAAGCACTGCTTAGTTTGGGATCAAATGACATTGTGTGAATAAAGACCCAGTATATTATTATTATATACAGGGTGGGCCAATAATTTTTGCACTTTTAAAACATGAATAGAAATAAAACTACAACTGTTATTTTGTTGATTATATTTTTAACGTTTTGAAAAATTAATGAAATTTATTTTTTAAAAATGACATCGTCGAGATGTGCACCGTCTCGTCGTTGGCACTCTAGCAATCGACTACGCAAACTTTGGAAAACTCGCTGACACATGCTGCGGGGGATCGCGGCTATCTCGTCGTGGATGTTTCGTTTTAATTGGGATATATTCGTCGGTTTATTAAGGTAGACTCGACTTTTCAGGTATCCCCATAAGAAAAAATCGCATGGTGTAAGATCCGGGCTTCTCGGAGGCCATGGAATATCACCTCTGCGAGAAATCAATTTATTCGGAAACATTTCTTTGACTACCGGTAAAGTCACATTTGACGAGTGGCATGTTGCTCCATCTTGTTGCATCCAGGTCCTGCTGTTGTATCCTTGAAATTCATGCAACTGCGGCGTCAAAAACTCTCGCAACATCTTGACGTATTCCGCTGAATTCACAGTTACATTATTCCCTTGATTATTTTCAAAGAAATACGGACCAATTATGCCCTTTGCTGTTATGGCAGCCCATACTGTCGTTTTAGGTGAATGAAGTGGCTTTTGGTGTTTAAGGCGAGGGTTTTCCCTGCTCCAATATCGACAATTGTGCTTATTCACGTGCCCGTTGATGTGAAAGTGGGCCTCGTCCGTAAACAATACATTCTCCAGGCTAGAGAATTGCTCCAGCATTGTGTCAGCCAATAACTTACGTTGAATGTAATCATTTGGTTTCATCTCCTGCACAATTTGAAGCTTATACGGGTGCAGTTTGAGGTCTAGATGCAAAATCCGCCGTAGACTGGTTCTCGGTAATGCCAGAACCGCCGAACGCTTACGCGTAGATAATTCTGGATCGTTCCGAACGGAAATATCAACCTCTCGAATGTTCTCATCGCTTCTTCTTGAACGTGGCCGGCCTGTTTGTTTAATATTCGTTGTCGATCCCGTTTGCTCGAACTTCACGACCCAAGCTTTGATTAAATTCACACTTGGACACTCGCTTACACGGCGTAATCCATATTCAATTCGAAACAGGCGTCGTACAGTAACGTAGGAATCGTTGTTTTTGTAAAATTGTTTAACACAAAAAGCACGCTGTTGTCCCGTGAAGCGCTCCATCGTGACTAAAATTGCATGTAGCGACGCATAGTTTCCCGCCACCCGCGCACCCCTCCCTCCAACGGTATTCGAGAAATTTAGTGTTGCTATTTGCAAAAATTATTGGCCCACCCTGTATATATTTATTATACACTAGCTGTACCGTTGTCCATCACAACCAAGTGAACAAAAACATTTACACACATCAACAAAGTCTAGGGATACGTTATTTTGAAATCAAACATGGCTTTATTGTTTAAAACCTATTTAGTTTCCTTAAAAAGTTTATTTACAGATTTAAACCTTGTCTATTCTTTATTCAAAATTTAAAAATTAAAATGAGAAACAAATGAAAACACGCAAAGCACAGCGCAATCTTGAGTTGTATCTAATTTCAAGAAGTTGCATTAAAATTTTTTTTGCGTGTTAATTGAAGAAAACCTGATAAATTGTTTTATTTTCTTTTCTCAATTGGTTGTGTAAGCTTTTTAGCGTCATGCCACGCCATCATTTGAGTCGAGATGAAATGTTACGGGCAGTTGGCATGTTACAAAACGGTGCTATTCAACGCGTCGTTGCTGAGTCTCTGGGCACAAGCCAAAATGTGGTATCCAGGCTGTGGTCACGTTATCGCGCTACTGGAGATGTGGCAGAACGGCACGCAGGTAGATATCGTGTTACCACTCAGAGACAGGATCGATTTCTCCAAATGACCGCCAGAAGACTACCCAATATCACAGCGATGCAACTAGTGCAAAGGCTCCAGGAGGGTCAGCAGCTGCTGGTGAGCGACCAAACCGTGCGAAGGAGGCTGCATGAAGTTGGTCTTCATGCTCGCAGACCGCTACGAGTCCCAGCGCTGCGACGTGGCAATCGCGGTAGGCGACTTTTATGGGCTCAAGAACATTTGACATGGAGTGATCAACAATGGTCATTGGTGCTGTTCACTGATGAGTCCCGCTATGGATTTCATCCAGATTCGAGACGAACACGCGTTTGGAGAACTCCAGGCAGGGTCAGCCGTCTCCGACATCCACAGGAGGTCCACTCTTACCAAGGCGGGACAATTATGGTGTGGGCAGGAATACGAATCGGCGGACGAACCCAACTCATTTGGATTCAGGGCAGCATGACTGCCCATAGATACCGTGAGGAGGTAGTAGAACGTGTCATTGTCCCGCTCAGGGCCCTAACGGGGCAAGAATTTCAGCTCATGCATGACAATGCACCTTCCCATACAGCGCGGCTGGTGAGGGCCGCCCTTCGAGAACACGATGTTCAGGTATTAGATTGGCCTCCACAGTCGCCAGACTTAAACCCAATTGAACACGCCTGGGACATGTTACAGCGAAGAGCATTGAGGGATTTTCCGCCCAACTTGACAACAGAAGAACAACTTTTCGAACATTTAAAAAGAACTTGGGACTGCATACCCCAGCAAGACATTGACACCTTAATTTTAAGTATGGAAAATCGTTGCCGCTGTGTGATTAATGTTAGAGGAGGAAATACCGATTACTGATTATCAGATTTGGTAAGATTTTTATTCATTTAATTCGATTGAATAATTTTATAAGAATAAAATGTTTTTGTTCACTCAGTAATTTTCTATGGCTTAATTAATTTAAGACTTTTATTAATTAGAAAAACAAAATCGCATCGTGTTGTTAATGTTTAAATATCGGCCATGAAATTATCTTTAATTCTTCCATTTACAGTCATAACAAAATGTTTATAGTTTTCTAGATAATCAATGAAATGTTCAATATCCCTAGATTGTGTTGATGTGTGTATATCAATACACTCATCAAAACAAATATCGTGGAGCACTCACTTACACAAATGAGGGAGAATGTAAAAGCTACACGGTTAGCTGATGCGAGCCACCGTCGCCGCCATATGACATGCAATAGATGGATGAAAAAAATTTTGTCGATGTAAATACTGTGTGGTGACTGCGATCGCCAACCCGTCGGCCAAGCGTGGCGATCGTAGCATACACTATTCAAAACAAATGCCGTGGAGCACTTACACAAATGAGTGAGAATGGAAATGCTACACGGTTCGCTGATGCGATCCACCGTCGCCGCTATATTGCGACATGCGATAGATGGACGAAAAAAATTGAGGAGATGTAAATGTGTATTTTTTGGATAGGCCTTTGTCCAGTAGTGGACTTCATTCGCCTGACATAATGATGAACGCATCGTATTAAAAATTTGCCTATAATAGTCATTATTAAGCGTTAACTACATTTTATCTTTCCCGTGCAGTGTCCGCGTATTTTTAATACAAAGTTTTTACGTTATGTATCCTTTGCATTTCAGAACGGTGATTCTTACAACTCAAGTAGTTCCCGTGAGATATTCTCAGTGCAGAAGTTGACAGAGAAATTCGCGACCGTGTCGTTCAAGTCGGGCAGAGACTGCGTCGAGAACAACGCCTTTGAAGCAATAGGAGACGAAGAACTGTAAGCTCTTCCATCCATATCAATATAACTCGAATCAATTTTTCCAAAGAAAAATTATTACTCGAAATCAAAGTTGCCAATAATGTACATAAATTATATATGTAAAAAAAAATTGTATACATATAGCATTTTTCTTATATGTACAGAATATTATTTTTTATGTACTGTCTTTTAAGAATTTTTACATCGTTTAAGTAATATTTGGCTATGAATATTTTGTATGGATTTTTATTATGTCATATCATTGGAGAACAGTCTACTTGCCATATTAAGTAAGTTTATTTTCTAGTTACTAAGTAATAAGTGTAAAGTTGCTCATAAGTCCATATAATCATTAGTTTCAACATTTCCGATTATGTACTTTCATTACCAAACGAATTTTATACATTTCAGGGTTTTGTTATACAATGTGAAACATAAATAGTGTGATATTTAAATAAGTTAAAATATTTATGAAATTGAACAATCTTAGAACTTTAGAAGCGAGCCTATGGCTTTCTTAAAGGCCGGCTTCGCAGTTGTAGCTCCTTTGATGATGCAAGTGTCGATGGGCCATGGTGATCACTATCCGACACTCACCGACCTGCTCGCTTGTCTTACAATTCTAAAAAAACAGCATTTTTGTTTTTTTTTTAACTGGGTGTTGTTCTACACTTCTAATGACACTGTGATTCCTGTCTGTATTTTCGCTTAATATTGCTTAATATTAAATAAAAACACTTAAATATTGTAATATCTAAAGTAGGGCCGCCAATTTAAAAGATCACATTTGACACTTTATCATCAAAATTCACAACGTAACCTTAACCGGCGGGCATAGAATATTATGACAGATGTCAAATGTCAATTGACAACTGACAGATGTCAAATGTCAATGATCAAATGGCCGTACTATAGATGATGTTCACTTGTTTATCATTATTTATGTTACACATTGTATATATTATTGTAAAATAGTTAACTAGGTGTACCTATATATAATATTTTGTATTTCAATAATAGCGTAGTATCACTTTTTAAATGGGACGGAGTTCAAGCGTCCGTACTTACTGTAAATTAATTAATTGAACATAGTAATATCGGTGACATATCCAATCGTATATATATATAAATATGTATTAATATGTAAAATATTTCGATCAATTGTTAAGCTTAATATTTAAGTTTAATAGGCTGACGACTCCCACATCGATAGATTCCCGCCAGTTTTTACCCAGTAAATACTATAATAATTTCACCTGGCTATTATTTGTTTGTAAATTCTGGCTATATTCTAATGAACTTCATTGTTCCCATAACACAATTTCATAACTATACAATATTCGCAATCACCTTTAAAAAGCTTGCAAAACAAAAGAATCTCGATTTTTTTCCTATCATTTTAAATGATTATAAAAACTTTTTTATAAATAGTGCATTCTATGTTTAGGAAAAGCTTTGTTATCTATATCTATCATGGCGTTAATATTTTATTGATGTTTTTGTTAAACTTTACGCTGTTTTTTGACTCATAGATGTTGTTCACATAATTTAGACCAGATTTTTTTAATTTAGACGGGTGAGATTGGCTTTTGAAATTGGGTATTGTCAGCCTATTAATGTAATCTTTCTACCAGTTTTTGCATACCTAAAAAAAGGACTGAAAAATGATAAAAAGTATTACATTCGTTCGATTGAATTTGTATCCATTCCCCTTTTACAATTGTTTTTTTTTTATATGTTACGTGTTTAGATATAAGTATATTTTCTCTTTATAGAAACCACGGTTTTAATTCTAAATTTAGTAGTGACAATAAATTTGAATATTCCAATGAGATTCTGGTTAAAGAAACGTTTATTGACGTTTGATTCCTGGCTGCGACTGTAAGCATTATTAGTAGATAGATGTAAGGAGGGATTACCGATTTTAAACAGTTATGTTTCTCTATGCATTTAGCAACAATAAAAACTTTTTTACTGTTCCTTAATAAAAAGAACGCCTACACAAGGTAAATAAATTTCTGTATCTTTGAAGGATTATAGATTATTTAAAACTTATGTTTATCTATGCATTTAGCATCAATAAAATCTTTTTCTGTTTCTTAAATAAACAACGCCTACACTCGGTAAATAAATCTCTGTGTCTTTATAAACATGCAATTATCGACCTCAAAGCATATACTTTGAGACAGTGAATTGCAGTCACAGGGATAGTTATTCCGACAACCCGAAACTTGAGGGTGTTGAAGACGTTTAATATACGTATGTATGTTCAAAAATAACACCCACATAATATGAAGAATTAGGCCTACTTTGACCTTAGCAATATTAAATTGAGTATTTTTCAATAATAGGTACTAACTGGTTTTATAGGTGTAAAAGTCTTCCACTATATAAGTGTGTGTGGAACATACTACCGACACATTAATGAACATGGAACAAACTAAGATACAGGATTCCGTACATGCTCTATTTTTAACTCAAAGATTTTTCCGTTTGCTTCAATACATTCTACTACGGCAAAAAGAAACTTGTTAAACCTTCAATGAATAGTTACTTTTTAAAATATACAGCTCACGTAGCACCATATCAATAATCGTTCAATGAAGCTCGTTTGGGTGCTGCTTTATAATAATTACCTACGCATGAGTTTCCTTGACTTTATCATTGCAAAATCTATCTGTCTCTTTCCCTCGCTCGGTAAAATATTTCTGATCGTGCCGTTGTACTTGTACATTCGCATCAAAAGTATGTGTCAGTAATGACATTCTGAATAATACATATCAATATCAATCAATAAAGTTTGTCTTTACTTTTATTTGTAATTCTGGATGATCTTGAATATTTTTGTGAGCTCTGTTGGTTATCTTAGTCTTTACCCTTTGCGTTAGTACAGACGCTAGCACATCAAGCTACCCCAATCTGTCAAATTTTCCCCAATTGAAAGTGAACCTTAAGCTTGAGTGATAAAGTCGAAAATCTATAAAAGAAATTTGACAGATTGGGTAGCTGGATGTGCTAGCGTCTGTACATTGTGAAGTCTTAGGTGAAAACTGTAACCTGTTTGTTACTAGATCACTTTACAAGAAACAACGGAATTGTGACAGTAAAATGCCCTCTGTCCGTAATTTCAAGGTTAAGTAACATAAAGTGAGGTGCGAATTAGAGTGGGTTGTAGCCTACGATCGATAGCTCTGGTATTGGGATCTTTTATTCAGGATAATATCCTAGAAGATTTCGATGTGAAATTCCCTTAGTGAAGTTTTCCTTACGCAGTTTAAGACTAACTGGTAGTGGCAATGTAGTTATTTTGAACTCTCTTGCTTTGTAATAAGAATCAAAATAAAACAATTAGAAACATACCTACTAATAGTTAAAGGGTTAAATGGCCAGTATATAAAGAAATTACGTAGCCCGAATCCAATAATAGTGATGAAAAAATTATGAATTGAAGATTATAATTGTGTAAGACTTTTTCTAGACAAAAGCTATTCTGTAATGATCTGATTTTTTTTATTGGATGTCTATATACAATATGTGTGTTAGTAAACTTTCGTAATAATTATATTGATAAGTGTGGCCTCTGAAGGATGGCGTTCCTGACGTCTGCCCAGTTCTGTCTCCAAACTTACATAAAATTAAAGTAAGCTAAATATAATATTTTTTATTGTCAGTTAACATAATAAGATAGTTATTATAATTGTAATTATTTGTTAGTATGGCAAAAAACAAATAAAAATATTTTTATCTTTAATTCAATATTACATCGTCCATTCGATCACTACCTGCCAGGAACTACATTCTTTCAGCGGCCAGACTTTACCATAAAGTATTGCCCTCAAATGCCAAATTGATGTATAAAATATGTATGTATATAATTTTCAAATTTTAATGCAGAGTCCTTCCATTTTAGGGTTCCGTCCCAAAGGATCCCTATTACTATTACCGTAGCCATATTGCTAAGCCTCTGCTATCCTTCCGTCTGTCAGCGGGCTACTGTTAATGTGATACCTACCGTATCCCAGGAGCCATAAAGTTGAAATTGCCGAGAGTGTGTAATTCAATTGCCGCTATAACATCAAATAAGAATTCTAATATAAGTTTAAAATAAAGCGTTGTGCCCATACAAATAACGTGAAATTTCCTTTTTCTTGCACGAAGAACTGTCAATCTTCCACGATTGTACGGGACCTTTTGTCGAATCGCACTTGGCCGATTACTTGTGTAATGAAGCGTGATTCTTATCCGCAGATGAATATTGTATCTTGGACGGAAGTTGACTGTAACGGACTAATTTATTAGTTACTTACGCCATATAAAGCACGGTCGCCATACTATAGTAAAAAAAAAAAAATTACGCTACTTGACAGTGTAAAACATTTAACAGGCTCGTTTCAACTACCATCATACTTTGAAATTGACTTGTTACCTTCTTGTTCATTCTCATACTATATTATATTTATCATTAAGTTTACACTGAGGCCTTATTGCTCTTGGATGCATTTTAAGCTCTCTTTGACTTCACGAACAACCAAGTCAAATCTTGCTCTGTTTATATTTTTGTACGTATGGAAAAATGAAAATAATAACTTGACAATTCCCAATAAAAAAATTAAATTACATTTTTAAATCACCGAACTGACTGGTGATTGTTAGCCTGCTGAATGTTATTTACGCTGAGTCAATAGAATAAAATGCATTTTTCGTAAAAAAAACATGTATTTACTTGCTCAACTTGTTGGGAAAATTGTAAATGACAATTTTTATTATAATTATTATTAAAATTCAAATTAATTCCTGTTACTTATTTTAAGAGGGACCATATAATGTAAAATGATGGTAGACGCATGAAAAATCCGCCCTTGTAGCGGCCATAATATATTATGTTGCCATATACTACTATTATTATCCTATTTTATATTCTTATTCTGAATTTTTATTTTGTACTTCGTAAATATAATTAAATCGTTTTTTAAAATAATTTTGTTTTTCTATAAACACTTCTCTTCACAATCGAAACGTAAGAGCAACATGAATTTATATGTATCGAAATATATACCAAAAAAATCAAAACTAGGTATAAATATAAATTTAGGAAGTTTCGATTTATTATGAGTAATGTGGTTTTATAATATCCAAAATGTAGTGTCAACTAACGAATAATAAAAATCTTTAAATTAAATAATTTAATGAAACATTTACAATTGTAACTTGCTAAGTTTTATTTAAATAATACACCAACATTTAACAGTAAATCTATTTAATAATTCTTCTCCCATTCCTCGCGTTCGAGTCTTTCTTTCTTGACCTTATCTACAATAGGGGTGAGGTAAAGTTGGTCTTCCTCATACTTGGTCCATTCTTCTTTGGGGAGGATGGTCTTTGTGAGGGAGAGCTGCAGCGCGCGTACGATGCGGAAGTTGCGCTCGTCAACCACGTGGTTCGGCAGGCGGCGCAACGCCTCCTTCACGTCGTCGTTCTCGTAGAGGCAGTCGTCGCGCAATAGGCCTAATATAATTACACTTGGTTAAAAACTTCAGTATTTTAAAAATGTACAGACGCCAGCAAATCAAGCTACCCCAATCTGTCAAATTTCCCCAATTGAAAGTGAACCTTATGCTTTTGTGATAATGTTGAAATTCTATAAAAGAAATTAGACAGATTGGGGTAGCTGGATGTGCTGGCGTCTGTACAAGCATTTGCATTAATCTATATCTATTAAGGACCTGTTGGCGTTGTTGGCAAATGCTTGCTTTTCACACCGCAGGTCGTTGGTTCAATTGCCACCCAGGACATATATTTGTGCTGTCTGTTTGTCCTGAGTCTGGGTGTAATTATCTATATAAGTATTTAGAAAAGATAAGTAGTATATCAGTTATCTGGTTTCCATAGTACAAGCTCTGCTTCGTTTGGGATCAGATGGGCGTGTGTAAGTATTATATGATTATATATAAAAGCAGAAACTGTTTGTTTGATTGATCAACATACAGCTGCAAAAGGCTTAGTCTAGATTGCAAAGGATTTTTGAAAATTCAACCACCAAGGGGGTGAAATGGGGTTTGTATGGCATGGAATGTGTTTTCTTGGTCTGATCAACTTTGAACTTAGCATTTATATTCATATGACATGTTTGAATACTAAGATTTTACCCATAAGGGGTTAAAGTAGGAATGGAAAGTTTATAAGAAACTTGGTCAATATTTAAAAAAATATTTAAATTGTTTTTTGTTTCAGACAAAAGGGGCAAGTGCTATATGGTAGGTAACACTAAATAGGTTTGTTTTATCCTCTTCGAAGTCTGATTTTAATTACCACGCGGAAAATGTCGCCGGCAATATGTAGTATATAATAATCTAACGAATTTTAGTCAGTCTCCATAGAGCCTGCCCAAACAAAAATGCACTCTATTTGGTCATTCTTACGATACAATGGGACTTTTATAGCCAACATGGTCAGAGAGAGGTCATGCATAGCACTGAGGGTTTTACATTGGATGGGCGTAACACTGCCAACTACCTTACTGCTGATGGGAATTATAGAAATTATTCTGACTAAAAATCCTTTATTAGTAGGTGTGCACTTAGAAAGGGTATTTAGTTTATGATTATTATACTTATAATCTATAAATATAAAGGGTAACTTTGTATTGCGGAATATGCTATAAAATTAAGAGAATGAGGATAGTGTTATGTTTTCCAGTGTTGCCAAACAAATGTATGAATTAAGTTTCCTAGATTGAGTAAACTGCACATTTTATTTAAGTAAAACATATTAATATGGATAAAATGGCACTGGCAATAAATAATACAAACTTTACAATGTTAACCTTTAAACAGGCGGTAGACTACACAAGACCACATCAATTTCAACCTTATATCTTTGGAATAAGGTCCAAAAACAGTGAAAAATAATATAGCATGTGGCTGGTTAAGGGTTATGAATTATCATGAATTAAAGCTAATTTATACATATTACAGAAGGTATGTATTTTCATCTAAATCTTTTTGATTGAACCTTATCTACTTAAAAATAAAGACTGTTTTTCTATGCAAATGTTAATATTGATGAGTTGTTGGTTGAGTGTATTACAGATGTCCCTATTGATGATCTTATTCCTAATTTAGTAGTGACTTTATTCAAGCACAATCACTGAATGAAGTACAAGATTTTTACTACAGCTGTGCCCCATGGTTTCACCCACATTAAACTTTATAAATTATGTGTGCCTATGTGTTATTTTGATGTATAAGCTATATTCCTATAAAGTTTCATCAGTATCTGTCCTATAGTTTTTGCAACAAACATCCATAAATCCATGCTCATGAACTTTCACATTTATAATGTTAGAAGGAACTGTAACTTGTTTTGTAAATTTATTTCAGACTTCATTATTATTTAGTTTAATTAAATAAAGGAATACTAAACTAAATAAAGGATTACTAATATAAATAAAAAAATACCTTAGTATTTAAAAAAAATGTTATCAGATAATGGTTCATACTATATTATATTATTTACTAGCTGTGCCCGCGACTTCGTTCGCGTGGATGTCGGAACTTAACAATGTATTTTAGTGTAAAGCGCTGTGGGAGGATACCGATACAATTTCTTTTTTAATTTAATTTAGTGCTTCTTTATTTTACCTGTGGAACCATCTGGAGCGTAAACAAAAACGTTATTGGGGTCGTTTATGCGTGAAAGAGCTACGTATAGTTGACCATGGGAAAACCATCCAATACTTAGGTCCATCCCCGCAACGGATAATGTCTAGCTTTATTAATCGTCATGGCATAACAGAGACTGACTGGGAATTGCACTGGTTTGAAAGAAAAAGGAAAGTTTTAAGGAATTATAGGTATCCTTGGAATAAAAACAATATCACCGGCGCCGCAACCTGTTAATATTTCAGCTTCGATAATGTTTTGCTGCAGATTTGTGACTTTGAGCCGAGTGCCGTTACAAAGTTTGGGGGGATATGAATTTCTGAGGAGAATTATTGGTACACCGATTTTTGAAACTATTTTGTGGGCTGGAAGTCCGGGTGTGCTGAGGGAATCCAAAAATTCTACTGGGTAATGCGTGGCGTCATCTTCTTCCATACCTGTATTTATTGAGCTATATTCTTTACTATTCCCGGACGCATGAGTCAATATTTTGAAATTAATTGCCGCAGCTTGGTCATTGCGGGGAGTCAAAATAGCTCGCTGACATAGCCAAGAACCAGCTTGATTGCCAATGTTTGTGGTATCTCCGTACACAGAAGAAATTAGCTCCAGCTGTGATGTAACGTAAGAGCAGAGATTACCAATCAATATAACTTTTCCATATTCTTGTACGGGGTATGTGCCATCGCCTATTTTTTTACAATAAATTGGCAAACTCCTGTGCATTTTCGCAGCCTCTGACTGATCAGGTTCCCTCCTATACTTATAACTATCTCTTGAATAGCCAATAAGGACCTGTTGTGACAAATTTCACGTACCTTGTCAGGAATTTCTCCATCAGTATTTAGTTGTACATGTCTCCATCAGTATTTAGTTGTACATGTCTCATAAAATCTTCAGCATACTTGTCATGGTATTTTTTCCATAACTGGTTAGCACCCGATAACGCACAAAAGGTCCATAAGATGGCAAACAAATGTCGCAAGCGCTGTGGACTATCGCTCACGCATCCTTCCGCTAGAGCGTCATCCCAATGCTGACCTCCATCTAATAAATAGCGTGCTCGGCAAGCGGCCTGGTATGTGGGATGTTCAATATCATCCATTTTACGGAGCTCAGCTAAAGACGTAGGTCCTCGCACTACATGGACCAGACTGTGGGATGAACTCACACGTGAGCACGCCACGTGAACCTGCCCGCCTTCCTTAAGTCAATTCCAGCTAACTTGAGAGTTGGACTTTGCGATTTGTTGATGGTTATCGCGACACACACTTTTATAGGGAACTACAGTATTTTAAACTGAAAAGGGAGATCATTCGGCACTGTTTCTCCCTGGGCGGATCCAGGCATAATAGTAGCCTCTATAACACGATGCAAAGCTTTGACTTGAAGCCTAGTGCCGTTGCAAAGTTTAGGTGGCTTCAAATTCCTCAGAACCATTATAGATATACCCACACGCAACATACATAGGGGATGTATGTTGCGTGTGGGTATACCTATAATGGTTCTGAGGAATTTGAAATATTATTTGGAATATTATACGCCTTTAGGGGTGGAAATTCCTAAAATCCTGAAATACATATTTTTATTTTTAACGGAAAGGCCATACCAATTTTCATGCTTTTCACTTAAAAAATTACACACTTTTCATAAAAACTTACATCCCCTATTTTACGCCCTTTGGGTGGAATTTCCAAAACTTCTAAAATATTTATTTTTATTTTTAGCTGAACTACTAAATATAAGTTTCAATGCCTTTAACTACAAAAATGACGGATTTTCATACAATCTTTCATTCTCTATTTTACCCCCTTAGGGTTAGTATTTCCAAAAACCCTTCCTTAGAATGAATGCATACGTCATAAAAGTACCTACAGACAAAATTTCAAGTCTCTAACCCCAGTCGTTCAGGCTGTGCGTTGATATGTCAGTCAGTCAGTCCCCTCTTTTACATAGGTAGGTATATACATTTGTGCTGAGAAAATTATGAGAGACAGGGTTAATTTACTACATTCAAATACATTCAATCGGACAGGCTTGATAAAATTCGAATCGTCTGTAGGTACATTCGCGTTACAAACGAAACGACAGCACAAACTTTCGATCGACTGACATTATAATTTAAAATTAAATTATAACAAATCCAACCTTCCACATAATTCAATTTGCCCAAAGAAAACAGATTTTTTTAATAACCAATTTTGGACAACAACATACTTCTAGGCAACCAAGACCTTATTTCGAAACAATTCAGTACATTCAAAACCCTACGTAATCATGCAATCAGCAAACACGGGCAAATAAATCCATGGGCAAATCTTAACACCGCGAGTCAAAATAAATGCACAACGACATCTATCGAAATAAAAATCAACTATCGACCTAGTTCATGCAGAAAAGAGATGTCATAATATGCACAATGACATCTATCGGACAGTTAGGTAGCTCAACTATAAACATTAGTTCATCTTGAAGTAATGAAATTTGTGTTATTTTTCTTCATGATTACTTTAAAATCTAATATCTTTTGATAGACTGAACCGATTGCAATAAAACAAAAACTAAATGTTACCTCAAGTTACGCTCAATCGTTGTGTATAAAAGTTATCTACATTGCTTTAGTATATTTTACGTGATACCCGAACATATAAACAGACAAACAGACAAACAGACACACAGACAAACAGACAAAAATTCTAAAAAGGCTGGAAATGGGTTCTATTGGTTGTTCTTTAATACCCTGGCTATTTTTTTTGGATTTTCTTTTGATGTACAAAAATTATTTTTCTACAGATTTATTATATGTATAGATAAGTTTTGTTAGCTGAGGATTTATTATGATATCTTCATACAAGAAAGTGCTTCATTTTGTTTTTTATAGTGTTTATAAAGTATGTAAATAACTCATTCCTCATGCCTAATGAAATGCAAAAAATAAGAAATGGGCAAAAAAGATTGATGTATTGGCATAAATAATATTAATGTTTACCAATGTTACAATACCCATTAAGTCATTGCGTTAGGTGTCAATCGCAAAGTTAGAATTGATGGATTGAATCCAATCAAGGCATCAATTGAACTTTATTTCATGAATTGAATAAAAAATGAGTAAAAAGAATGATTGATACAAAGTTGAGATATGTAAAAAAAAAAACATTATCACAAATATCAACATATATATAAATTTTAAATATGTAAAATAGTTAATAATAAGTAGGTAATGAGTTTAACAAAAAAATATTTGGGTCTCTTCCATTTCATTATCTGTGGCAATCGTGTCACAAGGAAATCTAAAATATTTTTGATAACGGCATACTTTGTACAATGGATTTAGACAATAAATTATGAAAAGCTTTACACTCACGTACCGTACTTGTTAAATCCAGACAAGTTGTAAGCCCACTTCTTCATATTGTCTGGAAATAAATACAAAGTTACATAACACAAAATTAATGATAAATATAGTTGCTATAGTTGGTAAAATTAACGCTATACTCACTAAGAGCTACTGCAGTTGTTCTAAAAGCCATTTTAACGATACTTCGGTCTCAAGAAACGAATTTTAGGAAACGTATTATTTATTCGATCGAAGAAATAGAACTCCGAGCATGCAAGTCCTGTCAAAATGACACTGCTTAATTGACATTAATAGGGCTGCCAGTAAAGTTTTACATTTACCCGCTTTTCCCACATTTAATAATATACACAAAAATCACTATGCAAAAACAACAATTATATGTAAATAATAACATTTATATTTGATATGGTGCTTAGTGTTTTTAATTTATTACACTTACAGTTTGAAATGTACCTTTTGCTTAGATACCTATGTTATAATCATTGCAAACAGCTGAGTAACTAAAAATTCTTAATGTTATGAAAATATGAATTAGATATATTTAATTCCTATGCCCCGGAAATGTGGCTTTTGAGAAATTACTACGTACAGTGTAATTCTCCTACCCGCATTTCAACTACAGTAACCGATACAAATGTTTATTATCTTTCAAGTTATCTAAATGGCAAAAAAATTGGATCATCCGCGTATGTGCAAACGGATACTCAACGATATCCTAATAACTACTAAACCTAATAAACTAACCTCCATTGACCTCTTATGTTATATATAGGTGGAGCCGCTTAAAGTTATTCGAACATTTCGCATTAATGTGACAAGTAGCTTATTTACTTAGTTATATCACTGTGATAGAGAAGCAGGGAAGTTAAGAAGGAGAAGGTGTTATTTATAATATCACTAACAGTTGGTTTAGGGAGTGAATAGTATACAACTCCATGCATTTTAAAGTATAATTCATATAATAATAATATATAAATATAATTCAGAAGAATTAAGACACTTTAAAATTCTATTTATGTGCTGTTGCTTGATGTTTATGTTATAAAAATCGTGTAAAAATATTTTTTGACATAACTTCCCAATATTAACATTCAATATCAGATTTATTCATTTCGTGTTACAAGTGATTCTCAATCTTATAGTTGTTACCAAGCGCAATATAATATATATATATACACAATATAATATGTAAGTACAAATGTAGCATACCCATGAACTGTATAATATTTTTATAAAATATACGTCTTAAAATCTTATCACCTAACTCCAGATAAACATATCTTATCAATATCTAATTGACAAAAATATTACGGGGCAAATTGTCATATTTACCCAGCAATTCTCAAGCAGAATTCTAATATTATAAATGCAAAAGTTTATGAGATCTATGAATGTACGTATGTTTGTTAACCTTACATGCAAAAGCTATGGAACGGATATATATAAGCTTTATTACTCAAAAGTTACATAGCTATAATTTATTAAGTTTTACACGGGTAATTCCGAGGTGCACATGCAATAAAATTCAGGGATTCAGTAGTTTAACCACACATCGCGTAACATTGACAATGTAATAATTATTATTGAAATAATCTATACCTTACTTATCTATATGCTTTTTCAATATCACTGTAAAATTACTACACGGGCGCTCGTTCGATTGAGAGTTGTATGTTTATTCAATACAAATGCAAACTAAGAGTCATGGCCATAGTATGTAGTCCTAATCCGGCAAGTCAGATTATGAACAGTGTCAGCAGAGTTTCTAAAACCTCAACTTGTTGCAGGTAAGTCGTAATATCGTCATGTATTTGACTGTCACGACCACCAAGGGACTTGTAGGGTGCATAGCTGAGAATCCATTCAAAAATCAATGCGTGATTATTCAATCGTTGGATATTAATGTGAAAGTTTTGCGAATGTACTACGGTATGCACTCTGCACGTGGATTGATCTAATTTTGAACTGTTTGGAGTGGATATAGAAACCTAGTGACAGCATGTGCAAACAACGGGATACGGGCCGAATGTACGCTTTTAAATTTACACCTTGCTCTCATTAATTCAGAAGGCAGCAAAGTCGACTCCACACGATACACAGATCCTCTTGTACTAAGCTTAAAACCCAAATATTTGAACTGTTTCGATTGATGTGTAGTGAGAATAGATCGGGAAAAGGACTTAGTCCTTTCCTTCCTTGGGGATAATATATTAGGTATAATAAAAGAACATTTTCCCAAGTAATATGTAAAAAGCACCTTAGTACGGAATATAGTATAGTGTAACACACCGCTTACCTAAAATATCGCATGTGGCGTAACAGGCGGGAGAGGAGCGAGAATAATAGAATTAATGATAAATAAAATCATATCAGTTCGCTCGATACAAACATATACTGATGAATACATAAATTGCATCAAAGTAGAAGACAATAATGTAATTAAAATTTAACTTTCAATTCAAATTTAAAATGATAACTATAGATAACTTCAATTTAACAAAAATAATAGTAAATTACTTTAAATCAAAGAAGGCTCACATCTTTCCATTAGCTATTTATTTCTCCAAAATTATTTTTTGTTCCCTACGAGGCCACTGATTCATCTACAAACGGGTAATGACCGTATTGTTGGCAACCCTTATAATAAAAAAGTCGAACATTTAATAAGTACCTATACAGGCCCGTACTTCATTGGACTTTTGAGTATAGTATTAAAGATTAATATTTAATTACAAATCCTAATTGTGTTTCCTGTTTCGAGCATTTAGACAATGCTCGAAGGTTTCCTGGGAAAAATTACAGTCCTTCAACCTACTACCCAAACAATAAGACCGTATTTGTGTGTCTTTCAACTTTCGACGAGTTAATTTGTTTGTGTTTATTGTAGTTATGACATCACGATTTTTAATCTGATAGTAATTCAGACTCACTTTCAGACAAAACCAGCATAATAGTTGGCTCAGTGCGACTCAAACTCACACACTGGGTTCTTTTCTTCTATAAACGTAACAAAATTGTTAGCTATTGCATGGAAATAATAGTATTAGGACAAGAATTCATAAAAAATTGTCGTGATATACTGTTTATATGATATTTTTCCGTAAACATGGATTATACTTATTGGTTTTTTTGAAGTGAAACTTCTTTAGCACCATTTGATTTGAAAATTCAGTTAAACGAAACAGCGACAGTAAAACGAGACAAACATAGTGATAGACAGACAAACATAATAGGATTTAGCCAGCGAGAGAATTTGATGGATTACAATGTTATCACGTGTCTTTGTGCCTGTTTGGCCTGCGTACAACGAAACCATCGGAATATGTATCTTGATTGTCATGAGTAATAATGATCCGAGCTGTGTGTGACTCGAACCCTATAAGATCTATAAATATAATACTCTAATAACATAATTATAATAATCTATTAAATGATCTATAATAATATTATAGCTACTTTAGTACTGTATATGACTACCTACTTATGTACTGCATTGTTTGCTTGACAAGTACACGTGTATTTTAATATCCAAGAGCTGAATAAATTTCTTTCTATATTTACAAATGAAGTGTCGCGTGCTACCATATTTTATACGCTGAACTTTTCTCTTTCATTATGTGACCTATAAGCAACGTAGTTTGTTATATTCTCTTTGCTACAAGCTAGGAATAAGAAAATAATTGTCCTTGGCAACCTTTTAATGTGAAGTACGTAGTTTGTTAGTTATATTCTCTTTGATGAAGTCAAAAGATTCTGAGAAAGATGGGTTGATTGATTGAATTAATAATTGAAAGAATGATTATTTTGCACTATTATCTTATCTTTCGTATCAATTATTATGACTTTTTATTTTAATAAGTTATAATTTAAAATATCTTATAATTATGAGTATTATTATAGTAATACAAACACATTGCATCACCAAGAATGATTTATATGTGTGACAAAATCATAACTGCTTCTTGGTTATAATAGTATAATGTAAGTGTAATGTAATACTTCGATTCTAATACGACTTATCTTTGGTAATACATGTTCAAGACAAGCCTGATACGGTGCGCGTGGCCACTTCGTGCTTCTTATCAACTTATTTGTTTTCTTGTCTTGGTCGGAGCGAACTTCGAATGACCCCGCTCGACCTCCTAGTTTTCCTGCCGCTTATCGTTATCAGCACAGCACGAATAAAATGAAATGGCGTGTGGTAATACATTTAATTCAGCAGATACCGTGGCGCGATCACATTCTGTTGTAGTTCCTTGCGAGTTTTTAATATTAATTTAATTCGTTATTTGTACGCGTGTTTGTACATTCCCTGTAATTTGTCTGATTTTGGTGTCAGTTTTTTGTGTGTAGCCGTGAAGTGATTTTATTGTTCATCCTGCATTCAAGAAGAGGAATGCCAAGTGACTGTCGAGACTGTTTGGGAATTCGATTTCGAATTAATACCCTGCACCAAACCTGGAAGTGGCTGCATCAAACCATCGCCCTTCACGAATATCTCATCTCCCTCTCGGCGGCTGACACTGATCCCTGTTGCTCTAAACACTAGGTTAGCCTTATATGGACAATTTCAGCTTTATTAGACAATTTAATCTAGTGCATAATAACTAATATTAGATAATTAACGTTTAAAGATTTATAACACTTATATTCATACAGAAAAGTATCCGTTTTAAAATAAAATTGCTAAAACTCTATACCATAATGTCTCAGACAATGATGAGAAAAATCGTGGCTAGCACCGCCTGTGTTATGGTTGGTATCACCAGAAGATCAAGTGCTCGCAGTTTGACTACTGCAACAAAAAATATTAGTGCTAAAAAGGAGCGTGAGTTGCCGTCCGAGGGGGAGGTCACTAAGTCTGTATTCATGTCTCAATCAAATGACATATATACAAACCTGGCTCTGGAAGACTGGATGTACCGAAACATGGATTTCTCAAACCATCATGTGATGATGGTTTGGCGTAATGAGCCATGTGTTGTGATTGGGAGACACCAGAACCCATGGTTAGAAGCAAATATTCCACTTTTGAATGAGAAAGAAATAGCTCTAGCAAGACGCCACAGTGGAGGTGGCACTGTGTACCATGACCGGGGTAACTTAAATGTTACATTCTTTACACCTCGTGAGAGATATGACAGGAAATATAACTTGGAACTAATTACAAGAGCCCTCTTCAGGGGTTTTGGAGTCAAAGCTACCATCAATGAACGTCAAGACATCATTGTTCGAGATAAATATAAAGTATCCTTTTCTAAATTACACCACTGATTTAAGATTACTCATATTTCATAAACAATCACACAGAAAACTATTATTATTATTTTGATTATGAGTTAAGCTTGAAATACATTTCTGTGAAATCTGGAAAATTAATGGAAAATGGCAATTTGATTTGCATTTTCACTTGCAATTTAACTTTAAGTGTGAAGGTCAATTTGTCAAATGCTACAACTTTAATGTCATAATATTTTTAATCTCTCATTGTAAACTTCATGGGATATACATATATACAACCCACTCATATTTGTAGTTATATTTTTTTTTATCTGCACTAATAAGTAGGTACTTAAACAGTTTTACAGTAATGTGTGTAATTGTTATGCAGTATATTAGTTTATGAGCAGACTGCAACACAGATATTCATATTATATGAAGAGTAATCAGGTCTTTGTTTATTGTCAACAATATATACCCCTTCAAGGATTGAAAACACATGTATTTACTTTGGTTTATCAAGATCTTTTGAATGAAATGTGAAGACTAGATACTAAATGAAATTATTATTATTAAACTCTTTATTGTACACCAAAATATTAATCAGTACAAGAACAATACACATTAGAGAAAACAGTACAATTGGCGGTCTTATCACTAAAATGTGATCTCTTCCAGACAACCTAGTTAGGAAACAGAATAAGCATACAGTCAAGGGTAGTTGCCAGTGTACAGAGTGTTTAAATAAGGTACCTACTTTTGGGTACATACTAAAAAAGTATAAAAATAAAATATATTCTAATATGCATCCTACTACATACATGACAATATTTATAAACAATATACTAGGTATATACTAATATCATAAACTACATATAATCATATATATACTGTAATAGGAGTCATCAATAACATCGAAGATACTATTACTGATGAACCAGTAGAAATTATTAATTAATTTAGTTCTATAACAACTACCAAAATGAAGATCAACTTTCGAATTTTTAAAGCCATTCACATAACAGAGTACAAAATTTTCCTTAGCGCTAATATTATAGGTATCTGGAACAGCAGCTAAACTAAGTCGTCTGTCAGCCTACCATCACTGCACTCTTCTAGTCAATGCCAATAAGGCAGATCTCAGCAAATCCCTTGCTAAACGTGAGGTGAGTTAACTGTTGCCAAGACTGGTTATTATTTTCCCATAAGACCATTTTATAATCAGTACAATAGGTTATTGAAATATATTTGTTCATATGTAGTCATAAACAAAATTACTTACAATTAGTTTGGCTCCTTATCAATCCCTATGAATTAAGGATTTACAATACTGATATGCTAAATTACTATTGAAACCAAAGTCATTCATTACACATGACATTAATGTTTTCAACCTTTCTTTCACCTTTCTTCTACCTATTGTTGATAGTTTATTGGAGTCAAAGTATCAAATAAATTGGAGACAATAATAATCTAGTGTTTGTAACACTATATCTGTTGCTTAACATAAAAGTGTATTAGACATTTAATTGTGCATATAACAATATTAGTGTTCAATCAAATCAAATATTAATATAAAAAGAATTTACTATATTCTACACATTAGTGTGTAATGGATTCAAAAAATGGTAGTTGTATGTTATTTTATACAATGAGGGCTACCGTTTTTGTGCTCACCAGTCGGCGCCACTGTCGCGGAAGGTCCACTATAGCTGTTAAAATCATTGTTATTGTGGACGCGACCAATGTTTTTACGAAAAATATTTAAAATCCTGTTAATCCTTTAACAGGATTTAAAATATTTTTTCAAATTATTTGCAGTCATCGAGCTGTTACTCATTTTGTAATTTATTTAGTTTTAAACCAAAATGTTTAGTTATAATCGCAGTTTTTATTAATAAACAGCGTAACCCGAACAAAAACAGTGTATTTTGACGTTTCGTAGACCTGCCGCGATGCTAGCGCCTCTAGCGGCAAATTGATACGCGGTAGCCCTCATTGGTCTCAAGTTTTTGTTATTAGCATTGGACTTGTTTCTCATAATTCAACCTCAACACAAATTAGAATTTAACTAACTGGGATTGACTCATATGAAATGAGAAGAACAATTGAGTGCTAATAAATTAATCTATTCTATTATGTTCCACATTAAAAAGTAAACAAATTGTTGGGTAGATATTGCAATGTTTTCTTCTTTTGTATTGTATTTTTGTATCAGTTTTTTTGGTCTTAATAGACTATACCTAAAAATATTGGACACTAATATTGTTACATATGATGTTATGGTTCTGTTTGTTAACCCAAAATTAATACTAATACTAACTAATAATTAATTCCGATGTATTATCTCATCTAGAACATCTTTATTTATGTAATTCCTTTTTAGTTGTCATTTTTCTCTCATACTCTTTATCCTTTTATTGTTGTATTGGACTTTTTTACTATGCTACCTATACAATATAATAATAGCGTTCCAAACAAACAAATGAATATTTATATACAAATGTGTATCTACTAAATGATTAGTCAAAAAGTAACTGGACTATTCTTAAGTGATTGTATATGACAAGTAAACTTTAATTAGATCCTACTGTGTGTTCTATGTTAGCTTCAAACAAAGGCCTCGGACAGTTTTTTGAATATTCACTAATGTCACAGGTCACACATGTTGCATTCCATTGTTTACTTGTGATTCATCAGTTTCTAGGGACGAACAATAGACTCCACAATTGATTATTGCAAATTATGTTAAATATTCTGGATTGCATTGTGTTTCGTTGATGTTCACTTCTGACCTATTAACTGAAATATGTTTGCTTTTTTTTTACTGTATCTAACAACTGACATTGACTTGACTGCCCTCCCACCCGTCTGTTAAGGTCATTTTTAATTGTATGTAGCATGGCATACAGACGAAAGCGACGGCATCGACGCGGTCACCCGTGGCAAACCTCGCGGAGGTGGACAACCGGGTTACGGTGGACAGTCTGCAGACCGCACTCGGCTACGAGTACCTGCGCACCTCAGCCTTACACCTGGCAGACGGTGGTCAGGGTCAGATCTCAAAGCAAAGAGGCTTCCAATTTGTTAATCCTACTGATGAATGGTTCCCAGGTTAGTTATTTCACTCTTTAATTTTCGTGTTAAGATTATAAGTATATAATCATAGCTAAGTTATGTGTTTTTTCACTTGGTTCAATAAAAAAATAATATGAGTTATTCACATCCCATCTTAGTTAATACTTAGTAAAAAATAAAATAATAACTTTTCAATAATTGTAACATTTTCCATTTCAAGGCCTATTATATTTTTTTGGCAAATCTCCAGATAAAATTGAAAATTAATTTTAAATAGGTAAACATATATTTTGAAACATGATGTAACACAAATACGTGGCTTATGGGAGCTGTTTACCCGTGAAACCAAATAAATCAAAGAAAACCAGTTTGGGAAATACGAAAGTATTTTTTTCACTCCCTATCCAAAATGCATCAGCTGATCGTTATTTTTGTATGGGAAGTCCTTTCTTGATAATCGTTTTCTCCTCATTTTGCATGTTGATCAGATGTTGTTCAGTTTATGCAAATAAAGCCCCTTAAGTCGACTATTTATCATAGATCTTTGTATATACATATAACTGATGGAATAGTTTTAGTGACTTTGTTCAAGAAATGGTTTTATATTCTGCAAAAATGTTTCAATGTTAAATTAGTACTTGCTTACCGATATTAAGGATATTAATAAAAGCGTCGTATTTTGCGCAGGTCTCGCTGAAATCAAGAACGAACTTCTTTCATGGGACTGGTGTTTTGGCAGAACACCAGAGTTTACGGTCAGTCGCACGTTCCCTGTGCCCGCGGAGTTGATGGCGCCTACTAAAATCTACTCTGCGACGCAGGAACTCGTCATAAACATGACTGTGGAGAAGGGACTCATCAACGATGTGACTCTGAGCATTCCTCCGGGACTGGTCGAGTCAGGGTTCCATGGGGAAGCGTCCGTTATCACTCATCTTAAAGGAAAGAGGTTCACGTCGGAAGCTTTGAATGCGTTACAAGACGCGATGTTGACTCGTCACTTGACGAATGATGTGAGGAAGTTGGACGATAGAGAACAATTCGTCGCCAAGTGTTTCGATCAAGTGGTCAATACAGTTTAAGTCTCTGATTATTCGTAGCTTATAAAATGTGCTATGAGTATAAATAAGTATATGCATAATAAAATAGGTATAGCTTTGTATATCTAACTGTTGATAATATGTAGGTATGTCTCTTAATTGTAGCTGACAATATGAGAAGAAGTAGTGAAGTAAATAATCTGTAAATAGTAAAGATATTTTTGTACAAATTCTGAAATGTGTTAACATTTTTAAATTGATATTCTCGTTAGCTTCCTGTGCCTACTAATGTTTCAATCTGTCGTCTTCTGTTTTTATGTCACTATTCAATTTTCTTATCTTTCCGTCTGCTTTATTACATTACTTATATGTTTGTTTAGTTAAGTGTTATATTTATAATATCGAGACGCATAGCATAATATTTACGGTTGCTCCGAAGGACCAAAAAATAATGAATCTCGCAAGTAAATATCAAGAACTCTTCGCTATCAATCGCGCGATATTATGTTATACGTTTAGAGTAATCACGCGGCTCGCACCTTTGTGCTGTACGCTACAAGAATGCATCATATCATTTGTTTTAATTAATTAAATTATATTTCTTTTACAGAATTAACATACCCATGTACTGTTACTTATCGAACATTTTGTGTAGCATGTATTAGCTTTTGTATTGTAATAATTGTGTAGACTTTCTTTAACTAATTGGCCCATTTCATAACCCGTAACATTGTTTTCGTAACACCACCCCAGAGCGGGGACTTTTTTGTATGAAATGGATATAGGATAGATAGATTTATGTTTCTATAGTTTTAGTTTAATCGCCTTCTTAATTGGCTTTTTAATAATAATAACATAATATTGTCTAGTTTAATTTGCCGATATGCTTACAAGTTATTTGACAAGTTGAACAATAATTATGTAGAGATAAATGGATTAGGAGAATGGATATATTTTTTTGTTATTGTTATTATTAAACGGGAGATTGGATTTGAAACTTAACTTGTACTGAAATAAATATATTTTAAAGTTATTTTGTTTTTTATTATTTCCCAGTTCTGAGTTATCAGAATTTAATAAAATTTGCTATTTGCTTATTTCCAAGCAACAGTCAGCTATTAATTACCTAGTTAAATACCCTCAATTGAAAATACTTATGCTAAACGTGTGCATGGTGTACTAGGTATGTATTTATCTACTAATAATTCATAACACGTGCGATCTTTTAATTAGTACCAAAGTATTGATTATGCGATAAATTTTGTTCTTAATTGCCATAAAGATTACCAGCGCTGTGCTAACAAGCCATAATAAAGCACACATGCACGTCGCCGCAGGCATAATACAAATGTAAATGGATGTTACTAATGGAAACATGCACTTGTCCTCGTACAACAAAAACTCGCTTGGAGCCTTCTTCCTCTCGCTTTCTGAAGAACCGCGGTGGTGGTCGATGGCCGCCGCGTCGCAGCCAGTCTGCGTTCGTTCACAGAGGCGCGCGCGCACCGAGCGCCATATTGAATTTCCATACGTTACCATGACGACCGCGTAAACACGATCTCTAGTAAGCTTTTTCAGTTTAACAAAGTTTTCAAGTTTTAGTTAGTACGCGGGTACAATTATTGCTTAGTTATAGTCAAACTATAGTGCTGTGAATCCTTGTTATCGTATGAATTTATGGTTTTGTAGTTTTTTATAGTTATAAAAGTAAGTATATATATATATTTCTTTCTCATAACAAACTTTAATAATATCAATACTGTTGTAAAAACTACATTGAACCAACTTTATATGTTACGACCAATTTGATCAAAATTTATATGAAGATATTATAATAATTAAATTATCAAAATTGGTTCGGTAAGTTACGGAAAAATCGCACGACAAAAAATTCATAGGTAACCTTGCTTTTAGAAGTTTAAAAAAACAGATTCAACATGTATTCAGGGTAGTAGGTAGGTACTTGAATATCCTGTGAAAAAATGGCGGAAAGAAGAAAAAGTACATTTAGAAATTTATGTTTAAAACTATGTATCATGAAAAGAGTTACGTACTCGTACCTACATAGTAGCCAGTTGAGTTTGATATTTTTTTTAAACTCTTAACTATTAAAATTTTCTCGAAATATAAGGTGATCTAATGAAATATGGATAGGAGACAATTCTCCTATCTATATCTCGAGAAAATTTTGTGAGACAATTTAATGCATAGGCATTGAATAATCAATCTAAAACTCCTCCCAACTCATTACTTACTATGGAATAAATTGGTTCGTGAATGCCTTCCACGAAAGTGCAACTTGGAATCAAGATTATGCTATCGCTTCCTATTTTTGGTACTTAGTGCAAGATTTGCCGAGATGTCTCAAGTTATGACTTTTAATAGTAGCTACCTACAAAAGAAGTAACTACATTCCCAAATACTTTAAACTATTATCTGCATAGGCTATCTTTCAAGCTGTCGGCGAAAGGTTTTTTAAAGAATATATTTAGGTTAGCTTTGACGCTGCGCTGATCTCTCATTGTAAGTTCTAAATGAATAAGGAATGATTATATGAAGCAACTATACATTTAGTTTTTGTGCTGGCCGTACCTATTTATAAAAGATAGCTAAAGTTTTGTTTTATGTTACTTGTTTACAAGTCAACGCCCGCACTAGAGGCAAATCTTAGTATCGCGGGTGACTTTACTAAGGTGCATTTCGCGGACACGTGAGTGTACACTCATGACTCAGGACATCTCTAAATGGGTATTATAAATAGTAGTCTTATGCGGGACTCCGTAACACGACGGCATCTTAAGAAATTGGATAGGCAGAATGCAAACCATATTTTTCGTTTTGCACCAATAACTTAAATAATGGTAAATTTGCACGACTATGGATAACTTTAGATTGAAAAAAAAACATCTAAAGAAACAATTGAACTACTGTTAGTTTAAAACAACCTGGGTACTTGTTAACAAATTGTAGCCTAATTTATTAATTAAAAAAAACATTTAAGATTGTGCAAATATATTGCATAACTTTTCTTTTGTTTACATTTTTTGGTACAGACGCCAGCAGATCATGCTATCCCAATCTGTCAAATTTCCCTAATTGAAAGTGTAATTGAATATGATTTTGTGATAAAGTTGAAAATCTATAAAATAAATTTGACAGATTGGGGTAGCTTGATGTGCTGGCGTCTGTACATAAAATTGTCTTAATGTGTTTTGCACACATTGAGCCTTTCCCATGCCCTTAAGAGATTCGAACATAGGTACTACCGAGTCTGTCTCACTTTTCACGTACATGTGAAAAAGAAAAACGTAGTAAAGTAAGAAAAATCGAGGTATCCGCTTCGCCTATTTCTTCCCTCTAAATTGAAACTATAATTTTTTTTACAGTGCTTTATTTTTGGTTTCGAGTTGCCCAATTTGTTAGGTATCAGACATTTATATTCAATAGATCGAAATAGGCTTCTATATTGATTTTTGCAGGGTCGTAATTTCTTCAATAATAGGTATATTCACAATAATCGGGTATAGGCGTGGCAGATATTGTAAATCTGTAGAAAACCATATTGTTCTAGTCTTAAAATTAAGCGAGGAAAATGAGTGATGTTTTTGTAAAGAGAAAATGGCGATTTGGAGTGGCAATCATATATTTTATTGATATATTTTTAAGACAATGCCCTAGGTATTTTAATATCCGTGTCGCGGGGTACTTTACAAGCATATACATAATTGACGGACACATAGTCCAGACTCAGAACAACTATGTATGCACACAAATAGTTGTCCTGCGCGGGAATCGGACCCGGGACACGAAGTGGCGGGGCGACTGTCGTAACCGCTGCGCCACACGTGCAGTCAATTATGTCTATTCTTTATATTAGTATGAGTTTATTGTGTCTTGGAATGACATACATATTATAATTTTAAGAATAGGAAACTATTCTACTTTATTGTAACTAAAAAATAATGGATACTTTTTTCATTCATAAACTACGATAGGAATAAAAATTTAGTGCCCATAATGTATTCAATCATTTGGTAATAGTCGCTTAGCCGAAGCGTTTAATACATCTTTATTCTACGTTAGGTGAAGGTCGATAGTTTATTTGTATTGCGCATGTTGTATTTTGGCTAGCTTCTAGACATTTTGTATACCTACTTATAATAAATAGTAGCTAATGGACTCATCGACTGGCCAAAATAAAACTAGTTTTTTTTTCAGGGTTATATCATATTTGTATGATTGTAGTATGTATTTACATATTTAAATATGATTAAATACAATAACAACATTGACACAATGAAAGTGATATGTTGGTTGATTATAATGGCACAGAAAGCTTAAGGGTGCCTTTCCACCAAAGATGTGCTATGCAGCTATGCTGTAAGAATGTAAAAACTAAGCTACGAAACTATGTGACCCTTTCTACTGATGTTAAGCTATGTAGCGGTGCGAGTAAGGGCCTATGTACACCACGTTTTTTAAAGGCACCGTCGACGGCGCACTTTTATCCTACATAGCAGTTTGGTGTTTGTTTGAATCGATACAAACGCGCGTGTGTGTCGCTACAAACGCGCGTCAACGGCGCGCTAATAAAACGTGGTGTGCATAGGCTCAAAGATGTGCTATGAAGATGCGCCGCCGCAAAGCAGCTGCGCGAGGATGCTGCGCGGCTCCAGTTGTGTGCACATAGCAACACCACTCGCGACGATCCATAGCAGGCATGCAAAGCACGCATCCATAGCACGCATCTATAGCACGCATCCATAGCACACATCCATAGCACGCATCCTTCCTTATAAAAAACATATCTTAGTTGAATCCGTTTCCACCAGTGCTAAGCTATGTGCATATTTATTATTATAATATACGAAGAACAGTGAGATAACTATTGCCTACTTATACGTATAAATTAAATAAATTTGGTGCCCAAAAGAAAAACAGAAAGAAAGAAATTGATTCGATACAGAAAACCACAGTGAGACGAAAAACTAACGCCTTTGTTTCGCCTCAATTTAGTTTTCTGTATCGAATCAATTTATTTATTTTTATCTTTTCTTTTAGGCAGGCGGAAGCAAATTTTTTTATTCCTGCATGTTATTTTTGTACTGATTATTTAAAAATCAACTAATTCTCCTTCGTTGCTAGCTGAAGGCCATCGAACAAAACGAAGACTACGGTTCTACATAAAGAATGTAAAGAGTGGTCAATCCTACTAATATTAAAAATGCGAAAATTTGTGAAGAACTTAATGTTTTATTGAAAATATATGGATTTTTGTTACTCTTTTGCACAAATACTACCAAATAGATTTTGATGAAACTTTGGAGTAATATACCTTATATATCAGAATAACACATAGGCTATAATTTATAAACTTTAACGCGGCTAAAAATAGCGGGGAACAGCATTTAAAAATATTTTAAGTATTCAACCAACTTCTTAAGTATTCTTTAATCCGTCATGTAAAAGAGTTAAACGCGTTGAGGTTGCGCCCTTTCAGGTGTTTTGGTGGTATTCACATATCGGTTTAATCCACAGGTAGAGATATCAATGTAAGTGATCCATGTCCGTAACTGTTTTTGTGCCCGCCGTAAATAAACAAATTTATTTAATTTATTCGTATAGGCAGTAGTTATCTACCCTAGCGTCAGAGTCGTTCAGGTCGCGCAATAGGTGCCAGACAGCTTAAGGTAATAGTAGTAAGGTCCGTAACAAGGTTCATCAACGAATCCAATGTGGTGATCACCCATCTATTTTGACCTATAGATACATCCATAACCTCGCTCTCTCTCGACAATCTGAACTTCCGTTTTAACGTTTCCTATCTATAGGTACCTGCAGAAAACTAGTGCCTGCCTATGCTTCATTGAATTGATTTTAAATATCAAGATATTGAACATAAAAAAAATGTTCACCTGTTTCTTTTGAAGTTGTTTTAAGAAGATTAAGTTTTTTCTTAAATACTTATGCTGACATTGTTATTATAATTACCCCCTATTTTGAACTCTATAGTACTGTTATAATGCTCTTAAAATTATTACAGAGACGATAAATTTGATATATTCAATGCTAGACCTGAGGCAGTATGACGGTTACTCAGTCACGCCCTTTTTTTCAAAAAAGATATTACCTATTAGTGAAGACCTGTTATTGGCTATTTGTCGCTTATTATATTGTTATCTTTGTTAATATTGAATAGCTGTTGGTCTTCCAAGGATAAATAAATAAATAAGAATTAAAAACCAATGAATTATGAAAATACGTAAAACCGATTAAGAGTAATTAATATTACGCCTTTGCATTTTTGAATAAGGTGGATATCTAATACTGAACTTGGTCTAACGAAGATTTAAGTAGACGTTTTCCGCTTGGGAAACGGGCAAGAGTTTCTTTCCGGTGAGCTAATATACACACAAAAAAAATAAATTATAGGTATTGCACAATCGAGTTTAACCTTGTAATATGAATAAAACTAACGTTTCATATGTATGTGTATGTACGACGGGTTAAATAATTAACCAACATCTATAAGTGTGGGTATATAAGCAATGAATAAATAAATATCTTGGGCCAACTTACACACTGCCGTCTCATCGCTAATCAGACAGAGCCTGTACAATGGAAACAAGACAATTGATAAACATAATTATATTTCTAAATACATACATATTATAGACTAGCTGTGCCCCGCGGTTTTACCCGCGTTAAACTTTATAAATTATCACAGCTCCTCCACGGTAGGTGATAGCGTGATAATATGTAGCCTATAATATGTTGACCCGACCTCTTAGTAATTAATATACATGCAAAATTGACATAATTTTTTCATTATTTAAATTTGATGCAGTTCTTTTTGAGTTTAGCCCGGACATACTCGTACATACAGACACAGATAAACAGACAAAAATTCTAAAAGCTATATTTTTGGCTTCGATATCGATTGTAGATTACGCCCCAAGTATCTTTTTTAAAAAAATATTCAATGTACAGTTTTGACTTTCCTACGATTTTATTATATGTATAGATAAAATAAACTAGTAATAGGTTTTTTTGACAGTAAGCCTAGACGGTTTTCAGGGCTACATCTGACAATTTTTTATGCTATTATTTTACTAGATGACTTGAGCCCTCGTTAAGGTGGTTACTTACTCGTCAGTAACCATCAGCTACGAGATATTTATTAACATGTTATACATAAATAGTGAACCTAACTTAGGGAGCGCTTTTTACCCGTGAAACTTATCTAATTAAACAAAACCAGTTTGTGAAATACGAAAAATAATAAATTATTTGGTGCAAGCTTTTTTTTTTATATATATATATATATATATATATATATATATACAATGTTCGCACTTGGGAATCTAATCCCTGTGTGGCGGGGTACTTTACAAACATGTAATAGACGGACACAAATTACATCCAGACTCAGAACAACTATTTATGGGTCACACAAATAGTTGTTCGGCGCGGGACTCGAACCCGCGACACGAAGCGGCGAGGCGACTGTCTTAGCCGCTGACAGGACCTCGTTAGTTTCAATTGAGTAGTTATACAACATTTTTATAGTTCTGCATATTGATGGACTACATTTGCACACTTAAGCATTTTATGCCAACAAAGATTCAATAAAGAACTTAGCGTGTTTATTCGTGGATGAAATTGTTCTGTAAATTGCAAGATTTGCAAGATTAGTCGATTGTTAGCAAGAAACACGGGCACGGATGGTGCAGTCGCGTGTTGCAATTGTCCGTAACATTGCGTTACGTAATACTGAAGACAGCTGATGTTTGCGATAACCCCCTATGCAGATGATATGTCTGATTAGTGTTACGAGTACCTAAGTAATAAAGGAACAATACCAACTGTGAAGTCGACCAGTAGCGAAGTGTTATTTATTTTGACAGTGAAGCTGATGAGCAGAGAATATATATTTTTTAATTATTGCTTTCGTTGAATGTTATTTACTTTATTCGCAATATTGATTATTCAGTTTGCACGTGTGCTGGATGGTTATAGCAGACCCAATAAAAAAAAAACAAAAAAGGCAATTGCCTTTATTGCATTTTTTTCGGGTAAGATCTCCGCACATGACAATTATTTGAATTTTATTTATCATTACGTTTACAGTAAGTTTAGGAGGCTTCACCAGATATTAATAATTATTTGTGTGACTCGCACATAGTGGTTTTTATCTGGGTGTTTTTGTATCCTCGAATTACATGTTTCTAATGTCCTCGCGATACCGGACTTAGTTTCTCTAATGCGAGTGTTGTAGTTTTATAAATATAAAAGGACGACAAGGTATCAATAGGTATGGTATGGTTCTTCCACACCTAAGAAAGAAAGGCTCTATCTAAGCAGAGAATATGCTGTTATCATTTATGTAACAATGTTGCTTAATAGGTAAGCAGAGAAGAATTTTAGTATATGAACCCTTTGCCTCTAGTAGTTTTTAGGTGTTTGATGTCATCTACGTATTTTAAACTTAAACTTTCAACCTTCACCTAATATCTAATTAATAAGTTACCTATAAGCTTCTTCAACTTATAAGTCTGCAAAATTAGTATTTTAGTAGACTGTTGTTTTATATTTTAGTTTAGTGTTATTAAATAATATAAATATAAATTTTGTTTGATATAGCAGTAAATTTGATTGGTCACATTCTAATATATCATAGTTAAATGGATCAAGTTTTATTACAGGAAGATGGCCCAATATTGCCAGGTATAGAAAATTATAATGTAGGTACAATGTGTACATGCACACAATTTAAGTAGTTAGAAACTTGCAGGAAGAACTGCACAATCGACTTTCACTGTGCACTATCTTTGTAATATATCTGATACTTAACTAGTTAAGTAAATACATGTTTTAAAATTGTATGTTAACCATCTTCTCATGAAATATGTAGAATGGTAGAGCAGGTAATAATTCATGCAAACTTCCAGCGGATAAACATTGTTATGTAATATGTTATTTTATTTACAATTGGAGTGCGTCTGTGACATTTGTCTTTTCTGAAATTTATCTTTCTTTTTCATATAGTTTTATTCCTACAATCACGAGTCCCTCCGGGACTTTTTGCTTTTCTGATTATTTTATTCCTACAAACATGTGACGTTTTGCACAACACAAGTTCCTTCATTTCCATTTTACTTTTATGAATTATATTGCTTATTTATAATAATAATATCCAGGGATAATGTGACACAGATCATCCTAGCCCCAAACTAAGCAAACCTTGTACTATGGGTACCAGACGATATACATACTTATATAGATAGATAAATACTTATATACATAGAAAACATCCATGACTCAGAAACAAATATTCGTGCTCATCACACAAATATTTGCACTTACCGGGATTCAAACCCAGGACCACCAGCTTCGTAGGCAGGAGCACTACCAACTAGGCTACGGTGACCGTCAATATTCTTACAAACACGAGCCAGTCGGTGACTTAAACTTTTCTGAATGATTTTTCTCTCTTCTTATTATTTCATGCATGTGTTACATTATTATACACATTCAGGCCTGCCTGGTTCATCGTTGGTTTTTCAGAATGATTTATCTTTTTATTTTGTTCCTATAAACACTAGTGAGTCTGATTTTTTTTCTTTTTTAAATAACGTGTTTTTTATTACATTATTTCTACAAACTCCATTGAATCCGTAGCTTTTTAAAGTTCTTAATGATTGAATTTTGACGCAGAACTAAGCGCCAAATTAGAACTATTCTTAATCATAGGTACTGTTTATTTTATAGCGTGTTGGTATTCATAAAATTAATAAGTTCTCTATACAAAAACGGGACGTATATTAAAATAAAAGGGTCGTTAATATGATCACCTCTTAATACTTTTTTTTGTTTTTTTACGACGATGCCCGCACTATGGAATCTAATCCCTGTGTCGCTGGATGTACAGACAATAGATCATTTATGAGATATATAAAAGATTAAAGATGAACTCTACATGAACGATGAACTCTTGATGAACTCTATTATATTCATTCATTTAGTCGCCGATACTTACAATATAAAAGTGAGAGTTTGTATATTTAGATGATTGTTCTCGCGCGTAAATGGTTAAACGGATTTGGATGAAATAAAGGATAGACATACATAGGTTACACCCTGACTTAACATAGAGGCTGCAATAAACTGATATCTTACCGCAAGGTACGCTTGTAGTTAGTAATAATCATTTGCATCTTACAATTATGATCTTTATAAATTATTATGGTAATCACATTAATATTTATTTCATTACCATACCATTTGATTTAATTAATAAATTTATTATTTTTCAATCCGTGTGACACGTTTTTATAATCTATGTACTTATGGTACCTACTGCAAAATTTTAAAACGTCTCCCCTACTAACTGATTCAGCACATTGGTAAGATTAATTTGACGTTTCACGAAATTATGTATATTGAGTTGAGTTAGCGTAATGTGGAGATTGTGTAAATTATAAAAGATTATATATTTTGTTAAATACTTATTATTCTAATTGTGTATCTGTTTGTTATATTTTCAAAGTTCACAAACAGTTTCAAACAGATAAATCTTAGTGGTACTGTACCAAATGACAACTATCAGTAGACGCTGCTCATAGCCTGTTGCTCTCACCGGTCCGCAAGTGATTGCAAATGTTAAGCAGCTAAGTGCGCGCTCAATCTATAGATGGATGACCACCAAAGTTGTTCAATTTCCGAGTATTTCCATACTTCGGTGGACACGTTAAGTGATCGGTCATGGTGATGGTAATCGTTAAGCCATGTTAGATACCTGCTGGGCCGTTTGAACAAATCAGGCAGCGGGATGACTGCTGCTCATAAGATAATGAAGAATAAAGTAACTATCCCGGAAAGTTCGACGCTTTTTCTAGCTAAGAACTCCCACAGGGGTGAAGCCGCGTGTCATAGTAAGTTTGTACTATTATTTAAGATGTTGTAACAATCCTTTTAAAATCTTTGTATTAATATAGCAGACGTGACGATAAGTTCAGCAAATAAAAAGTTTTAAAGGCCAGGTCTAAAGATCCTCAGTCTGAGTGAAGTAAACATTGTAATCATTTCATAACCATAAATCAAACAGAGTGCGAAATGCCGATTCGTACACTAAGACATAATCAATCATAAGCGATAGTTATAATAGGGGATGTTCGGCACACGATTCCCTTGTTGAATAAAATATTGGTGACAGAAGTCAAGTTTTCTCGATTTATTCTGGATATAGATACTTCTATTCGATCTGGTGGCTACAATACTACACCTATACAGCAAGTTATATAGAAACACTTAAAAACTAGGGTGGAGGCCAAGCGAGGGTGATAAAACCAGGGCATTTTATGAACCTGATGTTTAGTTTAAGAGGCTTTTAATGCTTTGAAGGACTATAAACCAGAACATATCTAGAGACTAAATGTACTTGTGCCAGAATATCGGAAAATAGCAAGGAATAACATCGTTTCATTTTTTTGGTCATAGGCATATTGCATTTTCCATTGAAGCTATGGAAGTGTGGAAGCCTTCTAGGCTAACTAAAGTCAAATGTACTACTATTATTTAGATTTCGTTCATTTTTACATATTTTAATGTTGTTTTGATTAAGCATTAAAAGAAAAATAAAAAGTTTTAAAGATATGTATTCTTGAAAAAGAACGTATACCATTCACTTAGCGTAATAATATTAGCAGTAATAAAGCTAAATGCCCGCCCAGCATAGCTTAACTTCAGAATAACTTACATGCAAAATTATATTATAAAAAAACATGCCTTTATGTTATATATTTAATACATACGACATTATGAACACTCGATGTATTGAATGTACAAGTAATTGCCTTTTCGATTTATTAGTAAGCAGCTGTGCCCCGCGGTTTTTACCCGCGTTAAACTTTATAAATTATCACAGCTCCTCCCCCGTAAGTGGTAGCCTATATGTTGACCCGACCTCTTCGTAATATTCATGCAAAATTTGAAGTAAATTCATGCTAAACTCAAAAAGTATTGAGTTTAGCCTGGACATACATACATACAAACAGACAAAAAATATAAAAACTATATTTTTGGCTTCGATATCAATTGTAGATCACGCCCCAAGTATCCTTTTAAAAAAATATTCAATGTACAGTTTTGACTTTCCCACGATTTTATTATATGTATAGATAGTTGCCAATCGTTATTTAATATGTTACATACAAAAGCTGTAGAAATATCTTAAAATGAATTACTTTATGATTTATTTCATATTATAGTATTGCTCTATAACATGACCCCATGTATACATGGGGTCATGTTATTCATTAATTACAACTATTAATTATTAATGATGTAACAAGAATCAGAACTTACTTATAAACAACAATTTAGCAATCGTATAAAGTTTGCATAAAATTAATTTGTTTGATTTTGCTCTAATCACGATTGTATTAATTGGTACGAATATGTATGTATGATCGATGTGTTAGGTTGATAATTACCACGTACAGAAGGCTGGTTATGAGAATGGCCCACTAAATATCAGGTTGCTGAGCAACTTGAATAAAAATAGTATTAGTTTATTTTTTGAAAGAGTATCAAGTAGTATTAAAGTGTACGTTGTTATTTAAGCGTGGGATTCGAATCAGTGGGGACATTTTGGAATATTTTGTCTTAGTTACAATAAACGGGCCTGTTGGCGTGGTTGGCAAATGCTTGCTTTTCACGCCGGAAGTCGCGAGTTAGATTCCCACCCAGAACAGATATTTGTGTGCATGAACATGTCTGTTTGTCCTGAGTCTGGGTGTAATTATCTATATAAGTATGTATTTACAAAAGAAAAGTAGTAGGTATATATCAGTTATATGGTTTCCATAGCCCAAGCTACGAAGCTGGTGGTTCTGGGTTCGAATCCCGGTAGTGCAAATATTTGTGTGATGAGCACGAATATTTGTTTCTGAGTCATGGATGTTTTCTATGTATATAAGTATTTATCTATCTATATAAGTATGTATATCGTCTCCTGGTACCCATTGTACAAGCTTTGCTTAGTTTGGGGCTAGGATGATCTGTGCGACATTGTCCCTAGATATTATTATTATTAATTCGGGATCAATAATGTACCAGGATATTATTATTATTATAAAACCACCAGCGACCAGGCGTACCTCAAATCCCCCCACAAATATTTGTTTTCCATACAGGTTCAAGTTTAATTTTGTTAGTTGTGCCACTACTCAAAAGTGTCTCCAAAGATCTCAACTCCTTTTAACTGTTTTTATATTAGTGTATTATAATAATATATTTGTACATCGTATATATTGGTTTGAAATGGATAAACTCGAAAACTACTTAACTCGTTTTTAAATATAACTCACATGTAGAAAGCTATATACTTAATTACCAGAAAAGTAAGTTGAATTTCTAAAAAAGAATAACGCAATTTATTAAACATTTGCTTACTAAAGTAATTATTTACAGTACTACTAATTTACTTTAGTATTTATTATATTACCCGTACGAAGCCGGGGCGATAAATTATATGTTATAAAAATTAGGTTTAATTTTACCATCTAAAGTTGTCCTAATTGAATCAGGCGTTACTTTGTGGAAATTCTTAATTCTGCTCATTGTCATATGAGAATGTAACCAAATCGAGTACTAGACGAGCTAGCATCCCCTGAGAATGGACCATAGAGGACCGAAACACGTGTTGAGTTTAATACTGGTGGATGTAATTAGCTTGTTTATTTTTTTTATTGGATAAACTAACAATATTACAATATAATAATGTTTAGGCTATACAATATAATTAATTAGGATATCCACACCGTTTACCACAGATGAAGTTAAAACATATGAGATCAATTTGAGACTCATTCAAATTGAGAGTCGAACAATTATGCAAAAATAAGAGAAAAGATAGTATGAACAATACATCAACAATAAAGTTCTTAATCTTGATGTTAACTGCATCCCGGCTTGCTTACCTGTTAATTAACGGAATACTTTGTATTTTTTTTCATTTTTGATTTTGTCCTTTTTGTTAGTTTTCTGTTCTCTAAAGGATATAAGCTATAGATTCGTAGGTGGTATACACGCAGATAAAATTAAATTTGTAGGAAGAATAAATAATTTGGCGTTCATATGATTAAGTTATTTCTCGTGTTGAGGAATATTTCAAAGTGACTCACTGTTTCCCCTCGTGCGTTTCGGAGAGGCCTGTGTTGTGACCGCAATGAATAGCAAATTACTGAATTCAGTACAGTATTAAAGCTAAAATAATTGTGTTCATAAAAATGATCCGAGCATTCCAAGTGCGTCGTCCGTTACGCCCTACTTGGTTTCAAGTAAATTGCTACAGACCCAGCACGTGGATCGAGCTTCTATAGACATTTTCTTGGAGCTAAACTATCACTTATACTAAAGTTACTTGTTATAATTAAAAGTTAAAATGGATGTGGGCAAAACTTATAACCCCGAACATCCGTTGCTGAATATATGATAATATTCGTGCAAAATAGAATTAAGTTATACCTACAAGTTAAATTGCGACCACGGCCGCCAATTCCAACGGTCATTAGGCAACTAGGTACTCACTATTTACTGCGTAAGAAATTAATATATCGCACAAGTGTGTACGCAAATAAAGGTGCACCATTTGTTCTGTTACACGCATTGACCAATAGAAAAGCAATCTACTGCGGAGAGATCTAGTACAGGACCTACGACTTTCTGTTTGATTAGAGGTACGGGGATGTAGGTTTAAAGAAATTTATTAACAAAATAGACTAATAAGTCACTTACATGATCATAGTACTTAAAATGATTTGTAACTAACTGTGCCCGGTGATACTTTATAAATTATAGTCTATGTGTTAATCTAGGGTGTCAGCTAACTCCATACCCAATTTTGTTAAACATCACAAACATCACACATAGTTATACTTTTACGTCGTTCAATTACAATAATTTAATAACAATAAACAGCAATAAGTAGTTTTAACACCGTTCAAACTAAAACTTGCTCAAATCGCTATACATACACATAACTCAAATAACGTAAATCGAAAAATAATTAAATCAGTCTATGATTTAATTATTTTTGGATTTACGTTATTTGAGATATGTGTATGTTTAGCGATTTGAGCAAGTTTAAGTTTGAACGCATTAAAGGACACCAATCTTTTAATAATTGACGGTATGTTGTTGTAAAACTGTGTGCCTACATAAGTTAGCATGTTTTTGCCACAATTTGTACTTATTTTGTTACATTTAAAACGACGATTCCATACAAATGTAATGTTTTTACGGAATAAATGAATCTTAGATTTGAATTTGAAAACCTACTGTTGCTTAGAATATTTAATGCAAAAAAATCCAAAAACACTTCTTAGTCAAACCCGGAATCAAAATTCAAAATCGCTTTATATTTTAGTTCTGTGTCTGAGTTGAATAAGTTATTGTAATATTAACAACACGTTTTTATAAGTAAATACTTAGAGTAACAAATCAGATCCCGAAGGTTAGGTCACAGTTCAATGAAATGACTCCGTGAAACTTCAACATATATGGTAACCAAACAAGTCTTGTTTAAATAGTCACCTTGTGAACTTGCCATATGCCAATAGTGTACATTACGATTGCACATGGCTTATGGTTATTAATTGATTTCTAACCAACTCGAACAGAAGAGGCTATCCATTCCATTCGTATTTTTTTTGTACTATATTTCGTATAATTAATTATAAGGTATTTATTATAACGTGTAATGTATATATATATATATATATATATATATATATACATTAGCACCATAGACCACATACATACGCTGCGGCAAGTTATACAGAAGACCGAAGAGTATAACAAGCCACTGTGCTTAGCGTTTGTGGACTATGAGAAAGCCTTTGATTCTATCGAAACATGGGCCGTGCTGAGGTCTCTCATAAGGTGCCAAATTGACTACCGGTATATCGAGGTGATAAAGTGTTTGTACGAAAACGCCACTATGACAGTGCGACTCCAGGACCAGATCTCGAAACCTATCCACTTGCAGCGAGGCGTGAGACAGGGAAAGAAAAGAAAGAAGAAAGAAAATCCATTTATTCAGTAAACTGACACAGATAATAATAACAATGTATATAAATGTACACAAACAGAAGTCCTTAATTCTTATCTGTGTGAGTCCGAATTGGTCCCATCTCAGCACTAGCTGCAACATTAACAGTTGCAGCGCTGGTTTTATGATGGAGATGTTATATCTCCGAAACTGTTCACCGCTGCATTGGAAGACGTCTTCAAGCTTCTGGACTGGAAAGGCTTTGGCATCAATGTCAATGGCGAGTACATCACTCACCTTCGATTTGCCGATGATATCGTAGTCATGGCTGAGACCATGGAAGACCTCGGTACAATGCTCGATGACCTCAGCAGAGTCTCTCAACAAGTGGGTCTGAAAATGAACATGGATAAGACGAAAATCATGTCAAACGTCCATGTTGCACCCACTCAATTGAAAGTTGGTGACTCTGCACTCGAAGTTGTAGAGAACTATATTTACCTAGGACAGAACATCCAACTAGGTAGGTCCAACTTCGAGAAGGAGGTCAATCGTAGAATCCAACTCGGCTGGGCAGCGTTCGGGAAGCTACGTAACATCTTCTCGTCCAAAATACCGCAGTGTCTCAAGTCGAAAGTCTTCGACCAGTGTGTGTTGCCAGTGATGACATACGGAACAGAGACGTGGTCGCTCACTATGAGCCTTATTAGAAGGCTCAAGGTCACCCAAAGAGCAATGGAGAGGGCTATGCTTGGAGTTTCCCTGCGGGATCGCATCAGAAATGTCGAAATCCGCAGGCGAACCAAAGTCACCGACATAGCCCGAAGAATTGCCAAGCTGAAGTGGCAGTGGGCAGGGCACATAGCTCGTAGAGCCGACGGCCGTTGGGGCAGAAAGGTTCTCGAGTGGCGACCACGAACCGGAAGACGCCGCGTGGGCAGGCCCCCTACAAGATGGACCGATGATCTTGTGCGGGTCGCTGGAAACTGCTGGATGCGAATAGCACAAGACCGGCAATTGTGGAGATCTTTGGGGGAGGCCTTTGTCCAGCAGTGGACGTCTTTCGGCTGATATGATGATATGATATATATATATATATATATATATATATATATATATATATATATATATATATATATATATATATATATATATGTAATGTAATTAATTATAACGTATGTATTTATTTCTTGAAAAAAATTATGAGTAGAAGAGCCCCTGCATTGACAAATCATTCACTCATTCGGTGATAAGGACATGAGGGCCTATGCACACCACGTTTTGTGAAAGTGCCGTCAACGCGCGTTTTAGAAATGCGCGTCAACGGCATTATCCTACAGAGCAGTTTGGTGTTTGTTTGGATCGATACAAAAGCGATGCTAACAGGCGTGTGTATCGCTACAAACGCGCGTGAACGGCGCGATAAAAAACGTGGTGTATATTGGCCCTAATGGTGCTTTTCTACCAGAGATGTGCGTTGCTATAGATGCGTTTGATAACTACCAATCATTATGCATATAACATTGGTCCATATAGCATAGCGCTGGTGGAAATGGGTTCTACTAAGTTATGTTTTTGTGTGGATGGATGCATGCTTTGAATTCGTGCTCTTGGTGAGTGTTCTCAATGCGTGCTATAAATTGTCGCGACTGGCATAGCTATGTGCACAGCTTCCTCGCTTCCTTATCTTTATAGCATACTAGCTGTGCCCCGCGGTTTTACCCGAGTTAAAATAAATTATAGCTAATGTGTTATTCTGATATATTACTACAAATTTGTATGAAAATCCTTAAAGTAGTTTTTACCTAAAAGAGTAACAAACATCTATACTCACAAAATCTCGCATTTATAATATTATTAGGATCTTACCCCGTTACATAGCATTAGGGGAAATGTGCTCATAATTTCGTAGTTAACCTTTCACACCCTCGCAGCATAGCTGCATAAACAATCTCTGGTGAAAAAGCACCTTTAAACCGTGTTAGATAACGAGTGACGATTTGTATGGTGAGTAAGAGGGCTTGTGCTTAATCTAAACTGATCTACATTATATTTATCTTCGTGAATTAAATAAACACATTGTTACTCCTTCACTATATCATGCCGTCATAAGGACTTAAAAGGAAACAGCTAAATGCTACATCCAAATCAATCCATGAACGACGTAACTACATGTATGATTACTAAACAAGTCTTGTTCAAATAGTCCCAATATGGTGGTCTTGCGATATGCAAATACTATATACATTGGTATTGCACATGGGTTACGGTTATTTATTTATTTTTAACTAATTGCAAAAAGAAAAGTCCAGAGTCCAGACTTCCATTCCATATGTTTTTTCTAAGTATTTTAGTTTGTTATATTTCACGTAGATATCTTGTGCAATATAATAGTTTTAACTATGTGCTACAATCAAATGATGCCCTTCAAGTGAAACACATGTTAAGCCCGAACTATGCGGCAGAGCCATTAAAAAATGGATCACTCGGATCCTTGCCACAATGAAAAAAAAAGAAAGAACCCCAGCTTGTTTTAAGATATTTAAAAATCGAACATCCCTAAAAAATATATTAGGTTAAAATTATTCTAAAAAAAATTAAAATATTTATTACATTTATTACATAATTTATAATATAATTAAATAACCACTATCCGCCAAACTGCACAGCAATAATTTTAGGTATACGTATGGATTTTAACAGGTCCATATAATATCATCATTGATTTATTAATTATCTTTTTTAAAGTTCTTATCTTTGATAGAACGATTTATTTATGACTGAATCAATGACAGAACTTTCCAATATTGTATATTGTATTTATATGTATTAGAATACTACCGTAAAAGTAGGTAATGTTAGGTTAAAATTGCAACCCGTCTACCAAGCGTGGCGACATGGCGTCTTGTCCAGTTGTGGACGTCATTTGGGCTGACATGGTGATATAATTTCCAAAATAATTACTTCTAAAGAAAGCCATTCAACCGACTTCAACATGTCTTTAAACTTATTTAAACATTATTAAATTTCGTTAAAATCTTGAAAATAAAAAGTAGGATCAAAATCGCTTCCCAAGCAACGGATAAATCACGTAATATACATACAAAAGAAATATACAGACGAATTGATACTCTTTTTCCGCCTGCGTTGGTATGATTGCAGCTTAGTGCTAATAGAATTTGCAAGTTAACAGCGATCTTTCGGTAGGTAGAAACTCATCATCATCATCATATCAGCCGAAAGACTTCCACTGCTGGAAAAAGACCTCCCCCAAAGATCTCCACAATTCAGAATCAGAATCATTTATTTCACAAAAATAGGGTACATATAGGTCTTAACCTAGAAAGTGCATGCTGCCTATCTTGTCTGTAGTAGAAGACATGTGAATATATGACACTTTTTTAATTTCAATATTACTGAACAACAAATACAATAAAACTTAACAAAAAACTACTACAATAAAAATTACGACATAAAATACAATAATTAAGAAGATATAAAATTAAACCTAAACAATGTCAAGAGATATAATTCATATAATACATAAAATATAATTAAATGTCAATTTTTCTTTATTTGTCCATAAAAAATCCTTTTAAGTTTTTGTTTAAACTTATTTAGCGGAAGATTTTTTATAGGTTCCGGTAGAGCATTATGGACCTTGATACACCAATTGCCGGTCTTGCGCTATTCGCATCCAGCAGTTTCCAGCGACCCGCACAAGAGCATCGGTCCATCTTGTAGGGGGCCTGCCCACGCTGCGTCTTCCGGTTCGTGGCCGCATAGGTAGAAACTATCTTACAGCCAAAACTCAGGCGACTAACACGTGTCGTCAAAATGAAAATACCCTAATTAGTCCATCAAGATAACTTATGAAGATAATTTACGTCAATCATATTATTATCTTATTTTTATACGATATGAAGGAAAATTATCTAAATATTTGGGTTAGGTAACATCTGCAATAAAAAAAACATCATTATCATGATAATCTTAGCAGCCATAATCTACCTACTTATTACTTCTTATTAAGGTTACAATTATTTCGATTAGAATTAATTATATCAACCTGTCTTGTCTTTGACTGGCCTGTTGGTCTAGTGTTAAGGGACCGTCGGGGGTTCGGTTCACGCCCGGGGAAAAATTTTGTGTGATGAGCACAATTATTTGTTCTGTGTCTGGATGTAATTTATTTATCATATTTATGTATTTAAAAATATTATAGAATGTATTTAAATATGTGTCTATCAGTTGTCTACTTGCCGTAGTACAATCTCTGCATAGTTGGGAATAAGATGGCAGTATGTTAGCTGTCCCAAGATATTGATTATTTATTTATTATCTTTCCTACCTAACCCATCCTATTCGTCCCTCCTGCCGATTGTTTTTTGCCTGGACACAAGTTGCGTGGCTAACCACAAAAGTTGATCAACCTGATCAAGTGGAGATTTATAAGCAGTTCCCGCCTGTAGTCCAAATGTGGTTATGATCCTCTTACTATGCCACACTTTAAAACACGCTTAGAATAAGAACACGCAGGACATCCTGTGTGTTCTATTTCCTGCACGTTGGTAGCTGAACTAATGTACCTAAGCTAAATACGTCGGTAAGCTCGTAGTTTGATTTTCAGCTGATTAAATTTCGATTGTCATCGATACGCTAAGAAGGAGAGAATTATACCAAAAGCTAATAAAAACAATTGTGTTGCAGGATTTCGTCTCCAAGAGCAAAGAAATTATGATGGAGATGGAAAAGGACAAAATTGTTTTTAAGGTAAGTTATTCCATAGATATACTTTTTAATTTTAGAAACTTACATTTCACACAAGATTCAGACAAGATAGTCACTCGGCTATTTCGACTTATACATGAATATGCCATTGGACTATGGAGTCAGTGGTCTCGGGTTCAAACCCAAGGGATGCCACTGACTTTCAAATTGTGCGTATTAGAAATCAATTATCTAGTACATAGAACGGTGAAGTAAAACATCGAGAGTAGGTAAACATACATCAGTGAGAGTGCTTCAAAAATGTTTATGATGGGATGTGAAATTTGCCAACTCGCACTAGGGCATAGTCTGGCCTCTCATTGTGAGAGGAGGTCCTTGCCCTGCAGTAGGACAGTAATGGGCTGCAAAATCCTAACCGTACGTCCGATTAAAAACATAGAGCGCTCATATCATCACTTGTGCCTGTGCTTCTGTCACAACCAGTGTTTTCCGAACCTACTGGAATGGTTTAGTTGAAATCTGGTACACATATGAATTACTGTCACTGAACCACAGTCGTGGATCGTAAATACATGTCAAATAACCTCTCTATTTTAAACTTTCAAAGGAAGGAGGAGTTGAATGTTGTGGGGGAAGTAGAAAATAAGAAACACGTTCTAAACTAAAGTAAGCGTTTCGTTTAAAAAAACTTGAGAGGTGTCAAGGGACACCCGGATGGAACGAAGTTATTTATTATGTACAAAAAACCTGTATACACTCAACCAAAACAATCGTCGAGACACCACACTGTTCAATTCGAAATAGAAATGAAAATATCTGGCTTGCTTTCTATAAGAGAGAGCGAGAGAGACAGACAGAGAAACATGCGCACGCCGCACAGCTGCAAAAAGTGTCGTGACAACTTTTCGTAAGATTTTTTTCCGTCTGAGCCCCTTTCACAACGCGCGATAAGGAACTTCGTTCCAATTATTATTAAAGTTAAATAATTAATATTAAAATTCTATATAAAACTAGCTATGCCCCGCAGTTTTACCCGCGTCTGACTTTATAAATTATCAATATAAAGTTTCGTCATAATATGTTCGGCAGTTTTTCCGTGAAACAGTGACAAACATCCATATTAGTAGGATTAGATGTCAATACTGTCCATCTCAAAAATGAATACTTAAAATTTTGACAAAGCCCAGAAAAATACCGTAAAATAAAATATAAAAAACTTGAGCGGTGTCAAGGGACACCCGGATGGAACGAAGTTATTTCTTATTATTTATTATGTACAAAAAACCTGTATACACTCAACAAAAATAATCGTCGTGACACCACACTGTTCAATGCGAAATAGAAATGAAAATATCTGGCTGGCTTGCTTTCTATAAGAGAGAGAGAGAGAGACAGACAGAGAAACATGCGCACGCCACACAGCTGCAAAACGTGTCGTGACAACTTTTCGTGAGAATTTTTTCCGTCTAGCCCCCTTTCACAACGCGCGATAAGGAACTTCGTTCCAATATACTTAATAGGTCGTAATATAACATGGTACATCTTTCAATATATCCTACGACTGGCTATACTGGGTTGACACACTAGCTGTTCCTTAGCTCATACATCTTACTGAAACGGTTCGTCTACCAGTAGTTACTATGCCAGTTACACGGATGCCATATCAGCGTCGTCGTTACATTTTGACCTTGGCAACGTCTTGTTGGCGTAAGGCATGACTGTACCTATTTTGGTTCGTCCTAATAAAGTGACCATAGATGGATAAAAACTTGCAATTTCAACGAAGGTATACCTACATATTTATAGATATATATATATAGACTACATATTTATTTCGTTTTGTTTTTTCTTTGTAGCATCTTGTAAGAAAAGTGCACAAACCGGTAGACATCCGTGCCGCCATAACGTTTTGGAGATCCACGCGCGTAACGTTAGTTTTAATGAAACCTTTACTGACTGGGCACGCGTTACCGACATAGGCAATGCATTCCATAGACGAGCAACTTTTACACTAAAGGATTAATCATAGAATGTATTGGAGTGCATTGGTATCAGCGACTACTAATAGACGGTTAGAAATTAAGAAAAGCAGTTTTAATATTTATATTTTTTTTCACAGGTTTTTATTTAGCCATAATTACATTTAAAAAAATCAACAATCATAAACTAACTTATGATCCGATTTGAACTAAAATTATATGGTATCATTGGGTTGAATTGAGAAACCCCTCCTTTTTTGAAGTTGGTTAAAATAAGAATACTTATGCAAATCCTTGCAAATCTTATATATAAGGCGTAAATTTTTTGACAAGTTCCTCAAGTCGCTTGAAATTATTAACTGTTGCTACTTAAATACTTATGATGTTAATTTTAATTAATACAAATGAGAATTATAAATTCTTAAAGCGCTAAATCTGAAAATCATAAAAGTGTATGTAAATGAGGAATGCCAAATGCCAAAAAAATGTTTTAGCACGTTTTCGATGATTTCTAAGCTATCATCAAAATTATCCCAAAATATATTATAATGTTATGCGGCCCGGAATTGGCTCGAATAACAACATAACTTGTTTCGTCTATGGAAGGTGCAGAACCCTGGGCATGCGAGTCGCCGGCCGGTTTTTCTTTATTGTTCCGATTACATTGAACCACTAACCAGTTCTAGTGACACAAATTATCAAGTGGGGCAAACCGACCACACCATTATCTGTGCTCCTATCTGTGGTTTTCTTAAATCTCTATCACATAATAGAACTGCTTTGTGTATTATTATTCTTATGAACTTTTTATGTAGTCGTTTGTCACATTGTAGTAGTGGCCATATTCGTAGTATAATATAATAATAATATAAAGATGGCTTCTTTACATTGCGTTAGCTTTGTCACCAGATTTTTTTTGTAGTATTTATCAAGACACCGCACTAAGGACATAATTATAATGGGACACATGAATAGGTGTCCTGTGGGGATCGCATCAGACACGACGAGGCCACCCAAGTGGTAGCGAGGCGACTACCTCAGCTTCTGTGAAGAGTCTAAAGTACTAAGCAAAGTTAAGTTAAACTACTTTCTTCTCTATTCTAGATTCGATAAAATATATATATATATATGACCATCCTGAAAGGTATCGAATAAAGAATGATCAAAATCGGTAAACAAACACCGCACCGTAGGAATCGCGTAATATACAGGCATAAAAATCATACAATCCAATTGCCATGGTCATTAGCCGACTTCAATAGAGGAAGTTCTATTGAATTCGGCTAAATTCCATAAAACAAAAAGGTCGGAAAAGATAGGTCACAATATGGTCTCGAAGGGTCTTAACATTGGCGTCGGGCCGCCAATGTTTAACCAACTTTAATGAGTTTTGGTGGAGCTATTTATTTATCATGTAAAGACGCCAGCACATCAAGCTACTCCAATCTGTCAAATTTCCCCAATTGAAAGTGAACCTTATGCTTATATGATAAAGTTCAGAATCTATAAAAGAAATTTGACAGATTGGGGTAGCTGGATGTGCTGGCGTCTGTACAAGTAACATAGATCCCCAAATTTCAAGTTTCTAGTTCACCTAGTACCCTTATCAACTCACTACACTTTTTCTATATACTATATTGATTAATAAATGTTAAGCAAGCGGCTCCAATGTACATTAAGTAGGTATTTATAAATGAATTTCAATCCGCAGACCTGTTTAACATAAAATACTTTAAGTCTTTTAAGTTAATATAATCGGATTGCAGTTAAAAAAAAAGCTTTTCATGCTTAAACGTATTGAAGATCGCAGAGTTGAGTTCCTTTTTTTTTAATACTATTCAAAGTAATTTAGGTAAGTTGATATAATTTACAAAATAATACATTTAGCCAATTCGAACGCTTTATAAAACAACCGATTTGAACAACACTTAAATAAGCGAGCATCTTGAAAGCAAAAGTAGAATTATCGGAATCTGTTTACAAAGAGCAAAGAAATCGCATAACATAAATATAAAAAAAAGTCTAAAATGAATAGCCCAATTGTAAACCTCCTTTTTCCATGACCTCCTTCTTTCTTATATATAAGAAAAGAATTAGTATTCAAAATGAACATTATATAAGAAGTTCCATTCGGCAGCTGCGATTCCTCGAATACTGTAGATATTATTTCTCAGGAGGTCAAGACCAGTCGCACATTTTTAAAGCTGGTTCATTCACAAAAAGAAATCAAGCCTGATTGAGACTCGTAAGAGATATACAACAAGCAACATAATTAAATGATACACCTGTTTGATTGTGATACGTTACCTTCAAATAGTTTTATAAATGATTATTTATAACTCTTGCGCACATTTGCAATGTGATGCGCGTATCCTTGAATAATTTTGTAGGTCGGTTAGATAAATCCAAACAACAAATAGATAAAAAGTAGATAAATCTAAAAAATATATAAATATACACTAGGAGTATTTTTAAACGTTGCAATCAAAGCGTTGGAACCGGCAAAACCAGGAATGGAAAAGATGGCTTATGAATTTGCTACGAAATTTCTGTGGATTTATTTAATTGGCTTGATAAGGGAAGATACATTGACGAATTTGAACAAAAATACGGTTATAATGACTTGGTTGTAATAGTTACATATATGTACACTTCTATCGGCAAAAGACTGCCCCGCATCTTTTTTAAATAAATTACAATTCATTTTACTCCCTGTTACGTATAGATTACTACTAGATGAAATATTTTTTTAAATCATTTAAGTAAGTTATCAGTTAAGAGTTTATCCATTACAAACTTAAAAAAAATTAAGAAGTTCTCTGCATCCTTGCTTTTTCCTATTGCTATTAGATTCGGCCTTTTGCCTAACCTGACTTATTGAGCACTTGCTATTTGACCTCGTAACCATAGGGAACAAGTTGGTTAGACCAGGTGTTAGGTTCTATTAGATTTCTGACGTTCGAGACGTTCTCGTATAACCAATATCTACGGAAAATGCAGATCTCTGCGGTATGGACCCTCCAAGAGAGAGAGGGAGAGGCCTCAACCAACCACACCTTAAAACCGAGATTCGGTTTTATTAGACAAAACTTTCGTCGATGCGGGAGTCAACACTTGACATAATTCAAAATATCCGAAAGAAATGTGTTCCAAATTTTTTGAAAACTTCATTCTAAATTTAAAAGTTCAGTTTTATTTTCTTGTCTCTAATTTAGAAATAATATGGATTGTGTATGCGAAATATTTCGTGCAACTTGCATTTTCGTGAGCATGAGTTTATCGTGTGTGGTTTATTTATGCAAATTGTGCAAATCTGCCAGCCCGTGGTCAGTGTCGGCAATCAATGACAAGACCGAATGTTGCAATACATTATTTGAGTATGCAGGTACAGCTTACGGTCGTTTAGTAGATACGTTAGTATCATTATACAAGTGTAACACTAATAGGTACTTAGCCCCATTTACACTTATGACTTTGAATGTTCGTTTTGGAGGAATCATCCGAAGTGACATACAATGTGTAAATTGCCTTTCACTTTTGTTTCATCTAAATATGTATGATGAAGTATAGATTCACCCTATACAAAATGTTTGATGACGGATTATTCCCTTATTCTATGATTAATCCAGACTGAAATTGCCGTTTTAAATATTAACAATGGTAGACATGCTTATATGAGTCCCATTGAGTAGATATATAATTAACATGCACCAGTCAAACACTGTTAATTGAAGTCTGTAATCAAATGAAGTCAATATGTGTTATGTATAAATGAGGATGAAAGTTTTGGATGAATTCACTCCAAGTGATTCAGTTGGGTTGTTCATCAAGTATACAAACTGTAAATTAACTAAGCAAGGTTCGTTCGTAGGTTCGTTCTTTCAATCCCATTAATTACTAAGTTAACTACGCTAGTTTAAAAGAGATAGTAAATATAAACGGAGAACCATAGATTTGGTGAAACTATGTAGGTAAAGAAGGTTGAATGTTATCAATTAATTTATCCTGAATGATGTTTGTTAAAAGTAAAATTGAGAATACAGTGCTTTCATCATATTCTTTCAACCCAAAGGAACCAATCAAATTAAGCAAGTTCTAGAATAGAATATTGGTTTAACACGAATAAAAAAACACTTACTCCCTTTATTTAAAGAGTCAACAAGTCGCTGGTAACCTGGTCGCAAGGTACGTTTTTAAATATATTAATTTTTGTAATGCGTTGTATTTAAAAAATAATTGAGGCTTTTTATCTGCACAAATATTATTATCATCGTAAAATCGAATCGCTAATTAAAGATGAACCCATGAATACCAAATCAATAAATAGCAAAAAAATAGTTCACGCCTAATGTTTTTTTTTTAAATTGTTAAATATATATTTTCTCTTTACAAACGTAAAATACATAATACGTATAAGTAACATTATAGAAATTTCGAACGTATGCGAGAGAATGATGTATGTATGTAGGTACATACGGCTACCTATCAAGCTATACATTTCCAGTATAAGCTGATCTCTCATTGTAAGGAAATCTTATACAACGCGAGATCAGCTTATACTGGAAATGTATAGCTTGATATGTAGCACTGTGTACGAGGCAAGCCTGTACGAAAAAAATCTCCGAATTACGCAAACTAATGTTTTATAAGTAGTTCAGTTTTTTGTGTTAATTGATTTTATCTTATCAATCACTTTTAACGTTACGCGTTGTACACATCAATAACCTAGATTAGTTATAAAGGTACTTTATTATTGCAACACCACCAATCCGTAAGTGACCAGCGAGGTTAAGCACCTAGGCTTGCGGTCTGCCCATGGATGGGTGACAGCTCAAATAGTTAGATTTATTTCCTTCTATCGGCTCCAGTTATAACACCACCTGTCAAGTCAGATATACTACTGGAGAAGGGGGAAGCATTCAGGCCCCTCCCCTCCCCGGGTGAGAGTCTCGCGGATGCTCAGTGTACGGCGGGGGTACTGGCGGGATCGTTCACGAGTACCCAGAGCCCCCGCTACAGGCACTGTGAGGCTGGCTACCGTGGTGCTTTTAGTGGGTCGAGCCCCCCACCACGTGCGACTAGAGCATTTCCACCAAGTAAAAAAAAGGGCACTACTGCCCATGCGGTATCTAAAGCCACAATAACTATTTGCGTAGTTGGCAGAAAATACTTCTAAATCACAGCTTTATCAATGACGGTGTGCAGATCATGGCAATACCAGCTTCGTGTTGAATTCCGCAGTAAATTATGGTAGTGGTGTGTCATAGTGGGGCTCATAGCCAGATGCTCTCACCGGTCCGTAAGTGATTGGCGAGGTTAAGCAACTAGGCTCGCGGTCAGTCCATAGATGGGTGACCGCAAAAGTGGTTTAATTTCTGAGCGTCTCCGTGCTTCGGAGGGCACGTTAAGTTGTCGGTCCCGGTTGTAGCCATTAGGCAACAGTCGTTAAGCCATGTCAGAGGGCTACAAGGCGGCTTGAACAACTCTGACACCAGGGTAACCACTGCCCATACGATAAGTAAGTAAGTGGGGCATGTCGTGCGCCTGCGACATTCCGCTCATGCCTAACTCATTAGCGCCCATCAAGGTTTAGCGTCCAATCACCACTGTCGCCACCACCGCCAGCCCCTGTGCTCACCTTCATGCCTATTTACCCTAATGCTACTAACCTTCAAATATTCTAACGAGTCTGCTTAAATTTTGGTCTTATGGTTTGTTTATACTTTGTTAAGTGGTAGTCGCGAGTGTGATGTGATTAGTTGGCATTTTGTATAGTGTGATAAAATTACTTAACTAATATTTTATGCTACTAATAAATTACTGCAAATACCTGCTGTGTGGTGACGGCGACAAATATCAGAATCAGAATATCATCACCCCATCTCATCCCGTGGGGGGCGTAGAAGTCGACCCGAGGGAATATCTACCAGAGGATGGGCAGCAGCTTCCTTCTGAGTACTATGACCATCTTACTGCGATCGCCAACCCGCCTGCCAAGCGTGGCGATTATGGCATATCCCCCCAAGACGATTCTTGAGGGAGGCTTGTCCAACAGTGGACTCATTTAGCTGTAATGATGATGATGATGATGATGAATAAATTACTTCTCTTTGAATGTAAGTCGTTATAGCAACGCGCTAATGAGTGCCTACCTTTCCCCGATGCAATCTAAGGTCAAGGTTTAAGACATTTATTTTCTCAAAAGATTACAAAATCACTTGCAGAGAAAATACAATAGAACTTTTAAGTACTTACATGCTTTTTCATATAGGGCAGCGTATATAATTTGATAACTTAGACCATTACAAAATATAAAAACAGGGTAATTAGAGAAAATACAGTCAACAAAAAATAGTCTAATACCTACACGCATCGGTCACAATCAGTTGTGAACGGATATTTACGGAGGTGTTTGTTAAGGTAGGTGATACAGTGACAAAAAAAAAACTTAATCATTATTCCAAATTTAAAAATTTTATACTTTTTTATTATTATTTATATGATTGACTATAATGTAATGTTGCTATTTAGAGTAGAGTTTGAGAGCGGTCTGCTGAATTTAATCACGCGCAGGAAGATCAGTATATAATTAACAAAACATTTACAAAATTTACTTAACAAAGTGACTACGTTAATGTAACAACTATTAGACTACTTCTCATTTTGTTATGTTGCAAGTGTATGTGCAATGTGATAATTTTACTTTCTTATTTGTATTCTAAGGCTCCGCGCAAACGGGCCACCGGTGGCTGTCGCGCGCTACCGCCTCATTTGTAACAATATCAGAGGCGAGCGACAGCCACCGGTGTTTGAAAGTCGCCACCGGTGTTTGGTGTCCATTGAGGCGTCGTGCTCCATGGTGACGCGTGCGATACGTAGAACGTGTAACGGTTAACTGCGCGGGGGGTGGAGCAGTATGAGAGTGGCGGCTATAGGCGTTTTGTGTGGCCTGTAGCGACCACTAGTGGCGCGTCGCGGACACTGCTGCAGCGAGTGGCCGCCACCGGCTACACGTGTGCGGCGCGTCTATGCAAAATATATGAAAAAGTATGTTATGTGGCTTTTGCTGGCCACCAGTGGCTGTGGTCGGTGGCCCGTTTGCGTTAGCCCTAAGTGTAAAGACACAGTTAATTACATTTTTAGTGTTCATGCAATTGCAGTGGAAAATGTGGCGGTGTGGGTTTGGCCAAAGGCGCTTAACAGAATAACGTTAGGTTGATATTACTGATATAGTATATATCAGTAATACCAACCCTCCATACATCTACGCGTTATAGTGGCTAGTGTCAAACCCTGACTAGAGTTTCGAAGCCCAAAGGGCGTCTGGCGTGTGTTACTTAGTTTTTAGTTTGTAAGATGGTTTAAGCCCTCGCAAACATCCCAGGAGCCGTTAAAGTATTTTCATTTATTACTTAACAGCGTAATCGTTGATTTTACTAATTACTTAATACACTTCGAAGTTGCATTTGTAAGTTAACAAATTGCAAACACGCTTTTATCGTCTGCCCCAATAATCCATTTGTAACGTAATCTCCATTGTATTAGTCACCTTTACTGTAGCAGTCAGTCAATCAGCATTATAAATATAGTATGTTGGTTAATATATAATATATATGTAATTTATCTACTATGACGTAGAAAACTGTTTATTTTTGTAATGATACCAGTGCTTACCTTTTCTTTAATAACCTGACAATTACCCTATCTCTGTTACTCCAATCTCTGCATAGGTTGCCTGGAAGAGATCACATTTAGTGATAATGCCGCTAATTGTACCATTTTATGATGTACCTATGTTATTGTAACCTTGTGTGTCCAATAAAGAGTCATCTTATCTTATTTTATCTTAACTTATGAGTGTCATATCAGTGAACGTCAAGTAAATACAATGAATTTAATTAAAGACAAGTAATACATGCACTTATAACTCGCTCTAGCTACTTAACAAAGTACAAACATAGGTACTATTATTGACTGCTTCATTATTCCAATTGTTTCTTAATCTCCATTATATTACAAAGGAACATGCATCGGTTAGTTCGCAATGTGCATTATAAGTATAGTGTTAATAAACAACAAGTAAATTCAGCGAATTTAATAAATGGTTACCTTACTAATAATGTAAATGCAAAAGATGTGAGTATGGCTGTATAGATCTATGGATGACTGTAACTTTTTCACGCAAAAACTACAAAACGGATTTTGATGAAACTTTGTAGGAATATAGCTTATATATACGAATAACGTATATGCTTTTTAATATTGCTTACTGACCTGAACTGAATCGATTTAATGACTTTCAGTAACTGAAGAACAAGAAATTAGACTATGCTTGCTTACTTTTTTTGGTATTTTGCTTTCTTAAAGGAGGTTTTCTCTGTTTCACTGGACAAAAGAGTTGAGGCATAAGGCTACAATCTAAATAACCTGCACCTAGCGGCACCCCCTTTGGCGTTAGATAGTTCGGGGGCTCGGGATAGTTACTGACCTGGAAGTATGCACCAAAAGAAAGCCAGCTTTTGGTACATTTTGTGTAAAGGCTTCTCAATTTCAATACCCGAAGACGGGTCCACTAGTTCGATTGCGCATCGGAGATGGTACTTGTTTTTGAGATTTGGATGGTTATAACTTTTGCCTAAGTAGTTTTAACCACAAAAATGATCGAAAAGTTTAAAACTACGAAAAACCAATTACTCTTAACTACTTCTCTTTAAATTCAATAAATTAATAATAGTTAACTCTTATGTAGAAAGTGCAAGTCTGAAAGGCACTTCCAACGTAACTAGTGTAAACAGACTATTATCAACTGCCCCAATGATCTGATTATTACTCAACCTCTATTGTGATACAGGGAAATGTCGCATCGGTTAGTTTGCAATAAGCATTATGAATGTCGGTGAACGTATAAAAAAGGAATCTTAAGTAAATTCATCGGCTTCTCACATTTTTGTTACGATACAAACCAGATACGCTGAGACGATTGCTGGGAAAAGTATTTGTTCTCATTAGTTTTTGTTGCATATTGAACGGGCATTGTGATTGTACGGTAATAGTTTGACTGTATCTTATGCCAAGCGGTATCTTGTTCAACTGAATATAATGAGGCCAGAAGTGCTCGCCAAAATGCAAACGATTTGGTTGATTAAACAAACAACGACCTTAATTTTATAGAATTTAAATAAAACATTGTTACTTTTCTGCGAGTCATACATTGACGTTAGCCATTTGGCTAAGTTTCATCATCATCATATCAGCCGAAAGACGCCCGCTGGACAAAACCCTCCCCTTAACATCCCCACAATTGCCAGCTAAATTAATTAACAAATGCAATTAGAATTTTTATTCTTCTCTTTTCATAATACGTGACATACAAAACATAAATAATAATAATATATATTATAATATAATATCTAGGGACAATGTCACAAAGATCATCCTAGCCCCAAACTAAGCAAAGCTTGTACTATGGGTACCAGGCAACGATATACATGCTTATATAGATAGATAAATACTAATATATATATATACATAGAAAACATCCATGACTCAGAAAAAACTATTCATGCTCATCACACAAATATTTGGACTAACCGGGATTCGAACCCAGGACCACCAGCTTCGTAGGCAGGAGCACTACCAACTAGGCTACGGTGACATTGAAATTCATGACATGTAATGACACATAATGACCATTAAATCAATAATACCTACTATGTTTAAAATGACAAAACATAATGTAAAAATATTGATGTGCCCTAACAAGGTTCATGTTTTGTACTGTACCTACTCTATTGTTAAGACCTTTGTAAACAAATGATTGCAATAAATAAATTGAAATTGAAGTTTAATCAGGCCAAAAAGCGTTAATCGTCTGGAGTCTTGCAGGAAGTAAGCGATGTGATTGAGATCATGTATAGCTGTCTTGTACCTGAATCGCGGATAATTTGCTATGGCAGGAAATTGACTGTCCATATCTGTCATAAAAAATAAAATACATAGTTCATGCTCAATATCCGTGTGCTCTAATTAAAGATCCACACCTTAGAAGGACTGCCATTGGCGCTAACTTAGGAATCTCACGAACTGGCAAGCTCTTAAATGTTGCAATGCAGTTGGGTGGACGTGACCGGAGTTCATGGAATTTCGCAAACATATGCTTTGTTAAGGTTTATCTATTTTAAATTAAATTTTTAAATTAGGAACAATTAGAAATATTAAAACATAGCAGTAATAGTTTTGCATTGTTGAATGACCAAACAAATTTAGTTTCATCTCCTTTACTACGAATATTTGGGGGTAGTTAGAAATAATTGTCATGCGGTTGGTAGTATATAAAAGAGCGCTCGCCTCGTTGGCTTTTAGTCTCCTTCGAGCACTCGACGAGTTAGCAGCCCTTGAGAATGGTCCGTGGAGGACCGAAACACGTGTTGGGTATCGTACTGGCGCATGTAATTTGCTTTTTATATTGTCCTTCTTGCATGTGCACATTTTTGCGGGCGGGAGGGCGGTGCAAATTGCATCCCAGCATGATTAAACTGACAATTAGCGGAATTAACACTTAATATTGATTTTGTATTTTGATATTTTAAATTACTTTATTAATTCATTTAATCTCCTTTTAATGTAGAATTATAGACATAAAATATTATTGCGCTGGTGGTACTTTGCCTATAAGAGGCTATTCTATTGTTATTATCTTATTTTTACTTATTTCCTGTAATATATTAGTATAACGAACTGATGGTGAGCAAATAAAAAAAAGTAGGGCATTATTTCTGACCTGCCGATAGAAGTGAAAACTGTACTTTACATTTCTAATATAAATATTCTAAATATTCTACAATACAATAGTAGACACTTGATATCTAGATATACTTTTTTTATATGAATAATATTAACGAACGACTGCATATCTATGTACAGACGCCAGCACATCAAACTACCCCAATCTGTCAAATTTTCCCAATAGAAAGTGAACCTTATGCTTATATGATAAAGATGAAAATCTTTAAAATAAATTTGGCAGATTGGGGTAGCTGGATGTTCTGGCGTCTGTACACATACAAAGTATAAATATAGCTCATGGGAAGCGTGCGGTGACGATGACGCAAGTTTCACGCTTTTTGTTCACCCAAAAAGTGCTCAAAAGGCCTAAAGAAGTTTCCACTTCAATAATCCCTACCCAATCCTGTTAGTTAGCCCAATCCTTATAGTTTTGAAAATGAGAAGATTCAACCTGGATTTGTGCACACACTTTTTCTTTCATTCATCTTTACTTCTTTCGTCCATTTTTACTAGGCTGGCTTCTAGAGTAAACAACTTCAATGAGCAAATGACACTTCAAAACTTATCAGGAACCAATTTTAGTTCAGCTATACGGTGTAGTAAATTGTTAAACGGAAAATCTACTGTATTGTCTACACAAGTTATAATAATAACGTTGAAACATCATTTTATCGCACCACGGTACAGAATATGTATTGTAATCACATCGATAGTAACAATGGGAAACCTTAAAGCGTTGTCGCTAATGCCTATTATTGAATAAAAATATTTCTTTTGATCTTAAGTTACCTCCGTATGTAATGGTGAGATCGAAACAGGTTTGATGTCCCGGTTTTCGCCGTTGGTATCCATAATCAGGCATCCCAATGTTCTAAATGAAGATGGTTAACGTGAGGTAAATCATAGCGATTAGGACGGGCCGGTTGGTATGGATGGTAAATGCTTGCCTTTCACGCCGCGTTTCACGTTCGCGATTCTGTTTGTCCTGAGTCTAGGTGTAATTATCTATATAAGGATGTATTTACAAAAGGAAAGTAGTATATGTAAGGTATCAGTTATCTAGTTTCCATAGTACAAGCACTGTATGGTTTTGGATCAGATGGCCGAGTGTGAATAAATATTTAAAAATAAATATTTAAGGTGGCTGCAATACAACAAACGTGAATGTTTTGCTCGTTTTTATAAATAATGGTACGGAACCCTTCGTGCGCGAGTCCGACTCGCAATTGGCCGGTTTTTGGAACGAAGTTCATTATCGCGCGTTATGAAAGGGGGCTAGACGGAAAATTGTCACGACTCTTTTTGCAGCTGTGCGGCGTGCGCATGTTTCTCTGTCTCTCTCTCTCTCTTTCTCTTATAGAAAGCAAGCCAGATATTTTCATTTCTATTTCGCATTAAACAGTGTGGTGTCGCGACGCTTATTTTTGTTGAGTGTATACAGGTTTTTTGTACATAATAAATAATAAGAAATAACTTCGTTCCATCCGGGTGTCCCTTGACACCTCTCAAGTTTTTTTTTATTATTCTTATCTTAAACCCTAGGAACAGCTCAACTGAACGCATCATTACAATTACCTGTTTCTATATTTATCATTTCTTAATAGCAGCTGAATCAAATACTTGATATCATTGTTAATAAATCATGACAGCGAATAAAAAACGGTGGAATTTCAAGATATTCATGAAAGTATACTCGGCAGGGTGTAGAGTTCCGACAGGAAGTTTTTGCTGTGGTTGTAACAACGACGTAAGGATCAAATGAAGCGTACTGGTTATGATGGAGATTATCCGGCAGGCGAGATTGATATCAAACATTCCACGCTACGACGTAACCGCATCCGTAGCTTTTTATAGCTGAAGACTTGTATGCTTCAAGATTTTGCTTACCAGTGTCAGATAGAAGCAAAGATTTAGCATTCGGTATAAGTCCAATATACGTTGGTTACGTATGGTTTTGTTGCTTTCCTAAGATTGTTGTGTAGAGGACTAATGCTTAAATTATTTTTTTGTATTTACACTTGACAGCATCTCATTCTTATTTATTTTTCTACATTCAAAGGGTTCAATGGCCGGGTGCCATCAAAAAGAATTAAATAATACAATTATTGATGCCATTTTATTTTTTACTAAAATGAGCTCGGACCCTCTTCAGCATTTTCCGCTTCCATCCACGCAGAAAGATCAACCTGTTTATTAAATAAATTTTCCTATCAAATTTGACATCAATTTAAATTTTTAGGGTGTAATTATGGGTGCAATGAAACTAAACAATATATTTATATAAAATGCGCACTATTCTGCAAAAAGGCAAACGGCAAGAATGTATGAAACTTTTGTACCGCTGCGCTAGTAAAATTTCGTGTTACGGGCAAACGGCAAGAATGTATGAAACTTTTGTACCGCTAGTAAAATTTCGTGTTACGGGATATTTTATGTTTTAATTGGTGGTTAATGTGATAGAAAAGGCATTTTTAATTTCTTAGTACTTATTTTAGAACTTGGGATATAAAAGTTATAGCCAGTTTTATTTTAAGGTTACGTTTGGTAATCTGTGGGTCAACCCCATGACCGTGGAAACATAGCAGTTCGAAAATCACTCTTACTGCCTAAGTAATAAAGATACTGTAAATATCAAAGTGTGTCTACTGATGTGGCAATGAAATGCTAGTGTTAACTAGTGTACCAATGAAGATTGTTACATATTATATTTAGTTGGTAGTGCTCCTGCCTACGAAGCTGGTGGTCCTGGGTTCGAATCCCGGTAAGTGCATATATTTGTGTGATGAGCACGAATATTTGTTTCTGAGTCATGGATGTTTTCTATGTATTTAAGTATTTATCTATCTATATAAGTATGTTTATCGTCGCCTCGTCGCCGGTACCCATAGTACAAGCTTTGCTTATTTTGGGGCTAGGATGATCTGTGTGACATTGTCCCTAGATATTATTATTACATAAACATTGTTATGATGATAAAGTAAATGTTGTAGCTCTTTTTATAGTTTTTTACATGGATTTATTCCGAACCTGCCCCGAAAACCCTAAACGGGTCGCGGGTTAGGTTAGGAAGATGCAAAAAGCTATTATTTGTTGAAATAATGAAAAGGTCTTTATTTCCATTAATTACAAAGTTCATAACCCAGTGTACATTTGTGTAAGGTTGCGAGGGGTTATATATGAGGTTTTGAGTGGAGGTAAATACACAACAATAGATTCTTTGTTTTTTGTAACTACATTAATTTTATTAATATTATTTATCCTTAGTATTATTTCATCTAAGAATATCTTCATATAAGTACCAAACAATAATAATTATCACATAGCACAAAGCAACATTGAGTTTATGGAGAACTTCACTCTCTTCGGATAATGCTTGTCTTCTTAGTCGGGGCAAACGAATGTTGCAATTAACACATTGCAAACTCGTCATTTTAATTAAATGATAAAGCGTCCTTTCGTGAATCCACTGTCAACAGATATATATTATAGCACGGAGGAACTGATGGTGAACTCACGTAATATCTGCAAGATTATTTGCTAAATTGATGACATGTATCAAAACAACAGCAATAAATACCTGACAGATTGTCTTTGCCTGTCAATAAATAATTGCCATGAACAAAAAAATATTAAAGACGAAAATCGTTCCTATTCTAAATCATTAATTATTACGATTTAATGCAACTACTGTGCTTTCTTAGGTATAATAAATAAGTCAATAATTATATGATTTATATGTAATGTTGTTCCTATTTATAAATAATTAATTATAATTTCGACATTTATATTATTTTACACATGGCAATTTCTGTAAACGTTTACGATTTTAATACGTTTATTTATTGAAAATAATTGAAATATTCTTTTTGATTTTATTAATTAATCCCAAGTTCTAAAAATATTATACTTACATTAAAATCAATACCTTGGTTGTCTTAACAAGTGGTACAAATTATATAGCTGAACAACAACGGAAGTATGCGATACGAATTCTGCCATTCTCTTTTAATCATCAGTCGCGTTATAAGAGTTTTAACATGTACCAATGAAAAGAAGTACATATTTATGTAGTATATCAGTTATCTGGTTTCCATAGTACAAGCCCTAAGCAGGGCTTGTACTATGGAAACCAGAGTTTGGGATCAGATGGCGGTGTGTGATCTCCAAGGATATTATTATTATATGTATTTAAAATCACGGAGCTTGTTTGCTTTTAAATGGATTATTCTTATGATAAGTGGTTACACCCATAAGTTAAATTCTTATGCATACGAAGGAAATATGTATATTTCATAACATTATTAAGCCTCGCCTCGACACGACTCATGTCCTGTTTGGGCTAGTAATGTTCTAAATGATATTATCTACCACTACCATGACGAATGAGCCGTCGTATTTATTATATCTATATACCATGTATCTACAATTACCTGCTCTATTTACCTCGTAATTTAGTATAAAACATATTGACGGGCTTGGCGTGGTTGGCAAATGCTTGCTTTTCACGCCGGAGGTCGTGAGTTCGATTCCGACCCAGGACAATGTTGGTGTGCATGAACATATCTGTTTGTCCTGAGTCTGGGTATAATTATATAGGTATGTATTTAAAAAAGAAAAGTAGTACATCAGTTAGCTGGTTTCCGTAGTACAGTTTAAGGTAGGGCACAGCGTTCATTCGCTCAAAGAGCAGCCCGACTGGGGAAGTACCTCCACCTTGCAGAAGACATTCCTTAATAATAGCATTAATAACTTAATGTTGTGTTTCTGTGTGTGAGTTAGGTCGCCAGAGCTCATTGGGGAAGGGTCAGCAACACTTGTTTGCTGACTCTTAAAGGCCCGGAACGCACCCGCGACTCCTCTGGTGTTGCGAGTGTCTGTCTTTCTTACCATCAGGTGACCCACTTGCTCGTTTTTCGCCCTCTAATATATAAAAAAAAACAAGCTCTGCTTAGTTTAGGATTAGATTATATGAATGCGATATTTTAGCCTCAAGTATTAACGGCACAATCTTAACGTATGTTCGACAGGTTTGTATCATGTTCTTATAGGTATACAGTTGCATATTAATTATAGTATGCGTTGTATTTAGTCTATTGTATTCTAATTTATCTGGCCAGTTTGTGTTCTCGAAGGCTGGTCTCGTCACGACATCTCGGTGACAAAGCAAGATAAACTGGCATCCAGCTACTAATGTATGTACAAGTTTGATGGATGTATTACACAGATGTATGTTAAACGCCTCATGATATTATTCAATCAGATAAAAGGTGTCACTTTAATTATCTCCTCGTACTGACATTTCCGCATACTTTTGAGCTATATTGCAGATTTTTTACGACTAATACTTACTAAATACTTTCGCATGTTTATCCACGATATTTAGATCAGAATGTCAGCCAAACCATTTCATCAAGCTGTACATTTCCAGTATAAGATGATCTCGCGTTATATAGGATTTCCATACAATGAGAGGTCAGCTTATATTGGAAATGTGTAGCTAGCGACGTAGCCGTGTGTACTAGCCATATGCGCGGGATATGTTTCTTAGTTTGTAGTCTTATTTGGGGGGATGACTGGAATCCTCTCTCAGTATTGTCCATTGTCCGGTAAAAAAGTAAACGCCTCCTTTTTTTTACTAAGACAGGAGGAATGCCTACGCTTGCCTCCCGCAAAAAGTCTCTGTGGGTGGCTATGTAGGAATCGCACCGTCTAAACCTAACCTGCCGTGGACTTCTGCTGGCGCCTGATAGGGGGATCCCCGGGAACGCGGGTATGCTGCTCCGGTGCCCCCCTTTTGCGCCGTGTCCCAGATGGTTGGGACACGCACCCTGGGAGGACTCTGAGTTGCCCTCCCCAATTGCCGACTCCTGCCAGTCCGGCACAGCGACTTTGCCACAAACAGTTCGTTGTCTTCCCGGAGCTGCTTGCACGTGGTAGCAGTAGAGGACACTTCTCATACTGCCACCGTGCGTAGCCTCGAGGGGAGTTCGGCTAGTAAATGCCTCCTAAGGTAACTGTAAACACCACTTTAAAAACAGGCGAAAACATTAAAGCCGCCTTACTAAACAAAAAAACACGAGTATGATTTAGACCACACAACCTAAGTAATACTTAGTTATAAACGAAACTTATCTGGCTATTAGAGAAAAAGAGAAAGAAAATGTATGCTCAAACCTCGCCTTTTTGCCCCTACTGTAATTTTCGAAACGTAACTGTTCTCTCTCATATATCTCCCACTTAACTTCCGTTGCCTCCTAAGGTAACTGTAAACACCACTTTTAAAACAGGCAAAAAAATTAAAGCCGCCTTACTAAACAAAAAAAACGAATGTGCTTTAGACCACACAACCTAAGTAATACTTAGTTATAAACGAAACTTATCTGGCTATGAGAGAAAAAGAGAAAGAAAATGTATGCTCGGACCTCGTCTTCTTGCCCCTACTGTAATATACGAAACGTAACTGTTCTCTCTTTCTCCCACTTAACTTCCGTTCGCCTCACCCGATCATACCTTTCGTAACGCTCTCGTCACGCATTCAGCAGCTTACCCCCAACTCAAGCGTAACGTAAAAACATAGACGGTCACCATAGCCTAGTTGGTAGTGCTCCTGCCTACGAAGCTGGTGGTCCTGGGTTCGAATCCCGGTAAGTGCATATATTTGTGTGATGAGCACGAATATTTGTTTCTGAGTCATGGATGTTTTCTATGTATATATGTATTTATCTATCTATATAAGTATATCGTCGCCTGGTACCCATAGTACAAGCTTTGCTTAGTTTGGGGCTAGGATGATCTGTGTGACATTGTCCCCAGATATTATTTATTATTATTATTATTTATTATAGACGGATGTTATTCTTCCTATTTCTTCAAGTAGCTTCGGAGACATTAAACGTTATCTTGAGTGGATGCATACACGCTATTTCCTTTCACTTTTAATACAGTAATACTTACCCACTAGCTATGTAAATAGGTGATACAAGTAACAGAGGTTATCTAGCATTTTGTATACTTTTGTATGCGTTTTGTGTTAGAGAATCTTGTGAAAGTAGCGGTGATAATTGTTCCATGAATTGGTCAGTATAAGGTTGATACTACGGCAGAGGTAGCAGTGGCTGTGTATATGTGTGGGTATTTTCTATACGACATACTTACGCGCATAAGAACAATAATAATATAGTATTCTGAACTCCATGTACTTAAAACAATAAGTATTTAAAATTTTAAGTAACCATTCTGATGGTAAGAATAATATTCTATCTTCCCAAAATTGGGCAACGCTGACCCCTTTGGCTGAAGCGTCATACAAGTCCTGAAGGGAACAAGAGACTGGACATGAGGGACAAACGGATAAATGTGCCATACTTTGGGGTGACACGCCACACTCGCAGATGTTTTGTGATGTGGGAATATAACCCCATTTGCACATGTTTGCTTTTGATCTACCAACCTGGGCACGCAGTCTATTAAGAGTCCTCCAGGTTGGCCATGGCAAATTATGTCCCGGAGGTAATTTTTCCTTTGGCGGGACAAACAAAGGAGGAGCAAATTTATCTCGCCATATCTGACAATAAGTTAAGGAAATTAGGTATTTAATAAAACGATTGCTTGTTCATTCTAAATGGTTGAATAGAAATCACATATCTGAATATCTATCTATACCTAAAATTAATGCGTAATTGAAGCGTCTTTTAAAGTCTATGTGAATTTTTTTATTGTCATTATTTATTTTTAGATGAAACTTACTTTTATGGCGTGCTGCATTTTTCACTTGTGATTAGCTAATTCGGTATTGGTATTGATGAAATGCCTGCTTTGATCTTCAATCAGACAAACAGCTCGCGTCTTTGTGTAATGACGTTGTATAGCGACAGTGGCACAAATCATCAGTCAGTTGCATCGTCGGTAACCACCCTGAGCCGAGGTTCATACCTCAAAGGCGGTGCACTCTGGTGCAGGTTAGTTAGTTCATAACCTTGCCCCCGCTTGAGAAGGTGATTCTCCCCATTCTTCCTCGCGTAAATAAATATAAGATATTAATAATTCCTCATTTTTTGTTCACGATTCTGGAAAAAGTTCTTCATAAAATGCCATCTAGTTAGAGTACTGGCCCCTCCAAACTTCTAAACTGTCTTGACGTTAAAATACTTGCGATCAATAATCGCAATTAATAAATGCATTAATATTTCACGAAATTTTCGGACACTGTCTGTTCCCGGGAAATATTCTAATAGCTGTCTGATTTATTAATCAGAGTGACAAATGCGTTGATTTGTAACTCAGTATGAATTTAAGATCAAAAGTTAAGCAGACACGTCTTACAGGTCTACTTACAAGATGGTATTTCCTAAACAGTATGCGCAGAGTGTCACTGCTGTCACTGTGAGGTGCTCGTTCCTTAATTCGTTCCGTTGCCTTGCTACTCTAAAAAAAAAATCTACTATATAAATTTTGTTCAAAAATGTTGTTATAAAGGCAGTTGTAAGTTTTTCGAAAGGTTAATTATTGTGTGGGGTTTATTAAATAATTAAAATGAATGAACCTAGAAACTTGATTGTTATGCTAAACTTATATCAATTAAATATTTATAAACCGGGACAGGTCACGATCTACTAGTATGTGTTTCAATGTCATAAGTCAGAAACACAACAGCGTACTTATTCTTGATTTATAATATATTTAATAACAGATTCCTCGTCTCTCTTCTACAATAGAATATTATATACATTTGACCCTGACATTTCAGTTGGAATTAGGTATATTTTTCGGTACATTGATTTCTGAGAATTGTATGCCCTTTTTATGAAGATCTATGATGTAATTGCGATCAAGGAAATCAAATGGATTGTTGTTTCACAAAGGAGTTTTAGTGTTAGTATGGAGTTCTGACGAAGGTTCTAAAAAATACCGTTTTTAATTGTAGTAACGTCAATGGCAGAAGTACCTAACTCTACTATACTTAATAAACTTGAGGAATTTGTATTGATTAGTCGTGTAGTTTCTGGCCTAGAAAGAATAAGTAAAAAGAAAATAATCCCATACCAACCCGTGGATCTTGTAAAAGGCGACTAAAGGATACAGCAGTTAGTCGGGCAGCAGCGTCAACTGTGTATATAACCTAACTGTGGTCGCCAACTTGCATGGCAAGCGCGATGACTACCGCAAACGATGGCTACGTTATAGATACCTTTGGGGGAAGTTAGGATCAGGCAGTGTGAGTCTAAAACAAAAAAGGTTACGGTAATTATAAGTTAGCCTGTATGCATATTTAAACCGAAATAGCGAGATATCGGCTTCATAGCTTAGTAGAATAAAAAATAAATACGAGTACAACTCGAATTCCCTGTTAGCCAGTTTCATAATCAGCTGAAGCTTTATATATTACAATAACAAAGTAAATAATGATTATTTTTTAAATTTGAACCAATTCCGTAGGAGACATATTAAAATGCAACGACTCTATTTTATTTCTAATCTCTTTTGGATTCAACCTTTTTAATTATAGGTTAAAAAATAAAGACAAAACGAAATTTAGTTTGCATAAATTCTATTTGATTTTATTTTTCACCATTGTGATTTTATTGTCAAATAAATATACACACTAGGTTAGTAATTACCGCGCCGATACGTAGCCACAGCCATATGTCCAGCTACGTCAGTTCAGTGGTTAGTGAGACGCCAACCTTCTTGAACCGAGAGATTACATTGATCCTAGTAAATTGGAAGTTCCTAGTCCAATTGCATAGAATCTCATTTCTTACTAGAAACTTCATGACATTTTCACCGTATTCGGTATCGTCTGAGAAATCAGTATCATCCGCTCTTTGTTGCGTTAATATCGATAAAACCGTTATTTCATTAGCACTATATACTCTGGTAATTATTTAGGTTACTTTTGCAATTACATAGGTAGGTATTATACCTAGATGATTACATAGGTATAGCGTTGCCAGGTGTTTGGGTAAAGCCGGACACAGCCAGTATTTGGTTGAATTTGCACCAAATTTATGACCTTTATCTTGCCTTGTCTTCTGTCGCTAGAGCCAACGACCGGAATGGCACTGTCTGCCCTGCTAACTAAAACTAACTACCTTCTAATTAAAATATTGTAAATATATCAATTAATATTGAATGCTTAATTATAAGATAAGACTTAATTAGAAAGAAATAAGTCTGATTGTTTCATTACAATTTAAGAAGATTTTTACGGCAAATGAAACTTTTTAAATACTTGTAAGACTAAGACGAAGTGGTGGGAATCCGGAATCCTCGCCGATATATGGGTATGTATCCACCATGTCAGCGAAATGACTTCCACTGCTGTACAAAAGCCTCCCCAAATAATGAGGGAATATGCCATAATCGCCACGCTTGGCAGACGGGTTGGCGATCGCAGTTCGATGGTCATAGTTCACAGAAAACCGGTGCTGCCAGTTCTCTGGTAGGTATTCCCTCGAGACGATTTCTACGCTCTCCAGGGAATGAGATGGGGTGATTATATTCTACGCCGTCACCACACACCGTTGGGTATGTATATGTCCGGCTAAACTGTCCGTAGTTTCTGTAAAAACCCTGGTAACCCTACATATATATTTATTACGATTCAATGAAATAGATAGCGCATTCAGTACCGACGATTTCCTATCTACTTCTACAGACATGACTAGCCTTCCCGCATCAACTTCATACATTAAACATGAAATGCATAGACATCTTTATTGGACGGGAAATGATTCAAGAAACATATAGGCATTTACGGCTTTATAATTATTTAGAAATAATTGCGTATTTGGTTCATTTGATATTTAGGTATGTACCCCAGCACATCTAGCTACCCCAATCTGTCAAATGTCTTTTATAGATTTTCAACTTTATCACTAAAGCATAAGGTTCACTTTCAATTGGGGAAATTTGACAGATTGGGGTATCTTGATGTGCTGGCGTCTGTACCTTCGCCCGCCTTCGTCTGTTATGCGAGTAACAGCAATACCGAGATGTTTTATGAATTTTAATGTTACTTAACAATGACTGAATAATCAGAGAATAATATTTAACCTTGTAATGCGACTGTATAATGAATATCGACAATAATAAAGTTTAATCAGAATCGAAATTATGGATGAGTATCACAACTATCTTTTATTTCTCACTAATATACATATATTTTTAAATAAATTTGTCACACAGCGCCCTCTAGACTAGACAAACTAAGTAAAGCTTGTACTATGGACACTAGACAACGGATACAAATACGTAGGTATATACTTCTTTTTTCTAAATATAAATACACGACAGAACCCAGACCAAGACAAATAGACATGTAAATAAACACAAATATTAGTTTTTTCCGAACATCGAACCCGCAACCTTTAGATCAGAAGGTAGTTTGGTATGAACGAAGGCGCCTTCACTCAGTTCCCTACGAATTGAATCACGGCGGTCGTAATCTGACATTACCTACTAATGAAATGGTGTTTTATGGACGCATCGCCATCGCATACACACGTAATTAGGTATAATACTGGCATCATATATATTAATACTTCTTATATTATACATATTAATCAGTCTGGGTGGCGTGTACCCTTATGAACTGGGAATGTTTAAATTTCCCAGCCAGACGATAACACTATCTCTTTGATATAAACAATAGGTGGAAAGTGCTAGATGTATTGCCCCTGTCTCATTGCGACGCAACTATACGGCCGCGGCGCGGTATACATTATTGTATAAAAAAAAATAATTAGCCAGTAGCGATGTCAGCAATGTAGCCACATTTTTGTTAAATTACCAACATTACCTCAGTTAGTTTTTTTTTTCGAACATTGTAAGCTAAATATCTAATTAGATGAAAATATTTAGCATCATCATCACCATCATATCAGCCGAAACACGTAAACAGCTGGACAAAGGCCTCCCCAAAGATCTCTAAAACTGCCGGTCTTGCACTACCTAGATCCAGCGACTTCCAGCAACAATCCTTTATGCTAGCACAAGCGGCCGTCGGTTCTACTAGCTATATATACTATTAAAACATATTTGCTTGTATTAAAAACTGCTTTCGCCACTTTTCACTCTACAGTGCTAATATGCCTTTGAGCCTTTTTAAAGACGGTAATTTCCTACAATCTTTGCCGGGATCGTTAGGCGTAGAAAAATATATTTCGTTCCAAGTTTTTAAATGTACGTACAATATGGCAACACTAGTCGCCGTCTGATCACATGTCTACTATCACCGGCCTACTTGTGGGAGACGCAGTTATCTGATAACACATGTTTATTTCAAGTTTTAGACCGCCTCGATATTATCGCCAGTGTTATATAAAACGATTATTTTGAATATTTTAATTAACCTAAATGATTATCGACACCGGTTTAAGATTCGCTAATATTCGACAAGATTCGGCTAAGAATGTAATTAATTATACGAATTCTAAAATAAATAATAATAACATCGAACATCAGAACGCATCGATTTCTGGAAGCAAAAGATTTGTGCATGGGCAAGTCGTATTAAACGGTATAAAAAACGTTCGGATCGTTATAATCAGAACCACATGTTCCAAAGGAACGAAAAATGGGTCTACAGAAACTGGGAGCAATCACATCAAGCAGTAGATGGATGCTCACCAGATGCGGAAATGATATCTACATTTTGGCGCAGTATTTGGTCAGTACCCGTCTCCTACTCCGAAGGTGACTGGATACAGGACGTTGAGCGAGCATGTGAATCAATAAAAGAAATGGATGATATAAACATACACCAAGAAGACGTAACCAATGCAGTCCGTCTTATGTCTAACTGGAAGGCACCAGGATCAGATGGACTGCATAATTTTTGGATTAAATGGTTACGTAGCTCACATGCCCGCTTAGCGTCCCTTTTCCAGGAAGCCTTGCAGTCAAGATTGCTCCCAGAGTTTATGACACTAGGCGTAACCCATTTGCTCTTTAAATCTGGAAGTTCCGTGGATCCCAAAAACTATAGACCGATAACTTGTCTCCCTACAATGTATAAACTACTTACATCTATTATAAAAACAAAAATCACGAGACACGTAGAATCGAATACAATAATATCTATCTCACAAAATGGTTGCCGCAGTGGGGCCCGCGGTACAAAAGAGCTTCTCCTCATAGATATGACCATTAACCAGCAGGTTCGTCGAAATCGAAGAAATTTGTTGACATGCTGGATAGACTATAAAAAGGCCTATGACTCTGTGCCGCATGCATGGCTGATGAGGGTACTGGAGTTGTATAAAATAAATACAACTCTACGTGCCTTCCTTATGTCATGTATGGGGCACTGGAGAACAGTCCTTCTCTGTCCAGGGTCTCAACAGGTACTTGGTAGCGGCGAACCAATTAGGGTACAGCGAGGAATATTCCAGGGTGATAGTTTAAGTTCACTATGGTTCTGCCTAGCCTTGAATCCCTTAAGCACATTGCTTGAGAAATCAGGATTAGGCTATCGGTTGCGCAGAGGAGGTCAAATCATATCACACTTGTTCTACATGGATGACCTAAAAATATTTGCTTCTACCAACTCTCAATTGACAGGTTTACTAAAGGTTACTGAAAATTTTAGTAACTCTATCAGGATGGAGTTTGGTATTGACAAGTGTGCGGTCATGCATGTAGAACATGGGCACATAATGCAATCTGAAGGAATTCAACTTTCAGATTCCATTCACCTTAGGTCCCTCTGCGAGACCGAGACTTATAGATACTTGGGTATGACGGAGGCATTGGGCATCAATGATACTGATGTAAAACAGTCATTGCGGGAACGCTTTCTGTCCCGCCTTAAAAAAGTTCTGAAAAGTCTTTTAACAGGTGGAAACAAGGTGCGTGCCTTCAATGGCTGGGTTATGCCAGTGTTGATGTACTCCTTCGGCATACTCAAGTGGACCCAAGCTGAATTAGAAACCCTGGATCGGACGGTCCGTCTACTGTTAACTTCACACCGCATGCATCATCCTCGTTCATCGGTGATGAGGCTGTACATCCCGCGGAAGTGTGGGGGTCGAGGCTTTTTAAACGCCAAGAACCTACATAACCGCGAGGTGTGTAGCCTCAGGGAGTACTTTCTCCGCACCGCTGTCACGGGGGGTATGCATGCGGAGGTGGTTGCTGTAGATAAAGGCCTAACCCCGCTGTCAATGGCAAAAGGAAACTGGCGTAAACCTGTGGTACTTAGCACTGATGATCGCAGGGCAGTGTGGCAGGGCAAGGAGTTACATGGCAGGTTTTATCGTGCTCTTCACGCACCCGATGTGGATCTGCTTGCATCTGTGGCTTGGCTACGATGCGGTGAACTATTTGCTGAGACTGAGGGTTTTGTCTGTGCAATTATGGATGAAGTTATGATGACGAGAAACTACCGGAGATATATTCTAAAAGATGGCACAAACGATGTTTGTCGAGCATGTCATCGCCCCGGTGAATCCCTCAGACATATTGTCTCCGGTTGTTCTCGACTAGCAAATGGTGAATATTTGCACAGACACAACCTCGTAGCCAGGATTATTCATCAACAACTTGCTCTGCGACATGGCCTTGTAGCTTCAGAGGTGCCTTATTACAGGTATGCACCTGCGCCAGTTCTGGATAATGGTACTATCACGTTATACTGGGATCGATCTATCATTACAGACAGGACTGTGATTGCCAACAAACCTGATATTGTAATGATAGATCGACAAAAACGCTGCACAGTGATGGTTGATGTTACCATCCCACATGATGAAAATCTTTTGAAGGCTGAAAAAGAAAAAGAAATTAAATATTTGGATCTTGCGCGGGAGATTGTCAGCATGTGGGATGTTGACTCAGCTATCATTGTACCGATAGTCGTTTCTGCTAATGGATTAATAGCAAAAAGCCTCGAAAAACACCTAAAGAGGCTGACGCTAGGCGGTTGGGTCAAAAACAAGATCCAAAAAGCGGTGCTTTTGGACACGGCTCGCATTGTCAGGAGGTTCCTGTCTCTAGAGTCGTAAACTCCGGTAGCATAGACCCTGTTCCTGCTGCCGGTTGCAAATCCAATTTTTTATATTTTAAAATGTATATTTCTGTTTTTTATATATTTTAAAATGTATTTAATAAGAAATATATATGAATAAATAATAATAATAATAATTATTTATTAAATTCACTTAAGGTTTACAGATTTCTCTTATGTATATATAAAAATGAATCTAAGAAATGAAGTTTTACATACTTAATAAGAGGTTGTCGTTGACGGCTGTACTAGTGTAAACTGTGTTACAGCCGCCAGCGTCTTCCACCCTGCATTTTACAATGTACATTTAATTCGAAGCGTTCAGTCAATAGTTTCGATACAAATGTTTTGACTCGTTCGTAATTAACTACACGGTTTGACTGACGTTTTGAATATAGAACATAAATTTTAAAAACAAATTCGCGTGATCTATGATTATTTATTACTGTTTGTTATATGTATGGGCAGCATAAAGATTAACGTATAATATTTCCATAAAACGTATTATTAGAATAACGTGAGATATTTAATTAGTTTTTATGAATCGATAATTAAATTAAATTAAAATATCTTTAATTCGGACAACATTGATCCATCATTGGGTTGGTAACAAAGCTTATAAAAATCTGGTGTTAGTAATAAAAATAAAAATCTAGGGAGTCTTATATGTCATGGGAGACCGACATCTTTCAAATAATCAGTCTCCATATCAACTTCTCTAATATAGGATAAGAGATGAATCTCATAATGCTGAAGCTGCGACCACGTCAACGGCAGACGCCATTGTTTAGCTATAATGTTTGTAATATGTAGCGCATAACATATTATTAAATAACGTTGTATTAAGAATGATACCAACATACGATATTCTTTATGTCATGACGTTTACAGTTAGCCTAGGAGGCTTTCACTGCTTCACCGGTAATAGAGGCGACCGTGGGCTCAAGTTAATAAAACTAGGATCTAAGGAGGGCACCCTATTTGTGGTTCGGACCTCAACTATAAGTGGTTACTGAGAGCTCAGGCCGTCTATAATTTCCCGTGCTGCAAGGCACTACCGTTTGGGGTTCGAACCTCTACTCTGGACGGTTACTGACGAGATGCATGAGAGAGTCATAACTTTTTTAGGAAGTTTTGTGCAACTATGGCTCTACGTTAACATGCGAAGGCGCTGGCCTCTCCAACGATTGAGGATCGGAGAGGGCATTTTACTGATACGGAAGCAAACAAAGAGACATGAAAGACACTGGTGGTCGCGGCGCGTTCGCAGTCGTATTCTCGATAAGATATTCTTTCGATTAGTTCCCGTTTCAAAGTTTATTCTCGAATTATTCAGACAGCATTAAAGAACAAATTTACCTAAGTGTGTTAACGGCAATGTATATCACCAGCCATCTCATCCCATGGGGGACGTAAAAGTTATCCCGAGGGAATATCTAGCAGATAACGGGTAGTGTCTCTTTGTATACTATCATATATCATACTGCGATCGCCAACCTATCTGCGAAGCGTAGCGAGTCCCATTGTGGACGTCAGTTAGTTCATCCTTGTTTAACAGTAGATATCTTTTGGCTGATACGTTTAATGACCGTTTAAAGATTTCCCATTGAAAAGGATCAAAAAAGACCTCTCAGCACTGCTAGCTGAAAAATGCTATTATACCTTGCAAAACTTCCTAGATGATAAGCAAATTTAAATTAATGCATCCATGTCTTTTTAGTTTAAAAATGAATTTGCATTCTTTATTAAGGCAGAATGTACAAGGATTCTTCAAAATGTATTTTAACAACTAATGTTTGTACCTACATTCAAAGCAAATAAAGATATTCTATTCTATTCTAACGACGATTTAAAGCATTAACTTTTGTTTTAGTTTAATTATACGTTGTAAAAACATGTGACTAGTTTTCTTTCGGAAGTGTTCCTATCAATTTACCGTATTTTATATGCATTTGACAGAACGACGTCGTAAATACGCATGCGCGTGTAGTGTAGGTGTGTGTGTCAGCTGTATGTTTCCTACTTACAATTTATTGTGGAGCACTCGACCACAACTTTGTACAATGGACAGGTTGTGAAATGTTTCTGTTGGGTAACTATCTGTCAATACTAACATTACATTTAAATTAACCAATTGACAATTTATTTGCAATCATTGTGATTTAGTATAAGGGTTTAATGTTGTATGTTATAAATTAAGAGATATATCTGTCAGTGGGTTACACCTGCTTAGTGTAGTATGCAATTTAAATCTATTATGACTCATTATACGTGTACTCAAGCGGTAAGATCATTGGACTGTGGACTCATTGGTCTCTTGTTCAAGCCTAAGGACTAAGGCTTAGAAATTAATTCATCATGTCAGCCGTCCAGTGCTGGACATAAGACTCCCCAAAGAATGGAGGGCCATCACAATTTATGGTTTTAGTAGTTCACACAAAAACTCTGCTGTACCTTCTCTGGTAGATATTTCCTCGGGACAATTTCTACACCCCCATGGTATTATTATGATGGTGATGATATTCTTGGCCGTCACAACACACCTGTTTTTTTAAAGACTACGCACGCTCTAGTTAATCTAATCCCTGTGTCGCGGGGTACTTTACAAACATATAAATGACGGACACAAATTCCATCCAGACTCAGAACAACTATTTATGGGTCACAGAAATAGTTGTCCGACGTGGGACTCAAACCCGCGCCACGAGGCGACTGTCTTAGCCGCCCCACACGTGCCGTCTAAACTTATTACCTTAGTTTATAAAGTCCCCATGATACAAGAATTAATTAAGGTTAGTCTGTAGATACTTGAATGATAAAAAATAAGATCTGAGGAATCGTGTTTTATGGACAATGGGCCTCTAATACCTACCAGTTCTAGTTTTATTATGCTCTTGGTGTGTTATTTCCTCTGCATATATGCATTACCTAACATGAATGGCGCCTGACAAACGATAAGCAACGGAACTCGTCTGCTGGCTAACTTTCTTCAGTACGCTACTTGACATGATTGACAAGTCTAACCTGCTCACTTTTCCTAGCGGCAACAGTAGGAACTGTAATGTCTCATTTAGATCTGTCATCAACTAATCACACCTGTCAATTATACACTGCATCTGGGGTTGTTGACGGACTATAAAATCTCTTTGCCAGTTTTGGGCGATCATAGTCTCAGTATTATAATAGTATAGAATACTAATTGTTTTTTTATATATCAGAAGGCGACATACGAGCAAGTGGGTCACCTAATGGTAAGTGATCACCGCCGCCCATGGACACTCGCGACTCCAGGGGAGTCTTTTAGAGTCAGCAAACGAGTGTTGCTGACCCTTCCGCCCACCCCAATGAGCTCTGGCGACCTTACTCACACTCGGAAACACAACATTAAAATTATTAATGTTATTATTAAGGAATGTCTTCTGCAAGGTGGAGGTACTACCCCAGTCGGGCTGCTCTTTGAGCGAATGAACGCTATGTCCTACCTCTCTTACAAATATACATAATATACTCATCATGTTAATTATCTGTAATACAATATTAAATTTCATAGAATTATCTTACTTACTTATAGTATTCAAAGTCAAAGTCAAAAATCATTTATTCCGTGATAAAGTTACATTTATGTGGTTTCGTCATATTTTTTACCCTACCGTGCAGTGCATGACGTGGCAGCCACTGAGAAACACTGCCAGAAAACTCAGTAGGAACCGTTTTTTTATAATAAAATATACTTAAGATTAATAACAATTATGTGTGTTGACTCAGAGCAACTCAATCCCATTAAAAAAGATCATCGTATAGAAATATTATCGTATGGGCAGTGGTTACCCAAGAGTCAGAATTGTTCAAGCTACCCAGTAGGCCTCTGGCATGACTTAACGACTGTTGTCTAATGACTACAACCGGAACTGACAGCTTAATGTGCCCTTCGAAGCACGGAGATGCTCAGAGATTATACCATTTATCACCTATCCATGGACTGACCGCGAGCCTAGTTCCTTAACCTCGCCGATCACTTACTGGTGAGAGAATTATAACTAAATTAAATCCATATAAAAACACTCGTCAGTGTTTTTATGGATATGGATTTAATTTAATTGTACTGTATGAAACTATTGACCTATATGTATTCTACATATAAGGCTATGTATGAAACATCATCAATAGAGAATGGCTTGACCGATTTGGCTGACGTTTTATTGTTGTGTTGGTGATTGCCATGGCTGAATTTGTATATTAAAAAAATCTCAATTTTGCGTGGTATTTTCAAGCGAAGCATTGTTGGTCGCCGGTTAGAAATAGATAGGTACATATAATGCAGTATCAAGTAATATTAGCAAATAGGTCTATTTGCTAATATTACTTGATACTGCATTATATGTATCTATTTATAACACTTATATTGTAGGTCTACAATATAAGTATGAGCCAGAGTAAATATAGTATAATGATCCTCACTTCTGTCATACTACTTCAGTGTAAAGGATATATATTGGGTACAAAATTGTAAAAATAATTTGTGGACGACGGGGCTGGTTCCACTGTGAGTTACTTTTAGCATTTAAGTTATTTATTATATACCCTCAGTGTAACTGATTGTTGTCCTAAAAAATACATTAAAAAGAAAACTCCTTGTCATTTTGGGATCGGTTTTGAATTATGATCTATAATATGTCTCTGAAAATAGATGCGATGGTTGTTGTGGGCCCAGTATACATGTCTCATTGCCCGATTAAACAGTAAAGGCCTTCTAGGCTTTCTGTAAAACTCTTGTTAGACAGAACTAGGTGTGACTCTTTTGCTAATTGTACGTAAGTGCATTATTGTCAACCTACAAATATTATTTTAACTATCATGTAACAGGTTATCGCACGGTTTTATTTGCAGTGGCTGCACGATTTCCTTTGCGGATATTTGGACTTTAAACTAAAGATAAGAAGTTAAATACAACATTTAGTAAAAATTAATTTCAAGACAAATATTGTAAGGCAATACTCTCCCCTATTGCCGACTCCTGCCAGTCCAGCACGGCGACTGCGCCAGCACATATTCTTCATGCTATATATTTATTTATTTACAAAGAGCATACATAATAACTTGTATTGTGATGGTATCAAAAAATCTCTAAGTTTAAACCTTTGCTATAATGAGCCATATTATACAATTACTAACTACATAACATATCATACATACATAGATCACAAAGGGTTAATTTTATATCTGTTTGTTTGTAACGTATGCGTTCTAATACTTATCAATATTAGTGCTCCAAGCCGAATATCGGCTACCAATTAGGTTCAGCTCGAATAATTCTGGTCCCTATATAATTCTAGACCTTAATAGGAACCGGAAAAAGTCAAGGCAGAAGACGCACTATGCTGGCAAGAAAAACAAACAAATTAAAGTCGGTCCTGCGCCTGATCCCTTCCTGATCGTGTTGAATAGCCGTTCCAAGTGTGGGAATAGAAAATGCACGGTAATATATACTAACATTGTATAGTTGCTGAACAATGTTTATAGTAACTCGAGTGACCCTACCGTGACCCCCGCGTAGCACTATCGATAGTAAACGATAACAGCATGTCATAAATTGAGGTAGAGTCAACCGGACAAGAACTTGTCTATTAACATTATAATGCTAATGTTGTCGTCCGCGGCATGTGAGAAAGACTTTCAGATGTCATCGGAAACAATTCATCTGAAGGCCTTTCTCAATTCGGAAATTTCCCCCGGCGAAAAGATAGGAAACGCGTGAGTGACAGATTGTATAAGAAATTTTATAACTGATTAATAAACTATGTCTTGTATACATAAACGTTTATGTATATTTTCATGCTCCAGATTTACGAACAAAGTTAAGGATATAAAAAGTTTTTAATGTTTAATTATCTATACATATAATAAAATCGTAGGAGAGTCAAAACTGTACATTGAATTTTTTTTTAGGATATTTGGGCCGTGATCTACAATCTATATCGAAGCCAAAAAACTAGTATTTAAAATTTTTGTCTGTTTGTCTGTATATATGACCGGGCTAAACTCAAAAAGTACTGCATGTATTTACTTCAAATTTTGCATGAATATTACTAAGAGGTGTGGTCAACATATAGGCTACATATTATCACGCTATCACCTACAAGAGAAGTGATAATTTATAAAGTTTAACGCGGGTAAAACCGCGAAGCACAGCTAGTTTTTTACATAAACCAACACAGTATGTAAATATGTGTGGCTGGGCGTGTTGACACTTAACATATTTCTAATGAAGTTATATTTTTTACAATACTTAGGTATATTTATATTCAATTATAATTAGACATGAGATCAATTAAATTTGACTGTAGCTATAAAAATACATTGAACAATTTTGTAATCAATCATTATCTTGTTTTTGCGCAATGTTATTTTGTTTAAGCCTTATCTATTTTAATTACGCATTAATTTAAAGAAAATGTGTTAATAACGGATATATAAATACTTACCTACTTTGTTATGTGGTAAAGGTGACCTTAAAAAAAGCGGTTACTATAGCCTATGACGCTTATGACATACGTAGCATCTCTTACGCGGTGCGAAACCTTTCTCCCCGTCCCCCGACTGATCTGATCATTATATGTGGGGAGCGGAAAACATGGAAGTGTTTCTTGCTAGTAAGTATGTAGTTTACGTTTGTAATTTTTTAGAGGGTAGAAATCACTAAACGCGCCTAATTTAGCGTTGTTTGTAGACATACATTACTAATACATACATACATAAGACCTTAAAAATAAAGTCGCCGCTAAGTTGATTTTTATGATTTCTTGTATGAATAGGACTTACTTGAAAATTTTAAATTATTATTAATTATTCCTTAAACTGTTTCTATTCAATTCATAATAATATTTGTGGAGAAAATTTGTGGCCTTTGTCCAGTAGTGCTCATCTTTCGCCTAAATAATATATGTAAGTACACATCTAACTACTAGATAGCTCATAGGACCGACGGCCGTTGGGGTGTAAAGGCTCTAGAGTGGCGGACCCGAACCGGAAGACGCAGCGTGGGCAGGCCCCCACAAGGTGGACCGACGATATTACAAGGGACGCGGGAAGCCGCTGGGTGAGCGCAGCATAATAATAATAATATCTAGGGACAATGCCACAGATCATCCTAGCCCCAAACTAAGCAAAGCTTGTACTATGGGTACCAGGCGACGATATATATACTTATATAGATAGATAAATACTTAAATGCATAGAAAACATCCATGACTCAGAAACAAATATTCGTGCTCATCACACAAATATTTGCACTTACCGGGATTCGAACCCAGGACCACCAGCTTCGTAGGCAGGAGCACTACCAACTAGGCTACGGTGACCGTCTATTGTAGAAATACATAAGACCAGCTATTGTAGAAATCTTTGGATCTTTCAACTGACATCTGATTCTGTACGTAATAATTTTTACTTGGAAGTAAAAAAGCTACGGCAGCGACATTTGAAGAGTGAGTTGAATTCGCTGTGTACTATGACCATCATACTACAGTCGCCAACCCGTCTATCAAGCGTGGCGATTATGGCATATCCCTACAAATTACGTCAACGTAACTGCATTGTAACACCAATCCTCCTCAATGTAAATCCATTGTGGAAATCTTTTAGGGAGGCCTTTGTCCAATAGTGGACGGCATTAGACTGACACGAATTCAAAAAGTATAGATACACATTTTTAGATGAATTTTTCCGAGGCCTCTATAGTTATAGGTATATATTTATGTGACCGTTTTAGTACATTACATAAACAATAGTAGAAAAAAATATATACACATTGGGAGAACCCGCTCAAAATACATATGTAAACATTTTGTATAATTATATAATTAATTATCCTAGCGATGGAATCGCAATTTCGCTTACTAATTTTAATTTAATCTTAGTTAGTTCCTACCTATAATGTAATTTTCGTTTACGTAAGCTGTGAGATTCATTATTTTACCATGTGCAAATCAGTTTAAAACCGGTCATAACGGCTCATTAGTCCTTAAATGTCAAAAGTAGAAAAAGCTTCAAATTTTGTCTATCGTTTGCCGAAGCATCAAGGTTGTATTGTACAAAAAACTTAGATTTCATTGCAAAACAACGATATCGTGACTTTTAACATGTGAAATTAAATTTACATTATTTACACTTTATACAAAAATACCTATTAATTTAGCTGGGTAACTTACTTACTCAAAGAAAAGTGACTTCCTGTGGTTATATTTAATTATCTCTGCTACACATTGTATACCATAACTTTGTAATATAACCATTGTAACCATTCGTGTCGGTATTCAATAACGTACTTATTAAACTAACGTTGCACAAAACGTCCATAAGCCCTCTCATGCATCCCCGTGTCAGTAGCTGCCCTGAGACGAGGTTCGAACTCCAAACGGGATACTCTCTGGCGCAGTTTGTAGTCTTATTTGCTAGATAGCTTGAGCCTTCGCTAGCTCCCTACATTAGCTAGCTGGTAAAGCTCCCTACATTAACACTCTTATTTAAAATAATTCCGTGATCCGCCGTTTAACCATGTCTCAGCTTAACCCTGCTCAACCACTTAAACCCCGCTCAACTATTTCTTTATTTAAAAACCCTACTTAAAGGTTTCTCAGCTAAGTAACGTCATTTTATTTTACTCTGTCAACATTTCTGGGACTGGTATAGAGCTTGACCAAAATTAATCGACTAAATCGGTTTATGTATCAAAACTTTATGATTTTTACTCTGTGGTAGACATGGAATGATAGATTTATGAGCGTAACAGCGCATTTTCAAGGATTATTGATTTTCTTCGTCGTGGATTTTGAAGTTTGTGATAAGAATCCATCTGGAATTCAGTATTTATTTAAAAATTAATCACAAATCACATTCAGAAACAAACTTCAAACAAAATGTCAGCTGATGCTAATAAAATCCGCCATATTTAAGCAAGGTTTAAACCAGGGGCCAAGGTTTAAATTTTGACATGGCTTAACCGTGGGTCAAAGTTAAATCGTGTTTTTAAATGAAAATTTTGATAAACCATGGTTAAGTGGCCGGCTTAAATTTAAGTAGCGTTTTTAAATAAGGCTGACAAAATAATTGTATAATCGATTTTCTATTGTTTACATTTTTTTAAAGACAGCGCCCGCTGTCGAGAAATGGAAGAACCCACTCTATGAATGCTGTCGTATACCCTTTACATTTAACATTGACCCTCGAATTATTATTAACCTTTATTTAATGTTAATTAGTCTATTTTAATGCTCATCTTCATGAGTGTGTTGGGAATTTTCCCTCCCTCTTACCCACCACTGCAACTCCTGTAAGCCAGGATCAACAGTGGCACACTATGAAATGACTCTGAGCGGTAAGGCTCAGGCATGTCCCGGGGAATCGCTTTAACTGTCATCGATCCCACAACGAAATTAATCAGAAAGAAACAAGGAGGAGTTAGAAAATGAATAGTTTCACATCCCTCCAGAGGTAAGCGGGAGACATAATGATATAAAGAGGCTATAGCCTCATAAAACTAGAGAGTTGCAACTAGAGAAGCCGGAGTGAGTGAGTTATAAGTAGATATAACGAATAATTAAGCCAAGACCCGGCCTCCTCTGGGTCTGTGGGGTTATCGTAGCTGATAAAAAGCGCCCCCGCGGTGCCCGCGTGCCGGTCAATTATACGTCGCAACCAGTGCGCCGTCCTACTTTATATAGTACGGTCAGCAACAGAAACATATGATTAACATGGTTATAAGTAAATGGATACTAAATATCTTGAGATAACTAACACATTGGCATCTGATCCCAAACTAGACAGATCCTGTACTGTGACAACCAGTTTGTTCTGTGTCTGAGTGTAATTTATGTATGTTTTTAGAAATATATAATAATAATATACTGGGACATTATTTACACACGGCCATCTGATCCCAAACTAAGCAGAGCTTGTACTATGGAAACCAGATAACTGATATACTACCTATATTATGGGTACCTATATTTATTAATTATAATTCTTGGTACAATTCTTCTTTAAAGAAAACAATTGACAAATAAAAAATAGCATTTAAGTCACAATCTGCGGGTAGTATAGTATCTAAGAGGACAGTACCCTAACCATTTAAGTGTAGTGTTTTTTACCTTAATATGGCATTTGTATTGTACTACAGCAACTATTTTAAGAAATAAAGTTTCATTATTATTTATTATTATAGTATGGGTCTGGTTGCCACAGCCTGTATTATTAGCTTTGCCTAGTTTGGGATCAGATGGCTGTGTGTTAGTCGTCCCAAGATTAATTTTTTATACTAGCCTATATCTATATCCCACTGCTGAGCAAAGGCCTCTCCCTTGCTTTACCAGATTTCCCTGTCTTTCGCAATTTCAGGTCACTCGTTACAAAACAAGTTCAGGTCATCACACCATCTCCGTTTGGCCTACCACGTCAAACCCGCCCATTTTGAGGAACCCAATTGGTTGCAATCTGTGCCCATCTGTCTAGGTGCATACGTGAAGCATGTCCAGCCCCGTCCCATTTCAGCCAAGATATTTATAAAAAAAAGATGGCGCTCTACATTAATAAATTCAGACGTTGACAAGCTAAGATCAATCAGAGCCCTTCCAGGGTACGTGTCCCGATTATCTGGGAAATGGCGCAAAAGGGGGGCACCGGAGCAGCATACCCGCGTTCACAGAGCTCCAGAAAAAGTCTACAATAGGTTAGGTTCAGTCGGTGCAAGTCCGACATACCCACCCGCAGCCACTTTGCAGGGGGCATACGTAGGCATTCCCCCTGCCTTACAAAATAAAAAAGGCTTGACAAGCTAAGGGGGCATTCCATTTCATTAACGGTCATGGTGTTCACTGCGCATAATACTATATCGGATCGTTAATATCCCTGTGAGGTTACTTCTCTCGGTAACCGTATCTTATTATAAACAATAGAAGGAACACTAACGATGTACATTATGATACCTATAGTTATATTAAGAAATAATAATATGTCTCACTAATTAAGCATTCCGGTCAACAGTTCACGTTGTTTACGTGACAAAGAAAGTTAGCAACATAATAATGACTTTTCCATGACGTTTCATTTCTATGTTGATCGCAATATCTTGAGTATATCTTATGAACTTTAAACTTTATTATTAGTAAAATAATGATTACTGCAGTAAATTTATGCTACCGTGTAAGGTTTTTATAATATTATACTATAATGTCCTTCTGGTTGAATTTCGGCCAGATTATTTAATATGAAGTGTATGACTATGACACACCTTGCGGTCTTAGATTAGTCATGAACCTTAATTGTACATTAACCCCGTTTATATTACTCATTTTGACTGGTTTTTGTTTACTCTATTCTGAGCCGAGCTTGTTCTGGTGGGATTAGTTTGAAACGGTAAACTCCCTTAAACTTAATCGTACAATGATATACAACTAGTATACCATTGTACCACCACATTTTAAACTCTATTTTTCAGTATTAAGAGCTAAATCCAATTAATTAAGAACATACACTATGGTCGAATAAGGGTTAAAAGGTTATTATTTTGTTATGCTATATTCAATATTATTTTGCTTGATGCTTAAAAAATTACCCAACACTAAATGGTTAAACGTATATAAATATTAAGTAATTAAACGCTTCAAGTTACAATTTGATATATCACGATGACGCATCGTTTTTGCGCAAATCCATAAATTAATTTGATCACGATTTTTTTTCAAATTAATTGTACGCGGATGATTTTGGCACGAGAACCGATGGCTGGACTGTTGTCTATTGGAGTTGTTCTGTTGGTGGTGGTCTGTTGGAGTTGTGGACGGCCTCTAGTATGGGATCCCACAGGTGAAGAGACACTACCACTCTCGTACGTTCGAAATAGGTGAGTGGGTGTTGTTGCGGATCTAGCAGAGGGCCTTATGTGGAGAAATTATGCATGGTTCATTGATACATTTTTATTCCCTTTTGGGGTTGAAACCCGTGAGGTTCAGAAACACGCAAATTTGTTAAAGTCATGTCTAGACGTCTTATCGAAACTTCGAGTGCCCTAAGGGCTGGCGTTTACCTCGGCTAGCGTATCAGATAGATTATAACGTCGCCAGATTTTAGGCATCCTACCCGGTCGGTTTTACGAGCTCTGTGCCTACACAGAGCTCGTAAAACCGACGGTCCCTGGGGCAGAAAGGTTCTCGAGTGGCGCTGACGAATCGAAAGATACAGTGTGGGCAGACCCCTACAAGGTGGACGGTCGAACTTGCATGGGTTGCTGGAAGCCGCTGCATGCGGATAGCAAAAGACCGGCCATCAAAAGACCGGCCATTGTGGAGATTCTTTGTCCAGCAATGGACCTCTGTCGGCTGATAAGATTATGATGATGATGACCCGTAGATTATGAATCGAATGGTAATTTTTACTTGTAGTTAGTTTCTTATTTTTCTGTTTGATATCATTTCATTTTATTTTTGACAAGGTAGGGAATATGTATTATACGATTAAATGTCTTATAATGCCACACTAATTCTTGCGTGTCATAATAATCCCATAATACCTATCTCAAAAATACCTTCGGTGACTATTATCAGATTATACAATAATCCGTATCGCACTGCAACAATTAAATATTTATGTAACTTTTGTAATGAATACAAGTTCGTGTTATGACATAATTTGTTGTTTTAATCACACTAATATTATAAAGGCGAAAGTTTGTGAGTGTGTATGTTTGTTACTTCTTCACGTCTAAACGGCTGGAGCGATTTTAATAAAATTTGGTATGGAGTCAGCTGACACCCTGGCTATAATTTATACATTTTAATGCGGGTAAAACCACGGGCACAGCTAGTAATTGATAATTTGGACCTATTGCTGTACATGTGAAAGATTGTGTCAGAGGTAACCCGCGGCGATGGCCGTTGTAAAACCATCTGCACGAATTAGCCAATCTGTACTGTCCATCACTTACAAAATTTACATGTCAGTCCAAAAAATGTTGCGAGATATCACAAATTTAATCTATTTGGTGGGTTGTAATTGTTATGTGTACATGGTTATTATATTCAACTTGGTTACGTAGTCAAATTGGTGAGAGAAATTTCACTGGTATGTAAGGTTACTATAATAACAATACACATAAAAACAGATACAGCATAATTACTGTTAAAACAACATAAAAGCAACTCCAACTTTTAGTCGATTGGAACACAATTCATATGGGACTATAGCGTACAGTATTCCATATCACACCAATATTATAAAGGCGAAAGTTTGTTAGTGCGTAAGTGTGTGAGTGTGTATGTTTGTTAGGTAGGTACTTCTTCACGTCTAAACGGCTGGATCGGTTTTAATAAAATTTGGTATGGAGTTAGCTGATAGAACATATGGGCTACAATTTATAAAGTTTAACGCGGGTATAAACTTGGGGCACAGCTAGTTAATAATGTTCTGGGACATTATTCACACACGGCCATCCAATCCCGAACTAAGCAGAGCTGGTACTATGGAAACTAGTTAACTGATGTACTACATATACTACTTTTCTTTTGTAAATAAATACTTATATAGATAACTAGCGGCCCGGTACGTGCTTCGCTACGTATAAGGCAAAGTAATAAAAAAAATGATTATTAAGTTCATTTATTCAACCAAAAAAATATTTTACATTGCTAAAAGATGTTGATTTTACACTTTTTCAAGACTTGTTTTAAATTTTCTCTACGTACAAACCTTCCCTGGACTTCCACGAATAATTCAAGACGAACGACAAAATGAGCGAAATCGGTAAAGGCGTTGTTGAGTTATAACATTACAACGAAAAGTGGCATTGATTTTTTATATATAGATTACATCCAGACCAAGGACAAACGAACATGTCGGAAATGCAGATATTTGTGTACATGAACAAGTCTGTTTGTCCTGACATATTGGGTGGGAATCGAACCCCCAAACTCCAAAGGCAAGTGTCCACCAACTACGCCAAATTTTGTTCTCGCGTGTGATTATAGTTGCCAACGTGAAGAGTGGCTTCGGTATTGAAATCGTCCATAGACAACGTTAACCTATTAACAATAAGCGGCTTGTATGTTTGTTTATGGTATTGGTTGGACTGCCACGTTGGTCTAGTGGTAGCGTGTTCATCCGCAGAGAACGAGGTCCTGGGTTCAAATCCCGGGTCGGGCCAAAAGTGATTTTGGGACATTTCTGTAAAAAGAAAAAAATCTCAGCATTATCAGCCCGAAGTCTGGGAGTTGGCGGTAGTATACCCCCGTGCCTCGGGGAGCACGTAAAGCCGTCGGTCCTGTACTTGACCTCTTTCCGGTCATGTCGCTAGGCGTCCCAGTGATAGAATTAAAAGTACTCCTGTGTTTGCGCACACACTTGAGCACTATAATATGTCCCACGCAGATGGCTAATCTCTGTTGAGACTGGCCGCCGTGCCCGAAATTCGGGTAGGAGGACATTATTATTATTTTTAATTATGGTATTGGTTTTATCAAAGACGCAATGTCATAATGTGCTATAAAATTATTATAAAAATGAACGCATGTAGATTATTTTTATGCGAGGACAGATAAAAAGAGAAGTTTGCTGATAGCAGTCGCGGTCTATGGCCAACAATAACAGCTGATATGTAAGGATTCCGAGTATGTTACACAGTGTATATTTATCATGCACGCGATCATGGCATGATGATTATTGTAACCAAGCAAGCTCATGAAGAGTCCGACACATATCCATGTAATCTATGTCCTGACCCCATATTAATTATCATTTGTTTTTTTTGTGACAAAGTTTAAATCTCGAACATTGTTATGCAATTGTAGATCTGTGGTCGCTACATGGAACGCTTTAATTCTCAATAACCAATTTTTTTATTCTACAATTTATAAAATAATTGACCATGCTATACCCTAATACTTAACGTGGTTTACTTATTACCGATAGTTTCATTTAGTATCATATCTCTATTCGAAAGTTAATCATAGGAGCGCTTCGAGGAATAAAAAGTTAATATTTTTAATTGTTATCGGGAGCACTACTTTTAGTAGCGCTCCGAGGAATAAAAAAGGAGCGCCTCATTAGGAGCGCCTCATTAGGAGCGCCTCATCAGGAGCGCCTCATTAGGAGCGCCTCAAAATAGGAGCGCTTCGAGGAATACCTCTTACTTACTACGTATGAGGCAGTGGTTACCATAGTGTCAGAGTTGTTCAAGCCGCCCAGGAGGCCTCAGTCACCCTCAACGTGTCTTTCGAAGCACGGAGACGTTCAGAAATTAAACCACTTTGGTGGTCACCCATCTATGGACTGACCGCGAGCCCAGTTGCTGAACCCCTCCAATCATTTACGGAGAGAGCATCTGGCTATTATTACTTGTTTACAAGAACATAGCATTAAAAGATTTGGATGAAAACAATAACAGCTGATATGTTGATATGAAATCTTGGAAGTGTGTTACACAGTGACCATTTATCATACACGCGTTCATGAAATGATGATATTTGTAGCCAAGCGGACTCTAAAGCGTCTGACACATATCGGTGTAATCTACGCGCTGGCTCAAGACGACCGGAAAGTTCCTTTTGATGACGGCTCAACGCACGTCGACGAGTGAAGAGTTTGAATCTCGAACATTGTTTTGCAATCGAGGCATTGTATTAATGATACGGTACCTTCTAAATTTGAATAATAACCGCATTGTAAAGTATACAGTAGACTTTTAGTTAACATGTTTTTTAACACGCCTTTTTTAGCTACACTTGTAACTAACTATGTATGTAAGAAAATCTTGGTATCTTATTTTGACCCACTTCCCGGTCTCCGATTAGGATGAAATTTTGCACACGCTCTGAGTTCTGATGACAATACATGACTAGCTAAGAAGCGTCATTACAAATCCAATATGGCCGCCGCCCCAAGACTGGACTGGCTGTTTGAATCCACCCCCATGATATGGGTATCAAATGAAAGGGTTTGCTGTCAGGAATACGAACCAAATTGGCGGCCGTTCCGGCGGTGGCGGATTGTCTATTTGAAATGTAGCCCTATGATTTGTTATTTTTATCGCATGCTTAAAGCGTGTATTTTAGATTTTTAAACTATTATTATTTTAGAACTAAAATTATTCCAGCAACATGTGTTGGTGGAAAATTAATTCACCAATACGTAATGATGACTACTCTCCGCATTAATATCAGTTTCCTCTTAATAGAATTTCGATCTTAATGGAAATTAGCTATCTGCCAGAGATATATTACAGTACACAAGTATGTCAGCAAAAACTGGTGCAATTTGATAATCGGATGAGCAAGGCTTTCTGGCACGGCTTTACGTTCTCTCCGATGCACTATGGGCTAAAACCACCAACCACGGCAACATTATGACTTCAGAACAGTTTATCTTGCACGCGATCATTGATGATGATTGTAAAGCAAGCCTATTTGGCTGGGAAATAATGACTGCAAAGACACCCAATCAGCAAACTAGCATACAGCCTTCCCGACACGCTGGTAAGCGTTACTTCGCTTATGGACGCTTGATTGCATAACTCACGCGATGCAAATCACTTCTTCTATAATGACTACTGGCGGCCTAACTCAGTTACAATATCAATACACATATATATTCTAACTAACCATAGTCAACAATGAATACCCATAGTCAATAATAATTTGCCGGCCACCGTAGCTTAGTTGGTAGTGCTCCTGCCTACGAAGCTGGTGGTCCTGGGTTCGAATCCCGGTAAGTGCAAATATTTGTGTGATGAGTACGAATATTTGTTTCTGAGTCATGGATGTTTTCTATGTATTTAAGTATTTATCTATCTATATAAGTATGTATATCGTCGCCTGGTACCCATAGTACAAGCTTTGATAAGTTTGGGGCAAGCATTTAAAAAAAAAAAAATTATCAATTATACCCGAAGATGACATATTGCAATTGCGGAATAACATCTTTTGAGAGGTCAGTATTGAATATACTCATAGATGTGGCGCTCATAGCCAGATGCTCTCACCTATCCGTAACTGATTGGCAAAGTTAAGCAACTAGGCTCGCGGGCAGTCCATAGATGGGTGACCGCCAAAGTGGATGAATTTCTGAGCGTCTCCATGCTTCGGAGGGCATGTTAAGCTGTCGCTCCCGGTTGTAGCCATTAGGCAACAGTCGTTAATGGGCGGCCTGAACAACTATGACACTAGGGTAACCACTGCCAATACGATAAGTAAGTAAGTACTCAGGTATATGATACTCTTTCCACGAATATAAAATAAAACTTCGCCTTACCAAATGAGAGAGCGCGCTATACAGACTTATGACGTCACATGTGGTGAGCAAAACCAATTCTTTACCAGCACTTTGGCTAGGGTTGCCATACGTCCCGTATATACGGACTGCCACCGAATTTCAGTATAACGTCCCGTATTGTGACTTGTTCCGTTTTTGTCCCGTTTATCAATATTTCAATACAAAGTAAAATCTACGTCAAAATATGGCTGGGCGAAGAATCAGGAACCTCTACCTGGTGGTTCTTCTTAACAATAATTGAACTAGTTTTTTAATTGACTGTGTTGTCGTTGTTTTCCATTGATTTTTTATAATTATAAAACGTTAATACCCATATTTTCAGTATTTATTTATTTGCCACTAATAAGTCCCGTATCAGTTTTCAAAAATAATGCCAACCCTAATAATATCTAAAGTAATTCAGCTGCTTTATTCTGTTAAATCACACCCAACTTACTTCCCCAATCGGCATTTAATCTGGCTTACATATGCCAAAATTAACGTTCACGATAAATTAAAAAAATAAATGATAGAAATATCTTTACTATTGACAGGACACCACAAAATCTGAACCTTTTAAATAAAAAAGAACAAGCGATATGATGGAATAATATCGCTGGTGTTTTTTTACATTGAAAGTTTTATTTTTGGTTAAAAATATGCAAAAAATATTCAGAACTATTAAAGCAAAAATTATAATTTTATAATCGATATAGAAATACCAATAACTTTAATAAAAGGTCAAAAAACATCGAACTATTATCAATAAATATAGAACAATTATGCCAAGATCAATTGATGATCACTTTCCTAATCGACTTGACTGCCAAACTGCCCGGGCTTAATATTTATTGAAAATTGTTCATAATCTATCTTTTATCAAGAATGATAAATTGAATTGTTGCTAGGAGCTAGTGGTATAACTTATTTATTGCAAATGTTTCGCAAGCATGAATGTAAGACTTCGGTCCTAGTGCGTTATTTGATTTGTCATTATTCTATTGCAACGAATAATTTGGGAAACAAAAAGAGTAATTGATGAGCACATTGGCGCGGTCACGTAACGTGCTTGGTGCGCTAGCCAAACCTGCCATACTGCCACTAAAAAGGCTTAATTACATAACACTCCTCAGGGTAATTGCGTCTCTATTATAGCGGTTTAACTTACCATTTGCTTTAGCAAATATTACTCTTTTAAGGTTGTTTTTCAGCACAGCAGAAATGGGCGACTTGCACAACGATACTGTGTACCGATATCATGCTATTGACCACCGAACTGAACCCGCTTGGTGAAATGTCAAACTTCACGTACAATAAATGCAAAAAAATTGAAAAAATCTATAAGTGTGAAACTTTTTTATAGTATAAATGGTAAAGAAATATCGGATGGTAAGCGGTTACGATTGTAACACACAGCATCGCGTAACACTTTGAGTTGACTTTTCCCCCCTCCCCGATGACCTCTGGCAACCTCAGTTACACCTGGGACATTACCTGTATTCTGTCAAATCCTTTCTTAGTTGAACTGTGTGTATATTGAATGAACATTATCTCTTCCTTGCTCAAATGTTGTTATCTTTAGTGCTACCCAAAAGTCACTCGTAGGGTCATAGGTCTATGGACGCGGAAGCAATTAATGGTAAGTTATGTAGTATTACACTTATGATAGTTCCATATAAGCATAATATGTACATACTACCCGTCTCCACAAAATACATAACTCTTTTATGGGGCAATTTCAAAAAAGAATAGAGAATTGTCTACAAATAAGTTTAAAATAATTATTAAAGACAAATTGAGTAGCAGAACATATTAAAATAATTTGATTATTTAAGTGACAAAAGTGATTGGGGTTGAGTTGTTCTAAACATGAAAAATATGTATTAATATATCTTAAAAAAAAATTAAATAAAAAAAAGGCTTCTCACTGCGTGTTCTGGCAGTGTTTATCAGTAGCTTCCGCGTTATGTAGCTATACAACATGTAACGTAATTAACGCACACCCTCAAACACCCCAATTAAAATAGTATGTTGTAATCATAATACATACACTGAATTTTTAATTTAACAAGTATATATGCATTGTTATTTACTAAATTTTACTTTATTTTGTATTGAATGATGGAATTTGTATGAATACAAATAAACTACGATTTTAAAAGTATTATTACTTAGATTGACGGTCCATTTCAATTTGTTTTGACTGTACAGTGTTAATATGACAATAATTTCCGTATTTTTAATTATTTTGGAATAAAAATTTCCTATATTAAAAATTATATAAATTGATTCAGTAAACTATTTTCAGGATGTGCGTTAATTAAGTTACATGTTGTATACTGCACACAAAAATGAAGATTAACCATATATGTATATTTTTAATTGAATATATGAATATATGAATTTGGAATGTCAAGTAAACATCGTTCTTATTTTGATAAAGACATTTTTTACTTGACATTTTCTTTGAAAAAATACGTTAATGTTTGGCACAGTAGAGAAACCATAAGTTCGCCAATCCCTAAGTAAGGATGGCTTTTGTTGTTAACAAACCCATATAATATGTACGCTGACTTTTGAAGGCCATCTCCAACAACATTCTAAAGATAAAACCGGCCAAGTGCGAGTCGGACTCGCCCATGAAGGGTTCCGCAGCAGCAAGTATTTCAGTTTACTAAATGAAAGGTAAATTGCGGTTTACGATTTATGACGCATTAAAAAAATCTACTGATAGATCTTGTTCAAACCAATTTTAGTTGTTAGTTTACATGGTAATGTACATCATATATTTTTTTTAGTTTTATCATTCTTTTATTTTAGAAGTTACAGGGGGGGGGGGGGACACTCATTTTACCACTTTGGAAGTGTCTCTCGCGCAAACTATTCAGTTTAGAAAAAAATGATATTAGGAACCTCAATATCATTTTTAAAGACCTATCTATGTATGGGTACGATGAAAAATTTTTTTTTGGCATTCATTTCTATGTATGGGGAACCCCCAAAATTATTATTCTTTTTCTATTTTTGTGTGAAAACCTTAATGCGGTTCACAGAATCCATCTTCTTACCAAGTTTCAACAGTACAGCTCTTATAGTTTCGGAAAAAAGTGGCTGTGACATACGGACGGACAGACAGACAGACATGACAAATCTATAAGGGTTCCGTTTTTCGCCATTTGGCTACGGAACTCTAAAAAGTATCTTGAGTTTGGAAGAAGCCGTACTTGCAGAAGTATTTTATACATGAATTGCATTTATTATTTTTTGTATGTATTGTTTTGAAATTTTAAAATGTATACACTGAATAGAATGGTTGGCGAAATATAATTCACACAATAAATTATCGAAAAAATGTATATGTTGGTAACTTGATTAATGACTAGCAGTGTATGAAACGTGCATGACTGCCAATGTAAAGTGAAAAATTATAGTCAGTTGTTGCCAAATCAAAATTTGCTGTAACATACACCGTTTGAAATAACTATTAACATTTTCATTATATTGATAATTCAGTATTGATGTATATTAAAATATACATTTTATATGCCCTCCATGAAAGCTTTGTAAAATGTATATACAGGATCATCCAGAAATACATAAATAAGTTTCTATTAAAAAAATATATATTGTAGGATGAATTTTAAAAGTTAACGTTATATAGATTTCTTCCATCACCGTCAACGATTAAACTTTAAACCTACTATGCGACGGTCATATCCAGAAGCTCACACTGGTCCATAAGCAATCGGCGAGGTAAAGCATCTCGGCACGTGGTCAGTCTATAGATGTGTGACCGTCAAGGTGGTTTAATTTCTAAGGGCACGTTAAGCTGTTGGTCCCGGTTTTAGTCGTTAGACAACAGACGACTCTGACACTAGGATAATCATTACCCGTAAAATAAAGCGACTACTATGCCAAACATTCACGTAATTATTCACGCTGGCTTTTTATTACTATGAAGACATGACTTTTTTATTCCATAATATGTATACAATTTTAATTTTGACATCGCTATCATTTTTTTCTGACACCGTGCTGCGTATTACGTGACAGCTACTGTCTGTAAAATTTACTACAAAATTCAATAATAATAATAATAATAATAATGTATTTATTTATCTCTTTCACAAAGGTTTGGTATACATGCGAGTATTATGTAAAGAAATACAGTGAACAAAATACCTATCATACCTTTGTGAGAGACTGGCGTCTATAGTAGGTAAGACCTGTGTTACAGATCACCAGGCTCCCACCTCTGGGTCACATCTTGGTGATAATTACAAATTATTGAAAATACTATGCACTTAATCTAAATATACTATATATGAAAATGAAACTTACTAATTACAATGTTTGTGTAGTGTGAGTGTGTGTGTGTGTGTGTGTGTGTGTGTGTGTTTGTGAGTGTGTGCAAGTGAGAATTTGTAAGTGAGTGTTTGTTTGTCCATTTAGCTTACTTATGATGTACTATATTTAATTAGATCGACATAGTTATCAGGTTTTCAGTATCATTGTATGATAAATTCTGCAACCACGTTGTTAACTTTACTTTTTCATTCAAGAATTTATTCAAGAAGTAAATGGAAAGAATAGAGTTAATTTTGTTGTATAGATATGGGCCCAAATAGCAATAGAATCTGTGTGAAAGAGTCGTTCTGTATATTGTATCAGCCTGGCAAATTATGTGCTTGCGGCGTTTTGTTGCGTTCATTAGCGGATCGTAATAAGTTTCAGAGTGACATTTGAGAACCATACCAGAAATAAAAAGCTGTCGTACCGTTAGGACATTGAACTTCTGGTATAGTTCAGCCGTGGGGTGTAGAATAGGCAAGAACATTGCCAATTTTAGAACTGCTCTTTGAGCTCGTTCTAACGTTATCAGGGTTGATTTAGCAGTACCGCCCCACGATGTAATACAATACGTCAAAATAGCTTGGCATAATGCAAGGTAGGTTACTTTTAGGATTTGAGTATTCGCGACGTGACGTAGGTTCTTAAAAATGTATATCAATTTTCTAGTTCTGGCTGCTAATAAAGTTACGTGAGCCTTAAAATTTAAGTTTTTGTCAATTATAACACCCAGATATTTAACAGTGTCTACTGATTGCAGTTCCTTACAGGTGCAACTATTGGTTGTATTTTGGTGATTCAAACAGAAATGTGCAAATATAGGTATATGTGCATTAGGATTACTGTTATTCTTTAACGTGAATGCTATGTACTTGGACTTGTCAACATTCAAAGTAAGAAGATTGTCGTTAAGCCAGCTAGTAACGCGATTCATACCATTCTGTGCACATCTATATGTGTCAGCCCAGGATTCACCTCTAAAAACTAGGACAGTGTCATCTGCAAATGTGATAACTTTCCCATTAGGCAACTGAGATTGGCAAAGATCGTTGATAAAAATTAAAAATAGTGTTGGCCCAATAATGCTACCTTGTGGTACTCCTACGTCAATAGAAAGCTCATCACTATGCGCGCCACCTAACTGAACACACTGTGAGCGGTCTGTGAGGTAACTCTCAAAGAATTTTCTTTGTGTGCCACGTACACCCAAACGTTCCATTTTATCAATCAGTAGCGGGACAGAGACCGTGTCAAATGCTTTGGCCAAATCTAGAAATATAGCTATTACGTTTTCCTTCCTATCCAAGCTGGTTACAATAGCGTTTGTCAGTTCGTGAACTGCGTCATCAGTCGATCTGTTTCTACGGAAACCGAACTGTGACTTGGATAAAAGATTTTTCGTTTCTAAGTAATTAATAAGTCTTTTGTTAACAGCTTTCTCAATGATCTTAGAAAGAGCTGGTAAGATAGATATTGGACGGTAATTGTTGACACAGCCTCTGTCCCCATTTTTATGGACTGGGTGAATAAGAGCTCTTTTGAATGCCTCTGGAAAAGTACCTGTAGAGAAAGACAAATTACAAATATATGTGAGCGGTTCAATTAGGATAGTCCTATAATATCTTTTAATTAAATTGTTAGAAATGCCGTCTAGTCCACCGGCACATTTATTTTTGAGTTGTGATATAATTAAATTAATTTCATCCGCATCTACTGGAGATAATACAAATGATTGTGTTTGAGTTACGTTATTAGTGGATTCAAGAGAGGTGGGAAAGTTAGATACCGTCAATTTATTTGCTAAGGTCTTTCCAACATTAGCAAAATATTGGTTAATTGAATTTGCTGACTCCTTAGGGTTATTATTAGTTATTAGATGAGTTGTTGGGGTTTTAATACTGTTTGTGTATGTAATAATAGGTCTTTACCTATGAAATTGCCGTTTTGTATGAAAAAATTTAAACGAATTTTTTTCATGAATTTTTTTATTTGTATTAATCGAAGTAATCACCCATGCAATCAATGCATCTTTGCCATCGCAGTGGCAGTTTATTGATGCCCTTCTTAAAGAAATCAGCTGGACGGGAGGCAACAAATTCTTCAAAGGCATTTTGTACTGCCTCTCGGGTATTGAATTTTTTTCCCGCCAAGAAGTTATCCAAATTCTGGAAAAAGTAGTAGTCTGTAGGCGCAAGGTCTGGTGAGTAGGGCGGATGACGGAGAGCTTCCAACCCCAGTTCTTGCAACTTGGAGACCGTCTGCTGTGCAGTATGAGGTCGCGCGTTGTCGTGCAGGAGCAGCGGAGACGAGCGATTGACCAATGCTGGTTGGAGATGCGCCAGCTTCTCCATCATTATGCTCAGTTCTTCACAGTACACATCTGCAGTAATGCTCACCCCGTTTGGTAAGAAGCTGTGATGAATCACACCGGCGCTAGACCACCAAACAGTGACCATCACTTTTCTAGGGGTAAGTTTTCGTTTAGGGCATTGTTTAGGTGCTGAACCAGGATCCAACCAACTTGCTGAGCGCTTGCGGTTATCAAACAGAATCCATTTTTCATCGCAGGTAACAATGCGGTTCAAAATTCCTTCATTTGTGTGTCTGTTGAGCAGTGCAAGGCACGTCTCGACGCGTACTTCGCGCTGGCGATCATTGAGTTCGTGGGGCACCCATTTGTCAAGCTTTTTTACCTTGCCAATTTGACGCAAATGGACCAATATTGTTTTGACGCTAACGTCGAAAGCTGCTGCTAATTCAGCCGTAGATTGTGTATCATCAGCTTCCACAACCGCCTTTAATTCGTCATTGTCGACCAAAGTCTTCGGACGACCGCGAGGTTCATTTTTCAGGTCGAAATTTCCAGAACGGAAGCGAGCAAACCAATAACAGGTGGTGCGTTGGTTTGTAGTGTTAGCTCCGTAAACGTCGTTGATGTTGCGTGCCGCTTGTGCCGCGTTGCTGCCACGACGGTACTCATATTCCATAATTACTCGAATTTTTAACGTATCCATGATGACGAAAAAGATTGAAATGCGATGAAAATGTAACACTAATCAATAAAGAAATGACTACTTTTGGAAATAAGAATCCATGTTTTTAAAATAAAATTAATTTGAATTAGAATTCTTAGCCAAACAAAAATTATTTTGATTTGAAATGGCCAGTACTGCAGAACGGCAATTTCATAGGTAAAGACCTAATATTTTTGATAACTTTCCAAAGCTTTTTAGTATTATACTTAGCGTTATTGATTTCAGATTTTTCATATTCTCGTTTAGCATTTTTGATTAGTGAATTACAGAAATTACGATAGCGAACATAGGTTAATTTGTATACTTCATTTTTTGGGTATTTCTTTGTCTTCGCAAATAGTTTGTCCCTATTCCTCATACACCTTAACATGCCTTTTGTGATCCAAGGTTTAAGAATATGCTGACGTCTGGGGATAGTTGATAGTTTAGTGCAGATGTCTAATTTACTATTTAAGTAAGTAATGAGAAAAAGCAATTTCAAGCAATATCATTTACATAATACGAAACTTTATAATATGCTCCTACTATTTTGATGTAATGAATATCTCCGAGTTCGCAATTTGTTTCGCATTTTAAAAAAGGAATCCTGCTGCCCAAAGTATTAATCCTTTTTTTAAATGCGAAACAAATTTAAAACAAGAACACTTTCTTGTTTTAAATTTGTTTCGGGATCATATCAGCCGAAAGACGTCCACGGCTGGATAAAGGCCTCCCCCAAGGATCTCCACAATAACCGGTCCTGCACTGCCCGCATCCAGCGGCTTCCCGTGGACCGCACAAGATCGTCGGTCCACCTTTTAGGGCCCACGCTGCGTCTTCCGGTTCGTGGTCGCCACTCGAGAACCTTTCTGCCCCATCGGTCGTCGGTTGTACGAGCTATGTGCCCTGTCCACTGCCACTTCAGGTCGGCAATGTTCGGGATGATATCCTTCAAATAATTGGGAAAGTTATAAACTTGTAGACGCTTTCCCATACACGAGTTACTGATTCTGTGCAGACGAAGTAGTTTGCGAACCAAAGTTATGCTAAGTATGTATGATATATGTGACACTTGACCAAATTGATCAATACTTTTATGTATGATTCTTATAAATATATTGCGAGACAATAGTTAGAATTATTATTTCTTGTAACTTTCATTTTAAGAACCGCTGCCACCAAGATTGTTGATAGTTCTAAGTTTCATTTGTAAACCGAGCACTTGATCTTGGAAGCGATCCTGGTTTAGAAACACTGTGATACTCACCTGTTTTAAAATAAAATTATTAATATTATTATTTACATGCTATTATATAGTGAATTGTACAGTAACGGATAAGCTAAACATGACGTCTGTAATAATATTATGCAAATAAACTTAAGTTATACGTTATGTCAATAGTTGTTAACAAAATAAAACGGCGGTAGCTAATACTTTACAGTTACAGTTACTGTGGAGCTAAACCTGTTGCTGCCTGTTACTAGGAAAAAGAAAGAAGAATATTTTCCTATTTCAAAAAGGCATAGCATATAACTACGAACTTCTATTGGAAAGTATTGTTTGGCTATACTAAATAGCCCGGAAGCTGCATTAAGTAAATTAATACAAGTCTCACGCAGCGGGCGTCGCGACGCTCGTTTCATAAAGGAATTACTATTATGTCCCCATAAAAAATTACTCTTTTCCACGCTCGATTTAAAGACTAGATTAATCATTTCTAAACGTTTGTTAGATTTGACATAAAAAAAATAAAAAAACCTTTAGAAAACTGGCCAATGTTAAACATCTGGTAGACAAAACTGACGTAATTAAATTAAAAAAAAAGTCTAGAGATCGGCGTGGCCCATATTCTCTCGTAATGTATGATGTGGCTATGATTACAGAAATAAAACGAATGTACAAGTGTGAAAATGATCTCATAAAATACAGGTAATATATTTTCCGATTTGTGTGGAAAGCGAAACAAGCGGAAGTAGCATTTAACATTGAAATGCAATCGATACATTTTCGTCGATAGGTCGTCGATATAAACCGTCTGAAGATAATGAATGAGCAAATATTGTTATTCGTATCGTGCACGCGACGTGATAGTGAAAGATAATGATGAAGGAACCATTAATATCCTAATATATTTGTAATACGAATTTCCATTCAGTCTAGAATGTTTGGTCGCTTTAACGTTATCACTAGGTACACATTTAAACATAATTGTTTTTTGTTGACATAGAAACTTTTAGTAGGTAATTGCTCTTTATGTATTTACAAACATCATTATCCACAATATTTAATCATCTTTAAGTGTAATAAATAACGTGTTCTTTGTAAGTCTAAAATGTATACTGTTACTCAACAAATACCGCACTCCCATCTGATTTCAAATTAGGTAGAGCCTGTACTATGGCAACCAGACAACTGATAAATTTCTAAATACATATATATTTTAGATAAATTACACCCAGGCATAAAAAAATATATATATTCTTTAATAGACCGGCAATTGTGGAGATCTTTGGGGGAGGCCTTTGTCTGCCTTTGTGATAATGATGATAGAAAAAATAATCATGCTCGTCACAAAATATTACTAGAACAACAAGCCAGTCAAATTTAGATCATACTAGCTGTGCCCCGCGGTTTTACCCACATTAAACTTTATAAATTATAGCTTATGTGTCAGTGTATAGGTGTCAGCTAACTACATACCAAATTTTATTGAATAAGGTCCAGCCGTTTAGACGTGAAGAAGTAACAAACATACACACTCACACAGTCACAAAGTTACAAACTTTCGCCCTTATTATATTAGTAGGGTATGTCATAGATTTTTTTTATTTAATATGACATCGCCCGCTCTAGGGAAATATATTCCTGTGTTCTTTACAAACATATAATTGACGGACGTAAAAATGCGTAAATCCAGACTCAGGACAAATGGTTCACATACAAATAATTTTCCTTCGCGGGAATTGAACCCGGGACATGAAATGGCGAGGCACCTGTCTTTACCGCTGCCCCACACGTGGAGTTGGCTATGAGTATGTAATTAGTCAGTCGTGTACTAATTGTGTGGGTGTGTCGGCGTAGCCTGACATTTGTGGCTCGTGAGAACTAAGTGCGTTATTTAAAGTTATCTAGACTTTAAAATATGTATCTGTCAAGTCCTTTTTCCTATTAACTAATTCATTAATAAATCCATCGTAGTTATGTTACTGGCGATGGGGTTTGTCATACTTTGTTAGTGACATCAGTATTTCCATGACAAAAAGATCAGTTCAGTACTGAATAATGTTGCCAACTTTTTTTACTAGAAATAAAGCATATTCAGGTCTATGAAGAATATTAAACAGTATTTTAGAAAAATTAACAGATTTCTTTATTGTTTTAAATACATATTTTTAGACCTTCTCGCACAACTTACTTATTTACAATCTTTCTGGCTGCGCTGCACTGAGCACTGAACTCCCTCTGAGTAAATAAATGTAAACAGTATTTTGTATAATTTATTTTTGTTCAACAGTAAATCGTATAATTTAGTGGAAAACAGTATAATACTCTTCAAAACAGTATAGTTGGCAACCCTAGTACTGAAGAACTGGATAACTGAACGAAATACAAGTACTTGTGCTTAAGTGACTCAATAATATAAAGGCCAAAACTTGACTAAAGCATGTTCGGCGGCACGTAGACTAGTCGGACTCATTTTGATTACTATGATAAACATCTGACAAAAGCATTTAGAGTACTACAACCTTCGGAACTGTGATAAGACTAACAATAATTCCTTAATATCTAGGAATACATTTATCGGTAACATAAATCTATATAGTAGATAAGTTTGTTAAAAGGATGATTATGAGGGACCTAATTCGAAAATTTTCTTGATTTCTTTTTATGACAACCATATGCAACAGCAACGCGATTACATCGAACAAGACAACCTAAATTTACTGCAGCAGGCGAATGTTCTCTCGAATTGATATCATCTTTTATTCTGAACAGAAGGAGGGTAGGCGCAAATATGGTGGCTATTTCCTCTGATGTATAGATTTTCAGAAACGGCACTTGAAAAAATCCGACCAGACTCCGAACAACTATTTGAGTGTCACACAAATAGTTGTCCTGTGCGGGAATCGAACCCAAGACACGAAGTGGCGAGGCGACTGTATTAACCGCTGCGCCACACGTGCATCATTAATTAATAAATAGTTAAGTATTAATTATGTTACATGCAATAACAATGTCTCTGTCGAATTTCGGCCATAGCGGCCAGTTTCAATAGAGACTAGCCTGTCTAGATCTGTGTGGGACATATTATAGTGTACAAGCGTATGCGCAACCACTGGTGGACTTTGTATTCCCTCCCTCTGAAGATCCGATGGGACAGCGTGCCCCAGACTCCAGACAAATACTAAGAAATTTTCTTGACCGAAAAATGCCCCTATCACTATTTTTTGCCCAAGCCCGGGATTTAAGCTCTAGACCTCAGTATCTGTGGTTGCACCTGCTACCGCTAGACCAACGAGGCAGACAATAGTTAGATGTAATGCAAAAGGCTATTTAGTGCCTTATTCTTCTTCTTAGCGTTTCGATGGCAAACTCGTAAAATTTTTGTGGCCCAGAACGTGGCCACAGTGATTTTTATTTTATTTTATTTTATTGGCACACAAAACAGAATATTATCAATACATGACAGCGAAGTGTACCTTAAGGTTTAGCACTAGACAGTATTCCTAAACAAGTGTACACAGCATGACAATTTGAGTAGAACTAAGAGTGACGCAGGACATAAAGTAAAATTATATGAAGTTCACCGAAGCACGATCCGTAACACCATGATCAAATCGAGTCGCACCTAGGTGAACATATTAAAACTAAAATCTAACAGTATGAAGCTTAAATAAGTATTATAAGTTAACAATATTTGACTTTTAACTTTTTGACATGATATGTCTAACTTTCCTTTTAAAAGTTTGGATTCCGAGGTTGAAAACAGCTAGTTGGTTGCTATGTTGATTGCAAGCAAATAAAAAAAAAAAAAATATGAAAAGTATTACGTACATTTTTTTGTATTGCCTTCAACAACCTGAGCTTTCAACAGCCTACAACTAATTGCTTTTTGTTGTGTTTACTAAATTGCATCAAGCGTAAAGTCAGATTTATAATTGTCTAGCATTGATGCATTCTTAAGGAATGTTGTAAGATGGCAGGTATACGAACTGGGCGGTGCCGGTGCGGTCTCACTGAACTTTACCTGACCCCTCGTTACGAGTACAACTATTCCTTTGGATGTTTAAATCATTCAATTATCTCATTCTCTGCACGCAATATTGAAATTTTGTGTGTAAGGTATTAAATAATAGAGGCCGTGTAGATGGTGGAGTATTTGGGGCAAACAATGAAAATGGTTTCTTTATCTCCAGTTAATTCTTTCCTTAGAGAAAGTAAAATCTAGAGAGTAATCTAAGAGAGAATATCGAAATCCTTTTAATATCCTAGAGAGGATATTTAAAGGATCTCGATTCTTTTGGAGACTCTTGCTAATTTTTTGTAAGCTTTTATTTGTAGCTGTCCAGAGTCAAGAAGTTAAGTATGTTACAACACCGGGTCTTGGAGGGCAGAGAATGTTATGCGCCGAAACGCTCTCGGGTCTAGGTAGCTTCCCCGCTTTATCAGTATGAATCAGGTATAAGAGAGTGTGTGAATGCGGGAAGGGAAAGACCTTATACAACATCCTTTGACCAAATCTGAGAAGTTCTAAAGAAAGGCCAGGGCAGGAGTACCCTAAACGGGCGAGTATGTATGAAGAATATAATGCCAATAAAAGGGGTGTGCAAAGAACGTGACAAATGGATATCCGTTGTATCTGCCTACCCCTCTTGGAAACAGGCGTGACTCTATGTCCTATGTACGTGTGTTTTAAAGAGTTAACATTTGATTGCACTCAAACTTAAGATTTCCGTCACGACCTAAATTCAAACAGTATTATTTATTATTAAACACCGAAGTTTTTGAATATTATCATCTGATGTATTTTTAATGGTAAAAAATATGAATAAAGAACAGCTTAGTTCATGATGCTCTTGACAAGGTCTCATAACCTTGACATGCTACGTATCTCTCGCTACCAATGGCGAAAGGTCTATATAACACGATTCCTTACGACTTTCTTTTCAAGTAGAGTGAATGAAACTTGTATATTATTGGCTTTGTTCAAATCGTTCTTACTTTTATATAAGAACCGGAAACCTTTACAAGTGTTAATTAGCAGTAAAATTAATGTAAAGTAATTGTTGCTGAAAATTTAAATTTATTGGTCAGAAAGTGGCCCGTGTCGGCAGGAATTAAAAGATATCCGGAAATTATAATTTAATCAAATAAATAATGAACAGAGTCAATACATTGTCTTAGGAATAATAATTAGGTAAATAAAATAAAAAAATGCGTTGTCTGTTACCAAGTAAAACCCGCACCACCGACACATATTTCTCATCTTTTCATTATTTCAATACATTTATTTTAATAATAATATAATAAAGTTTATTCTTATTGATTATTCTTAATGAAAAAAAGAAAAGAAGAAAATTTTAAATGTAAATGAAATAGTTACAATATATAATTATTCCCACGTAGAAATTAATTTTGTATGATTATCTTATGTATTCGTTGCAAGTATCCTTTTATTACCTTAAACCTAGTATTACGTAATACGAATACAATAACTGCTATCCACAGTGCAGTTGCACCAAGCAACAGTGATGCACGTCTGCTTATGGGTTATGTGTGTGTGTGTCTATGGTTTTAACACACACAGCATAATAACATTATGTCGTCGAAAGAGGGACGCAAAAATATTCCTTACTAGTCTAATAAATATTCACTACCAATTCTATACTCATATAATTGTGATGTTTGTGTATATTATACAGTGTTTTAAATAATTAGTGTTTCTCGACTAAAAACATTGCTCAGAATCGTTATGAGATCACGATAAATATAAAAGTAAATAGTAAGACGACTTAAGGTACTATTTTCGTTTATGTTCATAATGTTACTAATGCTTATAAAAGATCCGTCTTGTTCTCCATAGCAAAGTTAAGTTAAATGTGAAAAAAGATCTTTCGATGTTTTTCTTTATGTCTTTATTACACAAGATAAGTGATACAATAAAAAAACGCAAATGAACCCCAATTTATTGCGTAATGAAACTGCTACTGGACTTATAAATGCTACTGATCATTAAAAAAAAACATCAAAATCTTGAATTTTATCTAACGGCTTCAATGATCTACCATACGCCTCCTATCATACGTCGCCACTGCTCGAGACCTTCATGGAGCTTTATTTTAAGCCATTTTCATTTACATACACTGAATTTTACATTTTACAACGTTATAGTGCATTTCGTAAGTATATTTTTATATGTTTTAATAAGGTCGGTTGCGACACAAGCGTGACCTGCCGGTCACACGACGAGGCACCCTTTGTACGTTATAGCGCGGCGATTCGCCACGGAGATTTAACCGGCAGTGTCATATGTCACAAGGCCTGTATGCTACCGTTTGCGAAACACTCAAAATGTTAGGCAAAACAATTTAATTGCTGTCCACTCAAAGTGCCGTATCAAATTAATAATGATTGTCTTGAGTAATACAAATGTCATGCGAAGAACTGATGTTCGTCTGTGCATTGTCTCTAATATGGTTGTATCAATTGAATGCTGGTCAGTTTCAACTGCACGTGTGACTCAGCAGCTAAGACAGCCGCCTCGCTTCGATTCCCGTGCCGGACAACTATTTGTGTGACAAATAGTTGTTCTGAGTCTGGACTTAATTCGCGTCCATCTATTATACGCTTGTAAAGTGCTCAGCGACACAGGGATTAGATTCACTAGTGCGGGTGGTCTTTTGAAAAAAGAAAAATAAGTTTTATTTGTATTTTGGTTTTTCGTTCTGATAATTGTGTTTGAGTATGTGTGTGTGTTTTAATGTGTGCATGTGGGTATTTGAGCTCATAGATAGACGATAGACGAAGTTAAGTATCTAGTCAGCGGCTTATACATACATGGTTGAACGACAAATTTCCGAAGCGACTCTGTGCCTCGTAACACACATTGAAGTGTCGGTCCCGGTTGTAGTTGTGGGCGGCTTGAACAATTTGTCACTAGAGTAACCACTGGTCATTGGATATTGGAAGGTAGTGGGTATACGGTTAGTAATTATTCATTTATGTTACTTGATTTATATTATATAGTATTTATTGTCAATAAAGATAACACAAAAGCTTGAATTTTATTTAGTAGAAAGCAAATCTAGATCGAAATTTATCTAGATTGGAATTTTGGAAAACGTCTTGGTATTTGTACCATAAATATGAAATATACACCATAGAAATTAGTGTCCGGTGAAGCAGTGAAAGCCTCCTATAGTAACTGTAAAAAAAAACAGAATGCATCAATATCATTACAATAATTCAATGATGAAAGTCGTTGAACAAGTTATGAAGTATATTGCTGCTCGATATAAATCACATGAGAGTAATCACTGGACCCATAACCTTACCGTGCGGTGATTCAAGTTATTATTTAAAGGCTGTATGTAACCTCTTTGTGCTGTCCAATTATATGCTCAAATACTTTGTATTTATGACATAAAATTGAACAGCAAAAAAATGGTCGAATCTACTGATGTCTTCAACGGTCATGAGATATGGATCCTTAAGATACAATCATTATGGTAGATGATGAATTATTATTTAAAACCGAGCCCCAAACCTGTATCGTAATTGTGTCCGTAGACTAATCCTTCATATTGTAAGTATCCGTTGAGAGTTCGGGCATTTAATTACGTAAAAGATATGCAATACTCGTGGGAACTTATGGCAATTTCCTTGAAGCGTTTTTGAAAATTAGAGTTACGTGTGGTTTGGGATATGATGTAAGTGATTGGTGATAGTAATACATAATAAAAGACAAGGTGTAGTAAAGTATATTGAAAACTTTAACACTCTTATTTAAAATAATTCCGTGATCCGCCGCTTAAACATGTCGCAGCTAAACTCTGCTCAACCACTTAAACCGCGCTCAACTATTTCTTTATTTAAAAACCCTACTTAAAGGTTTCTCAGCTAAGTAACGTCATTTTATTTTACACTGTCAACATTTCTGGGACTGGTATAGAGCTTGACCAAAATTAATCGACTAAATCGGATTATGTATCAAAACTTTATTATTTTTGCTCTATGGTAGACATGGAATGATAGATTTATGATCGTAACAGTGCACTTTCAAGGCCTATTGATTTTCTTCGGTGGATTTTGAAGTTTGTGATAAGATTCCAACTGGAATTCAGTTTTTATTAAAAAATTGAAACAGTTAGTAACTTCAATTAAACCTCCATTCACAAACGAACGTCAAACAAAACGTCAGCTGATGCAAATAAAATCCGCCATATTTGAGCTAGGTTTAAACCAGGTGCCGACGTGGTTTAAATTTTGACATGGCTTAACCGCGGGTCAAAGTTAAATCGTGTTATTAAATTAAAAAATTGATAAACCATGGTTGAGCGGCCGGCTTAAATTTCAGTTGCGTTTTTAAATAAGACTGTAAGTTTTAGGATATGATGTAAGTGATAGGTGAATGTCAGGGCATCGAAACATATATATTTACAACTGACAGTACGGTGGATGCCTCTTACTTTGGCTACTGCATCATTTCTCAGGCACACACCTTTAAGAGTCAAAGAAATCTTCTGTCTAAAATCGAGACAACATCAGACCAAGTCTCTAACTGGGGACAACTCAACTTGGTTAAGTTCAACCCCCTAAAGACAAAACCTTGCACGTTTTCTGCATAAAATGCTCCCATTGTCATTCGTTCTGAATTACAAAACGCTTTCTTAAAGGCTGGCAAAGCGCTCGCGGCTCTTCTGGTCTTTCGAGTGTTCATGGGCGGTGGTGATCACTTACCATCAGGTGATCCACTTGCTTGTTTGCCTTTCTATCATATATAAAAAAAGCCCTGATGACCGAGGTTTAAACCTTTTGAATAATGCATGATTTTCCAGATAGCACAGTCGATGTTAGTCCCTTATCTCTTATACAAGTAAGTCATCAAACACCTGCTTGGAAGTCGTCACCGTAGCTTATGGATGAATATTTTTTGTGTGTCTGTTATGCGATTTCTCTACTGTATGTAAACTGAGCTTAATGGTTATTTTCTTATCTTATTTATGCGATAGAGAATGCTTTCGAGATGGTACCTTTATACATTTTGTTCATATCAATTTTATAGAGGAAAGTTTCAGTCCGTTGGATGTCTTCTTAAAACTGTATTAAATATTGAAGGGCTGGTAGTTTATATAGAATAATGATAGTGATATATAAACCTTCAGGTTTACTCAAAGGAGGAAAAGAAAGGGAGGTTCTTTCAAAATTACGCGGCAATTAGGTTTAATTGTGTTCGCGCGAGCTCTATATATTGTGTAAGGTTTGACTGATAGAGTTAGGTAAACTAATTTATATCGAACTAAACATGAGAAGTTCTTTTGTCTGTACTACTGGAGTATCGTTCTATCTAATCATTATCGTAAATGCGACCGGCCCGCCGCGCCGATGTACTTGTAGCTTCGTTTTCTAATTGCGGAGTACGTCAGAACTAGTATAATTCCACTCAAGTATGCCTATCAGGTTTTATCACGTTTTGTAAATGTTTTGTTCATTTTCACTTGTTATCTTTTCTAGACATGATAATAATGAATAATTTCAATAAATATATACTTTGTTACTTATGAGGGTCATTAACTAAAGCTATTTCGTTAAGTATGAAGTCACTAGAGATAAAGATGTCCGTCATTCGAGTTATGGTTCATTCTTAGGGCCATCGGCAACTCCTGACCTGTAGAATTTTCCACAAGGAAATTCTTTACATGTGTTTCTACGCTAAATCGCATCACGCTTATCGTTTACGTCAATGTAATGATTTCTTGATAGAGCCAGTGAGTATATACAGTACATACATTTATAATAGCTGTGTATACGCACAGGCTCTATAAACAAATAGATAAAAGAGGACGGTCCATTTTTCGGAAATCATCTACTCTAATATTATAAAGAGGAAAGATTTGATTGTTTTTTTTGTTTGTTTGCATTGAATAAGATCCGAAACTACTAGACCGATTTGAAAAATTCTTTCACTGTTGGAAAGCTACACTATCTCCAGTGAACAAAGGCTATATTAAATTTTCAAAAAGTTAGGGATCCATACTGAAACTCCAATTATGTAACCCATGGTGTGAAAAAAAATACAAAAAGCTCATCGCGTGCGCTGCCAGTGTTCAATAGATAGATTTTATCGGAAATATTATAACAATAAATGTTTTTAATGCATCATCATAGCTGCTGAAAGAGGTCTATTACTGGTCTCTCAGAAAGACCGAAATAAGTATAATAACTTTATTTTAGCATACGACCTTCATCAATTTTTATATATTTTGGTTATCAATCCGATTTGAATTAAACTTTTATAGAATATCTCAAAAAATTCTAATAATAATATCTGTCAATTAAAAAAAAAGTAAAAAGGAGAAAGCTAGTAACATTTACTCGGATATCAAAAAAAAAAAACATGGAGACTATTTAGTAACCATGAGATTTTCGAAATCGGCAAAAAATTGCGACTTATTTTTGTTTTAATTTATGCATATATGTATATTTTAAAGAACTATTATTCTTAGTAGGCGCTTAATGAAATAATCATAATATATCCATTTACTTAATAGCAGTTGCAATGCCTTTTCATAACTCACCATCTCACTATTTCCGCATTCGCTATGAAGTTTTTGAGCGGGTCCAATTAGGTAACACTAGGCCTCGGTTTCAGTAGCCACCTATTATTTATTATGTTCATATCAAGAGGGCAGTCTTAAGTGTCAGGTTATATAACGGTGATCGATGCTCACACAATCATCAATTACTTGTACCATCTATTACGTAGAAAATGTCATTGCGCTATTGCACTGAGAGGTTCCGGGCCACCATCTCTATCTGTACCCACATCTGAATTACGCGTGAAAGTTCATAAAGAACAATGGATTCAATAATCGCTCACCATCAGTCAAATTTAATATAGATTATGTAGACTAAAATGACGGATGGTACGTCACATAACCATAGAATATTTTTTTGGGACAAATACGGAAAGATCGGCCACGGCGGCCAGTTTCAATTGATTCATACTAGCTATTAGCGCAGGAAATATAGTGTTCTCACTGTATAGGCATCACTCTCTTGGTCTAATGAGATCTGAAAGAGGTCAGGTGTACCGATGGCTTTACGTGTTGCTCGAGGCGAGATGTGTAACACTAACTTCCAAACTACTGGTTAATATTGAGATGTCTTTAAGTATTATTACCGAAAATACCAATATTATTTTTTGGCCAGAATGGGGATTTCAATCTAGGACCTCATTGTCTGCGATCAAACACTGTACCCCTACGCCGTTCCCTAAACCGTAGGCTAGGGTTCAGCGATTAATATTCTACGAGCAGCTCGACTACGAAAGCTTTTTGGGCATGGAGGTGGTGCTTCGACCCCCGGCGATAAGGATTGTAAAGTCGGATGGAAGCCGTTTTAGTACGGATGCTAATCGAAATAGGTTAAACTAAACATATATATTAATTAGACATGAGGCACAAGATTATTGTAACATAGAACGAGTTACCACACCAAGATTAGGACATCCAGGTATTGACCTGGGACGTTAACTGCACCTAGTTACAAAGATGCAATAATCACAAACCATAACGGCTTACCTTCGCATTTGCAATGTTACGCAAGCAATTAATCATTTAGACGGTGACGCGACGGTGGGAGCGTCTCCAATCAATTGCCTTCGCCAGTTTTTAAGGCACCTCAATTATCACTTTCATTAGCAGCTTCATAACTAGATGCTCTCACCGGCCCGTAAATGATCGGCGAGGTTAAGCAACAAGGCTCGCGGTCAGTCCATAGATGGGTGACCATTAAGGTGGTTTAATTTCTGAGCGTCTCCGGGTTTCGGCGAGCACTTTAAGCTGTCGGTCCCGTTTGTTGTCGTTAGACAACAGTCGTTAAGTCAAGTCAGAGGCTTACTGGGCGGCTTGATACAAGTATCAGAGTTAAGTAATGGAATCAGGCGTTACTTTGCGGAAATCCATAACAATCAATATACAAAATCAATATGTAGTGTTAATTCCGCTAATTGTCAGTTTAATCACGTCGGGATGCAAATTTGCACCACCCTCCCACCAGCAAAAATGTGCACATGCAAGAACGACAATATAAAAAGCAAATTAAATGCGCCAGTACGATACCCAACACGTGTTTCAGTCCTCCACGGACCATTCTCAAGGGCTGCTAACTCGTCGAGTGCTCGTCTAGTCTCCTTTGAGCACTCGACGAGTCGAGTTTGATTAGTATCAGATTTGTTCAACACAGGGTAACCACTGCCCATACGATACATAAGTAAGTAGCTAGAGCCCGCCAATTACTAGCTAATGTCATACTTGGGCTTTATCATCATTAATCTAAGAGCATCCATGAAATGGAAATCACCTGAACCATCATCAATCAATAAAGTAGATGCACATATTTTATCGAGAACATGCTGTTATTGTTCTTTGTTTTGAAAGAGTTGCAAAATTTACGGAATCGCCCTTGTGTGGATGAATGCCATGACATTTCTGTACATACCGCAATAGAGCCCAACCTGCGCTTGCGCATGATTAACGCCTGACGCCTTCTAACCTCGTATACATCGGCTCCTCGTGAAATATTAGATACACTTATTATCCAACGTTCGAGAAAGAAGGGGTTGTTATAAGCTTGAAACATATTGTTACAAGTCTGTATGTAGCCCTGAACAGTAATTGGAATCGTTAGATGCGATCTATTTTAGGGTAGGTACTTTTTTAAGGATATGGTATTTAGCCGAGGTTTCTGACAGCTCTTTATTTATTTTGAGTTGGGGTATTTAAGGTTCCAGTTATGAATAAAGCAATATATATGTTCTCATTTCAAGTTTGTTGGGCAAATTAATAATACATTGTAACGCACGATTTTAATAACAACTCTACAAGCAAAATTGATATTATAATGTCGCAGTTATATGGAACTTGTCATTCGTATGTGATATGACTAGATTATTGCTAAATTATAATAAGTATATTATGCTGGCTTATAGGTGCGTATATGCTGCTGACCTAAATGTAGCTATGGTAGACATTTTGAATAGTGCAACTTAAAATTAACATGATGCTTACAGATAAAATACGAGGTTGAAACTCAAGTCATCTATCAATTAAGACAATTTAGGTATGGATAAGAGCGTGCTTTCCGTCTGTGATTTGCATGCTTGTAAAGTGCCTCGCTATATAGAGATTAATTCAGTGAATGTGGGCGTTGCCTTTAAAACCAAAACTTCTAAGTAAGTACCCCACACAAGAAAACATCAAGATCTCCTTCATAACACATCTCCATTGTTGTTGCTGGAGTAGGTCGGTTTTTAATAACCTAACCGTTAGAAACCGTCAACTACAACTATAATTACATGATTTTGGAAAAGAACTGATACTCTTACACTTCTAGACAGATATTAACCAAACATAGCTAAGAACTATCGCAAGGAAACTGGCTTTCAAATAAAGAAACTTGTATCGAAATTGGTCCATCCGTTTGAGAGCTACGATGCCACAGACAGACACACACACGCACACATTGAGACAGACGCAGACGTAAAACTTACAACACTCCTCTTTTTGTGTCGGGGGCTAAGAACGTTTCCTGCATCTGTAGTTCTACAATATTATAATTACGTGACAACGCGGGTTTGGTGATCTGAAAGTGAATTTCAGATCAACCAACGAAGGATATGAATGCATACTATGGGTCACGGAGAGCGATGTTGATTTCGCACGTCCTCAGTAGTAGGTACTGTCGACAGGCAGTATATCAGTATCGGATGGTATTTGAACTAATAGTCAACTGCGTAGAACATTTTTATAGTTCACAAGTGTGCGTACAATCAAAGATGCATTGGATCGTAAAAAACTGATCAGATTGCCGTAAAGCTGTCGGATCTGCGCTTTCGGAGGCGTGGGAGTGTTTATGTGGAAAGTTACGATTTTAAGTATTTAATAAAATATTTGACATTAAAAACACGTATTTCTAAACTGTTGAATTGTTACATCATTGGTTTCGCTAGTACAAAAAGCTGGATCAGATCTATCTTATGTCATATCCAAGTCAAGAATGTCAATTTTGTAAAACTAGAATAAAGGAAATGTGCAACCGGCCAATATAATACGATGGCCTGGGTTAGCCATAAATAAAAATATATGTATTTCGAAGTGATATTCTATCGCAATTAACGTATATTTTTATGTAGAAACTGGTCGTTATATAATATAAGACGAATTTAGGCCAACATGATTTCATTATTGAAATAGAGCATGGAACGAATTTTAAAAATACTTTGTAATAATTAAATTAATTATAATAATATAATATAAATAATAATTTTTATATAGATATAAAGAAGTAAAACAGGATAATAAAGATATTTATAACAACCATAGTAACTTCCCACCCATCTTAAGTCACAAGTAACCATTCACGATGCGAGTCAAGCAACCAAAAACACGATTGTAAATAGACAATTTGTCAGTCATTAAAAATTCATTAAAAGGATCAGATGGCCGTGTGTAAATAACGTCCTTGTATACTAAAAGACACTTTAATAAAAAAATACGAATAAAATACACTACGATACAGAATTTAAATCTTTTTCCCATGTTGTACAAGGAAATTAATCATACTTTTGTCCATCAAAGGCCATATTTTGCCCAACTCCTTTCAGATAATTGAGTGTTTGTACTGTTCATCTACAAGGATTTTGAAGTGGTCATGGCATAACATATTAACAATTTACCCGGAGTGTTCTTAAAATGACACGTTACTACTTTTGGTGTTTAACAAAGTATTTGACTTTCAATGTGTACAGACGCCAGCACATCAAGCTACCCCAATCTGTCAAATTTCTTTTATATGTTTCCAACTTTATCACAAAAGCATAAGATTCACTTTCAATTGGGCAAATTTGACAGGTTGGGGTAGCTTGATGTGCTGGCGTCTGTACAATACCAATGAAAACATAACGTTCCACCTTAAAAGTAAAATACCGTAACATTATTGTTACAACCCAGGGATGGAACTCCAGACCTCATTATTAACGCTTTAACATACGACCTAGACCAAAGCAGTCTATATGTTTATAGATAATGGGATTGACGTAAATTGGACGCTTATGTGCAGTGTTTACGAAGTTGTATGACTTTGTATTTACGTATTTAGTAAATACATAAGCACTGAGACGTACTTATTTTCGTCAAAGGGGGTTAGCTACGGAAAGCTAGGAATATAAAGATATGATAAGTCGTATCTAATTTATATTAGTAAGGGCCATCCATAAAGTACGTTTGGAGAATTTTAATAATTTCGGAGTCCAGGTTTTCATGATATTTGGTCACATTTGTATGTTATAAATAAATCAGATCTTTGTTTGGGTGTACCGATCCAAAATAAGTGAATGAATTCGCAACGATACTACCAAGAAGTGATCTAAAGCAATTAAAACTTAATTTAAATATATATAAAGACTTCAAATGTACACGTCTCATACCTAAAATTAGTTCCTGATCCCGAGACACAAAATTAAATTACCTAGAATAAGACTAGAGATTTTCAAAAAAAATGCATATTGCATGGCAATAAAAATATATAATAACCTTCCGTTACATATAAAAAAAATGTCATTACCTCAATTTAGGAAGAGTTTATTTAATTTCCTCAAAGAGAAATGTTTTTATAGAACTAAAGAATATCTAGAATATAAGTCGAAATAATAATATAATTTAATAGATTAATTTATAATTAGATTAAGTTTCTAAACTACATATATGTACTCGTATATTTGCACGACCTCAGGTCAGAATATGTTGAATTATAACCTTTTCATTAAGACCTTATGTACCATATTTGAGCAAATAAAGATTTGATTTGATTTGAGATGTTACACTATGTTATCTTCTTCTTTCCCTCTAAACGTGTGGCGTAATTTATGGATGGGGCACTAAGATAATTTATTATATTAATCTGATCACGTGGGTGGAGCATGTGGTTCATTTTACGTAGATGTCTGTTACTTAGCATATTCTGTGTGCCGATGCTATTACTTACTTATGTACAGACAGCAACGGAAATAGCTGTACGGAAACTTATTGTTGTTCTTATTATTTTTCTCTCTTACTCACAGAAAAGATACAGTTTAAACACACCTTAAATACTTTGAGAGAACTAACACACTGCCATCTGATGTGAAACTAGGCAGAGTATAGACTATACAATGGCAACCAGACAATTGATAAATATACTTTTATATTTCTAAATACATACGTATCTAAACTAATATTATTAAGAGGAAGATGATTTACTAAAAAAACACTAAACTGTAGTAATTATATCTTCAGAAGAAAGCTACATTATCAGCGAGTAACATTGGCTTTATTTTATTTACGAAATAATTGGAGATCCCTACGAAAATTACAATAATGTTATCCAAGATGGCAAAAATTTGCCATCAAACTGCGATCGCCAATCCGTCTGCCAAGCGTGGCGATTATGGCATATCCCCCCATTCATTGGGGAGACTCTTGTCCAGCTGTGGACATACTTTGGCTGACATGATGATGATGATGACTCTAAGATTTTGTCTGGGTTGGCATTGAACCAACGCCTCTGGTTTAGTAGTCAGACCAACAGGCCAGACTCAAACATCAAATTGCGGACTTTGGCAATGGTTTAATTTTTACACGCACTCGTGGAGACATCGTTGCTTATAGTACTGGTGTTAATATCCTATTGCTGCACATAAACGTACCTACCTCTATTATTAAGAACATTTTATGGTAATGTTGAATATGTTTCGGTCCGCTAATGTCATCATTTATTCAACATTAGGCGATGAGTTAATCATTTCCGGAAGACAAATGTAAAAACTTGTTGTTATGTAATATGATTTATGTTTATTGTTCGTTGGATTGTCATGTGATTGAAGGCTTTCTTTTCTTTCTTTTTCGTATATTTTATGATAAGTATAGTATTTTTAGCTAAACGCTTCCAAGTCCACATTTGGAACTTTATTTGTTTTGTTATTATTTAAATATACTTTAGTTATATATTTGTTATTATAGATTTGTTACCCATCTGGGGCCGCAATATCATACAATACTTAATCCTTTCCTTTTGCGGTAAAGTGCGACTTCTAAAATAATAAACAAATGTAGGCATCACTGGACATGACTAACATCTATATTAATTTTAACTTAGGCAAAATATTATGTAAAATACTGTCTTAAGAATGGTCCAGAATTTACATACAACTGGCCATACTTGTCATGGCCATACCAGGCCAGATTTACTTCAATTACCATATTATTATTTTTGGAAACGAAACTAATTTTTTTTTTACTTTTCTTTAATAGACAACGCCCGCATTAGCGAATTTAATCCCTGTATCCTTTACAAAGATATAATAGACGGGTACAAATTACATCCAGACTCAGAACAACAATTTATGGGTCACACAAATAGTTGTACGGCGCGGGACTCGAACCCGCGACACGAAGCGGCGACGCGACTGTCTTAGCCGCTGCGCCACACGTGCAGTCTAGATTATTGGGTCAAACGCGTTAATATCTTCATTTAAAAACGTAATCAAGGTGCAACCGCAATTTCCATTTCCACTAAACAAATCCGGTGATTACATCGGTAATAATATTTATTTTAATAGCATTTCGGAACGCCTAAAATAAGCGTGAACCCGCCAGCGGTTGCCCGTGACCGCTCCGTTGCATCATCGGCCGATGGTCGTCGGCTTTCGGCTACCTGGTAAAGGCTCTGTATTTCCCACGATGACTCTAAACCTAGTCTTTGAACCATTTTATTGTTCACAATACCGGACTCCTTTATCACCATGAATAATCTTGACATTATTGATGCCAATTCTGTGTTTATACGCACGTTTAACCTCATTTAATGGTATCATATATTTTTCTAATAAAGATGGCATGAAAAAACGATTATATTTTTAATAAAAAGATTAATACCTCTTCTTCGACAAATATGGTGGTTTTGGAGATTATCATCGGAGAGTGGGAGGAGATTCTGTGTTGCAGGCAACACAGGTAATACGGTAATAGTAACTACATATTAGCATGTGGGCTGTGTGCCCCATAGACCCCTACTCTGATGACACAGACGCGTCTGTGTCATCAGAGTATTGCGTGAAACAGTAACGTCTATACATGCACAAGTCACAATCTTTCGCATTTATAATACTAGTAGGATAAATAGTGGTTCTGCAGTAGAGTATGTACGTCCTTGTGCATGTATAGACGTTACTGTTTCACGCAAAAACTACCAAACGAATTTTAATGAAACTTTCTAGTAACATATCGTATATATCCGAATAACACATGGGCTTAATATAACTATAAAGTCTATATATATAGGCCTAATATAACTTATAAAGTTTAACGCCGGTAAAACCGTGGGGTACAACTAGTATTATCATTAAAATGCTGTTACTGGGAACATATTTAGGGATCCTCTCCAGCGGAGTAGTAATTATAAGTTGAAAACAAAAACGATATAAGATATACATCATTTAATGTGACGAATACTATCCTTCGGAATCCTGCGATAACGTTAATTTGTTGTCAGTCAACCTAACAATTACGAAAATTTCAAATTAAGAACTTTGTTAAAAAGAAATGACGTAATGAAATTACATGATGCTTCTATTAGTTTCGTTGGTATAGGTTAGAATTGGGGTCAATTGTCTAAGAATCGAACTTACTGAATTTAAGTAAACAGTCGAACTATAAATTTTAAGAGTCCGTAGCGAACGCTAATTGCTATACATTAAGCGAATCGAATAAACTGTGCGATTTGTATAGCCTTGCTTGTTATGATTATATAAAATACTTTATACGGAAGAAGCTTTGAAGTTGTTTTGGAGACCTTTGTTAGTATAGCTTTATGTATGAGTAATATAACTAACTTATGACTTTCAATGCCATCTTATTATACATTTTAATCGAAATGCAATAAAATAAAATTACGTAATATTTTTTTGAGTCGATGCAATGTTCAGAGATTATGTCAGCACTAGTACAGTAATATTTACTTATCGTATGGGCAGTAGTTACTCTAGTTTCGGAGATGTTTAAGCCATATAAAAGCTTTTGTCATGGCTCAACCACTGTCGTCTGGTGAATACGCCCGGGACTCACAGCTTAACGTGCCATCTGAAGACACTCAGAAATTAGACTACTTTGATCCAACGTCAGTAATGAAAAGAATAATATAGTATACGATATCCTATTATCTGTTCTCTCCCATCTCATGGTCTCTGATGAAGCACTGGAATGGTTTTCCTCCTATCTTCGGGGGCGCCAGCAGTCGGTTAGCATCGGTGAGTCCTCATCGAGCTGGCGTGACCTAGTTGCTGGTGTTCCACAAGGCGGTATACTCTCTCCTCTTTTATTTTCTATCTTCATAAATCTCATAACTCATGATCTTCAGTGTACGTATCATCTTTATGCCGATGATCTTCAGCTTTACGTTCAAACGCCAATCGACATACTCCCTGAGGCTATTTGTAAGATTAATCGGGACTTAGATGCTATAAAAAATTGGTCTGATAAGTTTGGCTTAACCGTAAATCCAACAAAGTGCCAAGCCATAATAGTTGGGAGCTCGCGCTCAGTGTCAAAGGTGGATTTACGCGATCTTCCGCCAATAGTATACAATTTCACGAGCATTCCCATTAGCCAAAATGTCAGAAATCTTGGTTTATTCATAGACATGACACTAAGCTGGCAAAAACAAATAGTGAATGTCAGTCAAAGAGTCACAGGCGTATTGCGTTATCTCTATCGGCTTAAAAATTTCCTTCCAGGTAAAACTAAGGCAATGCTCGTGCAGGCCCTAATATTCCCTATAGTCGACTATGGTGATGTATGCTTCTTTGACCTGAATGCAGATCACCTCAATAAACTTGACAGACTTCTGAATAACTGCATTCGATTCGTTTTCAATCTTCGTAAGTATGACCACATATCTGCCCACCGTTCCCAACTTAAGTGGTTACCTATACGGCAACGACGCACATTACGAGCACTAACCACCCTTTATTCTATATTAGACTCTTCTTCTACTCCATCTTACTTATCTTCCCACTTTCAATATCTCTTTACCAACCACAGTAAAAATCTTCGCTCTTCTCACAATCGTCTCCTTCAATGTCCATCTCACCGCTCTGACTTCCTTCACTCTTCTTTCTTTGTAGAATCTATTCTACAGTGGAATGCATTACCTCTCGAAATCAGGATGGCCAAGAGTCGCTTCACATTTAAAAGGAAAGTTCGAGACCATATCCTTCGGAAATTCTTAGCAGAAACGCGTTGATTATAAATGTATGATTACATGATCGGATTGAATAGTATAGTATTGTATATTTATATAGTATAGTATAATATAGTATAGTATAATATAGTATGTATTACATTGTATAGTATTTTATAGTATTGTATAATCCTGTTTTTTTTTACCATTAATCTTTACGATCTGTGCACCTACCATGCTCTCTCTGCACCACTCTAAGGTTGACTGGCAGAAAATGCCTAGGGCATTAAGTCCGCCTTTGTACAATTTAATGTGCATTAAGTGATAAATAAATAAATAAGATGTAAATATAATTTAAAAAAATATATTACAATAATTATAATAAGTATAATTTTAATAGTATAATATTTTGGTACAGGCAAAGTATATAGGTATCTTGTTAATTAGTGTAATTAATTAATTGTGTATAAATTTTTGATTACTGGGATATTGAAAAAGAGTACAGAATATAATTCAATAATACACGCAACTAGCCGGCAAGGGTGTATTTAACAGGATTTAGATAATTAGGGTTTATGGTCCGAATTGTTTGCAATAATTGGTTATTAGATAAAGATAACCATACTCACAAAAAAATGCCTTAAAACTTGTATTGGAATAAAAATTAAAGTCTAGCCGAAGATTCTTGTTACAAACGTTCTATAGAAATATTGCTTATCTGTGGTTTTAGTCAGGCATTTTAATATTTCCTTCAGGTAGGTAACCCTAGATTTAATTAACGTTAAAAATAACGTTCATTTCCACGCTATAGGTATAATACGATGTTTATTTTGAAAAGGGTGCACGAACGTACGAAGGTTTTCAACTTTATTAATCTTTTCCATTAGTAGCTTCACACATAATTAAGCAGATAATCAATTTAATTTGCGTATCTATAGAATGCATGGTAGGCGTTCTGTCAAGGTAATTTATTATTTAATAAACATTATCTAAGAGGCTGTGTCGTACTGCATGTTAAGGACGACCGCGTTATTCCACAAAGGTGTGACCTGGTTTACACACGCATGTTACAGTGAGCATACAAAAGTCCATTAGCAGTTTAAAAACCATACGGACCTATTGCACATGATGTGATCTTTGTACTTACGAGTTATATGCATGTGTGTGGCTTTAAAGTCCAGGAGTTTTTTGAATTTTCTTTATTATGGCATTATTATTTATTTGAAGTGTCATATTATATATATTTTTTGATAAATGTTCCTTTAATATAAATATAGTTTACGGATATGGAGGAAATCAAATATGAAGTGGAATTGCAAATGGACTTACTTACTTATCGTATGGGCAGTGGTTAGGTACCCTAGTGTTCAAGCCTCTTACGACTCTAACATGGCTTAACGACTGTTGTTGAATGACTACAACTGGGACCGGTAGCTTAACGTGCTCTCCGTAGCACGGAGACACTTTGGCGGTCACCCATCTATGGACTGACTGCTAGCCTAGTTGCTTAACCTCCCCGATCACTTACGGACCGGTGAGAGCATCTAGCTATGACCGCTAATGTAATAATGGACTTGTGAACGTGACTGTGCATCTTAGGACACAGAAAAATGACGACATGGTACACTAATTAATTAAATAGTGTGCCTTTCTGATTGCGTTAGCTTATTTCTTTGATAATAATCTTTTAGTTGAAGAGAGTCATTAGAATTAAGCTCTTAATAGACTCATCTGTATTTTTAACTACCTCATTTGAATGGTTGCTGTCGTTGACCTGTATATCACAGACCTGATTATGCCATAAAGTACTAGTACCTACACTATTAAGTATGTATGAGTCTGCTTAGTACATCTAAGCAGACTCATACATGGTTAATACTGGGCTTAGCCAGTATTCTACGGCAGCTAACCTTACGGCCAACTACGCAGGACTTAATGCACGAGCGTGCTAATGAGATTGTGATCCATAACTCCTGCCTGCTACTGGGTACCAAAATATCCTTATAACACTTTTCAGCTGGATCCGAGATTTGAACCCAGTACATCTTCATCTTTAACACGCTAACGCTAGACCAATGAGACATTCAGCTCAGTTATGCAATATAGTGGCGTGTCCATATGTTGTATATAACTAGAAATTTTCCGTTCAAAATGTTCCAATAGTAAATAATAATCGTTTAAAACTAAACATAGAACTGAATTTAACTTATCTATTAAACAAGCTACATAAACCAAATTTATATAGAGATAACCTCAAATCCAATTTTTAAAATCGATTTACAAACTACCGAGAAATCTCGTAACATATATACAAAAGAAAAATAAATAGTCGAATTGATAACCTCATTATTTAAAAGTCGGTTAATTAATTAATTTTAGATTTTTATCGACATGTGTTTAATAATATGTTGGAAGTATTATTGTAATAACAATAAATAAAATGAAACGTTATCTGTCATTGATGGAGGGCCCAGGACGTTCCGGCGTGATTCTATTATCGCGAATACCGCAATCGTCACCAGACGCACAGAACAATGAACTTAGTTGTCCTAGATTAATTTATTATCGTCTCATTGTTAATTATGTACAGATGCCAGCACATCAAACTACACCAATCTGTCAAATTTCCCCAATTGAAAGTGAACCTTATGCGTATGTGATAAAGTTGAAAATCCATAAACGAAACTTTACAGATTGGGGTAGCTGGATGTGCTACCGTCTGTATCTACATTGTAGTCCTTGATGGCAAACGTAATCTTAAAAACACATATTTTTTAAAATACTTTTCTATGTATCCATAACAAGACCCATCAAAAACAATATATTAAATACGCGGGGTGAGCGTCAAAAATGTACGGCTATTCAGACCCCGATTCACAAACATCAAATTTAACGTTATCGTTCGATAAACTTTGTATTATGTAACTTCCAACGATGGACACATTACACCAACCGTATGCCAAAACCCGTGATTTTTAAGTGTATTAAGAGGATAATCCGAACAAAAGATAGATTCTTAGTTTGGGCTAGCGTCTTAAAATACTTTAAAATTACGGGCACAGGGCACATACCTACATAAAATCTAGTAATAAATTGTGTAGTTAACCAAACCACATGAATAAAATAATGATCATAAATTGCGTATGCGTGCAAGAATGTTATATTATAACGTTACAATCATAGATACAGTAACAAGTAGGTGCACTGCGTAGGTACAGTTGACATAGCGTCCCTTCAGTGTATCCACTTGGACCTTAACCCTTAATATTATTATTATTCATTTATTTCAGATATAAAATCCATATAGTGTTAATATTACAGTAGTTAGAATATATTAGTAATCATAATTTAAAAATTTAATTTAAGAACCGTCCTGCTGCACTAGCTCCGCCACTATGCATACGGATCCAGTACATCAGGAAAGGGCTGTCCAACTTTTCAGAAATAACCTGAAGAATGCTATTGGTGCTCCCACGAATTCTACGTAGCAGGGATGCTGTTCTTTGTCGCATGATGGCCTCAAAACTATCTGTGTGCGATTCAGTAAACATCCCCGACGCGCTACAAAATCGTGGCAGCCCCAACAGCACCCGGAAGGCATTATTGTACTGGACACGAAGAACGTTATAGGCCCTCTGCGTATGTCTGAACCATAGTCTACAAGTGTAGAATGTTTAAATGTATGTAATAGCTTTAAAGTTACGATCATTTAAAAACTTATGAAGATCAGGTATGACCGACTAAGGGTTAACAGTTGACGTTACATCGCGTCAGCGTATACACTTGGACCTTAACCCTTAATCAGACAAGAGATAATTATTGATCTTTACTTGATGCTTTCTATAGAATATTTAGTTGACGTTGTAAAGAAGACGAATCACTTTATTAGAGGTTAACTATCTCATTTTCCCGTTGCAAGTTTTTCTTGCTTAGTTATAAAATGAGAAGTTTGATCACGTGGCCAATGTGTGGCTTAACTTATAATTTCTCTTAATTATTGTATAAAGCACCTCCTGATGGTTAGATTCTCATATCATAAAGTATTCTTCACATTAAAAAAAATTGCCGCTTATTATAAATTGTGTCAGTACATCGACGTTTTAGTATGGAAAGTTAATATTATTTTCATGTATTTTGCAAGTTGATATGATGTTTGCAGTGTCATAAGCCAATAATCTAAATAAAACCCATTATCTATGTTACACACACACACCTTGTATGACTATTTAAATACTCTTTTATATACCGAAACGATTAGTACCTGATAATACTTTTTTTTACATCCGATCAAATCCCCAGCTTTTTTTTTTTTTTTTTTAATAATAATAAAAATAGTTTTTTTCATCTCCACAAGTTAGGCTATAAAGTGTTCTTAGGATTCTCGCAATAAACATTTTCAGCAGTAAGATGATATAGCAGGTGACGGTGACATATAATATAATATACTGGGGTATTTTATCACACGGCCATCAGATCCCAAACTGAGCAGAGCTTGTACTATGGAAACCAGATAACTGATATACTATACTATACATAATTACATCCAGACTCAGGACAAACAGACATGTTCATACACACAAATATCCGTCCTGGGTGGGAATCGAACCCACGACCTCCGGCGTGAGAAGCAAGCATATGCCAACCACGCCAACAGGCCCGTCATCACACGACATCCTTGTACGTCGGGGATCATGTGAAGACATCGGTCTCAGGTCTGTCTTTACTTTTCGAAATTGCTATCCAATCGGAAAATGAATGTAAGGAAACGCAGAAAACATATGTGGTTACTTTTTTCTTTTATAAGGATAAGGCACGAGTGATACCTACGTATGCCACCCGCAAAGTGGCTACGGGTGGCTATGTCGGATTGCACCGACTAAACTTAACCTGGGAACGCGGGTATGCTGCTCCGAAGCTCCCCCTTAGCGCCATGTCCCAGATGGTCGGGACACGTACCCTGGGATCTGTTGGGCTCCGTTTCGTTTGGCCACCGTACTCTAATCGAACACTATAACTAGTTATTATGAGTTATCAATGGTAATCAATGTATAATGTTTTGCGAAATAATCTTTAGGGTCATTTACATACGTTTGTAGAACAAAGCACGGCATTTATGCCGGGTGACAGATAGATAATATTGTACTAGTATTTGTTTAGACCTCGATACAATACGTGTTAAAACATTTGCCATTTGAATATCTATTAAACTGATATGTACGAACATGTCGAATGTCGGCTGGGGTGTGTTGCGAAATGATATCAAATGATGTATTGTGTGGCGCCATGCGGCTTCACCACAATATTAAACAACCCACCAGAAGGGAAAACATAGAACGGAAGTGAAAATTCCCCATAGAGCAGGTTACGCTCAGGTTTTGGCACACAATAGTTAAACAATGATGTCTGTTTTATGTTCGCCTGATGACAGCAGCAGGGTTATGATCCTGCACTTGTTTGTTGGTAAGCTGTTGTTGTAGTCAAACCAAATAAATTAAATAAGATCATTTACTTGACTTGCTTAAGTTTGACAAGATAGCGATAACACACAGCTCGGCGAGCGGGTGCTCCAGCATCACATTTGTACAAGCAAGAACGAATGACAAACCAAATAACCTACGCCAGAGGGCACCCCTTAGGATTCGAATCTCTGCTCAGACTACAGAGGGCTACTCAGTCACTCACGTTTCAGTTTTAAATAGGGGTCTAAAACTGTTTGGCATTGTGAGCTCGGCAGTCAGATAAGTGAAGTTTGCCAAAACAGCTGTATTATATTGACGTTTTCTAGCTGCAGAAGTGTCGGGATTCTAACCCCTTGGGCAAAACCACCCACTTATTGTGTGGGTGAATTCTTAATATAAACGTGACACTACGATAATAACTTGCGTGTGTGCGCAGTGATATCGAAAGTTTGTTGACAACTTATGTTCTGTAATTTATTCATTCATGTAATCATATTGACGGTGACTCCGCCTCGCTTCTGTACCACCAGTGGCCTATAAACGGGAGCCTTGATGTGTCCGTCACTCAGCGATGAATGATCTATTGTCAATCACCTGCTTTGTACACGCATTCTCTGCGTCTGACTCATTGTTGCGATTATTCGGGTAGGTTAGTAACAGGAAGCAGTTTTGCAGGACAAAAGTCCTTGACGGCATACCAGAAAGTGAACTAATCACTTAATTACAAGGAAATGTTCGAACCTGAGGGAGTGATACCTTTGGGCGTTGGACTGGTATTGACTCGTAAGTGTGCACCAGGATGTGTATTAGTATGACGATGCATGTAACAGCAAGCCGCTTCACATTATCAAGCAGTTAACTAGTGCCGCTGAAATTCGTAGATGAAAGAGACGGCGCGCGGCGGGGCAGTGGTGGCAGCCGGTCGCCGAACTCCCCCTCGGGTGAAGAGAGAAGAGAGATGAAGAGAAGTGTCCTGTTACTTCCGCCACGTGCAGGCAGCTCCGAGAAGAAAGCGATCTGTTTGTGATACAGTCGGTTTGAATGAGCTGGTAATCAGGGACCACGTGGGTCATGGCGTATAAAGGAGCACCGGAACAACGTTTCTACGTTCCCGGGTCTCCCCCAGTAGGCGCCAAGAGAAGTTCACAATAGAATCAGTCGGTGTGAGGCTGACATACACACATTTGGGGGTGGCAAGCATAGGCATTCACCGTGCCTTAATAAAAAATTATGCCGCTGACATATCTATACATAGGCTCTTGTTCTAATCAGAAATATAAGCACTTAGTGTAGTTGTGTACTCAATCTTATTCTAATATATGGAATGGCAACCCACTTTATCCACGCATGTTTTAGGGAAATTAATCCCTGAATCCCGGGGCACTTCACAAACACGCAATTCATGGACATAATATACCAACGACAAACTGAGTCATAGGTACGAGTACAATAGCTGTTCTGTTATTAAACCCGAACTATGCCACATGTATCAAGTGACATTCTGAACAATATTATCAATGATTTTGGTACAGTATATATGGATGAACAACTGAGCGTAATCCGTACTGAGTCGTTTCGTAATTTACCTAATGCAATAATAGATTATCTCTTCATAACCTCCGATTTTATTATTTCATTTGTGTGTCGTAAACAAATAATATCTCAAAACAAATTTTCTTTGTTGCAGGTACCTAATATTATGCAGCTATCATTTATTTTCCATTAATTTGGCAATACGTACTTGAAAATGATGCTTAAGGTGCTTCTCAAAGTAAGTACTATTCATTAAGGCGGAAGCAGACTTATGGCAGTGTGACGAACGAGGATTTTATGGACACACTTGACATAAAGCCATGTTGTAACATCATAAAAGCGAAAACACACACGTTACGTAATTCTGATGCATACTAATGTCATCTTACCATTCTTTTAAAAGTAAACACGTCGTGATTTAATTGAGCTTTGCTCTCGAATAGGCATTGACTGATTAAGTTGTCTTTGCCTCATAAATGAGCTGACCATAAACAAAAGAGATGACAATTTTAAAATCTGTCATCGGTTATTCACCTTAGAATAAAATCGTAGGAGGAAAATACTATGAGGTCAGAGTACGTGTACCATCCTTTAGGGGCATGGCACAATAGTGGGGCACACATGCAGTACACCCACGCTCCCGGGGTTTCCTCCACCAGGCGCGAAGAGAAGTCCACAGCAGGTTAGGTTTAGTCAGTGCGAGTACAATATACCTACCCGCAGATACTTTTTGCAGGTGGCATGGCAAGCGTATGTATAATTGAGTTAACAAAAAAAAAATAGCACCTCATAGACCGGTCAGGCTTTTTGTCATACATTTGACGTGTTGCAACTAGGCACGCTAATTGTCCGGCTTGCAATAAGTTCGCTATTTGTACTATTACTCATACTAAGTCATCTTTTTTATATATCTTTTTTACTAACAGTCAGAGAAGCCATAACTCCAGTGTTTACGTACTTTATACAAAATGTATAGGTACTGAGATTTGGTTTGCGGCAAACAGACAGAACATACCATTTCGGTGTACACATCTTACAAAAACTGATCAGCTTCAAAACAGTCAAGAGTTGATAGTGTTTATGTACTCGTATTTTGTGGCTTTTGGGTTGGAAACGCACATAGGACCTGTGGTGCCCGGGGTACCAAAGGTATGCATAAAGGGTAGTAGGAAAAGAGAACTTGCCAATTCAAAAATGCATGCTTTTTGAATTGGCAAGATTGCCATACAGCGGAGCAGTGCTGCTCGTATTCTGGAAACATTATTACCGCCAGTAAATTAATTTTGTTTATAATAAATTGACACCCTTGAAAAATAATTGGATGATAACATACAGATTCGCTTGGACAACTTTCTTGCTCATCACTCGCGAAAAAGACCAAGTATAAGAATTAGCTCTACTCGAAGATCAATTTTTATCCCGAAAACCCACATTATAATCTATTATAGTTAGGTTACCAGTTATATTTTATAAAAGGGTCGGACATCCTTTACAAAATAGGCCATCAGACATGAGAAAATAGCGTGATTATCTCTTAATTATCAGAACATTAATATTACAAGAACCTTCAACTATATCAAAATAATACCAAAATAGAACATCAGCAAAGTGTAAGTAGTGTTGTCAAACGACGGAACCAAATATTAAGACGAAACTTAGTGCAATTCGATCTAAAATAAAAAAAACCGGCCAAGTGCGAGTCGGACTCGCACATGAAGGGTTCCGCAGCAGCAAGTATTTCAGTTGATTAAATGAAAGGTAAATTGCGGTTTACGATTTATGCCGGATTAAAAAAAAAACTACTGACTAGATTTCGTTCAAACCAATTTTCGTTGTTAGTTTACATGGTAATGTACATCATATATTTTTTTTAGTTTTATAATTCTCTTATTTTAGAAGTTACAGGGGGGGACACACTCATTTTTCCACTTTGGAAGTGTCTCTCGAGCAAACTATTCAGTTTAGAAAAAAATTATAATAGAAACCTCAATATCATTTTTGAAGACCTATCCATAGACACCCCACATGTGTGGGTATGATAAAAAAAAATTGAGTTTCCGTTCTATGTATGGGGAACCCCCAAAATTATTATTATTTTTCTATTTTTATGTAAAAATCTTAATGCGGTTTACAGAATACATCTACTTACAAAGTTTCAATAGTACAGCTCTTATAGTTTCGGAAAAAAATGGCTGTGGCATACGGACGGACAGACAGACAGACAGACAAGACGAATCTATAAGGGTTCCGTTTTTTGCCATTTGGCTACGGAACCCGAAAAATACGATATAGAAATAATGGTTATCTGAATAGGCTTATCCTACGAAGGAGCCAAACTGACTTAACTCTGCTGGAACGTCCCGTTGCACTCTCTGTATAGTGTTCAAATCATTTTTACCGCCATAGCAAACTTTATGAATTCCCGAGGCGTTTTATTGATCACCTTGAGACCGAATTCAAGATTGTCAAGCTATTTCTATGGGCCTTCTGGCCCCCGTTAAGTAAGCGCACTGGTAAGGAGGGAAGGTGGCGCACTGCCGCGTTACCTGGTAAGATTATAGACTGAACAGAAGCTTTTCTGTTACTTATCCAGTAGAACCAGGCCAAACACGTCCAAAAATAGCTCTTCAATTGCAAGTTCGTATTATGTCGCTGGTACGGTATTAAATATTCCATTTTCAAAATAGTAGAACAATTATTGTTCAAATTTTGCTTCGTATATGATCTAATCATGGGCTGTATTTTAATTAAATATTTTCTTATGCCTATATTTTAAAATTTCACATGCTTAAATCATGTTTGCACGATTAGCCTCAAAATTGGGAATTGTGCCATGCCCTGTTTGGTTATTTGATTCGCATTTTTATATCATTCAGGACGTGTCTGATATATTTGAAAAGGTTTTGTTACATATGTTGTTGTAATTTTCACATATTTTGTGGTGTTTAATATTTATATAATTCACGTATATGTGTGACGACGGCGGATATTTGTGACAAAATCTTGTTGCATATTCTGCACGGAACCCTAAAGCATTTTAGATAACAGAGTTCATAGTTTCATTATGATAACGGTTGATCAAATTCTCAGAACATTATTTAAAATTTAATATTAACGTGAATTATAATTAAATAATGTATATAGTTGGCAGTAGTAGTGATTCGTGGTGATAAGTTGTTGTCATGTGAGCTATAGGGGTCTTAAATCATTAATTAATTATTGTTTATGCCTATTGTCAGCCGATTAATGTTTATATAATGGAAAATTTCTATACATTGTTAACGTACGGTGATAGTAATAATTGACCAAAGAAACTATTTAATTATATTAACGAAGCAAGTGGGCTACAAATTATTTTTGCAAAAGTACGTAAATAATTAATTATATTAAGTAACGGAAGACGCAGCGTGGGCAGGCCCTCTACAAGAGGGACCGATGATCTTGTGCAGTCGCTGGAAACTGCTGGATGCGAATAGCGCAAGACCGGCAATTGTGGAGATCTTTGGGGGAGGTCTTTGTCCAGCAGTGGACGTCTTTCTGCTGATATGATGATGGTTATGTCACAGTAGATACATTTTTTTATGAAACTTGAGTTTCGATAAAATATGTCAAAGGTTCACTACGTACGTAACAGTTAGTGTCAACAAGTTATATCGGCACATGTTTTTATTAAGATTATAAAGAGCCGGAATTAGCATTCACAGTAGCCAGTTGAAGAGGTTATTGTTAGGTGATGAATGTTTGAAAAGTTTGAGAGATGTGAAGAAACAGCTAATATGTTCGTATTTATTTATAGATAGACTTATTTATTTTGTACAGTTACTATTGGCAGTGAAGAGGTCAAGCGCTGAACCGACGCCTTTACATGTTGTCCGAGGCACAGGGTATACCTACTACCACCCATTTCCTAAACCGGAGTACCTGCTGAAAATGTTACTTGGCAGAAAAATTTCAATAACAATGTTTGGCTCAATCTGGGTTCTGAAACCAAACCTCAATATCTGCAGTTGAACACTCTACCGCTAGACCAACGGACGCACGTAAAGCCGTCGGTCCTGTACCCGACCTCTTTCCGGTCGCGTCGCTAGTCGTACCATAATGATGATGAGCCACTTTCTGCCCTGTGTTAGTGCACACACTTGTGCACTATAAATAATATGTCCCGCGCATTTGGCTAGTCTCTATTGAGACTGGCCGCCATTTTTGTTTCCCTATATTTTGAACCTTATTTAGTAGCTTTACGGGCGAGATTAGTGTGAGATATGTGTTGTCAGCCTCTTGTCATAGAGCCAGCTATATGCGAGGGTAGAATACCACTCGTACACGTGGTAAATTGCTTGCTATGTTTTACCGAAACAATTATCATGGGACGAATTTCAACGCGTTCACGATTAACAGGTAAAGTTATTAATATAAATGTCGGCATAGATAGATAAACCGGAACATTGCAGACGCTAATGTGCTGACGATTGCCTCTTGAATAATAAAACGGTGCCTTCTGAATTGCCTAATAGACACATAAAAGCTAAATGTTTATAAGGCGCATTTGACATTCAATGTTATCTGTATGGCAGCGGAATAAATTGTTTAACACCTTGATTTAATTTGTGGCCGAGCATATAGAACTTTACTCAGATTGCAGGAAACACAATGTAAATAATGAAAGATGGTCACGTAATTAATTTTATGTTGGATTCGGCCAACGAAGCACGACGCGACGCGCGTCGTGCGGGTCGCATTCGCCCTGAAGATGACTTCCTGAAGAAGTTGAAACGGTTGGCCGAATCCAACATAAAATTAATAACGTGAGTTACCCGTTACTATATTTTATTATGTTAGCACCTCACGTCAGTTTTAATAATCTATACATATAATAAAATCGTAGGAAAGTCAAAACTGTACATTGAATATTTTTTAAAAAGGATACTTGGGGCGAGATCTACAATCGATATCGAAGCCAAAAATGTAGTTTTTAGAATTTTTGTCTGTGTGTCTGTTAGTCTATATGTATGTCCGTGCTAAACTCAAAAAGTACTGGATGGATTTACTTTAAATTGTGCATGAATATTACTAAGAGGTCGAGTCAACATATAGGCTAGGCTACATATTATCACGCTATCACCTACGGGGGAGGAGTTGTGATAATTTATAAAATTTTACGCGGGTTTAACCGCGGGGCACAGCTAGTAATACAACATAAATCATCATCATCATCATCATATCAGCCGAAAGACGTCCACTGCTGGACAAAGGCCTCCTCCAAAGATTTCCACAATATAAATACCTACCTATTTAATTTTGCTCAATACCCAAAGAAAAGGAGTCAACTGAGTCCATATACTGGTATATGGGCTTGGTTGAGTCCTTTTCTTTGCCCATAGAATAAATAAGCATGGTTGTACAATCCATCTTTAAAGTGGCCTCGATTCAGAGGCATAAATGCGCAAGGCAATGGTCCTTGCCTCTACCTCTTTCTTGATATAATTTCAGACAAAATATATGAAATCAGGTAACGACTGTCCCCTGCAATAATTACATTTCAAACAAGTGGAATTTTGGTATACGAGGTATTTAAGTATCGATCTGTCTATGTGGATATTGCAGTTAGAGGCTGGTCTTTGAGTCTTTAGGTATCATGGTGACGAAAACTCATGTTTTTGTACAGCTTTTGACCAATGAAACCACAGAAAATACATGAATCTATGACTGGAAGCTTGAGGATTGGTCCAATGCTCGAGTCTTCATCACTATGCTCGCTGCGTAGTTCACAGGTATCAACAATATAAATAATATTGTTTATAGATTATATTCTTCATAGATTCAGCTGATTTGGCTGAGTTGGTATGATTATTAATATATTTTACCCTAAGCAGCAAGCAGTTCGTATTCTACTCAGATAAAGTGACTATAAACACCTTAATCATCTATTAAATTAAAAGTAAATAAAATTTGTAAACAAATTTATTCATTCACGGTCATCTGATCGCAAACTAAGCAGAGCTTGTACTATGGAAACCAGATAACTGATATGCTACATATACTATTTTTCTTTTTTAAATACATACTTATATAGATACTTTAAACCCAGACTCAGGACAAACAGAGATGTTCATGCACACAAATATTTGTCACGGGTGGGAATCGAACCCACGACCTCCGGCGTGAAAAACAGCGTATCTACCAACCACGCCAATAGGCCCGTCAAATCAATCTTTTAAGTTGGCGGTTAAAAAGCTTGTAAAAGTCAGTATGGTGTAGACTCCAACAACAGTTGTTAATTAGGTGTAAATACACCCATTTATAAGGTGCAATACTCATGCACAGATGATTGTTTATTTGTATCGGTAATTATTGAGGCGAGGGGGCGAGTGTGCCAAGGTGAGAGCATTAATCTTATGCGCCTGCGCCGCGATGCTACTGACTCATCCCGCGGCGTGGGCTGCACAATAACACCTATTGTCACTTTCAGCAAGTGTACTTTATCGTGTACATGTGCCACCTACTGCACTTTATGTTACATCACATAGTTTTGCATATACGGGAAATAACCATGACGATGTCCGTGGCGTACCTGGGAGTTAATCCGGTTACAATATTGCCATCGCTATCGCTAAAATATATATACTTGTTGCTGTGAGTTCATAGCGATATACTATGTCATGTTTTTTCCAAAGTATCAGACTCATAAACAAAATTGTTGTCCTTATGTAGTAGCCTCTGATGTAACAATTATGTTTAATGTCATTACTGGTTTAATTGACACCCCAAGCATTCTTGAACGCACATGTGTTTCGATTCCTCGCCAGGGGAGCGGGTTGTGCAACAGAAAAACATTCTGCTCACCCATATACCGCATGGCCAAAATATTTAATGCACTACATAATGAATTTGATATACATATTTAATTGTTCTATCGCGTCACTAAAGAAAAAACTTAAATAAATATTTAGTAAATATAAGTTAATTAGTAATTTATTTTAATAATTTATAAAAGTATTTAAGGTAGTTTTAATTTAGAATTTATATTTCGTTTTGTTTAGGTTTGTTCATTTATTTTATGCATGCTGTGTCTGCATCTAGTAGGGTTTAGACTCTTGCTGTATCTGTAAATACTGTTTGTTTTATACTTTTTTTTCTTTTTTTTTTAAAGCAAACCTTGTACTATGGGTACCAGGCGACAATATACATACTTATATAGATAGATAAATACTTAAATACATAGAAAACATCCATGACTCAGAAACAAATATTCGTGCTCGTCACACAAATATTTGCACTTACCGGGATTCGAACCGAGGACCACCAGCTTCGTAGGTAGGAGCACTACCAACTAGGCTACGGTGACCGTCAAACTTTTATATGTAACATCTCTGTATTCAGTTTTGTAGACCAATATACGAAAAAAAAGTACGTTAATACTCATAATATTCTTATACATATTATTGATAATCATATTTCAAATGTACAATTTACACATCATAGCAACTTAAAATTTAGGAAACTGTGTTACCGTTAGTATGTTTTCCAAAGCTCTTTATCAACTCAAATCACACTAATATTATAAAGGCGAAAGTTTGTGAGTGTGTGTGTTTGTTACTTCTTCACGTCTAAACGGCTGGGACGATTTTAATAAAATTTGGAGCTAGCTGACCCTGGATTAACACATAGGCTATAATTTATAAAGTTTAACGCGGGGCACTGCTAGTATGCATCTAAAAGACAACACCCGCACTAGGTAAATGAATCCCTGTTTCGCAGGGTCCTTTAAACACTTATAATTCACGGACACATCGTACATCCAGATTCAAAACAATCATTTATGGGTCACACAAATTGTTGTACTGCGCGGGAATGGGTGGGACCCGGGACATGAAGTGGCGAGGCGACTGACTTAACCACTGCGACACGCGTCCAATTACAATCTATAAAGTCGGATCATTTCGATTCAATAGAAAATTATTGGAACCGAAACGTGAACGAAAAAACGAACAGACGACAAAAACATCCAAAAAAATTAATAAAACATGTGGTGCTTACTTTGTCTCATAACTTGAGATATAAGTTGGCCTAAAAATCTTTTCCCATAATGGATAACACTATGTTATTCACACGAACAGAATTGCTACATTGTCAAAATGCCAAACCATGAATTATATATTTGGACGAATGCTCGATAGTTTTTGTTCCTGCCGTGTTTCATGTATAACCTCGATCATAAGTATTAGAAGTACCAGTAAAATATTACTGGCACTCCTCACGACTAATAAGTTCTAAGTAAGCCAAATAGTATTCAATTCAATTCAATTCAATTTATTTATTCACACTAAATAGAGTTAATATGATAATTAGGTAAATTACATTATATGGTCCTTATAATCTATTTAGCCTGTATTAAGCATGTGAATACATTTTTATTATCTATAAATAAAATTAAAAGTTAAAAATTGTTAATGTCACGGAATTCAAACCTACATCAAAATGTCAACCAATTCAAATAAAATGTCAAATTATTAATACATATTACATAGATTATGTCAAGTCAGAGACAACCACATCATTTCTGATCCACTCTTCCACAGAGTATATCATTCTGTCTAACAATATTTTCTTTAGTATTCGTTTGAACCTTATTAGTGGAAGTTGTTGAATGATTGATGGGAGTCTGTTGTACACTTTTACACACATTGCGAAACAGTTTTTATTAAATAGGGTAGTTCTTGGTAGAATATCTAAGACTAGCCGTTCCCCCCGTCTTGTATTTCTAGGGTATATATCCTTCGCTTTTTGAAATAGTTTAAGGTTCGTTTTAACAAATACGCAAATTTCAAAAATGTACATACTTGGCAGTGGTAAGATACATAGTTTCCTAAAATATGGTTTACATGATTCCCATGGAGGAATGTTAGCCATAGCCCTAATACATCTCTTCTGAGACAAAAATGCCCGTTGGAAATCTGTGGAATTTCCCCATAGAATCAGACCATATCGCAATACGGAACCAACATGTCCATGATATGCCATTAATACAGTGTGGTTGTTTGTTATTGTTCTTAATCTATTTAGGACGTATACGAAACTATTAACTTTTTTACAGATTTCTTCAATATGGTTTTTCCAGTTACAGTATTTATCAATTATCAGACCAAGAAACTTGGCACTTGATGCTTCTTTGATTATTGTGCCTTTATAAGCAAGTGTTTTTAGATCTATTTTTGCACGCTGAGTCTGAAATTGAATATATTGTGTTTTCGACAAGTTGGCATGTAAGTTATTATGATTTAACCATTTGATAACGGAATCAATAGTTGTATTTAACTGTATATCATACTGTTTATAATTCAGTAGATTTTCGCATGTCACAATAACAGATATATCATCTGCAAATAGGATAGATTTAAAGGGAGTAATGTCAGGTAAATCGTTTATATATACTAGGAAATATAATGGTCCAAGAATACTTCCTTGAGGCACTCCGTACCGGTTTATCTTGTAGTCAGATTTTTCTTGTCTTATGACTGCGTCATTACTGAGATAAGATATTTCTACGCATTGCTCACGGTTATATAGGTAGCTTTGAGTCCAATCTAGAGCAGGACCTCTTATACCATAATTTTCTAATTTAGTTAAAAGTAAGTCGTGAGATACAAAGTCGAAAGCTTTTGTCATGTCAAAAAATATTACTGTTGTGGGGTACTTTTTATCTATATTCATAACTACCTTATTTACTACTTCATACATTGCCAGTGTTGTAGATTTGCCCTTTTGGAAACCATACTGTTCTGGTTTGATAAATGAATAAGTATCAAAGTAAGAGACAAGTCTGTTTTGCATGGCTTTTTCAAAAATCTTAGAAAAAATAGGTATAAGTGTTATGGGTCTGTAGTTGCTTATATCTAATTTGTCTCCTTTTTTATATACAGGTTTAACTACAGATTTCTTGAGCCGACTTGGGAACGTACCTAATTCAAAGGACATATTGATTAAGTGTTTCAAAATGGGCACCAGGATATTCACGCATTTTTTTATGATATCCGTCCTAATTTCGTCATATCCCACTGAGTTTGTGCTTTTTAAGGACATAATAATATTTCTTACTTCTGTATTATTTACTGGTTTTAGAAATATACTACTTCTTGCACGAGTCTTGTTTGTATTAGAAACTTTGTCATTTTTAATGTTATTCAAATTTATCAGGAATTGGTTAATGTTTTGTGCTATTTCCTGTGGTTTGTTTATTATTTGATCACCAATTTGAATTTTTTTTATATATTCCTGCGTTGAAATATTTCCTACATTTTCATTAATAATGGTCCAAGCCGCCTTACAAATATTTTTCGATTTTTTTATATAATTGTTATTATGAAGTTGTTGTGACTTTGATATACAACGTCGTAATAATTTTGAGTAGTTATGAAATTTAGTCTGACTTTCGATTGTCTTTCTGTTGTAAAAAATAAATCTCAAATGCCTTTTTGTTTTGCAACTACGTCGTAGTCCTCTGGTTACCCATTTAATATCACGATGTTTTCGTATTACTATCTGTCTAAATTTTGGAAAACATAAGTTATAAAACAAACAAAAGTCATCGTGAAATAAATTAAACCCTTCATTTACATCGTTCGTGCTGTAAACATAGCTGAAAGTAAGGTTTTCCATATATTTAAGAAATTTCAGCTGGTTTTCTTCAGAAATATCTCTTTTTATAATATAATATTTACTCGTATCTAAAATATTACATTTAATGGGTATAGATAAAATTTGAGCAGTGTCGTGATCTGATAGTCCAAGTTTTAAAATTTTACTCTCTGTACCCTTACTTATGTTACTGATTATATGGTCAATACAAGAGTTAAGTCTAGTTGGCTGATTAATATGTAATGTCAATTTATAATTTTGTAGTATGTCATGTAAATCTTGCACTGTTTTGTTTTTCACAAGTGTATTTATGTTAAGATCACCTGCTATAATAATTTTATGTTTATTGTATTTGCTGTTAAACATTAGCTTGTAGAGTAATGTGTCAAAATGTGCTAAGAATACGTCTATTTTTGATTGAGGTGTCCGATAGATGCATACTATTACAAGCTTTTGATCTGGCAAATCTATGCCAGTGCATTCAAAAACCTTTTCCCGGGCTTGATCTTTTATAAGGCCGATCTCGTTATACCTAATACCCTTTTTAATGAAGATGGCCGTACCTCCTCTTTTTTGACGTCTACAATATTTTGATGCCATCACATACCCTTTTAAACTAGCATTTCTGATACATTCTTCCTTCAAAAAAGTTTCCGAAAAGCATAGAATGTGAGGTAGATTATTTTTCATTTGTAAATCAGTCAGCACTATTTCAATTAAATCTCTTTTTGATAGAATTCCCGCAATATTTTGATGTAGAATTATGAGAGACTGAGCGGATGAGGTATATAAACTATTTGGAACGAAAAAGACTTTCATCGTTTGTTGCTACGTTTTGCGTTGATTGTTCGGTGAAATAGTAAGGAATAGTACCTATTTTTGGATGAGTCACTGATTTCTCAGTCTTGGTCCGTTTATTTCCTAATTGAAAATAAAAAGGAATTGTTCCTTTCTTTGGTAAAATCTGGTGTTTGTTGCGACCAATATCAGGCATCTTCGTCAAAGTATGTACATTTTTTATCTGCCTATTATTATAAATTAAGAACCTTTTGTAATAGTCTCTATAGTCAATAGATCGATTAATTAGGTCACATGTTCTTTTTTTATGAATATTACCTTTTAAATCTAAACAAGTATTTTGTCTTAAACTTTTTTTTTTTGCTTGATTTCCGTTTTGAAATACTATATTATCACACAATTATTTCTATTAATATCAAGCGCAAATGGCATGTAATGATTAAGTTATTATTTTATTTCTCAATTCTAGGCACTTTTATAATAGATATGCATGGTTTCCGCCATCAGTATAGATATAAACAATTACAATGGCACTGTGGGATGCTCCGCGGCCTTAAAAGCCTGATGAATTTAAAGGCCATGATTTGCCCATTTGTGCCATGAAACTAGAGAAGACGCGTAAAAACAGCTGATTTTGGAGTCCAGAACCTGGACATGTCAACAGTCATAGCCGTCCAGTGTCGGTTCGTCGGTTGTCCACACCGCTGCCGCCAAAAACTTTAAATTATTAAACCTAGACTACAAATGATACCCCAGCCAGACCCCAGTTCCCCGGATGCCTCTAAAATAGGAAAATTCCGAGGAAACCCGGTCGGATGGTAACCCTACGTGAAAGCCATCCTAACGACACCTTGATTTTAAAAATCTATCTAATCGTTTCAGCTTATGAACTTCATGAAGACCGATACGGTGGTACACCGTCCATGCTCCTGATGGCATTGTGATCTAGGATTGATTTTGAATACATAATCCTAATGGGCATAGGTCTTGGTGCGGTTGTGTTTCGGGTTTGATATCTATGATATCTATACAAGACAACTATTTGTGTGACCCATACATACTTTTCTGAACTTTAGAGTGATTTGTAAAAAGAGCGAAACTTTGGGACGTTCGGGGGCTGATTAAGGCATGGTGAGCTGGATTTAGGTGCTCACACCCAGTTGCACTCACCGACCCGCAAAATAGTATCGGAGAGGTTAAGCACCTAGGCCCATGGTCAGTTTTAAGATGGGTGACCGCTAAAGTGTTTTAATTCCTTAGCGTCTCCGTGCTTCGGAGGGTGCGTTAAGCTGTTGATCCCGGGCGTAGTCGTTAGACAACAGCCATTAAGCCATTTCAGAGGCCCAATTATACTGGGCGGCTTGAACAACTCTGACACTAGGGTAACCACTGCCCATACGATAAAGGAAAGTAAAAAAGCCGGCAAGGAGTATTGGTCTCTTAACTAACTCTAACTCTAATAACTAATAAGAATTCCAAAAATATTTTGGACGGTAACCATTAATTATGTAGAACCCTGTACAATCAAATAAATTAATATGTCATGCCAACACAAACAGATTACTTACCCACGCACTACACTACCTACCACCAACGTGCTTGTATATCCTACATATACAAGGGCACGATCTAATGTTTACACTTGGTGACTTATCGGGGGTTAGCCGACTATCGACCCCAGCACACGCGCCTCCGACATTAGTATCACTTCTATTATCTCTTATTTAGAGATCTCTTGACCTCGGGCCTCGGAACATGCACTGCTACGCACGGCTAAATATCAAGCTTACATTTCCAATGTAAGCTGACCTCTCATTAATGGAAATCATATACGACGCGAGATCAGCTTATACTGGAAATGTATAGCTTGATATGTAGCCGTGTGTACGACAACGTGATAAAAGTTGTCTAAGAGAACGACTTAAAGGTCCACAGATATATATATACATTTTTATAATGACGGGCCTGTTGGTGTGGTTGGTAGATACGCTGCCTTTCACGCCGCATATCATGGGTTCGAATCCTGGACAGATATTTGTGTGCATGAACATGTCTGTTTTTCCTGAGTCTGGGGTGTAAATTTTCTATATAAGTATGTATTTACAAAAGAAAAATAATATATGTTTCTGGTTTCCATGGTACAAGCTCTGCTTAGTTTGGGATCAGATGGCCGTGTGTGAATAATGTCCCAGGATATTATTATTTAATTTTTAAGATGAATCCTGCTTTAAGGAAACAATCCCTATGTCGGAGGGTACTTAACAATGATATAGTGAATGGACACAAAGCACTTCCGTACTTAGAACAACTACTTATGGGTCACACAAATATGTGTCCTGTGCAGAAATTGAAATTGGAATTGGGACCCGAACTGGCGATGAGACTGTTTTAACCGCTCCGTTTAAGACGTGTAGTCTTAAATATGAAAAGATAAACGTAAGGTTAAGTTAAAAGTACGTTAACTTATAATTAAAAAATAAAAATCTCTATGCGTAATATAAATAAAGGAAGCATAATAAAAGTAAGGGTAAATAACGAAGAATATTTTTTTCATTTTCTATTATTACTTTAATTTGTTACAATGTTACTTTGACATTATGATTGTTGATACAAGAATTATTTTAATTATTGTTTTAATCAGTTTGGTAAGGAAACCTTAAAATTTGATAGCAGTTATAAAGCATTGCGTAAATTGCTCCTTTGTATTTTGTATCCGTGTCTTCAACTTGTTCTCCAATCCTCGTATCACTTTAGTCTATATCGGTCCACTTATTAGTCAAATATTGATAAGTGCTCGGTGCAAACATTGTTATGTATAGCAATAGTTATCGTAAATATGATTACGTTTGCAATGTCCGCGATCATTGCACCGGTCTACTACAAATTAAGTTCTTTTACACGCTTGTTACTACCTACTTTATAAGGGGCAGCCGAGTGAAAGATTACGTCATACATCTGTATTTTTGAAGTTATACTTCTTTTGGCGCGATGGAGAAAAATGATGTGAGTGAATTTTTACGATGCGCGCGCACACCGACACCAAAAAATTTAACAGCATGAAGTTAGTTCTAGGTGGTATGACAGTGAATTTGAATTTGAATGAAAAATTAATAGAAAAAAAATTTTGAAGAATGAAAAATGCGCGCGCATCGTAAAAATAACAGCATGACGTTAGTTCTAGGTGGTATGAAAATTGATAACTATGTTCAAGTTGTATATTAATAATTAAGAAGTATAACTTCTAACGCGTGTACATAAGTACACACAAGTTTTTTTTTAACATGACGTATGCAGTTATCCTGACGGCTTTCACTGCTTCACCGGACTATAGAGGTGAGCGTGGGCTCTTACCGTCTAGCAAATCAAAACTACAAACTAAGTACCCGCGCCGGAGGGCATCCCCATTGGGATTCGAACCTCGACTCTGGGCGGTTACTGGCGGGGAGATGCAAGAGGGCGTATCGTTTTAGGGATGTTTTGTGCAACTTTCGCTCTACGATAATACGCGACGCGGACCGCATTTCCGGGTTAGGTCCGGAGAGGGCGTTTCATCGAATCGAATGCAAACTAAGGGTTATGGAGGACGCTGCGGTGGTCGCGACGCGTTCGCGGTCGTACTCTTGTCCGGCGAGTACGAAGTATCGGTTGGTGATACATCTGTACATGTAGTATCTGGGTTATGTAAGATGGAGTTAGGCCAATATGAGAATGAGTGTCGCTCATCATAGACCGTTAGATTTTTCTCTGCAACGTTATAAAGGACAGCAGACTAGTGCAATATTATATATGTATATAGTTACCATGATGCTCATATCTGCATAAATTCTGACTGACCTCTTTCCGGTCGTGTCGCTAGGCGTCTCATCGGATCATGAGAGTGATGGATAGAAAGTGCTCCTGTGTTTGCGCACACACTTGTGCATTATAATATGTCCGGTGCAGATAGCTAATTTTTACTGAGAATGGCCACCGTGGCCGAAATTCGATTAGGAGGAAATTTTTTATTATTAAATTTTACCAATACCTTAAACCGCGCTTTAATATTGAGTGATGATCTCTCCAGACCGATTTCGGTCACGGCGGCGGCTCCTAACTCCGATGAGATATTTTTCGGAAGCAGTCCGGTGCACAGGAGATATTAAGGTGCATAAGTATTCGCGCAAACACAGATGGACACACTCATCCTGCCCCTCCTAACTCCAGTGGAGCGGAGATCCGCTACGACCAGAGGAGAGCTCGGATGATATGTCTAGCCAACGGTAACTGTGTGCTCTCTATAGTTGCCTTTGGCCATCCATCATTGCCCTGCTGTTCCACCAAGTTCGCCAGACCCGTTGCGTATCTGCTGTGGATTACCTTCCTTGCCGAGACAGTCTTTTGTAAAGTGCGGGAGAGAGCCGCATTAATACGTTCGATTGTACTTGTCGAATGCAAGGCAGTTTAACGTTAATATTAAGTAGCACTCCATCAAATTTACGGTTTGGAAAATCTATAAATTATATCATGGTACAAGAAAATGGAAGACCTCAGTACAATGCTCGATTACCTTAGCAGAGTCTCACAACAAGTGGGTCTAAAAATGAACATGGACCAGACAAAAATCATGTCGAACGTCCATGTTGCACCCACTCAAGTGCACTCTGTACTCGAAATTGTAGACGACTATATTTACTTCAACTAGGTAAGTCCAACTTCGAGAAAGAGCTCAATCGTAGAATCCAACTCGGCTGGGCAGCGTTCGGGAAGCTACGTAATATCTTCACGTCCCAAATACCGCAGTGTCTTAAGTCTTCGACCAGTGTGTGTTTCCAGTGATGACTTTATTTATTATGGAAGGAGACATGGTAGCTTACTATGGGCCTCATCAGAAGGCTCAAGGTCACCCAAAGAGCAATGGAGAGGGCTATGCTCAGAGTATCCCTGCGCGATCGAATCAAAAACGTCAAAATCCGCAGGCCCAAAGAATTGCTAAACTGAAGTGGCAGTGGGCAGGGCACATGGCTCGTAGAACCGACGGCCGATGGGGCAGAAAGTTTCTCGAGTGGCGACCACGAACCGGAAGGCGCAGCGTGGGTAGGCCCCCTACACGGTGTACCGACAATCTTGTAAGGGTCGCGGGAAGCCGCTGGATGCGGGCGCGCAGGACCGGCTATTGTGGTGTTCCTTGGGGGAGGCCTTTGTCCAGCAGTGGACGTCTTTCGGCTGATATGATGACAAGAAAATTCGATGACTATACAGTGTGTGATGATGGTATATTATACAATGACCTTAGATAGAATTTATTAATTAATTAATTACTAAGAGTCACGATTATGGCATATCCCAAATGATAGACACAACCACATTGTGGAGATCTTGTGGTGAGGCCTTTGTTCAGCAGTGGATATGATTTGATAGTGGATACGGTAACATGATGAAGTATGTATATCAGTTGTCTGGTTGTCATATCACAGATTCTCCCCAAGTAGTCCAAAGATATTTAATTATATTTATTTATTTATATCGCCACTCCCAATTCCCTCACGCTAGTAATCCAATGGGATAACTATCCAATACGACAAGGAGAGATCCAGCGCAGGATTGACAGCTTTATGAGCCTTTCCAAGGGACGAGCGTATACCACGATACTTCTCAACTCACATAAAGAAAGATCGTGTTAAAGTAACTATGAACTGCTTGATATGACGTCACAATCGGTTCGAGGCGCTCATAGCTAGATTCTCTCACCGGTAAGTGATCGGCGAGGTTAAGCAATTAGGCTCGCGCTCAGTCCATAGATGGGTGACCGCCAAAGTGGTTTAATTTCTGAGTGCCTCCGAGCTTCAGAGGGCACGTTAAGCTGTCGGTCCCGGTTGTAGTCATTCGACAACAGTCGTTAAGCCATGTCAGAGGTCTACTGGGTGGCTTGAAAAACTGACACTAGGGTAACCACTGCCCATACGATAACTAAGTAAGTAATCTGTTCCGAAACTCGTCACGTTGTTTCAGATGGTCCTATTCTTAGATGGACCCATTCCCAGATGATCCTATTCCCAGATGGTTTCATTCTCAGATCGTCCTATTCCCAGATGGTAATGTATGACGCAGTTTTAATAATAGGGGTAGGTATGAACTAAAAAATACTACTTTAATTAACATAGTGTTACACTTATCTTATCTTTGATGGGGTGTACTTGCGTACAGCACTTCGACCCTTCAGGATCTTTTGTACTATCTCCCACTGGTTTTTATTCTATCCCTAGAGTCCTGAATGAAGTCTTCACATAATCCAGTACGCTTATTAAGGGTAGATCCTTGTAGTCTCCTGGTTCTGGATATGCCAGCCCCAGGATGGCCATTCTGTGTCTTGCCAATGCATCGCATTTGCATATTATATGCAGCATAGTGTACATTAACATACAATAATTATTAGAGAATTATATGCTGTGTTATGATGATATAACTAAGTAGATGCAGAGTCAAGTACAACAAGTTGCGGATCCTGTTAGCTTATTGAACTCTGCGCACCTACCACCTCACATTGAGCCATATTACGTGCCCTTCATTTGTGATCACTGCAATTATACATCTCTACGGCAGACGGTAGAGTCAGCATCGCCCTTATAAAAAAAAGCTTTATTATTCCATATTGAGGTACAATTCAAATATATAATGTTTGTTAGTATTATTAGTAGTAGTTTGCCTTATTTCTGTAATTGCTAAGTTTTGTTAGTATTTAGTATAGATCCCTTTCGGGCAAAAGCATCGCCCTTATCGTAAACAATTGAATCGACTTACATGTTTGCCAAAATTCAATTCAATTCAATTGACGGGTCGGTTGGCGTGGTTGGTAAATGCTTGTCTTCACCTTCGTGTGTATGAACATCTCTGTTGGTCCTGAGTTTAATAATCTATATAAGTACGTATTCACAAAAGAAAAGAGTATATCAGTTATCTGGTATCCATAGTACAAAGTCTGCTTAGATTGGGATCAGATGGCCGTGTGTGAATAATGCCCCAGGATATTATATTATTTCGATATTATTTGATATTCTCCGCCGTCACCACACAGCAATATGTCACCTACCAGTCTTAAATTACCGATTGGCGCCAAGGTTACGTGTTGGTTACGGACACAGTAGCCCAAAAACTTTATTTCTCTTATTTCCCCGAACTTCTTCTAGTGCAAATGCCATAGGTACTATTCGTCTGGATTCTGGGTGTTGGCGCAGCTCGCTACCTTATTGTTATCTCCACTGTGTAGTTAAAATACAGTTGAATCCTTTTTTGGAGTAGTTACTTTTGTTGCTGACCGTACACACTGACCTCTTTTGGTATAAGTTACCAACATAAATTGGCAAAAACGTGCGTAGAATCGTCGTGCTCATGTTATCAATTCCATAGTTGACGGCAATTAAAAGTGTTTAAGTTATTTATGAATAACTTGACAATCATGACTATGACGTAATCCGATATTTATAAGTAATTACAAAAGCGTGCGAGAAAAAATTCATGCCACATAGATAGGTATATTATATTATACATATATACAGGGTACACATACTTATACGTATATATCAAAATAATATTAATAATAATATCCCGGGAAATTATTCACACACGGCCATCTGATCCTAAACTAAGCAAAGCTTGTACTATGGAAATCAGAGAACTAATATACTTTTCTTTTGTAAATACATACTTATAAAGATAATTACACCCAGACTCAGGACAAACAGACATGTCCATGGACACAAATATCTGTCCTGGGTGGGAATCAAACCTACGATCTGCGGCATGAAATGCAAACATCTACCAAACACGCCAAAGGGTCCGTCAAAAATAAAATACATACATATCCTACTTATATTATAAACGCGTAAGTTTGTAAGTATGGATGGATGTTTGTTACTCTTTTACGTAAAAACTACTGAATAGATTAATTAAACTTTACAATAATATAGCTTATACATCAGAATAACACATAGGCTACAAATTATAAAGATATTGTGTGAATGTTCCAAAATATGATGATAAAAGTGCCAAGTAAGTAGGAAAAAATCTACCATTTGCAAGCTATTCCGGTGTGCACTGCTAAAACTGCTAGAGGACACATCCTACTAATATTATAAATGCAAAAGTTTGTGCGTATATATGTATGGATGTATTATGTTTGTTACTCTTTTACGCCAAAACTACTTTGACGCGAGTGAACGCCAAAGTGGTTTAATTTCCAAGCGTATCTAATAAAAATATACGTATTATATAAGCACTAACTAATACTAATACTAGATATAGAGGTAATAAACAGTATTAACATAAAACAAGTTATTACTTTGCATACAATACACATATAAGTTGCTTGCAAAACTATTTGGTAAGGCGGCTTCAAACATAAATGGTTATATGCATGAAGGTGAAATATTCAAACCACTGCGAAAATATTTGTGGCCTAAAAGTTCAGTAATCTGGTAGCCCAATAACAAGACGATGTAGCCATTTCAATTTCAAAGAAAAAATAATATGTTTGGGATGCTATTTCTATTAGTATAAACTAAAAAGGGTTTTCAGAAAATTATAATAAGCGCTAAAGGAAATTAAAATTTAATTTATTTATAATTTAGGTTCACCATCAAACACGAAAGAACAAATTTACTATACAAGTCTTAGATAGATAGATAACACTTTATTGCACCAAATCGAAACATAACATTATAACATCAGTTAACTTATATAAAAAGGTACAAACGGCGGTCTTATCCTTAGGTACATATAATAAAATTGTAGGAAAGTCAAAACTGTACAATGAATATTTTTCAAAGGATACTTGGGGCGTGATCTACAATCGATACCGAAGCCAAAAATATAGTTTTTAGAATTTTTGTCTGTTTGTCTGTATGTATGTCCGGGCTAAACATGGGCATGGATTTACTTCGAATTTTGCATGAATATTACTTAGAGGTCGGGTCAACGTATAGGCTACATATTATCACGCTATCACCTACGGGGGAGAAGCTGTGATAATTTATAAAGTTTAACGCGGGTAAACCGTGGGGCACAGCTAGCTAGGCGCTAATATAGCAATCTCTTCCAGACAACCGTTGGATGAACCAAAGCAATGCAGGGAGACAAAATGGTAGTTGGCAGTGCATCTACCTATACAATTACATATATATCTACCTACTAGGTATATATATATATATATATATATATATATATATCGTTCCCTACATTTTAATATACTATAAATAAATATAATTAATAATTATGAAGACTAAAGAAGTTTTTGAGGAAGATGGAAGATCGCGAGCTGTGAAGATTGAAATGTTAAATAATGTTTAAAAGTGTTTTAAAAGATGATATAGTTTGCGCGCGACTGATATACAGAGGGAGTGAATTCCACAATCGAGCAGCCTGTACAGTGAAAGATTTGTCGTAGAAATAAGGGGAATGTGTGGGCAACTGGAGTTCTAGATTATCTGATGATCTCAAGGACCTAGAATATGTATCACATAGGAATTGAAACCTAATCTTGAGGTAAAAGGGAGCCGTGGGATTAAATAAAATGCTGTAAAGAAGAGAGAGTACATGAGTATTTTGCGAAGGCGAATGGGTAACCACTCGAGTTTTCTACGAAATTCGGAAACACGATCATATCATCACGTAGTGTAACAATGATTAAAGGTGAACACCACATAGGTTCATTCTTTTCATTTATTTAGTCTATGAACAGATCGTCTTTGGAAGCACCTCTTTTTAGGGTTCCGTACCCAAAGGGTAAAACGGGACCCTATTACTACGATTTTGCTGTCTGTCTGTCCGTCTGTCACCAGGCTGTATCTCATGAACCGTGATAGTTACACAGTTGAAATTTTCACAGAATTTTCTGTTGCCGCTATAATAACAAATTCTAAAAAACAAAATAAAATACAACAAGCGTGAATTTTTTGCCCGTTTTATAGATAATGGTACGGAGCCTACGTGCGCGAGTCCGACTCGCACTTGGCTGGTTTTATATTTTATTTCTTAACATAAGGTTTAGGTTTACATTAGCCTAGGAGGCCTTAAGTGTTTCACCGGACAGACAGGACTTCTAACTTCAAGTAGTAGCATTATTATGGTGATATTGTGGTTTTGTGGTGTGGGTTAAGTAGTTAGAGTTCATCAGGTAAGCGGGAGCGTCAGAAAAATACGGCACATGACACGGGTTCGTCGTGACGATAAAATTTTACTTTCACACTTGATCTATATATATAAAAATCAATGCCACTTTTCGTTGTAATGTTATAACTCAACAACGCCTTTACCGATTTGGCTAATTTTGGTCTTGAATTATTCGTGGAAGTCCAGGGAAGGTTTGTACGAGAAAATAGGAGAAAATTTAAAATAGTCTCGAAAAAGTGTAAAATCAACATCTTTTAGCAATTTAAAATATTTTTTTTTTTGAATAAATGAACTTAATAATTATTTTTTTTATTGCTATGCCTTATACGTAGCGAAGCACGTACCGGGCCGCTAGTACAAATATAATATTAACTTAATTATAATCAACAAAGGGATTTGCTGTCCGTGTATATATAGTTAGAAAGGTTATAAGTGGAAATCATTTTAAAGTACAATATTAAGGATACACTAAGGATTTTTACAGTTTTCAAGATTTCAAGGTTTTTGGTAAGAAATATTTATAGTTTTATTAAATACAGGTTATGTTTTTCTATTGTTATTGAAAATCCATAGAAATACAGGTTTCTATTGTGTCATACATTACATGTTCGATTTGTTTGACTGTGAAGCTAACTATTAAGTAGCTAGGCCTTAATTCAAGGCCTTACTTAAACACAGTAAAGGATTAAAAATCTATCTTATCCTATACCTTCCACATTTTATATCCTCACAGCACTGCTTAGAAGGTGAGTGCTACGGTGACCAGTAATTATCAACATAGTAGTACAGAAAAAAAAGGATTGTTGGTCACTACATTCCATTATGCAAACGTATGAGTACAATCATCCGATCACTTCTTACTTACTGATTGAGCGCTTATTTAAGAGTGATAAAAATAAATAACTCATTCGCTGTTAGTCATTATCTGCACATCACACTCCAAAGCCCATCATTAGGTGATCAAGTTATGTCTTCTTACATATGTTTACGCATTAACGAAAGTGTACCAACAAAGATGCGTTACGATAAACTAGGTCGACGTGTTGTGCTTATGTAATGAGGTACATATGTGTAGCAATTGATACCTAATGTTTAATCTATTGTACAATGAGTAGCTTACATAGTACTCACTACACGTATATACAACGTGTAACAGAAAGAGTGAACGTAACTTAAGGGGCATATACGGTCTCCTTAAGCCTACCTATACACAATCTCATACCGAAATATTATCATTTTAATCGTGAAATAATATACCATTTGATAAATCGACAAGTATTTTTATCGATATAACGAACATCCCAAAGTGCTAAATACCTACGGTATTTTGCACATAGACCAACACTTATTTTTGGAAGATAGAGGTGGTCATTTTTATCGTACAGTCGTATATCTGATACTCTAAGTAAGTGAGTCTATTATTTCGAGGTTTAGTTACCAGAAGGGAACTTTACGATGGTCAAGGTGTATCATTGTCTATTACTGAACACCTGATAGCGTGATGCTGTCACGTGTAGCTAGGTCACACTTCTGTCACATCTATGAGATCACAGGATCTGTTTCATTTCTTTTATATATAATCTTTCTTCACTTCAAAATATATTTGGGAGTATTTGTTTAATAATAACAAAGAAAATCCTTAGAGATTTTTCTAGACCTAAAAAATATCTCTATTCAAATTATTTTTACATTGTTCAAACCATAACGAAATCGGTCCATCCCTTAAGGAGATACGATACCGCATGCTGACAGACTGAATAATTTTGATACTTATCTTTTATAGGGTTTGAATATGAGTCATCTCTACCTAATTTCCGTCAGAAGTTAGTATTTTGAACACACGATGAAACGTGATCCCAACTATACAAATATTAGTTCTAAGTAGTAGTATTTGTTTGCTTGTTATGTTTGTATTGCAGCAGTTAAATGCTATCCAAACAGTATTCCGCCTGCAGCTCCAATTGATGTACATTCGCGTTCTTAGTTAGCTGAACAAGTAATCAGCTCTTATTATTTGGGAGCTTACAATACAACGTGTTGTCATGGTCAGGTATGTTAGTCAATCACTGATAGATAAGTAATATAATATTAAATGTAAACATTAGCAGCAGCGATGGTTTTACAGCGGGTCTTCAGAGGGAGCATCCGCCAGTATCAAGTTTTTCATGATTTCAAACATGTTCTAATTTCAAATCCTATGTCATTGTCCTATGTCCAGCTATTACTGATAAATTAAAAGAGATTCTAGCTTCTAACTCTCAAAAGAGGTTGTATAGGACTGCAACATCAGGTAATATCATTACAGCATTATAAACTCGTATTATTTTCCCACGTGGTGTGGGACACCTGCCCTGAGAGGATAATTACTTGTCTTCCCGGTTGCTGCCACACCACTCTGCTACTAATTTAGAAGTAAATAGCCACTAAGAAAATATATTCAGGCAAGTATACATTGAATTTCGATATCCACTACGTAAAATTCTACGTAAAATAGGATTCTAATAACGTCCACCTTAAGACCCACACGGAGATTATATGTTCGATATGTCTCAAGATGTCAGTTGTAATTGATTCTCATATTGATTAACGATGCAGAATTTCTAGTAGGTTACTGCAAACATTCTGGAGGTGTCATATATTACTCACGATTGCTTACAGACAATTTGCATGTAAAATACATATTGTTGCAGTTTCTCAATGTTTCTCAATGTTTGTCGAGCGGCACACATTCCGGCCTAATAGCATAACAATAGCGTCTGCCATATTTTGGCACGATCGTAGAACTACAGATTGTTTGGTGAATTTAAGTGTTGCCCGTTATTGTTTAGCCGTGGTAGTTGATTTTTATTTTATTGATAAGGCAGGTCCACCATCAACCTATTCACAATTTGTTTGTATGAATCTAATTCAAAGAGATATATCCTGTGTGAGTAGGCCACTTTACAGATATGCACAGCGCTTGCAGACTTTACATTACCTTGACCATTATACAATGGTAGTTGATTAATCAATTAATTAATATACAGAAAAGAAGATTTATACAAATTATTATTTTTCAATAAATATTAACGAACTTAACGAATAGGAGTACCTCCGTAGTGTCAATGTTTTAAACACTAATTGATTAGATGAATAAAACTTAATTGTTCAGTAAGTTTGTATATTTGACAAGCCTGTTGGCGTGATTGGTAAATGCTTGCTTTTCACGCCGCAGGTCGTGGGTTCGATTCCCACCCAGCACCAATATTTGTGTGCATGAACATGTCTGTTTGTCCTGAGTCTGGGTTTAATTATCTATTACAAAAGAAAAGTAGTACATGTAGTACTTATATCAGTTATCTGGTTTCCATAGTACAAGCTCTGCTTAGTTTGGAATCAGATGGCCGTGTGTGGACAATGTCCCAGGATATTATTATTATAAGCTTCATAACCTTTGAACTTGACCAAATTAAACAAGTAAATTAGTTATAGTTCCTCGAAACAATTAGTTCATTAAATTAAATATCAGTATCTTAAACAATAACACTAGGACCTGCCAACTATCCTAGGTACTTAATTTTCTATACTAATTATTCTTTGCATTTGCAATATTCATTAATTATAGGAGTGCCTTCAATAAATGTGTTGTTTTATTGTAGGCTTTTATGTTATGTGTTGTCGTTTATGTAATTGTTTTGTTATCCCGCAGTCCTCACGTAGACGTACCTGTCGTGTCAGGGTAATGTTACACAATCACAGACGATGTGTGAACATATGAAAAAGGTAAAAGCTGCTATTTTAATTGGTTGTGAAAGAAGTATTAGCAGTCCTTAACAACTGAAACCAAAAGTGATGTGTGATACTCCTTTCACAATCAATCAATCAACGATAAGTAAGTAGTAACTTACTGGGAGTTTTGGCGCCAACGCGGAAAAGGACGCATCGAGGCTATGTTTTATTTTCAAAAACTGGTGTAAATTCGAGTTTTATGAGTAAATATGGTGGATTTTTAGACATAACATCTTCGACAACGTACACAAGTGGAGGAAAGTGCAATATTGCCGTGAATTGTGATTTTCCGTGTTGTAACCAAAACTCCATAGAAGCCTCTAGTAAAGTCTCCACTGCTTTACTGGGGTAGGACTATGACTTGACTGTGACGGACGTGACGAACATGACTGTGACGGACGTGACGGACATGACTGACTGACTTTGAAATATAAATAGTACAACTAAAGACGAGGCGGTATGGTCACAGATCTTAAACTGCCCAAAGAGGGCAAAAAAAAGTAACTTACTTTTTTTATATATAAAAGATATGGGCAGTGGTTATCCTACGGTCCATTTTTTCTTACTTGTCTTATTTGGTACACAAACACTACTCGGCACGAAAATCACTAGTTTCGTCATCAATCACGCACTTTTAGTTAGGTATGAACATCTTGATTGTTGGAAGAAACACATACTATATAAATAACACCAAAAACTGCTTCAAATTAACCATCCAAACACATTAATTCTCTTAAAATCAAAATAATATCAGGATCCATTTTCACAGATTAATAATTATATTGGCAATTTGACATTTCAAAATGCTAGTTTGTCTTCGGAACTTAGAGAAGGGAAAAGCGAATGAATGATTCTGACCAGTGTGAACTGTATAATTTTAATGTAAAAAACTGAATAATAAAGCAGAATGTTTATATATATATCTCAAATTATATGTGTGTATGGTAATGTAAGGCATTATTTTTAAAAACTAAAGTTTTTGTTGTAACTGGTCGTAGACTAAAAGTATTATTTGACAAGTGATTTTTTTTGACTTGACGGGATACGTCCTGTCATTCGTCTCGTCGCCTCGCTTTATGTTGTACTTTACGGGTGCTCTCTGTGTGTGTTTGAAGTGTAACGATTTGGCTTTCTACTGGACTCTGTTGATTCTTTCTGTGATTTGGACGGTTTTATTCTTTAGACTGACGACCTTTGGCTATTCTTCAAGGACATCGATATTGCATACGACTGTTATTTTAGTGCAATTGTTTTGTTTAAACAAGGTAAGTAAATTAATCTTTTTTAATGTTATTTATTCATATTGGGAATTCTATAAACAATCCTGAATAACAATAATAATTGGAATTTATTTAATTATTTCTCACCGTAATCCAACATAAACCATAAATAAAAAAACATACTTATGCTACTTAAGCTATGCAAGCATTATGGTTTGTGGATAAATAATTAAAGAAAATCGTGTTATCGAACATTTATTAGCTCAAGATGAAAATAAAATAATGGAATTATCTGCATTACAGGTTTGAAAAAATTTTGAGTAAAGTGGTACCTGGCTCGGTTATAGTACTAGACAATGCACCGTACCACTCCAGACTAGCAGAACGAGTGCCAAACATGAGTTGGCGGAAGGCAGATATACAAGCGTGGCTACAGGAGGAACATATCAATTTTGAAGAGAATGAGATAAAAGCGCAACTTTTATCTAAATTTAACAGAAATCTATTTAATACAAAAGTTGTGGATCAAATGGCGGCCCGCAAAAATGTTATCGTTTTACGCCTTCCGCCCTATCATTGCGAATTAAACCCAATTGAACTGATATGGGCGCAGTTAAAATCTTATGTTGGCAAAAATAATAAAACTTTTAAAATGGCTGAAGTCAAGGAGTTACTAAAAGAAGGCTTAAGCCAAATTGGTACGATGTCTTGGAATAATTGTATAAACCATATAAAAAAAGAAGAGGATAAAATGATGCAGCTTGACGGACTTTTAGATGCTGCAACAGATGCACCTACCCAGGGTTTCATTATACACCTGTCAGAATCGGAAGACTCCAGAATTGAAGATACACGTAGTGAATCAAATGAATAAATAAATTAAAAATAGTTTTGTTTTATTTTTTATATAGGCCAACGATATATTTCAGGAATTATTTCTGTGATTAAGATAATGTGTGATATTCTGGCAGCTTACTACAAAATTATCAACGCTAATTTATTCCCAGGGCCATAACTAAAATTTTATTTGTCAGGAAATCCTACATTACTAATATCATTCGGTTACAGCTGTATGAATTCGTTCAGTCCTTCATTCGATAATTTCCCAACTCTATCAATTGTCTTTGGTTACCAGTACGCCATATTTGTGTACTAAATAAGACAAGTAAGAAAAAATAGACCGTAGTGTCAGTGGTTTATACTTTTTCCTCTTTTGAAATTGGAACGATTTTACACGTTATTTAGAAATAGTACTTGTTTTACTTAATTACTTGTTAGAGTTGTTCAAGCCGCCTATTAGGCCTCTGACATGACTTAACGAATGTTGTCTATTGACTACCGTGCCCTCCGAAGCACGGAAACGCTCAGTAATTTAACCACTATGACGGTCACCCATCTATGGACTGAACACCATGTATTGTGAACATCCAAGTCGATTTACCCAACACTTTGAACGCAAGTGTGTTCGGCATTTTGGCCAATTGTGTGCCAATAGTGTAATACATCCTGTTAGTGTTACATATGTTATGCATTTAATTGATAGTTATTATCTCTTCCATATGGATTTCTGGCGGGTTATACTTAAGTAATTTTAGATTCATTGTTTGCTAGTGTGGGCGAGTCACTTAGTACTGTCATAATTACATCTTTCGGCTTAACAAACCTACGACAGCTTAATAATAGGAAGTAAATTTTACATGACTATTTTAATTAATGTTATTAGCTTCATTTAGTAAGATTGTGAAACCTCTCTTGGTCAATATTTATACAAGATTCTGATAAAAACAATAAAAAATATCTAAAATCAAGAAAAACATTAGATTATCGTGTGTTCGTTTCTAATGATAGCTCATGATACTGAGCTATATTTTATTTAAAATAAATAAAAACTGATGATGAAATAAAAACTACGAAAATTACATTACATTACATGTGTATAGGTATGGAAAATTGCCTTTTAAAGTTATTATTTGGCGTACGCTGCGAAAATATACAATTCAAACAAAAAGATAACTTGCTCGCCAGGGAAATGAATCCCTGTATCGCGAGGTACTTTAAAAACATATAATAGACGGACACTAATTAGATCCAGATTCAGAACAACTACTTATGGGTCACACAAAAATAAATAGTGCCCCAATCTGTCAAATTTCCCCAATTGAAAGTGAACCTTATGCTTATGTGCTAACGTTGAAAATCTATAAAAGAAATTTGACAGATTGGGGTAGCTAGATGTGCTGGCGTCTGTATTATAAAAATATAAACAAAACATAAAACCAACAAAATCCGTGCATGTCTGAAATGGCTCCATCTATAGGCATTTGCAACAACAAATTACTGTTGTAGCGCCGATAATTCTGGTAGTCCCAGGTGATACTCACGCCCCATTTCTTTATACAATTGAGGTGTCTCACAAAATAATATTATAAAAAATTATATATATATTTTTTTTTTTGTTTTTTTTTTTTTTCTTATTCTACGTATTTATAAACTTGTATGTATAACTTACTATCTAAATGCTGTGGATATCTGTAATTGTTACAACACAAGGAATGTATATTTAAATAACTTACTGTCATAAATATCTCTGTGTATGTAATGTTGATATTCCTTAATAAATAAAATAAAATAAAATTTTTCATTTCACTCACGAGTATCAATTAAATAAATATTAGTTTTATATTGATATTCAATATTTTTAGAGTAAACTTTTATCGATACCTAACATTAAATTTGATTTACACTGTATTTTGTAATATTTATGTAATTATTATCAATGATAATAATACTTGAAGTATTATTCAAATGCCGACATTTACAACCTCGTGGTTCACCGTTAACATAGGCTATTGTATAGTCTTCTAAACTATTGACACTATTGGCAGTTATATAGGCATTTGAAGGTTAATTGACTGATTGTCTGGGAACCTCGACGGGTGTGAATAATGCATATGCAGCTTACATATTATACACACGCAAAAATGGAAGACGAAACAAGTATATTATATATATTATCTAAATCACAAATACTCTTTTTCGATCATTAATATCATTAACGAGCCTTTTGGTCTTGTGGTTAGTGACCCTGACTGCTAATTCAAAGGTCATGGGCTCGCTCCCCACCCAGGATGAATCTTTGTGTGATGAGCATGATTCTTGTTCTGTGTCGGGGTGTAATTTACTTATATTATATATGTATTTAGACATATATAAGTATGTTTATCAATTGTCTGTTTGCTATACTGATTGTAATGAGCTTGTTGGTCCAGTGGTTAGTGACCTTGACTGCTAAGTTAAAGGTCATGGGTTTATCCCCAACCAGGATGAATCTTTGTGTGATGAGCACGATTATTGTTCTGTGTCTGGGTGTAATTTACTTATAATATATGCCATGTCAGTCAAACAAAAGCCTCCCCAAAGAATGGGGGGATATGCCATAATCGCCACACTTGGCAGACGGGTTGGCGATCGCAGTTTGATGGACGTAATTCACAGAAAAACGCTGCTGCCCGTTCTCTGGTAGGTATTCCCTCGGGAGGATTTCTACGCCCCCCACGGGATGAGATGGGGTGGTGATATTCTACGCCGTCACCATACATAATATATATGTATTTAGAAATATATATGCATGTTTATCAATTGTCTGTTTGCTGTACAGGCTCTCTCTAGTTTGGGAACAGAGTGAGTAGCAGTATGTTTTTGTCCCAAGTAATCATTTATTTAGGATTCATATATGATCCGTATCACCTTCAATTGAGCTTCATAATATTGAGCCACTTCAATATTTACTTGTTAAGTTACGAAATAAATATTTGTGAAGGATAATAAAGTTAAATATGCATAAGAAATCAGAATTACAAACGATTGTTACAAACAAGAATTTACACAATTCACGGGCCATCCGCTAGTTGTACGTACCTAGACTTTATATATCTATATTTTCATATTGTTTTTGACCAACTTCAAACAGAAGGAAGTTATCGATTCGACTGTATGTATTTTTTTAATTACTTTCAAGGATCGCGTAGAATATATAACTCGAAAATTTTAAATAAATTAAAAAAATATTGTTATTACCTTTGAGTTCATTTTTTTTTTTGCAAACGAAGGTATCTTAAATAGAGCCTGATAGATGAACTTTACCAATGGAGCTCTTAAACTAAGTACTATTTTATTGATTGGTTAAAATCCAATTGATGTCAACAGAAATAAATTATTTAAAATTCAAGAATAATAAATAAATGAATAAAATAATGGTTTATTTCTCTCTTAAACGCACACACACTGTGATTTTATGTTATTAAACAGGGTTAAGGCATTTATTGAGAAACTGGAGTCTGTACTATTTTCTTATGTGGAATCAATAAATACAAATACTATGCTCCAAACTTGTATCAGAAATTAATCGTCCCTCTTTTTAGTATAGAAATTAATCGTCCGGTGGAAATCGATTGTGCATCCTTTATTAGACCATGGCAGACAATTAAAAAACAAGCTATGCGCACTGGCAGACATGTTTTATACAATTTGGATTTCCTTTAGCCTTGTTCCTAACCTAAGGTCAATTATTCTATAATTTTCCAGTTTTGGGCTTATTATTAATTAATTAATATTAATTTAATTTAACTAAATTTAACACAGTACTGCTTAATATTTCTAGCTTCCGGCACACCCTTCTAAGTGGAGGCTTAGTTAAAGTCGTCTGTACATCAGTGGACACATTATTAGACATTGACGGATCTTTATCACGGAATAGTAAGAGCGGTTTTCGTACTGCAATAGTATCCATGTACATGCCGTCAAGAGATGTTTTTTAAACTTTATAGTTGTTAATTATTTACGGTGATGTAATGTTAATCACAGCTTTAAATTAACGGGATGCATACAGATTTTTGTGGATTTCCATTCACTATATTCATTTTTATTTTGGCTATATTTGAGTATATTGTCAAGATGCATATGAAGTATATTTCTCAGAAACAAAGACGATGGGGGATGAATCAATTACGTTGAACAAATCAAGGTTATTACGATATATAGTACCAATCGTACTCGCTGGCCAAGAGTACGGCAGCGAACGTCCGGCGAACACCAGCACCCTCCACAACCCTTAACTTGCTTTTGTAAAGATATTATAATTATATTATCCTCGGACATTATTCACACACTAAGCAGAGCTTATACTATGGAACCCACGACTTGCGGCGTAAAAGGCAAGCATTTACAGCATCTATCGATTAAGTGTCCCATGTTATCGCGTATTAAAATGCATAAAACGTCCCTATAAACCGTCCCTCTCATTGACCTAGAGATGAGAGGGACGGCTTATACCGTTCTAAGTCGGCACACTGGCAGTAACTTTGTAGTCTTATTTGCAAGCCGGCTTGAGGTGGCTTACCTTTATTGCCCGGCGAGATGAAAGTCCTTACCTGTAAACATCATTTTATAAAAATCTGTATTTTCATTTCATAAAACACGTTTATAACTTTATAAACGTGTTCATAAAGCAGTTGACCACGTTACCGCTAGACCAACGAGGCAGTCGGATAGTATATTACTTAATATACTATCCGACTGCCTCGTTGGTCTAGCGGTAACGTGGTCAACTGCAGAAAATGAGGTCCTGGGTTCAATTCCCGGGTCGGGCCAAAAAGTGATTTTGGGATTTTTCCGTAAAAAGAAATTTCTCAGTATCAGCCTGGAGTCTGGAAGTTGGCTATACCCCCGTGCCTCGGAGAGCACGTAAAGCCGTCGGTCTTGTACCTGACCTCTTTCCGACCGTGTCGTTTATCGCCCCATCGGATCATGAGAGTGATGGAATAGAAAATGCCCCTGTGTTTGCGCACACACTTGAGCACTATAATATGTCCTGCACAATTGGCTAATCTCCATTGAGAATACCCGCCGTGGCCGATATTCGGCCGGGAGGACATCATCATCATACTATCCGACTTAGTTTGCACGCAGCGGCTTGTTGCGTTGTTTGCGACGTAGGCATTTAATTTTGTACACAAGCACCGTATACATAAATGTCAGTATATATGCAGTATTTATCTAATATATACGGCGTGGTAGCCGGATGTTGTACATGTTGACCTCACGAGCCATCATGCTCTGCTCTCGTTTATATTGTAAATCACGACTCATTGTACATTCTAAATGGGTTCTGCATATATCGTGACCGATGCAAAAAATGTGGAATGCAAATATCATTAACCAGTTGGCTACTTATGTTAATATTGTTTTAGACATTTCCGCTTACAAAAAATAAACGCAAAGTCTAATATTTCATATTATTTTATTTATTTATATTATATTTCACGTTATTCAAAAAAAGTACCTGTTTTACTTATTTATTTATCGAATCATCATCATCATCATCATTACAGCTAAATAAGTCCACTGCTGGACAAGCCTCCGTCAAGAATCGTCTTGGGGGGGGATATGCCATAATCGCCACGCTTGGCAGGCGGGTTGGCGATCGCAGTAAGATGGTAATAGTAATCAGAAGGAAGCTGCTGCCCGTCCTCTGGTAGATATTCCCTCGGGTCGACTTCTACGCCCCCCACGGGATGAGATGGGGTGATGATATTCTGATTCTGATATTTGTCGCCGTCACCACACAGCAGATCAGTGAAGTTTATTTATCGAATAGGCAGTGGTTACCCTAGTGTCAGAGTTGTTCAAGCCGCCCAGTAGGCCTTGACATGGCTTAACGAATGTTGCCAAATGGCTACAACCGGGACCGTTAACTTAACGTGCCCCCCGAAGCACGCAGACGCTCCGAAATTAAACCACTTTGGTGGTCACCCATATATGGGCTGACCGCGAACCTTAACCTCGCCTATCTATAATTTGGGGGATATGCCATGGCAGACGAGTTGGCGATCGCAGTATGATGCTCACAGTACACAGAGAGTCGCTGCTGCCCGTTCTCTCGGAAATACACACATCAACAAAGTCTAGGGATACGTTATTTTGAAATCAAACATGGCTTTATTGTTTAAAACCTATTTAGTTTCCTTAAAAAGTTTATTTACAGATTTAAACCTTGTCTATTCTTTATTCAAAATTTAAAAATTAAAATGAGAAACAAATGAAAACACGCAAAGCACAGCGCAATCTTGAGTTGTATCTAATTTCAAGAAGTTGCATTAAAATTTTTTTTGCGTGTTAATTGAAGAAAACCTGATAAATTGTTTTATTTTCTTTTCTCAATTGGTTGTGTAAGCTTTTTAGCGTCATGCCACGCCATCATTTGAGTCGAGATAAAATGTTACGGGCAGTTGGCATGTTACAAAACGGTGCTATTCAACGCGTCGTTGCTGAGTCTCTGGGCACAAGCCAAAATGTGGTATCCAGGCTGTGGTCACGTTATCGCGCTACTGGAGATGTGGCAGAACGGCACACAGGTAGATATCGTGTTACCACTCAGAGACAGGATCGATTTCTCCAAATGACCGCCAGAAGACTACCCAATATCACAGCGATGCAACTAGTGCAAAGGCTCCAGGAGGGTCAGCAGCTGCTGGTGAGCGACCAAACCGTGCGAAGGAGGCTGCATGAAGTTGGTCTTCATGCTCGCAGACCGCTACGAGTCCCAGCGCTGCGACGTGGCAATCGCGTAGGCGACTTTTATGGGCTCAAGAACATTTGACATGGAGTGATCAACAATGGTCATTGGTGCTGTTCACTGATGAGTCCCGCTATGGATTTCATCCAGATTCGAGACGAACACGCGTTTGGAGAACTCCAGGCAGGGTCAGCCGTCTCCGACATCCACAGGAGGTCCACTCTTACCAAGGCGGGACTATTATGGTGTGGGCAGGAATACGAATCGGCGGACGAACCCAACTCATTTGGATTCAGGGCAGCATGACTGCCCATAGATACCGTGAGGAGGTAGTAGAACGTGTCATTGTCCCGCTCAGGGCCCTAACGGGGCAAGAATTTCAGCTCATGCATGACAATGCACCTTCCCATACAGCGCGGCTGGTGAGGGCCGCCCTTCGAGAACACGATGTTCAGGTATTAGATTGGCCTCCACAGTCGCCAGACTTAAACCCAATTGAACACGCCTGGGACATGTTACAGCGAAGAGCATTGAGGGATTTTCCGCCCAACTTGACAACAGAAGAACAACTTTTCGAACATTTAAAAAGAACTTGGGACTGCATACCCCAGCAAGACATTAGACACCTTAATTTTAAGTATGGAAAATCGTTGCCGCTGTGTGATTAATGTTAGAGGAGGAAATACCGATTACTGATTATCAGATTTGGTAAGATTTTTATTCATTTAATTCGATTGAATAATTTTATAAGAATAAAATGTTTTTGTTCACTCAGTAATTTTCTATGGCTTAATTAATTTAAGACTTTTATTAATTAGAAAAACAAAATCGCATCGTGTTGTTAATGTTTAAATATCGGCCATGAAATTATCTTTAATTCTTCCATTTACAGTCATAACAAAATGTTTATAATTTTCTAGATAATCAATGAAATGTTCAATATCCCTAGATTGTGTTGATGTGTGTATACCCTGGGCCGGCTTTTACGCTCCCCCAGGGATGAAATGGGGTGGCGATATTCTATGTCGTCAGCCACATAGCAGTAATATTAGTAACATAGAAGGAAATAGGGCAACAGTTTTAGAGCCTATGCACACCACGTTTTTACGCGCGCTTTTATCCTACAAAGCAGTTTGTTTATATCAATACACACGCGACGCTAACGCGCAACTTTATCGCTATAAACACGCGGAAACGGCGGAGCCTAAACACGTGGCGTGCATAGGCCCTTAGATTTAACATGGCACAGTTATTTAGCCTCTACCTAATTGTAAGCACATTCAAAAATCTGAATCAGAATATTTATTTGTAAAAATGGTTGTAGCTAATCTAAAATCCAATCCTTATAGAAATGGGAAACAAACAAGATATGAGAATGAAGAAGATAAAACATTTCATATACTTTTTTTCACTACTTCAAACTTAAGAATTTTTATTTTTTAACTTTAGATTTAAATTCTATTGTATATATTATATATAGTGTTCGTAGTTAATATTATACGAATAATAAGTAAATACATTTATTATAACCTCAGTGCACCTGCCATAATCTCTCTGCGCTACCCTAAGGTTGACTGGTAGAAAATGGTAGAAAATTAAAGAAATAAATAAACTACGGACCCCTTTCAGTCACATTTTAGACCATGCATCGGAGCGATAAGCATTCAAGTGAAGAAAAAAATGTTAAAATATAAAACCGCAATTTAAACGTGCGCCTGCATCTCCAAATGAACGTATTTAGCCGCAAGCCGTAATAAAATTTTATGCTCTCACGTTTTCTCGTCAGCGATCAATGCAGTTTTTTTACTAATTAATACAATGTTGTGCCTGAATGTGAGTCGGTCTTGGCCGAATTATTTTTAAATGACTCAGAATTTTGTTGGCTCGTGCCAGAAAAAACAGATATTATGTCCGTCCATACAGGTTTATTAAAACGTTTACTAAGTCAAAGGGTACAGCTTGTAGGCATATATGTCAATCACTTCGAGACCTACAAGCTATAGGTTTAAAATAACATAACAAATAATAAAAAAAAAAACATTTCGACGCAAAAACATAAAATAATCTTTTTTTCAAACTTTAATATATATATTTACTACATCAGTAATGTACACGTGTCAAGACCTAAATATATACATAGATCCATAATATAGCCTGTATCTATAAAAGCCAACCATTTCTTTCGTAAATTTCATGTTTTTTTTCGAACTTAGCACGAATACTCATGAATCATGTAAAATGGATAATAAAATGAACTTTATTCAAGACTGGGTATTAACATACACTTGTATTTGTCAAGCTCACAATGCAGTATATAAATATAGTCGAATACAGTATTGAAGTAACAAAAAAAATTGTAGTAGTCCGTCCGTGCAGTCGGTTTTATATATTTTTTTTGAATCCTTAAATAAATAACAAGTAAGTAACTTTTTAAATTGAGTACTACTTTATTAAAATTGAAGATAACGAGTAGTTAACTAGCGCAGAAGGCTCTCAACCAGCTTAATTTAAGCAACTAATTTCTGAGGACACCCTTATGTGGTTCTGGCCAAAGCACAGGGGGCCGCTGAAATCATAAAAAAACGGATTTCTAAATCTTAACACAAAACTTACACGGGATAAACGATCCCCACCGGTCCTAACGTGATAAAATGCTAAATGTTTCATTAAAACCCATTCTACAGTTGCCAATAAAACTGAAATGATACTCGCAAAATCTTTTAATTTCAATGGAACATGGCACAGTAATTTTTTTTAAAAGATGGATATCGCACAATACGTAAGTCCCACATATTACACAAGTCCCTGTACTTCTAGGATTTCGCAAACATTTAATTCGCGGACACAAATCACCGCCAGACTCAAATCAAGTATACAATATTCTAATTGGGGTGTTTGAGGGTGTGCGTTAATTACGTTACATGTTGTATATGGGTCACATAAATAAAAGTTGTCCTGTGCGAAATGCTATACGAAACACGTCATGATAGTGGCAAGGCCAGCTACGCCGCACGCGCAGATGTTTCTACTGCGACATTTTTATATTTTACCATTATTTTTGTTGATATTTTAAACAGACATATTCTAAATAATGTTTTAATCCATATCTCTAAATAATTGATTTTTTTTATTTATTGAGGCGCTCATAGCTAGATGCTCTCACCGGTACGTAAGCGATCGGCGAGGTTAAGTAACTACTCTTGCGATCAGTCAATAGATGGGTGACCACCATTCATCCATCCAAAATTCAAGTGCTTGGCACTTGTCTGTGTAGCATTCTCCATTCTCCACAATGGGTGAACGCCACAGTGGTTTAATTTCTGAACGTCGCGTCGAGGTGCTTCGGAAACTTCGGTTCCGGTTAGACAACAGTCGTTAAGCCATGTCAGAGGCCTACTGGGCGGCTTGAACAACTCTGACACTAGGGTAACCACTGCTCATACGATAAGTAAGTAAGTAATGATTGAAATGCGTTGAAAACTTTGAATCTGAATAAAAAATGATACAAACGTAACAATTATACGTACACTGCCGCATTCTTTTACATCGTAACCGTTTCGATATAAGAAGCCCAACAATTACTTAACTTTGTTTCTGTGGTAAGTCGTGCTCAGCGAAATGGCCGTTCCCGGCTCATAAATACGAATTGACATTAAAAACATAATAACTGTCTTTACACTTCCTTATTACAGGAAATAATTAATGCGATGCATTGAAGATAATAACGGCATGGCATTCCATTTATTTCAGAAATTATAAAACATTAGGAACAGCTATAACTATAAATTGGCGTGGTTGACAAATGCTTGCTTTTGGCGCCGGAGGTCGTGGTTTCAATTCCCATCCAGGACAGATATTTGTGTGCATGAACATGTCTGTTTATCCTGGGTGTAATTATCTATATAAGTATGTATTTACGAAAGAAAAGTAGTATATCAGTTATCTGGTTTCCATTGTACAAGCTCTGAGTTTGTGATTAGATGGCCGGGTGTAACATGTCTGGTTAAAAATTTAACACAAATGAAATATAAAAACAGTTCTTGAAGACTTTTTCTTTTTAACACGCTGTGTTATTATGTGACGAAAACTTTGAACATGATTTTGACCCCCCTCTCACTCGAAATTTGGTATACTTATCAAGGACCTAGGATAATTAAATATTTTAAACAGTTAGACTCGTTATCCTTAATATAAGCGATTTATTGGTACTCTATAACAGGTTAGTGTCTTTCTGTCAAGCAAATGTTTTCAGGTAAATAAAATAACAATTAAAAAAAAATGAAAAACACGCTTTTATAGAAAATTAAACTAAAAACACCACTCACCTTCGACGTAAACAAAGGCGCGGGTTGAGTTAGCGTTAGCGGGCAGTAACTACTGTAAAATAAAATAAATGTATTTTCGTCGTGGGCACAAGTTAGTGTAAAATAAAATTTACATACTTATTAGATGTATAAAAGCACATTTTTTTAATATTTACCTTAACTTCGAACTCCCGTTAATAATTATACTGTTTAAACTCTGTTTATCCGATTTCAAATAAACTATATTATTTTTATTAAAAAAAAATGTAGAATGTAAGTAATCGTTGCAATCCTATTAAACTATAATTTAGATTTCCTATAATCATCCTATGCTCCTAGCATCGATATCGACCTCGCAACAATGCGGACACCGTTCCTATTTTCGTTGGAGGTTTATGCAGGTAGGTACCCACATACCGTAGTACTCAAAGTTCAAGCTTAACCAAAGAATTCGTGTGTAGCACAAAATGTCAGACAAAGGTCGTTGGGATGTTCGGGTACTATTGTCGTAATGTACACCTTTGCCACAGTATAAATAAACATCATACAGTATGACTTAATTATACTTTATGCAGTCTAAGTCATGTTGTACAACATTTATTTAATCTACTTAAACTGCATACAATTACATAAAACATATTGAAGCATTAATAATTAATATCACTACCTCGTTGCTCTAGCACTAGCGTGTTGTCAGTTCCCGTGTTCAAATCCCGGGTTGGGTCAAAACAGAGATTTTGGGATTTTTGTTGAAAGGAAATTTTCCCAGTATCAGCCTGAAGACTGGAAGTTGACAGTACTACACGCTCTTACTTTGGAGAGTACGTAAGTGCATCGGTCCTGTACCTGGACTCGTTCCGGTCGTCCCCTCGGATCATGAGAGCGATGGCATAGAAACACCTCTGTTTGCGCATATACTTGTGCACTGTAAATATGTCCCGTTTCCATTGAGACTGGCCGCCATTATCAAAGTTAGACCTGGACCCGGCGTTTCCTTGATGTGCTAATTAATATACACCGAAATAGGGTCAAACATAATGAGTGGATTTATATAATTACATGCCGATACGAAAATTCAGAAAAACAACAGCTTTATAAACAATAAACTACGTTAAATTTTAAAATACTGGTTTTGTTAAAATTTGATTCAGATATAACCAGAAATTCGGCCTTAGCACTAGATTATCAGTAACATTTTGATGAAGTTTCCTATCTGTTTAGTTACTGTAAATTGTTGCACCCTGGGTATTAGAATAATCTCGTGACTCGTCGTAGAACAATCAAGATCCACAGATTAAAACTTTATTATGCAGTTACCCGATCCAACATTTCTTGTAATTGACTGACGGGTATCTATCGTTCCTGTCGTCATTTTCCCAAGAGGCTAATAGGAAGGGGCCCAACAATAAAGTGCTTAAAGGATTCTGTAGCGACTGTGATAAGACGGGTGTTGCAGCATCCATAGGCTGGAGGCCGTTGACTGTCCTCTTGGTCTAGTATTAGTGACCTTGACTGCTAAACCAGAGATCGTGGGTTTGATCCCCACCCAGGAAAAATCTTTTTGTGATAAACACGATTATTTGTTCCATGTATGGGTTAATTTATCTATAATTGTATGTATGTATCTAGAAATATATAAGTATGTTTATCAATTGTCTGTCTACTACAGGCTCTGCCTAATACGGCATTAGATGGAAGTGTATTAGTGGTCCCAAGATATTTATTTATGTCTGCCGATCGCCGATGCCGTGATACAATTAACCAGCAAAGAGTCTGAGGACTTAAAGTTATAAGTTATTGAAAACATGACCTGGATTGATGATTTACCTACTTGGAGATAATTTTAAAATAATTGAACGTATTTTTTTTGTATGTATGTGCAACGCGATTTCATCATTGATTGTTTTTTTTGTCTCCCTATATCGGTTCCCTTTGCAAAAAAGAAAAGCACTTATTCTTATTCTTTATTGTACACAGAAAATAAACATTTTATACATGTGTATTTGTAAATTAATGTACAAGGGCGAACTTAACTCATTGATGAGTTTTCTTCCAGCAAACCACTGACAGAGGGAGATTTGTAAAAGAAGGGTAAAAACAGTGTACAACATCAAAAGAAAAATAAAATTAAGTGATGCTAATTGCTACTACCAACTGGTAGAAATAGGTATATATCTACATACTAATACATACTTATAATACAGTCGCACATGGAGCGCAGCGGTTAGGACAGTCACCTAGTCACTTCGTGTTACGGGTTGGATTTCTACACAGGTAAACTATTTGTGTGACTCCTAAATAGTTGTCCCGGATACAGATAGATACAGACGCCAGCACATCCAGCTACCCCAACCTGTCAAATTTATTTTATAGATTTCAACTTTATCACATAAGCGTAAGGTTCACTTTCTATTGGGGAAATTTGAGAGATTGGGGTCGCTTGATGTGCTGACGTCTGTAATTTATGTCCATCAATTATATGTTTGTAAAGTACCCCGCGACACATGTATTAATTTCCCTAGTTCGGGTGTACTATAAACAAAAAATAATAAAAATAATCAAACAACAAAAGTTTAATTCTACAAGATTCATACGGAACCCCGAAAGTGTAATAACTAAAATGGCAGTTCGATAGTTACCTTCATAAATTCATGTTTCAAAGTCAATGTCATGTTCAAGTGGTTCTATTAATTAAAGTATGTACCTAGTTTAAACAAGTTTGTTAGTGACGGCGCTTGCGTCCTCTCTTAGCTTTAGAACCTTCACCAATAATTTATGTTTCCTTGGTAATTTCTTGCTAATTTGTTTACGCATATTTACACAAGGTGAGCGAGGGATAGCGAAGCTTACCTATATCATTATCCATCTTAACATCATAGCATTGGAATCTTAAATAGGGCTGTCGCCTATACTTTATCAATGTTTATAATTAAATTATTCAACCTTTAAAATGTTTATAAATCATTTGCTGTTAAATTGGGCTGAATTGTCACTTCATATCAAACAATGACATTAAAATTATCTAACACAAATATGTTTGATTATTTATTAATTCCTCTAGTAATAGTTGGGCTTGAGTCCTCTGTAAGCTTTGGAATCTACCTCATGTAATTTACGTTTGTGAGTGCCTTGCTATTTTTTGTACGCATGTTTTAACAATTAAATCGAAAGATAGTTTTAAGGGTTCCGTAGCCAAATGGCTAAAAACGGAACCCTTATAGATTCGTCATGTCTGTCTGTCTGTCCGTCCGTATGTCACAGCCACTTTTTTCCGAAACTATAAGAGCTGTATTGTTGAAACTAGGTAAGTAGATTTATTCTGTGAACCGCATTAAGGTTTTCACACAAAAATAGAAAAAGAATAATAATTTTCGGGGTTCCCCGTACATAGAACTGAAACTCAAAAAAAAAATTTCATCGTACCCATACAGTATCTATGGATAGGTCTCCAAAAATATATTGAGGTTCCTAATATCATTTTTTTCTATACTGAATAGTTTGCGCGAGAGACACTTCCAAAGTGGAAAAATGAGTGCCCCCCTCCCCCCTGTACATTACCATGTAAACTAACAAAGGAAATTGGTTTAAACGAGATCTAGTAAGTAGTTTTTTTTAATGGGTCATAAATCGTAATCCGCAATTTACCTTTCATTTAATCAACTGAAATACTTGCTGCTGCGGAACCCTTCATGGGCGAGTCCGATTCGCACTTGGCCGGTTTTACGCCTACACTTGGACCAAATTTTGTTTATAATGTTTGTGTTATCAAATTTTTATAACAATATTATATAACAATTTCTCTCAGTGCTACTGAGAGAAATTGTCTCTTCGTTGATACGAAGAGACAATTTCTAAAAAAATTCTAAACAAAATTACAAATAAAATTAAAAATTACCCAACAATGTATAAAGAGTTCGAAAAAAACCCCGAAGTATAAAGACAAAAGTTGTACACAATGCCCAAGTATAGACTTAATTACCACCACCGACTGAAAACTAAAATATCTCGAACAGTTGGATGAATATTTGAAAGTAATTTAAATTTACACTACCAATTTGGTGTTTGTTTGGAATTGTAAAATCAAGGAAGATTACCGGACGTCCTCAAAAATATTTAAATCACGCCTTCTAGTCATATATGAGATAAGCTTTTATAAATTAGATAATTGGTATCATATTTTGAGATATTTGCACATCATCGAATTAATAAAAAAACTTCTGTTCGTGTTTTCTGCATCATGGGTGTACTCATATTTCATGCAAAAAACATGGTATCAGAATATTACATAATTAATTGAATTCAGCTCATGGGCTATATACCTACAATTATACTTGTCAAATAGATTATATAGCTTGACACTTTTTGTTAATCTGATGACGTGCAAATATCTCAACATATGACACAAATCATCTCATTTATAAAAACTTATCTTATATATGACTAGGAGGCGAGATTTTAGATTCTAGTGGCCTTCTTTGGTACTTCATAATTACTTTTTTAAATATATAGAAACCACTTAAACTGTGGTTATTAAATCGAATAATTAAGGTTATAATCCGGCAGGAACTAAATTTGTCATAAAGAAAATAAAGATTTAAGTCGGTCCACAAACGCCTAATTAATGAAATAATAACATATATACGAATAACATGCAATCAAATTGAGATCTTCCGTTTTAGAACTACTGTTTAAAATAAACGTTACTTAAAATAAGGTTATAATCTGATGTGAAAACATATAATGGGACCAGTCCGCAAGCATTCTCTATAGAATTATCAAAGTTGGTTCTAAAACAAACATGTAAAACTTAAATAAAAAAAAAACATCAAAGTTGGTTAATAAACTTAATCGAAAACATTGTTTTTAATCAAAAATATTCTCAAGTGATGGCGAAAGATGTGTCATAATAGCAATTAAATTGCCAATTTGTGTTTAGTGTCGCTGATACCTCGATATTTATTTCAATTGAATAGCCATTATGGCATGAATTTTATTATTTCTTGATTTCTACCCGTGAAGTAATGAAAGTACGGGTTTTGTTGGGATATTTTTACGACTAAATCTCCGCCTTGATGCATTCCGGGATGTATCAAGACGGAGTTTTAGTCGTAAAACTATCCCAAAAAATACTGTTATTAAACTTGGAAATTACTTACTAAAATTGCATGTTGTTGGATTGCAGCCCTATGTTAGATTTATTCTAGTATATATTGTAATTAATTAAACAACTTTATTGCAACACAAAGAAACAACTTTCCGTATTTTCCATACTTGAGTTATGCTATTAAATTTGTACTACCTGGTTGATTTTCAACCTGTTCAACCGTAATACCGTCTTAGGTTCCCGGATTGATTCAAACAGCGCAGCGTTATACCCCTTGGACTCACGAGTGTATTTTACATGTTATTATTATAATTGTCATTTTAATTACAAGCATGGTTATGTTACAATACCAAAGCTATATTTGTCAAATTCAGAGCCTTGACTTTACATGATTCGAAGGCTGATCGGTCTACCACTGGTAATGTAGTGAAATATTCTTTATCTTATATTCCATCATATTAGCCGAAAAACATCCACGGTTGGAGTAAAGCCTCCCATGCTGATCGCATCCACTGGATTCTCGCGTACCTTGCAAGAGGAAATCTTCCGGGTGGTGGTTGCCATTCGATAACCTTATGTGCCCCACCCACTGCTACTACGCCTTAGGCAATCACTGAGTGGAGTATTATTTTAACTGAATTTGTTATATCAATTTACTAGCAACAGTCAACAGTTTGCTACCAAGTACAAAGTCGTAAGATCTGCGCCAAGTCTTTCTGTAGTCGTAATCTTATAAAGGAATGGAGATGCCTGATCCATCTCTATTATTTAATAATGTACTAGTATTTGCAGTTTAATAAATGCTTTTTCTGCGTTCAGATGTATTATATCAAATAATGTCATGTTATATTTATTTGTTTGACGTCAATTAATTACTTTATCAACGCGATTCAATAAATATTTAATCATTAATTCGCAGATCAAAGTCCGAAACTAACGTAAACAATAACAAATTAATTCATAAACATTAATCGCATCAACATAAATACAAACATGCCATAATTTGGTTTGTTTCTTAAGTTTCTTCTGTAAACTAAGGACAGCATTTAATAATAATACTATCCTGGGACATTATTTACACACGGCCATCTGATCCCAAACTAAGCAGAGCTTGTACTATGGAAACCAGATAACTGATATACTACATATACCTACTAATTCTCTTTTGTAAATACATCCTTATACAGATAATTACACCCAGACTCAGGACAAACAGACATGTTCATGCACACAAATACATATCCTGTGTGGGAATCGAACTCACGACCTCCGGCGTGAAAAGCAAGCATTTGCCAACTACGCCAACAGGCCCATCACAAATTATAAACGAATCTCAACTCTGAAGTAATTTTAACGTTTACAATGGACGAGTGTCTGTTTAACACAAAGCAGGTTGCCATAATACAGACCTTACCTAGTTTGGGGCAGTGTATTAGTTATATATGAACATTGTTAACAGGTATTAACGCGACTAACCGTATTGTTAATTTCCCGACGTTTCGACCAAGTTCCATTGGTCGTGGTAGGTTAGTCGCGTTAATACCTGTTAACAATGTTCATATATAATTATGATACGCGAAAGTTTAAAAGTGTATAGTGTATTAGTTGTCCCAAAATATTTATTTAATTTGTACCTTGTTGTGTTGACGTTATCTTTCACAAAGTTGTGGAACTTGCGTAATGATTATGCATTTAAATTCATATTACGAATAAACAAAAGACTAATTTTCCATTGTATAGTTTCTTTTTCAATTGTAAGCTGTAATACTACTTGAAAAGTACAATTGTTTACTTTTATTTTCACATAAATCCACGCACAAATATTTTGAGAGAGAGAGTATGAGTAGAGTAGTGAGTAGTAGTAGTATACTGTATTGGTTCACTTCACGGCAATGGCCTACAAATGCCGTCATGGCTGCGAAATTTAAGGACAGATTTTTATTTAAGCTTATAAATTACCGAAGTAATAATTAAATTTTGGATTAAACGTCATCAAACTGAGGTGGAGGGCTTGGCCTCTGAAATACAATGTTTGTATTACTTACCTCGGAAACCAGACCTACACGAAGGGTTATGTACTTGTTATCCTCATAAAACGTATCATACCATAATAGCCTACGTCTATAGTAGGTACTCATATAAATTAAACCAGCGCAAGTTGATCTTTTGGAACGTTCTTATGAGTCATTGTAAGAAAAGTTAATTGTTCAGGAAAGCCAATTGCACTCTCCGTACCGTACACCTAAAGTATCTAGGCACGCGGTCAGTCTATTGGGTGACCGTCAAAGTGAGTTAATTTCTGAGCGTATCTGTGCTTATGAGTGCACGTTAAGTTACCGGTCCCGGTTGTCTTTCTTAGACAACAGTCGTTAAGCCATGTCAGAGGCCAAGTGGGCATTGTTAAAAAAAATTCATATTAAATCATATTACCTACATATAAAAAAACCCTCCCAACGTGTTAATAAATTTGAAGCGAAATCTCCAAAGAATGAATTAGATTAAAAACAAATTTTGATGCGCATAGTAAAATAATAATCGCGCATTACCAGAAAATGGAAACTCCGGCGCAGCTTCCGATTACATAAATTTCGTAACAACACATTCTAGTCCGAGAGTTAGTGAATATTTGACTTTTGACATTGTCATCTATTTTATGTTTTAAATGTTTTTTATTCTGTGTCATTGAGTATTGATTGCGATATATTGCGACATACTGACATACTAGAAACGTGGACATCAATATGAACATTGTACTTATAATGCCAGATTACCATTCTATTTACCAGTTCAAGTATGATCGGTTTCAATCGTAAGCGCAATCATCTTGACTACATCGGTAATATCACGATTTATTCTTAAAGATGAGTCTGTGTTTGTAAATTTAAAATATTACGATATAGGTACATACATACTGCGATTAGAGACTAATTTCCGACTAATTTCCAGTATAAGCTGATCTCACGTTGTATAGGATTTCCATACAATGAGAGGTCAGCTTATATTGGAAGTGTGTAGCTTGATATGTAGCCGTGTGTACATAGTTTATCGCCATAAGAGCCTGTGCACGCGCGGCGTAGGCGGCGCGTTTTTACCCTACAGTGCAATTTGTTTTTGTTTCTGTCGATACAGCGATGCTAACGCGCCTGTGTATCGCTACAAACGCGCTTAAAATCGTGGTGTGCTTTTCACGCCAGAGGTCGTGGGTTCGATTCCCACCCAGGACAGATATTTGCGTGCATGAACATGTCTGTTTGTCCTGAGTCTGGGTGTAATTATTTATAAAGTGTGTATATACAAAAGAAAAGTAGTATCTATACATATAATAAAATCGTAGGAAAGTCAAAACTGTACATTGAATATTTTTTAAAGGATACTTGGGGGGTGATCTACAATCGATATCGAAGCCAAAAATATAGTTTTTAGAATTTTTGTCTGTATGTATGTCCGGGCTAAACTCAAAAAGTACTGCATGGATACTAAGAAGGCGGGTCAACATAGAGTCATATTATCACGCTATCAACTACGGGAGAGGAGCTGTGATAATTTATAAAATTGAACGCGGGTAAAACCGCGGGGCACAGCCAGTATGTAATATATCAGTTATTTCTATATATATTGGTTTCCATAGTACAAGCTCTGCTTAGTTTGGGATCAGATGGTCGTGTGTGAATAATGTTCCCAGATATTATTATTATTCTATATAATAAGATACTAAAAGATAATAGAACTTAAACGACGATGTGGTGATCACCTTTTGATGCTTACTGTACCAATGACATGCCATCGTCGCGTGCCATAGCTTGATGAATGATATCAATGGCTGCCTAAACTGTTATTAAGTGGATATTAATAAAGATAATAATCGGAAAGTTATCGCGATGTTAATCATGTATGGCATGGGTATGGCACAGTTGCTGGTTGTCAACATGTCGCCGTTTCCCGTTGTGATATACTGCGGCCACAAGATAAATGTCTTCCCAACGCAATACCGGCTTAATTATTATAATTCACACATTATACCACATCATTAGAATCTCCATCAATTTATTGGTTTTACGTAACACCTCACTGTTTAGCTTATTATTTATTCGTTTTGATTATTGAACGTGGCACACAAATGATTCGGTGGGTTGATGTCATAATATTGTAGGTATCTACAAAGTATTATGTTCTGATATGTTAATTGATTAGGTACGAATTATGTGTTTTAAACTTTATGCAGACATGGATCAATCTGATCTTGTGGCTCCATAGTTAAAATAGTTTACTGTAAGGTTACATAAATATTGTTGATGTGAAACATCTATAGCCGCACGTAAAACAGATTTCTGGCGTGGCGACGCATGCCGTGGCGCATGCGCAATCGACTTTTGATGTGGAACATCTATAGCCGCACGTAAAACAGATTTCTGGCGTGGCGACGCATGCCGTGACGCATGCGCAATCGACTTTTTATTTTATCATTATGACATATTTAGTTCCTATCACATTATGTTCTTTTCTGCATATTACTTTTACAAAATAATGTCTATGTTTCACATCTGCCAGGCGTCCCGTGATTGCTCACATTTTTATTTAGATTAATTATTTGAAACAAAACATATGTAGACGCCAGCACATCAAGCTACCCCACCCCAATCTGTCAAATTTCACCAATTAAAAGTGAATCTTATGCTTATGTGATAAAGTAGAAAATCTATAAAAGAAATTTGACAGATTGGGGTAGCTGGATGTGCTGGTGTCTGTACATACACGTTGGTGTTTGTTTTCTCCAAGTTCGATATAATACATATGCGTTGAAGGAAACCAATCGTCGGTAGATGGGCAACACTGGCGAAGAGAGCGAGGATGAGGGTGAAAGGTCCGTGGATTGGAGAGATGGAGGCAAGGTTGTTGACGGACTAAGAAGATTATAAGGAAATAAAGTTCTCAAATTTGTGTCTTACTTATCCCTAGATTGTAATTAACCTTTTACAGCTCAGAATTGATATTAGAACCTATCTAAGTAAGCATACATTTACAGCACAAAGAGTAGAATGAGATGTCGAATTAAGTCCTTCGCGTAACCTTACACAACAAATATCTCTGCAAGCATATTAGAATAGATGGGTGTGTATTAAAGAAGATTTAAGGACTACGGAAATTTTACCACCTGTAGGAAGAAAGCCAAAAATTTGAAAGGAACACAGAAATTAATTATTCACCAAGAGTTGTAGTGCTTGCGGGGGCTATATTTTGACAAAATCATTACCTATTTACAAATCAACAGTGTAATTAAAACGTCCTTGACTTATATCTCTATTTTGTAATTAGGTACATTCATTTATTTTGTAAGTATATAATTATATCAGTAGACTGTTCATCTTAAAGTCTTCCTTTCACCTACTTGCAATGGCGTAGTGCCATTATAATATGATTTCTCTCGGCTAAGTTTTATTGAGTATTTCACTATTTTTACGGTATGTTTCTAGCAATAGCGGCAAACATCAGCTGTGATCGGGTGATTTATTCCATTTAATTTAACCGAATAAGGGTATGTCAGTCTGTCAGTCAATTGTCATCAGATCTAAAGAAAAGTCAAGTTTTCTCGCAACTAATCATCCTTTTCTACATTAGAGAATAATATTAGCGAATGCATAAATTAAAATACTTCGTATTCTGGTAATTTTACATTTTACCAATGGTTTCTTCTAATCTTTTTGACTGCCTAGTGGTAGCATTTTTAACTATTGTCTTGATCCCGGGTTAGTCTAAAATGTATTACTGGAATTCTTTTGTCCATAAGAACACTCATTAGCACATGGGACACTGAGTGTTACTAGGCGTATAACAACGCCGGCTTTCAAACATTGACGATTTTATACTCTCGTACTTTGGAGAGGCGGTGGTGTCAAATATCGTGCTATTTGACACCACCGATAAAACAGTGTAAACTGATAGAGTTTCTCGGTGATTGAGTGAATAGAAATGTCTTTGCTTCCACAGTTGTACACTACATATAATATGTTTAGTATTGTTGACTAAAATTTGGCCAGGAAAACACACACACATCTATTATCAACTTACCAGTAATAGTAGATTATATACAGCTGATACAGAATTTGATTACACTACAAAATGAAAACTCAGTGTTGCGCACCATGGGTTTGAACTTGAGACCACCCGTTAAATCACTAGGCTATGTCTTACTTGATAACAAAGAAACAGCTCAATATAACCAGCATAAATCACTTACCAATAATTTATTTGAATGCATTTTAATCCAGCAATTGGTTTAAACTACAGTTTTAAATACATAGGTTTAACCTATCTTGTCGGCTTTTGTACGATTGGTTTAATTTTCGCCACTGCTACTCACTATCGTAGCATCATTAAAATAAAAGTAAATCTTGATTTCGAGTAATTTATTGTTCTGTACATTAAAATGTCTTCATTATATATCTATTGTGTAACTATGCGGAAAGATTGCACCCTTTATTAGATAATTTACTATACTTATAGTTTAAGCAACTTATATTTATCATTAAGATCTTTCATAGTGATTAGAGCTATTCATACCTATCTGTAGAATACTATTTTTATTTGAAAATAAAATAATTAGTTTATTATATTATGATCAATATTTTAGATATACTCATATAAGTAAATCTAAAATCACATATTTGAAATTATTTATTTTTTTACTCTTTTCTTTTTAGTTATAAAGGTAGTTTCTATATTTTTTTTGTTTTGATGTTATTTTAAATTTAATAGTTATTTTCATTTTCAAATTCGAATATTACTGACTATTAAATAAAAGAGAGAGACAAACCCAAAACGTAACCGTTTGAGTTTTATAATTATTATACCGTGACCGGACGACCGGACCAACGGATACGAACCAGCTACTCAAGAATCTCCGAAATATACCATTGGACCAATTCAACAATGACTTGGAGCGCATAAATTGGAACCTACTTATTACAACTCAAAACGTAAACGATATGGTAACGTACCTCCATGTAAATCTCTTAATTTTATTTGAGAAATATGCTCCTTTAAAGTGTCGTACCATAAAAGAAAGATCATATCCCTGGATAACCAGTAATATTAAACTTATGATGTACCTTCGGGATCAGGCTCGCACACAATATTTGAAAACAAAAGCGGAAGTCAAAAAAAAATACTACGGAGAACTTAAGCAACTAGTTATTAAATCTTTATACTTGGAAAAAACTGCCTTTTTTGAACATCATATTAACAAGAACATTAATACCCCTAGAATTCTTTGGAAAAATCTCAAATCTTCACTATTACCCCCTAAACATACCAGTGAACTACCTTCACATTTCAATGACCCAAATCAAATTCATGCTCATTTTTTAAACGTCCCCGGGAATTCAGAAATAGCAATATCACTTTTAACCTTTTATGAATTTAATAAATTTTGTAATAACAGTTTCTCTCTTAAAATGATTGATCAGTTTTATATTTCTAGGGTACTCAACAACCTTAAATCGAACGCCGAGGGTTGTGATCAAATCACACGAGAAATGTTTCTTTTAAGTTTACCTCAAACACTGAATCTCATCACGTCCATTATTAACACGTCCATTTCAACATCAACCTTCCCAGATATCTGGAAAAAAGCCATCGTAAGACCTATACCGAAAAAGCCCAACCCAATCAACATAACAGATCTAAGACCTATAAGTATATTGCCTTTCCTTTCTAAAATACTGGAAAAGGTGGTTAATATTCAATTAACTGATCACGTAAGAACCAGCAATATATTACCTGAAGCACAATCTGGCTTTAGAAATGGTTATAGTACAGCAACGGCGTTATTAGATGTGACAGATAATATCCTTGCTGCCCAAGATGATGGCATGTGTACGTTATTGGTATTGCTGGATTTCTCTAGGGCGTTTGATTCAATAAATATAACACTGTTACTTTCCAAAATGACTTATTACGGTTTCGATCATAGTACTATAAAGTGGTTTGACAGTTATCTAAGTAACCGTACCCAATGTGTCGAAATCACCGACGCTAATGGATTTAAGTATCTATCTGACATGGCTCGTCTGAATAAGGGCGTACCCCAGGGATCAATACTGGCACCAGTTAGTTGGCAACACTGCCCAATACAAGTGCACTCCGTAAATAAATATTAAAATAAATTTGTGATAATCAGTAATTTACGATTAATGTGAATAAATAGATACCTACTGTTACTAAGCCGAAGTGAAAACGTTTGCAACGCGAAGTGATAACCATTGACTTAATTAAACTCATAAACAGTGGCCGTACCGAAGAACAGCAGCCGTTTTCGATGTGCTTTTCACTATAATATGATTATATCACACGGATTTCAACCTGAATAAAACTGTTATAGTGTTATCGTACCCACGGAGTTACTACAAATATACCAAAATATACGCAAAAGGTGCTGGAAGAAAAAACACCGAGTCATAAAGCCGTTGACATAAATATTGTAAACAAACATTCAACAGCCGGCCGTTCGCCCCTCTCAAACTATCGGATGCGTTCCATAGTCGGTAAGATCGGATACGTTCCATAAACCGTCGTTCTAACGAACGCTTTTTCAACGCTGCGTTAAAAAACAGCTGACACGATATTATTTATTTATTCTTAAATAATAGTTTTGGTATCGGAATCGCTTACATTTAGCACTGCACTAAACGAAGATCGCTATCTGCTTTACAATATGGATGAATTAAATATTAATACGCGTCGAAGAAGGGCGCAATCTTATGACCTATCAAGAGAAACATTAGACGAATTGAATTCATCAACCTTATTTGACTCCACTATACATAGTCTTCCAAATAATTCAATAGATAATTACGAAGTCATAGACTTAAAATTGCAAATGGAAAAAATTAAGGAAGATTTGAATGCGGCACACAGAGAGATAGAAAATTTACTTATGGAAAATAAAAATCTTAAAGAATCCGTAATGCTAAATAATAAAAAAATTGAGGTTTTAAAGAAAACTTCTATTATTACAGCAACACCAACAAAAAACAAAAAAATTGCGTCAAAAAAGACACCAAATAAGCAAATTAAATGTGACCACATCAAAATAACCGACACCAACGAGCTAATAAATACTGCAAAAGGCAAATCTAACAGAACCTCTGAAAGGAAAACACCTCAAATAAAACCAGTTGATAAGAAAATCGCGGAAAACCAAAACCTGACACAAAAAACACAAAATAAAAATAACACAACGCTAGATGATGCTGTATTTGTAAATAACAATACAAAAAAAGTTACTTCGACAACCATACCATTAAATAATAAAAGGATTTCAGAACAAAAAAATGAACATAATAGCGTGCATCATAAACCAAAAATCTGTATTATTAGCAGCAACAAAAGAAACCACATATTATCAATGGCAGAAGAAACTTTTCCCGATGCAAAAATTTGTCACTATTGGACTCCAAACTGTGGAATTCGACAACTAATTAGTAATCTACATAGTAAGTTACTTAACTTCAGCTTAAAAGACTATTGTATAATCATGATTGGACACAATGATTTTATTAATACCAATGATTATTTTAATTTAATTCTTAATATAAGAGAAACAATGTCAGCTATACAACACACAAATATTATAATCTGTCTACCAACGTACAAATATGACTATCTTAGTGTTATGTTTAACTGTAGAATTGAATGCTTCAATAACCTCTTGTACCTCGATAACAATATTCATAAATACGCCATGTTATATGATTCTAACCATGACCTACCATGCGATTACACCATGTTTTCAAAAAAAGATGGTATACTCAATAACTATGGTATGAGAAATATTTTTAACAACCTATTTTATTATATTGACGTATATAAAAACAATACATTTTACAAAGGCATGGCATGTTCAAATAAAATCGCTTGTAATAGAGAGAGAGAGAAATCGAGGAAAACTATAATTGTAATGTCGATGAAGATTTTTTTCGTCAGCAAAAGCCTAAACATACTTCACCAAAATATTGCGGGCCTATTGTCTAAGTTTGATATACTCTCTATTTGTCTTGATGACCTATCTATTAAGGAAAAAACTGTAGATGTACTATGCCTTACCGAACATTTTATGCCAACGGGCTATGAATCTCTACTTAACATTCCTAATTATGAACTAGCTGCTTGTTATAGTAGATCAATTAGCAAAAGAGGTGGAGCATGTATATTAGTTAGAAAGGGACATAAATATAAAGAGCTATCCAAGATTGCTCAATTTTCACATATGGGTATATTTGAATGCTGTGCTATAGAACTTCTTAACTATAAAATAGGCATCGTATGTGTGTACAGAACTCCAAAAGCAGACCAATTGTCATTATTCTTTCAAAAGTTTGAAGAGCTATTGAGAGAAATAAACAAAGAAAAATTAACTAATATAATAATAGCGGGTGATTTTAACATAGACGTATTGAAAACTAATAGTGTTAGCATGGATTTTAAATGTATTCTCCTAAGCTATAATTTTCGATTAGCTTTAGAACAACCTACGCGTCTAAAAAGTCAAACATGTATAGATAATGTTGCTCATAATTTCAATAAGGTTTGCAAAACAGAAATAATTGAGTATGCTTTATCTGACCACACCGCCCAGCTACTACAATGCCCAGTGAACAATAAATGCATTCTCAAATATTGGAGGAAAACGCGAAGAGATTTCTCCAAGGAAAATATAACAAAATTTGAAGATTGCTTAATAAATATATCTTTTAGTGATATCTATGAAACAAATGACCCTAACATAGCTTATAATTTGTTCATAAATCAATTTAAGCTTTTTTATGACCTTTGTTTCCCTTACCAACGCATAACGGTGCACGTCCATAAGAAACCGAAATGGATATCCTGTGGCATTAAAACCTGTAGCAAACGGAAGCGTCAACTCTTATGGAATTATCGAATCAAACGCACTAAAGTGAGTCTAAGTCACTACATAAAATATGGAAAATTATTAAAAAAGATAATTCACTTAACAAAACGTGCCCAAAATTGTTACAAAATTAAAACGTCTGATAATAAAAATAAAACCACATGGCAAATTATAAACAATTCAAAACAAAATGTACCTAAAGATACCATAAACAGAATAAATATTGACAATAAACAAATAACTAACCCATTGACTATAGCAAATAAATTTAATGACCATTTTATTGACAAAGTCATACCTGTACACGGCTCAAAAACACAACCTACACTAAACATAAACAACAAGAGAGACTCGATGTTTATGAACCCAAGCATACCATTAGATATCCTAAGCATTATTAATAATCTTAAAAACACAAATTCAGTGGGTCAAGATGAGATCAGTACCAAAATAATTAAATCTGTAGGATATCTTATATGCCGCCACATAAGCCACATTGTAAATTTATGTGTCATCAATGGTGTCTTTCCAGAGAGCTTGAAAGTATCAATAATAAAACCATTACATAAAAAGAATTCTAAGGAACTAATGCAGAATTATAGACCAATAGCACTCCTTTCAGTTATGTCAAAAATATTTGAAAAATATGTTTATAATCAAATGTATGCATACTTAGAGAAAAATAAAGTGCTCTGCAATGAACAAAAAGGTTTTAGACAGAATATGACTATAAATATGGCTATTTTTGACTTTCTACGGAATATTATGATAAACATAGACAATAGGAAACCTATTGCGGCCGTGTATTGTGACATGACGCAAGCTTTTGATTACGTTGACCACATCATACTATTGAATAAGCTTGAACGTTACGGTATAAGGGGAAACATTCTAAAACTACTTGAGTCCTATCTTTCAAATAGAAAACAAATAGTGTCAATCGCAAAAATAGATAAAACCACTAAAACTGAAATAAAATATATATCGAAACAGCGTAAAATTAAATTTGGAGTCCCCCAGGGAAGCGTCCTCGGACCACTTCTTTTTATCATATACATAAATGACTTACCTAAATCAATTGACCAACCTATGACACTTTTTGCTGACGACAGCACAATAACTATAAAATGTAACGACTTAGAAGCTTACGAATATGACATTAATAATTCTATAACATCAATAATTTCTTGGTTAATTAATAATAATTTAAAAATAAATCTAAATAAAACTAATATCATGCACTTTAGTCAAAGAATGGAAACTTCATCTGACATGAATATAAAATATAATGACATAAAAATTCAAGAGGTAGGCAATACTAAATTTCTTGGTCTTAATATTGATAAAAAACTGAACTGGAAATCCCATATTGATATTGTATGTAAACGGATAAGTAAATCATCCTATGCACTCTACAAACTGGCCCCTACTGTTAGTACTGAAGCGTTAATCAGTGCTTACCATGGGCTAGTAGCCTCCATATTAAGGTATGGCATAATTTTTTGGGGAAACTCAACGGATAAGGATCTAGCTTTCAGAGTACAAAAACGCTGTATTAGAGCCATGTTTGGACTTAAAGTCACTGATAGTTGTAAGCCTCTGTTTATTAAACACAACATACTCACGCTGCCTAGTTTATACATCTTAGAGACTTGTATATTTGTTAAAACAAACCCTGGACTTTTCCCTCGGGTGTCAGATTTTGTCGTCCGAAACAGACGAGATAATAATAGATTATGTATGCACAGCGCTAGAACTGCCCATATGGGAAAAAGTATACTTTGTATGGCACCTAAATTATACAATAAATTACCAAAAGACTACAGGGATATGAGTGTCATTTCATTTAAAAATAAATTAAAACAGGTATTAGGAAATAAGGCGTATTATAATATAAATGATTTTTTAACAGATAAATTATAAATTGTTTTGACTGTTATTTAATGACTACTGTAGAATTATTATTATTGTTTTATATATATTGACATACTAGTAGCTTATTATTATCATGAAATGATGTTATTATTATTCTCAAAAGTTTTGACATCCATAATCCCTATATAATTTCTACTTAAATATTCATAAATGCTGATGGGTTAACTTGCATGTCCTGATTTGTACACCTATTAAGGTAGAACATGTTGAAACAATATTTTAAATGTAATATCTTTTAACTACACATGTTTCTGACAAATAAATATATCTTTATCTTTATCCCTTTTCACTCTGTACACCGCTGATATAATCAATGTAATAAAACACTGTCAATATCATTTATACGCTGATGATTTGCAAATATACATAAGCTTTAAACCACAAGACTACGCTACAGCGGTAAATGCTATCAACGAAGATTTAGACAGAATAGTGAACTGGTCTACCTGTAACTCTCTGATTCTTAATCCTAATAAGACGAAATACATGATCTTCGGCACCAACAACCAACTCGAAAAATTACAAAAAGCCACTATTCAGAGTCCTATTACTGTTACTATCCTTGGGAAGAGCATTGATCGCGTATATGAGGCGCGCAATCTAGGTTTACTAGTGGACGTATCACTTAGGTATGAGAACTATGTCGCTAGTTGTGTGCAAAACTGCTTCTACCGGTTGAAAGTACTATACAAACTGCGACCCCACCTAAGTCAGCAATTGCGAGTACAACTAGTAGAGGCAATTGTTCTGTCTAAAATAAACTATGTGGATACAGTGATTGGACCACGGTTGCTAGCACGCACAGAAAAAATAATTCAAAGAGTTCAAAATGCATGTGCGCGGTTTTGCTTCGATATTCCTCGTAGAGCTCATGTAACACCCTACTTAAATAAGCATTTAATTTTAAAAATGAAACTGCACCGTAAATTACACCTTGCTTGCCTTCTTTTTGGTGTGATCAAAAAAGCTTGTCCAATATACCTGCACAAAAAAATCACATGGATAAATAGCCATCGCACATACGAAACTAGACATTGTGCGCAGCAACTGCAAACTCCATCTCATAGAACAGCATTATTTCGCGGGAGTTTCAGATACGCGGCTTCCAAATGTTGGAATAATATACCTCCCCCTATCAGAAATTTAAGAAATGCTCATAGTTTCAAACAGAACCTAAAAAAAATCCTTTTAATTCATCAATTTAAATATGAGCATAATAATATTAATCTTTCAATCATATAAATACTATTGAATCTACCTAATAAATTAATGCATATTGTCTTTTTTTTTTTTCTCCATAAATCTGTTTTTTTTTTAATTAATTAATTAACCACACACCAATCAGTATAAGTATTTTATTTAATGAAATTAGGTACTCGCTCTGCTGCTCGTTGCTAATGCTACTGGGTACATAATGCCGTTTCTTTTATTTATATTACTTTTGTTTAATTTAATTATTTTTTACTGTCAACAAACCAACACCAATACACACATTGTTTATATATATATATATATATATATATGCATACATTGAGGTGAACTATTAACATGATGCCGTCGCCCGTGGTTAACTAGCAAGGTTGTTTCCTACCCAGCTAATGCTGAGACGGCGACCCTTCAGCAGGACATGCAGGGAAAGACTTATTTAATATGTAATGGGTCTACTAATTTTAAATACTTTACCTTAATTATTATCTATATCTATTTCTCTACCTATTGCTAACTGTACTCTATCTCTATTCATTGTGTTGTTGTTGTAATCTATACCTACTGTATTGTTTTCTTTGATTTCCTTTATGTCTGTAATGCTGATTAAATGTATTCTATTCTATTCTATTCTATATGTTATATTAAATGAGTGTATGCGCAAGCATAGGCATATTTTATATCCCCCCACCCACACATGCCGATGGTATGGCCATTCAACAAGATCAGGGAGAGATCGGGCGCTGGAATAATAGCTAGACATGCTCTCCAATGGGCGAGCAACACCTTCAACTTCTAGACTTAGGGCTGCTACTGGGTGTTTAACGTGCCAGAAAAATCCCACTACGTAGCTGTTTTTGATCCGGGGCTCTACCGGCTAAGTCACCGAACATCGCCTTCTTAAATGGCGTTCAAATAAATAAAGGTTAAACATTACATAATCAATCGTTAAATCGGCTTCCACGTTGACTATCGATTCGGGACCATTTATGACGTCACATGTGCTCATGGAAGCCGATTTAACGATTAATTAAGTCATTTTTAACCTTTATTTATTTGAACGCCATTTAAGAAATCGATGTTCGGCGACTTAGCCGGTAGATAAATAAGTTAAAATAATAAAATAAAAAAGATTTTTATTCACGTAGACTTTAAAAAAGCGCTTTTAAATTGTCAGAACATGTTTGTAGTAATATAGTTGTATACATTATTATTTCTAGTAACATAGATATTTAGGTACACATTGTACAAAAACATTTATAAAATTTATTTTATTATAGCATTGATATTTAGCTAGCTCGTATCAAGTTATTGTCAAGAATAGAGCCCCCGATCCGAGATTAGCACCCGACTGTATATTATCTGCGGTTGATCATGCTACCGCTAGTCTAACAAAACAGTCAAGGTGTAGAATTTGCTACTAAAAATTGCTATATTTAATACTAATCAATAAAATTAATAAGTCCAAAGATATGATTTAAAGATAATATTTCCAACTATCCAAAATAGCAATACTTACTTATGATATGGACAGTGGTTACCCTGGTGTCAGAGTTGTTCAAGCCGCTCAGCGGGCCTCTGACATGGCGTAACGACTTTACGCTTGCGGACCGGTGAGGGCATTTAGCTATAAGCGCAAATGAAAATAGCAATAGCAATTAAATATTACAGATCTGATAACATTATTCCTAGTTTTATGTGGAACTTAATAAACAATACCTGTCTATGCTAACTTTTTGATTAAAATAGTATGTTGTAATAGGGTCACGTAGGTATTAAATATTGCAATAATAATACTTATTGTGGTTGTGTTTATTATTTTACTTACCAAGTTAGGTTCTGACATATCTTTCAAAGAAACTAAGCCAATTTATATCTATACATATAATAAAATCGTAGGAAAGTCAAAACTGTACATTGATTATTTTTTAAAGGATACTTGGGGGGTGATCTACAATCGATATCGAAGCCAAAAATATAGTTTTTAGAATTTTTGTCTGTGTGTCTGTTTGTCTGTATGTATGTCCGGGCTAATCTCAAAAAGTACTGCATGGATTTACTTCAAATTTTGCATGGATATTACTAAGAGGTCGGGTCAACATATAGGCTACCACTTACGGGGGAGGAGCTGTGATAATTTATAAAGTTTAACGCCGGTAAACCTGCGGGGCACAGCTAGTAAACAATATTTGTCTATGCTAACTTTTTGATTGAAATAGTATGTTATAATAGGGTCACGTAGGCATAAGATATAGTAATAATAATACTTATTATGGTTCTGTTTATTATTTTACTTACCACGTTAGGTTTTGACATATCTTTCAAAGAAAATAAGCCAATTTTTTACTATTCGTAGTTAATACAGACGGCCCATTCAAACTCTAGATTGAAGTGACATGTGTTTTCTGAGAGATGCAACGCGTTTATGTCTTTTGTATGGGCACGACGACGCTTACGGGCCTATTGGCGTGGTTGATAAATACTTGCCTTTCACGCCGCAGGTCGTAGGTTCAATTCACACCGAGGACAGATATTTTTGAAGAGGTGTGTTTGTCCTGAGTCTGGGTGTTATTGGTATCTATACACTATATACTTTACAAAAGAGAGACTAGTATATGTAGTATATCAGATATCTGGTTTCCTTAGTACAAGCTCTGCGTTGTTTCAGTGTCAGATAGACGTGTGTGAATAATGTCAGGATATTATTAATATTAATTACGACCTAAATAATATTTGATTGCGGTCTTTGACAACTTGACTGTAACGTGTTTGTGGCCCTTATAAAAAAGGCTGATTATGGCTGATTTAAACTAATAGTCTGAAGTAGCTAGTACCTAGTAGGAGGACATGTGATTCGTTAGAGATGCAACGCGTTGATGTTTTTTGTATGAGCACGAGGACGCTTACATCTTCCTAGCAAAACCTCCAACCATAAATGCAGGGTGAAAACTTAATCATGTAAAAGCTTTAAACTTTTTACATGCGGACGGGCCTGTTGACGTGTTTGGCAAATGCTTGCTTTTCACGCCGGAGGTCGTGGGTGGGATTCCCACCCAGGGGCTCTACCGGCTAAGTCACCGAACATCGATTTCTTAAATGGCGTTCAAATAAATAAAGGTTAAAAATGACTTAATCAATCGTTAAATCGGCTTCCATGAGCACATGTGACATCGTAAATGGTCCGGAATCGATTGTCAACGTTAAAGCCGATTTAACGAGTGATTAAGTAATTTTTTACCTTCATTATTTGAACGCCATTTATGAAATCGATGTTCAATGAATTAGCCGGTAGAGGGCCAGGACAGGTATTTGTGTGCATGGACATGTCTGTTTGTCGTGTCTCTGGGTGGAAATTAGTATATGTATTTAAAAAGAATAGTAGTATGTGTAGTATATCAGATATCTGGTTTCCATAGTACAAGGTCTACGTAGTTTGGGATCAGATGTGTGTAAATAATGTGTCAAGATTTTATTATTATTATTATAATTAATGATATCGCCAGGAAATTAGTCCCTCTGTTGCGGGGTACTTTACAAATATATAGTTAACGGACACAAAGTACACCCAGACTCAGCACAAGTACTTATGGGTCACATAAATAGTTGTTCTATGTGGGAATCGAACCCGGTACAGGAAGTGGCGTGGCGACTATCTTTGCCGCTGCGCTACACGTGCAGACAAATAAGAACATATTGCTACACATATAAAGATCAAAATTTTGGAAAAGTTTTTTTTTCTATTTTCACACAAATGCTTAAAACAGATTATTGGGCATGTGACGTAATTTTATAGGAAATATGTATGCTCATTTCAAATTTATGTTAAACTAGCTGTGCTCCGCGGTTTTACCCGCGTTAAACTTTATAAATTATAGCACATGGTGTTAGCTTACTCCATACAAAAATTTATTAAAATCGCTCCAGCCGTTTAGACGTGAATAAGTAACAAACATACTCACTCACAAACTTTCGCCTTTATAATATTAGAAAACATCACATTTAATTAAGTTTTCTTGGATACTTGAAGCGGTTTTTCTATTAAAGTTAGTGTTGCGATGACATTTCATCATTTTGTTGGATTAAGTGTCCATTTACCTAGATTGCGATGTTGTCACATACAATTACCAACACTTACGTGAAATTAAGTAAATGCGAGCAATTTCCCATACTATTTTTTCTATAATATTAAGTACGATATGCAACAACGACGACAAAAATTGTTCTAGTTCCCTGCATTGACTTCTTCGGTGCGAGAGAAGGCCCTTGCCCAACACTGGGACTCAAAACTAGTAATAAATTCACTGCTGGACAAAAACTTCCCCGAAGAATCATTTTGGGGGGATAAGTATGCCATAATCGCCACGTTTGGCAGACCGGTTGGCGATCGCAGTAAGATGGCAATAGCACTCAGAAAGACTGCCCGTCCTCTGGTAGATAATCGCCCGGGTTCTACGCCCCCCACGGGATGAGATGGGGTGATGATATTCTGAAATACGCCGCCATCACCACAGAACAATTGTGATATTCACCGCCGTCACCACACAGTAATTGCATTAGAATTATATCATTATTGACTTAGAGATTTCAAAATAGTAAGTTAGGTACATGCGAGTTTAAACAAGAAAAAATATTGTATTATAAAGTTCAAGATCATTGAAAATACAACTACTATTCTTTATAATAAAAATTCTTAAAGAAATAGATGCATAAACAAAAAAGAATACTGTAATTATGTGACGCAGATTACGTGACGTATGTGTATGTGACATAATAATAAAAACAACAGTTGAATCTAGTGCAGTCGCCACCAAGTTGGTGGATGCACTTTGACCTTGACGCGTCCTTATAACGTAGACAATAAGGGTGGTTTTTGTAGAGCAATAACATGCACTGACGGGGATGAACTGTACAACAGCGCCCATAACTGCTCGTCACTCTACACATCCGTGTGTGAAAATGTGTTACTACTGTTGCACAAGCGCCTTTTATTCATTTGTTGTATGTATCTCTTGTGCTCAACATGCACCGATTAACAAACTATTCAGATGCGTTTCCATTGCACATCATTTAATTAATTTAATACGTCAACTGGCACTCATTACGGAAAAGTATGTAATCAATGGCGCCCGCATCACGTTAGTAAGATCGCGGCAGAAACAATATCACTCACTGACTCAGTAATAAATATCAGCTTCTTAGGTACTTTACAAGATATCGTATCTTGAAAAGTGCCTATGAACCTGATATTTGGCAGATAGTTTAAATGTAGGAAACGTGAGGTAACAGATTTTGCAACAGGGCCGAACTAAACGTAACTATATTTGAGAGTGTTATTTTTATGCTGCTGCGAGTAATTGTTCGGATTAGATTAGATTAGTAATATAATAAGCAATAATTTACGGTATAAGTAAATAATACCTGTTATTTATTCAAAATTATCTATTGCGAGACAATACCGCAAAAACTACTTAAGAGTCGCACCTATAACGAAATGTAATAAAGCTAACATATTTCCCATTTCTGTACATTAACCAATCTGCAAGACATTTGCGAGAAAATGAAGTCATATTTCAACACCTCGCAATAGTAAATTATGACTTTATATCCTCGCAAATTTTTATTTCCTGGCTACGTGGCAATTTATCATTCCCCACTTAACATTCGACGTATGTGTAAGTAATGTTTTTGTGATTGTTGGTTAGTTTAGACATTTAATGGGAACTTTATATGCAAGACTAGTTGAAGACTAGGTGCGAATTGCATGGTGTACAAAAATGATATATCATGGTAGGTATGTTGCGTTTTTGTCGAATTAAATGATTACGCTACAATTTGTTCGGAAGCCGGAGTGCGGTGGAAACGCGCTAATCATGAGAACTGGCACATATCTTCTGAGAACCGCCGTCTGTTGAATTGTTGGAGCATTTTTTTATGTTGTAATTACGATAAATTATGGTGTGTAACAAGTAATGTCCGTACATATTTACATACTTCTATGTAGTTTGTTTATTTATTCGTATCATAATAAGTAGATAGGTATAAAGAGAAACTGATCTCATATCGACTAAAAATGAGGAATGTTTGTTTAAATATAATTTTTTTTATATCATATTATAATCAATATATATGTATATATATATAGAGAGAGAATTAATAGATATAGATAATAATTTTAATTAAAATGTATATTTTATTTATATTGCATATATATATTGCGTTGCATATTACATCTGTGGTGGTCGCCTGGTAAACGGAAAAGTAAATAATGAAGTGGTGACTTCAACTGTATATCGTTTTCTGCGTTTTACACAAGGTAAGTATTAGCCCTACTTCCCTCGTACATCTGAATGACGCACAATTTAGACCAGCTTGGCGAGACTGGTTACCTCCGAGCTGAGGACCCTGCTCTGCTGTGAGTTTTAGCATTGCATTTTTAGTTTTAGCATTATGTAGAAAACTATCTCATAGATTGAAATTGCTTTTATTTTTTCTTATATTTCATGCATGACGGCAGCAATTTTTATAAACACGATGCTGGTCGATTTCGAAGTATTGTTAGAACTAAGTTGGTGTAGAACACATTAAAACTTGTTTTTTTTCTGGGGGTTATGTTTCAAGTATAATTTTTTGTATAACTTATGCGGATTGAGTGAATTAATTTATATTTGAATGTTCTGGTAGTCTTGAATGATGAGACAATATATGTATATCTCGAGAACTGTAGAGGCCCAAAAATATTATTTGGGCTAGAGGTAGCCAAGATTATTAGATAAATCATGAGTTAATATTTTCATAATCTAAAAACATAAATACGTGTTTTAAGCTTTGGATATATCTGATTTGAACTGAAAGCTGATCAATGTACTTCTGAATCTTATAAGTGGGGAAATAAATGACATATTTATTTATACCTATTAGTAAAGTAAGTATAAGATTTAAGTAACTACTTATCGTATTATTCTTCAACTGTCGTAAGACTAATACCTTAATCTGAGTTGAAACCTGAAAAGTCCAAACAAAACGAGCTAGAACGGATGGAGACTCTTGCGTTCACTGTTTGGCCTCGGTGCTGCTCACATCCAGTTCCCACCTTATTTTCTTAAGTTACATGCAATTGTTTTGTTCAGATATTTAAATCGCGCAGTGGGCAATAATTCGCACTCAAAATAATCTAGTATCTTCTGGTAATAATGGATTGCGTAAGTGATACTTAACGGGTTTCCACGGTTGTGTTGACAATGCGTGGTGGTGCAACGGTGGTGAGGTTCATCTAAGTCGTTCAGTCGTTCGCGTAGCACTGTACTGTCAGCTCCACATACCTAAGTGTTACTTAAGTGTTCATATTGGGTGTAACAAGTGCACCCTTGGAGCCCGTGGATTGCATATGGACCGTTCGTCGATATATTTTATTGTCGCGTAAACAAACAGTGTTGTTATTTGGTTTTGTTTAGTGTTGTGCTGTGGTGTCATGTTGCGGTGTAGCTGATATTACTCAAATGTGGATTGTTTGTTTTTCTTTTACATTCCTACCTATTGATTATTGATCAATAAAACCGCAGCAATAACATTATATTCGATTTCAATATTAAATTATAGATGGCGACTTTTAGAGCGATTCTGATACCGAACGTGATTTTTTTACAAATATTTAGTAACCTTGTCTAAAATATTGTTTAAAGACTGGGTCGAGTTATGGATTACAAAATCTTAATTTATTTATTGTATCTTTATTTGTTTGTTTATTCCATAAAAAAGTAATTTCGTTATTATAACAAATTCTTTCACCTATAGAAAGACAGTTTTAGCTAGTGTCATTTAATCTGTTTTTTATTTCTATCTATCTACCCGTGCGAACACGAAGCGGGTCGCTAGTATATATAAAGAATATATATATATAAAGAAGCTAGTTATTATGGGGAATAATCAATGCTGTGTTAGGTATGTGTTCTTCTTATGTATGAAGAGTATACGTACACCGCACATCTAATCTAAAATAAATTCTTATAAAATCGGATTAGTCCAATATACCTGACAAGTTAATAATTATTGACGAAATATAGATATTATAAATAAATTTACGATCTGGCAAACAAATCAATTTATTTATGCCCCGTAAACTCAATATTTTATTTCTAAAGAAATATGTATGGGTCAAAAGGTCCCGTAAAAAGCACAAAACACAAAACAAACAATTAGGAGATGGTACATTATTCACAGTTCGTTTATACTCTGGATGATATAATATTTAATAGCATCGGAATATTCCATAGGCGGACCCAGTGGAAGTCATCGTAATTTTTATAGCTTCAATATGTAATCCCTTCAATCGGCCAAATTAATGTTCACATCAGTAACCTCCACGTCAGTGAGCCGGGATTCCCACCCTTAAGGGGATGCCCAATGCGCATGCGCGGGGTGTCACCTGTCATTGCCATTTATATTCAAAATAAGGCCAGAAGTTGGAGTTTAAACTTCGGCTAAAGGGCATTTAGTGATGTGGTGATACTTGAAAGAGTCGGCTTTTAACGACTTTTTGTATTAATACGTGAAAGCGCAGGCCACTCTTAAGATTGAGGATCGCAGGGGCTACCCCATACCCCATTCTATATTATTAACGCGAAGACGCAGGCTACTCTTACGATTGAGGATCGCAGGGGCTACCCCATACCCCACTCTATATTATTTACGCGAAGACGCAGGCCACTCTTACGATTGAGGATCGCAGGGGCTACCCCATACCCCACTCTATATTATTTACGCGAAGACGCAGGCCACTCTTACGATTGAGGATCGCAGGGGCTACCCCATACCCCACTCTATATTATTTACGCGAAGACACAGGCCACTCTTCAGTTTGATGATCACAGGGGGTATTACATAGATGACCCTCAATCTGAATACGCGAAGACTTATCCTCAATCTGAAGAGCGGCCCATGTCTTCGCGTATTCAGATTGTGGATCATCTATGTAATACCCCCTGTGATCTTCAAACTGAAGAGTGGCCTGCGTCTTCGCGTAAATAATACATAGTGACAGTTAGACAAAACGTTCTTAAAAACCTTGTCCTGAGCCGGAGTTTGAATTAAGTTTTCTTAAGTGGGCTACTTTTATTTATTATACGGTTTGAGCTTCGTCCACCTATATTGTCCGGTAAAGCAGTAGAAGCCTATTAGGTTAATTTAAAGCGTCGTGGTATAACTCTGGTACGCGGGGCCTGGTCTTGGTCTTCATCTCATCATTATTAAATGAGAGAAATCCATGGTTTAACATCATCATCATATCAGCCGAAAGACGTCCGCTGCTAGACAAAGGTGTCCCCCAAGGCTCTCCAAAATGGCTGGTCCTGTGCTGCCTGCGTCCAGCGGCTTCCTGCGAACCTTGCAAGATCGATCCATGGCACTTTGAAGAGATTCAATGCATCCATTTACACGTTTTGATCTACTATTGGTGTACAATAAATCTTCAACGCTGTCTTGTGCACTCATATAGTGTAAAGTTATTAAACTATCATCATATCAGCCGAAAGATTGGCGATCGCAGAAAGTTAGCCATAGTACCTACTCAGGAGAATGCTGCTGTCCATTCTCTGATACTTATATATTCCCTTCTTCTATTCCCCACCACGGGATGCGACGGGGTGGCGATATTCTTTATGGCCGTCAGCCACACAGCCATTAAATTAAACTATACTGATACGTAAGTAAACCAGTAGTATGTATTTTTAATTACATTACTAATAGTATACGTTTAGCTGACATAATGAAGTATAATCACTTAATACAATAGCTTCATACATAAACAAATTAAGCAATAATTTTCGAAGTCAGCACATCCTAGTACTCAAAGTATTTCCGTAAAGTCAATGGCCGGCCGTCGATTTCTCCTGAAATACGTACGTATTACTTATAGCGGTCAATCGTAATGCTAATTGTGGGTGTGTGTCACAGTTCAATGCTCTATTAGCTCAGGAATATCAATCAGTAAACGCAAATTACCACGAATGCAAATTATCACGTTATGCTCTCCTACTGTGACCAAACAGAGGTAGAGCATAGCGCTTTTACGCTCAAAGAGCAGTACTACTTGTAAAGTGTAGTTATTATGTGGAGTTTACACGGGTCGATTTTCACCGCTAGACGATTCATAAATCGCCACACCAAGCTGCATCACTAGCTCATTTACAAAGGTGACTGAATCGCATGCATGCATGAAAATGTTGAGCAGTATAGTGCCATGGAATAATAGGTATATAAATAACGTTCGCGATACAATCCTTCATGCGGCGGGAGATCTTTTACACGGTCGATTTTAGTCACCTGCCTCATGCGGCCGGTCGCCGCGCGGCCAAAGTTGGATGCTACCCACGTCAATCACTTGCGACCTAGTCGAATTTCCATTCGGACTTTTGCTTTTCTAAATGGTGTAGCTTTTGTCACCGATGTAAACCCCACATTACAGAATACTGCTAACGAATAACTTAATGTTGTGTATGAATGAACACGTCGTAGAAGAGTTGTGACGGAACTCGGAATTGTTTCGGTGGCCTCGGATGTTGCATGCTAAAAAGAGAGATCCCAACATTGAATATGATTACTAATAGGTAAATTCCCTCTAATATTACAGCACTTGAGTTGCAACCAAATAAAAACTCGGACTGCCGTGCTTCTATATGAAATGTGGTTCCACATATTAATGCTTTAGCCTTCATGCAACAAAGGGATGAAATACTGCAGGGAAACGATGATATTGTAGAAGAACTACCTTTCCACAAGTTATGAAAGCCTAGTGGTTAGACCAATGAGCTTTGGAGTCAGAGGTTTTGAGTTCAAACCCAAGACGCGTACCACTGACTATTAGATTTCAATTGTCTCCTACTCAAAACGGTTAGAAAATATTGTGAGGAAACCTAAGTATGCCTAAGAGTTCTGCAAAATAGTTCTTGATGCCATGTGAAGTCTGCCAACCTACACTAGACCTCCACTGTAGACCTCTCATTGTGAGAGGACGGCTTTGCCCAGTAATGGGACAATAACGGGTTGCATCATTACTGACTTTACCTACATATTGTATTTGTAATTAAATTGTGTGTAATTTAATTAATAATTTGATATTTATCATTTAGGGGCGTTGGGAAAGCTAATAAGTACGTAGTTTTATAGCAAATTATAACCAATACTTTAGATATTTTTAAATCTATACTGTTTGTTTACTTAATTTTATAAATATTTTGAAATTATGTTCCTAATTTTGGTACAAAATGTGCTTTGCAAACAATTAGCCTATCCAATGCTCTTAATTTGGCTAGTCTCCGTTGAAACTGGACGCATCATCCAAAGTTTGACCCCGAGAACATTGAATTACAATTTGATATAAATTTTAACTATAGTTGTCGACGTATACTTTCAAGATGACCATGCCTCGTATGTAACGAATATATCACTAATTTGAAGTTATGTCTGAATAAAATTTCATTGTGTGAACTGAATTAAATTTTCGAAACTATCAAACTCAATTTTAAATATCAAGATCTGAAACAAAAATGATTCATTAAAAGTTCTCCCACGTCCTCGAATTAGCAAAAACACAGTTGATATCATTAAATATAACGACTAGTTTGATTTTACACGTGTTGTACGTTGCTCAGTTTTGCAATCACATTATTAGCGCCTTTTAAGGTAATTTTACATTGAGTAAGGATTGCTTGTGCAATTCGGTAGCATCGTGAGTTAAGTGTTCCCTGATTCAATCAATTATTTTAATCAATTTGTAGAAAATTTCTTCCATTCTTTACCGGCTAATGTACCCTTGAAATCTATTTATTTTAAAGCTTCATACTATACGTGTATACGTTTATATTTATTTATAGTATAGTAGTATTACTATACTATTAATAAAACAGATATTTATATACTAAACTCAACTCTAAGATCCACATTCAATCCAAATTTAAAAAGTAATGTATTGATAGGATCGGTAGATCCGTTTTTGAGTTTTAAGTAAAGATGAATTTAGAAAGACTTATTTATGAATAATGAACTAAAAGCCAAAGCATTTTTATTTAGCTCGACTGGTAAACGCAGCTAATTCTGACCAAGCAATTTGGATGGTAAGGAACTCTGTTTAGGTAGAGCAATTAGTGAGAGCACTGGATAAATCTTTCATTTCTTTTCCATTTCACGTTTCCTTAACTTTCAATTATATAAATAATGTACTGTTTGTAACTCGGTGTGGACCGCGGTGATCGTTCGCTTATGACGATGTTACTGTATGGGTACCGCTAACCTTTATGAGCTATGTACACTTAATGTACCACTTATGACGCGCCGTTAACTTGATTCGTACTATAGACGTTTTGTATAGTAAACTTAATTAATATACACTTCTAAATATTTTATATAAATAACTACAAAAGGTAAAATAACTTAAAAACATATGTTAGGGAAGCGCTCTTGTGTGTAAATCTATATTACAAATAATTATACAAAGAAATAATTTTAAAAACGTTCTGAATTATTACATAAATGTGTCATTAACATTTTTTTAGACAAATACAAATTAATCCCTACGTAGAGTTGTTCTTTATAAACATACAATTGAATGGACTCAAAGCTTACAGAGACTCATAACTTCTACTCTATCTACTTGTGTAACAAATTATACAACAAAACAATATTGTCCTGTAGGGGGATCGAACCTAGGACACATGCAGTAATTTTCAGTAGGCCAAAAAGAATATGAAATTACGTGTCATAGTAATTGTTACTTATCTTTTTATTAAAAACAAACGGAGAGGCGTGAATAGAATGGTATTGTTATTATTTTCATTGATTGCCACGAAATATTTATACTCTGTTGTTCCCATTTACCTTGTCTATACTCAATATCGCTAAGATTAAGTTTCAAAACTCCATATATGTACTCGTATATTTGCACGACCTCAGGTCAGAATATGTTGGATTATAACCTTTTCATTAAGATCTTATGTACCATATTTGAGCAAATAAAGATTTGATTTGAAGACTCTTTTCTATATTTTTACAGGTCATCAGATCGATAAAATTTTTGGTCCAACCTTCAAACATACCTGTAACCTTTAAGGAAACCCAGTACCATGAACTATCGCATTGCATGAATACCAATCATGTATTTTTATAAAATGTTACCTGTGTAGCTAAATTATATACCAAAATAACATTCAAATGCGAACAAAGGAATGAACTTTACGATATCAGAATTCATGGTAGGGTTAGGTCACAGATACAATGATAAAATAGCTTGAGACGATCCGACGAACTTCAGCTTGTGCTTATACATATTATAATAATAATAGGTTGCAAAACAATCTGTTTATACATAGATCAAGGACATAGGTTTGTTATTACATTACCGATGTTACAATGCGAATGTTATGTGATAGAATTGTAAATTATTATCTATGTATTGTTTAAGGATAGTCTCACTGAAATTTCTTTTGAAAAACTTCAGATATCCACAAATACAGAAGCATAATAATTATATTATGGTTAAAAATTCATGTTATTATTATTATTTATCAATTTCATACATCCAATAATATTTATAACTAATATCGAACTTATGTAGTAATAACTACCTGCTGTATATGATTAAATATTGAACGGCAAATTCTTGTCAACAGTCATGTATGTTTTGAAAAATAATTGTTAAATATTAAAATTATATTGAGGTATTGATGTTTTGGGCCGTTAAGCAGGAGCGTAAGTATTAAAAATAAGGTAAATCAGTAAAATTGAGATATAATTGAGTGAACTCGGCTATTCTGCCGTGAAAGGTTGTGTCGTAATACATCTTAACTAACCCTCATATCTTTATAATACTGTCAAGGATATAGATGACATCATTAGCAAAATCACGCCCCGGGTTCGATTCACGCGTAGGAGAACTATTAGTGTGACCCATAAATAGTTGTCCTGAGTCTGGATGTTTGTGTCCGTCAATTATATGTTTGTAAAGTACTTTATCTATACATATAATAAAATCAAAGGAAAGTCAAAACTGTACATTGAATATTTTTTTAAAAGGATACTTGGGGCGTGATCTACCATCGATATCGAAGCTAAAATATAGTTTTTAGAATTTTTGTCTGTTTGTCTGTATGTATGTCCGGGCTAAACTGAAAAAGTACTGCATGGATTTACTTAAAATTTTGTATGAATATTACTAAGAAGTCGGGTGAACATATAGGCTACATATTATCACGCTATCACCAACGGGGTAGGAGCTGTGATAATTTATAAAATTTAACGCGGGTTTAACCGCGGGGCACAGCTGCCTGCCGTGCTTGTGATATATACAGTAAGTGCCTTGGAGACACTTTCGAGAAAACGGCGGTTAAAGTTTTTATTTTTACTTTGACATATCTCCAAAAATATAAACTGTACCGAAGTCTTCTAAAATGCTTAACGTCAACATAGGTTAGTTTTAAAATTTGTTAGTTACAATTTTAATTTAAATATAATATTTGAGTTAAAAAGCTCGAAAATATATTTGCGTTAAGGAATGAACAATACAAAACTAAAGTTTTTCTTAACATTGGTACAGTAAGTGTGTGACTTACTGTAACAATTGTTAGTATGAAGTACATACTGCAATAATGATTACGAAATGAGGTGTATTTTTAAATCAATTAACAAAATATATAAATTTTTCATAATTTTACTTAAGCACTTACTGTAATTATAGCTAGGAGCGATATGTATAAATATGCCGTCTACCATAAATTACCGCAACCATAATTAATTATTCCATCTCAATTAGTTATAGATAAATGAAACAAAATACATCTTATGAAATCACAATTGAATATTAAAACTACAAAGCTATAAAATTGTAAAATCAGTTCCATATTTCGTATTTTAAGCTATTTATAATCACGTTATGAGCCAACCAAAACCAACTGTTTATGTTTTTACGAACTACTTTGTATGTGAAACAATGATAAGCCAACTTCGAGAACGAGATCAATAGTGGAATCCAAGTCAGCTGTGCAGCGTTCGGCAATGTATATAACAACAGATGAAAGTCTTAAACCAGTGTGTGTTGCCAGTGATGAGTGTGATGACTCACGGAACTTAGACATAGTTACTCATTATGGGCCTCATAAGAAGGAGGTCACCCAAAGAGCAATGGATAGGGATATTTTCGGAGATTCCCTGGAAGAACGAATCAGATATCTTGATTTTCGCAGGCAAACCAAAGTAACCGACATAGCCGGAAGAATTGCCAAATTGAAGATGAAGTGGGCGGGGTCATATCTCATAGAACCGACGGTCCTTGGGGCAGAAAGATTCTCAAGTGGCGACCACGAACCCGAAAACGCAGCGTGAGCAGGCCACCTTCAAGATGGACCGATGATCTTGTGAGGGTAGCTGGAAATCGCTGGATATGGATAGTAGACATCTTTTGGTTAATATGATGATGAAATTGATGATTCCGTTAATTGCTTAGTGAATGGTATGCATCTTGACATTAGAAGACTTTTATTACAAGGGTGGCTTTTCCTGTTGGGAAATTCAGTCATATTCTAACCAGGTACCTAATAATGCCTGTAGATTCAAATAATATTAACTATTCTGGTATTCGTTACTGGTTTAAATTCAAAAATTTGTTTCCGGCACTGACACGTTCGCTTCACTCGCTCAGCTCGTGCGTTTTCATCACAAGTTCACAACTTAACTTGCTCGTCACTTTGCTCCTCACAACCTAAGCGTCTTACATTGCGAATTTCACCAAACTCTAAGAAAATTATAAGAATGAATTGTCACCTAACCTATTTATGCTATGTTTTTCTCCTCACAAATCATTTCGCTAAATTTTTGATGTCTGAAGATTATTTGCAGTAATGAATCATTTGATAACAGACCAAAGGCCTTAAATTTTATTTATTTATTTAATACTCTGGTGTATAAAGTTTTATCTAATGAAAATCTGCGTACTAAAATCAGCAGATGCAGGTCAGTTTCTATTCTGGATTGGTCCGCGACTGCAATTATATGTACTTGCCCCATCCTGCATCACCCGCAAAACTCAAAACGCCTTAGAATATTTGCAGTAACTAACGTGTTTACCTAATTTATTCCAGATAAGTCTACGCATATTTTGAAGTATTTCTAAATGTAATCACAGTGGGTAATCTTACTGTTATTAGATCTACGCATATAAACAAATATTTAATTCGCTGGCTTACCATATACACAGTAAGTTCCACTTACTGTGAATATGTTTAAGTGACACTTCTAAAAAAATACTCGTAACTTAAAAATAATAATAGCAAGATTACTTACTGCAACAATACCTAGGAAATTGTATTAACTTTATGAAAAAAGTCAACCGTATGGGCCCATACTGTATTTATAATAAGTATGCCTTGGTGCTAAACGTTTCTTACTGTAAGTATTCTTAAGCTTATTTTATTTTCTAGACCACAATTAAAATTTTTATATATACAGAAATGTAGATCTAAGTCTCCTTATTTCAAATATGTACTTAACTCAATATCGACCAAAATGTGACTTACTGTAATTATCATAAGCGCGGCAGAGCTATACAAACATATATGTAATTGATGGACACAAAGTACATCAAGACTCAAGGACAAGTGTGGGTGTACTTAAAAAAAAATGGCCAATATATACATTAGAATTATTACTAATTCACTTTTGGCTTTCCTGCTTATTTATTTTCTTATTTAAGACACCATACCGAACATCCGTTAAGTAGCCTTGCTTCAAAAACAAATTGACTTCTGAACGCACAGCCATCTTAGCCTAAGTAATATCAATTACCCCTCTTACCGCAGACATTTCCATTAAACCAGTCAGATATCAATATATCTGAACATCATCGTTAATCAATTTGTACTAGGTACTTATCTCATGTGTCGTAACGTTAATTTCAATACTCACAGACGATAATGGCTTATTCGAAGGAACGATGAACAATTTGCTAATCTTTTTATACCTTTGCCGTTTCCTTCAACTGCCGTTAGTACATGCAACTTGCACGTACAATAAAACATTGTTTTTATGCGATTTGTAACTAGTGTGGGAGTTATAGAGCGAAGGTAAATAGGTATTAATTAATTTTATCCGAGATTTCAATGGCACTTCGATATTAGCTTTAATATGTTAATTAATTGGGTGGCTGTTTTCCGCATTTAACATGGCCATTGATCATGACCCTTGATTCTCTCTCTTCGGCTCATTGATATTAAGTCCTCGAACCATTTAATTCCTTCCAAATTCCCAAGAGCCCTCGAAAGTTTGCCTTGAGTACCTACTGCATCTTTAGATGTGATGTTTCAGGAACCTTGTCCATTGGTAGGCTAGTTGCTGTTTTCTGAATCTCAATCCAACCTCTGCACAGGGGGTCGTTTGTGAGGCCTATCTTGAAAAGGTTGTTTGTTTAGTATGCGGTGTCCGGTACTTGTGACTATCACCATTTGTAGACCCTTGCCATTTAGATGTAGTAGTATGCCTAATAATAGGTAATATGTTATCATATAGTCTAAATTCTAAGAATACACTTGAATTCTTATTTATAAATCAAACTGTTAAAATTGATTGATAAACCAATGAGTTTTGAAAAGTTCCAGCATTTGACATCGGTTATAAATACCATCTAAAATACCACGATATCAGTTTCAACTTAAAGAAGTATTTATTAAAGTAGACAAATAAAATATAATTATAATTATAAAATTAATATTTTTTATTGTTAATAGACTTAGCACCACTGAGAAGATCTACCGAGAATCTCAAAGGAAATGTTTATAATATCTTCATAGTTACAAGGATCATTATTATATCAATAATTGTCATATTATTTTTACTATACTTAGCTATTATTCAATGCTATAGAACGATAAACTACCAAGACATTTTGTCTTAATATCATTCAAAGATTTTTTTGTATATTAATTTTGTTATATTTTTTATTAATTTGTGCCCATGTTTCTAAGTCCTTCGATCGTAGTCTGTTATGGGAGCACATAGATATTTATTATCACATTAAACTCATAAACGTACTCATTTTGTAGACCCGGTAGAATTTTCAACCAGATTGCTGGTGCATTTAACCTAAATCACCCTTTACGTCACGTTTAGCAACCGATTCACAGAGATGCATCAGGAAATACAAGTGTAAATAGATGAACAAAGTTGTCAGTGCACCTGGCATCTGTACCATTAACGGCACATCAGTTGCATAAAGTACTGGGCTGGTTGCACAATCGCATTCACTCTCGTTGCGTGTGCGGCGCCATTGTCGCGCACGCGCTTTACTGAGAACGTTCCCGCGTAAAGGGGGCAAAAAGCGCGGGAACTGCGCCCAAACAATAAAATGGCCGACATAACGCTGCGAATGTTATCTGTCCCCGGTATGTGGGTACTGCAGTTTACAACATAGCGAATGTTCCCATTTGAGTTTTAATAGAACCGTTCATTTACTAGTAACTACGAGAATGAACTTATTTATGGTACAATCAGCAACGGAAGTAACTTGATATGGATGAAACTACAACTACGCAGCATTTTGACGGGCCGGTTGGCGTGGTTGGAACTTGCTTTTCACGCCGCAGCTCGTGGTGGGTTCGATTCCCACCCAGACAGATATACATGAAAATGTCTGTTTGTCCTGAGTCTGGGATTTATGTATGTAAGTATGTATTTACAAAAGAAAAGTAGTATATCAGCTATCTGGTTTTGCATAGTATTTACAAGGTCTGCTTGATCCCTAGTTTGGAATCATATGGCCGTGTGGGAATAATGTCCCAGGATATACCTAATTAAAACATTTTATTTTGGTAATAACCTACAACAGACCATGAAACAGCTAAGCTTTAATGAGTATATGGTACGTGGTTTTAGGTTTTTGATACACCGGGAACAACTTATGTAATTTTTATAATGATATAAATGGTTAATAATAAATAAATAAATAAAAAAAAAACGTCTTGAATAAATATAGGGTTATAATTGACCATATCTCTACCGTGAATTTCTAGGTTGTACGTGCAATAAAGAGTATTCTGTTATATTTTATTCTTGCCCAAAAAAGCATACACTTGATACATAATAATAGACATCTTTGAAAATTCTTATAGTCAAAATGTTCACTTGTCCTTCATCTACACCTGACGCCGCGTTGTTATTCTTATAAAATCTGTATTTTGAATTAAATAATAATTTGAATTTTCTATGCCGTTACACGATGCCGGTACCATTTGGTATGAATTATTAAAAAGGGATAAACATATTTGTTCAACGCATTTTGTAGAGATCCATGAACGCAAGCAAAATATATTTGTCTTAATTATTTAGCTACCTACAATCAGGTCATTGGGACTATTTGAAAAGAAACTTTTTGCAAAAACTTATTTGAAATGAGAATTAAATCACCATAGACAATTTATTTTCAGCCTCTAATGCATTAACCAGCCAGTAAGTGCCCGGAGATAAACCTTCAAAGGGTGCTCTTTATTGTGCACGTGTTTCATAGTTTCTATTTCTGTTTTATTTTGCTACTAGCTGTGCCCCGCGGTTTTACCCGCGTTAGATTTATAAATTATCACAGCTAACTCCCGTCGTCGGTGATAGCGTGATATTAAGTAGTCCAATGTTAACCCCATCTCTTAGTAATATTCATGCAAAATTTGAAGTAAATCCATGCAGTACTTTTTTAGTTTAGCCCGGACATTCATACAGACAAAAATTCTAAAAACTATATGTTTGGCTTCTATATCAATAGTAGATCGTCAACTATCTTTTTAAAAAAATATTCAACGTACAGTTTTGACTTTCCTACGATTTTATTATTTTTATAGATAGTGTGTGCCCTCGCTCTCCTCTTCTTTCCAGTGCGGCATCGATAGCCACACAGACAAACTATTATTATATACGTTATGTAAACAAAAACAATTAATCATCGTTCTAAAATTTTGCCAAGTATATTTCAACATACGATGGCTAACACATTAGTATAATAATAATATCCTGCGACATTATACACATACACACGGCCATCTGATCCCAAACTAAGCAGAGCTTGTACTATGGAAACCAGATAACTGATATACTATTTTTCTTTTGTGAATACAAACTTATATAGATAATTTACACCCAGATTCAGGACAATCAGACATGTTCGTGCACACAAACATTTATCCCAGACGGGAATCAAACCCACGACCTCCGGCGTGAAAAGCAGCATTTCCCAACCACTCCTACAGGCTTGTCAAAGTTAGTTGAGAGTACTGTATCTGTTGCAAAGTATAATTACAGTCTTCCATAACTTACCCACCAGAAATAATAATAATAATATGTAGGGACTATGTCACACAGATAATCCTAGCCCCAAACTAAGCAAAGCTTGTACTATGGGTACCAGGTGACAATATACATAGTTATATAGATAGACTAGCTGACCCGGCACACTTCGTACTGCCTCAATCGATAAATGAACTTTATTGAATAGCAATAAAGTTCCAATTGACTCTACATATTAGGTCTTTACCTATGAAATTGCCGTTCTGCAGTACTGGCCATTTCAAATCAAAATAATTTTTGTTTGGCTAAGAATTCTAATTTCAAATTAATTTTATTTTAAAAACATGGATTCTTTTTTCCAAAAGTAGTCATTTCTTTATTGATTAGTGTTACATTTTCATCGCATTTCAATCTTTTTCGTCATCATGGATACGTTAAAAAATCGAGTAATTATGGAATATGAGTACCGTCGTGGCAGCAACGCGGCACAAGCGGCACGCAACATCAACGACGTTTACGGAGCTAACACTACAAACCAACGCACCACCTGTTATTGGTTTGCTCGCTTCCGTTCTGGAAATTTCGACCTGAAAAATGAACCTCGCGGTCGTCCGAAGACTTTGGTCGACAATGACGAATTAAAGGCGGTTGTGGAAGCTGATGATACACAATCTACGGCTGAATTAGCAGCAGCTTTCGACGTTAGCGTCAAAACAATATTGGTCCATTTGCGTCAAATTGGCAAGGTAAAAAAGCTTGACAAATGGGTGCCCCACGAACTCAATGATCGCCAGCGCGAAGTACGCGTCGAGACGTGCCTTGCACTGCTCAACAGACACACAAATGAAGGAATTTTGAACCGCATTGTTACCTGCGATGAAAAATGGATTCTGTTTGATAACCGCAAGCGCTCAGCAAGTTGGTTGGATCCTGGTTCAGCACCTAAACAATGCCCTAAACGAAAACTTACCCCTAGAAAAGTGATGGTCACTGTTTGGTGGTCTAGCGCCGGTGTGATTCATCACAGCTTCTTACCAAACGGGGTGAGCATTACTGCAGATGTGTACTGTGAAGAACTGAGCACAATGATGGAGAAGCTGGCGCATCTCCAACCAGCATTGGTCAATCGCTCGTCTCCGCTGCTCCTGCACGACAACGCGCGACCTCATACTGCACAGCAGACGGTCTCCAAGTTGCAAGAACTGGGGTTGGAAGCTCTCCGTCATCCGCCCTACTCACCAGACCTTGCGCCTACAGACTACTACTTTTTCCAGAATTTGGATAACTTCTTGGCGGGAAAAAAATTCAATACCCGAGAGGCAGTACAAAATGCCTTTGAAGAATTTGTTGCCTCCCGTCCAGCTGATTTCTTTAAGAAGGGCATCAATAAACTGCCACTGCGATGGCAAAGATGCATTGATTGCATGGGTGATTACTTCGATTAATACAAATAAAAAAATTCATGAAAAAAATTCGTTTAAATTTTTTCATACAAAACGGCAATTTCATAGGTAAAGACCTATTATTTTATTTATAATTTTATTTAATATTTTATTTATTTGGGAAAAATAAAATGTCTGTTTTTTGGGTTTTCCCGGCAATTATTCGAATTTTTCTCACCTTTTAAACCTTCCCTAGACTTCCACTAACATTTCAAGACCAAGATAAGATAAATCCGTTCAGCCGTTCTCGAGTTTTAGCGAGACTAACGAACAGCAATTGATTAATATATCTAATCGTGCAAAATACACTCAAAATTGATAATTTAATTATTATTGATAAAATAGGAATGATTAAAAGTTAATATGAGAGTTACACTGAGATAGCAAAATAATAATTGTCAACGTTACTACTACACTTGATGCATAAACAATAATGATGGCCGACAACTGTGTAGGGAGTGAGAAAGAAATGAGACCGGCTTTGTTCTCATCCCTACTCTATGCTGTTTACTGGGTCAGAAGTGACACCTGTAGACATCTGGCGGGGATAACTAATTAAATGACGATTTATCAGTTTTCGACCGCAGAGGAAAACTGATTAAATTACTAAAATGGCTATTAAAAAATAAGGGTTGATCGTAGAAGGGTGAAAATTGGGGATTGTATGTATTTTTGTATGTTGTATCATAAAAAAATTGAAATTAGAAATTTTGTCTAAAAAATAAAAAAAAAATATTTAGGGGTGGACTACCCCTAACATTTAGGGGGATGAAAAATAGATGTTGGCCGATTCTCATAGATACCGGATAAGCACAAAAAAATTCATCAAAATCGGTTAAGCCGTTTCGGAGGAGTATGGCAACGAAAACTGTGACACGAGAATTTTATATATTAGATAAATACTTAAATACATAGAAAACATCCATGACTCAGAAACAAATATTCGTGCTCATCACACAAATATTTGCACTTACCGGGATCCGAACCCAGGACCACCAGCTTCGTAGGCAGGAGCACTACCAACTAGGCTACGGTGACCGTCCAATAACTTTAAAACATAAAAAAATAATAACTTACTAATCCGACTTTATCAATTGTGATAGAGTTGAGGATATTCTGTTTAACACAATTTTATTTACAAACATTCCATCTCCCAATAATCATCTGAGTATTCCGTTTAATCTTTACATATTTCACAGTTAAGGAATTCCTTTGAATCAACAAACATTACAATCAAAACAAACAATCCGCATTTGCTCAGAGCCGTCATTTAATTTCAGTGACAATACGTTTGTAGACACATGTCTCAATTAAAAAGCAGGCTAATTACGTGTCGTGGAGAATAATATCTTATATTTGATAGTAGTCGCAGAAAAACTGACTGCCTAAAAGTAATTTTTAAGTTACATAAAAGACAGTTTGTACATTCAAATGTAGCGACATTGTAAACAAACCTTTTCATGGAACGAGAGATCTCTGAATACAATATGGTCAACGGAAATTATGTGTTGTACGGAGATCGGCCGTCCTCCGAATCCGAGATAGTGGACGACCATGTTCACTCACGACTACAAGACCGCAAAAATAAGCGGAAAGTGAACAGAACCGCCAATGAGCTGCAGCATTCCTTGAACTTGGCTCAACTGGACAACGAAACAGATTCAGTCAAATATGAAAAGACAGTTAAAGAGCCAAAATTGCTACGTTACGTTCCAACCACGGACGTAGAAGAGAATTTTGTAACGGAAAAGTTCGAAACTTACGACTTGAAACCAACTGAGGAGAGACCTCGACGGTATGCATTCACGAAGAAGCCTAAGAACCCAGCAGACGGGTCTGTGAATTACGCTTATTCGCGGTCGAGCAGCAGCTGTAGCTCACCGACCGGCAACCTGCCGACGATCTCTGAACACGGCGAACAGTACGGCACGTACCGAGTGCGCGCCATGCCCAGTCCTGCCGTCAATGACTTCATCTCCGGATATGACAACAAGCTCGACAAGTACTTCTCCAAACCCAGAGCTGTCAAGCCATTCGCTGCTAAGGTAGGATACTCTGTAAGTGTTCTGTATTTCTCAAATAATCTAATCTATTTTTGCCAATTTTATAATTAAAATGATTCGACTGTAATCCATAACCCCGGATATTTGACGGCCGGTTGGCGTGGTTCGTAAATCCTTGCCTTTCATGCCGCAGGTTGTGGGTTCGATTCTCACCCAGGACAAACATTTGTCTGCAGTCTGTCTGTCCTGAGTCTGCGTGTAATTATCTATATAGGTATTTATGTACAAAAAAGTAGTTTGTTTCCATAGTACAAGCTCTGCTTAGTTTGGGATTAGATGGCCGTGTGTGAATAATGTCCCAGGTATTATTATTATCATTATAGCCCTTCATATGGATTTTATTAATTTTAACCCTACATTTGTAATCCGATTTTAATAAAATGATATAGAAAAGCTTGAAAGCATTTAATATCAAATAAAAAAGGAATTACCAAAGTCGCTTCACATATAATAAGGAAATCGCGTAACCCATGAACAAAACAAAAAAACACACTGTTAAAATGATACGCTCCTCCAGTTATCAATACGACAGTTTGTTTTTATTTAAGTCACTTAAAATTTGACTTGTAATTTATCGGATTCGACGATGAGATACTAATTATGTAAAACTTAATTTATGTACTGTGAAATTCTTCTGCTTCATAATAGTTATTAATATCAATAAATTGTTAAATTTTCGTCGTCAAGAATGTGCGGTTATATAAGAGAGTCATTATTTAAATTATGTCTGTGACTCGTCCATTTAAAGATGCTTAGATCGCATCTCGGTGTATATCACGAACGAATAATATAGAGGATTGATATGAATCTGTATTGGCATTTGTTTATATTTACTGCCGCTGTGAGAGAGATGATTCGCATTCTTTGAATAATCGTCATACTTATTTCTATATACTTTATTAACTCGCTCTAAAGAAGGGTTCAAGAAATTCAACTATATGTTTTTGTGATTTGTATATTCGTAAAGTGATTGCTCCGTTGAAAAAATGTAATTTTATAAAATATTAGTTATATCTTTCTATATGAATTTTGTTAGTATATATGTAAGTAATCCGGCTGTTATATATATTTTTCTATTATTTAAGTAAATCTTTATCCTACTACGTAAAGATATCTAATTCTTGGGACAATGCGGTGGGCGAACATCCCATCTAATGCGAATCGGGATCAATGACGTTTTCAACACACATCTTCCACCCGGAAGATGTGTGTTGAAAACGATCAATGAGGGTCCATTGATGAACAATATCAACACAATAATGCTATTACCTGGAATGTATTCTGAGAAGTGGAAGATACTCAGTCTAGTGGCTCATAAAAACACTTTGCTTACCTCACTTTTTATTCAATTGTTCCCCATTATGGTCATCCAAAACGGCCTTTCTCTGAAAAATCTCATCTTTTTTATCTTATCTTTATGAACAACATAGCAGGGCTCGATTACACTGGCTGTTGCGCAATGATCAACGAGGTGTAATCATATATACTATGCGCGTTGAATCCTTTTCTTTAAAATGTGTTCTATATATAGATACCTACATTATGGTTAACCAAAACGTCCTTTCTCTGAAAAATCTCGTCTTTATGAACAATATAGCAGGGATCGATTACTCGGACTGCTCCGAAATGATCAACGAGGTGAAATCATATGCGTGTGGTAAGGATAAGATAAGATAATTATTTATTTCTCTCCACAATTTCAATAATTACAAAACAAAACTTTATATGGTAAGAGCTTTACATAATTTTTGCATACATTAGTGAGAATTATTACTGTGGCAGACTGGTGCCTAAACACAGGCCTTTACCCTTAGATACAGAACACCCTTAGATTTTTGCACTTTAATTTTACATACTTTAACGAGAAATATAAGAAAACAAAAGAGAACAATGTGTGTGTGTATGTGTATTATGGCGTGTGTATTTGTGTGAAGGGGAGGCAGGAATGTGTATGCAGCGTAAATGGATGAATTGCAAGATTATATTAGTAAATTAATTCATTGACCCTCTTTTCTTAACCACAATTAATCCTGGGATATTCTTCTTACATGGTCATCTGATCTCTAACTAAGCAGAGCTTTTCTTTTGTAAATACATACTCATATAGATGATAAACAAACAGACATGTTCATGTACACAAATATCTATCCTGTGCGGGAATCGAACCCACGACCTGCGGCGTGAAAGGAAAGCAATTGTGCTTTCATATCCGAGCGTATCCGTACTTTAGAAGACACATTACTCATTCGTGTTTACACAACACTCGAAAAGCAATTAAAGCGTCCTAGACTACTGTAAATCATTCCCGGTGCTCCCTCCACAAGGCGCCAAGGGAAGTCCACGGCAGATTACTCGATGCGCCGATACAGACACTTAGTCCGTATGGCAAGCGTAGGCGTTTCCTCTGCCTTAACAAATAATTGCGCTGTTGTCAATGTTATGTTATAAAAATACCATAAGCCATGACACAGGTCTACTGGGCGGCTTGAACAATTCTGAACAAAACCAAGCACTGGCTTGTGAATGAAACGAGCTGAAGTATACATTCTCCACTTGATATCACAAAATAAATAACAAACGTGATTGATGTAGAAATTGTTTGAGGTCCAATTAGTGCAGTAAGAACTACGTACAAACTTTCCAGTCACGAAGTATTGCAGACGTATGCATAGAGTTTATGTAGCTTATAAGCTTACAACTACTCCGGTTAATTGAACTATCAGTTATACTGGATTTTAATGATCGCTAAAGTACTAAATAACGCATTTTATTGGAGATATGCCCATAAACTAATTATGCTAAACTTATGCACTCGTGTCAAACTAGAGCATATGTTATGTTTGATAAAACTGTAGTCATAAGATTAAAGCCTAATGCCTTCCGCGTCTGGAACTGGTATCGAAGAAACAAATCGACTTTCATTAAGGGCCTACCTCGAAATGAAAATGAAGAGGCATGTCTCAAGTATAATCTGAGCGGGATGGTATAATTACTTTATAACCACGTGTTTCGAGACGGCATAACTGCGCGCAGGAGCTTACATTCAAGTAAGCTATATATAATGATTATGGTAAAATGAGATATGCTTATTTATTATATTCAAAGTAAAAAAAAAAAAATTTATTGTAGGTATGAACCATACCTTAGTATTCCAGCGCAACGAATAATAATGCAACAGTTGATAAGGACAATATTAAGTTTGTATTATATTCGACGACCACCGTGACTCAGTTGGTGGTGAACCTACCTGCTGATCCAAACGTTGCGGGTTTAGTGCTCGTATAAGACAAATATTTGTGTTCATTAACATGTCTATTCACAACAACAACTTCTGATATCCGTATCAAAATAAGTATCCATAACAAAAGCTTTGCTTAGTTTGGGCTAGATGGCGCTGTGGGACATTTCCAAGATATTTATTTCATGTTATAACATTTCAATGACAATAAAATACTAAGCAATACGGAAAAGTCAATTAAGTACTAAGGTAAACTAATTTCATCACAGTACCGGATTACTTCAATTCATTTGTTACAATATTGTGATTACAAGAAAATTATTAGTCCGTACTTGATATATGTATTTCTACATAGAGCAAATTTAAGCTTGTTTTACTTACGAATATATATTCAATAAATATATACCCGATAATCAAATCCCTAATCCAGTAACCAAATCAGATATTGCGAAAAACTTACAACATTTTCAATGTACCCCCTTAATGCACATGTCAGAATATGTGAGCTGCTGATTAAGTATGTAGCTTATTGAAAGCTAGCCATATTGATTACATACTTAATTATGATTTACTATGTACGTACTCTGATCTTTGGGAGGTCTTTGTCCAGCAGTGGACGTCTTTTGGTTGATATGATGGGAAGTTTATGGGGAGGGATTTATCTAAATGAATTCACTTTTTTATCGAAATGTAATAATAGTTTTTTAGTTAAATAAGTTGCACTGAATGTGGTCATGGATATCTTTGCCGTGGCGCCTATTTACCTCGATATAAAGTACGTAGAGAAAGCCCAGCAAATTACTAATTCAGCTTAATTACTATTTTAACAGGCAACTTATTGAACAATCATCATATCAGCCGAAAGACGTCCACTGCTGGACAAAGGCCTCCGCCAATGATCTCCACAATTGCCGGTCTTGCGCTATCCGCATCTAGCGATTTCGAGCGACCCGCACAAGATCATCGGTCCATCTTGTAGGGGGCCTACCCACGCTGCGTTTTCCGGTTCGTGGTCGCCACTCGAGAACCTTTCTGCCCCAGCGGCCGTCGGCTCTACGAGCTATGTGCCCTGCCCACTTTTTCGGTTACGAAAGTAACCAAAGTTCGCCTGCGGATCTCAACATTTCTGATTCGATCTTGCAGGGAAACTCCAAGCATAGCCCTTTGGGTGACCTTGAGCCACCTGAATAGGCCCATAGTAGTTTGTTATTGAACAATAACATTTTATAATTAGTGATAACTATGACACTGCTGATGAAAGTTCAGCGGTAAGTGATGAAAATAATAATAACAAGCATGACAGAAAATAAAATTTGAATACAAAGCATAATGCCTAAATAATAGAGAGTAAAATGAGAAATCAAGAATGAGACTATCGATATATGGTGCACATGCGTGTGCGCAAACATTGGTGCAATCTTTATTCCTTTTAATCTCATAATCATATTGCTTTTTAGCTTTGAGGCATTATCTGCTTCGCCGCACAATACCTACTTCTTTATGTACAATTTATTGGGTATTTAGAACGTGAATGTTTTAACCAGAAAAATAAAAATAGCAACACTCTCTCTTTCTCGAAGTTCCGTATACGGAAATTGGGTCTTCAATTGAATATAAATATCATGAGGCAACGAACATACTATCACCTAAACCAAAAAAAGCAATTCCTGTACTATGGTAACCAGGCAACTGATCAATATTTACTAACTTATATATTTCTAAATACATACATTTTATAGACATACTAGCTGTGCCCCGCGGTTTTACCCGCGTTAAACTGTATAAATTATCACAGCTCCTCCCCCGTAGGTGATAGCATGATAATATGTAGCCTATATGTTGACCCGACCTCTTAGTAATATTCATGCAAAATTTGAAGTCAATCCATGCAGTACTTTATGAGTTTAGCCCGGACATACATACAGACAAACAGACAAAAATTCTAATTAATTAAACTAAATTTTTGGCTTCGATATCGACTGTAGATCAGGCCCCAAGTTTCCTTTTAAAAAAATATTCAATGTACAGTTTTGACTTTCCTACGATTTTATTATATGTATAGATTACACCCAGACAGAACTAATTATCGTGCTCATCGCACTAATATTTATCGTGGGTGGCGATTGAACCCACGACCTCTGACTAAGCAGTGAGGATCACTAATCATTAGACTAACAGGCCATAATAAAAATAAATTGCCGAAGCGATAGCGTAATCGATCGAAGAAAGTTCACGGGTGTGAGAGTATTGTTTAACGCACGAATACAGTTACTCTTGAAGGCTTCAGCAGAGCGTGAAGTAACCTTGATATTTCTACTAGACTATGGTTTTATTTTAAATTTAGTAAGCACTAGCTGTGCCCTGCGGTTTTACCCGCGTTAAGTTTTACAAATTAGAGCCTATGTGTTAATACAGAGTGTGAGCTAAGTCCATACCAAATTTTATTAAAATCGCTCCAGCCGTTTAGACGTGAAGAATTGACAAACCGTGAAAATTTGTGAGGGTGTAACTCACAAAGTTTCGCCTTTATAATATTAGTGTGATATATACTCTTAATAAATGATGCCTGCTTGATATCATCTTGACAGCCAAAGTACGTCCACTGCTAGACAAAAGCCTCCCCAAAAAATCTATACATATAATAAAATCGTAGGAAAGTCAAAACTGTACATTGAATATGTTTTAAAGAGGATACTTGGGGCGTGATTTACAAACGATATCGAAGCCAAAAATATCGTTTGTAGAATTTTTGTCTGTTTATCTGTTTGTCTGTATGTATGTCCGGGCTAAACTCAAAAAGTACTGCATGGATTTACTTCAAATTTTGCATGAATATTACTAAGACGTCGGGAAACATATTATCACGCTATCACCTACGTGGGAGGAGCTGAGATTATTTATAAAATTTTACACGGGTAAAACCGCGGGGCACAGCTAGTATAGAATATAGATTTGCCATAATCGCTACACTTGGCAGACGGGTTGGCGATCGCAGTTTGATGGCACAGAAAAACGCTGCTGCCCGGTCTCTGGTAGATATTCCCTCGGACGTTTGCTGCGCCCCCCAGGGGATGAGATGCGGTGATGATATTGTATGCCGTCACCACATAACATAATAACTGTTTTGAGTTTAGATTTATGGTTTGGATTGCAATTAATGTTATATAACTAATTTTTGATAATGCTTTCATTGTTTTATGTTCTACTTACAACCTTAATAAACGAAGCGGTACACACAACTGACTTTAACATTGATAGAACATTTGGCGCAGTGGTTAAAATAGTCGCGTCATCTCATATCACCACCTACGTGATTTGGGTTCGATCCCCGTAAGAACGAAAGAAATTTCCCTAGAACAGGCATATTCTCTCCTAAAAACTATTACTGGTTTTTGACTGCCTCGTTGGTGTAGACTGGGTTCAAACCCCTTTCAGGTCAAAACAAGTGAATTCTGTGTGTTGGCGGGATTACAAACCTGAGCTTCGGAAAGCACGTAAAGCAATCCTATACCTAACATCTCTTAAAGTGTAGGCGCACACCCTTGTGGACTATAATATGTCCCGCGATACTCTCCATTGAGATTAGCTGCCATGACCGAAATTCGCCCAAGAGGACTGTTTAAAAAAAAAACATACAAACGGAAGAACCATTTGTATTTTTTTTATATATATTGGTAAGTTTTATGGTATGTTATAACAGAATTTAACAACATTTAAACGGAACCTTTCCAAAAACATTGCCTATGGAAGACAAAAGATTTATAGAAATAGGTTCACAAAAACGGAGAAATCGCGTAGTATACACTCAAAGAAAAATAAAAACCTTCAAAACAACAGTTAGATGACGGTGTAAGCATATTTTGGCACGATTTCAAGTTAAAATGACCGAGAAATTACTCTTACATGCCGTTGTATTTGGACCATGGACAAATGCGCAGGACTGGTCTAATACAAAGTATATAAATGAATCGCATTTAGATAACAAAGCACTTTAAAATATTGTACTATGAGTAAACAATTTTACAATGAGATTGTTGTAAATCTTAATCCTTAAACTAGGCTTAAAAATCCTTTCAGTGCTATCGTTTAGATAGCGAGAACACCTTAGACTGGCTCGTGATGATGGTGATGATGATTCGAACCAACTAATATCGGCTATTTTGACTACTTCAACCCTCCTGTTAAATATCAAAACAGGTCATTTATGGCTTAGTGTCGTGGATACAACATCATACACTACTCTGTAGAGAGGAAAATATACTTTTAATTGTGTTTGTAATTTTAATTTAATACAAATTTACGACTTCTGAATGCACTTTTGTATTTGAACACACTTCTCAATTCAAACACAGATCCGCTCAGTTATATACAAATACTCATGTATCTCATTCTAATATTTTATGCATGAGATATGAATGAATTACTCATCATATTGTTTCAATAAAACATTCGTTACAAAATTAGTAGATTCACGATACAAAATATCTTTCATTATACATATTTCATATGGTCAATAAATCTCATTCATAGCCCACATTATAAAACCACACCAAATAATTCATCGCACCAATCTTAATACTTGTCGAGTTTCTGATGTGATTATGTTTTGTAATAATTCTTGGTTTTGTGCAATAAAGTATTGTGAAGAAAACCAATTAAAACCCCACAACGATGCCATAAACACAGTTACGCCGTTTATGACACACAGACAATCAAGATCACAAATAATTTGCCAATTTATTATCGACTGTAAATATCAGATGGTTGCAGAAGGAAATAAGAGTCTGGTGACCCAAATAAGCTATGTTATTCGCGGGTTTAAAATAAATTAATTCATTCCTAGAACCGGATATAACAAAATAGGTAGTTTAGGTTCAATATGATTGAAATTTTAATTGAATTTGAATTCGAATAGACTGCACGTGTGACTCAGTGGTTAAGATACCAACCTCGATGCCCTCATGTTTCAGTTTTGATTCCCACATTGAAAAACTTCTTGTCTGTGCGGGTAATGAACGCGAATCACACGCGAGGCGAGTGGTAGGTAGTGTAGGTGATATTTCAATTGATATACATTCACGGGAACGATTACTACCATTATATAAATTCTAAAGCAAACATAAAATTTTCATTACTATAAAATAAAGTACAATACAATTAACTACAATCGAATATATAACTACAAAAAAATATATACAAATACAAAAGGCCTCCATAAGCGTATAAAAAAGTTTCGCGTCGCTTCCAGTAGACATTTTGTTAAGAATGTTATGCTAAAAAGCAATGCTTCTAATAATAATCTCTGCCCAAAATAATGACCAGTACTCTCTCCTCGCTTTGACCAAGTGCAAGCGGAATTTCGCGGAAGAAAACGCCATACCTCGGATCTATTGAGTTATCATATTATATTTTCATTTAGTGCAAACATATTCAGAACAAACAAAACCAAGTCGTAGTTTTGTATATTTATCACTAAGTATATACTCTTTGGAACTGGTATATAACTAACCAGCGAAAAGTCATAAAAATAAATAAGTCTTATCTATGGAAGTGTCGCGGGAGATAGTATCTGCTCCACAAACCACCTTGCCAGCCGAAATGTAGGTATGGTGATTCAAATTTTAAATAACATACATTCACATGATTTTTCTACACCCAGTTTATAATAAATATTGATACCTGTAAATACTTAATTATTCTTGAGCTTTCGAATTTTAATTAAGTGCAAACATATTAAAATTTAGTAATAACGAATCCAGTAGCAGTTCTAGAATCAATTTATGAGTGTTTTGGAATTGGATATTGATACATAATTAAGCAGTGAAATTATTTAACTATAAGACAGAAAATATGTAATTTGTATCGATTACTAAGCGATTTGTAAGCACGGCGGGAGATCCTACCTACCGAAATTCCAAAGACGATAAATACTATAATAATTAATAAATAACATAACACTTACCTAATAAAGATTGACGATCATTTTAATAACAACGTTTGTCATTAAACTGACTTGCTAGCTTACATACTTGATAATATAAACACATAAACCATAACATGAGTTCCCCGTAGGTTAGTATTATGGGAATTTTTCACATCATCTAAAAAAATCGATTCTTTTTTTTGGTTTTTCAAAGACAACGCCCGCACTAGGGAATTTTTACCTGTGTCGTGGGGTACTTTTCAAAGATATAATAGACGGACACAAATTACATCCAGACTCTGAAATAAATGGGTCACGCAAATAATTGTCCGGCGCGGGACTCGAACCCGCGACACGTAGCGGCGTGGCGACTGTCTTAGCCGCTGCGCGACACGTGCCGGAGAGAGTGTTGTTATTCAACTTTGTAACTTTTTAACGAGACTTAATTGACTTAACAAATAATAAAAAACGAGCAGTTAAGTAGTAGCTTGGTAGCGCGTCTCGCAGATAATGAGGATCTGGGTTCAAATGCCGGGTCGGGCATAAAATGGTAACATTGAAAGCTCTTAGTATCAGCCTGGGCTCTCTAAGTTGGATTTATAACAGCCCCGTGCCTCGGAGACGTAAAGGCTTCGGTCATGAACCTGAATTCTTTTCGTTTATGTCTGCTAACTGTCTCTAATCATGAGAGGGATGAAATAGGAAGTGCTTGTGCATATATACATATGTCCCGCGTAGTTGACTAGTCTCCGTTGTGACTGGCCGATTATTATAAGTTGGTTTCCTTCCTTCCTTCTTCCGTTCTTCAACATATTTTGTGATTTGACAATTTGCAAATGGTATTTTTTACATAATGCGTTTGACATTTTTGAGAGTGACATATGTCTTTATGACACTAATATTGATACTACTGCTACTACTATTGATACGACTGCCTCGTTGGTCTAGCGGTAGCGTGTTCAACTGGGTTCAAATCCCGAGTCGAACAAAAAAGTGATTTTGGGTTTTTCCCATAAAAAGAAATTTCTCAGTATCAGCCCGAAGTCTGGAAGTTGGCGGTATTACACCCCCTTGCCTCGGAGAGCACGTAAAGCCGGCGGTCCCGTACCTGACCTCTTTCCGGTCGTGTCGCTAGTCGTCCCATCAGATGATGAAGTGATGGAATAGAAAGTGCCCTGTGTTTGCGCACACACTTGTGCATTATAATATGTCCTGCGCAATTGGCTAATCTCCATTGAGAATGACCGCCGTGGCCGAAATTCGGCCGGGAAGACATCATCATTGATACTTCTATAGTGGAACCACCACATAGTATAACTGCAGTAGCCCATTAAAATAATAACTCCATTAGCGCCGTAGCCCTGTTGTACTAAACAGATCACATAAATTTTAGGTTTCTACTTTTATGTAATCGTAATCGAATACCTCATAAATTTATCTATCGATATTGATAAATCAGTATCGAATAACAATCGATTAGAGAAATTAACATATCGCCATAAATATAAAAAAAGAAAAGCTACTGCAGTAAATAGTTGACTTTACAATGCATGACTAAATTCTAAAGAGGATTTTAAAGCCATCTATGTTCTATTAAAAATCTACTGCGGAGATTTTTGTAACTATATGCCATTGCAGCCATGGTGATATACCACCTGTTACGAATCGAAACTTTTTTGGAACACTTTATATTCAAAATTCTTGTACTATTGTAAATTTTACACGTCAATGTGAGTTCACAGTTTTGTCCATTTTAATAAACCATAGTTCCTCCCTTTACCAGCTTATTATTGGTAAATATTTAATTTTCCTCCGATATTTAACACCACCGCTAACCCCGCTATACTCAACATGCGGCCCCATTGAAGTACCATTTTTTACACAAATTGAATAACTACATCGTTAACTTGAGAGTACGTTTTAAATAAGACCTAAATAATTATAACCTCACTCACCCGAGCAATTAGATTAATTAATGAAGTACACGAAAAAGTGGATATACTCTAATGTAATTTGAATGAATTCGTAAAGATCCTGTTAAATGTAGTTAGTTACATGAATATTTAGTTTAAAATTTAGTTCAATAAGAATTTTATAATTTTAATACCAACACTATCGTATTAGGCCAAGACCTGTAATGATAGATGTTAAGGAGAGAGGTAACTAAATAAATAAACTTTTGCTTGCGGCCCTGGACAACATAACTGTAACTTGATTGTGGCCTCTTTATAAAAAGGTTGAGTGTGGCTGACCTAACCTAAACTTTGTCTTAATTTTACGTTGTTTGTTGCAGGGCTCACACCCCGACAGTCTCTACCGCGTTTCTGCGGACGATGGAACTGGCACAGGAGGGAAGGTCGCCCGCGTTCTCCGGTTCATGCGATGGCCTACTGCGCTCATCGCCGTCTGTGTGGCGCTCGCCGTCTTCGTCTACTGCCTTATGCCAGGTATGGGTTCATGTATGGAGATTGTCAGTACCACCCAAGAAAATCGTCGTGGGCAGTCGATATAGTCACCATCTTCGTCTTCCTCGTCATTATCATGTCAGCCGAATGATGTCCACTGCTGGAGAAAGACCTCCCCAAAAGATTTCCACAATGCATTGAATCCATCATTTTAGAGAGACGGTTTGGTGATCGCAGTATGATGATCATAGTACTCAAAAGAAAGTTTTAAAATCTATCCATTCCAGTCAACGGTCCCCGGATCTGCATCCAACGCACATGGACATCATGTACGTGTGACTGGTTTTCTTTTCTAGACAGCTTGAGACCTAACTGTACAAGTCATGTTAAAAAAACAGGTGATCATTTCATTACCATATGGGCAGTGGCAAACACACAGGATCGTGTGATCCAAAATATTATATAATGCTGTAACTATTATTTTGTTAATTGCCCCCATCAAGTTTACCCAAGTTGAGATAATATTGCGAATAAAAGCAATTCTCTAACACTATTAAAATAAAAACTATACTAATAGCTTACTTAATTATATTTATCTGTTTCGTAATTCAAATAGATAACGTAAATATCTATAATATAAAAGATGCTTTTAAAACGGTGTTGACATTTATACAATGTCCGCACATTTATCTCAAAACTCTATCTTTTTGACTTAAATAAGCCTTTTTCCGTACTATCGCCTTTCTACACCTTTCACCCGCTTGCCTATTTACGATCACTTTACGTTGTCTATTCTGTTTGAGGTTAACTTAACTTGATATGTTTCACATACAAATGTATTATTCTAAAACCACCAGTATATTTTACTTTTGCGGAGTTTTAGGCAATCAGTGAATAAGCACATTTATTATTAATTTGACTTTACGAGCTTCAGCAACTTTATTAGCATTAGCGTTATATCGCCAAATTTTTTTTATTTTTTCATTTTGATCTTTAAAGTGTTTTTAACATCTACTGTGGCCATTACATTAGCAATTTGCAGCGTTTACATAAATGAAGACTTCAATGCCTGTAATATGCACATTACAATAACTAAAAAATATTTACGTTTTTACCTAGATTCATATTGATGAATAAAGTTTAATGGGGGACTTTTTAGCGTGTCATGTCGTGTAAAATGTCAAGAATTATGGCAAAATTCAAACATTTAAAAAATGTCACCGGCGTACTCGGGCTGTATAAAGTAACTTCTTATTTCAAGAAGTGTAAGGTAACATTCTTATTACCTAGATGTCAATGATAGCTCGATTTTGCTACCTCCATCTATGTTAATGTTTATTATTAATGCAATCTTCAGCAGGCTGGCTAGAATAGGATCCCCGCTACCGGAGTGATGGCCCCTGTCCATGGTCAGTCCCGTGCTAACGATCACATCATCAATCTTGTTCATTTATTCTCTCTCTCTCTCTCTCTCTTTCTCAACTCAATTCATTTATTTCTGCGGCGCTTTGAGTCATAGTCCTTAGCACATAAGGGTGCCCAGGCTCACCTCCATTGACGTTTTACGTTCACTCTTCAATCCGTGACGTGTGATACCATGTCCGTATTCTTTTTGATGTGAAACATCTATAGCCGCACGTAAAACAGATTTCTGGCGTGGCGACGCATGCCGTGACGCATGCGCAATCGACTTTTTATTTTATCATTATGACATATTTAGTTCCTATCACAATATGTTCTTTTCTGCATATTACTTTTACAAAATAATGTCGATGTTTCACATCTGCCAGGCGTCCCGTGACGGCTCACATTTTTTTTTGGCTTGACATGAAGTTATACTAGTTGGCCTTAAAATACGTAATAATAATAAATTATTAATACTGTTTCATGTTACCAACGAATAGTACAAATTACACTACATGCTTTATGCAAACATTAACAATCGTACAATGTTTTAATTTTGTGCCATAAAAGGAAAAGAATTACCTACGGTTTTTCGAAGTTATTTTGTCAGTGTAGTCGTATAAGGTGGGCACAAGGTTTTGTCGTATTTGTCACGTCGCAAACTTTCAATTGCCCAAACCTAACAACATAATGCCTCAATAGCTTAAGCTTTGCATCATACCAAACGAACATATTGTATAAGAGCCAGCGTGAAAAATATACTGCTTACTAAAAAGTTTTTAATACAACCTCGATATTCAAGTAAGTCAATGCTAGGTATTGTATCTTCTAAACTAATTAAATTGTATTACTTCTCTCTCTAATATAATAATAATAATACACTGGGACATTATTTACACACGGCCATCTGATCCCAAACTAATCAGAGCTTGTACTATGGAAACCAGATAACTGATATAGTTATGTAGTATTTGTACTACTTTTCTTTTGTAAATACATACTTATATCGATACCTACTTCAGCAGGCTGGCTAGAATAGGATCCCCGCTGCTGGTGTGATGGCCCCTGTCCATGGTCAGTCCCGTGCTAACGATCACATCATCAATCTAGTTCATTTATTCTCTCTCTCTCTCTCTCAACTCAATTCATTTATTTCTGCGGCGCTTTGAGTCATGGTCCTTAGCACATAAGGGTGCCCAGGCTCACCTCCAATGACGTTTTACGTACATTCTTCAATCCGTGAAGTTGGATACCATGTCCGTATTCTTAGTTTTTTTGGCTTGACATGGAGTTATAATAGTTGGCCTTAAAATACCTAGTAATAATTAATTATTAATACTGTTTCATGTTACCAACGAAGTTGGTACAAATTACACTACATGCATTTGCCAACCACGCCAACAGGCCCGTCAAAATATATAGCTAGTATGAAAAGAACAAGGTATAAAAAGAACTGTTAAACTACTTAAACTGCTTATAATCATGCGCAACCTTAGAAAACTATCATAGTAATATAACCCAAGAAGTAAATCACTAAAAAAATTAAGGTTCAACCGCGTATAAACGCCAAAGCTGCAAGTATATTAAAAAATTGTTTGTTTGTTAAAATCAATAAATGAGTGTAATACTTAAGTATTATATTGATGATTTGGTATTACTAGTACTCCATCACATCATAACAAAATTTTATTATCTAACTCATTTTCGCACAACTTACAAAAAATACGTTATACTCTTGAAAGCATATACACAGTGGGAAGGTAATATAGCTTCCGCCCGTTTAATTGTCAAAATTATAATATTTTAGTTTGTGATATACCAAGACTGAATTAATAATATTGCATGGTATTTTGATATATTCTCATACTGTGCACCTGTTTTTCTTTTAATTATATTGTCAAACTCATTTATTATCATTATCATACCAGCCGAAAGACGTCCACTGCTGGACAAAGGGATGGCCATTGTGGAGATCCTTGGGGGAGGCCCAAGGATCTGGAGAATGTCTACTCGATTATTCAACAAAAAAATAATATTTTAGTTCTTAAAATAAGTAAGGAAGAATTTTAGACATCGGCTCTTGATCTATATCGGTATCGTGAGCATCTCGAAAGCTGTCATTACCACGATTATTAATGTTGGATATCGCTCCAATAACATGATGCGCCGAGCTCTCAAACCAAATTAATAACAATGATGAAGTAGTCCCACTTTCCAAGACCCGAGGAAACGTATACCAAAACAATTTATATTTTACAACAATTTTATGGTTATCAACTTTCCAGTTAATCTGAATAATATTTATATTTCCGCTAAATAATGAAAGTGCACGTATTTATGTAATGTATTTAGTAATAACTGTTGCTGGAAGGCTAAGTTTATCCGCTGCCGGTTAAATAAAATAAATTTACTGATTAAAAACATAAAAGCAACTTCACGTTCTTCAACGTTCTTTCCTTCTAGGCAACCGATTGAAACAATTTCATATGAGACGATTCCGAATTTAAAAATAATTATAATAATCGGTGTACAAACAAAGACAAGCAATAGTAGTAAATGAAAAAATACCGACTTTAAACCCACGTGTGAAGTATACTAAATAATAAAATTTGAAGTGAAAAAGTATCGCTGCAACTATGTGTCCTAGCTGTGCCCCGCGGCTTAACCCGCGTGAAACTTTATAAATTATAGCCTATGTGTTATTCGGATATTTAAGCTATATTACTACAAATTTTCGTTAAAATCCGTTCGGTATTGTATGCGTAAAACAGTACGTAACAACATATACACTCACAAACTTTCGCCTTTATAATATCAGTAGGATCTTTCAGTTAGTTTTTAAGTATTGTCTTCCTTAAGAAAATCGGAATATACCAACGCGGCGTATCCTGACTATTTTAAACTGTTAATTTCCTTACAATCCTAAGACTATTATTGGATTTTTCCATATTGACGGTATTTTCCCAGTTAAGCTTTACAAAGAGCAAATAATCACTATGGCCTCTTAAATTCTCTCAAATAATCTCTTGAAGAGAAGATTAATTCATTCTTATAAACGTAAGTTGGATAAATTTAACGATTGTATCGGTCAACATAATACTATGCTTCTAATTCTAATTAATATTAAGTGGATATTTTATCTTAGTTTAATTTCCGCTACATTATAAAAAGGAAAAGCTACACAATATTCATATCTGAACTCATCATCATCATCACACCAACCGAATAACGTCCACTGGTGGACAAAGACCTCCCCAAAAGATCTCCACCATGGATTTGTATCCATCATTTGGTGGGACATGCCATAATCGTCACGATTGGCAGACGGGTAATCGTTCGTAGTATGATGGTCATAGTACACACAAATACTCTGCTACTCCTATACCGTCGGGACAACTTCCACGTCGCCCACGAGATGAGATCATATTCTGTTCTGTCAGCCACATAGCATCAGTACTATTCTAGAATAAACTGTTATCAGACTTCGTAAAGCTATCTCTGACACCCTGTAGGTATATGCCGCGATTATATCAACACAATCACACATAATTGACAACTTGTTCTCAAGCTACGAACTCTACCAACTTAATATATTCACCTATCAATTCTCTGATACGTAATATATTTATACACATAAAACCTAATTGGATTCTAAATAGCTCCTTAGTTTATAATTTATTCAATTATTATGAAATGTTTTTATATCTGTCTATTTAGCCAATTTAAGAGTTATGCTCACGTTGGTGGAGCTACCTTTATTCCTACCTATCTTGGGCTAGCGCATTGACTTCTTAATATCACCGTACTCTCACTTTATCTTTGGTTTGCTGTATGCAAATCATCTTTATTATATCGATATCTAATTCCATGATAAATGAATGAAGTATTTATTATATTCTCGTCCCACACTCTACCCTACAAAGGTGAAGTATGAAATAAAATACAAACTTGTATTGTAAATCGACAGATTCTCCCACCCGTCATGTGATAGTATCATCTACTACCAGATCAGGTTAATTAGACAAAAGAAAATGGTAAATAAAAAACAGATGATATTTCTTATGTAAGTAATTCTTCTTTTAATATAATTTATTTATAACGCTGTATAAGTCTGTATAAACGAAGGTACCGTAGTCGCTTTTTAGGACCACGCCTTTAGTAAGGTAATCCGTAAATCTTGTATGGTATCTAGTAAGGTGAATTTAGTAAGGTAACCTATAGGTCCCAAAGGCAATTATTTAGTGACAACATTTGCCGTGAGCGAGGATCTATCCAGTGAGCACGTGATCTCCAAGATAGTAGCGAAGTCACGGCGTCACGCGTGCAGTGGTTAGTGAAAGTTAATTATATTAAGAAGCTGAGAATTAACCATAATTACCAAATTAATCAATAAATAATTGTGGAAGGTCGTTATTGGTATTTATTTATCAAAATATTTGTATGTAGCTGTAAGCTAAAAAAAATAAAATAAGGATATTATATTTTTCCCAAAGGACTTCAAAAGTGTTGCAGTGTATACGTAATTCCACAGGAAATTTTATGTCGATATCACTTGTTGACATTCGTTAAGACTTTATTAGTCAGTGTCCCTATGAAGCCTGCTTGAAGATATGATAAAAATAATGACTTTATTTCTAATAAGAACTGCATCATTCCTTTTCAAATGTTCGCTTATCAATTTTGTTATAATTGGATAATTATCTAAGGATTTTAAGACATAATAAACAGTTAAATAATAATAATAGTAATTATTGCTGTAATATTCAATAGAGAATTAATTTTACTTAATGAGTAATTAAGTAACTCTTATTATATGTACATAACATAAACATTAAACACATTAATTACATTATACTCGTAATACATTAAACAAGATTTTATAAATGGCGGCCTCATTGCTAAGAGCGATCACTTCCAGGCAATAATTGAATGGACGCATTTCAAATCCTTTCACAAACTATGCCAACAAATAAATAAATAATTCTTAGTTAATATCCTGATAACAAAAATAAATACGGTATTTATTGGCATATTTTGTGAAAGGATTTTTACGGAAATAAATCATAAATACTTCCCAAACCACTACGTGTTCAAAGTACTTTTCATGTGCAAATCTTAGTTCGATAAGGATACGGGGCAGTCGAAACTTATGATTTCTTGATAAATATTCATTTTACTTTCACATGTGACACGCGCAGGGTTTCTTTTAATAAAAGTTGTAAATGGCAAAATAAAATTGTACTGAGCAGTAATTTGATTGCGTGGGGTGCCGATGACGGCCAGATACGACCGGATACGAAACATCTCCTTTGTTGCTCTCATATAGTGGTTTTATTCGGTAAGGACATGCAAAAAGGAAAGTTGACCTCAAGAATGCTCTTGTGCATCCAAAAAGGATGTAGGTGGGTTTATTTTTACTCATGCTCCGCTTTTTATTTATTTTCCTTTTTAGATAGATAAGATTAATGCTTTGTAAGCATTGTACTGTGGCTTTATGTAACAGCAAAAGTGTATATCGTGATCATGAAATAAATGTGAAGCTTGTGTTATTGCCTTTTTTATTATATTCGCTTTGTGAGTTTGTCCGATATTAGGGTTCTGTAGTAATACGGGCCTATTAGCGTGATTGGCGCCAGTGATCGTAGGTTCGATACCCACCCGGGAGAAATATTTGTGTGCATTAACATGTCTGTTTGTTCTGGTATAATTAATTATCTATATAAGTATGTATTTACAAAAGATAAGGAGTATATGTAATATATCAGTTATCTGATTTCCGTAGTACAAGCTCTGCTTAGTTTGGGATCTGATGGCCGTATGTGAATAATGTCCCAGGATATTATTATTATAATAAGGGAAAAGTTAACTCAACTAAGTGATATATAACAACCACTACTAATGATATCAAATTTAATTGAAACGTTAGACTAATTTACAATGGTTTTTTTATGTAATGCAGGAGTCTTTGTAATCATGCTATTCGAGCAAACGATTAAAGCAAACCCAATTCAGGACAACTACATACAAACATATGGGTCAACTACAAATAGTTAAACTGTGCAAGGATCAAATTCTTAATACGAGAGAGAGAGAGAGAATATGGGACCATTTCGCTACCAGGGTACTTTTGAAATGATTTCGTATAATTCCGTTTAAATCAGAATGTTAAGAATTATAAAGAAAAAATAAAGCTGGTGTTATGTTTACAAATCACGCAGGACTGAGATTTTTTTAGGATGTTTGTGAATAGATGTCATAAGTTTACGTCATTTAACAGTTTGTTTTGTTTTTATATAAAGGAGGGAAAGCAGCAGCATTGTTTTTATTAAGAACGTTATTTTTTGCAAGTGATGCCGAAATTCCAAACCATTTTATTACCGCTTTCACTATGACTTATGATTCATGAGGTCACCAAAAATAGTCTCATAAGCCATTATCCATGAATTATTACATAAAATAGCCACAAAGCATAAATTTTATACCCATTCAATAACAAAGATACTAATTAATAGTACATCTTATATTGTGTAGAGAAATGGAGAAACTCGTTATATGGCCAACACGCATATCACCCTCGACCTCGCTTTCTTTGCATATTATACGACTACGATTAACACCAATAATGTGTTTAATAACTATTGTGTAACATCAATAAGATGCCTAATTTTATCATGTAAGAATCATTTGACTAACACTTATAAGAGTATATTTTGACATCAAGCGCGTTTAGTTCTTTTGTTAGTAACTGGTTGAGTCTAATTCTAAAAACAAACAGATTTGAACGTCGAATTCGGATTGACTATTAACGGACTACGATACAATAGTTACACTACATTAATACGAAATACTTTATTCCAACAGTCACAAATACGAATTTCAAAATACCCATTTTCATAATTCCGAATATTACAACTCCGATTTATCATCATAATCCCATTTTTATAATTCCAAAATTTCAATATTCCTAACGTTTATAATTACTCTTCTCAAATACCGAGCTTCAATAGATTGAATAACAACAAGTCCGACTTAATTAAAATTCTAAACGAAAAGCAGACATGCAGCATGCAAGCAGGCGAGCATGCATCATGCAATCAGGTATGCAGCATGCAAGTATGAATCGGAAAACTCACAAATCGCATTTACGACGTTCAGTAAAATAAATTTTGTGATTTTTAAATACAATGATTTGGTATTATTAAATTCACTTTTGAAAATCGGAACATTAATATTCGATATAAAGTATTTTAGAGTATTTGGGTGTTCTCAGTCGCCACCTCATATTGAACTCTATTGAGTTGCAATAAAAATTAAACACAATATATATAATACTAGCTGGTGCCCGCGACTTCGTCCGCGACAATTTCGAATGATGAACAATGTTACTACTTACTTCTAGCTTAATCTAAAAAAATAACTTTTAGAAGAAATAAGCAATATAAATTTAAGAAAACCTAACCTATAAATAACCTAGCTAAGAAATAAACTAAAGACTACTTTGCTACTGTTATTAAAAAAAAGGACCCGATATCATCAACCAAAAAAATCAAAGAAAACTTATCAATTCTCCTTAAATAAAGTCAGTAAGTCAAATAAAGTAAAATAATAATCAACGATGCATTAATCACAAAGGTAACTCCCATTAGATTAGGTTGCGACCACGGCATTGATAGGTGTAATATCACATTTTGTGAACGAAACTTTAACGTGATCTAAAACGATAGCTGGTGCCCGCGCCTTCTTCCGCGACATTTTAGAATGATGACCAATGTAACGACTTACTTCTAGCTTAATCTAAAAAAATAACTTTGGAAAGAAATAAGCAATATAAATTTAAGAAAACCTAACCTATAAATAACCTAGCTAAGAAATAAACTAAAGACTACTTTGCTACTGTTATTAAAAAAAAGGACCCGATATCATCAACCAAAAAAATCAAAGAAAACATATCAATTGTCCTTAAATAAAGTCAGTAAGTCAAATAAAGTAAAATAATAATCAACGATGCATTAATAACAAAGGTATCTTCCATTAGATTAGGTTGCGACCACGGTATTTATAGGTGTAATATCACATTCTGTGAACGAAACTGTAACGCGATCTAAAACGATGATTACGCCATCTACTTACAAAAATATAAACTTGTAAAGCGGTAAAATTAAGATGTTTGCATATTTTTTGGTGAGATTTAGGCGATCATCTATTGATTAAGTTTTGGACTACCTTTTATTATTTATTTTAACCGATATGCCAAATAAGTTCTGCGATCTGAAACGATATAAACGCGATCTAGTTACAAAATTGTGAACTTGTAGATCAAAAAAAATTAACATGATATTTTTTGGGTGCGATCATCTCGACACAAACAATTTATACTACGCTAACTCGAATTTCAGGTAAATTCTTTTACTATCCCAATTTGATTAAAAAGATAAAAAGATAATTTAATTTGTTATAAAAATTACCAAAAAAAAAAGAAGTTACAAATCTTATAAAACGCTAAATTTACTTAGACGACAACGACCACGACATTTTAAGCAACTTGGCATCACAAACGAATCTCTCTAAAATTTGAGATGGCGTAAATTTTTGGTGTCGATCTATTGAATCAGTTTTGGATTACCTTTTTTTATCCTCAAATTATTCCTTGGATTGCTTTATTTTTAACTGAAATACCAATTTACATGCGTTTAACTCCAAAAAAAAACAGATTTTCATACAAACTTACATCCCCTATTTGTCCCCCTTAGGGGTGGAATTTTCGGAAATCCTGAAACATATACTTTTATTTTTTTATTGAAATGCTAAATACCAATTTTCATGCGTTTAACTTAAAACTTGTTGTCACATTTTTCATACAAACTTACATCCCTAATTGTACGCCCTTGGGGGTGGAATTTTCATAAATCCTGAAATACATATTTTTAACTGAAATGCCAAATACCAATTTTGCATGCGTTTAACTTCAAGTCCCAGTTTACATTGAAACTTACATCCCCTATTTTACGCCCTTAGGGATGGAATTCTCAAAAATCCTGAAATGTATATTTTTAATTTTTAACTGAAATGCCAAATACTAATTTACATGCATTTCACTTAAAAATTGCCACATTTTCATACAAACTTACACCCCCTATTTTACGTTCTTTGGGCTGGAATTTCCAGAAATCCTGAAATACATATTTTTTATTTAAACTAAAAGGCCAAATACTAATTTTCATGCGTTTAACTTAAAACTTGTTGTCACATTTTTCATACAAACTTACATCCCTAATTTTACGCCCTTGGGGGTGGAATTTTCATAAATCCTGAAATACATATTTTTAACTGAAATGCCAAATACCAATTTTGCATGCGTTTAACTTCAAGTCCCAGTTTACATTGAAACTTACATCCCCTATTTTAGGCCCTTAGGGATGGAATTCTCAAAAATCCTGAAATGTATATTTTTAATTTTTAACTGAAATGCCAAATACCAATTTTCATGTATTTCACTTAAAAATTGCCACATTTTCATACAAACTTACACCCCCTATTTTACGTTATTTGGGCTGGAATTTCCAGAAATCCTGAAATACATATTTTTTATTTTCAACTAAAAGGCCAAATACTAATTTTCATGCGTTCAACTTAAAAAAAATCCCATTTTTATACAAACTTACATCCCCTATTTTTCGCCCTTGAGGGTTGAATTTCCAAAAATCCTGAAACACATAATTTTTTATTTTTAACTGGTCAAATACTAATTTTCATGCCTTTAACTTCAATAACGGAAAAGTTTCATACTAACTTTGCACCCCCATTTTACCCCTTTAGGGGTTGAATTTTGAAAAATCCTTCCTTATTGCAGTAGAAAGAAAACATTTGTGCAAAATTTCAGCTTTCTATTTTTGGTTGGTTTGGGCTGGGCGTTGATGAGTCAGTCAGTCAGTCAGGACTTCTCTTTTTATTTATATAGATATATTATGACCATACGCTATGGCCCATTTAGGGTAAATAGAAATTGATAGTAAGATTTAAAAAACAAATCAATATCAATTTTTTTTAGACTGAATATACCAAAACAATTGGCACATATCAGCGGAAGTTCGCTATTAAAATAACATATAAAATAAATACAAAGAAGATGACCGAGTGAAATTTTGAAATAAGATTTGTTATCTTTTCATAATCGGTTTTCACACAACTGAGCAATCGCATAACATAACTTGAAAAAAAAAAACCAACGACTTAAGAAATTCTAACTAATACTATTACTTATTATAACGAATAATAACTAAATAAATAAAAAAAATAGGTTATAATGAATTGATAACCTATTTTTTTACCATATATAATTAAAAGAAGTTATAAATAATTCGATATTATAAACGGTCAAGTATTTAGACATTCGATTTATAGCGGTCGATAAATTGATTTTCGAATAATTGACATTCGATTTGGCATAATGCACCGCCTTAGGGAAACTTTCGTCCTGCAGTAGACGTCTTTATGCAGATATAGTGATGATATTATTGAAGTTTCGCTCACTAATTTAGTTAATTGCACTATATCTGTTTGGTTTTAAGTAAGATTAAGGGCCCATTTACTTATTGATTACGTTTAGATATAGTATGAATTAATTGCAATAGTACACGTTTTGGTAAGGTGTGGTCGCCTTTAGCTCGGACACGTTTATCTCATATGTAAAGCTGTTATCCACTAAATTACCTAATGATTCCTCACGCATAGATACGAGTACGTAGATTACGCAGCCAGATGTGTATTAGCAGGAAAAACAGGAATTATAGACTTACCATAGGTCTAGAAGTACTCCCGAAAATCCCTTATTATTTAAATTTAGTACTTTAGTTTCATAGAAATCGATAATATACATATAAGGTGAAACTTAAGTAGTGGACGTAACATATAGGGTTCATTTTCACATAAAATTTATCAAAATCAAATGGAGCACATCAACATGTTAACAATACACAAAATGTTAACATCAAACAAGAATAAAGATACGCTGAACCATATTTTATGGAGAACAACACATTGTTTTAGAAACTGGTTTTCTGTAATTTGTTCATTTTTACATTGTCAAATGTCTTATAATTTAAGAAAACCATGACTATCGTAAATTAAATTATAATCCATGATATCGATGCCGAATGATATCGAAGCCACGATGTAATTATCTATATAATATCTAAATATATCTCATAAGTTCAGTTCGAAGGGTGCATATAAATATATTCCTACTATATCAGATGCATAGCAACTCACATTTAAAATAATGTGAATTTCATAAATGTAGTCAGATTTCCAATGTATTGCTTCGTGAAACTGCTACTGGACTTATAAACGCTACCACATACAGTTAGTGTGGTACTAGTTCTTAAAGTGCACCTCATTTAGTGCACACCTTATACCGTTATGTAACGTATAATCATTTTAATTACATACAAAGTAGGATAGTTGTAATAAACTCTTAGTAAATTACATCCGCACATAGATTAAGTCACACTTCTCTAGAACTATTTACTGCACTAGCCAATGAACAAATACGCATATACAAGAAAATGGGCTTATTTTCTTCAACCATTAACAGTTTGCTGCTAACTTATGCATAATCTTATGTTTCTGGGACCATTTCTCTAAAATAAAAGTAATAAAAAAGGTTATGCACAGTCTAGTGATTCTCAGACCACTTATCTACAATAACTTTTAGCCACGAAATTATGCACAAACTTCTGCGTCTAGAATAAAAATTTGCCCCAAGTTTATGTGCAATCGTATGTTTCTAGGGCCTCTTCTCTACAACAAACGCTTGTACATAATCTTGTGTTTATAGGATCACTTCTTTACAAAAAAGTTAGCCACGAGCTTTTACGCAATCACGTGTTTCTATAATTATTTCTTTACAATAGATTCGATGTGACTGTAACTGATGTAATCATATACGTTAAACCATTGAAAATTTCCTAATTGCGATCGATAGTTTTCAACAATGATGTTTTTATGAAACTCTTCTGATCCCTTGCTTATTTATTTTAACATGTTCACTGTATAAAAGTCAAAAGGTAGAAAGCGACCTTTTACGTAATGAACAAAGTATCTACTCATTATTTAGTACAATAAAATATTAAATACACAAAAATGCGGTATCAGCTATAATAATAAGAATATCTGGGGACAATGTCACACGGATCATCCTAGCCTCAAACTAAGCAAAGCTTATACTATGGGTACCAGGCGACGATATACAAACTTACATAGATAAAATAATACTACTTAATAATAATACTTATATACATAGAAAACATCCATGACTCAGAAACAAATATTCGTGCTAATCACACAAATATTTGCACTTACCGGGAATCGAACCCAGGACCACCAGCTTCGTAGGCAGGAGCACTACCAACAAGGCTACGGTGACCGTCAATAAATAACTCTATAGTTAACCATAATATCGGGCCATTCAGTCACGTGGTAAAATCTCATGAGAGTAATTGATACACGTAGAATAATTCTTAATAGGACTCCAAGATCCGTCCCAATCCTTCATAATGTAAGATCTTTTAAGAATTGAATTTGTGGAATAACCCATCACGTAGTTCCGATACTATATGTAAAAAAATATAAACCATATCTTATCACGATCTGCCATAAATTGATATCTAAAAGTATGGAACATTTAGATATGTATTACCAGTGCAAGCTGCGTAAAATAATTGACAAGATGGAAGTCAATATGATTGTTTTTATATTTTAGTAGTATGTTAATTTCACATCCGTAATCGAGGTAAAGGGATTCCATGAAAAATCTGAATTTAAATTGTTTAATACATTTCCCAGTTAACATGTATGGATCCAAATAAAATCGAACTGTCAAATTATGTTAAAAAACATGGCAATAATAAAATATTGAATTACCTCGAAAATATGAAGTTAAAATATCTAAAACAACGAGGTTATTCTGAATCAAAGACTACTGCTCTACATAATAAAACAAGAATTTAAATTGATTAATCGATCATATTCTGTAGAATTGCTGTTTTTTATTTTACTTCTTTCAATATTCTTTCGTATCTTTTTTTGGTTCCATCACTGTCCTCAATTTGAAGAGAAAATACATAACGAATTTCTACGAGGATGCAGCAAAACTAATTTGGCTTTTATGAGTCTCTAATTAGTTCCATTCGGCTAACATAGGGCCCAAAACGAATTAGCTCTAATGAAGTTGCATCACAAACCTTAACTCTCGGAACATTGTCGTTGTGTAGGTACACACGGCTACATATTAAGCTATATTTTCCAGTATAAGTGATCTCACGTTGTATAGGATTTCCATACAATGAGAGATCAGCTTATATTGGCAATGTATAACTTAATATGTAGCCGTGTGTACCATGTTGATTCCTGAACACAGAAATAGAGCGACGAGACCGTATTTGAAAGTAGTCTTATAAAAATTGGCATTGCTACTTGTGTAAGCTTTATATGAGACTTTAGATGTGTACTTAAATTAAAAGGTTTCTAGTATCGTAATAGTTTCTAGTTAAACATTCAAGAACGAGAAGCTAAAAACTCGTACTGGTTTTTATCTGGCCAGGGGTTAAGAAGAGCTTGATGTTATGCCTTTATATAGGGAGCCTCTTGACCGCCCTCCGGTGGTATCAACTTGCATGTCAATTATGAGATTAAGGAATAGAAAGAAATATAATCAACGTTGGATAGCCTAGCTCTATTGAGATCGTTTCGAGTGGTTTGCGACCTGAATAGAATAACAGGGCCATCCAATAACATCCCGTGAATGTCGTAAAAGGTGGCTAAGGGATACACCAGGTTGTCGGGCAGCAACGTCACATGTGAACTAGCAACCACCTACCTAACTGCGGTCACCAACTCTCACGCCAACCGCGGTGACTACAGGAAACCCCTCCAAAGGCAACATTATAGAAACCTCCGGGGAGGCCTAGGACCAGCAACGGACGATATCAGGCTGAAGATGATGATTGAGATCGGAGATCATAGGTGAAATTCGACGTGGACATTAATTCTTATTAAAGAGAAGAAGAAGGGCTCAAATATGACTCTAAATTATGACTAGCGACGGCCGGCGGTGTCTGCGGCCTAGTGTGATCGAATTTTCATCATTCAAACTTAACCCAACGAAACATCAAGAACCAGTAATAGTTGCCATAATGCAGATCTCTATTTCCTACCGCGATTTTAATAAAAATAAATAGGCCAACACGAACCTTGGATCATTTTAAATTAATATTTTTCACACGTCTACGTAACGAGTGACACATTTACAGAAGACTCTGTTCAAGTTATTAAAACGATCGCTGCGATAAGATTGCTATCAAACTAGGCGTATTGTGTTCATAAGCACATTATTTCTCATCAACACTAAATAGATGTTGTAAACTAAAATGAGGAAGACAACTCGGATTGACTCACTCACCTTTGACACTGAACGGAGTCGAATCGGGAGCAAGTCTTGTTATATCGCCCATTAGTTATGCATATTGTGTAACAAGATAAGGATTAATAGCGATACTTGGCTGACACCGTCCGCCTGCCGTGACATCTTGAACCGAGCTTTCACCGCATCGAGTATTCGCTCCACACAACTAACTATAATCAAACTATATACCTGTTGTCCGTGTTCGTAAAATAACCTCACGCTTTGAGAGCGCTCTTAAGAAAGTAGGTATAGAAAGTAACAAATGTCTTTTATGTGTTTTTTTAAATCAGTTTAAAAGAGCAGTCTGTAATTGTAGCATGTGTTAATTAGGAACGTATTGTATGGTAAAAAAGTGTCAAGTCTTCACTAAAGCCTGAAATAAAAAGTACCAAATAATCCATTGAAGACCATCGTGACTCAATTCGTAGTGAACCTTCTTTCTGATACAAAGTTTGCGGGTTCGATCCTTGCGAAAAATAAATATTTGTGGGGGTAAACATGTCTATTTGTCTTTTATTTCTGGTTGCTTTCTGTGTATTGCAAAGACATGTCTTGGCAAATATGTTGTACCAATATGTACATCTTAATCTAATGCACAAACTCTGATGTGTTGTGGTGAAAAATAAATTTTATTATTATTATTATTGTCTCGTCTAGTACCCATAAGTACAAGCTTTTTTTTTAGTTTGAGCTTAATGGTGCTGTGCGATATGTCCCGGATATTAATTTATTATACCTACTACAGCTCATTCAAAACCAACACAGTTGATAAAACCAATACAAAGTGGCAATGCTGCCAGTCTTCTGGGTACGTTCCCCGACAACGATGAGGATATTTTTGACGGTGATTAGATTTAATATCTATGTAGTTTTAATCTAGTTTTTAATTTTTACTTATATAGTTAGCTAATATTTCTTTAGGAACTTATTAATTATTATAATGTTATTTGTAAATATTATTATTAATTTAAATAAAGACAAATGGTTGATAAATAGATATGTAGTAATATTTTTTATCTTAAAATTAAATGCCTAACAATTGTTATTTAACAAAAATGGTGTGGAAATAGAATAAAATACGGTGTCCGTGCTGGTAAACACTGTGTGGCATACACCGACGCCTACCCTTAAAAATTAATAAACACACGAGTGTAATAAAAATAATAATGACCATAATAAAAATACGTTTTTACAGTTAACAGTAACGGAAGGGTATAGGTAGTGAAATAAAATAAAGATCACGCAAAAGTGATTATAACATTCTTTTGAATATAGCATGATTAAGAATGCGTGTGTGAGTCTATGTCAATATATATATACATTCATGCATAGTTGTATATTATAATATAGAATTTAAATATTATAATTCTGAGTCACCAACAATTAGACTTTGTTAGACAAGTTTGTCCCTTTAGCGTTTGTTAGTAGTTTCATATTATATATTGTATTGTAGAGGCGGCCGCGGGGCATTGGTACTTAATAAAAAATGGAAAGTCTAGAGATATCATCATCATCAGCATATTAGCTGGAAGACTGCTGCTGGACATTGGGTCCTGCGCTGCTCGTATCATCCAGCGGCCTGCACACGCTGTCAAATATTAAAGAAACTAACTAGCCGTAACGAAGCCATATTCATAAATATAAATGAAAATAAGAGTAAGTAGCCACAACCATTCACATATCGAAATAAAAGTTGGCAAAATTTACAATTTAATAAAAACATGCCACATGGTTTTGATACAAATAATTATAAAAGTTCTCTAACAACCTGTAATATTGTAATAAACATATATATTTTAAGAAAATTAAATATATTTATCGTATATCATTGATATTAACATAACAAATTAGTGTTTTACAAAACAAGCAACTGACTTACCCTTATACCTTTACACCTTATCAAATAAAGAAATATTTTTCAAGTCGCAGACAGATATGAATCACGTAACATGTCTACAAAAAGAAAAAATAATCATACATTCGAATTAATAACGTTTCTAAATCACTTTAAAAGAATTTCTATTAAAGTGACTCAAAAACAATAACTTTTTTTAAAAGTACTATACTATTACTCTTTTATGAAAGGATTGTTACTTACTTATATTAACGAATTAATATGAACAAAAGTATTGAAAAATTGGAAATAAAACTTTTCTTCATGACATACATATTTGAAATGGCCAAACACAATGTTTGTATGATACATAAATGAATATTTGCGTATTATACTAAGAGAAGTTCTAGTTTTATCAGTTGTAGTTGTATCACTTATTCATCTTACCCAATTTATGTTTCACATAGTATAGGTACCGGAACTCGGGGATATAAAAGTAATATGAAAAATAAAAGTAATTCAGCCATATAGATAACTAATAACTAACCAATCAATTATTTCTGTTTTTGAAATAAAAGTCACTGATTTATTATAAATATACAACGTGTAATATAGATAAGAAGTCATGTTCATATGAATTAATCCAAAAATCTTACACTTCTAGTTTTTGTTTAATTTTCCTATAAATACCTACGCTTTTGTATCCGAGCGGGGTCTGTCCAGCCGGGATTCTACCCCTGTTTTACAAAGATTAGTTTAGGAGTCTGGTTAATTGAGTGACCAGCCTCTGTGTCTTGCGGAGCATATCCTAATTGTTCTTATGAAAACATTTATGAGAATGGCACTTGTTAGTCTGTTAATCTGACACCTGGTCGAACCATCTTGATTAATGATTCCCTATGAGTTCCGAGGTTAGATGGGAGACACTCGTATGATTCTGGAAGCTTGCCGCAACAGGTGTTTTCAACCGATTTAATAGAAATGGAATTAAGGCAAAGAAGATGGTGATTGCTCATACTGAAAAAGGAGCTCCTCATAAATTAATACAATACTCGCTAGAAATGAAAATTTATCACCTCAACACTATTGAATATGCATACTTTTTTGTTGGCATGGTTGGTAAATGCTTGCCTTTCACGCCGCACGTTTCCAACCCAGAACAGATATTTGTGTGCTTAACATGTCTGTTATTTTCTTTTTATTATATATTATTTATTTAATATATATATTTTTTAAATAAAGACAACGCCCGCACTAGGGAATCTAATCCCTGTGTCGCGGGGACTTTACAAACGTATAATAGACGGACACAAATTACATCCAGACTCAGAACAGCTATTTATGGGTCACACAAATAGTGGTCCGGCGCGGGATTCGAACCCGCGACACAAAGCGGCGATGTGACTGTCTTAGCCGCTGCGCCACATGTGCAGTCAATTATCTATATAATTATGTATTTACAAAATAAAAGTAGTCTATCAGATACTTGGTTTCCATAGTACAAGCTCTGCTTGGGATCAGAATACTATTTATTTATTATTGGGTCTAGTTCGTTCTTTAAGGCGTTCCCAATAGCGGCCCAGAGGGAGAAATACAAGCGGTTTTATTATCTGCATGTAGTATCTCCTTACGAAGCACATCCTGAATATCGTCCGCAATTTGTAGCGCATATAATATTTGCGCACATTCTCTTCGAAATTGGCCAATTTATAAGCAATTTTAACAAATAACATAAAATTTGTGGCGATGACGTTTTTATGAGATTCGATTGCCATTTATGAGTCAGAACTTGATTAGATATATATTGATAAGTAGTATCTCAATTTCGAGATGAACATTGATGTAAAATAGGTATACGGTATTCGTGATTGCACCGATTACCTTCGAATAACTTCCTAAATCCTAATGAACTACTCCAATTTTACTTGTAAATGAAATGTTCGTTTATTAATTAACTAGCGAGCAATTAGGTACCGTTTATATAAAGTTATGAATTCAATCTTGGCAAGGATTTACCAATTAGCCCAGTTGACTCTGTTAACGACCGCGTTTTATTTATTATCGAAACATAATAGATTAAAACGCCATCTCTTATTTATTCGAGACGGTTACGAAATATGAAATTGAAACGAAATGTAGCTTCTGTTTTGTATTTCATGTACCTACTATGTTGGGCTAGGCAGACGTGTATGTGTTTGCTATAATATAATTATAAAGACAAAATATTTAATATTTTATTTTTAGTAGATATGTTTGGTTGTTAAAGATACACTCAAAAATTCTTTCACTTATGGAAAGCTAAATACATTATCAGCGAGTAATATGGATTGTATAATATATTCAAAAATAATTGAGATCCCAACTAAAATAACAATAATCTAATACAAGGTTTTAACAACAAATAGCTTCATCGCTATGTTATTTCTTTGACATTTCAGCCAGGAACTTGGCTAAACCTTTAGCTAGAAGTAAGATGTTTGGCCAAGTACTGAGTACTGAGCAATGTACCGTTGACATAAATAATGCCAGTTGTATGCCTACTGATGACATTTATATTCAAAATAATTTAAATTAAATAGTGTGACAATAGAGGATTTCTCTTGCATAATACCAAATTCTGGTCATGGTTTTAATGTGAGTTTAAGTGGGAAGACAGATCCACGTAGTGTAATAAAAACAAATTTGAACCCATCAAACATACATGATAAAGTCAATAAATATACTAAAAAAAATTGTATTAACCTGGTGCACCAAAATATTCAAGGTTTGATGGGAAAAGAGCTAGAATTGGAGCTGTTTTTGAATTGTAACAATATAGATATTTTATGTTTAACTGAGCACTGGCTAAAACTCCATCAATTCATTTTCAGCTTCAATAATCACCAGGTTGTAAGCTCGTTCATCAGGGAAAAATATATTCATGGTGGCTCTCTAATTCTAATAAATAAGTTGTAAAAGTTTAAAGAAAGAGGTGATGTTGTGAGCCTCTCTGTTGAGCGAGTTGTAGAGATTTCATGTGTTGAGTTGGAGCAATTTATTGTTTTGAGTCTTTACAAACCTCCTTGTGCGCCATTTGATACTTTTTCAGATATTGTGGAGGATGCATTAAATAAATTATCTAACAGCCATAAAACAGTTATCATTTGTGGACATTTTAATATAAACATTTTGGAGAAAAGAACAATATATTGCAATTTATTAAATTTGTTTAAATCCTATAATTTATATCACAATTTTACAGAACCAACTAGAGTTACTGCTACAAGTGCTACATGCATTGATAATATATTTAGCACTGTAAAACCTTTATTTAAATCAATAATCAATAAAATTCAGTCAGATCATTCAGGTCAGTTGGTAACTTATTCAAATGCTCCAAAAATTAAAAGAAAACTTATAAGCTATATTCCATTTAGTGAAAACCGCTTAAAAAAATTTAAATGTAATATAGTAAAACAAATAGCATGGCTGCCCTATCATGATAATCCGGATCACTTGTACAACTCTTTATTCAATTTGATTAATGATGAGTTCTGCACAATATTTACACCCAAACAACTGTCTGTAAGTGACCGTCTGGTATTCAGTGATTGGGCAACTCCAGGCATCTATAAAAGTCGGAATCGGTTGTATGAATTGTATGAAGAAAGATCCCATAATCACAATACAGCTTTTCAAGAATATACGAAACAATATGCCAAAACATTTAGACGAGCCTGTACCGCTGCTAAATCTTCGCACATAAAAAATGTACTTAAATCTTCTACAAATATAATCAAAACTACTTGGAAGATAATTAATGCTGAGACAGGTAAAACAAAAATACGTAGTCGTGATTTTAACTTAGTAATAAACAACATAGATATTAAAGGCGATTTGGAGATTGCGACTGAGTTTGAAAAATACTTTTCGAATATTCCAGTCATAATTACTAACTCTCTTTCATATTCTTCTACATCTGCTGAGCAGATACTCAAGCAAAGCGTAGGGTCGTGTGACACAGTTTTTGAATTTTCGGTGGTTAGCCCTAAAGATATTTTAAATGCTTTCAAGAGTATTAATATGAAAAACACAAAGGATCTGTGGGGTCTATCTGTTAAGACTGTTTCATCAATTATTACTATAATCGCCCCACACTTAGCAACTGTGTTCAATTGCTGTGTTGCATCAGGTGTATTTCCTGACTTGATGAAGTATAGTAAAATCATTCCTTTGTTTAAAGCTGGTGATACTTCAGACTCTTCAAATTTTCGACCTGTTTCCGTGCTGCCCACTCTTAGTAAAATATTTGAAAAGCTTATGCTTAGCCAGCTGCTCAGACACTTTAATATACATAATTTACTACACCGGAAACAGTTTGGATTCACAAAGGGTTGTTCAACCATAGATGCAGGGGTCAACTTATTAAAAGTATATTCGCGGCGCGGGAAGACTCGCAAGATGCATTAGGTATATTTTGCGATTTGTCCAAAGCGTTCGATTGCGTTTATCATGATACTCTGGTCAGAAAATTATACCACTACTAATTACATTAAAATATTTGAAACAAGGAACAAGGCTCTCGAACTTCTGACTTCTTACTTGGGCAATAGAATTCAGAAGCTCGAAATAAACGGTAAAATATCTCCGGGATCTCCAGTGGTAATGGGCGTCCCACAGGGGTCAATTCTTGGCCTATTTTTGTTTTTAATTTATATAAATGACTTACCTTACTATGTAAGGGATAAGCATGAGATTGTGTTGTTTGCAAAAAAAATATGACGATTCCACATAAATGTAAAATTTTTACGGAATAAAGTACCTTTGACTTTGACTTTGCCCATAAAAGCGCTGCGAATTTTTTTTATGAAACACATTGATATACAAATTACCCTTTTTGTATATCAATGATGAAACATAAAATAATGTATACAATACTCAAAACTACCCAAGTCCATTAAGTTTATATTATGTATATATTAACGCACTAACATTTATAAATATGAAATAAGGATAATAATATCAAAACTTGACAAATGTCTCGAATAAAGAGCTACTAAAAGGTACAAATACTGCGCCTACGTTTTGATCCGAGCAACAAACATAGTTAAAGTAAGAGTAAAATATTGAGTCAAATAAACGAAAATAATAAGTAAAAATAATGATTTAAGGAATATATGATGTCATAAAAAACAACTGTATTAACGACGAGTGAAAATTTCTTTAGGCGCGTTGAGCCCTTTTTGGGTGAACAAATAGAAATAAAATGAAATGAAAACATTTTATGAACAGCGTGAAACTAGTTTCTTCATCGTCACCGCACGATTCCCATGAGCTATATGTATACTGTGATATGTCCATAGATATACCTCCGTGAGTTATAGGTGTATATTATGTATATACAAAGAGTATATCTCAATGTGCAAAGTTGTTTGTAGATCAACTAGATTAGAAATGTAAAAATTAATTTTCACTTCGATCAGCAGTCCCCAAAGACCGCACCGCATGTTTTTGAAGTGAAAACTTGTTTAGGCGCCTTGAGCACTTTTTGGTTGAACAAAAGTACTGGAACTCTCGTCAACGTCACGTCATGCTTCGCATGAGTTATACATATATATCTACAGTGCATATATATGTACTTTTTGGACGAACAAAAAGCGTAAAACTCGCGTCTTCGTCACGTCACGTTTCCCATGAGCTATATTTATAACTATTATACATGTCGAAAATAGGGAGAACGAGACGTGTAAAAAATAGATTTCACTTCTATCGGCTGTCCCTTTTATTAAGTATATTTATTAAATGTTTAACAACTCAATATATTTTTTGCTATTACAGAGAACATGGAGCCGAACTCTGTGAATGAGACTTACTGGGGACCACAGGAGAGCGGTTTGAAGAGACAGGTTTCAGAACAACCAGCACAAATGAAGAAACACGAGGAAGTCATGCGTCAGAAGGATAAGACTCCGGACCGCGGCGATCACGGTACGAACACCTTTATACAGAAATAATTTATTGTCTCCATAGAGTTGTCGGTTGAATCTTCACCATTCGACAATTTAGTGGGCGTATATACTTTGTGCGGGCAAAACGAAAGTCTTAGTTCAATTTGCAATTCTATTTAGGTCATACACTTTGACACAATAAATTAAACACAATGGAACGTAAGACAGTAAATTAATATTTTCAATCACTAGATAGGTACAGATGTACACGGCTATAGCTAGGAACGCGGGTTGGTTTCAATATTCGACCGCATTGGGCGGCTGCTGCTGAAAAAGTCTCGAGTGCGCCGTTCAGCCGGTAAATCTTTGACTCCTTCCAGCGCCGACAGATGGCGCTGGAGGGATGACTCCATTGCAACATATATATAACTTTATTGTATTCCCGAAACAGAATTTCCTTATATCACCTTTGAAAACAACTTCAAATGGAGCAATGTATGGTTTACACTGGCGCTTATAGCTTGCAGGATTTTTTTTTTGATAAGTCAATGGAAATCCTACGCTAGCCATCCACAAAAAGTATTTGTCTCGACCATCTGGGACATGGCGCAAAAGGGAGGCACCGGAGTAGCCAGTGGGGATGCTCCCATCGAGTGCCAAGAGAAGTCCACGGCAGGTTAGGTTTAGTCGATGCGAGTCCGACATACCCACCCGCAAATACTTTTTGCGGATGGCATGCGTAGGATTTCCTTTGACTTATCAAAAAAAAAAATCCTGCAAGCTATAAGCTATAAAACTTGCGGGGATAATCTTAAAGTTATCGTTGGAAGAAATATTACGAATATCTTTTAATAAATCAAGACTAAAGAGATAGAATGTGAATCTATTAATGCAGTGTTTATTTTACTCTAACATTCATTTTTCTATTTAAACTTCATTAAAAACAATACACCATAAGATAATATACAACTTAACAATACTTAACAATACACTCTTATATACTGTAGAGTATATATAGGACAAATTGAAAGTAAATTGTACTACAGGCGGTCTTATCGCAGTATGCGATCTCTTGCAGACAACCTTTGGATGTACGAGAAGCAGATATAAACCAAACATACATATTTACGCTGTGTACCAACAAAATTATGTACCTACATCCATGCGATCCGTATTACTGTAGGCACCAACATCCAAAGTTATTATTAAGTGTGTAGCCGAAATAATTTTTTACTTTTATGTTTCGTCGGTGTTCTTTTTAACATTTTATTTACTAGACGGCCTTGTCTACACGTGTGGCGCGTGTTTAAGGTATCCGCCTTGCTACTACCTCGGTGCCATTTTGGGTTCGATCCCCGTATAGGATAACTATTTTTTTGACCCTTACGACGGGCCTTTCATTTCGATTCCAGATCTTTGTCCTGTGTCTGTAATTATGTGGATGTAATTATCTATATAAGTATGTATTTACAAAAGAAACATGTAGTATATCAGTTATCTAATTTCCATAGTACAAAGCTCTGCTTAATTTGGGATCTGATGGCCGTGTGTGAATAATTTCCCTGGATATTATTTCTAGTACCAAGGATTGGACTCATAGTAATCACTTAAAGCAAACGCTCAACTTAATTGCTGTCCAATCTACCTATATATTATTGGCCTCACTCACCTTATCCAAAAAGACGGTTTTTTGTTCCTTATAAAATGTTTTAAGTAATAACGAATAAGTATTCACCAACTGAATTGGTACTTTAAAATCTTAATTCTATCACGGTAAACATTTAAAAGAGCATCCAATGGTAGGCCGATAAAAAAATATTTTGCTATCGAATAAAATTTTACCAACGATTTTAAGAAACAAAGAAAGAAAGAGTGTGGTTTACGCCAAACGACTGAAGTAAAACTTTGATATACGAAACGTAACTGGCTATGAGAGAAAGACAATATAGTGAATATGTGCTCGCACCTCTCTCTCTTGACCTTTAGGAAACTTAACTTCTCTCCCTTTCTATCTCCACTAAATTATATCTCTCACTCAAATTCCGTTCGCCCCGCCAAATCACATTTTTTGTAACGCTCTTATCACGCATTCATCAGCTTACTCCCCAAGACTTTAACCTAGGAACTCAGTTAGCCTATAGATGAGTGACCGTCAAAATAGATTTATTTCTGAATATAGTCGTTAAGCCATGCCAGAGGTGGCTTGGTGAGAGTGACTTGAACAACTCTGACACCAGGGTAATCACTGCCCATACGGTAAAGAAAGAAGAAGAAATAATAAGGTAGGTATTTTTATGTAATAGGAATACACCAAGGCACTTTCAATATATGTAAGTCACTGTAGGAGCACTGAATTAACATATCTAATTTCATAATTGTGACACTTCTTTCTAATCTATATATGAATATTTTAATCTTTGTATACTGCACGTGTGTCGCGTAGTAAATGTTTTGCACAAATCCATCAAATGTTAATAACATCGTTGCAGGTTCACAACCTTCAGAAATAGATTTCTACAATGCTGACATTGTCACAAGTGACAAAAGAAACCTCCCAAAAGTACCTCCGGTCTTCCCAACACACCTCTCTCCCGAAGTTCAATATGGTAATGAAAAAGCCGACGCTGATAATCTAAGAGCACCGAAGTTGCTAGAAGATATCAATGTCCTTGGCATCGATCCCACTTTAAAGCCACACATTACTCAAAAACCTGAAAAGCCACTCTCTGTTTATTTTAAAGAAGATGGTGAAACCACTACTTCAACAGAAAGCATAACAAGAGCGGAAACAATTAATGATTTTATAAATTATGACCAAAAACAATCCAATAAAAAGCACGAAGAATCTTCGAGCTTCAGTAAAACTCACCCTTTAACTTATAAACCTTATACAGTACCAACCTACAAGACGCCCGTAGACCAGGACACCGAGACTGAACCGGGGCCGTGGCTGGATGAGCAGGAATATTACACTGGCACTCCCACCAAAGACAATGTCAAATTCACATCAGGCCATTCTAAGCTATTTGGCATTTCTATTGAAGACGCAGAACGAATGAAATCTACTACGCAGAGTTCTTTATATAATACAAGGGTGTCCCCCACGCTTCCCACGTGGCGTGATGGAGACGACACCACGACCAAAAAGTATCCGACTAATACTTATTCAGATGGTGAGTTAAAACTAATATATTTGTACGTATGAATTACATTGGGATGATGAGTACGAGTATTATAGACATACTTATTTATTCTTGAACACCTGCAGCCTCACTAACGCTAACTATACTAATTTATTTCGTGAATAGGGATGGCTGGGACAAAATTGATTCACATCTAGAACTATTCCGATTTACCATAGTTGTAGACAAAGACTAAAAGATTATCGGAGATTAGGGGACTGAGAACTTAATAGTTATATAAATAATAAAGATGACTGTAGAATTAACAAGTATATAGGTAATTAGTATTACAAAAAATAAAACTACGAAACGTTATCAGATCATAATGCACATGAAAGTTTGACATTTTGGACACTCATTAAATCTTTGTTCATTTTGCTAACACAAACAAAAGTTCAGAATGTTTGTTGACTTTTTGTGTTCATAATACCTACTGAAACTTTGAATAGTATGTCGGACACAAAAATAAAATATTAATTATTTATTCAATGACATCATTATCTATCCATAAAGTCTTTTTTTTTCTTTATTTTTTTGAAGGGGGCTTGTTCCCAATTAAATAAACCTGGATAGCTAAAGTAGGATCCCTGCCGGCAAATACCAAGCTGACCTTTGTTCCTGACCTGTTATTTCATGCCTATTGCCCGTGCCAGCGAGTATAACCTCTTTGTATTTAATTCCAGACATTTGTTCAGTTAAATTAACAAAGTGCTAATTGAGAGCTTTAAAAGTTGTGCAATTTAAAATATACATTGGCCTAATACCTTGTGTGTATGTGATAACACGGACGGATGATATCAGTCATGAGTAGTTTCTTTATTGTAATCTTAATATTATATAAGACATTACTACTTAATTGATAGCGTGATAAGTAGGTACAAGTACACGTAATTTCGCTACAGCTAAATACATTATATTATAAACCATGTTCTGCGATGTCATTGGTCAAATGAAATAGGTTTAGTTTTCATCTTTCCTGTAAAACGACACCGCCAGTAAAAACTTTCAGCGCGTATATTAAAAGTAAAAGATACTTTAAAACTTGACGTTTTCGTTAATATTTTCGTCTCTTTGTCTTTCAGTGCAATGTCGCTCGACTAGAATGTCGATTTGCCGTGGTGTACTGCCGTATGACTTGGCGGGAGCACCAATCAGCGTCAGAGGCGTGGATATTCATTCTCTGATGCCTCAAATAGATTACCTAGTATCTACTAATTGCAGTGAACGAGTGCGGCACTTCATGTGCGCGTTGCTAGAACCCGAGTGCAATCCTCCTCCGTATCCTTCTAAAATGCCATGTCAAGATCTATGTAGAGGTAAATATTTTTTTGAGTAGAATATATTTTCTTACGCACTTTTCTTATTATGTGCCTTCATTTATTTCTCCAGCTTGTATATAAGGCACAAGGTATAGGTAGGAACCTATTCTTGCCTCTCTGATCTCACATCTCAACTCTCTTTCAACACTCCCTTGTTTAAACGGTTTTTCTACAACATCCATAATTCTCACACAAATTATACATTCACGTTAGTTTTCCATTCCTCTAACCCATATTTAATGATATTTTTTCCAGCTGTCATGGACGGCTGCGCAGAGCAAATTCCCCGTGAATTACTACCTGCCTTTAACTGCAAAATATATTCTTCTCAAAATTGCATTGGAGCGAAGACGCCATGCTATCCCCGCGAGTTCACGTGTGGAGACGGTTCGTGTATTCCGCGGGACTGGATGTGCGACGGCAACAAAGATTGTCCCGCTGGAGAGGAAGAAGCTACCTGCATACAGTGCGAACGGAATGAGTATCGGTAATAAATGAAAACCTATTTCAATAGGTACGTCAAAGTGAAGTCGCTCCTGGTATAATACAAATAATAATTTATCTTCCAGTTGTCCGTCTGGCTCCTGTATCCAAAAACAATGGATGTGCGACGGTTATGCTGACTGTCCCGACGGCGAGGACGAGCGCGAGGCCCGGTGCCAGCACTTAGCAGCCGAACACGAGCACGAACATGAGCATGAGGCTAGTGGCTCTGCTCCCGCGCCCTCCGTCAGCCGCCCGCACCGTGGCCCCGCAACGCATCGCAAGCGCCCTGCGCCACACAAATACGGTACGACTATCTCCATTACACCTGCCCTTCCTCCTGATTTTATCGTTCGCTCACGAACCATATTATAAACTTTCTACTGCTATATAAGCTTCACTGCTATTGAACAACTCTTTGAAGTTGAACACCAATTAAAACAAACTAGACTGATGATATTCGTATAGTTCCCGGCTAAGAAAAAATAACGGGGCCACCCCATTAGATACTGTGGGTGTCGTAAAAGGCAACTAAGGTATACATAAGGCTGTCGCCAACTCGCAAGCCACGCGCGGTGACTACTGCACTGCATACCGCGCCAAACGGAAACGTTTTCGAAAACTTTGGGCGAGACCTATGTCCAGCTGTGAACGATATCGGGCTGATGATGAAGTTCTTGTTGACTTAGATTTTAATATTACACACAATTTCTTTTACTTTCAGCTGCTGCTGACGGTGACGGTAGCAAAGAGCTTTTGGAAGCCAGCGACAGCAGTAACGCTTTAAAAAGAAACTTCACCCGCCGACCCTCGCCGTCCCGCCTCTCACCCTACACGCGACCACGCCCGCGCACTACCACTGAGGCCGAACACACAGAAATAGAACAGTCAGAAGAATCGACCACCGAATTAGTGAAGCAAGTTATCGAAGCGTCTACTTCCAAAAATAATATGGAGAAAGAACCTACAGATGACGTTAACATGGATGATCTTGGATTTTTTGACATAGAAGAAAAGGAGACGGCAGTTAAAAACGCCAACAATGATAAACAGGAAAAGAAAAAACCGACTAAGATAATAACAAGAACTAACGAAGCTGTCACGAAAGCTACAGAGCACAAGGCGATGCCTAAGCACCGTGCAGAAGGCGGAGCCAATCGACAACGTACGTACGTTCCAGAACCCGTCACTGAGACCGCTCGTCAAGCTAAACCTGTAAACACATTTGAAAGGGTAATTGATGGCGCCAGCCTGATGAAGGTAAGCGACAGTTTCAATAATAATTTATATACGTCCCGCCAAACGTTATACTGCCTTAACAATACATACTAAACCCGCAACCTGCCGGTCCAATTGTAAATCTAAACCTGAATCAGCGAGAGACCCAATAAATAGTACAAAATACCCACAAATCGGTTCAGCCGTTTCGGAGGAGCTTGGTAACAAACACTGCGACACGAGACGAATTTTATATATTAGATGATTAATTATTTTTCCGTCCAGGCTAATCTTGAGACGGCACGGTAAATTAAAAAAAATCGATTCGATTCGAAGTCGATTCCACACAAATTTAACTTTATATTTATGAAATACCTCCTCTCATCTTCCCCAAAAATCTCTACAAATCTTTTCTACAATTGTCTTGCAATATCCGCATTCAGCGGCTTTTGATGATTTTGTGAGGAGCCACCCGCTCCTCACAAAGTCATCGGTCCATCTTGTAGGGGTCTGCTCACGCTGTGAGATGTGTGCGGTTCGTGGTTACCTCTCGAGATCCTTTCTATCTTTTCTAAATCTATCGTATCACTTATAAATCCAACAAATCACTAACATTTCCATCGCGTCTATGTTAGATGCATTGACTTGCAATTATTAAGTAATTGTTTATCTGTGAGCGTGACTCAACGTTAAGTTTATCGCTTCAGTAATAGCTCCAAAGATGGTTTCACAGAAAGCAATGGCAGAGACGGAGCAGGACACGCCGACAGAGCTGGAAGTGGAAGACTCGGCGCCGAGCCAGAAGGAGCTGGATGCGGAGCTACCCCCCGCGCTGCGCGCCGGCCTGGCGCGCCTGGCGGGGCGCGGGGACGCGCGCGCGCACGCCTCGCCCTGCCCCAGCGGCGAGCTGCGCTGCGTGGACGGGCTGTGCATCACGCTGGCGCAGCTCTGCGACGGCACCGTCGACTGCTCCGACCACGCCGACGAGGACAACTGTTACACGTAATGAGCTGACGACTACAATTTCATTTGATTCTTACGTTACAATGTGACAAATAATGACCATAGAGATAGAGTATACATTTACCATGACGGTTGCGTCCTTTCACGTGATCAAGAAGTAAGGTAATTGACTATTTCCCTAAAATATTTCATCATCACCTTATTTTAAGTGTGAATATTTAATCTGGTATGTTAGTAAAAGTAGTTATGAAACATTAGGCTTAACTTACTGCATAGATTGGTATTGATTTCTGATACGTTTGATGTTTTAGAACTGTTAGAACAATTTTGAAACAACATCTACAAATTAATGTAATTTGGTTCCATAATTCTCAAAGATTTTTTATCGACCGACCCGTTTTAATTTGGACTGACTGAAGTTGAAAAATGGACTAAAATGTGTTAACCCGAAAATTGGATTTCAGATCCTAACTAGATTTTTTAGCTTTGGACTCACATTTTCTAATTCATACTTGATTCTAATATTTAAGTACCAACATTATTTAGCGATAAATATACCTTAATAATTATAAATAAGTTCGTGTTTAAAATAGTATACGCTGTGATAGAGCAATGCATGTTTATGGTACTAATAGAATTATTATTATAAATGTTTCGAATTAACGAGGTGGAATATTCTCTATGCTTTCAAGTCTATAACTAAATGGTATATTATTAAAACAGATAAAAATATTTTGTTTAGAAAGCAGTTCCTCAAAATTTATGGAACAATTTTTTTTTAACATTTTATAATTCCTACTAAGCATGTTAGCAACCTCAAACTTTTGTCTCCCGCTTCTTCATCCTTCTATCGTCTCGTAGGTTTTAATTAAATAATGTTTACTTACTAATCAACCAACTATTTATATATATTTAACTTGTAAGTAGTATCTTAGACTCCTAATTTATAAAAAACAATAAAAAAAATTGTTACAATTTTTTTAAATCCCTGTATGTCATTATGTGAATATTGGAACCCATATGATTCAGATCTAGTGCATTAGAATATATTTGATTTAAGTCTAGACACCTAAGTATTAGTTACTCGTCTTACTTCTACGTATTTTGACAGATTCCGTGAAATACCGAGATGATGTTTTGAATAAGGTGCAGACGCCAGCACATCAAGCTACTCCAATCTGTCAAATTTCCCCAATTGAAACTGAACCTTACACTTCTGTGATAAAGTTAAAAATCTATAAAAGAAATTTGACAGATTGGGGTAGCTGGATGTGCTGGCGTCTGTACTTCTCAAAATGTATAGAAAATGGATGAGATCATTTTTATATATAAGTGCCTTAATATGCTTAGTGTAAGAATGTTATACGCATTTGTAAATACAACTAGGATTAAACATTTTCCATAATATAAATATAAGTATTTATACTTAGATAAAACTTCATAACTTTTAAAAATAAGTACTGAAATAATGTAGTTGCATACCATCATTGTTTTAGTATTGGATGGATTATAAGAGTAGATTATAAACAGAGGTGACAAAAAGGTTTTTGCAAACGAGCCAAAAATGTGCGAGGAGCGAAAGGCTGGAACCATTACCTTAAAGTAGAATGTTACGATTTTAGGTTTATATTTAAGTATTTGGCTAAAATTCATGGTTTCTTGTTTACTCAATTCATTATTGATTTATTGTTTAAATATTCAACGCCCGCAATACCAACCAAAATTAAGGACAGGGTCAATGAATCGCTGTAACGCGGGGTACTTTGCAAACATGCAATTCACAGACATAAAGTGTACTCAGACTCAGCACATCTATTATTATATGGGTCACACAATAGATCAAACACGTGGGCATCTGGTTAGTAGGGCGGCGACCACTACATGTAGTCAATATTGATTGCAGTGTATCCAGTTCAATTTGGCCCCAGATACACATCATGTCCATTGCAAAATATTTGTACTGTCTTGATATCCCAGAGCTATCTACTAATATACCTCGGCAAATTAACAGTTTAAGAGTAAATGATTAGTGTTAGTACACCATGAAATTTAAATTGCATATCTAATTACAGATAAGGTAAGAATAAGGTACTGGATATTGGTACCAATAAAATTGTCAATAGGAGCCCAGTCTCAGGAATTAGGTTTACCTATTGCCTTGGACAGTTCGAGAAGAGTTCGGGTCTCGTTGCCCTTATCGTCCCTAATAATTTAACTACTATTATCTATATATTATAATCACTTTCGTGTTTCGCACACTTTTGTGTATCGCAAAAATTTGTGTCTCACATACTTTTGTGCCGTATACTATGTGCCGCAAGGACAATTCCGGCCATAGCAGCTAATCTCAAAGGAGACTTGCGGCACAAATTATACGGCACAAAAGTATGTATTAAAATAAACTTATAATTAGTATCTACTGATGTTTAATATATAGTGAACGTTAGATCATTACTTTTGTATAGCAATCGTCATAAACACGACCATCGTCATAAATGTTAGTTTTAACCGACATAATTTACACTCAATGTGACGAATATCGATCACTAGCTGACTTTACCACATTAGTGGGTAAGGGCAACATCAGGAACCGACAGCTTAGCGTGCCCTCCGAAGCACGGAGACGCTCAGAAAAAAACGTACCTCGCCGATCACATACGAACCGATGAGCGCAGCTGGCCATGAGCTTGTATAGTATGGAGTAATTATATGGGGAAACTCATGAGTGGGTACAGTTTTAAACTTTCGGGCTTCATTATAAAATTTAATTATATTAAATTTAAACGTCAACTCAGTGTAAAAAGGTCTATTTGCTATCGTATCGCCTCTGAAAGATAGGTCTGTACGAAGACAGGTAAGAAGAAAATCACATAATTTAAGATGTTCACATGACTATGAGGTAACTTAACTAACTCTAAGGCGTTACTCCTCTGTGCAGACTTAAACAAGTGTGGAATTTGAAGCCACTGAGTTGTTTTTATTTAGGTGTAAACTCGAATAATATTTAAATTCGATTCGATGTTTACTAAGGTTCGAATTCGAATATTTCGAATTCGAAACTTAGTAACCACCATCTACTTCTACTATTCTCATCAATTTACAAGTATGTGTAAGTAAATTAAAATTTATATGAATAAAATGGTCAAACGTATGTAGGTCTCGAATAATTTATGATATATCCAAAGTACTGTCATAATATTTACACTAAGTCGACTTAAATTATGGTCGAGATAAGCTCTTAGAACTTTTACTTTAATTCGCTATGTTCAAAAAGTATGTCATTGAATATAATCCTTATAGGATGAAAATAAAGTCAAATATTGCATCCTAGTCTCACATACATACAATTTAAAAACGCCTGCAGGATATCTTATTTTTTTAAACAAATTCAACTAAATCTTGTTTCAAGTCAAGGCTTGTTAAGTAGTCTTGTAAAATATGATATAGTTTTAGAGACTAGGTAAGTAAATAGCTATTTAATTTTCAAATAAATAGGCATTAACGCTTGTTCTTAGGAGTTAGTTAATTAATATCTCTCTCTCTCTCTGAGAAATTAACTAACTCCAAAGAACAAGATCCCAACTTCACCTCGAAATTGAGCGAAATGTATCAAGAACCTGTATTATAAAAGAATTACTCTATAATTTAAGGACATGAAAACAGTTTGATAGATAAAATATAGGTACACTTTCTATCAAACTCTAAGAATCAAATCCCGTATATTCTTGAACTAATTAAATGTTTTATTTTAATGCATTCAAAATTTTCGTTTTGGTTTTGATTCATGCAGAAACTGCTTAAACCATCTTAAAACGAAACAAGCTGATAATGAGCTCACTTCCTGTGAGGTACATGTATCTTATCCCAAGGTAACTCTGTAAGGGAGGTCTCCATATTAGATTATTTGCATTGAAGAATGAACAATGAATATGGAATTAGTCCAGAATATTACGGGTGTTTGAACTTTTTGTAAATACATATGGCACCAATAAGGAAAAAAGTAGCGCTAGGGTAATTCTAGATTTGTCATAAGAATTTGTACTTGCCTAAACTAAATTTTAAACGTAGTACTTAAGTTAGACAGTAAAATTTTAAGTTATGTTTTAATGTAAGTATTCGAATATTACTGTATTGTAAGTTATCATTTTATTATGATGATTATATGCCATGTTATATAAAATTATTCATTAACTAATTGTTTCTTTTATTTGCTAACAAATAATAAAGTGATCTTTATTTCAGACCACATTCGTCCATAGTGGGTTAGTAAAAGAAATAGATCTTGTACCTAAAGTTATTAGCTTTATTATTTAGAGACCATATAAGTGTTCGTCTGACATCTACTTGCAACAACATACAATAGTCACACTCTGGCTACAATATTATGTAGAGTACCTACTTAGAGTAGGTACTTACCAGTATTTGGCAAGTTTCCTAACCTATTCAAGTGATAGTTTGGTTTACATCAGACAGGTTTATAAAGGGTTATTTGTATTTATGTATATCTTTTTAAGATAATACACAGTTCGAATATCGACCTTAATCAAAAATCTAAAATTTTATCGGTCGAGTTACATTATCACCAGGTAAGAGGAACGGGTAAGTTTAATTTCAACGCTATACAGTCTCTACTTTTTTTCGAAAGTACCACAGATTTATTATTATTTATCGTATGGGCAGTGGTTACCCTAGTGTCAGAGTTGTTCAAGCCGCCCAGTAGGCCTCTGACATGGCTTAACGACTATTGTCTAATGACTACAACCGGGACCAACGGCTTAACGTCCCCCCTAAGCACGGAGACGCTCTGAAATTAAACTATTTTGGTGGTCACCCGTCTTTGGGCTGACCGCGAACCTAGTTGCTTAACCTCGCCGAACACGTATGGACCGGTGATCTGCATTCATTGAAGAATAGTTATAATTTAGGAGCTTTATTACTAGCCTCAGGCCTCACCTAATCCTACTTATCCTTGACCGTTCATCATTTATCCGTGCCACTTAGTACAGGTCGTTGTCGGCACTAGATATATTTCTGACGAATTCTGCTGACATTCATCCCATACCTTTGATCTTGAATAAAGGACATCTATCTTATCTTATTGTGTAAGCTTATAATCAAGCTAATTAGCACACTTAAATTGAAATGGGCTAATGCATGATAGACAGTCTATGTTTACAAAGGGCCAAGTCACTAAGAATGCTGGCGCGCTCTAATCAAAGCTATTTTTAATATATAGTAATTAGCATGCTCTAGAAGTTTTCTCTGATCTTACGAAAGCTTTTGACTTCATTAACTGCCACATTTAAAACGAAAATAATTTTTATGGGACTTGTCCCTCTCTCTTACTCACCACTGCAACTCCCGTAATCCAGGATCAACATTGGCACATAATAAAATTACACTGACCGGCAAATAATTTTTAGTTTACAGTAATTCCCCGGGACATCTCTCGGGGAATAACTTTGACGGTCTTGAATCCCGCAACAAATGAATCAGAAGAAACAAGGAGTAGTTGAAAACAGTAGTTCTTCTTCCCTCCAGAACAGAGTGAGCAGTCAAAATAGGAGGCCCCAAGTCCTTTTTGATACGTTTGTTGAAAAAAGGTAAGTATTAATATGTGCGTCAGTTGTACAAAGTCCTTTATCATGCATATCCAAGTCAGTAACCACCCTAAAACGAGTAAAGAACTCAAAGAGGATGCCCTCTAGCGCAGATAAACTAGTGTATAGACGTTTCTAGACGGCTGAATCCATCGCTCGCCTCTTTTGTCAAGTGAGAAGCCGAAAGCTCCTAAGAACTTTCGAGATTGCGACCAAATGAAAGGTCTCCACAAGTACTGGAAAGGCTATTTAGGTATATTGTTTATAGGGCTGCTACGAAATGGCATAAAATTAGCCGAAAGGACACCGATGTGTAGGTTGTAAAGAGTTGATGTTCCAAGTCTCCGCAAAACAAGTTGCTTGCATTAGATAGTACAGACAGCAGTAGAAACTAAACAATTTGAATATCAATGCATTTTTTTCGAATGCAATCAACTTTAACAGGGCATGTTTAGTTCTGTAAACTAATTTATTAGGGTAATATTGAAGATGGAAAATGAGAATCACGTCACCTAATTATGTGCTACCGAGAAGCTGCTTTTTACTGACTTTATGAACGTTGACTTCGACTGTGTGTGTCTGTTTTTGGTTTGTATCTTAAGCCGCCTTTTCTTCTTCCGTTTGTTCTTTTTTATCCTTTCAGAATGGTCCCCTATACAATTTGTTCCAATCAGTTGTCTAGTACTAAAGATGTATTCGATTTTATATCTTTTAGAGTCATTTCATGTATGATAGTTCTAAACATGCCCAGTCCTTCTCACACGAACTTTACAAGTAAAATATGTGACGGATCACACCTAATTTAGTACTGTCAGTTAAATACCGAATTGCGATTTTTTCCGTTCTTTAATCGATTGGGGTTGCTTTTCGGAATGGTTTCATACATGTTTTGTTGAAATGGTAGTCTGGAGCAAAAGTAAAGTAGTTGGTTTTTTTATTTGTTTTTAAGATTTTTTTTTATTTATTGCAATTCTCAGTTCTGCATAGTGATTTATGGCAAAATTTATTACCTAAACATTAATATGTCAAATTAAAAGATAGACTTTACATGTCTTAAAGAATTCTAGTATTAAAATTACAAACGTTGCTGACCGTAGAGTAGTTACTAGAACTATGTTCACTAAACCATAAATTAATAGGATCGTGAACATTCTGAAAATAGAATCCGACTTGTATTCCGAGAAATTAAGCGTTACCTACTTACCTAAAGTTCACGCTCAGTGATCTGAGATCTCCGATAGTCATTATGACTCATCTATCTCCTACATCTAATAGAATGACGCAGTGTCCCAAAATATACCTATCCTATCTTGGCATTCGACAACTGTATTTATGCTAGTGAAATTAAGATTTATTATTCAACAATTTTCTACGTTGACTTACAGTTAAGAATTTTATTTTGTACTTTTCATTCATACAATGATTACCTCACTGGCCGCGGCCGCAGTGCGCCGGCGTGTCGGCGCGGTGACACCACAGTTTAACTATATCAGACAGCTAACATATAATTATAAATCGTCGGTACACCAGTGCTCCGGAAAGGGAAGTATAAGTTTTTATGTTCCATATGGTGTGGGTCGCCTCAAGGACCAAGGGGCGATAAAATTAAGTTAAGTCCTTATAACGTTTCGGTTTTCTAGCTACCATATAAAACAACTAAGCCAGATGAAAAAGCGTGGATGGAATCATCTAGACAAATAAAATGATTGCTACTAAACCTAGCCCGAGTTTTACTGTTACAGTTAGTGAGTTATTATCTTATTTATTGAAGGATAATATGGTTTTATCTCTTTATTAATCACTTATTTGGTAAGGCGCCCTCATTCGATTGTCAATTCTTTTTAGTCGGTAGGTTACCCGTACGTTCGAAGATTACCTACTATATTATATATTATACTGCGATGCTACTGTTTTGTTTCGGTCCCAATTCGGTTCTTGGCGTCGCGGTCGTTTTGGTTTAGTAATTTCGCACTTGTTTTTGAGGCCGGCCGCTTTGCGTTTCCTTATCTTTGCCACTGTAGGGCTGGCGGAGAAATTGTCATTCAATTTAAATTGATTATTTTTATAGGCATTTTATATTAAGGATAACTTTGTTTAAAGATATTTGTACTTAATACAATTTGTAGGGAGAAATTGTCATTCAATTTAAATTGATTATTTTTATAGGCATTTTATATTAAGGAAAACTTTGTTAAAAGATATTCGTACTTAATACAATTTATGTTTTGGTCTCAATTAATAGTTTTGTTACCTCACCGTACCACAGTCTTTGTCTAGCACGGAAACTTATGAACTTTTACGTATACCTTACGTATTTGTTCAAAGCTCTCTCACTCTATTCTCACCCGTACCTATACCGTATACTTATAATGTATGTTAAAATATATGCAACATGTAACTTAATTAACGCACATCCTGAAAATAGTTTGTTCAGAATCATTTACTGAATCGATTTATATCATTTTTAATATAGGCAATTTTTTATTTCAATAATAATTAAAACTACGGATATTATTGTCATATTAACCCTGTACAGTCAAAACAAATTGAAATAGACCGTACGTAAACGTAATAAAACTTTTAAAATCGCAGTTTTATTTGTATTCATACAAATTCCATCATTCAATACAAAATAAAGAAAAATAAACTTTATTCCAAGAAACAAATTTAGTAAATAACAATGCATATACATGTTAAATAAAAAAATCAGTGTATGTATTATGGTTACAACATAATATTCTAATTGGGGTGTTTGAGGGTGTGCGTTAACTACGTTACCTGTTGTATAAGGACGGGACTGGCGAATACGATAAAAATGGGCTGTTGCCATCTTTATAAGAGCTGTTCAAAGCTTTCGTACAATACATTCCATACTTAATGAACTTATTCATATTAATTTATCTTAAAAACTCATTGAAAATGTCTATTTCAAACTGCTTGACCAATAAACAAACATGGCGACTAATATTAAGAAGAACTAAAATAATATCAGAAAAAAAAATGGTATGAATATGAATTTGATTTTGTCAATTTGTGAGAAGAGTTTATTTCATACATTCTGCTATAGGATTTCCGCATAACCACAGCGTTATTCGTGTAGGTATTCAATAAATTCCACAGCCAAGCCCTGTAGACACGATTACACCCACCAACCGTGAAATAATGTTTCATAGTCACTTGTAATGCAGCATTTTCAATTGTAGCACAATAGGTCTAGTACGAATGGGGAGTAAGCAGGCGCAGTGTCATCGACCGCTACCCACCACCGGACGACCACAGCTGGTAGAAAGCGGCGTGACTCACCCGTAGCTCGGCGAATAACGTGTTCGCCACTTCAGCCCCCCCACTTGTGGAACTTTTTGACTGCCTCGTGGTCTAGCGGTCGACGTCGGCATAAAGTGTTCCCGGTTCGGATGGTTCACTGTGGAATGTCTTGCCTATGGCGTACTGAGACAATACTGCCTTTTGAAAAGCTGATCAGAGAAAACTTACTGCTTTTTGTTACTTGTTGTTTGTTCATATTAGCATCATTTTGCTGACATGATAATGTTTTATTATATAGTACTTATTTAATACTCGTGCAAAGCATGTCTCTAGAACGCACCCTGGCTTCGCACAGGGTGTTGTAAATAATGTAGTAGTACTTTACGTTTTGACTTTAATAGGCAAAAAATTTTATCTTGGGTAACATTCAAGCAATCTTTTTAAGAATCAAATTTAAAAAAAACAACAAATACAGTATACAACAACTCATTTTACTTGCATATTTAGTATAGCTTTCTATACGTGAAAGAATTTACAAAATCTGTTGAGCCGTATTTGGTTATTGCATTAAAAACAAATAAATATACACAAAATCAATTCAATAGTATTAGGTTAGAAGTTTACACACTCTTGGGACAATTAACGTAAGTTGCCATCTGATCCCAAACTAGGCAGAGCCTGTAGGCAATCAGACAGCTGATAAACATACTTATGTATTTCTAAATACATACATATTAAACATAAAATTACACCCAGATACAAAACAAATAATCGGGCTCATCCCACAAAGATTTTTCCTAAATGGGGATCAAACCCACCACACCTCTGGCTTAGCAGTCAGGGCATTAACCCGCCAGACCTGCTATACTCAACCTGCGGCCCACCGTCCCTATGTTACTGCTGCACCTGCCCATCTGAAGTTACCTATATTTTTTTCATTATAAACTACATTAACTTACGTTTAAATTAAGCAATGTTTGCTTGCGGTAATAACTGTAACGTGTTTGTGCCCTTTAAAAAAAAAGTTTGAGTATGGCTGCTCTAGACCAACAAGCCAATTAAATATTGTTAATAATATTCGAACAATTGACAGTTTTTATTTTTAAGTTACTAGGTTGTATGCTTGTAACTGAGCAGGTTGAGTAAACAAGATCTTTAGTATAGCTACACATACAACTGGAATTTTCCCTTCGCAAAGAAATAAAGTTACATTCTCTTACAATACAATGGATGCCCAGGAGTGGATAGGTATTGTATGTACTATGTAGGTACAGTCAACTGCAACAATATTTATACAGTTACGATTATATATGATTTCACCAGAATTCTTCCTTAATAGCAGTTTAATAATAACTTGAAAATCCTAATTATATGTTTACCTGTATGATTTGGACTCAATTTCCCCGGGACTAAAACGAAGCATACCCTTCCAATTAAAAAATACCGCATACATTGGCATCACATACCTACACCACACATCATATACCTACATACACTTCTCATTAAAATAAACGAAACACCCCTAAGTCTGGTTTTGTATGAGAACAATATTTTCTTTGTCTTGATGTTTCTAAAGTCCGAACAAATTCTAAATATGAAACCTAATGGTTTACTTACAACATTGTTAATGTGCAAATCATAAAGTAGTTTCGAGTGAAATGTGGTTTCAAGATCCCTGATGGCAGTGACCCTAGCTAGCAATGTTTTTAACAGTTTATAATCATAATTAATAGGGTTTGGCTTCCGAGTAAATGTACATATTTGACATTTAGAAACATTTAAATCTAATCCATGTTTACGCTATGTCTCGAAACTGTTTCAAATAGTCTTTTAAAGACACAGCGTTCTTAATGGCTTTAAGACCTTCATGTTAACAGTATATAATAGAATTTTAGAGTCTTTGAAACATAAGAATACCTTAAACAGTAGATTATACGGCGCCTCCTGGCCCAGACATCTTTATGCTTAAAAAGAGACGCCATCAACCTTTTTGATTCGATTTGATTTTGAGTAGAGAACCCAAAAAGGATCCTTGTGGAACCCCAAAAGGAATACCCACTGTATTAGAAGTAAAACCGTGAAGAACCACCGTCTGGCATCTAGTTTGCACATATGACGAGAACCATCTATGTAATTTCAACGAGTTGCTTGATTGCTAATAACAAATGTACACACACAGCACATAACACATATGCATTCTATACGATACTCTGGGGCTACACTTATTCAAAGTTACCCAGATATATTCAGCAGACAAACGCCATTCATTGCGCACCTCAACGACAAGTTAAGGTATACAATTATTAAAACACCCCATCCAAAATTGGTTAATTTGCAAATAATTACGATCCTTTCGCTATATAAAATATGTATTCAAACAAGTAATTTTCAGAAATAACCTCCATAAACCATTTCTATAAGCAAATTACATCAAAATAATTAATACACAAATTTCTATCACTTTCTCTATTCAACTGCAGCACGACTGACGACTGATGACTGTGAACGATTCTAATATTGAAAGAACGTGGCCTGAAACCTCAGAATCCAGTGAACGTTAGGCCCAAAATTGACGGTAGCCCATTAAAAAGTGCAGCTTAACTTTACACGTGAGCACCTAAATAAGTCTTAACATCAATGAAGCAGAGATGAGAGTACGATCAAGTTTGCGGTTTTTGAGTATTCCAATCTACCGTGCGACGACGCGGCCAGCAGGAAGCAACCTCGAGCTCCATAGTAGCCTTAGTAATGTATGATTGGCATTTAAAAATATATGCTGATATAACTTTGAGGGTAAAATGTACGGCCTTATACAGGACTGGTTCCGGGTTTTGACACCTGATATAAATTCCGAAACGTTACTTAGAAGGTAAAGGATAAGTAAAAGGAAATTAAGAACTGAACACATAATGCAGTTGACTGTACGCACTCACAGGTCGCGGGAGACGGGCAACGAATGAAAGTAAATAAACATTGCATTCGTGAGGTAAACAAACTTGGAGACTGGTTTGTCCACTCCTTGCTCTATCACTACCTACTGTCTACCTATAGCGAATGCTTTCTAAACATTTAGGAATTGGAGTTTATCTAATCGTCTTCCTACTTATTTCAATTATCTAACCATAAATGCAGTAACAATAACTTTGAGTTTAGCAATTCAATGATACTTGTGTACGTGACGATGTTTTTTTATGTATCTTGCATCACCTCTTCCTTGTTTGTGACCAATTTCGTAATTCTTCTTCTTAGCGTGTCGATGGCCCGAACGTGGCCACTATTTCGTAATTTGTTACCTATATTCTTTTTTAATATTTTTTCAATAAGGTATTCTATAGTTACAGGTGGTTCCATAAAAATGTTTATCAAATCGGTTATTATATAAAGAGGTTGAAGTTGATGATTATTTTTTTCATTACAATTTTTTTTCATAATATACCGAAATATTTAGAATAGCTCAGTACCCAATTAGCAATAGATGCGGATCAATTGCCGTCTTTTATATATTTTATCATTATGCTTTCTTAATCTTTGTTTTTAATTAGGTATGTTATGTTATTTTTATTGTCTTTTTAGTAAGTAAGTAATCTTTATTTGCGTAAAATATGGTACATACAGATAAGGTTTTACAAAGTCATACCTAGTTTTACATATTTTGTCAACAATGACATTCAAATATGTAAGACATCGAAAAAAAAATATTGACAAGCATTGAATTAGCTAATAAAAAAAAATATCAGAGATATAATAGTCATTAGTATTGAATGTTAAACAAGTGTTATAGATTCGTAGTAGCAATTAACGAAAATATAAATGGATTGTATATCTATGTAATCTATCTTACATTTAATTTTAAAAGCATTTACAATTAACATTATCTATGGTCAAAGTATTGTCTCAGATTATAATAAACACTACTGTGAGCCAATCCTACAAACTCTTTTCATACGGTTTAGCCCTAGTATAAGTTGAAAATAAATTTACCTGTTGTACTGTCTACCCAGTTTCCCCCTTCCTTCGTCTATCCACGGCAAGGTATGGCAAGGTCCGTTGTACCTAATTTCTGTACCTCAATTTTAATAGTAAGTTATAATATAATAATGCAGCCAATTATTGTTCCACTGTAGGGAAAAGGCTTCTTCTCACAAAGAGAGGCGCAGACTTCACATGCCATCAAGATTATTTTGGAGAACTCTTAAGCATACAGGTTTCGTCACGATGTTTTCCTTCACCGTTTTAATTTCAAACTGCTCGCATCCAACCATTTCAATAATTGAATCAATTGCCTTGATAGTCTGTTTTGGCCTTCGTAACTTCTTTTACTTCGGCGAAATACTTATAATACTGGATAATTACAGTACTATCAGGGGATAGTGCTATATTTATCCAGTAGTAGGTATGTGCCCACAATTAGATAGATATAGGCAAAGTCTTTTATTTGACGCCATTTCCTCCGATTAACAAATTCCTAATTCAAATGCAAACGTTCAATAAGCTTTGATAAAATCTTCTAATAAACAACCAATTACAAAATCCGGGACTTGTAATAGTTGAATTCAAATTTGGAATTGGTGAATCGAATATCTAAACCAGCCTAAATCACTCATGCATGCTGCGATCGTTCCACAGACTATGACGTAGATAATCCGAACAACGTATGGCGGCCTTCATGGCGGTCGCGTCGTGCTTCTTCGGACAGTATACTAGTCTCTATATCTACATAATATAAGTACATCCAATACTAGCATAATCGTATAAAAGAGTTCTTACTATCATTATTAAAAGATTTATATACATATTACTCAATTGCCTATAGATATATTAATTTTTTTTTTGTTAAGGTAAGTATAGGGAATGACTACGAATGCCACTGCGGTTGGGCATACCAGACTTGCAACTACTAAACATAACTAAGAAGAGACCTGGGAACGGTGTCCCCATTTCTAACTATTATCTATATATCCCCAAGAAGTTCGAACTATTAACCCGATTCCGATTTTTTTTTAACTTCTGTGCAAAGAGTACCATAAATATATTATTTTTATTTATTCATAGAATACTAAACCAGAGCTATCGAAATATTTTCTACGCAAACTCCTGACTATGGGTTACTAATGTTAGACAGAAAAGACACAAATAATAACCCGAGACCTTACGCTATACAGCTAAATTTGTGAGTCACTTGACCAACGATGCAAAACAGCTCTACAAATATTTTGGACCGCTACCTATGGAGCAATATTGTATCGGTTACGAAACGTCAAGGTATCTAGACAAGTGTTTCTTAATGTAAGATACGGCGCATTGCTATTCCACAGCCAATTGACTCTACAGGTACCATAGAAAGGAAAGCATAAATGACAATATATGTATCTATTCTCTATGCAGGTATAAGATAAATAAAAACTGTTTTTATTCGTAGACACTTCAAAAAGCTCTTGTAATTAGTTAGAATATGGATTGTTATGTTACAAATTAACTATATACGGACTGTATATTAGATCTGCCACTTATATTTGATCATATGTGTGGAGTTATAATTAAATTGTTAGTTAAAAAGTTATTTCTTTAAGTTTTCGTCACTATAATGATTTAAGGTTTTTAATACTAATTTTAATTGTATTGGGATTGCTAATTGGATTGAACCTCGCCTAATTGTGACTACCGTACCACTGCGCAGCACATGTTGCAGTATTTATTAATATAAAAAAGTACTTTTTTTAACTCCTCCTTCTTCCTTTCTGATTAAATTTGTTGCGGGATTCCCGGGACATGCCAAAACCTCACTGCTCAGTGTCATTTCATTGTATGAGGTCGGTGATCCTGGCTTACGGGAATTGCAGTAAGAGGATAGGACAAGACAATAATTATAAAAAAAACTTCTCTGACTGATTAATGATCCCCAAAATCTCTAAAAGATATTTTCCTGAAGCCCTAGAAAGCTGAAATGTATATATATATATATTTGCAAAAAGTATTAAAATACCTTTATTTTCGAAACGATATTAAATTTTTTTACCATTGATATATAATAAACTCCTTTTTATACATCAATGGTTTTTACTCTACATTTAATTATTGGTTTCTCTAATTATTAATTAAAATTACCATTTTCAGTTTTGATATTTTACATCTGCAGGCCGCCCCATTTTCTTCCCCTTAATTTTATTCCTTTTTTGGCTTGGTTTCGAAACTTCGGGACTAAAACATGCTTAAAATACCTAGGTACTAAATATAAAGTAAATGTATTCTTACTTTTGGATATAAGTAATACCATAGATTTGTTTATTAACCAAATTCCGATTCGAGTCGCTTCAAGCTTAAACTTGAGGTTTACGAATTTGTTTCTCATGTTGCCTATAAAGCGCAGTAGCTTATGCCCTTACTTAGACATACAACTCAGATCGAAGTCTTGCCTAGTTCACATTTGAGAAAAGGCTTCTTCAGTTGTGCACGGGATTGATGACCATATCTTAACACTTAGGCATATTTCAAGATGAAGCGCAGGACACCTACTCGTACTTAGATACTTGACGAGCTGATCCCTAAATCTGCAACGTTCATTGGGTGTTCAAGTTAGAGTTTGAACTCTGTTTCTGTCAATATATATTAATAATTTAGATCTTAAATATTGTGTTATTTTTAAAGACTATGGTAATGTTTAAGTTGTTGGTGAACCAAATAAATAAAAAATAAAATCTGGCGATGAGTGATGCTCATATTTATATACTTATACGACTACAACCTAAATAGATGTATCAATCAGTAGAACATAATATAGTAAGGATTATTTCAACTTTGCTCTCTGTAGGAACAGAAAATAAAATTTGCATCTACGGATTAGTGGCGTAGCTAGGCAACCAAAGGCCCTGGGGCAAAAAATAAACAAGGGCCCAACTAAACTATTTAAATAGTTTGTTCCGTATTGGTTGTGTTCCGAATTCGACGAACTCTAGATTTATCGTAGTACAGTTGACTCCATAATATGTTTCAGTTATTGTTTTGTTTAAAAGTATGTTTCAGTTTTCAAGGGAGTTCCCCGCAAGTTACAAACAAAGATGTTCGATACTTATTGGGAATTCCTATGTAAATTTTCAAATAAGTGTCATTATTAAAGTCGCGTTCCTGGAATCTGGTTTATTAATATTCCGAATGTGGGAGATATTTTTATTCGTTTTATTTATAGTTTGTAAAGTAGAGTCCGAGGGGCCCCCCAAGGTTGGGGGTCCCGGGGCACTGCCCCATCTTGGCCCTCCGATAGCTATGTCACTGCCACGATGGTCAGTGAATAATCAGTTCCCGAGTTCAGCTGAACTCGGGGCCTACCTGCAACACACAGCCACAGACTACATTGTTGTCAAAGTTTGTGAGTAGTAAAAATGTTTTAATGACATCTGTCAGTTCATCACACTTTCCATCAAATTTGAGCAAATTTAACATAAAATGTTGCCAGGTGTAATGAAAGCATTTTTAACCTGACGTATGCAGTTAGCTTATGAGGCTTTCACTGTCCACCAGAAAATAGAGACGAATGAAGTTTCAAGCCGCTTAGTAAATAAGAGTTCCTACGGGGATCGAACCTCGGCTCTGGGCAGTTACTGACGTGGAGATGCATGAGAAGGTCTGTTTTTTTGAGTCGTTTTATGCAAAAGCCGCTCTTCCAACTGAAGATCTGAGGACGAATTTTATCGATACGAATGCAAACTAAGGCTCAATACCATCATGACTAACAGTTCCAAAAGATATGGAAAAGCTGTACCAGTGTGTCCAGTTTATACGTCAATTATTTATTCGATTTTACCTAACAAAATAGTTGGTAAATATTGATTACGCAACCCTACCTATCATTCTTTTGCAAAGTTTATTTTCCACAAATTTCATTTCAAGTGATAACTATACATATAAATAAAATTGGATTGACTGTTTGTAAAATGTAAATAACCGTTTTTTACTATATGTATATGAATATATACATACATAGACTCACGCCTGTTTCCCAGAGGGGTAGGCAGTGACAACGGATTTCCATTTCTCACGATCTTTGCATACTTATTTTGCCTCGATTACTGTCATTATATTCTTCATACATGCTCGCCGGTTTAGGGTACTTCTGACCTGCCCTTTCTTGAGAACATCTCAACATATGAATATATATATGGTACATACACCAAAATAATATTTTTATAGTTTTTGTCTGTATATCTGTTTGTTCCGGCTTATTTCTGAAATGGCTGGCCGGTTTTGACGCAATTTAATTGGCAGATAGCTGATGTAATAAAGAGTAACTTAGGCTACATTGCTTTTAGAAAAAATATTTTATTGTAGAAAAATAAAGTAAGTAGGTAGGTGATATTGCAATTAACTTTTTTGTTAAATTCCACGCGGACGAAGTATTCGCAGGTATTGCCAATAAAAATATAAGTAACTTAATTTGGAATAAGAATAACATAATAAAAAACTTAAAAAATTTAGGCGTAACGTAGTTCGCCGAGTCAATTGGTAATTTATATAAATAATAGTAAATAAAAAATGTCAAAGTGAAAATTCGGAAATAAAAGTTAATATATATCTATTTGATTATATAAGGATATATTTTAGGAACAATAAAATCATGTCTCCAATAATTTAAAAAAAGGCTAGCTTACGTATGCAGACCGGTTTATGATGCCTAAAATACCTACGTAGGTAGGTAATTACTTTTATATCCTTCCAGGGCCTCTACCGGCTAAGTCGCCGAACATCGATTTCTTAAATGGCGTTCAAATAAATAAAGGTTAAAAATTACTTAATCGATCTTTAAATTGGCTTCAACGTTGACAATCGATTCCGGATCATTTATGACGTCACATGTGCTCATGGATGCCGATTTAACGATTGATTAAGTCATTTTTAACCTTTATTTATTAGAAAGCCATTTAAGAAATCGACGTTCGGTGACTTACCCGGTAGAGCCCCAGAGGTCTCCTTCCTAAGTTCGTCAAGGAGCCCACGTCCGACTCGCACTTGGTCAGTTTTTGTTATGAAGTATATATTTTTAGCGTAGTTTTGTATAAGAAAAGTTATGAAAAACAACGTATAAGTGTCTATAGCTACCTACTTGATTCGCATGGCAGGTTTGTATTGGCAATATTTGCGGAGCAGTGAGTCATCGCGCTGTCTCATGCTTTGCTAGGGTTGTCCCAAATTATGTTTAATGGCATGCACGACATTATACTAACATAGAGCGCTACTATAGTACAGTCCACAACAAACCTTGTTTCTTTAGTTTTTTTTTTCAATTACGCCCTACCTACTCAAGATATTTTTTTATAGTCGACTAGCTGTGCCCCGCGGAGTTACCCGCGTTAAATTTTATAAATTTTCTATGCTATAAGCCTCATGGAGCCCGAGACCTTTCCAACGAATGCAAAACCGTGGAAATCGGTTCGTGCGTTCTGGAGTTATAGCGTCAGGAAGGAAAACCCGACTTATTTTTATTATAGTCGATTTTATGTACGCAGGTTACGTACCCATGTGGTGTCGACTAATACCACGTCAGTAGATACACTAGTACAAAAAAATATAAACAAACCGCGAGATAATTTTTTATTCAAAATTGAAATACTTAGATATATTTCAGTGAACCTCTTACATAATAATTATTATTTAGAAAATGACTTCAAATTGTCTTTTAGACGAGCGATTGGTAAAAAAATTATTTGGTACATTCCAAAAGCACTCCCCTTATTAACTATCTAAGATTTTTCAAAATCGGTTCATGAACAATGAAGAAACCGCGTAAAGTAGGTACTTTCATACAAAAAAAAACTTTCAGTCGAATTAATAACCTCTTTCTTTAAAAGACTGTTAAGAAAAGGTATTACAATATCGCGCTTTCTCAATTATAGGACTTTAATTCGTTTTACTGTTTCGATTACATACACGGGCGTATTACAATAACCTCGTGAAACTCTAAACCTACCTACCTATAGAACGATCTTCACAGTTAAGCTATTACTTAAAGTAAGAAAAGTTGTGAAGAAAGCACATGGCCTGGGTCTTAGCCAAGTAGCTTAATGAGTAGAATAGAAAGCGTTATACCGCAATCTTATAGAACACTCTTAACAGCTCACGCGCGATATACCTAAAATACCTATATAAAGAAGTTTTTTATTGTTCTGACTGGCCCAAACTCTAATCGATAGCTATTCGCTTGTATTCGCTCGGCCAATAGCCTTACTCGATAATAGTCTAGTCGCTTAAAACTAGGTAGTTTCAAGCGTCTATTAGTATTACTTACTTAGCGACATCAGTAGAATGTTCTTCTGATGTCGCTGTCTAATACTAATAGTAAGTAGGTATACCAAGTATCTAGTCAGACAATATTGTCTTTAAGAGTGTATTGTTATGTGTTGTGCCATGGTTTTTCCTAAATAGATAGATATCTCACTAAACTAACTAGGAACGGAACGAAACCGTGCCTGTCTAAGTTACCTACCGCGCTAGTTCCAAAGATATTCGTCAAAAGATACGTAGCTAGGTACCTATACTTAAAAACTTATTAAAAACCTCTTAACTTAGGTACTTGGTAGAATTTAGAACACAAAATTAGTACTCACCTAATAATCTAGAGTACTTAGGTAATAAATTAGAAAGTTACCTATTACGGATAAATATTTATTAAAGTAGATAATACCTATCCTATTGCGGTATCAAAAATCTCTTAAACCTGTATACAAAAAAAACTTCATTAACGTTTATAGTGTTGGAAAAGCTAGAGCGATACATTCCTATTTGTTAAGTTTACATTTTATTTCTAGCTTAGGTAATTTATGTCTTTATTTACAAATTACAATAATGAGGCAGTGTTGTGGGGAATGCGTACTACATAAAGCATTGTAGAACTGAGTAGGTACGTTGGTGATTCATTTCTCGGAATTGACCTTGCTATGAGTCATTCGCTGGAAGGCAGAGTCGGGGATACCGCGCCTGTCTGCCGGTTGCTTACTAGGCGCACTCTGCTCACTGTGCCGCTTTTTTACGGGATACTTTGTGTTAACATAATTATTACCTAAATTCGTACTAAATATGTGTGTTAATAAAAAGCGAAGGAAATTATATTGAAATCAACTGGTTCTAATATTTGTAAATATTTTTGCGTTTCTGAAGTTGGATATCATGATAACAACCATGACGTCATTCATACTCTTGAAGGTAAGCGTAATTTGCTTACTAATTAATTTTAAGAATATTCTCTTAAATAAAATATAACAAATTGCGATTTATAGTCAACTGTGAGGATGAATCATCCTAAAAATTCTTATCAGTTTCTAATTTGACCATTGTAGTGCTGTGACGTTTACATTATTATACGGAGAAATAAACTAGTACCGTGAATTATATGTTGCGTTCTCTTTTTGCCGCACGGCAATCATATGGTTTTAGAAAGAGAATACAGATAAGCACTTCTGGTATTTTTAAATTGCCAGTTTACTCAATTATGATTGCGCCGTTTGTTTGTACGCTGCGAGAACGAAACAGAAAGAAACATGGCGTGTTTGTAAAAGTTTATATTGATAGTGGATACGTACAAAACTTGTGTTTAGTTAAAATTTAAATTTGAAATTATATATGAAGTGATTATTTTATTTTAAATAGTACCTACTATTTTGGAAGTATTTATTAAAACACTGCAATATACATTAATACTTTTTATTCGTGTGTTAAATGTTCACGAAAAGTTCCATGTCGTTTGTCAGTGAAAATACTTGTTGAACAAGTTTTATAAATTAACTTTTCAGACAAACTCTTTTTTGTTGAGAATGAACAGAGAGGATAATGTCAACTGGTTTCATGGGAAAATATCGCGGGACGCAGCTGAGAAACTTCTGAAAGAAGGTTGGTTGGGTCCAATTATTGTTATTGTTCCTTCGCATGTTTTGTATTGTCACAAAGTCAAATTATTTTTTTCCATAGAAGGTGAGGATGGAGTGTTTTTGGTACGAGAAAGCAACACATCCCCTGGAGACTATGTTCTCTCTGTTTTACATCAGGTCAGTTTGAACATATATTTTGTAATAACCTCAAAGTTATTGTAGTTTTGTGTCAACTTAAGCAATAACTTATGATTAATCTACAAAAAAAAAAAAACAAATCCAAAGTCTATACCTATTTGCTATATTTTTTTATAAACATGTTTCCGGGCAGTGATAACTGATATTCATACATTGTTTAATCATATTTATTGTATTATATTTATTTGTAGGGTGAAGTTGTGCATTATCAAATAAGAAGGCATGGTGAAGATGCATTTTTTTCTATTGAAGAGCATACTACAGTTCATGGTCTGGACACACTGATACAGCATTACCGTGGAGATTCCAATGGCCTTGTCACTCGGTTATCAGTAGTATGCAAAGGACAACCTCCACCACATGAATCTCGTACACAGGGCAACACCAACCTATTACACAGGTTAGTAACAATATCACAACCAATCATTATCAACTATTTATCACTCCCAGCAAATTAAAAGGACCACACTGGCACAGGAAAACAATGGTGTTGACCCTGTTAAAATCTTATCTCCTTTGTTTTCAATGCCCTCATGTAGATGTCCATATAAAAAAGAAAAGCTAAGGTTGGATGGAAAAAAGAAGTTCTCACAGTTATGCATCCTTGTTAAATAGTTTTATGGATTAGCCAATTGGATTCATCACATGTTTCCTTATGTTACTAGGATGTTGTATCTTGTGGTGGTGGAGTTATTCATAGCTTGAAAATGCTTTTGTTTTTGCTTTTTGTAACATAATTTGCATGCCTATATTATATATCTAAATATACAATATAGGCCTGCAAATTGTGTTAGTGTTTATAAGATTTTCATATAGAATTATGGCATCCAATTGAGTTTGATTGAATTTCCTAGGTATTTTGTAATATTCTATTTACCTTATACTTAAAATTTTCTTATCATTCTACACTATTCTTTAATTTATTATTAATGTCATTACAACATTCCTTTATCACAATATTGCTATGGTTTAGTACATATTGGTACCTTCCATAATGACGTATTAACTATGTGAGGTGAGCATCTCATAGCCAGTTGCTCTTGCTAGCCTGTAAGTGATTGGTGATGTTTTGTCATGAACATAGTCAGTCCGTGATGACCATCACAACAATTTAATTCCCAAATGTCTCTGTGCTTTGGAGGGCATGTTAAGCTGTGAGTCCTGCTTATAATCATTAGAAATTAGTTGTTAGGCCATGACACAGGCCTACTGCGAGGCTTGAAGAAGTCTGACACTATGATATTGCTTTTTTCTTATTTCACAATTTTTGGTATATTAACAGCTAGCAGTTCTCTAAATATAACTTTAAAAAAATTGATACCCATTATGTTTTTTTTTATCTAGTATTACATCGACATGTATGCATGTGATCTCTCCAATTTAAGTCATTGTTCTCCTTGAGTGACAAATCAAACATCTCACATTCAGATCAACATTTAGTCTTAATAAAGCTACAAGCCTGCTTTTCCTTCATATTTCTCATAATAATTTTGGTAATATGATGATAGTAGCATCTTGTGTTTGTTCTGAGTGTAGGATTTTGTGTGCCTGGAACAAGGTCTTCACTAATGAAATGGTCTGTAAAAGACCTTAATATAATAAACTTAAATTTGGATGCTTTTGACTCTTTCTAAGGCAGCTTTTGGTTAATGGTATACAAGAACCTGTTTGATATTTGATTATAATTTGTTATTAAATACTAATTTAATTAATGGGGCCCAAGCGCACATTTAATATTTCGAGAAATAGCTAAACGTTTGATCGACGCTTCCCATGATCAGAGGGCTGGTCTATTCTTGGGTTAGAGGATCAGCATTGCCATCCAGCGTGGCAATGTGGCCAGCCTTCTGGGCACTTTTCCCATAAGCGATGCGGAGGGATTATTGGACGCCTTTTAGGGTAAATAGTGTATCGTAATTAATATTACCATTATATTGTGTCTACTAAAACTTTTTAAATAAAAGTGGAAATATTAACGTATGCTGATACATTAATATTTGCATATATGTACATACAAAGTGTAACATTAATAGAAGACTTAACTTAAAGAGCCTATTTTGTCCTTAACATGCAAAATACCCAAATAAAATATTAACAATCAGCTGAAGTATTTTATATGGGGACTTACAAAAATAACATACAGATAGGTTTGCTGGAACAGAACTCATAGTTGAGTTAAGCTTGCCTGTGTACATGATATATCTAATCTCTTATATAAATTTGTATTTCTGTATGCAATAAAGAACAAATAAATAAAATAGATCTCCTAAGTTTGATCCAGTATTTATGTTACATCTTGTTTATGCATATTTTGGACTTTTAACAGCATTATTGCATATTTTAACATTTTATGGCCCATATTTGATAGTACATCATTGAAGTTCTCTGTAAAGATCCGAATTTAGAACTCATAATAATTTATACAGGCGAAGATATATCTTAGTAAATTTCGTTAACCTACATATTTTGGTTTGTGTTTTGGCATTCTCTATGTCCACCATTTCATAACAAAAGACACTCTACTAGTTAATTATAAAAGATAGGGACTATGGGGAGCAGCAATTAGATAATATCTTATTGAAGAAGGAAGTTCTATTAAGATGAGAGCAACATAAATTGCCCTTAATTTAGCGTTCATGTGTTATTTATTAGTTGAGTGAATGAAATTGAGCAGCCCCTCTTTTAACAGTATTGTTTTATTGTGTCGGTATCTCCTTGGGAACCCTTTTAATCTGTATATAAACTTTGCATTTTCTGTAAAATATCATACATTAAATAAAAAGATCTTAATCGTAGTACTTACTATCAAAATAGGTATAATATTCCTATCATTTCCTAAATAAATACATTTTAATTAGAACTTTAATCCATTTTTCCATGTTGCCTTAAATTGAGTGAAAATCTTGATTTCTTCTGATCTCCGCTTAATCTTTTTGGTGACTCATAAGTAAAATATATAAATAAGAATATTAAGAATGGAAATCCTATAAAGCACTTGCTCTAATCTCCTGCTGACCATCTAAACTAATATTATAAAAAGAAAAGATTTTTTTTGTATTTTTGCTATAAGCAATGTAGGTATAGTAATGTATAAAATCAAATACTACTTGTATGATTTAAAATATTGTGCCACCTGTAAAAAGTTACTTTATAACAGGTAAAATGGAATGTAAATTCATTTATAAAAATTTGCGATACCTACAAGATACATATATGACTCAAAGTATCATTCTATGGCGCGCGCTGAGAAATCTATTGATTTACATTAACTAATGTACTACGTGTATGTATATAGTACTCATAATGATAATGTAGGTACCCATAAAATAATCTATCAATAACTATTTTAACCTCCTTAATCCTACTATCCTTCTAATATTATAAATGCTAAAGTTTGTGAGTATGGATGTTTGTTACTCTTTCACGTAAACCTACCGAACGAATTTTAATGAAACTTTGTTTCTACAAACTTCATCAAAATACGTATATATATATAGCTTATAATATATCAGAATAACACATAGGCTATGATTTATAAAGTTTAACGCGGGTAAAACCGCGGGGAACAGCCGCGGGGCACAGCTAGTTTTAACATTAGAATTATTCTATCTACCCGTGGGATGCCGGAGCGTGTCGCTAGTATATTCATCATCGTCAGCCAAAGTACGTCCACTGCTGGACAAAAACCTCGCCATAATCGCCACGCTCGGCAGATGGGTTGGCGATCGCAGTTTGATGGTCATAGTTCACAGAAAAACGCTGCTGCCCGTTCTCTCGTAGGTATTCCCTCGGACGACTTCTACGCCCCCTACGGGATGAGATTCTATGCCATCACCACACAGCAAAGCATCTATTCAATTATTAATTTCCAAATCATACAGTTCTTTAAACCTTATAAGGGGTTATTGCACTTATTTTTACTTACATAGCACTTCAATGCTAGTAATTTAATGCAATTGCTGACAAGTTTATTGACAATATCCTGTTGGACGCATTGTTCAATATGTTTATTCAATAAATATGATGAGAAGGACAGTGGTGTAGTGAGCACATACTTGCCGCGTGATAATGCTAACAGCATTGCTAGCTGTGTATTATATCATTGGCATGTTGATGACAACATGAGTTTGCAATGACCACTGACTGGAATACCAAATGTGCTCCGAAATTTTGTAATCACATTCTTGTGTGCACTATTTCGTTAGAATAATTTTATTAAGGCCCTGAATTATAGGCGCTGTTAACTTTTTATGGATCTTAATATATTTTTTTGAAATATAAGTAGTAAATAAAATAAACCATCTCTCATATTTTATGTTTTCTGCCCACTAAAAAATAAATATTTAAATGGAGGCTTGTTTGTATTATTATCTTTTAATAGACCAAATGTTAATTGTTCGAAAGACTATAAAATAATTTGGTATCCTATAAAATATCTCAATATCGAGCGAGATTGCTGTTATAGATTTGGGAACTTTGAAGCCTCTCTGTGTATGTTTGTATGTGGCATCATACCCGCCAAACTAATAGAACGATTTAAATACTGTTTTCTTTAACTGAAAGCTAGTTCAATCGAAATTAGCTATATTTCATTTCAAACCGCTCTTTTTCTTGGAGTTGAGAGATTTTACGATATGATACGATTAGATTTTTTAACATTACGTTATTATTATGTTGAGAATAATTTAAATTAGGTTTGCGCAACTGTAAGCGTAAATCTAATTATAACTTCGAGAATAGTTCGTCCATGGTCGAACGACAGAGGGACGGATTGTCGCTCCATAAAGATTCCTTTTTACTATTTGTGCAAATGTATATGCAATTTCTGTTGTATTTCTATTCTAATAAAAATACAATTTAAGTCTGTACACAACCTATTTTTCGTTTAAATAGCTTGAAAGCTTATTGTGTTTAAGCCGGACGATAATATTTATTTAGGACGATTTAAACAGTTTAAAAAAATTCGGTTTAGTCGAAGACAGTCAATTATTGAGCTCCTAGCTAGTTCCCATGTAAGGTTTCTTGTCCTAATATGAATAGCTCTATCTTAAAACTTGTCAGTGCTTTTCATGAAGTCAGACCATCATCATCATCGATGTATATTGAATATGAAAATTCAAACTTGATATATAGGTATTATAAGTTATCGACTAGCGTATATAACGGCTTCTAATAAAAAAATGTGCTATTACCACACTATATTCCTTTAGTATTAAATCACGATGTTTCAATAAAGAAAATTGATGATAAATATCTAATTTCCGCGTTGGCAACGACTTACGAACAAATTTAACGTTCAACCAACCCATTTGGTCAGGAATACTAATTGCAAGTGATGATTACCTGCTAGTAATAAAATATAGAATTAAACCATGAAATTCTATAATTATTTCTGTCTTATCCTCCGCCTTGTCTTAATATATCTGTTGAAAAGATAAATTGCATTTATTTTTTATTTGGCCAAACACACATAGCTTGGATAGTGTTTTCTGCTAGTCATGTTCGTACTTCACCGACACCCTCGTGTTTCGGGTTCAATCGCCGTACTGAACAACCATTTGTGTGAGCCATTTAGTTGTTTCCGAGTCCGTAAATTGCATGTTTGTAAAGTCCCATGCGGCGCAGGGAATCATTTTCCTAGTGCGGGCGCAATTAATAACTGAAAATACCCACTATTGCTAATAATAATAATAATACCATATTTGCATAGAATGTAGGTGATTACAATACGTGTTGTTATAAATAATAAAAGATACCGAGTACATTCTGCCAATTTGGCATACAAACATAGCAGTGACTTAAAATTAAATTAAAACTAAATAGGCTTAGAACTAAAATAAAACTAAATAGGGAATCAAATAAATTACTAATTTAAATTCTATCTAATTAAATTACAAAACTATAATTCGAATGAATCATTTAAGAAATCCGTAACTGAATAGTAGCATCTTTCTAGTAATAGAGTAATCAGTCTATGGTTGCTCTTTGATTATAAGAGGGCAGTTTTATGGTTTCCGGTACTTAACATATTTTTATATTGAGATCGAAAGTAGTAGTATAGTAGTAGAGTAGTCGAAAACGAACCGTAACTCTACGGTTCGTTTCCGACTACTTCTGTCCTTGCGGTTTATACTTATCGGGTGATATGTTGTAGCTGATATGTTTACCAACGTCCAAATAATAATTTTCGATCGCAAACGCAGTTAGGTGGTAGTTAGTACACGGGTGGCGCTGCTGCCCCACTACCTAGTGTATACCATAATCGCGTCTAATGATACACTTCTTTTTTTTTTTGCACACCCCACACCACTCTGGATGGTATGGGGTGGTCCTGTTATACATTCTAACCGCACAACTCAAAAAAATAAATTGTAATATTGTAGGTACAAAAAAATAAAACGCGGCTTCCTTAATTTAATATAATTATTTACTAATTAGTTGTGCCCCGCGGTTTTACCTGCGTTCAACTTTATAAATTATCACAGCTCCTCCCCCGTAGGTGATAGCGTGACAATATTTAGCCTATATATTGACACGATCTCTAAGTAATATTCATGCAAAATTTGAAGTAAATTCATGCAGTACTTTTTGAGTTTAGCCCGGACATACATACAGACACACAGACCAAAATTCTAAAAACTATATTTTTGGCTTCGATATCGATTGTAGATCACGCCCCAAATATCCTTTTTTTAATATTCAATGTACAGTTTTGACGTTCCTACGATTTTATTATATATATAGATATATTAAGGGTCATCTGTGGAAATTTTATAGTCTTTTTTATAGTCCAAATTCAAGAATGTAATCTTCAATAATATCCAGTGAATAGAAAAAAAATGGGTAAAGGTATTACAAATTTCCCTGATATAGTAACGGAGGCATTGTAACATGGCTTTACAAATAATTATATAAACCTTGTTTTACGTTACTCCGTAATCTCGTCAAATATTAACTCAAGTGTTAATCTAATATATAATTAAATCTGATATTAGTCATTACTTGGGAATGTTTGATGTGTGATGACTTTAAAGTAGACATCTGTTTGGCAATGTGAATCATTGTTTATGTTAATGATTCATTGTAGTTTACTTTGCTCCTTATTGATATTTAAATATCTCTTGTGAGCTATTATCGCATTCATTGTGTTAATTATCTTGTTATTAGCTATGTTAATGAATTTAAACATGTTAAGTTAGAACTGTTATAAGGCAATGCACATCAGGTGGTCCCATCGCTGTTACTACTGCGGCATTCTATACTGAAGCAATTTGTTTAAAGATCTTACAAGATGTTATGCGCTAGCGCATCTGACCCACAACATGGAAGGTTTTGTGTATAGATTGAGCACACCGTTCAGTGACAGATAATAATAATATACTTAATAATATAATAATATCCTGGGACATTAATTACACGCGGCCATCTGATTCCAAACTAAGCAGAGCTTATACTATGGAAACCAGATAACAGAAATACTACATATTATTATACTACTATATTTCTTTGTATAGATAATTACACCCAGACACAAGACAAACCGACATGTTCATGCACACAAATATCTGTCCTGGGTGGAAATCGAACCTACGACCTGCGGCGTGAAAGGCAAGCATGTACCAACCACGCCAACTGGCCCGTCCTGAGTATGAGTTGGTCCCACGCTGTTACCACTGCATTCTATATTGAAGCAATTTGTTTAAAGATCATACAACAAGTTGTGATGTGAGAAGTATGTAGTTGTTAGTCGTCCCATCGGATCATGAGAGTGATGGAATAGAAAGTGCCCCCGTGTTTGCGCACACACTTAAGCACATATATATAATATACATATATAGACTCACGCATGTCTCCCAGAGGGGTAGGCAGAGACAACGGACTTTCATTCGTCACGATCCTTGCGCATACCTCTTTTGCTTCGTTTACTGACATTATATTCTATAATAGCACTATAATATATCATGCGCAATTGGCTAATCTCCTTTGAGAATGGCCGTCGTGGCCAAAATTCCGCCGGGAAGACATTATCATGTGTTAGGTAATTGAAACTTTGCGCACACTTTTTCTGCGAGAGAATGTTTGGTAGTTGATAATTTGACCTAGTGTCAAAATCTGAAACTAGCTTATTTGTATAAAATTGATATCCAGGGCAACGGAGGCTGGTGACTACAATATAGTATCAAAACTGCTCGCTTCTGGGTATCGAAGCCGGGATGCTAAGAACCAAGATGGGCAAACGGCTGTACACATTGCAGCGCGTGCTGGACGCGACAGCATCCTCGCCAAACTCATTGATAGCGGCGCCACTGTTAACGTCAGAGACTCTTTCGGATACACACCTTTACACGTGAGTAGATATACACTATATTTTTTTAAACGAAGTTTATAGGAATCCTTCCTTGTTCTCAATAACGTGATTTCTTCACCACAAGATAAGATAACTCTTTATTGTACACTAAAACAGGATACAAGAATACAATAACACACTTTTAAAAATGGTCTTATCGCTAAATGTGATCTCTTCCAGGCAACTTAGGCAGGGATTGGAGTATGGAGTGACCGAGATAGGGTAGTTGTCAGTGTACATGAGTATAGAAATATTCGCACAGGGGCTCTACCGGCCAAGTCACCGAACATCGAGTTGCAATTGCGGCCTTTAATTATTGTTCTGAGTCTGGATGTAATTTGTGTCCATTATATCTTTGTAAAGTACCCCGCGTAAAGGGATTAGCTTACACAGTGCGGGCGTTGTCTTTAAAAAAAAAGCAGAAGTCACGTAGTCGCTATGTCAATAGTTAAAATTGCTCAAATAAAACTGCCCTAACTGCCTACGTGATAATGACGTCGTCAACTATTAATTAGTAAGGGATATAAACATACCCTTATTATATCATGCAATATATAATATCACATGGACGTCTGTGATTCGCGTCTATTGTCCTCTCACCATGAAATACTACTGATGTCATCATAATCACTATGACATGATAATAAAATATATAAAAATCATTCTTCCATAAAAGGACCAATCAGAACACAATATTTCCCGCACATTATCAAAAATCATTTAGTGACAAGATCTTGTATTTGCCTAAATAGCTGCCACCGTCACAACGCCAAGTATTTAGTATAGTCGATAGTGATGAGAAAGAAAGAAAAAGAGTTATTCTCAACAAGGACAGCTGATAACCTTGTCTATATATATAACTAGAAATTATTATGTATAAGTAAATATATTACCACAAACATGTTCTGACTATTTACAAGCGCTTTTTTAAAGTCTACGTGAATAGAAACCTTTTTTATTTTCTTTAGCTTACTTAGGTATTCATTTGGAAGCATGAGACATTATTCGTACAAGCGGGCAAAATGCGCCTACCTCAGAATAAAAATAAAATCAAATGACGCAATAACAAATTATTTGATTACGGAAAATTAAATATTTATACGGTATATTAGGTATATAGGTATATTTGACTTTTCTTCAGTACAATTATAAATAATTTTTTATTAGATTATATTAATTGTTTTATTAGATTATATTAAGGGTGTCTTATATTTCAGTATACTTGCCAAAACAACTTGCCTTCGACTGCGGAACTGCTAATAACTCAGGGCAATGCCAACTACCAGATGCGACACGCGCCAACCGGCAAAGTGCCGTTGCACGACGCCGCGCAAAGAGGACATATCGAATGTATTAAGGTTGGTATTCTATTGTCTTTTTTCTTTGAGGCGCTCATAACAAGATGCTCTCACCGGTCCGTAAGTGATTGGCGAGGTTAAGCAAGTACGTTAGCGGTTAGTCCATAGATGGGTGACCGCTAAAGTGGGACCTTAAGCTGTCGGTCCCGGTTCTGGCCATTAGGCAACAGTCGTTAAGCCATGTCGAGGGCCTAATGGGTGACACTAGGGTAACTCCTGCCCATATAATAAGTAAGTAATTGTCTTTTTGCCTTGCTTCACTTAAAGAATATATGTATTTTTTCAGCGTCATGTCAACTTTACCATATAAATAATTGGCGGGCTCTTAGGCTGAGATCTATAGAGCGTACTTAGACTTTGCCCAGACTTTACTTAGACAGAAGTTAATGCATGTAACGAAATTACAATTGGTGTTTTGACTTTGTCTGTCTTAGCTTACGCTAAGCATAATCTTAACTTCAAAAAGTCTATAAATACCAAATCAAAGTATAAGCTTAGCATACACTTAGCAAAGTTGTAAAGTTTGAGCAAAGTCTAAGTACGCTCTATAGATCTCAGCCTTAGTCTAGTGGCATTATGTCTATGTGTAAAGACTATAAACATACGCTTCGACTTCTTAAGCTCACAATTAAGTATTTAAATTCTAAGCTTATTATAAGATAATAGATTCAAGTTGTGGTTCCCAGCGCAGAAAGAACCCCATACTATCCCGCGTATGTCATAAAAGGCGACTAAGGGATACACTAGGAAGTCGGGCAGCAGCGCCACCTGACTACTAGATTTTGTTTGAATAAATGAACTTAATAATATTTTTTTTATTACTATGCCTTATACGTAGCGTACCGGGCCGCTAGTAATATTATAAATGCGAAAGTAGAGTATGGATGTTTGTAGTAATATGGCTTATATATCCGAATAACACATAGGCTATAATTTATAAAGTTTAGTGCGAGTAAAACCGCGGGGCACAGCCAGTGATATTATAAATTGGGAGACACCCAGCAAGTGGTGAGCGCTGAAATCAAGAAACTAGACAGTGGTCTAGTTTCTTGATTTCAGCGCTCACACACACACACACACTTAGAGTGCTAAGTGTTATCAAAAAGTGGGTAGATTTTATTATTTTATTATTCTTCTTGTGAATATAATAAAAATGGGAATACTGAACTTGTGATTACAAGAAGGCTTTTCACTAGACGGCCCTACGTTGCAAGAGAAAAAGCACCTGCTATTTATTTTAAAGTAATGTACTTATAATATTAATTTTATTTTCAGGTTCTACTAAGTTTAAAGGCGCCTGCCAACCCAAGAATGATATCAAAAGATACTCCTGCAGATTTAGCTCTACATTATGGACACACGGAATGCTACGAATTGTTAAGTAAGTCACATGTATTCTTCATAGAAAATCTGATTTCATAATGTTTTGTTTAAGACAAACTTAGGCATTACTACAGTAATAACTAATGCTGCATTATCTTCGCACTTGTCAGACCACCCCAAATTTCCCTCTTTTATCTATATATAGAATATCGCGACCCCGTCGGACTGGGAGGTTAAAGGAATATTTAGGCATGTTTTGGGCCATCTCTAAGGCCTTTCATTGCTTACACCTTGATACTTATATTGTCCAACTACAGGGCAAAGGCCCCTCCCACAATGAGACTGAATAGGCCTTAGTCCAATATGCTACAACTATATATCTATAAGTATTTTAGATCCTATGTCCCATTAGCTAATTTGAACTGCATTTCATTGTATTAGCCTCAACACAATTTCAATGACGTTATAGAATAAGGAAGATCAATTTAATTTAGAGTAGATAAAAAGTAATTTCTTTGACAATAACTTAATACAAGCTAGCTAAATATCATTACTATTATAAAATATTTTTTATAAATATCTATGTAACTAGAAATAATTATGTATACTTAATTATATTACTACACACATGTTCTGACTATTTACAAGCGCTTTTTTAAAGTATACGTGAAAAAAAACATTTTTTTTTTATTTAATAATAATTAAAACCTATTTACAGCAAATCATCGTGCTGAATTGCCCAAAACGTCGAAAAGCGAATGGTATCATGGCACATTGAATCGCGACGAAGCGGTACGAGCCCTCCGGGAGTACGTGGCGCAGCACAAGCTGGACGACAAGACGTCGGACGGCGTGTTCCTCGTGCGCTACAGCGAGCGGCACACGGGCGCCTACGTGCTCACGCTGCTCAGCGAGGCGGCGCCCTACAACTATATCATTCGGAAAGAGGTAACTAAACATATGTATGTGGCCCAGCACAAGCTGGACGACAAGACGTCGGACGGCGTGTTCCTCGTGCGCTACAGCGAGCGGCACACGGGCGCCTACGTGCTCACGCTGCTCAGCGAGGCGGCGCCCTACAACTATATCATTCGGAAAGAGGTAACTAAACATATGTATGTGGCCCAGCACAAACTGGACGACAAGACAAAGAATCAACTATTAAATTCGTTGATAAATGTTATATCTTTATAAAAAGGCTGTTCATGATGTAAACATTTTATTACAAATCAGAGAAACAATTAATGAATGACATACGTGTCAATTGACAACCTTTTTCTGTGATCATAGAGGTATTAAATACCATGGAGGCATGTAACAATAAAAACTATGTCCTTGCTGAAAATCCAGAGAGTTGGGACACGAAAACTAATATTTGCAGAGTCATCATCACCTTCATTATATCAGCCGAAAGACGTCAATTTCTGGACGTAAGGCTCCCCAAAAAACTCCACAATTGCCAGAAATTTCACGTCTTGATATTATAGTCCACAGTATTTTTTGCATGTCTCTGCAAATTTCCGTTACACAATCGAGACTCATAAACTTGCTTATGATAGAATTTAAACAAGCGCCTTAAGCTCCCTAAGCTGTTTATGTAACATGAGTACTAGTATTACTATTGAATAACAATATTATTTTCCTTGCCTTAACTATCCATAGGCACTCATCAGACAATATAAAAAAATACAACCACACAAAGCAATTGTAACATGATTAGGTATGAAAATATGAAAACACATTTTATTCGTTATTATTTCAGGGTGACTGGTCGTACATAGACGACGGACCGTTCTTGGAATCTCTGGAACATTTGATAGAACATTACAGTCGAGTGCCCGATGGCCTGCCTACTCGCCTCTGTAATCCGGTGCCACCAAAACCCAAGCCACCACTTCCTGAAGTGAGTTGACAGATGTTGTTTTGCTAACTACCCTTATAGCTCTGGGGCATAAGGCCACAATAATATCCTGGGACATTATTTACACACGGCCATCTATCCCAAACTAAGCAGAGCTTGTACTATGGAACCAGTTAATTGATATATTACATATACTAATTTTCATTGTGTGCGTCACGATTGCTCCGCCACGTCATCCGAACAGAAAAAGAAATCGCTAAAATTTCTATCTAAATTTGTCAAAATCGAAGGGAACAAACCAAACAATTGTCAAAGCAGAATTAAAGAAGTTATAGGGGCTTTAATCTGGCCGCGCGAAACTAACGTGGAGGATTGCGCGGCCATGGAGATCTCAGCTACTACTTGGGATTGAGTTCTAATTCTTTTTGTTAATTGAACATATCTTTTGTCAAAAATTGTCGAAAAAGGAAGTATAAGACTAAGATCAATATTTCACGAAATATTCACGCTGGAAGTTATGGCCGCGCAATCGTGCACTTGATGTTTGTTTAATCTCGATTATTTCTTCAAAATTCATGATTTCGTGCAGTAAAACTGGTACTAGAAGAAAAGTCTTCATATGTCCAAAGTACCGAAAGCATTTAAATCCACCAAAGTTTATTTAAATAGACGAAATCGAGCTAAAACAAAAGTTACGTGGCCGCGCAATCGTAACGTTAGTTTGAATCTATAATTTGATTATCTATAATTGTTAAGATTTCGGCGTGAACATCCATTTATTCGTAATATTAACCTCATCAGATTGACATCGTTTTTCCGTCAGAACAGTTTTCTACTCGTGTAATCGCAAAAATGATGTTATCTCTTACAATGTTCTAGAAGAATGACCATAATTTTGGTTTAATACGGGAATATCTTTTGGTCTACTAGGCGAAAATGTACCTATTAGGAATATTTTTTGTAGAATTACTAAGATAAAACAGTTCAATGCACTGCCTTTTTCCGTTTGTGAAGCGACTTTCATATTTTGTTATGTATTGACGAGTTATAATTTTATCAATGGAACAGTAATGGTAATGGGAAAAGTATTTCTTGGGCTCGAATTCGACCATTTACGTAAAAACAATAAGATAAGTATAATTACGAATTCACTGTGTGGTGACGAACTGAACTGATGAACTCATCCCGTGGGGGGCGTAGAAATCGTCCCAAGGGAACCTACTAACGAACGGGCAGCATCGTTTTAGCAGCCAACATGAAGCCCCTATAACGTCTTTATTTCTGCTTTGACAATTGTTTGGTTTGTTCCCTTCTATTTGACTAATTTCGACAGAAATTTTAGCGTATTCTTTTTCTGTTCGGATAACGTGGCGGAGCAACGTGACGCACACATTTTCTTTTATAAATAAATACTAATATAGATAATTACACCCAGACTCAGGACAAACAGACATGTTTATTTACACAAACATCTGTACTGGGTGGGAATCGAACCCACGACCTGCGGCGTGAAAGGCAAGCATTTACTCACCTCGCCAACTGGTCCATCAATTAACTAATACTGTATTGGTCACACCCCTATACTCTTTTTAGAGTTGTTCACTGTTGTCTCATGAATTACGCCGAAGCATGGAAACACTCGGAAAATAACCATACTAGCGATCACCCATCTATGTATGGACTACGAGTCTGTGCTTAACAGTGGCAAATGCTTACGGACTAATTTAGAAAATGCAATCAAATTAACACACTATCTGAATTCGTTTTCCAATATTAACTATTCGTCTTATTGTTCCAGTTCTCCACAATGCCACGTGCCAAAAAGCTATCATCAAGTCGAGCTGCAATGAACCAATCTCTCTCTCTAGTAAAACATGACATATTAAGCGACAAGCAACTAACTTCACAGATGTCCCTCCCACTCCCAACCAACAACAATAACAACATCTTCGAACAGTTCACAAGGAACCTCTCCTTCTCTTCAGACTTTAATAATGATAGCTTTAACAACAACGATGACTCTATCGATGACAACGACACGTATAAAGTACCGGCTAATAACAGTATTGTGGCCTTACCGGAGAGTTACAACGAGATTTCTATTAATGCTGATGGGCAGTTGTCTACATTGCAAGGTAAATTGTTTGGTAATTATTACAATAAAGATAAATAGTAATTGAAAAAAAATTAAGCAAATGTACAGTTCTAACTACGAAAATATAAATAATATTCTATGGCCGCCGGTTGAGGTTATATTGTTGATATTTGATGAAGTGTCAAATGTGATCTATTAAATTGGCCCTACTATAAATCTATCATGGTATCTGGCGGTTTATTTATACCTATTGCTTTTTATAACTATTGCACACGGGGTATAAGTTGGATAAAGCCGATTTTATTATTACGCAATAATGATTATTTTTTAGTTAATTGTATTTCTGATTTTAAGTCTTTATGGGTTAATTAAATTTTTTGTATGTAATTTAATTAATGTTACTGATTTTTATTTTATGAATTATAATGAGTGTTAGTTGCTCGAGAATAAATGATTTATTTAATTGGTTAATGTTGCCAGAATTCATCCCGATGTCGGAGCTGACGCTGGGCTGTGTGCTGGGCGAGGGCGAGTTCGGCTCGGTGCTGCGCGCCACGTACAGCGCGCCCGAGCTGGCGCCGCAGCCCGTGGCCGTGAAGACGCTGCACGTGCAGCACACCGAGACCAACCAGAAGGAGTTCCTGTCCGAAGCCAAGCTCATGATGTCGCTCAGGCACCGCTGTATCGTGCGACTCATTGGCGTGTCGCTGGTGAGTGTTGCTTATTGACATCATACCTTAATATAGACAGAACCATTGACAATATGTAGTAAAAATATTAGACTTAAACTAGATAATTAAACATAATCTCTTGACAATAACTTGATACGAGCTAGCTAAATATCAATGCTATAATAAAATAAATTTTATAAATGTTTTCATACAATGTGTACCTAAATATCTATGTTACTAGAAATAATAATGTATACAACTATATTACTACAAACATGTTCTGACTATTTACAAGCTCTTTTTTAAAGTCTACGTGAATAAAAACCTTGTTTACTTATTTTATTGGATTACTAATCAATACAACATTTAATTAAAAACACCTAATTCACAACTAGATTATTCTCTAGTACAGCGCCATTAGTGGTATTATTTCAATAACACTGTATTTTGGTCTGGTCCAATACCCATTTTATGGTTGTTGTAAAAGTCCTATATAACTTAAAACAACTACGTACGCCGACAGTAACAGTCAGAATCGCGATGCAAACATATTAAAAATAAAATGAACAAAAACGAAAAGAAACATCAACTAAATAGGGCCTCACTACTGACCGACAGAAAAATCTAATCTCTGGTTTTGTTTTTACTTCTAAATTTCTACATTATTTGAACACGCTTTATTTAAATACAGTAGGTTATAATAGTATATCATATGTGTATAATTTCCGTTAATCTACGTACCGTAAAACGTCGATGTGATACGCAGCAAGTCACAACCCGTACATAGACCTAAATATTGGAACACTCACCTGTTTAACAAAGACTTTAACTGCTTTAAATATTAAACGTTATTCATTGACGGGCCGGTTGGCATGCCGATTTGGGATCAGATGGTCGTGTGTATGTCCCAAGATATTATTAAACAAAATAAAAATAAGTCTGGGCCTGCTATCAGTCATAAGAAATCTTTTGTTTTATGAGCACATTGCCATAATTATGGTTTATCCTGGATCGGCGTAATACTTCCGGTTTTGCGTAACTGTAAGTGGTGCACGGTAATTTATGACCCCTTAGTATGATGCCTCCAGTAAAATATCTTGTTATTTCAATATAGTAATATTTTATTATTTCGAACGGAACCAGCCTATGGCATTCAATTTTAATTATTATTGCTCAAACGACTATCGTTTTTCCTCTAGGGTCCTCCACTGGCCATGATCCAAGAGCTTGTCCCTCTGGGCTCTCTGCTGCAGTACTTGGTACGTCACCCAGACAAGGCGTCGCCGGGACACGAGCTGCGACTGTGGGCGTGCCAGGTGGCCGCTGGCATGCGATACTTAGAGAGGAGGAGATTCGTGCATCGGGATTTGGCTGCAAGAAATATTCTGCTGGCTAGCAGGTAAAGACTCATTGTGTATTTTTAATATATCTTATAAATTAATATGTAAAGCATATGACTCGTTAAGCCTGGCAAGGACTACTTTTAATGTAATAGATGATTAGTCTCCACACCACAAGCAGCACTCTTGCTGCTTGTGGTGTTAATAAGCAACGAACTACTCGTCGCGTTTCGTCGCTAACAGCAAAGTCCAGTGTTTGGTTTCTTAGCTTTTCTCGTTTTTGAGAAGAGCCAAAAGCTAACATCTTAAGCAACAACTTTTGTTATACGTGTTCCGACATAACAATATACATGAAAAAAAAAATTCTTAAGTTTTTGTCGTACTCTCGTGACATTTGTAGGTCTATGTTTAATTCATACGATGCCCAGCTCGCGCAGGCTTGCGCTGTTAATAATAATAACACTTTCATCGCCAGATATTCATCTAGTTAATTTCACGGCTTGGTGTAGGTAAATTTGGTAAACCGTATGTTTACGTAATCAATACGAATTTAAATGAATGCTTATTTTTATTTGTACGAAAATAAAAACTTATCAATATATCAAGACTTCTAGAACAAAAGTTTTTGGTTATGGTGTTAGCTTTCTAGTACTGCGTGGTTGTTGGCGTTTTACGAATAACTCTGTGTATTTCGTATCTTTGTTAAATTTCCATCCCCAGACCTCCGATTAATATTTTATTTATTTTTAATTACCTATACTTTTTCTAGACATCAGGCAAAGATAAGTGACTTCGGTCTATCCCGCGCGCTCTCCACGGACAGCTCGTACTACAAGGCGAGTCACGGCGGCAAGTGGCCCATCAAGTGGTACGCGCCCGAGTCCTACAACTACGGCACCTTCAGCCACGCCAGCGACGTGTGGAGCTACGGCGTCACGCTCTGGGAGATGTTCTCGTATGGCAAGCACCCCTACGGGGACTTGCGGGGCGTCGAGGTGGGTCACACTGCTTACACCTTCAACTGTAAAATGGGAATATCGTTTTCACATTCAGTAACATCTATAACCTGTAAAGCTAGGCGTACTCTGGTACATGGTCACATACGGCAAGCTTCCTTATGGGGAAATTCAGGGCGCAAGAGTGGTTTAAATGAATACACTGCAAATAAAAAAAATCCTTATTAGTCTGTTCCTTATTCACACAAACGATATGGACTTGTGCCAACTTCACAACATTATTCGACGGGCCGGTTGGCGTAGTTAGCTGATATTTGCCTTTCATGCCGCAGTTCGTGGGTCCTATTCCCACCCAGGACAGATATTTGTGTGCATGAACATGTCTGTTTGTCCTGAGTCTGGGTTTAATTTTCTATATAAGTATGTATATATGTATTTACAAATAAAGTAGTATATGTAATATTTATCAGTTATCTGGTTTCCATAGTTTAAGCATTGCTTAGTTTGGGATCAGATGGCCATGTGTGAATACTGTCCTAGGATATTATTATTATTATAGGTTTTAACCATAGAAAGGAGGTTCGAAATTCTAAGTTATTTTTTATTCGGATATATGCTAAGCGATTTATATGGTTTTGTAAAAAGTTTAAAGTTGGTCATAGGTTTCAACTCTTTTTTACACTGGCGTTACCAGATCTAACGGACTAGTTCACGGCTAAAACAGCGAGGCCTTATACTCCAGTACATTTTAGATAACAAGTTAAAACAGTATAAAGTTAATGAGTAATTTTTCATTACAGGCTATACAACTAGTGGAAAGTGGCGAGCGCCTCCAGCGACCAGACAACTGCCCCGACGAGATCTACGAGGTGATGCTGGACTGCTGGGCCTACACGCCCGACGCTAGACCTACGTTCAGAAAACTCGTGGAGGTGTTTTCACGGCACCCCGATTACGTCAACATCAGCCAGGTGGCGCTTGAAGACGACTAGTTATAGAAAAAGTAAAACTCGTGATAGACCTGCGTAGGTTAATATACTTTCTTTTACGCAAAATTGAGATACTTTATGGTGAGGAGTATCCGAAGCACCCCCATGTATGTTCTACGATTTTACGTAGTTTTCGAGATAGAATTGTTTAGTGATTTTGATGTGAAACATCTATAGCCGCACGTAAAACAGATTTCTGGCTTGGCGACGCATGCGCAATCGACTTTTTATTTTATCATTATGACATATTTAGTTCCTATCACAATATGTTCTATTCTGCATATTACTTTTACAAAATAATGTCGATGTTTCACATCTGGCAGGCGTCCCGTGACGGCTGACATTTTATTTTTTCGTAAATTTCACCTACCATCAGTTTTCGATATTTTTCTCGTTATGTTGAATATTTCTGGTTTAGTTTTTTGTGATAACTAATTAGCATAGTTTAACCTAACACCCTAAAAAGGTTAATTTATCTAATCATTGCAGAACTAACTTAGCATTTATTCGAAAGTTCAAAATTAGGATTTGAGCTCAGGACTCAAAAATTTTCAAAGTATCAAAAAAAAACTCAAAATTGTAGAACATACTTGGGGTGATTCGGATACTCCTCATCATAAAGTATCTAAATTTTGCGTTTGAACGTCACCTCCTCGGCCTAGTAATATACGCCTGTAAGGCCTCCCTTGTCTTGTCCATTAGACGAGTTTAGAAACAAAAATATATCATATGGGGTACGAATATTATCCTAAGAAAGTGATGTTGTAGAAACTATTTTACACTTAGAATCTCAATGATAGTCATCTAAAATAAGTGGTACTATCTACAAATCCAGTTGACTCGATTTTCACAATTGCCAGTATGATTTAACCTGGCATAAGAAGTATCACGCGATTGGTGATCAAAATATTTATTTAATAATATTAAGACGTAGAGTATGTTGTGTACCGTATATATATAACGCCTGAATCAGTATATTTAAGTAGATATTGCATTTTACGATTACGCTCGTCTTTCATTGTAAGAAAACGTACGCCTTATCTGTATACGCGTCAATTTGTGCGAAGACAACACAGATGAAATGTATATTATAAAGTTCTAATCTTCGCGCAATCGTGAAATGAAATAACTACACCATAGCTCATATCTTACCTCTTCTTGTGTTAGGCATGAACCATAGATACTAGGATACATAGATGAGCTAGTGGTCCAAATCGGACATAAGTATAAATTTAAACGTATGTGAAGGATTTTGGGATATTTCAAAGTTTATAACTTTTTGAAGATACAACGAAAACTGCTAGGAGGGTATTTACATTAAATTTAATATATCTCACGAAAATAACGAATATGTAAACGCCTCTCAACGCCACCTCATAAATTGATTGATGACCTACCTGAAATGCAAGATCTAGACACATACTCTCATTTTACGTTAGATATAATAATATTAGTAATCTGAAGGGAAAGTATTTTTTTCTGTATATAATCACCAATAGTTAATTTAATATAAAAATCCAGAGCTGCACCTCTAGTTATAGCGGTAGCTATGGCGACAAAGACTCAATATTTTTAGGCGATTACCACACTGCCACGCACCACGCTGCATGTTGCGTGTCGATGCATCTACGCGCGTACTTGCGGACGTGCATCATTGTGCGGGTTTTTTACGCTTTTTGTACTTGCATTTCGTGGATTCACGGCGGCTGTCTCATTAATTAATTCGCATCAGTCTTGATATTGTAATGGTTACTAATGTGGAACTCATTCAGGATGCTGCAGTTATACTGTTTGGTTTTTGTACAGTCAAATTATTAGAAATCGTGGCACTGCGGTACTCCGTGTGCAATACTTTGCGTCTTGCCCCGCATCCACGCACGAGGGTGCATGTTTCTCCGCGCGTGGATAAATTTTTTGTGGGACTGTGCGTGTTTTCTATACAAACGGAGATACTTACAAGCAAAGTTTGAACACGCACTCACGCACTACGCTGCATCATGCGGTGCAGTGTGCCAATCGCCTTACAGCATTCATCCGATGAAATCACAGAAAACACAGGAGTTTGGCTGCGAGCATGGGATTGGTCGAATGAGTCTTTCGTCATCTAGCTACGCTAGTGTATTTCAGTATCTTGTCTCTATGGCGATATAACAACGACGTAAACTAATTTCGTATTATAGTGTTAATTTCTGGGTGATGAATGAAATGCCATTATGTGCCTGATTACGTATTGTTCTATATTAGTCATAAAATGTAAATAAGGTGTATTAATTTTATAGCTGTAGCTTTGTTTATTAAATAGTTGTCAATTTTGGTAGTATTGGAATAGTATTTGTTTAGGTTATGATTTTATTACCTTACTTTGGTACATCTTTAAACAAATCATGCATTTCCAGTTTATGTTCCTTTCTGAACCAAAATCATTGTATATAAAATTTATTAGTAATATTATTTTATTGACCTGTTTACTGCAATTTATGATCAACTGAACATTCCAATAAACTATTTTATTTAATAGTTAAAGTTTTTCTTATGGGACGGTGGGCCTAATGCATATTGTTATCAATATTGTTTAATTTTATTTTGGGTTTGATGTTTTTTATTTCATAGACTACTCATTCACTGAAGCTAAAGACTAAAAGTGAACAAAATGTGAAAAACTACTGAATACAATAGGTTGTAGAAGTAGTTTTGTTTGCTATTAGTTTTTGCTTTATTGAATATAACAAGTTTAGGCGCCTGAAATAGTTCAATATTTTGTATTAACCAGTGTTCATTTATATTGTTTGGGACCGATATGCCATGGAATGCCATAGTTAACGAATATTAAATTGCCACAAGGTTGTGTTATGTAATGTACAAAATTCTATATAGTTACCCAAATTATATATATTTTTTAATTTAGAGAATTTATATTAAATTCTATGAGTCTGACTTAGCATATTTTATTAACTTTTGTATTATGACAAATCATATAATTATGTTAATAAATCAAATGTGATAATGGTAATTATAAAAAAATAAATGAGTAATGATTTATGAAAGTACTTTTATTTTATTTTTATGCAATCTAGAAGACGACTTACTTTGACTCACGTCAACAGTTGGACCGTGTGGGGCTGAAATTGACCATGTTATTTTTGTTCAACCTGTAAGAGCTAGAGTTCTAGTTTCAGAGTCACACCGAAACTAAGCATCAAGCCAGCTAACCATATTTTTACGGTCTAACGTACTATTATTTATTACAGGAACAAAAGGAAAGATTTTGCCACTAATATCAATTATGGTTAAACAAGCGGATATCTGGAACGTTTTATCGCTAAGACCGACTTACGGCATAACAAGCAAAACTTGCTGAATGTAAAAAATGTAGTTGAATGTATCACTAATCATTATCGATGGCTTGTCCATAAAAAGCAAGTAGGCCGCCGGAGCTCCTTCACCACTTTGATTTATACTGGCGGCGTCACATCTTTATACTGCGGCTTCTTTGTATGTGGTAACCAGAGCAGAGTGACGATCTAGGAGAATCATATTGACTACACGTGTGGCGCAGCGGCTTAGACAGTCGCTTCGCCGCTTCGTGTCGCGGGTTCGAATCCCGCGCCGGACAACTATTTGTGTGACCCATAAATAGTTGTTCGAAGTCTGGATGTAATTTGTGTCCGTCTATATGTTTGTAAAGTACCCCGCGACACAGGGATTAGATTCCCTAGTGCGGGTGTCTTTTTATAAAAAAATATATATATGTTGTGGCACCATTTAGTGTAATATAACTCCACATGTGATACTCTCAGATGCCGTGCTTGGTAATACGTGTAGCAAACAACAACCGAATAGAACGCGCCGAGTCCAATTCATTATATCTATATATCACCCTAGGAAGTAATCTTTTGACCTTCTAAATGGATAAGGAAAAAGAATTACAAATATTTCAAAATGTTGTTCATTTTATTGTGTAAAATATACTCCGGTTATTATACAGTCGCAAGTATTATTATCTATATTGGTTTATACATGTACAGACGCCAGTACATCAAGCTACCCCATTCTATCAAATTTCCCAAATTGAAAGTGAACCTTATGCTTTGTGTTATAGTTGAAAATTTATAAAAGAAATTTGACAGATTGGTGTAGCTGGATGTGCTGGCGTCTGTACAATATAAACGATATACGGTTTGAGATTTAAACTAAGTTATAAAACCGTTCGAAAACTAATATTACAAACTCTTCACAATTTCAAACCTTATTATGGTGATCCTAGCAGATCCCAGAGTGGAGTGGCATGAGCATGGGTAATACCAGCGGCCTGACCTCAATATTTCGACACTAATCGACACGTCGCGAACTTTCTCAAGAATTCCAATTCAAAACAAGACTTAACATGCCGTCGTTGCGCTAATGAATCTACAATTGGATTTGAACATCAATATCATCAAGATTTACTTAAAAATAATGTCTTTCACAACAAAAACATGTTCTACTTTCAAACATAATCGGCACCAAAACATAAAAATCGCACTTATCTCGTAACCTAATCTAAAATTTCCTTACATTGTCAAATTAAATTTAAAACAATTTAGACTACTTATTTCGAAATATCACAAAGCGTATGATTAAATTCACATCAAGTCTATCATATATTCAGACGACATTCGTTGTAAGGCGGTGGAGGAGTTTCGCCTCGATCCGGTAATCGAATGGCATCAACTTGTAAAGCTTCAGTTCCAGCTACTCCAGGTAACCCGTACGTCCGATACGGGGGACTCCCGTCAGGTAAGGAAAGCTCTCTTCGGTACGTCGGAGGAGTTTCTAAGTCAGGGTTAATAATAGTGCTCCACAATAAATTGGTCCTCATGTCGGCGTCTATTCTCTGTGCTCGTCGTCTTTGTCGTCGAGTTTGTGGCCGAGTGCAACGCAGTGCGCCACATGTACAAAACTTGTTCAGCCAAATATATGTTCCTACGATTCCAATCGCGAGTCCTATTTCGATGCCTATGACTAATGCTTGCAGTGCTGAAAAGTCTTGATCGAATTTCTGCAGTGGCGTACGTGGTTTTGATGGAAGTTCTGCTGCAGTATCGTTTTGTTTGATAACTGTTATATTCCAAACGTCATTTAAGTCTACTTGTTTAATTGTTTGAGGCTCCTCAAGTGATACCATTTTTTCTAACATTTTCGGACCATTTTTCTTGCATTGTTTTTCATAGATTATTCCACGAGACGATATCCAGGCTTCGATGGCTATGAAGTCAGGATTACACTTTAAGTATTCATTGCGAAGTTGGATCCTTTCTAATTTTCGTAAAGGCAATAAGACTTCAGTATTTATTGTTGTCATGTAATTTTCACTTAAATCCAATTTTCTTAGGCTTAGGAGCCGATTGAAAAGACGGTCTGGTAATGCTTTGATTCGACAGTTATTCAGGTTCAAAATCTGAAATGAAGAATGTAGGCATTAATTACAGATTCAATTACTACAGCATTTAGTTTTCGGACAAGATTGTTTTAATGTGTAAAATGAAAAGAAAGTAGATCAAGACGAAAAATAGTTTTCCAGTTCTCGGAGTAACTTTCTATTTTTTATTATCAAATTAGAAAAGTCTAGTATACTTAACAGTATACCAGAGGACATCAGAAAGGAATGTAATAAACATAAGTAAAAAAATACCTCCTAAGCGCTACTTAAGATTGTTAATAAATTCGATCTCGCAGTCAAACTGTTTGTACAGTTTTGTGAGACTTCGTTTAATTCATAAGGTACCACTGTATATAATAATCACAATAAATAAAATAATAAATAAATAAAGTCGTAGAACCGACGGACGCTGAGGCAAAAAGGTTTCTGAGTGGCGAGCACGAACTGGAAGAGACAGCGTGGGGTAACCCCTACAAGGTGGACTGGGGATGTTGCAATGGTTGCGGGAAGCCGCTGGACGTGTGTAGCGCAAGCCAAGGTCATTGTAGAGATCGTCGGGGTCAACCTATGTTCAGCAGTGGATGTATTTCGGCTGATAATGATTCGGATGATGATGATGATTACAAAACTATGGTTGGTCAATGTAAGCAATCCGATTTACAAACATAGGTACAGATGTACAATTGTACATTCAGTCTCAAGATTATACACATAATATATTAAGCCATCTATATTGAGTTGGTTACTCCAGTTAGCGAGGAAGGGTAACAGCTTAACAAAATTATATATACTGTTATGCTTACATGAATTATATATTTTTTTACTACATGTTAAATATCTTAAAGTTTGATATTGAGTACAAATAGAAAAGTAACAAAAAATTAAAATGATCAGAAACACTATATGATATTTAAATCCTTTGATATTCGCTTGACATTTGACTTTTCTAACATTTATAGGGATAAACTTAAAACATTTTTTTTTTTTGGAGGAGAACCTATAAATGTTGGGGGTATAAATATTGCAAAACTGGCAATATACCTAAAATCTGTTATTTTACTAGGTCTCAGTGATAAATACCTTATCAATTGACCTAATTTTGAGATTGAGATCAAAGATAGGTACTGCAGTATCCGTATTACGTATAAAATATGTATCGCAAAACTGGTTGACTTGTCCGGCGCGGGACTCGAACCCGCGACACGTAGCAGCGAGGCGACTGTCTGAGCCGCTGCACCACACGTGCAGTCAAGTCAATTTAAACAATTCACGGCTAAAACTAAAATGATTGGCAATTCACTGCTGCACTCCATGTATGATTGCACAGGAGCTATTTACATACGTTTCACCTGTTTGCTCATGGTCAGAATACTGTTGGAGCTAGCTCACGTCCAGCGGGTTAGCAGGATGATAAATTTTATGGGTCAATTCTGTTTTTTATAAGCCGGTGTAGATCGGGTAGTTACTAGTGATAATGATACGGCACTGGCTATGACCATAGTTGTGTGGTAATCATAGGCAGTTGTAGTCAGTGATCGGTGGAGTAAAGCACCTAACAACGCAGAGAGTCTATAGATGGATGACCTCTAAAGTGGTTTAATTTCGGTCTCGCTTGTTGTCGTTAAGCCTCGTCAGAGGCGTACTGGGCGGGTTGAACAACTCTCGACACCTGGGTAACTACTTTCCATACGATAAAAAAGCAATAGCCAGATAGTATAATCTATCACACTATGAATGTGCAACTACCAACAATATTGACGGGCAAGATGACGTGGTTGATAAATGCTTGCTTATCACGTCGCAGGTCGTGAGTTCGATTCCCACACAGGACAGATATTTGTGTGCCTGAACATGTATGTTTGCCCTGCGTCTGGGTGTAATTATCCATATAAGGCTGATTTCAAGTCGCGCCGGCGAGCGGCGCCGTCCAAACGCGCGCGCTTACGATTACACTAGATAGTAGTTGCGTTTCATAGTCACGCAGTTCAAACGCGCCGCGTGTGACACGCGCGCCGTCGGCCAGCGCTGCCCGAGCTCCTCTACTGGCAGCTAGCGTTTCAGAGTGACGCGTCTCGCACGCGGCTGTTGAGACGCGCTGGCCGCCGGCGCGTGCCACGCGCGTCTCTCTGAAATCAGCCTAAGTACCTATGTATTTATTTATGCTTAGTTTAGGATCAAATGGCCGTCTATGAATAATGTTGCTGGATATTTAATTATTTATATTCATATAGGTATTAAAATTGTCTTCTGTTCACCTCTGGATTTCCGTTCACCCCGTTTTACCGTTAGTTAATCTACTAGGCACGCGGTCGCTCTAGGTTATCAAAATAATGAATCCCTCGCTACCGATGCTCAATTCCCCTTTCTCCCAGTGATCATAGTTATGGAGGTCATAATAGAAAAGTCTGACTCACCTTCAAGTTAGAGTGCATTATAAAAGGTTCATTTTTTAAGCTTTCAAAAACGTTGGACGACAGATCAAGTGTTGTCAGTTGCGGCGTGTCCCAGAAGAGGTCCGAAGGAATGTATCTCAGTCGATTGTTGCTTAAATCTAAGTGATTCAATTTATCCAGATCCGCAAAAGCATGCAGTCCAATCCAGAATATCAAATTATACGATAAATCCAATACTTCCAGCGACGTGTATCCGCTTTGCTAAAACAAAACAGAATATTGGTTATATTGTAATACAATAATCAACCTTGATGACAAATTTTTAGCTTATCTTTTAAGTATTGTGTATATTTTGTTGTTTGTTAAGGTGTTACTTACCTATCATTCTATACAAAAGATACCTACTAGATTATTCGAGATTAGAAGATTTCTCCTACCAGTTACAGTCCGTAGTTCCTATCATAGGAACTACGGACTGTAACTGGTAGGAGAAATCTTCCTTTGGCAGCACGTTTATTACGAAAACAGTAGGTAAGGGTGATCTTCGAAGTGAAAGAATATCTACGGACCTGGCTTCCAACAGATCTTGTTCCATTATTCTTATGTTTACAATAAGCAATTATTACTAACTAATAATAAAAATACTAAGTATTAGGTACTTTATATGATAGCTCAGCTTTTACGGATTGCATATTCCTCATATTTCTTTCAACTGTATAGAATAAGAATAATTTTAATATCACCGCTTTTCTTACTAACATAGTACCTACTTATGACAAGGACAGGGATCTTTAGTTGTGTCAAGTAAGCGTACCTAATCGTAAGCGACATTTGAGAACCCGTCGACCTATTATGCGACCCGTGCGCTTATAAGCAGTTTTATTAGTTTCAAGTTTAAGCTAGCATAAAATAATGCCCTGTTCTTTTTATGCGAGTTATAAAAGGGAGATCCAATTATTATATGCCTTGTACACCAGAGGGTTTCTCAGTTTGAGGATTGGAGACGGCCTAAGTTAGACGCAAGGGATGATACTCTAAAAACCCGGCCATCTTCGGCAAAACAGTACAATTACGTAAATGGTGTCCCGCGTACGGCCGTTGTGCTCGCATGCGTAAAACAAAGATTGGCTATAGTCATATGAGGGCCCACGAAAGAGCGGACCAAATAGGCTCCTGATGTTATCTTAAAATAAATGAAATAGAAATATACGCAGTCGCTATGGCCCAATCCGCCAGTAAAGTCATCAATAAAAAAGCGGTTTCAAAGGCAGAAGCCAGATCAGAGTGAGAATCTTGCAATGTTTCTTAACTAGCTACGTATACCTATTGGAGCCAGGATTTATTTTTGAAATGGGACATACAAAATTAATAATAAATTTACAAAATTATAAATAAGTGGTTTCTGTCTAGGGTTTTATTATCAAACTAGTCATGTTAAACATAAGCATTTGATATGAAAGACGACCACCTCTGGACAAAGGCCTACTCAAAGACCTCCACAATGGAATTAAATCTATCTTTTACGAGGATACGCCATAATCGCCACGCTGGGCAGACAAATTGGCGATCGCAGTATGATGATCATAGAACTTAGAAATGTCCTCTTCTCTGGGAGATTATCCCTCGGAACGACTTCTACGCTACCGACGGGACGAGATGGGATGATGAAAAACGTCTCGGTCAACCACATAAATGTCACTCTTACTTGCGATATTTACCACAATTAATTATTGAATTGGAAGTCAATAGACTCACAGAAGTAGGTATGTCAATCTGAGAACGGTCTACAATGTCTTTGTTTTTATGATATGTAGAAACGTGCTATGTCCGTTCATGACTCAGTACTTTACATAGAGGCCACAATGAATCCTAGATATAAGAAAAGTATTCATCATTCAATGTTACTGTATACTTAATGTATACTATTCTATACAATTTAGCAGTTGATAGTAAGTTACTTGTTCACATAAACTAAGTTATAGTAAATTTAGTACCTAATTACATAGGCGAGTCTAATTGTGTAATTAATAAATTAATTTTGTAATAAATAAGCTTTCCAGCTAATCAATGTCTATTCATTAGCTGAAAAGCTATTTCTCAAGATGAACATAATATCAACCTAATTTGGCTGAATATTTTTATAATTAAGCAGGTAAGAAAGGTACTAGAGTGGCGACCATGAACCGCAACTTGGCCAGGCCCCCAACAAGATGGACCAATGATCCCGTGAGGTTCGTTGAAAGCTGCTAGATGCGGGTAGCACAAGGCCAGCAATTGTGGACATCTTTGAGGGAGGCCTTAGTCCAGTAGTGGAAGTCTTTCGACTGATATGATGATGAACTTTATTTGTGCTAATCATCCAATTAATGGCCGATAATAATCAAGCCCCTAGACGCGGGTAGCACATGACCAGTAATTGTGGCTATCATTGAGGGAGGCCTTTGTCCAGTAGTGTACGTCTTTCGACTATATGATGATGATGAACTTTATTTGTGCAAACCATCCAATTAATGGCCGATAATAATCGAGCCCCTAGACGCGGGTAGCACATGACCAGCAATTGTGGATATCATTGAGGGAGGCCTTTGTCCAGTAGTGTACATCTTTCGACTATATGATGATGATGAACTTTATTTGTGCTAATCATCCAATTAATGGCCGATAATAATCGAGCCCCTAGACGCGGGTAGCACAAGACCAGTAATTGTGGATATCTTTGAGGGAGGCCTTTGTCCAGTAGTGTACGTCTTTCGACTACATGATGATGATGAACTTTATTTGTGCTAATTATCCAATTAATGGCCGATAATAATCAAGCCCCTAGACGCGGGTAGCACAAGGCCAGCAAAATTTTGCTTTGAGCGAGGCCTTTGTCCAGTAGCGAACGTCTTTCGACTGATATGATGATGCACTTTATTTGTGCTAATAATCCAATCAATGACTCAAATGTTTTATAAGTAACAGGGGAAGTATTTAACTATGATTAATTCTATTAGACAACTCACCTTAAAACAAAAGTTATCCAGTTCACTAATAACATTATGCCGTAAACTGTACACTTGAACTTCTTTGGCCACACCAACATCTATGTTGACAATGTTTTGGTCTACACACGATGCTCGGTTCAACCCATTGTCCATATCACAGTCACACTGCTTCGGGCACAACTCCCCTCTTCCATACCCACTACACATCAACAATAATACGGCCACTAACAAATTCAGCCCCATTTCTTATGCCTTTCAATCACACACGTGGAGAGAATTCGCATTATTGTCTAAACTTATTTTTATTCTAAGCTATAATATTACACTGACGCAAACACGGTTTCACATTGTAAATGGAGCAACGCTACACGAATTGATAAAACAATCACTATCGGCCCCAGATAAGATAACTTCGTGGAATAAAATCTTTCACTTATAAACGCTGCACTTCTTGTAAGTAGAGAATCACGATAGGAAAATGAAACACGTCAAATCACCAAAACGTCGTTTTATTCATAAAATACTGCCAATGCATCAATATTCATTCGAGGTTACATAAACGGCTAGGTACCTACAGGTCAGATTTATTTAAATATGTCCATACGATTTTAATCTTTACAGTGCAGTGCTTAAGATACAAAATTGCGTGTACTAATGTACAAGTAAGGTTATCAATAGCGTATAACATTAAAACTAACTGAATATATTGTTCTGTCTCGGCTGTTGCGTCGGCGTGGTGGAGTAGCATCTTTTCATCGTATAATCAATTCCCAAAATAGCATTTCTGACGTCGTGTACCGATGCACTTATACTGTCAAATGTTCCCGATAATCTGTTCACTGCAAGTGCCTGTAAAAACAATAACGGAAATACAAATGGTGAATACAAATTTCATCTCGGGTGAATAGTGATGAGGGCGACATCCATATATAAGTAATTTTTTTTAAGTCTCTATTCACCCAAGAATTTCCCTGTCAGTAAACAGTGCTTGTAAACACCATAACAGTAAAACGGGGTAAATAGAAAACTCCGGGTGAATACAGATGGGTACGCTATCCACACATCATCAGCCTGATATCGTCCACTGCTGGACATAGTCCTCCCCCAAAGGTTTTATTATAAAGTAGCCATTTAAAGGGCTTGCTGTAGCCATTTAAAGGGCTTGCTGTAGCCATTTAAAGGGCTTGCTGTAGCCACCGCGCTTAGAATGCGTGTTGGCGACCGCAGTTAGTTGGTAGGCAGTACACAGGTGTTGTATTCCTTAGGCGCTTTTTACGACAACCACCGGACGGTGGTGGCTAGAGATGTAAAATGACTGAATATGACTAGTCACAATTGTCATAAACCTTATTATTGTCTATTCTCGACTACCACCCTACCAAATTATATGCAAGTTTAAATGAAGCAACGTTTTATTTTGTATTATATCATGAGAGGATAAGACGACATCAAAGTCGATGCGCGAGTCGATGCGACGTTGCCATTTTGTCTTAAATGCACGCATGATTAGAAATGTAAAATGATTAACACTGTATAATAATACTATAAGTCATAAAAACCACTTTTTGTTTCAATTGACTAAAAATTACCATTTTTGACAGTTAATGACCATTTTCGACCAATTTGACCGTAAATGATAGTCAGTCTAATTCAGTCACTTTAGTCATTTTCAAAACTAGTGGTGGCCCTGTTATTATTTTTAGGCCGGAAACCGGCTAGTAGCATTGGGTCAAGCACACAAACGGTACAATATATATACATAAGTAATTTTTGTTTTCATTTAAGGTTATCTTCTTTTCGATAAAAATGTTAATAAAATTTTAGTTTTCGGCCATTATTCGGCATGCAAATGCAGATTTATGTAAAGCATAAATCTAATCTACAAATAGGAAATCACAAATTGCCCGGTGGGTCTCGTATCAATCCGGGGTAGGCGCTCTGCGTTAAGCTACGAAAGATACACACTGGCAGATCAAATTTAGTATTCTCTTGCTAACACCCTTTCGGAGGATGTAGGTTTTATCAATCGACTTTATTTTCTAGTAACATAGCCGACTGATATTCACATACATACTGTTATGAGAGCATAATTTTTAAAATAAACTGAATCAAAAAAATACTTTCTCAATCCAAAATAAAATAAGCAACCGAGATTATTAACATTAATTATTTGTAACACGTATTAAAACCAACAATTTTATTACCTAATGGTTATCAGGAGTAAACTCATCATAAATAACAGCGTCAGTCAAGTTCATAAGGTCATAAAAACTGCGATGAACCACACATCAATATCAACATTTGTATTGAAAAACAGTCCCTATTTTTGAACAACTAAGGACCAGTCAATAGGTGAGAGTATGAATAAAATATATTTAATTTATAATACTTTATCATGTTCTAAAGTTCCTCTAGAATATTTACAATAAAATCCAACAGCTTCCTTTCCAGTGAAAGTTAAAGTACCTATCTAACTTACTTGAACGTGTGACGCCTCTGCTATCCGCTCTAAAGCCTTTGCATTAGTCAGGGATGCCTGGGCCATTTGAGTTAAAGCTCCAGATTGTTGATCCATTATATCCACCTAAAAACCAAACGTAGTTAAACGTACAGTAGTAACAATTTTTTTTATACTTTCATCATTAATTTAAAACTGGGTAAATACTAATTTCATTATTTATATGTGTGATCTGTGTAGGTACTGAGGAATGTTGTCGCACCTGAAGCCATTTTGCAAAGAAAATTAAAGCATGTTCTAGACGGATAAAACCCAACGTCCTAACAGAGGTGACCTTGGTGGTTGCGATCCATCTAGACTACAGTTGTAATACAAATTTGGTTTGACCTTCGACGTCCTTGGATTGCGGGCGCGTTTTCTCATCCGCGGTTGTAGGACGTGGATTCTACCCGTGTAGCCGGCGGATTACATCCATCCAAGGACAGTTGCGTATGCGAGTGCAAAATGTCGTCCGCAAACCAGAGTCGCAAATGCGGAATTAATAATAATTTAATCGATCTCTATAGAGATTTGCCATGCCTATGGGACATTACATCGGTAACATGTAAAGACGCTCGTTAAAACAAAATGGCCTGGTATTTATATAGATAGATCCAAAAACGCAAAAAGTTAAACTTTTTTTGTGCTCTAATCAAATGTTACAAAATTGCTGAACCTACTAAAGCATGGCCCACTTTTTGAAATTTGGACAAATTGGGAGCCATTTATACAGCACGATACGTTCCTTTCACGATACGAGTAGGTACGTGTTTTACCGCCAGAAGACGACTCGCGACTGATTCGCTACCGTGTTGGCGCATTGATGACATCCGTTTAGCCAAAACACAATCCGTGGATGGGTACTAAGTTCCCACCAAGGTCAGCTCTGTTGGTACGTTGGATTACAACCGTCTAGAACATGCTTAAATTATTTTCTGTAATGTCTCACTATAGTCATAGTTATTATCAGTTGCAGAGACATCCATTGAGGAATAGATAGACAGAAGAAGAACATTTTAGTAACAAGCAACATAATATGCCCTCTTTTCTTCCTACTTACCAATTTATCGATCATGGCTAACTGTCGTTTCTCAGTCTCCGTAGATACCACTCTGCTGCTGTCTATTTGATTGTACTCATCATCCTTGGACAACTCCTCCATTGAGTCATCATCTTCACCATTGCAGGGTTCTTGTTTAACAGCCCTCTTTTTTCCTGGACAAATACAATTCTGTTATGGTCTACTAAAGTGTACAGACATATAAAAGATTTCCGACGGATTAGTTACTTCTGTTACTAAACACACTACTAAACACACCCATTCTGTAGCAGTAACGTCAATTTTGCTCACTAAATGAGGTTAGTTTGCATTAGTGTCAACGAATTGCCCCATCCAATCATCTCAATCAGACTAGCCCGCACCTTTGTTTATATACAACATGTAACTTAATTAACGCACATCCTCAAAATAATTTGTTCAGAATCGTTTACTGAATCGATTTCTATCATTTTTAATATAGGTAATCATTTTTTTCAAAATAATTAAAACAAAGGAAATTATTGCCATATTAACCCTGTACCGTCAAAACAAATTGAAATAGATCGTAAGTCAAAGTAATAAGACTTTTATAATCGCAGTTTTATTTGTATTCATACAAATTCCATCATTCAGTACAAAATAAAGAAAAATAAACTTTATTCCACGAAACTTATTTAGTAAATAACAATGCATATACATGTTAAATAAAAAATTCTGTGTATATATTATAATTACAATTTAATATTCTAATTGGGGTGTCTGAGGGTGTGCGTTAATTACGTTTCATGTTGTATAATGTAAAGCAACAGTTTCACTAAATGTCCTAAAAAGCCAACCCTATCATGTATCTCCACATCAGTAACTCTGAGCCAAGTCTGAACGCAACAGAGAGACTCTTCTGACGCAGCTTACTTTGCTTGTATTATTAGCTAGCCAGCTTGAGGCCACATTCACTTCTATTGTCCAGTGTAGCAGTCAAAGCTTCCTAGGCTAATTGTAAGTCATATTTTTATTGCTTTTCAAGGCAGACCAGCTAGCGGCCCACTTGATGGAAAGTGGATCACGGTACAGACATTTACAGTACTAGGGAGCACAGCAAACCTCAGCCTACCGTGTAATTAGTACTCATTTTAAACCTCATTCAAAGGGCATGTCGTAGTGATGAGGAAATACAGCAGCAGTTAATTCAATTATTAAAAAAATACACATTTTTTACAATTAAGAGTAATGGTCTTATCCTACTAATATAATATTCGACTGCACGTGTGGCGCAGCGGGTTCAAGTCCCGCGCCGGACAACTATGTGTGTGACCCACAAATAGTTGTTCCGAGTCTGGATGTAAATTGTGTCCGTCTATTATATGTTTGTAAAGTACCCCGCAACACGGATTAGAAAGCCTGGTGCGGGAAAAGTATTTAAAAAAAACTAATAATATATGTGAAAGTTAGGATGTAAAGATGTTTGTTACTCGATGATGCAAAAAGCCTCTGGTTAATACTTACTGCATGCAACTGGCTTCTCATCACATAGATCTAAGATCCTTTGTTCCAACAATGTTAGGCTGCTTTTTAGTTTACCTTGTGCAATTTGTTTCTTTTTAATCACTAAACTCCTTCTCTTGTCTGACCAGAACTATGAACAACACAATATAATCATGTACTAACATATGACAAAAAAAAGTTATGTCTGAAATAAGTAACCAAAATCGAGTGTAGGTTTTGGTTAATTATTTCAGAAATTGGTAGGGTCAAGTGCTATTTAATATAGTAAAGTTGGACAGTAACTTTATTTTTAAACTGACTGACAATTTTGTTTTGTTTCACAGACTTTAGAAGCGAGAGGTTATAGATTTGACTGTGTGTTTATTTTTGTATGTATGCTACACAATTTGCTTTTGAACCAGACTCTTTATTGCAATATATGGTAGCCGACCTAGTTTGTTGATCATGTGATTGTGATTGGCGTTCAAATAGATGAAGATTACAAATTACTAAATCAATTCATTCAAAGGCCAATCTATTTGATCATTGGTTCATCTATTTAAATGCCAAACATAAGGAAATTAACAGAAATAGTACAAATAGCAGCTTATGTATTATTTGATGATTTAAATATTTTATGAATTAATTCATAATGGGCATATATAAATGTAATTCTAAACTAAAAGAATTACTAAGAAGTATGTATGGATTTATAAGAAAATAAGGTGAAAGGATATGTCAATGTTAAATACATATACAAAAAAAAAATAACTTCAATACCTTAATCCACCCTCTTGTAGATTTAATTGCACCATTCATAGAGTTAATAATTTTTGAGATTTCAGCCCACAACTTATGGAACTTTTCCTGCCCCATGCTCGCCCCAATTGTACGTCTTCTGTGGGCCAAATCTGGGTGCTTTCCCATAAATACCATAATTGCTTCAACTTGAGCCAATGTGGGTCTCGAAACCTAGGAAAATAAATTATGTAAAACTGTGCTTTCTGTCTATGTAATACAGAGTAGAAGTATCAACTAACATGCTCTCAACAGAGATTTCTTTATTGCTAAAGCTGTAAACATGGTTGTAGATAAAATAAAAATAGGAGCCCTTATCGGGCGTGGAACAGTAATGTTTATGAATTAAACATGAGCGCGCGAAGGCGAGCGTGCCGCGGCAGCGGCCGCCGAGCGATAGATACAGTATTATTGGTGAAATGGGGGTACAGAGAGTAAAAAAGTTGTCTAACCTTGACCTTGACATTTAATGTGTACAAATTTTGGGTTGGATCTCATATCGAGTCGCCTGAATCTGAGTTAAGGGGGTATATGGGGGGTTAAGGGGGTTCGTACTAAGTGATAAAACGAATTTTTTTCTGCCGGAGACGTGCCAAGACTTTTTAATTAATTTTTTAGTCTTTTATTTTATTTTATTTATTGAGGACAGCCAGTAATTGTTACATTTTTCTTACAAATGATAATTACATGAATATATAACCTAATGCACAATTTTTTAAGGCGTCACCGCATGCACTTATTATTATAACAGTAAAACTAGAATTAAAAAAATACTACAGCTATATATTAAGAACTAAACTAAAACTAATTAATTATATACAATTTGTTGTTTTTTTTTTTTTGTTTTTTTTTTTTTTTTTTTTTTTTTTTAATATATATAAATATATATTGATATAAAGTTTATATAATATTCACTGTGGTGAAGGAATAATTTTCAATAAATATTGAGTTCGAGATCATTTCCTCAACAATCCCAGCACAGAAAATTTGAAGTGTCGCAAACTGCCTGCAAAAATGTCCACTGTTTGTCTTACAGAGTTATAAAACCTCGACATGCGTGAAATTGCTGAAAACTGTTTGAGATTAGTCCTTGCAGCAGGTACGTTTAACAAGCCGAGCGTGACTCCGCGCCTTGGTATGTGTCTAGGAACTCGCAATTCTATTTGTTGAAGAAGGGCTGGGCAGTCGTATTCGTTTCTTAAAATTTTGTAAAGGACCGTCATATCATGCAGCTGTCTGCGGATCGATAGACTGTCCATGTTAAACCGTTTAAGTTTAGCGTCGTATGGGGGAAGTTGTTTGTGAAGCCTACAAGAAAAGGTTAAGTGCCTCAAAAATCTTTTCTGTATGCGTTCTATCCTCAGTTGATGGACATTGTAATTAGGTGACCAAACTGTACTGCAATATTCCAGGTTGCTATGAACATATGCATTATAAATTGCTATTCTTGTGGATGGGTTGCGAAAACCTTTACCATTGCGTATGATAAAACCTAGCATTCTAAATGATTTATTTATTATTTTATCTATGTGTGGCACAAAAGTCAACTTTGCATCAAAAATAACTCCCAAATCCCTCACTACATTTACTTCCTGAAGTGGGCTTCCATTAATATGGTAATTAGCATGTATTACCTTGTGATTGCGAGTGAATGATATGTAATTGCATTTATTTGCATTCAACATCATATTGTTGACGCTGCACCATTCATTTATGGCATCAAGGTCTACCTGGAGAAGATCACAATCGGAGGATACTCTTATAGTTTTGCATAACTTTAAATCATCAGCATAAAGGTAAGCACTACTATGTTTTATGTATGTAATTATGTCATTTATGAATAAATTAAATAGCCATGGTCCTAGATGGGAGCCTTGCGGAACTCCTGAAGTGGCTGGGTATGTTTCAGATCTAAAACCTTTTACAGCAACATATTGAGATCTATGTCTTAGATAAGATTTAAACCATTCAAGGAGGGAGCCGCAGATACCATGAGACAACAGTTTTTGTAGTAGTATTCCATGACACACCTTGTCGAATGCCTTGGAGAAGTCCATATAAACAGCATCAACTTGGGTACCAGCATCCACTGCATTTACTAGTTCATTGTGGTAGGTGACTAGGTTTGTTTCTGTCGAGCGAGCTTTTATAAACCCATGCTGTTCATTTACAAAAATCTGAGCAGTGTGGCTTATTAAGTAAGGGTAGATCAAGGCCTCAAATATTTTCGCAAAGGCAGACAATATGGATATGGGTCTGTAGTTACTAACATTTTCCCTATCACCGTTTTTATGAATCGGAATTACTTTTGCAACCTTCCAAGCAGACGGAAATGTTCCGGTGTATAAGGATTTATTCATAACTTGTAACGAAACGAACGAAACGATGACGAAAAATGTAACTAATGGTTACTCACGGTTCTTCTGCTTGTCAACAATCACAATAAGTTAATTATGTGCTTCACAACTTGGGCTTGATGTTCATATATAGTGTATATTTCAATGATCAATTTATTCACAGTTTTTAAATTAAATAATACGGAGCTACTAGATACAGTGTTACTGCCGTTGCGTGCGGGTAGAATCATAATCTTCATACAAATGCATAAAACAGAACGCAATTTTGATACATTTCGTAGCGATTTCGATACCCAGCGTTGTAAAACAACGTAAAAACATTGCTTTCGTGTTTCAGTTTTTTTTTTTTTATAACGCCTTTATATAATTTTCTGAAAAATATCCAAAACTGAATTGTTCGTTGTCACTATCATGATATTTTTAGAAAAATGTACTTTTATGAAATTATTTGGGTTAGGTTAGGTTAGAAGGGTGACCATATAGCGCGCGAAGGCGAACGAGCGTAGCGAGCGTGCCGCGGCAGCGGCCGCCGAGCGCTAGAAAAACATTAACCATGGATATCTCCATGACCATGGTGTTCCGCGGGGTGGGGATGGTACAGGAGGGTAGCCACCTACCCCCTCCACTCCTCCCCCCTCAATTCACTTACGTTTGAAGGCGACTTGATTTGAGATATTAAACCAAATTTTGATCCGCCAATAAATTTCACCAGCCTTAATACTCCCACTATCCCACCAGTCCCCATAGAAAGTTTTGGCGATTTATTTTTCGGAAACTATGAGTTTCCGTATTTTGGGGATTTCAAAAACCAACTAAAACACTATATTCTACCTAAAAATAAATACTACCATATAAAAGGCGACGGGACCTAATGTACAGAAGAGAGTCGTCACACTACAATTATGTATATATTCTAATCGCTGACAATTGGATTAATACAAAAAAATACAAAATACAAAAATGTTTTATTTTTATCTCCACAAATTACAACGTTCTTTAACAAAAGCAGTGTTGACAAACTATAGAGCATAATAATTATGTAACTCGTGGGAGATCTGGAGTCTAAACTAAGCCGAAGCCTGTATCTTAGCACTCCAGCCCCCCCCCCTCCCCAAAATAGATGCGTACTTAAATATTGTCAACGTACAGTTATATAAACGAGTTTGACTCTGTGTGTGTGTTTGTGTGTGTGAGTTGTGTGTGAGTGTGTGTGAGTGTGTGTCTATGTTAGGATGTATATCACAATATAACAAAAGTATCCATGAATATAATGTTTTATATATTTATTTTATGTATTTATATATAATATATAGTAAGGTTGATAATAGAATGACGATATGAATATAATGTTACAATATAAAATTGTGTTACAATGGAAACGGGCTTATTGGAACGGAACGATGATCTTTTCAGTTTCAGTATAGTCCAATTTAAGTTACCACTTGCTGATCTTATTTTGACATTCAAATCTTCGGCATTTTCCTATTGAAATTATTTTGTTTATTTTATTATAAAGCATACTACCTCGGTATTGGTAAAATCTTTGAGCAAAACAGGTTCGTACAGCAGTAGTCTCGCATAATGCATAATTTCTTCTCGAGAAATCTACGCATTTTTTACTAGTTTTATGTAGGTTCTTATGTCTATGAAGAACGGTTTGCATGATATAGATCTGGTGTACTGTTAGGACCTGTGCTTCTTCATAGAGTTTTAGGGTTGAAAAAAGACGAGGTTTAGATAGACTCACTTTTAGGATCATTCGTTGTGTTCTTTCAAGAGCTAACATTTTTGATTTATTTGCACCCCCCCAGGTTGTGATACAATATGATAAAACAGATTGTACCAGTGCCTCGTACACCATCCTAACCGTTTGTTTCTCTGCTACATCACGTAGCTCTTTGAAGATATATGTGAGTTTGCGAATTCGCTGGGACAGGGATTGTAAATGGTTTTCAAATGATGGTTTGGATCAATTTCAATTCCTAAATATTTAATGGTTATAGTTTGGCTGATTTTGGGACAACAACAGTTTGGAGATGGAGGAAAGTTACATTTATGTGCTTGGATGATATTAGTGTGATTGGGAAACTCTATTCGATTTTGGATTGCGAAAGTCATATATTTCGTTTTGTCTTCATTTAGAGTGAGAGAGTTTGAAGACAGCCAGTGGGACACTAAGTTGAAACCATCTTGTGCGAATTTAAAAAGATCTTGATTTGATTCTGCAAAAAAGGTTAAGGCGGTGTCATCAGCGTAAGCTGAAATCTGACAGTTTTTAATATTTAAGCCACAGAGCTCGTTGATGTAGCAAAGAAACAGAGTAGGGCCCAATATACTGCCTTGTGGCACTCCACATTCAACCGGTAGTTCCTTGCTTTCATTATCTCCAATTTTTACGCATTGGGTTCTGTTTTGTAGGTAATTTGTTAATAGTGCCAAAGGAGCACCTCTAATACCATGATCTTCAAGTTTGTGTATGAGGTTGGAAATTGGTACGGTATCAAAGGCCTTTGCCAAGTCAATAAATATGGATAGACATTTACTTTTTTTATCTAATTTATCTACTAAAAAGTTTACTAAGTCTAATACTGCGATACTAGTAGACCGGCCAGGTCGAAACCCATGTTGAGCATTTGATAGTAGATTGCTATCCTCTAGGTACTTTATTAGCCTATTGTTTATAATGCGTTCAAATACTTTAGATATAGTCGTTAATATGGCAATGGGTCTATAGTTACAAACACTATCTTTAGCTCCCGCCTTATGAATAGGATGTATCATAGCTTTTTTTAGGGCATCGGGAAAAATCCCTGCATCAAAGCAACGATTTATCAGGTCAGTAAGCACAGGAGATATAAAGACTTTGGCACTGATTTGATCCCATCCGGGTGAGCAGTCACTTTTCAAATGTTGGATCGTATTTTCCACTTCTTCATAGTCAGTGGGTAAGAGGAGGAAAGAATCCACAGGGGACTTAAAAACGTTTTTGAATTTAGGAAAGTGAGTAGGAATCTTATCAGACAATTGCTTACCGATATTTGTAAAATATTTATTTATTTTGACGATTTCTTCTGTAGGGTTTTTGTTAGATTGTAGTAGTTGTAGTGGTAACTTGCTTTTATTATTATTATTGTTGGTAATTGTCTTAATTGTTGACCAAAGCTTTTTTGAGTTATTTTTCGCCAATGTTAATTGTTCTCGCTCATATTGTTTTTTTTAGTTTTTTTATCAGATTATTGCAGTAATTACGATATCTTAAGTAAGATGTCTTTAATATAAAGTTATTAGGATCAGATTTAATTTTTTTGTGCATTTTGTCTCTAGTTCGAATACAGCGCAACATACCTACGGTTATCCAAGGCTTAATTATTTTTTTATTTCTAGGAGTTACTCGCTTTACAGAATTGTTAGCAATAAATTGTTGGATTATGTTTATGAATTGGTTCATAGCTTGATTCAAGTTTGTTTCCTCGTAAACTTTGTCAAATTTGTAGTTGGAACATTCGTAGTTAAATTTTTGCATGTCAATTTTAAATATTGTTTTAGTGCTGGTAAGTCTTTGCTGGTAAATAAAGTCATTTTGAGAAATACAAACAAGAGTGTAGTAATTGAGACACTGACGGTTTGGTTCCTAACGAACATTATTCATATAGGAATTATTAACATTTAAATATTGCCTGAAATATAAATAAACATAGGACAACAGAGGTGATACTCACTCGACCAATATTTTCACTATTATCTGCAAGGTCCGCATCATCTAACAGAATATCAGACATTTTTACAAAACACAACACACGAAAAATGTGTGAACCAAACGAGACTAACAACAATTGTATTGGTATATAATGTACTCTGTGTGTATTGAAACGAAAATATTTACATTTCTTTCAAAATCATTAAATAATACACGGGGAAGTGAGTGAGTGAGTAATCGGCGGAAGGGGAACCCATAGATAATACCACAGATAATACACTTAACTAGGGGAACCGACCACAGATAACTATATTAGTACTAGAACCGTAGACAGAGAAATTCTCTGTCTACGACCGGGTCAAAAGTTAGTAGTATAAAAAATTTATTCCCCATTAAAATCTGTATCAGTATCTGGAGTAATAATGGGTTTTTGAACAGCACCATTTAAAAAACACGTAAACAAAAAATAATACGCAAATGTCACGCCAGTTACGTCTTAGCTACAAGAGATTAGAGCGATCATATTCTAAGCTGTAGTGTGCTGACCAATTTCATGAGAACTGGGCAATTGAGATGAAAGTAGCTCGAAAATGCTTTTTTGCTGAAATATATTGCTGATGTTTTTGTTTTTAGTTTTATGGCAACCTGCCGATGTTTTCAGCAATTTCTGCAAGGTACGGCGTAGAACAATTCGAGGGAATGCGTTGTACTAATACCTAATCCCAATATTCGTAATGCAACTTATCAAGGTTGTCAATTCCTGACATTATCTAATTCACATAATATCCAGAAACAATGACTTCACCTCCTAATTCATCAATTTGAGCGAGTTATAAGAAATTTAAAACTGACACGACACTCACGTCTCTCGCTTTAGATGTACGAAAAAAATTAATGGCATGCCTGTACCTTAAGCAACGTAAAATATAGGTATCGTAATGTGTGGCTATAGGAAGCATGTGACTTTATAGAGAGTCAATTATATAAATATAATTAGAGCTGTAAAAAAATTCTTTAAGTACACTAAAAACCTTAGATCTAAACGCTCATCGATGAATGCCACATAGTCCTATTATTTTGGAAAATAAAAAAATCACTCTTGGCTTGGCTTGTACTGCAAAGAAAAAGCTCGTTCAACTAATATGTATCCAAATCATTGTGGCACTAAGGGTACTTGAACTTGCTGATTTATTGATAGAGGATGCTGTGACAACCTAAACTGTAGATTTTATTGTTTTTATGGATATGACCTGCAGTTAGAACAAGCATGTAAAATTATTGTGAAATTTTTACCAAGAGGAACGTTGGCTTTTAAAACACCGGCTACACAACCGGATATTGTGTTAAAGCCTTGGTTCTATAAATATAAAATGGTCTCCAAATGCGTGATATCAAATGTTCGTATACTGTAGTTAAGTTTTTATTGTTCACTTGTTTTCCTACACAAAACATGGATTCGGGATTCATTAGTGAGCTTGTGCTGGACGAGGTTTCACTGGGCCACAAATTCTTGGAAGAATAATAATATCTTGGGACATTATTCACAGACCCTTATGTGATCCTAAATTACACAGAGTTTGCCTACATATCAAGCTATACTTTCCAATATAAGCTGACCTCTCATTGTATCGAAATCCTATACAACGCAGGATCAGCTTATACTGGAAATGTACAGCTTGATATGTAGCCGTGTGTACTATACAAACCAGGTAACTAAGACCCTACATACATAATTATACTGCTTCTTTTTGTAAATACATACTTATATAGATAATTACACCGAGACTCGGACATGTTCATGCACACAAATATCTGCCCTGGGTGGGAATCGAACCTATAAACTGCGGCCTCTTATTGGTAATTCATACCCTATCACATGGCTATACATAATATGCAAGTTGCCTAAAAAAAGATCATTTGAATTAATTAATAACATTTTTAAATTTAGATTTCTCTGTAGTGTCTGGTAGCACTGCTCAAAGGATTATTTAATTATTATATAAATTGCTGGTAGTTAAAATTTTAATTGAATAAAGCCTCAAACGTCTTCAATAATCTTATAACATGCACTCTACAGGTCCTTAACTTGCTCCCTTGTCTCGTTCATAGTAAAGCAAGATCAGAGAATATGTTTTTAGTGTACTAAAAATATTATTACGCGGCATTTCTAAATGAATGGTATAGCAAGTATGGTAACCCTAAATTTGTTTTCTGTCAAAACTGTAACAATCACTTCATTGCATGAAAATCCAATAAAAAAATAGTATTTCATCAATTTAACATTATTTCTTGTCTTTTCAATGCCTTTCCAGTGTTATGAATTGATGTGAATTTACTATATACTTATTTATTACTGTAATATTAATACAAATTTGAGTTGATTCAAGGTAAGCAAAGCAATGACTGACAATTTGTGAGGGAAATTTTCAGCTGATTGTTGTTTACAAAATGTTTTCAGGTGATAAATACATATGTTGGATTGTTTTAGCTATGTATTCGTTCGAAGGGGATTTCAGGCGAAAGCCGCAGCAGAACTTGGCTGGCGCGAGCGCAGCACGTAAGACAGACAGAGATGCATTGATACTGCAGACTCAACAACAAAGGCAAAAAAGAGAGGTTATCTTCTTTTTCTGTTCTTCTAAGCCTAGCATTTATTTATTCCGCTTACTCCCTGAATAGTCATGTATTATAATTCTTAAAGGTTATTAGTTTTTACTTCTTAGCAGTAATTTAGTAGGTACATTCACAATTATTTTAATTTGTGAGTTTAGTTTCATAGTTAAACGTAATTAGCCACATGACTACTATATACATATACATTCAGCATGATGAATTACATATTATTATGTACTCATATTATGCTGAAGTATGTCACATGACAGAGATTAAGTGAAGAGTTCAATGTATGATGAAATGACTCAGCAACTTTTGAATTTAATTAAAACACTACCATATCAAATTCAACATGATTAATATTGACTAGCCTTTTGGTTTGGTGGTTAGACACCCTGAGTGCTAGGCCAAAGGTTGTGGTTTGGACCCTCCTTAGGTGGACAAATCTCTGTGTGATGAGTCTGATTATTTGTTACTTATAATATGTATTTAGAAATATATGTATAACTAGTTTTACAGCTCTCTCTGGTCGCAATAGTATAGGATGCTGATGATCAAATAATAATAATATCTAGGGACAATGTCACACAGATCTTCCTAGCCCCAAACTAAGCAAAGCTTGTACTATGGGTACTAGGCGACGATATACATACTTATATAGATAGATAAATACTTAAATACATAGAAAACATCCATGACTCAGAAAAAACAAATATTCATGCTCATCACACAAATATTTGCACTTACCGGCAGTATTTTGTCCAAACTAGTCCAAACTTAAATGGCAGTATTTTGTCCAAACTAGTTAATAAAAAAACCATTGTGTTGTAAATTTAAATGACTATACTAACTAATAAAAATAACTATACTAATATTAACATGTCATAATTTTTTAATCTTCAGGAGCACAGAAAGCGGTTAATTAGTACGATAAAAATTCAAGCATATGTGAGGAGTTATCTGACCAGGAAGCATTGTAAGCAATATGAGAGAGAGTTATTTGACAATATATTCCCTCGGGCAAACCCTGATGATCAACATGTTATGGTTAAACTTGTGGCTCAATTACTTTTCTTTTATGATGACCAACAGGACTTGTCTAGATTGGTGAGTGTTCTCCATTCCATCACACCTTGTATCATTATAACATTATGTATTTTGTTTGTGTAAAAATAATTATCTTTGAGCAGGCATTAGGAAAAACCAATATCCCAACCTATCCATAGAATAAATTTACTTCTGCATAATTGTTACTATATATAATTTTTCTAGCAATCAAATTGCTACAAAATTATGTAAAATGTTATAGCTGATTTTGTAGTAGATAAATTTGAAATCACTCCTTTGACAGTAACAATTATGCAGAAGTAACTTTATGGATAGGTTGATCTACTTTGCAAATTTACCTCATTTATTCTTATTAAGTGGTTACTGTAATATATGCTTTCATGATAGCTATCAGTGCAGAAAATTTTATGTTAAATTTGGGCAAATATGTCATTTTTCTGGATCTGTTGCACCTCCTGCTGCTCTTGATACTGCTCTTGGTAACAGATATTGCAACTTTCACAAAACTAACAACACTATCTAGAATCTATCGAATTATGTAGCGTATTTATCTTACCAGTTCTCATTCTAATTCTTAAAAACTAATACTACTAGCACAAGCTTTTTTTGAAAATGTCTGCATAAAAATCAGAATCACGTTATTTAATAAAGATTAATGTACTATTACTTAATACTAATAGTTATCTTTAACTCACAGACAAAATTGTCACTGCTAATCTAATAATTGTATCAGCAAATCAAAATGATCCAACACTATTTTATTAAATCGATTCAAGAAAAGAAAACAGAAGTTATTCAAAATGTTATTTTTTTTTTTCTAAATGGAATGGAGCTGAGTTATATTATGTTTTAATATTTTAGGTTGCCATATCACAGTTGCTTCTGAAGCAATGGAAGAAAATATATCAAATAAATGGAGCATGTGTACAGATACGGCGATTACTGGCACTACATTTGGGGCTATTGAGAGATAATGTTGAGGTATGTGGAGTGTCATGGCAGACATGTTTCTTATTACATAATTACAGACTTGATAATGTTTAAACCTAAATCTTTATAAACTCCACAATATTATCTTTATTTAATTAATTTTGTTACTATAAATAGTGACAAACTTGACTGGCTGGGTTGTCTAGTGGTTAGTGACCCTGACTGCCAAGGTATTGGTTGTGGGTTTGATCCCCACCCAAGACAAATCTTTGTATGTTAAGCATAATTATTTGTTCTGTGTCTGGGTGGGATTTATCTATAATATGTATGTATTTAAAAATATATCAGTTGTCCAGTTGCCATGGTACAAACTATGGCATGACTAAGCCGACATATGATATATTTTTAAATACATACCACACACATTTTTAAACAGAGACAACTGATAAGCCTAGGTTTTTCGCCTAGTTTAGGTCAGATGGTAGTTGTCCCAAGATAATTATTACAAATAAAATAGTGATATTGTTAAAATGTAAGCGCTGATGATTATAGCATGCCTACTTCCTTACATGTAATACTTATTTTCAACAAATAGTATTAACATAACAATCACAATTCCCTAGGTTCCATTGGCAGTGCCACTAAGGATGTTTGAGGTGTTCACATCTACAAACTCTGCAGAAACTTGCATCAACTGTGATGAAGCACTCAGCATTGTTGGGAGAACGTTTTTATATCTTGTTAAAAGAGGTATTGTTCATTTTCATTATGTTTACCAGCTTTTTATTTCTGCCAAGTCAGTGCTTTTATTATTATTTTAGTGATTAGTTTATCAATACATTTTTTCATTTTATGTGGTACACATACAGAACTCTCCACACTTCATAATTCCTTTTAACTTGATTTATGTTATTCTGAAATATCATAGGGGTTAATTGATTTTCTATTAAGATTTTATTAGTGCTTATAGTGGATGGTTATATAAATTAAATTGGGCAGGGTTCAATAGCAAAATTTTGTCATAGAGTTACAAAACATCTAATTAATCATCTGTGTTCTGTTCATCTGGATTGTTTAGTTGTGAAACCATTGTAGCTTTGAAAAGATATTTTTTTCTTGGATCCTAAAAAACATTACTACATCAAAAAACAGTTTACGTGTATTGATTGCACATAGATTGTTCTCCTAAGGAAGAAGAATTATTGTAAAATCCCTCTCATAAGGGATTTTACAACAATACAAGACTGAATACCAAACATTGAATTACACAAATTGTTGCTAAGTGAAAAGATCGACACATTTTTCTATGGCAATAGTTGGGTGACTATATCATTTCTCTGCGAAAATCTTGAATGGAAATATGTAATATATTTAAAAGCTTCTAGAGTGAGTTTGACTAGTAAATTATTTATTTCTGCAACCTTAAACTATAAATGTGCCTTACAGGGAGGTTTAAAAAAGTATAACATCTTCCTATGTTCTGCAAGTTGGCCTTTGGTTCGCGAGTGCATACTGATGGGTAAGATGACTGTGTAGTCTGTCAGAGTAATTTTCAGTATGGAGTAATTGTAGGCATTTTTCCTTTGCAGCCAAAGTCATGCACCAGGTAAAGGCACCTTAAACCAAAATCAGTAGCTTTATTGTTAAGAAAAGAGTGTGAATATGAATGGTGTTAAGAATAACGTACGAAACTCATACGTGCGAGTTGCTGGTAACGGCTAGTATATTTATATTTTTAGGTTATTTCAAAGATCTGTGTAAATTAATATGTGACAAAACACCGCCGCTGTATGGACCGTCGAGTAACGCCCCAACACCTCTTAGTGGAGCTCTATTGGATCTAATCCAGCGCCCGCTGACACTCATATCCCGCCTTAATATACCTAATTATGAGTAAGTTTTATACCTTAAGTTCTTAATAATTATATAATTTTTAATTGACTCTGCATTTGCTCAGCGCTATAGCCTACTTTTCCATAATTAGTTAAGCTGACTTACACAGGTGTAGCGTCAGGTTTTATGTATATTTATCAAAAGCAAGTATGCGTATTCGGGGATTGTCAAGTAGTCAACACCACCGATATGTTTTAACTATTTTAGCACTAGTGTCCGCACCACCGTTCGGTGGACATAGTTCCACTAAAGCAACCACTACCCTCATTGTTCTAAAGAACACCGTTTAGTGTTCAGTTCAAAGGACCATTATGTGCATGCAGTTTCATCAACTTCTTGCATGAACGTAATGGTCCTTCGAGCCGGATAATATTTATGACTCATCTCAAATTAGATGGAATTGTTTGAAAAAGTATGTATTACTCGTTACAAAGCAATTGCTGAAATAACTGTGTTCTATAGAACACTGCCACTAATGTGCTCTAACAAATTGATTATATTCGTATATGGTGGTTTTGAGTACATCTTTGCGGGTAAGAAATTTTGCTCCCATTCCTGTTGCTACGCCTAATGACTATGGGAATATTATTGATAACAGACAGCATAGAAGTGGCCTAATACGAGCGTCGCCTAGTAATAATAGAAGCACCGCTTTTGCGAGGCTGTGCACTCAATCAGATTTTGTTTTCTTTCAGTGACGGCATAATGACAGAATTCGGGTCTGCATTCCTTTGCAATCCTTACCCCGAGCCAGTAGAGATGTACATATTACCCGCGTTGTCGTGTGACATTAATAAAAGGTTTCCCTTCCTAGCGCTCATACAATGCCTCAAACATGATAGATTTTTCAACAACAGACTACTGGTGAATGACTCCTGGTTGTTGCATTCAGTTTTATCGTTAGAACCACCCGATTTTGGTAAGGATCTTTTTTTTTTAAATAATATTTATCTTGTTTATGCTGTATACATTTTATTAAAGCAGTTGTGCATGAAGTGTAGAAAGGAACTGTTCGTTCGATGCTTGCTTGATTAGATTTGGAGGCGACGAAGAAACGAAATGATGGCAATGCAAGATATTTATTACTCTGTCGCGTAAAAGCCTTAAGCACGAATTTCTGCATATGGGTGGTTTTATTTCAAATTCTTGAATAATAAGGATATATAAATATTTTGTGGAAATCCTTACTCAATAATTTTGATAAATATGGGGGTTTTAATTTAAGGCTTTACTGACAAGGAAACACCATGAATATCTTGCAAACCGCCTTATGAGACATTATAAAGTTCCAAGTGCAAGTGCTGTTAAATGAAAGTTGAAAGTATATTTTTGCTCCTAATTACTTCATATTTACCTCGTACACGCAACATCGCTAAAGCGCCAAATACTACTATTTTCTTTACAGTTTAGATTTTGAAAACATGTAAACTAATCACCTTAAAAAAACACTTACATCTTAAAAAAAGTAACCAACTAACCAAATTATTTACTCTATTTCAGTAAGCGCCATCCGTAGCTTAGACAACACAAGACTGCCGAACAATCGTCTTATTTTAGATTATTTTAAAGTTATCGCTAAGTTAACTGTAAATGTGTGTAATAAGCAAATAACTTATGAATATGAAGATTCATTATATAGTCAGGAGACTGCTGCAGCCAAGAACGAGGATAGTGAAAGTGAGACGGAACCCAACCCGACCTCTGTGAGGGAACAAATGTTATTAACAAAGTGCATAGAACTGTTGAATGAGCCCGACCGGTGTGTGATGACCACGTGCACGCAGATCACAGAAACAGACTTCAGTGAAGAGTTTCTTGATAGTGTTTCAGAGATCTGTCATAATCTTTTGTTAAGTCATCGGATGGCGTTGCATAAATATAGGTAAGTAATGTTATAATAATAATTGAATCCTTTATTGGTAGAATTTATAAGAATTTTGTACGTGTATTAATTACACTAGCTGTGCCCCGTGGTTTTACCTAAACCTAAACCTTAAATTTTATAAATTATCACAGCTCCTATGTTGACCCGACCTCTTATTAATATTCATGCAAAATTTGAAATAAATCCATGCAGTTCTTTTTGGGTTTAGCCCGGACATACATACAGACAAATATTCAAAAAACTACACAAAAAACATTTTTGCCTTCGATATCGATTGTAGATCACGCCCCAAGTATCCTTTTAAAAAAAAATTCAATTTACTGATTTGACTTTCCTACGTTTTTATTATATGTATAGATTAGCCATATGGTTCCCGGCCTAAAAAGAATAACAGGTCCACTCCAAACCATCCCGTAGGAGTCGTAAGAGGCGACTCGCACAGCGTCACCTGTGTACTAGCTACCACCTAACTGAGGTCAGTCACTATACTTTGTTTCCGTCGAAAGGTTCAATTCGTTCATAAGTTTAGTTATCCATACTGATTGGGTGCCAATATGTTCTGGAATCTCAAAACATATTGGCACCCAATCAGTATGGATTCAGAAGAGGTAGATCTGCTGAAGATGCGGTTGCCTCTCTTATAGACCATACTGTCACTAAATTGGACAATGGGATGAAGTGTTTGGGTGTTTTTCTCGACATTTCCAAGGCCTTTGACACTGTGTTTGTCCCTCTCCTCCTATCTAAACTAGAAAGCATAGGAATTCGGGGATTGACACTTGATATCTTCAAAGATTATTTAAGTGACCGACTTCAGTGTGTGAAAATAAATGACCAAATCAGCGACAGTAAATTACTAAGCTTTGGAGTTCCACAGGGCTCAGTTTTGGGCCCAACACTGTTTTTACTGTACATTAACAGCCTGTGTAAACTGTCTTTGCCAAATTGTTCCATTTTTACATATGCAGATGACACCGCGATGCTTGTACATGGGAGAGACTGGCCAGAAACATATAGACATACAGAAAAAGCTCTCAAATCTGTTATGACATGGTTTACTGATAATGTACTAACAGTAAATCTAAATAAGACCATGTTTATGCCTTTCTCCCTAAAACCCTCCTCTCTCACTTGTCTGGATTCATTAGTCCTTAAAGCGCATACAAACCGTTGTATAAATTTACTTGCACCAGCATGTAATTGCCCACAATTAAAAAAGTCTGACTCTGTTCGCTATCTAGGGATCATAATAGATAACTCATTAAATTGGAAGCCCCATCTGGAAACACTAACTTCAAGAGCTCGAAAACTGACTTATATTTTTAAAAGACTAAGACAATCGGCAGACCCTATCACCTTAAAAACTGTCTATTATGCATTATGCCAATCCATACTAACCTATTGCATTTCTGTATGGGGAGGTGCGATTAAAACTAATTTATTACAATTGGAACGTGCACAAAGGGCTGTCCTCAAAGTAATGACACTTAAGCCCTATAGGTACTCTACTACAATGCTATATTCAGATTGTAAAGTGCTCACCGTGAGACAACTCTTTGTCCTCCAAACCATCCTTAGGAAACATAAAACAATAGTATATGATCGAAATTCTGTCAAATATCGACGAAGTTATAAAGTCTGCTTAACCCAAAAGTCTCATACTACTTCAGCCCAAAGACATTTTCGAGTAATTGGAAGTCATCTCTATAATATAATTAATAAAAATTGTAATATATTTCCGTTTCCCACTACATTATGTAAAAAGAAAGTCTATAACTGGCTTCAGACTTTGAACTATGAGGAGACGGAAAAATTAATAAGAGTAAATGTATTATAATTGTATTATAATATTACAAGATCTACCCTATACGTAAAACGCTCACAACGCTCACATAACTCACTTCCTTTCTTCACATATGTGTATGGTACACTTACCCACTCACACAACCATACCATACTCTCACACACATTCAATTATTAACACACATTCTAGACACGATGAGGTTTTTCTAGATATTTTATATTTTTAGTTTATGATTTATTTTCTTTTAGTTTAATATAGTAGTTTTTAAGTTTAATAGGTGACTTATCTGCCACGTTCCTTCCAAAGGATACTAAATGTGCAAACTTGTGAGGGCACTGGTACCCATAACACAAGTTAAATCTTACCTTGGGTACCAGAGTTCAATTAGTCTACTTACTTTTTGCTTATGTACATAAAAAAAGGATTTACTGTAAGTGGTTATTGTACAATTATCTGGGAAATAAATTATTATTATTATTATATTATTATATAAAAAAAATATTAACATTGACTTCTCCATGTGAGCTAAAGTACGACCACTGCTGGAAAACTGCGCTGCAACTCAGTGAGCAAATTCTCAATATGGGATTGCGCGTCTAGTAGAATACATATAGGTCAATGGGGATATGCCACAATCGCCACACTTGGCAGACAGGTTGACGATCGCAGTTTGATGGTCATAGTTCACAGAAAATCACTGCTGCCCATACTCTGGTAGGTTCTTCGACTTCTCTATACATACTAGAAATTGGCATGTACGGCACAGGTATTATTTAAGAAATAAAAGAAAAAATGTGAAAATTAAAATTATGATCTTTATACTCGTATTAACACTATTTAACCGTCTTAACTGACTCGTTTTAACGTAAGTATGGATGTTTGTTACTCTTTCACGTACAAACTACTTAATGGATTTTAATGAAACTTTACGATTATATAGCTTATACATCAGAATAATATAGGCTACAATTTATAAAGATACGAGTTGTCCAAAATATGACTATAAGTGTCGAGTAAGTAGAAAAAAATCTACCATCTGCGAGCTATTTCGGCGTGCGCTGTCAAAACCGCTACAGGTACACATTCTACTAATATTATAAATGGGAAAGTTTGTGAGTATAGATGTCTGTTTTTTACTCTTTTACGCCATAACTACTTTAACGCGGGTGAAACCGTGGGGCATTGCTAGTAGTTGATAAAATGGATTTTTCCAAGCTCTTCTATTGGTTTCAATGAAACTTAACATATTTTTCATTCAAATGTCCTATATTTTCTTTCCAGGTTGTTATATACTTTAGCGTTCAAGCCAATGTTTCTCCGAGGGATATGGATATGGCTCAGCAGCATGTCCCACTTATCTTCGTTCGGGGGGCCCGCTACTCCCCTCCTGTCCGCTTTATCCCGGGGGCTGGGGGCTGATGCACACAGTTTGAACGTCCAAAGACTACTTGCACCACTAGCAGTGTTTTGTGCGTTGTACACGTTGCTGATCGGAACCTTGCACGATACGGAATTCTGCAGGGACATGGATGATGAAAAGAAAATTAGCTGTTAGTATTTTTTTATTAATTTAAATGTATGGTAATGTGGATGAGTAAGTGATAATGAGAGAGAGAGAGATAGAAGTTTGACGTCTAAACTTTCGATGAAAGTTTAGAAGCAACCATCTGTTGTAGTATAGTCTTTTTTTTAACCTCCTTAAATAAAATATATTAAAAAAACTTGTGTGTACTTATGTACACGCGTTAGAAGTTCTACTTCTTAATATACAACTTGAACATACTTAGTTATCAATTTTCATACCACCTAGAACTAACGTCATGCTGTTATTTTTACGATGCGCGCGCATCGTAAAAATTCACTCTCATACATTTTCATACCACCTAGAACTAACTTCATGCTGTTAAATTTTTTGGTGTCGGTGTGCGCGCGCATCGTAAAAATTCACTCTCATCATTTTTCTCCATCGCGCCAAAAGAAGTATAACTTCAAAAATATATTAAATAGTTTATTTAAGGAGGTTTTGTACATTAAAGAGGATGTCACCTCCGTAAGACAACGTACTCTATATCTAACTTAAACTAGGACTGATTGACAGTACATAAATCTTATACTGCAAATAGTATAGTCTGGATCCTGGTGTAGCCAACAAAGTATTACATGCACCTATATCAATCAATTGCAACGAGTCTTAGGTGTCGTCTTACTTATGAATAGTGACGGAAGCCATAATATAAAAAATCGCAGTGTTATTTGTATCAGAGTTTGGGGCTCCTCCAGGACGAGATGTATGGATATTGAAAGCATAAATGCCTATAGCTGGAGAGGTAACAACAAAAAAATGCAACCATTTTCGAAAGTCTGGTTTTATTTACATTATATTATCACAATACAATTAAATTTGAATCTAACTGCATGTTGTGCTGGTGCTAAAGTAAACAAGTTAGTGTTCATAACCGCTGGGAAGAGCATTGACGTTGGGGTTATGGAAGAGAGACTTCTGGCCTTCACCCCATGGGAAACGCTTAGTGCGGACGCGCAAGTACTCGTAAGGATAGAACTCTGGGGGCAAATGGTGATCTGTGTGGGTAAGGTAAGCATTCAGTGTACCAAGGCCAATAGCGGGAAATGCGATGAAGAAAGTCATCTTCTTCCATAGTTTCCGGCCACCTCCATGACCTCCATCGGTGGCACCGTGTGTAGAAGAACGAGAATTCGTTTTTAAGTACTCAACAGCAGCTTTTCTCAAGACGGAATTCATTTTGATTGTAATTTTATTTCCAAAAATAATTCTTGAAAAAATGATTGTCTAATTGGCAACCGAATGTCCGATTGACACAAAATCTATGTTGCCATGCTGTCAACCGAATATCCGATTGACAGAAAATCTATGACACCATGCATTTTTTAGTTTCCCGTTTGAATGATGAGAAAATGATGTGTAGAGAATTAGATTGCCAGTCTGCCAATTTTCTTAGCTTTTAGCGATGCCGCGGACCCAGCTTTGTTAGAAAAAAATATATATATGTCGCAACTACTATTTAAATACAATGCCTATTTAAATAATTAATATTCATAAAATCATTTAGAGCCAACAGTTAAATATCTGGCCTTATTTCATCTTTATCCATGTGTAAACTCGGCACGCCACTCGCTACTCCTGCGCAGTCGATTGCTCCGCTCAGTATTCAATGCTTCCACCGCGAGATCTTGAGAAGATGGCTGAAGTTAAATACGAAGATGAACTCGAAGCGATTTTGCGCAACGGTCACACAAGCCTAGGGTAGGACAGCCGCCCAGTAGGCTTCTCACATGGATTAACGACTATCGTACAATACCGACATTGTAACGTGCGCGGAAGCTTTCAGAAATAAAACCTCTTTGGCGGTTATCCACCTATAGACTAGGTGCTTTACTTTATCTTATGGGCAGTGGTTACCCCAGTGTCAGAGGTGATCAAGTCGCTCAGTAGGCCTCTGACATGGTTTATCGATTTTTGTCCATGTACTACAACCGGGACCGACAGCTTAACGTGCCCTCCGATGCACCGACACGCTCAGAAATTGAACCATTTTGGCGGTAACAAATCGATAGGTCGAACCTCTCCGATCACATACGGGGCTGTGAGGTCTTGGTGCCTTAAGCTTTGTCAACTTTAAAGTATAGGGGATGGTTTCAAAAGTGTAGTGATATAAAATCGTCATTGTATTATTTATTTCTAGTAGCAAATCCGCCTTGTGCATCGGGGCCTGCAGGAAGAGTTCACGCGTTTACTTTGAACGAGTTGGGATCGCTATGCCGTACCCTACGACAAGTGTGCCTTGGCCTGGTGGAGCTAGCTTACCCCGAGTCTCGGCCCGCAGTCGCCGATCATTACAAAGATGCAGTCCTCGCTGAACAGATGGAAATCTCTGAAAAAAACCAAACTCCGGCGTGGTCGCATTTGTTTAAGGTGAGTTACATTATATTCTGTTAGTTAACGTGCCTTTCGAAGCACGGACGTATCTTCGATGGGCACCCATCTCACACACAGTATACTGATTGGATGCTACTGACTAGGTGCTTAAACCAGATACGGACAGCATAAGCTTCTTTTCTCTGTTCGCTGTGTTTTTAAAGCGTTTAAGTAATAAGTGGATTAAGCCAAGTTTCTCTAGAGAACAACAAATTATCCACATATGGAGTCCCCTTTGTAATAGTGAACCTGGATATTACTGAAAGCTGAAGAAGTTCTGTTTTATCCAGTTAGTTGTCCCTTACAAACAACTAGCTGTGCCCCACGGTTTTATATGCGTTAAACTTTATAAATATGTGTTATTCAGATATGTAAGCTATAATACTATAAAGTTTCATAAAAATCCGTTCGTTACGTAGTATTTACGTGTAAGATTTACAAACATCCATACATTTTAGTAAAAAGCGCGTGAAGCTAGGTTTCTGTAACAAGTTATGACCATATTGAACGAGCTACGGCGCGATTTTGCCTTTACTTGCACTGGCAGCTGATGTTACAAGGAGAATAAAATATGATCGGATCGTGTTCCGGGTTCGATTTTTCGCGCAGGACAACTATTTGTGTGGACCAATAAATAGTTGTTCTCAGTCTGGATGTACTTTGTGTCCGTCAATGATATGTTTGTTAAGTACCCCGCGACACAGGGATTAGTTTTCCCAATGTGGGCGTTGACTTTAAAAAATAAAGCTGCGTGTTGTGGCAGGTGTGCACGGCGCTGCTGCGCGCGCTGTACGCGCGGGACGAGCGGCTGGAGTTCCTGGGCGGCGCGCAGTGGGCGGCGCCGGGCGCCGTGCCCGAGGGCGCGGCCGCCGTGCTGCTCGTGGCGCGCGCGCCGCCCGGCGCCCGCTCGTTGCGCCGCCCGCCCGCCGCCGTCGCGCGCCCTGGACCGAACGGTATGAATCACATTTTTATTTACACGCTTTTATTAGTTTCATATGATAGTATTTAACGGAAACTTCTAACATGATTTAGACCCCCTTAAAAACATCGGATTAACTTGAAATTTGGCATGCTTATCAAGGACCGATGACAATTCAATATTGGAAACAGTTATTTTACTTAATTGTTTTTATTAAATTGCTTGTGTTTTTGGGCCGAGCAAGTCTTTTGACATAAATAAAGTAATAGTGAACAAAATAAAAAAAAACTCTTTTATAGAAACCCCAACTAACTTTCATTTGATGTAAATTTCTTTTTAAGAAAATTTTAGGGCCGCATAAGATACTATAATATGTACCTACATATATACAAATTGGGTTACTTTTTTATTGGCTGTTTTCTTTTAATATGTGTAAGATACCTCTACATTTGGAAAATTTGACACTTTAATTGCTCCTTGTCGAACTGATCTAAAGAGCAAAACTCTAAATGTATGGTTATAGAAAAAGCTCGCCTAGTTTGGGAATAGTTGCCTATCCCTTACTATAATAATTTTCATCACGTTTAGAACCTGATATTAATATAAGTATGTTTATTTCAGATGAAGGACCACCTATGTCAATAAAAGAATTGAGAACTATCACCATCCTCAGAGAAATACCTTTCGTTGTGCCTTTTTCGACACGTGTACTCATTTTCCAAGGATTACTTGCTAGGTAAACCAATGCATTAAATTGTATACTCTAAAATCATTTTAAAAGTATTTTTGTTTTGTACTATATATATACTTTGTTGTAAACTATACTACTATTATGGACAGCACAAGCTCTACTCTAGTTTGTCTATCTCTTTACAAGGCAGTAGGCATATTTCTAATTTATTGGTTTTGGACCTTATTATAAGCTAATAGAGCCCAAAATGTGGTGGTAACTATATCCCCACTGCCCGGGAAAGGGTTATAGCTAACTGTAGTAACAAGCTGAATGATTTCTTCTGTTATAGAGAAAAACACGACCATTGGTATGAAATGACAAACTTCAACGAAGGCCCTTCAATAAACATCAGTGTTCGACGGACGCATTTGTACGAAGACGCGTTTGACAAACTAAGTCCTGATAATGGTAATCAAAATGTTTTGCTTTAAGGTTTAATCTCGTAATTAATGTACTTCATCATTATCATATCAGCCGAAAGACGTCCACTGCTGGACAAAGACCTCCCCCAAAGATCTCCACAATTGCCGGTCTTGCGCTATCCGCATCCAGCGATTTCCAGCAACCCGCGAAGTTTTTGACATTTTTGCCAAACTGCACAGCAGTTTGTCAGCAATGATACAATCATCATCATTATCAGCCCGATATCGTCCACATAGGCGTCCCCAAGGTTTCAATGTTGCAAATTGGAGGGGTTTGAGTCACCGCGGGGTCACAGCGCTCGCCATGCGAGTTGGCGACTACAGTTAGGTGTTAGCTAGTACTCAGGCGGCGCTGCTGCCCGACTACCTGGTATATCCTTTAGAGCCTGTGCACACCGCGTTTTTAGTAGCGCTTTTATACTATAGATCAGTTTCGTGTTTGTTTGAATCGATACAAACGCAATGCTAACGCCCGCCTGTATCGCTATAAACGCGCGTCAACGGCGCGCTTAAAAAACGTGGTGTACATAGGCCCTTAGTCGCCTTTTACGACACCCACAGGATGGTATGGGGGGGGGGGGTGGGGGGTACTGATATTCCTTCTGGGCCGGCTAAAGATACAGTAATAAAACTCGCCATGGCCCTTTGGAGCTACTTTCAGTGGTATCGTAAAATCACTCAGATTTGGTATGTGCTTATTAAAATATTTAATTTTTATTTTAGAGCCAGATCTAAAACTCAAACTGCGTGTGCAATTAATAAATCAAGCTGGCGCCGAAGAGGCTGGGGTCGATGGCGGTGGTTTATTTAGAGAATTTCTGTCAGAACTACTCAAGTAAGTATCAGGCGTTACGAAAACATCGGCTACTTTAGGTACCGACCGCTCGCACCAATTACCTACAGAACGGTATTATAAGCAGAGCATACAATAAGACTTTTCAGTAGCTTGATATTGACCTATACTGCAACAACACCTGCAGAATTAAAAATAAATTTGCCAGTACCTTTTTTGGAGTAGATACCTAATAACTGTAATTTATTTCTTCTGTTTGACGAAGTTTTTCAGCTATATTTAAAGTTATGAATATAACAAGTGTCTACCAACCGCGCCAACCGGCCTGTCAAATCTATACACATATTAAAATCGTAGGAAGTCTAAACTGTACATTGAATATGATTGTACACTGCCTCCCAAAATACAGGCAAATTAGCCTAGCTTGGGAATCAGTTTTCGACAACTTTTGCAATAATTAAGTACCTACCTATAAGGCTCTAAACATTGTACTGAAATGTAAGAATGTATGTATATTGGTGTCAATAAAACATTATCTTATAGTACAGACGCCAGCACATCAAGCTACCCCAATCTGTCAAATTTCCCCAATCGAAAGTGAACCTTATGCTTTTCTGATAAAGTTGAAAATCTATAAAAGAAATTTGTCAGATTGGGGTAGCTAGCTGGATGTGCTGGCGTCTACCTAGATAAAAAAAATCAGTCAACACCTATAACTAAAGTACGAAAGAGAGAGTAGAATTTGTTTTCCGCCATTTTACTATATAGGTAACTTCACAACACAATTTTGTTTCATCAATTAAATACATGTACATACTTAGCGTCGTAAATGTTTGTCAAAAATATCAAATTAAACAGACGTCATCAATACAAAAAAAAAATATAAGGATACTTGGGGCGAGATCTACAATCCATATCTAAGCCAAAAATGTAGATTTTAGAATTTTTGTCTGTATGTATTTCCGGGCTAAACTCAAAAAGTACTGCATGGATTTATGAATATTGCCCAGAGGTCGGGTCAATATATAGACTACATATTATCACGCTATCACCTACGGGGGAGGAGCTGTGATAATTTATAATTTAACCAAGGTAAAACTGCAGGGCACAGCTAGTATCAGATATGACCGATTAAAGATTAACACGACTTGGTCGTTCCTAATAGTGCTTCGAAAATTTCGATTTGTGTTTGATTGTTTTAACGCAGTGTTTATGTTTCCAGATCAGCGTTCGACCCGAATAGAGGTCTGTTCCGTTTGACGGTGGACAATATGTTATACCCCAACCCCGCGGTACACCTGCTGTATGATGACTTCCCAATGCATTACTATTTCGTTGGCAGAATACTGGGCAAGGTAATATTTCGGTTGATTTAACTTATAACTTACTCATCTTTGACTGCCTCGTTGGTCTAGCAGAAGCGTGTTCAGCCGCAGAGAACGAGGTCCTGGGTTCCAAACCCAGTTCCGGCCAAAAGCGATTTTGGGACTTTTCTGTAATAAGAGAAATTTCTCAACATCAGCCCAAAGTATGGGAGTTGGCGGTATTATACCCCCGTACCTCGGAGAGCACGTAAAGCCGTCTGCCCTGTACCAGACCTCTTTCCGGTCGTGTCGCTAGGCGTCCCATCGCATCGTGAGAGTGATGGAATAGTATGTGCTCCTGTGTTTGCGCACACATTTGTGCACTATAATATGTCCCGCGCAGATGGCTAATCTCTGTTCAGACCGGCCGCCATATCCGAAATTCGGCTAGGAGGACATTATTTTTTATTACTCATCTTTAAATTTCTGGTCACAATTTGGTGGACATCAATTCAGAGCGAAGCATTAAAATATGAGGCTTATTTGTATTAGCATTGAGAGTTTTTTAGTTGTAGTTGACATCGAGGGAACTATGTTTGGCAAAACCATGCTCGATTCCGGCTCACTGTTCACGCATCTGCCCCCAGTTGTTACCTTGGGAAGCAGCTGTTTTAAAGCCCATTTATATGTTTTAAATATTATTAAATCATTCCATGCACTGTTTAAAAATATGCTTCGGTCATCTTGCGAGATTAATATTCACAAGTATTCAGAACGAGTTACTGTTTTGGTATTATTTTTGACCACCGCGCAAAATGGGTAAAACATTTTTTTTCCAATTTTATTAAAATTTTGTCCCTGAATATTGTATTTTTAGTACATTGTGATTGGCTGGTATGTGGGCTAATGCACGCACAGAACCGTTGTCATCTATTCCATAGCATCTATCAAAGTAATTGTGAGGTTATAAACAATAACATTCTATTTCACTCAAGCAATTAGAATAACCTCTTGCAAGACGATCAAACAGTGGGTGCATCCGCGCACAATTACAAAGTTAACAAGTCACACGACGTCTACCAATGGCGACGACTGTATAGAATAAATGAAAAAAAAATAAGTACACCGACAGCAGTTCGACCAGTTACCGCAAGCAGCACCCGTTCACGAGTATGACGTGAGGGCCAGCCATCGCTTCCCTCGCCATATATATTTATTGATATTCTGGTGTTATATGTTTGCAGGCCCTTTACGAGAATCTCCTGGTGGAGATCCCGCTGGCGGAGTTCTTCCTGGGCAAGCTGTGCGGGCGCGGCGGCGGCTCGGTGCACGCGCTGGCGTCGCTGGACCCCGCGCTGCACCGCGGCCTGCTGCTGCTGCGGGCCCACTCGCGACGCGATGTCCCCGACCTGGGCCTGGACTTCACCGTGCTCACCGACGAGCTGGGGGAACAGAGGGTCAGTTTATACTTCTACTCAGTTTTCTTAGGCTAGTTGTTTTGAAGAAGCTGCCGTCGTTGTACCGGCAGGAGAAGCGAGGGCCATCCTTAGTTAAACGGGAGATCCTTGATTCAACTGTGGGCAGTTGCGCCTGCGGGCTACTGTATTCTTAATTGCTACGTATATGACATTTTTGATGTGAAACATCTATAGCCGCACGTAAAACAGATTTCTGGCGTGGCGACGCATGCCGTGACGCATGCGCGATCGACTTTTTATTTTATCATTATGACATATTTAGTTCCTATCACAATATGTTCTTTTCTGCATATTACTTTTACAAAATAATGTCGATGTTTCACATCTGCCAGGCGTCCCGTGACGGCTCACATTTTATTTTTTTAAAGACAAGGCCCGCACTATGGACTCAATTCCCTGTATCGCTGGGTACTTTACAAACATATAGACGGACACAAATTACATCCAGACTCAGAAGAACTATTTATGAGTCACACAAATAGTTGCCCGGTGCGGGATTTGAACCCGCGACACAAAGCGTCGGGCGACTGTCTCAGCTGCTGCGCCACACGTGCAGTCAACTAGTTAGATACTTCTCATACTTTAACTAACATTATAAATGCAATGTGAATTTGTTGCGTCGTTTTTACGCCTCTATAAGTACATCCTGAAAAAAGTACCTACTTTTCACGAGGTTCAACGCGAGCGAAACCGCTGGTGGAAAGCTAAATGTGTATATTATTGTGTCACATTGTAATAGGCAGAGCTTGGTGAATTTTCAGGGTCTCACTACGCAATTCAAACTTAGTGTCTCAAGGCGTGGCTATCATATTATTGAAACTGTATTTATACTGGTATTGAATGATATTGATCGAGGCCTGTTTTAGGGAAGTAAATCATCGCAGTTTTCACTAACATGCATTATAAAATAAATAAATAAATAAAAAAGGTTTTTATTCACGTAGACTTTAAAAAAGCGCTTGTAAATAGTCAGAACATGTTTGTAGCAATATAGTTATATACATTAGATATTATTTCTAGTAACATAGATATTTAGGTACATATTGTATGAAAACATTTATAAAATTTATTTTATTACAACAATGATATTTAGCTAGCTCGTATCAAGTTATTGTCAAGAGATTATGTTTAATTATCTAGTTTAAATCTAATATTTTTACTACATATTGTCAATGGTTCTGTCTATATTAAAGGTATTATTATTATGACGGACCTTGTGTTAATAACGACGGTCGCGCTTTAATGCTACCACCGGATCCAATGCGCCCCAACTGAAACAAACTCAGTGGGTTCATCTACTACCGGTTTCAACACGACCCAGTTGAGACGGTCCGGCGAAACATACTCAAGCGGGCATGAACACGGGATTTGGTCCAATTAGAGTAATTATTTAGTAGGCAAACACAATATATGCTCGATCGGTTGTCTGAATGCTTATTATTTTAGATTATATTTAGGTATACAAAAGAAAAACTTCGAAACAATAACATTATTCATTTTGAGACAGAGTCAATAATTTTAAATTAAGTATATGATAGCAATCATTTACAGATAGTTCACGTAACACATTTATATAAAACAATTGAACAAAGGATATCTATTTCATATTTTTCATTAAAAAGTTCTATGTCTAGAATTTTGCTAGAGAAGTGGTTTATATTTTGATGTGATAGAATTAGAAAGTTATCACACTTCTCTATTGTCATGCTTACATATTTAAACTACTAACTAAATTGATTTTAATAACATTACTAGAAGATGGTATAAAAAGTGACTTCGTCATACTACTTATGACTGAGTTAATATGTGCCGCTACTAAAGTTGCAAGTATGTTCAAAAATTTTCTTGAGACAGTAACTGTACTCATGGTTACCCTACAAGAATCTATAAAACTATTTGTGCCCAAAAATATAAATTTATTACTATAATGGCTAACCAAAAACTGTAGGTGCATATTTAGCTTGTGGATATAATTATTTGTACTATCAGGCACATTGGACACATAGGGGAAGGCACACAATATTATCTTATTACAGTCTAATTCTAACATCTTAGTGAAACTATCTGTAATGTCTTTTTTCTTTAAGTTCTTACAATTTCCTACCATTAGAGTTATACATGATTTGGCACTGTGTTTATTCTGAATTAATTTATCTATCATATCTTTATAATGTAATCCTGGCATACAATAGTTGACAAAGGAACAACTCAGCTTATTACAAAGCAAGGCATTTGACGTAAAAATAGAACAAGTATATAAGGATCACACAAATAATTGTCCTTTCTTTCTTTATCGTATGGGCTTTAGTTACCCTGGTGTCCGAGTTCTTCAAAGCCGTCTAGTAGGCCTCTGACATGGGTTTATGAACTGTTGTCTAATGAAAGATCCGGGACCGACAGCTTAACGTGCACTCTGAACCATGGAGACGCTCAGAACCAAGATATAGATAGATAGACCAATATATGCACTAACCGCGTGCCTAAGTGCTTTACATAGACATGCCTAAGCCTGAACCCTAGTCAATATACATAGAAGTTATGTAGTAGCGAGGCAACTTAACTACTGTGCCACACATGCAGTCTGTATGTAAATTATGAGTGTATAGGTTAGGTTTATTTTCATGCAGCCTGTCAAGTGTATACAGGGTGTGCACAAGCCTTGTGAAGTACCAACAATGTTGTTCTTCTATATACGAAGTATTTTTGTTTCAGATAGAAGAGCTTAAGCCAGGTGGTGCCAATATTCCAGTGACCGCGGAGAATAGGATAGAATACATTCATCTAGTCGCCGATTATAAATTGAATAAGTAAGTATTACTTTTGTAAAGGTTGCGTTAGGTTAGAGTTATAACGGAAGACTACTTACAATTTGTCGATCAATTAAACTGTTGAACTACTAATTTGTAAACTTTTGTTGGCGTGGTTGGTAAATGCTTGCGGCAACTTGCGGCGTGAAAAACGCCGCAGGTCGTGGGTTCGATTCCCACTCAGGACAGATATTTGTTTGCATGAACATGTCTGTTAGTCCTGAGTTTGGGTGTAATTATCTATACAATCATGTGTTTACAAAAGAAAAGTAGTATATGTAATATATCAGTTATCTGGTTTCTTCTTTTTCTGGTTTTACGAGTTTTGCTTAGTTTGGGATCAGAGGCCGTGTATGAATAATGTCCTAGGATATGTATATTTAGTTTTAAAAATCATACGAACAAGTCGTATGGTTTTTAAAACGTACTAGAAACTATTTTTATCCGACTTCAAAGAAGGAGGTTATTAATTTGACTCACAATATATATAATGTGCATGATTCTGGATTTCCGCAATGTTTGATACAATTTTAAGAATTCTTATTTTAATTGATAAGGATTGCGCCCGAAATGGTCTCTAATACATTGTGTTTCATTCTGTGGTCTTAAAGAGATGTAGAAGCTTATTTTAACAATAAAATAAATAAAAAAGGTTTTTATTCACGTAGACTTTAAAAAAGCGCTTGTAAATAGTCAGAACATGTTTGTAGTAATATAGTTGTATACATTATTATTTCTAGTAACATAGATATTTAGGTACCTACACATTGTATTGATTGTATGAAAACATTTATAAAATTTATTTTATTATAGCAATGATATTTAGCTAGCTCGTATCAAGTTAAATAAAAAATAACTTTGGTATTACGAATGACCTTAAGTGTACAGACGCCAGCACATCAAGCGACCCCCATCTGTCAAATGTCCCCAATTGAAAGTGAACCTTATGCTTATGTGATAAAGTTGAAAATCTATTAAAGACATTTGACAGATTGGGGTAGCTGGATGTACTATTTTATTGAATGTAACGCGGTTGTATTTCAGACAGATCCGGTCGCAGTGCACGGCGTTCAAGCGCGGCCTCACGTCCGTGGTGAGCGCGGAGTGGCTGCGCATGTTCTCGTGCCGCGAGCTGCAGCTGCTCATCTCCGGCGCAGAGGTGGCTATCGACTTGGAGGACCTGAAGAGGCACACGCAATATGCGGGTGAGCGCATTTCAAATGTATAATTTTTTTTTCTTTTCCATGTCCATAATATTTTACATTACACTTAATTGCAAAGGCGGCCGTATTGCTTTTTGCTTCAACAGTCTACATCCTGTGGAAATGGTAGTTTTGCATTTTGTCGAATTAACTAATGTATTATAATTTCAATCTCTTATTATTATATATCATAATATGGTCCATATCGTTAACTTTCAAATTGAACATCTTTAACACATTGACTATCCAAACAGTATTTACTAAATATAATAAAATATAACTGTATTTTTTCTCTCACACAGAATGTTATACATTAAATATACTTAATCTAGGTGTACATTACTAGGTGTGGTTAGGATATATAGCACGAATCACTTGGATTATTTTCGATATTTTGCTTGGAAATAATTTATTTATCATTGGAATAATCACGAATCCACGTATTATAATGGAATTTCATGAGATCAAATATCTGTTTTCATCTATGGTTATCATTGTATGTCCGTATAAGAAATATGACAAAGAATAATCTTATCTCGAATGCAACGGACGCAATTTTTGAAACAACGACGTAATGTGCTCTTATGAGATAAATACTAGATTTCCAATTCAAGCGATGGTAGACAGTATTATTCTTGGGCAGTAGAATAGAACTGAGCACAAGCTAAAATAATGGACCTATAAAAATGTACAGTAAACTTCATAGGCTTAGTTGGCTTTAGGCGATATCTGTTTTATTATGCAGTGAGGAAATATTGCATTCTACCCCATCCTCACACTGGGCATCAATATAAACAATTGTTGCAGGCGGTTTTACGATGGCCCATCCTACAGTCCAGTGCTTTTGGAAGGTCGTTGAGAACTTTACGGACGACCAACGAAGGCAATTGCTCAAATTTGTCACAAGCTGTTCAAGACCACCGTTGCTGGGTTTCAAGGTACAACCATGTTGACTTAAAACGTATATTTACTTTAAGACGAGGCTAATATTATGTTGCAACGAAGTTTTTAATCGCGGCTCGCGGTATAAGTCGTCACGTAAGAGTAAGCATTATGGCCCCTCCATGCGATTTTCTATCCATGTCTCTATCTATTATACGAATGTGAGTGTCGAGATTTGTGAAAACGAGCATTGAGTAATGTGCTGTAAGAGCTATATTGAGAATTGTTGCAACGGTAACTGCTTGCCATTATATTGTATAAAATGCACGTTAGTTTCTGAATAGAATACAATTTATCATCATAACAGCTGTAAGAAGGCCACTGCTGGACAAAAGCCTTCCCTTAAAATCATCTTGGGAGTTATGCCATAGATAGTCGCTACGCTTGGCAGACGGATTGGCGATTGTAATAAGACGATCATAGTACTCAGTAGGAAGCTGCTGCACGTCGCCGCCGGCACCACGCAGCATTAGAATTGGAATAAAAATTAAGTTTTGTTTAATGTCTTATTCTTCGTAAATTAATTGATAAACTAGTAGTCGGTGCGGTTTCACAATAAGGTCTAATAAGAAAGTCTGCGAAAGAGAAGAATTAGAAAAAGATAATCTATAAAATAATAATAATCCGGCCTGAACTTTAACTGTTAAAACCCCTCGACAACTTAAAAGAGATAAACTAAGCCTTTGGCATGCCGTGAGGTGCGGGCGAAGAATATTATCACCTCATTTCATCCGAGAGGTAGTAGAAGAGGGCATAGAAGTCGTCCTGAGGAAATATCTACCAGAGAACGGGCAATAGCGTCTGAGTACTTAATGTGATTGCTGATCTACCGAACGTGGCGATTATGGCATATCCCCCACATGTTACCACGGGGGATACGTTTCTACAGCAGTGGACCTCTTTTGGCTGACATGATAAATTTAGATTTTTTTTTATTTATTAATACTTTATGCACATCAAATGGTACAAAGGCGGACTTAATGCCCAAGGCATTTTCTGCCAGTCAACCTTAGGGTGGTGCAGAGATAGCATGGTAGGTGCACGGATGATACAATTACTAAAAAGTAATTAATGACTGTCTTAAAGGAGAAATATGAGGAGTCACTCTCCCGCAGGCACGTGGTCAGTCCATATATGGATGACGGACGAACGGACGTGCCATCCGAAACACGGAGCGTCTCGATGTTTCGGAGGGCACGTTAAGTTGTCGGTCCCGGTTCTAGTTATATACAACAGTCGTTAAGCCATGTCAGATTGCTTTTAACCACTGTTGGTAGGATAAGTAAGCCCGGTGCGTCAGTTAGGTAGCAATAATGCCACAGACAGCCGGACATACATACATATATAGACGCCTCACACCTGTTTTCCCAGAGGGGTAGGCAGAGACAACGGATATTTAATTATCTATATAAGTATGTATTTACAAAACAAAAGTAGTATATCAGTTATCTCTGTTCCATAGTATATTATATCAGTTATCAGAGATAACTGATATACTACTTTTGTTTTGTAAATACATACATAGATAATTAAATATCCGTTGTCTCTGCCTACCCCACTGGGAAAACAGGTGTGAGGCGTCTATATATGTATGTATGTATGTCCGGTTGTCTGATGATGATGATGATGTATGTAAAATGCCCCAGGATATTATTTATTTATTATTATTATTTCCATTTGCCACGATCTTTGCACAACTCTTTTGCGTCCTTTACTGTCATTATATTCTTCATATTAGCTCGCCGGTATATAGCCAGAAGCACAGACGTATTGGTCGTATGTTAACCCTTAACAGGCTTTGCTATAATGTTTTTCATTGCGTTTGGACCCTATTCTAAGGATATAAGGTTGACATTGATGTGCTCTCGTATAGTCCACCGCTTGTTTAAGGGTTAACAACTTTGTCCATGTTCTAGGATCTACAGCCGCCCTTCTGCATTCAATCAGCGGGTGCGTCGGACCGGCTGCCGTCATCGTCAACATGTATGAACCTGCTCAAGCTGCCCGAGTTCCATACGGAGGAACAGCTCGCTGAGAAATTGGTGTACGCGATACAGTCCGGCGCTGGGTTCGAACTTAGCTAGAGTAAGTATAAATAATCGATGAAGTAGCTAGTGAAGTCATGGCTTTTAATATAAAGAACTTTTACACACTTCGTATTTAATAATATTGAAAGTGATGCACTATCAAGATCAAGTGTGTTTTCTCCCATCACTTATAAGAAATCTTTCGTTCCACAATATATTCCTTTTTAGGGTTCCGTACCCAAAGGGTAAAACGGGACCCTATTACTAAGACTTCGCTGTCCGTCTGTCTGTTCATCTGTCACTAGGCTGTATCTCATGAACCGTGGTAGTTAGACAGTTGAAATTTTCACAGATGATGTATTTCTATTGCCGCGATAATAATAGATACTAAAAAACAAAACAAAATAAATATTTAAGGGGACTCCCTTCAACAAACGTGAAGTTTTTGCTCGTTTTTATAGATAATGGTACGGAACTCTTCGTGCGGGAGTCAGACTCGCACTTGGCCGGTTTTATTAACTGTGAAGTCATATCATAATTGAAAACCTTAAACGAAGCACAAAATACCTTTTTTATGCAAATACTAAATACTGTGCTGAAAATTGTATGGAAATTCATTTTATCCCTAATTATATAAAATTTGCGGCGACTGAAAAGCTTTAATACTAAGTAAATGCAATGATCCAATAACAAAATCAAAAAATAGAATATTGGCCATAGATATATTTTTAAATAAGGCCGCGATGGAATTGGCGGGGATTGAAAAATGTAGCCACACTTAAATTAATAAAACTTATTATTAAGATGTCTGAAAACTATTTAGACTGCTAAGTATTGTAGTATTGAGTATTTATTTTATAAAAAAATGTGTTATTTTTTATTTTCAGGTATAATAATCATCAAGACCACATATTTATGTAATTATTCTACTTAATATATGGATGGGTTACATCGTTCCTTTATATTACACAATAGTAGGACGTTCATCATGAATTGCATTTGTTATGATGTTAATAGAACATCTTTAAGGCTTAGTACGAGTTTACAGAAAACGAAACGTATGAATTAATTCGAGCTCTCGATGGGGAACCAAGCATTGTGATTGGCAACACTTATTGTCATGTCGAATTTAACTACTAAAGTAGGGCCCATTTAATAAGATCACATTTGACACTTCATCAAAATTCAACAACGTAAACCTTAACCGGCGGTCATAATATATTATTTAGTTTTTCGTAGTTAGAACTGGACATTTGTTTAATGTTTTTTTCAATTACGGTTTATCTTTATTGTAATAATTACCAAATAAGGACATTTTACAATTCAATTTACTGGTAACTGACAGATGTCAAATGTGATCCATTAAATTGGCCCTACTATAGCTCAAACTTGTTCGTAGTATTTTTTGGAAACTCATACTGAATCCTCTTGTTGTCTATGAATTATAGGAGTTTACACTTCGCTAAGTTGCAAGTCCATGTATCAAGTTCTGAGTAAAACTAAAACGCTGTTGATTGATAGATGCAAGTGCAATGTGCAACTGTTAAGTAGAATTATTGGATATTGCACATATAAGTACACACGGCTACACATCAAGCTATACATTTCCAGTATAAGCTGATCTATCGTTGTATAGTATTTCCATACAATGACAGGTCAGATAATATTGGAAATATATAGTTTGATACGTAGCCGTGCGTAGAGTCTTATCACAGCGCCAGAAATCGTAAAAATCTCAACCCTGTATGAATCAAGTAATCAATGTCATTAAACGTTGATATTAAGATGAAGCCTTGTAACTGCCTCGATGCCCTCTTTTGGGACCCCGCACATTATTTTTGTGTGACCCATATACAGGTTTTTCATAATTAATGTTCACCAAGATTTGTTGAGTGGTTGACTTCGACGAATATAGCATAGAATACAACATTTCATCCCTAGGGGGGCGTAGATGTGTGTACTGTGTGTGAGCATTGTAATGCGAGCGCCAACCTTTAATGCGAGCGAGGTGATTCTGGCATGTGCCCCAAATAATGGATGGATTCCATTGGGCCTCCCCATTGGAATCCATTGTTTATTAGTGGACGTCTTTTGAGTTATATGATGAATTACGAATCTGTATAATGAATTTAGTAATAGCTATTTTAACCAGTTTAAATCTACATTTTTCTTATTGTCATTTTAATAACCTATCTATTTGGCAAAGCTTAGAAACAACGCGAAAAAAACTTGGTACCAATGTTTTCTTTTTGCGTCATGAGAATCCTATTTTTGATGGTGAACATTAATTACTTTAAAACCTGTAATGTTGATCAGAGTCTGGGTATGTTTTGTGTCCCTGAATAGTATGTTTGTCCCTTCCGGAGTGTTGGAAAAATATTTTTTTAAATAAATAATAAAAATCACATCGGACTTCCACTTGCTACTTTAAAAAGTGTGAACTTTCTATTGTCAATGTATTTAACCGATGCCTGAAAATATACGTTACCGTGAGTTACTACAAATTATAATTCTTTAAGTAACATACCTTTTTAATTTTATCTTACTCAACCTTTGTTCGCGTTAAATTATTTATTTATGATATCAGTGACTCATTCACATTGGTATTGCATTATAATTTATATATGTAGGGGTGTGCAGGTTCAAATCATTAGTGCAATTTGATTAAATGTAAATATTAAAATGTTTTAAAGTGTCGAATTTATACATAAGGAGGTGTTCACAATGAGACTGGCAACGTCGCGAAATATTGGTCCCAATTCGCACCAACTAATTTAAATATTATCTCTATTGCTGTAAATTTAATTAAGGCGCGTCGTACTGAAGGAAAATTAACGAAACGTTAGAACCTACAGACTGTACGCTCCGGATATGCAGTTATGTAGTTTGACAGATCTAAGATCCACTACCCTTTTCATACGATCTAATATAGAAAGAGATGAACTCTTCCTGAGTTCGATTCGCACCCGCACCAAAATTGTATACAACTAATTTACTTGTTTTGAATTTTGTTACCTCATATATATAAAAATCAATGCCACTTTTCGTTGTAATAACGTATAACTCAACAACGCCTTTTTCGATTTGGCTAATTTTAGTCTTGAATTATTCGTGGAAGACCAGGGAAGGTTTGTACGTCGAGATAATTTAAAAAAAGTCTTGTTAAAGTGTAAAATAACATCTTTCTATACTCCCATATACAAACAATTTGTACTAATACTTAAAAGCGTAGCGAAGCACGTACCGGGCCGCTAGTTATCTGTCTAATAATAATATATAGGGACAATGTCACGCAGATCATCCTAGCCGCAAACTAAGCAAAGCTTGTACTATGGGTAAGGCGACGATATACATACTTATATAGATAGATAAATACTTAAATACATAGAAAACATCCATGACTCAGAAACAAATATTCGTGCTCATCACACAAATATTTGCACTTACCAGTATTCGAACCCAGGACCACCAGCTTCGTAGACAGGAGCACTACCAACTAGGCTACGTTGATCGTCATATAAGTATGTATTTACAAAAGAAAAGTAGTATATCAGTTATCCGGTTTCCATAGTACAAGCTCTGCTTAGATTGGGTTCAGATGGCCGGGTGTCTATAATGTCCAGGATATTAAAATGGTTAACCATATTTTTGTTCGCCGACTTTTTACTTAAAATTAACAATAAATCGTGACGTTGCCAGTCATACTGTAAGTACGTCCTTAAAGTAAACCTGAGTTTAACTTAGCCTTACCTAAATATGGGTTTGGGAGGGGTGTATAAACCCAATACGCCTGACGCATTCGCACCTTTGCTGAAAAGCTACTAGTACAATGGCGCGGTTTCAGCAAACAGTATTGATTTATCAAACGAAAGAGATATGGCTATCATAGTCAGAGGAAAATATACTCTCGTACGTGAAGATTCGATATATAATAGTTCGCACGTACTCTAGATAAATACAATCAGTAGCACTACTCAAGAAAGTTCAATGTAGCTTGTGTGGGTTCTGTAATCCCACGCAATCTAAATTGAACTCTATTGCATTAGTACTCGAGTTGCTATTTATTTTGTCGAAGTGACAGTTTTTTATTTTATGCCAATACTGCCATATCCCACGTTCAAACCAAAACAATAAGAATTCACATGCCAATCGTGTACTTCTAATGGTATACGCCCCTACCGCACTCCGCTAAGTTAAGGTTAAGTTAAACATAGTCACGTAGCTCTTCTATATTAGATATGTGGAATGTGTAAAAGAGATATACTATTTTTATTTTAATGAAGTTTGTAAATGTTTGCTGTGTCGAATATATGTGATGGGCATAAGATAAGAATCCAACCGTATATTCAGCTCGGTAAGTTTGTACAAAAATTCAGTTGTGTCAAATTTGGGACTTTATATTTTACTACTTATTGAATAAAGTTATCTGAATCTGTTTTTATGTTTTTATTTACTAATTCCTTGTCAGATTACATAATTCTGGGTCAATATTGGTTCATCATTATCATGTCAGCCGAAAATAATCCACTGCTGGTTATAAGCCTCCCCCAAGGATCTCTTTAATGGCTGGTTTTGAGCTTCCCGCATTTAACAACACAAAAAATTAAATCTTTTCTCTCTATTAAGTTTAGGTAGATACTAAACACTTAAACTGTTACTTAAGTTTTGATTGACAAAGAAAATCATTTCTCAAGCGGCTCACAAGATCGTAGGTCTACCTTATGAGGACTTCGTGGTTGCTACTCGCGATTAATTCTTCCCCTGCGGCCGCCGTTTCTACGATCTACGGTAAATGCATGTTCGTTGGATAGATCACGTCTGGATGTTTCTGCTAGCTACCAGAAACAAATGAGCAGCTGTCATCTGAAACCAACAGGGAGTTCAGACTAGGTGTCAAATTCTATTAGGCTTGTGAATACCCGTCACCTTTTATTTTCCTTGAATATGGAAGTAGTCCCACCCTTCGCAGGTAACTGTATTCGATAATGTATAAGCAGGTAGTGGGCACCAGCAGTGTAACCCGCTTTGTTCAGGGAGGAAGCGGAAAAATAACGTTTTACTTTCTGATTAAACTCTTCCAACAAGTTGTATCGATTTCCCAGGACGTGCCTGGGCCTCACCTCTTAGAACCATTTCTTTGTGTTATATGATTAATATTTAAATTTCTCTACCATTGTAATACTTTTTTGGAATATTACGTCGTTTTTACTTTCAGTAAATAGGCCATGATTGAAGACCTATTGTTCAAACACCAAATTACAGTTAAGCTTATGTTTAAAACATAGCGTACATTATAACAATATCTGAAGCATATAAATGTGTGTCCAAGCCATTATAACGTCCGAGTTGAGTAAAAGTAGATTGTTATCAGTTGAGCGCGTACAGCATACGTGTAGTAAACCTGTGACATAGAATACATAGACAAAAAGAAGAGAAACTAACAAGATATATAATGAAAACTGAACTAAATATCTAAAGTAATTAGGTACTGTTTTAAGTCATACAACCGGCTGCAACTTTTCTTTATATTTCTTTAAATTTATATGGAAGATGAAAGAAATAAACAATTGGACAGAAAGCACATACCTACAAAAAATAAACATAGTCCAATAGTACACTCCTTATGAAATCGCTAAAAAACCTGAAAATAAGGCTGGAATATAAAGACCAGCCATTGCTGGCCTTATATAATTATTATGCCGATAGTAATAATTTTGGCAACGGAGCCAACAACGCAGGGTATATAATAGTGTACGAGTATCTGCGCGAACATAGGTGCATTCTATATTTCTCCGATTACGACTGAGGCGCGATCAGGTGCTGGAACGCCAGCTATGCAAGCTCTCTGAGGCACGTCTCCGGGTTGCTACTGGGTATTTTTCTAGCCGGAATAACTCCAATATTTTTAGCCCGGGATCTGAACTTAGGACCTCATCATCTCATTAACACGCTTTAACTGTTTCGTCCGTCTAGCAGTTGAGTGTCCAACCGCAGGTAATGAATTCCTGGCTTCATATCAGGGTTGGGCCAGAACTTAATATTGAAATGTTTCTGTTACGCAAAGATCTCAGTATCAGCTCGGAGTCTGGAATGACGATGTGAAATGGCTCAACTTCAGAGAGTATGTAAGGCGATGGTCCAGTAGAATGTAATTAATTATAGATGTCATACTTTAATACTACAACCACATCATCATAATATCAGCCGAAAGAGGTCCACTGCTGGACAAAGGCCTCCCCCAAGGCCTCTAGGTGGAGGCCTTCACACAGTGGCCGGGCGCTGGATTTCAGATTAGCTCCAGCGGCTTCCCGCAACCCTTGATTAAATGTCGCTCCACCTTGTAGGGTGCCTGCTCACGCAGTGTCTACCGGTTCGTGGTCCCAGCAGCCGTCGGTTCTACGGGCTATGTATGTACTGCCACTTCAGTTTGACAATTCTTTGGGCTATTTCGGCTACGTGGCTTCGCCGCAGGCGAACTACAACGTCTACAACCATGTGCTGGTTAATTATAACCGTCTTTTTATAGGTTTGTCTTAATTAATACAAAATAGTTATCATACTGTACTATCTAGTGAAACTGTGTTCGTACCTAGTTAAAGATAATCGTGATAACTAGTCAAGTTGTCAGTGGGTACGCGATGTGACGCGCGATAGCGCGAGCCCGACCACCGGCCGCGGGTGACGTCACGCACTGCATTGTGACCCTTATATCAATTTTACAACCCGCTCTACGTATGGCGAACACAATACTTTGATTGACGCACGGTATTTTATTGATTGTCGTAATTTATATTACCAGAACATTGTACGCCACCTTTTTGAATATAAGATTGATGCCCAGTTAGGGATCATCCATTAATTCAGTCACACCTTTTTAACCCCGTATCGACAGGTCTTTGGCATTTATTTTAGTTCTAATACATTTAAGGTCAAACCATTTACATATGATTTACCAACGGGAATTGTATTATTTTGTACAGCGTTGTGTATATTGTGTATTTGTGTTGGTAAATACACGCGGATCACGAAGGAACCATTTAGGTACGAAAGAAAATCAAGTCATTCTATTTTATTAATATCCGATGGATGACAAATAGAACGTTCATAAAATAAATTTTACGCCAAAATTGATCAAACATGACGTACTATACCTACTAATGTCATCAGGGTCTTGTGGTGATGATGAGTCGTTATTAATAGTCTGTAAAATTTTTGTTGCTCGATTTAACAAAACATTTGAATCTCAGTTGATTTCTTTTTTATTAATTAATAAGCTTTAAATATTTCTTTACTTTAAAAATATTGATATAGTTTTAAGACCAAATAGTATATTTATCATGTACTTACAACAATTGTAGATTAGATATTTTAAGAAATTGCAAGTTGTATTATTGTAATAAAATTCCATCTTATTTCAATTGAGTACGTTACCTATTTTAATAGTCGGCATATTACACTCAAGTAAATTATGGTTGCGCGTGAGTCCCTTCCGAGAGCAGCGTAATTAAAGGTCAGCCCCTTATACACAGGATGTTTATTGTAGTATATATTCCAATCATCTTATTTGCATCGTTGTGTATATATAAAAACCTGCATAGTATTCCGTTCAACAGATTGAGAAGGCGATACCAATTCAATTAAAGATTGATTGCCGCAATCAGTTTAACGTACCTACCTCCCAACGACTATCTCCTTGAGTACAGATGCAGTCAAAATGCTATGGAATAACTGCTCGTCTTTATACAAGGCGTAACATAGTGTACGTAAATTAAAGAGTTTAATTTACCTATAAAACTGAACAACGTGTAGGTAAAGTAAGGCCAATTTAATAGATCACATTTGACACTTCATCAAAATTCAACAACGTAACCTTAACCGGCGGACATAGAATATTATTTATTTTTTCGTAGTTAGAACTGCACATTTGCTTAAATTATTTTTCAATTAATATTTATCTTTATTGTAATAACTAGCTGTGCCCCGCGGTTTTACCCGCGTTAAATTTTATAAATTATCAGAGCTCCTACCCTGTATGTGATAGGTAGCGTGATAATATGTAGCCTATATGTTGACCCGACCTCTTAGTAATGTTCATGCAAAATTTGAAGTAAATCCATGCAGTACTTTTGAGTTTAGCCCGGACATACATACAGACACACAGACAAAAATTCTAAAAACTATATTTTTGGCTTCCATATCGATTGTAGATCATGCCCCAAGTATCCTTTTAAAGAAATATTCAATGTACAGTTTTGACTTTCCTACGATTTTATTATATGTATAGATTAGTACCAAATAAGGCCATTTTACAATTCACTTTACTAGTAGTTACACATTTGACGTTTGACATCTGTCAGTTGACAGATGTCAAATGTGATCTATTAAAATGGCCCTACCATAGTAAGTATATCAATATGTAAAATAAACAAAAAATATATTAACTCCCCATACGAACGCACAGAACGCCCACCTGAGCATTTTTATGGTGAGCTAAAACAATTTTGTTTCGTTTTTCTCAAACTAGTTTAATTATTTTAGTTTCATGGGCCCTTTTTAGTTACACCATTATTTATGTTCCAAATTGTATACTTAACAATTTGTATGCTTTAGTATTTATAAACGAGCCTTGTTCCTGCCTTGTCTGTCTGCTCGTAGGTGTAACATGAGATTCTAGCTCATAAACAGAATGATTTGCAGGTTTGGGAAAACAACGACAATGCAAAGAAGCATTTTAATAGGTAGGTACCTACTAGTTTAAAATACACTGATTGTAACAAAACTAAATTTGAATACTGCAAACTACGATTGGTACATTTAATTATTTAAATATGGTGTTCTATTTAAATAATTAATTAAAATGTGTTTTAATTATAAACTTATATGTACTCACGTCCAGATTTGTAAGTCAACAACTCCACTTTGGTATTAGGTACTATTCTGTATAAACTAAATGGAATATATATGCCCATACTTTTTATAGAAGCTAAAGAGATAATAATAATACCTATTCTCGGACAGACAAGACAAGCAGAACTTGTACTATGGAAACCAGATAACTGATATACTACATGTCTGTTTACTGTGTAGTATTTTTTATTAAGTAGTGTTAAAAACATACTTATGTAGAAAAATTATACTCAGACTCAGGACAAACACACATGTTCATGCACACAAATATCTGTCCTGGGTGGGAATCGAACCCACGACCTTCGGCGTGAAAAACAAGCATTTGCCCACCACGTCAACAGGCTCGTCAAATGTGTATAGGTATATACTCAATTTCAAAATTATCAAGATTGGGTGCTCGCGGCTTTGATAATTACAATATTGTAGAAAAAGCAATGTGTCTAGAAAAACAAAACCGATAGATAATACCTACATTCTCCGGAAGGGTGTTAGCAAGGGAATCCTAAGTTTGATATGCTAGCGTTTATCGTTCGTAGCTTAACGCAGAGCGCCTACCCCGAATTGGTAGATGGTGCAAGTTCGAGACCCGCCCGCCGCCGACCCGTATTATTAAATTTATGATTTCCCATTTTTGAGATTAGATAAACGCTTTGTATTGCGAATAATACTATAAAATTAAAAATTTAATATTGGAGAGTACCTACTCTTCTGAATACCGTTCAAGGTTTCATGAAATATTATTAAAAATATATATATTATTGTTAGAATAATGAAAATTTACAATTTAACGTCAAAAATGAGGAAGTTATCAAATCGCCTATATGGTATCCTTTTATGTATTTTTTATTATTTGATTGATACATATCTTTTCTTTTTCCGACGTCCTTTATAAAGATATTTACTTCGATCTACAACTTTTTTTAAATCCTTAAGACAATTTGAGTCCTGTTATGGACCAATGCAACGCTGTGAGTTAGCCAACCGCCCTCGACTGTACCGCTTCGTTAACAAGATTTTGAACATAGTTGCATCATTTACCCCGTTCTAAACGCGTACACAATGTCTAATAAATTACATAACTAATAAGTACCCGTGAACTTGAGCGTCTCATCAATAACCAGCATTATTATTGGCTTAGCTGCATTCATCGGACCAATATGGGCGAACTCGCCGCCATTACAGTTTTGACAGTTGCAATCAATCAGACGCGATGAATGAGGCACGCGAGCTACGGACGTGATGTGCGGTAGCCTTACAAAGGATAAGTACCTATGGCTGTTCTATAAATGCATCCTTATAGGCCATAGTTAGGTAGTACCTACCTTTATATGCCTCGTATATGTCTCATGTAGGTACCATATATGACCATAATGAATAAGACTTTTAATTGAGCAGGTAAGTAAGTTCGTCGTACATATAGAAATTTAAATAGGCTCTTAGGTGTATAAGAAGTAAAGCTTCTGGATGGATCCCGGTGGCAGCTAATTTCTCCTTCCAGCTACGCAGGATATAATTAAATATGGAGCTTTTTGATGTTAAAAGTGAAGGGTCTAGTGATTTGTGACCTTGATTGCTAAAGCAGAGGTCGTGGGTTACATCCAGAAACAGTACAAATAATCGTGCTCATCACACAACATTTGTCCCGGGTGATGGCACCCAGGACAAATCTTTGTTTTGGGTCTAGGTGTAATGTATCTACATATATATTATTTATGTATTTAGAAATATATAAATATAATCTCAAAAAGGGAAATCATAAATTTAATAGTCTGTTGGGTCTCGGACGGATCGGTGAGAGAAACTAGCTATGAGCAAGCCATGGATAAAAGTGATGATTAAAATAGTTTGTGGGTTGCCCCTTGGTATTGACATAGCTACAAATAGAAGGGACAAAATACCTTGCGGTTGAGTCAGATTCACAGCCCTAAGTAATATTTCTACTGCCTACGTCTACATCTGTCTTTGTCTTAAATTATTGAAGATGAAGGATTGAGCTGGCAGTCCGCTGCGTGAGTCACCGCGGCCACCGAGCTCGACCGATCTCTACCAATGAAAAGATTAAGCGACTGCCCCAGCCCGGACGTGGCCTGTACCTAATGTGAATTAAATTACCGCACCATATATTACTCAATAGGCTGAATATGGCCTGAATGCTTTATACAATCTCATAAAAATATATTTTAAATGCTTCGTTAATGATAAAAATGATTAAGGTGTGTGTGAAATATTGCTTTAACTTATAAGTAAAAAAAATAATTTTAATAGCAACATATCTTCATCATCATCATCAGATCAGCCAGAAGATGTCCACAGCTGGACAAACGCCTCTCCCAAAGACATCCACAATTACCAGCCAAGCAATTTCCGCATCCAGCAGTTTCCAGCGTTCCTCACAAGATCATCGGTCCATCTTGTAGGGAACCTTTCTAGCCCAGCGGCCGTCGGTTCTACGAACATGTCTTAGCATAATAATATTCAACGCTAAGCATTGGCGCAGCTCTTAACACTGTCAATGTACAGGGTGGCTGGAAATTGGACCTATTCTTTGAAAGAGGCTATAAGAAGGCGCTTAGTGTAATTTCCAAATATCAGGTTTTTGATAGACAGTATGTTAAAAGTTGGTCTCTTTATATCAGAGGAAAAATAAGTAAATACTTAAGTAAATTAACTATCTTGTGAGGACTAACGCACTACCATCTAATTCCAAACAAGGTAGAGACTGTACGATCGCAACCAGACAACAGATAAAAATACTTATATATTTCTAAATACAGAACCAGAACAAATATTATGGCCTTAGTAAGTTCACTAGAGCTCGTCAGGAAGCGATAGTGATTCCATGAGTGTAGCTACGGTTACAGTAGTATTTTTTATAAGTACCTGGTCTCTAAACAAGCAAGTTGTAAGCGTCTTTAATGCTTGCGACACACATAAATGTTACGTTGAATCAATGGTAAGAAATCGCCAAATGAAATGGTGGGGACACCTTAGGCGTCCGAGTAACTCCACGTTTCCTAAAGCGGTCTACTTTTCCCAACTGGAAGATGGAAAGTGGAGCCGGTTCCTGCGTTGCAAAGACGTTCTTAAGTTACTATCTTACTGCTTGTAAGATAATGCTTGCAGCTATCTCGAGTAACGGTTGAGAAACGCTGCGCTGCGCAGAAAAAGAGACAAACGTGGCGAAACTATAAAAGAAAGAGAAAGAAAGAAAAAAGTTTTATTAGACACAACATAAAAAGCATTAAAATCAACACAGATATATACTACCTACTTTAAACAAAGAAATAAACAAAAACAGCGAGAACAGGTATAGGTAAGTACATAAAAGCTACAATACAAATCTAAATATAAGTACAAACATAATTCATATGTGTCTAAAAGGCTGCAGCTCAGTATAGTCAGCATATCGTTACAGTCTATGTAGACTGTAACACTGATTTTCAACTTCCAGCCTTAAAACGTTACGCACAAATGCTTAGGAAGACCTAGCATGTAATACGCGGGGAAAATGTCTCAAAAGTATTATTTTAATTATATATATATTTGCATAACATAGAAATAACCGCCCCAAACCTTCCTATACTTGCCCCTTTAATCAGCCTGATATCGTCTACTGCTGGACATAGGCCTCCTCCAAAGCTTTCTAAAACGTTGCCATTTGGAGGGGTTGGCCGTATTCACCGCGTTTTGCATGCGAGTTGGCGACCGCAGTTAAGTGGTAGCTTACTAGCTACACAGGCGGCGCAGCTGTCTGACAACCTGGTGAATTAGTCAAATCAAATCAAAAAATATTTATTCCGTAAAAATTTTACATTTATGTGGAAACGTCATATTTTTTACCTTGCCGTGCAGTGCATGACGTGGCAGCTACTGAGAAACACTGCCAGAAAACTCAGTAGGAATCCTGTTTTAAAATAGTTTGTTATAGAATCTTATACATTGCCCCACAAAAGAGTTACTTATTTTGTGGAGACGGGTATGCAATATGAGATTATTCTTATATCTAGTATTTACATTATGTGTATCGCTCCTTTTACAAAAGGAATCGATATTTTTATGCACCTTTCACGATTCCCACGAGATGATATGGGGTGGCACTGTTATTCTTTCTAGAATTTCCCTTTAATTCATCGGGCTAATTGTTTGTTTAAGACAATAAAATTTGGTTTTAGCAGCTTTCTCGAAATTGTCTAGATACGACAGGGAGGACATCACCACTAACGCGTTCCCGACCATACCCCTCCCCGATAAGCTCTAGCAACTGAGGACATTACCAAGCAACATTCTCAAGCATAAACGAGTAGCTAATCTAAGCTAAAAATGGCCTCTACTTTTTCAGCCACCCTGTAAGATGCACTCAAAATTAACATACTGTTTTCAAAGACCTATAGTCTTCATAAAAGTATAAGTAAGTACATACTCACCTACCTACTGTAGCATTCACAGGCAGGTCACGTACCACCGACCGTGCCGATTGTCACACAAATTCGTCGACCATTTGCAACATTGTTCACCAAACTGCAACTGGAAAGTTACAGAGTTATTCGGCGACTGAATAAGAATTCGCAGAAATATTGACTTGCAAATTAGCACGTTGTAAAAAGTACCCACTGCTTCTAAATTTAGAGGCTACATCCGTTCAAATCTAATTATTAAAACTCCGTGGTAACTATCCGGGTCCTAGGTACAAAACGTTGGTGGCTGATATAAGGGATAATAAGTATTTGCTGGTTAGTGTAAGTAAATACTTCTTCTGACTGCTATCAATCAATGTAAAAACGACAGCCGCTGAGGCAGAAAAGTTCTTAAGTAGCGACCACAACACAGGAAGATGGAGCGTCGGCAAGCCCCCTACAAGATGGACTGATGATCTTGTAAGGGTCGCTGGAAACCGCTGGATGCGATAGCGCAACACAGACAATTCTTGAGATCTATGGGGCTAATCTTTGTCCAACAGTGGATATTTATCGACTGATATGATGACGATGATGATGTAAAGAAATGCGCCTAAACATGGCGAATTTTTTAAATTTGTGGTATGGAGAGGGTTTTTTCCTTCCCTTTGATACGGTTCGGGAGACGATGGCTGTATGAATACACGTCATACCCATCGTTATTTTTTTGTTATATAATCGCCGTCCTTGGTTCACTTTGTGTATCTTTTTAATTTGTACACAAGCTTCGAAGCGTTCGTAACATTCAATTTAGCTTTACTAAATTGAATGTTTTCGTATTTTAATTACATTACTACCATTTTGTGTGTGCGTTTTGCGGGGTCGTCCACTTGGGTAGCTAGAAGTAGCTGGGATACTCGACGAGGAGGATCGCGGTGGCCCTTTACTCCTGACCTGTGATCCCGTGCCACTCATCTATGCCAGCCAGTGCGACCTCTTTGTAGAAATCTGACCTTTTACTTTGGTGGCCCCTTCAGTCGTAATCCGAGATAGATCGAAGCCTCATAAGGGCGCTTACCGTAATAAAATCTAGTCTGTTCTGTGCCAACTTATATGAGGGTATTTTAAAATTAATAGTATGAAATCTGTTAAAAATCGATCCCTATACAGAAAATATTCGCTAGAAATATTATTTCTAAAATCTACTTTTGATTTATGTCCATCATAGAAAGCTTAAGCTTTGTCATCATTGCAGGTCAGCGGTTGACTGGTACACAGAGTAAATATATTATTTCGAATATAGGTTTAATCATAATAATGTTAGTCGGTCACCGTAACCTAGTTAGTAGTGCTCCTGTCTACGAAGCTCGTGGTCCTGGGTTCGAATACCGGTAAGTGCAAATATTTGTGTGATGAGCACGAATATTTGTTTCTGAGTCATGGATGTATTCTATGTATTTAAGTATTTATCTATCTGTATAAGTATGTATATCGTCGCCTGGTACCCATAGTACAAGCTTTGCTTAGTTTGGGGCTAGGATGATCTGTGTGACTTTGTTCCTAGATATTATTATTATTATTCTTTCCACAAAAAAAGGTATTTGGTACGTTTGTTACGTGACATACGTAACTATTAAAATAAAGCTCTTATAGTTTCACCAAATCCGTCCTTCGTCTGTCTGTCCGCGGTTTAAGTCTTGGTAGTAAATCCGCATGTTAAGTAGTGTAATAAATTTAAAAAAGCTTTAATTAGACTTAACTGTTGCATACCTACATACCTCCATGGTATTTAATACCTCTATGGTGAGAGTAAAAGGTATGTAGGTATGCAACAGGTCTCCATCCCAAAAATGTCCTCACGGCTCTTGCCTGTGCTAGCGCTGGGCATTCGATTTGTTATATCTCTATAAAAAGACTGTTCATTATGTAAACACTTATTTACAATGCGGAAAACAATTAATGAATGACAGACGTGTCAATTGAAAACCTTTTACTCTCACCATAGACGTATTAAATACCATGAAGGGATGTAGGTATGCAACATTAACAAACGTTTGCTAAAGCAAGAGGTGGTGTTCTGGCCGTCTGTTTACTCCTACTAAAAACGTCCCGGCCCCTTTGGGGACGAACATTGATTATTATCACAAATAAAGCAAGTGCTTTAATATAAACAAGCGTCTGTTACTTTTTACGCGACACATTCACTAGATAAAAGTAAACTTACTTACCGAACTATAATTTGACCAAAAATCCAAATATAAATTATAAAACCACACAAACAACTTACAGATTGTAGTATTCAACACAAACACAAAACTGGAAATAGGACGCGGGACATAATACAATCGCGAAATAGAAAAAAATAATATAATTTCAACAGCGAACCTCTGGCACTCTGACCTGAGGCGGAGCGGGGAGGGTACCTTCGATACGTAACATATGTAAGCATTCAAATGAGGAGCCCTTATACAACATGTAATTGAATTAACGCACACCTTGAAGATAGTTTGTCCAGAATCGTTTACTGTATCGATTTATATCATTTTTAATATAGGTATTTTTTTATTCCAAAATAATTTAAACTACCGAAATTATTGTCATATTAACCCAGTTCAGTCAAAACAAATTGAAATGGACCGTAAGTCAAAGTAATAAAACTTTTAAAATCGCAGTTTTATTTGTATTCATACAAATTCCATCATTCCATTCAAAATAAAGAAAAATAAAGGTTATTCCAAGAAACTAATTTAGTAAATAACAATGCATATACATGTTACATAAAAAATTCAGTTTATGTATTATGATTACAACATAATATTCTAATTGGGGTGTTTGAGGGTGTGCGTTAATTACGTTACATGTTGTATAGTTTCACCAAGCCCGTCGTTCGTCTGTTTGTCCGCAGTTTACATCTTGATAGTAAAACGCTGTCATTTGGCACTTTTATCACGCATGTAAAATCGTGAAATAAAATTAATAAAAGTGTTAAGGTTTAATCTGACCCCTTGATGAAATATTGGGCATTGAAGTGGTAATTTTTTAACATAGGAGTCAGTGTGCCTCTCTCAATTAGTAAGTAAAATATCATACCTGAACTAATTGTAGGTTAGCAGTACCTAGTTAATGTCCACTAACTTAAAATAAGTACCCAAATCCCGTTTCAAGGTAGGTACGCATATTGTTACGAGGCCTACGAAACCTTAGTGTGCGTGTCCCGACACACATTTGACTAGTTCTTAAGTAGTTTCTGCCAGAACTAATTCCCACCTTTTAAATTACTTTCCTCGCTATTGTTAAATCCTACGAGATTGTTCTCAGAAAAGATACTATTAGAACCTAATTTATAGTTTGACTTTTAATTCCAAATGATCTATTGTAAAACGGGAGGGCATCGCTCCCACTTCGAATTTCACAATACCTTCTAATGAAAATACCGACTTTATCTCATTAAACAGCCATCATACGGTGACTATAGTAGGTATTTCTCATATTTAAAACATTCCTACATTACTGTTTGCAAGTAATTAATTACTCGTTCTAAACAGTATAGGAGTACAATCAATCTTACTTACAGACGTCAGCTCACGGGCTTCTCACAAATAAAAACATGAGACGCCTTAATAGTGAGTATTGTGAGTGCCGTACACTGAAATAATAGCATCAAGTGTCGTACAAAAGCTGACAACACAACAATAAGCGATGCGGGTGGGCGCGAACATTGTGCCACTGCCTACAAGAGAAACTGGCACTGCCACACTTCTCGGAAGGTCACTTAAGCAATGGACCTCAAACAAACCTCCTTCGGCTAGGAGCTCGTAAACGGGCCCTAAAGCCTAACCTATAATTTCGTATGCGGAACTCCTGAGCATATGAGTAAGGCTTCTCAAGATGGACAGCCCTAATGATTGTTCGAAACGTTCCTGGAAACATTTATTTCGCTGTTCGATGAATATTGTTTTACATAAATTGATGGTGATTTTCTCTATGCATGTAAATTGTTTACTTTTGCAATTGTGTGCTCGAACTACATATTACCATTGGCGTAACTAGCACATTTCGTTTGTCTTTAGAGGGCATGGAAATTTTTAGGCGCCAGGGAACTAGCTAGATCTAGTAAGTCTAAATAATATACTATTATAGTAATTGTTTATGTAGTTTTTTTACTTAGCTCCCCGGCGCCTAAAATATCGTTAGTAATCTAAATAGTAACAAAAAAGAAACGAAATCTAGATTACAACGCATAGAAAATAAGGCTACATAATAAAATAATCTTCCAGTGCGTCTGTTGAATCTTGTGGCAATATTACGGGTTTTATTAGCTTAGAGATTTGCCGCCCTGACTCAGTTAACAGTGTACCTGCCTTTTGATCCATAGGTTGCGAGTTCGGTCCTCGCTAAAGACAAATATTTGTCTTTGTTTTATTTTCTATGATACAAACAATATGGATATTCGATACAAAGAATAAGAATAATCTATTATCCAGAATAAAGTTACATAAATACTTATATCTAGTTACTAAAATAAAATACAAAAGCTTAATACTTAGTACAAGAGCTTAACTATTTCTTTTGGCTTTCACAATAGGGCTACCTGTTTCTACTGCTAATTGTTTTAGTAAGTTTATTTATTTTTTATGAATATTATATGTATCTAAAATTGAGGTAGCGTTTAATTATATGTTATAAAATTTACAGCATTTATTTATTTAAGTAAGTCGTTACCTACCTGCTACTTGCTACGGGCCAGTCTCTTTATAATACAAAAGATCTATGATTGATACGCTCAATTGATTACTTTTTTATTAGTACTCAAGTAACAGTTGATTTAAAGTATTTAATAATAGTGGTCCAAATCACAAACCGGTTTGCAACATTATTTCAATTAGAAATATATCGTCAATTCACAGCTCCTTAATATCCAATCTAGTCCAAACTTTTTTTGCTGATTCCTGCTACTTTATTATCACATCCGATAAAACAATTTGTTTCATTTGAAAATGCTAACAGCATTTTCAAGCTTTTTTTAGCTTACTAACTGATCCCTAACTATATAGGCATAGCCTGTACTATGGCAAGCAGACATTTGATAAACATATCTACTAATAAATTTCTAAATACATATTCTTACATACAAATTGCTGCTGTGTGGTGACGGCGACAAATATCAGAATCAGAATCATCTCATCATCATCTCATGGAATATCTACCGGAGGATGGGCAGCAGCTTCCTTCTAACTGCGATCGCCAACCCACCTGCCTGATTATGCCATATCGAGGACGATTCTTGAGAGAGGCTTGTCCAGCCGTGGACTTATTTAGCTGTGATAATGATGAAGACATAAAAATTACCTTACACCCAGACACAGAACAAATAATCATGCTCATCCCACAAAGGGTTGTCCTGAGTGGGGGTCGAACCCACAGCCTATGGTTTTGCAATCAGCATCACTAACCACTAAGCTAACAGGCTAGTCAAATGACAATATCAATATCATCTATCTACCATGTTACCATATGATAAATAGATGATATAAACTTTAATAAATAGGCATCAACATAATAACACCAAATTATCTGCAGTCTTAAATTGGTAAATTAAATTTATTATGTGGATATTTGTATTAACCGCTAGTTTAATACCTACGTCGTAAAACAATATGTTAATTTTATGGTCATTTGGGCGTTTCGATTTATAGAAAATAATTAAAACCCGAAATGGCGGCGGCGTTTATTTAGTACCAACTAATTTTGGTATAAATAAGTTCTCTTCGTGGGTGTAGATAACGATTACAGACGGTAATAAAATGTGAATCGAGAAGCTATCAAATCGATATCTCTTAACTTTTGTATTATTGCCACAAGTAGGTGTAAATACCACTTATTGAGAAATTATTCCGTCCATAACACGGACAAAACATGAAATTTATATTAATGGCAGGTAATTCTCTTTGTGATAAAGTAGTCCGTACACATAAAATTAAATCTAAATTGTAATCTTATACGATTTCGTCACGGCTTGTTGGTTGTTCGCGCGGTGGGTAATGGCGGCGGAGATATGACGCGGTAAATGTTCCCAGGTGACATATCTAGGCGCACCGGTGCACTAGATTCGATGTGACACGAGATAAATCCCAACTCGCTATCTATTTCAATTTCATTGGAGCGCGCGATATCGTTCAAATCTCGGCCTTATTCTGTCGGGGGCGCACGCTCGCGGCCCGCTCAGACCACCCAAGTCGATTCACAACCTCTCTTCATCATACCGTCTGTCTGTCTATCTGTTTATACTAACTAAACGATACCAACAGATACAAGAATAACGAAATCCGAGATGAATGTCAGCTCTTTCATTTTATTATCGTCGTTAAGTACGTAGGTATTATACTCTTACCTATTTAAAACTTGGTATATTTAGTTTAAGCTCGTGATGCGAAAGAAATAAAAATTTATGTCTGCATCTCATTGTGACGTGTCAAATGATTGTTAAATCCGATGATCACATTATAACAGGCGGCAGTTCTTGGATCAATAAAAACAACATGTCATCATAAATTACTCCTATATAAATGGAGAGTCGATTCATTATCAAGAGGTCGTAAGAACTTAATTTACCCGAATCATAAAATGAGGCATGAGCTATAAGAGGCCATGCGGTGATTGCGCTCGATACTGTATTTCCATTTGCTCATCTAAATAAATTTTAATTGGAATATGTGTCAATCACCTTACCTATACATACAGGGTTTTTAACGGACTTTAAATAGAAGTGGGATCAATTGGTACGTTATTCAATTTCCCCGTATTTGTGATCTGATTTGATAACTCTTTTTAATTGGACATGGAATACTTTCAGAATAGTAAAATAGTGGAATAAATCTGGTTTAAATCCGTTACTATACAGAAAAGTGACTTGACGGGCCTCTTGGCGTGGTTGGCAAATGCTTGCTTTTCACGCCGGTCGTGTGTTAGATTTCCACCCAGGACAGATATTTGTGTGCATGAACATGCCTGTTTGTCCTGAGTCTGGGTGTAATTTATCTATATAAGTATAGATTTACAAAAGAAAAGTAGTAGGTATCTGTAGTACTAACTGTGCCCCGCGGTTTTAACCGCGTTAAACTTTATAAATGAATGCCTTTTGTGAATCCAGGGTGTCAGTTACCTCCATACCAAATTTGATTAAAATCTACCAGCCGTTTATACACCCTCACAAACTTTCGCCTTAATAATATTAGTGTGAATTCAGTTATCTGGTTTCGATAGTACAAGGTCTGCTTAGTTTGGGATCAGATGGCCGTGTGTAAATAATGCCCCAGGATATTATTATTAGTGAGTATCGGTATATTTTTTAAAACAGTTATAAATAATAGTAATGTCTGATTCTTTTTACTTAAATTTGTAGGTAACATTGTTACATCTAAATGTCTTAGTTGGTACAAATAACACACTGCCATCTGATCCCAAATTTGATAGAGTCTGTATTATGTCAATCAGACAACTGACTTATAAACAACATACTTATATATTTCTAAATACATACATAGGTACATGACACCCAGTCAAGAACAAATAATCGTGCTGATCACACAAAGATTCATCCTGGGTAGGGATCGAACACACGCACTCTGGCAGTCAGGAGCACAAAGCACTAGACTAACAGGCCAGTAATTTGGTATTTTACAAGCACTTAAAGTCTTTTTTGAGCCTAGTCGTTTTTCGATATTAATAATAGTAATTATATAGTAAGTGAATTTGCACATTGGATAGGCAATGAATCTTCTGCCAAACTCAATCCTTTTTTTTAACATATATGTATACAACGTTTTGTAAGTTTAAATTTGGTTGTTGAGGATTATTTTTTTCTTGCATGATTGTGTAGTGTACCCGTCATATTTCGCGAAGACTGCTTAAAAGGGGCCGTTGGTAGTGTTCGCATGCTATACAGGCAAATCGCCAGAATTTCCGATCGAGGGCATAGTAAAATAATAAAATTATAAGTAGATGTTTGTCTGTATGTGCGTAGCATCTTAGCTCTTAAACGGATCCGGATGGTTCGATTACGATGCGACTTTTTTAATTTGAATGCCAGTTTCCTTGTGGTGGTTCTTAGCTATGTTTGGTTAATATCGGTCCAGCCAGCAGTGTACGAGTATAGGCTCTTTTCTAAAATGATGTAATTATACTTGGAGTCGGAGTTTCCTAACTGTTATGAGTAATATAATATAGATCTCTGTATTATAGCCCGTATTGAGTTATGACCGCTCTTATCGAATATTTTGTTCATGTGTTTCCAATTATAGAATTTTGCTATCATTTTAGCTCATTAAGTATGTTGTAATAACAACTTTGAGTTATCACTTATCATAGGTTAATGAATTGACTGCGTGAAGGTTAGATACCTACTACTAGTACCAACATAAGGAATATTCGTATAAGATTTTCTCATTAATACCGTTTTATCTTTAACATATTTGTATATTGGAAGGTTACTTGATAGTAGATAACTTAAAGATAACTTATTTTAAACTCCACCAGATCTGTGTCACTTGGCACTTTAGATGTGACCTCATGAGTACATCGAGGAACTTGAATGATAAGATTTTGTATTACTTTTGCAAGCGAAAATGGGTTGAAACGATCTTGTGATGGTCAGAGCAAATGTAGTTCTCGTAATTATTCTTGGGATACGTAGTAGATTTTTTGGAACATTGCGCGAGTAGCTATTTATTTAAGTGTGTTTTTTTAACGAAATCATTCTTAATTCTCTGGCACAACCTATGAAACGTGTTACTTAGATTGCGTGAGATACATAAGTAGTCATATCAATTTTATTTATTTATTTATTCATAAAACAATTTACATTTATAACATTAATTAGATATTAATTTTATAAGTCAAACATAATAGAATAAAATGATTAAACATTAAAACAGTTCAAATAACAACGCAAATTTTTTCACAATTATCATTTACAAATTCAGTCACAGAGTAATAACATTTTTTAATTAGGAAACGTTTAAGTTACAGTCAGTTTCAAGTTTTCTGGTAACTTATTAAATAATTCTGTTCCCTCGTACTCAGTAGAATGTTTCACAATATTTAGTTTAGGCGCAATTTTATTTTTATTTCTATTAGTTGTACCTCCTTTAATTTGTACGTATTTTTTTCTTCTTATATTTTCATTCTGTAATCAAACTGGAATGCATGTTTTTTAACGTAAAATTAATCGATATTATTTAAAATATTTTGTGAGCGTACTTGATGCCACTTGGTTGAAGTTGATGAAGTTAATAAATTAATTAAGAAAACTAACAGCGATACAGATAATAACACAAATTACAGGATACAATGTAAAGAGAAGGCCAATGACAGGTTTTCCTTAGTATAACATAGTCAGGAGACTGCGCGACTGGACAGTCAGCGATGAGCCGTAATTGTCAGACCACAGACATATACGGTTTGACTTTAGAGCGTGTCTCGAAAATCAAACAGTTACTTATAGGCACCCTTTTTTTTATTTTTTGTTTTTTTTTTGCGGGATTGAAAATCCTGAATGGGTGTACTCCACCTTGGGGGAGGCGGAGGGGTCTGTCAGACTCCTACTGACTAAAAACCACCCCGGTGTTCCATCTCACACCTGCGCCGGGGGTCGCGGGAACGAATGATACTTCCGCAACCCCCAGCTGACTTATAGGAACCCTAGAGCGACCGCCTGGGATGTCTACCGAGACAAACTAAGGCGAAAGGAGGATCTTCCTAGAAGCATTAAAACACCTGACGAGCTAGAACTGGCAGTGGAGCAAACCACGGAGGGCATTTAGGCTTATTTATGGCCAGTATTAATATTGGGAAAAAAAAATACTCTGCACCAGTATTGTGTTACCTACGGTTAACGATATTCTAATGAGACTTTGAGTAATATGACAGTTAATTAATGAATGTGACTCATGGTAAGTACTAAAGAAAACAAGCTTGATATTATCGTACATACATAAGACATCATAATATTAATACATGAAGCAAAAACTTTTTACGAAAATTGCGCGGGCGGAGGAGTATAAAATTTGGATCTATTTTTTTTTTATAGATTTATTGAGCGAAAATAACAAAAGTTTCTTAAAGTTAATATGGAGAAGGAGTGCAGATAGCTAATATTTTTGTATTAAAGGCATTAGTACTAATTTATTTTAATAAAAATTACACACACTACCATGCTTTTAACACACTGACAAACGGAGAAGAAATGACAAACTGAGTGTCAAATCTGAGAACAGATTAGATAATAGTATTTGTCTTTAATGCCTATAGTCTTTGAAAATATTTCCTTATAATTAACAATTTCCTTACCAACTGCTTACTTACTTCATTGGCCTACGTGTACCGGAAATGAAAACGATTATGAAATGGACATTTAATAACTTTGATATTCTTATACATAAAGAACTCAGTCCTTATCTCACCGGGAAGTCATGTCCTGCAACACTTAAAACCACATTTCACTTTCTGCGGTGATTAATCAAAGAAATAGCACAGTATCAATTAATGTTTAGTCTGATATGTTGAGCATTGCGTTCGCTATTTACGGAAGCGTTTATGAACGGTTCTATAACTGGTTGGCACACAGAACGTACGAATAACTTATGTTCTTTACCAACGCTTATCAAAGAAGAAAAAAGTGCAAATAATTATGTTGCCTACGGTTTTTAATGGCAGTTTTATCAATAATCAATAACATATAATAAAATCGTAGGAAAATCAAAACTGTACATTGAATATTTTTTAAAAGGCATAAAGGTGGGGCGTGATCTACAATTGACATCGAAGCCAAAAATATGGTTTTTAGAATTTTTGTCTGTGTGTCTGTTTATCTGTATGTATGTCCGGGTTAAACTCAAAAAGTACTGCATGGATTTACTTAAAATTTTGCAAGAATATTACTAAGAGGTCGGGTCAACATATAGGCCACATTTTTTCACGCTATCACTTACGGGGGAGGAGCTATGATAATTTATAAAATTTAACGCGGGTAAAACCGCGGGGCACAGCTAGTCAATAATAATTGGCAGTATAGATAAGTAGAGCGTATAAATCTAACTGGTGAAGACAGAAGAGAGAAACAGATGTACATAGAAGAAGCTCTAGATTTATTATTTCCGTTGAAGAAGCTAAACAAATTTGATCATAAATACTGGGGGTTGCAACTAGGGGTCAAATGGTTTCGACTGGCGTATTGGTGTAGTAGTTATTGACCCTGACTGCTTAGCCACTTAGCCAGTGCTCGTGGGTTCTAACCCCACCTATGACAAAACTTTGTGTGATCAGCACGATTAGGTATTTGGTCTGTGCCTAGGTGTAGGTTATCTACAACATCAAACACCCCAATTAGAATATTATGTTGTAATCATAATACACACACTGAATTTATAATTTAACATATATATGCATTATTATTTACTAAATTAGTTTCTTTGAATAAAGTTTATTTTTCTTTATTTTGTATCGAATGATAGAATTTGTATGAATAAAACTGCGATTTATAAGTCTTATTACTTTGACTTACGGTCCATTTCAATTGGTTTTGACTCTACATGGTTGATATGACAGTAATTTCCGTAGTTTTATTTATGATGGAATAAAAAACTACCTATATAAAAATGATATAAATCGATTCAGTAAGGGATTCTGAACAAACTATTTTCAGGAAGTGCGTTAATTACGTTAGATGTTGTATAATATGTACGTATTTAGAAATATAATACATAAACTATGTTTATCAGTTGTCTAGTAGGCATAGTACGGGCCTGCCTAGTTTAGGATCAGTTAGCAGTGTGTGATGATGTAAGATGTTTGTTGTCCCAAGATATTAATCTTTTAACGCTTCCGCATCCGTATGTGATAAGTCTAGTAGCCTTAAATGTGACCTTTGGGCTTAACACACAGCCAATTACAGGTCTCCACTTTCACTATTAACAAAAATTAGACGATCGCATTTCTTTTTCTGACAAGTAGAAATGAAACTGTAAATACCTACCTTCTGAATAAATTGACTAAGTATTTATAAAATCAAATCAAGTTTCATCAAAATTAAATATTATTATTTTATTAAACAACGATACGACATTCTCTAATAAGTGAAAGTGTAAAATTCTTATGAATTTATTCAAATTGTGTCGAGGTAGAAACTTGTTTCTTATGATATTAATTACTTTGTACAAATGAGAGTACCTACTTCCAGCAATTATATTATTTCTAGATCGAAACCACACGGCTATGTCATATGTCAGTTTAATTTAATTTTGTCTATATGTCTATTGGATGCGTAAAATGTGCGAGCCAATGCTCCCGAAGCGACCGGGAGGAGAAAAAAAATGTCTATTGCCAATCACATTAGACATTTTTTTTTCTCCTCCCGGTCGCTTCGGGAGCATTGGCTCGCACATAGTGAGCGGTATAAATATGTGTATAATGTATTAAATATATCAGTCTTAACGTCATAGTATACATATGACAGTGGCAGCTGGAAACGGAAACAATTGTCAATCACAATAGACATTTTTTTTCTCCTCCCGGTCGCTAGACCTATGACAACTAATACACTAGGTCATAAACTATGAAAACTCGTAGTTATCTTTTAGTTTCCGGCTGTCACTGTCATATGTATACTATGACGTTAAGACTGATACATTTAATTCATTATACACATATTTATACCGCTCACTATAATGCAAACGCTTCGAGAAATCGTCGTGGGTGGCATCTCGTTCTTGATTCCTTACAAAAACAACGTAAAAAAATTAAATCTCCAAAGGAAATTAGTCCCTCTAAAACATGGTTTGGACATGTGTTACTTTTTTCGCTTTAAACACGTCTCACAGTAAGATTTATGTTTTGGTTCTTTACAACATAAACTTGTGGTCAACTATATGTAAAACTCTCAAAGGATTATTATATAACTAACAGTGTCCGCGATTCTTTCCGCCTGGTAAGAAGATTGTATGCATACATTATTAAGGATTCGCACATAGCTGGATGCTCTCACCGGTCCGTAAGCGATCGGCGAGGTTAAGCAACTAGTCTCGCGGTCAGTCCATAGATGGGTGACCGCCAAAGTAGTTTAATTTCTGAGCGTATCCGTGCTTCGGAGGAGTTAAGCCATGTCAGAGGCCTACTGGGCGGCTTCAGCAACTTACGACTACCCATACGATAAGCAAGCATTAAGGATTCCCATTTGCAATTAACGTAATAATTTACTCTAACTTGGTTAAACTGGTCAAATAGGCAAGATACTTCGATACTATATGTACAGATCTCACGAAGTGATGATCTCATGAGGGTTAATGAAAGCTTTTGTTCTATGGCTGGGTATTACACCCATAGAACAAAAGCTAAAAATCGTGCTCATCACAAAGATTTGCCATGGGTAGGGGATCGAACCCACGACCTCTGGCTTAGTAGTCAACGTAACTAATACAAGACCAACAGGCCGTATATTTATCACACTAATATTTGTGAGTGTGTATGTTCGTTACTTCTTCACGTCTAAACGGCTGGAATGATTTTAATAAAATTTGGTATGGAGTTAGCTGACACCCTGGATTAACACATAGGCTATAATTTATAAAGGTTAACGCGGGTAAAACCGCGGGGCACAGCTAGTTGCTAATAAACTTTTAGAAATCCCTCTATTGGCCGCTGGTTTTATTTTCAAGCTGATATTTTTATCGCATTCGGTTTGTTTGAATTTAAATCCTTCTTAGAGTATTTGACGATCACCATAGCCTAGTTGGTAGCGCTCCTGCCTACGAAGCTGGAAGTCCTGGGTTCGAATCCCGGTAAGTGCAAATATTTCCTTGATGAACACGAATATTTGTTTCTGAGTCATGGATGTTTTCTATGTATTTAAGTATTTATCTATCTATATAAGTATGCATATCGTCGCCTGGTACCCATAGTACAAGCTTTGCTTAGTTTGGGGCTAGGATGATCTGTGTGACATTGACCAAAAAAATTTATGCATTTGGATTTTGTTGTATTTTATATGGCGATAAGGATTGTACGCGTTCTGAGAGGGATAGCGCAAGATTTGCCTTTGGTGGGGATCGAACCTACGACCTCTAGCTTAGTAGTCTACCTAACTATTACAAGACGAACAGACCATTTATTGCTAATCAACTTTTAGAAGCCCCTTTGTAGCTGGTTAGTTTTATTTTCAAGCTGATATTTTTATCGCATTCGGTTTGTTTGAATTTAAATCCTTCTTAGAGTATTTACTTAAGGATTTTGTAGTATTTTATATGGCGATAAGGATTGTGTACGTTGCGAGAGGGATAACGCAGGTAGGGCGTAGCACAGGTAGCTGTTTGTGCTACTGTGCTCCGTCCTGAATACACAGCCTATTCATACAACGCACGGGGTAGGTTAACTCTGAGACCGGAGAAAAAATAGACGACCACTCATCATGCCGTGTTTTGGAACATGTAACAAGAGTAGGTAGTCATATTTAAGGAGCTCGATTTACTGTATAACTTGTATAACATAGTTTTTATAAACAGAAGATCAGCGAATAACATTGTTTTTCTGTAATAAGTAATAGTTTTAGGTAGCCAAATTGATAAATAAATTAAAGATTAAGGTTAACAAAAGTGCCTCTAAATTAATTAGAAAAATGCTAAAAATAACACGATTTCTTAAATAAATGGAAATATAAGGTAAATTTAGTCTTAAGTTAAAGTTTTGCTTTTCATACTATGTATTATTATTTACAGACCCTAGCACACCAAGCTAAATCACCAATCTGTAAAATTTCCCCAATTGAAAGTGAACCTTATACTTTTATGATAAAGTTGAAAATCTATAAAAGACATTTGACAGATTGGGGTAGCTGGATGTGCTGGCGTCTGTACCTGTACGTAGACCCTAAACGCGACAATTATGCATTTCGCAATAAAATTATTGATTCCCCAAACAAAATATAATGTTTTGATTTGATTGGATTCCATTTGTTAACTCCGGCATGGCCTTGATTTTTGTTACCTAAATGAATGGGAAACAAAATAATTTGATTTGTATACTAACTCACAAACTACTGGTAACCAAAGGAACTAGAATTTATTACGAAAACAGTTAAATTGTTTCTTGGGCGATAGGTAATCTCTTTGTCCGGTTATATTTTTGAGCTAACAATGACTTTTGGTAAAAATTAATCTGTATGTAAGTCAAAAAAGCATTAATTAACTAAGTCACTCCAAACGTATTTCACTTCCCATACAAATATAATAGTCAGGTAATGTACTATTTTTATATCCTATTCCTGACTAATATATTAGGTATGAGAAATGAAATAGTTTACTCACTAAAGAGTTGATAGTCTCATTTAGTTTTTAAGATAAGTTAAATAAACGAATGTTGCATGGGTACCGTACTGATATTAGCACAAGTTCATTAAATATTTAGTAACAAATTCACATTCGTTAGAGTTGCATCAGGGTTGTCCAATATACCCAGCAGGTCCTCATAGCATCACGTATGGAAACGATCAGAAATTAATACCTTCTATATAAATATGTGAATGCATTGGGATATTACGACCTCTAATATGACTACCTATGTTTGTTACACGTTTTAAGTATAAGTTTGTCTTTACAGCACAGTTTATGATATATATTTCGTAATTAATGGACCATGAGTAATCCTATTTATGTGAAAGGTTGTGTGTTCGAATGTTGAGATGTTGGGATGTTTGTTAGTCAATCACGCAAAAACGGCTGAATCGATTAGGGTGCAATTTGGAATGGAGACAGGTTCACTATTTTTTTTATTATTACAAATCAGAAAGAGGCCCTTGATCCTAAATAGAATAGTTTTCTCTCAGTATTACACCACGTGGTCAATACGTTCCCTATATGCCTTAGTATAGGTATTCCTCATTGGTTCCAACATTGGTTGGTTGGTGGGTTGGACCTTGAATTAACACTTATCTATACATATAATAAATCTGTAGAAAAATATTTTTTGTACATCAAAAGAAAATCCAAAAAGAATAGCCAGGGTATTAAAGAACAACCAATAGAACCCATTTCCAGCATTTTTAGAATTTTTGTCTGTTTGTCTGTGTGTCTGTTTGTCTGTTTATATGTTCGGATATCACGTAAAATATACGAAAGCAATGTAGATAACTTTTATACACAACGATTTAACGTAACTTGAGGTAACATTTAGTTTTTGTTTTATTGCAATCGGTTCAGTCTATCAAAAGATATTAGATTTTAAAGTAATCATGAAAAAATAACACACATTTCGTTACTTCAAGATGAACTAATGTTTATAGTTCAACTACCTAACTGTCCGATAGATGTCATTGTGCATATTATGACATCTCTTTTCTGAATGAACTAGGTTGATAGTTGATTTTTATTGCGATAGAAGATGTCGTTGTGCATTTTTTTTTGACTCGCGGTGTTAAGATTTGCCCGTGTTTGCTGATTGCATGAGTTACGTAGGGTTTTGAATGTTCTGAATTGTTTCGAAATAAGGTCTTGGTTGCCTAGAAGTATGTCGTTGTCCAAAATTGGTTATTAAAAAAATCTGTTTTATTTGGGCAAATTGAATTATGTAGAAGGTTGGATTTGTTGTATTTCATTTAAAATTATTGATAGTTGAATTTTATTTCGTTGATAGTTGAATTTTATTTCTATAGATGTCGATGTGCATTGCTTTTGACTCGCGGTGTTCAGATTAGGGCTTTGAATGTCTATACATATAATAAATCTGTAGAAAAATATTTTTTGTACATCAAAAGAAAATCCAAAAAGAATAGCCAGGGTATTAAAGAACAACCAATAGAACCCATTTCCAGCATTTTTTGAATTTTTGTCTGTTTGTCTGTGTGTCTGTTTGTCTGTTTATATGTTCGGGTATCACGTAAAATATACGAAAGCAATGTAGATAACTTTTATACACAACGATTTAACGTAACTTGAGGTAACATTTAGTTTTTGTTTTATTGCAATCGGTTCAGTCTATCAAAAGATATTAGATTTTAAAGTAATCATGAAAAAATAACACACATTTCGTTACTTCAAGATGAACTAATGTTTATAGTTCAACTACCTAACTGTCCGATAGATGTCATTGTGCATATTATGACATCTCTTTTCTGAATGAACTAGGTTGATAGTTGATTTTTATTGCGATAGAAGATGTCGTTGTGCATTTTTTTTTGACTCGCGGTGTTAAGATTTGCCCGTGTTTGCTGATTGCATGAGTTACGTAGGGTTTTGAATGTTCTGAATTGTTTCGAAATAAGGTCTTGGTTGCCTAGAAGTATGTCGTTGTCCAAAATTGGTTATTAAAAAAATCTGTTTTATTTGGGCAAATTGAATTATGTAGAAGGTTGGATTTGTTGTATTTCATTTAAAATTATTGATAGTTGAATTTTATTTCGTTGATAGTTGAATTTTATTTCGATAGATGTCGATGTGCATTGCTTTTGACTCGCGGTGTTCAGATTAGGGCTTTGAATGTTCCGAATTGTTTCGAAATAAGGGCTAAGGTCTTGGTTGGCTAGAAGTATGTATTTGTCCAAAATTGGTTTTTAAAATATTCTGTTTTCTTTGGGCAAATTGAATTATGTACAAGGTTGGATTTGTTATAATTTAATTTTAAATTATAATGTCAGTCGATCGAAAGTTTGTGCTGTCAATTCGTTTGTAACGCGAATGTACAGACGATTCGAATTTTATTGAGCCTGTCCGATTGAATGTATTTGAATGTAGTACATAAACCCTGTCTCTCATAATTTTCTCAGCATAAATCTATATACCTACCTATGTAAAAGAGGAAACTGACTGACTGACATATCAACGCACAGCCTGAACGGCTTTGGAACGGAAATTTTGCCGGTAGGTACTTTTTATGACGTATGAATTCACTAAGGAAGGGTCTTTGGAAATACTAACCCTATGGGGGTAAAATAGAGAATGAAAGATTGTATGAAAATGCGTCATTTTTGAAGTTAAAGGCATTGAAACTTATATTTAGTAGTTCAGCTAAAAATAAAAATTAATATTTTAGAATTTTTGTAAATTCCACCCCAAGGGCGTAAAATAGGGGATGTAAGTTTGTATGAAAAGTATGTAATTTTTTAAGTGAAATGCATGAAAATTGGTATTTGGCCTTTCCGTTAAAAATAAAAATATGTATTTCAGGATTTTAGGAATTTCCACCCCTAAGGGCGTATAATAGGGGATGTATGTTGCGTGTGGGTATACCTATAATGGTTCTGAGGAATTTGAAGCCATCTAAACTTTGCAAGGGCACTAGGCTTCAAGTCAAAACTTTGCATCGTGTTATAGAGGCTACTATTAGGTATGCCTGGATCCGCCCAGGGAGAAACAGTGTTCATGTCACGTATTCCGTTAGTGCCAAATGATTTCCCTTTTCAGTTTAAAATACTGTAGTTCCCTGTAAAAGTGTGTGTCGCGATAACCATCAACAAATCGCAAAGTCCAACTCTCAAGTTGACTTAGCTGGAATTGACTTAAGGAAGGTTCACGTGGCGTGCTCACGTGTGAGTTCATCCCACAGTCTGGTCCATGTAGTGCGAGGACCTACGTCTTTTGCTGAGCTCCGTAAAGTGTCCGTAAAGCTCTGTGAAGTGGATGGAGCCAACGTTTAGTTTAACTTTAGGAAGTTTATAAGTTGGTGATATAACATTAATTCTAAGAAGTACTTGCCCCAAACTACTTATTTCCCTTTAAGAAATTTAATCTTTCTCAAGTAGCGCTCACAATAGTGCTTAGCGTAAGCAGATTTGTTGCTAATACTAAAGAGGTTTGTTTGAGGAGAACTTCAATTCGAAGTTCGAAGCTTTTATGTAATTTTCTATTGTCGTCCTTTTTAGGTCCTATATCACGCAACAATGTAACGTTTCCAACAATTAGGGTGACCAGATGGAAAATTAAGTCTTGCTTAATACCACTAACAGCAAAACTTGATACTTTCCTATAACTTAGGGACTTCACAAACCAGACTTACAAGAACAACTTATGGATCTCACAAATAGTTGTCCTGGCGGGGATCGAACTCTAGGGCGCCGAGGTAGCTGCAATGCGTGCCATAACCTCTGCGCCACACATGGGATTAAACGCACGTTGTCATAGAATTGTGTTTCTCAGTGATATATATTGGTGGAACGCTCTTAAACTATTAATTTTATTTTTTTATGATTATATATTGGCTTAAATATTATTAGGGACAGACGCCAGCACATCCAGCTTCCCTTATCTGTCAAATTTCTTTTATAGATTTTCAACTTTATCACATAAGCGTAAGGTTCACTTTCAATTGGGGAAATTTGACAGTTTGGGGTATCTTGATGTGCTGGCGTCTGGACAATAAGCAGTATATTTTTATAATTACTTATAGGTAAGCATGTCATGCATTACTAACAAAAATCTAATAATTAAAGTAATACTTGAAAACACAACAAATAAAAAATATATTTATGTTGAAAAGAAATATATTTAAAATTTGTTTATGAGTTGTCTGCTTGTCATAGTGCAAGCTCTACCTTGTTTGGGATCAGATGGCATGGTTTTAGTAGTCCTAAGATTTATATATATATATATTAATTTTTATTACAAAAGCCAGTCCGAGTCCCTGGTTCATAAAATTCCAAATTCATTTGTAGAGATTTGGCAACCCTAACAGCTAGGTGAGGCGACGTGTTATTGTTTATCCGGTGGCACTCGAAGTAACAAGGGCTCGCTAACTTGCTCGCAAACACGCCGACGACGCCCCTGTGCTAACATTTTTTCATTCATTGTTGACACAGGAGAGACTTCTAGCTAACGATAACTTACTGGAATACGCGGGATGTTAGACAAACAATGCGAATTTGTATAACTAAGGTGGGACTTTGCAGTGAGTCGTGAACGCTTAACTAAAATGCCGTACAGACTATTCTCTACGGCGGCTTTGTATGTACATAACCGGAAGCGCCCCGCGGTATTATCAGCGATTTAGAAATGTAATCACACTAATATTATAAAAGCAAAAGTTTCTGAGTGTGTATGTTTGTTACTTGGTTACTTCTTCAAGTCTAAACGGCTGGAGCGATTTTAATACAATTTGTTATGGAGTTAGCTGATACCCTGGATACCCTAAAATAATAATAATAAATGTAAAATATATATATAAAAATATATATAATAAATATATAAAAATTATAATGGATAGCCTATGTGTTAACATAGGCTATAATTAATAAAGTTTAACGCGAGTCAAACCGCGGGGCACAGCTAGTGATAATTTAACAAATAAATAAATATCCGGGACATATCACACAGTGCCATCTAGGCCTTACTAAGCAAAACTTGTTTGAATTATATACATAATTCACTTAGTGAGAAACAATTTTTAAAACTAAGATTATTAATTAGGGCGCACAAAGGTACGTATATAAATAAACAAAAACTATATTCTTAAGAAAAAAATAATACAAATATAAATACTAATTCATTATGCCCTTTTTGCGTGATTGAGTAACAAACACCCAAATATATCAAATATAGATAAAGTATTTGTAGCATTACACAGTCTATTGCAGTAAAATTATTACTCAAGTAATAATTTTAGTTAACATTAGTATTACTCAAGTAATAATTTTAGTTAAAAGACATGAAAATATGAATTCGCTAGGGTTATTAATTAGGCCTTTCTGCTGCGGTCGTAGTAAGATTTTATTCATAAAAGACTAGCTCTCGTGTTTGATGACATAACTCTGCTTGTATCAGAGTTATGGATATCTGTATCACGGAGTTCTTTTCAAACGCCCACCCAGATCCAGACTCAGAAAAAATGAATATATGGCTCACACACATAGGACACCATGTGTGTGACCTATGTATAGTTGTTCTGAGTAGCGGTCATCAAACACGAGAGCACAGATGTAGTAATAGGCTACCTCCTTAAGAGGGTGAAAACACCCCATATTATGGTATCGCACTAGTCTCGCCCGTATAAACTACCAGGTACAGGAAAAAAAAACAAATAGAAAACTATCAAAACACGTAAAAAGCAGGCTGAAATATTAAAAAAAAAAACATTGATTACATGAAAAATATAATCTTTATGACAATTATTTTTATTTATTTTATTTGATATATCAAGTTATTTAAATATGAATTTAACATTTAGCAGCGTTTTCGTCATTTAGTCATATTCGAAGTCAAGTAAAGTCCGTCATAGTCAAGTTAAAGTCCTACCGTAGTAAAGTAGTGGAGACTTTATTGGAGGCTTATATGGAGTTTTGGAATCAACACAGAAAATCACAATTCACGGTAATATGCCACTTTCCTACAGTTGTGTACGTTATCTAAAAAAATCTACAATCTCTATACATACAACTTGAAATAACAGCAGTTTTAGATAATGAAACAACGATGTGTACCTATTTTCCCGTATTGGCGTCAAAACTTCAGGATAAATTTATTACACATACATAAGTTTTTGTTAAATTTAAAGTGTACTGAATATTATAATAAGAATTTAAACTTGTTTACCTTTAATTTTTGATTATTATTTCGTTTCAACCCTTACCAAAGCTTTACTATATTCTTTCATTCTTTTTGGTTACTAGGTGCGTCCCGCGGTATCACCCGCGTTAAACTTTATAAATTATAGTCTATGTGTTAATCCAGGTTATCAGCTAAGTCCATACCAAATTTTATTAAAATCGCCCCAGTCGTTTAGACGTGAAGAAGTAACAAACATACACACTCACAAACTTTCGCCTTTATAATATTAGTGTGATTCCCAATTGAGGTTGAAATTGATGTTGTCTAGCACCCAGACTGTTTAAGGGTTAAGTTTGTTTTATTACTTTGTACTTTTTTATATTGAGCGAAATTTGTTACATCGTATTTTGGGATCAATGATGTTCTTAAAAATGTAGTCTAATTTTGCGTATATGCTTATAACAATATGAACCTCGGAGAATTAGTTAAAAACTTGCGGAAAAGCACCAATTTGGCTGATGTCAGCGCCTTAACCATTCGTCACACGTGCAGGTTTACTATTATGTCTCGAGTGTGTGCTCGTACATATAATAGAATTTCACTAGGCTTCCCTTTTATGAAAAAACTTTATTTAATCTACAAATTTTCAGAGTACTCAAGGATTCTCGCTCCGAAGTATCAACGAATATTAACTAACGCTGATAGCCAGATGCTCTTACCGGTCAGTAAGTCATCGCTAATGACTTACTGACCGGTCAAGCAACTAGCCTCGCGGTCAGTCCATAGATGGATGACTGCCAAAGTGGTTTAATTTCTGAGCGTCTCTGTGCTTCGGAGGGCACGTTAAGCTGTTGGTCCCGGTATTTATTGGTTTATCTACTAACCCTTTCTATATATAAGTTCTAATATAAATAGTTGTGGAAATGGAAACATCACACTACACCATAAAACTAATCAACTTACAGACAACCAGTTGTGAAATACGAAAAGAGAAATTTATGCAACATACAAATATTTATGAAAATACCATCTAGATTTTAGGATACAGATGTCTATACTTAGGTACTAGTGAGATTTTTTTGTTCATCAGACCTACGATATAATAATAATATCCTGCAGGCCGAATTTCAGCCCCGGCGGCCACTTTGAATGGAGACTAGCCAACTGCGTGGGACATATTATAGTGCAGAAGTATGTGCGCCAACATAGAGGCACTTTCTTTTCCATATCACTCTCATGATCCAATGGGACACGATCGGAAAGATGTCAGGTACAGGACCAACAACTTTCGGTGCTCTCCGAGGTACGGGGCTATAATACCGCCAAATCCCAGACTTCAGGGTGATACTGAGAAATTTTTCTTTTTACCGACTAATCCCAAATCACTTTTGGTCGGCCCGGCATTTGAACCCAAAACGTCGTTATCTGCGATTGAACACGCTACCGCTAGACCAACGTGGCAGTCAAAGTAAAACATACAGAATACAAAATGTCATAATTTGTGTAGGTATATTATATTTCTTTACGTTAACATTCTAACTACGTGATCACGTCATATTAAAGCGCAGTCAGTGTATTTACTTACTAGCTTGCAAGTAATATTTTATAAGAATTAGGCCCCAGGGCCTTCGAGTTCTATCGATTAAAGAAATTAGTTTCGGTTGTTCTTCAGCTTGCTGCTCAGCATCGGTCTCACGACGGCGACGACACGACAGCGTATCGGATTAATGTAAATAATCGCGTTGTGATTGCTCACCGCGATGCGAACATGGACAGCGGAAGCATGGTAATTTGTGCTCACGACACACCACGTAATGTGGGTTTCCATTATTTCGATTTAACCTTGAACTAAGACAAGTTAGAAAAAATGTCGGACCTTATTTCGTACTGATTCGTGTTGTCAAATTATATGCGGGGTTATAGCGGCTTCGCACTGCGTTCGATCCTAGTCCGTAAAAATATAGATCTAGAAAGCTCGAACTGTATTGGGATATTGCTTTTCGCACTAAGTCCGATTTTATTTTTAGATGATGTTAAACTGAAGTAGCTAAGTGCTTCAGTTTAACATCATCTATATCAAGAATAAAAAATATCCTAACCTTTTCAATCTTGTACGTACTCCTATTGACCTACAAGGGAAACTGGAAAAGGTTAAAATCTGGTTCAAGGTTTCTGTGGTAGGTCAACAGGGATAACAAGATTAATCATAATACAGTGCACAAAAAAATATTATTACAATCACAGTTATCCCTGTGTGAAGGTTATTATTCTTCCTAATAAGCAAGGTTTAGTTTCAATTAAAGATCATCTCATGTCATGTCCCTCAATAGGCCAATTCCTGGCCTTAGTTCATAGTGTCACTAAAGATGAGAAACCACTGAACCAATATGAATCTGTAGATAATAGCAAACGGTATTAAATTTTTTAGAATTATGTCTGCTATAAAAGAATGTCCAGCAGTAACCATAGATTTTTCGAACTCATGTGCGTATTAGAAATTAAATGTTTCGTACTTAAAATGGCGAAGGAAAACATCGTAAGAAAATCCTGTATGTTTGAGACTTTTCCGAAATGTTCTAGACGGCGTGTGAAGTGTATCAACCCGGACAGGACCAGCCGCAGTTGAAGTCCAAATTTGATATGTAAAAACTTATATGTATTATTAAATAATTAAATATATTGGGACAACTAACACACAGCGATATGATTTCAAACTAGGTAAAGCCTGTGCTATGGCAACCAGACAACTGATAAACATACTTATAACACCCAGACACAGAACAAATAATCGTGCTCATCACACAGATTTATCCTGGGTGGTATTGAACCCAAGACCTCTGGCAGTCAGCAGCAGTCAGCTTAGCAGTCGAGAACACTGACCGCTAGGCCAACAGGCCAGTCATTCACTCGTTCATCAGACCTTAACCAAACAGTACTGTAATTTAATTAAACGAAACATTCTACAAACGTGATATCAATGAGAATCCAGCTGTATAGATATCTACTGCATTCACTTTACTACAAACTCGTAATAGAATCATCATAACATAACAATTGAATATCGCAAAGGTAATGGGACGGCATCATTGTATTGGCAATACCTTACAAAGTGAATTTGTAAATGTCATACACAACTAAAATAACTATCCCGGGCAATGGAAACAAGTCTGGCAATGTAGCGTAGCGATATTGAGGAGTAAATTATCGATGTTTGCGCTCGAAACAAAGTTTGTTCAGTCGAATGCCACCTTGACTAAAACAGAAAAAACTAAAAAATACATCTGGGAACGGACGACATCCTGCCCTTTCATTAACTTTCAGTTTTTCTGAGAGCTGACCCGCGCCGCCACAATTATCCGTTAATGATTGATTATTTTGTTTACTTTCGTTCCATTTTTGTAATGTCACTGTTTGGTCATCGTGAGATACTTCGTACAAAACCTTTTAGAACTATAAATCTTTTTGCTTTTAGTATCATTCAACTCAATGGCTCAGTCTATGTGATGGGAATTTACAGTCCATTGTGAAGTCGGCCTTATCTCAATCGTTCTACTAATTGAGTCATTCTACACTAGGAATGGCATTGTTTGCAAAACTTGACCATAAGATACCCGCAAACTATTCCTTATGGGTGGTCCCGCGGTTATCTAGACATTGTTTCTGCTTTATTATTATTTCTGCAATAACTCAAATGGAATGTTAATGCTTAGATATTTTATGGACAAAGCTTTGAATAAATTTAAATTTTGACATAAATTAAGTTGTTAAAATTGTAAATGGTTGGCTATTAGATACATTTAATTAAATTAAACAATGGAAAACTGTGTTTATCCTATTTTGCACTTAATTTTGGTACAAGGTGTTTATTAATTGTACGATACTCGCTTGCTGCAACTGGGATATTTAAGGATATGATTATTATAAGAGGTTACCAAATGTACCTCGGTCATTTGCTAAGATTAAGTTGAATAAAAACAGATCTCATTAATGTATTTTTATTAATACTTAAATAGGAAATACTTTTCTAATTTTTGTGATGAGCTCATATGAGCATGAAGACTTGTTGTGGATATTTTGGAATACCTAACGAATAATATTATTTACAAAGAAGACCAAGAAAAGTGCATACAAGAATTTCATATCCTTTAATATATAAACATGAGAAAATGAGACATCTGTGCCTTGAAGTTTAGGCCTTATAGGAAAAATCCTGCGCCAAAGCGATCTGACAGCAAAATGAAGCTAAAAAAACGGAATTTCTAAGCCCGCCTTCCGTCGGACGCGCTTTAAATAAACTTTTTACTTTTTAAAGTCTCACGGTCGGTCTTAGAAACATATTAATAGACAAATGCCCGTTCAGGATGCGTGACGAAAAGCGCATGTATGGTGCGTCGTAGCGGGTGCCTGCGCAGCGCCGAAGGGCGTACAAATTGATTACAACGCGGTGAGTGACAGCGGCCACCCACGACGACGTTGATGCAACCGCATTATAGCGACCAGCGACCCAGCGACCATTGTGCCAGCATTACGGCTAGCAGCAATTTGCGACTATTGAAATGTCATGAATTGAAAGATGATTCCGCTCATGTTATCGAACATGTGGGTGGTGTTGTTTCTTAATTTACGAGTTATTAGATCAATGAGAAACAAGTGCGTTTGATGTGAGTACTTTCTTGGCAATCATTTACGTATGACACTAAAAGTCAAGAGAGCTGTGGGTTCAATTGTATTAGTGAGTGAACACTCGCTGTCGATAGTCATCGATTGTATAAGCTATACATAGTGGACGTAAGTAAAGGAGTTTAATTTGCCTATTCAACAGAACTCTAGAAAACAAGAATAAAGATCAGTTGATGCATTTTGTATGGGGTGCCAAAAATTTATTTTCGTAGTTCACAAATTGTTTTTTTAAATTAGTTCACCTTCCGTTCACTATTTATGCTACACCTTGTATTTTTGCCAGATTGCCTCGTTGGTCTAGCGGTAGCGTGTTCACCCGTAGTCAACGAGGTCCTGGGTTAACATCCCGGGTCGGGAGATAAGTGATTTTGCGACATTTCTGTAAAAAGAATTTTTTTTCTGCATCGGCCCCGAAGTCTGGGAGTTGGTGGTATTATAGCCTCGTGCCTCGGAAAGCACGTAAAGCCGACGGTCCTGGACCTGACCTCTTTCGGGTAGTGTCGCGGCGTCCCATCAGATCATGAGAGTGATGGAATAGAAAGTGCTCCTGTGTTTGCGCACACACTTGTGCACTATAATACGTCCCTTGCAGATAGCTAACCTCTACTGAAATTGGCCGCCGTGGCCGAAATCTGGCTAGGAGGACATTATTATTATTTAAGTATTTTCGTATAATAAAATGTATTTTGAACTTACCCAATAATTAGAGGTTGCTAGAGATTGAAAATTGACATATTTCAATAATATATGTCCTACAGATTGAATTTCAGCCATGGCTAGTATAGTATAGGCATCTGGGGCTCTACCGGCGAAGTCGCCGAACATCGATTTCTAAAATGGCGTTCTAATAAATAAAGGTTAAAAATGACATAATCAATCGTTAAATCGGCTTCAACGTTGACAATCGATTCCGGACCATTAATGACGTCACATGTGCTCATGGAAGCCGATTTAACGATTGATTTAGTCATTTTTAACCCTTATTTATTTGAACGCCATTTAAGAAATCGATGTTCGGCGACTTAGCCGGTAGAGTCCCTGTACGGAACCTACAGTGCACAAGTGTGTTTTTGATTCCCACACTCTCATGATTCGAAGGGACGACTAGCTGATGCGGCCGGAACGAGCTCAAGATCGACGGCTGTACGTGCTCTCTGAAATATCGCCAACTTCCAGACTCTAGGACATAACTGAGAATCTTCTTCATAGAAAAATCCCAATATCACTTTATACTCAGTGTTAAGAGCATTTTTCAAGAAAATAGGTCTGATTAAATCCTAAAAATATCATAAATGCGAAAGTTTGTGAGTTTTTACTCTTTCGCGCAAAAACTGCCGAACGAATTTTGATGAAAATTTGTAGTAATATGTATAGCTTATACATACATATATACCCGAATACGCATAGGCTATAATTTATAAAGTTTACCGCGGGCTAACCCGCGGGGCACAGCTAGTTATAGATCAATTACACTTAGAAACAACGAATATTCGTGTTCATCTCACAAAGATTTGTCCTGGAAGGAGATCGAACCCACGACCTATGGCTAACGATCCCTAACCACTACACCAACAGGCCAGTCATCTTCGTACAATTCTCGCCAAAATCCAGGCGGTCTAACAAATCGAAAGTCTAGCCCGATGCTTGATAAGGAAACATAATGGCTGATCCTGTACATAAAAGGAAACCTTATGTCAATATTAATGTTCTAGGATCATAGAATAAACATTAATGTGAAGTCGGCACGTAGGTATGAACTGTATTTCATGTGCCTCAGTATCCTTTCCTGCTATTAGACTCCTTAATTGATCTTAGATTGGTCATGTTACTCTCTTTTATGGCAATGCGGTCAAACATAATTGTTTTTATGTGTGTCTGTTTTTTTAAAGTCGGTATTATTAGTTTTGTAATCGGACGTTGGTGGTCTGTCATTAGTCCGGGACGGTTTGTCTACGGCATTTTAATAGTCTAATCGTTAATTAATTGTTTAGAAACGATTTCAGTGTCCACTTTTATGGAAGTGTGGTGACATTGAATAAATACTGATATTTTACGACGCGTTCGTTTTTAATTGCTAATTTATTCGTAGTATCGCTAATATTATTGTTTGCTATTCTCTTTTTCTTGCCATATTGTTACTATATACAGTCTACTCAAGCAAATCCCTCGCATATTTTAGATCTGTATCGAGAACGCATAGTTTGTAATAACGTAGTTTATTTATTAACATGCTGATCATTATTTAAGATTGCATTAAATAACTATATTTATTTATTTTAAGATCGATATCGCAACTGTGATAATTTAGATTATTTCATTTGCATATCTATTCTAGGACGTTAGGGTTTACTCTGACGTTTTGTGCAAAGGAAAGTAAGTCTAATACTACGGTATCCGTCAGTAAATATTACAAGTCGGTTCCAAATAGACATCTTTATAATCAACTTCACTGCACGAGCAGTTAAGTAGTCTCGCTATTCCGTGTTCCGGGATCGATTCCCGCACAGGACATCTTTTTTGGTGACACATAAATCGTTGTTCTGAGTCTGGATGTACTTAGGTCCGTAAATTTATATGATTGTAAAGTACCCCACGACATGAAATGATCCCATTTCTCTAGTACAGCAGTTGACGTATTAAAAAAAACTTGCAACCTGATCTGACTTTGGACGAGTCCATAGATAGAAAGATAAACTAGTATTATGAACAACATACTATTCTTACGATACAAAATAAAAGCGGCACCATACATTAACATGTGTCCTAAGTTTAAGCTTTACTCTAAATGACGTGAAGTATAACGTTCTAACACCCTATAAACATCTTTTGGAGAAGAAAACACACCCAAAAAGCATACGTACCTAAGCAATTACTGCAGCGCTTTATGATGACGCTTACAACACACATTGCCGTGTTGTTCACAATGAACTCTGGCGACCTTATTCACACCGAAGACTACAACTCAAACACATTAATGCGGGGCACCTCTCTGCATTATATTAATCAGCACATAAACATCTTCATCATCATATCAATTGCCGGTCTTGCGCTATCCACGCCCAGTGACTTCCAGCGTGTTCTCACAAGAACATCGGTCCGTCTTGTAGAGGCAGGCCCCGTACGCTGCGTCCTCCGGTTCGTGCTCGCCACTCGAGAACCTATCTGCCCTTACAATGATACAAAACAGATGTTTATTATTCGAGTCAAATTTCTGTGACGTAAGGATCGATCTGCGATATTTACTGCCAAGTAGTTGTAGAGTCAATACTGGTACCTTTTCCGTAGAAGCTGCCCGATTGTGGAATGCTTTGCCAGAGACAGTGAGAGGTGTTCAGTCACTGGACATTTTTAAGACAATGGTGAAGAGTTATTATCTTTCTCTTTAACGTTAAATTACTGTATATCTTATTATCCTATGACCTGCCTTATATATATATATATATGTATGTATTTATTTATTTATTGTTTAAAGTACCCATAGTACAAAAAAAAATCCTTTCTGCTAATTATGCCAACAAATACCCAAATGCCTTTTCTTTACTCCTGGTCCATTCAACGGTTGGCTGGAAGAGATCGCACTAAGCGATAAGGCCGCCATTTGTACAATCCTAACATACTCATAGTTCTTTTTATGTAGGTATTATTTTTTGGTGTACAATAAAGAGTTACTTACTTACTTACTTTAAAGTGAGCTGACAAACTTTTAAACTTTACCTATACTTGTACAAAACGTTCAGAAAGTTCAGTCTACAAACATGCAAGTGTACAGTGCCCTGTTTATTACCTTTAATTAAGCTTGTCGAAAGGGGCAATATAAACGGAGGCACGAAGCTCAAATATTGCCATTCGACATTTAACATGCGATTTGGTGCGAGTTAAAGCTCACACGTAGCGGTACAATCCTTTGTTCTGTCACGTTGGGCGGCTACCGGCCAGTAAAATGGTTGTGAACAATAGCCGCACAAAAATTCGGAGTACATACTAAACAAATGACGCCGTACACAAGGGTCAAGGTGATTGTAACTCATTACTTGGCAGCTATTATAAAAAAAAAGGTATTTATAAAAGGAACATCGGAACTCAAAAGTATACCTTTTGAGTTCCGATGCGACAGCGTATTTGCGTATCTTCCACCTATCAATCGAACCAGTGCTCATAATTGCCACTCTTGGCAGACGCGTTGGCGATCGCAGTTTGATGGTCATAGTTCCCAGAACAACGTTGCTGCCCGTTCTCTGGTAGGTATTCCCTCAGATAATTTCTACGCCCCCAATGATGATGATGATGATGATCATGAGATGAGATAGGGTGTTGATATTCTATGCCGTCACCACACAGCAACCACCTACCATCATGCATTAGAATTTTTCTCTTTATGAAGAATGGGATAAAGACGTGGAAAAATTTGCCTTAGTACTAAATATTTATTCTATACATAAATATAAATGTATATGTTGAAAAATAGTTAATTATTGATAGCCAGAATACTGGAGCTTTAATAGAATAAATTATTGATCGCATTCGATCGATGAAAAGTTTCGCTTAATGACGTACATTTATACTGATGACCTATATTTATACTGATGTACTTTGTGTCTAATAAATATATATTCTTTCTATATTCTTTCATATATAGACAAGGAATAAGGGCGGGTTTTTCAGAATCCCTACGGGTTAAGGAATAAAAGATAATCTGAATGAAAAGGAACTCGCGAGATAAAGTTAAACATGAGCCTAAAAGAAACTTTGCAAATAAACTTTAGCTATCTATTAATAGCTGTTTTTCTTTTTTGTGAACTTATTAAACAGATTAATGTTAGACAATTTTAAAATGCAGTAATATTTGTTTGATACGAAGTGAAAATTCATCTTTCGTGTAGTCTGACAATAAATGCATTTTATTTAATCTTCTTAATATTGATTTGTTCGCACATGTTCTAAACAAAACTAAGCACAAGTTAACTAAAGAAATATCACTTCGTTTCAAGGGTTCTATACTCGCGGCTTCTAGGACACAAAGAGAGAAATATCGGTAAATATGCTTTGAAGTGAGTGCGAGAGTTCATACTTCCAACTTTTAAATGGGGTACGGCTGATAGCGCGCTGTTATGGTGTTGGTTATGGCATCATTATATTGTAGGTAAGACAGGTTCATTTCCAAACTATGAATAAGCAATCGCAGTATAAATAGCTTTAGGAAAATAACAGTTTTATTCATGACCATTGCCACTATCTCATGCATATTGTTATATGGGGGACATTTCGTTATACGCCGAGTCCGTTTAAAAGATAATCTTATTTTTTCATTTATACAATGTTGTGGGGCTCACAGGCAATATTTTTACTGTAGATAAGTAATGGAATCAGGCGTTACTTTGCGGAAATCCTAACAATCAAAATACAAAATCAATATGTAGTGTTAATTACGCTAATTGTCAGTTTAATCATGCCGGGATGCAATTTTCACCGCCCTCCCGCCCGCAAAAATGTGCACATACAAGAAGGACAATATAAAAAAGCAAATTACATGCGCCAGTACGATACCCAACACGTGTTTCAGTCCTCCACGGACCATTCTCAAGGGCTGCTAACTCGTCGAGTTAGCCGACGAGAGAGTTAGCATATTTTTGCGGGCGGGAGGGCGGTGCAAATTGCATCCCGGCATGATTAAACTGACAATTAGCGGAATTAACACTACATATTGATTTTGTATTTTGAATATTTTTACTATCTATGGATGGACTGATGAACTTGTGAGGGTCGTTAGTAGCCGCGCAAGACCGTCAGTTGTGAAGACCTTCAGGGGAGGTTGATGTCCACCTGTAGTCGCCTTTCGGCTGAAAGGATGGTGATGATAGGAGTTTGTCACCATACCAAACCTCGGTGCTTCGATGTTGTGCGCTAACACGGCTGCTCTCTTGTTCTCCCGCAGTTATCTTGGCTGCAGTCGCTGGATTGAAGGTTTAACGTGCCCTTTGGGACACCATGGTCACATAGTCATAGATGGTTATATATATTTATGAAGTAATTTTTTTTTATTCGTCACATTTTTTTCACAATCGTACTGTGCTTGACGTGGCAGCTACTGAGAAACACTGCCAAAAATCTCAGTAGGATTCCGTTTTAGGGTTCCGTAGGCAAAAAAAAACTAGACTGTCATGAGCGCTGCTTTTAAGGTTCCATGAAATCTCTCTATCATTCCATTTGCTTGTGGGTGATAAGGCGTTGTCCTAATTTTGTGTACTCCTAAAAATTGTGAAAGTGACTCAAATATTCTTGATTCAAATTGTCGACCTTGATCCGTCGTAATGCGTAATGGGCATCTGAACCTTGATATCCATGTTTCATATAGTGCGTGGGCTATCCTTTCGGCGGTGATATCTTCAACCGGAATTACTTCCGGCCATGAAGTACAACGATCTATGATTGTAATTAAATATCGTTTTCCTTCCGAAATAGGGAGAGGACCTAAGAAATCTATTTCGCTCTTGAGAAAGTCACATTTTTCGAGATTAATAGTTACTCCATTCTCCTGTAAGCGTTTGAAAACCGTGTCCAAATGCTGATAATGCAAAAGCTCATTGTCTGAAGCTATAAGGCAATCGTCAACAAAGACGAATACGAAGTCTAAATCTCTGAATAGAGAGTCCATGAATCGTTGGAATGTTTGCGCTGCATTGCGTAGACCAAAAGGCATTTTTAAATATTCAAAAAGTCCAAAAGGAGTGATAATGGCAGTTTTTTCCACATCTTGCACAGGAATGCAGTGGTAGGCCTTCCGAATATCGATATTGCTAAAGATTTTTTTCTTCTCTAATATATAAGTGAAATCTGTCAATCGTGGAAGTGGGTATTTATCAGGTACAGTCACGTTATTGAGCATTCGATAATCTCCACATGGTCTCCATTCGCCATTCTTTTTCTTAACCATATGTAAAGGACTGGCCCATGGGCTGTCCGAAGGGCGACAAATGCCAAGCTCCATCATATTCCGAAATTCCTTTTTGGCTGTATGATATTTATCAGGAGGTAATGGTCTTGCACGTGCTGATACAGGCGGTCCTTTAGTGATAATGTGATGCTTAATCTTGTGTTTTGGAGTAGTGTGGAGGGAAGAAATTTTCGTAATATCCTCATATTTTTTTAAAAGTTGAGTAATGCGCCGATTGTTTCCAACGTAAATAGTCCGAATTGATTGCTGCGTCGATTTGGTCAGGGTTGCAGGCGTCGTCAGCTCAGTTACCCTGTCAATAAGTTTCCGACCAGCTATGTCGACTAATAACTTGTAATGCTCTAAAAAATCTAGTTTTGGGGTTCCCCATACTTAGAACTGAAACATATTTTTTTTTGTGGAGCCATCCGTGTGGGATATCTATAGATAGGTGTTCAAAAATGATAATGGTGTGGTTTCTAACATATTTTTTTTCTAAACTGCATAGTTTGAACGAGAGACAGCTCCAAAGTGGTAAAACAGTGTCCCCCCCCCCTGTAACTTCTAAAATAAAAGAATGATAAAATAAAAAAATATATGATATACATTACTATGCAATCTTCCACCGCAAATTGGTTTGAACTATATCTAGTTAGTAGTTTTTTTTAATACATCATAAATCGAAAACCGCAATTTACTTTTCATTCAAACAACTTCTTCTTGGACAGATCCCTCACCTATAAAAGGAACTGTGAGGAACTGAAGAGGAAGGTGCACGCCCGCAATAACCTGTTGCAACGCCTAGTCACAACCACATGGGGAGCAACGCCGCAAGTGCTGCGGACGTCAGGACTGGCGCTAGCATTTTCTGCCGGCGAATACGCTTGCTCAGTTTGGGCCCGCTCCACGCACGCAAGGCTAGTGGATACAGCCTTCAACGAATCGTGCCGGATAATCACTGGGTGTTTGAAGCCGACCCCGGTAAATTTGCTGTATCCACTGGCTGGCATAGCGCCACCAGACGTTCGCAGGACTGAAGCAAGCTTCCTAGAAAGGGCCAAAATGGATGGTGATCCCCGGCACCCCCTCTATGGGCATAGGCTACCGCCGCAAAGGCTTATAAGCCGAAATACTTTTGCCAAATGCACCACGCCACTAACGACCGATCCCTCAACAGCGAGATGCAGCATCTGGCGTGCACAAAAAGGATTCATGGATCAGTTTATCACGCTTTCCGAAAGACTCCCAACTGGACATCAATTACCGTGGCCGATCTGGAAGTCCCTAAACAGACTCCGGACTCAGGTGGGCCGAAGCAAAGAAAACATGTCTAGGTGGGGACTGTCGAACAACCCCAAAATGGACTGTATTTGCGGAGCATCGGTCCAATCCATGGCCCATCTAACAGCTTGCCCAGCCTGCCCTGCCACATGTTCATGGTACGATCTTAAAAGTGCCATAAGCGGGGCAATCAGTGTGGCCACGTTCTGGGCCACAAAAATTTGACGAGTTTGCCATCGAAACGCTAAGAAGAAGAAGATTCAAACAACTCAAATACTTCATGGGCGAGTCCAACTCGCACTTGGCCGTTTTTTTTAACTGATTACATTTAATACGAATTATTATCTACAAGCGTTGAATTAAATATAATCATTTAACATTTGTTAATGATAAAACTGCTTGGAAATGATTAAATACTGTTTAATTCAAAATACAGAAACTGTGTAATATGCCTTGCTACACAATTTGGCTTTAATATTTGTTTTAAATTTATCATCGATTTACAGTTTTCTGATGTCATTGGGAAGTTTGTTGTAGACGCGTATATACTGCCCCATAAAAAGTTACTCATCTTGTGGAGACGAGTAGCATGTGCAACAAGATTATGCTTATATCGAGTATTGACATTATGAATATCACTTTTCTTTTTTACTACCTTTCTTTACTACCTTCCTTTTCCAAAATTCTAGAAAAAATTATAAACAATAGACTTGTCTTATATCTAGAAAAGAACTCTTTGCTTTCAAACATGCAATTTGGTTTTAGAGCTAACTTATCCACATCAGACGCAGTTCAACATTTAACTGATTTTGTCACAGAGGAACTGGGAAAAGGGAACTGGTATTTTCCTTGATCTAGCGAAGGCATTCGACACCGTGTCTATTCCTAACCTTCTATCCTAGTTAGAGGCATTAGGAATTAGGGGCACCCAGTTGAAACTCTTCGCAAGCTATTTAAACGACCGTACTCAATATGTTAAAATTGACCAATTCATCAGTACGGACGTGAAAATTCCTGCTTTTGGAATTCCCCAGGGAAGTATACTGGGCCCTACCCTATTCCTGATCTACATAAATGATCTGTGTTCCTTAGAGTTAGACCATGGGAAAGTAATTTCCTATGCTGATGACACAGCATTATTTTTTTCTGCTCCAAACACTACTGCAGTTCATTATTACGCATAGCATGGGTTTGATGTAATTAATAAATGGCTTAGAAATAATCTACTAACTTTAAATGCTGAAATGACAATGTTATATTAATTTTTGCATGCGTAAAAACCACAGACTTCCTAAACAAGATAACATATATGCACACTATTGTCCCAGCCCCTTGGTTTCCTGCGATTGTCCAGCATGTATATGCATTGTTATTTACTAAATTAGTTTCTTGGAATAGAGTTAATTTGTATTTATTTTGTCTTGAATGATGGAATTCGTATGAATACAAATAAAACTACGATTTATAAGTCTTATTACTTTGACTTACGGTCCATTTCAATTGGTTTTGACTCTACATGGTTAATATGAGAATAATTTATGTAGTTTTAATTATTATTTAATAAAAAATTACCTATATTAAAAATGATATAAATCGATTCAGTAAAGGATTCTGAACAAACAATTTTCAGGAAGTGCGTTAATTACGTTACATTGTATTGTGAAGCAACTGTTAGAATATTTATTTATTTAAACTTTTCTCTAACAGAAATGTGAAACTATGTGGTACTCGTAAGAAGCCCAGTACATTATCCAACCTAGAGCTCATTAACTACGGCCAACCAGTAGCTCAGATAAGCGGTTATACCTCTAACCTGCCTACAATGTATGTCCTAGTCTAGGTAAATTGCCAGTCCACTGCTCGTCCTCCAGAGATCCGTCACGACTGCCACACATACCAACGATTTGAATATGGAATAGCGTAACTAATGCATAATTTGACCGTGATAGACGTATTTACTTGACAGGAACAGGCACTGATAGTTTAGCACGATATTTGACATCAGTTTCAATTACAATTTAAATGTACTTCTATATGTTTAGAGTTATTAATAGATGTTTAGAGTCAATAGTAAAAGTTAAACATGATACCCTGTGACCTCCATCACATGGTATCATGTGTAGGTTTCACTATTAAGGAGTAGGAGCAAGAAATAATTACAAGGAGACTAGGTATATTGTCAAAGTACTTATTAATGCCAATTTTTTCTCAGAATTATAAATATATATATATACGGCGCATTGTCTGAGAGTCTTCTTTGTGATTCTCTTTTGGTGGCTAAACAAACCGATGCGATGCGAGAGCGACATAGCCTGCCGCAGGCCTGAAATTAAGTTTGCGGTGGTTGGTGCCGAGCCGCTTTCATGGCGCTTCTGTCTCTTATAAGTAAGCACTCCGAACCAGGCTTAGGGCCCTTTACTACACGTTTGCCCCATTCAACTCTATTTTCAGCGAGCTTTTCCCAGCTACAATTTTGAAAGCGTTCCTATAGCTAGTATTTCTCACATTCTCAGCCAGACCATTGTAGACCGCGGGTGCCATTACATGTACTAGCGTGGCTGTTTTTCCAGGCGTCGTCGTGGTACAACCATTATGAAGTTTAGAATTACATTATGGTTTGCATTGTATCTCTATATAAATAATAGGACATTAATTTATGTTTGTGTTAGTCAAGTTTGGTTTTTAATTTCGTCATTCATATATTCGTTAACTGGGTAGTACGCTTTGGTAAATAATAGATTTGTACCTTTGTGTATTTTTTACAGTACCTACTACATGTAATTCAAATAATGCATGATTTCGATAAAATTAAGAATAACCGTTTTGGGCCCGGTACTACAAAATTCCCTGGAGATACTGATTTTTAGGGTTCCGTAGCCAAATGGCAAAAAACGGAACCCTTATAGATTCGTCATGTCTATCTGTCTGTCCGTCCGTATGTCACAGCCACTTTTTTCCGAAACTACAAGAGCTGTACTGTTGAAATTTGGTAAGTAGATGTATTCTGTAAACCGCATTAAGATTTTCACACGAAAAATACAAAAAGAACAATAGGTTTGGGGGTTTCCCATAGATAGATCTGAAACTCAAAAAAAATTTTTTTTTCGTACACATTCATGTGGGGTATCTATGGATATGTCTTCAAAAATGATATTGAGGTTCTTATTTCCCCCCCCCCCCCCCTGTAACTTCTAAAATACGAGAATGATAAAACTAAAAAAATATATATGATGTACATTACCATGCAAACATCCACCGAAAATTGGTTTGAACGAGATCTAGTATGTAGTTTTTAATCAACTAAAATACTTGCTGCTACGGACCCCTCCATGGGCGAGTCGCACTTGGCCGGTTTTTAGTTATTTTTTTCAAACTGTTTCCAAATTAAAGATGCCGATTTGAGCATATAATATATAAGAATGTTTTTATTTACTATCCCTTTAAACTATTTTAACGCGATCAATAGTGAACTACTCTTTTGTAGGTTGCGTTTCGTTACTAAAAAGCTGTACTCTTGTTCATGTTATGTTATGCGTTTAATTTATATAATGCATTATCTCTACGTAAGTATATAGGAAAGCATTTGTGCCCGATTGCCAGTATAAATATGTCCGCATGGTTTTTAAATTATTATTTTTCCAATGTGAAACAAGATCGTTAAATCTTAAGTGTGACACTAACATGAGTGTTGAGTCTTGAATTAATGACTTTCTGAAATAAAATGTGTTAAACTGGATTCAACCAGTTTAATATTGTGATATGTATTCCACTTAATAATTGGTCAATATTGGATATCGGTAGTAAAAGTACTTTATGTACAGACGCCAGCACATCCAGCTAACCCCATCTGTCAAATTTCTTTTATAGATTTCCAACTTTATCACATAAGTATAAGGTTCACTTTCAATTGGGTAAATTTGATAGATTGGGGTAGCTTGATGCGCAATTTATGCGTATAAAAATACAGACGCCACTGTACTTTTATATGCATAAATTTGAGAAGACAACACGCTAATGCGTGAAAATATGTCTCCTTAGTGCGTAAGTGGCGGTACTGCTCCAACAAAATGCTTGTTTTATTTGCAGAAATAATGGAGAGCGCAGTATTAATAATATCCTGGGACATTATTCACACACTGTCATCTGATCCCAAACCAAGCAGAGCTTGTACTATAGAAACCAGATAACTGAAATATTACATATACAACTTTTCTTTTGTAAATATAAACATACTTATATAGATAATTACACCCAGACTCAGGACAAACAGACATGTTCAAGCACACAAATATCTGTCTCGGGTGGGAATCAAACCCACTACAGGCGGCGTGAAAGGCAAACATTTACCCACCACGCCAATGGGGAAGATTCATTCATTCATTGGGATAGAGATTATCGGGACTGTGGCTCATTGAGAAATTGTTATGTACATAAGTAAACTCGCAGTAGATTACACGCTGGCAGATCAAATTTAAAAAATCCTTTGTTAACACCCTTCCGGAGGATGTAGACGTTATCCATCGGCTTTGTGTTCTAGAAACATGGCCGAGTATGTATTAAAATAGAATAAGAATATTAATAACCTACTAAAACTAGCAAACAATTAAGCTACTAACATATTTTTAAGACTTACTTATCGTATGGACAGTGGGCCGCCCAATAGGCGTTTGACATGGCTTAACGGCTGTTAACTAATGGCTACAACCGGGACCGACAGCTTAACGTGTCCTCCGAAGCTCGGAGACGCTGAGAAATTCAACCACTTTGGCGGTCACCCATCTATGGACTGATCGCGAGCGTAGTTGCTTAACCTCCACAATGATTTATTGACTGGTGAGAGCATCTGGCTATCAGCGCCTTTTTGAGACAATTATTACTAACACAGTGGACCCTTTGTAGTTCTGATATAAAGTATTATTATTATTATCATCTTTTATTCAACTTTTTCTTATTTAGTACATTTAAATATACATAATATACATTTTAAAATATAAAAAATAGGTTCAGCAACCGGCAGCAGGAACGCGGTCCATGCTACTGGAGGTAACGGCTCTAGAAACAGGAACCTCCTGACAAAGCGAGCCGTGTCCAAAAGGACCGCTTTTCGTATCTTGTTCTTGACGAAATCACTTAACTTAAGCCTCATTAGGTGTTTTTCGAAGCCCTTTGCTATTAATCTATCGGCAGAAAAGAGTATAAGCACAATGATAGCGGAGTCAACATCCCACATGCTGACAACATGTCGCGCAAGATCCATATATTTCATTTCTTTTTATTATTATTATATAGTTTTATGAGAAACCATTATCTTACTAATAGCCACAGTTTAGAAAATACCGCAGATTAAGCGATACGCCATGTTAATATCAAATTGCACCTTTTACGGTTAGTGGTAATATGCAGTAGTTAGGAACATGTTCTTAGCTAATACTAGTTGCGATACAGCCCGCCATAGCAGTCTTACTGCCTATCCTGGGCTCCATTAGGTTTACGATGGAATATTAAGTTATAAATCAAGGTGAATGACGTATGCGGCACGAGGTGTCGAAGGTTTTTCACGAGCATTACGTTTATAACTTAGCTGAGAAGATGAGTGGGCCATTTATACGGAATTAATGTTACTATGGCTCATTTAACTGAACCAAAAATAATATCCGAGGAGAAAAAATACCTTTCTGTTTTCGTGATTAATTTTGTTGTTTTGTAAACTACTACCGCACCGTAAGGAGAGTTACGGAGTGTTGTCCTTTTCCCATTCCACAGGGGTCGTGTTTCTATTACTATTTTCTATGCTGTGCGGCTAGCAATCAGATATTCAAGACGCTGACGCCCCCCCGATCCCCTGGCGGTCGCGTATTTGGTTAAAAACCGCTGCGTCGACTGCCGCCAATAGGTTCAATGGCGGGAGTCGCGCCAGGAGTGTTACCGCCTAAGATACCGTATTTTCTCCTCGTGCATGCGATCCGTATGGCCACCCGCTCTAGGCTATTGAGAATAGCGGGAAGCGACCGTCAGTTGATCAGAGTTTCAGAGCAGACCGGCCGCCCCGTAAAAGGCCATGGATCGCACGACACCTCCTTTAAGGCGGCGAACCTCTTCCCGTGGACCCCCAGGTTCGGCAAACGCCAGTGTAAGGCACTGGTTAAGGTCCTCTTGTACCTAATATCTTTGTTACTTATTTAGCTCAATACAGCGTTCCTTGTCACTAGCTGGAACTATTTTCCTGTCATCAATTTCCTAAACTGCCCCATGATAATGAAAGTGTCTGGGTCGGGCTGTGTAGATTTAATAAGCAATTGCTAGTAACACAGCTTAAGAGGATGCTCTAAATTGGTGGTTCAACATAAAAAATATACATGTATTTTACACTTTTATTAAGAATAACTTGAATATGTATAATTCTTTTTATGTTCATCGAAATTTATTTGGTAAGTATCTATTGTTTAAAAACTTTTTGCTCTAAGGCGCACTAAATGCCAAAGGCTGTAAACCTTGGACTGATGCAGATAACGGTTTCAATCGTTTGACGCGCCGGTTGTCGTGGTTGGTACATACTTTTGCCTTTCACGCTGCAGGTCGTGGGTTCAATTCCACCCCAGACAGATATTTTTGTGCATGACTATGTCTGTTTTTCTGAGTCTGGGTGTAATTAGCTATATCTATATATATAAAAATCAATGCCATTTTTCGTTGTAATTGTATAACTTAAGAACGGGCTCACCTATCCAAACCAAATGTTTAGGCGTTGTTCGGGCTATTTAGAAGATGGTTTATGTGAAGTTTGCACATAATCGGTCGAGCGGTTCTTCATTTCTCACATTTTTTGTAACAAATGTATTCAATAAATGGTGGACTATTTTGTTAATGGGGATTTTGCTGTCAATTTGAAACTTTGAACAGTTAAATTTTAAAATAGCTAGCAATTAATTGAATATTTTTTTTGTTTGAATAAGTAAATTAATTTCATATTCCATTTTATTTTATTATTTGACTTTATACGTAGCGAAGCACGTACCGGGCCACTAGTTAGCTATATAAGTATGTATTTACAAAATAAATAGTATATTTACTCGTAGTATATCAGTTATCTGGGCTCCATAGTACAAGCTCTGCTTAGTTTGGAATCAGATGGCCGTGTGTGAATAAATGTCCCAGGATATTATTATGATATATAAACAATTAATTTGAACGGCAAGGACTCACAAAGACGTCTCTAAAATGCTTAGATAGATAGAATACTCTTTATTGTACACACTCAGGCGGAAAGAAAATACATCGGATATAATATAAAGAACATAAGGTACAATGGGCGGTCTTATCGCCTTAAGCGATCTCTTCCAGACAACAAAACTTAAAACAAAATAATCACAAAATCTCAATTTAAATTGTTACTATAATATGTATATAGTACCAACCCTTTAAGATTAGCAAAAACTTCGTTATCTTAGATTTGTTGATTTGTTAATTTTTCTCGCAATTAATGTTTTTTTTGTTATTTCATCCTCTCTCCATTTTGACCCGTATACAGTAGATTATACGGGCAAAACTAGTTGTAAGGTAAAATTTGGTGTTGTTAGCCTCTTAACCCACTTGTTACATCCTTGGACAGAAAACCAGCTGAAGTAGGGCTCATGCTGTAAGATCTGTTTGAAAACCTTTCTTTGATACTAAGCTCGATTAATTTAGTTAAGTTAAATGTTTTTGTTTATTACTAAAACTAATTCATACAGTCCATATATAATTTAGTATGTGTGTATGTTAGTCTATTACAACTAATTTTCATACTCAAGTTATAGTTGAACTTAGGTAGTTTTACTTATGTTGGTAGTGTAGCTTGTAATAAGATAATGTACCGTACGTTGATATACAAAATGGAAGTGGTCCGAAAAGATATCTTACAGATTACGTTCATTTTGTTCCATTTATAGCAGAGGTAATCCAGTGACGGTGGTCTACTGGATTTCATTGTTAGTTTATACGACAAATTCTCGATTTGTATTGTAATATGATACTTCAATGTTTATCTTGTCACTTCGAGGGAGTTTATGATCCTTAAATATGAGTTTAGGCACTTCAATGTCGTTGAATGGTAAATTTATCTATAGAATGTAAGCGGATTAGAAAATTAGCGTGGTCGGGTCAGCTTGGAGGCTCGTAAAGTGGGTAGTTTGCGTCCACCTACACGGGGAGCGAGGTTGCGCGGGCGCGGCCGGTCGGCGCGTGTCACTCGCTGGGATTCCTGCAATAAGCTCCTCGAGCGATCGCTCTATCCGGTGACGGAGTAAAGTATCGCTAGTTGATTATTGTGTTTATTTGCGCGTCGGGAGCTTGTGTTGGTGTGGCGCGTGGATGTGTGAGTGTGTGTGGATGCGTGCGAGCGGTAGTGGGCCACCCAGCGCGCGGCCACACGCGGCGCCCACCCACGTGGCAGAGGCGCCGCACTCACGGCCCGCAGCCCGCGGCCCGCGCCCCCCGCTACCTCGCCAACCACCACTCCTTTGCACCAGCTACTGCTCGATATCGATATGAGACTTTGATTGACATGCGACTGTCTCCGATACAGCCGTCCTAATTGAAATTTGATTGGTCGGGGCTACTGTTACGTTACGCATGAGGAAACCAACAGGAACTCGACGGAATGATTTATCATTTTTAATACATACATCTGTCATGTTATTTATTATTTTTTTAAGCAACAACATGCCTATTTTTGTATTTCTCTAGGGAATATAACCCATCTTTTGTAGCAGAAAATACAGAAATAGAGAAATATTTTAAAACATCGTGTCGTACCGTACCTACGTATTGCCGGCACTGTCTCTCAGTCCATGTTTTCGTTCCCTAATGCCAGCCTTCTAATGGATGTTCAGGGGAAAGGTCGAAACAAAATATAAAACTTAAGTAACAATCATAAAAGGTACGATATATAAATGTCAAACATTAATGGATTTTGTATGAGCAAATGGTAGAAAGTTAAAGGAACAAGCATGTACAAACGAACTTGTTTTATATGTTGTTTAAGAAGAAATATATTCTAATACTGCGCTCGAACAGTAGAACAGTGTCTTTTTTAAACAGTAATAATAATGTCCTTCTAGCTGAATTATGGCCATGGCGGCCAATCTCAATGGAGACTTGCCATTTGCGTGGGACATATTAGGTATAGGTAGTGCACAAGTGCGCGTGCAATCATAACAGCACTTTCTATACCATCGATCTTATGATCCGATGGGACGACTAGCGACTGTAAAGAGTTCACGTACAGGAGCGACGGCTTTACGTCCTCTCTGGGGCACGGGGGTATAATAGTAAGAAATTTTATTAACAGAAAAATCACAATATCACTTTTTGACCAGAATTGGGATTTGAACCCAGGACCCCATTATCTGCGGTTGAACTCATTACCGCTAGAAAAACGAGCGAGCACTAAAGATTATCTCTGGTGTAGTGTACATATGACATTATTTAAAAATGAACCAAAAACATAATCCGTTAAAATCAAGTTACTAATTTTTACATTATTGTTCCAAACTATTTATTATTATGAAATGCGCTGGGATATTCTTAATAATATTATTGCAAAATATGACACATATCATTTACAATTTTATAAAAAATATATATATTTGCGCATAGATCGCAAATTAAGCGTCCGAGGTTGTGTGCCCCTGGCGAGCCGCGTCAGAACGCGTGCGCAGTGCTGCCGAATTTCGCGAGTCCCGTCAACGCCCGCACGTCTAAGCACTAACACTGATTCGCAATTCACATACAATTGTGTTCTCGTGTCACCTCAAAAAACAATGTCAACCGTATAATTTAGCCATAATAAATGCAATACGTATGAGCCTGGACCATTGTTCATTATTAGAATAGGATAGTAGTATCAAGATCGAAGTTTGATGTTTTCGTAGTGAAAACTTCTTTAGCGGCGTTGTTAACTTTTTTGGGATGGGTAAAACATGTTAAACTCACCTCAGGCCACGTGACCTGATCGAATATTCGTAACACGGAGGGTTATTTTTTCTAAATTCACACTGGCCGTTTATACTCGTACACTTACCTCACCGTAGTATTTTTGAAGTGAAAACTTCTATAGCGGCGCGGCGTTGTGAACTTTTTTTTTAATTATGTAAGTTTTTTTTACTGCCTACACTTTAACCAAATTTAATTATATTTTTTTAATTTATTCATTACATAGGGAGGGATGCAATTACCATGAGTCTTAAACGCCCAAAGGTTATATAAGGAGCATCTTCCACTCGCTACTCGGATCAAATTAACACTATTTTCCGAGTACGAGAAATTAAAAAATAGTTTTTACTTCTATCGGTAGTCCGTTAAGACTGTCCCGCATGTTTTTTTACTCAAATCTTATTACAATGCGAGAATAGTTACTTAGATGAAAATAGAATCAATGTGCTGTGTGTGGATTATTTTGTCAGACTAACATTAGTCATTAACATCTCATTGATTTTTTGCTTTTTTGGAGCGTAGGTATATTAATATGCTTGATGAATGAAGAAAATAAATGAGATGAGTGAGACACATTTACTAAGTCATTTGTTGCAATCCCTAACTAGTGGAGGAGGATATTGAAAACTTTTTGATTCTTTGACAATATGAGAATGAATGAGATGAGTGAGACACATTTACTAAGTCATTTGTTGCAATCCCTAACTAGTGGAGGAGGATATTGAAAAGTTTTTGATTCTTTGACAACATGAGAATGAATGAGATGAGTGAGACACATTTAGTAAGTCATTTGTTGCAATCTCTAACTAGTGGAGGAGGATATTGAAAACTTTTTAATTCCTTGACAATTACTTAAATTAAGTTAGCTAAATATGGTTACTATTATAAAATAAATCTTATTGTAAATTATTTCCTACAATCCGTGTACCTAAATATCTATATGTAAATTAATTATATATTACTACGAACATGTTTTGAAAATCCAACAAAAGAAAGACCGCTGATTCGTAAATAGATATGTGGAAACGACACTATTTACGAATAAACGGTCTTCCTAATGTTGGATTTTCAAAAATCAAATAACCTACTGACGAAATAAAATATCGTCGCACAATTTCATCCCGTGGGAGCCGTAGAAGTCGACCCGAGGCTATATCTCCCAAAGAACGGGCAGCAGCCTCTCTTTGTGTAGGTACCTAGTATTATCATCATACTATGATCGCCAACCCGTCTGCCAAGCGTGGTGATTATGGCATATTCGTCCAAATTATGGATACAATTATAAAAATAAAAAATACTCCATTGTGGAAATCTTTTGGGGAGGCCTTTGTCCAGCTGTGGACGTCATTAGGGTGACATGAGGGCTCGGGCTATAATGAATACATATGTACATACGTGCGGGGGATAGATTTTATTTATATTGATAAATGCAAATTTAATGGTAGGTATACCTACCACATAATATTTTTTTTTACTTGGCGTTTATAGTTAGCCTACGAAACTTTCACTGCTTCACCGGACATTAGAGGTGGGGGTTCAAAACACCTAATGAAATTTTAACGAAAAGTCCTACCAACATTAATGATTTCTGAAATGCCTACCGAAGTTGAAACTATCGATATTTCGTCTCTCCTGCCATCACAATATCTTAAGACATTTTAGGGTTCCGTACCCCGAAATGAAAATAAATGGAACCCTTACACGAGTGATACTAAATCGTGTATCTGTCTGTCCGTCTTTCAATCAAGTCAATTTGCTCCAAAACTAGTGCAGTGATTGAGTTGAAATTTAGCATGCATAATAATGCAAAGGTGAAGAGAACTTGTGTTGAAAGACAGCCTGACCTAGTAACCGATATTAAAAGTTAAGTTATACATATAGGAAAAATAGAAACAAGTTAAGTTAGTAAAGTATAGTTAAGTATAGTTTATATTCTATTACATTATAAAATTGTGAAAAGGTCAGATAAAATAAAGGCTATTTTATTTAAATTGATACATCTCGTTATGTACCCCTATATTTCAAAACCATATGTGGACTGTGATGAAATGTGAACCATTTTCTTTTTTGACTCTTGTCCTTTTACCTTAACACCACCGAATTTACGCAGGGGAAACTGCAGAAAAGAGCTAGTTAAGTATGATAACGGCAGGCTCAAGAAATCTACAGCTCAAATAAAATAAGATTCGACAATCTTACTTTTTTTACTGATTTAAGAAAAATCTGTATGATTTTTTTATTACATGATAAGTTATGATTAAGATGACATTATTAAGAAGGAATCAATAATTATATAATATAAAATGTAAACAAATTAATAATGTGTAATTATATTAGTATATTAATAAAATGGGCAAATTTAATAATTGATTAAATTTGATTAGTTAAAAAATTGGTAAATACAATAATTGACAATATTTGCACGCCGAAAGGCTAATATGGATCGTACGCTGTATTATTTTTAAGATCTTTTATAACCCATATTCAAGCGAATAAAATATTTGAGTTTGAGTTTTTACTGCACTAAATAAATAATGGGCACACAATTATCTGAAATATTCGCCTAATTTATAGTAAATTATTAGTCATAAATGAAAGCTTTAAAACGTGATGAATTTATAGTTAAAATGTGAGGAATGATTATTTCTTACTTGGAATATAAATAAAGAACTCGACTCTCAATTACTAGCCGACAAATTGCAAGAATTCTGAGCAACCGCTCGCAGACCGGCGGCGAGATAAACAGCCGATATTTATTGATATCGTTAAATGAGCAGATCCCAGTCTCGCACCTTCCTAGAACCTGTTCATTAACTCCTGAAATCTTAATGTATTGAAGCTTTCCCGTTAAAAGACCACCACGGTAAGCGCGAACACGTCGCCGGTGACAGTTTAATATGCAGATTGTAGGGTTCCGTATAAAGAAAGCTATAAATGGGACTAATTTTAACGATGTGGAATATTACTGATAGCATTCAATTTACTTTTTGTCTTTGATTAAGTAAATAAAACAGGAATTTCGATGCTTAGGTAAATATTACAGGGTATAATAGAATGATGTCTCTGCCTATCACAGTTATTTAGAAATTATCTAAAATCCTTCACAACTGATAATACTTGGTCATTTGGTTCTTTTTCAATGCTAAAATAAATATCTTGGGTCAACTTACGCACTGCTTTCTGATCCCAAACTATGGCAACCAGACAACTGATAAACGAATCATACTTATATGTTAAATACATACATATCACACTAATGTTATAAAGGCGAAAGTTTATGAGAGTGTTTTTGTTTTTTTTTATATATCATAGGCGACAAACGAGCAAGTGGGTCACCTGATGATAAGTGATCACCGCCGCCCATGGACACTCACAACACCAGAGGTGTTGCGGGTGCGTAGCCGGCCTTTAAGAGTCAGCAAACAAGTGTTGCTGATCCTTCCACCCACCCCAATGAGCTCTGGCGACCTTAGTCACACTCGGAATCACAACATTAAAATTATTAATGTTATTATTAAGGAATGTCTCCGCGTTCACGTCTAAACGGCTGGAGCGATTTTAATAAAATTTGGTATGGAGTTAGCTGACACCCTGTATTAACACATAGGCTATACTTTATAAAGTTTAACGCGGGTAAACCGCGGGGCATAGCTAGTTGTAAATAAATTATACCCATAGCCAGAATAGTGTTCACTACAAGATTTATGACGGGTAGGGTTCTAACCCACTTAGCAGAGAAGGTGACTATCCACTAGATCAACAGGCCAATGATACGATCTTTCAAATGCAACTGTGAACATATCAGTCGGTCATGTTTCTAGAAACTAAAGCCTAGAAAATAACACCTACATCCTCCGAAAGGAATCCTAAATTTGAACTGCCACTTTGTATCGTTCGTAGTTTAAACAACATTTTATACGTCTAAATAAGATACGGAGCCCAATGTAAGATGTCTCAGTGTACACTTGGCTGGCTTTTATTTTACCACCTGTACTAAATCACCTTCATGCTATGGTCAAATATTTATGGTCAACGTGTATTAATTGGGTACAGAACACTTTGGTTATTTTTCAATTTCTTATAAAATAAGACTAACGATTTTATAAGCATTTAAAATTATATTAGATAAAGAACAAGTGACGTCATATGTTAGTATATCACGAACATATTATGAGGTTAATTTGCGTGAAAAGGATAGAAAACCCCGACTTTATCCCCTCTCATACCCTAAAACGCTTAATATCTAAAAACTTTTTGATTGCTGTATTTAATTTTTGCATTAATCTTATATAATAATCTATATAATATTATAATTTAATATTTATCAAAAAGCGAATCAAAGTAAGTAGGTGGTCGATTAACTAATCGACGAGTACCACCTACTTACTTTGATTCGATATTAAATTTTGGCATGTAAAAAATAGTTATGTTATTACATGCCTAGAATCTGATACACAACCACTAATTACGAATTAGTCAAATTGTTTGAATAAAAGTAAGTAGGTGGTACTGGTCGATTAACTAATCGACGAGTACCAGCTACTTACTTTGATTTGATATTAAATTTTGGCATGTAAAAACTAGTTATGTTTTTACATACCTAGAATTTGATACACAACCACAAATGAAGAATTTGTCAAATTGTTTATTCTTTCTTTGAATTTGGCTTAAAGAGGTCTCTTCAAAATTTTATATTTTTGAAATAATAAAGCTGTTAGAAAAACGACATAAAGTTATAAAATATGAGCTACGTAAATGAATTCCATCTAATGCGTATAAATCTTTGCAAATGAGTTAGTAGTTGGGTAGTAATTTTATCTGCCATCCTTTTACCCATTGTTTATGGTAGAGATTCCCGGCGTCCTGGCTCACTACCAAGAAATACGAATGTCAATACGTTCGAGCGCTTCAATCATTACAAGGTACCTATTTATAAAATCCTGCGGATGTTAGTCAGTTTACGGGTTTCGAAGTTTTATTGTATTCTGGACCATATAGTCGTTTAAGAAGTAATACCACGTGACTCTTTTTGATCTTATTGACTTCATATTAGTTATTTAAGTTTGGTTTTTTATTTGATTGTATCGTTGTATTTTGTTTCTTTTGTGCAATTTGTATACCTATGGATATTATTATATATGTAATAAATATTATTATTATAGCCTTACCTCCTTACTAGGCCTAACTATAATAATACAAACGCAAAAGTTTGTATGTATGAGGGTCATATTATAAATATGTATTTTTTCCGTTGACCCGTTGTAATAATATTTAAATAAATTATATTAATTAATTTCATTTTTATACTGATTCTGTATATTAATAGCAACAAATTAAAAGCCTTAAAGTTAGAATTAAATATTAAAAAACCTCTTTAAAAGATAAACATTAAAATTCTACAGATTCGTCTCTTACACGTAATCAGGGAACACGTGGTCCTCGGTAACATCATAAATAAATTTGACAATTAAGTTTTGAACTGTACTAGATAATTTGTTAAAAATTAACAAATTATCTAGTGCCCCGATTTCAGTCATATCTGTTATTATTCGTTGTTTAGCGATTTATTTTACGTCCATAGTACGATACGCAATAATTATACTGGCAGTTTAAAAATTACAAACACTCCCATTATATAATAATAATAAGGGGAATTATAAAACGATCGAATACAAAAATACTTAGTGACTGATGATGAGCTACTGTTTTAATAACTTTTTTCAGGAGACATGCAATGCAAATCTTAACAAAAACAATAGCGCTTGAAGTCCATCGCACAAGCCTCTGATCTCTCTGATTGGTCAAAGCGAAAAAATATTAAGTCGCTCAAATATTATGAAGCTTCTCATTTTGTATTTTAAGTAACTCAAATTAATATTTGTTAGTTTAAAAATTTAATAATTTACACCTAGACTCATATATTTACATAATGGCGTAACTCTTGACTGTTGGCCGTTTTGTTCAATAATTTGCACGGACTGTTTCGTTGCTAAACGAATATGGACAATTAATAGTGATATTTGTCGTAAGGCTTTTTGACATAAATAGGCAAGTAGTTTTAAATGTATTATACACATACAACAACAAGACTCACTTTAGCCAAATAAGTTTTTAGTATATTTATTTGACAAAAAACTTACAAAAAAAGGATTTAATGTATTCACTTCTCTAGATTAGACACTTGCATGTTCTTCGTTTATGTTTTTTTTTGTCGTTACTATTTCAGTTACGTAACAGATATGAATGGTTAAGCGTTGCTCACATTGTCGTGAACCTCACCGAACATCACTAGTTTAAGATGGATTACTGTTTAATAATGCTTCAGAATTTGCATCAGTTCAAATTTATTAGCAATTTTTTGCATTCTGTATGCCGATACTGCAATAAGGCTAGGTATTTACTTTATTTTCACTTGTGAGTTCTAGTCTAAACGTTTAGGTGTGGGTTAGCCCGCACCTAAACTTTTAGTTTCCGATCCGAGTGAGGAATTAGAGAGATTACCTACACCACACACTTGTGCTCTATGTGTCCCGTGCAGATGATTAGTCTTTGTTGAATCTGGGCGTCCTGGCCTAAACTTGACCAGCACAAAAAATGACCTTAGGCTTTTTATTCGTCTCAGAAATTACTTACATATCAACGAAATGCCTTCTCTGAACCTAGATTTGACGAGAGGCTCGCTTTGCGTATTAAAGTTGCACAAAACATTCCCATAACGATTCGCCCCTTTTACGCATCTCCCCGTCAGGAACCGTCCAGAGTCGAGGTTCGAACCCCAAAGCGGGTGCCCTCCGCCGCGGGTACTTAGTTTGTAGTCATATTTGCTAGATAGCTTGAGCCCTCGCTCGCCTCTATAGTACGGTGACGCAGTAAAAGCCTCCTGAACTAACTGTAAACGTCACTAAAAAAACATTTTGAACTACAGGTGTGAAACCCGTAGTTCAAAATTTTGCTTACGTCAATCTAGCATCACACCGCGCCTTAACGATGCCTATTCTTTTCATAAAATATAAAGCCTGTTTTTTTTTAAACTCTGTAATTATGAATTTTTAAAACTAATTTCATGTAGGTACCTATAATTTAATATTTCTAAATCAGAATGATGTTTAAAGTTCTATTATTTGGTCCAACCACTGAGATCCCTTTCAAATGATATAATTATAGAGCGGAGTGGGAGCCAAAGAGCCACTATTATTCTATTCCCTTCAAATTATTGTACGCATCCATTGAAAGAAATGGGTAGATGCATACCTAAGAAAATCAGAACGAGGATTAAGTAGTTGTCTCATACCTAGGATGACTTATGTTCTTAGAGTTTTCACTGAAATCAGTTGCTTTAGAGCTCAATTTCGCGTGTTTTATTTAACGCAGTTGGACGATATTGACTCTTCACCGTCGGTCAAATAATGTAACCATGTTCCGCCAATGAATGATGTGATTTGTGTTCACGACTACAAAATAACTCTATTAAAGACCCATGCACATCGTATTGGTCGTTGAGAATACAATAAGCCCTGTGCTTGCTAATGCCACAACATGGTCCGGTTCCGATTTGCTGGTTATCGGTCCCAAGTCTCGCAACTTCATCTGCCATCTCATCCTCATGTACTCCTGAGTGTCCCGGTACCCATCTCAGCGTAAATATCGTATCCAAAGGTTTCTCTAACGTTGCCATTTATAGGGTTTGCCTTAGACCTTGACCGCAGTTAGGTGGTAGTTAGTACTCAGCAGGCGCTGCCTGACTTCCTCCTATATCCCTTAGTCGCCTAAATTTTTACTTGTAACCAGTGGTATCACGAGTTCAAGTAAAGCGGTGGTTGCTCGTCACAATGACAACACTAAATCTTTAGTCATTAACAGTCCCTCTTAGATCTTTACCTGCCTCTATCATTCGAACTGTACATTCAAAAATTACTTGGCTGGTATTTTTATGCGTCACAATCTCGTCACAATCCGCCTGATTAGCAAGCAGCTCCCTATCTCGTTTGCCCGAACGTTCTGATGTACATTATTTGAAAGTCAACTTATTACTTCAATAAATTTAACATTAATGAAATACTGATTTGTTCTACAAGAAATAATTTGATCCCAAAATACGGTTTGACATGACAAGATCCGATGATAATGACGTTGTTACCGATATTCGGTCAGGTCATCAGCAGGTAAGTCTATAATAGGGACTGTCGCCACATAATCGTCGTGTCCTGAGATAAGGCCATTTTGTTGACGGCGACAAATGCAGCGAGATGAAAGGTTGTAAAGGAAACATCAGTGTGGTCGAAATGCTTAGTGACTCAATTTGAGTACCTACGTAAAGAGGACATCTTGCTATTAGGTGATTATTTACAAATACCCGATAAATAATCGGCCACAATGATGTTACGAATATAAAAAGAAACAGTTTGTTTATCGAAATTGAATATCAAAAAGTAACTCTTACGGTAACACTGGTTGTATTTCTTTTAGTTGTGTCTGTATAATTGATTCAGTAGGGATTTTGCAAAATGTAGAGATTAGTATTATAAAAAAATCTATACACTTTGTCTTCGGGGTACTTAAGGTTCAATAATATGGCATTGCTATCGTCTCTCTGGGAAACAGGTGCAAGTCTATGTACATATGTATATATTTTATTATAGAAAACCTATATTCTGTGAGAATTAATTTCTTGTTCAAACAACGAAAATAAGTAAAGTTTATGTATCTTAATCGTTGTTGGCCGGCGTCCAGTGAAAGACATAACTTATACGGCTCTATAGCTGATCTAAGCAGCATATTGGCTGTTTAATGTAGCCGCCGGCTACTGAGAAATGGCCCGGCGGGCAGGGCGTGCCCAATCGAGGACCCATCAATCTACCACACTATAAAGACATTAGGTCGACAGACATTTTCGTTGTGCGATTAGTCAGGAATTCGTTTCCGCTTGTTTTTTTACATATCCTCCTTCACATTTTTCACCGCCGTTAGTTTTATTCTGTACTAGCTGTGCCCCGTCGTTTTACCCTCGTTAAATATTTTTATTTGTTATATATTTTTTTAATTCTTTTTTAATTTATTAATTCTAACTCCATACCAAATTTTATTAAAATCGTTCCAGCCATTTAGACGTGAAGAAGTAACAAACATACGTACTCACAAACTTTCGCCTTTATAATATTAGTGTGATCATCTACACTAAATCCATAATCAATATTTAATATAATTATATAAATAATTAATATAAATATACATATCATCTAAAATCGTAAATAAGTCGGTCGCACAAACGCTTTCCTTTTGTTTTGTTGCAAAAACATATTATAAAAATTACACAATGAGAATTTTCCGTTGAATAAATCATGTATTTTAAGATGAATGCAGGTGTCGCTTATGAATTAGAATGGTATGTATTGTAAACCATTAACAAATAAATTTCAATGCATGTAAATTCACACCACAAGAAAAACTTCCTTGCGGAACTCACGCCTATAATTATCGGCAATAGAAACATTTAATGGTAATAAACTTGCGGCTAAAATGCATTTATGCCTCTCAATGAGAAGGTTTGACATGTATTACAAGTTACAGTATTTTTATTGCAGTTGTAACAAAATATTGCTTGTAAAATTATAAGCCTTTAATACTTAAAGCGGACAGTCGTGCATTTAAATTTTCGGAGTACAAAGTGAGTCAATAAAGTCGGTTGTTCTGTCGAAGTACAAAATTAAGTCATTATACGGAACGACAAGTATTATTTAATTAATGCGTGGTGAAACAATACAATGGGTCGATTGTTCCGCCAGACCTCAGTGGGACTCGTCGCCCGCGCCGCCAACCGCCCACAGCTCTCACGACACTCGGCTTTGGACAAAATCTGTATTTATAATATATACGAGATACTTAAAGACAAATATTATAACTGTCCAATTAATTAAATTAACAAAAAAATTTGTATGACAAGTTTCTGATGGTGTTTGTGACGGTTAGGTTAAACTAACTTTAGATAAATATTAATGTTTTAAACTTTCGCGATTTGTACACATTTTTATATACTGTGGACACGGGTCTCAATCGAGATAAGTATTTAGGTAAATCATTACCTTGGTTACCCGACGTTTCGGCATCGATTGCACCAGCCGTGGTCACGGGTCGACCGGTGTGGCTCGGCAGCGTTGTCTCCGTGAAGCTCGGGTTTCGGTATCTACCCTCGCATGTTCTTGATATTTTTATTTTACGAAACTGTCGGTACACTCGACACTAATAACATACATAAATAATCCAGCTACAATGATATATTATATATTACTATCAGAATCAGACATAGGCCTCTAACTTATAACCCTCTTTATCGTGTCGGGGGCTAGTTATAGATAGGCGATATGGCATCCAATGCCAGTATAACTGATACATAAAAATGCAGCAATGAGAACTAAAACTATTATTATGTTGTTAGTATGATGTTCGTGATTATTTATTACATGATTATACGATTTCTGGTGTAAAATTAATACATTTTGAATGACCGAACATTGCTCTGCTTTTGTAAAATTTTATATCGATTAACTTATAAAATATTTTCCTTATTTTCTCAATGAAATAACGTTGAAAATGTTGTTAACAATACTAAGTTTAATAAATAAATTAACAATACTGTTATTCGTTACAATGTTTCAATAGCTTTTCAATTTTATAATAAAATTATCAAGTCGACACCAAAAATTAAATGCAAGAACTATTTGAAATTATAATTATGGTATTGTATGTTTTGTCTTAGATGTGGTAGGTGTTGTATCACGGTGCGGCTTTCCAGCGGGGACGCGTCGCGTCTCTATGCCAACGGGTTGTTCGGCCATCTTGCTTAGCTTTTTGTGCCGTCGACCACCCAACACGAACTCGCTACATAATTTTATTGTACAATAAACAAATTTATTGCTCCATATGGCTATTTGTGTTTTTATTTATAAGGGTTTTTGTTAACAACCGAAAGAGATGTTTGTAATGTTTCGCGGGTAATTGCATTTTAAAGTTGTAGTAAAGCTGCTATGGTTGTAACCATGACCCTTCATAATATGCGTAATAAATTTACTGTCGCTCAACTTTACGACTTTGGGCAGGATTAAACGAGAAGTAAAAGTGGATCTCTGCACTTCGTTCTAAGAAAGTATGCTCATTTTGGGGACAACATTTGGTCTGCAAAAGAGTACACGGCCCGCATGATACCGTAGCTGGCAGACGCTTGCGATACCGTTGCTATCACATGCACGATGCTTATTATCCCCAATATGATCTGGGAACCTTACTAGTACATTTATTTTTGACTGCCATGAGAGAACGTAAAGCCATCGGTCCCGTATGTGACCTCTTTCTAGTCATGCAAGCGGATCATGAGAGTTATGAAATAGAAATTCTCCCTGTGTTTACGCACACGCTTGTGCACCATAACGGGTCCTGTGCACATGGCTACCCTCCATTGAGACTGGCTAGGTCAAAATTCGACCAGGAGAACATTATTTTTTATTTTATTAGTACGGTTGTTATGGTATTATTATTTTTATCGATATATGTATTTTATAAGTCTTGATGATGTATGACCGAAATATATATATATATATAATCCTGGGCGACGAAGCTTCGCTCTTCTTGTTTGGTTTGTTGCATTATGTAGTCCTGTGTATTTTGCAGCTCGCGTACTGCAAGTTGTATAACTTAAAAACGTGGGTAGATGAAGATCCTTAAGTATCCTATACTAATACGCACTAGCTGCGCTCCTCAACGTTACCCGCGTAACAACCATTGTAGCTTATATGTATGCTTATAAGTAAAAGCTATTTTCATTTCAAATTATATGCGTCATAAATCTGTTTAGCCATTTTAACGTGTCGGAGAAGGACAATTATACCTACTCGTATATACTATCTCATAAAAAACAAACTCCTGTTTATGTTTTGATTGTATTTCCTCTAAACATGTTTGATGCATGCCTTTACCTTATTCCATCCGTATTCGATTTAACCCTTATATGATATATCCGTATGTCCATTATTCATTCGTTTTAGCTCTTATGACAACACTATAGAGTTCATAATGAGGTGGTAACATTTAAGTCCACAACATAAAGATGTTATGAATCATTCCAATGCGTCAGGTATAAAAAATATATAATAAATACTGAACATTATAAACCACAGCATAGAACTAATTAAAAAAAAACATTTATGTCGAGGTCTATTTGTTAGCCACAAGAGTTCCCGTATCTTTAATGGAATCAGTCCATTGATGTAGAATGTTGAAAGTTAATGCACTTGTATGGCACGTGTCATGCTTACTAATTCGCTTCCTGCCATAAAGACATTGTTTTCGTGATTCGGCCTTAAAATCAATTAATTTTCTGAAATTAAATTTTCAAGTAAGTGCCTGATTAACCTACACATAATATTTCATATTCGTGGAGACCTATAAACGGCTAACTGCTGTGTATACCTAATCTATTAAGTTATTGTAAGCTCTTGGTCTTCCTAATAATGTTAAATAAATAAAATAAAAATACCAAGAAGCGAGCCTTTTCCCTTTTTAAAGGGTGGCAACGATCTTGTTTCCATCACTTACCATCTGGTGACCCTGCTTTTTGCAGGCCTCCTCCAAAGATCTCCACAATTGCCGATATTGCTCTATCATCCAGCGACTTCCAGCGACCCTCACAAGATCATCGGGCAATTTTGTACGGGGCCTGCCCTCGCTGCGTCTTCCGGTTCGTGGGCGCCACTCAAGAACCTTTGTGCGTCAGCGGCCTTCGGCTCTACGGGTTATGTGCCCTGCCCACTGCCCACTCATTATGCCCTGCCCAGTATTATAAAAAAATATGAGTACCTAATACTGCTTTACGTCTCACTCAGACTATTGGGAGGTCACGTAGTAACGAATCCTGCCGTATGTTGCTGTAGTAACAAGCAGGTTAACCGAAGTGCCATGTGTATCAGGAACAGCTACCTAACTCATATTGACATAGTCTTTAAGTTGAAACCTGCTTTTCTAATAATCAAGGCCCTGGCATGTTATTCAATTTTTAATTTATTTATTTAAATTTTTAAAGTAAAAAAAGAGCATCTCTCCCTGAACAACCAGAGATTTTATTAATCTATCCTGTCAGCCGAATGACTTCCACTGCTGCACAAATGCCTCTCCAAATGATTGCCAGAATGCAGTTGTGTCCATCATTTGGTTGGAGGGATAAGCCATAACCGCCACGCTTGGTTGGTGATCCCAATATGATGGTCGTAATACACAGAGAGACGCTGCTGCCCGTTCTCTGGGAAATAATTGTTTTATTGATCACCTGCTTCTAATTTATTGACCTTCTAGGTCACCGTAGCCTAGTTGGTAGTGCTCCTGCCTACGAAGCTGGTGGTCCTGGGTTCGAATCCCGGTAAGTGCAAATATTTGTGTGATGAGCACGAACATTTGTTTCTGAGTCATGGATGTTTTCTATGTTTTAAGTATTTATCTATCTATATAAGTATGTATATCGTGTCCTGGTACCCATAGTACAAGCTTTGCTTAGTTTGGGGCTAGGATGATCTGTGTGACATTGTCGCTAGAAAAAAAAAATACACTGTCTGGACGTCCAGTTACCAGAAATAACTTAAATATAACCAACATAGACATAGATATGTATATCTTAGAATTATACCAGGATGTCATCTCCCAATAATCTAATGTCCCGTATAAAATGCTTTAGTAACCAGGGGGTTAACTTATGACAATCGTTACCGGCCTTTAAAAGTCTTATTGAATCTGACAGCTTCTTATTGGTCTAACCATTTAAGTTACTGGATCTCCATGACTCTTAAAGTTAGATTGGCAGCTGATTCAAAACGAAATGGAATAAATCAATGGAAATATGCCCTACAAAGCCTAAGTGTTTATATGTATGTGGTTAGAGTTAAACCCCTCATCATATATACACTCACATATGTGTACTCGATTAACTGAAACCTATGTATTTAGTATTTAAGTTAAGTTACTTGTAAAAAATATATTTTAAATTACTAACGCAAAAGTTTCTCTTCTTGAACGTGGGCGCTAATGGCTGCGAAGCAATTTATTTCAAAGCTATTGTAGCCGTCAAAGGATATTATTTTATATTATTTTCTTTATGATTCAATAACAATAAAAAGAAAATATATATGGGATTTAAAATTTAAATTGGAAACCAAAAACAGCCCACAAACATAGTCTTGATAATGTTTAGCATTTGCGCATTGCTAGATTTAAATTTTATCGTCAATCGCGTTCAAAATATGCGAATTCTATTTGGCTTCTAACCCCACAAAGGCGTAATATAAACATGGCGCAATTATCTTAATAATTAATAGGCAATTACTGGTAAGTTTGTTTTATCTTAAGCATTGCTTCGTAATTGTTACTGTCTAACAATTACGAAGCAATGCTTAAGATAAAACAAACTTACCTTATTTACTCTATAACAATTACTAAGGAATGTGTCGTATACCTTAAAGAGTTATTGTCATCATGACTGGCGGTATCCCAACTTGCAATACAATAAAACCTTAGTCCAGTATAAGCACAAACAAACAGGACCAAAAACCTACATATAATGGATGCTATGTTTACAAGTAAAAGTACATATTTAACGTATTTTAAGCTCCCTTTACTTAATACAATGTAAGCGAGAACCAGCCGATCTGGTTCTGGACCGGAACCATTAAAATCTTAATCAAAACCTATTAACATCTGAACTGACATCGTAAACATGAACAACAACAATAATTGTTGGTACAATACACAGTACTTATAATTTTGTTAGTACGGTCAGAAAGAGAGGAAGCCGCTACTAATGCTTAATCTGATACTCTGAAGCTTGTTTATAGCTGATTAGTACATAGTGGGTACTAAAAATCTTTTCTTCGAGACTGTCTTAATCAATGACCACATATTTCTTTATAATATTCGGACATTATTATGAAATTGCTTTTTTAATTATACAATATCAATATCAATTTGTATGAGCGTATTGTAGGGATACTGTGTGAGTCAGCTAGGGAATCTAAAATGACTTTTGTTGGGAAACCGAGGCGGGGTAAGCGTGTCTGTGGGTGGAATGAATATGTTCGATCTGCTCACTGTGAGGCTAGGTGTAGTTTCCAGGCCTGGATAATGGAAAATCGTCCTTCATCAGGCCCTTCTTATGATGAAATGCACGAGAAACGAAAAATTTTTAAAAGCAGATTAAAGTTTTGTCAAAATAATGCTGAGCAAATTGCTATGAATAAGTTAGCCACACAACTCGCTAATAAAGATTTTGGTAAATTCTGGAAGTCAACCGCAAAATTTGAAACAAAGCCTAATCTCTCAGCATGTGTAGATGGCATAAGTGACGCGGCGGGCATTGCGAATATGTTCAAAGAACATTTTAGAATTAAATCCCCACTCGGTCCCTCAACTGAGGTGATCACTCCTGAGTCCGGCTGTCGTGGAGAGATTCCTCTGATACGTTTCTCAGCTAAACAAGTAAGCAAAGTCATATATAATATGAGCCGAGGAAAATCTCCAGGACATGACGAGCTCAGCATTGAGCACCTAAAACATGCGGGTGTCCATTTGTCGCGTGTCCTATCTATGTTCTTCACAATGTGTATTAGCCACGCGTACTTACCTGCTGATCTTATGAAGACCATCATAATTCCCATTGTGAAGAACAGGACTGGTGATATATCGGACAAGGGCAATTATCGTCCTATTTCACTGGCAACGGTAATAGCGAAGGTGTTGGACAGAGTGCTTGATTCTTGCTTAAATAACTACATACATCTTCATGATGCACAGTTCGGGTTTTCATCCTGGACTATCCACCGAAAGCGCAATTTTAAGTCTCAAGCATACTGTTCAATATTATTTAGATCGCAAAACGCCGGTGTATGCCTGTTTCCTCGACCTCTCCAAGGCGTTTGACCTAGTTTCTTATGATGTGCTATGGGGAAAAATGAGAGACAGGGGTATACCGACTGAGATTTGCCGAGTTTTTCAGTATTGGTACGGAAACCAAACCAACCATGTGAAGTGGGACGGTACACTCTCTGATCCGTATAGGTTGGAGTGCGGAGTGAGGCAGGGTGGTCTCTCGTCTCCTAGGCTCTTCAACCTATACGTGAATGAGCTCGTAGCCGGACTTAGCAGCATGCGTGTCGGATGCAGCGTTGGTGGAGTTAGTGTAAACAACATCAGCTATGCAGACGATATGGTGCTCTTGGGACCGACTGTGAATTCAATTGGAGAGTTACTTAGGTTATGTGAGGCCTATGCTGACTCGCACGGTCTCCTGTATAATGTAAAAAAGTGTGAATATATGATCTTTGAGGTCGGTGGCAAGCGTCTATGGAATGGACCCGATCTACTTTTGAACGGTTCAATAATTAACAGGGTATCCACCATTAAATACCTAGGGCACTTTCTTGCTGACGACCTCAAGGACAATTTGGACATTGAGAGGGAACGGAGGGCTCTGGCGGTCCGGAGCAACATGTTGGCCCGTAGGTTTGCGCGATGTACAGACCAAGTTAAGATCACCCTGTTTAAGGCATACTGTCAGAGTCTGTACACGGGCAATCTATGGTTCAACTACAACAAGGGAACGCTAGATGTCCTCCGCGTCCAGTATAATAATGCTTTCAGAATGCTATTGAGACTGCCTCGTTACTGTAGTGCGTCGGAAATGTTTGCGCAAGCTCGTACCGACGATTTTCATGCGATTATACGCAAAAAAACAGCATCTCTTGTGCGAAGAGTGAGAGACAGTCAGAATAGCATTCTGAAAATTATAGCCGAGAACCACAAGTCGTCAATTATTTGCCGTTTTGTAAGGTTAATTGTAAATACTAACACTAGAAAATAAGTTATTTTTATGTTACTAACACTCTATGGATTTATTTGTCCGCAATAAAATTATACAATACAATACAATACAATATTTCAATGGAGAGGGCTATGCTCGGAGTTTCCCTGCGGGATCGAATCAGATATGACGAAATCTGCGGGCAAACCAAAGTCACCGACATAGCCCGAAGAATTGCAAAACTGAAGTGGCATCGGGGGGGTCACATAGCACGTAGAACCGATGGCGACCACAAACCGGAAGACGCAGCATAGCCAATCTCCCTACAAGATGGACAGCTGGAAACTACTTGATGCGAATTGCGCAAGAACGGCTATTGTGGAGATCTTTGGGGGAGGCCTTGTCCAGCAGTAGACGTCTTTCGGGTGATATGATGAATATTTTACTAGAAGTTTTGGCCAATATTGGCGATGAAAACGTTTGCCATTTTAATAGAATTCATTGATGATTCTATAAAAAATATGAGGGCTGAAATTTAAATTTCCTTATTGGATACGTGATTGTAGCCTTGTAAAATTAAAAAAAATTAAGTACCTGCTTGGAGCACGGATGCGGATGACGAAGTGTTTCCAATCGTAGTCGTTCAATTGTGCAGAGTGTAGACGAGGCTTATCAAAAGAAGGAATAATATATAATAATATAATTTTTGATTTCTCCTCACAACGACAAGCTTATTCTAGGTATATTAAATTAGCTATAAAATAAAATATTTGTATAGTTTTTTGCAATGTGAGAAGCTGGTGTCTGTGTTAGGCGAATAAGGCTTGTATTACAAATCACCAGGTCCCCATCCCACGGAAGAACAAAGAGTTTTTGTTACAAAAATATAATAAATAAACGAAAACAATTGAAAATTCTAGACTATTTGATAGCGAGCTAATTGATCATCATTAGAAATTCTCTGCAATACACCTCTGCAGTATTTGTAATGCTATGCCTAAAGAACCTGTAAATAATGCCGGCACAGGTCCAAGCATTTTCTTTTGACTTAATTTGCACTTCGTACATGGTTTGCGCTATGTCCAACCAATACGATAAACGTGTTCGAATGTCATACAGAATCTCTTTTTTATCAGAAGTGACATGCCGATTCAGAATCCTCTCTTTTTGTGACAACAAGTTATGGCAAGTTTGATGCGATTTTACTGTAGTTGTTCAGTGAGTTCATATGGTAGGTACAGAGGCCAGCACATCAAGCTACCCCAATCTGTCAAATTTTTCCAATTGAAAGTGAACCTTATGCTTATGTGATAAAGTTGAAAATTGGGGTAGCTGGATGTAGTGGCGTCTGTACAATCTTTGTAAGCGTTCTTATTTTTACAATTTTGCGTAAGTTGACTGATATCGTTTTGTTACTTATGTTAAAGGCTGGTACTATTTAAGACATAGCATAAGTTGTATTTATTTAAGCATAATATCCATTAGATAAGCTGTAAAACTATGAAATATCAAAACATATCAAAATATCGAAACCAAATTGCTGAAATCACTAGAATTGATATAAAAATGAAAACTAAAATACCATATATCCGCAGATGGTGTAGACTTCTTCATGATTTTCCCCAGGGTAGTATCCTAGGACCATAATTTTTTATAATTTATATAAATTACCTTCCAAATGTTACACGTTACCCTTCTATCCCGTTCCCAGAAGACTCTACGGTTACAATACATTGTAACGAAATAAGTGCTTATGAGTAAAATATTAACAACACCCTAATCTCAATTGTTGAGTGATTAGACGCCAACAATTTAAAAGCTAATAAGAAAACCAAGTTAGAAAATTTATGTCAACGTACTAACATCCCAGACATAAACATTGAATCAACCAAATTGAAACAAGGAAGCTTCAAATTAAGCCAGTAGCAAAAAGAGTTCATAACTTTTCATTTATCTGATAGTATACCTTGAAATGGTGGCATCAATCATGAAAGCTAAATAAAATGCATTAGGGCTATTATGCGACTTAAATTAAATATATTGAGAGGTGTCAAATCTTTATTCCCAAAGATAAGATACTAGCTGTGCCCCGCGGTTTTACCCGTTATTACATTAATTATAATCATCACATTATATTGACTTTATTTTGCTAATTTTGACATTACTTGTTTACTGCTTTCTTTAATTAATTGTTATTTAAATGCAATTTAATGCGTACCTACGCTTAAAATACCGATTCTTATATGCTAATTATTATGTAATAATTATTTTGATGTAATGTCGGTACTTATTGTTTACATCACGTAAACAATAAGTACCGACATTATAACAACTTTTATATTTTTTATCTGTATTCTGAAAATAAGAATAATTATGGTTATAAAAGAAATAACTTTTTTCAAATTTATAAATATAAGCATTTTCTTTTACGTAGATACTATTGCGTACTCAAGTCCGACCCTGCATGGAGTACTGCTCTCATCTTTGAGATGACTCTGCAAAATATCAGCTGGACTCTTTGGATTCAATAGACAGACGCGCTCGCAGGATAATCGATGACAGAGACCTAACAAATAAAAAGCTGCAAAGCTTGGATCATAGGCGTCAGGTTGCAAGCTTATCGGTTTTCTATAAGCTATTTCATGGAGAATGCGTTCAAGACCTCCATGATCTTATCCCTTCTTCTCCCTTTTTTCATCGGACTACTAGGCGTCGGGAGGGCTTTCACCGCTTTGTTGTTGCTTTCCCATTCTGCCGTACGAAGTGCTTTGCTTCCTCCTTTATCATACGCACGGCTAAGCGGTGGAACACCCTCCCGAACGACGTGTTTCCAGACTCATACAACATGGGTTTATTCAAGGCTAGAGTGAACAGGCATATTATGGGTACGCGCGGTCCATCTGCGACCACATCTTCACTTACCATCAGGTGAGATCGTGGTCAAGCGCAAACCCATTCAGCATAAAAAAAAACTACTAGTACTATTACGTAGTCAAATCAGTAAATTTATCTTTCAATCTACCAACGGGATGGGCGCTATTGAGGGTGTATATTGATAGATATTATATTTGAATCACTTAATAAGTATAAATGCAAATTTATTTTAGCCATTCCAGCTTCCATCCGCAACTTTACGCGTAAAAATCCCCGCTGTAAATAATGTGTTAATGAGTGACTATTTAAAATAGCTATCCTATTTCTTATTTAGTACTAAGGTCTTCCTTTTTTACCCTTTTATCAGGAACGCGTAGACCCATTACGTGTGGATATTTATTAAATTAATATTACATACTCTGGCTGGCAGTCCCTGGGAGCAATAAATCCCTATATCACAAAACGGTTTATAAGATTACGACTCACTGGAATTAAAGTACACCAGACTCAGAACTGCTAAATGTGAACAATTAACAAACAACACACTTTCGGAATAATAATATTACTGTGGATCCAATATTTTATGTTATACAAAGTGCTTCGGGCCGAATTTTAGCTATGGCGGCCAATCTCAACGGAGACTACCCAAATATGAAGCCTATATGATAGTACAAGAGTATGTACACTAGTACTCTGTATTTCCTCACGTTTGAACACGCCACCGTCGCGAGCGATGGGTCAGGGATTGGAAAGACAACTAGTGTTTACGTACTTCATGCACTTAAAGAGTCCCGCGACGAGCTCTGTGCGTGAGTCTTGACGTACACTGCACACTTCTCACTTGAAATGATCACGGTGTACTGCTTAAACACCCCTTACATTGTTCCAAATTTCAAACATTTTGTACGATTTTTTTCCTCTTTCAAGCTTCGCTAACGTTCCAACTAATTTGAAATTCTTCTATTCTTTTCTTTACCTATTTCTTTCAGAAAATTATCAAAAACAATCCCGACATGCTGTAAAAGCCACCAAAAACCGTTACTAGTACTGGAGATTCATGGGGATCTTCCTATCTCCCGCTTTGCTCTGGAGTGAAGGGGCACTACTTTTTTTCATCTCCTTGTTCCTTTCTGTTTAAATTCGTTGCGGGATCCAAGACAGTCGAAGCGATTCCCCGGGGCATGCCTGAGCCTCATCGTTCACTGTCATTTTACTGTCTTTCACGATCGATCCTGCCTTACTGGAGTTATATTGGTGGGCAAAAAGGGACTAGCGATATATATAATTTAAAACACGCTCTGCCTGCCAAAAGCTCGTGGTACGAGTTTTTGCTCCTCATTATCCTTACGGATCTAGGGTCGCAATATGGGCATTGATTAAAATAACTATCAGGGAGTACATGTTAAGGCATTATAAACATGCATTAACTATTAATTATGTTAGTAACAAAAAATAGAGACTGTACCATTAATGGGGAATATCAGTCGCGTCTACATTATGGATGCACTTCGGGAAGGTGTCCGCACGTTACCTCATAATTACAAGGACATAGAGAAGTAGAGTATATATGTAATCTATGTAGAGTGTTTAAGTAACTAGTGACAACTCTTAAAACTACTCCAGATGTATATATATAGTATATAGTTAAGAGTCTTTCGTGGCAACTAATAGAAAGCTGAAGTAAATGGTATGGCAGCCAGCAGATCACATGACGAGAAATCTATTAGAAATAGAATGAGCAGCCCCGAGGTCGTGGAAGGCCTAAAATACTATGGATCGGTAATCATTTAAAGACGCTCAATAACCACCAGAGACGCCTCAGAATACCAGCAGCCAACTCCAAGCAGTTGAGATAAGACTAGTCAGATAAGTAGACAGGAGAGACGTGCTGCCATTTTTCCGTACAACCAGATTCCCTATTATTTACGTTGGAGTTTAATATATGTTGAACACCCTTTATATTGATTAAATGCCCAAGCCGGTCCCCAATTTGCTGAGCGGCTACATGTCTTCAAATATTAATTAAGTGACAGTTTCACATAAAAAACCTAAAAATAATAATATTTTATAAAATTCCTATGAACACGTCAGTGCCCTTATAGATATATAAACTTAGTTGAATCGCTTGTTGCAGACAAATATTAAACGTCTGGTTCCCGATGAACTAATTATGAGCTTTGGCAACTTTGGTCCTTTTTAATTATAATACTATTTCATTGGTTCAGCACTATACATTCAAATACTTTTATATACGCCCAATATAATACCTAAACGGGGATAAAATCATTAAGAATGAAATGGTACAATACGTTTTTATATTTTATTCCACACCAGGAGAATCAAATGTGACGAGCTCAGTAAATAAATATTTTAATTCAAGTTTAATTAATTATGGCTGTGATAAATAAAAAAAAACTATAATAATAATATAATTTAGAAGGACAGTTTTTAATGTCCTAAAATGTCCCATACATATGGAGTTACTACAGCAAAGTGGCAGATGTAGTGAATTATAAGGACATTTAGATGCATGTCTGTAGCTGCGGAGCATAGAGACGTCAGGGGACCACCCACAGCGCTATAAGGCCTCACGTTACTGAGAATCCAGTTATCTTACTCAAGATATTATTAAAGTAACACTTACGACATTATTGTTATGATTTGTTAGAATTGGACAACTGATATTGTTGCGTTAGCTCTTAAGTTGCATGGAGGAATGCTCTTATGAGTACGACAGTTATAAATTGTAGTATGTGTTACTAAAACAGGTATAAAGCTTAAGTTCGCGAAATACTGACTTTTTATAGAAATTCAAGCAATGCGTTTGTGTATTATTTGATATTTACCAACTTGTTAAACAGATCAGTAAAAAGCCTCGCAGTGAAGGCTTTTTAAAGGACTTCAAAAAGGTATTTATACGAGTTTATTCGTTAACTTTGAATCGATGTAGATTTAATTAAATTACCAACGAATGTTCTCGCAAACGCACCATATTAATTACAATAAAATCGTAGGAAAGTCAAAACTGTACATTGAATATTTTTTAAAAGGATACTTGGGGCGTGATCTACAAGCGACATCAAAGACAAAAATGTAGTTTTTAGAATTTTTGTCTGTATGTCTGTATCAAAGCTAAACTCAAAAAGTACTGCATGGATTTACTTCAAATTTTGCATGAATATTACTAAGAGGTCGGGTCAACATATAGGCTACATATTATCACCCTATCACCTACGGGGGATGAGATTTGATAATTTATAAAGTTTAACGCGGGTAAAACCGCGGGGCACAGCTAGTATTAATTAAGTTAAAATATGTTGTCACCAAGCATATTTAGTAGATTTTTTGTATTTTTATCGGTATTTTGGTTTTTGATATTACTAAACGAATACTGTTCTATATAACCTCCGTGTGATCATCATCATCATATCAGCCGAAAGACGTCCACTGCTGGACAAAGGCCTCCCCCAAAGATCTCCACAATTGCCGGTCTTGCGCTATCCGCATCCAGCGATTTCCACCTCCGTATGATACAGCTGTGATATTCGCCAATCTTAATCTATGCACGAAACTGAACAATTTCAGAAAAATCATTCTAGATGAAATTTATAAAATTGCTTTCAACACAAAATAAATAGCCAAGTGCGAGTCCGAATGGCGCATAAAGTACCCACCGTTGAAGATTGTCAGTAATCAAGCGAAAAATATTAATTTATTTTTGTCTTTATAATATTTGTTGTTAAAACAGCAACAGCATATAATCTGTGAAATCTTTTCCGGCTCATAAGATACAGGCAGCTGACATATAGACGGACGGTGAGCGGAGGATTAATACGTTTCCGTTGGCGACTTTGGGTGTCACTCTCACTCAAAAAATATTCATACAACGACTTGGTTTTTGTTACTACCTAGTTGGCATAACACCGTATCATCCATAAATATTACATAACCTAATTTTCTTATGTAAATACATACTTATTTAGATAATTACACCCAGATTTAGAACAAACAGACACGTTTATGCACACAAATATCTGTCTTGGGTGGGAATCGAACCCACAACCACGACGATTTTAATTTGTTTATCTTGCTGGTACTACTTTTAAAAATGTTGCATGAGTACGAGTGGAGCATAACTAAACACAGCTACCTTATTTTAATATGACTAATATAAGACGCTATTTTATCCAACCAACGAACCATTAAATAATTTAAGAATCAGTTCGTCCCCGTAGTTGGAAAACTAAATAAGTCCCATTTTGGCGATTTTGACTTTTTCCTATTTTCAAAACACCTAATTCATGCCGCATATTTGAGCCTTACAAGCATTTTCATATCATATTCCGTTTCAAAGATATAGCCATTTTTGTCAGACAGGTCATGACAGATGGAATAATAAATATCTTCCGACAAACACATTTTTTTTAAAGGAAAAATAAATAACTCAGTATATAAATCAATAACTGTGTTCAATGACAAGATGAATGTCAAATAAGTTAAATAACTTGAGTTGTTGAATTTTTCCTCAACTTAAAAATTCTTTTACAAAACTAACTTAGTTCTAGGAAAACTAAATAACTCTATTTATTTAATTCTGCTATTCAGAATTCTGATATAACGTATCTAATTTATAAATATTTGATGTTATTTATTTCTTCTACAACAAGATAAAGATTAATTATAAGATGCTAGGCAAATAAAATTAAATAAATTAAGTTGTCATCAGAGAAAATCAGAGGGTCAAGTCCCATTTCCGGTAAAAAACAAATGCCACCTTCAACAGATGAAGAACCTTTTTATGATTCTGGATCTACATGGATTCCGGACACAGAAGAAGAACACAAAAATGAGACTTAGTTCTTTAATAGACATCAATATTTCATTGGATAAGAAGAAAAAAGGAGTAAAGAGATTTGAATGAATAAACCCCATTTTGTCGAGAGATTCTAAAGATGAAACAAGTAATATTATAACAACTCGAGCTATTATTGAAACCCTTATTGAACAAGTCTCACCGGTTTACCCTGAAAAAGAATCATGGAACACAATATTTCGCTGAGACAACAGATTCAGAAATAGAAACAGAAAAAAAGGAAATAGAAACCGGGGTGCTAAAAGCCCCTGGCAGACCGACATCCTCTGGCCCTGGCAACATATAACACTCGCATACTGCGGACTGACGAGAACTGAGCAGGTTACATTGGGATATCATAAGATTGTCTCAAGTCCGAAGAGAGGGGGAAGACACGATAATCCTAAAATCCGGGAACCTGCTCTATTTCCGGAACCTACGGCGACCAACTTTCCCAAGGTGGTGTCACCTTGGCACAAACACTTGGGACTACGTAGTGAAAATCGAGAGTGTGTTGACTGGGGTGGCATAACTTATTCTCAGAATTACCAAGCGGTATTCGTTGAAGGTGATACAGGAATGCCCGCCGACTTCGACGAACTCCAACGATGAGGTTGAGGATATATCAAGAGCCATAAATAGCTCTAAAAACGTTTTCACTGTGGTCATTTGTGGACTTTGACGCGAAGCTGGGCAAACGATTCGGTAATCGGCTGAGAGTGGGGCAATTTGGAACTGGAGACCGGAACCCCCGGGGCCAAATGTTGGCCGACTTCATGGAGAAGGAAGAACTCTTAATGATGAATTCCTTATTCAGAAAGTCGGATCACCGCAAATGGACCTGGGTGAACCCCGATGGTAAAACTAAAAATGAGATAGACTTTATCTTGTCGATGAGACGACAGATGTTCAATGCGGATAAAACCGGCAGCGATCACAGACTGGTGAGAGGCTCATTGAACCTTAATGTCAAGTTGCAGAGGTCCTGACTGATAAAGTCTACGCTCCGATCTTTACCTATGCACGTCCAAAACCCGGAACCATTTCAGCTCTAATTGCAAAACCGTTTCGAATGCCTAGCACTAGGTAATCTAATCTTATAGGTACTTTACAAACATATAATACAGAACAACTATTTATGGGTCACACAAATAGCTGTCCAGCGCGGGATTCAGACCCGCGACACGAAGCGGCGAGGCGACTGTCACAGCCTACACGCCACACATGCAGTCAAGTGAACTCATACTACGACAAGCTTGTAGAAGCTGTCCATACGGCTGGGTCTAAATTCTTCAAGGCCCGCCGTACAAACAGAACTAAAAAGATCTCTGATTTTACCCTGCAACTTATGGAAGAAAGACGGATAATGGTTCTGAACTCCTGACATGCTACCAGATACCGGCGGCGGCTCAACAGACAGATCTCAAAGTCTTTGACTTGCCACACGCGTCAATTTAATACAATTAGTATTAAAGAGACCATCGAGCGGACAAAAGGCTCTAAAGTGCCTCGAATCCCAGAGCACGACTAACCCGTCATTACACCGAAGACATACTGGAAGTCAATCTGTATGAAATTAGAATGGCTCTCAGACAACTTAAGAACAATAAGGCGCTTGGTGAGGATGTAGTTACAGCAGAGCTTCTGAAGGCGGGTGGTACACCAATCCTATGGGCCCATCAGAACTTATTTAACTCCGTCGTACTAGATGGTCAAACTAACAACAACTCTACAAGCATGGCACAGAAGTGTGGTGGTACTCTTCTTCAAAAAAGGCGACAAAACCCTATTGAAGAATTATAGACCGACACTGCTGAGCCATGTTTGCCGAACAAACTGGTTTCCGAAAGGCTTTAGCACCATAGACTACATACATACGCTGGGGCAAGTTGTGTAGAAGACCGAAAAGTATAACAAGCCACTGTGTTTAGCGTTTGTGGACTATGAGAAAGCCTTTGATTCTATCGAAACCTGGGCCGTGCTCCAAAAGTGCTAAATTGACTACCGGTAAATCGAGGTGTTAAAGTGTTTGTATGAAAACGCCACTATGTCAGTGCGACACGGCTGGGCAGCGTTCGGGAAGCTACGTAACATTTTCTCTTCCAAAATACCGCAGTTTCTCATATCGAAAGTCTTCGACCAGTGTGTGTTGCCAGTGATGACTTACGGAACAGAGACGTGGTCGCTCACTATGGGCCTTATTAGAAGGCTTAAGGTCACCCAAAGAGCAATGGAGAGGGCTATGCTCGGAGTTTCCCTGCGGGATCGAATCAGAAGTTTCAAAATCCGCAGGCGAACCAAAGTCACCGACATAGCCCGAAGAATTGCAAAACTGAAGTGGCAGTGGGCGGGGCACATAGTTTGTAGACCCGACTGCCGTTGGGGCAAAAAGGTTCTCAAGAGGCGACCACGAACTGGAAGAGGGGAGAGCGTGGGTAGGCCCCCTTCAAGATGGGCCGATGATCTTGTGCGGGTCGCTGGAAGGCGCTGGGTGCGAATAGCGCAAGACCGGCAATTGTGGAGTTCGGCTGATATGATGATGTTTATTTTTTAAGTTTGTGGCATGATAAGTATCTGATAACAATACACCTTTTCTAAACTTTTCTATTTATTCCTTAATATAACTTTATTAATTGACTAATACAGCGTTTATTTCATATGAGACCAACAAAAGTCAAAAAAAATATCAAAGTAATAATAACATACAAAGCCACTAAATTTTACATTTGAAAATATTTCGAGTATGATAAATTCAATAACTGCACTTATTCCACCAAATTTTACTCTACCAAATGTATTTAGCTTGTAGGAAAACTAATTAAATAGCCGAAATAAGTAGCTAAATGCAGTAACGTTATAAAAACAGTTGTGGCAAAATTAAACAACTTGATTTTTTATTTGGTATTTAGTTATAGTTAAAGATAGAGTTCAGTTTGTTAAAGCATAATGTTAAAGGTTATCAGGTCCACAAAATATAAAATTGCCGACGGCAAAATTGTCTCACATTTTCTTACAAATGTACATTAACTAAAAAAAAAACACTAAATCGCGTTTATCTCAGAACTACAAAATCAGAGTTATTTAGTTTTCCAACTACGGGGACGAGTTGTCTTTATACTTATAAAAACGTCATATAATTTTATTACAGTATTGTAGTACATGTACGCCTTAAAAAGCTATAAAAAAAGTTTGCAGTTAGTTACTACGAATTTGCGTAACGAGCTACGACCGCGCGTATCCATTGTACCTAGCTGCTACGCTTGCTACGAGCGTTACGTAACGTTCAGGTAGAACAAATTGTTTAATTCGGTCTATCGTTCTAAGTCGGCAATTTATCCAATTAGACGGTCGGAAAGACCACCCACAGCGGTCCGCTATTAAACATAAATTATAAATAATTTGGTAAAGTTTATTTTGGCTCACGGCCGGTGATTGCGGCGGCGCGGCGAGTGGATCAACCGCTCTTAGGCGCTTAGTATATATTTGTTTAATTTGTTCTAAGTTTGAGTTTTATTGCTCTAAAGATGCTACAATAATTTTGAATTGTATAAATAAACACAGATGATTGTATCTTATATAGGATTTAATGTTTTTCTATAGATAGCAAATGCATGCGTTTAGTTTAGTTTAAATTCTCAGTTAATACCTACGTACAGTGTGTTAAGTTAAATGTAAATATAGTGTCAGCTTACGGTCTGTCTATAGATGGGTGAACGCCAATTTGGTTTATTATCTCTTTAACTTTTTCTTCAGAGTGCACTTTAAGATTTAAGCTTTCGGTCCCGGATATTGTCATTAGACAAGATTCGATAATCCTTGCCAAAGACCTACTGGGCGGTTTGAACATCTCTGGCTCTACCTACTTTATACACAATTGAAGGTTTTAATACAATGCAATAGCGTATAACTAAAATACCAGAGTATTCGAATTCGTCATATTATTGTTTAATTAGGATGAGGTAATTATTTCTATACTTAGTGACGAATTTATTTTTTGGCAAATGAGCAACTAATTGTAGAAATAAACAATCATAATTATCGATGTTCTTTGTATCAATCCATTAATGAATTAATTGTCCCATTTGTTAGTATAAGTTTTAGCCTAATATAGTTTAAGTAACATTTTGTAGTATTAAAGTGATCTAAATAACCATCGTATAAAAGTACTATGCTAAACCGAGCTGTTCTTGCACCTTGCTTTTTCTGTATATAATACTCATATCTATACTAATATTATAAAGAGGTCACGTTTGTGTGTTTGTGACGTTGTAAGGGGTAATCTCTTGATCTACTGAACTGATTTTCAAACTTATTTCACCAATAGACAGCAACGTTCTTGTGGAGTGTCATAGGTTACGAAAAATTCCAAAATTAATAACACGTCTTTACATAAACTTGAATAATGTAATCCAAGTTGCGGGCCAAACGGGTAGGGACAAAATATTTATAACGCGGAACGAAGTCCGCGAGCACTGCTAGTATTGCTATAATTCTGTAAAACTATAATTATATATTAAAGTTAAGCTTTTCGTTTTTTATACGTATAAAATCTAAGAAATTTACACGGCTGTTAACTTAAGCAACGCTTAATGCCGACATCTTGCTAGGATTCAGTTTAAAGGTTCCCTTTTTAGGGTTTCCTTTTTTGGGTTCCGTACCCAAAGGGTGAAACGGGACCCTATTATGTCCGTCTGTCACCAGGCTGTATCACATGAATCGTGATAGTTAGACAGTTGAAATTTTCATAGATGATGTATTTCTGTTGCCGCTATAACAACAAATATTTACTAAAAAACAAAACTAAATAAATATTTAAAGGGGCCCCATACAACAAACGTGAATTTTTTGCTGGTTTTTATAGAAAATGGTACGGTATCCTTCGTGCGCGAGTCCGACTCGCACTTGGCCGCTTTTTTTTTTCATTTAGAACAAGGCAAAAATCCTGAACAAAAATTTAAAGGTAAAAAACTTAATTTCTTCTGAAAAAGTGCAAAAAATTTCCAACAAAATATGGAACACATGTACCGTTAAAATAAACATGGAACTGGTCCTTTGCGTTCCATTTAAAAAAAAAGGTGTGATAATCCAAAACCATAAACTTTACAATTTCTGAACGTATCGCCTTAATAAGTGTAAAAGACTGAACGCTACCTCGACATATATTATTTCCACAATCAGAGTAAAAAAATGGCCACAATTTTGAACGTTTTTATTACTCGAACAGTCTTTTTGACGATCGATGTTATTACGCAAAACCGTACTGTTGTACCTGATTTTATTCACATAATTAAGAAACCAGACCAATCGAGTGGGACTCGACCATGAAGGGTCCCGTACCATTATCTATGAAAACAAAACGGCAAAAAAATTACGTTTGTTGCATGGGGGTATCCCTTAAAAATTTGTTTTATTTAAATCTAATTATTTATTTTAAATGTGAATACGTAACTAAATATTCTGTAAAAATTTCAAGCGGCAACATATCACGTTTCAACATCATCATCATATCAGCCAAAAGACGTCCACTGCTGGACAAAGGCCTCCCCCAAAGATCTCCACAATTGCCGGTCTTGCGCTATCTATCATCGGTCCATCTTGTAGGGGGCCTACCCACGCTGCGTCTTCCGGTTCGTGGTCGCCACTCAAGAATCTTTCTGCTCCAACGGCCATCGGTTCTACGAGCTATGTGCCCCGCCCACTGCCACTTCAGTTTTGCAATTCTTCGGGCTATCACCTTTGTTGTATGGTAAAAGGTATGCTGAGATGGTTGGAGCATTTAGGAAGGATGAATGAAGGAAGATTAGACCCTTAAATTGATCCTCGGTGCTTTTGCAACTGGCTTCTCTAGTTGCAATTCTGTCGTTTTATGAGGCTATAGCCTCTTTATATCATTCTGTCTCCCGCTTTGCTCTGGAGGGAGGGAAGTAGAACTAACTCCTCCTTTTTTCTTTCTGATGAAATTCGTTGCGGGATCCAATACAGTTAAAGCGATTCCCCGGGACATGCCAGAGCCTCACCGCTCAGTGTCATTTCATTGTGTTCCACTGTTGATCTTGGCTTACAGGAGTTGCAGTGGTGTGTAATAGTGAGGGACTAGTCACGTTTGAAAAAAAGAGCCTACTCGCTTAACCTCGTCGATCACTTACGGACCAGTGAGATAATCCTAATAATAGGGTCCCGTTTTATCCTTTGGGTACAGAACCCTAAAAAGGAATACGATTTTTAAATGTATTGGACCTTCCGCACTCAAAATCAATAACTGTGAATAAAAGTTATAATTATGGTTAGTAATAAATATGGTAAGTCCCTAATCTCGAGTATTTATATATTTCTTTGTTTATGTTAAGTCTTACGATATTATAATTCCATAAGCACAGGCCTATAAACATTGATAGTTGTAAACGAGAAAATGATACCTACGTGGCGTTACCCCACACTATTCTACATAGTAGTAAATGATTGGACAGCAGATCTAAATCAAGCAATTTATTGCGTTAACTACTACATTATTTAACGAGGCCCCGTGACATGTTTTTATCAAGATATCGGAGGTGCGAAACCGAAGAGCGTGCAATTAAAATACTTCGCCGGGTTGATTTACGTGCCACGCCGGTACAGTTCGCAACAGAAGTTAATCAATGAAGGTTGATTAAACTTAACTTATGTTTGTTTTTCTTTTAAAAAGACAACGCACGCATTAGGGTATATAATCCCTGGATCTGGGTACTTTTTTTTTATAGAAGACAACGCCCGCATTAGGTAATATAATCCCTGTGTCGCGGGGTACTTTACAAACATATAACAGACAGACACAAATTACATCCAGACTCAGAAACAACTATTTACGGGTCACACAAATAGTTGTCCGGCGCGGGACTCGAACCCGCGACACGAAGAGGCGAGGCGACTGTCTTAGCCACTGCACCACACGTGCAGTCAAACTACGTAAGTACTTAGCAAACATTAAATAACTGACGGACACCAAGTACATCCAGACTCAGTACAACTATTTATGGTCAAGTAGTTGTCCTGCACGGAAATCAAACCCGGGACGCGAAATGACGAGGCGACAGTCATCACTGCTGCGCCACACGTGTACGTTTTTATTATGTTAACCAATATATTTGTAGTGATTTTAGAGAGTAGCTTAGTGTTATTTCGCTTGGTGCAAAAACTTCGCGCAAAAAACATCGTAATAATGAAGTTCAAATGGTAAAGTATATGACATCTTCATTATATCAGCCGTAAGAGGTCCACTGCTGGACAATGGCTTCCCCCAAAGATCTCCACAATTACCGGTCTTGCGCTATCCGCATCCAGCGGCTTCCAACTGTGAATCTTGTAGGGGGTCTGCCCACACTGCGTCTTCTGGTTCGTGGTCGCCACTCGAGAACATATCTTCCCCAACTGCCGTCGGTTCTACTAGCTATGTGCCTCGCCCACTGCCACTTCAGATTTGCAATTCTTCGGGCTATGTCAGTGACTTTGTTTCGCCTGCGGATTTCTACAACAATGATAGAATATGTATTATTTATTAATCCAAGGGTTCCAATAAGTGCGATGCACGCGTTTTACAAACTAGAAATAATTGATATTATTGTGTAAACAAACACTAACTGACAGAAAAATGGCGCCGTAGTTACGGCCATACGACTTACTATGTATGTTAATTGTATGTTCATAAAGTTCCCCGTGATACAGTGTTTTATTCCTCTATTGCAGGCGTTGCCTTTATAACGAGAAAAAGTAGGTAGTTTATGCAGTGTGTCCCATTTCTATGTCAGTTTATATAATATTTGAAACAATCTGACATGGAGAATAGTTTAATTAATAAAATGAGTCGCCGATTATAGGAAATGGTTTTTTTTATATCAATATGTCACCTTATTGAACCAACCGTTATCACTGCTAATATGAAACATGAGGTTGGAGAATTTTAGATGTTTGGTATTTTAATTTTCTTTTTTTTAAATTATACTACATATATTTTTTTTCGCAACATCTATTCTTGATAAGCAACTGACTAGGATGTATTTATTAATCTGTCGGTTCTAATCTTTGCCATAAATGGTTTTTTTTTATTATTAAATAAATAAGTTTGATATTAGGAGTAATACTACCAGCATTACTCCTAAGATAAAACTTACTTAATTCCTATAACAGATTAAGATATCTGATATACCTACGTAATAAAATATACTTACTATACCAACGTGTATTTCGTACATCAATTTCAGATATTTTATTACCCACTTTTTCCAACGACTGTACGATCGTAAGCGCTCGCGTCCTGTGATGTATGTGTAAAGTGCAAACACACGTTTTGTTGCTCATGGATTCATAATGGTGTAAACAGAATTCACTGTTCATCCGCAGTACTTTCCTTTGGTGAAATAGCGATAAATAGGTACCTTGATGTTTACAGTTTACCTTTGAAAACGAAGGCATTAACAAAATTATACGAAAAAATCTGATATAACTGTAAAAGCTACTTAAAAGTATAAAATCTTTTCAACAATACCTGTTTGCCATACAACATTTTATTAGGTGAGCGTAGCGTTCACCCGTCTTACTCAACTACCTATTAAAATATCGTGGTACAGTCACCGACCAAAGTAGATGATCAAAATTAGACAAGAGGTTAGTTTGGGTTTATGAATGATCAAAATATCACTAGCTAATATTTTACCGTCATAGTATTTTGTCGTAAATTACGATAATTAGTATTTAATTGATTTTGATCATCTACTTTTGCTGTTGACTGTACAGTTGACAAAAAATACGAGTATGACTTACTATCAATGCTATGGTAGTAAGTAATATTTTTTAAACCTTTGAGAACCGTTTTCTTAAGAATATTTTAAATGGATTATTATTCAATAAAAAACAACGCCCGCACTAGGGAAATAAAACCCTGTGCCATGGGGCACCTAGTGGCTACTTTACAAACAATATAATTGTTAGACACAAACCACACTCATGCTAAGAACAACTATAATAATAACGGTTCCTTACTCATGTGTTAATACTTACTTACTACTATGAGTATATAAGTAATAAATAATAATGTGATATGTTGTATAGTTAGATTTATTATAAACTTTCATTTAACCAACTTCTAACGGAAGAGGTTATCAATGTATGTACATATATTATATTATATCTATATACTACAAACATGTTTGTACTATTTACAATAGTTTGAAATTTATTAATTTAAAATCTACGTGAGTAAAAACCTTTATTTTTACACATATGTTACGCGATTTCTCATGATTTTTTCAAAAATAAATCATCCCCATTATTAAATTCCTTCCGCAATGGTCCTATTTGCATTTAATTTTAATTAGTTGTCAAGAAGTAGTTGAAGTTTTTTTTTTGTTTTTTAAGGACTAAACTTATTTATTTTATTGTTTTGTTTTCTTTATTAAAACGCGTAACGTAAATGTTAGCACTGCCAATTAATGTACTGCTGCAAAATATAAATGTATTTACGCGTAAGCTGGTATTATTAATATAATATTTCATTTTAGTTATTTCAATTTCATGATTGTCATCAGATTTAAACAAACTTTATTTATCTGGCAAGCATGTCTGTAACAACAATATAAAATCAAAATCGATGCAGATATGACGAAGACACATACCTAATGTATAACATACGTATAATACACACCACATCAGTGTATGCACTTTGATCTTAACATCGTTTTTATTACGTAAACAGTATGGATGGTTTTCGTAGTGCAAGTGTCCACCTACCTGGCGCCAAATGTGCAAAACTGTATTGGGTGAATAGACCCTTAAAACGGAAAGGGTTCTGATTTATTGGAAATATCGGCTCGTTGATAGTGCAAAAGATTTCCATACACACGTCAAAGATTAATCAGCTCTTTATTTGATACTGGCTGCACCCCACAGTATTGCCTGTGATGAAGCATTCCCTCTAACTGGTAGTGGCAATATAGATGCCACCATATTTTGAACTCTCTTGGTTTGTAATAAGGATCAAAATCAATCTATTAGAAAATTCCTTCTACCAGTAAAAGGGTTAAGCAAGGATTAAACTATTTTTCAATTGAGGGCCCAGCCGTTTAGCGTGACTGAGTAACATTTTTAATATAAAATATATTTAAAATTTATATGTATATCATTTTATTACATAAGCATCCTTAAACAGAACTGTAAATGCACCACCTATTATATATTATTAGCAAACGATAAACACTCCCCGCTTTTTAAGGAAATGAGATAAATGGGAGATTATTATGGCTACCATCAAGAACCGAACCCAGTCCTCACTTAAAGGATGGCAACACACTGGCGGCCCCTTTGGTGATGCCAGTGTCTATGAGCGGTGACCACTTATCATTTGCCCCACTATTCTATAAAAAAATAAAAAAGGTCAGGGATACGGATTGAAAGTGAATTAGCTGTTAGTAAATCCAAATATATTTAAGGAACTGAATTCGTATTTTACGATCGAAAAGTCTTTTATTGAGAACGGTTTTCGAAAAGTATTCTTTATCGGGTTACTTTTTTTTGTCAGTTTGATCTTAACATAAGTACATCGAAACTTAATTTACTTTGAGAACTGGAAGGGTTTAAATGTGTATCAGTATTTCCGACGGATGTGAGTCTTCAATATACTTTTTCTCAATTTTTGAAGGATCAAGCGCAATGTCATAGCGTTTTAACAATAATCAAATTATTTCTTGTGCAATTTATCATGCTTGTGTTATACATTTGTATACACATATTATATATAACACAGATAGTGTAATAACGATACATTTTGTCCTGATCCTTGTTATTCAACTTGTATCACTCTACATCCAAATGGATGAAAAAGAAAACAATAATAAATTATTGTATTGGAATATCTCATTTTCAAATAAAACAGATCGCAGTGATCAACCGACAAGAAAATTGGCTAGCACTGGCAGTGTTGCTTAAAGTCACCAGATTTGTTAACGATAGTTTAAAATTTGCTTTAATATTGGTTTTCGGTGAGTCACAACTACATATTACGATAATCAGCTTTTATTCAAAATTGGACACAGTCGTAAAAAAATATTAATATTGCGCCAAAAAACATTGATCCTGTTTCTAAATCTATGGCGAAAAATTTGATTGCCATTTTTCCATACATTTGTAATCTGTAGTATCTCTAATTGCTTTTAACAAGATATATCGTGGTAATTTTACCAAACATAGGTACATTTGTTTCATTTATAGTTTCACCTTTATTCCATAAAAAAAAACTTACATTTTCGTTGCCTCTTATGTTTTAAATACAAACATATAAACCAATGACCGCTAATATAATGCCTACAACTTATTATTTTAATTGTCTATTCCTTGTCGTGTCCCTGATGTTGTCTGTGATCCGCCTAATAAAAGTGTGTGCAGAATTACCGTATACTTCTTTATCTAAATTCATCTTGACGTGGCACGTTTCTCATTTTACGAGGACCATAAAATGTTGTCGCGACATGCACGTCACTCTAGCAAGCAGGCTCCACATGTCAATGAGCCGGGACTACTACAGTCACATTAAAAATTTTACTAGATGAGCCATTCACCAGTGACTCTTTTATTTCTAATATTCGTACAGCATTATATCGGATACATGTATTGTAACTGCGAGTTTTATAAGCCTTTTATTGTACAGTGTCTTTTCTAGCGATGTTTAAGTCTTCGTCGCGACCGCTGGCCAAAATTCGTCTGGCGCGGTACACCACGGCACCATAAATTTGTCAATGTCCAGACTGTCGACGTCTCTGACTACTACTAATTTTTATTAACCATCGCAGTATCGGACTGGAATGCCAAAAAGTGTTTATGCATGCTGGTTAGATGTATATTGCATGACCCGGCACTGTCAAGGCATATTTTGGGTTAACGACAATTTGATTAACTGTTTGATTAAGAATTGAAACAGAATACTTTTATAATGACAACCTACGTTATTTTAAAAAACGTTGAAGCTCATAATTGAAACGTTTCACATTGTGGTCTCAATCCCGTACCTCACACGAGTTTCTAGGAAGATGTATAGAGCGACACCCCGCTGCGTCTTCGTCCGAAGTGTCAAAATGTCCAAGTTTAGCCACCCTTAACAAACCAAACAATGTAAAAGCTTTTAACCATGCTGCCATTGAAAAAGTTACTTTATTTGTAATGTAATAGGATAACTAAACCTTTTATTTAAGGCACAACTATTATGGTGGCTGTAAATTTGCGGTCCTTAATATCGCAAGATCTACCAATAGGTTGCATTAATATTAGAGTTAGAATGCATTGAATAGGGACGTTTGCACCTCCAGGGTTCTGGGAAGGCTTTTATTAGGTTGTGCACTATGTAAAATCGAGTTGTCGTCAGGTGTGGCTTGAGATGTTAATCCGATTGAATACATTCTATCGTTATAATGCAGTCAAGTTACAATGTTGTTATTGGATTTCATTAGTTTGTATTGATGAATACGTGTTTCAAGAATACTTATATTTTTTTAGTATTAGTATTAAATTAGTAATGAAGATGTCTATACCAGACCAATAATTACGATTGCTTCCTTATTTACTACGAATTAAAATAAACTATAATAAGGAAAGAAATAAAGCATTTCTTATTTTAGACCCACATTATATCGTATTTTTAAAGACCACACAATTTTACACGTAAATTAAAAGTATTCCAATTGCCACTGGCCCTTAGGTTTTTGGAAATATTTGAGACTAACGTAATATATATTTATATATAGTAAGTCGATTAGTCGTATCGATGAAATGCCGCCTCCGATCTTCAATCGGATGAGCAACCCGGTTATTCGGGTATTTACGTAGGGTATCGTCGCGTAAGTAACCTGAGTCAAAAAGGGGCTTTGTCAAATAGAGGGAGGTGTTTTGGCTCGGCCGACTTACTTGCTAGGTGACTTGAGCCCCCGATCTCCTCCATTGTCCGGTGAAGCAGTAAAAGCATTGTAGGCTGACTATAAATGTCTTGAAAAAATAAAATATAAGTAGTAGAAATGGTCAGGTGGATAGTAATGATACCCAAAAAATTAAAATCAGAAGATAATATGTTTGATGTTTCTAAGAAATTCATGAACTCTTCTAAGATATTATATTTTTAATTCTATTTCTCTTGTATGAAAGCTGATTCAAAGAATAGGAAGGCTCCCAATAGTTAGGCAACTTTCTAGTGGGGAAAACGCGTACGCAATATTGTCAAGTTAAGTTAGAATACCTCCTTTTCATGTATAATTTGTCCGTAAGTCATCTGTTTGTTAAATTCATGCACATGTGGAGGTCACATTGGAATACTAATGCATCCTCGGTTATATTTGGCAATCTCCAGTACCAGCGTATTCATGTCGCGTTTCGCAAAAACATGGGGCAGTGGACAGTGCTCTGTAGTTGTGATGTGGATTCGGCATGCTCATTGTTGCGCCTTGCCACATTCGTCAGGGGGATTGACGCACTTATATTATAATAATAATATCCTGGGACATCATTTACACACGGCCATCTGATCCCAAACTAAGCAAAGCTTGTACTATGGAAACCAGATAACTGATAGACTTCATATACTACTTTTCTTTTGAAAATACATACTTATATAGATAATTACACCCAGAAATGTTCATGTACACAAAAATCTGTCCTGGGTGGGAATCGAACCCACGACCTCCGGTGTGAAAAGTGGCAAATGCTTGCCAACCACGCCAACAGGCACGTCAAATATGTATGACTTACAAGACTTGCATTTTTATCATTATTCATGACCAACTTGTAGCTGCTCGCATCGCTAGTCTACCCGTAACTAGTAACCGCAGATAATAAGGTCCTGGGTTCAAATCATGGGACAGGCCCCATCCCGTGGGGGGCGTGGAAGTCGTCCTGAAAGAATAACTAATAGGGATCGGGCAGCTGGCCCCCTTTGTGAACTATAACCATTATACTAACTGTATAACTCATCTGCAAAACGTGGTTATATGGCATACAACTTGCATATATTGAGGATGACCTCGCAATATTATTAATGCTTTTGATTAATTAATGTATCGGCTATTGGGATCTTAAAAGACTGTCAATATAGGTGTTGTTTTTAAAAGTCGATAAACCCATGAAAATATAGGATGAAAATGTATTTTGGAAGTAGTCTATAAAATTGTTATTTAAGAAAAAACATTCAACACTATTATTATCTATATACTATACCTACTATTAAAATAGTCCACATTATTCCTTTAGTAATGAATAAATTAGTTTCTTTTTAATTTTTATCCAAGTCTTGATATTCACGCTGTTTAATTCTAGAATTATTTGAAATAATAATAATAATATTATCTAGGGACAATGTCACACAGATCATCCTAGCCCCAAACTAAGCAAAGCTTGTACTATGGGTACCAGGCGACGAAATACATACTTATAGATAGATAAATACTTCTATACATAGAAGACATCCATGACTCAGAAACAAATATTAGTGCTCATCACACAAATATTTGCACTTACCGGGATTCGAACCCAGGACCACCAGCTTGCAATATGGCAATTGATTGGATGTTTAGTTTTAAGGGTCTAGTGTCGATTGCATGGGGACAGTCGGGCAATCAGTCACTGCGGCCGCTAAATAAATTCATTAGGTAAATCACCGCCGGCGGCGTTTTGTGTCGGCAACATCAAAGGGAACCGCCTGCCGCCCTGCCGCCGGGGGCGCGCTCGTCCAAGTTTTTACTCAGAAAACTCTGTAAACAAAATGATATGGTGCGTCCGAATGTTTGATCCGCCTTTATTATCTGTATACAGAGAGAATGTTTAGCTAGCAAACGTACTCTCTTTGTGGTAATTGTGGGGATGTAATAACTTTACTGAGAGCGAGTAAACATCGCTTTGAAGTGTCTACGGGATCCCTCGCGTTGACCTTTGTCGATTGTCAACAAAAAGTTCACGTTCGGATTCGCAAGCCGCAATGTAAATGTACTTCATGTTTTGAATCCCGTTGTTGTTTTATTTGATCTTGCCTCATTTCCTCCTTTGAATCAAATTATGCCGTCGATATCGGTAATGATAGTGTGTATTCGTTGTGATCCGGTGGCATTCGTAGCAGCTTCATTCAATGCTTTTATTTTGCCGCACAGCTTCCCTCTTCCTCTCGATCGCGAGAACGAGACAGAGCAAACGTGTGTGTGGTCCTCCGGCGCGGGGGCTCGGGTATCTTCGCCGGGCCTCGGGCTTTGTCGGACGCAGGATGGCAACGTAATCACTCGAATCATGATGGCGGCTCAACAAACATTCAGTCTACGCATTCGATACTCGAATCAGTATTGCTCGAGTCGTGCCGGTGTGAACACGTAAACGCGACGTAACAATTGTAACGAAACTCGGTGTCGTTCCGTGTTTCGAACGGTAAAGTGGGAAATAGAAGTGACGGATCCTGGTGTACAAGTGTGTGGTTATGTGGCGGCGAGTGATATGACAGCGAGTGCCGCCAGACGGACCCCGGCCGTCTTCATGAGGATACTGGTGACAAGTCTGGCCCCGAGATCATGGTGGCTCCCAATTCCGAGGCTCCTGCGAATCCTCGGATAGCGGTCGCCGCGCACGAGAGCCCCTCCGCCGCCGAGGCGCGCCACAGCGCCGACTTATACATCCGCACCAGCTGGGTGGACGCGGCCTTAGCTCTCTCCGAACTTGAAAAGGTGCAGTGTTTATTAGATAAATCGCACTACAGTGTTCATTTTCAAGTGTCATATTGCACGTGTGATTGTTTTTCTGCGAATGCCAATCGCGTTGAGGAACGCGGCAGCGCAAAGCGGTGGCGCCGACTGGTGGTAACTTTGCGCACTATCAAGGCCGCGCGTATTTTGTAATATGAAATAACTAGGCTACGTAATTAATAAGTAAGATGATATTTAGCAAGCCTCAATATAATTATGTAAATCATATTTTGTCACGACGTGAAGGTGACAATATTATAAAAGAAGTCACCATCGTCTGAAGTAATAATGAAAGTGTTTATGTAAAATGTTTGCCTTCCTTGAAATAATTAAAAACATTGTAATGTTCTGAAAAACAATGACGTAGGTAAGTATCGTATTTTAGAATATATCTGCGAGAGCGCTTTGGCATCCATCATAAGATTTACGAACCATTCAAACGAAAATAATTATGAAACTCCATGCTTTGTAATTATTGTGGAATGGAGTAGGCGCGTCGGGTATGTATAGGCACGACAGTGGCCGAGTGGTTCGGGGAAGGTAGCTCCTTCCTAGAAGGCCGCACGCACGCACCGCGGAGGTCCGCATCCCTGCTTAGTGTCCGCGGCATTCGCGAAAATACTAAGAAATGTAAAAAATACAATCACTCTCACTCAATACTATTAAAGTATTAATACTGCTTCAGATACTTTATAGCAAAATGTTTAAAATAAAGTAATAATTATTTAATATTTAAGTAATTCATTAAAAGCAAAAACAAAAAGACACAGACTAGCAAAAACATAGTCCTAAGTAAGTAAGGTCTTCATAATAAACAAGTGAGGAAATCGTTCAAAACAGCTGTAATCTGTGGCGAGGTTAATGTAACATACGTTGTGTAGATATGTAGTCGGCTATAATGTAGGAACTTGGTCGGTCGTATTCAAGATGAAGCAATTAAGGCTCAGTGGGAGCGTAGCGCGGGGCTTGCGCACGCGCACCGCTGCGGCGGCGGCGCCGATAGAGACATCAACGCGGCGCGCACGCCATCGCGCCACAGCCTACACATAATCTGTACACACCACTCATTATATCTCTAGATTATATTCGAGATAAACTTATTAAATGATGCGAAGATTTATTTCTCAAACTGGTTTTGATTTATAATACCTAAAGTTTACACACAAAAAATTGGTTTACTCTCGATCACCAATCTAATTTGTGATAACTGCCGCATTAATGCAATATCCAATATTAGAAAACTCAATAGGCTCCTCTCAAATGATGAACAAACATTTAAATTACATAACTGCTTCCTCAATATAAAAATAAAAGAATGCTATTCTTCGAAGTTTTATGTCTGACAAGACCGCACAGAGCTCGCCTCGTGGAATTGAGACATCTTGTGGTTTCCGATCTTGCATCTCTTTCCATCACAGCAAAAGGGCAGATTCTTTCCTTTTCTTTAAGATTTACATTCCATCTCTTTTCCTCTAGTTTTTCCCACATATGTCTGTCTTCTTCCAAACATTGCGTTCGCCGGCGGTCGGCAGCTGCGCTGGAGACCTATAAATGATTGTAGGTACATCCACAATTTTAAAGGTGCGTCTTTTGGAACTGCTCATTATATTGTTCTAGAACAAAATTTGACTTTGATTGTGGTATATCTATCTTGCAACCCGGGTCTTGTACCCGATGTATACTGAAGTAATAAGATCCTTTTATCTCCAAGAGACCAGAAGTTGCAAAATCAAAGAAATTGTTTGCTAGACTATAAAATGAAGTGGTTGCAACGATTATAGTATCAGATTACGCGTTTGCATTGCGCGGGTCGCCGCAACACGTGGCTTCCACGCATGATTGCACATTCAGTAATTTTCCCCATCATTGCACTTGCCTCCGACTCAGTAGCTCCATAGGACCAGCTGTTTTCCCCTTGTTTTAGTAACCAATCGTGTGGAAATGGAACTTGGCAATATCCGCATCAAGGTTGTTTATAAATACTTGATTGGAATCAAGTATATCCCACATGTATATGTTCTCTAAATCATAACATTTACAATACTCACTGGGAAACCTGTATAGGTTCCATTTTTGTAGGAAAATCTACAGACCAAATTTTCAAACTTGTAACCTCCATACCGAAGTCGGAACTGTATTTTATCAAGGTTTTGATAAACAGCTATAGGTAATTAAAAATATAGAAGACCTGTCGACGCTATCAATGGATACACATTTACCTATACCACTTACATAATAGGGACGCTTTCAAGGTCAGAGTGTATATAGTAACGTGATCTCGTTTGTACTTCTGTTTTGTTTTTTTATTCTGTGACCTTAAAAGATTGCAGCTTCACTACATTGGCAACAGTAATTTAGAGTTGGGTGCCATGAGATAATATTTTTATGATGAAAGTTGCTATATAATGTTACATAAATATCATTTAAAATAAAATGAACTAATCTTCATCATTATATCAGCCGAAAGACGTCCACTGCTGGACAAAGGCCTCCCCGAAAGATCTCCACAATTGCCGGTCTTGCGCTATCCGCATCCAGCGATTTTCAGCGACCCGCACAAGATCATCGGTCCATCTTGTAGGGGCCTGCCTACGCTGCGTCTTCCGGTTCGTGGTCGCCTCTCGAGAACCTTTCTGCCCCAAATGAACTAATATGAATGTAATATCGTCGGGGATATTCCAAAACCGCGTAACTAAACATGTTTATTACGCAATGATAATCCTGATTTCGTGAGGTTTCAGGCGACTGGGCCCACTAATAACTAGGACCGCGGTGTCAGTTTGCATGATTAGTTTTTATTTATTTTATTTCGCCAGACGAGTCGGACCACTCGTAATTTAACCACAAATACATTGTTAAGTACCAGATTTAGTACAAGAACATTTAGTCCAATATAAGGATCATAAATGCGTAGTATTGGAGGACAACATGTTGTTTATTTAACATTTAGAAAACAGTGGTTATTAATTAAACAATAACATCAAACTGTTGGTATAAAAAAAGAAATATTTCACCTGGCTGCCAATTAAAATTTTAAAAGATGCATGTATTAACGTATTTTATTACCGATGAATAAGGTGACGTAGTCTTATGTTATGTCAACACGATAAAAAAATAAACATACACGAACTCTATATATAATAATCCAAGGAAAATTGTGCTTACAATTTTGGCGACTGAGAGATTGAGAGATGATTTGAAACGGTGTATAGCCTTAATTACTGCTACGTCAAAAATGTGCCTCGTAGAGTCGGTCGCTGAAATGTTCAGGTAAAAACCTTGATCTCTGTCAGGTCTTGTCGCTAGTCATCCAATCGGATCATGACAGTGATGGAAGCGAAAGTGCCCCTGTGTTTGTGCACAAAGGAGAAGGAAACTTCTGGGCCCAGCAGTTAACTAGTTGAAATGTGGATTAAAAAATCCGTTATATTTTTCTAAAGGAAATCACAAAATATGGTATAATGTTTCTATCTAGGAAGCGAGAAAACTTAAATTAAGTTATGAAACGAAATAATCGATAAAATAATGATGAATTGCTCGCAATCATTAAGAATAAATCGGTAAAATCTCAGAATACGTTTGAAAATCGAGTAACAAGTGTTTTTCGTGGAATCGATTCATAGCGGATCGTATTCCTTTAATTTTTCTTCGGACAACACTTCTCTGCCTGACAGCCTTTACATACTCTTTGACTGTCACTCGTTCGTTGTCTTTCGTCGTATTTTTCATGTTTTATTTGTGGTTTTCTTCGACTGTAGTGACTGCCCGGGGCGCGGGGATCAAAATGTGCCAGATTCTACGTCATGTCACACTCTCCATGCATAAAACCATAACACAACCGAAGCCATTCAAAAATATTTTGTAAAAAACTATAATGTTATAATTTAACCTCACTTTTACTATACTTCATATAAATTGATTCCTGGATAGCCAAATTTCACCAAAATTTCAGTGAGGTCTTGTTATTATATCCTCTCACAAATAAGGCTAGTTTGATTCAGTTAACACCTGGGCCCAGGAATGTATGGAGTCATTGCCTTCTCCTTTGTGGCTAGTTTCCTTTGAGACTGGCCGCCATGGTCAAAATTCGATCAGGACGATATTATTATAGATCAGACTGTATGTATGACAGTACTTAATTAGGTTATGGAGGTAATACAAAAATCCGAGCACGGTGGCCAGATGTTGATATCTCTCGATCTTCACTATTAACCTAGTGTTTTATCGATATAATCAGTATCGCATTGCTCATGGAACCGGTTTCGCTGTATACCTAACTTGCCAACTTTCTCAATATTGTTAAATACATTCCACTGTGTTTAATATTCAAATAAATCTCTCGATAGCTTTAACACGTGTAAGATTAATATAATCATTAGAAAGGTAGGATTAATTAAGAAATTCTAAACTTCCTGCTTAAAAACACCTATATCGTAAGGCAGTGTTTTCGCTATTTAAGAGGCAATCCTGACTGCCATTTTTCGATAACGGCATATTCCTCGTTTTCTTCCTTAGATTTTAACCACTCTATGCTGATTTCTCTATATTCCCGATCTTTATTGATGGGATATTACTATAACCAGCCTTTTCATTTTTTAGGGTTCCGTACCCAAAGGGTCAAACGGGACCCTATTACTAAGACTACGCTTTCTGTCTGTCCGTCTGTCACCAGGTTGTATCTCATGAACCGTGATAGTAAATGACTGTTAGACAGTTCAAATTTTCACAGATGATGTATTTCTGTTGCCGTTATAACAACAAATTAGTATACAACGCTATAAAAAACAAAATAAAATAAATATTTAAGGGAAAAAATATATAAAATTCACGTTTGTTGTATGGGAGCCATACAACAAACGTGAATTTTTTGCTTGTTTTTATAGATTATACGGAAACCTTCGTGCGCAAGTCCGACTCGCACTTGGCCGGTTTTTTATAAATATTTTGTAGAAGTTAAGACCCTTAAAAAATTAAAATGCCTATTTTCATGATGATATCATGTAGATACCTATATCTGTAGTTAAGAGTGTTACCGTATTCCTTTTAAAGAGTTTTACATCGTCCACGCGGACGACTGCGTTAGAGATCTTATGGCGGAGTAAACTGCAATATTATACAGACAATTAATATGCATTTCGTATTATAAACTGTCAAAAATAAAATAAAAGCTTTGTGAAATATTAAGCCGAAACGCAGTGATAATAATGCATGCTGTGAATATCAGACCGAACATATTTAGGACTGAGTTCAAAATTCACACTCATTACTAACGTGTTTGTTAATGTCTGGAAATGTGGCTTTTTATATTCTTTTGGCATATCGTATTTATTTAAGTTGGGTCAGTTTAAATCTTCTTATCTTTACTTAATAAACTTATACAATAATTCCATTTCCTTAATTAACAGGATTCTTACAAATGATATATTTAACTACGGCACAATAACAATAATACGCTTGTCAATATAGAATAGAATAGAACTTTGTTAACCAAGAATTAACATGTTTATACAGAGTTGTTATAATAAAGCATTATTGCCAATATAAATATGAAAATTAGAAACTCCCTGCACTAGGCTGAACCTGTCATGCGGGAAAATCCTCTTTTTATATCTCACTAGTGTTATTGGGCGTAAATTAAGCTACTTTATTTTTAGTCAATTTACTTTTCAATTCGGCGACGCTGAGTTGCATTTTTTCTAGTAACTTAATTTCATTTAGTAATATTTAGTTAAAACAAATTACATCTTCATGTAATTACCCTTTTTATGAGGCACGGGGATGAATAATGCCTAAGAACGCCACCCGCAAAAGATGTCTGTGACTAAACCTAACCTTCCGTGAACTTCTCTCGCTCGCATAGGCGGGAATGCTGCTCCGGTGTTCTATTAAACCTATCTTTCAAATCCTCGTATGTGTTTTGAATTGCGTAAAGAATTCAAGTATGTCATTGACATTCAATGGCTCTACGCCGGTGGCCGACTGGCCAATTGGATGAACGTGATGACCTTGACGAGGGCCATTCGAATCTTTAATCATATTATATACGTTACAATCTAGGCTGGAAATATAAAATGTGCACTTGAAGTTTATATTGAGTATTACGAACCGTTTTGCTTGTTTATTTCGTGAAATATACGAAAGAAAGTGGCAACATATAGAGTTCTGAACTTTTATTCGAAGTAGTTTTATGTATATTTTTAAAATCCAAACGATGTTGCTGTTCTTATCTTAATAGGTGATGAATGTTATTTATTTTGGGATCACATTAGCATATATATGTACATTGTACAGACGCCAGCACATCAAGCTACCCCAATCTGTCAAATTTCCCCAGTTGAAAGTGACCTTATGCTTTTGTGATAAAGTTGAAAATCTATTAAAGAAATTTGACATATGTAGCTGGATGTGCTGGCGTCGCGTCTGTACATATTTTCACTCACATGACGTGATCTAGTTCTTTGCTTGCATAGTGGTTGAAAATGTTGATATGAATAACAAATCTAAAGTGTAAACTGAAATTACAAACATTATTATGCTTTTGTTTCAACCTAACCGCATTGTATAGAAACAAGGTCCTTGTATTCTAATGGGATAATGTGCGGCCGACACCCACTCGGCCACGTTCCATTATATGCAGATATAGGGATCACTGCGGGATGTGGATGTTGTTGAATGACTGTGGTATCTGCAGTATCTATTTAAAAAGAATCTTAACTGCCGACATTTGAAAACAATAATCTAATTTAGGGTTTTCTATTCTTCTATTTCCTCCACTTAATGAGGATACTGTACCGATATATAGTCTTTTTCCATCAATCAAACGCTAAAAACAACTTGGATAAGAAAAACAGGGATAGTCTATCTATGCCTAATAGCTTTTCTTCTTACAAGCTGCCAGCTTTTATCCCAGATATGAATCTTCAGCTATTTATCTTGTTATATGAAATTGAATATTTAATTTAATTTTGTAGAGTCTATAAAACTAGTATTCACCACAAAAACATAGTCGTGGCAGACATCTACATTGGTTCAAAAATGTATTCATCTAGTCTTAAAAAACCCAGGGAATACGAGAAATATGGCATGAGAAAATGGCAGTCAGTTATTTCCCTTGAAGAACACACATATAGAACTTCACTTTGCATACGAGATTCTTAATATATAACGATAACGACAGGACTAAACAGTGAATATGCAGCATCGTTACCAATAATCGTAGCTAAGGCTCAATTACCCAATGGCTGTAACGTATTCCCACAGAGTAAAAAGTGCTTACGTATTGGTATTACACACACACTGAGGTGAATCGGTGTATATTGATACAGTCAGATGAACGATGGGGAACATCTATGGATATCGGCACATCCTAGAGAATGTCAGAGATCGTGCCATAAAGCCAATCAGAAAGAACGCATCGTGTAACGCTCAACTGATAAAATAGATTTTGACAGATCGTATGACGCATTGCTTCGGCTTTTTAAAAGAACACAAATCTAAACTTCAAATTGCTTGATGCGGGTAAACAATGAGATAATACGACTATCTAGTTAGAATACTGGTCATTACTTTCAAACTAGCCCATTTTAACCACAGCTATTTAGCAAATCTTTGTATTAGCTGATATAATTTTAAATATTATGTTATTTCGAAATAAAATACACTTGTAGACGCTAGAAGTAAACGCCATAACAGCAAATAGACTTGTAGTACAAAAACCGCTCTTACTATCTGCGTAATAAAGATGATGTCAAGGTCAAAGTCCATCTACCTACATGACGTCGACTTCACAGCCAGTAAGTAAACTATAGCTTTACAGAAACTCAACTATTATATTCCCACCTACAATCAAAATTGATATTTTATCTATTATAATTTTCTTTATAAAAGATAAAGTTTCTGCAAAACTATTTTATCTGCTGATTGTACCTTTTCTTATGGGAGTTAATAATTCGTGTATGGGAAATAATGAATCGTCTGATTGGCAATCAATACTGAACGTAAAACATAGTTAAGACAGGTGTACATATATTGAACAATAACTAAATTTTACTACCTACTTATTTCGCGGCACATTATAGAGTAATTAAATTGATAGAATTATTTTATTATACACCCCGTTTGACCTTAGATATGGAACAAAGTTAGCCGGCAACTACTGAGCTCTGAGCAAGGCACTACTATATTATTACGTTACTATTAAAATTATCTGGAACGTTTCCTGTGGCACGATAAAGAGTGTTTTTGTTTATAGAAAATTATTTATTAATAGATAACAAATTATCCAGAAACCATACAACCGAAGTGATTATAAAGCATCATTGTTTACAGCCCGATACAGCTCTTGGTAGCCGGCAGCCAGATCGTGAGAACGTGTTTCTAGTGGACCAATCTCTTATCTGCAGGAAGTGTAGTCGCCGGCGCCGGTGCATCGCGGATTATCATAGTAAATAATGCTATAGTACTTGCGTCAACTATTTACATTTACGATGATCGCAGGTTGCCGATGTTTTATGTCTAATAAACACTATCATCCATTCATAACTTTACTCATAACGTGTATGAAGTTGCATAGTATTATGATAAGGACCGATGCGAAGTGCCAAATGATGTACTTGAATGAAGATTCTATGCAGTGGTGGTACGTTGCGTACAGTCCACGTGGGTCGGGTAAGGAGCGCGGGCGGCGCGGGCGCATTCCGTCCGTGACGTCACGCCCACCCAGCGCGCCCGACATTCACCTCGCCCGTTCGCCCGCGCCGCGCGCCTTACCCGAACCGTTCTACGATTCTCTACTGTATCTGCCATCATAGTTGCTACGATTTATTTATTTACGCTCCGAAGCTAAACAAGTTGATTTCGGCGGGAAACTTGGGCACGGACGGTTCAGCGAACTCAGTCCACGACCTCTTTGAATTTAAGTACTAATTGTCTGAAAAAGTGAGATTTACTTATTTGTTTTTCTTTTTCTCAAATTGCTTCTAGTGGTGGTATCCATAAATAGTATATCCATAAAGCAGTCAATGTAATTGTTGGTTGTTAATTTACTTTCTTCCTTTTAGTTTTGTCAACACTTCCGCCTAATGCCATATTTACAACTTCATCCAACGAATACCAAAAACAATAACTATTCATAATTTTCAAAATGCAACTACAATTTTAACGTACATATAGGTACTAAGGGCTTATAGAAATCAAATTAAATGTCCACAAAAGGAAAGCTGCATAGATGACTTGGTATTAAGGCTGTAGGTCGACAAAACAGTCAGTCTCGAGACCGTTGCAAAATTGACATGCAATATGTAGATATCCTCCGGAAGCTTTATGATTACACTTCCATTTTATTGCGCATGTATTGATTGACCGACCTTGTAACCATTAATCGAGGTGATCGGTGTAAGCCAAGGACCCTCCTACTTCTCGCTCAAACTTTTAACAAATGTCTTAGAAGACTGTTAGCACGAAGACAGAGACCCTGTATCAAATTGACGCGAGGAATCAGCATTTTCAACTCTTATTGTAATGCCATATTATATTGCTTTAGAGCACTACTGAAAAAAAAAACCGAATAAATCTAGGTTGAACTACGTCTATCCTTAACGAAAAACTGAGCTTTGGAAGACCAGGAAACATCTCATAAGATGCTTGTTCCCTCTAGCTTTGATCAAACACATATAAGTGTTTGGAATCTCGTTATTCGGGAGGGAAATTCTTCAGTTTGCCTGTGCGGCAATTTGAAATGTGAACGACGAATATCCTCCTGATCTTTGGTTGTCAGATGGAAGAATGTCGAAGAAGGAACAAGATCAAGGATCAACATTGAGCGCATTACTTCGACGTTGATGATCAAGCTTTTGCAGATGTTTACTCCTGAGGTCGTTATTATCAATTCTATTGAAGTCTATTGAATCCAAAGAGTCAACCTGATATTTGGCGTTGCCATCTCCCAGATGAGATCAGTCTTTTAAGCAGGCGCAGGGTCTGTCTTAAGCTTTATAGACTTAGAAGCTTTTTCCTCGTGAAGCATCGTCTCACCCTATTAATACCAGGTTTTATTGGCAGAGGTATTAGCTTGGCTTCAATTTATCGCCCGAAACTAAAGTCTCATAATAAATGAAGATGGGTGGAATTTGTGTCCGTCTATTATATGTTTGTAAAGTACCCCGCGACACAGGGTTTAGATTCCCTAGAGCGGGCGTTGTCTTTTAAAAATAAAACAGAATGAAGAAATAATAAGCCAGGTGAATAGGATACCGGATCAGGTTTATCAAGAAATGCAGGAGAAATGGACAAAAATATTACAGGTCTATGTCTTTTTGGTAATGAACTCAATCTTGTTGATAACATTCTACACATTAGTGTACCTCTACCTGTGGGGTCAATTTCATACGTTCTACTGTCTTCTCTCCGAGAGATTCGGTTGTGGTTCTACAAGCCCGTGGATCTCGAGAGACTGCGCTGTTGCCTGCGTAGCCATAGATCCAGGTTATAAGCAAATCGTTGGTATGCAGCAAAAAGAGCGTACCAGGGAGATCCTCGAGGGTCCTTAAGATCCGATAAGTAGCCATCGATTACGGCTAAAAATAACTACTAGATACTTATTTAGTTGTATATGTATTTAAAATAGTGGTTTGTTACATTTTGCATAAAAGGCGTTTCAGCGCGAGACATTGAGTACCCACTTATGGAACCGCAACCATAAAAGGGCTGAGTATTTTACTAAGTTGAAAAGATGTAAAAAGAGGGATTCGATTTGGACGTCGGTCGTATGTTGACTGTACATTTTATATTACAGACTTTTGCCTGTTATATAAATGTAGCTACAATCAAGGAATTCCCAAAATTCCGTCCTTAGTTCCACGAACTATGGACAGAAATTCCGCAGGTCTGATAAAGGGGTTGATCGGTTGTATGTATGTATGTCATTTGCTAAGGAAAGAGCGCGGCATTGAATATTTAAGCTTCGACGCCTTAGGAAATTTCACCCTATTTGGTTGAAAATTATTTTTTAAGTAAAAGCATGAAATTAAAATCAAGATATCTTAATCAAAATTATACATATACGTTTTTCGTAATTTTTTGAAATACTATTTCTAAATGTGTTAAATAATAGAAGAAGCATTTTGTTGAAATTATTTTACTCCAAAGACCAACGTGAAATTGTAATTTAAACTGTATAGACAGGCTGTTAATTTAGAAGAAAGAAGGCAAGGTAGTCCGAAATCTACATAAATTAAAACACGGGATATCTATTTGTATTTTTATCATGTTCGAAAATCAAATTATCACATAATATGGAATAATATCGCTACAAAACCATTCCTTATCGGTGAAAAATATATCAAAATCAGATCACACACAAGAGAAAAATCACGTCACAAAATACAAAAAAATGAACATACCACCTCAGTCTTTTGAAAGCAATCAACCACCAAGAAAATAGGTAGGCTGCTGTCTTAAATATGAACAGGCTAATTATTTTTCCATTATTGGACGTTGGCGGTATATTATCGACAAACATTACGAAAAGGCAAACGTACCCTTGATCGCTTAATCGCTGCGGTCAACACGAGACGTCGATTGAGTTATTATTATGCAATTAGTAACCGCTTCACAAGATTCAGTCACAGTACAAATATGGACAGTAAGGTAACTAAGCCTAGTTGATGAAATAATTACCTACGCTCTACCGAAGCTGTAGGATTGTAACTTTTAATGTTTTAGATACCTTTTATTAAAACATTTTGTTTTATAAATAAGTAAGACGGTTAAAATACGAAGGCTGCCCTTTTGATGAAGCCGAGGTCAAACAACCGTATATATACTACGCGATACGCACATACATTTTTAAAAAAGATTGCGGAGAATAATTTTTACGTGATCACTCGTTGTGATGCGGCCATACTACTGACAGCACTGCGTCAACCGCTTTGGGGTCTTGTCGATGCGTATGTTTGTGAGAGTGCCGTTTCGACGGTTTGTAGGTAGTTTCCGAACTGTCTATCTTTATACTGAGATTCAGTCCAGGTTCCTCTCGGCTCGAGCGGCGCCACCGCCGTGCGCCCCCGCGGCCCCGGCTCGCTCGCAGCCGCCTCTCATTAATCACAATCAACTCAGAAATTATTTCGACGTTTAAAGAGTTCGATGTTATTATATCTACCGCCAAAGCAATCTCATAATTTGTATGTTTATTGATATAAAATCAAAAGATTAATACTCAAACATATATGTGGTGACATACTTCGGTAGACGGCTACCGTTCATTTGAAAGTTAAATAATGTTATGCTTATAGATTAAATATAAATTTATAGTCTGCCCAAGATTAGGCATCAGTCATTTTATAACATTAATATTCTAAAATATACAGACTGAGCTCATTTTTTGTGATCATTACAAAAATATCAAAATTAATACTTGTTCTGGATATTTTTTGAATATTATTTAAGCAATCTCACGAGATTGCTTAAATAATATTGATATTTGATAATTTTGTAATTTAATTAGTAGTTTTATAAGCGCTATCGGAAGATCAGCGTTTCAGTAATCATTATTATTTACTGTAACATTTGCTGAGGTAGACGCCTTACCTAGCCTAGTACTTATAATGCATGCTTCATAAGTATTATATAAACTAAACGCAATTAGTTATATCGTCTTAGATGTAAACTAAGTTAAGGATTATCTGTGCTTGTTGGGAATAAACCTATTTTTTATTTATTTATTTTATAGATGACAAAAGATCATTTTTCGCAAGTACTTCGGTTTATCTTATAGCATGTAAAGCTGAGTTGGCTGCACGGTAAAGTGCTGGCCTTAAGGCCTATACACACCATGTTTTTTAAGCGCACCGTTGACGCGCGTTTGTAGCGATACAGACGTTTAAAAAACGTGGTATGCACAGGCTCTAAGGTGCGTGTACCACATACTTGCACGTTTTTCAATTCATTTACGAGAAAATATAGTTTATCTTTTTGACTGAACGAACGTTAGTGCCACGTTACCAATTCGATTTGAAATAATAATTGGTTTTATTTAAGAATAACTTTCGGTCGATTTAATGCATCGAAATTTATTTATTTTAAATATCAATTATTCGTTGATTAGTTTATATTAATTTCTTATTATTATTAGATACTCTTATAATAAGACCTTAAATTCCAAGATTTCGACTTAATTCTTTGTTAATAATTAATCATAGAGTCATGTATATGACTCCATGATTAATTAATTACAAGGAATTAAGATTAAATTTAAGATCAAACCAAAAGTAAGGAACCAGAACTCTCCATGCATTTATTTTCTTTTTTTTATGTTATAATTTCAGACACAAATCACAATACATTAGGTTTTTATGCCAGTATGCAAAAGCTGTGTTTTTATTTACATGTGCGTGCACCAAGGCATCTGTGACTTCCTTAGACGTATAAAACTTACTCGATTACTAACTTACGTCTCATTTTTGTTTACTTAAACAGCTAAGTTTTAACTGCCGGACTTTTAAATAAATATTGTTTCTTAACTTTTACCTTACCAACACTACTGTATACAACTGCAGCTTTTAATCCGTACCTTCAAATTATATTTAAGAAAACATCATCGGCTGTAATATCAGATGGTCTGCACCTTTTACTTAGGATATAAGAGGGGCGAATAGCATCTTTTTAAACATAAGTTGAAAACAACTTGCACTGACTAATACAAAACAAATGACTTGGCATGCAATAAAGCTCTTTCTTATGCATTTGATTTAATACCTGTAATTTGTCATTTTGACCCAAACTTTCATTACAGGTAGCGACGCCAGCACATTCAGCTACCCCAATCTGTCAAATTTCCCCAATTGAAAGTGAACCTTATGCTTATGTGATAAAATTGAATATCTATACAAAAAATTTGACAGATGGTAACTGCATGTGCTGGCGTCTCTACAAGTGGTATTATTTTTAAGCAATATTTACACTAATTAATTTTTCGAATTCATAGCACTGTGACGGACAGGTGGATGGATGGATGGGATTTTCACATGAAACGCTAAAAACTTACAATTGATTACAAGTCTAGAATTTTATATTAGGCATTTTTTGTTGATAACATAAAGTGAGACAAGCGAAATTAATTTATGATTAAATTTCAACAATTTTATTTTTTTATTACTGCTACATACTATTCTACTTATCCTACTAATATTATAAACGGGAAAGTTTGTAAGTGTGGATGGATGGATGTTTGTTACTCTTTCACGTTAAAACTACTGAATGGATTTTAATGAAACTTAACAATAATATAGCTTATACATCAGAATAACACACAGGCTACAATTTATAAAGATTATGTGAATTGTTCAAAATATGACGTTAAGTGTCAAGTAAGTAGGAAAAAATCTACCATCTGCGAACTATTCCGGCGTGCACTGCCAAAACCTACTAATATTATAAATGCGAAAGTTTGTGAGTATAGATGTATGGATGTATGTTTGTTACTCTTTTACGCCAAAACTACTTTAACGCGGGTGAAACCGCGGCGCATAGCTAGTACTATATATTATTCAAGGCTACATATGCAATTTCTTGTTATGATAACATTTGTAAAATAATGTTTTACTTTGCAGGGTAACATCGAAGGCGGGCGGACGTCACTTTGGGTTCGTGCGTGGCTGCAGGAACAGCTGTTCATATTAGGCTGTTTCCTCCAAGGTGACGCCGGCAAAGTTCTATTTGTCGCAATCCTCGTGCTCTCCACCTTTTGCGTCGGGTTAAAATCCGCGCAGATTCACTCCAGGGTCGACCAACTCTGGGTTCAAGGTAGGTTATTTGTTGTTTATTTACGTACAGTTGAGAACGTTCTCTTTTACAAGTGGACTGTCGGTCAATTTTGACGCAATCTTGTGTGTCTCAGGCATAAATCTTGCGAGAATGTGGAGCAGCGTACTCCAGCGTGTTTATTTTTGTATCACTACACGCGAGACCCATCATAGGCAGTGAGTGATTTTATTCAGCCAGCTTATACAATCAACAGTGTCATATAAATTTAAACTATACAGACAATAATAATTTAGAGTTCTTGGTATTTTAAAACTGTACCGACCTACTGAAAGATGAAATTGTGATCATTTCTAAATCCTCTACTTAATCACTTTAACATAAAAGAGAACTGATTTTTTGAAATATAGTCCTCGTTTAACACAAGTGATTTATCTCTTCAATACAGGTAGAGAAACCATTTCTGGGATTGTTTTAAATTTCATCAAGTACATTCGAATCGTTTTCGTTAAATCACGAATTATCTAAGTTTCACTAGTTTAAATTCCCTAGTTTGAACGGTATACATTGCCAGTTGCTTCATCTAATGCATCGTCCTCCATAGTCTTTGGTTGTGATCCTATCGATGAACTGACACCTCACATTTTCTATTGGATGTCTGCTAATTATTAACTGCATGTAACAAAAGGAAAATCTTTTAACGCAAAAAGGTATTAAACTCGAAACATCCAAACAGTTCGATGGGAGGATCGAATCTTACAGTACTTTAGAAAGGATTTCCTTTATCTTTATCAGCTGTATAATAATAGCCGTAAAGAATATCACGATAAAGACATTGTGGCACATTATGCATACGGTGGAATACCAATGCAAGGTGACGGGCGCGTCTGTAGAGCCGCTTCCGTCTCGTGCGACGTGCGCAGCATGCGGGGACATGACTACACAGAGTGCCGCACTCTGTTACCGCCCTTATAAGCACAATAAGCTTGAATATAAATTCGTCAATCAGCAATCGAATGGGCATTAGCGTCCGGTGCGTTAGTCTTTGGGCTTTATTGTATTTCAATATGTTCTTAAATTATCTATTTAAGTTAAGTTTATGAGTTAAATATTAACATATTTGGTCCGATTCGTACATCGTTATCATTTCAATTAAAGAGACATCATATTTTATTGTATTTGTGTCTTCTCATTACATATTAAGAAATAATACTTAAAACAGTTAAATATAAAATTTTTCATGTTCCAAATATTAAATTCGACAGAGAGGTACTACTAAAGCCAAGCTGGCAAAGCGGCCAGCTAAAGGAAAATAATTATTTCTACCGTCTTTTCAACCAGTCACAATTGCTCGATATTTTACTCTGGTTAGTGGAACAAAATCCTAACTTGAATGTTAGCAATAGCAGGCCGCTAAAAACGAGAGCTAAGTAATTTTACCGAATTAAATTACGTTTAATTCTATTTTGGTACAAACATATGACCTTATTTCTTTTTATTGTATTGGAGATTTAAAATTTCTCTTCAGGAAAATTGTATAGGTTGATATCTTAGCCGAAATCATGGTATTAATTATTATTTTCGTTTAGAAATTGAATAGTATTTCGCTTATGCTGGTAATAATGCCAATTATGTAGAGCAACACAAGGGGTGTCATACGACTTTTTTATTTATTACCCCAAATAGTAATTCACCAAAGAAATTGAAACTGTTGGCTGTTACAGTTTTTCACTAAATAGATATTTATTATATCCCCAGTTATTTGTATTTGCAGTTACATACCTATATCTTACATAGTTTGAGGTTCTTACATGGCAATGTAAACACCTATGGTATCCTGAAAGGGGACAGGATACTAAACTCCATGTAAAAATATTCAGTTTTTTTTGTCATAATGGATTTACTCTATAATTTTTATGTGCTGAACGAAAATGATCCTTCGTTTAAGACAAATCGTGAAACCTTGTCTGGAAAACCCTCAATCCTTTTATGTTCGCGGTGCCTATCATGAGTACTCAATACACGTCCATCGCTGCACGTTCCTCACTCAATTTATATTCATCGACGTGCATTATTAATTTACCTCATAATCTTTTATTGATGTGGTCGGTATTGCATTGCAGCAACAAACTATGTATTAGTTTGAACTTCTTCCGGGCTTAATAAATTAGCTTCCTAAATTAATGTCAGGAACATTATGATTTTTTATTTAGTAGCAATTGGTATAAAGAACTGTTCATATTAGAGGTGTTTATCGGTCGACGATAAAGCATATGTGTGATATGGCACTAGAATTCCTAAATTACTCATTTGAATTTAGCTATTTATTTTGGCTATTTTATGTTACATTACGCCTAGGAGGCAAAAAGCTATAAATATATATAAAGGAGGCAAAAACAGACCAAGAAGCAAGTCTAAAGTGGAAGTGGGCCGGCCATGTGCACAGTCATATGAACCCGATAAATGGGCTTAACATCATAACAAATTGGATATCCATAAAACGATTTTAATAGCAGAAGAAGACCAAAAAAAAGATAGAGCAATGAGTTGAGCATGAGAGATCATCATTGGGGATGGCTTATTATCGGGATTTAGGGGAAAGTGAAGGAGTAGTGTTTGTCCACGACTAGCAGAGCTGAGTATAAACCGCCAAAACTCCACTACACCACCTGCTAAAATAGCAGTTAAGTCGCTTAATCTGACTTTCAGACGCAATAACCACATTGAGATTAGTGGAGATTCAGGAGCTAAAATTCTACAGGTACATATATACATCCTTAAGGAGGGGGTGGGGGGTTGTAAAAACTACTCGTTATATATCTGTAACCATAATACCTGATGATAATGATAATGACCTTTATATTTAATAAAACTTTATTACGGTCTTAGCAAATGAATAATTAGGTTAGAATCACATTCCTTAACAATAAGTAAACTTGAACCCGAAACATTTACACAACAGCATTTTAATGATTCATAACATCAATTATGTTAGTCGTAGATCATCCAAATTTTAATCAAAGTTTTGAACATACAAACGGCAGGAAATCAAAGAGATATAAAACGACAAAATATCTAAACTATTTTTAACCCTTCAGTTTCTGGGTGGTCTATGTTTTGTGAATGTAAGAGTTAGTTCACATGAATCGAATAGTGTATCTTTACTTTGATTTTATTTTAGAGAATTATTTCGGCTTGGATGGTGTGGTGACGTCATTTGTTCGTGAGAAGGATGCGCCGAAGTACTACATCCGTGGTTGCGACATCCCACGGGAGCGTGACACTTAATCACGAATAGATAAGAGCAATATGCACATTCGAAAGTATCCGTCTGAATTTTTGCTGATACAAAATAACAAGTACTTGAAGAAACAATGGCGTATATATTTAAACATAGATACCAAATAAGTGAGCTTATAATAGCTAGGTAACATGAACATTTATTAAGGAATAAGCGAAGAAACCTTATATTACCATTAATTAAAGTTGATGATTGATGAAAATCCCCTTTATATCAGATTTTCTCCAGAACAAAGTAAACTTTATGAAAGTCAGTATAAATATTACCTTGGGAACCTGGAGTTTATTTTTATGATGCCACTTTTTACTATATCCCTTTTAGTACTAAACGTAGTAGTAGTTAGGGACATTATGGGTTTATTTTCACGAAAATCATCTTTTTTACTAAAAAGAAGATCATCTATAGATTAATTTGAAGCTTATTCAAATAAGGGAAATTAATGTAAACTAAAGTTTAATAAGCACCCTTATTGACAGGGCCGGTCATAATTATTGGTAAGAAGTTAAGTATGTTATAACCTCGTGTCCCGGGAGGACGTACGTAATCCTTGGCCATATGCTGAACCTCTCAGGGTCGTGTTGGCTCGCCCATGCTATCCAACTATGAGAGTGAATCTGTGAGTTCACAAAAACATAATCCTGCACTGCCGGTCAAATTCCGTTGAGTCTAGCTACCATATCATTTCGGTGACTTTAAATTTATATATATACCTAGCATTTATGACATCGTATATACCATGGAGCTATTACAAAGAGGAGACGTTGTAATTCGATTTTTCTATGAAACAACGCGTGACATTTTGCGGGGGGGAGAGGGTGTTAGATCCCGCCTACTTCTTTGTTTACATCTACCGGTCAATAGGTAAACTAATCGCATGTTTTGTCGACTATCATTAGTAGTAATGTAACTTTCTTACACTAGATGTCACACAGTGCAGGATGCAACAGGGCCGGACTCATAACTTCGTTCCAGGGAGTACTGTTTTTTTTTTACTTTTGCGAACTATAATGATATCTTTTTTTTATTGACAGTGATATTATTATAAAATAAATGTTAGAATAAAAACGTCATTGATGAATGACGATTGAAGATTATAGGATTTTGTTTCATTTCGGGAACGTGTCGTTTCTAGAACTACTAGTCGAGCTGCCGTTTCTCTATAGATGGTCGATGACTTATTATTAATATTCCGAATTGTTATTCATGTTATATTGGAAATAAAATTAAATATTTTATGGGTAAAAAAATGCATTGTTACGAACCGATATATCCAGTTTTAAACAAGGTAAAGTTCCCTTCTTTAATTTTCTAAGGCCTTTTTTTGTTACTACGAAGTCTTCATCGTTAAAATGGCAAGAACAAATTTTTGTATATTTAGAGGGAGACCAGTCTTGTCTGTTAATTTTTGCTATCCATTTTTGTCTAAGGTTATCTTCAGATGGCAATCTATAACATTCATAATTTTAAAATTTGACTAAATAAACTAGGTAGGCTTGAAGTACTTAATTTAAATTAAGTAAACAACGAGCATACTAATGAAGGGAAGTAGGTAATTTAATTAAATTACTGTACATAGAATATTTAATTTATAGGAGATAGTATTTTTTTTGTGCAGTGTATTTCATGTTTAAGTACTTTCTAATTATGATACAGCTGCGGGACATTAGGTAAAATAACTGGATCCTAATTACGGCCCTGTTTTTGTTATGTTCATATTTGTTCGATAGATGGCGGTTTTTTTTTTTAATTATATTAAAAGCTACAAAAATGTATTTTGGCCATTAAAGGGGTTTTACGAATGAATGTAAAACAAATTTCAGTACATACGATTAATAGATTATGATAGTACTAAGCTCTGCGTACCTAAATATTTTTTATTCCCATGACCCCAAGTATCGCCATCTAATGTCGTGTAGAATTATGTTTCGAAACGCCGACGTTAAGGGAATTTTCTAGAACTATTTTGATAAAAAATCGAATAAAATTACTTACAAATGAAATTTGATGCCATCCATAGCATTAGAACGTCTGTCCGAGTAGTTTTTACAAGATAAAACACAACACTTCATTATTTTTATCTTCTAGCGCAAATATAGCTGTAAATTGTGAACGTGACGTAGATGTGCACAGGACGAACGCCAACAATACATTGACTTAGGCCACGCCTACATGATGACGTTTGGACTCAGTTGAAAATCACAGTTCTCAGTTGCTTAGGCCGTCTCCTCTTTGTAATAGCTCCATGGTATATACATATATTCACTTTGGTAAGAGGAAACATTGCCCACGCAAAAACTGGCAAAGGGCGGACGTCATAAAAAGGAAGCGGACGATTTTATTCAAGCACCTGCTTCAGGCGCAGTGTACAGATAGCGATATCTTTATATGTTTTTAAGTAATAAGTACTGATTTCTTAGGTGTTCGAGTTTTTGTAAAATATCATAGACATATTATCAAAATTTTATAAAAAAGTTGTACAGGTTTAATCAATATTTCATATTATACATATTTCAGACATCCGCCTACTTATTGTAGCCCTACTGGCGAATCTTTTATTGACGTCACTTTTTCAAGCTCAGACGTCCGAATAGATGGATGGCGTGTTTTGCCTGACGCTTCATCCAGTGATCACCGCTTAATCGTGTACGAGTTTGTTCCTCGGTTGGCACAAAGACCTACGGCTATTTACGGTAACTATAGATATCGGCTCAAAGGGGCCGATTGGGATTTTTTCAGAGCTCTTTTTGCCGCGCATGCCAGGGATTTCACCCGGGATGAACTAACAACAGAGGAATGTGCTGTAATGATGTCGGACACTTTTACCTACTGTGCCGATATTGCCATAGGCCGCGTCCCTATCACTAATATTCGAAGATGCGATTGGTGGAATAACTACTTAATTAAAGTTCGATGTGAATTTCGGAGAACACGTAAAAAATATAATAAACTAAAAAAACGTAAAATTGTAGGCGATGTTTTAAATAATGCATATATAAATCTCAAAATAGCTCGTTCACGTTACCGCTCGTCAATAGAGAAATCCAAAGGCAATCTTATTAGAAAAATAGTCGATAAATTAGATAAAGAGGGCCCGTGGTCGCCCCTATACCATGAGTTTAAAGCAAATAGGTCTATAGATTTAGCTTATCTTCAAAACATAAAAATCAATAATACCTACACCAGTGGCATAGAGGAGACCACGGAATCCTTACTTAATTCGCTCATACCTGATGATAGTTCCTTGAACGATAATGACTACCATAAGCAGATTAGACAGTGGGCAAACAATCCACCCGCTACCTATATGTCTAGTCTTCCTACAATTGATGAGTTTATGAATACTGTGAAATCGCTACCTGTTAACAAAGCTTCAGGTGAAGATAAAATATCCAACAAAATGATAATAGAAGCTACAAAACAATCCGGTGATTCAATACTAAAAGTTTTTAATCGTTGCATATCTGAAGGGACTTTTCCGCGTTCTTGGCGCAGCGGTTTTATTCGTATTATACCAAAAAATGGCGATAAACTGCCTGAAGACCCTAAGTCATACCGACCAATAACGTTACTGCCTTCCTTAGGCAAGCTTCTAGAACGACTTATTGTACCGCGATTGCTGCCGGGAGGACCAAAATTTCACGGAAATCAATTTGGTTTTACTGCGGGTAAATCGACAGTGGACGCAGCTATCTCAGTGAGGAAAGCTGTAAACTCGTCCGAATGTAAATACGTTTTGGCCATATTCCTAGATATTTCAGGGGCGTTTGATAATACTTGGTGGCCAATTTTGTTACAAAAACTTAAGTTACGCGGTTGTTACAGTAATATATATTCGATAATCACATCTTATTTCGTACATGGCTCTGCAACTCTTAAGCTTGGTCACTTCAGAGTCACTAAATCGTTAACCATGGGTTGCCCCCAGGGCTCAGTGCTCGCGCCGTATCTCTGGAACTTGGGTTTTGATGACTTCTTGACATTACCCTTGCCATCACGCTGCTCTCTAACGGCATATGCTGACGATGGCCTCTTACTTATACAGGGTAACTCCAGGAGAGAGTTGGAAAATCTGGCTCAAACTTGCTTAAGTATGATAAGTGAATGGGGTAAAAGAAATCGCCTTACATTTGCTCCTCATAAAACCTACCAACTCCTTCTTAAAGGTGAACTAAAATCCCCCCCGGGCGTAAAACTTAATAATGTTACTGTAAAACGCAAAATATCAACCTGTTATTTGGGTTTAGTTTTAGAAAAGAATTTCTCGTTTATAGAACATATTAAATCAGTTGGGGAAAAAGCTAAGCGAAACTTTTTTGCACTTACAAGGATATCGACGGCAACCTGGGGCCTCTCTTTTAATACTCTTAAAATCATTTACGGGGCAACCTATCTTGGGTGTATATGCTACGGCTCGCCTGTGTGGCCTGATAGGGCTACCATCGGAGCTGCTCGCCGTAAATTACTACAAAGCCAGAGGTTGGCGTTGATATTTCTGTGTAAAGCCTATAGAACAGTGAGCACAGAGGCCCTACCTGTCCTAGCGGGTGTACTACCGGTTGATCTTGAAGTACAAAGACGAGCAGCAATGTATTATTCTACGCGCGATAATTTAGAAAATGATTTCTTATCATTACGCGACCGTGCGAAAATAACCAGGCTATTTATGCCAATAGCTGACTTAAATAACGAACTACTAAATGAATGGCAATGTAGATGGAATACGTCAACCAAGGGTCGCCATCTGCACCAGTTCTTTCCGGACGTACGCGAACGGTTAAATAAAACTTGGCTAATCATAGACCATTGTGTTGCACAATTTCTTACCGGACACGGCAATTTTAAAAGTAAATTGTATAGTTTCAAATTAGTATCCTCACCAATCTGTCTGTGCTCAACATCCAGTAACGAATATGAACAAACTGCTCACCACATCCTGTGGGAGTGTGATCTCTGGCAAAATCAGCGTGATATTATGTTAAACAGCTTGCAACCAATATCTGGAGTAGTTTATTATACGGATCTTGTAGCAACAAGGAACAACTTCCGTGCGTTTAAGCGTTTTTGCCATACCTACTATTGGAATAAAATATAACAGCTCACTTAGGACCCTTAAATTGATCCTCGGTGCTTTTGCAGCTGGCTTCTCTAGTTGCAAATCTCTCATTTTATGAGGCTATTGCCTCTTTACATCATTCTGTCTCCCGCTTTGCTCTGGAGGGAAGTGGAACTATTCATTTTCTAACTCCTCCTTTTTTCTGTTTCTGATTAAATTCGTTGCGGGATCCAAGACAGTTAAAGCGATTCCCCGGGACATGCCTGAGCTTCACCGCTCAGTGTCATTTCATTGTGTGCCACTGTTGATCCTGGCTTACAGGAGTTGCAGTGGTGGGTAAGAGGGAGGGACTAGTCCCGTATAAAAAAAAAAATAAATATTTCAGACATTTAAGAAATTAGAATTTGTTGTTTATAAATCAAGGTTTAGATGTTTATACTAAGGTAAAAGCATAGACACAATAGATTGGGCTGCAGTTGATCTCCGTGATATTACTTATGAACTTTTAATGATACTTGAAGAGGTTGCTAACAGTAAATGCCTTTGGAAGTCCTAGTATATTGGAACATTGTTTACGTTGTCAAACATTGATTATTAAAAATCTTAGGATTTACAATGAAGCTTTTGTAAAATATCTTACACTTAATCAAGGCTTTGAAAAATATATTAGGCATTATGATAGAGATCTTGTAAATTATCTTAAACATTATTTAGTTCTGATATAAAATAGCTAGATACATTGAGATGTCAATTTATATTAAGTCGTCGGCTACTGTCCGAACAATACAAACACCGAGAGGTAACAGGCCCACAAAACGTTATCGCGGAACAAAGGCGACTTAAACAATGCCGAAGGTCTCGGAGTCGCCTAACAACTTAATTAGGTGGCCCGCGGCCGCCCGTAAATATCCCCACGTGAAATTACGACCAATAAAACTAAAAAAAATGTATAACATTTCTATTGAGTTACAAAAAACGAGGGATCTGATTGTCTGGCCCGCTTTTGTGTGAAGACGCCTTGCTGAGAGCTGCCCGCCTATTGTACTCAGGTCCCACCCGAAGGGAACATTTCTTCCATTTCAATTGAGTATAGAATGTGGTCGAGTTCTATGTAAACTGGCTTGCTTGTGCAGTGTAGAGAATCATTATAGTACCTATTATTTGCGGAATTTGAAAGAACTTACGGTATTCTGTTAGGTGGACAATTGAAAGCGTGTTTACCTGTTCGATGATTATTATTTTAAATGGTAGAAAACTGTATGTTTATTGCTTGTGCTTTTATTTTATCTATAATATAATATGAAACAATACTCGTTTTTTTCTGTGTTCTAAATTTATCGTAGTAATAGAGTCGTTATACATAATAGTAATAAATATCTTTGGGCAACTAACACACTGCCATCTGGTCCCAAAATAGGCAGAGCCTACAAATTGTTATATTAATATTACAAAACATTTAAGTTTAATTTATTTCTTAATATACATATATTGATACGTACTAAGCTAATATTTTTGATCAGTGTAGAACCATTTGTAGATTCAGTTATGCAGTCTGGTATGAATGTTTAATAAGATATGGTCTCACGATTTATTTGTAACCGATACCTACGTTTATAAGGCACTGTATAACCTGGCGGGTGCCTGCGCGGCACGCGGGCCACACACCATTCTCACCGACCAGCTGAGCCGCCCTCGCTATGGACATCTAAATGCAACTAGTTTTTGTCCAAAAGCCGGCTCCAGCTCGATCGATTTAGCGGCCATGACCGAAATATTTTAGATTTCTCATTTCTCCTTACACGAATCGGTGTAGTTTACAAATAAATAATTACGTCTCTATCAACTTTCATTTTGTTAGCAAAGAAACTAACGCGTTGTTAATATTATGTTAACCGTTTCATTTATCCCCGATGTATCAAATTAAGGTATGGGATGTTGGAGAAGCGAGTTCTAAGTGGCTTATGTCTGCTGGATGTGTCGGACCGCACCGCGCCGCGACTTGCCGGCCGCAAAGGACGCGGTTTGTTTATTCCGCCATCCATCTGTTGTCTACGCTGAGGCTAATTTGCATAGAGGGCTTGCAGGGGTAGCGGGGTGCGGGGCTGGACCACACGGGCTCGGCACGGCGGCGCACGGGTGGCCACAACCACATGCGCGAGCGCACGTACCGCTCCCCCCTCGGCCTCGTGTCCTCCGCTACGTCATTCATTGCGATTGTCCCCGGTGATCGCTCGCTACCACATCGAGTAGAAATGTTGTCATTATCGACGCACACGCATCGAGAATGCAATAAATGGTTTGTTATTCGCATTGATCGTTGCCAGCTCACGTTGACAGATTTAGGTACTATTCAAGCGGTCATTACGCATTGTGTTGTCAGAGGAGCTGATCGTTATGTTACCTTATGTAACGGCTATGTGTGTTTATTGATAACAAGTGTGTAATATAAAACGAGCCGCCTGTGCACGCGTGATAACGTGCGGCGAGTGTGAAAGCTCTCCGGCGGACGGACGCGATAACCTCCAGTGACCTTGCAGTATTTCCGCGCTTACCGCCCGCCCTATGTCATATGTATCGGGCCATTCCACTCTCAGAGTAACATTTAATTAAAGAGGCAAATAATAGAAAAGCAGTACTTAAGAGAATGAGACGGTAAAGTGAAATTGCCCAGTTTCGTGGTTAGCGATTTTGACAACTAAGCCCTAAGCCAAGATATTTATTTATCTTTAATTACCAAAGTTAAATGTAAAAATAGTTCAGTAATAATATCTGTAATTATATATAGGGACGCAAATGATAGAAATGCCGTTTTAACATATGTTTATATGTATGTATCGAGGCTTTTACCAGTTTGTGCACGAGGGTCTATGAGATTGAATCTTCGAAACAGATAGACCGAATTTCATTTGTTTTGTCGTAATGTAATCTAGGTGGTTCTTATTTATCTATCTCTCTCTTTCTCTCTCTTCTTCCTTAGCTATTTCCCATTTTTATTTCGATCGACGTGTTACCTGGATCGATCGAGGGACTGCCTAGAACAGAGTTGAAACCCATAGGAATAACATTTGACCAGTTACAAGTTTATGTGATTTCTGGACCACCTGTAACGATCCTCAATGCCATAAAATGCAATGCCGTAGTCATCGGCGTCGCGGCTTGACGTACTCCTTGCATATACACAAATATTGTTATGAATTGAACCTGCGACCTTGCGCAAAGTTCTACACCGCTCGTACATTAAGAGACAAGTATTTAATGTCCAAGCGGTATCAGCATTATTATATATACTTATTTTACGAAAATAAAACTAAATTCATGAAATATTCGCGCTCGTTTAGACTTCTATAATCCTTTTTTTCATTCAGAACATGTAATGTACCCTAACCATGATTAGTACTGCGCAGATAACAAACTTACACAGCGACTAAGACAAATATCTCCCTACAGTTAGTTTCACCAATGAAATCACAGGAAATCTTATGAGTCTATAACTGCTTGTATGGGGATTGGTCAAACGCTGTAGAAAGACGTGAGTTTTCGTCGCCATGCTAGCTCGGTTGTTGTTGTTATTACAATCCCAAACTGAAATACAACTGCCCAACGGGTTGGCGTGATGTTGGCCGTAAATCGCGCCCACGACATTAGTAGGTGTTAAAATAGAGGCGCCCTGTGCGGCCCAGCGATCCATTCCACCTCTATTCCACTTGCTTTATTATAATCCCCAATATCCGGCACGAGGCTATGTTTAGCCGGAATCATTACGAAACCAACGCTCGCCCTTCACTTGAAACGACACTTCTAAATGTTGATTTTTCTACCTCGATAGTTTTAATAGTCTTTACTTAAGGCGATGCATTGAAGATATTGTTACATAGTAACATTTTATCAGCAACTGTTAAATATTCGAAAATTATATTTCTGTATTTTATTTATCGGGTCTTTGACATCTTGTGTTGTCTTGTTGAGGTAAGGGTGTACTTACTTGCGTACAGCACTTCGTCTAGAGACCTGAAAGCAGTACTTGACATGGTTTTCGTTATAGCATTAAGTACATAACTGGTTAACATTGACAACAGTACAAATCAAACCTGCACTTTAAAAAAATATTATTCTTTTATTTTACACGGTTATGGAAACCAATATAATATCTTAATTTGGGTATTAATGAATTTTAAATAAATTTGTTTATAATGTGTTGCAAAAATTGTAAAAGTCTTTACTTTGCAGGAGTAAAAAGGTTTTTAGTTTTGACGCGAATGACCGCGCACGGATTTGTATGCAGCCTAGTGCCGCGGACCGCTTAATGCTCCTCATTCCGGATATTTCTGTTAACCAATGTGTCGCCTTAACATGTTATGCGTAAATTTGATGTCTTAAGTAAATTTTAAGAGGCTATCGCCAGTACAACTTGATATATTTTAATTCGAGAGACTGATAGTAGAGGCTATGTTTATGCTAGGCACTTTGTGACCTTTCCCCTGTGCTGTCTATCAATTCACGTATGAGTGTTGAATGTAACACTTACACGTAAATTATAAAGATAATAATTAACGTACTACAATGAACTTACCTAAACAAATTATAGTGGTAAAGAAAAATTCAAATTGTAGATTGAATACTTATAAAAATTTAGTACATCATTACGTTCTGAATTGTTTTTGGTATTGAACCGTTGAGAAGGCAACCAGGCCTAGTAAAAGCGTATACTATATTAACTTCTATGTACGGGTGAAGCCTCTAGCTGCAGGTAGGGCAAGATCGGCAATTGTAGAGTTTTTGGGGGACGCCTCCGTCCAGCAGTAATAATAATAATAAATGAATTTATTTCTCTCACAAATATCAAGTACAGTGGTAATACATTTTATGTCACTTAGAATAAGTAACTAGCTTTGTGAGAGCTGGTGCCTGTTCTAGGTTTAGAAGAAAACCTGTATTACAGGTCACCAGTGCCCTGTAATACAGGTTTTCTTCGAACTGTTGAGAAGGCAATTGTAGAGTCTTTGGAGGAGGCCTCTGTCCAGCAGTGGGTGTCTTTTGGTTCATATGATGATGATGACGGGTCAAAGAGACCGAATGTCTTTGTCCGGTTAAGGTTAAGGTTAAAAACGCCTCGTTCGGCACCGTACACGTACCATAAGTGGATCTTTTTCAAATAACTCGTTAGCGTGGTGGTGCCATAGATGTTCATATGTAGCGTCTGAGGCCTGCATGTTTAACGTGCGCATGCGTATCTAATTCTATCTGTTTGTATCGTGTTTACGTCGCTCTCTTTTGCACGAACGTGACAAAATGTGCCTAAAACTGACTTTACTCTCAATTGTTGTCCACTCATCGATTATTGAATTGTATTAAAGAAGTATCATTTATCCATTTCAATTGCTATTTAATGGTTTACTTTAGTTTAAATCTTTTAGTAGTGACTGTGCTTTATTTTTCTCTCCACCATATTATTTAAATCGAGTTTCGGATTCCTCTATGTTATCATAGTTCAAATTATAATAGTAGTCAAATATCTTTATTTCCCTTCAAAAAAAATGCAATTAAATAGAAAATATGCATATAAAATAAGAAGCAAATTGTTTGCGAGTGCTGCTGTGTGTATCAATCGAGCCGTATACTACAGATCACCAGTATAATATCCCATAATACCAGTATGGATACATTCAGTTTAATATTTTTTTCATACATAATAATGAAGGTGAGAGAAAAAAAATATGGTTATTACTTAGTGTGCGTGTGTGTAAATATGTGTAAAATTGGCATGTATTCAAAAAGTTGTGAATGATGTAGCTATGTTCTGGATATTAAAGAAGTGCTTGGAATAATAATTGCCAAAATCAATCTAATTTGGATGCGTCTTAAAAGTTCAGACCTCGTTGTGTTATTCTAAAATCGTCATTTTATCTGTTAGAAATATGAGAGAGAAATTCATAAAAATGGATTTGGATTCGTGCGATGAGGATTTCGTACCTTCTTTAGACGCATTAAGGTAGCTTAGTCATAAACCTCTAATAGAGGACATTACGTTAAGTTTATATGTCGAGACTTTGGACTATTTAAAAAAATCTATGCTAGTAAGAAACGTCGGTTGTTTTTCCATATTATTCAAATAAATTTTTAGATTGCAACCTTGAATCAAATAATAAATTGAAAACAACATGGCAAAAATAAAAACGAAAATTGTTTTGCAAGGGCAAATAATGCCCTGCCACGTGATATCACTCTTGACTTCTAATTTGGCCTTTTTACAAAGATTTGAAAATTCGAGAGGTTCTAATTCGAAACTATTTATAAATATAACAAAAATACCACAGAACACAAAACTTTTACTACTTATAAACCGCAACACTTAGCATTAACGGTAGAATGACAAGCATTAAATAAGTGAAAGGTATGAATGAACTCGGTAGCTAGACTACGTTAGTAATAACCTATGGCCTCGGACTATGGATGGATATCATAGAAGTGAGAATTGTTAGTACCGGTCTATTATAATATTTAAGAGATTTTGAACATCAACACATCACACATCTCACATCGTCACGTTGATCCATTATTTGTAACGCAAAGATTTTAAGTACAAATGCACTTACAATATCGCACCTTTAGAATTGTATTGACCTAATTAGAACATATGATTTTTTGGGAATCGTTACATAAAGATTTGAACGGTTAGCCTGTGTTTTAATTTAAATCGATAAACATTGTAATTTTAGGTCATTTTTTGATAGAAAGTCAAAATCATGATTTTTTTAATTAGGTCCCTTCAATTCTAAAGATGCGATATATTCAATTCTACTGTTTTTTTTTTAATTTGAACGCTATTTATTAAGAAGGCAAAAGGAAATAAGGCGTATACCACTGACTTTCAGTCGAATGTATCCATCCTTTAACGATAAAAGATTCATTTATTTATGGCAATCACCGGAAGCTCTACGGCACATTCGCTTTACTCGCTCGGCTCGTGTGTTTTATGGAAGCACTTGTAACCTAACCTACTTTTCTAGTAGCGAATGTTCTAGGTATTTACCATTAGATATTATGAGCATTCGAGTGTTTCGAACATTCGATTTCTAGAGGTCGATCAAATGATATTCAATTTGGCATAGTGCACCGGTTTCTATAATTAATGAGGGGCTCGTGTAATCCTACTATCTGAATTTGAAAAAACGGGAGCGAACTCCAAATGAATGGCATATTTACAAGGCAAGATTAGCATCTAATATATACATACATATTACATGTAGGTATCATGCGAATCGTGTTTTATAGATGTGTGTAGATAAGTACAAACAGTTAGGTGCGAGAGCGACCCACGTTGCCACTTCAACAAAAAGTCTTGGCACGTTTCATCAGATTTTTTGTTCATACTCGTTTTGTTTTTAATGCTTATTAAGTTCATTTACATACAAAGTGTTCTGCGAAATGTTGACGGCATTAACGTTAGTACATTGTCCGTGGTGTGGAACTGACTCCTGTCAGGTGGTCTCGACAAGCTCCATTATTATCGTTTTAACACTTGCGGTTATAAAATACAGTAAGTGAAGTCTTGATTCTAATTTTATGACGTGATCTGAAATATAAAATTAGAGATTTTATATGTTCCTTCTCACGTGTAACTATAAAGTATCCAATATACAAAGTGTAACATAAATAGTATGTAACTTAAGGAGCTTAATTTATCTATGAAACGGAACAGTGTGTAGCACATCTAAATGAAATTACTATATGCAATTTTAATTTATATGGAAGTCAAATATTGTGTTTGAATTTTAGAAACTGGTTTTGTTCAATTGGTACAGATCGATGGCTAGATCATCATCATCTAAAACAAGGAAGCTACTCATAATGTGATTTTTTAGGCCAAGTTTTGGGCGGACAAAATTTAGATTGCCAACGATTCGCTAAGAAGAAGATGGCTACATGGCACTCCTTAAGATTTCTTCACTATCTATATTACACTTTGTATAATGTCGTCTTGGTTGAATTACGGCCCTTTGGTAGAGCGAAACATCGAAACATCTGAGCTATAGAAGGTGTAACTTTCTCTCTTTCTCTCATAGCCCAAAACGTTCCGTATATCTAAGTTTTACTTCATTCGTGTGGTCTAAAGCACGATGTTTCCATTGTCAAGTATCCACAACTGTTTACAGCAGAATCATACCTGTACTTTGAATTGGTAATCGGTGCCAAATGCCTTAATTCCAAGAATAAAAACCACAAATAGGTTTTATGTAACATTCAGTCACTTAGTAGGTACAATGAAATTTACCACAAAATAAGTCTACTGACATACACAAAGTATAGGTAATGCAAATAAATTGTAATGAAATGCACGTTCATGTTTCGTTATTTGTTCGTGGCATACGAATCGTATAGAACTCATATTTACATATCCATTCATTATCCCTCAATTCACTACATTTCCCTGGCATAGTTTGTTTTTACCCTAAACGGCTTGGAAGTTCGAATTAATTAATTTTGTTTAAAATCCATCGAGACGTTAGCAGAGCCGGAATCTCAAACAATATAAGTATGTATATACATACATACGCCTTGCATATACAAGGCGTAAGTTGAATAGTGGACGTAAGTTAAGGTACTTAATTTGCATCGAAACCTAAACAACGTGTAGTACACACGGCTACTTATCAACCTATACATTTCCAATATAAGCTGACCTCTCATTGTATGGAAATCCTATACGACGCGAGATCAGCTTGTACTGGAAATGTATAGATGAAGCCGTGTGTCCATCAACATGAAAATTAAACCAAAAATCTCTACATACAAGAGCAACAATCAGCGGTTCCGTTTTGGTTAGAACACAATTTTTTTTTCGTTTTCTGTATACTAGTTTTGATTAATTTAATACAGCTTCTTAAGTTACGTCTACTATTTATGTTCAATTGTATATGTCTTAGGTATTGTGTGAAATTGCATTGAATTTTCCATGAAATGCTTTTTAGATGTTTGAAACTTATTGCTGCGATAGCATTTTATTTTATTACAAGTCATATGGGCTGTAAGACCTCCTACGTAGAAGGCTTAGTAACCCATATAAGCGGTGATCACCTATGTATTATTACTTTCGGACTTCAATACTATAATATCAGTAAAAACGAATAAAAAATAACTAATTAAGAAATTAATTTTGGTCAAACCCCTTTTGTTTAGGACAATCTTCAATAGTAAATCCCAAATTTAAAAGCCATCATAATTTTGATTCTTAACAGTATAATCATATTAGATGTTATTGTACCTATTCAAAAAGGTATCTCTCCTAAAATTTAAGTACCAATAAGAAAATTCAATATAAAATGAAATAAAATATGAAATTTGGTCCAAAATACAAATATTAACTAATAATATCGGCATCAAAGGGTATCGTGCCCAGAAGACTGGCAGCATTGCAGCCGCAGGGTTGTATCGCAAAGCTTAGTTTCTGTGCTAAAATAGACCATTATTAAAGTAAAAATACTTAATTGTTTTCTTCTACCATCCGGTGTGAAAGCTTTGTGTGTGAAAGTCTAACAGAAAATGTCATGTTAAAAAAAATAATCTATTGTTATGTTTCCCGAGTCTTAAAGCTATATTCAGCAATGGCGTCAATTCCTGAAACCCAAGAAACTATAATAAACAATCTCATGTTTACGATTTACGTCGTTATTTCCCGCTGATCGAATCCAAATATAGCATGTAGGTTGTTTACCTAAATATAGACTGCACGGTTTACAACATAATTTAAGGCTAAGCGAACCTGTCAAACCTTTTTTTTCCTAACACGTCTCGGATCTAATTCAGCAAAAAATATTACCAACCGGCTTATAAATCAGTGGGACGGGTGTAAATTGGAATAAATTCTTTGCTTGATTCGCTGACAACATGCAGAATGGCAATGTTCTTCTGTCACATGTATAATTAGGAATTTAAATTTACTGGATGGACAGTGTGGGTATATTGCTATCTGAAGGTAAATTATGTTGTCAGCGCGAAATTCTGTGTACAGAAACTTTTAGAGATCACTTAATTAGACTGCACGTGTGGCGCAGCGATTAAGACGGACGCCTCGCCACTTCTTGTCCCGGGTTCGATGCCAGCACGGGGCAAATATTTGAGTAACCTATAAGTAGTTGTTCTGAGTCTAGGTGTACTTTTTGTCCGTCAATTATATGTTTGTAAAGTACCCTGCTACAGACGCCAGCCCATCCAGCTACTCCAATCTGTCAAATTTCTTTTATAGATTTTCAACTTTATCACAAAAGCATAAGGTTCACTTTCAATTGGGGAAATTTGACAGATTGGGGTAGTTTGAAGTGCTGGCGTCTGTACATATATTGCGATGGGTTTACGAATCGTTATAGTTTTGTTTATTTCGACATTAATTTTAAGGTGGTGCAATATCTACTCAGAACAGATAATTTCAAGAGTAGCGAACTAATATCGGGTTACCTTTATTATTAAATAACGTCTAAAAATCGGTAATAGACTACATTACTTTAGTGGATATATGCGATCATAATCTGTGGAATATCTTTGAAAAGATAAGCCATAAATAATCACTAGTTCAACACCTCAAGAAGGTAATGAATGAGTTAAAACGTCAACAGCCGAGCATTCGTTTTAGTTTAAAAAAATGTTGACTATTTCTAATTAAAGACTGTCAGTTCTTGTCGCCTATAGAGAGGGTGTCACACAGGCACGCAGTAAATAACTATGTGTTAAGTTACAACCGCTTTGTACAAATGTGTCGACACTCGCAATGAACAGTCTTAGATGAAGGAAGGGGGCTAAATTTGGATGTTTTCATATACCGCCTTCCCCTATTATATGTATTCCTTAGCGTAAGATTACAATATCTTTATTTGATAAAGATGTCGTTAACGATCGTTTTTTTTTGTTTAATAGTGTAATATTTTGGCAATAACATCTTGTCCGGACAATGTCGAGAGATAATAACATTTTTATCGTGAAACAAGTTAGGTAGGTACTTGACAAATATTTGTTATTGACACTAAAATAACTTTATGGAGTTAACGCATTACTGCTTTTTATGATAATTTATAATTATTGCCAGCGGTGATTTGTAGAGAATTATGAGATCTCCGGTAATAACGAGACAGACATTAATCCAAAGATTTATTTTAATGAACAGATTGCTGTTGCAGAACAAAAAAGTATAATTCAATGCAAACTTAATTGCATTTTCATTGGTACATTATCAAGGTTTTTACTGCGTGCACAAATTGCGCACTGATTTGTCATCGTTGTTCATACGGTGTGGTCCAACCACGAAGATGTTATTATTGAGACCTTATCATTGAAATGGGGCATGTTCATTTTATGCTGAACGACCACATATTAATTATCATATTTTTTAAATCATATCTTTATAGGGAACGTATTGTAAACACTTTCATAAAAATATCTATTCGTTTCTTACAGAGGGTGGTCGATTAGAAGCAGAATTAAAGTATACAGCTAAGGCGCTTGGAGAAGCGGATTCTTCGACGCATCAGCTCATCATTCAAACGGCAAAGGACCCTGACGTGTCTTTGCTGCACGCTGGAGCGCTGCTTGAACACCTAAAGGTACGTTTCTACGAAGTTACTGGGTGATTCGTGTTTTTATGTAATCAAAAATGAAATTATTGGTGGTGATGGCTAATTATATGCATTTTATTATTTTTTAAAAACTTCGCCTTATTGCAAATGTAATGCACATGCGCCATAGTGAACCTACGGAACAATGGTTTATGTGATTGACAAATAGTGTTGTACTTTGTGCTCTTGAAGTTTACATTACCAAATATCCTGATACATAAAGTTTTCTAAAGACCATGTCCGCACTTGGGATAATCCGAGTGAGGACGTAGCCCTTAAAAAAGGAAATAATAAATTGACTGCATAAATAAAAGCCTCGTTTCCCCAGGTGGTCCACGCAGCGACCCGCGTCACAGTTCATATGTACGACATCGAATGGAGGCTGAAAGATTTGTGCTACAGCCCCAGCATTCCTGACTTCGAGGATGCGTATTATATTGAGAAAATCATCGACAACATCATTCCCTGTGCAATCATTACTCCGCTCGACTGCTTCTGGGAAGGGTCGAAACTGTTAGGACCCGATTACCCCGCATACGTCCCGTAAGTTTATTTTGATGAAAAATTAATCTACTCACTATAATTTTCTTTATTTGATTTCGGAGCTTATATAATTTGCACCAACTGACTAGAAATTTTATCTCACAGCGGTCTGCAACACAAATTACAATGGACTCACTTACATCCACAAGAGGTTTTAGAAGAAGTGAGGAAGTTGAAGTTCCAGTTCCAGTACGGCACGATGGAAGCGTACATGAAGCGAGCTGGTATCACCTCCGCTTACATGAAGAAGCCGTGCCTCGACCCCACCGATGCACAATGTCCGGACACGGCTCCAAACAAGAAAACCGGCAATGTAAGTATTCGCTATTTTTTCTTAGAAAATATTCAGGTAGCATCAAGTCGATGCTTATTGTGCATGTGGAATTTGTTACGGCTTCGTAAGACCCACGTCATGGGCCATTACGACAACTCCGGATCCTTTTATAAAGACTTCAATTTACGACAGTTTTACTGGCACATAAATAAAGCATGTAGAATCACGACAAATATAATATCTTTATCGAGACGAACGCGTAAACTTTAAATACTTTCCATAATAATAAAATATTTTTGGAAACGGTAATAAGGCAGGATGAAAGCGGTTGCCGGCGGGCAGATGTGCGACTACCTGCACCGGCGACCCGCCCCGCGTGAAAGTAATGTTTCCAACTACGTGATAACATCATCACCGAATGTACGTTTCGCAACGCAACGCTTATTTCACATTCATCAATTATGTTTTGACACTTTGATTTTTTCAATAAAACCATAAATCAATAGTAACATTTCAATTGTGGACAGTGCCGTAGGTGCACAACATCTTTAATGAATAGTGAATCAGGTTGTCAGGATTGCTTCGGGTTTGGTTTTTGTGTGTTCGCTGCGAGCGTGTGCGCCGCGCCACACACGTTCGGCGCGGGCGCGGACGCGGACGCTCGGCCGGACCGCCGCATTATACGGGCGCATTGTACACGCTTCAATGGGCTTCGTTTGCCGCAGCTATCGCTTCTCACAATGACACTATTATATCAATAATGCTCACCATCCGATGGTGGCGAGCACTTCTTCGGAATCCTCATAAATTTTAAAAGTCTACTTTGTGTCTTTGTCATTGTCACATTTTATAACAACATTCCTGGAAATTGTTTATCTAATTTGTAAACAGTACTGTCAATAGACAAAAGACTGTTGTCTGTTGTGTTGTGTTGAAGAGATACTGCCACGTTAATCCAGCGTTAATATTAATGTCAGATGAGGTACCGAGTACCTGGTACAAAAGTGTTATTGGATTACCAAATGGTTATCAATAGCCGCCAGTAGTCTTGAAGTTATGCATATTAGAAACCCATAACTAAGCGCCATCGGATAGTTAAAAAAGAAAATTGTGAGTGCGCCGCATACGCATACACTTTCACATAGCTTAAAATACATCCCGCGTAAATGACTAATTATTTTAAAGTAAGGCATAGATAAATTATCATTATTTTTTAATAACGCGGCACACTGGTTATTTTTTTCTGTGGCCCGTCGCAGGACAGGCAGGACAAAGAAATGGATGTACTTTGTACATAGAAAGTAGTTAATCTGAGTTTGTGTTCGTCAATTATATGTTTATCAATATAATCACCCGCGACACAGATAATGGCATTGACACTCGCTGTCAAGACTGATAGTCTACAGGCAAGGCGTTTTTATTATTATGTTAAAGTAAATCCGAAGCAAACCCGAGAAGTCGGAAGTCGCTGGATGCTGTTAACGCAAGACCGGCATCTGTTGGACAAAGGCCTCTCCCAAAGATCTCTCTTTGGGAGAGGCCTTTGTCCAGCAGTGGACGTCTTTCAGCTGATATGATGATAATGAAATACCCGAGCTATATATTAATAATAAATTAATATATTTAATAAATTGCCAAAACAGATAAAGAGCTTACTCTATACCAAGGACTTTCAAAATAAACTCATAAAATTATTGTTGAATCAATGTTGCTATAATATTAATGACAATCTAATAGATGAATAAATATACTTTTACATTGTATTTTGAAATTGTTATTATATGATTTTTAATTTGACATCACAATTAATTATTAAATAAACTTGACATTTTCCTTGCTAGCTTTATTAGGACTTAGAATGTTGACTAATTACGAATCTCTTTGACTACTACTCGTATATAAATTTAACTATGCTAATAACTAAGATTGTGTGTTTGTACTATAATTATTATTGTAATATTGTGTGTAACATGTAAATCTAAAATAACACAAAAATCATATGTAATTAGGTTTAGAATATTTAGAAACGATGTAAAAATTGTTATTGAATTGAATAAATTGAAATTGAAATTAATATAATGTATTTTTTCAGATTCCAGATGTAGCAGCGGAGCTGTCACACGGATGCTACGGTTTCGCGGCGGCGTACATGCACTGGCCGGAACAGCTGATAGTGGGCGGGGCGACCAGGAACTCCACGTCAGCACTGCGCAGTGCGAAGGCGCTGCAGACGGTGGTGCAGCTGATGGGCGAGCGCGAGATGTACGAGTACTGGGCCGACCACTACAAGGTGCACCATGTTGGATGGTCGCAGGAGAAAGCCGCTGCGGTCTTAGACTCGTGGCAGAGGAAGTTTGCTGGTGTAAGTAACTATTTAACTTATATAAACTTGCACAATGAAGCTTTTTAGATTGAACTGGATTAATATTTTTTTATAAATATCTTAGGTCAATTAAAGACAGCCATCTAATCCCAAAGTAGGCAGAGCCTGTGCAATGGCAACCCGACAACTAATAAACATACTTATATATTTCTAAATACTTATATCTTATATTTTTATATTAAGGTTAAAGGGGAACCAATATACCAACGTATTAGTGATTTAGTAATTAGTTATCATTTAGGCCCGTAGAATCCTTTAACTTATTTAAATAATTTAGAATTCCAACACTCAAAACACTTACCCCCTTAATTAACAAAATTAATTTTACGACCGCCGTGACTCAGTTGGTATTAAACATGCTGATCCGAAGATTGCGGGTTGATCCTCGGGCAAGACAAATATTTTTGTGAAATGAATATTTTTAGAAGCCTTAATTTTGGACTTGGCAGTTTCTATAAAATGCTTAAAGACACAACTGATTTGTAAAATGAGGATATTAAAAAAATAACTCTATTTTTAATTTCTTGCAGGAGGTTCGAAGAATGACAGCTACTGAGTCAGTGTCTCCGTTCTACTCTTTCTATCCTTTCTCAACATCGACCCTCAATGACATTCTTGGAAAATTCTCTGAACTATCATTGAAGAACATTATGGTGGGATATATGTTTATGGTAAGGACCTTATTTACAAAGCCTTTGGGTTGTCCTGATTAGCTAACGATCGTGCGATTGATACAATTTTAAACGCACGATTAAAATGCACGTGCGATAGTAAAATATATGTCCTAATTAAATTTTTGCAACGGCTAGCCTGAAATTGTGAATGACAGGGAAGTCCGGAAATCTGAGAATACCAATATAGGCTAATATACAAAAATGTACGATTCTATCGCACGATATTCCGTCTCTTTACACACTGGTACAGTTGATTTTTAAATCAAGCAAGATTTTATAAATCGCAATTGCCATAGTCAATATCAGACCGCTTTTGTTCTGACAGGCAAAATAGCTGCGTTCAAAATTTGATATAATGATTCATAATTTAATATCTCTAAGCTCGCGCGTTGATATTTCATTCATAATTTAATATTTCTATAATCACGCGTTGATATTTGATTAATAATTTAATATTTCTATAATCGCGCGTCGATATTTGATTAATAATTTAATATTTCTATATTCGCACGTTGATATTTGATTCATAATTTAATATTACTATTATCGCGCGTTGATATTTGATTCATAATTCAATATTTCTAGAATCGCTCGTTGCTATTTGATTCATAATTTTAATATCTCTATGCTCGCGTGTTGATTTTTAATTACGTACGTTTTGAACACATTCTGAAAGTTGGCGTCATGCAATTATAATTAATTGTTCGCTCGTACCTTCGTTAGCTAAAAGGAATGTCTTCCTTTTTTTGTTTGTATTTGTTATTTTGTTTTATTTTCCTTTCAGTTAATTTATGTAGCGGTTACTTTGATACAATGGCGGGACCCGGTACGTTCGCAAGCTGGCGTGGGTATTGCTGGGGTGTTGCTGCTTTCCATCACCGTAGCAGCAGGATTAGGCTTTTGTGCTTTGTTAGGTGATTATTTCTTATTTTTTTTTAAATTTGGTATTGGTTTTATTTAATAAGTTATTTACATAACGGCCACTAAATAATTTTGATCACAGGGATATTTTAAATAATGGGTTAGTAATAATTTGCCATGGCCAACCTGGAGGACTCTTAATAGACTACGTACCCAGGTTGGTAGATCAAAAGAAAACATGTGCCAATGGGGTTACATTCCCACATCACAAAACATCTGCGAGTGCGGCGTGTCACCCCAAAGTATGGCACATTTATCCGTTTGTCCCTCCTGTCCAGTCACTTGTTCCCTTCGGGGCTTGTATGACGCTTCAGCCAAAGGGGTCAGCGTTGCCCAATTTTGGGAAGATAGAATATAATTCTTACCATCGACACGATAAGAAGAAGAAGAAGTAATAATTTTATTTAATATTTTATATCTTGATTAAGATTTAAAATCATTTAATGTTGGATTTGCAAATGAAGTCCTTTCATTCCGATTCTTTTTATTCTGATTGTACTTAAGTTTCATTTGTATAATTTAATTTTGTAGGCGTAACAGGCAAGCCATGAATGTACTGTACCTTATTATAAATATCTATAACTTGAGTTCACAAAACAAATTGAATTTAAACATTTTACACCACATAACCTTTTACCCTGGTACTTTGAATTTTTTTTCCTAACTTTTGGCTTCTTCTTCAAAGAAAATAAACTATCAATGTAAAATATTTTCTATTCGGAATCTGATTTAACATTAGAATATGTGGATATACATCATTGTGACAGACTTACAGATAAGGCTGGAAAAATATATTTAAAGTTGTATTTTTACCATGATGTAATGTTCTAATTAAATAAGTTTACTGTTTTTATGTGACAGGTATACCATTTAACGCGTCAAGTACGCAGATAGTGCCATTCTTGGCGCTTGGGTTGGGCGTCCAGGACATGTTCCTTCTCACTCACACGTACGTGGAGCAAGCGGGAGACGTGCCCCGGGAGGAGCGCACGGGCCTGGTGCTGAAGAAGAGCGGGCTCAGTGTGCTGCTGGCGTCGCTGTGCAACGTCATGGCCTTCCTGGCCGCGGCGCTGCTGCCCATACCAGCGCTGCGCGTCTTTTGTTTACAAGTATGTTACCATTAATAATAATAATAGTAATATTTCATGTAGCCCTTATGTAGTAGAAGTACAACATACATACATAGACTCACGCCTGTCTCCCAGAGGGGTAGGCAGAGACAACGGACTTCCATTTGTCACGATCCTTGCACACATCTTTTGCTTCGTTTACTGACATTATATTCTTCATACATACTCGCCGGTTTAGGGTACTTCTGACCTGACCTTTCTTGAGTACGTCTCCGATTTGATCAGAGAATGTTATACGAGGTCTTCCCCTTCCGGTTGTACCATTCACACAGGCCAGGTATACTTCTTTTGTCAATCTTCTTTCATTCATCCTTTCTAAATGGCCAAACCATCTCAGCATACCATTTTCAATCTTTGTGACTACATTCTCTTTCACACCACAAGACTCTTACATCAGTATTTCGAATTCTCTCTCAAAGTCACATATATAATATATATATAATAGTATAACAATAAGCTGTATTTCTTTAAAATATAATAGTTGTAGTATATATAACTTCATATTTGCTTTTATAAAAGAACGCCCGCTCTAGGGAATCTAATCCCTGTGTCGCGGGGTACTTTACGAATATATAATAGACGGACACAAATTACACCCAGAACAACTATTTATGGGTCACACAAATAGTTGTAAGGTGCGGGACTCGAACCCACGACACGAAGCGGCGAGGCGACTGTCTTAGCCGCTGCGTCACATGTGCAGTTAAAAATACATATTGGTAATAAACATGTGGTAATAATAATAATTAAAATCATCTTTGTAACTTCTTCATGTTTACACATCGATTATTAAATAAATATTTCTAAATACATACATTATAGGTAAATTACACCCAAACGGAGAAAATAATAATAATTATATCTTAGGACATATTCACACACTGTCACCTGATCCCAAACTAAGCAGAGCTTGTATAGACGCCAGCACATCTACCCCTATCTGTCTGTATTTCTTTTATAGATTTTCAAACTTATCACATAAGCATAAGGTTCACTTTCAATTGGGGAAATTTGACAGATTGGGTCAGCTTGTCTACACTATGGAAACCAGATAACTGATATACTACATATACTACATTTTTTTTTGTAAATACATACTTATATAGATAATTACACCCAGACTTGTTCATACACACAAATATCTGTCCTGGGTGGGTAACGACACAAAGAATTCCAACATACGAGTTTTGGTTTAGCAGTCGGAATCATTAACCACTACACGAACAAGAGATCTAATAATAAAGATTTTACGTTGTACTACATTAATTAAATATTCCTTTTTTTCTCAGGCGGCCATTCTGCTGCTATTCAACCTGGGCTCGATGCTACTGGTGTTCCCCGCAATGATCTCGCTAGACTTGCGGCGCCGGTCGGCCGCTCGAGCGGATCTGCTGTGTTGCTTGATGCCCGAGAGCCCGGCGCCAAGCCGCCCTAAGAAGATATCAGAGAGAACCCGGACGAGGTGTGGGAAGACTGATAAGGTATTTTGAAATGTACTGAGATACACAGAGTCTGTCATATATTGGCATAGCTGCAGATTATAACATCCTTTATAATACAAGATTATTCTGGCATTCTGATACTGTATATAATACGGCATCTTAAGATAACGTAACATGGATTATTTCTAGACATCCGATTATGCGGACTTGAAGCTTTTTTAACATGTATTTAAATTTATTGGTTTATGTTTCTTACAGACTAATTGGAAAGATGCAACAAGACAACCGTTAGACCCAGAAGAGACGGGGGACCAGTCGAAAGTGACGTGCTGCCTGAGTCTGTCGCTTACAAAGTGGGCGAAGAACCATTACGCACCGTTTATTATGAGACCCTCCGTTAAGGTAAGCAACACATTAAGACTATATTTAGTACTAGCTGTGCCCCGCGGTTTTACCCGCGTTAAACTTTATAAAATATGGCCTATGTGTTATCCTAACTATAAAAATTAGCCTATGTTCTTTCTCAGGGTCTAGACCATCTGTATACCAAATTTCATTCAAATCCGTTCAGTAGTTTTGGCGTGAAAGTAGACCTAGGCGGCAGGTCACTCTATGGTTATTTTGTATCATCTGGAAATCAGTTACTCGTGCATGGCTAAATCTGGCATGACTTTATTCGCAGTCTCTTATGAAGATTATAATGTAATCTTAATTTCTGATATTTCCTTAATTCATTTATGATATTTTAATACCTAATACCACGTATAAATTGGAAAACTGAAGTAATGTATTAAATTATTGATGAATTATGAGCGTAAATAGCATTTTTGTTGAGAAAAAATTCCATTAACTGGTGAATGTTTATTAATATTTAAATGCCGTGCTAACGGCGAAGCATGCTGTACATCTTTTTTAAACCAACATCCTGTAAACCACGTTTCGCAGTAAATTAATAGTTTTGTTATTTTTATTGTTATCCAGGTGACATCAATGTTAGCGTTGATCGCAGTTATATTGGCGAGTGTTTGGGGAGCTACGAAAGTCAAAGACGGTCTAGATCTCACCGACATTGTACCAGAGAACACAGACGAACACGAGTTCCTATACCGACAAGAGAAATACTTCGGCTTCTATAGCATGTACGCAGTCACCCAAGGGGACTTCGAATATCCCACCAATCAGAAGCTGCTCTATGAATACCACGAGCAATTTGTGAGGATACCAAATATTATCAAAAATGACAATGGAGGCCTTACCAAGTTCTGGCTGAGTCTATTCCGAGACTGGCTAATTGATCTTCAAACCGCTTACGACAAAGAAGTGGAGAATGGGTGTATTACACAAGAGTACTGGTGCAAAAATGCCACCGATGAGGCAATATTGGCCTACAAACTGATGGTTCAAACCGGACACGTAGACAACCCTATCGACAGGTCCCTACTTACAACCGACACTAAAAATGGCCACAGATTAGTGGATAAGGATGGAATCATTAACCCAAAAGCGTTTTATAACTACCTTTCTGCTTGGGCGACAAATGATGCTCTAGCATACGGGGCTTCTCAAGGGAACTTAAAGCCCCAGCCGAAGAGATGGACGCACTCTTCGTCTGATAAAGAGTTGAAGATACCAAAATCGTCACCATTAATTTACACGCAACTGCCGTTCTACTTATCAGGCCTCAGTGACACTGAAAGTATCAAGAGCCTGATAATGTCAGTGCGGGAGTTGTGTCTGAAGTTCGAAGCAAAGGGATTATCTAACTTCCCGTCTGGAATTCCCTTCTTGTTCTGGGAGCAGTATCTGTACCTGAGGACATCGTTGCTGATGGCCCTCGCCTGCGCTTTGGCTGCTGTATTTGTGGTAAGTTGACGTGAGGGATTTATATACTTAAATTTGCACTTTATTCTATTTTGATTGGCTAAGGCGCTTCTATCTAAAATAAAGATATTTCAGTCATCATCTCTATGCATATAATCAATCTGGTTTTGGTAATATAAATACAGTAATATAAAACTATATGCGTCAAGTCTGCCATGTAGTTATAGCAATCGTAAGAACGCGTTTAAAATCATAGGTATATGGCAACAGATAGCCCACTGTAATACTTTTGTTAAGTTCGTGGCTTCGACTCCCACCCAAGCCAGATATTTGTCCTGAGATAATTATCTATATAAGTATGTATTTACAAAAGAAAACCGGCCAAGTGCGAGTCAGACTCGCCCATGAAGGGTTCCGTAGTAGCAAGTATTTCGGTTGGTTAAATGAAAGGTCAATTGCGGTTTACGATTTATGACGTATTAAAAAAAACTACTTACTAGATCTCGTTCAAACCAACTTTCCTTGTTAGTTTGTATGGTAATGTACAACATATATTTTTTTTAGTTTTATCATTCTCTTATTTTAGAAGTTACAGGGGTGGGGGGGATACCCATTTCACCACTTTGGAAGAGTCTCTCGCGCAAACTATAAGTTTAGAAAAAAATGATATTAGAAACCTTAATATCATTTTTGAAGACCTATCCATAGATACCCCACATGTATGGATACGATGAAAAAAAAAACATTTGAGTCAGTTCTATGTATGGGGAACCCCCAAAATTATTGTTATTTTTGTGTGAAAATATTAATGCGTTTCACAGAATACACTTACCAATTTTCAACAGTTCAGCTCTTATAGTATCGGAAAAAAGTGGCTGTGACATACGGACGGACATACAGACAGACATGACGAATCTATAAGGGTTCCGTTTTTTGCCATTTGGCTACGGGACCCTAAACAGTATTATATGTGTATCACTTATCTGGTTTCCCCAAAAAACAGAATTATATTCACTGTTAAATATCATTCTCGAAAATCCAAAAATCTAATTTAATGCACCCTTTTTGTGAGGCTTCCTGATTTTAGCTGTGCTTATTGGGATATGTACCTATAAAGTTTAACATTTTTTCGTTTTTCCCGACAGGCTGTAATGGTACTACTGCTGAACATGTGGGCAGCTCTTTTGGTGACGTTGGCGCTTGCGATGTTAGTGCTGCAGCTGCTCGGCATGATGGCGCTCCTCGGGGTCAAGCTGTCGGCGGTGCCCGCCGTGTTACTGGTCCTCGCTATTGGGAGGGGCGTCCATTTCACTGTCCATCTGTGTTTGGTGAGTGTTACTTATTTTCTGATGCACTTAATATTAACAACTAGCTGTGTCCCGCGGTTTTACCCGGGTTAAACTTTATAAATTATAGCCTATGTGTTAATCTAGGGTGTCAGCTTACTCCATACCAATTTTTATTAAAATCGCTCCAGCCGTTTAGTCGTGAAGAAGTAACAAACATACACACTCACAAACTTTCGCCTTTATAATATTAGGTCTTTACCTATGAAATTGCCGTTCTGCAGTACTGGCCATTTCAAATCAAAATAATTTTTGTTTGGCTAAGAATTCTAATTTCAAATTAATTTTATTTTAAAAACATGGATTCTTTTTTCCAAAAGTAGTCATTTCTTTATTGATTAGTGTTACATTTTCATCGCATTTCAATCTTTTTCGTCATCATGGATACGTTAAAAATTCGAGTAATTATGGAATATGAGTACCGTCGTGGCAGCAACGCGGCACAAGCGGCACGCAACATCAACGACGTTTACGGAGCTAACACTACAAACCAACGCACCACCTGTTATTGGTTTGCTCGCTTCCGTTCTGGAAATTTCGACCTGAAAAATGAACCTCGCGGTCGTCCGAAGACTTTGGTCGACAATGACGAATTAAAGGCGGTTGTGGAAGCTGATGATACACAATCTACGGCTGAATTAGCAGCAGCTTTCGACGTTAGCGTCAAAACAATATTGGTCCATTTGCGTCAAATTGGCAAGGTAAAAAAGCTTGACAAATGGGTGCCCCACGAACTCAATGATCGCCAGCGCGAAGTACGCGTCGAGACGTGCCTTGCACTGCTCAACAGACACACAAATGAAGGAATTTTGAACCGCATTGTTACCTGCGATGAAAAATGGATTCTGTTTGATAACCGCAAGCGCTCAGCAAGTTGGTTGGATCCTGGTTCAGCACCTAAACAATGCCCTAAACGAAAACTTACCCCTAGAAAAGTGATGGTCACTGTTTGGTGGTCTAGCGCCGGTGTGATTCATCACAGCTTCTTACCAAACGGGGTGAGCATTACTGCAGATGTGTACTGTGAAGAACTGAGCACAATGATGGAGAAGCTGGCGCATCTCCAACCAGCATTGGTCAATCGCTCGTCTCCGCTGCTCCTGCACGACAACGCGCGACCTCATACTGCACAGCAGACGGTCTCCAAGTTGCAAGAACTGGGGTTGGAAGCTCTCCGTCATCCGCCCTACTCACCAGACCTTGCGCCTACAGACTACTACTTTTTCCAGAATTTGGATAACTTCTTGGCGGGAAAAAAATTCAATACCCGAGAGGCAGTACAAAATGCCTTTGAAGAATTTGTTGCCTCCCGTCCAGCTGATTTCTTTAAGAAGGGCATCAATAAACTGCCACTGCGATGGCAAAGATGCATTGATTGCATGGGTGATTACTTCGATTAATACAAATAAAAAAATTCATGAAAAAAATTCGTTTAAATTTTTTCATACAAAACGGCAATTTCATAGGTAAAGACCTATTATTAATGTGATAGATTTAGAATTCAGTACGGTCGTTAAACTTGTTATTATTCATCTTCTTAATAATATTATAAATGTGAAAGTCTGTGAGTATATATTTATGAATGTTTGTTACTCTTTCACGCAAAAAACTACCAAACGGATTTCGATCAAACTTTGTAGTAATATAGTTTATATATCCGAATGACACATAGGCCATAATTTCTAAACGTTAACGCATTTAAAACCACAGGGCACAGTTATCTCTAATAATTTCCCTTAGTGAAAATAAATATAAGGAAATGTGTAAGTAAGCGTATTTGTGTAAGATTGGCCTAACCTTTTCCACTAGGAGTCTTACGGCATCAAATGAAATTCTAATCAACGCACAATTCAATCATGAAAAACCGTTGTTACATACATAGAATATCTTTATTGTCCACAAACGATAAAGTGAAATAGATTAAATACTTTTATGATGCCCTATAATGTAATAGGTCTTTACCTATGAAATTGCCGTTTTGTATGAAAAAATTTAAACGAATTTTTTTCATGAATTTTTTTATTTGTATTAATCGAAGTAATCACCCATGCAATCAATGCATCTTTGCCATCGCAGTGGCAGTTTATTGATGCCCTTCTTAAAGAAATCAGCTGGACGGGAGGCAACAAATTCTTCAAAGGCATTTTGTACTGCCTCTCGGGTATTGAATTTTTTTCCCGCCAAGAAGTTATCCAAATTCTGGAAAAAGTAGTAGTCTGTAGGCGCAAGGTCTGGTGAGTAGGGCGGATGACGGAGAGCTTCCAACCCCAGTTCTTGCAACTTGGAGACCGTCTGCTGTGCAGTATGAGGTCGCGCGTTGTCGTGCAGGAGCAGCGGAGACGAGCGATTGACCAATGCTGGTTGGAGATGCGCCAGCTTCTCCATCATTGTGCTCAGTTCTTCACAGTACACATCTGCAGTAATGCTCACCCCGTTTGGTAAGAAGCTGTGATGAATCACACCGGCGCTAGACCACCAAACAGTGACCATCACTTTTCTAGGGGTAAGTTTTCGTTTAGGGCATTGTTTAGGTGCTGAACCAGGATCCAACCAACTTGCTGAGCGCTTGCGGTTATCAAACAGAATCCATTTTTCATCGCAGGTAACAATGCGGTTCAAAATTCCTTCATTTGTGTGTCTGTTGAGCAGTGCAAGGCACGTCTCGACGCGTACTTCGCGCTGGCGATCATTGAGTTCGTGGGGCACCCATTTGTCAAGCTTTTTTACCTTGCCAATTTGACGCAAATGGACCAATATTGTTTTGACGCTAACGTCGAAAGCTGCTGCTAATTCAGCCGTAGATTGTGTATCATCAGCTTCCACAACCGCCTTTAATTCGTCATTGTCGACCAAAGTCTTCGGACGACCGCGAGGTTCATTTTTCAGGTCGAAATTTCCAGAACGGAAGCGAGCAAACCAATAACAGGTGGTGCGTTGGTTTGTAGTGTTAGCTCCGTAAACGTCGTTGATGTTGCGTGCCGCTTGTGCCGCGTTGCTGCCACGACGGTACTCATATTCCATAATTACTCGAATTTTTAACGTATCCATGATGACGAAAAAGATTGAAATGCGATGAAAATGTAACACTAATCAATAAAGAAATGACTACTTTTGGAAAAAAGAATCCATGTTTTTAAAATAAAATTAATTTGAAATTAGAATTCTTAGCCAAACAAAAATTATTTTGATTTGAAATGGCCAGTACTGCAGAACGGCAATTTCATAGGTAAAGACCTAATATTTAGGTATTGTAGTTAACTTAGCTTATATTGATCTTGACATGGATGGATTAAATACTTAAAACAAAACTTCAGAAGAGCTTTGTTGTACATATTCAATGAAATATTTGACCTGCCAGTGTGTATCCTTTGTAACTTAACGCAGAGCGGCTATCTCGCATTGGTACAGTTCGAGACCTGCCGGCCTATTAAAATAATTTCCATTTCTTGAGATTAGATTTACGCTTGCATTGAGAATAATGAAATAAAACTAAAATTTTGAATTGAAATGGAAAAAAGACAGACTTATTTAGATAAGATGCAAAAAATCAGTCTACACTCTGGAAACATCAAAAATTGTTTTATAATATTTTTTCTCTTTTTTTTTATCAAATCAAAAGGTTTCTCAAACGTGATAGGTCCGTATTAAAAAATGATGGGATAACCATACTCATAGCATTTAATTTTGATATGGGCATTCTCGACAACTTAAGTTGTTACATGCGTGCATGTGTGTTTGTGGGAATATGAGAATACTCTGATAGTTGCTAGATCTAAGTAATCTATAGCCATAATAGGGTATGTTTCGGAGATTTTGGGGCAAGAGAAATAATCTGTGTTTATCTCATCAGGCCTTCGTGACCTCAATTGGCTGCAAGCGGCGTCGTGCCTCTCTGGCGGTAGAGTCGGTGTTAGCGCCCGTGCTCCATGGCGCATTGGCAGCCGCGTTAGCTGCTTCCATGCTGGCTACCAGCGAGTTCGGGTTCGTGGCCCGGCTATTCCTGAGGCTACTACTAGCGCTTGTGCTGTTGGGACTGATTGATGGGTTGCTGTTCTTCCCAATTCTGCTGTCAATTTTGGGGCCTGCTGCAGAGGTATGTTCAAAAGAATTTTTATTATAAAAAAAAAACATTTAGTTTCCTTCAAATTGTTTGGTTACCTACTTGTTACATAAATTTATGTTTATCAAATTGTGTATTATGTTGTGTATCAAATTTTTAGAAATTTCGAATTAATTGATATTAATAACAAAAAAGACGGGCTTGTCGTCGTGGTTGCTAAATGCTTGCCTTTCACGCTGCAGGTCGTGGGTTCGATTCCCACTCAGGCCAGATATTTGTGTGCATGCACATGTCTGTTTGTGTAATTATCTATATAAGTGTGCATTTACAAAAGATAAGTAGTATATGTAATATATCAGTTATCTGGTTTCCATAGTACAAGCTCTGCTTTGCATAGTGCAAACTGGAATCAGATGGCCGTGTGAATAATGTCCCAAGATTATTATTAATTACGCAGATTTTCATAATATTTTTGTTTATATAGGTTCGACCGCTGGAACACCCCGAAAGATTATCGACACCTTCACCAAAAAGTTCACCCGTACACTCGAGAAAATCCAACTCGAGTTCGAATGGCAGCGATAAGCAGAGTAGAGGAGGAAAGTCAGCCCCTCGGCCCAGCGGCCCTTCACTGACCACTATCACCGAGGAGCCGCCCAGCTGGCATTCGTCCGCGCCGTCCGTGCAGTCGTCTATGCAGTCCATCGTGGTGCAGCCCGAGGTGGTGGTGGAGACCACGACGTACAACGGCAGCGACTCTGCCTCGGGACGCTCTACGCCCACTTCCAAGATTCCTCATTCCGGTGCTATTACTACCACCAAGGTGAGTTTTTATTACAGGCTTCTCTATACCTATACTTTCAATACTAAATTGTAATTAAGTATCAACATAGATTTGAAAATGTGTATACATAACAAAAGATAAGGTTATACAACATGTAACTTAATTAACGCACATCCTGAAAATAGTTTGTTCAGAATCGTTTACTGAATCGATTTATATCATTTTTAATATGGGTCATTTTTTATTACAAAATAATTAAAACTACGGAAATTATTGTCATATTAACCCTGTACAGTCAATACAAATTGAAATGGACCATAAGTCAAAGTAATAAGACTTAAAATCGCAGCTTTATTAGTATTCATACAAATTCCATCATTCAATACAAAACAAAGAAAAATAAACTTTATTCCAAGAAACTAATTTAGTAAATAATAATGCATATACATGTTAAATCAAAAATTCAGTGATTACAACATAATATTCTAATTGGGGTGTTTGAGGGCGTGCGTTAATTACGTTACATATATATATCCCACCTCAATTTTTTTTATTAGTCAAAATCACCCATATTATATTAGTATTAGTATATAAACGACGTTTATTCTCTAGCGAAAAAAAATTTACTTGTGAATTTAGTACCTTTATGTATTACCCCTTTTAAATGGTTTACTATCATTTTAAGTTGGTATTACTTAAATGCCTCACAATATAAACTTATGTTTCTAAATCTCTATCATATTGCAATAACTAAAATTTATGTTATTTTTCTTTCCATAGGTTACGGCGACGGCAAACATAAAAGTGGAAGTTGTGACACCCAGCGATAGGAAATCCCGACGGTCGTACCACTATTACGACCGACGCAGAGATCGCGATGACGACCGGGAAAGAGAAAGAGACCGAGACAGAGATCGCGACCGGGACCGAGACAGGGATCGGGATCGAGATAGGGACCGGTCTCGAGAACGCGACCGTAGGGACCGGTATAGGGATGAAAGGGAACATCGAGCGTCTCCGAGAGAAAACGGCCGTGATTCGGGTCACGAGAGTGATTCCTCTCGCCATTGAATAAAATGGACGAATTAATAACAGATTGTGACACAACGAACCGCGCGTGACAACACGTCGCGACGACTAGCTGTACTTGCATTAATGCATTTTATTATATAATATGTACTGATCTATCTGATCAATGATTGTGACATCTTTACCTAAAGTTATGGAGTTAAATCTCTTTATAAGCTGAGCAATCGTACGTAAAACATGTTTTAAGGTTCGCAATACCGCTTATAACAGTACCTTAAGACAGTATTACGAGAATTGTAAGTTTAAGTTTACTCTTCGTTTGAATATAGTGGAGGCTATATTGTAGTTCGTACACGACGGAAGTGCCGATATCTAATGTGAACATATTTGTGTAATATTATTACTGTGTCATGAATGATACTGAAATCATTCCATAGGGTGGCACTTCTGTATTGTGGTTCAGTATAGACGTGTTCCAGTGTGAGAGATAGTGAATCCTTACTGTTTAAAAACCAAATATCATTTGTAGAACGTCATATCTATACATTTGTTCGTGTGTTCCTATTTAAAAAAACATTTCCATTTGTCTCCAACTCTTTGTTGCATTACTTCTATAAAGACTGTGGTCAAATATTATTAATTTATAATATTATTTATTTGTATGTCTATAATTATTCTGTCACCAGGAATATCTGTGGGAAATCTCAGATTAAATTGTACAAATTATTTAGGTAGTCGTAACACTAGTTTAGGCAGCTATTTATGAGATTACTTAGTTTTGTTTATACCTAACTGTATTGTTGTGATCTTTAGGTAGACTTAGTAATTGTGAAGACTGCATTTAAAGATCAACGCACAGTATTGTGTGGAGAGAGCATAATGACGCGTCACGCGGCGTGGGTCGTGCGACTACGTCACGTGGCCAAGAATGCACGCCGGCAGAGGAGAAAGACATTGCGAGAACCAGAGACTTATACGTATTAATGTCTCAATAATGCACTATTTCTCTAGTCTTGTGACGCGAATGGTAGATGTGTCATTCCCGCTTAGAGAAGAATAAAACGGCTATAGGTTTGTGCTCAATAAATTCAATAATATCCCCATGTAAGTATTCTTTATGAATGGTAGTAAGTAACATAATAAATCACTACAGGAACTTTAGTTTACATTAAGTTGAAACGTACCAAAAATGAACGCGTAAGCCGCTTAATAAGCCGTTTATCTTATCTCTAGCTGAGTCTCTGTCGGCGACACTGACCTCACATGACCGTTGAGTAACGTAGTAGTGTTGTGCAAAGTACTTAGTAGGATATATTAATTTATACGTACCTATATAACTTAACGATATTCTGTACATATAGCTGTAGCTTGTTTAGTGACTCGGGTGGGCCTCCCCGCGTCTGCACCGATGTTGCATACATTTGTATCATTTATTTTTATACAATTTTAACTGACATATTGTCGAAAAACTAGCTAGGTAGGTTGTAGCTGAAGCGGAAACGTTTATTAACTTTTGTAGGTTTTTAAAAAATTAACAAATGAGAGATGGATGAATATAATGTAATTATTTTGACAGTGTTCATGAATAAGTAACAACTAGCATTTATTTACAACGAGTATTTAAATTATGTGAAAATGAAAGGCTGGATTTTTTAAGATTGATTCCTGAACACAAAATGGAAGTCATTTGTAACGCTTATGATATTGTCGTACCTATAATGAAAATGAGTACAATTATTTAATCAAATATAAATTGTCAAATTATATTCCTAAAAATATAATTTTGTAACAATGGCGGCTGTCAATGACACAAATTCTTGTTTTATTTCTTGACTTTAAATGTTATTGTTAACACAGAAGTTAATGTCGACTGTATTGAGAAAATAAATAAAATACTTGTAAAACCGTATAATCTTTTGAATTTTATTTTTTATTCACAATCCTTATATCCTATATTTCCATAAAAAAATAAGATAGAATTGAATTCTTAACTAATACATTCTTACATTCACAATGGATTACACGCTGTCATCCTCAAAACATAAACAATAAATTCTACAATATTATTGACTATTAAAACTACCGATGACGTAGCAAAGCGTAGTAGCTACGACTCGTAGTACTACGCTTCCTACGCGCTTTACATCCGCCGTGCCAATAGATGGCTGTTTCTTAAATATACATACATATTATGTTCTAATTATTATTACATGATAGAATTAGAATATGACATTAATATAATTAAAATATGAATTTCACATTTGTATACATTTATCTTGATCATATTACGAAGAGAAAGTTATGCGACTGTGAATATTGAGTGTAATGCAAAATAAAAAATATAAAACAAAAATAATAAGTTACGTAATATACTACGTTCAAAATATTATTATAGTAAGAATTATTACAAAAGTGCATTTTGAGAACTAACTTTCCTTGCTTCCTTGAATTCACTCTTATTTGTTTTATTCCTCTTCGTATCCTTTAAGTGAATTTAGAGGAACATCCCTAAACTTCGTTAGGTGTAACGAAAGGAATCCACGAGGGATATAGTGATCCGCTTAGCCCAAATTATAATAGTAGGAGGGTGAAATTGGCGTCAGCAACGCCTGCGACATTCCTTAGAAAGCCGGAGCGCGGGAATCAATAAAGGATTTCCTGGCGACTTGCCCACGCATGTGCGTGACGGCCGGCGGCACACCGCCACCACTCACCACCAGCACCACCTGGCGCCGCACCACAGCTACCGCCACCAGCTGTCGCCACCTTTCCGCTTCGACTCGGACCCTGGTCGCGCGATGACCGCTTCCCGGGTTCACCTTACTATTACGCCGGATGTTTCCATAGGACGGAACGGAGGCGTTCGCACTGGTCGCTGACCATCAACCCTATGTATGAGCGAATAAATCTCAGTAATAAGTAGTAGGCCGCTGCGTTATTGGGCGTATGATTCGCGCGCAGCGTCAGTGCGGCTGGGGGGCGCGGGAGTGCGGGGGGCGGGGTGCGCGGCGGCGCGCCGACGAGTTGGCGCGCGACACGGCCTGTCCTCGCCCTGCGGCCCGCCCGCACCGACACCGGCCCGGTGCCTGACCTGACACTACACGAGCACTCGACGACTCATGCACGAACGTACGCCCCTCGGTGCAACCGGCAAGAGAGTGTAGTGCGAACGGTGGTGTTGTTCCATGTAAGAGCGACAGTGGTGTGTCGGTTGTCGTGTGTCTGTCATGTGGGGAGTGCGCTGATGCTGAGAGGCAGCATGTCGCCGCAGAGGCCGCTCGGCCTGCTTGTCGCGCTTCTTGCGGTCGCCGCGCTCGCCAACCAGCTCGAGGATATCCCGCACAATGAGTAAGTGACGCCACGACTCTTAGTTATTTAATTTGTTTTAAGATTTGATCGTATATGTGTTTATAATCGGGAAATAAGCAAAAAAAATATGACGTAGAGTACAATTCAGTTATAGCCAAAATAGCTTTCATTCAATTGGAATGTTCTGAAAAATAAGTAGTAATTACATTGCGTAAAATAAAAAGTTTACCTACAGCTATAATAGAATACTATATCTATATGTAGGATTACTTTCAAAATCCTAACTGTATCGGTTTTTAGGGTTCCTAATCTAAAACCTGAAAAACCGGTCTTGTCCCTTTTACTTTGATTATCTATGCTCATTTAGTTAAATTGGCTTCCCCCTTAAATGCCAAATCACGATCCCGCGTTCAATGTTCAATTGAACTAATAGTAGGTAATCTATACACCAACTTGTAGTTTTATGCGATTTAATAGGCACGTTATAGACTATTATGGCTTAATTGTGTATGTCACTAATCGTACTAATATTATTAATGCGAAAGTTTGTGAGTATGCATGTTTGTTACTCTTTCACGCAAAAAGTACGGAACGGATTTTGATGAAACTTTGTAGTAAATATAGCTTACCTATATAGGTATCCGTATTACACATATAGTATAGTTTAACGTGGGTTAATCCGCGGGGCACAGCTAGTGCTAATTTAAGGGACCCAATATAATGTTATTGCGTGTCAACCATATGTGGAAAAAAGATTTTTATTTAAAACTCAATAAATACTTTAAAAGATGCGTTTACATAATAATATAATTAAGGACAACAGCATCAGGTGGACTGATAAATTTCAATATGGTTCTAGTATAAGCTTTTCGTCAACCATTAGATCTAACAGAGAAATTAAGGACATTTCATTTTACTAACTAAACTCACACTCACAATTACTGATTATTTCATCATGAAATGAAATAATGAAATTTATTCAGCACTTGGGTATTAACATACACTTGTACTTGTCAAGTTCACAATGCAGTACATAAACATAGTCGAATACAGTATAAAAATTACAAAAAAATTATTAGTCCGTCCATGCGGTCTGTTTTATCAGATGTGTTGTAGAGTATGTTGAAGAGTCATCAGTCGTATAAAGCACGGCTTCCAGCTTAGTCTTGATGGGCCGATTGTCGTGTTTGGTAGATACTTGCTTTTCTCGCCGCAGGTCGTGGGTTCGATTCCCACCCCGTACCGATATTTGTGCGAATGAACATGTCTGTTAGTCCTGAGTCTGGGTGTAATTACTATCTATGTAAGTAAGTATTATATGTAGTATATCAGTTATCTGGTTTACATAGTACAAGCTCTGCTTAGTTTGGGACCAAATGGCCGTGTGTGAATGTCCCAGGATATTATTTTTATTAGTCTTAACGTTAAGACAGATTTGAGTATAGATCTTTTTCGCTCACTTGAGCACCTCGACTAGGAACTTAGGTGTACCATACAGATTGAAGACATTGCATGTCGAAGTTCTGATTTTGTGCGTGAATAATATCGTTAGAGCTAATCGTGAAGGTGGAAAGGGTCATGTGAGTGATGCCAGTAATTTGGGTGGGTGAATCGTGTGTCAAACACGATAGCTGAATAACATCAAGTATATCGTATGGTCGATTGCCAATTTGCTATCACACTAATATTATAAAGGCGAAAGTTTGTGAGTGTATGTTTGTTACTCTTTGGCGCAAAAACTACCGTATTTTGATGAAACTTTGTAGTAATATAGCTTATATATCCTAGTAATATGTAGGCTATTTATAAAGGTTAACGCGAGTAAAACCGTAGGGCACAGCTAGTTACAAAAAAAAATATCTATAACTTTTGCTTTCTGTACCAACACCTTTACACTTAGAAGAGAGTTCAGGCTTACGACAAGAGTCACAATTTTTTTGACAAAGCTGGCACAAGGAAAACTGGGCCCTGTAGCGTGGCCTGCCACCGCGAACCAGGGATCGTACAGGGGGCTGGTTTACCTAGAATGGACTTTAAAAACACACCTGATTGACTCAGAATAAGTCTAAATGTATCACAATACTAAAAAAACAAATATTAATGTGAAAATTACGGTCTGAATCACATACATAGACTCACGCCTGTTTCCCAGAGGGGTAGGCAGAGACAAGGGGTATCCATTTGCCAAGATCTTTGCACACTTCTTTTGCCTCGTTTACTCTCATATAGTACCCTAAACCGGCGAGCATGTATAAAGAATATAATGACAGAAAACGGATCGAAAGTAATAGATTGCATAGTAAATATAGCTGAAGGTGGATAAATATGTATAGTATAATATAGCGATTATGTGTTGAAATAATATATTAACTGTAATTATCGCCGTAAAGGTACTTAGGTAGAAAGGATAACTCTATCAGGTAAAAGCATAGCTATAATGAGCTAGGCTGGATCTCAGATTTTGTGACGAAGAGTCATGTCTCTACAGCGTTCGAATATCGTAGGACTTTTTTCACGCCGGCCATCTGATCCCAAACTAAGCACAGCTTGTACTATGGAAACAAGATAACTGTTATATTATATCCTCACATCCTTGAACCTTTTCGATCTCGTACGGTTCGCTTTCAGCGAAACTTCCTCGCATGTACTTTGAGGTTGTGGAATGAACTCCACATTACGGTTTCCCCTAGATACTACAAAAGGGAATTATATGGTTTCTAAAGATGATATTCATTGACTTGTGTGTTTTCCGATGATTTCTTGGTCTAATGCATAAAGAAACACGAACTTCGATGCTTATATTATAGCTACGAAGATTAGAAAGCATAAAACTTTATCCATTAACAGACAATAATTTCTCTATCTCATCCATATATATAAAAATCCCATATATAAAAAAAATCCTTTCTGCTTTTTCTTTACTCCTGGTCCATTCAACGGTTGCCTGGAAGAGATCGCACCTAGCGATAAGGCCGCCATTTGTACAATCTTGATAACATGCTCTCAGTTCTTTATATGTCATATTTTTTGGTGTACAATATAGAGTTACTTACTTACTTACTTATCCCTCTCTTTAACTTAAGTGTTGTGCACTTGTCGGTGTAGCGGTGTCCACTCTTCTGTATCGTAAGCCTTGTCCTGGACTTCTTTGTAAGCCTCCATTTCCACAACTTCCTTCACCTGGTCCATATATTTAACTCTCGGTCTGCCTCTCTTTCTCTTTGCCTCAATTTTGTAATCTATCGGCTGCAAGTAACTGTATTGTTGCTCGTCAGTATCTTATATGTATGAATAGCGCTACTGGCTGAATTTCAGCTGTGGCGGCCATTCTCCAAAACCCCAATAATACTAAACGTTTAAGATAATCAACGTACCTACTAATTTTTAAGAAAACGTCCGCACTTGGAAAATGAATCCCTGTGTTGCGGGATACTTTACAAACATATAATTGACGGACATGAGGTACATCCAGACTCAGAACAACTATTCAGGTAATAGCTGCCCTCGCGGGGATTGAACCCGAGACTAGAAGTGGCGAGGAGACTGTCTAAACCGCAGCGCTACACATCCAGTCTGAATTGAAATGTATACTATGATACATATACAATATATGGCATAACTAACACCCTGCCATTGGTTCCAAACTAAGCAGAGCGTGCATAACTCACAATATTAAATACATGACATTCTTCTGGTTGTCGATAGAACTCACGAGAGGTATTGAGTTCGATCGCCTCCCAGGCCCTGCTTAATAGTCAGGGTCACTGACCACTACACCAAAAGGCCATTATTGTTGCCAATGTTGACTAAATTGGCAACAATAAGAGAAGCCACAGAACTAGAAGAAGGAACAGAAACCGTTGCGCATTGCCACAATCGACTATTTATTTATTTATTTAGGACAACCAGTAACTGTTACATTATTGCTAGTCTAAATACAACACTTAAAAATTAAAATCAAATGCACAGTTTATTAAGGTGTCACAACATGCACAGATTCATGACACTCGTGACATCAGTAAAAAACAAAAAATATATAACAACTAAAACTAAATATAAAATGAAAAATACATATAGCTAAAATAAAATTAAAATTTAGGAAACAAAATTAACATAAAAAACGAAACATAAAATATAAAACAAAGAGTAAAAAGTGAATATTAATGATAAAACAATTAAAATTAAAATAACTTAATAATATCAAAATTGACGACTGAAAATGTCCACTTAACAGATATTTTATAACTATATGTGGTTGATGATGGAGTTCCGGGTGGTCGTCGTTATTTAGCAACCTTGTACTTATGGTTACTTATGTTTAAAAACTGGGTCCTGTAAGTAGCAATAGGGTCCAGATATAAAACAGGCGATGGATAGGTGTAGAAGCTCTACACATGAGCGAAAATGGTCATTGTTTGCCATACCTATATAACTTCCTTGTGCATGGCCTGGCACGATACACTGGTATCCAATCTTTTATTATGTTCGGTTAACAACTTCATATCACATACCTTGTGGCAAAATTCATCCATAATATGAAATGGTAAAAATTGTAAACCGTTAGCCTTTTTTTGTGATATGTTATGATCTCCGAAAATATGACTGGCTGAGAGTTCATAAAAGATGATTCCACTCGACTTTTTATTAAACATTTCAAATCCACATCGCTGCATTCCGGTATAATATCGACGTATGGGAAGTGCTCTCATAACTACTTGTGCATTCACAATACGTTTTCACTTGCCACTTATCTTTTACGATTGTGGCAAACCGCATCGGTTTCTGTTCCTTCTTCTAGTTCTCTGGCTCCTCTTATCAGAATAAGAGAAAATACGTTGATGTTGACTACATTGGCAATAATAACAGATTATTATTGCCAATTTAGTCAACATTGCCAACAATAATGGCCTTATCGTGTATGTGACTGCTAAGCAGGGTCATGGGTGGGGATCGAACTCAATAAGACCTCTCGTGAGTTCGATCACCAACCAAGACAATGTGATGAACGCGATTATTGTTTCTGTGTCTATATATGTATGTATTTAAAATAATATTGTGCATTTTGTAGGCTCTACCTAGTTTGGGATCAAATGTCAGTGTGTTAGTTGTCTCAAGATATTTATTTAATATAAATAGTTGTTGCTTCAAATGACGTTTAGGGCTCAACTTCCAAACTTATGTAGAAATTTCATATAATTATTACATTTCATTTTCACCATTAAAATTATACAGTAAAACAAAATATTTTTAAACACTAATTATACAGTCATGAGAATTAAGAAAGCATCACTATTATGCCTTCAACAGTGCTTTCAAGTGCCTTCAAAAGTTTTTCTGTTATAAACCAATAGGTTTATAAGGGAAAAACTATTTGGTAATTTTAGTGGTCATGGTAAGCGGTGATACGGCCGTGTGTAAATAATGTCCCAGTATATTATTATTATATTCATAGATATCCTTAATTCTATATAGTAGAGCTTCTTTTAAATTAAGGCTTTAAGTTTTTTTAACATTAGAATAATCATCACAAATGACAGGTGGCTGACGATCTCAATCTATTTCATGGTTTTGACTATTAATTGGTTAAACCTGCCACCTTAATTTACATTCCAAGTCGGCATTATATTACCATATCACCGCTTACCATTACCATGACCACTAAAATTACCAAATAGTTTTTCCCTTATAAACCTATTGGTTTATAACAGAAAAACTTTTGAAGGCACTTGAAAGCACTGTTGAAGGCATAATAGTGATCTGATACCAAACTAAGCAGAGTTTGTACTATGTAAACTAGATAACTGACATACTACATATACTACTTTTCTTTTGTAAGAGACAGACTCATTGCAAACAGACATGTTCAAGCACACAAATATCTGTCCTGGGTGGGAATCGAACCCACGACCTCCGGCGTCAAAAGCAACGGACCCGTCATGATTAACTGTTAAATTTGGCTGTAGTAACCAGATTGGTATCTTTTCTAGCCTCAGCAGACAGGGGTCTGGTAACAACGACAACTATGAAACCGACCTGTCTAGTCTTCTTAAGACTAGCGCTAGAAATACCACTTTCAAGACTCGTTTATAGTAACGCCATCGTGCACTTTTTATTATTGTATTAAGGAAAAGCCTTTATCTACAGGAGAATAAAAAAACAAGCTTAGACTAAAAGCAGCACTGCTGCAATAGATACTCTTACTTTGAGTTCCCCGCGCCACTAAGCAGCTTATTGACAGCCAATTACAGAAAGATATTCTCTCCCCACCCTACCCCCTTCTACTAAGATGAATTTCAGTAATGACGTTTCGTCGTCACAACGCCAAGATTTGTTAAACGAAAAAGTTCAAGAGTGACAGTTTAAAGTTCTAAGATGGATCAATCAGTGATAAATGAAGCATATCTACTTAGCTATACCGCTCGCAGTGAACTGGCTGTAAAAACTTTGAATATTAACGATCGTCTTGGGTTCATACTTAATTACGATTGCTGAACCTAAAATGTAATGAGACTATATCTGTGCCCAAGTGTCGCGCGTTTGCGCCTGGGAGATCACGGATTCGATTCTCGCACCGATTAATCTTGTGTAAAGACAAAGATTTTTCTGGAGTCTTGTTGGTTGAGGGACTACCCTTCGTAGTTTGGAGACCACTTTAAGCCGTTGAGCCTGGGGTTGCCATGACATCAACTATGACAATAGGTACATGCTATCAGAAGCTAAATAGAATCGGACGCTTAGTCCATGTTGCTTAGTGGTATTTTGTGTGTTTGGCGGTTAGAATGAAGTAGCTAAATTAATTCTTGTTACAAACCGATGGAGAGCCGATGTCAATAGAAATATGTAGGTATAAAATCTAAAAATAAGAAGAAGAACCCGAAATATAAATAGTTTTGCTAATCTTAACTAACCTGCGTATAATTTACAATAAAATCTGTTATTAGTTTAGTATTATCATATCTATTTAATTAATTAATTATAGAGAGTTTGAGGTAATTAGTAACCACCCCTAAAAGTAATTGTTTAATACATCAATACATCACAGTAAAAATAACTTAAACATTTTAAATGCACACATTCTGGTCTAAAGACAGTTTGTTCGTAAAATTGAGTTTCGCAACATGTCTAAGGCTATCCTATTATTGTTCATAATATTCCAATTACCGTTATGCTTATTCTGATCTAATAGCTGTTCGTAACTAATAATTTTGAGGTTGGATACTGATTACCTAAAACCATTTTAGCTACATGCAATGAATGCTAATTACTATTTCCTATATACATATCTATATGTATCTCCTTAAAATCGGACACTAAATATAGTTATATTTAGTGTCTGTTTTTAAGGACTTTCATTTATTAATTAAGTTATAAGATCAAACAAGTTACCAGTTACATATAAAGGGTGAATTGATATTTATGAGTTGTGTAGAATATGCCAAGTAATGTGTGATATTTTTACTAACGAAAATATATATATTCCGCTGTAACCTCGGAAACATGGTTTTATACTGTTCAACCGTCTCTTCTGAGCATTAAAATCATTTGACTGTGTAAACAATTCTTAATTTTTGAATATAATAATATCTTTGTGAACAGTAAGTACTATCTTTTTGCATACGGTAAATGTTACCTCGCGGAACTCAATGCATTTAACATTGTCATTGCGCAAAATGATACGGAATTATTTGTAGTTTTTACGGAGTTTTTCAATAACAAATGCTTGCATACTAATTGCTATTTATTGCTCGACGATTCTCCAAAGCCACAGCCATTGGCCTAACAGCAGACAACTCGCCACTCTCACGGTTTCGGCTAACCTGGAAAGTTAATTTCTGCTTTGTAAGCATGGTATTGGATCAAGTAACATGGTTGCGAGCCCCAATTTAAATGCGAGAGATCCATCGGGGACAGATTTCGTTCATGCCCAAATCTTTTTGTAGAATTGATTTTTTCTGACTCATGCCTATGCATAAGGATGTCAGAATCTCATAGTAGTAGTGCCCGTGTTTTGATCATACGGTGTAGAGCATGGATATTATCGTAGTTTATACTGGTAGACGCACTACTCGTACCATCACGAAATACGTCACTAAGATTGATACGATCGTGTTTGAATACTGCAAATCATCTACGAGTATAAACAGTCGACTTGCACGATAGTTCATCGCTAAAAGCTGTTTGAAGGTGAACAAAAGTCTGCTGAGGCTAGAGGCTAGTCTGCTGAGCAACTACACTTAAAATCCTTGTAAGTCATACTCCGAAAATTTACTCGTATTTAATCCGTGATGATAAAGACACGCAATGTTTAAAATGACGCCAAAATGTTAAAACAAGTGACAAATCATTGACACAACCTGTATTTCAAAGTCATAGAGTTCCATTAAAATTTTCGAATTTATGTGATTGGTTTTTAAAAATTAATTTGTGTTTCGCTCCGTAGTAGTTATTGGAGTTTGTTAATATCTGTGAATAAGCCACTTATAGTATACTTAAGTATAAAGCTGCTTTGCACCGTCTTATATGCAGTTTGTTTCACTCATAAACTATAACACGCGCCTCTAAAAGGTACGTAGCTACTTAGTTGTATTTTAGGGGTGTGAAATGTAAATGAGAGCGGTTAATTCATTCGATTCGCTCCCGCAGTAGGAGAGTACATTCAGAGAGTAATGTAGCAGATGGTGAGGGAGCCCATAAAATTTATAGCTACCACATTACCCAACCAAACAAAAATACCCATAAAAGCTAAGATAAGTACGGTAAATTAATTAATTAATTAACAACCCTTACTACAATATCTTCGCTAAATGGCGATACAAAGTTATTTAGGTATGTGAACGGATCCTTAATAGCATCGGCTTGCTGCCGGGACTCTACGACTTTATGCCAAGACCCTATTTTCTAGAAGAAACTTGATCTATCTAAATTAATTTGTTAATATCATCTATACATATAATAAAATCGTAGGAAAGTCAAAACTGTACATTGAATATATTTTTAAAAGAATACTTGGGGCGTGATCCACAATCGATATCGAAGCCAAAAATATAGTTTTTAGAATTTTTGTCTGTTTGTCTGTATGTATGTCCGGGCTAAGCTCAAAAAGTACTGCATGGATTTACTTCAAATTTTGCATGAATATAACTAAGAGGTCGGGTCAACATATAGGCTACATATTATCACGCTATCACAGACGGGGGAGGAGCTGTGGTAATTTATGAAGTTTAACGCGGGTAAAACCGCGGGGTACAGCTAGTAACGAATATTAGACTAAAGAGTAAAATTATACAGACACATTGAAACAAACATATGAAAAAGATGACAAACCCAAGTGCTGGGCATATTTGATGGGCATGTGGCGTGGTTGCTAAATGCTTGCATTCCACCCCGGAGTTCGTGTGTTAGATTCTCACCCAGGACAGATATTTGTGTCATGGTCTGGGTGTAATTATCTATATAAGTATGTATTTACAAGAGAAAAGTAGTATATGTAGTATATCGTACTTGCGGTAGCGTACTTGGGTGCTTGCTATTGCTGATATATATTAATGATCTACCAAAAAGCATTAATGATGTAAGCGTACTATTTGCAGATGACATATCAACCGTTTTTCCCTGTGAACACAGCCCTAATAACAGCATTATAAAATCATTATCCGTGATAAAAAATTGGTTTGAGAGTCACAATCACTATTAACACTAATAGGATAAATAATACACTATTAGGATTAAACATCGATACACGCCTTAATTGGAAAGCTCACATTCAGGTCCTTTGCACAAAACTGTCCCGTTTCACCTACGCACTCTACCAACTTAAAATATCAACTGATCTAAAATCTACCATTACTGCATACTATGCATACGCACATTCATGGCTTCGGTATGGTATAACACTTTGGGGAAATAGCACGGATGTTGAAAAGGGTTTTCGATTACAGAAAAAATATATACGCATTCTAGCAAATATTGATGGAACTGAGAGCTTCAGGCCACACTTTAAGACTAGTATTTTGACACTAATCTAACTCTACATTCTCGAAATCTGCCTCTTCGTCAAACAACACTTGCACCTCTACTCTCAAAATAAAGACCATTACAAAGAACCCCGCTATTTAAGAAATAGAAACAAATTAGTAATGCCTGCTTCCAGTTTAAAACTATTCCATTCTGGACTATATGCTATGTCGATTAAATTATATAATAAAATCCCAAAAACAATAAATGATATAACCAATACTATTTTTTTTTAAATAAGCTTAACAACCTTCTTATAGAGAAATCATATTACACTTTGCAAGAGTTTTTCGAAGACAAAAGTCTACCCAAGTGACAAAATTTATTTGGACTATCCGGAAAATGACATGATTTATGGTGTTAGAATTTATTTAGTAATTATTATAATTTAATAAATAATCATGCATCAACCATCAATTATAATTAATTTGACATTATTATTTTATATATTATTTTATTGTATAATATTTTTGATTATTGTTTTTAACTTCATTGAAATAATTTACCTGCTTGGCTGAGTAATATTAAAGATTAAAATTAATTGCTGTGCCCTAACAGAGTTCATGTTGATACCAATATGATTTTGTTACACCAATATTTTACACATGATTTCAATTAAGAATTGTATTGTATTGTATCAGTTATCTGGTTTCCATACTACAAGCTCTGCTGTATATCAGATGACCGTGTGTGAATAATGTCCTAAGATCTTATATTATTCTGGCTCGTCATCTGTATATGACTGTAGCCGTCAAAAGGTTAACAAAGTTGGCGTGCAGTAGAGAATAAATGTAAAAATAATCAATCTTAAAAGTATTCATCATAATCATCATCATATCAGTCGATAGACGCCCACTACTGGAAAAAGCGTATTGCGTATGCCATAATCGCAGCACTTTCTTTTCCATCGCTCTCATGATCCGATGGAAAGCCTAGTGATACGAACAGAAAGAGGTGAGGTACAGGACCAACGGCTTTACGTGCTCTCCGATGCACGGGGGTATAATACCGCTAACTCCCAGACTTTGGCCTGATGCTGAGAACTTTTTCTTTTTACAGAAAACTCCCAAAATCACTTTTGGCCCGACCCGGGAATTGAACCCAGGACCTCGTTCTCTGCGGGTGAACGCGCCACCGCTAGACCAAGCCAGTGCCATCTTTCAAACCCATAGGGAACTAGTCACTAAGATAATTATATTAAGTGTCAAACAGAGAGTAACCCAGAGTCCTCCAAATAAATATATAGTCGATTTGACTTAAATCTATGTCTAACACGAAAAGCAAGAAAGGTGCCACGAGATATGTCGTGCGCGTTTGATTACAATACTTTAGCTCTATGGAATGCCACGTTCAAAGTTTCAATAATCTGATTGAACTATTTATTATCAAACTGGCTATTATTAAGCTATTTTTACTGAATCAAAATAAATAAGGTTTGTTTTTAAACAATTTAAGAGCAATTCGTGGCCTAATTAATACATACTTAAATCAAAAGCTTTACAGCCAGTGGAGGAAGCAAATAAAAGAGGGGTATTTATTATCTTTAACATTTTAGAATTGCTTTCTTGATAGTAATGATTTATTAAATTGTATTAATCATTCATCATCATACAAATGGAAGCATGATTTTTGGGCATATATACTTCATAATTTGGCAACCCTTGGTATTTTAGCTTGTGTTATTCCGAAAAATGCGTGTCTCTCTGGATCTGAACTCTATAGTCTTATTAAGGGGAATTAAAACCATGAAATTTGTTCATTGGAGTTTCAGCCATAGTTTTATGACTACTGATAATAAAGATACGAAACCTCTTCAATATTATGAAGGAATAAAATCAAAGCGTAAACCAAGGAGTTAATTATAACAAGTTGTTCCATAAAAGTTTTTATTGCGGAACCTTGCTGCCATGCTGATCTCATTATAACTTGATGCTATAGAAGATTTTATAGATATAATAAATTAAGATTAGATTTTATTGATAATAAAATTCATAAGATGAAATAAAATGCTTTATTTTACCGGAGCCGGAAGAATGAAAGATATTGATTACATAGAGAGGCGGGAGGCGTTTTATCCCACCATGAAAAATAAAAATTACATTTTGAATTACACGTTATCTTAAATACAATTACGTAGTACGATCGTAAATTTGAATGGACTAAGATTGCTTACATTTCAGACATTACTACAGTTTTATATATATATATTTATACAGGAACTAGCTGTGCCCCGTGGTTCTACCCGCGTTAAATTTTATTAATTGTAGCCTGTGTTATTCGGTTATATAAGCTATATTACTACAAAATTTCATCAAATACGTTCGATTGTTATTGCGCGAAAGAGGAACAAACATGCATACATCCATACTTACAAACTTTTGCATTTATAATATTAATAGAATTTCTGCACAGCATTTCTTCATTCTATGAAGCGCAAACCCATCGAGCATAAAAAGAGCACAGTTTGGAAAGTATCACTATCATTATTTTGTTAATGTTGAAGTCCAGCGCGTGATGATGATGATATGTAGCCGTGTGCACCATAACACACTGTATTTAAATAACAATTACTAGAAATCGCTGAGCAAACCACAAAATTTGCCAATAATAATTGTTCTAGCCAAATTTCAAGACGACGAAAACTAAAAAGTCCGAGATAGATAAAACCCAATTTTGTCGTTCGTGTAAATTAAAACGGGCGAGCCCATTTAAACTAACAATTTTGGGTCAAAGTTAATAGTAAACTGTAAAAACCAAACTTAAATATTTATTTAAATTAATTGACTTTATGGCCATATCACTTTTTGACAAAACATGTCACGTCAAATGTAAATAAGCCTTAGGAGGCTGAAAAGACCCATTTTATGGTTTCATGAGAATCCCGCCCGTTTACTCTAATTAATATGAGTCAGAATGGCGTAAACAGTAACAGTGTAAATATGTATGTTTATTTTCTGTGAATTAAAGGTTTTCTATGGACGAAATTAATTTGGAGATACTTCTTATTTATGGTTTTTCTGTGGAATAATAATGGCTCAATTGTTTTTGTGGCTCAATTGTTGATACTCTTGAATATAAATAAATAAAATAAAGATCTATTTCCTGTGTGTGTGTGGTAAAAAAATATTTGCTGTGTGATGACGGCCGCGAATATCAGCATGTCATCACTCCATCTCATTCCCGTAGAAGTTGACCCCATGATTAGCTTCTTTATGGGTATTACTGCGATTGTCTGCCAAGCATGGCGATTGTGGCATATCCCCTCAAGATGATTATTGAGATTTTGCCAGCGGTATACTACTTGCGACTGCTTTGATAAAAACAAAAAACGTTAAAAATGCTTCTAAATAGTCAGTACATGTTTCTAGTATTGCCATTTAACAATATAGATATATTTAATTCTAGATACAAGTTGAAATTAAAATATATACGACAGTTAACTTCCAATGTTTGATTTAGTTAACTAGCATGTTTATGCAAATTATCGATGTTATCAATAAACTTATATACTTATTTGTAGTTTTCGATGTATATTATTGATTTTCGTGTCAGAATGGTATTATTAAGGCAGATCTTCTGTGTATAATGACGGTCGCGTTTTGATGTTATCCCCGGGTCCAATGCGCCCCAACTAAGAAGAACCTGGAGAACTGGAGAAACCAGTTGAGTGGATCTCAAGTGGTTTCTCCAGTACCTTACTTCGGATTACCTATTGCGGTCACATAGTAGACGAACACAATATCCACTCGATCATTTGTCTGATTCCATATAATCGGTATAATATATATTTTCAAAACGTGTGAATAAAACAATGCCGTCGTCAACTTCATCCTTTACCAAGGTCATATTTTTATATGATTATAAACTTACATTATTGGGTCGTTTAGCGTGGTTGCCTTTCACGCCTTAGGTCGTGGATTCGATAGCAACATATGCATAAACTTATCTTTATAAAAATGAATAAAAATAAAAATTTAATACCGTAGCAAAGCAAAGCTCCTTGATTTTGTGAAAGTAACTAAAGGATTAGGCCTATTGCTGATAAAAAAATCCCAAGATTTTTGTTAGGACCTGTTTGTATTTCTTCTGGTTGCTAACACTAACAATCACCAGGTTCTTTGTAGAAACAGCACATTGTGCTGCCGGTCATCTATAAGTTGAGCATGTGAATATATGTTACTGCAATTGTTTTGTATGGTTTAAATTCTAGTAATTATTTCGAAAAAAAAATTGTAATAGCCTCTGATGCCTTAGATTAAAGTGCCATGAGTAACTAATAGGTCTTTACCTATGAAATTGCCGTTTTGTATGAAAAAATTTAAACGAATTTTTTTCATGAATTTTTTTATTTGTATTAATCGAAGTAATCACCCATGCAATCAATGCATCTTTGCCATCGCAGTGGCAGTTTATTGATGCCCTTCTTAAAGAAATCAGCTGGACGGGAGGCAACAAATTCTTCAAAGGCATTTTGTACTGCCTCTCGGGTATTGAATTTTTTTCCAGCCAAGAAGTTATCCAAATTCTGGAAAAAGTAGTAGTCTGTAGGCGCAAGGTCTGGTGAGTAGGGCGGATGACGGAGAGCTTCCAACCCCAGTTCTTGCAACTTGGAGACCGTCTGCTGTGCAGTATGAGGTCGCGCGTTGTCGTGCAGGAGCAGCGGAGACGAGCGATTGACCAATGCTGGTTGGAGATGCGCCAGCTTCTCCATCATTGTGCTCAGTTCTTCACAGTACACATCTGCAGTAATGCTCACCCCGTTTGGTAAGAAGCTGTGATGAATCACACCGGCGCTAGACCACCAAACAGTGACCATCACTTTTCTAGGGGTAAGTTTTCGTTTAGGGCATTGTTTAGGTGCTGAACCAGGATCCAACCAACTTGCTGAGCGCTTGCGGTTATCAAACAGAATCCATTTTTCATCGCAGGTAACAATGCGGTTCAAAATTCCTTCATTTGTGTGTCTGTTGAGCAGTGCAAGGCACGTCTCGACGCGTACTTCGCGCTGGCGATCATTGAGTTCGTGGGGCACCCATTTGTCAAGCTTTTTTACCTTGCCAATTTGACGCAAATGGACCAATATTGTTTTGACGCTAACGTCGAAAGCTGCTGCTAATTCAGCCGTAGATTGTGTATCATCAGCTTCCACAACCGCCTTTAATTCGTCATTGTCGACCAAAGTCTTCGGACGACCGCGAGGTTCATTTTTCAGGTCGAAATTTCCAGAACGGAAGCGAGCAAACCAATAACAGGTGGTGCGTTGGTTTGTAGTGTTAGCTCCGTAAACGTCGTTGATGTTGCGTGCCGCTTGTGCCGCGTTGCTGCCACGACGGTACTCATATTCCATAATTACTCGAATTTTTAACGTATCCATGATGACGAAAAAGATTGAAATGCGATGAAAATGTAACACTAATCAATAAAGAAATGACTACTTTTGGAAAAAAGAATCCATGTTTTTAAAATAAAATTAATTTGAAATTAGAATTCTTAGCCAAACAAAAATTATTTTGATTTGAAATGGCCAGTACTGCAGAACGGCAATTTCATAGGTAAAGACCTAATATTTTCATATGTTTCAGCTTTATACTAGCCCTTTAATGATAGTCTAATTGTCGATAGTTTACGATCTTAATGAATTTAGTTCCCTTCTGGTTTTAGCAACATAGAGTTGAGACTTATGTATGAAAATATGCTAATTTTCAATTTCGCTTATTTCGATTTGATTTGAAGCATAAATTCATTCACACACCTTATTGTTCATGAAAGGGAATACCAGTTAAAAGTCATACAACCTTAAATTGGGGAGCCTTATTGCAAATGTGATCTCTTCCAAACAACCGAAGTCTAATCTGGAGAATCGAATTAAAGAGAAGGCTGATAAACAATTCTTATAGCTACACAGTATAATATGTACATATCTACACCATGTTATAAATAATATACACAAGTCTTGGTACTAGTCTTGAACTGTTCTCAATAAATAGATCGCTATGTAATCGGGGGAGTTAGACTGTGAGCAGACGTTTGAGCAACATGTGGGCTGCAATACTCACGGACACTGTAAACAATAGCTCATACAACCCAAGTTCAGCGTATCGTCACGTAGGCGTACTCAGAACGTTTACCGCTATTATACATAGTATCTCTTGGCTATGGTTTACGGCTGCCTGCTGGCTAACATTTATCAATTCACGTAGGTGTAGGAAGCTAAATTGTCTAATGGCCGCCTACAGCCAGTTATGAATATTGTATCATAGAATTACAAGTGTAAGAATATAGTGTTAATAAATGGTTTGTTAATCGGTTACGCCTTCACATCCTAATGTACAATTTTCGTATGAAACTATTAAGTTTGTTATCAGTTTTGTAGATCGTTACCGAGGTAAACATGGTATCAGTTTCTAAAATTCTTTAAATACTTTTCGTATAGCACTCTAATATTGACAGCCCGCGTATTTTTTTTAAACCAATAGATGTGACAACACGCAGTTACAAATTTTAAATAAGGTTAAATCGATTATCCTGGTGTCTTTCATTATTTCTGTTCTAATTTTAAGAGATCACTGTCTGCTATAAAGCCTCTTTAACTACCTGTCTCTAAGTCTATTGTACAATTTGCTATCAATTTATTCCTTCTCGGTAATTGGTGTGCATCATTTATCTTATTTAAATCTAAGCTATCAGTACTTACGTTATTGGATGAGTGAACGCAAGTACCACTGGAAAGGTGTATGGCGCACCACGACTAAGAGACTTCAAAACGCTCCCCAAGCTAAACATTTAGATGCATTTTCATGAACGGGGTGGCTTTAGAACTATTTTCGTGGCACAAATCCAACAACACTTTATTTACTGGCCAGTTGTTAGTGACTCTGACTGTTAAACCAGTAGTCGTGGATGCGATCCCCACTCAGGACAAATATTTTCGTGAAGAGTACTATCATTTGTTGTCTGTCTGTGTTAGCCTATAAGTGATTATTACAAGAAAAAATCTTACATTTAAATGTGTATATAATCGTTGGTTAACCTATTACAATAAATAAAAAATTAATTTAAAATTTTCTGTGTCTGGGTGTAATTTATCTGTAATATGTATGTATTTAAAGTATATTAAGTATGTTTATCATATTAAACAATTCTTGTATATAACTAACTATTCTTGGAATATTGTATGAAATTCGATAACGAGGCAAAAACGATACGAAGTTGAGCATATATTGCGCTCAGAAACGGTCGGTTTAGTCATAAAAATCATCAATTGTATTATTATTTATTATTTTAATGTATGTGATCAGAGGCTATCTGACTAATGATACATAGATTAAAATTTAATTTAATGAATCACATTGTTTTCAGTCGTGACATACAATAAAAAGTATATGTCTATTGTATTCATTATCCAAATATGAATTTTCATATTTTAAACCTTCCATACCCGTTGTCAGTGACATGACAACGTTATAAATGTTTATCTTAGTACTCGGCCACAAGGGTGCGCCCGGGGCAACCGCCCGGGTACAATGCAACATTTGTACGAAGCAAAAATTGTTCTTCATTTGTTCTTCAAACGAATTTTGCATTTGCTGCTAGGCTTTGTGGTACAGATATACGTATATAAATGGCATATTTATTGTTTTATACATGTTTTAGCCTAATAATAGTTTAAAAGTATACGCGCTCTATGAGCATCGAAATTTTAATGCTGAAGGACTCTATAATTCCCATAGTAATGAAAATAAAATCTATAATAAATAAAATAAAAAAGGTTTTTATGCACGTAGACTATAAAAAAGCGCCTGTGAATAGTCAGAACATGTTTGTAGTAATATATAATTAATTTATAATTATTTCTGGGTACATATAGATATTTAGGTAAACGGATTGTAGGAAATAATTTACAATAAGATTTATTTTATAATAGTAACGATATTTAGCTAACTTAAATTAAGTTATTGTCAAGGATCATGTGTAGGTTTAACTATCGAAATTTTAAATTTTAGCTATATTTTTACTACATATGGTCTGTCTACATTATGGTACGAATTAATTGTTATTATTATGGCGGACCTTGTGTTTATAACGACGGACGGTCGCGCTTTAACCAATTACAGTTACAAATAGAACATAGTTTTGAAGGTGTAAACCATAATCGCCCCATTGGCAGACGGCTATCGTAGTATGATGGCCATAGTACACAGAGAAACGCTGCTGGCAGATTTCTGTCACTATTATAGTGACAGAAATCTGAGGCAATAATTGCCTCGGGACTACTTCTACGCCTCTCATAAGTTGGTGTGGTGATATTTTTTGCCGTATGGCATGAAATGTGAGGCAATAAAAAAGTATTGCGCTTAATTAATTGAATACTGATAGATCAACTGGTTTAAGCAATTTACATGACTAGCAAACACCCTGTATACATAAATTAAATCATAATGCCCCCCTGACCAAATTTCGGTCAAAACGGCCAGTCTCATAGGAGGCTAGTCATCTGCGCGAGACATTTTATAGTGCATAAGTGTGTGCGCTAACATAAGGCCACTTTGTGTTCCATCACTTTCATGATTTGTTGGGACGGACGGAAGTCTGGTACAGGACCGACGGCTTTACGTGCTCTCCGAAGCAGGGGAGTATAATACCGCCAACTCCCAGACTTCGGGCTGATACTGAGAATAAAATTTTACTTTTTATAGGAAATTCCCAAAATCACTTTTGGTCCGACCAGGGATTCGAACCCAGGACCTCGTTATCTGCGGTTGAACACGCTATTCTCTTATAATTTTTTTGGATATATGTGTATTTAAATATGAATAATGCAAAATATTATTTACTAAAATATCTACCATCTTTGATAACTAAAGAAAATTTCATGACTATATACACATCGTTTTATAAAATGAATATAAAAACCTGTCTCCTCTAGCGCTCAAGATTAATCACAAAAGTTTCGTGACGTCACTGAATTACATAAGTACCCACAGCGTTATAGTTCGAAGCTCTTAACGATATCATAAGTGTGAGTTCCATTAAAAGTTGTTCAGTACTTTATAAGCATTACAAACAAAGAAAAATACTTTAGCTAAAACTTTTAAGTTGGGTTTTAAGTTAGCTAATAGCTGAGTGGGGGAAAGTAAATATGTACTTGAAAACCATCTATTTGTTCGAGAGAATAAATCTTTCAGTGAAAAATATTTTATGTATCATACTGAAGTATTTCGCGAAATAGCTTAAAGATTGATCGACGCTTCCCATGACCAGAGGGCTGGCCTGTTCTTGGGTCCGATGATCAGCATTGCCATCAAACGTGGTAATGCGGCCTGACATTTCCCATCTGCGGTACGGAGGGATTATTCGACGCCTATTAGTATAAATAGGGTTTCTGCAGTTTTATCTAATTCATGTTAGCTTATATATTATAGTAATATCCCATTAGTATAGTTTTTACGAATTCATTGAAATAAAAATGGTACAACTATAGTAAATTTAAAAAGACACTTCCTTTAAAAATTCTTTACAACAGCCTCGTGCGAAGCCCACTCGAATATGCGTCTTCTATCTGGAATCCAATATACAACATTCACAGTGATAGAATAGAGCGGATTCAGAAAAATTTCACACGTTATTTACGTTTCAAGGATTGTGGCTGTCCTCATAGAGCAGATTATCAACAGCGCTTGCTACATTTCCAAATGGCTTCCCTGAAAGAAAGAAGAGCTCATGCTGACCTAATGCTTCTATATAAAATTATGAACGGCGTTACCTGCACACCTGACTTACTAAAACAAATACGTTTAAACGTACCCCGAAGTGGCTTAGTGAGATCTCAAAAAAATTTTAAAACATTTGTACCTGTACGCTGTCGCACTAACTTAGGTAAATCAGCCCCTCTAAATAGAATGATGAACACGTTTAACGAGGTGACCAATAAATGTGAGAATCTTGATATTTTCCGAAATTCTATCTCTCAATATAAAACAAAACTTAAAAATATTGATCCGCAGTCGGCGCTAAACCAAAACTTAAACTCAAGCCACTGAGTCCACTTTTAATAATATTTTAAGTTTAAGGTTTTGCGATATAATATTTTAACTCTTTAATTTGTATTCGTTTAATTAATTTTATCGTAAATGTATTTTATTTGAATTTTAATTGATTAATATATGTTGTTTTATATAATGTATTGCATAAATTTATGTAGAAATTGTTTGATATGTGTTTTCTATTTGTTATGTATAAATCTTGTTATCTGTCAATTATTTTATTTACTAATACTGGTCAAGGTAATGTAAAGTACTCGTCTGCGAACGTTGTGCATACCTGTAAGTGACCTACTCACACTGGATTAATCTCTCTGTGTTAGATTCTTACAAACAAATTGTGAATAGGTTGTTGGTGTGCCTTATCAATAAAAATAAAATAAAAAATAAAAATAAATAAATTTGATTAGTAACGATATGATTCTATGTATGTTAATAAAAGTAAAGTATTTTACAAGATCACTCTTGAAGTTAGGAAGACGTATGATGCAACATGTTTCATCCGTTTGTCATAACGATATAAATAAAATTAAATGCGTGTAGAGGGGTATCATGTAAAATCATTCATATGGCGCTTCTTTTTTCATTCTAGCTACGTAAGATATTCAGAGACCACTCGTTTTTACGGATAAAGTCGATCCGTTCAGACTAGTAACTGAAACGTTCAAAATGGTGAAAAGTAAAAAAGAACGAAAAACTATGTTGTGAAAATGACGGTACGCCACACACTCGGGCTTAAATTCTTGCTTCAGTAAGTTAAAGCGTAATCACTTAAAGCACGCGTCATTTCCGCTTAAAAATATATTGATGAATACAGCAAGATGTTTGGGAAAGGCCTTGGTCGAGCAGTGAACGTCTTTCGGCTGATATGATGATGATTTAAGAGGAGTTTATTCATTATTTGCTTTTATTATTGGATATAATCAGTCTATATTCACAAATGAATTTCACTCAGTGTGCGTGAGATTAAATTAGTGGCCGAAACGGCCGATATATCTTTTATTTTATATAGTTCTTGTAAAGTTTAAAGTATAAACATTAATGTCTGTTTTGATTTTGTTGTGCATGATTCAATAATAATTTTCACCGACACCTTTATGTTAAATTATCGCATTCCGCTAAATGTATTTACCTGGATCAATTATTATTATAGGAAAATTATTTATTTTAGTTAATTGCCTAAATTGGGGCAAAGGCTCTCTGTTCGTTAATGAACGGTTCACATCACATCCCAAAATTATTAACAAGCCGCATCAGTAAAAGGGTTTTCACATACAATTCATTTACGTTTACCTAAATCAATTTGCTAGGTGGTTCAGGAACAAAAACAACGGCAAAATAAAAGCCTTGTTTGTTTCAATCTTCCTAATTTTAATTGATTTGATGTAGAATCGTTTTAGATTTTAAATTATTAGAATAAAAGACATAGAACACCATCCTATATTTTTTATTATGTGTGATTGATGAGGGTAGAGAGAGTAGACTCTAAAATAAGGTTGCTTGAATCCGAAACCATGTTTACACTCCAAGTGTTAACTACTAATAGAAATAAGGATTATCTTTAAATATCCTGGGACATCATTCAAAAACGGCCATCTCATCTGAAACTAAGGAGAACTTGTACTATGGAAACCAGATAACTGATATACTACGTATACTACTTTAAAATACTCGTAAAATTAATAACAAATCTGACACCAAGGCTTTCGTATTATTCTTATAAAGACCAATTAAAAGTTGTTTACTTACTCTTTAAATATATTGTTCCTTCTATAGTAAAGTTTGTTAAGGATTTTTGTTCGTGTAAAAAAGTATTCTGTCAGAAATATCTTTAGAACATTCCATCCATTTTTACAAATGCCTATGCATTTGTATGTCATGTATGTTTCTAAAAACAATCCATTTACAAATAATGCTTTGGAGTTGAATAAAAAAATATGTTTAATTACGATGTATCAATAAAAAATTTCTATTCAAAAATAAAATTTGTGGTCATCATTTTCGCATAATAGCTAATCTCTCCCAGAACCCTCTTCATCGGTTGTCGGCCATATACTTATTCTAAAATAAGGAGTTACTGGGCTAATAATATAATCTTTTTTCATGCAGCGGAAGTAGACAATAGCAATATTATGTAAAGATAAAACTATCGTTGTATCTATACACGCGTTTCTGAAGCACTTTATGAAGGACAGCAGGCTAGCTAAATAGCTTAGCGCATGCTGTCCGCAAAATCAGGGATGTAACATAGAGTGAGCTCAATATGAGGATAGGTTGTCGCTTGATATAGACATTTAACCCGCTTGTTATTAATTCAGTTTTTAAGGAACAGCAGACTAGCATATGAATATGCTATTTTAAAGAACTTGTAAAACGATAGAAATACTGAAATAAAAGAGCTCCTTTTTAGGTTTCCATACCCAAAGGGTAAAACGGGACCCTATAACTAAGACTTCGCTGTCTGTCTGTCCGTCTGTCACCAGCCTGTATCTCATGAACCGTGATAGTTAGACAAATTTTCACAGATGATGTATTTTTTTGTAGCTAGAACAACAAATACTAAAAAACAAAATGAAATAAATATTTATGACGGTCACCGAAATAATATATTTTGACGGTCACCGTAGCCTAGTTGGTAGTGCTCCTGCCTACGAAGCTGGTGGTCCTGGGTTCGAATCCCGGTAAGTGCAAATATTTGTGTGATGAGCACGAATATTTGTTTCTGAGTCATGGATGTTTTCTATGTATATAAGTATTTATCTATCTATATAAGTATGTATATCGTCGCCTTGTACCCATAGTACAAGCTTTGCTTAGTTTGGGGCTAGGATGATCTGTGTGACATTGTCCCGAGATATTATTATTATTTAAGGGGGCTCCCATACAACAAACGTGATTTTTTTTGCTCGTTTTTATAGATAATCGTACGGAACCCTTCGTACGCGAGTCCGTCTCACAGTTTGCCGGTTTTTTAATACACACAAGGTACCTTAATAATATAATAAGCTAGAAATTCAAATAATACCTGAGTCCCTAAGGCCCGCTCGACTTGCAAAAAAATTGCAAGTTAGAGCATTTATATATATATTATATTATATATTATTGAACATTAATCCGTTTTAATAACGGTTTCTAGAACCCGCTTACGCATAAATATAAATATAGTCAAAACGCAAATATATATTGAAACACAATTACTTAAACAATAATTTAGAAAGAATAAATCACCATTCATGGTATAAAACTAGAAATACATTTGATTGCTTTTGCTAGTAAATTAAATGTTTCGTAGCAGCGTAGACAATTTTCACCGAGCGCTGTAGCCGCGTAGCGTCTCTCGTAACTCGTAGCATTCAATTTACTACGCCGTACCAGCTACGAGGGACATTGAATGCGGCTAAGCTCACTATACTATAAGTTTTCATCGGACAGCGGTCGCTGGATGATTAAAAAGTTATACATGTATGTATAAATATTTTACGTAGCGCTTTGATATAAGAAATTCATATCGAAGCAGCTTATATTTCAGTTAAGTATGTGTTTATGAAGTTCTATTTATTATTTTTATCTTATAAGGCATTAGGGTCGTTTAAACAACCTGTGCCTTCTAACAGAAGACTTATGAAAAACATTGAATTAAAACACCTTATTTTGTACGACGGGCCTGTTGGCGTGGTTGGAAAATGCTTGCTTTTTACGCTGGAGGTCGTGGGTTCGATTCCCACCAGGACAGATATTTGTGTGTATGAACATCTCTGTTTGTCCTGAGTCTGGGTGTAATTTTCTATAAAAGTATGTATTTACAAAAGAAAAGTAGTAAATGTAGTATATCAGTTATCTGGTTTCCATGGTACAAGCTCTGCTTAGTCTGGGATCAGATGGCCTTGTGGTAAATATGTCCCAGGATATTATTATTATTTTTACCAGAGTCTCGCCTTTTAAGTACTATTATGTTGGGAAGTTAGAAATATACCGACAAATTCGTTTTACTTATGTTTGAACAGCTGATAAGCAAGCATAGTATAGGCTCCATAATTAAATTAATTACTTGAACTAATGGAGTACTTTAACTGATGGAATATCGTCTTGGGAGGTAGTTTGGTACGAAGCACTCGTGAACATTTAATTATATATATATTACTGACACCCCAATTATTCTTGAAAGCATATGTGTTTCGATTCCTCGTCAGGGGAGCAGGTTGTGCAACAGAAAAACATTCTGCTTACCACTTTACAGAACCAATATTGGTACACATTCAAAATATGTAATGCACAACAAAATGAATTTGATATAATTAATTGTTCTATCGCCTCACTAAATAAAAAAATAGATAAACCAAAAAACATTTAGTAAATATTAGTTAATTAGTAATTTATTTTAATACCAGCAGCGAACAACGAATTTCCTTAGTGAGACCGATTTAAATAATCGTAATGTTAAATATACTTGTGTTCTGGATAGATAGCTAGTAGCCTTGTGTAGCAGATGTTAAGTGCTTGAATGTTTGATCTCAGCCGATAATAAGGAGCGATAATGAATCTATCATGTTAATTTTCCGAAATTGTGTTACATAATAATAATATCCTGGGTCATTATTCACACACGGCTATCTGATGCCAAATTAAGCAGAGCTTGTACTATGGAAACCAGATAACTGATATACCTACTACATATACTACTTTGCATTAGATAGCATACTAATATAGATAATCACACCCAGACTCAGGACAAACAGAAATTTTCCGCCACACAATCTGTCCTTGGTGGGTATCAAACTCACGACCTGGGGCGTGAAAGGCCAGCATTTACTAACCACGCCAACTCGGCCTTACATACCCACGCCCGTGTAACATCCATATGTCAATGCCAGTCCCAAACCAAGATTTCATGCATATAAATCTGCGGATTCTAAAACAAGGGGGTTTTTTATGCAGCTATCAAAAATTTTATGTAATGATTGATTCATCAAATTTCACCACTTTCGGATTAACGTATAGACTTAATTAACTTAATACCCAAAACTCAACTTTTGTTCGTTTATTTTGACATTACGCCGAGTAAAGTGAGATATATTAGTTAAGTGGACACATTCAATATTTGCTGTCGACTCCATAAACTTTTTAATTTATGGAATTTTGTCAACTTATCACAGAGAACATGCTTTGCTTGGCGTTTCAGTTATCCTTAGCTGACAAAAATGATTTAAAGTGTTAGGTATTAGTTTACTTATAGTCATAGTAACGTGATTCGTGAGATAATGGTACTTAAGGTATTTTATTTCGCAAAGCTTACTTCGACGCTAAACTAATGGATGTAGTAGAAACTAGTACGATTTACTTTGCCATGGCAGGTTTCATATGTAATGTAGGGCTATAGTAATTTACCAAACACCGGGCAACATTTTGGTGTAGTGAAATACTCAATCAATTCTGAAATAGATTTAGAGCATTTGCATTTACTATTAAATTTAATTAGTTCAGTGTTTGTCAAAGTTAATTAGAGTGTAGAATGCGCTGAAATGTAGCTAATCAATGATTGAGTGATGCCACAAGCATCACATCAGAATAATAGTTTAATTTACACATTCGTTCATAATAGAATAAAAGTTTAAGTCTACAATTTTAATTAGTCGTTTAAATTTAATTTAGAGAATACTTAATCGCAGCCAATACTCAGCATTTTAATATTTTTGTAATTAGCTGTATTCTCTTGCTATACGGGTGTTCTGCAAACTTTTTATGGTTTTTGACTAGTTCGAGTGCAGGTTGTCTCTCGCAGCGGTATATTTCTGTTTTTATTAAATAAAGCAAGCGATGCAAAACTATGAGGAGTGCAAAATTTGAGACATGATTCTTATATTGATTATAAAATAGTTTTATAATGAATATAAGAATAATGGTACCCTGCTGTACCATCATAGTATTGACCATCATATTAATGTTCGCCGTTAAACGCCAATATCTCTGTGGGTTTATGTTTAAAATAAGCAATACGCGGCGCTTGTCTTGTTATTTTATCGATTAAAAAAATAAAGGAAGTGTTTGAATAATGGATTATTCTATAGAAAAACTAATATTAGGTAAAGAAAGTGCCTCTATCAAGGATTTGATATATTCCTTTGTATCGGCGCGTCTTCGTTCGTTAAAATAATGTCTGTGCAAAATAGTCTGGTAATCAGATATATCGTTTGATTTGGTTCAGCATCTATTATTAAGTAATTACTATTGGCTTGGTTTCTGCCAGTGCATTGCGCCATGTACTTCAAATTAAATAATATGTTCAAGTTCGTCATTAAATTAAATAACACATTAAAAATTAGTTTCACTTTGCGACATCTCCTAATAAGTGTCAAATCATTTCAGTTTGCTACATGACCCACTGAAATTATTTGGTACTATTTAGGCCTCGTTAAAGTTTAAAGAAGATACTAACATCACACTTCATATATTTATTCCGTTGGTCTAGCGAAAGCGTGTTCAACCGCTGATAATATCCAATGTCGAAATGTCCGAAACTGTTTTTTCTGGTTATAAAAATTCTCAGTATGACCCCCAAGTCTTAAGGTTGGAGGTGTTGCACCCCCGTGGCGCAGAGAGCACGTGAAATGGTCATCAAAACGGTCAAACGGAACACCTGAACTCTTTCCGATCGCGATAGCTAGCTATCCCCTTGGGTAGAAAGTGATCCCGTGCACACACTCACGCAATAAGTAATTCCAGGTGCCTAATCTCTATTGTGACTCGCCACCATGGCCGAAATTCTACCAGGAGGATACTATACTTATCTCTATCTTCCGACATCAAAGTGAGACAGATAAATAAGGTTTCCAAGTCTAAGAATCTTAAGCTTTTAAATCGTGATACTAAAAGCTTGTTAAATAACGTTTTATACATGTACAATTAAAAGTGTATCTGTATATCATTGCCAATTAGAAATAAAGGAACGCCTTTCAATTGATTTGGTATTCATGTTGGCCCTATCGATCAACGGCATATCAATATGAAATAACCTCCAAAAACAAACAACAAATAAATAGTAAAATCAATTTGATTGAATAATCATTAACAGATAACTATTATAAATGAGATAAAGTATAACAATAAATTGATTAAGACATAAAGTAGGTGTCCCTTATTCAGCTCAGTTTTTATCTTAGTAGATATTTCTCGAGCGGCGCAAGCAAATGAAACTAGTTATGATCAGTTTCCACAACGTAAATATTTGCCGAGCGGCACGCGCGCGGGGCACATGTCAAAGGCGCCGGCTCCAGTATTGATCTAGAGCGGGGACGCGGGGGATGGAAGCGGGGAGAAGGGGGAGAGGGCCGCGTACTACGGAGGCTGCCTTACGTAAGGGCGCAGCGCGTCTGACACCCTGTCTGCCAGCTCTCGCCGCCGCTGATTAATAAAACAACCGTTATCGACTGCAACTGGGCGCAATAGCCTATTTCTAATGAATTTAGTGTCCCACTGTTTCAAACTACATGGCTTAATCAAAAGTTTTAAGTACTCCCTTTGAGTGCTCGCTATTCTGGATGTTCTCAATGCTTTCTTCGGAGGAATATTTTCTAATTAGATGCTGTTATGAGGTCCAGTGAATGATTTATAATACAGGTGAGATGAATGCGGGTAGCGCAAGACCGGCAATTGTGGAGATCTTTGGGGAGAGGCCTTTGTCCAGCAGTGGACGTCTTTCGGCTGATAAGATGATGATATAGGTTTGATAGGATTAACTTTAACCATCTGAACATGAGTGTACTTACACATCGATCTATGCATGATGTTGCCAAATTAAATTCCATCGGTAATGTTTACAATTTATTGGATAGTCTTAAGTGATTTTACATATAAAACGTTGTACATTCATTTGTTAAATGGTATAATTTTGTTACACAAAGATTGTCCTGGGTGGAACGATCCCACGACATCTGACTTAGCAGTCAGGGTCACTGAACACTAGACCAGCTAACCAGTCATCATATATTCTATACATATAATAAAATCGTAGGAAAGTCAAAACTGTACATTGAATATTTTTTTAATAGAATATTTGGGGCGTGATCTACAATCGATATCGAAGCCAAAAATATAGTTTTTAGAATTTCCTTCAGTTTGATCATGATCACGTCGAGTTCAGTAACTGGACCGCCGGCTTACGTGCTCTCCGTGACACGGAGGTGTTATCTGAATATCACCACTTTTTGCTCTAACCCGGGACTTGGACCCAGGACCATATTATCTGCAGTTGAACAGGCTTCCGCTAGACCAACGAGGCAGCCGTGACTGACCTCTTACGTGCCATATGTCATAGTCCATCGCTGATATTATGATGTTTCAATGATATGAATCTTAACTTTATATTAAAGAGCTGCTTACTGCTGTAACTATATATCAAGGAATATCAGGTGTTGGAAAATAAAATACCATTTATTAAAAAAAGTGTAATATTTAGAACTTAAACCAAATGTGTGATCACCTACAGATAGACCACGCACATCACAGCTTAACTGGCGAGGTTAAGTTGTCTGTTAACATTTGACTGCACGTGTGGCGCAGCGGCTAAGACAGTCGCCTCGCCGCTTCGTGTCGCGGGTTCGAGTCCCGCGCCGGACAACAATTTGTGTGACCCATAAATAGTTGTTCTGAGTCTGGCTGTAATTTGTGTCCGTCTATTATATGTTCGTAAAGTACCCCGCGACACAGGGATTAAATTCCTTAGTGCGGGCGTTGTCTTTTTAAAAAGAAGAAGAGAAAGAAGACATACCGATGTAAGCAATTTACTAGCAACACATCATAATAAGTAATTATCTGTAAGTCATCCATGATATGTAAACCAATTAATATATATGTAAACCAAAATTAATTCCCGCCATACGATCTATCCTAATTAAACAGCAATCATAAATTAGATAAGTAATTTAAAAGGTCTCTTTGATACTACTACCTAGTTTAATTTTCCCTCGTTTCACTAAGTCACAGTGTTTTAAACGGAAATTTGTCATACGCAAAGGAATGATATTAAATTCAGGTGAAGGTAAATCGGGTTACCGCCCGGAGCTCGGCGGTTCGGCGAAACCTTATGCTCAACGCCAGGGTTAAACCGATTACAGTAATAAGATATTTTAAGCGGATCACTGCAGTGTTAAGACCCTTTTCTGCTTTGATACTAATGGCATGTGTTGTCCCAACAAGAAATGTCACTACGTTTAAATATACATATTTAACTACACGCGTGATGGGTAGATGCTTGCTTTGCATGCCGCAGGTCGTGGGTTCGATTCCCACCTAGGACAGATATTTGTGTGCATGAACATCTGTTTTTCCTGAGTCTGGCTGTAATTATTTAAAAGTATGTATTACAAAAGACAAGTAGTATAACACACTAATATTATAAAGGCGAAAGTTTGTGATTGTGTGAGTGTGTATGTTTATTACTTGTTCACGTCTAAACGGCTGCAGCGATATTAATAAATTTGGTATGGAGTTAGCTAACACCCTGGATTAACACATAGGCTATAATTTATAAAGTTTAACGGGAGTAAAACCGCGGGTCACAGCTAGTGTTGTATATATCAGATGACCGTGTGTAAATGTAATAATGTCCTAAGATATTTTTATTATATAAACGACACGGAATTTTCTAGATGACGTTTACAGTTAGCTAAGAAGCCTTTCATTGATTCACCGAACAAAATCACAACGAGCTACTACTCCTTTAGTATTCAAGGGGTCAGGCTGTGTGGGACTCTCTTGCACCTAATATCTGCAATTGGAATACTATTAAAAGTAAAAAAAAGAACTTCCCTCTTCGACTAAATAAACATACATATATTTATTTATTTCTAACTTTACACACATCAAATAGTACAAAGGCCGACTTAATGCCCCAGGCATTTTCTGCCAGTCAACCTTAGGGCGGTGATGAGATAGCATGGTAGGCGCACGGATCATACAATTATAAAAAAGTAAGAAAGTAGTATAGCCCATACTAAGCGACTTATAATATAGTAAGAACTGGACAACACAATGCAACACTAGCACTAGCAGGTACTGGAAGAGATTTCTTTAGAAACAAGTAGTACCTGCGTGCCTTTTCTTCTCTGTTTATTATTTTTCTGTATGAATATATTTTGTTTTTATTTACGTTTTTTTACATAGAATTTGACATACCGGACTCTGTTAGTACCGTACGGAACTTACTCCAAGTAAAGACTTAAATTTTAAATAAATAATTCATATAATGCCAACTAACACACTGCAATCAGATCCCAAACTAAGCAAAGTCTGTACAATGGTAACCAGACAACTGACAAACATAGTTATATGTATATTCCTAAATACATATTATAGATAAATTACACGCAGACAAAGAAAAAATAATCGTGTTCATGACACAAAGATTTGTCCCGGGTGGGAATCGAACCCGGGACCTCCGGCTTAATTATTAATTATGTGCATCTTGTGTTTGCCTAAAAGACTAAACCAGATCTCTTGCACGTATTTAAATTACTAACTGTTGGTAACAAATAAAACGAAATAGTATAATCACATTCCATTTTACTTCTGCCTACTTTAGATCGTTGTACTTTAAAGACTTCGTAATCAGCCATTTTAAAAATAAACCTTCTACATCTAACCATAACAGTCTTAAAAACTCATTTTGTAAGGCTCTGGAAGGATGCCGTGTCCCTCGTAACGGCCCGAGAGCTCGTGGCGCGCACCTGCAGGCCGCTGAAACGAACATTTTAAATAATTCTAAATTCCGAACCGGTGGCGGTGACGGCCGAACTTGGGCGAACAATGCCCGCGAAACATTCCCTGATTGCTAATGAGGACATTGTGGAGCAACTTGAATTAAACGAAACGGAATAAGGAAATAAGAACCAAGTTTCGCACAAAAATTCGGTCAACCGTTCTCCTCTTTTACATTTCCTTTATTATTACTTATGTTATCAACGCGATCTTTTAAATATAGAAAACGATGTGATGCGGACAGAATAAGTTCACAAAAGCGAAGGGTAGGGGAGAGAAATGCTATTGACTAAAGTTTCAAAACAATTTGATAACAAAAGTGAACAAAAAATATCCGATCGTGTAAGGGAACGCCTAGGAATTATTATATATTTTGGTGAGTTTTATTTATAAAATTATAATAAAGGTTTATTCAATTATAAAACTAGAACTAAGATAAAGTAATTCGGGATTAAGTGATTCAACTAATTTTAATTTTGAAGTTTTGTACATGAAAGGATTTTATTTCATTAAGTCTAGACAGCGTCTGATAGCTTGTCCATCGATTTCTCATCTCAGGACCACACGGCCAAAGATAATCCGATAAAGTTAGACGTTCTAAGCTAACTAAATATTGAAACATATGAATAGCACTTTTAATATAAAATTGGAATTTCTTTCGTAAAGGCTCGAACATTTTTCGAGTTAGCTATTTTAATAATAAAGTATTAATTGTTGAAATGTTTCCAAATATCGTTCATATTCCGTTTTGAAGGTGACCTTAATAGTTACTCTTATATGTTTAAAATGTGAAATATGTGCTTCATAAACCTTAACATTCCTAGCACAAATATATAAAGAGTTTCTAAATTCAACTCCGTAAAAACCGTTCACTGAAATATTTTAATTACGTTTATGTTTACAAAATTAATTGCTTTCCATTTAATTTGGAATGGAAACAGTCATGCCCGCTGTTCTAAACTTTGTAACACTATCCGCTTTGAATCCGAGAATATTTTATACTAACACCTTTGTTACTGTTCGCTGTTCTAGGAAGTTAAAATTGGAACTAGAAATAGTGCATCCAATGTTAATAATTTAAGACTTCACTTCTGTTCGGAGCGCTTTATTCCACAAATGTTGGTGGTAATATAAAAATGGCTAAGGATTAATTTAAAACAAATAGTGCAGCGAGAACAGTTCAGGTTAAAAAGTTTCAGATTGCGTATTGAAAACGTAGAGAAATAAAGCTGAATATGCATTTATTATATTTTTTAGAATACCTAATGTACTTTTCGATCTTTTATGACCGCATTTTACCTTTTTAATCTTCTACTAACACATTTTGACATACACGAAAATGTTTTAATATATATTTTTTTTGTAATTTATTACAAGAATAATTTCTAAATACCAGTATAATAAAACCTTGTATAATGTACAGACGCCAGCACATCCAGCTATATCTGTCAAATTTCCCCAAATTAAAGTGAACCTTATGCTTATGGGATAAAGTTCTATAAAAGTAATTTGACAGATTGGGGTAGCTTGATGTGCTGGCGTCTGTACCTATACTGCTTTAAATATGTAGTTATTGGTCGTACTTTAACGGCAAGTTTCCTTCAAACTAACTATTTAATATGCACTCGAACAGATTTTTGCAGCCTTCCGTCGATAAATATATATTCTGAATTTCTTTATGAATCAATACGAATTCTCTCTACCTTCCATCGCTCTGCCGAATTCCTGCGCGAAACACCCTTAAATGCGTAGCACATACCAACAATTACTAAATTTCCTGAGCGATTCTATTGAATAGCTATATAACATTTACAAGTAGCGTTATAATTTGTATATGTTATATATTCAATATAGATTTTATATTAACGTATGAATATAGAGTTCCACCTTTTGTCATCGAGACCAGGTAGCGACCACGTCGTTATATAAATAATTAGCCCCATCTAGAAACAACCATAGATATACGTTATTAAGGAAATATAGCGACAAATATAAATTGTGCGAGTGTAAGCTTGTTCCGAATAAGGGGTGGTTAGCGAAGTGGAAAAAAATGCTTAACCTGTTTCCCTGATCACATTTACTTCCCCGTCACAGCCTTATGATGAATGTATAAATTTTTTCACGCAGAATCTTGTGAATTTGTTCGCTTCATCATTTTGTACAAATTGGATTTGTAGTAGGTAGTATTAATATTGGTGTGCGTGTGTATCGAACGTGAATCCCTTGCGGCGTTCTCTAATAAATTATTTTCATCAAATACTGCTGCTTAAAGTTAATAATTTTAGTTGCAAGTTGCAGCTGATAATTCTGGTACCCGTTACAAATAACAGTGGGATAAAAGGAAGGACTAAATATGTTGTTAGTTTATTATATATTTTATACCTACATATTAACGAATTGTATTTGTTTCAGAGTCAAGAACTGGGCGTTAAAATTTGGCGTCGACTTATGGGAGTTTGGAAGGCATTTCACTAAAATGAATCAGATACAAAACGTAAGTAACATATTAAAAACAAGTAAGTTTCAGTTTATTGTCTCTTAATGTATATTATATATTAGTTTCAAGCCGCCTTCAAACGAAGCAGGCTATCTATTCGACTATATGTATTTATTTTAATACGTATATTTCGCGATTTTTCATTATTTGTGAGCGTACTTTAAAAGTATTTTCTTAAAGACGTGCTTTTGGAATGGTCGCAAATATTTTTTCTCCAAATTGGTTGTCATAATGTCCAGATAAGTTAGACTCTCTGATTTTGTTAACAGTAATTAATAATACACAAGTATTATAGAAATAGGAATAAATATACCTAAAACATATTTTTATTCTACTAATATTATAAATAGGAAACCTTGTGACTATGGATGTTTGGACGTTTGTTCCGCTAACTACCAAACGATTTTGATGAAACATTGTATTAATATAGCTTACATATCCAAATAACATACAGGCTATAATGTATAAAGTTTAATATATTAAACATCTCGCTGACGGTGGAAGACTATTTTTATATAAATAAATAAAATAATAAATGAATAAATATCTGGGGACACTGTCACTACACTACACTGACAGATCATCCTAGCCCCAAACTAAGCAAAGCTTGTACTATGGGTACCAGGTGACGATATACATACTTATATAGATAGATAAATACTTATATACATAAAAACAGTTTCCCACCGTCAACGGGGTGTTTTGACAACGGTCATTGGGGCTTAAGACTGAAAAACCACGTTGTCTTAATCCAAAAACTTGGTAGTGGCAATTTCACTGCCAGACGATCAACGCACAAGTCAAATATTTGTGGTCATGAGATCTTTGCTGAAGACAAATTCCCATAAAAACTGCTACGAAAACCCCACTTAAAACGAAAAAAAAAGTTTCTATATTCTAAAAGTCGTGCGTAAAAGGTACATGTGGTGTGATGTTCTCCCGAAGCGGCGAGAGAGCGTGCAAGTAAGCCGGATCGCCGGTCGGACGCGCCCGTACAAAAACTCTCCAATACTCAGCCAGCGCCCCCACGCGGTATATCGGAGTATGGTGGAGACAGTAACCACCCTGCGACCCAGTTACGTGTTGGATATGGATAGAGCGACTAAAGTTAAAGAGTAGCATTAGTCACTTATTGATGCATTTTGAGAGCCTAACGACTAATGGATTCTATGAGATTTTAATGGATTCTCTGTGGTTATTAGTTAGTTTTATGATAAAAATAATTTGGGTGTACATACATATACATACGTATAGTAACGATGATAATGAAAGTGTATATGTATACTGATCGTGAATGGCTTTGAAAAGGCCATGGCATTATCTATAAATTGTAATGTAATTAATAAAAAAAATAAAATTTATATAGAACCATATTGTAGTCAAAGTGAAATTTATGTTGCAACCTAACTGACCGGTTACAACACAATATAATGAGATTTACGGATTTATACCTACCTCGGTACAAATCGATTAATCTCATTCAAAATATCAACTTTAAATTTCCAATCTCATCATTCATCATTCTCAATTTAAAAAGCTAATTACATTCAATATGAATAATATTATTAAAAAACATAAAATATTAAACTAAGTATCATTTCCTGCCTACGAAGCTGGTGGTCCTGGGTTCGAATCTCGGTAAGTGCAAATATTTGTGTGATGAGCACAAATATTTGTTTCTGAGTCATGGGTGTTTTCTATGTATTTAAGTATTTATCTATTATTTATACCTATAAGTATGTATATCGTCGCCTGGTACCATAGTACAAGCTTTGCTTAATTTGGGGCTAGGATGAACTGTGTGACATTGTCCCTATATATTATATTATTATTATATTTATATTTGCTTTTAATAAGTGAATTTTATTTATTTATTTATTTGGTCTAGTCACAATTCATATCTTTTATGACGTTTTTCATTATAGCATAGAGGGTTTTATTTGGTGTGTTGTTTTCTAATAACGACAATCTCCTCTATCCAGAATTATCTCATTTTTTCACCAAATGTATTTTTTTATGGAACAATCCTACGCTTAGATCGTTGGACTGTCAGTGATCTCAAGTTCCAACCTAAGGCGCGCACTAGTGACTGAATTCATGTACGTAGTAGAAATTAATCATCTCATACTTAAATTAACTGTTTTAAGTATGAGATGATTAATTTCTACTACGTACATGAATTCAGTCACTAGTAGGCAAAACATCGCGAGGAAACTTGCTAACCTGAGATTTCTCCAAAATTTGACATGACATGTGAAGTCTGCTAACCCACTGCAGGTTAGCAGACATCACATGCTATTGAGAAAATTTTGGATAAGGCTAGCGTGGTCTACTGTGACCTACTGGGGGTAGGTCATAGTAGACCACGCTTATTGTGATGATTTAATAATAATTGTGAAAATATTTGAAGAGTGCAAATTATTTTTTTAATCCCGTGCCTAGTATTGCTTGTTCAACAGTATTAAACTGAAGTATCGAGTTATACAGTTATTCCACCAAATAAATAACCAATATAAGTGCTATAAGAAATTGTTCGACCTTATACCTGCCTGCTTAAGTTACAACTACTACCCATGAAACTCAACTAAATAAACAGAATCAGAAATAGAAATCCCATCAAAAACATAAATGTAAAAAAGGAGAGCCAAGTTCAATACAAAAATTATGCTTGGTGGGGGCTTCGCCGCAAAAATAATGGAGATTTAAATTAGTGCTAAGTTCTATGCAAAATCTAAATATGTAATTATAGGAAAAAAAATACATTATGAACCAGTATTAAACTGAATTTCTTTGCTTTATTGGATACAGTTGCTGTTATTTAAAAAAACGTGAGCTCTGAAAGTAGGTTAGATTTTACTTGGCCATTTTTTTTCAGAATAAAAAAAATATATGTATATGTTGAATAACTTTATAAAATGACTGATGTAATGAAAACTGGCCAAGTCAAGATGTTCAGTTTTAATAGGCAAATTAAGTTGCTTAACTAACGTGCACAACTTAAGTGCCACCTTGTATAAAATACAACAGAGCAGTATAACCGTGATATCATATCACGTAATAAAACAATCAAAATTCTGTGTAGCTAGCCGTCGAAGTAATATGATGTTTCGCAGGAAACTTGGCCCGCAACTTATTCAATATTAGCCGCCCCCTGATCGCCGCCCGCTGCTCACTATCACTACGATAAATCATTTATATTATTAACTTTCTTATTATTTATAAGCTCCATTCTAGTTTTACGAGTACTTAGTGGAGTTTCACTTATATTTAATGTACTTATTTTACGAATGCTTACAGTTAAATCCTATTTTATTGAAGGAGGCGCTAGTGTAGATTATTCTTTATTATACTTCTAGTTTTCTACTGCTGCTGTACGTCGAAATTCCTGCTGGGAAAACCGAACGATTGTCTAGCCTTACTGTTATCCTAAATTATTCTACATCTATCTATTTTCATCCTAAATTTGAGGCATAAAGATGTAACAATCTAGCACAGATTCGGAATCAAAATACTACCTAGTATTTAATTTTATTCATATACGGAGTATTTAATCATGTATTCATGTGTTGAAATCATCTTTACTAAACGAACAAACCTTTACACTTTTAGCCTACCTCTTTGCCTAAAAGAACTATAACAAATATTAAAGAAGAAATTTACAAATGCCGTCCACCAAAAGTGACATACTTGCAATTTTGAACGACTTTTAATAAGGTTAGATTAAAAAGACGAAAGTATTGGGCTACAATTTGTTATACAACTCAATTATCTGTATTACTCAATACTAATACTAGTACTTCTGCCCAAATTTTGGCTGCAGCGGCCAATCTTAACAGAGACTTGACAGCTACGCAGGACATGTTATAGTGCAGGAGTGTGCGCGAAAACATAAGTCTAGTTTCTAATCTCCAGTCCATTGATCCATATACGACCGGAGAGAGATCAGACGATAACCGAGACATGAGCGTATAACAACGCCCAGATCCAGACGCCGTGCTACTGTGTATTTGAACCCAGGACTTCTCGAAACTGCGGTTGAACACGCTAACAATAGATTAATCAGGCAATCACTCTGTATAATGAGTAGGTTAAAGTCCTTAAACATTTAATATCAATATTGTTACACGTTGTATCATTATTTTAGTTTAAAACCTTTCCTGAAAATAAGATTGCGGTCGAGTGACCCCAACTCAAATCTAACTCACGAAAGCATTGTAATGAAATGGATTAGGATGAATAATGAGTCCCAAAATTCAATAGATTTCGATAATACCAACATACCTATATAGGTGGGATTCGGTTCTCTTTCCTTTCAATAAGAACCTTAATTCTGTTGTCCTCATTTTAGGCAACTAGCCTGGGAGGCACACAAAGCGACCCAGGATCCTCATTCAATATAAATCAGTCTAAATTTTGATTAACAAATGAGATTTTTAGTGTCCATCATCGGATTGTTATCCGATTTTCAAAGTCAATCTATCTGCGAACGGAGTGACAGGAGATTCGCGAAGCTCACACACAACACATTCATTTGAAGTCAGTTGTTTACCTTGCTCCACATCACACAAAGGGAGCGAGCGACCTAAACCCACTAGGCATGAAGGTCCGAGCCTTCACTATTCACTGTAAAATGAAATTAGGTTAAACTCGTCCGCCAGAGAGCGCTAGTTGCGGCCGACGCTTCCGCACAACACTCTCGCTTCAAAAGATTACAAGTGTTGTATTGAATTAAAGTTCGGGAAGCATTGTCTTTCGCGCTGCTGTTGTGGTTTAATAAAGAATACAATACAGTAAAGGATGTTGACCTAAGAGTACAAGTTATAATTAAATTGTGTTTATTTGTTAGTAGTTTTCTACAATACTATTCCACCCACTTTACCTTATTACGACTAAAAACACACACACGCTCTACATATGCTACCTTAAATGTACTTTAAGCGATATTTTTGCGAAAGACATCATGCGTTGTATTTATTTTTCACAACCTGTATTTGTCTGCATTACTCATACCTTTGTTAATATGCAACTAAGTAAATTAAATTCGGCTTCATCGTAGGTACTCACTTTTCGCGAAACGTTGTTAGTATCTTTCCGAAAAATCCCTTTTTAGGGTTCCGTAGCCAAATGGCAAAAAACGGAACCCTTATAGATTCGTCATGTCTGTCTGTCTGTCCGTCCGTATGTCACAGCCATTTTTTTCCGAAACTATAAGAGCTGTACTGTTGAAACTTGGTAAATAGATGTAGTCGGTGAACCGCATAAAGATTTTAACACAAAAATAGAAAAAGAACAATAATTTTGGGGGGTCCCCATACATAGAACTGAAACTCTATTTTTTTTTCATCGTACCTATCAATGTGGTGTATCTATGGATAGGAGTTCAAAAATGATATTGAGGTTTCTAATATCATTTTTTTCTAAACTGAATAGTTTGCGCGAGAGACACTTCCAAAGTGGTAAAATGAGTGCCCCCCCCCCCCCTGTAACTTCTAAATTAAGAGAATGATAAAACTAAAAAAAATATTTTTTTTTTAATATTTATTATTACCATGCAAACTAACAACGAAAATTGGTAGTAACGAGATCTAGCAAGTAGTGTTTTTTAATACGTCATAAACTGTAAACCGCAATTTGCTTTCATTTAATCAACTGAAATACTTGCTGTTACGGAACCCTTCATGGGCGAGTCCGACTCGCACTTGGTTTTTAATAAAATGTATGTATATGTCTGGAAGAGATCGCTTAAGGCGATAAGACCGCCCATTGTACCTTATGTTCTTTATATTATATCCGATGTATTTTCTTTCCGCCTGAGTGTGTACAATAAAGAGTATTCCATCTATCTATCTATCTATGTCATAAAAGTTTTAATTTTATATTATGATTGGTTATTTGTAAAAATTAGGCATGAATTTTTTTACCATTATGAAGAATTTCATCAGCAGGCGAACCAAAGTAGCCGACATAGCCCAAAGAATTACCAAACTGTAGTGGTAGTGGGTAGGGCACATAGCCGACGGCCGATGGGGCAGAAAGGTTCTCGAGTGGCGACCACGAACCGGAAGACGCAGCGTTAGCAAGCCCCCTTCAAGGTGGACCGATGATCGTGTGCGGGACGCGGGAAGCCGCTGGATGCGGGTAGCGCAAGACCGGCTATTGTGGAGATCTTTGGGAGAGGCTTTTGTCCAGCAGTGGACGTCTTTCGGCTGATATGATGATGATGATGATGGAGAATTCTAATTCTTCACAGAATTTTTCTTTTAATTATTTTTTCATAACTTAACCTTTGATATATAACGGCAAAACGAATTGAAGGGCACAACAAAACTTGCCTTATTTATTAATATACCTACTTATACACTCCAAGCGCACATCGGTAAGCATTTTAATTCATTTTCCAATTGCTAAGTTGAGTTATTATTCATCGAAATTTTCAGGCCCGAGTGCTCTGTGAAATTGCAATAACATCAGAATTGCATCGAATCTGTAGACGAGCATCCATCGCTATCGCATTCGCAATTAAAGATTTTCAGCAGAATTTATCCATAGAACACTTAATATCACGAATGCCCAATCCGTGATATGAAATTCCGAAATGCTCGGCCCGCTCCTTGTCTTTAGAAAACTTTAATTTCATTAGTAATACATTTTTAATTAATCGACGCTACGTATTAAAAGTTTGGCATTTTGGCAAGCCGTCGCTATTAAAATTTAATTTGCGAGGACGACATTTTGTCCCCCGAGGTGAATTACCTGCGTTATAAATTTTAATCGTTGCTCAATTGAAAGGGGAGCGATAATGTGCATCACACTTTGCACCCTGCTCTTTTTAGAGGAATTCTATTCATATTTTTTTGAAATGAAAACTTCGCCGCATTTTTTGGGATGGGTAAAAAATGTTAAACTCGCGTCAGGACACGTGACCTGCTCGAATATTCTAATATTCTTTTTTAATATCACACTAGCCGTTTATACACTTACATGACCACAGCGTTTCTTTCTTCATTATGTTAGATGTTTTTACAGCCGACACTAACCAAATTTAGTTCTATTTTTTAAATTTATTCCAACCATAGCATAGTGAGGAAAGCAATTATTATGAGTCTTTACCAAAGTTGGGAAGAAGTATTTTCAAATACGGATCAAATAAACACTCTCTTATATGTCCCACAAAGTAACATCATCATCATATCAACCGAAAGACGTCAACTGCTGGACAAAGGCCTCCCCCAAAGATCTCCACAATTGCCGGTCTTGCAAAAATACATATTTAATAATAATATCGAGACTTCAAGTGCTTCAAACTACGCTTTTTAAATTTCTGCCAATATTGCGTCCTATAAACTGTACCTATAGTCAAATGAAACACAATATTTCTTCATATGAAAATATGAGAGCCGATGTGTTACGCCAGAATGGACGCCTTTTTTCCTTGGCCATAAGTTCCGCAAAGAATAGAAGGTGTTCGTGCCCGTTAACGTGGAGCACAATAGACTCGGAAAAACAACTGCTGTAAGCACTAAGCATTTGTTTCTTATAATAACATTGAAAAGAAGGAGGTGTATTTCTGTGTAACATTCCCACAAAAAAGCATACGCTATTTCTCAATTGCATCTGAACCAGTTTTGATATTTTTGTTACCGATAGAGATCTTTCAGAGGTTTCCCATATCAATCTTATTCTATTCGGTTGTCTAAAAGGAAATTTGGAGTCGGTTCTAAGTTTTAAATAGTAATTATAATATTAATAACTAATGACTTTTTGGTCGAATTTTGGTTATGGCGTCCTGTCTCAAATGAGACCAGCCATCTGCAGGGACATATGTACATATGTGTGCGCAAACTCAGGGCACTTCCTATTCCATCACTCTCATGATCCGTACGGACGATTAGCGACACGACTGGACATAGGTTAGGTAAAGACCGACGGCTTTACGTGCTCGCCGAGGCACGGGGGTATGATACCGCCAACTTCCAGACTTCTGGCTAATACTGAGAATTTTTTTACAGAATAATCTTAAAATCACTTAATTTTAGCCCGACCCGCAATGTGCACCCAAGACCTTATCTGCGGTTGAACACGCTACCTCTAGACCAACGAGCCAGTCAAACAGTTATACAATTGACAAGCTTTGAAGCTTTCATTTTTCCTTCGTTGTCGTAGTAATGAATCCTGCTGAATTATTCCCCAGTTAAATTAATGAAATTACCGTGTGAGGACGGCAGCAAATATAATACTTAACATACATATGTACCTCACCGGGTCGGATATCGATACCTCGATAGGTACCTGATCACTACGAACCTCACACGTAATTTTGGCGCCAAGCCAGTTTTAATGTTTCATCATGTATGTGTGTGTGTGAAAGCCATTGCCTTTGACAAAAGATATGGCGTTTTTATTTACCTCCTGCTCTTACAGAATACATGCAGAAATAATAACTTCATGCTGGTAAGGTATGAGTGCTTATAGCCAGATACCATCCGTAAGTAATGGGCGAGGTTAAGCAACTAGGCTCGCGGTCAGTCCATAGATGGGAGACCGCCAAGAAATTCTGAGCGTCTCTGTGCTTCACAGGACACGTTAAGTCGTTAAGCCACGTCAGAGGCCTACTGGGCGGCTTGAACAACTCTAACACTAGGGTAACCACTGCCCAATCGATAAGTAATTAAGTGTGAGCTCATAGGGCGAAAGCTGTTCCCCAATCGTTGGAACCGTCCATAGGCTACAGTAATTGCCCACCAAGAAACATCACAAAAAGTTAAGTGTCGAAATATGGATGTATGAAAAATAGTGTATGTAAGCTTATTATTACAACGGTTTATGTTTTAACTAATAATGAGTCTATTTGGAAAAAAAATCAACGTTAATGCTGATATAGAGAGTTTTTGCAAGCAGTGAAACCCTTATAGGCTAATTTTATGTCTTGTTAAACACAACTAGTCAAGTGCAAGTCCGACCCCCACTGCAAGAACTCCATACTATCGTAAAAGATTGTTAGTCATTGAGCAAAAACATCCAAATTGACATGATTTTTCTTTAACTTACATTTATTTTTATTGTATGGGCAGTGGTTACCCTAGTCTCCAAGTTGTTTAAGCAGCCCAGTAGGCCTCTGACATAGCTTACGACTGTTGGACACATAGTCATGGTTAAGTACAGAACCCTTCGGGATCCAAAACACTAAAGACCGTTTCTATTTTACAAGCTTTTATTATCAAAATAAAAAAAAATATTATGATAGGCTAAATAACATAGGCTCTTTTTTATTTATAAATCCAATCGCCGCTTACAATCTTACGGTATTTTATCTTTTGTCGGGCCTGTTGGCGTGGTTGGCAAATGCTTGCTTTTCGCGCCGGAGGTCGTGGGTTCAATTCCCACCCAGGACAGATATTTGTGTCCATGAATATCTCTGTTTGTCCTAAGTCTGGGTGTAATTATTTATAAAAGTATGTTTTTACAAAAGAAAATTACCTAGTATATGTAGTATATCAGTTATCTGGCTTCCATACTACAAACTTTGTTTAGTTTGGGATCCGATGGCCGTGTGTTAATAATGTCCCAGGATATTACTATTATCTAATAAAAAAACGTGAAATAAATAAACAAAAATATCACGCTGATTGTATTATATGCGACATGAATATCAGTTTTAAACATGACAATATCACGCACTTTCACCATAGACTCAGCTAATTAAAAACAATTTACCTCTCCAAATTTACTCAAATTCGATTCGTAAGCCACAGTTGGGGCTCAAATGTGATGTTTCAATGCTACCCGAGTTACGTTCGAGTAGGTTAGAGGGGCGCTATCGAGCACAATTCCGCCATGGTATTAGATTACTGCGGAACGGCTTGATCCTATTGCCATTAATCAACTAGCTACGAATCCAATATCAGACTGCATAGCTGTACTGCCAATTGGAGCCGAGCCCCTAATCTTAAGTGCCATTATAAAGAATAATAATAATATATAGGGACAATGTCACACAGATCATCCTAGCCCCAAACTAAGCAAAGCTTGTACTATGGGTACCAGGCGACGATATACATACTTATATAGATAGATAAATACTTATATACATAGAAAACATCCATGACTCAGAAAAAAATATTCGTGCTCATCACACAAATATTTGCACTTACCGGGATTCGAACCTAGGACCACCAGCTTCGTAGGCGGGAGCACTACAAACTAGGCTACGGTGACCGTCGGTGAATACAGAAGTACCCTATAAAAATAGGTAAGATATTGGGATATAGTGCTATTAAAAGTTTCTACTAAAAGTGATTTAATTGAAGCGAGCAATTAAATCACTTTTAGTAGAAAGACCTTATTATGATATTTCAGAATATTTGGCGGATAAGTTCTAGCTTGATATAAAACATACATAATTTTTATATATAAGTTTTATGTTGACATTATAATCCACAAAATAATTCTTAATATTAAATTACTATTAACTTCTTTTTGATGAGATTATTATGTTTTTATTCTGTTTCTTGATTTGTATGACTTAGATTTTTTTATATAACCTCATGTATTAAATTTTTGCACGCCATTGTATGGCAAGCATGTCTGATCAGTACAATAATTATGTAACATCTTGCATGCAATTGACTTATTTGCACACACATGTTTATGCAAATAAATTACTTACTTACTTGAACCTGATGCGAGCGGTGATGATGAAGAGCGGTAATGCATTTATTTCCCATACAAGTTAAATGAATCGCGGTAGGATAGTTTTTGAACATATTGATAATATTAATAATATCCTGTGACATTATTCACACAGGGCCACCTGATCCCAAACCAAGCAGAGCTTGTTCTATGGAAACCAGATAACTGATATACTAAATACTTGCTGTGCCCCGCGGGATTACCCGCGTTAAATTTTATAAATTATCATAGCTCCTCCGTTCCAGGTGCTAGCGTGAAAATATGTAGCCTATATGTTAAACCGACCTCTTAGTAATATTCATGCCAAATTTGAAGTAAATCCATGCAGTACTTTTTGAGTTTAGCCCGGATATACATACAGACAAACAGACACAGAGACAAAAATTCTAAACTCCATCCTTTAAAAAAATATTCAATGTACAGTTTTGACTTTCCTACGATTTAATTATATGTATAGATACTACTATTCTTTTCTAAATACATACTTACATATATATAGATAATTGCACCGACTCAGGACAAACAGATATATTCATACAAAGATGTGTGCTGAGCGGAGATCGAACCCACGACCTCTGCCTTAGCTGACACTAACCACTAGATCAACAGTCTACTATAACGTATATCATATTTGATTATATATTCCTATACTTTCATTTGCTTGTAAAATATATAAAAAATCTGCTTTATTTGTACAATACTGACTTTTTAAAAATACATAATTATTACCAACTTCAACTTTTCTCTTTAATAATTTAAACAAATTTTATATTTGACCATCTATCATTTTACTATTCGAATTGAATCTTCATTCTTTTTAATAAAGCATGCCTTTACACACAAAATGTTTTAAAGCAATTTAATATTTTAAAAGAATAATTAATGCTTTTATGCTAAATTAATAAACTATTCCCTTCTTTGAAAGCACTGGAACGTGAGTTTTCATGCTTATTTTTGTAGAAGTGTTATATAAAATTGTTAACATTGCAAAACGAATAGAAATTAAATGCAAAATTAACATTTTAATGAATATAGCGCTAAATTTCCCGTTAGTTAGCGAGTTTGTGGAATTCGTTTGTGTACGAAGTAATGAAAACTATAACAAGCAAGTTTACCTTTTATTACGAGATATTTAACTGTTTTTTCTTTGGTTTTATTAAAAACTTACTTAAATTGAATACAATTCGGTTACTTATGTCAATAAATTTGTTTTTAAAATGTGAAAGCATTCAATTATTTTCTTGATAACATTCTCAGACAGTCTGCTGATGGTAAGTGGTTACCGTGGCTTTTAACTCTTTGGATATAAATTAAAACTAAGCTTAGGTGACGATACATGACCACAATATTATTATAATATCCTGTGACATTATTTACACACGGCCATCTGATCCCAAACCAAGCAGAGCCTGTTCTATGGAATCCAGATAACTGATATACTAAATATATTCTAATATATTCTAATATAATAATTATAATAATAATTATTATAATTTTTATTATCACTACCACATGGGCCGCATCTGTAAGCTTAATATATTTCCTTAGTCGAGCCGGCCATAGAGCGAAATAATCCAATGCTACATACAACTTACTTTGGTGTGTGGTTGATGGCAAAGAACCACATCTCATCCCGAAAGGGACCTGCCGTCCCTCTAGAGCAGTGTTTTTCAACCTGGGGGTCGCGAAGCGTCTATAGGGAAGGGAAAATTCTTTTATTTCTTCTATGACGTGATCACGACCATCTGTGCCTCTAGCACGAGTTCCTGCAGTTTACTTACTCGATCACACGTACAGTTTCCTCCCATACATTGAGCACCAGCGCCTCTCGCGGAAACTATTAAGAACTAAAACTCTGGTGCTCAATGTATGGGACGAAACTGTACGTGTGATCGAGTAAGTAAACTGCAGTAACTCGTCCTAGAGGCACAGTTGTCATATCGCTTATCCTCGATTGAATGAAATATCAAGAAAAACTCTATCAAGAGAAACCTTCGATGCAAATAACACACTGTGATCATGTGGTAAAAACGGTTAGGGGGTCGCGAAATATTTCTTCATACTATAGGGGCGCGTCATGAAAAAGGTTGAAAAACACTGCTCTAGAGAATGGGCAGCAGCGTCTCTCTGAGTACTATGAACACCATACTGAAAGCGCCAACCCGTCTGCCAAGCATGGCGATTATGGCATATTATCCTAACACAATCTACATATTATATATGTGGCACTCCTGTGCAGGAAGTGGAGCAGATGAGGGATTTGGGGGTTTTATTTGATAGGCAGTTAACATTTGTACCCCATATTGAAAACGTAGTTAAAAAAGCCTCTAGAATGCTTGGGTTTGTAATAAGGAATGTAACCTGCTTTCGTCGCTGTAGGACTAAAATCTTACTTTACAACTGTTTGGTCCGTAGCAAATTGGAATATTGCAGCACTGTATGGAGACCTCATTATGCCACCCACACACTTAGACTAGAAAGGGTCCAAAAACGTTTTCTATGGCACTTGGCTTACTCTTCCGGGATAGCTAAAAAGAAACGGTCGTATAAAGAGAGACTCCTGCATTTCAAAATGATAACCCTACAAAAAAGAAGAGATTTATTAGATGCAACATTTTTATTCAAGGTTATGCGATATCAAATTGACTGTCCGCAATTGTTGAGTAGGTTCACACTCCGTGTGCCCACAAAAAACCCACGAGCTCCTATAACTCCATTACGTCCTCCTTTGCGCAGAACCGTTCTAGGTGCTAACTCCCCTATACCCCGTCTGTGCAAATTATTAAACATCTGCAGTGATCTGGTCGATGTGCACTCTGACTCACTTAGTAAGTTCAGAAGTATTATGTATATGTGAAATCTTTCTGTGAATTCATTTTGGTTACATGTTTGTTTTTATTTTTAATTTTGTAGTTTAATTATTTTTATGATGTCGATTTTTATTTTGTCTGCTATTTGATGTTTCTGCTTACCTAATTTATTTTGATTATGTATTGTGGAATGTTATTTTTAATTTTAATTAATTTTGTTATGTTTAATTTTAATTAATATTTTGAATTTATTTAACTTAAGTTTTTCTTTTTTTTAAGATTTTAATTTAATTAAGTTTTCCATTATTATATATTTCTTCCTCACTTTTGTTTTTGCCTGTGATCTTAATGTTTTGTTTCAATTTTGTAGTTTTAACTTGGCCTGAGGAGCCCGATTGTTCTGTTTGTCTAAAATGTCATGTAATTTGATGTAGCTTTTATACATTTAATGAATATGTAATGCATGTTGTGCTTACCTGTAAGAGGTTGATACACTTGACCCGATCTGATTCATGTAACCCATAAATGTTTTAGTGTACTCAATTGTTGGTGAGCCAAATAAATAAATAAATACAAACTAGCTAAATATCACTACCATTATAAAATAAATTGTATAAATATTTTAACATTCCGTGTACCTAAATATCTGTAATAAGTAGCTAGAAATAATAACTGTATTACTACAAACATGTTTGCAAGCGCTTTTTTAAAGTCTACGTGAATAAAAACCTTTTTTATTTTGTTTTATTATTTATTTTAACTTTGGTAAATACAGACGACAGCACATCCAGCTACCCCAATCTGTCAAATTTCTTTTATAGATTTTCAACTTTATCACACAAGCATAATGTTCACATTCAGTTGGGTAAATTTCACAGACTGGGGTAGTTTGATGTGCTGGCGTCTGTACATTTTATATATATAAGGATCTACTTACCAAAACCGGTATAATCATTTCGCCCAAACACAGTAGAATAATGTATGGGTCTCACAAACAGTTGCCCAAACTTTACGGCGCCGATATAGATAGCAATGCGTCTACATTAACTACTATGATACATGTGCAGTCCAAATAAAACACTAACAATTTTGGAATCTCAGTTATTTCCGAACCATGGACCAGCCAGCAGTATATATATATATATATATATATATATATATATATATATAGCTATTATTAAATTTGAATTTTATAGTATTATTCGCAATGTAGAGCGTTTATCTAATCTCAAAAATGGGAAATCATAAATTTAATCGTCCGGCGGGTCTCGAACCTGCACCATCTACCAATCCGGGGTAGGCGCTCTGCGTTAAGGTACGAACGATACACGCTGACAGATCAAATTTAGGATTCCCTTGCTAACACCCTTCCGGAGGATGTAGGTATTATCTATCGGTTTTGTTTTCTAGAAACATGGCCGACTGATATGTTCACAGTTGCATGTGAAAGATCATATCATATTGATAATACCTTCCAAATTATTAAATTTGAATTTTATAGCATTATTCGCAATGCAGAGCGTTTATCTAATCTCAAAAATGCTATTATATTTTGTGGCGAGCGAGAAATATGGTGAAATCCGACAAAAGAATTTATGTCTCCTCTGTAATTCGTCAGCCTGGCGCCTGACATGTATCTTGTTTATGTCGACTTACCCGTCCATCATCAAATTTTGAATGTCAGAGATAATAGAATGAAGAGTATGCTCATACACTAACAAACTATACTAATATGTCCCATGCCGATAGCCAGTCTGTTGAGGCCGGATATAAAAGTAAAAGTTGCCAAAATATACTATTATTACACTTACAGATTAATAAAAAGAGAAATGTATTCAGCTTCGGACAAAATCGCGACCGTTGCCATAATTTATTTCCATTCGCGACTCGAACTGGTAGGTGCGGCCACCTAATATATTTCCCATCGGCTCGTGTTTTGGAATTCACTTACTTGTACAGGAATAAGGCGAAAGCTTCGATCCCGCCCTTTTCACTACATATTTTTTGTTGGCAAATGGAGTTCCCTTGTGAACGAGACGCACAATCGCTGGTGGGTAGTGGAAAATCCTGTCCGGTCCGGTCCGGTGCCGCAAGAAACGAGTGGATGGACCGGCAACCGACCGTGACTTAGCGTTTTTGTTGTTATTATTTAACTGTTCAGGCTGTATTTAAATGTCTCAGGCCTACCAATGTGTTTAAAGTTTATTAATGAAGGCGTAGTTGGCATATAGGTCCATCACAGAACACTTATGAAAATCACACTATACTTACATCACTCTAGTGATAAGTGGGTCAAACTAAGTGTCTATACAGTTCAACAACGTATGCTTAGATTTGGGTCCCATTTGTTACATAACCCTTATATTACAGGCAGCATGAGTTCTGATTTAGTTTGTCTACTGTCTCTTATATAGTGCACTAGTAACAAGTGGATCGAAGTAAATGTCTATACAGTAATAACGTATGCTTACCTATATTAAGATCACATTTGTTACATAAGCCTTATATTTCGGGCAGTATGAGTTCTGTTTTAGCTTGTCTACTGTCCCTTATATAGTACTCTAGTAACAAGTGGGTCAAACTAATTGTCTATACGGAACGACAACATATGCTTATATTAAGATCGCACTTTGTTACGTAACCCTTATATTACGGGCAGTATGAGTTCTGATTTAGCTTGTCTACTGTCTCTTATATACTCTAGTAACAAGTGGGTCAAACTAATTGTCTATAGGGAACGACAACATATGCCTATATTAAGATCGCACTTTGTTACGTAACCCTTATATTACGGGCAGTATGAGTTCTGATTTAGCTTGTCTACTGTCTCTTATATACTCTAGTAACAAGTGGGTCAAACTAATTGTCTATACGGAACGTCTACATATGCCTATATTAAGATCGCACTTTGTTACATAATCCTTATTACAGGCAGCATGAGTTCTAATTTAGCTTGTCTACTGTCCCTTATATAGTACTCTAGTTACGAGAGGGTCAAAGTCAAAGTCAAAGTAACTTTATTCCGTAAAAATTTTACATTTATGTGGAATCGTCAAACTAAGTGTCTATAGAGAACAACAACATATGCCTATATTAAGATCGTATTTGTTACATAAGCCTTATATTACAGGCACCATGAGTTTTGATTTAGCTTTTCTACTGTCCCTTAAATAGTACTCTAGTAACAAGTGGGTCAAATTAAGTTTCGATACAGAATGACAACGTATGCCTATATAAAGACCCCATTTGTTACATAACCCTTATATCACGGGCAGCATGAGTTCTGATTTAGCTTATCTACTGTCTATTTATTCATAACCCAACAAGCTTTTTACAATGAAGAGAAAAATCATCAGTATGTACGGGTTAGATTGGAAGGTTTACATAAAGTTAATGGATCCCTGACTCTGAAACTAGGTTAACTGTGCTATCAGAGTCAGTGATTCCTCTTATAGGAACGCCAGTATTTAGTACTCTAGTTACGAGAAGGTAAAACTAAGTGTCTTTAGAGAACGATAACATATGCCTATATTAAGATTGCATTTGTTACATAATCCTTATATTACGGGCAGCATGTAACAAGTAGTGTGCTGGTAACAAGTGGTTCAAGCTAAGTGTCGATACAGAATGACAACAGATGCCTATATAAAGATCGCATTTGTTACATAACGCTTATGTTACGGGCAGCATGTAACAAGTAGTGTGCTAGTAACAAGTTGTTCAAGCTAAAGTGTCGATAGAGAACGATAACATATGCCTATATTAAGATTGCATTTGTTACATAATCCTTATATTACGGGCAGCATGTAACAGGTAGTGTGCTAGTAACTAGTGGTTCAAGCTAAGTGTCTATACAGAATGACAACGTATGCCTATATAAAGATCGCATTTGTTACATAACGCTTATGTTACGGGCAGCATGTAACAAGTAGTGTGCTAGTAACAAGTGGTTCAAGCTAAAGTGTCGATAGAGAACGATAACATATGCCTATATTAAGATTGCATTTGTTACATAATCCTTATATTACGGGCAGCATGTAACAAGTAGTGTGCTGGTAACAAGTGGTTCAAGCTAAGTGTCGATACAGAATGACAACAGATGCCTATATAAAGATCGCATTTGTTACATAACGCTTATGTTACGGGCAGCATGTAACAAGTAGTGTGCTAGTAACAAGTGGTTCAAGCTAAAGTGTCGATAGAGAACGATAACATATGCCTATATTAAGATTGCATTTGTTACATAATCCTTATATTACGGGCAGCATGTAACAAGTAGTGTGCTGGTAACAAGTGGTTCAAGCTAAGTGTCGATACAGAATGACAACAGATGCCTATATAAAGATCGCATTTGTTACATAACGCTTATGTTACGGGCAGCATGTAACAAGTAGTGTGCTAGTAACAAGTGGTTCAAGCTAAAGTGTCGATAGAGAACGATAACATATGCCTATATTAAGATTGCATTTGTTACATAATCCTTATATTACGGGCAGCATGTAACAGGTAGTGTGCTAGTAACTAGTGGTTCAAGCTAAGTGTCTATACAGAATGACAACGTATGCCTATATAAAGATCGCATTTGTTACATAACGCTTATGTTACGGGCAGCATGTAACAAGTAGTGTGCTAGTAACAAGTGGTTCAAGCTAAAGTGTCGATAGAGAACGATAACATATGCCTATATTAAGATTGCATTTGTTACATAATCCTTATATTACGGGCAGCATGTAACAAGTAGTGTGCTGGTAACAAGTGGTTCAAGCTAAGTGTCGATACAGAATGACAACAGATGCCTATATAAAGATCGCATTTGTTACATAACGCTTATGTTACGGGCAGCATGTAACAAGTAGTGTGCTAGTAACAAGTGGTTCAAGCTAAAGTGTCGATAGAGAACGATAACATATGCCTATATTAAGATTGCATTTGTTACATAATCCTTATATTACGGGCAGCATGTAACAAGTAGTGTGCTGGTAACAAGTGGTTCAAGCTAAGTGTCGATACAGAATGACAACAGATGCCTATATAAAGATCGCATTTGTTACATAACGCTTATGTTACGGGCAGCATGTAACAAGTAGTGTGCTAGTAACAAGTGGTTCAAGCTAAAGTGTCGATAGAGAACGATAACATATGCCTATATTAAGATTGCATTTGTTACATAATCCTTATATTACGGGCAGCATGTAACAGGTAGTGTGCTAGTAACTAGTGGTTCAAGCTAAGTGTCTATACAGAATGACAACGTATGCCTATATAAAGATCGCATTTGTTACATAACGCTTATGTTACGGGCAGCATGTAACAAGTAGTGTGCTAGTAACAAGTGGTTCAAGCTAAAGTGTCGATAGAGAACGATAACATATGCCTATATTAAGATTGCATTTGTTACATAATCCTTATATTACGGGCAGCATGTAACAGGTAGTGTGCTAGTAACTAGTGGTTCAAGCTAAGTGTCTATACAGAATGACAACGTATGCCTATATAAAGATCGCATTTGTTACATAACGCTTATGTTACGGGCAGCATGTAACAAGTAGTGTGCTAGTAACAAGTGGTTCAAGCTAAAGTGTCGATAGAGAACGATAACATATGCCTATATTAAGATTGCATTTGTTACATAATCCTTATATTACGGGCAGCATGTAACAGGTAGTGTGCTAGTAACTAGTGGTTCAAGCTAAGTGTCTATACAGAATGACAACGTATGCCTATATAAAGATCGCATTTGTTACATAACGCTTATGTTACGGGCAGCATGTAACAAGTAGTGTGCTAGTAACAAGTGGTTCAAGCTAAAGTGTCGATAGAGAACGATAACATATGCCTATATTAAGATTGCATTTGTTACATAATCCTTATATTACGGGCAGCATGTAACAGGTAGTGTGCTAGTAACTAGTGGTTCAAGCTAAGTGTCTATACAGAATGACAACGTATGCCTATATAAAGATCGCACTTTCATACATAACCGTTATGGCCGAAATTCGACCAGGACATTATTATTGCTTTATTACGGACCACATGAGCTTACAAAACTACACTTTATTTACACAGGCACATAAATGATTCTGGACTAACTGTTTGGAACCTAAAATCCTGAATAACTAAACCGCTAAGTTTTTTTATGACAACTGATTTTTATACCTATTTTTATGAATATTACAGTTAAACCGCCTTTCAGATCTAAATACTGCATAAAAATTTAAACTCATATACAAATTCTATTTTGTTAACGAAATAGTTCATCCGTTTGAAATAGTTTTTCCGCCTTTAATAATATTTTAGCATTGGAAGTAAAAACTTATTTCCGATGCTAAATTATTACCAAAAAAGATACCACACAATTTTCAAACTTGCTCAAATATATTGACGATGCCTGTAATTCCCAACAAATTATAATAGTAAAATATATATAGTATTAATCAGAGGTCCGCGAGGGTGGTGTTGACATACAAAGCGGATTAAATTAACTGCCTTAATTGAATTTAGGTTCCTTGTTAGCCAATGTGTCCGAGCCTCCCCCGGGCCGTTATGCAACCGCGCTGCGGTGCTATCCCGATGAGATTAAATTATGAATTAAAGACAATTCCAATACTATGGCATAAATGCTGTACTATAGAAATGTAAGAACTATGATAGTGCTAAACAATTCTACCTCGTTGGTCTAGCGGTTTACACAATGAGGTCCTGGGCCAAAATTGATTTTGGAATTTTCCGATAAAGTATTTTTGTTTGTATATATATGTATATAGAACGAAGTCCCCCGTGCCTCGGAGAGCATGTAAAGCCGTTGGTCCTGTACCTGACCTCTTTCCGGTCGTGTCGTTAGTTGTCCCATAGGATCATGAGAGTGATAGAACGCGCCCACGCTTGTTTTTTTTTATTATATATTTATTTATTAGAATACCAACAGCGATACAAATAATTTTTAACTTTATAGTACTATCAATATAGTAAGGCCAATTACAGGTTTTCCTAAGTACAATTTGAATAGTGTAGATCGACTAAGGAACGGACTAAAAAAAGTATTAAGTTGCATGGAATACATAACATAATACATGGTTGATTACTAATAATAGCTACTAATAATAATAGTGCTCGAAATAATAGCAAATGAAAAAAAAACATATAAATATATATATATATGTCCTTGTGCACTATAATATGTCCAGTAAAATTGGCTAGTCTCCATTGAGCTGGTCGCCGTGGCCGAAATTCTGCCTGGAGCACATTATTATTATTAGAATTATGCCAACTTTTATAACAAATGTGTCTTTTAACCTAGATAATCTGAAGGTTACGTTTGCTAATATAATGTCCCCTATAAAGTTCTATTAGGAAGCGAGTGAAGTGTTCATAATTCATCATCATCATCGTCATGTCAGTCGAATGACGTCCACGGCTATTTCTTTTTTTATATACAACGCCCGCACTAGGGAATCTAATTCCTGTGTCGCGGGGTACTTTACAAACATACATAGACGGATACAAATTGCATCCGAAAAACATGCTGGTCAAAAGCCTCCCCAAAAGATTTCCACAATAGACTTGTGTCAATCATTTTGAGGGAAATGCCATATTCCCCACGCTTGGCTGACGGGTTGGAGTTCGCAGTACGATAGTACACAGAAAGACACTGCTTCCCGGTCTCTGGGAGTTATTCCCTCGGGATTTCTACGCCCACCATGGGAAGAGATATGGTGGTGATTCTCTGACGTCAGCTACAGAGCAATAATTGCCGACCACGTATATTGAGCGTGTTCCATATTATATAACGCAGATATTAAATAATGTCCTCCTAGCCGAATTCGGCCACGGCGGCCAGTCTCAACAGAGATTGGCCATCTGCGCGGGACATATTATAGTGCTCAAGTGTGTGCGCAAACATAGGAGCACTTTCTATTCCATCACTCTCATGATCCGATGGGACGCCTTAGCGACACGACCGGAAAGAGGTCAGGCACAGGACCGACGGCTTTACGTGCTCTCCGAGACACGGGGGTATAATACCGCCAACTCCCAGACTTCGGGCTGATGCTGAGAAATATTTATTTTAACAGAAAAGTCCCAAAATCACTTTTGGCCCGACCCAGGATTTTAACCCTGGACCTCATTAACTGCGGGTGAGCACGCTACCGCTAGACCAACGAGGCAGATATTATGGACAGTATCAGCTTTGTCATGAAGTACTTAAATAAGTCAAATGACACATTTATATATTTGGGATTTAAACTCTGTGACAAAGTGCTGATGACGTGTGCCTTTACCGCTGCCTTAACTTGCTTGAGTTTTATTACCATTAACATAAGAAATTAATGAAGTGCGAAGTTCATGGCTAGTTGCACTTACCGGCCCGTAAGTTATCGGCGAGATAAAGCAACTAGACACATTGTCTTTTTGTAAATGAGTGAACGTGAAGTGGTACATATATGGATGACTGACGGTCATGTAGTCTATAGATAGGTGACTGTCAAGTGGTCTATATATGTGTGACCGCCAAGTGGTCTATCGATGAGTAAAGTGGTGAATAGATGATAGACTGTCAAGTGGTGAATAGATGATTGACTGTCAAGTGGTGAATAGATGATAGACTGTCAAGTGGTGAATAGATGATTGACTGTCAAGTGGTGAATAGATGATTGACTGTCAAGTGGTCTACAGATGAGTGACTGTCAAGTGGTCTACAGATGAGTGACTGTCAAGTAGTGAATAGATGATTGACTGTCAAGTGGTGAATAGATGAGAGACTGTCAAGTGGTCTACAGATGAGTGACTGTCAAGTAGTCTATAGATGATTGACTGTCAAGTGGTCTAAACGTGAGTGACTGTCAAGTGGTCTACAGATGAGTGACTGTCAAGTAGTGAATAGATGATTGACTGTCAAGTGGTGAATAAATGAGAGACTGTCAAGTGGTCTACAGATGAGTGACTGTCAAGTAGTCTATAGATGAGTGACCGTCAAGTGGTTTAATTACTGTGTCGCCGTGTTTAAGAGGGAGCATTAAGCTATCGGTCCCGGTTGTAGTAGTTCGATAACAGTCGGTTAGCCATTTCAGAAGCCTTCTAGCCGGCGAACAAATCTAACACCAGGGTAACCACTGCCCATATGGAAAAAACAAAAAAAGATAATGAAAGACAGAACATAATTAAGATACGTATCGAAATTCCTATGTATATTGCCCCTAAATATTATATGTTTACAATAAATCACAATGATTTCCGGGTTTTATTTAAGTCGGCGGCCTATACTAAAATAGACTGCTAATTTTCATTTTAATCCCGTTTCTGTCCTTTAAAGCTACGCATAAACAAAACGGCTATCTATTATCTTAGGCGTCTTTAATAGAAATTAAGTCCATTAAAATAATAAACGAGGGCGGCCGATTAACAGAGGGCTCCCATACATAGTCGACGCCTGAGGGAAAGACCCACGGGTCATTAAATTTGCCTTTAGTGATGGTAAGTCATAGCTAATGAAAGTAAACACATTTTTAAAGTGAAAAGATGTTTAGCGGCGTTGTGCAATTTTTGGGATGGGTAAAAAATGTTAAGCTCGCGTCAGGACATGTGACCTGATCGAATATTCGTAAGACGGAGGGTCTTTTTAGGGTTCCGTAGCCAAATGGCAAAAAACGGAACCCTTATAGATTCGTCATGTTTGTCTGTCTGTCCGTCCGGTCTAGGTCTTCAAAAATGATATTGAGGTTTATAATATATTTTTTTCTAAACTGTATAGTTTGCGTGAGAAACACTTCGAAAGTGGAAAAATTAGTGCAAATAAAATGACAGTCCCTACTTACTACTAAATACCTATCATTCATTCCAAGTTATAGGGGGCGGGGGGGCTTTAACTTCTAAACTAAGAGAATGATACAACTAAAAAAAAAATATTTTTATTATTCACACTGGCCGTTTATACACTCAAAAGAGCGTAGCATTTTTTTCTTAATTATTTAGAAATTAAGAAAAAAATGCTACGCCTGCCTCACCAAATTTAGTTCTTTTTATTTTATTCAAACCATAGGGAGGGAAGCAATGACTATGATTCTTTACCGCCCAAAGGTGGGAAGTAGCACCTTCCACTCGCTACTCGGATCAAATAAACACTACTTTCCGAGTATATGAAATGAAAAAAATATTTTCACTTCTATCGGCAGTCCCCAAAGACTGCCCCGTATGTTTTTTTTAAATTTGATTATGATAACACGCATGCTGTTTAAGAGTAAATTTAGAAGCCATTACTCGGGTATCAGCTTTAATAACGCATCATAATGCTTAAGTCAGTCTAGTAGCTGTATAATAGTTATGTACAGAAATTATTTGTATAATTAGCAATTTAAATGTGCTAATTAAACTAGAAGATGTTGAAAGCTTTCCCCGTGATCATTTAAAAACAACATCAGCCAAAATTATTATGTACCTAACCTTTGAATGAACTCAAATAGTTTTAAGTGGTTGTTTTTTTATTTGATTTTTCGGCCCTTGCTTCTTTGGGCTTATGAGCCATTTTAAGTGATATGGTGCGAAGTTTGCATGATATCTTTCTATAATTGCCTGATATTAACTTATTTCTATTTCGTAGTCTAATTTTACTATTGTATATTATTTAAGAAATAATTATAACGTTTTAGCACTGGTATTTAGGGGCATTTGTAAAGATAAAGATTAAAAAACAAATTTTCATATCATTAAGTCCATATGCCATACATATAATACGTAGATACCTAACCGTCCCAACAACCCAACCGACCCAACGACCCGACCCGACCAATTAGCTCCTATTAGACCACTAACTACAAGTTCTCAGAAATAACGGTTGCCGTAAGATGTAGAACCAATGGAATTGACAACCCTTAGAATACCGAATATTTATAAGAGTTGAGACTAATATCATCATCACCGTCAACTTAACTTAACCGGTGTAGCTGTTTCTAGTCTTCTCTATTGTAAGCTTCCTCCTTGACTTCTTTGTACGCTTCCATTTTCACCACTTCCTTCCTAGTCCATATAATAATTCCTTGGTCTGCCTCTCTTTCTCCTTGCCTCGATTTTTCCTTCTATAATGTAAGTAATAAACTGGTCGTATCGAATTAAATATCCAATCAATTTTCCTCGTCTACTCTCTACATATGTGCTTCAGTATTTGCCATTCTTCTTGCACTCTATTTAAGACTTCCTCATTTGTAAATTTTCAGTCTAGGAGGCTCTTTCGATTCGACGCCAGCACTATATCTCAAATGCTTCTAATAATAGGACTGAAAATCTTATCAGGCGAAGTCAAACCGCAAACTTTTTGCTTTTACGTAACCTAAACTATCACCAATAAACCTATCTACAACACCACTAAACACAATATACTATACCTATTCTTAATAGAAGTATTTTTAAAGCATGACTTGAACGAATTGACAATCGGCCTTAGCTGTCCCAACTTCCTGGTCTGTCGTCCGTCTTTTCGGTTTTAAGACCTGGTAACTTCGTTGATTTCGTTTCTTCTCGTGTATTCCAGATAAATTATTGTATTTTGTGTAAGTCATATTGACATTTAATACATTCTGTACTTCCTAGTATATAGAATAATGTTAAATGTAGTAGGTATACCTCAAGGCTTTTAAATGAGTGACAAAGCGACATGAATCGTAGAATTTCTTCAAATCCAATAACGCCTTAGTCATACTCGGAGAGATTGCTTAGATCATAATTAGGGTTACAAACCCACAAATGAAATTAATAGTTCCGAATGAATGACGTAGCATTTGTGTTTTGGACGCTAATATTACAGGGACTGTCATTTTATTTGCTTTGCAAAGAGTAACAACTGCTGTTACATTAAAAAAAAGCCTTAAAAGTACATGGCCTGTTGCTCTCGTAGTTAGTGACCTTAGCTGCTAGCCCAGAGGTTATGGGTTCGATCCACACATTAAATAAATCTTTGCGTGATAAGCACGATTATTTATTCTGTGGTTCTGTGTTTGGGTTTAATTTATCTATCTGTTATATGTATGTACGTATTTAGAAATATATAGTTACGTATGTTTATCAGTTATCTGGTTGTCTTAGTACAGGTTAATCTGTTTCTCCCAAGCCATTTATTTATCTATTATTATTTATATATATTACTAGCTGTGCCCGCGGCTTCGTCCGCGTGTTAATTAGTTTATTTTGTTTTTCTTGTAAAATAAAAGACTTTTTCTAAAATAAAAATAGCTTAAGTTACTCCTTATTACATCAGCTATCTGCCAATAAAAGTCCCGTCAAAATCGGTCCAGCCATTTCAGAGATTATCCGGAACAAACAGACAGACAGACAGACAAAAATTGTAAAAAATGTCATTTTGGTGTATGTACCGTATATATATTCATATTAATGCAGTAAAAACCGGTTATTACAATATTACAAACAGACACTCCAATTTTATTTATTTGTATAGATATGTACCCTGCAGTATCTATACAAGTAGATAACCACGCGGCGGCTTCGGTTAACACTCAGCCGCTTCCCTTTATAAAGCTTGGCTATCGATTAAATAGGATCTCCGGGTGTCATTGAAGACAATGTAATATGAAGGGGAGTGTCTTGTGGTGGGCAACGGACGGACGTATCTATGGCGTGCCGCCGTTCCCTTAAATCGAACTTTATTGACTGAGCGACAGCTGAATTCTCTTAAAATATTTTAATGTTTATCTATAAGCTTTAGATATCCCTTATTGTCACCATTCTTATTTGACGGTCCTGTTGGTGTGGTATAGTTGCTTTTCACGCCGCAGGTCGTGGGTTCGATTCCCACCCAGTACATATATTTGTGTGCATGAAGATGTCTGTTGTCCTGAGTGGTTGTATTTATCTATATAAATATCTATTTTTCAAACAACAAGTAGTATATATAGTATGTAAGTTAACTGGTTTCCATAGTACAAGCTCTGCTTAGTTTGGGATCAGATGGCTGTGATATTATTATTATTACTACTAATCTATATGATGTGCTGAGTTAGCTTTGTCCAAAGTAAAAAAAACAATTATTAGCTTAGTCACTGCGGTTCACGAATCTCTAACGGATAAGCGACACTTTAGCCAAATCGTTCGGCGGTAACGTTCATAAAAAATATTATAAGCACAGTGACGCATCTCGTTAGATTTGATAGTACAACAAAGGCGACATCGGGCACATCCAAAATTCAATAACAAGGCAGCACGGAGCGGGTGCCTTTGCCGAATAACAATAATTTGGCAGCCAGCATCCGCCAAATTCCGGATGTGTTCGTTCCATTTTTAAATTTGACAGGTCTCGGGCGAGCCCCGCGGTGCGCGGTGCCCCGCTACCACGCTGGCAACCAATAACTCAACGCGTAATGTAGCGCGAATGCGACACGATTGTTGTCATTTTCACAAATTATGCGAACGCTACAAGCCTGCCAATGTTTATCTGTGCTCGTGTAACCATTAAATAACGCGTGCTCTACGGAGATATTACTTGCATTAATCTATTTGCTGATAACTATTGTTATATATACATATATATATGTTGATGATGGATAAACTCGCTAGCGGTGTATCTGTTTCATATCCGTAGGCAAGTAATAAATTATTACAAAAGTAAACATCCCCGTAGTTAATAATTTTGTGCCAGATTAATGTTTCCACTAGATAGCTTAATTTTTGGTAAAAGCTTAGGTATTGTTGCTTGTAACAGGCAATGTTTGCAAAAATATAATAAGTATGTTGAAATTTTGTTTTAATTAATATATTTATTAATAAGAAGTACAGCAGTTATGTATACACATTATATAGTTTTACTGTGTGGTGATGGCGGCGAATATCAGAATATCATCACCCCATCTCATCATGTGGGGGCCGTAGAAGTCGCCCCGAGGGAATATCTGAGTACTATGACCGCCATACCGCGATTTTCACTCCGTTTAGCAACCGTGGCGATTATGGCATAACCCCCCAACGTGAGAGGGGAGGATTTTGTGCAGCAGTGGATTTCTTTCGGCTGTTATGATGATATATTTTTGTTTGATTCAATATTAATAGCTATAAAGTAAGAAATAGGGAAAATGGGTCAAATAACAAAATTAAATTCATTTATCATATTTAAGTCTTTATGATTTTTATGTATTTTTTTTGTGTCAGAAAAGCTGCTTTAATACGTTTCCAGTCTTTTTATAATTTAATTAGCGTAACCAATCTATTAGATTAACTTTGATTCAATAATTATTGAGGTACTAAATTGTCATTTATTATTGATTTGATTGTAAAATTTGAAGCTCATAGCGCAATAGTAATTGCCTACGAAGGCTGTTCCACAACCAACACTGGTGCAAATTACAACACCAGGTGGTTTCTGGTTAAAGTTTCGGTGAAAGAGAAGCATTGAATAGTAGTATTATAGTTATCTTGCCGTCGAAATGTCACATTCAGTGTAAAGTTGAGTGGTTGGGGAGTGCCGTGGTTTGAGCGGCTGTCTGTGCTCTTTCTGGGACAAAGAAAAGTGTTTTATATGCGCCAACTATACAGGTACGTAGTACGGTATCATAGTCTAGCAGAAGGATGTTTTGGAGTCACCTGATTTACGGAGATTTTTAAGATAGTCTTCTAGACCCTGTTAGTAATAGCCAGGTTATGGAGCCGGCAGTCTAATCTCTAATCAATTAGGACAACAAGACAAGACTGACACGGTTGACGGCAAATGGAAACGTACAAATTTCGTTTCATAAAAATTTAGCGTTAGAAGACTTTATGATGACCACTTCATAACTGGACATAGTCTTCAGCATACTTTTTGGCTACTTCTCAGCTGTCCCCATACTAAAATAAACCAGTTTAATCAGCGCAGGTAAAGATATCGCAGTTGAGTAGAGCTAACCTGCACAAATGTATATAAACTGTGAATGAGGTTGGTCTAAGAATATTGCCTTGTGTCACACCAAGACTAGTGGATTCTAGATGTAGAATCCATTGGTTTTGGTGTAAGTTGGTAACGTTCCTATTAATAATCCTTGAAAATATCTAATTTTAAACCGCGTAGGTACACCTTACTTGAAATAACTGACTTAATTGTATCTATAAGAATAGATACAAAGACCGTGTCAAATGTCTTAGATAAATCTAGAAATATGATAAAGCATTAGGTTATTCTTGTTTCCGCGATAGTTAGCAATCTATTGGAATTTAGCAGAAAATCAGTTTGGAAAACCCGACCATATATTTTTTGCAAAGGTTACACCACAAAACAAGTTGGATAAAATTCCAGCTTGGACACTTATGAGAAACAACAAGAACGTGGGAAGAACAAGCTTCAAGTGCACAGAGGGCGTTCACCTTAGCCTTGGTTGAGCGATATCGGGCGATAGAAATTGAACATTGAGCAATACAGCCAATAAGAATTCTAAAGCTAGGTACATGTGCATACATACATGTATAGGTATGCATGGTGTAATATGAACAGTGGTGGAAAGTTAAGGAGTGCTCTTTACTGGACTGAATTTTAATGAATTCTAACAATGATAAAAACTGAGGGATAATATACATACTTCATTTTACCCTTTAGAGAAAATATGCTATACAATATTTGATCTCCCTCACTTTTGAGGTATAAGGCTCCCCACATGTACTAACCTGAATGATATTTTCAAGATTTTATTTTGGGAAATTTTAGATGGATTGATTTACAAGCTACATAAGATATAACTTCTTACCATCAGGTCATCAGTATCCTCGTTGGCCGATTTGTGTGGAGTATTACAAAATACCAAAAGGTCAATCAATTAAATTTATAAGTAACCCATCAATTAAAAATTCAATTGATTATGAATATCCGGGAAATATAACAGCGCCATCTAGTTCAAACTAAGTAAAGCTTGTACTATGGATACTAGGCAATGGGCAGAAATAATGATTTACTTTTATTTGTAAATATATTCATATTGTATACAGAAATTAACCAGACAAATATAAATGTTCAAGTAATTGTGTTCATTAACACAAGTGCCAGGATCGAAACCGCAACCTTTGCAGGTACAATCGCCAGCACGTCAAGCTACCCCAATCTGTCAAATTTCCCCAATTGAAAGTGAACTTTATGCTTTTGTGGTAAAGTTGAAAATCTAGAAAAGAAATTTGACAGATTGGGGTAGCTTGACGTGCTGGCGTCTGTACCAAAGCAGGTTCACAACTAATTGAGACACGGTGTTCGTCAAATTAAATAAATTTAAATCACTTTGGTATAGTACGGAACATAAGTACTTTTGGCAGTTGTATCAGATGCTACGGTGTCGTAAAGTCTACGGAGATTTGCTGGCATTTCATTATAATATATTATAATTATACTGAGATAATACTGTGGCCGCAGGCAGTTAGATTGGTTACCACACTAAATTGAGATGCGGCTCTCCGCGACACCGCATAGCTAACGAGTCATTCGATATTCATAGTGTAATTAACAAGCGAGTTATAGTACTATAATTATCTATCCAAGTGGCATGACTAAGTTATAAATGTTCATCATAATCATCAGCCTGATATCGTCCACTGCCCCACCCCCCCCCCCCCCCACCCTCAAAGGTTTTTATATCTTTGCCATTTGGAGGTGTTTCCCGTAGTCACCGCGAGTTTGCGAGCTACACGGGTAGTGTTGCTGCCCGACTATCTGCTGTGTCTCTTACTCGCCTTTTATGACACCCACTGGATGGTATGGGGTGGTATTGTTAGGTATTATTCTTCCTAGGCCGGAAACACACGACCTAGATATTCAAATCAAAATAAAAAAAAATAAAAATAGCCTTTATTACTGATAATAATTACATCAATTTCGCTACAACTTATTATACATAGATTTATAGTATAATACTGAAATATAATGCATACCTATTCTAATACTCTTCTCTTTCACTTTTAATACTTAATTTTTAATCTCAAAAATGGGAAAATATAAATTTAATCATCCAGCGGGCCTCGAACCTGCACCATCTACCAATCCGGGGTAGGCGCTCTGCGTTAAGCTACGAACGAACCCCGAATTGGTAGATGGTGCAGGTTCGTGACCCGCCGGACGATTAAATTTATGATTTCCCATTTTTGAGATTAGATAAACGCTCTGCATTGCGAATAATGCTATAAAATTCAAACTTAATTTTTAGTCTAATAGCTCTAATCTTCGACATCGCTAACAGTATTGTCAGTTAGCCTTTTGGCATAGGCCTCCCCTAGAATTTTCCACACATCCCTATCCGTAGCTTTTCCTTGCCATGTTGTTCCAGCTACCTTTCTGACCTAAATATTACCCAGCAGCAAATATGTTCTGTGTTCCTTCTTTCAGTTTGTACCGACGTCAGCACATCAAGCTACCCCAATCTGTCAAATTTCCCCAATTGAAAGTGAACCTTATGCTTTTGTGATAAGTTGAAAATCTATAAAAGAAATATGACAGATTGGGGTAGCTAGGTGTGCTGGCGTCTGTACTTTAGATATTTCACTGGCTTGTTGGTCTAGTTGTTAGGGAACCTGACTGTAGAATAATATGAACGTATTTAGAATATATATGTATGTATGTGTAATAGTTTTCTAGATACCATAGTACCGGCTCACAAGGTGCGAAGGCATTTCCACCACGTAAAAAAAATAAGGCTCTGCCTAGTTTGGGCTCAGGTGGCAGTGTGTTGTCGTCCCAAGATATCTATTATAAAGTCACAAACCATGCATAAAATGTACAGACGCCAGCACATCAAGCTACCCCAATCTGTCAAATTTCCCTTATTGAAAATGAACCTTATTCTTTTGTGATAAGGTGGAAAATCTATAAAAGAAATTTGACAGATTGCGGTAGCTGGATGTGTTGACGTTTGTACATTGTTTCTTAGTCATAAAGTAGTTCGTGTTTCATTCAAGTAATGTTGAACATTATAAGATATTATTAGAAATAAAAGAATGGTACGAAAACACTTAACAGTAGGACGATTACAGCACTTAAGATAAATGTACTATTTCTACTTAGAACTAATGTGAACAGCTAAAAATCTAACGAATTCCTTTTGTATTACGTACCTAGAAACAGAACCCGTAATACTCGACAAAGGTAATATAGACATCGGTAAGTATAACAAGTCCTTCCTTACAGATCATATATTCTTGTAATGAACGGAATGAAATCCAAGGTCGTAGGTGAGTCGAAAGAAGTGGTATTACAGGGCCTGAGGAAACAGCCAGCGAACTCACATAACATGACAAATAACTTCGATCCCATAGCTCTTCTTAAGTTAGGACAAACTGACTGTCCTAGCCTTAATTTGCGAATTTTTATTTAAAACCATCGCCCGCATGGGAATCTAATCCCTGTGTTGCAGGGTAGTTTACAAACATATAATAGACGGACACAAATTACATCCAGACTCAGAACAACTATTTATGGGTCACATAAATAGTTGTCCGGTGCGGGACTCGAACCCCCGACAGGAAGCGGCGAGGCGACTGTCGTAGAATTCTTAGACAGTTTCTGATTTCCAGGGAATGTTAACCCTTCTTTATGATGTTTGTGATTTTTAAAATCTAGAGACAAAGACATGTTGATAAATGTTTGAGGAAATAATAGGGACAGGCAAATACAATGAAAACAATTGACACTGAGTATTTTAATCATCAAAAACCTAAATATTATTTTTATTATTATTATATAATATTTAAGAAAGCTGTCTTGTCATCAGAGTCTATGTATACGTATTAGTGCAGCTATCTATAAAATAGAGATATGGAGATGCAACCTTCCTATAAATATTCCGGCGTTCGTGATAAGCTGTCACTGGTTAAGAGTTTAGCAAGTAGTGACCTGAAATCCGTTGTAGGCACTTCCTACAGTTAGTACGACAACGATTTTAGGCCGCCGCGATAGAGGGCGACCCTATCGCCATTCGTCTCTCCCAAATCCCCGACTATTATGGCTGACATTTTTTCTATAACACTAATTCAATTATATATTTTTCCTGGCCTCCGACTGTACCTCACGTCTACTGAATTATGAGGTAATAGGCGTCTACAATCGTACTAGTTTTAATCAATTGTAGTTGAAGAAGAGGTAGTTCTGTATATTACCAAATGAAATAATACGAAGTGAAAATATACTGCAGTAGAGGTAGGGCATAGCGTTCATTCGCTCAAAGAGCAGCCCGACTGGGGAAGTACCTCCACTTTACAGAAGACACTCCTTAATAATAACATTAATAATTTTAATGTTGTGTTTCCGAGTGTGAGTAAGGTCACCAGAGCTCATTGGGGTGGGGGGAAGGGTCAGCTACACTTGTTTGCTGACTTTTAAAGGCCGGCAACGCACCCGCGACACCTCTGGTGTTGCGAGTGTCCATGGGCGGCGGTGATCACTTACCATCAGGTGACCCACTTGCTCGTTTGTCGCCCTCTGATATATAAAAAAAAGAAAAAAGACTATAGATCATGTTCGTGACATTTAGTAATTGATTTTATACTTTATATTTGATACTTTGCTGAGTGACGAATACAACAAACCCATTTCATCCCATGGGGGCGCTAAAGTAGTCCCGAGGGAATAGCTTGACTGCAGAGTGGCGCAACAGTTAAGACAGTTGCCTCGCCATTTCATGTCCCGGGTTTGATAATTTACTTGGACCCTTGACGATCTGCTAAGAATTATTGAGCTTAAGGACATAAGTGCGCTGTCATTCTAAAAGAGTCGTTAAAGTGGGTTAATTTTTGAGGGAGTCCGTGCTTTGAAGGTTGTCAGTCTCGACGGTTTTCACTGGATAAAAGTTAAAGGCAAAAGCCATGTGAATGTCCTACTAGGCTAACTACGATCGCCAACTCGCATGCGGAGCGATGACTACATCGCGTCGTACTCTTATCTCAAACTGATCTGAATTTGTCTACAGTAACATGATTTGGGGCAGGCCCCCTACAAGATAGACCGATGATCTTGTGCGGGTCGCTAGAAACTGCTGGATGCGAATAGCGCAAGACCGGCAATTGTGGAGATCTTTGGGGGAGGCCTTTGTCCAGCAGTGGACGTCTTTCGGCTGATATGATGATGATGAATATGATTTAGGAAATTAATTAAATTAATGTTTTCTACAGAAATATCACGAGTACAACGTGGACGTGGTGCGCAAGGACGGACTACTGCTGGTACGGGAGCTTGCAGCAGAGGTCAAGAACCACATGGACTTCAAAATTAATGCAGTCATGGTGAGTACCTACTATATGTAACTTTATTATCATGATTACAAGGTAGATTTTTGCTCAAGGACGCACTACTACTTGTCAGAAAGCACGTGTTGACGAGCCAGTACAACAGATGCTCAGAGCTAGATGCTCTTACCGGTCCGGGTGACCACAAAATTGGTATAATTATCGAGCGTCTCCGTGCTTCGTTCAACGTACTCTAATAGCTAGATGCTCTTACCGGTCCTTAAGTGATCGGCGAGGTTAAGCAACTAGGCTCGCGGTCAGTTCATAGATTGGTGACCACAAAATTGGTATAATTATCGAGCGTCTCCGTGCTTCGTTCAACGTACGCTAATAGCTAGATGCTCTTACCGGTCCTTAAGTGATCGGCGAGGTTAAGCAACTAGGCTCGCGGTCAGTTCATAGATGGGTGACCACAAAATTGGTATAATTATCGAGCGTCTCCGTGCTTCGTTCAACGTACGCTAATAGCTAGATGCTCTTACCGGTCCTTAAGTGATCGGCGAGGTTAATCAACTAGGCTCGCGGTCAGTTCATAGATGGGTGTCCACAAAATTGGTATAATTATCGAGCGTCTCCGTGCTTCGTTCAACGTACGCTAATAGCTAGATGCTCTTACCGGTCCTTAAGTGATCGGCGAGGTTAAGCAACTACGCTCGCGGTCAGTCCATAGATGGGTGACCACAAAATTGTTATAATTATCGAGCGTCTCCGTGCTTCGTTCAACATACGCTAATAGCTAGATGCTCTCACCGGTCCGTAAGTGATCGGCGAGGTTAAGCAACTAGGCTCGCGGTCAGTCCATACCTTGGTGACCACAGAAGTTGCATAATTACCAAGAGTCTCCGTGCTTCGGAGGGCGCCTTAATAAGTCGGTCGCGGTTGTAGTCATTAGACAACAGTCGTTATGCCATGTCAGAGGTCTATGGTACGGCTAGAACAACTATGACACTAGGGTGACTACTGCCCATACGATAAGTAAATACAACATACCTTTATCAATGTGATACGTAATGCTTCTGTTCAAAAAAGTACGTAACCTTCATAACTAAATTCAATCTTGCTACTCCGTACGTCGCAAGCTCTCAGACATTTCCTTCAAAATGCGAACAATTTTAATGAAAAGGGAGAATATATTCAGTGTAGGCATCCAAACTCAAAGGTAAATTGTAAAAAAATAAAGCATCCCTTGGTTAAGTACGGTACGGGTAAACGATTATGTACGAAGGTATACATGTACATTGCGGAGTGAGATAGAACGTATATCTACTTCATCACAATTCGATTTGATACAGAAGGCTTTCATACGATGAAAACTTGCCATGTGATTTCAATTCTCTGTAAAAATTATGAGTTTACATATGAGCTTTCTGAAAGATATTTCCTATATATGAAATGAAATGAAAAAATGATTATTTTTGACTAAAAACGAAATCTTACCATACATAGCTAAATTAATATAATAAATTTGGTTGTCAGAAAAGGCCTCTATCTCAGCATTAGCTACGGCAACACAGGTGTATTACTGCAGCGCTGATCTTCCGATAGAGGCTGATATAAGCCACAATGGCATAGTAAATCAAATTGAAAGTAATATAAATATGTATAAAAAATAATTTTAATATTAAAAATTTTAATTTAATTAAAATTAATACTAAACAAAGCAAAAAATAAATAAATAATTTATAACATATTTTATAATTAAGGATAGGCAACTAAAATAATAATAATATCTGGGGACAATGTCACACAAATCATCCTAGCCCCAAACTAAGCAAAGCTTGTACTACGGGTACCAGGCGACGATATACATACTTATATAGATAGATAAATACCTATATACATAGAAAACATCCATGACTCCGAAACGAATATTCGTGCTCATCACACAAATATTTGCACTTACCGGGACTCGAACCCAGGACCACCAGCCTCGTAGGCAGGATCACCACCAACTAGGCTACGGTGAATAAACTTATAATCTAAATAAAAACAATTCACTGATAAAATTACACTACTTAACACTAATAACGAACGATACAAAAACCTATAATTATTAAATTTAACTTTTTTGTGGTGATAGTAAATATAGTAGTCGTGTTTCTGCGTGACTTTGGGAATCTTTGGACTCCCTAATACGACATGATTGTTAGTACCTAATTAAAAAATTTGATAAGTAAATGTTACTACAAATTAAATGATTATTTGGACGACAATTCTATAATTACTGCCTCAAATAATTGTACATCAACTCACCTACGTTGACAATTATTGAATTATTAGACTTTAAAATTAATATGACATGCAATACATATTTTGACATTTTTATATTTAATTTAATTATTGTAACTAATGTGTCTGTAATATTATGAGTTAAAGTATTCATTAATGTTAACATAGAGGATCTGTCTGTCTGTAACATCTCACAACATTGTACATTGTAATTTAACTTATGTTAACAAATAAAGATTCTGATTCTAAAAGAAGCGCTATACATGTTCTCTGGTAAAGAGGAGGGTTATCAAAGTGGCCGGCACTTTCCGGTAGCAGTTTACTTCTCCGTCTATCTACGTGAATTTTTTGTAACCTTCTCTTGTGTCTTAGCTTTCATAACATTCTTCACCATATCAATGAATCTTCTTCTTGTTCTTGGTCGTTCTTTTTTATTCTATTTTTCTCTGGCTATGCCCAGTTTAGGATCAGGAGGCAGTGTGTTAGTTGACCCAATGTATTTATTAATTATTTCATTTACCTTTACTAACTCTCGGCACTCAACACTTCTACCCTTCGAGACGCTGCGTTTTAATGTATACGGTTGTACGGTGTATACGGTTTATATTATTTTTTTATATTTAGTATACCTACTACATCAGACATAATTTGAGTAACTTTTAAAATGTGTCCACATATAATGTCAGATATTGCGAAATTTCTCGAGAAAAATATATTTTTTTAAATTGCTTAAAACGCGACGTACCAAGGAGTTAGCTCGATTAAAGACCACTTGGTTGTATTAAAAACGCCATAAAATATTAGGCATCCCTTAATACCCAGCCTTAGATAAGCTTCTCATTTGTATTTTGTCATGTCCCTTTGTTTACACCCCTGGCACTGTTTTATTTGTCAGAAAAAGTGCAAGTAATTTTTCATTGTGACATTTTTGCTTTACAGATCTTAGATTAGGTTCAATTAATTTGAACTTTTAGAAGTTCTGTGTCTTTTCTTTGTAAATGAATTATTCTATTCATTACTATCATTAAATAAAATTGTTTTACACAAAATCTGTTTAAGTTTAGAGAAATATTATTCTATTATGTTTAATTGCAATCTACTCTATGTATTCTAGATTTCGCCTAATGACAGCAAAGTCACAGTTGATAGATTGCAAAGTGACAGTTGATATTCAAGGTGGTATTCCTGTATTTGGGATTACTTTGCGGAAATCCTTGACAAAAAATAATAAAATGAGTGTAATTGGCGATGTATGTATGTAACAGGAAAATTATCTTGGAAAAATTGATAGTAACCATATGTCTTAATAATTATCATATTACATATTTTGTGTTCCTTGTGATTTAAAAATGTACTGATACAAGGTGTAACAAAAATCGCGAATTAAATTGCAACACCATAATCTGCTCATGAAACTAAGTAAGTAAAGAACACCAGTTCAGTAATATAAAAATATTTGTTAAACTCCTATACGAAATATGCGAGAATTGTATAGTAAGTTATTATTTAATGTCATACAAAAATTAAGCTCCTTTAGTTTAGTCCACTATTAGCGACCACCTTGTGTGCAGTCGCCAGCACATCAAGCTACCCCAATCTGTCAAATTTCCCCAATTTAAAGTGAATCTTATGTTTTGGGATAAATTTGAAATCTATAAAATAAATTTGACAGATTGGGGTAGCTGGATGTGCTGGCGTCTGTACCTACAACAAATAAAGATATTTATCTTTAACTAATAAATTAATTCTCTATTAAATTAATTCAAGGCTTATAGTGGACCCAATTAGGGTTATATAGGCTCCATAGAAACAAGTACGTAGCAATAATATTGTTGGCAACCAGAAAAAAATATAAGATGGCAAAAATTAGATAACCGTTATAACATTTATCAGCCTTCATTTCTCGCAAATCAGCAAAATTATTTTGCTAGAAATCTGTAATTATCGATACTTATTCGGCAATTAACTAAATAACTTCTACGAAACATAAGGCTTCGTAAAGAAAATCTAATGGTATTTATTTCGTTAGGGAATTAAACTTGTTTGTCAGTTATATGTGACGAAACAACAAGTGTTTATGTTACTGTTACCGGTCATGAGTTTGGATTAAATGCTTATAAAAAGTGAAGTTTTCTGTTGGCTCAATTAGAATTTCCAAAATAATCCACTACATATATTACTCCGTTCCTACAATGGGGTGCCGTATATACAACATAAACTGTTATTAATCTGACATATCATCATATCGGCCGAAAGACGTCAACTGCTGGACAATGGGAATTTAAATGGGAATGGGAATTTAACCCATAGATTAACCCATTTCTCAGGAGATTTTGATGAACTAATTTTAAGCATACCAAATAGCTGGGATTGTGTCATTCATGATCACTAGACTTTGAAGTGTTAGCGCTTCATTAAGTGCGATTTTGCACTGCGACTTTTACTATATTGAACTTCAAATAAATTTAATTTTAGGCTCATTAAAATATCATGAACGATTACTGGGATTAGAAGTTCTAATTACCATATATAGAAGCCTAATAGGTATCGACTTTGAGAACAAACGATTCAGTAAAATTTAAGGGCTTTGTTTTAGTTTCTCTGTCCAAAAAGACTTAACTCACACATTCAAATATAAATTTTGAAGACTGCCTGTTCAGTAAATGAAAAGTTACTGCCACTAGAAGCAACGCGGAATCATCAATATCTATTTTGAAGGCTTTCTGTCCAAAATTTATGTTATGTTTGATTCTTACAATTACTTTTCCTCAAGTGAGAAATCGCACTTTACTTCCAGACAATATGTCATTTACCAAAAGCACTTGAAGAGTTAGATCCACAGAGCAGAGCCATGTTTGTGAATCTAGGCACCGGTATCAAAGTGAATTGTCATCCGAGGGGCCGAGCTAACATCCTACCCGTATCTATAGTACGTCGAACAAACCTGTATTTGGTGTTGTACCTCAGCCAAAACCGGTTTGATTTTGGAACGAAGTTCCTTATCGCGCGTTGTGAAAGGGGGCTAGACAGAAAAAAATCTTACGAAAAGTTGTCACGACACTTTTTGCAGCTGTGCGGCGTGCGCATGTTTCTCTGTCTGTCTCTCTCTCTCTCTTATAGAAAGCAAGCCAGATATTTTCATTTCTACGTCGCATTGAACAGTGTGGTGTCGCGACGATTATTTTTGTTGAGTGTATACAGGTTTTTTGTACATAATAAATAATAAGAAAAAACTTCGTTCCATCCGGGTGTCCCTTGACACCTCTCAAGTTTTTTTTTTTAAGTAGGGGAAAGTTGTGTGCATTTGTATGAATAAGGGTATGCGTATTGTATTATGGCTCTTGCGCTTGTTTTGCTGACTTAGTAGTATAAAATAAGGTTTAGAAATATAAAAGTTCATTATCAATTAAAAATCTTAGACTGCACGTATGGCGAAGTGGTTTAAATATCGCTGCTTCGTCTCCCAGGTTCGATTCCCGTTAATGACAATTACTTGTGTAACCCATAAGTAATTGTTCTGAGTCTTACTTTGTGTCCTTCAATGATGTTTATAAAGTTCCCCACAACACAGGGACTCATTTACTAATGCGGGCGTTAGTTTAAAAAAATGGAGAGAAAGAGAACTATTACGTTAACTGACAATAGATTGAGAAGTTTACTTTAAAAACTATGGATCCCTAAGTGAGTAGTTGATTTAAGTATTTAATATGATTAGTACAAAACCCTTTATATAATCAACTTCATAAATACTGAACAGGAACGATCTCGTATAAGTTTAATTAAACAATTCTGGGTCACTAATAGGCCGTTTTCAATTTGTTTAACAAAAGCAATAAAACCGCGACGCTCCATTTCGGTATAAAACTCAATAGGAATGTGTTAACGATGAGGCAGTCGAGTTGCGAATTGGAAGTGGCGATATTGTGGCGGAGCGGGTGGCGTCTTCCCAACTTGCTACATTAACATATTCAGTGACGGTCCCCGAGAAGTTGAGGCGCGCTGGTCGCTCGCCGCTCCGGTTCCCGCGCCTGCGGCCCTTGAATCTTGCCGTTTCGCGATTTCCCGCACACACGATATTGGAATTCTTTTGAATCTCAACTAGTCCTCTGACTGCTGCTGCCTGGGCAACTTTCAGTCGTATGCAAAGTTGACAATTTCGAGGGAATATATCTCTCCGAATTCGCCGTTTATATTCGGTATATATCGTTATACGTGTGGATTCTTTACAGTAAAGTTTTTCATAAAAACAAATCTTCACGTCTTTATAGTACTAGTACTGATTACGTGTGCCTGTGTGCTTAGCTGAGTGACAGGCGGCAGTCTTTAGAAACCCCACGTCATCTCTTCACTCAGACAAAGTTGTTAAGCACCAACATTTTGGTAAAACATGTAATAATTTAGGCTGTGAGAAGTTTGTGCGCAAAGTTTTACGAAGGAGCGCGGATGTTTGGAGTGTGCAAGCCAAGTTGAGCATGAGCCACGGCGTCGTAATTATTCGATCCGTACCACCTCCCGAATGTCATTTGTGGTTTTTGTGCGTCCTCCGACGTTCTCCTTTCTGTAAAAGTTCGTTTTTGTCGAGTCGTCCTCCGTCGTCTCTAATGAAGGCCTACAGGATTCAATTAACCGGAGGGATCGGAATGTTTTGTGATTTGTACCCGGTACGGAATTCTATCAACGCGCTTCAATTCATTGCTAGCAGTCTTCATGCAAATTAGGTCGATCAAAAACTGAAAACATTGACGTGTCGCCTCTTTCATCTTTTATTGCGATCGCAGTTTATACTAATATAAGTCAAAAAACGGATAAAATATGAATTGGTATAAATTTTGCAGTGTACACTATCACAGGATGACATGTATTCATCTAGATTTAGTACTTAGTAGCGCTTGTTGAGAGTGCTCGTTGACTGTGCGGTGCAACGCGGCGCGGGCCCGAGGTGGCAAATGTAACTGAATATGCTGTATGTTGTTGCAGTATTCTTCTCTTTCTCTCTGAATTTGCGTACTGACTATCTCATCCAATTTAATACATCGTTGAACGACTCGAGTTTCTGTCAAGACTGATGTTTCTAATTATTCATAAAAATTAGAAACATCAGTCTTGACAGAAACTCGAGTCGTTCAACGATGTATTAATTGCGTTTTTCTTTTAACTTAAAGACTAAACCAACAAAAATAAATAAGTATACTATACGTAACCAGGTGAACCAAAATAACCGACATAGCCCGAAGAATTTCCGAGCTGAATGGCAATGGGCAGGGCACATAGCTCGTAGAACCGACGGCTGCTGGGGCAGCACGGATCTCGAGTTGTGGCCACGAATCGGAAGACGCAGCGCAGGCAGGTCCCCTACAAGATGGACCGATGATTTTGTGAGGGGCCGCTGGAAGGTGCTGAATGCGGGTAGTCAAAGTACGGCACTTGTGGAGATCTTTGGGGAGGCCATTGTCCAGAAGTGGGCATCTTTCGGCTGATATCATGATGATGATGATACTTTATGTTAATTCATTCATATTTAAAGAATTCAATGCACCAATTTTACCATTAACAAGTTGCAAAAACAATACACCTAGTGAGAAAGCTTAAAAGTGTGGGTGGAGAAACAGCGACAAAGCGTATTATTTTAGGTTCTCATCCTCGCATAAATTCCACATCATTTTTGAATAAACTATTTACCAGTACCTTCGCCGTATCAAAGCATCTGATTCCTTTAAAGTTGAAGCATAGTTTAAATTCCTCTATGTACATGAAGTTTACTGTTTAACAATATTTCGGTGAAATTACCGAGTCGCTCGGCTGGGCGGGCGGCGGGCGCATCGATTGAGCAATAAATCATAATAATATAATAGGTATAATGTAAACAGTACCAGGATGGTGGCCACCCCTCACCTCTGCCACCCGCTTATTCAGTCACCCCGGTGTCCCCAACACCATGCTTAATTTCTAAACACACCAATTTCTATGAAAGCGGGTTAAAAGTAATATAATACTAACGAAAATAAATATTATCAGAATTAAATATGGCCGTGTGGAAATCCCGCTACTTAATAGAGCTCTCAACAACAAACCTCGCATTCTATCAAAAACACACTTCCGGCAAACTAAACGCAACTGCAGTTAGCATAATCAGTGAAGATTTGCTGTGGCACGGCTTGAGTAACTGGTGTAGTCACAGGCAGGCAAGCCCCGTAAACTTCCACAATGTAACTACGCAGCGTCTCCGTAATGCTGTCTACATATTAGCCCATTTTTAGGATTCCGTAGCCAAATCGCAAAAATCGAACCCCTTTTGGATTCGTCACGTCTGTCTGTCTGTGTGTCCGTCCGTATGTCACAACCACTTTTTTTCCGAAACTATAAGCACTAAACTGAAACTTGGAAGGTATTCTGTGAACCGTATTAAGATTTTACACAAAACTAGAAAAAATAACAAAAAAATGTAGAACTGAATATCATTTTTTTACGGGGGTCACATTTTAGATGTGTCTCTCGCGCAAACTATTCAGTTTAAAAATTATACCTATATGAAACCTCAATATCATTTTTTAAGATCTATCCATAAATAAACCTCATGTATGGTTTTGATGAAAAAACAAAACTTCTGAAATAAGAGAGAGTGATAAAACTAAAAAAATTATGATGTACAGACGCCATTACATCAAGCTACCCCAATCTGTCAAATTTCCTCAATTGAAAGTGAGCCTTACGCTTTTGTAATAAAGTTGAAAATCTATAAAAGAAATTTGACAGATTGGGGTAGCTTACTGTGCTGGCGTCTTCACATTAACATGCAAACTTCCACCGAAAATTTGTTTGAACGAGATTTTATTACGTCATAGATCGTAATCCGCAATTTACCTTTCATTCAATCAACTACCACAAGAACTTTTATATTATGTTACTTGCTGCTACGGAACCCTTTATAGGGCGAGTCCGACTTGCACTTGCCCCCCTTTACTCGTTAGTGCGGACGCAGTAAAATGACAAATAATAGCTTCAAATGTATACATGTATGTCATAATTTAGTCGGAGCAATGAACCGGTCGCTACACAATAAACGGCCTGGTTTCCAAATGCGCTAATGTCCTTTGTTGCGCACCTATGTATATAATTACTGTACTCATTTAATAGTGGCGCCAACGTCATTGTTTTAGTCTCTAATTAATCGTGTTATTTATAGATTAGAAACTGTTGAATTACTCATGTCTTTTATTAGTTACTAGCTGTGCCATGCGGTTTTGCCCGCATCAAACATTATAAGTGCTAAAATCATTTATTATGTTTGATGCATTTTTGTTCATTTGAAAGCCAGTTTACTTGCGGTGGTTTTTTGCTATGTTTGATTAATATCGGTCAGACACTGTAAGAATATCAGCTCTTTTCCAAAATGATGTAATTATGTATATAAGTATGTATTGACAAAAAAAAAGTAGTAATTGTAGTATATTAGTTATTTGAGGTGCTCATAGCTAGATGTTCTCACCGGTCCGTAAGTGATCTGCGAGGCAAAGCAACTAGGCTCGCGGTCAGTCCATAGATGAGTGACCGCCAAAGTGGTTTAATTTCTGAGCGTCTCCGTGCTTCGAAGGGCACGTTAAGCTGTCGGTCCCAGTTGAAGTTATTAGACAACAGTCGTTAAGCCATGTCAGAGGCCTACTGGGCGGCTTGAACAACTCTGACACTAGGGTAACCACTTTCCATACGATAAATAAATAATAATGTTATCTGATTTCAATAGTACAAGCTGTACTTAATTTGTGTGTCTGTGAATAATGTCCCTGGATATTATGATTATTATTATAGTTGAGGTCGGTGGTTTTCTAACGGTTAGATTAAGTTATGTATTAGGTATGTATGTATGTATTAGATTATTCCTCCGAATATTCATCGAAGACGCGACATATAAATACCAAATAAATAGTTAAACAAAATAAATGCAATTAACTACAATATTATAACACCACACTCACGGCCATTAATTATGATAACGCATGGCACCATTGTACTCTCCTATTTAAATAACGCAAACAGAGTGCATTATCACTGGCGAATAGGAATGTTTCGCTCAACTCGTTCGGCCGAATGCTACACGCTGTTATTACTGGAGGTGTATTATTGGCTGCTGTGTCAGTTAATATGGTGGATCTAGGTTTTCAATGCAATTGGTAGCTGGTCCATTTATATACGTACAAACAAGTACCAGCGATTCTAACTTTTAACGTGCAGTCAAAGTCATGTAAGTTCACTAGCAGTACAAACACTAACTATAGAAACACTCTTCGTAAAAAAAAAAGACGTGTGGCACTCGGAGACTGCCGCGGTAAACCTATCGCATAGCATTTTTATCAACTTATGCAATTATAATTATTTATTTATTTTATAATACTGCATTTGTGATAATAATAATAAAATGAATGTATATAGAGTACTAACTCATTTTCTTTCACTATTTTTTCGTGACTTTCTTCATTAATGAATGCACTTTGTTTATTCATATTTAAAACACTTTGTACACAAATTATATGACACACACAGACAGATATTCACTGTTGTACGTAGATGATAAATACCTATATACTTTCTCACAATCAGCTGATTACGGTAATTTTCCAATATAACCAATGCCACCTAAAGGCGGGTTGCTGAACTAAAGAGACAAGCGTGATATTTCAAAAAGTCATTAAAGTTCTGGTATTTATCGATAGATGGCGATCGGAGTGGGGGGTGTTAGGTTTTTTTCGTTATGGAATTTCTGGATTCGGTCCCCACGATCAAGGCCCGCGATAAACTATGCAATAGCTTAAAAATAAAAAGACACGTACAGGATTTTGCAAAAACCTGTAGATTTGAAGAACCTGACTTTTATTTCACTATCATCATTTCAGCCTATTTATGACCACTACGGGTCAAAGGCCTCCCAAAAATATATCGACAATGTAGCTGTGTCCATAATTTATAGAGATATGCCATAATAGCCACGCTTGGCATACGGGTCGGCGCACGCAGTATGATGGCCATAGAACACAGAGAGACGATGTGCCCGATCTCTGGGAAATATACCCTAGGATTGACTTCTACGCCAACCACGGGATAAAATGGGGTGGCGATATTCTATGCCGTCAAACACACAGCAGGTCTTTTTGAAATATGTAATAAATAAGTGTCTTGAGACAACTAACATCTTATCCCAAACTAGGCAGAGCCCGTACTATGGAAACCAGACAACTGATAAACATATCGAGACAGACAAATCGAGTGGGGATCAAACCTACGACCTCTGACATAACGGAGGACTGAAACACGTGTTGGGTATCGTACTGGCGCATGTAATTTGCCTTTTTATATTGTCCTTCTTACATGTGCACACTTTTGCGGGCGAGAGGGCGGTGCAAATTGCATCCCGGCATGATTAAACTGACAATTAGCGGAATTAACACTACATATTGATTTTGTATTTGGATTGTAATGGATTTCCGCAAAGTAATTCCTGATTTCATTACTTAATAGACATTGGTTTTTAATTGTAACTATAATTTACGGTTATCGGATTTTTAAAAAATTGTGTCCGTGCGTTTAAGTTCTAACGTGATGTTTATTTGTACTCAGTATTTTGATCCAAAACTTAATTGACTCAAATAAAGATGCTATACCTACTTCAAACAAAAAACAAACTTTCAAATAAAGAACGCTAAAAATCGGGGGCATTGGTTCTTGTCAAATTTAATGATTCTAGGACAGCAGGAAGTAATAACTAGATAGCATTATAATATCCGGCGTAAACAACCGTATCTTTTGATAGCTTTGACTAAGAAGTTTAATTTATGTACAGTTCTAAAAAAGTTTTATTCGGAGTATAAATCTAAAATTTAGGATTTTCTTCCTCCACACCCTTTCGGAAAATATAGGTGTTCTCCATCGGCTTTCGATCAATAAGTCATGTAATTGTGCCGTAAAAATGAATTTTAGCACACTGAAATCAAATCAAAGTAAATTTGTCAAATTGTATATGCTCAAATATGGTGTTAAATGTGTTTCATGGTTAAAGTCTAACCGATTCTTGTCGGCTTACTATTAAGTATAGTACGTGATGTCTGAAATACAATGCAAAATCTTTATATTATTAGTTTTTTAAAAGTACTCTATAGAATAGGACTATAATGTTGTTTAATTTAAATATAATTTAAATCTATAATACATATAAGTCCTATATATTTTCAGAATATCAATACAAAATAATGTAATTTATACCATCCAAAAATAATACATTATTTTATAATAAATATTTTATTCAACTTTTATAATTTATATGGAACTAGTCCGAATGCGTTCGCTAACCTACAAATATTATAAATACGAAGGTTGGTGAGTATGGATTTATGTCTGCTACTGTTTCACGCAAAAACTACGGAACGGATTTGGATGAGACTTTTTCTAAAATGGCATATTTATAATTTATAAAAATTAACGCGGGCGACCCGCGGGGCACATCTAGTCGAATACAAATTTCTTACCAGTTACAAGTACGAGAATCTCAATACACAATTATACCATAATTTTCTTTAAAGTTAATAAGGCCTTTGCGTCAGATGATTAACGGCGCATTGTTTGAGAGACATTTCTTTTGGTGGCTAAACAAACCGATGCGAGAGCGACATAGCCTACCGCAGGCCTGACAAGAAAAGTTTGCGGTGGTTGATGCCGAGCCGCTTTCATGTCGCTTCTGTCTCTTATCAGCAAGTACTTCGAACCAGGCTTCATCACAGACCTTACGACCCTCCACTACATGTTTGCGCCATTCAACTCTATTTTCAGCGAGCTTTTCCCAGCTACAATAGTTAATTTTAAGAGTGGCCATATCCCGCTTGGTGCAGTCTTTAAAACGAAGCAAAGGTCTACCGACATCGCGCTTCGCATTAGCTACCGGACCCAACAGGACACATCGTGGTATTCGAGTGGTTTCCATTCTGTGCACATGCCAACGTAAACGCTTCTGATTATTAAAACGCTGTCAGGCTAGGTAGCAGTGTTATTTCCAGAACTCTCTCGTTAGTGACCCTATCTTGCCATGTAATGCCCAAGATCTTACGGAGACAACGCATATAAAAGGAACCTATTCGGCGCTCCATTTTCGCATACGATGTCCGCGTCTCTGCTCCGTACAAGAGTATGCTTAAGATGGAGGCCTGGAAGACTATCATCTTGGTCTTAATTGTAAGCAGTTTATTGTGCCATACTCTCGTGCCTAGCTTCCCAAACATGGACGCCGCTTTCCCGGTGCGAACATCTATCTCTGCGTTAAGTGAGAGATTATTCTCCTCGATCGATCCAAGGTAGCTGAACCGATCAACTTCCTCTAACTGCGTGCCATTCAGAGAAATCTCTGGGGCCACAGGTGTGCCTTGTGCTAGCACAACTGTCTTTTTTTGTATTTATAGACATGGCAAACAGAGAACAGGCCTGAGAAAATTTATCCACCATTAACTGAAGCTCGCCCGCATAATAAGCCACAAAGGCTGCGTCGTCGGCAAAGAGAATACTGTCAACGAAAAGATCCTCACGGTTTCTTTTAGATTTGAGGAGAGAGATGTTCAACATCTTATCCGTCAGCCCTCGTGTGTAGATGGATACCCTGTCGGCCTTCGCCGTAAGCTGATTGTAATATTAGCGAAAAATATATCCCGAACAGGGTAGGTGCCAACACGCAGCCCTGGCGCACGCCTATGCGAACGTCAAACGGCTCGGATGTATTACCGTTAAAAACTACTGCGTCTTTCATGCCCTCGCGGAAAGATTTGACGAGGCTCAGGAGTTTAGGCGGACACCCAATGCTCTCCAATGCTTAGTATAGACCTTCCCTGCTGACAGTTTCGAAAGCCTTATTAAGGTCAACAAACGCTATACACAAGGGAGTCTTTTGTTCTCTACACTTCTCCTGTAATTGGCGAAGTGTAAAGATCATATCCACTGTAGAATGCTGAAGACGCAAGCCACACTGTGCCTCAGGATAGACGCACTCAGCAAGCTTTTGCAGTATAGATAAGACGACTCGAGCAAAAAGCTTACCGACTATGCTCAAAAGAGAGATGCCACGGTAGTGGTTGCAGTCACCGCGGTCCCCTTTCCCTTTGTATAATGTAGTGATGAAAAGTAAATAAATACTATTCGTTATTATATAATAGTCGTGATATACGGTTGTTATGAAATGTTATCGCATAACATGTCGACAAAAAAGCGTCACTAAACCGTAGACGTGTCGTGACAGCGGTGATCACGCAAACAATTAACGAAGAACGCTATGAGTTATTTCAAATTATACTGTAATCCATACATATATAGTCCTAGCTGCGACCCATGGTTTTAGCCGCGAAGTTATGGAAAATTGTCATGAGGGTAATAAAAAGTTGATACACGGCCAATTTTATTGCAATTAATAATTTTACTACCGTAGTCACACTCAGGCCTTAAAAGCTAGGGCAAACATGCATACAGATTAATTAGTACAGATACATCTATAGATATATTAAAACTAGAAGAAGGAGAAGTCGTTTATGGATATTAAAAAAAATAGTATTGTTAATTAATGCACTTAGTAAAAACTTCGTAATATTTGTTTGTCCATCAAATATAAAACAAGAGCACAAATGCATATTGTGATGACTTCTAGAGGACGTCATGCAAAAAATACTTTCAAAATAGCAATACACAAAGCACCAATGTAATGAGGCAAACAGTCCACGGATACTAATTAGTTTTAAAAAAACTCACGTTCGGACTCACTCTAATACAATACTATCAGACAAATTTAGTTATCATTATAGCCTTGCAGAAAACATTGAATAGCAAAATATTCACAATAACTGCTTTTCAAACAAGATTTTGTACCATCTATTTATATTGAAGCTTTATTTTATACTAGCTGTGCCCCGCGGTTTTACCAGCTTTAAACTTTAAAAATTATAGCCTAAGTGTGTTATTTACTTATGACTTATACTGTTTTAAAATACAGTATAACTCATAATATAAGTAAATAACATAAATATGTGAAATATGGTGAAAAATATAGTAGACGTGTTCATCGCGTTAAATTAAAAAAAATACAATATGCGTCTGTATTCTTTGAACTGAAGAGAGACACTACCCACATTCTATATCTCCAGAAATAATAATTGAAACTCAGTATCATAACCCTATTCTCTTTAGAAACTTAAAAGTATTTAATTCAAATTCCTTTCACTAGATTTCCGAGTAATGCTGGATTGCCGTCGATGCAAGGCTTCGTAAACTATGATAAACTCAATAATTCATACGACGTAACGCGGCCAATTTGTCGAGCTGACGCATACAAGAGTTGACGCGTACTACAAGTCGATCAACTATTCGGGATCAAGGGCTGCGAGCTCTTGAAATGCCGGAGCACTTCGGTGACACTTCCTAACCGAATCAATTTGTATTATAAAATTATTTCAAACTTTTCGCTTGCTGCTACGTGCTACGATCAGTTATTAAACTTATACGTAGCATATTAAACTAACGTTTCGCTCACAGTACGAATTTTTAAATATTAAGACTATTTGGATGACACATTGAAGAATATATTTTCCAACGCAATGAAGTTTTGAATCAAGGTACCAAATAGGCAGGGTTTAGTTTTATTAAGATATAATAGATTTTTTAAGCGCTTTAAAATAGATTTGTGAGTGCTGTTTACAACCTTAAAATCCTACTCAAGTGGTTAATACTACCTACAACTCCTGCACAGTAATTTAGGTTTGCGAAATCATTTATGCATTCAATCTGCGGTCAGGCTTATAATAAAATATTATTTTCTACAAAATTTAGGCAACAATTAGCATATATTAGGTTTTCAATATTACGTAAGTTGTACTATATCGTAAGTCGTTATACTATTTGAGAGTAAGATGTCTAAACCTAAAAAACGGGTATACTTAGTTCTTTCTCGGTAACACTTCGTAACCAAATCAATTTTATATCAAGCCATAGTAGTCGTCGTAGCTCTACTACGTAGTACCCGCGTAGCAGATTATCCGTAAAATTATTCGTAGCTCATGTGTAGTTCGTATTGATGAAAAATCCTAAATAATGCATTTAACAGACATTCTCATAGTCAATAATAAAGAAACGAAACAGAATTATTTAATACCGTGTAATATATTTTGTAACCTATTCTACAAAGCGTCGTATATTAGTTTCAAGCAAGTTACCGTGAGCATAGTAACTGTAGCAATTCGCAACAACTTCCTCGCTGTTGTAAATCTTTTCAGTAGTATGGCAGCATGTATTAAAGGAAATAACTAAAGTTGAAACTTAGAGTTAACTTAAAATTCAGTGTATTTTCTTGTATTTCCGTTAAACTTAATCAAGATATTTAACACTAATTACTAAATTTAAAATTCAGTGGAACTTGTAATAAGTTCCACTGAATTTAGTATTCTCAAATTTTTTCTTTATTACTATTACCTAATAGTAACTTGGCAATAAAGTATGATCCACCCACCAACTAAGACCGTATAACCGATAAGATTATTTAGCCATAAAAAGTATTGAGATGAAATAAAGTTCCAACTCTACATGAAAAATAAAATCTCGTGACCTTGCCGTTAAACATTTTATAATTTAATTTTGTTCTTTTACTTTCCTTCTCCTTTTTTTTCTAAACGTGCAGCTTCCTTTTCAGTCTGTGTCGAATAAATGGTATTGTTCTTCTTTGATTTTCGCAAATAAAGAAAGAAACAAATAAGAAAACCTTGTAACAGCGTAACAATGCTTAATTTACAAAAACAAATTTTCTTTAAATTATCCAAACAAACCAAACTTTTTGGTGATACAAAAAGTTCGTTTTGTTTCCTTAATTTCATTCATATTTTATTTATGTAGGTACAATAAGAAAGCTTGTTTCATAGAAAAGTTTGAGCATTGTAGATAACATTTAAACGATAAAAGCATAGATGCCAGACAAGGGAGAACAATATCCGGTGTGTAGGTTATACGTAACGCTTTCGACGCTATACGATACAACATGGGATGCTTACATTCCGTAGCAAGCCTAAGTGCAAGGCGCACCGCCAAATTCCGGCGGCGTGCCGCAGGCAAGCGGGAGACACCGGGGCGCGGGAATTGGGTGCGAGGGGAGGCTGCTGCACTTGCCCGACCTTAATGCCGCCATCAGCAAATTGCGAAACACCAGCTGTTTGTGACAAGAAATCTCTGACATAATTCACGCCATTGGACCGCAATCGGTGCCGGAAATTGCTATGACAATCATCTCCGATGCGACATTTATGACGCTCCCATGCGTCCGAAGCCTCTTCCAAACTTCAAACCATAAACGATAAAAACTCGCTCTCAGTGTTATCATGTCATAACGAATCGAAAGCGCATTTAAAAATATTTTCCGGAGCTCCATTTAAACACGTCGGACGGGGGATCGAGTAATATCTGTCAGAACGTGTAGAGGGTTATTAAATACCATCTCGGGGGCTGAGTGCACCGTGACCCATATCCACTCGCTGCACCACCCGACTTATACGAGTGGACTTTATTGATTCGCAGTCTTGAGACGGTGCCCCGTCCCGCTCGCACGCCCGCCGCTCGCCATGTTCCTGTCTCACCCGCGGCAAAGCCCCAGGCTACTTACTCAATATTCTAAAGCGAGCCCGATGCCTGCACCACTCCGCAATACACTAACAGTATCTACTAGTACGCACTCGATGCCACCTATCATAGATTTACTGTCACTACTTTTATTATGCACTATGTCACTATATTACAATTTCTCGAGCACGAAGCTACTACGCAATGATGAAGTTGTGGACACGCTTTTACACATTACTACTGAGAATAAATAAAAATCCTTCTAAAGATTAATGGAAGCACTGCGGATTTTACTATTTTTCTGCTTTTGTTAGGGCAAAAAGTAGGTACAATGCGGTAAAACAGAGGTTATAATTATTATATAACATTCAAAACTTAGGAAGTGATATTAGGATATAAATTTATTTTACATTGTAATAATATGTATGTAATAACTATGTAAATTTATACATTAATTTGCAACAATAAACAGATTACCAACCTAATGTTTCATATTATTAAAACGAGATGGAGTAAATATTACATAGTACATTATATTATAGTTTTTTTAAATGATTAATAAAAATGGCGTTCTCAAGAAAGGCCAGGTCAGACGTACCCTAAACTGGCGAGCATTTATGAAGACTATAATGACAGTAATCGAGGTAAAAGAGGTGCGCAAAGATCGTGACAAATGGAAGTCCGTTGTCTCTGCCTACCCCTCTGAGAAACAGGCGTGAGTCTATGTACATATGTATGTATGTAATAAAAATGATTAAATTATAATACTAGGTGTTTGAGTTTGCCGCTATAACTATGACAGATTATGTTGCCACTTAACATAATTGTTAATTAAAGACTTGCGGGCGTTTAACGTAATTTACGGAAGTGTAGCCAAATTTGCGCAATAATCTCTTCAATTTAATTATTATTGCACCCTTTATCAGCTATATGTAATACGAATTAGCAATTATACAGCTATTATAGCACAAATGTTGTTATTGTTATGCTTTTGCAAACGGATAGGCGTGTTCGTGTATAGAGCATCATTGTGACGTAAATAGTTATTGAGGATTAGCGATATGTACAGACGCCAATACATCCAGGTACCTCAAACTGTCAAATTTCTTTTATAGTTTTTCAAATTTATCACATAAGCATAAGGTTCACTTTAAATTGGGGAACGCCAGGACATCAAGCTATCCCAATCAGTCAAATTTGTCCAATTGAAAGTGAACCTCATGCTTTTGTGATAATGTTGAAAATCTATAAAAGAAATTTTACAGATTGGGGTAGGTGGATGTGCTGGTGTCTGTACATACCACGCGATTCAAGCGACTGGCGCAAGTAATGGCCAATCATTATTGGGCACTACTTACTATGATATATATCCCTATCTACTATGACCATCCTAATATCATTTCCTAAGTTTTGAATGTTGTATAATAATTACAATCTCAGTTTTACTGCATTGTACAGACGCCAGCACATCAAGCTACCCCAAACTGACAAATATCCCCAATTGAAATGTAACCTTATGCCCTTTGTCATAAGGTAGAAATTCGATAAAATAAATTTGACAGATTGGGGTAGGTGGATGTGTTGGCGTCTGTACATTTTGCCACAACAAAAGTAGCAATATAGTAACATCCGCAGTGCTTCCATTAATCTTTAGAAGGATTTTTATTTATGCTCAGTAGTAATGTCTAAAAGCGTGTCTACAACTTCATCATTGCGTGGTAGCTTTGTGCTCGGGAAATTGTAATATAGTAACATAGTGCATAATAAAGGTTGTGACAGTAAATCTATGATATTACATTAAAACCCATAACGGTAACATTTTTAGATTTCAAATAAATTACAAGAAGAATATAAAAACATCGCATAACTCACATTGTAGTTGCATTATGAAGCCACAATCTTGTTTTATGCAGCCTGGCAATGTTTCTCATTTAAAATCCTAATATCTCCTGAAATATTCATGAAAACAAACATAGGTATGTTGGCTCCTTGTATGCGTTAGCTATTGTTTTTGGATTCAAATCACCACTTGAGGAATTTCATCACCACTTGTCGAAGATAACTATATTGTTCCAAGAACTGTAGTGAGACGGGAGGTCCGTGGGTTTCCGCTTCTTGCGGTATCTTCTTGTCGCACTAAAGCTGGGGTCCGTGCGCCTCTGCGTCGAATAGCCAATAATTACAATACTTTTTCTCAGACTTGATCTGTTCACACTGTCTGCTAATAAGTTAAGAAATTGTTTAATCCAGAAGATTAAAGAAATAGATCTGCACATTTAGATATTTTATAGACTCATAAGTAACATTAAAAAATAAATGTGTTGTTTTATATAAATACCATTACTTAAATAACTAAATAAATAAATTTAGCACTAGCTTCACTCGTGCTTAGTTAAGTAGTTACATGTTAAGACTATTTTACTAAAATGTGGATAACGATGTGGGTTACTCATTGACAAATACTATAAACTATAATTTAGTTATTAAGAAAAGTGTGTAACCATTTGTATTCCGGAACAAATAAATAAGATTATCTCGTTATTGATCTGTGTGATAAGCTCGATAATTTCTCAATATTATATTAACCGTCGGCCTCTCTTTTCTCTTGGGTTTGAGAGAAGCCCAAAGTCGTGCCATATTAACGCGGCTATCTTCTCGTGCAATTTCTCGTTCTTCTTCGATGAATTGATTCACAATGTTTGCATTACGGTTTCTTTGGGTAACATTAGATCTTCTTAGTCCCGGTATTTTTAATAATAATACTCGCAGAATATTATATCAACACTCGCACCAAAACAAAACAAACAAATCAACCGGTAACGTTGATATGTTTTTTTTTATTCAAACTAAAGACGATATTTCGTGATTTATAGCTTATATCCAAACAACCAGAGTTAATGGATTCTTATGGAAATTTCTAGTAGATTCTGGGTTGCGAATCTTGCCAGTCGCTTTTTTCATTTGGATACAATTTTATATTTTAAGACGAATCCAAATCAGAGATCATCTTAATAGGTGCAGCGATTCTTGAGTTACAATGGTGCAAATAACCTGATTTTCATTAAACTTTCGCATGACTAGATAGCTAATTTAGAGTTGCCAACTTCAATGTGCACTAATTCAAATACAGAACCTGGTCCCCTGTTCGAACCTGACAGGTTTTGAATTTATTAAATTACTTTATTATTGCTTGCCTACGTCTATCGTCAACAAGTGTGTTTTAGACCACACGACTTAAGTAAAACTTAGGATTACACTGTTCGTAACGCTCTCGTCACGCATTCAGCAGCTTGCACCCCAAGTCAAGCGTAAAGGAGTTATGCTGCTACCCCAGTCACCAAAATGTACAGACGCCAGCACATCCAGCTACTCCATTCTGTAAAATTTCTTTTATAGTTTTTCAACTTTATCACTTAAGGATAAGGTTCACTTTACATTGAGGAAATTTGACAGATTGGGGTAGCTTGATGTGCGGGCGTCTGTACCTATTCTATCTTATAAGCATACATAATAGGTCTTTACCTATGAAATTGCCGTTTTGTATGAAAAAATTTAAACGAATTTTTTTCATGAATTTTTTTATTTGTATTAATCGAAGTAATCACCCATGCAATCAATGCATCTTTGCCATCGCAGTGGCAGTTTATTGATGCCCTTCTTAAAGAAATCAGCTGGACGGGAGGCAACAAATTCTTCAAAGGCATTTTGTACTGCCTCTCGGGTATTGAATTTTTTTCCCGCCAAGAAGTTATCCAAATTCTGGAAAAAGTAGTAGTCTGTAGGCGCAAGGTCTGGTGAGTAGGGCGGATGACGGAGAGCTTCCAACCCCAGTTCTTGCAACTTGGAGACCGTCTGCTGTGCAGTATGAGGTCGCGCGTTGTCGTGCAGGAACAGCGGAGACGAGCGATTGACCAATGCTGGTTGGAGATGCGCCAGCTTCTCCATCATTGTGCTCAGTTCTTCACAGTACACATCTGCAGTAATGCTCACCCCGTTTGGTAAGAAGCTGTGATGAATCACACCGGCGCTAGACCACCAAACAGTGACCATCACTTTTCTAGGGGTAAGTTTTCGTTTAGGGCATTGTTTAGGTGCTGAACCAGGATCCAACCAACTTGCTGAGCGCTTGCGGTTATCAAACAGAATCCATTTTTCATCGCAGGTAACAATGCGGTTCAAAATTCCTTCATTTGTGTGTCTGTTGAGCAGTGCAAGGCACGTCTCGACGCGTACTTCGCGCTGGCGATCATTGAGTTCGTGGGGCACCCATTTGTCAAGCTTTTTTACCTTGCCAATTTGACGCAAATGGACCAATATTGTTTTGACGCTAACGTCGAAAGCTGCTGCTAATTCAGCCGTAGATTGTGTATCATCAGCTTCCACAACCGCCTTTAATTCGTCATTGTCGACCAAAGTCTTCGGACGACCGCGAGGTTCATTTTTCAGGTCGAAATTTCCAGAACGGAAGCGAGCAAACCAATAACAGGTGGTGCGTTGGTTTGTAGTGTTAGCTCCGTAAACGTCGTTGATGTTGCGTGCCGCTTGTGCCGCGTTGCTGCCACGACGGTACTCATATTCCATAATTACTCGAATTTTTAACGTATCCATGATGACGAAAAAGATTGAAATGCGATGAAAATGTAACACTAATCAATAAAGAAATGACTACTTTTGGAAAAAAGAATCCATGTTTTTAAAATAAAATTAATTTGAAATTAGAATTCTTAGCCAAACAAAAATTATTTTGATTTGAAATGGCCAGTACTGCAGAACGGCAATTTCATAGGTAAAGACCTAATATATCATTATTTTAATTTGAAGTTTCGTTAAATTTGGCTTACTCATTTGATTTACTCTGATACCGAACATTTGTAATTCAACGATATTTTTGAGTTTTACACATACTCGCAATATAACTGTGTTGATGATATATCATTAAAATAGATAGGTATGCCCCTACTCGTACATCTTTTATAAGAGTTATTTATATTAGATATTAATTTCAAAGCAAATGTATAGCTTTGAAAATAGTTAACAGTTATGAATTCTATTTGATATGAAAGTGAAGTGATATGGCGGTGCGGTGGAGCCAAGCGTGGGCCGAGACTGCCTGTAAGCGGGGTCGACGACCTCCGCTCCAATATAAAACTCAATTTGGCGACCATTCTAGGGTTGCAAACTTTTATAACAGATTAAGTAGCCAGGAGAAAAAACGGGATTAAAGAAAAAGTAAAAGATTTTCCCTAAACGTCGAATTAAATAATAATGCAGCGTGTCAAGGATCACAAAACACAAAAATGGAATGGACCTATGTTTTAAAACGCACAAATGGTGGAATTTTCAGCAAGTATCTCAAAAGTGGGGAATTGGTTATCTTTTTGTATAAGTTAGTGAACAATCACGTTACATGGCATTTTGGACTCGGCCGACTGCTCGAAGGAATGCGGGTCACTTCTACCCTGAAAATAATCTTCTGAAAAGATTGAATATGCGGGCCGAATCCACTTTAAAATTAAAGATACTCATTAATTACAATATTCTTATATGTAGAACATTATGATTTCCTATAGTTTCTTTTTTGTTTTTCGAGTTATTCCTTCTTTTTTGGGGAATAGACTAACTGTATCCCTTGTATGGCAAGAGTCCTTTTGTAGGTTTCTTCTAAAATTGTCTGGGTGCGGAGATTTCCTATAGTTGGTGTGAATGTACAGGTGCCTTATACAATCAAAATGAAACACAGATTCTCAAACTGAGACATACTCATTAATAATAAAGAGAGCTACTCGTTACAATTTCACCATTGATCTACTTAGGTGATTTAAGTTGGTGTTTGAATATTAACCATTAAAGAACCTACCCTTTATGTTAAGATTCATTATTAATCACAGTCGACGGCGCTGCGATCAGAGACCAGGGTTTATTTTTTTATAAGGAAAAGAAACTTTTGCCAGTCATAAAATTGGGGCCATAAAAAATTTTTGCATGGATACTTTATAATAAGAACTGTCTAAAATAATTGTTTTTGCGTAGTTTTCTTTTTCTAAAATAATTACAAAGAAAATATAGTTTTATAATTTGATATCACAAAACCATGTGCAGGATCTTGCTTAGAATACGAATTAATACTATACCATAATTTCTTCACGTAGGTATATTTCCCACCTACTGATTTTGTTACAGTTTTAAATGAAAACATATTATATACTTAATATAAAGGTATTCGATATTTGTTTTTATGGATTTTTGCTTGCAAATATAGCAAAGTTACTTATTGAATCGGACTGAAATTTGATCTAAAATTATTAGCAAAAATTCCGAAGTATCAGGAAAATTTGGCTACCGACCCCAACACTAGACTCGATTAAAAAAAGTTACAATAAAATATACCAAGTAATCATGTTACCGCAAACGTGCCCTCCGAACGTTTTGTTCTTTTAACAATACCTAATAAGATTATTAAGATCTGGCATGCGATCTTTTTAGTTATTTGGTAAGAAAATTTACATTTCAATAGTCAATTGTACCTAATAACAAAATTATTTGGGTGAATTTATTTATGTATATTCGGGTTTGATATGATATTTTGTGACCAGTTTTTTTGATGTGAAACATCTATAGCCGCACGTAAAACAGATTTCTGGCGTGGCGACGCATGCCGTGGCGACGCGTCGCCACGCTATACGATAGTAGTGTGTACGGTGTGGCGACGCGTCGCCATGCGCAATCGACTTTTTATTTTATCATTATGACATATTTAGTTCCTATCACAGTATGTATTTTTTATGACTGGCCTGTTGGTCTAGTGGTTAGAGACCCTGACTGCTACGCCAGAGGTCGTGGGTTCGATTCCCACCCGGTACAAATCTTTGTGTGCTGAACACGACAGTTTGTTGTGTGTCTGAGTGTAATTTTATAATATGTATGTATTTAGAAATATATAAGTATGTTTATCAGTTGTCTGGTTGCTATAATACAGGCTTTCCCCAGTTTGGGATCAGATGGCAGTGTGTTAGTTGTCACAAGATATTTATATTTGTAAGTGAGTATGTAAAATAATGTTCTCCTGACGTGCGCGGGACATATTATAGTGTACAAGCAGGTATGTGCGCAAACACAGGTGCACTCTCTAATATCTCACTCTCACACTAATCGACATGATCGGAAAGTGGTCATGTTGCAGAAAGAATTCGTTCGAGATGGTCACATAGAAGTTAGTTCAAAACGGTTGTATTAAAAAAAAACTCAAAGCCAGTTGTAAGCTTTTAAATAGTAGTTATATCATCATTAGCCTGATGTAGTTGGACTGCCTCATTGGCCTAGCGGTAGCGTGTTCAACCGCAATGAGGTTCTGGGTTCAAATCCCGGGTCGGGCCAAAGTGATTTTGAAATTTTTTCCGTAAAAAGAAATATCTCAGTATCAGCCCGAAGTCTGGAAGTTGGCGGTATTACACCCCCGCGCCTCGGAGAGCACGTAAAGCCGTCGGTCCTGTACCTGAACTCTTTCCGGTCGTGTCGCTTGGCGTCCCATCGGATCATGAGAGTGATGGAATAGAAAGTTCCCCTGTGGGTGCGCACACACTTGTGCACTATAATATGTCCTGCGGTTGGCTATTCCCCATTAAGACTGGCCGCCGTGGCCGAAATTCGGTCGGGAGGACATCAGCCTGTTGTAGTCCAATGCTGGTGACATGCCTTCTCCAAGGATCTGCCTTCTACAACGTTGCCATTTGGAGGGCTCTGCCGTAGTTACCGCGCTTGGCATGCAAGTTGGCGACAGCAGTAAGGTGGTAACTAGTAAATAGGAGGCGCTGCTATCCGAGTACCTGGTGTATCCCTTAGTCTCCTTTTACGATACCCACGGTATGTTATATGGTTATCCAGTTATTATTTCTAGTCAAGCCTAGAAATAATAATTGGGCAACCCTATAACATACCGTAGATATCGTAACCATTCGGCTCAGTATATCAACTTGAAGATTAAATATAGTTTCAATTCAATAATATCATATCTAGGGACAATGTCACACAGATCATCCTAGCCCCAAACTAAGCAAAGCTTGTACTATGGGTACCAGGCCACGATATACATACTAATATAGATAGATAAATACTTAAATACATAGAAAACATCCATGACTCGGAAACAAATATTCGTGCTCATCACGCAAATATTTGCACTTACCGGGATTTGAACCCAGGACCACCAGCTTCGTAGGCAGGAGCACTACCAACTAGGCACGAATTATTTGTTAAGTTGATTCAATATATATTCCTTTAAATCCTAAAAACACATAACAACCCAATCTAAAATCACAAACACAAGATGTATTTAAGTACAGACGCCAGCACATCCAGCTACCCCAATCTGTCAAATTTCTTTTATAGATTTTCAACTTTATCACTTAAGCATAAGGTTCATTTTCAATTGGGGAAATTTGACAGATTGGGGTAGCTTGATGTGCTGGCGTCTGTACATATTACGAGTATATTATATGTCTACCTGTATGCTTGCGCAGTACTTTTAGGTTTGTATATGGATGGGGACCGATATAAAGCCTGTACGTGGGGTAGTTAAATTAAAATTATATGTGCCATAAAATTAATGGAACATTGTATTAGCACCGGGGAACTTTGATTAACACACGTATTAGCTACAAACTCGTTTACGTACTGTAAGTAACGTATTAAATTTTGATTCTGGATAACTGTCTGTAGACTAAGATCATGCCTGTTTTTATCGCTGGGTCTATTATGTTAGTATAGTCCTTTATAAGACTCTATTCCTATATATAGGGTGGCCGAGAGTTGACGTTCATACGCAAAATTTAGATACTTTATGATGTAGTAGTATCCGAATCACCCCCAGGTATGTTGTACGATTTTGCGTAGTTTTCGAGATATAATTTTTTTAATGAATTTTTTTATTTTTTTTTCGTAAATTTCACCTAACATCAGATTTCGATTTTTTTCTCGTTCTGTTGAACATTTCTGGTTCAGTTTTTTTGTGATAACTAATTAGCATAGTTTAACCTAACACCCTAGAAAGTATAGTTTATCTAATCATTGCAGAACTGACTTAGCATTTACTCGAAAGTTCAAAATTAGGGTTAAAAATTAGGTTTGAGCTCAGGACTCATAAATTTTCAAAGCATCAAAAAAAATCAAAATGTGGAGATTATGGTTTATGATTCGGATACTCTTCATCTTAAGGTATCTAAATTTTGTGTCTGAACGTCAACTCCTCGGCCACCCTGTATAATCCATGGGCGGCGGTGATCACTTACCATCAGGTAACACACTTGCTAGTTTGACAACATATTTAAAAAAAATATTAAAAGGAGTACTAATCTTACGGTAGGGTTGCTGTTTCCCCTGCCATTGCGAATGTCCATGAGTAGCGGTTACCACTTTCCATCAGATGGGCCGAGAGCACGTGGGCCTCGAAAAGCTGGCATACCAAATTTTGAATTATATTGCTGGTAACTAATAAATTTAAAACCAATTAATCTTGCCTAGTCCGATAAGTCTTTCTGATTCAGATATTTCATCAAGTGATCTAATGATTCCGTCCTCATTAGTACACGCAGTAGAAAGATCCTAGTCTATTACTCTAGACTTGACTATAAAAACGAAAAAAAGACTTAATAAAGTTACAACAAGTAATAAAACCTTTACTGAAAAATATCAAAACAAGAGGTTCCCGTATAATAATAATAATAATATCTCGGGACAATGTCACACAGATCATTCTAGCCCCAAACTAAGCAAAGCTTGTACTATGGGTACCAGGCGACGATATACATACTTATATAGATAGATAAATACTTATATACATAGAAAACATCCATGACTCAGAAACAAATATTCGTGCTCATCACACAAATATTTGCACTTACCGGGATTCGAACCCAGGACCACCAGCTTCCTGGGCAGGAGCACTACCAACTAGGCTACGGTGACCGTCAAATAGTAATGGTTTCGTAGAGGTAGACGGGTATTAGTCTTTTTTCATTAAGCCCGTTATTAGTATTATTTTAGCCCGTAATCCACAATTATCTTGAGTCAATGACGTGTCAATAAGAGTCAACAATACGATAACCTAAAAAGACAATATCTTGTAGAGCAAAAATCAAAGTGATACCAAACCAATACCTATTTACCCATGCAAGAACATTTTAAAACATATAATGTGCAATTCGCCGGCAATTATGTGAGCTGATCTCTGTTAAGGGGGATTACACTGTTGGCTGCACCAAACCAGTTGTAATATCTAGTTACACACAAACTAATTAATGGTAGCTTACAATTCACTAATACAGACACATATAAAGAGCATATCTATTCCTGCAGAGTGACTGATATGATAAAGGTAGGGATTTATGTGGTTTTATTATGATATAGGACGTAATACTTAAGTAGAATACTATTCAAGAACTAGTTGTGCCCCGCGGTTTTACCCGCGTTAAATTTTATAAACTATCACAGCTCCTCCGCCGTAGGTGACAGCGTGATAATATGTAGCCTACATATATGTTAAATAAAATATAGTTAAATCAAATTATATTATTATTGTTCAAGCAAAATTTGAAGTTAATCTATGCAATACTTTTTGAGTTTAGCCCGGACATACAGACAAATAGACAAAAATTCTAAAAACGATATTTTTAGATCACGCCCCAAGTATCCTTTAAAATAAATATTCAATTTACAGTTTTGACTTTCCTACGATTTTATTATATGTATAGATAACGTTGTGCAGAATCATGCTTTTATGCAATCTGGACATACCTCTATGGTTTTTAGAAATATGATAAATGTTTTGTAAGAGTTTTGGTTGTACTAATAAAAAATGGAAAACTGTGGAGGTCTTACCCATACAGGGTATTTACCCGTAGTTCAATCTATTAAGATTGCACCATTCTTTTAATCGAATGCAAAATAACGAGATTATCAAATTGACTGTTTGTTGTATGTACGCGATATTGCCGTTATTTGTGAACTGATTTTATTCGATGGGAAATTTTCTGTATGTCAGTTTTAAACTTTCTGTATGAGTAGATGTAAATCTAACGAAAGGGGTAGAGTCCGTTGCTTAAATTAATTTTCAAGAGCATATTTGTCTCGTTTTTACCCATACAGACGTATTATTACGTATGACACTATGACAGCTCACTAGCAGTGCCCCGCGGTTTTACCCGCGTTAACCACTATAAATTGTAGCCTATGTGTTAATCCAGGGTGTCAGCTAACTCCACACCAAATTTTATTAAAATCGCTCCTGCCGTTTAGACGTGAAGAAGTAATAAACATACACATTCACACACTCACAAACTTTCGCCTTTATAATATTTGTAGGATTATTCACTCATTGAATTGTTGTACACCTATTACTGTATACAATACTTTCAGCTCTTATCTATCTAAAGGTTGTCTGAAAGATTTCGCTTAATGCGTTAAGACTCCCAATTGTGGATTGTGTTATTTGTGCTTAATTTATTTCACCTGTTCGAGTAAAATAAATAGGTTTCTCATAATACACTATGTTTATGTTGCTATACATTGACCAGGAATAGTCGATGTAGGATAATCTAGCGATACATTTGTGAATAGAAAAGGCACCTTTAAAGCCGTTCAGAAAAATATACTACAAAGATAACCTTAATAATAATAATATCCTGGGACATCATTTACACACGGCCATCTAATCCCAAACTAAGCAGAGCTTGTACTATGGAAACCAGATAACTGATATACTACATGTATTACTTTTCCTTTTGTAAATAGATACTTATATAAATAATTACAAACAGACATGTTCATACAAACAAATATCTATCCTGGGTGGAAACGAACCCACGACCTCCGGCGCGAAAAGCAAGCATTTGCCAATCACGCCAATTCGATAACAAATCAACCTTGACTTGCTTCAAAGTTAATGAATGCGACACGTGACAGAACTATTAAGTTATTATTGCCCAGTTAATTCTCCCTTATTATATCAAATAAGAGACTATTATTTATCGTAAAATTTGTAGAAAGATCATGATTTCTCTAATTTTTATGAAAGGACGTAATTAAACAATCTCATGTTATCCGTCCAATAAATCCATGTCCTTGTAGAATGGTTCCAAATTCAAATGTATTCGAAAAATAAATTCGATTTTAAACCTTTTTCGAAAAACGATTCGCGGTACGATCACCGTAAAACCAAAATAAGTGGTTTTACGCTGAGTGTTATGTTTTTTTTTAGATTTCTAACAACCTACACAATTTCGTTAATGTATGACGTGGGTTTTAAATTTAAATTGAAAAATTCTATGAAGCCTTATTCAATACAAATATTGCACAACAAGAAGTCAACGTTACACGAGTGGGGTATGTGTGGGCGATAATGAAAATATTATAAATGCATGTGTGGGAGACAAAGGTCACAAATACTTTGTCTGGATATACCTTTGTATATATTTCCGGTGAAAATTTATTGCATTAACTATAATTGTGTAAAAGGATTGAAGTTATAGTTATGAGGTTTATAAGACTTATTTATATCGTCTTACGCCCAACATTAAAATACAATTACCAGTTAATAGAATCAATAGAAAAACAACGCACCTGTAATAAGACTTAAAAAAAGAATATCGAAATTTATATAGAAAATAATAATTTGAGCAGTTTTTTTCCGATGGATTATAATGGTCTTTGAAATTGATAGTCAAAAGAATTAAAGTGCCCTATTGCCTCATTTGAATATCATCATCATCACCATATCAGCTGTAAGACAAACTCTGGTCAGTCAACTGCTGGAGAATGCCCCCCCCCCCCCCCCCCCAAGGATTTACAAAATTATCTGTCTTGCGCTCATCGTCGTACATCGCATCGTTTGTCCTCGTTGTGGAGGGCTTGGTTACGCTGCGTATTGCACTTCGGGGTTGGCACCACTTTATGTCCCATCGGCTTTATTTTGCCAATTCTTCGGGCTATTTTTTGAGTTGTCTGTGGAATTTGACAATTCTGGTTCGATCTCACAGGAATAGTTCGAGGATAGCTTTTTCAGGCTTATTCCGATTTCCCACCCTGGAATTCCCCCTTAGGGCGGAAAATCGGAACATATTAAAACCAGTCCAGGTTTCCTCCCTGAAATTCCGCCTAAAGGGGGGGGGAATCGGAATGAAAACAAAATAAGTCCAGATTACTCCCCTAGAAAAAACATCCTGCAATCCCCCCTCAGGTATAATGAAGTTTATACTGAAATTCTTTGGTGGGTAGTGCTTATCAAAAAATATTTTTGATATTTCAAGTATCCACTAAGTAATTCTCAGCACCCACGTACGTAATAATCTACAAAATAATAGTTTTTTTTTATATGTAAAAAATATTATAAACATTTGAATCAATTATAATAATCAATTATTAAATAATAGTTGATACTTCCCATTGAGATATACCATTGGTATACATATAATTTATACTAATAACGCACTACGTGCACACAGTATACATATAGTTCATGGGAAGCGTGCGGTGACAATGACGCAAGTTTCACGCTTTTTGTTCACCCAATAAGTCTCAAACGCGCCTAAATAACTTTCACTTCAAAATCACTAATTAAACTGATAACTTTTCTCCTTTTTGAAATCACTTTAAAACGTGGATTTCGATTTCCATATCTCGGAGAGCGTTGTCATGAGAACATAGTCTATGACGATCGTTACAGATAGAAGCCTAATAGAATCTGACGCCTGATGTAACCCTCTCGGTTCTTTATGGCAGCCGCTCGTTAAATTCTGGATCTAGCTACAAAGTTAGACGAGGATCCAATCCGGCAGTAAAGGCATTTATGCTCCAACGGCCAATTTACATTTTTGACGACATGATACTGTCGACGCCAAATACTAAGAATATGGTTGTCAATAGACACCGGAGCAGCATACCCGCGTTCCCGGGGCTCTTCCTATCAGGCGCCAAGAGAAGTCTACGGCAGGTTAGGTTTAGTAGGTGCGAGTCCATCATACCCACCCACCCTTTTTTTGCTGGAGGCAAGCGCAGGCATTTCCCTTGCCTTATCAAAAAAAAAATGTTATCAATACATAAAACTCACAACGATTCTGGAGTTTTAGCGCCAATGCGGAAAAAGACGCATCGAGGCTCTGTTTCATTTACAAAAACTGATGTAAAATCGTGTTTTTATGTGTAAATATGGCGGTGTTTAGAGATAACATCTTCGACAAAGTACACAAGTGGAGAAAAGTGCGATATTGCCGTGAATTGTGATTTTCCGTGTTGAAACGAAAATTCCATAGCAGCAGTCTCCACTGCTTTGCTGGAGTAGGAATATGACTTGACTGTGACGGACTTGACTGGATTTTGACTTAATGATGAAGTGGTATCGTCTAAGATCTTAGCCTGCCCGAAGACCTAAGAAAAAATGTTTGCATTGCCATGTGTCCCCATTTTGCAGTGTCGTGTCGTCGTATTGTTCACAAAAGCCCTTAGTACAGAAATATTTTGATATCAATCTTGCAGCGCTAGTTAATTAGAATGAAGTCCCAAATACCGTAGATGTATTTATCGTGCTCTAGTTACTTAGGCGCGTGTGAGAGACATATTGAGCGGCAACGAGACGGAATGCCATAGTGAATACGTTCAGTTTATCTGAGCCGTTTATCTTCGCTTTATTCGCTTTCAACCCCTCATCTTTACCGCTGCCACAAATGAAAGTGTACACGTATCGACGTTTCCTCGGTATTTCTCTCTTAATGTGATAGATACTTTATATTGGGGTTTCAAATAGGTTGCTTTATTCTTAGTGTCCTTAATATATGTATATATAATTTAATTACTGTTTAAATATACAGTAATTATTTAAAAACATAAGACCGCCTTCAACCTTTCTTCGAGACTACCGATAGGAACAAAATATGAGACCATTGTGAACACTATCGATTAAAATCATGTAACATACATAGGTACAATAAAAGCGACTTGATAACCTTCCCGTACACAATATACTATTAATCAGTCATCATAATACTATTTAATAGGTAGTCTTCTATATTGCCGTGTAAATTGCAGGTTTTATCTCGAAATGTTAATAATAATAATATTCTGGGACATTATTCACCATCTGATCCCCAAGCTAAGGTATATCCTAATCCTAAAACAACATACGTTGCTCCCATATGTCCCTGACTATAAAAATAAGAGACTAAAACGTAAAGTCTGTACCTCTATAGGAAGTCAATGGTCCACATCCTTCTCTGGTAGGTTCTTCGGATTTCTGGGACGATATGTGTATAATAAAATAAATGAGATACTAGATATATATCCACTAACCAGATCTAGATGCAAAATGGTACTCGTTCAATGGTTGAAGTCACTTACCTATGAGGAAACTGAACAATTGCTTCAAGTCCCCTCTTAAATATAACACAGGCATCCCCACGCACGCACACACATATAACACACACACACAGACAGACAGACACATACACACACACACACACACACAGACAGACAGGCACACACACACACACACACACACACACACACACATGCACACGCACACGTACACACACGCACACACACACACCACACACACACACACACACACACACACACACACACACACACACACACACACTTCTTGTACTCTCTTATACCCACTCAATAAATCTATACACACCCATAATACATATACCTATAACCTCACATAGTGTTCCACATCCATTTACATACAGTTGACTGCACAAAAATCACTTATCTGGAGTTAGGAGAGGCTGGTAATCTGTAACACAGGACTACCTAGTATAGATACCAGTCTCTCACACAGATCATCATCACTTCTAATGTTAAGTTTACTGTTTATTGTTATCTTATGTCCTATGTAACCTTTCTGTGTGAGAGAGAAAATAAACAAATTATTATTATTATTATTATTATTTGATTTTCTTTGATTTCTCCCTTCCTGGAGGGGTTTGTTACTCATCACACGGGCCGTAGCCAAGCGTGAAAAGTGGGTTATCTTATAGTATAAGCTGAAGAAACTGAAGAAGTAGTAAGGAATTTTCGAGTAAGACGGCAGGTATTCAGGATTATTGCTTTCTGCAGGGTGTTAAGAGTATGCTTGGGGATTTCTAGGACGTCTAGGCTTCGCTGCAGGCTGTTAGGTATGATTCCGGTGGCAGACATAACGATGGGAACTATGTGTATCGCTTCTGCCCGCCATTGGCGCTTCAATTCTATACCTAAATCCTGGTATTTAGTGAGTTTATCGGAGATAGTAGATTGGATGTTATGTGTATTTGGCACTGCGATATCTATTAGGTAAACAATATTCTTTATTTTGTCGTGTAGTGTGATGTCAGGGCGGTTAAAGTGAATGGTTTTGTCTGTTAATATTGTTCTATCCCAATACAATTTATGAGAGCTATTTTCAAGTATAATATCAGGTATGTATTTATAATAAGGTGTCTTTCTTTCTATGAAATTGTATTTGTGTGCAAGATGTTGGTGTATTATAGCAGCTACTTGGTCGTGCCGGTGCTTATAATCGGTTTGAGCTAAAGAGCGACAGGCGGAGGTTATGTGTTGGATAGTTTCTGAACCACTGTGACAGTGTCGACATGTGTCTGTCGGGAGATTCGGCGTATGGATGATATATTTTTGATAGTTTCGTGTATCAACAACCTGGTCTTGAATCGCTATCATGAAGCCCTCTGTCTCAGGGAAAAGTTCACCACGATGTAACCAGGCGTTCGACGCAGCTTTGTCGACATATGGTTGATGCAGATCGTGGTAATGTCTTCCGTGCAGAGATTTCTGCTGCCAGGATGCAAATTTTTCTTTAACGTCAGTGATTCTTTCGTTTCGTTGCGCGTTACGATCTTTTAGGTTTAGTGGTGTGAATTTATTGTCTGAAAGTGTGACTGTTTTGTGTAAGATCGATTGTTCTGAGCGCTCATAGAAGTATTGTCTGAGGGATGTGATTTGTTTATTATGTAAGTTTACGACATCTATAATTCCTCGTCCACCCTCAGCCCGCGAAAGAGTTACCCTTTGTACGCAGGACCTTGGGTGGTGTTTTCGGTTAGCTGTTAGAGACGTATGTATTTGACGTTGTAGACTTATTAGGTCACTTTGAGACCAATTTATAATACCGAAAGAGTATGTTAATAGAGGAACTGCGAAGCAATTGATTGCTTTCGCTAGGTTGCGGGAATTTAATTGAGAACGGAGTATAATGTTTAAACGGTGGGTAAATTTCTTTTTTAGAATATATTTGAGTGTTTTTGGTTAATCTGACGAGCTTGCTCAAAACCTAAATATTTATAAGTTGTATGAATGTCTAGTGATTCAATTTTTTCCCCTGAATCTAATGTATAACTGTTTGGAGTGATTTTGCCTTTGGAAATAGAAAATGTTTTGCACTTATCAATTCCAAACTCCATGCAAATATCATTCGAGAACGTTTGTGTAATATCTGCCAAACGATGTAACGATTTCTTAGTGTTTCCGTATAATTTAATGTCATCCATGTACATAAGATGTGTGATTATGGTGTTAATGTGTGGTCTGGTGATCGTGTGGCTCTGAATGGAGTTATTTAACATCTGAGATAAAGGGTTTAATGCTAGACAAAACCATAAGGGGCTCAGTGCATCACCTTGGAAGATTCCCCGTCTTATGAAAATTTCTGAGGTTTCAATAGGTGTCTTATCAATTGTTTTCAACTTTGTTGTCCATTGAAACATCGACATTTTCAGGAATTCAATTAATCGTGGATGGATTTTGTATAGTTGGAGTACGTGTAGGAGCCAAGTATGAGGTACAGAATCAAATGCTTTTTTGTAATCGATGTACATTGTGTTAATATCCTTTTTCATAGCGACCGCCTGTTTCATTGTTACTGAATCTATAATGAGCTGCTCCTTGCATCCTTGGCTTCTTTTCCTGCATCCTTTTTGTGCTTCGGTGAGAATGTTATTTTTGGATATATGTAGATGGAAAATTTCGGCTATGCAACCAGTGAGGATTTTATATATAGTCTGCAAGCATGTTATAGGTCGGTACTTGGCAGGATTTTGATGATCTGTTTCTTTTGGTAACATGTAGGTGATACCTTGTGTGATATAACTAGGGATTGTGTCTGGTGTCTGTATGAAATTGTTGATATGGTTGTAAAGTAAAGGATGGATAGTTGTAAATTTCTTATACCAATAGTTATGTAAGGTATCACTTCCTGGTGCTTTCCAATTATGGGCTTTCTTGAGAACCTGTACAAATATTTCGACAGGTATATTTTCGAACTGCATTGGTGTAATTGATTTGGTTTCTTCCGAGACTGCTTCCAGCCACTCAGCCTTTGGATTATGTACTTTTGGGACTGCCCAGATCCCAGACCAGAAATTATGCAGCGCTTCAGCTGTAGGTACTGAAGATGTATTTTGCCTAGCTTGAACGGGTCGTGTGTCTAACGTCAAAGATCTATAGAACTGCTTTTCATTATTGACAAATTGTATGTTTTGGGATTTTCTAAGTGAGCACTTTATATACCTATTTAATCTACTAGCTGCTGCGTTAAGTTTCTGTTTAAGTGTATCAAGGAACTGTTCATTGCTTAAATTATGATTTTCATGTTGTGAATGTATTTGGTACTTCTTTTTTATGTCTTCCACTAAAGATATCAGTCTTTTGCTTCTACTGCCATTTATGTATTCGGTCATTCTTGCTATATCTCTTCTAAACTGCTCAATTTTTCTTTGTAGCCTAATTTGCCAAGCAGGTACTCTTTTATGGCCAGAGTTATTTAGGTCCGTTGATTCTCTAATTTTTGTTCCATTACATATAGCGGCTGTGTATGCCGCAGAGTAGATGATGGTTTGAGTAGTTTGAAAATCTTGCCCTACCGTTATGATTTGAGGTAAAATTTCTGTATCAATAAAGTGGACAATTTGAGCTAATTTTCGAGAAGTGTTTTGCTTTGGAATATACGGTCTAGTAATCGGATTAGTATTATTGAATTTATTAAGTGAGGCTCTAAACTGTTCTTTGATTATTTCTAGGTCAGGGTTAGTTTTTAAGTTGTTACGAGGTCCTAAAGTCATTTGTGCTGGTATATTTAATTGTGTTTCATCACCTTCAGCTAGACTTAATACGATATCAGACTGTGTGTGAGTGTTATTCATTATTTCATGTGCTCTAATAATAGTGTCTTGTGAGTGTTGGGTTAATAAAGGATTAATATCTCGAGGGCTATAATATTGTAGGTTAAGTTCGTTTGATATTTCATCGCGGATTTCTTTCTGCCTTTCATTACTAATCATTTCGTTATTTAATATAACTCTTAGCTGGTCTGATATTCTCTGCTCACTTACATTAGCCAGTTCTGGATGTTCTGCTATTACTGACTGATGGAGAGGTTGACGATATGCAGTTCTATTTTGGCCTAATTCGGTTATCTTATAATAATTTCTTAAAATTGTTTCATTAAATTCTGTTGTCCATCTTCTTCTGTGTCCAGCTATTGGGTAAATATTGTTTTGTGTGCCTGTGTGTGATTGGCTTAGTGTATCAGGTTGTGATTCATTACCGTGTTCTTGTAGGTATATGGTGACTTCGTTTTTTATGGAGTCTAATGTTTCTTGTGAGATTAATTTGTTTCTAATAATTGCTCTACATTGATCTCCTAGCCTCTGCTTAGACGCTAGCATTTGTGGATATTTCTGCGTAAATTCACGATATAAGTGGTTTAAATATATTTTGGACGTATTTAATCTTGTAGCTATGAGGTACGTGCGCCAGATGAATGCGTTCATTTCTTTTGACCATCTTTTGCGCGCACGATTAATGCCTGAGGCGGGTGCAGATTCGGTGGCGATTGCCTCCTGCACAACATCCTCAGACATGGGAGTAGCGGTGCTTGACCGTAACAGAACCTGAAAAGATTGTGGCGATGTGCCAGGTGACTCGAATAAACTATATGGTGAAGTATTTTCACATGCAAAATCGGGGACCTTATTTCTAGCCTTGGTTGTTGTTTGATTAGCGCGTTGCGATATGTCGCCCCCCCCAGAGTACGAGGGGCTGCCCGAATGAATTTCGGGACGGGATTCTCCATTTCTGGTACCCGCCTGGGGAATTTGACTTCTTGTTCGTACCATTTCATACCGCTGAATGCCTTAGCCTTGTTGGCCGCGTAAGTTTCAAAAGTACGCGTATCCGTCCCCCACGTGGCCTGGTGGTCGGCACGGACGTAAGGTAGGGCTTTGGGGGACTTATTATTATTATTATTATAACATGTACTAATTTTCATTTTTAAATACATACCTACTATAATAGATAAATACATCCAGATTCAGGACAAACAGACATGTTCATGCAATATCTGTCCTGGGTTCAAATCCCGGGTCGGGCCAAAAGTGATTTTGGGACTTTTCTGTAAAAAGAAAAATTTCTTTGGATCAGCCCGACGTCTTTGAGTTAGCGGTATTATATCCCCGTGCCTCGGAGAACACGTAAAGCCGTCGGTCCTGTACCTGACCTCTTTCCGGTCGTGTCGCTAGGCGTCCCATCGGATCATGAAAGTGATCGAATAGAAAGTGCTCCTGAGTTTGCGCACACACTTGACCACTATAATAAGTCCCGCGCAGATGGCTAATCTCTATTGAGACCGGCCGCCGTGGCCGAAATTCGGCTAGGAGGACATTATTATTATGGAATGGATATATTTCTGTCTGACTAAATAGTAAGACTGACAAATATTGGCGGAAGGAAGTTCATTAATTTTTTGTAACTAAGTAGGCATCAACTCAAATTCGAGATTGGTGTTTGTTTAACAAAATCTTTTAGCGAATCACGTTGAATTTTTATATTTAAAGTCACGTAGAAAATAAAAAGCATTTAATAAAAATACAAAATAAGAGACGAAGCTGCGAGTCTCAACTGTACCTTTCACATTATTTCGGACAATTAATTGTTTATGTTAAGTATAAATTGTAATAAAATGTAACCCAAAATAATATCAATACAATATTGAAACACACTTTATTTGCAAGGCTTTCAAACAGAATAGTTCGCATAATAAGTTGTGAGTGGAACTCGGCAATAGTGGGCTGAAAGCGGCGGAACTTAGCTCAACATTAAAGTTGAAAAATCGAGGGGATTGCTGAGCTGCGGGCGTCGCGTTGCGCGGAGGAAAAACGACGCCAACATTTCGCACTTAATGAAACTGTAGCTGGAACAAAATAAAGGAATGTATTTACGGGCCGCGCTAAGCATTGTTCAAGAATACGAGCTTTTCTCAGCCGCTCTTAATGGCCGACATAAAATAGGTGAGGTGTCATCTAATTATTAAATTGGTCGTTTTCTCTACTTATTAGCTGAGACAATATGAGCTTTTATCTGTAGAACACAGTGCAATTGTGCTTTTGAGTAGGTGTTTTAAAGTAGAAATGAAGAGAACAACTTTTACAAAGTCGCAACTCCATTAAGTACATTCTTAACTATAAGTTTCAAGAAATTATGGTGACGCAGGAAGATTAATAAATGTAATTCAAAAGATTTTCTCCTTGTTATCAAAGTGTTTTGGCGTAGCGCAGGGTGTTGGACACTGCAAGTGCGATGTTGGAGGCGAGCTAGGTGCCTCGCCGCTCGCCGGCTCAGTGCAAGTTTTAATTACTTCGCCCCCACTTCGCAAGCTTGTTCTACGATGGGGCTATTTCGTCTCACAACTAAAAACTCTCATTTATAAACTGTGTTTGCTGTAGATCCTTTTTTTAACTTTTGATTAAGTAATAAGTACTTGTCAGGATAAAGTTTGTGAACTACTGGTTGTTTGCTAGCATCTGTACATATAAAAAATGGTAATCGTATAAAAGTTTCAACACAGTAGTGTACGTAAAGCATAACTGATGTTGAACGTCAAGTTTATAAGATTACTATCCGTGCTTCCCGGTTTCACCCGCGTTAAACCATAAAAATTATAGTGGTACTTGTGTAATTCGGATATATAAGCTATATTACTACAAAGTTTCATCAAAGTCCGTTGTAGTTTTACTCACAAACTTTCGCATGTATAATATTATAATATAACTAACACCTTTTTGTAGTCCGTACAAAAAAAAGCAAAATATAGATAATAGGCAGGAAGATAGTTGTCAGTATTTCTAGGAGTTATAGAGGAACTTCCAGTGCGAAAGAAAACACTACTAAAATCGAAAAATTTGGAGTCATATTCACCTTATACCATTCAATCATTATAATTCAAAATTGAAGTGATTTATTTTTATGGTTGCAATATAGTAACGATAATAAAAAATGCTACACATATTTTATCTATTTTACTTTTTTTATGATAGCTAAGCAAACAAGCTAATGGGTACCTAAGTGTGATCACTTACCACCAGGTGCCGCCGTGGACACTCGCAAAACCCCAAGTGCGTTGCCGGCCTTTAAGAAAGAAATAGGATCGCTTTTAAATGGGAAATACGTTCTTAATTGATTCCCTAGAGTGGTTGAGAGGTGTGCTAACGTAATGATCCCATATTTTGTTTAAAAATCGGTGGGTTATAAGAAAATTTGACGTCAGTTCTGTTTTTAAACATAAACTATTGTTCTAAAAAGTCTTTTTCTTTCTTTTTTTTTTGTATACTATCAGTAGCCACTATAATAAAATATACTCTTTTTCTCTGCTTAATTTAATTAATGCATTAATCCTCCTGTTGGCGGAATATAAGGTTCTGAGGCCGCCGTTTAGATTAAATTCAAAAATCTTTTTTCGCGGGAATATTAATTTTGCTAATACTCTGGTACACAACTGACCAAGAAAATCTAATCAAAATGAAAGTAACTTTATAAATAAGTAAATATAATTGCAAGAATTATAAAAGCCGATAGTTTAATAAAGATGTATAAGGAAGGCATATACTGCCTTTCATAAAGGATTTCATAGGAAAGGTGTAGAGGGGTGCAAAGGTGATTATTTTTGGTCGTAGCTAATGCTTGGCGAGGGGACAAAAGCTTCAATCGATCAGCCTAATTCCTCCCTGGCTAATTGCCGACAATTGTCTACCGCTTTCATTCGACCACTCTTTGTGTCCGCTCCATGACTTGACTGTTTCAACCCTTGTAAATCATACCAAAGGGGAATTTTTGACACAAATACTAACTTTTATTTTAAAGCTGGTATGCCTCTTACACTTTTACTTGTCGTAATTTAGGCCATGCCTTCTACGAAAGGAAATTGTTAGTTAATTTCAGCAACAGTTTATAGAAGGATCCTCCAATTTTTATGTTACCCTGTATGGTATGGACCTTATTTTCAATTTATAATGTTGTATGTGCAGCGCATAATGGACAGCGCAGAAGCCGCGGCGCTATCGGCAGGCGCCGGCGCAAGTGATGGCTCACCGGGTTCATACTACGACGCTCGCTGGCTCAACGTCCATGCTGACGACGGCACACTGGCTGCCCGCGCGCGCCGCCTTATGCTAACACCTAGCAGGCACTTCGACCACATCGCCGTCAACACCAGCTACAGCGCAGTTCTGATGCCTCCCTACATCAATACGGAAGGTATGGAATCCATCTAAAATACTATTACCTAAAAGCAGCAAGCTAGGAAGATTTACTACCCAATCCACATCGATAACACTGCACTCAATACCAGATAAAATTGCAATTGCTGGCGTCCTAAATCAATATGCCTATGCATATACCATATTTTTAGCTTTCAACGACGCAACTATACTCTTAGAAAGGTAAATCGCTGCTAAATAATTCCACATTATTCAATTGTTTAACACAACAAAAGAGATTAACGTAATTAAAATAACAAACTAAGGTCACGTCACAATGATAAGTGCTTTCTAAGAATATTTAGTACTTTCTCTTTGTCGGGTTGTTTACTTATGTGCGCACTTCTAAATTCAGAACTTCTAAATAGATTTAAACTCACCCGGTTGATACCTAAACGTACACGCAGCAAGCTAGCTAGATTTACACATCAATCACACTGCAGTGCACACCAGCTAAAAGTGCAATTGTTGGCGTCCTATATATTCTATGGTTAGCTTTCGACGTATTGCGTCAACTTTCTTCTTAAAGAGGTAAATCGCTGCTAAATAATCCCACATTAATAAATTCTTTAAAACAACAAAAGCGATGCACATAAGTAAAAAAATAAAGCCCAAAGTGACGACGAGTTCAGCGAAATCAAGGTCATATGCCTGTTCGGGTGTTCATCTCATCACGTCGCAATTATGAGTGCTTTCTAAGAATATTCTAGTACTTTCTTTGCGTAGGATTATTTACTTATGTGCAGTACTTTTAAATTTTGAACCTCTAAATAGTTTTATACTAAAAAGTTACTAAATCGCTGCCTGAATTGATGAAGATTGCGATCTAACTAGATATTTTTTTATCGGTTAACTGCTGTTATTTCGTCAACAGAATCTTATTACTAAATTACTTGCTCTGAAAAGGTAAATCAAAAGACAGATTACATGAAAGTAAGTAAAGGATGTTGTTTACTCACTACAGTAAAACCCAAGCTTAATACTAGCAACTCTGCATCCCTCAATAATGGAGCCTAATATATTGTCGACACAGGGAGAACCACCCCCGATGATTTATGGACAGCTTGATGTATTTTTGACTATTTAGTAGTGTTCACTTGACAAACATTATTACCGATCCATCATGAATCCTTGTTGACAAATTTGGCTTGTTTACTACGACACTGGAATGTTTACTTAGTCACGTCTTTGGCCGCTTATTATCAATCCTTTTAGGGTACGCTTCAAACAAAAGTAAAAAAGAAAGCCCTGCCCTCGGCTACGGAAAAGCAAATTACAATCAATAAAATTGTATAAATCAGAAATCGTAATTCATTTTGCAGTCTGTAGATATTAATTTTGAACCTACCCGCGCAGTCGATTACCTACCCGCTCGTCCACTCGCGCTCACTTGTGGTGGCTACTTTTAGCGCGAATCCCTTCATCCGTCCGAATACAAAACTATTAGAACTCCGTCCAAAAATAATTATTGAAAAATTGAATATAGCTTAAAATGGTTAAGCTATATTACATTTTTTCTATAATTATTTTCGGAGTACAGTGTTACTTATTATTGTTATTTTTTTCTAAGCTTCGCGTTTTGATCCTCTTAGAAAAAAAATAGTACCTAATAGTACTGCCACTAGTTCAATGTATTCTATTCTATTCTTCTGGTAGCGGCTATTTCCAGTCCCCGGAGGTCCTGGTAACACTGTGTCCAGTGATGAACTATTGTGCTCGCCGCTCCAACTAAACTTCCCTGTCTAACCCTGCAACATAGATAAATTGCAGAATCTTTTTGGCAGGAGTATCGATAACATCGTCCTGGTGCAAGAAGTGTTGGCCCAGCACGGTGTTACGTTTATGCATCAGTGGTTCACAGTGACAGAGCAGGTGTAGAGGTGTTTCGTCCGGGTTAATGCAAAACCTACACACTCTACAGTCTCCGATCACCGTAGACAGGTGTTTCCTGAGACGGCAAATCCCGTCAACACCCTTTTTATGATGCATACCGCCTATTAAGCGCGAGGGCTTCATTTGCAGTTTTGCGGTCGTAGCCCTTGATAGCTTTTTTGGAGTGAATTAAACCTGGAAGTTTGTGCCAGCGTTTAATAGCTTCCTGTAGGCAATAATTCCTTAGGGTGAGTTGGACTGTGCTTTTTGGTATTCCGCATATCTGCTCAGGGCCGTATTGGACCAATTTAGCTCCAGCCCGTGCCAATTCGTCGGCACTTTCGTTGCCCTCGATACCCGCATGACCCGGTACCCATCGAAGTATCACCTTGTTCCTAAGGCACAGGCTGTTGAGACTGTCAATGCAGTTCATAACCAGCCCTGACGTTATAGTCTCAGAGTTCAAGGCTAGGAGAGCCGCTTGACTGTCTGAATGGATGTAGATTGTGTGATGGACATAGTCTTATTGCAGGTTGGCTTCTGCACATACAATGAAGGCATAAACCTCTGCCTGGAAAATTGAGGCGTATTTTCCCAGATTTACTGGCTTCCAATATGGGTCGCTCCCCAAAAACTCCACAGCCTACCTCATTTCCCATTTTGGAGCCATTGGTGTACCAAATTACGCTCCCCTTCTTCCAGGATACTTTGTTGTAAGTCCAGTCGTCCCTGGAAGGTATCTCCACACAATATTTCCTGGTGGTGTTATATTGTGGGAACAAAAAGTCTGATTTCATGCCTAGTATGGGGTCCTTTTGCACTAAGTCACGTAAAGGCCTCAGTGCCTTTGAGAGCCACGTCTCAGTCTCCTGTGCGGCTGCTCGCACCATGCTGGCCTTCGCCTCAGACTGTATGAACAGTGAAATACGCGGCAGGGTCAGCAATGCCTCAAGTGACGCTCCAGGAGTGGAGGACATGGCTGATACTGAAGGGGCTAATTTGTCTAGAGCCTTCTTTCGAGTAAACGGTACGATAACTGTTTTGTCAGCATTTACGGATAGCTGATTCGCTCTACACTATCGATTCAGTGACGACAACAAGCTTTACAGTGTATCCCAAAGTGTCGATTCTTCGTTCTGCTAGCTTGTATAAAAGCTCATTCAGTTCAATGTAGGTATCATACCTTCATTTGCAAATTCCAAGTCCTTCCCAACAATTAAGTTATACTGTTTAGTTTTTGAAAAAATCATATATTAAATTCTTTTATACATGTCTCAGTAATAAAGGACAATTTTAGCCCTTCCTTAGACTGAGCTAGTTTTTTCTGATCATTGTTTCCTAACTTACGTCAAACCATCATTAAGATTTAGGTGGTTCAAGGACGTCAATCTTCACTTTTATACACAAATAGTTGTATCAATAATTGTATCAAATTTCAATGAATTCATAGACCCTAGAAAATCGGGAGACACATGGTGTAGCTTATTCTAATAAGCTGGATTGTTCGCACTCTCCGTATTTTCAGTAACTTTTGTATAAAAGAATTCAATGTCTACCGTAGTTTAAAAATTAGTAGGAACTCGATGTTTAAAATGGTTTCTATTGTATGTTATTATTTACCTTATATAGATGATAAAATAATCATTTGCTTTTATTTATTTTTGCCAATAGTTTACTTGTTCTCGTCCTTATAAATGAAATAATGAAATTTATTCAGCACTTGGGTATTAACATACACTTGTACTTGTCAAACTCACAATGCATTACATAAACATAGTAGAATATAGTATAAAAGTAACAACTACAATATTAATTAGTCCGTCCGTGCGGTCTGTCTTATAACACATTTTTTTTTATCCTAAATAAATAACAAGTTAATAACAATTATTTTAAAATTTAGTACTAGATAGGTACTATATCAAAATTAAAGAATTGAAGACAACGAGCAGTTGGCTAGCGCAGAAGGCTCTCAGCCAGTAGCTTTATTTAAGCGACTAATTACTGAGGGCACCCTTATGGGATTCAGGCCACAGCACGGGGGCCTTCAGCGGCCGTAAAAAGATGGGATACTAAATGAGGGCGTGATCACTTGCACGGTATAACCGATCACGTGTTAAGGGGCCAATGCGATCCTCTCCGCTGAGGAACCTACCCTAGCTATCCTGCGGCTTTCTTTAGCAACCTAGGTGGACAACCCAGAGAAGAAAGTCACAAAGTTTTGCGTTTATACAACGGTTAGCAGACAACTGATATACATACTTATATATTTTTAATACATATTTTATATTTTAGATAAATTACACTCAGATACATAAAAACAAAACAAATCACCAGTACCGTAATGCGTGTTTGCAACATTTTATGTGATTGAAGGAGGCAAAAGTAGTATGCAAGTATTTTAGCAAGTGTAAATACGTTATCTCTGCCTGTCCTCTGGAAGAAATGGCATGAGACTGTATATATAAATAATAGAATGACAAAGGCACTTCTAGTCAGCTGCCCTCAATGGTCGGTTACCGTATCCGTTCAGTCTACAGAGAACCACGAGACTGTTTCCATTTTTAAGTGTCTCCGTGCTCCGGAGAGCAAATTAAGCTCGGTCCCTGTTATATTCTTTAGACAACTGTCGTTAAGCTATGTCAGTAGCCTACCTGGTGGCTTGAGCAACTCTGACTCTAGGATAAAATAAAAATAATAGTAGTAAGTAGTAGTTTTTCAAGCAATTTGATTATTCTATGAATAATTAAATTGATAGAAAAATTATGTTAAGTGATTTATCTGATTTTTTCTTGACAAACTTCAAACCGCTCTCCTCTAAAGTAACGATTATGCATCATCATTATGCATCAAGAAAAAGAAACAAAGATATTCACCCTCCGTAAAACCAAAATCCCCGAAATAACGTTCGACGGTCTGTATTTAATTTAAAGAACGTAATTACATAGAGCCTGGTGCGTTTATTTAACAAACCCATAGTACACAGGCGAACCATTAATTTTTCCGGCCGGCGGTCCAGGAGAAAGCAATCACGGCTGCCCAATGAACCAAGTTTGCCAATTACACTTCTTTTAATGGGTAGTTAAAGAAAATTTCCCTAATTGGTGGACAGCGTGCCAACAGTGTCGCGATTATCCGCTATTGTGTAACGAAAACTTGGTGCATTCATACATAATTCAAAAGTTTAACAGCACGTGAAATAATTTACATATAATAAGCTGAATTTAAAGTTGTTCGTGCTGGCCGTGGCCCCATAAACATGGCTTTATTATTGTCTATAAAATAGCAATGCGGATTACAATATGCGTCCATAAAATACAAATGAATTTAGTACACTTCATTTGCTTACTGGTTACCCTTATTTATGATGTATTGTAATAAATTTGATGGAAGCATATTTCTTCTTAAGTCTAGATAGAGATCAATCAATCAGTTTAACCATTTCTTTTTATAGATAGAGATCAATCAATGTGTTTAATCATTTGTTTTTAAACATATCTAGATCACTCAATGATAAACTCATTGAGTTAGTGCAATTCTCTATGTGCTCCTCAGTTAGTGCAATTGTCTATGAGCTCCTCACCAATACTTTACATGAGTACAGCATTATGTACTCATGTAAAGTATTGGTGAGGAGCTCATACTTACTCATACTTGGAGCTAGCTATTAATTTTAAATATTAATATGTTAGCGCAATTTACTAGAATGAAACCTTCGGCGAATAAAACCCAATTCAATTTTTATCTGCTTAAAAATAATGTGTTACCATTATTAAATGTAATAGTGAAACTTATTCAACACTCGGGTATTAATATACACTTGTACTTGTTAGGTTGAATTTATTAACGACAAATACGCATTCTTAACTATTTTTATGAATGTTCTAATTAAAATTCTTGGAATATATCTCAAAAGATCCCTTTATAATATTTCAGCATCCCGCCATTATCATTTAACAATTAATCAATTCCCGTCCCTTATTTCCGGGAAATAAATTAACGTAACTTGTAAAATATTAGTCGAGTTAAAAGGATGTTGAGAAAAGTGAAGCGCTAATTCAGATAGGTATCTGATTATGAATACCCAAATAAACTCAGACGCAAAAATTACGGCGCACATTATTCGTTACATAGAGAATGCGTGGCTGCTACGTCGATGCAGTAACGTGATTTAAAAAAAAAACATGTTCGGTATACAATAGTTTTGTGACAAGCTTAATAATAGAACTATAGAGGATAGACTGGTTTCACCCACCACTGTGATAGAGCTTTAGCAGGTGCAATGACAGATGACGACTGGATAGCGTATGATGTATCGTAAAGATTAAATAACCTTTACGATACAAACGATATTCAGATATATAGAGTATTTATAAATAAATATCTTAGGAGAACTAAGATAGTGCCATTTGATACCAAACTAGGCAGAGCCTGTACCATAGCAACTAGGCAACTGATAAACATACTTCTATATTACTTAGATACATAGACTGACAGGCAATGTTTCATTATCCTTAATTTTGTGCCATAGCTCATTTACTTACTTTCTCAATACTTATCTTAACTTGAAATTAGTGGATCGAGTGTCAGAAATTAACGCTTGTAAATTGTATTTTATTATGAAATTTATATCATTTTTATTTTCTTTATTGCATAGATTTGTATAAGTCTTAATTTATACGAGTGCAATGGCGTTTTAGCATTCAGTTTTTTGATACCGGGTTCACGCATATGAATTTAAATTCCCGTTTTGAACCTCAACTTTATTTGAAACACAAAACGTTTAAAAATTACATCAAATAAAGTCAATCCATTTAGTAAGGTCTTATTCGTGTTACTACATAGCCAGAATGCTTGCAGATGGTGAAGTACAGAACCAGATAGCGTGGTCGGAGCATCTTGACCCCCTGTTTGTGAATAACTACGAGATAGACCCTACGCTCTCATGGCAGTACTACGCATCCTCTTCTGGGTTCATGAGGAGATATCCAGGTAAAACAATACTTTATTCTTAATGCATATTAATATTATTAACTCTGTGTGGTGACGGCAGTGAATGTCAAAGTATCATGACTCCATCTCACCCCGTGGGGACGTAGAAGTCGACCCGAGGGAATATCTACCAGACGACGGGCCGCTGCATCTTTCTGAGTACTGTGACCATCTTACTGCGATATACCCGTCTGCCAAGCGAAGCCAAGATTATGGCCTTGCCTTGAGGGAGGCTATTGTCCAGCAATGAACTTCTTAAATCTGTTATTAATAAGCCTCGGAAGCATTAGTGTCCGTGGTATACACCACGTTTACTATTGCTCCCGAGATCTTTCTTTTTAAATTATTTTATTAATCTGTATATGCTTTGGTGTCCTCACTTTTCGGCTTAAATAAAGGTGCCTCTAGTCTCCAATCTCGACTTTGATCTAGTTCAAGTTTAAACTTGGTACGAAAATTCATCGTACTAGTACTACGAGTGTTACGGAATTAACTTCCAATGCTACGGCGTAGCTAAAATAAGATTATATTTTCATCTATCTAGTTCTAAAAGCGAGACTTTATTGATGCTAACATTTTGTTTAAGCTTCATTACTCTTTTTTGTATTACACTAGTTATACAGAGTGATATGCACTTTTTCCCACAGGAATAGAAAATCTTAATTTGAAAATAGGTTTAGTTTTATTTTTAATTTAGATATTGCTAATGGCCATATTCAATGACCATTATTCACATAATTTTAGATCGATTCGTATACTGTAACTGTATATGTATATCATCGTCATCATATCAGCCGAAAGACGTCCACTGCTGGACCAATGCCTCCCTCAAAGATCTCTACAATTGCCGGTCTTGCGCTATTATATGTATATATATCAACTAATCTAACTGGAGTAAATTGTTAATTTTAGTTTTTAATTATTTCATAAATATTGATGTTACTTGTACATGCTATTTAGTTCGATGAGTTTTGTTGGTGTCACACGAGACTAAAGTAAAACTTCATCACTTCATTTAAGATGTCAATTTAACAAACTTACATGATTGTGATAAAATTCTCTATTAAGACCATCTTTACATCCGTGTTACAGAAATAACTCACAAATTTCTACGAATCCCATAAATTGTGGCAATCCTAGCTATATTAATAACCTCACCTTACTTTCAGCAATGTCATGGCCCCCCGAAGATGGCTACTCGCACCATGCGCGAGATTTCTACGATTTCCGGTCTTCCAACTGGTTTGTGGAAGCAGCTACGTCTCCCAAAGACTTGGTGATTCTACTCGATGACTCTGATGATCTCAGCTCGTCGTACTGGCGATTAGCAAAGTCTACGGTGTCGGCGTTGCTCGACACACTGGGACCGAATGACTTCGTCAACATTTTCCGATACAGTGATACAGTTTCCGAGCTGCACACGTGCTATACGAAGATTTTGGCTCAGGTAAGTTATATTATTATATTTATTTTTCAGATTTTATTTCAAGTATTGTTTGAACTCAACAATGGGTTATGTATTTACAAATAGAATCCTTCTACAGCGTCCATTTAACAAAATTTTCCTTCGGTTTGTCTTTACGAAAACATGCCAAATCCAGATCACCTTTGCTCAAGCATTCTTACTCATATACAAGTAGTCCAAATCATATTGATAGTAAGCAACAAGGAGTTACGTATGTAGTATTAGTCGACATAAAGTAGATACAGTCATCCCGTGACCACGATCAATGCAACTTGGTCGAAACGTCGGGAAAATAAAAATAAGGTTAGTCGCGTTAATACCTGTTAACAATGTTCATATATACGAGTAATTATGATACGCGAATGTTTAAAAGTGTATAGATACACAACAGTGTTATGAAAGCCGCTCGTCATCGGATTTTCAACATATCAACTTCATTTATAAGAATATTAGCCATTGCCATTGCCTCTTTCACTCTATCTGTATTATATATTGTGCATTTGTGAAATGTTATCTATTGATACTAGATCCAAATATCATGTATGGGAGCATGTAGAACAAGCTGATATCACTCATAGATATTGTAGCTGACTGATTCAATTGTGGAATGCGCTGCCTTTAATAAGGAGACAAGTCAAGAATCACTTAGGAGTTGCTTGTTGATAAAGGGAGGGACTAGTCTAGCTAGCTGTCCGCAGGATACTATCGATGGGTGCTAGATACCGAACATCAGCTATGTTTGCATATTGAATAAACTTCTTTTTATACATACACAATATCCTGTAGTTATCTGCAGAATACAACTTATGATGATTGCTAGATAATTAATTTATAAAAATATATAATATAATCTTCTATATATATATATATATATTAGTACTATCTATGCTTAATAGATAGTACTAATATGAATGGGTGCTGGAAATCAAATTATCACTTATGGCTGCAGCAGATATACATAATATTTTTTCAGTACACATCACTTCTATTCTGTAACTATCTGCAGAATACCACTTACCACCCACGTATGCTACGTGCCAAATATCGTAACATAAACTTCTCTTTCCTCTTATATTTATTATCATCTAAAATAGTATATACACATATGTATATACTATTCTAGAACTATCTGCAGAATACCATCCTCGGATGCTAGATGCCGAATATTATAAACTAAAGTTCTCTTATTGGTGGCTATTATCAACTTCAGTAGATAGTATCATGTAGCTATCTGCAGAATACCATCAACAGGGGCTTAATACTGAATATCATCTAAGGGTTCAGTTAGGAATAAACTTCTATAACCGATAAATGATATTCTGTTTGAATTGTAATGTTTAATCCTGTTTGTCAAATGCACAAAATACAAAGAGAAAAGTTGTAAAGAATCCGATCAAGCACTTTTTCACGGGTTGTAGGCATTTGATATAAATAATAATTAGGTTTCCTATCATATACGTATATCTGTGAACGCCAACTTTATCAGCAATTTCTGTATTTCATATTACAATTTATTGAATTTTCAGTCACAATAAATTCAGGTTATCGTGATGTTTTATCTTAATTTATTATATCGAAGTATCGTGAAATATATTACGATAAATAAATTTAAAAGCCTTCTATTCGCCGCAATACACATATTGAAAATAGATCAAGCCTTATTTCAAAGATCCAATGTTAAGATAAATATAGTATCTAAAGTTGTCTGACTCGAGTCACCTTCATACAAGTTTAATCAAAATCCGATCAACAGCGTCGGCCACCGGGTATGAAGATGGAAACAAGATACGCAATAACTTATTGATATGTTGCCTTTACCTGTTATTACTTCGACTAAAATATACGTCAAGTGACACTGATGTCAAATATAATAGTAAAACAATACTTTCTGACGGATTTCTTTCAGCTATTCTAAAGAGTTTTGGCGCGGACGGAAAAAGACGCATGTGGCATTGTTTCATTTTCAAAAACTGGTATAAATTCGAGGTTTATGTATAAATATGATGGATTTTTAGCCATAACATCTTCGACAATGTACACAAATGAAGGAATGTGCCATATTTCCGTGAATTGCGATTGTCTGTGTTGAATCTAAAACACCATATATGCCTCTAGTAAAGTCTCCACTGCTTTACTGGGGTAGGATAAGGACTATGATTTAACTATGACGTCTGTGATGGACTTTACTTGACATTGACTTAATGACGAACACCGAAGAAATTAAATATACTACTGAAGATGGCTGGATATATATTTATATGAACAAGTGTACAGATCAACTTTAGATACGAGCTGATAAAGGTCAGGCGCAGAACCGAAAGCTTAACTTTCTCCGAGGCATAGGGGCTTGCTCAACTTTGACCTTTAATATAAAATCCAATAAGACTTTTTGCCTATCCCGCAAATTGAACTATGTACCCCATTATTTGTAGTCGTATACGTTACGACGAGAACGGTGAAGCGAAGCAATCATACCTACTTAAAATTGTGTTAAACAATATTTTGATTAAGATTCACTTTTATTTAAATCTAATTAATGCATTAATCAAGAAGAAGTACATTTTATTTCACAAATAAGTAAAACAAAACAATGGTTGTAAACTAGGAAATTACCTTATTTCAAATGCAATTTGTGGCCTTATCGCTCAAAAAAGAACTCTTCCAGTCAAATCTGATGAAGGTTAAAGAAGGTGTACTAATTGCATTACTTACTTATCCTGTGGGCAGTGCCTGACATGGCTTAACGACTGTTGTCTATATCTAATGGCTACAACCGGGACCGACAGCTTAACGTGGCCTTCGAAGCACGGAAATGCTCAGAAATTAAACCACTCACAAGTTATGAATATAATACTACGTATACAACATGTAAATTAATTATCGCACATCCTGAAAATAGTTATTTTTAAAATGGTTTACTGAATCGATTTCTATCATTTTTAATATAGTTATTTTTTTTCAAAAAAAAATTAATACTTGAAATGTACTGTATAGGGTAAATATTGTCATATTTACCCTATACAGGCAAAACAAATTGAAATGGACCGTAAGTCAAAGTAATAAGACTTTTAAAATAGCAGTTTTATTAGTATTCATACAAATAGTATTCATACATGTTAAATAAAAAATTCAGGGGTGTCTGAGGATGTGCGTTAATTACGTTACATGTTGTATATACGTAATAAGATATATATGAATATACATATAATTTCAGATAACTTTGAAATGAGTTTAAATTTAAGTTTTGCTTGGTGGGAATTGAACCAACGAACCACGGGCTGTCCGGCCCCATGTGCGTCAATCGCGTTTGCTATCCTATTATATAAAAAAGTATATATATATATATATTTGTATGGAAGACATACATGAATTCTACATATAAGGGAGTAAATAAACAAAGTTCAACTCACATGAGAGTTAATACAGCCTTCCAACTTACATATGTTTGCGAACTAATATGAATTTCGATTACCTGTCTGCCAATATTTGGTTAAATCTACTCCGCCTATAGAGATTCAGATAGGTTTCAAATTCAGCTATTTCAAATAGGTTTCACTATAGTAATGTCAATGTAGAATTGCAACTAAATTCTTTTATGTTTATTATTTACTAGCTGTGCCCCGCGGTTTTACCCGCGTTAAACTTTATGAATTATTACAGCTCCTCCCCCGTAGGTGATAATATGAAGCCTATATGTTAAGCCGACCTCTGAGTAAAATACATGCAAAATTTGAAGTAAATCCATGCAGTACTTTTTGAGTTTAGCCCGGACATACATACAGACAAACAGACAAATGGACAAAACTTCTAAAAACTATATTTTTGGCTTCGATGTCGATTGTAGATGATGCCCCAGGTATCCTTTTTAATAAATATTCAATGTACAGTTTTGACTTTCCTACGATTTTATTATATGTATAGATTCAAATATTTGTTCTTTTATTATAAAATGTAATAGGGGTTAACTATCCGTGAACATCACATGTGGGCGCTATCAGAATATCAGCGCTGTCGCAATATTGCGACGGCCAATGCTGAGATAGATGCCTTTTCACATAGAACGGAATATTTGTATTCTAAACTTTTCAATACGTATTTTTCTGTTATTGTATCATTTGGTTGTTATGTCGGTCCTGGTAATTAATTAAGAATATTTTGTCTTTCTTTCAAGCAGAAGTATGCTTAAAAGATATATTTAATGTTTGGATACAACAAGAAAGACAAGACAAGATGTTCAAGATGCGTTTATGGCCAATTAAAACCTTACGTCACCCTCTTTAACATTTTCATAAGAGGGCTGATAATCCCAGTTATCTCCAATAATAAGGTCCTCCATAATAATAGTATTGAATTCGTACCTTAATATATAACTATATTTCATTTTGTTTAAAAAGATAACGCCCGCACTATTAATCTGGGGAATTGTTTTCTATGTCTTACTACGTACTTCCCGAATAAACTCTTGGTGGTTACCACCAAGAGTTACTCGTCACTACTCTAAACTTTTTCATTGCTATTGTTGATATTGGCATAAAAACTACATGTTTATCGTCATCCTAAATTCAATTTAGGATGACGGTCACCGTAACCTAGTTGGTAGTGCTCCTGCCTACGAAGCTGGTTGTCCTGGGTTCGAATCCCGGTAAGTGCATACGTTTGTGTGATGAGCACGAATATTTGTTTCTGAGTCATGGATGTTTTCTATGTATTTAAGTATGTATCTATCTATATAAGTATGTATATCGTCGCCTGGTACCCATAATACAAGCTTTGCTTAGTTTGGGGCTAGGATGATCTGTGTGACATAGATAAAACAAAATTAATATTTCAGTTCTTTTTATTCTCAATAGGTTCTAAGAGGATTTGATGTAACGGTAATATTATTATTTATTTTTTAATATATATACAGGGACGTTTTTCACACACGGCAATCTGATGCCAAACTAAGGAGAGCTTGTACTATGGAAACCAGATAACTGATATATTACATACACTACTTTTCTTTGTAAATACATACTTCTATAGATAATTACGCGCAGACTCGGGAAAAATAAATTCATGCACACAAATATCTGTCGTGGGTGGGAATCGAACTCACGACCTGCGGCGTTAAAGTCAAGCATTTACCAACGACGCCAACCGGCCCGTCATATTGCATAACTGGGCCTTAATATATGATTTTAATCGAGGAAGAGCACATTTCCTAATACTGTAGAGCTTTTAGTCCGAAACAAAAGCTAAGAGCTTATCTAGTACAGTATTGCACAATTAGTGGTCTGATCCTTAATTGAAATCAGCCCTTGAGATTAAAATAGAGTTTCGCTTACAATACTACGAGACTGGGATCTGTTATAATGGATAACTGGAATAATCTACCAATGTCATCGCTAGGTATTGTCGCCCATTTTGCCAATTACAGTTCGCCTATTTCATTTAAGTTTCATTAGTTCCGTATGTACTACATAATATTACTTATTCGTATCTAAACGGCTGAGCTATGAACGATATTGATAGAGGACCTATATTGGATGGAGAACCTATATTGGATAGGTGGGGGATATAGAATCAATAGAGGCTGCAGGTATGATTCCCCAGTTTTGAATTTAGTTTTACGCTTGCCAATTACAGTTGTCCTATTTCATTTAAGTTTCATTAGTTCCGTATGTACTACATAATATTACTTATTCGTATCTAAACGGCTGAGCTATTAACGATATTGATAGAGGACCTATATTGGATGGAGAACCTATATTAGATAGGTGGGGATATAGAATCAATAGGGGCTGAAGGTATGATTCCCCAGTTTTGAATTTAGCTTTACGCTTTGCATTGCGGGACATGCGATCAGACTGAAGTTTGACATTTTATAACACTAATATTAGAAAGGCGAAAGTATAGACTTTCGCCTTTATAATATTAGTGTTTTAGATGAATAGAATAGAATAGAACTTTATTAACCAAGAATTAACATGTTTATACAGAGTTGTTATAATAAAGTATACAATTTTTTATTGCCAATATAAATATGAAAATGCGAAACTCCCTGCTGAGCCTGTCCTGCGGGGAATGAGGGTGTTTGTTTGTTACTTCTTCACGTCTAAACAGCTAGAAAGATTTTAATACAATCTGGTGTGGAGTTAGCTGACACATATAAATATATTAATGAATAAAGGGGCTAATTTCTTTGTTACCTCTTCACGGTCTAATTTCTGAATGGATCTGTTTGATATTTTACGAAAGAAAGTAGATAGAACTAAGTAACATATAAGATAGCAATAAAATTTGAAATTTTGATAAGGTTTTTCTAGGAGGAGTTGCCAGGTCAGGTTTCTGCTGGCAGTAACTGGTTTTTGATATGTTTTTGACTTAAATCGTGATATATACGTACCTATATGACAATATTTCTTTTCTGTTTCTGGCTGATATATGGCTACAGCTACTAACTACAAGGAAGACTAGCCAATAACGCTAACGCTAAAATATTAAAAGACAGGAGTGAGCGCGCAAATACTGGTGCACTCAAAATCCGATGATTCCGCTTTTCGATGGCCTGCTCAACCCGATGGTTACGGATATTTTCGGATTATGAGCTTCTTTGCGTGCTCTCCAAGACATAGATGTATTGAACACCACCAGCTTTCAGACTCCGAGCCACTTCTGGGTGTATTTAAAAAATAATATAATAATAATATCCTGGGACATTATACACACACAGCCATCTGATCACAAACTAAGCAGAGCTTTGGAAACCAGATAACTCATATACTACATGCAACATGTAACGTAATTAACGCACACCCTCAAACATCCCAATTAGAATATTATGTTGTAATCATAATACATACAGTGAATTTTTTATATATATTAAATTAGTTTCTTGGTTTTATTTTTCTTTATTTTGTATTGAATGATGAAATTTGTATGAATATAAATAAAACGGCGATTTTCTTTTTACTTTGACTTACGGTCCATTTCAATCGGTTTTGAGTGTACAGGGTTAATATGTCAATTTTCGTAGTTATAATTATTTTGGAATAAAAAAATATCTATATTAAAAATTATATAAATCGATTCAGTAAACGATTCTGAACAAACTATTTTCAGGATGTGCGTTAATAAAGTTACATATTGTATACTACTTTTCTTTTATAAATACATACTTATATAGATAATAACACTTAGACGGGACAAACAGATATGTTCATACACACAAATGTCTGTCCTGGTTGGGAATCGAACTCACGATCTGCGGCTTGAAAGGAAAGTATTTACCTACTAAGTCAATGTGTGAGATTCTGAGTTCCTTTGCGTGCTCTCCGAGACATAGATGTATAACACTACCAACTTTCAGACTCCGAGCCGCTACTAGGTGTAGGCATTTAAATGAATATCTATTAGTATAGAAATTCCGCTGAATTTCGCGCGAAGGGATGTTATCACAGAATAATTACGAATATTCCCGGCATACATTTTGATACGCATCGCGAACTCGCACGTGTAATTTCATCCGATGGGGAATCTCTCGCACAATTTGTATTTTTTTTGCACAATGTTTGGTGTATCGTCCTTAACGTGATGTTATCTTGTCCTGACCCAAATCCTGCATTGTAGATACGAAATCGCGAACAATGTGACCGCCTGTAATTGACACGTATAAACTGATATTAAAAGCTTTATACCCTCGATACGCAGGTATTGACGTATTTATAGGGGGCAAGGGTGTGTATGGCGTATCCAAAACACTTAAAGGTACGATAAATACGAATTTAAATAACCTTTAAAATAAAAATAAATTAATAACAATACATATGTTTGGACATCTAACAAACTGCCAACGGATCCCAAACTAAGGCAGGACCTGTACTATTTTTTTTTATATATATGTGGCTAGTCCCTCCGTCTTACCCACCACTGCAACTCCTGTAAGCCAGGATCAACAGTGGCACACAATGAAATAACACTAAGCGGTGAGACTCAGGCATGTCCCGGGGAATCGCTTTAACTGTCCTGGATCCCGCAACGAATTTAATCAGAAAGAAAAAAGGAGGAGTTAGAAAATGAATAGTTCCACTTCCCTCCAGAGCAAAGCGGGACACAGAATGATGTAAAGAGGCTATAGCCTCATAAAACGAGAGAATTGCAACTAGAGAAGCCAGCTGCAAAAGCACCGAGGATCAATTTAAGGGTCCTAAGTGAGCTGTTGAATTTGATTTCAATAGTAGGTATGGTAAAAGCGCTTAAACGCACGAAACTTTTTCCTTGTTGCTATAAAATCCGTATAATAAACTACTTAAGATATCGGTTGCAAGCTGTTTAACATAATATCACGCTGATTTTGCCAGAGATCACACTCCCAAAGGATGTGGTGAGCAGTTTGTTCATATTTGTTACTGGAAGTTGAGCACAGACAGATTGGTGAAGATACTAATTTGAAACTAAACGATTTACTTTTAAAATTGCCGTGTCCGGTAAGAAATTGTGCAACACAATGGTCTATGATTAGCCAAGTTTTATTAAACCGTTCGCGTACGTTCGGAAAGAACTGGTGCAGAGCCTGTACTATGGCAACAAGACAACAGATAAAATCTATAATATTTATGGTTTTATATATATGATATTGCTAAAATCATAAATATTATAGTTCCAATATCCAGACACAGAACAAATAATCGTGGTCAGCGCACAAAAAATTGTCCTGGATGGGGATAGAATACACGACCTATAGCTTAGCAGTCAGGATCACTAACAACTAGACGAACAGGCCAGGCAATTTATACACACAAAAAAATAATACATACAAATAAATACAATAGAAGTGTCAGTTTGAAATGTTAACACCCTAACAGGGTTTCACTTAATAGGTACATACGAAATATATACGGTAATCATACTGAAAACATGTTATTTTAATTTATTGAGTCTGTTTGTTTCGGCTGATTTCCGAAAGGGCTAACCCATTTCCACCGACACTCACTTATATATAGTTCATACTATAAGGAATAACATATATACATTAATATACCTTTCATCCAGTAAAGAAATATTGTACTCAAGGGATAGAAAAATAATTTTCAGATGGCCGCATACGCGGGTGAAGTCACGGGCGGAACCTCATAAATGTAAGAATAATCGATGTAATAATACTAATAAACCTTACACAAGGTTTATTAGTTTAGTTTTTTCGTATACGAAAATCTCCACAACTTAGAAATGCGGGTAAAAGGTCAATCGGTAACACCTGATATTTTTAAACTTCCCTATCGTAAAGCACGTTAACTTCCACCGATATCGTCAAATCAAAATGTCATTATTTCACCCACTGCAAAGAGGAAAATATAATAATTGCTTTTATACAGGTTGTTAACATTAAACGAATTAATATTTCAATAGTGCAAAGTAATCCTAGGAAAAAAAAGCTTAAGCTTTGAATACCTATCTGTTATTACATAAGTATAATTATTAGGTAAGTAACTACGCAGTGTGGCCACGACGCCACCGCAAGATAAATTTACTACTTGTTATATTTGCAGCTCTTTGTACTTTGCACCACCCAGCAAATCATCATGTCAGTCGAATGAAGTCCACTGCTGGACAAACGCGTTTTTCCAGCAGTTTTTGCCTCTCCCAAGAATGAGGGAATATGCCATAAGCGTGACGTTTGGCAGACGGGTCAGCGATTGCTGTATGACGGTCATAGTACTCACAAGAACGCTGCTACCCAGTCTATGGCAGATAATAAATGGGTAATTATTTAAAGCGGGCTCTTAATAACGCGAAGAATAAGTTAATAAATGGGTAACTAAAACTGGTTCTGAATAACATGACACGCAATGACAGAAAAAAGAAATACGCATGCTGCAATTACTCGTTCTTTTTCAAAATAAGTTACCGAAGATTCTTCAAAAGCTTTAGCTAAAGCTAGGGCCCTACAACTTTTAATTTTTCCACTATAACTAGAGGGTTACGAAAAGTGTGATCGTGTGTCGTGATGGTTTCATATATTATTGGACGGACAAGAGAAGTGGGAGTTTTCTTTCTCTATTTCCCTCATAGCCAGTTACGTTTCGTTTAACATCAGTCGTGTAGTCTAAAGCAAGCGTTTTTTATTTATGACGTGAACAGATAGCCTTGGAGGCTTTCGTTAGACTCCATTGGAAGATAGAGACGAGCTAGAGTTCTAGCCATCTAGCGCATAAGTCTACAAACTAGATAACGATACTAGCTATACTGACATGGTGATTACACTAAGGGTTGGTTTTAAGGGGCGTTTTGTATTTGAAAACGCGGGCTTCTGTATCCCCGCGCTATCACGTAGCACGCGGTCATAAAGTAATTAAATCATCCCGCTAAGAACGCACGCGGAGACATGACCCTTCATTTTCATGGCAGGCCCTTAGAGCGAGCTTAATATAATAGGTTGTTGATGTCTTTAGATACTTAGCTTAACAAGCGTGCTACATGAGTCTTTTATGGGACCTAATGAAGAGTTGATATCCGTAATATCCGGGTCATGTAACATAAAGCACATAATTGACCGCACAGTTAAGACACAGTCTCCTCACCACTTCGTGTCACGGGCTCGATTCCTACACAGGACAACGATTTGTGTGACCCATAAGTAGTCGTTCTGAGTCTAACTTTGTTTCCATCAATTATATGTTTGTAACGTACCCCGCATTACAAGAATACACTTCCTTTGTACAAGCATTCTCTTTAAACTCTACTACGATTCGTTTACTCTCTGGAAACCATTGTACAGCATTAAGGCTCACACAATCAGCAAGGGAAAGCACTTGCTTAGATGCGGAAGAATAGCTAGAACAGAGCTCATGGACACCTAGGTTAAACAAAAGCCAAAAAATACTAAATATTTACAAAAGACAAGTAGTATATGTAATATATCAGTTATCTGTTTTCCATATTACAAGCTTACGTGCTTAGTTTGGGGTTTGTGAATAGTATATGTGAATAAATGTAGATATTAAATCAGGAATTATAAAAAGAGTCTAGAGCAGATACCTCTATCCTGTAAAAAAAACCCACCTGTAGTGATTATAAATGATTGTAGCAAATGTAAGTATCGCGTGTTCGTGTTGATACTCATCTGTCCGTGTGTACGCACTAATGGATTCAATAGAGTCACTGTAATGCCTCACCATTAATATTGGCTATCAGATATTTTAGTTTCGTTGCACACAAATACTACTATTAGTTAGGTTAACGAACAAAGCGACACGCCGCGCCGCTATCTTTTGATCGCTGTTTTATGGCGTAATTGCACAATTTTCTGCAAAATATTGTGAAGTTAAAAGTTCTTAATTTTAATAGATCCAACATTATTAAGAAAATAATAAGAATATTTAAGCAAATTAATAAAAAGTAATGTAAAATTGGACTGGTATGGTACTGGTCGCTCAACAACTTCATCTCTAATAGACACACAATATCAATATCATAGACAAACTCATACATACTACTACTAGAGGTAGAACTATTTAATTTAGAGAAACTTCTTACGCGGTCATTCTAAAATCGTTGAGCTTAAGAGAATTTAGACTAAACTATTGAGAACGCATCACGTTTAGGCACTTTTCGTTACACGTGAGAGAAGAAACATAATATGATGTAGAGTTAGAGAGAAAAAGAGCTACATATATATTCCGTCGCCACGGTGGTGGAGTAAAATATATAATTATTAGATCTACGGGTTACGATAGCTTTTAAACACATTGATGACTGATAATCTACCCGTACTCATCTACACATTAAATTGTTACACTTATTAGTGTTATAAACTTAAAAGTTGTATTCTATTACTGGTATAAAGTAACCTTACACAGGAAAGTCTGATTTAAATATACACATTGCATACAAATAATGAAAATTGATTATTATTCAGTGAGATTCGGGTGCAGCCGTGAGATCAAACAGATCAGCAGAGAGCAGATCAAACTTGCGAATAATTAGCTTATTCGCAGGTTGGAATAGAAAGTAAAAACACATGACTTTTAATATATTGTAATTAAAAAAACATGGGTTTTTTCAACATGTGTTTGCTCAGTAGGTATAATGGGTTCAGGACAATATTCAGTGTTATAAAAATAATGTAGCATACAGAACGAGCTTGGCTTCTAGCTCTGCACCTCAAACCTCCTTTTAAAGGAGAGGTGAAGAAGTATTATCTTTCCAAATTAGTTTCCTGTCGTTATCATTTTCGTTTATTTATTTATTGTTTCTTTTTTCTTAGTTACGCAATTTCTGGTAACTTTTACGTTAGGTTTACAGGAATCAATTGTTAATTACATAGGTATTCTTAATATAAATATTTATTAATATATATTATAGGGATATTAGTCTATTTGTTTATTTATGTATGTTGTTTTATATCTGTTGACTTTTGTTAGCTTAAGTTAGGTTAAGTTAAATTTATTCAAACACCTTCACTACCCAGTTTGTTTTTAATCCTTGGATTATTTTCCGTGTAAGGTTGTCTGGAAGAAATCGCAGCAGCGATAAGACCGCCCATTGTACTTGAATAACTTTATGTTCAATTATTATGTTATGTATTGGTGTACAATAAAGAGTATTTTACTTTTACTTTACTTTACTTTACTTTACTAAACAACTTGTAGAACATTATTTGTGAAATACGAACAGAAAACGTCTATTCATATTGAAAATGGGTCTCACAAACTAGTACTGACATTGTACGCGTGTTAGATGCTTAGCACATAAGTAATCAAACAATTGAGTATTATTTTTCAGTCAACATTTTAAAACACTTAAAAAGGAATTAATCTTTTTGTGAATAGAAACTTTTTAGCATTTTTCAAAAGGTGTAATGTTCTTTGGGTGTAAGGAGAATTCGTTCTCAATAACTGCTAGATTATAGGTTATTTGTTAGGTATCTACTATAAAAATGGATTTTGGTAGTCCTAGCATAAATTAACATGAAAAAATACTCTCACCCATTAAATTGAATGTGCCAAGCATCAAACACGCGAAGCATCAAACAAACGACTGTAGTGATCTTTATACAAAGGCTCGGGGGGGAATCCGAAGTACAAACCACTTCATTACCACCCCGTCACGCAAGACATTGTTGATCGCTGCGTTTACCCACGCACCCGATGTTTCTCGTGCCATACCGATTGTTATGACAGACAATAAAAATATAAGCGAGTTCGAGAATGTACTTCCCTTATTTCATTAGGTCGCTGATGTTTTCCACGGTTTTCATGAAGTATGTAGTTTTATATAGAAATATACTGTACATACTTTTTGTTATATCACAGATAATAAAAACCCAGACCTGATTCCCAGGTCAAGCTAATGACTGAGAAACTGAGATTCAGCACTAAAAACTATGGGCTCCATACTTGATCGCTCTTATTTTGAGACTGTAACGTGAAATTCGACCAGAATGTTATCATGAATTATTATTGTCATTTGCTGTATGGTTGGTAACGAACTATTACCACTACATCTCACTGGACGGCATCTTGAAGGAGTCTGCCCCAGGAAGTGTCTACCAGAGAACATTCAGCAGCATCTCTCCGTTCATTATGACCACCATACTGCGATCGCCAACTCGTCTGCCAAACAGGGTGATTAGGGGATATTCGTCCAAATGATGGATACAATTCCATTATAAGATCTCTTGAGGAAGCTTCTGGCGTGTAATAGGTGTCATTTGGGTGATAATGAACATATCAGCCAAAAGACAACAATTGCAGGACCGAGCTTCTGATATCTATGATGAGGACCTCTTGACATCCTCATCATATATATCAGAACGATTTATCATGCACAACATCCGAAAATGCAACCTGATATCATCAAAAATTGCTGACTTTATACCCAATAATCTTTTGTGTACTCCTTTGAACAATGAGCTATGTAACTAAATCTACTACAACTCTCAGTGAAGCACGCAATGCTGATTGGATTCGGCTTTATATTTCCCTGTCTAAACTATTTGATAAGGCTTTCTCGCAGTTCTCGAGGTGTCAGTAAATAACTATATTTCAGCCAGAAGAAATATCTACTCGGTGCGCACTTTATTCAGTTCATAAGTCGCGGCGGAGTTTGCAGATAACATCTGTGGTACAAAGAGACGCGTCTGACGGGAGGGGTGCGACCTTATCATGAGTTTGCAACTTTCCTGCGATACTTGCATCTTCTTCTAGTCTTAGGAGCGATTTCATTCCGATCGACGACTAGATAACCAACCTGTAGTTTTAAATTATAAATTGATTATACAATCTGTGCCCGATAATACTTCCAGTACTTCCCAAGAATACCAAGAAAATTTATATTATATCTATCTATCCAATTAAAAATGTTCAGTGTAGCTTGCTCCATTCCTGCATAACTTCGGCAAGCGCTTTGACTTCTTGATACGACCCTACTTCCACTTTCCTTTTGGAAATGTAAGTTATCCTTGGTCTGCCTTATCTTCACCTTTTCTCCTCTTTCAATTCCATGATGTTTTAGTATAAAGGTTTAAAAAAGCCGTACCGTATCAAGTGTAGGTAAATCTTAATGTTTTTAAAGTCTATTGTGTTTTTTATGTAGGTATCATCTCCAAAGCATTATCAGTTTTTCTTTCTTAGTTATTATCTGTCTCCACTAATTCTATCTATCGCCAACTTAAATGTGTTTAATCTCTCTTAACAAAATTTTTATGGAACTATCTAGCATACATGTACCCATTTTCATACAAAAAGTTTAAAAAATGGTCAATAATGGTGGTGAGGACCTAACTCCAATTTGGCGTCGGTAAAAAATACATTAAAAAATGAGAAATCAAAGCCGGCGCGGCCGTTTTATAACAACTGTATAAAAAAATACAATCTAGAAATTATTGTTTGCGGTTTTGTAATCTTTAGTTTAACTTTGATTTAATAACGATTCTAAACAAATAAATTAAAACTTATTAAAGAATTAAGTTACACGTGTAATATTGTCACAACAGAGTGTTAATTAATGTTATGCTAATCGTGCGTGTGCTAAATGTAGTGGCTACATATTATATTTTCTATAAAGGTGTTTACAAGTGGTACGAGTTAGTAATTACATAAATTAAACACTAAACGTAAACAATGTTAGACGTCAGAACCTCAACTGAAATAAACTTGACTCGACATTAACGTTTGAACTTTGAACTTTGCTTGTAAAACTACAGCACTTTGTCAAATACAATTACCAACGTATTTTTAAAGTTATATTTGGCAACCCAAACTCTACATTTAAATTGTCTATGTTTTCATAGAGTTTAATATTTTCTATATTGATCCTTATTTAGCCGTACTATAAAAACTAATCATCCCCTGAAGACTGTTCAGGGGATGATTAGTAAATCTGAACGGCTCTTCAAGTGTGAATTTCAATACGGCCTCGAACTGAACCAATTTTATCTTTGCATTGGCGCCTAAATATATCCACGTTTAAGTACAAACCGTTCATTCAGGCTGACAGCTAATAAATTTACCAGAAAATAGACCGTTATAGGTTAACTGCGATTAGGAAAGAGGTGTTCAATTTCCTTTTTATAATATACTAGCTGTTCCGCGCGGTATTACCCGCGTTAAACTTTATAAATTATAAGTTTTAATCTAGGGTGTCAGCTAACTCCATACCAAATTTTATTGAAATCGCTCCAGACGTTTAGACGTGAATGAGTAACAAACATACACAATCACACAGACACACACTTCCGCCTTTATAATATTAAGTGTGATGTGATTTTCTTATTGCTAATATTACTATGGCCTATAATTATAACATTTTTTGAACTGAAGCCTATTTATTAATATTAAAACTAACTATGCTCAAAACTGTATAATTAAAACTTTTGCGTCTGGCAAGAATCTAAACTGAACCTTCTACCTATCTATTCTGACTGTGGGTCTAAAATCTATACACACTATTAGCTTAAAGTTTCTTTTATAATCTCCATCTTTACGGAAACTGCGCTTCGTTCGTCGCTCTATACGCTTCGTTCTAGACACATGGCCAAAGGATGTGTTCAAAGATTCATGTGCAAGTTCATTATTATATTTATATCTTTCCCAATCTAAAATCCAAAAAAAAATCCAAATCTAAAAAAATCTAAAGCTCTAAGAGGTGCGAGAAGTTTTGCTCGGCTCAGCCGGAGTCAGTAAGTGAGAGATGTTACACCTCCGTGCTTTAGAGAGCAACTAAAGCTCTCACTTTCTCAGATTGTGTCTGTTATTGGATCATGGAGAGTGCGATAGTAGAGACTTGACCTATGTTTGCGCACACTCTTACCCTATAGTATTTTCATTGACATAATTATTAAAAACAACCTATACATGGTGCTAGGTACGAACTTTCACGCTATTCATTAAACTTGAAGATTCCTAAACAATAAAGGCTGGCCGCATCTCATAACAATGGGCCTTCGAAGTAAGTTACAAGGTTCTACATGCAACCAGATGCTGACGTTAATTTGCGCTTAGAACTTTAATTAATACCTACTTAAAGTTGCACCTTTTTATGAATCGATATAAGCTAAGGTGAGAGTCTTTGTACCGGCTTTCTTATATTCTACTTGGTAGGAACAAAATCCCATAGAATTTGTCCTGCCGGATCTTTTCAGATAGACTTTTTGGTAATCAAGTAAACTGATGGATAGATGGTATAGATATGGAGGTATCAAATGTTCATACGCTAAAATGTAAAACATGGCGCCCATTGATACTAATGTACAGACGCCAGCACATCCAGCTACCCCAATCTGACAAATTTTAGAAAGTCTGTGTTTAAAGAAAGCTCTACTTAGACTACGACGACTACGACATTTTAAGCTACTTGGCATAAAAAAAACGAATTTATCTAAAATTCGAGTTGGCGTAAATTGTTGGTGTCGATCTATTGAATCAGTTTTGGATTAGCTTTTTTTAACAAAAATTATTCCCTGAATTTAGATTTAAAAACACGTATTGCTATATTTTTAACTGAAATACCAAAGACCAATTTTCATACGTTTATTTAAAAAAAAAAAGAATTTCATACAAACTTACATTCCCTTTTAGACGCCCTTATGGGTGGAATTCTGACAAATACTGAATTAATTATTTTTAATTTAAATTCCAAATACATACCAATTTTCATTCGTTTTACTTAAAGAATGTCACATTTTTCATACAAACTTACATCCCTTATTTGACTCCCTTAGGGGTGGAATTCTCAAAAATCCTCAAATACATATTTTTAATTTTTGACTGAAATGCCAAATACCAATTTTCATGCGTTTAACTTTAAAATTTACACAGTTTTCAAACAAACTTACATCCAATTATTACATAATTAACAATAAATCCTATTACATAATCTGAATATGCTAATAAATCTAACCACAACCAATCTTTTTCTACAGGCTGTACCAGAGACAATTAGGGAGCTGAAGTTAACGTTATGGAATGCAGAGCTGTCGGGAGGCGTGGCTAACTTAACTGGTGCCTTAACCACTGGCTTCGAAATCCTACATCGGGTAATTATTTTTATTTATCAGGTCAAAAAGTATTCGGCATATTCAAATTTCAATATCAATTAAAGCACTAGACTGAAAAACATAAATTGTATACAATCTGATAATACCAGCCCTAAAATAAAATATAAAATGCCATGAAAATCGAACAAACTGTCAAGTAAAATGAATAGAAAGCTTGTAAATATCGGGTTTGCAAGAGGTTCATGTTTTTTATAGCGGCATACAATTTCAAAAAAAGATTCTAGATGGTTTAAAATTTATAGATAAGAAATACCTATAGTGGAAGTAAGTAGCATGTCTAAAAGATGATCAAATTGTTGTATACATACAATATTTCCATGTTGCTTCGACCATTTAGACAAATGCTCGAAGGTCTGTTGTCTAATATACATTTCTTTGTTATTATTATAATGCACCAATTTTGCATATAAATTTACAACGTAATTTAATGCTATTAAAGCTCTAAAGCGAGGTTTCATTTACGACCTAATGTTAAATATCGCTTCAAAGGATTGGAATTAATCCCTGCCACCAAACTACCTTTATGCAGGATGCCGGGAACTAAAGTCGCGCACAATGAAAAGGCTTTAAGCTTTGAGGCTCAGACAGGTGCCGGGACTTGAATCACGAAGAGAATTTAATCAGAAAGTTGAAAAAGTAGATTTTACTTTATCTTCTGAGTAAAGTAGGATTTGCCGTGTGGTGACGGCGGTTAATATCAGAATATCATCACCCCATCTCATCCAGTGGGGGGCGTTGAAGTCAATCCGAGGGAATATCTACCAGAGGACGGGCAACAGCTTCTTTCTGTGTACTATGACCATATTACTGCGATCGCCAACCCGTCTGCCAAGCGTGGCGATTATGACATATCCCCCCAAGATTATTCTTGGGGGAGGCTTGTCCAACAGTGCACTTCTTTCAGCTGTAATTATTGATTGAAAGTAGGTTAATCGTATATTAATTCAATTTTCAGTACAACCGAACTGGTCAAGGTTGTCAATGCAACCAGGCGATCGCGGTGATCGGTGCAGGTGGCGGCGCGGGTGGAGTCAAAGGCGTGTTTCGTACGTGGAACTGGCCGCACATGCCAGTGCGCATCTTCACGTACCGTGTAGGAGGTGATGCCGCTGCTGGTCATAATATGAAGGACATGGCGTGCACCAATAAAGGTACATACTTAATTATAAAGTTCACTAATTAATACTAGTCATAAGACTATAAGGAATTTATAGTAATGAAAATATAAAACGTAATTTAAAATAGAGTTATCTATATTTTGATTAATACTAAATATACCTTGCTAGACTCTGAACGCAGAATATCGTTTTTCACGGCTCATACAACAGTATTCAAAGATACTTTTGCATAAAATAATTAATAAAATAAAAAATATTTTATTCACGTAGACTTTAAAAAAGCGCTTGTAAATAGTCAGAACATGTTTGTAGTAATATAGTTGTGTACATTATTATTTCTAGTAACATAGATATTTAGGTACATATTGTATGAAAACATTTATAAAATTTATTTTATTATAGCAATGATATTTAGCTAGCTCGTATCAAGTTATTGTCAAGAAATTATGTTTAATAATCTAGTTGAAGTCTAATATTTTTACTACATATTGTCATACTTTTACTCTTACAATACGACGCGAGGCGTAAGCTGGAGATGAATCAGACGTAGAACCAATTGATGGGAGTCTGACATATCGCTAACTTTAGAGAGACTGCTGCTAAAGAGATTTATTTTGCCAGAGAAATCCTAATATCATAATTCGCCTTCGTGATTCGAAACCAAAACGTCATTCTCTGTGATTGAATACAACAAACAAAGCAGCAGGTACTATACTAAAGATATACTCGTAGTAGATAACACAAATAACAAAAACGATAACCTTTTTGTATTTTATTATTACAAGCGCAAGCCTATTCATTAAAAGACATTTTAAATAGTCAAATGATGAACTAGTTCTTATATTCTGAGTTAAAAGTAGAACTGTATTAGTTCTACTTCTCTTTTATCATAAAAATAATGTGAGCCGTCACGGGACGCCTGGCAGATGTGAAACATCGACATTATTTTGTAAAAATAATATGCAGTAGTCGAAGTCGAAGTCGAAGTATAAGTCGCAGTCGAAGTCGAAGTCGAAGTATAAGTCGCAGTCGAAGTCGAAGTCGATGTCGAAGTATATATAAGTCGTAGTCGAAGTCGACGTATAAGTCGCAATCGAAGTCGAAGTATAAGTCGCAGTCGAAGTCGAAGTATAAGTCGCAGTCGAAGTCAAGTCCAAGTAGAAGTCGAAGTCGAAAAGAACATATTGTGATAGGAACCAAAAAAAAAAAAAGAAAGAAAAACTACTGCATGCGTCGCCACGCCAGAAATCTGTTTTACGTGCGGCTATAGATGTTTCCCATCAACAAGTTCATGATTTGTTAATGAAATCTATCTTTAAATGTTACGAGGGTGGATAAAAATAGATTTATTGATCACTATATAATGATTCTTCTGAAAAGTCTAAAATAATTGGTGAACCGTCTAAAGGTTGCTTATGTGCTATAGATGGTTTAAAACTATTAACAGGTTTCTACGTGACAATAAACGAGCACTCAGAGATCAAATCGAAGGTACTGCACATCGTGGAGGTGTTGGCGCGACCTCTCGTCATGTACCAAACTGTGCACCCGGTACACTGGAGCCCTGTCTACATCGGCGGAAGGGTTCGTATTCTTACTATTTTTTAAACTATAAAAATGCTGCCCCGTTATAGTCTCCCCTATTTATTTATCGAGCCACCGAGGAAACCTCTGACATAACTCAACAACGGTTGTCTAATCATTACCGCCTGGGCCGACAGCCTAACGTGTCCTCCGAAGACGAAACTGCGAAATTAAACCGCTTTGGCGGTAATCTTTCTATATACTGACTAGTGAGAATTACTGGCTATGAGTATGAGTATGAGTATGAGTATATAGACAAGTGTTCCTAACAAGGAGCTTTTAATATTTTGTATTTTAACATACATTTACAGGTACATCTGATCCCAAACTAAGCAGAGCTTGTACTATCGCAACCAGATAACTGATATACTACATATCTTTTAAAAAGTACATACTTATGTAGATTATTACACCCGTTTTCATGCACTCAAATATCTGTCCTGACCTGCGCCGTGAAAGGCAATCTATTAACCACGTCAACCCGCCTGTCATAAATCAAAACTCAAAGGCATATAAGATTTTAGTTTGACAAGAGCAATGATAGGGGGTGGGTCTTGGCTAGCCATTTAGTAAACGGTCTTTGAACTATAAGGCTATCCTGACAGCGTTAACAAATCTGGCACACAACTACGATCAAGACTTTCCCAAAGTAACAATAAATTAAATATTTGTTTACAGAGTAGCAGCCTTTCTGACGACGGGATGGGTCAGCTCATGTCTTCTGTCACCGTACCCATCTTTGATAGACGAAACCATACGGTAAGTTTAAGTTTCAATCGGACGTCTCAAATGATTTGCTCTCAGAGGACGAAATTGAATAAAGTAAACTTTTTTTCAGCAAAGAGAGGCAAACTTACTTGGTGTGGTTGGGACAGATGTTCCTATCGATCAAATAAAGAAGCTCGTATCACCATATAAGGTAATAAAACAATTGCTCATAAGACTATTTCGGCTGCCACACATAAACTTAGTTTTAGTTAAAAAACATATTCATTATTTTAACTGACTACTAGGATTGGGCAGTAATGACGGGAGTAGTCTCAATGGTATTGCATCCTCACCTTGCGGATCCGACATAAGCCCTATTTGCGTCATCCATAGTTTTATTCACGAACACTGCGAACATCATATTCAGAAAAGACGTAAAAAAAAGTATGGTCAACAAGCCCGCAATGATAAAAGCAATTCCTTCCAAGAGAAAGGGATGATAAATCTCGCTAGATAAGTCAAAAAACTACATAATTCAACTAGACATAGACTAGTTTTAAAGTTGTAGTGAATTCCATGAAACTTAAGCGGTTATTTTTTTTAAATATAAGAAAAATAACTACATCCATTTTTGGAAGAGCTACCATTTATTGTCCAAGCGTCCATAGCAAATCTTATCACACATGACGCATAATAATTACATGTATGTATCACTTCTACTGAAGAGCCCGAATATACGGCGACTACAGACATACAAAAAATCCACAGACAAAAGGAGACCACAGACATACAAAGACCAGAGACAAACGGACACCACAGACGGACAGAGACCAGACATTCTATCTATCTCATGTTAATAAAGTCTTAACATTATTATTTCTATTCGCAGTTGGGTGTCAACGGTTATTCGTTTATGGTGGACAACAACGGGCATGTGTTGTATCATCCGGATCTAAGGCCGCTGGTAAGTAAAAGTATTTTCAATTTGTGTTTGCTGAAATGTTTAATAAAGAAATTGTACTAACGTTCTTTATTATTTTGTTATCAGCACACGAACGAGGAAGTAAGTACCGAGTACAAAAATCATCAGCAATTCATATTCAGTCCTTTAATATAATAATCCAAATTTTAACACAACTTAATTGGTTTACTAAAATTCTGAAAAGAATATGTATAACAATTTTGATTAAAGTCACTTGAAATTTTCATATATAAATAATATATAAATGAAATATGATGATAGCACATCAAATTTACCCGGGCGTGGCTGAAAATGTTAGTCGCTACTAGAAAAGAGGTTAGTTTTGTTTATAACTGCGACCATACAACGCAAGGAACAAATTTATTTTAGCGACCGGACTATTTCTATGCACATTCCTAGCTAGGTATAAGATTGCTCATTTGTATCATAGTCAACTGACTCAGTGTAAATATGCGGCACGTTTAAACTTAAACCAAGTCTGTACGATAAACAATTGCTAAGTAATCTAGACAATTATACATAATTGCAGAATCAATGTGTTGTGTGTCGTCTTTCAACATCTTATTGTTTTAACTTATTCTAAATTATTTGTAGTACACGGAAACACTTCGACCTCTGTACTCCAGTGTCGATATAACCGACGTGGAGCTGTTGGTAGACTCTGACGACAACTCTAGGGTCAATCTTACCTCGCTACTGCTCGACGTAAGTATCGCAGCATTCTTATCGCACGTTTTATTTTTCTTTTACTCGTAAGTACTAACGACTTTCGATCTACTGTCAGTATCCATGGAACAGACCTGCGTTGCGTCTGTTAGACTGAACCGCTCGTTACATGATTTCGGTCTCGTCAGTAACTCTTAAGTTGTTGTACCTTAAAAAAATATATGAAATACAGGATTGCACATTTTCATCGAATTTCGCATCTTTCTAAATAAGTCAAATAAATGTTCATGACTCAGATGATTTTTTATGGTCTAAATTCTCAGTGAAAAAAAATTACATGATATTTATCGAAACCACCCTATGCACTACGTGTGATGGATGAGATTTGGCTTGACTTGACGTAATTAATGGATTCACCCTAAATGCTCTTCCAACTCCTATTTATGATAAAATTGTACTTTCAGCTCCGACACGATATGATAGAACAGCGTGAAGGGGAAACGGAGATCGCTGTGAAGGTACAATACGACAACATGCGGCGCGTGGCGACGAGGAGACAACGATACTTCTACAGCCAAGTGGATGGCACACCATTCTCATTAGCCGCCGTGCTACCCGACGGGTACGGCATGTACGAACTACAGGCAGAGCAGGAGGTCAAGCATAGCCCTATTAATGGTGAGCAAGCTAATGTTCTATTCACAGTACTATGTGTGCCTTTTGTTCAATATAATACCAGTTCCAGTCATTTAAGGTATATTACGTAGTACAACATCCAAATTGGTTATTTCTGCAAGGTTGTAACTAATACAACTAGGTTCGTCGGAAAAGGATATAAAATATTGACTATACTTTGAAGAACTTTATTTATCCTAAAACACGATTTTGCTGATTTACCTACATCATCATATCAGCCGAAAGACGCCCATAACTGGACAGAGGCCTCCCCAAAAATATCCACAATTGCCGGTCTTGCGCTATCCCATTCAGCGACTTCCAACGACTGATTGTGGGCCAGTGCCCACTGGAAGGTTATAAGTTGCGGGCGACGACGCCTGAGCCTTAGTGAAATCGCACTATACCTACTTAATACTTTATATTATGTAACTTTTTGTATTTATTTTAGGTATAACTTAAGTCGAATTGTGTGTTTTGTAAGGTAGTAAATAAATATGTAAATTATTGGTGTCTTGGTTTTATTTGTCTGTCTGAGTACATGTTTGAAAAATAATGTTGTGCTATGATTCATGCAGTCACGGAATACTTCAAGGGCGACACCTGGAAGGTCCATCCAGACTGGTAAGGCTCGTCTAATATTCTAAGATTTTACTCCAATAACATGAGTAGGTAGATGTTTCAATTTTAATTTTATGTGTTTTACATATTGGGTAAATGAGATTTCAATTAATTTTCTTTTCAATATTAATATCAGATTATTAAATGGAACAAGTTTTATGTATAAAATTGATAGAAAACGGACTGTTATTTTTTTTTAACCTTAACTATTGTAATTTTGGGGTCAGTAACGATTCCCTGCTACATCAGAATTTCTCGTGGTTTTAGAAATGAAACTCATGAACTTTACTCACTAACCCACTATCGATACTTTATTGAGTTTCCTTTTGGAATAAATTCACTCTAGAAAACCTTAGCCTTAAGATATCAATCGTGAATTAATCAAAAGTCCAACGCTCGTATTTAGAGCTGGAACTCATATCGTAGATGTGCTTTAGTAGCTATTTTTGTGGCAATAAAAATGGAACGAAGGAGTAGTGTTTATATGCTATAATAAAAATCTGTACGATCAAACAATTGGATTCACGAATTTACTCCTCTAAGCTCCAGATGAGTACAATATTTTATATAAACAGCGTTCTTCGCTCTACTAAAAGCATGTATAACTGGCGCAATACGTTTGACTTATAAATAAGCAGATATTATTATTGTGTTAATAACCGTCACCAGCCTAGTTGGTAGTGCTCCTGTCTACGAAGCTGGTGGTCCTGGGTTCGAATCCCGGTAAGTGCAAATGTTTGTGTGATGAGCACGAATATTTGTTTCTGAGTCATGGATGTTTTCTATGTATATAAGTATATATCTATCTATATAAGTATTTATATCGTCGCCTGGTACCCATAGTACAAGCTTTGCTTAGTTTGGGGCTAGGATGATCTGTGTAACATTGTCGCTTTAAAAAAAAAAATAAAAAAAAAATAACGTTATAATGTTATACATATGCAAGTACTCCGGAGCTTGTCAGGTAGAAGGATCAACCAGTGTCAGTGATTTATGTTTTTGAACCCCCGACGCAAATAGAGGAGTGGTATAAGTTTGACGTTGATGTCTGTTTGTCTGTGTGTGTCTGTCTGTGGCGTTGTAGCTCTTAAACGATGGAGCGATTACGATGCGGTTTTTTCATTTGAAAACCAGTTACTTTGCGGTGATCCTTAGCTAGGTTTGGTTAACATCGTGCCAGCAGTGTAAGAGTATCAGCTCTTTTATAAAATGATGAAATTATAGTGGAAGTCGAGGGCTTTCTAACGGTTTGGTTATTATGATCACATTTGTAGCAGTGCAAGTACTATATAGCTACATATTTGTAAATATATATCTGTTCTGCTCCGACAGGGTTTACTGCGAGTACGCGTCGACATCAGAACAGACCTTCAACTCTCCTGAAGAACAGTTAGTTCACTTTCTGTCCCGCGCAGGAAGGCCTGGGTGGAAATGGATGTCATTGCGACCTCGCGCCTTGACGCTGCACAACGCGCACAAGAAGCAAGATAGAGACTCTTATTATTGTAAGTGTCAAGATACTTACTTGCACGTGTCGCGCAGTGGCTAAGACAGTCGCCTCGCCGCTTCGTGTCGCAGGTTCGAGTCCCGCGCCGGACAACTATTTGTGTGACCCATAAATAGTTGTTCTGAGTCTGGATGTAATTTGTGTCCGTCTGTTATATGTTTGTAGAGTACCCTGCGACATAGGGATGAATATCCCTAATGCGGGCGTCATCTAAATAAATTATATTCTGAATTTAATAAATTATTATTATTATTATTATTATTATTATCTTAAAAAAAAAGATATGGTATGTATGGTATCAATTAACGTCGCGAAAACGAATGATGACGAACAGATCTGCTTGTCCACCACGAGTTCATGTAATTTACTTCCTCGATGATACTTGCAGTTTTCTCCAGTACTAGCACCGCCCCTAGCGGAAACTTCAATGAACTTAAAATATACTTATTACTTTATACTTAAAACGGTTTATTTCATCTAGGAAGTAAACTATATCGAGTTGTGGTAGAGGTATCGGTTGTTATTTGGAATGGTTATACCCTAAAAACAAGGCCAGTTACCTATAAATTCCTAAAAGCATATTCCATAAAGCTGTGACCCACAGCAATGTTGCAATAATGATATCCTTATGGGAGCCTTTAAAATCCCTATAAACAATAGAGAGAGATAGAGAGATGAGACTGCACGTGTAGTGCAGCTGTTGAGACAGTCTCCTTGCCAGTTCCTATCTCTAATTTAATATATAAGCGAGCTAAAATTAGCTTACGCAACTACACTCGCCGTAAGGATAAATTATCGTTGGTGGGTAGAATACTAACAAATTCATCAACATCGACTATGTTATTGGCAATTATTAATCAGCTCCCTCAGAGCATACTAAATGCCCCTCAGAGCATAAAAAATTGGATTAGGGAAACTCTCGTGGGTTGCAAGTCCCGAGCGCGCGATCTACATTTATTTTTTATTTAAAGTAGTATTGTATGTTCCTTCATTTATTTGTAATCTAATCAGTTTTTTACTAAAAGTTTGGCATATTTTTAAAATTTGTATTTGCTTTTGACATGAATACCTATAATCGACATTTTTGACATGTAATTCATATTACCAATTAATTATTAATGACTATTTGACTATAATTCAGAACTAGAAACAGTAGATCAAAGTATAAAAAGTACCTGGCTCACATAAAGCTCCAATATTAAACATAAACATGCAATTTTATTGCTCATATACTTTTTAATATTTTCAGGTGATAAAACTTTAGTGCAATCATTGATCAGGGACGCCATGGTAATAAAAGAATTGGACGCACACACAGGACACGCTAGTCATCACTCCCAGTAAGTAACATTTTAATTACAGCATGCTTACTTGCACTATGGATAAGTTCAATATTTACAACAAAGAGTAAATAACAACAAAAAAAAAACCTCATTATTTAAATAGAGTTATGCCTGTATTAAGAATATGAAACACAGATCGGAAGCTGCGTTTTAAACTTGGGCAGCTGGTTGAGAAATGTACGAATAAGCTTTTCTATTTTTATGATAGCACAGTTCATTTACGGGCATTCACGAGTTACAGTTTAAGACTGAGTTTAGGTATTTAATGATACCTCAGTTGGTTTAGCGCTGAAGTGCTTAATACGTGCCCAAGCGTTTTGAACACGACTAAATAAATACTCTATATGAATGAAATCAGCAATTAAAAATGTCATTGCCATACATTGTCTGCACGTATGGCGCAGTAGTTAAGGTAATACCCTCGCTACTACAGCGCCCTCGTTTTTTGGGTTCGATACCCGCACAGGACAAACGTTTGTGGGTATTAATAGCTGTTATGAGTTGAGTGTGCTTTGTGTTCGTGAATTGCACGTTTATAACGTGCCCTGCAATACATGGATTTGATGGTATCCGAATCTTATTTATAGTCAATAATATATAATTGATATCATTCGCGATAATAGCTCACAATCGCCAACATCAAACTAACTACCGCTGTATGCTCTTAAGGCGACGCATTAAAAATGCACATATGTAAATACATGACTGCATATTATACATAATAATATGTAAATCCGCGCACGAACTAATTCGTATCGAAGGGTCAATCACTCCAAAGTCTTTCCTTTGTGAAAGACTTTTACAAATACTATTAAATCTTATAAACAGAGTTATCTATTAGTATATATAGTACAGTTAGAATTATCTATTCTCAATATATAGAGACTTAATTCGTTCTCCTTACACTTAAATAAATCTTATAAATTCTTTGTTTTAAAGAGCAGTTTTGACATATCTCAATCTGTTATAAAAGTTAACAATCATGTTATTCTATAACTAATACTGTGTCAATGACCTGGAAAGTAAAATATATAAATAACAGTTCCGAACGATTAATAATTGCTGATAAATCTAATTGAGTACAGATAATTGTAAGTAATAGGCCCGTATTTCGATGTGCGTCTTAAACGCACATCGAAATACGGGCCTATTACTTACAATTACATATATATTTTTTAAAGCACTTTTAAGTTATTTTTATGTTGATGAATAATTTGTTTGTGTTTGTCACACAAATAGCCCGATAGCGACTTTAATGGACCTCCTAACAAGGTAACTTAACACTTCGTAGCGTTATCAAAGTACCGATAGAAATAAAGGTTGGACATCGTAAACTGCTAAGACTATAACTTGTACTGACGACACATAATCACGTTGGCTATTGGTTTTTGTGAGAAACTGTACGTGGTGTTGTATAAAACGAACTTGTTCTTGATATGCACAGCTATATGTGAATATTTACTTTGTTATATCTTCGTCTAAGCTAAATATGGACGCATATCTGTTACTGTTAATACATACATATAGGTAGAATTTTAATAATACCTGTATCAATCCATATCTGTGGTCAGTCGAAGCATTAACTATCTATATATTCGCTGCAATGATGTAATATAAATTGTTTAAAACAGCGTTCACGTTTAGATTGGACGAACTAATTAAGTAAAAAGATGAGGGGAACCGTATTAGATAACTTTAACAGTATATTATAATGAGTCGTGTTAAATTGTTAATACGTGTCATCTACTGTTGGAGTAATTATATTATGAGGAATACATATACGTAGTACGGGTGTGGTGTTTTAAAATAATATTTGACTACCAACAAAAAATGCTACTCATTAAAAAATATAAAAATATGTTATAACGCTAAGTATTTCTTTAAGTGGTAATTGTTTAATATCTTCAGGTAGTGCATTGAATATAATCTTATTGCAATAAAATTTACATATATCTTATTTTTATCCGCTCTTAAATTTATACAACCCATAATATAGAAGTGACATTAGAATTACTGGCATATTAGGATCATTTTTAAGAAAAATAAATTAACAACATTGAAATTTTGTCATTATAATGTGAGTAAAGATCCGAATGGTTTGCCAATTAAGCTACAGATTAAGCTATGGATAGTTCAAATACGGAATTCCTGCCTTGGATCTCATACGACTAAATAAACACGCTGTTTAAACATGATAATAGCTTTTTTGTTACACGCAGTCACTTCTGTATTACTTATTAAAAAATATTGTGTTATTTATTTTAAAATATCATAAGTTTCCATTCGCACTTAAATTTATACAACTCATAATAAAGAAGTCTGAGTGACATAAGAATTACTGGCATATTATGATATTATTATTAAGGAAAATAAATTTAGAACACCTACACGATTTGAAATTTTGCATTATGTGAGTAATGTCCCGAATGGTTTTCCAATTAAGCTACAGATTAAATTATGGAACATTTGTGAATATTTCATATTAGGAATTCCTATATATCTTATACGACTAAATAAGCACGCTGTTTGAAAATGGTAACGGCTCTTTTGCTACACGCAATTATAAGCGTCACTTCTGTGTAATTTATTACTATGAAACATGCGAGTTACTCTGTTTTTTGAGCACAGAGAGTTCCCCTGATCTTAGTTCTATTTAAAATTTCAAAATATACTGTCTCTTATCTAGCTCCCAGGAATCAGGTAATCTAACTAATGAAAAATAATTTATCTTTTGTGAAATTTAGCCAGCACGGATTTTTATAAATAATTTTTAACTGTTTTGTGCCACTTTCAGAAATAGTGTAGGAAACGAAACGAACTATTATTATATTAATTAATAAATTACTGGATTTTAAGAACTTAACTCACTTCCTAACAGACGTTACTGAAGGAACTTGACTTGTCTATGAAATTGAAAAATGTAGCCTTTTGTATGGAAAGTGATAAAAATATTGGGTCTTTATTTAGTTTAAATTATGGGTGCATAGCGCTCCTAAAGTCACGACCTTGTTGTTGTTTATTGCGATACCTTGTATAAGAGACAGCCTAGTCGATTGACACATTACTTAAGCAAGGAGAGATCCCCTTACGTACTCAATGAATGTATCACTGTATAGTTTAACATTTATTTTTTCTTATATCCAAAAAATTAACTGTAAGCATAGCAAATGAACAATTAAAAAAAAAAATACGTCAAGGAAAGATTATTAGTTTTCACAGACCAACATTATTTTACCAGGTTTCGCTTCGTTTCCTGGACTTTTGGATTAATAATTAAATTGAGGAAGAACTAAAGATAGTACCTACAGATAACACAAATGCAGTTCGTTATCATATAATATAATGAATCATTATAATAAGTATATTATAATTATTATGATGATTCAAATACGAGAACGTATTTTTAGATATCTAGCTTAATATTCCTCAATTTAAATCACAGGATAATAGTTTTAAAAGTAGATACCTTATTTATAATAACGCTATACATATATGAGTAGGTATATATAACTAGGTGATACGGTACCCTGTATTACCTATCTGTTTCTATTTGGCCCTAAACTAAATTATAAAATGTGCTAAAAGCGAGTCGGAGCTGGTTCAAATAAAACAAGATAATAGACATGTATGTGTAATACAGATTTTATGATTCTATGCGATACTGACATAACATATTTTAATAATTTTTCTGACATCTTTAGTTTTGGCGCGAAATACTGATGGAAATCTGTAGAAAAGTTTATATTTTTCAAATATAAAATCAGTTAAAAATAATAATTATTATAACTCGCACAGATTCTATGAATTATTGAAATAAATCTTCCTTGAAGGGTCCTGCCTTTCTTGTAATCGTACTTATATGAACCACCTTTTTGCATGCACGAAAGGCATCGAATCCTCGGCGCGCAATTCCGACTCGCAATTGACTTCTGTCTTGTATTTTCCTAACATACGACTATACAATAGAATCAGTACAATGTGTTTAACTAAATTTGTCTTTACAGACAAGGCCGGTTCCACAAGTTCGTGGTAGCTCTGTCCTTCATCGCAACTCGCAGTGGACTTCTGAAATGGACGGAAAACATAAATAGCTCCAGAAGTGGTGACTCGGCAGAAACGTAAGTTTTTCATTATACTCAAAATATATAGAAAAGTATGTAAGCAACCAAATCCTGAAATCTGTTTCGGCCTGAAACCCATTTGTTTTACACATGAACTCGTAAAAATACATGGAATATTTAAGATTCGAATTAAATAATGGCACTGCCTATTAACAACGTGTACCTAATTCCGCATTAAAACTTGTGATTCGTTTAAAATACTGCCCAAAGATTATATCAATATTGTCTTACAGCCACTTCAGCGAAAAGTATGCCCGAGCGTTTGACTCTGAATGGTACCGGCGCGCGGTTGAACACCACGCCATAGAGCCAGAGAGTTTTGTTTTCTCCGTCCCATTTCGAGATGGGTCCGAAGCTGAGGACCTGAGTGGGCGCCCACCACTTGTACTAGCGACACATGCAGTCTTCGTGGAATCCAGAGGGCATAGAGCCCCAGCTGCTGTGGTTGGACTACATTTCCAATTGGAATCTCTTACGAGACATTTCTTGAACGTTACGTCAGCTGTAAGTACACTGTGCCTAAACTTAAACTCAGCAAACAAAGCAATTTATGCATGTAAAACATGCGTAAATTGCTTCTTCCGTCCTTTTCTGCCCCGTACTGTTGCCCCTAGTGTAGCAACCTAGTTAACCCTTGGTCCTTACTCTTCACACACTAGTCAGACAGTTACATTGTTATTTCATTGATGTGCTAATATTATTGTGCCAACATTGAAGTATTTCTGAACCTAAAGCTGTTAATCTTTTTACAAACTTCTTAATAGGTTTGTCTACCGGCCTAAATAATAATATAATATTTTAGGGAAAACTTTAGTCTTTCACGAAAGGAATTGTACAAATTGAGTTTTATTGGTTTTTCAACGTCAATTGTATTATTAATATCTATTTCAAATTATTTAGACATCAAATTTATAATGAGTAAACACCTTTTCTAGGTTTACTAATGTTATTTTGTGCGAAACAAAATCGATTGCTTTTGATTCCTCAAAAATAATGCTGTATTATTATCTTTATCAACATTCATAACAACAAGTTTTAACAGTTCAAGCATTACCAATGTCGTTGACTTGCATTTTTGAGATCCGTAACCATATACTTCTGTAAATAACCGATAAGTCATTGGATCAAACTACTACTTCTGCCTCGCTAATCGGTGCATACTGTGTAAATGGGCACCTGGGTGCGATTCCCGAGTTTAACCAAACAAGTCAAATAAAGATTTGTCTGGTAAAAGATAGAGGTAAAATCTCATTAGCAACTCGAAATCAAGAATTGGCATAAAAGGGATTGGTCCTGAGCCTGATTTGTCCCTGATTGCTTTTTTAAAATAACAATATCCTGTGACATTATTCACACACGGCCATATTTAATTTTACAGTGCACAGTCGGAACAGTATGCAAGAAGACCTGCGCTGGCGATGAGTTAGATTGTTACATTTTAGATGACAACGGATTTATCATTCTCTCTGAGGATGTGTCGCAAACGGGTCGATTCTTCGGTCAAGTTGACGGTACTATCATGGATTCACTGGTGCAAGATCGGATATACAAGAAAGTGGTAGTACACGACCACCAAGGCAGATGCCCAGACTCCAGGAATCCATTCAGTGGGGACGGTCACAAGCTCTCGGTAATTACTTCTATTTTAAATCCGATTATTTTTTGAGAATACGTTAAAGATGAAGTTTTGCAACTATTGTGTCTATTGCAGCCTTTGAAACCTCTTTCCTGGCTTGGAGGCTACCTGACCAACCTTCTAGTGATGTGGTTCCCGTTATGGGACTCGGTGAGAGCTCGTTCTAGACGGTTCACCGAAGACGAAGTCGGTAAGCAAGGTCATAAAAGTTGATAGGATAGCAAATTCTTTAATATGTACTTAATACACATGGATACTCACTGCAATTATACAATTTTAGCCGATTACGAGGACTACGAAAATGAGGATATGGAGAACGATGACGATCACGACCGGGACCGTGGCACCTACGAGATTATTCTTGATGGAAACGGGGAGAGTAGCCATGAGGGGCGCGCGCCGCACGTGCCGCCGCCCCCGCCCTCAGGCGGCGCGGGGGGTGGGGGGCGTGGAGGCGGGTCGGGGGGGCCGGCACCGCCACGCGAAGCGGCGCGCTCAGCTGCCGTGCGCCCGTGCGACACCAGCGCTGAACTCTTCACCCTACAGTCCTCCCGTCTCAATACAGCACAGCCTCTCAAAGGCAAGCTCACTAACTGCCACAACTCGGGCTGTGAAAGGTGAGGAATTTAATATTTCTTAGTAGGTACCGCCATTGTTCGAATCAAATGTCATTCGAGAACTTATGGGTCAAAATATGTAGGGTTACTATAAGTTGCAAAACAACATCTTTGGCAATTAATCTGATATTTAGCAAAAGTAAGTAGCATTTTTTCAAATGTTAATCTGCAAATCTGCAAATATTTTTTACAAAAATTTACACCTTATAATTTTACGAATAAAAACTAACCTATGACAAGGGTCGATACATAAGTTCTGTTTGATAGTAGGTATACGATCTAAATCTGATCGGGCTTTTAATAATATAATAAAAAGTATTATATAATAAGTCATAAACAAAAATATATATTGAAATCACATATACAAACATATAATAGCTGTAATTGTAGGTACTCAACATCCTCGAATCGAATAGTGACGTCGGTTACCGCTCCACCAACACTTCAAAAAACTTGGTTAGGTACATAGGTACATAATTTGACTTAATTTACTGTATATTTCTATATGATACAGAATACAGATTATACAATAATTATAATGTGTTTTCCATAAAACGAAATTCGATTCTAACATTAGGTAAACATCTCAAGTTTCTCGCTTCATGTTTAAAGGCCTCTACATTGTGAAGGAGTTTGATTGCCACGATTTCACACAGATACGTTACTAACATAAAACAGCCCTATATATGTGTGGGGCTGAAAGTCGTGACGTAAATTTGGTGTTGCACAGGCCATTCAGCGTGCAGAAGATCCCGCACAGCAACCTGATTCTGCTGGTGGTGGACACGCTGTGCCCGTGCGGCGCCAAGCGCCTGGACGTGCGCGCGCGGGAGGCGGGCGCGCGCGCCGCGTGCCGCCGCGCGCCGCGCCACCACCGCCGCCGCCCCGCGCACTGCGGCTCCTACCACCCGGAGGTACGCGTCACCAACAATACGAGACGAGAAACTTCCTCGCATGAGGTTTTGGCGCCAATGAAGAAACAAATAAATTAAGGCATTTTCTCAAAACTTGTGTAAATTATAGTTTTTGTGTGTAGATAAACGTCGATTTTTAGATATATAACGTCTTCGACAACATACACAATGGTAGGAAAGTGGCATATTATCGTGAATTGTGATTTTCCGTGTTGATTCCATAGAAGCTTCTAGTAAAGTCTGCACTACTTTACTGGAATAGGACTTTGTTTTGACTATGACGGACTTTACATGACTTTGACTAATTCGATATAGGTATATTATATAACAAAGATGCGGAATTTCTTCAATGGGTTACACGCTTTCATCCCTTAAGTTAAACTTTTGCTTGAGCCTTCTGCGTTCGTCAACTGCTTGGTATCTTCTAATTTTAAAATAATAGTACTAATTTAAAAATAATATTAGCTACGGTCCATTTTTTCTTACTTGTCTTATTTGGTAAACAAACACTACTCGGCACGAAAATCACTAGTTTCGTCATCAATCACGCACTTTTAGTTAGGTATGAACATCTTGATTGTTGGAAGAAACACATACTATATAAATAACACCAAAAACTGCTTCAAATTAACCATCCAAACACATTAATTCTCTTAAAATCAAAAAAATATCAGAATCCATTTTCACAGATTAATAATTATATTGGCAATTTGACATTTCAAAATGCTAATTTGTCTTCGGAACTTAGAGAAGGGAAAAGTGAATGAATGATTCTGACCAGTGTGAACTGTATAATTTTAATGTAAAAAACTGAATAATAAAGCAGAATGTTTATATATATATATATATATATATATATATATGTATTATATATTATATATATATATTTGAATTTCGCAATAAATGAACCACTTCAACATTTGAAGCGTCGCGCCATTGAGTAACCACGATATTTATATACGGAGACCTTTAATATCATTCACTCTTGACACTGCGAGTGTCAATTGTCGATTAAATCAACTACCACGAACCTATGTCCTCCTAGTACCGGTGGAAAGATTATTGCAATTTTTGGAATCATAAAAGTAATTCCGCGAAGTAAGAAGGCCCTTACCCCATTAACAACTCCTACATCATTGTGGTCGCCTAGTACTATCGAAAATGAATAAGTCCCTATCCGAATCTAACTTGAACGACCAAGCAATGAGTGAACATAATGTTACACCCCCAAACTTTGTCTCTAATCGTGCTAAAAAGAGGAAAGAAGAGCATAGTCCTGCAGACCTAAGACTCTCGTCCCCCAGCGCTGTCTTACATGATTTTTACACATTCAAGGAAGAAATGCGGGGTATGTTTGCCTCCTTGCTTGCCGCTCAGCGACAGGAATTTAATAACATAAACCCCATGCTGATGAAAATTCAAGAAACTAATGCAAAGATTGAAACTTCTATTGAATACTTGCAACAGGAGAACGCCGAATTGAAAAAGAGGATTGAGAATTTGGACCAACAAAAGAAAGAGGATGCGAAGTATATTTTCATCCTTGAAGAGAAAATTGAGAACATGCAAAAAATCTACAGAAAAGCCAACATCGAAATTAAAAATGTACCAAAATTAGAAAAGGAGACCAAAGATGATCTGATAAAATATACTACCAGCCTATCCTCAACTGTCGGTGCAAGTATAATGAGGTCAGACATCAAAGACATATACAGAGTTCGTGTGCAAAAGGAAGTGTCTCTAATGCACCTGTCGTTGTGGAACTGACATCAACCTTGCTAAAATCCGATATATTGCAGAAATGTAAGGCCTTTAACAAAAGGAACAAAGAAAAACTTCGCGCAAAACACCTGGGATTTGTTGTGACCGAAGAAACCGCCATCTACGTCTCTGAGCAACTGACACCCAAGGCCTCTCGATTATATTTTCTCGCGCGGGATCTTATAAAATCCACTACATTTACCTTCTGTTGGACGGCCTACGGAAATGTATACGTTAAAAAGGACGAAATCTCTCCAACCATATCCATTACGAATGAAGCTCAAATCAAACAGCTTTTCAACACTGCATGACTAGTATTATTTTTAGTCTGTACTAATAATAGTGTCCATTTCTTGTGTATAATGATAATTCTTAACTGTACTTTTAATAGAGCCTACACTTTTTACATAATATTAACTATAGGCTGTACTTGTAACATTGCCTATATTTTTTGTATACGGGTATCACTATATCATGTTTTGAGTCATATTGAATACATTCCTAGCATAAACACACTCACCACGCTTTCCAGTATATTCAAAACCACTCGAACTCACTTCCAACCATTCACACATTATAATTCATACATATTAGCCCCACTTAAAACTAGCTTTACCTCTCACACTATTCGTTCTCACTTACTAATGCTAAAAATTTTACAAGTGACCACTCCCCCACAAAATGTAACTCATTGTGATCCTATAAAAACAAATGGCAGATAACCTCACAAACTTAAATGAATTGGACGGCATCGTGGTTGCAAAGTCGGTTACATGTGACATACAGGATTTAAATAAACATTTTAACTGTAACAAAAACGATCTTACATTAATCCAACAAAATATAAGAAGTATCTATTGTAACTTTGATAACTTTGAAGCCACTCTCTCGGAATTTAATTCAGAAATTGACGTTATAATACTCACCGAATGTCGCCTCAGTATAAACAAACCCGTCCCCACATTAATGAACTATATTCATCATACTACCACGTACAATTGTAATCAAAATGATGGGGTGGTTATATACGCCAAATCTAAACTAAATCCAGTTTTTATTGAACATAAACTGGATAACGCTACGTGTATACAGGTAAACATATGTGAGAGTACTATATTGGGAATATACCGGTCACCTTCACATCAGAACGCGTCGAATTTTATTAACTCACTGAATACGTTATTAGACACGATTAAACGCAACCGGAATATTATAATATCTGGTGATATAAATATTAACCTAGCTGTTAAAGACAACGAGTCATCGTATGAATACAGTAATCGGTCCTCTTACCTTAATGTGCTGTCCTCACATGGTCTTCTACCTGGACACATAATTCCCACGCGAGAAAATAGCTGTCTTGACCATTACATTTTAAAGATTGATAATACCAAGCTAACAGCCAGTATTGCAGTCTTAAACACATGCGTTACCGATCACGCCTCGGTCTTTATGAGCATATCTAAAATAAAAACTAAATACCGCTCTCCAACTATCAAGAACTTCACTGACTTTGAGTCAGCTGCTGAAAAGCTTATAAACAAAAATTTATCTAACTTATTATTAAGTGACGACCCTAACTTTGTGATCGAAAATTTGATTAATAAACTTAAAACATCTCTGGATGAGAGCGTTACGGTAAAGAGGATACCTTGCAAACAACGTATTATTAAGCCGTGGATCACCAGTGGTCTGTTACGCTGCAACAGAAACAGAAACAGAATGCAACTAAAATTAAGATCGGATCCGTATAATTTAATATTAAAAATAACATTCACTAGATACCGTAACTATTGCAATAAATTAATTAAAAAATTAAAACGTAAATACGAATCTGAACTATTAAGCACTAATATTAAAAACTCTAAAGCACTATGGAAATCTATCAAACAAATAACGCATCTTAATACATCCAAAATTGGAAGCCGTGAATTACTCTATACTCGAAGTACTACTTCAGAATCAATTAACAGGGCTAATATTTTTTTCGCTACTGTCGGCAAGCAACTCGCAGAGGGAATTCTCAGTGGATCTACGCAGCCAGTTGGTGGCATACAGTGTACTACAAAAACACATTTATCTTCTTTCGTACTTCTAGAGACTGACCCATGGGAAGTCGACACTGTGATATCGAGTTTAAAAACCGACAGTGCTCCGGGTTGGGACGGCATCCAGACTAAATTCATAAAAATGGTTAAACCCCTCGTTGTTCCCATAATAAGCCATCTTGCCAACCTCTGCTTCAGAACAGGCATATTCCCGAACTTGCTTAAGAAATCGATTGTTACACCCGTCTTTAAGAGTGGTGATAAAAGAGATATCAATAACTACCGACCTATATCAGTCTTGTCAGTTATCTCAAAAGTTATTGAAAGGCTAATCAACTCACGCCTAATTACTTATCTAGAAAAATTTAATATTCTATCCAGTTCACAGTTCGGATTCAGAAAAGAAAAATCCACAGAAGACGCCATCTCAGGATTGTCCACCTTGATAACTCGGCACTTAGACCGTGGAGAAAAATGTCTGACCGTCTTCTTGGATCTGAAAAAAGCTTTCGACACTGTTTCTGTCCCCACCCTAGTAAAAAAGATGGAGTCTATAGGTATTAGGGGTATGCCACTAAAACTCTTAACTGATTACCTACATAACCGTACCCAGAGCGTAAAAATTGACAGTTTCACTAGCTCGTACACTAAGATAGACTATGGCGTACCCCAGGGAAGCGTATTAGGCCCTACGTTATTCTTAATATACTTTAATGAATTAACTAATATCGAGGTTGAGAGAGGGCAAGTATTCTCATATGCGGATGACACTGCCATTGTATTTAATGGTACATCCTGGAGCTCTGTTTTTGAGGCTGCTGAGAATGGTCTCCACAAAATTGCAATCTGGCTTAAATCTGCCCTTCTTACGCTAAACGTTGCCAAAACGAAATACATCTGCTTTGCTATTAATAAGCGTACACTACCCCCCCCCCCCCCCCAAACTTCTCGTTGAGGATTCATTCCTGTGACTTCTCTAATACCGCGCAATGTGGGTGCAAAGAAATTGAAGGTGTAAAATCTACTAAATACCTTGGAGTCATCGTGGACCACCGTCTCTCCTGGCATGCTCAGATTGAGGCTATAAATAATAGGATCCGCAAACTCATTTGGGTTTTTAAAAAGCTAAGACATGTCGCCAGTCAAGATCTTCTAAAGCGTACTTATGTTGCATTGGCAGAATCAGTTATGAGTTATTCTATTCCCGTCTGGGGTGGTGCCACTAAAACAAAATTTCTGGAAGCAGAAAGAGCCCAGAGATGCTTAATAAAGACTATGTTCTTTAAACCATTTAGATTTCCTACTGACGAGCTTTATGAAACTTATAAATTATTGTCCCTTAGAAAACTTTATATTATCAACTCAGTACTAAGACTACATAAAACCTTACCATATGTATATAAAGCCCAAACAGGTAGAAGGAAGCCTAAAGTGGCCCCTTCTCCTCCCTGTAGAACTCTTTTTGCAAGGCGTCAATTTGAAGCCCACTCTGCCTACCTTTATAATAAGCTTCACAATAAATGTACAATACATAACCTTTTACTCCATGTATGTAAAAAAACAATTGTCCAAGAACTGGAACTGCTTGGGTACTGTGAAACTGAGAATTTATTATTTAAATACGAACTCTAGACTACCGTACTTACCGATACCAAGATACCACATCGGCTAGAAGTCCGCCAGACAGTATGGGGCAGATACACACACACTCACAAACACACTCACACACACACACACACACACACACACACACACACACACACACCATAGTAATAAGCTAGTTTACCAGTAGTTCGAATTATACCAGTTTTTTTCCTATCACTTTTATTGTATTGATCTTGTTTGTGATTGTAATTAAACCTAAAATAGTTTAATTAATTAATAGAATAGAAATAGAATGTACTAATAATCCTAGGGAGGAGCAGAGTCACCCAACACAAGCATTACTACATGCTTCCTGGGTGGTTCTAGCCACACTATGTTATATGCGAAATGTTAATGAAATAAACTATTTTATTATTTATTATTATATTATATATATCTCAAGTTATATGTGTGTATGGTAAGGTAAGGCATTATTTTTAAAACCTAAAGTTTTTGTTGTAACTGGTCGTAGACTAAAAGTATTATTTGAAAAGTGAAATTTTTTGACTTGACGGGATACGTCCTGTCATTCGTCTCGTCGCCTTGTTTTATGTTGTACGTTACGGGTGCTCTACTGCTCTCTGTGTGTGTTTGAAGTGTAACGATTTGGCTTTCTACTGGACTCTGCTGATTCTTTCTGTGATTTGGACGGTTTTATTCTTTAGACTGACGACCTTTGGCTATTCTTCAAAGACATCGATATTGCATACGACTGTGATTTTAGTGCAATTGTTTTGTTTAAACAAGGTAAGTAAATTAATCTTTTTTAATGTTATTTATTCATATTGGGAATTCTATAAACAATCCTGAATAACAATAATAATTGGATATCGGGTCAACGCCACCAAATTTGTCTCGGTAAATAACAGCGCAATTGAGACGTGAGCTCTTATTTTGTTTAGTTCGCTTGAAACACGGTTAATGTAAACACATTTCACAATGCCGTAATGTGGTTTCAAAAGTTGCAAAAATAGTTATTTAACCTTTGTCTTTTCATTTCTAAGTGACAGTTGTAATTGATTGCTTTTCTCGTTTTTTATGACGAATGATCGTATGTATAAGATAATATTTTGAAGATAAGTGACTTTATTACTAGGTGCCATGTTCCTAATTAGATAATATACTTAAGCTATGCAAGCATTATGGTTTGTGGATAAATAATTAAAGAAAATCGTGTTATCGAACATTTATTAGCTCAAGATGAAAATAAAATAATGGAATTATCTGCATTACAGGTTTGAAAAAAATTTGAGTAAAGTGGTACCTGGGTCGGTTATAGTACTAGACAATGCACCGTACCAATCCAGACTTGCAGAACGAGTGCCAAACATGAGTTGGCGGAAGGCAGATATACAAGCGTGGCTACAGGAGTAACATATCAATTTTGAAGAGAATGAGGTAAAAGCGCAACTTTTATCTAAATTTAACAAAAATCTATGTAATACAAAGTTGTGGATCAAATGGCGGCCCGCAAAAATGTTATCGTTTTACGCCTTCCGCCCTATCATTGCGAATTAAACCCAATTGAACTGATATGGGCGCAGTTAAAATCTTATGTTGGCAAAAATAACAAAACTTTTAAAATGGCTGAAGTCAAGGAGTTACTAAAAGAAGGCTTAAGCCAAATTGGTACGATGTCTTGGAATAATTGTATAAACCATATAAAAAAAGAAGAGGATAAAATGATGCAGCTTGACGGACTTTTAGATGCTGCTACAGATGCACCTACCCAGGGTTTCATTATACACCTGTCAGAATCGGAAGACTCCAGAAGTGAAGATACATGTAGTGAATCACATGAATAAATAAATTAAAAATAGTTTTGTTTTATTTTTTATATAGGCCAACGATATATTTCAGGAATTATTTCTGTGATTAAAATAATGTGTGATATTCTGGCAGCTTACTACAAAATTATCAACGCTAATTTATTCCCAGGGCCAGAACTAAAATTTTATTTGTCAGGAAATCCTACATTACTAATATCATTCGTTTACAGCTGTATGAGTTCGTTCAGTCCTTCATTCGATAATTTCCCAACTCTATCAATTGTCTTTGGTTACCAGTACGCCATATTTGTGTACTAAATAAGACAAGTAAAGAAAAATAGATTGTAACTGGAACTAGTAACTTGTTATTTATTTAAAGATTTATTTATTTAAGATATTAAAAAAACCGACCGCATTGACAGACAAGTTCAATTCAACTTATTTTAATATTGTATATGGCTAGTGTATGTTAATACCCAAGTGCAGAATAATTTTAACAGCGCTATAACGAACTCAAATGAATGATCAGGTTCCAAAAGATTTTTCTTATATGCTAAACATGAAATATATAGGTACTCTGAGGTTATACTACACTCGCATGATTCTGATAAAACCGTCATGTATAGTTAGTTTATAGTACTTATATTCCATCCATTTGCCTCCAAACCTTTAGAATTATTTTCTTTTGGTGCAAAAACCAGATATATTATTTTTCAATACTAACAATTTTGTTCAGTAGCATGCTCAGATTAAGCTAAATAACTATGCCAAAAAAAATTGGAAAGCCTAATTGGAGATTAGTCAAAAAATACAGACGGATAGTCAACCAAAAGTATTAAAAATGATTTCAAGTTATTAGTACCGGATGTACTTTCATAATTACAAACTATTAAGTAAAAACCTCTTATATTGACATTATAAACAGACAATTTCATTTCATTTACGTGTGTAAGTTGTATATTATTCCATGTTTGCTGTCTGTGGACAGGAAATCGAGATCCAATCGTGCGGTCGCGGCGGACGCCCGGCGGCAGCGCTGGCGCCGCTGCTGGCGCCCCTGCTGCTGTGGCTCGTCAGCACGTGACTGGCGCGCCCCTGGCCTACATAAACCTTTCAATCAACCAACCCCGGGGCCCATCGGTCCCGGATCGCCGTCGTACCAATGAAGCTTTCTAACCCCGTCATTTTCAGTCCTCCATTCGATTTTTTAACTGTCATCTCGTAGACTTCAGGAAAGCTTCAGAGTATGGCGTTCGTGTGTTCGACGAGAATGTAATAGTGTGCGTGGAGCGGGCCGCGCCGCGACGGGTTACCGTGTTTTGATCAATTTTACCGACTGAAGTTTTGGTCCGACCAAATGAACTTTTGATCTTGTTTTGAGACAGGATTATAGTCGAGTTAGGATACGATGATTATTATTGAAATATTTTCTCCTCTCTGTTAAGTTGGTACTTGCATATCGTAACCGATGCGGACACATACGATAAATAGGTAGGTAACGAATATCTTGTTAAATTTAAATCGAGATTATCACAAACTTGGAGATCTTATAAATTATAGCTAATGTTAATAGGTATTGAAAGATAATTAATGTATAATAATATCGTTTTAACTGTTTTAGAAAAATTTACCTATGTTGAGACCTAATTCGATTTATTTCTCGATAACTGTCATTCAAATTAATCGCAAACTTATTGAATAGTTGCATAGAAGTTGATGTAAATAAGAAAATAATTCGTTCGTAGATTTTCTTTGCTGAATTTATGTGTGCCTGTGTAATATATGAAGTCGTTGTATTGTTGAGGGGTCGGCGGGGCGCGGTCGTGTGTCAAGGGAATAACGGTAGGAATGTACTAAATTAAACTGGCACTCCCATCCACCAGTCGGTGCACGAACCATAATAATACCGAAAAAAAGAAGTAATTTTTTTTTGGAACATCTTCTCACCTTAAGTATTGTATCAATCTGGCTAAATCTAGGATAAAACTCATTCCAGAAAATGAATCGATTTCCCTGGAAACGCCTGCTAAATTTACATATCCCTACGGTGGAAGGGCATGGCAGTTTAAAGTGCATTGGTCAAGGGCGATACGCGACCCCGCAGATGTCTTAGTCTCTGACGGCTTTCCATTCCGGTCGTTAGTGATTTTCTTGCCTAATCTTCGAGTAATGTCTTAAAGAAACTGTAAACAGTTTCGTATTTTTATTGTAAATATTTTAAACTTAAATGGCCTATTACAATTTTAAGGTGTGTTGCTAATATATAGGTCGTTCGTATTCGACTTCTGCTGTCGTGAAGGAAAACTTCATCAAATCGATCTGTCACAATAACCATTAGCATATCGTGTTTTAGTTGGATCGTTTGGCAACGCAGTATAGTCGCCGGCATGAATCTTGAACGGTCGATAGAGATGAGAACTGTCCGCTTACTGTAGAGCGTTAGTTAAGGGGCTCCTTCAAATACATGTAGGTAGACATTGTTTTTACACGTTTACTAAATAGCAGTATTTTAAATCTGTATTTAGTACACGTTTACGTACACAATAATATATAAATATATAAAATACTGTAACGGTACATATATAATGCTTTATGACTACTACAAGTTCATGTAGTTTACTTCCTCGATGATACTTTCAGTTTTTTTCAGTACATTAAGTAGCACCTTCCCTAGTGGATACTTCAATGAACTTAAAATGTATATACCTACTAAAAAACGATAAGTTTCATCGATTAAGTAAACTTTATGGAATCGTGGTAGAGGTACTGTAGTATTTCATTATAAAAAATCAAATACTGACTGAGACACAAACAATACTATATCAAAAATTAAATTCGGGTACCAGCGTTGCCACAATTATGTACGATTATCGATCAATAATAAAAACCTGCCTTGGACCACAGTTTATAAAAAAAAATTGTAAATCTTTCCAGAGTTGGGAGATCTGATATAAATAAACGTTATCGTACTATGTGTCATCACAAGAGTGTTAAAATTGTACATCTGTAGAAGGGAAGAAGGAAAAATGAAGACGCGAAACGGTCAAGGTTATTTGCACACACAGCCCCTTAAGGTAAAATATATAATTGTATTTCTGCTGCAATAACGAATATTATTAATCATTGTCTAATTAATATTCACGATGATTATTAAGGAAATGATGAATTAAGATCAGCCATCAAGATTCATGCCGCATTGTATAGAGGCCTCGGACCGTCACATGACCGCGGGCGTTCCACTTTCATACGTAAACTTCAAATTTTGGAATATAAGAGAGTAAGCGTATTTACCTATTAACTTGTTTGTACCTAACCTAAATGTGAATGTTATATAGGAGTAAAGATCGGATCCACATACTTACATTAATAGAATTTTTATATATCATATATTGAATAGTCATAATAATTATACCTATACGAGTATACGGCTTGCTATTGTCCAATTTATTGCAATCTTTTGAAATAGTACAAAAGTAATCCTACCTACCTATACTCCTAAACCTATATATTCCTAATAACGATAGCAGACAGAGATTGAGTGCCAAACCACTGTATTACAATATGAGTTACACTCGACACGGATTAAGGTGTATTTACACTCGACACGGATTAAGGTGTTATTACACTCTACACCGATTAAGGTGTATTTCATACGACAGGCACAGTTCCGTCGGGCATAGTACCGGTAGTGCGCTGTACACCATCAGTCGCTTCAGTGATATTCAGTCATTTGAAAATTTTATTTATATTTCTCTTCCTTGTAATATTTTGAAAACATTATAATATTAAGAATGTGACATTGAATAAGATCTCAGCAAGTTTCTATTGCAGGACAATGATACTGTTATGTTGAGAGGTATTTACTTAAGTGATATCTTAATAATACCGTAAATTCTCGTTCAAAACCTTCGTTACTTCTATAATACGAAACCGTGTCTGAATTGTTCTAAAGGCAAAGAGAGCTTACATAATGCCTCAGGGCATTGTATTATGGTCTAAAGGAGGATTATTGTACTTGGCTGAAACACTTATAAAAATATTTAATAAATAATATTGGCCTTTAAATACAGATTTTAAACTGTAATATTATCTTATAAGCACTTAATTTTGACTAGCATCTTTATATTATCTTGTTTTTCTGTCAAATATTGCTCGGTACTAGTACCCTCACTGGATGTTTTTAAAAAGTCTTTATATATTTTTTTATTTTCATTGATACTGCGCCAGGCGGAACAGTGCCTGACAGAAAAGCATCGATGTACCTATGTAAATACACTTCTATATTGGAGAGCACCGCTACTGTTGTACCGTCATACGAACAGCCCTCACTACTAGAGCAGGACGAGGCGATGTGTCCAATATATCAAAGAAAATATAGAAATCCACTCATGTTTGATAGTAACGTGATATGATGAATGATTCATACATAAGCATCAAACGAATATTATAGATAAATGCTTGAGCAATAGGGCGGCATCCTTAGAAGCACATATCTGGGATTTAACCTTTTCAATGCGGCCTGATAAAATTAAAAATGGCTGCTCTGTACGGCTATAACGTAACAAAATCTGCATTTACGGACTGCCGATGAGATATGTTGTCTGAAAAAAACAATACAAATACATATATACCTACATGTATAAAGCAGTAAAAGCCTCTTAAGCTAACTGTTAACTTTGCTGGGCTGGTCCCGTTTGGGAGAGCGATTTTGTTTCTGTATGCCCCATATTGAATAAGTTTCTTTTCGACGAATTATCTCCGCATCAGTAACTGAAAGGACATATTGATGGACTAGACATATCCGCGATAACATTGAAAAGGTCAATCGACAGAGTCTGCATATGTGCCCACAGTCTGCTTACTATAAGAAATATCATCCGGGGTAAGCATATGGCCCCGCCCATAGCATCCACACCTTATCATGATACTGTCAAATGAGTGCAGTTACCCCGCATCGCACTTTCAGTAGAAAGGGCTTTCTAACACCGACAATAGTAATAGTATATAATAATGTATTGAGTGTTCGTATATAGTGTAAGCGCAGGACAATAGCAGGCCCGACGTCATCTCACGTTGATTGGTCACAGTAATCTCTTGGTATGTGTCTGGATACTCTAATGTTAATTTAAGTGAATTACCATAGCATTTTAGAACATCCAGTTTTTGTACGTCGCGTCGTATCTAAGCAATTTCTAACGATATTTATACCGCAAACTAATATATACAATTCTGTCACATACAAGACAGAAGTTAAAAGAAAATTATAGTAAATCAAAGTCGACATACTGTCACTTCTTGGCCTAAACCATCAACCGTTTTAGCTGTATTATTATAATGTTTGGGCGCATGGACCGACACTATTTTGGGAGATCAAGGGGTCTGTCTAATGGTTTAACTCCAAACCGGAAGATTTTTACGTCAAATATATTTTAACATTTCACGTATTTAAGATTTAGGAACCATGTAATTCGTGTTAAGGCTTAATGGTAATGAATAATGATAATAATTTGCAAAATACAATATTTACTTCGTAATATTACACACGCTGGATATTTGAAACAATACGTGTGAAAACGAGTTAATATCTCCCAGAGAACTGGCAGCAGCGTAGAGACGCTGCTGTGTAATCTGACCATCATACTGCAATCGCCAAGCCGTCTGCCAAGCGTGGCGATTATAGCATATCCCTCTAAATGATAAATACAAATCCATGGAAATCTGGAGGCCTTTGTCCAGCCGTGGACTTCAATCAGCTAGCATGATGATGACGATGATGTGTGACAAGTCCCAACTTCTTGACGGACAGACGCCTGGAACCGAGTATACACAACTCAGTGCATCACTCAGCAATAACGCGCTTAAGGACTTTTGCAGTAATCCCATTCGTGTTTAAATAGCTCGAATGGTAGAGAAACTAGGCGGTAAACGCTAGTAGATGACCCCCAGTTCCCTAAAAATGTGTCGGTCTACGCCAAACGATATATAGGCGCTGATTTTTGGATGTTCTAAAAGTCGAGGTAATGTTTCAACATACAGCTATGAGTAATGGGTGAGCGAGATTACTGTAACCAATGTGCATATCACGTCAACATATTATTCATATCGTACACTACATACTCAGATTCTATAACAATATCGTTGAAGGCGCTTTTGAGAAATTGTACATTTTGTATAAATAATACAGTAAGGAGTCGATTTAATGGCGTAGAAATTGTTTAAACTGGTGAGTGGCGAACGACTGGTAATGTATTGAAAGTGCTTCTAGTAAGCGTCGAGTCTTCCATAGCAGTCGGGCGCGGGGAGTGTTACTGTCTAAGTATTAAATGATAATAATAGTGTATACTTTATTATAGCATAGGCGAGCTCGCGGCAACTAACGTGTGCAGATATTTTTACTTGCACTTCGCGGGATTTAGTTCTATGTAACTATAGACACAAAACAAATACCTCGTTTAGTTATTCGAAATGTAATAGTTAGTCAGAGTTAGCGTTTATTTCGCCTTTAGTTCTCGGACATATCAATTCAGGCACCAAAAGACTATAGCGTAAGCAATTTTTTAATATTTTTTTCATTGTAATAATACAATAATGATGATGTAGATTATTTTAATAAGGTCTTTATCAATGTTTTTAGTGTCGCGTAAGTTTGCGCGCGAATAATAATCCCACATTGACAGGGTCCTCGTTAAAATACTTTGTCTAGTTTCGTACGCAATACTTTGCGTGAGGGTAATGTCTAATATCTTTGCCACCTTCACTGTATACCCCACTATTGTAAGTATACTTCTAATATAAAATCAAAATTCTTGTTTCATAGAAATTTACTGTAAATTCAGTTCTGGAGCTTTTTAGAACTAATCAAAATTCGTGTTGGTACATTTAAAGATTTTACGGAACAGAAATAATAATCTGTCATTGTTTTAAATTTTTATTATTCTTAATTAGTTGAAAGATGATAGTTGTATCATTCACGGCAAACTATGTGAACATCGTTTTCTAGCGTAATTCTAGTAAAATATTGTTCTTTTTGTTACTTGCCAGTTCATGCTATAGATATACAGTAATTACAACAATAAAGTTCTCTTATAACATTGTGAGTATGTGAGTCATTTGTGCAACAACACCCTACAACCTGTAATCCCTTCCAATGCTGTCACACTATTAAAAGTATAACTTTCGATGTTTTTATAACAAAATTACCCCATTGTATCGATAGTTTTGACGAAGAGCACTATCGTTAGAGGAAAGTGACCAAATATGGAATACCATTTTGTTTTAGGCATATAAAACAATAACTTAATTTAAATGAAAACAGTTTAAGATATTACTAATCAGTCATACAATTTTATCTGGTAATTAACAGCCTTTAATCAAATATATTTGTTATCAAATTAAAATCTGACACTAAAACCAAAATCACAAATGAGTAACCAAATATGGAATAGGTACCCATATAGATGGAATATAAGCATAAATCATCATATCAATAACAAAAATAGACATAAATATATATTCAATTCAATTTATTCAATAACAATTTAGATTGTATTTGAACATTTACAAAATAATTTAATTAATTAACATAACATAAAATAAAAATAACATAAAAAGATTTATTAAATTTTTTCAATGTAACCATAATCATAATTTTAAAAACCTAATTCATGTCACACTTAACAACAATAAATATGTACAAGGGGTCATAGTATGTCAATAACTAAGTAATAACAATTTCATCAAATTAAAAAAGAATGAAATAGGTGATAGTCCAATAAATTCTATTAATAATATTTCATGTTCTATATAAATTTCAAAATCATAACTCATCTATAGTGTACAGACATTTGTCCAATAGGAAGGAATTAAGACGCGTACTAAAAGAATTTTTATATAATATATTTTTAATATATTTTTTTATATTTTTAAGTAATTTATGAGGATTTTAATAGCTTGATACTGTGGACTATGTTTAACTATGTTACATACCGGAAAAATCTTACTTTCAAAATCTTTTCTGTGTGTGTTTTCCCTCACTAATCGGATCTCGTTTGTCTCATATTTATAGATATGTTTTTTAAACGACATTAATAACACTAACACTTAAAGACTTGGTACTGTTAGGATGCCCAGATTCTTAAAATTAGGTCGGCAGCTTTCTTGCTGTTGGATACGGACAATGGTTCTGATAGCTCTTTTTTGTAAAACAAAAAAAGGGCGTTTGTCAATTGTATTTATAACTATTACCCCAAAACTAATATAAAAATAAATATCTTAATTTAGATTCTATAAGGGCATAGTAAACCATTTTTAAGTGATTTATACTTACTTCGTCTCTCAGTATCCTTAAAGCATAACACGCAGAAGATATGGATGCGTCCAGTGATTCTAATTCCCTTTTCAAGTTTAAAAGTTCGTCTATGAATATCCCGAGAAACTTTACTTCACTGACAAGTCCAATCTTGACTTTATTTAATTTTAATATTTAATTCTGGTATATGAGATCAAATAAATGAAATTAACGTATTGTTATAAATGAAAGAAGTTACTAAATTCACTTGGAAAAGTCACAGACTTAAGTATCAAACGCTGGACGAGCACATTAATAATGTACCCAGAGCAGAAAAAGCTGGATTGAATGCTTAATATGTGGGAATTACGATAAAGCAGTTAATCCAGCTTTCTCCACTTTTATCCATGGAAAGTGTTGAACAGAACATACATTCTGTCTTAGCAGAGTTGAGAGATACTTGGTCCATCAACCCATGTCCACTGCCTTCATCAAACTGGATATTGTCCTGTTCCTCAGAGATTTCTTCTTCACAATCAGCCTTATTTTTCTTCGTTTGTTTTCCTTCGCCGTTTTCTTCTTATTCTTTAACTTGGTTTATTTACTTTCTTCTTCTTGTCCCTTCATATTTTTATCAACTAAATCGTTTTTGTAGGCTGAAGATGTTATGAGTGCTACAGCAGGTTTTCTTCCTGTGTTAGATACTAAAAACTTGTGATGAAGACATCACAAGTTTTTCGTATCTTGGTTGATTGTGAAGCGGACATTCTAAAGACAAACATAACATATATTTTTACCAAGATATAGTAGCAAGTACCTTTCATGTGAAATATTAAGACCTAATTATGGAATATTCCATAATTAGACACCGACGACTGTCCATATTTGGATTTTTATACTAGTTCAAACTTTTCTAAATATTTAACAAGTCATAATATTTTACTGGCCGAAGATTACAAAAAGTTTATATAAAAATAATATCCATATACTAAATAGTAATAAAAATTGGTAAAAAAACTTTTTAAGTTAAACGGTTTTATGTTAAACGTACATTGTAATGTTTAAGATATGTACTAAAAGCTAAAAAATAATAAAATAGATACAGTCGTGGGCATTATAAACATATGCATAGACTAGACTAAAAAGTTTTTTTTCCAATTTTTATTTTCTAGTTTTTAGTTTTTATTTCGCATTCAGTTTAATTCATTTAGGCTTGACCTTCTTCAAACAGTTTCTCAGTACTTATCATTTTTATCCACCCTAATGCCATACAGTTCTCGGCGCGTTGTAACCTTTTACCTGGTGTACTGCTAACGACGTATCATTTTTAGCCACCCTAACGCCACACAGTCCTCAACACGATACAAAATCTTGACTTGGGTGGTGGATTCAGGCTGGATTAATCAGATACCTACATTTCAGTTTCAATTTATAAATTTGACAATCCTATTATAATACGTCATTTTGTCGCAGCGCCCATCTTAAAATTTTAAGCTTGTATTATAGTGCACTGTATTCTACTTGTCAAGCCCTTTTATTTGATACCCATATTGTTGGGATTGATAAAACCTAGGTTATTCGCCATTTTGTAGCGGCGGCCATCTTGGATTTCAATTTTGTATAATGAAATGAAATAATGAAATTTATTCAGCACTTGGCACAACATACACTTGTACTTGTCAAGTTCACAATGCAGTACATAAACATAGTCGAATACAGTATAAAAATTACAAAAATATAATTAGTCTAAAAAAATTAATCTATTATTTTGAAATTTAGTTGTACAATATTAAAATTAAAGAATTGAAGGCAATGAGCATTTGGCTAGCGCAGAAGGCTCTTAACCAGTAGCTTAAATTAAACGATTAATACCCGAGGCCACCCTTTTGGGGTTCGGGCCACAGCTCAGGGGGCCGCTGAAGCAAAAGGACAGAATTCTAAGAGAGGGTGTGATCAGTTGCACGGGATCACCGATGACGTGTTAAGGGGCCAAAGCGATCCTCGCCGCTGAGGAGCCTACCCTAGCTAACCTGCGGCTTTCTCTAGCTACCTAGGCGGACAACCCGGAGAAGAAAGCCACAAAGAAACTCCGGGCTTGCTTTTTTCGTCTTCTTTTGCTTTTTGTTTTCGTTCTTTTTTTTTAAATCATGTATTTTCTTACATTTTGATGGGCGGTATGTAGGCTAATGCACGCACAGAACCGTTGTCATCTAATGAATCAAAAAATTGTGAGATAATAAACAATAACTTTAAATTTCACTCAAGCAATTAAAATAACCTCTTGCTAGATGAGAAAACGGTGGGTACATCCGCGTACATTTACAAAATTAACAAGTCACACGAAGTCAACCAGAGGCAACGACTGTATGAAAAAATAAAATATTATGAGTACCCCAACAGCAGTTCGACCAGTTACCGCAAGCAGCACCCGTTCACGAGTATGACGTGAGGGCCATATAGTAGGTACATTGTATTCTACTTGTTGAGCCCTTTCATTTGATACCCATATTGATGGGATTAATAAAACCTAATTTATCCGCCATTTTGTAGTGGCGGCCATATTGGATTCACAATGAAACAGAATTTATTTAATTGTATTGTCACCAGAACTAGAAGTGTGTATCAAATTTCAGATCAATCGGTCAACGGGAAAGGGGTCAAATTTCAGTTACTAAATTTGACCCAAGAATAAAAAAAAAGCTAAATAAAACCGTTTAATAACACTTACGTATAAGTACCTAATAATTGGTAATACTGATTTTTTTACTTACCTGCCTTCAAAATTTTCTGCGTGACAACAAAACAAAACACGCCTGCCACCACTTGTAGCGTTCGGGCAAGTGACACAGTGGTGTGTGTGCGATAGTTAATACACCGAATAAAACATTAGATGTTCGTGTGTTGCGTTTCGTACATTTCATTCTTAGAGAAATTAAGGAATTCCATATTAGGACACTATTCCATATTTGGTGACTTTCCTCTACTATTTATACTCTGAAATACTACATCTTTTTATTTCAGAGTATTAATAGTAGAGGAAAGTCACCAAATATCATCTATGGATTTATTTTTCACTTGTGGTCCCGTCGCTTTTACCGCCGTGGCCTCATTTGTCGGGTTCGATTCCCGCACATTTTGCAGTGTACCTGCTAATCGTAAGCAATCGCATCGAAAAATAAGCCATTATCGATAGTCCGAAACAATACATAAAATTAAATCTATTGATACCATAACGATAGTGCGATTGATTACTTCTGTAGTATCGATACTAGTAAATCAAGTAAACAAGAATAATATCGATAGTATCGATGTAACGGCGTTTTCGATAGCATTTTTCGATGGAACAATCGATATTCTGGATAATGGTCAACTATTTCAAATAGTCAATTAACCTATATCTAGAATATCAATGATCAACCATTTAGCAATAAGGCTAATCGTTACTCTACTTGGGCCCACCCAAAACTATGATAAATGATAATGTATGTATGTTTCGCTGTGTGGTGACGGCCTAGAGAATAAAGCCACCCCCTCTCATCCCGTGGGGGGACGTAGAAGTCGTCCCGAGGGAATATATACCAGAGAATGGGCAGCAGCGTTCTCCTGAGTACCAATGTCTACCTTACTGCAATCGCCAACCCTTCTGCCAAGCGTGGCGATTATGGCATATCCTCCTAAATGATGGACACAAATAAACCGCGGCCCCCAGTCCCCGGCAGCCCTGCTATTCCCAGCCGTGGTATCAGCCGTGGTTACGGCAGGGCAGGGGGTGCTAAGAATCCCCGGCAGATTCCGCGTTACCAAAACCGACGACCTCTGGCCCTGGCAATATACAACACACGCACACTGCGGACCGACGAGAAGATGATCGAACTGGAGGAAGAATTGAGCAGGTTACATTGGGACATAATAGGATTATCTGAAGTCCGAAGAGAGGGGGAGGACACGATAATCCTGAAATCCGGGAATCTGCTCTATTTCCGGGAGGGCGACCAACTGTCCCAAGGTGGTGTTGGGTTCATAGTCCACAAGTCCCTCGTCCACAACATTGTGAAAATCGAGATTGTGTCGACTAGGGTTGCATACCTTAGGTCATACAGGTTTACGCGCCGACTTTGACGCACTCCGACGATGAGGTTGAGATCATGTATGAGGATATTTCTAGAGCCATACATACCTCGAACTCTTATTTCACTGTGGCCATGGGGGACTTTAAGGCGAAGCTGGATAAACGATTCGGGAATGAGCTGAGAGTGGGGCAATTTGGAACTGGACACCGGAATCCCCGGGGCCAAATGTTGGCCGACTTCATGGAGAAGGAGGGATTCTTTATGATGAACTCCTTTTTCAAGAAGCCGGAAAACCGCAAATGGACGTGGGTAAGCCCCAAAACACGAGATAGACTTTATCTTGTCGACGAGTAGACAGATTTTCAATGCGGTTAAAACCGGGAGCGATCACAGACTGGTGAGAGGCTAATTGACCTAATTATCAAGCTCCAGAGGTCCCGACTGATAAAGTCTACGCTCCAACCTTTAGCCATCCACATCCAAAACCCTGAACCCTTTCAGCTCGAACTGCAAAACCGTTTCGAATGCCTAGCAGATTGCGAGGAAGTGGATTCATACCACGACAGGCTCGTAGAAGCTGTCCATACGGCTGGGTCTAAGGTCTTCAAGGCCCACAGTACAAACAGAACCAAAAAGATCTCAGACTATACCCTGCAGCTTATGGACGAAAGACGGAAAATGGTTCTGACATCCTCTGATGATGCTACGAGATATCGGCAGCTCAACAGACAGATCTCAAAGTCTTTGACTCGCGACACGCGCCAATTTAATACAAATTGTATTAAAGAAGCCATTGAGCGGAACACAGGCTTTAAAGTGTTTGCAAGAGAACTGTCTGTTGGACAGAGCCAACTGACGAAGCTGAAGACTGAGGATGGCAGATTCGTCACGTCTAGACCTGAGTTGTTGGGAGAGATCGAGAGGTTCTACGGACAGCTGTATAAGAAAACCCAGTCACCTGTCGATATTTGTGCCTCAGATCCCAGAGCACGACTAACCCAACACTTCACCGACGACATCCCGGACGTCGGCCTGTGCGAGATTAGAATTGCTCTCGAACAGCTTAAGAACAACAAGGCGCCTGGTGATGATGGAGTTACGGCAGAGCTTCTGAAGGCGGGTGGTACACCAATCCTACGGGCCCTTCAGAAGTTATTTAACTCCGTCATACTAGAAGGTCAAACGCCACAAGCATGGCACAGGGGTGTGGTGGTGCTCTTCTTCAAAAAGGGCGATAAAACCCTCTTGAAGAATTGCAGACCCATCACACTGCTGAGCCATGTTTACAAGTCGTTTTCGAGGGTCATTACGAATCGTCTCGCACGCAGGTTTGACGACTTCCAGCCTCCCGAACAAGCCGGTGTCCGTAAAGGCTATAGTACCATAGACCACATACATACGCTGCGGCAGGTTATACAGAAGACCGAAGAGTATAACCAGCCATTATGCTTAGCGTTTGTGGCTATGAGAAAGCCTTTGATTCGATCGAAACTTGGGCCGTACTGAGGTCTCTCCAAAGGTGCCAAATTGACTACCGGTATATCGAGGTGTTAAATTGTTTGTACGAAAACGCCACTATGTCAGTGCGACTCCAGGTCCAGAACTCGAAACCTATCCACTTGCAGCGAGGTGTGAGACAAGGAGATGTTATATCTCAGAAACTGTTCACCGCTGCATTGGAAGATGTCTTCAAGCTTCTGGACTGGAAAGGCTTTGGCATCAATGTCAATGGCGAGTACATCACCGACCTTAGATTTGCCGACGATATAGTAGTCATGGCTGAGACCCTTGACGACCTCGGTACGGTGCTCGATGGCCTCAGCAGAGTCTCTCAACAAGTGGGTCTGAAGATGAACATGGATAATACGAAAATCATGTCGAACATCCATGTTGCACCCACTCTAGTTAAGGTTGGAGAATTTGCACTCGAAGTTGTAGAGAACTATATTTACCTAGGACAGACCATCCAACTAGGTAGTCGACCATACAACTTCGAGAAGAAGGTCAATCGTAGAATCCAACTCGGCTGGGCAGCGTTCGGGAAGCTACGTAATATCTTCTCGTCCCAAATACCGCAGTGTCTCAAGTCGAAAGTCTTCGACCAGTGTGTGTTGCCAGTGATAACTTACGGAACAGAGACGTGGTCGCTCACTATGGGCTTTATCAGGCGGCTCAAGGTCACCCAAAGAGCAATGGAAAGGGCTATGCTTGGAATTTCCCTGCGAGATCGAATCAGAAATGTTGAGATCCGCAGGCGAACCAAAGTAACCGACATAGCCGTAAGAATTGCCGAGCTGAAGTGGCAGTGGGCAGGGCACATAGCTCGTAGAGCCGACGGCCGCTGGGGTAGAAAGGTTCTCGAGTGGCGACCACGAACCGGAAGACGCAGCGTGGGCAGGCCCCCTACAAGATGGACCGATGATCTTGTGCGGGTCGATGGAAATCGCTGGATGCGGATAGCGCAAGACCGGCTGGAGATCTTTGGGGGAGGCCTTTATCCAGCAGTGGACGTCTTTCGGCTGATATGATGATGATGATGTTTCGCCAAATTCCAATGGGTAATATTTATGTTCAAGTCAAGTCTTCTTTTTGTAAATTCCCTATACTAAAAAAAATACTGATTTCCCAGCAACATAGTTATCTTAAATTATTATTAATCTTAGCAGCAATTTAAGCTCATGACAATTGCTATTTATTTTAAAGTGGATTGTTTATGTTAATAAGATTGTTGCTGGTGTTGTACGGTCGTAGTACAAACTAACCCAACCTACTTTTCTAGTAGCGAATTAGTATATTGATTTGATAAGACAATTATTTAATTGGTGAATATAAATTGTTGAGTAAGTGCTTTGATGTGCAATTAAAAATATCCCAATACAAATGAGCCTCTGAATATTGCCTATATTAAGTCGTACGTAGAGATATAATTTAGCTTATTCCTTTCCACTAGTATAAACAATAGATATAAAGCCCAATACTGTGAATGCCATATCTATAAATATAATAAAATCGTAGGAAAGTCAAAACTGTACATTGAATATTTTTTTAAAGGATACTTGTGTGTGATCTACAATCGATATCGAAGCCAATAATATAGTTTTTCGAATTTTTGTCTGTTTGTCTGTATGTATGTCCGGGCTAAACTCAAAAAGTACTGCATGGATTTACTTAAAATTTTGCATTAATATTACTAAGAGGTCGGTTTCACCTACGGGGGAGGAGCTGTGATAATTTATAAAAATTAACGCGGGTAAAACCGCGGGGCACAGCTAGTATTGAATAAAATTACCCAAACCAAGTATATATTATTATTCAATCAATCTGAAACTATCTGCATAAATCATGAGTTCAAAAATACATTGGTTTTTTGTATGTATGTATGTATTAGTTATCAAATAAATGAAAAATACAAATTAATTTTTCTAGTAGATAGATATAATTAATTAACCTTAACGTTACATATAAAGACTGGCAGCAAACACAATGTCACGTTTGAGTAGCTTGATGGCTTCACTGAACTTATTCTCCAAGTCTGTATTGCCGATATTCTTAGCAGCTTGGCAGAGCTGACGTAACACCTCTTCTAGGCGTCGCATACATCTGATTATGGAACCTGTAATTAAAAACTTATTATAAAGAAATGTCGCTAGTGCATACAAATATACAATACTGTAATAACTAATCTCAAAAATGTGTAAACATAATTTAATCGGCCGGGTGAGGTGTTATTCATCGGGTTTGTTTTGTAGAAACATGGCCGATAGTTATAGAATAGAATATATTTATTTGCATTAAACATGGTCAAGATATTACAGGTCTTAAAATTAAAATATGTTCAACATGTTTAACCAGGGACTGGTATACAAATTAATTAAACCATAAAATAACAATTCATTACATTTACATACATCAAATAAAATTACATTTATATTTATTATTAAAATATTAAATTATATCATACTTTCAAAATAAAAAAAATCAATCAAAATCCCTTCAAATCTAGGAATTCTTGAACAGTGTAAAAACATTTTTCAATTAGCCATATTTTAAATTTAATTTTGAACAGTCTTAGGGGAAGTTCTCTTAGTAGTTTTGGGATTTTGTTATTTATCTTTATACACATAAAAATGCTGTTCCGGTGATAAAGTGTAGTTCTACATTTTATTAATCTGAGTTTTGTTGGATCTCTTTGACTAAGCAGACTATTTTCACTGGCTTTTTCAAATAGTTGTGGATGTTTTCTAACAAATAGTCCAATCTCTAGGATGTAGAGTGAGGTTAGTGTCAGTATGTTTTTTTCTTGAAAAAAGTGGCTTGTTAGTTACCGTCAGGATGGCTGGACCAAACGAGTTATGTACATGAGACCATGCCCACTGTTAATTACCTATTTGCTACTATTTACTATTTACAAAATTTCTAATGGACATTCGCAATGCCAGGAGGCACAACAAACCGCTGCCTTTTTAAACCTCCTTTGAGGAAGGACATGTCGTAGCGCTGAGGAAACACCGTACCAGATTATTAATTCCAGAGCCTGGACGTACGCGGGGTAAAAGAACGTAGAAAGCGAACCGTGTTTGACGAAATCGCTTCCACATGGTACCGGGTGACCCCTACTGCGAGTGTGATTGGTGCGATGGTAAAAAGGGGCATAGCACCAGGTCAAACAGTTCCTCAGAACAACAGACAGGTATGCAAGTATCTCACTTGCATTTTGACAATTTTCGAGATCGATTGGTTCCCAGTAAAAATGGATACCAAAAATTGTTACGCATATTTGCTTACCCTCAAAAACGTCAGTCATCTTGCATATCTGTAGGAAGGAGGCGCCCTTAGCCCACGCCAGCACCACATCCATGAGGGTGCACTTGAATTTGCCCACGTACTCGTCTTCATCCAGATCCATCTTAGCATCGATGCACACTTTCGCTATGCGACGGGCGTATTCCTGTTACAAGATTGATAAGTTGGATAATTCTCGGCATATATCTTGTATTAATAATTTATATCAACCTGAACGAGGCTAATCTTATCGGAGACTAGGCAGACAGTCGGTGCAGAAAAACGTGTGCGCACTACTTATTCCTTCTTTCATATAATGAGATAGGTCAATCCAGAATGCAAGCGGTAAAGGGGTTACGTAACGCCTGAGTTCATGACTGACGGCTTAATATACTTACCAAGGCATGGGGGTATGCCATAAATTTTACTGTATAGCAATAATATTCTGGGACATTATTCACAGACGGCATCTGATACCAAAATAAGCATAGCTTGTACCATGGAAACGAGATAACTGATATACTACTTTTTTTTGTAAATACACACTTATATAGATAATGACATCCAGGTCAAACAGACATGTTTATGCATACAAATATCTGTTCAGTCACGATCTGCGGCATGAAAGGCAAGTAACTACCAACCACACTACCGGTCCATCGAGCCTGTATCCGGGCTGGTATTAAATTATTACGCCCACAAATAATAATACTTTCGCCAAACTTGGGTTCCGAGCTGAAGTGGACTTGAGCTGGAAACACTCACACGGTTCAACACACACTTAAATATGTACTTGGCGTCGAATTTCATCAGAGAGGACATATTATAGTGGACTTACTATTATAGTGCGAAAATACAGGTGTACTCTATTTCCTCACTCCCATTAATTATTGGGACATGTCACGACTGAGGGGAGATCAGGTGCTGAACTGATAGCTTTACATACTCGGACACGACCTTGTTAGACGAGGCAGTCCAGGGGCTCTACCGGCTAAGTCGCCGAACATCGATTTCTTAATCATCAAATAAATAAAGGTTAAAAATGACTTAATAAATCGTTAAATGGGCTTCACCGTTGACAATCGATTCCGGACCATTTATGACGTCACATGTGATCATTCAAGCCGATTTAACTATTGATTAAGTACTTTTAACCTTTATTTATTTGAACGGCATTTAAGAAATCGATGTTCGGTGACTTAGCCGGTAGAGCCTCAGGTGGATACGTCCCCACACAAGTTACCTGCAGCTGGCGCAGCACGCCGCGCAGCTCCTCGCCCGTGGCGGAGGACTGCGAGGAGTTCTCGTCGCACACGAAGCAGCTCACCAGCGCCGCGCTCTGCTCCGAGCTCAGTGCGTTGAACACACCGTTGAAAATCAACTCCGTCAGCAATAATTCATCAGCACTGGGGATAAAAAATCATATACATAAAAACCTATCATATACATAAAAACCTATCATATTTAAAAATGTCAGTGATTAACATAGACTTATATGTATTCTACTAGACACGTTGTTTCGAATTAAATCGCTGTCCCAGCCCGACTGCGCGCGAGGTGAGGGGCGCGGACGCGGCGGGCAAAATCATAGTAGCGAATAAGCGGGCGCACAGATGTGACACTATAGAAATATTTTACGTTTTTGCATTCTGTCTCGGAAATAAGATTTTAAGTATTGATTGGTAAATTATTTCATAATTATAGGTATATTAGGTATTTGTGGAGCGATTTTAAATTAGCAACCGGAAGAATGACGATATATATTATAACAATAATTTAGTAATTTGAGGGTGATTTCAATAAAAAAACGACATAATTATCAATGATATAATTAGCCAGTAAATATTATTATTACCACCAAAAAGATTATTTTGGTGGTAATAATAATAACCTGGGACATTATTCATACACGGCCATCTGATCCCAAACTAAGCAGAGCTTGTACTATGGAAACCAGATAACTGATATACTTTTCTTTTGTTAATAAATAGGTACTTATGTAGATAATTACACCCAGACTCAGGACAAACAGACATGTTCATGCACACAAATATTTGTCCTGGGTGGGAATCGAACCCACGACCACCGGCGTGAAAAGCAAGCATTTGCCAACCACGCCAACAGACCCGTCAAGGCACGGAAATACATAGGTAAAATCTATCAAAAAAGGTAAATATAGTATAGGTAAAATCTATCAAGAAATCGGAAATTAATTGTTAACCTAGCAGAAATAAACTTAAAATCATGTAAAAGAGTATGTATACTCTAGTCCCCAAGTCTAATAAATGCAATCAAGCTCGTTTGTTCATCAATTTATGTTGATTCGGCGTTGTCGAGAGTCATACGCAAACTACCACCTCACTCGCTGGCTCGCGGCTGACTGAACGAGTTGCAGCTCCCGAGCTGCAACTCAGTGAGCAAATTCTCAACATAAAATTGCGCGTCTAGTAAAATACATATAAGTCGATGGTGATTAAAAATAAAATTGAGGAACTAACTAATGAATATTATATACAGTAAACATTATTTCTAATGCCAGCTGACTTAATTCTGACCATGTATTCATGTGTTGTCTTAACACTTAATCCTTCATAGCGTATGTTCATGACCAAGTTAAGTTTAAAATAAGGTACTATCTATTACACATTAGTGTGATTCAGTGTCAATTTATTACCGCAATATTAAAATTTAGAATCTGTTAAAAGAATTAAATTGAAAATTTCACACTAATTCACAAATCTTTAAGAAATAGATTTGATATTTTGTACGGCTTTGGCAATTGTATATAAACATATACCTGTGGACATATGAGTCGAATAATCGCCAAATAAAACCACTAGATGACCCCAAAAATCCCTGTAGAATGTAATAAATTTTGACGACCTAATATGATTAACTGTTACTTAATATACAAACCAGGGAGTTTTAATATTTGGGAGGTTTATTATCTATAGGTTTATATTTGGTCAGTGGTTTAAAAATCTTGAAATAATAAATATCCGGGATATAGCACACAGCGCCATCTAGCCCAAATAAAGCAAAGCTCGTACTATGGATACAAGACAACAGATAGAAATACTTATATTCATTTTTTGTAAATATATACAAAATACACAAGAAAACACCCAGACCAATACACATGTTTCAAAACACAAATATTTGTCTTGTGCGAGAATAGAACCCCCAATTGGATGGAAAGGCAGGTTCACTATCAACTGAGTCAAAAATGTTGAAATTAAAAGATAGATTACGTACCTACTAAGCTCACAAGCGATGCGTCCCTTCAATTCGATGACGTCAGCCGCGGTACAATACCCAAGTCTTCTCAAAACTCGTTTTCTTTTCCTGAGTTCGTCCATCTGTAGTATGCTCTTCGCTTTTTTGAGGTCGGCTCTGGCCAGTTTCAGTTCCTCGTGTAGTTCCTGCTTCTTCTCGTAGGCGGCTGTGAGGGCGCCGCGGCTTTTGTCGTTATGCAGAGGGTGAGCGTACAACCTGGTAAAATTTCAATAAATTTGTAGGTATAGCTGTAACGGAAGAAAACAAGACAGGAGTTGTTCAAAGTGTGACGCAGCGGTAAAGACAGTCTCGTCGCCATGTATTTCGCGTCGTTATTTGTGTCCATCAATTTTGTTTTTGGAACGAAGTTCCTTATCGCGCGTTGTGAAAGGGAAAAATTCTTAAGAAAAGTTGTCACGACACTTTTTGCAGCTGTGCGGCGTGCGCATGTTTCTCTGTCTGTCTCTCTCTCTCTCTCTCTTATAGAAAGCAAGCCAGATATTTTCATTCCTATTTCGCATTGAACAGTGTGGTGACGCGACGATTATTTTTGTTGAGTGTATACAGGTTTTTGGTACATAATAAATAATAAGAAATAACTTCGTTCCATCCGGGTGTCCCTTGACACCTCTCAAGTTTTTATTTTTTTAAAGGAAACATCCGCATTTGGGAATTTATATATAATAGTCGGACACAAGTAACATCCAGACTCAGAACAACTATTTATAGGTCACACAAATAGTTATCCGGCGCGGGACTCGAACCCGCGGCACGAAGCGGCGAGGCAACTGTCTAAGCTACTTCCCCAATGCGGGATGACTTAAAAAAAAAGTTACAACTTGTAAAGATTTTTTTTAATTAAACCATTTAAATTGCAAATACTATGACCTGAGAAAAAAGAATCGTAGGAATGTTAAATGGCCAACTTTTTCATAATCATATGGAAAATGGTGTATACCAAATCAATGTCTACTTAATTGAATGTATGTCAAGGTCAAAGAGTATCCAGTACCGCGATTTCATACATATTCTACAGGCAGGATACAGAATACTACTACAATCCTAGCTAATATTATACAGTAAAAGCTCCTTATTCGCGTTACCTTCATTCGCGATTTCACTATTCGCGGATTTAAATAAAATACGACCCAATTCCTATATTCGCGGCTAAAGATTTCTTTTTTTTTAGACCACTGCTTCTGCTCGATGGTAGGCAATAGGAAATCGGCGTGAACTTGACAGAACTCACCTCTCTTCCAACTCCTTTATTCTATCCACGCATTCCTTGAAGACCGATTCATTTATCTTCATGTCCTTTATAGGGTTCAGCAGGGGTGGGCCTTCAGTGAATCGTTTCTTTACCTCGCCGATAGTTTTCAGCACCGACTTACGGTTGTCGGCCGGCCGCAGGTCCTTGGGGTAGTACACGCGGAGAGAGCTGATCTGGTAGATGAGCGTGTGGAGTACTGGGACTACTTCTACGTCACCCACCTACAATGTTAAAAGTAGACACACTTTGAAGGCGATATGGACTGCAAAAACTAAATAAGTATTTTGTATTAAATCACAATAACTTAATACAAGCTAGCTAAATATCATTACTATTATAAAATAAATTTTATAAATGTTTCAACATTCCGTGTACCTAAATATCTGTAATATGCAACTAGAAATAATAACTGTATTACTACAAACATGTTCTGACTATTTACAAGCGCTTTTTTAAAGTCTACGTGAATAAAAACCTTTTTTATTTTATTTATTTTATTTTAATACAAAGCTAGATGCTCTCACCGGTCCGAAAGTGATCGGCGAGGTTAAGCAACAAAACTGGCCGTCAGTCCATAGATAGGTGACCACCAAAGTTGTTTAATAAATAAATTTAAAATCTGAACGCCCCGTGCTTCGGAGGGCACGTTTAGCTGTCGCTCCCGGTTGTAGTCATAATACAACAGTCGTTAAGTCCATGTCAGACGCCTACTGGGCGGCTTGAACAACTCCGACACTAGGGTAACCACTATTACACCCACACTCAGGACAAACAGACATGTTCATGCACACAAATATCTGACCTGGGTGGGAATTGAACCCACGACTTACGGCGTGAAAAGCAAGCATTTGCCAAGTACGGCAACAGATCCGTATAGACTGATCGCACGCCTAGGTGCTTAATCTCACTAATCACAGACCTATGAGTCCCTCTATTTATCTGTTACTAGCTGTGCCCCGCGGTTTTATCCACGTTAATCTTTATAAATTATAGCCTATGTGTTAATCCAGGGTGTCAGCTAACTCCATACCAAATTTTATTCAAATCGCTCCAGTCGTTTAGACGTGAAGAAGTAACAAACATACACACTCACAAACTTTCACCTTTATAATGTTACTTGCTTTGCTCCGCGGTTTTACTCGCGTTAAACTTTATAAATGATAGCCTTTGTGTTAATCCAGGTTGTCATATAACTTTATACCAAATTTTATTTAAATCGCTCCAGTCGTTTGAACTCGTCGTTTGAACTCGTCTCCAGTATCAAACATACACACTCACACAGTCACACAGTCACAAACTTTCGCCTTTACATATAATATTAGTCTCTCATTGACCAATTGTTATCATTTCTCTCACCTCTCCAGGCGGACACGGCACTTTGGTCTCCGGGTCATCACCGGCGGCCTTCTTAACGTGCAGCAAAATATCCACAATGATCACCGACTCCGCGGTCAACGGATTTTCGTCCTTCTTGCCCTTACCCGTCTTGTGGCGGAAGTTCACTATTATACCCCAGTCGAACTCATACTTCTCCGTTTTGACCTGGTCGAATAAAACAAAGTGTAACGAATATGGGTTGATACCAAATAAGTTCTTACAACAAGGTTGCTGCCGCCTTAATCTGTCTTGAATTTTCCTATAAATTAAACTAGTAAATCTATAGGAAGTTGGAAGAAGCAACACTACCCTCCAGCGCAAACCAGGGCATTCAATTAGAGGAGTTTAACAGTGGTTCAGCAAACTACACTGTAATTTGAGCAGTATTGTCAGCAAACACGCATTAACATAACAAGGTTACTTGGTGGTTTCTAAAAGAATTATAATTTTTACAATTGTTATTTAAACATTTTTATTTTATTTTTTAGTGTTTTTGGTCAATGATGTGAACAGCAAAAAAACATAGAGATTCATCAAATTCATCGTACAATTTAGGTTCAAAACATATTAAAGCAAACAATAAATAACAAATTAATAAAATAAATACCCGGGACTTATCATATAGCACCATCTACCCCAAATTAAGCAAAGCTTGTATGGATACTAGACAATGGATAGAAATACTTTTTTTTCTTAATACAGGGTGCGCCAGAGAAACTTACTTATTTGAAAGGTCAATAAAAAAAAAGTACTTCAGTTATTGTTTTAAATTTTTTTTTATTTGAGAATACAATATCCCATTTTTTTTTATGCAGTCTTAAAAATGACATCGGATAAATGGCGACCCCCATTGCGCATACACTGATGAAGTCGATTTTTGAAATTCGTATCCACTCTTCGCAGCATATCAATCGGTATGTTGGCAATGGCGTCGCGAATGTTGTTCTTGAGGTGTGCTATGGTCCGTGGTCGATCGACATAAACCAGGGATTTCAAATAACCCCATAAAAAGAAATCGCATGGAGTCAAATCTGGAGAGCGTCAACATTTCCCCGACCGCCTCATCTCTCTCAGAGGCGATCTCCAATGGCCGGCACGCTCTCCAGATTTGACTCCATGCGATTTCTTTTTATGGGGTTATTTGAAACGCCATTGCCAACATACCGATTGATATGCTGCGAAGAGTGGATACGAATTTCAAAAATCGACTTCATCAGTGTATGCGCAATGGGGGTCGCCATTTATCCGAAGTCATTTTTAAGACTGCATACAAAAAAAATTGGGATATTGTATTCTCAAATAAAAAAAATTTAAAACAATAACTGAAGTACTTTTTTTTTTATCGACCTTTCAAATAAGTAAGTTTCTCTGGCGCACCCGGTATATATATCATACACAGAAATAAATAAAACAAATATTTTGGGACAACTAATACACTGCCATCTGAGCCCAAATTAGGCACAGCCTGTACTATGGCAAGTAGACTACTCATAAACATACATATAATAGATAAAACACCCAGACACCGAAAAAATCATCATGCTCATCGCACAAAGATTCAAATAAGCAGTTCCTTTGTGCAATCTTTTCCTTCGTGTTAATTATTGTTGTTGTGTTTATTGTGTAAATGATTAATTAAATAGAGATATGTCCTGGGTGGCGATCGAACCCACGACCTCTGACTTAGCAGACAGGTTCAGTAACCCATAAACCAACAGGTCAAAAAATAATAATAATAATAATATCTGGGTACAATGTCACACAGATATAATAATAATAATAATATCTGGGTACAATGTCACACAGATCATCCTAGTCCCAAACTAAGCAAAGCTTGTTGTACTATGGGTACCAGGCGACGACATACATACTTATATAGATAGATAAATACATGTATACATAGAAAACATCCATGACTCAGAAACAAATATTCGTGCTCATCACACAAATATTTGCACTTACCGGGATTCGAACCCAGGACCACCAGCTTCGTAGGCAGGAGCACTACCAACTAGGCTATGGTGACCGTCAAAACACCCAGACTAAGACAAATGACACATGTTCATGAACACAAATATCTGTCTGGTGCGAGGATCAAACACGCAACCTTTGGACTTGAAGGTAGGTTCACTAATAAATGAGTCACGGCGCTCGTCGCAATAAAAGAATAACTAGTTAAATGATGGAATGACATTTAAAAAAAATCTCAATTACCTTAACGAGTCGTCCAGGCTGCAAGAAAGGTTTCAGATACTCCGGCTTGGTGATGAAGGATCGGAACTGTGCTCCTAAGAGATCCAGCTGTGACCTGATGCTGCAGTAAGACGCTATAGAATGCTCTTGTTCTATGCCCAATGCGTCATATTCTTTCTGCTTTGATTTTACGCCTGTGGTGATAGGAAGATTACAGATTAGAAATGCATTTTGTAGTGGGATCTATTGATAGCACAGGTCTGCAAATTTGAACTCTTATTTTCCCCTTTTGGATTTGATTGCTGATCTTGAGGTATTTTGGTGCGCTGATTACGAATATGTACTTGGATTTGTCCTATCACCCTCAGTTTTTTTGAAAAATCCTTTTATGTGAAATCGGAAAAAAGGCCAACTTTACAAAGTTTTTTTTTATTACAATGAAGTAACAATTATATTACTAAACTTAAAACATTAAAAATACATTGAAGGGACAGTAATAAATAAATTAAAAATATTAAATACTTTTATGGTATCTTGCTTTTATTTCACCGAAGCTCCGATTGTGAGATTTTCGCTTGAAATTCCGACTTGGATCATCACGCTTTAATAGCCAACAGTAGTCTGCCATCATTACTTTATTCCACTTTCCCTGATAGCGACGTTCCATCTCCTTCAAGTCCTGGTGAAATCTTTCGCCTTGCTCTTCACTTACAGCTCCCAAGTTATCAGGAAAGTAGTCCAAATGCGAATTAAGGAAGTGAAGTTTAATGCTCATCGAACATCCCATTTTGCCGAAATTTTCAATCATTTTCTTTACAATTTCCTCATAATTTGGACTTTTATGGTTTCCTAGAAAATGCCTCACTACTTCCTTAAAAGATTTCCAGGCTTCTAATTCAATTTCACTCAATTTTCAAGTTCACGAACGCAGGTGGTACAAACTTTATGTGGGACCCACTGTTTATCTTGATTGGCGATTGATAGGCCAAAATACATATTATAAACGATCCTTATAAATTCGGTTATGTTATGCTGCTGTTTTCTCAGCATAAATTGCCCACAAATGTAGCAAAAATTGTCCGGAGAGTTTAAACACTTTCGCGATGACATTTTTCAAGTAAGCGTTACGAATTGCACAGAAGTACTGCCTTTTTAAAAATAGTGCTATTTATACAAAATAATATTAATCCACCCTCATTAACTGTCTTTTAACGATTTAAGTTAATTTCTATAAAAAAAGCATTTAGCCTACAAGAAATGAGGTCTTTAGCAAATGACCTAAAAATCCACTAGTTTTTTTGATAATAAGGGTATATCACATACTTAATTAAAAGTTATGTTTAACTACATTTATGAGAACTCATTCATTAATATCTACTTCAACCATTTAGTGTGTTTTTTGTTCAATAAGATACGATTAAAATAAAATAATTAATAAATTACTAGGAAGGCTTAAGTAATTAAGGCAAAAAAAAGGATGATCTATAACTAAAAATCCTGACGTGATGGAATTTTTTAATATTTTTCCCGTAATCAGCGCCCCAAAATCTATCCAAATCGCTCATCAAAAAGAAAAGAAAGGGGAAAACCATTGCAGACCTGTGATAGTCAATGGCGAAAAAAGGTTAACCAACGAGTCGAAAAATATGCATACTAATAACATCTAAGCACACAAATGGTATCATGCTAGACAACTCTGTGAACTGTGAAAGCCTCCTGGAGTAAAAGTAATATAAAGAAAAATTCTAACCCCACCCTTCCCATGGTGACCAAATGCTAAATATTATAAGGTAATAAAAATAAATACAAAAACCCTACTATTGGTATTCGCTTTAAAACGAAATCGGTACTTACGGTCTATAAGGTCTGGTATAGCTGCCTGGTTTTGGAACTGGAAGAAACTTCTTTCCAACATATACTCTGGATTAATTTCCTCCACTCGCAACAAATTTAGTACCTACAAAAGAAAGAAATATAAAACAAATAATTACTTGAAATATTAGGGCCTAAACACAAGACTTACTTTTGCGGGTGGAAGGTGTAACAATAATAATATTATTCTGGCACATTATTCTCACCATCTGATCCCAAACTAAGCAGAGCTGGTAATATAGAAACCAGATAACTGATATACACATACTACTTTTCTTTTGTAAATACTTACAAAAGAAAAGTAGTATATGTATGTAAATACTTAAATAGATAATTACACCCAGACTCAGGACAAACAGACATGTTCATGCACCCAAATATCTGTCCTGAGTGGGAATCGAACCCACAATCTGCGACGTAAAAGGCAAGCCTCTACCGAACACGCCAACGGGCCCCTTTCATGACACCTGTCAGTGTTTAAAGTGTCGCTGTCTGCAAGTATCAAATATGTTGTTCCTAACACCTATATTCACAATAGCTGTGCCCCGCGGTTTTACCCAAGTTAAAATGTATAAATTATCACAGCTCCTACCCCGTAGGTGATAGCGTGATAATATGTAGCCTATATGTTGACCCGACCTTTTAGTAATATTCCTGTAAAATTTGAAGTAAACCCATGCAGTACTTTTTGAGTTTAGCCCGGACATACATACAGACAAACAGATAAACAGACAAAAATTCTGGTAACTATATTTTTTGCTTCGATATCGATTGTAGATCACGCCTCAAGCATCCTTTAAAAAAAATATTCAATGTACAGTTTTGACTTTCCTAAGATTTTATTATATGTATAGATAATGCATAGTGTTACATACACAGTAAGTACTACCATATTAAATAGCTAACAACAGTACATCGTCAACTATTGTTGAGTACATCAACCGGCCGCGCACCGCAACGTTTCGTCGCCAGGGGGCGCGGCCACCGATTCCAGCCGAGTGCCCGTTCGGCCGCGCTCGGCAGTCAGCTGATAGCTCCGACGCACCGCGCTCGCGCATTCATTTATATTAAAATTTATATTCTTGTACCGTTACGATTACGAGATTCTGTAGTGTGGTAATTAATATAACCTACATCAAAAATATACAGTCCACTCATTTCTAACACCCGCTATCGAACCTGCATTGGCCTACATAGGTCAGAACATTGGTCTTCTCACCGTTGAATCAACGTCAGCTGCGCCGAACAAAGGAATTCGGATTTTATAACTTCACTGCGGGTTCAAGTAATCGTCACCTGAGTCTTGGAGTCACTTCTTGGCATCGTACCCTGCTTTTGGACGTCGTGAATTTTGGCACGGTCATCGTTGCACCGTCATCATCGCCGACTTCACCTCCAAAGGGCTACTCAAGAAACTTAAGATCATCGGGATAACGGTTTATCAAGGAGTACAGAACAGCACAGGAACCAATTCTACACTTTTGGATTGTGCTCGTGGCTTAGAATACAGAGTTCTACACGGGACAAACATCATTTGTGGATTGCAACAAAACTGTGAGATCGTTCCATATTTTATCATTTTTATCATAAAAATCATTCAATTTTCGCAATCATATTGCATTAATCATTACATTCATCCATTTCAATCAGCCATAATCATTTTAAATTCATTAAAATCATAAAATAGTTAGTAGTAGCCTAGTTTCATTGTATCATTCATGCCATTACTGCCATTTACTATCAATTTACATATTTTTCTCACATATTTAATTCATGCTTCATTTTAAATCATAAACTTATCATTATATGCATATTATTTACTTCAAATAAGTAATTTTTGCGTAGCTTATTGCCTGTTTCTTAAGAAATAAAACAATTAGTTCTACTAGTAACAGAATTAATTTCATTGCAAAGCGCCTTACAAAAAATAAATACAATTTGATATTAGCCAAATAGTTGCACTGCATACAGTATAGCACATAGCTACTATTTCTTACGTGTAATTATTTTTAGTTTCTATCTTACTTACTATTTCTCAGCCTAGCCATCTTTTCGCGATGCTTGATATAAAAAGCTTAATCAAAAAGCGTGCTACATTCAAAGCAAAGCTCACGCAGTATTCTTCTTTCTTAAATGTATCTAAATCTTGTGAAAAGTTAAGCGAGGTACAAGTCGCTGAAATTGAATACCGTCTTAACATATTAGAGTCTTCATATCCCAAATATGATGCATTACAGGGTGAACTGGAATCTTTAATGGAGGACCCTACCGAGCAATTCACGGAACGCGAAGTATTTGAAAAGGAGTTCTACAGTTTGGTGGCTACTTCACGACAGCTCATCATCGATACCCGTAAAAAGCTTCTTACTGATGACACAACTTCCAAGGTGAGTTCTTGTAGCGGTCACACACATAGTCACGGTTCAATTCGTTTGCCTAAAATTGATTTACCAAAATTTTCAGGTAGCTATCATGATTGGCTCGAGTTTAGAGATACTTTCATTTCCATTATACATAACAATGATGGCATAGATAAAATTAATAAACTACACTATCTCCGTGCATCTTTGCGCTCCAGTGCCGCACTTATTATAGATAATTTAGACTTCACATCGGTAAACTATGACTCTGCCTGGAAGTTACTTTGTGAAAGGTACGACAACAAACGCCTGCTTGTGAGTAATCACGTCCAAGCCCTTTTCAACGTGGACCCAATCAACAAGGAGTCCAGTAAGTCTATACGTCATTTGGTTGATATAACAAAAAAAAATCTTAGGGCTTTGAGCACTTTAGGGCAACCAGTCGAACACTGGGACACTCTCATTATTCACTTAATGACGAGTAAATTAGACCAGGTGACGAATCGTCAGTGGGAGGAGCATAGGAACACTTTGTCCGACCCTCCTTTATTGGCTACATTTACTACTTTTCTCAGCAATAGGGCTGATTTATTGGAAGCACTTGAGGAGTCCAGAATTGTAAAACAAAAATATATACAAAACAATAGCGACCACAAAGCTAAGAGTTTTGTCATTTCGACTGAAAACAAACCAAAGCATAGTTCATGTCCTATGTGCAAAGAATTACATTATTTGTTTTCATGTCCTCAATTTCGAGCTTTACCAGTGGAGTCACGCATGGAAAAGGTACGTGAATACAAAGTTTGCATCAATTGCCTTCGCTTAGGCCACAATAGTTCTAAGTGCAAGTTAGGGCCTTGTAAATATTGTAGGAATGAGAAGCATAACACTCTTCTTCACGTTGACAAGGACTCGTCATCTATCGTCACACCTAATATTGCACTCTCAGCAAACCATTCCACTGATTCTCGTGTAATCTTGTTATCCACGGCTCTTGTCAAAGTAAAAGATGCCAAAGGTAAACTCCATACAGCGCGAATCCTGTTGGATAACGGAAGTACTTCAAATTTCGTGTCCGAAACTTTTGCAAGTAAGCTCAATTTAAATTTATATCCAACAAAATCAAAAGTAATAGACATAAACACACAGACATCAAACTGCTCACAAGGGTGTGCACTTTCTTTTACTTCATTCGATGGAGAGTATAAATCCGACATTCAATGTTTTATACTTCCAAAAATTTCATCACACATTCCACATTGTTCTATTAATATCAAGGATATTCCTATACCTTCTGAAATTCGTCTTGCCGATCCTAACTTCTACGTTCCGTCTTCTATTGACATTCTTCTTGGAGCAGAAGTCTTTTGGGATATCATAGGCACGAATCGTATCCAGATTGGTAGGAATATGCCTACTCTATGCGATTCCAAACTGGGGTGGTTGATCTCAGGTGGAATTCAACAGTCTAGTACTTTTCCTAATACTTGTATGCTAACCAACAATATTCATGACGAGTTGGCTCGCTTCTGGAAGCTAGACTCTATATCACCCAAACATAAATTCACAGACGCAGAGAGAGTTTCTGAAGAACCATTTAAAATTACTTCTTATCGAAATCATAATGAGTTTTGTGAGGTTCAGGATGAATTGGGTTTTCCATGGAGATACGATTCTTCATTTGAAAACCCCGCAGACCTCGCTTCACGAGGGTTTAGAACTGATAAAATTCTAAGTTCATCATTGTGGGGGTCGAGCTCACAGTTTAAAAAAATACAGCCATATCATTGGCCGTGTTTTTCCACCGCCAGCTTTACCGGAAATGATAAGCTCCCATCATATGGACGTCGTTGACGGTGAGCTACATTTAACTAGAGCTATTTCAGACACTCCTGCTTTCTCAATATTCAAAGAGTGTTTGCATACGTCATTTGCTTTATCACATCATTATAAACCTTATTAAAATTGAATGAAGTAGAATCATTCCCTGAAAAATATATTTTATTCACAAACAAACATAGTCCAACCAATCATGGACAACCTTCCTAAGCAGCGTCTACATCTTTAATTTCCATTCCTTGATACAGGTGTTGACTATACCGGCCCAATCATGATAGCGGACCGGAAACGTAGGGGATGTAGGCTAATTAAATGTTTTATTTGTGTCTTTGTGTGTCTAGCTACAAGATCTGTGCATCTGGATCTTGTTTCTGATTTGACAAAAGAAGCTTTTTTAGCCGCACGCAGCCGTTTTATTGCTCGGAGGGGCAAACCACGAAACGTATTCTCAGACAATGGAACAACGTTTGTTGGAGCTTTTAACGAGTTAGCACGACTTCTTTCACAAGATTTAGAGCTCAATGGCGTTGATCAAGGTATTAATTTAATACCGGCTTACACACCACACTTTGGAGGTTTATGGGAATCAGCCGTTAAGTCCTCTAAACACCATTTAATACAAACATTACAAATACATATTACAGATACAAATTGAAGCTATCTTGAATTCCAGGCCACTTACCCCTCTTTTAGATGATCCTTCTGATCTCACTCCTTTAAACTCACGTTCTTATTGGACGGTCTCTCGTTATTGTACCGCATCCTCAAATCATTGATAATAACGTGACCAGCCTGCAACGTTTTCGACGCATCGAATACCTTAAACAGCACTTCTGGAAACGATTTTCTCAAGAGTACATCCAATGGCTTCAGGAGAAAACTAAATGGCATCGTTCATCAGGCGTACTCAAAGAAGGAACTCTCGTCGTCATCAAAGACCAGGCGTCACCACCTTTACAATGGCCTCTAGGACGCATTCTTCGTCTGCATTCTGGGAAGGATGGCATTGCTAGAGTCGCCGATATCCAGACGCGCAAGGGTATTATTCGACGGGCATTTAACACAATATGCCCTCTTCCTGTCACTGCTGTTGAAGATACTTCAACCGGGGGAGTATGTTGAGTACATCAACCGGCCGCGCACCGCAACGTTTCGTCGCCAGGGGGCGCGGCCACCGATTCCAGCCGAGTGCCCGTTCGGCCGCGCTCGGCAGTCAGCTGATAGCTCCGACGCACCGCGCTCGCGCATTCATTTATATTAAAATTTATATTCTTGTACCGTTACGATTACGAGATTCTGTAGTGTGGTAATTAATATAACCTACATCAAAAATATACAGTCCACTCATTTCTAACACCCGCTATCGAACCTGCATTGGCCTACATAGGTCAGAACAACTATAGTATCATGATATTTATAATTGTATAGAGGGCATTCAATAAGCAAAATATGTATCAACTATTTTTACTAATCTATATGTCTATCTATACATCTATACATATAAATAAAATAGGAGTGTCTATTTGTAATATTAAAATAACCGTTTTTACTACATGTATATGAATATACATGTAGTAAAATTGTAACATTGGTACATACACCAAAACAACATATTTTACCATTTTTGTCATTCTGACCGTCTGTCTGTTTGTTTCGGCTTATCTCTGAAACGGCTGGACCGATTTTGACGGGACTTTTATTGGCAAGTAATAAGGATGATGTAATAAGGAGTAACTTAGGCTACGTTTATTTTAGAAAAAGACAAGAAATACTAAATAACGCAATTAACACGCGGACGAAGCGCGGGCACAGCTATTGTCAATAAAAATATAACTTCATTTGGAATAAGTAAAAATAAAATGACATTAAGTAGGTATCTTAATAAAAAAATATTAAAGAATCGATTGTTAGGCGGAACGAAGTTCGCCGGTCAGCTAGTTAAGAAAATAAATCTCTTTGAAAAATGAACTGAATGGTGAAATGGAAAGCGTTTATTCAGCATATACAAGTCTGTTACTGAAATATTACTACTGCCAACTGTATAACTTTAGTTGGCAGATGTAACTCTTTTCATATAATAAAACTTCTATTGAAATTCTATTAAAATTTTATTTAAAGTTATTATAATTAATGTAAATTTGTTTCTCGTCGAAGTGATTACTGTAATCTTTGAGAAATAAAGAAGTTCTAACTGTTCTATTGTTCACCTATTTAAATACGGACTAGATGAGACAATATATTCTACCAGACTATTAGATAAAAAATAAACCTATATTAAACACCTTAGACTAATACAATAAATTTATATTATTGTTGATCCATCGGATATATGTAAAACAAAAAATAACTCAAATATTTCAGTACTAGTAGTGAAAGCAATGTAAGAAACCAAGGAATACTCACCATATTATAGGTAAGATGGAAGGCGGAGTTGATAGGGTCTGCTTTTCCCTGTACCATGCCCTTGACCACAGTGGGCGAGACCTTCTCGTCGATCATGAGGATGACGATACCCTTGTCATCCAGGCCTCGACGTCCAGCGCGACCTGACATCTGGATATACTCGCCTGACGATATCTATCAACCATTGAAGTAAAATTAACTTAACAAAACTAATAACTAGCGCACTCTGCAATTTAATAGCAAATCTATAACTTCACTGAAGGACCCAATCAGTATGACTTTTATCAATATAAAGAGAAACGGGGAACAAGTAATAATCAGCTTTCGTGCTAAGTGATTGGGTATATGCTACAATTATAGGCGACATCACGAGTTAGAGTTAGATTTAACTTAATTACATATATAAGTTCCATACAGGGTACTATCTGTATTGTGTAGTAACTTAAACAACAACAGGACGCCCGAAATATAGGATTGCCATTATTGTTGAGAACTGATTCAGGTCTTATTAATTGCAAATAAATAAAGCTGAAAATAAGGGTACACGTTTTATTATAAAAAAATCAATGGAAAACAATGATAACAAAAACAAATCACTCTATCATCATTATCAATTAAGCGAAAACCAGTTCAATTACTGTTCAGAAGAACCACCAGGAAGAGATTACTGTTTCTTCGCCCAGTCATATTTTGATATAGATTTTACTTTTTATTGAAATATTGATAAACAGGACAAAAAGATACAAATAACTATACGTCTGTCACCGTATATACAGGACAACCAACTGGGAGGCCACCGGCAAGCCGATTTAACCATTGATAGAGTCATTTTTAACCTTTATTTATTTGAACGCCGATCACTATCCCGATGTTCGACGTCTTAGCCGGTAACCCCTGTAGTAATAGCGTCTAATAAAAAAAAGCAAACACTCACCACAAAATAACATTGTTTACAATATTTTAAATATGGTAAGCATAAAAAAGGGATAATAAAACTTACAAATCTAAAATCTTGTCCGTCAAACTTCTGACAGCTGGTAAACACGACAGTTCTGGCAGGCATGTTCAGGCCCATGGCAAATGTTTCCGTTGCAAAAAGAGCCTGCAATACAATTTAAAATTAACAAAGTACGAATAAACCAACTATTAATATTAATTTAATTCCATAATATTGTTAAAATTACCTTAATAAGTCCCAAACCGAACAAAATCTCAATAGTTTCCTTCAAAATAGGCAATAATCCACCATGATGGATGCCAATGCCACGCCTCAGCAGCGGAATAACGTTCTCCACTTGTGGCAGCTTGCGGTCCTCTTCAGATAAAACGTCCATCGCATTATTAAATACTTCGTCTACTAGTTTCTTTTCTTCAACTAAAAAAAACAAAATTGATAAAAACTTTTTTTTAAACATGTGATAAAATTGTTTCTACTCTACTCGTTCTACAAAATACATCAGTTGATAATAATTCTAGCAGCAAATCGTTGCCCATCAATCGTTGCCCCGGTGGTTGGTTATGGGTCAAACAGTCAAATTATTGCATTCTGCAGGTTTTTATTCAGAACTTTAGAATAATAGGGGAGAGGAATAAGAAGTGACGGGCCAGTTGCCATGGTTGGTAAAAGCTTGCTTTTCACGCCGCAGGTCGTGGGTTCGATTCCCACCCAAGTCAGATATTTGTGTGCATGAACATGTCTGTTTGTCGTGTCGGGGTGTAATCTACTATATAAAAATAAGTAAAGTTTTCCTTCCTGACGCTATAACTCAAGAACGCACGAACCGATTTTCACGGTTTTGCGTTCGTTGGAAAGGTCTCGGGCTCCGTGAGGTTTATAGCAAAGAAAATTTATAAAATTTAACGCGGGTAACACCGCGGGGCACAGCTAGTTATCTATATAAGTATGTATATACAAAAGGAAAAGTAATACGTGTAGTACATATATCAGTTCTCTGGTTTCCATAGTACAAGCTGTGTTTAGTTTGGGATCCGATGGCCGTGTGTGAATAATGTCCCTGGATATTATTATAAAATAAAAACTCACTTGTATTGAAATCCAACTTTGCCATCTGCATAGCGTAACTCTCGCAGTCTTTTTTACTGAAGCTGAAAATAATGACCGGAGCAAAGTTCCTCTCCATGATCATTTTGACGATGTTGAATATATTGGTCTGGCTGATGCCTCGGGGACCTCCGCGACGGCCGCGCTTATCGCCCTTGGCTGCTTCTCCGGCTTGGTTCAAAACCGCCATGGCAGTGTTGAAGTTGTCTTCTTTGAATATGCCCTGGTAAGTTAGTATTTATTAATTTAAATAAAATTTCTGAAACACTCATACTCAGTTGCACAGTTGCCCTTAGCGGTCAGAATGCCAGTTGGGCAGAGAATGTGTTAACGTTATATTAGCCCAGTACATTCAAAGAATTATAAATGTATAAGAACTAGACTGTATAAGAATTCCGTATTTCCATTCGGGCTATCTACACTCGCTAACTAACCAATAAAGAATTCATTCTTAATTCTGCGAAGTTTATAGATCAATTCAATCAATCAGAGTTACTTTCGCATTATAATCTATACATATAATAAAATCGTAGGAAAGTCAAATATACATTGAATATTTTTTTAAAAGGATACTTGGGCCGTGATCTACAATCGATATCGAAGCCAAAAATATAGTTTTTAGAATTTTTGTCTGTGTGTCTATTTGTCTGTATGTATTTCCGGGCTAAACTCAAAAAGTATTGCATGGATTTACTTCAAATTTTGCATGAATATTACGAAGAGGTCGGGTCAACATATAGGCTACATATTATTACGCTATAACCTAAGAGGGAGGAGCAGTGATAGTTTATTAAGTTTAACCTGGGTAAAATCGCGGGGCACAGCTAGTATTATTATATTATAATGCGAAAGTATCTCTGTCTGCCTGTCTTTCGCGCTTTCACACCAAAACCAATTTAAATATAAAATTTGGTACACACATAGTCTTGAGCCTGAATAAGGACATAGACTACTTTTTAAACTAAAAGAAGAGTTGTAAGGGGTTGAAAGAGGGATGAGAAGTTGTATGGAAGTATCCTCATCTTTGGAGGTAGAAGTTTAAACTTATTTTTAAGGTTGTTGATTCTATATAAATAAATATGACATTTAAATTTAGCCAAAGTTTTTCCCTCTATGGTGTAGAATTGTTTCATCATTTAGATGCGAATGTTAAAGGTTGTGTTATTTTTAAAGATTATGGTTAATGTTTAAGTTGTAGGTAAGCCAAACAAATAAAATAACAATAGAGAATGAAAGCTTGTATGAAAATATGTAAGGTTCATGTGAATATTTTATAAGTTTTCACCATGAGACAAAATATTAGAGGTATTCTAATGTCTGTGCCACATGCACTGATTTTCGAATGCTATCCAAAGACACTATTCCACGCGGATGAAATCACGGGCAGACCTAGTTCTTGGTAATAATAGATGATTAGTTAGGATTGGGTTAATCTAGTTAGTTATAAATATAATTTGTTTAATTTAATTACTATATCACAATTTTGCTGTCATCATAATATAATTTGTAAATGTAATATAAATTTAATTTTCATTTTTATTTTGTACTTAATTTCATTTTCATTATTTATTTATTTTCATTTATTCACAGTTCACAGTAAATAGAGTTTACAATGTATGTAGGTCTTATTATAGGGTAGTCCTTATAATCTATTTAGCCTCTTCAAGGCATGCGAACATACAGTTTATAATAATTCATTGTCACAACACAGTAAATAATATGTCACAGCTTTTAGCATTTAGTAAAATTAAAATAGGAGTATATAAATAGTAATATACTCGCTCCCGCAGTATAAGAAGGAGTTGAAAACCATATTGTATGAAGAAACCAAATGAATACTTTTACTGTTTTTTACTGTTTTCTACTCTATTTGAAATCTTAAGTTCTTTAAATTTTATTTTGATACTGATAGTTAAAATTAGTTATTAGTTAGTCGGTTAATTTAAGTTAGTTTAATTTAGTTTTTTATATGAAATAGATTTTAAGTTATATTTTAGTTTATTGTTAACGTAGGTTTTGAACAGAGCATGCTGTGGCTTCCTGTAATTGGTGGAGCACACTGGAACGAACCTGTATTTTTTTGTTTTGCGAAGACATTGTATGTGTGTGTCCTCTGTTGGAGGTCCATAAAAATAAATAAATAGGTAATAATATTATATGTAGCCATTGGTCAACGGAATAAATCATTTTGTCTATCAATATATTCTTTAAAACTCTTTTAAATTTTACTAGCGGTAGTTGTTGGACATCTGATGGAAGTTGGTTGTAGATTTTTATACACATAGGGTAACAATTTTTTTGGAATAAATTTGTTTTAGGTGCAATATCCATGACAAGTCTATCCCCTCGTCTAGTATTTCGAGGGTAAATATCCTTTACTTTTTTAAAGAGCTGGGTTAGTCTTTACAAATAGACAGATCTCGAGAACGTACATACCTGGTAAAGGCAATATGTTTAACTTTTTAAAGTGTGGTTTACATGAATCCCAAGGAGGGATATTAACCATTGCCCTAATGCATCTCTTCGATCAATTTAATCTTATATAACTGTAAATTTTGTGGTGATTATTATGTACGCCGTTATTGTCATATGCATCAGTGACCATTGTTATAATATCTTCTATGTGAATTGTTAATGTCTATGATGTGGCTGTACTCAATAAATAAATAAAAAATAAAAATAAGATATACCTTCTCATCAACCACGAGATGGATGCCATCCCCACCCGCCGGGAATATGTAATGCTGCAGCGGTGTCGGTCTGAACTCCGTATACACCACGTGACACGGCTGGGAGTGCAGCCGACACACCCACTCGGCGAACTGACGCGCGTTCGGAATGGTAGCCGAGAGGAACACGTAGTGCACGTTGTCGGGCAACAAGATCAGTGTTTCTGAAATAAAATAGCCTCATTATTTCAATATTTTACAATAACATACCAGTTACCATTGTAAATTATAATACTAGCTGTGCCCCGCGGTTTTACCCGCGTTAAATTTTATAAATTATCATAGCTCCTCCCCCGTAGGTGATAGCGTGATAATTATGTAGCCTATATGTTGACCCGACTTCTTAGTATTATTCATGCAAAATTTGTAGTAAATCCATGCAGCACTTTTTGAGTTTAGCCCGGACATACATACAGACAAACAGACACACAGACAAAAATTCTAAATACTATATTTTTGGCTTCGATATTGATTGTAGATCACGCCTGAAGTATCCTTTTAAAAAAATATTCAATGTACAGTTTTGACTTTCCTATGATTTTATTATATGTATAGATAATAATATCTCGGGACAATGTCACACAGATCATCCTAGCATCAAACTAAGCAAAGCTTGTACTATGGGTACCAGGCGACGTTATACATACTTATATAGATAGATAAATACTTATATACATAGAAAAAATCCATGACTCAGAAACAAATATTCGTGCTCATCACACAAATATTTGCATTTACCGGGATTCGAACCCAGGACCACCAGCTTCGTAGGCAGGAGCACTACCAACTAGGCTACGGTGACCGTCAATGGATTGTGTAATGGATTTGGGTTTTAATAGGTTACACCATCTCATCCTATGGGGGGCGTAGAAGTCGACCAGAGGGAATAGCTACCACAGGACGGGCAGCAGCCACTTTCTGAGTACTATGACCATTTTACTGTGATCGCCAAGCATGGCAATTATGGCATATCTCCCCAAGATAATTCTTGGGGAGGCTTTTGTCCAGAATGAACTCTTAACATCTGTTATAGTGATGATGAGGTTTTTTTTTCACTAAATATAACTTAAAATACGATAATGATAGACTGAAGAAGTATTTGCAAATTCACTACCAATGCTGTAGCTACGAATTATTTTCTGAATGTGAGTGGGAGGCGGCGGGTCTTTATGGAGAGTAGCCATCTATACTGGCTATTTTCTATTCCCCACTCATGATCCGATAGGACAGCTGGCCGACAAGACGGAATAGACAAATAGAGGCAAGTTACAGAACCAACGACTTACATGCTCTCCGGGGCATGGAGGTGCATCACCATAAAGTTCTAGGCTGCTATTGAGAATGTTTCTTTGCAGAAAAATCCCTATATCACTGTTTGACCCCACCCGGAATTTGAACCTAGGACTTTATTATATGCGGTTGATAACATCACCATTAGACCAACAAGGCACAATTAATTTAGCGCATGTTCAAGTTACTTATTAGAAACAAAATAACTCTTAAATGGCACTTTAGCTTTATACCCCATGAGACTAGTCCCGAACCGGAGGGAATCATGTTACTCTTTGCTACTGGTATCACAAACTCTGCCAAAATACTAACCTTCCCAAACTACGCCTCTCTCCTTGTCTCTCATGTAATGGATTTCATCAAACACAACCCATCCCACCTCTCTCATAATTTCGGATCCTCTATACAACATGTTTCTCAAAATCTGAAATTATAATTTTTGCCATAATTTAATACATTAATTAATAGCAACTGCAGAATACAAATATTTGATCTAATATCATATCATTTAGATAAAGACATATATCCTTTTGACTGGATGTTTATAGACAGATTAATTTATTTATTTTATTGTCCTTACCTCAGTAGTCATAATCAGACAAGATGCAGATGGATTGATGGTCACATCACCAGTTATTAAACCCACATCATGGAACTCTTCAGAGAATTCTCGGTACTTCTGATTGGAAAGAGCCTTTATAGGTGTAGTATATATTACTCTTTGATTGTTTTTTAATGACAATGCTATGGCATACCTATAGAGTAAAATTGAATTAGAATATTGCACATTTTCCTCAATTTAATAACGTAACTGTCAAAAACTGACTCCTGCTAGCATACCCACAAGCTTAAGTTAGCATTCAGTATAAACTACTATGTCTAACCTGGTTCACATTTATTAGATAGAATCTACTAGGATAATTTATTGGAGCATACATTTATGAATTTTGAATGCGGAAACGTGCCATACAGGCAATAGTTACTAGTTAGTATACCACAAGGCGTATTTGCAAGGCCTCACTCGTTGAATTGTGAGGATTGATAGAATTGGGTATCATAACTTTACCTTCCATAGTGCTGTACCAAGTTGCAGTGTATGTTACGGTAAACATAGAGCTGTATACCAAGGAGAGTGAGATACACACCTACTGTACACAGCATAGCAATAAGCTGATGTTGGTGCTGAGGACACTGACTAAAAAATCCAAAACTACTCATGTCATCAAGTGCCCTAACCTTAATGAGTTTTAAAACTCTAAAATGGTGGCTTATCATTCTATTCTGTTGATGAATTTATGGATTTCATATCTCTAATAGTTTGACATCATAATATGTAATTTATGATTTTGACTTGCTGACTATGTGGTGACCTATTTGTTATGTTTTTGAACAAATTATTTATTTTACTTAAGTTTAGTTTATAGTATGTTTTTGATTTGTTGACATTGTTTAGACATTTAAAATATTTTATAATCATTTTCATGATATGTAAGAAATCTTACCAATAAATGACTATAATATAAATCATTTTTTAAATGCTGTCATAGCATACACTCTAAAACCTGGATAAAATTATGAATTAACTTTAAAATGAAACCAAGTACTACTAAAATAATATCTTTGCTAACAATCCACTTACTCAGCCACAACAGTCTTGCCAGCTGAAGTATGAGCCGACACGAGGACAGACTGCAAGTTATCTATGCACAATATAGCTTCCTTCTGAAACGGATCCAGTATAAAGGCATATTGTTTAGCAGGTTCTGAAGTTATAGGTGCAAGTGGACCATACTCAAGGTTTGGTGGCATTGCCACTTCATGTGTACATCCTTCATGAGTTTCTAATGTATGAATAACTATGCGGGAATTCAGAAGGTCTACACTGAAACAAAAAATATTATTGAAATGAAATAACCAAGACTATATAGAGATATTAGTTATGTTTAATTGTGCCAATGTTTGGTACATGCGGAGTTTACCTATAAGTAATAAGTTATACTGTAATAGTTACTTATCATCATCATCATTACAGCTAAATAAATCCACTGCTGGACAAGCCTCCCTCAAGAATCGTCTTGGGGGATATGCCATAATCGCCACGCTTGGCAGGCGGGTTGGCGATCGCAGAAAGATGGTCATAGTACTCAGAGAGACGCTGCTGCCCGTCCTCTGGTAGATATTCCCTCGGGTCGACTTCTACGCCCCCCACGGGATGAGATGGGGTGATGATATTCTGATTCTGATATTTGTCGCCGTCACCACACAGCTGTACTAGCTGTACATAGTTACTTATATAATTATGTTTAAAATGACCTTGTATAAACTTGTTGTTGGTGAAACTAATAAAATAAAAAAATAGACTATTACAACACAAATAGATAGATAGATCATTCACATTTACTGACTAATAAACAGGAGAAAAGAAGAAGAGCAGTACAGGTTGAATATCTGAAAGTATTCCATCTCAAAAATGTTTTACTGAAATGCATAAACTATACATTTTCAAGTTACTTGTTTTTCTGGTGTAGATAGAATAACAGTGCCATCCCGTACCATCCCATGTGTGTCATAAGAAGGTGACTAAGGGATACACCAGGTAGTTAGGCAGCAGCACCACCTGTGTACTATAGCTACCACCTAACTGCGTTCACCAACTCCCATGCCAAGCATGGTTAATATGGCAGATCCCTCCAAACAGTAATGTAATAGAAACATATGATACATGTTTTACTGTAAAATTGTAAAGTTTAGTTAATATTAATATGTTTTTCATTATATAATGACTTATTAAAAAAAAATGTATATTTCTACATATTGAGCAATTGTACTGTTTATGACATTTGCTGCACCTTATCATGGTTCATAGTGTCAATTTTTTATTGCAAACACTGGTAAAGACAGACCTCAGATGAAAGGGTATGTAAGTAGCAAGGCAAAGTATAATTTCTTTTTGCTTTGCTATAAGACGAATTGGTCCTAGGAATCTAAACACCATACAATATACTACTCACTGGCTACTTTTAAATTGCACTTGTAAAAACTAAATATTGTTAAATCACTGTACTTTCAACGGTCCTGTGCAAATAAAAAACCTGTGTCTTACTTTATATCGCTAGTTAATTCTGAATCGTCATCATCATCGTGTTTCGGTTTTTTTCTCTGTTCTATTTTATTATTTTCGTCATCTTCAAGTGAACGCTTTTGACTGATATCTGCCTCTGATTCTGGTTTCACTTCTCTGTGGAGATAAAGGAAAGGATATTTAATAGCAATTTTTTTAGATAACTTTCGTCAACACAAACAATTCAGGTTAACCACGACGTACACATTATCAGAATCTATCGTCACGTTTGGGTATTGAACCGAAGCTTCATTTGGTGCCGATTCTTCGAAACAGTCGAATAAACTGTTTACATCAGACATATTAATTGATTTTAAAACATTTACGCAAATAAGCTCACGTTGGTTGGGAACTTCAAAACAGTATAACCAAAGAGAATATAGTATAACTGTCTATGAGTAAATCCCACTCAAAGATATTATATCCCACTAAATAGTATTTCCAGTCCCAATTACCAATTCAGTAGGGTAAATGTTCTAAACACATTCTGAATACTATTTTTTCTGATATTTTTGTAGCAAGGTGCATATTCTAATTCTAAAGTCTAAATAAACTAATAAACTGTTTTTTCTCAGTTATACAATTGTGAAGAAAAACAAGGAAAAAATTTGATCTGCCAGGGTGTATCGTTCGTGACTTAAATTTGTGCTGGATTGGTAGAGAGAGGGTGCTGCTTCAAGACCCGTGGGTCGATTAAACATATAATTTTCCAATTGAGATTACATTTCCGCTTTGCATTTCAAATAATGCTGAAACTAGAATTATTTAACCCAAGAAACTTAAAAATAAATGTTTAAGCACTTCACTAAAACTGTTTCTAAATAGAATACTTTTACAATGTTTATATACATAATAATAAATGGCAAATGAGCAATCAAGTTACTTTATGGTATTTGATACTTTGTCACACATCATGGAGGATGCATTAAATAAGTTATCTAACAGCAATTAATTGTTATCAATGGTGGAGACTTTAATTCAATAATTTGGAGAAAATCTCAATAAGTTTTTTAAGTTTGTAAAATCCTATAATGTATATCACATTTAACAAAACCAATAAGAGTAACTGCCACAAGTACTAAATGCGTTGATAATCTATTTAGCACTGTAAAACCCTTATTTAAATTAATAAAATTCCGTCAGATCATTCACGTCAGTTGCTTACTTTCAAATTCTAAAAGAATTCAAAGAAAACATATAAGTAATATACCACAGAGTGAAAACCGTATAGAAAATTTTAAATGTAATATAGTAAAACAACTACCATGGCTGCCCTGTCATGATACTCCGAATTACTTGCACAAGTCTATTATTATATATTTATTCAACTTGATTAATATTCGCATCCAAACAACTGTCTGTAAGTGATCCTCTGTTATTCAGCGATTGGGCAAGTCCCAGGATTTATAAAAGTCGGAATCAATTGTACGCAGAAAAATCTTATAATCATAATACGACTTTTCAAGAATATGTAAAACAGTATCGCAAATCCTTTAGATGAGCCTGTTCTGCTGCAAAATTTATGTACCTACATTTTTTATATATTTGAAAATTGAATGGTTAGCCAGTTGCTCAGACACTTTAATATACATAATTGACTACACCGGAAATAGTATGGGTTCACAAAGGGTTGTTCACCCGTAGATACAGGGTCAACTTATTAAAAAGTATATTTGCGGCACGGGAGTATTCGCAAGATGCATTATTATCTTTTGTGATTTGCGTAAATTGTTAAATTTTTATTCATAATTAACAAATTCAAAATTTATTTTAAAAATGATTACTACTGTGTTTTCTGAGAAGTGTGATTTTCAGTAGCTGCCATGTCATGCATTGCACTTTATGGTAGAAAATATGATGATTCCACATAAATGGTCATTTTTACTATGCAAATGAATTATGAATTTAAATTTGTGATCATTGCCGTGCATGGTCCTCGCAACTTAACAGGGGCGAAAATCTAAATGAAACAAAAACAAAATCCTTCATAGTTGTTGACGGTACTAAAAACTAAAAAGGAGCAGACTCTATATGGTGAAATGCGAAGATTGGAAAACTGTACCGTTTTGGAAACACTACAACATCATAGACAATATAAATAGCAAAGAATTTTAGGTATGGTTAACAAACCCACGAAAAAGACGTTAGCATGCGGGTCTCGGGACATTTACTCTTCTCTAGAATCGAAAATGGTACGACAATATTACTTATTATGTCCTATGTAATCTATCTTTGTATACGACACCGTGTGCATCAATACAGAACGTGGAAACCATGTGCTCCTTCGTACTCACAAGCCTTGGCGGTCATAGTTTTGCGATAGCATTTACGACAAGACCACAAATTAAATTTATAAATAATTTAAGCTTTACTTGAGTGATGTACAACAAGATGTGGTAAGATCTAGTTGCAATGGGGAAGCGTAGGATAAAGGCATGTTCAGGTGAGCAGGACAACGTGTTAATACACCAATTACTAACAATAAAAGCTGGATGGGAAGAAATTATATCATATATTTGGTGTCGAAAAAATATGCTAAACACTTGCCTGAATCCTTTTTTCTAAACTCTACGAAAACTTCTCTAAAAGTTTAATTGCTCCCTGTGTTTCAAGAAATAAAGTCTTATTTCCGGATTTGTCGGCTCTTGTATATGCTATGCATGCATATTATTTATAGTATAAAATCGAAGATAAAAATTCAGATTTATACTATATGCCTCTTCTTACTATGTAGTCGAAGGCCAGATGCATATAATATTTCGGTTGGCTTCAACGTTTATTACTTGGCAACATTTAGTATGACTCAACAGGTCACGTGACCATACAAGCTTGGGTCTAATACGGTTTGATTGGTGCGCTTCGCGCTTGCTTTTCGTGAAGTCTACGCTAAGCAGAAAGGTTGTTGCTCAAGTGGAGTTTAATATTTTCGTGTTAAAACTTATTTATTGTGACAGAAGAAGTACGTTAAAATGTCGTCCAAAACCAAAAAGACTGTCACATCATCATCTAATATAAGTATCGTGTCTTCTGTGCAAAGCCCACAGCAGTCGAGCACTCCTGTGGGAAGCCGCCCTTCAAGTTCTGCCGGCCGGCCAAATAGCCCGCTAAGTCCTACTCGGCACACTCGTCTTCAAGAAAAAGATGCTCTACAAAACCTTAATGACCGTCTTGCGGCTTACATCGATAAAGTACGCCAATTGGAAAGTGAGAACTCTGGCTTGCGTCGGGAGATTCAAACCACACAGGAGGTGGTCACACGCGAGGTTTCTAATATAAAAGGAATTTACGAGCATGAACTTCAGGATGCAAGGAAGCTTTTGGATGACACATCTCGTGAGAAAGCTAAATTAGAAATTGATCTGAAGAGGTTATATGAAGAGAATGATGATTTGAAAAAGCGGTAAGTACTCGATAATATCAATAAATTTGCTATTAACTGTATGGTAATTTTATATTAGTATCCTTTTATATAAACCGCATGTGCTGGGAACTCTTCCGGCTAACCTTAGTATAGCAAGTTTACGTCATCGGCGGAGTTTCTTAGCGGGTGCGGTGTGACGATCGCGGACGACCTCGCATTTACGACATCGTGACATCATACCTCGATTTAACCGAACTAATCACATTCTTAGGTATAATACTACTTGTACACTGTTCTACTTAGCTATGTTCCTGTCCACATTTGTTGATAAACATTACCTATCTGTTTATATTTGTAATAATTTCTTTAATTAGGTAATCGTGTTTTAATTGATATCAAATAATACTAGGATGATGATTCATGATTTCATGGCCAATTTCACAGTAATTTTCATGTAATAAAGAACTGGGTCAGTATCTCACCTATATTGAAATATGATAGCCATTATTATTTGCATGGTAATGAATTTCTGTAGTAAACTATAATGCATGTTTACAAAAATGTTTGTAAATAAACATGGTTGTAATGAGTGGTTATTAGGTGTTGGAGCTAATGGAGCATGCACATTAGCTCTTATGTTTTAATATTATGAAAATATAGCAAACAGGAAGTAGTTGTCTGTCCTCCATTCATCATTCTTACTGAAGAAGCAATGCCAACCACTTTTTTTTTATTAATTATCTTCCGAAGACTTTTATTAATGATGTGATTCATGGATAGCCAGCTAAGTTTGAAAATCTCAACTTCATTGCAAACGTATCTGATATTAAATATTATACACAGTATGTTTAGTGTTAGGAAGCGGCCTACATTACAATCTATTTGTGTCAAGGTTAGATTGTCTCAGTTGTGAATTTACTTTTATTATGTGTTTACTTACATGTTTTGTGTTACTAAGATATCTGCCAATTTTTGTGAATGTTTATCATAATAATTTGTATTACTTACTTAAATCTTAACTTAGTATATAGGTAATTCCTTCTTATCACACATACTCAGCAACATAAGTTGGCTTTTTTATGTTTGATAGATTATAAATGTATAGTTTTATGATAAAAAGCCATAGTCTCTTTTGAAATGTTATATAGACTCTTTGCAACTGCTGGGATTTTCTTTTTTTAGCATGATGTTTACAATTAGCCTAGGAAGCTTTCACTGCTTCACCGGACTATACACAACTGCTGAGCATGCATTATAAGATTTAAAGAAAAATATTCTGCATTTAGATTAAAAACATTCTAACACTTTTGAGTCCATATCAGAGCATATGACCACAATAAGTTGTCTATAAAAGTATAAGCAGGTTTTAATGGAAGTAACCAGACCATCAGAGGTGATATCTTCCATTATGGAAACAAATACATCCATGGTTTCCCTAATGTATTATATAACTCCTCACAATTGATACTCTACTATCTGTGGCACTCTTTGGGACAACTCAAGATTGCACTGAATGGCCCTTTTGACAATAGTCTAATCACATCATCTGTGTGCTAGTTAAAAGGTGAAGCTAATAGATAGTTTCACTGTATTATTACTAATAGATCATGCCCAGGATACCTATACCACCAAGATTGTTACTAACATTTTAATATTGTAATACTACTATGTATTTACAAACCTAACATCAATATTACAAAGAAGATATGATTTTAACATGGTATTCTCTATAATTTGATACCAATTTTTAAAACCTCTATCAATTTATTGTATCTTGTTCAAAGTCACTGCTAAATGATAACATTAATATCTTATAACAAATAAGATTTTATATTTTAACTAATTGTGCAGCACCAATATATTGTAGTCTCTCTAATATTAAACTTTTGTTTTTGCTTAAAGTATTCTGCTTGAGACAACTTAGTGTAGATAATGATGCAAATTTTTTCCAATGTAGGTATTATTCATCCTATTGAGTAAAATGCAGTATTTGCATTGCATTCTTGCGACACAAGTGTGTTAATGTCTTTGACTTCACCTTGACTCTGTTTGCCATTTTCGGTATCAGTCCAATTGTGGAAGTATTAAGGTCATCATCATTCAGTACAATAGTTCATATATCATTCACACACACAACTTGCATCTTCAGACTGGAGAGTGTCCTTTGATACCATAAAATAAATACTATCAATTAAAAAAAAGATACATGTGTCTATGCCAAAATTGCTTCCTTTTTAGTTTATTTTACTTGACTGGTATCAGGTGCACATTTTTGCGTGAAATAAGTTTAGGCTCCAATCATTTGATAAAATGTCTTTTTCAGAACAATCCTAATGAAATAAGCTTTTACATAATAAAGACAACATTTATTAGGTCTAATTTAACATAATGTAGACTGTACTTTGTTTCAAATATCAATTCCATATTAAATTCGGTGTAGATCAGACATACCCTTGGTTCAATTGTTAAAGTGACTGGTGACAGTAAGCCCGTAGAACTGTTGTAAATTGTTACTTGATTGATACTATGTTGTTTAAAAATATACAAAGAAACCAGTGGTTATTTCACTTAAAATTAGTAAAATAGATAGAAATCTAGTAATAATGTGGTATAAACTATGTAAATCTTCCAATTTACCAGCTTCTATTTGTAATGTTTGTGTAAATGAACATTTTAAATCATTAACCAAAATAAATTGTATACTGTCAACTGAATTATTCATTTAAAAGCTTAAGTAACAAATAAAAGTTGCCCAGTCTCCAACCAAACCATGAAAGTACTTAAAGAGACACGGGATACGCAAATATTACGTCATACCAACCAACAGTCCCAGCCCGTACGGTTGCTTCCCGACGTACGCGCGCCGTAATCTAAAAAATGTTCGTAGATTTGCTGTGATAATAATAACAAAAAACCTTCAAGTTTCTTTAGAGATTTTTTTCAGAAACTTATTAGTTGAACTAGCTTTGGCTTGCAAGGTTAGTCTGCAATACCTATACCTACCGATGTGTAAATAAAGCCGTCCAGTATACAAGCTTAGAAACGAGGAAATACATGGCTTATTTATAACAGTTTACAACCTCCGACATAAAGAGATATGTTATAAGTTTAAATTACTGTATATCTATGCAGTGGAGAATAGATTTAATAGAACAAACTACATTTTTCAAAACTGTCCAAGATATTCTGCACGCTGGAGCTAATTGCGCTTACTGACCCAAGCATGCAGAAGGTTTCCGTATTTTTCGGTAACTTCCAGCCTACTCATCATTGTTTGACACTAAAGAAAGTAATTCCACCGAATGAAGAACATTTATTCGTATTCATGTATTGATGTCATTTTTATTAAATTCCCGTAAGATATTTACGTCTTTCTTGTGCTGTCCATATCAGCTCTCATACAGATGTCACTGTTTTGATTTGAGCAGTGTTTACCCTAGTGTCCAAGTCGTCCAGTTTACTTCTGACATGGTTTAAAGAATGTGTTCCAATCAAGGATGACTTCAATCGGGATGGATAGCCTAAGGGCATTGGATAGGCTGAATATGTGCAAAACACTTTATGTACTAGAATCTGTAAAATTTTGATTGAAAATTTTGCTATAGATTTGTATGTTTTGTTTTTATTATAAATAGTTAACGTAACTTAATAAGAGGTATTAAGCCGTGAAACTAAACAAATTAAACAAAACCAATATGAAAAATTGTATTTAACGCATGAATATTGTTGATGTGTTACACATTGGTAAACTTCTTAAGCTAAGTCCAATATTTACGTTACATTTATAAAGCAGTTTGTAAACAGAAAAGTAGGTATCGTTGCAGCAATTAATTATTTTTACCGCTCCGTATCAGCGAGGGTAAGCCATAGGAGCCCCCTGAACCTTGAAACACGCAAATTTTGTAACTGGGTCAGGGTGGTGCTGTCGCCAACGCAAACATTTTACTCAACTTTCATTCTGTCGTATTTTGAACTCCGGAATTTAATCTTATCGTTCAATACCTATTATTATATACTATGGCGATAAGGCTATATTAATTTCAATTTAAAAACTAAACAGTGTTTGGCTTAAAACATTTTCCAACAGCAAGGCGTAAATCTAAACTCAATACTAGGAAATTATAAATTTAATCGTTCAGCGATAATCGAACTTTACACGGGGGCAAAGTTACGAGCGTCAACTGAAGTTATTAATAAAATATTTAGCCTTATCACCAGATAATTAAATAGTATTAAAGCGATATGATTAAATTAAGCTTCGCCGTATATATATATCATCGAGAGCGAAAAGCGAATTCTAAGTGGTTATGCATTTGGTGGTTTCCTAGAATTACAAACAAATAGACGTCGCTACTCCTACGCTACTCCACTTTACAATTTGTAAATGATTACATAAATAGTACGGTCAACATTGAGTTAGGCATTACAGAAGCAAGAAATATCAAAATGATAAATTGTTCTGAATATTTTTGAATAATAATCTCACAATATCATATTTTTAGCAGTGAATGAATTTCCGTTTTTTCGTTAGCGAGACGGCTGCCCGTTGAAGTCTAGGTCTTAATTACCATTCCCTTTAGTAAACGTTAGTTTCAAATTAAAAGGGCACCATAAAAAGGGTGACTTCAATTTGTTTTCTGTTATCATATAACCGATAATGCTGGCGATTTTGTCTTTTCTACCTATATATAAAACCGTCCAACTACTGAAACTGCTTCTAAGTGAGCAGGTAGGTTATTAGTCGCTAGTTCTAACGTGTTGCTCATATTCCCTCGGTACTTCGCGCCAAAACCAAATAATACACTTTATAAGATAATAAATAAATCTAGCATAGTTTTTGTCTGTAAAGTTCTCATCCCAACGGTAGTGGACCATCACAATTCTAACGCATTGCTCCTCTATAAAATCCTTCACAAAGTCTGCTTATATTATGCGTTCCATATTTGACACACCGTAAATTATTAGAAATTCAAAATTCATGTAGGTTTTGGAGCACCCTACTGTTGTAACTGACTAAAAACGGCAAATATAAAATTTAAAAAAAGAATCATTTAATTGCATAGAAACGACTTATGTTTATAAGAAATAATCAAGTTCGCTTATTCCCGCCTAGGAAATGCGGAATAACTTAAAAGGACGCGGTTGTTGACCCTGGCAAGTCTAAGTGGTACACACACGTGCGAAGAGCCACCCACAGTTGTGTGGGTGACCCACACAACTAAAGCTCGACGCGTTTCTCCAAGATCACATTGTAGTATCACCTTAAAACACAACCACAATTTTACAAGGTTGAAAACTATTATAGAACCAGCGCAGACACAGTATTTCCGATTCAGTAATCGCTTCTGGCCTTCTTTATAACTTGAGCAAAGCTTAGCTATGTTATGACGTAATCATCACTTTTATGTATGACATCAATGTAGCCTTCCTCGAATCTACATTTAAACACTGCTGACGACTTCTTTAAAATATGTCGATGGAATTAACTTGTTATTCACTGTTTCGTAACGACTGTGAATTCCCTACACTGAGTGAAATTAGAATTTGTGAGCCGAACTTAAATATAAAATTTATTAAAAGACTTGTGCATTGACGGGCACAAAAAAGAAAACATGTTTTTTTAACATTACATATTTATTTTTAGGGTTATTATACATATTTTTATTATGCGACTGCTTGTGTCCGTCTGTCTGTCACAGCGGTATTTTTATCTTTGCATCAGAGGGAGCTAATACTAATATGTAAGAAAATATGACAAGGCTTTATTTGCACACCCCTACAAAATTTATATTCTTTAGTTTAGTTGATATTTGCCATTCACGATTGCCTCTAATTCAGATTTCGGCGTGAGTTGAAATCTATATAAATATTTTTTTATATGTCCACGGATGGCATGGAAGCCACTCGCACTTTGCTGGCGCTTAGACAGACTAAAGGAAGGAAAATTATCTATTAAGTTGAATGCTAGCTTATGTTTTTTTTTTTATAGGTATGTTACACGATTTCTTCCTCGTTTGTAAAGCGATTATGATAAAATATTTATATAGATCTAGGATTAAATCCGACGGGGAATTCGTTCGAGATATTATTATATATACTATGTATCAAATAAATTAAATAATTATAATTATTATTACTGTTCAAAATGCCAATTACAATAATTTAGTTCTTAAATCTATTATATAGATTCTTAGGACTATCTATGTAATTCAGTTTCAATTATACTTGAAACTATACTTGCTATTAGTCTGATGATTTTCTGTGTATTATGTATGTATTACTGATTCCTGCGGAGTCTCGCTAATATTAATTTAATCCAGTATTCGCTAAGTCTCCCGCGTTGCTTATTGTGTTGTGTACACTTGTGCGATATCTAACATTTTATTAAATCGAGATACCATGATACCGATTGTCTCGTTCTCCGAGTTATCAAAAAGTAGGTCACGAATAGATATGTATTTATAGAAGAATTTTTGTGTATTTGAAAATAGTCCATAAGGTGAAAGAGTATCACACTCACTGATATAAGGTTGAAAATGGATTAACATATTCCGCTATTTGTAAGTAGCCAACACTAAGTTATTATTTTGCTGGAAACAGAATTTTAAGGGGGTTGTGACTATTAAGTTTTGTATAAACCAAAATATAAAAAATACACATTATTGTATTTTGTTTCTAATATGGTTCTTATTAGTTCTTATGGGAACGTCAAAGTTAGTATGATTATTGGTCATAGTGGCGTTATTTTTAGGTCGCATTGACTATTGATATGACTTAAGTCAACCTTCGCTTTATTGATACAAGCTAGTTATTTTAAAACCTACGGAGGTACTTATATTTAAGATAATATTACAATAAACTTTTGAATCTTGAAAATAATCGATGCACATCGGCAGATCAATTAATAAGTTCCCTTGCTAACACCCTTACAGAGAATGTACGTGTCATCCATGGGTATTTTTATAGAACCATGGTTGAGTATACATTTACGTTTTACATTGCGAATTACAAACAATATTTAATTATATAAATAATTTCTTTATTATTTAAATTCTTATAATAATTACTCATTCACTCGTCCGGCAGTTGTCTTGATTATTGTCTATTCTTCTTATACAGCGTGTCTAAAATAGAAAGAAATATGTTTAAGGATGTTTAAAGTATTTAAACCGTGTAAAGTAAAATATTTAATTGCCACCAAGAAAGTATAACTGTGAGGGATGTACGGTGTTTTCTGAGAATATCACCACACACATTGTCATAAAGCATCAAAATAATGTTAAGATTGTTTTGACATTTGGAGAGGATGTGTGAACGAAGGTTGACGAGTCAAGTATACATGGCAAGTGTGTTACAATTCGCCAGAGTAGCTGACATTAATCAGGTCAGAAGACTATAAACTAATGTTCATCCGTATGTAATCTGAATGAAACTAAAGGCGAGGTTCAATGCAACTGGGAATCCGTTCCCTCTATCTATGCCGCTTTTATCTATCGCTATGAAGAGATATTTACGCTAAATGTAACATGGCAGCAAAAACATTGGTAGCAGAAAATAAAATAAATCTTATACTATAGCGTGTCTAATCGATCATTATTATTTCGGTGGAGGAGTAAGCGCGTAATCGTTATTTTAGATATGCGACCTTGGTCGTCTGTATATAATAATGATAATATCATTCTGTACCCTGAATGACAAAAATTACGTCACCGACTATGTCACGGCTAAACAAAAATCAAATGTACTTTTGAAAGAGTTAAAGCGTGCCTAATAATAGGTCTTTACCTATGAAATTGCCGTTTTGAATGAAAAAATTTAAACGAATTTTTTTCATGAATTTTTTTATTTGTATTAATCGAAGTAATCACCCATGCAATCAATGCATCTTTGCCATCGTAGTGGCAGTTTATTGATGCCCTTCTTAAAGAAATCAGCTGGACGGGAGGCAACAAATTCTTCAAAGGCATTTTGTACTGCCTCTCGGGTATTGAATTTTTTTCCCGCCAAGAAGTTATCCAAATTCTGGAAAAAGTAGTAGTCTGTAGGCGCAAGGTCTGGTGAGTAGGGCGGATGACGGAGAGCTTCCAACCCCAGTTCTTGCAACTTGGAGACCGTCTGCTGTGCAGTATGAGGTCGCGCGTTGTCGTGCAGGAGCAGCGGAGACGAGCGATTGACCAATGCTGGTTGGAGATGCGCCAGCTTCTCCATCATTGTGCTCAGTTCTTCACAGTACACATCTGCAGTAATGCTCACCCCGTTTGGTAAGAAGCTGTGATGAATCACACCGGCGCTAGACCACCAAACAGTGACCATCACTTTTCTAGGGGTAAGTTTTCGTTTAGGGCATTGTTTAGGTGCTGAACCAGGATCCAACCAACTTGCTGAGCGCTTGCGGTTATCAAACAGAATCCATTTTTCATCGCAGGTAACAATGCGGTTCAAAATTCCTTCATTTGTGTGTCTGTTGAGCAGTGCAAGGCACGTCTCGACGCGTACTTCGCGCTGGCGATCATTGAGTTCGTGGGGCACCCATTTGTCAAGCTTTTTTACCTTGCCAATTTGACGCAAATGGACCAATATTGTTTTGACGCTAACGTCGAAAGCTGCTGCTAATTCAGCCGTAGATTGTGTATCATCAGCTTCCACAACCGCCTTTAATTCGTCATTGTCGACCAAAGTCTTCGGACGACCGCGAGGTTCATTTTTCAGGTCGAAATTTCCAGAACGGAAGCGAGCAAACCAATAACAGGTGGTGCGTTGGTTTGTAGTGTTAGCTCCGTAAACGTCGTTGATGTTGCGTGCCGCTTGTGCCGCGTTGCTGCCACGACGGTACTCATATTCCATAATTACTCGAATTTTTAACGTATCCATGATGACGAAAAAGATTGAAATGCGATGAAAATGTAACACTAATCAATAAAGAAATGACTACTTTTGGAAAAAAGAATCCATGTTTTTAAAATAAAATTAATTTGAAATTAGAATTCTTAGCCAAACAAAAATTATTTTGATTTGAAATGGCCAGTACTGCAGAACGGCAATTTCATAGGTAAAGACCTAATATTTCGCTCTGGCAGCTACTACTTATATAATTTTATATAACATTATTTATTTTTACTTATTTTAAATATTTATTTACATACTAGCAGCCCGCCCTGGCTTTGCAAGGGTATTAATAAACATTTCTAAAGTTATAATATCTACACACACACACACACACACACACACACACACCACACACACACACACCACACACACACACACCACACACACCACACACACACACACACACACACATACACACATACACTCACCACACATACATACTTTCTCGTTAAAAAAAAGGAATAACAGTAAGAACAGACAGAATATTGAATTTTTATATTTTTTGTATTATTCATAACAATAGTTTACGCAGCGCACGTGTTTTTTTTTTCACTTTTCATTTTTCGCACCTTGGTTTACAATATTGGAGTTTTAGTATGGATCCCTAACTTTTTTGGAAATTTAATGTAGCTTATGTTCACCGGAGATAGTGTAGCATCCCAACAGTGAAATAATTTTTCAAATCGGTCAAGTAGTTTCGGACTTTATTCAATACAAAGATACAAAAAACAATCAAATCTTTTCTCTTTATAATATTAGTGTAGATTATTAATTTGTGACCTTTTCGATTTGAACATAAATGTATATGGGAACATACCCAAAGCATGCCTTATCGAATAATGAATTATTACTAGGTACAGACGCCAGCACATCCAGCTACTTCAATCTGTCAAATTTCTTTTATAGATTTTCAACTTTATCACAAAAACATAAGGTTCACTTTCAATTGGGGAAATTTGACAGATTGGGGTAGCTTGATGTGCTGGCATCTGTACTTATCGTATGGGTAGTGGTTACCCTAGTGATAGACTTGTTCATGCCGCCCAGTACAACTCTGACGTGACTTAACAACTGTTTCCTAATGATTACAACCGGGATCGATAACTTAACGTGCCCTCCGAACCACGGAGACGCTCAGAAACTAAACCACTTTGGTGGTCACCCATCATTGGACTGACAGCGAGCCTAGTTGCTTAACGTCATCGATCACTTACGGATACATCAATGAATTATTAGAATTGGTTTACAAACAAGTGAGAAATCGTGTAACATAGATTAACAGTATCTTATATTTAGCAGTCTTATCACAAAAGGTGGTGACTTCTTAACACATCATTGTATTTGAATAGAATAAAACGCGAAGAATTAAGATACTTAATGCATTCATAAATATTATTACAAAATGTCTTCTATTCTTCATAATTTATTGTATGTTATAAATACGAGTCAAGAATAACCTACTTACACTTTTAATTTACTGTAGGTGGTATCCGACTAATGTTGCTTTTATATTAGCAGATTTAATAAAAAAAACATATACAAATATAATTGAGAAAGGTAAAATAAATAAATTTGTTTTACTGTTGGGCTTTATTGGTGTCCAGTCTTAATATGATAATAAAAGAAGGGTATAAGTATCTTTCTGACATTTTATTGAATACCACAATTTAAAAACGCAGTTCTAAACGTTAATAATTTATGTGTTGACAAATATTACAATATACAAGGCATTATACTATAGTAATGTGTTTTGCTCTGGGAGTTTGTAAGTAAATAAATATATTAAGAAAACTAACACATTCCCACGGATCCCAAACTAGACGAGTAGAACTAGAGTACTATGGCAACAAATGAACTGATAACCCAGACCCAGGACAAATAATCGTTCTTATAACGTTATAGCTATATATAGCACCCAGATTTGTTATGGGTGGGATTTACACCCACAACCTAGCAGGGGCTCTACCGGCTAAGTCGCCGAACATCGATTTCTTAAATAAAGTTTACAAATGACTTAATCAATCGTTAAATCGGCTTCAACGTTGAAAATCAATTCCGGACCATTTATGACGTCACATGTGCTCATGGAAGCCGATTTAACGATTTATTAAGTCATTTTAACCTTTATTTATGTGAACGCCATTTAAGAAATCGATGTTCGGTGACTTAGCCGGTAGAGCCCCAGGTCACTAACCACTAGACCAACACTCTATAGCACTGAATCATAATCCACAAACAGGGGCTCTACCGCCTAAATCACCGAAGATCGATTTCTTAAATGGCGTTCAAATAAATAAGGTTAAAAATGACTTAATCAATCGTTAAATCGGCTTCAACGTTGACAATCGATTCCGGACCATTTATGACGTCACATGTGCTCATGGAAGCCGATTGAACCTTTATTTATGTGAACGCCATTTAAGAAATCGATTTTCGGCGACTCAGCCGGTAGAGCCCCAGGTCACTAACCACTAGACCAACACTCTATAGCACTGAATCATAGGCCACAAACTGATGGACCTATTTTATTTATACGTGTTATTTTAAATAGAATACTTTCCTATTCAGGGTGGTAGCTAAGTTTCATGTAAATCGGTCATCCATTAAAAACTTGTAGCTACCTACTTCTATTTTAAGTAGTGAATTTTGGTTATGAGTTAGCGTGAATTAGCGTTTCTTGTTTCTACTATATTTAACTGCTCGTAGTTTCATTCATAATTTATGTTACGGCGTGACAGTTCATTAGTATCCCTCTTCTCTTAACATAGCTAGTTGTCTATGCTCGAAGTTGTAAGTCGGTCAAGGATATATATACGGGCCCCCGCTTCGTGCGCTTTTTAATTTCCCATAATGCGGGAGACGTGAGCATCGAGTAACGGGTGTATACCACATATGTATTGTAATATGACTGTGTAGTAGCACAGTATAAGTATGGACAGTACGGAAACTAAGCATAGTTTATGAAATAATTACCTACACTCCATTGAAGCAATTGGGTTATAACTTAACTTTATTGTTTTTGGTATTAATTCGCCTTTAATCAAAATATTTTTTTACAAATCAGCGTGTAGTTTAAAATACGATAGCTCCGGTTTTTTTGAAGCCGAGTTCAAACAGCCGTGTACACACGGCTACACATCAAGCTATACAATTTCAGTATAAGCTGATCTCGTGGTATATAGGATTTCCATACTATGAGAGGTCAGCTTATATTGGAAATGTATAGATTGATATGTAGCCGTGTGGACTTCGCAATACTCTCATGGCATTTTTAAAAAGATCTATAGATAAACTTTTACGTTACCACTCGCCTTGCTTGACGCGGCACTCACTATTGACAACACCGGGATAACCGCTTAGGGGTCTTGTCGATGCCCATGTTTGTGTGAGTGTGCCGTTTAGAGCGCTAGTAGGTAGTTTCCTTACTGTCTATATTTGTATACTGTGGTAGTAGTGTGTAGATCAGATGCCATAGCAAGCACACGGTGGAACCGGATAGTGGCGTGTTTACAATAACATTCCGAGTGTTGCGCAACACCGGTCGCATAGTAACGCGCCTTTATTGTCGAGGATTACCTCGCTTCGATGTCACGGTTTCGTGTTTTCATGTCGACCCTCTAATTATATGACCAGAATGTTTGCTAATTTACATATTTAAATATTGACGAAAACTCAAGTGGTATTTTGTATTTTCGTCGATTTTTTGCGGTTTTATATCTATGTACCACAGCATAGATAACATGATGTTTTTCGCTCCATTAAAAAAAGTCTATGTGTTTAAGCCCATATTTGTGGACTTGTCCGTATCCACATGGTAACTCAAAAACTGACGGATCTCTTTTAATGTTGTTAATTAAGCAATGTTTCGACGAAATTCTTTCAGCTATCAGTACTTTTTCTAGTTTTATTGAATATTATAGCTCAATTGGGGAAAAACACCCTTTATCTGCTACAATACTGATAATACGTAAGACATATTTTTAAAATGACTAGTATACTGGGTATCTGGCCCCATGGGCGTTAACCGTTCCGCCACAACACTTCGTGTTCAGACCCGAATTTATACAATCCAATCAATGCTCCATTAAGTTTTGTACTTTTGATAGGTTATGTACCTGCGCGTGAGCAAAGACTGAAGAGGCACGGTTACTTCTGAGTGATGCCATGTATGTTTCAAACGACGTATGGGTTTGGTGGACGCTTTCGATTAATCCGGAAGTGTGTTTGTTTAAAATGTGGAAAATATAGAGCTTATTAATTTATTTTCAGTTTGGATAAGAAGACCAAAGATTGTACGCAAGCAGAGAACTTAGCGCGTCACTACGAGACTCGCTTTACAGAGGAAAGCAACAAATACAACTCTGCTCTTGCTGACAAGAAGAAAGCACAAGATGAGGCCAGGGTAAGCATTGTGTAGATAACATGGCATGTACTTTGCATATGTTCAATGGAGCATCTGCTTGAATATTGGCTACGGGCGGTCATTTACAACTAACTAGACTACCATATTAGTGCATAAGCCATTGGTTAAATACAAGCGCATTCTGCTCCTTTAGTCTCTTAGTTTATTCCTACACGGCCAAAAGGAATCAGGCACAGTACCAATGGCTTCGTGTGCTCGTTGAGCCACGGAAGACTACCACCGTCTCAGGAATACAAATCACAGATTTTCTTACTAGAAATATCAAAATAACACAGAATCAACCCGTAAATCGCATCCTAATATGGAATGGAATTGATCATTTTACCGAAAAACGAATGCAAAGTATTCTCGCTAATTTACCTGTTTGGGACAAGGATACTGTTTTGAATATGACTCTTAAAACATAGATACTCCTTTTATGGTTAAGCGTGCCCCTTGTGCATCTGTAGACTCTACTTTGGGATTTCCTGTTAGAAGTTCAAAATTTTTATAAAAAATAACATACATTTTACAATGTCGTCGTGGATTCAATTCCCGTGAAAACAATCAGAATTCTTATAAATCTGGTATCTGGTCTAACCATCTCAGCAACTAGTTCATTATGAGTTTAGAAGTCAGACGGCAGTCTCTTGTTAAATTTTGGTAGCGAGCTGCTATAGGTTACACTGGGAGGGGACCCTAACAGAGAGAGGAGAAGGAACGAAGGAGTCATACAATGCTAATCTAAATTTAAAACTGCCTAATTGATAAGGCATACCTTGGATCTCGTTTACCAGCGCTTTCTTGCAGCTTGGATCAAAATAGCAAAAAACGTTACTATTATGTTTTTTCGTACAATTTAAAGTAATTTATTTTCGATAGATATTATTTCTACAATAATTTTTCTTACTAATTTGATTGAACACAGTATAATGAATTAATACGGACCCTAATAATTTAAGACGTTATCAATATTTTGGCCTGTGTCTTTGTAATATGATGCTATGTTCTTATTCCAGGAGCTGGGAAAGGAGTTGGAGAAACTCCGCAAGCTGTACGCGGACACGCGTAAGAACCTGGAGGAGGAAATGCTTTGCCGCATTGACATGGAGAACACGGTGCAATCCCTGCGCGAGGAGCTGTCCTTCAAGGACCAGGTGTACCAGCAGGAACTGCAGGAGACTCGCACCCGCCGACAGGTCGAGATCTCAGAGATTGGTACGGCTGTGAATATTTGTTGATATATATTTTCAGAGTATTTTAAGAAAGAAGAATAGCGGGTATTGCAAGTCCGGCAATTGTGGAGATCTTTAGGGGAGTTCTTTGTCCAGCTGTGGGCATCTTTCGGCTAATATAGATAATGATGAAAAAAATAAACAATGTTATATAACTCGATCTTCCGCCTACTGTAAACCTCCGCGTTCAGTAAACCAGACCATTCTTATACTTTTCAAGTTGCCATTTGTATTGTCATGTATTTAGCACTTACTACGTATTTGTCGGAAGGAGGATGAAGGAGTACTAAAAAGACTTACCTGCTGGACTCGAGTGGCATTAGTTTTTCTTGTATATACAATGTGTGGTTACACTAATTGTTATTACATCGTTACGGGTTAAAGATGGTTGTCCTTTAGCTTATTAGTCTGATATGAAAATGTGAACTCGCGTTACACAATTTAAACCGTCATATTTGGTGAAGTGGCAGTTAGTAAAATAGTTAGGTATAAATTCTACGTAACAAGCATAGAAATGTTTATCTTATAGTTACAGGTGTTAGTGTGCCGAGGTAAGGACAGCTCCTAATTTCAATCTCACAATGGCAGGGTTTTAGTAGATCCACTTAGGGTAACCTCATCATTATCGTCGCCTTAACCCAGATATTATGGACATTAGAAGTAACAAAAAGCTAGTCTGCTGTCCTTTAAAAAGTACTGTAGTAAGAAATGGGTCACTAGAATGTTTTATGAGATTAAAAATTATTTTATGCCATGTACTTTGCTTAATAGAGTGTTGCATCGTCTTTAAAGATTTAAAAAAACCAGAACATGTTTGCTCTTTATTTTTGTTTCTTTTTTAGTGCACTGAATAAGTTGGCGTAATTGTTTTGGTTCCTTTTGTGGTCATCGTTACTGCAAATATTACTATTACTACAATTTATAAAAACATATTTTAGTAAAGAATAGCTGTTTAAGTTGGAAACGTTAACTATTATATCTTGTGTTCTGAGCAGTATATCCACAATTTTCCTGCATAAGTTTATTTTCTTGTCGCTGTATTCTATGCCCAATGCTCGGTAAATATATTCACAGGAAATGTGATTATCTGAATCATGAATAATTTTGTGACGTAATGTTCTAAAAATAAATATGAACTTATCATATTTATTTTCGTAACATAACATTTAACAACAATAATATATAAATAAATAAATAAAAATAAAAAAGGTTTTTATTCACGTAGACTTTAAAAAAGCGCTTGTAAATAGTCAGAACATGTTTGTAGTAATATAGTTGTATACATTAGATATTATTTCTAGTAACATAGATATTTAAGTACATCTTGTATGAAAACATTTATAAAATTTATTTTATTACAGAAATGATATTTAGCTAGCTCGTATCAAGTTATTGTCAAGAGATTATGTTTAATTATCTAGTTTAAGTCTAATATTTTTACTACATATTGTCAATGGTTCTGTCTATATTAAAGGTATTATTATTATGACGGACCTTGTGTTAATGACGACGGTCGCGCTTTAATGCTACCACCGGATCCAATGCGCCCCAACTGAGAAGACCCAGCGAAACAAACTCAGTGGGTTCATCTACTACCGGTTTCAACACGACCCAGTTGAGACGGTCCGGCGAAACATACTCAAGCGGGCATGAACACGGGATTTGGTCCAATTAGAGTAATTATTTAGTAGGCAAACACAATATATGCTCGATCGGTTGTCTGAATGCTTATTATTTTAGATTATATTTAGGTATACAAAAGAAAAACTTCGAAACAATAACATTATTCATTTTGAGACAGAGTCAATAATTTTAAATTAAGTATATGATAGCAATCATTTACAGATAGTTCACGTAACACAGCAGATCAGTCATGTCTATATGGCTACAAGATCTCCAGCGAGCAATGTGCAGGTAGGAAGTGAGAGCCAGACGTCTTTGTCATCGATGTACTCTTTAGTGGTGTAATAACCCCTAGCCATAAGTATACGTTTAATATGTGTTTTAAAACTTGTGTCAGGCAGATCAGTAATTTGAGTAGGAAGCTTGTTATAAAACCTAATACAATTTCCTAAAAATGATTTATTAGTTTTGCTTACTCTAAAGCCTGGCATGGCTAGTTTGATATAGTTAAACTAAACCAGTAAATGTAGCTCCGAACAGGTAAAGTTTTAAAAGTACTGATGTTTACGTCATCATATGTTATAGTTACTCCATCTCCTCATTATTCTCCATGTTTGGGGTTCGAGTCCCGCATAGGCCAACTATTTGTGTGACCCATAAATTGTAGTCCTGAGTATTAGTGACCGTGTATGGCATGTTTGTAAAGTCCCCGCGATACAGTGGCTTAATACTATAGTGCGGGCATTGTCTTTAAAAAAAATATATAAACCAGTTCACCAGAATCGTTTTGTAGTCCTGGGGCTCTACCGGCTAAGTCGCCGAACATCGATTTCTTAAATGGCGTTCATATAAATGAAGGTTAAAGAGGACTTAATCAATCGTTAAATCTTTTCCATGAGCACATGTGACGTCATAAATGGTCCGGAATCGATTGTCAACGTTGAAGCCGATTTAACGACTGATTAAGTCATTTTTAACCTTTATTTATTTAAACGCCATTAAAAAAATCGATGTTCGGCGACTTAGCCGGTAGAGCCCCTGTATTGTAACGCTAACTCTTTATGAATCGAATTGGGTAAATGTCTTGATTGTCTAGTCTTATTGCCTTATTGTTAATGTTGTTTTATATATTCTTTTCCAAACTACATATCTACCGGATTAGTACGTGTGTACGTGATTCTTGATAATAATGTTGAAAAATATTATATCAGTTATTGTATCTGAGGGTATGCAGTTAAGTGATACGATAAATGGTAAATCTTATTTAATCAAGTAACTAAGACTTATTTTGTTAGTATCGCATAAAACTTATTCTATGTTAGTAAAATTAAGTTGTCAACAAAATAAAAGAATCATATCAGCCGAAAGACGCCCATTACTGGACAAAGGCCTCCCTCAAAGATCTCCACAATTGCCGGTCTTGTGCTATCCGCATCCAGCGACTTGCAGCGACCTTCACAAGATCATCGGTTCATCTTGTAGGGGGCCTGCGCCATGTTTTCCGGTTTGTTGTCGCCGCTCAAGAACCTTTCTAATCCAGCAGCCGTCAGCTGTACAGTTATGTGCTCTGGCCAGCCACTTCCGCTTGGCAATTCTTCGGGCTATGTCGGTTACTTTGGTTCGCCTGCGGATCTCAGAATAGAAATAAAACAATGGGCATACATAAAATGACGGCCGGTTGGCGCGGTTAGTAGATGCTTGCATTTCACGCTGCAGGTCGTGGGTTCCATTCCCACCCAGGGGCTCTACCGGCTAAGTCGCCGAACATCGATTTCTTAAATAGCGTTCAAATAAATAAAGGTTAAAATGACTTAATCAATCGTTAAATCGGCTTCCATGAGCACATGTGACGTCATAAATGGTCCGGAATCGATTGTCAACGTTGAAGCCGATTTAACGATTGATTAAGTCATTTTAACCTTTATTTATTTGAACGCCATTTAAGAAATCGATGTTCGGCGACTTAGCCGGTAGAGTCCCGGGTCAGATATTTGTGTGCATGAACATGTCTGTTTGTCCTGAGTCTGGGTGTAATCTTCTTTATAAATATGTACCTATTTACAAAAGAAAAGTAGTTATATAGTATATCAGTTATCTGGTTTCTATAATACAAGCTCTGCTTAGTTTGGCCGTGGGTGAATAATGTCCCATAGTGCCCCATGCCATAAGAAATGGCGTAGCAGTGATTGATGTAGAGGGAGTCAAGTCTGTCTGCGATCATGGTCAAAATGCTGTTGAAGTGACCTCGAATAATACGAATTTTATCGTGTTATCAACATCCTGATTCCAACTATGTTGAGTTACATTGTATGAATCAACACTCTGGATAAATGCCAAGACTGATAGAAATTCCCTCCAGCAAGTTTATGTGTAATTAATAGTTACAGGGTAATTTCGTGTGCCTTACTGTTATCTAGGTCATCTTTTTATAGTAACTTTATTTAGGTCGTATATATGTATTATAATAGCAAAAATTATATAAACATTTGCTGGAAAGTGGGAACTGACTGTAATCTAAGTAACATGTTCAATTGTGTTCTTATTTTGAGGAATAATAATAATATCCTGGGATATTATTCACACACGGCCATCTGATTCCAAACCAAGCAATTTGTACTATTGAAACCAGATAACTGATATACTACATATACTAGTTTTCAGACTCAGGACAAACAGACATGTTCCTGCATACAAATATCTGTCTGGTGGGAATCGAACCCACGACCAGCGGCGTGCAAGGCAACTACTTGTAATAAGCAAAAAGAGTTAACAGAAAATATTAGAATTTCTTCGGTGTATAAAAGCTAAGACAGTCGCCTTGCCTCTTCGTGTCGCGGGTTCAAGTTCCGCGCCGGAAAACTATTTGTGTAACCCATAAATAGTTGTTCTGAGTCTGGACGTAATTTGTGCCCCGTCTATTATATGTTTGTAAAGTACCCCGCGACACAGGGAATAGATTACCCAGTACGGGCATTGTTTTTTTTTTTATTTTTTCAATAGATATTTGTCCGCCAAAAGCCTTACCTACCTGAAGTTAGTGCGTGGTGTGGAAGAGCGTTAGGTCCAATGCACTCATGTACATGACGTCATTGTTCGTACAAGCGGATGTCGAATTTAAATTATTGTTCAACGTTTATGGGTACACATACCTCTCTCACTTCCATTATTAAAATTTAGTGTAGTTTATCAATTTAAATGCAATATTATGTTTTCGAGAAAAGGTCCTCTTTCGAGGTGCATTTTGTAAATTGCCATCCGTGTGTACGCCAATAATAAGTAACCACATGCAAATGTTTTTCTCAAAATATATTATTTTATTCAGTTTCTTTTAAAATACCAGTAAAATCGGTGCGATAACTTGTAGCAGTCCACCACCTACCAAAAGGATTTCAACCGGTTGCCGTGGGTGGTAATTACTTTACTTTCACGCTGCAGGTAGTGTGTTCGATTCCCACCCAGGACAGATATTTGTGTGCATGAACAACATGCAGTACAATATAACGATAGTACAAGCTGTTCTTAGTTTGGGATCAGATGGCCGTGTGTGAATAATGTCCCCGGATATTATATTGTTATACACTCCACCGTAATTGCATCATTAAAAGTAATGCTGTGTTCCTGCGTGCGAGTAAAGTCGCCAAAGTTCATTGAGGGAAGGGATATAGAGTAGGCAACAATCAGTGATGCTTTCTGCGTTTAAGCCTAAAACTTAGGTCATGGTAGCTTAAAATATGGCGAGCCCTTTTTAACGGATTGGTAGTAAAAATAGTCTTAATTGTCGTATTGATAATAATACAGTCAGCATGTTGTTACAATGTATCTTATCTCTCGTAGATGGCCGTCTTACCCAGCAGTATGAAGCCAAGTTGCAGCAGAGCCTTCAGGAGCTGCGGGAACAACAGGAGGCTAACATCAAGGCCAACCGTGACGATATTGAAGCTCTCTATGAAAACAAAGTAAGTGCAGCAGAAGCTAGACTTATCGTAATATTGCTATCTGCTTCCCCAAACGAAGTAAAGTCTATTGGCTCAGATAAGTTGTTTGCTTTTCGTTCTCCAAGCGCCATTACTGAAGTTACTCAATACTCAATTCTTTATTGCATTCCACAATGTACAGAGCTAGTGAGACGTTTAAAGAGAACAAAACCCTATGAACTAGTGTCGTGATTAGTGTATTTAGTGATTAGTTTTAGCAATAATGTAATTATAAAGAACACATGAACAAAGTGTCTTCCCCTTAACAAATATGACTAAGGAAAGTCGGTGGACTGATTCTTAGAATTAATTATGTTTATGTAGAAGTTTAGGTTAATATAAAATTACTTATTAGTCTCTAGACTAGATTGTAATATATATAAAGTACTACACTTGGTACTTTATTATATAAAAAAAAATGAAAAAAATCCACAATGTATGTATAGGTGGTAGGTACAGGTGAAAAGTTCATTATGGACCCTGTCGGGCACAGGAAAGATATAAAGTTAAACTTACGCTGTATATATAAGCTAGTGAATGCGTGAGGAGAGTGTTCAGAAAAGTGTGGTCGGGTCAGTTTAACGGAACTTTAAAGGAATATATAAGTTGATAAAGATGGAAAGAGATCAAATCAGCCTGTGAAATACTGTTTTGGATTTATACAAAATGCGTCAGCTGATCGAAAGATGGCATGGGAAGTTAATATTTATTTAGCAGGTTTTGGGTAAATGCTCATTCTGTTTCGTCCACTATTTATGTCTCACCTTGGAGTGTAACTATTTCGCCTGTCTAGTTTTGTAGGTCACCAAAATTTGTACTTTCTCATATAATAATTAATAGGAGAAAATGACTACATCATTATTATTATTTGTATAGCTGAAGAACCTCCAGAACGCGACTAACCGCAACAGCAACGCAGCCAACGTGGCGGTGGAGGAGCTGCGCACCATGCGCACGCGCATCGACAGCTTGAACGCTACACTCAACGATCTTGAGAACAAGAACGCAGCGCTTAGCGTAAGTACTAACTTAATAATCTATGATTTAATAACAAATCTTAGTTTTATTATTTTACATCTATAATTTTTTTGTTTTATATGTGTGGTAGTGAAATTTTATTACGATTAGACACGTGTCAATATTGTGAAAAAATATAGCCAAATCGCTACTTAAGTACAATATTTATTTACGTGGAATCTTTGTTAAATAGAACCGTTGCCGCGAACTGGAACGCCAGCTGGAGTCTGAACGTGCTCGTCATGCTGAGGACTTGGCGTCCCTAGAGCATGAGTTGTCTCGTTTGCGGGACGAGATGGCGGCACAGCTGCGCGAGTACGCGACACTCATGGACATCAAGATCTCGCTCGATCTCGAGATCGCTACTTACAGGACGCTCATCGAAGGCGAGGAGGACAGGTAAGACTTGACGTCTCTGGTGAAGGATCTGAATGGTATGCACCCCAAACGCTTATCTGTAATCCAATCTGCTAAAATTGACGGTGAAAATCTTGCAATTGTTAATTCTACTACCAATGGTCTGCCACTCCAGGCATATTGATAACCTTCGGAAGGTAAACCATATTTTTTTCATGCAACATAGTGACGATACATGGTATATTAGGTTAGATTGGCATATTAGAAATCTGTTTTACGTGCGGCTATAGATGTTTCACATCAAAAATGTTTTGATTTTTCTTAAAAAATGCGAAGAAACTTTTTCCCCAACCTCCCATAGGTTGGGGAAAAAGTTTACAGATACATTATAGTTTTGGTTGTTGTGCAGGTTGAACCTGACGACGCAGTCGCCCGGGCGCGAGTCGCGCGCGTCGGGCAGCGTGTCGGCCAGCGCGGGCAGCGCGGCGGGCGGCGCGCGCGGCACGCCGGCGCGGCGCGGCACCCCGCTGCGCGCCGCGCGCAAGCGCACGCTGCTGGAGGAGTCGGAGGAGCGCAGCCTGCACGACTTCAGCGTCACGGCCAGCGCCAAGGGCGACCTGGAGGTGGCCGAGGTGTGCCCCGACGGCACCTTCGTCAAGATCCGCAACAAGGGCAAGAAGGTTGGTGGTACTACTACTAAACCCTTGCTGTGTGCTGACGACGACAAATAGCACTACCCCATAGAGTATAGAAATCCTCCCGGAAGAATTCCTGCCAGAGAACGAGAAGCAGTGTATCAATGTGTACAATCATAACAATCTTGCGACCACTGTTAAACCGTCCGAAATTATAGTTTCAATTTTAAACTAAATAGTTATCCGTCAAATCATAACTTTCTATATTTTTTTATTATTATTAAAAATTACTTCAACTGAAACCATTACACATTTTTGAAACTAAATGGCTATAAGCAATAATTGCTCGATCGCAATTATTGCAATTTAAATTCAAGTAATAGTTGTTAACTGCAGGGGAAATAAAATTTGTAAAAAAGTTTATTAAAGACTGCTCTAATTGATCACATTAAAAGTATATCTCAACTAAGGAGGCAAAAAGGCTTATATTTTTATGCTCAAATTCAAGGAATTACATATTCATCTGATATTCACACTGTAGGAACTCAGCTTGGGTGGTTACCAAATCATCCGCAAGGCCGGTGACCAAGAGACCGTGTTCAAGTTCCACCGCACTGTGAAGTTGGAGCCCGGCGCGATCTCCACTGTTTGGTCCGCGGACACGGGCGCGGAACATGACCCACCGCGCGACATCGTCATGAAGGGACAGAAGTGGTTCGTCGCGGACTCTTTCACTACCGCCCTCTTGAACACCGACCAGGAGGTTAGTTTAAAAATAGCATTTTCATGATATTATTCAGCATCTGGCAAAATATTTCATTCATGTAAAACTACATCAATAGAATGCTCTGCCTGCCACTGATTTCCCAGAACTGCGTAATGCTGCTCTCTTTAACATCTAGAAGTCTTAAAGACTATTATCGCGACAATTAATATCTATATTAGTACTACTACTGTTCTGGGACTTTTAATTTCTTGAGATTTCCGGTATCTAATGGTTTTTATTTCCCAGGAGGTGGCAATTTCGGAGAGACAGCGGCGACAACTGAGCACGTCTGCGCAGCGACACCGCGAGCTCGCGCACAAGTACCCGCGCCGAGAGGTGACATAGCTCATTATTATAATTTATAAGATATCTATATTCTAAACGATAACCACCCCATATTAATTATTAAATTTGGGAGAAATGGGAAATTTTGTATAGCTACGTTAAAAAATGTTACTATACAGAAGTAATCAGGATACTTAGTAATTTAAACTCATTTCAATATCATTGCATTTCTTTCTATGGTCTGGTCATTATTATCCAAAGGACAGGACATTTTTAGTTCTGTTAATTTACACAATACACAATCATAATGTTTTTGAGATAAAATTAGAATATGGACGTACTATGGAAGAAAGAACTGAATAACCCAAAATAAAAATAAGCTTATAAGACGATTTAAAAGATTACGTTAATCAAAGGAATTTTTATAGTACGCTCTTTGACGTTTTTAATTTATTTCAGCTGGGTGAGGTTCGCGAAGGTGACGAGAACTGTCGCATTATGTAACAGTGTTGGCGCTGCCTGGCCTCGGACCAACCTCCACGTAACACTACACTTCACCGATGCACTGTGTAGTTATTATTACTAAGGAAAAGCTCTAATTTTATAGCAAAATGTTCTTATAATATTACAAATTATTGTTACGAATGCTACATAGATACATTCGGTGCGGCCGAATTATAAAGTATCATCTAACAGGTATATAGCCCATGAAAAATTTTAATATAGACGTGTCACAAAGACCTTATATAAAATTTTAAGACTGGTTGTTATCAATGTCGAGTATCTTATATAGTCAATGTCTAAATAACTAACTTGTAAACGTTCGGCTATATGCCTATTAGATATTTCTTAACACCTGATCAAAATGCCTTTTCTGTAATTTTTGTTGTCTGATAGTGCAGCATAAATATAATTATATGTTAGTTTTTTCTGGTCAAAGTCAAATTAAAACGTAAGCATTCAACACTGCCGTGTGGCTTTTACGTAATATATTTTCCTATCACTAGGTGAACAAAGTACAAAAAAAATCGTTCACATATGGGTAGATTGCAATCCTTCCAACATGAACGGACATTAAGACCATTTCTAAGTTAGTATATTAACTTATTACCCTAAAACCTAAATGTAAACAAAAAAAAACAGTACAACAAGGTTATAAGTATTTCAGGGGGGTTGCAATCAGAGGGTAAGTATAGAAATAAAAGCGGTTCTTATTTTATCCCCACCCTTCATTGAATTAATTAGTTTATAAGAAATTTTATATCCATAAAATAATTTAAATATCCATCAGATAACAGAGTTCATACACGTAGATTAAATCTACTAATATCATTATTCTTAGTGACCTTGGACTAGATTCATTGTATTAGATTAAGTTTCACCTGACTATCACAATCGATGGCGATTTAGAATAAGAGTTAGAAAACTTCGCCTTTACGGAGTCAATAAATCAAAAGGCGCTATTGAATTAAATATTTTCTTTTATCTTGCGTTTATATCTTTATGATTTACCTTAAATAGCTTATTTACTAAAATTATGTGGACTGTAATTTTTCCAATATTTGAATGGAAGTTGTGCCTGACTGCTAATTGTAAAAGATTATAAAAACAGGTGCAAGGCTTAAATGAAAGCTCTCAAGTAAATATTGAAATTCACATTAAATATTACTATTTACACGAAATTAGTACCTCTTCAAAAAATGTGTATTATCATTAAATTGTGATGTTCATTTTTGTTTTTTATTCATTGAGGATAGAATCTGATACATTGTCATTCTTTTATGTTTTGTGAGTTATTATGAGACTTAGTTTGGACCCAGTTTATATCTTCCATAATGTAATGAACCATTTAATATTAAAATAAAAGGTATATTTAAGTTTACCAGTGTTTTTTATTCGTTATCCTTATAATATTCAATTTCTTCTATAGTAGTGTTATTACTAGGGTTGTAACGGATCTTCGCCTCCGTTTCCGTTACTGCGGAAGTTGCGCATCAAATCGTACCTTCGCCTCCGCCTCCGCTGTTTTTTTCGGAGTTATAACGGAGGTTTATTTACGGCATAATCATATATCTCTGCATCACCCAAAGGTCGACTGACAGGGAATGCCTTTGGCATCAATTCCACCTTTGTCATCATCATCATATCAGCCGAATAACGCCCACTGCTGGACAAAAGCCCCCCCTCCCCCAAAGATATCCACGCTTGCCGGTCTTACGCTATCGGCATCCAGCGACTTCCAGCAACCCGCACAAGATCATCAGGCTCGTATTCGCCACTCAAGAACCTTTCTGCCCCAGCGGCCGTCGGCTCTACGAGCTATGTACCCTGCCCACTGCCACTTCGGCTTAAGTAGGTTACTTTGGTTCGCCTGCGGACCTCAGCATTTCTGATCCGATCTCGCAGGGAAACTCCAAGTCGCCTGATAAGACCCATAGTGAGCGATGACGTCTCTGTTCCGTTAGTCATCACTGGCAACACACACTGGTTGAAGACTTTCGACTTGAACCACTGCGGTATTTGGGTCGAGAAGATATTAAGTAGCGTCCCGAACGCTACCCAGCCGAGTTGGATTCTATGATTTACCTCCTTTTCGAAGTTAGACCTACCTAGTTGGATGATCTGTCCTAAGTAGGTCCGTCTTGGACGAACCGGACGACGAGATTACTACTTACCTAGCTCAGATCAAAACCATTAGAAACTCCCGTGACACTCCACACAGACCGATAATTCGTACTCGTCGGACGAGAGTACGACCGCGATCGCGTCGCGACCTCCAACGCCCTCCATGACCCTTAGTTTGCATATCGTACCGATAAAAAGCCCCCTTCAACGCGGACGGGGGGCCGCGTCATGTCATTAACGTAGAGCGAAAGTTGCACAAAACTCCCTAAAATGATGATCTCTGCCCTCTCCCCGCCAGTAATCGCCCAGAGTCGAGGTTCGAACCCCACAGGGGGTGCCCTCCGGCGCGGGTTACTTAATTTCTAGACGGCTCGAGCCTTCTGCTCGCCTCTATAGTCCGGTGAAGCAGTGAAAGCCTCCTAGGCTAACTGTAGCGTCATACAAAAAAAAAAAAATGTCCTAGGTAAATAATATAGTTCTCTACAACTTCGAGTGCAGTCTCCAACCTTGAATAGCGTGGGTGCAACATGGATGTTCGACATCATTTTCGTCTTATCCATGTTAATTTTAAGACTCACTTGTTGAGAGACTATCCTGAGGCCATTGAGAATTTTAGGTCTTCTAAGGTCTCAGCCATGACTACTATACTGTCGGAAAATCGAAGGTGGGTGATGTACTCGCCATTGACATGGATGCCAATCCTTCCCAGTCCAAAAGCTTGAAGACATCTTCCAATGCAGCAGTGAACAGTTTCAGAGATATAACATCTCCCTGTCTCACACCTCGCTGCAAGTGGATAGGTTCCCAGTTCCGGTCCGGGAGTCGCACTGACATAGTGGCGTTTTCATATAAACACTTTAACACCTCGATATACCGATAGTCGATTTGGCATTTTTGGAGAGACCTCAGTACGGCCCAGGTTCTGATCGAATCAAAGACTTTTTCACACAAACACTAAGCATAATGGCTGGTTATACTCTTCGGTCTTATTTATGTGGTCTATGGTACTAAAGTCTTTATGGAATCCGGCTTGTTCGGGAGGCTGGAAGTCGTCAAAACCTGCGTGCGAGACGATTCGTAATGACTCTCGAAAAGAACTTATAAACATGGCTCAGCATTGTGATGGGTCTGTAATTCTTTAAGAGGGTTTTTTCGCCTTTTTTGAAGAAGAGTACCGCCACACCTCTGTGCCATACTTGTGGCGTTTGACCTTCTAGTTCATACTAGAAGCTCAAACGCCACGGAATTCAATAACTTCTGAAGGGCCCGTAGAAGAGCTAGAAGCTGTAACTTGCTGTAACTCCATCATCACCAGGCGCCTTGTTGTTCCTAAGCTGTTTGAGAGGGATTCTTATCTCGCACATGCTGAGTCCGGGATGTCTTCGGTGAAGTCTCGGTTTAGTCGCGCTCTGGGATCTGAGGCACAACTATCGACAGGTAACTGGGTTCTCGTATACAGCTGTCCATAGAACCTCTCGATCTCTCCCAGCAACTCAGGTCTAGACGTGACGATTCTGCCATCCTCAGTCTTCAGCTTCGTCAGCTTGCTCTGTTCAACAGACAGTTCTCTTGCTAACAGTTTAGAGCCTTTGTTCCACTCGATGGCTTCTTAATACATTTTGTATTAATTGGGCGCGTTTCGCGAGTCAAAGACTGTCTAGATCTGTCTGTTGAGCTGCCGGAATCTGGTAGCATTATCAGAAGATGTCAAAACCATTTTCCGTCTTTCTTCCTTTAGCTGCAGGGTTTAGTCAGAGATCTTTTTGGTTCTGTTTGTACGGCGGGCCGTAATGACCCAGCCATATGGACAGCTTCTACGAACCTGTCGTGGTATGACTCCACTTGGTTTTGTAGTTTGAGCTGAAAGGGTATGGGTAAAGGTCGGAGCATAGACTTTATCACTCGGGACCTCTGGAGCTTGACATTAAGGTTCAATGAGCTCCGCCTTTAATCGCTCCCGCTTTTAACCGTATTGATCACAAAGACGTCATTGAACATCTGTTTTATCGTCGACAAAATAAAGTCTATCTCGTTTTTTGTTTTACCTTGCGCAGGTCCATTTGCGGTTATCCGGCTTCTTGAAAAAGGAGTTCATCATAAAGTGTCCCTCCTTCTCTATGAAGTCAAATTGAAATTGCCCCACTTTCAGCTCATTCTTCAATTATTGAGATTAAAAAATATTAATATTACTCATAAAATACTATTTTTTCACATCCACTTTCACCTTCGCATTCGCATCCGTTAACCTCCGCATCCGCGGAGGTGAAATCCGTCACCTTCGCATCCGCCTCCGCCTCCGCTAAGAGGCCTCCGTTACAACCCTAGTTATTACCTTGCTGCAGACTCTGTCATCATAAATCATAATCGGATTAGGGATGTGCGCTTATAGTTGCGCGCTTAAGGCCATTATCGATAACGGAATCATCAAAGTTACGACGTAAACATACTGCATTAATTAAGTATGGAGGGTAATTAATGGGTACTGATGTTTTTACGAGAAGTGGGTAATTCTATAAAAAGAAGGTAATTATATAAAAAAACTTGTGTTTTACATTTTTAATTTATATATTTAATATGCTACGTCATAATTTTATTGATAAAAACAACTATCGATATCACTCATCGACTGCAGTAATGCACAGGACTACGTGTGAGCGAGGCCTACTCATAGGGCCCGTGAGTGGGAAAGAGCGAAACACTAGAATGATTTATGACCGAGTCTGCAGCGAGATTTTAACTATACTATAAAGCCCATCGCCGCCAATATATAAGGCACGAATACGGCGGCTTATGAAACATTGTTGCCACCTCTAGGCCGGGGCACCACAGTATCAACTTCTTCCCTATGATCGTATTCAATGTCACGTAGCTCACATGGACGTTGACGACGGAGATTGGACTTGATCCTCTTACCGTGCGGAGAGACGTGGCCCTCTATGTGTCCTTTACCGCATTTATCACGGGGAGTGTTCAAAAGAATTGTTCGAGCTTATACCTACCGCCACTTCCGCCACAGACCCTATCGGCCAAAGTGCAATTTCGTCCTTATCATTGTGTGGAATCAATTAACCTTGATTTTCAGGGCATTTGTAGTATATAATATGGTTAGGTGGGTATTTCAATAATTTAGTGCCGTAAGTTTTGTAGTCAGCTATTTTTTGCCATTGTTGTTGTTTTCATATGAAGCATTCAGATGCTTCATATGAAAACAACAACAATGGCAAAAATTAAAGATGATTAATCTACGGGGGAATTAATATTAAAACTTCACGAGACGAATTGCTCTAAAAAGTTATCACCTGCAATGATCAAAAACGTTTTTTCACGCTGTGAAGCATTTAGCAATGTATCCAATATATAATGCACTCTATGCGTGTATCAAACTAATTCAAATGTTTCGTGTGTACCTAAACAGATCTCATCTCGTCGAAATGATCAAAATATCGTACGTTTTGGAAAACAAAATCCTTTTAAAGGGTCTGTCTAATAAGGTGGGAAAGGAAAATTTTCGTGAACACAACCTTTCAACAATCTCAACACTCGTAGTTATTTGGTCGAAGAAAAGTTGCACGGAAGGATAGTAAGTATAGAAAGGAACTTACCAATGTTGAAACGAAAGCCCGGCTTGCATTTGCAAGAAGGTATAAAGACTAGACAGTTGGACAGTGGAAAAATAAGTATTTATTTAAGAATAATTAGATGGAAAACGATATGTAAGACGCCCTAAGTATACAAAGGCTAGTCTGTCTCCCTCCTCCATCCTATGCCGATCGTCGTCCGGCGACGAGGCGACCAGTTGTTCGGTCCCTCCAGATAACGCGGGCGGTGCGTCTTAGGCCATCGCTGTCTTTAACATCTCTAGGTGTGCGATGCCATAGGTGTTGTCAGTCTGTATCGGTGTTTTTGTCGGTGTCGGGCCTCCGGTCTGTCAGGACTGTGTTTCAGTGTCTGGTCTGTCAGGACTGTGCTTGCAGTCTTGATGTCTGAGGGTTGTGTCTTGGCGTAGAAGCGAACGTATATCGATCCTCTGTGGTACATCCTACACGAGTATTCGAACTGTTTTATCACTTTCAGTGTCATTTTCGTGTTAGGCATTTTTATTTTCTGGGTCAGCCAGGTCATGTCCATCCTTATGTTATTAGGTTATCCACGACAGGCCCGGAGTGGAGTATTGGGATCAGTGTATGTGGCTTCTTCAGTGGTCATGACTCTGTTAGGTGGGAAGGAGCATATCCCTACAGCTAGCTTCGCCGGTATGTCCTTTGTAGCCAGCGCGTAGCTTTTCTGCTCCCTTTCGGTGGAATGGACTTTCATGCGTTTGGGAGATGTCCCTGGCTGCGCTCGGTGATACCGAATCGTCAAAGCGTAGTTACTCTTTTCGCCGCTCCCAGGCCATTCGTACTTGGGTGCAGGTACAAAGTGGTTAATAGAATGACTGTCAAGGCCGCATTGCGTGAGGCCCCAGCTCGCTTTCCTCTCTTCCTGTTTCGGGGCCACTAATTTGGTTGGGTCATGTATTACCAGGTCTTACTAACGGGTCCGGCTAGTTTTGTCACGGGTAGGAAGATCTCGCGCTGAGTTTTCTCTTCTCGTAGAAGTACTTTTCCGCGCGTTTCCGCGTCCAGTTGTGTTTCGCGCTGTGTAGTCGCTTCGCATTGCGACTATTAAGTCACGTACGTCACTTACAGCAGCCGCCTGGGTATCGCGCTGGCTGTCACGTTTGTTAATTTTGCGCACTTTCCTTTCCCTAGGCATGATTTTCTGCACCTTGTGTTTCAGCAGGCGTACTTCGTCGGCAGATGAGGAACCACGGGATCCGGCATCTGACCCCATCACTTTCAGTGTTAGGTCGGCAGTCTGGTGACAATTTTATTGCACTGGAGTGCCAGTGCATGCAGTTCGCCGACGGCATTAAAATTTTGCAGCTGAGCACCCAGCTGCAAGCTGCACCCAAGAGTACGATAGGAGCTGACCGAACGAACGGTGCGGGACTCCTTGGCTCGGCCGAGACCCATCTGGGGATTTATTTTGCATATCTGCTTTTTGCCGTTGGTGGGCTTTTATGAAATCCCCGAAATGGCGTGAAATGGGAAAAGGATGGGACGGATGAGGAGGAGGAATTGGGCCTGGCATTTGGCTTTCAGAAATTTATCTTGGCCAGTGCCCTTTACTGGGCACCCTGGATGCGGGACTGACTCCAAAAGCGGTCGGTTGGTCCCGCAGCCAGGGCCAGGTTATCTACGACCGACCATCTCGCCCGGTTGCATGAGAAGAAATGCGTTAAGGTGGGTGGCACAGACAGCCACGGCATTTCCAAGGATTAAGACAAGGATGATATTGAATAGGATCCGTTAAATTCACGTCTGTTCAATGTTAGGTTGATTTTGCTTTTTTATGCTGGTGTCGAATATTGTTGTAATATACAGTGTTTACTTGTAGACACAGAATAGCTTTCTATGACGATAGCTATTATGATAAGTATTATAAAAATCTAATTGATCATTTAAAAAGAAATAATGAATGCGCTAAATAATATATTTTAGGAATAGTTTGTTGTAGTAATTATGTGCTAGCCCCAACATCATTCTTAAAACGTTGATTGATAGGTGGGACTCTCCGATCTTGGGAAGGTGGACACGACTGCACGCAGTTAAGTAGTCATTTCCCAGGGCCGGCGGGCTCTGCCACGATGCTGACACAGCAAGGACTAATTGTTAATAACTTACTTAGTTTATATTAGTTATCATTTTAACTAACACATATTATGGATTTTTTCAGTAATAAATTATTATTATTATTATGTGTATTTTATTCATCGGTCGTTACGTCTGTGTACGTGTGCGTGTGTGTATTTTAAGCTGGCAGTTATTTAAAAACTTTCAAAGAGTTTTGGCGCCAACGCGGACAAAGACGCATCAAGGCATTGTTTCATTTTCAAAGACTGGTGTAAATTCAAGTTTTTATGTGTAAATATGGTGGATTTTTAGACATAACATCATGGATAACGTACACAAATGGTGGAAAGTGCCATATTGCCGTGAATTCCGATTTTCTGTGTTGAATCTAAAACTCCATATAAGCCTCTAGTAAAGTCTCCACTGCTTTACTGGGGTACGACAAGGACTACGTATGACTTGACTGTGACGGACTTTACTTGACATGACGAAAATAAATGGAATAATAATATATTTTACGGAAGGCTCATAAGGCCGAAGAAGCCAGAGCCGTAAAACTGAATTAGAAAATATAAATGTCAAAACAAAAAATGACATAACCTTAAATCTAAATCGTAATAATAATTTATAAATTTACTAAAGTATCTATAAATTTAAACATAGAATATCGCGGATAATTTTACTAACTGCCGCAAATATCTATAAGCTATAGCAAATAGGATTTGTGGGAGTCAATATGTAAGTACAAACAAATTGATATTGCTATTTCTAAATTGGTTTTAACTATATGTGGCGAAGAGAGCCGAATAACTAGAGAATCGTCATAGCTATCTTCTCGGCCGATGAGAATAGACTGAGTTTATGTGACGGTCTTATTATTTTGTATTCCATAATCATCATCATCTTCACATCAGTCGAAATACGACGGCTGCTGGACAAAGGCCTACCCAAAGATCTCCACAATTGCCGGTCTTGTGCTACCCGCATCCAGCGGCTTCCAATGATACTCACAATCGGTCCATTTTTTAGAAGGTTTGCCAACGCTGCGTCTTCCAGTTCGTGGTCGCCACTCGAGAACTTTTCTACCCCATTAGTAATATTTATTTGTAGGCAAGACTTGTAGTTGTTTGTTCAGTATTTTTACTGAAAACCCCTAAGGATACCCACTGACCAAATGTTGTTTATAATTTTGGGAGAATTTTCATTTATCATGATTATTTTATACTAGCTGTGCCCGCGACTTCGTCCGCGTGTTAATTAGTTTATTTCGTTTTCTTTGTAAAATAAAAGACTTTTTTAAAAATAAAAGTAGCCTAACTTAGTCCTTATTACATCAGCTACCTGCCAATAAAAGTCCCGTCAAAATCGGTCCAGCCATTTCAGAGATTAGCTGGAACAAACAGACAGACAAAATTGTAAAAAATGTATTTTGGTGTATGTACCGTATATATTCATATTAATGTAGTAAAAACCGGTTATTTCAATATTACAAACAGACACTCCAATTTTATTTATTTGTATAGATGTATAGATTGTTAATAGTGAGGTTGATGAAAAAAGTCAGCAGATTTTAGGTTAATGGCTTTATTTGCATATCATAATTTAAAGTTTGGATAATTACTGTATGTTTCTAAGACAAATTGATTGATATACTTTAGATATCTACCTGTTCTCCTTGTTTCAAATACAAACCAGTCATTCTGTGAATATGTATTGGTATCATTTATGTAGAATCATTTCAGCAAACTCTTTTGGTAGGTATTAATTCCATTGGATAACTTTATATCTGTCATATGGTCAAACAAAACTATTCTAAATACCTTATACACCTGGTACCACATAAATAATGAACTGGCATTGCTTCATTTGCAAATGAAACTGAACAATGTCATATACATCCCTTGCAAAATATACAAAAATAAGATAAACTTTGTATACAAAAATGTTGATCAACTGATGCATTATGTAGGAGGAGTTAAAACAACATTTATTGTATTTCAGTAACTTGTTTCCTTCCATTTGTATGGACATTCAGTTTCATGGGTAGATTATATAGAAGAGTGCACTCCTTTAATAAATATCTTGGGACAACTTACACACTGCCATCTGATCTGAAACTGAGTTGAGCCTGTACAATGGTAACCAGACAACTGGAAAGTATAATTAAATATTTCTAAACATGTACATATTAAAAATAAAACACCCAGGTATAGAAAAAAATATTTTGCTCATCACATAAAGATTCCTGGGTCGGGATCAAACCCACAAACTCTGGCTTACCAGTCAGGAACATTCTAGGTATTCTGTGATTGAATTAAAGCATTTTTGCATTAATAATAATAATATCCAGGATCATTATTCACACACTGCCATCTAATCCCAAATTAAGCACAGCTTATACTATGGAAATCAGATAACTGATATGTTATTTTTTTTTTGTAAATATATACTAATAAAAATAATTGCACCCAGACACAGGACAAACAGACATGTTCATACACAAAAATACCTGTCCTGGGTGGAAAACGTACCCACAACCTCTGGCATGAAAGTTAAGCATTTACCAACCACTGCAACAGGCCCATGCATTAGATATATACTTAGTTTTCATTAAATAGTATTATTTTTTTTCACTTTTAATTATATTGGGTCACCAAATATTTTGCTAACCATTTTTAAAAAGGGCTTTCATTTAACATTTTGATACTTGATAGCGAAATATGCAGTCAAATTTTTTGAGTGTTGTTGTGGATATCCTTTTTTGTCATAAAGATTTTCTTATGTTTGTGAACAAAAGTGCATACTTATATCAAGAATGTGTATTGAAGGTACTGTTAATACAATACATTCAGGTTAATGAATAGCATTAGGATAGCAGAACACAACATTTTGCACAAATGTTACTTAAGTAATATAGGTGTACACTAAGAAAGGATTTATGAAAATTCAACCCCTTAGAAAAGGGTTACTAATTTTTTTTTATGGAACCACATGTTTTCTTGATCTGACCAACTTGATACTTGGCATTTATATTCATATGAAATGTTAGAATATGGGGGTTAAAGTAGTGTTGGTGTTATTTTGGATTTGAAATAGAGTATATGTATATATTGATTTAATGTTGTAAGCTAAATATGTTGACATCTTCAAATGGACCTTTGCTGGATTATGTTAATATTTAGGGGTGTTTTTTATATTGTATCAGTATAGTAGTATTTTATATCGTTCTATATTTTTTGTTTTGTTTTGTGTTTATTTCTCAATTGTATTCTTGAGGCCACTGTTTAAAATTATTGTAATTAATTACATCATCACATTTTAAAATTGATTTATATCCTCCACAGATAGCAGTGGTAATGTTAATTCTGCATCAAGTAATTATTGCAGATCGTTTACGTATGTGATGCATGCATAAATTTAATCTATCGTCGTCCACTTATCGATAATACTAGAGATAAGTTGGACTTCTAAAATCTAAGCCAAATCGGTCCAGTCGTTATCTTTCATAAGTGTTGCAATTAATTTTTATTGCTATAGATCTCTTAGCTGAACCCAGCATGCATTATCACATAAAGAAAAGAAAATTTCAAAAATAAAAAAGAATTGGTTAAAAAAGATCTGTTTACTACTTAAATTTACATGAACTCTGGCCTTATGAAGATTGTCCGGCGATGTATAATTTTTTATTTTTCCGGTGATTTATTACTTGATCGTGAGCAACAATAGAGTTTAAGGAGTAGGCATTTCCAGTAAATGCTATTTCAGGCACTGGCTCTCACATATCTTCGAAGGAGCTCAGTAATATTGCTTTGTATCGGCTTTACATTACATGTAGCGCCAGGCGGATCATTAGATTCTACCACCAAGCATGCTTATTTTTTTGACCTTGACATAGCACGAAAAGGGACGGAAGTGTGGACTGTTTTACAATTGGCAATTTTACAAATTTTAGGAACTGGTAATTAAGCGAACTAACCATTTTGAGAATGAGTTGTTTCACGAATTCACCATTTGCCTAATTAGACATTTGTAGCAAGCTGTGAATTATACGAGTTGGGCATTCATCGACTAAGACCAGGATCTTCCCCAGATAGGATATTATTGTTTTTAATTTCATTTTATATATTTCTACTCTATGCCATACATCTAAATAGATGTGAGCTAGGCTAGCGGAACTAAAGTGAAAGAGTCCGTCCAATGCGTCGTTTAAATACTTAAAAGGTAGGTACTAGGTTAAAACACTTAAAATCTAAAAATCTGAATTTGTTTAAAACATGTAACACAACGTTTTGGAGTCCAGAGGGAACATACATATTGATTGAACACAAATATAGATATTTATATACTTAATAGATTATTGTGTTTCCACCCCATTCCCTGCAGTACGCATAATGAGATTGTATGAAATAATAACGAGCTCATTCAAGTCTAATAATAGTTCCAAGAGTTAAAATCGTGAACTTCACGGCCACGTATCATTAATGAATGTCGTAATTATCGTCATGTTGCTCAAGTTTAATCAATGGCTGTGTTTACGTTACTTATTTGAATTTTACGTTAATCAGCGCGACGCGACACTAAAGTAGGTTTAGGTTGGTACAGAGTGGTCGTTGTCCCTTGTTTAAATAACAAGAAGCATTCGAATTCCAAAATCTAAATCGGTTTCTGTTAACGGATTTAGATTTTGGAATTCGAATGCTACCGCGTCTTGTGGTTTAAGCTCTAGTAACCCTCTATTCCTGGCCCCTGCGTAGCGCTAAATGGTACCAACATTTTAATGAGCTACAGCATAGGGTTCTACGAATTACATACTACAGAATATACACAAGTAATAATTACGGTTTTAAAAACACATACCGACTCCCAACTTTTCTATACGTGAGCCGTGAAAGCACATAATCAGTTCACAAACAACGTAAAGATCAGATAACGTACATATACAAAAATAAAACTATAAAGTCGAATAGATAACTCGCTTGTTTTGAAGACGTTTACTAAATACAACTATTGCGTTATTGTTATGGTCAGAAGTGTGAGTAAGGTCGCCAGAGCTCATCAGGGAAGGAGAAGGAACGACAACGCGTGAGTGATACCATGTATTTTGCAAGCATCATCATCAGCTTTAGTAACTGTTTACCGTCAGTTGGGGTATGCTTGTGTGCCGACTTTACAGTATAAATAAAAAAACTATCAGTCGGTGAGCATCCGGGCGGGTCCAGCGCGGCTTCCACACCTTGACCCAGGTGGGCGTAGCGTCGCAATAGGTCAGGGGGGTGAGGCTGGCGCTCGCGGGGGGTATGTTTGGGCGGGCGTAGTAGCGTAGTGACGTCAGTGACGCGCGATATCGACCCCGGCCCGCCGTCACAACACCCCTCCTCCCGGCGGCCGGCTGCGGCCCCGTCGCGCATCGCCCGGGGGCCGCGCCGCGCACTACGCATCGCGCCAGCCGGAAGTTTGCCCACGCTAATGGAAAACGTTCACGGCCCGGTTTGATGAGATCCGCGCGCCGCCAACCCATACTCCGATCAATTCAAACAATACTCACCCCCACAAAAGATGCTGCTTATTATCCTGCCGCCACGGGATATTATCCTTGGCCTGTTTGGATTATGTACAATATATACAGTACTTATCTACACATTCTAATTTCTTAGATAATGTTAATCTTATTAACTTTGTACCTATATAATACTTAGGTCATATAGCACTTATCCATCTATCGAGTCGATGATTCGGCTAAGTATTATTTAAAGCCGTTTGGATCAGTACCGCCACTCTAATCGCATTTGCAGAGGCGCTAAATACTCTTAAGATTACTATAACTAGCAATCCCGGTACCAATAATATAAGTATTTGGAACAACCCATTCGATGGAAGTACTCCTTGAAGAGCTTGGCTAGCAGAACTAAACAGATCTACGGAAAAACATTTGAAGAATACCTAGCCCAATGAAGTATCTACACTTTTTAGGATTCCATCATGATATCAGCCTAAAGACGTCCACTGCTGGACAAAGGCCTCCTCCAAAGATATCAATAATTGCCGGTCTAAGCATAGATAGTTGCCAATCTTAGTTTAGAGGATATCGCACCTAAATTTGCATAAATAAGGTTAGTAGACGTAGTGTCTTAAGTAGGAGGGATGAATATGCCACGTGCGGGGGTTTCCCATGTGGTGTTGCAAACATGCATAGGCTACGAAAGTTAGAAATGGCTGAAACTTTATTTTAGTGCCATAATTACCTTACGCGTCACTCATAACAGACACAAAAGTAAAACAAATAAGGTACAAATAATAAAATTATATAATGTATGTAAACTAAGAAAATGTAATGCATAAATGGAATAACCATTTACCTGCAAGAGTAAATTTAAATTCCATGGACGCAAATTGCGAATAAAAGCTTGTGAAGGGCCACAGCAAGTGCGCAGTAGCTATCAGGGTGGGCCTCCAACCTTGACCTGAATTGGTAAAACCCCCGAATAGACTAAACAAGTTTGAGAATGAAGGTTGTCTTTCCGTAGGTTTTTTCTTGTTTACGTAAGTAATACGCCTGTAGAACAGTTAATATTAGCGGGGCGTGTTTGTGTTGTTTGGGTAACGGGTTACGCGTTATTGGATTGCTGTTACGTAGCTTCAGGCGCTTTACAGATTACCACAATAGGTACATTTATATACCCTACTGTGTTTTAACATAATAAAAACAAATGTCTTGTGGTTATTTGCGATAATATATTTAAGAAAACATGGTCAAGAAGAAGAAGTACACTTTATTGCATAAAGAACATACAATGTACAGTATGTATAGAACATTATTTTTGCAATTGGCGGCCTTATCACTAAAAGCGATCTCTTCCAGGCAACCTATTTGCGTTGGATGGACCAGAATTTAATATCAATGAATAATGGTAGAAAAAGGTGTACGAATTTATCTATACATCTATACATACATACATACAAATAAATAAAATTGGAGTGTTTGTTTGTAATATTGAAATAACCGGTTTTTACTACATTAATATGAATATATATACGGTACATACACCAAAATAACATTTTTTTAAATTTTTGTCTGTCTGTCTGTCTGTTTGTTCCGGCTAATCTCTGAAATGGCTGGACCGATTTTGACGGGACTTTAATTGGCAGGTAGCTGATGTAATAAGGAGTAACTTAGGCTACTTTTATTTTAGAAAAAGTCTTTTATTTTACAAAAAAAACTAAATAAACTAATTAACACGCGGACGAAGTCGCGGGCACAGCTAGTCAGTAAGTCCCGTCAAAATCGGTCCAGCCATTTCAGAGATTGGCCGGAACAAACAGACAGACAGACAGACAAAAATTGTAAAAAATGTTATTTTGGTGTATGTACCGTATATATATTCATATTTAAGTAGTAAAAACCGGTTATTTCAATATTACAAACAGACACTCCAGTTTTATTTATTTGTATAGATGTCGGTACATAAATCAAATTTAGGACGGTGGACAGAAATTGATTATTTACGATTGATTAATTCTAAAACAATGAGAAACATCCTGTAAGGTTACCCTATGACATGCTAGTTGGCGTGTTTGGTATATGCTTGCATTTATTGTTTGAAATTATTGCGCGGTTCGTGGGTTTTATATTTGTGTGCATGAACATGCAACTTAATTGTTTGTGCTGTCTCTGGGCGTTATTATCTATACAACATGTAACGTAATTAACGCACACCCTCAAACACCCCAATTAGAATATTATGTTGTAATCATAATACAAACACTGAATCTCAAAAATGGGAAATCATAAATTTGATCTGCCGGCGTTCATAGCTTAACGCAGAGCGCCTACCTCGGATTGGTAGATGGTGCAGGTTCGAGACCCGCCAGACGTTTAAATTTATGATTTCCCATTTTTGAGATTAGATAAACGCTTTGCATTGCGAATAATGCTATATAATTAAAAACGCTGAATGTTTAATTGAACATGTCATATGCATTGTTATTTACTAAATTAGTTTCTTGGAATAAAGTTTATTTTTCTTTATTTTGTATTACTTTGACTTACGGTCCATTTGAATTTGTTTTGACTGTACAGGGTTAATATGGCAATAATTTCCGTAGTTTTATAAATTATATTGTAATAAAAAATTACCTATATTAAAAATGATATAAATTGATTCATTAAACGATTCTGAACAAACTATTTACTGGATGTGCGTTAATTAAGTTACATGTTGTATAAGTATGTATGTATACAAGAAAAGTAGTATATATATATATACTATATCAGCTATCTGATTTCTCTCTTGAGTAAAATGATCTGGGCACGAAGTCATGTTATAAGGTTTTATTTTTCCTTTTGAGGTACGTAACGCTAAAACCGGGAAAGAGTTGGACTGAGGGTTCCGTGCATTTCTGGGACACAAATTTTATAAATAATTAAAAATAGAGAGTTACTTAATTTATTCTTAATCCACTAAAATTCGGACTGTATGCCTAAGGCTGTACCTAATGGTTATTTGATAATAATAATAATTATTTTTACAGAAAAAATCCTTATGTGTTAATGGTTTAAATAATGCTTAGTTAAAAACAAAGTTCTTTGTTATATTTGTATGTGTTTTTGTAAAGATACATCTTACTTTATTGTTGAGTTAGTTTCGTTAGAGTTATATTTCACATATTATTCAACACCATCTGTGGAAATAGGTTAAGGGGTTTTGATGGTATTCTAATCTTAATAAAAAGCAGGGTTCATAAAAAATTAAGCCTGATTTGCAATATGAGTTAAGACTATTATTGCTCTTGATCTAGTGAGTGCCGTCCCGTATATAAATATTTTCACTTAATCTTCATTTGATTTTAGTTTAGCACCTTTTAATACTAAGTAGTCCATATTTTTATCGCCAGCAATTTTAGTTTCTAAGACATTCCTATCGCCGTAACAGATGAACGGATAAAATAATATAACGGAGTGGAACCATAATGATTACAACTTCCCTTGTTAAATTTTATTAGATATAAAAGTCTAATGTGTTTATTTTTGTTCACAGTTTGGCCCGACATGTTATCAAAGACTATCATTAAAATAATATCACTTTAAGAACTTAAAGTACTTGCACTGTGATCAATGGCTGAAGCTGTTATTGATGTTCCTCTGAAACACTTCAAAAAGATTCCTGTCTATGTCGTTGAAGAACACAATGATGCGCTACAATTCATATATTCAGCCATCGGAGGCAAAAAATTGCCATTGGAAGGAACGACTCTCTTACATCTCGATGCTCATCCTGATATGCTGATTGATCGTAAATTAAAAGGATCAGAAGCACGTTCCGGAAAACATGTTTTACCATTATTAGAAATCGAGAATTGGATATTACCGGCTGCGGCGGCCGGGCACCTCGGGCGCGTCGTGTGGCTGCGGCCGCCGTGGGCGCGACAGTTCCGCGACGGCACGCGCCGCATACGTGTAGGAGATCACCCAGCGTCCGGCCTGCTCAGAGTCAATTGCAAAGAGCCCTATTACCTATCCGACGCGCTATACTCATCTACTCTCCTAAACGAAAGATTGTTTACGTTCACATCCGCTGAACTCTCTGATTCATCGCTGACGGAAGACGAGAATCTTGAAAAACTCATAACAAATCTTGATATTACACAACCGTACGTACTTGACATAGATCTAGATTTCTTTAGCACAGGAAATCCTTTCCTCTCGTTGTATGAAAATATACAACTTTACGATCGTCTGCTACCAATATTTGATTTTAAACTTCCTGAGACCGACGATGTGGAAACAATGGATAAAGTTGTCGAAGCGAGAGACCGACAGCTTTGCGAACTTGAGAACTTGTTCCAGCATCTAGAGCGACATTATAACTTGAATGAATACGAGGGAGAGAAATCATCTCTTTATCACATGGTTAGTGATGACTCCATACAGTTCTGTTAATAATATTTTGAGAGTTTCAAATATAGTTTGTCCAATATATTTTAATTAAAACAGGTGTCCCAATTAGCGGAGGAGGTCAACAGAGAAGCGGAGAGGTTGAACCAAAAGCCTGACTTTTGGGCAGTGTTCGCAGCCGGCTGTACAAGGGATCAAGACGGATTGCCGCACCACATTAGCACAGAGACAGAAATACAAAACTTAGTGAATAAAGCCTTGCTACCTCTATTGAAAAGTCTGCCACCTCCAGTACTGATTACTGTTGCTAGATCTACGGACGATGGATATTGCCCTTCTCATCAGGTACACTGCATTTTATCGGCTTTGTTAGGGTTCCATTGCTAAATGTGTAAAAAGAACAGAGTGTTATGTAAATAGTGGAGGGAATTTAAGGAGCGCAATCGAACCATAAATCATAATAAATTCAAGAAAACCAGTGTGGGAAATACAAAAATAAAAATACTTCCACATCCAAAATGCTCAATTCGTTCAATCGATTGAACGAATAATTTAGTCATTTTTAGGGTTCCGTAGCCAAAAGGCAAAAAACGGAACCAAATTCATCCAAATTTATACATTCGTCATGTCTGTTCGTCTGTCCGTCCGTATGCCACAGCCATTTTTTACCGAAACTATAAGAGCTGTACTGCTGAAAAGCTGCGGTAAGTAGGTGTATTCTGTGAACCGCATTAAGATTTTTACACAAAAATTGAAAAAGAACAATATTTTTGTGGAGTCGCCATACATACAACAGAAGTTCATAATTTTTTTTGCATCGTACTCATGCTTATGGGGTGTCTATGGATAGGTCTTCAACAAAATAAGAGAATGATAAAACTTAAAAAAATATATGGTGTAGGTACATTACCATAGAAACTAACAATGAAAATTGGTTTGAACGAGAACGGCCTCACTAAGGCCATTATCATTTTGTGGATTTTGCAAGTTGATGTTCTACGTATTGTTCCGGATAATAGGCAACCTATGCTCTTGAAATTTTGTCCAATATTTGTTATGCAGTGTAGTGTGACTGTGTGTGTGAAATATGTGAATATATTTTTTATTTACTCAATGTTTCATTTGCATTCGCAAAAGCAGTTTAAGTGCGGGTTTCAACATTTATATGCCTCTTTGTTGAATACTTTTTATGATTAAAAATGTCTTAAGATATAGGTACGTATCCCACCTTACCTCACACATCATCATATTCAACATCGTCATATCAGCTAAAAAGCTGCTGCCACTGCTGGACGTGGGCCTCACCTAGGGATCTCTGCAATTGCCGGTCTTTTGCTATCCGCATTCACCGGTTTCCAGTGATCCTCGTAAGATCATCGGTCCATCTTGTAGGGGCCCTGTCCCTACTGAGTCTTCTACCTCACACAGTTTTGAAAATATCATTATGCATTAAAATCGAACTAAATTCTGGCTGGTCATGTGTCATACAGGTTTTCCACCTAGTACGGATACCATCTCTAACACAGATCTCACCTTTTTTAAATGTTATGCCTAAATGAGTTAATAAGACATTTTCCTTGTAATTTTCTGGGCGAGAGAAGAATTAAAGCTATTATTATTTTTTTATTATTTGCTTTGTAACGAAGGTACGGTATAATAGAGTGCGCATGTGCAACTCGCACTATGCTGATTGTTTTTCTATAAAATTTTATTTGAGATGATCTAATATATATATAATGTTTATTTTGTTTCCAGGTAGATTACATCCAATCACTCGTGTTGAAAACTTTGAAGGAATTGTACGATACCGACGAACCAGCGTTATATTATCTTACCGTTAATATCTCGTAAAAATACTGTAAAACTTATAAATAGTGTTGAGATAAGTAAAATATTTATACTGATTTCAATTTGATTTTATTGCTTGTGTCCGACATTCCATGGTAGCATTTGCAGTGATTTACTGTATATTGAGGTGGGTAAGTTAGCTGCCACCATAGATACACAAAGTGTTACACAAATAATGCAGATGGAACACTAAATAATTGTTCGGCTCCTCATACTAAATGTGATTTTATAAGACGTTCACATGCTAATCGTTAAGGCGTCCAAAAATGGTACCTAAACCAGAAAATCAGTTAACTAACTGAAGGATATCGCATTTATGCGAGTTATGTACAAACGAGCTCTTGTCTTTTTAAAGTCATGTTGAATTAAAAATGTCTTCTTAAAAACATACATGGGTAAAATACTCGCGGCAAATGGACTCTTTGGAGATGATCTAGTCATAACATTGTCCTAGGACAATGTCGTGAACACTGTTTGCTAAAACACATTACGAGTGAATTATGGCGCTGCATTTGGCACCAAGTTGAATGAGCCTGCGTCTGACTGTCTGAGTAAACATAAACGAGCCACCATTTTTACGATACCCAACGTAACTATGTTTTGTATTTGCAGATAATAATGGATCGACTCTTATTACGCATTCAATCATTTCAAATAAAATAAATAAGGTCTTTAAGTTACTTTTACCAATTATGTATCACCTTGTCTATAAATAAATAAATAAAAAAGGTTTTTATTCACGTAGACTTTAAAAAAGCGCTTGTAAATAGTCAGAACATGTTTGTAGTAATATAGTTGTATACATTAGATATTATGTCTAGTAACATAGATATTAGGTCTTTACCTATGAAATTGCCGTTCTGCAGTACCGGCCATTTCAAATCAAAATAATTTTTGTTTGGCTAAGAATTCTAATTTCAAATTAATTTTATTTTAAAAACATGGATTCTTTTTTCCAAAAGTAGTCATTTCTTTATTGATTAGTGTTACATTTTCATCGCATTTCAATCTTTTTCGTCATCATGGATACGTTAAAAATTCGAGTAATTATGGAATATGAGTACCGTCGTGGCAGCAACGCGGCACAAGCGGCACGCAACATCAACGACGTTTACGGAGCTAACACTACAAACCAACGCACCACCTGTTATTGGTTTGCTCGCTTCCGTTCTGGAAATTTCGACCTGAAAAATGAACCTCGCGGTCGTCCGAAGACTTTGGTCGACAATGACGAATTAAAGGCGGTTGTGGAAGCTGATGATACACAATCTACGGCTGAATTAGCAGCAGCTTTCGACGTTAGCGTCAAAACAATATTGGTCCATTTGCGTCAAATTGGCAAGGTAAAAAAGCTTGACAAATGGGTGCCCCACGAACTCAATGATCGCCAGCGCGAAGTACGCGTCGAGGCGTGCCTTGCACTGCTCAACAGACACACAAATGAAGGAATTTTGAACCGCATTGTTACCTGCGATGAAAAATGGATTCTGTTTGATAACCGCAAGCGCTCAGCAAGTTGGTTGGATCCTGGTTCAGCACCTAAACAATGCCCTAAACGAAAACTTACCCCTAGAAAAGTGATGGTCACTGTTTGGTGGTCTAGCGCCGGTGTGATTCATCACAGCTTCTTACCAAACGGGGTGAGCATTACTGCAGATGTGTACTGTGAAGAACTGAGCACAATGATGGAGAAGCTGGCGCATCTCCAACCAGCATTGGTCAATCGCTCGTCTCCGCTGCTCCTGCACGACAACGCGCGACCTCATACTGCACAGCAGACGGTCTCCAAGTTGCAAGAACTGGGGTTGGAAGCTCTCCGTCATCCGCCCTACTCACCAGACCTTGCGCCTACAGACTACTACTTTTTCCAGAATTTGGATAACTTCTTGGCGGGAAAAAAATTCAATACCCGAGAGGCAGTACAAAATGCCTTTGAAGAATTTGTTGCCTCCCGTCCAGCTGATTTCTTTAAGAAGGGCATCAATAAACTGCCACTGCGATGGCAAAGATGCATTGATTGCATGGGTGATTACTTCGATTAATACAAATAAAAAAAATCATGAAAAAAATTCGTTTAAATTTTTTCATACAAAACGGCAATTTCATAGGTAAAGACCTATTATTTAGGTACATCTTGTATGAAAACATTTATAAAATTTATTTTATTACAGAAATGATATTTAGCTAGCTCGTATCAAGTTATTGTCAAGAGATTATGTTTAATTATCTAGTTTAAGTCTAATATTTTTACTACATATTGTCAATGGTTCTGTCTATATTAAAGTTATTATTATTATGATGGACCTTGTGTTAATAACGACGCGACGGTCGCGCTTTAATGCTACCACCGGATCCAATGCGCCCCAACTGAGAAGACCCAGCGAAACAAACTCAGTGGGTTCATCTACTACCGGTTTCAACACGACCCAGTTGAGACGGTCCGGCGAAACATACTCAAGCGGGCATGAACACGGGATTTGGTCCAATTAGAGTAATTATTTAGTAGGCAAACACTATATGCTCGATCGGTTGTCTGAATGCTTATTATTTTAGATTATATTTAGGTATACAAAAGAAAAACTAAAAAGCTGAGATCGGCTCTCGGTTCAAAAAAGATATGAATAAAACCGGCCACCTCCACAGGATACCACTTTTTAGAGGAATTGGCCCTTGTTTGTAGCGAAACAAACTAAAAGTCTAATATAGTCTTAAAAACGTGCCCTTTGGCGTGGTTGGTAGATTTTTGGGACCATTCACGCCGCAGGTCGTAGGTTCGATTCCCACCCCGGACAGATATTTGTATGCATGAACATGTCTGTTTGCTCTGAGTCTGGGTGTAGTTATCTACATAAGTACCTATTTATTAACAAAAGAAAAGTATATCAGTTATTTGGTTCCAATACTACAAGCTCTTCTTAGTTTGGGATCAGATGGCTGTGTGTGAATAATGTCCCAGGATATATGTATATATTATATAAAAAGTGTTATTGAAATTCGTGCTGTAGTTTTTGCGTGATGATGATGATGTTAGAACAGTAAGATCTGGAGATCGGATACACCTACATACCACACCCTGATTTGTAGTAATCTTCATTTCATGTCATAGATTTATAATAGTCTAGAAAAAAACGAATTTGAACCTAGTATAAATATTTATGAAGATGTAACTATATATTTTAATTTATAAATTTTTGTTTGAGCAAATAAATACCTACTGTTGGTGATCAAAATTAATTATTCTCAGTGTGAAAATTATATAATGATACTGCTATGACTGCACGTGTGGCGCAGTGGCTAAGACAGTCGCCTCGCCGCTTCGTGTCGTGGGTTCGAGTCCCGCGCCGGACAACTATTTGTGTGACCCATAAATCGTTGTTCTGAGTCTGGATGTAATTTGTGTCCGTCTATTATGTTTGTAAAGTACCCCGCGACACAGATCAGATTCCCGAGTGCGGGCGTTGTCTTTATTAAAGAAATAAATGCTTACCTAACATTATAATGAAATAATGAAATTTATTCAGCACTTGGGTATTAACATACTCAAGCTCACAATTCAGTACATAAACATAGTCAAATACAGTATAAAAGTTACAAAAAATTAATTAGTCCGTCCGTGCGGTCTGTGTTATCAGATATACAATGTCGCCCATGCGCATGTGACCGCCCGTAATATTCTGAATATTCATGAAAAAATATCGAAAATAAACTTCAAAAGGGGGGGTCTATCTGTAACATTTATCATGTTATTCAATTTTGAATTTTTTAAGTAGAGTTTGTAGACTTGCTTTCTATTTTTTGACACATCTCCGAAGTTTATGGGTCGATTTGTATTTTGTTTATTATTTCCAAAAGCTTATGAGTTATTTTAACAGGTTAATTAACATTTTACAAAAAATTATCGACTACGAAAAAAAAAAAACGGAATCGAAGTAATTTTTTCGGTAAAAAATTGTGTATTTATTTTAAAAAAACTAGTGTAAGTCCATAAATTATCCCCATAGGACCACTTTTTTAATCATTATTTGTAATCTACTACATAACAGCTAAAAATTCACACAACATTACTAATACCTATCTCTAAAAAAAAACCAGCAAACAACTTGTTGAACATTTGCAACTATTCAAATAAAAAGGGTCGCTCAGGTAGAAACCGGTTCCTAGAAACAGCTTTTTAACAATTGCGTCCCTACCACGTGCACACCCTTGTCGGCTAGCGTTACTTCATTCAGTCGCTTGATTACTGACCCCGTGACGCTACGTGTTTTGTGATTTGTGCACTACTTAATCTTGTGAGGAAAGTTTGTTAACTACTCGTATCATTGCAATGGTACGATTGCGTGATCTACCGCCGTCTCATGTGGCTGACATGCATTTCATTTACGGTGTTTGTAATGGAAATGCACGCGCTGCTGTCGAAGAGTACAGACGTCGATATCCAAGTAGACCAGTACTTGGGTACCGATCCTTCATTGCCGTACATCGTCTTTTTTGCGAAAGAGGATTATTTCCGCAACAAAATGAGCCCGGCGTGATTGTTGATGTAGACGTGGAAGAGGATGTGTTACGATTAGTGCGCGCTAACCCTATGCTAAGCATTCGTCTCCTATCGATAAGAGTAGGTATACCAAGAATAAGAGTTTGGAGAATTCTCAAAAAAGAAGGCCTGCATCCTTATCATTTCCGACGTGCACAACATTTGGAAAATGTCGATTACGGTGCGAGATCTGTTTTTTGTAATTGGATAATTGCACAGCAAAGAGCTAATCTCAATTTTATGAGGAAGATTTTGTGGACAGATGAAGCCACGTTTACAAGGGCGGGTATAACAAATCATCGCAATCTTCATGTGTGGGCCACTGAAAATCCACACGTCATTAGAGAAACAACTTTCCAGACTCAATTTTCCATAAATGTATGGGCTGGAATGATTGACGGTGAACTTATTGGCCCTTTCGTGTTACCAAACAGACTAGATCAACACGCATTTTTAGATTTTATAGTCAATACGTTGCCGTTGCTTTTGGAGGAAGTACCGCTGGAAACAAGAAGGCGGATGTATCTGCAATTAGATGGAGCTCCAGCACACTTCGCACGACTAGTTCGTGATTATTTAAATCAAAATTATCCGCGATGGATTGGCAGAGGAGGTCCCATTGCTTGGCCGCCGCGATCTCCCGACCTTACACCCTTAGATTTTTATCTTTGGGGCAACATGAAACAAAAAGTGTATGCCGTGCCCATTGAAAGCCGCGAGCAATTAACGGCTAGGATTTTTGCTGCTGCTGCGGAAATTAAAGAAAACCGTGAAGAATTACGTCTTACAATAAAAAGTGTTGCCATGAGAGCTTTAGTTTGTTTACAGGAGGGTGGGGACCATTTCGAAAATCTAATTAATTAAAATTCTTGTATTTTTTATTTTTTAAGTAAAAATCTGGCTATTGCTTGTTTGTTTTTATTTCCATTATCATCCTCCTTATTAGTTTAACCTTTTAGTACTCACTGCTAAAAGCGGGGACATTTAATTGACTTTCACATTTTCTTTTCCTAAATTTGACTCTTAGAGTTTTAGAGTTTTACTTTGGATTTAGTTACTGTTTGGTTTAATAATGTTCTGTAAATTTTTAGCTGTTATGTAGTAGATTACAAATAATGATTAAAAAAGTGGTCCTATGGGGATAATTTATGGACTTACACTAGTTTTTTTAAAATAAATACACAATTTTTTACCGAAAAAATTACTTCGATTCCGTTTTTTTTTTCGTAGTCGATAATTTTTAGTAAAATGTTAATTAACCTGTTAAAATAACTCATAAGCTTTTGGAAATAATAAACAAAATACAAATCGACCCATAAACTTCGGAGATGTGTCAAAAAATAGAAAGCAAGTCTACAAACTCTACTTAAAAAATTCAAAATTGAATAACATGATAAATGTTACAGATAGACCCCCCCTTTTGAAGTTTATTTTCGATATTTTTTCATGAATATTCAAAATATTACGGGCGGTCACATGCGCATGGGCGACATTGTATTTTCTTAAATCCTAAAATAAATAACAAGTTACTAATCTATTATTTCAAAATTTAGTTGTACTATATTAAAATTAGAGAATTGAAGGCAATGAGCGTTTGGCTAGCGCAGAGGGCTCTTAACCAGTAACTTAAATTAAACGACTAATTAAATTAGCCAACTAATTTATGAAAAAGATACTCAGTATTTGCTTTCTGAGATAAAAACTCTTGAGAAGTCCCTAGCAATCTCATATCACAGTTTCCAGTCATACAAAAATGAAATGCAATTGCTAGCTGGAAAGTGTAATCCTGAAAGCAATAGGACATTGGACCCGATTAACACCAGTAGTGCAGTAGTGGAGTCATACACGCAGCTGGGATCAGAGTCACCAGTATCTCCACAAAATGACAATACTAAACATAGCTCCATACTGTATTCCGATGCAATGGGTAAGGGCCTTGGTACCTTGCTTTGTAATAAGCTGAGTTGTTCCTTTGTCAACTATTGTATGCCAGGATTACATTATAAAGATATAATAGATAAATTAATTCAGAATAAACACAGTGCCAAATCATGTATAACTCTAATGGTAGGAAATTGTAAGAACTTAAAGAAAAAAGACATTACAGATAGTTTCACTAAGATGTTAGAATTAGACTGTAATAAGATAATATTGTGTGCCTTCCCCTATGTGTCCAATGTGCCTGATAGTACAAATAATTATATCCACAAGCTAAATATGCACCTACGGTTTTTGGTTAGCCATTATAGTAATAAATTTATATTTTTGGACACAAATAGTTTTATAGATTCTTGTAGGGTAACCATGAGTACAGTTACTGTCTCAAGAAAATTTTTGAACATACTTGCAACTTTAGTAGCGGCACATATTAAATCAGTCATAAGTGGTATGACTAAGTCACTTTTTATACCATCTTCTAGTAATGTTATTAAAATCAATTTAGTTAGTAGTTTAAACATGTAAGCATGACAATAGAGAAGTGTGATAACTTTCTAATTCTATCACATCAAAATATAAACCGCTTCTCTAGCAAAATTCTAGACATAGAACTTTTTAATGAAAAGTATGAAATAGATATCCTTTGTTCAATTGTTTTATATAAATGTGTTACGTGAACTATCTGTAAATGATTGCTATCATATACTTAATTTTAAATTATTGACTCTGTCTCAAAATGAATAATGTTATTGTTTCGAAGTTTTTCTTTTGTATACCTAAATATAATCTAAAATAATAAGCATTCAGACAACCGATCGAGCATATATTGTGTTTGCCTACTAAATAATTACTCTAATTGGACCAAATCCCGTGTTCATGCCCGCTTGAGTATGTTTCGCCGGACCGTCTCAACTGGGTCGTGTTGAAACCGGTAGTAGATGAACCCACTGAGTTTGTTTCGCTGGGTCTTCTCAGTAGGGGCGCATTGGATCTGGTGGTAGCATTAAAGCGCGACCGTCGTTATTAACACAAGGTCCGTCATAATAATAATACCTTTAATATAGACAGAACCATTGACAATATGTAGTAAAAATATTAGATTTAAACTAGATAATTAAACATAATCTCTTGACAATAACTTGATACGAGCTAGCTAAATATCATTGCTGTAATAAAATAAATTTTATAAATGTTTTCATACAATATGTACCTAAATATCTATGTTACTAGAAATAATATCTAATGTATACAACTATATTACTACAAACATGTTCTGACTATTTACAAGCGCTTTTTTAAAGTCTACGTGAATAAAAACCTTTTTTATTTATTTATTTTTATTTATACCTGAGGCCACCCTTTTGGGGTTCGGGCCACAGCTCAGGGGGCCGCTGAAGCAAAAGGACAGAATTCTAAGAGACCCTCTCTTCTGATCAGTTGCACGGGGTCACCGATGCAATGACGCGTTACGGGGTCAAAGCGATCCTCGCCACTGAGGAACCTACCCTAGCTAACCTGTGGCTTTCTCTAGCAACCTAGGTGGCCGACCGAGAAGAAAGCCACAAAGAAAGAAAAATGATTAAATTATTACCTTCTTATATACAACATGTAACGTAATTAACGCACACCCTCAAACACCCCAATTAGAATATTATGTTGTAATCATAATACATACACTGAATTTTTAATTTAACATGTTTAATGTATATGCAGTGTTATTTACTCAATTAGTTTCTTTAAATAAAGTTTATTTTTCTTTATTTTGTATTGAATGATGAAATTTGTATGAATACAAATAAAACTACGATTTAAAAAGTTTTATTACTTTGACTTACGGTCCATTTCAATTTGTTTTGACAGTACAGGGTTAATATGACATAAGTTTCCGTAGTTTTAATTATTTTAGGAATAAATAAATTACCTATATTAAAAATGATATAAATCGATTCAGTAAACGATTCTGAACAAACTATTTTCAAGATGTGCGTTAATTAAGTTACATGTTGTATATTCAATAAAATTTAAGGTACTTGAAATGATTGAATGCGTAATAAGAGTCGATCCATTATTATCTACTAATACAAAACATAGTTAGGGTGGATATCGTAAAAATGGTGACTCGTTTATGTTTACTCAGACAGTCAGACGCAGGCTCATTCAACTTGGTGCCAAATGCAGCGCCATAATTCACTCGTAATGTGTTTTAGCAAACAGTGTTCACTACGATTACACTCACGACATTGTCCTAGGACAATGTTATGACTAGATCATCTCCAAAGAGTCCATTTGCCGCGAGTATTTTACCCATGTATGTTTTTAAGAAGACATTTTTAATTCAACATGACTTTTAAAAGACAAGAGCTTGTTTGTACATAACTCGCATAAATGCGATTTCCTCCAGTTAATTAACAGATTTTCTGGTTTAGGTACCGTTTTTGGACGGCTTAACGTGATATCAAAGGCACAGAAAGACAACGATCCCGATTAGCATGTGAACGTCTTATAAAATCAATATATAAATATAAATAAAAAACAGCTGGGCTGGCATTGAACAGATAATGGTTACTTATTCTGGTAGCCAGCCACAAGCCAATTCTGCGCCGAAGCCTAATAATTAATTGCAACCTTTATGTTTTCGGTAGTAAATTGAAACAATAAGTGACGTAGGCGAGACAGCTGCCTCATCGGCCGCCCGTCAAGCCACGCTTACTGCTATCCTATTCATCTCGCCGCGTGCCACCGGCCAGAGGAAGGGGCAAGCCTTTTTTTGCCGCCGCAAATCATTTGTGTGTGTCAATTTGAGTTGATTAGAAGTATACGTCGAAACTCTGTCGATGTTAATTCTGATATTTTTACACTCAATAGTCGGGATACTGAAAAAATTGCTACACCCAACGCCAAAACCTCAAGATTTCCAGCTTACATACGATCATGCAGAATCTGAGAAAAAGGAATCTTTAGATTCTACGCCTCCAATAAAAAATATGATGAAAATCTGGATAAAGTTTACAAGTTTTGAACATTACAAGACCTCCATGAAGATTCGACACATATACACAAAAGAGAACATCGTGTTTCTTCGCTAATTCCGGAATTTAATCCAGAAGGTGAAAATTACTCCGCTCATGCCCGAATAAAGAAAATAGAACAACTGTGTCAAATATATGGCTGGGACAATACAACAAAATCTTTCTATCTACAAGCCATTGCGAGGCTAGCGAGCTAAGAAATGGTACTTTCGACTTGACTCCAATCACTCATTAAACGAGTGGAGACATGTTGCTCCGTGCTTTTCCAAAACACAACCAAGGACTAACGTAAGAAATTACGATGCAACGAAAAAAGTTTCCAAGAGAGACGATGACTAAATATTACCAGGAAAACATTGTTGTGTTTCCGGTGCAATTTTTCCGAGTGATTTGTATATTAGGCTTGCCAACTTTCCTACAGGCGATCGTGCGGGCTTTTCAATGTAAACGCCTCAAATATCAAAAGACATCAAAGTAACCCACCTCTATCGGGAAAAAATCAAATTTCAAATATTGAAACTGATTCATGTACAACCAGATACACGTGTCTGTTATAAGTGCGGAAAAAGTGGACGCATGGCTACACGTTGCCAGCTAAATACTCTAACCACATTGAAACTACGTGATAGCTTGTATGAACTTAATCTAGTGCGATCAAACAATGATATTTATAAGGAGTTGGTAGAAATCCACAACATTCACGTTAAAGTTTACATCGACACCGGAAGTCAAATCGATGTACTGAATAGGGTAGTTAGTTACACGTGCTGTCTCTTGAAATCAAACTCAAACACATAATTGTAAGAGGATGTTTGGGTGGGCTTAATGAGGTCAACCAAAAATAAAATAAATAGTGTTTAATCTATACATCTATACTCTATACAAATAAATAAAATTGAAGTGTCTGTTTGTAATATTGAAATAAACGATTTTTACTACATGTATATGAATATATATACGGTACATACTCCAAAATATTTTTTTTTACAATTTTGGTCAGTCTGTCTGTCTGTTTGTTCCGGCTAATCTCTGAAATGGCTGGACCGATTTTGACGAGACTTTTATTGGCAGGTAGCTAATGTAATAAGGAGTAACTTAGGCTTATTTTTATTTTTGAAAAAAAAATAAAACAAAATAAACTAATTAACACGCGGACGAAGTCGCGGGCACAGCTAGTAATAAATAATAGTGATCATCAGTAATGGATTAGCAAACGGTAATGAGGCGTGCCTGCCACCAGAAAGTTCTTTCATACCAGTAAGCATCCTAGGAAACAAGTTGAATAATAACTTGACGCGACTCTTTGACCGCGGGCCTACTCCGTGGTAGTGATGGTTACATCTAAGTTATCAACATGAGCTCCAAAGCCATCGTGTGGCCGCTAGGTGAAATACTAACTGAAATACTATTTTTCAAAATCTGGCCCGTATCACGCGGGCTTGCCACACCAATGCCACTGGTCCGCATGTAGGAGGGGCTAAAATAGATACCCTAACATTAGCATAGGACACTTAGATAACCATGAACGTTCAGAATGAATACAATTAAATTGCTTGATCTGGGTTGCACAAGTTTAGTGCGAATAGAAATAATACTAACCTAGTGATTAACCCGTCCACCCTTATAGGCTTTCACATAGTGGTGACGTAGAGGTCAGGGTGGGGCGGTACATGAAGTACCTGGACCTCACCCTAGACAGCCGATGGGGCTTCGAGGAGCACTTCGTGCGTCTGGCCCCCTGAGTGCGCCTGGTAACCGGTGCGTTACATCGGCTTTTGCCGAACCTCGGGGGTTACCGGGAAGAAGTTCGTCGCCTCTACGGATGTGTCGTGCGATTCATGGTCCTTTATGGGGCAACACACGCTGCAGGCCGTTCAGAACAGCTCTGCAGCGGGAGGCGCCCGTCAGGCATTCAGACCGGACGGGCGCCTCCCGCTGCAGAGCTGTTCTGAACAGCCTGCAGCGTGTGTTGTCCATACGAATTGCACGAGTGGCGCAGTCGCTGTGGCGTACTGGCAGGAGTCGGCAATTGGGGAGGGCAAATCACAGTCTTCCCCGGCTGCGTGCCCCGACCATCTGGGACACTGCGCAAAAGGGGGGCACCGGAGCAGTATACCCGCGTTCCTGGGGCTCCCCTTATCAGGCGCCAGAAGAAGTCGACGGCAGGTTAGGTTTAGTCGGTGCGAGTCCGACATACCCACCCGCAGACACTTTTTGCGGGTGGCATGCGCATCATGGATGGATGATTAGGCATACCCCCTGCCTTATCAAAAAAAGGCTTTCACATAGTAAACAGGCAATGCTTAATTCAAAAGTAACGGAATATATATATAACATTACTTTCGTAAATGGCAAATGTGTGCCCAGCCGCTTAAATAAGTTTTTAAGTCCATTTCGCTCACAAGCTTAATAGCGTTTTTCCCTTGGTGACATTACTAAGACTTCAAAGAACAGCCCTTACAACATCTTTAGTATGTTAAATGTTCCATATCTTTTTATAGACATGTCTTTACACACCCGTGAAAAATCTCTCAGGTGTGCTGGTATCCTCTCGATATTTTCCTTCAGCGGTTTCAGCAAGTCATAATTAATTTATAATACGCACATGAATTCGAAAACATATTGGTGCGTGCCGGTTATTGCTTCTAGATGTTACCTAAACACTCACTGACGTACCGTCCTGTTGGGGAACAGTCCATGGGCCAAAATGGTTATTTGGGTGAAAAGTTATTGGTCAAAACATTCTGTTGGTTAAACATTCACTGACGTAGAGTTCTGTTGGCGAAACGTTCGTGGGCGAAAAGTCCTTTGGATAAAACGTTAATGGTTTAATTAAATTCTGTTGTTTTGTTGTGAGGTCAGAGGTGTACAAAATGTTACACAAATAATGCAGATGGAAAACTAACAACTGAAGTTATACTAATTGAAGAAAACCAGTTTTTGAACATGAATAAATAATTGTTCGGCTCCTCATACAAAATGTGATTTTATAAGACGTTCACATGCTAATCGGAATCGTTGTCTTTCTGTGCCTTTGATATCACGTTAAGCCGTCCAAAAATGGTACCTAAACCAGTAAATCAGTTCACTAACTGAAGGAAATTAAAAAGTTATGTACAACCAAGCTCTTGTCTTTTAAAAGTCATGTTGAATTAAAAATGTCTTCTTAAAACATACATGGGTAAAATACTCGCGGCAAATGGACTCTTTGGAGATGATCTAGTCATAACATTGTCCTAGGACAATTTCGTGAGTGTAATCGTAGTGAACACTGTTTGCTAAAACACATTACGAGTGAATTATGGCGCTGCATTTGGCACCAAGTTGAATGAGCCTGCGTCTGACTGTCTGAGTAAACATAAACGAGCCACCATTTTTACGATACCCAACGTAACTATGGTTTGTATTTGCAGATAATAATGAATCTAGTGCGGGCGTTGTCTTTATTAAAGAAATAAATGCTTAACATTATAATCATTAATGAAATAATGAAATTTATTCAGCACTTGGGTATACACTTGTATAATATACACTTGTACTTGTCAAGCTCACAATGCAGTACATAAACATAGTCCAATACAGTTTAAAAGTTACAAAAAATTAATTAGTCCGTCCGTGCGGTCTGTTTTATCAGATATATTTTCTTAAATCCTAAAATAAATAACAAGTTACTAATCTATTATTTCGAAATTTAGGTGTACTATATTAAAATTAGAGAATTGTAGGCAATGAGCGTTTGGCTAGCGCAGAGGGCTCTTAACCAGTAGCTTAAATTAAACGACTAATACCTGAGGCCACCCTTTTGGGGTTCAGGCCACAGCTCAGGAAGCCGCTAAAGCAAAAGGACGGAATTCTAAGCGAGGGTGTGATCAGTTGCACGGGATCACCGATCACGCGTTAAGGGGCCAAGGCGATCCTCGCCGCTGAGGAACCTACCCTAGCTAACCTGCGGCTTTCTCTAGCAACCTAGGTGGACGACCTGGTGAAGAAAGCCACAAAGAAAGAAAAATTATTACCTACTTATATACAACATGTAACGTAATTAACGCACACCCTCAAACACCCCAATTAGAATATTATGTTGTTGTACGGTGTAATGCGGTGGGGGTTGCAGAGTTTGTTGAATGATAGAATGTTGTTTCACTAAAATAAAGTTTATTGTACTGATCCACAATAACTTCTTAAATGTTAAAATGTTAGCAAGAACTATGTTAAATGGAGTGTTAGAAATGTTGCAATGAATGCACGCGAATATCACGGTTACTCGATGCGCACTGACTCTATGTTACAATTTTAATACTAATGAAGTAACTGCGTAAGTCGCGTAATGCTGAGCAAGGTGTTCGGTGTCATTGCACCGAACATATTCGGGACCGCAAAAGATGAGAAAATGATATAATTCTAAAATAAAATGTTTACAAATTGATATATGTTAATAATCTAAGACTTGTCATATCTTAATTCTAAATTTCTCCTAGGCATAGGAGAACACGATTGGTTTTTAACAGCACATGTTTTGATTACCCCGTAACGACCGTGGGGACTCGGACGCCGGTCGCCCATGCAAAGTCGCGCACTTTCGTTAATGTCAGAAACACTTGGCTGTCGGTCAACCTTATTTGAACGTGCACTATTGTCGGACGTTTGATCACTACACTGTCGATTAACCCTTCGCGCACTGTTCACCTCACTACGGTTGCCTGCTGTAGGCTGAAGCTCGATGTCCGGCGATAGGCGGGCACCAGACGCCCGTCGTCGCTGCCAGCGGCGGCACCACAAGGCGCCAGCCGCCACTACTCCTGCGCCTACCAGAATGTAGCTCACCGAGTATAGGTGGATGTTGTGGTAAGATAGCGAAGCTTCCAACTCAAACTTGTTATTTTTCATCTCCTCGATCCGTTGATGTAATTGGTTTAGCTCAGTTTCTAGGTTGTTGGAATCTGTTATGTTTGGTATATCTGTCCACGCGATGGAAGTGTTGATGAAGTAATTTAGCTGATCTATCGCTGGGCTATAAACTGGGCTAGTTATGTTCACTAGGTTCTCGGTATTTTTTGGGCTATGAAGAGTGAAATCATGACCTTTGAGTAAGCAACCAGGCTCTATGTATATAATGCCAGCTTGATGTAAAATTTCCACACTGATTTGTTCTCCACACAGTACATTGACCGGACAACTATTGCAGCAATGGTAGAGATAATGGGAGGGATTTGTCAGATATACCCATTTGTTTTCACATCTTGACCTCTTAATTTTACATTTATTTGTGTTAGGATCCAGCTCACAGAAAATGGATTCACTCCTTTGATGTTGAATCGGCTTCTTCAAATCGCATATCCATATGCTCTGTTTCATACAGGTGGATAATTCGTCAGAAGTGAGAGTAGTGTAGGTGTTCCTCTTTAAATCGGTTGCAATATATTCTGATAGTGGGATAAGTTCCACCATAGACTCGTTGTATTGATGTGGTATTGATGTTATTTTATACAGCTTGTATGTGTCCCTTCCAATCAGTGGAAAAGTTATTTGAAATAGAAAATAGTTTTCTGTTAATCTTGCCTTCAAATTCAGTAATGGGTACAAGTCTCTAAGGTTATGGGGCTCAATTGGCAACATCGTGTCATCTGATAGATGCCCCGAGATACTGTTGAGTTCGCTCTGTAATTGATCGGGAGTCAGTAAGTGTATATTAAACTGTCCATGATGTATGTTGGTAAGTATATCTACGAGAGTATCCTGATTTCCCTTTAAATTCTGTAATAAGTTACTAGCTGTTAGTGACATCAGGGTAAATTCTTGGAGTAGCTCAATGTTATTAATGTCTTCTTGAAACTTTTTGGATCTGTTTTCTAGTTTCATGATATGTTGGTTAATAAATTTGTGTTGTTTATTTATAATAGACGCAGTTCGTTGTAACAGATTGTATTCAGACTCTATAATTGACGTCTGATTCTTCCATAACTCGACAACATGTTTTTCATGGTTCCGTATTAAGTTGATGTCTCGGGTGTACTTTTCTGCGAAATGTTCGTCCAGTACCCCGAACAATGAATTCGCTAAATAGCCTACTCCATTAATAAGGCCGCGTCGCCGCCTCACGTGACGACTCACCTGCTGATTTAGCAAAAACTGATTGTAGTACTTTAGTTCGTTGACCTCATGCGACAGCTGAGTGGTTATCGTGTTACAATGTTCACCACCTATTGTTTTGCATATAGTATCTAAATAAGTGTTAATTTTGTTGAATGCACTTATGCCTTCCCAGTATGGGGACATGTCGTAGAAAATTACCATAGTCCATTTGTCCTTAGCAAGGTTTAATCTTCCTATCGAATCAAAAAATAGTGATTGTTCCTTTCCAAATTGTGTTACATTATATGTACCATGCGCACTGCCGCACATAGTCATGAAAAATGTTAAAGCCATTACAATATACGAAAAACTTACAGTGTTTGATTTCCTTCTGGTGCCCCTTGGGCTTTGATTTTCTTCAATGTTAGATGTTTGGGTGTTTGTTTCTGGGACCTTGCCTTGCTGTTCGTCCTTTTCTATTGGCAATAGCGAGAGTTTGACTACTGGCCGTTTAATAACACCACCTTTGGTTTTTAAGGTGACAACACGTACATAGCCGTCGCTGCCTGGGTGTACATCGACAACTTTTCCCATTATCCATTTCCCAGCTGGAACATTATCCTCGTGTACGACCACCATATCTCCGATTTTCATGTTTCTTTGGGGCTTTCCCCATTTCTCTCTAGCTGTTAACTGTGTTAAATACTCTGTTTTCCATTTCAACCAGATTTGTCGGGTATTCTGAGCAGTCAAATGCCATCGTGTTCGCGCGTCTTGTTTTGTGTCTATTACGGTGTTGCCAGATCTACCCGTTAAGAAGTGGGCCGGAGATATATACTCTAAATCTTCAATGTTTTCGTTAAGCGAGCACAACGGCCGTGAGTTGAGGCAAGCCTCTATTTTTGTTAGAATTGTTGTGTACTCCTCGAATGTCAGTCGTTGTTCACCGACTACTCTTTTTAGGTGATATTTCAGGCTACGCACTGCTCTTTCCCACAGCCCCCCAGCACTAGGCCAAGATGGCGCGTTAAAGTGCCATTCTATTTCCATGTCGGCAATATCGGCAAGCAGTTTATCTCCGAAAACTTGTTGAATTTCTTCATATTCTTCTCTCAGTAACCGGTTGGCTCCGATGAAATTCGTGCCTTGGTCACTGTACATGTGACGCGGCGCACCCCTTCTGGCTGCCATTCGGCTCAGTGCTGCTAAAAATGCCGAACTGGTCAGGTCAGACACCAGCTCGAGATGTACGGCCTTCGTAACCATACATATAAACACCGCCACATATCCCTTAGTTGTTCGCACGCCTTTACCCTTGTTGGCCTTAACTTCTACGAAACCGGTATAGTCTACCCCAGTGTGGTAAAACGGAGGAGCCGGGTTCATTCTGGCCGCGGGCAGATCTCCCATCAACTGGTGTTCCTTTCTTGTAGCATGTTTTCGGCAAGTGACACAATTCCGCAGCTGTGACTTGGTTGTTTTGATTCCACTTGGTATCCAATACTGTCTCCTCAGGGTCGCCAGAGTTAGTTTGGGTCCTCCATGAAACGTTAGCAAATGAGATTCATCTATAAGAAGTTCAGCTAAACGAGTTTTGTTAGGTATTACTTTAGGATACTTCATCTCACTGCTCAGGTTTGCATGCCGTAGGCGTCCTCCCACTCTCAAAATTCCGTTTTCATCAATAAAACAATTTAAAAGAAATAATTTACTTTTTGTTCCAACGGTACTATTCTTACTGATTTTTTCGACCTCTTCAGCAAATTCCTTTCGTTGTACATATTTAATTATTGTTAATTTAGGTTTTCGCAATTCTTGCAATGTTAGGTACGATGGCAAATGTTTACGTTTTGAAATTGGTGTCAACGCCCTGAGTATCCACGCAAATATATGTATTATTTTTCGAAATGAGCTATAATTGTTTAATAAATCTTCAATAATGTTAATAGTTTGTTGTATAATATTAACTTGTTTTATTTTTCTTGTTTCTTCTTCTGTAGTGTACATGGGTTGTTGACTCTGTACTTTCTTCATGTCTAAGGATAGTAACCATACTGGTCCATGCCACCACAGTGGATGTTCTAAAAGCTGAGACACCGTTAGTCCCCTGCTAGCGCAGTCGGCAGCATTTTCTGCGGACTTTACATACCGCCAGTTGTCACTCGGCATAATCTGTTTTATAGCCTTAATTCTGTTGGAAACAAATGGTGTCCATCGTGTTGAATTTCCATGTATCCAGCCCAACACGACCATGGAATCACACCATCCATAAGTTTCATATGGGCAGCTAGTACTAGAATTAATTTTGCTCATGAGTCTTGCCAATAAATGTGCACCACATAACTCTGTTCTTGGCAATGTTATAGCCTTTCGATGTGGTATAAGCTTAGACTTTCCAGCTACCAATATAGTTTCTTGGCTATGTTTAGTTCGAGCATATACTACACATGCGTAGGCTTCCATGGAAGCGTCACAAAACCCATGGAATTCGATAATACTGTTCTCTTGCGTTCTTATCCACCGCGGCACCACACAATTTTTTATGTTTTCTATATCAGCTGCTAGTTTACACCACTCCTTGTATACGTCACCAGATACTTCATCATCCCATTGGAGATCAGTTTGCCATAGCTTTTGGAAGAGTAGTTTTAGCTTTGTAGATAAGGGTGTTAACCAGCCCAACGGGTCAAATAACTTCGAAATTTCCGAGAGTAATTTCCGTTTAGTAAGTCTTTCTATGTGTGTTGTGAAATTATAATTAAATGTAAAATGATCTTGTTTTGTTTGCCAGCATAAACCTAATGTTTTTGAAGTTTCTTCATTTTTGAAGTGATAACTTGTTTCTTCCGCATTCTGTTTTACGCTTTCTAATACTCTTTCATTATTTGAGGCCCATTTTCTTAACGTAAATCCACCTAATTTCAACAACTGATGCAGTTCCTTAATCAAGTACTTTCCCTGTTTAATGTTATAGGCACCATGGAGTAGGTCATCCATCATGAATGAATTTTCTAGGATTTCCGCTGCCTCAGGATGTTTACTACGCTCATCCGACGCCAACTGTCTTAAAGTCCTCATAGCTAAAAATGGGGCTGATTTAGTCCCATAAGTGATTGTAGTTAGTTGAAAGCTCTGTATGGGTTGTTCCGGTGATTCTCTCCAAACAATTTTTTGAAGATGCTGGTCGATATTGTTAACCAATACTTGGCGGTACATCTTCTCGATGTCCGCTGTAAACGCGTAAGGATATTGCCTCCACTGTAATAACAATGATTGTAAATCCCTTTGCATGTTAGGCCCTTTGCACATTATGTCATTCAAACTAAACCGAGTAGATGTTTTGGCAGACGCGTTAAATACTACGCGTAACTTTGTTGTTAATGAGTCATCACGCTGCACACCGTGATGAGGTAGGTAGCATTGTAGTCTCGCTATTGAGTTTGTTTCTTCAGGTTTCATATGTTTTAATTCGAGATATTCTTTCATAAAGGTTTTATATTTGCTAGCTAAATGTTCTTGTTTTCTAAATTTTGTTTCTAAATTCCTCAGTTGGGCGATCGCCATAGGCTTAGACATGCCCAGTTTGTGTTTCAACTCTTCCTTCAGTGGTATTCTAACTTCATAGCGGCCTTCTTCTGTTCTTCTTGTTGTTGACTCATAAAATGTTAGACATTCTTGATCTTCGGTAGACAGATTTGAATTCTCACTGATCTCTTCCACCTGCCAAAACCGTCTGATCTCTTCTATGTTATTTAACACGACATTACACTGGTATGTCTTTACGTTGCCGCATAGCAACCATCCCAGTTGAGTTTGTTGTACTAAGGGCTGATGTGCATTACCGCTTTTTATAATGCCACTTAGCATGATGTTTGCGTAAATGTCGGCTCCGAGTAACAAATCCACGGGCCGGCTGTTATAGAACTCGGGGTCAGCTAATGGTATGTTATCAATATGCGACCAATCTGGTTTCGGGAAGCTCTTGTTTGGTAGGCATTTAATGAGATTAGTCATAATAAAGGCTTCCGTTTCGAATGTAAAGTTGTTGTGCAGAGAAGCGCATACTATAGAAATCACTCCCTTGCAGTTGTTCTCCTTTTATCCTACTCCAAAGACGATTCCTTTACATCTCTGTCTTTTTATGTTTAATAACTGCGCCGCCGATTCTGTTATTAATGATATTTGGGAGCCCTGATCCACCAAAGCTCGCAAGGTATACTCCGAACCGTCAGAACCCTTAACACTTACCAAAGCGGTTGCTAGCAGTATCTCTGAGCTGTCGACGTGTGACGTATGTGACGCAGCCGCGAAGTTCTCATGTTTTTGTTGTGAAGTCATTTGACTACGATTTGATGACAAAGAAGGAGCATTTTTGAGTTTTGCAAATGCGTCATGTAAAATAGTGTTATGCGGTTCTTGACATTTTCGGCATGTTAAATTAGAATTGCATTTATTACCATTATGGCTAAATAGGCAATTAGTGCAGAGTTTTAATTTGTTTGCTGTTTTTAATTTTTGTTCATCATTTAACGCTAAATAATTTTTGCAATTATAAATGCCATGTTGATAACTGCACATTGGACACTTGACATTCGACACGTGCATGGATTTTGCAATCGGCTTATTTAGGTTATTGTAAGTGTTGTTCGACTTATTATATGAGCTATAAAAATGTTTCTTTATTTCCGATGATGAATTATTGTTATATTTCTTTACAGAGTTTTTTTGTAATCCACTATCTTGTTTTCTCTGGGCTGTTTCGAGAGTAATGAATTTTGTTTCCAAAAACTCTAGGAATTCTTTTAGAACCGGCAGTTCCCTAGAGTTTTTCAATGATTCTAGGTAGTCGGTGTATGTGTCGTTGTCTAGTTTTTGACCTAGAATATGAACTACGATAGGGTCCCATGATGTTATGTCGACGCCTAAGTTCTTTATACCATTTAAGCATTCCAGTGTTGTATCGTGCATCCTTTTTATTTGGTACACCGACTGCTGCTGCATGTTAGGAAGGCCAAGGAGAATGTTCATGTGGGAAGAGAAGATCAATTTATTGTTATTATAGCGATGTGTGAGAATCTGCCAGGATACTGAATAATTATCCGTACTAATTTGTAGGTGTTGTATGAGTTTTTCAGCTTCTCCGCGTACCTTGCTCTTGAGGTATTGCATTTTCTGGCCGTTGGATAGTGACGGGTTGTTATGGATAGCTTCCGTGAATAGATCCCGGAAGGATACCCATTGGTTATAGTTGCCAGTAAACGTTGGAATTTCGAGTTGCGGAGTTGACTTGTTTCTATGCACGACGGACCACATTTTTTTGTTGATTGCTTTCTTCAAACTGTTGAATTGTTTCTCATACTTGTCGAACATGTAGTTGTACGTTTCGTTGCCTTCGTCTATCTCACTCTCAATCTCCCAATGTAGTGTGTCAATTGTTTTCCATCTAGCTTCCAGCGTTTTTAAAACGTCTTCGAATTCCCATTTCTCCGAGATAGACTCTACATCAATGTTTACCTTTGTTCGCAAGAAGGCTTTAAAATTCGCTTGTTGGCGACGTAACAAATCATCGGCTTTACTATTCGTACCCGTGTGTGTTTTATGAGTTGGGTTGCCCTGAGAGCTGGGCCCCGCAACCGCTGCAGTTTCTTCCTTCTCCGACTGAACCATACTCATAGTTGATTTAGACGGTGTTTTCGCTTGTTCAATCGGCTTGCCCGACCTCGTAACCAATTCCTCGTACTGTTGATTTATTAAAGCCTTCACTTGCTCATAGGCCTGCAAAGTCTTCTCAAATTCGTTAAGCCCGAAGTAAGGGTGAGCCTGACTTATTTCTCTCGTAATGCGGTCATGATTACCCTCATATTCCCTCCAGTATTCCTCCAGAGTATTCAGTCGCCTCTTGAAGTAATCTGGTGTTTTCCTATCAGCGCTATCTTTTTTGATGTTGATGCCAAGTTTGACGATGCTTTCATAGATCATCGATTGAATGTCAATAAGCTCGGCCATGTTTATTGAATGTCAAAATATATTTCTCTAGAAGAAAAATAAGGAAAGGTATGTTGGTACTTGCGTGTATGCAGTCTAGTACTTAGCTCCACGCAGTCTGCTGCAGCTGTTGTTTCACGCAGTCTGCTGCGGCTGTTGCTCCAATGTTAGCACTACAATCCTCTGACCGAACACACCAGCACTAAATGTTAACTAGTTCACCCCCGCTCGTGCAAATATCGCGATTTCTCGGAACACGTGACGCGCGAGGGCCTTTCGAAGGACCAAACTATGTACGGTGAATGCGGTGGGGGTTGCAGAGTTTGTTGAATGATAGAATGTTGTTTCACTAAAATAAAGTTTATTGTACTGATCCACAATAACTTCTTAAATGTTAAAATGTTAGCAAGAACTATGTTAAATGGAGTGTTAGAAATGTTGCAATGAATGCACGCGAATATCACGGTTACTCGATGCGCACTGACTCTATGTTACAATTTTAATACTAATGAAGTAACTGCGTAAGTCGCGTAATGCTGAGCAAGGTGTTCGGTGTCATTGCACCGAACAGTTGTAATCATAATACATACACTGAATTTTTAATTTAACATGTATAATGTATATGCATTGTTATTTACTCAATTAGTGTCTTGAAATAAAGTTTAATTTCTTTATTTTGTATTGAATGATGGAATTTGTATGAATACAAATAAAACTACGATTTAAAAAGTTTTATTACATTGACTTACGGTCCATTTCAATTTGTTTTGACAGTACAGGGTTAATATGACATTAATTTCCGTAGTTTTAATTATTTAGGAATAAAAAATTACCTATATTAAAAATGATATAAATCGATTCAGTAAACGATTGTGAACAAACTATTTTCAAGATGTGCGTTAATTAAGTTTCATGTTGTATATTCAATAAAATTAAAGGTACTTGAAATGATTGTATGCGTAATAAGAGTCGATCCATTATTATCTGCAAATACAAAACATAGTTACGTTGGATATCGTAAAAATGGTGACTCGTTTATGTTTACTCAGACAGTCAGACGCAGGCTCATTCAACTTGGTGCCAAATGCAGCGCCATAATTCACTCGTAATGTGTTTTAGCAAACGGTGTTCACTACGATTACACTCACGAAAGATGACATTTTTAATTCAACATGACTTTTAAAAGACAAGAGCTGGTTTGTACAAAACTCGCATAAATGCGATTTCCTTCAGTTAGTTAAATGATTTTCTGGTTTAGGTACCTACCATTTTTGGACGGCTTAACGTGATATCAAAGGCACAGAAAGACAACGATCCCGATTAGCATGTGAAGGTCTTATAAAATCAACATATAAATATAAATAAAAAACAGCTGGGCTGGCATTGAACCGATAATCGTATGTGTTTCTATCTAGCGGGGCCCCCTTAGCTAGAGCGATGAAAGTGATGAGAGCGGTTAGCTTGTTCAATGTACCTACCAAATATAATGAAGTGGTCCAATGTACCTCCGTTGTATCCACAGAAATGACCTCTGAAGTCGATTTCCATCCAGAGGGGCCCTCCGGTGTGTGTCAGAATGGCTGGTTGCCTGTGGCTTTGGTGTTTGAGAGTTGATTAGAAAATTGCTACATAATTGCTTATATTTGCTACATTTAATAAATAATTGCTACATACTATATATATTTAGAAATAACATATTTTTTTTGTACAGCCATCCTGACGTTTGGTTGGCTGGTCGCCTCCTAGTTTAAAGTCAAGCATGCAGAGTTTCCCGAAATGTATTGCGTCAATAATTGCTACATATTTGCTTCATTTATCTAATTTAGTTGTATCTTCAAACATATGTTAAATAACGTAAGAATCGCATTACTTACGCTTTTGCCAGAGCCTAAACGATTAAACCGATTCAACATAACTAAGTATTTGCCTTTATTGTTTTATCAGGCACTTTTCCTTGGGATAATTAAAATAATTGCTACATCCTTTAATTAACATATGTTTGAAGATACAACTAAATTAGATAAATGAAGCAAATATGTAGCAATTATTGACGCAATACATTTCGGGAAGCTCTGCATGCTTGGCTTTAAACTAGGAGGCGACCAGCCAACCAAACGTCAGGATGGCTGTACAAAAAAAAAATGTTATTTCTAAATATATATAGTATGTAGCAATTATTTATTAAATGTAGCAAATATAAGCAATTATGTAGCAATTTTCTAATCAACTCTCATAGACCAAAGCCACAGGCAACCAGCCATCCTGACACACACGCCCTCCGTCGATATCACGCCGAGATACCTAAAAATGAATATTTTATAGAAAATAATGTAGTAGGTAGTACACGATTGGTATTGGATTGGGATTTGTATGAAAAGATTTTTTTTGTTTAGGTACAAAAACCGCGAAAAATTTGGTAGATAGCGAATAACTGTGAGGTACATTGGGAAAACATAAGAATGGTCTGCATTTTCCGCACGTGTAAATTCAAATAACAAAGGGCCCCGCTGGCTAGACAAAACTTTATTCGCTATCTACCAAATTTTTCGCGGTTTTTGTACCTAAACAAAAAAAAATCTTTTCATACAAATCCCAATCCAATACCAATCGTGTACTACCTACTACATTATTTTCTATATACTTACCAGGTTATTTTTAGCTCGCCTTTTCCCTCTTAAGGGATGATTCTATTCATAAATGTGCACAACGTTTACTATTAGACCAACTTCGAAATCCGTATTAAAAAAATAAAAATTTGTAAAACCGCGAAAAAATTGATAAATAGTGAATAACTGTGAGGTACATTAGTAAAACATAAGAATGGTCTGCATTTTCCGCACGTGTAAATTCAAATAACAAAGGGCCCCGCTGCGCTGGCTAGACAAAACTTTGATACTTAATTTCTGGTATACCATCAAACATTTTTAAGAACAAATACATGAATAGGAAGGTACATTGGGCCAAGTTTCGTCTGACACCATTTTTAGGTATCTCGGCGTGATATCGACGGAGGGCCCCGCTGGATGGAAATCGACTTCAGAGGTCATTTCTGTGGATACAACGGAGGTACATTGGACCACTTCATTATATTTGGTAGGTACATTGAACAAGCTAACCGCTCTCATCACTTTCATCGCTCTAGCTAAGGGGGCCCCGCTAGATAGAAACACATGATAATCGTTACTTATTCTGGTAGCCAGCCACAAGCCAATTCTGCGCCGAAGCCTAATAATTAATTGCAACCTTTATGTTTTCGGTAGTAAATTGAAACAATAAGTGACGAAGGCGAGACAGCTGCCTCATCGGCCGCCCGTCAAGCCACGCTTACTGCTATCCTATTCATCTCGCCGCGTGCCACCGGCCAGAGGAAGGGGCAAGCCTTTTTTTGCCGCCGCAAATCATTTGTGTGTGTCAATTTGAGTAGATTAGAAGTATACGTCGAAACTCTGTCGATGTTAATTCTGCTATTTTTACACTCAATAGTCGGGATACTGAAAAAATTGCTACACCCAACGCCAAAACCTCTAGATTTCCAGCTTACATACGATCATGCAGCATCTGAGAAAAAAGAATCTACAGATTCTACGCCTCCAATAAAAATTATGATGAAAATCTGGATAAAGTTTACAAGTTTTGAACATTACAAGATCTCCATGAAGATTCGACACATATCCACAGAAGAGAACATCGTATTTCTTCGCTCATTCCGGAATTTGATCCAGAAGGTGAAAATTACTCCGCTCATGCCCGAATAAAGAAAATAGAACAACTGTGTCAAATATATGGCTGGGACAATACAACAAAATCTTTCTATCTACAAGCCATTGCGAGGACAAGCTAAGAAATGGTACTTTCGACTTGACTCCAATCCACTCCATTAAACGAGTGGAGACATGTTGCTCCGTGCTTTTCCAAAACACAACCAAGAACTAACGTTAGAAATTACGATGCAACGAAAAAAGTTTCCAAGAGGGACGATGACTAAATATTACCAGGAAAACATTGTTGTGTTTCCGGTGCAATTTTTCCGAGAGATTTGTATATTAGGCTTGCCAACTTTCCTACAGGCGATCGTGCGGGCTTTTCAATGTAAACGCCTCAAATATCAAAAGTCATCAAAGTAACCGACCTCTATCGGGAAAAAATCAAATTTCAAATATTGAAACTGATTCATATCCGAGGCGTAAAAAACTGGTCATTTATATTTATGTACAACCAGATACACGTGTCTGTTATAAGTGCGGAAAAAGTGGACGCATGGCTACACGTTGCCAGCTAAATACTCTAACCACATTGAAACTACGTGATAGCTTGTATGAACTTAATCTAGTGCGATCAAACAATGATATTTATAAGGAGTTGGTAGAAATCCACAACATTCACGTTAAAGTTTACATCGACACCGGAAGTCAAATCGATGTACTGAATAGGGTAGTTAGTTACACGTGCTGTCTCTTGAAATCAAACTCAAACACATAATTGTAAGAGGATGTTTGGGTGGGCTTAATGAGGTCAACCAAAAATAAAATAAATAGTGTTTAATCTATACATCTATACTCTATACAAATAAATAAAATTGAAGTGTCTGTTTGTAATATTGAAATAAACGATTTTTACTACATGTATATGAATATATATCCGGTACATACTCCAAAATATTTTTTTTTACAATTTTGGTCAGTCTGTCTGTCTGTTTGTTCCGGCTAATCTCTGAAATGGCTGGACCGATTTTGACGAGACTTTTATTGGCAGGTAGCTAATGTAATAAGGAGTAACTTAGGCTTATTTTTATTTTTGAAAAAAAAATAAAACAAAATAAACTAATTAACACGCGGACGAAGTCGCGGGCACAGCTAGTAATAAATAATAGTGATCATCGGTAATGGATTAGCAAACGGTAATGAGGCGTGCCTGCCACCAGAAAGTTCTTTCATACCAGTAAGCATCCTAGGAAACAAGTTGAATAATAACTTGACGCGACTCTTTGACCGCGGGCCTACTGCGTGGTAGTGATGGTTACATCTAAGTTATCAACATGAGCTCCAAAGCCATCGTGTGGCCGCTAGGTGAAATACTAACTGAAATACTATTTTTCAAAATCTGGCCCGTATCACGCGGGCTTGCCACACCAATGCCACTGGTCCGCATGTAGGAGGGGCTAAAATAGATACCCTAACATTAGCATAGGACACTTAGATAACCATGAACGTTCAGAATGAATACAATTAAATTGCTTGATCTGGGTTGCACAAGTTTAGTGCGAATAGAAATAATACTAACCTAGTGATTAACCCGTCCACCCTTATAGGCTTTCACATAGTGGTGACGTAGAGGTCAGGGTGGGGCGGTACATGAAGTACCTGGACCTCACCCTAGACAGCCGATGGGGCTTCGAGGAGCACTTCATGCGTCTGGCCCCCTGAGTGCGCCTGGTAACCGGTGCGTTACATCGGCTTTTGCCGAACCTCGGGGGTTACCGGGAAGAAGTTCGTCGCCTCTACGGATGTGTCGTGCGATTCATGGTCCTTTATGGGGCAACACACGCTGCAGGCCGTTCAGAACAGCTCTGCAGCGGGAGGCGCCCGTCAGGCATTCAGACCGGACGGGCGCCTCCCGCTGCAGAGCTGTTCTGAACAGCCTGCAGCGTGTGTTGTCCATACGAATTGCACGAGTGGCGCAGTCGCTGTGGCGTACTGGCAGAAGTCGGCAATTGGGGAGGGCAAATCACAGTCTTCCCCGGCTGCGTGCCCCGACCATCTGGGACACTGCGCAAAAGGGGGGCACCGGAGCAGTATACCCGCGTTCCTGGGGCTCCCCTTATCAGGCGCCAGAAGAAGTCGACGGCAGGTTAGGTTTAGTCGGTGCGAGTCCGACATACCCACCCGCAGACACTTTTTGCGGGTGGCATGCGCATCATGGATGGATGATTAGGCATACCCCCTGCCTTATCAAAAAAAGGCTTTCACATAGTAAACAGGCAATGCTTAATTCAAAAGTAACGGAATATATATATAACATTACTTTCGTAAATGGCAAATGTGTGCCCAGCCGCTTAAATAAGTTTTTAAGTCCATTTCGCTCACAAGCTTAATAGCGTTTTTCCCTTGGTGACATTACTAAGACTTCAAAGAACAGCCCTTACAACATCTTTAGTATGTTAAATGTTCCATATCTTTTTATAGACATGTCTTTACACACCCGTGAAAAATCTCTCAGGTGTGCTGGTATCCTCTCGATATTTTCCTTCAGCGGTTTCAGCAAGTCATAATTAATTTATAATACGCACATGAATTCGAAAACATATTGGTGCGTGCCGGTTATTGCTTCTAGATGTTACCTAAACACTCACTGACGTACCGTCCTGTTGGGGAACAGTCCATGGGCCAAAATGGTTATTTGGGTGAAAAGTTATTGGTCAAAACATTCTGTTGGTTAAACATTCACTGACGTAGAGTTCTGTTGGCGAAACGTTCGTGGGCGAAAAGTCCTTTGGATAAAACGTTAATGGTTTAATTAAATTCTGTTGTTTTGTTGTGAGGTCAGAGGTGTACAAAATGTTACACAAATAATGCAGATGGAAAACTAACAACTGAAGTTATACTAATTGAAGAAAACCAGTTTTTGAACATGAATAAATAATTGTTCGGCTCCTCATACAAAATGTGATTTTATAAGACGTTCACATGCTAATCGGAATCGTTGTCTTTCTGTGCCTTTGATATCACGTTAAGCCGTCCAAAAATGGTACCTAAACCAGTAAATCAGTTCACTAACTGAAGGAAATTAAAAAGTTATGTACAACCAAGCTCTTGTCTTTTAAAAGTCATGTTGAATTAAAAATGTCTTCTTAAAACATACATGGGTAAAATACTCGCGGCAAATGGACTCTTTGGAGATGATCTAGTCATAACATTGTCCTAGGACAATTTCGTGAGTGTAATCGTAGTGAACACTGTTTGCTAAAACACATTACGAGTGAATTATGGCGCTGCATTTGGCACCAAGTTGAATGAGCCTGCGTCTGACTGTCTGAGTAAACATAAACGAGCCACCATTTTTACGATACCCAACGTAACTATGGTTTGTATTTGCAGATAATAATGAATCTAGTGCGGGCGTTGTCTTTATTAAAGAAATAAATGCTTAACATTATAATCATTAATGAAATAATGAAATTTATTCAGCACTTGGGTATACACTTGTATAATATACACTTGTACTTGTCAAGCTCACAATGCAGTACATAAACATAGTCCAATACAGTTTAAAAGTTACAAAAAATTAATTAGTCCGTCCGTGCGGTCTGTTTTATCAGATATATTTTCTTAAATCCTAAAATAAATAACAAGTTACTAATCTATTATTTCGAAATTTAGGTGTACTATATTAAAATTAGAGAATTGTAGGCAATGAGCGTTTGGCTAGCGCAGAGGGCTCTTAACCAGTAGCTTAAATTAAACGACTAATACCTGAGGCCACCCTTTTGGGGTTCAGGCCACAGCTCAGGAAGCCGCTAAAGCAAAAGGACGGAATTCTAAGCGAGGGTGTGATCAGTTGCACGGGATCACCGATCACGCGTTAAGGGGCCAAGGCGATCCTCGCCGCTGAGGAACCTACCCTAGCTAACCTGCGGCTTTCTCTAGCAACCTAGGTGGACGACCTGGTGAAGAAAGCCACAAAGAAAGAAAAATTATTACCTACTTATATACAACATGTAACGTAATTAACGCACACCCTCAAACACCCCAATTAGAATATTATGTTGTTGTACGGTGTAATGCGGTGGGGGTTGCAGAGTTTGTTGAATGATAGAATGTTGTTTCACTAAAATAAAGTTTATTGTACTGATCCACAATAACTTCTTAAATGTTAAAATGTTAGCAAGAACTATGTTAAATGGAGTGTTAGAAATGTTGCAATGAATGCACGCGAATATCACGGTTACTCGATGCGCACTGACTCTATGTTACAATTTTAATACTAATGAAGTAACTGCGTAAGTCGCGTAATGCTGAGCAAGGTGTTCGGTGTCATTGCACCGAACATATTCGGGACCGCAAAAGATGAGAAAATGATATAATTCTAAAATAAAATGTTTACAAATTGATATATGTTAATAATCTAAGACTTGTCATATCTTAATTCTAAATTTCTCCTAGGCATAGGAGAACACGATTGGTTTTTAACAGCACATGTTTTGATTACCCCGTAACGACCGTGGGGACTCGGACGCCGGTCGCCCATGCAAAGTCGCGCACTTTCGTTAATGTCAGAAACACTTGGCTGTCGGTCAACCTTATTTGAACGTGCACTATTGTCGGACGTTTGATCACTACACTGTCGATTAACCCTTCGCGCACTGTTCACCTCACTACGGTTGCCTGCTGTAGGCTGAAGCTCGATGTCCGGCGATAGGCGGGCACCAGACGCCCGTCGTCGCTGCCAGCGGCGGCACCACAAGGCGCCAGCCGCCACTACTCCTGCGCCTACCAGAATGTAGCTCACCGAGTATAGGTGGATGTTGTGGTAAGATAGCGAAGCTTCCAACTCAAACTTGTTATTTTTCATCTCCTCGATCCGTTGATGTAATTGGTTTAGCTCAGTTTCTAGGTTGTTGGAATCTGTTATGTTTGGTATATCTGTCCACGCGATGGAAGTGTTGATGAAGTAATTTAGCTGATCTATCGCTGGGCTATAAACTGGGCTAGTTATGTTCACTAGGTTCTCGGTATTTTTTGGGCTATGAAGAGTGAAATCATGACCTTTGAGTAAGCAACCAGGCTCTATGTATATAATGCCAGCTTGATGTAAAATTTCCACACTGATTTGTTCTCCACACAGTACATTGACCGGACAACTATTGCAGCAATGGTAGAGATAATGGGAGGGATTTGTCAGATATACCCATTTGTTTTCACATCTTGACCTCTTAATTTTACATTTATTTGTGTTAGGATCCAGCTCACAGAAAATGGATTCACTCCTTTGATGTTGAATCGGCTTCTTCAAATCGCATATCCATATGCTCTGTTTCATACAGGTGGATAATTCGTCAGAAGTGAGAGTAGTGTAGGTGTTCCTCTTTAAATCGGTTGCAATATATTCTGATAGTGGGATAAGTTCCACCATAGACTCGTTGTATTGATGTGGTATTGATGTTATTTTATACAGCTTGTATGTGTCCCTTCCAATCAGTGGAAAAGTTATTTGAAATAGAAAATAGTTTTCTGTTAATCTTGCCTTCAAATTCAGTAATGGGTACAAGTCTCTAAGGTTATGGGGCTCAATTGGCAACATCGTGTCATCTGATAGATGCCCCGAGATACTGTTGAGTTCGCTCTGTAATTGATCGGGAGTCAGTAAGTGTATATTAAACTGTCCATGATGTATGTTGGTAAGTATATCTACGAGAGTATCCTGATTTCCCTTTAAATTCTGTAATAAGTTACTAGCTGTTAGTGACATCAGGGTAAATTCTTGGAGTAGCTCAATGTTATTAATGTCTTCTTGAAACTTTTTGGATCTGTTTTCTAGTTTCATGATATGTTGGTTAATAAATTTGTGTTGTTTATTTATAATAGACGCAGTTCGTTGTAACAGATTGTATTCAGACTCTATAATTGACGTCTGATTCTTCCATAACTCGACAACATGTTTTTCATGGTTCCGTATTAAGTTGATGTCTCGGGTGTACTTTTCTGCGAAATGTTCGTCCAGTACCCCGAACAATGAATTCGCTAAATAGCCTACTCCATTAATAAGGCCGCGTCGCCGCCTCACGTGACGACTCACCTGCTGATTTAGCAAAAACTGATTGTAGTACTTTAGTTCGTTGACCTCATGCGACAGCTGAGTGGTTATCGTGTTACAATGTTCACCACCTATTGTTTTGCATATAGTATCTAAATAAGTGTTAATTTTGTTGAATGCACTTATGCCTTCCCAGTATGGGGACATGTCGTAGAAAATTACCATAGTCCATTTGTCCTTAGCAAGGTTTAATCTTCCTATCGAATCAAAAAATAGTGATTGTTCCTTTCCAAATTGTGTTACATTATATGTACCATGCGCACTGCCGCACATAGTCATGAAAAATGTTAAAGCCATTACAATATACGAAAAACTTACAGTGTTTGATTTCCTTCTGGTGCCCCTTGGGCTTTGATTTTCTTCAATGTTAGATGTTTGGGTGTTTGTTTCTGGGACCTTGCCTTGCTGTTCGTCCTTTTCTATTGGCAATAGCGAGAGTTTGACTACTGGCCGTTTAATAACACCACCTTTGGTTTTTAAGGTGACAACACGTACATAGCCGTCGCTGCCTGGGTGTACATCGACAACTTTTCCCATTATCCATTTCCCAGCTGGAACATTATCCTCGTGTACGACCACCATATCTCCGATTTTCATGTTTCTTTGGGGCTTTCCCCATTTCTCTCTAGCTGTTAACTGTGTTAAATACTCTGTTTTCCATTTCAACCAGATTTGTCGGGTAATCTGAGCAGTCAAATGCCATCGTGTTCGCGCGTCTTGTTTTGTGTCTATTACGGTGTTGCCAGATCTACCCGTTAAGAAGTGGGCCGGAGATATATACTCTAAATCTTCAATGTTTTCGTTAAGCGAGCACAACGGCCGTGAGTTGAGGCAAGCCTCTATTTTTGTTAGAATTGTTGTGTACTCCTCGAATGTCAGTCGTTGTTCACCGACTACTCTTTTTAGGTGATATTTCAGGCTACGCACTGCTCTTTCCCACAGCCCCCCAGCACTAGGCCAAGATGGCGCGTTAAAGTGCCATTCTATTTCCATGTCGGCAATATCGGCAAGCAGTTTATCTCCGAAAGCTTGTTGAATTTCTTCATATTCTTCTCTCAGTAACCGGTTGGCTCCGATGAAATTCGTGCCTTGGTCACTGTACATGTGGCGCGGCGCACCCCTTCTGGCTGCCATTCGGCTCAGTGCTGCTAAAAATGCCGAACTGGTCAGGTCAGACACCAGCTCGAGATGTACGGCCTTCGTAACCATACATATAAACACCGCCACATATCCCTTAGTTGTTCGCACGCCTTTACCCTTGTTGGCCTTAACTTCTACGAAACCGGTATAGTCTACCCCAGTGTGGTAAAACGGAGGAGCCGGGTTCATTCTGGCCGCGGGCAGATCTCCCATCAACTGGTGTTCCTTTCTTGTAGCATGTTTTCGGCAAGTGACACAATTCCGCAGCTGTGACTTGGTTGTTTTGATTCCACTTGGTATCCAATACTGTCTCCTCAGGGTCGCCAGAGTTAGTTTGGGTCCTCCATGAAACGTTAGCAAATGAGATTCATCTATAAGAAGTTCAGCTAAACGAGTTTTGTTAGGTATTACTTTAGGATACTTCATCTCACTGCTCAGGTTTGCATGCCGTAGGCGTCCTCCCACTCTCAAAATTCCGTTTTCATCAATAAAACAATTTAAAAGAAATAATTTACTTTTTGTTCCAACGGTACTATTCTTACTGATTTTTTCGACCTCTTCAGCAAATTCCTTTCGTTGTACATATTTAATTATTGTTAATTTAGCTTTTCGCAATTCTTGCAATGTTAGGTACGATGGCAAATGTTTACGTTTTGAAATTGGTGTCAACGCCCTGAGTATCCACGCAAATATATGTATTATTTTTCGAAATGAGCTATAATTGTTTAATAAATCTTCAATAATGTTAATAGTTTGTTGTATAATATTAACTTGTTTTATTTTTCTTGTTTCTTCTTCTGTAGTGTACATGGGTTGTTGACTCTGTACTTTCTTCATGTCTAAGGATAGTAACCATACTGGTCCATGCCACCACAGTGGATGTTCTAAAAGCTGAGACACCATTAGTCCCCTGCTAGCGCAGTCGGCAGCATTTTCTGCGGACTTTACATACCGCCAGTTGTCACTCGGCATAATCTGTTTTATAGCCTTAATTCTGTTGGAAACAAATGGTGTCCATCGTGTTGAATTTCCATGTATCCAGCCCAACACGACCATGGAATCACACCATCCATAAGTTTCATATGGGCAGCTAGTACTAGAATTAATTTTGCTCATGAGTCTTGCCAATAAATGTGCACCACATAACTCTGTTCTTGGCAATGTTATAGCCTTTCGATGTGGTATAAGCTTAGACTTTCCAGCTACCAATATAGTTTCTTGGCTATGTTTAGTTCGAGCATATACTACACATGCGTAGGCTTCCATGGAAGCGTCACAAAACCCATGGAATTCGATAATACTGTTCTCTTGCGTTCTTATCCACCGCGGCACCACACAATTTTTTATGTTTTCTATATCAGCTGCTAGTTTACACCACTCCTTGTATACGTCACCAGATACTTCATCATCCCATTGGAGATCAGTTTGCCATAGCTTTTGGAAGAGTAGTTTTAGCTTTGTAGATAAGGGTGTTAACCAGCCCAACGGGTCAAATAACTTCGAAATTTCCGAGAGTAATTTCCGTTTAGTAAGTCTTTCTATGTGTGTTGTGAAATTATAATTAAATGTAAAATGATCTTGTTTTGTTTGCCAGCATAAACCTAATGTTTTTGAAGTTTCTTCATTTTTGAAGTGATAACTTGTTTCTTCCGCATTCTGTTTTACGCTTTCTAATACTCTTTCATTATTTGAGGCCCATTTTCTTAACGTAAATCCACCTAATTTCAACAACTGATGCAGTTCCTTAATCAAGTACTTTCCCTGTTTAATGTTATAGGCACCATGGAGTAGGTCATCCATCATGAATGAATTTTCTAGGATTTCCGCTGCCTCAGGATGTTTACTACGCTCATCCGACGCCAACTGTCTTAAAGTCCTCATAGCTAAAAATGGGGCTGATTTAGTCCCATAAGTGATTGTAGTTAGTTGAAAGCTCTGTATGGGTTGTTCCGGTGATTCTCTCCAAACAATTTTTTGAAGATGCTGGTCGATATTGTTAACCAATACTTGGCGGTACATCTTCTCGATGTCCGCTGTAAACGCGTAAGGATATTGCCTCCACTGTAATAACAATGATTGTAAATCCCTTTGCATGTTAGGCCCTTTGCACATTATGTCATTCAAACTAAACCGAGTAGATGTTTTGGCAGACGCGTTAAATACTACGCGTAACTTTGTTGTTAATGAGTCATCACGCTGCACACCGTGATGAGGTAGGTAGCATTGTAGTCTCGCTATTGAGTTTGTTTCTTCAGGTTTCATATGTTTTAATTCGAGATATTCTTTCATAAAGGTTTTATATTTGCTAGCTAAATGTTCTTGTTTTCTAAATTTTGTTTCTAAATTCCTCAGTTGGGCGATCGCCATAGGCTTAGACATGCCCAGTTTGTGTTTCAACTCTTCCTTCAGTGGTATTCTAACTTCATAGCGGCCTTCTTCTGTTCTTCTTGTTGTTGACTCATAAAATGTTAGACATTCTTGATCTTCGGTAGACAGATTTGAATTCTCACTGATCTCTTCCACCTGCCAAAACCGTCTGATCTCTTCTATGTTATTTAACACGACATTACACTGGTATGTCTTTACGTTGCCGCATAGCAACCATCCCAGTTGAGTTTGTTGTACTAAGGGCTGATGTGCATTACCGCTTTTTATAATGCCACTTAGCATGATGTTTGCGTAAATGTCGGCTCCGAGTAACAAATCCACGGGCCGGCTGTTATAGAACTCGGGGTCAGCTAATGGTATGTTATCAATATGCGACCAATCTGGTTTCGGGAAGCTCTTGTTTGGTAGGCATTTAATGAGATTAGTCATAATAAAGGCTTCCGTTTCGAATGTAAAGTTGTTGTGCAGAGAAGCGCATACTATAGAAATCACTCCCTTGCAGTTGTTCTCCTTTTATCCTACTTCAAAGACGATTCCTTTACATCTCTGTCTTTTTATGTTTAATAACTGCGCCGCCGATTCTGTTATTAATGATATTTGGGAGCCCTGATCCACCAAAGCTCGCAAGGTATACTCCGAACCGTCAGAACCCTTAACACTTACCAAAGCGGTTGCTAGCAGTATCTCTGAGCTGTCGACGTGTGACGTATGTGACGCAGCCGCGAAGTTCTCATGTTGTTGTTGTGAAGTCATTTGACTACGATTTGATGACAAAGAAGGAGCATTTTTGAGTTTTGCAAATGCGTCATGTAAAATAGTGTTATGCGGTTCTTGACATTTTCGGCATGTTAAATTAGAATTGCATTTATTACCATTATGGCTAAATAGGCAATTAGTGCAGAGTTTTAATTTGTTTGCTGTTTTTAATTTTTGTTCATCATTTAACGCTAAATAATTTTTGCAATTATAAATGCCATGTTGATAACTGCACATTGGACACTTGACATTCGACACGTGCATGGATTTTGCAATCGGCTTATTTAGGTTATTGTAAGTGTTGTTCGACTTATTATATGAGCTATAAAAATGTTTCTTTATTTCCGATGATGAATTATTGTTATATTTCTTTACAGAGTTTTTTTGTAATCCACTATCTTGTTTTCTCTGGGCTGTTTCGAGAGTAATGAATTTTGTTTCCAAAAACTCTAGGAATTCTTTTAGAACCGGCAGTTCCCAAGAGTTTTTCAATGATTCTAGGTAGTCGGTGTATGTGTCGTTGTCTAGTTTTTGACCTAGAATATGAACTACGATAGGGTCCCATGATGTTATGTCGACGCCTAAGTTCTTTATACCATTTAAGCATTCCAGTGTTGTATCGTGCATCCTTTTTATTTGGTACACCGACTGCTGCTGCATGTTAGGAAGGCCAAGGAGAATGTTCATGTGGGAAGAGAAGATCAATTTATTGTTATTATAGCGATGTGTGAGAATCTGCCAGGATACTGAATAATTATCCGTACTAATTTGTAGGTGTTGTATGAGTTTTTCAGCTTCTCCGCGTACCTTGCTCTTGAGGTATTGCATTTTCTGGCCGGTGGATAGTGACGGGTTGTTATGGATAGCTTCCGTGAATAGATCCCGGAAGGATACCCATTGGTTATAGTTGCCAGTAAACGTTGGAATTTCGAGTTGCGGAGTTGACTTGTTTCTATGCACGACGGACCACATTTTTTTGTTGATTGCTTTCTTCAAACTGTTGAATTGTTTCTCATACTTGTCGAACTTGTAGTTGTACGTTTCGTTGCCTTCGTCTATCTCACTCTCAATCTCCCAATGTAGTGTGTCAATTGTTTTCCATCTAGCTTCCAGCGTTTTTAAAACGTCTTCGAATTCCCATTTCTCCGAGATAGACTCTACATCAATGTTTACCTTTGTTCGCAAGAAGGCTTTAAAATTCGCTTGTTGGCGACGTAACAAATCATCGGCTTTACTATTCGTACCCGTGTGTGTTTTATGAGTTGGGTTGCCCTGAGAGCTGGGCCCCGCAACCGCTGCAGTTTCTTCCTTCTCCGACTGAACCATACTCATAGTTGATTTAGACGGTGTTTTCGCTTGTTCAATCGGCTTGCCCGACCTCGTAACCAATTCCTCGTACTGTTGATTTATTAAAGCCTTCACTTGCTCATAGGCCTGCAAAGTCTTCTCAAATTCGTTAAGCCCGAAGTAAGGGTGAGCCTGACTTATTTCTCTCGTAATGCGGTCATGATTACCCTCATATTCCCTCCAGTATTCCTCCAGAGTATTCAGTCGCCTCTTGAAGTAATCTGGTGTTTTCCTATCAGCGCTATCTTTTTTGATGTTGATGCCAAGTTTGACGATACTTTCATAGATCATCGATTGAATGTCAATAAGCTCGGCCATGTTTATTGAATGTCAAAATATATTTCTCTAGAAGAAAAATAAGGAAAGGTATGTTGGTACTTGCGTGTATGCAGTCTAGTACTTAGCTCCACGCAGTCTGCTGCAGCTGTTGTTTCACGCAGTCTGCTGCGGCTGTTGCTCCAATGTTAGCACTACAATCCTCTGACCGAACACACCAGCACTAAATGTTAACTAGTTCACCCCCGCTCGTGCAAATATCGCGATTTCTCGGAACACGTGACGCGCGAGGGCCTTTCGAAGGACCAAACTATGTACGGTGTAATGCGGTGGGGGTTGCAGAGTTTGTTGAATGATAGAATGTTGTTTCACTAAAATAAAGTTTATTGTACTGATCCACAATAACTTCTTAAATGTTAAAATGTTAGCAAGAACTATGTTAAATGGAGTGTTAGAAATGTTGCAATGAATGCACGCGAATATCACGGTTACTCGATGCGCACTGACTCTATGTTACAATTTTAATACTAATGAAGTAACTGCGTAAGTCGCGTAATGCTGAGCAAGGTGTTCGGTGTCATTGCACCGAACAGTTGTAATCATAATACATACACTGAATTTTTAATTTAACATGTATAATGTATATGCATTGTTATTTACTCAATTAGTGTCTTGAAATAAAGTTTAATTTCTTTATTTTGTATTGAATGATGGAATTTGTATGAATACAAATAAAACTACGATTTAAAAAGTTTTATTACATTGACTTACGGTCCATTTCAATTTGTTTTGACAGTACAGGGTTAATATGACATTAATTTCCGTAGTTTTAATTATTTAGGAATAAAAAATTACCTATATTAAAAATGATATAAATCGATTCAGTAAACGATTGTGAACAAACTATTTTCAAGATGTGCGTTAATTAAGTTTCATGTTGTATATTCAATAAAATTAAAGGTACTTGAAATGATTGTATGCGTAATAAGAGTCGATCCATTATTATCTGCAAATACAAAACATAGTTACGTTGGATATCGTAAAAATGGTGACTCGTTTATGTTTACTCAGACAGTCAGACGCAGGCTCATTCAACTTGGTGCCAAATGCAGCGCCATAATTCACTCGTAATGTGTTTTAGCAAACGGTGTTCACTACGATTACACTCACGAAAGATGACATTTTTAATTCAACATGACTTTTAAAAGACAAGAGCTGGTTTGTACAAAACTCGCATAAATGCGATTTCCTTCAGTTAGTTAAATGATTTTCTGGTTTAGGTACCTACCATTTTTGGACGGCTTAACGTGATATCAAAGGCACAGAAAGACAACGATCCCGATTAGCATGTGAACGTCTTATAAAATCAACATATAAATATAAATAAAAAACAGCTGGGCTGGCATTGAACCGATAATCGTATGTGTTTCTATCTAGCGGGGCCCCCTTAGCTAGAGCGATGAAAGTGATGAGAGCGGTTAGCTTGTTCAATGTACCTACCAAATATAATGAAGTGGTCCAATGTACCTCCGTTGTATCCACAGAAATGACCTCTGAAGTCGATTTCCATCCAGAGGGGCCCTCCGGTGTGTGTCAGAATGGCTGGTTGCCTGTGGCTTTGGTGTTTGAGAGTTGATTAGAAAATTGCTACATAATTGCTTATATTTGCTACATTTAATAAATAATTGCTACATACTATATATATTTAGAAATAACATATTTTTTTTGTACAGCCATCCTGACGTTTGGTTGGCTGGTCGCCTCCTAGTTTAAAGTCAAGCATGCAGAGTTTCCTGAAATGTATTGCGTCAATAATTGCTACATATTTGCTTCATTTATCTAATTTAGTTGTATCTTCAAACATATGTTAAATAACGTAAGAATCGCATTACTTACGCTTTTGCCAGAGCCTAAACGATTAAACCGATTCAACATAACTAAGTATTTGCCTTTATTGTTTTATCAGGCACTTTTCCTTGGGATAATTAAAATAATTGCTACATCCTTTAATTAACATATGTTTGAAGATACAACTAAATTAGATAAATGAAGCAAATATGTAGCAATTATTGACGCAATACATTTCGGGAAGCTCTGCATGCTTGGCTTTAAACTAGGAGGCGACCAGCCAAACAAACGTCAGGATGGCTGTACAAAAAAAAAATGTTATTTCTAAATATATATAGTATGTAGCAATTATTTATTAAATGTAGCAAATATAAGCAATTATGTAGCAATTTTCTAATCAACTCTCATAGACCAAAGCCACAGGCAACCAGCCATCCTGACACACACGCCCTCCGTCGATATCACGCCGAGATACCTAAAAATGAATATTTTATAGAAAATAATGTAGTAGGTAGTACACGATTGGTATTGGATTGGGATTTGTATGAAAAGATTTTTTTTGTTTAGGTACAAAAACCGCGAAAAATTTGGTAGATAGCGAATAACTGTGAGGTACATTGGGAAAACATAAGAATGGTCTGCATTTTCCGCACGTGTAAATTCAAATAACAAAGGGCCCCGCTGGCTAGACAAAACTTTATTCGCTATCTACCAAATTTTTCGCGGTTTTTGTACCTAAACAAAAAAAAATCTTTTCATACAAATCCCAATCCAATACCAATCGTGTACTACCTACTACATTATTTTCTATATACTTACCAGGTTATTTTTAGCTCGCCTTTTCCCTCTTAAGGGATGATTCTATACATAAATGTGCACAACGTTTACTATTAGACCAACTTCGAAATCCGTATTAAAAAAATAAAAATTTGTAAAACCGCGAAAAAATTGATAAATAGTGAATAACTGTGAGGTACATTAGTAAAACATAAGAATGGTCTGCATTTTCCGCACGTGTAAATTCAAATAACAAAGGGCCCCGCTGCGCTGGCTAGACAAAACTTTGATACTTAATTTCTGGTATACCATCAAACATTTTTAAGAACAAATACATGAATAGGAAGGTACATTGGGCCAAGTTTCGTCTGACACCATTTTTAGGTATCTCGGCGTGATATCGACGGAGGGCCCCGCTGGATGGAAATCGACTTCAGAGGTCATTTCTGTGGATACAACGGAGGTACATTGGACCACTTCATTATATTTGGTAGGTACATTGAACAAGCTAACCGCTCTCATCACTTTCATCGCTCTAGCTAAGGGGGCCCCGCTAGATAGAAACACATGATAATCGTTACTTATTCTGGTAGCCAGCCACAAGCCAATTCTGCGCCGAAGCCTAATAATTAATTGCAACCTTTATGTTTTCGGTAGTAAATTGAAACAATAAGTGACGAAGGCGAGACAGCTGCCTCATCGGCCGCCCGTCAAGCCACGCTTACTGCTATCCTATTCATCTCGCCGCGTGCCACCGGCCAGAGGAAGGGGCAAGCCTTTTTTTGCCGCCGCAAATCATTTGTGTGTGTCAATTTGAGTAGATTAGAAGTATACGTCGAAACTCTGTCGATGTTAATTCTGCTATTTTTACACTCAATAGTCGGGATACTGAAAAAATTGCTACACCCAACGCCAAAACCTCTAGATTTCCAGCTTACATACGATCATGCAGCATCTGAGAAAAAAGAATCTACAGATTCTACGCCTCCAATAAAAATTATGATGAAAATCTGGATAAAGTTTACAAGTTTTGAACATTACAAGATCTCCATGAAGATTCGACACATATCCACAGAAGAGAACATCGTATTTCTTCGCTCATTCCGGAATTTGATCCAGAAGGTGAAAATTACTCCGCTCATGCCCGAATAAAGAAAATAGAACAACTGTGTCAAATATATGGCTGGGACAATACAACAAAATCTTTCTATCTACAAGCCATTGCGAGGACAAGCTAAGAAATGGTACTTTCGACTTGACTCCAATCACTCATTAAACGAGTGGAGACATGTTGCTCCGTGCTTTTCCAAAACACAACCAAGAACTAACGTTAGAAATTACGATGCAACGAAAAAAGTTTCCAAGAGGGACGATGACTAAATATTACCAGGAAAACATTGTTGTGTTTCCGGTGCAATTTTTCCGAGAGATTTGTATATTAGGCTTGCCAACTTTCCTACAGGCGATCGTGCGGGCTTTTCAATGTAAACGCCTCAAATATCAAAAGTCATCAAAGTAACCGACCTCTATCGGGAAAAAATCAAATTTCAAATATTGAAACTGATTCATATCCGAGGCGTAAAAAACTGGTCATTTATATTTATGTACAACCAGATACACGTGTCTGTTATAAGTGCGGAAAAAGTGGACGCATGGCTACACGTTGCCAGCTAAATACTCTAACCACATTGAAACTACGTGATAGCTTGTATGAACTTAATCTAGTGCGATCAAACAATGATATTTATAAGGAGTTGGTAGAAATCCACAACATTCACGTTAAAGTTTACATCGACACCGGAAGTCAAATCGATGTACTGAATAGGGTAGTTAGTTACACGTGCTGTCTCTTGAAATCAAACTCAAACACATAATTGTAAGAGGATGTTTGGGTGGGCTTAATGAGGTCAACCAAAAATAAAATAAATAGTGTTTAATCTATACATCTATACTCTATACAAATAAATAAAATTGAAGTGTCTGTTTGTAATATTGAAATAAACGATTTTTACTACATGTATATGAATATATATCCGGTACATACTCCAAAATATTTTTTTTTACAATTTTGGTCAGTCTGTCTGTCTGTTTGTTCCGGCTAATCTCTGAAATGGCTGGACCGATTTTGACGAGACTTTTATTGGCAGGTAGCTAATGTAATAAGGAGTAACTTAGGCTTATTTTTATTTTTGAAAAAAAAATAAAACAAAATAAACTAATTAACACGCGGACGAAGTCGCGGGCACAGCTAGTAATAAATAATAGTGATCATCAGTAATGGATTAGCAAACGGTAATGAGGCGTGCCTGCCACCAGAAAGTTCTTTCATACCAGTAAGCATCCTAGGAAACAAGTTGAATAATAACTTGACGCGACTCTTTGACCGCGGGCCTACTGCGTGGTAGTGATGGTTACATCTAAGTTATCAACATGAGCTCCAAAGCCATCGTGTGGCCGCTAGGTGAAATACTAACTGAAATACCATTTTTCAAAATCTGGCCCGTATCACGCGGGCTTGCCACACCAATGCCACTGGTCCGCATGTAGGAGGGGCTAAAATAGATACCCTAACATTAGCATAGGACACTTAGATAACCATGAACGTTCAGAATGAATACAATTAAATTGCTTGATCTGGGTTGCACAAGTTTAGTGCGAATAGAAATAATACTAACCTAGTGATTAACCCGTCCACCCTTATAGGCTTTCACATAGTGGTGACGTAGAGGTCAGGGTGGGGCGGTACATGAAGTACCTGGACCTCACCCTAGACAGCCGATGGGGCTTCGAGGAGCACTTCGTGCGTCTGGCCCCCTGAGTGCGCCTGGTAACCGGTGCGTTACATCGGCTTTTGCCGAACCTCGGGGGTTACCGGGAAGAAGTTCGTCGCCTCTACGGATGTGTCGTGCGATTCATGGTCCTTTATGGGGCAACACACGCTGCAGAGCTGTTCTGAACAGCCTGCAGCGTGTGTTGTCCATACGAATTGCACGAGTGGCGCAGTCGCTGTGGCGTACTGGCAGGAGTCGGCAATTGGGGAGGGCAAATCACAGTCTTCCCCGGCTGCGTGCCCCGACCATCTGGGACACTGCGCAAAAGGGGGGCACCGGAGCAGTATACCCGCGTTCCTGGGGCTCCCCTTATCAGGCGCCAGAAGAAGTCGACGGCAGGTTAGGTTTAGTCGGTGCGAGTCCGACATACCCACCCGCAGACACTTTTTGCGGGTGGCATGCGCATCATGGATGGATGATTAGGCATACCCCCTGCCTTATCAAAAAAAGGCTTTCACATAGTAAACAGGCAATACTTAATTCAAAAGTAACGGAATATATATATAACATTACTTTCGTAAATGGCAAATGTGTGCCCAGCCGCTTAAATAAGTTTTTAAGTCCATTTCGCTCACAAGCTTAATAGCGTTTTTCCCTTGGTGACATTACTAAGACTTCAAAGAACAGCCCTTACAACATCTTTAGTATGTTAAATGTTCCATATCTTTTTATAGACATGTCTTTACACACCCGTGAAAAATCTCTCAGGTGTGCTGGTATCCTCTCGATGTTTTCCTTCAGCGGTTTCAGCAAGTCATAATTAATTTATAATACGCACATGAATTCGAAAACATATTGGTGCGTGCCGGTTATTGCTTCTAGATGTTACCTAAACACTCACTGACGTACCGTCCTGTTGGGGAACAGTCTATGGGCCAAAATGGTTATTTGGGTGAAAAGTTATTGGTCAAAACATTCTGTTGGTTAAACATTCACTGACGTAGAGTTCTGTTGGCGAAACGTTCGTGGGCGAAAAGTCCTTTGGATAAAACGTTAATGGTTTAATTAAATTCTGTTGTTTTGTTGTGTATACATTTAGTAGGTAAGCCTATAAATACCTATATAAAAAAAAGGAAGAAGGCCAAACAAGACACCATGAACTTTTCCTACTTTCAGTATTATACATCGCAATGCTCGACTTTGTACCGGCTGCGCAAATGAACTCAATATTTTTGTTTTGTCAAGCAACGCAAGGAGACCTGCTAAAAGTCAAGACTCGATGTCACCTCCAGCGGGTCAATTAGCAATAACACGGCAAGTGTATCAGCACCCACTCATGTTCGTGTTTTCGTAGTAGTGCATTGCACTTAGTGGCTTTGCAGTAATAGGAAGATTAGTACATATTACCTACATTTCGATTGGTAGGATAAGCGCCGAGATTATGATCACAAGCTGAGATCTACACGATTTATAGTTTAGTAAATATTTATAGTTTCGTTTGTGCTACAGGAGGGCCGTATGTACTGGTTGCAGATGACATGCGCATTCTAATCTACTTCGTGTCACAATAATGATAATTATTGTTCTCAAATTTGGAACCCTCAGTACAATATTTACATAAATAGACTAGAGTCGATCTAAAGAAACTTTATGAGATTTCTGCAATTTAGATGTAATAAATATGATAGCAATTATGAATCGAGATGTCGTAGACATCATATGTTTCCTCTTTCTGAAAGCCGCAGAATAGCAGACATTATTTTACTAACTAAAATAGCACAGAGTCGTATAGACTCTCCTCATCTTCTTTATAAAATTAATATTAAAGTTCCAACCAGATCCGTTAGACATCCTATTACTTTGCAAATTCCTTTCAGTTCTACAAATTATAGACAAAATCCTTTTTTCAGTAGGTAGATCTGCTAATTATAGTAACCACCTGGACGATTTTCTGGATTTTGATCTATTTAACACTACGTCTCAAAAACCTAAATATATATTATTTGCAAGAACTGGTTTGGTTTTAATTCTGAATAAACATAATATAATTTTTTCTGAACGATCTTCTGATAATTGACACTGTAATTTTACCAAATAATATATATATATATATATATATATATGGAATAACACATTAGCCTCTAGCCACGATATAAACTTTTTGGCCCCCAAAAGGCACCAGAAATTAATTTTACCTTTACAACTTACAAGTCTTGTAGTAAGTATATAACATATAAATATTAGATGAAAATTACATGTAGGTACAGAAAATGTACTAAAAATATGAAAACTAAAAATTAAAAGAAACACAATTCTGCCATCTGCTCGTACTATCTACTATGCATATGCTTGTCTTTATCTATGTTATTTACCTATATATATTTCTTTCAATCACCCATCAGGGGGGTACAGCTTTTAACGCGGGTAAAACAGCGGGGCACAGCTAGTATTTAAATAGTATGCAGCCCTGTATTTGTACTGAAAATAAATCAATTTCAAAGTAGTAGTATTTGTTTTATTTTGTTTTTTAGTATTTGTTGTTATAACGGCAACAGATATAAATCATCTGTGAAAATTTCAACTGTCTAACTATCACGGTTCATGAGATACAGCCTGGTGACAGGCGGACAGAGAGACAGCGAAGTGTTAGTAATCCCGGGTCCCGTTTTACCCTTTGGGTACGGAACCCTAAAAAGGAAGTGCTTTATTTCTGCACATGTTTAGGAATCTGTATTGGAAAGAAACCACCGTGGACAGTAAGTGAAGTGTTTGAGTGTTTGTTCAAAATATAGCATGTCATTGGTGTCAACCAATGACGTTTTATTTTGGTGTAAGATTGTTAGGTAGTGGCATGTCTGATGTCAGATTAACTTCCTGTAATAACAGCACAACCTATGATTGACACCACTGTATAGTCCGACTTAAATGAAAATGGGTACGTAATAACTATTAAGTAATGCGGAATGTTGCTGTGTGGTGACGGCATAGAATATAATTCTTCACATTCACCCATATACATAATACATACACCCATATACATAATACATACATACCGGAATACATACCAGAGACCGGGCAGCAGCGTTTCTGCGATCGCCAACCCGTCTGCCAAGTGTGGCGATGATGGCATAGCCCCCCATTCTTTAGGGAGCCTTTTGTCCAGCTGTGGACGTACTTTGGCTGACATGATCATGAGGACGATGAATGCGTAATTAAACTACTTAATTAGAATATAATTATCTCGAGCCTTTAAACAATTATTTTAAATTCATATTTTATAAGGTATCATGAATGGTGCGAATGATGTTCCTGAGTTGGTTGGCAAGATTGGACTGAGAGTACCTTCGGCTTTTCTCCGTAGATCAGATCTTCTCCATGTGCCTAGGCACATGGAGTATGGAGTAAGAACTGTTTACAGACAAAACTCATACCTTATAAGAGTATGTCGCTCGTTTAACGCGGAGTGTCGGAGGATTGACCTTGATTTATTTGATATGAACATCGCTAAATTTAAAAATACGGTTGGCAAAATCTTTTTTGATACTTAACAAGCTTAAATGCATAATATTCTCTTTACTTAAATTTAATTGTATTAATGTCCCTTTTTGTGTTTTAATTTTGTTTTCCAACGCGGCTCAATGCTGTCTTTTGAATGCTCAACTTTATCTTATGTATAGACACTGTATAATAGTGTAATTGGCCTTATTTTAATATTAATATTTGATTATTCATTGTATTAGCTGTAAGTTTTCCAAATAAAAATAAAATAAAAAATAAAATAAAATATCATCTAACTAATCTCAAACTCGACGGATTTTACAAAAATTTCTTGCTATTTTGGAGCTGCCATATTTGAGAAGAATGTCACTATTCAATGCAAGTATGTCTACATTTATTAAGCGCATGAGTGGCCTACTTCTGTTACTGTCTGATAAAAGTGATAATATTACTGTGGCATAATGCGGGTAATAAAAGTTTTAATTACTCCATATTTTATTATTATTCATTGCTGTAATTAACACAAGTATAGACGCCAGCACATCAAGCTACCCCAATCTGTCAAATTTCCCCAATAGAAAGTGAACCTTGTGCTTATGTGATAAAGTTGAAAATCTATAAAAGAAATTTGACAGATTGTGGTAGCTGGATGTGCTGGCGTTTGTACAATAATAACGAACGCCGTTGTTTTAGTGCAGTAAATAAACTTGTTTATTTTTTTAATAATGAAGTTCGTAAATAGGGATAATTGATTCAGGTGGTACTTTTAATGGGGTCATGGTGTCAGCAGAATGACTTCCTCTGCTGGATAGTCTTCCCCCGACAGACGGAGTAGCAAGGTAATGTTTTTAAATTAAGAGCTTTTATCCCGTTTTACAAATTCCACATAGGAAGTAAACTAACGGTATACACATTACTACAATGGTACAAACGCCAGCACATCCAGCTGGGGTAGCTCGATGTGCTGGCGCTGGTTGTCAAATTTATTTTATAGTTTTTCAACTTTATCACAAAAACATAAGGTTCATTTTCAATTGAGGAACATTTGACAGATTGGAGTAGCTTGATGTGCTGGCGTCTGTACAAAGGCGTTCATAGCCAGACGCTCTCACCGGTCTGTAAGTGATTGACGAGGTTAAGCAACTAGGCTCGCGGTCAGTCCATAGATGGGTGACCGCCAAAGTGGTTTATTTTCTGAGCGTCTCCGTACTTCAGAGGGCTCGTTAAGCTGTCAGTCCCGTTTGTAGCCAGGATTAGGCAACAGTTGTTAAGCCATATCAGAGGCCTAATGGGCGGCTTGATCAACTCTGACACTAGGGTAACCACTGCCCATACGGTAAGTCAAGTAACAATGGTATATGTATACTCTACTGGTATACTTTGTTTTGCTGGATTTTTGATAAGACAGATTCAAATTCATTCGGTACCTACCTTCACATACATTTGTGCCTATGTACTATTTTTGTAAGATAATATCACTTGATTGGACAAACAATTTGGTCCTTCGATTGGGGGCGATTGGGGTCAACTGCGCATCGAACACTCCAGTCATCTTACTGACATCGCGTTACATCATGCGTTTGCCATGCCTGGAAAACTTATGTACCAATTATGTCCAATAAAACGTGCTACTCACAAATTATCTACACATATAATAAAATCGTAGGAATGTCAAAACTGTACATTGACTATTTTTTAAATAGGATACTTGGGGCGTGATGTACAATCGATATTTAAGCCAAAATAATAGCTTTTAGAATTTTTGTCTGTATGTATGTCCGGGTTAAACTCAAGTACCTACAGCACGGATTTACTTAAAATTTTGCATGAATATTACTAAGAGGTCGGGTCAACATATACGCTACATATTATCACGCTATCACCTACGGGGGGGGGGGGGAGGAGCTGTGATAATTTATAAAATTTAACGCGGGTAAAACCGCGGGGCACAACTATTATAAATATACTACTCCTATAGTCATGTTTTGCGAAGGCCTTATTGATGGGTATGTGGATTCGATGGGCCTGTTGCCGTGGTTGGCAAATGCTTGCTTCTCACGCCGGAGGTCGTGGGTTCGATTCACACCCTGGACAGATATTTGTGTGCTTGAACATGTCTGTTTGTCCTGTGTCTGGGAGTTATTATCTATATACGTATGTATTTACAAAAGAAAAGTAGTATATGAAGTATATCAGTTATCTGCTTTCCATAGTACAAGCTCCAAATCGGAGATTCAATATAATTTTTTTAGTACTTAATAATAATGATCCTCATAATTTATTTCGGATTTTTTGTATATATAATTTATTTATTTATATTCCTTTACCTATCAATTTGTTGTTATCTTATTCATATATGAGTCAAACCCAGTAAGTTTTTATTTCTTTATTTACCATAAAACTTATTCTATCATTACAGGCGAGCCTAATGCGACAGAGTAGTTAAACTTATATCTATATAATACCTACGTACCTAATCTTACATTATTTTCCCTACAAACTAACATAACTTAAACTAAACTAGCTACTGCAAAGGCAATAGGCAGCCGTTGTGAATACGTTCAGTGGACAAGAGAACAAATCTATCTGAGTACATAGTGTGTTGAGCACATGCAGCGCCCGCACGAGCGGTGAGCGCTGCAGCAGGTTGATGCGCGCGCGAGGAACATCCAGCAGCGGCGGCCGCCGGCGACGTCCGAGGTACTCGTTAGGAACGCACAGCTGAATCGTCTCTAATACACCCGGGTTGAAAAGTTAAATTAATACTTGAGTTGGGGTTGACTCGCTCCTTCCCTTAATTGCTAATAACAAAATGGTTAGGTGTACTTTAGAAAAGTACGAGACATTAAGCGGCTGCATCATTAGCTAATATTTGGTACCTACTAGGTGTAGGTACCAACTATTAGCTAATGATACAGCCGCTTAATGTCACGTACTTTTGAAACACTTCACCGCCACAAAAATTTGACTCGGTTTTCGGTAATTAGTATTGATTGGATGTCTGCTTTTGATCTACTTTTGGCGTTGATTTTAGAGGAAGTTCTTTACCGGGTAAAATCTTTAACCTTGTTATTAGAACATTTCATTACAAATCAGACTAGCTGGAGTCTAGCTCGTGCTATTCATAATATTTGTGTAACGTAACATAGGCATGTTAACGTTAGTAGGTATGAGGATAGGTTGTCACTTATTACAGATACGTGGATTAACCTGCTTGTAACTAGATCACCTTTTCGAAACAGCAGACTAGATGGAGTAGAGCTCGTGCTGTTCGTAATATCTGGGCTATACCATTTACATTGTATGCCGGAGGCTAACATGTACTGTGTGGTGACGGCGAATATAAAATATCATCACCCCATCTCATCCTGAGAGGAGCGTAGAAATAGACCCGAGGGAATATATACCAAAGGTAGGGCAGCAGCTTCTTTCTGAGTACTATGACCGTCATACTGCGATCGCCAACCAGTCTGCCAAGCGTGGCGATTGTGGCATATCCCTCTAACATTATTTCTTGGGGGAGGTTTTCGTGTAACAGTGGACTTCTTATAGTTGTTATATATAAACATTATGTCGATGATTTTTTAAGGGAAGTAATTATTAAATTGTTAACTTGAATTTTCCTGTATTGTTTTATTTCTACTCCTACTACTTTTGTGGAATGTTTTAATCATTGACAAAGAATTTAATGAACATCCTGTATAAATATCAAGATAACATTTTATATGCCAAGAAAGTACGGTACCCTTGGTATACTGCCGTGCTAACGATAAGAGCAGTAAGTGCATACATATAGTTTTAATTAAGTAAATGGTGCGCAAGGTTTATGTTACAATTTAACTTTTTTTGACTTTGTTTTATAAGTTACCATAAGTTCAATTATTGAAACGTGTACGTTTAAATAAAGAATGATGTCTGTACGTGTAAATAAAGCATGATTGATGTCACATATGGGGCTTCGAACGCCAGTACCAAAAAGAGATTATGGTAGCAATTTTAAAATTTCGAGAATGTTCTAGTTAGTACTAGAATAAAAGAAAAAGAATAGCTGATGACATACAAAATTCTTAATGCAAAATTAACATTCGATGGTTCTAGAGTGAAAAGGAAGAGGTGTTTCTGAACAAAAGAAAAAGGATAGCTGATTAAAAGGATATAAAAGAATCTAAATGCAAAAATTGACATTAGATGGTTCTATAATGAAAAGAAAGAAATGATGTGAATTATCTAATAGAAAAGAATAAATAAATGAAGACAAGGAGCGAAGAACTTATAGAATAAAAGAATGACTTGGAATGTTTAAAATTCAGGCATAGAAACAAAACTAATTCATGTGGCACTGCAATCTCGGATTTAATTTAGCTTCCGAATGATTCCAGAAATAAGAAAACAGTACCTACCCTATTAATGAGCGCAGGTAGCGTATGTCAGCAAGTACTTAATAGCCGCGCAACGGTTATGACGTAGCTGCTATATTATAATTATATATTTACATTGTAATTGTTTATTTAATTAGTGATTATCATTTTATTAATTACTATAATAATTTTACATCTTAAAACTATTATTAAATAATCGATATTAGACATTCAAATGGTTATCACTAATAAAAATATACCTAAATAGGGTAGGAGATTATTAAAGAGGCATTCCTTGTACGACGGTCAATTAGAGCGTTACTCTGTTCGATTAAATATTGTGTGTGGAAAACATCTCGGAGTTTTAATGTGCAGAACCTACGAGTGCGTAATATGTAGTATGCAGAAATTTTCGGATGCATTTGAAACAGCTGTTCGTTTACTCTCGTCGTGGTTCGATGTCTATCTGACACGGCCGGATAGAGATTAGGCAAAGGGCTGACGCTTCGACGACGTCAGCAAGACTCAGAAGTAACCCACCGTCTACTTCCTGACTCAAGACATCTATCCCTAAAAAACATAGATATTTAGGTACACATTGTATGAAAACATTTATAAAATTTATTTTATTATAGCAATGATATTTAGTTAGCTCGTATCAAGTTATTGTCAAGAGATTATGTTTAATTATCTAGTTTAAGTCTAATATTTTTACTACATATTGTCAATGGTTCTGTCTATATTAAGGTATTATTATTATTCGCCGAAATCGGTGTTGCATGTGTCGTCGCGGCCATAAGGAGACTGGGCCTTCGGGTAGCGCCTCACAAGACCGAGGCGTATGGCTTACGCCGTAGGCAGGAACCACCCAGTATGTCGATGCGGGTAGGTGACGTAGAGATCAGGGTGGGGCGGTACATGAAGTACCTCGGCCTCACCCTAGACAGTCGATGGGGCTTCGAGGAGCACTTTGAGCGTCTGGCCCCCCGAGTGCGCCGGGTAACCGGCGCTTTACACCGGCTGTTGCCGAACCTCGGGGGTCCACGGGAAGAAGTTCGCCGCCTCTACGGAGGTGTCGTGCGATCCATGGCTCTTTACGGGGCGCCCGTCTGGTCTGAACGCCTGACGGGCGCCTCCCGCTGCAGAGCTATTCTTAATAGCCTGCAGCGTGTGGTGGCCATACGGATCGCACGAGGATACCGCGTACGGTATCATTTGAGGCGGCGACACTCCTGGCGCGCCTCCCGCCTTTCGATCTACTGGCGGCGGTCGACGCGGCGGTTTTTACCGAAATACGCCTCCGCCAGAGGATCGGGGGTGCGCCAGACCGGACGCTCACTGAGTATAGACAGGATGCACACCGGCGCGTACTAACTCAGTGGCGCGCACGTCTTGAGTTGCGACTAAACGCGCGCCAACAACGTGCCGTTGGTGCTATCCTGCCTCACCTCGAGGCCTGGGTGGGAAGGAAGGGTGGTTACGTCACCTACAGACTGACTCAGATACTCACCGGACACGGCTGTTTCGGTGAGTATCTGAGCCGGATCGGCCGGAAGTGACGACACATTGTCACCATTGCGGGAGCGACCTGGACTCTGCCCAGCATACACTGGAGGAGTGCCCGGCCTGGGAGGCCGAGAGGCGAGTCCTGGTCGCTGAGATCGGACGGGATCTTTCCCCGCCAGCAGTCGTGTATGCGATGCTGGCTGGCGACTCCACCAAATGGGACGCCGTGGTCTCCTTCTGTGAGGCAGTCTTGCTGCAGAAGGAGGCCGCCGAGCGGGATCGGGAACGAGCCGATCCCGCTCGTAGGCGGACGAGGCGTCGGGGCGGCGGCGGCAGCCGTTAGCCCAACTCCCCCTCGGGGCCGCGGCGGCAGTGTGAGAAGTGTCCTCTACTGTCGCCACGTACAAGCGGCTCCGGGATGACAGCGATCTGTTTGTGGCGCAGTCGCTGTGCCGAACTGGCAGGAGTCGGCAATAGGGGAGGCCAATCCAAAGGAGCTCTCCCAGGGTACGTGTCCCGACCATCTGAGACATGGCGCAAAAAGGGGGGCACCGGAGCAGCATACCCGCGTTCCCGGAACTCCCTCATCAGGCGCCAGGAGAAGTCCACGGCAGGTAGGTTTAGTCGGTGCAAGTCCGACATACCCACCCGCAGACACTTTTTGCGGGTGGCATGCGAAGGCATTCCCCCTGCCTAAAAAAAAAAAAAAAAAAAATATATAATGCTACCACCGGATCCAATGCGCCCCAACTGAGAAGACCCAGCGAAACAAACTCAGTGGGTTCATCTACTACCGGTTTCAACACGACCTAGTTGAGACGGTCCGGCGAAACAAACCCAAGCGGGCATGAACACGGGATTTGGTCCAATTAGAGTAATTATTTAGTAGGCAAACACAATATATGCTTGATCGGTTGTCTGAATGCTTATTATTTTAGATTATATTTAGGTATACAAAAGAAAACTTCCAAAAAAATAACATTATTCATTTTGAGACAGAGTCAATAATTTTAAATTAAGTATATGATAGCAATCATTTACAGATAGTTCACTTAACTCAGCAGATCAGTCATGTCTATATGGCTACAAGATCTCCAGCGAGCAATGTGCAGGTAGGTAGTGAGAGCCAGACGTCTTTGTCATCGATGTACTCTTTAGTGGTGTAATAACCCCTAGCCGTAAGTACACGTTTAATATATGTTTTAAAACTTGTGTCAGGCAGATCAGTAATTTGAGTAGGAAACTTGTTATAAAACCTAATACAATTTCCTAAAAATGTATTTCCTATAAATGCTTACTCTAAAGCCTGGCAAGGCTAGTTTGTTTTTATTCCTAGTATTTATATTATGCAGTTCACTTTTCTTTTTATATTTATGAATATTTTTTCTAACAAACATTATATTCTGAAGTATATTTATTTCTTAAGGCACAGTAAGTATATTTATTTCTTTAAACAAATTTCGCAAAGAATCGCGACTACCTAAACCATAAATGGCTCTGGCTGCTCTTTTCTGCAATACAAAAATAGTACCTATGTCAGCCGCCGAACCCCATAGCAGAATGCCATACGACATAATGCTATGAAAGTACGCGAAATACACTAATCTAGCAGTTTGTTCATCTGACAATTGTCTTATTTTCCAGACAGCATAGGAAGCCGAACTTAAGTTACCTGCTTACTTTTCAATCTGAATACCCCATTGCAATTTTGAATCAAGTGTCAATCCTAAAAATACGGTCGATGGGACTAAATCTAATATTTCCGCATTAAGTGCAACTGTTGGTACAATTTGAGTCACATTCAGCAATGAGAACCTGATGCATTTAGTTTTCCCTGCATTTAACAAGAGATTATTTGCCGAAAACCATTCTGATATAAGGCTGAGTGTTTTATTATGCTCAATAAGATCTTTATCCTTCCTATTTACTTTAAATATGAGCGACGTATCATCAGCGAATAAAACTATGTCTGATACTTTCTCTACCAGATAAGGGAGATCATTTATATAAACTAGAAATAAAATGAGCCCAATATAGATCCTTGGGGCACCCCCATTTTCACAGGATGACGTGCCGAAGTGACACCGCCTATCGAAACCATCTGTTCTCGCCCCGATAAATAGGACATCCCAAGATCAAGAGATGTGCCAGATATTCAGTTTAACAACGAGCGTACGGTGATCAACGCAATCAAAAGCCTTAGAGAGATCACAGAAAACTCCCATCCTGTGATCCCTCCCAAGCCTCCAATATTGACCTAATTAAATCAAATATTTTACTTAAAGCTGGCAGTATTGAGATAGGCCTATAATTCGTGGCATTTATTGAACAACCTGCCTTGAAAACGCGAACTATCTTACTTATTTTCATTAAATCAGGAAAGACACCATTACTTATACAGCCATTGAAGATGGCTGCAAGGATTGTAGCAATGTTTAGTATGATTGATTCAATTGCCTTAACAGACAGTCCCCACAAATCAACTGTGCCTTTCCCTTTAATACTCTTAAAAGCTTTTATAATATCATCACTTGTTACGGATTTAAAACTAAATTTAGGCACAGTTTGTTTTTAACTTTGATTTAAAAAGAGTTCAGCCACATCTGGTGATGATGAGAGACACTTAGTAATATCCACGGGTATATTTGCAAAAAAAGCAGCTAAAAAATTGGCAATGGTAAGCTTGTCTGAAACCAGTTCATCACCAATATTCAATACTACTGTTTGATCTCTTAATCTACTTTTACCAGTTTCAGTATTAATTATTTGCCAAGCTGATTTTATTTTGTTATCAGATTTTTTAATTTTGTCTCTACATATATAGATTTAGCTTAAATGCAAACCTTTTTAAAAAATTTTGAATAATTTCTAACATAATTAATAAAATTGACATCAGGGTGGACCTTCTGTGATACAACTCATATAAAAAGAATATAAAAAGAACTAAATTTTATCTTATTAATGTCAACCGTTATGTTTTTTATTTTACAAGCTTTATTAAATTCTTTGCATATACAGTGGAATAATGTAGTGTACATATCGTTATGGTTACTTTTGTTTGGCAATAGATGGCACTAACTTTTCTCCTAGTTGTTACTGAACTTTCCTAAATTAGATTTTGTTAGAAGTCTAAAACAATTTTTTTGTTTATTTATATTTATCTCATTTTTTATCTTTACTATTTGGCATTTATGGTCAGAGCGAACACCAGCTACCAAACATTTCTCAGAGACATCAAAGTTGGTAATTATGTTATCAATGCAAGTAGCAGATGTGGGTGTGACTCTCGTGGCCTCAGAGAACAAGCATTTAAGGTTAAAGGACCGAAATACAGATAGAAATATGTTTAATTTAGGTGAATCTGCTATAATGTTCATATTAAAATCTCCACATACAAGGATTTTTGTATTACTTTTAAATTTCCTAAGAATGTCTTCTATTGTTGCTGTTAAAAGCTTTAAGTCGGATGCTGGTGGTCTATACACACATATTATACAATAAAACTGCGTCTCTACACATGCCACCTCACACACACGCTCAATAGATATTGCCCTCCTAGTCATCTGAAAATGAACACAGCGTAACGCGCGTAACCTTTAGCAAAATTAGAAACAACTAGCGGTGCCCCGCGGTTTTATTCGCGTTAAACTTTATAAATTATAGCCTATGTGTTAATCCAAGGTGTCGGCTAACTCCATACCAAATTTTATTAAAATCACTGCAGCCGTTTAGACGTGTAGAAGTTACAAACATACACACTCACAAACTTTCGCCTTTATAGTATTAGTGTGGTAATATATATTCTACAAAGGTAGCTTCCGTTTTAGAAGTTTAGGAAATTATTTAAGGGTTCCGTACCCAAAGAGTAAAACGAAACGTTCAGTCAGTTATTATTTTTCGTTTATTTAAATCTTAAACCGCAATTTACCTTTCATTAATCAACTGAAATACTTGCTGCAACGGAACCCTTCATGGGCGAGTCCGACTCGCACTTGCCGGTTTTTTTGCAATAAAACATTATATCAGTGTCCCAACATTGTGTGTCCTCCCTAAATTGTGTGGATGGTTATATACACGCGTTACCGTTATAGTTTATATCGGCAAATGGTATACCCTTAATGGGGCAGTAGTATAATAGTTACCACCTCATTTTAAACTCTATTCTGTTGTAATAAGAGGCAAAACCAATTTATTGTGAACATGCGTTATGCCCTATTAATGGTTAAAACCCGGCTATGTGCGGGTCCCACTTGCACACAAAGGGTTCCGTACCATTGTAGAAGATTGTCAGTCATCGAACAAAACACATGGATATTACCCGTTATTTGAACCCTTTTATATTAACTTTATTTTATTTTTATTGTTGTTAAAGCGCCAATAGTAATAGGTACATGAAAATTACCACAGTCTACATATTACGGTTTATGAGATACAGCCTGTTGACAGACAAATAGAAAGGTAGATGGACAGCGCAAAAAGTTCCGTTAGCAACATTCGGGTACGGTATCCTAAAGATCGTATCGTAACTAAATCTAGGCCTGGATTCAACTGATAGCTGACGATTCCCAAAGTAATAGGAAGCGATCATATAACAGGCCTTAAACAGCTAACTTAGCACTTGACTGTACATGGATACGATGAGAGGTTATAGCAGATAGGATTCAATCGTGCGGCACGCTACCTGGATTAGCTAAGTCGGAATACATTTTGTATTTTTATACCACATTGTGTTCTCCGCTTGGCGAATTTATTACGCGTCATGATTTATGTCCTTTATCTACTTACTACTCTGATTGTAGGTATTTGAAAACGAACACGAGGAGAATAAATCGTTTTACGACGTCTCCTACATCATCTAATAATGTAGTATTATGGTAATATCTACTTCACAGTGCAGTAAAAGTAGGCTCTACATACATTTAGGCGGCGGCTTAATCAGACTAAGGTTGACTATTTTAATTTTTTATGTAGATTTCGAACTAAAATTTTGGTAAGGAACTCTTCTTAAGTCCCCCCGTTGGTCATAGCGTTCTTTCAGCAAACCTACTATTTAAAAAATAGTGACATTTCTTTGAATTAATTAAAAATTAATAATTTCTTCTACTAAAAATGTTGTTTTTTCATAAATTTAAAAAAGAACATAAATAAATAATTTTCTAAAAACTAGGAGCCGAGCTGTTTAGTGGAAGAAACTATTAATTTTCAATTAGAGCAAGGAAATAATAACTAAAGGGAAGGAAAAAACAAAAAGGCCTGGATTGTCGTTACTACCTGCAACATAGGCGCATTGCTCAGGCTCCGATAGCGGCCGCGGCACGCACCGCCTGAGCGCTGACCTACCAAACATTACAGTAGGTTGATTGCACCGTTTGACAACCACAGTGGATATGTGAACTTTAGACGAGTCAAAATTTAAACGCAAATTAGTTGTATATCAAAAAAGCAGCATATGTACAAACCGCTAAGTAAAAACGTAAACTTAGCGTCCTTTTTTGCTTAGGCAAGCCCAGCATTGGCAAGACACAGAATGGCCATCCTGGGGCTGGCATATGCAGAACCAGGAGACTACAAGGATTTACCCCTAAGAAGGGTACTGGACTTTTCATTCAGGGCTCTAGGGATAGAAAACGGCTGTTAACGACTTCAACATGAACTACCCGTTGTAAGTTCGTCATGCTCCCATTGTGTGTTAATGCTTGCGGTGGCGTTGTGGGTCGGGTCGTTTCCTTCCCTCTAATATGGCGAGGGAGGCGATGGCTGGCCCTCACGTCATACTCGTGAACGGGTGCTGCTTGCGGTAACTGGTCGAACTGCTGTTGGGGTACTCATAATATTTTATTTTTTCATACAGTCGTTGCCTCTGGTTGACTTCGTGTGACTTGTTAATTTTGTAAATGTAAGTGGATCTACCCACCGTTTTCTCATCTAGCAAGAGGTTATTCTAATTGCTTGAGTGAAATTTAATGTTATTATTTATTATCTCACAATTTTTTTTGATTCATTAGATGACAACGGTTCTGTGCGTGCATTAGCCTACATAACGCCCATCACAATGTAAGAAAATACATTATTATTTTTTTTAGACTAATTATATTTTTGTAATTTTTATACTGTATTCGACTATGTTTATGTACTCCATTGTGAACTTGACAAGTACAAGTGTATGTAAATACCCAAGTGCTGAATAAATTTCATTATTTCATTTCATAAAACCCAGTGGGGGATAGTACTAAAGATCCTGAAGGGTCGAGAGGTGCTGTACGCAAGTACACCACAACAAATATAAGATAAGATAGGGCCCAGCGTAATACGAATTTTAACAGCTCACTTAAAACCCTTAAATTTATCTTCGGTGCTTTTGCAGCTGGCTTCTTTAGTTTGCAATTTTCTCGTTTTATGAGGCTATAGCCTCCTTATATCATTCTGACTCCCGCTTTGCTCTAGAGGGGAGTGAACTATTAATTTCTAACTCCTCCTTTTTTTCTTTCTGATTAAATTCCTTGCGGGATCCAACACAGTTAAAGCGATTCCCCGGGACATGCCTGAGCCTCACCGCTCAGTGTCATTTCGTTGGGTGCCACTGTTGATCCTGGCTTACAGGAGTTGCAGTGGTGGGTAAGAGGGAGAGAATAGTCCCGATAAAAAAAAGTAATACGAACTTATCATTTTTTATTACTCAGCTGTTCAAATTATATTTAAGATTTACTCTTTAATATTATTCCCTAAAGTAATTAAAGAAACATAGTCAGAGAAGTGCTCGCTTACCAGAAATGGTCTCGAAACCGGCGCAATGACCCTAATACTTGCAGAGAATATTAATTGTACATGCGTACAGACAACTGATTCCAAACTTCCCTTCATACTGACCGGACTGTGGACCGACAGATATTCTAGCTGGTGGTGATAATTAATTTTGGTATTAAATAAATAAAGTAGTAAAAAGTACTTACATACGTTTAACGTACATAAAATTAACAGAGAGAATTTCAGGTGTACCTAAATGAAAAGTTTTAATAAAAGCGGTGCGGCAATAGCCCAGTGGTAAAGTGTTAGACTTGATATGGAAAGATCTGAGTTCAAACTCCACCCACTGCACCACTGCTTACATGTATTGAAGCAATTGCTTAAAATGTTATCCAATTACCGTTAATACACAGACGGGCAAATTTTCCTAATGAGTTTGTGTCGCGCTTTTACAAACACACTTATTTTAAATTTTAATGGGTCCCTACTCCCTACATGTAGTTTTTTTGGATATAACCGAACAGGCCACAAGGCAGAACTTTAAGAATATACTTTCATAGGTCCTATGGAGTTTCATCGGGGCTTCTAGCCCGCATTTTCACTGGGCCATCTCTCGCGAACCACCTTTTATGATGTAAGTAGCCACCTGAGCTGCGTAGTGTGGCTGCGTAGCTGGCAATAATAATGCTAGTAGCAGAGTTCCCGAAGGTATGCTAAGGGAACGTGTTCCGAAAGGTCTGGGATCGCTCTTTTCAGCATATCCAAGAACGTGTCAACAATTAAACGTCCTAATAAACACGGGGCTTCTAGCCGGAAATCTTTCCCGATCCATCTTTCATTAAATTCATGATTTAAGTATCCAGGTATCAGAGTCGCCTAGTATAGTGTGCGGGCCAGTAATCATGCCAATAGTAGAGTTCCCGAAGGTATGCTAAAGGCAACGATTTCCTTAAGGTCTGGTATCTTAATGCGGTTCACAGAATACATCTACTTACTAAGTTTCAGTATTACAACTCTTATAGTTTCGGAAAAAAGTGGCTGTGATATACGGACGGACAGACAGACAGACAGACATGACAAATCTATAAGGGTTCCGTTTTTTGCCATTTGGCTACGGAACCCTAAAAATGAGCTAAATGTTTGAGGAATTTATGGCACCCCAATCATAGAATAAATATAAACTCAAACAACATAAATGTCACAGATCTGATGATGAATTGATGAAAGGTGCTTATATTCTGAAAAAGACAACTGGTATTTAGTTCACAGCAGGGGCGGATCATGATATTGTGGGGCCCTGGGCTGAAACTACTTAGGGGCCTATCTAAGTACTCAACGAATAGCCATGTCAAAAAACTGTTTCTATATTGATATATTATTATTATATATTCTTTATGGCATAAAAAACATAAATATTACTTAAATCTACGCAAGTATTAGTTGTACAAAGGGCGACCTTATTGCTGTGGTAGCAATCTTTTCCAGGCAACCTTTGGGTGAGAGAGAATCAATAAAATTATTTTATTTATTTATTATGAATTATTAATAGAAATTGACAGGTTATGTGTGTGACAGTTATGTTATACTAACTGTTACCCGCGACTTCGTCCGCGACAATGTTGAATGATGACCAATGTAACCTACAACAAAAAGTCCTAACATACGTGTAAGAGTCACTTTTAGGAACTGTAAAATTAATGAAAGTAAATAAAGATAGGCCGTTCATTAAAATTCTGTACGGTTTGAGAAATGATCCAATTAAAATGAATAGTGATACTAAAGTCTACTGGCTAATAGTGTCAAGTTATGTTTTAAGTTCAACACTCACAGATTGCCATAAGACAAAAAAAAAAAAAAAAAAAAAAAGGATTAACACAACTGAAAAAAACACGGCTTTTTACAGCAGATTTTCATAATAAAGGTTTCACTGGCTCACTAATTAACACATAAGTATAGCTTTTCAGACAAATTGCCATTGGCCTAGAATTTTTGAAATTTGACACCACGCGATAGAGGAAAAAAAGAGAAAACTATAGATTTTTGATACATGTCATTAGCTGTCAAGCAGTGTCAACGTAAAATGAAGCTTCTTACTGTGTGAGACCAAAAGCATACCCATGAAAGAGAGGTCGAAATAGGCATGATAGTATAAATAATCATTATATTTTACGCCCTTGGGGGATGAATTCCCAAAAATCCTGAATAACATATTTTTAATTTTTAACGGAAAGGCCAAATACCAATTTTCATGCGTTTCACTTCAAAAACGTCACATTTTTCATACAAATTTCTATCCCCTATTTAAGCCCTTAGGAGTAGGATTCCCAAAAATCCTGTAATACGTATTTTTATTTTTTAACTGAAAGGCCAAATACCAATTTTCATGCGTTTAACTTCAAAAACGTCACATTTTTCATACAAACTTACGTCCCCTATTTTACACCCTTGGTGGTGGAATTCCCAAAAATCCTGAAATACATATTTTTTACATTTAACAGAAGGGCCAAATATTAAATTAAATGCTTTTAACTTCAAGAATGACCGATTTTCATACAAACTTTTATCCCCTATTTAACCTCCTTAGGGCATGAATTTCCAAAAATCCTTTCATAGTGCTCCCCTACGTTATAAAGAGATACCTGTACAAAATTCAAGTTTCTAACCCTTATAGTTTAGGCACAGAATAAAAAGTACTTACGGTTTAGGCCCTGCGTTGATATATAAGTCAGTGAGTCAGGTTTGCCTTTTATATATATATAGAATTATAAATCTACCTTTCTGCATTTTTGTGCTGCAAATTCTTTTATTTGGTTATCACATTGCAAGTCATTTGTTACATCACAATTTATGGAATGAAGTGATAAATTTGTTGTTGTCCTATATTTATTTTCTACAAAGGACATCTTGGAGAAGGAGCGTTCTGCTTCACAGCTAGTTAATGGCGAATTTAAAAATGTTTAGAATAGCAGTTAGGGAACACGTCAATAAGTTTATTTTCAGTAATAATAATATGACGTGCACTTTCTAAATCTATGTTTTTGATTGTTTTCTTTACTTAAATTATCGCCTTTTTAACGGGGTCTGGGGGCCCCTTTTAACCTCGGGGACCTGGGCTGCAGCCCAAGCAGCCCTTAGGTAGATCCAGCCCTGGTTGACAGGCTTAATCCGGACGAGATTTTGAACGCGGCAGATTTGTCGATCGGTTTCGTAGTAGTTTCCCTCTTCCGTTTCATTATACTTTCAAAGGTACTATAAAACTTATTTATCATATGGTTACACATTTCGTATGTTTCCCCAAATTATTATCGGCCTCTGCCCACGCATTGTACGAGAAGAGAGCGAATTTGCAATAAATATATTTCACAAACTTCCCATTACGCTCTCATAAAGCTGGAGAGCTAGAGAATGCCGCAGGTTAGCTAGGGTAGGATCCGCGGCGGCGTGGATCGCGTTGGCCCCTTAACACGTAATCGGTGATTTCGTGCAACTGATCACACCTTTATTTAGAATTCCGTCTTTTTGCTCCAGCGACCTCCTGAGGTGGTGCCCGAACCCCATAAGGGTGCCCTCAGGTATTAGTCGCTTAAATTAATCTACTACTACTACTGTACTACATTCAGACAATATGTAGTAAAAATATAGCTAAAATTTAAAATTTCGATAATTAAGCCTACACATGATCCTTGACAATAACTTAATTTAAGTTAGCTAAATATCGTTACTATTAAAAATAAATCTTATTGTTAATTATTTCCTACAATCCGTGTACCTAAATATCTATATTTACCTAGAAATAATTATAAATTAATTATATATTACTACAAACATGTTCGGTCTATTTACAAGCGCTTTTTTAAAGTCTACGTGACTAAAAACCTTTACTAGTTTTTATTAAATTGAATAGTGATACTAAAGTCTACTGGCTAATAGTGTCAAGTTATGTTTTAAGTTAAAAAGTAAAAAAGGACTGGTTGTGAGCCTTCTGCGCTAACCATACCACTCTGTCAAGAAAGTACCGGGAAAAGATCAATAATATACAAAATGTTTGTTATTCATCCAAATTTATTTTATCACCTTCAAAGTATGCTCCTTCAGAAACGATACACTTACGCCAACGAATAATCCATTCATCAAACCATTTATTAAACGCTGCTTTCGGAATTGAGTTCAGTTCTCGCCGCGAATTCTCCTTTATGTCTTCTACCTATTGAAAACGGGTACCACGAAGTGGTAATTTGAGTTTCAAGGCTCAGAAGGCTTTCAAGCTAGCGGTGAGCATGGAAACCGCGGAGATTGATGCAGCGATGGTGGATAGCCGTACTAAGGGTAGGACGATGGATATACCCAGGTCGGAGTTGCATCAGATGGCATCGACTTCATCATCGGGTCAGCGAGCTCGTACGGACCGCAGTAGCGTTATCAAGCGTTGGCCGCGTGATTCAGCGCTCGAGCTAGGCGGTGGTACAAGTGGCACAGGCAGAGCGGGTAGCAGGAGGATTGGCGACAGGAATCGCTCCACATCCATTAGCAAGGTGTACAAACACGAATGTGGAGTATGTGGAGGTCATCACGACGCCAATACTTGCAAGTACAAGACATACGTTTGTCGGGTGTGCAATCGGGAAGGTCATTTGAAGAAGATGTGCCCTAAATTACGGAACGGAATAACGATGCACAATATGTTAGATGAGAACACTATATAGAAATATAGAAATAAGTCTCTATAGAAATAAGTTTTCTATAGAGACTAATAATTTAAATCGTTTTAGACCATACACCATTTGTGTTCACGTTAATGGTAAAATGATCTCTATGGAAGTAGACACAGGGAGCGCAATTTCTTGTGTTAGTTACGAGGTTTATAAAAAATTATTGAGTGAATGTAAAATAGCTAAGAGTGATTTAATTTTACGATACTATACCGGAGAGAGTGTAAAACCAGTAGGAAAAATAACAACTTGGGTGAAATTCGGAACTGTGAGTAAGATATTAGATTTGTACATAATTAACTGTGGAAAAACATCTTTATTAGGCAGACAATGGTTGTATGAGTTAGGAATTAATGTACCGGTAATCTGTAATAATTTAAAGGAATCTGAAAAATTATTTGACATTGGGGAATTCAGTTCCAGATTTTGTGACGTGTTTGCTGATGGACTGGGGAGATTCACCGGAGGCACAGTGGGCTTTCACTTGCGGCCGAAGGCGCGGCCGGTGTTCATGCGCGCTCGCCCCCTAGCCTACGCGTTACGCGACCCGGTGGAGCGCGCGCTCGACGCGCTGGTGAGTAATGGAGTAATAACGCCGGTGACCACGTCCGACTGGGCCACACCGATCGTTCCGGTGATGAAAAAAGATGGAACTATAAGGATATGTGGAGATTTCAAACTTACTTTGAATAAGTGCTTGGAGGTGGAACGTTTTCCGTTACCGAGAGTGGAAGACTTGTTAGCTAAATTGCATGGTGGGGAGAAATTTACTAAGCTGGACTTATCACAAGCGTACGCACAGTTACAGCTTAATGAGGAGTCCAAAAAGTACACGGTTATCAATACCCACAAGGGGCTATTCATGTACAATAGGTTAATTTACGGTTTGGCTTCGAGTCCGGGGATTTTTCAGAGAAAATTAGAACAACTCTTTGCGGATATGCCCCGAGTAGGAATTTTTTTAGACGATTTGATCATTACAGGAACCGATGATCAGTCACATCTGGCCACCCTTAATGAGGTTTTCAGAAGACTTCAGAAATATGGTCTTAAAATTAAGAAAGACAAGTGTATTTTTTTTTCTAAAGCTGTTACTTATCTTGATTATCTAATTGATAAACAAGGAGTGCACACTTGCCAAGACAAAATAGAAGCAATTAGGAAGGCACCCGTACCCACGAACGTATCGGAATTGCGCTCGTTTTTGGGGCTAGTTATGTACTATGCCAAATTAGTCCCTAATATTAGCACGATTTTAGCGCCGTTGTATGTATTATTAAGAAAAGAAGTTAAGTTTGAATGGAACTGATAAAAAAAATGATAAAAAAAAAATTAATGTCAAGTGAGGTCTTGGTACACTACGCGCCTGACCTCCCACTTGTGCTGACTACGGACGCGAGCAGTGTGGGGGTGGGTGCAGTCATATCGCACCTGACGCCAGGAGGCGAGCGGCCTATTGCTTACGCGTCGCGGGTCCTTAACTCCGCGGAGAAGTCATATTCGCAAATAGAAAGAGAAGGGCTAGCTATTATTTATGGGGTTAGAAAGTTTCACCAATATTTATACGGCAGAAAGTTTATACTTAGAACTGACCACAAACCATTGGTGACAATATTCGGTGATAAAGCGGGGATACCAATTATGGCAGCGAGCCGTTTACAACGCTGGGCAGTCATTTTAGCGGGGTATAATTATGATATAGAGTTTGTGCGTAGTGAACGAAACGCAGCGGATGCTTTATCTCGGCTACCGGTAGAGCCAGAGAGCCGCCTTAGTACGGAGTTGACGTATATTAATTTTATTCAAAATTTCTTACCCATTACTAGGCAGACCGTACAAGATAGTACAAAACGAGACGAAATCTTAAAAAAGGTACTTCTATTTTGTCAGACAGGCTGGCCAAGTGTTTGTCCAGATGAAAAGATTAAACCGTATTTTATACGTCGTAATGAGCTATATTTGGATATGGGATGTGTAGTATGGGGCTATAGAATAGTTGTTCCTAGTGATTTAAGAGAATTATTATTAAAAGAGTTACACGTAGGGCACTTGGGGATCGTTAAGATGAAGAGTATGGCCCGCAGCATTTTGTGGTGGCCCGGGGTTGACGCGGAAATCGAGCAGGCTTGCCGCGGGTGCAGCACGTGCACAGCCGAAGCGCCGGCACCGCCGCGCGCGCCGCCCCAGCCGTGGCCGTATGTCACTGAACCATGGTCGCGGTTACATATAGATTTTTTAGGCCCGTTGCATGGTAATACATTTTTAATATTAATTGACTCGACTACAAAATGGATTGAGGCGTTTCTAATGGAGAGAACTACCGCGGGCGCGGTAATCAAAGTTTTGAGAGAAACTTTTGCTAGATTTGGCTTACCAAAAGAAGTGGTATCCGATAATGGCCCACCGTTCTCGAGTAGGGAATATGCGGAGTTTATGAGCAATAATGGTATAAAGCTGACGTTCGCACCAATATACCACCCGGCATCGAATGGAGCGGCAGAAGGCGCTGTTAAGTTGTGTAAAAGGGCAATCAAAAAGTCATTACGCGATCAAAGTGATTTAGGTGCAGCGTTACAGTGTTATTTGATGGCATATCGTAATGTAGAACACAGCACAACAGGTGTATCACCAGCGATGATGTTGCAGCGTAGAAGTTTGCGCTCGAGGCTAGATCTATTGAAAGGATTTAGGATGTTAGAGGATCGAGTCCATACAGCACAGCGCAAACAAATAGAATACGCCGGGGGCACTCCGAGAGAATTTAAGGTTGGTGATACAGTGTGGACTAGAGATTATGCGGGAGGGAAAAGGTGGTTAGGCGGCTATGTGCAACAAAAACTAGGATCACGGAATTACGTAATCGGTAGACAAGACGGTCCACCCCTTAAAAGGCACTTAGATCAGATTAAGAGGAAATGGCCGTGTACGTTTAATGATGATCCTTTTCTTTCTCGGGAGTCACAAACACAGCCAGGGACGTGTTCACCTACTCCGGGGGCTCCTCCACCGGGGCCGGTTGTACAAATTGATAAAAGTCAATCTCCATCAAGGCTAAACAGTTTGAGAGATCCAGGAGCAAGCGAGCCTGAGGGTCGGTCAGCTAATGGAGCGCTAGAACCGCCTGCACCGGCACCACTGGTGAATCCGGAAGTGCATCCGGTGCGTACTTCCACACGCATTAAAAAACCGGTGTTGAGATACGGTTTTGATATAGATTAACTGTGTATTAATAGCTGTAAAATTTGTTTAGTAATGTCAGTATTGATTAAGAGTGAGGGTGTAATGTATGCCATGTAGGTTTTACTCTTCTTTATGACTGACGTACGTCATTGTCTTTGCTACGCTCTCCTCCATTAAACCTTGGTATTGAACGGACTTGTTTTATTGTGCTACTATCTAGTGACGCCCTATCTGCAATACCTAAATATAAATAACAGATGCAACTCAAACTCCGCGCCAAAATGGAAAACAGTATTGCCAATCTTACAACAACAAAAAAAAAAAACAATTGAATTTGGAACCATAAACAAATCATCCACTCCCGATACTTTTTTGACTGAATGTATATTCGTTGCCTTCTTTCTTTTCAATTGTAACATAGGTACTAAACTTAAGAATAATAGCTTAGTAACTTGTTATTTATTTAAGGATTAAAAAAATATACATTAATTATGTATTCATATGTGATAACACGACAGACCGTACGGACGCGCGGACGGACTAATTCAATTTATTTTGTTACTGTATCTGATTATGTTTATGTAGGTACTGCATTGTGAGCTTGTCAAGCACAAGTGTATGTTAATAACCAAGTGTTGAATACATTTCATTATTTCATTTAAATAAAATTATATCATCGTCATCATGATCATAAAGTACCGCTGCGAATGGTAATTTGTACTAATTGGTATTTATTTAATTTTATTATCATTTAGGTAACAACAAATGAAACACAACAAAAGGGAAACAACAATGTTCATTATAAATAATAAAGTATGCCTACAGAACATGATCCAATTACAGTTTCTTTAGATAACAGAAGAACAATTAATAATCAGTGTAAACGACAAAGTATTGTTAAGTATGAGCTAAAAGTTAAAATAATATCATCATCATGGTCATTATAATTGTCATATTAACATTCAGACAATATGTAGTAAAATATAAATTTCAATCATTAAACCTAAACATAATCTCCTTAACAATAACTTAATACAAGCTAGCTGGTTATCACTACTATTATAAAATAAATTGTATAAATGTTTTAACATTCCGTGTACCTAAATATCTGTAATATGCAACTAGAAATAATAACTGTATTACTACAAACATGTTCTGACTATTTACAAGCGCTTTTTTAAAGTCTACGTGAATAAAAACCTTTTTAATTTTTATTTATTTATTTATTATGATATCAGCCGAAAGACGTCCCCTGCTGAATTAAGGCCTCACCCAAAGATCTCCACAATTGCCGGTCTTGCTTATCCGGTTATCCTCATCCAGCGACCCTCACAAGTTCATCGGTCCATCTTGTAGGGCTCACGCTGCGTCTTCTGGTTCTTGGTCGCCACTCGAGAATCTTTCTGCCCCAGCGGCCGTCGCCGCGTCGTCGTCGGCGGCAATAATTTATATATAACCAATAAATAGAGTAGGTATGTGATATTGAGGGAGTATATTTAAATAAAAAAAATAATTATTTCTGTTTCAAATGGATCAGAATATTTAAAAATAATAATCTAAGAACTATATAAATTTTAACTGTCAAAGATTGTAGGTTCAGCGATTTCAACCTAATTGGAAAAATAATCTAGGAACTGTCAATTTATAGTAAAGGTGGCTACAAAAATTTATCTACGCGCCACTGATCTCCCTCCTTATTACCTACACGTTGCCATAGTTACTTGTACCTACCATCCTATACAAATACAGCGTGCGTTAATTGTGATTGCACTAATTAACACTTAAACTTATCCCAATCAACTAATGGATGGACTTGACTGTGTTAAATAATTAAATTGCAGTTAACTAACTGTGTTGCAGCCATTGGATTGTACAGACGCCAGCACATCAAGCTACCCAAATCTGACAAATTTCCCCAATAGAAAGTGAACCTTATACTTATGTGATAAAGTTGAAAATCTATGAAAGAAATTTGACAGATTGGGTTAGCTGGATGTGCATCTGTACCAATGCATAATTTAGCCCTTAATCACAGTATTCATAGTTATTATACAGTAAGAGAAGTCGGTTATGTACTTAAAATGTATTAGGTACTATTAAATAACATAGATAGAACATCGAGTTATTTCGCTCTTATGAACAGTTTAACTGAGGACGTACCTCCACCAGTACCACCATACATAATAGGCTACAGGTATTGTGATGTCAATGTTGTGTGCTTAAGATTGCTAGAACTGAAGAGGGAAAGGTAAGACAAATCCTAGTGAGTGATTCCATATATGTTATAAGCGTATTCCATCATTTGCAATAGTAACTCATACGAGTATGGTATGAGTTTCATTTTTAATATCGAATGGTAATTTATTAAACATATTTACTGCTATGTAGTTATGGGCTTTCATCGAGCATTTTGCGGGGAGGTCGTAATGAAATTGGATTTGATAATATTCTTAGGATCATCGATAGCTGGGGCGCCATCCAAATATTACTATTTTCTTTGAAAAAAGGAACCGATTTACCTAATATATAACCACTAATAAATAAAAATATTATAAAAACAAAGCACCGAATTCAGAACCCACAAAAAATATAAAAGAAATCAGCCATAATTGGTGCTAATACCTAATTACGTACAGACGCCAGCCTACCAAGCTACCACAATCTGTCAAATTTCCCCAATTGAAAGTGAACCTTATGCTTAAGTGATAATGTTGAAACTCTGTAAAAGAAATTTAACAGATTGGGGTAGCTTAATGTGCTGGCGTCTGTACATTCGTACTCTATATTTGTTGATATCAATATCAAATGTCATCATTTAATATTACTGACATTATTTTGAAGTCGGCGTTTCCTTTTTAAAAAGATTTTCTTTACAATAGTAGGTCATTGTTACATAGGAACAAAACCTACATTATAACATTTTACAACGTTAAACGAATAAGTAGCTAAGTTTCACCTCGTACAAACATGGCCGTGGACGATAAGAAAAAACTTGCTTTCATTGATAAAAATATAACTTGCGTAAACGTTGTTTTTCAATGGCGGGCACGATAAGCCCTGGCGCTGGCGCCCCTACGCAGATAAATAAAATGTTTGCTCGTTGAATATGTTATTTATTTGCCCGTTTTATTGAGGAAACACCTGAACTGCCATGCCTCCTAATCTTGAAATTACGCATAATTTATTTTTCAAATAGTAATATATATTGTTCTGAGTATTTTTAATGTTATACTTCTGAAGTATATATAGCCTTGCGTCTGTTACAGACGATTTACGGCGCATTGTCTGAGAGACATTTATTATGGTGGCTAAACAAACCGATGCGAGAGCGACATAGCCTGCCGCAGGCCTGACAAGAGAAGTTTGCGGTGGTTGGTGCCGAGCCGCTTTCATGTCGCTTCTGTCTCTTATCAGCAAGTACTCCGAACCAGGCTTCATCACAGATCTTACGACCCTCCACTACACGTTTGCGCCATTCAACTCTATTTTCAGCGAGCTTTTCCCAGCTACAGTGGTCAATTTTAAAAGCGGCCATATTCCGTATAAACATACATTTGGCTACGGAACCCTAAAAAGACATATAACAATTAAAGATAACTAAAGAAAGCAGCAAGGGCACCGGTAACTCCTGTGTTTTATCCTGATGACTCTCCTATGCAATACGGAATTCCAGCTCTTCAGCGAAGGCATATTTTTTCCTAAAACTGTTACAACTGCAGCATAAAAAATAAATAATAGGGATTTTTATTCACGTAGACTTTAAAAAAGCGCTTGTATATACTCAGAACATGTTTGTAGTAATACAGTTATTACTTCTAGTTACTTATTACAGATATTTAGGTACACGGAATGTTAAAACATTTATAGAATTTATTTTATAATGGTAGTGATAACCAGCTAGCTTGTATTAAGTTATTGTCAAGGAGATTATGTTTAGGTTTAATGATTGAAATTTATATTTTACTGCATATTGTCTGAATGGTTCTATCTATATTAAGGTATGAAATCAGTATTATTATTATAACGGACCTTGTGTTTGAGCACTATGTGTATTTGTGTATGAGCACAACATACTACCGTCCCTCTCGAGGCCACCAAATTGAGGCGGAGGAGGAGGCGACAATTCTCTTCTCGCCTCGCCCATGACCCTCAAAAACCTCCCTGCAACCCTTTTGCTCCCTCCCTGTTACCTATCCAAACCATCTTGCCTTAACTTCGCTGACAATTTACAGGTTGCTCTTAAAATCGTATTTGTAAACAACACAGAGTGAAAAGCACTAGGTTTCATAACCAGTACATGAAAAAATATGGGTCTGAGCAACTCCAGACAAGGATTATGGTGGAGGGGTCATCATATGTGAAGTTTACCTATATTCTGGTGATAGACTACTGAAAAAAAGTGAAAAAGATGCTGCTTAGATGTATAAGAGAGTCAACATTTAAAAATATCGACAGTATTTGGTTTTTTAGGGTTCCGCACCCAAAGGGTAAAACGAGACCTGTCTCACTGTCTTTCCGTCTGCCACCAGGCTGTATCTCATGAACCGTGATAGTTAGACAGTTGAAATTTTCACAGATGATGTATTTCTGTTGCCGCTATAACAACAAATACGCTATAAAAAAACAAAACAATATAAATATTTAAGGGAGCTCCCATACAACAATCATAAATTTATTGCTGTTATAGATAATGGTACGGAACCGGTCGTGCGCGAGTCCGACTCGTACTTGGCCGGTTTTCTATTTTGTTCGAGAGCGTTCACAGGAAGTCAGCTTTACGGTAACTAGATAAATGAAATTTGCAAATTAACTATTTCTTTATTCAATGTGTAAGCCTAAGTTAAATACTCTCATGAAAACTGCCGGGATCATCCGCTTAAAGTACCTTTCTAAGCACTGAAGCACTCAAAACCATTTTGGCGGTGCAAACTGAATGCACGCCTAGGCATTTAATGAAGTAAGAGTGTCAGCCACAATTGTATAGTAGGCTGAAGGCTGTCGCGATCGTCTATTACTACTACTCCGTTATCGTAATTAATGTCATGCGTCACTTTGTCGGAGTTGCACAAGCTGTTCGGTAACAGGTACCTATCCACTATAGATTCCTTCGAATAAAAAACTTTAGTGTGACTGGCAGAGTCCCACACTAGTAAGAAGTTATTTAATTACCCATTTAACACAGAAACACTGACTTTAAGTCTTTTGGTTTTTTTTTCCTTTTGATAGGTAACAGGTTGTGCTAGTTTTCTCGAAGGGGTTTGATTGCATTGACCACCATCATTGTATATCTGAAATAGTTTAGACTTAATTCGCTTGATCTTATCCTTTTTGTCAGCTCGGCATCAAATGGTATCTAAAGACGGTGTTCCTTCAACAATTTGGTCATTGAGAATGAGGTTGCCTCAAGGATTTGTCTCGGGCTTATTTTTACTTTTACGTTTTTATTTAAAATAATGCCGTGATCCGCCGCTTAACCATGGTTCAGGTTAACCTCGCTGAACCACTTGAACCACGCTCAACTATTTCTTTATTTAAAAACCCTGCTTAAAGGTTTCTCAGCTAAGAAACGTAATTTTATTTTACTCTGTCAACATTTCTGGAATGGGTATAGAGTTTGACCAAAATTAATCAATTAAATCGGATGATGTGTCAAAACTTTATGACACATCATCACATGGAGACATGGAGTGATAGATCTATGATCGTGGCAGTGTTTTTAATGCTAGTTAAATAGAAAATTAGTATAATCGCATTATAATCAATGAATCCCTCTGGGAGTAACGATACTATAAAACAACACATAGAAAGATACAGGCTTCACACTTATTAACCCCCTTCTTATGGTCGGTATTTACGTATCTTGCAGATAAATCATATGAATTTTAAATTTAATAGCAAATGTTACACAATCCCCGCTAGGTTTCTGCAAGATACGCGATAATCGTGCGGGGTTATAAATAAGAATTGTCAATGTCGGGCGGTACACGCACGGTCGGTCATGAACGCTTCAAGTGTTTTAAGAAGATAATAAGTCAAACATATTTCCGTTGAACTTTGACAGTTCAGTAATTTGTTGATAATAATTTAGTCAACAAAATCTTGATATATTTGTACATATTAAACTTTGTGGAATACTTACATCAGATATTTACATAACGTTTTTTGTTCTTATAAAACTATAAGTAGGTAGGTTTATAATACCCCATTTAAAAATTCCAAAATTGATCTTTGTGTTTGACTTGGCTTTTTGCATTCATTAAATTTATTGGTGCGGCGATTTTCCAAGTCTTTGAGTACACTGATACTGATACATTATGTACTTACTTCATAATTAAAAAAGAAAAATTTGTTTATGGGCTCCGAGGGCCGTAATTACGCTAATGTCGAGATTGTGCTAGACTAACTAACGAAAGAGGTTTTCTGGTGAATAAGTTGAACACAAACTTTATTTGACTGATTAAAATGACCTCACAAATTGGGTTTGGTAGAAATCTACAACAATCAAAAGACACATCTTACCAAGCATAGAGTATTTAAATAACATACTACATTTAGTCGTTTAGTAGCGCGCACTCTCCAGCACATGTCAGTTGAGTGATTCGAAAACAGTTTAGGTAAAACAATAAGTACACATACAGTGGGACAAGGATCTTTATGAACGTGACTGACATTTCTGGAAGGGCGACACTATGACGGCAAGGGTTGCTTTTAACAAAATTCCCTAATATAACAGGAAAATGTAAAAATGGCAATAGACTGTTTCCATTGTATTTTGTATAAATTGTATAACTTTGGCGGGCCAGTTGGCCTAGTTGTTTTTTTTTTAATCCTACTGAGGACAGATATTTGTGTGCATCAACATGTCTGTTTGTCCTGTGTCTGGGTATTTACTAAATTTGTATATGTAGTATATCAGCTATCTGATTTCCATAGTACAAGCTTTACTTAGTTTGGGATCAGATGGCCGTGTGTGAATAATGTCCCAGGAATATCTAAGTTTATTGAGTAAGTCCCCCATATATTATCGATTTATTGTAATCAATAATTTGAAAGCACAAGGGAAGAAAAGAGTAATTATTATCTGTTTAAATAAATTTATGTCTAAATTAATATTTCATACACATTACTGAATACTACATTAATTAAAAAAAATCTAACGAAATAAAATACACTTGCGACTTAAAAATCAAGCCTGGAAACATTTACCTATCGCGGCGGCAACTCGCTCGTTAACTTTTTGAAATGGAATTATCGGGGCTACATTGTATTTTTCTTTCATAAAAAACTCCTTAACCTTTAGGACTATTTCCCGTAACCACTTTTAGCAAATTGCTAGTGTTTTAAACCAAATAATACAATAATAAACGTAGAAACAACAATCAGCAAAGCAAGCTGTGGCAGAACTGTCAAAGAGACACTTTGCAAGATAGCGGCGTTAGTTCGACTTTCAGCCACGTTCATAAAGATCCTTGTCGCACTACCTACCTATATCATCATTTAGGTTGAATTATATTCCTGAATGGAATATGATTCAACCGAAAATAATTTTCATTTGATGTATTTTTCGGTAAAAAAATTAAAAATATTTATAATATACATTTATGTATTATATATTCGATGATTTGTTATATTCTCTTTGCATATAGGTACTTAGTACCCAGCGCTTCAAATTTCGAGGCTGATGTTTATAATGTTTGTTTCTTTTTATTTTTCAATAACAATCGTATTTATTTTTACATGACGAATAAATATAAACATATTGTTAAATTCTATATGTGAATCGTATATTTATGATTAATATTGAAAGAAACGACATAATTTTGTTACAAATTTGGACGCACGTCGCACATGCCACGTAAGCAGTAGGTATGCTCCGAAATTTGTAAAGGATTTACGTGATATGAATAAGCTACTAAGCTATCACAACAACGCAACAAATTTCATACAGAATTATGTTACCGACGCCAGCACATCAAGCTACCGCAATCTGTTAAATTTCCTCAATTGAAAGTGAACCTTGTGCTTTTGTCATAAAGTTAAAATCTATAAAAGAAATTTGACAGATGGGGGCAGCTGGATGTGTTGGCGTCTGTAGTTGTACTAAGTAAAAGGTATGGTGCTGTGTCAACCGTTATTCTTAATCATCATCATCATCATCATCATATCAGCCGAAAGACGTCCACTGCTGGACAAAGGCCTCCCCCAAAGATCTCCACAATTGCCGGTCTTGCGCTGTTCGCGCTTCATTCTTAATATTTAATTAATATTAAATTGTTTTTAAAGTTTTACGTAAACCATATACGAATAGAATTAAACTTAAACTATGATAATATAAAGCTTTTTATTTTTAAGGTTATAGTTTAATAGCAGAAAAGCAGCTGGACTAATTGAAAATTTAATCAAACAAACATACCCAAGCTAGTTGTTTGATTTAAGAATTGTATATTAATGGCATGGTATTAAATTACTTATTTTGTTATTAGATAAATCAATCGTGTTACTTTTTTTAGGGATATCCTTGTGTCGACTTTACAAACATAATAGACGGACACAAATAACATCCAGACTCTGAAAGTGTGAAACACAAATAGTTGTCCGGCGCGGGACTCGAACCCACGACACGTAGCGGCGATGCGACTGTCTTAATCGCTGCGCCACAGGTGCAGTCGCTTTTATCTGATATAAATCCAATTTTCTTTTAATACTAGAGCACGCCTTCAAGTCCACAACATGGCCAAACTATACTATATTAGTAGCAATAATAAAGTATGGTATACCGTATACGTATCAGGTTTACTAGGTGTACCCGCGACTTCATCCGCACATTTTGTAATGACTCTGTAAATGTTACATCAGAATATCGCTAATATTTTGTCTCTTGTCACAAACGTTTACATAAACCTTTACACATTTTCATACAAACTTTCATTCCCTATTCCCTATTGTTATTTTACACCCTTGAGGGTAAAACTTTTACGAACCTTGAATGTCATATTTTTTATATCGAATGAAATAAGCTTCAAGCTACTACAAGGTCTAAAAATGGTGATACTTCCATACAACTTTTCACCTCCCCTTTCAACCCTTTTTTCGCATTAAAAAGTAGCCTATGTCCTTTCTTAGACTCTAGACTATCTGTGTACCAAATTTTATTGAGATTGGTACAGTAGTTTTAGCGTGAAAGCGCGACAGACAGAATTACTTTCGCATTTATAATGTTAATAAGGATTACTTAAAAGCAATATAGGAATTTGAAAACATACTATAATTTTGGTTTAACTATGTAGGTACATTACATCAGGGTATTGTAAAAAGGATTTTTACCATAAAACGGATATCATGAAGAGCTACAACTTACGTTAGACGCGTTACACGACATATAATACACTTAATAGATAAGTGAGATAACTCCTTGTAAAAACATTCCCAGCCAGTAATATATTGTGAAAGGCTGATGACCAAAAATGAAACATGTACTTTAGAATGCTATAAGACAAATGTATTTAAATAAATGTGTTACTCGTTGCGACAAAAAATGTTGCATCCAGTAACACTGTTACAGGATGGGAACTTTTTTCCCAACGTGTAACACCAATATTTAATTTAATGTAGCAGTGTTACTCGTTGCCACAAAAAAAGTTGTATCCAGTAACACTGTTACTGGATGGGAATTTTTACCAACCAGTAACAGTGTTACAAGTTGTGGTGTTACTGGTCGGGAATACACCTTTTTTTTTTTTGTATGACGCTATAGTTAGCCTAGGAGGCTTTCACTACTTCACCGGACTATCGGGAATACACCCAGCATGACTATGATTAGGAAAAAAAAATATTGGGAAAATTTCGGAACTTTCGCTAGATTCCCAAACAATGGGGAAAACACGTAATATAGATACAAAACATAATAAAAACTGTTACTCACGCACTGTCATGTCCCCGAAGACTTCCCGATTCCTATGCTTACCGCGGAGCACCGCCACCGCGGGTGTTCCCTGATGAAGAGATACTTATTACCTCGAAATAGTTGGAGACCGTTCATCTGGCAAATGTTACGTAAGCAAACCACGGCTTGCTCACGTATCATTATAAATTTAAATAATTAACATAATATTATTATGTAACTTAACATACAAACAAATTTAATTACTTGGATTTACGATTTATTTAATGAGTATGTTTAATAATAGGTATGTACACAATAAAAATAGGATTCAATATTAAAAAACCGGCCAAGTGTGAGTCGGACTCGCGCACGAAGGGTTCCGTACCATTATCTATAAAAACGAGCAAAAAAATTCACGTTTGTTGTATGGGAGCCCTTAAATATTTATTTTATTTAGTTTTTTATTATATTGTATTTTTTGTTATAGCGGCAACAGAAATACATCATCTGTGAAAATTTCAACTGTCTAACTATCACGGTTCATGAAATACAGCCTGGTGACATACGGACAGACAGACAGCGAAGTCTTAGTAATAGGGTTCCGTTTACCCTTTGGGTACGGAATCCTAAAACAGCCCTAATATTTCTGGTCAGTCAGCAGCACGCGACTGAATAAATGTATTAGAGCAGCAAATAGAATCTGTATAGAAATTACTGTAAGGGTTATAAATAATAAATCGGTATATTACATTCGTAGTACTAATTGCAATCTGATATTAACTAACCTAAACGTAAAAGTCAGCCAAATGCGAGTCTGACTCGCGCATCGAGGGTTCCCTACAAACTCATGAATACATAAAACATTGACAGGCCTGTTGATCTAATGGTTAGTGACCCTGACTGCTATATCTAAGGTCGTAGGTTCGATCCCCACCTAGATCAAATCTTTGTGTGACGAGTAAGATTATTTGTCACGTATTTGGATGTAATCTATCTATAATATAGTATTTAGATGTATATGTTTATCAGTTGTCTCGTTGCCATAGGGCAGGCTCTGCCTAGTTTGGGATCAGATGGCAGTAGTTAGTTGTCCCAAGATATCTATTTAAGATTATATTTAAACACTTTTTGCATTTATGTTTTAGTGACAACACATTTACGGATTACGGATTTTCCCTTTACTTGAGCTAAGTATAAGTCATTGTTTTCTTGTCACATTTCATCATTATACTACTGGGACGACGGGAAGTATATACGAGCCTATTCCAGTCATCCATCCATATAGGTTTGTTCCCCTTGCAAGTGTCAAAGTATGTGGCATAACCCAGCCGTTGACTTATAAGTTTGATTTTATACTACTAGTAGGGTTTGCTGACCTAATATGTGATAGCTAAATAGTTCCATGCATTCCCGAGAAAAAAATGTCTTTACAGATAGAAGAACTACGAACTGATCTTGTAAGTATTCGTGAGATAAAAACGAGTAGTAGCTTTTGAACAGCTGAACTGGGTTACAAGAAATAGAGACCTAAGAACCATCTGAGTTTCCTTTAGGGGAAAAATAACAAACTGAAATCGAAAAAATATAATTGATCTAACATAATGTTGTTACAGATGCATTATTATGAACCCTACCACTACTCAAACTTCCCAACACAAGGTTACCGGGGTTCAACGAAATGATAACTACCAACTTCAAGGCCTGAGAAGTGAAGGTATTTTTCCCAGTGTGAGGGGGACACTGTAGGCTGGGTTTTACCCGGCGTGCAGTCGGTGCAGGATATTCATTCATACAAAAGTACCTTGATCAGTACGGTAAAATACTTCCGATGAAATTACGTCCAACCTCTCAAATTTCAGCAAAGTGTAAAGGTTTACTACCTACCACTATATGATTCGCATGCAATAAATGACGTGCATGAAAGAACGTGTATTATAGTATTATGTAAGTATCTTTATTATATAATAACAGAAGGCCCTTGTACTGAGTATCAATGCGTAAAATAAAATAAAATAAATAAGGTTTTTATTCAAGTAGACTTTAAAAAAGACAGAGAACATGTTTGTAGTAATACAGTTATTATTTCTACGAGTAGTTACTTATTATAGATATTTACCTAGGTACACTGGTTGTTAAAACATTTATAAAATTTATTTTATAATAGTAGTGATATTTAGTTAGCATGTATTAAGTTATTGACAAGGAGATTACGTTTAGGTTTAATTATTGAAATTTATATTTTACTACATATTGTCTGAATGGTTCTGTCTATGTTGAGGTACGAATTCAGTAATATTATTATGACGGACCTAGTTTTTAAAACGACGGTCGCGCTTTAATGCTATAACCGGATCCAATGCGCTCCAACGAAGAAGAAGAACTGAGAACACGGCCCAGTTGAGACGGTCCGGCGAAACATACTCAAGCGGGCATGAACACGGGATTTGATCCACGTAAAGTAATTATTTAGTAGGCAAACACAATAATTATCTGCTCGATCGGTTGTCTGATACTGGGTACTGTTAACAAGGTCTAAGTACACCAACAACAGCTCCCTTAAATTATCCCTACTCTTGTCCATTCCTTGGTTGTCTGGATCACGCGTCAGTGATAAAACCGCCAATTGTGTACAGACGCCAGCACATCAAGCTACCCCAATCTGTCAAATTTTCCCAATTGAAAGTGAACCTTATACTTAAGCGATAAAGTTGAAAATTTATAAAAGAAATTTGACAGATTGGGGTATCTGGATGTGCTGGCGTCTGTACTTTGTAATTATATGCTCCTGTATGGATTTTACTATTGGTGTACATTAAAGAGTTATTGATGTGTGGTGACGGCATAGAATATCATTATCTCATCTCATCTCGTAGAGGGTGTAGAAATCGTCCGAGGGAATACCTACCAGAGAACGGGCAGCAGCGTTTTTCTGTGAAATATGACCCTCAAACTGCGATCGCCAACCCGTCTGACAAGCGTGGCGATTATCCTTCCATTCTTTGATTAGGCTTTTATTGTATACTAGCTGTGCCCGCGACTTCGTCCGCGTGTTAATTAGTTTATTTCGTTTTTCTTGTAAAATAAGACTTTTTCTAAAATAAAAGTAGCCTAAGTTACTCCTTATTACATCAGCTACCTGCCAATAAAAGTCCCGTCAAAATCGGTCCAGCCATTTCAGAGATTAGCCGGAACAAACAGACAGACAGACAGACAAAAATTGTAAAAAATGTCATTTTGGTGTATGTACCGTATATATATTCATATTAATGTAGTAAAAACCGGTTATTTCAATATTACAAACAGACAGTCCAATTTTATTTATTTGTATAGATTTTATCTACCTTAGGGTTCGTTCGCTCTATATGCAGGTCTACTAAAGAAGCACAGAACATACTCCTGCGTAGCTATAATGACGGCAAAGACACGTCTCTTAACTGTAACAATAAACGATAAAAATCGGTCAAGAGGTTTTAGGTTTACGAATGACTAGCTGTGCCCCGCGGTTTTACCCGCGTTAACCTGTATTAATTGTAGCCTATGTGTTGATCCAGGGTGTCAGTTAACTCCATGCTAAATTTTACTAAAATGGCTCTAGCCGTTTAGACGTGATTAAGTAACAAACATTCATACTCACAAATTTTCGCCATTATAATATTAGTGTGATTACGGATATGAGGCATCATCATTAGCTAATATTTTTTTTTAATTTAACAGTCAAGTAGGTACTTTAAAACATTTCACCGCCACACTATTTTAGCGCATTTGACGCATTGAGTATCCGATTTTGATCATCTAGTTTTGCCGGTGACCATACCTCGAATATAATATTTGTTAGTTATGAAGAATGTTATTAATATTATTATGTCGTCCTTTATTATGTATTATGATTTCCTAACGTCCTGGTCGCCATGGCGCGGCGGCCTGTCTCAATGAAGAATAGTCATCTGCGCGTCAAATCTTATAGTGCACAAGTGTGGGCGCAAACACAGAGGCACATTCTATTCCATACCTCTCATGATCCAGTAGGACACAACCGGAAAGATAATAGGTGCATGACCGACGGCTTTGCGTACTATCCGAAGCACGGAACTTCGGGCTGATATTCAAAAATTAAGTATTCTTTACAGAATTACCCAAAATCACGTTTTGGCCCGACCCGGGATGTGAACCCAGGACTTCGTTATCTGCGTTTGAACACGCTACTGCTAGACCAACGAGGCAGTCAACAATAGAAATAATGTAAAGTAATGTAAAAGTTTAATCACACAAACAACCTCGAATTAAGAATACACTTCAAAGGTCATCTATTACTGTAGTTATAGGATGTTTGTCTGGTTTCGGAAAGGTTTTAGGTACTTTAGTTACGCTTCTGAGAAATAAATTTGAATTATTTATTGCACTTTATAACATCCGGATAACTCGACAGTCGAACTATGAATGACGTTAGAGTTCACTTTCAATAACTTTGACAACCTAGCTCAGATTGTTAATATTAGGTCTTTACCTATGAAATTGCCGTTCTGCAGTACTGGCCATTTCAAATCAAAATAATTTTTGTTTGGCTAAGAATTCTAATTTCAAATTAATTTTATTTTAAAAACATGGATTCTTTTTTCCAAAAGTAGTCATTTCTTTATTGATTAGTGTTACATTTTCATCGCATTTCAATCTTTTTCGTCATCATGGATACGTTAAAAATTCGAGTAATTATGGAATATGAGTACCGTCGTGGCAGCAACGCGGCACAAGCGGCACGCAACATCAACGACGTTTACGGAGCTAACACTACAAACCAACGCACCACCTGTTATTGGTTTGCTCGCTTCCGTTCTGGAAATTTCGACCTGAAAAATGAACCTCGCGGTCGTCCGAAGACTTTGGTCGACAATGACGAATTAAAGGCGGTTGTGGAAGCTGATGATACACAATCTACGGCTGAATTAGCAGCAGCTTTCGACGTTAGCGTCAAAACAATATTGGTCCATTTGCGTCAAATTGGCAAGGTAAAAAAGCTTGACAAATGGGTGCCCCACGAACTCAATGATCGCCAGCGCGAAGTACGCGTCGAGACGTGCCTTGCACTGCTCAACAGACACACAAATGAAGGAATTTTGAACCGCATTGTTACCTGCGATGAAAAATGGATTCTGTTTGATAACCGCAAGCGCTCAGCAAGTTGGTTGGATCCTGGTTCAGCACCTAAACAATGCCCTAAACGAAAACTTACCCCTAGAAAAGTGATGGTCACTGTTTGGTGGTCTAGCGCCGGTGTGATTCATCACAGCTTCTTACCAAACGGGGTGAGCATTACTGCAGATGTGTACTGTGAAGAACTGAGCACAATGATGGAGAAGCTGGCGCATCTCCAACCAGCATTGGTCAATCGCTCGTCTCCGCTGCTCCTGCACGACAACGCGCGACCTCATACTGCACAGCAGACGGTCTCCAAGTTGCAAGAACTGGGGTTGGAAGCTCTCCGTCATCCGCCCTACTCACCAGACCTTGCGCCTACAGACTACTACTTTTTCCAGAATTTGGATAACTTCTTGGCGGGAAAAAAATTCAATACCCGAGAGGCAGTACAAAATGCCTTTGAAGAATTTGTTGCCTCCCGTCCAGCTGATTTCTTTAAGAAGGGCATCAATAAACTGCCACTGCGATGGCAAAGATGCATTGATTGCATGGGTGATTACTTCGATTAATACAAATAAAAAAATTCATGAAAAAAATTCGTTTAAATTTTTTCATACAAAACGGCAATTTCATAGGTAAAGACCTATTAGCACTAATATTGAACAATGTTTACATCTACGCCACTCAGATATATGGACGACTTGCTGACGATTCGGACACAAAATATTCGGACAATGTGTCCGAATTGACATTTTTAGATTTAATTTTTTTTTCATTGACAGTTCGGACAGTACCTATCAAATTATTGAACCTATTAGGTACAGTCAAATAAAAAAGTGTTAAAATATAAATAGTGGAGAAAAACCGTCACCAAAACTATGTATTTTCTAAAACTGTTTTCGGTTGGTTTTAGGGCAGCATCTTTCGGTAATATCATTAATTACTTTGTGGACATACCACTGTATCTTATCAAATTACATAGGTATATGATGGAGAAAAAAAAACAATAAATATTTAAAACTTTTATATAGTACAAAAAGTAGTAGTGTAAAAAATATTATTTGTCAAAATCGACTGCTTTCGTTAAAATTCGGTTAAAAAACAATTTTTACCTTAACTGAAAGAAATTATTATTATAAAAACAAAAATCGGATCGCTTATAATGAACGGAAAAGAGAAAAACAATCACAATACCTTTATAAAATTAAACTTATCAAACAATCCTAATAGTCGAATTTAATTTAGATATTGTGATAAGTACTTGTTTTTCTTATTTCAATTATTTTACTTTTTTTATACAGGCGGGATGTTTTTCTTTTTATGAAAATAATTTTATGTTAAACTTTTCTTTTTTAGTTTTATTATATAAATGTTGTATGATACATGTATTTCTGAAAAGGTCTTATTATGACGTTTCATTTCAGACCCATATTACTGAGATAATAAAAAACAACCCGTCCTAATTTCATTTCATTCATCATTCAATTCAACCACACCTCATATGTCAATGAAAGAAATGCGCATAAGCACACATACCTACACACGTGAATACGCTCGAAAATCATTACCCTTCTTCTGGCACAGTCGGGTAAAAATAAAGTTGTAACTAACTAAACTAAACTAGGCAAAAGACGAAATTTCACAATTAATGTATCGTTGGAAGTCTATGTCTGACTATACTAAACAGCTTTTTGAAGTTATACTTCTTTTGGCGCGATGGAGAAAAATGATGAGAGTGAATTTTTACGATGCGCGCGCACACCGACACCAAAAAATTTAACAGCATGAAGTTAGTTCTAGGTGGTATGACAGTGAATTTTTACGCGCAGTTGCGCGCGCATCGTAAAAATATCGGCATGACGTTAGTTCTAGGTAGTATGAAAATTGATAATTATGTTCAAGTTGTATATTAAGAAGTATAACTTCTAACGCGTGTACATAAGTACACACAAGTTTTTTTTTTAATTGGTGTCCGAATTGCCAATGAAAAATATTTAAATCAAAAAGTGTCAATTCGGACACATCGTCCGAATATTTTGTGTCCGAATTGTCAGCGAGTGACGTGGACACAGGCGTGAAACTAAAAACAATGCAATTCTGTCCTCGGTAAAAGGTCTTTATTTTAGGGTTCCGTAGCCAAATGGCAAAAAACGGAACCCTTATAGATTCGTCATGTCTGTCTGTCCGTCCGTATGTCACAGTCACTTTTTGCTGAAACTAAGAGCTGTACTGATGAAACTTGTGTGTAAGTAGATGTATTCTGTGAACCGCATTAAGATTTTCATACAAAAATTGAAAAAGAACAATAATTTTGGGGGCTCCCCATACATAGAACTGAAACTCAAAATTTTGTTTTTCATAGTACCCATACACGTGGAGTGTCTATGGACAGGTCTTCAAAAATGATATTGAGGTTTCTAATATCATTTCTTTCTAAACTGAATAGTTTGCGCAAGAGACACTAGCAAAGTGAGGTCATAAATATTTTATACAACCCAAATATTCCGGACACTATGAGCTCTAGCCGGTCGGCCATCCCTTATGAAATGCTCTAGAAACAATCGGGTTCAGCCAAGTGTCTATAGTGAACGACAACCAAACGTCGTCTTGAGGTCATTTATGTTTATACAACACAGATATTACGGACACTGCGAGCTCTACTCTAGCCTGTCTGCCATCCCTTATGACATTCTCTAGAAATAATTGGGTTCAGCCAAGTGTCTATAGTGTACGACAACCAAACCTCGTATTAAGGTCATTTATTTTATACAACACGGATATAACGGATACTGCGAGCTTTACTCTAGCCGGTCCACCATCCCTTATGAAATACTCTAATAGCACTCGGGTACAGCTATGGGTCTATAGTGAACGACAACCAAAACCCGTATTATTGAGGTCATTTATGTTGTACAACCCAGATATTACGAAAACTACGAGCTGTACTCAAGCCTCTCTGCCATCCCTTATGAAATTCTTTAGTAACAATCGGATTCAGCCAAATAGTCTATACCAATTACCCACACCTCGTATTGAGGTCATTTATGTTATACAACCCTGATATACGAACACTCGGAACACTACGGGTTCTACTCTAGCCAGTCTGCCGTTCCTAATGAATAAAAATAAAGAATACTTTAGTGACAAGCGTGTTTAGCCAAGTATCGATATAGTAAACAACATCCTATTCTCATATTGAGCTCACTTATGTTATATAACCCATATGCTATTACGGACACTACGTGCTCGTTTTCTAGCTTTTCTGTCTGTCCCTTAAAAAATAGAAGCGGGTTAAAGACAGAGACCATTTTATTGTATACGTATATTGGTGAAGCCACCTGTAATTGTCGATTATAAGTTATAGCTTTATTCTAATAAAACCTAGGAAAAGTGCTTGAGAGCCCCTGTGCGTCCTACACTCCTACCGGACTGAGCAAAAAAATAAGCACGCGAGAACGGGCGAGCCGAGCCGCATTCCTCGACTGGGTCGACGGCACGGCCGCGGGCCCGCGCTCTCCACTCCGCTTCCCTCCCTCAGTCATTCGCGCGCGTCGTTCGTGATAACTCGTATGTACGTTATCCGTTGTTTGCCGCGTATTAATGTTTACAATAGTGTTGTTATTGTTGTTATTATTATAAAAAATACTCAATATAAGTGTTTTGTGCTGTGTGAAGTTGTGAAATATTACGTTAAGTAATATTATCATTATAAACTGTGGATCGCCAGGAGCGGACAAACACGGCGGGCACCGAGCTCAGGTAGCGTTTCAAATTTTGTTTTCGATCTGATTACGGATTGAACTAGAGTAAGTAGATCTAGTTTTGCGGGGTCTGCGATATAGCGTCGAATTCCAGGTTAATTGTAATAACAGAACCACGTGACCATATTGTATGGTCTCGTACACCACGTGGTGCGAGCCGTGCTGTAAACAACTCCGTGCCCTTCTCCACAACGCGCGGCGGCGCGTCGCGTCGTCGCAGGCGGACGTTGTGCGCGATAGCGGGCATCGCTGTTGGTTGTTTGGACTGTCGTGTTTTTATAGTCGATTACACTAACATTTTGTTTAGGTAATTCGTGTAATCAGCTTCCCAATTTTAGGTACCTACTTAAATGTTAAAAATATGGACCATACTTAGTTTGAAACTTCTCCCTTGTCTACTGCTATGAATGGCGTATTATTTAATTTTTACCCACTCCGTATCAATGTTTTTCATAGGTAAGATCGAAATTCCTAAGATTTGTGGCGCGTGATTTAATATTCATTCGGTTTCTTGGTAAGTTGAACGAAATGACAAAACTCCTTGTTGACAAAACATACACCTCTTGGGGCGGGTAGTAATCTGTAGTACGCATATTGAAATAATGAAATTTATTCAGCACTTGGGTATTAACACTTGTAGTTTTCAAGCACACAATGCAGTACATAAACATAGTCGAATACAGTATAAAAGTTACAAAATATTAATTAGTCCGTTCGTGCGATCTGTTTTATCGGATATATTTTCTTAAATCCTAAAATAAATAACAAGTTACTAATCTATAATTTTGAAATTTAATTGTAATATATTAAAATTAAAGAATTGAAGGCAATGAGCATTTGGCTAGCGCAGAAGACTCTTATCCAGTAGCTTAAATTAAACCACTAATACCTGAGGCCATCCTTTTGGGGTTCGGGCCACAGCTCAGGGGGCCGCTGAAGCAAAAGAACAGAATTCTAAGAGGTGTGATCAGTTGCACGGGATCACCGATGACGCGTTAAGGGGCCAAAGCGATCCTCGCCGCTGAGGAACATACCCTAGCTAACCTGCGGCTTTCTCTAGGTACCTAGGTGGACGACCCGGAGAAGAAAGCCACAGAGAAACTCCGGGCTTGCTTTTTTCGTCTTCTTTTGCTTTTGGTTTTCTTTTTTTTTATATCTTGTATTTTCTTACATTGTGATGGGTGTTATGTAGGCTAATGCACGCACAGAACCGTTGTCATCTAATGAATCAAAAATTGTGAGATAATAAACAATAACATTCAATTTCACTCAATCAATTAGAATAACCTCTTGCAAGATGAGAAAACTGTGGGTATTATTATGTACTATACTTATTCATATAGACTGCTTCCATTAAATGCGGTGGGATCGTATTCAAAGGCAGATAAGTGTAACAAGGTTTGCCGGCTTCGAATCCTGGAAGGTTAATAAGTTATTTAAATGTCCATGTGATGTGTCGGGTCTAAATAGATAAAAGTCATAAAAGTTAAAACAAATAAAACAGGCCAAGTTCGTTTCGAGTCACGCGCATTGTTCTCACAAAGTTCTATTTTATACAAGAATGTATTAAACTATGTTGTTAAGACTTAACTTTGTGTTGAGAGAATAAAGATATCTTATTATTATTATTGTAGGGTTCCGTAGTTGCCCATCATAATAATCCGGATTAAAAACTTACACTACTACGTCTTACGACTAAAAACGGGTCTATATAGGACGATGGTATCTGAATGTTGCTGTGTGGCTGACGGAAAAGAATATTACTACCTCATTTCATCCCGTGGGGTCGTAGAAGTCGTCCCGAGAGAATATCTCCCAGAGGTTCAGCACGAGCGTCTCTCTGTATACTTTGACAATCATATTGCGATCGCCAACCCGTCTGTGAGGCGAGTATGTCATATGCCTCCAAAACACCACTGCGGAAATCTTTTGGGGAGGCCTTTGATCAGCAGTGTACGTCAATCGGTTTATATGATGATGATCTGAATGTCACCGTGTACCGTATGAAACAAATTGCGTTTAAAGTATTTATTAAAAGCTACTTCCTGCTTTTATATATATATTTTTTTGATCACATAGTTGGGAGGCCCCTTTTTTACGACTTTAATGACTTAAATATCTCGCGAAATATGCACTTGACCGAAAAAAGTCACTACAACTTTGATTGTATTTCTCAAGATTCACTACACCGAATGTGAAACAGGCGAAAACCAATGTACAACTTAATGGAGCTAGGTTGGACCCTGTCGAATCAACTGTGTTCTTGGGTATCACTATTGGCTCAAAGCTACAATGGAGCCCACAAATATAAAAACTGTCCGGCAAATTAAGTTCTGCAGCATATGCAGTGAAAACTATTAGACGGCTGACTGATGCTGACACAGCTAGAATGGTTTATTTCAGTTATTTTCATAGTGTAATGTCCTATGGAATTCTTCTCTGGGGTAGCTCTGTTGACATTAACACCATATTTGTATTGCAAAAAAGAGCTGTAAGAGCTATCTATAATCTTGGCCCGAGAGTGCCTCTAAGAGAAAAGTTCAAAGAGGTCAACATTCTAACTGTACCATCTCAGTATATATATGAAAACTTACTATGTGTGCATAAAAATATCGATTCCTTTTGTAAAAGGAGCGATACACATAATGTAAATACTAGATATAAGAATAATCTCATATTGCATACTACCCGTCTCCACAAAATAAGTAACTCTTTTATGGGGCAATGTATAAGATTCTATAACAAACTTCCCAATGATATTAGAGAATTGTCTACGAATAAGTTTAAAAGAATTATTAAAGCCAAATTGTGAAGCAGGGCGGGCATATTACAAAATTTCTGATTATTTAAGTGATAAAAGTGCTTGGGATTGAGTTGTTCTGAGTCAACACACATGATTATAATTAATCTTAAGTATATTTTATTTTAAAAAAAGGATTCCTACTGAGTTTTCTGGCAGTGTTTCTGAGTAGCTGCCACGTCATGCACTGCACGGTAGGATAAAAAAATATGACGATTCCACATAAATGTAAAATTTTTATGGAATAAATGAATTTGAATATTGAATCAAGCCAAAAAAGCTTTCTCAATTTATGAATACAGGACGACAGGAGTACTAATATTTTTTTTTATATTATATTTTACCGTTTTCCCCGCATGACTATTACGATCCATGCCAAATTATAGTTTTCTACTATTGCAGAGAGACAGACATGTCGAAACTTAGGTTTCTTGTTTACTACGGAACCCTAAAAAGCATCAAATGTAGCCTTAAAATAACATGCCTGTGCTGCGGAGAGCAGTTTTTCAGTCGACCCTTCTCTCGAGTCCTATCAAATTATTAGCGGGAACTGAAAAGTAAACATAGGTTTACGCACATACTACCGAGCAGGTGGCTTTTCTTGAGACTTGTGTCATGGCTGGAAGTCGTTCAGAGGGACGAATTGAACACATCAAATAAATATAACGTTAATTTCATGCCATTCCTGGTTTAATTACAGTTTGTGTATTTGAGAGAATCTGTAGAGCCCGAAAGAAAAGCAAAAATATGTGCACTCAACCAATAGATACTGCTCGCAGTTTAGAAGTTAGTGCTTTTTAATCTGTGCTTTAGAGTGAGCATGAGGACCGCAAAATCTACCGTTTCGTGTCGTGCAATTACAATAAAGGTGTCATGTTAGTTTCGATTAGGTATTTAACTGGTAAATACAACTATCATGTTTTGTATAGACACCATAGTCTTTTTACGTCAGAATTTCAATTGAGTATAATACCTAATAATATTTAGTATACAGATACCATACGATAGCCGTGTGGTTTCTGGCCCAGAAAGATAAACAGGGCCTTTGCGTATCATCCTGTGGGTGTCGTAAAAGGCGACTTAGAGAAACACCAGGTAGTCAGACAGCAACGCCTCGTGTGCACTAGCTATACACTATGAATACACTCAGGCTTTTAATTTCTTGATATAAATGTTTCAATAAATATATTGGGACAACTATCACTCTCCCATCAAACTATGGCAACCAGACAACTGATCAGGGATGTCATAATGCGTAAACATAGGTGCGAAGTTATAACTTCATAACACTGCCAACTTTCTGACACCGGCTTTTCTTGGCAAGATTTTTTTTCTAATATCTACCTATTTGAGTAATAAAGTTTTATAGTTGAACCCACAAACCAAGAAATTCTTACTGTAATAAAAAGAACGGCTAATGCCCAGGTCGCCCCTTTAATTCGGTAAAGCAGTAAAATCTTATTAGGCTAACAGTAAAAGTCTCGCTAAAATCGTTGTTATATTTACTAAAAATGTACTTATATTTATTTGTAATCCGATTAGAACGAAATTTTTATGAGACTATGTTGAAAGAAATATACTAAAAAGACGGGACTCATAAATAGGATTTAGTCGAATTGAAGACCTCCTTTTGTGTCGTGGATTAAAAATAGTCTTACCGACACCATGATAGTTCCCCATTTCATCGCTTACACAGATAAAGATCCAACATGGAGTTAATTCTGTGTTTTCATTCGTTATTCCTGAATAATATTCCATCATCATCATGTCAGCCAAAGTACGTCTATTGCTGGACAAAAGCCTCCCCAAAGAAAGGGGGGGGATATGCCATAATCGCCACTCTTGGCAGACGAGTTGGCGATCGCAGTTTAATGGTCATAGTTCACAACGCTGTTGCCCGTTCTCTTTTAGGTATTCCCTCGGTCGATTTCAACGCACCCCATGGGATTATATTCTATCCGTCACCATGCAACAGAATAATATTTAACTTATTAAAATATAAGGTCTCTAATTAATTCCGTTCAGGAGCTAGAGGCTCGTATAATACGGACTCGCGGACAGTTATTAAATTGTGTGGAACCCTATGTAGATACACAAATTCTGAAATTTCAATGATTGCTCAGCTGTGGGTGGGCTTAACGTAGGTAAGTGCGAAGTGATACAACCTACTTAACTATGTATATTTATTTATTGTCATCTAAGTAATTCAGTCAGTAGTTACTGACACACATTAAAGGCAGCAGTGGCGTAGGAACTATGGCCACGCATTAAAAGTTTGGCGGGATTATTTTTTTCTCAGCAATTATAACGCATTCGGAACTTATATTTATGGCTTTTAAGTTATGGCATCAAGCCTTACTTTGTGGAATCCATAACAATCAAAATACAAAATCAATATTTAGTGTTAATTCCGCAAATTGTCAGTTTAACCATGCCGGGGTGCAATTTGCACCGCTCTCCCGTCGAAAAAATATGCTGCATATGCATATTTTACAGAAAGACAATATAAAAAGCAAATTACATGCGCCAGTACGATACCCATATATACGATATATGGGTATTGTACTGGCGCATGTAATCCAGGCATGATTAAACTGACAATTGGCGGAATGAACACTACGTATTGATTTTGTATTTTGATTTATGCCTTTGTCATACTTTTGGTATAGATTTTGGATAGCATTCTATAATTGGTGTACATTTACAAGAGAAAAAGTACTCTTTTAATACCCAAATTTTATTTCTCAAGGTAAAGAGAACGATTAAGTCACAAAAATGCGTAATATATACACACATAAATCAAAACAAACTTCATTAAATTAAAACTGTTTTGGCGCGAACGACCCTTCGACATGAACAGATATGTTTGCTTGTATGCAGTCTAGCGCCCCGCTCATGCGTCTCAGTCGGTTTTTGTTATCAATGCGTCGCATAACACGATGGCTTTTTGCTTACGTTTTATAGATCAATGTCAATGCCGGTATACGATAGTTTCGAGTATACTCTTACTTTATAACTACCTTTATAGGTATATATATATATATATATATATAACTACCTCTGTTCGTCATATAATTGACACTGCATACTTTAATATTTCACAATCACAACTATCCCGAATAAATATGGGATATTAAATACATGATCGCACTAATACTATAAATATGAAAGGACGTAACTTGGATATTTGTCCCTTAATTACGCATAACGGTAAATGAGTTTGGATGTAATTTTGTGTCGGTACTTTGCATGTTGATGTGCTAATCTTTGTACAGTTTCTTATTAAGCTTCGTAACTTACGTCCACTACTTACGATGTTTCATCTTGTATAATATAGGAGATCTCACATTTTGTTCGAGAGAATTAAGATTAACTATATATAAATAAAATAATTCTGGCACGAATCACTTCTACCCTAGATGAAAACCAACCAAGAGAGCAGGCGGGTTTCCGCAGCAAATATTCAACAATGGACCATATACATGTTCTAAGGCAGGTTCTACAAAAATATAAAGAGTACAATAAGAAATACTATTTGGGATTTGTTGATTATAATAAGGCCTTCGACTCCTTAGAACATGAGTATATCTGGGAAGCACTACGTATACAGGGAATACATGGAAAGTACATACGTATACTCCGAAACGTATACTCCAAAAGTACAGCCCAAATCAGGCTTGAAACTACGGGTGAAGAATTTCGTATAGAGAGAGGCGTCCGGCAAGGCGACCCAATCTCTCCTAAGTTGTTTTCGGCGGCTCTGGAGATTATATTCAGGAATCTGCAATGGGATCACGAAGGCCTGAACATAAACGGTGAAAAACTAAACCACTTACGATTTGCAGATGACCTGATCTTATTTGCAGAATGTCCAAAAAATTTAGAAAAAATGTTGCAACAACTGTCAGATCAAAGTGCGAAAGCTGGACTTACAATGAACACGGCAAAAACAAAGATTATGACTAACTCTTCACAGACACATACCATCAGAGTCAACTCAGAGATAATAGAATATGTCGAAGAATACATATACCTAGGACAACTCATAGCGGCTAAAGACACCATGTACAAAGAGATCGAAAGACGGATAGCCAATACATGGAAGAGATATTGGTCACTCAGCGAAGTCATGAAAAACAAGGACATGCCTATCAAAGAGAAAAGAAAAGTGTATAATATGTGCATTTTACCATGTTTAACTTATGGTTGCCAAACATGGGCATTGACTGATACCTTAATAAACAAAATAAAGGTATGTCAAAACGGAATGGAGAGAAGCGTAATGGGCGTCAAGAGGAAAGATAGAATAAGACTAGAAAAAATTAAAAATACAACTAAATTTAAGGATGCAAAAAACACATGTAAAACTTTAAAATGGCGATGGACTGGACATATGATTAGAGATACGAATGGAAAATGGACAAAAACCATAACAGAATGGTATCCCAGGGATGGGAAGAGAAGTAAAGGGCGTCAAACAAAAAGATGGGAAGATGACCTCAAAAAGGTAGCGGGTTCAGAGTGGACGAGAACAGCGAGAGACAGACAGAAATGGAAAGCTTTAGAGGAGGCCTTTGTCGGAAGACAAGCTGTGCAGTGAAACCGATCGAATAAAAATATGTAAATTTATTGTTTTATGGAACAGCAATAAAGGCTTATTTTATTTATTTTATTTTTTTATATATAAATAAAATCCTTCTTATTTCCTAGTTGACATTCATATTTGTCTCCAATAAAAAACTGCAGACCTAAATTCCCGATTATGCGGCGTAATATAAGTAGTGGACATAAGTCAAGGAGTTTATATTGACTTTGAAACTGAAAATGTGCAGCACATCGACGGGTAAAATACACCTTTATAAATAAAACAATACAAAAAACAAAAATCTTAAGTGTCCATACAAGAATATCGATTAGCTAATGTTATTGTATGGGGCACAATTTACTTTTTTTTATATTTCATTTTCATATTTTCATTAGTTTACTGTAAAAGTCGCCACATTTTATTCGAGAAGTATAAAATTGAAGAAAGTTTTCCTTAGTTCATATAAACTACCGGCCCCTAATATTAGGTGCCGGTTAAATTGGATATTACCAAGTTAATTACATAATAAATAATATGATACTCGCTATATTTTAGTCGGAACAATTTCATTCCTTCTTCATCTTCCATGTTCACACTAGTCTAGAAAAAAATTGAGATCTCGAATAAAAAATAAAGATAACCTAGTTAAACACCTAGTAATAAGTAACTTGAACTGAAATAGGTATTAAGAATTTGTTATCAGTAAGCACTGCTGTAAGAACATAGTATATAGAAGTCTTATCAAAACAATAATCCGAAAACAACGTTTTTACAGTTTGTCTGGCCTTGAATTAACTTGTTATTGCGATCTGTTGCATTGTTTGTTCCAACTAATGATTCTGAATATATATTTAAGTAAATAAGGTAAAAAAATGTGACCGTCACGTGTCGTTACAGATGGCAGATGTGAAACATAGAAATGTATAATTACGTGAAATGCGTGTACATGTTTTGAAAAAATTACAACAGACTTCAACTCTTCTTTATCACAGCCGATTTGAAAATCACACTAATATTATAAATGCGAAAGTTTGTGAGTGTGTGACTGTGTATGTTTGTTACTTCTTCACGTCTTAACGGCTTGAGCGATTTTAATAAATTTGGTATGGAGTTAGCTGCCACCCTGGATTAACACATAGGCTATAATTTATAAAGTTTAACGCGGGTAATACCGCGGGGCACAGCTAGTAAGTTATATGGGGCTATATCGAAAGCATAAGGAATGCTTTCATCTTTCATCGAAAATAAATCAAGTGGAATCATTATCAAAACAATACAACATTCAAAAACATACATATATGTATAGTCGAATTCATAACCAAATTTTGAAGTCGGGTAAAAATTATTAATAATGAAAAAAGTTACTATTATTGTAAATAAAATCTTTTTAAAAACGAACGCCGACTTTAATAGTTGTCTGGTTGGCCTAAAACACCCTCTGCATAGTGTGGCCCCAAGATATTATATAAAACAAATAAAGGTGGGAGGTAGTATGAAATAAGAGGGAAATCGAGCCTTATAAAACGAGATAATTGTTACTAGAAAAGCCAGCTTCAAGAGTCCTATAAAGTCAGCCAGTTCTACTTCAATTCAATAGCAGGAATCGCAAGCGTTTAAACGCAGGAAGTTGTTCCTAGTTGCTAAAAGATCTATGTAATAAGCTAGTCCAGATATTGGTTTAAGCAAGGTTCTTTTTTTGCGAAAAAAATTGTCATGACGCTCTCTTTTTTATACCGAAATCAGATTTTACGACGTAAGAGACGGTCTTTAATGCTCTGAGGTCTTACCCCTGCGCACCACTAGAAGTTTCGCATCTAAAGTAATTTACGTTTGCCTATACTCTTTTCAAGGCCAGTATGTATTTAGCAATGAACTTCAGTTCTCTTCTGGGAGTCATTTTGGGTTCGCAGCCAAGAGGAACATTGATTTAATAAATATGTACAGCGTCGCTGCTTATGTAGCTCATATAACTGAATCCCGAGTAATGTGATAGAAGAATAACCGTAATATATATCACTTGATAAAGGAAGGTGTAACTCATGTAGTATATGTATGTTATACATGATAACTTCGTTGTTTTAAGTTTGTCTTAAATTTACCCGACCATGATATTTTTGTATAATTTCACCGTGTTTACACATTCTATGGTTATTTTTATTCACTATATATTGTGCCGTTAAGGCGAAAGTCGCATTAAACTATATTAAATACAGATGACAATGGTTTGGTATATATGGATTTATTTCCGTTATCGACTGTACCTATATCGCGTTTAAGTAAGTATGAACTTTGTCTAAATAATGATCCCAAGGATGATAGATATAGCTATAAGTATCTCTACTGTTATCTGTTCCATGAAATCTGTTAAATATTTATCAACTTGTGGAGTCCATATCTTATTATCTTTCATGAAATATGCCAAAACAAAACTCATTTAAATGCCATATCAAATAGGTGGTTACGTAAACTATAAGTATGAGGACTTGGTTGTGGACCATAAAATACCCAATGTTGTTTTATTAAAGCGGGATAGAGAGGCGGAATCTTGAAAGAATGCGTGACTAATAATGAAAATACGCATTAAAATCATGAACATTTAATGGTATTAATTAATTGCACATTCCAACATTCCTTCGTTTACTACATTAGTCATGTTTAAAAAATGTAACTACGATAAAGTATTAATTTGAAAATATAAACAACATAACTGCTCGCACTGACCTCGTCAGCGTGGATTGCTTTCAATCTTCTCCTATTCAACCCCTAAGTGTGTTGAGCAGCGCAGCAGTAACACACTTAGGAGTAGAATTTAAAAAACTACGAAGTACGAAAGAACTCTTAGTTTCAATTTTACTTTTCACTGAACAGCTTTAGAAGTTTAGAACTAACGATCTTCCCGTATAATCATGTAATGCTTACTTCACCAATTTACGATGAATAAATTGAAAAACGCTGATATACACTGTGCATATAAATGTACGAGACAAGTAGTTACAAACCACTTAGCGGTAAACATCACAAGAGTACTTATAAAAACTATGTACAGATGCCAGCACATCAAGTTACCACAATCTGTCAAATTTCCCCGATTGAAAGTGAACCTTATGCTTATGTGATAAAGTTGAAAATCTAAAAATAAAATTGGACAAATTGGGGTAGCTGGATGTGCTAGCATCTGTACCTAAATAATAAGTTAACCTAAAACTCCATTACGCACATTTATACTGACAAATACAAACAACAAAATCTGCTGTAATTCAATAAAAAAAACTAAACAACAAAACAGAACGCTTGTTTTCACTTCCGTCTTCCTTCGATTTTTTAGTATTGATAAATATAATAAAATTATATACGTCCCCGGAAAATGAACCTGACAAGATGACCGAAGCACATTTATAAGTAAATATAGGTGCCTCCATGATTTCTTGAGCTTGAGTGTATATTTTTTGGAGAAAATTAGTTAATTTGATTCTCAGCCGCGCAGTTTATTTTTAATTTACTTATTAATGTCCAATGTAAGTCTCGGCACCAAAAATTTTCCTTCTCTCCTTTCGATTCCATATTGCCAATGACCTTAATGATGATGATTTTATTTACAATTATTCATTTCAACAATAATGTTATTGTTAGCAACAGTCAAATTACATAATAATAACAAACAGTATTATTTACTTATGATGACGTGCTCTACTGCAATAACCATTACTATATCGACAAATTACCTTAATATAGTTATAATAGGAAATAAAGACTTAGTGCATTTAATACAATGCACACTGCACTGTATTGTGTGCAAACAATCTTCAACTCCGCAGTAGTAAAGTTTTTACGTTAGTGCGTTATTCAATGGGGGGTGGGGTGCAATGTTTTGGGTCCGGAGCCAAGCACGCGCCGCCGCACTGCTCGCGGTCTGATCGATCGTGCTGCGCTGCGCTGTTCTATCTATTATTTATTACCAAAAATATGGCGGTGTGGTGCGCCACTCGGTAGGAGGTCAACGAACTCGCTTACATGACGACGCGACGCGTAAACAACAAATGCAGCGCGGGAAATTAGAGTAGGAAGCATATCGTGTGCAGTGCAGGACCTTGGCGTGACCATTCCTTTTTTTTTCAGAATTTTCGCGCCTATTTTATTTGATTAGAATAATACCCACTGCTGTTGTATTATGTATTTCTAAAATGCGCGCGGCTCTGCATCCGTTTTAGTAATAATGTAATATGAACTTCACAAATGAATAAAAAGCAGGACTTTTGTTTAAAATTTAGAATTCTGTTATTAGTATAGAAATTATATGCTAAGGGAAGGAGTAATTTACTATCTACCAGTGGCGACGGGTATCAGTATTTCACTTTTTAAATCTAGATGTGAAATAATAGTAAATTAATGAAAAATACCCGTATAAGTAATTTAAATTCTGAGTGGCTTGGTGCATTGCAGGGTACAATAAGCTGTCGGCCCCCTCTGTGTTTAATAGACAACTGACGTTAAGCCATATCAGACGGCTAATCGGCGGCTTAATAAACTGTTACACTAGGTTTACTACAGCGCATACGAATAAACAAAAAGAAAGCGTCCATAAAATTCAAACATTTATGATAAAAATTCAGTACAATACAGACTAACCAATGCTTCACTAATTCTGAGTTAGTCGCCCGTGACGAGAGCAAAGCTTCTGCTTACAACGTTGTGCGTTCGGGGCCAGATTTTTCTGAACTAAAATAATAAAGAGAACAAATTTATTTTTTATGTTTTTTGTTGCAACTGATTTTACCTTGTAATATTTTATAATGGCAATGCAAATCGTAAATCTAATCTCAAAAATGGGAAACCTATCCGGGGTATCTTTCGTAGCTTAACGCCAAGCGCTTATGGCGTTAATCTACGAAAGAAACACACTGGCAGATCAAATTCCTTGCCAATATTATATTTTGGAATATAATAGTTTGGAAGGTTTTTCCATTATGATATGATCCTTCACGTGCAGGAGAGAACATTTCAGTCGGCTATGTTTCTAAAAACACAAATTTGGAAATCCTAAATTTGGTGGAATCAAAATTATTTGAGAACCCTATTAAAATTACGATAATGTATCCAACCATATCAAAATTTGCGTACGAAAGTCATTATTTGACGTCAAGTACTTATTCATCAACCTGCGCTGATCACTAGTGTCTAAATATACGAGTATTTGTTTCGCGCAGATTCCGCTTCTATAGATACTTATGCACTTATTCCAAGAAGATTTGTCTCAGTTTTATAATACTGTCAGTAAATTAATTAGAATTAACCAACTTGAGTGTGTTTTGTGTACAAATATTCCATACGGAACTTGGCTCACGTATGTTTAAATTTTATAATTTTAAGGTCACAGATTAGAGCATGTTTATCATGTTCTAATGGAGTGCGTCTAAAATGAGACTGAGAGGAAACAACTTATTAAAACCTGCCTTTGACAAAAGAAGTGAAGCAAGAATGCTCTATAATAATGTTTTGTTTTGGTAAATAGACATCAATTGGTATTATGTAATGTACTTACATCTTTAACAAAATTGCTATAGGATTGGCATCATCATAAGTTTTTAAGAGATTTTCATCATGATCACTTGATCATGATGAAAATCTCTTAAGTAAACAGTTATTGACGTAGGTAGTCGGTTTTGAACTACCATTTCGCTAAAGCCATGGGGGCAACACTTGTTGCCCTCATGGCGTATGCGTAGCCTAAATAGCAAATGACAACATGGCATCATTCGCTCTAACCCAGGACTGCAATCTAACATAATAATGCTATTACTTGGATCGTAGTTTGTAATGTGAAAGTGCTTCGCTCGTCGAACTGTTCATAGAGACATTGTAACGTATAACGGTAACAATTACTTAAATAATAATTATTAGAACCCTCACCCTTGCCTCCGTCCTTATAATTGTATTTTAGTCTCAGATCAATGTTGATTGGTTATTATATTTTTTGGCTAATCGTTATCTCACCTTGTTATGCCAATAAGCCTATTTTGGTAGAAGCGTCAGTCGTGATACCGCCGACAGCCAGGCGCCAGCCGGCGTCACGCGCGATAATATCGCGGCTCGCGGCCGCGACCACGGCTACCGGATGTGAAAAATGAGCCTTAGCGAAAACTAACCTAACTGTCAAAAACCCACTACTTACTCCGATTAGATAAAGTGCTTTTGAATGGTACATACGTAGTCGATTTTTATGAAGCACTACCTGTACGCTGTACCCGGCATGTTTTACAAAGCCACTATGTAATGTATGTAATGTTATGTATCGAGTATAACATTCTCACAGAATCAAATAGATCAGAACTGTTAATTGATAGGACGAGACCTGACTATATGAGATCAATTGTGTACAAGAATAAGTATATACTACCAAAGGCTAATAACTTGTACGGAGAAAGAGTTGACGAATACTTAGTCGCTGTCTTCTTAAATAAACTGCCTCAAAATTTGCAAACCATGTATAAAAAAAACGGAAAGTACTTCAAATGTAAATTAAAAAGACACTACATCTACTGATAGATAAAACTCATTTTTTTTAATAAATTTTTTTATTAAAAGTTAATTAACGCCCATTAATTAACGCTCATTGGTGCCCAGATAGACCCTGAGAGGTCTTCGTGGTACTAATTTGAACTTCTCCGTGTATATATGAGTACAATGAAAACAATAAAAAAATACTTTAATTATTTTTCGCGGTTGCCAAAGTGTCAACACAATCTATATAAATAAAAAGAGAAGTCCTGACTGACTGACTGACTCATCAACGCCCAGTCTAAACCCTTGGACTTAGAAAACTGAAATTGTGCATAAATGTTTTCTTTATAATGCAGACAAGGAATAAGGAAGGATTTTTGGAAAGTCCCCCCCTAAGGGGGTAAAACGGGGGTGCAAAGTTAGTATGAAACTTGGCCGTTTTTTAAGTTAAGGGCATGGAAATTGGTAATTGGTCTTTCAGTTCAAAATAAAAAATCACGTGTTTCAGGATTTTTATAAAATCTCAGCCCCAAGGGAGAAAAATAGGGGATGTAAGTTTGTATCAAAAATGCGACATTTTTGAAGTTAAACCCATGAAAATTGGTATTTGGCCTTTCAGTTAAAAATAAAAAATATATATTTCAGGATTTTTGAAAATTCCACCCCAAAGGGTATAAAATAAGGGATGTTAGTTTGTATGAAAAATGCGATATTTTTGAAGTTAAACGCATGAAAATTAGTACTTGGCCTTCCTGTTAAAAAACTTAAAACATTGATTTCAGGATTTTAGGAAATTCCACCCCCAAGGGCGTAAAATAGGGTTAAGTTTATACTGACTGACATCAATTATCAACGGACAGTCTAAACGGCTGGAGTTAGAGACATGAAATTTTGACAGTAGGTACCTTTTATGACGTAGGCATCCACTAAAGAACGGTTTTTGAAAATACCACCCCTAAGGGAGTTAAATAAGGGATGACATATTTTATGAAAATTGGTAATTTTTTATGTTAAAGGCTTTGGTATTTGGCCTTGCAATTAAAAATTAAAATATATATTCTAGGATTTTTTAAAATTCCACCCCCAAGGGCGTAAAATAATGTAAGTTTGTATGAAAAATGTGAGTTTAAGTTAAATGCATGAAAATTGCTATTTGGCATTTCAGTTAAAAATAAATTCCACCCTTTAGGACGACTAAAATAGGGGATATAAGTTTGTATGAAAATCTGTTTTTTTTTTGGAGTTATACGCCAAAAATTGGTATTTGGTTTTTCAGTTAAAAATAAAGCAGTAAGTACATGTTTTTAAGTCAAAATTCAGGGAATAATTTGTTGTTAAAAAAAGTAATCTAAAACTGATTCAATTGATCGTCACCATCAATTTACGCCAACTCGAATTTATCTAAAATTCGAGTTAGCGCAGTATAAATTGTGGGTGTCGAGATGATCGCACCCAAACAATATTTTAGATAGTTAGGTTTTCTTAAATTTTGAAAGTTATATTATTTAGATTAAGCTAGCAGTAAGTAGTTACATAGGTCATCATTCAAATTTGTCGCGGACGAAGTCACGGGCACCAGCTAGTGAATCAATAAATTAGTAACGTGCAAAAGACAAATATTCATTTTTATTTTTGGCTAGGGATAATCTCAATTAAACTAGAAATTGGCCAAATAGTAATTAATTGTTAAAGTCCATTCTGCAAGTCCAGCTAAAATCCTGACCAGCCTCAAAAACTGACCTCCCTGATGCAGGCAACCAGGTTTATATCAGTCATGCTTGTGTCATACAAAACCCATGTAGGCATTATTTTATTTAGGTAATATTAAGTTTTACTGCTTCTGTGGTTTATTGGTAGCTAGTTCAAGCATAATTAATTGGTTTGGATTAAATAACAGGTTCAGGTCATTTTTCTGACAAGATTCATTAACAACCCATAATCTGGCTGGCGGTAATGCTGTTAGTCCAACGCTTGTCGAATTGGAAAAGAGTGTGCACAACTATAATTGCCCCATTACTCGAGCACCATTATACCCAATATTTAGGTGGTTAGTCTTCGTTGAGATTGACCACCTTAGCCGATAATCAGTCAGGACACAATTAGTTGTGGTGCAGTAGAATAAATAGATATTTGTATATCTGACATACATTCTAACAACAGACTCATCGCGATAACCTGAACCTAAATAATAGTATCTAGTTACTACAAATATGCTGTCTATACATTTTACTGCATCGTTGGGTTAGTCTAGTAGACTTTAGACCATCAGATCAGCAGATAACCACGTTGCTATCAACGTGGTTATCTGCTGATCTGATGTTCCTGTGTTGAACTAAAGCGTCACTGGATTTTTTTTTTCACCAACTTTAGGAAATGGACCACTTAAAGCTGTCAATTGGTGTTCCATCGGATATTACATTAGGATATTATAAATTATAATGCACCAGACAGATCTTTTTTTTTATTTAAGACTATTAATGTAAGGAAACATCTACCTCAATTTGTTATTATTTTTATTTTAAATCTTTTAACCCTTTATAAGGCTGTAGGTATATTGCTAATTTATTGGTTTTGAACTTTATTACATACTAATAGAGTTCAAAATATGGTGGGAACTATATCCCCACTGACCGGGAAAGGGAGTACCCCGCGACACAGGGATTCATAGGCCCAAAGCAGGCGTTGTATGAAAAGAAATGTTACACTTTGATATAGATAGCGTCTTTATTTTGAAGTTACTAAGTACGGTTTCCGTAGTGCAAGTAAGTGTATCCAAAGACGTGACGATGCCTTCCGAGTTCTTGTCCCACCAACGAGGCGACGACGACAGGAGAGACACGACACGTCACGACCGTCGTCGCCGCGTTGTTTGCACGCCATGCCACTATTATTTGCATAGCCTAGGAACGACCGCTGTTTATGGTAACGATGTATAACATTTGAAATTAAAATGTTCTACGGGTGTATACAAATTACGTGCTTACTACATAGTTAAAGTCAAACAGTCCCAATGCTTGGACGATAGCATAATAGCTTGCTATTGCCCTGCTATAGTGTAATAAATATAATTATGGTTAAGTTCAATTTGTTAGCGAAACTGGCAGGGATGCCCTCGCAGTAAAATTATTCACACATACTTCCATTGACTTAAATAAAAGAAAAGCTGCTCCGTTTGACTGTTTGCGTTGTGTCAACTTGTGTATGTTCCGTGATGTTTGTGAGCATATACATGAAAATTATAACTCCATATAATTTTTATAAATTAAATAATGAACGTTGTAGAATGTAATTTTTACCATCCTTGTAACCATGTTTCTAGCAAATAACCTATTATTTCTTTCTTTCTTCGCTGATTTTTAATTTGATTAAACTAGGCTACAATTTCTTTTTTTTTAATTGCACGTGTGGCGCAGTGGCTAAGACATTCGCCACGCTGCTTCTTGTCGCGGGTTTGAGTCCCGCGCCGAGCAACAATTGGTGTGACCCATAAACAGTTGTTCCGAGTCTGGGTGTAATTTGTGTCCGTCTATTATATGTTTGTAAAGTACCCCGCGACACAGGGGTCCCTTCCCGATTCCCTAGCGCGGGCGTTGTCTTTTATAAAAAGAAATACTAGTATTTATATTTTGACGACTAACGTAATCACAAATTTGGCAGAGCCTGTACTATGGCAATCAGACAACTGATTAATATTCTTTTATACTTCTCAATTCATATATATTATAGATAATTTACACAGAACAAATAATCGTGATCATCACACAAAGAATTGTCAATTAAACCCACATATCAAAAGTCGTGTCTATCTTTCGCATAACTTTTGTTTACATTTTGAATTAATGTTGCCGATTATTGGAAAAAAGTAAAATGTGTTTTGCTCATTCTGCCTATCCAGTCTTTATGTTAGATATTGTATATAATTTTAAACAAGAACTACCTGCCCTTAAACCTTGCGGAACATCAGTGTGGCAGTTGTAACTCATAAGCCCTAGTGACGCATTCACTGTACCTCTCCCAAGGAATATCAGTGCACGTTACAGTATTTAAATTCATAAAATTTATAGAATTTAATAATTGCGGTTTATATTATTTATTATACAATACCTACCTAACGTGTTTCTTTTAATTAATATTTTCCTGTTACGGGCGTGTCGTGGGAATAACGATGGCTCCCACGCTAATTATCGCGGTCTTTATGCCTCTCGGGCGGAGTCTGCGAGCCGACTCTTGATCAATGAAAATATTTATCAATGAAACTACTATGTTGTAGGTATATACGTACAAAGGCTAGCAATTTGCAAGCGTTATTAAACGCTATGCGTGATAATGATTTATTATCTATCGCGTTTGACGTTTCAAGTGCGAAAATTGATTATATTATATGTAGGTATATAACTGTTGCACATAGCAGGATGGGTCATTATGATAATATCCTCTTATTGATTTCTTAAACCGAAACTTCATTGGATTCGTTTTTGTTGAAGAGTGAACGTGAGTGGACTGCTACGCTCGTGTCAGTAACACTGAATCTTGTATACTCACTCGGCTCCAGTCGTTATCATTCATTTTGACTTTTGGTCAAGAAGCTAAAAACGGGACGGGAGTAAGCACTACTAACTAACCACTGAAATTTATTTCTTGCCAATCATGAAACCAAAGTGTTTTGTCATTGGCAAGAAATAAATTTCAGTGTTTAGTTCCATCAGGGAATCGAACCCGGGACCTCAATATCGTCGATTGAACACGTTGTAGACGTAGAGTTGTTCATCTTAACAGAGACTAGCCAACTAGAACATTTTATAGTGCAGGAGCGCGTGCGCAAAGACAGGACTCTCACACGCACTCACTATTTTGCCTCGCACTTATATTCCGATGGGACAACTATCCGAAACGACCGTTCAGGCACAAGACCTACAGCTTTACGTGTTGCCCGAGGCACGGGGGTATGACAACGACAACTACCAGTCATGGTTGCTACGTGGTGATATTTCTTTTGGCTAGAAAACTGACTAAACTATTACCCGTGCTGTGCTGTGTTGCTGAAGGGAAAGAATAGAGGCGGCGGCGTAGAAGACGACCTGCAGTAACTTCTCTCTGTGTACTATGACCATCATACTGCGAACGCTAACCCGTTTGACCAGCGTGGTGAAAATGGTATATCTCTCCAATTAGCCCTGTCCAGCCGTGGACGTCATTCGGCCGATATCATGAATATAACCCTTTTAACGTCGACACCGTGTTTGAACCCAGTACCTTATTAACGGGAACTCGCTGTCGCTAGACCAAAGTAGTCAAAGCCGCAAAATTAATTAAGTAGTCGCGTGATTATGCCTACATAGCTACATTACTTAATTATAATAACGAATGTGTATTTACCTCAATTTCATTAGGTGGGAATGTTTGTTAGCTTAAATTATTGTGGTGTGAACCAATTTTACTTATTTTTTGAAACAATGTTGTTGGGTAAAAACTACGTTGAAATTATTGGGAATATGCACCTCCGCTTTACAGAAGACATTATTTAATATTAGCTTTAATGTTGTGTTTCTGCGTGTGAGTAAGGTCGCCAGAGCTCATTGGCGTTGGGGGAAGGGTCAGCAACACTTGTTTGCTGACTCTTACAGGCCGGCAACGCACCCGTGACACCTGTTGCGAGTGTCCATGGGCGGCGGTGATCACTTACCATCAGGTGACCCGCTTGCTCGTTTGTCGTCCTATGACATTAAAAAAAACAGTTGGCTTAAAATGGTCTCCAAAAGTTAGCACAATTGAACCTGTGTTATCCAGATACACCCCCAATACTTTGCCAATTGCTACTTAAATAAAATAGTTGTAAAACTAACATAAATAGTGAACGTAATTTAAGGAGCGAAATTTGTCTATTAAACATAAACATGCAAAGTATACTAAAAACCAGCTAATCCATTTTGTAGGGTGTTAAAAAACGGTTTTCTTATTCAACAAAGTGGTTTAGCTTAATCAGTTCAGTATCATAATATAATTATAATAATAAAACATCCTGGGACATTATTTACATATGGCCATCTGATCCCGAACTAAGCAGAGCTTGTACTATGGAAACCAGATAACTGATGTACTCCATATACTACTTTTCCTTTTGTAAATACATACTTATATAGATAAATTACACCCAGACTCAGGAGAAACAGACATGTTCATTCACACAAATATCTGTCCTGAGTTATCGAACCCACGACCTCGGGCGTGGAAAGCAAGCTACTATTTATGTTACATCTTGTATGCTAAACTGCATGATAAAATGCCTCCTCTGATGAAATTCGGTCGAACAACCCGTGTCTACATATGTTAACGTGGTTCGGGTTATTTAATTTATACACGGGTTGTTTGTTGTGTATTTACTACATGGGTTCAGCCCCGCTCGATTCTAGTCCGAGGAAGTAAGAAGCAGAATCTGTTAATAATAATAATTATATCTTTATTTACATATTATTATTGATGAAATGGAAAACCTCTCGGTATCGATTTATTTCTGGCAAATAAATGTATTCTATTCTATCGCTTAGTAATTACCTAAGATCCAAAATTCACCACGCGACTATAAAGCCCGCGCTTTTCGGCATATTAGAGGATAAATATTATTGTACACAGTTTCGAAAAGCTTCGGTCATATTTTGTGATTAATATTCTAAAATATTCAAATTTTCACTTTAATATTGTTTGTACTCATCAAAATTAAGGGAACAACATTTTATCTCACTAATTATATTTATTTATTAAGAGATCGCACTTTTGACCATTAAGGTTATATTGTCAAAGACTATAGACATTAAAGACAAATAATATTAAGTCTCAGTTTTGACACTAGGTTTGACCACTCTTCTCATTTGTCAATGTCTCAAAAGCATAGTAGTGTGTGTGTTTTTATTTATTAAAATAATTTACTTTTAATGCCTATTATTCAAAAATATTAGCTTTTTGCACTCCTTCTTCATATGAAAACTGTTCTAAATTTTTCCTCCGTCCGCGCATTTCTTGTAAAAGTGGAAATTATTTTTTACTTCGCGTTTTAATATTATGATTATAAAAAATGCATAATGGAATTTTTTTTAATGAAGTTTTTTTCTGCGAACGCTATTAAATACCCAAAGGCGGAATATTACACTTAAACTAAAAAAAAACAATTGAAATAAATAACATTATATGATAAATGTACCTTAAGGCGACGAGCTGATTAACAAAAATAACTACAAACTAAGTATCTACGCCGGAGGCTTTGGGGTTCGAACCTCTACTCTGGGCGGTTACTGACGGAGAGAGGGAGAGTTTTATTGCTTTTTAGGGACGTGTTGTACAACTGTAGCTCTACTTTAATATGCGAAGAGGCGGGCTTCGGAGAGGAGAGGGCATTTCATCGATAAGAATGCAAACAAAGACTTCTTACTTTATGATATCTTACGATTTCTTACTATATGATTTTCTAATTTTATTAAACCCTCAAACACATTAGAATATGCATTTAGATTATTTTAGTTCGAAAATAAAGGACTTAATCTGTTAATCTGTTTTTAAAAGCCGTTTTTGATATGATTTTCTCTGTTGTAAAAGTTTATAAATCCTCTAAAACTAAGACTATATAAAAAGAAATCCAATATTTTTTTTCATAAACATAATGTTTATTTGATACCGACCATATCGTCAGTGCCTCGCCTTAATCGTTTCCATGTTCATTGATTAAAAACATGTTTTCCTGTTTTGTAACATAACAATAGTCTATTGCGTAAGTATGGGGAAATAGTAACATAAATAAATTTGTTTATCGTTCCAGCTCGGGTCATGTGGTCAGCGGGGCAGGGTCGCGGCGCGGCGTGATGCGGCGCGCACGCTGTGGGCTGGCCTGGCCGGTGGCGGCGTGCGCGCTGCTGCTGGCATGCGCGCACGCTGAAACCACTGCCAAGCGAACCACAGAACAAATCGCGGAAGGAAGTAAGTACCCTAATTATTTAAATCAGTACGTTAACACTAAATTGCATCGCTCTCGTATTGCTATGAGGCTAAATTGAGATAAAAACTACCCTTTTTTATTTTGGAATCTGGGGGTTGGCCAATTTTAGTATTGCCGACAAAGTGGTAATGCTGCTGGTTTTTCTGGCCACACTACCTTTTGATTCTAATGCGCAACTTTAAATGGACTGCGTTTATATTAGTAGTTTAGAGTTTTAAACACATTCTCACATTTAATATTTCGTTGTTTATTTAATTTCTTGTAGAAGTAGAAGATATAGTTTGACGGGTGTGTTGGTATGGTCGTTAGTGACACTAACTGCTAAGCCAGACGACGTGTATTCGATCTCCATACATGTATATTTAGTAAATTTATAAGTGGGAACTATCCCATAGTAAAGGTTCGGCCAAGTTTAGGTACAGTTATTATTTTATAAGCTGGAGGTATAAAGGCAGGCTTCTTTTTAAGCAAAATCAAACCATAGTAATCATTTAGGCACACGACGAAGTTAACTAGGTACCTGGGCAGGCGGACTAATAAATACCATTTCGAAGCGATTGACGGTCCCCGTTTATCATGTCGAATGAAAGCGAAGACCTGTGGCTGATAAGCGTATCAAACAGCTGTGACCTGCGTGCCACACTTGTGCTTACTCATACATATAAGCATGCAATTAATATCTTCAATTAATCAATAGGTAACAGTTCATTTGTATTTCCATGGCCAATTTGTGTTTACCCATCTATAATTATATACTTAAATGTACTTAATGATTAAGTACATGGACGACTGAGCTCAGTACGTCTCGCGATTATAATATGCGAAAACTAATTTTCCCACACTTAACGTTTGGGTAGATCCAATTTTTATACTTTAAGCGTTTCGATGGCAAACTCATTAAATTTTTGTGGCCCAGAACGTGGCCACACTGATTGCCATCCTTGTAGCATTTCTAAGATCCTGCCATGAACATGTGGCAGGGCAGGCTGGGCACGCTGTTAGATGGGCCATGAATTTGACCGATGCTCAGTGAACGCAAATAAACATGGAAGCATTACTTCAAGGAAACTAAGCGCAAATTTTGACCCAATATCCCAATCAAACTGACACAACGGAATACCGTCTCTGATTGGCCAAAATATTACCGCTCAGATACACCTTTTAAAAGTAAACTTTATGACGTCATGTTCGGGTCTAAATTACCATGTTCATGACATTCGCCGAGGGATGTTTTATGCTATAAAGAGCAACGAAAATAATTCACCGTAACATTTATATTATTAAAATAATAAAGAATTATGATAAAATATACAGTATCTTGAACTTTACGGCAAGAGTTTTTCTAAGGTCTTTAAATAGAGCAGTATTTGGCGAGTAATGGGTTTATTTGCTATGATAATAGGTAAATAAAACAAATTTGTGACCAATTATTCACTAATTATTATTTACAATTTCCGTAGGTATACATAACACTTAAGTACTACTTTTTAGGCCCCCCTTCACTTCTTTATCCATCCGTCCGTCTGTCTGTCAATATCATTTATCTTGAAAACGCGTGGACGAATCGACTTTAAATTATAGGTGATCTAGATACGCAGGGTTACTTGTAAAATACCAACAACCTCGCAGGACTAGGAAGGTAACACCATAAGCAACAACTTACTTTACGGGCATCGCAAAGATTACGCAAGCCGCCTGGTTACATATTATTTACGATGCACGTAGAATTATAAACATTCAAGTGGTAAATTAATAAATATAGACTTTTTACAAAAAAAAAATACAAATTATCAAAAGTTGTAAAATAAACGTTGTTGCTTATGGTTTTCTCCTGTGAGGTAATTGGTGCTTTACAAGTTACCCTGTAAATATATAAATAAAATTGAATTTTATTAATTTCCAAACGAACCGTTTTCGTCCATAGTTCTCTTCGCTTTAGATCGAGTGGAAATTTGAAGAATCCAAGCTGTTTTAATACCACTATTACCATTCTTTGTGCATACCCTAAAGATGCTGAGTATTTTATCTAAGATTAAAATAATTGTAATAAATAAAAAAAAATCGTCATAATTTTTGTGTAGATAAATAAATTGATTTGGAAATTAAACACGCTGAAACTAATAACTGACAGACGACCGCCGCGCCATTGATGCCTGTAGTGCGCAAACTCGGTCCCACTCGGTCCGCGGCACAATTTTTAAGCCCCGCCTACCGCGGCACAATCTGCGTTGGGTCATTTTCGCGAGCTAGGAATGCTTCCATGTTTATTTGCGTTCACTGCTGATGCTCCACAAATACAGTCCATTTTGGGGCTACTTGACAGTCCCCACCTGTCATTTCTTACTTATTTGTCATCATTTCTTACATTTATGACTTATTTTTATACTATTCTGTCAATTTCACGAATATCGTTATAACCATATTCAGAACTTGATTACATAATAACAAAGCATATGTTTTAAAACACTGCTACGTGTTGTAGTAATAGGGGGAAGCACTTTCTATAGCCACAATTCTCATATATGGACTTGTATAATAATAAGAGGATTGTGGTTTCATCCAGTTTCCTATATTGCGTGCTACCGGAAAGAGCCTTACTTCTGCTAGTACCTCAGCGCCCTCAATAGCGGGTTCAATCCCCGTATGGGATAACTTGTACTTGTCTTGTTTGTGTCCTTTGTGTCCGTAAATTGCAACTAGTGGTTAGTGACCCTGACCGCTAAGCCAGAGGTCGTGCGTTGGTTTGCCACCCGGGACAAGTCTTTGTGTGGTGAACACGATTATTTGTTCTGGAATGACTGTGATTTATCTATAACTAGCCATTCCCCGCGGTTTTACCCGCGTTAATCTTTATAAATTATAGCCTATGTGTTAGTCCAGGGTGTCAGTAATATCCATACCAAATTTTATTAAAATCGCTCCAGCCGTTTAGACATGAAGAAGTAACAAACTTTCGCCTTTATAATATTAGTCTATACCTAATATGTATAGGTAGGTACCCATTTAGAAATATATAAGTAGGTATGTTAATCAGTTGTCGGGTGGCTACAGTACAGACTCTGCCTAGTTTAGGATCAGATGGTACTATATTAGCTGTCGCAAGATATTTATTTAATTAACTATTTTTATTACCTTATATTCAAGGGGTAACATAATATATAGTAGTCGAAACTTAAAAAGCTTAATTTGCCCATGAAGCTGGAAAATATGAAGAATATCAACTTGCTAAATATTCAAAAATGATTACACAAATGTTGATCACCTGAACCGAATTGTGTGTGGGAGGTAAAAATAATAATCGGTATTTCATGAACTGATGATTTTCTTTAATATGTTCAGTGGAATGCATAGATTGCGGCCCTCAAATTTCCTCCATTGTGTATGTTACACTGTAACCTATTTGTTTTATGTCCAGTAAGTAATGTTGTAAAATAAACAAATACACGATAAGAAAAATAAAAAGTCAATAATAATATCCTTGATCTATCCCGTGAATCTCATCCATGAATAGCTCGTACAATTTGAATATTAAACATATCGACTGCGAACTGGCAACCGGTACTATCTCAATTTGGACAACTTTTCAGGATGAAGAAAAAACATGTTAGCATCAAATATGTAGCATCTCGTACGTTAAATAAAAATACGTAGTTTTTTAATATTTTTATTGCACATGTTATTATAAACAAAAGTAACATTATATGCTTCCTTCCAATATAAAATCGAGATAAGACAATATAAATCAACACAAGTACAAACATAGGACTTTTTACTTGGAACAATATGTCCTATCTTCAAAATCAAAATAAAACAATATAGTTAGGACATAATCAACACAATATTCTTTATAATAAAACGAACTAATTAACAATAAAGGAACATTTTTAGGTAGGAAAGTCTATAAAGTCATTAGTGTAGGTGGGTCAGTCAAGAAAACCAATTTTATTCCTGATAAGGCAAATTATCATAAAAGTTATGACAGTCTTGTGGAATGACAGCTTTTAATTCTTGAAGGTGCAACCACTTCGTTTTAGGAATACGGCATCTTGCCGTAAATAAGGGTGGGTAACAGTTCACTGGATTTTGTCTCTTTGGCCTATGAGGTAAGTCCATCCAATCTTTGGTAAAATCAAGTTTCACCCTGATTACTCCTGAAGGATCATACATTATGACTTTGATATCCGTGACCATTGGATCATTTTTTGTCCGACCGGGTCTAATGCTATTGTAGCTCAAAGGTTTCGTATAGTCTTTAAAAAAGTGGTAAGTCAGCTCAATAGCCTCGTATGGTGTTGGATGTTGTCTTGCTTCTCTGGTCGTAGACACGTAATCGCTTGGTAGTTTAATTTCTTTATTTTTCAATTTTCTCTCGATACAAGCATGTACGGAGTCTACCTCCATTTGCGTGTGACCGACTTCGAGGTATTTCTGATAAATGACGACTCCGTGAAGCATACTAAAATTGAGCAGTGCATTTGCCATGACATTGTTACGGTTTTGTGCTGTACATCCATCGGAAAATATGACAACTGGTTTTTTTTCAGAAGTGAGACATTTTTTTTCTAAATAGTCAATCAAGCACGAAACGAATGTTGATGCAACTAGTTGGTTATTTTGATCTTCTGAAAACCAATAACATGTAGCTTGCTTTTTTACAACATCGTAAATTGTCGAGTTATGACAAGCTAGCTTCGTTTTGTAATAAAATGCATTAGCATGTGTAAATGGAGCTAGCTTTACAGCTTGAAAATCAACTTCTATTAAAATTACTTCTCCCTTAATAGCTCTCTTTATATCCTCGCGTTTTTCCGATCTAGCAATCTCTTTCTTCGCTGTATGCTCCTTCCAAACTTCTTCTGGTATATTCTTGGTTTCGTAACTGGCGCATAAGTTGCATTTATCTTTTTTTACATTAAATAATGAAATGTTTTTTTGAACCATAACTTCGCTGAATTTTTTTCGGCTAAACGCCGGTTGCAATGCTTGAGTACACGTTGACTTGTATAATTTATAAACTTCTTGTATTGTTTGAAAGACAGGTTCGAGATAAAGTTTTGTTGAATTCTGCCTATTGTAATGGGACGGCATTTTTGGAAGATTATCGAAAAAGTTATTTAAACACTCAATTTGTGATATAAAATTATTATTTGGTGTGGTATTTTTATCTTTTGATGTCATAGGTATTCCATGCAAGCTATCACACACCCATGCTTGAACCATTCTATAACCAATACCAAGTGTGTTTATAAACATTTCTCGACAAACTTGATAGCTCTCATGTCCATTATTCAAACTATATTTAAGACTATAGTTGCGTCGAGAAACACTGTCAGTAGTATTAGCTTTTGTTGGAACTCTAGAAATCGATCCACACACAAATGCTTTGCGTTCTCCCCAAGTCAAACTCCAAAATCGGTCGTAAATCGTTTTTCTCTGTTCTTCCGTAAATAATGAACAATGACGTTTTATAGATTTGAGACAAACATTGCTCGAACACTTTGGCTTCATTATTCGACCTTCTCTTGGTGTATCTTGTACAACAGTTCTTCCAACTTTTCTAAAACCTAAGTAAGATTTTCCTTCCATTCGCAGTTTCTTGTTAATGTTTCTCTTCCACTTAGCCGGCTCAGCTTTCTTTCTTCTTTTTCTTCCTTCACTCATATTATAATTATTGGGGTCGCTCTCTGAAAAAATAGCGTCCACGTTTTCCGCTACTTGATCGGCACTATTTTCTGCAGTATCATTTGTCGCTAAAATTGATGGGGATGCGGGACTTTCTTCGCTCGATGGTAGTGCGTTTAGTGGCGTATTTGGAGACGAACTTAATGACCTGTTTGAAGGGACATTAAGTGACGTGCATGGAAGCGGACTGAGTGAAGTGTTCGGTATGTCAAAACAGCCTTTGTCATTGGTGTAATCATCATTGTTAGATTGAAAATCGAGTATAGCTGACTGGCAGGATGGCGAAGGAACGAATCGTGGAGATAAATAATTTACCGGCAGAGAATCAAACATAGTGTCCATATGTGGGTTAAAATCTTCAGTATAACAGGTGTCTCCCGTAAGTACTATAAAAGGAACTGTTTCTTGATGGTTAGACATTGTAAAAGGGACTTCTTCTTGCTGGTTGGATGTTATGGTAAAAGGGACTGTTTCTTGTTGGTTAGACATGGTAAGAGTGACTGTATCTTGCTGGTTAGATATGGTAAAAGGGATTATTTCTTGCTGGTTGGATACGGTAAAAGAAATTGTTTCCTGGTGGTTAGTCATGGTAAAAGGTACCGTTTTTTGCTGGCTACGAATACTTGTATCTTCAAAATTTGTTTTGGTATCCTAAAATGTACAAAAGAAAGCTATTAGATTAAGCAAATATCTTATCAGATTAAATTACGTACAAACCCATAATTTATTAATTTCGTTATTTTCGATCTTTGTTTTGTAAGTTTTAGTTATATTACAGGTAAAAAATTACAAACCTTAGCATTTTCTTTATTCTTCTCGTCGTCATTAAGCACTTTCTGTACCAACCGCATACCACGTCTCAACTTATTATACTCCTGAAAAGATTTGGTAAGTATAGGTGAAGCTAATAGCTAAAAAGGTAGGAGAGCAGCGAATGTTAAGACAGATAAATCATTTGTAATCACAAATAATTTCCATTATTATTTATGCTATATCGAACCCAAGCAAGTGGCTAGTTAGTAATGAGGCGGGTAGGTAGTTATAACAACGTTCTGCAATCCCTAACCAGCAAGCCTGTGTGACTCAAGGGGCTAGAAGGGCAAGCTGTCCATGCTCATAACACTTGAATAATACATCAGTATAACAAGATTTTCTAAGATACCTACTTATAGCGGAATCATACAACTTAAAATCATGTATTTCATCGTAGGTATATTTATTAGTAAACCGAATGAAACATATTTTCGGTTGATGTTATCCTTAAGTAGTTGAATAGAACCAATAAGTACTATCTCTGAATAATTCCAAACTGCCAAAACTTTGAACGGCAATGCATAATGTACTATCTCGATTTATAAATTATTAACGTAGAAATCTTAAATATTAATAATAAATTTATAACAAAACTTACCATTTCAGCTACTAAATGTCCCCAATAATGTCCATGTAAAACTTAGGGCACAGAAACCTAATAAATCCACATAAAAAAGTTATTTGTTTCAAGAGCGCGCGAAATCGCGTTCAAGTCCATACACGTTTGGCGAGATAGGATTAAATGCTCGCATTCACTGCGCGTTGACGTTAGTACAAGTTGAATGAAGCCAATTCTGGCGCCAAATTTAAATGTATTTGAGTGAGGATTTCTTGCAACGATGTGGAGTATTAAATAGTATAAAATGGCATTAAAAAGCGAAATCTTCAAAAAAATGAGATAGGACCGATTGCCAGTTCACAGTCGATATAGCTTTTAAGATTTACTTTGCGTATTGGTATGTTTAGATCAGTTTTCGTTGATGAGCGTCACTTACACTGAAGAATGCATGTTGTTTATATATTTTTTAAATTTTATTTAATTTATTGTTTTTCTTCCTATTCCTGAATAAAGTACAGTAACCATTTTCAAATATATCCCTGACATTTACTAATGGTTTATCTTGAATATATTTGATTCACGAACCATTTTAATTAGATTAAAAATAAATAACAAGTTTCTTTATTTTTATAACGACTTAAGAAGTCCATATGAAAGGTCTAAAATCCGAACATGTTCGGACTTATTCGAACGGATGATTACCCTAGCTAGGAGGGAATAAGAACAAGACATAGTCACTTTATACATACGTAGACAGCTAAACTCATAACTCTCCTTCTAGTAGTCCGGTAAAAACAAATACAAAGTGACTTGTGCCTAATTACAATTAGTGATGGCGTACAAGTAGAAAGATCATTAATTTTCCGAAGTGGCACCGCCTCCGCCTATTGACGGTCCATCAATACTTGTCAGCTCTCGTCTTCTCGGCCGGCTATTTTTCAAACGGCTACCCTCATAACATCTGGCGCGTTACACGTTTCTTAAGGCCCAAACTTCGCCGCGCCGCCATCCCGCTCGCACATATAGATCGATTGTAAAACATGCTATAAAATAATTGTATGCACATTCAAAAAACATATACGTACTGTCGAATGGATAACCTCCTTCTTTTCATGTCGATTGTAAATCTGTTTTGGTCCTCACGTGAGATAAATATTCAGAACAAGTTTTCATTTTGATATGCTACGTCATTACCACAAAATGTCTTTTTGTTATTCTTATTGTGGTAAAAATATATTAAACTGGTCAAATAATTTTATGTCTTATAAAACGGGTAAATGTATACTAGCGAGATAGCTGCATACCGAATTCTAGGCCTTAAACAAAAGTATATGAAAATAAGAGCTTATTGCGTAGTCTGTTAGAATATTAGATTTCTAGATTAATCGAGTTGGATATTAACTTTAAATACTTTCGATTAAACTTAGTATCTGTAAAAAAATCAATGCATTGAAATCGTGTGACCAATTACAAAAAAAAAAATACTTATCCATAGATAGACTTATCCATCAAAGTTGTGTAATCCTTCTTGTCCTGTCGGCGGATCAAATTAAATTGTAATAACAAATTATTACAACCACGAATTTCCGCTCAACAAAATTTTCTAACCACAATACATACAACATTAACTGCGTAGATAGAGGCACTCCTTATTCTGAAGCAAAAATTAATCACATTGAACTTGAACTACTACAATTGGCTCCACGTTTCTTCGATGGTCTTATTATGATCTGTTGTTTGCAGTGCCAATTTAATAGAGGGGTGATTAATAGGACGTTTTAAATACAGTAAACGAAGAAACTTTCTGTTGAACCTTTTCTTAGACCTTTTTTCGTATATGCATTAGGTTAAATGCACAACACGATAAACTTTCTCTCCGACATATTAATAACTAGCTGTGCCGCGCGGTTTCACTCGCGTTAAACTTTATAAATTATAGCATATGTGTTAATCCAGGGTGTCAGCTAACTCCATACCAAATTTTATTAAAATTACTCCAGCGGTTTAGACGTGTAGAAGTAACAAACATACGCACTCACAAACTTTCAGCTTTATAATATTAGTGTGATTAATTAGCTGTTTCGGCAAACTCTGTCCTGCCCTACAAATAGAAAAAGAACTTGGAATTGGATCGCAGTGTCAATTAATGCTACTATAAAACTTCTCAAGGACCCGCTCAAACACTTAAAAAAAATACTCGGTCGGGTTGTTTAGAAGGAGTGCAGTCAACTGTCCTGTATCAGATATGGTGTTGTATACGGATTAAATTTTGCGATTTTCTTACGTTACCAAGATGCAAACGTTCTTTTTCATTGGAATAATTCGCAATGTTACGACGAAGCCTACGTGTATTATGACTTCGTTGGGAAAGATGAAACTCAGTTGTCGCTGCATTTTTAATAATAATACTAGCACAATAAGATTTATTAACAATTAACACAAAAAACCCGTTACCGTTTTTTAAAACAAACTAATGATCAGATTTATAGCTTATATACTGACAGCCGATAATAGATTGTTCTAAATTTTCTAGTACATGGAATAGAGATCTATAATAATCTAAATAATCAGTAATATCGGTGCAACCATTCTTGAGTTCTACTTGGAGTAAATAACCCCACTTTCTTTAAAAAAACACACTCTAACTATAATATAGTAATATTGGTTATAAATTTGAAGAAAATATATATGTATATGTGGCGACACAGGAAGACTTACCATCGAATAAAAAAATATCCAAATTTGTTCTCAAACAACGAAGAGATCGCGTATAATAAATACATAGAAATAAGAAAAATAATACCTTCTTCTTTGAAGCCTTTCAAAAATACCTTCTTATCGAACATCATAATATGAATCTCGAACCTCTTTGGCTGATTGTTTACTGTACAGAGCCTGTGTTGATTCCTGTCTTTAAAAATACTTAAATATTATTTTTTTACTAATATTTAGTATGTCAGGGGATACACTTTATTACAAAGGTAGTAAGATCGTTTTTCGTTGTGATCATGTATGACTGACGTGGCGTTTACTGTACGTACGAGTATGTGTGTTATTTATGTCGTCTTGATTCATTTTTGTCGGCATGTTTATGTCGTTGGTGTGTATCACCGCTTTTAATCCGCAAGATAACACGTCGATGTGTTGTTTGTTTGTGCTTCTCTGCTCGACGGCCGCGGCCGCCGGCGGACGAGCTATTGGGGCCTCGTTTAGGAGGTGCTCCCCGTTATCTTGTGAACCGGACCGAAATTCACTCGCCCGTGTAATGTGCGAACTGATATACGAACATTTGGAACTTGCCAATTTGAAACTCGTGAGGCGTAGTTAATTACTATGTTTGTTTTATGCTTGAATACGAAATTTATTGTGTATTTAAAATTATGTATTATTTTAGTAGAAGGGAACTAGTAGTGTGGAACTACACGTGCGCCTTTTTTACGCGAGGTCATTTTTGGTGGATTATGAACTAATTGGGATCGAAATTCAGTCAAATTTATTATGTCGCAATTTTCATAAGCGTTTCAAGCATACCTTAAGGAATCTCACTTTTTTTAACCCCCGACGCCAAAATAGCGGTGTTATAAGATTGACGCCCATGTCTATGGCATCGTAGCTCTGAAACGGATAACGGATGTATACCAATTTCGATGTGGCTTTTTTCATTTCAAAGTCAGTTTCCTTGCGGTGGGTCTTATATAATATATATATATAGATCCAGCAGTCGGGGTTTTTTAACGGTAAGGTTATCTTAGCATATAACGTTGATAATCCAACTCAAAGAGATATCATTTGTGTTTTTCTTAAAGCCCACACCGATACTAACAAAATCCCTGCGTCTCAGGGCTCATAAATAGTCATATTATATATATTTAATATATTATACTATTTATGTAATATATATAGATATATTACATAAATAGTCCAGTAAAAAGATCGGACATGCCCATCCGATATTTCTGTTTCATAGATGCAAGGCAAACGACCAAGCGATTTACAAACCTCGAATATGTGGTAGTCGTTCGATAAGCGTGAGAACAAACAAACCTTTTTGATTTAATCTACGTTTATAACTCAGCAAATTAATATGAACCTGGTGCTATAGAACGATAACTTCGAATTCGAGAATTGTGAATGTCCCTGCAGTACATAGCGTTGAGGTAGAACCACGAAGCGGCACTTGGAACAGTAAATCACTGCCATTTTTAAAGTGTTTAAATCACTCCTGACTGTGGTATATAAATTATATTGCCAGCTTACCTACTGTATCTATAAAAGGCTGTTATTTCCAGAAGTTCCAAATCTATTGTTCAGCAATGAATGATTACATATTTTTATTCCCAGGAGCTCCAAAGATTTTAGTATCAAGCATACTAATAAATAATTACCACTATTCTTAGCCTTGTAGCCATTGCCATGCGAATAAAAATAACCAAAAGTAAAAGGACTTGTTGCTTTAAGCTGGAAATCCAATACGAAAACAGTAAAAATAATTAAAACGCTAATGAAACAAGGCGTAATCATGATTCTAGTAGAGCGGGACCTGAATCGCACTTGGCCGGTTTTGTATCATTAATAATTATAATTTATAAAGCTGAACGTAGGTATTCTAAATGTGTTGACATAAGATATAATAGGTAGGTATTACGCAAGGTTTATTTTTATCGCAGAAGATAGGTTTATTCAAACAACAACTGCATTATATATATGAACAGTCGTCTGATGTGGATATGAATATTTAAAAGCCGGCCAAGTGCGATTTGCTCCACGCTCTGTCGGGACTCTTAAATGGCAGTTGGTTTTGGTCACAAACACAGCTTGCAAACTAAATTATGAATCGTGTTATCAGTATTTGTTGTATATATAGGTACTTAAAATCCGAATGGTAGGATGAAAACAGAAAATCCCCAGCTCATTCGTTTAGATTTGAGATAGTAACAGAGTTGGCATTAATTCATAAAATGAACTAAGTTTTTAGTTGATTAAATTAATTGCTATATTAGTTATCCAAGGTGAGGTATAAATGTAAGAAAACCAGTTTGAGAAAGACGAAAATATTTTTTAGCTGGCCTATACATAATGCTTCGGCTGATCGGCATTTTTGTATGGATATTTACTTATTGTTTTGCGTATTTTGAAATTGATATACTACACGTAGTTTCGTTTCATGGGAAAGTTGTAACATCCACTAGCCCACTGCTACACTAAACCTTATATTGCAACGATTTTATAGAACCATGGCCTCAGCCCCTCATTATAATCGGGATATCAACCACACTAGGAGATTCAAGTTTTTAACCCAATTGAAATGACTATTTATGAGTTATAATTACTTTAAACCATTTATACACTAATGTTGAACATAATAACTGCCTTATTTTATGATATAAGGGTGACAATCATGTTACAACGGCTATAAAACATTACTTTATTGCATGTTCGTAGTCTTGGAGACTGAGGTCTAGAAAGAGTAGGACGGAAAAGCACTAGACCTGATAAGAAAATATAGACACATCAATGCATTCTTCAATATTCTGCGATTTTATGACTAAATGTGTTATTAGACACGTAATTTTAAAAAGTTTTATAACCACAACATATTATAACACCTATATAATATATGAGGCGAGGTATTTATAAAAGAAGATATCTATGATCTTGTAGTTATTCATGATTCAAAATGAAAGATTGATAAGCATGTTAACTTTACTCTGGGAAAAGAATGTCTTATTGTTTGGTGTTTTCAGACAATTTTAAATAAGTCAGTATTGTTTCCACTCGCATTACTTAATACATTTTCAGACACATTCTTCATTACCAAATATCAACATTTATTTTAATGAAAATAAATCCCAGAATTGTAATAAGCAGCATCGAACAACCTGAAAAATACTTACCTAAAATGAAAACCAAAAATGTAAATAAAATTCAAAATAAATGATCCAATTTCGTAACAATAAATAGCTACTTAACATTAACTAAAAAGTATTTTACATACAATTATTAGTGAAAAATATATTTGCTATTTAGATGCATGATGCAGTTTAACCAATGAAATAACATTATAATCGACACACCATCAACGTAGCACAATAATTAACCATTTCTCTTTATCACTCTGTTTCACTATGGATTTCGAGTACACCCGTAAAATATTTGGTATCTGGCTACATCAGATTTAACTGGGGACGGATCCCAATAGAAATGGGAAACGCACACTTAATATTTATGTGCTTGACTATTGCAGTTTTTCGTTCCCAAAGTAACCCTTTCGGGTAAAATCTTTTGATCACGGAGTTCATGTGCCAGCTGTTTCTCCCTATCTATCCTGTCCAGCTGTCGAGTTCAATGACCCTGATGGGGGAGCGTTCTGTGACCCTCTTTTTGTAATTTGGAAATCCGTATTCACTTGATGTGTGCGACATTTATTTTTATATTAAGTACATCTGATACGAAATCCGGAAAGCAGGGCTTGTTTGGGTTCCGTAATTCAAAAAGGAAACTGTAACACTTACAAGATCACGTTGTTGATCGACCATATGTTCGTTTCAGAAGACTGGCTGAACGTGGTATGGAACCTGCTGGTACGGGTAAAGGTATCAAATTGAAATTAATGTAAAATAAGTACTACGGCCCCACTGAATCAAATAAAGATATGTTACAGAAAGTTACCTAACAACAATTTATAGTTGCAGTGTTCAATTATTTCCTATTCCTATATAATAAATAGCAAATGAGGATTGGTAGCCATAAAGTTATTAACTTTATGTCGCTACATTCAAGATCTTAATAGAGAATAAAATAAAGAAAATAAATGTTACAAAGAGCACAGATTTGATTTGTATGTGTGTTTGTTTTGTTTGTAATGGGTAAACTCAAAAACTAGATAGCTGATTTTAAAACTCTTTCCACTGTAGATAGATGTTGGTAGTAACATGGGCTGTTTGCGACGATGCGATGCGATGCGATTGACTCGACTCCAAAATAAGAATAATTTGTTGTAAAACTGGTGGCGGAGATATAAAGGCGATAGTAAAGTCAAGAAGAGTAGCTAAGTTCAAGCTATATTATAGTATCATAAGATGTTCCCTTGTTCTCGTAATTCGATAAGACGGGCAACTGAAGGGGAAGTCAAGCGCAGGGCTTGATAGAATTGGCTCAAGTTCCTGTATTCGGACCGAAAATATCGCATAATATGTTTTGTCGCAACTTGGCAATAGAATCCAAGGCCTCATTGTCTGAGGCTGAACATGTTACAGCTACACCATACTGGCGATCTATGATAAAAAACATGTATTTTTATGGGAGTAAGAATTTCATAAAACACTATGTACGTAAAACATTGAAACTAAGTTGTACTTAAAAGAAAATAATAGTTTCAAACGGAATATTCATTTCAGTTAAATTTTAAAAGGTATTTAGGTAGTTTAAGAGATAATTGTATTTTAAATGATGGCGCCAGACGAACAGAGCTATTTATTTTACTTGTTACAAACAAAAGTAACATGGTGCTATACATTGTTGGTATGGTAGTAATAGTAGTAAACATTTTTAATGTGTAACAACTTTCCACTCGGTTGCTGGATGTTTTTTCTGGAGTGATTTTGGAAAAGGGACGGAAATGTGTTATAGGATACCGGGAAGCGCGCAAGCGCGCAATATTTGTTTTGTCCATAAGTGCGCGCGGTGGTGGACAGAGGGCTGTGAGATGGTGCCTACCCATATTGCGTAAGGTTGGTGGTACCACAGTGTACTATCGACCAACATGCCATGATATATTCGACCAATCACATTATGAGTAAATTGGCTTCACATACATTTCATCTCAATTTTACTATTTGGAATGACAATGCCCGATATTGCACATCATATGCGACTACTGTCGACTACTGTAAGGCTACAAGTCTTCATAGGAGCTTACGGCGCTCCGGATGGTAGGCGGTTATCCCAACCCTTGCAGCACCATAGGAGATCCTAAACATTTTAAAATAGGATGAATTGCCTGTAGGTGGCAAGAGATGCCATCGTTGAAAGTGGCCATAGCGCCTGCCTATGCCTGAAAATGTGTGCAAAAGTAAATAATAAGGTCATCGGTTTGAATAAAAGAATTGTTATTTTCATTTTTCTTTCATAAAATATTCTCATTACCAGACAGGAAGTTGGTAGTATTACGCCGACCTGCCTTGAACATGTAGCCTTCAGTCCTGCAGCTGATCTTAAAAGAGAAAGAAAATATTATTTATTTTTTCTCAGAACATCGGCGCTTATAAATATTAAAACACAGCGTATTAAGCAAATTGTGATGAACTTATTAACTACTTCTTAAAACTGTACTAACAAATATAATATGACTATTCTTATAACGATATATGTCATCAATCAATAATACACTCATCTTACATAGTGCGCCGCTTCGGAACAAAAATAGGGTGCGGTTCAGTTTGGGTACCGTGGCATTGCATAAAGCAGCACCAGCGGAAAACTGAGAGTGATCTCAAGTTGTGGCGACTAGCCTGTTCCATCGAGCTATGAAAGTGAGGGCATAGATTATGTTCTTGTATTTGCCCGTACAATGTGCACATTATATGAGTGTACCTTATGCTAGCGTGACTCTGAGTCGGGTTATAATAATATGTATCTAGGGGGACATAATATCTAGGGACAACGTCACACAGATCATCCTAGCCCCAAACTAAGCAAAGCTTGTACTATAGGTACCAGGCGACGATATACATACTTATATAGATAGATAAATACTTAAATTCATAGAAAACATCCATGACTCAGAAACAAATATTCGTGCTCATCAAACAAATATTTGCACTTACCGGGATTCGAACCCAGGACCACCAGCTTCGTAGGCAGGAGCACTACCAACTAGGCTACGGTGACCTAAAAACTCGTAATAGCCCAGAGGCAGGAATTTAATGGTTTTACATCCCCGTCATTGGTAAGTAGGTAAAGCCTGATTCAGGACCACCCCTTTCAGGTGTGGGTAGGTGCTCAAAAAAGTGTTTTGCTTAAAATAAATCTTCCGGACAGTCTCCGATGATGTTGGCCGTCGAAACCAAAATTTAGTCGCAAGCGCTACTATTCAAACAGGACTATGTACCAAACCGGCTATAGAAAGTAAATAATAAACATTATGTACTTAAATGTTGCAACGTGATGCATATTATGTTTCGATTACGCGATAACAGATAATGACCGGTTTCTTTGTATAATAATTGTTTTGTTTTCGTGTAGTGTCACAGATGATAATGGGTGTTATTAACCAAATAAATCGGCTTTGAGTATGCAAACAAAACGGACTTGTATGCACAATAACAAAGCGGTCACCAAATTAGAATAACTGAAACGTTTGATAAAAATATAAACAGAATATAGTCAAGTATAAAATTAATCAGTCAAGAACTGAGTCGGCCTCCTACAAAACAATATAAATTAAGCTAGTTAGCTTCGACTGAGACCTAAATCCAAAAGAAATGAAGAAAAAAGGCAAGGGCGGAGAGCAGTATGCCTCATTTTGGCACTAGCGAGTCACAGATAAAATAAAACGTAACTTGGCCAGGGCCTGATAGTTTATGAGTTTCACTTATATGTACGAATTTTCGCGTATTGGCGTAGAGCGGCAGTGATATAAAACGTACCTAAAATCGACTCTCCCATGTATGGCCACGTCAAAAACGCCCCGTACAGTGGTAGTGGCAGGGCGCTCTCTGGAGCGGGTGACGTAGTAGTTTGTACTCTTGTTTGCTGGCAGCTATTGTCCGGTGTACTGACTGTAAATGTCAATTTAACAAACTAAGAAACTCTCGGCAATAATTTTGAAGTGAAAACTTTAGACGCGTTGACCACTTTCTGGGTGAAAAAAAATCACAGAGCTCGCGTTATCGTCACCGAACGCTTTCCATGAGCTATATGTATACTGTACCTTTCGGGTGAACCATAAGCGTGAAATTCGCGTCCCCGTCACCACCACCAGTATATAAATTGTTTTCATTTTTATTCGCCGTCCCCGAAGACTCTACCGTGTATTTATCTTTATAAAACGGAGCTCGGTCGCCCAGGACCTGATATATTAGCTTATGAGATTCACTTACATGTACGAATAATAAATTCTCTCACAATATCATAGCTGTGAATATTAAATTAGCTATATTATGTTTAATAATTATGTAGATTAGATACTCTGTATAAAATTAACAAGCTCCATCAGAACACCCAAGCCATCTCATTTGCATGCAATAGGTATATTGTTATCGTTGTTGGGGAACAGCTACTTCTCCACAACGCGTATAATATCTTAACGCTGACAAATTTACTAAATTAGGTATATTGTCTTATCTTATCGCATTTTCGTCATCAGTTCTGTTGTGACATTGAACAAAATAATATATCGTGGCTGTATGTAGCATGCACGAGTGTATGTATATAGCTAATTTGAAATTTCTTAGACTTTGAATATCACCATTATTAACGGCAACAGCCTGATGTCTGAACATAAGCCAAATATTTCCCTAAAGATTTCCATCGTATTCTATCAAGTGCGATCCGCACCCAGCGGCTACCCACAACCTTCACTGGGTCGTCGGTCCGTCTTGTGGGGAATCGTCCTACGCTCTCCAGCACATATTAGCCACTCCCGAACTTTACCTTCCCACCAGTTATGAGGTCTGCAAGCGATTTGGCCTGCCCATTGCCACTTCAACTTAACACATTGAGCTCCGTCAACCAACCAGATACTATAACAAACCTTAGTTTTGACTAAAATATTGTTCGGTGCGCAAATCTGATCTGCATCGACCCGGACTCCTAGTCCTGAGCGGACGGACCACTTACACCATTCTCACGCGGTCAATAATGTCATTCGCCCTGAAGATGATTCCCTGAAAAGATTGAAACGATTAGGGAAGTCAACGTAAAATTAAGTGTGTTATTGTATGTCTGCTGTGTTAATAATCTTAAGTATCTGTTAAATATAACTGTAAAGGTAAACTTTCCGTTTTTAACATGCGATACGTCAAGTGTTATAAAAGCGCAAATCTCAGTAACTCTGATCACAGTGATCACCAAAACGCAATAGTAAACATTCTCATCGAAATATTTTTATCAGATAAACATAATATTATCAACACGTTTACCTTCACATGTATCTAATACGTGTATTCCGAATAAAAAAAATGATAAGTAAGGTTCTCATACAAGCAAACATCTATGATAAGTGAAATCTATGGCGCCCAGATAGTCACTGTTATCAAATACATTATATTTGTTTACCTCAATGTATATTTATTCCATACTAGATGTCATTTAGCCTGAAGAAAAGGTATTCTTTTAATATTAGTCTGATATTTTGATATATAACATTATATGCATTCTAATTTATGTTGTATAATATTATTTCAAGTTTTATTTCTGCATGGATATATTTGCAATATAGAGTCGATAGTCAAAGTTAAAATCATATAAGTCATAAAAAACGCAACATTATTGTGAAATCTGTTTTTAAGACATTTACAGTTAGCGTTCAAGACTAACAATGCACCACTGGACTATAGAGGGGAGGCTTAAGCCTATTAAGTCTAGCCAAATATTACAATTACAAACTAAGTACCCGCGCCATTAGTGTTAAAACATAGACCATTTTACGGTGAGACGTTTAAAAATGAAATAAAAAATACATACATACTTACTAACATAGATTTAAAATTTATAGCACCCCGATTTTTGTATGTTGTGTTCAAAAGTGTGAGACAGATCTCGAGCTATCACTCTCGATCATAGACTAGTCTGATAGAGGCCGATAGTTTACGTAAAGTAGTTCCCTTAGTTGTTAACCCGAGGCTAGAATAGACCTAAGATAACAAAGTCAACGACATTTTAACTATGTTTATACTCATTACTAGCTATTTATCATAATTATCAATCCACTTTATGATTTATGTGTTTAGATACCTATTTATAAATATAAACATTCTTAACCTTGATTCAAGTGAAATTGTATGATCTGCGAGTTTAGTATGAATTTCATCGACATTCTTCGTTCCGTAGTAAGATATTAACCCAATTAGGGTTAATATTATATTATTAACCCTAATTAGGGTCCTTTTTTTTAAGACAACGCCCGCATTATAGAATATAATCCCTGTGTCGCGGGGTACTTTACAAACATGTAATAGAAGGACACAAATTACATCCAGACACAGAACAACTATTTAAGGGTCACACAAATAGATGTCCGGCGCGGGACTCGAACCTGCGACACGAAGCGGCGAGCCGACTGTCTTAGCCGCTGTGCCACACGTGCAGTCATTGTCTATACAATGTGTAACATAAAAAGTGGACTGTTATAAGGAACATAATTCGCCTATGAAACGGAACAATGTGTACCACATCAGCATGCAAAATATATAAAACAGTATTGACTTAAAATACAAGGATTACACACAAAAATATTCTTCGTATTTCATTCGTATTTCAATGTTATTCTTATTCATAATAAGCGGTTACATATTGCTTCTTAAGTTACTACTTAAATTGCACCTTGAATATAGGTGTTTTAAAATACCTATTAAGCTCTTTCCTAATTATGCGATAACTTTTGACTATTTACGTCGACTGTACGACAGGCGAGATCACGTCACTGAATACCTTGTTGTAACCTTATAGAAAATATAATCGAACTTGTAGGTAAAACTATAAGCACTGAGCAATAACTCCTCGTAAACTTAATAAATCTAATCTATATACATAAATGATAAAACGAAGTAAAGTTTCTTTACCGCAAAAGCACATTACATATAAGATTATCACATTATTGATATTGTTCCTTGTGTTACTACTAATTATCTAAAAATACTATAAATAATGTTGTTGCCAAGCCATAAGAGTATAAATAGATTACTTTCTATCATTCGCAATCTTATTACGCGTACAGTTTTGACATGACATTATTAACCGACTTGAAGGAGGAGGAAGGTTCTCATTTTGATTTAGGTTAGGTTATTTTTATGTATACCGATAACTTTTTTCGATTTCAAAATATTAATATTTACTCTAATGAGTATGCATGTGACGTGTTCCCATATAAACTACTAAATATAAGCAACCAAAATAGTAACTGTTTATAAAATAAAATACCATCTGCAAACCCAACTAAAAAGTATTTAATAATATTAGCTTAAAACAAAATGAAAACTGTTATAGTGTCAATAATTACGTAGGTTCATTAATTTCTCTCTATTTATAAATAGCATTTAATATAATATTATTTAATTTTATATTTTTTTACATGCGTAACTGCTATGCAGTTTGTAGACAATATTTCGTCACTTCTAATTATAATCTTAAATGTTATGTCTTTTATTTTTATTACTGTGAAATTATATTATACTAGCTGGTGCCCGCGACTTTGTCCGCGACAATTTTGAATGATGACCAATGTAACTACTTAATTCTAGCTTAATCTAAAAAATATAACTTTTAAAACAAATAAGCAATATAAATTGAATAAAACCTAACCTATAAATAACCTTACTAAGAAATAAATGAAAGACTACTTTGCTACTGTTATTTACAAAAAGGACCCGATATCATCAAGCAAAAATCAAAGAATACATATCAATTGTCCTTAAGTATAGTCAGTAAGTTAAATAAAGTAAAATAATAATCCACGATGCATTAATCACAAAGGTAACTCCCATTAGATTAGGTTGCGACATTTTGTGAACGAAACCATAGCGCGATCTAAAACGATGATTACGCCATCTACTAACAAAAATATTAACTTGTAAGGCGCTAAAATTAAGATGTGTGCATATATTTTGGGTGAGATTAAGGCGATCATCTATTGAGCATAGCATTTATTTATTTTAACCGATATGCCAATTAAGTTCCGCGATCTGAAACGACATTAACGCCATCTAGTTACAAAATTGTGAACTTGTAGATCAGTAAAATTAAGATGATTTTTTTGGGTGCGATCATCTCGACACCAGCAATTTATACTACGCTAACTCAAATTTTAGATAAATTCGTTTTTTATCCCAATTTGATTAAAATGTCGTTATCGAAGTTACAAATCTTATAAAACGCTACTTGGCATAAAGAACTAATTTTTTTAAATTTGAGTTTGCTTAAATTGTTGGTGGCGATCTATTGAATCAGTTTTGGATTACCTTTTTTTAACAACAAATTATTCCCTGGATTTACATGCGTTTAACTCAAAAAATACAGACTTTCATACAAACTTACATCGCCTATTCTAGTCGTCCTTAGGGGTGGAATTTCCAAAAATCCTGAAATATATACTATTTTTTAAATGAAAGGCCAATATAGATTATACCAATTATCATGCGTTTACCTCAAAATTGTCACATTTTTCATAAAACTTACATCCCCTAGTTGTCACCCTTAGGGGTGGAATTCTAATTAAAATAAATATTTAAAAAAGTGAAATAAATATTTTTTATTTTTAACTGATAGGCCAAATACCAATTTTCATGGGTTTAACTTCAAAAATGTCGCATTTTTCATTCAAACTTACATCCCCTATTTTACGCCCTAAGGGGTGGAATTCCCAAAAATCCTGAAATATATATTCTTAATTTTTAACTGAAATGCTAAGTACCAATTTTCATGCGTTTAACTTCAAGTCGCAGTTTTCATAGAAACTTACGTACCCTACTTTACGCCCTTAGGGGGGGAATTCTCAAATATTCTGAAATATATATTTTAAATTTTTAACTGAAATGCCAAATAACAATTTTCATGCGTTGTCTTTGTCACATTTTTCATACAAACTTACACCCCATATTTTAGGCTCTTGGGGCTGGAATTTCCAAAAATTCTGAAATATATATTTTTTATTTTTAACTAAAAGGCCAAATACCAATTTTCATGCGTTTAACTTAAACATTGTCACATTTTCCATACAAACTTACATCCCCTATTTTTCGCCCTTAGAGGTGGAATTTCGAAAAACCCTGAAATACGTGATTTTTTATTTTTAACTGGAAAGCCAAATACCAATTTTTATGCCTTAAACTTCAAAAACGGCAAAGTTTCATACTAACTTAGCGCCCCTGTTTTACCCCCTTAGGGGTTGAATTTCGAAAAATCCTTCCTTATTCCTTGTCTACATTATAAAGCAAACATTTCTGCAAAATTTCAGTTTTCTAGGTCCAAGGGTTTGGGCTGGGCGTTGATGAGTCAGTCAGTCAGTCAGGACTTGTCTTTTTATTTATATAGATATAGCGTAAGATATTCGTATGGGCCCCAATTTATAGTTTTGTGAATTATTGAATACTTATATATTAGTTTTAAAGTCGGTATTTTGCTTTTTTAAACAGTTTTTATTTTATACGTCTTGATTAATGTTGAAAAAATCAATAGTATTATGAAATTGCAGTCGAGTCAAATATTCTACCTAAACCGGTTCTACATTATTGTTATATTTAAATTAAGCGTTTTTATTAATAATTTGTATGATATGAAAAACAACATTTAAATAGAATAATAATCTAATATAATTTGCATTAGAATGCAAACTAAGTAAAATATTCAATATATAAAATGCTTCAGTGATCAGCATATTAATTTTCACATCATTTGAATTCCGTAGATTATATTCTGCTTAGTATAACCACTCTATAGCATTGCACGTAGTATATGTGAGATATGACACATAACCATCACAATGATTACCGTTATACTTTCTAGGGTTCTTACCACTTGTGTCTTCAATAAGGATGGTATTAATTTATAACAATGTGTTGCGAGATAATTAAAGAAATCAAAATCATGTCGTGTAAACAGATGCAGTGTGCCAAAATTTATAGCAACTTTACTCTAACCGGAAGGGGAAAAGTAAGTCAGAAGTAATCCAAACCGGCGAGCATTAATGAAGAATATAATGACAGTAAACGAGGCAAAAGAAGTGTGCAGGATCATGACAAATGGAGATCTGTTGTTTCTGCCTGACCCTCTGGGAAACAAGCGCGAGTCTCTGCATGAGTGTATGTTTCGAGATGCCTATACTGCGTTTACGCAAATTAACGTATGCAGTATTTATATTTATAAGAACAAACTATGTTACAAACTAAAATAATGAATTTAATAATTTAATATAGGTAATTATTTACTATGCTTTGACCATTTGTTTAGCTAATTAGTAATAACAATATCTTGACAGCCATGAAAAACAGAATTAACTCAAGAAACATAAATATCCACGAAAATCCAGCTCTCATTCTATAAACAAAAAAATATGATGAATGTTCCCCCCACACAATGTTCGATTTGAAGCGTGCTGATTGACATCCGAAATTTGTTATCTTTTGTTTGTAAATGATACGACGAGTGAACACTGGAACCGCGGAGACTTATGATTAAAATGGCTAGGATATATTTAGCTTTATATTAATTAAGAATTTGAATTAAGTTCAGGGCTATAAATCTTTAGCGCTTACTTTTATGTAATTAGCCGAAAAGGTCAGTCAAGCTGTAAAACAAAGTTAAACCATTGAAAGATAATTAAGAAAAGAAAATGTCACGGATGCACTCGTGTCTATATAAATAAAATAATAAAGATATACAAAAATACGACGAATATTATCATCGTTATCATTGTCACGATGTTCCTGCATTTATGGGTACTACATAGTAGTCGACGCCATGTCAGTCGATACAATTGTACTACTAAAACCGACCTTACTATATACTTATATATACTATGGGCACATAAAGACAATCTCAAGTTCACTATTTCCTCCGACGCAAGTGGCGCCGACTATCCATACTACGAGTATGTCTACGTACGTAGTTAGGTATCATTATTTTGATTGATTGTATTATATGTTCTAAGGTAAATATCAAACCCAAAAAGCACTTTGTTGACTTCGCACAAAACATTCAGACGGAGCTCTCGGAACTCTGATCTCACAAACTACACTTGTATAAAAAATAGTCTAGTATAAAAATGAAAATTAAATTAAGTAAATGTAGTGACCGAACTTTATGTTACAAAATTCGCTCAAAACATTTGATGTTTTGTTTTTACTAAACTTTAGGTATTCAACTAAATATAATACTTAGTGTGTACTTAGTTCGAAAGTGAAATACTTCGTAATTAAGTTGAATATTTTACTTTAATAATATCCTGGGGCATTATTCACACACGGTCATCTTATCACAAACTAAGCAGAGCTTGTACTATGGAAACCAGATAACTGATATACTACATATACTATTTTTCTTTTGTAAATACATACTTATATAGATAATTTACACCCAGACTCAGGACAAACAGACATGTTCATGCACACAAATATTTGTCCCGGGTGGGAATCGAACCCACGACCTCCGGCGTGAAAGGCAGCGTATCTACCAACCACGCCAAATAAAATTAGACATTGAAGGGTTGAAAAGCAGTTTGTACATATTTATCATTGACTATTATTTTTTATCATTGTGTACAATAAGTATATCTTTTTTGCGTGTAACATTTTTCCTCTCGGTTGCTGGATATTTTTTGTGGCAGTGGTTTTGGTAATGGGACGGATATGTGTGACAGGACGCCGTGGAAGCACGTGTGAGCGCCCTTTTTGATTTAAGCAATGAGCATTTTGTGTAAGGTAAAATAGAATATTGAACTAAAAACATATTAGATGTCAAGGAAATTTTGAAGTTGTCAGTTTTCGAACAGTTGAACAAAAGACCATTAAGGAACACTGTTATTACTCAAAATTGCGTTCTATTGATAGAAAAAAAACGGGCGAGTCTTACAGTAGTCACGTATGATGTGAAACATCTGACATGTATAATAAAATTGAGATGAAATGTATATGAAGCCAATTTATTCATAATGTGATTAAGTCGAATATAATTATCATCGTATGTTGGCAGTACGTCGTGGTACCAATCTTACGCTAAATTGGCTTCACATAGATATACATACGGAATGATAACATGTCAGATGTAACAATCATATGCGCCTACTGTAAGGCTCGCTCAATGTTTTTTGGTTTCTTATACATTCATATTCGCAAATTTTCAGTTTAAAACTCCACGTAAATAACGTATAAAACCAAGCAGTTAAGAAGAGGTATGTGATTATGAAGTTTTTATAACGAGTATTTAAGCATTCGAGAACCACACCTTACGTACTTCAACGTGATTTATTTTAGTAATTAAAGTAAAGTTAGGGGTCGAAACGCTTGGCCCATGGGGTCCAAATGCGCGCACCCTATTTCGGGATATTGCAAAATTGATCATTGACACATCAGAAGGCTGGCCTTTATTTTGGTCAAAGAATCGGTATTGCCATACAACGTGGCAATGCTGCCAGTCTTCTGGGTACGTTCCCCGACAACGATGAGAATTTTTTTGACGCTGTTTAGATTTAGTTTATTTTATATCTATGGAGGTTTAATGTAGTTTTTAATTTTTATCTATATATCTTTAGAAACTATTAATTATTATAATGTTATTTATAAATAAATGTAAGTTATTATAGTTAACAAAAATAATAAATGTGAAACAATTTTAGTAATAACAACCATTCGTAGACCGTGTGATATAGATAGTGCTACACATACACAAATTGCTGCGCATTTTTATAAGTATATACTATCTTATCTTTAGGTTAGTTGAAAGGCCTGCATGTACTAAAGTGTATCTGTAAACATGACCTACCGCACAGTGCTGTGCGGTGCCACCCGATGCCCCGACCTCGGCTGGCGAGTGGCGAGGCCATTCGACGCACAAAGTGCTCTTACACTGTGAGCCATAATTACGGTCCATCTTGACCAGGGTTACCATGCGTCAGGATTATTCCTGAAATTACAGGGTTTCTAGAGTCATGACAGTACATTTTAGTGCTTTATTTTATTTAAGATTGAACAGTATATAGGACAAAATAATGTTACATCATAATAACTAAAGCTTTCTTTTTTTTTGTTTTTTAGTAGGAAGACAACGCCCGGACTAGGGGAAAAATTAACCTATACCATTGGAGATTCGACAAACTATCTATTCATGGCACAAAGCACACTAAGAATCAGAATGGTTGTTCTAAATGGGTCACATAAATGGTTGTCCTGTGTAGGCTTCCAATCCCAAACCCAAGAGCGCAAACACTTAACCACTGGTCCACATTGGTCATTAATAAGTTCTTAATTACCTAGCAATCTCGTGTTTAGCATAAAATTGTTATCAGAACTCTGAGTATAATCAAATAAACTGGAAACACTGACAACTGTATTCAAGTTAATTCGCAAATTCACGATGGCCATGGCACTAACGCTATGCTAATAAACATGAAAATTATATTCAAATTTCCTGCTTTATTTGTGTTTGAATGTGATATAATAACAATTCTGAATAACCAATTTGAAGGTTAAATACCTAGCACGTTTCATTTTTTATTTTCGATGGCTCCGCTCTTGTACCTTGTTTGCGTTTAAAGTGGAGTGTGTTTTTTATAATATGCTTGTTCATTACGGCCTTAAATAATCCTTTAGTTTTATTTGATAGTAACATGCTTTTTTTTAGTTTAACTCTTGAACTAGATATACAGGGTTATCAGTAAAACACCAACAATCTCGCAGGATTAGATTGGTAACATCATGGGTAACAACTTTTGTTCTACGAATTCGCACATAACTCTATACATGAAATAAAATATATATTTATTTTGTTGTAGGTTTATGTTTCATTCATAAAAGAAAGAATGACGCGCGAATTATGCTAATCTCGCACGCGTGTGTGCGTCTTTGCGATGTTCGTAGGGTTATTGAACATACAAGCGGGAAATTATTTTAATATTTTTTTTTGTATGAAAATAAAATTATCAAAAGTTATCGAAAAAAAGTTGTTGCGAATGGTGTTAACTATCTAGTACTGCGAGGTTGTTGTTTTAGAATTAACCCTTTACAAATCGATGTATCGCGGGGGACTTTACAAACATGCCATTTATGGACACAAAACTCAACCAAAAATGCGAGGGCACCTAGGTGGTAGCGACTCACCTAGCTACCTCCTCGATGCCCTCGCGTCACCTGAACCACTGAAGCATACAGTAGTTACATGTGTCTGGAAACACGCGGTTAGGACTTTTTAGTTTTAAATCTGGTAACTCTGATCTTTACACGCTTTCTCAGTAGTGATGTTGGACGTCATCAGCGCACATACATCACAGTTGTTTGTGTAGGAAACTAACCAGTAGAAACGATAGTTATTTATATTCAATTAAGTGCCTACTTATGCTTACTACCTATTAAATTGCTTAGGTTAAATTTTTACATGATAGTTCTGTTAAATCCAAGCGTCCTCGTATGCGACCAAAGTCCTGAGTGGCAAATTAAATAATAACTTCTTCTGAAAGTCTAGCCATCACATACCCAAAGTAATGTTAGTAATGCACAGTAAAACTGCCTTGTGTTAGCCGGTCTTACATATGGGACAGTGGTAACTATCTAGGCGGACGAATTCAATCCACCAAGCATACCGTGTTTTGTTGACTTTACGATTCCCGAACGTGATTTAAGTATTCCATTGTGTACAATCCCAACACAAGATGAACAATTCCAATTAATTTATCTAATAGTGCGAATAAATAAAAAAGATTTTACTCACGTAGACTTTAAAATAGTCAGAACATGTTTGTGGTAGTATAACTACGTATCGTTAATAATTAAGTATGCTAAACTATACATAATTATTTCTTGTACACGTAGCTACCTAGATCTGCGGTTTGTATCGAATCATTTAGAAATAACATTCAATCCATGATAGTAATGATTAAGTTACATAGCTAGCTTATTGAAGTTATTGTCTAAATGGTTACTTTATAAATGACCATCTAAATTCTTCTAATTGTTCTTCTAATTTATTTTTCTGTTTATATAGAGGTAAGAATTCAATATTACTATTATGGAGAATCTTGTACAAAGACAGGCGCGCTTTAATGCCACCACAGGGTCCAATGCGCCCCAACTGAGAGATGCAACGAAACAAAACTCAGCTCAGTAATATAATATAACTCCCGATCATACTACATACGTTGCATAATCCGTAGTTTTGGTTACGGTATGCAACGATAATGTAAAAGCGCACTATAAATAATATTGCACTCCTGCTGGTGGAATTTCGGCAATGGCGGCTAGTTTCAAAGAAGACTACCCATTTGAGCGTGGCTACTGTAGTGTTCAAATATGTGCACTTCTATACACTGTACACTCTCTATCCTCAGTCACTTCCTTCATATAATCAGAAGGAACGGGCAAGACCAGACGGTTCGGAGACCTGATCTTGGAGGTTCAGGGGTGTAAAATCATCAGCTTACCGACCGGAGTTAGTCCGGGCTGCTTCTGCAATTTTTATTTGGTAAAACATCCTATATTCACCTTAAGGCCAAACGCAGTCATTCCATACCAATGCTACGCGAAGATCGCTGTACGCAATCGTCAAGCCATCTGATAAAGCATGACCTACCGCAATCACTCTCCGTGTAGAACATAACTACATATCTACGTACGTCGTGTAATGTACTACTTACCACGCCACGCTACACGCACGTGTCGGAGAGAGTGCATACGACACACGTGGAACACTTATTCATAACAATACCTTAATTTTTTTTCCACCACAAATACAGATCATTGAAAGGATTTGTACCTACATTATCGAAGTATCCTTATAGTATGTCGTCGCAATTCTCTTTCGAATAAATTCTACGAGTATTTTCCAAATCCGGCTGTTCGCCATGTACAAATCCGGTTATTCTCAATTCCGGATTGCCTTGTAAGTACACAACGGCAAGCCAATTGTACATATATCAGTACAGTGTCTTTGGCATTGTACCATTTGTACCCCTATATGGATGAACAGATTTCATTGCATTTTAAAGGTAATTTAATCGACATGGTTGTTATTTTTATTTTGTGGGACTCGGGAGAGTACCTATAACGTTTAATTTATATGATGGCTTAGTATTCAAATTTATAGGTTATATAATCCTAATTAATTTCAATTTAATATAAATAAGTTAGTTAATGTTACATGTCAAAACGGCCAACGGAATTAAAACAATGATTATGTGTGTATACCTGCCAAACACCAACATATTTTACGTCGCGCCCTAATGATGGTATTGAATAATGAAAGTAGATTTTTATCTTCTACTATATAAAAATAAGTCGGGTTTTCCTTCCTGACGCTATAACTCCAGAACGCACGAACCGATTTCCACGGTTTTGCATTCGTTGGAAAGGTCTCGGGCTCCGTGAGGTTTATAGCAAAGAAAATTTATAAAATTTAACGCGGGTAACACCGCGGGGCACAGCTAGTACTTATATAAATCTTAATTTAACACTGGCCTTATTATGTTTATTTTTTAAGTGGAAGTTTTATACTGCACGCAACAGCATTGTTGTCAGCTCCTTTTTGTACTTTATTTTACACTAGCTAGGTAGTTGGTTTTACCCACGTTAAACTTTACAAATTATAGCCTATGTGTTATTCTGATATATAAGCTATGTAAGTACAAAGTTTTATCAAAATCCGTCGGTAGTTTTTGCGTGCAGGAGCTTTGGTCGAAGGTGCAGGAGTAACAAACATATGCACTCACACACTCACAAACTTTCGCCGTTATAATATTAGTGTGATATGCATTCCTTGGTCAGCGTCTCTTATTTATGACATAGGTGAGGATAGGTTCAAATAATATAAATTAATTAAGAATTAGAATGCCATAGATTTCAGGCACTGCGGTATCTTTGGTCGAAAGCCATTATGCAGTTTCTTATAATGGATGTAGTCGTCTACGATCTATGATCGCCTTTAGTTGTGGTTTTTTCCAATAAATAAGTAATGCGCCAGATAGATATCCTGTGCTACTTTTTCAATATGATTACATATTACATTTACTTGGTGGTGAAATGTGTGTCATTGTCTTGGACATTTTTAGGACAAGGTCGACATTAATTAATCTATGATAATGCTGGTTATATAAATGTAATATATACGAAAAATCATAATACGAATACGAATTTTAATTCAGAGTATGAGACAAATCCCTTTCGTTAGGATATTTATAAATTTAAAATAATATCTGAAAAACAACAGGTGAATACTAAAGATAAATTGTCTGATTCATGCTAAATTCCATATAAATTGTCAACGAAATCTCTTCTCACGACTTATGTCGACGGCGCGGCGGGGCGCGGCTGTGTTCTAAAAATCATTATGTATGATTCGGTTATAAGTCGTTGATATTCCAATGTCGCCTTAAACGCAATTTCAAGGATTGTGCTACTTGCTTGACCGTACGACCCATGCTTATATTTTGTTTTATTTGTGCTCTGATAATATAAACTATACCATTCCCTCCCACACCTTTTACATATTTCTTGGTCACCCACGCGGAAAAACACTTTTCATGTATCTTCGTATCCATTTTCCAATAAGATTTTTTGTATGTATGTTACTCGGTTTCCTCCGCTGTTTGGAAACCCATTTAAATAATTATCTTGTAAGTTGATAGGGAATGCTTTCTAGATGGTAAATCCTAAGTTAGTAAAACACCTACAGTCTAATTGATAGCCTTCTTTTTGGTGATAGTCCTAAAACAACTGAACCGAGCAAGAACCACTGAGGCACTACAAGAGTTCCGTATCAATATTTTCGGTTTCCGTGGGAATTTGAGTACTTATATACCTAGTTGTTAAAAATAACATTTTGTATATTCTGCATAATACAGGATTACGGGAGTTGTAATTGTCAAGTAAGTTACGTCCTTGATCGCTTAATCTTACCTGTCCGAGTAGATTATATCTTACATCGCGGATTGAAATCTAAGCTCGGACGTAGGATCAAAGGTAGCATGTATCCTTTCCAGGTGTACAATCTTATCTCTTAGCCCAATTTAATCACGATCGGTTTAGTGGTTTAGTCGTGTTGAGTATCTAGCAGACACAATTAATTTCGCATTTATTTAGATTTTCTAAATATATCATTTGTTTCCGCATAAAGGAAAATCGGGCGAAGTGTGAGTCGGAAACGCATGAGATGACTTCTATTTCCCTTTAACTTTATATTATTTCTATTGCTTTTTGTTAAAGCAGCACAAGTGCACACGTTGTTGTAATCTACCTGTTAACTAAAACTGTCTACCCGTTACGGTGCGGATGTCGGAAGAGGAATGTACAGACACCAGCACATCAAGCTGCCCCAATCTGTCAAATTTGCCCAATTGAAAGTAAACCCTCGGCTTATGTTATTAAGTCAAAGAAAATCTATAAAACAAAGGAGGCGGATATGTGTTCATACAATATTGGGCCCAGATGTGAAAAGATAAAAGTGGTGTCAATTAATGGGTCTATAAATTATCAGCCAATCACTAAAAATTCCATGGATATTTCGATCCGTGAGCAGAGTTATAAAAGATTTAGTACTTAATAGTGAGGTTATGTACCAACCTAAAATAAACAGCTGATTTTAAGGGCCATTGCTATTTAACAATAGTTATCCGTGTCCAGCATGTTAGCAAAAGTCGTACATGGTAAGCAATATCAGAAGTCCGTATGCAGTTGTCGAGGGATATATTATAAACAAAAAAATACTCAAATCACACACGCACTAAACGATACGAGAAACGAGTGACCGATCATAGATTAGGATTTAAAATCTGTCACCAGTCACTGTCAGCGTAAATTAAAAATATAGTTGCCAATAACTAATAAATCGATTTGAACGATAACCGATATTATGATTTCTATTTATTTTATTGATATTTTATTTTTTACTGTTTACATTATGTTAATGTGTTTAATAATTATTATGATTAAATCGATTATCTGGTGTATGGTGCAAGAGTTTTTATTTTAATTTGTTTGAACTCATTACCGTTAATCGATTATAGTAATCAACAACCAATTTAATTCGTGACTGAAACTTATTTTGAGATTTCTCGTTTTCCAGATTGTAAATTGGGTCAATATTTTACAGTTTGGAATAGAAAAATATAACGCTTTTTTAAACCATATCTCAACTAATTACAGTTTGGCCCAGAAATCCCCGTCTCCTTTGACAGATGGTAGCAGGGGTGACAGGGGTAGCTAGATGTGCTGGCGTCTTTACAGTGGAGACTTATTAACAGGGTTCCCTTTGTACCTGCTGGGTATGGAACCCTAAGACAGAAGTCTGTATCAAACAATTTCATAAAGTGGCTGGATCACGCTTTAACTGTCAGTCACACGTTTATTGATCGATGGAGTGGCGGTAGATGTGCAAAATATGTGTCGGTATTCTCAGCTTTTACCTCTTTTTTATATGGGCCTGTGTAAATCGATGTATCTGATATGTTTGCGAGAAACCTAGAAAATAATGAAGCAAATCATATTTTTAAAATCGTTAATTCAATACGTAATTTTATCTGTCACGGATTGGCAGAAAGTGCAGGTTCAACGCCCGCCCTGCGGTAAAATTTATTATTTCTCTGTTTTGAGTATAGATTTTACAACGCTTATATTATGCGAATATAGCAATGACAATTATCTCAAGATTACCAACAATTAGCCGCAATGGCGCTAGTTATAACCAGATAAACGTGGAGTGTAATTCAGCGAGTCTAGTAGCCAAGATGGAGCCTTCTTTCCGCTAAATGTTCGTTATATTTGTATGCAATAGCGTGCGTGTATATAAATATCTGCTATGCGTTCTATTTCTGCTCCCAGTACTGTTTACTTTTCTAATTACAACCCGCGAAATAGACGCCCCGTGCTGCTCGCAGTTAAATTTATCCTGCCCTATATACGAGACAGTAATGGATATGGGTCACGGGGTTGTTCGACTCTTGCTCCTGTAAACATGAGGGGTGGAAACTGTACTCTTTAATATAATAATTAAGTAATGGTATAAAGCAAATTATTCAGATATACGTACATAACAATCACATTAAAAAATCTACACAAATCAAATACAAGATAAGTTTCATTTTGTTCGGCACTCGACAAAAATTTATTTTATTGGTCCGACTGGTTAGCTAGATAGATAATAGAACCAGAGCTCATTGGGATGGGGGGAAGGGTCAGCAACACTTGTTTTCTGACTTTCAAAGGCCGGCAACCCACCGCGACACCTTTGGTGTTGCGAGTGCCCATGGGCGGCGGTAATAACTTACCATCAGTTGACCCACTTGCTCGTCTGTCGCCCTTTGATATAAAAAAAACCTAGTTCGCCATTTGCAGTCCACCTTTGCACCGTCGTGTGGTCCGTAGTGAGTGATTTTTGCACTGTATGTTTCGTCAAAAGTCTACGGTAACCGCTACCATCAGACGGCCGCGGGTTGTATGCTTGTTTGCCAATTCTGTTGTATAAAAAAAAACATTGGCGCACTTTTGTATAGGAAAAATCCAAAGGAACCTTTAAATGTTGTACCTGTGCTATTTGGGTTGCTTTGTTTATCACGCAAACAAAATGCCTCTGCCAAAAAAGTCACGCATCTTATTCTATCGTGGGTGTCGCTGAGTACTGAGTGGTATCTGACCTGGCTCACTCCGCAGTTTGCTCAAGTGAACATACCTACGCGTTTTGGGCACCCTCGGGATACTCACTCGCACTGGCAAATAATTGTTGTGTTATGGGCCCCATACTCACTAGGGACAAATATGGCAACCCTAAGACAAATAAATATTAGATTTCGAGACCCTGAGAGGTTCGATGAAGTTAAACTTAGTTACTTTGATTTATTTGCATTTGACTTACTTACGTTCGATTAGCTGGATAACATTGCCTATGTTAGGGATTTTTATACATATTAACCCGAAATGTACAGTCGCCAGCGCATCCATCTACCCCAATCCGTCATATTTCTTTTATAGATTTTTTACTTTATCACATAAGCATAAGGTTCACTTTCAATTGGGGAAATTTGACAGATTGGGGTAGCTTGATGTGCTGGCGTCTGTACATCATCTTGAAATTATAAGGTCGTTATGGCTCGTTTAGATAGTGAATTTTCTAATAGTGAAGGGTTTTCATGGGTAAGGCCCGTACAGAGTGGCTTGAAACTTACTGTATGAATACACTAGTGCAGTGGTTAAGATTGTCGTCTCGCTACTACTTTAATGTTAATTCTTGAGCAGGTCATTTGAGTTTATACAGTATGGGTATACTTTGCCTATTACAGCGTTCCACAACAATGCAACATGGAAATAGCCTCTAAAGTACGCATAGAGTATCAGTGACAAGAAGTTGCTATTAAGTCGATAATAATTTTGGAGATAATAAGCAAATATCCGTGTTACTAGATTTATTATTTCAAGTACGAAGTAATAGTCATACAGTAGGAGTGGCTATCATAATTTGTGTGGTTATTGCACGTTTGTAAGTTCTCCGCGATTTAAAGATTATTTGTCTTTTTCCAATAAGTTAGATCTGGAGTGGTAGTGACGGACAGATAGAAAGAAACCGTGTGTCGTAAGCAGTTCTAAATAAATGTGTCTGTCCCGTCGGTACAGTGTCGCCGCCTACACTTGGATCAGCTTGCTGGACATATAACTAATACAGAATTCCCAGCGGGCATAGGGAGGAGATCGCTAGAGATTGGGATCTTTAGGCAGTTTTAATTATGGGAATCTAGAATACTCATATCTCATTGGTTAATAGGACCTGATTTGGTGCAATAGCCACCACTAAACCCCAGAAATTTGACGCGACTCAATCGAATCATTTCCGCTCGCTGAAACTCAAACCGTCCGAGGTGCTGCAAGGGCTTTCAATCGACTATCCTTAATGTGTGATGTGATAATGCTGTTGATTCATCTACTCGTTAATTGGCTGGCCCTTTCTGTCGCCTTTATAAAAGTACCAGCACTATACAGGAAGAGAATACCCAGAGTGCTTGATAAGTACATTTTTACCCAGGACTTACTCTTTAGTGAGCAACATAAATTGACGATACGATTGTTAAAGCCTAAGATAAGCCTGATTTTGGATTTGGATGCGTAAGACATGGCGGTGGCGAGAATAGATGGGTGACGAAAGTCACGTTTCTCAAAAACGTTTGTGAAGTCGCAGCCAAACACGAGCCTCTGACAGCGACCATGAGGGTTGCTTGAACGAAGACTCAGCATGGTTCTGTACCATGATGAGTCTTCGTCGCCATGCTATTTGGCTGAATAATATAATAATAATATCTGGGGACAATGTCACACGGATCATCCTAGCCCCAAACTAAGCAAAGCTTGTACTATGGGTACCAGGCGACGATATACATACTTATATATATAGATAAATACTTATATACATAGAAAACATCCATGACTCAGAAACAAATATTCGTGCTCATCACACAAATATTTGCACTTACCGGGATTCGAACCCAGGACCACCAGCTTCGTAGGCAGGAACACTACCAACTAGGCTACGGTGACCGTCGAAATATGAATGTTCATGTCTTTTATGTTAGTCGTTCGATACTAACTTAAATTTTATGCGGTTAATGAAATCCATGCTGACGGAGGTAATAAAATGCAGAAGTGTAAACATAATTTTATAATACCACTCATTTTGTTTTTGCTTATAATTGTAAGATCTGCACTTAAGTACTGTTTTGTCTGCGATGGGAAAATTAGACTAGTTGAAATTAGCTTGCCGGCAGGTATTAATGAGTGAAACAGCGCGTGTCGGATACAAGTTGCCGCGGTGAGACCCCATCGACCACGTCTCGGCATCGTCTCGAGCAGCTGTCTTTGACTGTAGGTCGCCGCGCGCCGCCAGGCTAACAACCTTCTATAATATTCTCTACTCACGAAGGTAGCGCGGTCGTCGACCGACGACACTCATCTTGCTCGTTCCAATTAGTACGCCTTAATATTTGTATCGGGCCCCTACGTGGGCCTCTAGCCCCCTACACGTGTTCATAAACATTAGCAATGCGATTGCTAAAAGTGTTCCATATCTGAGATTTACCTACCTGGACGCATGCGCGAGTTTCGCTCTACTTTGTTTTTGCGTTCAATGTCAGTGTATCGGCTAATTTTATCACACTTCGCACATGCTACGTAACTGTCTTGTTTGACGAGGCTAAATGACGATTTGTTTTGATTTCCCTGCTTAAAACATACAAACATAAAACAAACCACTACGCGATAAACGAGATTAATTACTATCGTTATTTAATTTTAGAGGTGACATCAGGCCCGCAGCCAGGATTCTCGTTCAGGACGGATGTGATTTTTAACAACAAAACTCGTATTCTAAATAAACAGTAATATAGTAAGTCATCGTTGGGTATTTTCAAAGGGCAATAGAGTATCCATTTCACCGTGTGTGCGTCCCTGGCTGACATGCGGTCGGTCGGGCGAGGTGAACGTGCCGGTATCCGCGTCACATCACGAACAGCGCTTTTCGTCGCTATTTCCGCAACAAGTGTTGTTTTGAAAATAGAGGCTCCAAGCGGGCGCGCGCGCACGTCACGCCAGCACCGACATCGATGCCATTTCCATAAGCATTCATCAGCTGATTTTCATAACATTATACTATGCCGCCACCGCTTCGCTGTAAATAAGTATTATTTTTTATATATTAAGTATTATATTATACATATTATTATTATTGATTTAAATTTTTTCAATTATGAAAGTTATCTATTTTCTGTTTTTCAATTGTTTACGTTTAGAAATCAATAGGTAAAACGACATTTATTTTAAAAACGATTAGACGATGTTTTACGACAATTAAATCGGAGATATTTGAAGAAAATAATTAAAATACAGACAAAACACACTATAGCAATAAAAAAGAAATGTTAGTCTATAAACTAAAAGTCGCACGAATTTGACAGTTAGGTATGAGGATTCTGTTAAGCCTATTTCGGACCCAATTTTGACCGTTGCGGCAAATCTCATCTGGACGATCCACGTGCGCTGTAAATAATATCTAGATATACATTTATTTGTGTCATACACAAACAAATGTATATAGATCTTAAAACAGAGAATAATGTATTATGTATAGATAAGGAAATTATTGCGTACGCCGTAGAGCCCCAGGTATGTATATAGATGACGCAATATCAATAAATCAGGAATAAAAACCTAAGCATTTTGACCTTGACACTCATAATTTGTAGCCTAATTTTTGATTTGGACATGAGCCATTAGACCCGCGCTCAGTTCTACGATCAACTTCTGTCTTTATTCTTTTCCACTACTGACTAGGTCAAGGGTGGCCAACGTTTTGGGGCCATATATACGTATGAAATCCTACTGTCTTCTGCTTATGCATTGTTAGAACAGATACGAATACAACATTATTGCTCCACACTCCTTAAGATGGGACGTTGGCGGGACGTAAGAAGCTTATCGGGCCGTAGTTTGCCCACGCCTGGACTAGATAAACTGATTGTACTTTAGTACTTTAATGCTAATTTATCATATCATCTGAAATTTTTGCTTTTACAGCAGCTATAGAGATTAATGTTACATCTTGTATTTTTTAGGCAACCAAGGCCGCATGTCTAATAAAATTACGATTTGTATGCGTACATCACTGTACTGATTGTGTAGCATCTTCTGAATGCACAAATTAGTGTACTGAAATCAGAGTTTTAGTAAAATCTGAGTCTTATTGTTTACTAGCTGTGCCCCGCGGTTTTACCCGCGGTAAACTTTATAAACTATCACAACTCCTCCCCCGTAGGTGATAGCGTGATAATAAGTAGCCTATATGTTGACCTGACCTTTTAGTAACATTCATGAAAAATTTGAAGTAAATCCATGCCGTACTTTTTGAGTTTAGCCCGGACATACATACAGACAAACAGATAAACAGACAAAAATTCTAAAAACTATATTTTTGGCTTTGATATCGACTGCAAATCACGCGCCAAGTATCCTTTAAAAAAAATATTCAATGTACAGTTTTGACTTTCCTACGATTTTATTATATGTATAGATAGATCACGCCCCAGGTATACTTTAAAAAAAATATTCAATGTACAGTTATGACTTTCCTACGATTTTATTATATGTATAGATAGCCGCGTTGTTTTAAGCTGTTTGTATAAGTGAACACAATTCCATTTTCCATTTGTTCAAAACTAACTAAATATCGACAAAGCGAAGGTTGATTTTCAGTAACATTAGTTTTGTCGATATAAGGTTGGTTTTAAACATAATTATGTGTGCACTATACTGTAATATGTATCTTGCGCAGTTAGGCTTATGCCGATAATATTGGTCATCGTATACAAATTTTGGCCAGGAGCACTAAACACATTGGGTTAAATCAAATTAGTAATTGCAAGTAAGTTTGCTTGTTCTTACATATTGACAACTGGAAGAGCACAGTGTTTACGGCATTCGCTTCGCTCTACGACTGAACTGATCGTGAATTATAATCTTGGTGAATTGTACTTTATTAAGATAAATTAAAAAGTACTCGATTTCTCCTTAAAAATACCTGAAGTTCACTACCATTCTTTTAGTCTTGACTGTTTTCGTAAACTTCAACCCCACTTTTTGTCGGGCCTGTTGGCATGGCTGGCAAATGCTTGCTTTTCACGCCGGAGGTCGTGGGATCGATGCCCACCCAGGACAGATATTTGTGTGGATGAACATGTCTGTTTTTCCTGAGTCTGGGTGTGTAATTATCTATTTAAGTATGTATTTACAAAAGTAAAGTAGTATATGTAGTATATCAGTTATCTGGTTTCCATAGTACAAGTTCTGCTGAGTTAGGGATCAGATGGCCGTGTGTAAATAATGAATATTATTCTTATTACTTTGCTAGGATGTTTCAAACGAATAGGTTATTAAAAGCGGTTAGGTATTTGATAATCGAGTATGATTTTCTTTTTATTGAAATCTACAATATCTATGATATACTAAATATGATAAGAATACACCAACACATAGCTGTTTCATGTAACACAATTTCATATCAATGTAGTTACACCATTGATATTGTAAATCCCAGTGACAATAATCAATTAATCACACAATGGGATAATAGGTACTGTAGGACCAAATAGGTAATTTCAGCAAGTTTTTAGGCAATTCTACTAGAAAAATATCGCATTTCCTACTAATATACTGAAGACCACAGAATTGCGGCTAAATTTAAATAGTTGCTTTTATGTAGTGCATTTTATTGTTGTGTTTTAGATTTGCCATAAACATCATATTATGCCAGTAATTCTCCTTTTTTCAATTCTGATCTTAATAAAGTGTGAAGATAAATCGCGCATTAATAGCTATTGTAATATTAGGAGTGCCTTGCGCGTTGCAAACGTCACATTACAAATAGAGCTCGTCATGATCGCGTCGGCGCCATCATTGTTATCGGTAGTCAACATTTAGCCTAAATTATTTTAGCCATGACGTCTTACCGATGTTTGTATTTCGGCGAAATTTTATAGTCAGTTGTCTGCGGTAGGCCGTTACCGTTAAGAATATGCCAGTGATATCATCAGAAGTAAGTTAATTTTTAACCCCCGACACAGAGAAAACTGTTATAAATTTTAATATCATGTCTGACTGTCTCTCAACGGTGCGTCTTTGTGCTACCAACTCGGCAGACTAACATACGGCCTGCCTGATCACACGTTGCTGATCGACTACTGACAATAGTAAGGTAGTAACCACTCATCCACAACAGGAACACAGCATTAGGTTATAATATCTGGTGTATTCTGTGAGATCCCAAACCGTAGAATCATAATGATCAAAACGCTGTAGTCTCCCTCTCATTCAAGCGCTTTCTCTCAAACATATTACAAATCGGAGGAACACCGCTTATGCTTAATAGCTCTCAGCGATAATGAAACGATCTAGAGGCCACGTTAATCTGTCGGTCCCGGCTGTAATCGTTGGACAGATGTAACTTAGGGAATCCGTCGTTCCTTTTTTGTGATGAAGAGAATACGTAATTCGTGGCAGAGGCTATAACACTCGCCAGTAATTCTCATATTATACCGGCGCAGCGCGCGGCGTCTGAATTGAAATGCACATATTTACATTGACGTATATACTCGATCATACTTTAGGATCAATTACGATACAAATGGTAAACAAGTTTGAAATGGTAAACCACAAAATTATATTATTGTAGTACCTAAAGCCGTTATGGTGGAGAAACTTATTGTAATTTTTTTCATACAATCAGTGTACCTAAATATCTATATGTACCTAGAAATAATTATAAATTAATTATATATGTATTACTACAAACATGTTCTGACTATTTACAAGCGCTTTTTTAAAGTCAACGTGAATAGAAACATTTTTTATTTATTTTATTTATAATATTCTCGTAGTTCAATTTTTTTTAATCAATGAGGAGTTGGGTGTAGAATTTCGGTGATGTTAAGATAAAAGAATGGATAATTAGAAAAAGTCCGGGAATATCTAAGCTCTGGGCTAGCTTTTTAGCGTAGGATGTGAGAGAAGCAGCGGCGCAAGATAGATAAAAGAAGCGGCTTCTTTTGTCGGGCTACTAATTTACTTTTTAGGTCACAGAGCAGTGAAGTAGAAGTACTAATAAACTATAGTTAATTATAGGTAGGTACATATATATTTACTCGAGTTCTTTTCGGAATTCTTATCATAAGCGATTGTTATAGTTTTCCTGGTTTTTGTAGATATTTATTTGCCTTTGGAGTTTGTCCCATTAATTAACTTCCCGTAATGTGGGTTTTAGTTAGATAAACTCCTGCGTACGTGACGATATGAGATGTATATAGCAGCATATATTACGTTACTCGGCACTAATTCCAATAAAATAGCAAAACAATAGTGAAACGTCGCGTCATTGGCACTAGGCATGCGACAGACTCTTAGCTTAGGGTTCAAATACCTAGGTAGGTATCCCTATACTGTCTGTAATTATTTTGTTTAAGTTGATAAGTGTACTTCTTAGGGTCCTAAATATTTTCATTTAGTCAATGCAAATATCAATGTTTATGTTTGTCTAACGGCTTTGATAAGTCTATCAGGCATTATGTTTTTAAATACCAGATTAATGTAATAGTGGTATATCGGTATGGAAATGGTAGTACTAGACACTTGCAGACTACTTGCAAGAACCGGTTGTTCGCGAGTGGTGGAAGCGTATGTTTGCGAGTGAGAGGCAATCTGCCCCACGTGCATTCCGAACGCATTCCACATCCGAACAACCAACGGACGACCTAGCCATGGAATGCACGCCACTTTGAATGCCATATATTTATGAATAAACAACAACAATAATCTAATACCTATTATCAATGTGGAATGTGTGCTTATCGCAAATTAAGTCTGGTTGGGTCAGTAATAAATAATCAACAATGTTTCTTAACAACTGTGTATTTATCACCGGTCACCGTAGCCTAGTAGGTAGTGCTCCTGCCTACGAAGCTGGTGGTCCTGGGTTCGAATCCCGGTAAGTGCAAATATTTGTGTGATGAACACGAATATTTGTTTCTGAGTCATGGATGTTTTCTATGTATTTAAGTATTTATTTATCTATATAAGTATGTATATCGTCGCCTGGTACCCATAGTACAAGCTTTGCTTAGTTTGGGGCTAGGATGATCTGTGTGACATTGTCCCAACATATTATATTATTATCCGTTTTTTTATAGTATACAACTGCAATGTGAAACGTAAATCTTGGTTACTTATGGAGATAAATGAAAATGTTACTTATTTGTATAATGAGTCATCTTCTTTATTCCCTATTTCACAAAACTGATGTTCTGCAAGTTGTTCTGATTTATCGCCGAGAATCAGTTGTTGACTCTGCTTTATAAGCCAATCAAATGGTCGCGAGTTTGTAGTATGTACTATAAAACTCATTAAATTTCTTGACCATAATGAGTAATTAGTAGTAGTGACACAGACATATTGCGGAATAAAATTACAGAATCTAAATGTGTAGAACTTTTAGATCTGTAATTGTTTGCCTCAATGTGTCTGTGTCACTTTTCATATGTACTGAGTTAGAAAGTAACGAATAATATGTAAGTAAGAATTGGTGTCAATGAATTCTAGAAAGGGCACACAAACCTAGATCAATTTCTTTTGAAACTTGATACATACATTTATTGTTTAACAATTCCCTCGAAATATTCAAGCTATTTTTTCAAGGAGAAATTAAAGTTTCCTACAAATTGTATATCCGCATAAAAACACCTCAAAACAGATGTTTTACGCAAAACTTTGGCCAAAAAACTTTTCCTCTTTTATTTTGACTGTAATTTTAGTAAAGTTCGTTCATTTCCTTTATAGGAAACCGAATTTCCTTGTAAGTTATTTTAGGAAACTCTTTATTCTTAAACAATCTTAGGTACTTAATCCTTATTATTGGCATACCTGCTGTCGTAGGGTCAGCATCAGAACAAAATTTAATTATAATAGTTTATTTACGTTACCTATTTATTTAGGTTTTTGTTTACAATATAGAATCGGAGAGTGACTGTGTAAAATAATACAAATATATTATTTGTAAATCTGTGTATAGGTACTCACTTGTAAATAATAAACTATGTGATCAACTCTTCTCTTCAAAGTCTATTACAATATACTTCATTTTCATATTGCCGACCGAGCCAAGAAGTTTATTGTAAACCTATTTGCGCATTTATAAGTGCAACTCAGCTCCACTCCATCCCTTGGGGCTTAATTATCCAATCAAATTTAAGTTAATTAATGAGATTTCATCTGTAAAGTTATGAACACCTCCAAGGCCAGTTATAATTCCGCATACGGAGCTAAGTGACGATATGAATTTACAAATTAAGGCCCAGAATTAAGCGCACTGCGCAGCCATGCTCGCGCATCTACATGATTTACATAATGATTTTAAATTAAAATAATTGTAGGCACTTTCTAAAAATGTGAATCACTCATCTCGTGTGGCCAAATTACAAAATTGTTAAACGAACTTTGCATTTAAATAATATTGGTGAGACCACTAAATATGGAAAAAGACAGTTGTTTCTTTTTATTTTAGTAATTTTTCATTCTTCAAAAATGCGACAATCATTCTAATGAAGGTAAAAGCTATTTGTGTGGGCGAGATAGCTACGCGCCAAAGTCTAGGCCTTTAGTAATCGATAATACAGTGTTCAGGACAACTTTCACATTTCTGGCGGACGCTGTCACAGTACGACATATACGACGAGAAATCAAAGACTGTGCTTCTCATTAAAAGACTCACCGTATTATTAAATTGAAAATTTAACACTAAGAAATCACGCTTGCATTGGGAGTATAATTGCATTAGCAAAAGGCTTATGGACCTTTTGAATTGCCAATATTTACGAACTACTAAAACAATCACACACACAAAAATCACCATTAATATTTATTATTATTAGTGGCATTCTCTAGCATTTATTTATAATTTTTATTAATTTCACCACACTGTTTCGATATAGGTTCTTGCGGATGAAATGTTAATTTAGTGAGTAATCAATTTCATCTCTATGTTCAAAGAAAGTTCACTGGGATTAATTACTTTAAAGCTCAATTTCCAGTGTTTTATTTAATGCAAAAAACCGTTGACACGATACTTTTGTTGCTGACCGTACTTTATAAGTAAATAGCGATATCAATTAGTAATTTCAGTTTGAACTTATAGCGATGTGTGCGTAAAAAATCGCAATTTGAATTAATCAAACAACGACAGGAAGTGTTTTTATACACACAGTTTATTGGAAATAATTATAACTTATTGGCTTGTATTGATTAAATGCTGTTTTTATTTTATTACAGTTTTGCAATGTATATAATTATAAATTATTTGACAGATTATTGACGCATTATATTACGAAGTAATTTTGTAAGCACGCACACAATATGGTCTATGGTCTTGAAGACAAACGTGGTAATTACGTAGGGAATTACTTAGTTCTTCTGTTTTCTAGGCTATCGTTATGTACGTTTGAGTCTATGTTCTTCTGTTTTCTAGGCTATCGTTATGTACGTTTAAGTCTATCATATTGTAGGTAAATTACACCCATAACAGACTGAACAAATAAGCATGCTCATCACACCAACATTTGTCCTGGGTGGGGTCAACAATGGGTCAACACCACTACCTTTGGCTTAGAGCCGATTTCACCGTTAAAATTAAACGCGATCAATGGACGCTAAACTCAGTTACAGGAAGCGGAACCGTGTTTAGCGACAATTGATCGCGTTTAATTTTAACGGTGAAATCGGCTCTTAGCAGTCTGGGACACTAGCCAATAGACCAACAGGTTAGTCAATTTGTATATTCATTATATATCATCATCATGTACTGGAAAACGGCTCGAATGTCTTTTCAAATTTACGGAATGAGAGTTCAGGGCCAGAAATTAAAAACTTGTCTCTACGAGTTTTGATGAACAGAATCGGATCTCGTTCGCCCAGTTACTTATTGTGATAATGTTATATTAAAACTATTTCAATGTAGATAGGTAGTGAATAAACCTAATACTTTGTGATGCGATAACTCTAAGAATGATAGTAAACAAGTGAGCTATTGCATCACTTCCGGGTCAGTGACATGACGCGCGCGGGCCTTGGCGGTCGAACCCTTTCCAAGATTACAGTAATAACTGTACGATACACTTATCAGTAGATGTGTTTGATATGTTTTCGGCGGGTGTCGCGGTGTTCGATCAAGCGACCGTTAATGAGTCATCACCAACCGACAGTGCGACGTAAACAACCGGAGTTCCACCCGCGAGGCCACCGCGCGCAAATAAACGTGCCTCACATGGGTGTACCGCCAACTGTTTTGTTTGACGCACTAAAACAAATTTTAGTATATTCTCACTGTTCACACGACTAACATACTTTCAGCCGAGATATCATGGTAATTTCTCGTTTTTCCCTCTCATTTAGGGTAATTTCACGTTTAGGCTGATGGGCGATATCTTAGTAATATATTGTGTCTCGCTAGTCAGACGTTAGTGTTTTCCTCAGTACTCCCGTCGGAATCAATTAATTTGTATGCAGATGGTTGCATTAATTATTGTGATAATTAGGAATCTGGCAATATATACCTGTAATAAGGTATATTCGTAGACATAGGTATTATTTTTATATTAAGTATTTATTTAAAATCATTGATAAGTGTTCAAAATAAGAGTTTCAAGAACAACTCAACATGGCTTTATTAAACGTTATATTTAATAATTGTTGAGTGTAGTTTTAAGAACCGACTTAACTTTTAAACTTTTTGAACAGAGTTTATATTGTGACCATTCCAAAACCATTCACTATCCAACAAAAATAGAATTTAAGAAATCGTTACAAAACTAATCAATATTGAAATTGATAACCTTGTTTTGAAGTGGGTTACACAAAATAAATCGGTGAACTTTAAAAGTGCGAGTATGCCATTTCTTGAAACAATGTTAATGTCCATTTAGTTTAAATGTACGCGGTATTCTTCTCTTGAAAGAAATATCCATAAATTTCTGTTCACAAATTAACAAAAACGCGATCGCCGAAATACTTTGACGCTAAATAGCAAAGTGTCTTGGTGCAACCTCTAAATTCATTTTGGCACGAATACAAGGAGATTTTATTGATAGGTAATTTCTCCGCTGACAGTAGGTTGCTAAGTAGAATCTTTCTAGAAAGCTTCAATAAATCCCCCCGGGCCTTCTTCAGACCTGGGAGCTTGGTTGCACACAGCCTCGGCGTGCGGCGGTTGAGACCACCGAGGCAAATACACTTTTTAACATAATATATTACAAGCTGTGCCCCGCGGATTCACCCGCGTTTAACTTTATAAATTATAGCCTTTGTGTTATTCTGATGTATAAGCTATATTATTGTAAAGTTTCATTAAAATCCATTGAGTAGTTTTTACGTGAAAGAGTAACAAACATCCATCCATATTTACAAACTTTCACGTTTAAAATATTAGTAAGATTTCCATATTACGTATTAACGTATTTATTATATACACATTGTGGCCACGGGCCGCGATCGAAACCCGTGTCCACAATAAAAATACGATAATGTGTACAAATCGCGAAAGTTTAAAAACATAACGTATGATTATTATTTGTAGCGCGTTTTTAATAGCGGTATTGTATTGTGGAGGTAGAAGATTGGATTAAGGCTCTATTACCACGGCGCGCGGTATGCGTAAATAAATAGTGTCTGTGCAAAATGTTTGGAGTTTTCAAACGCAGGTCACGTGTGGGGTTGAGCCGAGCGCTGCCGCCGCCGCACCACTTTTATTACATTCCCGGAATAAAACGTTTGCTAACGAAAGCCTATCCCACGCAATTTTGTACTTCATACACATATAAAAAAGTGGACAAGTGCGAGTCCATCTCGCATAGAGAGAGTTTTTTACGATAATATTTTTGTGACATATTTATCATGTTGTTTATATCGTTACCTCATACAATTTTCCTAAGTAATGGAAATGTTAAAAAAAATAATGAAATATATACATAAATAATACTTCGTAACTATATAGCTTAGGTGTCAAAAACATCCTCGACATTGCTGTCAACCAGGAACGTTCCCAGAAAGCATAGCGGAACTGCCATGTTGAATGGTATAAAACCAGTCACAGAAATCCACGTGTAGAAATTTTCAAAGTAATTGGTACTGAAGATTTAATTGTATCTATTTGTATTGTAGCGATTTAATTTGATACATTTTACAAATTGTATCAAATTGGCTATGCTGACGTCACATAAAAAAATACACATTCCTATTAAGGTTGCACGTACGTTTTTTGTCCGGACATACGGAACACTAGAAATTTGCATATTATTATTTAGAAATTCCTGTAGTAGCTATACTGGGGTGTTATTTGGTAAATTTTATTATTGTCCCCTTCCTTTGCATTGAGTAATGGTATTTTATATAAAGTACAGACGCCAGCACATCCAGCTACCCTAATCTGTAAAATTTCTGTTATAGATTTTCAACTTTATTACTTAAGTATATGGTTCACTTTCAATTGGGGAAATTTGACAGTTTGGGGTAGCTGGATGTGCTGGCGTCTGTACATACAGTTCCACAAACTTATCTGGCCCGCTGGCAGCGTCGCTGTTATCGCATTTAGTGTTGCTAGTAACTATTTTTTGCAATAAAGTGGGTAAAAATAATATGAACATTGTAACGTAAATGTTACTTCACTAAAAAGCAAACAAATACTGTCATTACAAATCTTTATATTTTTATACAATAATTATGATCATTTACATAAAATGTATGCTGAGTGTTCTCTAACGGAGATACTCCAGGTATTATTATGTCACCGGAATGGTTTAATTCAGAAGTCATTTTATTATCATCATTATAGGAAACACTGCTTTCGCTTTCACTATCACTACCTAAATGAGTGATGAAAAGCTCGTTTAAGTGTTTAAGTAAGTACACATTTTCAATATTTTTTCACATGATTGCGATGCTTTTGCCATTCATTGACTGTTATTTTATCAAACGCTTCTGCAATCAATGATAGGATTTCAGAATTCGATCTACCAATATTCTGATCTGCTATAAATTTTTGCATCTGCTTGCTCTTTTTCTTTCACAAGTTTTCTTACAAATCGCTCCCGGACACCTACAAAGGAAATGGCAAAAATTAAATAAATAATGAATATTTTAAAATATGTATTTTAATTTAAAATGCGAGGGGGAGTTTCGTATTTTTTCAGAAGCTGACAACACTAACCTGTAGCAGCAGCTACGCGTTCATACAACTTATTGAAGGGTATAATTGGTGCCTGATGGCGTTTTTCTTTCTTCATATAATTCAATACTTGTAATATAACATTCCTCGCATCACTTTTTAAAGCTTTCGGCATTTTTCACAATTAAAAAACACATAAAGAAAAATAAATACGCGCAACAAACAATCAATGGCAGGAATGTCATGGAATAACAGGCCGATTGACATTTCAAACTGGCGTCGTTAGTTCTACTTTTGGCCACCGGGCCAGATAAGTTTGTAGCACTATAAATAGTTTATAATCTACATTGTTATACAAGGATGAAAGGAGGCTACTGGCCATCCAGTAACACATTATTTCATTCATTTACAATTCATCACTTCATTGGTGTTTATTAATTCTAAGATTATTAAAAATACTATGATTTCTCGAGCGTCTCGTGAGTACCTTAACAGAAATTAATAATAAAAAAAAACTCCTAATAGAAAATAAGATCATGTAATTAAAAAACCGAGCACATTTAATTTTAAGTAGTTTCGTGTCTGTAAACTTAATCGGCAAATTACTCCATAAAAGTTCAAAGTCTCCGTATTTATAACGACGACGAGGTGATAATTTTAATTACGAATTAAATAGCTCAACGATGTAAGAAAAACTATTCGGTTACTTCTTTAGATATTTCAAGAAAAAACAAGCACATTTTTCAATTTAATTTATATCATTATAAAGAAGCCTGGAAGGAGGCATAGCTATAATAATAACTAGTAAAATAATACTATCAATATATGGAGAAATCCGAAATAAACGATAATTATTATTATTATTATCATCATCATATCAGCCGAAAGACGTCCACTGTTCATTTCATATTTTCATTTCATTTTTGATTTCACTGCTGGAAAATCTAACCTCCCTCCCTCACCTCCCCAAGGTTCTCCACAATGCAATGGCCGGTCTTGTGCTGCCCGCAGCGGCTTCCCGCGACCCACATGACCATTGTAGGGGGTCTGCCCTACAAATAATAGTGCCTTTTAATAAAAGGAAAACCTACACATTTTATGAAGATTGCCAAATATGTTAGGTTGTTTACGCCCTTGTTTAAAAGAGAAAAATATCGCCCATATAAGTATTACCCTCGTCGCCTTGTCATTGATACATTTTGACTTTGTGGTTAGGGCGGTTTCAGTAGTGTAAGTGGATCCACTAGTATTAATTTTTAACTAAATGTTTTGCTCCTTAAGAAACTGACTATACCCAATTATATCTTATCACACCAGATTTGTTTCAACCTCTTCGATGTCGATTCTGACTACCTACTCGGACGAAGTCGCGGGAAAAAGCTAGTTATTATTTTACTAGTTATTATTATAGCTATGCCTCCTTCCAGGCTTCTTTTAGTTATTCAACGAAATTGAAACTAATTAGTTAATGACCTATTTGCTGGTTTTATTCAGGAGTATTTATATTTGTGCTAATTTTATTTAATACTCGTCATGCTGTGGCCGCAATCTGAATCTGACACGGTACTTGACTCTCTTTATTATCAAATTAGTATAACTTATGCCTACTGTTTGTCGCTACCTAGCCTATTATTTATTCGATTGTATTTTTATCGCCTGACCATAGAAGTTAGGAATTGTTTTATATATTTATAATAAACCATTTTTAACTTCATTCACATTAAATAGTTTGTAAATTAAAGCCAGAATAATGCATTATCCATTAAAAACCTATTTGTAACTCCCATTTTTCATTTTTCTAGTTCCGTTCCGTTCTCGTCCGTCCGTCTGTCTTATACTTTATATAGTTATTGATTTTTTTGTGAACAACTTACTGACTTACTGAACAAACTTTTGTGAGAATGTAATGGTGCTGTGCCTGCTCTTTCCCTGAAAGTGTCGGATAGGTGTGGGAATAGGTTATGCACTTGTATTTGAACACACACTCCTGATCTACATACAATATGTCCGGTTAAGTTGCCTAGAATCCGCTGAAATAAGCCGCCGTAGGCACATTGTTCATAAGATATTTCAAATACATAATTAATCATATTACCCCAGGATTACCCTACTGCTATTAAACTACATTTTTGTTATTTACTCGTAAATCACTATAATAAACTCTCGTTTCGAAATCTATACCTATAGTCGCATCTTCGGTAATATTCTTCAACGCGGCGACGCCATCTTTAGTCATATTTATTACAGCAATTACAATATTGACCTGCAAGGCAATTGCAGTGTAGACTCGAGTATGCACTACGATCGACCAATGAAATCACGGAATCATTCCATCACGTCGTCAAATATAAAATATTCTGCGGTTTCATGTGTCAAACGCAGTAAAGAGACAATATTATTGTCTGCTAGTTGTTGATGGTATCTACCTATATGGAAAATTCTACGTCATGATACGATCAACTCTTATTAACGTTTGTTGACTTATCGTTAGTTTAGGCTCTTAGGTCAGTTGGAATATACCGTTCGTAATATAAATACATATAGAAGTAATACGTTTCACTAATCTAACCAACGCATGCTGCAATAGCGCGTCTGCATAGTTAACGAAGCGCGGCTGCTTCCGCGATATAACTGTTAAACAAGAAGGAACTATTACTATCGTTATATGCATTAGCTCACTATATGTCAACAACTTTTACCTTACAATAAGAATATTATATATTAAGAATAATTAAAATGTTCATAAAATCGAGACGCTTAGTTTAAAAATACCTACTACAAGATATTTATACGATGGCAAGGTATTGGCATTGGGGTAGTTTCTTCTTCTCTTTCGTTACGCTCTTGGCAGAGCGGTCGTGGTCACATCGAGGCATCCACGTCGGTGGAAAGTGTGGGCACAGCTTTCCGCACGATATCCCGCCATCTCTCTCTGTTGGCGGACTGTCTGGCACAGTCAGATACGCAGCTTCCTACTGCGGATTTTACTTGGTCAGTCCAGCGCATAGGTGACCTGCCACGCGATCTGGTTCCCTCCACTTTTCCCTGCACAACCAGTCGTTCTATGCAGTCGTTATCCCGTCTAGAGACATGTCCGAAGTACTGCAATGCCCGACCGTACTATGGCCGATAGATGCTGCGTGATGCCGAGCTCTTCAAGTATCGATTCGTTAGGGGTAGTTTAGAGGTACCGAATTCAAGTCATGTCATGCCCTAAAATGTTATTGGGAATTTTCTGACTAGGACAATCTATCGAGGAGATCGAGGTAAGAAAGATGGCAGCGACCGTTGCCTTCAGCTACCCTTCAAGACACGGGGGTGAAAGCATTGTACATACAATTGAGCCAGCCAAATGCAGCGGTGTGTGTGCCTAAACTTGTGCACTACAATAATGTCCTCGGTAGTTGGCTATTGTCCGTTTGTTGTAAATGCTGTGGCCGAAACTCAACCAGGAATCAAATTTTGTACTGAAAACATCAGCTAGGTAGCAAAGTAGCACTAAGATGAATATGCCTTTATGCGTTCAGCGTTGGATTGAGTTAATGATGTAGCCAATTTGAATGTATTTAGGTGTTAGCCAGACGATAATATTATGCGTGCAGTGCACATAATAAACTTAATAAGCTTGTTATCTACATTCAATTGTTAACGCCTTACAATTAATTTATTTCTAAGGTACACACTAGTAAACAAGCAGATGGCCGACCTATGCTATGGACTCTTGCACCACTATACCGGTTGCCGAACCTGTAGAAACCTTTTGTCTATTTTTTTGAAGGGCCCCATGCTGAAGTTTCCGTAGCCTAAAAATCATAACAGCGATGAAGTTTCTCTGAAAATGCATATTAGATGCAAAATAGATAGGTAGAAAGTCATGGTAGATTTAAGATTATGTGCGTCCAATATTCCGCAAGTTACTCGGCCTTCGAAACGTAAAAGCTCCTTGGATCTGTGTCGTCGTCGAGGACACACAATTGAAGTTTATTAATAATACAGTTTGCATCAGTGACCCTATTCCTAATATGGATCCTCTATCGTGTAAAACACAGTGAACTGATTCCGTACTTAGGCCCCAACCTTTCAAACTATTGTTTAAATTATTTGCTATAATTTCAACTTTCAATGGTTCGCACGTAAGAGTTTAGTCACATTCAATGTTTTTGTAATACCATGACATTGGTAATAATGTACATTTCCACTGGGCTAATGATGGTGATAATATCAAGTTAACAAAATTTCCGAATTAAATTAGTCTAAGACGCATTATGCCCAGATATAAATGGGTACTCGTAAACGTAAAATAGTATTGTAATGATTACATTGTAATACCACAATGACTGACTAAGCAATAGAGATTATAAACAATACAGAAACGCGCGCGGCTAGTAAGTGTGACATGTGCTCGAGTGTCGCACGACCCGACCGGCCAGCTTGACGTGCTCTCCGAGTACGGGTCGTTATTGAGATGTTTTCTTGCACATGAACTGAATACGGTTGAACGCGCTACCGATAAACCAACGAAGCAGTTTTCCAATATGACGATCAATATACGAGTTCGCGACGCGTAGCTAACTACTAACGGCGCTCTGGAATCTTCTTATTATTTCGCCAAGTATGGGCGCAGTGGCGTCTCGAGTACGATCACGGGTTCATTGATACGCTAAGACCACGTGCAATATTACGTCTAACGCATAAATACTGACTGTTTGCTGGCTCATCGCCTAAAATACTAAATACCTAAGTACCAATAACCTAAATTCATTACTAGGTTCTAAATAATTCATATTTATAAACAAAACTCTACTTAAATTATGAAATGGATTGACTAAACAGATTTTTAAAATCATTGTATCATCATAATATCATATATCATAGTGTGGACAAGGCAAAGATTAATATCTGAAGGCGAGGTATTCGGGAATTGATCACTGGTGATTACTGAATATTTAATAATTAAGTTTTTTAAAATTGGTATTTGGTTTGGCTGTTATTGACGGCTATTGCCCCTAGGTTATCTATAGTTCAAAATCTTGCTTGGGAATATAAACATTTTATAGGTATGGCCTGTTTACAATGTCTTGACATTCTTCGATTTCGTGCCGGACATGACTTATGAATATGAATGCTCTAATTCAGTGATTTATGCCCGTAAACAAATTTAAGTTAGGAATTTCGTCTTCTCCATCAATCATCTTAGCCCTGATATTCCACAATCAAAGAATTTAGAACAGGTACGGTTAGCAAAAATAGTTTCACAGAGACTAATCTATTAGTGCATTCCATATGGGTAGTTCACTTGTGACTTAAGATACTATTCTCATCCGCTGCACGATTCCGCGCCCAACAAGCTAAAAGCGCTATAATTTTTTCTGATAAATAAATGGTACACTCCTTGGACCTCCTTGACAAAAATGTAATCACAGTTACAAGTGAATGTACAGACGCCAGCACATCCAGCTATCCCAATCTCTCAAATTTCGTTTATAGATTACTTATTTATTTTTACTATCACAAAAGCAAAAGGTTCACTTCTAATTGGGGAAATTTGACAGATTGGGGTAGCGTGAAGTCTGGCGTCTTTACTATATAGGACATTAAATCGTTGTTTGGTTGTTACTTAATGTTCTGCTATGCAATAAATTGTAAGATTAGAGTTAGGTATAAATTCTACGCCCCACGCTATGGAGTAAATAAATAAATAAATAAAAAAGGTTTTTATTCACGTAGACTTTAAAAAAGCGCTTGTAAATAGTCAGAACATGTTTGTAGTAATATAGTTGTATACATTAGATATTATTTCTAGTAACATAGATATTTAGGTACATCTTGTATGAAAACATTTATAAAATTTATTTTATTACAGAAATGATATTTAGCTAGCTCGTATCAAGTTATTGTCAAGAGATTATGTTTAATTATCTAGTTTAAGTCTAATATTTTTACTACATATTGTCAATGGTTCTGTCTATATTAAAGGTATTATTAATATGACGGACCTTGTGTTAATAACGACGGTCGCGCTTTAATGCTACCACCGGATCCAATGCGCCCCAACTGACAAGACCCAGCGAAACAAACTCAGTGGGTTTATCTACTACCGGTTTCAACACGACCCAGTTGAGACGGTCCGGCGAAACATACTCAAGCGGGCATGAACACGGGATTTGGTCCAATTAGAGTAATGATTTAGTAGGCAAACACAATATATGCTCGATCGGTTGTCTGCATGGAGCTATTACAAAGAGGAGACGGCCTAAGCAACTGAGCACTGTGATTTTCAACTGAGTCTAAACGTCATCATGTAGGCGTGGCCTAAGTCAATGTATTGTTGGCGTTCGTCCTGTGCACAACTACGTCACGTTCACAATTTACAGCTATATTTGCGCTAGAAGATAAAAATAATGAAGTGTTGTGTTTTATCTTGTAAAAACTACTCGGACAGACGTTCTAATGCTATGGATGGCATCAAATTTCATTTGTAAGTAATTTTATTCGATTTTTTATCAAAATAGTTCTAGAAAATTCCCTTAACGTCGGCGTTTCGAAACATAATTCTACACGACATTAGATGGCGATACTTGGGGTCATGGGAATAAAAAATATTTAGGTACGCAGAGCTCAGTACTATCATAATCTAATAATCGTATGTACTGAAATTTGTTTTACATTCATTCGTAAAACCCCTTTAATGGCCAAAATACATTTTTGTAGCTTTTAATATAATTTTTAAAAAAAGAACCGCCATCTATCGTACAAATATGAACATAACAAAAACAGGGCCGTAATTAGGATCCAGTTATTTTACCTAATGTCCCGCAGCTGTATCATAAATAGAAAGTACTTAAACATGGAATGCACTGCACAAAAAAAATACAATCTCCTATAAATTAAATATTCTATGTACAGTAATTTAATTAATGTACCTACTTCCCTTCATTAGTATGCTCGTTGTTTACTTAATTTAAATTAAGTACTTTAAGCCTACCTAGTTTATTTAGTCAAATTTTAAAATTATGAATGTTATAGATTGCCATCTGAAGATAACCTTAGACAAAAATGGATAGCAAAAATGAACAGACAAGACTGGTCTCCCTCTAAATATACAAAAATTTGTTCTTGCCATTTTAACGATGAAAACTTCGTAGTTACAAAAAAAGGCCTTAGAAAATTAAAGAAGGGAACTTTACCTTGTTTAAAACTGGATATATCGGTTCGTAACAATGCATTTTTTTACCCATAAAATATTTAATTTTATTTACAATATAACATGAATAACAATTCGGAATATTAATAATAAGTCTTAATCAAAATCCCATAATCTTCATCATCATCATCATCACCATCATCATCACCATCATTCATCAATGACCTTTTTATTCTCACATTTATTTTATAATAATATCACTGCCAATAAAAAAAAGATATCATTATGGTTCGCAAAAGTATAAAAAAACAGTAGGTACTCCCTGGTACGAAGTTATGAGTCCGGCCCTGTTGCATCCTGCACTGTGTGACATCTAGTGTAAAAAAGTTACGTTACTACTAATTATAGTCCACAAAACATGCGAATAGTTTACCTATTGACCGGTAGATGTAAACAAAGAAATAGGCGGGATCTAACACCCTCTCCACCCCGCAAAATGTCACGCGTCGTTTCATAGAAAAATCGAATTACAACGTCTCCTCTTTGTAATAGCTCCATGGTTGTCTGATAGTATGATACGTTCGTCATCGGCCGGTGTTTACGCAACATGGTTTTGGAATATTGGGATTCCAATTTCCTTAGAACTGAAGCTTAGCACTGGCCTATAGAAACCGAAACGTTTGAAGTCGAGTTCTTGGTGGAAAGGAAGTATTGTGATTGGCGAAACATATGGCAGCAACTAGATAATAACCAATCATAGAGCTGCGTGCCTACCGTTGTGATTAGCGTGGTTAGTAAATCCTTGCCTTTCACACGCATGTTCACACGCATTTAGACCAGACCACAGTACCAACACGGCACTCCTTAAAGTTACTGGCGATGTAAGGGACCTGCCCTACCTGTTTACCTTATGATCCGTGCACCTACCATGCTCTCTCTGCACCACCCTAAGGTTGACTGGTAGAAAATGCCAGGCATTAGGGCATTAAGTGTGTGTGTTGAATTGAAATAAATTATTCTTATTCTAAGTCCGCCTTTGTACAATTTTATGTGCATAAAGTGATAAATAAATAAATGTTCGTGGGTTAAATCCCACCCAGGACAGATGTATGTGTGCATCAAAATGTTTTTTTTTCCTGTTATGTAAATGTCTGTTTATGTTATTATCCATATATACAAGCATGTATTTACAAAATATAAAGTAGTATATGTAATATATAAGTTATCTGGTTTCCGTAGTACAAGCTCTGCTTAGTTTGGGATCAGATGGCCCTCCATACTGCTACCTCATCAGGTCCGGGTCATTTCAGTACATATGTATCTCATTCTTCCTTTTAATCACATTCAACGACGCGCGGCTCGCATCCTCCACTGTTCGGCTTGATCCTCTTGTCCTGCGAAGAGACATGGCGTATCTGTGTCCGTAACCGTATTTATGATATAAGTAGTATATAACTTAGAACAATTTCTCAAACATTCCCCGTTTGACTATGACATTGAGGAATAGTTAATTGGAATGGCTGGTTTTAAACAAATAATCAACTCTTTATTATTTGATTACAGTCAATATTGAAATAGGGCGAATATCTAGTTCAGTTAAATGTTCGGCATTTGTGTATCTTATGCATATCGATTTTCATATTATTTATCGACACAAAGTAAAAAACACACCTACTCACGCTTAAGCGCACAACAAGAGCGTCGAAGATAATATTTTGTAGTCGCGAAAATTCAATATTTCTTATTTCTCTACAGAAATCAGTCATGTTTTTGTTCCTTGCAACTGGTAACCCTGTGTGAGGCTCACTTACAAGGATTGGCTGCTACTTGTACTAAACTGTCGTTGTGTACCGGAAACATAAATCACACACCGTACATATACCGCGGTCGAGGACTATACGCATATTTATGTGTTGTTGTAATTCATCATGCTACTTACCCATCAAAATAATAAAGAACAAAAATTATGTGTTAAGGAGTAGGATTATGTCTTGAAAAAAAAAATATTATTCTAGTGCCTTTATTGTACTTTTGGACATAGTGATAACTCTGCGAGCTTACAATTACGGCACCTTTTACATTGATAACTGTTTTTGTACTGGACCTTATATTTCAAAGATAAAAATCATAATGGCAATATATTCAACATGTACATATATATTTATTTAGTTTTTATATGTAATATTAAATTAAAAGTAGTTATATTAAAATATGTGTAAATTGCTACATACATTTTCAATTACAAATTATCTTAATGTGTTAAAGTTATTTTTAGTTTCCGACAATAACATGATGGCACCACTTCCGCAAACACATTAATATTAATAATCAAATCACAACCAACAAAAGGATATCTCACTTTAATATTTACGAGTATCTCCAGAATTATTACCAAGTTTGCTTTGATTTATTTAAACATATTTATGGATACTAAAGGAGGCATAAATTCGGTCACATTTCGGTTTGGAAATGTTTGGAAATCTGTCATAGCTGTTTTTAGCTAAGAATGAGAATTATTTAGTTCGCGAACTCGATAAACCAATCCATTTCGTAACTTTTTGTTGTTTTAATCATGTCACATTACCGGACAGTGCACCCCCTGGGCATAGGTAGCGGTAAAGTTGAGGAAAAACCAGCAAAAGAACTGCTAGAGTACAACACCGTACAAAGTGCGGTTAATCGGAAGACGTTGCTGGAGGCACTCAAGCACCTTCGAGGACTCTTAGATCTCTGGCGGAACTGAAATGTTTCGAGAACCTTAATAAAGTCACGTACAATAGCCCAATGAAGAGGTTATGTGCGGAAACGAATCGCCCAACTTACTATCATAATGGCTAGTACATAGGTGTCTGATGCCTTTCTGACAACACAAACCAACAACAACAAAATCGGATTATTTCTAGTCAAGCTGCAAGTATCTATTCACAGTGAAAGTCTAGTGACTCACTCACGGACGTTGCGTAGTTTATTGTGTTGTTTGTTGCAAATAGGGCTGCGCCCGCGACTATGATGATGCATGCGCCAAGTTACGCTATTCCATCTATTCCGATAGTGCATACTGATGCTGGACTAAAGTTATTCATTGTGTCTTTGTGAACGTAATACGAATTTTTAATTTTTGCACAGCATTCCTATCAGAGGCGTAGGTCCATCTAAGACAATCTCGGCATACCTTTTATCATGTATTAGTTGCTCCCCGTGTTATTGCCGATTTAGCAATTTATTAAATAACACTATAGCTTATGTATAATGGGTTTTAAGGGTATAATTCCAAATTTCATGTCGACGACTTCATTGTGTCCACTAAAACGTTGGTACAACTAGAAGGATTAACTCGAACATAAATGTTCGATAAACGTGGGTACAACTTCCAATAGATTGTTTTAGATGTTGACTTCTTTTAATCTACCTAGTAACCAATGTCACAACCCGGGCTTATCAAACAGTAATTTAAGGTTTGGAATTGTAGAACAATCATAATCTTACAAGTCTATCTATCTGTTACCATCATCAAAAGACGTGATATATGCGACTCGGATTTTCATCTTAATGTTTGTTGGACCTTCTCGGTTTATTTTTCATTGGTAATCTTATTTATTCATGATTGCTTCTTGGAATATATCGATCGAAAGATAATAGATTAACAGTTGATCTTTGTCAAGGACATAAACAGGAAAATGAAAGCTGAAGTGTCAAGTGAGCCTTACTCACTAAATACGTAACTATATAAAGTTAATACACCAAATCAGCGCCTTTCAATATCATAAATATTGGGAATAGTTATAGGTCCCCAAAACACAAATTTTAACCAACTTCAAAACAATGGTGTTATTAGTTCAATTTTTTTCTTTTATATTTATATCATTTATCGGTCCACGCTACGTGGTAGTGTGCTGTGATCTTTAGGGGGATAAAGATCCCTCCAGATCTTTGTCCTGCCGTGGGCGTCTTTCGGCGGATATGATGAAGATTGATAATTCTTTAATATTTATTCGATGGGTGATGTTTTTAGTTAAAATTTATGTAATTATGCTATGGAGAATAGTTGAAGTTGCTTCTACGATTTTTTTAAATCAAGGCCCTCATAATGACCTTGAGAATACCGTGACAGAGAGCTCACTCCACAGCCGCAGTGTATGTTAATGGAAGATTCTCGAGATCTTACCGTACATGATAGTAAAAGTTCTTCGAGAGGTGCGATAGTAGAGCGAGGCGGTGGCGCGTAGGCATCCTAGCAAACAATTATTCCAAACACAGCCCATTTCATTGTTGGTGGTAGAACACACACATATAAAGTAAATGTAAGGAAATATGACTACACGTGTGACGCAGGCGTTAAAGTAGTGACCTCTCAAGTACATCGTGTCTCAGGTTCAATTCCAGTACAGGACACCTATTTGTGTGACCTATTTATGGTTGTTGTGAGTCTGGGTGTGCTATGTGTCCGTCAATTTCATGTTTCATGAGAGATAGAGATTAATTCATAGTGCGGGTGTTGTAATCGTGTATCCTAAGTCAAGTAAAGGCGATGTTTCTCCTCGGGGTTAAATATTGGTAGCTTGGTATATACTTTTTTATTAGCTGTGCTGTGCCCCGCGGTTTTACCCGCGTTAAATTTTATAAATGATCACAGCTCCTCTCCCGTAGGTGATAGCGTGATAATATATGTTGTAACCTATATGTTGACCCGGCCTCTTAGTAATATTCATGCAAAATTTGAAGTAAATCCATGCAGTACTTTTTGAGTTTAGCCCGGACATAGATACAGACAAACAGACAAAAATTCTAAAAACTATATTTTAGCTTCGATATCGATTTTAGATCACGCCCTAAGAATCCTTTTAAATAAATATGCAATATACAGTTTTATCTTTCCTACGATTTTATAATATGTATAGATAATGTTATACGGTGTATACTAGTAGGTGATATAGAACATAAGATTCACACCCTAACAAACAGTACCTAAAGGTCAAAGAACCCATTGCCCGCAAATATGAACCATACGGAAAGCGATACTTGTTGATTTTACTGGTAAAACCATGATAGAAAAAACTGGGCAAGTGCGGGTCGCGCCCACTGTAGGGTTCTTCGTATAAGATACCCATTAATTTAAGCGCACTAGTTTGTTGGTTCTGTATACGTCAAATAAACCAAATTATATAATAAGCCCAGCGGTTTTACCCGCGTTAAACTTTATAAATTATCATAGCAGCACCTACGGGATAGGTAGCGTGATAATATGTAGCCTATATGTTGATCCGACCTCTTAGTAATATTCATGCAGAATTTGAAGTAAACCCATGCAGTACTTTTTGAGTTTAGCCTGGACATACATACAGACAAACAGATAAACAGACATAAAATCTAAAAACTATATATTTCGCTTCGGTATTGATTGTGAATCAGCCCCAGGCATCCTTTTTAAAAAATATTCAATGTACAGTTTTGACTTTCCTACGATTTTATTATATGTATAGATATCTGTCTCATTTTTGCTTATATATTATTATGTTATATGTGGTAGTTATGATTTGCAATTACTGTGTAGGAAGGAAGTGTTATTTGTACAGACGCCAGCATCTCAAGCTACACCAATCTGTCAAATTTCCCCAATTGAAAGAGAACCTTATGCTTTGGTGAGAATGTTGAAAATCTATAAAAGGAATTTGCCAGATTGGGGTAGCTGGATGTGCTGGCGTCTGTACATTATTTTACACGTATTAATGTAACTGCTTATATATCACTATACGTCTTAAGTTAACATGTTGCAACGAAAGAAAACAAACCTAAAATTCAATTCGCTAAAAGCTTGCGACGTTCCGTGTGGACTATTTGGTGCGGAATCCTAAAACATGAATATTATCGAACAATGATTATATTTTTTACACAAGTTAGGGTAATGACCTCTTGTTATGATAAATTGATCTAAAGGTTAATATATTACGACGCGCTTTATAGGGTATCATTATAATATTAGCGCATGTATTCAACCCCCGACAAAATTATGAGGGTGATGCAATAATTTAATTTATACCTATGTTTCTGTGTCGTATCAGTAGCATCACCTTTCCCATACAAAACAACCGAAATGGATGGTTTTAATTTATCTGAAAGCTAGTATTTGTTTATTTATTTGGTTTACCAACAGCTTGAACATTAACTATTTACCTAAATGTCTATTTACTCATAGATAAACACTACATTCGAAATTGAATGAGCTACGCTTTATCTTTTTAATTATTTTTTTAAAGTCTCTAACAGCATTCTGGCCATGATCGCAAGCAGATTTGACTGCCTATACATGAACCACTGCTGCACTGTTTCTCACGGAATGGGGCATCAATGATTCGTGTATTCCAAAGTCATGTAAACAAAATTTTAGCTATATTTTTACTAACATAGAATAAGTCTTATGTATTACTAACAATTTTGAGTCTTTGGTTACTTGAATGAATAACTTTATTATTATTATTATTAACTAAGACCTTAAACAACAGCTATTGAAACAGTCCTAATGAATCGTGGTGGACATCAGCCATGTCACTGTATTCATGTAATTTTATCATTCGATAAATAGATCGAGGAGATGCATTCTTAATACTGTTCCCGTTCGACTCCGATGGATGGCATTACCATTAACATTCTCCGTAAGGGAATTAGCAACGGAACTCGTAAATTGATCTGCTAGTGTGGGACTATATTAAACCTGCGATAAAGATAAGCCGTAAAAATAAGCCGTAGTAGGTAGTTAACCGCTATTCCGTATAGACTAGCGACTCGCCTCGGCTCCGTTCGGTTATATGGAAAGATAAATTTGTACTTTATGTGGCCAAATAGAAGATAACAGCAATTCCTTACTCTAAAATCATCATGTTTCGATTTTGTCTGTAATTGATTCGAATTAAAAGCCGGTATGTACTTAACAGCAGTAGACATATAACCTCACGGATTTTCTTGTGGGTAATGATGATTAATATAAACATTTAGTACGTTATTTTATGTATCATCAATAGATTTTGCAGCACACGCTATATATAATAAATTTTATATATAACTAGCTGTGCCCCGCTTTTATACCCGCGTTTAACTTTATAAATTATAGCCTATGTGTTAATCCAGGGTGTCAGCTATTTCCATAACAAATTTTATTAAAATCACTTCAGCCGTTTAGACGTCAAGAAGTAAAAAAGATACACACTCACAAACTTTCGGCTTTATAATATTAGTGCGATATTTAAAAGAATTTATTAAATCAGTTAGTAGTTTTTAAGTTTATCCATTACAAACAAAAACAACAAGCATACAAAAGAAAAGTGTTTTCTCTTTACAATGCTACTTCAGATAATAGATGTTAAAGCGATGTGTAGGTATTATCAATACGTCTATCTTTACAAGAGAAGTTCATTCAGCTTGGCGCCGTATGTCAGATATTACGAGTATTATAATACTGTTGGTAGGAATGCACTAACGTGTTATGCATCATTGCATTGTATTACACACTTGGATAGACCGAGTATACGTAATATACACGTTTTTGCGCACCACCTACCTGGGCCTTGACTCGTGTGATGTCGTTTGTATTTAGGGTTCTGTACCTGAAAAAATAGCGAAATATACGTGTCTATCTGCAAGGCCGTTGTTCCGAAAGTGGTCATTTCCGAAAATAATGTTCAGAACCATGAGTTGGATGGTAGATACCAGTTTCTTTGCCCGATACTTTACTTGTTTATCTTAGAACTTAATATAATATATTAAGTTCTAATTTTTATAATAATATATAAGTTTATAATAATATACATATTATGTATATTATTATAAATAAAAGGTTTTGAATATCTGTTCACATATTCATAACTAAGTTTTGTATGTATTAGAGCCCAGAATTAGGTGCAGCTAGAAAGTATATAAAATTTTATAATGATTTTTCTTGTCAACTTAAGATTCGATTCAACGAAAATGGGCATTCATTTACAGATTATATGACCAGCCATAAACGTAATGAAGATATTAAATACATAAATCACCTTATTGTACTTCTGTTTCGAAGTTATTGTAAAACCTGAAAGCCATTTTAAGTAAAAACCTACTCAAAACATTTTCCAGCTACTTTTGTTTTGAATAAAACCTTATGCCGTTGATCGTCCTAAACCATGAGGTTTAGTATAGACTTCAAAAACCGAACTGCTAGTGTATTTTAAAATACTGAAGCTGAAATGTTTACGTCGGCGAAGGGCCCTGGGGGGACGAGAGGAGGTTGTAGTACACGTAGTAGTTTGCGATAACCGGTTGCAACCGGTAGGGGGGAAATGTCGCCACGTTCATTATTCCGTACGTGCATTGTTGTAGTATGTAGTAACTTGGTGTGTGATTGAATGGATATCGATATCTAAGCTGCATATTAAATATGTACCTACATTGGAACTCATTCACTGATAGCCTTGGACACGTTATAAAATATTTCTTTATTCTGGTCATAGAGTTACTATTTTCGGCCTTCCGTCCTGACTTTGATAATTTCGATACAGCTTATTATTATTATTATATGCTCAGTTTTTATGTATGTAGACAGGAGAAACAGACGATACTTAATTTATAAGGTGCATACTATTTTAAAGTTATTGAAATGTCCAACTTCGTGCGTTTCTCAAACATTCGTAAAACCAACCTACTTTCACTGGAATTGAACAGTGTAACAGATAGGTATTAGAACTTGATAGTTTTGTTATTGTGTATATAGTACGTTATATTTTCAATTAATTGGTAATTTTTCTATCTAGCATTAGTCTTACTAAAGGTCGATGTCTGACCGAAGCTGAAGCCGATTAATCGGCTATTTCTACAACCTTAGACCGAAGGTTTAACAAGCCTTAGAAATTTGACTGAAGATTTTCTAAAGGTCAATAAAAGATGTCAATCAGTATCAATGTATTTAACCTCTGTTAATAGCGGGCCACTTGCGACACATTAGAAAATGAACCGTCCGGGCTTCTGTGGCTTGCTGAATACCTTCGGCTACGGCCATAACCTCGACCAAATCCAAGGGTATTCTTATAGGCCGAAGATGGGCGATAAAAAAATTATGGCACTTTGTTAGTAATCACCATCACATTTTAGTATGTGATGGTGATTACTAATGAGATAAGATATAACAATTAATCCAAGTCTCTTAAAATCAAAAACGTAGTCTTCAAGATTGCCATTCCAGAATTCTGGTTCTTGAATGTACATGCATCTGAAAACCCTGAGTGAGACTTGTACGGATTAACGTGATCTCGTGATCGGCTTCGTAGTAAGTAAAGCGTGGTAATAATAGCCACAGGCTACTTAATTATAATATTTCAAAACTTGTTAACGACTAAGTCATCATGAATGAGTTATTACTCATTCATTACTACAATATTGATGTGGATCTATTGATCCACAATTGCACATCAATATTATTTAGTGAAGTTCACAATAACATTCCAGGTTCTATTTATAAATACGCAGCCGACTGAGTAACCGAGGTTTGCGACGTGTAACGGCGATATGCGTCGAAGTTCATTTGCATTGTGTCCGCTGACGTGGTTTCGTACTAAAGTCCGGCCGCTGAATGAATCCATTGCTGGTAGAAAGTGATCGAATCGACGGCGTAACTTTGAATTAGCGTTAAGTTTGCATTAAAAATATTGTTATTTCTTATTTGCCCTACTAAGAAATAATAATCATTTAAAACTATAAATAAATATTAGGTCAACCGACAATAAATACTATTATTACAGCTAACCGCACAGGTTGGTTGGATAGGCGTTTAGTTCTCAGATTAACAGTTGTATGTATTTATACTGCCTGGTATTGTGTACATTGTACCACCCAACACCCTGCGCTCAAACTAACGCTTCCATTCCTCCCACCCGCCTACTGCCTTGCCACTTCTACTGCGCCATTTTGGAGTATATACAATACGAGTTGCTATTATATTCTGTATCAAATCAAAACAAAGATTGTAAAATACAAGGTGATAGAAATTTCATTAGGGTACGGCCAGCAACAGAAGTATTTGAACTAGAATAAAAATATACACCTTTATTGATTAAACACTAACAACGATATTACAACAACAGCTAATTAATACGAGAAAAGAAGAATATTCAAGGGTATTGAATACTTGAATAGGCTGAATGTATGCAGAACTCATTTTTGTAACTAAATCGTAAACATTAATTAAAAATGTAAACAATAGAAAACTTGTGGAATAGAGTTTCACGACTTTTAATGATGTTAGTTTTTTATTATTATTTGGACACAAGTTGCTAACAAGAAGGTGGTTTTATAGCAATACCTAATTATTCATTAGCTATTTTGTAAGTTGTATAAATAATTGGGGGCGATAATATTATAGAATCGCTAATGTTGTTACTAACTTACTGACTTCCCCCCAATGTCCGGTGAATTAATAAAAGCCTCCTATGCTAACTATAAAGGTTAAACTTAAAACTATTGCTGACAAACTTAGAACTGCTGCTGGTGGGGAGATTCGGGGGGCACGTTAAGCAGTCGTTTTCTGCTGCAGTCACAAATGACAATAATTATTAAGCTATGTGAGAGACCTATACACGCACGACTCATCGGATTTTATAAACGTTTTTATCTAAGGTGATTAGAAAAATACCGCGGGTAAAACCGCGGGGCACAGCTAGTAAATAAATAAAGCATAATTAAGCAAATCTAGGTATACTAGACAACGGATAGAAATACTTATATATTTACATAAATGAATGTAAATATATTACATACAGTATATATAAAAAGATAAATAGACATGTTCATGAACATGCCAAAAACCATGCCATGAAACAGTAAAGACAACCGTCTTTCTCGTTAGGCGAGGTTTAACATATTGCACGACGACATTTACACTGTAGATTCTTGTGCCTAAACAGTGAATATTCGAAAATTAAGATATCAGTATTGAACTGTGTCGAATATAATTGAACAATTCAATATTTCAATATATTTTAAGTGTTTTGATGCAGGCACATACACGTATTCGTAATACAATACTGAAATATATGAATCAAAAGTTATAATATCGGTACTGGGACTTTATTCACACACGGCCAACTGATCCCAAACTAAGCAGCGCTTGTATTATGGAAACCAGATAACTGATTTACTACATATGAGTAAGTACTACTTTTCTTTTTGTAAATATTTATATAGATAATTACACACAAATATTTGTCCTGGGTGGAAATCGAACCAACGACCTGCTTCGTGAAAGGCAAGCATTTACCACCCACGCCAACCGGCCCATTAATAAATTGTATGAGACTTTTTTTCTAATATAAGAATACTTCAACAAATTGTATGTATTTCATATAATACATAGATGACAAATCAGATCCTTTGTGCAGAATATACTATAATACAGAAAAGTGATTCTGCTGCATCAGCGTAATATGCATACCTAAATTAATGCTGATAATATTTTGACACCCTCCAATATGTGCAAATTGTATGTGGTACATGTGACGTTGTGATGACTTCAGAATTAAAAGCGTGGATAGACTATGGAAACCCCTTATTTTGTATGCTTGTTTTCTGAATTGATTGTATAAAAACTCTACTAGGTCTAACATAAAGAGTAATTTTAAGAAGTAACTTAAAATTTGCCTATTATTTTGACGTGTAGCATATCAACATTAACTGTTACTGCTAATTACTATTAAAAAATAAATCTTATTGTAAATGTTTTCATACAATCCGTGTACCTAAATATCTACCTAGAAATATTAATAAATAAATGTTTTAATTATATATTACTACAAACATGTTGTGACTATTTGCAAAGGGTTTTTTTTTAAGTCTACGAATAAAACCTTTTTCATTTATTTTATTTTATTCAATAATCATAATAAAACATTTTCTAATTTCATAATCAATTTCCTATACAGGAATAACGATCATCTGATGCATTTTAAATGGTAATCCAAAATATGTTTATTATTTTTCGGATTAAACAAGCTTATTTTCTTCATTTATTTTTTTTAACTCAGATATGGCTCCTTAAGTCACGTCCACTATTTATGTTACACCTTGTATAAATGTAGTGAGAGATTAATATTTTTCCATGCCGCCTTACTGTATGTTGCGAAACACGCACCTTTCGGTTCCGGGCACGGCGCACGGCGAGCCTGCCGCGTTTTGTTTACAAGCATTTCCATTTCGGGGTTCACCCGCACATTCCGTGCACATGCGCACTCTGCTTTTGACCTTAGCTTCCTCGCCCTTACAACTTACTGCGTAGATCGACGAATCTCACACTTACTACGCAATAGATTGACCTTGTGCGTATAATATACAATTCTCAATTGTCATACGACTATCTTATAAACAACTGCAAACCAGTTATAAAATATTTACAGAAGGTCAAATGAGATACATATTTACTTTTAAATGCCCTTTCATATTAGTTTAGTTTTTTTTTCAAGTATAAACGAAAGTAGATAAAATGGGTACAGTCAGACTAACATACACTATACTATTAAAACCGCCCGTACTGCTTACATAATAAAGACATAGTTAAAGTTAAAATGTTTCCACCGAACCGGTACAGGACTCGGGTGGCGTCTACTGTACAATGCACTTGGCTGAAGGTCGCAAACCCGTTGGGCTATTCAAATAATTTATTATTACAAACATGCAAAAATATATTATACTTCTTAAACACACTGGACGTGTGGCGCAGTGGTTAAGGTAGTAGGTACTTCGCAACTAGCTCGGCACCCTCGTGTTTCGGGTTTGAACCCGGCACAGGACAACTATTCGTGCCACCCATTTATAGAGGTAGTTGTCCTGAGACTGGACGTGCTTTGCGTCCATGAATTTCATATCTGTAAAGGTCCAAGCGGTAAAAAAAAAATAACAATTGTCATAATTAAGCTGAGTGTAAACGAAGCTCCTGTGGTTCGTTTCCGATCTTTCTGTCGGCTGACCTGATCTTCAAATTTGACACAGTGGTACTGACCATACTCGTGACTGCATATATCTGAATTCTCAAAATTCGGTGACTCCACGGAGGCATAATCACCGAAAAATATAAATGAACGCACGGCTACACATCAAGCTATACAATCCCAGTATAAGTTGATCCCGCATTGTATAGGATTTTCATACAATGAGAGGTCTGCTTATAGTGGAACTGTATAGTTTGATATGTCGCCGTGTGTACCATTGAACATCTGCTAAACTACATTCAGCACAGTATATGCAAGCAGCAAGCCTTGCAGACCTAGTTATTGTTATTTGACAAACGTTTTCCTAACATTAAGAAACAGGCTGGTATGAATATATGATAAGCTATCGGATTATGTATCATCGAAATGCATGCACTTACGTATTATGCATTGTTTTTTCAAACACGTTTTCGCCTCTAAGATAAAGAGCCGAGAATTTTGTACATTAAATTCCATACTTCCCATATCTTCAATGCATCGCCTTAACGTCGCTAATTTAAATAATAAATTTTCAGAACATGCGATTGACAAATATGGCTATTAGGTGCGATGGTTAGCGATAATAAAATGAAAATCGCGTTAATTACTGCGTAAAATTACTTCCCTACAAATGCGTATATTCCAATGTCTAATAGCTATGATTATTATCTTCAGTGCAAAATAGCAAATTCGTTACAATATTGAGGATATTGTCTCAGATCTGGAGCACAGACGTCATACGAGCATAAACGATGTTTTACGTCACGATGTGTTCTCGTGCGCTACGCTAATCTAATGCTCGCACACATTCATTATAACCGGTTCAGTTCTGTTTGCAGTATAAAACCTTAGTCCAGAGACCTACAGAATTTGCCATCCAAGTGCTTTACTTTCATCGGTTCTAGCAGCGTTGTTACAACCATACTTTTACTTTAGAAACACCCGTATATTAACCTTCAATCTGTTGCTAAAAGATATCCACAAAAAGTGTTAATAATAGTCAAACGGCTATAAAGTCCGGTGACTAAAAACCTGAAACCTTACTCGCATTGATCAGCGTTTTAAACTGAAACCTTATGCAATGAAATTAATATGTATTTACTTAATCTTAACAACTTTCTTGTCAAACTCTTAGTGTTATTGAACACGAACTCAGAATCCTTCCTTAAATATCTTTTTGAAATGCGAAAAAACCTCTGATAAGGGGCACTTCTGCGTCTGATCTTTCTATCGCTGCGTCGGATATATTATCTAAGAGCACTAAATAATCGCTTTTCCTTTTATACTTGATATAATTTTCGATCGATTTACAAACATTTCTGGATGTTTTATAATCCTATAACATGTAAATTATGTTTATAAACATTCGAACGATTGTATGTTCGCGACAAAGCCATGTATTTATACATACGGCTTTTTGGTTGTCTTCGTAAAAACTTTTCGTTTTTTAACGACCAAAAGGAATGATGTTGCAAAGATAAGTCTGAAGCCCATAAATATCTGAAACGTGTGTCTGGCCGACTGTAAAATTGTACTTGGTTCCCACATTATATTGTGGTCAGTATATATTGTGTGAAGAATTCAAATACATTAAGACAAGGCGAAATTAATGAGAATGTTTTGTTTAGAAAATACATAGAATAAACGGGACTTGTTCAGCACTTGGTTATTCACTTAAAGTTATAATATATATTGCTAACCATAATCGGTATGTAAAAATTTATAAAATACCAATTAAATGGTACGGTGTATGCATTCTAGTGTTCCAAAATTGGTTTATGCAAAACTAAGAAAATATTTGTATGTTTAGTAAGTAATTAAATATTGTACCTAAACGGATTAACTAGACTGACCGAATATCTAATCAGCTTAGTCTTGTATCACAGATGTTATTGGTTCAATGACATATTATTAGACTAAGGCACCGAAAAAATGGCGAGTCAGGCCTCTCATCCAGTAAGTTTCATGAATATAAGCGACATGCGGTTGAGGTCACGCTCGTGTAAACGCACAAATAATTATTCGGTATTATTTACTCGTGCCAATAATAATATGATTGAACACACCATGTGATACAATAACCATAAGTAATAGAATAAAGTTCTCCCCGGTGATCCTTAAGTGGATATTAGCTAGGTCACAGGGGGTTGTTAGTATCTTGTTCTGTAATTGAATTGTTTACGGAAACATCAACTCTTAATTATTTTTTATGAGTAAAGATATTATTAGTAAATGTTGTCGATGGTGGTGAATACTCTTAAACGTTAATATTCATCACATCAGTCGAAACACGTCCACTTTTGGACAAAGGCCTCCCCTAAAGATCTCATCATTTTGAGTAGTTTTGCATAATGGCCAGTAGACGGGTAGTTTATTATTGGTCGTAGGTAATTTTTGGATAATGATAACTTTCTAATGGTAAGATTCTTAATATTTGTTTCTTATCGTCAAAAAATAAAAAATAAATAAAATCACGTTCTAAAACCTGTATTGCGTACCTCGAAAAAAAAAGGCCTGTATTATATCGAAAGGACTCTAAACAACTAATTTAACGATATACAACTATTAACTGCTTAAATGCCTATGAGGATATGAGATTTATGACAGCCGAATAATACAGACATAGGGGAGCGAAGAAAATTCTCTGCGCTCTAATATTCAAAAAGGCTTTCTCTTGACTAGGATCCATGGCGTCTTCTTGTTTTGCAAGGGTACGTTAGGATGACCGCATACCAGGCGCGGGTGGTATGCTTCTTGCTGACTTATTTATATGAAAATATGCCATACTATGGCTATGCGTAACTATTGTTACATTCTTTATCACTTATTCAATTGAATGCTTTATGTAAATCTATAAAGTATTTCATTAACAGAATGTTTTTGTTGTTACAGTATGTCCGTCGATGGACATCAGAAGCTTTCCGGACCAAATCTACAGGCTCAGGGGCTGTCGGGTCATCGAGGGTCAGCTAAGTATTGTCCTGATGGAACAAACCAGCACCAAAGATTTCGAAAATGTAACTTTCCCAGAGTTGAGGGAGGTCACCGACTACATTATGATATACAGGTGAGAGACTGAAATACACCCCATAGTGTAAAATAGATTTGACGACACTACAACGTTGAATATTAATTAATATTATCAATGAACCACGTGGTCTGATTAGAAAAAAAAATTACATTAAGACCCGGAGGGGGATGAAAAAAGTGTTGACAGGTTCATTATACGAATTTCATGATCCGAAACGAAATCTTAAAAACAATAATATATTCATGCTGCATTTAACAGATCGGATCCATCAAAAACTATACATACATATGTTGACATATTTTTAAAGGCAACTGCCAGTTATTTTATTCCTATAAATATGATTATAGATATTTTTCCCGAAATCATATGAGCATACTTTAGCATAGGAATATTGTCGCCTGATCTCTTACTTAAAAGCTGTTCTACCTCGTTCAAAATATGCCTTATTTTTGATTTCATTAGCTTAATATATTTTTTGTGCGGGTCGCTAGGAACTGCTGGATGCGAATAGCGCAAGACCGGCAATTGTGGCGATCTTTGGGGGAGGCCTTTGTCCAGCAACGACACTAGTGAGACGTCTTTCGATATGATGATGATGATTATGAATATATTTCTATAAACGCTTTGAACTATGCTGATCTCTAGTATTTGTAAAGTATCTAAAAGTAGCATTGAAGCCACCTATAAACATCGGATTATATTCAAAGTCAAATAAATTCAAATATTTTATTTCGGTAACGTAGTCTATCAAGTATCAAGTGGTTATATACACTACAAAACGCCATATTAATGTAAATAATGCACTATTGAGGTGAGGTTTAGAGTTGACTTTAGTAATGTTGTAGTATGTATAGAAAATCACGCATCACAATAAAACTTGAAAATATATCGCACACCCAAAACATCACTGCATTAAATCAAAATAACATTTTTTTCAGAGTTGAAAAACCGTTATCACACTTTATATCACAATTATTGTGGAAGTGAGCAATGTGACTGAGCAATAATGACATATTTGTTTTGTTGTCAGGAATAGGCCTATTAAAACCGAAATAAAAGACACAATTTTACTAAAATCAGTAGATACATATATTTTGAACATAAATTAGTACATGTTTTGCTCCTATAGTATTAATTATAACATATTATTAATTCATATACTAAACAAACTAAAAGTAAATCTTCATAACTCTTCTGTTAATCATAAAACAAGAAATAAATAAAAAACCGGCCAAGTGCGAGTCGGACTCGCACATGAAGGGTTCCGGAGCAGAAAGTATTTCAGTTGATTAAATGAAAGCAAATTGCGGTTAATGACGTATTAAAAAAAAACTACTTGCTAGATCTCGTTCAAACCAATTTTCGTTGTTAGTTTCCACGATAATGTACAGACGCCAGTACATCAAGCCACCCCAATCTGTCAAATTTCCCCAATTGAAAGGGAACCTTATGCTTTTGTGATAAAGTTCAAAATCTATAAAAGAAATTTGACAGATAGGGATAGCTGGATGTGCTGGCGTCTGTACATCATATTTTTTTTTAGTTTTATCATTCTCTTATTTTAGATATTACAGGGGGGGGGGGCACTCACTTTACCACTTAGGAAGTGTCTCTCGCGCAAACTATTCAGTTTAGAAAAAAATGATAATAGGTCTTTACCTATGAAATTGCCGTTTTGTATGAAAAAATTTAAACGAATTTTTTTCATGAATTTTTTTATTTGTATTAATCGAAGTAATCACCCATGCAATCAATGCATCTTTGCCATCGCAGTGGCAGTTTATTGATGCCCTTCTTAAAGAAATCAGCTGGACGGGAGGCAACAAATTCTTCAAAGGCATTTTGTACTGCCTCTCGGGTATTGAATTTTTTTCCCGCCAAGAAGTTATCCAAATTCTGGAAAAAGTAGTAGTCTGTAGGCGCAAGGTCTGGTGAGTAGGGCGGATGACGGAGAGCTTCCAACCCCAGTTCTTGCAACTTGGAGACCGTCTGCTGTGCAGTATGAGGTCGCGCGTTGTCGTGCAGGAGCAGCGGAGACGAGCGATTGACCAATGCTGGTTGGAGATGCGCCAGCTTCTCTATCATTGTGCTCAGTTCTTCACAGTACACATCTGCAGTAATGCTCACCCCGTTTGGTAAGAAGCTGTGATGAATCACACCGGCGCTAGACCACCAAACAGTGACCATCACTTTTCTAGGGGTAAGTTTTCGTTTAGGGCATTGTTTAGGTGCTGAACCAGGATCCAACCAACTTGCTGAGCGCTTGCGGTTATCAAACAGAATCCATTTTTCATCGCAGGTAACAATGCGGTTCAAAATTCCTTCATTTGTGTGTCTGTTGAGCAGTGCAAGGCACGTCTCGACGCGTACTTCGCACTGGCGATCATTGAGTTCGTGGGGCACCCATTTGTCAAGCTTTTTTACCTTGCCAATTTGACGCAAATGGACCAATATTGTTTTGACGCTAACGTCGAAAGCTGCTGCTAATTCAGCCGTAGATTGTGTATCATCAGCTTCCACAACCGCCTTTAATTCGTCATTGTCGACCAAAGTCTTCGGACGACCGCGAGGTTCATTTTTCAGGTCGAAATTTCCAGAACGGAAGCGAGCAAACCAATAACAGGTGGTGCGTTGGTTTGTAGTGTTAGCTCCGTAAACGTCGTTGATGTTGCGTGCCGCTTGTGCCGCGTTGCTGCCACGACGGTACTCATATTCCATAATTACTCGAATTTTTAACGTATCCATGATGACGAAAAAGATTGAAATGCGATGAAAATGTAACACTAATCAATAAAGAAATGACTACTTTTGGAAAAAAGAATCCATGTTTTTAAAATAAAATTAATTTGAAATTAGAATTCTTAGCCAAACAAAAATTATTTTGATTTGAAATGGCCAGTACTGCAGAACGGCAATTTCATAGGTAAAGACCTAATATTAGAAACCTCAATATGATTTTTGAAGACCTATCCATGTATGGGTACGATGAAATTTTTTTATTTTATTTTCAGTTCTATGTATGGCGACCCCCCAAAATTATTGTTATTTTTCTATTTTTATGTAAAAATGTTAATGCGGTTCACCGAATACATCTAATTACCTAGTTTCAACAGTACAGCTCTTATAGTTTCGGAATAAAGTGGCTGTGACATACGGGCGGAGAGACAGAGAGACAGACAGACATGACGAATCTATAAGGGTTCCGTTTTTTGCCATTTGGCTACGGAACCCTAAAAATAGTAAAGTTACTGGCAAAGCATACCAAAAGAAAAATAATAAAAAAGTAATGAAAATTGTTAATAGCACAGTTACATAAAATAAAAACTGTTTAAATTTTCCACACAAAATTAAAATCGTAATATTTTTAAACTTTAACTAACAAGTACTAAGTTGTTTCCTTTCCTTGACAAATTTTTGGTTATTCAAATATATCATAAAGTCTATTCTGAAATTTTTCGACATAATTCAGTGTTGTTCTGGGTGTGCGATATATTGTCATTTATAAACACACTTATATCCTTTTGTCAAGGAATTCTCTTAATCCATCCGGTAATTTGTTAAAATCATAAATATTTTCCCATCGTCCATATTCCTTTATTAGATATTAGACTCCTTAATAGAGTTTAAAGCAGCAGGTTCAGAAGCACTCTATTCCAAGTTAAGGAACTTACGTCTCCTATTTATATTGCACCATGAATTAACTACGACCAATTTATATATGAGACATTTTTCTACCATAATGAATGTTTTTCCCAGGGAAGAATCATATACAAATAAATTAGGTGTCACATACATGTTTAAAATTAATAATTTGACGTGTGTTATATGTTTAGGGTGAAAGGCGTAGTGAACCTGGGCTACCTTTTTCCAAACCTCGCGGTGATTCGGGGTCAGCAACTCTACAAGGACTACGCTCTTGTTATATTTGATAATGGGCATTTAGAAGTAAGTGACTACATATATTATTTGTCAAATTTCCTTATGAAGATACGAACAGCTTCTTGATTTGGCTCCGGCCTAGATATTAGAACACAGTTAATGTGTCTAAGATTGCGAAATTGAATGATAAATTAATTAAATTTTAAAAGCATACTACTCGGCCACAGGGCACCGTAGCGCGAGCTGGCAGCAAGTAGGTGGCTTCGCTTGCTATACACTGCACAACTTATATGTAGCTCAATTTCAGAGCATTTAGTTTTACCGAGCATTAGGAAAATCCGGACATAAGGTTTTCGAGAATTATAAGACATTTAACATTGTTTAAGTCTTGCCTTATATAACATTAATAACAGTGAACTAAAATATCTGATTGTGATACCCACAATAGCCAGATAATTTCTAACGCAATTTTCTCTGGGTCATAAAATAAGGTATCCTCTGAACTGCGGTTCTCCTCTATTACATCCAAATACCCCTGGTTCAAGGCAATACAACTAAACAAATTTTAAAGCCACTAGTCATTACATTTCTTTTTAACGTAGTTACTATGAAAAGGCTAAAAGATCTCATGTTCTTTCAATTGAGTTTAGTCGCGCAATACTGATAGAAAATAAGCGCCACGTTAGAACTTGTTCACGTATTTTACGCTCCGTAATTAAGCAGCTTTAGTAGTTTGACTACATTGTCATAAATATATACTAGGTATGTTTTATTATAAATTGGTATGAACAAGAGTTAGTAGAGTTAGTTTAGTAGAGTAAAATACAGAATCACCAGTAATGTCAATAGTTTCATATTATATTCTCGAAGTAGCACTAGATAAGTAAATTGCAATTTTCATTCATACACTAGTCTATGTCATTGACCATGACTTTGAACGAAATATTTCTAAAAATATAAACGTTGTTCAGATTACAATTATTTGGCAAGTGCCATGATTTATTGATGTTACCAATTCGTTTACTACGAGTTTGCAAAAAACAACGAAAACTATAGTTTGAGTTCTCGATTCACAACGCGTGTGATTGATTGTTATTATCCTACTAATATTATTAATGCGGAGGTTTGTGTGTATGGATTTATGGATGTCTTTCACGCAAAAACTACAAAACGGATTTTTATGAAACTTTGTAGCAATATATAGCTTATATGTAATATCCAAATAACGCGTAGGCTATAATTTATACCGTTAATGCGGATAAAACCACGGGGCAAAGCTAGTTAAGACATAATTTTGAAAGAATATATCGAAAATGTTGATATATTTCATTTCACCATATTCACGTCATTTAAACGATCTTATCTGAAATACCTTAATTGAATGTTTTCTTATTTTAAAGGCGTTGGGTCTACGGTCATTAATGAAGATTGAAAACGGAGGAGTCAGAATCCAACAAAACGACAAACTTTGTTACACTAACACCATTGACTGGTCTCGGATCACATCTAAAGATACTGACAATATTATTAAGGTAAGCTATTTTCAATCTCCTACAGTTTGGACCTTATGTCTGTATGTCTAGCTGTGGTAATCGATGAATTGATTATAATTTATAATACAGTCTGTCTATATTATGAATGCTAGTGTTAATCTGAAATCCGATAGCCGTTTAAAAATTACAGCTGTTGTTATTACAGCCTCTTATTGATCATGACGGCGTTGTTTGAAGCTAACCTTTACTAAAGGGACAACCAAAAGTCAGCCATTAATTTGATGATGATGATACAAAATAGGTATGATCATCATCAAATTAAACATTACAATATTCTGAATACAATTTGTTTAGTTTCTGTTAGTTACTTGATTAGTTATTAATGTAAAGTCTTACACACTATTTATGTTGCATATATTATAGCAAGGAATCGTTTAATCTCGCCTTCGCTAATATACTCCTCCATTCATAAAATTCCAACTTTTAATTAGGAACGTATGTTTTAAATAAAAAGGTCGTGAGTGAGTTTGGGACTCTCTTTATTTAGAGATCAAAGTTCAAAGGGTTGTCCCGTCGGTTACAATTACCAGCGAAAGGAATACCCTATTTATCAGTGGTGATGGGTGAGGTCTTTTATGGGTCGAGGCCGAGCAAAGCGGCATTGTTATATTTAAAAAATAAAATTGATTTTAATGTAATAACGCCCATTTATATTAGTTTTACATGGTTTGGGTGCAAAAGTGAAGTGAAAAGTGGGACATTGTTAGTGGATATTTTCAATAAGTGCAAATAATAATAAAAGACTTTAAAGTGTAACAGTGATTGTATACTAATATTGTCAATAATAAACATCCAGTGCTATAATTGACTATCTAATAGTGATTAAAGACACACGTTATGCAATAAATGAACAAAACGATATTGTATAAACAAGAAAATGCAGTGAATTGAGTGAAAAATATTCTAAAGAACCGTTATTGAAAGGTTTAAAATTGAATTTGTATGACAACTAGAGCCTCAAGCGGTCGATAGCAAAACAAATATTGACAAAGTTGCCACCACATAAAAATCAGTTTTGTAATTAAAATTTTGTAATGACGCCATCTAGTGGCGAGTAGTCGAACAAAAGCTGACACATTCCATGGTGTTGCTACTGCAAAAAAATTAACAACTAAAATTCAGTATTACCAAGTTCGAAAGAGATACCCTAATTAAGGGAAGTTTATTTAATATTAGAGAACTTAAATACATAATTGAATTTAAATTAAAAAACCTGTTGAGAAGTGATTACTTTATATATTAACTAACAAAAGTAAAAAAAAGATGGAAAATTTTGACAATATCACTCAAAGACGACCGTTAAAAAAATGTAAATCTTTAGAAAAGATTGATATGAGCACCACTATTAACTCATCCTACTCAGACGAATACTTGACCGGAAAATTAGACCTGTCTTCGCATATTACGACACTGTGCCGGGATGAAATGACCTCGGAAATAAGTATTCTAAAATCAGACTTACAATCTACTCAAAGTGAACTCGAAAATATCATCCTAGAAAATGTAGAACTAAAGAAACAGGTGACTCGCCTTACCCAGGAAATTGAAATATTAAAGCAATTATGTAAAAGCCCCATATCAATTTCACGTCAACCATCTTCAAAGAAACTGAATATCAAACGCCAACTAACGGATTCATTCAGAAACTCCCCATTCAAGGACAAGTCAATTACTCAAGAACACAATACACATTTGCCGATCCAGATGGAAAATATACAAAAAAACATTTCGCAAGATAGCAACACAAAAATAATATGCTCATCCCATAACATTGTCGAACCAGAAATGAACACACAAGTAACACAATTACTCCAAAATAACGAAAGTATTCCCTGCGCTCAAGCTTCTACTTCTCCGTTAAATATGAAAAACACGAAACAAGAGGGTGTCACTGCACACGAAAAGAACAACTTGTCCAGAATTATAATTTTGGGTGACCAGCAAGTACGCAATTTTGGCAAGGAAATAAAGAGACAGAGGGACAGAAATAACTGGAACAATGTTTATTCCGTGTCAGTAGTGTCGAAACCATGGGCTACTAGTACTCAGATATTGTGTAATATAGATGACTATTTAAAAAACTTACATGACGATGATGTCATTGTACTAGGTATAGGGAGCAATGATAAAAATCCCTACTTATTTCTTTCAGAGATGAGCAACGCACTAAACAAACTAAAAAAATTTCGAGTGTTTGTCTTAAATATTACAAATAATGCATATTTAAATGTTAGTTTATTAAATGGTCAATTAAAATTATTTGTAAAAAATTATTCTAACTGCATGTTCATCGATACAACAGAGAATATATATAGAGGTAAAAACTATAATCATATATCTAAAAGACTGACTTGCTTCAAACTTAATATAGAAATAGACAATATTAACTATAAAAAAATTATGTACACAGCATTTAAATCTAATCACACACTGTCTATAACAAGTAATAGTACTTTTAGCACTCAAATCTCAAACATAAAGAGAAAAGGAACGATTCCGTACTATTTTGATGTAAAACAAAAAAAGATTCAGTCATTAGATGTAAATATGGAGAAAAAGCTTTTTCGAAACTAAACGTAAATGTACCATATTTCACCAAAATATTGCTGGTATTTTAAATAAAATTGATCTGTTAGAAATAACTTTGTTAGAGCTGGAATCAAAGGGTACAGATATTGACATTTTATGTTTTTGTGAGACTTTTATACGGAAAGGATCAGAACCGAACTTATTGATGAAAAACTTTAGGTTAGTCTCGTCTTTCTCAAGACCTCACCAACGCAGAGGTGGGACATGCATAATGGTAAAAAAAGACCTAGAGTGTAAACCTATCTATAATTTACCAGATCCCTTGCTGCTACATTTTGAATACTGTGCCATCGAAATTATCACACTTAGAGTCTTTGTAGTTTGTATTTATCGTACACCTAACTCAAATGTAAACTTATTTCTAGAATGCCTAAATAATATCTTAAAAAAATTAACTAAACGAAACAATAATAATATAATTCTATGCGGTGATTGGAACATAGATGCGATGAAGGTAAACAAGAAGTTTAAAGAACTAGAATACATTTTGCAAAATTATAACATTTGTAACCATATTACCAAACCAACAAGAAAATTATCATGTATAGATCTTATAGCTAGCAATATACCCGACGCTCAGCCACAAATACATAATCTTGCATTATCTGATCATGAGACTGGTCAATCGCTGTGTTTCGACTCTTACACAAATGCTGATAAATGCAAAAAACTATTCTGGTTCGAAAAGAGAAGAGACTTAAGCCATGAAAATATAGAAAAGTTCATATCATGCATATCGTCTCTGTCCTTTTCAGAAGTATATGAAACAGATGATACTAACACAGCTTTTAATAATTTTCATGACAATTTGACTCTCTTTTATAACCTGTGCTTTCCCATTCTGAAAATTAAAGTTACAAATAAACCCGTAAAAAATAAATGGATCACAAGGGGTATAAAAAAATGTTGCATAAAAAAACGAAGTTTGTACTTAAAATATAGATTAACAAATTCTAATAAAAATAATAATATAAAAAATTACAAAAATTACGCTAAAATACTTAGACGGTGCATTTTACACGCACAGAAAATAGATAACACACGTTACATACTTCAATCTAAGAATAAATGTAAAGCTACTTGGAATATTATCAAAAAGAATAGCATAAACAAGGATTATGTATCTGAAATTAACTCTATTACAATTGATCAGTGCACATACACAAATGTAGATACGATAGCAAATAAATTTAATGACTTCTTCATAGGCGTGGCAAACAAATCTATTGACTCTGTCAGTAACTCCAATGCGAATTTTGACTACATACAAACAATTTCTGACATATCTAATAGTATCTACCTAACCCCAACGGACGCTCTTTCTGTATATAAAATTATAAATTCTTTAAATCCCACTAATTCAACTGGTTATGATGACATTAATACAAAAATATTGAAATATTGTTCTCAATTTATAGCTTTTCCCATAAGTCATATTATTAACTTGTCATTTACTGAAGGCATATTTCCCACAAGACTTAAATTTTCTATAGTGAAACCACTGTACAAAAAGGGTGACAAAGGTGATGTGAATAATTATCGCCCAATTACTCTAATACCCATTATTTCAAAGATTTTCGAAAGAGTCATGTACGATAAACTAAACTCCTTTGTAACAACTCATGAAATAATAAAAAATAATCAATTTGGCTTTAGAAAAAACAAATCTACCACCCTTGCGTGTTTTACTCTCATAAAACTTATAACCTCCAGCCTTAATGAAAAAAAGCCTATACTGTCCATATTTCTAGATATGTCAAAAGCATTTGACTTTGTTAATCACAAATTGCTTCTTTACAAACTAAATCGCTATGGTATAAGGGGTAATGCATTAAACTGGATAAAAAGTTACCTAACTAATCGTCTGCAATGCGTAGAGATCACCAGTTATACTGAAACTGAAAAAACGACACACCGATCCTCATTTCAGCAAAACTGTAGTGGTGTGCCTCAAGGCAGCATATTAGGACCATTTCTGTTCTTGCTCTACATCAATGATTTGCCCAATTTTACCACCCATAATTGCATACTATACGCAGATGATACTACACTTAGTATTAAACTCACCGATAATAATATCAAAAAATACCAAGACGAAGTCAATAATACATTAAACGCACTAATTAAATGGTTACAAGACAATAATCTGCACGCCAACATCAATAAAACAAAAATGATACAGTTCCAATGTTATAACAGCAAACGTTCGCAGCTAGACATAAAATACGCTAATGATGCTGTTGAAGAGGTAGATAGTGCAAAATTTTTAGGGATAAGAATAGACAAAAATTGCAACTGGAAAGCACACATTGACGAATTGTGCGGAAGGGTAAATAGATTTGCTTTTGCTCTAAGTAGAATAACCCGCGTAGCTGGTACAGACGCTGCATTACTTGCATATCATGGTTATGTTTCTTCAATACTACGGTATTGTATTATAATATGGGGTTATTCTGTGGACGTCATTCAACTATTCCGAGCCCAAAAAAAATGTATTCGAATAATAAGCAAAGCCCTACCATTAGATAGCTGTGTCCCTCTATTTAAAAAGTTTAAAATATTACCTCTCCCGGCCTTATATGTATTCGAAATTTGTATCTTTGTACGTGAGAATATAACTTTATTTGATATGCACAATGATATTGTAATAAGGAAGAGTCGCAAAATTCATAAATTATGTGTACCGTCACAGAGAATTTCACTTTTCTCTAATAATGTTTTTTGTATGGCAATTCGTGTTTATAATAAATTACCTGATGTATTCAAAACACTAAATCCCTGGACATTTAAAAACAAACTATTTAATTTTCAATTATATAAATGTTATTATGCAGTTGACTACTTTTTAAAGGAAAAATTCGATGCTACATTTAAATTAGACCATAATGCAATGTAAAACTCAAAAACTGTGCCCTTTTTTCAGTACTTGGGAATTGTTTCAGAATTAATAATTTTGTAAATTGAATTTGTATTAATTATAAGAATATATTTGACCTGTAAACATTTGTGCGCCGGAAACGGCAGAATATTTTGGACATTTTAAACTGTAACAACCTGTGACAACAATATTCTTACAAATAAATAATTCTATTCTAAAAAAAAAAAGGCGACTTCATCTAGTGATTAAACTAAGAAACGTTCGTTTAATCACTAGATGAAGTCTGCTTTTGCACCCAAACCATGTAAAACGAATGCTCGTGGGGGAGCTCGTGCTCCGCTACGAAGAATCATGAATATATAATTATCGTTTCGCAGATATAGATATCTTTGCATTGACAACTTCTCAGTTTAGAAATTAAATGGTAGAATCTAATTCTGATAATCTAGCTGCAAATAATCTAGTTGCTAATTAATTGAGTTTCTTTGAGATACTTCTTCTTTGACACAATATTGTTGTTTTTAGCAGTTAGTTGCTATCGATATAATTATTTATTGCACTAAAGAAATAATTAAAAATAAGTCTCTATACTTTGCTGTTCGTGTGGCTCAGTGTTCAAGGTAGCCGCCTCGCTACCACCTCGGTACCCTTGTTTTGGGTGCGAATCCTGGAGAGGACAACTATTTGTTCTGAGTTTTGTTGTGAATTTTATGTTTGGAAAGACTCCCACGATACAAGGTACATTTCCCTAGTGCGGGCGTTGTCTTTGTTAATAAATAAGTAAATACGATATCTATCTTTCCCTTTCATGATGTTACTATATAATTAGCTAAGTTCTATATTTATTGGCGACACATGATTCTAGATAAAGGAGTAAGTCGTATTGCAGCGGTTTCACATACGAAATTAATCACTCTTCGTCTCTGCTAACTATCAGGATTCACTCCGGCCGGACATTATATTCTGTCTAATAAGAATAACAGTGTCGGCTCCCTTTATTTTGTTTCTTACCAAACTTGTTTTGTTCATGGATCGTGGGATATAGGTACTTGTTATTAGTTCCGCCATGTCTTGTTTACCTGAATATGAACAGTCGAGGCAATCTCTTTATTATATAGGTAATAAGGGCGGTTCTTGTAGTGTTACGTGTATCCACTGTGTAGCGTACTATTATACATTTTTTATTGTGTGCCATATTACACTAATTAATTAACTCCTCGGTGTATTATTCTCCTACTTATTAAGAAACAGTGCACGTTCCACGTTTCTCTATAATAATTATATGTTTTCTACCAATCATCAAAATTTAACGTCCAAGTAATTATTAATATTTTATGGTTTAAATTTTCGGCGAATCGAGAACAGCGGTATTTTTTGTGGGGTTTACCTCGATTCTCCACTCCCTAAGGCGTTGGCGATATCCAGGAGATGGTCTTCGATGCCATTCGGACTGGTGTCGGAGTAATATAATGCAGTCTTTTTTGCAAATAGAGTCAGATGGGCTTAGGATGTAGCAAATGTATAGCGGGGAAAGTAATAAAATTTATATAATCAGCATCCACTATTATTGGGAATTCTTATATTTAATAGAAGTCATAGGGGCAAAAGTTAAAAGTTAAAAATAACGCTGTTTAGAATTAAATACCCATGTATTTAATAGTTTTCGTCAGCTCTTAACGCTCTCAACGCAATCGTGTGTGTGTTTATGTTTTGTTACGGCGTCATTTTTTGATATTATCTATTATTTGTTAATCTCATCAGAGACTAATCAATCAGGTAGGAGGGACTTTATAGTGCACATGTGTAAGCGTAATAAGGTGCAATCTCTTCTCCCTTACCCTCATAATCTATAATCAGATGAGCCGGTATTATACTACCTGGGAGACTGACAGATTTACGTGTTCTTCTGGATAAGGGTGTACCACCATTCACACTTCTTGGATCCGGGCTGCTGCTTTTCAAGCCCAAAACCCTAGTAACAGTTTTTGCAATTAAACACGCTACAGCTAGACCTGCAAGGTAGTTCAGTACATTAGATCATAAGGTGACCTCAATGTTCACAATGAACGTTCCCATTGATGTAATAATATTGTTAATTCGTAGCTAAACTATGACACGCGACTGTGTGGGCTGTGTCCAAACGCGCAAAGTCGAGTAGAAGATCACCGCCAGACGCGGTCCAAATGTCCGGCCACGTCAACCGGCCGGCTGCTCTGCTGGGACGATGAAAACTGCCAGATTAGTGAGTACTATTGTATTTAAGTTTTTTTGGGAACGAGTATAGGTATATAATTTTTTTGGAAAGTGAAAATTCATTGAAGAGATTAAGTTTGTTATTTATTATTTTTAGATTACGAGTAAGTATAATATAATTTTTTTTTTAATTTTTTTGATCCTATATGTCAGTCACCGCGGGTTTGCTAAATAATTGCTCTTTGATGAGAAATTCAATACTAATCTGTGATAAGTATATTAGGCAAGTAACTCTCAGCGAACTCAAAATAAAACCTTATTATGTCTGCGATTCTGTAGTTGACATTCAAACATATATTCGAAATAAAAATATACTTAACCTAACCTTGTATTTCAACATCGAATCTTGAATATTACGATCCGGGACATCCTGGTGTTGAGAAAGCAGCCTGGAGTCTGGAAGTGGGCGGTGTTATACTCCAGAGCCTCAGATCTCTCGAGTCTCGTAATGCTGTCGGTTCTGTACCTGGCATTACTCCTGTTGCTTGCTAGCCTGCACCATCGGATTATGAGAGAGAGGGGATAGAGATTGTAGTTGTACTTATTCACACTGTTATGCATATGACCTGGTCTTCGTTGAAACTCGGAGAACATTATTATAATATAGTGTTTCTTTACAGAATGTCCGGACGAGTGCGAGGATAGATGCACAGCCAACGGCACGTGCTGCCACCCCGCGTGCCTGGGCGGGTGTGACGGTCCCACCCGGGACGACTGCCACGTCTGCCGCAACTACTCGCTCGACTACGGCAAAGCTCGCAAATGCGTGCACGAATGCCCGAACGGCACTTACACGGTGATTAAATAGTAATAACCACTACAATATGGAATGTGATTATTCTTTTATGATTTTTTTATGCTTTTTATATCGTCGTCTTTGAGTGAAATTTACATGTACACTAAGCATTTAAATATACCAGACTTCGTTTGAGGCAATTGTAAGAATAGTCGGGGATAAAGTGTTTTTATATGCATGAAGTTGTATTTCCTTGGTTTATTGGTGTGTATGCTGACCATGATATTTTTAAAAATGTGGTATTACATAAAGTTTAAAAAAATAATAAGATGTGAAGAAATGAAGAAAATCTGTCATAGGAAATGTTCCAACCATTTATAGTTGTTACTTCTATTTATTCGACCAGAACTGAACCGACTTTAATTTTCAAGAACTATGGTGTAATGTTTTGATGTCTATAAGTTGTCACATTTGTTTACTTAATTTGAGCAGTTCTAATTATATATGTATATATATATAATAGGTCTTTACCTATGAAATTGCCGTTTTGTATGAAAAAATTTAAACGAATTTTTTTCATGAATTTTTTTATTTGTATTAATCGAAGTAATCACCCATGCAATCAATGCATCTTTGCCATCGCAGTGGCAGTTTATTGATGCCCTTCTTAAAGAAATCAGCTGGACGGGAGGCAACAAATTCTTCAAAGGCATTTTGTACTGCCTCTCGGGTATTGAATTTTTTTCCCGCCAAGAAGTTATCCAAATTCTGGAAAAAGTAGTAGTCTGTAGGCGCAAGGTCTGGTGAGTAGGGCGGATGACGGAGAGCTTCCAACCCCAGTTCTTGCAACTTGGAGACCGTCTGCTGTGCAGTATGAGGTCGCGCGTTGTCGTGCAGGAGCAGCGGAGACGAGCGATTGACCAATGCTGGTTGGAGATGCGCCAGCTTCTCCATCATTGTGCTCAGTTCTTCACAGTACACATCTGCAGTAATGCTCACCCCGTTTGGTAAGAAGCTGTGATGAATCACACCGGCGCTAGACCACCAAACAGTGACCATCACTTTTCTAGGGGTAAGTTTTCGTTTAGGGCATTGTTTAGGTGCTGAACCAGGATCCAACCAACTTGCTGAGCGCTTGCGGTTATCAAACAGAATCCATTTTTCATCGCAGGTAACAATGCGGTTCAAAATTCCTTCATTTGTGTGTCTGTTGAGCAGTGCAAGGCACGTCTCGACGCGTACTTCGCGCTGGCGATCATTGAGTTCGTGGGGCACCCATTTGTCAAGCTTTTTTACCTTGCCAATTTGACGCAAATGGACCAATATTGTTTTGACGCTAACGTCGAAAGCTGCTGCTAATTCAGCCGTAGATTGTGTATCATCAGCTTCCACAACCGCCTTTAATTCGTCATTGTCGACCAAAGTCTTCGGACGACCGCGAGGTTCATTTTTCAGGTCGAAATTTCCAGAACGGAAGCGAGCAAACCAATAACAGGTGGTGCGTTGGTTTGTAGTGTTAGCTCCGTAAACGTCGTTGATGTTGCGTGCCGCTTGTGCCGCGTTGCTGCCACGACGGTACTCATATTCCATAATTACTCGAATTTTTAACGTATCCATGATGACGAAAAAGATTGAAATGCGATGAAAATGTAACACTAATCAATAAAGAAATGACTACTTTTGGAAAAAAGAATCCATGTTTTTAAAATAAAATTAATTTGAAATTAGAATTCTTAGCCAAACAAAAATTATTTTGATTTGAAATGGCCAGTACTGCAGAACGGCAATTTCATAGGTAAAGACCTAATATATATATATATATATATATATATATACTTGCCTGCACTTGGGAAATTAATGCCTATGTTGCGTCGTACTTTGCAAACGTGTAATTAACGGACACAAAGTGCACCCAGACTCAGCGCAATTACTTATAGGCCACACAAAGTTGTTATGTAAGGTTTATGTTTAAAAATGACAAGGTTGGGTGTGCATGATTGCGGCAAACTGTTAATGGAACTATGGCGAAATCTGTTAAAATTTATCAATAAAAAGGGCTTAATCTTCATTATAATAACGCAACAAATAAAATTGCGAGTTGGCTGGGAAGTGGAATAATAAACGCCATATTGTCCTGATTTAACCCTTATATTTCAGTTTCAATCCGTTTCCTCATAGCTTTAAATAGTGTAAGGTTAACATCAAAAGTCTCGAAAATTGTGTCACAATTTTTTACCTTAAATCTCAAATAAAATCTAGGTACATCAACAGGAACGTAATACGCAAACAATTATATTATAGAATTAATAGGTGTATATTATAACTAGGCTATTGCCTGCGATTACATCCGCATTACAAATTATACGTGAAAATTCTGTAACTCCCCATTAGAGGTGAATTACGAAAACTTCGGAGTTATTACCTATATCCTCTGTGTCTGTGCCTCTATTAATATAAATATAGCTAGATTATGACAAATTATTTTTATTTTTTATTAAAAAGTGAATAATTACAAAAAATATTGATTTTTATCAAAAATGTGTAATTATTGTAATATTATAGGCTAACTGTAGTACTATCAGAACCATGATGCGAGAGTGCATAGGGAGTGACCTATGCACCACGGTCATTGATATATAAAAATATATCAATAACCACGGTACATTAATTATTAATTTTTCATCTTAAAGAATAGAGCAGACAAAGGCTAGATTAAAATGTGCACCTAATGGCACGTCTAAACAAATTATTGTCATCGTTGATGAATAATCCTTTTAGACGATGAAAAGAAACTGCGCTTTACAAAATGTTGTGTCCATACACCACCAACGACGTGCTAGGTTCCTAATCTATAATTGTGACACCAGGATATCTTGTTGTTGTGTATAGATATGGGTTAGGTAGTGCAACCCCTAAGTTATGCTATTTAATAAATCAATGTGCTACACGCCGTCTTTCATTCAACACATGATATTTAACAGTGACGATGAGGTAGCCAAAAAATTAAATGCCGGCTCAAGTTCATCTCTTGGAGTTATTTCCGCCATTCTCCAGCTTTTAATTGTTTGGCGACGATTTAGTCTCACATTCGTAAAACTTTTTGCTGAATACCGTACCAACCATGGTATCCAATAAAACCACTTAGGAAAGAACATTTATAGTTATAAAAACATGATTGGAAGGGAAAGCGTTTTAACTTATGCTCATTTATCAATTTATATTGCTTTAGAGTAAAAGTAAAGTAAGTTACCCAAACCATAAGAAGGACTATGCCGTAAATGTAGTATGATCAGAACCCCAGTTGGGATTTTCTAAAAAACATGACTATATTGCAAAGTGCGGTGCTGCCGTTAATACAGTGACATTTCTGACAGTCTGTGAGATAGACCGATGGGCGCCAAACGGGTATGTCACACGATAACTCGATAACTATAATAGGGTAATAAGGGACGGATATTCCTGTTTTATGACATCATTCAGACATATTTAAGTGTAATGGTGCCATAAAGTCCGTGCAGGCATGTACACACAATGTGTGTACATGCTTGCAGCAGGCACATCAGGTAGTGAAAACTAACATTATTTACTGTCAACCCGCCTTTTAGGGATATTACAGGACTTCAACAATTTGTTACCATTTACTCCGAGCGAAAACGATGTTAGATATTAAGATTACATAGTGGCATTTTTTTTTTTTAAGGGCTATGTCCACCGTATAAAACCTGTTCCTTACACCCTCAATTTTGCATTCGATATAGTTATTATTTTAGTTTTGCATAGTACTATCCTATAGCAATATACTACTATCCGACGGACAGCTAAGTTAACTATTATAAGTTTGTTATAATGTAATTAATAAATGAGGAAGATTATTAGTCTATATGTTTTATGTTGCAGTTGTCTAAGCGTTGCGTGTCGGAGGAGGAGTGCCGCGCCACGCCGCCGCCGCTGATGGACGCCACGGAAGCGGGCCACCAACGCGCCTCAGCCAAGATCCCCGCCTACAAGATACATAACAAGGCCTGCACCTACCTCTGTCCCACCGGATACATGGAGGTGAGAACCTCAAAATCTCAGTATTCTGAGTAAAACTAGCCATTAATATAATTTGCCGAGGGGTCAGAAAACTACCCTCTGTGCTTTGGGAGCACGTTAACCTATGTTTCAATAGTTACAAACAATCAATAGTTAAAAACGAACTAAGTCTGCATTGATTCCAGACGCCATGCTTCTAAAACCAGTGTTATGTATCTAAAACTTGAACTACGCATTCGAAACTTGGGTCTATCATCTAAAACCTCCCCATGTAGCTAAACCTCAGACATGTATCCGATGATAAAACTGGCCGGTGACAAATGGAAATCCGTTGTCTCTGCCTACCCCTCTGGGAAACAGGCGTGAGTCTATGTATGTATACTGGGTTATTTGTAAAACACCAACAACCTCGCAGGAGTAGATAGCTAACACCACAAGCAACAACTTCGGTACGAAGTTCCGACAAATATGAAATAAAAAAAAATGATTTAAATAGATGTCTGGCAACTAAAGAAATGTGTCAAGTTCAAAGGGGCTAGCACTGCAATAGGAAGCATCTCGCAAACGTATATTTACGTAATCTTTATGATGTTTATAAAACATTCAAGTGGGAAATTAAATTAATACTTATTATTGTACGAAAATAGAATTTACTAAATTATCAAAAGTTGTAGAACATAAGTTGTTGGCTATGGTGGTAGTTATCTAGTTTTGCAAGGTTGTTGGTGTTTTAGAAATAACCCCATATGTGAGTGTCTACGTCTAAAACGCATTTACTCGCATTGTGTACTTAATTATTTCTGTGTGCTTACCATCAGGCAAGATTAGAGTCAGATTCAAGTTGGTGTTATATTATTTAGGATAAAATAGTGTTTGTGTGTGGTTTAGGTGGGTGACGTCAAGAACTCGACGTGTAAGCTGTGCACTGCGTCCGGCTGCGAAAAGGAGTGCCAGGGGGGAAAGGTGGACTCAGTGGCTGCTGCGCTGCAATTCCGCGGCTGCACACATATCAATGGTACTCTAGAAATTGCGTTAGGAGGATCCGCTGGTGGTGAGTAATCTCATACGGGAAGAATATATATTTTCATTTTATATTTAAATATTTAGCACAGTAATGTACAAGACTGACTAAATGCCAAAGGCATTATCTACCAGTCCACTTTAGGGTAATGCAGAGAAAACTACGTAGGTGCACAATATACAGTATATTGTGTGAGAGAAGGTAAAAAATGCTACTTACATAGAATACACAATTACTTACATAGGATCTTTGCAATACACGTTATTTCTGCTGACTGATTCGTTGGTCTAGCGATAGGGTTTCTCGGTATCAGCCCGGAGTCTGGGAGTTTCGGTATTTATATACCATCGTTCCTTGGAGGGGACGTAAAGCCGTCGGGCCTGTACCTGAACACTTTCTGGACGGGTCGCTAGTCGTGCAACGGATCATGACAGTGATGGAAAAGAAAGTGCCCATGTGTTTGTGCCCACTCCTGTGCACTATAATATGTCCCGATTGGGTTAGTCTCGATTGGAACTGGACACTGTGGTTGAAATTCGACCGGGAAGACATTATTATTAGGACATTTCTGTACGTGAACTCCCATGTTTTAACTGCATACCTGACTGGTGCAAGTAATAAAAATAGCTTGATTCTGAATTTAACAACATGTTGTTAATTTCTTCTAGAAAGTTATCATTGGAATTCTACATAATGTTATCACCTGCACCCATTAACCAGCTAATAGTTAATGTTTGCATAATAATTATTGGAAACTTTCGACAATGTCACATCACAATCCATCTGGAACCATTCACCATCAATCTGATTCAAACAGGATGAAAGTATAGTTTACTTCATTAAAAATGTTTATAAAGCCATTTTAATTGTGCGTTATCAATTGAACTATAAACAAATGGAGCAGAGCAATTAACTACATTTAAGTAGATTTCTCCATTTCTTCTCTATTCTTTATGGCTCAATACGCTTCTTCAATACACAGAACCACAAAATTACCAAAAGATAATTCAGGAAAAATATTGCACTTTGCTGTGTCTGTTCGTAAAATAAGATTTAGTATACCAGTGACGACCCCAAAGGGCAAGTAGGTAGGTATTACTTACTTTCCTGGCTCAACGACCCAAAGGTATCAGACGAATAAGGTCGCCATATTTTCCTGTTTCGAACCGATTCCTATCGCCCTCATTAACTTTACTAGGTTAAGGTCACTTGACAGGCTGAAAGTGTGCAAAACACATTTTTGTGACACAATCGGCAACCTTAATTGAAAATGTAAACAATAGAAAAGTTGTGTAATAGATTTGCACGAGTTTTGATGTTATTTTGTTGTTCATAAATTATGCTATTATTTGCTAACAACTAAGTTGATTTATAGCAAACTGGCTGTGCCTCGCGGTTTCACCCGCGTAAACTATATTATAAATGATAGTACATGTGTTATTCGGATATATGAGCTATATTACTACAAAGGTTCATTGTAATCCGTTCCGTAGTATTGAGTGAAAGAGTAGCAAACATCCATACTCATAAACTTTCCCATTTATAATGTTATTAGGATTGTAGCCTAATCGTTTAGTTCTTTCTATTCTTAACTTCGAAAAAGTCGTGCAATTCTATGGGACAACTTTTCTATTGTTTGAATTTTGAATTAATGTTGTCAATTTAGTTAAAAATATTATCATAATATTTCATTTATCATATATTCATAAAGTAAGAATTCTCAAGTTGTTTTGTACTATGTGTTTATCTTTTTTCGTTTCTGATGTACGTGACATGTTATAGGAAAGGCATTGGCGGTATTAGAAAAGTCGTTGGGTGAAGTTCGCGAAATCACCGGCTCTCTCCAAGTGATACGCGCGTATCCACTCGTCTCTCTCGTGTTCTTCAAGAAGCTCAAGAAAATCACAGGGTACTGGGGTGACACCGCCAAAAACAGGTGAGTCCTTATTAATAGGTTGGGGAAGAAGTTTCTTCGCATTTTTTAAGAAAATCCAAAACCTTTTTAATGTAGTTTATTAACATTTAACTAAAGTATGTAGGTACCATTTTGTTCGATAACTTTTTGCCATCTTATAGGTAGGGACATGGTCCCCTCTGGGACCACTGGCGTGTGGGGCAGGGCACGAGTGTAGTTCTTTACCTCCGAGTGCCAGCGGTAACCTGCTGTAGTTCAGGTAACACGCTTGTGCGTACTGGGGAGGGGGGGAGGCTTTCAAGCCCCTCCCCTCCCCGGGTGAGAGTCTCACGGACGCTCAGTGTACAGTGGGGTTACTGGCGAGATCGTTCACGAGTACCTAGAGCCCCCGCTACAGGCACTGTGAGGCTGGCTACCGTGGTGGTTTTAGTGGGTCGAGCCACACACCACGTGCGACTAGAGCATTTCCACCACGTAAAAAAAGAAAAGGGAAATGGTCCCATTGCTATAGAATTTTTGGGTTTGGTTCCTCTCGTGATGTTAACCTGACACTGCTTAAAGAATTCTGAAGAGACCGAAACAGGTGGAGATCTGATGGTGCAAGGTCAGGACTATACGGTGGATGCTTTAACACCTCCCAGCCAAACTAAGAAGATGTGTGAGGTCTTGCGTTATCATGATGAAAAACCACACCCCTTCTGTTGAATAATTCCGGCCGCTTTCTGTCAACTTTTTGCTTTACTCTCATCAGTTGTTCGCAGTAGAGTTTTTTAAAATAAATAAAATAAAAAAGGTTTTTATTCACGTAGACTTTAAAAAAGCGCTTGTAAATAGTCAGAACATGTTTGTAGTAATATAGTTGTATACGTTAGATATTATTTCTAGTAACATAGATATTTAGGTACCTACATCTTGTATGAAAACATTTATAAAATTTATTTTATTACAGAAATGATATTTAGCTAGCTCGTATCAAGTTATTGTCAAGAGATTATGTTTAATTATCTAGTTTAAGTCTAATATTTTTACTACATATTTTAGTTCAGAATAATGCCCTTCCAATCCCACCACACACCCAGCATCACCTTGTTGCGAGTTAACCCAGGGTTCGCTACAGTCTATGAACCCTGACCGGCCTTTGACCACGACCTTATTCGCACATTTTTGTCCTTGATCCACTTTTCTTCACCAGTAATCGGCTTCTTCAAAAATGGTTTGGTGTCATTACGTCGTAATAAAGAATCACACGGTTCATTAGGTTTGTTTCAGTGAGCTCGTAAGGTACCCAAATATCGAGCTTTTTGTTTACCCAGTTTTTTTTCAAATGCGGCAAAACTGTTTTGTGGTCAATTCCCAGTTCTCCAGATACGTCGTAACTACTGATTGCTCCACTTTTTCAAAAAAAGGCATGCATTTTATCCGTAATAGGGCGACCAGAGCAACGTGCGTCTTTGAAAACGCTTAAACCAAATTTGTGCTACTCTCACATATACTGCACTAGGTCCATAAACATCGCAATTTTTTTTTCACGGCTTGCGTTGCATTTTTACCTTTTTTGTAGTAAAATTTTAAAATGTATCGAAGTTCTTCATTAGATTCACTAATCTTGACAATCCGAAAAACAAATGAAAATCACACATTTTCCTAATTTTCAAATTAGGAATTATGTTGTTTAATTTATACTCTCAATCATTCCAGAACCAGCCAGATACAAATAGAATAGCCAAAGAGATTTTTTTATTTATTTATTTTATTTTCTTTATTGGGACACAAAACAGTTATACGTTACAGTATTTCTAGCAGATTATAATATAACTTAAACTAAATAAACGTATAACCCACACTAATGTCCGCGAAATAATTACATATTTAAAAAAAAGATTAGCTGTGCGCAATCGGCGGTGTTATTGCTACAAAGCAATAAGACCGCCGATTGTACCTGTATTTGCTTATTTTTAATTCATGTATTGTTTCTTTTGGTGCAATAAAGTGTACTCTATCTATCTATCTATCTTGTTCGGAACATTGTATATTGGTTTCTCATAAATTTTTGTTCGTAGATATACCCCGAAACTAGTGCATCTCTGTATGTTTATTTTAATAAAAGTTTATTTACTTTTGCTTTAAAAGCTGAGTGTGAGAGTGCAAAAATATCAAACTCCACAAAGTGTGTGTTATACGTATCTACGAGACGCCATAGAGGAGCCCGTGCCCCGGCATTAGTTCTACATCTCGCGGTGTGAAACACCCGGCGCACGCGCACCTCTCGCTGTATGACAGTTCTGGGTACAACATAACATAATTGGTTAGTGATATCTGTACAATCAAACTTATTATTACATATGCCATGCAGCATCATAACCATGAGTAACTTACGTCTAGATTCCAGGCTTAAAATTTTATATTTTATTAATAATGCTTTATATGAAATTTTTGAATGATTACATCTGTAGTGCATGCTTCTTAAATATTTTTTCTGTACCATTTCAATTTGTTTTACATATTTATCATAAATAGGGCTCCAAATTTGCACTGCGAACTCTAATTGGGATCGAATTAAGGTTTTGTATAGATATAGATACGTAGACGGACGCTTGAAATCGGTAGCTGAACGCATGACGAAGCCGTACATGCGATAGGCTTTGTTAATAACATTATCTACATGAAGATCGAAATGCAGTTTTGAGTCTAATATGACGCCAAGATCACGGATGCATTCGACTCTAGTGAGCGGAGCGTCTTGTAAAGTGTAACTGTAAAAAGTAATATTTCTGTTTTTTGTGTATGTTATTATATTACACTTAGGTAAGCTGAGCTGCAGCTTGTTCAGAGAACAGTATTGACTGAGTCTGTTAAGATCTTCTTGTAAAAGTAAGCAGTCATGTTCCCCTTTACATGCCTTGTAAATTTTAATGTCGTCAGCGTACATTAAGAATTGAGAGTGAATAATACAGCTTTTTATATCGTTGACGAATAATATAAAAAGAAGGGGACCTAATATAGATCCTTGGGGGATACCGGATGTGACCGTGATGGTATCAGATTTGTAACCATTGATTACCACTTTTTGCGTCCTGTTTAGTATGTATGCTGTAAACCAACGAAGTAAATTGCCATGAATTCCATTGTAGGCTATCTTATCCAAAAGCAATGCGTGGTCGACCTTGTCAAAAGCCTTCTGAAAGTCGGTATATACCGCATCAACCTGTACCTTTTCATCCATGTTTTGAAACAAATAACTTGTAAACACCATAAGGTTCGAAGTAGTCGATCGACGTTGTACGAACCCATGCTGTTCAGGCACAATCAAGCTATGTATATACGGATATAGTTGACTGTGCACAAGACTCTCAAAAAGCTTCGACAAGGATGATAAAATTGAAATGGGCCGGTAATTTTGTATGTTATGTTTATCGCCGTGCTTATAAATCGGCGTTATAAAAGCGCGCTTTAATACGGCAGGAAAAACACCTTCGCGAATACATTTATTAAATGCTATATGAATCGGGACTACAATATAGCATGATTGATGATGATTTTATGACAAGTACATACATACTATAATGCGAAAAGACTTTACCCCAACCTAATATAAAGTTACACAAGTTGAACAACGATACTTCGTTGTTCACCTTGATTGCGGTTCGAAAATTTCTACTTTTGCGTCATCATCATATCATTCGAAAAACGCTCACTGCTGGACAACGACCTCCCCAAAGATCTCCACGAATGCCAAAGCACAAAGCAACTTCCAGCGACCCTCACAAGATCATCGATACATTTTACGTACAAGAATAAAAATCAGCTGATGCGTTTGCCAGAAAAAGCAGTTTTTTTAGAGACTGATTTTCTTTAATTTATTTTTTCTTGGGTTTCTTCACCTTGTATAAAAAAAATCTATAAGTAGAGTTAGTCCACCTATCGTTCAATTATTAATGTATATGTAATTATCTCCACTTTAAATTTGTAATTGATTGCGTTGTAACGTTTCAGAGGTCAAGTGCTGCATATATTCAACAACCCGAATCTGGAGCTGCTGTGGAACTGGACGACGCATGGGCCGATTGACATCTCAGGAGGCACGCTGTTCATACACCAGAACCCGAAGCTGTGCGTCAAACACATAGAACCGCTGAAGACCATGACTCACGATCCACGCTCTGGCTACAACCAGAATGAAATTTCCGAGGACACTAATGGAAATCAAGCTTCTTGTGAGTAATTTCCTATAATAATAGTCGTCCTATGGCATGTAGGCGTTTAAGTTGGTCTTCTTTATATTTATTGTATGGTGTCAGAATTGCTCAAACCGACCAGTATGTCTCTGACATGGCTTAACGACTGTTGACTAACGACAAAAACCGGGCCCGCAGCTTAAAGTGTCCTCCGAAGCACGGATACGCTCAGAAATTAAACCACTTTGACGGTCACCCATCTATAGACTGACTGCGTGCCTAGGGGTAATGGTCCGGCTAATGCAACTGGCTAAGAGCGCTATGATTTTGTTGGTCGAGTCTATTATAATTTTGTTTTACTATTGATATATAAATAGCACCACGAGTCCAAATAAAAACATATTATAGTCGAAACTTATCATTTCGCTTTCGATTGTTGGTTGGTATAAATCTCGGCCGTATTGGGGGTTTTACCCAAAAATGCACGTTTGAATCCTTTACGTTGGTATTTTTTTATTCTGTGATGTAAATTTGGAATGTGTTCTTTAGAAATATTAGTAATGTTCAACATGAATAGCGGAAGAAACTTAAGGAGAGCTATGTTACCATGAATATGTGGCTAACTGACTGCAAAGAATATAACCACCCTATCTCATCACCCTAAAAAATTCCTCAACTTCCCACTAAGAATATGTGGGACGTTGAGGAATTTTGAAAAATATTTATTTTAATACCCTTACGTTCCTTCCATCATTTATGATAGACCTTGTATAGTAACAGTTTAGAAAGTAGTAGAAGTAGTTATATGAATTTGGGATTTTCAGACATTGTACCTTGAGGTGAAATAACCAGATTGATCTCCAATTTTAGGTTTGCAAGATAAGTTGCACTTACGAGTGAGTCAGATGTGTTCAAATGCGGTTGTCCTAACGTGGGACATGTTCTGCTTGGACGACATCCGCAAGCTGCTGGGGTACTCTGTGTACTTCATCGCCACAGAGCAGAACGTTACGATGTACGAACAGAGAGACGCCTGCTCAGATATGTTAGTATAACTTTGTCATTTTACTATAAAATGTGTAACATAATAAATGCAAATCTTGACAAATAAAATTCGGTCTTTTCTTCTGTTATTTGGTATCTATGTAAGATTTGCATTCGTCCTGTTACACATTGTTTAAGTCCTCATCGGGCAGTGGATCAATGAATTATTTAAACTTATCTACTAACCACCTGTACTACCATGCCACTGCTCGGTTAAGGAATTATAAAGTATATATTATTATAATAATCTTATGATTTACACTTCCGATGCCTTACTTACACCTTAGTGCCTTATAATTTATTATAATATTAAGCGAATGCGTTGCTAGTAATAATACCACAATACTGAACCAAGAGCTCTGCCTTTAATAATAATCGTTATGGAATATTGTCCTCTCGGAGAACTTTGAGGAGAGCTTAGAATTTTTCTAGCAGACCCGATCCGCATCGACCGAGTCTTTAGAAAAATCAGCGAGCTCAAGGGGCTGGCCGCGCCCCACTCAGTGCGCCCCACTCAGTGCGCCGCGCCTAAGCACTGGCTCACGGCCTAGAGTCGGAGCGCCAGCGGCGGACGGCCCCCCACTAGGTGCACATCTAAGGGGGCGGCCGATTACCGTCTGCGAACATGTGCGGCTGTACCGACGCCCTTTCAGCCGCTCCAAAGTTAAAACTGTTTTCAGATGGAATGTTCTCGACATATCGATTGACGAAGCCCGTAATGAAGCGACTTGTGGAAAACAGAACGATAGCACGTCTACCATAATCCCGCCGTTGAAATCTCAGTCACAAACGAGAAACTCGACGTACGTCAAGAAATTTCTATTGGTTAAGTTTTGCGAAGCGAGTGGTCGGTGTTTTAGTCATAAGAATCAAAATTTCCGTAGAAATGTTATCGTGAATGCTGTTCGTACACGATACTGACCCCCTTGCGAATGCGAGGCGCGTGTTCGTATCGCTGTCAAGTAACAATAAGAGTTATCATACTTTTTGTTATGTTATGTGTGTACATATTGCGGTGATGGTCGTCCACTGGCCCTAGAAATAGTTAAATGTTGATGTATCATACACTTTTATCGTAAAAATACATTATCGTGTCCACCAACTTTCATTGGGTCCGCGTGATGTTATGGATTTTTCCTTGTACTGACAAACCCGTGCAAGCGGGACATTTATAACTGAAAAATCTTTATGGCGGGGAATGTTAAAGTTAGGAGCATGAAATTGAAAACAAATATTACTGTTGTAAATTATACATGTATTTGGTCGTTTTAAAAATTCCATGCATAATTGTGTTTACCAGTGAATGAAACTATGTGTAGAAATTTTGTTTTTGAAAAGAATGCTAATAAATAACCTCGCCGATAACAATGAACGTAAATGCACTGAAAGTTTGGAATATACCACACCTGAAATAGAGACTAAAAGTTCGAAAGCGACGCCAAAAATGTCGTGCGTGAAATCTTTATGTATAAATTCGTGATTTCATGATTTTTGCATGCTCAACTCTCTGTTTAGGTATATGACTATATACCTGGGAATTCGTTTGAGACATGGCCCTACATTAACCTATATAAGTGAGAATTCATATGTTACTTTAAACTTAAAATATAATACTTAATTTATGTCTGGACATTACCTCTATAAATGATACGTTGACTGTCTTGCGGGGCTAAGTAAAAAAGTCCGTTAATCAAGAAACCAGATTTAGAGTATGTTCATGAAAAATTCTCGAAATTCACACTTATATAGGTTTGACTGTATAAAGATTTTTTTATAGATATTATTTTTAATTGTATATAGCTACTCAGATAAAAAAAATAAGAGAGCGCTTATGTCAATAATACGTCAATTAAGTAGAGATAAAAAGTACCTATACCGGAAAATAATTTATGATCAATAATTATTTATTATTGTATTTCACATTATTTTCTTTCTTATCGCTCGCTGTTTCTGTTTATGTGTGTGTCTTTCTTTTAAAATGTTATTATGTATTTGAGTGTGACACAAAGTTAATGTATAGAAATTTTCTAAATTGCTATGTTTTACCTAACATACTAGAGAACTTTAATAAATGTTCTGTAATTGGCACCAAGAATATTTAAAAGGAAGTTGTGGGGTCAGTCTAGGTGGGAACTGCGACCACGGAGCCGTGGCTGCTGATTTAGTACAACGAACTGAGTTAATAGTTAAACTAACTAAAAGAAACCGTTAGAAAGAAAGAGTTAGAAACAACATCAAATTTTTTTCTCAAACACAAAATAATTGTCCTCCATATATCTTTTATCATTATAGAATCTCATTTCCATAAGAACAGGTTTTAGGTATGAAACGAAGTATTGTTAGTTTTATATTTAAAAATTTGGGATAAAATATCTCAAATTGCATATTGCAGATTGTTGCATCGAGCGCGTTAAGGGTGCATACGATGGAACTAAATTAACACGAGTGCATTAATTACTCACTTAAGCCAGGTGCGTAATCTATTTTTCTTTCAACTGACAATCTATCTACCGTGATAAAATAAACGTACTCAAAAAAAAAGCACTACCTAGAAAATGAAAACATCTCCTCAAACTTTTAAAACTTACAATCTGCAGTTATTTATAGTGTAACATTTATTCTTGTATTTGTTTGGTTTATTTGTAAATGATAATTATTATTATCAGAACCAGAAGTTACAGGTAGACGGGACTTCATTTTCAAATAATTTCCATAAGAAGTAGACGGAAGTAGACCATATTTTGTTAGGTACTAATTTCATCCTGTTGGATTTATTCGGCCTATTTTTATTTCAGCCAGTATCTGGTCGTTCGATTCTTACCCAGGACGGATATTTGTGTGCATGAACATGTCTGTTTGTCCTGTGTCTAATTATCTATATAAGTATGTATATACAAAAAATAGTATATGTCGTATATCAGTTATCTGGTTTCCATAGTACAAACTCTGCTTAGTTTGGGATCAGATGGCCATGTGTAAATAATGTCCCAGGATATTTTTATTATTATTATCCTTTTTTTACGTCTGTGATAAAGAACAATGGGCAAAAATGTATGGAACGTGGTACCCGCTCCAATAGTCCTCATTAATATATCATTGAATAGACATTTTGATGCAGAAAAACGTCTACCATGGCGCCTGTCCCTATTCACGTTTGGAAAGCAGTAATCTCACTATCTATACTTATTATTATAAAGCTTTAATCTCAGGAACTGCTAGTCCGATTTAAAAAATTCTTTCAGTGTTAGATAGCCCATTTATTGAGGAAGGCTATAAGCTATATATCATCGCTACGCTACGACTAAAAGGAGCCGAGCAGCAGGGGTGAAACCACGGGGAACAGCTTGTGTTTTATAAATGATGAAGAATTTATTACAAACTACTTATATAAGTAAAATAAAGCTAGAATAACATGATATAACACATTTAGGATTCTATTATTAAAAGAAGTAAGAAAACAAGCATTCTTTAAATACAAAACATATATTTTATCAATAAGTGAGTAGATTTAAAACATTACATATCGGTATCAACTATAACAGCATTGAGGAAAGTGCCGGAGCAGTAAATCCCGTATGCCTCGCATAGCCTAAGTATCATACGATGGACACTATATGTGCACAAGTGCCGATCGTAAAAAGATCGCCGACACATTACACAGTTGAGACGTTCCATTGCGATATTCCAGTTCGAAAAGCAAATCAGTATAGTCCACAACACTAGCACAGGTCAGCGTTAATTAGAGCGGGTAACAAGTCCAGTAGGAGCGCAGGGGTCAGTAGTTAATAAAACCGAGTTATGAAAGCACAAAAGAAACTCAAACAGCAGCTAAACGTCGTCACGAGCGCAAAACGAACGAGCGACTGACGCAGGACGCGAACACGTCTGGTGTCAGTCGATCCCCTCCTCTCCCTCCCCCGCTGCTCTTGCGCACACCCCGCGCTCAGGAGCAACGGGACTCGAGTTAAAATGAGGAGTGCATGGCAAAGTCTTACGTAAAAACGTTATTAATAGAAAACATGAACGGAAATGCCGAAAATATTACCTTGGTACTCATTTTCTTACATAAATAAGTGGTAACTTATATACTCGTATATGTATGTTTATCGCCGGGGCCACGAGACTGTCTAAACAGGTTACTGTGGCCCTGGAAAGCAAAGGGAAACTGAAGGAACAGGGTTTTTATTAGTTAGTAAGACTGTCGTTTATCTTCAAACGCAATCAGATTTGAGAGTGGCGGCTATAGTAAAAATTGTTCCTCTTGGTAAGACCTTTTAAACGACACTACAATCATATCTATTGGAGCCGGGTACCATTTTGCTCATTCTTCTTTATATCTAAATAAAAAATATAAAACAGTGCATTCATCAAAACTGTGCAACCGTGAGATTTCATATAACATTTCGCGCACTGTTTTGGTTCTAAGCAAAAAATAGGTCCTTCATGATCGGTTTTGTAGTGATTATTGATAATATACTGCGTATGTACTACGTAGTTGAAAGTTATTTTTACATGTTTTGTGTACTATTTCTGAATTAATAATGATAATCAATGTGCTATAATTAAGGTTCGTTCGGTAATATCGTTAGCCCTTAGATTAAAACTCGGTACGTTCCCTACAGTAATAGTCCTATCAGTGTTAAGAGCGTCTCAAGAGAAATATCCACGGATATATGTGATACATCTGATGAGATGACCAACCGACAGACTGGAGAGAAATCGGGACCTAGACTGATAGTTTGACCTGCGAGTAGGGTAACCAAATGGAAAAATTTAAAGTCCGGAGAAAAGGCCTGATATCTCTTGTAAAATCCTGAGATTTTGTACACCTTCAGAATTTTCATGGGATTCGCAAAATCCAGCCGCAATCCTGAGAAGAGTAAAAAAATCCTGAAATCTCTGGATATATCTCGCGTTATGATATCCCTACCTGTGAGATCCGAGTTGGAACACCGCCAACTTCTTAATTCCGGGTAGCTGCTGTGAGTTTTCTATTATAAAAATTCGACTAAAATTATAGGCGTAATCAGGGACTCATTACATGTAGATAAACACGTAAACGCTAAACTAACAATAGTCATTGGTATAAGTCACTTTTCCTTTTTTTGTAATTATATAGCTTTCTCTAATTCTTTTTTCAGTATACTTGGAATTTCTTCATGTATATTTATATCGGTTTCAATTAGAAGGCTTTTTTTCGTAGCATTATAGCTAATGCTATTCAGCATAGTTTGTCTATAGAAAGTATATCAGGATAGTTTTCGTATTATCGAAGTGTATTGTAAATCTGAAAATTACAATATTATTTAAAATAATAAAAAGTTTGAGATCATAGAAAGACTAAACTTTATGCCGGAGACACGTGCAGCGTTGATAATAACGGACCTCTCATTTTGAGTTATTAGGTACTTGGTTGGCTATTGTGCGAGTAGGGGTAGGTGGTAGAAACATATTAATTAAAAACAACAGAAACGTGGAATATATTTAATTAAATGTAGTCTTAACTCAAAAATAAATCTCTAAAGGTCATTACGGATGGATGACTTTTTACATTCTGCGCCAGTACGTTCATGTAAAAACGGCATCAAATGAGAGAATAATAATGTTTATTGCGCATTTGATGCATCTTGTTTTTCTAAACTTTCTCCTTAATCGTGGGGGTTGGACTCGTCTCAATCACATAATGTTCTTTTCTCCTTTCAGTCCTCCAAAGTAAACACTATTTTTCAGATGGAACGTTCAAGATGTAACGAGAGAAGAAGCACGTAACAATACTTCTCCAGGCACCGGGAAGGAAGACCAGACTGACGTACTGAACCCGTGTGCAAATATGCAGCCGTTGTTCTACCTGCTGTCGCATCTCACGCCCTACACCAGATACGCGGCGTATGTCAAGACTTATACCACGTCGCAGGAGAAGAAAGGAGCACAGAGTTCTATTATATACTTCATGACTCTTCCGGGAAGTAAGTCATAATTAGGTATTTGATTATCTTTAGCTAAATACCCACAAACTGAGGAGTAAAATAAATCAATCATTCGACAGTCAATATCTGATTCTGTTTATAATTGCAGTAAAAAAAAATTGGACATCCTTTTGAGTAGAATAGAATACATTTAATCAGCAACATACAGGAAATCTAAGAAAACAATACAGTAGGTATAGAGAACAAACAACAGACAATAAATAGAGATACAGTACAGCTAGTAATGAGTAGAAAAATAAACAAAGATACGATAAGATTTTCATTAAAACTGTCCTCAATAAGAATAGACTTGCCTATTTGCATAAAAATATCGATTCCTTCTGTAAAAGGAGCGATACACATAATGTAAATACTAGATATAAGAATAATCCATATTGCATACTATCCGTCTCCACAAAATAAGTAACTCTTTTTTGGGGCAATGTATAAGATTCTATAACAAACTTCTCAATGATATTAAAGAATTGTCTACGCAGGGCATATTACAAAATTTCTGATTATTTAAGTGATAAAAGTGCTTGGGATTTAGATGTTCTGAGTCAACACACATGATTGTAATTAATCTTAAGTATATGTTATTTTAAAAAAGGATTCCTACTGAGTTTTCTGGCAGTGTTTCTCAGTAGTGCCACGTCATGCACTGCACGGTAGGGTAAAAAAAATATGACGATTCCACATAAATGTAAATTTTTTATGGAATAAATAATTTTTGACTTTGACTATTCTAATACCGTGGTATAGAAGGGCCGTGATTACCTCCCTGAGAAAATTCATTGGAAACCGTTAAAAAAACTATTACCTCTTATCCCAGTTTGCGTGGTTATCCCTCTTTAGACCTGTCTGATATGTCGAGGTGAATATATTGAAAAATGGCTATTCCTAAAGCAAAGCTATAATTTTGTGTTATTCCGTAGGTCCAAGTCCACCACTCGGGTTGCAAGTGACAGACCTAAAAGCGCACACCGGTGACATGCGATGGCAACCGCCTTCGATGCCGAACGGTACCATTAACATGTACAAGGTGGAAATACAGGCCAACAGCTACAACAAACCCATGTTGTTGACGGGAAATATTAATTATTGTGCTAATCGTAAGTATTTAGAATATTTTATTGTATTAGCGGTTACTTAACATGTATGATATATATATATATTTGAAATAACGATAAAATAAATTAAGTCAAGCTACAATATAATTACTATAAGTGAAATATTACAGTACAAAAAACCCCTATTATAATGTTGTATTATACATTAAAAACCATTACAGACAGACATGACAGGTGTCATGAAAGCCTTCTTACAGCAGCCGCATATTAGTAACTTGCTAGAAAATTCATATCCAGTTTTGTCCTACAGTACAGACGCTAGCACATCCAGCTACCTCAATCTGTCAAATTTCTTGTATAGATCTTCAACTTTATCACATAAGTCTAAGGTTCACTTTCAATTTTGGAAATTTTACAGATTCGCGTAGCTTGATGTGCTGGCGTCTGTACATCTGTATTACTCGCGTTAAAACAGTAGATACATCGAATTCTTGCTGCAGCATTACATTAAACCTGTCCGGTCTTTATACTTTTGGCTGATCTGTAACTTACATACAAGTTTTAGTCAAATAGAATATTTCACCATATGGCGTTCCACAGCAAATCACCTTGCGAACATGATATTAGCTGGTTCTGAAGAGACAACGGATGAGAGGAAGAAGCCTCCGACCGGCAACGTGACAGAAGGGACGTGCGCCTGCGACGAGAAGCCCATCACACGGTTCAACTCGGAAAAAGAAGAGGAACGCCAGGAGAGCATCACCTTCGAGAACGATTTGCAAAATGACGTGAGCATTGGACTTATGATACTTGTTTATTTTATCATTTTTCAGGACATCGGTAAGTTACCACAAAAAGATCTAGTTTTGGCAAGATTTAAAGGCCACCACGTTTGTTAAACGCGCCGTCGACGCGCGTTTCTAGCGATACAGACGCGATACGAACGCAAGTCAGAAGCAGCTCTCTAATATAAACGCGCTGACGACGCGCGTTATTAAAACGTGATGTGCAGGCTCTTAAAGACGGTTAGACGGTATTACGGTATTACTTATAGTGTCTTATGGCATATTAATTGTAATGGTAAGAAATTAAATATTTTTATTTGTAAAACTTACAGCTAATACAATCGATATTCAAAACTGTATATTAACATGGAAGCTAAATGTAATATACATATATTAGGTCTTTACCTATGAAATTGCCGTTCTGCAGTACTGGCCATTTCAAATCAAAATAATTTTTGTTTGGCTAAGAATTCTAATTTCAAATTAATTTTATTTTAAAAACATGGATTCTTTTTTCCAAAAGTAGTCATTTCTTTATTGATTAGTGTTACATTTTCATCGCATTTCAATCTTTTTCGTCATCATGGATACGTTAAAAATTCGAGTAATTATGGAATATGAGTACCGTCGTGGCAGCAACGCGGCACAAGCGGCACGCAACATCAACGACGTTTACGGAGCTAACACTACAAACCAACGCACCACCTGTTATTGGTTTGCTCGCTTCCGTTCTGGAAATTTCGACCTGAAAAATGAACCTCGCGGTCGTCCGAAGACTTTGGTCGACAATGACGAATTAAAGGCGGTTGTGGAAGCTGATGATACACAATCTACGGCTGAATTAGCAGCAGCTTTCGACGTTAGCGTCAAAACAATATTGGTCCATTTGCGTCAAATTGGCAAGGTAAAAAAGCTTGACAAATGGGTGCCCCACGAACTCAATGATCGCCAGCGCGAAGTACGCGTCGAGACGTGCCTTGCACTGCTCAACAGACACACAAATGAAGGAATTTTGAACCGCATTGTTACCTGCGATGAAAAATGGATTCTGTTTGATAACCGCAAGCGCTCAGCAAGTTGGTTGGATCCTGGTTCAGCACCTAAACAATGCCCTAAACGAAAACTTACCCCTAGAAAAGTGATGGTCACTGTTTGGTGGTCTAGCGCCGGTGTGATTCATCACAGCTTCTTACCAAACGGGGTGAGCATTACTGCAGATGTGTACTGTGAAGAACTGAGCACAATGATGGAGAAGCTGGCGCATCTCCAACCAGCATTGGTCAATCGCTCGTCTCCGCTGCTCCTGCACGACAACGCGCGACCTCATACTGCACAGCAGACGGTCTCCAAGTTGCAAGAACTGGGGTTGGAAGCTCTCCGTCATCCGCCCTACTCACCAGACCTTGCGCCTACAGACTACTACTTTTTCCAGAATTTGGATAACTTCTTGGCGGGAAAAAAATTCAATACCCGAGAGGCAGTACAAAATGCCTTTGAAGAATTTGTTGCCTCCCGTCCAGCTGATTTCTTTAAGAAGGGCATCAATAAACTGCCACTGCGATGGCAAAGATGCATTGATTGCATGGGTGATTACTTCGATTAATACAAATAAAAAAATTCATGAAAAAAATTCGTTTAAATTTTTTCATACAAAACGGCAATTTCATAGGTAAAGACCTATTATCTATCGAGTATTGAGTAATTATTCCATCTACTTAAGCGTCGGTCTTTATAAGATTCATATTTCGTTTTTTCAAAAATGATCATGTCGCGGAATTTCATAGTAAACTCAATTTTATACTCATCTTTGGCAATAGCAAAAATAAAGCAAATATAATACTTTTGTTTGTTTTATGGCATATATTAACTAAGTGGTTCTGCGGAGCTGGTATGGCGACGCAGGGCTATGTCTCTTTACAGGGCTTGACCAATAAAATTACAGAAAACCACACGAGTATGGCTGCGAGCATGCTGATTCGTCTAACACTTTAAAGATACTTAAATCTTCGCGCTAGATTGGCTGGCCCCAACCCTAACTATTCCACATCAAAAAGGCACTTTAGTAATATTAATAGTATATTATATAAGTAATTAAACTTCCAAGTAATTATAACTAAATGATTTTTTTTTGACTAGGTTTACAAAAAGAACTTAGAAAGGAGTAGACCAAAGGGTGCGGAAAGGAAGAGGATAAAGCGCTCTGTGGATCGGTCTCTCAACAGCATGCTTGTGAAAGTTACACACACGGGCAACGGCCGTCCAAAGCCCACAGCTAGTAACTATACGAATACTACAGATGAAGATGGTAAGAATATTAGTACCTTCTAAAATATATAAAATTACTTGTTTCAAACGCCTCGTATAGAATTGTTCACATTCAGTGAGCTCTTAAAGTCAGGATAAATTAATTGGAAGAAAATACACAGAGAGAATGACAGTATTGTGGAACATCGAAAATTAAAGTTGCACTCTGTTGCATCAATGTAGCCAAATCTAATTTTAGAAATACATTCGTATTTCCTGTTTGGTTTTAGCTCTTATCACAGCACAATACAATTTAAAATGAGGTGGTAAATGTCATACAAGTTTCCGATTAAAGGCTCATACGATTATTTAGTATTTATTTAATTATATTTATTGCCAGGTTATCTGAAATCTCAATATTACACGCTGGACGGCAATACTAGAAACCTCACCGTGACGAACATGCGCCACTTTACGTGGTACACGGTGAACCTGTGGGCCTGTCGCGCTAAACACGAGAACGAAACTCAAAAGGATTATGAAGCGACGGGATGCTCTGAGCGCGCTTTTCAGACTTTTCGAACTTCAGAACAAGGTAAATAAAATGTATTATCTATCCTTTAAATATGCCAGTATCATATAATGACTCTGAAATCTATGTACATTTTAAGTCAAATTTGGCGTTAAATATATTGAATTTGTAGATGTCTTCCTAATTATTGCATATTCAAATGTAGCTATATGTTTTTAAACGTTACCAGCGAGCGCGGACACAGTGCTGGACCTACGCGCGGAGGTAGTTCCGTCAAACAAAACGTTTGGCGATGTGACCGTGACGTGGAAACCGCCGCGCGACCCCAACGGCTTCGTAGTCGCTTACGCTGTGCATTACGCGCGTATAGAGAACGATCAGGTTGGTAGCATAACATATATATATATATATATATATATATACGTATAAATTGTACCGCTTGTAAAGTGTATTATAGTAATTGTGATAACTATTCTATGGTCGAATAGGTTCAAGATGTGGGTCTGCAAAGCTGTGTGTCAGTGGACGGGTACGAAAGTGCGCGATCGTACACGCTGCGCAACTTGTCGCCCGGCAACTACACCGTCGAGGTGACGCCCATCACCGTGGCCGGCGCAGGGAACGCTTCCGCCATCAGCCAACCTTTATACATACCGGTATGTGTTTCACGGACTACACTGTCGAGCTGACGCCCGTTATTTTAATTATTTATTAGTATGGGCAGGGTGAGATTTGACATCATTTAACGACTAATACACCTGGGATCGATAGCTTAATGTTGACGTTAACCGTCACACATGGTGGGAGTGAGCCTATGAGCAGTAACGCACGGTGGTCTGCGTGCCGCAGGAGCGCTCGGCGGAGGGCGGCTACGCGTGGGCGTGGGGCGCGGCGGGCGGCTGCGCGGCGCTGCTGCTGGCGCTGGGCGGCGCGGCGTGGTACGCGCGGCGCGCGCTGCTGCCGTCGGCCGAGGCCAACAAGCTGTTCGCGTCCGTCAACCCCGAGTACGTGTCCACCATGTACGTGCCCGACGAGTGGGAGGTGCCCCGGAGCAGCGTCGAGTTCATTCGCGAGCTGGGACAGGGCTCTTTCGGAATGGTAACTACTATTCTCTCTTTCGTAAAGGATGTCTGACTATATAAAACAAATGACATCGATTGATCAGCCATTTTATTTAGTCAGATATGTATAACACAGAATTATAAAATACTAAGGAATTTAAAACAACTAATGTATTTAAAGATGTTGGTGTCAGTTGTTTCACTTAACCAGGTTAAAAAAATATTTATTATAGAAGTAATTTTAAACCATATATCTAGTCAACTTTCAGTTTCAAAACTTAATAGTATAACTACACATAGTCTTGTTTTGTGAAACTGGTGATAGTTTACCACTAAAATGGTTTCACTTAGTTAAGGTTAATTAACCTCAATCAATATTACATATAAATGTATGAGATAGATAAACTCTTTATTGTACACCTCAAGAAACAATACAAATTGACAACATATACAAATTATTACAGTACAAATGCCGGCCTTAGGTATCACAAGATGTAATCTCTTCTTAATTAATCTTAAATATAACAATAATTTATATTCAAAAATACCATTTCATTTCTTATGAAAAAATCGAATTACCTTACAATAAGCTTAAAGACTAAACTATGCTACCTAACCTTACCATGTGTGCAGACATGACATTTTTATTGACGAAATTTGTAAATTTAAATAGATTGATGCTGGTCTGAAAATAAATGATTTTTATTTATTTTATATAACTGATAATATTGTATTTTTTTATATTCTAGGTTTATGAAGGTCTAGGTAAGAATATAGAAAAGGGAAAACTGGAGACACGGTGTGCCGTCAAAACTGTCAACGAACATGCAACCGACAGGTGAGTGAGCAATATATGACTACATATATTTATGTATAAGTCGGTATTTTGATGCAGTTATTTAGGGCTAATTATATATGTATGTATATGTCATAATTGACAACATTTCAAAACTGACACCACCTTAAAACAAAAATACCATTTCTTTATTTTTGTAGCCTGAATTCAAATATATTTTTTTATTTCTTCATTTCTGAGGAAACAAATAAAAACTAAAAAAGGTGTGATGACGTCACTTATACGGCGGACGAGGTAGTTTCCTTTGCCTTGCTTAGGCAAGGCAGCAATTCCAATGTTTTAAACGAAAACATTAATGTCAAACAAGAAATTGTCAATTGTCACACACGGTTTTAAATTACGACACTTTCATGGTGATTTAATGAAACATAATAAGGATAATAAAACTGGAAACGAATTTAATATTGACGATTTTAATTTAATTTGAAATTGAAAACATTAAACAAACGTAAACAAGTTTAGGCGTCAACGAGTTTGACAAGACAGTGATTTTATTGACGGGTTACATTAAAGCAAAGATCGATGGCTATTCCACTGTATGTATGACGTCATTTGCCGCTTACGTCTTTTTAGAATACATCTAATTTCAAAGTTGAAATTATGAATGAAAAGTTCATAATTTCGCAAAAAGAAAAAATATGGGTGCCCTAGTTTTGGATTTACTTTTACATAACGCAATAATATATGCCAGTTAAAAATATGAAATGTTGTCAATTCGAGATATTACTTACATTTTACATACGTAAGTATATGAACATACATTTATGTCGATACAACAATCTCTATATTATTTAGGTTCGAATAACATTCTGTAGAATTGACGATAGTATACTACCAACTGCCTGTCATTTTCGATTTAAAATTAACCATCATATGGTTGTCTGAAAGCGATTATGCAATAAGTATTTTTCATCATCCCGAGGCCGAAAGTTTGAATTTCTTCTTTTGTTTGCGGGAAGAAAGATGCATATTTCAGACTGCTCACAATTAGTGACAGTTTAAAATTTGTCTATTTTTGTTTTAATTTTCTTCCCGTTATCTATTTGACATAACTCATTACCATGGTAACCGTGCAGTTGTTATTTCAAGCCCATATTATTATACACGTGGCAATAACATCATTTAATAATAATAAAATAAAATAATATTTATCTAAGAGTCAAATTTTCTGATTCTGATAAAAATTACATCAAAAATATACATAGAAAAAAACTTGTGTATAAAAAATAAGTGAATACAGCTGTGTAAAAAAAAACCTGACAATGAATTCATCGGATTATTCAAGTGACGACTCTGAAGATGAAGAAGTGCGACGAAACATTGCTGCGGAAGCTGCGGAAATAACTCAAAATTTAGCACCCTCCAAATCGGTACAGCGATATAAAAATTGTTACAATCAATTTATTGCTTGGAAGAAATTGCATCGTATTAATAAAATTGATGAAGACCTTTTACTTATATACAATGTCATTAAACTTTCGGTCCTGGTATGATGAAAAATAGTATACGCGCCACGGGAAGATAGCAGGACTTTTCGACCCACGCTTATGTCAAGTCTTTTAATATTTTTTTTTTCCGAACCCGAACCCCCTCAATGAATAATTTGAACTACATTCGTTTTACTTATTTACAATGTCATTAAACTTTCGGTCCTGGTATGATGAAAAATAGTATACGCGCCACGGGAAGATAGCAGGACTTTTCGACCCACGCTTTTGAATATTTAATTATGTCGAATATTATTAATAATATCTATTAAGTTTAAGATAATTAAAACTATAAATTTTTTTTTTCGTCTCCCCCCCCCCCCTTTCGAACCCCCTCAATGAATAATTTGAACTACATTCGTTTTACTTATATACAATGTCATTAAACTTTCGGTCCTGGTATGATGAAAAATAGTATACGCGCCACGGGAAGATAGCAGGACTTTTCGACCCACGCTTTTGTGACCCTCGCCTTCGGCTCGGGTGACAATATCGCGCGGGTTGAAATGTCCTACTTTCCTCCCTTGGGACGTAATGTACTATTTTTGTATATTTATTTGTATGTTATGGATAAAATCAAAAACTACTTTAATGATTAAAAAAAATCTTTCACCAAAAGAAAGCCCAATTGTTTGGGAGAAACATAGGTTGTATTTTATTGCCTGAAAAATAGTGATTGCTATGATAATTACAATAATATAATCCAAGGTATCGAAAATATGTGCAAAAAAATCAATTTAAAATACTATCTCGTCCTAGTAACCCTACCTGTGCGAAGACGGAGCGGGTCTCTAATTAATAATTAGTTTCTTTTTGCTAACAGTTTACTACTTGTGTGCAATAAAGTACATGTAGTCGCTCTTAGCTAGATGCCCTCGCCGGTCCGTAAGTGATCGGCGAGGTTAAGTAATTAGGCTCGCGATCAGTCCATAGATGGGTGACCGTCATAGTGGTTTAATTTCTGAGCGTCTCCGTGCTTAGGAGGGCACGTTAAGTTGGCGGTCCAGGTTGTATACATTAGACAACAGTCGTTAAACCCTGACAGAGGCCTACTGGGCGGCTTGAACAACTCTGACACTAGGGTAACCACTGCCCATACGCTAAGCAAGCAAGTACATGTATCTATATAATGTAAATGTAGGGAGCGGCAGGAGTTCCTGAACGAGGCGTCGGTGATGAAAGCGTTCGACACGTTCCACGTGGTGCGGCTGCTGGGCGTGGTGTCGCGCGGGCAGCCCACGCTCGTCATCATGGAGCTCATGGAGTGCGGCGACCTCAAGACGTACCTGCGCTCGCACCGCCCCGACGCCGACGCGTCCATCCCGCGCAAGGGGCCCGCCACGCCGCCCACGCTGCAGAACATACTGCAGGTACGCATACTGCATACTCTGCACAAAGGTGCCCAACCCCGGATAGCCGATTCCGATTGAAACATCGAAGATTTCCATGTTAGGTGATGGGACCCCTCATCTAAAGCATGTAATCCCTGTTTCGGGAAGGCTCGATTCCTCTGCAAGCTTATAGAACATGGATATAACTTATGCAAGTGTTGCTGCTATTGTGTGAGGTAAAGTATGCGAGGGTGTTTCGTGTTAGTTTATATAATGATGCACAATATTTATATTTTCTAATAAAATTTAGTAATAAAATTTTAATAGCTAACACTTTTATAATCTGATCTACCTATTTAAATTAAATTATTATGTTTGTAACTTATGTATGAGCTCATTAAAACACTGGAGTCCTTGTAAAGTATAAGACTTGAAAGTCACGCTGATGAAATTTCTCACTTTATATAATTGTCGATAGGTGAAAACTCTAGGCCTATGTACTTTTTGGAAGCTACCAATCACTAAAACGGATTTTTTAATGCTATATAAATACGATATAAGTATATATACACTGTCCAGACGCCAGCACATCCAGTACCATATAACCCAATCTGTCAAATTTCTTTGATAGATTTTCAACTTTATCACAGAAGCATAAGGTTCACTTTCTATTAGAGAAATTTGACAGATGGGGGTAGCTTGATGTGCTGGCATCTGTACATTGGTGAAATGGAACTGGATACTATTGGTGCAGTTGGCATGTACATGATTATATAGTGGAGCTATACATTTGTATGGAGCAACGATAGAATCCTATATTCTACATAATTAAAATTATAATTGTATACACTCTGTTGTTCCAGATGGCTATAGAGATAGCAGATGGTATGGCATATTTGTCGACCAAAAAATTCGTGCACCGCGATTTAGCGGCGCGCAACTGTATGGTCGCCGGCGACCTGACGGTGAAGGTCGGGGACTTCGGCATGACCAGAGACATTTACGAGACTGATTATTATAGGAAAGGCACCAAGGGCCTACTGCCGGTGCGCTGGATGAGTCCCGAGAGTTTAAAAGACGGGGTGAGTCATTATTTGCAATTAAACATAAATTTTGCTTATTGCACTCAATAAATACATTTAATAAACAAGTTGCTATGTAATAAAAGCATACTAACTTAAATTCATTAATGTTTTTTTCCTGCAAACCATTTAGACGTTCCTAATTATATATAACTGTGAATTTATCCTCATATCGAATACAAATGACGTCATTTTGAATCTTCTAGATTAATCTAAAATCTTCTCTTTTTGAGGTTTTCGTTATTTTTTTCAAATTATATCTAATAATATTTTTTTATTACCTCTTAGCACTAAGTAATATTTGTTTATTGTGTGACCCGTAATTATTGTATAGCTTGATTCGATTAATCTATTATTGCGCCCGTTTCCTTGCAGGTCTTCTCTAGTAGTAGTGACGTATGGAGTTATGGGGTCGTCCTCTGGGAGATGGCGACACTCGCGATGCAGCCATATCAGGTACTACCTTATTTCCAATTAATTAAAATTATAAATTATTTCAAAAACTGAAGTTTGTGTGAGTTAGTCATCTATGCGTTCGCGTCTGCCATATTGTTCGTATTTAACATTCTGTACAGTTGTTATTGGCGTTTGTGTGAAGGTACCTAACATAGTACTATTAACATTCATAACGATGACTATAAATATAATTTAAACTACATTCTTGACAGGTTCACAGTCCGGCATTTAGTGTATATAGTATCTCCTAAGTCCAGCATTTGTTTTGATAAAATTGTAGTATATGGTGCATAATGATGTTTTTTGGCAACAGACCTATTTTTTATGGGAGAATGATATTTATTTTTTAATACAGCTTACATGTGGGCTGTGGACTTATGAGACGATTTTTATTAAAAAATGTCTGTAAAAGTCAAGTATCAAATAAAAGACCTCAGTAAACGTATAGTACTGTTTCCCAGAAGTTGTACTGTTCGCAGAAATTGCTTTCCCTGTAGGTTGTATAGATCTCACGTTGCATGTCTAACACGAACAAGATCACAGGAAAAGCTAGTACTACCAATATATTAGTTTTTTTAAATTTAATCTATTATTATAAATCGTTATGTAATCATTATTTTGTTAAGAACTGTCAAGGACATACATTCAGACAAAAAAGTATCGGGAATGGATGATTTGTTTATGGTTCCAAATTCAAAATTTTTTTTTGTTGTTAGATTGGCACAGCTGTGTTCCATTTTGGCGCGGAGTTTGAGTTGCATCTGTTATTTACATTAAATACAGTGCTGGTTTTAGTAATATTATATATACTGTGTATTGCGAATTTCATAATGGACAAAAATATCGAACAAAGAGTTTGTCTTAAATTTTGATTCGCTAATGGAATTTCGTGTTCGGAGTCACTGAAAATGTTACAGAAGGCTTACAGTGAATCGACTTTATCAAAAACTCGTGCTTATGAGTGGTTCAAAGCGTTCAAAAGCGGTCGAGATGTGATGAAAGATTTGCCTCGCTCTGGTAGGCCATCAACGTCTGCAACTGAAGTTAACATCGCAAAAGTGAAGGAAATAGTGACTGAAAATCCTCATTCAACTCTGAGAGAGATAGCCGCCGCACTTTCTGTATCTCACGAGTCGATTCGTACCATTTTAACTAATCATTTGGGTATGAAACATGTTGCTGCTCGGCTAGTCCCAAAAGATCTGAATTTTCTCCAAAAACTCAAACGCATGAAAGTCGCTGAGGACATGGTAGAACGAGTCAATTCCGACCCAACATTCATGAAACGCATTGTTACTGGTGACAAGACGTGGGTTTACGAGTTTGACATGCAAACTAGTCAACAAGCTTCGGAGTGGCGCCTTCCAACTGAACCGAAACCGAAAAAACCACGCCAAAGTCGACCAAAAGTCAAAGTCATGTTGACTATTTTCTTTGACTATCGCGGTGTTGTGCACTCTGAATTCTTACCGGAAGGTCGAACGGTAAATAAATAATATTATTTGAGCGTTATGCGGCGTTTAAGAGAGCAAATTCAACGAAAAAGGCCAGATTTGTGGAAAGAAAATTCATGGATTTTGCACCACGATAATGCGCCTTCGCACAAGGCCATCATTGTGAACGAATTTTTGACCAAACACTCAACAAATACCATCCAGCAACCACCATATTCACCAGATATGGCTCCAGCTGACTTCTTTCATTTTCCTAAACTCAAATTACCACTTCGTGGTACCCGTTTTCAATCGGTAGAAGACATAAAGGAGAATTCGCGGCGAAAACTGAACTCAATTCCGAAAGCAGCGTTTAAAAAATGTTTTGATGAATGGATTATTCGTTGGCGTAGGTGTATCGTTTCTGAAGGAGCATACTTTGAAGGTGATAAAATAAATTTGGATGAATAACAAACATTTTGTATATTATTGATCTTTTCCCGGTACTTTCTTGACAGAGTAGTACAGTAGCGAACTAGGTAGCAGTAGGACTGTATTTTTTTCTAACTTAAGGTCATAGCACGTTTATATCAACTCGGAAACGGATCGTAGTCGTATCAACTCGAACCGCTCAGAATTCTTTGTATGAAACTTTCTACTGCAAAGCACGCTATTCGGAATCGTAACGTAAACGACACGCCTCGGGATAAGCGCGGCGTAGCCGTAGCCGACTCGTCGTCTAGCCGTAGTTGTTGCGTCACCTAGCCGTAGCTGTGGCGTCGCCTAGCCGTAGCCTGGGTGTCGCCTTGCCATAGCACAGTATAAATATGGACAGTATGGAAACTAAAACCAGTAGATGGAATAATTACCTACGCTCTATTGAAGCTATAGGGATGTAAATTTTAATGATTTTGATATTGTTATTTATTATTATTACGTACTTGTTTTAAAAAATGCTGTTATTTTTACGATGCGCGCGCATCGTAAAAATTCACTGTCATACCACCTAGAACTAACTTCATGCTGTTAAATTTTTTGGTGTCGGTGTGCGCGCGCATCGTAAAAATTCACTCTCATCATTTTTCTCCATCGCGTCAAAAGAAGTATAACTTCAAAAAGGAAGTTTATAATAAGATAGCTCCGGTTTTGATGAAGTCGAGTTCATACAGCCGTATATTACGCAATATGCACAGTGGCATTTTTAAAAAGATCGCGCAGAATAACTTTGCCGTGACTACTCGTCTTGACGCGGCACTCACTACTAACAGCACCGCGACAACCGCTTAGAGACCTTGTCGTTATGCATATTTGTGTGAGTGTGCGGTTTCGTTTGTAAGTAGTTTCCGTACTGTCTATATTTTTTATACTGCTGATCGGCTTTGGTTACGTGCTACCTACGTTCGGTTGACGCCTGTTTGACGGCGAGGCGAGAGGCGACACGGTGACGATCCTTTCCGATTTGATATGTGTGCTGACTCCTTTAGTTCGTATAAAGGGAAGGATCGCTTGTTAGTGCTGTAAATTTAACTTGGCCGCCATAGGCCAAGTTAATTTGACAGTACTAAAAAGGCACTGGGGTAAAATACTCTTCACGTTAAAACCTATTGACTTATTAATAATTATAAATGTACAATACAGCAAGAGTGCAAATATAAATAATTAAACATTTAAATACCGTTAAGAAATGACAAAAGAGTTTCTTACCCAGAATTGTATTAGTTTACTATTTTTCCATGGGATATAAGGATTGGGTCGGAAACATATCCTGCCTAATCATAAGTGCATATTATGATATTCATGTTACCAAACAAAGTACAGGCGTACGCTACTTTGTTTCTACACGGTTGTATCTGCAAAATAAAAAAAATGTGTACGTGTGTGTCCTTAGGGGCTGTCCAACGAGCAGGTGTTGCGCTACGTGGTGGAGGGCGGCGTGATGGAGCGGCCCGAGCACTGCCCCGACCGCCTGTACGAGCTCATGCGCGCCTGCTGGGCGCACCGCGCGCCGCTGCGCCCCTCCTTCCTGCAGCTCGTGGCCGACCTGGCGCCCAGCGCGCAGCCGCACTTCCGCCACCACAGCTTCTTCCACACGCCGCAGGGCCAGGAGGTGTACCAGCTGCAGCGCTCCGCCATGGGTCAGTACTGCCCTCCCTTACTATCTGCAGCTGTTGGCTGACCTGGCGCCTAGCGCGCAGCCGCACTTCCGCCACCACAGCTTCTTCCACACGCCGCAGGGCCAGGAGGTGTACCAGCTGCAGCGCTCCGCCATGGGTCAGTACTGCCCTCCCTTACTATCTGCAGCTGTTGGCTGACCTGGCGCCTAGCGCGCAGCCGCACTTCCGCCACCACAGCTTCTTCCACACGCCGCAGGGCCAGGAGGTGTACCAGCTGCAGCGCTCCGCCATCGGTCAGTACTGCCCTCCCTTACTATCTGCAGCTGTTGGCTGACCTGGCGCCTAGCGCGCAGCCGCACTTCCGCCACCACAGCTTCTTCCACACGCCGCAGGGCCAGGAGGTGTACCAGCTGCAGCGCTCTACCATGGGTCAGTACTGCCCTCCCTTACTATCTGCAGCTGTTGGCTGACCTGGCGCCTAGCGCGCGGCCGCACTTCCGCCACCACAGCTTCTTCCACACGCCGCAGGGCCAGGAGGTGTACCAGCTGCAGCGCTCTACTATGGGTCAGTACTGCCCTCCCTTACTATCTGCAGCTGTTGGCTGACCTGGCGCCTAGCGCGCAGCCGCACTTCCGCCACCACAGCTTCTTCCACACGCCGCAGGGCCAGGAGGTGTACCAGCTGCAGCGCTCTACCATGGGTCAGTACTGCCCTCCCTTACTATCTGCAGCTGTTGGCTGAACTGGCGCCCAGCGCGTAGCCGCACATATAACTTTGTAAAAGTATTGAAAGTTTGATACCTATCAAACATTATTTTATCTGTCCCAATAACAACGCACGTGACCAATGTATAATACCCGCAACATATTCAGATATAGTCTTTGTCCTAAATTCAATAAGTGTGACGGAAACAACTATGAATTAGCTTTCGATTCTTGACCTCATAGATCAGCAATGCTTTTGTTTTTCTCATACTGATGTGTCCCAACATGTCGGATTTTAAACACAACAACGACCTTGAACAGCCTAAATGCATCATTATATATTGTGAAATCAATTGACTAGGTATTTCGAAAATTTTTGAGTCGGTTATTTTTTTATTGTTTATAGGTAGAAATATTTTCTAGTTTTTTGGAATTTCGCAGATGTCCAGTTATACTGAGGCAAAAAACTACGAATATTAATTTCTAAAACTTATAAATTACGAATTTTAATTTCTAAAAAATGGCAAAAAACGCTACTAAGTATTGGATGTGTGATTATAACTGTCACTTAATCTATGGAACAAATAATTATTAGTACTTTGACTTAAGATGCAGTAGCTTTATTAAGTAGATGGATATTGTATCGTTATAATTGGAGTTGCGGCATACCAAAATAAAACGCGACTACTTCCTTTTATCCAACTTTGTTTTCCTCATCAAATGATAACATGTGTGGCGAATGCGAATAACTTCTAATCCGCTACGGCTTTCCCCCCATGCTCCCATAGACACGTGTGTCGAGTCTGCGCACGATTGAATCGTAAGTAGCGGCGCTTTGCATGCTTACCATAGACATGCATTCCAGCACTTTTGTTATCATTTTCTGAGTGACCATTGATCATACGCTATTTAACGTTTTTATTCTTTTATAATATTCTGACTTACTAATTTTTTTCATATTTTAACTCTTTACATATTTTAAACGAATGAAATATTGTCAATTAAGTAGTTCATTTCATGTCATTAAATAATACAAAAGTTGCGGAAATTGGGTACGATTTAACTAAAGCTGATTTGATTAATTTATATTTGCTGTAGTCTTTCTAAGAACTGCCTATAGTTGTAAACAACTTTAAATCATCTTGGAATATGGCATAACTTATGGTCAGCATGGTAGAATTTACCCCACAAAGTGATGGACCAACAACTTCGGGGCAATCATTTTGATATCTTTTCAAATGTAAAATTGTACGTTGTTTATTACAAATGAAAAATATGATAACATTTGAGGATACTAAAACTAAGTTTCAGATTTTAGGGACGGCAGGACATTATTCTTATAAATAATTGTAGCTTTAGTAGATTTAAAGTACCTATGTTCGCTATAGATATGTTATTATGGTCGTCACCGTATAGGATCTTCCCCAGCCTCGACTAACGTCGGGTGTGTTGCAGAGGAGGAGCAAGAGCTGCCGGTGCCCGTAGGCGCCGTGGCGACGGGCTCGGGCTCCAACCTGTTCGGCGTGTCGGGGCGCCTGGCGTCGTGGGTGCGCGAGCTGTCGTCGCTGCGCTCGCGCGACGGGGACGACGCGGCGGCCGAGCCGCTCCAGCCGCTCGGCAAGCCGCCCAACGGCACGGCGGCCGCGCCCGGCTGCTAGCCGCGCCCGGCCGCTAGCCCGCCCGGCCGCTAGCTGCGCCCGCTCGCTAGCCACGCCCGCCTGCTAGCCGCCCCGCAGATATCATATCAGACGGCGACGACTTCTCGCCGAGGATCCGCCGCGGTTTACCTCGACGTTATTATAGTTGTAGATCGGTGTCACTTTTGACATAGCCTATTAATGTTAAGTTTTACAGTTTAAGACGTGGAGCGTGTATAGTTTTATGCGAGCGAGATCGTGTACAAATTATTTTTATTGATTTCTCGACTCGCGTGAGGCCGGTGTCGCGCCGTCGCTGAGGCGGCGCGAGCTTTGAAACGGGTGTCGAGTTCGTCGACGTACTTTTAGTTGAGACGTGTCTGTGATGTGAACGTGTCACTCGTCCCGATCGATTCGAAATGCGACCGCTTATAATACTCAACTGTTCGATATGCAGCTTTATCTAATTATATTATATTGTCTTTTCCTTCTTGTTTTATGAATTATTCAATTGATCGTTTAAAATAAAATTAACCACCAAAGATTTGGAAAATACGCGTATATCTAAATTTACATTTATTTTAGCCGAGTTATATATTTGCAAGAATAATTAGAATACTTTTAGAGTAATTGTACAGGGTCATTTCAAATTATTTATGACTGGTTTTAGTAGGAAAGTAATGCAACACGAACAGTTAGTCGTAATCCGCCATAAATGAAACCAAGTTAATAAGATGTTGTTGATCATACGTTGACATATTTTATATAGCGCAAGGCTATACTCGGGGAATTATGGATTCCTTCGTAGTATATACGTTTCAGTACTTACTAGTACCGTTAAGTAGTACGTTAGTATTGAGTTCATATACCACAATAAATTATTCGACATGATCATATGTATTATTGTTCGGATGTTGTTAAGTGTTAGAACCATCGTGTTGCAATTATTCTCAAAATGATCTATGCCTATATTAATGTGTTCCCCAACGACTAAAATGCAATAGACTACCTGCCACTATTGTTAAATAGTTAATATTATTACTATTATTATTTTAATGAAAATATACTATAAACCAAAGTCTTAACTAATTGTGCAAAACTAATCAGTGAACTACCTACGTTTAGCTACAATATATGTCGTTAAGAGATACACTTAATATGTTACTGGTGTAAAGTAATTATTTATGTAATGCGGATATATTTATGTATGTAAGTAGTAAGTGGAGAGAACTAATTGATAAATTGTGAGAACATAAAGGTTATACGTTTGTACAATGTTGTATGTATTCTTAAAGAGTAACTTTTTGTGTTCATACTGTTTTTCCATTTTTGTAATAATAATAACAACAAGCTTTGATATACTTCAGTTGACTGGGTTCAATGTTAGTAACACAACGTAATAATTAGGTTTATTGTAACTAGTTCCTTTTGATGTTTTCATATTGTATTGTGCAGTGATGTTTGGTAGCGATATGTAGATATAATCGACTTTTTTTTAAGTAATAAATGACATAATGGAAAATAGATATGGTCTGGGGGAGAATTGATGCTGTTTTGAGTATGAATTTACATAATTATATATTATACATAATTGTTTTGAATTTGTAATAACACAATATTATTGACAGCGATTTTCTAGTTATACATGTATAATAAATAGCTATGAAAACAAACGCTAGCTACATAATTGTAATTTACTGTAAAAATATACATACAACCAAAGTTAGACTCCAATTGTATACAACAGTCGTGGACCCGGAGCCGGCCAACCACCGCGCCGGCTCCGTGTCGGGTAGAACTCTAACGATAATGTGGTATAAGGGTTAAAACGAGTGCCTTCAGACATCCAGCCTTCACTGCAAGCGGGTTAGTTGATTGTGCGCCCTCCGGCTGCAGCGGCTACTTTACAGTTCACGCGTTTGGTTCACCATCGACGCTAGACTTTAGCTTAAATATATTTGAACTCGATTCGTTTTCATTTGGACACAATCAAGAACCTGTGCCACGCTAGGTCATTTCAGCTCGGTTGGCTGTGGATATGGGCGATGTATTACGAATGGCTTACCGATAGTATTTTATTTAAGTCGTCGACCACCTTTTATTGTCAACTATTAGATAGTAAATTCAGATATTCTAAGTGATGGGACAGGTGAGAGAGAAGGCGACGGGAACCAGCCACACTGTGTTATTGTCGGGGGCACAAGGCACGTTGCATCGTTGGTCGAATCATTTTCGGATGGAACAATTTTGAGTGAATCCTAAATATTGTTTTACGTGTAAAATTGCATAGTGCCTTTTGCTCAATTATGAGGATCGTCGTAGGTAGGTACCGATAAGTTGAACCTTAATATAATAGAGCTATAATTTAATTCCATACTAAGTTATCCGCAAATGTTCCAGTAGGGCGACAAGACGAAGCCCCACCAAATATTAATATCGCCGCGCTGGAATGTATGCGGATTAATTTGTAATAGTGGAGTGTAGTGTAAGGGCTCGCACGCCACGGCGACGCGGTGTAGTGTCCACAACTAATGACGACATTTATGGGACGACTTTGCGCATTGTAAATACCGTATTGCAGGTAATTCTTTTCTAATTGCCCATTTTGTCATAAAACCAGCGCCACGTGTTGAAAATGTATCTTCATAACATCACTGTGAACAAAACAAGATCGCCAAACGACGTCATAAAAATAATGCGTGGTGTATCTGTATGCCTAGCAAAATGCCATTCCTTTCCTTTTCAATGTATTGCCTCATGTTATAGTTGAATTTATTAATAATTGACTGGAAGTGATTGGCACACCTCATAAGATAAAAAATTAGTAGAAACTGTATGCTAACCAGTTGTGGAGAGATGTGCTCAGGCACACCTATATATTAATGTTATAGGTATATTAGTAATATAGTTACACAATCCTTGTACTGCGATCGTACTAACGAGAGGCAGACGCCATTTTTTTACTATTTTGTCTAAAATTTGCAAAACCTTAACGTACCTAATATCAACATTTAGTCATACAATTTTTCGTACAAAGCATAAATCTGAACTCAAAACTGGGAAATCATAAATTTAATCTTCCAGGGGTATCCAGCACACTCTACCAATGGATGGTCCCTACACCCTCTTTAAGGGAATCGTTAATTTTATATGCCGACGTGTATTGTACGAAGCTTTCGGCAGACCACCTACCCCGAATTAGATGAGGGTGTTAGCTCGATCCCCGCCGGAAAATCAAATTTTTGATTACCTAGTTATGAGTTTAAAGTAATTGTTGTTAAGTTGCAGATATTACGTCATACCGCCTTATTTTTATTATGTATTGTGGTCATAGTGATGTTTTGAAGAAAAATTTGATGCGATGGTGGAATCTAGCCAGGGTTGGGCGTCGCCGCCCCGTGCCGGCCCTCAGCGGACAGCCGCATGCACTGCGTGCGTGGGGCGAGTCGCACGACGTTGCCTCGCACGGCGGTCCCTCGGACTGCGCCTACTGTCGACCTTTGTTACTTACGCTCTTATTTTTATCAGTATTTGTTTCATTGTGATTAGCACTTTACAAGGCAGTTACATTACCTCATTTTTAGTAATTATATTATGCATAAATTATTGACTGATAAAATAATTTCCAAATGATTTATTTCCTTGTGTGAATTGTGTATGTGTTTTGTATAAGTGTCGGGGTAGCGTTGTGCTATATGCTCAATTTAGATACAATTTCACCAAACGATTGAGATAGTGTACAATTTTATATAATTAATTTAATGAAAACCGAGTACCTATTAATAATTTTAATATTTATATTAATAAAAAAGTTATAAAAATAGTAACACATAGTTTTTAATACTGTTGTAACCTGTGTCATCCTATATTTGAATTTTTAAGTGGAGAATTTATTGATTACTGAACTCTCGAAATAAAACTGATATCTCAAGTTACAATTTTATTTTTGTTACAACATTTTTATCTGTATTTTTAATTCTTTTATTATATTAGTTGGTCTTTTCACTGATGACGGTTATCCCTTGGAATAATAAAATTGAAGCAAGCAAATTTAAGCCAGATGTATCTCTAAATGTAATCCACCACTCTGGTCAAACATTATTTGCTTAATACTTCGTTATAGGCTTTTCTACTCATGTAATTACTTTATGGAGACTCTTTTTTGTTTTCTTTTATCTCTTTATTTTTCTTTATATCATACTTAAGGGGTTGTCTGGGTATTCTGCCCGGTACTCGACACTCGCAGGGCGCGTTTCTCCCATAACGCATAATTAGACAGGTAGTTCTGATACACCCTTCCTCCCCATTATGTTTCAAATTTTTCAAGGATTTTATATAGTATTCTGGGATACCATGTTCTGTAGCTCCCAGTATCAAAATTTCTTTGTATGCCCATGAGGGCCATTGTTCGATAGGTATCGGATCTTTATCACCTCTGGGTAACGGATAAACCCTTGCCATGTAAGTTCGACATCGAAAATATCCCATGTATGGTGTGAGGACATCGATATATTTTACGAAATACTTCTTTACGTCCACTCCTACTTGACTGAAATGATTAGTAAACCACTATATAATGTTGTATATGCGAAAACTATCTAAGGTAAGTGTGTACGTAACAACAGGCAATGGAACGGAGTATTTTTTGGACATCAAGCGGACTGACCGTCGCCGACTACGTCGAGGGTACACATTGCCGAAAATGATAAGGGGTCGACCAGAATGCATTCTCAAAAAAAAACATTGGTACAAAATCGGGTACAGAAATGGGTGTACTTTAATGTTGTTGTATTTTAAGGCGACAGATATTACTACTCTAATCGGCTGGCCAAAATCAATTAAATGGTTAAAGTTAGGTAGTTACTTCACTAAGATTTAATTCTTTACGCTTCATATACAGATGAACTTTTACGCTAGTAGTCGAGTGTTAGTATAGACTCGTATCGCAGCATTTATCTAGGCCTGAACTTTTATACAGTTACGTAGCAGCGATACAAGGTCACATTTCCTCCTCGATTCGGTCTTTGGTTGAATAATGCAACAGGCGAATACATTTATTCTGCTGATTTAATTACATGTAGCCATGAAATAAATTTATTGATTTAATTTATTAATTTTTTGAGGTTGTTTTAAATAAATAAAATAAATATAAAAAAGGTTTGTATTCACGTAGACTTTAAAAAAGCGCTTGTAAATAGTCAGAACATGTTTGTAGTAATACAGTTATTATTTCTAGTTACTTATTACAGATATTTAGGTATACGGAATGTTAAAACATTTATACAATTTATTTTTTAATAGTAGTGATATTTAGCTAGCTTGTATTAAGTTATTTTCAAGGAGATTATGTTTAGGTTTAATTATTGAAATTTATATTTTACTACATATTGTCTGAATGGTTCTGTCTATATTAAGATATGAATTCAGTATTATTATTATAACGGACCTTGTGTTTAAAACGACGGTCGCGCTTTAATGCTATGCGCCGGATCCAATGCGCCCCAACTGAGAAGACCCAGCGAAACAAACTCAGCAGGTTCATCTACTACCGGTTTCAACACGGCCCAGTTGAGACGGTCCGGCGAAACATACTCAAGCGGGCATGGACACGGGATTTTGTCCACTTAAAGTAATTATTTAGTAGGCAAACACAATATCTGCTCGATCGGCTGTCTGAATGAATATTAATTTAGATTATATTTAGGAAACAAAAGAAAAACATCAAAACAATACCATTATTCATTTTGTCAATAAATTTAAATTTAGTAGTATATGTTAGCAATCATATGACAGATAGTTCACGTAACTCAACAAATTAGTCATGTCTATATGGCTACAAGATCTCCAGCGAGCAATGTGCAGGTAGGTGGTGAGCGCCAGGCGTCTTTGTCATCGATGTACTCTTTAGTGGTATAATAACATCTTGCCATAAGGACACGTTTAATATGCGTCTTGAAATTTGAGTCAGGCAGATCAGTAATATGAGTAGGAAGCTTGTTATAAAACCTAATACAATTTCCTAAAAATGATTTATTCGTTTTGCTGACTCTAAAGCCTGGCATTGCAAGTTTGTCTTTATTCCTAGTATTTATGATATGCAGTTCACTTTTTTTCTATAGTTATTAACATTTTTTCTAACATATAATATATTCTGATATATATATAGGTACTCAGATGGCACCGTTAGTATATTTACTTCTTTAAACAAAATTCGCAAAGATTCGCGACTACCTAACCCATAAATGGCTCCGACTCGACTGCTCTTTTTTGTAAAATGAAAAGTACTTAGTACTTATGTCAGCTGCCGAACCCCACAGCAGAATGCCATAGGACAATACTATGGAAGTACGTGAAATATACCAATCTAGCAGTTTGTTCATCTGACAATTGTCTTATTTGCCAAACGGCATAGGAAGCCGAACTTAATTTAGCTGCAAGCTTTTCAATCTGAGGAGCCCATTGCAATTTCGAGTCTAGTGTCAATCCCAGAAATACGGTCGACGAAACTAAATATAATATTTCCTCTTTTAATGCAACTGTTGGTATAACCTGTCTCACATTATTATTTTACAAAATGTCGTAATACTAATAGCAAAAGAAATAACAATTCAGATTACTTTTTAATAAGTGCTTTACAATACTCGATGCTGAATTACAGGCCATATGTGAACATTCGTACATCCCTTAGCATTACATTAAGATTAAAACTGTTCACTTGCCTATTCGCCATTTTCCCTACGTGTCTGTTTATAAATGTAAAATTGTATGTATTTATACTTTAGCGACTGCGAGGATCTGACCTCTTTCCGGTCGTGTCGATAATAATGCATAATCCATCGCATAATGAGAGTGATGGAATAGAAAGTACCCCTGTGTTTGCGCGCCAACTTATGCTCTATACTGTCCCGCGCAGTTGCCTCATCTCCATTGAGACTGCCCGCCGTAGCCAATATTCTACCAGGAGGTCATCATATATATTATAAAATCCTTATTTTGATACAATATGACACCTGCAATCTTGTATACAACTCTTTACATTTCATTTTTAGCAAATTATTATTTCCATGTTATTGAGTTTCATAAATTCACTCAAAATGTATTTTGAAGTGTGTAGAAGTATATAAAATATATTGGTACATTTATCTTTCATGCTGTATAATAGATAACATATGCCTTAATACTAAAAAAGCTTATGATTTTTAGTTGATTGGTGAATCTTTTGAGAACCACTAAATTTCCTTAGGTGTGAATTTGTTCATTGGATGGAAAGCAAAACTTACTCATCAAGAGAAATTAAGTCATCTTTATGCAGCCGCCATATCACACCCCATATATGGGCATTAGCAGTGGGGACCATCGTGGCAGTGGGACCACCCCAAAAGTGATTATACTTCATGAAGTCAAGTCTATAATTCTACAAAAAGATTATATAAACAGAAATTTAGGTAATTATTTTTACTTTTGTAGCACGATAATACGTCGCAGTCGCAGAAATAGTACCCTACCTACAATGTGGAATTCAATCAAATTAACATCCTTACATCTAATCTCGCTATGGATACGAATTCTGCTGTGGGATTAAACCATTGAACTCTAAATTTCAATAAATTGGCACTATAAGCGAAATACAAAAAGGTATCGGGTTTACTTATATCTGCTTTCAACATTTTTTTAATTTAAAAGTTTAGTAACACACTGAAATGATTATGACAAAACGATTTTCCAAACCATAGATAGTAATGGGGATTTCAAACTGTGGCAATGGGATGACGATTATGGCTATATTTCTGTCAGTGACATATTTTTTTTATCTTTGACTTTTTTAGACCATTAATATTAATCCTTCAGCCGTAGTAAATAATGGTCTCATTATTTAGTGTTTTCGCCAAATTGTCACATAGTCTTCGAATCAACACGGACAATCCACAATTCATGGCAATATTGCGCCTTCCCACTCTGGTGCAACGTTGTCTAAGAATATTTATACATTCAGTCAAAAAAGTATCGGGAATGGATGATTTGTTTATGGTTCCAAATTCAAATTTTTGTTTTTTTTTGTTGTTGTTAGATTGGCACAACTGTTTTCCATTTTGGCGCGGAGTGTGAGTTGCATCTGTTATTTATATTAAATACAGTGCTGGTTTTAGTAATATCATATAGAGTGTATTGCGAATTTCATAATGGACAAAAATATCGAACAAAGAGTTTGTCTTAAATTTTGCATCGCTAATGGAATTTCGTGTTCGGAGTCACTGAAAATGTTACAGAAGGCTTACGGTGTCGTCGACTTATCAAATAGAATCGACTTTATCAAAAACTCGTGCTTATGAGTGGTTCAAAGCGTTCAAAAGCGGTCGAGATGTGATGAAAGATTTGCCTCGCTCTGGTATGCCATCAACGTCTGCAACTGAAGTTAACATCGCAAAAGTGAAGGAAATAGTGACTGAAAATCCTCATTCAACTCTGAGAGAGATAGCCGCCGAACTTTCTGTATCTCACGAGTCGATTCGTACCATTTTAACTAATCATTTGGGTATGAAACATGTTGCCGCTCGGCTAGTCCCAAAAGATCTGAATTTTCTCCAAAAACTCAATCGCATGAAAGTCGCTGAGGACATGGTAGAACGAGTCAATTCCGACCCAATATTCATGAAACGCATTGTTACTGGTGACGAGACGTGGGTTTACGAGTTTGACATGCAAACTAGTCAACAAGCTTCGGAGTGGCGCCTTCCAAATGAACCGAAACCAAAAAAACCACGCCAAAGTCGATCAAAAGTCAAAGTCATGTTGACTGTTTTCTTTGACTATCGCGGTGTTGTGCACTCTGAATTCTTACGGGAAGGTCGAACGGTAAATAAATAATATTATTTGAGCGTAATGCTGCGTTTCAGAGAGCAAATTTGACGAAAAAGGCCAGATTTGTGGAAAGAAAATTCTTGGATTTTGCACCAAGATAATGCGCCTTCGCACAAGGCCATCATTGTTAACGAATTTTCAACAAATACCATCCAGCAACCACCATATTCACCAGATATGGCTCCAGCTGACTTCTTTCATTTTCCTAAACTCAATTTACCACTTCGTGGTACCCGTTTTCAATCGGTAGAAGACATAAAGGAGACCTATTCACAAGTCTGGTCCTAAAAACCACCTTGAAAACTACAGCCCAATCTCCTTACTGAGTTCCTTTTCGAAAATGTTGGAGAAAATTGTTAACGTGCGGCTCATAAAGTATTTGGATACAAAAGTTGGTCTGCTTTCAAATAGGCAATTCGGTTTTCGGCCGGGAAGATCAACTGAACAAGTCACTTCACAGATCACTTCTTACTGAGTTAGTGGCAACGCACTTAAATAAACGAGAGCACTGCTTGGCGGTGTTCCTGGACCTAGCTAAGGCGTTTGATACGGTTTCTGTGCCCTTGCTGCTCAGAAAAGTGGAAGCCGCTGGAATTAGAGGTACCGCCTTGAAATGGTTCGAAAGCTTTTTGTCACATCGGCAACAGAGAGTGCGTATTTGAGAATATGTTAGCAAAGCACAATTTGTCAAATACGGCGTCCCACAGGGAAGTATACTTGGGCCGACACTTTTTATCCTATACATGAATGACATACATAAAATTCCCCTAAATAAGACTGAACTTATATGTTACGCAGACGACACAGTTGCGCTCTTTCACGGAAAATCCTGGGCACTGAGCATTTACGACAGCTGAGGTATCACAGTGGTTGCATCAAAATCTACTTACTCTTAACGCAAATAAAACTAAGCTTACTTGCTTCCACAAGACGGCTGCTACGTCCCCGATGTTAATGTCGTAACTAAAAATTCACTCTTGTGGTCAAATCGGTACGCCATGCGTTTGTGAAAGTATTGATCGCGCCAAAACAGTGCGCTACCTAGGAATTGAAATTGATGAAAATCTTAATTTCAAGGAGTATCTATTTAAACTAGCAGGACGAGTTCGAAAAATCGTTAATGTTATGAAAAATCTACGGGACTCAGATACTCCAGATATCCTACGCCAAGTTTACTGTGCTCTCTGCCAATCACTCTTGACGTACTGTATCTCTTGTTGGGGTAGTGCAGCACAATCAACATTGATACAAGTTGAAAGGGCTCAACGATCGGTTTTGAAAACCATGCTAAAAAAGCCATCTCATTTCTCCACCGTGAAAATATACAGTGAGACTGGAGTGCTTAGTGTACGACCACTATACTTCATGAAACTGAGTCTATAAACCCACAAAAACATAATGTTGTCTGATGCACACGGGGATGTAACGAAAAGGCGAGTCTATAGAGCTCCCGTAATCAGAGCAAAAACTGCTTTCGTCAGGCGCTTTACCCCTTTTATTGGCCCATTTATTTATAACAAAGTTGTAAAAAAATGCGATATCAAAGAACTTCCTCTCCGGAGAGCTAAACCGATTATTTTTCACTGGCTAGCAGGTCTTGATTATAACGAGACCGAAAAGATATTGCGCACAATAATCTGATAATATATTATTACTATCTTTTTAAATATATTTTATTTATATATCATATTTATTTCTCCTTTTATTATAATAAATTTCATATATAGATATAGCCATAGCTGTAATTATTTTATTTTAAATTAAGCTTATACGTAATTAATCAATTTATTGTAAATCTAGTATAGGATACCACGATACAGGCTTGCCTAGTGTAGGTCCACGGGAAATTTGTAACTACTGTTTAATTTATTGCAAAATAAAGATTTATTATTTATTATTATTATAATAATTCGCGGCGAGAACTGAACTCAATTCCGAAAGCAGCGTTTAAAAATGTTTTGATGAATGGATTATTCGTTGGCGTAAGTGTATCGTTTCTGAAGGAGCATACTTTGAAGGTGATACAATAAATTTGGATGAATAACAAACATTTTGTATATTATTGATCTTTTCCCGGTACTTTCTTGACAGAGTAGTACATATGCGTCTTTCTCCGCGTTGGCGCCTAAACTCTTATGACGGTATTTAAGGAGTGTGGCAAGATGGGGGTGATATTCCCGTAGCAGGGTTACTACAAAACTTCGGATTATTAAGTGACAAAACAGCTTGGGATTGAGTCGCTCTAAATTAACACATTTCAATACAATGTAATTTTATGTTATAATAATTATTTTTAAAAAGGATTCCTCCTACTGAGTTTTCTGGTAGTGTAGTGTAGAATAAATAATAATAGGTCAGGATTAATTGAAACACATAATGAAAATATAATTATGTTTAATTCGTCATACGTACCTAATTGTATCTTAAATTATTAAAAGTATTGCAGAAATCCCTTTTAGCGATTTAACACATTTGATTTAATTTCTCAATCATTTCAGGCGATGCATTTTTCCCGTTATGAGGGATTTTCTTTAACTCATTCACATAATATTCTGGCAAATTACATTCAATAGCACCCTTTATAATAACGTCTAAATATGTAATAGAAGGTCTTCTTTCCGGAGGTAACTCCTCGCCGTTTTGTCGCAGAAGTGGATTTATTGTTTGTTGATATGTTCTGCATTGTATTCTCGATTCATCAGGAAGCACAACATCAACTGCTTTAGGGAAATACCAATTGGTATCGACTGCTTCTTGCCTGAAAACCAAACGCCACAACATGTTATCAAAACTTATGCATATAGAACTTATTAAACTGGGTTCTATTAGGTAGGACTCATAGACTTTTATTTGCGTTGGTGGCCTAAAGTTCGTGAAAGAAACTTCGCAGGAATAGCTAGGGGTAAAATGTTAATAGAAAGGAAGGGTTTTTTTGTTTATGGTTATTGGTTGTTTAAAACTGTTATTGTATTACGATTGTGAGGGGAAGCCTGCTGTCACTGGCGACATCAAAACTTAAATACAATATTGCCTATCACAATTTTGATAGACTATTTTTTTAATGACCCGCAAACATTTTTACGAGTTGTTTATAGAGAGCATTTCGTATTTTATTGAAATACATTTTTATCAGCAAGAATTGAAAAGTCTGATTTTGTAACTGCACACGTATTTTCTAGCTTCGCCCACACCGTAGTTTCTACTAAGAGACCAAGCAATTCATCTGTATTGTTCCTATCCTGATCTACAGATAGATTTGTTTGGGAGTTGAGCTGTGAATTGTTTATAATCAAACAAATGGACATTACTTACATAATCCTTACTAACATTATATATGTGAAAGTAACTCTGTGTGTCGCGCATTCACGCCAAAACTACTGAATCGATTAATTGGTATTTGGTACACAGGTAGTCTAGAGCCTGAGAAAGGACATAGGGTACTTTTTAATGCGAATAAATGGTTGAAAGGGGGGATGAAGTTGTATAGAAGTATCATCATTTTTAGAGCACGGATTCGAGAAGGAGAATTTTTGGAGAAGTTTGGAACTTATTTTTAGGCGCTGATTCGATATAAATAAATATGATATTCAAAGTTTGCTAGAGTTTTGCGCTCAAGGGTGTAAAATAACAATAGGGAATGAAAGTCTATATAAAGGGAAATATGTAAGGTTTTGTGACAAAATATTAGAGATATTTAATATTTACGGAGTCATTACAATATATGCGGACGCTCAACTCCGTCGTCCGCAGAGCTAGTTATAATATAATTTTAGTATAGGTAGTTTTAAGTTTTATCCGAATATCTAATCTACATATTGTCTATAGCAGCAAAAAGATAGGATTTATATATTATAAGCCCTTGGACCTCAGAATTCGGTAAGGAATAATAATAATAAGCTATTGTTCGCGAACGTTAAATCAGGTACCTACCTAGTATCGAGTTCTCATTCTCTTTGCTAGGGTACAGTCAGCGTCAAAAGTTGATGACCACATTTAGATTTTCAAAATCGCTGTACACTGTAATATATCTAAATAGCTCAATCGTAATATATATGAATGCCAAGCGTCAGAAATGTTTTGATGCTGACTGTACGGTAGAACCGGTTTACGGTACCTGGCAAATTTCAACATCATACATAACGCAAGCAGTCTTAGATAGGTATTTAAAGGTCTCTGCACACAGCGGGCGCGGCGCGGCGGGACGGGACGGCGACGCGACACTGAGGAGTTGTAATGTACTAGATATTACGGGCGACGCCACACAGAGCCGTCCCGCTCGACGCGACGCTGTGTGTGGCGTCGTCCGTAATATCTAGTACATTACAACTCCTCAGTGTCGCGTCGCCGTCCCGTCCCGCCGCGCCGCGCCCGCTGTGTGCAGAGACCTTTACGTTTAGTCAGTTTGTTTAGTAATTTTAACAGGCATTCAAAAATAGTTTAAATTTAACGGTTTATAGGATTCAGATAGTGCCGCCATTGATACCTATTGACGTGTGCAAGAGGCATATCTTATATTTCCTAGTAATTGTGATTACTTGATTAAGTTGAAACTTGATTGCAATTTCTATCCATACCTTCTCAATTTGTTACGCTACATGACACATGCATTTACTCAGCAAAAACCAACTCATCTCTAGAATTGTTCATTTGTTTATAATGGAATCAGTAATTTCTTTAATTACTGACACCATTATAAACACATCCAGATCTTTGTCTATCACTGCTGCCTATATCGCTTTTGTAGGTTAAGTTACAGAAATTATGAGCAGGGAATTATTTAGGGGCTCATTTCATCGCATGGAGATGGGATTTCAACCCAAATGCCAAACGTGGTGATATACCCCTAAATGAAGGAGGTATTGTATTGTGGAGATCCTTGTGGACCCTTTATCCAGGCAGTCTTTTGGCTGATATGATGAGGACTTTGATTTGATTGATCAATAACTTACTTCTATTACAAGGAACTGTTACCTGTCCAGTGCCGGCATGTCTTCGTTATTAATTCTCCAGATAGCTCCCCAAACATGTGAACTCGTTGTTGGGGTTGGTACAATAGTTGCAGATGCTCCTCTCCAGTTAGGTGAATCTGCTATGAAATCTAATTGGTGACCCTAGAAATTGAATGAAGCTTGATATTGATTCAAATGGGCTGTTAATCTAGTGGTTAGGGACCCTGACTGCTAAGTCACAGGTTGTGGGTTCGATCCCCACCCAGAAGAAACCTATGTGTGATGAGCATGATTCTGCCTGGGTGCAAATTATCTATAGTATGCATGTATTTAGAAATATATAAGTAAGTTAATCAGTTTTCTGGTTGTCGTAGGTACAGGCTCTGTCTGGTTTGGGATTTGCAGCATGTTAGCTGTACCAAGATATTTAATAAAACGACAATTTATAAAAAATATCTTATTTTAAAAATTGTCTTCCAAGCATTAAAATCTGCTTAATATAGCATCCATGTATTCTTCTCTACCTTATATGTTACAACTGCATTTTTTTTTCAGTAAGGGAAATAGGTAGCTTGCTACTTGCTTTCTTAAAAAAAACTCTTTAAGCAGATAATTAAATTTGGGTGCACCTGATTAGAACTTTGAAATAGATAGCATGTTGCAGAATTCTCCAAATTCTTGATAGATTTAACCAAGAATCAAAACATTAAAAACTTCTCTTCATCTATATTGATATGTGTTGTGTTGTGTTATTTTCATTCTTTAAAGTAGGTACCCTAACAACAAACTTTTTTAAGTAAATTCTTCCAGACCATTTACTATAATAAAAAAGATGATCATACAGATTTATTGCTCGTCGCTTTAGAATGTTGCGCCCTGAGTGTAAATGAGGTCCCCAGGGCTCATGAGGAGGGAGATATTAATACATAGGTGATACTTTACATAGTGAAATATGTATTTACATAGTAACTACTTGGAGTCAGGTGTGTCCTATGGTTGTTTGCAGACTTGTGACTATGAAGAATATAATATCCCAGAGGTGAGACCTACCTAGTCAGATTATGGCCCATCCTATTCTTCCTAGAATAATAATTATGATCATGTCATCTTTCATTTACCGCAACATTGCCTATGGACCATTGGTACTTGCCAATAGATTGGCTAGAATATTGACGAATACATTAACCAACTTGAATTACCTACAATGGACAGTTATTCAAGGCTTTCTTCATTTGTAGCAGTCATTGCTACAAGTAAATATGGAAAGGTCATTATGGTATATGTTCCTTAATTACATTGTTATCTTGCTTTCATTAATTCTAATAGCCTATGGATTTTGCTGTATGATAATATATAGGTAGGTACTTCAATATAGCATCTGGTAAGGCCCTTTTAATGGGATAGCGTACAGTAAAACAGTATTATAAGTCCTCACTTCATTAACACTGAAGCATAACACCGAAATAGATAATGACAAAGATGTTAATTAGATCAATAAGTAAATAAACTTACATCCAATCTTCCAATGCCTAAAAATGTTGCCGACGGATTATTAATACGTATTCTATTCTTTAGTAGATTGCTTCCATAAGCAAAATAAACAAATGTGTTTTCTACCGGCTTAAACATATTAGAAGCCATAAAACAATAATATTTTTGGAATTATTCCATGAAATAACCTCTTCTATATATTTACACTATGATAAGGTAAACAATTTTTTTGACGTTTATTTCTCCAGTGTTGTCATCTGACAATATGTATTTCTATTTTTTTTTGTTTGTACCTACTGAACTGAAATTCGCCCGTGCCAGTTTTCGACCGTGTACCGCGTGTTAGTAATTTATTTATTAAATTCTATTCCTCAGAGAGACTGACACCACGCAACCAAAAATTTTCGGTACGCCATTATAATCCTTATTTTATCCCCAGCACAAGACAAATGTGTAGCAAACATTTTTAATTACGAGGCAAGAATTGCAGTCCCATAGATGTTATCTATTCCTTGAAAACCATTTATATTTCTGTGTTAACGGTATATTGTGGTGCTCCTTACAACGTCATCTATCTGCCAGTAAGTCCCTGTTAAAATTTGTCCAGCCGTTTCAAAGATTAGCAGGAACAAATAAAAAAAACTGTTTATTTTGGTTTAAGTACTGTGCTCATGACTTTAGTAGAAAACTATTATTTAGAAATAACAAATAGTCAGTTAAAGTTATTTGTGAAGTTTTATAAATGTGATTCAGGTCAACAAAAATAAAACGCTGGCTTCGTTTGAACTGCGAGCGACTGTTTGTAACTTGCTAATATTTAAAAAAGACATAGCATACAAAGGTATTTAAAGTTTCATCATAAGCATAATAGATCCAATAGATCATATATCATCATATATAGTGCCTGTAGTTTAGTTACATACTCATAGGTTACCTATCCCAATTTAAACCTTTGAATTAGACTTTCATACTAATAAGAAAAAAAACACAAGATGCATGCAGCCGTCCGCGTGTTAATGAAGCCTTGACGAATAAGTACTTAAATATTTTTAATAACTTTGGCTCTGCCATATTTTCCTATACAATATTGTACAGTGGCATATACTTTCAATAACCTCCTTTCAACTGCTCTATAATGTTCTTCAGTTGTTATTTGTTCTTCTTGGAATGAAGCTAATAACTTTATTGTTTCGGTCAAACTTCCACCAGAGATCAACTCCAGTCTTTGCCAGGTTGATGACGATATTCTGAAATAGAAATATAAGGCGTTGTTGTAGTTTAATATGAGCATCTCTTCTCTAAACAGAGAGGTAGGTACAGTCTCGTGAGGTCAGGGTAGAACACTGGGTCAAGTTAAAAAGTTTATTCAGATTTTTCAACATGTTATTTGTGAAATAATTATACTAAACAAATACTATACAAAAAAGTTACAAAACATACTATACAATAAAGATACTTACATACAACACTGATACAGTGGCGCAAGAATATCTAATTCATCCACCATAGGATTTCCTAATCCTTTTCCATTGTCCAAAAGAACAATTTTATTATTGTACAATTCAAAACGGTGGCGATCACCATTCTGTATGAGAAAATCAATTATGGCGACATCTACTATGTTGAATATTCTGTTTTTGGTATTAAATTTGTATTTTCTGAAAATAAAATATGAGTTGGTATAGTCAACAATGGGCGAAATCTTCAGACATAATAAACTAGTATAGCAACCCAACAAGTTAAGGGACCCCCACACTAGCGTCTTTCGCGGCACTGCGGGAAAACCCTGAGCAGCTGCCCAAATCAGGATTACGCAGCACTGGCATCGCGTTAGCGTTGTCGGGTACAATCAGTGTGAAAATGGTGAGACACGCTGGAGGGCACAGCGGGCCAAGGTGGTTGCGTTGTATATTGTACTTGTTTGAAAAAATAGTTGTACTGGCGCCACGTCTACGCGTTGAAGCGCCGACGATGTGCGGGCGCTGGCAAGACGACTTAAAGCCACTAGTGTGGGAATGCATAAAATTTACAACACCACTCGTACACACGGCTACATATCAAGCTGTACATTTGAGTTGAAAATTGAGATTTCCATACAATGAGAGGTCAGCTTATATTGGAAAATTGTAGCTTGATGTGTAGCCATGTGTACTATAGGCGAATTGTTTTAAATAAGTCCCCAACTTAGGACAGTGAATAAGTTGAATATCTGTAAAACATATTTTTATTTCTACCAAAAGAAGCGACATGAATTAAAAATGTAAACAATAGAAAAGTGGTATATATATTTGCAGGGCTTTTGATACGAGGAATGATTAAATACTAAAGAATTAAACAATTTGCTAACATTTAGGTTGTTTCATAGCAAATCGTTGACCAATCTTTTAGTTATTTATAAACCCACATTTATGAAAAGCTGTGGGAATCTATTGCACATCTTTGCTATTGGTTACATTTTTTATTAATGTTGTCGATTTTAGTAGAAAAATGTGTTTTGCACATCCTTAAATAGGGGGCAATAATAATATAGTCTCTGTGACGCTTTTTCCATTGCTGATCATTTTGAATAGTTTTTTTTTTTCGAGGCAATTTATTTCTTAGATAAGGGAGTGTATAATTCTGGACTGTATAATTATAGATATTTGAGATTGATTAGAAGGATCATGTGTTTGGGCACGATTACTCATCACTGAATAGATGAGCCCAATTCACAATATATGGTTTCACTTAACTATTTACTTCAAAATATTTAGTACTATTTTTATCTGTATTTAGTTAATTTTTCAAATCTAAAATCTTGTGAGGGTCGATGAAAGTCGCTGGATGTGGACAGCGTAAGACCGGCAATTATAGAGATCTTTGCGGGACGCCTTTGTGCAGCAGTTGGAGTCTTTCGACAGATATGATGATGATGATATAAATACTTATGTAGATGTATTATTTTCATTTGTATTGAAATTCTATAGCTATCACAGAATGTATGTGTTAAGATATTTTTCTACAATACTTACTTACAAAAATTATTATTTATTTCCCACTCCATCTTTTTATTAGTATAAGATCTTCTCCATGGTGATTTGAGAACATACAGCACTTTGTTGATGTGTAAAATAGCTGCACCTTCAACTTGACCACTGTCATTAGGACATACAGTTTCATTTACTTTGCAGTAGTAACATTTGCCATAAATACATGTAGAGCCCTGGTCTGAAACAGGAAGTGATTACTTATAATTATGTTCACTTGTATGTATATGTAAGAAGAACCAACAAAAAAGTTTCTAACGATCTCAAAATGTGTGGCAGTGATTTATCACTGCAACATATTTTTGATTTGCAGTCCAAAAATGGAGAATGACCCCTATTGTGGTGTCATTTTCACTTAACAATCCTGATACCCTGAAAAGCTGTTTCAATGCATCTGGTATTAGTTCCTCCATATTTTGGATTCAGAGTAAGAAAGAGTAAGAATGATTTGTTTAAGGCGGTACCCTGACCAAATAACCTTGAGCATTCGTTCCCTCTTCGCCGCACCCCACCTCACCTCTATAATACTTCGTAAAACATTACTAGCGCCATCTGGCGAACATCTTACGACTACAAGTAAAAATTACAGACCTAAGAATTCACAGACATGGGCATTCAATATATTTTTTTATGAAACGTTTAGTGGTGAGCCTAAATAATGTTGGTCGTGATGAATTCAGTGACTATACTTACGTTCATGAATACGTCCAACATTTATTCTAATACAAGTATTGATGATACTCTATAAATAACATGGTGCGGTGTGTATTTTTTGGATTGAAGGTTATTCAGGCAGCGATCGATAAAAGTAAAAATTAAACAACAAAGCAAATTTTATCATTATTTATTATTTTAAAGTAGGTACAACATACCAAACACGAAAAAATAAAAAGATAGTTTATATATCCAAAAAATCTAAGTATCGAGTACATGTGGGGGCCATATTTACATCAGAAGGTTCATCACTTTCACTTCTCCTATCTTTATCTACTGACTCATTCTCTTCATTTAATTTAGGTTGAATATTTTCTTTACTTTTTTTTTTGTTTATCAGTGCCTCTTCAATATATGAAGGATTTCTTATAGTCATCCCACGTGGATAGCGGGGGTCCACTAATTCTGGCAACAAACAATCTACATAAAATGATGTAAGTTTTTCTTTCATCTTCTCCTTCCAGATTGTATCATCTCTATCGATGTATTCCACTTTTAGCGGAGAGTTTTCATGTGACCAAACTGCAAATAAGCACTTTGATCTTTGAGTAACGTGCAGTTGACCCTGCACTTGATAGTACCATTGGTGATTCTTAGTGATCCTTTTTTTGTTATTTTCCAAAATGTTACTTTCCTTTTTTTGATGGCTTCTTCCAAACCCAATTTGAATGCCGTTATTGGGCATTTGACTTCAACGATTGTATCGTCGCCACATAAACCATCCGGAGTGGCTCCTAAAAATGGCAACTCTTTGTCAATAAATAAACCACAAGGTTCAATTTTATGTTTTCTTGAATTTCTAATTGCTTGATGGCAATGTTTTCATTTTCCTTGCCATGTTTTATTGACAATACATGATCAATGTTAGTTTTATATAACATGTCTCGTACAAAGTTATGACAACTTGTGTCATTTCGCCGCGTGATAACTTTTCCAAAGTTGGAAGCGGTTAATATTGACCTACGCAACTCTAGCCACTCGCTGCATTCGCTCTGTAAAACGGTTGTCCGTTCGATTACATTTCTTTCCTCGTCAGTTTTTTTTTTAATTTACCATAAAATTTTCTTTTAGATTATTAAACACGTCTATTGGCATGTCTGGCTTAGTGCAGTCTTGACCATAATTGCGGTCCGGCGTTGATTTTTCTAGGAACAAGGCTCGCTTTTTTGGTTTTCTATTCTGATTGTTTTTTGCATTTTTATAAATTCTTTTGCTTTCCAGCCGTTTTATTTTGCCTTGAGGGCTGTCGCCTTTATTAATTGATTTGTATACCCTAGAAATGGTTTTCTTTTCATTAAAAGCTACGGCAGCGGCATGACATCTAGTTTGATAAGAATTTTTTAATGAAAAATTTATTCTTTTGCCACCAACCAACTTAGCCACCACGCTATGAAATCCTTCAACCACGTTACTAGTAACGTCATATAATAGACTGCGAGCATGTCCTGCAACATTTTGAATGATATAGCATATTCTTTGCCATAAAGGGCTTAAAATAAAATGATTTGGCAGGTCCGTTTTGCCGATACTATCACACATGTATGATCGGCACTTTGTATGGTCCCCGAAGCCATGGAGGTGGCTAATTAATAAGTCGTCAAACAAAAGTTGAACATCTGAGTTAGATTTATGTTTTTTAATTAATTTGCAAATAGTAGATCTTGTTCGTAATACAGCTGTTTTTGTGATGAATTTTCGGTACTTTATGTTGTATTTAGTGTCTATAGCGAGTGCTTGTAGTTTATTGCAAAAATTCCTTAAAATGTGGTTTCGGCATTCTATTTTTTCAACAGTAAGGTCAGAATACGGGCGAGCTTCTAATATTTTGGAGTAGGTGCTAGCATCACCATCGGATATGAGTTTTCCATAAATTAAATTATACATTTTTATGGATTCTTTAAATCCTTCCACAATTATTTCACTCTCCATATTTTTGGATGGACCACTGTAATTTTTGAAACATTTGTGTTCTGATGGATCAACTTTTTGGATTTCCGCACGGGCACAGATGAAACAGTATTTATTTTTAATACCTAAAAATAGTATTTGTCCTGTATGTTTACCAATTACGGCGGCTGCACCTGAGAGAGCATTATAATTCTTTTTGTAACTACGTTTAGACCAGCAACCATCAGCAATGACATCTATTATGGGAATTCCGTCTTTGTTCACCCTGCCATTAGAAATTGCGAATTCTTTTTCTCTTTCTGCAGCCTGATTCATGGATTCTACTAAAACGTCTTCCCATTTCTTACTGAGTAGTCCATGTTTCTCTGAATACGTTTTCTCAGATAACAACGGGAGGTTGATTGCTGACATAAATTCATCTAGCTGTGAATGCCCCGCACCTATTGCAATAGTACCAGCGACAGCGCACGTATTAACATTTAGGTAGTTGTCACTACAATTGTCTCCATTTATCACAAACTTTTGATTGCAAAGCCTACATCTAAATGTAAACTTTGACTGTAGACCATTTAGGGTTTCAGCTATGAGGACAAGTTCTGTAAAGCTGCATCAAATAGAATTATTTTTTAAATATAGTAAATAGATAAAAATATTTCAATGTCATTTTAGCCCATGTTTGCATGTGCGATATTTTCCCTGGGACGCATCTGTAGGATTCTGAACGCTCGGCTCTACACCGAGAGTGGAAAATCCATTGCGCGCTAAAATCCCGCAGTGATATTTTTACGTTTGTGCTAATTTGGGCTTAGAACATAATAAGTACGAGACTGCTTACCGAAGTTCGTTCATCATTGCTGCTTTTGCACGTCCTTGTCGCACAATTTTCTTGTACTTGGGCATTTTGACTGTTTATACAACAACAGCGTCTTTTCGCAAAACTCAATATTTCTATAAACACACACAAAGCGTCCTTTCGCAGTAAATAAATCAACAAATAACTAACACAAAAAAATATAACTAAAACAAACGTCAATAACAAAAACACACACCAAAACTAATACTTAGTAATATGTACTAAGATAATAATATGACGTGAGCGAGCAAGTGCGTGAGCCGAAGCAGCGCGGCGCGGTGACAAACGACACGGGTTTCACCCTCGAGCCCTGGCGGCACACTGAATTTCAATACCCAGCACAAGAGATAGAGATACATAGCGAGTACGCTCAGATTTTAGATAAAAATCTATATAAAATCAAATTTTGGTCATTTGCCAAATTTTTTACTACCATAATGTTCATTATTAAATTGTCTATCCACTAATGTCAGTAGCAAATCAAAATAATGGTTACTTTGCGAGGAGATGTAGTTTATCAATAATTATTTATCATTTTTTGTGTTTCGTTGTGAGGAGATTAATTGCACAGTATACTAGATACTCAAAAAACAAAAATTACCATTTTGGAGTATAGATACCTAGTTAATTTAATGTATTTTTTGTTGGTAGGTATTTCTTTTGGATACAGAATAGATAGCTCCAAAAAACTGCACAAAACACGGCTACCGCTGCGTTTTGCATGGGGACGCACCTTAAATAGACTAATTAATTAATTTAGATATTGGTGCATTGTCTGGTATGTAATACAATGTATATTTTATACATTGTATTACATACATTTAGACTCTCATTCAACCTATCTGTATCAGTACTACAATCAATTAGTTTTCGTGTCCCACGCCAGGTGCCTAGATGTGCCCTTGCAGCTGTCAGACTTTTGCTACTTGCCAAAACGAATTCGAAGCAGTTCTCCGCAATATTTCGACTACCCGAATTATACAACACTATCTGCAGAGAAATTGATATTAACAATGACAAATTGTCCATCTTCAAAAAATAAAATACTATTTATAATTATTAAGTAATTTTAAGGCATTACTATTCACTTCTCATCTTTGTTTTATGTTTTGTTTCTTATGTTAATTTTATTTTTAGATAAAAGTTACTTTTAATATTTATCTATAACAAGTTTTATGAATCTGTGTATGTTGCGACACTTTAATAAGCTATGTATTTTGATTTACATTTTTAAGTTTTATATTAGGATTAGAAATAAAGTAACAGTTACTGGTTGACCTAAATAAATATTAAGAAAAAAATAAGGCCTTCTTAATATTCACATAGTCATTGATGTTTTTCTGGGAATGAGATCTCACAGACCTTGGAGTTATATTGTCAGTTTTACACACATGCGCCTTGCAGAGAATGAGTAGGTTGTAAGTATGTCACTTGCTATGACTGGCTTGTATTCAGTTATCAGCTTAAGACACTGTAGGGATTGAGAACACGTTTGTGTGTGTACCCACACATTTGTGCATTAAAATACCTCTCCTTTGTTGTATGTGGATTTTTATAAAATAAAGTTTGTGACTATTCTATAGTATAGTTGGGTGATTGTTTTCCACACTTAGCCTCCAAATTGGACCATTCTAATTACACTACCTGGAGATGAAAATTCGAATCACTTTGTAAGGTGCCCTGGGTGCAATGCAATTTTTAGATGTTATTTCATGGAATTAAAGAGGATTAAAGGCATAGATCTCTTTTTTAAAGATTTAACTCATTGACATTTTGAATACAGGCATTATTACTAGTAATAAATGTCACTTCAATTAATAATGTTAGATAAATTAATAATAATAACTTTAGAACACAGCCAGACAGGACAACACAGTGATACGTAAAAAAGAATAAGGTGCCTTTGTTTTGCTGAGAGCCTTAGTCTCCTTGTTAATAAAATACTTTATAAGGGTGGCAGACTACTTAAAGCCCGCCACGTGCAAGCAGCCCCGGGAAGACAGCGAACTGTTTGTGGCGCAGTCGCTGTGCCTCAGTCCTCCCCGGGTGCGTGTCCCAACCATCTGGGACACGGCGCAAAAGAGGGGCACCGGAGCAGCACACCCGCGTTCCCGGGGCTCCCCCTATCAGGCCGTTAGGTTTAGTTGGTGAGAGTCCGACATACCCACCCGCAGACACTTTTTGCGGGTGGCATGCATTAGCATACTCCCTGCCTAATCAAAAAAAAAAAAGACTACTTAAAGCCAATCCATGCTCAGACATTACCATCTGCGTTAAAACAGATTTGCATGCATTGTTAATTTAGTTGCAACAACAAATAAGCTTTAATACACCAAAAAATTACCATTTTTTATCATAGTATGTATTAATTCTTGTGTTGAATGTGGAATGACTTCATTATTAATATGAATCCTTCTTATCACAGATGGGGCAATCCATTTGTAGTTGAGCACTATTGCTAGGTAATATGCAAACACTTCAGAGTTGTGACGGTCAAAACCGGCATAAATGTCGCCTTTCACTATGTGACTTATGTTATATCTCTTTGGTTTAAAGTACAGCTTTTGTTGGCCCTGAAAAAATACCCATTTATCAATGTAAGGCTGGTTATGTAAGTAAGGGTAATAAAAGATGAGTAGGACTAGAAGAATCAATTTATGTTATGTAACAGATTACTACTAGTGTTAGAAGTTCTTGGCTCATGGCCCATTTCCATGTAATTAATCCATGTTGAATGTAATACAACCAACAATTGATATTCATGTTGGCACAATGTCTATCCTTCCTACATAGACAGCCAAAATTCAATTGTAACACATATTAATGTATTAAACTTCATAGATAAAGGGAATCAATTTTATTTACTGGCCCATTGGTCTAGTGGTAGAGACCCTGACTAGTAAACCAGAGATTGTGGGTTCGATCCCATCCAAGACAAATCTTTGTGTGATGAGCATGGTTATTTGTTCTGAGTCTGGCTGTAATTTAAGTATGTACCTATTTAGAAATATATAAGTGTGTAAGAAATATATAAGTTGTCTGGTTGCCACTCTGCTTAGTTTGATATCACATGGCAGTATGTTAGTGGTCCCAAGATATTTATTAAAATAGTATATTTTAAAAATATTTAATTTATAAATAATCTTCAATGCAGTTTAATTATAAGCAGAGAGAGGGTCTAAAATACTACAGTAATTCATCCCACTTTTGATAAATATAATGATATTTTTCAAAGATCCCAACACCTCTTTCTCACACAGTTCCAGTCTGTAGTCATATCCAGTGTCCATTTTCTAAGGACACCACATAAAGGTGTCACTGCTTATTTAGCTTGTTAATTAACCAAAGAGTTCTAACTGTTTAGCATTTATAAAAGATATTTATGCTACCACAAACCCAAAAATTATGACACTAGTAACTATTATCCTGGGCTCTGGCATAAATACAATGTAACGCATTACACATTATGCCAATAAACACAATGGTTGAACAATGATGCTTTAGGCAATTGAAGGGTTAAATTGTTAAGAGTCTTAGATTTAAGGTGAGGCTGGCAACTTAACATACCTAAGCACATAATTAATGCATTGAATTGTTTACACTGTGCATACTGTGATAAAATCTAGTATACTGATTTTTTATCATCAAATTCATGGCTGTAAGAATAAAGGCTAAAAGATCTACATAGCCTAGATATAAATTCCAATGGTAGATTCATTTAAATTCATTAAGGTTATATGGAATGCAATATATTTCTCATATGGACCCAAATAGCTGCATGTATAACATATAATTTGTAATACAATAATGACAAACCTGCAATAAAAGCATCAATTTAAGCTGTGTCCCTTTGTGTGCATTGTCAATATTCACTATCTGGGATGAGCGTAAAGCTTGCAGAATTCGGCCTGCAGCACCATCACTTTGAGGGAACAGGGACTCTTCATCAACCCACTGAAAATATTTTTACACACAAATTATTATACTAACAATTGTTTCTCTACACATTGAATATTAATTTCATAAAAAGGATGTTAAGCATTTAATGTTTTTTAAAGTTAAGTAGTTACTTATCTTGTTTTTTTTTATATTCCTTAATTCAAGCAACAACTACAACATTTAAAATTGACAAATACTGTCTGTCATAAACTGAAAAAGTTATTAAAAGAGGTTTTCAGTTTTCACCACTGCCTGGCTTAAATCTCTTTTTGTATGTTTTGGAAACAGATGATTATCCAACTCAGCAAAGGTTGCAAAATATGTTCTCCTCCACAAAAGGATATAAATTTGATTTTAGTTTAATTAGCTTTTTTTTTATTTCTTCCGTTATTTTTAGAATACTCACAACACAAAAACATGCCAATACGTGGAAAATGTGGTTGATATTGCAATTGTTACTCTAATTTTAAGCTTACTTTGTAAATATGTAAATTGCAATGTTGTTTATTTTCCCAAATAAAGTAAAATAATAAATAAAATACTAACTAGAATCTAAATGTTGAGTAAGACGCACCAAATATATTATTATTCTTAAACTTACATTGTCGACATTCTTCCAAACACTTTCTGCATCACTTTCAAGAAAATTAAAAGCGTTGGTCAAATCACTCTGCACGGTTGTAAATTTTGGATTTTTAACGTGGTACTGACTAGGCAAGTGGTTAACATACTCATTTATTTCTCTTACTAATGAGTTAATGGGGTCAGAATTAATTAAAGGTAACGAATAAACAGCTTTGTGCTCAGTACTTAAGATGTAGAAGAAATATATGTTAAGGGCAACTAATAATAACAGAAATGTTGAAAATCCAAAGATACAGTTCATCGACATACTTCATCACAATATAATTATAAATATTAAAAAATATTAATAACTGATTTAACGTGAATTTAATGAAAATCTGCACTCAGCCAAAACAAAATGCAACCTACTTGGACTTATTACTTATTTATGGTTTTGACAGTTGCAATTTGTTTTTGCTACAGATTTTTTTGTTCTGGTTTGACCATGGATATTGAACCCTTCAGTCGTAATAAATATTGCTCTCAAACTTTGGAAGAGACAAGAGAAGCCAAACGCCGCTGATATCTGGAAGTTCCTTGGAACTCATGGTATCAAAAAACGCGAAATTTAGACCTCCCTAGTTCAATTGCTCTGGATTATCTTAATCACCATTTCACCACTTCTTCTATGGATCATCTGACCAAATACCAAACTATTTCATATATAAATGGTCAAACGCGCCCTGTTACATTTAAATTTTCTCCAGCTGGCTGAGAGGAGGTAAATAAAATCACACTTTCCATTAAGTCCAATGCAGTTGGTTGCGATGTGATCAACCACCGCATGATAATTGCTATCCCAGTTCAATTGCTTCCTGTCATAACCCATATTGTAAACTTTTTCTTAAGCATCGGATCATTCCCCTTCCTATGGCGTAAAACATTGGTCCATCCACTCCCTAAAATCTCCAATCATTCGGTTCCAATTCAATACCGTCCTATATCTATCTTTAATTTCCTTTCTAAAGTACTCGAGGCCTGTGTTAATAAACAACTATCCCATTTTGTGTTTAGTAATAATTTATTAAGGGCAATGCAATTTGAAAGAAAGAAATGATTTCTTCAAAAAATTGCACAGACAACAAAAATATAAAATACTTAACAATAAAGCGAAAGATAAAATAAAAACAAAGGCACTTGTTGTACGTGCAAGTCTGAAATGGCACCACCTCAGCATTTGCTATAATTTGGATTCTGAACAGGCCACAGCACCACTACCACTCTCCTTAAAGTACTTGAAGATATAAGGTCGGGTATGGAGGATACTATGATTAGAGTACTGGCCTTGATTGACTTCTCGAACGCCTTTAATAACGCCAGTCACGACATTCTCCTGTCTATCCTTTCACATTTTAAAATCTCGGACGAAGCACTGGATTGGTTTGCGTCTTATCTTCGGGAGCGCCAGCAGTCAGTTCGCGTCGGTGAATCGTCATCGAACTGGTGTAACGTAGACACTGGTGTCCCTCAAAGCGGTATAATCTCTCCTTTACTATTTTCTTTATTTATAAACTTTCTTACCTACCATCTTAAGTGTTCGTACCATCTTTACGCCGATGACCTCCAATTATATGCCCAGAGTAGGTTTGAGAGCCTCCCTACTGTTATTAATAATATTAATCACGACTTGGCATTTATAAAAAAATGGTTTGATAGGTTTGGCTTAAGTGTCAATCCATCAAAATGCCATGCCATTTTACTATGTAGATCTCATCTTATAAATAGCCCCTGAGCCATGCTCGACCCCATAAAGGTGCCCTCAGGTATTATTAGGCGCTTAAGTTAAGGTACTGGTTGGGAGCCTTCTGCGCTAGCCAATCGGTGTCTTCAAATTTATTATAATAGTAGGTACCTACTAAATTAAAAAAAGGTAACTATGTAAGTAACTTGTTATTTATTATAGCTTTAAAAACATTTTATTTTATTTTATTGGGACATTAAACAGTTACACATTACAGTATAATATAATAAGAGTAAAATAAGTAACGTAGTAAACGTGTAAGCCACACCAATGTCCAAAATGTGACAAAACAGACCGCAATGACGGATTCGTTATTTTTTTACTTTAAAATTGAAGGGTACAGGGGAAAAACATGCTATGTCACATTTTTATGTTTTTTGAACTGGCAATGCCATTGTGAAGTATAAATTTGGTAGAACGAAACGCCAAAACACACTTTGCAGTAACATGCACAGTCACTGCGTAATATTCATAGTAAAATATTGATACAGTGCAAAAACAAGCAATGTCCAACTCGTACAGGAGAAAAATAAGCATTCTCCATCGTTGTTAGGTTGACGTTTGTTTAATGACGTCTTGTTTTTGAGGTTATTTTGTTCGTCCGTTCGTCTTATTGTGTTGTGTCGCGTGTGTTTAATATTATATTTTTATTGAAAATGTCGTCAGAAGAAGAAAACGAGGTTAGTTTGAAGCAACCAACCAAAAAACGTAAACTTTACGGTCGATTGTCGGATGTTAATAAAAAGATTAGACTTCAAAGTCATGAAACTGGTCCAAGTTGTGATTGCAAGCAGTGAACGCAAATAAACATGGAAGCATTCCTAGCTCGCGAAAATGACCCAACGCAGATTGGGCCGCGGTAGGCGGGGCTTAAAAATTGTGCCGCGGACCGAGTGGGACCGAGTTTGCGCACTACAGGCATTAATGGCGGTCGTCTGTCAGTTATTAGTTTCAGCGTGTTTAATTTCCAAAAATGCCTTCCTGTGCAGTGAAGTGGTGTATTAATCAATTTCATTTGCATAACAAGAGTGTTGGAATTAGTTATTACGATTAAGTACATCGCTATATATTTTAATTTTATTAAATATGAAGTCAATCAAATTGACACAAAATATATGGTGATGTTGTTATGCAAACGAATCAATTTATTTATCTACACAAAAATTATGACGAATTTTTTTAATTTATTACAATTATTTTAATCTTAGATAAAATACTCACCATTACCATTCTTTGGGTATGCACAAAGAATGGTAATGGTGGTATTAAAACAGCTTGGTTTCTTCATATTTCCACTCGATCTAAAGCGAAGAGAACTATGGACGAAAACGGTTCGTTTGGAAATGAATTCAATTCAATTTTATTTATATATTTACAGGGTAACGTGTAAAGCACCAATTACCTCACAGGACTAGATAGCTAAAACCATAAGCAACAACATTTATTTTACCACTTTTGATAATTTGTATTTTTTTTTTGTAAAACGTCTATATTACTTAATTTACCACTTGAATGTTTATAACTCTACGTGCATCGTAAATAATATGTAACCAGGCGGCTTGCGTAATCTTTGCGATGCCCGTAGAGTAAGTTGTTGCTTACGGTGTTAGCTTCCTAGTCCTGCGAGGTTGTTGGTATTTTACAGGTAACCCTGCATATCTAGATCACCTATAATTTCAAGTCGATTCGTCCACGCGTTTTCAAGATAAAGGGTATTGACAGACAGACGGACGGATAGATAAAGAAGTGAAGGGGGCCCTAAAAAGTAGTACTTAAGTGTTATGTATACCTGCGGAAATTGTAAATAATAATTAGTGAATAATTGGTCACAAATTTGTTTTATTTACCTATTATCATAGCAAACCCATTACTCGCCAAATACTGCTCTATTTAAAGACCTTAGAAAAACTCTTGCCGTAAAGTTCAAGATACTGTATATTTTATCATAATTCTTTATTATTTTAATAATATCAATGTCACGGTGAATTATATTCGTTGCACTTTATAACATAAAACATCCCTCGGCGAATGTCATGAACATGGTAATTTAGACCCGAGCATGACGATAAATTCAACTTTTAAAAGGTGTATCTGAGCGGTAATATTTTGGCCAATCTGAGACGGTATTCCGTTGTGTCAGTTTGATTGGGATATTGGGTCAAAATTTGCGCTTAGTTTCCTTGAAGTAATGCTTCCATGTTTATTTGCGTTCACTGATTGCAAGAGATACAAGTGTTTTGAAGCTGTGAATGAGGAACAGAGGGCTAGAATTTTGAAGGATTTCAACCTGTTTCCGTCTAGGGATAAACAAAACCTTTATTTAAGTGGTCTAATAAGTGTTTTGGAAATTCAAAGAAGACGACCTAGAAAAGAAGAACCTGAAGCTAAGTTACATACAGCAAATTACGCTTACAGAGTGAGAGTTGTAGACGAAACCCAGCAGCTTGATGTGCCAGTGTGTGCCTCAGCATTTATTGCAATACATGGAGTAACAAGACAAAGAATATGTTCAATAAAAAATCGTTACTCACAACAGGCAAAGCCCCAACTGATATGAGAGGAAAACATTGCAACCGTCCTAAAAAACTGAGTCAAATGCTTAAATCTAAAGTCATGGATCACATAAGGTCATTTCGTGGAAGAAAAGTCATTACAGCTTACATGACAGCTCGAAAATTTATCTACCAGAGGAGTTGAATGTCAAGAAAATGTATGATATGTTCGAAGACAAAAATCAACTATCCTACGAAACATATCGATCAATATTCGTTAATCATTTTAATATAGGATTTGGATATCCAAGAAGTGATACCTGCAGTACTTGTGATGAATTTTTGGCTAAGGCAAAAGCTCTCACAATAAATCTAAAGAATTCTTCCGAACTCGAAAAAGGTGACATTGAAAAAGAAATAAAAAGTTAGAAACTGAGAATAAGTTACATAAATTGAAGGCTAATGTTTTCTATAAACGAAAAAGAGAAACTAGAATTCAATGTCAGTCATCTTCTCGAAAGGAAGCTATTGCAATGGAGTTTCAAAAAAATTTAAGTATGCCGAACATTACTACAAATGACGTTTATTATAAAAGACAACTAACCTTAAATCTTTTTAACATCCATGAACTATCTACATCCAATTGCGTTCACTGCATCCAAATCATATTTCTTCTGCTACCCAGAAACTATAGCAAAAAAAGGATCTGACGAAGTTTGTTCATTTCTCCATCACTATATATTTAACATGCTTGATAAAAATACTCGAGAACTAGTGATATTTTGTGATTCCTGCGGTGGGCAAAATAAGAATTATACTGTGTTTCGTTTCATACACTATGTTGTACACTGTGCAAAACGCTTGGATGTGATTAAAATCATATTTCCCATTCGCGGGCACTCATATTTAGAATGTGACAGAAATATGGGTTGCATAAACCAGAAATCACCTTGTGAGAAGCCTGATGAGTGGGTAAAAGTGATTCGTGAAGCTAGACAGAAGCCATGCCCCTTTAATGTGATTGAAGTTGATCAACCGCTTGTCAGAAAATGGACAACCTTTCTATCCCCAATGTATAAGAAGACATGTCCTTTTTTATCTCGACCCATAAGAGAAAGCAGGGTTGAAAAGGATCATCCAAGATTGATTTTTCACAGAGAACATTACAATTCCTCTTGGACGTCATCTATTCTCATGGCACCTAAAAAAAAGTTGAAATCCCATAATGACTCTCATAGTGCTGGTGAGTTTGTACTGCCAGATCAATCCTATGAAGACAGCCTTCCAGTTTCAAAGGCACAATTTATGGATATCCAGGCCCTGTCAAAGTTTTGTGGACCAAAAGCTAAGCAATACTTCTCACTGATAAAATATATTGATAATTAAACAATAAATATTTCATGGACATTGCATATTATTTGCCTGTATTTTCTGACTTCGATCTGTTTTTCTGTGCTAACTCAATAAACATAAGAATGAAAAGGTTTTTTTTACTACACAACAGAAACAAATATATTTTCTTTATAAATAAATATATTTTCCTTCTATTTGAAACTTTATTGTACCTTTTTTCAAGGATCAAAAGATTAATTTAGAAGTATCTCAGTTTATTTGTCTTTGTGACATTGCATGTTTTTCCCATGTGCCTTTCAATTGTAATTAGATATATTTAATTATGTACTGCATTGTGAGCTTGACAAGCACAAGTACCCAAGTTCCGAATAAATTTCATTATTTCAATACCTTTCGTTCTTTCACTAGCTGCATCAACTTCGACGAGAAGCTGAGATGGCAAAGCAACGGAAAAAGCGAAGAGAAAAACATTTATATTATACTAAAATGGATAACCAAGCTGGTCTCTAATTTGCTTTGACCCCATTTTCTTATTGGTGGGGAATGAGAAAATGAATCCGATGTATTCGGCTGGGAGTTTCGATTCAATAGCACCGAGAGCGATCACCTGAAAAGAATAAATATAATTGCAAAATGGATTATTTTCCAATGTCTTTGGCAGATCGTTTTGAGTTGCAGCAGTTATATCATCACATACAATAGTATCAATGTGAAGTTTTAAGATGATGATGTACCTACTTCTGTAGATCATTATTTGCAAATGATAAAAGTATATTAAGGGGCCTTTTACAGTCCACTAGCGCCGCCAATCGAAAAAATGTCATAACTCGTAAATAGAATCAAAAATAGAAAATGTGGTCTATTATTACTGTAGAAAAGGCAATAACGTAATTTTATAACACATTGTCAACACTTGAAATATAGCTGTTTAGCTAAATCGTGCATTTGTAACAAAAACGGCCATTTATGTTTTGAATGCACAATTTAGCTAAACAGCTATATTTCAAGTGTTGATAAGGATGGACGTGGTATTTCTGTTTGTGAATGTCGGGAACTGGATGCACCATCTACATCCAGTTCCCGACATTCACAAACAGAAATACCACGTCCATCGAATAAAATTATAAGAAAACGTTGCATTGGCTGTTAAAAGACTATGGTAGAAGCAGGACATACAGCATCCGAAGCTCTTAATAAAGCAAAGAAAACGGATACTCAATGTCTCCAATGCAATAAAGATTTTTGCCTTTTGTGTTATAATGCTAGTCATTAAAAATATAGCTGTTACAATTATTAGTTCATTCGTTATTTCATCTTTTAATTAAATTCTTTCTATAAAAATTGGTTTCATTTCCAACCTCCTTTGAATGGCAACACTGACGAAATTTCGGTCGGGTTTTGGACATTTCATTGTTCAGTGTAGATCATAAAAACTGGCGCAGTTGGTACGTATTCGATCCGATGAAATGCCTTCTCCGGACCTAAACCGGAAGTGAGGCTCACGTCGCGTATTAACTTAGAGCGAAAGTTGCACAAAACATCCCTAAAAACCATGATCTCTCGCCCTCTCCCCGCCAGTAACCGTCCAGAGTCGAGGTTCGAACCCCACAGGGGATGCCCTCCGGCGCGGGTACTTAGTTTGTAGTTTTGTATTTGCTAGGCGGTTAGAGCCAACGCTCACCCCTACAGTCCGGTGAAGCAGTAAAAGCCGAGAGGCTAACTGCATGCGTCACGTTAAAAAAAAAGTTAGTACGTGCAAACTAAAACAAAGCATTCCATTGATATAGACTCGTGGCCTATTTGTGGTGCATGCACGTGTGCTGATGTCTTCACAGTGGCCCACATGCGGTACATGCACTATGAACGTGTTAAATAGAATAGAATTTATTGGCAGTAAAATCTACAAGGAACAAGTGACTACTTTTTGAAGTTATACTTCTTTTGGCGCGATGGAGAAAAATGATGAGAGTGAATTTTTACGATGCGCGCGCACACCGACACCAAAAATTTAACAGCATGAAGTTAGTTCTAGGTGGTATGAGAGTGAATTTTTACGTAAAAATAACAGCATGAAGTTAGTTCTAGGTGGTATGAAAATGTATGAGAGTGAATTTTTACGTGGTACTAGGTGGTATGAAAATGTATGAGAGTGAATTTTTACGATGCGACATCGTGCGCGCGCATCGTAAAAATAACAGCATGACGTTAGTTCTAGGTGGTATGAAAATTTATAACTATGTTGAAGTTGTATATTAAGAAGTATAACTTCTAACGCGTGTACATAAGTACACACAAGTTTTTTTTTTAATTAACCACTTTGCTAAGCAATTTTAGTAATTTTTTTTTTATGGTAACCAATAGAGAAGAATACATATAAGGTTGTATATCTTCACAAGTAATATAATACTAGTAGGTACCCAGTTATAGTAATTTGGGGCATTATTTATAATTTTGCGTGTCAAATAAAATGGTTTTGTTTTTGGAAATTCTGTAAGTGAGGAAACTCACCTACGGGTGCACATATGGTAAAAATACTTAGGTATCATTTTGCATAATTTTAACTAACTACATATACCTCTAGGTAGGTGCTGGAAGGGCGTCTTTTAGGCGGCAGCTCCTTAGACTTGGGTGGGTTGTTCGTAAGTTCGTATGTCCGGGTTACTATTTCGCGTCCATCAGGAGTCGACACCAACACATCCTTTGCAAAGTACTCTCCCTTATCTACGCCTTCTTGTCTTGAAAATAAACAAATATAGTGCGTGAATTTGCGCAACCCAGATATAACTTACAGGTACGGCTTTTAAGTAAAAATACAGTCAATTAAACGATAGGTTAACCTAGAGGATAATTGGCAGAAATATATGTAAGTAAATATTATATATAAGTATTTTCTCTTTTCTTTGAATACTAGGTATCAACTTTCTATATGTAGGTATGTACATATGTATGTCACAGAGACTTGTGGTTATTAATAAAATTAATCTCGACTTGGCATTTATAAAACATTAGTCTGATAGGCTTAAGTGTCAATCTACCAAAATACCATGCCATTTTAGTTGGTAGTTCTCATCTTATAAATAGGATGGTCTTAGATGATCTCCCACCTTTACTGTTTGACAGTTCGAGCATCGGTATTATCCCGTTTGTAAAAGATCTTGGTGTTCTAATTGATAAAACTTTAAGCTGGTAAAACCAAGTAGCGAGTGTCAGTCAGAGGGTTACAGAAATCTTACGATCTCACTATCGTCTTAGGAATTTTTTGCCTCGGAAAATAAAAGAAACGTTGGTGCAGACTCTAATTTTCCCATTAATCAACTATGCTGATGTTTGCTATTTCGACCTGAATGCAGATCACCTCAATAAACTCAATCGACTTCTGAACAACTGCGTTCGATTCGTTTTCAACCTTCGCACATGTGACCAAGTTTCATCTTTTCGAATTCAACTTCTGTGGTTACCTATTCGTCAACGTCGTTCCTTACGAGCTTTGACCACTCTTTATGCAATTCTTGATTCCCCTTGGTCTTCTTATTTATCATCACACTTTCAGTATCTTTGCTGTAACCATAACAAAAATCTTCGCTCAACTCATAACCGTTTGCTTCAATGTCCTTCTCATCGTTCTGTATTTCTCCACTCTTCGTTTTTTATCCAGTCTTTTCTCCTGTGGAATGCACTTTCTCTGGAAGTCCGGATAGCCAAAAATGGTTTTAGTTTAAAAATAAATTACGAGAACATTTATTGCATGCCCTTAACAATGTGTGAGCTGAATCATTATACCCTTTCGTTATATAGTTATGTATGTATATATATATATATATATATATATATATATATATATATATATCCTTTTTTTTCAATGGTACCATATCTTATTTTTGTTATGCAATATCTATACATAATGCACCTATCTTGTTATCTCTGCACCACCTTGACTGGGAGAAAATGCCTTAGCATTAAGTCCGCCTTTGTACTTATGTGCATAAAGTTTAAATAAATAAATAAGGATAAATAACTATAATTTTAATTTTCAGAAAGATCCAACAATCCTAAATTATTTGTACCTATTATTACAGATACATGTAGTATAGATAGATGTATTATAATATATTCTTTATGTCTATACGGCTATCAGATCCGCAGCAATGTTCTGGTAGGTGCCGAACGCCAGATGTCTCTGTCATCAGTGTCTCTTAAGTGAACTAGTTACATCTATATTCGACATGTGCTTATGGGCACCGGACCCATAAGAACACCTAAATATGTGTCATGAACCTTGTATCAAGCAGATCAGTACCTAATATGAGAAATAAGTTTGTTACAAAACCTAATACAATTTCCTAACCTATTTGTGATTTGCAATAATTAGTATCTATTTTTCTTAAAAATATATGTTCGTTAAGAATCGCAACTGCCTTAGTTATAATTAGCTCTTACTGCTCTTTTTTGTAATATGAAAATGTTCTGCAGGTGACATAGGTAGGTACCGACCGGTAACGATGTCAGCTGCCAAACCTCACAGCAGGCTACCACACGACATAATGCCAAGGAAGTACGCGGAATGTACTAATATGTATAATAGTTTGTTTGTTGCGCTCCCTTACTACAAAATAAAGTCTCGGAAATTTAATATAGGATATTTTTTAATATACTTCAAAGATTTTATTTCCCTAAAAGGTAGCTCTAACCACTTGATACTGTAATAGACTTACTAAAATAAACTATTTGATTTGATACTTCAAAGAACTGACCACCCATCAATTTACATTAATAACGACGTAAAAAGCAAAGCTCAGAGTTTGTTTCTGGCATTCTTCTCCGGGTCGTCCACCTCAGTAGCTAGAGTAAGCAGCAAGTTAGCTGGGTTAGGGTTCTCACCGGCGAGGATCGCGCTGGCCCCTTAACCCTTGATCGGTGATCAGATGCCTGTAGTCAGTGCCAGTGATCGTACCCTCTTTTAGAATACCACCTTTTCACTTCAGCTTGTGCTATGTGGTGACGGTATAGAATATCATCACCCCACCTCATCCCGTGGGATGCGTAGAAATCGTCCCAGAGAATACCAGAGAATGGGCAGCAGCGTTTTTCTGTGAACTATGACCATCAAACTGCGATCGCCAACCCGTTTGCCAAGCGTGGCGATTATGGCATATATGTACCTCCATTCTTTGGGAGGATTTTGTCCTGCAGTGGATTTACTTTGGATGATATGACGATAGGACTTCAGCGGCCCCCTGTGCTATGGCTCGTAACTCATAAGGATGCCCTCAGGTATTATTTGCCGCTTAAGTAAAGGTACCTGGTTGAGAGCCTTTTGCGCTAGCCAACTACTCGGTGTCTTCAATTTTAAGTACTAGAAATAGTATCCAAGTAACTGGTTAATTATTATAGATTTTTTAAAAATGTGAAAAAACAGACCGCAATGACCGACTAGTTATTTTTTTTACTTTCAAATTGTAATTGGCTATATTTAATTATGTACCTACTGCATTGTGAGCTTGACGAGCACAAGTACCCAAGTTCCGAATAAGTTTCATTATTTCGATACCTTTCGTTCTTTCACTAGCTGCATCAACTTCGACGAGAAGCTGAGCTGACTCAAAAAGCAACGGAAAAAGGCAAAGAGGACGAAGAATAAATTCACAGATTAACATTTATTATACTAAAATGGATAACCAAGCTGGTCTCTAATTTGCTTTATCCCCATTTTCTTATTGGTGGGGAATGAGAAAATGAATCCGATGTATTTGGCTGGGAGTTTTGATTCAATAGCACCGAGAGCGATCACCTGAAAAAAATAAATATAATTGCAAAACGTATTATTTTCTCATTTTTTAGGCAGATAGTTTTGTGTTGCTACAGTTATATCATTACATATGTATAATAGGAGCAATATACTAGTGACCAGTACAAATTTATCCCTACTACAAATTTTTCGCGTCAAATAAAATAGTTTTGTTTGTTTTTTTATCTCTTTGGAAATCCTGTAAGTGAGGAAACTTACGGGTGCACATATGGTATAAATTCTTATCATTTTGCATAATTTTAACTAACTACGTACCATTAGGTAGGTGTTGGAAGGTCGTCTTTCAGGCGGAAGCTCCTTCGTTTTGGGTGGATTGTTCGTAAGTTCGTATGTCCGAGCTTCTATTTCTCGTCCATCAGGAGTCGTCACCAACACATCCTTTGCGAAGTACCATCCCTTATCTACGCCTTCTTGTCTTGAAAATAAACAAATATAGTGCGTGAATACATATAAACGTGATAGAAAATGAACGTAACACACAGAATTAACTATTTATTGTATTAGGTAGAAGTACTCTTTCACTAGCTTTTTAAAATTGTGAAAGGATTGTGCTCGCCTTATCGGTACAGGCAAATTATTCCAAAGACTCACAGCATGGACTATAAATAATTGTCTGTAGAAGTTTTAAGTAACAGGAACCTTTTTATGTCATTGTTGGGGCTAGTCCCTCCCTCTTACCCATCACTGCACGTGCAGTAAGCCAGGATTAACAGTGGCACACAATGAAATTATACTGAGCGGTGAGTCTGCGGCATGTCGCGGGGAATCGCTTTAACTATGTTGGAATCCGCATCGAATTTAATCAGAAAGAAACTAGGAGGTATTAGAAAATGAATAGTTCCACTTCCCCGCAGAGAAAAACGGGGACAGAAGGATATAACGAGGCTGAAGCCTAATAAAACGAGAGAATTGAAACGAGAGAAGCCTGCTGCAAAAGCACCGAGGATTAATTTTAAGGGTGCTGAGTGAGCTGTTATATTTGATTCGCTTAAACGCTCGGAAGTTGTTCCTTGTTGCTACAATATCCGTATAATAAACTACTCCAGATAATGATACAAGCTATTTGAAATAACATCACGCACATTTTGCCAGAGATCCCAAAGTATGTGGTGGGCAGTTTGTTCATTTATGCTGTAGGAAGTTCAGCAAAGACAGATTGGTGCAAAACACACAATTGATGGAAAAATTGTGTAAGTACCTAAGTATATAAGTATTATCTCTTCTCTTTGAATACAAGTTATCAACCGTCTATATGTAGGGTATGTATGTCACAGAGTTAATGCAGAAGTTAAGCTTCTTAATACTTAGTTAGTGACCTGACCGCTTTCCGGTCGTGTCGCTAGTCGTCCCATCGGATCGTGAGAGTGATGGAATAGAAAGTGCCCCTGTGTTTGCGCACACACTTGTGCACTATAAGATGTCCTGCGCAATTGGCTAATCTCCATTGAGAATAGCCGCCGTGGCCGAAATTCGGCCGGGAAGACATCACTTAGGTAGTTTATTTCGGTATGAGGGTTATACCTTACTAGCTGTGCCCCGCGGTTTTACCTGCGTTAAACTTTATAAATTATGACAGCTGCTCCCTCGTAGATGATAGCGTGATAATATGTAGCCTATATGTTGACCCGACCTCTTAGTAATATTCATGCAAAATTTGAAGTAAATCCATGCAGTACTTTTTGAATTTAGCCTGGACATACATACAGACAAACAGACAAAAATTCTAAAAACTATATTTTTGCTTCGATATCGATTGAAGATCACGCCCCAAATATCCTTTTTTTAAATATTCAATGTACAGTTTTGACTTTCCTACTGCGAGAGTGAGAGAGCGTATTCCTATTCTGTGTAATTCTACTTGCTAAGATGTGTGTGTACCTGGCTGGTTGTGTTACTGTTAAAAAATAACGAAATTAATAGGTAAAATATATAGAACCGATTTCAACATTTCTGTATGCCACCCTGTATTTCTGTATCATCAAATAACGTTATATAAAATGTAATAAAAGTTTTTCTCCTCTATTATACATTACCAAAAACCACAGATACTTGCCGCTTTGCATTGGAAAAAAGCTGAACCATGGTTATTACTTTGGTACGTAACAAACACGTGACAGGACTGCATGCCAACAGTATTTTAATTTCATCAATCGATTTGAGTTTAGTTCTAGTTTTGTGATTGTATATAGTATATTTACAATCACAAAACAATACAATACAAATTGAAAATGCCAAATGATAGTAGGTACCTATTGAAAATATGGTTTACCAGGGTTTTTAAGTGAAACAGTTTTTACATCATCTTCATTTTTGATGGGAAACATCTATCGCCGCACGTAAAACAGATTTCTGGCGTGGCGACGCATGCCGTGGCGCATGCGCAATCGACTTTTTATTTTATCATTATGACATATTTAGTTCCTATAACAATATGTTCTTTTCTGCATATTACTTTTACAAAATAATGTCGATGTTTCACATCTGCCAGGCGTCCCGTGACGGCTCACATTTTTTTTTGTCTATCTATCGCATGTTGCAATATGGCGGCAAATTTGGCGGAGCTCATGGCTGGCATTAGCTGACCGTGTACCATTGACATTCTCACTCATCAGTGCAAGTGCGCCACGGTATTTGCGTTTTGATCATTAATGTTGTTGTTCACTTGATCTTATTGGACAACGATATAGCTTTAAGATATCCTTAAAATGAATTGTACAAATTTAAATGCGGGGGGTTAATCCACGAACTACGGGGTATCCGGCCCCATGTGCGTTAACTGCTCCGCCACCACACCGTGGTTCTCAAACTAAAATAATTCATACAATCCATTCAATATTTCAACGCAATTAAGATGCTTTTAACGCCATCTTACCGAAAACTACACGGCTAACAATGGCTGGAATGCCAATACTTAGATCGGACAGATCCGATTCAGATGGTGTTTTCAGTTTAGCATGAAATAATAGTTAATGTGGTGTGACTTTGAGAGACAGAATTCGAAATACTGATCAAAGAGAGCGCTGTGGTGTGAAAGAGGATGTAGTCACAAAGATTGAAAAAGGTATGCTAAGATGGTTTGGCCATTTAGAAAGGATGAATGAATGAAGATTGACAAAAGAAGTATACCTGGCCTGTGTGAATGGGACATTCGGAAGGGGAAGACTTCGTCGAATATTCTCTGACCAAATCGGATCTGGATTCTCAAGAAAGGGTACGTCAGAAGTACCTTCTCGAAACCGGCGAGCATGTATGAAGAATATAATGACAGTAATCGAGGCAAAAGAGGTGTGCAAAGATCGTGACAAATGGAAATCCGTTTTCTCTGCTTACCCCTCTAGGAAACAGGCGTGATTCTACGTATTTATGTATAGTTAACTATAAAAACTATGATTCAAGAAGTATTTTAACGATACAGCTAGCGAGTCCAATAGTCAACGAGGAAATAACCAGAGTAATGCGTAAATATCTGACAAAGTTTCACTTGCATCGTGGTTTCATAAAACCACACAATGTTTTTTATCGCTTTTTTAGTAGTTTACGCGGTATAGGTATAGTTACCGCGGCGCACTGTCGCGCGACAGTCGCTCTTACGTCTATATGTTAACGGGTTATTGATAATGAATATGAGAATGTGTGTAATGAATTAGACCAAATACGTCTAATTCAGTAATATATTATTATGTGATAAGCTAAGTAAATAAGTAAGTAAGTAAACTAGATTAATTTCTTAGACTAGGCTATCCTAGTCTAGGAAATTACTAACTAGTTTTCTCTATTGCGAGCGTCGGTTGATCACTCGTGTTTACTTTTGCCCCCTATCCACTTATTTTTAACTAACTAAACTATTATAACATTTTACTCGATGGAAAAATCGAAGAAGCTACCTATTAACAAAAAAGCAAAATACGTAAAAGCAGGTATATTAAAAAAAAATTGTCTGACCTTTCGGATTTTCCAGATTATTTAAAACATGTTCTGCATCTCTGTGTATTGGCGATTTCAAGCAACTAACCTTTGCAGCAGCACAATATACTTAGTCTATAATTACTCTTTGCCATATTGAGTAATCTTGTATTTAAGAATTGATATTTGACGGAACTCACTCGATTAGTAACAAATATCCATTATAATAAGTACACTTAGAAAACCATCACACCGTTTATTAGATACTCGCGTTCCGACCGGTTTATACGAAATTTTCATAGAATACTGTTAACTAACATTACCATGGCTAAACATATCCTCTTTAATAATTTCAGGATTCCTTTTCTAAAACTGACGTTATTAATTAAGAAAAAAAATACTGTATTTTATGTATATGACATTACGCCAATTTGACACTATTCATCACTAATATTCGTCATTGAACGTTTTAAGATTGTGATTACGATGTCTAATAAGATAATTAAAAGTTTGGGAGGAGTCTTGCGACCAGCTCTATTGGGCAACATCACAGTAAAGAGAAATTTCGCTCAAGTGGGTCATATAATCTGCACCCCTCCAAGAGTTAGATGCTCCGTGGCAGTAAGTACTTACCCACCTTTCCATTGTTTCGGAGTTTACGGGCCTGTGCATGTAAACTACAACTAACGTTTTAGTTTTGCCAGCTGGATAATTTCGTAGGTGCTCCAATGTGCCAGTTTTGTCCGGTGCTAATGGCTAACTAAAACCCTATACCCTTATTTAATCTTAGAACTCAATTCAGCATTTGCTTAGCCTCACAATTGAGGAGCTAATTAACCAAGGTCTCACTATTTTAATTGGTTAATCAAATTCAAGCCTGACAAGTTGATTGATTTAAAATACCTAAGCACAGCTCGTGAACTTATTTCATTAATACGGGTTCTAAAATGAGCACAACGGACCGGATGTTATCTAGTTGTTTTAAGAAAATTGTCTGAACTCGACAACTGAAGCTATTTTTACTCTGATATTTGTTGATATTTGTCATTTTCATCCGAACAAAATATTTTCACGGCCGGACAAAGGGCTCCCAAAAGATCTACACAATTGCCGATCAAACCCTAGCCGCTTCCAGCGACCTTCACTGGATCAGGTTCACGTTTTGGGGGCCCACGCTGCGTCCTCCGGTTCATTATCACCACTCGAGAACCTCTGTCCTGTCGAGAACTAACAAAGATCGGGGCTATATATGAAATGGCGTGGAATTATTCTTATAAATAAATAATTACTGAAATTTGCTAAAGAACTTGCTGAAGACTAGCCTATTTGTCTAGCGGGGATCCCATGAGTTGGGTCCCATTCTCTTTCACAAATCATTGTGTGATGAGCACGATTATTTACTATTCTATTCTTCTTATTGGGTGTAATTTATCTATAATGTATGTATTTCGAGATATATAAGTAAGTTTATCAGTTGTCTCATTGCCATAGTACAGGCTCTGCCTAGTGTTGGATCCGATGGCAGTGTGTCAGTTGTTCCAAGATATTTATTTCTAATTTATATTTGCCAAAGTTCTGTTCACAACAAATTATTAGTTATAAAACAATAATAACATGCTATTTCTTATGTTTAACAGGAAAAGTGTTTGCACGTAGTTTTCATGCTGGCGGTATGGTTCGGTCCAGTTGCGTATTTTCATTCTCAGCTGAAGGTTTGGAGACGTGAATATATTGACTCTTAAAACTTTAAGATGATTAATAAATTGATCTGATTACATTCACAACATAGTTTTAATTTTAACGTTTCTTTAAAAATACCTAAATATTCACTCAATTGAGTTCCATAGCAATATGGTAATTAGGAACTTTTATTGTAGATGAATGATATATACTTACCTACTATTCGAAGAACTTCTCATAAAAAAAATCGTTACACCTCTGAAGTTTGGTTTTGTATGAGTTTTATGTATTTTTATAATAATAAAAGGCAAAAGTACTAGTTAATTACTGAGATCATAAGGTTTCGTATAACGAATAATAATGATTCAAATTTAAATTAAATTTTTTAGCTGTTGTATTTTGTTCAAAAGATATGTTTTACCTTTAAGGAAGAATTTGTAATGTAAATGTTAGAAACACAGACATCAAACTAAAGCCAGCAGTATAAGCCCTGGCATTGTTCTGCATAACAAACAATCCCGCGCTTATTAAATGTTCGTAGGGTACATGACTTTAGACCTTAACCTGACTAAAACTAACCGTATATAATACGTACGGTACGTAAAATTTGTTTAATATTATAGGAAAAAATAGAACAGGGTTTTAAACTAACATTCTTTTTTTCATATTTCCACCAAGAATAACCCAAAACAATAACACATACTTAATCGAAGTCTCCTCGGTCCGTTGTATGTCAGTTCTCAAGCTGCCACCAATTACCGTGACAGACTCTTGTATATCACGGGTTTCCGACTCATACGACAATTTTTGGATGATCTCCCTTGGCTGCTTACAAGAAACCACTTTTCCCTCCTCACTCGAACCATTCACGTTGCTCATAGAACGGTAAAATACCTATGCTGTGTTACCTTGCTGGGTTACAAGGAGTGGTTATGAGAACATCCACATTTACAGATTTGCGTCTCCTAGTCTTGACTGATGATATAATACGAAAGGTTCGTACTATTTTGCAACTAATTTCGTTCTGATTTTTTAAGTAAAACCGAGACTTACCTGAACTTTAAACTTGGTAGCTAAATTGATTTTTATGTACTTAACCCGCTCACCACACATACTTACTGTTCCTAGATGAACTGTGGTGAGCTCACTCTAGAAGCGAAAAAGTTACACCTTAATGCAATTACCTGCAGTGTATGCTATAAGGTGAGCTTTCCCTGTCGTGTTGCTCACCGCACTGCTGCAGTATGTTTCATCTGTAAATGAGATCTTCAAACCTTGTGAAGTGTAATTACTTGTCTAAATTCGCCATCTGGCTGCAGTCGAGGATCCACACAGTTCCCCAAACGCATTCATCAGGATCCTCTACGATGGTGGCTACGGCACCTTGCCATGCGGCTACTTGCATATCGAAGTCCAGCCTGTGACCCTGAGAAATATAACCACCACTTCGAAACAAATCACCTTTTCAAAAATAAAATGCTGTATAAAACAAAAAGACATCGCCTGCGCAAATTTCTTTTTTATATTCAATGGGTTTTTGCACTTGACTACAATCTCACCTGATGAGCGAAGCTGTGGTTAGAAGTAGACCGCGAGTAACCGGCATGAGACCTATTTGCTCTAGCCCATAATAAACCCATGTTGTATGTGTGTGGGAACACATTGTTTGAGAGGACATTCCACAGCTTCGCCTTGTATATTACGAAAGAGGAATACATTTTGTACGGTAAGTAGAAATTTCCACAAGGGAGCGATCATGGAGTTCTTGAAAGCAATTTCTGGGAAGCACGGTTGAACGATAGCATGCAACCTGATGGCAATGTAGGTACTATGCTTTGCATGTCTAATCGTTAGTGTAAATTATTCTGCGATCATGTCTGTCTAAAGAGTGAAGCTTATAATTTTCTCATATATTTGTTTTCCTTAGCCTTCTAAAGGCGGATTAGATAGAATTATATTGTTGCAGCTCAGAAGGCAACACATTGATGATGTAATTGATAATACCTTTTTCCTTTCTATATATTGTAAATGTAAACCACGTATGCAAATGTATAAAATTCGTAATGTGATTTATTTAATGCAATACTTAAATCTTCATTGTTATTAGTGTAACTTAGGTAGGTAACTATAATTATTATTCCAGGTCACATTTTTAATTGTAGAAATTATTACAAAATCAATCTCCTAAAATGTTACTATTTTAGGAGATTTTTAGTTTGATAGGCATTTTGATAATTAAAGTTTAATAATTTGCCCATCATTTTATGTGTTTTATTGAGATATACCGTTTCTCTTTCAATTTATTATCAAAAAATAAACTAGTGTTCCAAATATGCTTCAGTTCATCTAGTTAATAAGTATCACAACTGTTGTCAAACATTTTCGTAGCTGCTCTACAACTGTACAAAAGTCCCAATGGATTAAATATTAACTTAGACTTACCTCAAGTTTGGCAGTACTCTCGAAGACAGCAGACGGGTTGTTGATGTGCAATCTCTTTTCTAACAAATTACTCCCGTACGCATAATAATAAAACGTTGAATTTTTATTTTCTTTTTTTATTCTACAGAATACTGTTAAGTACATAGAAAATATCAATAAAAATACTAAATAAAATTTCTGTGCGTGCATTTTAGAGTACCTAGTAACTATGCTCGTAACTAAAATAAATTTTATGTAGCCACCACTGGTAGCCACTCGTACTTTTTAAATCTGACGTTAGTTCTTATACTACATAGAGAGTAAGGGACAGCTTATTGAAAATTTACATCTCGGTCCAGTATAAGCTTTTGTACCAAATATCTCTAATAACAGCCGTATTCCTCATAACCATGTTTAATTCCTAAACCTAAACAAAATCGGTCTATTTCTTATACCAGTATGTTGGATTAATCAAATAAACAAAGACACATATGTAATCATTATAAATTGACTGGCCTGTTTGTGATCGTGGCTGCTAGGTTAGAGGTCGTGGGTTCGATCCCCATCTAGGACAACTAGGACCTTATAGGTTATGCGTTTGGGTGTAAACATCTATAATATCTATAATATGTATATTGCTTTAGTAATATATAAGTATTTTTATTATGATGCTCGGAGTACACACATACTCGTAATTTGGCAGACGGGGTGGCGATCGCAGTATGATGGTCATAATAAGCAGAGAGACGCTATTGCCCGTTCTCTGGTGGATATTCCCCCGGGACGAATTCTGCTCCCCCGACGCGATGAGATGGGATGGTGATATTCGTCGCCGTCAGCCACACAGTGACAGTTATTTAGTACCTTATTTTAATGGAGTAGACATTTTCTAGTAAAGCTATTTAATTTGATGAATACTAATCAAATACCTTGTGAGTTTTTGTAATTAGCGTTCCGGGCGGGACGTTGAACTAGTTTCGTCCAAGTCAAAGGGCAGGCCTTTTCACATAAAGTTTAAACGAAAAAGATGTTGTGTTATTTTAATTTGTAATATTGTGAATAAGCTGTCACTTCCGCGGTAAGCTGTAGCTAACACTGTGTTTAACAACAAGCCAGAGACAAAATTATTGCTTATGTACTGATTGATAATAAAAGAGTTTTACTACAAGAACGAATTGCTCGACTGCCACAGCAGATGCTCCCAAGTATTACGTATTGCTATTTACATAACATGCCACTCGAGAACCGGTGAAGTAAATTGGATATTATAATTTAAGCACTGAAAATATGACACTTGGTCGGTTACTCAGTAAAAATACTGTTTCTTTAAATACTGTAATTGTAACAAGCCTAGTACAACTGTAATTACTATGGTTTGAGTGGCTGATGGAGGGGCTAGATCATGCATTAATATTTTGATCTAAATGCACGGTCAAGTCTAACAGTTACTTTCAACCAACTAGTATTCATCAAGCAAGACTTTTCAGTACCATGTGTATATTTTCGAGCGAGTAATCCTGGTTCGCCTGTCGGCGTAACGCAAATTGACTCCTTCCCGACGGTCAGTTCGGGTTTTTAGGCAGAAATTTCCATGTTCACCAGGTCACTTCATCGTTCAGCACACCCTCGTCATATCATCGCGAGCAGGGATTCTACAAGGGACGATTCTTTCCTGTTCTAGTCATCGCAATCTCTAAGAAGGCCTATTAGATGCTCTTGGCAGACAAACTCATTACGTTAATCCGCCGCAAGTTGTGGCTGTTTAGAAATTGGAGAATAGATGTGAACCCCACGAAAAATCTTGTTCATTAATAAATTTAACTAGTCCAAATGTTTACCGTATTCATCCTTCAAGAGAGGAAAGCCAAATAATTGTTTACGGTCCTTGAGGAAAGTTAAACTTCGGCACCGCATTTTCTCTTATTCGACTTCACTACCTCCTGAATGAGCATAGTAAAATGCCGGCGTGCATTCGACCGATTAGGACCTACATTAGTCCGTTATTCACCGCACGCTCCTTTTCAACGTTTTTAAACAACATTCTCTTCCAAACATTGGATGAAGCAAGTGTCTTATGCTTTCTTTTTAAGTTCCTTGGTGGCTGCGGCGGTCAAACGCATCACGATAGTCCTTTCCCGTAAGCACTTTCGTTATAGCAACGACCTAAACGATCTTGGTCATCGTACTATCGGCTTATACATAGGAAATCGACGCCATAAGAAACTATTCTAGCACTGTAAAATAATTCTACATATCATATTTATCATATACGACTGAGACAGCGACACGGCCACCATGGCACTCGACGCACCTTAGTTTCGCGTATTTGTATGTACCTATAAATCTACTTCTCTCACTCGTTTACCTATCTGTGACTACCCTGAGTCGAGGTTTATACCACAGAATAATAAGTAATTGTACACTGAAGCGTGTTGTAGTTTAATTTTGCTAGAACTGGCTTAAACCCTCACAAGTAGTAATACAAGGGTCCTATGTAAACTATAAACCTTAATCGCTTGCTGCGTTTACATTATTTATACAAAAAACTTCACTACAAATCTTTTGGGGTCGCCTTTGTCCAGCAGTGGTCGTTATTAAGCTGACACGACGACGATGAATCAAAAATAGACAAACATAAAATTCCACATTTCGTTTAAAAATGAATGTATGATATTTGTTTCCGTTATGCAGTCCTTTACATGATTCTGTAAACGTCAATTTTAGTAAGTACCTATAAGAACTAGGTGTTACAATAACATATTTTATTCAGTTTAAGAACATGTAAGCAGGCATTTGATAAGACTGTGTGATTCGAATCAATTTTATAACAAGATTGTCATGCACATTGTAAATGTCAAATATTTTAATGCAAAACAACTAGTAGATATAATAATATACCTAACTATGTTGGTTCCACCCAGTCGTTTAAATAGTAGTCTCAGATATCTTTGGAAGGACGGAATCCAGAAAGGTGTAAGTGCTCTTATAGCAGACGAGACTTGAGTGAAGAGGCGCAATAGAGAAAAACGTGGCGGGTATTTACACCGAAGGCTAAGATCCTCATGTTTCGCTGAACTAGTAAAGTACAGATTTAGTGTAGTTTTTGTAAAAAATACCTTTAGAGGTATTATTTTCTGGCATACCGGACATTTACCAGGAAAGATCAACATTGTTACAAAAAAATAAAAAGGAACCTATAACCAAATGGAAATTGAAAAGATTATAGTTATTTATTTTATTATTATATTTGACGGGCCTGTTGGCGTGGTTGGCAAATGCTTGTTTTTCACGCCGGAGGTCGTGGGTTCGATTCCCACCCAGGACAGATAATTGTGTGCATGAACATGTCTGTTTCTCCTGAGTCTGGGTGTAATTATCTATATTAGTATGTATTTACAAAATAAAAATAGTATATCAGTTCCATAGTACAACAAGGTCTGCTTAGTTTGGGATTATATGGCCGTGTGTAAATAATTTCCCAGGATATTATTATTTTAAGGACGTTTATTATTATTTTAATGTTATTAAAAATATATCTAATCTACAGCTTATCTCATAGAGTCGATAACTCGCGTGCGTAAGCTAAACAGTCGCGCTAATATGATTCCATACCCGAGCGCAATGTGATTTAAGAACTTCTAGATTCTTTCGTTTATTGATTCAAGCCTTGAACCACTGGATGGATGCTCCACAGATTTTCAATCGGGTTCATATGCTGACCGAGCAGGACATTGAAAGAAATGTATGACGTTATAAGTCGCGTTGAATGTAGAACCACGCTACAGTAGCCCGGGTTGTGTATGTCTGTGCATTATCCTGAACATAATAAATTTCTGGGAATTATGAAATTAGCATCACCTCTTCCAAAATATACATAGACTCACGCCTGTTTTTTTTATATCAGAGGGCGACAAACGTACAAGTGGGTCACCTGATGGTAAGTGATCACCGCCGCCCATGGCCACTCGCAACACCAGAGGTGTCGCGAGTGCGTCGGTGGCCTTTAAAAGTCAGCAAACAAGTGTTGCTGACCCTTCCTTCCACCCCGATGAGCTCTGGCGACCTTTCTCATACGAAGAAACTCAATATTAAAATTATTAATGTTATTATTAAGGAATGTCTACAGTAAGGTGGAGGTACTTTCCCAGTCGGGCTGCTCTTCGAGCGAATGAACGCTGTGCCCAACCTCTCTAATATTTCCCAGAGGGGTAGTCAGGGACAACGGACTTCCCTTTGTTATGATTCTTGCACACCTCTTTCACCATTATATTCCAATTTATTATCTTCCAAAAACGTCACGATTATTTCCAGTCCTACTTTATAATGACACAGTCACATGTCAGTTCTCGGATATCGTTGTCAGTTGTCAGTAGCTAGTTAAGTGTATTACCTATGATCGTTGTGGCCCATCCATCCCATAAGATGACTGTTATTCGATTTAGTTTCGAGATTAATTATATAAGTAAGTATAAGGCTCGAATATCAGCACAAGGCTGCCCGACGTTATTTCGTGCAACAATAATAATAATGTTTTATTATTTCGTCACAATATTACAGAATACATTGTATATGGTGTATTAGTTACTAGCTGTCCCCCGGTTTTACCCGCGTTATATCACAGCTCCTCCCACGTAGGTGATACCATGATAATATGTAGCCTATATGTTGACCCGACCTCTTAGTAATATTCATGCAAAATTTGAAGTAAATCCTTGCAGTACTTTTTGAGTTTAGCCCGGACATACATACAAACAAACAGACACACAGACAAAATTTCTAAAAACTATATTTTTGGCTTTGATGTCGACTGCAAATCACGCGCAAAGTATCCTTTTAAAAAAATATTCAATGTACAGTTTTGACTTTCCTACGATTTTATTATATGTACCTATAGATAAGTCACAATTCTAATATTGTGGGAGACTGGTGCCTAAACTAGGCTCAAGGCCTGTATTTCAAGACACCAGCCTTACAATATCTTGATTTTAGTTGCTAGTTTACGGACGAAAACCTTTTGCGTGCATTAAAGCATTCCAGACTTTAATGCACGCAGTGTGTTAAAGTGATTCTTAATCATATTGAACTGTTCTACATTTGTAGACCACAACCATATGAAACTTAGGTAAAATAGGTAAACCTCACTATTTTCGCGCATTATAACATAGCTCGAGAACACTCAGCAACAACATGAGATGGTTGGTCTATCTTGAAACGAAGGGGAACCTGAGCGGGATAATATGATTACTTTAAGCGTAAATTGTGAGATGCCTATAACGGTGCAAATCACCAAAAATAAGATTATTTAAGATTAAGTGTTGCGGCATTGTAAGCGTCCATAGGTGATAATCATTTACTATTTACTACTTTGATAACTTATTTCTATCCTATTAATATTATAAATGCGAAAGTTTGTGTGTATACATGTATGGATGTTTGTTACTTCACGCCGCAACTACCGAACAGATTTTGATGATTTCCGAATATATCCGAATAACACCTATTAAATAATTTATAAAGTTTATCGCGGGTAAAACCGCGGGGCACAGCTAGTATAAAATAATTTTATTTTATAGTTTAAATAAGATTAATAGGCTCAATTAAATATCTTACCGTCTTTATTTTCCAAAATGCAGTAATACTTACTGCAAGCACAACATTCAAAAGACAATACTGTCTGTTGTGGAGCGGGCGCTCTCGCGACGGGCGCGGGTGTTTGTCGCCGATACTAACACGATTACGTCCAATCAGCAGCCACGCCGCCCTAATTGGGCGCTCCCGATGCGAGGGCGGGCTTTTTTAACAGCTTACGCAAACACGCTCACTCCGGCTCGAACCCGCCGGGCTCACTGCACACTGCGACCTGTTTGTCTACGAACGAATTTACGATATTCAAAGGAGAAACGCATGGAGTGAACTGCAGAAAGTGCATTTATAGAGTATTGACTCGTCCAATATGTCAAATTTGTACCAAGTTAACGTGGTTCGTGGACTTGATTCCTACCTGCAAATAGATTGATATTTACCACTTACTTTAAAGATGCCTGAGAATTTACTAAATAATTAAAGATATCTAGCGGCCCGGTACGTGCTTCGCTACGTATAAGGCATAGTAATAAAAAAAATGATTATTAAGTTCATTTATTCAAACAAAAAGATATTTTAAATTGATTTTGATTTTACACTTTTTCAAGACTTTTTTTAAATCTACGTACAAACCTTCCCTGGACTTCCACGGACAATTCAAGACCAAAATTAGCCAAATCGGTAAAGGCGTTGTTGAGTTATAACATTACAACGAAAATGGGCATTGATTTTTATATATATAGATAATCTCCTCCTAGTCGAATTTAGGCTACAACGGTCAGTCGCAATGGAGACTAGCCATCTGCAACTGTGAGCGTAAACACAGGCGCTTTCTATCCTATCAGACGGAAGGGTCGACTATATAAAGACGTGACCGGAAAGAGGTCAAGTACAGGACCGATTTGCTCTCCGAGGGTGTACTACCTACCAACTCCCATACGTGAATTTTTTTTACAGAAAAATATCATAATAACATTTTGGCCCGACTCTAGAGCTGAATACAAAACCTCATCATCTGCAGTTGAACACGCTATACTGCTAGACCAATGAGGCTGTCATACTGGTTTTAGATATAAATATTTTTTTCTCATGGAGGGCACATGCATCACCCGTAAGGATGTTAGGAAGGGCACTAGTATTGGTTTGTACAATCCTTAGGCCTCCAATAACGGCATAGCGCCTTACCTGAATCAGGAATCTGGAATCATCAGGAATGTATGATTGTCCAGTTGGGTTAAGATTTATGCTTAAAATCTGAGTATATGCAGCTGTGATACGCGGACAGATGGATTGACTCGACTTGACGATCTTATTCAAACAAACTAAATCCCTTTTTCCATAATATTTTTTAGTACCTATATCTCATCATTAGCCTGATATCTTCAACTGCATAGGCCTCCCCCAAAGGGGAGGGGTTTGCCGTAGTCACTGCGCTCGGCATGCAGGTTGGCGACCGCAATTAGGTGGTAGCTATAGTGCACAGGTGGCGCTGCTGCCCGACTACCTGGTGTATCCCTTAGTCGCCTTTTACTACCCCCACGGGATGATATGGAGTGGCCTTTTCATTCTATCTGGGCCGAATACCACACGGCCAGATTTAGAATATTGCGGTCTATTAACTGAAACCCTGTTACTTTACTTTAACATTCCTCGGACATTATTTACACACGGACATCTGATCCCAAACTAAGCAGAGCTACTATGGAAACCAGATAACTGATACATTACATTTACTACTTTTCTTTTGTAAATACATACTTATATAGATAAATACACCAAGACTCAGGACAAACAGACATGTTCATGTAAACAAATGTCTGTCCTGGTGGGAATTAAACCCACGACCTCCGGCGTGAAAAGCAAGCATTTGCCACCCACGCCAACAGGCCCGTGTATATTAACAATGTAGAAATATTGTTTTGTTACTGTTGTAAATTATGAGGACACAGAAAACTTACTATGTATAACCCAATGAATTGTAAAAATATGTAAAGGAAAAAGAGTGCCATCTTACATTTTTAGAATTAATATTAAGTAAGTATATTAAATTTTAATTAGTGTTTAAATTTTTCAAATAGTAAGTGCAAATCTGTAAATAATACATAATTATATATCATAGGGAATGGTGCTGATAACCGAGATACAGGCTCTGCCTAGTTCGGTTACAGATGCCTAATTTATTTGTATGTTATAAAATATTTTAGCTAAACATAAGTATAATAACTTTCTAACTCCTCCTTTTTTCTGTTTCTGATTAAATTCGTTGCGGGATCCAAGACAGTTAAAGCGATTCCCCGGGACATGCCTGAGCTTCACCGCTCAGTGTCATTTCATTGTGTGCCACTGTTGATCCTGGCTTACAGGAGTTGCAGTGGTGGGTAAGAGGGAGGGACTAGTCCCGTAAACATAAGTATTTTAAACTAGAATTAAGTTTTTTGGAAATAAATTATTATTATTATTATTGTTCTTTTGACTTTATAGTAAAGATAATTGTTGTTAAGTTAAATATAGTATTGTATTCTATAGCTGATTCAATCATCACAGCTAGGGTTGTCATCAATCAGCCACAAACGTGGAAATAATATCGCCGTTGGGGTGCACTTCGGGCTACCCCTGATTTATGAGAGATGTTAAATTACAAACTCATCTGTATCATTGTTTGGTGGTAGTCGCTTAGAGATATTTCGAATTGAAAACTTCATTTCATATAATTATTTTTAGTTAGTATTTGTAATGTTTCATAATGGATGAAGTGATCATACCCTCTTTGAGAATTCCTTCTGGTTAATTTGGTGCCTCCGTGACATGTGGCCCAAACCCCATAAGGGTGCCAACAGGTATTTATCACTTAAGTTATGCTATTGGTTGAGAGCTTCCTGCGTTCGCCAACTTTAGTATACCTAATAGTACTACCTAAATTAAAAAATAGTAGCTAAGTTACTTGTTATTCATTTAAGGATTTCTTAATATGTTATGTAATAAAACAGACCGCACGGACAGACTAGTCCCAATATTTTTGTTGCTTTAACATTTTACATTACTATATTTATATACTCCATTGTGAACTTGACACATACAAGTGTATGTTAACGCTCAAGTGCTGAAAAAAATTCATTATTTAATTTGATAAATATGTTAACTTGAACGTCAGAAAATATTACAGTTACACATAACTAGATAGATACACATTATTGCACACCAAAACATGTTATAAAGTAAGAAAAATTACATGTACAATAAACTATACATACATACTGCGCAAATGCAAAGTACTACGTTAATACGATATTTAGTACCCCGTTAATACGTAGTACTACGTCGTCGGTACTGAAATGCGATATAATAATAAACGGCATACATATCATAGATGCCGACGATAGACGAACTCTGTGCCCGACCAATATAAGCCGTCTGGTCCAGGTTTTGTGCCCGGGAGGTTGCTGTATCAAACGGTTTTTGTGTGTAGTTAAATATTCGTTTCGGTTGTGATTGGTAGAGAGATTACATTGAATCAGAATATACAAGGCGTAACACAAATACTGCACTTAACTTAAGGAGCTTAATTTTCCTACGAATCTGAAGAAAGTGCATCTGCATAAAAATATAGATTAACTTCCCATACTTGATGATCAGCTGCTGGCTGCTGCACGTCGTACAGGGCGCAAAAAAATTGTATTAACCGGTTTACTTTAATTTATTCAGTTCCATGGATAGACAGCGCTCTTTAAATTTCCTCCAATATTTATGTTACAACTATCAACAAATAAATTCGTCATCGATTACTGAATATGTAGCTTAAAATGTGTAAAAAATAGCTATAATAATAACAGGTACTGTTAAATCTAAATCGAAGTAGTAGAAGTAGGAAACATAATTATGGAAAAAACATCATTCAAACACTCCCTGATCGTACCTACCTGTTTCGCATCTAGTAAGTAACACTTACTAGATCCCTACATCTTGTAGTTAGTACATACGGCTACATATATAAACTTCTAATATAAGCTGACCTATCATTGCATGGAAATCCTAGACAATGCGAGATCAGCTTATACTGGAAATGTATAGCTTGATGTGATGTGTGTACGGTATGTATCACAGAGTACATCCATTTAAGTTGAGATTACCACATCATTAGTCGGGTAATGATAATTATTCATACTTATTTATAGCCCTATAATTTTGTGTACAATTTGTATAGCCAAAACAATGATCACATTTTAGGAATTAAGTACATAAACTCACATACGTGACTTTATGTACTTAATTCTTTGAATGTTGAATTTTTGTTTTTCCGACAATTTCATGTCCGAACATGATTTTGTGTAACGTGAACTGTACGAAGCAAAATTGGTACATGGTTGTATACTGCTTTTAAATAATAATATCGATTCCTTCTGTAAAAGGAGCGATACACATAATGTAAATACTAGATATAAGAACAATCTCATATTGCATACTACACGTCTCCACAAAATAAGTAACTCTTTTATGGGGCAATGTATATGATTATATAACAAAATTACTAATAATACTATTAGAAAGCAAATTCAAATTAATTGTATAATCCTAGCAATAGTCCGCTTATTTTGTCAGGCTAGTTTTACAACACTAGCTACAGTAGTAGTCATTATATAGGCAAATAGAATAAAGAAGCTACCGCAATAGGTTAGACTGTAATGTAACCCCTACAGAAATGAGGCATGTCATAAATGAACAAAGTTTCTCTATATTTTTCCAGGCATCATAAAACATATAAGTAGTTAAATATTGTCCGAGTAAAGCTATGTATTTCCTAACGTTACGAAGTTACGTTGCTCCGTTGTGTAGCCTATGAGCTACGTAATCTACGTGTGCTACGTACGTAGTACTACGTACGTAGCACACGTAGACCATTTTCGTGCGATGTCACTTTCCATGGCGTTCTTCTATGATGACAGTATTACACAGTGGATAGAAACTACGAGGTTTATCGTACCGCTCTAGCAAAGAATAATCTATTCGCTACATTGTAGAAATGGTGCCTGGACACAAGCCAGTATCCATGGTGAAGGAAGCCTTCAGGGTCTTTATCACTTGCACTTCTTGCCAAAATATTTTTTACTATTTTTGAAAAACCTACCTCATATTAGAAAAGGTGCTACAATTATATTTCTGCAGTAAGTGATAAGGCCCTCTAGAAGTCAAACATTGAATTTTTACACATTAACGTTCTTATATTGTTATACAAAGGGCTAAAATAAAACTATTTATTAATGATTGTCTAATATTTATTTGTAAGTACACAACTATGAACAGAGCGTTGTTACTCGATCCGAACACTTATTATATTATTCATATTTACATTATTTTGTGATCGGAGAATTACTAACTTAGCGATAGTTTATTAGTTATATCTATGTCTATTTTTATGCATTCTGCTAGGTTGAATTAGGATTTAATTTATAGGTATAATATAGCACTGCAGCTCAAAAAAAAAGATTTAACTTAAGAATATTTTCAATTTAACCATAATTACCACGGAATCATATCGAAGATATATTTTTTCAAAATAAAAAATACCAGAACAGTTTAAAAATAAACAACGCGACTGCGAATATATTAATTCAATTGAATTTAACAGACGAATTTGGAACGGTTATAATAGCAACTGCTATTATAAACGACCCAATAAATTCCTTTTTAAACAGTTTTATGTTTTTTTTATATAAATAGTACGTTAAAATATCAATATCAAATATAACTTCATTATTAATATATAATAGGAAAGATACAGGACAGGCCTGGATTTGCACATTTTAACGTACCATTTAATATTGAGACTAATGATGATAATACATTGTTCAGACAAGTGAACGAATCGTAAAACACGAAATACTTATTATTATGAATATTTTTTCTAATGATTCGTACATTAAGTTAATAAATTGGAAAGTAAGTAAATAAAATAATAGACATAGATTTAACTAAATTTTATTATAGTTAACATAAACGAAGCTAAAGAGATCATTATCGTCTCCTCCATTACTCGCACTTATCACAGCTTATTAATTTACAAATATTTCACAGTCCAATTTACTCGTTTGGTCAATTATATCTAACATACCTACTGTTCTGTACATGCCTGATACAAGCGGACACTTTATTTCACAAACACATGTATCTATCGCAGAGAGATAGCTACAGCCAAAGACAATTATCATTCAAATTAAATAGCTCCATCCTATAAGGTCTTCATACAGTAGCCAAAATTCAAAGAAAGACTTCAAAGAAAACAAATAGCTTAGTTCCAACCATAAATGAAAAATAACTTTTTCAATCTTTGCGGATTCTCGTAATAACTTAAGCGTAAATGATTAACTTAAGAAATCAACTTAACGCAATCTGTGGGTTGTATTTTCAAGTATTCAATATCTTCAACAGATTTTCAAGTACATATCTTAAACCTAAGAAAAAACATAGCTTTATGCTAACTCAGCCTACTCCAGACCAAGTTAGATTTTATTCGAGCCAATGAAAAGTATGCATACGATTAGTAATACCTATTTGAAGGCCAGATGCCATGCTATTTTATGGTACATATGTGTTGTTTCTAAGGTGTTTTATATACAGTCCATAGAAAGAATGATGTTAACAGTCTTAGCGATTATTTCGGCTGCTACAAGCTACTGTGGGCTTGTTATCAGCCACTGTGGGCCCCCTGACCGATCACTAAACTCTGTGAATGTCAATCATGCTGTCTTAGTAATCCATTCTTGCTCACTAATTCCTTTCCATTCCACAATTGGTTATATGAACCGGCTGATAACTAAATTAACAAACACACAAGCACAAACTGCAATATAAATAGCCAAATATGCGTGTAGACCCATGTTACTGATGATGAATTTCTTGGACATCCATTTGCAAAATACGATCATATAATCTTCCTATACTAGCAAACCGATGTACAGACGCCAGCACATCAAGCTACCCCATTCTGTCTAATTTGCCCAATTGAAAGTGAACCTTATGCTTGTGTGATAAAGTTGAAAATCTATAAAAGAAATTTGACCGATTGGGGTAGCCGGATGTGCTGGCGTCTGTACATTCTACCAGCGCACCTACCATAAAACTCGACAGTTTACATTTGTATCCAAATCCTTTAATAACATAAAAATATGCAGTTATGTAACTGTTTTCCTGTAAAATATGCTATGAATATATATGGTGGCTATAGATTAGATCATGAACCGACTGGGAAAGAATAGGTTGAAAAGATCCTGATTATAGCTATTTCACTGCGAATGAAATGATAATCTATATTAATAATCTTAAATCTATTACTATAGGTAACACCCACATAACCAAATTCGATCGTTTATATCAACTTTGGATGTTTAGGAACCGATAAGACCACAGATAATCAAACATAATATAACAGCTTACTGTCGCCTCGGTTCACTGAAGTTTAGGTGCAGCGCCGCCCGTCGCAAGCACTCCCTGGAGAAGGGGTACTTCTTGCCGTGAAATTTAGTTGTATTTTCACACGAAAATGGATTACCTACGTGAGTAAGCAGTTATATTAATTAATTAGACTATGTTTCCCGATAGTTAAATCAATTCAAATTCAAATCCACAGATACATCGATCTACTCTTCAATTTTATAAATAGTTACATTAATAGGATTATTTTCATTAATTTCTTACGACACGAACAATTTGATGTTTTCGATAAACGTATTTATTATATTCGATGAGTTTTCATCGTTTTAATTTCTTATAGAAGTTTCTAATCCAAATGGACAATGTTTCTACAGATTTTTTTATTTGTTACATGATTATAAGAAATTACATTAGTGTTGTTTATTTCAGCCAGTCTCTGTACATACCGACATAAATCATATCAAATCAAATACAACTGTGAATATTCAATCATTTGTCAATTTTATAATCTTAAAATTATTTTTAAAATTTCCTTTCCTTCAACCGTACCATACGGATTGGGATGTAAGTTGTGTAAAAGTCTTTATGCATGCAATTTTTGTGATAGATGTCGTCATCCTGCTTAAGAATTGTAATAAATTACCATGAATCCACTTTTGCCTTGCCACAGCCTTGTCGAAGTCTACAATATCTTTGGCATCCGTTTAAGATATTTTAACTATTATATTTGTTTGACTTTATATCAGTGGTATAATGGTTCAAAAGCCATGATATATCTTACCGGGATTTTGGTCTAACTATATTATTTTATACTAGTGCAGGACTTTGACTTGCGCGGGACGTTGTCAGTGTGTGGAATGTTGTTTCATTGTCCCGATAGTCGTTTCTGCCAATGGTTTAATAGCAAAGAGTCTCAAAGAAACCTGAAGAGGGTGACATTAGGTGTCTGGATCAAGAATCAGATAAAAAAAAAACAGTACACAGTATTAGCATTGTTCGGAGATTCTACAGCTGTAACCTCCAGTAGCACGGACCGTGCTCCCACTGCCAACCGGCCTGTTTTTATATTTTTGAAAGTATACATTTGATTTTTTTATTAAATTTGTATTAAAATGTGAATAAAAGAATTATAAAAATAGTACTAGTAATAATAATTATTTAAAAATACGGTACGATCGATCCAAGGCGGCTCTAAAAACACAAGGCCCGCCGGCCCAGCCTATGCTACTTTGAATTAGATCGGTCAACAAGTGTGATGCAGTGGTTTAAGTAGTTGCTTTGTAACTAATTCGATGCCATCACACAGGATCACTATTTGTCTGAACCATATAAATTTGTGTAGGGTTTTTGTGAGCGTTGTATCTGAAATGAATCTTTGTAAAGTAGCGTGTGACACAGAGATTAATATACATGCCACGGTAGACATAATTAAGAACGTGTACTATTCATAGTTTATAACAGCACTCTTTTATAATAGAAACATTTAAAATTCGTATATGAGACTCGTGAAGGTATCTACACAGAATAAAGCATTAATTTGGTCAGTTTTTGGCGCCGGTTGTTGTTTCGATCTTATCATGTGTACCAAAAATAGGACGCACCGATATAAGATCTAGGTCACATATGGCAAGCAAAACTCTTCCGTATACATACAGTATCAAGGGTGAATTGGTGATAGATGCGTGGCTATGCGTCGGTGGGAGCGGAGGCAGGTGTGGGTGCTGGTGCCAGCACGGGCGGAGGAGAAGCGCGGGCTGCGGCTAATGCTGCGGCGTGTCTCCGCGCTTTCAGCCGCAGGTCGGCGATGGAGGATGAGCGGCACCGCGCAGCCAGTGCTGCTAGACCCACATACGGAGGACAGAGCGCTGCTGCAGCTGCCGCTGCCGCACTAGCGTACTGTGGTGATATAAATTATGTCTTTAATAATTATATTTACGATATGTTCCTTATTTTACTTTATAAGCAGATTATTTTGTTATGGATTATGGGACATGCAGCTATCAAAAGATTATTACGGCACTTTAATCATGAACACTTCCTATAAATCTATGAAAGCTTAAAGATGTAACCAGTGGGTCTTCAAAGGGTTTAGAAATTTGGCTTTATTCATGAAATAGAACTAATTTTAGCATACCCGCCTTTTGCTTAATGTAAAGCGTACATCTGAATTAAGATCTAGGAATTTATAAATATATAATCGACTGGCGGGAATGCCCTCTCTGTCATTCCAGGGTAGTATAAGAGAAACATTTATTCATTGGTTATAAATTTCTTGAAAAAATAAACAAATAACGATTTCTCGCTTTGCCGTTTTATTACTGAGACAGTGGCGGAAATTTTGTATTTTTATCATCCTCCCAAACTAATTAAATGTAATTAAACATCTTTAAAAACAGTGTGAAGTTTTAGAACTAATAACCTAGTTAAAATATTCGTGCAGAGCATATTTTTTGTTAAAAAGTTTCCTCAGGTTGCTTTAAAATTAATATCTGAAACCTTATCGCCTGTCCGTTACAGATGATATTACCCCCGATTCCATGCAACTAAAGAACAGTATGGTTTCCTAAAAATCATTCAACAACCACCAATCTATTAACATTTATCGACTTCACTACTGAGAGAATGGATGCTGGACGACAAGTAGACGCCATTTTTACCGACTACAGCAAGGCGTTTAATCGAATTGATCACTCTTTACTGCTTGACAAGGTTTTTTACTGGAGGCATGCATGGTAACCTGTACAGGTGGTTCACTTCTTACATCGAGAATAGATCTCAAGCGTTTGCTATAAAAGGTTACTGTTCACCATGGAAATACATTCCATCTGGTGTGCACCAAGGTTCCCTGCTATGTCCAGTGCTGTTTAACCTCTTTGTAAATGCCATAACCTCCCTGTTTCAAACACAACATTGTAATTTAATTATGGATACAATCTGGGCAAAAGAGGGTTACGACTCGGTTTATTGTTATTATTGCTATAACTAAAGAAACAATAAACTATCATTCACTTTAGAATGATAGTTTACTGTTTCTTTATTTATAACAATTCCCTCGACTCATGTTCAAGTCAGTATATTTAAGAATGTTTTCGTACCTGATGAGCAGCAGCGGACAACAACGCGGAATCGAATGGTGCGAAGGCGGTGGATGGTGGGGCGTGCGGGGCGAGGGGCGGTAGCTGTGTCGGCGGCGGCGCCCGCGGGACTGCCGACAGCCGCGGCACCGACACATATGGTGCTACTCGACATGGCTCTAGTGGCGTTCCACCTCCGCTCACCAACAGACCTAATACAAAAACAAAAGATTAAAATTTGCCATTTCCATTAAAGGTTATCATTATCTTCTCAGAGACGTATGCAAATTATAATTAAGGGATATAACCCTAAATTTAATTTGCATGTGTTTCAATGATATGTCCATTCAGATCCTCAATTAGATGAGCGGCCCAAGTCTTTGTCGTGTGACATTTAAAAAGACGGCTTGAGCCCTCGCTAACCTCTAAAGCAGTGAGTCGGGTAAAGTAAAAGTCTTCTAAGCTACATAAAAAGTTATGGAAAAAAAGATGCACTAAACTTCTCTAATAACCTAACCTAACCGTTAGAGAATCCCCGACTGCAACTATAATAACATCATTTTGGAAAAGAGCTGATACTCTTACACTGCTGGACCGATATTAATCAAACATAGCTAAGAATCACCGCAAGGAAACTGGCTTTCAATTGAAACAAACCGAATCGAAATTGGCTCATCCGTTTGAGAGCTACGATGCCACCGACAGATACACATACACATACAGACATACATCGACGTCAAATTTATAACACCCTTCTTATTGCGTTGGGGGTTAAATGCCGGTTCTCTCGTGCATCACCGCATCAATAACCATCCTGAGCCTAGGTTCTAAATGGATAGGGTTACTCAATGTGGAGGTTGTCTCCATGTAAACTCATTTGATAGACGGCTTGAGATCCCGCCTACCTCTATCATCCGATGAAGCAGTAAAAGCTTCCTAGCTAATTGTTAAATTCATTTTAAAAAGGAAATATATTTATATTATATGATTCTTTGACTGGCCTGTAGGTCCAGCGGTTTGTGTGGTACTGTTAAGTTGGTTGTCGTTAAATTCTCATCCAGGAGAAATCTTTGTGTGCTGAGCACGATTATGTTTTCTGCGTCTGGGTATTATTTAACTTTTTTTTTTTTTTTTTTTAATTGTTTATTCACATTCAAGTTACATAAATGTTTCTTATCTTATTAAACGCCAAACGGCTAACGCAGTTTGTAGGCGACACGCTCTATAACATGTATTTAGAAATATAAAGTATGGTTCTCACTTGTCTGATTGCCATAGTACAGGCGCTGCCTAGTGTGGGATCAGATGGCCACTGCGATATATTATTAGTTGTCCCAAGATATTTATAATTATTATTTCTAAATCAGCAAACAAGTAGATAGATAAGTTTAACATATTTGCTATTTCCGCCTCGCTTTAAAACGATAAAGGAATACTAGATAAATGAAACAAGATAATCTGTCGACGGCATCGATCCGTCCCGATTGGCAGAGACAAACGACCGATCCGCGCCGAACACAAATCCTCAGAGATCTTCCCGAACTCCACTTAATTAAATTGATATTTAAGTAAAGCATAATTTGCTCGTAAATTAAGTGAGATTCGTTGTTTATAGCCACCCGTCGGGCGAAGTGGGCAATTAATAAATTAACACGGATCTTCCCGACTTAAGGTGTTCCACGAGCTTCTCAGAGATTCATTAATTTGATTACTGTTAATAGAACAGCCTTCCTTTCGATTATATTTGACGCGGTTTTATCTTGAACACGGATTACTGTAAGAAATTGGTCTTTGTTCGTTACGTCGAGATAGGGTTGCGTATTAATTTTATTGCTGAGATAATTAATATAACCATAAATCCTGACTGAGTATTATTCAATTACTTAGATGAGGGTAGTACATCCACCCCGATGTTAAAAAATTAGAGGCTATATATTTTTTATGGTTTGGTCAGATTGATAGTTCTCCTGGACGAATACAGGCGACTGCGGCCAATCCTAACGGAGACAAGACAATTACGCTAACTGTCGCATAATATGATGAGATGGCTATAGCGACACGGCCGGGGAGCTATCAGTTCGATTTACGTGCTCTCTTAAGCACTGGCGTCTTACACCGCCTACATCCAGTTGCTTTTATTGCCAATAAAATCCCTTTAACTTTTTTGCCCCGGCACCGGTAATTGAAACGAAGACTTCATTGACTGCAGTCGGACTCGCCACTGATACGGTGATGAGGCGAATTAAACCTACACTTAATTTTTTTTGCGTATGGTGATTATACAATATTGCCTACAGGTATAAAGCGATTAATCTGTATCGTTATTATCCCGACGTTTTGACTAATTTGTATTGATCGGGGTCACGGACTGACTGCTAATAAATAGCTATTTAACAAAATCATTACCATCTCAAACTTAGTATTCAGAATCATCGAAATATATATTTGTTTACTTTCGTTTGCTTAGCCAATAATCTACTACCAATTATTTTCTGACTATTTACGAGTAGTTTTTAAATTCTATGTGAATTTATTTGTTTTTATTTATTATGACAACAACTCTAGATTACGCGGTTAAGCAACAGCACGCAATATGATTTGGAATACGGATCATCATATCGAATTTATTGATAATATAGACAAGTGGTCTGCTCGACCATAAGATTTCCAAACCTGAAAATACAAAATGCACTTTTAAACTTTTAATTTAAATCAGGAGGAATTACAAATTTGTTATGTCAAAGTATGATATAATTAGTGAAATAGTAGTTTCAATACGAGTTCTTAACAGTCTTTTTTTCAGTATGTTATTTAACGTAGCTAACTTGATAAACATAATATTACTTTGATATATCTGATATGCGATTGGTAAATAGCTATTCCGGCGAAGTTTCGTTCGTTCATTTATCGTAATTCAGTATAATAAAATACTCAGTACGGTAAGATATTATCGATGAAGTAGGTGAGTGCTCAGCTTACGTAGTATATGTATACGAGGGCGGGCGGCGCGGCGCTGGGGCGGGCGCATCGCGTTGTAAATCAGAACCTCTCCGTTTGCCGTCGGCATTATCAAAATGGATGTTCCCAGCGCGTATGAGTTATTTCCATATTTGACACCGAATTACTTTCGAGGAGTGCAGACATAAATACCAAAGCGCGTCCGACGGCCGAGCGCGCGCCGGCGCCCTCTGACGACCGCCATGCATTTATTTGATTAAGTCTGAGTTGTTTAATTTAATCGAATTAGAAGGTAAGCCGGCGGGGTGCCCTCTCTCTCGCTTATTTTAAAGCGCTCCGAACATCTTTACAGCGGTTTCTGTGCAATAAAATATCGCCACCCTCGCGACGCGCGAATAACTTTAAAATTTTATGAACAGGGGAACAATTAAGCTTCGGTGTATTCTTTTATTCTTGAATTTCACGGCTGCTCTGATTGTTTTTATAGCGAGCGCTGCCAGCGGCCAAGATTCATGTCTTCGTTAAATATGAATTGTTAATTTTATGAAGATTCAGTGCCTTCTGGTTATGATTTAATGGAAGGTGATGTGGAAAATATTGCTTTTTTGGGAGTATAGTTAAAGAAGAAACAAATGAACAACTTTACCTCATATAGATTTTGAACACTTGTCCATAGTTATTGACTATACTTAATTGAGGAATAGTTATTAATCTGTTAGATGACACTCATTCCTGACACAATACCTAAAAATAATGCGCGACGCGGCGGATTTATTAAATCGAATAACTTTACCTTTGTTAAATGACTTCACAAATACATTACGTTGTTTGTGGTAATTCTATCAATTAACACTGTAACCTAAATTTAAATAATTATCATGAAATAAGGACCGCCTCAATTTAATTTAATTCAATGAAGAGTAGGTACTAACGCGAGGATGCAACGGCAAATCAGTAATACGACGCCACAAACGATTGCGTAAATCAATAACAACATTGGGAATCTCGGCGCTCAGTTAAAGGGGCATAACATAACAAATAACCGTTTCATTTCACTTTACATGATTATTCTCGTGTAGCCGGGTGGCAGCGGGGCGGAGGGCCGCACATAAGTTAATAAGACATTTAGCAGGGGACGGCGGGATTGCGTCCGAATGGCTCCCGCGGGGAATCATTTTATTCGATTCCGGCGAGCGGCTTTTTTCCGCTTTACGCTCCGTTTAGCGGTTCCACGGTGCTCTCGCAATTTCGTGGTGCTCACTAGTGCCATCTCCCGCAGATTTTCGCTGATAAGTCGCCAGTCACGTCTAGTTGGTTGTTGTGACGTTATGAGCAGTGACAGCGTGCCACCGCAAAACGCGTATCATATTATGAGTTAAAGTGATATTTTCGACCGCCCAATGTTACTGGGGAAGTGGGGCAATGTTTACGCCAAAGTGTGGGACATTAATTGTTGGCTCGGTCATAACGATTCATTGCTTAGTAGGAACGTATTTTTATAGGATTTGTTTTGTCGAATTTTATACATAATGTTATCCGACCATCATAATAATTAGGACATCATATAATACATTTAATCCCGTGATTTGAAACCCACATTGGTTATGGTGACCTGCCTCAAGATAGACCAATAATTCCATTTTAACAAACAACAGCAGGCAGCGGACCGATTTCAAATAATTTCAATGGCATTTTTTTGGAAAGTTTATTTTAATCAAGATATTTCATGAAAAAACATAACTTACTCATGAAACATCTTAGCTTTTATGGAAACTTGGATAGTACTTTTTATTCTGTGGTTTGGCTATCAGTTAAAAATAATATAGTCTTCCTGATAGTTCCTGACAGTCGGTGCGGGACATATTATGGTGCAAAATTGTATGCGCAAACACAGGGGCACTTTCTATTCCATCACTCTCAGGATCCGATGGGAAGACTAGTGACACGACCGGAAAGAGTTCAAGTACATGACCGATGCCTGCACGTGATCTCCAAGGAACGGCTGACTGAGAAATTTTTCTTAAAGTAAAACCCCTAAACACCTTTTTGGCTCGACCTAGGATTTGAACATAGGACTTCATTATCTGCGGTTAAACATGCTACTGCTAGACCAGCAGGCAGTCACTATTAATTATTTATCACACTAATATGTTTGTGTTGTTACTAGTAATATGTTCGAAAGTTTGTGAGTGTGTATGTTTGTTACTTCTTCATGGCTAAACGGCTGGAGCGATTTTAATTAAATTTGGTAAAGAGTTAGCTGATACCCTGGACTGGACTAACACCCTATGTGTTAGTCCAGTCCAGGGTATCAGCTAACTCTTGGAGCGATTTTAATTAAATTTGGTAAAGAGTTAGCTGATACCCTGGACTGGACTAACACCCTATATGTTAGTCCAGTCCAGGGTATCAGCTAACTCTTGGAGCGATTTTAATTAAATTTGGTAAAGAGTTAGCTGATACCCTGGACTGGACTAACACCCTATGTGTTAGTCCAGTCCAGGGTATCAGCTAACTCTTGGAGCGATTTTAATTAAATTTGGTAAAGAGTTAGCTGATACCCTGGACTGGACTAACACCCTATGTGTTAGTCCAGTCCAGGGTATCAGCTAACTCTTGGAGCGATTTTAATTAAATTTGGTAAAGAGTTAGCTGATACCCTGGACTGGACTAACACCCTATGTGTTAGTCCAGCCGCTCCAGCCGTTTAGCCGTTAATTATAAGACTTATCATCCTATCACCAGCACTTGACATCATCGCTTTTCTTCGGAGTACTTACTTGTCGTACTTCAGTTCTCTTGACTAGCATCTATCATCTCAATGACAAGTGTTTTTAAGGTTTGGCCGTTTGGGCAAGCTCGTTTCAAATCTCCAGCATCTTAGGTTTAAAATAGCATAGAAGGAAGATGTGTCAAGGAACCAACCAACGAAAGTACTCCGAGCGTAAGACAACTCAGGGTACGCGGATTACCCTGCCGTGCGTCCACCTAACGATTGTCTTTTTTGATACTTTGCTATTATTAAGAGTCTATAATACCTCAAGTTGGTTACCTACTGTAATCCAGTTTTATGTCAAAACTACTCCTTCGTTCCCTCTGTAATAAATATATGATAAAGTTGAGTATTGATTCTAAGTACTGGCTATGGTAAAAACATGATTCGAAAAAAAAATCTTGATAGAAAAACTACAAAGTTACCTCCACTCCGAACAATAAACCAGTTAAAATTGTTCGAACAATTTTAACTGTGTGTTACTTGATTAAGAATAGTCAAACGCCGAATGCTGTGTATTGGTGAAGTTATCCTCTTATTCCTGACGGGCCAATTGGCCTGGTTGGTAGATAAGATAGATAGGCCTTTTACACCGCATCGGGTGGGTTCAATTCCCATCCAGGACAGATGTTTGTGAGCATGCACATATCTGTTTGTCCTGAGGCTGGGTGTAATTATTAAGTAGGCATGTATTTACAAAAGTAAAGAAGTATATCAGATGTCTGGTTTCCATAGCACAAGCTCTGCTTAGTTTGGTATCAGATGACCGTGTGTGAATAATATTATAATTATTTCGACCAGGATATTATTTCGACACTTATATTAATAAGAGCTATTATATGAAGCGAATTTTCTTCCATGGTTTAGGAGCGTCATTTGACTTGAAGCTTTCAAATATAACAATACATTTCAGTCCTTACAAGTTTAGTTAAATCGTATTGTAAGCAAGTAAGCAAGTACGCAAAATGTATCAATCCGAGCAAGACAAGTGTAAGGATGTTTTATTTATTGAGATCCTCCTTGACCGAAGCGAGGGCGGTCAGTCCGTCGATCGCTAAGTGCGTTGTGCAATTCCCAGAATTTATCGCCTCGCGTGTACCGTTCCCGGGCTTTTTTACCGCGTTCGCGCGGATTCCCGCCTCGGCCCGCCATTTTAATTATTCATCCGCGTGAGTTATGGTCGAATTAAAAAACTGTTAGAGTCGGACCGGCGCCGGCGGGACTTGTAATCGAGTTAGATGGAGTCATGGAGAATACATAATGCGCTAGTTTTGTACTGACAGTGAATCTGTTGCATACCAGTGGAGCTCGCCACTAACTATAACTACTAGTATTCCTATTTTTTTAATGGAGTTTGTACGGAGCTGTATAAGTACTGGCCACAAGAATCATATTCGTATAACGTGTTTTTCCGATAACACTGATACAAAATAAAGATCTCCTGCATAAATAATAGTGACGACAACCTCAATAACAGTCACGAGGTTGTTGTTGAAAACTATAGACTTTGTTGTTTTTGGTCTGAAACGTCGCATTGGCACCACTTCTAACTAGCGAAGTACATATAGTGTGCATTACGCACGAGTGATTTCATTGCGATTATACGGCGCGGCGCGCGGCATGGCGGGGCCAACTCGCCAACAACTAGTTTGCCAGAATCATTTGCAATTTGTTGTTTTCAACTACATTAAACAGGGGAACAGTGTTGAATATAAATTCATAGCGTTGACTCAATACTTAGTTATGTTATGTTAATTTGGGTATGAATAGAAACCGGTCAAGTGTCATTTTGTTACAGAACCCTAACGATTGACTAATGCGGTTAGAATGTTAATGAGGTAGGTACGTACAGTCAGCTAGATTAATAGATATGTCGTTCATTAAATAAAACCGTTCATTTTTTATTCAACCGAATTCTTTTTTTTTACCTCGCCTCAAATTTATCGTCCATCTAGTGCAAGTCGCAATATTATGGTTCGCATTAGCTAACCGTGTAACATTTTTATTTGTACTAATTTGTGCAAGTGCTCCACGGTATCACGGGAAAATCCAAGAATAATGCGGAAATATTCTACAATGAATAATTTTTACGCCGCGCCGTAAGAGACAAAGTTTCAATTGCGTGGTGCCAGGTTTCATAAAACTACACAACATTATTTTTAAATGTCACTATACAATATATACAAAACCCTTTATTGAACAACATAAGTAACAAATTGTAAGAATTATACATCAACACATAAAACTACAAATGATTATATTTAATTACCTTTGTGCATCTGGCTCTCGTGTTTTCGACATTTTGCTCGTCTGTTTTGGAACCACACCTGTAACAAGATGCTAAGATGATTAAAGATGTTAGATGTGTATTACTTTATCAATTAGGTAAGTAAGTTAACTTTTTTCATGGAAAAATAAATCCCCATCATTGAGTAGGTATACTATACCTATCTTCATCGTGATCAGACTGCTAACAGCCATTTCCGTCTTAATAAACACATCTACTGACTAGTGTCGGAACCATTCAGCGGGCTTTACCACGAATCAGATGAAATATAAATAACTGCTTATAAACTATCACTCGGAATCATTAAGTAATTATACTTAACACCATTTTGGACATATCTAAACTTCTAACACTTTTAATAACCTTGTCCTGATAAACTTAACTTTACACTTAATAAAAGCTTTTACAATCATTTATGTTACTTGGATAGTGAGATATAATAAGGGGTAAGGGGACATAATAGTGCCACACCCAACAACATAATTAAAATAGAGTTAGTCTTTCAATTTTGTTTGAGGACGGGATAGTCAAGAACACCGAATACTTCTGTATAGGTACTTCACCGAACGGTGTGAAAGACGCGTATAGTAAAGTCAGATAACGGCAGTTATGGGGCGCCCGTCTGGTCTGAATACCTGACGGGCGCCTCCCGCTGCAGAGCTATTTTGAACAGCTTGCTGTGTGGTGGCCATACGGATCGGACGAGGATACCGAAAGGTATCCTTTGAGGCGGCGACACTCCTGGCGCGCCACCCGCCGTTTGATCTCCTGGCGGCGGTGGACGGAACGGTTTACACCGAAATCTGCGACCGCCGGGAGATCGGTGAGGCGCCAGAGCAGACGCTCATTGCCTATAGGCGGGATGCACACCGGCGCGTACTAACACAGTGGCGCGCACGGCTTGAGTTGCGCCTGAACGCGCGCCAACGTGCTGTCGGTGCTATCCTGCCTCACCTCGAGGCCTGGGTGGGAAGGAAGGGCGGTTACGTCACCTACAGACTGACTCAGATACTCACCAGACACTTTCGGTGAGTATCTGTGCCGGTTCGGCCGAGAAGTGACGACATATTGTCACCATTGCGGGAGCGACCTGGACTCTGCCCGGCATACGCTTGAGGAGTACCCGGCCTGGGAGGCTGAGAGGCGAGTCTTGGTCGCTGAGATCGGACGGGATATTTTGCCGCCAGCAGTCGTGTATACGATGCTGGCTGGCGACTCCACCAAATGGGACGCCGTGGTCTCCTTCTGTGAGGCAGTTTTGCTGCAGAAGGAGGCCGCCGAACGGGATCGGGAACGGGCCGATCCAGCTCGTAGGCGGAGGAGGCATCGGGGCGGCGGCGGCAGCCGTTAGCCCAACTCCACTCGGGGCCGCGGCGGCAGTGTGAGAAGTGTCCTCTACTTCCGCCACGTACAAGCGGCTCCGGGATGACAGCGATTGTCTGTGGTGCAGTCGCTGTGCTGGACTGGCAGGAGTCGGCAATAGGGGAGGGCAATCCATGAGCCCTCCCAGGGTACGTGCCCCAACCATCTGGGACATGGCGCAAAAGGGGGGTACCGGAGCAGCATTTCACGGGACTCCCCCATCAGGCGCCAAGAGAAGTCCACGGCAGGTAGTAGGTAGGTTAGTCGGTGCAAGTCCGACATGCCCACCCGCAGACACTTTTTGCGGGTGGCATGCGCAGGCATTCCCTAACGTAAAAATAGCCTTATCGAACGGCCGTAATTTAGAGCACAGCGTTATTCTATGAGTAGGTCTATGGGAAGTCCACCTTATCCGTCGTCCTAATTGGCCAAAAGGACAAGTATTTAGTAGTTACCTACCACGCCAATCGGCTCGTCTAGTAAATAAGACTCATATCCAAATCGGTTACTTAGCGGACAGAGCAGAACACTTCAAATCGGTTCATGCGATTAGGAGCTATAACATCACATACAGATGTCGGTTTCGAATTTTAAGAAATCCCAAGTAATGTCCCCTCTTTTTATGCTACATAACTAGCTAATTCTAACTATATTTACTCAATAAACAAGGTACAAATACGAAGCATTTGCATTTAATCTACTTTATAAATTGACGAGACAAACAAGGACCGATCACGTGAGAGATTTCGGGGAACTTCGTTACGGCATGCGACATCACGACACAAGTTGGAGATGTGTTTATATTATTTAGTAGAATGTGAGTACCTACATATAAACTAATTTGTTCAGAGTACTATTTAATACATCTTTCTACAGCGCCACATAGAGTAATAACAACATATAACACCTCATCCAAGTGGTTATATGCATTTGGAATGTTGACTATAAAAAATATCTATCGGTTTTTTATTTCACATGACATCAAATTATTATCTACTTACTAGCTGTGCCACGCGGTTTTACCTCCTTTAAACTCGATAAATTATAGCATATGTGCTTTTCTGATATATAAGCTATATTACAACAAAGTTTCATCAAAATCCGTCCGGTAGTTTTTGCGTGAAAGAGTAACAAACATACACACTCACAAACTTTCGCCTTTAAAATATTAGTGTAATTTACCAGACCTGTTCTCTCACCTTCATTTTGCGTATCTGTAATATTAAATAATATTACATTAACGTATCTAGCTTCGTTAGTATAGTAGTGGTAGCGTGTTCTACCGCAGATAAGGGTTTAAATCCCGGGTCGGGCAAAAAGTGATTTTGGGATTTTTCCGTAAAAATAAATTTCTCAGTATCAGCCCGATCTCTGGGAGTGGGCGGTATTACACCCCCGTGCCTCGGAGACCACGTAAAGCCGTCGGTCCTGTACCTGACCTCTGTGTCTGCTCGTGTCGCTAGTCGTCCCATCGGTGTCATGAGAGTGATGGAATCGAAAGTGCCCCTGTGTTTGCGCACTATATAATATATCCTATATATCTATATCCTACGCAATTAGCTTGTCTTCATGACAGACTGGCCGCCGTGGCCGAAATTCGTTCCAGAGGACATTAATTAATTAACGTATCTATACTATAATGGGCGATAAAGGTAATATGTAGTACAGTGCCTCTAGCACGAGTTCCTGCAGTTTACTTACTCGATCACAGGTACAGTTTCGTCCCATACATTGAGCACCAGAGTTTTAGTTCTTAATAGTTTCCGCGAGAGGCGTTGGTGCTCAATGTATGGGAGGAAACTGTACGTGTGATCGAGTAAGTAAACTGCAGGAACTCGTGCTAGAGGCACAGGACGTAAGTACTTTTTATTCTGTGGTACATGCTCCTCTGCAGACGGCCACCTACAGCTCTCCCAAAGATGTTGCGATGTTACATGCTAACTCAACTCTAATATTGAATTTTAGATTTAATAGAGCACTCACCGAATGCATTTATAACCTAATTGTTAAATCAACTAAAGTTGACTGGATGCCGACTAAAATTTTCTATTCTAAGTTTTTGGTGATATCCAATTTTACTAACTTTGACTTTTAAATTTCTTCTTTGTCGAAGGTAATCTATGGCTTCGGTTTTCTTCTTAATACTTCATCTTACTTGCCCTTTTCTTATCTCCGTCGACATAGAATAGTGTACTTACCTACTAGGTAATTAATTCACGCTTTATGTCTATCATATCATGGCGTATGAATTTACTAAATAAAATAGATAGAGAGGTAGTGAACAAATACATTTTGTAAATGTTTTGAATATTTTATTAATTCATAGTTATTTTTTGTAATTAGCATATTGAACGCGCTAAAGATGTTTGATTTGATCTAAAGTTATTTTGTAAATTATTATTATAACCATCATAATTTAAGAAGAACAATGTCATCGATTTATATCTGTGGTTGTACTTGTTTATAAGCGTAGTAATTGGAGATAAAATAAATAATATAGAATAGATGTACAATCGGACATAATAATAAATAATTTCTAAAAATCATAACGTAAATATTTATGTTTATAAATATTATACAACATGTAACTTAATTAACGCACACTTTCAAGTACTGCAATAATAAATCACCTACCTGTGCCTTATGCGCAGAAGCACATCCAACAAAATCCTGTAGTCATCATGATGACCCAGAATTTAAACCAGTTTGTGCATCGTGTAAAGCATATAAAAAACCTCATGACCACAAATGCGGCTCGGAAAACTGCCCCACATTTAAGCATAAACTTGAGCAGTTAGTCCTAAATACCAAATATTAATATGGCTAACTTAAAAATAGGGCAGCTAAACCTTCACAATGATAGGGTTGCGACATCAGAGTTGGAAACTTTAGTCAATAATAATAATAATAATAATCATTTATTATCAGGCATCTAATGGCCCATAGATATATACCTTACAGACTAACATATATAAAATATATACAAAAAGTGTTAGTATATAGGGCTTAAGACTATGTTAGTAACACTTCACTTTGCACTTATTGTCTTTGTGCTGTCCTGTGGCACTTGTCCGCGGAAGCGACGGAACACCACGTCCTGCGGCCAAAAGTCCTCATCCATGACGCGGGGCAGAAAGCAATTCGGTACTCGCACCACGAACGCCTTAAAGTTGACGTTCCGGCGCGACTCCAGTAACTGCACCCTCGGCGTGTACTTGATCTTCTGGCGCACGTACTCCACGATGCAGCGATGTCCTCCGCCTTCGTGGTGTAGTGCAGGCGGGAGATATACACCGGTGTATTCGGCTTGGCGGCACGCAGACTCGTGTTGGGCTCCGTAGGAGCGTTGCCGCAGCGGTTCTTGTTGGTTCGCATTCGGCGCTTCCTCCTTTGCACCGTCACGAACCCATCATCATCATCAGCCTTCTTCGTTGCCTTATATGGCCCAGGCTTCAAACTGGCAGCGCTAGGGACGCTCGCAGTGACAGTAGCAAAATCCTTTTGGAATGGTTTTGCTGTGGCTGCAAGTACTGGCAGCGGGGCGGGGCGAGGGGCTCGAGCGGCGGTGCGTGGAGGAGCCGCGGCAACAGGCACAGAGCTGCGGGGCGCGCGGGAGGGGCACTTCGCAGGCTCAGCAATCGGTGGGTGCGCTGGCGACGAAACTGCTGACGCGGAACTCGATGACGACATGTCGAGCGCAGCTCCGCGACGCGTGTTTACGTTTGACGCATCGACTGGTGACCTAGTTACCGCCACGGTCTTGCGCAACTCGTCAACTTCCTTGCGCAAATCGGCGACGGTGTTCTGGGATGTGTCTAATTTCACCTGCACATCCACGAGTCTGGCCTTCAAAAAGACAATGTCCTTCAAAAGGCTCGTGACATCGACGTGGTCGAAAGTGACGGGGGGAAGCTTGTGAAGCTCCTTCGCCACAAACGTCGGCACGTCGTCCGGGTCGGTCTCCTTGAACAGCTTGATGATGTCTTCCAAGCTCTTCTTAGTCCCGTCACGCCGGCGGGACACCATCTGATCGCGCTTGTTCAGCACGTCGTACAGCATCAGCTTGGCAGCAGCTATGTCGTCCTCGCTGAAGTTCGTTGCGCAGATCTGGATAGCGGACACCTCGTCCATCACATCCAGCTTCTGCTGCAAGAACGCCAGCAGCTCATTTGCCACAAGTACAGTACTCATGGCGAGTAATTACGAGCGACAGCTCGCGCCGCGCTAATCAACACGGATTACGTAAAACGCGTCCGCACCGAAACGCTGCACAAGCGAGACTCAATGAATACAACTTAGATATAGTGCTCGTACAAAAACAATATCAATATGCGCGTTTAAAAAATAAATTGGTGCAGCTAGACAACAGATCACGGGCTGCTATTTACGTCACGCGTACTAATTTTACGGTAAGCTCTATGCGAAACCTCATGACGTCACACTGTGCTGTCGCTGAAATATCATCCCCATCCTGGAAAGTTTACGTAGTGAGCTGTTATTTTCAGTATTCAGATCCTGTTGGTCCCCATTTACATCACTTGCGCACTGTTTTGATGTCCCTCAATGGACACAAAATCATTATTGGTGCAGATGTTAACGCATCCTCTACGTTATGGTATGGCAAATACCGTTCAAGCGATACAGAACGGCGTAATGCCGTAGAAGATTTCGTCGCTGAGATGAATCTATCAATACATAACACCCCTGATGCACCGCCCACTTATTGTAGCCCTACTGGCGAATCTTTTATTGACGTCACTTTTTCAAGCTCAGACGTCCGAGTAGATAGATATGATGGCGATAGTAGATAGGATGGCGTGTTTTGCCTGACGCTTCATCCAGTGATCACCGCTTAATCGTGTACGAGTTTGTTCCTCGGTTGGTACAAAGACCTACAGCTACTTACGGTAATTATAGATATCGGCTCAAAGGGGCCGATTGGGATTTTTTCAGAGCTCATTTTGCCGCGCATGCCAGGGATTTCACCCGGGATGAACTAACAACAGAAGAATGTGCCGTAATTATGTCGGATACTTTTACCTACTGTGCCGATATTGCAATAGGCCGCGTCCCTATCACTAATAATCGAAGATGCGATTGGTGGAATACCTACTTAATTAAAGTTCGCTGTGAATTTCGGAGAGCACGTAAAAAATATAATAAACTAAAAAAACGTAAAATCGTAGGCGATGTTTTAAATAGGGCATATATTAATCTGAAAATTGCTCGTTCACGTTACCGCTCGTCAATAGAGAAATCCAAAGGCAATCTTATTAGAAAAATAGTCGATAAGTTAGAAAAAGAAGGCCCGTGGTCACCCCTATACCATGAGTTCAAAGCAAATAGGTCTATAGATCTAGCTTATATTCAAAACTTAAAAATTAATAATACCTACACCAGTGGCATAGAGGAGACCACGGAATCCCTACTTAATTCGCTCATACCTGATGATAGTTCCTTGATCGATAATGACTACCACAAGCAGATTAGGCAGTGGGCAAATGATTCACCCGCTACGTATATGTCGAGTCTTCCTACTATTAATGAGTTTATAAATACTGTGAAATCGCTACCTGTTAACAAAGCGTCAGGTGAAGATAAAATATCCAACAAAATGATAATAGAAGCCACGAAACAATCCGGTCAATTAATCTTAAAAGTTTTTAATCGTTGCATATCTGAAGGGACTTTTCCGCGTACCTGGCGCAACGGTTTTATTCATATTATACCGAAAAATGGTGATAAACTGCCTGAGGACCCTAAGTCATATCGACCAATAACGTTACTGCCTTCCTTAGGCAAGCTTCTAGAACGACTTATCGTACCGCGATTGCTACCAGGAGGGCCAAAATTTCATGGTAATCAATTTGGTTTTACTGCGGGTAAATCGACAGTAGACGCAGCTATCTCGGTGAGGAAAACTGTAAACTCGTCCGAATGTAAATACGTTTTGGCCATATTCCTAGATATTTCAGGGGCGTTTGATAACACGTGGTGGCCAATTTTGTTACAAAAACTGAAGTTACGCGGTTGCTACAGTAATATATATTCGATAATCACATCTTACTTTGTACATGGCTCTGCAACTCTTAAGCTTGGTCACTACAGAGTCACTAAATCGTTAACCATGGGTTGCCCCCAGGGCTCCGTGCTCGCGCCGTATCTTTGGAACTTGGGTTTTGATGATTTCTTGACATTGCCCTTGCCATCACGCTGCTCTCTAACGGCATATGCCGACGACGGCCTCTTACTTATACAGGGTGACTCCAGGAGAGAGTTGGAAAATCTGGCTCAAACTTGTTTAGGTATGATAAGTGAATGGGGTAAAAGAAATCGCCTTACATTTGCTCCCCATAAAACCTACCAACTCCTTCTGAAGGGTGAACTAAAATCTCCCCCGAGCGTAAAACTGAATAATGTTACTGTTAAACGTAAGATATCCACGTGTTATTTGGGTTTAGTTTTAGAAAAGAACTTCTCGTTTATAGAACATATTAAATCAGTTGGAGAAAAGGCTAAGCGAAACTTTTTTGCACTTACAAGGATATCAACGGCAACCTGGGGCCTCTCTTTCAATACTCTTAGAATCATTTACGGAGCTACTTATCTTGGGTGTATATGCTACGGCTCCCTGGGTGGGCTGATAGGGCTACCATCGGAGCTGCTCGCCGTAAATTACTACAAAGCCAAAGGTTGGCGTTGATATTTTTGTGTAAAGCCTATAGAACAGTAAGCACAGAGGCCCTACCTGTACTAGCGGGTGTACTTCCGGTTGATCTTGAGGTTCAAAGACGAGCAGCGATGTATTATTCTACGCGAGAAAATTTAAATAATGATTTCTTATCATTACGCGACCGTGCTAAAATATCCAGGCTATTTATGCCAATTGCTAACTTAAATGACGAACTGCTAAATGAATGGCAATGTAGATGGAATACCTCAACCAAGGGTCGCCATCTGCACCAGTTTTTTCCGGACATACGCGAACGGTTAAATAAAACTTGGCAAATCATAGACCATTGTGTTGCACAATTTCTTACCGGACACGGCAATTTTAAAAGTAAATTGTTTAGTTTCAAATTAGTATCTTCACCAATCTGTCTGTGCTCAACTTCCTGTAACGAATATGAACAAACCGCTCACCACATACTTTGGGAATGTGATCTCTGGCAAAATCAGCGTGATATTATGTTAAATAGCTTGCAACCAATATCTGGAGTAGTTTATTATACGGATCTTGTAGCAACAAGGAACAACTTCCGTGCGTTTAAGCGCTTTTGCCATACCTACTATTGGAATCAAATATAACAGCTCACTTAGGACCCTTAAATTAATCCTTGGTGCTCTTGCAGCTGGCTTCTCTAGTTGCAATTCTCTCGTTTAATGAGGCTATAGCCTCTTTATATCATTCTATCTCCCGCTTTGCTCTGGAGGGAAGTGGAACTATTCATTTCTAAATCCTCCTTTTTTTTTCTTTCTGATTAAATTCGTTGCGGGATCCAAGACAGTTAAAGCCATTCCCCGGGACATGCCTGAGCCTCACCGCTCAGTGTCATTTCATTGTGTGCCACTGTTGATCCTGGCTTACAGGAGTTGCAGTGGTGGGTAAGAGGGAGGGATTAGTCCCGATAACAAAATTAAAAAATTAACGCACACTCTGAAAATAGTTTCTTCAGATTCGTTTACTGAATCGATTTATATCATTTTTAATCTAGGTAATTTTTTTTTCAAAATAATTAAAACTACGGGAATTATTGTCATATTAACCCTATACAGTCAAAACAAATTGAAATTGACCGTAAGTAAAAGTAATAAGACTTTTAAAATCGCAGTTTTATTTGTATTCATACAAATTCCATCATTCAATACAAAATAAAGAAAAATATAATACCTATTCCAAGAAACTAATTTAGTAAATAACAATGCATATACATGTTAAATTAAAAATTACGTGTATGTATTATGATTACAACATAATATTCTAATTGGGGTGTTTCAGAGTGTGCGTTAATTACGTTACATGTTGTATAAAAGATTGTTATATAAAATATGTTAAGACATATCTACCTAATAATAATGTAGGTATACTATAATATTTATAAAAAAAAGTAATTATTAATAATGTTTTTATACACTATTTATTAAAATGTACCTACCTAATTATATTTTTGGTTGTGTCCTAACAGGGTTAATGTTGCCACAAAACAGTGCCATTATAAAATGTATGTAAACACATAAAAAAGCAATAAATTGACTATTAACTATTGACTATCATATAGTTCTCCGAGCCGATTTCGGTAACGGCGACCCTAATTTAAATTCGGGTTTGGGCTCTAATTTGGCTCGCTAGGCCAAACTTAATGTACGTATCTACTTACTAACGAATATATGTAGATACTCAGTGGTACATGCGAGAGGGACAAACATGGATAACCGCATTAGCGAGGAGCACGAACGCTGTTGATTGCACGCAGCATACAATCTGTTGGTAGGATACAAATGACTTTACATTTACATGTGCCTATGATTGGTTACGTTCCAATTAATAGTTACGTATTAATGAATTAAGAGCGGACGATAAATATAAACCGACCAAGTGCGAGACGGACTCGCGCACGAAGGGTTCCGTACCATACATACATAGACTCACGCCTGTTTCCCAGAGGGGTAGGCAGAGACAACGGATTTCCATTTGTCACGATCTTTGCATACTTCTTTTGCCTCGATTACTGTCATTATATTCTTCATACATGCTCGCCGGTTTAGGGTACTTCTGACCTGCCCTTTCTTGAGAACATCACCAATTTGGTCAGAGAATGTTCGACGTGGTCTTCCCCTTCCGGTTGTCCCATTAATTCCGTACCATTATCTATAAAAAAGAGCAAAAAAGTCAAGTTTGTTGTATGGGAGCCACCTTCAATATTTATTTTATTTTGTTTTTTGAAAATGAGATGTAGGTATATGTTAAAAATTCAACTGTCTAACTATCACGGTTCATGAGATAAAGCCTGGAGACAGACGGACAGACAGACAGCGACAATCTTAGTAATGGGGTCCCGTTTTACCCTTTGGGTACGGAACCCTAAAAAACTCTACTCTATTCGCATAAACTACACATTAGTATCATTGTTGTCATGTCAGCCAAAGTACACCCACTGCTGGAGAACAGGCTCCCCAAAGAATGGGGGGATATGCCATAATCGCCACGCTTGGAAGACGGGTTGGCGATCCCAGTTTGATGGTACCAGTTCACAGAAAAACGCTGCTGCCCGTTCTTTGGTAAGTATTCCCTCGGTCAATTTCTACGCCCCCCCACGGGATGAGATAGAGTGATGATATTCTATGTCGTCGCCACAAGCATATATAATATTTAGATTTCGACGTGAGTTCAAACTCTAGATAAAAATATAAAACTATTTATTGCGTAATTGTGTACAATAAGGTCTTATCATAACGTAACAGTCTTTAGGATCAGCAATCTACCCATATCGGATATGCAATACAAACAAGTCTATTTAATTTATTCTTAGTAATAATAACACATTATTATTTGGCAAAAAAACTCATTCAAACTATAGTAAACATTCTCGAGTAACATATTCTTTAATTTAGTTTTAACACTTTTCCATTTGGTTTCTTTGGTGATAAGTGGATACACGAATTGCAGATATATAAGTATTTTTATAATACATCATGTTTTTTATACTGGGTAAATGTATGTCATATTTATATGGAAGAGATAAGGGCGCCTATTGCATGAACATTACTGTTATTTATTTTACTGAACTGTATATTATATGACGCAATATTATTGTCTACAAATAAGGAACATTCGTAGACAACATAAATATGACATAAATTCGATAATGCGTTAGTATTTTGTCCTTGAAAGAACGTTTAAAAAAGAATAACAAGACACCTTAAAAGAATTTTTTTTATTATAGATCTAGCTGACCCGGCAGACTTTCGTTCTAGAAAATGTTTATATGGGTAAAAGAAAAAGGCTCTTTTTAGAGGTTTCCCGGCAATTATTCGAATTTTTCTCACCTTTTAAACCTTCCCTAGACCTCCACGAACATATTAAGACCAAGATAAGATAAATCCGTTCATCCGTTCTCGAGTTTTAGCGAGACTAACGAACAGCAATTGATTTTTATGGCGAGCGGTGGGTCAGAGGATTGGAATATAAACTAGTTTTTGCAAATTAAGTTTTATTGGCGTCGACGGTGACAGTTGGTTCACCACTAAGATCACCCAACACAGAGTCTCGGCGACTAGCTCTCTGTTAGAGTCCACACGTGGCGCACTTCAGAGTCCCCGTGACGAGCACTGCCAAAGCTCCGACTCTGACTGCAAAATCCCGACGTACACGACACACTTTACACTGTGTAGGGAACACTTGGCACTTTCACTTGTTCAGTTTCCACTTTATTTCTCCCTCTTGATGCGTCTTCAATTTCACTTGAATTAAAACTCTCCGTTCTGTTTTGACATTCCGCTTATACCCCTAAATTGTTCCAAATTATTAATATTTCAAATATCAATTTTCTTTCGAGAATCTTCGCCTATAGATATGACAGATTAATCGTAATGCTTCTGTGCTTATCTTCACTTATCTCTTTCTTTTCATTCTGAAAAAACGCCCCATCTCTTTCTTTTTATTCTGGAACTATCTAATTTCATTTTTAGCATTAAGAATTTCGTATGTCTTTATCATCATCTTATCCTTTTTCTTTTGTTCTGGTATTATCTAGGACATTCCAGCGCTGTTCCAAACCTCTCCAAAAACTCTTATTGGTACTAGGGTTCGAAGCCTGAACGTGACAATATGAATAACTAAGTAAACATTAAAATTGTAATGTACTATTCCTAATCGTTTACCTAACACTTTATGATTATCCATTATAACTTTAAATATTATTGATTGATTTAAATATTGTCCGCCACTTATTATGGCATGTTATAATCTTGTAATACCCATACCATAAATAATGTACGCTAATTAATTCTTGATTCTTGATGGAAATGTAAAGATAGCAGAGTTTAGGTACTCCATAATGTATTCTTGTTCGAATTTCAGCGGTGGTGGTCAATCTCAGTGGAGACTAGCAATCTGCGCGGGATTGTAGTGCACGTGTCTGCGCAAACCCACATGCGCTTTCTACTCCCTCACTCTCATCAGAGGTTAGTTACAAGACCGAGGGCTTTACGTGCTCTCCGGGGCACATGAGCCCACGGGGGTGTAACACCGCCAACTTCCAGACTCCAGACTAATACTAAAAACATTACATAACAGAAAAATCACGTTTAGGCCTGATCCAGGATTTAAACCCAGGCATTATCTGCGGTTTAACACGCTACCGCTAGACCAGCGAGACAGTTAACACTCTGTTTACTCTATATCAGTATAGCAGATCATCTATTTCACGCTTTAACAGTCAAACGTATAGTCTTACGCGAGTTGTAAATGCTAGAAGACTTAAATCCCGCACGCCAGTAATTTCCGGTGAAGCAGTGAAAGCCTCTTAAGGTAACTGAAAACAGCAAGTATAAAACTATGCTTTTGAGTAGTAAAAGCTGTAATACTTTCATTATAATAATAATATTGTTGGACATTATCCACACACGGCGTTCTGATCCCGAACTAAGCAGAGCTCGTGCTATGGAAACCATATAACTGATATGCTACATATACTAAGAGTAATGTTCATTTTGTAAATATATAAGTACTTATATAGATAACTAGCTATGCCCCGCGGTTTCACCCGCGTTTAAGTAGTTTTGGCGTAAAAGAGAAACAAACATACATCTATACTCACAAACTTGCGCATTTATAATATTAGTAGGATGTGTACCTCTAGCGGTTTTGGCAGTGCACGCCGGAATAGCTCGCAGATGGTAGATGTTTTCCTACTTCCTTGACACTTATCGTCATATTTTGGACAATTCAAACAATATCTTTAAAAATTGTAGCCCATGTGTTATTCTGATGTATATATAAGCTATATTATTGTAAAGTTTCATTAAAATCCATTCAGTACTTTTTACGTGAAAGAGTAACAAACCTCCATCCATCCATACTTACAAACTTTCGCGTTTATAATACAAGCGGTGCCCCGCGGTTTTACCCGCGTTAAACTTTATAAATTATCCTATGTGTTATTCTGATGTATAAGCTATATTATTGTATAGTTACATTAAAATCCATTCAGTTGTTTTTACGAGAAAGAGTAACAAACATCCATCTATACTTACAAACTTTCGCGTTCATATTATTAGTAGCATTACACCCAGACTCACAAATATCTGTCCTGGTGGGAATCGAACCCACGACCTGCGGCGTGAAAGGCAAGTATTTACCAAACACGCCAACCGGACCGACCGATACTGACTTAAATTAAGGCAAACATCGATTTAATATTAGCAGATGCTTACACTTAACTCACAACACAATTAGGAACATAATATATTATTTGTATATATAATATGTATTTATTATACGTATTATATATTATATATATATTTGTAATATGTTTATATTTTCTTTTTATTTTATTTTTTCATTATGTGTACCCATAGGTACTATTTGTCATGTATCTGTACACTGACCACTGCCCCTCTCAATAACTCCATTCTCCGATCTTGACTTTGGTTGTCCGGAAGAGATCACATTTTGTGATAAGACCGCCCATTGTATACTTTTGAGGTTTAAATTGTTTTTATTTTTATTTTGTACAATAAAGAGTTTATCTATCTATCTATCTTAACTACTGGTAAATAACTTAATACCTAATTGCACTTCGTTCCAGAGAGGCAAAGTTCCTAACCGCTTGTTACACGATCCCGTTATGTGCCGACTCGTGTACAAACCGGCGACATATCAAGCTATACATTTCCAGTATAAGCTGATCCCGCATTGTTTATGATTTCCATACAATGAGAGGTCAGCTTATATTGGAACTTGATATGTAGCCGACTGGTGTACAAACCGGCGACCGATACGCTAACTAGGGGCGCATTCATTAGCCTGATTACATAAGACAATACGACTAAATAACAAGTAAACACAGCTCCACACGATCCTATTGTTTTGGTTAATTTAACTGCACTCTTCATTTTACAAGTGTGTGTATTAACAGTACCTACTTTGTACATAACGGCGTTTAGCTGGTTTTGTCCAAAGCTTAAGAAAACAAGTTGCCTCAAAGATGATATACCATTTTTACGCCGTAGATCCTTAAATAATTTAAAGGAATCCTTACAGTTCTGTCACAGCGGTATATCTTAGCGTGGTTGACAAATGCTTGCTTTTCACACCGGAGGTCGTGGGTTCGATTCCCAACGAGGACAGATATTTGTGAGCATGAACATGTCTGTTTGACCTGAGTCTGGGTGTAATTATCTATATAAGTATGTATTTACGAAAGAAAAGTAGTATATGTAATAGGTATATCAGTTATCTGGTTTCCATAGTACAAGCTAAGCTCAGTTTAGGATCCCGTGTGTAAATAATGTCCCAGGTTATTATTATTATTATGTCCCAGGATATTACTAATGATAGAAATTTGTTGTTCTTTTAATAGTTTCAGTATTGCTTACGCAAATGAACTAATAGAAAAAGATTTATATTTTATCTACAAAAGAGACCGGGTAAAAACTTCAAAATAGATGTCAAATGGGCAAAGTAATCAACTTATGACTTCCATTGGGTCATAAGCAAGTTTAATTATTTATGAGTTTACTTTTTATGATAATGATATGAAATAAAAACACCATCCTTTATAATATAATCCAAAGTTTACATTACAATAAATGATGAGAAGAGATGTTTAATTAACCGATTAGTAACTAGAGATTTTTTTAGTCATCAAAAGTGTTTCACAGTCAAATATTGTTGTTAGGGGTATTTGACTTACTAAATAACTTTTATACGTTTGAGGAAGGAAGGGCAACCTCATTAGTTATTTTTAGCCCGAATATGTTGTATTTTATCTTACTTTAGTTACTTTACTTTATTATATGGTAAGTTATTAGTTATTACCCTGATGTTAAAATTGTTCAAGCCGCTTCTGACGTGGCTTTACGTCTAGAAGCACAACCGACAACTTAACGTGCCCTCCGAAGCACGGAGACGCTCAGAAGTTAAACCTCTTCGGTGGTCACCAATCTAACGTGACGATAAAACGCGAGAAATAATGTTTTTATATAGATATTCTAGTTTATAAGTTGTTGTATATTATTGAGGCTCTACAGAATATTCTTCTATGCATTAATATCGTGTTGATTGCTGTTAAAATTACTACACTAGATTTGGGTTAATTGAAAACTTTTCGGCCGATAGATATTTTTCAAACTACACACTAATTAAAACCCTATTATCGTATATGCCAGTTTATATGATGTTTGAAACAACCTAAAGTCAGCCTTAATATTATTAATATGAGGCATGTTTTTGAGCGTTGGAAAATTAAAAATGATGTGAAAATAAAATCATGTCATATCATCCGCGGTATCACGAATCAAATCTTCGTTTTTAATCAAGGATTGGTTCGGTAACTCGGGAATGCAAATGTGTGAATTCTCGGGCACCAAGACTAGAGGGTTGACACCACGGAGACATACAGGTTTTGTTATATGGTGCTGATTCCTAAACAAATCTCCAATTTGTGGAATGTTATTATTTTCTATTACCTTTTGATAAAACAAATGGTAACATTACGATTATTCGTATCGATAAGGCAGCAAATTGTATTTTACACTTTATTTTTTATTATACTTTATATAAATTGTATTTTGGTTTTATCTATACATTAAAGAAAAGTTGCTTCATCACAAATTTAGGCTACATTTCTATCGAAAATGTACGAGAACGTTAAATAATGATAAATTAAGTTATATAGCGATATTAAGTGTACAGCTCAGCGGTGTCAGGATGGTAGCAGAGACTTTCCAGCTTCCTCGTTCGTGTACCTGCCATGTACACTCTTGTATTGTATGCATAAATACCTCGCCCGCATAGCCATTTCACTCTGGTACATAGGCTATAGGGCTGACGCTAGCCAAGCTAAAAAGCTAAATTTCAGCCATAGTGGACACTCAAAGAGTTACAATGGTGACTAACGATCTTTGCAAGACATATTGACCTTCATCATCATCATCATATCAGCCGAAAGACGTCCACTGCTGGACAAAGGCCTCCCCCAAAGATCTCAACAATTGCCGGTCTTGCGCTACCCGCATCCAGCGATTTCCAGCGATCCGCACAAGATCAAGATATTGACCTTAAGTGGGCGCAATCACAGCTGAACTTCCTATTCTTTACTCCTATAATCTGATTGGATGAACAAGCTGATACGTCCAGTCCAAGTGCACATGCTTTACAAGCCCTCCAAAGCGCATGTTTCAACTTCACGAACTCACTGACTCCGGGCTGTTATTGAGAGACTTTTAGCCACCGTCACATGTAAACATGGTATTCGAGCTCGTGACGTCATAATCTGCGGTAGGATGCATCGACCTACCTAAAGAGGTAACCAAAACATCAATAGAGTTTAGTAAAAATATATAATCCCATTTCCCCAAACGCGATACTACAAAAAGGAAGAAATCACAGCAAATAAATATCAATAGACACCAACGAGACGTACACTTGACACTAGTGAAGACGCACGACTTTTCCCGGGGTCAAGGCTTTTATCTATTTATTGTAACATCTCTATAGAGTGGCCACTTAGCGCCGATCGGACGCTGATTACGATATATGGGCGATAAAGCGCACTTGTTGGGCGCTCACAGCTAATTACGTGCATTAGTAATGAGTAGGGGTCGTCAACTGCGATGCTATTGTTCACAGCAAGGGGCTCTTTTGGAACTGGAATCAAGTAGTGTTATGTGTTTAATATTGTAGCTCGGCTTAGATTTTAACCAGGGTCTGGAAACAGTGACTTCTAAATCATCCCTCGTTTTATACCAAGACCCTTTATAAATAAAAAAAGAGTTTGAGCTCTATATAAAATCTATTTTATTTTAGAGATCATCTAGGTATAAAAAATATGTCGATTGAGATTTAATCTCTTAAGATAATATAAATATCACTATTTATAGAGAAAAAGATTTAAAAAAGTATATGTATATTATATTTAATACACGAATTGAGGACATAGCAATTATATCAATTACATATATATTTTATGTGATACATATAAATGCAGAATGTGTTGCATATACCAGTAATGGTTTTCCCGTACGTCATTGTACCGATCCTAATGTAAATTAGTATAATTATTACTATTTAGTAGTTTTTAAGAATGGTCCAATTATAAAACTTATAACAATTAAATAGTTATAGACTGCAAAATATTTTAAAATAAAGGCATTTTATAAATAAAAATAAACTCTTTTTTAACAATTGTACAATATTAACTTTGTATTCGTACAAGTTAATTAAACGCTAATACAATTTTAGATATGCCTAATCACTACAAGCACCCGCCAATGTACAGTATTAGTAGTGTATAATCAAATTAGTTGTGCAGTTGTCAGTCGGTGGATACACTTGTGTAAAAATGACCCTTATCACCTTCGTAATAAAATCCCTATCAGGGCTTAAATGTATTCACCGACGCGACATGGTATAAATTGTACGACCCCCGAATACGAAGGGTAACCATCGTACACTAATTAATATCGCACGTGATAATTTCGTGAGTATTGAGTATTATGTAGACGGTAACTGATATTTGTGATGATGTCTGGCAATAAATACATCTTCTTGTAATAAACGCCCTCTACTTTGTTATATTGTGTTAGTACTGTGAATTATTTTTGTAGAAGTCAATCTTATAAATATAGTTAAGTTAAAAGAGAAGACAATCAGTGATAGAACACTCCTGAAAACATCCCTTTTCAATAATTAAACCTAAACATAATCTCCTTGACAATAACTTAATACAAGCTAGCTAAATATCACTACTATTATAAAATAAATTGTATAAATGTTTTGACATTCCGTGTACCTAAATATCTGTAATAAGTAACTAGAAATAATAACTGTATTACTACAAACATGTTCTGACTATTTTCAAGCGCTTTTTTTATATTTATTATTTTTTTCATGTTATTTATTAAATGTTTATTTGTACTTATAGTGGTAGTAGAAAATGAAGGTGTATTAAATATGTTAGCACTAGGCCACCAAGAAGTCTGTGAGAGGTCTGTGCCATGGGTGCATACAAGATGCCTTTTCACACATTCCTTGAATATATAATAATAATAATGTTTTATTGACACCAATTTACATTTGTACATTTCAGTACAATGTTTAGTCTTATAGGTACTTAAATATTACAAAAGTTGTCGAAAACCGATTCCCAAGCTAGGCTAATTTGCCTGTATTTTGGGAGGCAGTGTTTAAATTAAATTTAATCGTGTACTTATTTTAAATTACATTTTGGAGGTTGTCGCTGCGCTATATCTCCTCAAATTTGAAAATGTTGAGGAAAGACAAATTAGAGAGCAAACTCGTAGAAAGGACATACCTTCATTGTTCCAAGCCAAACTTAATGTGGTTCAACACAGCTCGAGAGTACAATCGGTCTCATTATATAATAAGTTGCCTTTAGAATTTAAAAGCATATATCGACCAAATATATTCAGGGACAAATTAAAAAACTATTTATTGAAGAAAGGCTTTTATAGTGTACAATAATTTATACATGACAAATGACTTCCTAATTATATAATGAAATGGTATGAACATAATAATATAAAATTGATAATAATGTAATTAATGGTTAATAATAATATAAAATTGATAATAGTGTAATGTAATTATGTAATTTTAATTTGTAAATTTAGCTTTAAAATTTTCAACACAAATGTATTTGTTATGAAATAAATGACTTATGACTTATATAGGTATGTCAAAATTTGCGGTAAGTTAATACTTTTTAATTACTTATTAAAGAGTAAGAAATTTATGTATTTTGTGGTGAAAAAACAAGAACAAAAAACAAAATATATTGCGTTTGTGTGTGTGTAAGTGTGCGTGCGCGTGTGTGTGTGTGTGTGTGTGTGTGTGTGTGTGTGTGTGTGTGTGTGTGTGGGTAAAGAGTGAGTGATAGTATGAGACGAAAGTATTAGATATTGTTTATTTATGCGATATATATAATTAGATTTTCTGTTTCCAGATAGTCGAGTTGACGAAGCCATGTAGTCACTTTATGTTTAGTTATATTTTTACTTTGGTTTGAGATATTTATTTTTTTGTGTATTTTGTCGTATATCCCTACAAATTAACACCCGCTAATTAGCACCCCCTACTAATTACTGTGTGGTGACGGCGGCGAATATCAAAATATCATCAGCCTATCACATCCCGTGGGGGCGTAGAAGTCGACCAGACGACGGGTAGCAACTTCCCTCTGTGAACTTTGACCATCATACAGTGATCGCCAAGCCGTCTGTCAAGCATGGCAATTATGGCATATCCCCCCAAGATGATTCTTGGTGGAGGCTTTTGTCCAGCTGTGGACTTTTTTTAAGACAATTTTTACAGCTGTTATGATTCAAATTCAAATTCAAAATATGAGTACATAGTGGTGTTAGTTTAACATTAATGTCCTATACATATTTTACCATTTCGGTGTGCAAATGTTGCTTGGGTACACATTTAAAAGTCAAAAAAAAAATGTTTTGTTAGTCACATAAATTACAATTAGTATTATGTCAATTTTACATTATTATTATCATTACAATTACTATCATTACACTATTAATATTATTATAACATACATAACAATTATATTTATTTAAACTTACTAACACTAATTAAAAGATTTGTCATCAAAATATTCCTGGACCGAATAGTAACATTTGTTTGTCAGAAATGTATGTAGTTCCTTTTTAAATATTTGCTGATCTATTTAATTTCTAATACTAATTGGTAATTTATTATATATGAGAGGTGCTCTGCAAAATATGCTTTTGTGCATCATTGTAGTTTTGCAGGGTACAACACATAGTTTGCCCAAATGACGTTTTCTTTCCCTTTTCGCAAATAAATTGATGTTTTGTCTAACGAATACTGCACATTCGTATATGTACAAACAAGGGAAAGTCAATAGACAGTACTCTTTAAATAATGGCTTGCAGGATTCCATTGGTTTGAGGCCTGATATTGTTCTTATGCAACGCTTCTGCACCTTAAACACAGAGAGCCATTCCGTCGAGTTACCCCAAAAAATAACACCATAGCGTAAAGTGGAAGATATATTGCCGTGATAAGCCGCCATAAGTGTATCTCTGTTTGTGATTTTTTTAAGTTTGTATAATCCGTATCCGTATTGACTTAATTTTTTACAAACATGTTCAATATGTACTTTCCAGTTCATTTTTTGGTCTAAATGAAGGCCTAGAAATTTGGTATTAATATCCTCATCAATTTTCACACCCATGTAGTTGACGTTAATTGAAAAATTATTTGGTATTGGTCTTTGTTTAAAATGTATGAATTTGGTTTTTTCAAAGTTTATTTTTAAATTGTGTAATGTCAGCCAGTTAATAATTGATGTCAAAGAGTTATTCATATCAGATTCAAGTGATGTCAAATCCGAACTCGAGTATAGTATAGTACAGTCATCTGCAAAAAGAGTCATTTTGTCCTTAATGCTACTTGGCAGGTCATTAATATATATGATAAAAAGCAACGGTCCCAACACGCTACCTTGAGGCACGCCAAATTTGACTTGTCTGATTTCAGATTGATGAGTTTCCTCTACTTTTGTTTTAAGACAGAAATTTGATATTTGGGTAATCTGTTCCCTGTCAGAAAGATAAGATTCCAAAAGTTTGTAAGCATTACCCCTTATCCCATACTCATGTAGCTTTCTTAAAAGTATATCAGGTCTGACATGGTCGAAGGCCTTTGACATGTCCATAAATAATCCAGTGACAGGCATACCCTTATCCATGTTTAGTATTACGGATTTTAGGAAATCATAAATAGCCATGTTAATATTGTTATGTTTTCTAAACCCGTATTGCTGAGGAACTAATATTGATTGTTTTTCTAAAAAAGAATATATGGAATTGTGTATTACTTTTTCATATATTTTTGCAAATACTGGTATTAGCGCTACTGGTCTATAATTCCCTATATTGAGTCTTTCCCCCTTTTTGTAGATAGGCTTAATAATAGTCTGTTTTAACTTATAAGGAAATACTCCTTGTTCAATGCTAATATTAATCAAGTGACTGAGGACAGGTGCTATAAAACCACTAACTTCTTTTATTATCGATGTAACTATACCATCCAGTCCAACACTATTTGTATTTTTTAATGATTTTATAATATTATGTATGTCCATTGGTGTTATTGGTGTCATAAAAATTGAATTAGGTATTCTTTTCGATTGTGGATTATTATTAGTATATACTAAGTTACGGCTATTATTTATAGGAATGTCAACATAGTAATTATTAAATGCATTACAGATTTGTTTAGGACTTTTAATTATGTTATCCTTAAATTTTATTTCACTGATACCTAGCCTAGGAGAATTATTTTTTGACCTATTTATAATATTCCACATTGCTTTTGATTTATTGTCCGACATTTTAATATAATAATCATTCTGTGCTTTTTGTGTAAGGTTTATTATTTTTTTTAACCTATTAGCATACGTTTTACACATGTTTTTATTATGAATGCTGGGGTTATTGCGATAGTTCCATAATAATTTACGTTTCTTTTTGCAGCATAGCTTTATACCCTTACTTATCCATCTAACTTTAGAAAAAGGCACAATTTTGATTTGGATATGTGGAAAACAAAGATCATATATAAGTTTGAACAAGTCAATGAAACAGTCAAAAGCTTCATTTGCTTCAATCTCCTGGTACACTTGAGTAAAAGTTAAATTTTCAATGTAATTTTTGAATTTAATTCTGTTTTCTAGTGAATAATCTCTTTTCTTAACATACCAATAATTAAGTAAGAGTTTTTTACGAACGGGACATTTAATTATCTGTGCCGAATGATCAGATATATTTAGGTCTATCAATTCACTGCTTGAACTTCGTATGTTATGCACTATGTTGTCTATACAGGTGTTACTAATAGGCCTAGTAGCTTGGTTAAATTCTATTTTTAAATTAAATGATAAAAGAATGTTTTCAAATTCCAAAGATAAGCCATTTCTTTTTAAGAGGTCTATATTAAAATCACCGCAAATTATAACTTTTTTGTTGTTATTCTTACACATGTGGAACAGTACAGACTGAAGTTGTTTAAAAAAGCAATTTAATGAAGATAAGTCATATTTAGGTGGCCTATATACACAAACAATATAAATACCCTGATGACACAATTCAATGGCAGAACACTCAAATTTATTTTCTATCGACAAATCATTTATCTCATGTAGTATCTGATGTTGTATTCCACATTTAACTAGTATGCATGACCCTCCGTGACGAGTTTTTCTCATAAATGATGCTGCCAATACAAAATTTGGAATAAACAAATACTGCTCATCGCTTAATAACATGTTGTGTTCTGTGATACACATTACATCCACTTCTTTCCCCATTTCCTTCAAACAAGCAGATAGGATATCAGATTTACTCATTAGTCCATTTATGTTTTGATGAAGAACATATAAATATTTACTTACGAAAAAACATATTGTTTAACTGTACATTATCATTGTCATCCCCAGCGTTGCATGGTTCAGTTTGTGTAGTAGTATCTTTATACACGGTAGCATCTGTCTGTATACATTTATCTATTGATGTCTTACCAGTGTAGTTAAAGGAATGTGCTCTCATAGAGTTTAGAACATAGTTATTATAATTTGCCAGATACTTTAACTTTAAAATCTCTCTATGTATAATTCTACTTGCATGCAACTTGTTTATATAATGTGTTGGTTTATCGGTTAACATAGTATCTAATGTTATATAACTAGAATTTGTATACAATAAACATATTTGTTTCAAAATACCATTTAACATATATTCATTAAGGTACCTATTATTGTAGATTTTACCAACTAATACATTGGTGTGTTTAATGTGACTTAATGTATAATACAAGTAGGATTGTATATTCATGGGGTTGTTGTCGTGCTTACCTCTCATTATTAACACATAGTCCGAGTAGGTTAAATCCTTACATATTGATATACAAGAGCATAATATTTCTGACATAGGGGCGTTAAGTTTTATAATAGACGTAACTATGAAAGTGTTCCCGAGCAAGCTTTGAAGTATTTTCCTTATACCAAAACCGGTTTCATCTGAGAAAATTATTATTCTTTGTTTGTTCATTTCATTTCTGTCCCTTATGATTTTTCTGTCCATCTGGTCCCTTATAGTATTAGATAATATTGTTATATTGCTTGTTTCCTCTTCCACAAGTACTGCTATATCAGTAGTGGTAATCTCTTTACTCTGACTACGTGTAATATTCTGTACTTCACCTCCAAATGGCAAGGATGTCGGCCTCATGTCAAAGTGTCTGTTTTTAACAACAGTCGTAAGACTGTCGTGTAAATCTGTATTTCGTGAACATGTCTCTAGGGTTTTCTTATTTATTGCAAGAGATCCGCATCGTCTCCTGTACTCTAACTGTGGTGAATAGAATTTGATTGGGGTTCTGATACAATTTTCTGTTGAACATGCCCCTACTGACTTGTACAATGTTATTTTTTGTTTACAATTTAATAATTCTTTTTTTAGCGTTTGGTTCTCTATATTCAAATTATCAATTTCGTTGGTAGCGCTCTGAAGTTCCTTTTTCAATTTATTTATCTTTTCATTAAGAGTATCTATTTCCGATGTATTTTTAGTACAATTTGGGAAACTTTCGCATGATATATTCGAGGCATACTCGCTTTCATCAAAATCTAAGCATATGTTTTGTCGTCTACTATGGGTATTCACATTTTCAAATGATAAATCCATTTTTTTTTTATGTAATAAAGGAAAATATAAATGAGAATATCGCAATAAAATTCCAAAATAAGTTCTTGAATTGGGGTTTGAACTTCGACAAAAAAGAAAATTCCGAACTCGGGCTCGAACTTGACCTCGTCAGACTTAGTTCCAGTGATTTACCATTAGGCTACGTCTTCTTACAATTAGCTTGATAAAATTTGTAATCATTAGGTGTTTTGACTGAATAACGAGTCACCGCCACCGTTAGGTGCAACTTTTATTCGCACTAATGAGTCCAAAGTACACTTTAGCCGACATTTTTTAATTTTGACGACCGTTTCAATGTTTATTTATGAGTTTTATATACATTTTACTTAACTTTTGATGATGATGATTAATTGGTTAATTGGTGTCGACGCTCAAACTTGGTTGTTCAGAATTTTTATAAAAAATAAAAATCGGTCTAGCCGTTATATATTTACGTACACTCAAGTGCACACATATATTGTGCGCAGGCATTCATAATGCTTCATTTAAGATCGCAATTGCACTATTTTTAGCCAGCTCTACCCACTATTAATCAAGTATGTTATTAATTTGCATGTCTCCATCTGCAATAGTTATACATGCAACGGTGCTATTAAATTGTCCAGTAGATATCGAAAGTACGTAAATCGAAACATAAATCGACGTTGCGTTTGCCGTAGAACAGAATTGGAACAAATTCATGCAATAGAAACATGCGATTTTATTATGCACGTTCTAATTGGGGCCGAATCAACGAAAGCGAAAAGAAAACAATGCTATTGATTTAATGAATCCTATTATATTTATGATACAAACTAACTAGACCCTAACTTCTAGAGGTGATGATGATTTATGGTGTAGTTCTGTGCACTCTACTCGTAAACGACGCTAAACTATCGCTGTTTTCTTAACAAGACTTCCTTTAAAGTTGTGATCCCTTAAATAAAACCTCTCATCCAACATTCACTTCAGTTCACTTAATAGCTCTTATGTGAAGTTTTATAGCAGAGGTTTTTATCCAACACTATAACTCTTGTAAGCCAGGATCAGTGGCTTATAGTTAGATGCTCCGGTGAGTGATCGCCGAGGTAAAGCAACTGGGGTCGCGGTCAATCCAAAGATGGGTGACCACCAAAGTGGTTTAATTTCTGAGCGTCTCCTTGCTTCAGAGGGCACGTTAAGCTTTCGGTCCCGGTTGTAGTCATTAGATAACAGTCGATAAGCCATGTGAGAGGCCTATTGGGCGGCTTGAACAACTTTGACACTAGGGTAACCACTGCTTAACTGCTCATATGATACGTAAATAAGTAGCGGCTGAGTTCTGAGACCCAAGCATGTCCCGAGACTTCGCTTCGAGTGTCTTAGATCCCACAACAAATTTAATCAGAAAGAAGCAAGGACGATTTCGTCAAAGAAGTAGTTCCACTTCCTTCCAGAGAAAAGTGGAAGGCAGAATTATATATTGAGGTTAGAGCTTCTAAACGAGAAAATTACAAATATAATAACCAGCTGCAAAAGCATCGAGGGGTCCTAAAAAGTGGACTGTTATTTGATGCCAATTGTCGGTGTGCCAACAGCGCTTAAACGCACAAAAGTTGTTCCTGATTGCTACAAAATCTGTATAATAAACTAATTCAGATATTGGTTACAAGCTGTTTAACATAAATATCACGCTCGATATGCCAGGATCAGAGTTCCAAAGTATATGGTGGGTGGTTTTTTTCAATTCGTCATAGGTCATATTGATCAAAGACATATAAGTGAAGGTACTAATTTAAACCTACAAAAATTCTTTTATAATTTCTGGTATGAAATTGTGCCACACAATGGTCTGTAATCAGCCAAGCTTTATTTAACCATTCACGAAATTCCTGAAAAAATAATGTAAATCCCTTGGTTGAGATATTCATCTAGCTAGCATATCGTTATTTACGTCAGCTATTGACATTATAACCTAGAAATTTATTTAAGAAGTAAGCGTTAGGCGATTATAACATCTGTGCTGTAATATTATGCCACTAGGTACTATCATAATATTGCACAAACTCCTTCCATATTGAAGTAGTCAGACCTGGGATAAAGAATCTCGAAAAACTATTACGACACGTCTCCTAACTGCTTTAGTGTTAAGTTAATTGGTAGAAGTGTAGTTAATAGAACTTACCTGTACCCTAGCTTCGCTTAGTCCGAGCCTCTGGCTGAGCTCCTCCCTCATGAAGGCGTCGGGGTAGTGGGTCTCGTCAAACAATCGTTCCAGTTCGCCCAACTGTTCCAGCGTAAAGTTGGTGCGAGAGCGCCGTTGTTTGCCGCCGCCATTGTTTCCGCCACCCGTCGGTGATTTGTCTGTTGCATCTAAACAAATAACTGCATATTAGTTGTTAATCTTAACAGAAATAAAACTATCATAGGAATATCAGGCTAGGCTCCCTATATAAAATAACAACTTCAAGTAAGAGATCTTCATTGCGAAATAAAGAGAGACTGAGATATAAAAATAGCTCACACTAACTACAACTTTATCGCGTCATTAAACACTCAGACATGTAAATTACAGCAATATAAATAAGACCCAACTTTATTTTACCCTTAAAGTAAAATCTATTTCATAGAAATACGAAGTAATAGAGCAAATCAAAATAAAAGTGCAGTTTAAATCAACATTTCATACGAGCCGACACGGACCCTTCATTCTCTAGGGAGATGCCGATACCGGAGCACAAAACACACTGAAGGATCCACCTCTGCAGGGATGAGGGAAATGTGTTTGTAATGTTTTATTTAAACTGAAATGTTAAACTGTAATACTAACTACGGAATCTCTACGGATGTAATCGTAGCGTATCTCGTAGCAGCGTAGCAACGTAGCTGAGTAATTGAGTAAAGACATAACAGTTTCAAGGTGTCAGTACCGCTCTCAGTTTTATTGCTTTTTGGGATAGGTCTTGTAACATGATCAAATTCTCTTTGTCTCAGTATCTTGAAGTATGTTTTTCAAGTTCATTTAAATCTGTGTGTTCTATACTATATTTCGATAAGCTTCCTTAAGAGTATACTGTGTAGCAAGTACTAAATAATAATTACTTACCATAAAAAAAAAATCAAACGATTTCAACAAGAACTTATATGGACTTCTTTGTCAAATTATCAAAAAAAAAAAATCAAATAGTTGCAGTGATAAGCCTCTTTATTTGAAAAATGTTTAAAAAAAGAAAACGTAAATCTAGTCCATAAAAGTCTGATTTTACATAGCACGTACTAGTTAGAGTATTCTCTTGAACTGTTTGGTCTGGTGATCCGGGACATTTCTTACATCTGCCACGCCACAACCAAATAATAATTATTCTATATTCATTTTGATGCCCGCGATTAGACAGATTTATCTTTCGATAAGTACATTTCTCGCAATAACATCTTACAGTACCATTTTGAAATACTATCCAATTCCAAAGGACATATTTTTACAGAGTTTTGTTTAAACATAACGAAACTCATTTATTGCAATATTTCTTCTTAGAACATTAAACAAATAAATTCCGTAGTTATTAAAGGTGTCGTGAGGTTTAGCTGGTAACTCAAGTTATTAATTTAAGTTGAGTTAGGCCAACCGTTAAGAGAATGAACCCGTTGGCCTGTCTCAACTTAAATTAATAACTTGATTTACTCGTTACTGTTATATTTATTTACTTAATTCCTTAGTATTCAATTGTGGACAATATTTTAATTTATTAACAGATCAAAAAATTATTTTTGCCGTCGATATAATAATATATTCTGAAAATCTAATTTTAAAGTTATATTTTTATATTCAAAATTATTCAAAAGATTCAATTCAAAAATGTAAAAGCAAAAATAAAATCCACAAAAAACCACATGCAACTCCTTGAATCCTATTCATATGTTCGTTGTTAATGAAGGTCTATGGTTAATCAATTCCAAGTCGAAATCCTTTAGTTCGCTTATCATAGACAAACAAAATGTAATAATAAATCATTTAAAATGATTAGGTAGAACTATTAATACAGCGCTAATCGTTCACCGGTTCTCGAACAAGTTCGTTCGGCCGCTTGAGATTGTCGTTTGAAGCAATTTAGCAAATTGGGAAGCTCTCCTTTTTATACGGCAATTATGTAAATGGAGGGATTATCCGGGTGTGGGCGTCGAGGCCACACCCTCTCCCCTTTCGTCTCCGGGGCAGACTTCTCAGACATCTAACGACCTGGTAACAGTGATTAATTGTATCTTCCGACAGAGGGGTACACTCGCGGACAAATGTATTTTTGTTTGAGTACTTATTAAAACTGCTTAAATATCTACAGCACAATTGAGATCACATAAAATGGTTTCGATTAATTTCGAGATTAATTTTTAACAAGTCTAAGATGAATCAATATTTTTGAACGGTGTTGCAAACACCGGGTTTCCACTATAATTTCTACAGGGTTCTACTATAATTGACAGCCAGTCAATTGTCGCAGCAAGTGGAAACCCGGTTTTTGCAACATTAACTGCTTTTAAATTACGGCATTATGATTTTCTAATAATGCTATCCAACAGTTTGATTCTTGTTTATGAATTAGTCATAAATATAATTAAAATGTTTACGTTTAAATATATTTATGTAATATTTCGCTTCTATAGTTAAATATATATACTGTATAATTAATTATATTAAGTTATCTACCGTTAACTATATATAGTTAACGGTATATATGTATTTCTGGTGGCTTTAGTACAGTCTCTGCTTAGTTCTAAGAGATTTATTTATTTAATATTGCATTTTGTTACGGACCTATTTACTATCCATGTTTTTACTTTTGATGATTTCATGTTTATTTATGCATTTGTATACCTATTAATATTTTTTTCAGATGTAAGTACAAGTAAAGTCTAAACAGGCTCCGGACTCAGGTGGGCCGAAGCAAAGAAAACATGTCTAGGTGGGGACCGTCGAGCAGCCTCAAAATGGACTGTATTTGTGGAGCATCGGTCAAATCCATTGCCCATCTACCAAGCATGGCAGGATCTTAGAAATGTCACCAGCAGGGTAATCAGTGTGGCCACGTTCTGGGGCACAAAAATTTAACGAGTTTGCCATCGAAACGCTAAGAAGAAGAAACTGTAAGTGAAGTGTGGAAGGAATAAGAGAAAGCCAAGCTATCAAGGTCATTGTCTCGGGGAGCCCCTTAATAATAAAACGTAAATTATACCAGTTTAGATACATATTCTCGTGACTGTACCGGTCTTCGTACAGATTTATTTGATTGAGAACTCTTTTACGGCTATCAGATAAGAGATTTTCCTTTCAACAGCTAATCCTTGCTTTAATATAATTAATGAGTGTTGAATCAATTATATCGTTTTCGTTCGCGATAGATACGTTTTTCCATAGGTAAAATCAAAATGAAAGGTATGTTTAGTATTTGTATATTTGGCAGGGTTTTAGGTAGGGTCTTTTACTTATAAACGCGATGTCTATTGTTTGCCTGAAAAGTATAAGCAATAATACTCATATGCCTGAATTTTACTTGCTCGAATTTCATTTGCCCGAAGTGTTTGTAATCAATGAGTAACTATGACATACGAAATTATGTGGTACAAAATTATGTCTGTAGACCAGACTAGTAGATGAAATTATGGCAAATGAAATTCTGGCAAGTGGGTGTAGCCCCATATTTACATTTAACATTTTGCTTTCGAGCCAGTGAAAAACAAACAATCTGAAACTTAGCGGTGTTTATAAGTAAGCTACTAGCCCCCTAACTTATAAACTCAACTAAGTTCAACGTCTTAAAAGGTTGTCATGAATCGTTTCAAGTTCAGACATGACATTTAAAAGAAAGCTTGGATTTTAATTAAGATTGTTCGCTTAAATGACATTGCTATCAAGAATTGAGAAAAACACGTTAAACGAATTTTAACTTCTCCGTGATATATTAACTGTTCTAGAAGCGTAGCCAAATGCTAAGTCAATCAGTTCGTAACATAGAAAAAAATCAGGACAGGTCAGGACTGTATGGAGGATGGTCAAGAATTTTTACTTTTTCCTGCTTCAAATACTCAATCGTTTGACGAGCGCTGAGCTTGCGTTGTCGTGTCGGGGCAGGATGATGCGTCGCTTTTAGTTAGATTTTCGAAGTTCAGCGATGACTTGTGGTAAACAAACTGTGGTATACCACTCTGCGTTAACAATTCTACGATCTTCAGGTGCAATAGTCGCGACATGGCTGGTTTTTCCAACGAACGTGGCAACCATCTTCTTTGAAGTGCTTCGAGAACGAACAACTCTATTCGGCTTTGGCTCGTCTTGAAAGACCCAGATTGTAGATTGTTGTTTGGAATCAGGATCGTAGGCATAGATCCAAGATTCATCCGTACTGATGATGTCGGAGACGTGATTTGACTCTCCTCGGTTGAACCTTTGCAGAGTTTTCTTATACCATCTGACGCGGGCCGCCTTGTGATCGTCGGAAAGCAGATGCGGTATCCAACGGCAAAGTAGCTTTTACACACCAAACGCTTCATGCAAGATCTTCTGAATGGTTGTCCCTGAGATGCCTAATAGATCCTCTCTCTCGATACGTCACATGACGATCTTCGAGAATCAGTTGTCTCACAGCAATGATGATATCTTCAGTGAAGGCGGATTTTGGGCGTCCTTCGCGAGATTTGTCAGTAACACTAGTAAGTCCACGCTGGAATTCTAAATACCAGCGTTCGACAGTCCGCAGATATGGAGCTACATCACTGAACACAGATGTTAGCTCTTCAAAACACTGAAGCCGTGTGCACTGCAATAATTTTTTACAACTTTAGAAGAGGCCTGCTCTTCTATAGTTGTAGAAAATTATTGCAGGAACATTTTCCTTAGAAAGATTAATTTTGGTACGTAACCTGACAGATTCCAATCGACGCTGAGACTAAAGATGAGCTAAACAATAGCATTAATCTGCAAGATTTACTTCCATCCACAATTTTTGTGGGGTACTATTTGTAGGTCACGTTTAGCTTTAACAAAATATAGCCTTGCAATATTGAAGATATTTTTTTTATGCATTTATTGCTAAATATCTTGTAGTTGATATACATTTTAACTTATACATTTTAGTAATAATAATTCATCTACGTATTGATATTTGGAAATCAGTAATATCACATACACAGGTCGGTTGTGAAAAAAGATACGGCTGTTTATGTTGCCATTATTACTCTTATTCGCAAGGCCAAAACAAAACCTATAGGGCACATCCCATTATCTTATAATCATGACGAAAATGTCTTAAACCACAAGAGATGAAATTCCGTAACCCTTAAATTTGTAGTTTAAACTTTTTCACGACTGAACTGATTGTAATTTAAGAGTGTTTTAAATTATAATAATGTCCTCCTGGTCGAACTGCGGCTGTGGCGGCCAGTCTCAATGGAGACTATCCATCTGCACAAAACAAATTATAGTGCACGAGCGTGTGCGTAAAAACAGGTGCACTTTCTTTTCCCTACTTCTCATGATCCGATGGGACAGCTAGCTGTACCGTCTGGAAAGAGTTCAGGTACCTCCGTGCCTCAAAGAGCACGTAAAGCCGTTGGTCCTCAACGGCTTTACGTGCTCTTCGTTTTCTACCCGCGATTTTACCTCATTACATGGCTGGACCAACGCGGCAAACAAATTACACAAACTTCAAAACTAACTAAAATATTTTCAGCTATCTACCAAATAACTACATTTGAAGTTGGTGCCAACAAAAATAGGCATCAAACGTAAGTAATAATTATTGCCACCAACATTAAATATTATAATGTAAAATTATTAATTATATTATTATTATTATTGCTTAAATTATTTTATAGCTTTTAGTGTGTTTTGTTTAGTCGATATTTAGTTCGTTTCCCGATTTCATAAATTGTTAATTCCCTTATCAAGTCTACGATTAGGTACTATCCGATCTTAACAACATTAAAAATCATATCACCGTTTAAGGAGGCCCTATCGAGTAAATGCAGTAATCGATACACGATGAAAGTTGGTTGCAAAAAGCATATATGTTCCACACATTCGTTTGGGACTTACGATACCACATATGAAACAAAGTGATACGTGTATATCAAACTTCGATCGTCATGATTAAAAGAATTGTTTAAGGGTTTCACTTACGACAAACCGACTCTTGTAAGCCGTTTTTCATTGGATATAATGTCTTCCCATTTCCTTTTTATGTAATCGGTCTTTATTTGATTTGATGAATAGAATCATTTCATTCTATTCATCAAATCAAATAAAGACCGATTTGTTCCCTCAATAATTTAACGACGGAAGATTAATAGTTACCTATTTGTTATACAAGAGTGCAAAGTTGTTTTTTAATCGCGTCAATTTTGATGACCGAGCAAGAGAAGGATTCTAAAATTAGAAGCCTGAACGTTTGCGAGGTAATCAAAAGAGCACGAGGTGAAAAATCTTTGCACTCGAGTGCAACACGTAACTATTCATCCCACCTCAGCGAGGAAATGACTAAATACAAAAAAAAAACATTTACAATCACAAGATACTTGTGATATTATGATAGGTAAGTATAACAGGGTAATCTTTAAATTATAACAAATAATACTTAGGTATAAATAAGAAAAAAATAAAGTAACGTATATAGATACCTACTTAAGTTGAGTGTAGATAATATTTATGTAGGTATTATCATGTTGCGCAAAGCAAATTTAAAATAAAAAAGTACACCATGGATATTCCGACAACAAATTAAAAAAAGGTGTATGATAAATTCGGCACCATGGAGGTAAAAGTGAATAGATTTAAAGAAGTTTTTGTTTCACGTAGTGCACACGATGCATGTGCTGAATTCAAATTTACTTTATCCTCTAGCGAATAAAAACAACTTTTGCGCTCATATATTGAAGAGCAAAAATACTCTTTCCGAGATGGGGGATGAAAAATATATATCCACCACATAAAACAAATTGCTGTGAGGTGACGGCATAGAATATCATCACCCCATCTCATCCTAGGGATCCGAGAGAATACGGGCAGCAGACTTTTCTGTGAACTATGACCATCGAACTGCGCTCGCCAACCCGTCAAGCGTGCCGAATATGGCATATGGGGGATATGCCATATTCGGCACGCTTGACGGGTTGGCGATCGCAGTTCATTCATCATTCTATGGGGAGGCTTGAGGCTTTTGTCCAGCAGTGGAAGTACTTTGGTTGACATAATGATGATGACATAAAACAAACCGATTTTTTTAAGGTAACATATATTAATTTGATCAAAGACCCTTACCTATGCCTTTGCGATTGAACAATGGGGGCCTGGACTTAACATACTACGAAAAGGCATAATGTATACTGCTTCCTGGAAAGATATTTTTTACCATGTATAAACGTGTCCAAATCGCTTAAAAATTGGTAGTCGGTTGGGCTCAGGTCCAGCAAGTCTTGTACGAAGGACGATTTGTAAGGTTCTGTAGTGCTTAGTCGGTTTCTCGAGCAGTTGGGGGTCTTGCGTTATCATAATAATAATAATATAATAATAAAATAGTTTATTTCTCTCTTCAAAGTTTATACTTCTAGTTAGGAACAATTACTCACATAAGTAAAAACTTTTGAGAGAGCTGGAGTTCGTACTATGTTCGAGACCTATATGACAAATCTCCAGGCTCCCCCTTCTGGTCGATCTAGTTTTTGTATCTTATACAAATAGTAATATAAAGTAAGCTAAGTCACAAATGAAACACGTCGAGAGTTTAAACAAGAATAAAAAATAAAATAAACGGGTGGTGTGTCTGTGAGGGTGTGTGCATGTGTGTAAGAGGGCATATAATGATGAACTTATTTAAGAATGACAAGTAACTGCTAATTGTACATAAATTGAAACTATGTCTATACATCTAAATTTTTATTCTGTGATGTGCAATAAAGTGTACCTATCTATCTATCTAAGCTTTCGGTATCATCGTAATTTAGGTTACTTAACCAGTTTTTAATTGTGTGTTTACATTTTGCCTTGTGCATAGGGTATATGTATATCATGAAGAAATAGTGATAAAGGTCGTTTGCCTAGCCATCAGTTTCAATTCATTGTTGTTTACCTTAGTAGCTGGTCTTCCTTAGGCGTTCATTTTTCAAGTCGAAGTTTCTAGTATGAAACCGAGTAAACCAAAAACGCACAGTGCGTTAATTTGACGTATCCTCTCCAAATAACAACTATATTGTGGGGCGAGATGTTCCTGCTCCGTTAGTGTGCACGTAGGAACACGTATTCAAAAATTACTCTAATTTACGATGTATCCATCTTTACTTTAAAATCGAATGAAAAACAATTGAAATTCAAACAATTCAACGTTGCACTTATTTTAAATTTCGAATGTTATAAAACAGTTATCGTGGGAAAAACTTCATCAATCTTTCACTTTGAAATATCACACCGTGGTGTAGGTTTAATTTGAATTCGATGTGGCCATTATGTAAAACCAGAAATTTGATATTTAAACCCCTAATATTAGGAAATAAATGAATAGAAATTAAAGAAATATCTTAAAGGTAAAATAGTTAAGGGATATCCGTAACAAAACGGCTCGTAGGCTGTGACCAGTATTTTTAATAAATCAAATTTTAATGACCAGCAATGTATTTACTTTTCACTTCTATCTACGAGTTTCAATTATAATCATTTATGGATAAATGTAGATTTAATTTGGGTATATTCTTTTAATTAATTAAATTGGATGTTACAGATGATATTAATTAAATAATTATTTAATAGTGTATAAAGGAATCCATCCATATTTTTTCAAATATAAATGTCTGTACTTTAAAGTGATGATATTATAATAATTTATATTCATTATCATACATATTATGATATGTTCAGAAAATTATACACATTAAAGTATGTGCTTACATACCACCAAAACTGTAGAGCATTATTAAAAGAACAATAAATTTGCAAGACCTTTAAAAGGACTTACATAAAAAAGTCGCATTCTACGAAAGAAGTGATAGAGACTAGACTTTGTAATAACGTCTAGTTTCCATTACTTCAAAAGATAAGGTCACTTTGTAAATATATACATATATCATCTCTCTGTAAATAAATATTCATCAGCTCTCTTTCTGCGGTGGCCTTATTGTTACTACGAATGTATTTATTAACTAGCTGTGCCCCGCGGTTTTACCCGCGTTAACCTTTATTAATTATCACAGCTCCTCCCCCGTAGGTTATAGCGTGATTATATGTAGCCTATATGTTGACCCGACATCTTAGTACTATTTATGCAAAATTTGAAGTAAATCCATGCAGTACTTTTTGAGTTTAGCCCGGACATATATACAGACACACAGACAAACAGACAAAAATTCTAAAAACTATATTTTTGGCTTCGATTTTGATTGTAAATCACGCCCCAAGTATCCTTTTAAAAGAATATTCAATGTACAGTTTTGAATTTCCTACGATTTTATTATGTGTATAGATATATGATTGCTTAGTTACTACTGGATATCAAAATAAATATGGCCTAATGGTCTAGTGGTTAGTGATCCTGACTGGTAAGCCAGAGGTCGTGGGTTCGTTCTCATCCGGGACAAATCTTTGTGTGATGAACACGATAATTTCTCTGTGTCTGGGTGTAATTTGTCTATAATATTTAGAAAATTATCAAAAATAGTTAACTGTGAAGAGGATCGCAGACGATACGCATGTTGTCATTTATTAATAGCAACACTAAGCAATTTAAGTCTCTTCCTGCTTTAAGACCCTCTACTTCTCATTACTGCGCAGCCACCTTGAATACTGTTCTTTTGTTTGGTATCCCAATTATGAAAATAGTATTCAACGCTTAGAAAATGTACAGAAAAGGTTTGTAAGAAGAATCTCTGCAATAGCCGGTGTCAAACGTAGTATTAAACATTACGATGACAGACTGAACCACTTCAAGACGAAATAATTACGTTGGCGTAGGGACTTCTTGGGTTTGACTTTCCTGTTTAAAGTTATAAACCAATCCGTAGACTGTCAAGATTTAGTAGGTCAGTTGAGCTTAAACGTGCCTAGACCGTCTGCCAGAGTCCATAATTATATACCTTTCTTGATAGACTTTAATAGAAATAGATATGGTTATAATGCCCCTTATACTTACATCCTCAGAAAATGTAATGAATTATTTTATAATTGCGATCTAGATGTTGGGCAAAATAATTATGTTTAAAAGCCATTTTCAAAAACATGTACCTAAGTAAAGGACACTGTTGTCTGTGTACAACAACACATACTTATCTAATATGAACTGATGTAAGTAAGTTTCTTTTTTATGTTTAATGCGTGTATTATGTTTAACGCGTGTACTTTTCATTATTATTATTCTGTTAATGTTGTGCCTACCTTTAATTTAGATGCATGTCTGATCACCTTAATAGAAAGTCGTGTAATAATGTTAAACATGTATTTAATTGGTAAGCCTTAATTAAATAAATAAATAAATATATTATAAGTATGTTTATCAGTTGTTTGGTTGTCATAGTACAGACTCTACTCTGATGGCAGTGTGATAGTTGTCCCAAGATATTTATTTTTATTCTATTCAACAAATCTCAACGTTCTCTTTGTGGTCGCACCATAAACGTTCCTTTTAACTTTTTTGGTACGAATCTTAACAGAGCGTAAAGAAAAAGAAAATACATTTTATTGACGAACAACTATTGAAACGTAGAAATTACTAATCATAAACACTTAATATATTTCGAACATGCACTGCCGCTTATCAAAGCGTTAACAGACCATAATATAGAAATACCAAGTGCGAGATATTTATGAAATTAATATATTTATATTATGTGCATGCTTAGTGGAACGAAAGCATTCTTCAAACAATGTATCCGTGCGAACCCAGCTGATCGGGCCACACTGCTAGTACATATAGTTATAAGCGGTCAGACTCTTAATTTATTCAATACACTTGTCGATTTTAGTAATCATATGTTCATATATTCTGCCGCAAGTATGTATTATCTACATTTATTAACCTAAATATCTACAAAAATACCATCCATAATCTCAATTCTCTCCTGACATTGACAAAATCATGCATTACACGTATTTACACTTGTTTAAATTTGGATAAACTGGAAGTGCAAGTGCGATATTGCATTATGATAAATGAATATCAAATAGTAGATGAACCCACTGAGTTTGTTTCGCTGGGTCTTCTCAGTTGGGGCGCATTGGATCCGGTGGTAGCATTAAAGCGCGACCGTCGTTATCAGCACAACGTCCGTCATAAAAATAATACCTTAATATAGACAGAACCATTGACAATATGCAGTAAAAATATAGCTAAAACTATAAATTTTGATAATTAAACTTAAACATAATCTCTTGACAATAACTTGATACGAGCTAGCTAAATATCAATGCTATTATAAAATAAATTTTATAAATGTTTTCATACCTTTATGGACAAAGAAAGAAAAATTTACATTTAACCATATTTTATTTATTATATCTCTTGACATTGTTTAGGTTTAATTTTATATCTTCTTAATTAATGTATTTTATGTCGTAATTTTCATTGTAGTAGTTTTTTGTTAATAAAAAAAGTGTAATAATTTCACAAGTCTTCTACTATAGACAAGTTAGGCCGCTTGCACTTTCTAGATTGAGACCTATATTAATTTTCTATTTTAATAGTAATCTTTTAAGGACGAGTGTTAATTCTAATAATACTTCATACAATTTCAGAAGACTGTAGGTTTCTATATCAGTGGCCATAGTCATAGTCCCAGGCAACCAATTGCTCTAGGTAAAGCCTGGCATGGCTGTCGTATAAAGCCAGTAAAAAGATGCGAGATGAAATATATATAAATACCAGCGCCTCTATACTTTTTTTAGGCTATGGGTGTCTTAAGTTGGATTCCAAGGCACTCGAATGCTTCAACAAGGTCTGCAGCATACTGTGGTTAAATCCATAGGTTCAGGGGAACTACTTTATCATTACGTGGCGATATATCATAATAACACCTTAATATAGACAGAACCATTGACAATATGTATTAAAATATTAGACTTAAACTAGATAATTAAACTTAAACAATAACTTGATACGAGCTATCTAAATATCATTGCTGTTATAAAATAACTTTTATAAATGTTTTAATACAATCAATACAATGTGTACCTAAATATCTATGTTACTAGAAATAATAATGTATACAAATATAATACTACAAACATGTTCTGACTATTTACAAGCGCTTTTTTAAAGTCTACGTGAGTGAAAACCTTTTTTATTTTTATTTATTTTATAGCTTTACACGCACACCAGGAGGGCACTGAGATGTTGCCAAGGAGTTACCGGTGCACTTCCAAAAGGCCACCGTATGATGCAGGTCAGTTATAGTCCGAAATATCTCGTTGTTCTACCTTGGGCAACTGGTATCCATGACGGATTGCCACAAGGAAAAAAATAAAGAAAAGGTGTCGATCAGAATAATAAAGCGAGCTCCCAGTCACATTACTTGATACTACATATATACTTTTCACATGTTCTCTTAACGGACTTACTCTTATTACTTAACAACGTGTATACAAAAAGTCAACACTAGACTATCATATAAAATAAAATAAAATAAAAAAGGTTTTTATTCACGTAGACTTTAAATAAGCGCTTGTAAATAGTCAGAACATGTTTGTAGTAATATAGTTGTATACATTAGATATTATTTCTAGTAACATAGATATTTAGGTACATCTTGTATGAAAACATTTATAAAATTTATTTTATTACAGAAATGATATTTAGCTAGCTCGTATCAAGTTATTGTCAACAGATTATGTTTAATTATCTAGTTTAAGTCTAATATTTTTACTACATATTGTCAATGGTTCTGTCTATATTAAAGGTATTATTATTATGACGGACCTTGTGTTAATAACGACGGTCGCGCTTTAATGCTACCACCAACTGAGAAGACCCAGCGAAACAAACTCAGTGGGTTCATCTACTACCGGTTTCAACACGACCCAGTTGAGACGGTCCGGCGAAACATACTCAAGCGGGCATGAACACGGGATTTGGTCCAATTAGAGTAATTATTTAGTAGGCAAACACAATATATGCTCGATCGGTTGTCTGAATGCTTATTATTTTAGATTATATTTAGGTATACAAAAGAAAAACTTCGAAACAATAACATTATTCATTTTGAGACAGAGTCAATAATTTTAAATTAAGTATATGATAGCAATCATTTACAGATAGTACACGTAACACAGCAGATCAGTCATGTCTATATGGCTGCAAGATCTCCAGCGAGCAATGTGCAGGTAGGAAGTGAGAGCCAGACGTCTTTGTCATCGATGTACTCTTTAGTGGTGTAATAACCCCTAGCCATAAGTATACGTTTAATATGTGTTTTAAAACTTGTGTCAGGCAGATTAGTAATTTGAGTAGGAAGCTTGTTATAAAACCTAATACAATTTCCTAAAAATGATTTATTAGTTTTGCTTACTCTAAAGCCTGGCATGGCTAGTTTGTTTTTATTCCTAGTATTTATATCAGCCGAAAGACGTCCACTGCTGGACAAAGGCCTCCCCCAAGGATCTCCACAATAGCCGGTCCTGCGCTGCCCGCATCCAGCGGCTTCCCGCGCCCCGCACAAGATCGTCGGTTCACCGTGTAGGAGGCCTGCCCACGCTGCGTCTTCCGGTTCGTGGACCTTTCTGCCCCATCGGCCGTCAGTTCTTCGAGCTATGTGCCCTGCCCACTGCCACTTCAGTTTGGCAATTCTTTGGGCTATGACGACTACTTTGGTTCGCCTGCTGTTGATCTCAGCATTTCTGATTCGATCTCGCAGGGAAACTCCAAGCATAGCCCTTTCCATTGCTCTTTGGGTGAGCTTGAGCCGCCTGATAAGGCCCATAGTGAGCGACCACGTCTCTGTTCCGTACACTATACTATATATCACACTAACATTAGAAATACGAAAGTTTGTGAGTGTGTATGTTTGTTACTTCTTCACGTCTAAACGGCTGGAGCGATTTTAATAACATTTTGTATGGAAATAGCTGACACCCTGGATTAACACATAGGCTATAAAGTTTAAAGCTGATAAAACCGCGGGGCACAGCTATATATGCTATAATTTATAAAGAAACGCGGGTTAAACCGCGGGGCACAGGTAGTGTAACATAAATAACGAGCTCAATTTCGAACTGATCAATCTGTGGAACGCCCCTTAAGGGATTTGTGTCTGGAAGAAATTGCTCTTATGCATTACGACCGCCAATTATACATAAATTGAAACTATGTTTATATGCACATCACAGAATAAAAATGTAGATTTTTTTTTCTGTGATGTGCAACAAATTGTTATCCCTTTACTCCACAAATAAAATTCCTAAAAGCTGACCACAATCCACATTTTTATAATTCGTCAAACAATTTTCTATAAGAAGTTCAGTATCGTAGGTAGATTGACCTTTTTCAAATTATTTCACATATCTTTGATGTTTTTTCTAGCCATACTATGTATAATAACAAGCTATTAACAATACATAATAATAATTATTAAGATCATGCATCAATCTAATTTTTATACTAGTAATTTTTCTTGCGTAGAGAGTACATTGTCAGAGAGAGTTCATATGAGTTTACCTTAGGCTTGTATACGACTAAGAAAATAATCTCTTTAACCCAATTACTATGTAATAATAATCATATCGGTCGTACCTACATCGTGAATGACCAAACCACGTATCTTCCTCCGCAGATCAATGAGATACTATCTTTGAATTTTTTGTGTGCTTTCTGCATCTATGCGTCTCTACATACACTACATGTGAGCACAGGCGTCTCTACATATACAGATGTTTAGTGTGTACTCACCATGCCTGTGTTCATCGTCGTCATCGTGCGCGGCCTCGCGCTTGCAAGCGGGAACGGGGGACAGCAACCAATTCCTTGGCCGCTTAGGCGGCGGCGCCTTTTCCTCTAGGTCAGTGATGTCCACTTCTTCGTCAGCATCGTCGTCACCGGGTTCCGGTGGCGGCGCCGGCGCTTCGCCTCCCTCCAACGACTTGCTCACGAAGTCCGCCAACCGCTCCATCACCATTACTGCCGCTGGCACGCGCGCCACATCACGCGCCACGCTCCACTCGACACACTGCAGCGGCGGACCCCCGTACGCCCACACTACTCCACAAAACACTTACATGCACCATACCGAACTTTACACTGAGATTCTAAAGTTCCTTTTGGTGTGGCGACGTCCTAAGGGCGGTGTAATAAACCCCGCCCAGACCTCGCGCAGGCGCCCGCCCAGGCGCCGTCGCTCGCGATGCACTGACTGACGCGCCCGTCGGCGTATAATACCTACACGCCTACATTATCATTTACATTAAAAATGAATTTTTAATAGTATTTTCTAGTGTTTGTGTGCATTATTCAGATGTGAGGACAATGATAGTGATTGTTACGTGCCTATGAAATTATAGCAGTCGCTTTGGCAGTCGCATCTAATTATAAGGTAGGTTTTATTTGTATCTATTGGATTAGCGTTTAGGTTTAATTAAATTACAGAGAAAATCTTCGAAGGAAAGCTAGGTATGGACAATAGTACTACGAGTAAATAAAAAGTATTTATAGCAAAAATAATTGTGTGTACAGAACACACAATTTATTTGCTATAAATACTTTATACCCGCCAAGTTTAATAATTCGTCTTTAATTCGCCTTTAATTCCCGCACGCACCTAGCGTGCGGGAATTAAAAAATATTTTATTGCATTCTATTCTATTATTTTTTAAGTAGTCGATTTAACCTGTGATTCTGTTTCTATCCTTAACTACTAAAAATTAATGGTTAAAAATATTTTTGAGATCACGGGTACCTAGATAAAAATACTGAAAAGACCTTTTGTTAGTTAAGTCTTCTTGTAGAATCGCCGAACCAACGTGAAGAAAGTTTTTGGCAATATATTTTGTTTTAATTTTTATTGTGATAACTAATTTCGAAGCTCGGTGAGGTCATCAATTGCCTAAATCCCCGTGGATCGTATGGATACAAATATAAACAACGAAATGTAGTACAATAGAAAAATATATTTTCAATAGTTACACAATCACGAAAACGTACCTATATAAATATAACAAATATCAGTGATACTCAAAACTGGATTTACCATATCTTAGCTGTAGATATTTAATTATAGAAACAATAACAATAGATAACAATTAATATTCAAAATAAACATACCTATACCTAACTATGTTGTATAATAATTCAGATGGTAGGTTCCTATAGGTACCTATTGTACTTTGTATATATATGTACGTGATTAAAACTACAAATGATGAACTATATGAGTATGCCTTCAAACCTTTAATTATTTCCCTCCTACCTTGATATAGAGTCCCATCGTACCTATATCTATCATTTGATTAATTTTATTAGTCCTTGACATAGCTAAAACAAATATATTGATCAATAAAAAAAGTGACAATCATAACTTTGGTACTACATACAGATGCATAATATGGTTGCACATGCTTCCTGTCTCCACAAATTCAGTAACCTTTTTACGGGCCCGTGCGTTTTTACGCTTCTACAACAAACTTCCCGCTTAAATATCAAACAATTGTTAGTCAAAAAAATTGAAATTGTTTTAAATGCCGAATAGTTTAGCAGCTTATTATAATTAAAATAAATATAAACGTAGCTTTTTTGGGTAGTTAAAAAGTATTCTTAATGAATTTTTTTCGCAGTTATCTCAAAAAAAAATGTGAGCCGTCACGGGACGCCTGGCAGATGTGAAACATCGACATTATTTTGTAAAAGTAATATGCAGAAAAGAACATATTGTGATAGGAACTAAATAATATGTCATAATGATAAAATAAAAAGTCGATTGCGCATGCGCCACGGCATGCGTCGCCACGCCAGAAATCTGTTTTACGTGCGGCTATAGATGTTTCACATGAAAAAAAATTGACATCTCCAAAATATTACTTGACAATAAACAACAAGGACAAGAAACCACGTATCGTGTTTTACATAGTTTACATAGACAATAAAATTTTATTTGATTCGTGGCTCTGAAGGAAGCTTATTCCAACTTATTTTTTATCTGTGAGCTTTCGGAGATAGTTCGGTTGTTGTACATATGTGTCATAACAATACGTTTCACTATTCGATAATTCACAGCTCTTTTCCTAATAAGAATCACGATTTTGACGGGTAGTTTATTACTTGTTACAAAGCCACTGGGCCCAGATTTTAGACCAATTAAGGCACGTAGGTACTTACTTATTCTTATAGGTTAGTATGACACTAATTATTTTATAAAGATCTTTCTAAAACAACAACAATTCCTTTCAAGTTTTGCAGTTCGTTTACAGTATCGCAGCAGTAATTCCAAAGCCCAGGCGGAACTTGTTGTTCGGGTGGTTGAGAAGGGCTGATATGGCGCAGGCCATCTGGGCCCGCTTGCCACCCAGCGCCCTCTGTAGTGTGGTTCCTACCAGGCCATCCGAGTCGGCAGAACCTCGAACCGTCCATTGTTCGGTGTGCCATTCGTAAGCCAACGTCGCCACTGCACGTCGGATTGCGAAGCCGACCTGCAAACGAAGGAATAAAATATTAATTTAAATGTCACGTCTTTTTACATACCTGTGTATTTAGAATTAATTGATTTTGATTAGCCGGTGGGTCTGACCCTAAGTCAGAGGTCGTGGGTTCGAACCATCGTGTATCCATTTAGAAATATATATATAAGTAAGTACCTATGTTTACCAGTTGTCTGGTTGCCATACTGCAGACTCTGCCTAGGTTGGGATCGGATGGCATTGTGTTAGTTGTCCCAAGATATTTATTTCTAAATAAAAAGCGTTATATAGCTACATAAATAAAGGACTAAAACATATAATAGAATATCTCATCTACTGTTTATACGAACGCTACCAAACTTTAAAGAATTACCGCTGGGGCCGATACAAACGCTAGAGCATATTGATATAAACGAAAGAGTTATTGGTTTCAAAGCAGAAACCGTAGTTATAGTTAGGAACGGAACCGGTTATGCAAATTTTAGTCAATTGTGACAGATGATAATTAAATAAAAACTAGATTAATCGACATTGCTCCTTTTATAAATACCCACGAAACTATTTTTAATATTGTTGTTTTTATTTGCTACTTCGTATTTATAGGATAGGATCAAGTTTAGTTGTGCAAATTTAGTTTTGGCGCGAAATACCTACTGTGGAAAATAAACGACACGTTGGAAATTACCCGGTTGCAGATAATTATTAATTAATTTATAATTATAATCAATTTTAGTAGTTTAACAGTCATATGTATACTTTGTTATTTTCAAAAGAATTAAAGAAGAGAGAGATGGAATGACATAAATTAGTTGGAGAGATAATACAGATATTAGTTCAGTTATGTAAAAGACAGAACCGCCATTGTCCTTGGCAATATTTGATCAAATTACCAGTCAGTTAACCAATTTAAAAAATTTACAGTTCCTTTATAATAATAATAAAACTGTATTAAAGACCATAATTTTGTTAGTATTTTGGTGTTAGTAACAATGGTGCTTACTTTTCTTGACAACATAAGTCGGTTCAGTTAGGAAACTTACAGCTAACAACTGAGCTCAGATTCTCCGTGGTAATATTCACGGCCTTCAGAAACTTCAGAAACTGTCCGGAATTACAACTGCATTAGAAGACAGACTTTTTGCTGTGCCTGTATGCCGTACTGCATATTATATTAACTTTCCAATTATTACTCGCACCCTCACAACGAATAAAGCTCACCTCGATCTTAACCCTGATTACCTACATGATCTGTTCGCGGACCAATAGAATTCATTATGGTCAGTGTCTCTCAAGTATTGTTAGATAAAAATATTAAGTTTAGTTTATGGAAGTAAAATAAATAGTCAAATCTTACCTCTAACATACCAGCCACAGTTAGAAAAGGTTTAATGTCTCTCGCGTAGCAAAGGTCGAGTCCCCTGTTGCCAAGAGTGGCGCTGATCGAATGCTCATCGCTGGTCCAGCGGCCGGCGCCCGACGCAGAGCTCAACTCAGCCGACTGGCCACGGGCTACCACCTCCGCACCAAGAGCCAGCTGATCCGTTATTGCCTATAAAATATAGCTATATAAGATTACTATGCCCTAGCTTTTGCCTGCGATTTCATTCGTATTATCTATGTACTACATTTCAGGCAATATGACTATCCCATATATACGCATTGTAACTGCTGTAAGTCAGATTCTACATCAGCATACCATGAAATGGTTCATAGCTCTGAAGGTCAGGCAAAAATACCGTGCAATAAAATAATCGGATTGCATCTTCCCAGCTATATTTTAATTATTGAAATGAGCTTGAAAATGTTTTACGATTAACAATTTTGTGGGTGTTTTTTAAATAGTACTACTGATTTCACATCAGCGATAGGTATACTGCGGCAATACCTAATATTTACAGTTTGCTACGGTAAGCTGCCCTATATATAGAGTCCGGGACCTCTACGTGATTTTTACCAGTAAAAAACTTTGAACTGAACTATATTAACATTGTTCTAGAATACGAGGGATAAATCTTCACCGAAAATTATAGACCTTCTGTCCCTTAAAAGTCAGGTAAAATCGTCATTCGTTAATGATAGCTACTAAATATCTTATGCCAACTGACATACATTTATCTGATCGCAAACTAAGCAGAGCATGTACTATGGCAATCAGACAACTGATAAACATACATACATACTATGAATAAATTACACCCAGATGCAGTGAGCACCCATTATACACCGAATGGGTCGTGGTTCACCTGGGTGGACCACGGGCACTGTTCCTTGCCGTTGGTCCACCTCAGTCCATGTATAAGTTTTCTGATTGCCATAGTACAGACTCTGCTTACCTTTATAAAATAATATGCATGTTACGGTTAGAAATCCCGCATTAACCCATTCGCTGCGGCAGACGCTTATCGGCGTTTTTTTTATTTCATATCCAGGTGCGGAGTACGCCTATCGGCGTTATTTTACAATTGTATATATCTTGGCAAAAACCAGCCATAAAAAGTAAAATTTTATATAAGGTGCTATTTTTTGTTTAAATGCACAAAGTACTGGTCACAGTTTCCGGGTTTTTAACTATTAAAAAAATTGTGAAATCCCTTCTAGGTGCTGAAGCCGCCTAAGGGCGTTTTCCAGGGTTTAACAACCTTTGATTCTAAATATATTTTGTTAATTATTACTTTTCTATAATAAAGGTATTTTGAGGGATCACTTACATCGCATAATTTCAATTCCTATTTTACATTGGTTTCACAAGTTAGGTATGGCTTCTAATGTCATAAAATTGTGTACGTATATTTATAAACGTCACAATGGCGGGACCAACTCTTGTAATTGTAAAATTCTCTCACGTATATTTAGCACCCATTTAGTTCTATTTTGTACCTGTCCTGAAATTTTTGTACCTTACACGGCATAAACGAAATTTCACGAAAACACCGGTCCTGCCATTCATTTGCCAGTACTATTGCCGCGTGGATCATCGCAATGGATCAAAAGAAAAAAATGTAGATATTGTTTAACAAATAAAAAAAGAGTAGACACCATTTATTTCTGTCCAGATTGTCCTAGGTCACCAGCTCTATGTATTACCTACCTGCTTTCGACTATTTCACAAATACTGATGAATATAAGCCAAAGAAAATTCAATCGTAAATCTTTAATTTTATAGTAATTATCAGTTTTCTAATATGCAAGCCAATATCCCATTACTATTATTTTATTTTTATATTTTTTTATACATACACTGCATTAATAATGTTGTTATAATATGCAGTGTAGGTATTTAAAATAAGTAATGGAATATTGGCTTACATACTAAAAAACAGTTTAATCAATGATCTGGTTATAAAAATATATATCTTTGATATGTTTTTAATATTCTTTAATCAGAAAAAATTGTAACAACAAATGATCTCGACTGGTTAATAGGTTCACAAGCTCACTAATTATAATTGTTTTTGTACTTTTAAATGTCTTAACAATCACATTGATCCACAATTAATAAATGATTATTCGATTTGAGTGTCGTATTATATTTGACTCGAGTGTGAACCCTTTGCATCATTCAGAAAAGTTAAAATTTTTGCATAAATGCGGGTACGAAGACAGGGTTTAATTTGGTTCATCTCTTCAGTCACTAACTGACCAAAAAGGATATTCCGTTTATCTGCACTTTCAATATTGTCATTGATGACGTTCATGCAGTCTTCGCATGTCAACATGTCAACATCTTCTTTCTTAATCTTTTTTTTTCTTTTCTTTCGGGTAACAAAATAGACTGAGAATCTTGAGTATCGTCTAATAAATTGGGCGACCATGAACGTTTTTTATCTGAAATAAAGAATAAGACGTGAAATATAAGAGTAATTTGGTGTAGCATCGGAATCCTGGACAATAAATCGGGAATAACTTAAATAATTGCATCAATTCTTTTAAAGCTCATTTTGAAACGATTGTTTGTATATACAAAAATGTCAATGAAAATAAGGTGTATACATATTATATAACATCAGTATAATAATATAATAGTGGTATTATAAAAGTAAAAAAAAGTTTACTACCTCTGATATTAATTTATAATGATAATTTTACGTTTCCTGTCATTGAAAACTAAAATATTTAAGACGGTAGCTTAGAAATAAACTACAATTTATGTAACTAAAATAATTTACTTACCATTTATCGCCATATTCTTCTAATTTTGAAGATCCAACTATTACAGAACAAAAACTTCACAAATAGGCGCCTAATCCATGTTAATTTATTTTTTGACACTAAATATGATCATTACCGTACCACCAATTTCGCGCATTTGAAGTTTATTGAACATTTTAACGTAAGAATTATTAATCATTTTAAACAGTGCTGAAAACGCCCATCGGCGTTTTATATTATCAATTTGAGGTGCTGAGGACGCCCATCGGCGTTATAGACGAAAACCACCCCGCACCTGAAATATAAAGTTAATTTTCTCTGCCGCAATGAATGGGTTAAAAGAACGAAGGAACACAAAATCTCAGGTACAGATGTATATGTTAGGTTAGGTTTGAACTGCGAGCCACCAGGCGCCGGCCGAGCGAGCAAAGAAACAAGTAACAAAATAATCTCGCTATCGTAACGATGGCATTCCGAAATTTTGACCATGTCGTATGGACACTTTGCTACTGGATAAAGCAAGGTTGATATGAGGTGTTAAGGCAACTCACTTGTAAATAATGTATTGCTATAAATTCTCGATTGACAGCTATCATTGATGCTGTAAAACTATTAAAGTAGGCATCTATAATACTTTCAAAACTGTAAAACTCTCCATCAGCTATTTGGGCAACCACTGTAGCCCTGGTCTTCCGAGTGGGACTCACACGCATCTCACAGCTCATCTGTCCTCCGGGAGCTGCTTCCATCACGAAGTAAGGTAATGGTGTAGGTTTCTTCTTATCGGCATACGATAGTAGTAACTTATACCCTCCTGGTGAGACCGAACTGAACGACAGGGAATGACCAAACACCCAGTTACTTTTAGGATTCTGTTTTACTGACACACAAGCTCCTTCGAAACATTGCGGTAACCTATAACGCGCTGCATTATGTATATGCCTCAGCAGGCCTGGGTTGTGAGCACCTGATGGAGAGTCATCGGAGGATGTATCGTCCTGCTGCCCAGCCCTCGAACCGGTGACTCCAGCCCCAGTTTTACCTCTATCCCCGGCGGACGACTTGGTGCTGTCTTGAACTTTACATTTGCATTTCCTATGCATTGGCATATTTGGCATATCCCCACCGGCGGCTTTGTCCGGACATCGTTGGACTGGAATAGATTGCTGTTGTTGTTGGGGTCGAGATCCTCTCGGAGAGTCTGGGTCAGAGCCTTTGGCATGGATCGTTTCAAATAAGCCCAATTTAAATAAATTTGAGAGTGACAGAGACAGAAATGCTTGTGCATTCATATTATTGGCTAAAATGTTAAAAATATAACAGGGAAAATTTTATGATTTGGGACAAATATGGACAGATGTCAAAGTAGACAGTAAGTTTATTAAAAATGGAATGTAAATGTTGTATGAAGGTATATTAAAAAAAAGATTGGTCGTGTCTCGCATAGTTTGTCGTTGATTTTTGCATGGTTTCAGTTTGGAAGCCGATTTTTCATTGTGAAAGAAATAGTATAAGTCAATACAAAACAATTCGATAAAAGCAATTTGCGGTGTAACCCATCAATAATTATCCCTTTGAGACTTCGAGCACTCGAAGTCAATGCTCGAAGCTTTGAGATATTAGGCGAGCATAGATCATAAAGCAAAGAAGTTAGTTAAAAAAATGTATGTGCTGAACGCCCAAAATAACATTCAAAGGTATAAGGCGAGCAGAAATTACAAAGGCTTACCACGACCAGTAATGCGGCAGATAAGTGGTAGGGATCTTAGTGGCATATATAGATAGTGGCGAATTGGAGATCGAAGAATTCATACAAATAGGTACAATGACATACATAGGTATTCCGTCCAATATAAGTTATGCCTTTGATCGAGTTGTACTTTGTAGGAAGGAGTATGTTTACTAAGTTTGTGGATTTATAACTATATATTTTATAAAACTTTGGCGAGGTCTTTCTTCAACCGCGGACGTCTTACGGCTGATATGATGACAATAATGTTTGCAACAGGGTTCTTGCATTGTTTGTGAACTGATTTTATGGTTGTTTTTATCATTAGTTTTTATTCAATATAAAGAAATTTCGATATGGTGCCATATCAATTTTACTTAAACATTTTTTTCATCAAGACGGTGAAATTGGGTGTGGACCTTAAAAATAGGTGGCCATATTTTTATCATGGCGTACAGGTGACGATAAAATATGGCCACTTAGCATAGAAGGGTTTTCATTGCTTCACAGGACAATAGAGGGTAGATCAATCAACTTATTCAGTAAGTTTAGAACTTTATAGTTAGGTTACGTTAGGGCTAATTCTATATTTAACATGCCAAAAATAAAAAAAACGTACGTACCTAATTTTATAATTACGCTTGTCCTGAATTTATGATCAACTAGCTGTGTGTGCCCCGCGGTTTTACCCGCGTTAATCTTTATAAATTAATATTTAGCCTATGTGTTATTCGTATATAATAATATGTATGAACTATATTACTACAAAGTTTCATCAAAATACATTCGGTAGTTATTGCGTGAAGCAGTAAAAAAGATACACACTCACAAACTTTCGCCTTTATACCTAATATTAGTGTGATTGAATATGCATTAGTTGGTTGGTGATTGGACATCCATGCAGAAGGTCAAAAGACTGATCTGCAAATAATAAAAAAGACACGCAATAACAGCGTCTCTTAGTTGTTATAAAAGGGGGTGTAGGTTTTGTTGGGTCCGTAACGTATTAGCGAGAGTCATATGTGCGATAAACCGGAAGTCGACTGAACGATTCTTCGAAGGGAATTTATTGCGAAACAACCTTTTCTCGCCAAACGCTGCTTCTACAGAACGAGAATATGTAAATTGTGTTATAGAGATGAAGAAACTTTCCACCTAACCTAACCAAAATCTCAATTTAACATTCGAAAGAGCGGACTGCTCTTTCGAATGTTAAATTATATCGATTAATAAATTATCGAAGAATCGTTCAGTCGAAGCAGCGTTTGGCGAGAAAGGGTTGTTTTGCAATACCTAAATTCCATTCGAACAATCGTTCAGTCGACTTTTCGTTCGTCGAACATAATAATATGACTCTTGAAACTACGTTTCGGACCGTTTTTAATGGAGTCAAAGAATACCTTGACATTCAAGTAAATAAATACATTTTCTCCTTTATTACCTAATTTAAAGAGATTTGAGTGCCAACACAGCTTGGCAAAAATCTTTCATTTGATGTAGGTAGGTACCTAAATATAACAAAATACACCACCAAACTTATGCTCAAAGCCACCAAATGACATCCACATGCGTAACACAAAGTTATATTTTATTGCTAACCTGAAGCGTGGTGATTATGGCATATTTAATTAAATGATCGACACAATAAGCAATCTAACTATAATCATGAAAATATTTAAAATTAGTTTAGGCAGAAGCAGAATGTTTTAAGCTTTAGATCTCAATTTGAATATTGTTGCGATATAGGTAGGTATTAATTATTTCGCAAAAATATTCAAATTGAGATCTTATAACAATCTTCCTGATTAATATTTATACACCAACAAATAAAATTTAGGTAGGTACCTATTCTTCACAACCAACTAATAGGTACCCAAAGAGTATTTTATACAAACACCAATCTCAACGACTGACGTCATAATTGTAGTAAACAAACAAACACCATATTTTGCTGTCGCATGTCGTGTCAACTCGCAGACGGTTCAACGGTTGCCAGATCTAATTGGTTTGTTATGTTTTTCGTTCCATTACGACACCTAAATTTCCCAAAACATTTAATAACATTTTGCACCATATCTTTTATATATTTACAGTTGCCTAACGTTTTTACCTACGCGGGAATGCTTTTGCGTGGCAATTTTAAAGAAATAATGCCTCGACATAGTTTTAGGGACATAAATACATTTATGTTAATTAATTAACACCTGCAACTGTATTGCCAACCAAATCATATTATGCTTAGGTTATGTAGTTACGTAGCTTCTCAAATACATTATACATAAATTTCTGTCTGTCAAAGTCAATCATAACAATAAAATTGCCCATGACTTTATTGTCAGTGATTTGATTGATTGATTGTTAGTTATAGAACAACCTTACGACTAGTCTTTACTTCTAAACTCTAGGTGCTGGTTAATTGTGTAAATAGTATATGAGTTTGGTTTCTAATTCGCAGTTTAGTTATTTTTCATTTATTTATCATCACTAGTTCACTAGATTATTCCGGTCAGTACGAATTTGAGATGAATGTTTTATGAGAAATAAACGCGTAACATTCATATTTAATCTATTAATAGCATATAAAGAATGTTAAGGTCAGAAGTTAAAGTTATAGATCCTGTACAGCCAATAGATAACTAGATTGTACTTAATAAAATACGTTTCTAGCATATTAATTTTATATGACTAAAATTTTTATACATATTTAGGGATTTCTCTTTCGATAATCAAAATCTGGCAATTTTTTGTTTTTGCCGTTTGCAACATTGATTAATAATCGGGAAATTTTCAGAGTAAATTCACGGAAACAAGTGAACTTGTGAAGTTTTGGAAACTGTGTAAATAAATGTAACAATTCGAACAAAGTAGAATCATCTTTTAATATCGTAATTGATATAGTTATAGCTACCATTGAGTGGTTTAAGTTATTAGTTGCCTGTGACGCAAACAGAAATTGTATACAAACTTCTGAACTTAGTGAAAAGTTCTTTGTGCTCAGTAAACAAATAAAAATTTGTCAATATGACTGCTATTAACTCTGGTATGTCGAAGTTGTTGGAAATGTTCAAGAATCTGAAATCTGATGCGATGCCCCGCCCGCCACGACCGGTAGTAAACAATGAAGCACCACAAGATCAAAATGCGAATCCTATTATTAATGATGATACCGAAGATCATGAGGAAATTATCATAGAGCCAACTGAGGACGTCAAAGACAAGGGAAAGGGTAAAAAACAAAAGAAGACATTTTTCAAGTCTAAGAAGGTTGATGATGATTATGATGACTTTGACACTATGGGAAATGAGAATGACACCACTACTAGCACTGTACATGTTCAAGGTATGTATGACGTTTTTTAATTTTTATTACTAGCTACATGTTACACTGTTGATCCCTTGCCCAGCTGAAGAATTTGAAGAAGTCTGTCACTTTATGGGCTTCAATCTTCAACTTAGACTTCCCTTGACTATGGTAATTCCTTAAGATCGGATGGGAACTTAGTAGTATACAAAATAAAAAGTTATTTACACCAAAGATTCTAAGGTATCTTGACTGAAATGACTCATCTTGTAATACCTAAGTAGTACAGAAAAGAAACAACAAATAATGCTGTGGTTAGGTTAAGTATGCTGCTGGATTTAAAGAAGTCCGTCATTCTCTAAGGTTCAATCTGTCTAGTTCTCCAGTTTCAATAGTGTGTTGCTAGCTTTATAGAGTACATTGATGGCTTACTATTGGATGGGAACATAGTTGTATACAAAATGAAATGTTGTGACTTGATAGATTCTGAGGTTTGTATGACTCATCTCGGTAATACCTAAGTAGTACAGAAAACAAACAACAAATAATATTCCTGTGGTTAGGTTATAATAATTGTAACAAATAATTGAAATTTATTTACCATTAATTATGGAATTTGATACATTGCAAAGCCATTGAACTTGGTGTTCCATTTTCTTAGGAACTCATGTCATTACTGACTGTACATTATTTTTGTTTTTGTCATAATCATCATAACAGCCATGATCATCCAGTGCTAAATAAAAGTGTCCCTCAAGAATAATCTAGGGGGGAAATGCTGTATGATGGTCATAGTACTCAGAAAGAAGCTGCTGCCCATCCTCTGGTAGATATTCTCTTAAGTTGACCTATATGGCCCCAGAGGTAGAGATGGGGTGACGACCTACTGATATTTGTTTTCTTCATCTTGTCTTATAATTGTTTTATATCATATTCTACAGCTACTGGCAATGTGTACAACATTGTGAACTCCAAAGATGTGCGGCTTGGAAATGATTATTTCTTTGGTCCCGTAACTATGCCATCTAAGAAAGCAGACAAAGAAAATAACTACCAGGAAGAGGAGGATATTAAAAAAGATAATTTAATAAGGCTGTTAATGGAGGCTAAAATTAAGGTCAGATTTATTTTATTAATTTTTTTGTTTTGTGTGGATAATGATTTAAATTAAGTACACATACAAATACTGAAATCCATTTGGCACCAAAATATTTAACTGTAAGGTATTGCTATTTTTAGCTAAAATTCATTTCATCATCATCATCATCATATCAGCCAAAAGATGTCCACAGCTGAACAAAGGCCTCCCCCAAAGATCTCCACAATTGCCAGTCTTGCGCTATTTGCAAAAATTAAATAATAATTAAATTAGGTTAAAATTCTATTAAAAACTATCAAATAGATCACTCAGTCTTTTCCAATACATATGTATATTAGAGCTTTTCAAATCAATCAATCTTCCAATTTGTCATCATGACAACAATACTTCTACCAATTCCAAAGGTTAGGAAGACAATATAATAATATCAAATATGTTTTGTTTATTAAAGAAAAAGCTTTGTGTCCTGGATTGTATAACAAGGTATTGGAATTGTAGAATTAATTTAAATTACCAGGTACATATCGTAAATTATTTACATAAATATAAAACAATATTTTATAATAATTTAAATTAAACATTAATTAAAATTGGCTGATATATTTTTGAGATATTAGTAAGTGTTATAAATAAGGCAGGATCATCATGAACTGCATCAAGGTGGTCCTCAGTCAACTTGTTACATGGCTGTGGTAGGCTATTTGTTTTCCTGCAAAATTATTCTAAAATATAACTTCTTTGGTTCATTATAAAGTATCTTCTCTACATGGTTGCAAACCAACCTCCCAACAGAGGTCACCCTGGTGGTTGCCATCCATCTAGACTGCAGTTGTGCAGTCTACATGGATGGCAACCACCAGGGTGACCTCTGTTGGTACGTTGGTTTGCAACCGTGTAGAAGATGCTTTAGAAACATCACACATAAGTCTATACATTTATTAATAGTTTTATATATGATATTTAATTACAACATTATTCAGGAGTTTTGTTTCCTTTCGCTAATTAAATATCATATATAAAACTATTAATAAATGTATAGACTTATGTGTGATGTTTCTAAAGCATCTTCTACACGGTTGCAAACCAACGTACCAACAGAGGTCACCCTGGTGGTTGCCATCCATGTAGACTGCAGTTTTGCAGTCTACATGGAAACATCACACATAAGTCTATACATTTATTAATAGTTTTATATATGATATTTAATTAGCGAAAGGAAACAAAACTCCTGAATAATGTTGTAATTAATTGTTTTTAATTAATGTAAAAATTAACAATGATAAATGGCTATATTATTGCTATTTATTAATTGCACAAACAAAATTTGTGTGAACAGAATATTTGGTTAAACATACCTTTTCAATAACAAAAAACAGTTAATCATCTTTTATGAAAGTTTCCTTTATTGTTCCAATGAATATTTTCAAACCCAAACCAGGGGCTCTATGAGCTAAGTTGTCGCACATCGATTTCTTAAATTGCGTTCAAATAAATAAAGGTTAAAATGACTTAATCAATCATTAGATTGGCTTCCATGAGCACATGTGACGTCATTAATGGTCCGGAATAGATTGTCAACGTTAAAGCCGATTTAACGATTATTTAGGTCATTTTTAACCTTTATTAATTTGAATGGCATTTAAGAAATCGATGTTCGGCGACTTAGCCGGTAGAGCCCCAGTTAATCTTTTATTTTGTGATTGAAAATACGCTTATATTTTATCACATAATTTAGTTCAATAGCATTATACTATCACAATTAGGTAGAGTTGACCTAAATATTTTTACACAATCACTATGAGTCATGTCATCATAAGCAATCTTAGAATTTGCTGAAAGTGGAGCAATATATTGTGTTATTTTTCAGTGGAAATTCAGCACTAATGAAGGTTGAATGTGTCTGTCCAGGGGACTTAATGCTAAAAGTAACAACATGCAGAGGATTTTATAACATTTTATGCATTTTTATTCTTCTCAATAATAATATACATATAACTGCATGTGTTGCGCATCGGCTAAGACAGTCGCCTCGCTGCCTCGTGTCGCGGGTTCGAGTCTCGCACCGGAGAACTATTTGTTTGACTCATAAATAGTTGTTCTGAGCCTGAATGTAATTTGTGTCCGTCTATTATATGTTTGTAAAGTACCCCACGATACAGGGATATGATTCCCTAGTGCGGGCAATGTCTTAAAAAAAATATGTTTTAATATTATTGTATGTTATTACAATTTAAAACTGTTAAGATTAAAATGTTACATTAATATAACGATATATAAAAATCTACTATGGTGGTGACAATTACAAATATCACTATACCATTTCAACCCATGAGTGTTGTAAAAGCGGTCCCGAGGTAATACCTACCAGAAAATGAGCAGCAGTTTCTCTCTGTGGACTATGACCATAAGACTAAGATTGCCTGCATTAAGGCATATTCTCCCCATTCTTGGGGAAGGCTTTTTAGTGAACATCATTTGCCTGACATGACAATTTGTTCGAATGTAATACCAACTTAACATTAGAACTTAAAGCTATAGTTTTGTGGATATGCAAGTGTAGCTTGTTATTGTATTTTTCAGCCTGATCATGACTATATGGTGTACATCTCAAATAACCTCGGCAAGAATTGGCAGAATTTCTTTAGAACATTGAAATTCAGTCAAGGTCAAATTGAGACTGCTGAGATCAACGCCAGCGGGTATGGTGTAACTGAGGTAATTATCTATATTTAATTATTCAATTTGCTAGCGACACACGATCTACTGAGCTATTAGATAGGCAAGATTAGATACTTACTTTTCGTATGGGCAGTAGTTACCCTAGTGTCAGAGTTGTTTAAGTGTAGGCATAGGCAAGTGTAGGCAGACATGGCTTAATGTCAACCGGGACCGACAGCTTAACGCGCCCTCCGAAGCACGACACTCAGAAATTAAACCAATTCGGTAGTCACTCTATGGTAGTTAATCTATGGACTGACCGCGAGCCTACATGGTTAACTTCGCCGGTCACTGACGGATCGGGTGAGAGTATCTTGCTATGAACGCCTCAATATGTATATGTTTAATGCAAGATTAGATAACCTATCTATAAATGATATATAAATATGTAGCATTAAAAGTCTGTGTCAGGCCTCCATTAGGGTTGATATCGATAGTTATGACATTATATGGACTGCACGTGTGGCGCAGCGGCTAAGACAGTCGCCTCGCCGCTTCGTGTCGCGGAATCGAGTCCCGCGCCGAACAACTATTTGTGTGACCCATAAATAGTTGTTCTGAGTCTGGATGTAATTTGTGTCCGTCTATTATATGTTTGTAAAGTACCCCGCGACACAGGGATAAATTTCCCTAATGCAAGCGTTGTCATTTTAAAACAAAAGAATCAAAAACTTATGACATTAAACATCGTCAAACGCAATAAAAGCCTTCACGCTGATATCTGATTGTTACCATCAAATATTTAATGTGGCGACCATACGCCTTTTTGACTCGACCATGCCCTTTGGTGGTTACGGCGTTCAATTAAATCTCCATCCTACCTATCCAGTAAGCAACGCTAGTAGGTCCCGAGTTTCGTAGAAAAAAAGTAGTCAAGGCTATTGGAACTCTCGTGGTACTGTACAGAATTCGACATCATATCATACTCGTCACATCTTATACATACATAAAAATAAATGTATTTAATGATATTTTTTAATAAAAAGATTAATTTATAATTTAATTTTAATGTTAATATAATTCCTATATTTTCATTAACAATTCTGCAATTACATGGGCAGGTAAGTGTTGTTAAATAAATGAATACTGAATTAAAAGTGGATAGGTTAGGAAAAAATGATAAAATGTAATATAATAGTTAATAAAAATTTACAAATATTTATAATCATTGATTTATCGATAGTTCATCAACTATATATGGCGCGTTTTCGACCTGAGGCACCGGTTGACCTGAAGTGATGCTGTGACCGCGCGCTCTCCGCCCTCAATCTCGAAAACGGTTCACCGTATAAATAATTTTTTAAACAAAATTTGTAGAGAATTTCGTATTCTCCATAGGAAATGAGATATTTACAAAAAAAAGCGCATATAACCGATTTTTGTGACCTTTGACCTTGAAATTTAAAAGTTGCGTACACCCTACCATATGTAGGTTTTGAGACAACTTTTAGTGTGTCAATATACAAGTATTTTCAGACTTACAACTGGGTATCTCGAATTCCGAGATTCTTACCTAATTTAAGCTTAAATGACTGGACTACTATGCGTATAAACTTTGAGTTCAAAAGTAGAACCTTTGCATCTAAACATAATAAAAATCGTACAAGTGATGACAACACTTTTTGTCTAAAAGCAGATGTCTTATCATTAATTTAAACATTTTCTTTTTAATTCAGTATTACGGCCTTCGGCCTTATGAGCCAACTTCAGTTGTTTATATTTGCATATCGTTATTTTTCGTCATTTCAGTCAATGTCAAGTAGGTAAGTCCGTCACAGTCAAGTCATAGTCCTTGTGTTATGCCAGTAAAGCAGTGGAGACTTTACTAGAGGCTTCTATGGAGTTTTAGGTTCAATACAGAAAATCGCAATTCACGCTAATATGGCACTTTCCTCGACGTACACGTTGTCGAAGATATTATGTCTAAAAATTCATCATATTTACAAATAAAAACTCGAATTTACACCAGTTTTTGAAAATGAAACCATGCCTCGATACGTCTTTTTCCGCGTTGGCGCCAAAACTCCTTCAATTTAAACCAGTATAAGGTGTTACCAAATTATCAATATCTGTAAAAAGATTAAGGAGAGGTGTTAAGGAGATAAATAAATAAATATTGTATACGTCAATAGAGAAATCAACTATCCAGTGATTACGTCAGACATAACACTTTACCGTAGGATTTATTGATTTTACCTTTGCGAGTATTGCCGCACGATAATAGATATAATTCAGTCATCCTACAGCAGAACTTAAGGCACGTTGACAAAAATAACTTCCATTCGACTGCCACAGATCACAACCCAAAGTTAAGTTTCGCAAGAATTGGCACCACCACGGCACCGGATATATTATTTTGAAGAGAAATATTAGTTACATAAGGAAGTTTCATTAGGAATGTACATATATATAAGGAACCAGTTAAGCATCAGTGTCTAGGCGTGCGAGTTCTCGCTCTAGAGCGAAAAACACTATGGTTTAACTCCTACGAACTGATAGTATGCTATATGCTATAAAACTGTATACTGCTGTCGGGGAAGAACCCGTTATAGGTAAACTAAGTTATGATCTAATGATACCATCAGCGCGGTATTTCCCCTTCAACAGAATGAAGGTATATTTTTTTTACTTTATCAGTGCCATGTTATCATATATTAATACATTCATAATTTTAAATTAAACAATTTTATCTATTTTCAACTTAATAGCCTACATTTGTACGGATATTTTAACTATCTTGTATAATTACAGGCTCGCTACAAACTCTTATTGGACTGGGTGAAGAATGATGAAGACGGAACCCTGGGACGGCTCGCCACTTTACTATGGCAAGAGGGCGAGAGGCACATCGTCAAGCAGCTCTCTACCATTTACAAGAAAACTAAGAAGTGATTTACATACTCAACCACATATTAGAGTAGTTCGGGGATTCATAATAATAATATCAAAGTACATGCATGCATAGTAGTTAATCTTGTAATTGAAGCAGGCGCACGTCGTGAAAGAGCGCCTACGTCATTAATAGACAAGGGCCCGTTCCTTTTTGAGGGCTTTAGAAGTGTCCATAAAATTGAGGGCATCATCATCATTTGTCCCACTAATTTGCTAGTGGGTATGGTTGCCGCACTTAGTCCGGATGTGGACCATTGTGCGTGACAAAATTTGAGGGCATTTGAAGTAAAATTTTTTGAACTGACAGGTTTCATACAACGTTTAACCCTTAATTGAGCATAGCGCATGTTCATAATTCATTGGTTTTATTATTGCAACATCATAGAGTTTATAATGATGTGGTAACTATTATAGCATTGTCCCATTGAGGGTTAACTAGCCATAATAATAGCTTAAAAAACACATCTATTTTCAACTTTTTTTAACGGTCGTTTGGAACAGAGTGTAAACGTAGTTCTTGCTTAGGCGACCCATGTAGTTGGTTCCTGATAGTACTCCTGCTGAATGGCTGAACCGATCTTCTTCAAATTTGACACAGTAGTAATGACCATATTCATGAATGCATATACCTAAATTCATAAAAATCAGACACTCCACGGACGAATAATCACCGAAAGAAACAAATTTCATATTGAAATCAATTTAAAAGTATAAAGCTAGTTTTACTACACTCAGCTCAATATTTGCAGCAGTACAATGCCTTGCAGACCTAGTTTTAAAGTACAAGCTATTTCGGTGATTTTCAGACTCCGTCAAAATCTATTAATGGATTGACCTTTTTGACCTTTGACCGCCCTCAGCTTTTGCATATAGGTATAAAGTGAAATTTTTATAATATTTTTTTTTTTAATTTTGTTGCTTACAATAATTTACAAGGTATGTTGTTTACAATTTCTTGGAAATGCTCTTACAGAATAAAATAGTTATGCGGGGCAGTATTTGGGGACTGCCGATTAGTGCCATTAAGTGAAAACTATTTTACATGTCTAATCAAAATAATCTACAATATAGTAGTTGACACTGCACATTGAGGTACATATACTCTTTGTGTATATATAATGTATACTTACTAATTACGCATGGAGGCATATCTATGTACATATAAACACAGTATACCTACATATAGCTCTTGGGAAGAGTGCGGTGACGATGATGTGAGATTCATGATTTTTGCTCAACCAAAAAGTGATCATGGCGCCTAAAGAAGTTTTCACTTCCAAATATTTTTATACATATAATATACACAGTATACATGTAGCTCATGGAAAGCGTTCGGTGACAACGGGAGTTCCATGATTTTTGTTCAACCAAAAAGTGATCAACGCGCCTAAAGTTCCAATAATGTTTATACCGTGTAAAATGTCTTCCAAGAAGTGTGAAAGTTAATAAGTGTAATAAATATTTAGATAAAGAATATAGTAGCGTGATGTAAGTTCAAATAAGGATATTTATATCAAATTTGCTATTGGTAACCGAAGTCCTATTAAAAGGTATATTGTGAACGGCAAGGGAAATACAATTATTTTTTCGGACTCCATTAGAAGAAGAAAATAAGGTATTGAATTACATAATTTACTTCCATCTTAATGTCTTCTTTACTTAAGTAGCTTATGCAGGTAATACGGGAAGTATTAGTTGCATTTGCAACCTGTATACTATATTACTATACTTAATTATTTTTAACTTAACTACAAATACATCAGAAAACTATTATATTTAGATGTAGTCATGCATAATATTTTTAAATATTGTTTAATGGTTAGGTTATTAAATATGATTTTATTCATAGAATACAGCAGTTCGTACGTGACAATATATGGGGCGCGGGAAACGGATAGTGTAAAACTATAGACACGCCCTCTCTTGTGGTTGACATATAGCTACAGTCCAGTCCGACCGCTGAAAGAATGTGTTTCTGGGAGATAGTGATCTAATAGACGGAGTAACTTTGAATTAGCGTTGAATTTACATTAAAAATATTGTTATTATTTATTTACCCTACTAACAAATAATTATCATATAAAAATAATAATATGATGTATTTTTCGCTAAATTTATGTTTATTTTTATCATTGTCATTACTGTCATGACCAACTTACAGTCGCCAGGCAGGCAATGGCCGGATTTTAATTGCACGTAAGATGATGTTAAATTTCCTTTATGGCTCCTTATCCAAAAGAAATAATTTGAAGGCCTGATGTCAGTTCGTCCATATGATACGGATCTCGTAAAGGGGCATGAGTGAAATTTTAATAATACTAATAGCCGGCGTGGTGGACAATGGCCTATCATTGTGAGGAGGCCCTTGCTTGCAGTGGGACAGTAATTGGGCACATAATCTATATATATAAAAATCAATGCCACTTTTCGTTGTAATGTTATAACTCAACAACGCCTTTACCGATTTGGCTAATTTTGGTCTTGAATTATTCGTGGAAGTCAGGGAAGGTTTGTACGTAGAGAAAATTTAATGAAAGTCTTGAAGAAGTGTAAAATCAACATCTTTTAGCAATTTAAAATATTTTTTGCTTGAATAAATGAAGTTCATTTAATAATCATTTTTCATTACTATGCCTTATACGTAGCGAGGCACGTACCGGGCCGCTAGTATATTTATATAAGAGGCAAGTCTTAAAATGTGGGATGTAGGCGCAATTTTTAAATACAGCGTTATTTAATTAAATAATAATAATTTTATTATTACTGTTATTATATATTCTTGTTCTGTGCTTTTATATTAATTTTATATTTTATCTTGTGTGTAAACGCAACGGTCTCAATTAGTTACCTGTAAATAAACATATTTTATTTATAGTGCAAATATATGTAAGTTATTATTTATTAACGAAGTTGGTGGAAAATATATTTCACAGTCCCGTGGCCCGTGCGTCATTGAGTGTCACGTACCAATTTACCTGCGAGTGCTAAGCAAATTTGTGATATGTTTAAGATGGCTTTATAAAAGTGCGTAATAATATTGTTATTAGAGACAATAATTGTTGGGAACGAAGGCAATTATAGAATGGTGTGTTGACATAAGCATTACTCCGGGATATGTAAGTTCAGTCGTTTTACTATGTCTCGCCGTGGGTTTAGGTAAGCCACTTCTGGCGGTTCTGTGTTTTACATCAATATGCGGATTTAAATGTAATTACATCTCTTTCTAATATAGCTCGTATAAAAAGAACGGGGCATACATAGAACTATCGAATGCTATTGTCGAATAGATTGTACAGACGCCAGCATATCCAGCCATTTTCAACTTTATCACATAAGCATAAGGTTCACTTTCAATTTGGGAAATTTGACAGATTGAGGTAGCTTGATGTGCTGGCGTCTGTACATATTGGGGACGAGAAAGTCATAATTTACCTCGGTTTCCATGTCGACGAGAAGCCTCTACAATGGCTTGTTTTCCAGACGTGCCCATAAATCCCACAACGATTTGAATATGGCCGTCTGTAACTAGGTACGTATTTATGATTGGCTTTTTCGAACAGCGCGGGGTGTTGCCCAACCCCAGTTCGAAAAGGCCAATCTTGGAAAAAAAGGATGGCGATTTTTGACGTTCTATGGGGAAAAGGGTATAATAATCATCTCGCTGTTGAAGTTAAATGACATTATTGTTATCTCTGCACACCATAAAGAGTAAAAAGTAGGTGGCAGTTATATTTTGAGAACTGTATACCTACATGTTAATACCGCTGACTCTACAATACACATTGTTAATATTAGGTCTAGTCAAATTGTTTGTTATAAATAATACTGATATTCCAAAGGTTTCATAATATCAAGTTTTGATAGAGTTTATATTGGTATTCTAAATAAATTTTCTATATGACTTTTATGTGTGTACATTTTTTTATCGCCCCTCTTTATCTAACTAGGATTATGAAATATATATTTGTATCCTATAAGAAAACTGTATTTACTAATAGGGTTTAAAAATTCCCATTTTCCCATTTTTGAGATGGGAAAACCATACTTATTGAAGCAGTTTGGTTCCAGTTATGTTTTTGCTTGTCGTGTCTACCTACCTATGTTCGGCGACTTTTTATTTTTAGTAATCTTTTGAAATCCATATCCTTTTTTTACAGCCACTCTATATCTAACTAGGATTATGTTATGTATATTTTTATCCTATAATAATACTGTATGTACTAGTAGGGCTTGAATATGGTTGTGTTACTGGCTAATTAATTAATTCGGCTACTATTTATTAAGGTTTTTTTGTTATATTTTTATATTAATATCTATTCTAATTAAAGCATTTATCTAACGATGCACTCATAATTTAACTTATTTTATGATTGTAAAGATAATAATTTATAAGTGTGGACTCGTCGCGCGCTTATCCGAAAACTAAGGTCTTTTACATTATTTGGCCAATACCTGCACATTTATTCCCATTAATCTCACTTCGAAGTTGAATGTTTTTTTAATCATTTCGGGACAATCATGAATGTAAAATGAAGTAACGGGAAATCTCCCTTCAATTTTATTGGAATGCAATTACATTACATAAAACTTAGTTCTCACCAGCTCATTATCATTCGAAGATTTGGATTTACTTTTACCGATTGTAAAGTGAGAAGATGTAAGACTTCGATTGTTGAATACTTATTTATAGTCTTATTTGTTATTTATTTTTACAAAATTTTTAGCTAATTCATTTACCTTATCTATCTCTTGTACAGATTTTCGCTTCCAAAATATACATAGGTATGTAATTTCAACCCAGACTAAAAACGTTTGCAGTCGGGATACCCCGTCAGGAACCATGTTTTATTTTAATTGCAATTACGAGACGTTCTCTCAGACTTTACAACAACAGCTAGTTATCAAATTATCTCTAATTTCCACGCGTTAAGTATTGAACATCAGGTGAGAACCTTGCTCGTTTGCCCTACTCTATAAAAAATATACAACCCGTTGAGTATTATCAGCTGAGACGGATAGAAAAAGAGTAGATATTTCAAAAACTTAAAATATACTCTAATAGAAAACCAAATACTTTATATATTTGTTTCAAAACCTTGTAGCCATAATTAAAGTTTATTTTCATTTCATGCAATATAAAACTAACTGAGAAATTGGTAAGATGAGGAAATTATGCTCAATAATGTTTGTGTTGAAGTGTTCCTGTTCCCCGAACATAATAATGGAACGGAACAACTTCATAAAACACTTTATTAAACCTTTTTTATCTTCACTCATAATTAACATGTAATTGTAGGAAACAAAACAAAATGCAAAGTATGCAATTTGATAAGAAATATTTAGTAACTGGTTATATATGTTATTTTTTTCTAGAGAATACACTTATCTTATCTTTGATGGGGTGTACTTGCGTACAGCACTTCGACCCTTCAGGATCTTTTGTACTATCCCCCCTGGTTTTATTCTATCCCTAAAGCCCTGAATGAAGTCTTCACATAATCCAGTACGCTTCTTAGGGGTAGATCCTTGTAGTCTCCTGGTTCTGGATATGCCAGCCCCAGGATGGCCATTCTGTGTCTTGCCAATGCATCGCATTTGCATATTATATGCAGCGTTGTTTCATGTTCTTCCCTACAGGTCCTGCAGATCGGGCTATTCGACAGTCCCAATTTGTGTAGGTGATCGTTGGTGCCATAGTGGCCCGTGAATACTGCTACTATCAGTCGTAGCTGGTTTCTGCTGTACTTCCAAAGTTTTTTGGACCAGCTTTTGTCTATTCCTTTTATGAGTAGCTTTGAGTGTTTTAATTCCTTGATTTTGGTCCACATTTGATTGTGTTTAGCTGTGGATTCATTATTAAGGATTGCTCCTATTACATTTGGAGAAATCCCTACGCACGGTTCTGGTCCACAGAACTGACTTTCAGATCCCTTTCTAGCTAGTGCATCTGCTTTTTCGTTGCCTTCTATTCCTGTATGGCCTGGTACCCATACGAGTTTGACTTTGTTTTTAGTACCAAGTTTGTTCAGAGCCGTGATACAGTTCTGGATTAATTTTGATTCAATTTTATGTGACATCAGGGCTTTTAATGTAGCCTGGCTGTCACTGAGTATGTAGATGGTCTGACCTTCAGTCGCCCTATCTATGATCGTCTGGGCGCATGTAATTATCGCGTATGTCTCTGCCTGAAACACTGTCGCGAAATTGCCCATGCTTTCGCTGATACTGCAGGTTTCATTATATACGCCCGCGCCTGTGCCGGATTTCATTTTTGATCCGTCTGTATACCAAATTTGACTTTGTTCGTTTTGTTTACAAAGTCCCAATTTCCATTCCTCTCTACTAGGGATGTATAAATTGTATTGTTTGTCAAATGTGTAGGTGGGTTGCATTTTATCACTTCCCATCTCTATTACATTGTCAAGGTTTTTCCAGTTTTCTGTCTGCGTATGCCTTGTGGGCATTCGTTCATTAGATATGTGTCCCAGGACAGTAAGCCTTAGGAGTGTTTTTCTTGCCTCCTCTTGTACCTCAAGGTGTAGTGGTACTAGGTCTAGAATAACTTCCAAGGCCGCTGTTGGTGTAGTGCTAAACGCCCCTGTCATTGCTAAGCAGGCAGTGCGTTGTATTTTGTTTAGCACTTGTTTACAAGTTTCCAGTTTTGTTCTTGGCCACCAGACGATACTACCGTACATCAGTACCGGTTTTACCATCATTTCGTATATCCAGTGAACGATTTTGGGTTTCAGACCCCATGTTTTGCCATATGCTGCTCGGCACATGCCGAATATTCTCAGGGCTTTGTTTTTATGTTTTCTACATGTTCTTTCCATGTGAGTGATTTGTCGAGTGTTATACCCAGGTATTTCACTTCTTTTGACAAATCGATTTGTGTGTCGTAAAGTTTTAAAGTTCCTATACCCGATAGGTCCTTCTTTTTTGTGAATGGTACTATAACGGCTTTCTGTGGGTTTATAGAAAGGTTATTTGATTTGCACCAGTCTTCTGTCTCTTTTAAAGATTGTTTCATAATATCTGATACTGTGTGAGGGAATTTTCCACTTATTAGTATCACAATGTCGTCTGCATAGCCGACGGTATACCGTGGCCCTGTGTTTAGGTTTATCAAGAGCTCGTCCACAACCAGGCACCACAGTAGCGGTGAGATGACTCCGCCTTGTGGGCATCCTCTGGTTGTCGTAGCATATCTGATGTCCCCTAACAGTGTTGACTGCAGTTGCCGTCCTCTCAGCATTCTGTCTATCCATCTGCATAGAGTGGGTTCTATGCTATGGGCCCTGGCGGCATTTTGTATAGTACTGAATGCCGTGTTGTCGAAAGCTCCTTCGATATCTAGAAATGCCGCAAGGCATATTTCTTTGTTTTCTAAGGCTGCTTCCGCCTTTTTCACAACATGGTGTAGGGCTGTCTCGGTAGATTTTCCTGCCTGATAAGCATTCTGTTGCCAGTGTAGCGGGAATCTTTTTAGAGGCCCTTGCCTGATGTATATGTCTACCATTTTTTCAAGTGATTTGAGAAAGAATGATGTGAGACTAATCGGTCTATATAATTTTGGTGACTCATAGTCCGACTTTCCAGGTTTCGGTATGTAGACTACTTTGACTTGTCGCCATACTTGGGGTGTGTACCCAAAGGCTATGCAAGCTCTGTATAGTCTACATAGGTGTGGGTTTAGTACATTATTCGCTTTTTGTAAAAGGATGGGATATATTCCATCCGGGCCAGGCGATTTGAATGGTTCAAAGTTGCTTATGGCCCACTTTACCTTGGTCTCGTTAATTATCTTTTTAGCGGTGTCCCAGTCTGCCTTGGTTGTGTGTCTTTCCACATCCTCGTGGCTAATTGGGATTTCTCGCTCCATGGTTTTCATTGTCTCAGAGCCTGGGAAGTGAGTTTTAAACATGACGTCTAGTGTCTCCTCACCAGAATCTGTTAGTGTCCCATCAGCTTTCCTGATGACGGATAGTGGATTGACTCTGGGAGTGGCCAGGGCTTTCGTGAGTCTCATGCACTGTGGAATGCTCCCTATTTCTTGGCAGTGATTCCTCCATGCACGCCTTTTTGCTTTCCTAACAGCTTTGCTATACTCAGTTAGTTTTCTAGCATACATATCAGTCTTTAGTGGCTTTGGCTAGATTGAATGTTACCCTCGTTTCCTTCTTAAGCTTAATAAGTTCAGATGTCCACCAGGGTATCCTCTTTGCTTTGACTGTTTTTTTCGGACAGTTGTCTCTCCATGTTTTTAGCACTGCTTGGGCAATGCGTTCTGCCTCAAACTCTATCTCTATGACTGAGTTGAGCTTGCCTATCGGGTCGCCTAGTTCTACCTTCAGGTCCCTGACGTACGTGGGCCAGTTGGTGTGTCTAGGGTTTCGTCGTTGTACAGACTCCCTTTTTATTCGTGTTCTGTACTTGAAGCAAATGTACCTATGGTCCGATAAGGATATCTCATTAGGAACATTCCATTCTTCTATTAGGTTGCTGGCTCTAGCCGTGGCTAGGGTTATGTCGATAACTTCAGCTCTTTTTGCGTTAACAAATGTTGGCCTGTTACCAGAATTAATTAGTTGGAGAGGGGAGCTTACCAGATAGTCCAGTAGTTTCTCTCCTCTCTTGTTTATGTTTGTGCTGCCCCAAATGATGTGGTGTGCATTAGCGTCGCAGCCGATTATGAGGTCTATGTCATTAGCACTGCAGTTATTCACGAGTTCCCTTAACTTCGGCGAAGCTGGTTCTTCTGCTTCATAGGGGAGGTAGGCAGAGGCTATACAGATAGTTCTCCGACCTACCCCCTCTTTTAGTATGATTTTGACAGCTGTCAGGTCTCTGTAACAGAAATTGTGTAAGGGTATTACGTCTAGGTCATTTCTGACGAAGATGCATGCCCTTGCATTATTATCAGAACGGTTATGGTATATACTTCCTCCCGTCCCGTTTAGTCCTTTAATTTGCCCCTTGTAAATATAGGGTTCCTGTATTAATGCTACGTCGTATTTATTCATGACAAGGTCGCGTGCCAGAAGGGCAGTCGCAGCCTTATTATGTTGTAAGTTGATCTGTACGTACCTTAGACTAGCCATTAGTGCTGGTTTAGTCTCCTCCCTCTTCAGATCCCTCCATCTCTTCACAGGTTAGGGTGTCCCCATCCAGTCTGAGTCCATCCAAGTCACTGAGGCCGCCCATAGAGGTGGCTGGTGAAAGTGTGCCCTCTGACTCTCGGTATACCTCAGTGTTGGTGGACCCCTTCCGGCTGGAGCCACCCGTCTCGCTCGTGATGGGGTCTTTATGGGACGACGTCGTCGCTTTATTTGGGGCCTCGATATTTTCAGTTCCGTCAATTGTTTTACCATTGACGGTCTTGAGCCATTGTACTGCCTCGGGTCCGTCACATATGATGTGGACGGCCCCAGCAATCAGGTTCCCTACGGAGAACCGCGGCGCAGGGTCAGGTGTCTCCTCTAACATGTCCCACAACAGGACTTTTAGAGGATCCAGGATTTTGGGGTCCAGCTTCTCTTCCAGATAGTTGGCACTTACTACCACCATGCGGGTCCCAGTTAGAGCGTCCTTGTATGACCCCTGGGTTTTTACCCTCTTAGGTACGTTGTGCGTGGCCGGATTTTCATCGCTGAACTCCCTTTCTCTCTTGAGTGGTCCTCCTGATGGAGTTCCCCCATTTGTCGCATCCTGCCTTCCTATGGCTCTTCGTCGCTTTTGAGCGCCACTGAGCCTCTTTTTTCCCCTTAGCACGCCCTCTGGTTCCGGTCGCTCGAAGGTTATCCCGCTGACAGAGCCGCCCGCCGATGTACCCGGTATGGGTGACATCCGGAGTGGTACGCTCTGCCTACTGGAGCCTCCTGCGTCCAATCCCGGCGGGTTTCCACTCTGGGTCAGATGTACGGGTTTGCCAGTAACATCCACCGGCCGCCCAGTGACGTCCAGCCGCTGGAGTCGAGTCCCCTTACCGGGTTTCTCGGTTCCAGCAGCAGGGGCCTGCCCGGGTACGCTAGTGTCCGTCACGGCTTCCCTTTTCTTTTCTTTGTTTGATGTCCCAGCCCTCAGGGGCAGGACATCACGTGACTCCACCTTTTGGGTGGGTTTTATGTTGTCGGTAGTTTTGTTTATATTATTATCCATAATATAATTAGATAGGAATTTCACGAGACCTGACTCCCCACCCTCCATCGAGCCCTCAACTGGGGATGCTCTCAAGCACCAGGGTTATCAGGTTGGCATAGTGCCGAGCCAGAGAAAGAGGAAAGAGAAAAGAATATACATACATATATAAGAATATATTATAAATAAATAAGTGGGTTTTCTCCTTTCTCCTTCTCTAGCAACACGCGGGTTAGTCTGGGCAATTTACGAGTCCGCAGCATGCGCCCCGCTGAGCACCTAAACTACAGCGCCCACGGGTCACTCACCCGACTGCAAACCCACCCAGACCCGACACTCACCTGACGGCCGTCAGACCGGACGTCGGCAGCCGATTGATCGTGGTTGGTTAGACCCCGACCTCCCGTGTCGGTAGAAATCCGGACCAAAGAGGTGTGTTGCTCGGGGGAAGTAACTTGCCCGACTCCCCCTTCACTCAACCCCCAGGACTCCTTCATCCTACCTTACGGGTCCCCGCGCACGGCACAAACACGCGGGTGGTCATTAACAGCCGACTATTGCTGTCATTTCTGCAATAGAAGGCCCGCCGAGACATGACCACGAATCCCGGCAGCGGAGGGGATAGGAAGTGGGGATATATGGAAGGGTAACGGAAAAAGGGTACGTCTGGTGTTTTCAGTTTGTGGCTGCATCCACCGCTGGGGAGCAGGGGATGCAATCACGTAACAGGCAGCAACCACGTGAAGGATTATACACCAGGCTTCTCTTGGGGATCTCAACGACTGTTGCGCTCTCCCCCAAAACCATTCGCCAACTTAGTTGATCGGACAGATAAATAAGTTAGAGCTAGGTCTCAGCCCACATCAGCAGTGAACTAGACCACACTCCGCCCAAAGAATACACTTAATAAGAATTAGACACAAATATTATACAGAAAGCAAATAAATATTTAAAATCAGCTGATTAAGTTTTAACATATAAGCGCTTAAAGGCGGGGATTAAGTAGGATGATCTGTCCCTTTCGCACAAAATGACTGTATGTATTGAGTTTCTATGGTTACCCTATTATTGACGTCATAGTTTTTTTATGGCGCGTTCTTTATGTAAAATGATTTTAAATGCTTGTAACTTCGTCAGTTCTGAGGTAATTGATAAGTAGTTTTTACCGTTAGGATTTATTTATAAGCCGTCTATATATAGCCGTCTTTATATTGGCAATAAAAAAAAGTTTATAAATTCAATTGGACCCCTTACTAAATAATAATTTTTACATGCAATTGCGACTTTTTTCATTTGTACTAATTAGGAAAATAACCATAATAACGTCAGGTATGATATGGCATCAACCTGATCTAAAGCGGTTACCGTAGCATATGAGGCTTGCAGCAGACATGGTAGAACTCACCCGTTGCCAACCCTTTCTCACACATATAGTATAATGCAATTACTTGAAATACATATATTATTTAAGATGGGTACTTCCCAAGTCGGGCGGCTCATGTAGAGGATTCAGATCACTATATAGTATGGTACCCAGCGATCATATTATGTAGAAGCCTACGGTTGTAGAGGCATTCGTGACCTCAAAAAAATAACAGAATCAAACAAAAATATGAGTATTGTCGTTTTTACAAAAATCGCATGGTAAATATGTGGTCAATACGGATAGGAAACAACACAAGATTCTATGATGCCCTAACTATATGGCCTACCATGTAAATTAACCTGGTTTCCTGGTCTTGATTGTCCAAATGGCGGTAGGTGGACTTTCTGTAATGATTATAGATTTATTTCCTATGGCCATATCTACACGCTTTGTGCAGTAGGTAGTCAAGCGTAGAAAATTGCACAAAATAATATAGCTATCGAAAGCATACATACCTATCCTATTCAGTGTATTTTTACATTTATTTACAAGAAACATTAACTGTATGTAGTGATACTTTGACTTTCATCCGTATTAGTTCTGTTTAAGGTTGAAAACAGAATAACGTAATTAGCCTTTGTTATCAGAACAGAGAACATGACACTTAACAACAAATGATAACTAAAATGTTAACATCGGGGTCATCCACAATGTTAATGGCAACAAATGGGATGTGTTATTGGGGTTACCAGATGTTAGATATTCCTGACTTTTAAGGATTGTCAACAACTTTTTACGTTAAGCGGCATATATTTTAGAAGTTCGACGGTTTGACTTCAAAATTTCTATTCCATCACTCTTGTGATCCGATGGGACGACTAGCGACACGACCGGAAAGAGGTCGGGTACAGGACCGGTAGCTTGACGTGCTCTCCGAGGCACGGGGGTGTAATGCCACCAACTCCCAGACTTCAGGGTCATACCTACTGATAAATTTATTTATCATTTTTTTCCCGACCCGAGATTTGAACCCAGGTCCTCATTATCTGCGGTTGAACACGCTACCGCTAGACCAAAATCAGTCAACATAGAATATAGATATGATGAATACATATATATCTCTTAATGTTATGCAGTATGGTAAATAAACGTAGATATTTAAAGCCCTTACACTCCCTTAAAATAGCCCTTTCACAAAATACGACGACGGGCTGGACCAAGGTCAGCCCAAGAATCTACAAAAAAGAACTATGTCCTTCATTTGGGGCGATATATGCCAAATGTCCCACACTTTGCATATCGACGGTGAAGAATCAATATCTTCTAACTACGTCAAATAGAACACACGAATTTGAGCTTGAAAGTAACTGATATCAGTGAATATTACAGTTGATTTTCATGTGTGTTTATTTCAGTAGTTAGCAGATATTGACACTTCACCGTCGATATGGGTTCTTGTTGGCCGTTCTCTGGTAAATATTCCCTCTGGACGACTTCTACATCCTCTACGGCATTTCTCATCACATCAAGTAATGGCATTTATGTCGTTTTAAATATAGAATTTCCCACTTTGTCGATATTCAATGTAACTATGTTTGCTTTTGAAAGACTGTGTCAATAAACCCATAACATTTGCATTATTTACACAAGTTTAAAAGATAGCTGCAGCCTTGCGCCCGTTCACTTAGTCTAGGTATAAACCAACAACAGTTTTTTCTGGTAAAATAAAATTATGGCGGGTGATCATATTATAAATCACAGTTTTTGGTGGTTTTTGTCAGTACTATTGATTGTTACGTGTGGTAACACTGTGTCGTGCTCCAGAATGCCGGCCTTTGATCGCTGTGGGTTAAAAATTGTGAGTGTTGATGTCAAAGATGTGAGGTTCCCGACTTCCCTGGACTCCAGTGGTTCCGATGCCTTGGTAAGTCTTCTCCTTTGCTATTAATGAGTAACATACCTACATAATGTAGGAGGAATAGTAAATATATACTTAAAAGCTAGCGTTTTTGGTAATAATATTACTAAATAACGGTTTACGGAATATAAAATTATCTAAGAAGCTTTTACCTCTGAGAAAACTTTGTCTATGAGATTTTTTAGTACCTAAGGTATATGTTAATAGGTAACGTCGAGAAAGTAAATAGTTTTAGGTAATATAAACACAAATTGCAAATTCTTAGAACAAGTATGCACGTAGTTAAGCCGCTCGATTTTCGAACATTATTTTATTGTGTAACTATGACATCCAATGTCAAGCGCAACAGCCAATCACAGCATAAGCTACTCAGGTAGTTTTGTAAGGACTAAGTATTTAATATTGTTTGATGTAGATGCGACATATTACTGATACTTAAAAATATTGGTCTAAAGATAATTCTAGTTTCAAGTACCTAAGTAGGTAGCTACTTATATATTTTTATACTTAGATATTAGGTATAATTATTTATTGTACACGAAAAAAATACATCGGCGGTCTTATCGATTTGCAGTAAGTAATCGCTTCCAGGTAACCGCTCCGTTGGGTGGACAAGGAAAATGTAAAATATAGAAACGGCGATGTTCGGTAAGTACTAATGAGTGATTAAAATATTTAAGTATGGATAATAATAGGTATATTTTATTATAACAAGACTACTTGATCGAGTTTTTTTAGGTTCAGGATATTTTTTTTTTAATAGTTTTGGATAATGACTGAACGTGTGGCTTAGCGGTTAAGGTACCTACCACCTCGGTAGCCTCATGTTTCAGGTTCGATCCCCGGACAGAAAGACTATTTGCGTGACCCAGGAATGGTTGTTCCGAGTGTGGCGTCGGTGTCCGTGAATTTCAAGTTTGTAAAAAAGATTCCTACCCCCGCAATACATGGATTTATATCCCTATTGCAGACGTTGTAATTTTAAACAAAAAAGTAAAAAGTACCTATCCCAGACGTAATTTTATATACCTAGATGGGTTCCTAGATATGTGATCGCGATGCATTTATTTGAAGGACGCGACCTTATAGGTACAGCTGGTAAGATTGGTTCCTTATGAACTCCTTATGTCATATTTATTACGGGCTTTTAATCTTTTACCTGATCATGGAGTCAAGAGTCACTCCAGGTACGGGAACTCTTTATTACCTAACTTAATAGACAATAAACTTGGTAAACACATGTCTTAAAAGAATATTGTGATTAGATACTGTAGCCGCGTTGGGTCGCGAGCTCAGTATTTATAGGATGTTCTTTTACAATTTGCACACCATAAAGTACGTTAACTATATAGGTATGTTATATCGATGAAATGCCCTTATGAGCGAACCGCGTCTTCGCATTCTAACGTAGAGCGACAATTGCACCAAACCTCACTTAAAATCTGACCCTTTCATGCATTCCCATGTCAGTAACTGCCCTGAGCCGAGGTTCGAACCCCAAACTCTGGCACGGGTTACTCAGTTTGTACTGTAATTTTCTAGATGGCTTGTGCCGCATCTTCCCGACACTTTAATAGAATGTCGTAGGCAAGATGTTTGTGTACATTACTCAGACTTATCATAAGGTAGGGCATAGCGTTCATTCGCTCAAAGAGCAGCCCGACTGGGGAAGTACCTTACAGAAGACATTCCTTAATAATAGCATTAATAATTTTAACGTTGTGTTTCCGAGTGTGAGTAAGGTCGCCAGAGCCCATTGGGGTGGGAGGAAGGGTCAGCAATACTTTTTTGCTGACCCCTAAAGGCCGGCAACGCACCCGCGACACTTCTGGTGTTGCGAGTGTCCGTGGGCGGAGATGATCACTTACCATCAGGTGACCCACTTGCTCGTTTGTCGTCATGGCCTATTGATATAATACTTAGTACTAGTAGGTATATATTATAATTTTACGACGAAAGATTTTTTGTTGTGACGAATTAATAATAATGCTTTGTTTTTACATCACTAAACTAATTTAAATATCTATACATCTCGCTCTAATGTAGCTCGTGAGATAAAAACAGATAATACATAGGACTGTTAAACTGGGCACTATACGAGCGCACACCACGCACCGTGCACATACAAAATTAGTCGATAGGTCCTAGTCCTGACGTGACGTTCATTTTTACTCAGTATTTAGCGCCAAAACTAAAATGTCATAAGACTGGCGTCTTATGACATTTTCATAAGAACTATTTTAGAAAGAAATGCAATGATATCACAATACTTTAGTTGGTTATGAATATAATCGGGGTCAATGTACCAGAATATTTCGTTGGTTTTTCGGTTGATAGCCGCTAGCTTGGGTGACGAGTCCGTCAAGGTCCTTATAGTCATGTCATCAATATCGTCTGGGTGACTGTACTTAATAATATGAAGCACGTCTCACATAGGTACAGACGCCAGCACCTCAAACTACCCCAATCTGTCAAATTTCCCCAATTGAAAGTGAACCTTATGCTCATGTCATAAAGTTGAAGATCTATAAAAGAAATTTGACAGATTGGGGTAGCTGGATGTGCTGGAGTCTGTACCTATCGAGTGTCAGGACTATCACAACGTCTATAAGTCAAAAAATGTCATCGGAGAGGTAATTTAAAAAATAACATCAGCTCAATCGAGTGTGTATGTATTCCGATAATTCGTACCTAGGTATATTTAACTTCATAGCGGTAATTTTCTGATTTGACTGCAATTAAGTTAAAAGAATTTCGTCATACATTCCAGACACAACAGAGAACGATCGTCCTCTCCCGAAAGTAATTATTGTTTTGAAAACATTAAAAACTTTCTTCAACTTTTCTTTATTGCAACCGGTTTGAGCGAGATTTTTTTTATAAGAGACCTTTACAGTCGAAAAAAATCGGTTAATCGCGTAAATATATTATAAACTCATATAGACGTAATTAAAAGCTAATTCGGTCAAAAATAACATGTTTCATCATCATAGCAGCCGATGGACGTACACTGCTGAACAAAGATCTCTACCAAGGATCCCCACAATGGCCGCACTTACGCTTCCCGCATCCAGCGGCTTCCCACGACCCTTGTAAGATCGCCGGTTTTTATGGGGGCTGCATCTTGCGGTTCGAGTTCGCCTTTCTGCCGCGGCGACCCTATGTTCTACACCTGTGTGCTCCGCCCACCCACATTTCAGTGTTTATGTTTGTAAAATTCGTCCTTCCTCGGATCTGTCCAATCAGTCATGTGCCAATAATTAATATTACTAGTACGTATCAACAATATCTGAGTTTAACCTTGTTATTGCAAAAAGAATCATGCAGAACACAGCTGCTCGACTAAAATAAGCAATTACTTGACGATAGCTGATGACGTAATTACGCTATCTTAGCCGGTTTATTTGCATTAGTTAGGTACTTACCTAGAAAAAGTTATTTATTTAGCATGGTTTCAGATAGCTTAGCAGGCTTCCATTGCATCAACGGACAATAGTAGTAGAAGTGGTGTCAGTCCATTGTCACGATATTTTACTTTAATTTTTAAAAAACAACTCCCGCACTACGGATTCTAATCCCGGTGTCGCGGAGTACTTTACAAACATATAATGGACGGACACAAATTACCTACATCTAGACTCAGAACAATTATTTATGGGTCACACAAATGGTAGTCCGACGCGGGACTCGAACCCGCGACCCAAAGAGGCGAGAAGAAAAAGAAGAAGTACACTTTATTGCAAATATAAGTAATACAAAACAAAGAAGAAAATTAGCTTATTTTAATGCAATTGGCGGCCTTATCGCTAAAAGCGATCTCTGCCAGGCAACCGATTTACTTTGAATGGACTAAAATTTAAAGTCTAATGAAGGTACCAGATTGTCTGTGGTGACTGTCTTAGCAAGTTCTTAGTTAGTCTAGTTAGTACAATGTACCTATCAGGATTATATTTTCAGCATAAAGATCCAGACTACTCCTGCGCATATGTCACTATAACAACGGAGAATGGCCAGCAAGGGTTTGGTCTGACGTTCACGTGCGGGCGCGGCACGGAGGTCGTGGTGCTCAACATTCGGTCCATGAAGCGGTTCATTGTGGGGAAGAATGCTGCTGACATCTTCGGTAACTTTGCTGGCTTCTGGCGGAATATTACTAATGATACGCAAATGAGATGGGTATGTTAAACATATATAATATATATATATATATATATATATATATATATATATATATATATATATATATATATATATATATATTTATACCTATAACCATTGAGATATAATGGACAGACGCCAGCACATCAAGTTACTCCAATCCGTCAAATTTCCCCAATTGAAAGTGAACCTTATGCTTATGTGATAAAGTTAAAAATCTATAAAAGAAATTTGACAGATTGGGGTAACTGGATGTGCTGGCGTCTTTACTGCGTAGGTACGACATTACATCTCAATACCTCATAATATGCACGATATGACGTGCATGGGATAGGTAGGTACTTAGAAAGCTTGTGTTATCATACTAAGTAACTGACTATTAAAGAATATTAGTTTATGAAATAATAAAAATAAACATTGCACTCTGTAAAAGTTCGTAAGCGTCAGCGTCAGCTGTCATAGCTACATTAAAAAGTGCCTCTAGGACGAGTTCCTGCAGTTTACTTACTCGATCACACGTACAGTTTCATCCCATACATTGAGCACCAGCGCCTCTCGTGGAAACTATTAAGAACTAAAACTCTGGTGCTCAATGTATGAGACGAAACTGTACGTGTGATCGAGTAAGTAAACTGCAGGAACTCGTGCTAGAGGCAAAGGTCGCGCCTGAGCAACAGTTTGCCAAAAAAAGAATAGTTGTCCCTGCATCTTTTACACGGTTGCAAGCCAACGTCCCAACAGAGGTCACCCTGGTGCTTGCCATCCATCTGTTGGGACATTGGTTTGCAACCGTGTAGAAGATGCTTATAGCCGGTCGACCATCTCACGTCTGTAACTGCCCTGAGCAGAAGTTCAAATGCCCTATAGCGCGGGATACTTACCTACTTAACTTGTAGTTTTATTAGTTACACAGCTTGAACCCCCGCTTACCTCTATTATCCGGCGAAACACTGCAAGCCTCATATTAGGCTAGTTGTAAACGTAAAAAGTAATGAAAACATAAATAGTTCTTTCTTAATATTATTCTAGTATCTATTCTGCCTTTATAGACGATTAATTTGCTGATGAGATTAGGGGCATTATTCGAGAATAGTTAAGAACATTTTCGTGATTCCAACATTAAAGAGCAGGGGAGTGGTTTCATATTTCTAAATATAAATTTTATTAGTCTTCGTATGTTCTCTTCACAGATCGGCCCGGAGAAAGGAGTCATCCATTTGGCTGCGGCGGCCATATTGAACTCGTTGTGGGATTTATGGGCACGCCTGGAAAACAAGCCATTGTGGAGGCTTCTCGTTGACATGGAACCCGAGGTTAGTGTGACTTTCTCATCCCCCTACAACGACTTTAAAGTTCGAATATTACACGAAATGTTTTTCGTCCTAACACAGCTTCTATTTATAACATTAGAGGTCTACTTATCCGGGATTTAAATGTAATCGATGCAAATTGTCCCGTGGTTAGTAACCCTGACTGTTAAGCCAGAAGTTGGGTCATGGGTTCGATCCCCACCCAGGCTAAGTCTTTCTGTGATGAGCACGAATGTTTGTTCTTTGTCTGGGTGTACCTAATTTATCTATATTAATAAATAATAATAAACTTTATTTCTTAGAATAGTTGCTCTAGTACAATACAAATAGCATATTAAGGTAACAAACACATCAAAATACTACACTTAAACGGTTAGGGTACTGTCCTGTTAGATAGGCTACAGGACAATAATAATAATACTAATAATAATACTTATGTATGTATTTAGAAACATGTTAACAGTTGTCTGGTTCCCATAGTACCTACTGGCTCTCCAGCACGAGAGAGTATGCGGCGCCCGGCTGGCTTCTCCCCGGCTGGGCGCCGCCCCTGGGATCGCTGGCGTTTGGAGGAGGGGAACTTCACTCGTCTTGTATAAGCGGTCCCGGGAAGAGGTAACCTGATGTAGCTCAGGTTGCCTAAACACGCTTGTGCGTGCTGAGGAGGGGGGAGGCATTCGTGCCCCCTCCCGTCCCCGGGTGAGATCCTCGCGGAGGCTGCAGTGTACAGCGGGGGTACTGGCGAGATCGTTCACGAGTACCCAGAGCCCCCGCTACAAGCACTGTTATGCTGGCTACCGTGGTGGTTTTAGTGGGTCGAGCCCTACATGACATGCGATTTGAGCATTTCCACCACGTAAACAAAATCTCTTCCTCTCTTCCCCCGTAAGTGATAGCGTGATAATATGTAGCCTATATGTTGACCCGACCACTCAGTAATATTCATATCCATACAGTACTTTTTGAGTTTAGTCCGGACATACATACAGACAAACAGACAAAAATTCTAAAAACTATATTTTTGGTTTGGATATCGATTGTAGATCACGCCTCAAGTATCCTTTTTAAAAAATATTCAATGCACAGTTTTGACTTTCCTACGATTTTATTATATGTATAGATGTAACCCGGTTTTCCCAGTTTTAGCGTCACTTGCATTATCGGTAGGACCAATCCGCCCCTATTATATCAAAAGCATGTTGCTTTAAAGCGACAGGTCAACCCCCTAGGGTTCTAGTTTGAAAAATTGGGTACCAGCTAGCAGTGAATTTAACCGCAGATAAACGGTTGAACTCGCTGCGTTAGCAGTGGTCCACGGGTGGTATCAATGGTTCGTTTTTAATGACCCCTATTCTAATATATTACGAGAGGAAGAGAGTAAATAGTGAAACAGATTTATTTTAAACTCTCACAGACAACATTGGGAAAAGTGAATAATTAAAATTACACTCGCCATCCGTACAATTGACTGCATCTGTGATTGCACATTGGTGCACTTTGTTTAAGTATAATATGTCCCACTGTTATGGCTAAAACATAATACGTTCCGATACCATTGTATTTATTTAATATACTACGCATATGTTTTAATATGAACATTTCCATTTTAGGATTTAGTGTCAACAATAGACTTCCGCTACATAACAGACGTAATAACAAAAGAGGAGGCGATAGAACTCCTCAAGGAGAAGCAAGTCGGTAAAGCAGAGAGGGTGAACTACCTGATGCAACACGGCTACCCTGCATATACCACTCAAGTCGGTAAGCTTACAATTGCAAAAACAATAATTCCACCTAGAAAAATATCTGGAACTTTGGAACCGATGAACGGATTTTTAAAAAACGCGGCTCACTGCCTACTTATTTGTTTGTAGTACATCCTGGGTGTACGACCCAGGATATACTACAAACACATTGTTCTTGGGAATTTTCAGTAGGTAGATATAGAAAAAATCTCAGTATCAGACCGAAGTCTGGAAGTTGGCGGTATTTACACCCCCGTGCCTCGGAGTGCACGTAAAGCCGTCGGTCCTGTACCTGACGTCTTTCCGGTCGTGTTGCTAGTCGGCCCATTGGATCATGAGGGTGGTGCGTAGGTATATGGCACCGTGGCCGAAATTCGGCCAGGGAGACATAACTTTCAGAACATAGAACAAAATATCAAAAACTGTTCTTTAAAACGGCTTAGATACTTATATGATCTTCACTTTAAATGATTACAAATAATTTTGGTGTGCGTTCACACCAAGCTCTGTCTCAAGAAATTTATTATTATTCATTTATGTAACCCGGTTTAACCAGTTTTAGCGTCACTTGCATTATCGGTAGGACCAATCCGCCCATAATATATCAAATGCATGTCGCTTTAAAGCGACAGGTCAACCCTCAGGGTTCTAGTTTGAAAAATTGGATACCTGCTAACGCAGTGAATTCAACCGCAGACAAACGATTGAACTCACTGTGTTACAAATAACAAAATATCAAAAACTGTTCTTTGAGACGTCTAAGATATTTATATGATCTCCACTTTAAATGATTACAAATCATTTTGGTGTGAATGATCCTTGCGATCCTGCGCGATTTTCTATGCAGTCTAACGGCATTCCTTGCCCTCAGACCGATAATTTTTGTTTACCGATGCGTCGTCTTAAAGATTTAGGTACACATTAATTAATATGTCCTGATGCGGAGTTTGAAACCACGACCTTCGGGGCACCGTACTGTTAATACAGCTTAGTTACAGAGGTCATCTGAACAAGAGTCTTTTGAATTGACACAGATAAGATAACTATAAATCAAAATATTATTGTATGCTGACGATGAAAAGTTCCAGTATGCTTATCATTGTTAAAAGTATTAGAGCTTGATATTACTTGTTATCGAGATAAACTTGTCAAAGCACTGGAGATATTTATGATTCCATTGTTATTAATTCGTATTTCATAAGACGATCTTCATTATATTGACTCCTGGTACACATGTTATTATTGCCTTGGGTATTTCTTGTCACTTTATTGTGATAAAGATAGCATTAGATTAAAAAACGCGTAGCTTAAGAATTTGTTTATGGTATAATTTATGTAAAATACGGCAACTTTAATACGGTTTATTTCATCTAAAAGCTACTTTAAGCTAAGTTTCATAGTAACACGTTCAGTGATTCATTGGTTATACATTTTTTTGTGCCGGAATCGGGGTTAGTTGACGGTTAGGTTAAGAATGATCAAACGGGGTAAGAAAAGTACGGTTCGCGAGAGATCTTTGGCCATTAATATTATTAAAAAGAAAGGGTTGTATAGCTCTACTTGCTTCGTCCTATGAACCTTCGAGCATTTCTAAATGCTCGAAACTATAGATAAACAGACATTCTACTCCATTAATATCAGGAAAACGGCAACATAAACCCGTCTCAAACCTGTTTGCGACGTTATCATCGCAAAAGGAGTTTCGTAATTAAGTCTCAGCCGACTAGTAATATTGTTTTTGGGTCTTGAAAAAACTAATAAAGGATATGGGCACTGTTCTCGTAAACCTGTAATCTATATATATAAAAATCAATGCCACTTTTCGTTGTAATGTTATAACTCAAAAACGCCTTTACTGATTTGGCTAATTTTGGCCTTGAATTATTCGTGGAAGTCCAGGGAAGGTTTGTACGTAGAGAAAATTAAAAAAAAGTCTTGAAAAAGTGTAAAATCAACATCTTTTAGCAATTTAAAATATTTTTTTTGTTTGAATAAATGAACTTAATAATCATTTTTTTTATTACTATGCCATATACGTAGTGAAGCACGTACCCGGCCGCTAGTACTATATGTTTAGTTTGACCTCCATGTTTTAGTTTTGATTTGGTTTGAGTTCCTAATCTCAATTTCAAGATCGATCTCAAATGCTAATTATTTTGCCCCGGAGTCAACGTCACAAGTCACAAGCAAGAAATAATTTATAATGGATTTCAACACCAACATCTTTCGAAATCATCAAGAAATTCATTAATTGGTTCTAATAGTTTCCCACACATACGCAAGATGTTAATATAAATAGTGAACATAACTTAAGTAATGTCCACCATTTATAGTACCTAAATCAAATTAGACACCTTAAGGAGTAGAATCTTCCTACGACAGGTATGGACAACGTGTAGCAAATCAACATGCAAAAGACAAAAAATTATCAACCTCCCATACAAGAATAACAATCAGCTGATGTACCTATTTGGTATACGCATCCAAAAATATATTTTCTAGGTATTACGCAAACTAGTTTTCTTGAATTTCTTCAGTTTCATGGGTAGAAAGCCGACCGCTCCTTAAGTTACTTCCAATACACCTTGTATTTTTTTACTGAAAATTACAATGGGCTCAGTGTTCCATGATAACATGTCAGTATATAGATTAGATTTAGAAAACATGTCTGGATGGGGACTGCCGAGTAACCCCAAAATGCATTGCATTTGTGGAGCATCGGTCCAATCCATGACCCACCTAACATCATGCCCAGCCTGCCCTGCCCCATATTCATGGCAGAATCTTAAGAATGCCACAAGCAGGGCAATAAGTGTGGCCACGTTCTGGGCCGCAAAAATTTGACTAGTTTGCCATTGACGCGCTAAGAAGAAGTGTATAGATTTGCATTACGAAATTCTTCCGTCTTTGTTGCTTACTAATAAAGACGGTGTCTGGGGCAAAGTGTATGTATCGACGCGCGAGTGACTTCAATAGGCGTAATATCCGCGTCATTTTCGCGACTATTACACCCTTTTTTAATTACGAGTAATTGCCCTGCGGCCGAGCTAGATCCAGTAAATAAATTAAATACCAAATAAAATCATACATCCATAGTCATACCTTTTTTGTTTCTCAATATATTTACTTACGTTATTATAAAACTACAATAATACTAACTACAATAAAATAAAATAACTCATTCGAAATTTATTATAACATAATGAAGATAATAAATAATTGGCATGTTGGTCTAGTGGTTAGTGACCCCAACTAAACCAGAGGTCGTGGGTTCGATTCCCACTCGGGACAAATCTTTGTGTGATGAACATGATTATTTGGTCTGTGTCTGGATGTAATTTATCTATAATATGTATGTATTTAGAAATATATAAGTATGTTTATCAGTTGTCTGGTTGCCATAGGATATGGTTATAGGATCTGGTTGCCATATACAGGGTCTGTCTAGTTTAGGATCAGATGGCAGTGTGTTAGTTGTCTCAAGATATTATTATTATTAATTACTAACTGTGCCCCGCGGGTAAAAATCCGCGTTAAAATTTATAAATTATCACAGCTCCTCCCCCGTAGGTGATAGCGTGATATGTAGCCTATATGTTGACCCGACCTTTTCGTAATATTCATGCATAATTTTAAGTAAATTCATGCTTATACTTTTTGAGTTTAGACCGGACATACATACAGACAAACAGACAAAAATTCTAAAAAAAATATTTTTGGCTTCGGTATCGATTGTAGATCACGCCACATCCTTTTAAAATAATATTCAATGTACATTTTGACTTTCCTACGATTTTATTATAGGTATATTATACTAGCGGCCCGGTACGTGCTTCGCTACGTATAAGGCATATTAATAAAAAAATTGATTATTAAGTTCATTTATTCAAACAAAAAAATATTTTAAATTGCTAAAAGATGTTGATTTTACACTTTTTCAAGATTTTATTTTTATTTTCTCTACGTACAAACCTTCCCTGGACTTCCACGGATAATTCAAGACCAAAATTAGCCAAATAGGTAAAGGTGTTGTTGAGTTATAACATTACAACGAAAAGTGGCATTGATTTTTATATATATAGATTATATATTACTGAAATAAACTTTTGTTTCCAGGCTGGCTGGGATACAGCGATGAGCGCGTGGAGTCCTTATGCGCCAAATATATAAAGCTCGGCTTCAAACACTTCAAAGTGAAGGTCGGCGCCAACTTCGAGGACGACTACAGGCGATGCAGTGTAGTCCGCAAGTGTATTGGCCCCGATAATTTCTTAGTAAGTTATGAAATGGAAAGTCCATTATTAATTATAGTAAACTGTTCTTATACAAATGTAAATTTGCTTTTACATGTCAATAAGAACTGTTTAAACATATTATAATATCTAAATAAACTTTTCCTATACATATAACTACATGTGAATACTAATTTACCCGCCAACGAGATTTAAACCCACACAACAGCTAAAATAAGGATGTGGCTACAAATTGCATCTCACTTTCTTTATTACCAGCTTCAAAAAGCAGGGGTAATCATTGCGATTGTACCTACGATTAAGATGTTTTGTACATACCTATGTTAGAAATAAAGAAAGAAAGAAAAAATCATTTATTCATTACCAGGCCGGACATAACAATGAAATTATACAATAACAGAAAACAAACAATGAAAATCTTATACTTAATATTAGTTAGTCCGTTCTAGGTGAAAAGGCATCTATCTCAGGATTGGCCGTCGCAATATTGCGACAGCGCTGATATTCTAGCGCCCGACTGTGGGGTCCACGGATAGTTAACCGCCATTACATACTATAATAAAATGAAATGTAGTAACAGATATTTGATAAACTAAATACATTAATAATACAAATAAAAAGAATTTAATATAGTGAAGAAGATAGAAATATGTACCTAAGTATGTCGATAAAAAAATAGCATTAAATCACAAGATAATAATATAAATGAGATTCATACAATTTCAATTAGATAAAATAAATTAAATACTAGATAACAACAGATGAATGAATGTTACACACTCATTCAATTGTTGTTTGTGAATAGTTTTGGATATTTTTATTCGATAAGACCGTATGCTTTCGAGATGCCCCCATATGCAGTTCCGTTTCCAATCGGATGCTTTAAAGAAACTTTTAATGTCGGTTTTTTTTTTGTCGACTTCTAAAGAAGTAGTTTATTAATTCGGTATAAGAATTTATGTACATAATTATGTATGTACAGACGCCAGCACATCCAGCTACCCATTCTGTCAAAATTCTTTTATAGGTTTTTAACTTTATCACATAAGCATAAGGTTCACTTTCATTTGGAGAAATTTAACACATTGGGTAGCTTGGTGTACTGACGTACCTATGTATGTTAAACGAGTTCTCCATTCTTAGTGAACCGATTTTGATAATTATTTTTTATTGTATCGGAAACAATTTCGCAATTATAACCCAAATATACATTTTGTTCAAATCATTTGCATAGAAATATTTAAAATCGTTCTGTGCATCGTTCTCAAAACACGTAGTAATGAGGGCTACCGCGTGTCAATTTGCCGCTAGAGGCGCTACCATCGCGGCAGGTCTACGAAACGTCAAAATACACTGTTTTTGTTCGGGTTACGCTGTTTATTAATAAAAACTGCGATTATAACTTAAAATTTTGGTTTAAAACTAAATAAATTACAAAATGAGTAACAGCTCGATGACTGTAATAAATATTTGAAAAAATATTTAAAATCCTGTTAAAGTGTTTCATAAATATCAGGCCGCAGTGTTGTGCGGGGACTGCACAACACTGCGGCATGCTATTTATGAAACACTTTAACAGGATTTTAAATATTTTTCGTAAAAACATTCGTCGCGTCCACAATAACAATGATTTTGATCAGCTATAGTGGACCTTCCGCGACAGTGGCGCTGACTGGTGAGCACAAAAACGGTAGCCCTCATTAGTTTTTAACTTTACTGTACTATGTAGTTGTGTAGTAGGTACACGGAGTAGAGGTTTTAAAAGTAAAACGAACTTAATTTCGTAGATGGTAGACGCCAACCAAGCATGGAGTGTGAACGAAGCTATCGAGTGGATGAAAAAGCTCGCGCCGCTCAAGCCGATGTGGATCGAGGAGCCGACCTCACCGGATGATGTGCTTGGACACGCCACTATATCCAAGGCTTTGGCGTAAGATTTATATTGAACAGCTTATTATACAGCACGTGGGTATAGTGGATATAAGTCACCGTAGCCTAGTTGGTAGTGCTCCTGCCTACGAAGCTGGTGGTCCTGGGTTCGAATCCCGGTAAGTGCAAATATTTGTGTGATGAGCACGAATATTTGTTTCTGAGTCATGGATGTTTTCTATGTATGGAAGTATTTATCTATCTATATAAGTATGTATATCGTCGCCTGGTACCCATAGTACAAGCTTTGCTTAGTTTGGGGCTAGGATGATCTGTGTGACATTGTGCCTAGATATAAAAAAAGTACCTATATTACAAGTATCTCAGGGCCTGGCGAGATTCGGTTCGATCTTCTATATCCGCATACTACTTGCGCAGCCCATAAATGGCTATTCTGCGTTTAGGTATGCTTTGTGTCCGTAAATAGCATGTTTGTATAAACCCCTCATGTAACGCGTTTTTCCCAAAAGGAGGGAGTCGTATTTCAATAAAATGTCCTTTTGGTGTAGGTACTACGTTAAGCGTACTATCTTTCGCAATCTTTTAGTCTGGTGGAATACACAAGTAAATTAGCAGGAGCAACGGTGCGTGGTGTAACGTACGTACTCTTCAGGCGTGTAACACCGTATACTTCCTGAATACAGACTCGCTTTTCTAGTAATGTCTTGACAGATAATGGAATTATATGTTCCCCGAGCCAAATTTCGAGCATTGGGAAGTCCGACTAAACCCTTCTATAGAGGTCATCAGATACTCCTATTCCTGTTCGAGTCCCGCGCCAGACTACTATTTGTGTGACCCATAAATTGTTGTTCTGAGTCTGGATGTAATTTGTGTCCCTAATGTGATTATCTTCCCTAATGCGGGCGCTGTATTTTATAAGAAAGAAAAAAAAATATAACCTAACCATAAAATTCCCCACTTCTATTAACTTTAGACGGACTTAACGGTTCTCATGAAACATCACTATTCGGTAGGTTGTAGACAAAAAAGATAGTATTGAGGCAACTGACAGCCACAAAGACTGAAAACTTTTAACAACTTTAGTAAAAACCGAGGTCAGCTATTCTTATTATTTTCTATTTAATTTTAGCCCATATAACATCGGCGTGGCGACCGGCGAGATGTGCGCGAACCGCGTGATGTTCAAGCAGTTCCTACAGAGCGGCGCGATGCAGTACTGCCAGATAGACTCCGCGCGCATCGGCGGCATCAACGAGATAATGTCCGTCTATCTCATGGCCGAGAAGCTTAAAGGTACAACATACTCCATTAACACCGAGGGATACCTATAGACGAAAGTAAAACTTATGGAAAATCAGTTTCAGAAATTAAGTACCTACTTACAACAAAACATGTTTACTGATGAAGTCTGAAACTGCCATAATAGATATATTTTTTACTATAATAATACCCGTGGCCGAAATTCTACTAGGAGGACATTAGTCCTCCTAGTAGAATTTCGGCCACGGCGGTCAGTCTCAGAGATTAGCCATCTGCGCGGGACATATTATAGTGCTCAAGTGTGTGCGCAAACACAGGAGCAATTTCTATTCCATCACTCTCAGGATCCGATGGGACGCCTAGCGACACGACTGGTAAGAGGTCAGGCACAGGACCGACGGCTTTATGTGCTCTCCGAGGCATGGGGGAATAATACCGCCAACTCCCAGACTTCGGGCTGATGCTGAGAAATATTTCGTTTTACAGAAATGTCCCAAAATCACTTTTGGCCCGACCCGGGATTTGAACCCAGAACCTCATTATCTGCGGGTGAACACGCTTCCGCTAGACCAACGAGGCAGTCTACTATACCCAGCTAAAGAATCAATCTTCTCACAAAAGAACCATCATCCACCAATTCCCTTGATAAACCCTTCTTAGTTTAAGGTGATCAATTGTGGAATGCGCTGCCAATATCAGTTTCCACAATGTTTACATAAGTCCTGGCAAAGTTTATAGGATCAGGTACTACTTATCACTATAGGATTCATATGGAATTAAATAACAAATATTCTCGTAATATGTATGTACATATCTTTTATTAATTTTCTCAAAGAGGCTGTACTGTGTATCAATGGGTTAATGTTAAATAAGTCTAAAAACACCGACAACTGCCTCGCTCGGCCTTAAATAATCCCTATTCCTATCCATTCTTTGTTTGAAAGAGATCACATATTAGTGATAAGGCCGCTGTTAGTGTATTTTTAAGTACCTTCATGCTCCTGTAGGTGAAGCTACACTATTGCTGTGTAATTTATTTTTATATCGTATAAGGCAAACGAGCAAGCGGGTCACCCAAGAGTTAATCTATCAGTTTCAGAAATAACTACACAAAATATATTAAATAAGCCATTAGTAAAAGAAATACCACAGTATATTTTTTACTAAATCAACTGGTTTTATAGAAGTTGTTATCTATATGTAAAGACGCCAGCACATCAACCTAAGTACCCCAATCTGTCAAATTTGCCCAATTGAAAGTGAACCTTATCCTTCTGTGATAAAGTTGAAAATCTATAAAAGAAATTTGACAAAGTCAAAGTAACTTTATTCCGTAATTTTTTTACATTTAGCTACTGAGAAACACTGCCAGAAAACTCAGTAGGAATCCTTTTTTAAAATAAAATCTACTTAAGATTAATTACAATCATGTGTGTTGACTCAGAACAACTCCATCCCAAGCACTTTTATCACTTAAATTTTGCTTTAATAATTCTTTTAAACTTATTCGTAGACAATTCTCTAATATCATTGGGAAGTTTGTTATAAAATCTTATACATTGGGATAGCTGGATGTGCTGGCGTATATCCGATAAAAGTTGGATAAAATAATCTATGGTAGTGTCATAGCTTAATACTATGTACACGCGTTGTATAAAGTCTTTGTTTACAGTGAAAGTATGTCCGCATGCGGGTGGCGTAGGCCTCTGTGAGATGGTGCAACATCTTCAGTACTGGGACTTTGCCAGTGTGTCTGCCACTATGGAAGGCCGGCTCATTGAATACGTGGACCAGCAGCACGAACACTTCGTCGACCCATGTATCGTGAAGGACGCTAAATATCTTGCTCCTAAGGTAACCGTCCTATTTTCTTCTCTTTTACAAGCTGATCAAAACAAATACTATTATTTCAATTAATTTATTCAATGTTCATCTGGCCGCTGAATGACGTCCACTGCAGTACAAAGGCCTCGCCAAAAGATGTCCTCAATGGAGTAGTGTACATCATTTGGAGGGATATGCCATAATCGTCACGCTTGGCAGACGGGTTGACGATCACAGCAAGATGGTCATAGTACTCATGAAAATGCTGTCGCCCATTCTCTGATGTTCCCTCGGAACTTTTACCGACCATGCCCACGGAATGAGATGGAATGGGGATATTCTTTCTTAATATGATGTGATATTCTTCTTAGATCTTTCGGTGAATCAGTGAAAGACTCAAAGGGTAATTGAAAACGTACGGACGGTAAAAAAATACCTATTAATCGAATTGTGAAATAGATTTTTTATACTTACCTGGTTTTTTTTTTATCTATATATATAAAAATCAATGCCACTTTTCGTTGTAATGTTTTAACTCAACAACGCCTTTACCGATTTGGCTAATTTTAGTCTTGAATTATTTGTGGAAGTCCAGGGAAGGTTTGTACGTAGAGAAAATTTAAAAAAAGTCTTGTAAGAGTGTAAAATCAACATCTTTTCGCAATTTAAAATATTTTTTTGTTTGAATAAATGAACTTAATGATCATTTTTTTAATTACTATGCCTTATACGGAGCGAAGCACGTACAGGGCCGCTAGTTATTTATAATAATAATATCTGGGGACAATGTCACACAGATCATCCTAGCCCCAAACTAAGCAAAGCTTGTACTATGGGTACCTACTAGGCGACGATATACATACTTATATAAATCGATAAATACTTATATACTTAGAAAACATCCATAACTTAGAAACAAATATTCGTGCTCATCACACAAATATTTGCACTTACCGGGATTCGAACCCAGGACCACCAGCTTCGTAGGCAGGACCATTACCAACTAGGCTACGGCGACCGTCGAACGCCGTGGTTTTACATTGAAAGATGCAAAAAATATTAATTAAAGTTTATGTTTACTTGGTAATGAATGAAATATTGAGAATTATGGAAGACTGAAAGATTAACCACATAACTCTTCATACTATTACTTCTTTAAGCAAGAACCCGTTATTTTTAGGATGCTTTAATCAGTAGGTATGTATGAATGATTACGTTGTAAATTCTAACTTCGTTATCTTATATTGACCTATAATCTTGATGAAATATGCTTGTCATTAATATTACAAACATTCCTTAATAAGCCACTGATAAGATAGTATAGACTTGATAGTTATTTAAGAATATCATCATTGTTTCTACACGCGTTTTACTGTACTAGATTTAGGTTTCTTAAAATTAGGTAGGGAAGGTTTTGAAATCCGCGGGCAAACCATAATAACTGGCACGCTGTAGTGGTAGTGGGCAGGGCACATGGCTCGTAAAACCGACGGCCGCTGAGGCAGAAAGGTTCTGGAGTGGTGACCACGAACCAGGAAGATGCAGCGTTTGCACTATTTGTATAGAAGTGGACTGTATCTTTCAGCTGCCATGATTATTAAAGTTGATTCTACTCGACTGCACGTGTGGCGCAGCTGCTAAGACAATCGCCTCGCCACTTCGTGTCGCGGGTTCGAGTCCCACACCTAGCAACTATTTTTCAAATAGTTGTTCTGAGTCTGGATGTCATTTATACGTTTGTAAAGTACCCCGCGACTCAGGGATTAAATTCCCTAGTGCGGGCGTTGTCTTTTGAAAAATAAAAAGGATTTATGCGTAGTGTCGGTATGCAATGTTTGCCGCGAATTTCACGATACGGGGATTTATTTCACTAGTGTGGGCAATGTCTTTTTTATACACCTAATATCATAATTTGTCATTTCAGTGGGCAATGTCTTTTTTATACACCTAATATCATAATTGGTGATTTCAGATACCAGGATATAGCACGGAATTCCTGCCGAGTGTATTGGATAAATTCGCGTATCCTAATGGCACTGGGTGGCGGCGTATGATCAAAGAAGGGATCTTCCCGCCACCTGATGAAGCTGAATTGGTCAATTAATCTGATAATAAATCGTGGATGTTTTTAATAAATTGTTGTTTCATTTAATCGCTAACGCTAGCGATTGCCTCTTTTACACTACTAAACTAATTATCATGACATCTCTCTAAAAATGTATGACTTGTATGAAAAGAATCGGGCGTACATAGACCAATGCGCATAATTATTGTTCGCACGTTCTAACTTCTCGCTTATTTTCATGCTTTTTATTATACATACCTATATTTAAATTTCAATTTTAAGTAAGACTTGTCAATGTGCGCTCTATAAACTACGGTCTAAGTAGTCTCCAATAGTAGTATCGAAATTTAAATATTTAGGAAAACTTTGCCATTCCGTCTTTATTGTTTGTCAGGTGATCCACTTGCTCGATTGTCGTCCACTGATATATAAAAAAAAAACATTTTGCGGGTGGCATGCATGCAGGGGAATGCTTATGCATGCCACCCGCAAAATGTTTTTTTTTTATATATCAGTGGATGAAACATTTTGCGGGTGGCATGCATGACAATCGAGCAAGTGGGTCACCTGATGGTAAGTGATCACCGCCGCCCATGGATACTCGGAACTCCAGAGGGCTCGCGGGTGCGTTGCCGGCCTTTAACAATCAGCAGACAAGTGTTGCTGACCCTTCCCACCACCCCGATGAGCTCTGGCGAAAAAGCTCTGCCTGCGTGTGGGTATGTCGGATTGCACTTCTGTCTAAAATGCTTTTAATAAGTCGCATAAAAATATAAATCATTCTCATTATCCGTTGAGGTTTACCTTTGAATCTTGACATGACGTCATCTATTTGAGAGTAGTAGTCCAGTGGCAACGGGCCGAATGGAAGCAGCTAGCCACTTTCATATCGTAATTAGTTCGTTAACCATTTGGCCATGCTGGGCACATTTTATTGATTGTGATCGAAGATCTGTTATCATTACATAGCATTACTTAAGCCACTAACACGACCTACTGGGTGACTTGATAACTCTGGATCAATAAGGGCAGTCCAAATTCACTAAACTATAAACCTCAAAATGCACAATAATCGTACATTCAATATAATTTATATCACAATAATTTATCTGTCACTACTATCTACAATCTTAGTCTGCGATCGCAAAACAAAAGAATTCAAACAATTGCATTTCCTGGGGTTATTAATAGGTCACTGTGTGACTATGTACCTACAGTATTTCTACCTATTGTTTATGGTACTAGCTATACGCGTAGATCCTCTTCTTGTGAATAGATAAAGCGTGATGATTTTTATAATAAGTATATTATTATTCACACACGGCCATCTGATCCCACATTAAGCATAGCTTGTTCTAACGAAACCAGATAACTGATATATTAAATATAGGTGACTACATTTCTTTTGTAAATACATACTTATATAGATAATTACACCCAGACTGAGGTAAACAGACATGTTCATGCACACAAATACCTGTCCTGGGTGCGAATCGAACCCACGACTTGTGGCGTGAAAGGCAAGCATTTACCAACCACGCCAACCAGCCATCAGTATATGCCCGTTAATAATCTATTAAGTCTTGCTTATAAAAACTAGCCGTGACCCGCGGTTACTCGCGTTAAATTTAAAAAAAAAACTTTGCTATAAACCTCACGGAGCCCGAGACCTTTCCAACGAATGCAAAACCGTGGAAATCGGTTCGTGCGTTCTGGAGTTATAGCGTCAGGAAGGAAAACCAGACTTATTTTTATAAAGTAGATAATAACAAATCTATTTATCTACGCCAGTGCATTCATACATACATATGTGATTTATGTGGTTTAATGACCCTAGAACAACATTTTTTTTCATTCTCATAATCCATTATCTCATGGGGTCAGAGAATATTATACACGCGCGGTACTAACCCCGCTGTTATATACCATTGCAGAGCACGTATGCTTTGCGGTATTTGCAACCAAACGCAGTCTGCCCAAAATCCTGAGTCCAGTCCTAGTGACTTTTTTTTGAACATTAAGCTATCAATATATTTTCAAGAGTACCCAGACATCCCCACTATCTACGGTAGAACACGCTACATCTAATGCGTGTCACAATAGATAATAATAATATCCTGGGACATTATTTATACACGGCCATCCGATCCCAAACTAAACAGAGCTTGCACTATCGAAACCAGATAAACGATTTACTACATATACTTCTTTTTGTTTTGTAAATACATGCTCAGAAAACTACTGCTTTCTCCTTAAACTTGCCCTTTGATCGGAAAGTCTAAGCATTTGCATTCCATCTTGCATATTCTTCCAATGTAGACATAACTCTTTTCAGCGTACCAATGAAATCACGTGATCAAATGCGACACTTACTGCGATTCAATTGGTAAATTGCCTATGTCTAAACATGCCAGCTAGGTCTGCGGGTCGGACAAAGGTAGGAATAGTATAAATTAATTAAATCAATATAACTGTATCAGTTTTCAAAAATAATTTTATTATATGAAATTAAAATAAATTGAGGCGTAATAATTAATAATAAATAAACTATACACATACCAGCAGATCAAACAAATATCTAATAAATATAATTCAAATAAAATTGTACTCAGTGCGGCGTCAAAAAATTAAAAATGCAGAGTCTTAACCTTTGGCATCAACGCACAAACCCTATTGTGTTATAAAAATACGATTTGAAATGTCAAGTAGGTAGAGATTGAATAACATTAACTTACATACATAGATACGTAATACATTGGACTCTATACAATATTAGTACCTTTTACTATTTACAAATACGAGATATCAAAATTATCACCAAAGTGCTAAATGGAAAGAATACTTGTCAAACGTATATAAGTAGATAACAGTAAAATTAAATTAGTGTATTTTAGTTATTGTAGTACATATGCGAGGTATCAATATTTACTAAGTATACATAGGAACAACACAACTCACGCTTGTTTCCCAGAGAGGTAGACAGGACAACGGATTTCAATTTGTCACGATCCTTGCACACTTCTTTGTAAATAAGGTGTGTCGATATGCTTTGGACTTTTAGAAAGGATGAACGAAAGAAGATTGATAAAAGAAAAATGCCTGGCTTGTGGGAATGGTAGAACCGCTAGGGGAAGAGCTCGTGAAACATTCTTGTTGTCGGAGATGTTCTCAAGAAACGCCAGGTCAGTAATACCCTAAACAGGCGAGCATGTATGAAGAATGTAAAGAATCATCATCATTACAGCTGAAAGAACTGCTGGACAAACCTCTCCCAAGAATCATCTTAGGGGGGCATACCATAATCGCCACGCTTGGCAGACGGGTTGGCGATCGCAGTTAGATGGTCATAGTACTCAGAAGGAAACTGCCGCCTTTCCTCGGGTCGACTTCTACCGAACGGGATGAGATGGGGTGATGGACTTTCTGATATTCATAGCTGTCACTATGAATACTGAGAGTAAACTCAAGAAATGACCCAAATTACGCACACAGAGCTGGTTTCCCAGGAAAATTCTAATCTCGTCGTTTCTTAGTTTTTTTGGGAAGAGATAAATAATGTTTTATAGCAACCCAAGGTATTCTGCAACTATTGCAATCACGTCATGCAAGAACAGCTTCAATTACCGCATCGCATAGTGTCGCTTTGCGTCAACATATGGCACAAAAATTGCCATCAGAAGATATATGAACTACAATAATATACACGTGATAATATAAGCGTAACCAAGTGTAGTGATGCTTAGATAAGAATAAAACAGGATGTTGAAACCCGCGGCACGGTGAGATTGTCATCAAATTTCAACATTGAGAATAACTTATCGTAACGGAAATTGACACAAGTAAATAATGTACATTCTACTACTTGGAAAGAACTTTACAAAGATCTCGTCTCCACCTGTGTAGAGGTCTTTAACCGAGGCTCCATCCAACTCTTAGACAGTAAAATATCAACTTACGTGACCACGGGAAATTCTTTAACATTGCTATTAAAATAATAAATACAAATATAACATTCATTTTTATAAAAATAGGGCTAAGTAAGAATTGTAAAATATTAAAATTAACATTGGAAATTGTGTATAATTAAACTAAGAAATGTGTGTTTAGATTTCTTTTTGTGAGAAGGCTATGTCGAAGGCTTGATCTAGGTCCTTGATGAGATCTTCGACATCTTCCAAGCCGACGGACAGTCTGACGAGACTGTCGGTGATACCGAGCTCAGCTCGCTGTTGCTCGGGGACTGATGCGTGGGTCATCACAGATCTACCAACGAAAAAATTATTAGTACAGACGCCAACACATCAAGCTAGCCCAATCTATCAAATTTACCCAATTGAAAGTGAACCTTATGCTTATGTGATAATGTTGAAAATCTATAAAAGAAATTTGACAGATCGAACTAGTGAAACTGAGGGTTTGACTTAAAGGGGAGGAAATGTGAGCAACGCACCTCCTTGTATATATAAACTCCTTGTATATATATTATACTTTATATATCTGAGTAGCTGGAAGTGCCGGCGTCTGCACTACATCTGCTCGGAAAAGCGACAACGCTTGCATAGAAAGGCGGACGGAAAACATTTATGAGTAATACGAGTATAACTATCCGATATGATTAGGCAGACAACAGTTAAATTAGTTAATTTCTACCAAGTTCTTTTTTATATTATTATGATAACATGGCAAACGAGCAAGTGGTTCACCTGCTGGTAAGTGATCACCGCCTCCCATGGACACTCGCAACACTAGAGGAGCCGCAAGTGCGTTGGCGGAAAGTAATAGGCTCGCTTCTTGCCATGTCATACCGGATCGGAAATACCTCCGCAGTTAATAAATTTTTGACCGTTAACTAGAAGGTTTACTTCTTTTAATAATACATTATTATATAAGTGATCAGTGAAATAAAACATCTAGGCACGCTGACAGTCTATAGACGGATGGCAGATTAAAGTGGTTTAATTTTTGAGCGTCTCTGGGCTGAGGGACGTTAATCGGCTCCCGGTTACTGTCGTCAGACAACAGTCGTTTAGCCAGAGGCCTACTGGGTGGCGTAAACAACTCTGACAAGATTGTAACCACTATATATATATGGCCTTTGCGTCTGTTACAGACGATTTACGGCGCATTGTCTGAGAGACATTTCTTATTGTGGCTAAACAAACCGATGCGAGAGCGACATAGCCTGCCGCAGGCCTGACAAGAGAAGTTTGCGGTGGTTGGTGCCGAGCCGCTTTCATGTCGCTTCTGTCTCTTATCAGCAAGTACTCCGAACCAGGCTTCATCACAGATCTTACGACCCTCCACTACACGTTTGCGCCATTCAACTCTATTTGCAGCGAGCTTTTCCCAGCTACAGTGATCAATTTTAAAAGCGGCCATATCCCGCTTGGTGAAACACTTACCCATACGATAAAAATAAAAAAACACACAAATGAAACAATATTAAAATCGTAAAATCTATCCTGGCGAGACAATCTTGTAATATTTTTGTTTACCTTGTTTATCGTGATTTTATATAATAATCCAAATTCCATCCTCGACACATTCTCATACAATAAATGGAAAAGACTACCATAATTCAGTACCAACTAATAAATTAATACAACTTACGGTAATTCAGCTAAGCTTTCGTATCCCCCCAAGCTCTCAGCCAGTGTGAATATTTTTAAGGCACTCAAAAACTTCCTAGATTCCGCCATGCCGCCACTGTGCTTGAAACTAAAGCAGCCAGAGTGTCCGCTCGTCTGTCTCTTAGCTACCTCATATTGTGGATGTGTTGGAAGACCTAAAACAATATAGAACTGACATTGTAAAATAAGTATAAATACCCTATATTTAAAAACATGCCTCATTGGTCTAGCGGTAGCGTTTTCACCCGCAGAGAACGAGGTCCTGGGTTCAAATTCCGGGTCGGGTCAAAGTGATTTTGATACTATTCTGTAAAAAGAAAAATTTCTCCATATTAGCCTGAAGTATGAGAGTTGATAGTATTATACTCCGGTACCTCGGAGAGCACGTAAAGCCGTCGGTCCTGTACCTGACCTCGGAGGTGTCGGTAGTCGTCCCACGGGATCATGAGAGTGATGGAATAGAAAGTGCTCTTGTGTTTGCGCACACACTTGTGCACTGTGTCCCGCGCAGATGGCTTGACTCCTTTGAATATTATTTAAAATCATTAGCCAAATATGTAGCAAATAATTGTATGTAATGTTATTTCTATAGCGATAAATCGAAGAGAAATTGCCTACGCAATAAGTACCTACGCGAGTTTTTGATGTAAGTAGGCAGTCGACTATTCGTAACATTCAGAGATTTTATAGATTGTGTGCAGATGGTTACTATTTTTTTTATTTAAGCGTATTTTATACACAAATCCATCTTTAAAATTCGATATATAAGGACTTCTTTCATCATCATATCAGCCGTCCTAAAGAGCTCCATGATTACCGGTCTCGCGCTATCCGCATCCAGCGACCCTCAAGATCATCGGACTCTGTTATTTGGTAATAGTTATGAAAGGAATAAAATAAATCTTTTGAAAGTAATGGTTCATAATGAAATCGTATGTTGCCGTAACGGAAAATTACCAACAATTTCATACTTAACTATAGTAAAGTTAGGCTATTGCGGAGATCGTTGGGGGAGGCCTTTGTCCAGCAGTGGACGTCTTTCGGCTGATATGATGATGATGATAGTAATTTCAATGCCTGTGGCAATAAATATAAATGTATATTTCTTTTTTTAAAGACAACGTCCGCACTTGGGAATTTATTCCCTGTGTCATGGGTTACTTTACAAACATATACGAGTAATAGTCGGACACAAATTACATCCAGACTCAGAACAACTATTTTATGGGTCACACAAATAGTTGTCCGGCGCGGGACTCAAACCCGCGACACGAAGCGGCGAGGCGACTGCCTTAGCCGCTGCGCCACACGTGCAGTTGCAGCAGTATTAGTTACAGCACTAACCTGGATGCAGAACTTCTTTAACTTTAGGATGTTTCTGTAGCCACAATGCTATGTGTAACGCAGACTTCTTGTGTTGTTCCATGCGCAAAGCTAACGTCTTCAGACTTCTGTTCACTTGGTAGCAATCGAACGGCGCCGGCACTACTCCCATTGCTGGCAAGAGATACATTTATTTTATAACGGAGATTGTACACAAGGACCATACAACATGTAACTTAATTAACGCACATCTGACTATACAACATGTAACTTAATTAACGCACATCCTGAAAATAGTTTGTTCAGAACCGTTTACTAAATCGATTTATAGAATTTTTAATATAGCTATTTTTGTAACGTCAACATATAAGCTACATATTACCACGCTATGACCTACGGGGGAGGAGCTGTGATAATTTACAAAATTTAACGCACACAGACACACACAGCGGTCGCAGGCGCAGGAGTCGATAGCTAACACCTCAAGCAACAACTATTGCTCTTCGTACATAGTTGTTGGTGTTTTACAAGTAACTCTGTATATTATATTCTATCTTCTTTAGCCGTGTGGTTTCAAAAAATTAGTTTTTATAGTTTTAGCTAAATCTATCTATGTAAGAATAGTATAATTGTAATGAAATTCGTATTGTGAGAGACATCATATAACAGAAAAAATTACAATTATTATGACTACACTAACAACAGCTGTGTAAATATCTTGGTACCTAATGCATTAAACATAAGTATAAATTCAATTATTGTTGGCTGAAGATTGTCTGACTTTCAAAATAGCTCGTCAATGAGAAGTCGACAATGCATTGTACAAGTCTTTCACCTACGAGAAAAGATAAAATGGTATCACGGACCACACTTAGTACAAACTTTAGAGACTGCCATGTCCATGGAAAAGAGTTTTGTGTTCTTAGTCTATTTCTTTTCATCTGTATATTATACACTTCACATGAAATTTGGAAGAAACACATGTGAAATTCGGTTTCTTTGAGTTTTATCTCTGCCACTCTTCTATACAAATTCTTACTTTAGTTCTTTTTCTCTAGTAAACTAAGGAGGCTCAGACGTAAATTTTGTATAATATGCATAAAATTTGCATAAAAAATACAGATCATGCTAATTTCAGAAACAATAATAACCTAAAAATATTAAGACGGTAATTAATTATTAAGTCTGTAGAATGTGACAACAGAATCCAACTTATCTATGTAAATCCTTATTTTTCATAGGGAATCATCTCAAGTAGAGTAATAATACAATTGATTAACCTCCTTCATTTTGGAGCGAAGTTTTAATGTTTCTCGTCTGCGCTAATACATGCAATGGCATTACAGCCAACAAATAACACAAATGCAAATCTAGACGAATAATAATGAAACAATTGAATAAATAATTGTTTCTTTAGAACCGTTATAGTTCAGTGCGTCTTATTGACGAGCTAAGCACAGTTACAAGTGGCTAGGTTGGACTCAGTACTCGATAATTATTTATGAATAATTTGCAAGACTTAATTTATAGGAAATACTTTCTAAGAATATTCATGTCAAGGCATGGCATCAATGGCTAAGTAACAATTACATTTAATAATTAGAAATTGTGTACATTAATCAAATAAAGAGCCTGAATTGTTATAAGACACCTGACCGCAATCAAGCTGCGATCATCCCAAGGAAATGTAGACGCCATTGTGTTGTTTTAACTATTCTGCCATTAATGTGTGCCGCTTAACGTATCTAAGTCCGTAAGCGATCGGTGAGCGTCTCCGTGGTCACATTACATTAAATATAATAATAAAGAAATTGCAGTAAGGAACCTTCGACTTGGCTCAACTTTGTCTAGTTATTTCATTACTTTTTAGAGATAAATGACGAACGACGAGATAAATATATTTTTTTACAGAATCTTTTTGGTGGGATAGGCATTTTACGTGGACCATCTTAATCTTAGCGGATACCCTAATCCGTCCGTTCCTCCGCATAACAATTTCGTTTTGATTTTTTTAAACTAGTATACACTTCTTATCTTAAATTATACGGACATACAGAATTCTCATGTGCACTCTTCTGGACCTCGGAGCAAATTAAGGGTTCGATATCAAAAGATGATTACTGTCACTAAGAAGGATAGAAGATCATAGGTCATCGCAGACGGGCACGGCATAATTTAGGACTGCTTAAAACTTATGTTATTTCAAATGTTTACAAGATAAATTTCTTTTGTGCATTTTAACGAACATAAGGGTTAACGTTATCTACAATAACATTTAGCTACTATATGATAGTGTAGATATAGAAATAAGCCTCAACTGTTTTTAGTCTAATGGAATCGCAGTAAATTGTCATTTGAGCGCCCTTGGTCGATAATCGGTCGATAATGGTCATAAATAATAACAAATATCTTGGAAAAACTAACGCCCTGCCAGCTGATGTCACAATAGGCTGACTCTGTACTATGGCAACCAGACAACTGATAAACTTGTTTTTTAAATACATCCTAATTATATTTAAATAAATAACCGTGCTCATTCATTTGATTTTTACGCTGTAATGCGTAAAAGGACTGAGTTACTATTTCACAGACTACGAGGTAGCTCCAACAGCATGTTAAAAATGATTGCTGGCCGTTACGACTGTCCAATCCAGAAACACTGGGTGGAAAGAGTAATTGGCCTAATAAAAAGATACGTAATTTTTTTTATGTCTTTCTTATACCTATCTATTGTGAATTGTATACTAACATAGTTGACGGTCACCGTAGCCTAGTTGGTAGTGGTCCTGCCTACGAAATGCAAATATTTGTGTGATGAGCACGAATATTTGTTTCTGAGTCATGGATGTTTTCTATGTATATAAGTATTTATCTATCTATATAAGTATGTATATCGTCACCTGGTACCCATAGTACAAGCTTTGCTTAGTTTGGGGCTAGGATGATCACATTGTCCCTAGATATTATTATAGTTCTATAAGTTTTATTGTTACTAACCTATCTATGGAATAATTTGCTGAATTAAATGATTATTATTCCACAAAGATTTGTCGTGGGTGAAGATCGAACCCACGACCTCCAGCTTAGCAGTCATGGTCACTAAACACTAGATCTACTTTTAGCTAGGGTTGATAGTGCCATAGAGGACAGGTAGGTATCAGCCTAGATATTATCAAAGACTTTTTTTATTTGATAAGGCAGGAGGAATGCCTACTCATGCCACCCGCAAAAAGTGTCTGCGGGTGAGTATGTTGGACTTGCACCGACTAAACCTAACCTGCCGTGGACTTCTCTTGGCGCCCGATGGGGGGAGACTATCAAAGACTACACATTACTAGTGATCATGATCGGCGTTTAAATAGACAAAGGTTAAAAATGACTAAATCATCGACATCGACATCGACAATGGCTCTAAGTGATGATCACGGTGATCGACGACTTAGGGCCAGCGCAGACAGACAGGAGCGCAGCGGAGAGGATTTTATTAAAGCACTAGGAAATCAACTTTAAAATAATTATATAAATAAAGTGCATATATGCTTGAACCTAACATAAAATGCTCGCGCGGTTCCGGGCATACCTATAATGTTTAAGCATATATGAACTTTATTTTAATAATTTTAAAGTTGATTTTCTAGTGGCTTAATAAAATCCTCTCCGCTGCGCGCCTCTGTCTGCGCTGACCCTTAGGCGGTAGCCCCCTGAGCGTTTCAATGAAGCGTACCTACTGTACACAAGGATAATCAACTGTGTTAGGATTCCAAACGTCAATACTATAAGTGTCTATAGCATATATTGTACACAAAATCTATTATTTGAAAGTTACATTAAATCTATTCTATACTAGCTGTGCCCCGCGGTTTTACCCGCGTTAAATTTTATAAATTTATCATAGCTCCTCCCCCGTAGGTGATAGCGTGACAATATGTAGCCTATATGTTGACCCGACCTAGTAATATTCATGCAAAATTTTAAGTAAATCCATGCAGTACTTTTTGAGTTTAGCCCGGACATACATACAGACAAACAGACACACAGACAAAAATTCTAAAAACTATATTTTCGGCTTCGATGTCGATTGTAGATCACGCGCCAAGTATCTATTTCAAAAAATATTCAATGTATAGTTTTGATTTTCTTACGATTTTATTATATGTATAGATTCTCTTGGTAACGTTCCCAGAATACTAGCAGTATTGCCACACTGCACGCTGTATCAATACTTATCTGTTAGGCAAAATGTAATTCTAAGTATTATAATGTATGCAGATGGTAGGCTTCAAATATATTTAAACGTTTTATTCGTTTATAAACGATTTTGTCCGTGTGTACGAACCAGAAACGAGGGTTTAACCCTCAATTACCAAGGCCGTCTAAGGAAGTCACGTGTGGCGCAGCGGCTAAGACAGTCGCCTCGCTGCTTCGTTTCGCGGGTTCGAGTCCCACGCCGGACAACTATTTATGTGACCCATATATAGTTGTTCTGAGTCTGAATGTAATTTGTGTCCGTCTATTATATGTTTGTAAAGTACCCCGCGACACAGGGATTAGATTCGTATGTGCGGGGGCGTAGTCTTTAAAAAAAAAGAACCCTATTTAAAGTTAATTTGTACTGACCCTCTATTTGGACGGGCCGGTTGGCTTGGTAGGTAAATGCTAGCCTTTCACGCCGCAGGTCGTAGGTTCGATTCCCGCCCACGACAGATATTCGTGTGCATGAACCTGTCTGTTTGTCCTAAGTCTGCGTGTAATTATCTATATCAGTAGGTATGTATTTACAAAAGCAAAGTAAGTAGTATACGTAATATATCAATTGTCTGGTTTCCATAGTACAAGCTCTGTTTAGTTTATCAGATGGCCGTGTCTGAATAATGTTCCAAGATATTATTATTATTACTTGTTAACAGAATGTAGATCGAGTCGACGTCACATCGGTGGTGACACTTCGACCTTGACAGCGAGGGCTTACAAATAACGCATACGTGGCGTCGACTGTGTAACCGTATTCAAACTAGCTGAATGAATATCAACTACGAACGTATATGTATGTACCTACTTCATATTAACATGTTCCCCGTCATTCCTTAACACAAGCATGTCACTATTATCAACAATGACGTTGCAAATACTTCCATAGCGTAAAACACAATGTCTTAGTATTGGTGCCTACACACGGCTACATATCAAGCTATACGTTTCCAATATAAACTGACCTCTCATAGTATGGAAATCCTATACAAAGCGGGATCAGCTAATACTGGAAATATATAGCTTGATATGTAGCCGTGTGTACTATGACAATGACGATGGAAAATTGATATTATCTATAAAACGTGAACTGTGACTTGCGGTTTACCTAGTCACTACCTAGCCGTGATTCATAGTAACATGACGAAATTGAACGTATACGAAATGGAAATACTAATACGGTACGAACGATAAGGCTGTAGGTATAATGTAATGCAATTATAATATTTTAATTGATGGTATAGGTACATTAAGATTATTTTAAATTAAGTATTTTTATTTAACAATGAGATTAGTGATACTTCGATATGATTTAATATAAAGGGTATACTATACGGCGACGGATATAAGCGTTGATATTATTAAAACTGTCGTGAGGAGCTAACATAATAAAAGATAGTCTTCTGGGGTACATGCTCACGCCTAGTCCAAGAGACAGAGCGACAATATGTTGTAATTAATAACGAATTTATTGTTATAGACAACACACGCACTAGGGATTTTAATCCCTGTGTCATGGGGTACCCATTACAAACACGGACGGACGGACACAAATTACATCCAGACACAGAACAACTATTTATGGGTCCCACAAATTACCAGCGGGTCCAGCGCGGGCTCGGACCCGCGACACGACGCAGCGAAGCGACTGTATTAGCCGCTGCGCCACACGTGCAGTTATTTATTATAGTAACGGTTAACTCACGTAATGTGCGAGACGGGACGCGACGTCGTCGTGCGGGTCGCATTCGCCCTGAAGATGACTTCCAGAAGAAGTCTAAACTTTATTTTATCTTTCGTTTTATTGTTATTTTATATTTTTGATGTCTGTGCAATGTTTTTGAATAAATCTTTCTTTTAAATTGTTGGCCGAATCCAACATAATCGTTGTTATTTTCGGTGGGGATGCTCTATTTCATTCCCGCACCTAAATAGTGTGTTAACAAGTCTTCTGACAACGGCGCGTTTATGTGATTTTTTGTATACTTGCCCCGAGTCCCCCTTTATAGCATAACTTTTTGTAATAATATTATTTCGCATACGAACTAGTGCATTGCGTAAAATTCGTGTTACAGAAAATCGATTAAAACACACCCATATATTATACACTCAAAACGCATATTTTTGTAAGTCTAAATCATCTTTAGGCATGCGTTTCATATACATAACCATTAAAAAGTAGAACCATTATATTCCAAAAAGTTTACCGTCCGAATCAAATTTTTAATAGCATATGTGAGTCGATGGTCTCACCGTACCATAGCAAAATTGACTAGTTTGTTTGGGGCATGGAGATGTTTATGGGCAGGCCAGGTGGGCAGTGAATGTGTTACTATGACATTTATATGTATGGCTGGACTTAACATAATGCCCTGTTATCGAGCGCTCTCTGATTCTTTTTTTCAACTAAGTTAGTAATCTTTATTTCGCACAAAATATGGTAGGTACAGACAAGATTTTATAGTCATCACAATTACAGTTTCACATACAATTTTGTTTTCGATGGTCGGCTCTATTTGAGGCGATCGGTTGTCAGCATTCCTAAGTATTCTAAACTAAATTTTTCACCAATAATTACTTATGTACAACCAGTACAACAAGTAATTTCAAAAATGCTAAAATTTGCAAACAAATATGACGTAACACTAGTTTATATCAAAACTGACAGCTTCACTTACGCTCCGAAGAACAAACACTAGGAAATTGAACCACTTAGACAGTCACCCATCTATACATTAGAGTGGCTGCGCTCTTAGGTGCTTCATTTCACCAATCTATTACATAACGGTAAGGGATTTCACGGGTTAAAGCCTATGAGCCCATCAATGTTAAAACTATACATATAATCAGTGTATTAAGAGGCAGTGAAACATGTAGTATAGCAGACCTACCTATGTATCTAACCTATTTGCGGGAGTTTTTATTAGTTATCGTATCATAGATACCTAAATAAACAAATAATTAACTTTGTAACACTGTTTTGTGGTGACAATTGGAGAGATAACATGCATTAATCACAAAGGAACTCGTCTCTGTTTGTGTTTTGATTGACAAGATAAACAGGTATATTATTGAAAACATGTCTTAGGTAACATAAATAACTTCACTAAGTAATGATTCTCAAAAACAAGGAAAATAACTAAATAATATATTACTCTCGCAACAACTACTTTTTTATAACTAAATGCCATACGTACAATGTTCCGAATATCTGCCAAATATGAGGATTTATTTTTATACTGTGTGGCTGACGGCAAACAATATTGACACCCCTTTTCATCACGTGGGAGGCGTAGAAGTCGACTCCATAAGAGAACGGGCAGCAGCGTCTCTCTGTGTACTATGTATGACCATCACACTGCAATCGCCAACCCGTCTGCCAAGCGTGGCGATTATGGCATATATATCCCTCCAAATTCTGGACACAACGGTACCTACTGAAATCGGCAAAATCGTGTTTTTGTTTTCTTCTAGTTTCTCCTTCAAAACGATGAGAAAAATATATATGCCAGTCCGACTAAAATATTGGCACAACAATAAATACACTTCAATGAATCGGATCGTACTTGTACTTAAACTTGCAGTGTCAACTAACCATTTTTGAAATGACCCCTTAACCCATTGAATGCCAACTACGCAATATTGCGTAGGCAGTAGTCAACTGCCTACGCAATATTGCGTAGTTGGCATTCAATGGGTTAATATTGATACTGGTAATATTATTTTACTTTTATCTCAAATACCAACGGAAACCCCAGACTATGATATAAGAACAGCAAAATTAGGTCATGAATAGTGGAATTTTTCCACAAGGCTATACACAATTACTGGGCGTAGTCCAAATTAGTCGGTTAAAATTATTAATAGATCACGACGAGCGTATGAAATTCATTTTTTTGTCATATTTGTACATGTACACGAGTCTTAAAACTATTTAAGTTGATCTTGCTTCATTGTTGTAATTCGTGGACGGTCATCGTAGCCTAGTTGGTAGTGCTCCTGCCTACGAAGCTGGTGGTCCTGGGTTCGAATCCCGGTAAGTGCAAATATTTGTGTGATGAGCAAAAATATTTTTGCTGAGTCATGAATGTTTTCTATGTATTTAAGTATTTATCTATCTATATAAATATGTATATCGTCGCCTGGTACCCATAGTACAAACTTTGCTTAGCTTTGGGGCTAGGATGATCTGTGTTACATTGTCCCTAGATATTATTATATATTATTGTGATTTAATTGCGCCTCTGTACAATTTAAATATTACGTTACTGTGTAGATAATTTAACAGGTAGGTATTGTAGTGGGACAATAGACATTTTCAACATGAAATCAAGTGCACTGCGTAAAATTATATTTTGAAATACCTAGTGTCAGATGCATAAAACTTTTCTAGTAATAATTAATTTAACTTAGTTCTTTAATAATATTTATAGCTGTTATTTATTGTTTTTCTTGTGTATTTATAATTTAAATAGAAATTAATATTTGTTTTATAATATTTACCTATAAAATATGTTAGAATAATAATAAATTTAATAAAGTGGTGTTAACCTATAATTAGATGCGCAAATAGATTTTAGTTTTATTGTATACTAGCAGTGCCCCTCGGTTTTACCCGCGGTTTTTAAATTATAGCCTATGTGTTAAACCAGGGTGTCAGCTAACTCCATAATACATTTTATTAAAATCGCTCCATCCGTTTAGACGTGAAGAACTAACAAACATACACACTCACATACTCACAAAGTTTCGCCTTTATACTATTAGTGCGACTAGTATCTGTATATTGTAGCTTCTGTTGGTAAACTTTCTAATAAAATAAAATAAAAATAAAGTTAAGTTTTACATGAACTCTTACCGTTTTGTAAAAATCTAAGTCTGTCAGCAAGAGCGTTGTCGTTGCAAACGGCAGCTCCCATGATAACATCGGAATGTCCATTCATGTACTTGGTCAAAGAGTACATAACAATGTCGGCGCCGAAGTCCAGAGGGCGCTGCAGGTAGCAAGTAGCGAAAGTATTGTCCACCACCACCAATGCATCCTTGTTGTACTTCTTCACCACTTTGACTAGAGCAGCAATGTCGACTACTTTCAACATTGGATTCGTTGGAGTTTCTAACCAGATCATCTAAAAAAGAAAGTAATATATTTATATTAGACTAGCTGGTGCCCGCGACTTCGTCCGCGACAATTTCGAATGATGACCAATGTAACTACTTACTTCTAGCTTAATCTAAAAAAATAAATTGTAAAAACAAATAAGCAATATAAATTTAAGAAAACCTAACCTATAAATAACCTAACTAAGAAATAAACTAAAAACTACTTTGCTACTGTTATTTAAAAAAACGACCCGATATCATCAACCAAAGAAATCAAAGAATACATATCAATTGTCCTAAAGTAGGTACAGTCAGTAAGTCTAATAAAGTAAAATAATAATCAACGATGCATTAATTACAAAGGTAACTCCCATTAGATTAGGTTGCGACCACGGCATTGATAGGACTTGTAGATCAGTAAAATTAAGATGATATTTTTTGGGTGCGATCATCTCGACACGAACAATTTATACTACGCTAACTCGAATATAAAATATAAAATGTCGCTTTTTTGGTTTGTTTTAAAAATTACCAAATAAAAAGAAGTTACAAATCTTATAAAACCCTAAATCTTTACTTAGACAACAACGACCACGACATGTTAAGCAACTTGGCAAAGAAAAGAATTTCTCTAAAATTTGAGTTTGCGTAAATTGTTGGTGGCGATTTGTTGAATCAGTTTTGGATTACCTTTTTTTATCAACAAATTATTCCCTGGATTGCTTTATTTTTAACTAAAAGACCAAATACATTACATGCGTTTACTCCAAAAAAAAAAAACAGATTTTCATACAAACTTACATCCCCTATTTTAGTTGTCCTTAGGGGTGGAATTTCCAAAAATCCTGGAATACATATTTTTATTTTTAACTGAAAGGCCAAATACCAATTTTCATAGGTTTAACTTCAAAAAAGTCGCATTTTTCATACAAACTTACATACCCTATTTTACGCCCTAAGGGGTGGAATTCCCAAAAATCCTGAAATATATATTTTTAATTTTTAACTGAAATGCCTAATACCAATTTTCATGCGTTTAACTTAAAAATTGTCACATCTTCCATACAAACTTCCATCCCCTATTTTTCGCCCTTGGGGGTGGAATTTCCAAAAACCCTAAAATACGGATTTTTTTATTTTTAACTGGAAGGTCTAATACCAATTTTTATGCCTTAAACTTCAAAAACGGTAAAGTTTCATACTAACTTAGCGCCCCTGTTTTACCCCCTTAGGGGTTGAATTTCGAAAAATCCTTCCTTATTCCTTGTCTACATTATAAAGCAAACATTTGTGCTAAATTTCAGCTTTCTAGGTCCAAGGGTTTCGGCTGGGCGTTGATGAGTCAGTCAGTCAGTCAGTCAGGACTTGTCTTTTTATTTATATAGATAGACATATTTGCCCCAAACACACGGAAAATTCTGATAAAATCATGTGCGATTTTCGAATACGATATGACATATTATCAGCCAAAGATATCCACTACTGGACAAAGGCCTCCCTCAAAGATCTCCACAATTGCCGGTCTTGCGTTATTCGCATCCAGCAGTTTCCATAGATACGACAGAATACGATATCTACAGGAAGATTGTTTACTTGGATTGCATTTATAACTGATTTAAAAAAGAAGGTTATCCATTCGACTGTCTTGTCTATATATTACGCAACTTCAGAGTTGTTTGTGAACAGAATTTGATAGGTAATTGTTTCGAATAATACATTCGATATAGTGCTATATAAAAATTAGAATTCTAAACTAGACTAGAAGTACCGATTTTTGTACAGATACCAACACATCTAGCTACCCCAATCTGTCAAATTTCTTTTGTTGATTTTCAACTTTATCACATAAGCATAACGTTCACTTTCAATTGATTGGGGTAGCTTGATGTGCTGGCGTCTGTACATAAGAATCTTAAATGCAAAGTAAGAATATTGCATGCGTAATTACTTTACTTTATCGTATGGGCAGTGGTTGCCCTAGCTAGTGGCAAGAAGTTCAAGTTGGCCTTCGACATGGCTTATAGACTGTTGTCTTACAACTACAACTAGCACCGACAGCTTAACGAGTCTTGAGAAGCACGGAGACATACATACATACATACATAGACTCACGCCTGTTTCCCAGAGGGGTAGGCAGAGACAACGGATTTCCATTGACGGGCCTGTTGGCGTGGATGGTAGATACGCTGCCTTTCATGCCGGAGGTCGTGGGTTCGATTCCCACCCAGGACAAATATTTGTGTGCATGAACATGTCTGTTTGTCCTGAGTCTGGGTGTAAATTGTTTATATGAGTATGTATTTACAAAACAAAAATAGTATATGTAGTATATCAGTTATCTGGTTTCCATAGTACAAGCTCTGCTTAGTTTGGGATCAGATGACCGTGTGTGAATAATGTCCCAGGATATTATTATTATTGTCACGATCTTTGCACACGTCTTTTGCCTCGATTACTGTCATTATATTCTTCATACATGCTCGCCGGTTTAGGGTACTTCTGACCTGCCCTTTCTTGAGAACGTCTCCGATTTGGTCAGAGAATGATCGAGGAGGTCTTCCGCTTTCTTTCCCTTCGAAGCACGGAGACGCTCAGCAATTAAACCACTTTGGCGGTCACCCATCTAAAGGCGACCGCGTGCCTATATGCTTATCTTCGCCGATCACTTACAGACCGCCCCACGTATATTGATTTATTAAATTAGCATTAAATTAAAGGTTGCGTAAGGAGCAGATTTAAAAACAAACCTAAGTTAACTATTAATAAATCAAAAATTTTAATTGATTATGTCAAGGTGAATTTTCAATTATATGGTGAACAAAACAAATTTCTTTACTTAGAAAAATCTTTACTTTAAATTGCATTTATTCTGCAAATGTTAAACGTGTAGCGGAGGACTTGGGATAGAATTAAATCTCGCATTACAATCACTTAGGAGGATGTTTGTTTATGCTCACCATTTTCTAATGACATCCCCTTGCCCGATCTAGTAGGAACTAAGCAAAATGAACACAATTCCTATAGAATATTTTCTACACAAATCACAGAAAAGTAGGTATAACTACAATTTTTTAGACAGATCTCGGAACCCCTTCAATATAAAGAGCAGACGGATTGGCGATCGCAGTTTGATGGTCATACTTCACAGAAAAACGCTGTTGCCCGTTCTCTGGTAGGTATTCCCTCGGTCGATTTCTACGGCCCCCACGGGATGAGATGGGGTGATGATATTCTATGCCGTCACCACACCGCAATAGTTTAGGCAGCTAATACAAAAATAAAGTTATCACCAGTAATCACCAATAATATTACGCGAAACTACATAATTCCAATAGAGTAATAATAATAATTTATCGCGTAACAGTGTTATCATTATTGCCATGTATTAATATAATACCAGTTATTTTGAATATAAAATACTCCAGATAAAGATTGTTGCGGTTAAAAGCCACATTACTTATAAATACGTTTGTAATAATATTATGATTTTCGTCACTTCAGAGCGAAGCTTGTGCATTAGTTACACGATAAGGTCCCTATTTACCAACCATCATTATTACGTATATAATCTATTACATCATGTGAAATTACTAGGAAATATATATACTTATATCTTACAGAATTACTCTAATATTATAAAGGCGAAAGTTAGTGAGTGTGTATGTTTGTTACTTCTTCACGCAAAAACTACTGAACGGATTTTGATAAAACATTGGAAATAATATAGCTTACCTAGATATACGAATAGGCTATAATTTATAAAGTTTAACGCGGGAAAACCGCGAGGCACAGCTAGTATAATATATGGTTGCAACCTTGAACCTATAGTGCAGCGGATACCTGATAAAGCTAAGCAACTTGTACATACCTACGTGTTTTTTAGGGTTCCGTAGCCAAATGGCAAAAAACGGAACCCTTATAGATTCGTCATGTCTGTCTGTCTGTCTGTCCGTATGTCACAGCCATTTTTTTCCGAAACTATAAGAGCTGTACTGTTGAAACTTGGTAAGTAGATGTATTCAGTGAACCGCATTAAGATTTTTACACAAAAATAGAAAAATAATAATAATTTTAGGGGTTCCCCATACATAGAACTGAAACTCTAAATTTTTTTTCATCGTACCCATACATGTGGGGTATCTATGGATAGGTCTTCAAAAATGATATTGTGGTTCCTAATATCATTTTTTTCCTAAACTGAATAGTTTGCGCGAGAGACACTTCCAAAGTGAAAAAATGAGAGAACCCCCCCCCCCCCTCTGTAACTTCTAAAATAAGAGAATGATAAAACTAAAAAAAATATATCATGTACATTACCATGTAAACTAACAAGGAAAATTGGTTTGAACGAGATCTAGTAAGTAGTTTATTTTTAATACGTCGTAAACCGTAAACCGCAATTTACCTTACATTTAATCAACTATAATACTTGCTGCTACGGAACCCTTCATGTGCGAGTCCGACTCGCACTTGGCCGGTTTTTTTTTTTTCACTTCTCATAGAAACATGTGGAACAGCTAATGTACTTTTTATGAAAAATCTACCTTTTTTTCTAGCCTTCTTCCACATAAGAACCCATACGGTGTCAAATGTATGTTTTGTTTTTTGCCTTGCGCATCCAACCGGATGGATACTATACAGTCAATAGCCGAATGGGCCATTGTGTGGAAGGACAAGTTCTTCAGTGTTATGAGTAGATTGGAACACGTTTTTTACATTGTTGCACCTCGGGACTCAAGGACGCTGTTATGTATGAGTATGTGTATCTATGTGTGTGTGCGGGCTGCGTCCCCACCTGTGACAGATGGCAATAAAACAGTGTGCTAATAGCTGTCAGTGGTTTCACTTGTTCCCCGTAACGTTCTCAACATTGGCGACGAGGATTACCCACATTGATCAAATAAAATAAAATCGGTCTGAAAAAATGGCTCAGTCATTTTGTGGAATTTTATCCCCGTAACGTTCTCAACAGACGCAAACGCAATTTTAGCGAAATTTACTTTTTAATGCCGCCGTACTCATTATTTTGTCCTGTATCGATCTGTGAATTTAAAATCTTCCAATTCGCCAAATCATGGCGTTTACGTTTTTCGTGTAGAAAATAAAACAGATATTTTTACTTTTGTCTAGTAACAGTAACCAGAAACGCAAGCGGAGTAAACGAAATTGTAAAACCTACAAATGTTTCATTTTAGCCATCGAATAATTTATGTGGGTCAAAAATTTAAAAAGTAATTTTTTCTTTGTTTTTGTCACTATAAAGTATCGATATAGCTAATTTAACATTTTAGCCATCGAATGATTTATGTGGGTCAAAAATTAAAAAAAGTAATTTTTTCTTTGTTTTTGTCACTATAAAGTATCGATATAGCTAATTTAATATTTTAGCCATCGAATGATTTATGTGGGTCATAAATTTAAAAAGAAATTTTTTCTTTGTTTTTTGCCACTATAAAGTATCGATATATGTAATCATAGACGTATTGATAATGTTCACAAAAAACGGCGCGTAACGCATGCATAGAAGGTTTCCTGGAGTTTTTTAATATGATTTACCATTTTTTGGATTGTTGTATTGATAAGCAAAGTTAGATTTAAGTACCGATATATGTCCCAAATTATAATCTATGACGAAATTGTTCAGAAATTAATTTCATTGAAATATGATATCACAAAGTTACTACGGAAAATAGTAATTATTCCGTCCGTATTAATAATTCATTTAAAATTTAATCATTCATTATTCACTTAGGTATCGTTCGGGCGCAACATAGCGTCAGAGTTGTAAAAGGTCTGCATCTGACATGGCATAACGACTGTTGTCTCTGAGTACAACCAGAACCGATAGCTAATTCATTTAACATTGAATCCTTCATTATTTACATAGTTATCGAATGGGCAGTGGGTACCCTAGACTCAGAGCAAGTAGTTCAACCCGCCCAGGGGCTCTACCGGCTAAGTCGCCGAACTTCGATTTCGTAAATAGCGTTCGAATAAATAAAGGTTAAAAATTACTTAATCAATCGTTAAATCGGCTTCCATGAGCACATGTGACGTCATAAATGGTCCGGAATCGATTGTCAACGATGAAGCCGATTTAACGATTGATTAAATCATTTTGAACCTTTACTTATTTGAACGCCATTTAAGAAATCGATGTTCGGTGACTTAGCCGATAGAGCCCCAGTAGTCCTCGGACATGAAATTAAACCATATTGACGTTTCACCATCTCTTCTCATGCACAAACCGGGAGCCTAGTTGCTAGTCAGTAGGTAATTTCTATTAAAATTGTTGAAAGATGTTAAAATTTCTTCGTGTACAATTTCGTCATTACGTTGACGGGAGACAGAACAGAAGAATGAACAATAAAACTACATTTTTCTCGCTTATACTTAGGTACAAACGCCAGCACATCCAACTACCCCAATCTGTCAAATTAATTTTATAGATTTTCAACTTTATCACAAAAGCATATGGTTCACTTTCAACTGGAAAAAATTTGACAGATTGTGGTAGCTTGATGTGCTGGCGTCTGTACAATCACAAAAACGAAAAAGTTAGTTTGAATATGAAATACGTTTAATTTGACTCACCTTAGTATTTCCTTTGATTATTTTTCCGATTTCCTCAGGCTTTGTGAAATCCATGAATGATATTTCTATTCCCATTCTCTCTATGACATGCCTGAAATATATCGACATTTTTAGTAAGATAATAGAAGAAGCTCGTCGTCAATTGGGGCAATAATGAATCAATCAACAATTCATTTATTCGCACATTGACCTCCTGGTCGAATTTATGCTATAAAGGAGACAAGCCATCTGCGCGGGACATGTTATAGAGTGCGTGGGCAAACTCAGGGGCACTTACTATTCCATCACTCTCATAATTTGATGGGACGACTAGCATCACGACCCGAAAGAGGTCAGGTATGTACATGAACAATTTTTATGTGCTCTCCTCCTAGGTGCAGGGGTGTAATTCGGGCTGATACTGAGAATTTTGTTAACAGAAAAATCTCAAAATAACTTTTTGGTCCGACAGCTGAATTGAACCCAGGACCTCATTATCTGCGGTTGAACACGCAACCGCTAGACTAACGAGGTAGTAGTACTATGCTTCTAGTTTTGCCAAAACTAGTGGACAAACTGTTATTTATACGTTTACTACCAGTACTTGCTAATATGTGTTACAGATTTTTTTCTTTACATTATTTCCCTATCATTACTTAATGTTTTGCACTGCAGGAGGAGAGGCATATGCATCGTTGCAGTTATGAAAGTGGAGCAATGATAGATACCGTTAATTACAGTATGAGAGGTATTTACTGATCTCATTAATTACGAGGCATTACTTAGACCTTAACAAAAGTAACTCTCCGGATCAGTTTCTTGTTTGATTTTGGGCACTTTAAATAGCTTTGTTACCTTTGTTACAAAAAATGAATTGGAATCTTAATTATCCGAAGGTGATTGGTCGCGCCCTAGGAAATCTCCCTAGTTACATCAATAAATATAATACTAAAAGTTATAAAAGGATATAAATAATTCATTTGTCATTGAACTTATTCCACAATGAGATATTTCTGTGAAATGGTAAACTGACCCGTATCAATTAGTATATCTAATTTAACAAACTGCGTTTAAAAAACTTGGCTGTGTGGTGACGGCCTAAAGAATATCACCATCCCTTCTCATCCTGTGGGGGGACGTAGAAGTCGTCCCGAGGGAATATATACCAGAGAATGGGCAGCAGCGTTCTCATGAGTACCAATGTCTACCTTACTGCGATCGCTAACCCGTTTGCCAAGCGTGGCGATTATGGCAGATCCCCTCAAATGAAGGACACAATTAAACCGCGACCCCCAGTCGCCGGCAGCCCTGCTATTCCCAGCCGTGGTAACTGCTGTAGTTACGGCAGGGCAGGGGGTGCTAAGAATCCCCGGCAGATTCCGCGTTACCAAAACCGACGACCTCTGGCCCTGGCAACGTACAACACACGCACACTGCGGACCAACGAGAAGATGATCAAACTGGAGGAAGAATTGAGCAGGTTACATTGGGACATAATAGGATTATCTGGAGTCCGAAGAGAGGGGGAGGACACGATAATCCTGAAATCCGGGAATCTGCTCTATTTCCGGGATATAATCGAGAGTGTGTCGACTAGGGTTGCGTACCTTATACTCAGAATTACCAAGCGGTATTCGTTGAAGGTCATACAGGTTTTCGCGCCAACATACAGGTTTCGACACACTCCGACGAGCCATACATACCTCTAACACTTATTTCACTGTGGTCATGAGGGACTTTAACGCGAAGCTGGGTAAACGATTCGGGAATGAGCTGAGGGTGGGGTAATTTGGAACAGGAGACCGGAAACCCCGGGGCCAAATGTTGGCCGACTTCATGGAGAAGGAGGGACTCTTTATGATGAACTCCTTTTTCCAGAAGTCGGAAAACCGCAAATGGACCTGGGTAAGCCCCGGTGGTAAAACAAAAACGAGATAGACTTTATATTGTCGACGAGTAGACAGATGTTCAATGACGTCTCAATGATCAATACGGTTAAAACCGGGAGCGATCACAGACTGGTGAGAGGCTCATTGAACCTAGATGTCAAGCTCCAACGGTCCCGACTGATAAAGTCTACGCTCCGACCTTTACCCATCCATATCCAAAACCCCGAACCCTTTCAGCTCGAACTGCAAAACCGTTTCTATTGCCTAGCAGATTACGAGGAAGTGGACTCATACCACGACAGGTTCGTAGAAGCTGTCCATACGGCTGGTTCTAAGGCCTTCAAAGCCCACCGTACAAACAGAACCAAAAACATCTCTGAATATACCCTGCAGCTTATGGACGAAAGACGGACAATGGTTCTGACATCCTCTAATGATGCTACCAGATACCGGCAACTCAACAGACAGATCTCAAAGTGTTTGACTCGCGACACGCGCCAATTTAATACTAATTGTATTGAAGAAGCCATTGAGCGGAACAAAGGCTCTAAAGTGTTTGCAAGAGAACTGTCTGTTGGACAGAGCCAACTGTCGAAGCTGAAGACTGAGAATGGCAGAATCGTCACTTCTAGACCTGAGTTGCTGGGAGAGATCGAGAGGTTCTACGGACAGCTGTATACAAAAACCCAGTCACCTTTCGATAGTTGTGCCTCAGATCCCAGAGCACGACTAACCCAACACTTCACCGAAGACATCCCGGACGTCAGCCTGTGCGAGATTAGAATGGCTCTCGAACAGCTTAAGAACAACAAGGCGCCTGGTGATGATGGAGTTACGGCAGAGCTTCTGAAGGCGGGTGGCACACCAATCCTACGGGCCCTTCAGAAGTTATTTAACTCCGTCATACAAGAAGGTCAAACGCCACAAGCATGGCACAGGGGTGTGGTGGTGCTCTTCTTCAAAAGGGGCGATAAAACCCTCTTCAAGAATTCCAGACCCATCACACTGCTGAGCCATGTTTACAAGTTGTTTTCGAGGGTCATTACGAATCGTCTCACACGCAGGTTTGACGACTTCCAGCCTCCCGAACAAGCCGGTTTCCGTAAAGGCTTTAGTACCATAGACCACATACATACGCTGCGGCAGGTTATACAGAAGACCGAAGAGGATAACCAGCCATTATACTTAGCGTTTGTGGACTATGATAGAGCCATTGATTCGATCGAAACTTGGGCCGTACTGAGGTCTCTCCAAAGGTGCCAAATCGACTACCGGTATATCGAGGTGACTCACCTCTGGTCGACCATTCTCAAGGGCTGCTAACTCGTCGAATCCTCGAATGAGACTGGCACTCAACGAGTTAGCAGCTCTTGAGAATGGTCCGTGGAGGACTGAAACACGTGTTGGATATCGTACTGGCGCATGTAATTTGCTTTTTTATATTATCCTTCTTGCATGTGCACATTTTTGCGAGCGGGAGGGCGATGCAAATTGCATCCCGGCATGATTAAACTGACAATTAGCGGAATTAACACTACATATTGATTTTGTATTTTGTTTTACTGGTAAAGTTAAAAAACTAGACGGGAGGCTCGGATTATCAAGGATCCAAACTTCTAAATTTAGCTGTTTATATAGCGGACTAGCTCATAAACTATATGCAAATCACAATTGACGTCAAATTGCCTTACACCATCTATTCAGCGTTTCAAAGGACGTTCACTTTATATCACATGTAAATATGAAATATCCAATACACAGTTCGAATTTAGAATAACATTCGAACACAAATTTCTGCGTTCTATGATTGAAGTATTTTTAAATTACTAGACTGACAGGTGCGCATCGATTTGATATGTGCGCAATACAATTTTTGACTCAAGAGACAAAGTGCGCGCAAAACTGATATGCGCATGTTTGCATGGAAAGTAAAATAAATGTCAGCGTCTTTTGCTTACGAATATTCGCATGAGTTTAATTTCACATCTTAAGGACCAGAATTTAGCGAGCAGTTCACATCTTTTAAATTATATTATCTTCTTTAAAAATTGTGCTTTAGTCATACTGTGTGATAAATATTCCAATTCCCTTACTTACCACATCCGAAACAGCAAAAATTGTATTGCCCATATTTCGATCAAAATATATCAAAATGAAACCTGTTCGGAATATTATTATACATCCATTTATCTAACAAGTAAACGAATAACTTCATATAATGTATATGCATAATTGTGATCATTTGCATATACGCGCGTTATCAAAACATTAACCTGATACTGAATTCCCATTTTTAAGAACTCTGGACCCGAGGGTGATATTATTTTTATTATAGTGGCACAGAATCCCATATATATAAAAACAGAGTAAACAAGTAATGTATTCTCGAAAACAGAAATGTATTGACTTTTTTTTAATTTACCCTGATATACTTGTCTTTTGCTAATATTTGTTATAGTTTTGTTGTTACTTGATTTGTATATACAAGGAAAACACAATAACTTGCAATGTCCTCGATTGAAAAACATTTTAAAGTATGCTCTAATTATTTACATTTTCCTTTTCACCACAATATTGTTACAAATTATTTAAATTGCTGGTAAGTAAATTATATTATTGTAATATACATTATTAATCTTAACACTTATGTTGATCCTTCGAGCCGGATTAATAACTCATAAATAGACATAATAAGGCCAACCAACACATTAACTAACGTGTGATTTGTATATAGTGAATCTAGTCAAAATATAGTAAATAAGCATATCTAATATTATGAGCATTATTTTGATTCGTATCGTAGTTACATCATAATAGATTAACATGTTGTTTTTGTTTACTTTATCGTATATGCAATAGGCACCCTGGTGTCAGATTCATGTTCAAGCCGCGCAGCAGACCTCTGACATGGCTTAACATTTGTTGTTATTGTTTAACGATTATAACTATGTCAGGCAGCTTACTGTACTTTCCGAAGTACGAAAACATGAGAAATTCAACCACTTTGGCGATCACCGTCAATATACTGACCGTGTGCCTTGCTGCTTTTGGCCGATTTAAGGACCTGTGATAGCAACTGACTGTGATATTGCGTATTTTGTGATATTGCGTATCCACCCGCAATTTAGTCATCTCACAACACGAGTTGATATCTGATTTTTTGTAATTATTATGATTTTGCTCAGATGCGTCTTCATTAACTGGTTATGCCCTTTACGTTACGGAGTTATTGTTTTATCTTTCTCACCTGAATAGTCTGTTGGTTCCACCGTAAACATCGTCACTGGAAATTATATGTTCGCCCTTATTGAGCAGCCCGCAAAGAGTTGTGGTTGCTCCTAGCCCGGAAGCAAATGTAAATCCATGTTTGCCACCGTCCAGGGCTGCCAAGCATTCCTCTAAAGTGTTTCTTGTTGGGTTGCCTGATCTGCCATATTCGAAACCCTAAAATATTGCACCGTAATTGAGTCTTGTTGTTACGTTAAAAGACACTTATAGCATCATTATTAACTATAATTGATAACCTCAATAAGGACTTAATATTACATCACGCATCCTATCAATTAAAAAAGGCCTATTTCAAGAACTATTCGCCTATTTGTAATTGTAAAACAGACTATATTTTTAATTATCTGTGAAATGAACTTTATTGTTGACATCATTTATTTTCTCCCGATACATAGGTACCAATAATTATTTTTACCAATTAATAACCAGTATGTTATGAATAACCATCATGTTCTAATCTTTGACCCACTTTTACAAAACTATTAATTAAATTTTGTTTGTTTAAATTAAAATATGGATCAAAATATCGAATTTACAAATATCGAAATATAATCGAATACGGAAATTAGAGATCAATTTCAACGAACATGCTTTTAAACGCTCACTTGCAATAAAGTCGAAAATACAAAATTAAAATAAAGATTTCTTTTGGAACGAAGTTCCTTATCGCGCGTTGTGAAAGGGGGCTAGACGGAAAAAAATCTCACGAAAAGTTGTCACGACACTTTTTGCAGCTGTGCGGCGTGCGCATGTTTCTCTCTCTGTCTCTCTCTCTCTCTTATAGAAAGCAAGCCAGATATTTTCATTTCTATTTCGCATTGAACAGTGTAGTGTCGTGACGATTATTTTTGTTGAGTGTATACAGGTTTTCTGTACATAATAAATAATAATAAAATTACTTCGTTCCATCCGGGTGTCCCTTGACACCTCTCAAGTTTTTTTGTAATTAGTATGTGCTTAAATAGGATTTTTTCTGCAAATATAAACATATGTCAGCTAAGAAACCGACAGCTTCCTATTAAAATTGGTTTTCCCTACGGGCGTATTAAAATTTAAAATAACACCATCTATTAACACAACAGTTAAAGACACGGTACTTACTGAATGTTCAGCTGGTGCCTCCTGTTTGAATGTGGTTGATGTGACGATGGGCGGTACGACGGCAGCAGACTTCCACTTCTCAGGTTCCTGCCCAGCGTGAATTGCAGTAGTGGCAAAGCCAGCTTTAGGCTTCAGAAAACCTTGATCTGCCATCTAATAAACAATAATAATTACCTACTTGTAAAATATAATTAAATGCAGCTAGGTAGTACTTAATACATATTGTTTAAAAAATATAATTAGTAAATAAGTTAATACTTTACACACACATACTTCTTTCCCAATAGAAAGTTAAATCATAGAAAAATATATTTGTTATTATTATCTTGTAAGTAATAATAACGTAATTTATTAAGACCACACTGTACTCTAAAAATACCTATAGAAAATTCTTCCAAAAAATTCGCACGCTGAAATTCAAGGTTAATGACAATGATGGGAAATGTAACATTATTTCATCATTCTACACTCCGTGGACGCTAAAATAAAAGTCTATCCAAAATAAATTCTAATTATAAAACTTCGAAGAAAACTTACTATTACTTCCGATTACAATGTACGTACAGCGATATAATTCCTTATCAAATATACTTCGTATACACGACCACGGATCACCAACACTTGTGACACAATACAATATGAACGGAATAGATGTCAGACAAGATCTTTATATTATAGCTAGGTTACTCCAAACGTCTACCAATCACAATGCACCGCAGAAGCCGGCTGACGATTCTGCAACATTTTTGTTAAAATATCTGTCAAACGAGTTAACCTCTACACCGCACTGTTACGTACGCGGCTCGCCCGCCCGCGCCATGTAAATTAATTTTAACAGTTCAGGCTTCTAAATTGTTATATATAATAATGGTATATTTAATGAACATAGATCAGTGATTTTTAACTTTTTAGAACGGTGTGAAACTACTTAATAAGTACATGTTTACATTTATCGTGATAAAAAAATCTGACTATGTAACTACGTATTCAACACGGTTGTTATGGTAATCAACATTGACACTTTTTTTAGTAACTATATAAGTATTTAAAATTAAGTAAGTTACACTCTTTTTTTAATAAGCAACTTATCACGTTAATAAAACTATTTTTGTTTGCTTTACTAAATAGAATATAGTTGTGACTAGTAGTGATATAGTAGTGACAATGATATTGTATAAAAAAATCCTTAAATATCATTGAGTAGTGATGTATAAAAAATAATAAAAGAAATGCCTTATATGTCATATTTTATTTTTGTGAATAGATTGTGAATTCACATTCTATTCCCAAAAATATAAAAAGTCTGTATAAAAAATCTAGTTTTTTATAGAGAGAATTTATACACTTCTCTGTATAAAAAATAGATTTTTTATTCTTATAATCAATCATTCATATGACACGGTAATATTTTAATGCATTCCACAAATTATAACCTCAAATAACAAAATCATGTTACTAACGACGACGATCAGTAGGTACACTAGGTTCACTTTATATCATCAATTGTGAATTCTTGTATGTGGTGCTATTTTCGGATATAAACATATTTTTAAGACTTACTTTAAGCAAACTCAATACGTCACACAACTGAGCTCTGTTTAATTTCATGTGAATGTTGCAGAATTAGCTTTTATGTTATCTCTTTCTCCCTACACAGCTGTGTTACTTGTGTATTGATAGTGCCAACTGCCAGCTCTTATTTTGATGAATATGTACTTACTGTCAGTTAAATAAATTTGTTTTGGCACATTAGTTTACTTAGAATTAGTAGTTACTTTAAATAATATGTTAATAAAATGTCATTTAGCTATCAACATTTGGCTCGGAATCTAGCATAACCTCGTGTAGGTAACGCATAATATTAACGGAGTAGGAAATAATAAATGTGCTTCCAGGGTAGGTACATATGTGTATCCATTGAGTTAAATAACTTATATCAATGTGTGTATTCACAAAATTACGAGTAGACTTTATTACCTCCTTTAATTTTTTTCCAGGCAATATGTGGTAGGTAAGAAGACATTTATGTAAAATTCAACATGTTTTCTGAAATCATTTTCTTTTGAAACTTAATGCATTTGAGATGTAATATTTAGATACTGAGTGATATTATAAGAGAAATCTTGTTTTTATGTTCTTCAAAGATTATCAACAAATTTAAAATGTGTCAAAAATTCAACCAGGAGTTTTTATTTTACTGGGTATCATTCCTCCACCATCAGGCACCAGAAGAAGTCCACAGCAGGTTAGGTTTAGTCGGTGCGAGTCCGACATACCCACCCGCAAACACTTTGCGGGTGGCATGCGTAGGCATTCCCCTTGTGTCTTTCATGGCTGCATAGATACAATAAAAACAAGATGGGGTTAAAGCCGTTTAACAAATAAGAGTACCTACACCATTACCCACACGTTACACGTTGTATTTTTCGTAACATCTACTCTACAACAAAAGAATAAGAATCCTGAGCGAAGATATGTTATTTGTCTGATGATACTACTGATATCTAGATATCTACTTACAGAGTTCACCGTGTTCATGATATACGTGCAGGAGGTAAATAATAAAAAGTGCGTCTGCGATGTTGGCGCACGCGCCGGATCGCTTCATTAATGTTTCGTACGCGTGGGAGTCCCAACACCATCCTGATGTTGTCCCATTCTAGGGCACTGGGTTCAAGCACTAGTGCGTGTACCTAGAGCCCCAGAAGAAGAAGAATACTTAAATTAATTATTTTATACCTAAAATAACTTTTAAGTTGTAATTTACTAATAATATTATGGGCCAAGGGTCTGAAATAAAATAAATAAATTTTTATTTTATTTTACAGTAACTCCTGTGAGCCAGGACATAGAGGCAAACAATGAAAAGGCTCTTAGTTATGAGGCTTAAGACAGGTCCCGGGACACCCAACTATCTGGAGCCGCAACGAAATTATCCAGAAAGTTATAGCTGGAAAAGAAAATTCCACTTCCACATTATTTGACCTTTATATAAAACTAGCTGTGCCGCGGGGTTTTACCCGCGTTAAATTTTATCAATTATCATAGCTCCTCCCCCGTAGGTGATAGCGTGATAATATGTAGCCTCTATGTTGACCCGACCTCTTAGTAATATTCATGCAAGATTTGAAGTAAATCCATGCTGTACTTTTTGAGTTTAGCCCGGACATACATAAAGACAAACAGACAAAAATTCTAAAAACTATATTTTTGGCTTCGACTTCGATTGTAGATCACGCCCCAAGTATCCTTTTAAAAAAATATTCAATGTACAGTTTTGACTTTCCTACGATTTAATTATATGTATAGATAAGTTATAAAGAAACGGGAGATCTCCATGATTTTTTATTAAGGTATAAGTAAAAGTTTATGGAAATCTGGAAATACCACATTGAAGCTACATATAACAAAATAAGCAGTTTAACGTATGTCTTGTGCTGACTAGCTGGTGCTGCTTTACAAACAGCCTATTATGGTTAAGTGGAAATTAAGAGGATTGCGTTACGGAATAATATTTTGGGGAAATTCGACACACAAAGATGTGTGACTATGTTTCGGATTAAGATAACTGATAGTTGTAAGCCACTTTTTGCTAAACACAAAATTCTTACGCTTCCATCTCTCTACATTTTTTAAGTGGCTAAATTTGTTAAAAATAATGCCCGTATATTTCCTCTCCTGTCTGCATTTTGCCCGCTATGAAAAGTTGTGTGTACACCCAGCTAAATCGGCACTTATAACTTCTAATAGTTAAATTGAAAGGTTGCTGATACTTATAGCACAGGTTTTCCTTTTTTATGTACCAGCCGCTAAAATATCCAGAACCCACAAGTATAAAATACTAGCTGTGCCCCGCGGTTTTACCCGCCTTAAACTTTATAAATTATAGTCTATGTGTTAATTCATGGTGTCAGCTAACTCCATACTAAATTTTATTAAAATCGCTCCAGCCGTTTAGACGTAAAGAAATACAAACATACACACTCTCAAACTTTCGCCGTCATAATATTAGTGTGATATTTACCTGTACTGTGTTCTGTCCTGTACTGATTTCAATAAAGATATATTATTATTATTAGTGATGTCTGTATGGCGCCAGTTGTTTATAATAAAATTCCTAAATGTTGTAAAGAATTAAGTACTAAATAATATTTCTACGCCGTAAAGGTAAAACATGAAGAACCGATCATTGCCTATAAACAATGTAGGTACAGACGCCAGCACATCAAACTACCCCAATCTGTCAAATTACCCCAATTGAAAGTGAACCTTACGCTTTTGTGATAAAGTTAAAAATCTATTAAAGAAATTTGACAGATTGAGGTAGCTGGATGTACTGACGTCTGTACATCTTGCGTACTCATATTTTAACAAATAAATATGTTTATTTACTTCTCACAAGCAAATTTACAAAACAGCATTATCACAATAAGTACATAAGTAATGGAATCAGGCGTTACTTTGCGGAAATCCATAACAATCAAAATACAAAATCAATATTTAGTGTTAATTCCGCTAATTGTCAGTTTAATCATGCTGGGATGCAATTTGCACCGCCCTCCCGCCCGCAAAAATGTGCACATGCAAGAAGGACAATATAAAAAATATAAAAAAGCAAATTACATGCGCCAGTACGATACCCAACACGTGTTTCGGTCCTCCACGGACCATTCTCAAGGGCTGCTAACTCGTCGAGTGCTCGAAGGAGACATGCATCCCAGCATGATTAAACTGACAATTAGCGGAATTAACACTAAGTACAATAAAGATGGGCCTAGTAATAAATCTTATCTATAATAATTCACTACATAGTGTCCCGTTCATATTACGGCGAACATTATTTATTATTATTATTAAACCAGTCGTTATGCTATATAAATTTACTACCAATCAGTGAAAAAAATACACGTGCTAATTGAAAAACATGTCAAAATAGGCTTCCCATAATTTTGTATTGGAATGGGTGACATACAAAAACAAAACAATCCTATTATGACGTCTTACTTTATATAAACACCTTCTCTACAGACAGGTACCAAATTAATATAAGAGATTTCGTCATGCTGTGTGGTGACGGCGTAGAATATTATCGCTCCATCTCATCCCGTGGGGGGCGTAGAAATCGTCCGAGGCTACCAGTGAACGGGCAGCAGCGTTTTTCTGTGAACTATAACCATCAAACTGCGATCGCCAACCCGTTCACCAAGCGTGGCGATTATGGCATATCCCCCATTCTTTGGGGACGCTTTTGGCCAGCAGTGTAGTATTTGGCTGACATGATGATGATGACGTCATGCTGCCTCTTACAACCGGTAGGTACACCAATAAGGTAAACCAAGAAGAAAAATATACGAACTACTGATAACACGTATACACGCTGAAAGGTGTTTACATAAATAACGTGTTATCATTTACGATAACCACCCTTACTGCTTTCGGAATAAAGTCGTTGTCAAAGTCGAGTGTCTCCACCGACGTGGTTTACCCACAGTGCAATTTTTGTGATGAAGTACGGTGGTAGGTTTTCCCCACATTTTCCTTTAATGATATACTTTCCTTACAACAGTTAGGAGATTTGAACAATATTAATATATTATATTGCCGATTTCTTACGTGCCTCCTCTTTGAAATTTATATGCCCTGTGGTTTTACCCGCGGTAAACTACACGTGTCGCCAGCGGCTAAGACAGTCGCCTCGCCGCTTCGTGTCGCGGGTTCGAGTCCCTCGCCGGACAACTATTTGTGTGACCTATAAATAGTTATTCTGAGTCTGTATGTAATTTGTGTCCGTCTATTATACGTTTGTAAAGTACCCCGCGACACAGGGATAAGATTCCCTAGTGCGGGTTTTGTCTTTTAAAAAAAACTTTATAAATTATAGCCTATGTGTTAGTCGGATATATAAAGTATATTACTATAAAGTTTCATCATAATCGATAGTTTTTGCGTGAAAGAGTAACAAACTTCCATACAGCTATATTGCTTTTTATTTCACAAACTGGTTTTCTTTCTATGTTCAGTTTCATGGCGGTTCCTAAAAATGTTTTCAGCCCATTTTAAAAATATCGTTTTTGTGAAAAATTATCTATCTTATATATTATCTATAACTAAAACTGCTTTTTAGGGTTCCGTAGCAAAATGGCAAAAAAACGGAACCCTTATTGATTCGTCTTATCAGTCTGCCCGTTCGTATGTCACAGCCACTTTTTCCGAAATTATAAGAACTATACTGTTGAAACTTGGTAAGTGTAAGATGTACTCTGTGAACCGCATTAAGATTTTCATACAAAAATAGAAAATAAAACCCAAAAAATTTTGGGAGTTCCATGGGGAACTCCAAAAATTTTCAGTTCTAAGTATGGACTTAGAACTTCTTTTTTCATCATACCCTATGGATAGTTCTTCAAAAATGATATTGAGTTTTCTAATATCATTTTTTCTAAACTGAATAGTTTGCGCGAGAGACACTTCCAAAGTGGTAAAATGTGTGCCGAGCTGTTTTTGGAACGAAATAATTAAAACAAAAAAAAGTGAGAATCGCATTTTCATACAAACTATAGTTTTGTTAGTAGACTGAAGAATGTTTAAAAAAAATCAATTATAAAAACATAATTTTATTCTTTTAAACTTAATATGTATATGATGTTCTAATACTAGTCGATGGTTGCAATAATTAAGTCTTCTTTGAAAACGCAAAGGCACTAAGTTTGGATTGTTTCGGTGCACTAGTGACCGGTGTGTCACTACCATTAGTTTCCTGTTCTAATTTTCTTTTAGGGCCGTTGTCCCCATTAGTGACGGTTTTGCCCTGAAAACTCTTGAACAACTTGATACCGTGTCGAGTTAGCTCTGAAGGGCCAAGCTCAGGGTTTTGCATCTCCAGAATACTCTTATTTCTTGTGAACCAGTCTACGAATGCTTCCCCTTCGAGTGGTTGGAGGGCCTGTAAAAAGATATGCCATGTTATAAAAACATATATACTTACTTGATGTGTCCGCAACTTCGTCCGCACATTTTGTAATGACAGAATATCTTATTATTTTGTCTCTTGTCACAAACTTATAAAACATAAACCTTACATATTTCTATACAAACTTCCATCGCCTATTCCTAATTGTTATTTTACATCCTTGAGGGTAAAACTTCTACAAACTTTGAATGTCATATTTATTTATATCGAATCCACAGCCTAAAAATAAGTTTCAAGCTTTTCGCGTTAAAAATAGCGATACTTCCATACAACTTTTCTTCCCCCTTTCAACCCTCTTCTCGCATTAAAAAGTCTTATGTTTTTTCTCAGGCTCTAGACTAATCTGTGTGCCAAATTTTATTAAAATCGGTTCAGTAGTCTTGTCATGACAGCGCGACTGACAGAGTTACTTTCGTATTTATAGTATTAGCAAGGATGTATAATAAATTTGTAAGATCTCGATGCCTCCTCTACACAATTCGGCAACAACGTCGAAATTTAGTTGTAGTGACCCTAATTGAATAAAAGCATAGAATCAAGACAGTATAATATTTCAATAAATAGCGACTCTCATATATGGTTTAGATTTCGAGCAGCAATTTAAGTTCGGACCCATTGCTTATTTTGTTTAAAAGAGGTTAATTTGTGTAAATAAATTTGTTTCTGGTGTTATACGGTCGCAATTTATACCTAAATTATCACTTTCACGTGCATTTAATCAAAAACTAAATTTCACATTAAAACTGACTTGAATTTATTTATTTGTATAGATAAATTGGTGGCAAAAAATCTGTGTAAAGTAGTAACTCATACTTACATCTTCATTTTCGGAAACATCAGCAGGTTTATGTACTTCGACTAGAGTCCTTTCAGTTAAGCTCAGAGGACTAGGCGCCGACTTCGCCTCTGATACCCTCTTCTTGAATATATTACGGGAACTACCCGGTGATGATTTTATTGGCTATAACAATATTTATTTTGTTAAGTAACTATTTTGCCTTCCAGCTGAGTATCACTACTAAACTATAAGCTATTAGTTTATTTAAGTTATTAGTTTAACCCCGAAATTCATAAAAACTAGTACTAGAGATATAATAGCTTCCATGGTAATTTAGAGAAATCATATGCTGTACATGATTGGTCAGAATCATTCCATAATTATTAATATTTATTTCCAATTAGAAAAACAGTACGATTAACTAGCATGACACTGCCATGCTAGTTAAATCCATCTCTCGTACTGTTTTCTTTCATTAGCTCCACAAGCAGCAGTCTAAATATTATTACTATAGGTTTATATAGTATATAAATAGGTGTATATAAAGATTGTGTTTTATTGTTATAACCTTCTTGTATGTACAAAAGATTCTGAAGGGTCGAAGTGCTGTACGCAAGTACACCCCAACAAAGATAAGATACACCCCCGACGAAGCTCAGTCTTTAACATTTTCTTCACATTAAAGTAGGAAACAAAACATATTAATAGTAATAAACAACAAAATGAGTCACAAACTTACCACAGGCCTTATAGACACACTCGTGTCCAAATCCGCCGCCTTTTCCTTAACTTTAGGTGCTATGATTAAACTCGCGTTCATATCCTGCTCACTGGTGACGTCATACGTTTCCTGGGTATCTAGCTCATGGAAATGGGAATTCTGAGCGACGTTTAGTTTATCCTTTTCCTTTTCCCATACGTCAGCAAGATTGGTGAGTTTGTCGGCTAAATGTACTCGGCCGAGACGAGAGGCGTATTTAGCTGCGAGAGGTAGTAAGCGATCATCTTTCAACAACTCCATTAGTTCTAATGCCCTTTGTTCTATTTCGCTGCGGCAGGCGAGCTGGAATATGGAAAAAAGACACTTTAATACATCACTCTTTCCTCGGAAAACTCAGTGGCTGGCTAATATAGCATAGCAATACTGCTGAAATAATTTAGTTAACGTATGTGATAGCATAGAAGTCTTTTTCAGATTTAATTATTTTATAAAGAGAATAGTATACAATAATATTCCAATTTATCATTGTAACTTTAAGTCAAAGGCAAAATATTCTTCATTATCATATACATGATTTATTGTTCTTGATACCGCAGAATCCAGAAAGATAAGATATAATGCGTATTTATTTTTCTAACGTGCTGCCATTGAGACCACTCAGTACTGTTTGTTTTCAAAATGCGAAATGTATAAAAATTCCGGTGAAGAATCAATTATTATTATGAGAGAAAATGGACTTGGATCTGCAACAGTCTCTGCCAATTGTATCTGCCAATATTATTCAAAGTACTAAAAGGGTTGCTTTATTAACACCAAGCTACACATTATTTTCTGCATTAGACAGTTCTAAAGAAATAAACATTACAAAGTGAGAACATTGTCTACTGTCTCACTGCTAAGCCAGTCAGGTTAAATAACGCAATACACTTGATTTGGTTGTACATAATTATTATCAAAACAAGTTTAAATATAATATTGTAGATATGATCACAAAAAAAAACAATAATGTTTGCAGGATGGATTGCACAAACATTTTTTTTTTTTCATATTTTTTCTAATCAAGATTTAGAACAGCCAAGGCTCTTTTGGTATTTAATTAGAACTTACCGCAAACAACTTGAGTGCAGTCTCTCTAGCAGATTTAACATCTACATCTGCAGTTATGTGAGCCCATCTCACCAGTAGCTCTTCATACTGACTCTTTTCCGTGTCCAACTCGCAAATAGGTATCTAAAACACGCAAGGTAACATAATCACCATTCTAATAAACAGAATCTCATCATCATCATCATATCAGCCGGAAGACGTCCATAACTGGACAAAGACCTCCCCCAAAGATCCCCTTTCTGCCCCAGCAGCCGTCGGCTCTACGAGCTATGTGCCCTGCTCACTGCCACTTCAGCTTGGCAATTCTTATGGCTATGTTGGTCCATGTCTCAGCATTTCTGACTCGATCTCGCAGGAAAACTCCAAGCATAGCCCTTTCCATTGCTCTTTGGGTGAGTTTGAGCCGCCTGATAAGGCCCATAGTGAGCGACCACGTCTCTGTTCCGTAAGTCATCACTGGCTACACACACTGGTCGAAGACTTTCGACTTGAGACACTGCGGTATTCGGGACGAGAAGATATTACGTAGGTTCCTTTCCTTTATTTTATTATTAATAATTTATGCTTTGGGAAATTGTCCAATATAAATTTTGTTGGAATTATATTCTGTTACCCAGCCGTGGTAACAGTATCTAATTCTAACAAAATTTATATTGGACAATTTGCCAAAGCATAAATTAATAATGATCTAAATCGGTTTACAAATAACAGAGAAATGGCGTCACAAACATAATAAGCATACGAAGCATGTCGACTTGATACTGACAGCTTCCTTTTTTGAAATCGGTTAAAATTATCACCATAATACATACATATATCAATTGTTGGGCATGCATTTGCCAACCACGCCAACTGGCCCGTCTAATCTAAAAAATACAAACTAATTTATATATAAATTGCAGTACTTCTAAATTTGCCGCGCAAAAGCTTACGTTGGACATGACGTCATACGTGTATAAATAAAGAACAAGCTATCGTGCAAGATATTATTTAAATGTTTTAAGATGTTTTCGTGTCGTAATACAACAAAAACATATCTAACAATCCGTAGAACTGCCAACAATCAAATGCTACTCGAAAATACTGCACATATAGTAATAATACTTGCGATAGAGCTGAAAACCCAGTGGAGAGCAAATTATACTGTTCACATGGTGCCCAAGGTACAGACGCCAGCACATCAAGCTACCCCAATCTGTCAAATTTCTCCAATTGAAAGTGAACCTTATGCTTTTGTGATAAAGTTGTAAATCTATAAAAGAAATTTGACACATTGGGGTAGCTGGATGTGCTGGCGTCTGCACTTTGCTCCACTGGTATACCAATAATACCTAAAAATGCTTTGAAATACTGGATATACCCAAATACATCATCAGTTTACTACAAAAAGCAACCATTTTAAACACGTGCCATATCACTAGAAAGTTTTTACCATCTTCCGTTATATCATCATTCACAATTTAATTTAACTTGTCATGCTCTTAGCTAGATGCTCTCACCGGTCCGTAAGCGATCGGGGAGGTTAAGCAACTAGACTCGCGGTCAGTCCATAGATGGGTTACCGCCAAAGAGGTTCAATTTCTGAGCGTCTCCGTGCTTCGGAGGGCACGTTAAGCTGTCGGTCCCGGTTGCAGTCATTAGACAACAGTCGCTAAGCCATGTCAGAGGTGTACTGGGCGGCTTTAGCAACTCTGACACTAGGGTAACCACTGCCCACACGATAAGTAAGTAAGATCATTTCCAATTTAACTTGTCATGCTTGACCATGGTCCGTGTGTCAAGTAATTAACCCCTTCCAAAGGGAGAAAATTATAAATAATAATAATAATACCTGTATAGGTAGCTCGGAAATTATCGGTTTGGGAACAGTCGGCGGGAATGAAGTGCCTCTACAAAGTATTGTTCTCACTTTTTGTGTCACCTCACATATCTGTAAGTTACAAATTCATTACATTACTACAGGATACAAAGTACAATATAAATATGTATTACTAGGAAACAGCCTTGGCTGCGCATGGGTTGCTGACCATAATATAAGCTTAAACATAAACCTAATCAAAGCTCCCAGCCAGCTTGAACTGGAAGATTTATGCTGCTAACTTCAACAGTGATATGTTGAATGCACTTATGGCGCAGGCGTTGAGACAGTCGCCTCAGCATTTTTTTTTTATAAAAGACTACGCCCGCATTACGGAAATTAATCCCTGTGTCGCGGGGTACTTTACAAAAATATAACAGACGGACACAAATTACATCCAGACACAGAAAAACTATACACACAAATAGTTGTCCAGCGCGGGATTCGAAACCGCGACACATAGCGGCGAGGCGACTGTTTTAGCTGCTGCGCCACACGTGCAGTCAGCCACTTGGTGTCCCAGGTTCGATTCCCGTGCAGGACAACTATTTGAGTGACCCATACTTAGTTGTACTGAGTCTGGATGTACTTTGTGTTCGTCAATTAGATGTCCGTAAAGTGCCCCGCGACACAGGGATTCATTAAGCTAATGCGGGCGTTGACATTTTTGCTTCGTTTGCCCTTCGCGTAAAGCTAAGCATTAAATAATCCTTGGCATGCAAAAAAGTTACATTACTGAGTCTTTAACGTTTGAAGCTGTCAGGCCCAGCTGTCTTAATAGGACAAAATGGTATACAAGCCTTGACTCAAGACAGTTACTGATGAATGAAATGTAAAAGAGGGTCAGTTTTTAGGCAGTATTCGCGCTACTGTCGCTCTACGCGATGACGCTCATCCGTATTTGAATCGGGCACGCAGTGTTGACTATAAATATTACGTTAGATTATGCAGCCTATTACTGTCCCACTGCAGGTCAAGGGCCTCCTCAATTAGAGGGTACAGGCCATAGTCAATGCTGGCCTAGTGCGGGTGGCAGACTTCACATGCCATCAAGAACATTCTGGAGAACTCCCAGGCATGCAGGTTTCCACACTATGTTTTCCTTCACCATTTTAAGTTAGCCGTTAGCATAGTATTACTTTTGACTGCCTCTTTGGTGTGTGGGTTCAAATCCCAGATCAGGCCAAAAGTGATTTTGGGAATTTTCTGTAAAAAAAAGAAAAATTTCTCAGCATCAGCCCGAAGTCTGGGAGTTGGCGGTATTATACCCCAGTTGCTCGGTGAGCACGTAAAGCCGTCGATCCTGTACGTGACCTCTTTCCGGTCGTGTAAATCGGCGTCCCATCAGATCATGAGAGTGATGGAATAGAAAGTGCTCCTGTGTTTGCGCTCACACTTGTGCACTATAATATGTCCCGCGCGGATGGCTAATCTCTATTGAGTTTGGCCGCCGTAACTGAAATTCGGCTAGGCGGACATTATTCTTATTACTTCCACATATTTTATACTCACTGAGACAATGAACCAAGAGTCTGAAGCTCCTTTAGAATGTGTGCTGGCATCACATATAGGCATCCACACGCCGCTTGCCACGTCATATAGTCGTAACACACCAGTATTGTCGTACGCACACGGTGATCCAACATCCGTAGTCCCAAGCCAAGCCAATTTAGAGCTTGGAGTGAGAGGCACAGGTACTGTTTTGCTTCGTACTTGACGACCTGTATTGGTATAAGGATTTTTTAGAGAGAATAATGTAGGAACTTTCTCTTTAAACTGGCTAATATGCTCCACAAATGAGGGGAAATAAGTGCCAGGTGAGATGAAAGATGATTTCCCCTTAGTAAACTAGCTTAGGACAGAAAACTTCCTCCATGTGGTGTGAAAAACACGTTTTCAGTTAAAACAAAACGCAGTACCCGAATGTAGTTGACGCTTGGGCTAGTTATCAGCCTTATATTTTAAGCACGCAGGACCTCATAGTAACTTTGCGTTTCTATATTCCACAATACGTACTTGACTGAAGATTGTATCTCTCTCACACTCATTTATTTAACAGAAATGATGACTTAGTTACAATTTAACAAACAGCCGGCTAACACAGTAATATTGCTGTGTTAGCTGGCGTAACTTTCGTGAAGGTGGTAAGATATTGACGGCCTGTATATCATCGTATCAGCCGAAGGTTTTGGCCGTTTTGCACTACCCGTATCCAAACTCACAAGATCATAAGGATGTAAGGAGCATTCCCACGAAAACGTCTTCCGTTTCGTGGTCGCCAATCAAGAACCTTTCTGTCGCTAGGGCCTGTATATACAGTACATAAATTTCTTATCACCCCTCACAAAAGTTATTGCATTTCTCTCTTTATGCTTAGCGTTCTGTCTGTCCGTAACCCTACGTATAGGTACGGGGCAATAGGACAACGTAACGAAAACGAATAACATAGACAAATCAAAAAATTTGGTTAGTTAGTCAAGAACAAAATAAAGGTTTTTTTACCGCTTCAGCTCAAAAAAGTATGAATTAGTTTCTACTGCATAGTGGTACAACCGTAAGTCAGAGGGAACAAACACCTCTCTCCCGTGCTAGGAATTAACCTGTGTTACGAGAATATGAGAAATGCTTGGACATACATACATACATACATAGACTCACACCTGTTTCCCAGAGGGGTAGGCAGAGACAACGCACTTCCATTTGTCACGATCCTTGCATACCTCTTTCTTGGACATACTCGTAGCATATACAATAGTCCTGGTATCAGTACTAGTTAAGTGTCATTACTCATTATGGTATTAAAAAAACAACAAACACAACTAAACAATTACCATTTAATGCTATAATGTCCATAGCTAAATGCTGGTCTGATATTCCAGGGTCAGTACTGTGGTACACCGCTAGTATTGTTGTGTTGAATCCTGCTAGCGCTACGACAGGACCTGACAACGATATCACCTGCAAAAATAAATGATCGTTATAGATTTTAAAATCCAATAGTAATGTCCACCAAGAAGTACGGCGAATTTACACTGCAAATTTTAAACAACCTGTTTTCGCATAATGTACACACGGCTACATATCAAGCTATACATTTCTAATATAAGATGACCTCTCACTGTATGGAAATTCTATACAACGCGGGTCAGCTTATACTGGAAATGTATAGCTTGATATGTAGCAGTGTGTACACGGAAGTGACTTGCGAAAGCTTATAGATAGGGGACCTTGGAATGCGAATATGCCGTTTGGCGTCAAGATCTAAGACAACTGCTGCGTCTGCCTCACCACTAAGGTTGACCACTTTTCTTACTAGAAATCTATACTAATATTATAAAGAGGTAACGTTTGTGACGTTGTAAGGGGTAATCTATGGATCTACTGAACCGATTTTGTAAATTATTTCACCAATAGAAAGCTACGTTACGTTACACTCCACAATTGTTATAGGCTATGATTCATCATGATTTTGATTTATCCCGAAGTATTACACGGGACAAACGATTCGAAACCGGAAGGGACAAAAATATTTATAACGAGGAACGAAGTCCGCGGGCACTGCAAGTAAAGTATATTCAGGTATATGAAGAATATTAAACAGTATTATATAACTTACTAATTCACAATCATAGTGGCTGCGCTGCACTGAGCAGTGAACGCCCTCTGACTAAATAAATGTAAACAGTATTTTGTATACTTTATTTTTCTTCAACAATAAAAAGTATAATTTTGTGAAAAACATAATACTGTTCTAAACAGTATAGTTGGCAACCCTACTCACCACTGCTACGCGCAATAACACTTCTGTGTCCGGTAGTCACACGCTCAATTCCTTACCGCTGTCTTCTAGTGAGAAGACTTACCTGTCTCTGATAGCCCATGGGTGTGAACCTAAAGTTAGTCGCAAAGCCTACGTCGCTACTTATTGCCGTCTCTTCTGTTTTCGGTAGCGACATACTCCATTCGTTGAAACATACTCCGGTAGAAACATACTCTATTCGTTGTTGCTGCCTATTAGTAGTTAGATATATCTGTCTCTGTGTGCCCATGGGCGTGAACAGTCGCAGCAGCCTCGCGTTAGTAGCGCAAGCCACGACGCCGCTGGCCGCCGTCACGCATAATATCTCTTCGGTGTTCGGTAGCGACACATTCCTCGTTGCTGCCTATTAGTAGTTATATATACCTGTCTCTGTGTGCCCATGGGCGTGAACAGTCGCAGCAGCCTCGCGTTAGTAGCGCAAGCCACGACGCCGCTGGCCGCCGTCACGCATAATATCTCTTCGGTGTTCGGTAGCGACACATTCCTCGTTGCTGCCTATTAGTAGTTATATATACCTGTCTCTGTGTGCCCATGGGCGTGAACAGTCGCAGCAGCCTCGCGTTAGTAGCGCAAGCCACGACGCCGCTTGCCGCTGTCACGCATAATATCTCTTCGGTGTCCGGTAGTGACACGCTCCACTCCTTACTGCTGCCCACTAGTGAGATGCACACCAGTTTGCTGGAAGAAAAATGATGCATGGTTTGTTTATTTTATACAATATAATAAAATGATAAACAAATTAACACTCAGTGTGCCTCTTAAAATTTGCTCACTTACTTACATCGGACAAAGGGCGTGAGCGCAGCGCGCTGGTTATTATTCACCTCTACCTACACAACTAAATTTTTTGCCAATTGTTATAAATTTATATTATGCGCAGTGTGAACTTTTTAATTATGTTATAATTATAGTTTAATTGTGTACAAATATTTTGTTTCTCCTCGAAGTGATTGTAAATCTTTGAGAAACCAAGAAATTCCAACCGTTACTAGTTCCTAGTTCAGCGCGGCGATTATGGCATATCCCTCCAAATGATGGACATAACTCCATTATGGAAATCTTTTGGGAAGGCCTTTGTCAAGCAGTGAACGTCATTGAGATTTTTGTAGAATATATCTATAGCTAGTACAGCCTCGCTTCCTCGCTGTTACTTCCCTTTTGGCAATATTTTTAGATATTTATAAAAAGGCGCTAGAATCTCAAAGAATAAAGAATTTGTAATTAATAGCCGCAAAACTAGGATATAATTTAAGTGAATTGGATTAATTCCAATAATCAGCTTAGGAAACTGTATGGTGAAAATCTTTTGAGTTGTTTTCGAGCTCACAGAAGTCAGTTACAGGGTTACATTCATAATAATACTTTAATGTCTATGGATAGACATGCTCTAGCAAAAAGAAATCAGGGGTGACCCAGAACTTAACAGACAGATAATCTATGGAAATGTCGACTTATACAAAAAGTAAGGGAAGGGAACGAGTGTACGGCTTGTTTATGGTCAGCGTCTTTGTAAGCTTGCTATATCCGGGATATCACTTACGTGCTACTGACCCGAATACAATGATATTCTCACCTGGGTGTCTCACAAGCAAGAGCAACGACAGTTGAAGAAAGACTCGCCATAGTGTGGTTCAAATAGTTGTTCAGATGTATGCCATGGTGGAGGTTTGTGTCGTGGAACTCCACGTCTATGGTCGACTCGCCATTCTCTACCGTGTGGCAACGGACTATACCTATGTCGTTCCAACACATGTATCTGAAAATAATAATTAATACAAGCTTAGACAACACTCGAACAGATGCTGAAAGTCTTGTCTTAAAAATGATGCCCTTGTATCCGTCAATTATGTTTGTAAAGTACCCCGCGACCCAGGGATGAATTTCCCTAGTGCGGGCGCTGTCTAAAAAATATATACCTCTATATTTTTAATAATGTCAACCTTAATTTGTGATATAAGACAGACTTGGCCTGTAAGCTTAACTTAAATTTCTGTTAGGTAGTCAAAAATGTTTATAGCGTAATTTTATTTTAAACGTCGCGTATGTTTTAGAATCCTCTTGTTGCGTGGGTCTTTACAAAGCATGAGATCTTCAGACTCGAACATTTAGATTTGTAACAGTGCTCACTATACAAATGCGTCAAACAACAAATCGACGCAAGCACAATGCAAGACCCCTGCGCCAACCATCAAGAATTAGCAATACCTGAAGTAATAATAACCTTAAGTGGCCTGATTGCGCAAGTTGCGCAGTGATTAAGGGAGCCGCCTCGTCGCTACTTTGACGCCTTCTTATTTCGGATTCGATTAACAAATAGTTGTCGGACATGTTGTACGGACATGACAACTATTTGTGTTATCTACTTACTTTTAATCATCATAACTGACTGGCTTCTGAGGCTGAGTGCGCTTTGAGTACATGAATTTCATGTTTGTAAAGTTCCACGCAACACGGTTTATTTCCTTGGTGTGGGCGTTATCTCTATACAAAAAAGTTCTCAGGTGTACGAGTCATAATATTTGGAGTGACTCCGTCCTCCTAGTCCTCATAGTCCTAGTATCTTTTGCAATCCAATAATATATCGCACCTATGTTCTAGATTAAAAGGGCGGCTAGGGGAGAACACGGCGGTGCGGAGTTGTCGTGATTCCGGGTACAACTTTGTAAGTATCTTAGCTGTGCCATAATATACCTATGTATGTATTGACAAAAAGTTGCAGCAGACGGCTTGCATGGCGGTACAGTGGGCGACGTAGGAGCGTCGTGAGGCAGAGTGCTACTCCTGGTCTGCAGGTTAGATGCAATAATATCTCTCACCTATGTTCTAGATGTGAAGGCGTGGCAGAAGGCTGGAAAGGCGGTTGAGGCGGAACAGTAGTTGGCGCGGTCTCGTGTCGTGAGACCGGGCGCGACTCGTCTCTATCAGTAGCTATACCTAGAGTGTCATTCTTTATCTTCTCTAGAGATATTGCGTTCTCATCGTCGCTTGCATAGTTCTCTATTAGATTATCGAGGTCATTTTCTGGAAAAGTATATACAAAAATGTCCGTTATTATTTATAAAACATAGCTAAGTCTATCGCATAAAAATATTTATGTAGGTAAATATACACAATATAGCCAATACCAATCCATCCAAAATCAATAAAAATTCTTAAGCTTCAACAGGCCTTTTAGAGCACTTGATCCATCCATAAATCAGACAATAATAGATAGGCACAACAAAGATACATGTTACACTAGTTAAATTAGCATCAATCTTGGCTGATCTTTAGCAGAAAATTGGAAAATATCTTAATAATCAAGAGTTCTATTTCTGGTTGGATAACAAGTCTTAAAAGTCTTTCTTGCAATTATATTTCCAAAGAAGCCCACTACTCAGGAAGTTGCTGGTGCTCCATATTACTGTATCATGCACCTGAGAGCAGTGTCATAATCAGTCGCACGTATTTTTTAAAATTCATCTACTTCAGATGTTCAGGAGACTGCTAAGGTAATAAAAAATCCACCTATAATCTATTCACACACTCTTGCCCTATAATATGACAACATGAGATATTATTTTAGGTTCAAAAAGAAAAATTAATATTACCATCATCTCTTTCCACCATTTCAACATCTTCAGTATTTTCTTCGGCACCAAACTTGGCACTTTCTTTCCCGTAACAGTTTACTAACATTCCAAGCTGGCCAGCAACATCACAATATGCCAGCACTCCATTACCTGTTATGTTTAAATACTATATAAGAAATATGTATTTATTTAGGACAGGATGATGATACATACACAGTAGACACAGTAGTATGTCAGCCAAAGTATTTATGTTCACTGCTGGACAATAGTCTCCCCAAAGAATGGGGGGATATGCCATAATCGCCACGCTTGGCGGGTTGGCGATCGCAGTTTGATGGTTATAGTTCACAGAAAAATGCTGCTGCCTGTTCTCTGGTAGGTATACCCTCGGACGATTTCTACGTCCCCCACAAGATGAGATGGAGTGATGATATTCTATGCTATCTTTTGGTACTAAGTATTTAAGTTGAAATTTTAGTTTTGTAACTTTCTTTTAATATAAATCATTTTTAATCCTATAACAGTAGCTCACGAAATGAAAGCTGTTTGTTATAAATTACAGTGGTATTGGACCGGAAGATATTTCCCAGATGACACAGCAAATTATTCATCACTATTGCATCAAAAGACATAAAAAGTAAACTCAGATAATTCTGTAGCTTAGCCATTCCTAAAAAGGAAGGGGATGTCAATGGCAGATTGAGGAGACAAAACTGTGGCAGCCTTCCTAGTGCGAGAGAAGAACAAGAATAGAGAGAAAAGGGTTGTGATAGGTATTTAATTTTTTTAGTTCTCTATATACAGAATATCCTTTGCAGTTGGCAGAGTTGTTGCCCTCACTACAATATTAAAAAGTAAATATGTTACCTTTAGGGTTCCATGCCATAGCCGAGACATTATGTGAAGTGGGATGCTCTATAATCCCCATACAGGCACCATTCTCTATTTCCCATACAGCTATTTGCCCAGCCACTGTGTTACCAGCCAAGTATTGTCCACAAGGGGAGAACAGACACTGGGATATTGCACATTTTATCTGCAAAAAAAAACATATTCCATGACTGTCACAAACTCTGTGTGTAATTGATTAAAAACAAATACAACAGCTAGAGGTGACAATAATAAAAAACAGTAACCTTAGCAAAAAAAATAAAGCTTTTAAAAAAGTGCTTGTAAATAGTCAGAACTAGTTTGTAGTAATATATTGAAGTATACATAAATATTATCTTTTCACTCTTATATCTTTTTCTTGTCTCTGTCCAACTTAACAGGTGCATGGAGTCCTTGCTTTGCCTTTATGCAACTTAACAGATAAGTTTCATGGGGACAAAGTAACATCATGGTTGCACAAAGGTAAGGTACTATTACTGACATGGAGCTGTGGCTTTTGGTTATCTTTGGTATTGATGCTATCACTTACATAAAGGATTAATCATGTCAAAAGATGTTATTATCAGGTTTTCAAGTGGATTTATCACAGAAGATGTTATAGTAGGAAATACTAAATAAAAGATAAAGGTAAATACTAGTATGAGAATAGAATAGAAAACCTTTTTCCAATTTGGGGAAAGTAGTTTCAAGTGCATTTATGTCATTAAAATTTGTATGTGAATGATTTATGTGGAACCCTCAATATTTTCCCTATGGTAATAATGTATGGCTGCCCTGGTACCTCTTTGAGAACTAATTCTCAAGAGAATTAAGTCAATTAGGTTTCTAACTTCTTATACTGTATGTATGGAACAATCAACAGGACTAAAGAAACTGAGGATAGCCAACAGATGATACTCTTGATTAAGACCATTATTTTTTCTGGCATATGAGGCCAACTATGAGAATTATATGACTAGACTATAGATATTATGTAATATACTACTATCATATACCATGCTGCTTCAGCTGAAAATGCCAATATTTAAAACTTACTTTAGATTAATAGAAGTGCAATCATACAAACCGAACTGTGGGTAAAAGTCATTCTTTGCCCCCAACTCTCGCAGTCTAGCAGAATAATCTCCCGATTACTGGGGTAAATTAGGTACTTCCCTTCAGTTGGCTCAAAATCCATTCTACCTGAAAATATATGTTTATTTCTATAGGACTATAATTAATAATAACATTATTTGATTTTTGATAATTAAATACGTATTGAAAAATAAACTTCTAACATATTTGAAAATATGTTAAAAAGTTATCTATAATATTGCTTATATACCAAATAATTTTGTTTTGTTATTTACATCCTAACTGGCATAGGATACTGGAATACAGCCAGCAAGTTAACAGACAAGTCTCAGCTCTTATCAACCAGTCAAGGCAGTGTGAAACAAGTAGCAAGAAGACAGTCTTAACAAATGTGCCACACATGTAATCACTATTTTACAAGTATTTTTATTTATTCACATATCTGATTTGAACAGACAGAATGTGACAACAATCTATGTATTTTATATCTATGGGCCAGATAGTAACCATACCTGCCAATAAGAAAGTCAGAACATTAATAAAATTAAAATCATACTTACACAACACTTTAGCAGCAAAGAATGTGTTAATCTTAGGCACACATGATATTTCCTTCACTATTTTCTGTGTATCTATATCCCATATCCTCAACATGCCATCTCCACAAGCTGTTGCTGCATACTTCATTCTAGGACAAATGGCAATACTTAAAACTGGACCCTTGTGTTCTGCCATCACAAATAATGGTGCTCCACCTTCGAGGTTACAAATTTTAGCTTCCATATTCTCTGATGAACACCCCAAAGCCTGTCAAAGCAATCATATGTCAGCAAGAACCTTAATATAATTTAATAGTTCTAAACCATTGTATGTACAAGATTGTCTGCCATCTATCAAGCAAAATACCTGATTATATTCTAATAATTTGTTGTTTTCACACTTCAAAAAAAATTCAGAGTCTACTTATGGCCATAGTCTTGTTAGAGACTGAAAGATAACAGAGACTTAATAATTTGGTTCTGTTAACACTCTTTAACAATGGGACTCTAAACAAAAACACACTCACCTCAATCTTACTTGTAGTTTTGATTTGTGTGACCTGTGCTGTGAATCTAGTAACAATACCATCTTTGTCAAATGCTGGATAGGTGTAGGCTTGGACAGCATGGTTGTCAGTAGCCACATACAGTCTCTTCTCTTTATAACACACAGCAAGTGCACTTTCTCCAACACAGTGAGAATTTGGATCATCATCTTCTATGTCCAACCATATCCTTACATCCCCATCATTTCCACAAGTTATTATCTGCCTGAATCAGATCAAACATTATAAATTTCAATGCTGAAAGATAAGGTAAGAAAACTCTTTGTTTCACACAGTTAAATTACAAGAACCAAGGATGACAATATGTTATCCTCGGTTCTAGTAATTCAACTGTTCATCACAGAATTGATAAGCAGCTTTATTGCTATATGTGATATCTTCCAGACCCCATAGGAACAATGTAACCAAAGATGGGGCAGATGTCAGTGTACACTATTTATCTAATAGTACACACTGGTACCATTACTAAAACGATAAGTTTAATTTATACTAAATACATACATACATAGAATATACGAGTACAAGGGTATATACTTAAAGGTATTTTATCAATAACCAGAATACATGCATAAAAATCGACCGTATAACCACATTAAAGGCCAGTAAGTACAGATAAAATACAATTCTACTTACTGTCCATCTTCTGTAAAACAAATATCAGTGTGTCCTTCAGCATGAGCATACCTGAGCGGTTTGCTATCAATTTTCATAATGCACAATTGCTTTAATTCAAACAATTTAACTAAGACCTATGTAACAATTTAGACAACAATAAATAATAAATACAATGAAAATAACAACGAACATGCACACAACAACGTCAATAACAAAATTTGACAAGTTTCGCAAATTGGCGGGAAACTAAAGACGGCTGTCAGCTACAGATACACAAATAAAGAGCGTAAAGAATAGGAGCAAAAATATGCATTTATCAAAAATATGCAATTCACATCTGGTTTCTGAGAAAGATCAATTTGTTAGCTTATTCAAAAGTTAAATCTCAAAATTTAAAATATTCAAGTTTAATGTTACGGATTCATTCCTAATATTGCTGTATATCTAATGAAAATACTCAATGGAGTAAAACTGTATGTCACTGTCATCGTCACTTGAAGTATCGTCATGTGCAAATGTTCGAGATCCAACCACACTTTTTCTACGCTCAAAGTATTGTGTGCTTTAATTTGTCCACATACATACTCGCCGTAGAAGTCACTCGAAAGAAATTTATGAGTTATTTTAAAGTCTATTATTCAACCAACATTCAATAACAGGACTATTGTCTGAAATACATACATACATAGACTCACGCCTGTTTCCCAGAGGGGTAGGCAGAGACAACGGATTTTGTCTGAAATAAATGTAATTATATCTTGCAACTAAATATGGCTGTATTTATTGTTTACAACTTTATTTTTCTTAGACACACGGGTGATTATTGTTATAGGTTAATAGATTAACCTGTAACAATAATCACCCGTGTCTTGCAATAACAAAACAATGAAAGAAATTGCTGAATTTATCGGCAGATTATCATAAAAAGTAACATTGTATATCAATTGGTCTCATGGAATTCATTAATTATAATCTTCTTGAAAGGATTTTGTATTATAGGCATCGTTATTATGGGTATGTATTTGTTGAAGCAAAGAGGTTACTCTTTTAAATGTAATCTCAATGCATGCTAAGATTTAATGACGAACAATCGGAAGAAAAATATTGTTGACATATTTAACAATTGAATTTTTTCTTTCGAAAGACATCTTGAGAAAAATTGGCTTTTTCTATAATGTAATTCCGTGTAAATAATATATCTATTATTCCAGTGTGTATGTATTATTTGTTTTACCTGTACAAATATATTTATGCGTTTCTTTGCTGAAACTGTGGTTTTAATATAAACTCTGCAAGATACCTTAATGAAAGGTATTGTGTGTGTTGCTGGAGCTAGCAGCACGTAGAGAGACTTTCAAACAAAGACTACTATAGTATACTGGCTACTTTCAAACAGTATTGAATCTGCTCTCTGTTATTGTATCTTATATTACTACCAAACAGATACTTTGCATTCCTGCTATAAAATTATCGCGCGATAAAAAGTAGTGCGCTTGGCCTAAGACGATTAATGAACGTAAAAAAAATCTCGTCGTATCTCTTATTATATGCTATTATCACTCTTGTTTACAAACTTGTTCTACAGCATCAATTTTATCTTTGGTGTGCTGTGTTATAATTTTATTGAGATAAATAAAGTGATACTATACAGCGATAAGGCGATTATTTGCGAATACTTATTGTGTTCGAACTAGGCTTAACAACAAATATTAATTAGTCACTTTACTTTAATCTTTATTCGTAGGAGAGGACTGTATATAAATATTAAAACCACAGTGAAGAACGAGTTAGATTGAAGGAAAACTTCGAAGCGGCAACAGTAAGTAAACTTTTAAATTAATTATAACACGATTTTAGTAATAATATGAATGATAAGTGGTCAGTTTAGATAAGACCGGTGTCATTAAAAAACATACCTACTTACATTCTATCCAATGCTACCACACCACGTAAGTACACCTGTATAGTACCTACCTAGTCTTTGAAGTAGACTGTAGTGATGGTACACAAGGCCACAGCATAGTACTCTCCACTTTAGGAGTATCTCGACTGGGGATAAGTATCTATAAATAAATCTCAGTAGAGTCAAATTCACTCCACATTACATCTCTATGCTTAGGAGGGCGTGTTAAGTTCACAGTCCCTGTTGTAGCAATTAGGCAACAGTTAAGCCATGTCAGTAATTTACTGGTAGCTTGAACATTTTTGGCACTGAGGTAGGCATTGACCACTGATAAGCATGTACTGGGAAGTTAATGTCTTTTTCATGTTGATGTGTTGCATGTTATTCAGTTTCATAGGCAAATTAAACTTAGGTTACATGTATTATTTATGCTATACCTTGTATAAATAAATACAGGACTTTTTTTTGTGGTCCATATATGCTAAAGACTTATTATCTTACAATATTTATAAAACTAAAAAAATTAACATGCATCTTTTAACTGATTAAGTCTACTAGATTTTTTACACAAATTTTACATACATGTTGTTGAAATAGTGATTTGAGAGTTTTCATTAATTTTTATACACTAAGATGAGGATTTTCAATAAACCATTGTCCAAATATTGATTTGAGACATTTTGTTAATTTGCATGCCCTAAGATGATGAATTTTTAATAACTAGACATTAAATTGAGATTTTTTATTAGTTTACATACCCTAAGATGATGAATATTAATTATAAATATCACATTTAAATAACTTTAACAAAATGACCATCAATTTCATATTGATAAGTTTCCTTGGACAATATGGCCAGGACTCAGCTCAATTAAAAACGGATTGATAAATTGGTAAAAATTTTCCTACTATTTTGAAGATTAGATTAATGTTACAGCTACTGATTAATACAACATTCAATGGATCAATTTAATTGACTTATGTAATTATACTTGATTGAGAGAAGTTACAAAAAAAATAAAATAATCTAAAATAACATAAGTGCCTATTTGTAACTAGCTGTGCTTGTGACTTCATCTGCACATTTTGTAATGATTCTGTAAATTTTACATCAGATTATCTCCAATGTTTTGTCTCTTGTCATAAACTCATAAAACATTCACATAAACCTTACAAATGTACATACAAACTTTCATCCCCTGTTCCCTATTGTTATTTTAAAGCATTTGAGGGTAAAACTTTTACAAAGTTTGAATGTCATTATTATTTATATTAAATTTACAACCTACATAATAAGTTTCAAGCTTCTAGGTCTAAAAATGATGATACTTTAATACAACTTTTCATCCCCCCTTTCAACCCCTTATGACCCTTTTATCGCATTAAAAAGTAGCTTATGTCCTTTCTCAGGCTCTAGACTATCAGTATATTAAATTTCATTTCCATCAGTTCAGTTAGTTGTGGAATGAACTCTCTGTGATGGTTTTTCCAAGAGACTACAGTATGGGACCCTTCAAAAAGGGAGTTGTAAGGTTTCTAAAGGTTCGGCAACGCGCTAATGATGCCCCTGGTGTTGCAAGTTACATGCCTAAAATAAATATATGGGACATACTACACAGTGCCATCTAGCACACACTAAGCTTCTACTATGGATACTCGACAATGGACAGAATTGCCTGAAAACCCTTAGACCAATACAAATAGTGTTCAATATTAAATTTACTTAAAATTTACTCAAAATATTGAGTTAAAACATCTTCAAAGCTACTATGGCGGTTCGTTTATTGCAGAAGACAAAAACTATTCAGTTTAGAAAAAAAATATATTAACAACCTCAATATCATTTTTGAACACCTATCCATAGATACCCCACATGTATGGGTACGATGAAAAAAAATTTGGGTTTCAGTTCTATGTATGGGGAACCCCCAAAATTATTATTATTTTTCTATTTTTGTGTGAAAATCTTAATGCGGTTCACAGAATACATCTACTTACCAACTTTCAACAGTACAGCTCTTATAGTTTCGGAAAAAAGTGGCTGTGACTTACGGACGGACACACAGACAGACATGGCGAATCTATAAGGGTTCCGTTTTTTGCCATTTGGCTACGGAACCCAAATAAAAAAATAAATATAAAAGTCTGGTGCTAAGCCTTGCTCATTGGACTGATGTGTGCACTGTCTAGAACATAGAAGACAACAGTGTATAATTTTTTAAATTACCTACAGATGGGGAAAGTTCGTATTCATTGAAATACCAAAGTAGGTGTTAATTATTTGTAATTAGGTTCCAAATAAAGTGTTTTAAGTAGCATTAACAGTCATATAAAACCCTAGATTTAACATTTAATGTTTGATAAGATAATTAATCAAAATATTGTTACGCGCTTCATACATGTTAGATTATTACGAAAGCAATGAAAAAAAAAATTGTTGCTTTAATTACTGTTTTTAAACTGTGTTTATGTAATACATTGTGAGCTTGACAAGTACAAGTGTATGTAAATATCCAAGTGCTGAATAAATTTCATTTCATTATCATTATTTCAAAATGTAATTATTGTTGTTAATTGAGATATCTTAACTATGATTCGGCCCACGCGTTTAGCAGATAGTTAAGAATTTGTAAACAGGCCTGTTAAGTTGGTCTAGTGGTTAGTGTATCTGACTGCTAAGCCAGAGGTTGGGGGTTCCATTCCTACCCACGACAAATCTTTGTGTAATGAGCACGATTATTTGTTCTGTGTCTGTTTTATCAATAATATCTATGTATTTAGAAATATATATGTATGGTTTGATGTTCTGGGGCAACTCAACACATAAAGACTTGGCATTTAAAGCCCAAAAAAGGTGTGTTCGTTCTATAGTTAACATTCAGTCAACTGATTCATGCAAACCTCATTTTGTAAGCCTTAAGTTACTCACGCTACCATGCATGTATATCTTTGAATGTGCCATTTTCGCAAAGAATAATATAGAACTATATCAATTTAGCACTAGGGCTAGACATATGGAGAAAATGATACGTGTTCAACACAAGACGAGCCTATTTCATTTAAGTGTTTTCTATCTCATACCCGAGATTTACTACAAACTACCTAAGGCTATTAGAAATTTAACAAACTTTAATGATTTTAAGAGGACATTATATAAATATTTAATTGAAAAATGTTACTATAATATTCATGATTTCTTGAATGAAAATAATAGTTAATTTTTATGTCGCAATAATAATGAATCATAATGCCTATAATGTATAATTTGATTTGGTCTATGTGCAATTAATCTAATGTTATTATTTATTGTTAAAAATAAAGGATTTTCCTAGTATATTATTATATAAGAAAAATATTGTATGCCAATTTGGCGGAACATGGCTGAACAATGTACTAATGTAACACCTCCTATACCTGTGTACACAATAAAATATATTTGTATTTGTTTATTAGTTGTTTGGTTGCCATAGTACAGGCCCTGCCTAGTTTGGGATCAGATGGCACTGATGGCAGTGTGAGATTTTACTATGGAAACCAGATAACTGATACACTACATAGGTATAGTACTTTCCTTTTGTAAATACATACTAAAAAAGATAATTGCTTATTACAAAAAAGATAATGCCCACACTAGTGAATATATTTGTCGCAGGCGACTTTAATAAATCAAGCAATTAACGTAAGCGAATAAGCATATGGGTCACACAAGTAGTTGTCTTGCACGAGGATACACGTGTACTCAATTAATAGGTATCGCCGCAGAAGTGTTTAGGTTGTTTCAACCCCTCTTGAGTTATTCTATATTGTAGGCATATAAAATGTTATGTATATAGACACCATTATCTTCAAAGAAACGATACAATGTAAGTAACTTTTTCGTTTGTTTTGTTCTTTTCGAGTCCACAGAAGGGCCGAATTTTGGCACCATAAGTTGATACGATCCATTTTTGCCATTTTGCGGCAGAAAGTAAGTAATACCTCCACAGATGTAGGCTACCGGTCTACATTTTTCCTAGTATGTTCGATGCTTTATGCGTATGTTATTACAGATGACATTACGGTGGGGTATCGTTACCGCTGGTAAGATTGCCAATGACTTCGTTAATGCCTTCAACTCCTACCCGGAAATAGGTGACCAGGCAATAGTTGCCGTGGCTGCCAGGGATAAGACCAGGGCAGCTGAATTTGCAAAACTACATAATATTCCAAAAGTGTTTGATTCTTATCAAGCATTGGCTACTAGCAGTGATATTGGTATGTTATATTTTATTTTATTTTTCGATTTGAGCGTATGGCTATAAATAATTGAACTATCCTATTATGCAATGGAATAATTGTATTAAATTATTGAACCTATATGGATATTAAGGAGAGTCCTTACTTATGTTTTAGATATCGCGTACATTGGATCTCTCCACCCTGAACACTATGAACTGTCTATGCTTTTCCTAGAAAATGGAAAACATATATTATGCGAGAAACCGTTTTGTCTTAACGCTAAGCAAGCAGCAAGTGTGCTCAAGCTCGCTAAAAAGAAGAACTTATTTGCCATGGAGGCCATATGGACTCGACACTCTCCTGCATATATGGATTTAGATAAAGAACTTGCCTCTGGAAGTTTGGGTGAAATCGAGTTTGTTCAAGCTGACTTTGGTATATATAGCGAAGGGGAGAAAGCAATGTAAGTGTAAGATTGGTTGCTCTTTTCCTCATCTAATTGTACAGACGCCAGCACATCCAGCTACCCCAAACTGTATTTTTGTATAGATTTTCAACTTTATCACATAAGCATAAGGTTCACTTTCAATCGGGGAAATTTGACAGATCGGGACAGCTTGATGTGCTGGCGTCTAGTCTGTACTATTGTCTGTCCTGAAAATTTACCAAGGCATCCAACAATCTGTTTTGTTTTAAATGTTATTAACACCTATTATATAACTTTATATATCTGTGACAATGTAGAAGATAGTGTAAAATGTCTGCCACTGCGCGACATTTTTCAATTTCATAGGTACCATTAATTTGCTGTTATAGACATTTGACAGTGTTTGTCTTAGGTTGTCCCCTGTGCTTTGGAATCAAGTATTGTACTCTTTTGCGAGTTGCGTAGGTACTTTATACAAACCTAGTCGCTACGCGAAATAGCATTTTTTTTAGTTTATTGGATGTTTTAGCTTTATTACTATTAAATCAATATTTTTTTTAATTTTCTACTTTTTAATATTAATTATCTGCATTCTTTCCATATCAACGATAAGAACGAGATGCTTTCATGAATATTGGTAAATCCGTTCAAGCCACAGCTCATTGTCTAGTTGCTAATATTACTAAAGTATATTGAAAGAAAATTATGAGCAGTTAGGTCGTATGGTTTAGGGCCTATGCACACCACGTTTTGTAAACGCGCCGTCGACGCGCCTTTTTGAAACGCGCGTCTACGGCGCGCTTTTATCCACCGAGCAGTTTGGTGTTTGTTTGAATCGATGCTAACGCGCGTGTGTATCGCTACAAACGCGCGCAACGGCGCGCTTAAAAAACGTGGTGTGCATAGGCTCTTAGCCTTAAAGTGTAGTCCGCTTCTTAAATAAATAAAAGCTGATTTCCTACTTGTGTTCGTCTTCTACGTCATTATTTTGGTCGCATATTGAATTTAATACATATATTTGTTCCTAAAAAGGAGGTAGCCCTAGTTAGCAATGTATTAACAGCTTCCAAATAAAACATTTACTGTTCAATTGCTACAAGTGTTGTTCAAGGATGTAATACCTTTCAGTACAAAATCGCTTGGAGGAAGTGCTGTTCTCGACGTGGGCGTTTATTGTTTGCAATTAGCACTATTTGTGTTCAAAGAAGAGCCAAAGAAAGTGACAGCTATCGGAAACTTGTACGATACGGGTGTAGATGAAACTGAGACCATTATCATGGATTATGGAAATGGAAGGCGCGCAGTCTTTAATACGCACACCAAACTTGAAATGTGGAATAAGGCCACTATTTACGGAACCAAGGGCCATATTACGGTGAGTAATAAAGTGCTTTTTAATCTTTCCTTATTCTTATGTTAATTTTAACACTTGTAGCTGCCTCATTAGTCTAGTGGCGTGTTCACCCGCAGTTAATGAAGTCCTGGGTTCAAATCCCGGGTCGGGCCAAAAAGTTATATTGAGATTTTTCAGTAAAGAAAATTACTCAGTATCAGCCTGAAGTCTGGGAGTTGGCGGTATTATACCCCCGTGCCTCTTTCCGGTCGTGACGCGTGTTGTATCATCGGATCATGAGAATGATGGAATTGAATGTGCCCCACTCTACCCGCAAGTAATTTTATTAAATATGTATTACGAAAAGTGATCTCCTTTCTAATAAACATTTTTCCTTCAGAAATCAATATTCGTTCATTTGAAAGTGAAGCTAATATACCTAGTGTACCTACTTGTAGTAGTAATTTTTAGTTAGTGAATTAGGAAGATGCCATAACTGCTGGCCTGTACATGCGGTCAATTGTAAAAAAAGATAGACCGAGCATGATAGTTTAGCAGTAACGTGTTGATCTGCAGGTGATAATTGGGGTCAAATCACGGGTCATGTTAAAATGTTTTATAGGGGCTTTTCTGTTGTTAGCACTCTGAAGCCTCGGTCTTCTTCGAGGCGCTCTGAGAATAGAAAGTGAAAAGTTTTCACTAAAGATTTGGGTATACAGAATCGTCCAGGAGCAGTAAAGACGCCAGACAGTGATATATAAAGACGCCAGACTGATGAATACTAATACTTAACTGTTTTGTTTTATAGTTTGAAGCTCCGTTTCACTTCCCCCATAAAGTGATTCTTTCGGATGGATCAGTGAAAGATTACCCTCTACACAGCTCGAATCTGCCATACAACTTCGTCAACAGCCCTGGGCTCGTTTACCAGGCCCTTGAAGCCGCGAGGTGCATCAAAGCAGGTATAACTGTTGTTCATACATACTTATTTTCGTATCCCTTACAACCCGCTAAGGCAGTAATTTCTAAAAGCTATGTCCGTCTCCTGGTGTCAAACTATCTCCGTGTTAAATTTCATGAAAATTGGTGTAGCAATTTAGACGTCAAAGCCGAGCGTGAGGTTGGCAGACACATAGACTCTCGCATTAATAATATTAGTAGATATATATGGATAGTCAGCTTATAAGCACACGGCTTGTGTGATGAATACTTTGCTATTACTTTTGCAATACTTGGGACATTGTTAAAGTCAGTGCAGCTACTCTGCCGTGCAATCACTTACTTGCCGTAACGGAAAATCATATATCAAGGTAAATGTAACTTTGTTACCGTGGTATGGTATAGAGTAGAATCTACTATGCCAATTTTTACTTTATTACTGCGTTGGCTTATGCACGGCAGAAACTTATAAACGCCGGAACACTGTACAATTGGCGGCATCAACCCAGATTTAATTATATATGTGAGATTAGCAGCTGGCCTGGCCAACAAAAAATCCTTACCATCAAACTGTCATGACTTTTTTAACAAAACCTAGATGATTGGTGTCAGGTCGCAATTCATCGGTCTACAGATTGTTTTGCGGATAATGTGGTCTAGAACACCATATTCTCAGCCCTTCATCTTCGCTCTAAAACCAATAGGTTACGGTGTAGACCCCAGCGCTTTGTCTTTAACATTGCAGCTTCGATTTCTCATTCGTACGCCTAGGCTGTGAAATTCTCTTATGGACTATGTTTCCAGATACCTACAACATAAGTTTATTCAAGACCAGAGTGAACAGGCATCTTATGGGTATACGTGGTACAGCATATTCTACATCTCAGCTTGCCAACGTGGGAATGTGGTCAAGCGCAAACCAATTATTATTAAAAACAAATATAACCCACTCTCTTCCAGCGTGCAATGCGGAAGATATGTATTCTATCCCATGCTGAAATGGGATGGTTACCCAATTAAAAATATAATCGGTTATCATCGCTTAGTGTTATGAGGTACCCTTGGATAAGTGTTGTCAATACATATCCAAGGTTACCTCATCATATATTGCATGATTTTACCCCACACCTGACACCATATTTAAAGGTGTTGGATAAAATCATGTAATATACAATGCAAATATATTTATTTTTCAATGGTAGAAATATAAGTTCCAAATTTATATCTCGAGGTTCTAACGTCAGCCCAGTGTTGCAACACATACTCAAGGTTGCCTCATAACACTTGGGATATTTATGATTAATAGTCGTTCTTATTTTTGTTACCAGGACTGATCGAGTCGCCCCGCCTGCCTCACAGCGAAACTCTTCTGATAGCAAAACTTGAAGATACCGTCAGGGAGCAACTCGGAGTACATTACGATGTCGACGATAAGGAGTATCCTTGAATTTTAACATTAATATTATTTATTGAAAACGCAGTTCTCATGTACAAAATAGAGTCTATTGTAGAATTTAAGAATGTTAATTGCAACGAAGTGATGTTATGACGTTGTGCCTTAATATGAGAATACAAATATTGTTACGTTTTTAATGCTATTGTTTTTTTTTTATTATATTGGGCCCCTAAAAAGTTTACTAATCCATATAAAAATATGATATACATGTGTACCTAATAATTATTGACTCTGCGTCCACAAGCTAACTATATACTTTAGTCTAACCTGTGAACACCCGGGACAAATATTTGTGTACAGACGCCAGCATATCAATCTGTCAAATTTCCCCAATTGAAAGTGAACCCTAAGCTTATGTGATAAAGTTGAAAATCTACAAAAGAAATTTGACAGATTGGGGCAGCTGGATTTGCTGGCGTCTGTACATAAACAGTTCTGTTTGTCCTGAGTGTGGGTGTAATTATCTTATATAAGTAGGTATTTACAAAAGAAAACTAGTATACCTATGCAATATATCAGTTATCAGGTTTCCGTAGTAGTACAAGCTGCTCAGTATGGGCTCAGCCCAAACCGTGTGCCCTGCCGTGTGTGAATAATGTCCCAGAGGATATTATTATTATTAAATTGCGATATCCGATACGATGTTGAGCGTACTTGTTTAGATTGCCAAATAAATTGCAGTAATGCCAATAATCAACTGTACAAACTTGGATACATAACACGGACTAATAGCAGCTCGTCTAACTTATAGATTTAATTTTAGGATAGTTAAATTATTACGCTGTGTGGTTAACGGCAAAGGATATCACCACCCCATCTCATGCCGTGCGGGCGTAGAAGTCATCCCGAGGGAATATCTCCCAGAGAACGGGTAGCAGCGTCTCTCTGTGTACAATGATGATCATACTCTGATCGGCAATTGCATAAGACATCATTTGGCTGACATGATGATGATTATAAATAATGAGGTGGACTACAAAACAACTGCCTATGTAATAAAAACACTTTCAATAGGTATAACCCGTCAGTCGATGGACTAGGCTGTTAGTTAGGCCCTGAAATTTGAGTTTATATGGAATGGAATGGAATAATAATAATATCTGGGGACAATGTCACACAGATCATCCTAGCCCCAAACTAAGCAAAGCTTGTACTATGGGTACCAGGTGACGATATACATACTTATATATATAGATAAATACTTATTTATATACATAGAAAACATCCATGACTCAGAAACAAATATTCGTGCTCATCAAACAAATATTTGCACTTACCGGGATTCAAACCCAGGACCACCAGCTTCGTAGGCAGGAGCACTACCAACTAGGCTACGGTGAACCTCATGTAAGAACAGAACTGTTCCAGCTCTGTGGTCAGTCACAGTTTTTAGCGAACGTTGCCTCTTCGGATGATCATCACATTCAATTGCTTTCAATGTTTGTTCAAGGATCGGCAAATGCTTCCAACTGAATGCCGGAGTCTTAGCCCTCCCTACTAACGGGCTAATATTATTACCACCGTTCGGCATATCCACCAATGCGACGTGGCGTTGACTGTATCTAGCTGCCTCCAAAAACGGTGGCCAATTTTAGCCATCGCATCGTATCGTTTAAACGCCAGATAGAAGAAAGAAAAAATGTAGTTCTCGTTAAATTACTATTTCTCTACAGCTCAAAGATGCCTCTGCCTCTGCCTGATGAGAAAAATTAAATTAACTCATTTTTAATTATTTTGTTTAGTTATGTGTACTTACATTTTATTTGAATAGATTATGGATATCGTTATATGGATTAGGTCACGTAATTACGATATTCGTATTAGGTACGATTAAACCGCGGGTGGCTCCTGTAATCAAAAGATAACGCAGTCAAATCGAGGAACCTTATGTTTTAAATTATAAGGTTTAAAAAATCTCTCAGTTACCATTCGATAGCAAGAGTCGATAACGTTTAATAGGCAATTTGATTAAAGTTAAGACAGCATTCGTCATTGATTCTATAGGCTGCATTCACTATCTATCAGACAGTTAAGTAGGTTACTTATCAGCTCGAGTGTGCAATTCATATTCTCCTCAGTAAATATTTGAGATAACTAACTTAGCGTTAGTTGTTACTGGTACCAAAGATAAAGAAATTGATCGATGTTTGAACGTTGTTTTTAGCTCCCAGTTCCCGTCTGCTATTCATATTTTCTTAGCGCATATCCTAGCTAGATCAAGTGAGTTAGCGTTAGAGCATTATATATATTATAACAGAAGGTATAGGAAGTGATTCCTCGCTTGATCACTTATCTAATAACCCTAGCCACGAGTCACGAGCCCATAGGTATCTAGCTAAGTTTTCGAACTAAGTAACCCGCGCCAGAGGGCGACCCCTTTGGGTTTCAAACCATGCATGGCTTAGAGCAATTACTGACGTGGAATTTCATCGATAAGAATGCAAAGTAACGGATTAGATTTGTCCTAGTCTATGGCATTTATACATCCAGCCTAATTCTGCCCTGTGCCTAACTTCACAGTTAAGGAGACGTTTAACCAGTTTGATTATAGTCTCATCTCTTCAACTACGAAGTTAAGCACAACGCTAAGATGAGTTTATTTTAGAAATACGTACGAACCCATGACTACTAACTTATGATACGCATATTATATTTAGCATTGTTTCGCATACTCTGCGAGCCTACTTACTCGTGTTATGTAAACGTACTAGTGAATCACACAACTAGTATTTATCAAACGTTCATCCGGTGCAAACGTATTTAAGGTAACTTTTGAAATATTTTTTTCATAATATTTTCTTTAAAACGACTGGATGTGTTTTGCTTTCCGAACGTGTTTCACGCAGATGACGGAGGTTGATCCGTTGATTTTCTTGCTATAGATAGTATAGTCAATATTGTTTTATTATTTTATCTATGCCTTTTTAAGATTATAAATGTAAATGTCATTAACCGATTTCAAAAGGAATTAGGTTTTCAATTCAAAGCGCATTTTTTTACTCGTGTATCTAAGCGATTTTATTGAATGGTAATACAGAACTTTAATTTCTAGTTAAAATAAAATACTTTGTCCTTATTTATCCCAGGTATTATTTACTGTCCTCCCATCTGTCGTCCGCACTTACCCCCCGACACCCTATTATAATGTTGTGCTGAAATATGGTCGTTTACAAATTGTTAAGGGGTCTTTTTGACACCTTGACCCTGACAGCGTATATATTATCAATGCCTTTAGTAGTTAACGTGACGACGAATAATACTAAAGTAACATACACCGTGACGCGACGTTGTGACCGTACCTAAAGACTTTTTATTCCTTTCAGATGACTCTGCGGTGGGGCATAGTATCCGCTGGAAAGATTTCCAATGACTTCGTGAATGCTTTCAACTCCTATCCCGATGTTGGTGATCAAAAAATAGTAGCAGTGGCTGCTAGGGACAAAACAAGAGCTGCTGAGTTTGCAAAACATCATAGCATACCAAAAGTGTTTGATACTTATCAAGCATTGGCGAGCAGCAGCGATATTGGTATGGAGTACCTACTTATCATTATCATACATTATTTTATATCATGTCGTTATCGAAAACTATTTACAAGCTATTGAAATGTTTAAGTATAACAATGACTATGCACTACAATGTTCCAGAAAATGCGACGGCGATACATTTTCTGTATTACTATTAATTTACGAACATTGTTACTGTAAGCGCACATGCCAAGATTAAGTTTGTTTTTAATCAATCATAAAAATGGGAATTGATAAAATTTCCCCGGCGGGAATCTAACCAGTAGGTACGCGCCACTTATCCCGCCTTTAGGATACACATTAGTCGATGAAAATTACAAGTTTCTCTTCTAACATCCACATAGGGTCGGTGGTAGAAGCAAGTTTGAAACCCGACGGTCTATGTAATTTATATTTTTAGCTGCTTTAATTTTTATAAATGTTATTCGGATACATAGCTATATAACTAATATCACTACAAAGTTTTATCAAAATCCGTTCGGTAGTTTTTGCGTGAAAGAGTAACTAACATCCGTACCTACTCACAAACTTTCGTATATATACAAATAGTAGGATGGTACGATCAGTTCATGCCTATGTTATGCATTGCGGCATGATTCATAAAAGCATTCGTTCACTTTTCCTCGACCATGTAATGCAAGCAGCTACAAAGTAGGTAATGTAAAAGAATGCAGCAGGAATTCATTATTAATTTTCTTTATAGTGTTCGGCCAATAAGCTGCTTGCCTGATGGTATGTGTTTAATATATACCATTACCTATATCTAGGCGCTTAATGGCACTCATGACCGCAATACTGACACTGCGACCTCTCGGATCTTTTAAGAGGTTTGGCAGATGCGCAGCAGCCTTACTAACGCAAAGCTTAAAAGCTCTATTTCGATTTGCAAACGCTGGTGAATTGGTAACTGATTACACGAACTCTACTTAGTTTGATGTCTTCATAACATGGTTTTTTAACGTTTGATTCCATTTCAGACGTAGTTTACATCGGAGCTCTCAACCCCGACCACTATGAATTAACCAAGCTGTTCCTAGAAAAAGGAAAACACGTATTATGTGAAAAACCATTTTGTCTGAATTTCAAACAATCACAAAGCTTGATCAACCTGGCTAGAGAAAAGAAATTATTTGTCATGGAAGCTATATGGACTCGTTTCTCCCCTGCTTATATTTATTTGGAGAAGGAAATCAATGCTGGTAATCTGGGTGAAATAAGATATGTTGAGGGCAATTTTGGCATGCTCTGCGACCGAGAAAGATTAAGGTACGAATTTAAAATTCTATAAATAAAACCTTATTATAATAAGTAGAATATAAAATTAATTAAAAACAATGACTACAATGAATATAAATACTCGTGAAATAGTAGGTACCTAAGTACATGAATTGGCTACCAAAGTTAATAACATAATTTAACTATAGGAAAATTCAGTTTGTAAGTGCAGGGCCACCGCAAACCGGGACCGCGACAGGAACCTTTATCAAGGCCAATATTCTCTTGAATGAATTGATCTCTCGCTTGCCTCTGGCAGGGTTCATACCAGTAAATATCTACAAACAGATTAAGTCACAAAGTGACAACGCTTGCTTATCGTTAGCTTGGGTATTGTCAGAGTTGCTCAAGCCGCCCAGTAGGCCTCTGACATGGCTTAACGACGGTTGTCTAATGCCTACAACTGGGACCGACAGCTTAACGTGCCCTCCGAAGCGCGGATACGCTCAGAAATTAAAGCAGTTTGGCGGTAACCCATATATGGACTGACCGCGAGCCTGGTTGCTTAACCTCGCCGAGCGCTTACGGACCGGTGAGAGTATTTAGCTATGAGCGCCTCAATTGCGATATTGTTGACGAAAATTTAAAAAAAAATAATAATTAAGCAATAAAAGGCATATCTAGGTTTGTTTTTTTTTTTAATAAGAGTAGCCCCTCCTCCTCTTAACCAAAACTGCAACTCCTGGAACCAGGATGAACAGCAGCGCGCAATTTCCCAAGGAATCGCTACAACTATCTTGGATCCCGCAACGAATTTAATTGCAAAGAAACTAGAGGAGTTAGAAAAAAGTTATGTCACTTCTCTCCAGAGTAAATTGGGAAACCGAATGATATTACGAGGCTAAAGAGTCATAAAATGAGCGGATTGCAAGGGTAGGTACCTATATTTTAAGGGTCTTTTAAGTGAGTTGTTATATTTGATTGCAAAAGCATACGTATGGGTAAAGCGCTCAACCGCACATAAGATGTTCCTTGTTGCTGTATAGGTATCTAATAAACTACTCCAGATATTATATTGCAAGTTGAAAGCTATTTAACATAATGCTCGTTGTGCTATCTTATTGGATATATAGTCTCTACGCTGCCCAATTTTATGTTATAACACCTTTGTATTATAGATACTATAAAATCAAACATAATGTCATGTTGTATTTCTATTTATTATCTTCTATTGTACCTATACCTATGTTTACAAAAATAAAGATTATGATTATGATAATGTTTGATTTTATAGTATAAAACAAAGGTGTTATAACATAAAGAGTTACTTATAACCTTTAAAAACCTAAACCCTAAACTGTTTATGGAATCGTATTTTACAAGTCTTATTTATCCATTTTAGTAAGAAAGAGCTTGGTGGTAGCGCTGTGTTGGACGTGGGTATATACCTGCTGCAACTCTCACAGTATGTATTCAGAGAGGAGCCGAAGAAAGTGACCGCTATCGGTACCTTGTATGATACTGGAGTGGACGAGACAGAGACAATTATCATGGAGTATGGAAACGGCAGACGAGCCGTCCTTAATACTCAATCGAGACTGCAGCTGATAAACAGGGCCACCGTCTATGGAACCAAGGGACATATTACGGTAACAATCATTTAATTTTATATCGTCGAGTAGGCATCGAAACAGCACCCTCTACCATCCAGGGTAGGCGCAGTTGCGAAGTTTGGGAAGTGATATTAAAATGATATGATCTTTCACTTGCTATTATAAACATATCAGTCGGCCATGTTTTTAAAAACAAAGCCGATTTATGGCACCTTCATCCTACGTTGGCAGCGAAACCATACATTTGACCAGCCGAGGAATATCGCTCGCACCTTAACGGCAGAGCGCATACCCCGGATTGGTAGATGGCGCTGGTTCGATCTCCACCGGACAACAAAATACAGTTTGGAATTATTCATTCTATTAAATTAGTCCTACACAATTGCGGATGGCATGTTTTTCAAATTCAGTGACCTGATATCAAAGTAAAACCTACTATTTACCAATACAACATGTTACATAAATCCCAGATTGAATTATATGTATAAAAAGTAAGATACAAAACTAAAACAGACTAAAGCACGGTCGCGAGGTAGGAAGATTTGGTTCAATGACCTCTTTACCTACTGAAAGTGGTAACAAACAATTTTCTATTAAGTGCGAGTTTATATAAGAAATTTGAAACAGAACAAGATCTACTTATATCAATAATATTCTAGTCCCTTAAGACGCCGATCCCTGCATCTGTGCGAGCGTGACGCAATATATTGTTTCAGGACCGACAGAGACACATATTAAATATACGAAATTCTTCCTGCTCCGCGACTGCACGCAGTGAACTATTGTGAATCTAAAACTTCATCCACATACTAAATGTCTCCTTTGACCGCTGAATTTTGAGTCGTGCTCACATTTTAATAGATGTTAGTTGTATAGAAATTTCCTTTTCAATGAAAACAAGATACATAATTACTTTTTCTATGGAAACTTATTTTAATTGTGTATTTTCTTTATAGTTGGAGGACCCATTTCACTTCCCCCACAAGGTAACCGCTATCGACGGATCGCTCAAGACATTCCCCCTCCACACTTCTAAACTTGAATACAATTTCGAGAATAGCGCAGGGCTTGTTTACCAGGCACTGGAAGTGGCTAGATGTATTAAAGAAGGTATGTACCTACTTTTAAACTTTACCATCATATAATCATAGACAAACGCTAAAATATTTAATTTTAAGTGAAGTACCTACAGGAGGTAGGTACCTACACATCTTTCCTTTGTGCTATGAGTAGCTTGACGGGGAAACACATTGATCTTAAAGAATACACTTCAGGTCATAACTGTCATAAGCATTGTTAATATTGTGGTCCAGGGTGTGAGTAAAATTTCCAGAGTTCGTCGGGTAGAGGGACGGTCTGCAACGCATACGTAGGTATTGGTGTGTTTTACAAGCGTTACAGGTACAGATAACTTGCTCCGAGATTACAAGCTTCAGTAATTTGATGGGGCGTTGGATTGTTTATTGACTTGGTATCATAAAAGAAGGTACCTACCTAATAGTGCAGTCATTGAAGCGAAAAATACGGTCTTACCTCCGAATTTTTTTACTGTGAACCGATTTGCATGAAATTTTGGAATTAGGTTCATCTTACCCTTAACTTCAAAAGTGAAAATGATCAGAACTCCGCCTATTATTTTTAAGGGGTGTAAACAACCTCTTAATGGAAAAATTGACTTTGAGCCATTTTATCGCTATAAAACATGTCTAATAGTAAGGGGTGAAATTGTAAAGTATTTTCTAACTTAATTACCTCATATTAAAATAATTTTCAACCCCTTGAAAATCTTACAACCCTTGCAAACAACCCCTAAATTGAAAAAAACACAAAAAAATACTTTGGTATGACATAAAAAGATGTAAGTATAGAGTAAGTAATATTTTATATTCTCTATAATAATTATCAAATTTTTAACCCTCTTTCAACCCTTGAAAACTACCCCTTGATAAAAAATGGTTAAATTTTTCTTTATATAAAATGAAAAGGATTTGAATATTATGCCGCACTCTCGAAAATGATTATCATATTCCTAAGCTTTTCTACCCTTAAAACTACCCCTAAATTAAAACAGTAAATATATATGATTACATATTTAAAAATAATTTAATTTAGAGTAAAAATTGCCATTTATTGCATAAAATATTTACAAATTATATAAAATTGTACTATTATTATTAAAATATAATAATAGGTCTTTACCTATGAAATTGCCGTTTTGTATGAAAAAATTTAAACGAATTTTTTTCATGAATTTTTTTATTTGTATTAATCGAAGTAATCACCCATGCAATCAATGCATCTTTGCCATCGCAGTGGCAGTTTATTGATGCCCTTCTTAAAGAAATCAGCTGGACGGGAGGCAACAAATTCTTCAAAGGCATTTTGTACTGCCTCTCGGGTATTGAATTTTTTTCCCGCCAAGAAGTTATCCAAATTCTGGAAAAAGTAGTAGTCTGTAGGCGCAAGGTCTGGTGAGTAGGGCGGATGACGGAGAGCTTCCAACCCCAGTTCTTGCAACTTGGAGACCGTCTGCTGTGCAGTATGAGGTCGCGCGTTGTCGTGCAGGAGCAGCGGAGACGAGCGATTGACCAATGCTGGTTGGAGATGCGCCAGCTTCTCCATCATTGTGCTCAGTTCTTCACAGTACACATCTGCAGTAATGCTCACCCCGTTTGGTAAGAAGCTGTGATGAATCACACCGGCGCTAGACCACCAAACAGTGACCATCACTTTTCTAGGGGTAAGTTTTCGTTTAGGGCATTGTTTAGGTGCTGAACCAGGATCCAACCAACTTGCTGAGCGCTTGCGGTTATCAAACAGAATCCATTTTTCATCGCAGGTAACAATGCGGTTCAAAATTCCTTCATTTGTGTGTCTGTTGAGCAGTGCAAGGCACGTCTCGACGCGTACTTCGCGCTGGCGATCATTGAGTTCGTGGGGCACCCATTTGTCAAGCTTTTTTACCTTGCCAATTTGACGCAAATGGACCAATATTGTTTTGACGCTAACGTCGAAAGCTGCTGCTAATTTAGCCGTAGATTGTGTATCATCAGCTTCCACAACCGCCTTTAATTCGTCATTGTCGACCAAAGTCTTCGGACGACCGCGAGGTTCATTTTTCAGGTCGAAATTTCCAGAACGGAAGCGAGCAAACCAATAACAGGTGGTGCGTTGGTTTGTAGTGTTAGCTCCGTAAACGTCGTTGATGTTGCGTGCCGCTTGTGCCGCGTTGCTGCCACGACGGTACTCATATTCCATAATTACTCGAATTTTTAACGTATCCATGATGACGAAAAAGATTGAAATGCGATGAAAATGTAACACTAATCAATAAAGAAATGACTACTTTTGGAAAAAAGAATCCATGATTTTAAAATAAAATTAATTTGAAATTAGAATTCTTAGCCAAACAAAAATTATTTTGATTTGAAATGGCCAGTACTGCAGAACGGCAATTTCATAGGTAAAGACCTAATATTATTATTCATGGCTCAATATCGGAGTCGCTGCCACATTCAACATCTTCTGGCTGAATCGGAGGGCTATTTTGGCAGTTATCTCCACTGCACGTTCCACAGGTACTATTACAAAACAGACCAACTTTTCTGCATCCGCAAGACGCTCCACATCCTTTTTTGCAGTTTAGTAATATATATGTATGTATCCAATAGCTCAAAAAAATGTGTTGATTTAAAAATTCCATCTATCAGTTAATTTTATTATCGATGGCTTTTTCGTTGGCCCCTTCACTCAAATGTGCTATATATACATATAAGAACGTTGGTATGTATTCATGCCTACGTTTCCAAAATATATGAGCCATATTATGTATATATATACACATTACAATAGTTGGGGGTATCTATTATACTGCGTACTTTCACATTGCTCCATAATAAATTTTCAGTTACTAAGTAGAAAAAAATATGATAAGTTTTTGGACCATAACTCCTTCAATTTTCATGCTATCACAATTTATAAAACACCATTGTAAAGATAATTAAGAGAGCTACAATATCGTGCATTGCAATATATAGTAAATAACCTTTTTATAAAACGGTGAAGTGTTAAAGGGCTTAAGAGAGGCTGTGATTGCGCTGCCACGCGCTCTTTAAACAATCATATCTCCGTCAATTTTTGTTTGACAGAATAAACAAAAAACCCAAATTGTTTGTCATAAAAATACCTAAATTTTTTATCTGTACACTTTTATACGTATCTGTCGTCATTTTTGAGATATTATGAAAAAAAAGTGGGATTTTTAAAAATTGTAAATCTTGTTAATTTTTAGAATCGTGACTTTTTTGAAAATTATGTGTCCTGAAGCAGCCAAACTGATACTATCTATCAAACTCTTCATAATAAAGTTAATTCTAGGCGGAATATGATTAATTTTAATTTTGGTGGAAATGGCACTTATGAAACCCATTGATTTAAAAGAAAAAATATTAGATGCTCTCCTTATTTGCAATACAGCTCGATTATTTTACGTGCAAAAGACTTTTAATAGTGCTCATTTTAAAGCTTATTTCAAGGACTACAAAACCCTATTGTAATAGAATGCATAAAATGCATTTGCTCGCCGCTAGATGGCATTGACCACATCGATTAAATTTCAGACAAAATAAAAAACGGCTTTGATCTTTAATATCTAGCTTAATATTGCACTTAGAATACTTTATAAAAAACCAAATTGTTTATTGTTTTACCTGCTACAATTTTGTTTTCTATAAAATTTTCGATAAAACGTATATTTTTGGAGATATTTCCAAAAAACCGATGAAAAACGTGAAAAAATTGCGAATTTTCAATTGCCAATAACTTGAAAAGTATTAGATTTATTGAAAAACTTTATAGATGATTTTTGCTTAAAATTAGGCCTTCTATCGATATCTGAGGTTATTTTGAAAAATAATAAAATCACCTTCGAGAAGGGGTGGCAACCACCCCCAGGGTGGTTGCGGAGTTCAAATCATTTTCACTTTTGAAGTTAAGGGTAAGATGAACCTAATTCCAAAATTGTATGCAAATCGGTTCACAGTAAAAAAAATCGGAGCAATAATGCTTCAATGACTGCACTATAATACTTTATTGTCTTGACACGGCTGTTAGAAGTCGTTGCTTTAACAACACAAGGTCAATCTTAAGTCAAATTTAAGATTAAGACAAAAATATTTATCTGCGTGAATTACCTACATTTATTATAAGCTGCGACCTATTATCCTTTCACTCATCCTTACTTTCTTTATCTTTATTATTAATTATTTTATGTAATTTGTATAGGTAAGTTAACCTGTTATTACAACTATCCACCCAGTTTCGTTGCCTTACTTCGTACACTTTTCTTCGTTGGTCCACTCCATACCCGGTTGTCTGGAAGAAATTGCAGTAGCGATAAGACTGCCCTTCGTACCTAATTTACCTCAATTTTATGTATATAAACGTTATGGTACAATATATATGGTATATTATATATACAATATATACTTAACTATGGATATGGTAGAACTGATACAACGTCGTTGAAGTGTGGATTTTATAACATATGGACTCACTAATCCAAATTTTATAAAATGAACTTCAAGGGCAAATCGTGGCCCTCAGGTACCTAGTTACCCCGTGACCGTTCTCAATGCTATACGATCGAACGTTGGGAAGATAAAATAAAGTTCATTTTTAATATTATGATATTAATAGCATAGCAAATCATTAGAAGTTGCTATTCTACTCCCACACAAAAAAGTTGGCAATACTTTTAAAACCTATGTCAACTCATCTGTCTTTATGTGGCAATGTTGCGCACAATAGTATCTATGCACCTATTTTGATGAGTTTTGTTTTATTAACTTAACCTTAAATATTTTTCAATTACAGGATTGCTAGAATCACCGCGGTTGCCCCACAAAGAAACCCTCCTTTTGGCCAAGCTCCTAGATACCATCAGACAACAGCTAGGCGTGCACTATGACGCCGACGATAAGGAATATTCTTGAAACTTACAATGTTATTACAATGTCTATTTTAAATGTGACGTGTATAAAAGTTATATAATCGTGTTCACGTTTTGTTTATTTTGTCAATGACCCCAAGTTTTGATTAGATATAAGACAAATTATTATTATAATGATAATAAACCGATAACGCGATCATTAATGATTTGCTTGTGACAAACGCACCGATAAGTGCCTAGCAATACTTTTAGTTTTATTTTTATACAGTCAGGTTGGTCTTACAGATAACATTCGTATTGATGCGAATTCTTGGAATATTCCGTAAGCTAAAATAAAAACCGAGTAGGTGCAAGTCGAGACTATTGTAAAATAGAGTGGGAGCTCTTTCGTTTCCTATCAGACGGTCCGTAAAGTGTAGGTATTTATCTATCATTATGAAAAAACTGGCTTTGAATTGATTTTCTAGTAGAGGATGGGAAGAATATTAAGAGTCAAGCTGATTTAACAAACGAAGGGTTCATCTATTGTTAAAGACATCCATTTAAAAATCATGACAAAACATTTAAACTTTAAGGATAATCATCTGGATCCCGCATCGTTAGGTTTAGGGTATCGCTTACGGAAGGGCCTGTATCTAATGGTTTCCTCGAAAATCTTATTGTATTATCTGTTGTTTAATTCTATCGATCGTTTATCGGATTAGAGTGATGAAAAATTAAACTTATCTGAAAATAATCTTTAGCCTACAATTGCCTATACCTACCTTTCATTTATAAACAACATCAAAATTATATGACTTCTAACTTTATTAGATAGGTAGTTACAGTTGTCGAAAAATGGTCATATAATATTTCTGAAATATTAATAAAAATATACTCTTGAAAAAATTTAGGTAGGTATCACTCAGTCAGGTTTCACTTTTCAGCATTTCACATGTTTCGATTGAGACGAAACAAAATAGAATATCAGTGATAAATATTTCGAATATTACTGTCAGGGCAAGAGTGAAATGGCTATGAGATAAACTAGTATACTATACCTATCTTCTTGGAGATAAAGAAAATGTGCAGTAAGCACACATTTTCTTTCTTTCTCTCATAACCTTTCGTATATATAGATATATCTAAGTTTTACTGCAGTCGAGTCTTCGATCAACAATAGTACTATTATTGATCGAAGAGTCCTGTAGGTTAAATACTCTTTGGAAGAGTCGAGTGGTCTAAACTAGGCGTAGACAGAGAAACCAAGTTAGTTTCTCTGTCTACGAAACTAGGGTTGTAACGGAGGCTTACGGAGGCCTCTTAGCGGAGGCGGAGGCGGATGCGAAGGTGACGGATTTCACCTCCGCGGATGCGGAGGTTAACGGATACGAATGCGAAGGTGAAAGTGGATGTGAGAAAATTGTATTTATGAGTAATGTTAATATTTTTTTAATCTCAATAAATGAAGAATGAGCTGAAAGTGGGGCAATTTCAATTTGACTTCATGGAGAAGGACGGGCTCTTTATGATGAACTCCTTTTTCAAGAAGCCGGATAACCGCAAATGGACCTGGGTAAGCCCCGAAGGTAAAACAAAAAACGATATAGACTTTATTTTGTCGACGATAAAACAGATGTTCAATGACGTCTTTGTGATCAATACGGTTAAAAGCGGGAGCGATCACAGGCGGGGCTCATTGAACTTTAATGTCAAGCTCCAGAGGTCTCGACTCATAAAGTCTATGCTCCGACCTTTACCCATCCACATCGAAAACCCGGAACCCTTTCAGGTCAAACTGCAAAACCGAGGGAGTCATACCACGACAGGTTCGTAGAAGCTATCCATACGGCTGGGTCTTTAAGGCCCGCCGTACAAACAAAACCGAAAAAATCTCCAACTAAACCCTGCAGCTAAAGGAAGAAAGACGGAAAATGGTTTTGACATCCTCTGATGATGCTACCAGATACCGGCAGCTCAACAGACAGATTTCAAAGTCTTTGACTCGCGACACGCGCCCAATTAATACAAAATGTATTAAGAAGCCATCGAGTGGAACAAAGGCTCTAAAGTGTTAGGAAGAGAAAACTCTATTGCACAGAGCCAACTGACGAAGCTGAAGACTGAGGATGGCAGAATCGTCACGTCTAGACCTGAGTTGCTGGGAGAGATCGAGAGGTTCTATGGACAGCTGTCTACGAGAACCCAGTCACCTGTCGATAGTTGTGCCTCAGATCCCAGAGCACGACTAACCCGACACTTCACCGAAGACATCCCAGACGTCAGCATGTGCGAGATAAGAATCCCTCTCAAACAGCTTAAAAACAACAAGGTGCCTGGTGATGATGGAGTTACAGCAGATCTTCTAGCTCTTCTACGGGCCCTTCAGAAGTTATTGAATTCCGTCATACTAGAAGGTCAAACGCCACAAGTATGGCACAGAGGTGTGGCGGTGCTCTTCTTCAAAAAATTCGAAAAATCCCTCTTGAAGAATTACAGACCCATCACAATGCTGAGCCGTTTACAAGTTGTTTTCGAGAGTCATTACGAATCGTGTCGCACGCAGGTTTGACGACTACCAGCCTCCCGAATAAGCCGGATTACATAAAGGTTTTAGTATCATAGACCACATAAATAAGACCGAAGAGTATAACCAGCCATTATGCTTAGTGTTTATGGACTATGAAAAAGTCTTTGATTCGATCAAAACCTGAGCCGTACTGAGGTCTCTCCAAAAATGCCAAATAGACGACCGGTATATCGAGGTATTAAAGTGTTTATATGAAAACGCCACTATGTCAGTGCGACTCCCGGACCAGAACTCGGAACGTATCCACTTGCAGCGAAGTGTGTTATATCTCCGAAACTGTTCACCGCTGCATTGGAAGATGTCTTCAAGCTTTTGGACTGGGAAGGCTTTGGCCATGGCTATAGTAGTCATGGCTGAGACCCTAGAAGACCTCGGTACAATTCTCAATGGCCTCAGAATAGTCTGTCAACAAGTGGGTCTGAAAATGAACATGGATAAGACGAAAATGATGTCGAACATCCATGTTGCACCCACTCTACTTAAGGTTGGAGACTGCACTCGAAATTGTACAGAACTATATTATTTACCTAGGACAGATCATCCAACTAGGTAGGTCCAACTTCGAAAAGGAGGTCAATCATAGAATCCAACTCGGCTGGGCAGCGTTCGGGAAGCTACGTAATATCTTCACGACCCAAATACCGCAGTGTCTCAAGTCGAAAGTCTTCAACCAGTGTGTGTTGCCAGTGATGACTTATGGAACAGAGACGTCATCGCTCACTATGGGTCTTATCAGGCGGCTCAAGGTCACCGCAAGAGCAATGGAAAGGGCTATGCTTGGAGTCCGCAGGCGAACCAAAGTAACCGACTTAACCCGAAGAATTGCCAAGCAGAAGTCGCAGTGGGCAGGGCACATAGCTCGTAGAGCCGACGGCCGCTGGGGCAGAAAGGTTCTCGTGGCGAACACGAGCCGGATGATCTTGTGCGGGTTGCTGGAAGTCGCTGGATAGCGTAAGACCGGCAATCGTGGATATCTTTGGGGGAGGCTTTTGTCCAGCAGTGGGCGTCATTCGGCTGATATGATGATGGCAAAGGCGGAATTGATGCCAAAGGCATTCTCTGCCAGTCGACCTTTGGGTGATGCAGAGATATATGATTATGCCGTAAATAAACCTCCGTTATAACTCCGCAAAAAAAAAGCGGAGGCGGAGGCGGAGGCGAAGGTACGATTTCATGCGGAACTTCCGCAGTAACGGAAGCGGAGGCGAAGATCCGTTACAACCCTAGTCTAAACTAAAGCACACTTGTTTTTTTTTTTTATAATTGGATACTATACGGTAGCACTAAATTTGGAGAGGTATTTCTTATTAAGAGACTTGCATTCATGGTTCATGGTCTGTGAATAAAATGTTAGCAAAGATATTGCAGGACCATATAAAAGTATTTCTCTTGCAGTGATGGATCCACCATCATTGTAATCGGTTTATACCAACTATTGAAATACACAGGCGCAAAGTTTTAAGGGTGGAACCCTTACAGCTCACCATTGACAATAACTTAATTTAAGCTAGCTAAATATCGTTACTATTATAAAACAAATCTTATTGTAATTTTTTTCCTACACTCCGTGTAGCTAAATATCTATACTAGAAATAATTATAAATTAATTATATATTACTACAAACATGTTCTGATTATTTACAAGCGCTTTTTTAAAGTCTACGTGAATAAAAACTTTTTTTATTTTATTTATTTATTACAAAAGATGCTGACATAAATGTAATTAGGCCTGCAAGTAACATTAAATCATTCATTAACAAAATAAAGCTTGCGTACAAGTTGGTGTAGAGGAATAGCCAAATGTTGTCAATATGTAAACAAATTATTACCTATAAACAAATTAGAAAACATTTTTTTTTATTGAAATGCTATAAGATCTAATATATAACAAATACCTCTGCAACTACATCGGAAGAATAAAAATACTAGGGATGTTTATAAAATCATTGTCTAGTTCTAATTGAAGTTTTTATACAAAACCGGCCAAGTGCAAGTCGGACTCGCCCATGAAGGGTTCCGTAGCAGCAAGTATTTCAGTTGATTAAATGAAAGGTAAATTGCGGTTTACGATTTATGACGTATTAAAAAAAACTACTTGCTAGATCTCGTTCAAACCAATTTTTGGTGGAAGTTTACATGTAATGTATAACATATGTATTTTTTAGTTTTATAATTCGCTTATTTTAGAAGTTACAGGGGGGACACTCATTTAACCACTTTGGAAGTGTCTCTCGCGCAAACTATTCAGTTAAGAAAAAAATATATTAGGACCCTCAATATCATTTTCGAAGTAACCAGACACCCCAAACGAACGATGAAAAAAAAATTTGAGGTTCGGTTCTATGTATGGGGAACCCCCAAAATTATTGTTCATTTTCTATTTTTGTGTGAAAATCTTAATGCGGTTCACAGAATACATCTACTTACCAAGTTTCAACAATACACATACTCTTATAGTTTCGGAAAAAAGTGGCTGTGACATACTTACGGACGGGCAGACAGACAGACATGACGAATTTATAAGGGTTCCGTTTTTTACCATTTGGCAACGGAACCCTAAAAAGAGGTTTTGATTATAAACTTTTTACAATATTTATATTACCTACATATTTGATAATATAAAGGTAAGAAACAGAACACCAGTTTCTTTGTTATGAATATTTATAATAAATACAGTGTCAAGTTTATAGTCAAAATCTCTTTTTGAAATCCTCCCTTATTGGTAAACTTTATAGCATTCATACAATCATTTTAAACATAACCCTCATTGAAGTCAATATATCAGCACATGGGTATTCTGTAGGGCCATATTTCAATTCAAGTTCCTTATCAGTAACCGAATCTCTTTGCTATATACTTTTTCATCAAAGAGAAAAGAATAAAACACAGCATCTATTTTTTCGTTAAACCTCTTTTAACAGTATTAAGGTACTTGTATCATTGAATGATATATTCAATAAATGAGAATATAAAGTAATACACAATACGTACTTTATTTACACGATTTATTTTCTCAACTCCAATCTATAACAACATTCCACATATTCAAGCTCATTAATACGCAAACATCCCTAAAAATTAAACAGTATCAAGATCGAATAATCAAATTTCCACGGTATTACACACTACAAATTTTAATTCCCCATTTACCATGAGGTTTGGTATAACTTAGAAATAGACACTTGGAAATTAAAACAATCAAAAAGAAGTTATGGTCGAAAAGAGAAACTGCAATATACAATACTCCTTATTCAGTCAGACATATAATACGTACGCACGTAATAAAGATCAAATTTAAAATAGAATTAAACTATAACACTTTTGAATTTTTTATACAAAATTAGTCAGCTAAGTCAAACTGTACAAAATACCTTCCTATCAAACAAATGAAAATGTTGAGAGGTATCATATCTACTCTTGCGTTTTCACTATCAGGATCTATTCGGGATCTGGAAGAAGTAGTATTTAAATTAAAACACAGTAGGTACTTAAAATTTTTCGTTAATGATGGGTCAATGGTGTATAATTTTATGTACACTACAATCTATATAATAATACTAGATGTCCCAGCAAAACTTCTTGAACATAAATAAGCTCTAAGGCTATAGTAGTGTTAGCCATCAGTTAACTTTTGTTTTATAAAAATATAAATGAAAACTATGACACTATCCTCTGCAGAAACTGCATCCACTCATATTACTCTAGATGGTTTGACATCTCTAGCAAAATGTATATTTTTACCATAGATAATATTTGTTTGTTCAACATATTCACCTTCAGAATTTTGTGGATTTCACTTAAGGTAACCATGGGACATATAATGCTATTGTGCATTCGGAAACATCTGGTATTAGGCAATAATTAACATGGTTTTGATATCTTACCTAACTTCTGCACATTGGCGGGCTAATGCTCTTAGTTTACTTGTGGTATCCGATAAATGTGGGAATTTTGTAACAGCTAGTAGCGTATATATCCATTGCCCTGTAAGTAAAGAAATCACTTTATAAATAAAAACACATGTTTATAGTCCTAATTAGATAAACAGAAAGAAACGAATATATAAAAGGAAATACTAGGGAATAACAAAGTACACTACACATAAAAAGCAACAAATAAAGTACAGACGCCAGTACATCAAGTTACCCCAATCTGTCAAATTTCCCCAATTGAAAGGGAACCTTATGCTTTTGTGATAAAGTTGAAAATCTATGAAAGGAATTTAACAGTTGGGGGTAGCTGGATGTGCTGGCGTCTGTACAATATGGTAAGTGTATACCTGTAAAACTTACAAAAAATTCCAGGTGTAACAAAAAACAGTGGACATAGCTTAAGGGGCACTACCTACCCATGTAACTGAACTAATGAAACAAAATCAGTTTGTGAAATACAAAACATAATAATTGACTCCCCATACAAAATGCATCAGCCGATTGTTATTTTAGTATGGAGAATTAATTTTCCTTTTAGTGCACTGTGGTACTCATTGTTCAGTTCTGCAAAAATTGTTGTAACAACCCACATTATACAAGTGGTACTACATTATAAATGTGGTACAGTCAACAGCAAAAGTAGATGATCAAAGTCGGATATTCAATACTAATTATCATAAATTGCGTCAAAAAAGTGTGGTGGTGAAGAGTATTTAATTGAAGGTGTGCGTGAGTGTTAAGTGTAAAAAATATTAACTAGTGAAAACTGCCGCCCAATAGCATCATAAACTCAAAACTCAGGTCCGATTTTGATCATCTACTGTACCACCTGTTGACTGTACCACCTTAAAAATTACTTTCCCACATTTTGATGAACAGGCTATTAATTTTACAATTTGATTGGTGGCCTACCCTCTAATAATACCTTTCTATTGTTTGTGCCCCTCTGCAGTCAAATAGCACTCCTTACATTTGATATGACTGCTCCACTGATCTAGCAGTACATATTTAACAAAGCTTTAATAGTTTATTCAGATTTTTGTAGCAAGACAAATTCTCACTCACAGTTTAGTACTTACAAGTTGGTTGGTTGATTGTTTTGTGTGAGACTGGTGTGGTCAACATGCCTTGGATAGTTGTTCATAGCATTATGAGAATAAGGACTGTATTGGCATTCACACTTGTGTATTTTGTTATGTACATATTGGTTAAATAGCTAAAGTTTAGGTTATAGCAGCTGATGGGTTAAAATGTCCACAATTCAAACTTGAGGAAGTTTTATAAAAAATAAAAACCCTTACATTTGTCATAGTCTATAGTATTCTAGTAGCTAAGCCCTTTTATTTGATATCCATATTCCCTCATATACACTCAGTCAAAAAAGTATCGGGAATGGATGATTTGTTTATGGTTCCAAATTCAATGTTTTGATGAATGGATTATTCGTTGGCGTAAGTGTATCGTTTCTGAAGGAGCATACTTTGAAGATGATAAAATAAATTTGGATGAATAACAACATTTTGTATATTATTGATCTTTTCCTGATACTTTCTTGACAGAGTAGTACATGGAATGGATAGTTATGGAAAAAAATATGTAATTTGGCATTTTGCTATAGTGGCCATCATGCATTTGAAACACCTCTTTTTGTGTCAGGGGTTAAAAACATGAATAAATGAAATAGCATACCTGTTTTATGATTAACTGATTGGCCTGGTTTAATTTTTTTCAACATAGACGTTAAGACCTCCAAGCCTTCATCTATCACCGCCTGTGAGAGTTCCACCGCAAAAGACAAAGTTGGTTCTGTTTCAAACACTGGTCTCCAGTCTTCAACCTTTTTCTTACAGGTATGGGCTTTAGAACTACTACTGGCTTTCCTTGCCAACATTCTTTCTATATACATGCGAACATCTGAGAAGTCTGCCACTTGTATGTTTTGCCATTCTATAGTTGGTTTTAACTCATCTGGTGCAACAGGCTCTGTAAACTAAGAGTAATAAATTAGAATACATAATTTTTTTTTTTTTTTTTAATAATAAATTTTTTATTCAAGAAATAATGTGTACAAAATTATATCTACTTACTTTAAAAATAATTAATACTAAGCTATAGACAATTTGTGCCTGTACTAGGTTAAACCTGTACTACAGGCGTTCTAATGGCTTAAAAGGTATACTTATTCTTTATTAAAAATTTAAACAATATTTAATTGTACATACAAATTCAAAAACCTATGATATAATGTTTAAAAAATTAACTTATTTTAGAATACTAAATAATCCCTGTCTCAACATAGCTCAATTTTTGTAAAAAATTGCTGACTATTTTTTTACAATTTGTATAGTTAAGGTTATGTATAAGGGCAACTGAAAATAACACAAGACATCTGGCAACACACTTGTGGCCTCTGGTTTTGTCAGTATCCATGAATGGTGGTGATAATTTACCATCAGGTGAATCGCTTGCTTGTTTGCCTTTCTATTATATGTATATTATATTTCATTTGATGCGCAATCAGCATTGGCTGTGATCAAATGTAAGTATGATTGATGCAAAGTGTGGCAGGTCTAATGTGTTCTCCAATGAGGGTATCTCCTTATTAGTAGACCCTAATATATTTATATATTCAGTATATCTACTATTCAGATAGTTCACTGCCTACAGAAAAAATACAGTTATTTTGTAGTCAAGGACCGAACATTAACTCATTGATGAGTTACCTTTTCTTTATCCAGTCTAGTACATATTGCTATCTTTTACTGATTTATACAGAGATGTAACAGTTTATGTAGGTATATTGATATTTTATTCTATACAATTAAGTGGGCATATAAGCATTACTGTAACCTATAGGTGCTTGCAATAGTCACATAGGCAAAAGTATTCACAATGTGCTGTGCTATCTGTGACTGAGATCAGGCTCTAAACTACATAATGTAATAGCAGCACTGTTTTAATATTAATGTCAGATTTCGTACAACCAAAACCTACCATATGTTAGAGAAGAGAATGTTGATAATTTTCAGCACGATCATAAGAACGTTAAAATTTGATTTTTAAAATTCTACTTACTTCTTCATAAAAATTTGATTGCTTTTTGGCATACTTCTTTAAATTAATTTTACTTATTGACACCGGGGAAAATTTTGAACGTTCTTCCATAACTTTTAATAGATATTCCTCGCCATTAGTTGGAATATCTTTGAGTTCAGCTGTAGGGCTGAGTTGGAAGCATGGTGAAGGCATAAAGTGAGGATCATCATCACCAAATGTTACTACAGTTTTCGATTTATTCTTTGCACTCATTGTAAATAAACACGGAAATAGATCTTCCTCTAGATAAGAATATTAATATTTGGAAATTAAAAAATATTCTTTGTTTCGTATTTACAGCATAATTCTGACTGCAATGGCATTGATGTCAAGTGTCAAGCTCTTTGATGTCAAGCAAGTTGCAACGAGGTTATTTCTACGCAGTCACAGATGTTAATTATACCCATAAAGTTAGTATACCTACCGGAATAGAGCATCAAAGGGCTGAGGGAGCGAAATATCACTAGCTGCAACACTGTATGATAAAAAGAGATACGTGATGCGACGCAACAGAACTGTTTTTGGCATCCGTTTGACAGTTCTTCGGCACTTATCGGCACGCTGCGAATTTGACTCTTGAGAATTTTTCTGATTTTACGTGAAATCGTGGATATTTTTGAAAAATATTTCTTCAGAAATATGGTGAATTGTTCAGTGACAAATTGTTGTACAATACAGAGAAATAACCCTGAAAACTGTTCATTTCACAGGTAAATTATTCCAAATCGACACCTCCTAATTTAGGATTTATTTTTGCCGATGCGCCTCGAATTTTAGGCACTAAGTGTGTTCATTGTCTTCTATAAACATTTATTGAAGTTATACTTATTTTGGCGCGATGGAGAAAAATGATGAGAGTGAATTTTTACGATGCGCGCGCACACCGACACCAAAAAATTTAACAGCATGAAGTTAGTTCTAGGTGGTATGAGAGTGAATTTTTACGATGCGCGCGCATCGTAAAAATAACAGCATGACGTTAGTTCTAGGTGGTATGAAAATTGATAACTATGTTCAAGTTGTCTATTAAGAAGTATAACTTCTAACGCGTGTACATAAGTACACACAAGTTTTTTTTTATGTAAGAAGCAAAGATCTAATACACTTAATGCAGAATTTAGGAATATTTTGTGAAAAGAAATATTTTTCTCTTTACACTAGGGCTGAATCAAGTTATCGATATTTCGTGTCCACTGTCTATCACGCGGTAAACTAATATGTATTACTGATATTAAAGTACCTATGTGATGTTTAGATGTGAATCCCCTGGAAACGGAAGTTATCCCAAATTCTCCTAAATATGTCTCAATCGAGTCCACCTAGAATTGCGCTAGAATAGTTTATTTCAGTTATTTTCATAGTATATAGTCCTATGGGATTCTCTGGGGTAGCTCTGCTGACATTAACACGATATTTATATTGCAATAAAAAGCTGTTAGAGCCATTTATAATCTTGACCCGAGAGTGTCTAAGAGGTTAACATCCTAACTGTAGTATAAATATAGATAAGAATAATCTTATGTTGCATACATACATACATGCATTGCAACATAAGATTATGCAACTTAATCCGAACCCATCTCCACAAAATAAGTAACTCTTTTATTATTGGGCGGAGCGTGGTCTATTTCACTGCTGATGTGATCTGAGACCTAGCTCTAGCTTAGCAATCTGTCCGATTAGCTAAGCTGGCGAATGGCCTTGGGGAGAGCGCAAGTCACTGAGATCCCCAAGGCAAGTCTGATGGTCATCCTTCACGTGGTTGCCGCCTGTTACGTGTCTGCATCCTCAGCTCCCCAGCTGCGATGCGGGCACAAACTGAAACCTCAGACGCAATCCAAACTTACCCCACCTACACCCACTTCCTCAATCCCTCCAAACAATCCCCCAAACCCAATCCAAGGTGTCATTCGTACCGAGCCGAAGGATGCGTGACTGAGGGGGTGCTCAGCCTTGGACGGTGTCTCTCCGACAACAGGGCGAATCGGGGAGTATTTCTTGCCCTTCAGTCGGCATGCGGGGCTCTGCCGGTTGTGACCGTTTATTTCCCTAGCTACTCGTGGGAACAGTATGGATGAGGACATATTGTTAGAAAGTAGAGAGACGTCAGTTACGGGCTCTGTAGGAGGCGATGCAGTTGCCTCTATGGAAACCGATGCTGTGGCTCCAGCTGAGAGGACGGAGGGCGTTAATAAGGTTGGACAGACCACAAATACGCCTACGGACTCCAGTAGGGGCCGAAAGATGAAGAGGCTGTCCGGCGCTGGCAGGCGACGGTACAAAAAACTTCTCACAACAAACAACCTGTCGCAAGCCGAGGCGAGGGATCTGGCAATACAGACCTGGGACGACCTCGCTAAGACAAGGAAAGTTCTGTTACCGGAGGCAAGGAGCCTTAAAAGGGAACGATCTGAGGAGGAATCTCCAAAGAACGTCCCTAAAAAGACACTAAGGCTGGAGGCTAACCAGGCGCCAGGGTCGTCTAGGCCCAGCTTCCGGGAGATAACAGGCGCTGTACGAGTGGGCATTCGCAGTACCCATGACATGACCGGTGAGGAAATGTCGAAGGTGCATCGTGCCTTACTCGAGGAGTTAGCTGGAGCCGAAAAAGGCTCTGGGCTCATTTTTCTTGGCCTTAGCCACAAACGCGGATGGATTCTGGTGACATGCGAGAACCAGAAAAGCGGGGAGTGGCTGAAGTCAAAAGTCCCCACCTTGAAGCCGTGGCCAGGCGCGGGGCTCTCCTGCATGTCCGAGAGTGAACTGCCAAAACCAACGCTGGCCACGACTTTTATCCCCAGCTCGGAGGCGGACTCTGCGGAGGCTGCCCTCGCACTACTGGTGCTCCATGCGAGGGAGGAGAGGGGTGGCCTTGTGGCCACGTACTCCATTGACGAGCCCTCAGCGGAGGCTCTGAGAGAGATGAACCTCAGGGCTGGTCTAGGCTTCAGAAAGGTAACTTTCAGAGTCAGGACCAGCAATGGGGGTCCGACAGATCTCTCAGCACCCTCTGAGACGATTCCTGCCGCGGCTGAAAAAGACGTGGTAGAAAACCCACCAGCCCAACCCTCCCCACAGCTTGACCTAGCCAGCCCGGGAACATCTCGCGAGGCACCTCTCCCCACGGATAAGGCGACTCACACACAGTGTCCGGCGTAGAACAAGCCAAGTGGACAAAAATATTTTTTCATGGTTTTGGAACTATATCTATAAATTAAGTATTTATATACCTATATTATTAATATTATAAAACTAAAAACTCTGTTTATTTGTTCGTTTGAACGCACTAATCTCAGGAAGTACTTTGCCGATTTAAAAAAATATTTCAATGTTAGATAGGCTATTTATGGTGGAAGGCTATAGGCTATATATCATCACGCTGCGACCCACGAGAGTGGAGCAGTAACCAAAGATGCGGGGGACAGCTAGTAGTACCATAATATTTTATTTAAAGAAAATGCATAGAGATGGTGTATAAATATATTATTTCGTGATGACACGATTACAATACAGAAAAAAAAATAAGAATAAAATTATCTCAATCGCTGCAAATATCAACGCTAATTCTATATAAATATACAACCTTAGACTAACATATTAAATACAAAAAATCTAAATCTAAATATACAAATATAAATATACAACCTTAGAGTAACATTAAAAAAATACAAAAAATCGAAATCTAACACTAGACTCATCTATTTACAATAAAACTAATTCTCAATATCAGAATCATCAGATTCAGAATCCGATGAATCCAATTGAAAATAGTCTTCCTGAGTTTGTGGAGGTCTTGGTTGCAACTGGAGTCGAGGTTCTATAGTGGGAGCTACGATGAGCTTTAGGAGGTCTTAAAGCTCATCGTAGCTCCCACTATAGAGCCTCGACTCCAGTTAACGCCCAATTTATTACTCTTTTTTCTCGGTATTTCCCGAAGGCTATTGATCAGAGGATCAGACGTTAAAATCAACATATTGAGCAAGTCTCTATTCGTGGCGAGGCGAGAGCACTTTCTGGTGTTGTGCTCTCTAAACCTCCGGCAATCTTTGTTTCTTGATTCTTGGGCTTCCTCTGAAAGTTGCCCTATTGGAACTATTGCCGTCTTAACCACTTCTGTACTGTGAATAAGCAATTTATGCACAGTAGCAGGCATGTAGTACCACGAGTAAAGGCTTAAATAAAGTCTTTTGGTCTCGTCACAAAGCTGTTTAAATTCAACAAGATTTATCTCGAAGCCACAAGATAATGTCCTTAACAATACATCAAAGTGTTTGATGATTGTAACATCCAATCCTGTGATCTGAGCACTCACTTCGGGATTTCCGAAAAAACGTCGAGCTGTGTTTCCATCATTTGTGGAACCAAATCCTGGCTTTGGCTTGTCCACAATTAGTCCCATTTCGTGCTTGAATCGTTGTTTGATTTCGTCTGATCTTTGTTTTACACTTGCTTTTTCCTCTGAAGACCTAGCTTGCCATTTCTTAATGTCTAACTTATAACTAATGTGTAATAAGCACTCAAACGAACGAATCCAAGCATGTAATGTTGACAAACCAAAGCCAAAATTATCCTGATTGCTATCAAAATGCTGTCCTTCATCATTCATTATTCTGGGAGTAGCCCCACAAATATAGCATTTCTGCGATGAATGTGTCTCAGTCAAAGCGTTGCACACTTTTCCATCAGTCATAGTAAGAAGAAGCTTGTGTTTAATAGAAATTTTAGAACCACCAAGATCACAAGATGTAGCCTCCAAGTTGTGTATTTGTCAATTTCGGGGTTTCTTTGGCAAAAATAAATTTAATTGGACGACAATACATTGTCGATGATGGACGAGGATTTTGCCAGATAATGTTGTTACCCTCGTCAATTAATCTTAAAGGAACGAACGAATAAACAAAAAGGAACTCATCAGTGACTTCGCTGGTCTCAAATCTCTGTTTGTAAGCACTATGACCCGAACTTCCGTCACATCCCCATTTACTTATAAGAGTAAACGATGTATTGGGAAGCACACTTGTGATAACTTCTCTCTGAGCTTCGACCAAACGCTCTGCTGTTTTATTCAAAATGGCTTGTAGCTCAATATCTGCTCGAGGTTGTGTAACATCAATGTGCTCCTCTAAAGGATAACACAGTTTTTTTGATTTTACAATGCAATCATATGATGGAAATACGTGATGCCCAACTTTCATAGTCCACTTCCTAGTTTGTTTATATGAGTGGGTTGTTGATTTTGAATCAATATAATACGCTAATGCCTCTTCACTACTTAGCGGTCTATCAGTTTGCACAGCACTTGGTTGTTGAAGGCATGTACTGGCAGAAGATGGATTTTCGCCAATGTCCTTTATTACTCTGGCAACATTTTTATATCCAGTGGACCGTGCAGCTACCTCTGCAGCAGTCATTAATTCTCCAACACTCCGCGATTCAACTAGATCAGCAACTTTACGTTTCTTAGTTTTAAAAGACGAATCTTCGAAAACTTTTTTAGATCTTCCGGGTCGACAAAAATCAGCAGATGAAGTAGAAGGTTGTGGTTGAGTCGATCGTAAGCAGAATTCTATATTTTCGCCTTTCAGCCACAACTTATTCTTATTCAGGAAACGCTCTTTTGATTTTGCTGAAGACACCCACTTGGTTGCAATTTTCGAAGAAATGCTGGCTAATTTCATCTTAATTTCCCTTTGACATTCTTCAGTGATATCGGAGAAATCACACTTAGACAAAATAAATTGAAATAGACGATCATTTCTTTCGTCTTTTTCGTGCTTAAGCCACTCTTCGAAAAACTCTATTTTACTAATAGAGTAAGTCATTTCTACAAAAAAAGAAAACAAAATGTTGTACTCAAGTGTGCTACATAAAATATATAGGTCACATAATAGTCTATAGGCATGTAGTTAAAACATGTCAAAAATTCAGAGTAGATACAAGAGGATACATGGCTTTTCTAAGCCTGATAAGTTCGAAAACAAAGAAAAACATGGTAATTTTTTAAGTATTCAGAGATAGTCTACTTTATGAATGTTTATAACGCATTAAAAGATTCTAATAAGAAAATAATATTTAACATACCTTCAGAAGTAAAATCCATCACTAAAACTTTTCACAAAATTAGAACTACCACCATGAGATGTTAGTGTAAGTGTCGCTAAAATGCAACTGACCTATTTATTTAACTGCACTTACCTAATTACCTTACTTTGATAAACGATGACTCACCCATATGGAATGTTAGACGTAAACAATTCTTGGAATCAGAGGTTTAGGGGTGTTGTTTACAGGTAGAAAGTACAAATTTCTGGGAATTTGATAATGACTTTTGTCCACCTGGCTTGTTCTACGCCGGATACTGTGCGACTCGGGGAACGCCCCGGCGAGGCATAGGTTCAAGGGGAGGCAGAGGTTTTGCACCTCCTAGGGGAGGGGTGGCTCACTGGGCCAAACCTGGCAGAGGCCGAAAAGGCCTCCACCAGGCCAAAACCGGAACACAGCCATCCTCCTCAAAGAAGGCCTAAAAATGGTACCCAGGCGAGAAGACGTGAGGGTGGTGCAGGCAAATCTCCATCATGCAAAGGCTGCCAGTGCTGTGATGGAGAGATGTCTCTCGCAGCAGGAGTCCCACATCGCCCTCATACAGGAACCCTGGGAACTCGAAAATTACATTCGGGGACTCAGTGCTGCTGGTAAGTTACTATACAATACCGGAGCCACAAGACCCAGAGCATGTATCGTCTTTAACAAAACCTACTTACCTGTTGCAGAGTTATGCAGTGATGACCTTGTAGCAGCGTACGTCAATTTTAAAGGGTGGGAAGGGATAAAGGCAATTACCTGCTCAGCTTACCTTCCCTATGAAACTAAGGACCCAACTGTAGAGCTTGAGCGTGTGGTCGAATATGCTCGCCGCAACAACGCTGAACTCATAGTTGGAGCCGATGTCAACGCGCACCACACAGCTTGGGGCAGCAGCGACATCAACAGTAGAGGTGAATTACTTCATAGTTATCTTACCACTAACTGCCTGCAGGTACTGAACAGGGGTAACAAACCGACCTTTGTCACTGCCAGCAGGCGGGAAGTCCTAGATATCACATTCGCTACAGACAATATAGCCAGGAGACTTCACGACTGGACAGTCAGCGATGAGCCGTCATTGTCAGACCATAGACATATACGGTTTGAGTTTAGAGCGTGTCTCGAAAGTCAAACAGTTACTTATAGGAACCATAGAGCTACCGCCTGGGATGTCTACCGAGAAAAACTAAGGCGAAACCTAGAGGATCTTCCTAGAAGCATTAAAACACCTGACGAGCTAGAACTGGCAGTAGAGCAAACCACGGAGGGCATCTTAGAAGCCTACGAGGAAAGCTGCCCCCTAAAAACAAAAAGCTCGAACAGGAAGGTTCCGTGGTGGAACTCTAAACTGAAAAAACTCAGGGAGAAAACGCGGAAACTGTTCAATAGGGCTAAAAAGACTCGAGAGTGGGAGATATATACAAAAGCCCTTACTGAATACAACAAAGAAATTAGGAAGGCTAAACGAGCATCTTGGAAAAGGTTCTGTGAGGAGTTAATTAACACGCCTCAGGGGGCCCGCATCCACAAGCTGCTCGCTAAAGACAAACCTAACCAAATTGGCTTGCTAAAGGGACCTGACGGAACCTACGCTGCTAACGAAGAAGACACGCTGAAGACTCTTATTGCAAGCCACTTCCCTGGCGCAGAATTGAACTCCTCCATGACGCCTGTACAACGGCCTCGCAACGAGGACTGGAATAGGGCGGCGAGGATAATTAGGCCTGGGGTTGTGAGGTGGGCAATCGAGTCTTTCAAGCCGTACAAATCTAGTGGACCAGATAACATATTGCCCGTCTTCTTACAGAAGGGCATAGATATAATGGTACCGCCTATGGTAAAAATGTTCCGGGCAAGTTACGCCTGGGGCTATATCCCAGATCGTTGGACAAAGGCTAAAGTGCTTTTCATACCTAAGGCTGGCAAGAAGGATTATTCCCTGCCTAAGTCCTTCAGGCCAATCAGCCTGACCTCCTTCCTCCTGAAAACACTGAAGAAAATACTCGACAGGTACATAAGGGAGGAAGGACTAAAGTCACAGCCTATCCACAGTACTCAGCACGCATACTGTAGAGGCAGGTCTACGGAAACCGCCCTGCTGCAATTGACAGACAGGGTCGAAAGAGCACTGGAGGACAAACAGATAGCACTCTGTGCATTCTTGGATATTGAAGGTGCCTTTGATAACACCCCGACAGGCACGTTGATCAATGGACTAACAAACAAGAACATTGATCAAACAACTGTCAAATGGGTAAATGCAATGCTTTCAAACCGTAAAGCTCTGGTCTCGCTGCATGGAACTTCCTTGGAGGTTGCAACAACGAGAGGCTGTCCACAGGGAGGTGTACTAGCCCCACTCCTGTGGACCTTAGCAATAGATGAGCTTTTATACAAGCTAGCAGAACAATGAATCGACACTTTGGGATACGCTGATGACCTTGTAGTGATTATACGGGGTTTCTGTCAAAGCTTGTTGTCGTCACTGATGCAGAACGCTCTTAACATTGTCAATCGATGGTGTAGAGCGAATCAGCTATCCGTAAATGCTAACAAAACAGTTATCGTACCGTTTACTCGAAAGAGGGCACTAGACAAATTAGCCCCTTCAGTAATGAACGGCAGCGAGATACAGTTTTCCAATGAGGTTAAATATTTGGGAATAATTTTTGACCAAAAGCTCACATGGAACCCACATATCAAGAAAACTATACAAAAGGCAAAAATTGCCTTAGGTATAGGGCGTCGCCTGGTAGGGAGAAGGTGGGGATCCCACCCCAAACTTCTCCTATGGTTGTACACTGCTATAGCGAGACCGACCATCGCGTACGGCTCCGTAGTTTGGTGGAGTAAAACCAGCCAAACGACAGTAATAAACAGGCTCAATAGCCTGCAAAGATCTGCATGTATGGTAGTCACGGGAGCCATGTCCTCCACTCCTGGAGCGTCACTTGAGGCATTGCTGAACCTGCCGCCTCTTTCACTGTTCATACAGTCTGAGGCGAAGGCCGGCATGCTGAGAGCAGCCGCACAGGGGACCGAGAAGTGGCTCTCAAAGGCACTGAGGGCTTTATGTGACCAAGTGCAACAGGACCCCATACTAGGCATGAAATTAGACTTTTTGTCCCCACAATATAATAGCACCAAGAATTATTGTGTGGAGATACCTTCCAGGGACGACTGGACTAACAACAAAGTATCCTGGAAGAAGGGGAGCCTAATTTGGTACACCGATGGCTCCAAAATGGGAAATGACGTAGGCTGTGGAGTTTTTGGGGAACGACCCAGATTCAAAGCCAGTAAAAACCTGGGTAAATACACCTCAATTTTCCAGGCAGAGGTTTATGCCATCATTGTATGTGCAGAAGCCAACTTGCAAAAAGACTATGTCAATCATACAATCTACATCCATTCAGACAGTCAAGCGGCCCTCCTAGCCTTGAATTCTGACACTATAACGTCAGGGCTGGTTATGAACTGCATTGACAGTCTCAATACCCTGTGCCTTAGGAACAAGGTGATACTTCGATGGGTACCGGGTCATGCGGGTATCGAGGGCAACGAAAGTGCCGACGAACTTGCACGGGCTGGAGCTAAACTGGTCCAATACGGCCCTGAGCCGATAAGCGGAATACCAAAAAGAACAGTCCAACTCACCCTAAGGAACCACTGCAAACAGGAAGCTGTTAAACGCTGGCACAAACTTCCAGGTTTAACCCACTCCAAAAAAGCTATCAAGGGCTACGACCGCAAAACTGCGAACGAAGTCCTCGCGCTTAATAGGAGGAACTTATGCATCATAACTAGGATGTTAACGGGACATTGCCGTCTCAGGAAACACCTATCCACGGTGGGCATCGGAGACTGTAGAGTGTGCAGATTCTGCAATAACGCAGACGAAACACCTCTACACCTGCTCTGCCACTGTGAGCCACTGATGCATAAACGTAACACCGTCCTGGGCCAACACTTCTTGCACCAGGACGATGTTATCGACACTCCTGCCAAAAAGATTCTGCAATTTATCTATGTTGCAGGGTTAGACAGGGAAGTTTAGTTGTAGCGGCAAGCGCAATAGTTCATCACTGGACGCAGTGTTACCAGGACCTCCGGAGACTGGAAATAGCTGCAACCAGAAGAATAAGAATAACTCTTTTATTGGGCAATGTATAAGATTCTATAACAAACCTCCCAATTATATTAGAGAATTGTCTAGGAATAATTTCAAAAGAATTATTAAAGTCAAATTGTATAGGGCATATTACAACATTTCTGATTATTTTGGTGACAAAAATGCTTGGGATCGAATTGGTTTAAGTCAACACACAAACAATATGTAATTAAATAAGTAAATTTTATTTAAAAAAAAAGGATTCCTACTGACTTTACTGGCAGTGTTTTCAGTAGCTGCCACGTCTTGTACTGCATAGTAGGGTAAAAAATGACGATTCCACATAAATGTATTTTTTTTACGGAATAAATAATAATAATAATAATTTATTTTTCACCACATCAAATTCATTGAGTACATTTAGGTATACTAAGTGTGCTTAAAAATACAGTATGTGTAGTATACTGGTACAATAAAAATATAAGGTTCATTACGATGCTAGGGTCACATAGATTGGTGTGGTGACTAGCATCTTCGCTAAGTTATTTTTAAAATAACTTGTAATAAAGATGCTAGGCCCAAACTCCCTGAAGAGCACGCTGACATCGGTAGCGAATTATGAAAATACATTTATTTAATATTAGACTATATTGATTGATTAATTAAGATAATGATTAGTGAATAAAAAAAGAAGTTAAATAACAATTAATAATTTAAAAAAAAGCATGCAAAAATGTGTGTGTGTGTGTGTGTGTGTGTGTTTGTGTATGTGGATGTGGATGTGTGTGTGGGTGTGTATGGGTGTGTGTGATGTGATATACTGATGGTCCGATTGTTATATTATAGTTAAATTTAACTGAGTGAGCTTAACATGTTCTCCGTTTCCTCATAGTTTTTAGTTAATAACCATGTTGTTACTGACTTTTTGCATTGATGTTTAGACATTGGAAATATGTTTATTTTTGTATTAATTAAATTATATAGGTGAGGTCCTAAGTAGCATATAAATCTTTGGATAAAAGAGAGGTTACATTTGTACGGGGCGCATGGTTTATCTCTTCGCCTCTTGTTGGATGGTTGATAAGGAGTGCTACTGTGTTGGGTTAAGATGGTACTCAGGATGAATAGTTGCCTAACTGTGAGGACCTCACATGACTTGTAGAGGGCGACAGTTGGATAGAGAATTGGGCGAAATGTAGCTACTTTTAGGACAGCTCTTTGTGCTCTTTCAAGTTTAATAATAATGGACTTAGGCGCACCACCCCAAACAGAAACACAATAGGATAAGAGAGATTGGCAAAGTGCTAAGTAGATTCTCTTAACTAATCGAGCCTCGGCAACATGTCGAAGTGTTTTAAAGACAAAGATCAATTTTCTCGTTCGAGAGGCTAGTTGGTCAACGTGGGCAGAAAAATTTAGACTGTCGTCGAGAGTAACGCCTAAGTATTTTATAGTGTGGGTGCGTTCGAGTGGTGGGCAAATGCAAGACTGCGGGTCTTTTAACTGACATACGTGAGCGAGTATGCAATGCGAGGTGTGAGGGTGATTTGGCTGTCACAAGTTGTATGTAATCATTTTCGTTTTCTGTGAGTTTAGGGTAAGTAAGTGTTCTGATAACCAGTTCATGACAGTATCAAGCCCTTTTTGTGCCGCACTGTAAGTATTTAACCAACTGTCTCCCGTGAACGTAAGAACTGTGTCATCCGCAAACACAATGATCTTTCCGTTTGGTAGATTGAGGTTGCATAGTTGATTTATGTATGCAAGAAAAAGAGTGGGTCCTAACACGCTTCCCTGTGGAACGCCGAAAGTAATTGGTAGTTCACTGCTCGTATAATTCTGTACCTTGACACATTGGGTCCTATTGCTGAGATAATCATTAAAAAATGTTTGCGGAAGATCACGAATTCCAAGTTCTTCTAGCTTATTCATAAGAATGATGAAATGAATTTAGAATATGAATGTATTGAGACGAACCCGCGTTTCTAACTATAGCCGTGTATATCATTACATTACCTATCTAGTGATTGACAAAAATCGACATGAGGTACATCATTGACACGCACACATAAACATTTGTACACACACAAATGTCATCTTAATACGGTTTCGTTTGACAGCTCTTGTTTGTTGCTCTATTCCGTAGGTATATTATCTTTATGATTATACCATAAACAATAAAAATAATTCTTCGAAGAGTTTTTGAAGTTATACTTCTTTTGGCGCGATGGAGAAAAATGATGAGAGTGAATTTTTACGATGCGCGCGCACACCGACACCAAAAAATTTAACAGCATGAAGTTAGTTCTAGGTGGTATGAAAATTGATAACTATGTTCAAGTTGTATATTAAGAAGTATAACTTCTAACGCGTGTACATAAGTACACACAAGTTTTTTTATTATATACTCTGTGTATATAGCTTACATTCTCTCTGCCTGAGGAGTTTTGGCGCCAACGCGGAAAAGGACGCATCGAGGCTATGTTTTATTTTCAAAAACTGGTGTAAATTCGAGTTTTTATGCGTAAATATGGTGGATTTTTAGACATAACATCTTCGACAACGTACACAAGTGGAGGAAAGTGCGATATTGCCGTGAATTGTTATTTTCCGTGTTGAAACCAAAACTCCATAGAAGCCTCTAGTAAAGTCTCCACTGCTTTACTGGGGTAGGACTATGACTTGACTGTGCCGGACGTGACGGACATGACTGTGACGAACGTGACGGACATGACTGACTGACTTTGAAATATAAATATTACAACTGAAGACGAGGCGGCATGGTCACAGATCTTAGCCTGCCCAAAGAGGGCAAAAAAAAAACTCTGCCTGAAAATAGGTTTAATACTCTTTGGATTAAATGTTTGATCATGTTTGATTGTCTCCAAGATTGTACCCCCAGATTATAATAAACTGATCTTTTTGTTTGCAACTAGCGTTTTGGATTACATGCGTATAGTTTGTTACATATTCTATTGTCTGTACTGAATAATTGTACTCAGTGAATTAATACTATGCAGTATGCAGTGCAATAATTAAATTCTGAGCACAGGTTCTGATAATGTCTACTTCAAGCAATATTTCACAGTCAACCTATTCGCCTTCAGAACCTGAAACACCCCAAGTAAGACTTTAACGTACTCTCTGTTACTGCGAAATCTCAATTCCATGTGGGAATCCACTTATTACATTGTATGATTTAATTGCTGTGCTAGGTAGACTTCATACTTGTTTACTATGCTATGTCTACATAGCAACTGGCCCATTGAATCGAAGCATGACAAATCTTTTCAGATTCATTACTTTTATTTATTTTTATATCTGCAAACAGGACACTTGTTGGTAGCGGTTAATGCCTATGATGCTTACAACAACACATGGTTTCATTTCATTCTTCCCCTGAACAACATCAAACTATAAAATAATTACCTGGTGTGTTTTGTGTAATACTTCCCTAGTCAAGCTGCTCACAGAGTTAAAGAATGCTATGCTTATTACACTTAAGCAATGCTACTGTTTATCTAGGGGTCACATGAAATTAAATTATACTAGGTATCAAAAAAAATATTTGCTTTAAAAAAATTAATCTTTTAAATCAAATACTCTTTTACAATTTATGAACCAAATTCAAAAGAAAGGAGTTATCAATGTCTATTATGTATGCTTTTTTTAGTTTTGAATGTAGGTTATGTATTTCTATGTTGTTTGTGATCTAATTTTTATTATAAACTAGCTGTTCCAGCGAACTTAGTGCCACCATATATTTTTGATGAAAATAAAGAAAAACTTTACACAGTGTTCTGTCTCATTTGCACACTCACTTTTCAGATATTTTTCAATATTTGCTATTTTTTTTCATCCAGACTTTCTGACAATAACAAAAGATTTATACAATTGGATGCCATCATTTGGAAGTTATGGTGTATAAACAATAAATAAAATTGTATTTTTTACTTATTTTGTTAACTGATACCGTGTACTGAATCAGTTTATAATTATTATTTTTTACATTGTCTAGTACTTTACTTTGTTTCTCTTTTTCATACTTATGGGTGTCACATAACTATGACAAAGAGAAATGAATGTAGGTTTCTTATCCATCTATAAAAATTACCAAAAACCAAATTTAGGTTTTTGGTTAACCAAAAAGCTAAATTTGGTTTTTGGTAATTTTTTATAGATAGATAAGAAACCTACATTCATTACCCAAATATAACCAATTATATTTAACTTAGAACTAAAGTGAGAAATGATTATATATGGAAACTATTCAAAATAATTTATTTTACATAAAAGTCCTTGTCCTTGTAACTTTATAAACTGTTCAATGTTTAGTCTATTTTGTCTTAGGTATAGGTTAATGTGATCATGTCCATATATTGGTGAAACTGACTGTATCTGAAATTGTATTTTAATTGCAGAACCCTACACAAAGCAGAATCCAAAATTTCGACCAGTCCTTAAATCATGCTGACCTTGGACTGAGCATTGAACAATCCCTCAAGAGTGCTCAGAAAGAAATGCACCAAAAAAGAGTCCAGTGGTTACGGAAAGAACTTGACTATCTAAAATCCACTGAATGGGAGTTTGAATACGAAAAAGGATTTGTACAATAAATAAAAAAAGCAGTATCAGTAAATCTTTATCAAAATGGTTTCTTACATAAAGTCCTTTTTCAATTATTTCCTTTCTGACAATTTGAAAGTGGAGACAGAAGATGATGACAAGGAGTTATTTTTAGTGGAGCAGCTATTGGATTTACAACTAGAAGAAAAACCAGATAATGAGACCCCTGTTGATGAAACTCCTCAACTGCCCAAAACTGCTGTTTGTTTTCAAAGAACTGGTAAATATATTATTTCAATTAAATAGTTAAAGTTCTAATGCCAAACATATATATATAAAATCTTAAAGCATCTAAGGAGCATTCAAAATGAGGATTAATAATTTGATATCACAAGCTAGTTCTTACAAACTCACAATGGAACAGAAATTTTCTAACCAAATGGATCATTAAATATTCACACCAGGCATGCTAGGTTTTGTTGTATTTTACAAAACAGAAGATTTTTTTTAAAGATAACGCCCGAATTAGGGATTCTAATCCCTGTGTCGCAGGGTACTTTACAAACACACACACAACATATAATAGATGGACACAAATTACATCCAGAATCAAACAAATATTTATGGGTCACACAAATTGTTGTACGGCGCGGGACTCGAACCCGTGACACGAAGCGGCAAGGCGACTCCCTTAGCCGCTGCACCACACGTGCAGTAAAAAAAAAAGATTTTCATTGTATCTTTTATGATGAGTATGGTTATTGATTATGTACACCAACTAATAAACATGCAAAAACCATTAAAAATGTTGGTTTTGGTTTAATGATGTAATTATTTGTTTGTTTTGTATTTCAATATTTTAGAGTCAGAACCAATGACTTTAAAAGTTTTTGACTATAATTAAAAATTTAAATCATAATTGGAGCAATAAGAGCTAAAAACCTAACTAACTAACAAACAAAACCACAATCATAAAAGCTCGTGCGAGCTGGAGACCTGGGTCCCTGGCTTACACATGTGTATCTTCGTATTTATTTAAGCTACGATTATGTACTATACCTCAAAATTCTCAGTCAAATTTGAGAATTAGGCTTCAAATTTTCCAAAACCTTAGCTCCAATAGTTTTTGAGCTATGAAGCAATAAGTATGTGTCAGCTAGGGGATATGTAACATGGGCTGACACATGGTAATTTTTTTATTTTTATTTTGTAAGTTTCGGGACGTTGAGTCAATATTTGACTATGTCAGTCCTGTTGATCTTACAACATACTCTAAACACAATACAAGAAACACAAAATTAACAAGTTTACATTAATTAGAAAGTATACCTAGCGCCACGAGTTATGAGCGCTCTGTTTTAGTGGTGGGGATCTACGCATGTGTACACTCGCAAACAAAACAACTTAGGGTCGAGTTTAAATAATAATTTAAGTATTTAAAAAATATCCTTATATTATTAATGCGAGAGTGCGTTTATTTGTTATTCGTTTGTTACTTTACATTTTAAAGTAAGTACTCTCAAAAAAACATGAAATTTTGTACAGAGATAGTTTGAACTATCTCTTTGCAAAATTTTGACGCTTCCACAGGTGGAAGTGCGGACTAGTGCATATTATAATAAATTAAAATATGCATAAAAATGCATTGATATATAATTTCATTACTTTTTTCTAAACTATTTTCAAAGGTTTTAAATGATTGTGCGAACGAGGTATTTATCTTGTCTTTTTAACATCTGACCCTAAAGCATTTTTAATTATTGGTCGATACAAATAATATAAACGATCGAAAACAACTATTTACGCGACTGTACTTTCGAACTCAAATCAACGTGCGCCGAGTGTGTGAGTTATACAGCGACTGATTCTCCAATAGTGCGCAAGGACAGCGCCGGGCGCGGACTCCCTTGCCCCGCGCCTCAACCCTGTTACCAAACAGACCTAAAAGTGCGTTCTGCGCAGATGAAGCGAGCGCTCATAACTCGTGGCGCTAGGTATACATACTATCACAAGGCTAGTTTACTTATGGCTTTATACAAAAATATTGGCTGCTCAGACAGAGGTGTAGACAGGATACTCAAAAAAAAACCTATGTCCAAGACATTTTCTGTATATTTATCTTTAAAATACTTTCTTATCTCTGCACTACGAACACACTCCGCTAACAAATGATGCACGTCCGCTAAAACTCCACTGTTCAGCGGCATGTGACCAGAGTGAAGTCTACAAGCTATAACAATTAATTCCCTACAAAGATTAACATAAGCAAACCACGGTACACTAAGAGGCCTGGCCTGTAAAGTTCTATACCACACGCCTTTATTTAAAGAGATCTCATTATAGTGCACATCCCATTTTTTAAAGATATCATCTTTATATTTTAATAATATATCTCTGCATTCCGGAATAATAAAAGTTTCACTTCCTGTAAAGATAGACTCCCTCGCCAAACTATCCACCACATATTGGTATATGCTGCAATGCAGCATATACCAATATGGGATCCATTGCATTCTCAAATCAATACCTCTGGTCTTCAACATATGGATTTTGTCTAAAACCGAGTAGGCTATCAATGTACCTCTGACCCCAGAGGCGCAGGAGCCAAATGTTGTAAAGCACTTTTGCTTTCACTCAAAAAAGCCTTTTTAAAACCCACAGAACCGACATACGATATCATTCACTCATTAGAAAGATTGTTATGGGGTCATAAATGATGATTCATTTATTATACTGAAGTCACAATTGAACTGCTTTTTTTTTGTAAAATAACCTTATCTTCTCTGGCCAGATCCAGAGCAGCGGTGATTGTTACAAAAAGAAGTGTAAGGAAATTGTTATCTTCCATTTGTCCAAATAAAGTACTAATTCATCTACCCATGCAAAGCCCAGGGTTGTCAGTAATTAATCAATATGACCTTGAATAATTAAGTTTGTATACTAAGTTACTGATTTTCTGTCTATTTATAAGCGCTTTTTTAAAGTCTATGTGAATAAAAACCTTTATTATTTTTATTTTATATTTTTAATAACCTAACCTAACCTACCTACTTTTTACAAAAATTGGTGATTTTTCAGGTGTAATAACCAACATTAATGACCAATGTCTTCAAATTGATAAAACTTTGTTTTTCGATAGAACTGCATGCACTTTAAACTTAAATTTGGATGACAAGGTTCTATACCTTTGTTACAAAGACAATTCAGAGGCAATTATCATATTAAGAATTCTAGAAAACTATGGAACTTATTGGGGTGATAACGATGAACTCAGTGAAGACAGTTACAAAATAATTGAGCATGTAATAGTTGGAGAAGTAGACTTTAGAGAAGAACGTTTGGTTTATATGAAAACTAACTGTGGTACTCCTCTAGTGTTCAATCTCGATAATGTGATTGGTACTTTCATTCCAATTAAAGGAGACTGGTTGGATATGGCATGTAAAGTGAAATTTGATGACAATAAGCCAATGGATATCACTTCAGATACTGTAAGTTTGTTTATTAATTTCATAACTACATTTCAGGCATTTATATCCATCAAAACCCTAAAATGGCCACCACATTTTCAATTTATATACAGGTGGTACATTTCAGTAGGTCAGTGGAGATGCATTTCATGAATTTTTAAGTAAAGATCAACAAAAAAATCACATAAATAAGGCAGGTTTCTGGACTTATGAGTTTGGAGGAAAAATTATGATTATCACCTGTAACCGAGAGATTCCCTGGGTCATGACTGAGCCTCATTGATCAGTGTCATTTCATTGTGTGCCACTGTTGATCCTGCCTTACAGGAATTGCAGTGTGGGTAAGAGGGAGGAATTAGTCCCGATAAATAAAAATTGTCACCGAGCAAACTAGGTTTTATGGATTTTATTACTGGCGTCTTTTCACAATATGTAATTATCATTTTAATATGTGAGGGTGGTAGTCAAATATTTTGGCTTTTACTGACTACCCAGCAATGGTTCAGAAATGTCTACTGTTTTTATACATCCTTAGCCCTAATTTTTTATTTTCAACAGGTAGTTGAAGTATTGTCATTCAAACCAGTGAGGAGTAAAGTGAAAACTGTTGAAATAACCCACTGGGATGGATATGAAGGCACTTGTGATAGGCAAATGTATTTTAACAAACAATGTATGATGAACTGTGTTGTGCCACAAATTGGTACTAAGGTGAGAAAGATTGATTTATTTTCTAAATATCTGTCAGTGTGTTATTCCATATAATGTTTATTATTATTATTATTTATGCTTATTTTCACATATAAGAATAACATTATTGTATTGGTTTCTACATAATTATATATATATGAAATAAATATTCCTTATTGTAAACCAAATGTGTAATCCAATACGGTTTCTTCATAATAATATGGGCAGTGACTAAGCCAGTGTCTGAGTTATTATAGCAGTTGAACGAATATTGTCTTATATCAAGAACCGGGACCGACAGCTTAGGAGCTGCATTAAAACTAAACCATTTAAGCTTAACCTCACCGATCGCTTACGAACTGTGTGGCACTTAGCCAAAAGTGCTTTATTAAAAAAATAATAGCGAAAAGGCACATTAAAAACGTTAGGCGTTTTTAATGTCCCTTTTCGCTATTACTTTTTTATACGCGCGTGTTTGGTAATACCAAATAGATGTGTAGATAAATATAGATATACCAAGATTTGCCAAGCTCTAAAATATAAATTGTTATAAATAAGATTACTTTACACCGCCAACCAACAACAAATCATCATACTTTATGCCAAAACCAGCTAATCTATTATAAGGTATATTTATTAATCATATAGGGAAATAATCATTTTAATATAAGAAATACAAGGTGAACATATTATTTAATAAAACAAACCATGTTGAGACATAAACATAATACAAAGTTTACTTAGCTTTGAATCGCTCTGTCTGTTCAGTACGGCAGTTCCAATAGAATCCGCACAAATAGCATACCTAACTGTAAATTTAAATTTGTTCAAACTGAATCGTCCCTCCAACCACCGAGAGCTCCGCTCCGGTCAACGTCTCGAACAAGAATGATTCTCGAACTGATCGGGACACACGTTTTATAATAGATGACAAACAAGTGTGAAACGTGTTTATGTGACAAACAAGTATGACGTACACCCGCCCGTTGCCACCAAAATGTTAGACTACCGCCTTTTTATTAATACCGTATTTAATTATAAATTTACTATTATTTTATCTACCAACATGTAATATATATAGTTATATACTTATTATATCGATTCCAAGCTAACACGCGCAATACGCGTGATATGAAAAATAAGGTTTATTCATTAATTAGTAAGTATATTTTCGTCTGACTACAGATAGGTCATTAGGTAATAGGCTTTCTGGCATGTTACAAACTGTTTACAAGCGCACGAGCTGTCCATGATAATACCCGACGCGGTAACAACACCACTTAATAATACATACATCACAATTTTTAATCTGGTTTTTTTTCTCAGGCTCTTGTTGAGGCTATAGAGAGCAATCAAGGAGCATGCCCATGGAGAGTGATAAATATGGATTTAGTCGAGTATCAAACTATAGAAGAAAATACCAGCGTGGTAGACAACATAGAACAAAACAGCTTAGATGTAGAAAGGGCTAATAATATAGATGTGACATACCCACTCAAATTTGAAAACGTCAGTTTCAACAGTAATGCAAAAATGATTTTAAATATTACGAATAATAGCAATCAACAAATGACAATCAATAAATGGTTAATATTATCAAAAAGAAGAGATTCCCAAATTAATGTCAGCCCTTTTTTGACTAAACCACAAAGATTGAATCCTTCCCAAACCTTCACATTAACAGTAATTTGTCACCCAAAATTTTATGGAAAATCTAAAGAACATTTAATAATAATGTTTCGGGGATTTAAAGTGGAACGTATGATTGAAATAAACATTCCCAGTAACATCATCTCTTCTTTAGAGACTATGAATGGGCCTTTTACATCTAAGAGTAATTTAGAAAAGATCAATTTAATGAAGAACATGAGAAACAATTCGAAAACTTATATACCGGGCGTCAAATTGATTAAGCCTCCAAAATTTGTTGCTGTCAAGCTTGGATTATTTCCAATACCAGACAAAATTTGGTCTGCAGTGTTGGGAAACTCTGAACAAACCGTGCACACCAGTGATTACCTTAAGATTATAACCAGAATTGAAACCAGTCTGCCTTGTCTCATACAAAATTTAAACATTTCTAATTATACTGACTATTGGCACACATTGTTGTATATGGATGAGATTCAGTCTACTATAAATATGAGGGCTTATGATACGCCTAAAGTGTTTCTAACAAAATGTCAAGAGTATCTAGCTCTTGAAATAAATGGCCTTGCTGAGAGGAGGCCTTCCCTCATCAAAGGAGATAAGGCTATGGTACATGACGTATGGGACAAGAATGCGCCTTTATATGAAGGCTATGTGCATGAAATAAAGGGAGATTTAGTTTTAATGAAATTTCATAGAAGATTCCATGAAGAATATAACGGGTCTGATGTTGCTATTGAATTCCATTTAAATAGATCTACATACAGGAAAGCTCACCAAGCAATAAATTATGCTATTTGTAATCTTGGACCTGACGTATTGTTTCCATCACGTGTCATGATTCGTCCGCCACAAATACCGCGCGAAAATATTGAGAATCTCGTATGGTTTAATGAAAATTTAAATACAAATCAAAAAGCAGCAGTCACAAACATCTTGTTGGGAGAATGCCGTCCGATGCCTTACTGCATATACGGACCACCGGGAACCGGTAAAACGATTACTGTGATAGAAGTTATATTGCAAATACTTAAACATATACCTGATAGTAGAATTTTGGTTGCTACCCCTTCAAATAGCGCAGCAAATTTGATAACGGAGAGACTAATAAAATACAAAAATTCGTGTACCAATTCTATCGTGAGACTGATTGCCAACTATTTGGTGGATTCTGAAAACATTCCCGATGAAATTAAACCTTATTGTGCCACTGTAAACATTGCGAAAGAAGACACTACGCAATCGACTCGAGTAGTAAGGGAAGGTATAAATATGAATGTCGCCGCATCCTATATAGGCAGACATCGCGTCTCTATAGGTACTTGCTACGCCAATGGTACATTAGCCTTGATGGGGCTGCCTAAAGGGCATTTTACACACATAATAGTGGATGAGGCAGGTCAAGCTATAGAGCCTGAAATTATGATCCCCTTGACTTTTATTGACAAAGACAATGGTCAAATTATTGTTGCAGGGGATCCGATGCAGCTGGGACCAGTTGTCTTGTCCAAGTATTGTCTAGAGTTTGGAATGAATATATCTTTCTTGTCCAGAATTCTAGAAACCTTTCCATACCAGAAGGATTTTCAAGCTTACAAAAATGGTTACAATGAGAAATTAGTTACGCAGCTCACTGATAATTACAGATCTTTAGAGGAAGTACTATCGTTGCCCAGCAAAATGTTCTATAATAGCTCTCTAGTTCCTAAAATAGATCGCAATTCGCCATGGATGTTGAAAATTATTGATATTGTATCAGAAATTTATGAATGTACTGATGATACTAAGACTGGTGGTATCTTTGTATACGGCATCAAAGGTACGAACACTCGGGCGGTGGACAGTCCCTCGTGGTACAATCCCCAAGAAGCCTCGATGGTAGCGTTGACAGTTTGTAAATTGTACAAGAAAAAGATGATTCCAGATGACATTGGCATAGTTACACCTTACATAGCACAGGTGAGTTTTTGACCATAATACAAGGGTGTTGTTTTGAATCCTTAAAGCCTATGTTGTGTATCTGTTTGTGTCATGGTAAGTTCCCAATGGATAGATTGATTCCAAGATAGTTTTAAAACTTTTGTGAATTTCTTCTCCGTTTCTAGCAAAAGCAGCGCTAAATTTGATGTAGTTTAACGAAAGCGAACTAATTCACATAGCAGTGCTTTATGTCGTTTTATGCAAACCTTTAATAAGCTTACTAATCAATTACGGACTTATAAATTACTAGCTTTGCCTCGCGGTTTTACCCGCGTTAAACTTTATCAATTATAGCCTATGTGTTAATCCAAGGTGACACGTTACTCCATAACAACGCCATTTAGTCGTGAAGAAGTAACAAACATACACACTCACTAACTTTCGCCTTTATAATAATAAATTAGTGTGATTACTCTCGGTATTGAACCAAAGGCACTAGTAATATCTGGGGACAATGTCACACAGATCATCCTAGCCCCAAACTAAGCAAAGCTTGTACTATGGGAACCAGGCGACGACATACATACCTACTTATATGGATAGATAAATACTTAAATACATAGAAAACATCCATGACTCAGAAACAAATATTCGTGCTCATCAAACAAATATTTGCACTTACCGGGATTCGAACCCAGGACCACCAGCTTCGTAGGCAGGAGCACTACCAACTAGGCTACGGTGACCGTCGAACTAGTAGACTAGTAAATGTTGAACTTTATTTGTTTGTCCAAATGGTTGACGTTGCGTTAGAACTATCGTTTCGTCCGATTTGCACGTAACATGGTTCTCTTTTCTTATTGCAGATAAAATACCTTCGCCTTTTATTCGACGCAATGGGGTTACCGCGACCAAAAATCGGCACCGTCGAGGAATTTCAAGGACAAGAAAGACCGCTTATTATTATTTCAACTGTTAGATCTAGCCAGTCCCACGTAATCGAAGACCAAAAACACTTTTTGGGCTTCGTCAAAAGCCCAAAAAGGTTAAATGTTGCTTTAACGAGAGCTCAAGTAGCTGTACTTTTGTTTTGTGATCCTCACTTGTTCCTCACTGATCCATTGTGGCGACAGGTTATCAATCAAGCGATTGATGAACGTAAATATATGGGCTGTGATTTGCCAGAGGTGTACGACTCTAAAAAGCATGATGTAAATAAAAATATGTGAATTTAGCTAAGTTTTATATTTTTACTTAATTTTATTTAGTTTTTATAATATCTAATAATATCTAGGGACAATGTCACACAGATCATCCTAGCCCCAAACGAAGCAAAGCTTGTACTATGGGTACCAGGCGACGGTATACATACTTATATAGATAGATAAATACTTAAATACATAGAAAACATCCATGACTCGGAAACAAATATTCGTGCTCATCACACAAATATTTGCACTTACCGGGATTCGAACCCAGGACCACCAGCTTCGTAGGCAGGAGCACTACCAACTAGGCTACGGTGACCGTTTTATATTTCCAGCCCCTATACCGCCGAGATGACATACGAATTTATTTTGAAGAAACATTATTACGCAGATTTTGCAAATACTAGGCTTCTGCAAGATTTGTAATAGGGCTGGTGTAAGTGATAAAATTAAAAACCAACAATTTTAATAAGCGGTGGGTAATTAAGCAGATTTTTTTAAACCGATAAAGTCTGTAATGTTGTCTGATAAATGGATAACAAAGTCGGAATGTGGCTACTAAAACTTTAAAACTTTGAAATAAATTTTAAAACACCATGGAAATAGTTTGATTTTTCTAGATTAACAGTTTTATTGTAGATGATAACCTGGCTATGATTTATCCTGAACCTGAACCGCAACATATGAATGCAAGACTCCTTTGTTCCACTACGTGCTGATTGCTGTTTTGTATACAAAAGACTGGTGTTACAAAATGGAGCCTATGTCCCTGTATGTAGTACCTAAAATGGTAACACCCTTATGGTCTGACTTAGCTCCTATGTCACAGCGGTATATTTCAGCTACTATTCAGAAATGAAGAAGCTACCCTTTAAAGTATATTTCATGACACTACAAAATTATTTGTAAATAAATTCGGTATCGTATTGGCGATGTGTTTATTTCCGAAGGGGCAGTCTTCTTTCTGCAAGTTAACGGTAGCAAAACAGACACCATTTTTTCTTTATTTACCTACTTAACTTTTACGGTTAGGTTAGATGAGGTTTCACAGCTTCACCGCAAACTAGAAGTGATCGTTAGCTCTAGCCGTCTATCTAAATATAAAAATACAAAATACCCACACCGCCTGCGGCAACCCTTTTGAGGTTTTAACCTTTACTCAGGGCGGTTCCTGTCTTACACAACTTTTGTTTCTAATAGTCTTACTTGCTATAAGTAAGTTGTGATCTCGTCATCCGGATCGCCCAAGGCATTCCTGCAACGACGCTGTTTACGTGCAAAGAGAGACGGGGTCTGTTTGGTGTACTACCAAAATACTTATGGTGCAAGGCAGAATCAAGGAAGCGTTTGTTGGCTTGCTTCATGCAATGCTTGATGTAAGTGAAATATATTTAGGTATTGCAGATAGGGCGTCACTGGATAGTAGCACAATAAAACACGTCCGTTCAATACCAAGGTTTAATGGAGGAGAGCATAGCAAATACAAAGACGTACGTCAGTCATAAAGAGAAGTAAAACCTACATGGCATACATTACAGTAAGGTACCTAATTGGAAAATGCACCACGCCGTCAATTGCGGACTATGGTGCATGAACTGATTCTGTATGGCAACTTTTATCCTCATATAACGAGTGTGTATTCGACGATGCGATACACCTGGTGATCACATGAATGTCTGGCACGAAAACACAAACTGCTCGTCAGGAAGGACATTGTTGGCGTTGGTGCACCTCAACAGACTCAATTATACGCTCGTAAAGTTTCGCCATAGTATCTGCACAGGAGACTTTCTTGCGATAACTAACGCGTCAGTTTTGTACTTCCCAAGGTTCAGGTCACCGATCATAGTTGTTATTGGACATGGTAGCGTTGATGTAAACCCTTGGGCAGGATCACGCTTTTGGTGTTCGTTTGTTCCTGGATGAGTCCACCCTAGGCTCAATGGAGTCTAACTCAGAATCGACATCGGCGAGGTGATCCAGGTCTACTTGATTACTAGAGAAACATAGGACGTAAAGCCTTATTGCTGGGCATTTCGCTTTCTTGACGAGTGCAGGGCATTGATTCGATCGTTTCAGCGGCGGCATAGCTGAGTCCGATACGGATTTGAGCCGTCTGTAAAACCAGCAAATGGCAATATACCTACAAGCTTTAATTTTGCTTAACTGCAATTTTATTGAGACATGCCTGAATATAATTAGGTATATAAATTTTAACGGTTGGCCTTCGCAACACTCTCTTACTCATTCTTCTTCTTGATAGCGCAAGAGTTTGATGAACCCTTAGCTGTGTTAATGTTCTCATCAGCTAAACACTCGGCAATAGTTTAAATATTCCTAAAGGCAGCTTCACGAGCTCCGGTGCACAATAACCAATAGCATCGTTGAATTGTCGCAGAGGAGAAACGTCAATGGCTTTTCGGCGCACGGCACCTGCACGACCGATTCTAGTGGAGTCTTCTCGTGGTCCATAGTTGATGATGGCTGTGATGAGCAATACGAACTGCCATGAGCTAGCATTGTTACGTCCGTGCACTATTAAGAAGTTGGTGAGTTCACCACGATGGGGCACTGAGCTTTGCGGAAACGTTTGAGTGGTAATCCTGCAGGGACATGCCAGAGACTTGAATGCCCTAACTTACTTCATCTTCCGGAAAGTCATATTTCGGGAATGTCAACCGTCATGCTGCCCGAATCAGCATCATCATTCCAGTTTTCTTCAGTAATTATTGTTGCTTTTTTAACTTCTCATGCAACTGATTCTCTCCTATCTCGCGATGCGGTCCCGTACAACACCACGCTCCCTACACCGAGGAGAACGACGCTCGCGTCATGCTGCCCGAATCAGCATGACGCGAGCGTCGTTCTCCTCGGTGTCACAAGGGTCGAAGGCTCAGATGACGGGGGTTCTTTTCAGTCATCAATCATATACATCCTCTGGTAGTTTCCATAAAGAACTAGTCAATTTGCAGGAACCTCCCGCAAACTCGAGAGATGCGAGGCGAACGGAAGCTGCGAGGGAGATATAAGTTAGTGAGGCTAGAAAGAGAAAGAGTTACCTACGTTTAGTATATTACTGTAGGGGCAAGAGAGAAACACATCTTCTTTCTCTCAAAGCTTGTTACGTTTCGTATATCTAAATTCTAAGTTATACTTTAGTCGTACGGAGTAAACCACACATGTTTTTTTTATATATTTCGAGTTCTATTACAATATCAATTTATTAATTAAATAACATTATGCAAATAAATATAATGTAGATTATTATTAGTTACGCTCACAAATACCTACACTTTGATACATATTTACAACATATCAACAAACATTTAAGATAAGTACTAAGACAGTGGTAAAATTCTTCCAAACAACAGAATTAAATAAAACAAAATACAATTTTTAAACTTTTAAATAACTGTTCTCCTAAAATACTTGGACATAATATTTTTCATGTCCGAAGGTACTACTTCCTAAACTCAATTAAATCTTTGTAAGCGCCGATTCGTGTATTTATACTCTGTTCAAAATCTTCGAAACTATGTTTATAAACGCACAAGCAGACGTCACGCGTTACGGATCACGAAAAATATTTATTATTTCCTCTTCTGATTTCAGTTTTGCTTTTCCATCAATAAATAAACTGGATAAATAATGGTTTCATATCGAAAATAAAAGAGACGTATTCACTTTATAGTGTAACATTGTTGTTTTCTCCAGAATGGAGGCAAATGGTGCAGTTTTATGTGACAATTTGATTAAATGGTTGCTAACTCTTAATCTGAAAGCAAAACATGGGAACCCATCAGGTAAACTATTTCTTGTTCGGCCCAATAGTATAAATGGCTCCTGGAGTATAGTACGGCAGCTGTGAACCCAGTTAATAACAGCCTACATCCCTATTAGTCGTTGACCACTAAGTGGATAATTTCGTCACTTCGTTCTTGTTTTTATTCTGTTGAGACATCACTGCACACTCTTTGGTTTATGTTATTGCTCAATTTGGAATCATTTACGTTATTGCAGTCTAGAAAAGTTAGAATATACTCAGTAGGGAGTTTATAAGTTGAGTCTAAGCAGATTATGAATAGTATGTGTCAGTGTACAAGGTTTTATCGAACTGCCCACACAGTTGGGTGCTGTGAGGCCTTAGAAGGAATTGGCATCTAATAACAATGGGAGTTTGCGTGCTGTAACCTTTTTGTTTTAATTAACAAATAGTGTTTATCACAATGACTAATGTTGCCTTGAACTTTCTGATACACTTTAACTATCCTTTATGATACATAGTGAGTGTTTTAAGTGTTCTAGTTGTTTTAATTATAAATACATTTTTTGATACATTAAACATGAAGTTAAAACTAGTGGTGCAAAACATAAACTATTTCAACTTCTCAAGCTCAATGTCAATCTTTACTCCGGGAAAAGTTTTTAATAATTCATCATGTAATAAATGCTCTTTTATGATCTGTTCTACCATGCATAGTTGTATTATAATCCAAATGTATTTTATCCATATTTAGTATCCCAAATTTCCTTATAAATACCAAATTCTAAAATAATGACCTTGACTGTCGCAGGGCTCATCACAGAACTAGTTTCTTATCAGTAATTGCCAAGACACTGAGGGTGGGTCTTCACGTGGATCTAATCAAAACATCAAAATTAATAATAAAGCTGGATAATTTGCTTATCATTTATCTTTTGTATTGATTATACAAAATGATAGTAAAGAAAAAAAGCTTGACTTAGCTTGGAATGCCTTTATCTCTGATTATTCATCCAATTAATTACACACAGATTCGCATTTGAATAATTTACATCCAAAAATTTAAAAAAATACTTTCCTGTACATCAATTTCCACTTGACATTGGCCAAGTTGTGCATGGATGATGTGGAATGCCATTAAATCCCTTACTTACTTTACTTGTTCAGATGGGCTGTGTCATAGTTGGTTAGTGCGCCTTGGACATGACTGTTGTCTAACAGAAGCACAAGGAAGCTCAGAAATAAAACCACATTAATGAGCACTCATGTATTGACGCAACTCTTACCTACTTATTTTGCTAATCACTTATGGATTGGGGTGGGCAACTGGCAATGTGCTCCTTCTAAATACCCTTAAACCACCTTTCATTAATTAGAATTCTATAATGTTGTACAGACTCCAGCACATCAAGCTACCCTAATCTGTCAAATTTCCCCGATTGAAAGTGAACCTTATGCTTTTGTGATTAAGTTGAAAATCTATAAAAGAAATTTGACAGATTGGGGTAGCTGGATGTGCTGGTGTCTGTACTATTAATTATTATATAGTGTGTATTATAGTAATTATTTAACTAAATTTTAATGGTTTTTCAGAACTGTCTGATGGGGTGGCCATAGCAGAAGCTCTAACTCAAATAGCTCCAGAATATTTTACTCCATCATGGAATTCTAAAATAAAGACAGATGTCGGACATAACTGGAGGCTAAAAGTGAGCAATTTGAAGAAGATATTAGAGGGTGTTGTTGGTATGTTTTTCATTTCTAAACATGACACTTGCTTATGGAGAACTTTATTAACATAAATAATGGGTACAAAGCACACTAAGAATCATTATCAAACAAATATAATCTAATCAAACCCATGACACATAGTTTCAGAGTTATAGCTTAATCTAGTCAACTATTTTGAGACTAGTGAAAATAAGTAAATACATCAGGCTATTGCAATTTACTTTATATTGAATAGCTTATCCTTGCCCTTTTCTATTGGTGGTGGACCCAGTCTAATGCACTGCAATTGGGCTACCAGAGTTTATGGAGGAACTGCTATCTGACCTTGAAACAAGTCAATCAATACAGTTTGTCATAGCTGTTTTCATGACTACTGGTACTGAGGTCTTAAAATACTAGAGAGCATGTTAAGCTATCAGCACAGTGATTACTTATATGCTCTGTAGAGGGCAATGGGGTAATCCTTCAACTAACCTGACCCCATAACAGATCATTGTTTTTACATGAATATTGTTTGGTGTAGGTAACAAGCTGTAACAGGACACCTTAGATCACTCAAATAAAAAGGATCTTAGTATATCTTAGATAACAACACATTTTATATGTATTGCTAAGCTTAGTCAGTGTAACATCCTGTCTTGTTTTTTGCTAATTTACATAGAATCACAATTTGAATTTCCTGTCTAGTGTTAGCAGAAAATAAAAAATACATATCACATAAATAGTCGTCATTTAGCATTTCAAGATATTTTTAATATAGCAATACTTTGCATAAATCCTTTTGAAGCTGAATTATATAAATATTGTCTCCATTGTTGAGTAATATTTACATAACTTTCATAGTTCAATAAGTAGATGTTGTTTATTCTATTGTGTTATACTTATTATTCTATATGTAAAAATGACATATTATGTATTGAGTACAGTATATTCCAGAACAAATAGGTAAGTGACTTTCTATATCACATTAACAGCATAAATTAAGGTTTATAGTGGTAGTAACATTTAAATTATAGCCTTAACGTTAAGAGCAAATTCTTTTCAGAAATAACATTGATGTTATTTGGCATTTTTGAGCTAGGTTATATTGGGAAGGTTGATCATATTATGTTATCAGCCAATATCAAAATTATCAAATTCTATTATTTGATTGGCTATATAGTCTGCAATAATAATCATAACTGCTTCTGGTATGGTACAAAGCTATTGAGAGACAAGGCACATAAAATCCAACTAGTAAGTATAGCAGTGTATTTGAATTAGATTTTTTTTAAACACACTAATATTATAACTGTGAATGTTTGTGAGTATGGACATATGGATGTTTGTTACTCTTTCATGCAAAAACTACGGAACTGATTTTGATGAAACTTAGTAGTCATATATATCTGGATAACACATAGGCTATGATTTATAAACTTTAATATGGGTGAATCCAGGGGGCACAGCTAGTGCCAGTGTCATAGTATGCATATTTTCTAGATATGCAATTAATACAGACCTATCCTCTTTATGTCAGTTCTATACAAGAAAGTTAGGTAACAATTATTTTCAAATACTGCGAGAGTGATACTAACAGGTAGTAGTGAGTAGTTATTTGATGCAAATTTCAGAGATTACATAGTTTGTTCCAACTAGTTCTATTGAAAAGTAGTATGATGAAATGATATATATGATAATTATTTAACTGATAAATATTGATGGGTGATTAGTTCTATGATGTGCATTTACTCTTCATGTACCATAGAAGTACAAGTAGAGAAAATATAAAGAGTTCCACTAGTTCTACTATTCAGTAACACCCACACACACACATACTTGTCGATATATATACATATATTTACATTTCCAAATACATAATTAAAAATAAGTATTATAGCATTCGTAACTACTGAGGTTTCCACACTAATATTATAAAGGTGAAAGTTTGTTAGTGTGTATGTTTGTTACTTCTTCATGTCTAAACGGCTGGAGCGATTGTAATAAAATTTGGTATGGAGTTAGCCGACACCCAAACACATAGGGTATAATTTAATGTGGTAAAGTTTAATGTGGGTAAAACCGCGGGGCATAGCTAGTAAAATATAATAATAAAGGACTAGTATAGAAAAGAAGTCTCACTAGTCCTACTGTAGGTAGGTAGGTCTTATCAGTATATATCAGTAAAATAAAGAACACTAGTTCTAGTAGAACTAGTGGGGACATTTTGCATGGTAGTGACTGAGGTAGTAACCTGATTTCTACCTGAACATGTTGCATTTACATGAATGTATAGCACAACTATTTATGATAACGCAATACACACTATGTATGATATTACTAAAACCAGCACTGTATTTATTATAAATAACAGATGCAACTCAAACTCCGCGGCAAAATGGAAAACAGTTGTGCCAATCTAACAACAACAAAAAAAAACAAAAATTTGAATTTGGAACCATAAACAAATCATCCATTCCCGATACTTTTTTGACTGAATGTATTATAAAGGTGAAAGTTAGTGAGTGTGTATGTTTGTTACTTCTTCATGTCTAAACGGCTGGAGAGATTGTAATAAAATTTGGTTAGCCGACACCCAAACACATAGGGTATAATTTAACATGGTAAAGTTTAACGTGGGTAAAACTGCGGGGCATAGCTAGTAAAATATAATAATATAGGACTAGTATAGAAAAGAAGTCTCACTAGACCTACTGTAGGTAGGTAGGTCTTATCAGTATATATCAGTAAAATAAAGAACACTAGTTCTAGTAGAACTAGTGGGAACATTTCGCATGGCAGTGACTGAGGTAGTAACCTGATTTCTACCTGAACATGTTGCATTTACATGGATGTATAGCACAACTATTTATGAGATGCAACAGATGAAGTTTTGGCTCATCAGTATAATGGTAGCTATGGATTTTGTCTATTGATTCTATTTTTGTAAAGTTCTTCATGAGTAATCCCTGTGTCCACATGCTATTTCCTTAGTGTATTATATGTATGTCATCAAATAAAAGAATATTCAAAAGTTAATATGCATTGGGCCCAAAAATATAAATCCATTTATGGAAAGATAGAAGCATATATTTATTACTAACCCATTCTTTTCATCCTATATCCTTTTGTTCATGTTATTTCACATACATCCTGCTAGACAATTTTGTATATTTTATATTTGTATACTTTTCTTAAATCTTTTGTAACACACATTTTATTGCAGATTACCACCAGGATATCCTCAATTTAAGTTTACATGAGTTTTCAAGGCCAGATGTAGTAAACATAGCTGAGACAGCTGATCCATCAGATTTGGGCAGATTACTGCAACTTGTATTAAGTAAGTACCATTTTACAAGGTTACACAAATCTCTTGTTGTTTCTCATTAAATAATTATTCATCTTTATGTACGAAAAAGGATATGTTTTGCGCATTGGTGTAGTTTATTTCTTTATTGTATTAAATAATTCTAGAATCTGATTGAAGTGCCACCTAAGTAGGTGGCACTTCGATCAGATTCTAGGATTATAGTCTATTATATATATGACGGTCACCGTAGCCTAGTTGCTAGTGCTCCTGCCTACGAAGCTGGTGGTGTATATCGTCGCCTGGTACCCATAGTACAAGCTTTGCTTAGTTTGGGGCTAGGATGATCTGTGTGACATTGTCCCTAGATATTATTATTATTATTATAATAATATATATTATATTCTATATGTAGATAGTTAGCCAGTTCGAAGTGTCTAACTATCTATCCTTTAAGGCACACACAGATAAAACTTCATCAAATTGGTCATGTATATGATGTTGATGATGATAATGTATATAACCCACGGTCAATCCACGTTATCCACAAATGATTTGGCTTATTTCAAGTAATTTTAATTTTTTTTAATTTGTGTATTTCTATTGATATTTAGGACAGTAAAAATATGCTTTTGGAAAACTACTATTCAGAATAAAATAATAGCATACTCACTTTGAATGTTATAAGTTTTTGAGTGTAAGTTTCCTAAAGTGAATTGCGCTATTTACCTTACACCCGTATACACCTTGTTTAAGGAGTATATTACAATAAAGGTATATAATTAATTCAAAATTATCTTTCTTACATTTGTTTATTTTAGTTTTGATAAATATAGTTCTCTAAATAGTTAAATGTCATTATCTATTAACGAGAAAACAAACACACACCGAAATCAACATTAATATTCACTGAGAAAAGTTTTGTTTTGTTAAAAAGAACACGTGTAGCCTTTAAATTATCTACAGATAGCCGGATTTTAGTAAAAGTTGTTTTAAGGTTTGGCCTAGAATGCACTTTTGACACAACTTTTTTTTAATCGTAGGTTCTGCAGTAAACTGTGTAAAAAAGGAAGAGTATATCACTCGGATAATGGAAATGGAGCTGTCATGTCAGAGATCTATAATGCAAGCCATACAGGTATGATGACTTTTTGATGAATTTGACTCCTGATACAAAAGCACCATGTTTATACATACATATGTATGTGGCATCGTACCTTCTAAATGGATGATACGATTTGCATGGGATTTTATATGAGATAGTTGCAGATATTGAGATGATGTTTTATGAAAATCCATTCATCCATTTATAATATACACATAGATGGTGCAACATAAATTATGGACATAAGGAGTACCAACTTTTAAAATATACCAAATAAAGTAGCTCCCCATACAATAATGTCATCAGCTGATGCGTTTTCTAAGCGGTGCCAATAGGGTATTACACTAACTGGTGCCACGAGTTCCTCCGCTAAATGATGAGCCCTTTTATTAGGGGTCTGAGGATTTCTGTATACCCAGCTAGTACTCGACTTGAGGGTACCTACAATTAAACATGTTTTGAATCAGTTCATATTAGAGGACACATTTACATCAAGTATAAGGATAAAGTATTGTATTATTTCCTTCCTCTTATTGGAGAAAATATTACTACCGTTAATATCATGTGCATTGAGTACAGTTTCTAATAATTCCTTTGGGGTTATAGTTGACATACTGGGGACAAGGAAAGTGATAGAAAGAGTGTGACACTATATTCGTACGGAGCTAGTCAGCTGGTGAATAATAATCAGATATATTGTACCTGCCGACCGAGAGTACAACTCCAAACACGTTGCCATCACAACTGCCCTCCATGTTTCTTAGATTTCATGCCCCGTCAGATCCATAATTGGACTGTGTCTTTTCGTATTAAAGAATAGCTACAGTTGCACAAAATGTCCCTAAAAACAGGCGGCATATCAGTAACTGCACTGAACTTAAGGCCGTATTCCAAAGGGAGTGTCTTCTGACTAAAGGACGTATAGTGAGAAGGCTGTATTGCACGCGCAAATTCATAATAACTTTTAATTGATATCATATAAACTACATATAATAAGGGGCAAAATAGTAAACTAGGGGTAAGTTGAAACGGTAACAAAATAAAGCTAATATATTGTTCTTTTACTCTAAATGACCGGTGGCCATTCTCAATGGAGATTAGCCAATTGCGCAGGACATATAATAGTGCACAAGTGTGTGCGCAAACACAGGCGCACTTTCTATTCCATCACTCTCATGATCCGATGGGACGATTAGCGACACGACCGGAAAGAGGTCAAGTACAGGACCGACGGCTTTACGTGCTCTCCGAGGCACGGGGGTGTAATACCGCCAACTTCCAGACTTCGGGCTGATCCCAAACTAGGAAGAGCCTGTACGCTCGTACTAGGACCACCAACTGCTGATAAACATAGTTTTTTTTATTTCTAAATATATACATATTGATGATAAATTATACCCAGCCAGAACAAATAATAGTGCTCATCACACAAAGATTTGACCTGGGTGGGGATCGAACCCACGAGTTCTGTCTTAGCAATCACGGTCACTATCCACTACTAAAAGTATCTAACATCTTACTAAAACTGTTTATGGTGGATAATATTATTTAGTATCATGTTGAGTCCTCAGTTGTTCTTGATCAATAAGGCAGATCACGTAATTATTGGTTAACAAATTAGTAGGCGCTTGAACATTCATCGTTATTGAAGCTGGTAGGTATAGAAATTATTTCGCCTAAGCAATTAATTTTTGTGGGACCTTGCAAGGGTCCTCTTTTCAATAAAACAAGTAAATAGGTTTTGAATGCCGGAGCAGCCGGTGAACATACATGAAACTATAGAAAGCCAGAATATCCACTTAAAGGTAAAATACAAAAAGCATATTATGCTGCTCTAAGAAGTAACATTCAGTAATTTTTATTTTTAATAATTGTGAGCGTGTCATACATAAATGTATGTATGTTTTTGGGGGAGAATTTTGAAATGGCGCACTTCCAAACATGCTGCAAATGTGCGGACCCGAAATATTAAAATTCTTAACGATGTGTGAATTATTGTTGTTACGGAGTATTTCGAGACACCAATTTGTTGCCAAAACTTCATCGATTTATTGGCAAATATGCATTTTTACGTAAAAGAGCCAAAGTATTCAGACGTAATATTCAAATTCATAATATCAGATCTATAGACTTTATCAATTTGTTTATTTTCTAAGTTACCATTTTATTATTTCGGAATAATGTACGAAAGTAATGTCGTATTTTCTTGACTGTAACGCCTACTTAGTAAAGTTTATAATTTGTCTAGGAGGCTTTCACTGCTTCGCCAGAAAATAAAGATTAGCGAGGAGTCAAGCCATTTAACAAATAAGACTAGTAACTAAGTAACGCTAAGGGACATCCCCTTTTGGGTTTCGTCAGCAGTTATTGACGCGAAGTTCGTTTTTAGGCACGTTTTGAGTATCCGTCGCTCTACGTTAATACGCGAAGTCGCGGGCTATTCGTCCTATTGAAGATCGTAGGAGGCAGAAATTCATAAAGCTTCCGAGATAATGTATTAATTTTATAGTCATTATAACCCAAGAGCCCACGACAGCCAGATTTATAAAAGCTGAAAGATTTTCTGTGCAATTCCCCTATACAGGTAAGAACGATCAGCGACTATGGAGTTTGAGGTATGTTTACTTTGGCAAATAATAGGTAGTAAATGTGCATAAAATATCACCTGAAATTCGTTAAAGTATAACGCTAATTTTTTTTATATTTTCTTCGAGATAACTTTAGGAAACCTTGTCACCAATTGCCGGACACACCGGTACATGTCGAGTAGTACGATCAGGGTCTATGAAGTTTGAGCCACAGTCGCTGATCGTTCTTACCTGTATAGGGGACATGCATTTCAGGTTTTAACAAATAAAGAAGGTCTGGCTGTCCTCGCGTATCCTAATACTTATCGAAGTATTAGGATACGCGGATTTCAGCACAATTACGAGAAATTTACCGGCTTCAATCTAAATTACTATCTATCATTTTAAACTTATTAAAATTGTTGAATGAAAATATATTAATGTAATTTTTCTTTTTTGTAATGATGGAATCCTGCGACATGGCTATCAAAATACATAACTAATATGTGGTCTTAATTCCGTTAATTATCAGTTTACTAAAGTCGGGATGCAATTTGCACCGCCCCCGGTCAACCTTCTCTGCTCTGCAGTTAATTTTTCAATAACTGTTGTGTATTTTTTACGAGTAAACGGTAGTATTTATTTATAAATTAAACCCTCAACAATCCTTTCTAATAAATAATCTTTAAATATCTTGGTCTACAAATTAATAAAGTGTGAAATTAAGGCTTAATTTCATAGTAGTGTGATTGATATGTAAGTAGCGATTTGTTTGCATTAAAACTTCCATACAAGTAATACTCCACTATAAGTATTTCTCTATGCTTCCATAGATGTTTGACTAAGCCTCCAAGTTGAGATAGATGGCGCTACGATACTAGTACTCATAACAGTAATACATTTCGAAAGTATTAAAATTAACTATGCACTTGAGTATGATATTAATGTAATTATGTGTTGGCCTTGTATACAAATTCGCAATATTGCCGTACGTTACACTTGCGGTCTGAACACATTCCATTTTACGTTTATAGTTAATTATTAAATTAGCATATTAATTGGATCTCAATTGATTTAACGTTATTTAATAAAATATAGTTGAAATTAAATTTATAACACCCATGATTCAGGAGTTCAAAAAAGGAAGTTTTGTTTTACTTTATGATACATAGTTTTTCATGTGTACCTAAATACTTAGTATTGTTGGAGATTTTGTCTTTTACCACTTAATTTAAATGACATCACTTCTCTCTCTCACTCTAATTATCAAAATCTACCGAACGAATTTTGATGAAACTTTGTAGTAATAAAGCTTATATATCCGAATAACACATAGGCTGTAATTTATAAATATTTAACGCGGGTAGAACCGCGAGGCACAGCTTATATACTACAACTGCGCACTTATACGCGCACCGCACGCTAATTTTTCTTAGTAATTCGCGCCAAGACTGAAATGTCATTTTCATAAGAACTAGGCTAAGAAATGCGTTGATATTAAAAATAGTTCGGTTTAGCAGGGAATCGGAGGCATTACTTCCAAAATTGAACATCCTCCTATGCTTTTGAACTCTGTATTTTACGGGACTTAACAAACACCCTGTATGTAAGCATATTGCACAGTTGACAGAAGCCATAAAATACGAGTTATTGGCCATATTAAATACTAATTAGTTAGTATATAGCTCGGCAAGAATGTTATTCATCAGATTTCCCCCACGTTACCTATTAAGTAATAAAATAAATCTTCAGCACATTATTATGTTATCCATCCGTGACCAATTAGACTAACTTTTTCTTATGTAATGTATAATTTAGTTCAGTCGACCGCTTTTTTATACGTTGAACTTAAATACCACATTACGGGCGCCGTTACAATATAATGTTCATCGCAAGAGTTTACTGTGTAGTAAGCATATGAATTCTTGCTTAACGCTTTCGGAGTTGCACGCTCGGTACTCGGAGCAGTAAAGAAATTGAATGTTTCACACTTAATTTTAATGTCCTTGGATCACGATACAGTTGTGGGTGCGCGCTGGGTGCCGTCAGTCGTTACGTAGTGGCCTGTTAGTGTTTACTTAGCAGTGTTATGAAGTGAAGTGGTTGTTGGGACATTTGATGTGTGATAGGAGTTGCAGACGTTGACGCTGGGCGTGAAGGGCGGCGGTGTGCTCTTGGACACGCCGGCCGCCGACCAGACCGATGCTGACATGAGAGAGGCGCTGGCGCAGCGATGCCATGAACTCGATACACAGGTATGTTTATTTGTTTACTAATTGTTGGCATTCTACGGTTTGTTTGTTATGTTATGTGTAATGTGACTCGTGCGTGTCCGAGTAATTGTTTTCGTGCGTCCCGTTGCAGTCATTAAGACTTGATTAATTTCTTTATTTACGAAACGAATTTGGCGGTGAACATGCACTAAATATTTATGTGTGATTGGATAAAAAATATATTATAATGTACGTTAAATACTGTAGACTTCGTATTTAGAAACCTATCTTAATTTGGACATCAAAGTTAAGAAGTTATTTAACGAATGAGACTTAAAAAAGCAGCTTATCAAGTGTGAATTCAAAGAGGCTTTTAGAACTGATAATGATCAGTAAATGTAATGTGCCTTAAACTTGCAGTTCACGATATTTTACAACGTGGAATATAAGTTTTTAACTATTACTAAATAAGTATACGTACGTTTTTCGCAAAGAAACTATTCAGAGCACATACCCATTAATAAGTAGTTCTCTTCTCAAATCTCTGAAGGATTCTGTTACTATCTGGATAAAAATTGCAGGTGAAAATTCTCCAAGAGGAGAAGATGACGTTATTGAGTGAAGTAACTCGGCTAACAGCCGAGCGGGACACAGTAACGGACAATGGCGATGCGGAACTTGATGATGCGGGGGCGTCGCTGGGCCCCGCACATGCGGGGACACTGCGGTACACTACCATGCGAGCGCAGCTAGACGTCCTCAAAGAAGAGCTGGATAAGGTGGAGCTACAAAGAGATGATCAGTATGCGAGAGCGGATGTTTTAGAACGAGAATTGGCGCTGCTCAAGCTGAGGAATGAGGAGTTACAGGTTAGTGCATTATCACTCATCAAATAACTCGTAGAATAATAAGACAGGAGCTACAAAAGTATACTTTAGAGTAAGAAGTAGTGCTCTCCTCCAATAGAAAATGAGGAGGTTCCGGCCAGCAAATCAGAAATTACCGTGTGCGTTATCCGATGAACTTAATGAGGTTATTGCCAAAAGAACCTGCGTTAATAACCCAAATTAATAAAAGCTGTTACACCGTGCTGCGTGCGAATTCAGTAAGCTGATGGCCTTTGTGTTAGGCCATTATGTAGTCATCTCCTACCCATGCATTTCGACCATGAAATATAATGAAGGTATAGATTAGTGGAAAATATTTCGCACTGTGCACACACAATTACACAATGTTTTATGGTGGTATAATGTACAAAATCCACACAAGAAAGCGTCAGAATAATAATATTCTAAAATTCGTTGAGGGATTCAAGACACTCAAAGCGATTCCCCTGGACATGCCTGAGCCCCACCGCTCAGTATCATTTCATTGCATGCCACTGTTGCTCCTGGCTTACATATTCCAAACTAAGCAGAGCTTGTACTATGGAAACCAGATAACTGACATACTACATATACTACTTTTCTTTTCTAAATACATGTTTATATACATAACTAGCTGTGCCCGCGACTTCGTCCGCGTGTTAACAAGTTTTTTTTTTAATATTTTTTTTCTTAAAGAAAAGTAGCCTAAGTTACTCCTTATTACATCAGCTACCTGCCAATAAAAGTCCCGTCAAAATCGGTCGAGCCATTTCAGAGATTAGCCGGAACAAACAGACAGACAGACAGACAAAAATTGTAAAAAGAAATATTTTGGAGTATGTACCATATATATATTCATATACATGTAGTAAAAATCGGTTATTTCAATATTTCAAACAGACACTTTAATTTTATTTATTTGTATAGATTGTATAGATGTTTAAATGAAAGGCGAAATACTAATTTTCATGCGTTTACCTTAAAAAATGTCACATTTTTCATACAAAGTTCCATCCCCTATTTGTCACCCTAAAGGGCTGGAATTCCCAAAAATCCTGAAATACATATTTTTAAATGAAAGGTCGAATACCAATTTTCATGAGTTTACCTTAAAAAATGTCACATTTTTCATACAAACATCCCCTATTTGTCACCCTACGTGGTAGAATTCTCGGAAATCCTGAAACACATACTTTTAATTTTTAACTGTAACGCTTAATACCAATTTTCATGCGTTTAACTTAAAACTTGTTGCCACTTTTTTCATATAAACTTACATCCCCAATTTTACGCCCTTGTGGGTGGAATATTCAAAAATCCTGAAATATATATTTTAATTTTTAACTGCAAGTCTATTATACTAAAGCCTTTAACATCAAAATTAAGCACTTTCATAAAATATTTCATCCCGTATTTTAGTCCCTTAGGGGTGGTATTTTCAAAAACCATTCTTCAGTGGATGCCTACGTCATAAAAGTTAGCTACTGTCAAAATTCAAGTCCTAACTGCAGCCGTTTAGACTGTGCGTTGATATGTCAGTCAGTCAGTATAAAACTATATCCCCTATTTTCCGCCCTTGGGGGTGTAATTTCCAAAAATCCTGAAATAAATGCTATGTATTTTTAACAGAAAGGCCAAATACTCATTTTCATGCGTTTAACTTCAAAAATATCGCATTTTTCATACAAACTTACATCCCCTATTTTATGACCTTCGGGGTGGAATTTTCAAAAATCCTGAAATATATATTTTTTATTTTTAACTAAAATGCCAAATGCTAATTTTCATGCGTTTAACTTAAAAATTGGGACTTTTTTCGTACAAACTTACATCCCCTATTTTTTGCCCTTGAGGGTGAAAATTCCAAAAATCCTGAAACATATATTTTTTATTTTTAACTGCAAGGCCAAATACCAACTTTCATGCCTCTAACTTCAAAAACGGCAAAGTTTCATACTAACTTCGCACCCCCGTTTTACCCCCTTAGGGGTTGAATTTCGAAAAATCCTTCCTTATTCCTTGTCTACATTATAAAGAAAACATCTGTGCAAAATTTCAGCTTTCTAGGGCCAAGGGTTTGGGCTGGGCGTTGATGAGTCAGTCAGTCAGTCAGGACTTCTCTTTTTATTTATATAGATTACACCTACACTAGACTCACAACAAACAGACATGTTCATGCACACAAATATCTGTCCTTGGTGGGATCGAACCGACGACCTGCGGCATGAAAGGCAAAATCTACCGCCTGCCTGTTCATCTTTGAAAATCGTTGTACCTACAGCTACATATCAAACTATACATTTCCAATATAAGCTGAACTCTCATTGTATGGCAATCCTAAGCAACGCGGGATCTGCTTATACTGCTAATCTGGCAAAATATAGCTTGGTATGTAGCCGTGTGTATCTGATGTGCAAAATATTTGAATACATTTAATTTACTTGAGTAATGTTTAACTACTGTGTAATAACTGTAAAACTGTTCATTAATAATTAGCAACTGAAATATTTTTGTAATGCAGTGTCATCGCAATTATTTACGTAACATAATATGAAAAGTAAAATGCACTCGTATTGCAATTTTGTGATGTAACTTTGTAAATGCTGCTAATATTTTTATGTTATTACAAAGTTTACGCAATCACGTCTAGATGCAAGAAATCTGTTATAAAAGATAGTCTAACTCCTGAGGGTAGGTAATCCGGAGGCTCAAAGTATCATACATAATGATTAGGTACTGTTTTTTTGGCCTAGCGTTTTATATTTACTATTTTTAATAAAATGAAAATACAGAAAAACCTCCATGATATCTAATACACTCACCGGCACGGAAACTTGGCCACCAATAACTTGCCGATAATTTCTATTTAAATATTTAATTTTCACTATATTATGGGTTTATGCACTAAATTAGGGTTTTTTTATGGTTTTGTAACTCAGTTATTGAAAAAACGATGCACCAGCAGTAATCTTTAAAAAAATAAGCAGTTTCACAAAAATATTGGTTTTAACACTGTCAATTTAAAAAGAACACAAGATGAAAAATAACCAAAAAGTCTTCGTTGTGTTTGCATTTTAATATCGGGTGTTTCCTCCCCTAGCCCTGATAACAGCTTGCATTCGTTCTGGCATACTTTGGATGATGTTTCTGATCTCAACTTGTGGTATGCTTTCCCAAGCGGTCAGTGCTGCATTTTGAAGCTGATTCAGAGTTTCAGGCGGGTTGGAGGAGGACTTTATTTTTCTTTTAAGCTTGTCCCAGATATGCTCTATTGGATTTAAGTCTGGACTACGAGCTGGCCACTGCAATTTTTGAATACCAACCTCTGTAAGGTATTCCTCCACGCAATGTGCAACGTGTGGGCGCGCGTTATCGTGCATTAGGAGGAATTCGTCAAATCCAATAAACCCTGAATATGGTAACACGTGTTCCTGAAGAATCTCCTCGATGTATCGTGTTGCCGTTAATCGGTTATCGACGATAACTAACTCCGTACGTGCATCGGAACTTATTCCTCCCCAAACCATTATAGAGCCTCCATGAAAACTAACAGTTTGTGTGGTGGTAATGGGTAAAAACCGCAAACACAAATTTAAAACAGCAACTTAGTCGCTCAGATGTCCGGGTTCAACTAAAACTTAAAAATAACGTCATATTGCACTCAAACATGATAAATTACCCTCTTGAACTAAAGGTAAACATTTTTTAGACCAACCTTCATAATAAATACTCATAGGAAACACTTAAAGCTCTTGTTATCGCGAAATACGCGCTTGGCCAAGATTCCGTGCCGGTGAGGTATTACTGAGTTGGTGATAATATCAGTCAGTATTTAGTGACTCTGTTATGCCAGAGGTCGTGGGTTCGATACCCACCCAGGAGAAATTTTTGTTTAATGATCACGATTATTTGTCGTGTCTGGGTGTAATTTATCTATAATATGTATCTATTTAGAAATATATAAGTATGTTCATCAGATACCTTGCCATAATACAACAATATAGGGTCTGCCTATTTTGGGATCATGTATGGCAGTGTGTTAGTTGCCCAACATAATTTTATTTGTTCGATCAAGCTAGGGTTGCCATCTCTTAAATTAGCCAACCAGTACAAGACGTGTGAAAACCCCGCATTTTAGCACGGATTACAAATGAAATCCCGACCGGACGATCCCCCGGACGCCCTCTGAACTAGGACAAATGCGGTGATAGCCGGACGGACGGCAATCCTAGATCGAACTAATGTAGTTGCATCGTGTTTTGGGATCAATTAAGTTATTTAAAATATAGTCTAAATTGACACATGTTTTGCTAACAAGATTAAATGAGAAATTAGACGCGGCAATAACTAAAGCAGCCAAACTAGAGATAGAAAACCTTGTAGCAAAAATCTTGAGGAAAAATTCCAATTTTACTTTTGTCAGTGCCTTCAATGTCTTCACTTTCTCTTAGTCAGTAAAATAATATTGATAGCACCTACCACGTCGTGCGTGCTGGTGTAATTCGAATTGAAAGTACCGTGTGCGCTAGATCTCTTAGGATTAAAAGGTACTTGTTTTCCTATTTTATGAATATGTTGCTTACCTTTAAAATAAATATTCCAGATGGCAGCCTCTGAAAATATTGCATTAAAAGATGAGTTAGATGCCTTACGAGAAACAGCGGCGAAGGCGGCGACGTTGGAATCGACGGTAGCATCATACAAGAAGCGCATGGAAGAACATGTAGATCTTAGAAGACAGGTGAAGTTATTGGAGAGAGCGAATACGGAACATGTACAAAGAGCCATAGAACATGAACAGGCTGCTGCGAAGGCCAACGCTGTGCGGGCACAGCTAGACCTTTATAAGAAACAGGTTCGTTATCTTTATTTTTAAGAGACTTACCCTATTTAAGGTGGCCCGTTTTAAGAGGCTGAAACTTTTTGAGAAGTTACCTTATTTAAGAGACCGAGTTTTTTAAAGGTTGACCACACCTTAATATATTGTTTCATCCAGACCCTCGTATAGGCCTACCAGGACAGGTTTTGATCCATTATACGTGTTTTGTAAGTGAACACAACATTTAATTCAAAACTGTTAAAAAGCAGGGTGTAATTGAACATAATGTTAAGTTGCGGGTAAAATGTAAACTTTACTTACATTGAATACATTTAAATAATATTTTAATTAAACAATTAATTTCCTATATAGGAATTTTGTTTCGTTACAAATAATATATTCTGTCTAGTAAAAGTGTGTACCTTCCATCAAACCTTACACTACACAACGTTTTTTGTTTAAATATTTAGTTTTCACAACATTTCTGACAATTCGAAGCTTAAATTATGACTGGCAGAGAATGCCTTTGGCATTAAGTCCGCCTCTGTACATTCTTGTGCATAAAGTTTTAAAATAAAAAAAAAAAAAAAATCTAAAATCAAAACCGGGAAATCATAAATGTAATTGTTCAGTAAGTATCTAAGCAACATCATCAGTTGACTATGTTTCTAGAAGCAAAGCCATTTCTGGCATCTGGCATCTCCATCCTTCGTAAGGTTGATAGCAATGGAACTCGTAAATTTGATGTATCGGTGTGTATTGTCCGTAGTTTAATGGCGGAGAGCTTAGCCTGGATTTGTCAGGGTGTAGGATCGATACTTGGGCACGGACTATTAAATTTATGATATATCAGTTTTAAGTTATGTTATTTTTCTCTAAAATAAATTTGTGGTATTTGCAGGTGATGGACTTAAATGAGAAATTAGACGCGGAAATAACTAAAGCAGACAAACTAGAGATAGAAAATAAGAAAATAAGTAATCGATTTGCCTTGTTGCAATGCGAACGTGACGGGTTACTGTCGGAGCGTGACACTCTGCGGGAAAATATCGACGAGTTGCGGTGTTCCACTATCACTGCAGGTAACTGGTACCATTCAAAAATTAATAATTAAGTGTAGTAGTGGAGATGCGGCGTGATAACATAGATGACTTGCGATGATCCTCTACACCTCCAAGGAGTTGGTAAAATATATATTGTGAATATAATAATAGTCATTGCGGACACGCTGTATGGTAACATCAAAGAGTTGCGATCTTCCACGACCATTGCAAGTAACAGGTACAATTCAAATTGTTGACAAGTAATCAGTTAGTGTTACCGAGATCGCGTAATATGAGAACATTAATGCCTAGCGATGTTGCTCTATAACTGCAATGCGAGCGTGACGGGTTACAGTCCGAGCGTGACACCCTGCGGGAAAATATTGATGAGTTGCGATGTTCCACTATCACTGCAGGGAATTGGTACAATACAAATAGTTAATAAGCAATCAGTTGGCGTTACTGCGGACTCGCTGTATCAGAACATCAATAGGTTGTGATCTTCCACGATTACTGCAGGTAACTGTTACAATTGAAATAGTTAATTGATAAGCAATCAGTTTGCGTTACTGACTGAGAACATCAATGACTAGCGATGTTGCTCTAACTACAGGGAACTAGAATACAAATAGTCAATAGGCAAACAATTAAAGTTACTGCGGATACGTTGTATTAAAACATCACTGATTACTGCATGTACAAATTAATTAGTTAATAATAAGCAATCAACCGCGTTACTGCGGAGACACTGCGTTAGAACATCGATCATTTGCGATGTTCTTCTATTACTGTAGGGAATTGATATAATACAAATAGTTAATGGTTAGGTGTTACTGCGGAAACGCTGTGTGAGAAAATAGATGACTTGTGATGTTCGTATACAACTGCAAGGAATTGGTATAATACAAATAGTTGATAAGCAATCAATTGGTGTTTCTGCGGATACGTTGCGTGAGCACATCAATGACTTGCTATGTTGGTCTATGATTGATGTAAACTACAAATAGATAATAAGAAATCAGTTTCCCTTACTGCAATCCGAACGTGACGCGTTACTGTCGGAGCGTGACACTCTACGTGAGAACATGAATGAATTTACATGTTTAGTTGGATATTTATAAATACTGATAACTGGTACAATACAAATGGATACATCATTCGGGTTGGGTTACTTCAAGGTAAGTCGGACGCTGCGTAAGAACCTAAATTGCTCTTAGTGTTAATTTTAAATAAAACAATATTTTTAAGTTAAAGACTTAACTAACTATGTCAGCATCAGCATGGCGATGTACGTGGTAAGTGTCACCTGTGATTTCGGAATGTGTCATCCTGAATGTGATGTAGATAACTGTAATAAAAATTATTTTTCTCATCACTAAGTTAACACGTTACACTCGACATTTAGGACAGAATACACATATGGTATTTATTAGGCTAACTTTGTGAGAAACTGGTGCCTGATTTAGGATTTAGCAAAAACACCTATATTACAGGTCACTATAAATAAAAGTAACTCTGCAAGTGGTTTAAAAACATCGAATTCTGTATTTAGAAGTTGCATATTTTATGTTCTATATGAATCGTATCAATGCTCCGAAATCCTTTCAATGGATAATTATGGGTTTAAAAAACGTAGAACCGACATTTCTTAATGAAACATACAAAAAGCATTTCTAAAAATATAATTATCAAAATTTGTTTATAATCCACGGAGAATCCGCATACATACATTAAAATAATAAAAATAAAATCGTTATATATTAGTAATTTAAACATACACGCTATTCTTATTTCAGAATCTTGGCTTAAACCATGCCTTCCTTCTTCATCTTATTCTCTTCCAGGTTTTAAACTTATCCGCAATGACCGCATAGGCAGTGGTGGAGGTGGTGTTGCTATATATCTGCGTTCCTACATTCCATTCACCATAATTAGCACATCACCACAACCTCCAACACCTAACGCAGGCGAACATATATTGCTGGAAATAGAGTTAAAGCACACTAAAGTTCTTCTTGGTGTATATTATTGTCCCTCATTACGAATAAATTACTTTTCGTCCTTTGAAGCTATTCTTGAAAACTTTACTCCATCTTACGATCACACAATTATCATGGGTGATTTCAACACCTGTCTCCTTAAAAACGATTCTCGATCTTCTTTATTACGCTCCGCAGTACATTCTAGCAATTTGTCCATTCTCCCACTAAATGCCACTCATCACTTTCCTAACTCAAATCCATCTCTTTTAGACTTAATTCTTGTATCTTCACATAATCTCATCTCTAAGCATGGTCAATGCCCAGCTGACGCTTTTTCCTACCATGATTTAATATTTCTATCTTATAAAATCCGTCCTCCCAAGGCAAAGTCAAAAATACTTCTGCAGCGCAATTTTGGTGGTATGGACCTTGCTGCTCTCCGCAGTGATGCCAGAAATATAGTTTGGGATCCTCTATATTCTGCAGAGTCAATAGACGAAAAAAAAATTATTTTTACATCAAAAATCACACATTTGTACGATGTCCATGCACCTATACGTGCTATTAAGGTCAAACATCTGCCAGCACCCTGGATTAGCAACGAGTTAAAGTCTATCATTCTTAAAAAGGTACAAGCAAAGTCAAAGTACAAATGTCGTCCCTCTCCTGCAAACTGGGAGAAATACCTCTCCCATCCGAAACCATTGCAGCAAGGTGTGTAGGAAAGCACAACGCCAACATGTCCACGACTCAATTGAACATGGTAATCCATCTAAAGTTTGGAAATTTCTTAAATCAATGGGAGTTGGAAAAGCAAATTCTAACCTAACCTACAAGAATTTAGATATTAATCCTCTAAATCTACACTTCTCGTCGTCATCAAATTATAATATGACAACTAAAGATAATACTATGAGATATCTTTCATCACTTCCAAAGCCCGATTATGCTCCCTTTGTTTTTAATCAAGTAACCACTTGTGACGTTAGGAAGAACATTTTGTCGATTTCATCGAAAGCTGTTGGTAGCGACAGTATTAGCCGTATTATGATCACCACAATCCTTGAAGAAATCCTCCATGTCATCTGTCATATCCTCAACTATTCCCTGTCCAACGGTTGCTTTCCATCATCATGGAAAGAAGCACATGTTATCCCACTACCAAAGAAACCCAATCCTTCATCCTTCACAGAATTTCGTCCTATATCCATTCTTCCTTTGCTTTCCAAAGTCCTGGAGCGCCTAGTTTTTAGCCAGCTCAATACATTCCTCTGCAGAAACCAACTGCTTAACCCCATGCAATCCGGTTTCCGTCAAGGTCATAGTACGGCTACTGCTCTCGTTAAGATTACTGACGATATCAGGCAGGGCATGGATAGTGGACATCTCACTTTACTGTCCTTGCTTGATTTCTCAAATGCTTTCAATACCGTAGATTTTGATATCCTGCTCGGCATTATACACTCGCTTAACGTATCTCCATTGGTTACTGATTGGTTTCGAAATTACCTGTTCGGCCGTCAACAGCGCATCCGTATAGAAGACACACTCTCTTCATGGTGTCAACTGTCTGATGGTGTGCCACAGGGTGGCGTGCTATCTCCTCTACTTTTCGCAATATTTATTAATACCATCTCAAACAATCTCCGTTCTTCCTACCACCTCTATGCTGATGATCTTCAGATATATACACAGGCTTCACTTGAAAATTTGCCCGCTGCCGTTGAAATCATTAATGCGGATATGACTCATATATGCGAGTGGAGCAAGTCGTATGGATTAAATGTCAACCCGGCAAAGACACAGGCAATAGTTGTAGGCAGCTCTAAATTAATATCTAGAATAGATGCCAGCTACCTAAGGTCTATTTTGATCAAAACGTCATACCTTATAGTGATAAGGTCAAAAACCTAGGTATTTTTATAGATAATACGTTATCCTGGGGTCCTCAGCTGCAAGAAGTCAGTCGGAAATTATTTGCTTCGGCTGGTTCGTTACGGAGAATCCGTAACTTTCTTCCAATACCCACAAAAATTGCGCTTGCACAATCTCTTCTCTTTCCTATTTTAGACTATGCCGATGCCAGCTATCCTGATCTCACTGTAGCCCAGCTTGATAAACTTGAGCGCCTTCAAAATTATTGCATAAGGTTCATATTTGGATTACGTAAGTATGATCATGTTTCAGAATATCGCGCTAAGCTCAAGTGGCTGCCTATTCGCCTCCGCTGAGATACTCACTTTCTGACTTTTTTATATAACATACTGTTCAATCCTACTACCCCTTCATATCTTAAAGCACGTTTCGAGTTCCTAAATGACACACATTCTCTTTCTCTGAGGTCATCGGAGAACATGCGACTAAAAACTCCTGCCCATTCCACAAACTTTTACACGAAATCTTTCACCGTCCAAGCTGTACGTTTGTGGAATGCCTTACCAATGACGATTAGACGCGCCCAGTCGATACACGTTTTTAAAAAAATGGTAAAAGACCATTATCTTGCACAACTCAACATTAATTAGCAGCGGAACATGCTACTAATATTTTCCTTTGATTAATAATAAATATATATGTTTGATATATGTATTTAAATATGTATTTATATATGTATTTATTATAATATATTATTTATTGCCTCTATTTATTTTATTTAGCAGGTATATATTGCATGCATTACATATAAATTATGTATACATAGTGTTTTAGATAATTATATATTCACCTACAAAATGTAGGTGTACTCCTACATAATATCTGATACCTACCTTTTTTGTTTCTTTTAATCTTTTTCTTTTACTGAACTTTTTACACCTCTTACCCGTTTTCATTTCATACAACTCCTGTCCATCCTAAGGTTGTCTGTAAGAAATCGCAGCTAGCGATAAGACCGCCCTTTGTACATTATTATGCTAGTATTTAAGTTCTTTTTTGTAATTCATTTGGTGTACAATAAAGAGTATTGTATTATTGTATTGTAATTTTCTTTAAAGATAACCGCTTGAAACCAAATGTATATGGGACTTTCCGAAAGCATTCCCTATTGAATATCAGAGAAATTGTGTAACATACATTATTACAAACGAAACTACAGTTGAATTCATGAGCTCCTTCCTTTGATGTCGGTTAAAAACCAGTAGAAATCTAGGCTATAAACAAATGAAATGAACTTCCTAAAACGTTAAGTACACTGCAATGCGCTCGCTACATGCTGAAGCAATAAGTAAGATAATTTTACACAATAACCGAACCGTCATCAACCGGTTCGTGCCGAATCATTTGTAGGTTAGAAAGATGTTTTTCTAAACTTAAATTAACGATTTGCCGATCGTAAAATCGTTTACAAACCGGTTGATGACTTGTTTCGGTTAGTGTGAATAATTATCTTGCTCGCTCGCTCATGCCCAAAGCGCATGCAATGTACTTTGCTTTTAAGGCTAGCAAGGTCTCTTTCTAACCTAGTACATATGGTTCGTTTGTGGAAGGTGGAAGCCCCGTAACAAGGCAGTGTATTCGAGTGAGATACGTCGGGACTATATTAAGATTCAAAAATTGTGGAACAGACGTAAAACAATTACTTAACATACATACTTTTATGAAAATACCACAATTTTGGTATATATCTTGTTGCACTCTTTGTCTGTGTACATTATATTATATTTCGTGTCATATGTATTATTACACTTATTACTAGCTGTGCCCCGCTTAACGCGATACGATTACAAATTATAGACTATCTGTTAGTCGGATATATAAGCTATATTACTACAAAGCTTCATGAAAATTCCTTCGGTAGTTTTTGCGTGAAAGAGTTTTGCGTGGATGTTTGTTAAACATCCATAGATTACTCACAAACTTGCGCATTAATAATGTTAGTAGGATGGTGTACAGTAAAGAGTATTGTATTCTAAAGCGGGTATTATCATTGTTGCAGGTGCAAACGAAGGCAACGTATCTCGGGAGTTGATACCAAATGATTTAAAGGAGCAATTGATTCGATTGGAGCACGAGAACAAGCTGTTACGGCAGAATCAAGGCGAGCAGGCCAACCAAGCCTCCGTACAAGTAAGTAGAATTCAGATTAGTTTACGCCACAGACTAATGAATAGGACTTTGTACAGAAATGCCACTATTATGGGAGACGCTGTAACACTGGTCTAGGTGTTCCATCGGGACGACGGGATGGGATAAGGTGAAGGCATCATCATTAATTATCATCATTAGGCAACAAAATTGAATATTACAAATAATTGGTTCTACAATATGTAAGCGTCACATGTCTATTTGGTACTTGTTAAACAAGTCTTTGCAACCACCTTTACTTTTCGCCATAAAATTTAATAACTCAATAAAATGCAATCAAATATAAGTCACGATTCAATAATATATTTGTACCTAGAATGAATATAAAGTTGAATAGCTGTGCCCCGCCGTTTCACCCGCGTTAAGCTTTATAAATATGTATTATCGGATATATAAGATATATTAATACAAAGTTTCGTTAAAATCCGTCCTCTAGTTTTTGTGTGAGAGAGTAACAAACATGCATACATACATACATACTTACAAACTTGCGCATTTATAATATTAGTAGGATTTGTAATTCTACAATTGTCATTAATGTTCTGACTATATACAAGAGCTTTCTTAAAGTCTATGGGAATAAAAACCTTTTTATTTTCTTGTATTTATTTATAAATATTTTTGCCAGGCACTTCTGGAAGACTACGTAGCTCGGTTAGAGAAGCAGCGAGCGATCAACCGCGAGGCTAACCAGCGTATCATGCAACTTGAAGCTTCGTTAGAGGCGCCACATCCCAAACTAGCATCGGCCATTGAAGATTACCAAAGGAAATGTATGTACATTTACTGCGCCGAGAAACTAATTTAAAATATAGGTACACTGCGGATTACCGCACATACGGCGATTTATTATTATGCCGTAACTCGCTAACGATTTCGAATTAAGTTTACGTTCGGCCTAAATTGTTTATTTATGGTTAACTAGAAGTAAAATAGAGAGATTCCAAAGAGAATCCAAAATATTCAAAATAAGTTTAAATTTCCATATTATGTCGTCATTATCATGTCAGCCGAAATACGTCCACTGCTGGGCAAAGGTCTGCCCAAAGATCCATTCAATTGCCGATCGTTCATTATCGGCATCTAGCAGCTTCCTGCCACCCACACAAAGTCATCGGTCCATCTTGTAGGATCAACATAGTTTTGTAACGATTATTAAATGTGAGAAAAACCGTTTTTTCTCAAGTCTTCAGTGAGTGAAAAACATTAAGAGTGAGAAATTGTTGAATCATTTCTCTCAAAAGACTGAAGCAAACCAATTCCGATTATTCCTAAATTCATTTGGTCTTTAATCTGTGACCGATTCAAAGGCGGTGAATTCGGTCGTTTATGGAAATTGTATTTTGCATTTCTTCTTAACAAAGAAGATAGGCAAAATACAACTCTATATCTATTCTCTAATTAGTAATATTTATGACACTGCCTATATATTGGACAACATATTATCCAGAACTCTATGGCATAGAGTTCAAGTTCAATTTCTAGTTCAGTTCTAATCAGTTAGAAACATACCTACTGACCGATAAACGGTTAATAGAAACTATAATTAGATGACTTTCATATTCGCAGCATTACAAGTAGATGAGCTACAAGCGTCGCTGAGCGAGGAGCGACGTCGCAGCGCCAAGCTGCAGGAGGCAGTGGCGGCGCGGGACGCGGAACTGCTGGCCACCGAGGATAAGTACAAGAAGTGTCTCGAGAAGGCCAAGGAGGTCATCAAGTCCCTGGACCCCAGGGCCTCAGGTACGTTCAGTTTTGGAAGATTGATATAGTAAAGATAATGATATCCTTTTGACTTTTAGCCTGGAAGCCTTTTAACCGGAAGAAAGTTAGAATTTTCCTTATATCTTAGGAAAACTTTCTTCCGGGCTCACCATATCTCTATTTCACTTAATTCAGTTTATAGTTAGTTGTTTAAGCAGTAACCTAACTCCACTATACTGGTTGGTGAGATTATAGTTTGTAATAATTTGGATCTGTTTGTGTGATTTAGTGCCATCATACCTTCAAAGTGGCTAAAATCTAAAACATATCTGTATAGTTTCGTTTTCAAAACAAATTCCAATTGTGGCATTTGTTTAATAAACGATCGATCAAATGAAACGGCTTCTAATAGAATATGTATTAAAGTTAAAAAGATAAGTTGCGAAATATATTAAATTTAGTATATAATAGTCCCTCTTTATCCCTAAACATTTTAGTAGCAAAAATGGACCATAAGTATAACATCTTCCTCAAAGTTGTACTTTCTATACAAGGAAGAAAGGCAAAGGCAGAATCGTCGTTGCACAAGTGGTCAAGTGGTTTTTTTTACTAGCTGCAGTCGTGTGTTTTAAGTGTTAGAATCTAAGCCAGATGTATAAACTGTGTCTCTATTATAATCTAATAGTAATCGACCGCCGGAAACACATCAGTTTGTTTCTTCTTTGATCCGATTGTAGGAAAACATTGTACTTTATATTAAACTAAATGTGTTAAACTTTATAAATTATAGCCTATGTGTTAATCCAGGGTGTCAGCTAACTCCATACCAAATTTTATTAAAATCGCTCCAGCCGTTTAGACGTTAAGAAGTAACACACACAAAATTTCGACTTTATAATATTATTATGATAACTTTTCGTATTCTCCTCGGCACTGTTTTTGACATTCAAATGATGATTAATTTTAGCGCAACAGTCGCTGTCGGACATTACGTTGGGGTACTCGCGGGCGACGGGCGCGGGAGCAGGAGCGGCACGGCCCGACGCAACGCCCGCGCCCAACAACCGACACGAGTAAGTATTGTTTATTACATCATTTATTTCTATAGGACTTGTCTTGTGATTAGAATTGAAATAAACAATGCGAATTTATTATTTCTAAATAAATAAATAGTGTTTCTTTAAATACCACCAGGATTGGATGATGTATTTTAAAGGTATACCTTAAAAATAGATGTTCAAATCCTTGAATTATACAATATAAAATTTCTAAGATATAAAGTCAATACTGGGAAACGTGACTTCGTCTCAATCGTCCAGCGTGATTGGAACCTAAATTATTTTATCAATCCAGGGTAGACGCGTAGCTATAAAACGTATACACCGGTAGTTCGATTCTCCGAGTTAAAACCTATCTTTTTCTTACGGGGATGTATGTAGGTACAGTTTTACCTTTTCATATTACAAGACATGGCCAATTGATATGGTTATGGATGCATGTGAAAGGTCATAACATATTGATATAACCTAATAAATTATAAAAGCTTTCTGATCTGGATCGATAAAGAGACGGGATCGATTCACGACTAAGGTTTTGATTTATTATTTCCCAGTTTTGAGTTGAGATTTCGCTTTGCATGTCTGTACTTACAGTTAGGAAAGACTAGGGTAAATTATTTTATTTGTATTATAAATAAATATACAAGGTATATTGTTAACATCTTGCTTGCTTTTCTGTCTCGTGTGGGCCATAATTACCTTTGTGTCAAAGTTGTTCAAGTCGCCCAGTAAGTCTCTGACATACCGATTATCATATAATAACTATAGCTGGAACTGACTGCGGAAAGTGCACTCCGAAGCACAGATCCGCTTAGAAATTAATCTTCTTAACCATGTATCATGCGAAATAATTGACGGGTTGGTTGCCATGGTTGTGTACTTGCCGTTCACGCCGCAGGTCATGGGTTCGATTCCGACCGAGTTCAAATATTTGTGTGTATGATCATTACTGTCTGTTTATCCTGAGTCTGAGTGTAATTATCCATATAAGTATGTAGACAAGACAAGCTCTACTTACTTAGTTTGGGATCAGTTGGCCGTGTGTGAATAATGTCCTTGGATATTATTATTATTATACAGTTGTGGTCATATAATTAAGTACGATTTGTAGTTACAGATTTTTATCTGATTTCATCTTGGCGGTCATTTCTTTCTAAATAGAAAAATATAGAATTTCATTTCGCAGAAAATGTCTCATATAATATTTATTCCTTGGGATTTATTTATATTTGGGATAGTATTGGTTCTACGACTATTGGTTTTAATGATACAAATTTCACAGACACAATTCAATTAATTCGGATATATTTATGTAACCTAGGAAAATTATACGAACTGTGATGTACAACCACAAATCTATAGAGGGCTTTTCTATTTAAATTTTTCAAAAAAAAAAAAATCTCTTCTGCGTTCTTAATTATGTGTCCAGCCATTAGTAATACGGGGTTCAGATTTGATGTATAAAGTTTATCTATTTATTTTTAATTAATCATGTGTATAAATTAATGTACCGCTAGTATGGAAACGATTTGCGATACCAAGATTCTATAAATCGAACAAGTACAAAATAAAATAAATAAGATTTATATACACCGCCTTAAAAAGCGCTTGTAAATAGTTAGAACATGTTTGTAGTAGTAGTAGCAAGTAAGCATAATTATTTCTAGGTACATATATATATTTAAGTACAGATTCCAGAACATCAAGCTACCCCAATTGTTAAATTTCCCCAATTGAAAGTGAACCTTATACTTTTGATAGAGTTGAAAATCCATAAAAGAAATTTGACCGATGGGGGTACCTCGATGTGCTGGCGTCTGTACACAGAGTGTATGAAAACATTTAGATATAACATTTAATTTGTGATTTTATGATCTACTAGCTTATATTAAGTCATTATCAAGCTTATATATAGGTTATGTTATAAGTTTAGTTATATAAATTTAAGGAATGACAAATACATGTACTTTTTTGTACAAATACCAAAAAATACATGTAAATAGTTATACTTGTTCGGGCAAATGAATCTATGACAGAATCTTCCCTTTAAATATGTGTTCTTAATTATTTGACCATCACTATATGTTCTTAAGCTTTGTTATAATAGCTGTTGTATTGTTCAGATGGAGTGGGGGTGCGGAGGGTGCTCGCGCCAACGCGCAGGAGCAGCGGCTGCTGGCCACCGCGTGGTACCAGCTGGGCGCGCGCTGCCACCGCGACGCGGTCGACACGCGCTTCACTCTGCTCTCTGCTGGACACTCGTTCCTGGCCCGCCAGCGCCGAGCTGCCCCCCGCCCGCGCGCCCCCGCGCCTACCCCCGCGTCGCCCGCGCAATGACCCCCGTCCGCCGTGCGGTACTACCGCCGCCCCGCGCCAGTCACCGACTAAAGATAAGCCGAAAGTTAATTTAGGCCGACATACCTTTCTCTATTAAATCCTTCCTTGTGGGAAATTGACTAGAATTGTACGGAAATAATGGGTCCTATCATAGAGTAGATAAAAATCAAGTTGCGTATCATAATATTTTACAAAACAAGGGGCAATACTGCTTTTGACATATTTTAATTTTTAATAAAGTTCGAACCCAATCAATTAGGACATAGCTGAGTAGCTATGTCCTAATTGATTGATTTTGAACTAACGCTAACTCTTGATGATTTTTAATATATGGCCGTATACCGTATAAGAAGGACCGACAACTCATGTGAGTTCAATTTAGGTGAAAAAAGAAGTGCAATGCAGGTGGTATGTCATCTAGAGTTATTAGCTATGCTTGTTCCTCATAGGCTAAAATAAAATTATAAGTTTGCCGGTAGTTTCGAATGGATACGGTACAGTTCACCATGAGTTTGCTTCAACTCGCTCCTTCCCTACTCTATAGTTTTAATGGATGGAGATATAAGGGATTCTATGACGTCCAAATATATATAAAAAACTTAGCGTGGCCTGGCTGACATTTTTATTTTAATTAAATTTTAACCTTATGCCGTACTGGTAAGGTTTCAATTAAAGAGGTGTTCTATAAGCCTGTAAGGTTTAACCTATGCCCTAGTGTTCATTATACCACCACTTACAAGGTATATATATTATTATGTACCTTCACTTACTAAAATAAGCGTGTCATTCAAATCGTATGTCCCGGTTTGTATGGTTTTGGAATCGATTGTAAAGGGGATTAAATTAAAAGGGTTTTAGTTAATCGAATCGGATATAATCGTTGTTACTAATGACAATAACAGCACTTTCGATTATGCTACTTAGCGATAAGGCGTTATTTGATTCGAATTATATGGGTTCTTCAATAATGCCAAAAAGTTTCTTATTTACAATTTTATACTAGCTTCCTTTTTCAATTCGGAATCGAGTTTACGAAGCTCCTTATGGTAAGCGTTTGCGACACACGTCATCGCTCACGCAAGCCAATCCTCTCTTCCCGGTGAGTTCTGGCAACGTTACCTCCAGTGTGTTTTATAAAGTTTAGTTCTTTCGCCATTCGAGATACTTATAGATGTAGCTGTTTAGCATTACCTAGAAGTATTGTTTCATACGAAAGTGTCAGCATTTTACCCACATCTACCTGATGTGGTCTTCTATAATTCTTCCTTGTCTGTTTTCTTATCTGTCTTGTAGCAAGCGTTGCGTTGTTCTTGCACGTAGTCCGACTTGTTGTCCGCATTACACGCTTGACGTTAAAAATCATTTCAGCTCCATAGTCATTCGTCTAAATTTACGAGAATTATAAATACCTAAATGAACAAAAACACTTACTCAGGGTCTAGGTGTGTAATAAAGAGTCAATAATTGTTATTAGATCGGTAATCTTAATAAATATATTGGTATGTAATATCAGGATGTACCACTTTTTAGTTGGGTACCAATTTTTAGTTTGGTGCCAATTTTTAGTGTTGTACCAATTTTTAGTTTTGAACCAATTTTTCCTTTTGTACCAAGTTTTCGTTTTGTACCAATTTTTCGTTTTGTACCCATTTTTCGTTTTGTACCCATTTTTCGTTTTGTAACCACATTTCGTTTTGTACCCATTTTTCGTTTTGTACCCATTTTTCGTTTTGTACCAATTTTTCGTTTTACGTTTATTGCGATCTAAAAACGATCTCAACTTAAAACCCTGAATTTAATCCTTTTGCACGAGGGTGGCGCTTGTATTTTATAAGACTTTAATACCCAATGGCTTAGATCAAATGGAAGTGGGGAGATTGAATAATATATTTCAAAAGACCATTCATAACTCTAAGAATAATAGGTGACATAAATGTGTCTTAATAATGAAAAGACAGTGTTTTTTTTCTTATTTTTTGCTCATATTTTGTATATTTTAAATATAATTATGTAGATAGATTAGTTGCAATTAATAGAACCATCAGGTTAAAACGCGTATGTTGTTCCTGTCATTAAACAAATCATTTTTTTATATCTCTAAACAATCTCTTAAAGCTTCTTAAATCTTCATTATAATTCTCTTTACTCCATGTATTTTAGCCGTCGGAAATTCATAATATGATAATATACTATCGGTATAAAAAAGCCCTGCATACGAATTATAAATTCAGAAACAACTATCAGAGTTAAATAACGCATTGTAAGCTTCATCCTTTGAGTTTCGATTGTTCGCGTTTCCGACGGCTAAAACACATTTTGTAATTATTTCCTCTAATTGTTCATGTTCGAACATATTCGGTAGCCGAACGGCCGGTTTACTGCGGCCGGGCGGCGACGGAATGTAGGTCGGTATAAAACCCCCTCTACCTCTTAATACCGTCGCCGTCCGTAATAAATTACAATATTTTTAAAATGTCTTCAAATTGCATTAAGATGTAATAATATTTAACGGAGTATTTGGCGTAGAGGATGCCTTTACCGGGCAATGGGATATAGTAGCCACTATATTTTGAACTCAATTGCCTTGTAATATTGTTCAAAACCAATAAATTTAAAATATACATACGGCCGTATAAAGGGTTAACTGTCATTTTGTACCATTATTTGACCTCTTACCGGTCAGGCTAGTCGTTCTTTCGGATCATGAGAGCGAGAAGATAGAAAGTGCACCGGGAAGATTCTTATTTGATTCTTGGGCATAAAATGCTGGATTAGAAGAGAATCTTTAATTGGAATTATTTACTGTCAACTAAAGACTCCGTTAAATATTTTCAAGTCCATCTTAACTGGTATATTTTCTGTGTATTGAAGTGATAAAGGCTTTCTTACTACTAGTATGATCTAATTATGTCCTAAGCTTAAAGTTACTCCTATTTTAAGGAGATAGTGCATCTATCTTGCTGTTTGTGCGAATGAGATAGTACGTATAGATGGTCTATCAATTTACTTGTATGCACAATTATTGTAAATATGATGTTGTTCATATATATATGGGGCGTAAGGGACAGCGTAACGATAATGATTACTAGGGGTTCAGTACATGCTTCTGTTTCTGTTCTTTTGATAACAGCTGAAATATATACGATATCTATATTGGTGTTTACTGTCATTATACGTGTCAGTAAACACAGTAAAACCAGTATCACGGTAAATTGTAGTGTCTCAGTGTAAGTTGTACTTTCACTTTAATACTGCTTTGTTTAGAGCTGAAAGATTGCATTGCCGTGGATTTTCTATAAGATGGCCAAAAGGTATGTTCAACTTATTAATAGTAGTAAAATTTTAAACAATTGGGATGTTCCCATAATATATAGAACATTTTGAAGTAGATTACATCACAGATATGTTAGACTATAGACTCATGTATGGGAATCAATTTTCAGTATGAGGTATCTTACACCCCGTATATGCCAGTTTTGTATAAGAGAACATTATAAACTATTATAGGCTATTCATTTAAAGTACAGAATTCAGAGCAGCTGTCTCGTTCGCTCATTAAGTTGCTTTATAGGGTAACAAAATTGTATGCATTCTCCAAAATCGTGTTGCGGTCATATTCATATTTTCTAATATTAATCACAAGTTTCCATTCTGTTTAAAAACCAAGTAAAAATAGATTTTCTTTTGTCTCTTGGTAATTTTTTCTTGGTTATAAACCTTTTGACGCAGTCATGTATCGATGACACAGAAAGTGCCCAGCGTATGTTGCCCTTATGTAGTCGTGCCCTTAGCGTGCTGGGCATATTTTGGTTCGTCATTTATATACGACTGTGGCGGTTTTATGACTATAAAGCATTGAAATGTGTGAGCGAGACAGCTATGCGTTGAGTTCTGGGCTTTTATGTACATTAAAAATGTAGGCAAAGGAACACGCCGCTATGGGCTATCGACTATAGACTCAGTATGGGAAACATCACATAACTACACTATGTTATAAAGATATGCATCATAATATTGCCATTCATATTGCCACTATATTTTTATATTGATAAAATATAATCTTGTTGACTTCTTTATGTATTATCTCTATATTTTAATAATAAATCCACACTGTTCTTGAAACTGAATTGTTAAATCATAATTTTCTATATAAGCAATATTATATTGTCAATTCTGGGGTCTCACTCCCACCCATCATAGAAACGATATAAAGTCAGCATTTGTTATGTTTATATAAGTTAGTATAAAATCACAGTAATACTAAATTGATACTGCTAAGACACCTGGTGGTATAGTCCCTGGTTTTTTGTTATTTTACTTTGTTTTAGGCCTGAATTTACAGATGAAACATTTCGTGGTTGACTACAAACTTGAGAAACAAATATGTAAATGTTATTGGGTATTATTTTTCCAGAACAATCTGGATAAGAAGTTGTTTACTTCGAAATATAAAGGGTATATTCGAGATCATCTACTAATTTCTTTTAATATATTTAAAGCCGGGTCCAGACGAGTGTAACGTGTAATATAATCCACCGTGTAACGAATTCTACGTGTGGACGGCACTACGAGCGTTACACGAAATGGTGTCCACTATTTATGTTACACCTTGTTTTATTTATGTTGTACTTGTAATGTGTAATTGGAATGATATGTTACACTCGTCTAGACCCGGCTTAATACATCAGATAGTAATTATGGGACAAGGTGTAACATAAATGGCCGTAACTTAAGTAATGCTACCTATCCATGAAACTTAACAAGTTTGTGAAACTAAACAAGTTTCTGAAAATAAGCAAGTTTGTGAAAATAAACAAGTTAGCGAAAATAAACAAGTTTGTGAATCTAAACGAGTTTGTGAAACCAAACAAGTTTGCGAAACTAAATAAGTTTGTGAAACTAAACAAGTTTGTGAAACTAAATATCCTCCCCTGATTACACGTAGGTAGATATATAATTTTGGTATAACTGGCTTCTCAAGTATGCATTGACCCACTGGTTCGATTCTAGTTTCATTTTTACCTTCGGGCCGTAGATTAGGTGCAGTAAGTGTGATCTTAGAACAAAATTAGTTAATCCGTTTGCACTATATTTTAAGATAATAATCATAACTTTTTTTATAACGTCGTTTTATATCAGTATTTTGTTAATATTTATAAATGTTGTAACCAATGTCTTATGTAACTAGAATTTATTATTTGTTGTTATTAAAATCTTTTACAATGGTGGTAATTCTGTTTTTTACACAACTAAATTAATTTATTTGTCATTCGTTTTGTTTCTATAAATGTACAGGTGCCACAAAACATTTTCGGAATTGTTAATTGTCAAAAAATTTTAGAAATGTTACACCAACAACTAAACTGAAATGTATTCTGCCTTTTTACCTGTTCAGAATTTATTATTATTTTTCTCTATCAGTGTTCGTACAAAGAGATCAGCGCATTTAAAGATCTGTCCATTTAGTTTAGTCTCATGTATTGGTTTCGTAATTTGTGCTTTCGTTATTTATAGCGGCAAAGCATTTCGACTAATTCCAGACATTTTAACATGAGCTGTACACATTTGAATGCGGAAGGAAAAGCATCTCACAAACCAACGCGATACTGGCATATTATTATTAACAGTTCGTTGTGGTTTTGAAGGACCGAACATGTATTCTCTTCATGCGCAATATATAAACAACATTGATATGGCAACATTTAAATTAGTTTGCCCGTGTATAATGCAGAATTGCCACCATTAGCATTTAGACACCAATTATTTTATTTAAAATATCATGTAAAATTTTGTCATTATTCGTAAACTAATGTATGATTTATTATTACATATTATGCGGAACAGTGCAAATTATTTATTTAATTTTAGTAAGTATACATTGTGATTTATTGTTGATGATGACAATATAGTTTTGGAATATTTAGACTTGAATTTTATTTAAGACTTATTGGGCCCCGCGGTTTAACCTGCGATAAACTTTATATATTGTTGCCAAAAAGTGTATGCGGGTGGGTATGTCGTACTCGCACCGACTAAACCTAGCCCTAAAAAGAGGCTAAAAAGAGCCCGTTTCGTCATTCGTCAAGGGACAAATCGGAAAGGACTCCATGGATGAGTGGAACCGGATGTATCGATCAGGAGAGACAGCTGGGACTACCAAAATATTCTTCCCGGATGCCATAGAAGCATATGGGATGGTCAAAAAGATTGACTTCGACAGTGTTACCGCGCAGTTGTTGACGGGGCACGGTGGGTTCTCCGAAAACTTGACAATGTTTAAGTGTAAAGAGAGCCCATCGTGCACATGTGACCCGAGGGTTGAGGAGACTGTGTTACACATTCTATCACAATGCCCGGTATTCGGAAGGAAAAGGAATGACACAGAACAGCTGTTGGAAATGCAAATCAATGAAAGCAATATAAATAAAATTGTATCAAAAACCAAACGAGAAAAATCTTTTTAGAATATGCCCGCAAGATAGTATATAGTTGTAGATAGGAATAAATAAATATAAATAAAATATAGTTTAAGTAGTAATTATATTATATAAGAGTAGTATGTAATATATATATATATATATATATATATATATATATATATATATATATAGAATTAAAGAGATAGGATATAAGATTGTATCATGTTGATGATATAATACTTATAGACGGAATGACAAGACAAGGCTGGAAAATATATATAGCGCCGGTATGTGGGAAGCCCCGGTAACACAGTATGCTGCTCCGGTGCTCCCCTTTTGCGCCACGTCCCAGATGGTCGGGACACTTACCCTGGGATGGCTCTGGATTGCCGTCCCCTATTGCCGGCTACTGCCAGTCTGGCACAGCGACTGCGCGACACTTCTCATACTGCCACCGCAGCCCCGAAGGGAGTTGGGCTACCGGCTGACGCCGCCGCCTCGACGCATCCCCCTTTTGCGAGTGGGGTTACCGCTCCCGCTCGGCGGCCGCCTTCTGGAGCATGACTGCCTCACAGAAGGAGACCATCGCGCGAGCATCGCGCATACGATTGCTGGTGGGGACAGATCCCGCCCAATCTCAGCGACCAGGACACGCCTGTCGGCCTCCCAGACGGGGCATTAGCGTTGGGGTATATACTTTAAAATCCTTGTCGGTCCAGCTGGGGCGTCTTCAACTGCAGGTAATTAGATACTGTATTCAAATCTCGGGTCGGGCCAATAAGTGATATTGGCATCTTTCTGTTAAGAAAATTCTTAATATCAGCCTGGAGTCTGGAAGTTCGCGATGTTTCACTTCCGAACAGTGGTTCCCATACAAGAGGTAGAACAAAAGACTATAATGTATAAAAACTAATAGAATTTAGAAAAACGAAGAATCCCATTGTGTTCTCTATATAAGCATTTATTTACAAAAGTAGTATATCAACTGTCTGATTTCCATAGTATAAGCCCTGCTTAATTTGGGCTCAGATGGAGTGTGTGTAAAATGTCCCAGGTCCCAGGATATTATTATTCATTATTTATTTCAATTTTTAGTTTAGGGAATAAATAAACTTGTAAACTATTTACTCTGTATTTCGGGATATCGGGCTTGTTTCGACAAGCAGTTTTCACTCATGGTGCTTACTAATTATATGCCGTATTTTACCTAAAGGAACATGGTGCAGAAAAATTGTATCTTTCGACATATAATTGAAACCGAAATCAATCTGTAAAATAAATATATTGGAACAAATGTCTTAGTCCTTCCTCGGGATTCGGAGAGCACATAAACCGACAGTCCTGTACCTGATCAATTTCCGGTCTGGCCGCTATGGCGGAAATAGCCCGAACTACTTAGGATGGTACGGCCGAGACTTTATTTGCTCTTTTGCTAGACTTGGCAGGGACACTTCCGTGCTTCTGTTTTAATAACTAAAATATGAACCATCATGTAACAACTAAGAACCCTTACTGTGGAACAATATATTTGAAAAAAAGACCAAAAATGTTTTTACGTTCGGGGGTTACGATGCAGACATCCATGCTGATACGGTTAACATATTCACCCCTCTTTTAGCGTCGGTCACGAAAAAAGTAAACACATGAAGCGATTTAATAATTTATTACACCTTGAGATCACAAGCCACTTATAAGTTAATTTATCACAAACCAAACAATCTATGTGGTCACTATTTTACGATACACACAACAATTTTGTACAAAACATATCTCAGGACATTTTCAGTTTTAAACCAGAGTTCAAAAAAAAATTCATTAGTTAATTTACAACTATGTTACCCCTATGATTCGCTTTAATATTGACATATGTAGGCTTTCGAAGGGCCGGGCCTTTTCTGACGAAAATATGGCTATGGCTTTAGACAGCCTAATTGTTATCAAGCTATCATTGAATGTATATTCACGAGTCGTGAGCCCAAACGTGATAGATATTTCTGGTTCATAGTCGTTACACCTATTCGATATACGTCTCTTGCACTCACAGTCCAATATTAGACGACTATTGACTGCCAAACGAATTCCCGCGCACCTCACTTTGCACTTAAAAGATCTATCAAGTTTGCGCTCACGACTCGTGCCAGATACTATATAAGGAATATCAGTTATTAACATTTTCTTTACTTCTGGTCACTTCGATATTTGTGGACACTACCTCGGGTAATTCATATAATTGTATTGTATAAAGTCGATATTGGTTTGGCATTGAAAATTGCACTGCTCTCCGCCTCGTCAGATTAGCTGAGCACTGTGCAGTTACGGTAGTTTAACAATTGAGCCACGATAGAACCTTCTCACAGTGAAATAAATACACAAAAAATGACTCAAAAGGCGTATCTGTATTTGAAGTACTTTACACTAAGAGTTATTCACAAAATCTTACATGGACCGTTGCTAGATAATAGCTTAGGTAGGTACGTTACAACGTTTGCAACTGCTAACGTACTGGGATAAAAATATATCATAACATGGTTGCCAGCGAGCGACGTAACCTGTCGCAACTATGTACATATTTGAAAAAAATTAATAAAGGTAGGTAAGGTTCCATATTCTTGACTTTATTGGTAAGCATTCGATATTATTAGCCTTCCTTATTGCAACAGAAAAGGAATATCAAAATTTTCACAAATCTATATTTTTTTCAGAGATAATTGTCAACCGTCTAACTTAGTAATTCAGATGTTATATTCCAATATTTTAGTAGGTACTAGGTGATACAAAAAGAAAAACTCAAATTTTGTTGTTTTCATCAAAGATTTGAAAGGTGTCAAAAATTCAACATTTTTAGCCATTTAACATTTATCTTTATTATGAAGGGAGATTGGTTTTACAATTGCCGGATAAATTGTTTAATATATAAAGAAATTAACAATTAAAAGTAGTAGTCGGTGTTATGTTTGTTAAACTGTCATTATTTATTTATTTAGCACTTTACTATCAAGCCATAGTTTTGCTCTTTGATTAGTTGAGGATTAGTCTGAGGTGTTGTATGCACACGAACCATCTCTAATTAGTAAACATGTACAAATATGTGTTCAGTGAACAATTACATAATGAAAAAATGTTATAAATAAAACATACACATTTGTTTAAAAAATAAGCCTCTTTATAATAACAATATTTGGTCAAAGTTATAAAGTCGTAACATAAAAATTAGCCTTTATTTATACTACGACCTTCGTAATTAATAATTGATCAATCAATGTTATAAAAGTCGTAACATAAAAAGAAAAAAAAGATTGGTTAATTTTGATTCTTGAAAACGTGAACTTTGCCAATTCAAAACTGCAAAAAATCCATTTTTCTTGAAATCAGTTTCTTATGCGTTTGCCAATTAAGAGATAATAGCTTTGAGTTTGGATTTATGTAAATATTTTGGACTACTTTTGAACGAAAAACATCACCATATATATGCAAGCCGTACTTTGCCCGTATTATGGCATTGACAACAAAAAATCTGTGATTTGGCATATTCGTTTTTCGCGAATTAACCCATGACATGTGTCAAACATCATTTTCACGCGACAGTGTTATTTCGTGGCACAACAGTTAATCCGCGATTGTAGGTACTTATGTAGGTGTTAATTAAATAATCTTCTAATTTATTGCTATTATTGTTTTACATTGGTTTAGCAAAGACCCGCTATCTAGCTCTGAACTTCAGTTTCTAGTTGAGTTTAATTTAGACCGATTTAGTTTTACATATTTTTCGCACGAAGCGCTTAATTCTAAGGTTATAAGTAGTTAGTCGAAGTCCTCGTCGGAATCTGTCTTCAGTGCACTGTCCGAGCCGGATCCTGGCTCGCTGTCCACCGCGATCTCACTGCAAATAAACACCCCATACTTAATTACAATGCTAATATATCAAGTCAAGCGGCACAGTATTATTGCAACTTTTTCTAAGGCAGTACTTATGAAAAGGACAGAGCAATTTTAGTTCTGTTAGTTTAATTTAAGCGCATAATATGAAGGGATAATAAGCGTTGCGTTAGAACCTGTTGATTAATTGTGCGCACCGGACGTGCAAGTGTCCTTTTCATACGTTCTATAAAAGAAAGAGATGCAAGTTATAACTTTTTAATTAGTTTAGTCGTGTCAAAAGCAGAATTGCCAGCAATGTACCTATGCCATATTTTAACACAACCATTGAAGGGTGAAGTAAATATATTGGCTTGCATTGAAATTGGTTCATGCATATGGAAGATATTATTATCATCATATCAGCCAAAAGATGCCCACGGCTGGATAAAAGTCTCCACAATCACCACAATGGCATTGTGCCCATAATTTGGTGGATATTTGGTAGACAGGATGTCCATCGCGCATGATACTCATAGTACGCAAAGAGACCCTGCTGCTTGTTCTCTGGTAAATATTCCTTCAGAACGGTAACCACACCTCAGGGTTGATGTCGAAAACATAACAATACAATAAATTACGAAATATTTTACTTTACTTGAAGTTAAATATTTTGTAATTTATTGTATTGTATTGTGAATTGCAACTACATGTATAAATGTAATGCGCAGCGTTATCGTTGCTGCGATTTCTTTCAGAAACTGGGTAGGCATGGAATACTCGTTGAAGTCAAAAAATGGGTACCTAGCTATTACAGTGAAATTAAATGTGACTATATCTAACTTACAAACATATACAAATATTGATATGATAATTAAAAGTTCCAATAAATGTAGGTACCAATAGTATAACTTTTCTAAAATATTTTTTTTTACAACGCGGTAATAATTACCAATAACTCAGATGTATAGTGACTTAAGCGCATTTGCTTTTATACCCCTTATATAAAACCGAGACCAGAAAAATATTGGAATATTATATGACACTATTTTTCTTACATATAGTATAGATAGTTAGGTCAAAAAAAATTGTGTTTTGTTTGGCAAATCCTTCAACAGAATTACTTATCACGAAGTGGGGTAAATGTCCCAGGATACTATTATTATTAATGTCTGTTTTCACAAAGATTTTCGTATCCAAAATCATAAGTTTGTTCTCAAACATATTATGATTATAGCTTGTTTACACAGAGCGTATAAGTAAAAAACAAACTCGTACGCACGATAATAATCACAATATACAAGTTTTGCAAGAATCGCATTTTTATGTTACTCATAAGAGTACCTATCCAATAAAAATATTCACAAGATTATAGCTTACGCTTAAAGAAATATAGACTTAAGCATCCCTAATGCCTGTCTTCGTGTGCACTCTTAACATATTAATTTTAATACCTACCTATTATTACTATTTTTATTTCGAGGCACTCTTAACCAATTGCTCTCACCGAATGGCAAGCACTTAGGCGCGTGGTCATTCTAACCAAGGAGCAGGGCTAATCTGGTTTAATTTGGCACGTTAAAAGCTGTCGGTCCCGGTTGTAGTCATGATCGTTAAGACAGAGTTTGAACAACTGTGTCACTGTATGAGAACTAGGGTATTTTATTTTAATAGTAAAGACGTGCCATGAATTGGCGGAAAAATTATAGACAATCCTAAAGTTGATCTGCTAGCGTCTATCGTTCTAGCTTATCGTTTAGCGAGTAACACCTTTTTTGACCAATATGTAATTGCCATACCATGATCGACTCAAATTATTTGCGACATAGTTCAAAATAACTTGTAGTAGTTACGCTGATACAAAACTTCTACATTAGCCGTTGACTGATGCGAACTTTCAACTTTTTTTGATGGTTCCGTCCGTTTTGCATCATTAGCCGCCAAAGGGTAAACGCAAAGCGCCTACCCCGGATTGGTAGAGAGCTGATTCGAGACTGGCCGGAAGATTACATTTATGAATTCCCATTTTTGAAGTTATTGGTAAATTTAAATCCCGTATCCCATATAAAAAGCTGTATGTAAATTAGGAAACGGTTTTCCTGAAATACTGTTCCGTGTAATTAAACACATCTGATATCATACACACACACACACACACACACACACAGAGGCACACATTATGTAATTATTTTTGAACGATAATTCGGTTTAAGTATTTAGTTAGTTGCGCAAATTGAGTATTAAATGTATTTTATTAATGTTATTCGTTAAGGTGGTACACCTAAAACACATAATATTATTGTTGTTAGATTTATCACAATAAGTTGCTTTCATGACTTGCCTGTCATTTCCTGTCTCGTTCACTTTTAATTCAATGATATTTCTGTCAAACAAAGTTACTTATAAATATAGGATTGATCAACCTACACCGTAAAATTAACAAAAAGAACTGTAAATATACCAGGAGTTTAATCTAATCATTGAATTGATCTTATTTGAATAACATCACTGTATACCAAATTGTGTATAGAAAATGATTATTTGTCCATACAAACAAACTGGTCAGCTGGCAAACTTCGTTGTTTAAGTCCATTTTTTCGTACTTTTGGCATCTGATATTGATATACACATGTACAGACGCCAGAACATCAAGCTATCCCAACCTGTCAAATTTCCCCAATTGAAAGTGAACCTTATGCTTGTGTGACAGATTGGGGTAGCTGGATATGCTGGCGTCTGTACAAGTACAAGACCAGTGTAGCGAATTACCTACTTAAAATAGTTTTCTCTTACAAGCAAAAGTGGAAGCATAGTGGTCAGTTTGCTTCTATGGTATTTACACATAAGTACGAATAAATAGCCTATTCACACAATGTGTAGACACATATTGTGTGAAGAGGCTTTTTATTCGTATTTTTGGTTTATGATGTTGATATACTTGTACAACTACAGTAGAACCGAATTTCTAAAAAATGTTTTCTCTAACAAAGAAAAGATACTTTCTTCCCTAGCCAATGAGTACTCAATTATTACATATTAACATAAATAAGTACTTCAAAAGCCAAGCAGTACAGTCGACTACACATTTTTACAGTGTAGAACAGATGCTCGACACTGTAAAAATGATATATGTTAAAGTGAGGTTGCTGGAGAGATCTCCAGCAACCTCACTTTAACATATAGGGAAATAAACGTATATACTTATTATACGGTAACAGCAAACACGGGTCTGAAGCTATTACTAGATATATTTAGTTAACAATATCGAGTTTTTGACAACGGTGAAATGAAATATTTAAAACATCTAACAACATATAAAATACGTCTCTCGGCTCTCGGCTTTATTTCAATTTGATATAACGTTACAAACATTAAGTAAGTAGCAAATATTGGAAATTGATTTTAGAGCTTCTTAGTCATAGTCAATCTCATTAACCAACTTATCCGAATGTATGATACATTACGTAACTATTGGTACAATACTTTTTTAAGATTTCAGTAAAAACCATAACTGCTGGATAAAGGCATCTCCCAAAGATCTCAACAATTTCCAGTCCTTCAGCGACTTCCAGCGACCCATCATCGGTCAATCTTATATGGGGCCTGTCCACGCTCCGTCTTCCGGTTCGTGATCGCCACAGAAAAGCTTTCTGCCCACTGGGGCAGAAAGCTGTCCACTGGGCTATCGTGTTTTATTATACATACCCTCAATTGGACTGCGCGTGTGACGCAGCGGCCAAGACAGTCGCGACGCCGCTTCGTATCGCGGGTTCCAGTACCGCGCCAAACAACTATTTGCGAACCCATAAACGGTTGTTCTGAGTCTGGTTGTAATTTGTGTCCGACTATTATACGTTGGTAAAGTACTTCACGACACAAGGATTAGATTCCCTAGTGCGTTGCAGTAAATTAATATTAGATAGTAATTACTTTTAGGCGATTTTCGTCATAAATATTTTCATTAATCAACGTGTTCGATTGTATCACATAGGTACAGTTATTGGTACTATACTTTCTTAGTTTGATTAAAAACTATAAATATACTCCTTTAGCTTGTACCAACTGAGGAAATAAGTGCCTAGGATTAAAACTGCACTATAATTATTGGACTGCCTCGTTGGTATAGCGGTAGCGTGTTCAATCGCTGTTAACGAGGTCCTGGGTTCAAATCCCGGGTCGGGCAAAAAGTGATTTTGGGATTACTTTTTACTTAATAACTTAGTCATAGCTTGCATATTCTGTGGTAAAAACAATAATACAATTTATTTCAGACTTGTGGTTCCTGTTACCGTAAGTATATATGTTTAATTGCCTATATGTTAACGTGAGGTTGCTGAAGAGATGCTCTTCAGCGTAAAATAATGTAGTCAACTGTACTGCTTGGCTTTTGGGGTACTACTATATTTTTGAACCTGTACTAATTGAGTACCTATTAGGTACAACCCCGTAATTAAATTCTAAATAGCAAAACAAATGATGTTGTTGCCGGGAAGCACGACGTCAAACTTCATGGAATTGAATTACAGTAAGTTGTTTCTTATTCTGCTGTGTGGTGACGGCGACAAATATCAGAATCAGAATATCATCACCCCATCTCATCCCGTGGGGGGCGTAGAAGTCGACCCGAGGGAATATCTACCTGAGGAAGGGCAGCAGCTTCCTTCTGATTACTATGACAATCTTACTGCGATCGCCAACCCGCCTGCCAAGCGTGGCGATTATGGCATATCCCCTCAAGACGATTCTTGAGGGAGGCTTGTCCAGCAGTGGACTTATTTAGCTGTAATGATGATGATGATGATGATGAAGTTGTTTCTTTATCATTATCCAACATACCCGTTAAGATCCTTCGTGAGTTGCAAGTCGACATTGGCAGGAGAGTCGTTGAGCCCGTTGAGCGCCTCGCAGAAGTCACTGCCCACGCTCTGTAGGTGCTGAGTGTTCAAGTGGAAGCCCTGATGATGACATTTGTATTAAACAAACGGGCAATGGCGTAACTAGAGAGTTCCTTAGGGGAGACATAGCTGAGATACTACCATAAGGTTTCAATTCCAGTTAGTAAAAATATTTTCTGCGCAATATTTAATAGATAGTTTTAAGGAACTAAGCACTACGCGAGTAACTAGAAAGTTTTACTACGCTATATACCCTACCTGTTAAGAGGCTGACATCATCCAATTATATCGTACCACCCTTGTATCGCTCATCATCCAATTATATCATACCACACTTGTATCGCTCGCAAGTTTATACGGGCGATACTTATCGTACGGGTAGCGGTTATCCTGGTGTCAGAATTGTTCAAGCCGCCCATTGGCCTCTGAAATAGCTTAACGACTGTTGCCTAATGGCTACAACCGGGACCGACAGCTTAACGCGCCCTCCGAAGCACGGAGACGCTCAGAAATTAACCCACTCTGGCTTGATCTAATCTATGGATTCAACGCCAAATAAAACGATACACGAGATACACCATAATTTGGACGGATCTGCCATAATCACCACGCTTAGCAGACGGGTTGGCGATCGCAGTATGATGGTCATAGTACACAGAGTGACGCTGCTGCCCGTTCTCTGGGAGATATTTTCCCTTGGGTCGACTTTTACGCCCCATGAAATTGGGTTAGGTTGCCGTCAGCCACATGAATTGTGATCTTTCCGAATTATCTTGTTATAAGCATTCTTTAGAGGCGACATTGTGATTTAATTTTGTCGACCTATTGAATCGTATTCTAAGATGTTCTTCAAAATATGGTACAATTACTATAAGTTTTTTAACAATATCTTGTTATAAAACATATACATACGCCTAATTTGACCATATTTTACTTAAATATTTTACCCTCGTAGTTAACCTTGCTCGCCAATAACTAGCAGAAAAGCAGCAATTTGGCTGTTGCCAGAGCCTTATTACTCCGCCCTAAGATTAAATTTCATAAAGTAAAAATAAAAATATCGATTAGCTTTTTATTAGTATTAGTTTTCTTCGTAGCGTAATATTAATGGTGCCTTATAATAACGGAGTTAATAGAGATTTCCTATATGACCAGTGGATCAGCCACTGTAATGGACGTACTGTTAATTTGAATCTTTATATAAATGCGATAAAGTTTCTTAATATACAATAAATAAAACATTATTTCTTAAAATGATGCAAACTTTAATGATGCAAACTTTAATGATGCATACTTTAATGATGCTACGTAATCATGGCGTTGTTATAGCTTTCTTAAGGGAAGTGGGGAGGCATGTAATAATGTAGTGTATCATCATCATCATAACCCATAAAACGTCCACGGCTGGTCAAAGGCCTCCCATGATGCAGTGTATTTTTCCATGTAATAATGTAGTTCATGGAAAATCCTGAACTCCAAAAATACACCGGGTTTTAGTTTATAAGTATAATTCTTTTGAATTTGTTACTAGCAATGTAGAAAATGCTGATTGTATTACTGTTATTTAATAAAATTACTAACTAACCAATTTTATGGAAATATCACAGAAAAGTCTGAAAGGATATTGCATCAACGAAATTTATTTTAGAATGGGGTGCTGTCTAAGATTTATTTATTAATTAATTTTAGAACGCCTACCCCTATCTACGCCCATGAAAATCGGATATCCACGTCATAAATTATAATCAGCATCAAGTATAATTGATGTCCTATCCGACGTGTTGACTGTTGCCTCATTCACATTCAGTGTCGCTACGACCACAGCGATTGTGCTTTTTATATCGTTTTGTGCAAACTATCAGCGGGAATATTTTAATGCATTTATGCATTAGATATAACTAAGTACCTCATGTGACACGTAATCTTGCAATATATCATTTGGTATCATATCACGAGGAAATACTTACCATAAGTACAGACAACGTCACATCCATAGAAACGGTTTTTATAAGAAAATGGTTCTTGCCGTTGAAGGTTTAAGAGTTCTTATTGTTAGTACATATGGGACATGGAGCATGTACGGCTACAGATAATGAGGTTCGGATTTAAATCCCGAGACTAGCTTACCTAATATGGACGTTGGATACTAAACGCCCATGCCTCGGAGAGGCAGTGGTACTCCGCACCCGATATTCCCCGGTCGTCGCCGATAGCCCCCCCATTGAATTATGACAGTATGGGAATGGACAGAGTACCCGTATTTCTGCACACACTATTATTTGTCCTGAATAGTTAGCTAGTGTCCGTAGAGATTGGCCGCCGTAGTTGAAGTTTGGCGAGGAGCACTATTACACATGGGACGCGGAGTGTAGCTCCGTACGCAAAATAGTTAGGGACCAATAGTTACCCAATGCACGGTAAGTATGGGTACAATTTAAGAATATTACGGTTTATTATTAGGTATACATAACATGTAGTGTTTTATATATGTACCGTGTTGAATGGTTCATATTAAGGTGTCGATTTCTATTCCCTGATCGGACTACAAACTGTCAGAGGGATTTATTTATCTGGCAAGAAAAGCAATAACTGTAATCTAGAAAACATGTTTTACACGATAGTTTTCAAGCGTCTAGCAAGTCTAATCCATGGGAATTGGAGGGCACTTAAGTAGTAGGTGGGTAAAGTAAATAAATATCCAAGAACACTTGTGATGAAAGTAATGAAATTCCGCCGGACGGAATTCTTTACTTCTCGTTAAGTGAAGAGATTCATCGGGCGGACTTTCATAAGTTGCAAAATAATTAGGATATTTTTATAATGTGTGTGTCACAATGAAGTTTGATTAGAGAATGTTATTATTGTTAGTTTTATTAACGTAATAAATGGCTTAAAACATAGAGTGAGCTTTGTCTGCTCGTAAAACCAATCCACCCGAAGTTTTCCCACGTGATCAAGGCACTTGAATCAATGCTGAAATATCGGAGTCACAGATAATCAGAGTAATTATCAAGTGAATATGTTTGGCAATAATTGACCCTTGGCAATTAAGGGAATAATTGGCAATTGTAGGAATAAATAAAAGGAAAAATCTTTCTAAAATACAGTTATACCATGTTTAGTATTGTCTCCATCAGGCCCATTAAAACAAATGACTGTAATTAAATTCGACACCCGCAAACTCGAACATCAGAGTCAGTCAATACTTAAAAACCCGGCCGCTGAATGATTCGTTCCTAATGTCTGTCAGTTATTTTATATTTAACATTAAATTTAGTGAAAAATAATAATATTTAATTTCAGTTGAAATAATAATGTAAGTTGTAGATGTTAAACAAATAAGAAAAAATATCGTTGATTATAGCTAATTCAAAGTTACGTGCTCCATTCAATCGCTTCTTACTACTGGCTTGAAACGCATTCTATCATATAAACAAATAAATATCTTGGGACCACCAACACATTACAATCTGTTCCCAAAGTAGGCAGAGTCTGTACTATAGCAACCAGACAACTGATATCCATACTAATATTTTTCTAAATTATTCATACATATTATAAATAAATTACTTAATTTGATTTGTCCTGGGTGAGGATCGAACCCACGACCACTAGACCAACAGGCTAGTATAAACTTGAACAAAGGAATAAACTCCGTTCAACTTGGAACTTAAAGTGTGAATTATTAAAAACTTGATTAAAGACATATATCACCTACGAGTATAACAATCGTAGAAAGAGTCTCTAAATAAGAACTCTGAACTGTTACTAGTTAAATTCATGTAGAAAATAACGCACGTGTACATGGATATAACAATAACAATGATTTTGTATTTCATAACTGAGTGACGTTATGTAGGTACTTCGTGCGACTACAAGTCACGAATCTTCCTCGCTTATGATCGTTTGTTATCGACTATATTGAGTCATACATAAAATATGCTAACTGGAATACTCATTGAAATACCTTTGTATAAAATATTTATTATAAAAGCTGGAACGTGTTTTTTTATAAATATCTAACAATTTATGTCTATTTAATGAGAAATAGCTTATTTTTTAACGGAAGATGTATTTTTGTAAAATATCATACTAATATTATAAAGGCGAAAGTTTGTGAGTTTGTGACTGTGTGAGTGTGTATGTTTGTTACTTCTTCATGTCTAAACGGCTGGAGCGATTTTAATAAAATTTGGTATGGAGTTAGCGGACTCCCTGGATTAACACATAGGCTATAATTTATAAAATTAAACGCGAGAACCGCGGGGTACAGCTAGTAGTAAATAAACTTGAAAACAAGATAGTGACTATTATATTCATGTGTCTATTACTCTGTGCCAAAGATATTTTTACTCTATGTAGAGACAGCACAAACTTATTTAAATACTACCTGTCAAAATTTTCTCAAGTTACATAAAAAGACACAGCTGTATAAGCTCTGGTGTGGTTTGGGATAGAATTTAATATAGCGCCAAAAGCAGACTTCACCTTATCATAAAGTGGTGGTTTGATAATTTGGTAATGAAAAATGTTGTTAAAATAAAATATATAATTCTTATTTTTTGCACTCCTCAGAATACCCTAGCCTGCCAATCTCTATCCTATTCCCACCAATTGTCTCAGACTACTGCATCGGTCTTCATTTTAGTAGTAATAGTGTAAAATTGTTAAATTTTAAAATACCTAAGTCCTACATGAATATGAAATTGGCGAACGCATATCCTAGCTCCAGCTAATCGTCTGTGAATTACAAGAAAACCGATGTGTGCTTGCATAATAGCTTACTTATTTGGTTTATGTGAATAAAATCTTAAATTTTTTGCCTTTCCATTTAATTTTAGTATATTAAAATATATCACTTAGAAATAATGACACCATTCGAATTAAGCATTTCGTAGGAATTGTTAAAAAATTACCTCACAAATCGTTTCGAGCTTTGAAAATCGTATCGTAATTCAGGGGTTTTTTAAACAATATAATTTTGTTATTCATATAGTTTTGCATCTTATCTATTACATGAAACCATTAATCGACGTTGAGTGGTGCTACACAAAAAAGTCCTGAGTTTTACATAAGCTGAACATTAAGTCGATTTAAAAATAAATTGAAAAGATTAAGTCTGTCTTCCTTAAGTAGGTTAAGAGCATTAACAATTTCTTTTTATCGACGCAGACGTGCCACTGATTTTAATTTAATATATTTATTTAGTAATAACTAACATTATAATTTGTTGGTACGATTGCTTTTATTAACAATTTTAATGGTATTAGGACAACATTCACGAAAACTTCTTGGGAGAAAAGCTTCCACAGCTTGTCATCATTCACTAGTTTAAACATTTATTCTAATTCCCACAAGATTCGCACTAAAGATATAATACAACCTGATAATTCAAGTATATCAATAGTCAAGTTATATGTAAGTACTTATTTATTTAATTTAATTCAGCATGTTATTCAAAAGTTACTTTTATTAAACTTAGTCAATATCATAGACCATAAATACTTGAGAAGTTTACTAAATGTTATATCACATCTAGTTTGTCTGTCCACACTCGTAAATACATATTTTATAATTATGGCGGACGTTCTCTATAATTATAATGACTGTCATTTCATACCAAGTCATGTAAAAAGAAATACAATGATATTAAAAATATTTAATTTGCGTTTCTAAGAATCGGAACCAATAGTTTTTAAGAGCGTGAGTAAAGCCGAAGGATAATTTATATGGTTTAAAATGCTGACTGATTGTTTTTCTTTATTGTAGGGGCAGTGGTTACCCTGGGCTCAGAATTGTTCCCAGTAGGATCCAGACATCGCTCAACGACTATTATTTCAAGGCAACTACCGGGACCACCCGAAACACGAAGACGCTCAGTAATAAAACCACTTTGATGGTCCCTCATGTATAGAGAGACCGTGTACCTTCATTTACGGACCGGTGAGTCCAAATGATGATGAAATAAGGATTTGGAAGGTGACATAAGGATTTAATTCACACTTAAGTAGTACATTTGTCTTTTAGACCTTCGATATTGCGACGAAACGTGCATACTAAATAAAGTGAGTAATACAAAAGTACCTACGTGTGGTCTGTGGATTTGCAGATGGCGATAACGACTCGGTAATAGTACGTATAACGCTTGTACAATATCCTTTCCATTTCATAGAACTTGAGTTATTTCTAGCTTTTGTCCACAGCTTCCGCCGAGTAGAAGCACAGGCATGGCAGCCCTTAGACCTTTTTCAGTTTTTAGTCAACATCTATAAACTGTCTTCTTGGCTTAATTCAGCTATTAGTTTTTAAGTTTTCATGTTCAGTCAGGAAATTAATAAGTGACCTTTGACTTTTATGCGGGAAGATTGTTACTTTCTTCCATTTTTTTCTAGCCATTATGTAAAATCGTCGTCCAAAGCAGAAAGAAAAAGAGGAGAAAGGTTTGAAAAGCTACTTTATTAAACTGTAAGAGAAGTTTTTGTTTATTAAAGATATTTACAAAATAAAGCTTCCATTTTTGGACTACTTGTCTATTTATCTGTTAGTTTTATGCATGTGATACTCCACGGCTTTGATGAAATTTTAGGCCATGTTTAAAGTTTATAATTAATACTGTAACAAAGCTAATTGTATATTGTAATGTAAGTTATATAAACTTAATAATATTATAATAAAAAAGTATTTCTTTTGTTTAATGTAAGAATAATAATTAGTCGTTTACCGAATGTCAAAATAAAAATAAAATATAGTATAAGATGATTGATTAATATGTGCATGGAATAGAAAGGTTATGATTTTTATTTATTAATGTAAATACTCGTGTACTTGGTCATTGCATCCTGTATCGCGTTGGACTTTACATAGATTAATTCCCGGATACAAAGGACACCCTTACGCAGAACAATTTTAAGTGGGTAAATCTTCTCTTCTCGATCATGACAGATAAGTGCATATTTGCGCACACACTATTGCAGTATAATGTGACCTGCGTAGGTGGCTAGTTTCCGTTGAAATTAGACGCCGTAGCCGAAACTCGACCAGGACAACTATTATTATGCCAGTAATGTCTAAAGTTTGAGGTGTAATATTACCGCCCCGTACAGTTAGTGGGTACTGTTTAGAGTTCGAAGTATAATATTTACCGCCAGATACTGTTAGTACAGTACTGTCGAAAGTTCGAAATGCAATATTTGCCGTCATGTACTGTAAATGCAGTACTTTATTAAGTTCGACATGTAACATTTATGAGATAGCATGAGTACACAGATATTTTATTATTTATTTTTACTAAGGTTTAACGTGTAATGTTTGCTATATGGTACAGTAAAAATAGTATTTGACGAAAAGTTTGACGATGTAATATATTTAATACCGGTTACTGCTGGACAGTGTTTTCTATATATCGACGTATAATATTATCTGTATTTATGAAGTTCAATATGTAATGGTACACATTTCATAACCGGGTTAGTACAGTTTTATTTTGTTAGTTAGACATTTCATAATTTACTGTTGGTGAGTGTTCGTACAGAGTGTTACTGCAATTATAGAACCGAATTACTGAAGTTCAGTGTGTCAAAATTTACTGCCGGGCAATACAATTACAGTGACAGTACATACATAATAATAATATCCTGGGACATTATTTACACACGGCCATCTGATCCAAAACTAAGCAGAGCTTGTACTATGGAAAGTAGATAACTGATTTACGACATATACTATTTCTTTTTGTAAATACATACTTATATAGATATAAGTATGTATTGAGCCTGGGTGTAATTATCTATAATTACACCCAGACTCAGGACAAAGAGACATGTTTATGTACACAAATAACTGTCCTGGGTGGGAATCGAACCCACGAACTCCGGCGTGAAAAGCAAGCATGTGCCAACTACGTAAAATTTCGAAATGTGAAGTTTACTGGCGAAAGTAACAATCTGGCAGTTCTTTATTTTACGAATTGAAAATTTATCGTCAACAGCAGCGTAACATGGAAAAATAATAAGAATTCCATTTTATGATTAGGTAGCCCTATATACTTTGTACGTCGTAGGTTGCCCCTCACAACCTTAAAGTCCGCAAGGATCACTCATTAATAAAACAACAAGACAAGTCTTCCCACATAAGTAGATAGAAGATTTGTAGCGACTTCAACCCTTATCAGGTAAATCTAGTCTCTAGTATGGCGAACACCGCTAGAATGCACACAGGGTCGGATCTAGGGTGTATTGGACACAATAGGGCATTCTAGAAACATATGTTTAGTTAGATCAACGTGTATATAGTGTCTACAAAATAATCATTCGCTTTGACGCCGGGTTTAATAATATCATTAAAATGGGTTAAAAGAGTACACCTAAGTCCAGTGTTCAAGATGATAAAATAATAATATTGCTCACTTTCCCAATTATATCGATCAGAATAGTATCAAGTATCAGTATCATGTTTGACATGAACAATGGCCTGAGATAAATTCTGTGCACTCAGCACCTATTAACAAGGGTGTTACAAAATTATTATAACTGACACATATAATTTATGATATTTAAGATATCGAATGTCTTTTATTAGAATTGACCATAAAATTTTCAAGATCGGTAAGTAATCGAGGAACACACATATAAAAAATAAATTAAATGTCGAGTCGGTAACCTCCTTCTTTAGAAATCTGTCAAAAAAACCATACAGTATTTCATTTTAATTTAAAAGACAACTCCCGCACTAGGGAATTTAATCCCTTTGTCGCGGGGTACTTTACAAACATATGATACATACACAAATTATATCTAGACTCAGAACAACAATTTATGGGTCATACAAATAGTGGTCCAGCGCGGGACTCGAACCTGCGACACAAAGCGGCGAGGCGACTGTCTTAGCCGCTGCGCCACACGTGTGTCCACTGTAATAATGAAGATAATCAAATAAATTTATTTAAAAGAATCCGAAGTAAAAGCAAATTTTGTAGCGTGTCAACCCTTGTCGTCAGATAAATCTAGCCAAGAAAAGAGAGAAAAGACTACTGTGGCTCATTTATATCACAAATTGGTTTACAATCCTCGCAGTCTACTGTCTATGTCTCTATATGTGTTTTTGTAGAATGATCAGTGACATTTAAATGCGTTTAGTTTTGCACCTCTGTTAAACAGTGGCTTCGGCCCTGGATGTATTAGCCCACATGTCGGGTAGATGCGCCTATCGTTATCATTAATCTGAAGATATGCTGTCATTTCTAATTGGTCAATAAGTGAGACGGGACGCGCGCGTATCATTATCAAACGACTCCTGAATAAACTATCATATTTTACTTCTGTGTTTAATGACTTGCACGTTAAGGAAGTTCAGTTTTAAGGAGTTGCGTAAGAATTATGAAGCGATTTACATGGACGATTACATGTTGTTAACTTAATATGCCCGTATTGCTGTTGTGTATATGTTTTCTTATAACTGAAGAGCGTATCTTGTTTACTAAGGTATGGCTTGCACCAGTAGAGGGGGAATTTCAGATACCTTGGTCCACGACTGGCAGTGCATAATTCTGCGTATTTTATTGTCTATACAACGTATCATATACTGATTTTACGTTCCATTGCCTTAGATATCCTTTAATCAAGTCCATCCAACGCTTGCATGGAAGAAATCTCTGTTATGCGTTAAGAACGCTAATTGTACATAATTTTAAACTATATCTGTATATAAATAATATTTATTTCGTGTTATGCAATGAAGTGTTGACGGTCACTTAGGCAGCGTTCCCACTACGCCGGACCGGCAGATCTGCCGAAAACCGGACACCGGACAGAGTGTTCACATTACATCGGATCCGGAAGAAATTCAGACAGTTTAATTAGACATAGTTTAATTTGGACCTGCGCGCACAATGGACGACGAACATAGGTACTTCACGCCATGCTGCTAACTTTAAGTTTTTGTCTTTATAGACGTCTTCAGTCTTATCCCACAGAACAGGTCTTTCTTGGACAAGCGTAATTAAAGTTTCTGCTTGAATATCCATGCTAAACGTCTACTTTTACCAGAAAATGCAAGCCGAATGACGTGAGTGGAACACGGGCGGGGCCAGGGGAGCACGAGCGGGGCGAGCGGGGGACAGATACCGGCACAAACTCGTTCACATTACTCCGGGCCCGGTCGTTCTACCGGCAATTCGTAGTGACAAAACGCTCGGTAAAAATGCCGGGCTCGGCAAAAATGCCGGACCCGGGATAGTGTGAATAGCTTCATATAAATTGTACAGCCACTAGCCCTTCCGGTAGATTTACCGGCGCGGCAGATCTGCCGGTCCGGCGTAGTGGGAACCGGGCCTTACCATTAGACCAATAGTGGTCGAATGGTAAGTGACCGTGACTGATGAGCCAGAGGTCGTGAGTTGGATGCCCACCCAGAACAAATCTTTGTGTGGCATGATTATTTTTTCTGGCTATAGTTTAAGTATGTTTATCAGTTGCCTGTGTGCCATAGCACAGGCTCTGCCTGCCTTGGGATTAGATAGCAGTGTGTAAGTTGTAAAGATATGCATTTAAAATATTTATTTATTATCTATCTATAAACTGGATAACATACTAGAAAATAATAATTAGAGACTAAATCGGGATAGAACAATTATCACAGACAGAACTATTAATTTTTATCGACCTGAAATTACAGTGCCAAATGGGTCAATCAACTTTTAAAGTACTCCTTTCTTGTCCCTATGAAATTAAAATCCAAAAATATATATATATATATTAAATATGAATATTTTGTAAATATTGTTGTTATATTATGGAATAAGATGCTTAGATGTTATGTTACTATGTTTATATTTACAACTTTTTAAATTATTAGTCGCTTTTTTGTAAAAACGCAGGGGAACACTGTCGATATTCGTACAAAAACAGTATGTCCCCAGGTATGGGTCACAACAAACATTTGCCTTTTTTTCGGCTTAGGTGCTTAGAGACATAGGTTTTTAATATTTTTATTAGATAGCTATTTGAGTAAGCTTAGATAAAGAGACAGTTGATACATATTTTTTAAATTGTAACGTACATTTTTATTTTTTCAAGTGTTTGTCCCCAAAGGGAATCTAAAACATCAATTCTACTGCGTTATATGAAAAAAATCCAAAATTTCTCGAGAGATAGCTCTAAGGCGTCCCCCACATTTGGCGTGCGAGCTGCACGGACGCAGCGCGCGCGCTGCGCGAGCGTCGAGTGTTGCCGCCGTGTGACGTGCACGCAGCGTGCGCGTATATTATTTATATATAATATCCCGAGGATCGCGCACGCCAAATGTGGGGGACGCCTTGTCTGAAGGGGGTTAAACGCCAAGGCGAGCGCAGCGCGCGCGTTGCGCGCACGCTGCGTGCACGTCACACGGCGGCAACACTCGACGTCCGTGCCGCTCGCACGCCCGAGGATCGCGCACGCCAAATGTGGGGGACGCCTAAGCTTTAGTTATTAGCGGGAGTAATTGTCTATAACAACGTTGGCAAGCCGCGGCAAGATCAATGTCTCACAGGTCGGCCGTCACTGTGCGACAAGCTCTCAAGAGGTGTGCGTGGTTTTATTACCGCTCTACTAAGTTACGACATCAATTTGGGTAAGATTTAATAATTAGTAGCTTTTGTTATTTAAATTTAAAGCCTTATTGCTCTAATTTTAAAATTAGACCACTATCATTTCGTTTCATTCCGTAAATGTGAATTTATAATCGATTTTCTGTTACTTTTTCCCCCGCGTTTCTGTAAATTTCTCTGGCGTTGTAGGTAACTTTAGAGAATGTATGGCAAAGGTGATACCGATTTTAATCATAATAATTCGTCTTTATTTGTAATAATAACGTCAACTTTCTATTATTTTTAAAATATTTGAACTAAATATTTAAATGCCTGTATTATATGTAATTTCAGATTGAAAAAAATACAAAACAAAAAGTATAAATGTCAATTAGTGCGGCTGAAAAACAGAAACTTTATAGAGAACGATTGGAAAATAATTCCGGAAGTTACGAAGACGCAAAAAGAAAGCCAAGGGAACGATATCCCGAAAGATAAAGATTAGTCAAAGATTTGACTCCAGAAGAAATAACGAAAAATATGTTAAACAGAGTTTTGGAAAATACACCGCCAAGTTTTCGGAGACCTGAAATTACGATTTAAGAAACGCGGAAAATCACAGAAAATGATGAACATTTTTATATTCACTCCGATGATGGTACGGTAAATAATGATGCTCACCAATCTTGACAAACAGCTAAATCTTCGAACGATGATGAACCCTTGGTTGTTCTCAAATTTACCAAAGAACTACAGGACATTACTAATAAGAGGCGCAAAATATATATGAAGAGGTATATTCCCAGAGCACGACTAACTCAACACTTTACCGAAAACATCCCGGACGTCAGCCTGTACGACATTAGAATGGCTCTCAAACAGCTTAAGAATAACAAGACGCCTGGTGATGATGTACTTACAGCAGAGCTTCTAAAGGCGGGTGGTATACCAATCCTACGGGCCCGTAGGAGTTATTTTGCTCCATCATACTAGAAGGTCAAACGCCACAAGCATGGCACGGAGGTGTGGCAGTGCTCTTCTTCAAAAAGGTTGATAAAACCCTCCCGAAGAAGTACAGACCCATCACACTGCTGAGCCATGTTTACAAATTGTTTTCGAGAGTCATTACGAATCTTCTCGCACGCAGGTTTGACGACTTCCAGCCTCCCGAACAAGCCAGTTTCCGTAAAGGCTTTAGTACCATAGACCACATACATACGCTGCGGCAAGTTATACAGAAGACCGAGGAGTATAACCAGCCATTATGCTTAGCGTTTGTGGACTATGAGAAAACCTCGGATTCAATCGAAACCTGGGTCGTAATGAGGTTTCTCCAAAGGAATCAAATACCGGTATATCGAGGTGTTAAAGTGTTTGTATGAATACGCTACTATGTCTATGCGACTCCAGGACCAGAACTCGAAACCTATCCACTTGCAGCGAGGTGTGAGACTGGGAGATGTTATATCTTCGAAACTGTTCACCGCTGCATTGGAAGATGTCTTCAAGCTTATGGAATAGGAAGGCTTTGGCATCAATGTCATGGCTGAGACCTTTGAAGACCTCGGTACAATGCTCGATGGCGTCAGCAGAGTCTCTCAACAAGTGGGTCTGAAACATCCATGAAGCACCCACTCTAGTTAAGGTTGGAGACTCTGCACTCGAAGTTGTAGAGAACTATATTTACCTAGGACAGATCATCCAACTAATTAGGTCCAACTTAGAGAAGGAGATCATTCGTAGAATCCAGCTCGGCTGGGCATCGTTCGGGAAGCTACGTAACATCTTCTCGTCCCAAATACCGCCGTGTCTCAAGTCGAAAGTCTTCGACCAGTGTGTGTTGCCAGTGATGACTTACGGAACAGAGACGTGGTCGCTCACTATGGCCCTTATCAGACGGCTCAAGACCACCCAAAGAGCAGTGGAAAGGGCTATGCTTGGAGTTTCCCTGCGAGACCGAATCAAAAATGCTGAGATCCACAGGCGAACCAAAGTAACCGACATATCCCGAAGAATTGAGAAGCTGAAGTGTCAGTGGGCAGGGCATATAGCTCGTAGAACCGACGGCCGAAAAGTTCTCGAGTGGCGACCACGATCCGGAAGTCGCAGCGTAGGCAGGCCCTCTACAAAATGGACCGATGATCGCTGGATGCGGATAGCGCAAGACCGGTAATTGTGGCGATCTTTCGGAGAGGCCTTTGTCCATCAGTGGGCGTCTTTCAGCTGATATGACGATATATTCTTCTGATGATGACGAACAACCTTGTTCAAGTTACAATGAAAAAAATTCTAAAATCGCAGTTGGTGATCTACACGTAAACATTTACGCAGGTTCTTACAAAATTTAAAATCAAAAATTTTATTTTATGTTGATCTTACTCGCTAAATATTAGTTTAAAAAATAACGAAGATAACCTTCTTTTAAGTATTTGTTATTTGAGAAGATGTTTTTCTTTGGTTTTATTTTATAATGGTTTCTTAGATCTCTTTTAGGCCTTAGATCTCATTTATTTTTAACATGCAGATTTTCAACACATTCTCTGTTGTTACCAAATAGTTTTCTCTAGCGTTACTAAATGTTTTAACCTTTTTATTTTGTTTTGGTAGTTTATTAGAAGATTTTCACTCATTTATACATAAAAACTAACAAAATGTAAACCTTAATACTTGCTTGTTGTCATATTATATTATAACTATTAATACTGAATATGTTCAAGTATGATTGTTTTAAAAAATAAGCTGTCGCAATGGTTATGGTAACACCGTAGACCTTAAAACATCATTTATTATGTGATAATATAATGAAAAAGAAAATCTGATTATATTAATATCTACTGTTTGATTATCTCTAACCAATAATACAATTTGTATAAGTAATATGTTGTGTTTTACTCCATAATAATAAGTCTTAATTTTAGTAACGCGAGAGATTCATAATCATAAAATATAAAAAATATCCGAAAATATAACAAAAACTTCGCAGCTACTACAAAAAACATAAAATTCAATATATTTCCTTAGTGACGGCACAATAAGTTTATTAAAATATGTAAAAGTATATTTTCAAAAAAATCTTGTTCTAACCACTGAAAGGAGCACTTTAAAAGTTGATTGTCCCAAATACACACAATATTCAATTAACGATATCCGAAAAGCTTACAAAATATCTGGACTTAGCCATAGAATTCATACATATAATACCAATCGTAATCTCGTACGTGTACAATTTGGACCTCGGCGCCCTCGTGTTTCAAGTCCGATCCCCGCACGGCCGCACGGGACAACTATGTGTGTAACTCATAAATTGTCCTGAGACGGGGTGTGCTTTGAGTCCGTTAATTGTTTGCAATATCTCGCGATACAGGGATTTAATTTACATTTCGATAATATGTACTTCGATATATAATAATATATATTTTTTTCTTAACATAAATTTCCTAGTGCAATTGTTATCATTTCAAAAAATAAAAGTAAAGCATTCACGTTTAATCATGGGACGGGAAATCATTCCATTCTGTAATAGGTGGACTTACCCGCGTGCGTCTGGAAAACTCCATTTATCAATGAAAATTTATGACATAAGGCAAAAACTAAGGCACATTTTTAAATGGATAAGATTTTTTTTGAAGGATTCGGAACTGAAAACAAAAGGAACGCCGCTTTTGAGTCAAGGTTTTAAATCTAAAATCTGTGTGGCAAACTATATAATAATTATTTATTCTGTTGTTTATATTGGTACTAAACACATAAACTGAAAATAGACGGTCAAGAAAATGACGGGTGCCATTCTTACCAACAGCTGTAAAAAACTAGAGAAAGATCCTGTATAAGTATGGGCTTGCCTATGCATACCTTGAAAGGCCCTCTATCAAAGCCGCAGAAAGAAGCTTCCATAGTGTAGGACCTGGTGACGCCGAGATGCCTCCACACGGTGACGCGCGCGGTGCTCTCCCTCTCTCTCTCCACCCGGAAGGAGCACGAGCCAAGTGCGAACGCCGGTGATATCCGGTGCATTAACGCTGGCAACATCTGACAGAACAAATAAATGTTTTTATTTTCCTAAGTAGTTAATAGAAGACCTCTGGCGGAACGGTGCAAGCTGACTTACAAAGTCAGCTTGCACCGTTGCAGCCTGTGAGTTTGATTTCCACATTAAAAATAAAGATTTGTTTCGGGTCAGGTTGGTAAAGTCAAGGTGCTAATGGTCCCGATTTATCATAAGATAATCTATCACAAACATTACAGAACTCTAATAAAATCTGACACTGGTCTAATCCAATCTTACTCGGTCTAACAACGAACCTGTTGGGGCCAGAATACCTAGAGCCGGCAGAAATGTCGATAGAAATTGAAAAAGGTAAGGTAGTATTGCCGGTTAATCTATACGCAAAACGGCGTTAGTTAATAATATTAGCCTTCATGAACGTCCAAAAGAGCATGTAGGGTTCGACGTGTCCCGACCATATGGGACATGGCGCAAAAGGGGGGTACCGGAGCAGCATACCCGCGTTCTCGGGACTCCCCCATCAGGCGCCAAGAGAAGTCCACGGCAGGTAGGTTTAGTCGGTGCAAGTCCGACATACCCACCCGCAAACACTTTTTGCGGGTGGCATGCGAAGGCATTCCCCCTGCCATATCAAAAATAAAAAAAAGTTCGAGTATGTGAAATTGTCGTTTAGTGTTATTTTTTTAATATAATTATCAAGATGGTTAGTACATACTCAGCAATGTGAAGCTACATATATTTACAACTAGCTGTGCCCCGCGGTTTTACCCGCTTTAAATTTTATAAATTATCACTGCGCCTCCCACGTAGATGATAGCGTGATAATATGTAGCCTATATGTGGACCCGACCTCTTACTAATATACATGCAAAATTTGAAGTAAATCCATCCAGTATTTTTTGAGTTTAGCCCGGACATACATACAGACAAACAGACAAAAATTCTAAAAACTATATTTTTGGTTTCGATATCGATTGTAGATCACGTCCCAAGTATCCTTTTAAAAAAATATTCAGTGTACAGTTTTGACTTTTCTACGATTTTATTATATGATAGATAAAGGTGTAACATAAATAGTGGACGTAACTTATGGTGCGCCATCTACCAATGATACAGAACTAATTAAAGAATAGCAGTTAGTGAACTATGAATACAAATGTTATGGCTTCCCGTACGCTAGACCGACAGTTTTAGACATGTTCTCCCAGACACGGGCATATAATACTGTTAATTCCCGAGCTCCGGGTTGTTACGCAGTGTTCATAGCTAGAAACTTCCCTTTCGCCACAACCCAGGATTCATAATAATGACTTTATTATTAAACACGCCACCGCTAAACTAAGTTAGTAATGCGTGGTTGTAGTAGCATGTAGTGGTCAGCTTAACTGAGGTTGTAGCTTGTACCTATAGTAGTTATAGTGTTAAGTGGATGTGGTCGATGCATAACACTTCAGCCTTAACCTGTCTTAATATGTGACCTATGTGTCTTGATATTTTTTTTATTTATTAGGAAAACTAACAGCGACATAGATAATAATACGTAAATAAAATGAGATTAGAACGACGCATATACAACATGTAACATAATTAAAGCACATCCTGAAAATTGTTCGTTCAGACGGGTTTACTGAATCGATTTATATCATTTTTAATAGAGGCAATTTTTTATTCCAAAATAGTTAAAACTACGGAAATTATTGTCATATTAACCCTGTACGGTCAAAACAAATTGAAATTAACCGTAAGTCAAAGAAATAAGACTTTTTAAATCGCAGTATAATTGTATTCATACAAATTCCAAAACAAAGAAAAATAAACTTTATTCCAAAAAACTAATTTAATAAATAACAATGCATATACATATATATATGCATATATGTTAAAAAAAATCCGGTGTATGTATAGTAAATTACAACATCATATTCTAATTCGGGTGTTTGAGGGTGTGCGTTAATTACGTTACATGTTGTATATGAGAAGTGCAATATTTGTTAGCGCTTGAGATTATGAATCAAATAATGTAAATAAGTTAATTTGACAAAAATCACACATATGAGGTCTTAAAGTAGCAGCGACTATATAAAAATACGTAAATGATTATTTTGCTCATTATTAGAAGTATTAGCAAACTCACCAAATATTTAACTGGCTCATCAGGAATTATTCGGTCGTTGCTGCACCAGCTCTCGGCTCCAGCGCAACCATAAAAGAACACGTTCTTCTTCCGTGAATGACCGTGGTAATCGCAGTACACCAGCGGCGGCTTCTTCCACACGCGCACCAGGTACTCTATGAGGCCCTGCGTAGAAAGGAATTAATTAATACTGGACTTAAGGGGCTGACAACAGCCAAAAGCGATATTTCGTGACCCAAAAAAATTAAAACATCAAAGTCAGTAAAGATACATGATTACTTTATTTGGGCAAATATGTTTCGATTTAACCCTATATACACTTAGTTGGTTTTGACTAAACACAACCACACAAGAGTTACAACCACACGATTTTTGTGGATATTTACGAGGACTAGTAACTTGTATCATCATACCAAATAGTTACTATTATACAACATGTAACTTAATTAACGCACATGCTGAAAATAGTTTGTTCAGAATCGTTTACAGAATCGATTTACATAATTTTTAATGTAGGTTATTTTTTATTCCAAAATAATTAAAACTACGGAAATTATTGACATATTAACCCTGTACAGCCAAAATGAATTGAAATGGACCGTAAATCAAAGTAATAAGACTTTTAAAATCGCAGTTAATTTGTATTCATAAAAATTCCATTATTCAATACAAAATAAAGAAAAATAAACTTTATTCCAAGAAACTAATTTAGTAAATAACAATGCATATACATGTTAAATAAAAAAATCAGTGTATGTATTATGATTACAACATAATATCCTAATTGGGGTGTCTGAGGGTGTGCGTTAATTACGTTACATGTTGTATATGCCAAGCTTTCGTGATATAGGTTTAATTTCGCATCCAAGACAGATATTTGTGTGCATGTCTGTTTGTCCTGAGTCTGGGTGTAATTATCTATATCAGTATATATTTACAAAAGAAAAGTAGTATATGTAGTATATCAGATATTTGGTTTCCATAGTATAAGATCTGCTTAGTTTAGGGTCAGGTGGCTGTGTGCCGTGCGCCAGGAAAAAAAAGGTTCGGAGCAATCTCATTTCTTTAAATTGAGTGCATTAAATTATTAAATATCTTTAGACAACTAAAATTTTGCCATCTAAACCTAAAATTAGCAGACGCTGTCCTATGGCAACCAGACAACTGATAAATATACTTATATATTTCTAAATATATACGTATTCTAGAAAGATAACTTAATATTTGTCCTGGGTGGGGATCAAACTCATGACAGCTGGCTTAGCAGTTAGAGTCCATAACATCAAGACCAATAATAGTCAGTCGACCCGTTAATAATAAGTTTTCTAAAGGTGAAAGCATTTTTAAAACTAGTTAATAAGAAATTTATTGTATAGTAAATTAAATATTGTAATCTATTGTACAGACGCCAGCACATCCAGCTACCCCAATTTGTCAATTTTTTTTATAAATTTTCTACTTTATCACATATGCATAAGGTTCACTTTCAATTGGGAAAACTTGACAGATTGAGGTAGCTTGATGTGCTAGCGTCTGTACCTATTAGCACATCAGGGCAGGATTGTGGCCTTTAGAAGCTGTACATTTAGATTATATTACTTCATTGTTCAAAACGTTTTAGGTTTAAGAAGATGTAACAGCTACTGGATGCCCTTAAATAAATAAATAAATTATGTGTGATACAATAAAATTAGATGTAGTCAGCCTCTTAATTTGTAAACGTTAATGTATCGCTCCGTGACGTTATCTCACCTTAGTATGATAAATAGAAGGATGCAGAACGGGACTCGGCTTACACCAGCGTCGATTTAGATCTTCATTAGTCAAACCGCATCGATGGCTGCAACAAGAAATTACATTTTATACCAAGAGATAACCAGGAAATCTCACGAGCGACAACTTAGCACCGATAAGACGGCGAGACATGTGCATTGAATAGAAATGACTCGTTCACAGGTCGAGAGTCGGGACCCAGTCGTCATTTTAACATCGGACATAAAGCCCGCTTCAAATCCACTAATTCACAACTCCATACAGACCTCCGATACTAACGGTTATATCATTAGATGCGAGACACGAACGTTAAGAAAACTATACGATATATAAAATTATAATCGCCGCAGGCTTATGGGGTTCCCAGACAAAACAAAGAGGATATTACAGGGACAATTAAATATGACAAGCTATAAAGTGGAATGAAATGGGTGACCACGTAGGAATTCACGCCGACCCCGGAGCTCATAGGCACCGCGCGTGCGCACGCGCCCCCGCACACCGATGCTCCGGAGAGGCCCGACGCGACGGTTGCAATGAATTTGTTGTAGCCAGCCTGGCAGGTGTCCCATGCAATGGCATGTTTTATTTTATTCCTATGTTAGAAGAAGGCCTTTAAGGTCAAAATCTAACAATTTTAAAATTAAGTAAATTTTTAACGAACTTCAAACAGACTATTTAATTAGACGGGCCACTTGACGTTGTTGGTAAAGGCTTGCCTTTCACACCGCAGGTCGTGGGTTCGATTCCCACCCAGGACAGATATTTGTATGCATGAACATGTCTGTTTGTCCTGTGTCTGGATGTAATTATCTGTACACGTATTTATTTACAAAAGAAAAGTAGTATATCAGTTATCTGGTTTCTATAGCACAACCCTGCCGTGTGTAAATAATGTCCCAGGGATATTATTATTTATTATTATAATATATAAATTTTGTTTTTATTATTATAAATAAACTAGCTATGCTCCGCGGTTTTACCCGCGTTAAATTGTATAAACTATCACAGCTCCTCCCCCGTAGGTAATAGCGTGATAATATGTAGCCTATATGTTGACCCGACCTTTTAGTAATATTCATGCAAAATTTGAAGTAAATCCATGCAGTACTTTTTGGGTTTATCCCGGACATACATACAGACAAACAGACACACAGACAAAAATTCTAAAAACTATATTTTGGCTTCGACTTCGATTGTAGATCGAGCCCAAATTATCCTTTTTTTTTAAATATTCAATGTACAGTTTTGTCTTGCCTACGAGTTTATTATATGTATAGATTTCGTTTAAATCGGTTCACATAAACAAGACGTTGAAGCGGTGGGTTCTGTTTAAAATTAATACCTTAATATTCATTAAAAGGAAATATGTGCTCAAATTAAAAAAAATATGGAATCGTCAATTTATTTGCCCCCATGACAGCTAATTAGAAACACTGCCAGAAAACGCAGTAGGAAACCTTTTTAAAAGAAATTCTGCGAATAATTTATTACTAATTATTTACACTAAGGTGATCATATTTTCTTTTATTCTTATTTGTAGATTTCTTGATACCATTTGGAAGTTAGAATCTTATACATTGCCGTATAAAGTCGCCATCAGCATTATTTATATTACTATTATTACCCAAGGATTGACAACAGAAGTATAGGTACCAGGCCTGTGTGAACCTCGTAGAATCATTCTCGGACCGTATCAGAGATGTTCTCAAGAAAGGCCAGTTTAGTTTCAACCTAAACCGGCGAGCATTTATGAAGAATATAATGAGAGTAACCGAGGCAAAAGAGGTGTGCAAGGATCGTGTCAAATGGTAATCCGTTGTCTCTGCCTGCACCTCTGGGAAACAGGCGTGAGCCCATAGACAATACATAATACATACATATATGTATGTATTTGACTGAACGTGTGGCGCACCGGCTAAGACAGTCGCCTCGCCGCTTCGTGTCGCGGGTTCGAGTCCCGCGCCGAACAACTATTTGTGTGACCCATAAATAGTTGTTCTGAGTCTGGATGTAATTTGTGTCCGTCTATTATATGTTTGTAAAGTACCCCGCGACACAGGGATTGATTTCACTAATGCGGGCGTTGTCTTTTAAAAATAAATGTATTACCGCATGTATTTGCTTATCTATTTATTAAACACCTAAGTGAAGGTCGTAGTTATACATATATGTATTGCCACGTTCACGAACTTTTATTCCCCCGGGGTTAAAATTATTACTTGAGTTAATAAAATTTTGTCGCATGAATCGTAAAACTTATGACTGTATATTTTGAACATAAAATACGGTCTTAAATTTTTAGTAGCTGTAGGTTAACAATAAAACCACTTACATCTCTATTAAGTGCCCTTTTACAGGTTATAGGCACTCGTATAATGTGACCATAATATTAAGGATACGGATCAGTGTTGCCAATGTTAATTTTTAGACCGCCGCGTACTATTAGCAAAAAGCAAATTATTGCCAAAACAAAATAGCTAAATACAGATTACTAAAACATTAATGGTACTTTGAATTGGTCTAATTTATTGTCAAATTTGTGTTTAGGATGTTGCAGCCGCTTTGAAGCATTCGAGCTTATCTCATGACTAATTCTATATATAGAGTTATATAAAAACTATTAATATCAACCAAAACGAGCGTTCTTCTTTATATCTTACTAACACTCTAGAAGACAAAGCTGCCTTGAAAATTAAAAGATTACCTGGAATTTTCTCACTCTACCGAGTCCAATTGTAAATCCAAACTATGCAGGGACCTACTCAACCCACACAAAAAAAAAACATCATATTTGGTGTAAAAGACCTAGAAATCTATTGTAGCGCCGCACTAGCACTAGCTCTAGGTCTAGTCCGTGTCAGCCATTTTTGAGTATAAAGAGAATATACATACAAACATCGATTTTCATATACATACGTGGATGAATTGTGAAAAAAATGAATTAGACCTACCGTTGCATTGCTAATAGGGTTGCGGATGTTGCTACATACTTTCAAATCACCGTCTTCAGGTTTTAGTTTAAATTGCACGGACCAGGTTTCCTTGCGGGAACCACACGTTATCATAACATATTCTAGTTAACGCGTGTATGTTAAATATTTACAGTTGCATACTGGTCCGCGACAGGCTGCCATTGGTTTTAATTTAATCTAAAGCTGGCAGAAAAACATATGTGTCAGTGTGATATAAATTTCTTTTCTCGAGGTCAGTTACCAGTAGCGTGTTCATCATTATAAGCCGTAAGACGTCCACCGCTAAACAAAGGCCTCCCCCATATCCACTGTGGCCGCTCTTGTGCTGTTCAATAGCCAGTAATTAAATAATAAAATAATGTCCTCCTAGCCGAATTTCGACCACGGCGGCCAGTCTCAACAGATTAACCATCTGCGCGGGACATATTATAGTGCTCAAGTGTGTGCGCAAACACGCCTAGTGACACGACCGGAAAGAGGTCGGGAACAGAACCAACGGCTTTACGTGCTCTCCGAGGCACGGGAGTATAATACCGCCAACTCCCAGACTTCGGGCTGATGCTGAGAAATTTTTCTTTTTACATAAGTCATTTTTTATGCCCGACCCGGGATTTGAACCCAGGACCTACCACTAGACCAACGAGGCAGTCAGCCAGTAATTAAACTTCTGGTATGGATATAGTAAAGTAAACAAAGTAAAAAAAATCTTTTAGAGTAAGTAAACAAAATCTTTTAGACGTTGATGCTGATTCACCCTCGATCTTCAGAGTACAAGTAAGTCTGTCGGTCTTACACCTGACTTCTGGGTAGTCTCTTTCATTGGATTATGATAGTGAGAGAATAATAATAGTATGTGTCTTTCTATCTACACTAATGAACTACATATAATGATGCTCAAAGCGCAGATAGCTAGTCTCCGATTAAAACTAGTCAGGCCACCATGATACGAATTCGATTAGGTGGATTACTACTATAACTTCCTCGTAGCCAAGGTGTTTGTTCCCGCTAACAAATGTTACCTATTCTATTATTATTTATTACAGCTAGGTGCAGTACAGTACGCCTGCAATCTGCTGGAGCTCACTACATTTCTACCGTTATTAAAGGGCAATTCATCCAGTGTACGTGATGCTGACATAATCGCATTCGCCAAGGTACCCGGCGAAGAAAAGAATACAACTAACTGTAATGGTATTTACAAAACATTATGTCATTAAAGTGTCGCAAAGACACAACTGAAAATTTTATAGTTCTCAGAACAAATCCGTTTTATATTCACACCTCAAAGATCTTGATAAACGATAATGAGCAAACAGTAAGTGAGCTCAAATCGTTTCCGAGGTAGGATACAATATTATAATTGCGTGTGTATATAATTTGACGGTACCTACATTGTTGGTTAGTCCCTTAATTTACATGGAACTTAATAATTCGTATGATTCAAAGCATGTTTTGCAATTCTGATTATTCTGTGTTGTGGCGTAGCCGTTCGTGTGTATTTTTTCCTGGAGCGGTCGAGCGATCGTCCAATTAGGAGTGGTTCAGTGGAGGCGCATCATTAGCGGGAGCGAAGGCGGCGAGGGCGCGCTCACTCCGCGCCGTTGCGCCTGCGCTGGCCGTAGCGCGACCTTCGGTCCACGACCGGTTGCACATCTTTTACTCTAATCAGGGAAAAAAATATGCGGCGTCCTCATGCGCCAATGAAAGCGTACAAGAGAGAAGTTGCACCCCGCTCACCGTGTTTTATGGTGGATTGTTGCGGTACCGGAACGTCGAGCAGGGACCTCGTCTGCCTCCACTTAATTACCTCTAACTAAGTTATTTGTTGCTCGACAGCTTCCATTTTGTAGCATGGAGATAGCTCCCAGTAACAGTTCTACCGTTGTTTATAAATAGTCTACGATTGAACTCATTGAATGACTCACTTGCTCAACTTGTAAATACCTATACCTACATAGGTATTGGCTACATGTTACATAGGTTGATTATACATAAATGTTTAAACGTCCCTGTTCGTACAATAGTATAGTATGCTCGTTATTAAGTAGTAACCCTCCGAGGCGCGTAGTGACGACCGCGGCTGGTTCAAGGGTCTGCTCTTCTATTTATAGCGCGCTGCGCCTGCGCACCGATGCTATCGGCTCTGCAATAGTTCGGCCTCGCTCGATCCTTGCCTGCCGGTGCCCGCCCTCTATGCACCCTTCGCATATCGTTCACTCAGTAAAATAGACCAAATAAACATAAGCCTTTTATATTTATTCCACCTTTTTATATCATATGTCCATTGTTTCTGACTCAGCTGGAATTCATAGCCGAGGGCCAATTCCGATCCTCCGCCCGAGTTCGTCGTTATATTACTCAAATTGCACGTCGTTGATAAATAGCAATACTTTGCACTATGTAAATGGACACCTCGAGACAGTAATAATTCAATGTCGCCACCTTGGTAGATACCAGCGGAGACTAGGGTTTGGTTTAGATAAGTCGTCAGGCCTACGGCACACGTCACGCTCATCCATATTCCTAACGCGGAGGCTGTTTCCTGTGAGCCGCAGCGAGAGCACAGGCTACCACGCATTCTCACGCGCATCACGTTATTGCTCGCTGCGAGGTTCATTCTTAGCACCGCACCACAAATTTACCACACACACATAATATATGCGTGTAGTAATAGACCAGGGTCGATAATTTTTAAAACCAATAAAAATAATAGTAGGATGAAACCCATTATAAAAGGAGGGGAATATTATAAAAATGAAAGGAAAAATAATTTACGGGCGATCTGAGGTCGGGAAGGGGATGGGGGTGAGTTTTTAAGGGTAAACAATGGTTTTTCTCGATTTCCGGCAAAACTAAAAGACCTATCGAAAAAAGTCAAATGGCAAAGTTGTAGGTAATAAAAAGATCGAAAACTTTAGTATTTACACTTTTTTCATATAACTTAAAAATTTATGTGAATAATTCAAAAAACCAAGTTTTTAGTTTTTTATTTTAATATTTTACAATTTTTTTCCTTTTTTAAAGAAATTTGGTGAAAACTTACCTTTTTATGTCCCAAATACGCTGTAATTTATTTGATTAAAAATATTTATTTTTTCACCTTATTTTGAATTAATATCGAAAAAACACCCTAATTTTCAATCGAAAAGTCACCCATCAAAATATCAGCTTTTTTCAAAAAGTTGGTATGTTTTCTGTTCGTTGAAATCTCTACTTTCCGATGGTGAAAAAAAATACATATGTAACTACAGTAAATCTTCTCAGAAAATGCAAAAAATCGAAAAAACCTGAATTTGATTTTATTTAAATTAATATAAATAATTTCATAAAAAAAAATGTGATAGCTGCAATTTGTTTCAATTAAAAAGTTGATTTACTTAATGCTAATTACATTTTTGTCATAGAAAATCTTATTATATGTAAATATAAATGTTAATAGTACAATTAAATGTAGAAACTTTATTCTGATTACGTTATTCACTACAATATTTTTAAACACATTAATCTTATCATTCATAAATACCTACCTTATCTTCAATTCTAACCACTTATCCATTAGTTTTTGTCTTTTTGGTATTTCTTCATCGTTAGATTCGTCAAACATCTCCGATTCTACTAGATCTTCGAAATCTTCATGACTATCACCTTCTTCCTCTCCAACATTATTTCCAGACTGCGTTGGTTCTTCATCCACAATTTCTTCTGAATCCTCAACTTCCTCGTAGGTTTCTTCTTCAATATTGGAGCAATTTTCAGAACCATGACAGTTTGAACATAAATTTGTGCATTTTAAACCATGTTTTCGGCAACCACATTTTAAACTGTTACATCCAGTTTCACAGCTGCAGCATATAGTTTTGAGCAATATTTCCGGAATTAATTCTTTTTGTGTAAATTTGAGCATAATTCCACGTTGATATTGCTTCCAGCCCCAATCTGTTGCTGTTAGTTCGTTACCCAACCAAGTTTCAAGCTGATAATATGCCCTGTAACAATGTTGTTCTGCTGCTCCTTCTGTGGTTTGCCAAAACGATTTTGGCTGATGTTCATGTATATTTCATATATTTTGAATATATCTGAAATATATTTGAAATGTTTAAAATATATATGAAAATCGGCCAAAAGTTTGTTATTAAAAATATATTTACGATGTATATTTAATATATTTTTTATATATTTTTTTATGTATTTTGAAATATTTTTTTTTTTCATGGGATTAATTAAAATTTTTTGTGCAAAATTATGGAGATTATTATTAGTATGTATGTATGTATTATGACCCGCCTAGCCCCTTCCCCACTTCTACATGACATACCTTTTGATGGGCTACTATTTTTCGTAGGTCACTCAGGTATATAATTTATCTTAAAATAGTTATAAATAGACATCTACGCATATAATTTATAGAAGATTCGACAACTTTCTCCAAATATTGTAGATGTCTTATTAAATATTAATTTTATTAACTTATTTGTTTGTTAATTGTAGTAGTATATTTTTATTTGCAAATTTTTTTATCAATGTAATATGTAATCTAACGTTTTTCGAGTAATTTAAGTGTTAATTTTAATAATAGCTCAAAATTTTTTTTAATAATTAAATTAAATCGAATTTAGGTTTTTTCGATTTTTTGCATTTTCTGAGAAGATTTACTATCGTAACATATGTATTTTTTTTCACCATCGGAAAGTAGAGATTTCAACGAACAGAAAACATACCAACTTTTTGAAAAAAGCTGATATTTTGACGGGTGAGTTTTCGATTGAAAATTAGGGTGTTTTTTCGATATTAATTCAAAATAAGGTGAAAAAATAAATATTTTTAATCATATAAATTACAGCGTATTTGGGACATAAAAAGGTAAGTTTTCACCAAATTTCGTTAAAAAAGAAAAAAAATTGTAAAAGATAAAAATAAAAAACCAAAAACTTGGTTTTTTGAATTATTCACATAAATTTTGACGTTATGTGAAAAAAGTGTAAATAGAAAAGTTTTAGATCTTTTTGTTACCTACAACTTTGCCATTTGACTTTTTTCGATAGGTCTTTTAGTTTTGCCGAAAATCGAGAAAAACCATTGTTTTTGCATTTATGATGTATCCCAGAAGACGTCGAATTGGCTGACCATAATATTTCCTTCTACATATATTATATACTTAGTGTCTAACTACAGGGTAAAGGCCTCCTCTTGCAATAAGAGAGTTCTTCCAACCTGCACTAGTCCACCACGCTATTCTAGTGCGAGTTGGAAGAACTAAGATCATTTTGGAGAACTCTCAGGTATACAGGTTCATCACGAGGTTTTCTTTAAGTACGAAGTACATCATTTCTCATACGCACATGGTTATCATTTCTCATACGCACATGGTTATTAAAAGACGGAGGTGCGCCTTAAGTTTGAGCTCTAGACCACTGTGGGCCCACGGTCCAACTAACGGTCTAATCATTGACAATCTCGTAAATATGTCTTAACATTATGAGCACATCACGGTCACATCGATACGCAGAGTTTGGTTCGAGTACCCAGGTTAGGGGATAGAAGGGCTGCAACGATTCGACGCGCGATGCCAGGATTCGCCAGCCAACGACGTCGGCAACTCTGTATTCGTGGTCGACACCGGACACGCTGCGAGTTATTTACGACAGTCGCGAGACAATCGGCCGGTCGCAGGCTTATCCGGTGCTACTGCGACAATAACATGACGTGGTTATCTTTATTAAATAGCGTTCTATGGAATTAACACACGTGCCTAGCTTGTATTTATAGCCTCGCTGAATCAGTCGTCAGGAATGGCGGGTACCTCCATTAGACGCGAGAGCCTGTGGGTATTTATGTTATCTTTATGTTACTGACTCGTTGGTCTAGCGGTAGCAAGTTCAACCACAGATGATGAAGTCCTGGGTTCAAAATCCAGGTCCGATTAAACGAGATATTACGATTAGTCTGTTAAGAAACAATCCGGAAGTTGACGGTGTTACACCTCCGTGTGTAGAAGAGCAAGCACCGCCGACGGTTCTGACTACCCGACCTTTTTCCAGCCGTGCCGGAAGTATTTGTGCAGACGCTGAGTCACAATAAATTATGCTCCGCGCAAATGGCTAGTCCCCATTAAGAATGGCAGTCATGGCCGAAGTTCAACCAGTACTACATTATTATCTTTGTAATTATTTTCACCACGTGATGGGACGAAAACCTTTACCGGGTATTGAAGACGATTCTTTGTTGATTGAATAAGGTCGTCGAGGGGTGACCTCGAGTAACGGCGTCGAAATAATTGATTTTATTTGCCGACTGTTAGCGGAAGCGGAGCAGTTCACCACAGGAGGGTTCAATGACACGGCAGTTTTCCTGGGCGACAATCCCCACTGTTGGAATGCAGGCACCATTAGCCAAGTGCCACTCTTGTGCAGGTATTCGTTATTTTCACAGCACTGATTAAGGCCAGAAATGTGTTAACTGCACACCATATTTTTTATAAAAATGAGAACATTACGAAAAATAAAATTAAAAGTGGATGGTACATACCTATGAGCTTGTAATATACATTGGGAAACCGGCTTTGAATTGTAGAGTAAGCAGCCTGGCTATTCAGTAGGACTATAGAAATCTCAATAATATGGGGTGTAAGATATTTTATTTTCTCAAAAGAATTGCTATTCACTTTTTATGAGAAACATATATATAGTTTAAGTAGGCTTAAATACTAACGCGGGCGGTTTCTGAGCTACGTTCAACTTACATGTATATAAAAGAAATAACAAAAACAAGTTAAACTAAAAACTATTATAAAACAAAAGTATATAATATAATAAATAAGTAGGGTATTTAAAGAAAAGATAAAATAACTATTACTCCGCTACAAACATACCAGTGACAGATGATTGTTACATACCACCTACGCACGCACCTAATATAGGTAAAGTATGTATGTAGAATTTTAGGATTGTAGCTCTTTTAATAATAATAATAATATAATAATATCTCTCTCTGCTGTGTGGTGACGGCGACAAATATCAGAATCAGAATATCATCACCCCATCTCATCCCGTGGGGGGCGTAGAAGTCGACCCGAGGGAATATCTACCTGAGGAAGGCAGCAGCTTCCTTCTGATTACTATGACTATCTTACTACGATCGCCAACCCGCCTGCCAAGCGTGGCGATTATGGCATATCCCCTCAAGACGATTCTTGAGGGTGGCTTGTCCAGCAGTGGACTTATTTAGCTGTAATGATGAATAATATCTAGGGACAATGTCACACAGATCATCCTAGCTCCGAACTAAGCAAAGCTTGTACTATGGGTGCCAGGCGACGATATACATACTTATATAGATAGATAAATACTTATATACATAGAAAACATCCATGACTCAGAAACAAATATTCGTGCTCATCACACAAATATTTGCACTTACCGGGATTCGAACCCAGGACCACCAGCTTCGTAGGCAGGAGCACTACCAACTAGGCTACGGTGACCGTCAATTTTCTTTAAGAATTTCGTAATTCTCATTGGCCTAGCGGTAACGTGTTCAACGGCAGAAAATTAAGGTCCTGGGTGGAATCAAGGGTCAGGCTATAAAGAGGTGATTTGATTATTTTACCAAGAAAACTCTTAGTATCTGGTTTGTTGTCTTAAATGCTCAAACAACCTTTAAGAGCATGTGAAGAGTCGATTATGTTATATTGTACTAGTTTGTGTAGTTTTGTGTTATTTTATTTATATATGAGACGTTCTCAAGAAAGGGCAGGTCAGAAGTACCCTAAACCGGCGAGCATGTATGAAGAATATAATTACAGTAATCGGGGCAAAAGACGTGTGCAAAGATCGTGACAAATGGAAATCCGTTGTCTCTGCCTACCCCTCTGGGAAACAGGCGTGAGTCTATGTATGTATGTATGTTATTTATATATTTCTATATATATGTGATAGGTCGGGTAAGGTAACTTCACCGAATATATATCAAACGCAGACGCGACGATTCGCATGCTTAGGTCGGGAAATGTTACTACTTCCTGAGTTCGAGCTGGTACAGAGAAAATTTCTTGCCAAAAATACTTTTTGCCCCTCCCGAGAACTCATTAATAGCCCTGCTAGACCAACGAGGCAGCCGAGCATAATACCAGGTATGTGTATAAGAAACGAACCGCTGCACGTGTCGAGCTGGGATCGTGTCTGGGCGACAGTGATGAACCTGATAAGCCAACATGAAACGCTGCACTCGACGCTTCCGCGCCGATCCCTTGCTATTGATTTAGAAGCCGCGGCGTGATCATTGACGTGTCTCACGACTGTTGCAGATGTGCCCTCTAACCACACAGCTAGGCACACACCCAACTAGTTACCTCGATAATATTTCCGAAAAGAAATTCTAATTAATTCAGTCGATCTTTGGGGAGCTACAATACTACACATAGACAGATAGACAGTTATTATAATATAACCTTACTGAAAGAAATTTTGTATGAAATAAGCAGATCCTATGTACTCTTTGTTTCCTTTTTGTTTAATTTTGTATGATTATTGTGTGTACATGAAAAAAAAGACCCGGATGGAACGAAGTTATTTCTTACTATTTATTATGTACAAAAAACCTGTATACCTACACTCAACAAAAATAATCGTCGCGACACCACACTGTTCAATACGAAATAGAAATGAAAATATCTGGCTTGCTTTCTATAAGAGAGAGAGAGACAGACAGAGAAACATGCGCACGCTGCACAGCTGCAAAAAGTGTCGTGACAACTTTTCGTAAGAATTTTTTCCGTCCAGCCCCCTTTCACAACGTGTGATAAGGAACTTCGTTTGAACCTTTGAACCTTTGAACTTATGACAGCCCCATTTATTCCTTTATTATCATGTTGGTTAACAAGTATACAGTCTACGTGCTGGTAAGCAGTTACCGTAGCGTATGGCACTTCCGACACACAAGGCATGACTCACGCATAGCCAACCTTTTTTGCAGCACTCCAGTTAAAAAAAAATTGAAATATCTATTTATATAAAAACCAATTTCGCATTACGGTGTGTTACTTGAGAGCGGCTCGACCAATTTGGCTTATTTTTTTGTGATCATTCTTGTTCGGGCAAGCTTTACATGACTTTTTTTTATCTATATAACGTAATAAATTATCTAATTTTAATTAAAATGATGTTTTTAAGTGACCAACATACAAACTCTCGAATTCATAATATAATAGTAGGATACCCAATGAGAGGGCTATGTGTATGTTATTTGTGCGCCTGTGTGTCACAATTCCTGCTATTATTAAACAGTGGAAAAAACTCTCAAGAAGAACACATCAAGATGACTTTTTAGTGCGGTGATGATTACGCACGCGTTGAAGTCTAAATTACGCAAAAATATTTAGACTTCAGGTAGATAAAGCGTTTTGAACTATTGCGTGCCGGAGCAATCATTAACAAAATATGGCGTAACGAATATGAATCACAGAATTCAATGATACTAAAACTTTTTTCAATCGTTACATTTTTTATTAGTACAGACGCCAGCACATCAAGCAACCCCAATCTGTCAAATTTCCCCAATTGAAAGTGAACCTTATGCTTATGTGATAAAGTTAAAAATCTGTTAAAGAAATTGGACAGATTGGGGTAGCTGGATGTGCTGGCGTCTGTACTTTGATATTTTTTTATGAATATCAAATAACGTCCTCCTAGCCGAATTTAGGCCGCGGAGGCCAGTCTCAATGGAGACTAGTCATTTGCGCGGGACATATTATAGTGCACAAGTGAGAACGCAAACACAAGGGCACTTTCTATGCCAGCAGTCTCATGATCCGATGGGACGGTTAGAGACACGACCGGATAGAGGTCAGGTACAACACCGACGCCGACGGCTTTACGTGTTTTCGAGACACAGGGGTACAATACCGCCAACTTCAAGACTGATAGTTAGAATTTTTATTTTAGCAGAAAAATCTCAAAATTACTATTGACTCGACCCGGGATTTTAACCTAGTACCTCGTTATATGCGTCAATTTTTTAATAAAATACGCAACTAACGCAGTTGCCTACCCAACACGAATGTATAGTATTTTTTTAACCGCTTAAAAAAAGGTGGTTCAGTTTTCAATTCGTATTTAGTAGAACTATGTTGGTTAAACAGGCAGGCCAAGTATCCTACATACTTGGCCTGCCTACCTAACCAACATAGTTAAACTGTGTTGGATTTTAATGTAAAGGTGCTAGATTTTCGGGTGCCATCAAGCGTGCTGGGTTTTGTTATCTTTAGTTCGTCGTTGAACGCGTTCAGGAAGTATTGTTGTACGCACGGCTACATATCAAGCTCTACATTTCCAGTATGAGCTGATCTCGCGTTGTATAGGATTTCCATTCAATTACAGGTCAGCTTATATTGGAAATGTATAGCTTGATATGTAGCCGTGTGTACCTCGTCTATAGAACGAGAGATCGTGATATCATTATGATGGTAAAAAATATCTTGGAACAACTAAAACACTGACTGATTTCAAACTGACTATCTGATTCTAAACTAGGCAGAGCCCATGACCGCTGACCTAGAGGGCAATGATGTGAGGTCTTTTTTTGTCACAAGCAAATCATGCATCTTTACCCGGTTTTGATCGTTTCTCTTGGCAGGCTTTGATCGGATGGCAGATTTATTCAAAGTTGTGGATTTTTAAGCAGAAAATGTAAATCAACTAAAATTGGTCTATTTTCACAATCGAACCTTACTAGTAGGTTTTAAAGCACGTGTAGGTTTTATCTTGAGCTTATTCTATCTTGAGCTTTATATACTAGTATTTCTCACAAGTGACATCACTTGACTGCTTACAAAATTGTTCAGATTTTCCGCTTGCATTTGATTCGCCGCAAAATTGCTGCAGACAATTATGTAAGTAGGTACGTTTATAAATATATACCTACTTATCAGGTTTCTCTAAAAATAGATCCTATAGACGCGATGTTGCTGCATATGCTATTGTAACGTCTGTATTATGTTTTTGGCATAGATGCGTGAATTCTGTGAGCACTATAATAATTATAAAGTATGCCAAGAATTCGCAAGCGGCGTCTGAAGCGGTCGTTGAGATGGGCAGACGCAGCTTTTACGCGAGCTACAGAGGGCACGACATAAGCGCGCATTATTTACATAATAGCAACGGACTGGGCGGCCTTGGCGCATCTCAGCCTCCTATAAATTTTGCTCTCCGAGTTCGCCTTGTTCGGCTTATCGCATTATATCAGTATCAACTCCGAACGAGCATCGTAATATTCGTAATGATTCATTATGGAGCACGAGTACGTTCGGAAGACAGTTCGAGTTGAATGATGACGGCGATGACTCGCCGACGGGTGTCGTTGACTCCGAGCCATCCGTCTATTACAATGATGCAAGAGGCAGAGCGTGAACTATTCGCACGAGATCGGCGCTCTTTGTTAGCTTAGCGTCGGTCGCGGAGGTGAGCTGTGGCTGCGGGTTAGCTGTGCGCAGCGCACTGTACGCAATGCGCGGTGCCGGCGTATTGCGGCCGCGCGTCCATTGCCCGCGGCGGGCGCGGCGACCCGCGCGTACGCAGCATTTAGCGCCGCGTGCGACCTGCGTATTAAGAGCCTCGCACTCGTAATTCATTAGCTGACTCCGCTCGCCTCATATTATTTATGACCGCTTATAGGTTTTGTCCGCGAATACTTTCCTTGTAGCCACTTTCAAAGTACCTTTAGTACTCCCTTAATGGCGATACGAGAGAGGAATAGTAATGACATTTGAATAGAATATCCGAGGTCAAGGATTTGCGCGTTACAATGTTCCTTTCAGAGTCCTTTTTCATAGGTTTAGTACTCAATGCTTGTGATTTATGACACGTCAAGTACCTATTTGTGTTCAAGTTAGGGCTCGTAAAATAGTCTCAAGCATTGGAACGGACACGTTCAAAGCTACTATTTTTCTGAATTTCCATTGAAAGCGTCTAAACGTTATTTTGTTGGAGTAAGTTACTGCAGTGCATAATATAAAAGCAGTCTATTACGTATTTTTCAAAATATTCTGTTGAGGTAGATATCACATTTTCAATAATTACAGTTTTAAATAACATAGAAATCATTTCAACTTTTCGTTAATCAAAATTTTTATAGGAGCATTTCGGCAGCATTCCCTGTCGAATAAAAAATATTTAAAGGCGTTAACAAGAAACTGAGAAATCACGTAACTAACATAAAAAAGAAACATTCAATTGAATTGATAACCTTCTTCCTATAAAATCGTTTAAAAACCACGAATATAGGTAAGTAAATAACAATAATAAACAACAATATTAAGAAACTGCAACCTATAATTAAATGAGTTGCGTATTCACACATTGACAGAAGGCAGGCTTGATGAACAGCGGGAAGTGTCGGCGAGGAGATTTCCGGGAAGGTTTGGATCATACATTAATTGGCAAATGTTGATGATGGTCTTCGAAAAGCATAACTCAAGGTTATATCACCTATATTATGTATATTAATCGTACCGCAGTGCGCTGGAACGTTTCCGGAAACGCCCGTTTTATGCTTGATCGCTATCAATTGCAATTATCAATCACATCATGTACATTTTTATGACATGAATTATTATGTTAAAACAGCAACGTAAGTAATTTACGTAAAAATTTACAAAAATATACTTAATGTCAGCGAAGAATGTTAAAACAGCTACATAAGTAATTTACGTGGAAAATTTACAAAAATATACTTAATGTCAGCGAAGAAAATTTATCTTGTGAATGTGAACGCAATCCCGAGGGAATCCGGAAGCACAATGGAGGCAACACTAATTGTGCAATTGAGCTTTAGATACGCTGCGCAGGCGCACTGCAGCTCTGATGTAAATACCATTATGAGAAGCTATGAGTTTTCCACATTGACTATTTGTAAGATTTATAACGGATTTAATTTAAAACGCCATTATTCTTCTCAATAGAGATCCTTTATGCTGATGAAATAAATGTAAAGGGTTTCTATTTAGAATATGCTAGTTTATGATGTGATGGTCATCTGTGGCAGGACCCATCATTAATTACTGCTCATGGCTCAGTGGGTATTGAACAGATCGATCAATCTCGAGATAAAACAACTTAATTCTTGGATGGATGTTCACTCTGTATGATAGTCGAGACGAGACCTCCGTGGCAAAAATGCTAACATGATACATTGACTACATTACAGTCAGAGTAGATAAATTGTGTCTGTTGTTGGTGGTGCCTAATTGGACTATATTTTACTCCCTGGTATCACTATTGATAGCGGGGCAGATGTTACAAATCTATTAACACTCGTATCACCGGCTGTGCGCGGATCCACATTCTGGTAAGAGGAACGAGGTGATGCAGAGTGTAGTATGTACCGGCAGTACATACAATTCTACTATATTCCACTTTTTTTTAATGTGAGAGTTTTGATATTTATGTTTATATGTTTGGATATAAAACATCATCCTCTTTGTCGGCTAGCTCGTATCATGAAAGTTATCGATAGAGTGTACACTGCGTTAGCGCACACACTGGTGCTAGATAGATAATATATCCTAGCCAAGTGACTATTCTACAATAAGACTAATGGCCATAGCCAATTTGACCAGGAATACATTATTCATTATTAATATCCAGAGCAACTAAGCAGCAGAGATGATCGGTACTGCAAAAATTATGTATTCATATTTATTCCTCGACGTACTAATAATACTCGGCATTGGCATTAAATCAGACCGACTCTGGTCATATTAATCATGCGTGAAAAAAACCAGATAAGTATCAAAACACATTACTCCGGCTTCAAGTGAAATGATAATAAGGGAGGTACAACATTTGATAAGTGTTTTATAAGAATTCAATTTTGCATGCATTCTTGAGATCACATCGTTGGAAGTAATAGTGTTTATATATCCTTTGTTTAACTGTTATGGAGTGACTTCACAGATTAGATGGTACAGATTAGATGGCTAGCATCTAGCAAATCTGTCTACATAATAAGTTACCCATAAGGCATCCCCTTTGGTACGCAAACGTAGACTCAGGGCGGTAACTAAAGTGATACATTCGACTTCATTAACTGTGCTGAGTCGATTCGGGTGAGAGTCAATTTTTAGGGACGCGTCGTGTACCTGTCGCTCTACGTTAATACGCGAAGACGAGGGCCGATTGTGGATCGAAGGCATTTTATCGATACAAACGCTGACAGTCATGGATGGCGTCAGTAGTGAGCAGTTTGAACTCTACTTCAGATAGTCTGTACCTTATTATCTAGTAACAAGTGCGTTAAACAAAGCACTATAATACAACACAGAGTCGATGTTCTGGAGGTTAGGTTATGTTATGTGACAATAGAGCAAACTAGCTCTTTTGTAGTGATCTGGTGTAAATATTTGGAGAGTCAACACAGATAACAGAGCACGGCACAACTGGTTGCTAATCGCGACCTTCAAACAAAACACTTTGGAATAAACACAAAAGAAATCTACCTTTTGAATGGACATGGTATTATAACCCTTGTTGTTTCTTCTATAAAGATAAAAACTGTGTAGCAAGTGATAATATTTAGTCGTGAGAAAGCAGCTATCGGCACTTCAGATGAACCATCGAAATTGGTTTTACGATATTTCACAATCACGTTCATAACCTTGAACCTTTGGGGAAGGAAATCACACGTCAACGTAATTTTGATATATACTTTGCTACCTTTACCCTTCCTTAAAAATAACTTTAATCATTAAATTAAATAAATAAAAATTACATTAATGAAGCACATAATATCAGCGAAGTATCACTTTATTTATGCTGACATATTAAAATTGAATTACTCCAGTTGATTAAATAGACTATAGACGAAACATCAATTTGAAGATTGGAAGCTTAGTGAATCTTATTATTAAAACAAATAACATCAGAGAGGTGTCCTTATGAACCAAAATAAATAAGGATATTAGAATTAAATCCTACATTTGGCAACTTGGCAATGGCAGCATTGGCAGTATGCTTATGAGACAAAAATCAGCGATCGTCCAGAAGAGTTATTGGCGTAGATTACAAAAATTAAGAAGTTTCAAATAGAGTTTAAGAGAACAAAATCTTGATAGAAAACAGAAAGGAATAACTTATTATAGGCAATTTGATTCCACAAATATTTTCAAGGTAATATGGAGGAAGTCCCAAGGCGTTATTTGTAAATTTAATGAAGGAAAAGATCAAAGTCACAGCATCAAAAATTACACTATACAGGTAAAATACGGAAAGTAACGATATAGATTATTGTAAATCTAATAAATTAAATGATGCGTTGGCAAGTATAAGGTCAGTATAATAAAAATTGAACACATGTTTTACGATTTTAGAGCTCTTTCAAGTTTAAAAACGATTGTACTAGATTCTACACCTTCATAAACAAGCCAAGACTGAAATAGACTGAACGGTGAAATAGAAAATCAACGCAAAATGTATGAAGTGGCGGGAGACAATGGGTATCATTTGTTGCTCGTGGGCTATCTCTCATACTAAGACCCTAATAACATGTAAGTTTCTGAATACTGGTATAAAAGATGCAAGTGATTCAGTGGAAATGAAGTACTCATGTTAACATCATTTTGTGGAATGATAAGTAGGTACAAGGAGAGAAGTTAATAACCATATCTACTGTGGTATAGGCATGTTATACGTAGGGACGAAAGTCATATACCAATTGGAGTGTAAGAAAACAATGTGAATGGTGTTACACAAGAAGAGGGAGGGATAAGAAAAAAATAAAACAATACAATATCGTTTATAAGGTGAGCTTTTAAATAACATTATAAACTCACTGAGGAAAGGTATAACGCCTACCATGAAGAATGATGAAAAAGCCATTAAAACCATACGTCAATGATTGAAGATTAATTGTGATAATATTATTTTATATTCTTTAAAATCAATGTGTCGTATCAGCTAGATTTTTACAAAAGCATAAATTGCTCAACAATAACTCGAAAAAATAACCACATCACTAGCGGAAATTTTATAAAGAGATAATTGCGGGATCAGGGCGATTCAGCTGCACTATAATGCGTCGAATTGCTCAAAAGTGTTGAGGATAATGATTTTGCTAAACATATTCGTGATTAGGGGTTGTCGGGTGCACCGTCGGGGGAAATTATAGTGCAGGAGTGAGGCGTGCTCCGGCCCACCATTCGCCTGACACCTCCGTCAGCCAGCGTGTGTACGGTGCTGTACCCACAATTATAACGGGAAGCGGACTCACGGTCCTTCGCACCGTCTTGTGATGTAGCAACCTTACAGCTTCAACCTATAAGGAGTAATTGCTTAAACATACATAAGCACTGGTGCGGACCGCGCGAAGCGAATCAAAATAACATTACGCCTAGCTTGGCCTACCAAATCTATTAGCTCCACGTGCTCCGACATTGTATAGGAAATGACATCATTTAGTGATTATCTGGTCATATTACTATTTTATCTGAGGTAAACTTAAATTTGCTGTAAAACAGTTAAAGACGTTACTTATAAAGGACACTAATTTCACGTCGGTTGGAGAATCGAAGCATTTGATTACTTCTTAAAATCTTATACAAAGCAATGTTGAGTGAAAACGGGATTTTAATCCATCAGATGTTTACTGTTGTCATTTTTAATTATTTAGTGTTTTAGACTTATCAATTCTAATGTATGTATATAACGTATCTCTGGGGAAATTTACGGTTCGATCTTTAGGACGCTCTGCATAGCAAATAAATAAGTTAAGGTTCCGTCCGATTAACACGATATTGTAAATATAAGACGCAAACAATATTAACAACATATCCATCATTAAAATCTATTAGGTACGCCATTTAAGAGCACCGTTTATTTGAGTGTTTAGTGCATCGTATGACTTCGCTGGTTCATACGATGAAAAATGGTATTTCTAAAGCTCTCGCTTTAATCTTTTAATATGCCATAAAAAGAGTATCCAGTACTATGTGCTTTAAAAGGTGTTCCATACAACACTCACAGCTCATCAAGTAATTTCCCTACTCAGTTGAATATAAAACAGTTATAAATAGCGAGAGTCATAAGACACGGTACGAACCCAGCCGCCATGCAAATGTTCCGCCCGTTATTATCGTTGCGCTTGAAACCCCACCAAAAAACTAAATTACCCACAAACCGGTATCGCAGCGATGTCAAGACCGATTAAAGTTCCGACTACTAACAAGGCAAATCAATCAAATTCCACCCATACATTAATTTCAATATCAAAGCGGACCGTGATCTGAATCAGGTATTTATCGGAACATCAAAACAAAATTATTGGTTCCTCCAATTTTGCATTTTCCTTATGCTATAAGGTATTAAAAATCTGTTGCACACACTTTCTTATGATGAATTCATATTTTTTTTAATAAATTCGATGTACAATAAACTAGTTAAGCCTAATATCTGACTAGTTAAGCCTAATATCTGCTCATATGAGACTAGGTTGTCGCTAGTTATAGACACTTAGCTTATTCAATAGAGGGTGTTCAATGTGAGGATAGACTGTCGGCACTTACCTCAACCCGCCTATAACTAGAGTTCTTTATAAGAGCTAGTAAGCTAGCTAAAGCGTCATCTCTCGTCAATAATCTAGGTAGCGACAACCTAATGTCTTAAGGTTGTCGCTATCTATAGACACTTAGCTTATGGAACATAGAGGCTCTCTCAATATGAGGATAGGCTATCGTTTTGTAAAGGCACTTAATCTAATAGTTACTAGTGTACTTTATAAGGGATAGTTGACTAGCTGAAGCGTAATATCTGCTCATATGAAGATAGCTTGTCGCTATCTATAGACACTTAGCTTTTGGAACATAGAGGCTCCCTCAATATGAGAAAAGGCTGTGGTTTTGTAAAGGCACTTAATCCATTTGTTACTAGAGTACCTACTTTATTATTGATAGTTGACTTGCTGAACCGTAATATCTGCTCATATGAGGATAGCTTGTCGCTATCTATAGACACTTAGCTTATGGAATATAGAGTGGGCTCAATATGAGAATACGCTGTAGTTTTGTAAAGACACTTAATCCACTACATTTGTTACTAACTTTATAAGGGATATTTAATTAGCTGAAGCGTAATATCTGCTTATATGAAGATAGGTTGTCGCTATCTATAGACACTTAGCTTATGGAACATAGAGGGGGCTCAATATGAGAATAGGCTGTAGTTTTGAAAAGGCACTTAATCCACTTGTTACTAGAGTACTTTATAAAGGCCAGTAAACTAGCTAAAGCATAGTATCTGATCATAAAAGAATAGGTTGTCGCTACCTATAGAAATTAAGCTTATGCAACATAGAGGGTGCTCAATATGAAGATGGGCTATCGTTTTGTAAAGGCACTTAATCCACTTGTACTAGAGTACTTTATTAGGGATAGTTGACTAGCTGAAGCGTAAAATCTGCTGATATGAGGATAGGTTGTCGCTATCTATAAACATTTAGCTTGGGGCCCAATATGAGGATAGGCTGTCGCTTTCTACGAGTAAGTATAGATATTAAACCCACTTGTTACTAGATTATTCTATAAGGGACTAGTTAAAGTGAAACTTATTTTGACCGTTTTAAAAACCATCTGGGTTAGGTTATTTAATAAATATGTTGAAAGAAAAAATAACAACCTTTAGGGTTACTAGTATATTGTAGTATAGTATTATTGAAATTATTATATAACGATAACATTGTGGGTTACAATGCGTTTTTTATAGCTAAGAATAGCTTAAATAAGGAATCTATAAAACCAAGTTTAGTAATTTCATGCATCTTCCCTTCGATCAATTTATTGATTTATTGATCGAAGCATCTTTCTAATAAAATAGGCTAGCAGTGCAGATTAGACCTAGATATGTAAATATTGTGCGTTTTAGTTGCGTGACCCCTGAAAATATTTGACTCTAATGTTGTGACATGTTATAAGAGCTCATCGTAAACAAGTCGTTCGGACGGATCTATATCCGTCCAAACGACTTGTTTACACCATTTTAATGCATTCGCGTCCTCGTCCTGCACATCGAGCCGACCTTATAGAAGGTCGGAAGGTCATTTGTTCTGTCTAGCGTCAAATATTGCTAAGGGAGAGAATTCTATCAAATATAGGTAAATCTCGCGCAGGATGCCGGCCACTCCTACCGCATTCAGATTCTCTAATTTAATGCCACTTCATCAGATAAAGGCGCAGTGGTTTAAGTACACATAGAAATTCATGTACAGACGCCAGCACATCAAGCTACCCGAATCTGTCAAGTTTCCCCAAATGAAAGTGAACCTTATGGTTTTGTGATAAAGTTGAAAATCTATAAAATAAATTTGACAGATTGGGGTAGTTGGATGTGCTGGCATCTGTACAGATGGTAGCCGGCTGCATTCGCATATCACATATTACACCAAAATAATTGATATGGCTGCAACACAGCGGTGAGCCTATTACAGGCCGACCGCTGGTTTGATGTGCCATATCAGTTATCTAGGTATAAAATATGATATGTATTACCTCACCATTTCAATTATTTTGATGTGACATCTGATATTGTCTAAGCTTACGCATATAATATTTTTAACCAACTTCAAACAGAAGGAGGTTATCAACTTAACTGAACCTAGTGTTTTAAGCAATACTAGGTTCATTTTATTTTGTTATTTTACTTTACTGCGTAAGCGGGTGTACTGAATTTGTGTATTATCGTCACAAAACTGGTTGCCTATAAAGAATCGATGACTCTGATGCACGGAATAACTCTAATGAGTTTATGATTGCATCAAATAATATGTAATTAGTTGAAGTTCTCTTTATATAAACAAATTAATAAACTTTCACTTGATAGAACTCGACTTGCAGAAAAGCACCAATTTGTCTAATGCCAGCACCTTAACGTAGCCGCCTCGCTAGAACCTCTGGGTACTCGTGTTTAGGGTTCCATTGCTGAACAGGACAACTATTTGTGTGGTTCGTCACACAACGCCATCTAGCCTAAACTAAATAAAGCTAATAAATACTATGGATTCTAGACAACGGATATAAATACTTACTTAATTTTTTTTTTATAAATAAATATACATAGATTGAAAATGTCTAGACCAAGACACATAGAATATTTTTTTTAACCAAATATTAGTCTTGTGCAAGGGTCGAATTCGCAACTTCTGGATTCGAAAGTACAGACGCCAGCACTTCCAGCTACCCCAATCTGTCAAATTTCTTTTATAGATTTTCAACTTTGTCACTTAAGCATACAGTTCACTTTCAATTGGGGATATTTGACAGCTAGTGGTAGCTTGATGTGCTGGCGTCTGAACAACTCACTGACACACGGCGGTCGTCAAATAGTATAAGTTCCAGGACAATATTACCTTTTTACATGAATATGATCATAGCAAAACATGTAATAGGATTTCTTAATCAGTGCCATTAATTCAGTGTGTAATATACATTCATGCTTTCATAAATACGATAACACCTACATGCATCGCTATGGGACTTTTACGAGATAAACAGAGTTGAAAACGTAATAAAAATACAATTTAGATAGCACTGAAAATATTATGCCAATTCGTTCTGTCAATTTTACGCTATTCCAAACTAAAGGGGCAATAAACATTTAAGGGGTACAAAAAAATAGCAAATGAGCTTCAGTTCGTTCAACTTATCTAAAGTTCTAATATAAACCGTGTTAGTGGTTGACCGTCGTGACTATTATTCATAGATACAATAGGTTATTACAATTTACAATGTTTCCTAGGGGCTAGTAAGTGTAATCTTTTGTGTCAAATGAACTCAAATGTTAATATGATTTCACGATGCGTGAGGCTACCTCGAGTTAAAGACACATTATTTCCGTTGTGGGTCATTCGGCATCGCTTTTGTGGGTCGATTAATAATTCATAAACATAAGTAAATATTTTGGGACAACTACCAAACTGCCATCTGATGAAACTAGGCAGACAACTGATCAACATAATTATATATTTCTAAATACATGTATGTATGTATGTAGAAATATATAATTACATTTATCAAAAATATAAGGTTTGATCACAATAAAAAAAATGTTTATTAAGGTTAAATGTCAATATTATCCTTACATTAAAAGGTCTGAAACTTTATTTTTCCATTAAGATGTTTTATATTTAAATAAATTATTGGGGTACAATTTTCTATAACACGACTTACATGGTTAACAAACTGTAGCCTAATATATTAGTTTAAAAATATCTTAATTTATCATTAGCTTTTATTGTTTAAATTTTTATTAATGTTGCCGGTTGGTGTGGTTGGTAAATACACGAATCGAACCCACAGGTCGCGGCTTGCCGCACGTCGATTCCTACCCAAGACATGTATTTGTGCGCATGAAAATGTCTGATTTTCCGGAGTCTGAAGAAAAGTAGTAGATATATGTAATATATCAGTTATCTGGGTCCATAGTACAAGCTCTACTTAGTTTGAGATCAGATGGCCGTGAGTGAATAATGTCCAATGATAAAAAAATTATACAAAAAGACACATGCAGCCCATCCAATGCCGTAAGTGCCGCGAGACCCCAAGACAAATATTTGTTTTTCCACAAAATAATTCGGCGCGGGAATTGAACTCCCAATCTCCCGGGCGCAGAGGACCTAAGAGGTTGAACCCAAAAGAGACAATATTTATTAAAAATAACTAGTATAAATAAGGCTGGACGAAAAAATAATGCTATTGTAAAAAAAAAAGAGAACAGTAAGATTACATTAGAAACAAATATTATTATAGTGCTCGACTTTTATTAACTCATTCTTTATTCAAGTCGTTTGTGCAGATGACTCATGCAGTGTGAGAGGACACGTGCAATGAGAGTGGTTTTCGTAATTCACGTGCTGACGTGTCGCTAACTGCATAACCGCATTATATATAATATTTGACTTCACGTGTCGTAGTGAATAAGATGGATAGGCGGCTCCCCAGAGTATCAATGCCCTTGGTTTCAGTTTTGATCCACACACAGGACTAATTAGTTTGACCCAAATATATTTCTGGGCCTGAGTGTGCTCAGAATTGTATAATTGCAAAGATACACTCGTCACAGGTTACGATTTCACAAAATAATTTTGAAAATCAATGTCAGTTTCCGTGTGCCCTTCCAATACTTTTAACATCGTCAACATCATCACCAGCATGTCAGCCAAATAACGTCCACTGCTGGACAAAGGCCTCTCCCAAACATTTCCCACGCTTGGCAGGCATGATGGTCATAATACTCAGAGAGACGCCGCTACCCATTCTCTAGGAGATATTTACTCCGGTCGATTTCTATGTGATGTTTTTTGTGTGTTCCCGTATACATTTTCTTTAAATCGGCAATTGGCATATTGTAGATAAGTTCGTCGGTTCTGTTTTCTACAAGAGTAATTATATAAATACGGGATCTAGTCAATTACTTGACCTCAGACTTAAAACAAGAGCATAACTTTAAGCTGACCCCAACTTCTCCTTAACAAAGTTTTATGGAGAAATAATTAAATACATCCCCTGTTGCTTATACTTTAGAGTTTAAAGTTTTCCTATCGTGTGTCCCTGTTGAAACTGGCTCACAATTGGCGGGTGTGTAGGAAGGATTAGAAAATATCTGAATAGTGCTATGTGGGCGGAGTTTGACAACTAAGATTGTAAGACTACTTTATAAATACGGGCACTAATCTATTTTGTAACCTTCAAAGCAAAAAGTGGGGTATTAAATTATATGAAGCTTAAAAGATTACAGAAAGCAATTACTTGACTAATTTTAAAATCAGAATCGAGTTTTATATATATCCAAATTTTATTTAACATTATTATCGACTTTAATAAACGAGGCTATCTATTTGACTAAGATTTTTTTTGTTGGTAAGTGACGCGATTTCAACGTTGTTTTAATTTTAACAATTTAATACCTATATAACTCCGTAAGCATTCTCTATGTAATGGATTTTTGCTTAATTGAAGCTCATTAATTTCCATTGATTATTATTAACACTAGAGTGCACGCGCCCATATATACTCCTTAAGCGCACGCGCGGGCTACAGGTGTAGCCCACTTATGGGTCAATTATTTCTCTGAATAAGAAAAAAAAAAAATTAAAACACAGCATATAATTACTAAACATATTTATTTTTATCAAAATGGCTCATAAAATCAACAAAATTTAGATTCTTTATTATAATTTGAAACTTAAACATAAACTTCTTAAAAATCAACAAATATTTGGAAGGGTGAGTTCTCTTAGTCTTATTTTCATTTAGGAACGTAATATTTATCACAAATGGCGTTTATTTTAATCTAATTGAATCTATTATCAAAGTAACGGGTAATAAATCAGTCTATTGGCATACATTCCGGACACACGACTGCCTGATGTTCGCTACAAATACGCCTCATACATTTGCTGCATTGCTTGCGCGTGCTACGGTCGCGAGCCCTACTGCAAAAAGCACACCGACCAAGTCCTCCCCGAATAGGCATATTTTGTTGCAGGGGTTGTTCTGCCAATCCTAGAAGTAGTTTGCCTTTCAGTTTAATACCTCTGGGTATATACGACGCTCAATAGAAGGTCTTGCAAGATCAAATCCGACTTGTAGGAGGTATTGACAGCAGGAATGATAGGAGAGCCGTTTTAGCATCTTTTGCTACACCTACTAGGTGGTGGACGGACTAAAATGTTGTGAGATCTGGTTCTTGAGGTGGGCGGTGCAATCTTGCTCCATTTTGTACCATTACGAGACTATATTTAATGCTGTGTGGTGACGGCGACAAATATCAGAATCAGAATATCATCACCCCATCGCATCCCGTGGGGGGCGTAGAAGTCGACCCGAGGGAATATCTACCAGAGATCTATATCTCTGGTAGATATTCTATTTCTGGTAGATCTATATCTATAGACACTTAGCTTATGGAATATAGAGTGGGCTCAATATGAGAATACGCTGTAGTTTTGTAAAGACACTTAATCCACTACATTTGTTACTAACTTTATAAGGGATATTTAATTAGCTGAAGCGTAATATCTGCTTATATGAAGATAGGTTGTCGCTATCTATAGACACTTAGCTTATGGAACATAGAGGGGGCTCAATATGAGAATAGGCTGTAGTTTTGAAAAGGCACTTAATCCACTTGTTACTAGAGTACTTTATAAAGGCCAGTAAACTAGCTAAAGCATAGTATCTGATCATAAAAGAATAGGTTGTCGCTACCTATAGAAATTAAGCTTATGCAACATAGAGGGTGCTCAATATGAAGATGGGCTATCGTTTTGTAAAGGCACTTAATCCACTTGTACTAGAGTACTTTATTAGGGATAGTTGACTAGCTGAAGCGTAAAATCTGCTGATATGAGGATAGGTTGTCGCTATCTATAAACATTTAGCTTGGGGCCCAATATGAGGATAGGCTGTCGCTTTCTACGAGTAAGTATAGATATTAAACCCACTTGTTACTAGATTATTCTATAAGGGACTAGTTAAAGTGAAACTTATTTTGACCGTTTTAAAAACCATCTGGGTTAGGTTATTTAATAAATATGTTGAAAGAAAAAATAACAACCTTTAGGGTTACTAGTATATTGTAGTATAGTATTATTGAAATTATTATATAACGATAACATTGTGGGTTACAATGCGTTTTTTATAGCTAAGAATAGCTTAAATAAGGAATCTATAAAACCAAGTTTAGTAATTTCATGCATCTTCCCTTCGATCAATTTATTGATTTATTGATCGAAGCATCTTTCTAATAAAATAGGCTAGCAGTGCAGATTAGACCTAGATATGTAAATATTGTGCGTTTTAGTTGCGTGACCCCTGAAAATATTTGACTCTAATGTTGTGACATGTTATAAGAGCTCATCGTAAACAAGTCGTTCGGACGGATCTATATCCGTCCAAACGACTTGTTTACACCATTTTAATGCATTCGCGTCCTCGTCCTGCACATCGAGCCGACCTTATAGAAGGTCGGAAGGTCATTTGTTCTGTCTAGCGTCAAATATTGCTAAGGGAGAGAATTCTATCAAATATAGGTAAATCTCGCGCAGGATGCCGGCCACTCCTACCGCATTCAGATTCTCTAATTTAATGCCACTTCATCAGATAAAGGCGCAGTGGTTTAAGTACACATAGAAATTCATGTACAGACGCCAGCACATCAAGCTACCCGAATCTGTCAAGTTTCCCCAAATGAAAGTGAACCTTATGGTTTTGTGATAAAGTTGAAAATCTATAAAATAAATTTGACAGATTGGGGTAGTTGGATGTGCTGGCATCTGTACAGATGGTAGCCGGCTGCATTCGCATATCACATATTACACCAAAATAATTGATATGGCTGCAACACAGCGGTGAGCCTATTACAGGCCGACCGCTGGTTTGATGTGCCATATCAGTTATCTAGGTATAAAATATGATATGTATTACCTCACCATTTCAATTATTTTGATGTGACATCTGATATTGTCTAAGCTTACGCATATAATATTTTTAACCAACTTCAAACAGAAGGAGGTTATCAACTTAACTGAACCTAGTGTTTTAAGCAATACTAGGTTCATTTTATTTTGTTATTTTACTTTACTGCGTAAGCGGGTGTACTGAATTTGTGTATTATCGTCACAAAACTGGTTGCCTATAAAGAATCGATGACTCTGATGCACGGAATAACTCTAATGAGTTTATGATTGCATCAAATAATATGTAATTAGTTGAAGTTCTCTTTATATAAACAAATTAATAAACTTTCACTTGATAGAACTCGACTTGCAGAAAAGCACCAATTTGTCTAATGCCAGCACCTTAACGTAGCCGCCTCGCTAGAACCTCTGGGTACTCGTGTTTAGGGTTCCATTGCTGAACAGGACAACTATTTGTGTGGTTCGTCACACAACGCCATCTAGCCTAAACTAAATAAAGCTAATAAATACTATGGATTCTAGACAACGGATATAAATACTTACTTAATTTTTTTTTTATAAATAAATATACATAGATTGAAAATGTCTAGACCAAGACACATAGAATATTTTTTTTAACCAAATATTAGTCTTGTGCAAGGGTCGAATTCGCAACTTCTGGATTCGAAAGTACAGACGCCAGCACTTCCAGCTACCCCAATCTGTCAAATTTCTTTTATAGATTTTCAACTTTGTCACTTAAGCATACAGTTCACTTTCAATTGGGGATATTTGACAGCTAGTGGTAGCTTGATGTGCTGGCGTCTGAACAACTCACTGACACACGGCGGTCGTCAAATAGTATAAGTTCCAGGACAATATTACCTTTTTACATGAATATGATCATAGCAAAACATGTAATAGGATTTCTTAATCAGTGCCATTAATTCAGTGTGTAATATACATTCATGCTTTCATAAATACGATAACACCTACATGCATCGCTATGGGACTTTTACGAGATAAACAGAGTTGAAAACGTAATAAAAATACAATTTAGATAGCACTGAAAATATTATGCCAATTCGTTCTGTCAATTTTACGCTATTCCAAACTAAAGGGGCAATAAACATTTAAGGGGTACAAAAAAATAGCAAATGAGCTTCAGTTCGTTCAACTTATCTAAAGTTCTAATATAAACCGTGTTAGTGGTTGACCGTCGTGACTATTATTCATAGATACAATAGGTTATTACAATTTACAATGTTTCCTAGGGGCTAGTAAGTGTAATCTTTTGTGTCAAATGAACTCAAATGTTAATATGATTTCACGATGCGTGAGGCTACCTCGAGTTAAAGACACATTATTTCCGTTGTGGGTCATTCGGCATCGCTTTTGTGGGCCGATTAATAATTCATAAACATAAGTAAATATTTTGGGACAACTACCAAACTGCCATCTGATGAAACTAGGCAGACAACTGATCAACATAATTATATATTTCTAAATACATGTATGTATGTATGTAGAAATATATAATTACATTTATCAAAAATATAAGGTTTGATCACAATAAAAAAAATGTTTATTAAGGTTAAATGTCAATATTATCCTTACATTAAAAGGTCTGAAACTTTATTTTTCCATTAAGATGTTTTATATTTAAATAAATTATTGGGGTACAATTTTCTATAACACGACTTACATGGTTAACAAACTGTAGCCTAATATATTAGTTTAAAAATATCTTAATTTATCATTAGCTTTTATTGTTTAAATTTTTATTAATGTTGCCGGTTGGTGTGGTTGGTAAATACACGAATCGAACCCACAGGTCGCGGCTTGCCGCACGTCGATTCCTACCCAAGACATGTATTTGTGCGCATGAAAATGTCTGATTTTCCGGAGTCTGAAGAAAAGTAGTAGATATATGTAATATATCAGTTATCTGGGTCCATAGTACAAGCTCTACTTAGTTTGAGATCAGATGGCCGTGAGTGAATAATGTCCAATGATAAAAAAATTATACAAAAAGACACATGCAGCCCATCCAATGCCGTAAGTGCCGCGAGACCCCAAGACAAATATTTGTTTTTCCACAAAATAATTCGGCGCGGGAATTGAACTCCCAATCTCCCGGGCGCAGAGGACCTAAGAGGTTGAACCCAAAAGAGACAATATTTATTAAAAATAACTAGTATAAATAAGGCTGGACGAAAAAATAATGCTATTGTAAAAAAAAAAGAGAACAGTAAGATTACATTAGAAACAAATATTATTATAGTGCTCGACTTTTATTAACTCATTCTTTATTCAAGTCGTTTGTGCAGATGACTCATGCAGTGTGAGAGGACACGTGCAATGAGAGTGGTTTTCGTAATTCACGTGCTGACGTGTCGCTAACTGCATAACCGCATTATATATAATATTTGACTTCACGTGTCGTAGTGAATAAGATGGATAGGCGGCTCCCCAGAGTATCAATGCCCTTGGTTTCAGTTTTGATCCACACACAGGACTAATTAGTTTGACCCAAATATATTTCTGGGCCTGAGTGTGCTCAGAATTGTATAATTGCAAAGATACACTCGTCACAGGTTACGATTTCACAAAATAATTTTGAAAATCAATGTCAGTTTCCGTGTGCCCTTCCAATACTTTTAACATCGTCAACATCATCACCAGCATGTCAGCCAAATAACGTCCACTGCTGGACAAAGGCCTCTCCCAAACATTTCCCACGCTTGGCAGGCATGATGGTCATAATACTCAGAGAGACGCCGCTACCCATTCTCTAGGAGATATTTACTCCGGTCGATTTCTATGTGATGTTTTTTGTGTGTTCCCGTATACATTTTCTTTAAATCGGCAATTGGCATATTGTAGATAAGTTCGTCGGTTCTGTTTTCTACAAGAGTAATTATATAAATACGGGATCTAGTCAATTACTTGACCTCAGACTTAAAACAAGAGCATAACTTTAAGCTGACCCCAACTTCTCCTTAACAAAGTTTTATGGAGAAATAATTAAATACATCCCCTGTTGCTTATACTTTAGAGTTTAAAGTTTTCCTATCGTGTGTCCCTGTTGAAACTGGCTCACAATTGGCGGGTGTGTAGGAAGGATTAGAAAATATCTGAATAGTGCTATGTGGGCGGAGTTTGACAACTAAGATTGTAAGACTACTTTATAAATACGGGCACTAATCTATTTTGTAACCTTCAAAGCAAAAAGTGGGGTATTAAATTATATGAAGCTTAAAAGATTACAGAAAGCAATTACTTGACTAATTTTAAAATCAGAATCGAGTTTTATATATATCCAAATTTTATTTAACATTATTATCGACTTTAATAAACGAGGCTATCTATTTGACTAAGATTTTTTTTGTTGGTAAGTGACGCGATTTCAACGTTGTTTTAATTTTAACAATTTAGTACCTATATAACTCCGTAAGCATTCTCTATGTAATGGATTTTTGCTTAATTGAAGCTCATTAATTTCCATTGATTATTATTAACACTAGAGTGCACGCGCCCATATATACTCCTTAAGCGCACGCGCGGGCTACAGGTGTAGCCCACTTATGGGTCAATTATTTCTCTGAATAAGAAAAAAAAAAAATTAAAACACAGCATATAATTACTAAACATATTTATTTTTATCAAAATGGCTCATAAAATCAACAAAATTTAGATTCTTTATTATAATTTGAAACTTAAACATAAACTTCTTAAAAATCAACAAATATTTGGAAGGGTGAGTTCTCTTAGTCTTATTTTCATTTAGGAACGTAATATTTATCACAAATGGCGTTTATTTTAATCTAATTGAATCTATTATCAAAGTAACGGGTAATAAATCAGTCTATTGGCATACATTCCGGACACACGACTGCCTGATGTTCGCTACAAATACGCCTCATACATTTGCTGCATTGCTTGCGCGTGCTACGGTCGCGAGCCCTACTGCAAAAAGCACACCGACCAAGTCCTCCCCGAATAGGCATATTTTGTTGCAGGGGTTGTTCTGCCAATCCTAGAAGTAGTTTGCCTTTCAGTTTAATACCTCTGGGTATATACGACGCTCAATAGAAGGTCTTGCAAGATCAAATCCGACTTGTAGGAGGTATTGACAGCAGGAATGATAGGAGAGCCGTTTTAGCATCTTTTGCTACACCTACTAGGTGGTGGACGGACTAAAATGTTGTGAGATCTGGTTCTTGAGGTGGGCGGTGCAATCTTGCTCCATTTTGTACCATTACGAGACTATATTTAATGCTGTGTGGTGACGGCGACAAATATCAGAATCAGAATATCATCACCCCATCGCATCCCGTGGGGGGCGTAGAAGTCGACCCGAGGGAATATCTACCAGAGGACGGGAAGCAGCTTCCTTCTGAGTACTACGACCGTCATACTGCGATCGCCAACCCGCCTGCCAAGCGTGGCGATTATGGCATATCCCCTCAAGATGATTCTTGAGGGAGGCTTGTCCAGCAGTGGACTTATTTAAGCTGTAATGATGAGAAATATATTATTTGTATACTCGTGTTAATGGTTCGGGTTACCATGCAGAATCGATAATAATCATTTGATCAACCACTATAAATCGAATCTTAGTATTTAATTCTTCATTTCGCACTAGTGTAATATCGAGCTTCTGTGGATCACACAAGCGTGCTTTGGAACATCAGTCGCAGAACAGTTTTTGTTGTCGAGCTTACGAAGTCCCAAGCGCAGTCATTTCAAGCCTACGTCAAATATAGTACCTACATATAATAAAAGTACTTCTAATCAAAATTACAATTAATTAAACTCGTAAAATACATAAAAATATGCTTGTAAAATTATTTTGCGCAAAATAAAATTGCGCATAGTCCCAAATAGAGATTCATAAAAAGTTCTCTTTATGTTCAAAACCTTTTTATGTAATCGATACCTATGTACAGAATACATTAGTGGATACACTTGTAATACGATAATCGGTTTTGCTACCTACGTAATAAAGAAACTGTAAAGATTAACGTGACTGACGCGGTGTGTTTTGTACTTATTAATTGTTATAATAAAATGAATAACTTCGACAACCTCGCTGTGTTAAAGCGGTGTAAGCCATCCGGTCGGGCCGGGAGGTCGCGGGCTCGATTCCCACACCGATCAATCTATGTGTAAATAATTACGGTTTTAAAAAGAAAAACAATTAAAATTTTCTTAACGGCAATCGATTTGAAGCAAAATTTATTTGGGATCATACAAAAAGCATATCGTTTATGAAAAAGAAATCCTTAAAAAAAAACACAGAAAAATAACTTACAGTAGAATTGAAACCTATTTTTTATTCTGATTAGCAGACACCTAGCATATTTATTATAATTTGTGGCATTGGCAGGACTATCCGAGGTTATATTTTCAACTTAGACACAAAACAAAGGGTGTTCATTATAGGTAATTTTTAAAACATGTTTGTGTGTCTGTCTGTCGGATTAGGGCTCCCAAAAAGTAATATCGAACTGGATGCTGATCTATGTAAATCCATATATATACTAATACCACATAGAGCAACTAATACACTGCCATCTTATCCCAAACTAGGCAGAGCATGTACTATGGCAACCAAATAACTGATGGTAATTATGAATTACTAAATACATGCAGACTATATATTAATTACCCAGACACAGAATAAATTATTTCACTCATCACACAAAGGTTTATTCTGGGTGAGGACTTAACTCATAACCTTAGACCTTAGAAACCTTTGGGGACCAGCTGTGGACGTTATCAGCCTAATGATGTGATGATGATGATGATGACTTACTATATAGTAAATTACACCCAGACACAACAAATCATTGTGCTTATTACACAATGATTCATCAAGGGTGGGATTCGAACCCATGACGTCTGGCTTAGGAATCAGCGTCACCAACCAATAGGCCCGTCAAATCTAATCATAAAATCTAAAAGCTTGTGTTAAGTTACGTCGGTGTCAGTAGTTTTATTATACATAAGTAAAATAAGTAGGTAAGTTATATAATTAAATGTCCCTCGTACACTATCTAGTAAAATTATCGTGTTAATGGGATTCCTTTCTTTTATTGAAAGGATTATTAGTAAAGGCATAAAAACATAGGTAATAATAAATGCTGAGATGGAGCCATTTCTGTTTCGCAAGAAAAAGGACTTCAACTTTTATGTTTTATATTTGTTATTGTATCGCCAGTTTTGAATTAATGTCTTTATTCTTTTTGCCTATCTCCTCTTTGTGTGCAAAGTAAAACAGACCGGCGGGCTTATTAAGTTTCTCGTAGAAGACTACCTATGGTATAATATTTGCTATTTAATTGCAAGTGCGTTTTATCAATATATTTTACACGTATTACGAATTTCTAAACTAAAATTGTTTATTACGGACTCAAAGGTACTGAAATAGCGGAATCACTGGCTAGTTAGTAAAGACTCAAAATTTTCGTTATGCGGACTTGTATAATTCGTATCAATAAAATGCTTCTTCCGATCTTCAATCAGCCTTCTATTACTAACGTAGAGACATAGTTGCACAAAAATTCTCTATAAACCGATCCTCTCATGTATATATATATATGAGTGTCTTATTGGTTTAGTGGTAAGTGACTGCAACGACGGAGATTGTAGTTTTGATTCCCACCCGGGACAAATCATTGTGTGGTTAGCACAATTCTTTGTTCTGTGTCTGGATGTAATATATCTATAATATGTATGTATTTCAAAATATAGGTATAAGTATGTTTATCAGATGTCTGGTTGCCATAGTGGCTTTGCCTAGTTTGGGATCAGATCACAGTGTGTTACTTGTCCCAAAAAAATCTTCTTCGTCTATAATTTGAAGCATTTACTTTATAGTCTCTTATTTGCTTGATGGATTGAGCCCCCGCTCGTCTCTATCATCCGGTGCAGCGGTGAAAGCCCCGGAGAGATCCCCATAATTATAATAGGGAATATAAGATAAGTAGAAAATCTAAAAAAATCATCTACCTACCACAAGACACAACCAACTGTGGATACAAGTAAAATATCTCCAAATAAATCAAAACTACTAAACACTAGGATCCAATAGAGGTAACGCAGAAATGCAACCTTTTGACGAAATATAGGACTGGCATAATACCCAGAACCAAAAGGCCTTCCGTATAATAAACGTACTAAAGTACTTGCTAATTGTTCTCAAGGACTTACGGGGGTGAAAGACATTAGGGCTAGCACAATAGATCCTCAAAGGTCGAAGTGCTGTACGAAAGTAAACCCCAACATGTTAAAAAGGTATGTGTACGAAATTGCAACCGAATGGAATTGCGCACATTTTGGACTCACTCAGCCACTGTAAGTAACGTAATAATCCCTCCGGCCTAGAATCAATAGCTATAAAAATGCAGTGTACTATTTTACACCTGATTTCCTACCGATTGTGAATCTAAATCGTCGGAAACCCTCAGAATCCCACGGGAAATCAGAAGAACCACGGCCAGCCAGCGGAACGACCGCCTTGCACGTAATAATTTGATAAAGTTATGGAAATTATGCAAATAAATAGCTAACCGCATTGTTGCAATGCAATTTCGTTAAAGACATGTTATGGGTAACAGCCGAAATGCGGCTATATTTAGGTTCTATCCGATACAACTAGCGCCTCATTCGTAAAAATTACTAAATTATTCGTTCAATCGTCTTCCATGAACACATATGACGACACTATATATACTTGACGGTCACCATAGCCTAGTTGGTAGTGCTCTTGCTTACCAAGCTGGTGGTCCTGGGTTCGAATCCCGGTAAGTGCAAATATTTGTGTGATGAGCACGAATATTTGTTTCTGCGTCATGGATGTTTTCTATGTAAGTATATAAGAATTTATCTATCTATATAAGTATGTATATCATCGCCTGGTACCCATGGTACAAGCTTTGCTTAGTTTGGGGCTAGGATGATCTGTGTGACATTGTCCCCAGATATTATTATTATTACTAATGGCCCGGAATAGATTTTCATCGTTGAAGCCGAACGAATGGTTAAGTATTTTTTAACCCTTCATCTATTTGAACTCCGAGCACGATCACGATGACCGGCGATATGGTTATGAAGATTACACTTGTGCCCCGCACACACCCCCGTGATCTTCAATATATCCTACGCAAGTGGTTAGCTTCTATTGAGATTGGCCAAACCTCAGCTAAGATCACAAATACCAATAAGAAGTTTCCGTTAAAACTAGCCGCCGTATCCGTAATGTACTTCGTAACCGATATACCTACACCTTCATAGTCGCGATACGAGTTTTGTTACTTTTGGTTTGTGTTCCGACCAGTTGGATGCCACGCGAAACTTATTTTTAGCGCTCTAGGGGTCGGAAAAAAGAACTGCGTGTGTTATTTTATATGTCACTTCGCCAGCTCTAAAATATTACTTACAGCGTTGAAAAGTATGCATATGATTACGTAGGACGATTCTATTAAATAATGCTTGAGATGAATGCAAAGATTATTAAAGACAGATGGCGGTGAATTACTCACGTACGTTATATTGTTAGTGCTCGTCCGGTGATTCCATACAAGCTGAATTATTTGAATAAAGAAAAACCAGCCTAGTTCGGGTCGGAATAACGCACCGAGATTACATACCAATTTGTAGATATCTTGTGACGTAAGTTCAAATTTTTGGTTATCGGAATGCTTTCATAAATTAAATTTCACAATTCTAGGACCGCTGTTCTAGAATTAATAAATTTGAAGAAGCAAGTCCAAAGCTATAGAGTGCTACTGTAAGTACGTATTTAAGGTTTGGGTTCCTCTGTGAGTATCAAAATATGCGCCCTAAACGGCGGTATATTTTGGTTAAGTTAAACAAAAATTTTATTAAATTGATTCGCCTTTAAATACAGAAAAACAAACGGAAAGGGATCCCCCTTGTCATTTTGAGGAATGGGAGCCTAAAATCATTTAAATATTATCTAAATCATCTACTGTCTCTTAAGACACATGTTTTTACCTAGTTAGATAGGAGAGGGATAAATTTATATTTGTATTAATGTCTAGACAACCCTAATATAAAATGGAAAAGAGTAAGAAATAAGGAGAGACTTTGGTGTGGGTTAAATACCAGCTGTATAAGAACCACGCAGGTGATGCAACTTTACTATCGCAATAGAGAAAAGTTCTTAGTTACAGTAATAAGTATGCTAAAACAAACCCAGGGAAAGCCCAAGGATGAATAGAAACGGGAACAAAATTAAGCTGATATATGGAAAAACTTTACTATAGAAAAAAAGAAAGGTTTAGTTTAATAAAGTACCGGGTAACGAGGTACGTATAAAGAGGAGAATAGAAACCAAGGGGTGAATAAAAACAGGAGCAAAATGATGCCAATATATAGAATTTTCACCTCATTATGAAACATGAATGGAAGAAGGAGCAACTTATCTCTTAACATAGGTTTAATAGAAGCTGTATAACAATAATGAAGCGTATGCATACATTACTATTGAAAAGAAGGAACAATAAAATGAAATGTAAAGTAATAAGTACCGTAAAAAGGGTGAATAGTAACCTCCGGGTAAATTGAAACGGGAACAAAATTAAGGTTATGTATGGAAATCGTCCCTATCCCTATTCACCCCAGTGTTTCTATTAACCCCGTTTACTGATTCTTCAATAAATAATTTATATAGTTTTATGGAAGTAGGTGCCTACTTCAAAAGAAATATAGAGGGCATATTTAGAGATGAAACCATGATAATAATACCAGTTATAAAATATACTATCTAACGCGTATTTCATACCATATAATACAACCATGTCTTATAAGTTGGGAATAAGAAATATTTTCAGCACTACAATATTGTTCATTATGCAAAATTTACTCGCAAAACTTTATAGTTACATACATAATGCAACACAACACAATTTCCAGCGCACGACATTTGCGCACAGATTCCTACATCGAGACCCGCATAGATTCGTAGGTAACTATGAGAAGTTCACTGCCAGAGGTAAACCATGAACGTTACAAATAAAAGACCAAGTTTAGCCGTTTCAGGCATGTTCATGAGTCATCAATACATTAAGCTTCAGTGGCGTAGGGTAAAATATCTTCCTGGTAGAAATTTCACCATGTCAATTGAGACTAGCCATCTGCGCGGGTCATGTCATAGTGCACTGATACAGTTCATGACCAGATGGGACGGCTAGCTAAAACGATTGGAAAAAGTATCAGGTACAAAGCTGACGGCTTTACGCGTTTTGCGAAGCACGGGTCCAAGCTTCGGAGAACTGAAAATTCTTCTAAACAGAAAAATCTCAATATTACTTTATGTACTGATCTGGAATTTGAAGCCGGGACGTGTTTGAATTCATCCCTCTGTAACACCATTACATTACTTTCATCTTACCAACACTATTTTCTTTTCAAAAACTTCATCCATCATTTTTAGCATCTCCTGAAACTCGTCCGCCGACGATGTAAGTACAACAACATCATCAGCCTAAAGAAGACACAAGTAATACGAAGACATAAGTATTTATTAAAGGTAAGCCGAAAGTGATCGTGTTATATAGACTATCTGCCACTGAAGTACACTAAACTTTACAAGTGAAGATCCAGATCGTAATGGATAATTTAATAGTAGGTTCTATGTAAATGTTGGACCACTGCAGACGTGCACCCAGCGTAATGATCGGGCAATATTCCGAATGTTATTCAGGGACGTCGGGCTAAGGGGGGATGTGGACGAACTATTTTATTTTTAGTGCTCATTGCTATTGCGGTGGACTATTACGTGGTTATTTTTAAACGGCATTTAAACGATAGCGGGGAGCATTTTTATCGTAATCGCGGTAATCAGAGTGCTCTGTGACCACCGCAGGCGCAGGTAGCACGCAACTCAAAGACATTAGAATAATCATAACGATGACGGATGTTTCACGTTCAAAACGGTTGACATTAGCAATTATTACCATAATATTCTTATCTACTTTCATACTACGTACAGAACGTGGTCTAAAATGCATTAACACGTTAAATATTTCCCTGTTTATTATATGTAGTCTTAGTATTCAAAAAGCCAAAGAAAAACGAACCTAAAAACCACAGATATCCAGTGCATTTGTGGTTCTTGGGTTCGTTTTTCTTTGGTAGATACAAAATTAGATCCTCCCACGGAATGGTAAGGACTATATTTATAGTTCTACAAACAGGCTTATGAATCATATCCGAACTGGTATGGCCTACATATCATACCCATAGATTTTATCGATTCTTCCAACTGTTAATATGGTGCACTGACAATATCTTAAAATCTATCTAAACTAGTATTAAAAAAAGTGCTAATTATGAGGGTTTGCAGGAGGAATTGAGGGCTTCGAACAACTTACTTCAGAAATAACAGGTAGGGAGCCAACCTAATAAAGAGATAAGTTATACATATATAATAATAATAATAAAATAAATAACGTCAATTTATTGTTTCATATAACTGCTGCTGGACTTATGACCGCAAAAGCACCATACTCAAACCAGAAGTCAATTTGTGTTACTTAATAGTCTCTCCTGGCTCCATACAAATATAAAGCTCCCTTACAAAGTTATCTTAGCATGTATCGATGGCAGTAATTCTATTTAAAGCTGATAATATCAGGTAAAAGTCTTAATGAAGCTCACAATGTATGTGCTCATAAGAAAGTATCAGTAGCTTAGCTACTAGATTTAGCGCCAAGTAAGCTATAAATTTTATGAAAGCAGCTCTCCCGACAAATGAAATTGTAATTATATACGCCTTAGTTGTGTATCTGATACCAGCTTGACCTAATGATGCATAATGAGCACTCAATTGCCCACAACCATCTAATCGTTTACTTCTTCAATTAGGGTTAGCTTTTATATCGCGATTAGAGGTACATTTATTGTAGTAGGTATATGGTTATTTATTTAAATACAAAATTATATAAATATTTTTATTGACAACAATCTGTGCCCCGCGGTTTTACCCGCGTTAAACTGTATAAATTATAGCACGGGTGTTATTCGGATATATAAGGTATATTACTAGTTTCATATTTGTCAAGTACCGCATAGTGCTTTTGGGAGGTATGAAATCAAGCAATCTGCCCAAAAGTAGTTCTGCGTGTAATTAATCAGATCTAATAAGGCCCAGACTTCAGAGGGCAGCCGTTTTGTCCGCACATTTAACTGGGACTGAGATTTAATTTCCAAAATATTCTGAATCCCTTTATATGTTGATATCTTTAACATATGGGATAAACAGACTTTTCCATTTATTTTGGTGCGTAATACACATATAAAAGTGAATACAAGATTATTATTTACTAGCTGTGCCCCACAGTTTTACCCGCGTTAAACTTTATAAATTATAGCCTATGTGTTAATCCAGGGTGTCAGCTAACTCTATACGAAATTTTATTAAAATCGTTACAGCCGTTTGGTAACTAACAAACATACATACTCACACACTCACAAACTTTCGCATTTATAATATTAGTAGGATTACTATTATGATCGATGCTTAGAATAATTCTATGTCCTATGAAACATCTAAATGCGATACCGAGACAGTTACGCGTCTAATTGTGTGGCCTTAAGCACACCTTACCAAACGCAATAATACGAGGTTTTTGACATCGATAACCTAACCGGCAATAACTCCAGATTCCAACTATAGTTCTATAATATATGAATGATTTCATAAAATATATCTTAGAACCATCTCAATTGAACATATATCATTAAAACCATCTAAAACTACAATACCGCTGGCTGATACTCGGATAAAGATTTAACCCTTTAACTAGTAGTAGGTATTCTAATTAATTGCATTTGATTCTTATTACAAACTAAGAGAGTTTATAAAATCGTGGCATTGCCACGTTGCCACTGCGACATTGCCAGTACCAGTTAAAACCTTAAACTTATAACATCCTCCTTTATGTGGGTATAAAAACAGACAATTTATACATTTTGTACTCATATAGACATTAAAAATATTATAATTAGGCATAAGCTTGATCGTTATAACATTATTTATCACCATTTATACAGTATTGCTTCTCTTACATTTTGAAATATATCCTGCAATTTAGTTAGTTTTATTAAGTTAAATTTCCTGGTCATAAGTTGATACCCGCGTACAAACTGCAATAATTGAAGATTGAATAACCTCTATGTGTGACTTAAAGCACAAATGTCTCTTCTAAATTACTTCTCTCCATTCTGTAACCTAAATCACAGATTAAATATAATTACTTTACCTAAATTTTTCTTTCACTTAAAGTAAGTAGCTAGATAACAAAGATATTAATATCTTTATATATTTTAATTATATATATTAATACATGTTAATTAATTATGAACATGTTGCCTAACAAACTATTCATAGTGGATTTCTCACAGAAAAATGATCTGACATTATATAATATAGTAAAAGTGATTCTATCGAGGCTCAGAATCTGTTTTATGATATATAAATAACATAAATAGCATTCAAGATAAAGATTTTTCATACTGACAAGAGTCACGCAAGAAATCGACGATAAGAATAAAATGAGAGATTGTTTGATTTTGATTTTGTTAGACAAACATTGTAAGATATAATAAAATTATTAATCACCATGTGATTGTTTAAAGAATACAATGATATAAGGTTAGTATAATTGTATCAATTAGTGTGTTGTGAGCCCACGGGCGCAGAGATCGCGATGATCGCGAATTGTGAATGGCGCATAAATAGTTTTGTTTGAGCGGCATGCGCATGTGCGGTCTATTACGACTATTATTCAAAACATCGGAGTCATCCTGCGGTTCAATTAAATATTCCCCGAAGCGAGTAACATCTTCTGATCAAAAAAACTTTGTATCTCATGAATCTCCAAACCTTTTTTTACATTTTGCAGTTATTAAAGTAATACCTTCATATTTTTATGAAAATAAAACTGTGAATTTTATTTTATCGGCCGGTATCGCCCTCGAATGTAATTCATCTGATGTAAAATAATACTGATAGGTATCGCTCGAATGAGATAAAAAAGAAATTCTATAAGTTTCCTGCAGGCTTTAGAGCAATTCAACTTTAGCGGGCTTATTTAAGTGCACTTTCTTGTATACTGATGAAGATTTAAATATTGTTGGTTTATTTTTTTGGGCAGATTCTTTGTTAAGCATTCAATAGTATGGGGGAAACGTTTAAATTGTATTGCCGTAGTATGGCGGTACGTTATATTGTAAGTACGGTGATGTCAAAGCTAGCAGGGCCGCATGGCGTGCAAAGTAAATAGCGTCCCACCAATTAACGTGGCTTTCAAAGCTACATGTTTAAAGTGGTGATGCAGCGGCGGCGGCTTTCAAGTGCTCTGCGACTCCCCCCATTTGCTTTTATTTCAGTCAAGATCTAACATTGAACTCGCCATGCACGTCAGTTTACGTCCCGAAGGTCAAACATCTACTCAATTAATACACGCGAATCTGTCAATCGCCGTGGGAACATCCTTTCTTGGTTGCTCGTGATTTTATTAATTAGATGCCAGTAGAAAACGTAGGGAACGTTATTCTAGGTACATGTAACCTAAGCTATCTCATATGAATGTTTCATATCCATTATTTAAAGCAATTTTATAATTCCAAGCCTCTACTAATGTAAGTGTAGAATTTACGCGACAATTGGATTCACAGTTTATTTGAACACCGATGTGTAAAGTATCTTTGTGAGAGTTTTCTTTTATTATTTGTGCTAACGCGTCCGTGTCGCAAGAATAAATTAGGATTCTCACAATAATTGCAGGTGTGTTGCGTGGCCGATCCTGAATGGGAGATATAACAAAGGCACACCCTTAAAGTGCGCTGCACAGAATCGTGAGCTGAGAAAAAACTACGACAACGTCGACAACCCTTTGGACAAGAGAAGAATTCGCGTCGACCGCAACAAGAACAAATTGAGCGCGAACTATTGTGCGGTACGATTTGCCGAGATAACTCCCGTGTGGAGGCGCGGGCGCCGCCGAGCCGCGCGTCCGCCCGCCGCCGGACGTCCGCGCCCGACGACTCCGCGACTCCTCGCGACCGGCGGATCTACGGCGCGCATACATCGCTGCTTCGATAGACCCCATTCTTAGGCTCTTCTAAGCAATGAGGAATTCTACTCGGCGCTAGAGTCGTCATTCGCAATAGCGGTCCCGTGTATTGGTGCGCGCGGGACGCGTCTCTGTTATAAGGGGGGGTCCTGACAGCGCGCTCTCAGTGTGCCCGAGTGTCCCGTGTTGCGAGTGCGGACTCCTGCGTGTGCATCATCGACCCGTTCCCGTAGACATCACTCGACTCTATCAACATGCAGCTCGTTTTGGCCACCTGCTTTTTGCTGTTCGCAGCCACCCTGGGTCCTGCTGCAGGTATGTCGAAAGCATATATATTTCTTTTTTGTTTAATATAAGTAATTAATATGGGATTGCCTACATTTCAAAGAAAGTAGCAAGAAGAAAAGTAGCAAGATTAAAAAATAGTCTTTTCAGCCTTCTTCCTTATGTTAGAATAATTTATAATGTACAACATGGAATTAATAACGAACGTAAAGTGCGTTAATTTGAAGTATGAGGTCAGAGGACACAAGTCGACAATTTAAATACATGTCGCCTCAAAATTGTTGGTAATTTAGGACGGAATTGTGTTATTTATGATGCTCCTATAGTCATGGAAACTTACATACGTACCTAATATGAATTTTCATAGTAGACTTCCAATTCATAAAACACTTTTGATTACTAACACTGCTCCATTTTCAAATATATTTTAAGGTGTTGTTTTAGTTTTAGATCCTAATAAAGTATTTATATAAGTCAACGATAAACTAAAAACTAAGATCTCTATAAAGTAGATAGATATATATAAAGAACATAAAGTTAACGGTATGTGAATAACAAAAGTCATAGTTAAAGCTAATACTAGGCTAGCTAAACAAAACGCAGCTATTAGTTATGTAAGAGTTACAATGGCGCTGCGTGCTGGAGTTGCATGGTGGTTGCTGTGACCTACGGGTCTTCGACCTTCATTGTTCGACTTTCATTAGAGTACAATAGCTACTCCCACCATTATACCTTTAAATTTATTATATATTTAACTTATTTTTAACCTCAAACGCCTTAAGCGACGGGGAACACAACACCGTAAGAAACTTTCTTTAGACAAACAATAAAAAAAAATCATTTATTAAACTCAGTAACTATAAATAAATAGTCACATTACTACCACTTTATATTCTAAGATAATTACAATCTTCTTTACAGATTTTTCTATATAACATGTATGTATAACGAAGCTTTAAGAAAATAATTATTTTTAAACAAACACCGCAATTATGTGGCAGTGGCTTTTGTGGGCTGTTGAGCAGGAACGTAGTAAATAGGAGTGTGTTGCCTATCTAAAATTGAGTCCAAATCACTATAGAGGTATAGTTGATACCCGCCTGTGCCGCGGAAATCACTTATAATCTACTTCTAGCCTATTTCAAGGGTACTTTCGTATTATTAGCTTATTTAGAGTCCAACTAACGCCTTCGCTTTGAAACTTAACTAAACAATAAACGTCAACGAAGGTAGGAAGTTATGTATCAAATTTCATTTATACAAAACTTCAATAAACGCGTGTGAACGAACTTTCGATGTTATAGGAACTAAAAATGTGAAAAACAATAGTTCATGTAGTAACAGCTTGTTACACGCAATAAAATTCGTATAATCCGTCGTAACCAGTGGCTAATATCAACAAAGCGAGTGTTGCAACAGAGGTGAGTTGTAATGCTGAGGGCACGTTGGTGTTTTGCGTGTTGACTCAAGTGCTCGAATGTACTCCTGTTCAGCTCGGGCACAATGCGACACTACACTCCTACGTCAAACTTTGTACAAGCATACGTGAGAAAGAATTTGAATCTATAATACACGTAGGTATGAACTTTGACTTATAAATATATAAATTAAATATACGGGCCTGTTGTCGTGGATGGCAAATGCTTGCTTTTCACGCCGGAGGTCGTGGGTTCGATTCCCACCCAGGACAGATATTTGTGTGTATGAACATGTCTGTTTGTCCGGGGTGTATTTATCTATATAAGTATGTATTTACAAAAGAAAAAGTAGTCTATCAGTTAACTGGTTTCCATAGTACAAGCTCTGCTTAGTTTGGGATCAGATGGCCGTGTGTAAATAATGCCCTAGGATATTATATTATATAAATATCAGAAACTTCTCTCTACCATCTAGCCCAAACTGAAAAAAGCGACGAATAGGAATACTATACTTTTCTTTGTAAGTATATACATATAAATAGAAGCAGTAAATATAAAAACACGCAACCAAGACAACTAGAAGCTGCTGGATGCGGGTATCTCAAGACCGGTAATTTTGGATATTTTTGGGGAGACCTTTGTTCAGCCGTAGGCGTCTTTCGGCTGATATGATGATGATGATGATGATGAAACAAGACATGTAGATATGTTTATGAACACAAATATTTGTCCTCTGCACAGATCGAACTCGCAACCTTTGGTTCAGAAGGCAGTTTCACTAACAACTGAATCATGGCAGTCTAATCTGTAATTACTAAATTCTAGTCGTAACGTGTTCAATATCATTTAATGATGCGCTGAGTTCAAATTCAGGGTCAAGCTAAAAAGTTTAATTAGGATAATTTGACAAGAAAAAAACATTCATTAGCAGGCCGGAGTCGGGAAGCTATCGGTCCTGCGCCTGATCATTCCCCGGTCATGTCATGAGATTAGACATCAAGAGAGCCCGTGCGTTTGTAAACGCGTTTGTAAACACTATAATGTGTTCTACGTAGTTGGCTAGTCTTCATACTAATTGGCCGCCGTAGCTTTAAGTAAATTTGGCCAGGAGCTCCAACACTATATGGAGCGTTGATGAACCCTGAATTTCATGTTACATAATCCCCCGTTATTAAGTTGTTTCCACAGTGCGACGAAGGGCTAGTGGGCAGACATTAATTGCCTTTAACTCAGTATAGTAGTGGCCAAGAAATATTTCATCATCATCATCATATCAGTCGAAAGACGTCCACTGCTGGACTAAGGCCCCCCTAAATATCTCCACAATTACCGGCCTTGCAAAAAGAAAGATATACAATAAATTATTGCCACTGCCGTTTGGCCAAATTTTGACTAAATATTTATATCTTTAAAAAAAAACTTAACTGTCACTTTTTTCAAGTATTAGATTCCTTATTATTATCTAATTTAAACATATACTTTGGAATAATAGAGATCTAAATTGGTTCAATTAGGTTAATTCACATAACATAAGTAAAAAAGGTATCTGCAGTCGAATTGTTATACTCATCCTTTTTTGAAGTCGGTCAATGAACTATAAATAAGAACCATGACGATTTATTACTATTATATTCCGTAGAATTTCACAAAATGCTATTGCAAAGCGCCGTTTGCAAATCTGTAAGTTTTATCGCACAAAGCATTCTTCTCAGAGTCATTGACACTAAAACTTGTCACTGCAGATAACCATTTATTGGAATGCAGTCAGTATTACCTCATGAAGGATCTCTCTACGACAGTACAAGGTTGGGTACGGTCTGTGAGAAAAGCAATCAACATAGTAAAGAGTGATTCCACTAATGAGGCGTGTCCGCACAGCTATCGGACAGGTTATCGGTGGGTCGGCAAAAACACTTCAACGGAAGTCGATGTTGGGAAAAAATAGTACGGGGATGGGGAGGGCGCGGCGACAGGTGCACGGTTCATCGCCCGTGGAGTAGCCGCGTGGCCAGGACATCTAGCGCTAAAGTCAGTGGCGAAGAGATCATATAACACGTCTCACATCGGCTTGCCATTTTTTAAAACATGTCGCTATACATAAACACTGGTAAACAACACGTCGCTTTTTTTCGCGTAAAAATGTCCAGTATAATCAATTTAAAATATGTGTATACATATCGAATGTTTTCACTAAATATTATACATGGGTACCTATTCTATATCAGCAGTAATGATTTATTAATGATTAAAGGCGATTATATACATTAGGTAAATATTTTGTATAATATTATCGACAAATTACGTACAAGTACTCTTTCACCTGTCCACGACATGTAGCGACTCGCCCCACCGATAAAATTATTTTTATTATGATTGCATTGTTTCTATATATATTTTTTATGAGACATCTATTTAATTGAATCTTGTTATACTGTGAAAAAATCAGGGTCCCTTTAGAACTTGTCTATTAATAACGCCTTTCGAACTAGTAATTGAACAAGTTTCACAGTAATAAAAATGCTTAGCACTTTTCTTGTGATCTTGAACAGAGAGTTTAGACTAATTTCAATTGCATTAAAGATCTACACTGATAATATTTCACATTATTCACTAACGATTAAGCCAATATTAAGGGGCAATTTATATTAAAGATGTTTTATTTTATTATTTGGGGTGATAATATTTAAGGACAAATGCGAATTATGACTATTTATGACACAACTATTCGTGGCAGAATAGGTGATTTGAATTATTTTAGTAAATTTAATTGAGTGGTAAGTCGTGTTTTTGGTATCTTACATAGAATCTATCACCCATCGCCACTCGAGCAATACTTACACAGTTGCACTTTCATGGAATAATAACATGGTGTGCCTAGAGGCTGCGTTCCTCGCTACTTCTAGTGCTTGCGCCCGCGCCACCGGTAACTTACGGTACCGGACTACAGATTAAACGCAGGTACTCATCTTCTGTATTGCACTCAACTGTTTTTATAATTGATGTGAACTATTGGTCATAGTCATTCTGTTCATCGGTCACTAATTGAATGAACACCATAAAAATGTAAATGTCCAATGCAATTCCCGTTTAATTATAAAGTAGATAGTAAGTAAAGTCAAAGTACATAAACATGTAAATTAAAATTGCTTTTCTGGTTGTAAAAACGGAAATAGAGGTTTTAAAGTTTACGTAATCATTTGATCTGCTCATGAACACAATTTAGCAAGAATCTGCTGAAAAATATTGTTGGTGGAAACTTATATATGTTTAAGTAGCCATATTTAAAATTGGTTCTCCAGAATCATTATTAGAATACAGTGAGCATATATGTGATGCTGCGACATGCATGTCGTAGTGGCGGAATGCAAATAATATTATATTTTATTACTAACACCTAGGCTAAGTTTTACTAACAATTATAAGTTCTTAAAACTTGAAATAACATTTTATTATTATTAGTTATATAAATCAATAATTTTTGAAATTTGAATAACTATGGTGGTGCGCCGTCATCATTTTCAACAAATGTGTATAAACTATTGTGAGTAGACGGAACATGATTTGTATTATTGTAGGTTAACAGTAGCGAGTAACGAATATTTATGAAACAGGATAAGGACCGTACAGATTAGAGGAGAATGGGCAAAAATATATGAAGCCTAGTACTCGGCCAATAGCCATAATTATCATTGGAAAGGTCTTTTTACAAGGATTAATGATAATCGAGTCACTTGTCTCCATTTGCTGTCGGAACCGAGTTATTTTGTATTAAGTATTAAGATTGCAATTAAGATATCAAATATAACTGGAACTTTCCGTGGATTTCGGACAAGGATTTAGGACAAGTCCCCGTAGTAAATATTTTTCCTGATTAAAATACGTATCCAATGACACCATAATGATTGCTATTGGAGCAAGTACCAAATTGCCCATTCTCTTTTAAAAATATTTAGATGAACAAAATCATTGCATCTGTTTGGAAACTATTAAATCACACGCAGGAAGATTGACATACACAAAGTTATAGGCTGCAAAACCTATAACACTACAACCATTTATGTCAGAGGTAAAAAGAATACTACATACTGCCTTTGTGTCTATTGCAGACGATTTATAGCGCATTGTCCGGGAGACACTTTTTGTGTCTGTACAAGATGGAACTTTTGATTTATAATTAGTGCAAGATGTTGTTGGGAGCCCTAATTGACCGAGTCGGAGGCCAGTAGCAGTTTATTAAAAAAATCGGAATGTTCTATTTTAAAAATATTATTACCTTCATACCTTGCATTATTTGTTTGGAGCAAATACGCTTATCTCAAGTTAAACCACTTTGTCTTGATCGAAAATTGTACACATTCGAGTCTGTCATAGATAATAAAGACTGAATATAATCGAGTCCAAAAAAATAAGCTTGTTTATGGAATCGATTTGAAAATTTATTTGCCGAATGTGTAAAAAAGTATTTTCGAAACAAACTTAGTTATTTAACTATTGATCTTACTAATAGGGACGTAATAAATAACAAACGATAAAATAACAGTGATTTCCCTAGTAGCGCTAGTAAAAATAATTCAATTGACTTATTAAATATAATAATTACTATTTCATAAAACATAGGATATAATATCTGTTCTTTATAAATCTTAAGTTGGTAATTAAATTTGAACAAACTTTACATGAGATTATAATGGGTTCCCGAATAAAAAGTAATTATTAAAATCAGACCTTAAATAATGGAGAAGTTGATATAAATAATAATATAACTTTCACTTTAAGTTGGTTTAAAATTAATTACTATTTCTAACGTTATTTCTTTATTGATGCTATCGATGAAATCAATAATCTAAATAAAGAGATAAAGAGCTACAGGACATTTTTAATATTTCGCTCACTTTTTCCGTCTATTTGCCCTTTTTTTTATTTAACTATGCGATTTTTTTTCGATCTTGCACGGGAATCGAACCCGGGACACGAAGTGGCGAGGTGACTATACACGTTACGTAAAATGAAATAAATATGAATATATAGATAGGAAATCATAGACTACTTGTTAGTAGTAGTGAACTAGTTAGGTAATCATACCCAACTAGATTTATAGTAACTTCTTCTATATCCATTGTCTCCCTTAAAGCTTATAAACATTCAAGAATTATTGTCATAATACGATTATACCACATTTCTGTGATTTGAATCACGCCTGAAGGCGATCTTTTTCCGACTCTAGACTCTCTTGGAATATCCTCATAAATTGTAAATTGACATTCAGTAGAACATTATGTAAGATTATAAAAAAAATTCCATCGTGACCGTGCCCTAAATTGGATCGAAGTTTGGGACATTAATAAAGGGTTAATCTTTAAACGCTGGGCTCCGAATAACTCCAAATTGGATTTTATTGTGCTCGTCTTCCTCTTGATATTTTTTGTTGCTATAATTCAATTGTAATATTGCCACAGCACCAGGTGGTATGATAATATCAAATTACTTATCCTACGTGAGTATTGCTAAGTCAAAGAAAAAGTTATTTAATAGCAAAGTCACCCGATGTTTCAATAAAAAACAAAATACCGATGTAGTTTCTGAATTGACTATCTATTGTAATTATAGGACCGCGAGGGCTCGTTAGCTTCACAATTTCAGTAGATTGACCAGTATTCAGCGGACATTCGTTTGTCTCATCGGTCGGGACCTGGACCGGGTTGGCATCGGGTTTGATTACTAAAAATAGTCTGGTAGGTGCATTCCGCCGCGAGCGCGGGAGAGGAGTCGCGCGCCGTCCTTGACCACGTATCCCGACCATAGTTCGTTTGCCATTATGGCGGCCCGTTTTTTGTCTTCCGATCTTTATCCGACCGCGAACAATCCGATCGATGTTCCCACGCATACCACCGATCAAAGCATTCTGACAGATACCAAAATTGCACTTTTTACTAGACATTAATTTAGAATGGGTAATTCGATGTTACCATTTTGTGGCTTCAGGTGTTCCAATAATCAATCATCACGAATAGATTCGTAATAAGAATTGACGTAAACCAATTTTCTGGCACGAGTTCAACGTCTTGTTAATTACCATCGGAATCCCAAATGTTAGTGGGCACCTAATGGGTAGTGGCGAAGTAGCTACACGTCCGTTAAAATAGATCACGTATTATAACCATGCAAATGTTCTTATAGGGCTTATCGAATTGAAGCCGGTAACTGAACTTCGCAATATCGGATAATGGTATGATATTTAACATTGAACTTGGCACGGCCGTGAAATACACATCGTGTAATGCATGAGGCACATTGGACGTGCGCGGCGGGGCCGGGTGGTTGCGCTCGATCCGCCAACTGGTTCGCGTTATGTAATGCATTGCATTGCATCGCACACGCACGACGCGCAGGCCTATGCGCCGCCCGCCACCGCGCACCGCCCGCGCCCGCAACCGCCGGCGCCAACGGTTTGCGGTTACACGATTATACAGCCTTTAATCAACATTTAAGTGAAAGAAGATCCACGTTTAATCGGGACTGCAAAATTTAATTTTACCATTAAATGTGTAAACACTTCAATAGCAGCAGTTAGTAAAACTTCTCTTCACACATTCTTTTACGACGCCGTTAAAAGTAACGTGATATTTTATGTTACTGGGAACGTCGACCCAAGTACCTGATTCTTTTGGGGATGAGGGCTATTAAACTATTTAGGGGCGTTTATAATTCTACTCAATTCCGTTTTATTCGAAATATGATATTTTACGAGTTAATAAAAAAATATCGGGTTTGTGCCCGTATGTACCTACTGCGTTACCACGTTCAGTTCATGGGTTTAAGGACTAGTGCTCATGTTTATTTTATAAAATGAATGTTAATAGAAAACGATGAGAGCATATATTATTAAGAAGGTCTTTACATATACGGTTCGGAATTTATTTTCTTATTTTCAAATCTAACCCAAAAATTCGTGTTGGAAGCCTATGTCTGTGTCTGTATTACTGTCCATCTGTGGCGTCGTACGTCTATAATGATTCACCGGTCTCGATGCGGTTATTTTCATCAGAAATATAGATAAATATCGAAGTATATTTCTTAGTAATTTTTGAAGATGGGCAAATCAGGCGGTTGGGTCGTTGTCGGTTTGGTTATCTGGTGTTCATTATGGTTTTAGCTTTAAAATCTAGCCAAGTCAATTTACTTCTACTGTATTAAGTTATTTTATTTGTATTAATTTTAATTTGCAAATAATTTACCAGGAGCTAACATATTATTTTAGACTAACTACAGTTAGCTAAATGGCGAAGATTAAAAAAATACAAATATACCGTCTCATTATTATAAATTACAAAATATGACAGTAAATTACAATGTTGCCAGTTACTGCAATAAAGATCGTTACAGAGATTAATAATTAAACAAGCAATTTGCCTGTAGGACTGTTTTAATAAGTTTACTATACCTATACCTATAAATACCCATTATTTAAAATATTAAAACATACTTTTTCATTGGTAGCCATTTAGCTTAGATGGGCTTCACTTATAAATGCCTCATTCAGTATATAAGTCACGTATTACCGAAGCTTTTAATTTAGTTTCTTACCAATGGTCCATGTACTCGTAGCCAATTATTTCATTAAATCAATAAATTATGTTATGATAAAAACTAAGAGGCCCTGATATCCCGCAGGGAATATTATCTCCGTTAGAATAATGATGAAGTTTTCTGCCATAGCTACAAACTCACACAGCCAGCCTTTTGCAGACAGGCTGTGGATATTTTTAGACGTGGATAATACGTAATTACAACGTTTTCAACCGGCTTTGGCTGATACCTGTATATATTTATATAGTTGATAATCTGTTCCATGATTTAGGTAATAATTGATTTAGATTTATGAAATTTGATATTGAGGTGATTTATATCTATCGTCCAAATTTCGTCGTTCGTCTGAATCATTATTAATATTTCTCACATAACAGAGTTGACCAAAGCAGTCGAGTATGCTCGCGGTAGGACCAAAGTAATTTAAAAGGTATCTATGTGTCCTTTACCCGATTTATCACAGCCAGCGTATGAGTAAGGTTATTACTTAATTTTTTTGTAGGAAATGATCATGATTAAAAGGGATTACATAAAGTTGTTATTAATTTGTTCAAGTCTTCAATGTGCCTAAGATTGTTTGGTAATTTATTTTTGGAGCCATTGATTTTTTAGGAAATAATCACGATTAAAAGGGATTACATAAATTTGTTATTAATTTGTTCAAGTCTTCGAAGTGCATAAGATTGTTTTGTAATTTATATTAGGAGCCATTGATTTTTTAGGAAATAATCATGATTAAAAGGGATAATATAAAGTTGTTATTAATTTGTTCAAGTCTTCAATGCGCATAAAATTGTTAGGTAATTTATTTATGGAGCCATTTAATTTTTAGGAAATAATCATGATACCATAAAGTTTTTATTAATTTGTTCAAGTCTTCAATGTGCATTAGATTGTTTGGTAATTTATTTTTGGAGCCATACGGAAAGTATCTATACTTTTTCAGATTTATACTTTTGTATCAATATCTGTATTATGTGTGTGTATACTTAATTGCAGAGTCTTTTACTCTTTAACAATATAAAAAGCTTTTTGTTTCTCTAATGATAATTATCTAAGTAGGTACTATGATATTTTACAAAAACGTATGCAAGGCCATGGTTAAAGCAAGAAACACATGACATATTTCTTAGCTAAAAATTATAGTTTTATTTAACCAAACATTCTTATTCATACTATATACAATTTGAGGGTTTAGAAGTTAGCAATTAAATTGGGCACACGATTTTAATAATAATTTTATATGTTTTAAGATCTTAATAAGAATCTGTATATCCCTTATATACACACTTATATACAGTCCTTTATGCTTTAGGTATGTTCTTTTCTAGTGAAGGATAATTATAAGACCTTTGCCATTCCACGAATGCATAAGTAATACTATAATTATATTGCCAGGGAAGGGTGCAAAAATGATTAATTCTCGACAAAGAACATTCCTTTCAGTGAATCACTGACGCGTATTCTAAAGGTTTTTATGAATGTGTTACTTGTTAGGAAATAACTAATTATACATTGATTATTCTACTAGTGAAGATGTAAATTCCATTACTACTTAATGGTTACTGTTAGATAACCATAAAAAAGTAATAGGTGTATTTCTCATAACATAATAATTACCCATGCATGTGCACTTCAATACCTAGGTAGGTACATGGAGAATGCAACTACTAAACCTCACAGGCATGTAATACATTTTAACTCTATGGTAAAAAATATTTTTTTTAACGGCTTCAATCATGAAGGATTTTATCAAGTCAACTATATGTTTTTTGTATCTATGTTTCGCGATTTATACGTTTTAACTCTATGGTACAAATTATCGTTTTAAACGACTTCTAACATGAAGGATTTTATCGATTCAATTACATGTTTTTGTATCAATGTTTCGCGATTTATCCGTTTTTGTAATTTTTTTTCTTTATTGGCTGGATAATTATAATAAAAAGATAAGTTGAATTCTACGAATATGTAATAAGTAATTACAAAGCATAAGTAAGTAAAATATCTTGGAACAACTAACACACTGCCATCTGATCCCAAACTAGGCAGAGCCTGTATTAAGACAACCAGATAACTCATGAACATACTTATATATTTTTAAATACATACATAGTATAGATAAGTTATACTCATACAAAGATTAAATAAACGTGCTTATCACATAAATATTTGTCCTGGGTGTGAATCGAACCCACGAGATACCAATTAAATAGAAAAAAACTTGTGTGTACTTATGTACACGCGTTAGAAGTTATACTTCTTATTATACAACTTGAACATAGTTATCAATTTTCATACCACCTAGAACTAACTTCATGCTGTTATTTTTAAAAATTCACTGTCATACCACCTAGAACTAACTTCATGCTGTTAAATTTTTTGGTGTCGGTGTGCGCGCGCATCGTAAAAATTCACTCTCATCATTTTTCTCCATCGCGCCAAAAAAAGTATAACTTCAAAAAGATAAGGAATAAAGTGACTGTGTTACTAAGCATAAGACCGTTAATTTTTAATTTGAATAAAACAAGTATTAATATGATGATGAGATAAAGAAGATGTATAAATACGAAAAAATTGTACTTCGTAGAGATTTTGTTACAGAAAATTAGTAATAATAGAAGTTTATATTTATTTGAACGAAGATTGGCTTGCAGATTATTAAACTAGTATATTAAAAATGATACATCGAATGTTCAGCGGTTTGTTTATGCACTTAATCTAACCTAATCTAAATTTATTTTTTGGAAACTTGATTAGTTAGATTAATCTATCTATAATCATAAAAAAGGTAAACACATTAGCATGAAATTCTTGATGAAATATTCTCTCTCGATAAAATAAATTCAAGCAAATGTGTCTGCCTCTAATTATATCCTTTCCTCGATGCTATCACAATATTGTTACGATTTTGTTGAAAACATTATATTTCAAGTTTCATAATCATATCTGATTTACCAAAAGCATAACTTGAATTAGTCACACAGGATTAAAAAAAATAAAAATACTGTTTTCGTTGAGTATGGCCGTCTCAAAACACGTTAAAGTATTTTTAACATCCTCAGACCACATGGCGATATTGAGATTTATTTTCGTGGTTATAAATAAATTATTTATCACACTAATACTATAAAGGCGAAAATTTGTGAGTGTGTATGTTTGTTACTTCTTCACGCCTAAACGGCTGAAGCGATTTTAATAAAATGTAGTATGGAGTTAACTGATACCCTGGATTAACACATAGGCTATAATTTATAAAATTTAACGCGGGTAAAACCGCGGGGCACAGCTAGTTAATAATAACAACGTTCACCGGTACAATGTTGCACAAAGATTAATAAGCAATTCTACAACTACATTGTGGAATATGCTACATTGTTAGGCAGATCATATAAGGCTCGAAAAATCTGCTCTCAAACAATAAATATTGTAATATATTCCTTTACTTAATACCCATGTAACATCGATGCCAATGAATGGAAGGAAGTTGTTATTATTAAATGATACGTGAGATTCTTATGCAAGATAAATATGTTATGCGTACACAAATTCTAATCAGGCAATAGAATTGAGGATTGTGATAAGGTCGTAATAAAATTCGATTTCTTAACTCTGATCGGTTTGTGTATGCGAAAGCGTGTGCGGTTACATCTGCCGACTTCCGACATTCGCACGCGGACGCGCGGTAGGCTGACTGATTAACGATATCCTCGATGTTGTTAAGATGCACGCTGAATTTATTACGAAAACCACGTAATATGTAGTTCAATAGCCGCATGTGTAATTTATCTCTTCCAGGAAACTGTTTGGATTTCGATTTTCTCACAATTTGGTTTTAATTTTTGATTGAGCTAATGCGCACTACTTTTAATCGCGTCATTACGGCGACGCGCGACGTCAAAGATTAGGTCTGCTTAGTGCAATATACTTCTGATGTACCGTTTCCCGGTGTGTTGCAAAGACAAGTTTTTTTGATAAATCAAGTTCTATCTTAATCGTCCATCGTCTTTCAAAGTTTCTCAGTATTTTCTTCACGGAATTTACAAACATCTTAGATGTTATGATACGAATAAATTCGTCCGACTATTTTTTTCAGCGCCCCGAGCTTTTATGGTTCCTTATAAAGATATTAGCGGATATCGGGATCTTAAAAACGTACGTTTGTTCTTTCAATTTCTTGCTATCTTGTTTTATGATCAGTAAAAGTCGGCAAGAACAATTCGCCATGTTCTGCACAATTGGACGGCAGGAGAAACAATCGTGACATTTGCGATGACACGCGGCGACGCGTTTTGGACAGAGACCCGTTAGCGTCCGGTGGATGAGCCCGCCGGATATCCCAGCGGCGCGGCGCCGGCGACCAGCCCGAGGGCACTCACCCCTACCCACACTAGGGTTGCAACCATTGCGTATAAGGGCTCTGAATCATATAGCTCAGACCTACATTAACCTACGAAAATATAAATGAAATGCTAATATGAAAGTAAAAAATAATTCAATTGTCGTAAACAGTCGAAGGAAGTGAGTAATGGCAGCCCTGGTCGCATTGTTACGCCTACAAAACTAGTAATGTATTATATGGAACAGCACCATCCACGTCTTGATGTTCCACGGTTGGCGCTGCGCGGACGGGACGGGAGTGCCGGTGCTCTTCATCAGTATGCGACGCGCGCGCATGACTCACGCGACGTGACCCGCCTCCCTGAGGCTCATTGTACCTCGTGTACACTTGTCTCGCTGTCAGCCAGCACTTTCTAAACGTCCCTAACTATCGTCTTTTATGCCCATAAACCGCTTTGTAATCACATACGTCTACAATTATTTGGATTGAATAGGTTCATTAATGCAACCATAAGCGGGAAATGTTAGGAAGACATGGTCCTGATGGTTCTCGGTGATTATAAACCAGTATTTCCACGTTGGAAATTGAATGGTAATTTATAGGAATAAAATCTGCTATAGGGTTGAATTTGTACACTATCATTTCGTCGTTGTAATTGTCGTACTTCCTCTTTGTCAACTGCGTGTGTGTGTCAAAGAAGATGATTTGACTTGTATATAGTAACAAAGTGGTGATCTAAAATGAAATTTTACTTAAACTTAAAGTGCGGTGATAATTAGGAAAATCTCAAACAACAAGTAAATTGGAAGTGAGTGAGTAATGAGTCCCATCGCATATGCATGAAGATATATAAACGAGTAAACCTGAAGTCGAGTTTCTTGATAATGTAATCAATGTAGTACTGGTAGTACAACGTTTATATTTCATACAGTGGTTCGAAGCGTTAGTCGGGGCATATTTACCATTCAATTGTTCAATCTCTACAAAATTGATGAAGTATTGGACCGCACGGACGGTGCACAGGTAAATTTAATATCTACACTACTACTCCTGCATCTGGGTCTTGTTTGTACCATCCTGCTCAAGTCTAGTATAATTGAACTCAATCGCTAGTTATCTAGAATTGAAGTCTGCTTTGGGTTCTTCATCTGAATGTTTGAAAATACTTCGCACTATGAAGTATTCCTTCCTTTTCGTCGTCAAAGTCACTTCTACAATGAATATTGAAAGCTCTCACATTCGATCATCAGATCATTGTTGGCGTTCCTAAAGAAAGTTGCTTTGCTAGAAATTAAAGAAAAAATCTCGAAACATATTAGCTTGGCACTAATGGTTTTAAAATTCAAAACCAAGTGCTTAAAATCCTAGTACTAAAATCTCCTTTAAATACGCCTCCACTCCTCTTGAAGAATTTATTAGCTTAAACTTATACCTGTATTTGTAAAGACGAGACTTAAAAGTCTCAAGGAGTCTATCAATCAGCATCCAATTAATGGGATACCATTACAACTAGTATGTAAATCAGATCACAGAACTTCTTGTTCGCTTTTCGTATCGTTGGACACGAAGCGGTATACATAGAATATAGTGTGCATGGTCGAAGATGCCTTACTTACTCAAGTAACCTATCCTAATGTAAATTTTCCGAGATGGGCTTACAATCGCATTTCTCGCGGTACTGCACAAGATTTATATAGGACCATTGAATGTTGTGTCGTTACTTTCTTGAGAAAACAAAATCTTGTTTTGTTTGTAGGCAGGGAATCGTGGCCTTGTTTAATATGGTCGTGGTTGTAAAGATGCAGTCCGGGGTATTTCGTGCTCGGCCGAGCGTGAGATTCGCGTCGATGCTTCTTAAAGTGGATGACACTGCAGTTCTAATCTATTATCACGGAGTATTGACCGCTATCCACTCTTCGCGCCAGATCGCTCAGTGTTAATATTCAGTATTACTCGGGAGGTAGTTGATTTCTTACATAGATTGTGATGTCCGGTACCTACGACTGCGGGAATGCCAATCATTCTGAGTAATTGCTCTATTTCTTTATTGAATACGTCGCTTTTGAAATGTTGCATATAAAATATATTCTAGATTTTATTTAAATTTGAAGTGAAGCTTCAATCACGACTTGCTAGTTCGTTTACCTGCTGCTGCATGAGATAATTTATTCTTTGTCACGGCCAATTAAGACAACATGAAAGTATGGTACATCGTTTCCGAAGCATTAACAAATTGGGAAGTAATAAAAATGTGCGGTCAGTCCCAAGAGGACAGACATTGAATATAATTATCGGCGTTACATCGTGGCGGGGGTCCAACCGCAAACAATTTGCTTCGTATGTGCCGGACGTTGCTGATTTATACTGCAATAGTAGTATGAAAATGAAGTGCAAAACTTTTAAACAATGAAGTTCAGACAACGTGCTCATCATAATAAGCAGTGACGCGAAATGAGGTGTGGGAATACATTTTTTATGAATGATTAAAATGATTACAGGATCATACTGATATCTACTTAGTTTTAATTATGGTTGAAAAACTTTCGCCTTTGCCTTAGAAAATGACCGTATAAAAAGAAATATTTTTAGACGGCCGCATATTGTATAGTTCAATCTTAAAATCTTGGAATTAGTAAGTGTTTTTGACTCTAGCGAATCTCTGCAATAAAGATAAGTTGTTATGAACATATGGACACGCAACATATCGTGCAGCGAATGTCATACTGTGAAACCATTTTAAAGTGGGAAAATAACCAATTTACAATAGAATCTCGTTAAATAATTCCAATGGCTTGACATTTAAATACTAAAATATATCTACTTTTATAAGTTTTATTTATTTTATTGTATTTATATATTGATCACCAATGTTGTAGCAGACCAGTACGAACTAAAAAGTGAAATAAATGAAATTATTGAAGATGTATCTCATTTAAATTGAATATATTTAATTCCAATACAGTTGTAAAGATAATTACGATTATAAAAATACGTATGAATACCATATTTATACTAGCAACCCATTGCTGGGAAAAAAGTATGATTGCTATTATTTACCAATTTATTTTTCCACGCTGAATTTGAACCCTTAGTATAAGTATGCATTAAAGTAGGCACTCTCAAGTTAGACTTCATTTATCATGGTGATCTGTTTAGGTTAGTGTGTATTAAGTATTTTTGCTTTTATAGCCCAAAATACATTTTTTTGTGCTTGATTTAAATATTAGTAGGAAAGAAGCCAAAGGTTAGAATAATGTAGAAACGATTCATTTTATATTAAAATCATATAAATTCTTGATATGTTTGCGTGTTTGTGGATCTCTTGAAATGTTATAGTTTACTGTGAATGAAATTCTTTAGACAGATCTGTTAATAAAATAGGAAAAAGTCTTGATGTCCGTGTGTATTATGAGTGTTGTGGTAAATCATGAGTTAATATTATATAAGCGAAGATGCGGAGGTGTAGTCTCTCATACCGTCGCTTTAAACGCAATGAATGAACTTAATGAGGGCACGCCATTATCCCGACCATATTCATTTTATGTCAAAATCCATTGTTTTGTTATCTTCTCTCAGACAGAGCCAGACTAACTACAGTTTTGAAACGCTTGTAGGTATATGTGGCTTTTGCTATACCTATACTTACTAGCATTTCAAAACAGTGATAAAATTTTATAATAGTATATTTAGTTACTCAAATATACTATACTGATTTATTTTTATTATTTAAAATAAAGACAACGCCAGCACTAGCGAATATTATCCCTGTGTCGCGGGGTACTTTACAAACATATGATTAGACGGACACAAATTACATCCAGACTCAGATTAAGTATTTATGGGCCACACCAATAGTTGTCCAGCGCGGGACTCGAACCCGCGACACGAAGCAGCTAGGCGACTGTCTTAGCCGCTACGCCCCACGTGCAGTCAATTTTGATTACAATTTTTAAATACAGATTAGCAAAGGCTATACCTACTAGCATTTTAAAACTTTAGTTAGTCTGCCTCTGTCTTTGATTGGCATGATGTTATCAGCCAGCAGATCTAATTATTGTTTTGTTCATGCGTCAGACGGGCAAACGATGTATACTTTTAAAATGTACCTCTAGAAGTATTTCTTTTTACAACGTAATATCTGTTTTTGTTCCAGCTCAAAGGATAACAACTATACAGCTGGATGGCGTCCAATATTTCATCTCGAGGATGAACCCATACAGCCCGGAACTAAACTACTTCTTAGCTTATCAATACTGCAGGTGAGCCCCGTAACATCATTATATTTATGAGCTACATCAGATTGGCATCTGTTTAACTTATAGGCGGATAGTTTAATGTTACTCGTGAGATATATATTCGTAATCGTGACTTGGTATGGTCTTATCTTGTGTGTCGTGTTCCTGGCTCAGTTCTAGTTGTAAAGTAAGCAGAGTTAGGTCGGCGTTAACATCTCGCCTAGACTTGCTTTGGCATGCACCAGGAAATGCAAGGCGTTTTTCATTACCGTTACCAGGTTTGGAAAATTTACAACAATTCCGCACCACATTAACATAGTTTTACCCAACTATGGGGGTTATAATATCGAATCTGGTTTCCATAGTCCAAGCTCTGTTTTGTTTGGGATAAGATGGATGTAAATATCCCTGGATATTATTATTATTATTGTTATTATTATGGGCTCCTATTTGAAAATGCCAAATAGCGAATGTGTAGATGTATCTTAGGCTCTGTGACATTTTGATAGGTCTTAATATAATTTATGAGTGTTCAAAATGTTATAATGTTATAAAAAACTTGTTCTTTCTATAATTTCGAGATGAACTGTCTCGTCGCCCTAACTTAACTTATTTAGAAATGTTGTTTTCTCATATAAGTGAAATGAACTTCTTTTTGAGAAAATAAAGTTCTTAAACCTTAATAATTATTTACGTTTAAGACAGTATATTTACAGTATATTTTTCTCGTACGTACAGGTATGAATAATAAGGCTGCTTCTTTAGGTTCAAAAGATGCACAGCTGCGTTTTTAGCTTACGTCGAATCATTCTTCAAAAGTTTCAATTGGAGACATTTACCGTTTTAATGCCTAATATCTCGTTAGTAAGCTTTAAAGGACTAAAGATTTCTAAATAGCACAATGGTATAGCTTTGTTCGAATGCTGTCATATATGGTGCCACAAAGGTGCCATATTCCGCGATCTAGATCCGACCACGTGCCTGTTCAAATTGCTATGAGAGGTCACTAGCCTCGTAGCTCGGTCACGATGTCCTTCCGCGGCGTCGTTGCCGCGACCTATTTATGGTTCCAATTGTTAATGGTGATCGATTACCACATGATATTTACCCGTCTCATGTGTAATACATATCACTAAAGGAATCCATACGGAAAATAATGCAATGAAGAAATCGATTAAGGTCGAGGCAAAATTATCGTAAAATATGACTCGAATTCACGGTATGACAAGCGTGGCAAGAAGTAAATCAGGAGCAGGTGGTGCGTGAGGACAAGTTTTATGCTCATGCGTCGCGGTCGCAATAACACCGGAGGCGTGGATAATTTACAAAGTGCTCCAAGTCGTGCTACGGTTCTCTTTGATCGCGGTGACAAAAAGACACTAACGGTACCGCGGGAGGACGCGCGGTTGTCGCGGATTTTTTGTCATCATTCAAGTCAAGTGAGAAAACAATTAAATGCGGTTGATACTTTATTAAAAATTGAATATGGTGGTGTTTTGGGAGAGAATATTTGTAAAATTAAATACTAATTATATATTAGGTTCTTCTATGATGCTGAAACTAATAATTATACGAATGAATAATGAAGCTTTCATTCTATAATTAATCCAAGAGTTTAGCAAGCAAGTTGTTCTAAGTTAGAATCCTGAAAAGGAGCAATCAATTCAAGATCACAAAAACATACTATTTTGTATTAAGTAGTATTTATTTAGCTGATACGATTTAAATATGAAATTTCACATTAAAAATCACGTGGGGAATGATTACAATTTTGTAGATGAAGTGATAAATTTTTGGGCTCATCTTATAAAATACCTTTTTGCCTACTGGTTTTACGAAATGCGGTGTAGTAAAAATACTTTAAATAACTATAATCAATTTCAAAACCGGATTCACCTTGATAAAAACCGAAAATTCAACTGAGAGAAATATGGCCTTAAAGAATGCCGAAAGTGGTTTAAGACTTGACAATTTATTTGAGAGCAATATTGATAAATTATATTGCTCTCGTATAAATTGTCGAGTCTTTTTCAGTCTTAAACTGTCGAGTCCATATTTTAATTGTATCTAAAATACTACTTAATACAAAATGGTATGTTTTTGAGATCTTGAATTGATTACTCGTTTTCAGGATTTTAACTTCGAACAACTTGCTAGCTAAACTCTTGAATTAATTATAGAATGGAAGCTTTATCATTGTTCCTTTCTATAACTAATTCAACATCATAGAAGAACCTTATATATATTTTATTTAACATATTTTCTCTCCCAAAACACCACCATACCTATTTGTTGTTTGTTTTGTTTAATAATAATTCGGGTTTCATCCTCCAATCATCGAAGTTTTCGGCGTCTATTTGGATTTAAATCACGTATAATAAAGGTTTTATTAATGAAAATGATTTATTTTTATTACTTGATCATTTACATAACAAATGGATGAAATAGAATGTTTACTCCGATCCTGTAACTTCGTGAACAGATAAATCGACAGTAACATTGTCGGAATAACGTCTTCATTCAATAGTTACAGAAAATCTTGGAAAATATTCAAATGGTACGTGACTCACATATGCAACAAATAAATGCATTTGCATTATGTCAACACAACTATTACCTATGGCAAGTATCGAAATGGGAAGTCATAAATTAAATCGTCCGGTGGTATTTGATTATGGCAAGGTACGACAAAAAAAACGCTGAAAACTATGGTTTATATTTGGTTCCAGGTTAATGGCTGGCATATGTACGCTTTCATTTAACCGACTAAAGAAGAATACATTCTGATAAAAAACACTCTTCGAGTCTTAGAAAACTTCCATGATTGCTGAGGAATATGTTCCTCATCAATCATCGAAGTTTTCTATTGCTATTTGAATTTCAATCACATGTTATACAAGTTCAATGAATGAAAATAATTAATTTTTTGATACTTTACAATTTACATATGTGCAATTGCAATATTTACTTAGATCCTGTAACTTCATGAACCGATAAATCGATATTAATATTGTGTGAATGGTTACACATATTCGTCAATATCTTGATACTATTTTCTGTCCACAAAACTACAGAAAATCTTAGAAAATATAAAATGGTTTGCATTAAATTTGCATTATGTTAACAAAACTATAATGGCGAGTCTCAAAAAGGGAAGTAAATTTCATCGTTCGGTGGAATTTAACTATGGCAAGGTACAACAAAAAAAAACCTGATAACTATGGTATAACTGACATATCTCCGCCTTCATTCAACCGAAAGAACACTAACATTTTAAAAGTACAAACACGCAAAATGGAAAATAAATTTTGTTAAAAAAACATTCTTGTCAGTCTATCGTAGAGGTTTCGTCGCAACAAAATTATTAATTGTTTCCGAACTTATGTAGTTCAAGTCACGCCCCTATTCATATAGTTTAATGATTTACAGCAAAAGATATCGTATCTTCCAAACAAAACAGAAAAATAAGGCACTATCACTAAGCCGCGTGAACTTGAGCTGTTGTAATGGTGCAAAAATAGCGATAGAGAATCCAGTCGACTTGCTAAGCGGCTTGAACTCTAGATGAGGTTGAACAGGTAGGTCATGGTTATAGTACAAGATTAGTGTCTGCTTAAGTTTATTCATTTATATATGACTTCGTGTTTTTGAGGACATGTTAAGCTGTCGATTCCGGCCGTTATCATTGAATAATAGTAGTTAAGGCATTGCAGATGCTTATTAAGCAGCTTAAAAATCTCTGACACGTATAATTAATACAGATACAAATTAATAAAACGTGCAGTAATAGTAAGTAATAGTAGTCGAAGTTTTTATTCCCTCAGAGTTTTCTGAACTTGGAGTTGGAATGTGGTCCCATCGTCGCAAGGCCACGGCCTGAACGGCCTGTCTTTAGCGAATAAATTGCATCTCGATAAACTGGCTTGGGTGCAAGTATTCTGTGCACGCTAATAGCTGAATACGATTAGCAACTTACTTATTTACTAGAATAGCGTGCAGCACTGACATGACATTAGCATGTAGTAAAATTATTAGGATCTATTATAAACAGATCCGTCTTAATTGTTTTTGATTTTGTTTTATTTTCGTGGTCCATAAAACAAATTATAATAGAAATGTTCCAAAATATTTTTATGGGTTTATTTCCTAGTGTTACTTTAGACCGACAAAATGGAATGCCAAGTGTCGTTGTCCTAATAGAACTTAAAAATCAATCAATTAAAAAAAAATGAGGTGTATTAAAAAATCTAACTAGGTAATACAACTTCCCAACACATAGGTATGTTGTTATAATTGGAACGTGATCTTTATAATATAACTTGCACAAATATATCTCAACTTTTCGGGTAAATAGATTTTCTACACTTTATATTATTATTTATACGAGTTTATTTTTTTTGAAATATTACTTAACAAAAGCCTTAACTTTTATAGACTTACGCCTATTTTATATTATAAAAGTATAATTATATGTTTTTGATCGCTTGGTATGTGGTTTAAGAATGTGTCTGAATGATTGACGTAAAAACAAGAAGATAGGTAAATTCAAGCTGACGGTCGATGATTTTTACAAACAACATGATAGTTTTAGGATATAACGCAATATTTAAATATGATTTATTAATTAATCTGACTTGTTACTTTACAGATCATTAGGGCTGCAGCTTGCGTCATTTGAAACAAAGGAGAAGGCCGATTCTATATCGACATACCTGACTAATGCTGGTACGTAAAAGTTGACATTTCCGAAAAAATATGTTGACTAACATGAAAAATGTAAATTGACATGTCAATATTTTATTTCCAGGTTACAATAAGTACGACTTTTGGACATCCGGTAACAACTTAGGTACGGACATGTACCTGTGGATGAGCACTGGGCTTCCATTTAATGCAACGTTCAACTACATGCGACGACTACCCATTGACGCACCAGCCCAGCATGCCGACGACAGCATCGACCCTCTCGACGTGCCACAGGGTAGCACAGCTCCCCAGCGCACCGCCAGGCACGGGTACGTTGTTACAATTATATAAGATTGTAGTGGAGAAATATTTTACATTTAATTCTTCCTCAGTAAAATGACTAATTGTAGCTTAAAGTTTAAAGTGCTATTCCAATTTTATTAAATATATGAAAATTATGTTAAGTATGGTGCCTTAAAAAATAATCTGAACCTAAAGAATGAAAAATTTCTTGAAAACTATCGGTTACAAGTTTTTCCACGACACACTCTGCCGGTTGAGCTAACTTGTTTATAAATAGCATAGCGATAAAGGGCAATGCATTTTCAATCCCCTATACCGGTTTCACAATGCATATTGCATAAAAACTAGTCGGTATTCCAGAACGGAGCATGTGATGACGAATGGCTGCGTGTCGCTGAAGGCACCGACCTTCCACTGGGAGCCGCAGCACTGCGGCGAGATCAAGGACTTCATCTGCGAGCAGACACGCTGCTACTATTACAACTACGGCTCCATCCCCGTGTCCTCCGCGCAGGGGTAATGCCAGGTGAGATGCCAGCCGTCTCCGGAGGCCCGCTCCCCGACTAGCCGCGCGCTCTCCCCCATCTATATCTATACTCGGCACATGTCACGATTCCGCTTCACGATTTGTGTCAACTGTTATTGTGTATTCAAAGTGTCAAAAAGACGACACGATTAACTGTAATATAACCTTTGGGTCAATAAGTAGTTTACGTAATAGTCAATGTGCTAACATTTATTAGTCCGAGTGTAAACAACTTGGTCTATCGTAGCCCGGTCCACCTATATGTGTTCGTAGCGCGCGGGCCCGCGGGATAAGGCCTCTGCGCCAACCCAACCACCAAACAAGAGCCCTACACCCAGCAGACTATATTTGGCAACTACGATGTTAAAGTGTACAATTATTTCAAAATCGTTCACGATTGTCATAAAATAAAGAATTTCAAAATTGACGAATTCATTTGGTGGGTGGGTGAAGGGGGCTTTGCTTGGTATCTCTTGTTCAAGTGATACAATTTTAATGATTTGTGTTCTTATAACATTCTGCTTTAAATTACTAACAATTTTAATACACATTGTATTTTTAATATTATTGATAACTCACTCTCATATGGAAATGCCACAGTGAGTATTGTTAACATAAAAATATATCATACTTAAAAACTAAGGAGATTTTCTCATTTGGCAGAGTACATGGAAGTGATTTATTTATTAACGTAGAGTAACTAATAAATATACCTAATAATACCGTTTATTTATAATACACCATATCGTTTCATTAAACAGATATGATATAAAGTCTGTAGCGACTCTCTAACACGAGGGTCGGTATGTTCTGTGGACAGGAAGCCGCTGTCGATGACGACGACGACGACCGCCCACCCCTTGACTTCGTCGTCGCCGCCACCGCCACGCTCCGAACACCTGCCGACCCACTTCGCCCTCAACGACCTCATCGGAAAAATGCGCCCTACCTCCCTCGACGGCCTCCAGTCGCCGCATATTAAGAAGCTCGGAAACGTGCTGCAGTCCTCGCCACAAATCGATTCGCACTACTCCCGGGCGTCGGACGCGCACGCACACGAGCAGGAGCGGGAGGGCGTGACGCAGGGCCCGTACGATGACGACGAGGGCATGGCAGGCGACGACCCCGCTGCGTACCTGAGCCAAGAGGTGCACGACGCCCCTGACGACGCGCCCTCCACCGCCGAGCCGGACGCCACCGAGCATTCCGTCCACGCCAGCGGCATGCTGGCGCCCCCCGCCTACTAGAGTCCGGCCACGGCGCCAGGCGCATTAGATTTTTGTGACGATTAGGTATCGAGTCTACCAAAAGTATTATTTCAATTATTTGAGGCATTTATATGTATTTTTAGGTGTTTCACTTTAGAAGCTTGCGTGTTGAGGGTGCAATTATGCCTTGTCTTATCGGTATCGCGTTATGTAAATGAGATTTCTAATATCGTAATATTTCGAGCTTATAATGAACGATTATGGGGATTTGGAAGGTATAATATGGGGCACTAAGATAATTAAACTAGGTCGAAGGTGCTGGCGACTCGCTGATGCGCGACTTGCCTCCGTCTTCGTAATGTCAGATATCACAAAATCAGAATTCCACGTATAGGTACCTAGACTTCGCTAAGGTAAATAACGTAGACGCGACAGATCTCCGGTGTTTTGATAATAAACCGTAAAATGTATTAATTTAATTTAAGAAAATTTTGTGGATGTTGATTTTCTGGACATATCATTTGAAATAGTGGTAACATAAGATAGTGTTTATATATGTGACGTACCTAGTTAAGTATATTAAGTGGAAACTCAAGAATTTAAAGAATAGTGATGTAGCGGAGTTAATAAAGTTTATACTTTATAAGAATACATGTTTTATTTACCTGCGAATTACTAACACAAACTTCAAATACACGAAGAAAATTGTAGTAGCTATATGTAAAAAGGGCAATACATACCATCCATTGATGACTCCTTCCACATTGAGCATGGGCACGATCTTGAACACATATTTGGAGCGGAGTGCAGCGGCTGCAATGGAACTGCCGAGCACACAGGCGAGGGTGCCATCTATTACCCACGAAGCGTTGCTCTCCCCAGGATGGACGCGAGCCGTCAGGAATATTATCTGACGATCCTGTTGTAGAGCAAAATACAATTTACATACATTATAAGTCTAATATAATAAAAACATAAATATAAAAATATATTTGTTTGATATTCGATCACCGTACACCGTAGCCTAGTTGGTAGTGCTCCTGCCTACGAAGCTAGTGGTCCTGGGTTCGAATCCCGGTAAGTGCAAATATTTGTGTGATGAGCACGAATATTTGTTTCTGAGTCATGGATGTCTATGTATATAAGTATTTATCTATCTATATAAGTATGTAAATCGTCGCCTGGTACCCATAGTACAAGCTTTGCTTAGTTTGGGGCTAGAATGATCTGTGTGACCGAGATATTATTCATTCTAATTTGATACTATGTAATAATAATATCTAGGACATTATTCACACACGGTCATCCGATCGCACACTAAGCAGAGCTTGTGCTATGGAAACCAGATAACTGATATACTACATATACTACCTTTCTTTTGTAAATCCATACTTATGGAGTTAATTACACCCAAACTCAGCACAAACAGAGATGTTCATGCACACAAATATCTGTCCTTGGTGGGAATCGAACCCACGACCTGCGGCGTGCAAAGCAAGCATTTACCAACCACGCCACAGGCCCGTTAGTCTGTGACTTAATATGATATATACCTAACAGCTGACTTTACTGACTATAGATATTAACATATTGAAGCGATGCTCATTTCCATGACGCTAATAAGTGGTCACAGTATGATCATATTCAGTAGACAACTGGACTGTGAGTGAAGTGACTCTTCTAAGAATACAATAAACTGATTGAACGATTAATCTTATGGATCCCACATTCTACAGTAATATTCATTAGGATTCTTTTAGACTAGATTATTATAAAGATTATTGGTTATTACAATACCACAGGTAGCAGTGTTAGACAGTGAAGTTTATATTATAACATGTCATAATACACGGGTGTGCGTATTGGTCGCTTATAAACTTATTTCAAGCCTATTCTTAGTACACCTACGTTCGCTACTGAGAAAGCATAAAGCAGATATGAAGTAAGTATTTCACAATAGCCAATTGGGTCATTGGCAGCCATAATGGTAAAATAAAAGAAAAACCTAAATTTTTAGATTTTTTTTTTATTATGTATTGCCTTAGTAAGCAGACGAGCTAGCGGCCCACCTGATGGTAAGTGGTAACCGCTGCTCATGGACATTCGCAGTGCCAGGGGGCACAGCGATATTTTTCATTTAATAAGCTAGGTTACTTTATTGGTTACTTAAAAAAAAATAAAAAAAAATTGAATCCACGAAGAGCACCTACCAAAAATATTGATAGGTGCCTTTCGTGGACTAGGCTAGGTGCCATTCGCGCAGGTGCCATTCAGATGGGTGCCCTTCGTGGACTACCTCGAGCTTGTACTATGGAAACCAGATAACTGATATATTACATATACTACATCTTTTTTGTAAATATATACCTACTTATATAGATAATTACCCCCAGACTCAGGACATACAGGTGACGTTTTGTGAGTTTTTCCCGGGTGGGAATCGAACCCACGACCTGCGGCGTGAAAGGCAAGCATTTGCCAACTACATCAGATGGTCCGTCAAAATATTAATTTATGTTATTATAACATTTTACATTTAGGAATTAAATCAATGATTGTTTAAATTTATTATTATCCACTAATGAACACAGATCTATATGTATTTTGATGAGATATATAATAAACACGAGTCGATTTAATTGAATTTTACACGTTAAGCCGTTTTATCAATGAGGCTTTATCTTAAAAAAAAGAATTCATTTAGTTTTAAATTAAAATATATTAATTGATTTTTGTTAACTTGGCTATCTATTTATCATTGGGACTCTAGAATCAAATAATTTACAAACACTAACCTCAAACAGACTCAGAAAAACTATATTAAGGTCATACGAATAGTTGTCCTGTGCGGAATTGAACCTGAAACACGAGTGCCCCTAGGTCAGCAAGGCTGCTGTCATTGAGCCACTCGTGCAGTAATTTAATTTTATCTTGAATTAGTATATACACTATCATTTTTTGTACTATTTATTCAAAAAACCAGATAGTTTCTTTTGAATAGATCCTAAATGTATGCAAATTGAGCCACTTACTGATAGAGTTGTTTATTATTAGACTCTAAATATATATGCTACTTAGCAAACTTACCTAATCAAGTACAAAGTAAAATATACAGTAACAGTAATGCCGTCACATCTTTATTAGAACCGATGTATTTATAACCTGACGCAGGAATGCTGTACACTAACCATCGACAAGAAATCTCTTGCATAACTTTAAAAGCTAAGGAACATTTAATTAAGTAATATATTCTTGTTAGTTATATTTAAAGTGTAGAATCTCAACAAAAAAACGGCGGATCGCAAGTAAACCCATACATTGGTTAGTTAGAACCGTAAAGTGCGTGAGGATTCTAACACTTATAAGGAATGAGCTACATTCTATCGAGAAAAGTACCTATTATGAGACTTACCGCGATGGGATTAGTAGGCGAGTCTTCAGCGGAGACCGTTAGCAACGGGACCTCGTTGTTGTTGAGCGAATAACAGAGTGGCTCCGCGCGAAAGTAGGAGCCCGGGGGCATCTGCATGCTCCATTGCCAGATACGGCTCTATGCAACAAGAAATGCAAAGGATATTTTATGATATACTGATTTATGATCATTATTTTGAAGACACACAGTTTCACTGCATTAGAATAAAAAAGATTAACAAACCAATAAAGTATTTTATTATAAAACATGATAAGAAAGTACCGCGCTCATAGCTAGTTGCAATCACCGCTTCCTAAATGATCGGTGAGGTTAAGCTTATGGACACGTGGTCAGTCCATAGGTAGGTGACCACCAAAATGGTTTAATTTCTCCTGGTGGCAGTAATGCACTACCAGGGGCCTACTGGGCGGCTTAAACAACTTTAGACACTAGTGCCTTTATTTAAAAACGAAGTCTAAAGTTAAACTGCAGTTGATCCTCGGTTAAGCGAAAACCATCCAATGAGATTGCTTGATCCATAGTTCAACCGCAGTTTAACTTTAGACTTCGTTTTTAAATAAGGGTGTAGGTAACCAATACTTAGACGGTAAGAAAGAAAGCACGATCAGCCGAAGAAAATAACTGTAATCGCTCCTTATTAACTGAGGACTTAAATACAAGTACGTCAGAAGGCAACGAGTTCAATTTCCACATACTAGTTTTTATTTATTCTAAATTGTGTCAGGAGTTTCTGGCAGTTTGGTTATATTAACGTTAATGTTATAATTGAACGAATGTAATGACGTCCATTGTCTAAAAAAAATCATAACATCCTATGAGGTGTTTTGGTATCGACAGGCTGTATTGACAGGGACTGTAGAATCATTTCTCTATTAATAATAATAATAATGATTTATTGTGTGAACTTACAACAATGGATTACATTACATAATGGATAACGATGATAGCCGCACAGTATTAAGTATTCAATCGCAAATAATGAGGGCTTCAATCACAATTAAAGTTCGAGAATTAACAAAATGTAAAAAAAACTTGCGGGGCAGTCTTTGAGGACTGCCGATAGAAGTGAAAACTATTTTTTCATTTCTCATACTCGGAAAGTAGTTTTTATTTGATCCTAAAAGCGAGTGGAAGATGCTACTTCTCACAATTGGGCGGTAAAGACTCATAGTAATTGCTTCCCACCCTATGGTGGGAATAACATTTAAAAATAGAACTAAATTTGGTTAAGCAGTCGGCTATAAAAACTCTAAAATAAAAAAAAAAGGTGCACACAGTTGTCAGCTCAAAAAAATAACAACATAAATTGTTCAATGAAACCAAAACGAACATAAAGTAGGTATAAATTCGGTAATCTGTAGATTATAAAATATGTTCCTGGCAGTGTCAGGTTGACTGGCATTGAATTAGTATTGTATTGAACCGCAGTTTAAGTTAGGGTAAGTTCAATCGTCCTGATTAAGATTATTCTATAAAAGTAGACTTGGTTGTCATTGGGAATGAGGTAGATGAGTGTTAACTCCCGTGTCTCAGTGACCACATAAACCGTAGGTACCTGCGTCTGTAGTGTCGGATTGAGCACGGAAGCACGAAGCGGGGCTAGGAGTATTACTACTACATAAATAATGCATACATCCAGCAAGCATTTACTTAAACCTCAGTGCCCATGTCTGTCTAACTTTGGACTGTCAAAGTGATAGGCTTGCGCACTGAGGGTTTCGCGGATTCATGAAGGCCCTGACTTCATCGCGCAGCCATCTCGCTCAGTTACTTTTGACATTTCGACCTAACGCATGCCAGAACTTTACATCACTTGTGTAGTGGAAGGGAAGATATTTAAAATTAGTCCGGCCAATTCTCCACTTTGGCTTCATTCAAACGTCGAGACTCTCAACTTTGAGACGATCGAGAACAGAAGATGGTCACAAATTTCAACAAAGCTTAATAGTTTTAGTGCCTGAACTTACCATCATCATAGAATAAGTGAAGGGGTAGTGATAGGCGAGGTAGACGACGTCATTGGAGTGGGGAAAGTCAATGTTGAAGGTGACCGTCAAGTAGCACTTGGTGTGACTCTTCTGATTCGCGTAGTGGTAGCTGTTGCGGTAGTAGCATATGTCGGAGCCCGCTCTTACCCAACCTGGAAACAAAATATGAATTCAAGGTTATTTGTTACAAAATAGAAATATTGGTATTGAGTTTACCAATAAATGAGCTGTATTGGAATGTGGATTCGAATTTTGCAAATATATTGGTAATTATTAAGCTCAATTCATTTACTTCCGAGCTCAACAATCTAAGCAGTTTATCTTTATCAATAAATGAGCAATATCTGATTAAGTATACAAATACGAAGAATATAATATTTATTGTATATATTCAAGTTTAAAAACTGCACTACGTTGTTTTTATTATTATATTAATAAATGCTTTTTCATATTTTTCATTCTATATTCGAAAATGACGACTTGGTTCGCCTTTAAGCGCACCCAAAGGTGGTGTTTTCTATAAGGAAATTTTAGCGGGCACTAATGAGTTTTTAATCCTCTTTTTAAGTGCGCCGCAATTATCTTTGCCAAGCACTTTTTAAATTAGGAACATTCTTTGAATAAAGACTGGCTGGCACGAAAGTCTAATGTCGCGCCGCCCCGCGCCGCGCGCCGGCTGAATAATAAAAAAATTATTCAAATTATAAACGCGAAAACTATACAGCGCAAATTTTCGTATATTTTCACGGATTGATAGAAATTAATGGCTTTGTTTAGAAAAATGTCATTCTTCAAATGACAGTCGTAGTATAGAAATAACTCCTGAAAGTATTAGAACCGATGCAAAAATGTGATGGATAATCTATTACCTGCATAATCACGTGAGAAATTATACGTTTTTAGCTGTTTTATAATTAGATATTATTTAATTTAAATTTAGTTGTTATATATGTTTTATTGAATACACTAAAATATGAGGCACCTTTTATTTTCTCATAGAGGGTAATGAAAAGTAGTGTATCACTAGGGTGAAAAATATTTTTTTGGCTGGGGCTACTTTGAATCCCTGGCTACATTCAGGATTCTCATAAAAAATCTGGATTAAAAAAGTATACTCGCAGTAAAAATATTATTTTGCTCCCTTATGATACAATCTACTATTCTTTCTTACTTACTACAAACATGAAAAAGCTTACCTTACTAGAAAATACTTCTTGTAAGTTAATTCCTAATGCTATTTAATGGGCGTAAAGCTTTAGCTTGCTATTGTTTGTTAGTAAGTCAAATGATTCCGAATAATGCTATAACCCCAGTAGGTACAAACGCCAGCACATCCAGCTACCCCAATATGTCAAAATTATTTTAAAGATTTTCAACTTTATCACATAAGCCTACTTTAAGGTTTAAGCTTCTACTTTCTATTGGGGAAATTTGACAGATTGGGGTAGCGTGAACAACAATACATGGGAACAACATACATCCCTTAATACAAACGCAGGTTTACCTGGTCTGCCCAAAACGGCTTCTTTCACCGAGTACATGACAGGTTTCATACCGAAGTTGAACTGGCTATCAGACTTCTCGCAGTTGACGATGTTGAAAATGTACGGTCTTCCGTGTTGCATGTTGCGCACTTCGAAGTAAAACCATTGGTGTCGCTTCGTCGAGTTCACGTCCGGCATCAGGATCAGCTCATATTCTCTTGGACCTACCTGCATATACACGTATTAAAGCGTCGTTGTTAGTATCTAACTGAAGTATCTAGACAGTAAATAGTTCCCATTATCGTGGTCGAACGCACCCATGCAGATTAAAAACTGGTATGTCTCTATATTTTATTTACCACATTACATACATACAGGATCTAGAGGAAATTACTATTATATATTATTAATTGATAATATACACCTCTCAGTGAGTAAATTTCTTATCAAATTCTGTTCCGGAGCCAGGGTTTTTTGCTCACATGTATGACTGTAACTAATTTCCATGTCGACTTCTCTCACTCTCTCACAAATTACTTTCGATGGAATAACTCAGTAGGGAATTAGTCTGTGCCATGCCATCGCAAAAAAGGATAGGCAAGAACAAATCACATTCACCGCACATCACTCTAGCGAGAGAAAACCAGTAAGTGGAAAATGTACACTTCTCTCATCCCATCAGATTACGAACGCCCTGTGGGGCATTCTATAGAAAACGTCTTAATAGAATAAGATCATAAGTTCGCAAGTGAAGCAACCATCTCCTTAGATTGAATATCATTGGTAGTAAAGAGAGCTAGTACTACTAAGCTGCAAGATCATTTTCAGTCAATAAACCGTGACTTTGCTTGTCATCAAGCCCTAAGGGTCTGATGTAGGTAACTACTATAGCCACAGCAGTGCCAAATATTAATCCCGACAAATTATAAATAAGTTGAGAATAGTAATATCCTGTGATATTATTTACACACGGCCATCTGATCCCAAACTAAGCAGAGCTTGTATTATGGAAACCAGATTACTGATATACTACTTTTCTTTTGTAAATACATACTTATATAGATAATTACACCCGGACAAACAGACAGGGTGGAAATCGAACCCACGACCTCCGGGGTGAAAAGCAAGCATTTGCCAATCACGCCAACAGGCTCGTCATTAGAGTTCATCAATAATTCCCATATAACAGAAAACAGTATGCAGTAAAACTCATATATGATATGGGTTTCCATACCTTGATATGATATGGGTATCTATGCATTGCATATTGTTTGTAGGAGTACTGCTACAGTACTCCTGCAAACAAAAGGCAAGGCTATTCATTTTACACTTAGTAACGGACCGATTGCTTATATATTGCCAAGTAATATGCTTGTTTAAATAGCTATTTTACGACTAAAGACTTTTGGTTACTACTTTTTCCCATCGCTATAAAAAAATAAAACGGAATCGTTATTTTATATCTCCAGGTCACTAATCAAGAATATGGGCCGCTACTGGTAAGTGGTAACCAACGCTTATGGAATTTTAGGACAACTGATAATAAAACCTTATTTACCTGAATTACTTTTCTCAAGTTTCCGGACTCGAACCTGGATTCAAAGCTGAGTCTAGAAGAGAAACTGTTGATTTTCGTGATCTCTTGCTCATCGCTATTAGTAAGGAACATGCAATCCGCCCCGAAGTTTTCCGAACATCTAGAATTAAGTTTTTTTTGTCATTATTAATGATTGTACTATCGTATTGTCAGTGAGGTGAGCATGGCCTAGAGCTTATCATCTCCTACTTCCTTAAGCTTAAAGCAATAGTTAACTTTCTTAAGGCCCATCTTTTTTACATTCCTCGCATGGTTCAGCTTAGTAGCTTGCAGGTTCCTAATGATTATATGATCGGTACCTATGTATATGGAAAATATCCCGATTACAACACTGCTATATAGGGTTTACTTTCCTTAGTACAAAATTGCGTAAAAGTTCCAAGAAAATAATAATAAACAAAGTAGCCGTTTGGGAGAAATTCAACGCATTTTCTACATGGGCAACTATTATAATAATAAACAAAGCAGCCGTTTGGGAGAAATTCAACGCATTTTCTACATGGGCAACTATTATAATAATAAACAAAGCAGCCGTTTGGGAGAAATTCAACGCATTTTCTACATAGCAACTATTATAATAATAAACAAAGCAGCCGTTTGGGAGAAATTCAACGCATTTTTTACATGGGCAACTATTATATCTAAAGTTATTGTATGTTCTGGTCATTGTCACTTATGGACAACAACCAAACAAAACATGAAATAGTTAGGCATAGTTGGCGATGTCGGAAATACGTCTGATTTCTCGTAAACAGCTTTAAATATATGCCGCAAAATCGGTTTAACTACTTCTGGCTTCCAAGAAAAGTAGTTTTGTAAATTATCAGCCAAACCTCGCTTTGTGGCTCTTGTACATTACTAAGAATATTTGAGCTGAGTTGCCCCTTTCTTAATGACAACTTAGCACAAACATGGCCATAAAATATAGTCAAGTAAAAATTATTTCCTACGACTTGGTAAATAAATCCAGGAACTTTAAGTATTTCCAGTAGTATCTGTGATTGATCACGCTACCGTGCAACCAATGAGGTACGCAATGTGCAATTTCTATGAACAAATGGGTACCTTTTCTGCAACTGAGGGTCTGTATTGGTGGCCGTACTGCATAACTGATCCAAATCGTATACCGTATCGTTCATGTAAGCTTCTGGGTTGATAGCTCTATCAACACAAGATAACAGTTTCATTCTGAAAAAGATATTGTTAATAATATAAAAAAACTTGCTACCATTGTCTCCATTATAGATAACACTGTAAACAATAGGCGAGGTTTATACTTAGATGGGTGACTGCCAAATGCCATATTAATCCTGAATGTGAGTAAGATCAACAGTGCTCATAGGGGAAGGGGGATGAATCGGCACCACGTAACTATGTATGTATGCCTGCCCACGTAAGTATGCCTTTATGCAGTACTAGCTATGCCCCGCGGTTTCATGATTTCGTGTTTCTTGTCTTTATTACTAAAAAAGTTTAATCAAAATCCGTTCCGTAGTTTTGCGTGGAAGAGTATCAAACATTCACACATCCATACTCACAAACTTTCGCATTTATAATGTGAGTAAGATACATTGCCTACTTGGTAGTATAAAAAAATTGATTTGTTATCAATTTGATATGCTCATTCAGATGTGAACTGTCCACAATTATCTCGATGATCATTTCAGATCGATGATACCGTCTCAGTTTCCAATTTGGGTAGATTAGAATTTCCTGTACTTTTATGGCTCACATCATTTAATTTTCTTTTATAAAAAAGGAAGGCAAACATTCAAGCAAGCCTTATGATACCTGATCGTAAATTACCACCGCCGCCAATGCACACTCGGAACACAAGAGGGACCGCAAGTGGATTGCTGGCCTTAAAGAAAAGTATAGGATTGCTTATTGATGGTTGGCATGTCTCATAGGGTCAGAAATACCTCGGCAGTTAGATAATTGATTCCACAGAGCCGTAGTGCGCGGTAAAAGTTTCTTGAGAAACACACAGAGGAAGACGACCATTCATCCTTGTGATATGGATTAAATTATTAAAGAAGGGACAGGCAAGACAAACACCGCATACGGATCCTGAATAGCATTGTAATCCAGCTGTCATTATGGCAATTTCAATATTTGATACTGACCTACAAGCACTCCGTTCCATTTTGTTTAACGGTTCAGGGTGATTCCGACTCTGGCCACCCATCATGTCGGGGTATGCCACCTTGACGAACGGAATGACACTCCTTACTCGGGAAGATATGACGGAGTATACGGAAGCAAAACTACAGTGTTTAGATATGTCTTTGTGGATCTTCAGCGAAGAGCACGATGATGTAGCTGAAATATTAATATTATTGTTATTTAAAAAATTAATGTCCTCCTTGCCGAATTCCAGCTACGGCGGCCACTCTTAATAGAGATTAGCCACCTGCGCGGGACATATTATAGTGCCCAAGTGTGTCCGTAAAGACAGGAGCACTTTCTATTCCACCACTCTCATGATCCGATGGGACGCCGAGCGACACGGCCGGAAAGAGGTCAAGAATTTTTTCTTTTTACAGAAAAACCAGTTTTCCTAAATCACTTTTGGCCCGACTCGGGATTTGAACCCAGGACCTCGTTCTCTTTGGATGAACACGCTACCGCTAGACCAATACGATATTGTTTTAATAACATGTATCTTATTAATGGATTAAAATATGAAATGTATTTTCAGTAGCTCTTGATTCAATCGTAATATTATAGTTGAAAGGACTGATACAAACCTGGGAATAACCTAAGAAACAGAAATAATTGTAAAATCATTACATATCGGGTAATTTTAATACATTTACACACCAACCCGGTGGTGAGCGCAAAATGCTCTCAACCAGTCGTTTGTTAATTTAAATGACAGACGCATAAGGGCACTCTTAGGAGGTTGAGATTTCGAGCATGAGGTTGAGATTTCTAGCATGAAACTATAGTACATGCTAGAAATCTCAACCTGTTTTGGAATCAAGGTGTGTCAGTCGTAGTAGGCTAACGTGTTCCACGCGCGCTAGCACCGTTCTCTAGCTATCTAGATGAAAAGGTTTTTACCGAGGGCGTGGTTTAATACACATATATTTTGCCTTTTCTATAAACACATCTTTGTTTTAAATTATCTAACTTTTATAGAAAAAAGTACAACTACTTAAATTAGCGGTGTTATTTCCGGCCTGGATAAAACCATCCCGTGGGTGTCTTAATAGGCTACTAACGGATACACCAGGTAGTCGGGCAGCACCAGCAGTAGGTGGCTCCACCTGTGTACTAGCTACCACCTAATTGCAGTCGCCAACTCACATACCAAGTGCGGTGACTACGGAAAACCCTTCCAAATGGCAACGTTATAGAACCCTTTGGGGGAAGCCTATGTCCACGATATCAGGTTGATGGTATTATGTAACTTAAATCTATTTTACATTTTATTTAAAAACTAAAGGTAATTCATATACTTACGAGAACTCTCATGAATTTTATTATTTTGTGAGAATGACTGCGATGGGCCCAATATGTTGTCAAAATCCGTATTGCCTAATACAGCAGTAAGTGATAGGCTCAATGAGGTTGTGGCATTTCTATTAGCACTAGATTGTGGATACATAAACTCTTCCATGATAGAGCCTCGGGAATTAGAACGGCTTCTCACAAGTCTTATTTGTTTATTGTACGACCCGAATTCTTTAAAATAAATAAAATATCTGAAAAATAAAATGTTATGTTAATTGCGAAAGACTTTCGACTTGTGTCAGTTTAGTTGATAAACCGATCAAAAAGAGGAACTGGGTGGAAATTTCAACATGGTCCAAAAGTGTTATTTTAGATTTTTCTGACAAGAAAAGCATCCAGTAGCATCTCGGAATCAGTATACTGGCAGTGTTCCATTCCTTTGCATCGGGGAACATAAAAAAAAGAAATACTTCATACAATATATTCTCCGTAGTTGGTTGGGCTCCGTCAATATTGGTCACCGTAGTGGACATTTGGCCAGAAGCACTTGGGAAGGATCTTTCTTTTTTAGATACACTTATTTGGTACTTACACATCGTCGTCAAATTAGAGTAAGAATTAAATAATTTGAACGGTATGTGATGCTGTTACGTTCCATATTAACATAGGACTATAGTGTTTTCTTACAGTATTTTCTGTTCCTGTGTTCCAGTGCTATATAATCAATACGTGTAAATTAAATGAAACAATATACTGTGCGAGAGATAAGATAGACTTCTGGCAAAATGATGGCATGACTCATTTTTTTAAAATATAATTATTGACAACTGTGATGTTCCCAATATCCTACGATTGCCATTTTTTACTTCATAACAATCTAGGTGATGAACTGGAAATGGAACAATGAAATCCTAAAAATATTAATCAAGGAAGAAATATGTTCTGAAGTCTGATCTCAAATTTAATTACACTGTCCATTGAACCTTTATAAAATAAAAAATTGTAAAATAAAATTGCTAGATTTATTTAAAATGGACGTACTTTTTTAAGTCTTCTATATCTCTCTCATTTGGATTAATCCATAGTGAAGTTTGGAAGCTATCTCCGCTTTTGATGAGGGGTACAGACTTATCTACTTCCTCATTGCTTTCATTTTTGAGTTCATTTTCATCAAGGTCGTAGTCTGGGAACTCATCGATACCTTCCAGGTCGATATCAGGGCCATCATCGTCGAGATCTGAGTTGACTGTTTTTGTATCTGAATTAGCCCCATCTTCATCATCATCATGACATGGCCATGAAGCATTTGTTCCTATAAAGTTAAGTATAAAATTTCATTCCATTGTATATGGGCTTGATTTTTCCCATTGGAATACTTATGGAATGCAAGTTGTTTTGTTAAAAGATAGTTAGAACGCTATTTTGTAGTGTTGCCTGATGGTAAGCACAGACAGACACATGTTATATCAGGTTTTATCCAGTAATAGCATGCTACGCAAATTTAATGAGTTCTACAGTTAAATGAAAAATTACTTGTCACTAGTCAAAATTGGGGGTAGCACCCAACCAGGCGATCTCACAATTCCCAACAGTACGTGTATTGCATTTTGTTATGTGAATTAAAAACCATACATCTCAGGAAATGGCAAGAAAGCTTCTATTAAGTGTTCATACAGGGAGAATTATGATATTAAATCATAATAAAAGTGTATTCTAAATGATCCTCGTGGACTGAATAGCAATAAAGTGATTGTTGTAGCAGTTTCATATATACCTTTCAGAATAGGATTGAGATTGAATGAAGCTGGACTGGAGCTTGGAACTGGCAGGGCTTGGTGCTTCAAGCACAAGGTTATTACGGAACAAACTCTTGCCAAAAGCCCATCAAACTCTGGCTCGTCAGGACATTGCGAGCAAAATCTGTGTAGTATCTGCACCTGTTTCTTTGTACACAGAGATCTTCGTCCCGCTTCTGAAAATTGTATAAAGAATATTAGTAACGTTAAATATTATTTTTGAAATTCAGTCTATTCTGGTTTTGTTATTATAACTTCTACGGAAAGGTCAATTATTGCCCATGTCAAGTTATGATAATTCGTAACATTAAACAAATTGAAATGTTACACATTTATGTAAGGGGAGTCATTAAATAATAGTAACGAGTCATTGCTTTGCATAAGGTATGGTTCTAGTTACGAATTGGTACCACCTATTAAATAATAAAGTGATAGGGCGTTTATAAGTTTTGTTTTAAAAAGCCTAAAAATATCTGCTTTTACATGACGATAATTCTTATGATGCCGCTGTTATTTAAAGAGCGAGAGCGAGTTTAGGGGCCACCCAAAAGTATATGATGTAAACGGAGAAGCGAGATCCTTCCTTGTAATCTTTTGCAAATTAGGAATGGTTCCTGTCAAGTGTTCTTTACTAAAACAATTATAACTTTACATTTGTGTCGATTTTGAATAATCAGAATATGGCAGCTTTATTACATAATGAACTTTTATAAGGCCAGTTCTGTAAAACAATTGGTATCTTCATTATGACGTTAATATAATAAAAGAACATTGTATCTACCAATGAGTGGCGTTGGTACATTATATCTTTTTGCTAGATTATGTTCTGTATATTTTTGTCAGACTCATGCGAAGATTGAGGCTCTTAAGTATTCTAAACTTATTATCAGATAAGATAAGTTAACATTTTATAAGTTATACCTATAAATATTTTACATTTTATTTCGGCTTTATATTAAGGTCCCAAGCCAGAAATTGATTCCTAATGCAATTGAATGGCCCAGTTCAGCTATAGGTTTTTTTAACACAAAGACCGCACTAGGGAATTGAATCCCTGTGTCGCGGGGTACTTTATAAACATATAATAGACGGACATAAATTACATCCAGACTCAGAACAACTATTTATGGGTCACACAAGTAGTTTGATTTAGTGAACAATACTTATCAGGAGTTACTAAAATCCGGAATAGATAACATTAAAAATCTGTTGCGGTGCTTCAGTTTAGAATTGGCTTACGCATAGAATGAGGCTGCTGTCTCATCTAAGTTACTGTAGTAACAAGTTGTTTAAGTGTTTACAGCAACCGACAACCTATTACAGTCTTTGACATTACTGATAGCATGAGCTCTGTTTTAGCTAGTCAGCTGTCCCTAATAAAAACAAAGCTCTTACAAGGGGGTTAAAGAAAATATTAAGTGCCTAATTTAAGATCAGTAGTTAACATTTCTGAGAAGATTTGCTTAGGTACTAATTGAATTAGACCCTAATATTTTTCATTAATAACCAATTTCTTGTATCTGAAAATAGAATTTTAATTCACATTGTTCGTATACGTACTAATGTTGCAAAGGTGCTGCAGAGTCTGTAGAATGTGTGCACATATCTTGAGTCTCATGCGTCCCTCGTATCGGTCCCATCGGTCGAACACCCTGAGAAGCACGTTACACAGCCCTGTCTTCACGATCTGCATGCAGCACACCTCTGTGTGAGTTACGCACGTGTGACTCAAGTGACATACACATGACGCATTGGACATGCAAATAGATTTGAAACAAAGTGAAACATAAATTTCATTAGCGACAAACGAAGTTTGTTGGTAAAGGTTGTGTTGCGTGTGGGAGCGTAACGTGATGACATTGAATTGCGGTATAATCTGACTGTGACAAATTGTTGTGTAGGTTCCTATCCTCCAGTCAAAATAAATTCATTTATATGGACAAGGTTGCTTTAATTGCGCTATAATTGATCATTTGAACTATGACATACAGAAACGTTAATGTCATATTAGCACAATAACCCTGATTTGTCATTTAAGTATCTTTCATGAGTAATAACTCATTAGGAATTTTTTTTTATAGTTTTCATAAAAGGTAAGTAGAACATTGAGATATAAAGTACTACGTAGTACATAATATCGCAATAGAGTATAATGGAAATTTACAAAACGTACAAATTGAGATTCATGCACTTGTTCTGATAAATAAAACAATGAATTCATATATTTTGTCCACAAAGAAATAATCACAATTTATTCTGGTTTCCCAAAAATGACACAACTGTCAACAAATAATAAAAAAACAAAACAAAGTCTACATAAAGCAATCTCAAAACTCATTTTGACTAGACTATTTGTAGTTGTGTGGAATGTTTAGTTCATAAATAAAAAAAAATATTAAGTACATCATACGCAAAAGTATATGATTTTGTCCACTTAACTATTTTTACTGAAATAGTCGATGGCATCAAGGCAAAGCCGCAACCTTGCCGTGGGGATGAATCCAAGACTCACTAAGATACGTTCATAAGTTGTAATTACTCCATCACGGATTAATATCGAAGTGGTGATAGCTGAAAGAAAAATAAAAATACTATCGTATTAGCTTTCCTGGGCTTCTAACCAACCGTAGGATCAAAATCAGACTGTCTTTGCCCCCAGAGTTTAATTTATCTCTTTGCTAAGTTTCACCACGGTCGATTCAGCGGTTTAGGCAAGGAAAGGACTCTGATAGACGGACATATTACTTTCACATGTATTATAAATATAAATTTGGACTGGTATTTATAATGTCACGGTTGTACTCACGTATTAATGGATTAAAATATAAATGATATGTGATTATTATTTTAAATAAAAATCATATGTATGATTTTTATTTAAAATATATAAAATCATATAAAAATTTTGTACACCAATCGATTTAAAGAAATTTTTGTCGGCACAATTTTTTTAGTAGCAACAAAGTACACACAGACTCAGAATAACTACTTATGGGTCACACAAATAGCTATCCTATTCGAGTATCAAACCCGGGACACGAAGTGGTCAGCCCACACGTGTAGTCAATCCGAAAGCATTGTCTATTAAATAAAAAATATAAACACAATCAGTTGACAATCCGTAAAGAAACCGCGTTATCATCATCACCACCATCATATCAGCCGAAATGCCAATTGTCGGTCTTGCGTTACACGCATCCTGCGGCTTTCAGCGACCCCACTTCGTGTTATACAATAAATAAAAGATTCAGTTGAATTGATAGTTTAATAATATCTACTATTTAGCACTTTTTGCTTCAATTTTGTGTGCTGGCATTGTCCTAAATTGATTTTCTTAGAACAGACTAATTCGAAAACGTTATCGACACACTTAAAACCATAGGTATTTATTAAATGGGATTAATTTTCTGGTACTTTTTTAAGTATTGAATGGCAATGTGTAGCGATGTTCGTTTGCGTAGCTAGTATAAAAATGCGTAAACTACTGGTTATTGGTATTGGTCGGTCGTGAGTGTCGTGTGATATGCCAGAAAAATTAATACAAACTAGTATGTGATCTCATCATATGCATGCTGAACAAAGGACTCCCCCAATGATCTCCACAATAGCCGGTCTTGCGCTGCTCGCATCCAGCGGCTTCCCGCGACCTTTGCAAGATCGTCGGTCCCCCTTGTAGGGGGCCTGCTCACGCTGCGTCTTCCGGTTCGTGGTCACCCCTCGAGAACCTTTCTTGCCCCATCAGCCGTCGGTTCTACGAGCTATGTGCCCTGTATGTGATCTATTTAGGAATAAAACTTATACTCACGATTTTTTGCTAGCTGTTTCATAATAACAAGCATTGGGAAAATCAGTTTGTTGTCTGTGAAGTGCCCTTTTAATATAAGGTGCATGGTTCTGACGCAGCCCAGCATTCTCACTTTCATTGCAAATTTTGGATCTAAAAATAATAATTGCATACACGTATAGATACAACAATAGTATTCATAGAATAACTGTAACTACGGTGGTAAATTGCAACAGTATATTTTACCACACAAATGTGAACTCCAAGAGTAACACTCTTTATTCTTCTTCCAAACGACGAAGATGACACGACTAGAGAGAAACCTAGAACCGATGGCTTTAACTTTTGCTACTAATTGTAATTTTTCTTGGCATAAAAATTGCAATAAGACTTTGGCCCGACCCGCGATTCGTTATCTAGGATTGCATCAAATTATGTATATAGTTAATACTTTCATTGCACAGGTTTTTTTTTACGTGTTGGAAACCTTTTATAGGTCCCCGTAGTTGGGGAGACTGCGGGGTATGGGGAATCCCCATGGGTTACTAAAACCACCACGGTAGTCCAGCCTCTTGGTGCTGTGGGTGATCTCTCCGGGAACTCGAGACGATCTTCATCCGGAACCACCATCATTTCACCTATGCATCTTAAAGAAGCTTCCCCCAGGAGCAAAGATGTTGATGCCCCCCGATGCACTCCTTGTGCGTAGACAAGACTTATGCGTGACCAACCAGAGTCCACAGTCCAACCGCCCGTGATCCCAGGGGCGGCGCCTCACTGGCAGCTAGTATGCCACCTTTCATGAGCCGTTTTGAGTCTCTTTATTGAACAGGCTACCGCTAGATAACCGAGACGGTTAAGATAGATATATGTTGTACAAATCAACTATAATTAAATTAACGCCATTAAATCAATTTGATGAAACGTTTAATTAAATTGTAACCTCGAGAACATAGAGGCGCAAGTATCCAGATAAGATCTTGAAGTATAAGTTCTGCGCTTGCCTGTCGTTCTCTCTTGTCGTGCATAGTAGCCATCAGTTTGCGAATTATTGCTTGTGTTCCCTTCATACTTATAAAGTCTTGTGCACATTGGTGTCGGGCCAAGTTGTTTGCTGGAAAGAAGGGCGAGTTTTAAAGTTGCTATATACCTTTTGAAGCGAGCGACGCGAGTACCCAGACGAGGTCCTGCATCATGAGCTCGGTAGCGACGTTACCATCCCGTTTGCAGTGCGTGGCTATCAACGTTCGGATCACCACTTGCGTGCCATTCATCGATATGAAGTGTTGTGAACACTGCTGCCTGGCGAGGTTGTTCACTGGAATTGTCGACGTCGACTTTCAGTGATCCCGTATTTACAAAGCGGATAGTTAGTTTTACAAAATCGTAGTTGTTAATAGTTTAGATCTCAATTAGTATTAAAACTTTAGTGACATTTACAGTGACTGTCTATTATGTATTTATTATAATAATAGTTATGCTTATTTACATAATAAATCAAAGCAATGTCGTAGTTACTGTTAATTTGATTGAACGTAGCAATGCAGTGACATGACAATTGAATTGACAATAGCTCCTACAAGACCTTGTTTAATCTGGTCCAATGTCGTCTAAGTGAGCTCTTCTTAAATGTCAGCTGGTAGCCAAATAGTACCGAGTAGAAAGGTGCCTATTCAGTTAAGTTATAATTTAAATGTCAGTGTTGCTTCATATTAATACAGGTGTTGTTTTTGATATCAATTCGGCAAATGTGCAATTAAATTTTTGCTTAATACATTAGTAGTGATATCAAACTTACCTGGTTATGATTAAATAGATTAATATGCATATCGGCATTTAAAGCATTAAGCGTATGACAAGTGAATTCTCATTAAATTGTAATACCAAAAGAAATACTATTTAAATAAATATGAAATGTTTTAAATTGGACAGTGTTTCTGATATGCCTGTAAGATTTCTGAGTTATATATTGATTTAAGTGTTAAGAATAAGTAACTGAAGGATTAAAAGATATATTTTAGGAATCAGATCACTCATGTAAAATATATATTAGCATAGGTTCTAATAATAAACTATAAAGAACTAGATTATTATATGTGTGTTTGAATTCAAATAAATATAAAAGTTAGTATTTTATTTTGATATTACGAATATTTGAAATTGTAATTGGAGCCTGGATTGTTTGCAACCTAGTACAGCCTTATACTATACATGCAGTGCTATAATATTTACAATTTGTTGTTTAGTAAGGTTCAGCTTGATTGACATGTTCCAACATGTCAGTAAGCGGCACACGAACATACCCTTTTTAACAGCGGGTACTTTATTTTCTTTGCCGGCTTTTTTAGTTTCTTTCTTCTTGGTCCCTGGTGCCTCAGTTGGAACTGATTTATTACACACACATTTTAATTCACAGAAATATTTTATTAGAGATACTTAGAAGCAAATGTAACTCCGTACCTAAAAATATTTGTGTTAGAACTAAATCTGTGTGATTTAGATATATTCGGGTTCAGATAATCAGTTGATGAACCCAACATGTAGATTTCAAGTTCGTTTTTAATTAGCAAAGTCGCGATAAACGATTATACCAGAAAAAACGTTTAATTTTACTTAGTTTAAGACACATATTTAGTTTTTTATATACTGTGGACACGGGTCTCATCGCGATAAAGATTTAGGTAAATCATTACCTTGGTTACCCAACCAAGGTAATGATTTACCTAAACCTTTATCGCGATGAGACCAGTGTCCACAGTATATAAAAATGTGTACAAATCGCGAAAGTTTAAAAACATATTTAGTTGTTTTCCAGTTTTGAACAACTACTTTATAGGGTAGGCACTAATTGCCAATAACCAAGTACATAAATAACATTGCCTTGTCATTTGAATTGATATCATCAACATTAAGAATGAGTAGGCAAGATGTAGGCAGATACAACGATCACCATAATTGCATCTGAATGTCAAGTTACTTAAAAACATTAATTAGGTCTGCGATATTCCAGATAACTTATATGTCAGTATATTATATTTAAGTACCTGAACATTTTTTTCCTTTCCCTTGCTTCAAACATAAAGTTTCTCTCAAGATTGACGTGATATATGTTGCAGTGGGTGCATCTCTGTTGTTCTGTAATATAGAAAAATTACATCAGTGTTGCTGAAAAAGGTCACCCAAAGAGCAATGGAAAGGGCTATGCTTGGAGTTTCCCTGCGAGATCGAATCAGAAATGATGAGATCCGCAGGCGAACCAAAGTCACCGACATAGCCCTAAGAATTGCCAAGCTGAAGTGGCAGTGGGCAGGGCACATAGCTCGTAGAGCCGGCGGCCGCTGGGGCAGAAAGGTTCTCGAGTGGCGACCACGAACCGGAAGACGCAGCGTGGGCAGGCCCCCTACAAGATGGACCGATGATCTTGTGCGGGTCGCTGGAAAACGCTGGATGCGGATAGCGCAAGACCGGCAATTGTGGATATCTTTGAGGGAGGCCTTTGTCCAGCAGTGGACGTCTTTCGGCTGATATGATGATGATGATGCTGAAAATAGGCATTAATCTATTGTACAGACGCCAGCACATCCAGCTTCCACAATCTGTCAAATTTCTTTTATAGATTTTCAACTCTATCACAAAAGCATAAGGTTAACTTTCAATTAGGGAAATTTGACAGATAGGGGTAGCTTGCTGTGTGTAAATTCTTATTATTATCAACTGTTTCCTATGAGGCAAAAGTGGTGAAGTTCGGCCTCACATCACACATCATCAGCCTGATAACGTCCACTACTGCACATAGGCCTCCCCCAAAGGTTTCTATAAGATACATACATACATACATAGACTCACGCCCAGACGGGTAGGCAGTGACAACGGATTTCCATTTGTCACGAACTTTGGACACCTCTTTTGCCTCGATTACTGTCATTATATTCTTCATACATGCTCGCCGGTTTAGGGTACTTCTGACCTGCCCTTTTTTGAGAACGTCTCCGATTTGGTCAGAGAATGTTCGACGAGGTCTTCCCCTTCCGGTTGTTCCGTTCACACAGGCCAGGTATACTTCTTTGGTCAATCTTCTTCTGGTTTCTATAACGTTGTTATATAACATGCTTTAGTCCCCGCGCTTAGCATGCGAGTCGGCGACTGCAGTAGGTGGTAGCTAGCACCCAGGTGGCGCTGCTGACCGACTACCTGGTGTATCCCTTAGTCGCCTTTATCGACACCCACGGGATGGTATGGGAGGGCCTTGTTATTCTTTCTAGGCCGGAAACCACACGACTAAGATCTGGTCTACGTGGAATAAATATTGATCCTCCTTCCTTCGTTGAGTAGGCAAATTACGAAGCATTTGTCCAAAAGACACGGCGTATTTAGCTGTTGAATGAACTCCGGTTTGAAACTACCCGTTAGAGTTTTGACCTTAGGATGGGGGTCCCCAAATCAACTTACTTCCAATATAGATAGCAGCATCTGTATAGCTCCCGACTGTTTGTTCCATAGCTTATCCAACGTACTCTGGCGAACATGTTTATCTGAAATGGAACAAAGAATATATATATATATAAAACAGTTCAACAACAACATTCATTCAACATTCTTTTACAAAGGTTATAAAATATTCGCAGAAGGTATGTTTATGACACCGTTTCCTTTCATTTTATTCTCCTGGCGTGTTGTTTTGAACAAATAATTGCATTGTAGACACAGGGTGACTGGTTTGGTGGTATTGAAATAAAGGCTAGTTTAGTAAAATGTAAAGTTAATCTGATAAAACACCCAACACATCGATGCCATAACATAGATGAGATGGCTGCCGTGTGACACCACAGAACCAGCCATCCCATGACCTCGATTAATATAACTTGACCGAATCATCGGCTAAACACTTTAAAGTTTGATCGTGTACCCTTTAACTGGTAGTGGTATATGACAAGGCAATTTTCAAATTCAAATGACAAGGCAATGTTATTTATGTACTTGGTTATTGGCAATTAGTGTCTACCCTATAAAGTAGTTGTTCAAAACTGGAAAACAACTAAATATGTTTTTAAACTTTCGCGATTTGTACACATTTTTATATACTGTGGACACTGGTCTCATCGCGATAAAGGTTTAGGTAAATCATTACCTTGGTACCAGTACTTGGTATAGTTGCCACCATATTTTGAACTCTCTTGGTTTTGTAATAAGAATCAAAATCAATGAATTAGAAAATTACCTACTACCAGTTAAAGGGTTAATAGCTGATACATATACAAGGTGTAACATAAATGAAGTGATGAATGCAATACGAAAAATATTTTTGGTTGATGCATTATGTACGGGGTGTACATAATGCATCAGCTGATAGTTATTGATGTATGGCGAGCGAATATTTTTTGGGTATTTTGCATACTGATGAGGTACACGCTCCAGCACATCCAGCTACCCCAGACTGTCTGTAGATTTTCAACTTTATCAAAAAAGCAAAGGTTCACTTTCAATTGGGGAAATTCGACAGATTGGGGTAGCTTGATGTGCTGGTGTCTGTAGTACAGTTCTATGCAACTGAACAACGTGTAGGTACAGACTCTGTGCCTACACTTTGTTCAGTTGCATAAGCAAAAAAAGCGCGACCGTCGTTATTAACACAAGGTCCGTCATAATAATAATACCTTAATATAGACAGAACCATTGACAATATGTAGTAAAAATATTAGACTTAAACTAGATAATTAAACATAATCTCTTGACAATAACTTGATACGAGCTAGCTAAATATCAATGCTATAATAAAATAAATTTTATAAATGTTTTCATACAATGTGTACCTAAATATCTATGTTACTAGAAATAATAATGTATACAACTATATTACTACAAACATGTTCTGACTATTTACAAACGCTTTTTTAAAGACTACGTGAATAAAAAAAAATAAAAATAATTACGCCTTGCAGTTACACCTTGTATAGCACTATCATGCATAATGCTTAGCGAAAGTTTAAAAGTAAATCATGACAGTTTTGTTAATATTTACGATAGGTAATAATTTAGTAGTTTTCTAACTATTTCGTTGTTAAGAATGTAGGGTCGTCACCGTTGCGTGAAGAGGGTGTCCTCGTGAATGCGGAGGTACGCACGCGTCGAGTCGTGCGGTCAGCACGAGTTGACTGGCGACATCGAGCCGCTTCCGTGACTCTTTTTGTTTTCATACTATTGGAGCAGATCATCGACCATTCGAGGCCGACAAGTGGTCTTTTAACAGTTAAATATCGCCATTCCAGTATAATTGCACCACAGACTAATGTCGTGTAAAGTAAATCAACTCCACCCGTCTTATAGCCGACGTTTTTAATTGAACCGAAGTGATTACTTGCGTTCATTTTAAATGTCTTTTTTTACTGGTATGCAAATTTTATTGGGCGTTTCGACATATTTATTGTGTTATTAGCTTTATAGCTAATCTAAGTCAGTATATACCTACTAATGTTTATCATTTAGCACTGCCTGCGACTTCGCTTGCATATTATCTTCACACAATACAAAATATTATTTCACCAGTTCGGATATTTTGGAGCGTATTTCGTGCGTTCGATTTGCGCTCTAGTTGTAACAAATAGGTACCTATAAATACTGATTAAAAAAATATAAAACCGGCTCAATATTTTCTTTTAGTCAACCGATTAGAAAATAAATATATGAGACCACTCCAAAAGAATTTCCTATCAATTAAAAAATAATTATAGTTTAACTTGTTTTGTTTTTGTTTTATATACATGTAAGTTGAACTTAGCTCAGAAACTAACGCGTGTATAGTTTTTACGCCTACTTTAAACTATATAATATGTTTCATAAAAGTGAATTGTAATTCTTCTGAGAAAATAAATATCTTAAACCCCAATTATCAAAATCGCTACACAAACAACGTGAAAGTCGCGTAATATACATACAAAACAGACAATGTCTAATTACCTCCTTTTGAAGTTAGTGAAGAACTAAACCTATGTGGGGTCAATCACGTTCCGTCATTTTAACAGCTTCACGGTCGACCGATGCAGTTGGAATGCGCGCGCAAATATTTAAAGTTGCTTCAATATTGTGAGTCCTTATTTTAAGTTTGATTAAATATCTTTGCCAAATCTTAATTAAATCTGTTCAGTACAGCGAAGTATATACAACATGTAACGTAATTAACGCACACCCTCAGACACCCCAATTAGAATATTATGTTGTAATCTTAATACATACACATACATACATACATACAAACATGTATATGCATTGTTATTTACTAAATTAGTTTCTTGGAATAAAGTTTACTTTTCTTTATTTTGTATTGAATGATGGAATTTGTATGAATAAAAATAAACTGCGATTTTAAAAATATTATGACTTTGATTTATGGTCCATTTCAATTCGTTTTGACTGTACAGGGTTAATATGTCAATAATTTCCGTAGTATTAATTATTTTGGAATAAAAATTACCTATATTAAAAATTATATAAATCGATTCAGTAAACGATTCTAAACAAGCTATTTTCAGGATGTGCATTAATTAAGTTACAAGTTGTATATCATTCACAGGTCCTGTATAAATATTAAAAAAACACAAATACATCTTGGTACAACAGCAACAACATACTGCCATCTGATCCCAAAACTGGGCAGAGCCTTATTCTAGATAGATTACACCCAGGCACGGAACAATAATAGCGCTCATCACGTCAAGATTTGTTCTGGGTGGGAATCGAACCCACGTCCTCTGGCTAAGCAGTCAGCATTACTAATAACAACCATCCAGTCATTAGTATTGGAGCGAAGCTTAAAAATATTTACACACAAATAGACAAACAATCTTTAAACATAGTATAACTTTACAATCAGAATTAAAATCGATTCTAAAACAGGTAGAAATTACTTGATTAAATGTTTATTGGCTTGTTTATACTTCCTTATAACTTTATTATAGTAATGTGTATAAATATTCAGATCATAGTGGGTATTATAGGCGTGTTACATTGGCGTGTAAACAACAGATAGTACATTACGGAAATGTCAACATAAATTAGTTCAAGTACATCATTGTTTATGTCGTATCGAGGTGCAGTTATGATGGGCCATTGGGCTAGTGGTTACAATGACATGCCGTCTAGTTGAGTTGGCTGGACGCCAGCGGGACACGCGCGGCATCAACGTCAACTCACGGCGCGCATACACAACGGCCAGTCTCTAAATACCCGAGCCGTAATATTTTCTAGAAGTTGCTGACGCCATAGCAACAGTTCCGCATCGGACGACCCACAAGAAACGTCTGGGCGAACAAGTCGCCTCATTTGTTTGTAAATGTTTACATTTCTCGTAGCACAACTTTAGCACAATACAATGAATGACGTTGGATGTTTTTGCATAGAGATTTATTTATCTCTTCGTGACATAAACAATTTATCACTTACTTTGTGATTGGATAGATAAATTAATATGTCATTATGTGCCAAAGAGTATGCATAACTTCAATCTAGTCACCTAGCAAGTAAAACTAGGACTAAATAATCCGCGTCAGGGCCTTTTGGGGTTTGAACCTCACCTCACTTACAGATCCATCTACGATATTTACACGAATTAATGCCAATAACAATATTGTTAACATGTTCCTGTTTACAACTGGAAAATAATTCATATATATATATTGACATCTCTGCTATGCAGCGATTCAAAGGACGCTCAAATTTGTTTCGTTTCTGAGTGAAATATGAATTTTGAATTATATTCCAATAAGAATTGTGCGTATTTTTAAGTGTAGGTTTAGTACGAGTATACAGAAAACAAGACATTTACAAATACAAGTACACAATGGGAACGAAGCGCTGTGATTGGCAAAGTCTATACGTCTTTAGACAGTAACCCATCATGCTCTTCGAGGGCTTGAACTCGTACGTATGTTTTTGCAAAGTTCTACTAGGATCTTTGATATGTTTCAAAAGTCGTAAACAAAAAGGTGAGAGGCGATGGAACTCTGCTTGTTTTTTTCATAGCTTGTGAACTAAAATCGCTTTTTGAATTGAAAACCTTTATGAATTACATCATGACGATAAGGAAAAGATTCAAAAACAATTACTTATTGTCTTAAACATTATGTTACTCTTTTGAATAAAATTGATATGACTTCAACCTTTCTCTGTGATAACCAATCAAAATAAAACACCATTACCAAAATCGATTCATACAGCACCGGAAAATTATTCGGGTAACATAAAGTAAAGACATACAGTAAAAATCGGTTCTAAATGAAATCGTTTGTAATTATTTTATTAAACTACAAACGTATACAAAAACGTTATCTGAAATAGTTTTGCGTCATATCAAACTTCTTTTCTTAGTCTCTTCAGTACGAGGAATAGCCCCTAAATATATGAGACGCTGGTTTAGCGGGCTCTCTTATATTTCAATGTAAACAAATCACTGAGATTAGTCGGGGATTCATTTTATTTCACCATTATTTTTCAGCTAATAGGTTTAAATAAGCCCTTCACTATCAACAAGCGGAAATATTGGAACTAAAATACATTATTAATGAACCCACTAATGTGCCATCAATCTTTTATATAATTGAAATAATTAAGACAATTGTTTTTCAAGTAGGTAGTCACATCTATGCAGAATAACGCACGTGTTGACTGAAAGCCAAGTTTTCGACAAATGTGACCAATTATCCCCGTTGGGAATTTGAACATCGTGTAGTATTGCCATGTCAGTAGTAAATAATTGCTATCAATCAATATGAATTGCCTTGAGTGGCGAATACTTACTATCTGTATTTTAATACAAGATTCTGATTTATGATTGATGTTTGTCCTGAGTCTGGGTGTAATTATCTATATAAGTATGTATTTACAAAAGAAAAGTATTATATATAGTATATCATTTATCTGGTTTCCATAGTTCAAGCTCTGCTTAGTTTGGGATCAGATGGCTGTGTGAAAATAATGTCCCAGTATATTATTATTGTTATATTAGGGGTTGAATATTAAAAAACGATGGAATACGTGACTCATTAAATCCATAAAATGACATAATTGCCAAGTTTGAAGTTAATTAGACCAAGAAAACACGTTGTTCCATACAACTTTGCAACCCCTTTTCACCCCGTTACGGATTGAATATTAAAAAAAATCTTTATTTGTGCCCACTTTTGTTAGATTTTTTTAAAATTATTTAATAAAGTATTAATGGTTAATATTTTAAAGAGTAAATGTTCCAGATTCTTATTAAGTCAGCTTGAAAGTGAAAAATATTTTAAACCTTATTATTAATTATCTGTCTAATCTTAAGTTGTGATTTATGATATTATGCAAAGTATAGCATAGTTGTATAGATATATTTGTTTGTTCATGAGAGTAATTACGGAAATGACTTTGATTTAATTTGGCTAGCGTATCTTACTCTAATAGCTTATCTGAGGAAATGCCGCAGCCCTTTATAACATTTTAAAAATAGTATTAGGTAATTAACACACGTGGTAAGCACATAAAACTGCTTATAGAAACTGATAACCAACAGACATCCCATATGTTTATTTCTTAATTAGTTTTATTAGAATTAGAAAACAGTAACTTGAGAGATCAGAAGTTCTTCACTAAATATTTCTAATACAGACTAGAGTTTACTACCATATATTTTCAACCCCTAAAGTGTCCAAATTTAACTACTCTGCTGTCCGTAGCTCGTTTAAAATATACGAACTACCTTAATGGGTAGAATATGCCTTAATAGGGAATAGATCGATAAAGCACGCTCAGCTTTGTATCGATTATGTATTTAATTCGAATTACAATATTAAAAACAGTGCAGCTTGTCTATTAATCCTCATAATCAATTACACATTTCCTATATAATCAAGGGATGATCTAATTATATTATATACATCATAGCTGAGTTTGTTTACTATTATATGATTTGTGTATAGCCATAATAGTTTACTTAACCTTTTTACCAGTATTGAAATTTTACAGTTTTGTGTAAGTCCGATAGAGAATCATGATTCATATTCCAATCATATTCCATATCCTTAGAATAAATATTTGTACAGAATAGTGATTCCGTACATTCATACAATTGAACCAACGTTTCTGTGCGTGAACATCCGAATTTTTGGGTAACTTTGAAAGTGAGAATATTGAACGTGGTAAGCAGTTACTACCACCCTTTTGTTACTATATGGTATCTAAGCATTTTTAAGGTTCCGTAGCCAAATGGCAATAAACGGAACCCTTATAGATTCGTCATGTCTGTCTGTCTGTCTGTCCGTCCGTATGTCAGAGCCACTTTTTTCCGAAACTATAAGAGCTGTACTGTTGAAACTTGGTAAGCAGATGTATTCTGTGAACCGCCTTAAGATTTTCACACAAAATAGAAAAAAATAATAATTTTGGGGGTTCCCCATACATAGAACTGAAAATTAAAAAAAAAAATCATCGTACCCATACATGTGGGGTATCTATGGATAGGTCTTCAAAAATGATATAGAGGCTCCTAATATCATTTTTTTCTAAACTGAATAGTTTGCGCGAGAGACACTTCCAAAGTGGAAAAATGAGAGTAACCCTCCCCCTGTAACTTCTAAAATAAGAGAATGATAAAACTAAAAAAAAATATATGATGTCCATTACCATGTAAACTAACAACGAAAATTGGTTTGAACGAGATCTAGTAAGTAGTTTTTTTTTAATGCGTCATAAATCGTAAACCGCAATTTACCTTTCATTTCATTAACTGAAATACTTGCTGCTGCGGAACCCTTCATGAGCGAGTCCGACTCGCACTTGGCCGGTTTTTTATATAACCATGTCGGCAAACAAGATATGGGCCATCTGATGATAAAGGATTATCGCTTCCTAAATTACGCCACACGTAGCACGACAGTTTTAATTAAAATAACAAAAAGTATAAAAACAAATATAAATATTGATTTCTTTGGCATTTCAGTTATAGTTGTTACCTTGTACGAAAATTAGGTATTTTTAATACGGAATTGGGAAACTCCAAAAGATTGACACATTTCAAAGTTACTTGTTTAAGCGGCAGAAGACTACTAGAACTAATGTAACTTAATTGATATCTTCCTAAGGATCAGACACTCCCAATCTTGTCTTTGAACTTTACATAAGACCCAGTAAAATTATCCTAGTGCGGCCTTGTCTACTTAATATAATCATATGCATAATAATACCTAAAAATGGCCTAGCAATGACATCAAAAGAGAGCCCAAGGCCTGCAAAGCGATAATTTAGAAAATTAAACTCATAACAGAGATATAACAGCTTATACAATGTAGTTTTTATAATTTACTGAACATTTAACTTCATTATTTATTTACGGTGGTTTATATTTAAATTAGATCTTATATGTAATTATCATTCCGCGTTCCAGTCTTCTACAATATTTTTTATTTATATATATTTGCCTTTCTCAGCTTAGTATCCATTTGTAAATAATACTCCTACGAACATGTCCAACTTAAAATATTTATTCCTCCAAAATGTTACACATTATCCTAACAGTTAGTATGTGTGCTTTGAATATTGTGATTGTCTATAAATGTTGCCGCAGTATCACACTGAACATCTATACAAATAAATAAAATTGAAGTGTCTGTTTGTAATATTAAAATAACCGTTTTTTACTACATGTATATGAATGTATATACGGTACATACACCAAAATGACATTTTTTACAATTTTTGTCTGTCTGTTTGTTCCGGCTAATCTCTGAAATGGCTGGACCGATTTTGACGATACTTTTATTGGCAGGTAGCTGATGTAATAAGGAGTAACTTAGGCTACTTTTATTTTAGAAAAAGTCTTTTATTTTACAAGAAAAACGAAATAAACTAATTAACACGCGGACGAAGTCGCGGGCACAGCTAGTAGAGAATAAAGTTATTTTCTTGCACCCACATGGACCGCGAATAGAGCTTCTACAGGTTTAAATGATTATATTCTCTGCATGTGGAAATAGCTAACTAAATAAACTTTACTACAAGAAACTGATTATGTTAATGTGTAATGACATACACGAAACACTACGGCAAAATTAAAATAAAACATTTTTTTAGTGTGGATGTTACATTTCCAGCTGTCATAGTTTTAGTAGGAGACGACATATAGTGAACGTAAAATGTTCAAACACTGCTTCATCACATCAGTAAGAACTCCGAATAAACTATACAGATACAAAACATCTTTTTCTAATTTATTTAATGGCAATATACCTACTACGTAATTCATATATGATTTTTACCAATGTCGAGTAAACTGATAATAATAGTTTATTTCTCTCTTAAAGGTACATGCATTAGTTTTAACAGTTTAAGATACAAAAATTGAGCTTATGTTAGACCTTTGAGAGAGCTGGAGTCTGTACTAGGCTCGAGACCCGTATGACAAATCTCCAGGGTTTCTCCAACTCGCATACAAACTAGTATTAAGTTGAATATTGATTGAATACATATGGATTCCGTGTGGACATCTTCACAAAAGAATATTAGTGTCTACAAGCATACGTGCATATCAAAGTTATAAAAAATACTGTATTGGTAGCATGGTCACCCTTCATTATTCATTGTATGTATTACATCTACCCATTACGTGTTTTTGATTTGATCCCCACACGAGATAAATATTAAGATGACACATTGAATTTGTACACACGGCTACATATCAAGCTACACATTTCCAATATAAGCTGACCTTTCATTGTATGTAAATCCTATACAGCGCGAGATCAGCCTATACTGGAAAAGTATAGCTTGATACGAGGGTGCGTTTTTAAGTTCGCGGAATGGGGGGGAGGGGATAATAATAGATCATTATCGGGATGGCCACGACTTCAGCCACTCAATATTAGTATAAATACCAAGTTTTATCTTAATTGGATCATTAGTCTCTGAACTATCGTCAAGCAAACAACTCAATCGGGAAGAAAGTGTGAATTATGGAATAAATCGAGTACCATGCCGTAATAAAGTTCCTTACCAAGCAAGGAAAGTCAGTTCAAAATATACTGGAAGAGATGGAATCCGTTTACGGGGACTCTTGCCCGGGTAAAACCATGGTTTACAAGTGGCACAGTCTCTTTAAACAAGGCAGGACCTCACTTGAAGACGACCCTCGGCCCGGACGGTCGCCCGAGGTGACTACTCCGGAAATCATTAAAAATGTCGAAAAAATTATATTGGAAGATGCCAGACTAAAGAAGAAACAGCTTGCAGAAATGGTTGGAGTATCGGATACGACAATTTTCAAAATTCTACATGATCATCTTGGCATGACAAAGGTCAGTGCAAGATGGGTGCCAAGAATGCTCACGCCGCCTCAAAAACAACGCCGCGTGGAGTGTTCTCGCACGTTTTTGGACCTCTGTAACGAAGATAAGGATGGACTTTTAAGTCGAATTGTTACTGGAGATGAAACTTGGGTTCATCATTATGAACCTAAGTCGAAACAGGACTCTATGCAGTGGCACAAAAAAGGCACACCACCACCCAAGAAGTTTAAAGTGTCACAATCGGCTGGAAAAATCATGGCAACAGTGTTTTGGGATTCGGAAGGGATCCTGTTGATCGATTATAAAGATAAAGGCGTTTCTATAACCGGACAATACTACGCTTCCATCCTCGAGAGGTTAAAAGAAAGCATTAAAGAAAAAAGGAGGGGAAAATTAACCAAAGGTGTCCTTCTTCTACACGACAACGCGCCAGTTCACAAGAGCCGTGTTGCTTTGGCTGCCCTGCATAACGTGGGCTTCGATATTTTAGATCATCCACCCTACAGCCCAGACCTGGCTCCCAGTGATTACTACCTCTTTCCAAAACTCAAAAAAGAACTTCGTGGGAAGAAATTTTCTACTGATGAAGAAGTGAAGGACGCGGTTTCAGCCTATTTTTCGGACAAAGACAAAACATTTTTTTATGAAGGTATACATAAGCTAATTGAAAGATCTGAAAAATGTATAAGGGTAGCAGGTGAATATATTGAAAAAGAAAAATAATTTTGTATTTTTATTTACACTTCTTACCCTCCATTCCGCGAACTTAAAAACGCCCCCTCGTATGTAGCGGTATGTACGTTTTTAAAGGACCAAGCGACACAGGCTATAATTATTCCTAGGGTAGTCATGGCTTTTAGAGGTTTTATCCGATTCAAACATCTGTCTCTACTAAACCAAACAAGCTAGTTAACTTCAACAAATGGATGTTATAAATTCAACTGTATACTTTTTGTGTGTGTATGTCATACCACATTTTCAATGTTTATATTTTTTATTATTATGCGATGGGAAATAATCTCCGTGGCAATGTGCAGACATGTCAGTAAAACTAATTGAGATTTTGTTCTACTACATTTGTTCTTCTAATATATTTTCGCCATCTATTCAGTTATTCAAAGTAATAAGTTCAGTAATTCATAGAGATTGAGGAATGATAAAAAAGTATTTAGGGTATCGCTAACCTAAGCTTTCGTGAATACTAGGGCCATGATCTAGCTGTATTTTATTAATATCTAATGTACCAAATATTTCTAGAGCTATCGTTACGAAAATGAATCCCTTCAACTACGATCGTTCCACTATAAGGCTTACGCTATTATTCAAGTACAATGTTGTGTTTATGACGGGTCTGTTGGCGTGGTTGGCAAATGCTTGCTTTTCACGCCGAAGGTCGTGGATTCGATTCCCACCCAGGACAGATATTTGTGTGCATGAACATGTCTATTTGTCTTGCATCTGGGTGTCATTATCTATATAAGTATGTATTTACAAAAAAAAAGTAGTATATGGAGTATATCAGTTATCTGGTTTCCATAGTACAAGCTCTCCTTAGTTTGGGATCAGATGGCGGTGTGTAAATAATATATCCCACGATATTATTATTATTATTATGCAATAGTTATACCTATTCTGGTCATAGTTAAGGATATTTGACGGTAATCAAAACAGCTGGACAAATGCCTCCCCAAAAGTTTTCACAGATGGGTTGTGTCCACAATCTTGAATGGTTTTTCTTTTTTTAGGGTTCCCTAGTCAAATGGCAAAGAACGGAACCCTTATAGATTGTGTCTGTCTGTCTGTCCGTCCGTATGTCACAGCCACTTTTTTCCGAAACTATAAGAGCTGTACTGTTGAAACTTGGTAAGTAGAGATTATTCGGTGCACCGCATTAAGATTTTTACACAAAATTAGAAAAAAAACAATAATTTTGGGGGGTCCCCATACATAGAACTGTAACTCATTTTTTTTTATCGATCTTCAAAAATGATATTGGGGTTTGTAATATCATTTTTTTCTAAACTGAATAGTTTGCCTGAGAGACACTTCCAAAGTGGTAAAATGAGTGTCCCCCCCTGTAACGTCTAAAATAAGAGAATGATAAAACTAAAAAATATATGATATACATTACCATGCAAACTAACAACGAAAATTGGTTTGAACGAGATCTAGCAAGTGGTTTTTTTAATACGTTTTAAATCGTAAACCGCAATTTGCTTTCAATTAATCAACTGATATACTTGCTGCTACGGAACCCTTCATGGGCGAGTCCGACTCGCACTTGACCGGTTTTTTAAGAACATAATCGGATTCATTTAGAGTTTTAAAATACATTATTATAAAAAAGTCTTAGTGATTTGTCCATGTATCTAACAGTGCGGTGAACTGCGGTGGTCTGGACTTACTGGGTGTGTCAATGTCAAGGCAAAACTTGATTTACCTCGCTAGAAAAATAGTACTTTATTTTAGTGCTATCTGCTTGTGTAAGCAAAGTTCTAATTGTTGTCTGAATACTCTTACAAGAGTGCATAAATAGACGAAGGCTACGGCTGCTAATATCCATAGAGAATTGCCAACTACGCAGGACATATAATATGACCAGGATTCCTGGAGTGTTTATACAAACACGGGTGCACTCTCTATTCCATCACTCTCATAATCCGATGGGATGGCTATCCACACGATCAGGGGAGATGTATCGCAGGACTGACCACATTACGCGCTCTCCAAAGCACGGGCGTATAACAAAGACAATTTTCGAACTTCGGGCTGTACTGAGGGTCTTTTTATACAGAAAAAAATAAAATAACAGATTTTAGCATGACCCGAGATTTGAATCCAGGATCTCATTATCCGCCGTTCAACACGCTATCGTTAGACTATCAGGGCAGTCATTATTACTATAATAAATTCTGTATATTATTCTGCATTCAACAAAAAAAAACTTGAAAACATTTGAAAATGTACTTTATAAGCCGTCTAAATAATCATATATCTTTCTTTCCGGTTTGCACTTGGCCGAATTACACAGTAAACATATCTATTTTTATTTTCCTCTTTTACTGCATAACTGTTTTATACGTGACTTGTATCAATTAAATCAAAATTTATGATTGGAGTGCAAATTCAAGAGCATAATATTTTGATTTACTGTCACAAATGCACTGTTACGTAAATATTCTCACATAAATATACAATGAGTATAAAAGTAAATTATTGTCGCTGTGCCAGCACTTAATATTCAGCACATGGCACAAAAGCTGTTTGGAAATTGTATGAGTGCGACCCCCCGGTACTGTCAGTACCAGTTGTAATTGAACAGTGGATGATAAGTTCGTATAACTACCGTTGAATAAATTAATGGTAACAATTGGTGTAGCCGGCACGGGGGTGGCGTCTTGGCACTTGGCGGAGGGCCCAATGCACCAACCTCATACTTTATTGACGGCTCTCACGCAATATAGCTGCAGTAATGACACCTCCGTTTATGTTTCCTTGAAGGAAGTTGGGAGGCTCTGATTTTATAGGTTTAAAAGCACGTTGAGTTGTTTCGTGTGTCCCGTATTTATGATTGGTAAATCATTATGAGAAAATATCATGCAAGGGTGTTGGGTTTTGCATATGTGTTCCATAAAATTAACCTCCAGCACGTATGTACAGACGCCATCACATCAAGCTACCCCAATCTGTCAAATTACCCCATGGAAAATGAATCTTATGCTATTAGTACAGTACAGTACAGTACCTCAAAATCAGCTTCTTTACAAGCATAGTCATTTCGAATAAGTATATCTTATTCGAAATGCGAATAAGTATATCTTATTCGAAATGACAATGACTTTGTAAGGAGTAAGCTTAAATTACGTACCCAGTAGTTGCTATTTTTATCAACACTTTCACAGCCAGGACGTTTTTAAAGCTTATTACCAGAAGTGGAAACTAAGCAAGGAATTGGTAGAAACGAATGAACGTGAGTCCGTTCGTCCGTGAGTTCAGTTTCAACTGAAAAATGATCCGTGATCAATTTAAACTACCCAGCTATAACTTACCGAAGGCAAAACCATATTCCTACAACAAGAAGAAAAAAAAGGTATATTAGAGGACAAGTTTTAAATAATATTTCGGTAGGTAAATTGTAAAGAAGGCGATAAATCATATAATTTAGTTTTGGGTACGCACAAATATTTTGCAGTTTTTAATTGGAACTGCAGTACAGTAAATCAGCACACAACTATTTCTTTTTTTTAACCGATCTTAAAAAGGAGGAAGTTATCAATTTTTTCCATTGTTTGTGAATTGATTTTAATAATGCTTTTTTTTCGATATGGAATGCTTTTGTGATGATTTCATTTCATTCATTTTCCAGATTGATGGTTATAAAATAACTTCGGTGTCAGCTGCATGTAATAAACAGTAATTATGATGTTGGTCTATTTGTTCTATAAAAACATTTACACATATTTAAGTATCGAAGGTGTTCATTGCATTGCCTGTAGGCGTGGTTGGCAAATGCTTGCTTTTCACGCTGGTTTGCAGGTCGGGGGTTCAATTATCGAGCATGAATATGTCTGTTTGTCGTGAGTCTGGGTGTAATTATCTATATAAGTATGTATTTACAAAAGAAAAGTAGCATATATCAGTTATCTGGTTTCCATAGTACTAGTAGCTCTGCTTAATTTGGGATCAGATGACCGTGTGTGAATAATGTCCCAAGATATTATTATAATTATTGCAATGGTAAGAACGATAAAGATTCCCATCAACCACTCTTAAAGAGCTAAAGCCATAATCCTTGTTAACAATTAGTGCTTATTTAGTATGTACTCTGTATAGGATATAACTGCGTTACTAAAATACCAGAGATTTTACCAAGTCACTTTATTTATCTTTATATGGTTATTGGGAACACTTATAAATATTATTTCTATATTAATTATATTTCATCAGCAGCATCTCATATCAGCCGAAAGACGCCAACTGCTGGACAAAGGCCTCCCCAAAGATTTCCACAATTGCCGGTCTGACGCTACCCGCATCCAGCAGCTTCCAGCGACCCTCACAACGTTATCGGTTCATCTTGTCCATCTTATTATATTATAATAAAAAAACCACCCAAGTGCGAGTCCGACTCGCCCATGAAGGGTTCCGCAGCAGCAAGTATTTCAGTTGATTAAATGAAAGGTAAATTGCGGTTTACGATTTATGAAGCATTAGAAAGCAATTTTATTGTTTTAACATTCTCTTATTTTAGAAGTTATAGGGGGGGGGGGGGGACATTTTTCCACTTAGGAAGTTTCTCTCGCGCAAACTATACAGTTTAGAAAAAAATTATATTAGGAACCTCAATATCATTTTTGAAGACCTATCCATAGATACCCCACATGTATGGGTACGATGAAATTTTTTTTTTGAGTTTCAGTGACATGTATGCGGATCCCCCAAAATTATTATTCTTTTTCTATTTTTGAAAATCTTAATGCGCTTCACAGAATACATCTACGTACCAAGTTTCAATAGTACCTACAGCTCTTAAAGTTTCGGAAAAAAGTGGCTGTGACATACGGACGGACGGACGGCAGACAGACAGACAGACAGACAGACATGACGAATCTATAAGGGTTCCGTTTCATTAACCCTAATGACCCTAATAAAAAAGCAGTTTTGTAATATTGATTCGAAATAGGTACGATATTAATATCTGTAAAAGGGTTGGTGTCAAGCTGTCGTCGTAGCAATGACAATATTTCGCCGTAGCACGATACGTTTTATTCGTAGTACACGCAAGTATTCACGGTTTATGCTAATTTCTAAATAAGCCATGTAAGTTTAGGTCTACACGCAATGTATTAACCAAATAAAAGTAAAAAAATAAGTTGTTAGTTTTTTTACGAAGCTCACGTAAATGTGTAGCTGTATTATAATCATAATCCCTAAAATTCAAATTTCAAATCTAAATTGCAAATTGTTGTTACTAAGGTATATTGTAATAGACGGACGGACTGAGTACCACCGTTCCTCATTACCACTTTGGTACGGGGAATTTTTTTATTTGCATCGAATAAACCTACTTTCCGTGGACTTCTCTTGGCGCCTGATGGGGGAGCCCCGGGATCGCGGGTATGCTGCTCTGGTACCCCCCTTTTGCGCCGCACGGGGAACCTAATATGGAAAAGTTTTACGACTACTTATGTGTTAACCGCAGATTATACGCGATTGATTAAATATAACTAATTATTTCCATTGATACGAGGCCGTGTCTGATATTGACTATTATTATTGTTTCTTCATATTTTCTCGTCAAAAGCTTGATATTACTGCTTTTTAATATTCGAAACGTACAAAACTTGGATTACTGTCAAGTTTTAATTTCTCGGCCACTTCGTTATATAATTTTGTTTATGATCCAGACTGACCACTGATTCTTCATCTATTTTTACATTTCTTTTTATAAAATTATTTTAAGTGCGTATAATTATTGCCACGATATGTGTAGCGGATGTCTAATATTTCATTAATTAAATATTCTACAGAGTTGATTTTTTATAATATATTTTAGTTTTCTAGTAGGTTTCGTTACTGAGTTCAGATTTACAGAATGCATACTTTTTTAACTGACTTCTATAGACTAGGAAACCTTGACTGTTATTTTGTTGCAGTACTTATGTACTTATGGGTTCGAATCCCAGTGAGTGCAAATATTTGTGAGATGAGCACGAATATTTGTTTCTGAGTCATGGATGTTTTCTATGTATTTAAGTATTTATCTATCTATATAAGTATGTATATCGTCGCCTGGTACCCATAGTACAAGCTTTGCTTAGTTTGGGGCTAGGATGACTTGTCTGACATTGTCCCTATATATTATTATTATTACTTTTATGATTTAAATTCAAGAACTCATTTTAAACAAGAGAGTTTATAATAAGCTTGAAACTTATGTAACTGTTGTATTACTTTTGTGGCCCCTACTCGAGAACCTCTTTACACCAGCGGTCTATAATTCGGCGCCTTTCTTCTTTTAATAGGAAAGTAATTTACAACTTACGTAATCACTAAATGCGGAAAATTTCGCAAAGTCATTATATGCGTGTCTGTTACAATTTTCCATGTAAATAGTCTATTAAGTCCAATGGAAATCAGTTCGAAACGCAATCATTATCACACAAAAAGTTTACACATAACTATAGACTACGATAATGAAATAGAAAAGAAGTTTAAAGTGCTATAGTTCAACGAAAGTCCATTAACTCTACCCTGTCACGCAATATCTATTTAGAAGTGTGAAAATTTTACCAAGTTTGGAGTTTTGAAGTTTACCAGTTATACGAATTTGCAGGCGAACTTCGTACCATCATATTTTTTGGCCCTTAACACAGTCAGGATTCGCACACTCACTTTTCTGAAAATTTTAAATATATTCTTATTTAAAAAAAAAAACGTTTTATGTGTTCTTTATTGTCCAGACAATAACGAACACATAAAAATACTGATTGTCAAAACAAGTTTTATCCAATGTGATGGTTTAATTGCGCTTCGAAACACGGAGACGCAACACCAATACCGTCCGTAATAACGATATTAAGTAACTATGCTTAAAATATGACCATGTAACTCTAGATAATGGAAAAAAGTAGTCGAAAAGATGCGAAATACGATTATAGGAGATTGGGAACGCAATGTTCGTTTTGATTCAGTACCTATGTGACAAGGAAATAATAATTATCCTCCAGGATTACTCTAGCGATTCCGTACCTACGCCATTTAATCCATAAATTTTTAATAACAATGAGTGTTCTTTTTTAAATTAATCTGCATGCATGAAAGTACTCACATTACGCATATGCTTCTAAAAAGTCATATTGATCTGATAACTGTCATTCTAAAAGGGCTTTATTTTAAGGATAATAGTAAAAGTATTTTTGGGGCATTCTTTACGATATTTACTATTAAGACTGTAATATTCACGCTGGAACTTTGAACTTAGAGGCCATAAGACATCACCTAACACAAAGTCAGCTGCTGAAAGCATTGATGCCATCGTGATTATTTTCTACAGTAACTAGTGACTGCACGTGTAGAGCTGCAGCTAAGACAGTCTTCGCCGCTTCGTGTCGCATTCTGTTTCGTTATTCTGAGTCTGGCTGTTATTTGTGTCCGTCTATTATATGTTTGTAAAGTACCCCGCGACACAGAGACTAGATTCCCAAGTGCGGGCGTAGTCTTAAAAAAAAAAACTTTCGGAAATATTCGGCTGTTCGAAGTTCAAAACTTAACGTATTTTGCGCACTTACTGAAAAGACCTTGGCCCAAAAGAGAACTTTTATTCGTATTTTTACCCGACTGCGGGACGCAAAGGGTAATGTGTTTATCAGGCTATGTATGTATGTATGTTCCTTTGAAGCACTATACAGACCAAACGCCTGGACCGATTTTAATGATTCGCACGTCAATCGATTCCTTTCAGTCCGGAAAGTGTCACTAAAGACATGACGTTAGTGAAAATTCAATATGGCGACTACTGGACGCCATATAGGGAAAATTTAAAAAATTAAAGTCAACTAACTATGTCATGTGGGGTATCGTTGAATAGGTATTTAAAAAAAAAATTTAATTTTCTTTCAACATTTTTCGATTTGACCGGCCGTTTAGAAGCTATATCGATTTAAAGTTGCGTAACAACTATTCTCACATTTAGGTTTTAAAACAGTAGAAATTTACGATGAAAAGAGGAAAAATTCGTATGACTGTGCGTGTGAGTGTTGATGGACATATACTAAAGTATCTGTTAGGTATATTGGACTACCTAAAGTATCTAACGTCTAACACGGTCGCCCATCTCCAACTTCAAACGATTTAGTACTTAACTTCACTAGATGGTTTAATTATTAGTACTCTGTACCACCGCAAGCTACTAAACAATCCTCATGATATCAAATCTCTCAATGAAATCACGAGATTGCAAAATTTGCAGTCATATAACAATAACAATGACTGACTTATCTCTCAGCTTAAACAGCTGCTTGTATTAACGTGATATTTGGCCCGGATGTTTATTTATTCATTATCATATCACAGATTAAAAAATATAGATTAAAAAGAAAACAGTAAAAAAAATGCCACTCTGGAAAGTGGAACTATAATTAAATATTGCCAATCGGACTATCTCGTAAATAAGCATGAACTCTTTTTCTTTTCCGAGTTGCTGACGATTCGGACACAATATATTGGGACACAGTGTCCGAATTGACACATTTTCATTTTAATATTTATTTCACTGATGATTCGGACACCAATAAAAAAAGCTGTTTTGTACAGTCAGATAAAAAACTTCTAACGATACCTTAATTGTAGAAATCCGTCCTACATCCGTAAAATACAGTTTACATTATAACGAAAGATATACAGATTTGAAGCGCTAATAGATGCATAGAAAACACACTCTTTCTATCTCTTTTATTCGTAAAAGTCTCTCTCGCTCGTTTTGCTCTACACACTCTTTCTATCTCTTTTATTCGTAAAAGTCTCTCTCGCTCGTTTTGCTCTGACGCACCACCGACGAACAGCAAGCCATTTGTCCTAATTCAAGGTCAGTGTAAGTACATGCGTGGTTAAAGTGAAATAAAAGCTTGTAAAAATAAATTATGTGGCAGTTTATGTTGTTTTTTATGTTTTTTGGAGGTAAGTTAAGGTAAATTATTTATAATTTTATAATTATTGTGTACTAAGTGTATATTATAATTACACAAACCGATAGCTTAAACATAATGATGTTCAGTAATTCGTTTTTGTGTAATTTTTTTGTATTTGTCTTAGTATTAACCAAGAACAACCAAGAAGTTGTCAAATAAATGTTTGATTGTGTTTAGTCTGGAGGCCTTCAATGGCCTCGCCACTAGTACGTTGTACAAGCTCTCGCAAGCTAACAACTAAGTCCATACAAAAAAAAATGTGTCTAGTTACTTGCGCATTTATAATATTAGTTAGGGATTCGGTTTTAGGGAATTACTCAAATAGTATATCTGGTTATATGAGATTTCTATTCAATTTTCCATCTGAGAGAATATTAATAGTTTTTAGTGTTTAGAAATATTTACCTATATATTTCTTTTAGGAGATGGGGAACCAGCATGTTCGTCTAATTCAAATCAAATTGGATTCAATATAATAAGTTCAAAGCGCGGAAAACCGGTACTTCTACGTGCAGGCTATAGGTACAATAAAAGACGTACTAACAAAGATAGCTCTACCAAATGGCTATGCACGAAAAGAAATCAATGCAAAGCAGTTCTAGTGACCGCAAGCAACAACTCTATCATAAAAGAAGAAAAACATGACTGTGAGCCTGATATTGTACTCAATCAAATAGAAATGGAATTTGAAAAGTGTGTCCACAAAGTGACAACTGACTGTACCGTTCCTATTCCCAACGTTGTCCGCGAAGCTGTGGCAGAAATAAAAGACAAAGGCCTGGATCTCGTGCAAAAATTACCAAATAAAAAAAATGTTGAGAGAAAACTGTATCGGAAAAGAAATAATTCCTTAGGTGTAAAAAAGGTTTGTTATAATTCTATTATGGACGTCATTGTCCCTCCTAGATTTAAGACGTTTGTACTAGCTGACTACTTTAATTATCCAACTAGAATATTGGTTTTTGCTGGTGATTATTGCAAAGAAATTTTAAAAAAACCTAATCTGACAGTCTTCTGCGATGGAACTTTTAAATTTTGTTTAGCACCATTTCAGCAACTGTATACTCTGCATGTGGATTTGGGCAGTAGTAGCACTCATTCCAATATAATTCCAGTTTTATACGCACTACTGCCAAAAAAAACTAAAAATATTTATGTAACTTTGTTTAGCCTCATTAAAAGCCAAATTCCAGAGTTTAATCCGAATACCTTTGTACTAGACTTCGAGCAAGCTGCCATCTTGGCTGTTAAACGCTTATTCCCTAAAGCAGCTATTCAAGGTTGCTATTTCCATTTTAAGCGGAGTTTATGGCGAAAAGCCGACCAATTAGGTTTACACAAAACAAAATCAAAATTAGCGAAGAAGCACATAAAGAGGTGTAGTGTTTTACCTCTTTTGCCAAGAGAAGTATTAGACGATGCCTGGTTATATGTTATGTCTCAATGTCCCAATAATGAAATATTAGTCAAATTTAATGATTATTTCGTTAACACTTGGCTAAACGAAACTTCTTTTTTTGCCGATTTGTGGTGTGTCTACAATAGCCCGCACCGAACTACAAATATGGTTGAATCTTGGCATTCCGTAATAAACAAAAAAGTTTGTAGGAAACCAAATAATATTGCCCAATTTTTAACTTTGTTACTAAAAGAGGACAAGTATCAACATGCTTTATATCTGAATGGTTGTGACATAACAAAAAAATCAAAAACCACAATTGAGTTTGATGAAAACCTTATTGCTACAATGACCGAATTTAAACAAGGAGAAATAAATGTTGGATTGTGCATAGAACGCCTTATTTTATAATATTTACGGAAAATGGTTCCTCGATAGTTTTAAGACATTTTAAGATTGTTATTTAGTGACTTAATAAAAAAATCTGTGATTAGAATTACGCCTAATGCTGTGAAAAATATTGTGATTGTCGTAGGTTATTTTAATTTGTTCAAGATTTTTATTGTTTTTCTAGTAAAATTACAAAATATATAGTAGTTATATAATATCTAGTCTATGTTTGAACTGATTATTATCTGTGATTTTTATACATTATAGGGTGAGTTTTATTAATAACTAGTAACGTGGCTGCCAAATCAATCAATGTGACTGACTTGTCGAGACAGTTTTTTATGATTATATTGTAAATTAATAGAAACTAATATTTATAACATGTTGATTTTCTACTAAATAAACGTTTTGAATGATTTTTGTTTCTTTATTCAGCATGTATATATTAAAGTGTAAACAACCCTAAAATAACGCTAAAATAAATTAAATTTGGTAACGCTTTTTTGTATGACTGTACAAAACAGCTTCAATAATTTGATGGTGTCCGAATCATCAGTGAAAGAAATATTAAAATGAAAATGTGTCAATTCGGACACTGTGTCCCAATATGTTGTGTCCGAATCGTCAGCAACTCTCCTAATTCAAGGTCAGTGTAAGTACATGCGTGGTTAAAGTGAAATAAAAGCTTGTAAAAATAAATTATGTGGCAGTTTATGTTGTTTTTTATGTTTTTTGGAGGTAAGTTAAGGTAAATTATTTATAATTTTATAATTATTGTGTACTAAGTGTATATTATAATTACACAAACCGATAGCTTAAACATAATGATGTTCAGTAATTCGTTTTTGTGTAATTTTTTTGTATTTGTCTTAGTATTAACCAAGAACAACCAAGAAGTTGTCAAATAAATGTTTGATTGTGTTTAGTCTGGAGGCCTTCAATGGCCTCGCCACTAGTACGTTGTACAAGCTCTCGCAAGCTAACAACTAAGTCCATACAAAAAAAAATGTGTCTAGTTACTTGCGCATTTATAATATTAGTTAGGGATTCGGTTTTAGGGAATTACTCAAATAGTATATCTGGTTATATGAGATTTCTATTCAATTTTCCATCTGAGAGAATATTAATAGTTTTTAGTGTTTAGAAATATTTACCTATATATTTCTTTTAGGAGATGGGGAACCAGCATGTTCGTCTAATTCAAATCAAATTGGATTCAATATAATAAGTTCAAAGCGCGGAAAACCGGTACTTCTACGTGCAGGCTATAGGTACAATAAAAGACGTACTAACAAAGATAGCTCTACCAAATGGCTATGCACGAAAAGAAATCAATGCAAAGCAGTTCTAGTGACCGCAAGCAACAACTCTATCATAAAAGAAGAAAAACATGACTGTGAGCCTGATATTGTACTCAATCAAATAGAAATGGAATTTGAAAAGTGTGTCCACAAAGTGACAACTGACTGTACCGTTCCTATTCCCAACGTTGTCCGCGAAGCTGTGGCAGAAATAAAAGACAAAGGCCTGGATCTCGTGCAAAAATTACCAAATAAAAAAAATGTTGAGAGAAAACTGTATCGGAAAAGAAATAATTCCTTAGGTGTAAAAAAGGTTTGTTATAATTCTATTATGGACGTCATTGTCCCTCCTAGATTTAAGACGTTTGTACTAGCTGACTACTTTAATTATCCAACTAGAATATTGGTTTTTGCTGGTGATTATTGCAAAGAAATTTTAAAAAAACCTAATCTGACAGTCTTCTGCGATGGAACTTTTAAATTTTGTTTAGCACCATTTCAGCAACTGTATACTCTGCATGTGGATTTGGGCAGTAGTAGCACTCATTCCAATATAATTCCAGTTTTATACGCACTACTGCCAAAAAAAACTAAAAATATTTATGTAACTTTGTTTAGCCTCATTAAAAGCCAAATTCCAGAGTTTAATCCGAATACCTTTGTACTAGACTTCGAGCAAGCTGCCATCTTGGCTGTTAAACGCTTATTCCCTAAAGCAGCTATTCAAGGTTGCTATTTCCATTTTAAGCGGAGTTTATGGCGAAAAGCCGACCAATTAGGTTTACACAAAACAAAATCAAAATTAGCGAAGAAGCACATAAAGAGGTGTAGTGTTTTACCTCTTTTGCCAAGAGAAGTATTAGACGATGCCTGGTTATATGTTATGTCTCAATGTCCCAATAATGAAATATTAGTCAAATTTAATGATTATTTCGTTAACACTTGGCTAAACGAAACTTCTTTTTTTGCCGATTTGTGGTGTGTCTACAATAGCCCGCACCGAACTACAAATATGGTTGAATCTTGGCATTCCGTAATAAACAAAAAAGTTTGTAGGAAACCAAATAATATTGCCCAATTTTTAACTTTGTTACTAAAAGAGGACAAGTATCAACATGCTTTATATCTGAATGGTTGTGACATAACAAAAAAATCAAAAACCACAATTGAGTTTGATGAAAACCTTATTGCTACAATGACCGAATTTAAACAAGGAGAAATAAATGTTGGATTGTGCATAGAACGCCTTATTTTATAATATTTACGGAAAATGGTTCCTCGATAGTTTTAAGACATTTTAAGATTGTTATTTAGTGACTTAATAAAAAAATCTGTGATTAGAATTACGCCTAATGCTGTGAAAAATATTGTGATTGTCGTAGGTTATTTTAATTTGTTCAAGATTTTTATTGTTTTTCTAGTAAAATTACAAAATATATAGTAGTTATATAATATCTAGTCTATGTTTGAACTGATTATTATCTGTGATTTTTATACATTATAGGGTGAGTTTTATTAATAACTAGTAACGTGGCTGCCAAATCAATCAATGTGACTGACTTGTCGAGACAGTTTTTTATGATTATATTGTAAATTAATAGAAACTAATATTTATAACATGTTGATTTTCTACTAAATAAACGTTTTGAATGATTTTTGTTTCTTTATTCAGCATGTATATATTAAAGTGTAAACAACCCTAAAATAACGCTAAAATAAATTAAATTTGGTAACGCTTTTTTGTATGACTGTACAAAACAGCTTCAATAATTTGATGGTGTCCGAATCATCAGTGAAAGAAATATTAAAATGAAAATGTGTCAATTCGGACACTGTGTCCCAATATGTTGTGTCCGAATCGTCAGCAACTCTCTTTTCCATATTAATGTCATACCAGATATAAACTCATTGAGTTGCTGACGATTCGGACACAACATATTGGGACACAGTGTCCGAATTGACACATTTTCATTTTAATATTTCTTTCACTGATGATTCGGACACCATCAAATTATTGAAGCTGTTTTGTACAGTCATACAAAAAAGCGTTACCAAATTTAATTTATTTTAGCGTTATTTTAGGGTTGTTTACACTTTAATATATACATGCTGAATAAAGAAACAAAAATCATTCAAAACGTTTATTTAGTAGAAAATCAACATGTTATAAATATTAGTTTCTATTAATTTACAATATAATCATAAAAAACTGTCTCGACAAGTCAGTCACATTGATTGATTTGGCAGCCACGTTACTAGTTATTAATAAAACTCACCCTATAATGTATAAAAATCACAGATAATAATCAGTTCAAACATAGACTAGATATTATATAACTACTATATATTTTGTAATTTTACTAGAAAAACAATAAAAATCTTGAACAAATTAAAATAACCTACGACAATCACAATATTTTTCACAGCATTAGGCGTAATTCTAATCACAGATTTTTTTATTAAGTCACTAAATAACAATCTTAAAATGTCTTAAAACTATCGAGGAACCATTTTCCGTAAATATTATAAAATAAGGCGTTCTATGCACAATCCAACATTTATTTCTCCTTGTTTAAATTCGGTCATTGTAGCAATAAGGTTTTCATCAAACTCAATTGTGGTTTTTGATTTTTTTGTTATGTCACAACCATTCAGATATAAAGCATGTTGATACTTGTCCTCTTTTAGTAACAAAGTTAAAAATTGGGCAATATTATTTGGTTTCCTACAAACTTTTTTGTTTATTACGGAATGCCAAGATTCAACCATATTTGTAGTTCGGTGCGGGCTATTGTAGACACACCACAAATCGGCAAAAAAAGAAGTTTCGTTTAGCCAAGTGTTAACGAAATAATCATTAAATTTGACTAATATTTCATTATTGGGACATTGAGACATAACATATAACCAGGCATCGTCTAATACTTCTCTTGGCAAAAGAGGTAAAACACTACACCTCTTTATGTGCTTCTTCGCTAATTTTGATTTTGTTTTGTGTAAACCTAATTGGTCGGCTTTTCGCCATAAACTCCGCTTAAAATGGAAATAGCAACCTTGAATAGCTGCTTTAGGGAATAAGCGTTTAACAGCCAAGATGGCAGCTTGCTCGAAGTCTAGTACAAAGGTATTCGGATTAAACTCTGGAATTTGGCTTTTAATGAGGCTAAACAAAGTTACATAAATATTTTTAGTTTTTTTTGGCAGTAGTGCGTATAAAACTGGAATTATATTGGAATGAGTGCTACTACTGCCCAAATCCACATGCAGAGTATACAGTTGCTGAAATGGTGCTAAACAAAATTTAAAAGTTCCATCGCAGAAGACTGTCAGATTAGGTTTTTTTAAAATTTCTTTGCAATAATCACCAGCAAAAACCAATATTCTAGTTGGATAATTAAAGTAGTCAGCTAGTACAAACGTCTTAAATCTAGGAGGGACAATGACGTCCATAATAGAATTATAACAAACCTTTTTTACACCTAAGGAATTATTTCTTTTCCGATACAGTTTTCTCTCAACATTTTTTTTATTTGGTAATTTTTGCACGAGATCCAGGCCTTTGTCTTTTATTTCTGCCACAGCTTCGCGGACAACGTTGGGAATAGGAACGGTACAGTCAGTTGTCACTTTGTGGACACACTTTTCAAATTCCATTTCTATTTGATTGAGTACAATATCAGGCTCACAGTCATGTTTTTCTTCTTTTATGATAGAGTTGTTGCTTGCGGTCACTAGAACTGCTTTGCATTGATTTCTTTTCGTGCATAGCCATTTGGTAGAGCTATCTTTGTTAGTACGTCTTTTATTGTACCTATAGCCTGCACGTAGAAGTACCGGTTTTCCGCGCTTTGAACTTATTATATTGAATCCAATTTGATTTGAATTAGACGAACATGCTGGTTCCCCATCTCCTAAAAGAAATATATAGGTAAATATTTCTAAACACTAAAAACTATTAATATTCTCTCAGATGGAAAATTGAATAGAAATCTCATATAACCAGATATACTATTTGAGTAATTCCCTAAAACCGAATCCCTAACTAATATTATAAATGCGCAAGTAACTAGACACATTTTTTTTTGTATGGACTTAGTTGTTAGCTTGCGAGAGCTTGTACAACGTACTAGTGGCGAGGCCATTGAAGGCCTCCAGACTAAACACAATCAAACATTTATTTGACAACTTCTTGGTTGTTCTTGGTTAATACTAAGACAAATACAAAAAAATTACACAAAAACGAATTACTGAACATCATTATGTTTAAGCTATCGGTTTGTGTAATTATAATATACACTTAGTACACAATAATTATAAAATTATAAATAATTTACCTTAACTTACCTCCAAAAAACATAAAAAACAACATAAACTGCCACATAATTTATTTTTACAAGCTTTTATTTCACTTTAACCACGCATGTACTTACACTGACCTTGAATTAGGACAAATGGCTTGCTGTTCGTCGGTGGTGCGTCAGAGCAAAACGAGCGAGAGAGACTTTTACGAATAAAAGAGATAGAAAGAGTGTGTAGAGCAAAACGAGCGAGAGAGACTTTTACGAATAAAAGAGATAGAAAGAGTGTGTTTTCTATGCATCTATTAGCGCTTCAAATCTGTATATCTTTCGTTATAATGTAAACTGTATTTTACGGATGTAGGACGGATTTCTACAATTAAGGTATCGTTAGAAGTTTTTTATCTGACTGTACAAAACAGCTTTTTTTATTGGTGTCCGAATCATCAGTGAAATAAATATTAAAATGAAAATGTGTCAATTCGGACACTGTGTCCCAATATATTGTGTCCGAATCGTCAGCAACTCAACTCATTATACATGCACTTTGTTTGCTTTTACTTTGAGGAAGGGGAGGGGGACAAAGACCTCAATTTTAGGTTTTACGCTAATATTTCAAAAATGGCGCGATGAAATGAAAGCTTATAAAATTTTCTATAACTTTGATACTTTTCCATATCCCATCCGTTTTCAAACTACAGGCTCTGGAAAAGTGCAATCAAAAAATGTTTTGAAATATTAGTTTCTAAGTCCAATTCTGTGAATGATTCACATTTTTATTCTCTTAGGTCGTGAGGATCCTGGAAAAAGGTCGTTTTCTGTGGTATCTTCTTCCTCGCCTTCCTCAGTGGTAAGTGGTTCTTGCTGAGAGGGCTGAATCATCTTCATGGTCATTCTCGTCGTCTTCCTCGCTAAAAGACACGCCATTGAAGCATTTTCCTGGGCAATGAAGGCACGCAGTAGAAAATTTCAGCATAGCTTTGCGACATCCACATTTGCTGCTGCTACAATCCTTGGTGCAGCGACAAAATATTGTTTTTAGTAAAACCTGGGGCGTCGGTAAATCTTTTGTTGTTCTTGGCGCCAAGATATCACCATAAATTTTTCCACCCCCACTCTTGAGGGAGCAGCTCATTCCCCAACCACTGCTGCACTTGGTGATATGTGCTTCAGGAATTATATTTAGCTACTCTCTTAGTGGCTGTGTGGTGACGGCCTAGAGAATATTGCCACCCCTCTCACCCCGCGGGGGGACGTAGAAGTCGTCCCGAGGGAATATATACCAGAGAATGGGCAGCAGCGTTCTCATGAGTACCAATGTCTACCTTACTGCGATTGCCATCCCGTTTGCCAAGCGTGGCTATTATGGCAGATCCCCTCAAATGAAGGACACGATTAAACCGCGGTCCCCAGTCCCCGGTAGCCCTGCTATTCCCAGCCGTGGTAACAGCCGTGGTTACGGCAGGGCAGGGGGTGCTAAGAATCCCCGGCAGATTCCGCGTTACCAAAACCGACGACCTCTGGCCCTGGCAACATACAACACACGCACACTGCGGACCGACGAGAAGATGATCGAACTGGAGGAAGAATTGAGCAGGTTACATTGGGACATAATAGGATTATCTGAAGTTCGAAGAGAGGGGGATGACACTATAATCCTGAAATCCGGGAATCTGCTCTATTTCCGGGAGGGCGACCAACTGTCCCAAGGTGGTGTTGGGTTCATAGTACACAAGTCCCTCGTCCACAACATAGTGAAAATCGGGAGTGTGTCGACTAGGGTTGCGTACCTTATAGTCAGAATTACTAAGCGGTATTCGTTGAAGGTCATACAGTTTTACGCGCCGACTTCGACGCACTCCGACGATGAGGTTGAGGTCATGTATGAGGATATTTCTAGAGCCATACATACCTCGAACTCTTATATCACTGTGGTCATGGGGGACTTTAACGCGAAGCTGGTTAAACGAGTCGATAATGAGCTGAGAGTGGGGCAATTTGTAACTGGAGACCGGAATCCCGGGGCCAAATGTTGGCCGACTTCATGGAGAAGGAGGGACTCTTTATGATGAACTCCTCTTTCAAGAAGCCGGAAAACCGCAAATGGACCTGGGTAAGCCCGGTCGTAAAAAAAAACGAGATATACTTTATCTTGTTGACGAGTAGACAGATGTTCAATGACGTCTCAGTAATCAATACGATTAAAACCGGGAGCGATCACCGACTTGTGAGAGGCTCATTGAACCAAAATGTCAAGCTCCAGAGGTTCCGACGGATAAAGTCTACGCTCCGACCTTTACCCATCTACATCCAAAACCCGGAACCAAAACCGTTTCGAATGCCTAGCAGATTGTGAGGAAGTGGACTCATACCACGACAGGCTCGTAAAAGCTGTCCATACGGCTGGGTCTTAGGTCTTCAAGGCCCATCGTACAAACAGAACCAAAAAGATCTCTGACTATACCCTGCAGCTTATGGACGAAAGACTGAAAATGGTTCTGACATCCTCTGATGATGCTACCAGATACCGGCAGCTCAACAGACAGATCTTACAGTCTTTGACTCGCGACACGCGTCAATTTAATACAAATTGTATTAAAGAAGCTATTGAGCGGAACAAAGGCTCTGAAGTGTTTGCAAGAGAACTATCTGTTGGACAGAGCCAACTGACGAAGCTGAAGACTGAGGATGGCAGAATCGTCACGTCTAGACCTGAGTTGTTGGAGACATCGAGAGGTTCTACGGACAGCTGTATACGAAAGCCCAGTCACCTGTCGATAGTTGTGCCTCAGATACCAGAGCACGACTAACCCAACACTTACCGACGACATCCCGGACGTCAGCCTGTACGAGATTAGAATGGCTCTCGAACAGCACAAGAACAACAAGGCGCCTGGTCATGATGGAGTTACGGCAGAGCTTCTGAAGGCGGGTGGTACACCAATCCTACGGGCCCTTCAGAAGTTATTTAACTCCGTCATACTAGAAGGTCAAACGCCACAAGCATGACACAGGGGTGTGGTGGTGCTCTTCTTGAAAAAGGGCGATAAAACCCTCTTGAAGAATTACATTGAGAAGGGTCACTTTTGCTGGTGTCCCATACCATTTCAGGAAGCACACCTTCCCAGCTTCTGCAACATCACTATGGCTGGAGCTTGGTTGTAAAAGATCTTTGCTGCTTCCTGAATAATTTCCGAATTTAAATACAATTTACAGAAACCCACCTTGCTTCTTCTAAACGTTGCTGATGTTGTATCGTAGCCGGTAAATGAGTGAAAGAAGAGGATGTGTTCATATCCATGCTATTGCATCTCATTTTTTGTCATTCATTCATTCATCGTCATTTTTCAGTTTTAGCCAGTAAGGTTGCGTTTCCTACAGTGAGCATCGAGCGAAAAGCAATCTGCATGATGTTTTTCCCGCCTAAGCTCAGTTATCTGCTGTTACAAAAAAACGCGATATCTTATTGTTACCGCCCTTACCTCGTGGAGGTACTCCCAGCTTATTGTTAAAATAAATTTAGAGATAATTCAGGCATCAGGTAATGGTCATCACGCTGAATAACTCATCATCATCTTGTTCCCACTAATATGCTAGTGGGTTTGGTTTCCGCACTTAGTCCCGATGAGGACCATTGTATGTGAGCCATGACGGCCTTCACTCCATCCAGCACACCTCCCTCCAGAAGCATATCAGGTCTCGTAAACTTCTCAAGGCATCTGTAAGAGTTCCGCTGAATAACTTAAATTTTCTATATTTCTGGAGCGTGTAGCTCATAAACGAATGGAAATATGAAAAAGTATATGAGATCAAAGTTATAGTGAATTTTGTAAGCTTTAATTTTATCTTAGAATATTTTTTGCTAAAACGCACCTTTTTAAAGTTTATATTAGCAAAAAACCTAAAATTGATGTCTTTGTCCCCCTCCCCCCTCCTCCCTCCGCCTCACCTCCTAGACGTCAGGACTTTTGGTATGTTTTCCCTCTAAGTACTCTGAACAAGTTTCTGAAAATATCCCTTAGGTTCCCGCTCACGCACTCTATACCCTCCTTTGAGTCATTCCTTAATCGGACTAATAACAGTTGATCGTTATTGTGACTGGAATTTGCACATTGATCAAAATATATGCATCAGAATCAATAGGTTTGTATACGTTTTGTCACGACTTCGCAAAACAGCCTCATTACCAATCGATATTGATGGCATATCTATGGGGCAATTCAACAGATACATCGAGAGCATTTCTATTGCAAAAAAATGCGTTAAAGCAACTACAGGTACTCATCCATTTGTCTCATGTAAATCATCACATGTCAAAAAATTATGACTAGTGTGTTTGTACATTTTTCAAATTGGTGTATTTGTGAAAACGCAGCCACAGTATTTACTAGAGCTAAAGATGTTTTTCCTCGCAACATGATAACTGATACAACACTATTTCAAAAAAGTTCCTATGCTGTATATGTGTATAAGTGTTTAATGCTTTGCCGCAAAATATTAGACATTTTTCAGCGGCAAAGTTCAAAAACCAACTCAGACTGTGGCTCCTAGAAAAATCATTCTATTCAATCAAATCAAGTGTTTGACTGCACGTGAGGCGCAACGGCTAAAGCAGTCGCGTTGCCGCTTCGTGTCACGGGTTCGAGTCCCGCGCCGGACAACTACTTGTGTGACCCATAAATAGTTGTTCTGAGTCTGGATGTAATTTGTGTCCGTCTATTATATGTTGTTAAGTACCCTGCAACACAGGGATTGGATTCCATAGTGCAGGGGTTGTCTTTAAAAAAAACTGTGATTTATTTAATTAATTATATTATTTGTGTAAAATTTGACATATAACAATCACACATTTCGCATGCTGTTTATGAGTAAAGTTGATGAGACTAACCTAATAGTAAGACCACCACTGTACTCTATTTTTAGTGAAATAAATAAATGAATGAATAATATTTAATAACTAAATCTAGATAATGAATGATAAAATATAAAAAAAAAAACATAAATATTAAGAACAAAAATTATAATATATAATGTGGTTAACTTATTTTTGAAACTAGCTAGGAACTCATAACTAAAAAGTACAAAATAAATAAAATATTTAATAAATAAAAAACCCAACTGCGTAAATAATGAACCAAACTACGTACATAGACAAAGAACTGAAAAGAAAAAAACAAGCACATAGATGGCTGGTGGTCTAAAATTATATAATGTACTATTGAATGAATACTATTGAAGAAAATAAAATATATTCTAATAATGGAACATAACAACTGAATAGTCGGGATCCATTGACAAATTAGATGGGCTGTCGACTAATGGATCCCGACTGTTCAGTTGTTATGTTCCATTATTAGAATATATTTTATTTTCTTCAATAGTATTCATTCAATAGTACATTATATAATTTTAGACCACCAGCCATCTATGTGCTTGTTTTTTTCTTTTCAGTTCTTTGTCTATGTACGTAGTTTGGTTCATTATTTACGCAGTTGGGTTTTTTATTAATTAAATATTTTATTTATTGTATACGTTTACCTGTTATTGTTTTGACCACATTTGGTGTTTGGACTGATAACTGAAGGTTAAACACAGATCACATATAGGTAATTCCCTTTTGGATGTGTGATATTTGTCTCAACCCACTTGCTACTATAATACTTTATAAGGGAGGCAAAAAGTTCTCAATATGAGCCCGAAGGCGGAAAGTTCACGGTATCACATCTCGGGGCCTCGGAGAATTTGGCATAGATAAACGTATAAATCACGCCAACAAAGTGGTAAAATTATATAACGTTGGCTCATGGACATCTAGAGTACATATATTTAAGAGATATCAGCCACTAAACTCTTTGTGTGTCCTACAAGTTATTAATCACATAGTATGTGAATAAAACATTGCAATTAATCAAAGAAATAGCTTAGTTTTTTACTAATTGTATCTTATATATATTTATCCGTCTAAAGCCGGGGTGGTTTGTTATATTTAGAAGGTAAAATTGCGTATAACAGACTCGACACGTGAACCCAAGAAAAGGGTGACTTGGCCAGTTTTTACTACCAAATGTTATGTAGCCCAAGATAACGTGAGTCCTTTTTTATATTGCACACCGAAGATATAAGAAAAGTTTGAGAAAAGTTACAACTGTCTACGATACCTATAATTACAAAAATATAAATGAATTTCATCTCCACTTCAGTGTTTCACTCCATTGTGTAACAGGTTAAATTCTAGACATGAAAAGTAAAAAAAATACATGCGGGAAGGTCTTCGGGGACTGCCGATAGAAGTAGAAACAATTTTTTCATTTCTCATATTTGAAAAGTAGTATTTATTTGATCTGAATAACAAGTGGAAGATTCTACTTTCCACCTTTGGGCGGTAAAGACACATAGTAATTTCTTCCTTCCCTATGGTAGAAATTAATTTTAAAAAATAGAACCGAATTTGGCTAGGCAGGCGGCTACAAAAAAATCTAACATAATTAAGATAAAAATATTGCGGTCATGTGAGTGATTTAAACTGCCAGTGTGAATTAAAAAAAAGACCCTCCGTCTAACGAATATTCCATCAATCCACATGTCCTGACACGAGTTTATTTTTTTACCCATCCCAAACAAGTGCACAATACCGCTAAAGAAGTTTTCACTTCAATAAAGTATAAATAGTGACATACAGACAGACAAATGGATATGAGATACCTGTAACGGTTCCTTGAGTGACTTGAAACCTTTAAAACGAGTACCACAAGTTGAGTGAAGTCTTGACCATACAAGAGATACCAGGTACAGATAATAGTGACCGACCTTAGTGAGGCACCCTTTACCATCTGCCCTTATTACGTGTCTCTGACCCAGAGGGCACACTGAGATGAGACACATTTTGTAGCGAGTAAATTAACTAAAGCACATTACACGCGCCGCATAAATGGCTACTCGGGTTGTTTAAACGATAGGCATAATGAATAACTTAAATTTGTTATTGTGTCTCGAAATTATTTGACCTGTAGGTATATTGAAGGATAAGAAAGTGATTAAATAGCTACGTCTGAGAAAATGACCTCTGTCGACTATTCTCACCCCTAGAGATCGAACAACCTTTTGTAGTAGGGAGACAAAGAGATAATCGGTGAGATGGTTCGAACACACACACTTTGAATCAGTTATAATATTAACGTCAGTGGTATCGGATGTCTATCATAAATTATTAAAAAATATTCGCTTAATAGTTAATCGGAAAGTAGAACTTAGTGCAATTATTTTTTAAACAGTAATTATTTATTAAGAAATTTGCTTAACTGCAAAGTCATAACAAATTATGGTGCAAAATCTTTGTTCAAACATACGATAGATTCATACTCCCAAACTTTCGCATTTATAATATTATTACTCCATAAAAACCTTTAAATGTATAATATTAGTAGGAAAAATAAGAAATAAATGCGGAATGTTAAATTATATTTCATTTTTACTATATTTTGTACCTTAATTAAATCAGATTGGCTTTATTTTGTTCTTTTTACTTAATCCAGTTCTTGTCAATCAGTTCATAGTAGTCTTGTATTTAAAATAAGATAGTTAAGATAAATTAATTATTTTTTTAAGTGATAATATGTATTGTAATAATAATGAAATATTTTCCTCTAACTTTATTTTTTATTATTATTACTAGCTCTATCAAAGAATACTCAATTATGTTACTTACAAAATTTTATCTTAAGAAGCTGCCCATAACTGGTATCAATAAAACAACACAACCTCTGTTAAAACCATGGAGCTATTACAAAGAGGAGACGGCCTAAGCAACTGAGAACTGTGATTTTCAACTGAGTCCAAACGTCATCATGTAGGCGTGGCCTAAGTCAATGTATTGTTGGCGTTCGTCCTGTGCACATCTACGTCACGTTCACAATTTACAGCTATATTTGCGCTAGAAGATAAAAATAATGAAGTGTTGTGTTTTATCTTGTAAAAACTACTCGGACAGACGTTCTAATGCTATGGATGGCATCAAATTTCATTTGTAAGTAATTTTATTCGATTTTTTATCAAAATAGTTCTAGAAAATTCCCTTAACGTCGGCGTTTCGAAACATAATTCTACACGACATTAGATGGCGATACTTGGGGTCATGGGAATAAAAAATATTTAGGTACGCAGAGCTCAGTACTATCATAATCTAATAATCGTATGTCCTGAAATTTGTTTTACATTCATTCGCAAAACCCCTTTAATGGCCAAAATACATTTTTGTAGCTTTTAATATAATTAAAAAAAAAAACCCGCCATCTATCGAACAAATATGAACATAACAAAAACAGGGCCGTAATTAGGATCCAGTTATTTTACCTAATGTCCCGCAGCTGTATCATAAATAGAAAGTACTTAAACATGGAATGCACTGCACAAAAAAAATACAATCTCCTATAAATTAAATATTCTATGTACAGTAATTTAATTAAAGTACCTACTTCCCTTCATTAGTATGCTCGTTGTTTACTTAATTTAAATTAAGTACTTCAAGCCTACCTAGTTTATTTAGTCAAATTTTAAAATTATGAATGTTATAGATTGCCATCTGAAGATAACCTTAGACAAAAATGGATAGCAAAAATTAACAGACAAGACTGGTCACCCTCTATATACAAAAATTTGTTCTTGCCATTTTAACGATGAAGACTTCGTAGTAACAAAAAAAGGCCTTAGAAAATTAAAGAAGGGAACTTTACCTTGTTTAATACTGGATATATCGGTTCGTAACAATGCATTTTTTTACCCATAAAATATTTAATTTTATTTCCAATATAACATGAATAACAATTCGGAATATTAATAATAAGTCATCGACCATCTATAGAGAAACGGCAGCTCGACTAGTAGTTCTAGAAACGACACGTTCCCGAAATGATGGCCTGTATTTCGGTCAACAACTGAACATTGCTATTCAACGTGGCAATGCTGCCAGTATTCTAGGAACGTTACCCACTGGCACGAATATTGAATTTGATATTTTTTTGAGTTTAGGTTTTAATTAAGCGTTAACTATTATTAATATTCCGAATTGTATTCATAATTATATTGGAATAAAATAAAATATTTATTTGTATGCAGTTTTTATTTACTATTTTCACTTGTTTTTTGCCAAATCAGTGGATGTGGCTCTAAATGAGACTTTCCGGATCATCACAGGATGCCTTAAGCCCACGCCAGTTCAAAAACTGTATCCGCTGGCAGGAATCGCGCCCCCCGCTGTTAGAAGGGAAGTAGCTAGTGGTGTTGAGAGGTATAAGCAGGAGACCGATAAAAAACACCCTCTTTATAATTATACTCCAGCTCCCCAACGACTGAAAAGTCGTAGAAGTTTCCTGGCCACTACCACATCTACGATCGATGCACAAAAAGCAAGGGCAACCTTATGGCGAGATAAATTTGCTCCTCCTCTGTTTGTCTCGCGAAGGGAAAAATTACCTCCGGGATATAATTTGCCATGGCCAACCTGGAGGACTCTTAATAGACTACGTACCCAGGTTGGTAGATCCAAGGAAAACATGTGCAAATGGGGTTACATTCCCACATCACAAAATATCTGCGAGTGCGGCGTGTCACCCCAAAGTATGGCACATTTATCTGATTGTCCTTCTTGTCCAGTCTCTTGTTCCCTTCAGGACTTGTATGACGCTTCAACCAAGGCAATCAGCGTTGCTCAATTTTGGCAAGATAAAATCTGAATTTTACCATCGACATGATAAGAAGAAGAAGACTTGTTTTTTGGGAAAATTAGTAAATTTCATGTTCAGTATTGTATTATTGTTTTATCCTTTATATTACAGTTAAAAAGAAAATTTACAGAGCCTACCACATCTAAAAAAAATATATGATATACAATTCCATGCCAACTTCCACCGAAAATTAGTTGGAACGAGATCTAGTAACTAGGTTTTTTTATACGTCATGAATCTTAAACCGCAATTTATCTTTCATTCAATAAACTCAAATACTTGCAGGTCGGAACTCTTGATGGGCGAGTCCGACTCAGCCGCTATTTTTGTAAAATAAGTCATTAACAAAATCCTATAATCTTCAACCGTAATTCATCAATGACGTTTTTATTCTAACATTTATTTTATAATAATATCACTGTCAATAAAAAAAGAATATCATTATGGTTCGCAAAAGTAAAAAAAAACAGTACTCCCTGGAACGAAGTTATGAGTCCGGCCCTGTTGCATCCTGCACTGTGTGACATCTAGTGTAAGAAAGTTACATTACTACTAATGATAGTCGACAAAACATGCGATTAGTTTACCTATTGACCGGTAGATGTAAACAAAGAAGTAGGCGGGATCTAACACCCTCTCCCCCCCGCAAAATGTCACGCGTTGTTTCATAGAAAAATCGAATTACAACGTCTCCTCTTTGTAATAGCTCCATGGTTAAAACATAATAGAACGCAATCAATTATTGAGTTCTTTATTCAAAATTCAAATGCACGTTTCAATGCCGTCTCTATTTACTGGCCTGCTTTCAGTACTATATCAGGTTAAAATAATGTTGGTTGTTTCGTTCGTAGGTTTAGCGGTAGCGTGTGTCCTGGGTTCTAAAAATCCCGTATAGAAAATTTCTCAATATCAGCCCGAAGTCTGAGAGTTAGTCGTGCCTCGGAGAGAACGTAAACCTGTCGGTCCTGTACTTGACCTCTTTCCAGTAGAGTCGCTAGTCTTCCCATCGGATCATGAGCGTGATGGAATAGAAAGTGCCACGTTTGCCACACACTTGTGCACTATAATATGTCCTGCGCAGTTGGCTAATGTTCATTGAGAGTGGCCTCCGTGGCCGAAATTCAGTCTGTAGGACATTAATGTATTAATAACTAGATACATTTTGTTCGCCTAAACAGCGGAACCCTCAATGCGTGAGCGGGTTCACTATCACTTATCTGTAGTTCTTCTATACTTAAATGTGTTTGTTTTCGTGTTAAACTATCACTTAGTTTCATTTTCACAGACGTTATGAGCGAGGGATTCCGTCAAAATCCAACATTCGGCAACTTGCCAAAACCATTGATGATGTCAGATTATATGGATCTGCATAAAATGTGCGTGTGTAATTTCTCGCCAATAATACTCAATGAAAACCTTGCTGAGAAAATCTAAATAAAACCTTGTTATTAAGTGGATCATGTCAGTTTATTTGCGCTCGTGGCCTATGTCGATATTATTTCATGAAGGCACTCACTTTTGGAAATATTCAGAAGGGCTTCTATCCCAAACATTAAGTATCCACTTCTGATTTGAAACAAACCTTTTGCTAACAAAGTACAACTAAAACAATTATAACTAAAACAATTATACTATGTTGCAACATAATTAAATACTTTTTAAATCATTGTTTGTTTGATGCGCTTTTTTATGTCCCATATCCAGTTCAGGACATGGCAACTCTAACAAAAAACTAAGAGATTCTTTCTTTAAATGTTGTTTCATTTGTTTTCAATATAGCTGTATCATTTCATTATAGAGCAATTTACTTCCTAATCTTCTTCTGATGTGTGAGAATTTTTATAAAATTTAGAAATTTGTTCACATAAATTTGAGTGGCCTGGTGGTCTAGTGGTTATAGACCCTGATTGCTAGGCGAGAGATCGTAGGTTCGACCTTCCTCAGGACAAACCTTTGTGCAATGCGCTTTCCGATTATTTGTTCTGTGTCTGGGTGTAATCCATATAAATTATAAATGTATATAAATTACACACACAGTGTAAAAATATAAGTATGTTCTCAGTTGTCTGGTTGCAATAAAACAGGCTCTGCCTAGTTTGGAATCGCAGTGTGTTAGTTTATTATTATTGTTATAATATTTATTAATCGTTATCTCATGTCAGAGGCCTTCTGGGCAGCTTGTACACCGGGCCACACATCAAGTTATACATTTCCAATATAAGCTGAACTGTCATTGTATGGAAATCCTATACTTATATTGGAAATGTATAGCTTGATGTGTAGCTGTGTGTACAAATCTGACACCAAGGAAACCCCTCCCCATACTAAACAGTAAAGTAATGAAGAAAACGGACTTTTAGGTTTTTGCAGAGAAGTTTTTTTTTCAAATAGAGCTTGCATAACGCATTATCAGCATATTGCTTAAAGCGCTTAATTAAGAAAAGCCGTTCCATCGAAAATTCGCTCCAATTCAGATACCCATTTTCGTGATTTATATCACTAAACGTCAGAATTATAGTGGAACGCAACCCAAAAGCCGTTATATTGAATGTTTTAAATTCAGTGCCTACGATTCCCTATAAAATATGGCGGGAACCTTGAAATAATGATCAGGAAGACGATCAATTTAAAATTTACATTCGGCCCTGGGGTGGTGGCATTTGCATACTGATGGCTATCAGGTTCATATGAACTGTCTGTGAAACTAGTCGACACGATAACAGTTTACACGATGCCGATCGTGATATTGGATCGTTTTGAGTGACATTTCTCAAGTTTAAACTTTGAACAACAATGGGCAATGAGTTTGTTTCGCTGGGTCTTCTCAGTTGGGGCGCATTGGATGCGGTGGTAGCATTAAAGCGCAACCGTCGTTATTAACACAAGGTCCGTCATAATAATAACACCTTAAGAGCTATTACGCACTGTCGACTCAGTCGCTGGCGACTGTGACTTACTACAGTTTAATAGGTGTTTACGCACTTGGTCGTCGGTTGCCCAAGCAACTGGGCGACTCGCCGCGACGTGGCGACGCACAAGCGACTGCCGGTCGCCGGCGACCAATAGGAGCACGGCTTCAAATGGAGGCATTCACACTGCGAGCAACTGTCGTAACGACCGGACGTCGCGCACAATAATGGCTCAGGCTTTCGATACCGAGAAATTTATAATGGAAATACTATCCCGACTTACAATTTGGGACTTACTGAGTGACGAATATTCTAATCGGGATTTGAAGAAAAAACAGTGGGAAGAAATAGTAATATTTTTCTTTCTCTTGATTAGTAGTGCTACTATAGCAGCTTCTTCGATGTCCATTCTGCACGAATGTACTTAGAATACGCTCGGCTTGGTCTCCTGGGCTTAGTTGCCTATGTTTTGGTCGCCGAGCGACCGAGTCGCCGGCGACAAGTCGACAGTGCGTAATAGCTCTAATATAGACAGAACCATTGACAATATGTAGTAAAAATATTAGACTTAAACTAGATAATTAAACTTAAACATAATCTTTTCATAATAACTTGATACGAGCTAGCTAAATATCATTGCTATTATAAAATAAATTTCATAAATGTTTTAATACAATCAATACAATGAGTACCTAAATATCTATGTTACTAGAAATAATAATGTATACAACTATATGAAAGTCTACGTGACTAAAAACCTTTTTTTTATGTTGGCAATTCCATATTTAAACGACTGAACTAATTACTTACTTACTTATCGTGTGGGCAGGGGTTACCCTAGTCTCAAAGTTGTTCAAGCTCCATTAGACCTCTGACATGGCTTAACGACTGTTGCCGACCGATAGCTTAACGTGCCCTCCGAAGCACGGAGACGCTCAGAAATTAACCCACTTTGGCGATCATCCATCTATGGACTGACCGCGAGCCTAGTTGCTTGACCTCGCCAGTCACTTACGGACCTGTGAGAGCATCTGGCTATGAGCGCCTCAATTGAAATGTCAATTTCTTTCTCTGTAACATTCGTCCACTTCCCTGTCTTGTTGGTCTAGCAGTAGCTGTGGCAATTCACTGCAGATAATGAGCTTCCGATTCTGTTTCCAAGTATTGCTAGAGAAATCCAAATTGCTGTAGTAGAGGTTTGTCTAGCAAGATTTAAGTTTCGGAAAAGTCTAAGAAAAATAGCAGTCTTACACCAAAGACACTGGGCTTAAAACAACACGCTAAGACATGAATTCTGTATTTAGTTTCAAAATTTTTATTATTTTTATATAACTTTTTGAGGTTATGATACGTAAGTTTCTTATCAATGTCATTGGATATACATTCCCGTGCACGAGAGGCTCTAGAAGGTAAAGCCATTATTGGTGACCTCTTGAGTGTGCTGGATTGCCCCCTCATTAATTTATAACAAGGAAAGAATAGTGCAACTATGTTTACATACTCTTGTGCAGTAAATTAGGTTCAGTGTAGTTAGCCAGTCTTTGGCCAAAGCACTATTATTAAACAATGCCACTGAATGTAAAAATAGCTTTTTTATATGTATGTAATACTATTAAATCCTTTGTTTCCATAGCATATTAAAGAAAAGCTTATTTTCTCTAAACTAACCTGACAGGATAAAAAAGCTCTTAATTTTTATAAGAATGTTTTTTTAAATTTTAACAAACATAAATTATATTAGTTTAGAAGAATATGGTTAATTTTATCACGTAGTATCAGTAAGAAACTATGTCGTATCGTCCTCGTTAGAAACAAACATACCTTAAAGAATATGGAGAGATAAATTAATAATATATCTATTTTACTCTTAATATTGTACTAGGTGAGTGTATCATTATGTGACTAGATATTAAGTGAGAACCTTTATCTAATATAAACCGATAAACATATTATATTCAACTTAGCAACTACCCAGTAGTTGATGACTTTAGTGAATGGCAGAATCCGCACCGCATTTTGTTATTCAGCTATATAATTTGTACCACTTGTTACGACAACTAAGGCATCGATTTTAATATAAGCGCCTACTAATTTTAGAACTTGGGATTAATGAACAAAATTAATAAGAATATTTCAATTATTTTGAATAAATAAACGTAATAAAATCGTAAACTAAACGCAGTTACGTTTACAGTAATTGCCATGTGTAAAATAATACAAATTTCGAAATTAAAATTAATTATTTATAAATGGTAACAACATTACATATAAATCATTTAACTATGAAAACACGGTAGTTGCATTAAATCGTAATAATTAATTATTTAGAATAGGAACGATTTTCGTCGTTAATATTTTTTTGTTCATTCATTCATTAATTCTTCATTCATTCATTAATTCTTCATTCATTCATTCATTCTTCATTCTGCATTTATTCTGCATTCATACTGCATTCATACTGCATTCATTCTGCATTCATTCTCATTCATTCTTCATTCTGCATGCATTCTGCATTCATTCATTCTTCATTCATTCTTCATTCATTCTTCATTCATTCTTCATTCATTCTTCATTCATTCTTCATTCATTCTTCATTCATTCATTCTTCATTCATTCATTCTTCATTCATTCATTCTTTATTCATTCATTCTTCATTTAATTATTCATTAATTAATTAATTCATTCTTCATTCATTCATTCTTCATTCATTAATTCTTCATTCATTCATTCTTCATTCATTCATTCTTCATTCATTAATTCTTCATTCATTCATTCTTCATTCATTCATTATTCATTCATTCATTCATTCTTATTCATTCTTCATTCATTCATTCTTCATTCATTCTTCATTCATTCTTCATTCATTCTTCATTCATTCTTCATTCATTCATTCTTCATACATTCATTCTTCATTAATAATAATAATGATAATAAAATCTGTATTTCATAAAAATTGTACAAGTTACACATTTCCTGTGGACCCACACTAGGCAAGCCTGTATCGTGGAATCCGTGTCTGGATTTCCAGAGAATTTAAAAACTAGTTTTATAAACTTAAATTACAAACTTAAACTATCTCCTACTTCTATATAATATTCACTTATATTAAAATGAAACAAATTACATGCAATTATATAATATAAAATAAGTATATATATATATATAAATACGTATGTTAAAATAGCTAATAATAATAAAATAGATAATAATGGATAATAATTATTAATCAAATGATTGTGCGCAATATCTGTTCAGTCTCTGAATAATTAAGACCAGCCAACCAGTGAGCGATGATTGGTTTAGCTCTTCGTATAGAAGATTCTTTAATGTCACATTCTTTGACAACTTTGTTGTATATAAATGGGTTAACAAAAGGGCTAAAGCGCTTGACGAAAGCAGTATTTGCTCTTATGACGGGGGCTCTGTAGACTCTTCTTTTAGTTAATTCCCTGTATGCAACGGACGACACTATTTTTTTATGAGTTTGGAGACTTAATTTTAAAATGTAAAGTTGTCGTACACTAAGAACTCCAGTCTCCTTGTAGAGTTTCACAGTGGGGAATCTGGATGGCTTTTTAAGCATGGTTTTCAAAACTGACCGTTGAGCCTTTCAACTTGTATCAAAGTTGATTGAGCTGCACTGCCCCAGCAAGAGATACAGTACGTCAAGAGCAATTGGCACAAAGCACAATAAACCTGACGTAGAATATCTGGAGTCGCTACGTCCCGCAAATTTATCATGACGTTAATAATTTTCCGGATGCGACCTGATAGTATAGAAACATGCTCCTTGAAGTTTAGTTTTTCGTCAATTTCAATTCCCAAATAGCGTACGGTTTTAGCACGGTCAATACACTCACAATTGCATGACGTATATTTTTTACCGCATGAATGGATCTTTAGTTGCGATGTTAAGGCTGGTGATGTAGCAGCTGTCTTGTGGAAGCATGTAAATTTAGTTTTCTTTACATTTAGTTAGTAAGTTTTGTTGTAACCACTGTGATACACTAGCCATGCCCTGCTCAGCTGCAGTGAAAACTTCAGCCCACGATTTACCGTGAAAGAGAGCCACTGTGTCGTCACCGTAACATACAAGTTCAGCCTTAAATAGTGGGATTTTATGAATGTCATTCATATATAAAATGAAGAGAGTCGGCCCGAGTATGCTACCCTGTGGGACGGCGTATTGGACAAATTGTGCTGTGCTAACCTGGTCCCCAATACGCACCCTCTGCTGCCAATCATACAAATAGCTTTCAAACCACCGCAGGGCGGTGCCCCTGATTCCAGCAGCTTCTACTTTTCTGAGTAGCAAAGGCACCGAAACCGTATCAAACGCCTTTGCCAGATCCAGGAAGACCGCCAAGCAATGCTCTTTTTTGTTAATGAGCGACGCTACTAGGTCAGTAAGGAGTGACACAGCTTGTTCTGTAGATCTTCTCGGTCTAAAGCCGAATTGCCTGTTAGAGAGAAGACCTACTTTTGTGTCCAAATATTTTACCAGTCGCACGTTAACAAGTTTCTCCAGCATTTTTGAAAAAGAACTAAGCAAAGAGATTGGCCTATAGTTTTCTGGAAGGTTTTTAAGGCCAGACTTGTGTATAGGTCTAACGTAGGCGCTCTTCCAGCAGTTTGGAAAGACGCCGGAAGAGAGGCTTAGATTATAAATAAATGTGAGGGGCTCCACGATTTGGTCTTTGATCTGTTTAATAACACTGTTCTCCATGTTGTCAGTTCCTGATGCTTTTCCATCCTGCAGTTGGGATATGAGACATCCAACCTCTAGTTGGTCAGTGGGAAACATAAAGAACGAACAGGATGGCCCAGAATCAATTTTTATCCTAGCAGCAAGATCATCCTGGGTTTTATTCGATTTGGTTAATATTTTAGCAGCTAGATTTTGTCCGACCGAAACGAAGTAGTCATTAAATTGATCGATAGGTTTGCATTCATTCATTCTTCATTCATTCATTCTTCATTCATTCATTCATTCTTCATTCATTCTGCATTCATTCATTCTTCATTCATTCTTCATTCATTCTTCATTCATTCTTCATTCATTCTTCATTCATTCTTCATTCATTCTTCATTCATTCTTCATTCATTCTTCATTCATTCATTCTTCATTCACTCATTCTTCATTTATTCATTCATTCATTCTTCATTCATTGATTCATTCTTCATTCATTCTTCATTCATTCTTCATTCATTCTTCATTCATTCTTCATTCATTCATTCATTCATTCATTCATTCTTAATTCATTCATTCTTCATTCATTCTGCATTCATTCATTCATTCATTCATTCTTCATTCTTCATTCATTCTTCATTCATTCTTCAGTCATTCTTCATTCATTCTTCAGCCATTCTTCATTCATTCTTCATCAATTCAATTCAATTCAGTTCAGTTCAGTTCAGTTCAGTTCAATTCAGTTCAATTCAATTCAATTCAATTTTATTTTATTTTATTATGTTCTACGTTGAGTTAAGCATCAGTTCCTCCTACCCTCGCAAAAGAGGAGAAAATAAAAAAGGATACAACAATAATAATATCTGGGGACAATGTCACACAGATCATCCTAGCCCCAAACTAAGCAAAGCTTGTACTATCATTTTGGGTACCAGGCGACGATATACATACTTATATAGATAGATAAATACATAACTACATAGAAAACATTCATGACTCAGAAACAAATATTCGTGCTCATCACACAAATATATCAATTTGATATCATTGAAGACGAATTTGATGAATTTTTTTATTGTGTCATTGAACCGCGCTGAAATCCGACACTGCTCTTACTATATGGAGACGTTGGATAAGACAGATTTTATAACACTATTAGCCATTATCCTCAGTCAATTATAATCAAAAGTAAGAAAAACACCATCGAAACACCGCAACAAACAAAATGCACTTGTTGATATTGACATTTGACGTTTATTTATTTGACTTTTCGTACGTTTTGTTTCACGCAAAATAAATCAATTTATGTATGTATTTTTGTTTGATAAATTTTGTTAATAGTTAGAAAATAAATTTGAAAATATTTATGCAAACCTGAATAAAATATGTGTAAAATGTACAATAAATATATTTTTAGGGGTGTTTATAATAAGATATGTTTTTATAGGTTGTATGTTACGTAAGACGGAAGAACGACGAAATGGGAGGATGCCAAACCGACAAATTAGTAACTGCTGAATAGCTATCTGGCAAATAATATTATATATAATATTATATATTAAAAATATTAACGGGAGGGTGATGGTGAAACGCAATGTGTTTTATCCAGAACAGATACCTGTCAGTTTATTTATTTGTTAGTTAGCTATCCGACACTTTATCCGGACATTGTGAAACAGACCCTAATTGAATAATAATGTCAATAAAATAAATGTTGTCACAAAAAGCAAAGAACCTATTGTTTTATTTACCTCCACTCAAAACCTCATATAAAACCCTCCGCAACCTCGCACAAATATACACTGGGTTATTAACTTTATAATTAATGGAAATAAAGAACTTTTCATTACTTCAACAAATAATAGTTTTTTGCGTTTCCTAACCTAATTCGCGACCTGGTTAGGGTTTTCGGGGCAGGTTCGGAATAAATCCATGTAATAGACTACAAAAAGAGCGACATTATTTACTTTATTACCATAACAATGTTTATGTAAATATAATATGTAACAATCTTCATTGGTCATCAACACTAGTTAACACTAGCATTTCATTGTCACATCAGTAGACACACTTTGATATATACAGTATCTTTATTACTTAGGCAGTAAGAGTGATCATTGAACTACAATCTATCCACGGTCATGGGGTTGACCAAACGTAACCTTAAAATAAAACCTTTATATACCAAGTTCTAAAAATCTAAGAAATTCAAAATGCATTTTCTATCACATTAACTACCAATTAAAACATAAAATATCCTGAAACACGATATTTTACTAGCGGTACGAAAGTTCCATACAATCGCGCCGTTCACCTTTATAATTTTCTAAATACTAACAGTATAGGGGACAAAAAGGATTTTTTCATTCGGTGAATTTCGCTTTAAGTCTGCAGCGGTCGGAGTCTCATTGCAGGCTAATATATCGTAAAAGGAAAGCTGTGAAGGATTCAGTTATATAAAATCTCATTTTATCAGCCGTCAATTTTAATTATATTGGCTCGAAACCTTTACTTGAGTATGTCATGACAAGATCCATGATTTTTTACTTTTAATTTGTTTAATGGCAAACCACGTTATTACCGCATTGTAGAGGCCCTCATAGCCAGATGCTCTCACGGTCAGTACCTAAGTGGTTGTCGAGGTCAAGCAACTAGGCTCGCGATTACTCCATAGATGGGTGACCGCTAAAGTGGTTTAATATCTGAGCGTCTCCATGATTCGGAAGGTAAGTTAATGGTCGGCTTGAACAACACTGACACTAGGGTAACAAATATCTATACGACTCGCTGGTGCCCGCGACTTCGTCCGCGACAATTTTGAATGATGACCAATGTAACTACTTACTTCTGGCTTAATCTAAATAATAAACTTTAAAATTGAAGAAAACCTAACCTAAAAATAACCCAGCTAAGAAAGAAACTAAAGACTACTTTGCTACTGTTATCAAGCAACCGCATTGGGTATTATGAAGTGGAAATTAAATTACACATTTACGAAAGATGACGTGAGCAGGTTCTTCATGATTTCAATTACATTTTTTATACCTCTAGATATGGTTAATTTGAATGTTTCCAGTTGGTAATCTATATATACAACATGTAACTTAATTAACGCACATGCTGAAAATAGTTTGTTCAGAATCGTTTACTGAATCGATTTATATCATTTTTAATATAGGTATATTTTTATTGCAAAATAATTAAAACTACGGAAATTATTGTCATATTAACCCTGTACAGTCAAAACAATTTGAAATGGACCGTTAATCAAAGTAATTAGACTTAAGTTTTATTTGTAATCATACAAATTCCGCCATTCAATACTAAATAGAGAAAAATAAACTTTATTCCAAGAAACTAATTTAATAAATAACAAAGCATATACATGTTAAATTAAAAATTCAGTGTATGTATTATGATTAGAGCTTAATATTCTAATTGGGGTGTTTAAGGGTGTGCGTTAATTACGTTAAATGTTGTATATATAAATGAATAGCTGTTCGTTAGTCTTACTAAAACTCGAGAACGGGCGGACGGATTTATCTTATCTTGGTCTTGAAATGTTCGCGGAGGTCTAGGGATGGTTTAAATGGTGGGAACATTCGGATACTTGCCGGGAAATCCCTAAAACAGCCCTTTTCTTTTTCCCATATAAACTTTTTCTAAAACAAAAGATTAGGTCATTCATCATATGAGGCAGTATGAAGTCTGCCGGGTCAACTAGTTGTTAATAATTTTCTTAATATGTAAAGAAAACATGATAATAAGATTACATATGCGACCAATAAAACATACCTACAGATTTTGCGAATGCATCTGTTCGTGTTAATTTACATCGGCGCACCTCCCACATGACCTTATAACCAATCCACACAGAATCCGCTGTACGCATAACTCTTAAAGAAAGCATGAATTAAACTGTCACACTACACTTTGGGTCAAAGTAAGGTAAGGCTTATTAAGAATTTATGGCGGCTGTGAGCAAAAACAGATTCGTTATCAGCCCACAGTAAAAATCAAAAGTTTTCAGATTGCGATCTTTACTTTCACAAACTTATTTTTTATTAAACCAATGTTTATTGTGTTAAAATAACAATTCCGAACAAGTTTCGTGGATGAAGATTACTACCAAAAACAAAACTATAAAAAATATGTACTCGCCATGAAAATATATTATTCTAACGTCAATAAAATACACGTCCTACCTAGCAAGCCATACTTACTGACTGAAACGGGAGTACTCTGGAATATATAAATTTGTCAATAAAATTTGGGATATAGGCACAATTTCGATTACAGTGTTGTTTATTATTAATTATTCCTGCTCTTTTATTTTTTTAATTTTTATTTTGTATGTTATTGTGTGTAAATGTTACCTATATGGTCCAAATTATTTACCCGAAATTATGGGCAATTTAACAAATGACAATAAAGCATAAACAAACAAAATTAATTACCTACTAAAAGATTCCTATAATGTTGCAAGCGAATGGAGGGGGTTATTGCAGCATGGATCAACATGCTAAACATCGCTAAACTGTCACGAATATGATGATGAAATAACTGCGTCAAAACTAAATGCTTTAAGGTTACTTTAATCCATCTTCATGTATAATAGAGCACTAACTACTTCCCCGAGTATTACAAGGCCATTAGCTAACCCAGGGTTAAAATTTGACCTTCATATGATATGGCGCTGTCTGGCTAACATCTAAGTAAAGAGCTCTGTGTTCATAATTGATTTTAAAAATAATTAGTATTGTATTTACGTGTCAAATTTAATGTTATACTGTGAATAGTAATCAAATAAATCGGTAGTGATGTTATCTAAGACCCCAGTGCAATAGTGTAAAAAATATCAATGTAAATAAATCAAAGAGAACATTATAAACAAACCGTAAAACTTATAATAAAATAATGTTCGTTGTGTTAAACATACCTATAAACTAATAGTAAACTCGCTAAACAATGTGCAAGTGACGACTTTAAAACATAAAAAAGTGAATAAACAAAGTGAACGAATAAAGTGCACGCCAATAAAAATTCCTAAATGATTAGTCATATTAACCGCTTTGCACAATTCAAATTTCTCGTACATTGGCTTATGTTAGACATTTTCAAGTAAAATACTGCCCAACTAAGCGCAAAAGCGGTATCTTAATGAAAGCGAGTTTCGAGATAATTGAAGTTTTGTAAAAAATCCTTTTTTTTACTTTGTATTATGACTTTTTTGCTTATTAAATAGTATTTATATATTATATTGGATCTATTTGTTACTACAATAGTTAAAATATCAAAAATGTATATGGATATACCCTTTTCGTGAGATACTGCTACACCGCTTAGTAATTATACAATTAAAATTTGAGTTACCGCTTTGTCGTTAGCTTTTCTCCTACATGTACGTATACAAAAAAGTATGTATTTTGTATCGAATAAAATATGTATTATTTAAGGAAATAAAAACGATCAAAGTATATTTATGAAGTCTTTTATTATTCAAATTTATAATGGCATAAGAAAATATTTGAAGAAAAAACGGATTCTATGAAATTAATCTAGTCAAAAGTAGGGAGTTCTCTCCAAAAGGACATTCTGTTTTGAAGTATACTATTTTGAAAAGATTTCAAAATATTTTCTTTTTTCTTCTTTGGTGGTGGCAAAATTTGGGTTTTCAATATTTTATTGCCAGTAATAGGGTCTTTATTGAATCCAGTTCTGTATGGTACCTAATCAAAACTGCCTCTATTGACTTTTACTTCGACCATTTCATTGATATATGGTCACGGTTTAATTCGAGATAGTTTATACTGTGTCGTGTAATCTTCCCAGTCATAAATATCTTGTAGAGTCATTTCTTTAGGTTTTGGTTTTATTCCTGCAGAAAAATCTGAAAAGTCATGAGTTTTGTTTTTCATGCGCTTCATCGACAACTCCATATATACAATGAAAACTGTCGGCTGACATAAAGGTGTGGCCTGGTTCGAAATATTTTATAACAATCTTATCGGCGTTGATGTCATTTGAATTCACAACGTAAATTAAGAAAGAAAAAAATGTCCAATTTTTGTTCTGTGATGAACAATTGTCAACCCACAGTAAGATATTTTTTTTATCTCGATGAAAAATATAAAAATGGTAGTATGCACTTATGATTTCGGCTTTGTAGCGTCCAAACAACCCTTCATACCATAACACAATTTTCGGCCTTGACCAGTCGGCACAAAACTTTCGTAGTAAACCACTATCCTGGGGGTAAAATGTAAATGTATTAGACACCCGATCGTATCAACCAAACAATAAGAGGCATTTTAATTTGCCGCTGCAACCGTATCTCATAAAGGAAAATGATTTGCGGATCAAGTAAGCATTCAAAAACTAAGCGTTGTAGCGGTAATTCACGCATTTTACATATTTGCCGCTTAACGGCTTAGAAAAATTGTTGTTGTTGTTAAAGAGATTTGGCGGTATTTAAATATACGGCTGTTTGCCTACTTAATATTGATATACCTCTAATATAGTAATAGTGATTTAAGGTAAAACTGAAATAGAGAAATCTTTCTTAAGGGTATTTTTATATGTTTTCAACACGATAGCGCTAAAAGGCTTAGTTCATTAGATGCGTATTTTTTAAAGCTATCCGATGGTATAAAAATAAATATAACGATTTTTTTTGAGATACCGCTTTTGCGCTTAGTAGGGCAGAATACATATGTCTAGGTGGCCCAATACGTTAGACAGCTGCTTGAACTCAACTATGGACTCAAGTGGTCGAGGTATCTAACCCCGGCATAATCAAATCTTTTTGTGTGTTATTTTCGAAGCAAGTTTATCGTTAAATTACAAGCTAAGCATTTCAAGGCATACAGAATATTAAACATTGATTAAATAAAAAATGGAAACTGATTCATTCGAAAATGTCACTTATAGGAAACGACGAACTACTGGCTCTTTAGACTCGATAGTTGACTTATCTATATCGACTGACGAGAATACGAAAACAAAACTTGACACCACTATAATGAGCTTACCAGATAGCCTATATATCAATACCGACAGTGAAATAGTCAACAATTTAAATGAAGAAATACAAATACTTAAGATGCAACTAATGAGCGCGCATCATGAAATAGAAAATCTGAACAGTGAAAACTTTCAATTGAAATCAGATCTACAAAAGTCGTTAAATACTGTGGATTCGTATAAAAAAATTTGCTCAACCCCTAATAGACAACTTAACACACCATCATCTACCCGTAAAGGAATGTCTAGACAGCATAAATTGCGTGGAACACAAGAAATTGAGTTGAATACTAGAGATCGTAATGATGAAAAGAGTAATTCGAACATGTTAAATAAAGAAACACAGACTCCTTATATCAATATAGACCTTCAGACACAAACACAAAACGACCGACGAATATCATCAAATCAGTGCAACATTGCTAAGAAACACTTAACAGGCACTAAATTAACATTGAAACAAAAAAATAAATTGTGTGTAATAAGCAGCGGCTGCACAAAAGGAACTCTGCCTTTAATCGAAAAAGTATTCTCAAATCATTTTGACTACTGCCATTATTTATTAACAAATACTGCGACAAAATATTGGCTAAGCAATATTGAAAATAGACTACAAAACTTTACCATGAAAGATTACTGCTTAATATTTATAGGTGAGAATGATATACAGGGCAACGAATATATAAATAAATTGGAGGAATTAAAAAAATCTATAAAAGATGTAACTCATACAAATATCGTAATTTGCACACCAACCTACAGAAAAGGAGCACTCATACATAATTATAAAGTCGAGCTATTTAATAATCTCTTGTGGTTAGACGTAAAAAACCAAGAATATGCCTATCTTTACGACAGCAACTGCTCTCTGTCTCATGAAATGTTCTCCTATAATACTGGGAGAATAAATAAAAATGGTTGGAGAAATATCTACGAGAAAATTATGTCCAATATAATAATAGATTACGAAACATTTTCGGCACAAGACGATCAAGGAACTATCACGTTGAACCAAGCAAGTAGAACTAATGAATGCACACCATCTGAGAAAAGCGAGGAAACATTTTTTCGTGACCACTAAACACCTTCATGTTTTACATCAGAATATTGCAGGATTAATAAACAAATCTGATGCAATCTCAGTGAGCCTTTGTGAATTAATAGATGAAAATATGAATGTAGACATTTTATGTTTTACTGAACATTTTATCATGTAACCTGACATGATAAAATGTTCAGTAAAACCTTGTTACACATTCCAAATTATCAACTAGCAGCATGTTTTTCTCGGAAGGAAAGTAAGCGAGCATACTCGTAAAAAATGGCCATCGTTTCAAGGAATTAAACCAAATTTTGAAAATATCTGAGACTGGAGTGTTTGAATGCTGTGCTATAGAACTGTCTGATTATAAAATAGTTTTGGCATGTGTATACAGGGTTCCTAAACTTAGTAATTTTAATATATGTATAGAGAAAATACAAAGACTTTTGCAAACACTTAGTAAGAATCGTTATAAGAATATTGTAATAGCAGGTGATTTTAACGTAGATTTGTTAAAACGCAATGTACAGACTTTAGACTTTGAATGTGTATTTCTGAATCATGGTTTGAAATTGTCAGTAAATCAACCTACTCGCTTTAAAAGTCAAACATGCATTGACAACATCGCTCATAATTTGACGAAAAAATGTGTTATTCAAGTGCGTGAACTAGGATTATCTGATCACACAGCACAAATATTAAAATTTCCTGTTGACACAATCGTTAATAATAAATACTGGCGAGTAACTAAAAGACAATATTCTAAAGAAAACATATATAAATTCAAAAAATGTTTAAAAAGCTTATCGTTCTCATATATCTACGAAACTTCTGATCCTAATGAAGCCTATAATTATTTTTTAGATACACTTACTCTATACTATAAGTTATGTTTTCCTGAGGTAACTAAAATTATTAATATCATCATAAAACCTAAGTGGGTCTCTCGCGGCATAAAAATATGTAGCAAAAAGAAGCGCCAATTACTATGGCAATATAGGCTTAAACCAAATCTAATAAACAAAAACCTCTTTACTAATTATTCCAAAAAACTAAAACATATAATTAAACTTACCCAGAAAGCGCAAAATAACTTCACAATAAAGACATCTGTGTGTAAACCTAAAGCAACTTGGAAGATAATTAATAGTTCAAAACTAAATGTACCCAGAGACAATATTAGGAAAATTAAAATAAACAATAGGATTACCACTGATCCTAAAGACATAGCAAATCAATTTAATACATACTTTATCGACAAAATAAATCCCATAAGTAATACTTTTAAAAACGTTACATCTCTAATAGAAAACAGATAAAACTCCTTCTTTTTAGCCCCGTGTATCCCTGCGGAAATACACAAAATAATACATTCCTTGAAAAATACTAAAAGTGTTGGTTATGATAATCTTTCAACGACAGTCATCAAAGCTGTATCTGAGGAAATTTCTACACATCTGAGCTATAAATTAAATCTAAGCATCGATACGGGTGCTTATCCAGAGGCACTAAAAATATCAATTGTAAAACCATTGTTTAAAAAAGAAGATAAGGAACTTATGCAACACTACCGACCTATCTCCCTCATTAGTATTATTTCCAAAATATTTGAGAAACATATATATAAACAGTTGTACACTTATCTTGAGAAGAATAATATACTAACTCAAGAACAGAAGGGCTTTCGTAGTAGTAAAACAATAAACATGGCTATTTATGACTTCATGTATAATGTAATAATAAATGTAGACAAAAACGTTCCTGTTAGCACCATATTTTGTGATATGACACAAGCATTCGACTACGTCTGTCATGACATTTTGACTAAGAAATTGGAAGCTTATGGCATTCGAGGCAATGTTTTGCGTCTCATAAAATCATATATTACAAATAGGAAGCAATATACAGAAATAACCTCAGTAAGCACACGCACTAAACGCGAAGAAATTTATCGATCATCAGGTCAATAGTTAAATACGGTGTGCCTCAAGGTAGTGTTTTGGGGCCTCTCTTGTTTATTATATATATCAATGACCTTCCCAAAAGCATTAACCAAGGCGTGTCACTATTTGCCGATGATAGTACCATAACTATACCTTGCAGAAGTTATGACACCTATAATTATGACATTAATTATTCCCTGATATCGTTGGTACAATGGTTGGAAAACAATAATTTAAAAATCAATTTGGAAAAAACCCATATCATGCACTTTACACAAAGAGGATCTACTATGTCTAGCCTAAATACACACTACAACAATAAAATAGTTACTGAGGTTGATAATGCGAAGTTTCTTGGTGTAATTATTGACAAGAAACTTAACTGGAAAACACACACAGAAGACTTAATAAAAAAGATAAGTAAATCTTCTTACGCGCTATACAAACTAGTACCAATGCTCAATATCGACGCACTTCTTACAGCGTACCATGGTTTAGTTTCATCCTATCTTAGATATGGTATTATCTTTTGGGGAAACTCTTCTAATAAGGAACTAGTGTTTAAAGCCCAGAAGCAATGCATAAGAACCATTTTCCAACTGAAGGTCACGGAGAGCTGTAAACCATTCTTCATAAAATGTAAAATATTGACATTACCCTCTCTTTATATTTTGGAAAGCGTAATGTTTGTTAAGAGCAATCCTAACTTATTTCCACATATGTCTGATGCAGTCGTTCGTAATAGACGTGACAACAGTAAACTTCGCCTACACAAGTCAAAAACGACTTTAATGAATAACAGCATATTCTGTATGGGCCCAAAAATATATAATAAAATTCCTAAACTTTGGAAAGAACTAAACTGCAACAGGCTCAAAAACAAATTAAATAATTTCCTGACACATAAAGCCTACTATCATATTAAGGATCATGTAACCTGACATGATAAAATGTTCAGTAAAACCTTGTTACACATTCCAAATTATCAACTAGCAGCATGTTTTTCTCGGAAGGAAAGTAAGCGAGCATACTCGTAAAAAATGGCCATCGTTTCAAGGAATTAAACCAAATTTCGAAAATATCTGAGACTGGAGTGTTTGAATGCTGTGCTATAGAACTGTCTGATTATAAAATAGTTTTGGCATGTGTATACAGGGTTCCTAAACTTAGTAATTTTAATATATGTATAGAGAAAATACAAAGACTTTTGCAAACACTTAGTAAGAATCGTTATAAGAATATTGTAATAGCAGGTGATTTTAACGTAGATTTGTTAAAACGCAATGTACAGACTTTAGGCTTTGAATGTGTATTTCTGAATCATGGTTTGAAATTGTCAGTAAATCAACCTACTCGCTTTAAAAGTCAAACATGCATTGACAACATCGCTCATAATTTGACGAAAAAATGTGTTATTCAAGTGCGTGAACTAGGATTATCTGATCACACAGCACAAATATTAAAATTTCCTGTTGACACAATCGTTAATAATAAATACTGGCGAGTAACTAAAAGACAATATTCTAAAGAAAACATATATAAATTCAAAAAATGTTTAAAAAGCTTATCGTTCTCATATATCTACGAAACTTCTGATCCTAATGAAGCCTATAATTATTTTTTAGATACACTTACTCTATACTATAAGTTATGTTTTCCTGAGGTAACTAAAATTATTAATATCATCATAAAACCTAAGTGGGTCTCTCGCGGCATAAAAATATGTAGCAAAAAGAAGCGCCAATTACTATGGCAATATAGGCTTAAACCAAATCTAATAAACAAAAACCTCTTTACTAATTATTCCAAAAAACTAAAACATATAATTAAACTTACCCAGAAAGCGCAAAATAACTTCACAATAAAGACATCTGTGTGTAAACCTAAAGCAACTTGGAAGATAATTAATAGTTCAAAACTAAATGTACCCAGAGACAATATTAGGAAAATTAAAATAAACAATAGGATTACCACTGATCCTAAAGACATAGCAAATCAATTTAATACATACTTTATCGACAAAATAAATCCCATAAGTAATACTTTTAAAAACGTTACATCTCTAATAGAAAACAGATTAAACTCCTTCTTTTTAGCCCCGTGTATCCCTGCGGAAATACACAAAATAATACATTCCTTGAAAAATACTAAAAGTGTTGGTTATGATAATCTTTCAACGACAAAAAGAAGATAAGGAACTTATGCAACACTACCGACCTATCTCCCTCATTAGTATTATTTCCAAAATATTTGAGAAACATATATATAAACAGTTGTACACTTATCTTGAGAAGAATAATATACTAACTCAAGAACAGAAGGGCTTTCGTAGTAGTAAAACAATAAACATGGCTATTTATGACTTCATGTATAATGTAATAATAAATGTAGACAAAAACGTTCCTGTTAGCACCATATTTTGTGATATGACACAAGCATTCGACTACGTCTGTCATGACATTTTGACTAAGAAATTGGAAGCTTATGGCATTCGAGGCAATGTTTTGCGTCTCATAAAATCATATATTACAAATAGGAAGCAATATACAGAAATAACCTCAGTAAGCACACGCACTAAACGCGAAGAAATTTATCGATCATCAGGTCAATAGTTAAATACGGTGTGCCTCAAGGTAGTGTTTTGGGGCCTCTCTTGTTTATTATATATATCAATGACCTTCCCAAAAGCATTAACCAAGGCGTGTCACTATTTGCCGATGATAGTACCATAACTATACCTTGCAGAAGTTATGATACCTATAATTATGACATTAATTATTCCCTGATATCGTTGGTACAATGGTTGGAAAACAATAATTTAAAAATCAATTTGGAAAAAACCCATATCATGCACTTTACACAAAGAGGATCTACTATGTCTAGCCTAAATACACACTACAACAATAAAATAGTTACTGAGGTTGATAATGCGAAGTTTCTTGGTGTAATTATTGACAAGAAACTTAACTGGAAAACACACACAGAAGACTTAATAAAAAAGATAAGTAAATCTTCTTACGCGCTATACAAACTAGTACCAATGCTCAATATCGACGCACTTCTTACAGCGTACCATGGTTTAGTTTCCTCCTATCTTAGATATGGTATTATCTTTTGGGGAAACTCTTCTAATAAGGAACTAGTGTTTAAAGCCCAGAAGCAATGCATAAGAACCATGTTCCAACTGAAGGTCACGGAGAGCTGTAAACCATTCTTCATAAAATATAAAATATTGACATTACCCTCTCTTTATATTTTGGAAAGCGTAATGTTTGTTAAGAGCAATCCTAACTTATTTCCACATATGTCTGATGCAGTCGTTCGTAATAGACGTGACAACAGTAAACTTCGCCTACACAAGTCAAAAACGACTTTAATGAATAACAGCATATTCTGTATGGGCCCAAAAATATATAATAAAATTCCTAAACTTTGGAAAGAACTAAACTGCAACAGGCTCAAAAACCAATTAAATAATTTCCTGACACATAAAGCCTACTATCATATTAAGGATTTCCTGCATGACATCATTGACCTTTAATTGCTGTGGCACTGAATAACTACATTTAAAAGTAAAATAGCGTACTGATTTGCTGCTAATTGAAAATAATACAATACAATTCATATATTACAGTCCAGATAATACATAAAATTTAACTAGGTTAATTAAACTAGGTAAGGCTAAGAATATTGTATAATTGCCATAGTTGTAAATGATATATAAATATAATATATAGTTGTAAATATGTAAAAGTAATGTCGATAAATACCAGTGTACCTATAGATTAAGTTCTTGGTTAGGTTTATTTTCTATTTTATTGTATTTACTGTTTTAATAAGTTAATTGGTATTTATTGATTTTGAAAGCTTAGATATAATTAATTTTTATTCAACTTTGTACGCCGTAGTGGCAAAACATGACTGTACTTTAAAACTTGTTTTAACATCTTGCATGCACATGTATGCACACTTATGTTTATACAAATAAAACTATCTTTATCTTATTATTAGGTGCCTGCCTACATAAATCTTATAGTCGTCTAGGTCAAGATCACACGTCATGGCAAAGCTGATATAGGATTTCAGTATTTTGTTCCCAGGCAAAACTTATTTGACGAACTATTTTGAATTATGTCAGTACTTGTACTTCGAGGTTAAATATATTATATTCTCAAAAAGACACAAATTCACTTACGTAAGAAAATCATGAAAATATTATTATTTAATGTTTGTCACCATCCAATATATTCAGGGTGTTATTTGTAAGTACACAAGCAGCTAATCAAATTTTAACGCATTCTAAATCCTATTAGAATGAGTGCAATTTTTTATACATGAGGATATTTTGCTGTATAATTGTGCTCCTGTAGTGTACCTGTTTTCTGATTCAAATGTTGTGGAGTTCTATTTTGTGATAGTATGTACTTTCTAATTAATGTTAACTTGTTAATTTTGTGTTTCTTATATTGTGTTTAGAGTATGTTGTAAGATCCACAGGACTGACATAGTCAAATATTGACTCAAAGTCCCGTAAAATACAAGAATAAAAAAAAATGTTGCGGAGTAGATTCTAGAACAAGACATATAATTATTTGTTGTTTAGTTGTTCATGAGCATGTCTATTGCTCATGATCTCTAGGTTTTCTGTGTATAGTATGTAGATATATATTTACAATAAAATAATAAGGTATTTTGGTTTTAGCTAGATGGCGCTGAATGATATGTTCAGGATATTTATTATTATTATTACTTTTTTAAAGCACCAAATGCCTAAGTATATTAGGAAACTAATAACTTCCGTACATTCACAATTACTAAGCTGTTGAATTCAGTCCACTGAAAAGCCTATAGAAAAATACGGTGGATTCAAGTAGTAATCAAAGGATTGGATCTGAAGGATCTTACGTTACAATGCATACTGTTTCATAAGATGATTTTAGAGTTCGCACTGCTGCTGTGCAGGGTAGCAATAGCAGATGATTAACTCACAAACTGCTCTCACACTCCAGTCCCCAAACCGAAGCATCGCACCGTATTAGGTGATCAGCTGATCATTGCGGTTTAAAATGTATACCTGTACTGTGGAGTATGTACCCATTGTTGGCCAATACGGAGCCTTTCCTACAAGTAGACTGCTACTTGTAGGGAAGGCTCCGTATTGGCCAACAATGGCTAGGGCTTTGGTCTGAAGACTGGAGTGTGAGAGCAGTTTGTGAGTTAATCATCTGCTACTGCTACCCTGCACAGTAGTATCAGTGTGAAATAACTTACCGTGGGATGTGATCCGCGAATTAAGCCTCGCGGTCAGAGCTCGCGCAACTTCAGTCGAGTCGGGCGAGCGTTGCTGGTGCAGCCGGAGTCTTTCAAACAGGCAGTCCGCCGTCGACTCGTCCGCCATGCGAAACGCTGCCAAAATCAATATAAATGATGTTTATATAAAATGTATAGTTACAAACAGACGCATCTACATTAAAAACAGCATGAGTGGTATGAAAGAAATATGATTTTTTTACCGTGAAGCCACAAGCTCCATTATTACGGATAAAGATCTCGTTTTTCTTCTCAAACAAACCCAAAAATCACACGTTTTTATTATTTGTCGAAGCTCTAATCTTGCATCTCCACAGCGACCGCAAGCGTGATGAAGCAGTTAAGACAGTCGCCTCCACAATTCGTGTCCCAGGTGTCGTATTTCCCCTAATTTAATTAATGTACCCCGCGCGACATGGGGATTCGTTTCCCTGGTGCAGGCGTTGTCTTTTTAAAGGAGCAGAAGAACATTGTTATATTCATTAAAATGTAAAATTAATTTTATTCTTAATTTAATTACCTATATTATAGAAGTATATTAATTATATTATATAAATTTCTCTTGTGAGTGTTTGTAAAAAAAACTTCTCCGAGACGGCATGACCATTGTGTTGATGTATATTCGATAGGCTGGGAATTAGACCAGGGTCGATAATTTTTAAAACCAAAAAAAATAATAGTAAGATGAAACCCATAAGAAAAGGAGGGGAATATTATAAAAATGAAAGGAAAAATAATTTACGGGCGATCTGAGTTCGGGAAGGGGATGGGGGTGAGTTTTAAAGGGTAAAAAACGGTTTTTCTCGATTTCCGGCAAAACTAAAAGTCCTATCGAAAAAAGTCAAATAGCAAAGTTGTAGGTAATAAAAAGATCTAAAACTTTTGTATTTACACTTTTTTCACATAACCTAAAATTTATGTGAAAACTTCAAAAAACCAAGATTTTGGTTTTTTATTTTTTATCTTTTACATAAATTTTTCTTTTTTACGGTTAAAGATATTTTATTTTTCTCAAAAAGATTACAGTAATCGCTTACAGATAAAAATACACTTAAATACTAAATATTAACCAATTAGCGTATCTAGTTGTAGGGTAGTTTGAAAAAATATTAAAAATGTATCAGTACAATGACATTCCATGTTGCGCTAAAACAGTCCAGTTGGCGTAGAAACAATACAAGTTTATTAAGGCCTATGGCTTAGTGATGTGTCGCAGTTAAAATGTAGTGTCGAACTTTGTGTCATTTTATATACAATTTGATATGGCGATTTAAAGAAGTAACATAATTAATATATATATATATATATATATATATATATATATATATATATATATATATATATATATATATATATATATACATATATGTTTGGTGGTTATGCTTTTGTAATAATTAAATATATTATGTGTTTAGTCGTTATGTCATATTTATAATAGTAAAGTGTATTTAGTAATAAATAGGTAGGTCATCATATATATTTTATTACTTAGTTTTTACTAGCTTTTAGTGTATTTTACAGTAGGTATGTAATATGTATTTAGTACGTGTATAGTATGTATATAGTGTTGGTTTGTTTTACAATGTTTTTATTTATATTTTGCAATACTTTTAGGTTTTTTTTTTTTTTTTTTTTTTTAAATTTAATTTAATAATGAAAAATCCTTTAAAATGTGTCCTTTTAACAGTTTTTGAATGATAACAAAGTTTTAGCTTCTTTTATATTTTTTGGCAGCTTATTGTATATTTGAGCTCCTTCGTATAGAATGCTCTTTTTTCCATAATTTGTCCTCGGTGGTCTAAGACATATATTATTAGCCTGCCTAGTCAGACGTTTGTAGCAGTCTATTCTTTTAGTGAATGTGAGTTGTGAATGAACATCTTTTGTCAGAACTTTCCTAATCAAGATGCAGGTATTGTATTTATAAATTTGTGCAAGGTTCATGAGTCCAGTTTCTTTGTAAATTTTGATAGTGGGTGTTAAATAATCATATCGGAATAATATTTTAATTAGTCTATTTTGTGTGGTTTGTAATAACTTTAAATTACTTTTAGCTGCTGATCCCCAGACTTCAATTAAGTATTCAATATGGGATTTGACTAATGAGTTGTATACAGTATATTTCACATTTTTAGGTAGACATTGGGCTATAGGTCGCAGAGCACCTGATACTGATATAATTTTGTTACGAATTTTTTCAATATGTGGCTTCCATGTAAGGCGTTGGTCCAATACTAGGCCCAGATATTTTTCCTCACTAACTCTACTTATTTTTTCGCCATTAATAGTCAAAGGACTATAGTCACTGATTTTTTTATTTTTAGGAGAAAATATGATGTAGTTTGTTTTTGATGTATTGACAGTCAACAAATTTGCTTGTAACCAGGTGTGTAAAATATTGAGATCATGCTGTGCTTGATTTATTACGACATGTGCCGAATGACCCGAATAAAACAAACTAGTATCGTCGGCGTACAAAGTGATGTCTCCCTTTAGTCCAATCTCATGTATACTGTTAATATATATTAGAAAAAGTAATGGACCTAAGATTGATCCCTGAGGAACGCCGCAGGCAATAGGTCTAGGTTCGCTTTGATGCTTATCAATTTTTACAATTTGAGACCTATTTGTTAGATATGATTTAAAAATATCATAAGCTTTATCCACAACACCTATGCCCCTTAGCTTCGCCAAAAGTATTTCATGACTCACGGTGTCAAACGCCTTTTTTAAATCAATAAATATGCCTAAAGTTGTTTGTTTTTTATCAATATTTAGTCTTATGTTTGTTATAAGATCTACTGTCGCGGAAGTAGTATTGGACTTTGGTCTGAAACCATATTGCTTCTTAGATAAAAAATCATTGGATGTTAAGAATTGATCCAATCGTATACGTAATATTTTCTCAAAAACCTTAGATAGCACTGGTAACACTGATATGGGTCTATAATTACTTGGATCCGTTTTAAGTCCCGATTTAAATATGGGGCTGACTTTTGCGATTTTAAGAGAGTCAGGAAAGTAACCTTCTTCTAAGCATTTATTAACACAACCTGCGAGACTTTCTGCTATTAGATCTTTAGTACATTTGATAACCTTCGTGCTAATTCCATCCATACCTGCACTAGTATTAGTTTTAAGGCTATTTATTATTTTAATTATTTCACATGGAGTAGCCGGTTTTAGTATAGACAATTGGTTAGAGTTGTGTTTAGATGGGCTTACTTGATGCGTATAGAAGTTTTGGGGAATTTTGCTGGCTAGTTCACTACCTATTGTTGAGAAGAAGAGATTAAAACATTCACAAATTTCAGTGGTGTCTGTAACTTGACCTGAGCTAGTAATAAGTTTCTGGGGCCCAAAACTAATTGTGCCTTTGTTATTTGATAGCTTGTTTATAAGTTGCCACATTTTTAAAGGATTTTTCTTACAGGTTTTAAAAACATGATTGTATTTAGTTTTTAACGAAATTTGGTGAAACCTTGCCTTATTATGTCCCAAATACGCTGTAATTTATTTGATTAAAAATATTTATTTTTTCACCTTATTTTGAATTAATATCGAAAAAACACCCTAATTTTCAATCGAAAAGTCACCCGTCAAAATATCATCTTTTTTCAAAAAGTTGGTATGTTTTCTGTTCGTTGAAATCTCTTCTTTCCGATGGTGAAAAAAAATATATATGTACCTATAGTAAATCTTCTCAGAAAATGCAAAAAAAAATCGAATTCTTTTTTTAATTACTATAAAAAATTTTTAGCTATTTATTAAAATAACACTTTAATTACCCAAAAAACATTAGATTACATGTAACATTGATAAAAAAAATGCAAATAAAAATATACTACTATAATTAACAAACAAATAAGTTAATCAAATTAATATTTAATAAGATATCTACAATATTTGGAGTAAGTTGTCGAATCTTCTTTAAATTATATGCGTAGATGTCTATTTATATTTTAAGATAAAGTATATACCTGAGTGACCTACGAAAAATAGTAGCCCATCAAAAGGTATTTCATGGAGAAGTGGGGAAGGGGCTATGCGGGTCTGGGTCTTACTACATACATACTAATAATAATCTCCTTAATTTTGCACAAACAAATTTAGTTAATCCCATAAAAAAAATATATTTCAAAATACATAAAAATATATTAAAAATCTATAAAATATATATCGTAAATATATTTTTAATAATAAACGTTTGGCCGATTTTCAAATATATTTTATACATTTCAAATATATTTCAGATATATCCAAAATTTCATATATTTTGAACATCAGATTGATATACATGAAAATCAGCCAAAAGTTAGTTATTAAAAATATATTTACTATACATATTTTTTATATATTTATACATTTAAAATAGATTTTTAATATATTTTTTATACATTTTGACATGTATTTCTTTAATATTTTGTTGTTTAAAAATATTGTAATGAATAACGTAATCAGAATAAAGTATCTATATTTAATTGTACGATTTACATTTATATTTATATATAATGAGATTTTCAATGACATAAATGTAATTAGCATTAAATAAATCAACTTTTCAATTGAAACAAATTGCAGCAATCACATTTTTAGATGATTTTTTTCATAATAAATAAAAAAAAATCGAAATAGAGTTATTTTCGATTTTTTGCATTTTATGAGAAAATTTACTAACATTATTAAAAAGTCACCCGTCTAAATATCAGCTTTTTTCAAAAAGTTGGTATGTTTTCTGTTTGTTGAAATCTCTTCTTTCCGATGGTGAAAATAAATATATATTTTTTTCACCATCGGAAAGAAGAGATTTCAACAAACAGAAAACATACCAACTTTTTGAAAAAAGCTGATATTTAGACGGGTGACTTTTCGATTGAAAATTAGGGTGTTTTTTCGATATTAATTCAAAATAAGGTGAAAAAATAAATATTTTTAGTCAAATAAATTACAGCGTATTTGGGACATAAAAAGGTAAGTTTTCACCAAATTTTGTTAAAAAAAGAAAAATTAATGTAAAAGATAAAAATAAAAAACCAAAAACTTGTTTTTTGAAGTTTTCAATTAAATTTTAGGTTATGTGAAAAAAGTGTAAATACAAAAGTTTTAGATCTTTTTATTACCTACAACTTTGCGATTTTACTTTTTTCGATAGGACTTTTAGTTTTGCCGGAAATCGAGAAAAACCGTTTTTTACCCTTAAAACCTCACCCCCATCCCCTTCCCGACCTCAGATCGCCCGTAAATTATTTTTCCTTTCATTTTTATAATATTCCCCTCCTTTTCTAATGGGTTTCATCCTACTATTATTTTTTTTCACTTTTTATTCATTTTAAACGCTTCTACCCTGGTCTAAATAGGACGTAATCAATTTTTTATACGCCTAATTGATAAGGGTAGCCGAGATTATTATTGTTCGGGCATCGAGCTGGCAATGACCCTTATGCTTATCATTTTACTTTCTCATTATATCTCTTAGGTTAATTATAATCTCATAATAAATGTATCATCAATTTCCAGATATCATTTAAATAAAAATAAATAAAATGGTTGGTGTTTTGTTACTTTTATAGGCCGTCGTCCAAAGCGCTCCATTTCTCTTTCAGTCATAGATCACATCCTCAAAAACTTAAAATAAGTTAGATATTTTTTTATTTAACTACCGAAATGTTCACTAGAAATAATTTATATCGAAAAACAACGGTTGCCGGGTCAGCTAGTACATTTATACAAACATGAAACATCTATGAGTATACTGAACCATAAATAATGAAGTAATAAAAGTTCATAACTTATAATATTACGCTTGTATTACATTTTTTCTTTTTTTACGATAAGTGGGCTCTTGAAGCTTTAATGAAGAAATTAATCTTCGCATGTTTAATCAGTTAAACAAGCATGTATATTATTGTACTTACGACCATACTATATAAATCTATATACTATGGTCGTAAGTACAGACGCCAGCACATCCAGCTACCCCAATCTGTCAAATTTATTTTATAGATTTTCAACTTTATCACTTAAGCATAAGGTTCACTTTCAATTGGGGAAATTGGACAGATTGGAGTAGCTTGATGTGCTGGCGTCTGTTCAATCTGTAAGATTCGTAATACCTACTGAAAGATTACATATAAACCATGATTTTCATATTTTGCCAATTATATGACCGACCGGTTGGCGCGGTTCGTAAATGCTTGCGTTTCACGCTGGAGGTCATGGGTTCGATTCCCATCCAGGACAGATATTTGTGTGCATGAACATGTCTGTTTGTCCCGGTCTCGGATTATTTTTGTATATAAGTATGTATTTACAAAAAGAAAAGAAGTATGTGTTATATATCAGTAATGTGGTTTGCATAGCACAACCTTTGCTTAGTTTGGAATCAGATGGCCGTGTGTGATTACGTTTCAGTTATTATATCATGTGAAGTTCGATGTAATAGGAGCCAATTACATATAAGAACTGTAGATATACATATTAATGAAGCTTATTAATATTGTCCGCTGAAGCAGTGAAAGCAGCCTTCTATCGCATTTAAGTCAAGATCGACAACCAACACTTGCTTGAATAAATTTAAATTTCGACTGAACAAAAGCTAGAACAGAGGGTAAAACAGTGGGAGGTTAAAGACGTGAGGCGAATGACCAAATTTGACTAAATTAAATTTCATATGTATTATGTAGTCGAACTAAAAATATAAGTAACACTTGTCATGTATCAGATACAATATCTTTAGGCGCTTTAGGTACAGACACCAGCACATCAAGCTACCGCAATTCCCCAATTGAAAGTGATAAGGTTCACTTTCAATTGGGGAATTGCGGTATTATGTGATAAAGTTCAAAATTTATAAAAGAAATTTGACAGATTGGGTTAGCTGGATGTGCTGGCGTTTGTACCTAGTAGAAATCAGTCTTAACGGAGAATATCCATCTGCTTAAATCATTGTAGTGAACAAAGTCGAAATATGACACAACCGAATAAAGACCAATGCAACATTGATGACCTTTGGCTCCGAAGATTTTTTTGGCAGTAATATCCCGATGGCATTTTTGACGGTCGAATTTACGACGAGAAAAATAATAATATGTTTCGGATTTTTTCCGGTATTGTCGTTATTATTAATTATTATCCGTAGCCTCCCTTCAAAATTATAGTTTACAGACAACATCTTAAGGTATCCGTATGATGACCGAGCTATAACTTAATAATATCCTGGGAGATTATTCACACACGGCCATCTCATCCCAAACTAAGCAGAGCTTGTACGGAAAATTGTATGGAAACTGATAAACTACATGCACTACTTTTATTTTGTAATAACATACTTATATAGATAATTCCACCCAGACTCAGGAAAAACAGACATGTTCATTCACACAAATATCTGTTCTGGGTGCGAATCGAACTCACGACATGCGGCGTGAAAAACAAGCATCTATCAACCACGCCAACCGACCCGTTTAATTTAATATGATTTAAAAGATTAAATTTTGCACTATAAATGATATTAATCAACAATAACCAATCATCATCATCACAAGATCAAATTGTGTGCTGAAGCCGTGTGGTTTCCAGACGTGAAAGCATAACAGGAGAACCTCATACCATCTCGTGGATGTCGTAAAAGGCGACTAAGGGATACACCAGATAGTCGGGCATCAGCGCCATCTGTGTACTCGCATGCCAAGCGCGGTGACTAAGGCAAACCCCTCCAAATAGCAACGTTATAGAAACCTTTGCAAAACGGCCTATGTCCAGCAGTCGACGATATCAGGCTGATGATGAATATAAAATTGTGAACTAAAGGATAAGGTAATAAAAAAATGTCCCTCTCTATCGACTTTAAGCAAATAACATAAAGCGAATAGCCAATTCACTAAACACAGATGTCAAGTGAAGGATATACTCACATTAACCCACGTGGGCAAAGACCTGACTTAGGTTGCAGTTACGTTGCAGGGCATAATTTAAGGCCAAGACTTCAACGCGCAGCTACATCTGGTTAAATGTTAATATCACCTCCATATAAAATGTTTGTGTCAACATTAAAAATGTGTTACCATCATCTTGTGAGAATAATATCCCCAATATTCAGGATAGTTTTCATTTTGATATTCCTTGTTAGGACTACAAAATATAACGCAAATAGGAATTTTTATTTCTTTGACGAGTGCAGAATCATAATCCTGAAAACTTTTATATCTAATATACTCGCCAAAGAAACTGGCCTATTGATTTAAAAGTTAGTAACCCAGATTTCTAACAAAGAGTTGGTGGGACCATCCGAACCCAGGACAAATCTTTATGTGATGACCAGACCACGATTATTTGTTCTGTGTCTGGGTGTCTTTTATCTATAACTAGCTGTGCCCCGCGGTTTTACCCGCGTTAAACTTTATAATTTATATCCTATGTGTTAATCCAGGGTGTCAGCAAACTCCATACCAAATTTTATTAATATCGCCCCAGCCGTTTGGACGTGAAGAAGTAACAAACATACTCACAAACTTTCGCCTTTATAATATTATTGTGATATATATGTATTTAGTTATATATAAGTATGTATGTTTATCAGCTGTATGGTTGTAATACTACGGGCTCTGTCTAGTTTGGGATCAGATGGTTCTGTGTGTTAGATGTCCCTAGATATTTATTTTTAATAATATTTGAACTTACATCTTACAAAATTTCTGATATTAGTTAAAACCGTAGTCTGGTGATCAGCCGCACCTTAATATGCCCTCGCTAGCACGGAGGTGCTCAGAATTGAAACCAAACAATCGGTAAACAAATATATTGATTGAGCATGGGCCTTTTATCTTACCGTTATACTTAACCTCACGAACAGCGTATCAAATGACATATTCACCTCAAAGTTGCCAGTGGTATATAAAAAGAGAGTTGAGCTATTTAAAAACGGTTGATTAGGTGAAAGGGGAAATCAATCATCATAAAAAACATAAGACCCCATACATTAAAATTTCAACGACCGTGTAAATAAGGCCTCGTTCGCACAAATTGCATTTCGTGTCTCGTGTATTGTACTGGGTTTGTCTTTGGAAATTCAAACTTTCAGGTGCAGACGCCAGCACATCCAGCTACCCCGATCTGTCCAATTTCTTTTATAGATTTTCAACTTTATCACAAAAACATAAGGTTCTCTTTCATTTGGGGAAATTTGACAGTATGGGGTAGCTTGATGTGCTGGCGTCTGTACAAAACAAAATATCAGTAAAAGTTTCCAATTACTTTTACAGGACATGGGACAGCCCATATGTTACTATATGAAACGTTTACCAATATTCTGTTTTTGACAGTTTTATTTTTTCTGTTTGTTTGACTGTTTTAGATGTTATCCGATATAAAATCGACATCCATGCGAAAATAACAATAATAAAAAAATGTCTATAAGAGTCATTATTTCCCTTTCTATCCATGCAAGCGAGGGGCAATTATTATTTTTTATATGTTTTAAAATATATTTTCGCCGCACATGTTGTTACTAGGTATACGTGGTAGACAAAAGGATAAGTTATAATATTTCTAAACGCGCTAATGATGCCCCTGGTGTTACAAGCGTTCATAGGTCATCACTTATCATCAGGTAGCCCGCATGCTTGTTTGCTAACTAGGTTGTTTAAAAAAATGTATATAGTTGAGTGATTGTCGAGGCGTTGCAATAAGCTAGGGTAAATTAGCTAAAGGGATCAAATAAAGAAGTTGCGCAAAGTTCCTACCATTAAACAGTGAACTGATTAAAAAGACGTAAACGTTATTGATAAAGGGTACATGAGACAAGCTAGGAAGCCAAATAAAACAACTTCATTTCCATTCATATTTCAGGGATCTACCAAATAGACGTAAACACAGTTCTAGCTAAATGTGTGTATTAATAGCTTAATGTACGCATTAATCAAGAAATTAATGACCCTGCTACAGCGTTCTGAAGCGCGACTCTACAGTCGATTTAGAACAAAATTATAGAGAATGATTGAAAACAATCTAGATAGTCCGCTATTAAATGCGCCTGGTGCATGGGCGCGGCGCAACACGCGTAAACAAATAAAATGGGCCAAAACGAACAAATACTTTCATTCAATGAGCGCATTTGTTGCCAACTATTGATGTGATATGTATACAAGATTTCGAAATCACAGATATTTTATTTATGTACTAGCTGTGCCCGCGACATTGTCCGCACATTTTGTAATGTCTCTGTAAATGTTACATCAGAATATCTCGAATATTGTTGTCGGAAACTTATAAAACATTCACATAAACCTTACATATTTCCATACAAACTTTCATTCCCTATGTTATTTAACCCCCTGAGAGTCAAACTCTTACTATCTTTAAATGTTATATTTATTTATATTTTCTGTCTGTCGCTCTTTCACGCCAAAACCACTGAAGCGATTTAAATTAAATTTGGTGCACAGGTAGTCTAGCTAGATCCTGAGAAAGGACATAGGCTACTTTTTAATGGGAAAAAAGAGGTTGAAAGAGCGGATGAAAAGTTGTATAAAAGTATCGTCATTTTTAGAGTTTTAAACTAATTTTTTTAAGCATCTTCTACACGGTTGCAAACGAACGTCCCAACAGAGGACACACTGGTGGTTGCCATCCATCTAGAGTGCACAACTGCAGTCTAGATGGATGGAAACTACCAGGGTGACCATCTAGACAGCACAACTGCAGTCTAGATGAATGGCAACCACCAGGGTGACCTCTGTTGGGACGTTGGTTTGCAACCGTGTAGAAGATGCTTAAAAAAATTTGTTTAAAACTCAAAAAATGACGATACTTTTATACAACTTTTCATCCGCTCTTTCAACCTCTTTTTTTCGCATTAAAAAGTAGCCTATGTCCTTTCTCAGGATCTAGCTAGACTACCTGTGCACCAAATTTAATTTAAATCGCTTCAGTAGTTTTGGCGTGAAAGAGCGACAGACAGACGGACAGAGTTACTTTGGCGTTTATAATATATTTATGTATTATGTATATATGGTATTTCTGTGTGAGTGATAAGCTGACTCGCGGACTGTGGTAGTTGGATAGCTATCAATATATCTGACCTACGTAAGCCATTCGTAGGCCCCTTACAAGTGTTAACGACTTTATGTGATAACAGCCAATACTTACAGCTTTACATACCTTCTGAAGCATAGAAGGCGTTAGAATGAGACTACTTAGGCGGTCACCCATCTGTAGAGTGTCAATGTAACAAATGTATTTACAGACTAAGAAATATGTGTATACTGTTAATGAGTAGAATTGATTCATTAGCTGCAGCTGTTGAGTAGTATTTTTGACTTTTTTGTTCCTTTTCTTTTCAGCCAAGAGATATTGGATGACTGAAGGAGAGAATCAAGAGTTTTTTGTTTATTATGTTCTTTGACTCCCTATATTTGACATTGTATTGGGTTACAATGGTTATATTTTAATGTAAATAATTACAAGAATCGTGCGTAACATTTGGCACGTGTTTATATCGCAGCATGTTTTCGCATGTACACAGTTAATCACTAGCTTTCGTTTCTTTCACACTACAGGTCTTATTAGCATGTGTATCCGTTGTTTATTTTGCTTTTATTAGATGTTTCATTAAATTTGTACTGAATCTGAAACTTAAATTTTTCTCATGTTAACTTGGCGTGGTTGTTAAAATACTTGCCTTTCACGCCACAAGTCGTGGTATCGATTCGCATCTACTGGATATTTGTCTGCATGAACATGTCTGTTTATCCTGAGCCTGAGTGTAATTATCTACATAAGTATGTATTCACAAAATAAAAGTAGCATATGTAGTATACAGTTTTCTGGTTACTCTAGTACAAGCTCTGCTTAGTTTGGGATCAAATGGCCGTGTGTGAATTATGTCCTAGGATATTATTATTATTACTAATTAGTGGTTATTTAGTGTAGCAAATCGATTGGTGAAGTGAAGCACTTCCTTTCTGCCTTATTACACCAAGATACAGTATCATTATTTTTATGTTGTGATCTTGGGAGTGATAAATATGGCCAGATCTTTTCGAGGAAGGGAGGAGGAAACGACTTAATGATGCTAAGTCTAAGCGGCTACTTACTAACTCAATAGTGGTTCTAGTGTAGGAAATCGATTAGTATATTGAAGCATCTCCTTTCTGCCTTATGTATTACACCAAGAAATAGTATCAGTATTTTTATGTTTGATCTTAGGAGTGATAAATATTGCCAGATATCTTCGAGGAAGGGAGGTTGAAACGACTTAGTGATGCTAAGTCTAAGTGGCTACGGTGCCATTTATAGTAGACTGTAAGTTTATTTGCCGACTTGCCAGAGAAGAAAATAATGTAGTGAGTGAAACTCCGTATAAATATACAAAGTATATAAAAAATAAAAACAATTTTCTTTATCAACACACGACATAGCGGGAAAAATTATTAAAAATATATTTATTTTATTTGTTTCAAAATTTTATGTAATTTACTATCGATCCCTAGCATTGTCACGAAGTAACGCTCGCTAATTAAATTTACCCCACTATATTGGCCCCGATTCTGACTTACACCAACTAAGCTAATTTTAATATTATTGCATTTCTTTCTAACCAATGTGTTATTTGTATGAATTTTAATTAAATCTAAAAGCATTGTAGGGAGGGTAATTAAGCGTCACGTTAGAACCTGCCTGATAAGGATGCGCTCTGGACCGACAATGTAACTAGTTTTACAGTTTTAAAATAATGTAATCACACTATAACACTAATATTATAAAGGGGAAAGTTTGTGAGTGTGTGACTGTGTTAGTGTGTATGTTTGTTACTTCTTCACATCTAACCGGCTGGAGCGTGCCTGGAGCTATTTTAATAAAATTTGGTATGGAGTTAGCTGACATCCTGGATTAACACATAGGCTCAAATTTTAACGTGGGTAAAACCGCGGGGCAAAGCTAGTGATACATAACTCTACAAGAGTTTAACGAGGGTAAAACCGCAGGGCACAGCTAGTGATATATAACTCTACAAGAACCACTAAACATTAACATTTTACTGGAAATTTAACAACCGTACTAGCTTAATAATATTCTAAATGCGAAAGTTTGTGCGTTAGGATGTTTGTTACTCAATCACTCTTTAAGGGATTTGGTTAAAATTTGGAATAAATTTGTTTATTCGGGGTGCCCTTACCCTACCCAGTTGGTAAGGTAAACTGAATAAACAAACGTTACGCCCCCGGGGCGCTAGGTACTTTACCATAAAACATTAAAATGATTAAAGCAATTAATATGCCATGAAACATAAGGTGCTACGTTTCTTTTGTATTAAGTATCAATGGCAATCGGATTCTGATTGTATGAAATTAATATAGTTTTGAGTTGACACAAATGTGCAAAATATGTAAAGACCTTTAGTTCAGTGGTGTTAAGACAGAATTGCCGCCAATAATCAGTTCATTAATGCGCTTTATGAAATTAATGCATCAACCGATATACAGTTTAAAGAGAAGCTGATAGAATTGTATCGAAAATTAGCACTATCACGTATGTGGGTTTAACAAAACAATGTGTTTGTGTTGACACTATGGAAAATAGCGTGGCATTGTAACTAAGGTTGAGGGGTGATGTGAAACGATTAGAGTTAGTTTAACCAACGTACGTGAATGCGTGTCTTCTCTTCTATTGTCAAATGTGACGATCTAATTGTAAATAAACAGTGTGTGGTGTGCGAGCGAGGGTGCGCGAGGTGTACGTCTCGCGCCGGTTGCCGGCTGACTGAACGCCGCGCGCCGCCGCCGGGAAGGAAAACCGCGGAGACGCAAGGGGAAAACGATTTACGCCGGGAAATATTTCTCCTATGCCACCACTCATTAATATAATTTAAATTATCCGATTTTCGCATTGATTGATATCAACGTCGACATACAATATCGATAAGCTAGTCTGTAGTGGAATATTTATTTTGTTTATAATTAGATTATTTTTTTCGTGATCAATAGGCATTCATAGCTTGCATGTTGGCTGTGTGTGTAACTGTGCACCTCCATGTCCATTACTGCCATGAGCAAAATATTAGAACCCTGCCGCGAATGTCTTATTTGACCCCCGAATGCTTCTATTTTGCTGACCTGACTGCCTGACTGACCTGCTGACGATGCATCGCCCCAGTTGAAGTCCGGCGATCTATGGTGAGTTACCAGAGAACGAGCAGCAGCGATTTTCTGTGAACTATGACCATCAAAATGCGATCGCCAACCCGTCTGCCAAGCATGGCGATTATGGCATAACCCCCAATTATTTGGGGAGGCTTTTGTTCAGCAGTGAACGTACTTTGGCTGACATGTTGATCTAACTCACATCGATAATAATAGATTTCTGTCAGCAGGCGGTACTTTTTCAGTTGAGCTGCTCAAAAAATACGACAGTGCTATGCCGCTCAGTGCTTTCCAGGCGTCGCACCTAGACTTAAAAGCCTTTAGCCACCTACAGGCCTATGCACCCCAAGATAAGCCGTGAAAAAATAAATAGCTATTTTTGTACTCGGAGGTGAGATTTTTGACGGTTAAAGATTTTAGAGGTATAAGATATTAGAGGTTATTATAATAGGTTTACAGAATATCATATATATTACACAAAATGTCAGGTATTTTATTAATATGAAAATATAAGGTTCAGACTTTGTTTGAGCCACGACTCTTTTTTTACTGAAATCACTTAACTTGTTTACTAACACACTATGGACTTTGTCTGAATTAAATATATTATTATTATTATTATAAAAATAGTATACCTATATATAACTCCCTAAAACTTGCGCATTAGTTTATAAAATACGAAATAATAATGTTTTACTATTAAACTATTTCACAAACAGTTTTCAGTAGGTATAAATTGAGTTTCTTAATTAAATAAATACATATTTTGGGACATATAACATACTGTTATCTGATTTTAGCTCTTATCACAACGAAATAAACTTTAAAATCAGGTGGTAACTATAATAATGTCATCTAAGCCGAATTTCGGTGACGGCGGCCAGTCTCAATAGAGATTAGCTATCTTCGCGGGACATATTATAAGTGCACAAGGGTGTACACAAAGACAGGAGCCCTTTCTATTACATCACGCTCATGACCCGATGGGATACCTAGCGACAACGATCAGAAAGAGGTCAGGTACAGGACTGACGGGGTTACGTGCTCTCCGAGGCACAGGCGTACAATACCGCCAACTCCCAGACTTTGGGCTGATGCTGAGAAATGTATCTTTTATAGAAAAGTCCCAAAATCACTTTTGGCCCGATCCGGGTTTTGAACCCAGGACCGCGTTCTCTGCGGGTGAACACGCTAACGAGGCACATAATACTATTGTCCGATTAAGGGTTTATAGGTAGAAAAGCTCCTAAAGTTACTTAGAGCGACGTCATTAATAGGGTGAGTTCTGGCTCATATAAGTTGACTCGCTTGTTGCCAGATCACTTTAAAAAAATAGTGACTGGTGTTGTAAAATGTCGCAGTTGAAGTCATAATTTGCATATCGAAACGATAAAACGCCCCCTCCGAATCTAAGTCGGAAGGGAGGCCCGCATCGCGGATTAGAGCATTAGTTGCACAAAACATAAATAAAATGATACGCCCTCTCTTGTATCTCTCCACCAGTAACCACCTGGAGTCGAGGTTCGAACCCCACAAGGGGTGCCCTCCAGCGAGGTTACTTAGTTTGTAGTTTAGCTAGACGGCTAGAGCCCTCGCTTGCCTCTATAATTCAGTGAAGCAGTGAAAGCCTCCTTTTTTGATAATACAGGGGAATGCTTACCCATCCTAACCGCAAAAAGTGTCTTCCGGGTGGCATATGTCGGACTACCATATATCCTAGGCTAACTGTATTGCGTCATGGTAAAAAAAAGTTGAAGTCAGAAACATCTGGGTTAAACATCCCACTCTATTTATCTTACACGTTGCTTTAATAACAAGCAAGTTTACAAATAAACCAACTAACCTATTCTGTATTTGCTTCTTCTTTTGTGTTTAGCGATCTGAGGAGTTTGCGCCGAGGATTCAGTAGCTGAAAGTTATACATAATAATAAATTAATTAATTTGATTTTATTATTATTATAACTTTATGCTAACCCTAAAAAAAAATATGTAGTCTGTGGATACAGTCTACCGACCGTATTTTGCAACATCTGCTGTACACGTGATTGGAAAAAGTTTTGATGTTGCTATACAAATGTCAGTGGAGGTAATTCTGTATTTCACACAACAGAACTAATATTTATGTCATTACATATCTACTGTTCGAAAACAACAGAGCATTTTGATTATTGTCAAAGTAAGTTAAATTGCTTATCTGCATTTTTATCTAAATAACTATTTTAAGCATGCAGCAAAATGGTGCATTTTTCATGAGTCTTGTCTTGTCTTGGTAGGGGTGTACTTGCGTACAGCACTTCGACTCTTCAGGATCTTTTGTCATCATCACGTCAGCCAAAGTACTTCCAGTGCTGGACAAAAGCCTCCCCAAAGAACTAGGGTATATGCCATAATCGCCACGCTTGGCAGACGGGTTGGCGATCGCAGTTTGATGGTCATAGCTCACAGAGAAAGGCTGCTGCTTGTTCTCTGGTAGGTATTCCCTCGGACGATTTCTACGCCCCTCACGGGATGAGATAGGGTGATGAATAAAGATCTTTTATACTATGCCTAGAGCCCTGAATGCAGTCTGCACATACTTCAGTACGCTTGTTAGGGGTAGGTCCTTGTAGTCAGTCCCCTGGTTCTGGGTATGCCAGCCCTAGGACGCTATTTTGTGTCTTGCCAACGCTTTGCATATATATTTTTTATGAGTATATTTTTTTTTATTATTATTTATTTATTTATTTATACAAATATATTTTCAAAAGTTTGTACATATGTCCCACAAAACCGTGTAATAGGTTTGACTGTAGGATCGAGTCTCTGTACAGCATCTATTTATCTTATAACAAAAAATAACTAACTACTACTATAAATATTTACATTACATTAAATTAAATCTAATAGGTATTTTTTTAACTTAAATTTAAATTTATTTTTAACTGATTCATGCCGATGAATTAAATAAATTCAGTCTTTTTCACATGAAATTACGATACAAAGAAATGAAATGATAATAATTGTTAGCTAGCATAAGTTAGAATCCGGGTAATATCGAACAATAAGTTTTGTAGTGGTTCTATATTAGTATTGGAAGCATTTGGCGTCACTGGTAAATACTTGTCTTTCACGCCGCAGGTCGTGGGTTCGAATCCCACTCAGGACAGATATTGTGTATATCAAAAATATAGTATATCAGTTATCTGGTGTCCATAGGACAAGCTCCGCTTGTCCCAGCATATTATTATTCTAACTTCGAATATTACTAATTAATATGTTATTTATATTGAACATATTTTCAGAGAGGTGTAAGGAGGTTTAGAACTATCAGACCAGTAAACTTGCTTGCAAATCGACCTCATATAATTAGTGGGCATGCTCTAACACTTATTTTCTTTCGGTTTCAGGCAAATAAACTACATTAACAGACTTAAAATACCTTATATTAGAAAGAAATGCAATTATACTAGATTAAGTTGAGCTTGTATAAAATAAACTTATTGTATAGCTGTGCCGTGTAGTTTCCGGCCGAGAAAGAATAACAGGGCTACCTCATACAATCCCGTGGGTGTCGTAAAAGGTGACTAAGGGATATACCAGGTAGTCGGGCAGCGGCGCCACCTGTGTACTAGCTGCCACCTAGCTACGGTCGCCTACTCGCATGCCAAGCGCGGTGACCATGGCAAATCCCTCCAAATGGCAAGGTTATAGAAACCTTTGGGGGAGGCCTATGTCCAACAGTAGAAGATATCAGTCTGGTGATGTGTGGTATAAAATAGAATTGGGTACAACATAAAACAGCAAATTCAATTTACTGGTACAGTCTTTGTAGCATTTGTGTACCAAAAACAAAACAAAAGGGGACGACATGTCAGTACTATTTTTAAGAACCGTTTTGTGCACCGACAGCTTTATTTTTAGTATGTAGTGACTACAGTATTGTGTCGGCAAAGTCAGAAATCACTGTTAGTGCACAAACGCCCTTAGTGTTAGAATCAATACTGTCTTTAGCACGACTAATGTATATGTTTTTATTTCTTTTAAAGTTTTTCTCTCTCTAAATTATATGTGATCAGGAAAGGGCATTTTAAAAACTGGCGCCTTTCAACATACACTTATGGAGCGCAAGATCATTGGTCAGGTTCTACCGTGAGGTTCATTTCCACACCGTAATACGCGATTAAATTAAATAGCTTAATATTTTTTTAACCTTGTTACACATTTATTTTCTTACCTGACATTTCTCAGTCATTACAGAGATGTTTGGTTTTTAATACTGCAACTGTGCTCTTTGTTTAAGTTTAACAAATTTCATTTCGGATTTAAATTATCTTTTAAAGTTTATGTGACAGATCGGAAATTTTTATTTGACATATAACCTATAAAAGGAATATTATAAATCAATTTTAGATTGACATTTCTTGTCAGCCATCAAGTTCATTCGCAAACAACCTTTTTCTTTGCTTCAAATAATTAAACTAGAACACTAAAATTTAACTATTTCCAAGATTAATGACCGAATAGACTAGGCTTATAGACAGGGCATAAAACATATTTAATCACTATGGTACATACTCAGATCAAATACTTTTCATTTGATCTGAGGGTACATATTGAATCAAGAAATTTTGGTAAGGAGCGAAGCCTGATACTATATATTTGATAATATGATAATTTTTTGTTAGTAAAATAATTCAAAACCCAATACACCATTCTGTGGTAAAACCAAGCATAGGACCTACTCTATTTTCAACGACCAATTCACATCAGCAGCCATAGAACTGCGGCAATCCACACTCAAAGGCTCTTATTATAGCCTACAACAAAAAAAATGTTGAAAGAGTTAAATGAATTCAAACGATACAAAACATGTGCAGTAACTCGGAGTCTCACCGGACACTGCAAGCTAAATAAGCACAACTTTAGGTTGAAAGTTGGCCGATAGCACAATTTGAAGATTCTGCTAAGAATCAGAGGAAACTCTTTTGCATATTCTGTGCTCGTGCGGACCGCTAATGCGTTTAGAAGTATCTAATTAGGACAGCATATTATTATTATGCAACCGGAAGAGATACAAACACTCACTGCACAATCAATTCGGAAGTTTATAAAAGCTATAGGGTTAAGCAGTGAACTTTAGCAAAGTCAAGGAGCTCTGCTACAAAAGATCAGAAATGGGCGAGGTAGCAACATGCCAACAAGGCATCAAGCCCCAACCAACAGGATAATACCTAATAATAAATAAAATAAGTATAATAGTGTTCATTGCCACTTACGGCGCTGTGGCAGCCATTCTTAACAGCTATGACCAACTATGCCACGAATATTATAGTGACAAATAGACAGTTAAACATAGATGCAATACTTACTGATGTCTTTCAGAATGTCATAAGTGCTTTTCTGTTATTTATTTTTATTTATTTATTTATAAAAGACACCATCGGCAGTTCACAATGCAACTTCGAATTGTTTTTATGTTTAAACACAAGTTCTGTGTGATTTGCCATTACAGGTGTATACAACATTTACAATAGGTATTATAACAAAACAAAAACTTAAAAAACTATTTTACCTAAAATTTGGTTAAATTAAAGAAAGAAACTAAAACTAACAAAACAAGGTTAACATGGATAAATTAATGAATGATGGAAGTTAGATCATTGTTATATATATAAAAAAAAACATTAAATAAAAAAAATATATTCAGAGAAACAACATTAATTGTTTAAGTCTGACTAAGAATATACAGAATTACCCTTTTAATTTTTTTATGTTGGTCGTATGAAAAATGTCAATACTACCGTCGTAGGATAACATTTCGTTGTAAGAACGCATTATTCTGTTCGTAGGAGCATTGAGTCCTAAGTTGGTTCGGCTATTATTGGGCTGGAAAGATCTAGTTATTTGATGTCTAGGTATTGTATGAGGAACATTCAAATTTATATGCGTCTCTGGGGATAGTAGTCCCCCATGTAACAATCTATGTAGTGTTAACATATCGTTGGTTTTACGTCGTGCTTCCAAAGTATCCATTTTGAAATGTTGTAATCTTGTGTTGTAATCAGCGCGGTATGGACAATGGGGATCTTTATAGGCAAAAAAGCGAGTAAAATTGCGTTGAATGCGTTCGATTCTGTTACAGTGCACTTTATATTGAGGATTGCAGATAGGAGAATCATATTCAAGTATGCTAGACCGGGTTAGACTAGGGTTAGGCTGTTAGACCGGGAATAAACCAGGCGCAGCATAAAACGGACGACTTAACGTAAACTTCAAAGGACGACGCTGTAGCAACAGATAGTTATTAATAATATCGCTAAGTCGTAATGAGTAATTATTTCCGAATGGGTAGAATTAATGACAGTTGATAGATGTTTGGGTGATGTTTGGTTCTGAAAGAATAAAACCATTTCTGTTATTCATCAAAAGTCACCTGTACAATCTGTAAATATGTGTGTCAAAGAAAATATAACAAACTATGACGTGGTGATGGCGGCGAATATCAGAATATCATCACCCCATCTCATCCCGCGAGTGGTGTAGAAGTTGACCGTAGAATATCTATCAGAGGACGGGCAGTAGCTTATTCCTGAGTACTATGACCATCATACTGCGATCGCCAAACCGTTTGCCAAGCATGGCGAATATGGAATATCCCCCCAAGATGCTAATTGGGGAAGGCTTTTGTCCAACAGTGGAATTCCTACAGCTGTTATGATAACGTTTATCTGTGCTATTTGTGCAAGTATCGAGTATACTCAAGCTTAAACCTAAACGTAAAAGGAACGATCCCAAACTAAGCAGAGCTTGTACTTTAGAAACCAGATAACTGATATACTATATATGTATACTACTTTTTTTGTAAATACATACTTACTTATATAGATCTGGGTTCATATATAAGTACTTATATATATGCTTACTACTTATATTCTATTTTTGTCACCATTTAATAGCTGTAATTTATGTGTAAATTGTGCACTTTTTTGTGGGAAATAAATTATTCTTTATAGATAACTAGCTGTGCCCCGCGGTTTTACCCGCGTTAAATTTTATAAATTATCACAGCTCCTCTCCCGTAGGTGAGAGCCTGATAATATGTACCCTATATGTTGAACCGACCTCTTAGTAATATTCATGCAAAATTTAAAGGAAATCCATGCAGTACTTTTTGCGTGATCCTAATACGTTAACTAGAAAGGTACGAATCATATGTAGGCAATGGTATGATTATAATGATAAGTTGAATGTCATTACACCTATTATGTAATCCTTCAATAAAATGTCAGTTGAAATGCGATCATTGATTGAAATCTGGAGCAAATAGTCTCATGCCTGAGGACATGGCGGCATTCTGATATTGAACTGGATTTGTACCCTACGACACAAAAGGCGTGTGTTGAGTTTTGACGCTATGATTTAATGTCTAGGCTTAGGCATCATAGCTCCTAAGCTCAGTTCAGAACAATGTTTATTTTAACTGATGAATATATACATAGGTGAAACATGAATTATGCTGTTTGGTTAGAGTGAATCATGGGCAAACGGATGGGCGTTCACACGAGTAAATCACATGGTTACCCTAGTTATTCAAGCCGCCTCTTAGGTCTATGACATGGCAAAACGACTGTTGCCTAATGGTTACAACCGGGACTGTCAGCTTAACGGGCCCTCTAAAGCACGGGGAAGTTAGAAAGTCCTCAGAAATTTAAACACTTTGGCGGTCACCCATCTATGAACTTGCCGCAAGTCTAGTTGCTTAACCTCGCTGATCACTCCATGGCCGGTTACAGCATCTGGCTAACTAACTGGTGCGTGTTTATTTTTATTGGCGCTGTAGCAATAAAAATAATAAAGGGGGCAAACGTGCAGATTTCCATTATATTTGCTTGACATTAAGAAAAAGAATACCGATTGTACCGGTGCGCTGCACCGTGCCTTTGTGTTTCGGGATTGATTCTTCTATAATAGAACTATTTTTTTGATCCATATATACCTAGTTGAGCCTAGTATGGGTGTGCTTGCAGGCATATTTAGAAACTCCCACATGATAAATATATTAATTGCTCTAATGCAAATAAGATGTATAAGAGTGTAATAAGGAAGCTTACTTTTCGAAATAAAGATAATAAAAGTTTTGGTACGAAATCCTTGTAAAATTTATATTAATTGCTAGTAAAATAGTTAAATATATCTAAATATAGAAGTATTGATAATTTAAAAACTTAAATAACAATAACTTCAAGAAATTCTTAATGAACTAAAGCATTATTATCTTGTATTATATTCTATTTGATATAAGACACATTAAATATCTATAGTTAAATTGCAATACTATTTATGTTCCGACTATTTACAAGCGTTTTTTAATGTCTATGTGAATAAAAATTGTTTTTATTTTATTTTATTTTTACTCTTAGTGCAATAATGAGACAGTATAAATAAAGTATTATTTAAAACAAATAAGTTTTATTTAAATTCCCAGAGGTTCAGAATTGGAGTAACACAACGAGCCGCGGACAATGCTCGTCTGCTCGAACCTCGAGACTCGTACGTCTACTTTGTTACATGAAATATGAAATGAAATGAAAAAATAATTATTAAAAAAAATGAAATTGTACCATATACAGCAAAAATAATAAAAAATAGTTGTCCAAAAAGGCCCCTATCTCAGCATTAGCTATGACAACACGGGTATATTACTGCAGCGATGATCTTCCGATAGAGGCTTATTTATAATAAGCCACAATGGCATAGTAATGACGATTCCTACCAGTCAACGCCCTAAGAAACTTCATTGAAATAACAATGAAGTAATCGGTTCAGAAACATCGAAGATATCTTGTAACATTTATATAAAGAGAATTATAAATTTGAATACAGAATGTCCTCCATTGTTAAAGCAAGTTAATATAATGATCATTTTATCGTCTGAAGATTGTTATACTCAACTTATGAAAACATTTTACGAACAAATACATGTTATTTGTTAATAAAATAGTTATCTTATGTTTATAAATAAGAGTATTGTAGAGAAATTGTCAAGAAAACATGTTTATATTTAATCTTTACTTATTGTTCTCAATTGATTAGATTGTAGTTTAGATTCAGAGGAGGTAGTGTGGTGTAGTGCTTACAATGACACTTTCACGATATAGTATTCTTTACTTTGTATTAATGTTCATTTATTTTGGTCATTGTTTCTCTGAATTTGCGGGTCCTAAGACAATGAAAGATATTTTCCAGGTTTGAATAAACTTTTGTTACGATTTTACAAAACCTCTAACTTTTGGTCTTTTTAGGGTTCCGTACCCAAAGGGTAAAACGGGACCCTATTACTCTAAGACCTCTCTGTCTGTCCGTCTGTCACCAGGCTGTATCTCATGAACCGTGATAGTTAGACAGTTGAAATTTTTACAGATGATGTATTTCTGTTGCCGCTATAACAACAAGAAACAAAATAAAATAAATATTTAAGGGGGTTCACATAGAACAAACGTGAATTTTTTGCTCGTTTTTATAGATGATACGGAACACTTCGTGCGCGAGTCCGACTCGCAGTTGGCCGGTTTTTAAGCTGTTCTGTGTGTTTGCTTGGTGCCTCCAAATATATAAAACGATTTAGAGCTAGGTTTACTGGAATAGTTCTCACTTCGGCATCATTCTTGACATCATGTCAGCCGAAGAACGTTTACTGCTGGACAACGGCCTCGCACATACATGTCCAAAATTGCCGGTCTGCCATTACCCGTATACAGCCGCTCAAAGCAACTCTCACAAGATCATCGGTCCATCTTATGTGGGGTCTTCCGCGATGCGATTTTCATTTCGTGGTCGCCACTTGTGCATATTTAATGAAATACTGCAACTTTCCCTTTTTCAGAATGTGCGAAAAACTAGTTTGCCTAGTCAGAATAATACGGATTCATCTGGAGATCTCAAGAATGGCTTAAAAAGGGTAAAACGACAGAGTGGCGGAGGTAACAATTATTAAATATTAATAATAGAGGTTCATAACAAATTCAGTTTATCTTAAAATTGTGGTGCGCCTCATGGAAACTTTGGTGACGTTATTTTTTTACATAACTTAAATAATTTATGATCAGTATTTTGTAATTCTATTACTACTACGCTGATGGCGGCAATATTCCACCAATTCACACGACCTCTTTCCGGCAATGTCGCTAGGCGCCCCATCGGTTAATGAAATTGATGCTCCTGTCTTTGCGTACACACTTGTGCACTATAATATGTCCCGCGCAAATGGCTAATCTCTATTGAGACTCGCCGCCGTCGCCGAAATTCGGCTAGGAGGACATTATTATTACATCTCATGTTTATTGCCACTATTATTTACAATATATTATAAAAGGGTATTTTAATACGAATACAACTTATAAAATATATGGGCTACATGGAGAGAAATTTCCGCACAATCATGGCATTCGCCAGCAAAACCGCCTTCTGCATGTAACTCTCCAGCCAGATATCAAGCCCTAAACTTGCAAGGTTGATTTTCAGGGATTTAGGAATAACTCCATATTATTATTATTATTCCACCGATTAGCTGCAAGTACGCAATTGGCGTAGTATGATCAGAAGCACCTTCAATATAGGTATGCTCGTGATGACAGCCACCTCATACATAGCATTTACGCAGTGTTGGGCAATGGTATGAACGCGTTTATAGAATTCTATAGAGTAATAATTTACCGACGCCGACGTAAGCGTCACTAACGTCACTGACGTTAACGTAACTTGCGCTGGACAGCACCCCGTTAAGTGTAACATATTAACAGCTCCGCTGACACTGACATCGAAGTAGTTGGCGCAACAACGTACTATATATATACGTTTATGTGTCTGGAGGAATTTAGGCCATGGAGATGGAACGCAGTTGGCAGTCTTAATAAGGAGTGTATCTTTTAATATGAGCCAAAATATATTGACGGGCCGGTTGGCGTGGTGGTAAATGCTTGCTTTTCACGCCGCAGATCGTGGCTTCGATTCCCACCCAGGACAGATATTTAAGTGCATGAACATCTGTTTGTCCTGAGTCTGGGTGTAATTAACTATATAAGTATGTATTAAAAAGTAGTTTAATATGTAATATATCAGTTATCTTGTTTCTATAGTACAAGCTCTGCTTAGTTTGGGATCAGATGGCCGTTTTACATTTATCATAAAGAATACTCAATTGGGCCTTATTTTTTTTAACAGATTTTTTATCACTCGTAATATTTTAGCAGATCATAGTGGTCTGTCACTTCATAGGTAGGCTGTAATACGCCATAATTATGTTAATCTTGCTGACCAAAGTAAATTCGTCACACCCAGCTCTTCGGTGAGTAGAGAAGGATCGGCAACGCGTAAATGTTGTAATGTGTGTCGCGCCATAGCGTTTGTTTGAGCGTTTGACCACTTCATCTGATGAATACTGATTCATCATCATATCAGCTGAATGTCGTCCATTGTTGGACAAAGACGTCTCCCAAAGATTTCCATAATTGCAGTCTTGCGCTACGCGTTTTTTTAATACATTAATATACATAGGAGTAGCACCTTAAAACCACTAAGGTTTAACCCAGTGCTACAATAAGTTTGAGCATACAGCGGTTTCCAGCGTCCCTCACAAGATCGTCGGTCCATCTTGTAGAGGACCTGATCACGCTGCATCTTCCGGTTTGTAGGTGCCACACGATAACCTTTCAGTCCTAGCCGCCGTCGGTTCTAAAAGTATGAGCTATGGCCCCTGCCCAAGGCCACTTCAGCTTGACAATTCTTCGGGTTATTACGGCTACTTTGATTTCGAAATTTCTGATCAATCTTGCAGGGAAAATGCGTGTATATAGCCCTCTATATTGCTCTTTAGATTTTTTACTTTGGAAGTAAAAAATAGACGATATAATAATGACCTTATCAGCCACTTAACGGTTTAAAATTGTTTTCAGGTATGTTTACGGAAGCAGCCAAAATGCCACAGGTAAAACTGTTACGAGTCTGGTTGCAGATATTTTCGAATATGATATCTAGAAAGCCTATTGGAGGCAGCCATCCCTTACACACTTCTGTCCCCGGACCATTCGTCGATCTTTTCAAGCTAAGGATTTACGACTTCTTCTTCCCAGAAGTCGGGGACGACAAAGTCGTGTATTAAGCTACTTTATTTTATTTATTATATAATCATAATTGTGTGCTATAGATTTAATTATTTGTTATAATGTATAATTATGAGTACAATAAATAAAATCAATAAAAAAATAATATATCATAATTTTTTTTTCATAATATTTAATTATGAACCGTATTATTATTATTTTGTTTTTAACAAATAAAATGTATTTCAACATTAGCAATTATTTAAAATTTATTAAGACTTTATATATTTAATAAATATTTCCATAAATATATATGGAGGTTATATCATTTTAATTTGTAAAATTCATATTTAATGTTACAAGATCTTTTAAATATAAATATTTATTTAGTCTTGTTATATTTATATCGATACATTTTTTTATATATGCCCCATCAAAAATCGTGGTGTGTTAAATGGAAAATAATTTAACTTTAAAGCCAAGTTTGCCAATTGTGGCTATAAGAATATTTCTAAAAATAGTTTTCCTAACCCCCCCTAGTAGTAGTCCCTAACCGATATGCCGTAACCTGCTATATTTTATTATATTTAAAAAAAAATGTATCTTCGAAATCTGTCATTAGCGAGATAAAAAATGTGACAATTTTTAAAAGATGAGAGAGAGAAGAATGATATAATCATTCAGAAAACGTCCCTAAAATGGGTCTTTTATAGTTACAGACATAGCAGCAACAGGGACCTTACATGTTATGTAACATTATCGGACAAATTTGTGCACATTAGGAAAGACTGGGTATGTGTCTAGAGGGATTATTCTCTGGATAGCCAAAAAAGAAAAAGGACTCGAAATTACCGTTTTTTATCTGTGTATTTGTTAAAGCGTAACAGTTACGCTTTAGATAAGAGTAACTCTTATCATATTTTTATGTGACGCAGAGCATAATGTTTCAGTCTATGAGCAGATCGATTGGGGAATGACTTATTCCTTTCAGAACACGCTGTTCGTTTGTTTGCCGACTTGACAATAAAAACAAAGTATTTCAAAATTGCTGAAATGATACGAATAAAATTGTAAGCTTACGATTAGTCTTAGACTTCGGATAAATCATTGGTGTATGTGAATGTTTCTACATACCCATTACTGATTCTGATTTGCGAATTGATCTGATGTTGGATATAGGGGACTGTTTCTGGTTATGCTACGTGTATCGAGTTTAGGCTCATTATTTAAGATATTTTCATATTTTAATACATAAATGGCAGGATTGATCTGATAATGGATATCAGAGGCGGTTTTTGTAGCCCGTGGAAAGTATGCACTTGTTGCCGGGCTGGCAAGAGTCGGCAATAGAGGAGGGTAATCCAGAGCCCTCCCAGGGTACGTGTCCCGAACGTCGGGACGTGGCGCAAAAGGGGGGCACCGGAGCAGCATAGCCGCGTTCCCGGGGATCCACCCACTGCCAAGAGAAGTCCACGGCAAGTAGGCGAGTCCGACATACCCACCCGTAGACATTTTTTGCGGGTGGCATGCGTAGGCATTACTCCTGCATTATAAAAATAAAGGTTTCGTTGTCTGCCTAACATGCATAACTCTAAAACAATTAGTCTTGTTTCTAATAGTTTGGTTTTTATGCGCAAATATATCCACATGTACAGGTTTTGGCAACTGCGCCTAGTATATATGTATAGACAAAACAAATAATTAAGACGCTAGAGTGGACTTTCTTTCGGCATAGTGGGCGGGTCGCTACTATATCGGTATATAAAGGCTTGTTTTGAGATCAACGCGCGTATTATACGGATCACTTGTGTGCTTCTTTGTGCCTCCGATATGAAGGTACGTAATTACCTTCGGATTATTTATAAACGTTTTTTAAGACACGGGTGAAGGGTGAATTTTTATACAGACTTAATAACAAAATAGATATTTATAAAACATGTTTATTACATTTGAACTTAGATCCGGAATTAGGAAGTGTTTTCTGTGTTCCTGTATGGTTTAAGAAGTATAAAACGATTTATTTTTGCAATAATAAGTTTTGTGTTTTGTGGACCTTGAAAGATATTTTTATTTTACGACAATATATGTTGGGTTATGAAAATATACTATAATGCTAATTCATTTATAACCGACTTCAAAAGGAAGACGTTATCAAGTCGACTGTATGTTTATTTGTATTATATGTATGTGTTTGTGAACCGACTTTGAATTTATATATTTCCATGTAAATTTTGTTGCTATCAGTAATAATCGGTTGACTAAAATAACCAATATATTTAACTAAGTTTCGTGTTGCTTGCTGGATAATATGTGGGGTGGTATTTGTTGAACGCTGTATGAGAGTTTATGTTTTTGTATTATATTTGTCTGTCAATATAAAGTAACTCAAAAATGAAAATGAATGTATGTGAGTGTTTTGTGGGGTTAAGGTACTAGTTCAGTGGCCACGTGTTTGGGGTTCGATCGCCACACAGGTGAACTATTTGTGTGTGTCATATATAGTTGTCCTGAATTTCGGTGTACTTTTTGTTCATGAATTATAATTTGCCCTGCGATACTGGGATTTATATATCTAGTGCGAGTGAAGCCTTTTCAAAAGCAAAAAAAAATGTATTAAATGATTTTAATTATTCAATCACAACTCTATTCCTAGTAGAAGGCCAAAGAGGAGTCTTATATATCTTATTTTACGCTTCTGTGCTTTATCGGCATCCTTAAAGAGAACTATGGTAAAAGTGACGTGAAGTATCGTAATAATTAGAGATAAATCAATTCAGTGCGGATTAATACGATAAACTAACATTAAAACAGGCAAGTGCGCGTTAACTTCTAGTGAAGAAAGTTCCGTATGCATACTGAAAATGAAATTCAAATAAATTAAATATATATATTTATTAAAATTCTCACAAAGATCTCTTTAATTCGATATGTCCTGTGTATTTAAGAAAGGACATACAAAGACAGAAAAAGTGGTGTGGCAGCCCACATCTTAGTATTTACGTACAGCGAATGTACTTTAAGAAAATATCATGTTCATGACCCAAACACTGTGGACTTAAACTTACTTTAATGTATGGGAGGAGAGATAGACATCACCATATCAGCCGACATACATTTACTGTCGGAGTAAGGCCTCCCCCAAGGATCTCCACAATCTTCTTGGCTTCCCGCGACCTTACAAGTTCGTGGTCACCAATGTAGAACCTTTCCATTCCAGTGATCACCGGTCTTATGAGCTATGTGGCCCACCCACATCCATTTCAGCGATTCTTGCCTACTGATTTGGACATTTTTGATTCGATTTCGCAGATTTCCATTGCCCTTTGGGTGACCTTGATTCTTTTTATAAGCGACCGCCTCTCTGTTCCTTAAGTTAATACTGCTATACACACTGGTCGAAGACGTTCGACTTGCGACACTGCGGTTTTTGGGATCAGAAGATGTCTAACATCTTATATATAGATATATAAAATTAAAATTAAGTGTTTCTTGGGGCTTGGAACCCTAAAAATAAACGATTCAAGGCGTCTTTGAATTTGAGTACTAAGTTTTTTTTTGGCTTATAGTTTTCCTGTTTCTATTGTGATCCTGTCTAATCTGTACTAACTAGGTGCCAGAGGAAATGGATCAGCTGCTAGTTCCTTATTATTATTATAGATGTTTTCATAACAACCAGGACCGAAGGCGTGTCGTGGTTTTTAAGGCACGAACGGTAGCCGCTTAACCAGTCAGACCCAGAAACAAATTCTTTTTTATACACAAAGCTTAAAACCGGCGACCTCCCGGATGCAAAGGCTCGAGTAGAATTTGTTTTTTGTGAGTTTGATTGTTTTAAAAACATATAGGATACTAAACATCCTAGAAAATTTTACGGCCTAAACTGCCATTTTCCGAAGAAAAATAACAACGCGAGCGAAACTGTCAGCGGAAGCCAGAGTATATGCAATAATATTTTCTAGACCTACAAAACTGGGCGAACTACTTAATATTTAAAAATGTTTCTTAACAATGTACATTAGTTACGCGGTATTCAAATGTAATGTCCTTGAAGAAACTTGTCTGCATACAAAATACTGAAGCCATAGACTTTCAAGAGCTGTTATGTAGTTGTAATCCCCTAAATATTAATGAGACCCATTTGAATAGAAGTTTAGTAATGTTGCATTATTTATGTTTTTACAGCGTACGGTTTTCCATACTCTGGTGAAAAGGTGTTAAGAATTATAGGTCAATAGCAAAAGTAAGAATAAAAGAATACTATGATATTTACAATTCAACACAAAATAACAAATAACCTCCAAATAAATATATACTACAAATATTAGAAATGCGAAAGTTTGTGAGTATGGATGGATAGATGTACTGATGTTTGTTACTCTTTCACGCAAAAATTACGGAACAGTTTTATAGGTATTTGTATTGTATTGTATATCTTATATATCCGAATAACACATGGGCTATAATTTATCAAGTTTAACACGATTTATAATATAAGTATTCGCCGCCCATTATCACCAACTTTTAATAACACGTAGGGGGCGTATGTCGTCCCGCAAGACCACCTACCAGATAAGGGAGTACTAATGAGTATCATAGTACGACTGCCAACCCGTCTGCCAAGAGTGGCTCCAAATTATTTCAAGGTAGAGGCCTATTATCAACAGTACATGTTTTTTGGCTGACATGTTACGGACTGAATAAGTATTTTTCCACATTCAACCCATTTTTTTAAGTATTGCGTGTACACCCAATACTTAAAAGAAATGAATTGAATATGTATGCCCAAAAAGATGGTTCGGAATTGATAATGAAATATAAACTTAATGAATGAGATGAATGAAGGATTGGTATGCGTTAGCAAATTTGTAAAAGACTATTTCACAAAAAGCATATATTTACCAAGATTTACGCAACTAGCATAGCGTCGAAGATTTATGTGTCTGACTGCATGCATGGATTGGTCGGACGCTGTCTTCAGTGTCGCTGGAGAGTCTTCAGTCCTCGTTGTCATGACAGATACCCAGTAAAGAATTTATGAATGACCAATTTGGCAGGCGCTTTCTAATTACTTTAAACCGTGCGCACCGAGCTCCACTTCCATAGGTCAATAAGGTTTAAATAATGTAATGTTTTTGTAGATAGGCAATTTTATTCTTAAGAATTGTTGGCGTGGTTGGCAAATGCTTGCTTTACACGCGGAGGTCGTGGGTTCGATTCCCACCCAGGATAAATATTTGTGTGCATGAACATGTCTGTTTCTCCTGTGTCTGAGTGTAATTGTCTATATACTTAAGTATGTATTTAAAAAAGAAAAGTAGTACCTATATGCAATATATCAGTTATCTGGTTTCCATAGAACAAGCTCTACTTAGTTTGGGATCAGATGGCCGTGATAAATAATGTCCCAGGATATTATTATTATTAATACTTACCAAGTCTTGAATATATCCTTTTAATTTAGGACTATAAATTTATATTAGCTGGTAACAACTGCAAACTCCCGCAATTTAAATCAATATCAGTAACACGAATCAACGCTAAAAAAAAGAAAAGAAAGGATTTAATTCAGTTGTCAGTGTTAAACTAGCAGGTACGTTTTTCAACTTACTAAAATTAGAATGCATTCTTACTATCTCTAAAATCGATAGTTATGAATCAATACACGTGGCATATCTCATTATTTAGATCATATTGTCCGTCTTTGGCTTCTTCAGAAAATACAGACTAAATATCAGATTAAGTTAAATTATAAACTTAAGTACGGTAAGTTTTATAATATGTCAATCTGAAGTATTTGCGTGATTTTGGAACAAACAGACAAACTAAGTAATAGTAATAGTATATTTACCATAGAACTGCTAAGTGGCACAACGATTAGATTCCAATTTATTATTCACTAGCTGTGCCCCGCGGTTGAACCCGCGTTAAAATTTATAAATGATAGCCTATAGGTATGTTGATCCAGAGTGTCAGCTAACTCCATACCAAATAATATTAAAATTGCTCCAGCCGTTTAGACGTGAAGAAGTAACAAACATACACACTCACAAACTTTCGCCTTTATAATATTAGTGTGATTTGTAGGACAGGACAGCTTCTGTGGGACAGCTAGTACCTTTATAGATATATCTGCAATGTATATGACAATTCTGTTCACATGTATAATGTAACAGTGCCTACTCGTTTTGCCTGAAATTATGCCCCCGATATTAATTTTGTATAATGCAACATAAAATCATAACAAACCTCGTCAAAAGATCTAGCCGACGCGACGCTGCGTCTAAATGAATTCAAAATAAGTAAACATTTTTGACGAATATTGCCAGAAGGTCGACATTATCCCAATATTTAGTGGTATAAACCTTTTAATATTTATGTATTGTATTGTTTATGACAATTCCAGGTGCTAATATTAACAATATGCTGTGTGATCGGTGGCTGTGCGGCCAGCGGGGCTGTGGCCTGGCCTGGAGCTGTCACATTATCTGCGCCACTTCTTAAGACCTTCTACCCTGGACAGACGAAGACTACGGCTTATTCCACTACACAATATATAAATTCTGTAAGTAAATCGTAAACAGCCGTCAAGATATCTTTATTAATCACAATAAAAAGAGAACAAACTACACATAAAGTTGCCATCTCGGGGTAGACCGCTTTAACAGCATTATACACATGTTACAGTTAAGTACGTAACCATTTGAAACTTTAAGTTAATTAATGTCATTGAACTAACTATAATTAAAAGCACTATGATAATTTTTAAGAATAACTATATTTGGGCATATACCATGGATTTGTAAAAGTTGGTCCATGATATATCTGGTCTTATGTGTCTTTTAACTTATTTGTGACTTTTTCAAGCATAGAGTTCTGTCCAGCGCCCACATGAAACCGTTACATTTTTTTATCAAATAACTGACAATGCCAACGCTCTGCTGTTTACTGTTCGAATTCTATTTTTTTTTAATCCATATAATAGACGCTACCACTTATTCAGCCAGGTAGTAAATTAAACAAAGAGTTCTAACTGTTTAATATAATGTTTGTATTGGATGTTTTATTACCATAATTTTAAATTCATGATACTAGAACACATTTTAAATGTATAGAGATTATGATTTATAACACGAATAATCTACTTCAAGTGTCGCTGTATATCTTTTTATTATATGTAGCTTGTATGAAAAAGACGGGGCGTCGTTCGATGTTCAGAACAGTGAACCAATAAAATTCCTTATCTGGAGTGTATTTAATTGGACAACAGGTTCATAGGTGTTGTTAATTTTCATTCAGTAACGCACAAAAACTAGAAAATTGATGAAACTATAGATGCTCTGTACTTTCCATAAGGAGTACGATTAGGAGAAAGAAATAACTAAGTAAAATTTGTTTAGTTTTTATTGCTTACACTCGGGGTTCACAGTATCTTGTTTCTAAAGATTTATTGACTAAATAAGTCCAAATAGTCAGATTATAAGATTAACCAGAAAAGTGATTAAGTGCATAAAATCTATTGGGATTCAAAACAATGGTTTGCAGTATTACGTGGATATTTCCAATAATATAAACATAATCTATATTTGCAAGGAGATACCCTGAACATTATTTATCGCGATCGAGTACGTAACGAGATGTGAACATGGTTCTACAAGCACAATCTCTCAATAGTCAATGGCTGGTTTCTTAGTTACCCGTCTGGTCGTCGCCTATGTACTGTCAACAAAAGATATATATGTAGTACTAGCTGAGACAGGGCCATTTTTCATGCCAGTACGGATTTTATTTAAAAACTAAAGAATATATTCACTAAAATTATTGTACATTTTCCGTATGTCATTTGAAAATAAAATATATTATTATTATTGTTATAGAAAAAATTAGAATACATCAGGGAAATAGGTGGCATTTGTGTAACAGAGTGCGTTCTAACCTACCCGCATCACTATATAGCTGAAAGACGTCTACTGCTTAACAATGGCCTCCCCTAGCAACTCCACAAAGGCTCTTGTAATAACTTCATCCAACGGCTATCCATGACCCTTGCAAGATCGTCAGTTCACCTTGCGGTGAGCTGGCCCACGTTGCGTGATTCGGTTTGTAATCGCAACTCAAGAAACTTTCTGCCTCGGCGGTCATTGGATCTACGAGCGATAAGCTCCATCCACTGCCAATACATTCGCCAATTCTTCGGGCTATATCGGTTACTTTAGGTTTTTTTTTATTTTAAACTTGAAAAATAATACTGTTTTCTTACTATACACTTTCTGTCACTATCCACCAATGTAATTTAAAATATTAATATTGCTGGTTTGGTTCAGATATCTTCTTTGCTGACAGTACCTATTCGTGTAGATAATTCCTTTTCTTCTTGGAGTAAAGCACTCCAACAATTTAAAATGTAGGCGTACCGCAGGATGGTGTCCTGTATCCACTTTTGTATTTTTTTTATAAAAAGTGTTTTAGCTTGACGTTTACACAGCTAACCGTCAAAGTTTATATATTTTTATGAATTTATACTTTCTTATACTAAGTGACTATTATGGAGTTAACTATATAGCACTGAAGCTATGTTAGTAGCTTTCAAAATCCTTTACAACTTTGGAATGATATACCTGTATGACATTTACATATTTAAAATGCTTTGTAAGAGCACTTACTACCTATCATATGAAATCGACGATAATTCATCGGTATTTGCAAAATAACATTATTTTTACGTATACATGTAATTGTTATATGTAGTAACAATTCGCTTTTCACTTTTAATTTTAGTACATGTTTTCAATTAACATAAAAACCAATCAAACTTTCAAACTTCTTGTCAGTTTCCAAATTATTTTTATTATATGAATATTTTCGTAACAGAATATCAAGTCCATTATAAATATTGTGTTGAGAACATTAATATTTTCAAAATTAACAAGAAGATTGAAATTTTTATTGGTATTTGTTAATTGAAAACATGTACTAAAATGAAAGTAAATTATTTCTCAACTTTAGTATTTTATTGATGCCTCACTTCCATACTTAACTAAATCATGTCAAGGTTGTCCTATTGTGATCAAATCTATGTTCGTCACTAATCTATACTTCCCACTACCACTGCCTCATTAAACAAGTGATCATTAATCATCCAACAATGATCTATATTTCTACAATAGGGCCATCTTATTAGTAGATGCCATGTGATTGAATTTATTATTATTGACATAATTTTATTTAATAATTTGAAATACAAGATGATTTTGAAGCGAAAGTGTAAGACTCATAATTTTATCCTTCATACACAATGATTAACACGTTCCATATATCTATAGTTTTATTTTACTTGTAAATGAACTTTGTTTTTGGGTCACGAATCTCCAAATTTATCTTCCCTACGGACAAGGTGAAAACGAATAATCATTTTCATGGATGAGCTTTTTTATTTTTGATTCATGTTAAATTCTCACGTTCTTATATTACCTACTACTTCTCACTACTTACCTCATGTATTTTTTCAAAATTTGTGTATATTATCGTGATAAATATTACTTTGATGGTTGGGGGAAGGAAAATAACACAGGCGTATTATAATCACCCTCTAAAAGAACATTAAAAAGAACTTATCACAGCCATTTACATATTATTAGACGCAAGAAGCAGAGCCTTGGAGTGGATCACGGCTCGAAAGCTCCTTGCGCTTGTGCCTTGTAATATGGATAATGGATATATTTATAAAATTCTTCGTACGGAACATATAATCTGAGATTTTTTTCCTTAGTTTAACTTTAAGAATAAGTTTATCATTTTATTAAATTGTTTGTGTAATTTAACAATAGTTGACAATGTTAGTAAAATCCTGATAATTTCTTTTACAGCTACCGGCATCGTATACCTTTGGAGCTCCTCAGTTCGCGTATCAGGTCCCTCAGGTCAGCAGTTTTTCGCCACTTCAACCACACTACTATCAAGTGGCAGGCTCTCCGTTTTATCCAGCCACGAATATATTTTATCCAACATCACCAATTGGCCCCGCACCTGGTTCCGTAATAGCATCTGTGCCGGGCATACCCTCTTTCCCGACCAATCCCGCTGCCCCCGCCAATCCTGGGGCACCGATGTATCCAAATGGTCAAGGTAATGAGCAAATTCCTCAACCAGCGGGTGATTCTGACTCTGATGTCATAGATTCAGCTTTTCCTTCCGAACAGCGTGAACCACAACAACCTATGGAACCCAATTCTGAATCATCACAGCCACCCGCACCAGAAGCTACACCTGCCCAGCCAGCTCAACCAGCCTTGCCGCAATTCCCGATTAATACATATCCCAATTTCCCGTCGTTTCCCCAAATACCTCAAGGGACTGGACAGATTCCGTCGTTCCCTCAATTCCCTCAGACTCCACAATTCCCACAAGTGCCACAATTTCCAGAAGGTCCACAGTTCCCTCAAGTACCGCAACTACCTCAATTCCCGCCCAGTCAAGCTCAACAACCTACACAAACGCCACCATCAAGTTTTCCTGGAGCATCAAATGATGAGAAGGGTATAAACGACGCAGACACGATATCCGTGGAGTCTGCGTAGTTCTTCATAATAGTTTTGTAATTACCTTCATATAATAAAATACCTGTTCACGTCTTACCATGATTGTTTTATTGTTACTTTACAAGCAGATTAATTGCTAACTAACTTCATTCGCGTGAGGTTGACTTTCAAAATCTACATTTATATAAAAGTAGCATTACTGAGGCGCTCATAGCCAGATGATCTCATCGATCCATAAGTGATTAGCGAGGTTAAGCAACTAGGCTCGCGGTCAGTCCATGATGGGTGACCGCCAAAGTGGTTTAATTTCTGACCGTCTCCGTGCGTCGTAGTGAACGTTAAGGTGTCGATACCGGTTGTAGCTATTAGACAACAGTAGTTAAGCCATGTCGGAGGTCTACTGGGCGGCTTGAACAACTCTGAGACTAGAGTAACCACTACTACGATAAGTAAGTAAAGTAGCATTACTGAAAAATTACCGGAAAATAAAATTCACCGTAGCCTAGTTGGTAGTGCTCCTGCCTACGGAGCTGGTAGTCCTGGGTTCGAATCCCGGTAAGTGCAAATATTTATGTGATGAGCACGAATATTTGTTTCTGAGTCATGGATGTTTTCTATGTATATAAGTATTTATCTATCTATATAAGTATGTAATATCGTCGCCTGGAACCCATGGTATATTGTTTCACTAGTTTCAGTTCTTATAAATTACTTTTATTTAAGGATTGTAATAATATTATTTTAACATGAAATTATCAGAATCTCCATATTTTATCATGCTGCCAATCCGTCAATATAAACGGCCAGTCCCTTATACATAGACAAGTTTGTAAACCAAAAAGTTATAATACGGAAAACTATAAACTAAATGAAGGGTCACTTCGTTTACTTGTATAGTTTGGGGCTCCGGGCTAGGATGATCTGTGTGACATTGTCCCTAGTTAATTTCTACATTCAAAATTGCTGCAACATTCATGCTTAAGACGAGTCAATATTTTTTTTAACAAATATGTAGGGACAACTAACACTCTGGCATCTGATCCCGAACTAGGCAGAGCAAAGAGAGAGATCACTATGCAGAATGGATAGCAAAATAATCAAGTGTTGGTACATACCTAATATATAAGATCTCAGGGGCTCATCGCGAAAGTGAAAAGAACCCATAAGTGAGGCAATAGTTTACTCGTAGCCCACCTGTCAAAAACGTGTAATAATTTGTCTCGTCGTTGGCGACATCTAGCCTATTATCTATGACAAGATGAATCATACATAATAGCCGAATTTCAATATTTGAGTCATTGATCTAGATTACCTCATTGTTCAATTGTGCACACTGCTTGTTTGAATTGATTGTTTGCACTGGTATAATTCGTTTAAGACCCACATGGATAAGTTTGCTAGCGATAATAACTGAATAAGATGTATAATCTATTGAAAAAATTATTTATGTTGTTTAATACACTTGTGGTATGCAGTTGTACCGCGTATGCTGGAGTTGGAGAGACTGAAACTTATCAGGTGTGTAAAAGGGTTAATTTATTAATATCTGTTTAGGCATGCTGTCTTTCATCTATTTATTCCATTAAAGCTATTAATAATATACGTAATTTCGAGTACCTGCTTCACAATACAAAATTTAAATCCATTATTATTAATAAATTTGCGGTGTGATATCTCAGTATAAATCAGTTCTCGGTGATAAATAAAATACTTACCTATTTTGTTATTCCTAACATTAAAATTTTCAAAGAAATTCTCTATTTTTTTAGTAAAATAAATAAATATAAAAGGTTTTTAACCACGTAGACTTTTAAAAAAGCACTTGTAAATTGTCAGAACATGTTTGTAGTAATATAGATATTTATTTCTAGTTTAATAGATATTTAGGTGCCCGGATTGTATGAAAACATTTATATAATAAATATTATAATAGTAATGATATTTAGCTAGCTTGATTTAAGTTATTGTCAAAGAAATTATGTTTAGGTTTAATTATAGAAATGTATACTATTAACCATATCGTAAAACAGATAAACTTACTTTCTACGGTATAAATGGTAGCATAGTATTATCTTGGAAATGCAGGTTAGCTGTCCTAATTTGTATAAAAGCTAAGTAAATAGATTTTATACAAGTACATCAGAGTCATATGTTAATTACAGTAATATTATCCGCCTATTTTAAGTTTCAAAAAACATACCCATGAATACCTATGATTCCTCTTCAAAGGGTTAACTACTTATAGTTTTATTGTAAATATTATAATTTAACTATTTAATTATAAATAATTTTAGTTGTATCTTGTTATACAACTATTATTTAGGAAAACATTCAGCAATGTATTAGTTCTAATAGAATTTTATTTTACATTTTTCAGCATGTACAAAGTAATGAAGAATCAACTATATGGAACGATTATGGTCGTATAACGATCAGACAGTATACGATAAAATATTTTAATAATGCAACGAAAAAACGATTTAAAAGATTAACCGAGGAAGAGAGTAAGATATAAATTGTTTTCAAGGCTATTAAATAAGTAGTATGCAATTTTTTTCACGATTTGACAGTCTAAGAAAATAGCTGTTAATATTTTTCAAATTTGGTTTAATTCCTTTCTAAGCACGCGATGGAACCGTTAACTAAAGCACATCTATGATCAATTCGCTTCATGGTGGGCACCATGAAGCGAATTGATCATAGATGTTCTTTTATTTTTGGCAATAAATAGACTGCTAGCTTGGTAGTATAGGAAGAATTAACATACTATAAGCATTATTGTAGACAAGATAGTTCCTGCTTCTTGGCACTGTCTGAACATTTTCTAAAAGAACTGGCAAACAGTTACTGGCAATACCAGCCAGTAATAACGTTCTTTTTATATCATGCCAAATTGGCGAAAAAATACCCGTCCATTCGATGAATGAGGCAATTATAATATTTTCTTGATAATTCCCTTCTTCTTATTATGGTGGCAAATCGTAGAAAAAGCAATGTCAATTATAAAATTCTCTTTTGGTTCCGGAATGGTAGTTTATCATTTCAATTACGATGTTAAAGACACCCGAGTCACTTCAGTCTTACTTCTCAAGTCCTTTGGAGCAACACTGGATTTTTCAATTTAGCATTTACTTAGCAAAAGACGCTTATTTTTGTTTTGTCAAATTATTTTATGTAATGTCTACTTGGTGCAAATGTTCCTGACACCTAAAAAATCCTGTAAGATTGTGTGTACTTAACTCATACCATTGTCTAAACTTGGCGCAATTTTTTTATATGTCATTATTTTATTCGTTGCAATCATTGGCCCTCATGTTATCTTCATTAGTTGTAAAAGGACATTATTACATAAATCATGGCTGAGATCGTATCCACTATGATTAAGTATTGAATCAGTTCATTCGCTCGAAGAGCAGCCCGACTGAGACAGTACCTCCACCTTACAGAAGACATTCCTTAATAATAACATTAATAATTTAATGTTGTGTTTCTGAGTGTGAGTAACGTCGCCAGAGCTCATCGGGGTGGGGGGGGAGGGTCAGAAACACTTGTTTTCTGACTCTTAAAGGCCGGCAACGCACCCGCGACTCCTCTGGTGTTGCGAGTGTCCATGGGCGGCGGTGATCACTTAGGTACCATCAGGTGACCCACTTGCTCGTTTGTGGACCTCTGACATAAAAAAAAACATGTTGGTGTCACGAAATACCAACCTTAGTCAAAGCCAAGTACGATCATGGCGTACGATTTTTTTCTCGACAACGTCATTTTGACGCAAAACAACGAATAAATTCAGTTTAAAATTCGTTTGTTCATATTTTTTTAATTGACATTCTAATTAACTAGCTCATTTCAAAGACTTTCAGTGTGACACTTGTATATGATAATTTTAGGTAACCTGATGGGTGCTCTAAAACTTCCACAGTACAAACTAGTTGATGGAATCTTCGCAGTATTCAAGAAAATATTCTCCCGAACTGTAGACCAAGATATCAATCGCGAGGTTATTGGACTCCCAGTACGTTTGTTCAGACATAACATTATGAGCTTGTTATTCCCTAGACCTGAAAAAACTAAAGTACCAGTTTAATATGTCAATATGTTATAAATGTAATTTGCTTGCTGCATGCTTTCATAATCACTTAATTATTTATATTTAACTAAATCGTTCGAACGTCCGTAACGAAATCAAAAAACTTGTTTTATGATTATAAATTAGAAATAATTATTAGTATTAACGACTCCCCCAACTTCTTCCCTCCCAATATCACTTCCTTTTCTATTCCATTCCGCAACTTAGTTCTGCCTATTTTACGACACTAAAATGTACTACAATTACACAGAAGATCTCAAAAATGGAAAGTCATTTGAGGATTTCCCACTTTTGAGATTAGATTTACGCATCGCATTGCTAATAATGCTATACACCGACTATTTCTTAACATAAATACTTTTAGGGTAAAAATTTAAACATTGTTTTATTAATTTTTTCGTAATATTAGATTAGTTATTTAATTTCGTTCTCTTATAGCGTTGAAACAAGAACCATACCAATAACCATAAACACTAGAGGCAGTGTTTCCCATCAACAAATATCTTAAGGAGGTTCATTCATTTCTGTAGAGTGTAGTGTAACTATGGAGTGAGTTATATGGAGAAATTAATTGCAGTGATTGCGATACACAAATGTAAGGAAACATCAATAGAGGTATAATTACTGAACCATCAAGGGTTCCTCGATGAAAGGTCATATGCTGGTCAACCGAACAAGACGAATAACAGCCATAAAACCGTTCAGGGAATTTGGAGAAATCTCTTGTATAAGCACTGGATCGGTCCAGCTTTTCGTTCAAAGTGAACGATGAGAATGGATAAATATTGCCTCCTGCAAGTCCTGATCTTTTTGGTAATATGATTAGTAGAATATTTTAGAGGCTTATTCAATACCTAATTGAATATCGAGCTTTAAAATTTTGACTTTGTAGATAGCCAATGTCAAACGTGTGGCCATGGATTAATTGCCTTTGGAGAAGTAAAAAGCTAAAGGTGGGATATATAAACTCAATATTAAATGTTGAAAATGTTGAATTGAATTTTCCAGTGGTTAACACACCCACTACCAATCAAATATTTGCTGTATGCTAATGTTATAGATACATAGTCTAACGTGTAAATCTTAATTTAATTTGAACTTTTTACATGACAGAGCTTATGGCTTGGCTAGGTTATTTTAATATAATCAGTATTTACTGTTCGTCGTTATAGATAAAGCAATCAACACCTACTGTAAAATAATTTTATTTAGAAGGTTTTTAATCTTTTATTTCATTCAAAAATATGTAAGTAAATACATTCCCAAAAGATTAGTCATTTATGATGATCCACAAACTATACCAAAAACGTTAATAAATTAATGCTAGCTATGGTACAAATTTAACAATATGAAATTCAATGAGATTTCCACGCTTATATACATTTTAGTAGAAATCCATTTCTCATGATTATTATTATGACGCATGCTTTGGTTTCCAAGAAAAAATATTACTGAAAATTTTCATTATATTTTTATTCCACGCTTATTTTTATTTTTATTCGTTTCATGAACTAAGTTTTATTTGTTTTTTAAGAAGACAATGCCCGCACTAGGGAGATTAATCCCTGTGTCGCGGGGTACTTTACAAACATATAATAGACGGACACAAAGTACATGCATACTCAAAACAACTATTTGTGGGTCACACACAAATAGTTGTCCGGCGCGGGTCTCGAACCCGTGACACAAAGCGGCGAGGCGACTGTTTTGGCCGCTGCGCCACACGAGTATTATAAAACATACTTTTAATATATATTTTACAAACAGAATGTTGTTGAATGACTTATTAAGGGAAAAATAGAAGTCTATTGCCTCAAGTTGGTGATTTTTAAATGTCCATAGGCCTGTGAAAAGGTTACCCAACGAAAATCTCATATGTACCTAATCCTTGTCAGACATGGTTATTTAGTATAATTTCTTGCTTTTTATTTCATTCCATTTATCAAACTGAAAATAAATGATGTAGAAATAAAAGATAAAGTTGTTCGTATTTTTATATAAAACAGAAAGTAATTAAATCCTGTAATATTAATAAGAATATTATATTTCCAGTTAACCAATCCGTGTATAGCCTTTGTTATTTCTTTTCGAGAGCCCATTCCTGTTTATCAGTTTCAGTACTATTAAGTCCCACCAGCCCTAGAGAAAAGTAGAACGTGTACGGGAACCATTCGGTTTCGAACCAAATGCTTAAATTGTACCCTCCGACGCCGTCGATAATTGGGGTTGACAATCGGTTAGGCATTAATAGCTTAGCGCATACAATTGTGCATTCAATACCCGCACTTATCTGCAAAAAATATGTTTAAATATTAATTATTGTTTGAAATTTGATTACGAAAATGGCGGTATAACAGATGAAATATATTACCGATAGCGTATGTCATTGTAATATTTTATGAGCCAAGAGATTTTTACCAAAGCAGTTAAATAGATAATAATATCATCCTAATAAGTAATAATCGGCCATCTGATACTAAAAGTAGAGCTTGTACTATGGAAACCAGGCGTGAAAAGCAAGCATTTGCCAACCACGCCAACGGGCCCGTCGCATTGTCTTTGCATTACAAATTCAATTAATAGGAGACAATCCTGTCGATGTTTTTCGTACTTACTATAACGCCGATCATAAACGAATAAGAAATCACCCATTTTGGTATTTCATAGTGAGCAACCACTACTATCATTATTGAACACACTTATAATAAAAAATACTAAAAAATTTTATCACCTTCATCCAAAGGTTAAGTTTCGCTGGTGGATCAGCATTTACTTCAAATGATTCTGCGTAGAACATCGAGGCCTTACTTTGTTTTTTAGCGCTTCTAAAGCAAAAATCTCCTGTCATGTATGTCCGGGCTTTCCAACCAGATTTCATGACCTTTCGTTTTCTTAAATATCCCACTTTACGGGTTAAAACAGGACCTGTTTTCCAAATTATAAGTTCACAAGATTTATTTATAACTTATTCCTTATTACGTAGTAATCCTACTAATATTATAACTCTATTATAAAGGTGAAAGTTTGTGAGTGCGTGACTGCGTGAGTGTATATGTTTGTTACTTCTTCACGCCTAAACAGCTGGAGTGATTTTAATAAAATTTAATATGGAGTTAGGTGATACCCTGGATTAACACATAGGCTATAATATATAAAGTTTAACGCGGCTAAAACATATATATTTCAATGCCACTCATTGAAATATATAAAATAATGAATTCGTATATTGCATCATGGGTAAGCCATAGGTGTTGACAATTAAGCAATCTTAGCGTTAATCGACGCCTTTAGTACCACGCCTTAAGGCCATTAAAATAAATAGATATAAAGCCCGCAGATTGAATAGTCACCGTCACATAGGTAGTAAGAACAGTTAAAATCTAAATGATAAGAGGACTATTAAAATCTTTTTAAACAATTTAATAAAATTGAAGGCTTTCCCACTTCAACGTTACTACTCACCATAGTTGCTTCCCTCAGCTAACGCCATATTATCTGGATAAGCTTTCGGGAGTATGTTTGCAGTAATGACATTCGTGATCCAATTTTTGTATGGATATACATCGATGTAGAGAGGAGGCTCACTGTTGAAGCGTTTGCGGCTACCACGACGGGAGCAGGGCGCTCCTCCGGCAGCCAAACCTATCAGCTCAAAGCTCCCGTCTGACGCATGACTGATGATGGGTGCCCCAGACCGGACGCCGCAACCGGAGCTGCATAGCACGTGTGTAACGCCTTCGCTGCCTAACATCTGCAAACAAATCAGATTTCGAAACTAGCCTAACATTTGTTTTCGATGATTTATCGCCTAAGGACAACAATTCATCCAATACCAGGAGCTTTATTAGACTAGACTAATGAAAAATATATACATAGATAGCTAATCGATTAGAATTTTTTACATATTTACGCGTTCAAAGAATACGACAAGGGTTCCTTCAAAACGTTGAAAAATATTCCTTGCTGGCTTCCAGCATATATACATACTTAGTATCGGGACTGTTTGTAGTTAATTAACAATGGAAAAAAAAAAAGTTAGGTACAAACAATGCTAAGTTAATACTAACTTAGGATTGTTATGTTGGTTGGATTTATATTAGTTATAATTTACACAAAAAAGCATAGAATAACCTGATGGTCCAGCCAGAGATGTAGCCAGTCAGAAATGACATGAAAAAGGTGACAAATTGCAGTCCAAAGTCCAACGCTCCCCCGTGCATGAGTTAAGATTCAGAGTTAAAGAAAAATAAAACGAGACGCACAGGACTTAGGTTTTGATTTTCCTTTTGCATGCGCAGATTTCAAAATAGTTATATATTCATACCGCTCTCATTCGATGTTTTTTACATTCTTTGTGAGTGTACAGTTTCAGTGTCTTCATTCCTAATCTTTCTGATTCAAAATCCCGTGGTACGCCTGAGAAACATAAAGTATTACGATAAAAAAACTGGAGTTAGTATTAAATCGGTAATCATCTAAAGATTATCCAGACATTTAATATTTTATCCTTGTGTGAGTCTATCGGCGGTATAATTTTTAGTACCCAAACAATTAAAGCATTTCATTTAATACACAGTTGGTGATGTGAGGATGATATTTCGTAACGTACTGTGAACCGCATTAAGATTTTCACACAAAAATAGAAAAAAAAAAAAAAATTTTAGGGGTTCCTCATACTTAGAACTGAAACTCATTTTTTTTTCATTCACCATTTCATTTAATTATAGGTACATGTGGCGTATCTATTGGATAAGTCTTCAAAAATGATCTTGAGGTTTCTAATAGTTATTTTTTCAAAACTGAATAGTTTATGCGAGAAACCCTGTAACTTATAGACTAAGAGAATGATAAAACGAAAAAACAATTATGATGTAATTACCATGCAAACTTCCACCGGAAATTGGTTGGAACGAGATCTAGTAAGTAGTTTTTTTATACGTCATAAATCTTAAACCGCAATTTACCTATCATTGAATCAACTCAAATACTTGCTGCTACGGAACCCTACATGGGCGACTCCGTCTCCCACTTGGCGCATTTTTAACCATTGTATGCTCAAGAAAACGTAAACGTTAGTGATGGAAGCAAATAAATATTACAAAAGTAGTTAGGTAGTTAGTTAAGTACTACAAAAAAGGGTATACATATAAATACGCACTGCTAATGTAGTCTACTAAAGCCACTATTTTCCGTTTCCTTCTTTTCATACGATCGTTTATGCTAGGCAAACATATAGGCACCATGTAGTCTGGAAAAATACAACGATTTATGGAGAAATTCAAAACGACACTGCATTTAGTAGTTAAAACAGCTACAATATGTATATCACAAGTCTATCATGAGGTTTTAACGGTCTTTGGTACCGCACTGTCGTGTGATGTCGTTTCCTTCTTCTTGTATGTTTAGAAGAGTTGATTTTTTTGATACACCCAAGTTATAATTGTGGGAACACAACGAACTCTTATTTATACTGCCTTTCAATTACAGGGCACACATAGTCAGATGCTCTCACCGGTCCGAAGTGATTGGTGAGGTTAAGAAACTAGGCTCGCGGTAGGTTCATAGATGGGTCACCGCCAAAGTGGTATAATTTCTAAGCGTCTCCGTGCAGTCGGTCCCGGTTGTAGTCGGTAGATAACAGTCGTTAAGCCATGTCATGAGTCATGGCTTGAACAACTCTGACACTAGGGTAAACACTGCTCATACTATAAGTGAGTAATTACTAACAAGCGCCATACTAAAACGCGCAACACTAAAACTTATTACGGATTTACAGATTAGCAATTACCATGACATTACATTTTACTTTATTGCGGCTCTTTAGTATACACCCGGCATAGAAGTATGTATAATTTTTTTTTAATGTGCACGTTTTATGAATTATTATAGATACTTGCTATCTCCAAACAACGCCGACCGGCCCGTATGCTTTCCAAACATGGCGTCAACTACGTCTTGCTGACTTCTCGTTCTTCCCCGATGAGTTCTAGAGATTCTCACACTTAACATTTCACGATGTTATTATCTGGGGTGTTTTCAATGAGGTAGAGGTCCTTCCCCTGTCGTGCTGCTCATAGAGCGAAAGAATCACTTCAAAAATTGATAGTCAACTTATATATTTACTCACTGGATTTAAGCGGTCGGAGCAATTTCACAAGAGCTAGGCTATTACCAACGCCGAACCTAAAAACAACAGAAGACTGTTACAAATTTGACTTTTTATGACTTATAGGTAGGTACTCTGAATGTTAGTTTAGTGTTGGAAGAAGTCAGTTAGAGCCAGGTTCATAATGTTTTTTTTTCAAATACAGCACAAACTTAAGTCAAAACAACAAGAGAGCTTTAGTTCTACTATACACCCATTCCTTCACCATCATATTTTAAAAACAGTGCCATCTATGCAGTAGCAACTAAACTCAAAGGACATGGCATCAGCTTTAGTTGTGTAACTTTAGTTTTATCACGACGAATTTCTTACTCTGTGATATTAGTGTATTGCTTGAAGAACATAATATAACTTAGGATTGTTTGGCCTAGGATTGAAATGTACACTGGGTTATGAGCTTTGTAATAAATTGAAATAAAGTAATACGAAAAATAAAACAAGCTTTGACACGAAATACTGAGAAAAAATAAGCGATACATTAGGTCCCGCCGACTAAATATGTGCCCGGTGCGGGTAAAAGTGCGCAGTTTTAGTAAGTTGACAGATCTATATATACCCTATTCTATTCATACGATGTATCTAAAATAGTTTACTGGTCTTAATGACAGAATTGCCACCATTATACATGACAAGTGAGATATCCCATTTTTAAATCAAGTTTGCACGAATTCATTCACTCGATATGAAACTAATAAACTGTTTTCAGAATCTTAATCTTTCTGCAGATCATTTTTAGAATAAATATAAATACGGAGACGAAATGCCTTCTTTTTTTGCGCAGTTTTAAATAATTAGCATTAACAAGGTGTGTTTTACTATCGTTTTGAGTTAAGCATTATTGTATTATTGTATAGATGAAATAAAAGTATTTGATCATACTTTCTTAAGCCAGATGAAGACTAGCACTCAGCAAAAAAAAAAGAATAGGTTTTTTTGACATCGTTTAGACATTGACGTTGTAGATGATACTTGATTTCTACAAGAGGTATGGCTCGCATGGGCTGCACTTTTTAAAACGCAGAATGAGACCTGTGCCAATCAATGGGGATGAAACGTAGAACAAATTATATTACAATCTGTTCAGTGGTTCGCTCGTGAACCTACACTACTCTGTCTGTATGTTCCTTTTCACGACCGAGCCACTGTACAAATTGTGATATAATTTGTTAAATTAACAAATTTTTACCTTCTAATTGTAGTATATGGCTCATTTGCTTCAATTTATATTGAACGTATGATTACGATACATTTTTATGTTATGTATGTCTTTATTGCTGCTTAAATGTATTCTTACATTGTTCTAATTACCTACCTGGAGTATTCTGGATGAGGCATGATGTCGATCAGCGGAATCTCTATGTATGCGCGTGAACATTTTATGCCATACTTTATTTGGTCGCGGGTTAAACCACATTCGTCTTCGTCTCGTACATAATCACCAAAAACAACGTTGCCACTGAAAAATATAATGACGTAATATTTTAGTTATTGGCACCAATTTGAAATAATCTAATTTAGAATTAAATTAAATTATTGTTCTCATTTTAAAACATTGTACGTACCTATAATTTAAAAGAAAAGGAAAAAACTTGTACTATGCCTGAAACCATGCTTAAAGTTCGATTCATAGATGTCATTGAAGTTTTAATTTCTTAATTTTTTTTTAAATTACTATATGATATCTAAACATACAGTTTATAGTTTTTGGGAAGCTGAAGGGTATCCACCGCAGTACCAAGGACGAACTGTTTATGGATTTGTAGAACCCGCGGAGCTTTGCTGTGGTGAGGCAGACCCGTCGTCACTGGTGAAAATACTTTTATTTAATACTTTCTAGTATTATAATCACAATGCTTATTTATAATAATTACTTCTAGGTTATTATTTACGTAGCTAACTCATGGATGTGCGAAATGGGTAATGTTGATTACTTAATCATGACATACAAGGACACAGTTTTCTCATTAGGGGCTAATCCTGGTCAATTATGTTATACATTGCTGGTCACCCGTTTTACAATAGGCGTAGAGAATTTGAAAACTTTAGTTTTCTTATCATTCCGCAAATGAGCATTGAACATCTTTATACATTGCGTAGTTTACTTTATCAAAGTTGCGTAGTTACCGGTTTATTCTGAACTTCAATGAAGTGTCATCTACAAACAACACATTCTCATGCTTATTTACCTTTATTACATCGTATTAAATTCAAGATACAACTAACACGCTGCCATCTGATCCCAAATTAGGCATAGCCTGTACTATGAAAACCAGACAGCAGATGTACATGTTATTGCTAAATTGTACAATCATCACATAAAGATTTGAACTGGGTGGGAATCAAACCCACGACATAATTTGGTCTAGTGGTCACTAACCACTAGATTCCTGTTTTGTTAGTTTTACGAGATGTTCCTGCGTAGCTAGCATGGTGACAAAGACTTTAATGCCTACGGCTTTCGCCCTATCCTTAGACTACCTGCAATCTTAGACTTGTGTGTTTTTTTTCGATTCGGTGGTCGAAAAATGTAGAGACATGAATTTTTGTCGCTATGCTAGCTACACTGGACTTTGTTTGAATAAAAATTGACTTACCGTGAGTATATTGCAAGAATGCTAACCAAGTGAAGGTATGCTCTTTTAATATTCCATCTGGTGGTGTATTCATGAAGTCATCTTGGCAAATAGAGAAGTCCCGTATAAGGCATAATGTCACAGGAATACATACTAGAACAAGGAAAACTTCATGTTAGTTTTTTTATAATATACATTGACAGGTGAAATTTACTTAGCCAATTTGCACGTGTGGCCCAGCGGCTTAGACAGTCACCTCGCCGCTTCGTGTTACGTGTTCGAGTCAACCGTGTCGCCCGACAACTATTTGTGTGACCCATAAATAGTATTTTTGAGTCTGGAAATAATTTTTGTCCGTCAGTCATTCAATTCCCAAGTGCGGGTGTTGTCTTTAAAAAAAACACCAAATAACAGTCAGTTCTTTGGTAAAGTTTTAACTGATATGAAATTAAATGAAATTTATTCAGCACTTGGGTAGTAACATACACTTGTACTTGTCACTTGTATTGTAGTACATATGTACATAAAGAAAGTCGAATAGAAAGAAAATTAACGAAAAAAAATATGAATTAGTCCATGTGGTATGTTGTGTCACATATTAAAAATAAATATATTATATGCTAATTTTCATCTTAAAAATAATAATAATATCTTGGGACAATGGCACACAGATCATCGTAGACCCAAATTAAGCAAAACTTGTACTATGGGCACCAGGCGACGATATACATACTTATATAGATAGATAAATACTTAAATACATAGAAAACATCCATGACTCTGAAACAAATATTCGTGCTCATCACACAAATATTTGCACTTACCGGGATTCGAACCCAGGACCACCAGCTTCGTAGGCAGGAGCACTACCAACTAGGCTACGGTGACCGTCAATAACAAATATTTTCAACGACGCAATTTTTTTTTGATAGCCCTTTAATTTACACAAGTATAGGCCACAAAAGCTTAGTTGTAATCAAATAATATTAACATACATAAAAGGAATTAATTAAAAAATACGAACAAAAGCAAATGAAACCGATTTTCCAAAGACGCATGTTTAGTGCAAAGATTTAACTGACGTGCGTCTTCATGGTTTGATATTTGCTTGTTGATATGAAGAGATGGAATGTTACAATAGCTGGTTTGTCTTTGAATTCTGCAAATATTTTTGTTAGCAATTTTAGGAATGTTATGTTCTGTTATGTAACAGAATATCACCAAACATTCTGAACTTGAGAACGGAGAATGATTTGTGGGATATAATAGGTCTTTACCTATGAAATTGCCGTTTTGTATGAAAAAATTTAAACGAATTTTTTTCATGAATTTTTTTATTTGTATTAATCGAAGTAATGACCCATGCAATCAATGCATCTTTGCCATCGCAGTGGCAGTTTATTGATGCCCTTCTTAAAGAAAACAGCTGGACGGGAGGCAACAAATTCTTCAAAGGCATTTTGTACTGCCTCTCGGGTATTGAATTTTTTTCCCGCCAAGAAGTTATCCAAATTCTGGAAAAAGTAGTAGTCTGTAGGCGCAAGGTCTGGTGAGTAGGGCGGATGACGGAGAGCTTCCAACCCCAGTTCTTGCAACTTGGAGACCGTCTGCTGTGCAGTATGAGGTCGCGCGTTGTCGTGCAGGAGCAGCGGAGACGAGCGATTGACCAATGCTGGTTGGAGATGCGCCAGCTTCTCCATCATTGTGCTCAGTTCTTCACAGTACACATCTGCAGTAATGCTCACCCCGTTTGGTAAGAAGCTGTGATGAATCACACCGGCGCTAGACCACCAAACAGTGACCATCACTTTTCTAGGGGTAAGTTTTCGTTTAGGGCATTGTTTAGGTGCTGAACCAGGATCCAACCAACTTGCTGAGCGCTTGCGGTTATCAAACAGAATCCATTTTTCATCGCAGGTAACAATGCGGTTCAAAATTCCTTCATTTGTGTGTCTGTTGAGCAGTGCAAGGCACGTCTCGACGCGTACTTCGCGCTGGCGATCATTGAGTTCGTGGGGCACCCATTTGTCAAGCTTTTTTACCTTGCCAATTTGACGCAAATGGACCAATATTGTTTTGACGCTAACGTCGAAAGCTGCTGCTAATTCAGCCGTAGATTGTGTATCATCAGCTTCCACAACCGCCTTTAATTCGTCATTGTCGACCAAAGTCTTCGGACGACCGCGAGGTTCATTTTTCAGGTCGAAATTTCCAGAACGGAAGCGAGCAAACCAATAACAGGTGGTGCGTTGGTTTGTAGTGTTAGCTCCGTAAACGTCGTTGATGTTGCGTGCCGCTTGTGCCGCGTTGCTGCCACGACGGTACTCATATTCCATAATTACTCGAATTTTTAACGTATCCATGATGACGAAAAAGATTGAAATGCGATGAAAATGTAACACTAATCAATAAAGAAATGACTACTTTTGGAAAAAAGAATCCATGTTTTTAAAATAAAATTAATTTGAAATTAGAATTCTTAGCCAAACAAAAATTATTTTGATTTGAAATGGCCAGTACTGCAGAACGGCAATTTCATAGGTAAAGACCTAATATGTTATGGATGTGGGCATTACCAAAATTTAAAAAACAATTGACTGACATGTTACGTATTAAAAATTATTACAAATTAAAAGATTACCTAGAAGATAAGTTGACATAGTATTATTAAGAATTTAATTTAATTCCAATTAATAATTAAATTTTTATTATTAAGCATGTATTAAAATTTGCACGTCATATATTGATGACAGAATATGTAGAGCATAATTATGTAACACCAATATTACCATGTTTTAGCAAATAAATAATTCTGATTCTGATTCATTATACATAATATACGAGCATTATGAATAATGTCTAGCTCTATCGGGCAAAGTGACTCATACTATCTTAACTTCATTATTTATCACATTGCACGGTCATTATTATATTGCTACATGGTAATTGGGCAATTTGATATTAAAGCTAAATATGTGAGGGCGGACAGGGAGGCACGCGTGACGTGGTACGCTTTAACCAATCAGATACCGCCATTCTGTTCTATTGTTTATGTTTAGTTTTGTATTGTATGTCACTTGAAAAATTCACAAATCTCCAAAAATGTATTTTTTGCAAAACTCTCCACCAATTTTCACCAAAAATAGTGTATCTAGCGATGGATGGTAATAGTTCTCACCTAAGCTAACCCAAATAATAAGGTATAAAGAAGAAGGACAAGTTAAGTCAATTGATGATCTTTACTTGACACTTCCAATAGAATATTTAGTTGACGTTGTAAAAAAGACAATTCACTTTATTAAAGGCTATCTCATTGTCCCATTGCTTAGTTATATAATGAGAAGTTTGATCACGTGGTCAATAAAGAAATGTGTGTTAACTTATAATTTCTCTACTTTTAATATGACTTTACTTAAGTTTTAAATGGAAAAAGTGGTGGATTCTTAATGTAAACCCCTTAATAATTAATCCAAATAATTAGTCTGATTATTTAAATGGTTTAATATTTAGTTTATTTTAAGTTAAATGACAATAATAAGAAGAAATAGTAATTTAATGTTTGTATTACTCTGGCCAAAAGGTGATGGACAATATATATATAATGCTCGATCAATTTGATTATTTGACAATCATATCAAATTGCACTTTTATAGTGGGCATTTTTCATAATGACCTGGCATTATGTATAATGCCCAATTTCTCACTTGATCCATAACATATATATCACTTAAAGTTATATTGTAACTCTTTTAACTTTATTGGGAGGAGCTTTATATGTCACAGTCATGTGTGGGTCATTCGGTTTCTGAAATATAAAACTCAAAAAAGTATTTATTCACCCGAAAATAATAGTATTTTCTATTTAAGTTTTGCTATGTGGGTCTTCGTTTTTCTGCCGGCAGTTCAAAATAAGACAACTCTGAAAAGAACTGGCAAGAAAATTCAGAGAAAGCTTTAAAACATGTTTCAACTTACTATAACCATAATATGAGCTGTATTGTCTTATGTTATCCAAGTTACATACTCATATATTACCCCGATAGCTCGAGAAGGAACAAATATGGAGAAGAAATACTTCTTTACCCACGTTTCACAGTAAGTTGGTAAATGCGTGGCGAGAGCGTTACGAAATTATACGCTGTAAGATTTCGTTACGCTCTCGTGCTGATCTCATGATGGGCATCAAACCTGTCCCTGTAACACTATGTCAGGTTCATCATGTCAGCCAAAGTACGTCCACAGCTGGACAAAAGCCTTCCCAAAGCATAGGAGGATATGCTATAAGTCACGCTTGGCAGACGGGTTGGCGATCGCAGTTTGATGGTTATAGTTCACAGAAAAACGCTGCTACCCGTTCTCTGGTAGGTATTCCCTCGGTCGACTTCTACGCCCCCCGCGGGATAAGACGGGTGATGATCTTCTATGCCGTCACCACACAGCGTGCCAGGTTATGCTAAGTTTATATGTAATAGGTGGGGGATAAATTTTTTCTAATTTTTAAGAAAATTCAAAACATTTTTAATATAGTTTAGTTACATTTAACTAAAGTGTGTAGGTACCAGTTTGTTCGATAACTTTTTGCCATCTTGTACATGGAACATGATCCCATTGCTATAGAAATGTTGGAAATTCTGATCAAAATACCGCGACAAGTGGTTTTGGCAGTTCTCTCGTGATGTTAACCTGACACTGCCTACAGAATTCTGAAGAGACCGAAACAGGATTTGAAGGTACAAGGCCAGGAATATACGGCGCATGCATTAACATCCCCCAGCCAAACTTTCTTAAATTTTGCTCAGTAGCTAAATATGTGTGAGGTCTAGCGTTATCATGATGAAAAACCACACCCCTTTTGTTGATTAATTCCGGCCGCTCTCTCTCAATTGCTTGCTTTAATCTCATCAGTTGTTCGCAGTAGAGTTCAGAATCGATGGTTCTGCCTGGCGGTAACAGCTCATAATGAATAATGCCCTTCTAATCCCACCACACACACAGCATCACCTTGTTGCGAGTTAACCCGGGTTTCGCCACTGTCTGTGAAGCCTGACAGCCTTTGACCACGACCTTTTTCGCACGTTCTTGTCGTACGTAATCCACTTTTCGTCACCATTTATCAGTTTCTTCAAAAATGGTTCGGTTTCATTACGTCGTAATAAAGAATCACAAATGAGTACACGGTTCATTAGGTTTATTTCAGTGAGCTTGCGAGGTACCCAAATATCGAGCTTTTTGTGTACCCAGTTTTTTTTAAATGCGCCAAAACTGTTTTGTGGGCAATTCCTAATTCTTCAGCTACGTCGTAAGTATGGATATGCCAATCTTGCTCTACCTTTTCAAAAATGGTATCATTTTATCCATAACAGGGCCATCAGAGCAACGTGCATCTTTCACTTCAAAATTTCCGGATTGAAAACACTTTGTGCTACTCTCACAGATACTGCACTAGGTCCATAAACATCAAAAACTTTTTTCGCGGCTTGCATTCATTTTACCTTTTTGTAGTAACATTTTAAAATGTAATGAATTTCTTCATTAGATTCACTCGTCTTGACAGTACGAAAAACAAATGAAGACACAACAAATTCCTGAAAACCAAACATTTTCCTAATTTGAATTTAGAATATGTTCTTTAACATTTAAACTTTCAATGATACCAAAACTAGCCAGATGCAAAGAGTACAGCCAGAGAGATTTTATGATAAGTTCATATGCATACTATATGTAATGCGAAAAGACTTTTGCCTCAACCTCATAAATGTTTGGGTTCAATTTTTTTTGTTTATGTGATGTGATCGCATATGACGATGGACGTCGGAGTTTGATTAACAGATACGAGGACGAATACTTTAATAAAACACGACTTTGTTGGTATACTTGTAATACACCAACAACCTCGCAGGCAACGTTTATTAATAGTCGCGCATCACAAAGATTACGTAAATATACCCTCGCGAGGGCACGGAGCAAGGGGTGCAGCACTAGCGCCATTGAACTTGACCCATTTCTCAGTCATCCGTGTAATTTTTTTTTCATGAATTCAGTCATGTGTGAACTCGTAGGACAAAAGTTGGTGCTTGGGGTGTTAGCTATCTAGTCCTGCGAGGTTGTTGGTGTTTTTCAAGTAACCCTGTATATTCAGAAACAATATTTATACCCTTTTGAATCGTTTATTTAACTTTTGACAGCTCTAATACTTATCAAATAGTAGTACCCTGACCCGTTACCGATTCGATTTCTTTTATTGATCGATTTTAAACATGAAGAAATTTTAATCGATTTAACACACTCATTATTGTATCGATAATTTCGTAATTTTCATTATTAAACGGCAACACTGGACGCGGCGGCACCGCCCGACGCCAATTTGTTGTCAGTGTTAATCCACATTTTAATACGTTGAGTTGAGTATTATAAAGAAATAATGTTTTCAACTAGTTATGGAAAATTATTCTTATATTTTAATCATTAAAATGTTTTCACCTACCTAATAATATCAGCGTTCTTTATCAAGAAAACAACCAAACTTTCCCAAATGGTTATGAATTCGTTATGTTTACGTATAGGGGAAATACGTACATAATGACATATACGTACAAAATGACACAGGCGTTATAATTCGATTTCGGCGAGGTCAAGAGCGCAACTGACAACCACGTCACGTCGTCTGAACTATTTCTACTAACCTGTCATAACGCGAATGCGCCACTCTCATTCGCCTGGGTGTCATGGCCGACGACGAGTTTGAGGGCCTTAGGAGTTTTTTTTTGTGCGACATATTTTTTTGTAAGTTGTATGTATTCAACTAGTTTGTCTACTTGTGTAGCATTTATTTCAACCCTCATGACTATGTCGTAGTACTCAAATAACTCTTTCCATTAAAATTATCCTCGTTCTATTTATTTGGGAATTTTGTTTTACACTCTTCGTCCTCTTTTCTTGCTGTCCCAATCGAAGTAAGTTCCCCAGGCAAACGTTATCCAAAGACTCGACCAACCTCTTTAGTTTGTCGAGTCTTTAGTTTTAATTAAATCCAAAAATGAGCCCAAAACTGCTACAGAAAAGATGAAACGAAACGTTACAAAAACATTATTTGAAGAAGAAAGTGAAGAAGAAAACTATGCGGACAACTTTCAAGATGATGAAGAGGACTGTCCATGCATATATAGCAATGGTCTATTTTCCAGATCTAAGTCTGGAGAACACTGTTTGCGGTGCTTAAGTTGTTTGCGTTGGTCCCACGCTTCGTGAGCTGACGTTCCTAAGGAAACTAAGCGTTTTAATTGTGAACTTTGTCAGTAATTTCATAGCTTTTCGATGTATGTAATTTTGTCCTTGTCTAATATGGATTATTGCTGATCTCAGTTATAATAGTTTTAATTTTGTTTTTCTCATACATGTTGATTCAATTTAATAGATAAATAACCAAAGATTTTTAGTGTGTAATATGATTGTGCTGTGAATTACCATTAAATAGTTGTGACCGAAATATAAAACCATATGTCATTTTGTACGTATTTCCCCTACGTTATGTTTTCAATGGAAAATTACGAATAAAACCTAACAAATATTTCATTTATAATTTTATACTTATCGTAATTTAATATTACCAACTTATTTGGACGATGAACAATAAATATCTATAACCTCGTTTGTTTGAGATTACCATCTACTGGAATATAATAATTTTATTCTTATTCGCACTTACACACAAATTTACAATTAAAAATATGTACAGGTATGTATCTAAGAGGAAAAAGCATGTATATAGACGATCTTAATGTATGAATTAATTTGATTCCAGGAAACCATTAGAAATAGTAGAATAGAATTAGTAGAATATTGTTTGAAATTTACACTTACATTTTACATACGATACCTTATAACAATTCTTTATCTAAAATCAGCCTATAGAATAAACTACATAACATCTGCAAAGTTATATTACATATAAACTTCAGAGATAAGAAATTCTTAGTTCTGAGTGACCAGCTAGCATGTATGGAATGTGGTAGAGAATTCTATAGGCACTGCGGGTAAAGTAAATCACGTTTGAAAGTATGGGTAGGGGTTCTAATACCTAAGGAAGAAGTCGTGCTACAATAATGTTAGAATAGTTAAGTAGCTTAATCTGCCTAAAAAAGAGAATTATTTATAGATCCTTACTATTTATTCTTAACCCCCGACGCAATAACGACGGAGTGTTGTATGTAAGTTTGACGTGCCTGTGTGTGTCGATCTGTAACATCGTAGCTCTCGAACGGGTGAATCGATTTTGATTTTGTTTGAAAGGTGAATTAGTCAGGAGTATTCTTAGCTATGTTTAATGAAAATCGGTTCAAGATGGCCGCCACCACAAAATGGCGGGTAACATATTTTTACATAACTCTCTCTATATGGACAGGGAGTGGAAGGGCTTGACTAGTAGAATACTATACAGCAAATAGACTATTGCAATGTCGTGGGTATTTTAAATATTATTTTCATCACCCCATCTCGTAAAGAGCATTTTTGCTCTTCGATATCGGAGTGGAAAAGTCGTTTTTATCCTCTAGAGCTTAAAGTAAATTTAAATTTAGAATGTCGTGTGCACCAAGTTTGTGAATGCAAAATATCAGTTAACCTATTTACTTCTACCTCTATTTTTTAATTTATTAAAAACTAAGACTCGGAACCTTCTTGGTGTTTTTTTATTATTTTTGTTTTGCGCAATATTACTGTTCTATTAAACTCAAACTGTAGCTACGCGTTGCTACAGTAACGCTGCAACGTTACATAATTTTTTTCTTAATTATACCTTAATATTATTTGTTATCATTTAAAAATTGTCCTGTAATACTTACATATTTATTATATAGTAATTATTACCTAAACTGAGATAAAAGTATTTATGATAAGATTTTTTTCGCATTTAGTCATTTCCCCGCTGAGGTGTGATGAAAAGTTACGTGTTGTACTCGAGTGCAAAGATTTTTCACCTTGATCTCTTTTGATTTCCTCGCTAATGCTCAGGATTCTATGTTAAATCCTTCACTTGCTCGGTTATCAAAATTGAGCTCGCGGTTAAAAAGCAACTTTGCACTCTTGTATAACAAATAACTATTTTTCTAAACTCGTAACTACATTCTTTTTTATCATTGAATTTAACTTTTATGGATCAAATAGAAGAGAAAATAGTTAGATATTAAATGACTTTTACGAAATATCATGTGAATATAATCACTTATAATACGTGCTATTTTTAAAACTAAAACAATGAAGTGCCGAGAATATTAATGTGTTTTAAAGGTAAACTTAAAAAAAAAAATACATTAATATTCTCGGCGCTGTATTTTTTTAGTTTGCGCTGCTTCTTAATAAATGATCAGGTCAGGAGAAAGCCAATAAGAATGAATTGTGTGATAAAATATTTGAGATGTATCAATTGATTTCATGGAAACTTTACAATTTAAATAATAACGTATCGTGTCATTTCAAAATTTTTTAAGAAATGTATTTTAATGAAAAACAAACAAGTAATTGCATAATTTTATTGTTGTCAATGTTAGTGCATACCTACGTGTTGAGCTGTATTCAATAAATTACAAATAAAAAATTAAGATTAATTTTATTCCGTGAAATTATTACTATTATTTATTCATCATCCATAATCAGGTGAAAGACAAATAGTTTGTTCATTACTAACTAATTCTCTGTACAAAGAGTAGTTCGTGATTTTTCTGTACTGATTTATGACTTTCTATGAGCAATCTGTCATAATAAATGTTTATTCATCAAGCACAGACGCTATTGTATAGACGCCAGCACATCCAGCTACCCAAATCTGTCAAATCTCTTTTATAGATTTTCAACTTTATCACATAAGCATAAGGAAAACTTTCAATTGGGATAATTTGACAGACTGGCGTAACTTGATGTGCTGGCGTCTGTTCCATATAACGGAAAAGTCCTACCAAATTTACAATGGAGTAGCATGATAAAATCTAAATTCTAAATTGGCGGGCATATTAAGGTTTCTCTGCAGGTATATTTCATGGATTTCAATTCTCTGATACGAAGTCAGCATGACCAGCCATACAAAGCCTATGCAGTAATGTAACGGTAGCCGGCTCCTGCGAAATTGAAATTTCCTCGGCACCATAATTCTCAAGACGACGCACGTGAGCTCATATCTACGGGTGTTTTTTTCGGCCAGTAACTGTGGAAATTAATATGTTATTATAAAAATGTAGAGTAACGAGTATCAAAATAACAGTTGCCTATCCCTTTTATATGTATGTTATATGTATGAGTATGAAGTCAAAGAAAAATAGATCGTAAATTACAGAGATTAGGTATCTATTTACTTTAAAAAATGGGGAGCTATTTCTTTATTGATAAATCCTTGTAAACTCCCAACTAACTCATCATTGCTTCAAACCTAGCTTTTTGACCAATGATGAATATGCATTTATAATGATTCAGTGGCAGTGTATCTGAATTGCATTTCTTAATAGTCCGCAAGCCACGGCACGCTACACATCGTGCTCCCGTGTGTGTTAGTGTTTTTGTGAGATACAATGTCGAAATCCACTATAGAATCGCTTGAAAAAGTGATAATAAAGTTTTTGGAGCCCATCGAGGCAAAAATGAATACCATTTTAATGACTTTGAAGAATTTAGAAGAAAAAAGCAACAATACAGAAACAGCTGATCGATTTTGCAAATCATGTCGCACCGACATTTGCAAAAGCGCTGCAACTGCAAGCGAATCTGACCCGAAGCGATCGAGACCGCGGACGTCCCATGCAAAAAATCCTATCGCAGCGGGCATTAGTTCTCAACCGCCGTCGCCGGGCCAGTCCTTATCATTACCAACCAAAACAACTATTATTCTACCGTCACAAGAAAAAATTGACGTGAATGCGAGAATACCAAACTATACGGAAGCTTATAATCAAACGTATGACGATGTCACCGCTGGGATGCACAATACGACATTGCCGTCATTGTTACCGAGTAACACAAAAAACTCACCGCAATCCAGCGGTGTAGAAAACTGCAAAGCCGACTCCCAGCCATGGAAAACCGTTCGTTACGGTAAGAATGCTAAACGAGTAGCGATAACCGGCACCGGAGCGTATGATAGTGAGCTTCTAACTATTGAAAAGGTACGAAAGATTCACGCATGTTTCTTTCACGAAAATACCTTACCTGACACTATTAAAGCTTACATGCACCGTAAAAACCCTGACGCTGACACCGACTACCATGTACATAAGTTGAAACTGAAACACAACTACTACTCCTCGTTTGTAATATCCGTGCCTGCGAGCAAATATCATTTCTTCATGTCTGCCGTGAACTGGCCGCCGGGAACTGAAGTGAGTGAGTGGTTTCACCGCAGCGCCGGGCGCCCAAGCGGAGCGTCCACCAGCGGCCCCGATCAGCTTGGTCATCGCCGGTCATAGCCCTCGCGCCGCCACGACACCCGAGGGACACCAGCAGAAGCTAAATAATACCACTAGCATGGCAAACAAATGCAATCCATCTTGTGTAATTATATGTCACCAAAACATACACTCCATTAACAATAAAACCCATAAGTTAGAAGTGTTACTATCGAATGATTTAAAATGCGATATTTTAATACTGACTGAACATTGGCTGCGTAGTCACCAATTAGAACGAGTGACCCTGTGTAACTATAGCCTTATATCTAGTTATTGTAGGACAACTGTGGATCATGGTGGAAGCTGCATTTACGCGCGATCCGGAATTAAAGTGGTTAATAGACCAGACTACTGTGATCTATCGGTTGAACGAGTCTTTGAGGTAAGCGCAGTGTACTTGCTCGACTTTGACTTGCTAGTAATCGGTATTTATCATTCCAACCAAACTACTCACACTGACTATTTAAAAAGATTTAACAGTTTATTGACAATGATTAATAATTCCAACACGCAGGCAATAATTATGGGAGATATTAATATAGACTTGTTAAAAAACATACCTATAACAAAAAACCTACTTGATAGCATTCATTCAAAAAATTTCCAACAATTTATCAGTACGCCTACCAGATTACATCAGCAGAGTTCAACACTGCTAGATCATGTATACTCCAACATAAGTACGAACCGAATCACAGCTACGTCGTTAGAGTGTCATCTTAGCGATCACCAGGCGCAGTTGGTATCAGTCAGCAGCGCGCGCTCTAATAAAACAGAGCCAAGGATGTGTCGAAATATGGGTAGCCAATCTAATAAAATGAACTTTAGCGCAGCGATTGCGTCGGTCGACTGGAGAGACGTACTCGCGAAACATAGTCATAATTCCAATCAATTAGCCCAGATTATACTAAATATATTAGTGAATAAATTTGAAATATGTTTTCCTAAAAAGTTATCTATTTTGAAAAAAACGTGTAATAGATGGGTAGATAACGAAGTTATTAACTTTAAATTATTACTTTTTGACATGTTTAAATTAGAAAGAATTCTACCTTTTAGCGAAGAAGTAGCCGAAAGCACTTTAAGAATGCAGACTAGGTACTCGGATATGTTGGTAGAAAAGAGGAAAAAATATTTCTCAAACAAAATTTCCAAGAACCCTAATAAGGTTCGAGGTATGTGGTCATTCATAAACGAGGAAACGGGCCGTGCTAGGGAGCAGCGGGTAGACTACACGGATTTAATCAAAAACGAAAACGGTTTGCCGTTTACCTCAAAACAGCAGCTTGTAAACCAACTGAATACAGAGTTCGCAACAGCGGCCGCCAACTGCGGGGCACCTCGAGCTAACATTAGTCAGTGCATGTCCGCGTTGTGCGCTGACTCGCTACCGAGTGAGTCATCTCTGCGCCTGACACCGTTCACGGCTAGTGAAGTGGTTCGAACACTGCAGTCGCGCATTGCGACGAAGCGTAGTACCGATATATACGGTTTATCAGTGGAACTACTCAAGCCCATCATCTCTCACATCAGTGAGGTACTTAGTGTACTATTTAATAATTGTATGCGAAGTGGGACTTTCCCCAACCCATTCAAAAGGGTCAAAATATCACCATTGTACAAAGGGAAGGGTAAAAAGTCAGCAATAACTTCATACAGACCGATATCACTAGTACCAGGGCTAAGCAAAATATTTGAAGTAGGTCTAAATAGCCGCGTCATAAAGTTCATATCAGGCTCACTGTCACCCAGGCAATACGCTTATCGTGCAGGTCTTTCCACCACGGACTTAGTTAGAGAGGTTGTATCACAAATCTGCAGGGCACGAGAGCAGGGCCTCCAAGTTGCTGTAGTATGCTGCGACTTGTCACGTGCCTTCGACACCGCTGATCATAACCTAATCACTAATAAGCTACAGCATCTGGGAATAAGAGGACCAGCTGGCACCCTACTGACAACCTTCATGTCCGACCGTATGCAAGTCGTAGACGGGAACTTTGGACAAACGCGTTCCCTGGAACAAGCGAACACAATGGGCGTTCCCCAAGGATCGTGCCTATCCAACACCCTTTTCAGTATCCTGCTAAACGACTTACCATCTGCTATACCTGGTGCCCAGATCTTTATGTACGCAGATGACGTGGCGGCTGTAGTATGTGCGCGGTCCGAAACTGACTTGACCCGAGAACTTAACGTGGTTACCGGACAACTAGCGGGATGGTTTCACTCCAACGGTTTAACCCTAAACATAGAAAAGACGTGCTACATTCACTTCCACTTAGGAGGCCGAAAACCGAGCCCGCTAATTGTAAAGATTGGACATAACCAGGTCGAGCAGGTAAATGCCACAAAACTTTTAGGCTTCACCATTGACAGTGCACTGACCTGGGAACCACATATAGATGTGGTTTGTGGTAGGCTGAGTGGAGCGTGTTTCGCCCTGCGTCGTCTGGCTGCAACGGCACCCAAGCATGTAGTTAGGTCTTGCTATTTCGCGACAATCCATGCCACCCTGTCTTACGGCGCGGAGCTTTGGGCACGGGGTGCGGACGGAATAAGAACGTTTCGTATGCAGAAGCGAGCCGTGCGAGCAATAGTAGGCATACCAGACGACATGTCTGCCAGAGGGCAGTTCAGAAAACTTAAAATAATGACACTCTGCTCAATATACATCTACCAAATCGCAATGTATGTGAGGCGAAACCAGGATCTGTTTAATATAATAGGGGATGCACATAACTATAACACTCGACATAGGCATAGGCTACGTACAAATAACCATAAACTTTGCAAGTCAGAGAAAACGGCTCAAGTCATTGGACCTGGCGTTTATAACCGGCTACCAGGTGAGATCAAAGATGCAGTTTCCACCATGATATTCAAAAGCAGGCTCAAAATCTGGCTGGTAGATAAAGAATTCTACGATTTTGACTCAGAGTTCATGAATCTACCGATGACTTAATTTTGTATTGCAACATATATATATATATATATATTTTTTTTATTTTTTTATTTTTTTTTTATTTTTTTTTTGTAAACGGATTATTATTTTTATTACTGATTTATAAAAATTATTGAAATTATTAATTGTAAATTGTGATGTTCCGACTTGTAACTATTGTTATCAATAAATAAATGAAATGAAATGAAATGAAATAACTATATCGTTGTTGCAAATTTTAAATGCAGAACAATTAAAATTAACAGTTTTGGCCAAAGCGAGGTTTTTATATATGACTGTGCCCCGTGGTTTTACCCGCGTTAAATTTTATAAATTATAGCCTATGTGTTAATACAGGGTGTAAGCTAACTCCATACCAAATATTATAAAAATGCTCGAGCCCTTTAGACGTGAAGAAGTAACAAACATATACACTCACACAGTCACACACTCACAAACTTTCGCCTTTATAATATTAGTGTGATTAAAGTAGTATTTCATTATAGAATGTGTCAATAAAAATAATCCCACGTGACAGTCTGCGTTCTATTGTACACTAAAACATTCTATGTGCTCGATGTTCGCAAAAGAGAACTGTACATAGGAAATTTCAAATTTCCACGGCATGGAGGTTAACACCATTTGAGTCGTTTCCTTTCTATACCAAAGTTATATTGTCAATACTCATGAGATAATTTAATGTAGGTGACTGAAATAAAAGTATCAAATAGGTTTTAACTTTCAAGAAGGATACTAAACTTCGCATTCATTGACGCTAGTATATTTCTTGAGCGAAATACTATATGGATTTATTTTTCTTACAATGACAAAATGAATACGTACGTAAATATACGGAGCTTGCGAAGCATACCAGTCCGATAAGTGTATATAGCCCGTATATCTCAAAAACTGTGGTTTTATGGAATCTGCTGCGCACCATCCAAATTTGTATATACTATGAATGAAAGCTGGAACAAAAAAGAAGTATACGGCGGTGGACACAAGTACCTATAAACAAAAGAGAGTTCATTTGTCATGTGCTAAATGCTCCAAGTGTGCTACACAAAATCTTTCTTTATTTGGAGAATGTATATTTAAAATTGATATGATTTGAAGTTCTTTCACGCAGTAAAAAATGCGCCGCTCGAAAGCTTTTCTTTTATTCTGATTTGATTAAAGCGGTTTTGTTCAACTTATATTAAACCTATATCATCACGATTTGGTATTAAAGTGATATTATTTTATTATTAATACCACTTTAATACCAAATCGCGATCTTCAGAACCAACAAATAAGTATCCGTGTGGGATACAGAACGTTGGGGCCGAGTGCCTGCGCTTCTTAAGGTCGAATTTCAAAGCGCATGGTTCACTCCTCCCGTGACCAGAGGGCTGGCATTTTATTTGGTCAAAGAATAAGCATGGCTATGGCGCGTGGTTATGCTGCTAGTCTTCAGGGCACATTTTCCAGTAGCCTCGATTTAGAGGAATACTTTGATCCTCTGTATTTATTGTTTATCTTTTATGTTTATGTTGTTTAGTTGAATTAATAACGTTTTGCAAAGATAGTAAATAGTGTTATCTAAGTATAAAATAATATCAGATATACATTAAATTAACTACACATGCGACTCAGTGGTCATTATAGTCCCATCGTTACAAACCTCGATGTTCTTCTGTTTCTATCTCCACATATTATGACTGACAAATCTGGGTGTAATTTGTATCCGTGATTTGCTGTTGAGAAGTGCTCCACAATATTAGAATATTCTAGTACGGGCATTGATAGAAAAAGTGCTGTAGTGTTAGTTTGGATAATATCGATTATTTATATGGCAACACCAAGCGGTGATGCACTCAGGTAGACGAATCTAACCTATTTTGTTTAGGAGCGCGCTACAAGTTATGTCAATAAACTTGTCAATAAGTTATACTACTCTACAACTACATAATAATTTGTTGTACTTATTATAGAACTGTTTCTCGTGTCATAATTAATATAGAAATGTTACATTCATATCGCCTTATCCGTAGAACAGAGTCCGATGTGACCATAGAGCGAAAACGAGTAAAATAGATAAACGAGATAAGAAATACAAACTCTACAAACGTACGTTTTTAAAATTTTTGTATCTCATTTTGTTTCGGAAATATAGAATCGAATAACGTTCAATCTGACATTAGCTCCGCATATAAACGCCCGAAGTGATCAAGCGACGGCCCGCGGTGAGCGGGTGCGGCGCGGGCGCCCCGTCCGTTCGGCGATACGGCCGCTGTTTGTTGGAGTGAGGGCAGTTTTGTGCCATGCGCCAAACTTTTTTCAGATTGATGAAAAAGATAAGTTTTACAAGTGTTTTATATGAAAAGACATATTTTTAGAGATGTTACGATCACAGTTAATGTTGAATATGCTTTAAAAGATATATAAAGGCTTTAGATCGTTTCAATATTTTCAATTTTTTCTGTTGTTTATAGAAAGAAAAGTATAAATGCCGGTAAATTGACGATTTGAGTTGTACTATTTGGTGATTACACACTATTAAGTTTTTAAATTAAGAAACATTATCTCCGTATTGCTTTTTGTGTCAATAAATATTTGGGGGCGATCGATTTTTACATAGAACGTTTATTGACGGAGAGGCTTAGGACCGCAATTTTAGTATAATAATAAGGTAGGCATAATTCATATTTACAGGGAAATCATTTATTCTGTAATAATAAAAAGTAAAAATTTGCGGTCTTATAAAATATTAGGACGATTTTATTCGAACATTTTTGAACTTCTAAGGGTTTCATATGAATATTAGACGTATTTCTACGAAACCTGTGATACGATTAGTGGGTTTGATATTAACATGAGACGTTGATACTCGGTTAATGAAATCAGTTAGGACGTTGTTCATTTAAAAATATCGTTAAATGTAAAGATATTTACTGAAAAATTGTTTTAATAATTGCTAGATAATTATAAATAATATTTTATGAATACCTATAATAATAGTAACACATTTTTTTACTTTAGTTGTTGTATTTGTGAATGTTGATGACATTGACATGATACAACAAAGTCATCTTTGCCTTCTGGTGCAGAAAAAATCTGTCAGGTACCTACTAGTTGATATTTAGGAAGAAATTCAGCATGAGAATGGGGGAACCTTAAAAATTATTATCTGCGACAGAATACCGATTATTATGTATCATCCGTTTGCCGTTGATGTTTACAGCTATCAACCAAATTGATTTTTGTTGGAAATACCTTCTAATTTCGTAACAGAAACTGTTAGAACTTTCTCACCACAGATCTTTTTTATTATTATTATTGCTTAGGACAATAAACAGTTACACTGAGGGTATAATAAATAACTTAAATGCTAAAAGTAACTTTCAGTGAAACCAGCCCCGTTGTTCACGAATAATTTTTACAATTTTGTACCCATATAAATACCTTTACAATGAAATAGTATGATAGAAGTGAGAATTATTATGCTATATCATATAACACTGTAAATAAAATATAACACGAAATAAAATAAGATAATCTTCTCTTCATATGGAGCAAGTCTTTATGAAGAGAATATTATTCCATTTATTTGTCTTTTAAAGCTTGACGGTGAGCTTGCAAAGTATTCAAATTTCAATTCAAAAGATCTAGCCCGGTTAGTTTCTAACTATCAGTGCAAACTCCTATGTCGTGTCTTATTAATGTCCATTCGATCTGTTATTATTCTGCCCTTATCATGCAGTATTTCTTCATACTTAAAGATAAAAAAGAACGCTGAGGAGTCAAACGGAAACCTAGTCATCATAGTCAAATATACTGCTATGTCGGATTTTGAAACAGTATTGCAGTGTCCTCGTGGCAATATAAACATATATTACTAGAAAGCTGTCTTCTTTTAACTTTACGGTTTTGGACTTGGCTAAAAGGAAGACCATTTGTTATATAAGGGATGAATCTGTGGCAAGACGTGGCGCAAATTACGTCAGCAGTTGCTTTTTAAATTTTATCCAGGCTAATGTTGACGGAACGGCCAATGAGTTTCGCTTTTGGTCAGACAACTGCTTGTCAAAATTGTAACCGTATTTTCATTGCAGATATATGCTACATTATCAAAAGAAACATACCCAACATGAGGGGACAGTGTCCATTCTATCATCAAAAGATCTTTTCAAACCAAAACTATATATACCCTTTATGAATGGCATTTATAAGTAAGATAGGCTACGAATGAAGGAGAAGCCTATGTCGTCCGCAACGCAACCTTGAATGATATGTTTGACTTTAAGTGTCTTGATAATAATAAGGTTTGGATGAAGACCAAAGATATAACGGGCAAAATGATTTACTGGAGTACAATTTCAGAAGTTTATTCAGATGGTAATAATCCCAACTAATTTTTAAATAGAACCTGATTCATCCTTATTATATATTTCTGTGGTAACACAAGAAACTGAACTAAAACCTGCATATCTGGACCTGTTATCGTTCCTCGTGCTAAATATAAAGAGTTAAAGGATATGTGCGCTCAGAAGTATTTCCTTTAGAGTATCATCCATATTTCTGTATTCTAGCTAATAATTTAACAACCAAGCATTGCTAATTCTGGTAAATACTCAACTTAATACAAACTTATTGTCTACGTACGTTTTCATTACTATAAAGTATGTGCGCACAGGCCTGGTCACGATCTTAATTGATAGTTTTATAACGACTTATTGTTATATGATTTATTTTGCATTAAGTAATTATTGCAGAGTTTAAATACCTTCATATACGTATTTTCCGTTGTTATGATAATTACCAAGTGACCAATCTGTGATACGATATGCCATTTAATTACTATTCTAAGTTTTGACTATTACAAGCTACCAAGACAGTTCAGGTATACAGTTAAAAATTGTTCAATAGCATGGAACATCGTCTAGGTCACGATGCTTCTAATTGGTAAAATAATGAAAAATAAATGGTATTTTCATTTTTCATTTTCATTTTCAAATTGATTCATGCGTGTCTCCCGCACCTAGGTACCCGCACCGAAGGTAGTCTTATGACTACCTTCGAATGCAACGTAATCTCTAAATATTATGAGGTGGTTATTCATAAAAGACTCTTAATAGATTAATAATTCCAATAAATAATGCCCCATATTTATATAGTCGTCATTTAATTCGAACATCTCCATAAAACAACGTATAATGTTCACTACGGACTCACGCTCTTCCGCCATAAAATGTCCTATGTTTATATGGAACTCATTATCTCGTGCAATAAAAGCATAAGAAATATAATCTCTATAGCATTTTACTAGGCTGAGGAGTTATAACGAAATACCAAAATATCTAAATGTCAAGTCTCACCGTTCAAGAGTTACACATGTCAACAACTTCTCTAGCCTCTACTGAAAACCATCACCCCAGCAGATCGGACTTTGTTCTACGGATGAGTCGATATATAAATTAACTAGCTGTGCCCGCGACTTAGTCCGCACATTTTATAATGACTCCGTAAATATTTTAAAAATATTGTCGCAAACTGATAACATTGTTATTTTCCACCCTTGAGGGTAAAACTTTTACAAACTTTAAATGTCAAATTAATTTATATCGATACAAAAGCAATAGTTATTTGTTATGTAAAAGTGCAAATATGATATTTAACCGCGTGCTCAATTTTGATAAGCGAGTAAGCGAAGGATTCTAAAATAAAAAAATTAGAATCTAGAGCATTAGCGTGGAAATCAAAAGATGTGCTCTTTTGATTTCCACGCTAATGCTCATGATTCTAATTTTTAGGTGAAAAATCTTTGCACTCGAGTGCAGCGCGTAACTTTTCATCACCACAGCGAGGACTTAATGCGAAAAAGAAATCTTATTATAAATACTTTGATTTCAGTTTAGGTATTTATTACTATATTATGATATGTAAGTACTACAGGACAATCTTTAAATTATAACAAATTATACTTAGGTATAATTAAGAAAAACTTGCGACTACTGCGAAAACTAACGTTGCTACAGTTTAAGTGTTATAGAACAGCAATATTGCGCAAAACAAATAAAAAAAGTACACCAAAAAGGTTCCGAGTTCTTAGTTTTTAATGAATTATTAAAATTGTATGATAAATTCGGCCCCATAGAGGTAGAAGTAAATAGGTTTAATGATATTTTGCATTCACAAACTTAGTTCACACGATGATCTAAATTCAAATTTACTTTACCCTCTAGATGATAAAAGGACTTTTCCACTCAGATATCGAAGAGCAAAAATACTCTTTCCGAAATGGGGTGATGAAAAAAAAAATAACTTTATGTTTTATACGAACTGATAAACTGAAAAAAAAAAATATTTTATCAATATAACTGTTTATAAAAAGCTTTTGTGTCACATTTCGGGCAAAAAATGCGATGTTGCTACTCTTTTATTAAACTTACTTCTTGGTGCTATCGCGTCCAAGTCTATCAATGGCGTTGTTACTTCTTCGTCGAGATAGTAAATGAGTGCCTCTGGGTTTACCGTCGGGGGTGCTGGCGTGTAGTTTTGGAATAAAGTGTGCAACCAAAACTCATTTGCATCGAGTGGGTATTCATCTTTCGCGTTATTTTGCTTCCCAGATGGAGTCCATCCATGGGTGACAAGAACTGGAAAGTAAAATAAATTAAAAAGAAAGATTTTTCTCAATCTTCATTTATTTAATCAATAAGATCAGCAATGCATTGTTTTTAATAGTTTGTAATATCTAGTCTATGAATGTACACCTATCTCTAAAGTTACGCAGAATGTTGTGTACAATTCGAGAAGGGCATACACCATCATTCAGCTTGTGCGACAAATTCTATGATATTTTTGAGTGTTTTGTCCAATTTAGTTAACCATTAATAAAAAATAAAATATTATTTTTGTCAGGTCAATTGACTAGTTTATGGTTTAAGATCTTTATTCTCACAAAGATAACATAAATAAATAAAATAAATATTCACACAAAGCCGTCTGATGAAAACCAGATAACTTATAAATAACATAATTATACTACTTTTCTTTTGTGAATACATACTTATATAGGTCTTCGGCCCAGCTTGTGGTATTGTGTTATACCTGCAGTTACCTACTTGTGTCTACCCACGAATATATTGTAATTATAATTTTACCTGGATTCGATACTCATCTTGCATTTATTGCCTCAGTATTCATTGTAAGTCAGTTTTATGTCATTGACGGGCCGGTTGGCGTGGTTTGTTAATGGTTGCCTTTCACGCCGCAGGTCGTGGGTTCAATTCCCTCCAAGAACAGATATTTATGTGCATGAACATGCCTTTTTATTCTGAGTCTGGATGTAATTATCTATATAAGTACGTATTTACAAAAGAAAAGTATTATATCTAGTATACCAGTTATCTAGATTCCAAAGTACAAGCTCTGCTTAGTGTGGGATCAGAGTGAGTAAATAAAAACGAATAATTTGTGCTACTTCAAAGTTTGATGTATATACATCGATTAATATAACTTACATAAAGCGAACCACAAACTTGTAGAGAACATTAAAAAACACTTAATTGAAATTAATTATACGCAAACACGAGAAGAGTGATCGAACTAGCTTGATACCTGTGACACTAGTCAGACAATGTGATGAGAATAGGGAGTCTGCATTCATTTATACGTATTTATTAAACATTCATGATGTGCCGACGGTTTTTGTTTACTAGCATCTCGAATTCTTTAGCAGGTTAGATTGGGTATTTAAGGCAATGATTGGCAAAGCAGAAAGCTCTAGAAAAATCACATTAACCATTATACTTTTGCACTAGCTAAAGTAAAGACTTTAGCTAGTACAAAAGTAATATGGTTAATGTAATTTACTAGATTTTTCTAAAATATACCAATCATCTCCAATCCAACCATAAGCGCTTCTACAATGTCCTTCTCATAGCTCCTACAATATATTCATTTTTGTATCGAGACTAGTCCCTCCCTCTTACCCACCACTACAACTCCTGTAAGCCAGGATCAACAGTGGCACACAATGAAATGACACTGAGCGGTGAGGCTCAGGCATATCGCGGGGTATCGCTTTAAATGTCTTGGATCCCGCAACACATTTAATCAGAGAGAAAAGGAGGAGTTAGAAAATGAAATGAATGTTCAGTCAACACAGATGATTCAAAGTATACTAACTTGACTAGTTATAAAGTAGACCATACTCCATTAACTAGACAGGCTAATCTATTACTCCTTAGAGTTAGTCACCTCTATAGAATATTCGAACTTACACCTCTAAAGAGTATCCTAGGTAGTCAATGAAGTAAACCCCAGCAATTAAATTAATTAACTCTTAACTGGTAGTAGGTAATTTTCTAATTGATTGATTTTGATTCTTATTACAAACCAAGAGAGTTCAAAATATGGTGGCAACTATATTGGCAGTACCCGTTAACGGGTTAAAACCCTAATAGACAACCTTGATCCTACTATTCTTCTTAGAGATGCGCTTCAACTTGAATTCAAGATTTACAATATGTCCTACTACATATAATATTAGCACTAAAGTGATTACTTTCTTACTTATCGTATGGGCAGTGGGTACCCTAGTGTCAGAGTTGTTCAAGCCAGTTCATTAGGTCAGGTACAGGACCGACGGCTTTACGTGCTCTCCGAGGCACGGGGCTATAATACCGCCTACTCCCAGAATTCAGGCTGATGCTGAGAATTTTTTATTTTTACAGAAAAGTCCCAAAATCACTTTGGTCCGACCCTGGTTTGAACCCAGGACCTCGTTCTCAGCGGGTCAACACGTTACCGCTTGACCAACGAGGCAGTCATAAAGTCTTTCTATTGCGCTAGCAGTACCGGACTGATGATCAAGCACCCGTAATTAATAATCCGTAAGTGATTGGCAAGGTTAAGCAACGAGCCTCGCGGTGATGGGTGGCCACCAAAATGGATTAAGTAATTTCTGAGCGTCTCCGTGCTTCGGAGGGCACGTTGTAGCTATTAGGCAACACTCGTTTAGCCATGTCAGAGGCTTACTGCGCGACTTGAACGTCTCTGTCACTTTGAATTGCATCATTATAGTTTTAATGAAATCCAACTCTAACTTATGATCCTTTAAGCAAAGTTTTATTTCGGCTTAAGTTTAATGTGTTTAGGTTACTGCCGCAAGGATATACACGTATACAGTTGACTTGTCGTTCGCGAATAATATGCTTATAGTACACCCAAATGACGCAGACAACCATGGAATGGACAGGTTTATTTAAGGGGGTGGGAGGGGTCTTTAAATGTAAAACACAAACAAACACTGCAATATGTATTGACCTAATAAGTTTGGTAGTAGGTAATAGCAATTGAGTTAGAAAATAAATATTTTCTCAAAACCTATATCTCAATTAAATAATAAATATAACGTATTATATGGTTTGGACTGCCCTGTTGGTCTACTGTCATTGCCTTATGACCTCCGGGATCATGAGTTCGATTCCCATCCAGGACAAATTTTCGTGTGACGAGCTCGATTATTTATTCTGTGTATGGGTATGTATTTAGAAATACTTAGGTATCTTCATCAGTTATAATATTACATACGAGGGACTCGAACCCACGACACGAAGCGGCGAGGCGACTGACTTAGCCTTGTGCTTTTGAGTCTGGGTGTATTTGTGTCCATGGGCATGTTTGTAAATTATCCTACGATACAAGGAATAATGACCGTAGGGTAGGCGTTGTCTTTAAAATATATATAAAAAAACAGAGTAGAATTTTATTTTTTAAATGTTTACTTATTGTATACATTTTGTTATTATGTTGTAAATTTCAGATTACTTCTTGTACCTTTTACAACATAAATATAAGATTTAAGTTAATAAATAAAAACTGTATTGTACAACTATAGTTATTTGTATTAATTATAATTTTACTTTACATCGAAGCTAAAATATCTATGTACTTAACTTGAAACATGTTTGCTGGAATACATTTTATACCAAGAACAGTAAGTATTAAGTAGAAGAAATCAAACAATGAATATCCCCGTACTCGTCGGCTCATTCTAATAATAATTAAAATTTATCATGTCCAAATTACATCCACTGGATCCCTGGACAAGAGCCTCCCCAAGGAAAGGGGTGATATGCCATAACTACCACGCTTGGCAGACGGATTGGCATCGCAGTTTGATGGTCATAGTTCAAAGAAAAACGCTGCTGCCCGTTCTCTGGTAGGTTTTCCTTCGGGACGATTTCTACGCCGAGATGGGGTTATATTCTTTGCCATTACCACACAGCAAAAATATTATATTTTCTTAATTAATAAATACTTTGAAAATTGACTACGTATTATTAAAAATTATTTTCCTTTATACACCGTGACCTTTTAGTTGTCTAAGATCAGAAACTCTGTTCATTTACCCAATATGAAGTAGACCTCTATTAACAACATGTAAACCAACAGAAAAGCCCATTGATATCTATACATACCTATAATAAAATCGTAGGAAAGTCAAAACTGTACATAGAATTATTTTTTTAAAGGATACTTGGGGCGTGATCTACAATCGATATCGAAGTCAAAAATATAGATTTTATAATTTTTGTCTGTTTGTCTGTATTTATGTCCGGGCTAAACTCAAAAAGTACTGCATGGTTTTACTTCAAATTTTGCATGAATAATTACTAAGAGATCGGGTCAAAATATAGGCTACATATTATCACGCTATCGCCTACGGGGGAGAAGCTGTGATAATTTATAAAATTTGACGAGGGTAAAACCGCGGGGCACAGCTAGTAACAAATAAGCCAAATAAGCCAATTGGGCAACACCTGTAATTTTTTCTAATAAAATGCCGGAGTAAACGAGTACGTACAATTGACGACTGGCACAATTATGAAAAAAAAACATAGATATTTGATTGTTATACTTCCGCAGTTTAAATGGCTCTGGTTTATTAGCAACAATGGAATTGTCGTAGAGAAATGCGTGGGCACGGCAGGGTCCACACTAAGTCGAGAAAAATAAAGGTGCGGCTATACCATCCTTTTCTCGAAGCCATTCAGGTCATTCGAAACCTCTTGTGATTTTATGCTGTAACTACGAGTATTAACTTTAGTTCAGACTACCTCACGCGAATTTCACTTGCATTCTCAGAGTTCCCACGACCCCTTTAATTCAATGCAAATAAATTTGGGATATGTATCTACTAAATTAATGAAGCACGCGCGCTTACGCATTCGATTACTTCAACCACGACGTAAACTCTGAACTCTTGACCTTAACAGTTCAATAGAAGTGAAGTGTACATTATCATAATAATATCCTGGAAAAAAAATATCTTGATCTCATCATCATCACCATCATATAAGCCGAAAGACGTCCACTGCTGGACAAAGGCCTCCCCCAAAGATCTCCCCAATGGCCGGTCTTGCGCTATCTGCATCCAGCAATTTCCAGCGACCCGCACAAGATAATCGGTCCATGTGGGTCCGGTCTTCCGGTTCGTGGTCGCCACTCAAGAACCTTTCTGCCCCAGCGGCCGTCGGCTCTACGAGCTATGTGCCCTGCCCACTGCCACTTCAGCTTGGAAATTCTTACGGCTATGTCGGTTACTTTGGTTCGCCTGCGGATCTCAACATTTCTGATTTGATTTCGCAGGGAAACTCCAAGCATAGCCCTTTCCATTGCTCTTTGGGTGACCTTGAGCCGCCTGATAAGGCCCATAGTGAGCGACCACGTCTCTGTTCCGTAAGTCATCACTGGCAACACACACTGGTCGAAGACTTTCGACTTGAGACACTGCGGTATTTGGGATGAGAACATATTACGTAGCTTCCCGAACGCTGCGATCTTGATCTAATTTATGGAAACTCTATAAGGGTAAAGGTGATACTTCTGACTGTGGATCCCATAAAGGAATTGTTCTACTAAACGCGGCTGAAATATTACTTATATTTTGAATCACTGACGCAATATGCTGATTTGGTTGAAAGTATCCATGAGACTTCTGGTCTGCCAGGAGTACGGTTTATGCTATTTTCGTCAAAATTGTAACATGCATAATCCAACGCCGATTACCTAGATGTGATATGTTTTAAAAAGCTTTGCAACATAGTTTGGGATTTCTTATTTTATGCCTCAGAAACCTGGTGTCTTTACAAAGACGATATGAAATATCTTGACACCATACGACAAGACCGGTATTGAATCCCAAACTCCGTGGTATTACAATAAATGTAAGCGGTATTGAATCGATGCTAGTTAAATACAAAAATAGAAGACGAAGAAGTACACTTTATCACCTAAGGAATATAAACAGAACAATATGCATAGAGCAATATTTTGCTATTGGTTAAAAGCGAACTCTTCCAGGCAACTTATTTGCGTTGGATGCACTGTTTATGTGTGTTACACCAGGCTTACTAAATCCGTGTTTTCTCCACTGAAGCATGTATGTAAGTACTCTGTAAAGCAAGCTGAAAGCTAGTTATTGGGATATTTCAGTGCCCTCTTGCAGTTCGTAATATCTCGAGTGATGGTTGGGAAGTGTTTGGACAACAAAGACAAACTTGGCTTTACTCTGGTCATAGGAGCCTTAGTAATATTTGAAGAACAACATTTAGAAGATCTTGATACAAAACCCGAATATGGAAAGAAAAATAAAAACCTTCCAGTATTACTTTCAATTCATCTTGTTACTTGTAGTGTGCGCCCTAAAAATCAACTTTAAGTCAAAATTTGGTTATGCCAGCCATCTTAGCTCTTATTCTCCAACTGACTAGGTTCAAAATGGACTAATGGGCATCATTATCAACATTATCACATGGAGTTTTCAGGATATGTCAAAGACAACCATACAAAAGATATTTCTTTGTCTATTGGTTCACGTCAACCCTACACAATGTAATTATAAACTAAACTTACTTTTAGTATGGTCTATAGAAGGTTGGGGTTCGAATTATGGCTTAGGATTCTTGATTTGATGTACTTGAAATTTGCTTTTTGTGCTATAAGATATTTGATACATATTTTTTCCTGTACACAATTAAAATTCAATCCATTGAGTACCAACTTTTGAAAATAAATAAAGGTATCATTTTGAATTCATACGGCACAAAATATTCCATATGGTATAGCTCATGTGGCCACCAAGCTTCTGTAGCCTGTGATGTTTTAAATGGATCAGGAATAAAACGAATCTGTTCATCTTTGCCGTACAATGTTAACTCCATCCGTGCTTTGAAGGAAAAGTAATACCGAATCTCAACAAATGCCGATGTTTTGAAGTACAAGAAGCATTCTCTCCTGCAACAAATAAAACAAAAATTTGCTACATATCATTATATTCACCTGTGGTGGTTTTATGTGGTGTGGCGTGGTTTGAAATAGAGTCCTCGTGGTTTTTTCTTCTGAATGTATAAGAGAAAAGATTAGAAGTTTTAATAGATAAAATTTTAAAATATTAACTGATTTTAAAAATTATATTACTTTAAGAAAGCTGCATTATCGGCAAGTAACATGGGCTATAGTTGATTTTCAAATGAGATCCCTATAAAATTACAATAATGAAAAGGCGTGTAAAAGGCGCTCACACCTGAGCGAACATTAACTACAATATGATTCCCAATTATCAGCCACGCGCATGGAAAGACTGGAGTAACGGCTAATATAGGTATGAATTTATTGCGGAATGATTTCTCCGATGTTTGTGAACCGCTTTTGATAATATTTTTTTCCTATAAAGTAAATCACCAGACAACCTTACGAGCCATTTGATTGAAAGTTGTTTCCGTAGCTTAAGTGAAACCATATTACTACTATTTTGAAGGCCCTTATGCTCTTGGGAAAACCTTGGCGGAGAGATCATTCAACAGCCTCAGCAAACGCAGGAGTAAGAACGCAGAAACCGCCCCCTTCGAGATCGTAAATATTCTATCCTGAGAGTATGGACGTCTTGTCGAAGGTAAGAGGTGCAGCAGTAGAAAGTGGCCGTACATCCGGCCGGCATCAGATGAAACAATTCTGCTGCACACAACCGATTGTACAGGTGGTATAACACTAGGCCCTCCTTAGACTAAGGTTCAATAAACTTCGTATCCCAAGCATATAGCATAGCAGCTCATCGTCAACAATGATAAGATAAGAATACAAAAGATAAGTTCCGTGCATTACTACATTGCTTACCTTGCCTGTTCTCTCTTAAACGAGTCTCTATGCACAGCAGTACCATACTGCATGCCCATTATCGAAGAGTGACACATGTGTTCCAGCCACACGGCAGCATTGGTTCTTGAGTTAACCTCCATTCTCACTTTGATGCAATTATACTGTGCCATACTCATTACCTCCACCTGTGAACACAGTTCATACTAAAATCATCCTCCTGCGTGATATTTGGAAACGAAAGTTACATTAACTGTAAAGTGAATAATAAGAGTAATTAATTCAGTAATAAAATTATAGAATTAATTTGCATGCAAAATGCAAAGCTTAAAATTAAATCTAATCTCAAAAATAGGAAACCTTAAATTTAATCGTCCGGCGGGACTCGAACCGGCACCTTACCTTCCTTTACTAGCATCTTTTCGGAGGAAGTAAGTGTTATCCATCGGCTTTGTTTTCTAGAAACATGGCCCAATGATATTTTCACAGTTGCATATGAAAGATCATATCATATTGAAATTTGAATAGTTTGAAAGGTGTTTTCTTAATCCTATATTTACTATATTTGATGTGCCAGTTCGTATCGTTCGTAGCTTAACGCAAAGCGCCTATCCCGGATTGGTATGGTTGGTATGGTCCTGGTTCGAGACCCGCCTGACGTTTCAATTTATGATTTCCCATTTTTTTTATTGATTATGCTTATCAGCCGAGTCTATTGCTACTTGCAATATCGGCTTTAGGATTTATAATAAAAACAGTAGCAGTATATTAGTAGGATAAGAAATATCATGAAATTATATAAAAAAAACACATAATTCGAAAAATACAAACACATAATTCGAAAAATACAAACCGTATATTATAATAATTAAAAAAAAAAATTCTTTATAATATATATAAATAAGAACAAAGAGCCCATGTCAGTAATTTACAAAGATGTTAAAAACTTTTTACTTTGCGAACACGCAAACACCAAAATACCGATTTTAATGAGAATTAAAGTATTAAAATTGATACAGTTAAACAAACACCTGTGAGACCAAAATGTGAGGAAACGAAATTCGTTATACAAAATATATGAAATATTACTTACAAAAAAGAAGCCTTGAGCAAAATTTCGGTTTGACAATATTTCTTGGAATTCTTTATACAAAACGTTGCCGCGGTTTTCTTTGTCGCACTCGCCTAGTTCATTAGGGATGTTCACTTCAGCTGAAATATTATTTCATTACTGTAACTACTTATGTGTAATCATGGATTTTTTTTAACATTTTGCATACCGTTAGGAGAGTATCTCACTGATTTACCAGAGCAATGATAGATAATCAGTCGGGGTAAAACTCTTTCGTAGTTTGAAAGATTTCTATCCTGGGACGTTATTTACACACGGCCGTCTGATCCCAAACTATAGACAAACAGACATGTTCATGCGCATGCACACAAATGTCTGTCCTGGGTGGGTATAGAACGCACGACCTCCGGCGTGAAAAGCAAGCATTTGCCAACCACGCCAATAGGCCGGTTGTTTGTTATATATATATATATATATGAATGAGGTGAGGCCTTTGTCCAGCAGTGGACGTCTTTCGGCTGATATGATGATATATATATATATATATGATGAAGGGCACTAAAAAATTGAGAGTGAATGGATGACTAAAAACTTGTGAGGTCGGAATAGCTCCTTTTTGTAAGCAACTACAAAGGTTCTCAATTCAAGTGTATGATTATGAAGTGAAAACTATTAGGAACGAGAAATTAAACAGAATTTAAATATATGCACTTGCACGGTGCAAGTTGTCGAATTTAGTGGAATCTATATTCTTGCAAATAAAGAAATCATTCCTTGTTTTATTAATTGTGTGTGAATCGGGAATGCAATAATGTAAATTACCAATAATTCAACTGAACTAAATATTTCTATATCAGAAAATAATGCAATAAATAATGTAAGCGTAATGTATATCAGAAAATCGCTCTAAGTTATATTCTCCACTAAATCAGGTTACCTGATATATTAATTTCAATCTTTTGATATCTAATTTACTCATGTGTGGCTAATTTTTTAGTTTACTATATGTAAAACTATAATTAAACAAAACAATTAGTTAATAACTTAAGCTATAACTCTTAGGCCTCCGCATTATGCGGCTAGCCGCAATACGGCCAGCCGTGCGGCTCACCGTACTCAGATATTTGTACGAGAAAGTAGTTTTTATTCGCACTGTGATGCGGTAGCCGGTCATCAATATTGATTGCTAATGCTGACGGCTGACCGCATTCCGGCTAACCGCATAGTGCGTAAGACGCCTTAAGCTTTATCGGTACCTTTGTACATGATGAGTTGAACCGGATTAATCCTCCGCACTCCAATTCTAATGAAGTCGTTGTCCTCCCTGGCGCCGGCTTCAATAGAGTTGATGACGTCATTAATCCAAGGAAGATAGGCATGTACATTTAAAAATTTCGTGGGTGCACCGCAACCGGGACCACGCACTCCAAAACCAATCTGTTAATTCAATGAAACATTAACATAAGCAAACGTGATGCAATTCATACTTACATGGTGCATCATATCAGCTGAAAGACGCCCACTGTTGGAAAAAAGCCTCCCCCAAAGATCGCCCTAGCGCTATCCGCATCCAGTGACCGTCACAAGATCATCGGTCCATCTTGTGGGGGGCCTGCCCACGCAGCGTCTTCCGGTTCGTGGTAGCCACTCGACAACCTTTCTGCCCCAACGGCCGTTAGCTCTACGAGCTATGTGTCCTGCAATGGTTAACCCACTTCTATGGCTATCCTTCATTCATTTCAGAAAAGATGCGGAATTCGCTTCTTATTGGTAGAAATACCAGTGTCAAAATATGTCAACCCTTAAAACATTGAAAAGTATTTCCCTGGCTTTCCAATCTGGTTTAAAATTTGCGTGGTAAGCAACTTCAAAAGCCTCAAACTTCAAAATTAGAGCAGTGCCACTGTTATAAACCCGGTTAGCGATTTGGCGTGGTTGCTAAATGCTTGCCTTTCACACCGGTCGTGGGTTCGATTTCCACCCAGGATAGATATTTGTGTGCTTGAACATGTCCGTTTTTCCTGAGTCTGGGTGTAATTATCCATATAAGTATGTATTTACAAAAGAAAGGTATTATATGTAGTATGTCAATTATTTGGTTTCCATAGTATAAGCTCTGCTTAGCTTGTGAAATATGTCCCAGGATATTATTATTATTACTATAAATTTATTATTGGGGAGCGTATAACTTAACTTATCATCACTTGATCCTCCAGGTTTGTGCGAAAATTGGTGATATACATAGTTTATTAGATAATAACTGAAAACTCACCAGTTTCCAGTATCCCCAGGTCTGTCTTGTAATAAGTGCTGTGCCACTATCCCAAACACATGCTTCTTTTGCATATTTTGAGGTCATACACATGGGATTAACTGGTTTCACTATGCCGATTGAAAGCTGTAATCCATAAAAGAATATACAACTTTATATAAAGTACGTTTTGATTTCCTTTTTCCATAATAGATTCGAGGCTCTTGAGATCACGAGAAAACCTTAAGTCGCTCATTCCAGCACACTCTTCTATCTTTACGGACGAATGTTCAAGCAGCTTGGTTGTGAAAATCTTACCGATTTCAACTATCATCGTTTTCGGACTATCATCACACCAGCCAAAAGACGTCCTCTGCTGGACAAAGGCCTCCCCCAAAGATCTCCACAATTGCCGGTCCTGCGCTATCCACATCCAGCGATTTCCAGCGTCCCGCACAAGATCATCAGTCCATCTTGTAGGGGGCCTGTCCACGCTGCGTCTTCCGGTTCATGGTCGCCACTCGAGAACCTTACTGCCCCAGCGACCGTCGGTTCTACGAGCTATGTGCCCTGCCCACTGCCACTTCAGTATCAGCCTGACGTCCGGAAGTTGGCGGTATTATAGGCCCGTGCTTAGGAGAGCAAGTAAAGCCGTTGGTCCTGTTATTGACCTATTTCTGGTCGTGTCGCTAGCCATACTATCGAATCATGAGAGAGATGAAATAGAAAGTGCCCCTGTGTGTGCGCAAACACAGGGGCACTATCTATCTACACTTGTATACTATCATATGTCCCGCGCAGATAGCTAGTCTTCATTGAGACTGACCGCCGTGGTCGAAATTCGCCTAGGAGGAGGACTTTACGTCAAGTTTTATGATGAAATGGGGTATTAACCGCAACTTATGGATATACTGGATTTATGGAACTACCCTAGTATGAAGCATTATAAGCCGAATATTTTTTTATTGATAATTTTTATAAGGTCAGGTTTAGCTATAGTCTATGTTCACTTACCCCAGCTTTATTGTAAAACTCTTCACATTCTTTATCATCCAAATACTTCATTGCAAATACCTCCTTTTGTAATTTACCCGTTTCTGTAAAAAATACGCAGTTTAAAAATGTAAACAACTTTTGCTATGAACTTAGACTATCTTTTTTTTATCAAACAATAATGAAACAAACTGCTGTTGGATATTTTTAACTTACTGCGATAATTGTTGCATACGATTCAGAATTTGTGGCAATGGTGAAACAAATATCACTTGAATAATTAAAACGCAAGTGTCAATCGTTTCGTCCAAAAGTGAAAAAAGGCTGAAGAGGCAATCCATACAAAACCTCGTTTAAGAACACCAAAAACTAATAAATATCAGAAATAGGACGTTCAAATCATTGGAATCCTGACATTGAAGCTACAAAAATCTCCTCTTATTTACGATCGAGCGTTCAATTATCTCCGCTCACTGCGAAATGAGCGTATTCCGTGCATTCAACTTACTTGCCTGCGAAGGTGACTGGACTGGTTTACCAATGCGTGTACCCTACTTGCATTAGACCCTGCATTGTACCCTACCTACATTAGAGTTACCGCCACAACATGCATTAACGTATATTAGTTGAGATAACACCTTGGTGAAACCCTCAAAAATATGTACTTATACTTACGGTCATTGTATTTGACTGCGTAAAGGTCGGTGAACGTACCAGCCCCATGTGTAGGCATGCAGACTGGTGGTATCGGTGCTGAGAAAGTAATGACATATGAGTCAGATAATAAATAATAGATATCTTTATAACGAGTGGTCTATCTAGCTTGGGTTCCTCTTCTGGCTTTCTTGTTTTCTTCATCGAAATTCTAGCAATTTATAGTACCTAGATAAAAACAATATTAGTATGAAGCATGTTTCGTAATATACTCGTAGATAAGGAAACAGTAACATATTCAATGGGTGAGAGTTGTAGTTGATGTTCGCTAAGGCTATAGAGAGAGATAAAACTCTTTATTGTACACCTCAAGAAACAATACAAACTGACAACAGATACAAATTATTACAGTACAAATGGCGGTTATGTCACAAGGTGTGATCTCTTCCAGGCAACCTAGGTAGTAAAAGAAGAAAGGAGTTACAGAGATGGAGTAGTTGCGGGTGTACACAATAAATTTTGGTACTGCTGTAGGTATTAAAAGTCTAGTCTAGTCAATTGATATACAAGATATTCCATTGTTTTACGAATATGTTACTCATATTTAGGTATACGTCTTGCCGTCGATCTTACGACTAATTTATCAGCTCATGTCCGATTGTCATCTTAACGGATACAATAAGAAAATTCTTTATTGCCTTACTTTCAAGGATTTTTTGAGTGGTCATATGATTTCGCAGAATCTGGGCCACTATTGTATTTATGAATGTAATTTGTACATTTAGAATTATCATTGATACTTTTAGAATAAATTATATATTCTGAAACTAGCTCGGAATTCATTAAATATCACTTTTGTCTTTGTTCATTACCCTTACCCTATGAGCCCAGGATTTTACTTACTCACCCACACACAACAATAACGTGAATATTCTATTACTTTTTCAACTAATCTTCCCATATAGTGAAAGTATGCTAAGCTCTTGCTCACTTAAATGATGTTACACGACACGACCGGAAAGAGTTCAGGTACAGGACCGACGGCTTTACGTGCTCTCCGAGGCACGGGGGTATAATACCGCCAACTTCCACGCTTCGGGTTGATACTGAGAAATTACTTTTTACGGAAAAATCCCAAAATCAATTTTTGGCCCGACCCGGGATTTGAACCCAGGACCTCATTATCTGCGGTTGAACACGCTACCGCTAGACCAACGAGGCAGTCGAAGGGTCCATATATAGGGTTACAAGAGGTGCAGCCTATCGATGTAGTGCCATTATTCTCCCAAAATATAATATTTAAGATCCATGTGGCTATTACAGTACCAACCTTTGAATTCACTAAATGTCGCTAGATCCACTGACACCAACAGTAAAAGCGCAATACTTGCTAAGGTCAGTTTGTTAACGTATTCCGGATGAAGGATGTAATCCATTATGTCGATCCTGAATATCAAAGGCGGTTTTCCCCAGAAAATCAGTTGCGTCCTGTTCCTGAAATATAAAAAAGCAGATAACTTTCAATAAAACTTAAACTACTTAGTGACTTCTAGACGTTGGATGGCAATATTTTTTAACAAAATGGCCACTTTACCTCTCGGTGGCCATTAGCTTGATGACTTTCACGGCTGGATATAGAACTACACTATAGGTTTCCACACCGTTGCCATTTGGAGAGGTTTGCTCTCGTGACCGCCATCAAGTGATACCGCATCGTTTTTCTGGTGGACATAGGCCTCACCTATGTCCAGCAGAAAAAATAGTCTTTCTTTATTATATTAGTAATAGTTTAATATAGCACCAATAAAGGAAATTCCGTGCATATAAGCGCTTTTACCATACCATACCTAAATCGCTCTTACGCGATAAGACCGCCAATTGAACATATATTGAAACGATGTCTATATATCTTGATTTTTATTCTGTGATGGGCAATAAAGTATACTAATCTATCTATCTATCTACTACCTATTTTAATCAAGTATTATAGTTTACTTAGTAAGACATTTAAAATATACGCTTCGTGCTTTTGCAGCTATCTTATCTAGTTGTAATTCTCTGTTTTTATGAGGTCCTAGCCTCCTTATATTGTTCTGACCCCCGCTTTGTTATGTAGAGACTAGAACTCCATTTTCCCCAAAACCTTACATATTTCTTTCTGCTTAAAATGGTTTCGGGATCTAAGTCAGTTGAAGCGGTTCCCGGGCCGTGTGTCAGTGTTGACCTTGGCTTACAGGAGTTGCAGTGGTGAGTAAGAGGTAAGAATTAGTCTCTAATAAAAAATAATCTTTCTTTCCGTTTTTTAATTAAAGATGGCTTTATTAATAACATAGAAATTACAAAATTCAAGTAGCTTACATTAGTTGATCCCGCCGAATCTTGGCCATATCATCAGCACCTGCAATGCCAAATCTGGGATGTATCAGGACCGCTCCCGTGATCGCTGCCTGCGTCTTACCACCAACATCTGTTAAAGTTTATCTTTTTTAAGAGTAGGTGTTTAGCATAATTATATATACTTATGAACTGACTACTGTTACTTATAACAGTAAATATATTTTTCACCATATTGTTACGATTCTGGCCAACAGTACCAAAAGTCTGATCTTCATTTTATATCTAGAACGTAATGTAGAAAGTAAACTTTGAAAGGCACTACAGCGTGTGAAAGTATTTTATAAATAAATAAACTTTGTAGAATATTTAAATACAACGTATGTGCAGTACTAAAGTCGTCTAAACTATCTAAGCTATTACAGAAGCTTTCAGATTCCTCTATTTTTTAATTTAAAAATCTACATTAAGCGTAACGCAGAGACTTTTGGAGCAATTTCTTAAAACATAAGTGTAATATTATCTCATTCTGCTGTTTGATTTAAGTCCACGTCTTTCTGCAATTTATATACTTCTGATTTATGTACTTGAACCTTGCTGTGCCTAAACAACGTGTTTCTAGACAAAATAGTAATATTAGCATGAAGAACATATAAACCCTAGTTACAAATCATCAATTATTTTTTACTAGATGTGCCCCGCGGTTTTACCCGCGGTAAACTTTATAAATTATACCCTAAGGGTTGTTCGGTTATATAAGCTGTATTAATACAAAGTTTCATCAAAATCCGTCTGGTAGTTATTGCGTGAAAGAGTAACAAACATACACACTCACAAACTTTCGCCTTTATAATTTAGTAGGATTAGTGAGATGAACGAAGTGACGTACTTACAGAATAAATGCTGTACAATTCCAAGCCATGGAAATCTGTTAGGATTAGGCTCCAAGCCATCCTGTATTTGATCACTGCCATCAGCTGAGCACCGGATATTTCGCCATAAGACGCTTTCAACGTTGCGGACTAAACAAACATGAATTATTGTTTTTATAATTAGTGTGATTATTTTTATGTATTTACTAACAGCACGTCCTTTCGCACGGGTTATTCAGTTATTAATGTCAAATATTTTGTGATAAGTTACGAATAAAGCTAGCTCTATTCTAAAAATAATTGAAGTTCGAGTCCAATGAAATGCAATATGTTATATATGTTTTTCAGTTACAGTACGGACGTTGGGGCAGAAAGGTTCTCGAGTGCGAGAGTTTGATATTATAACAAAGTCTATTGTGTAGTATATCAAAATAAAGTCCAAATCTTTAGTTTTTTTAATGTAGTTAAAGTTAATAAAAGTATAGTGGTTTACTCTACTTTTAATAACTTAATAGCTTAATAGTAAGAGAAACTAATGTATGTTTTGCTTAGATATTATTGCATAACGACCCATATCAATGCAATTTTCTAATTCTTACTAACAAAAATGTCAGTAACTAATCTTAATTAGTTGCTAGCAATTTTTAGCTAATAATTAATAAGCTTGGATGTTTTTTTTTATGATCTGGCCTGGAAATGAAATGACAGTAAGACATCAACATCATGTGAGTTGAAATGAGTTTATATGTCAGAATGGAATTTGTAGTACTGTATATAGTCGATCATGATGCATACATATTCCCTTATTGGTGAAGGCAATTGTTACCTTATTGTCATGATTTAGACTACAGCAGGTGCTGAAACGCATTCCGATGCACAGAGGCGCTCATAAAAATAAACACTTCCCCATAGATGGGGAAGTGTTTATTACTAAAGTATAGTTAAAATGGGTCGCTGGGACAGACTGGATGCGGAAGGCGGAGGACCGGGTGCAATGGCGCGTGTTAGGAGAGGCTTATGTCCAGCAGTGGACTGCGATAGGCTGATTGATTGATTGATTGATAGTTAAAATCTCGCTGCAGACTTGGTCATGCAGAATTGCTGCAAGATGAATACTTAAGCAAAGCACATTTATGCGAAGAGTTCATCATTCATGTGGAGGATGACGAAGATGACTCAGACGAAGAATTTTATTTTTTCTATTTTTAGTTTTATATATACGTTCTTTTGTTTATATATTTAATATGCGTTTTAGTAAATTTGGTAATAATATAAAAAAAAATATGTTTTTATTTCTATCACCCATTTATAAATATATAAAACTATCGATATCACTCATCGACTGCAGTAATGCACAGGACTACGTGTGGGCGTGGCCTGCCCATAAGGCCCATGAGTGGGAAAGAGCGAAACACTCGAATGATTTATGACCGAGTCTGCAGCGAGATTTAAACTATACCATAGTATAGTTCGTTGAGGTTAAGAACTATAGTTCTTAACCTCAACGATCGTTTTGGGATCAGTAAGAGTAACTGGCTATGAGCGTCACAATACACACTGATAACTCACAGGAAAGCAAAAACATGTAAAATACATCTACTAACTTTGAGCTAAAATTAACAGAAGTGAAACACTGAACAGCATCACGCGATACTATATCGGAAACACAATTTAAAAAATTATTACAGAAGTCAGACTTCTATGATGTTTGATCTGAAGCTTGTTTTAAAAAAATGGGTAACAGGAAATCGTATTACAGCGTTTACTAATGTTTACGTAATGTTTTACTGTTATATTCATTGTTCATTCCGTCAATGAATGATTCTTCGTGCGAACTTCCGTCTATCTAAATCAAAACATCGGGTATATACGGGAAATACTCCACTGTAATTTCGCAATACTAAGTAAGAGTGTCTGTGATTGGTGTATGAAATATTTTGGTTTTGTGAGACATGGAGGATCGCGCGTGAATTTTGAGGTACATTAGTCCAATGTTCCTACGCATAGTCTAGGGACTTGTGCTTAACTCTCTGATAGGGTATAATAAATCTGATAGGGTATCGACTGTGTTAGTTTTCCCCTTCAATAATCCTAAGAGATACAAATTTGCTTCCATTTTAGGGAGCGCGATTCGATACTGCCTAAATGCTCATGTCTTTGAGCTTCAGTGATTAGGCAGGCCGAATATTTGCCCACCCAGGACAGATATTTGTGTGCTCATTTCTGTTTGTCCGGAGTCTGGGTGTAATTAACTATATAATTATGTATTTACAAAAGAAAAGTATTATATTATTATGTAGTATATCAGTCATCTGATTGTTATAGTACAAACACTGCTTAGTTTGGGATCAGATGGCGGTGTGTGAATTTTATTATTATTAATTAACACACAAATTCAAGTCAGTGTTATAAGTAGGATTCACGACGTTGACATGACGGTGGCAATTGCCCATTCAACAAGTGTTATGTTAGAGTCAACTATATTTATGACGCCAGAGTCATCACAGATTATTCGTTCCATATTCAATAGATGGTCTTTAAAAGTTTAGAGGGTGCACTCCTGATGAGCTGCGGATATAAACTTTTTAGATTATTTTTTCTAAGTTTCCCTTCACATTGTGATTTCTCTTTATCTAGGACTTGATTAAGTGTGGTTAGTGGTTAATTGGGCGCGATCGCCAACCTGTCTGCCAAATGCGGCGATTATGGCATATCCCCCTATTCTTTGGGGAGTCTTTTGTCCAGCTGTGGACGTAATTTGGCTGAGTTGATAGTGGTTGATTAAGTATTTGGACAATTAAATAGAAAACTCCATATCCTCAGCTTCGTATTGCAAGCGTGTTCATCTTCAGCCGAAAGTGAACCGAAAACCGAAACTGCCGGAAAAAGGCCTACCCCAAGGATCTTCATAATTGCCGGTATTGTTTTATCTGCATCCAGCGACTTCCAGCGACCCTCACTTCGGACCTTAATTGTGAAATGAAGACGTTGTACCAAACGAACCAAAATACGAATAAGAATAGGAATGTGGTTAAATAGGGTACAAATTAAACGACTTTGATGTTTTACAATTTTATTCATTATAAATAACGCGTTAACTTGATTTAATTCTAGAGTTACTGAAAAACTTCAGTAAGTTCTTCAATTACAACAATGAAGGTAGTTTTCACTTACGTGTATGGTCGTGAAATGAAGACTTTGTGCCAAAAGAACCAAAATGAGTATAAGAATAGGAACTTGGTTAAATAGAGTAAATTAAACAATGATGATGCTTAACAAGTTTATTCATTATTAATAATGCGTTAACTTGATATAATTCTTGAGTTACTGAAAAACTTCCTTAAGTTCTTCAGTTACAACAATGAAGGCACTTTTCTCTAACACCTATGGTCGTTACGTCTAAATACGGATTTGTTAATCCTAATAGTTATTTCTTCACGACCTTCTAGATACTTTCATACAAACATAAATATAATAATAATTTTAATTAATTATTAATGAAATAACCTAACTTATCAACTAAAGAAATATAAGTAAAATAAAATAAATACATACATAAATAAAAAGAAGAGATACTTATATTATGGATGTTTGCAATTATAACAAGAGAGGAGATCAACCTACAACTATACTAAATATATAATCAATGAAATAATATAAATATCAGAGACATAGATATCTAAATTCGACATTGGAAATAGTTTATATATGCAAGACTTTATGATACAAAAAATAACATTAAACTCACTAAAGAAAGATAAATTACAATCAAAAGAATGGCCAATAGACTATGTAATTACACTTATAATAATAGGCGTATTATATCTGTATATATCCGTAATAAGGTATAACAAAATCATGAAAACAATTACAGCACACAAAGACTATTTACAGATTTATGTATAGTAAAATAATTGCTTGTTTATCTTAATTTTCCAGTGCCTTCTTTCAGTGAGACGCAGAATGGGTGGGTGACCAGTGTATTCGACGCAAGAAAGTGAGTTTTTGTATGAGTATGAGTCTTATTTGTCTCGATCACCAGGCAGTTACCGTGGGGTCGCCAAAATACATTTTAATGTAAAAGTCCATGTAGTCCATCAAAATATATATTAAATAGTGTAGTATCCATCAGATTTATATTTTTTATGTTCCTTAACGTATGCGGATACAGTTAGGAATATAAAATAATAGTTAGTCATCTTACTTAGTTTGGTGAAATGCAATTAAATCAATTTTTAAATCATTGATTTACGTAGGTGAAGGTGCGGGTGGGAGATACTATATGATATAATAAATTAATATGTAATAATAAAGTATAATATTCTTATTATACATTAACTAGGAGAGAGTGTGAATATTGCAAGTTTCTGAGTAAATCGAGGGTAGTTACTAAAAGCTCTTTTAACCAAAGTAAGATTTCCTGCTTTTTCAACTCAGATATAAGCTACATATTATGTTACATGTACAATATATACATAATTAATATACCTGCGAAGGCGCTGCTACTACCTTATAAAAGTAGAAAGTTAAACAATGTGAGTTCCGGGGACACATGATGGTGTTATATACCGTTCTCATAATAGTAATTATCCTAATTGCGGTGTGCAAATCGGATAATTAATTATTTATTTACGACGACGGTAATTATACCCGGTTTTCGATAAGATCTCTCCTTGCACAAATTCATAGGTACCATGTCTTTCTAACCAACCTCCTGCCGCTCCATGTTTAGGATATGGAGAATAGCCCTTACGTTCGTAAAACCTAACGTCAAACCACTCGTATGGAATAAGCCCCAACATTGCATCGTACAGCCAATCCAACACAGGGTAGCTGTCTAACACAGTGAAGTAATGGACAATTCTCATGGATCTCAGATTCATGGAGAACGCACACAATCCAACCAAACCGTCGGTACGTCCAGACTTACGCTCGATATGTATATGCAGGGCACCACCGCTGTCAAAGCCATATTTTGCCCATTTACCCATAACGCAATGGAACCACTGCCAATCCGACTGCAAAAAATTATAAATATAAATATTTCTTTAATTTAAAAGGTAAAGAACGTCAATGAATAAACATTATTTGTTAATTTCCAAAAATCATTCGGTAACTGAAAAATTGCGCTATGTTCTCTGAGAATTGTTTTTGTGCCAAATGCAAATGTGCACAAAATGGTATGCTCTGTGATATTCTGGGAAATGCTTTTTGCCCATAGAGACCTGGAGGACATTAATATTAAAATGGCGGTGTTAGAAAATTGTCAAAGTTCATCAGAAGGGTAAGGCCGGCAATTTATGAGTAATGCAATGTGTATCAAAAGGGTTATATCACTAACCATCAAGTAGGCAGTGTACGTATTGGCTGACTTGGTGGTTTAAAAAACAAAAATATGTGAACCCTTATCAAAGTCATACCTTAGGGCAAGGTATCACGTGGTACTTGGTCCTTACTGTATATTTGAACCACGGCATTGGACGTCTTTTATAGGCTTTAATGAACTGGAACCCCACCACGGATGCCAAATCCAACGGCCGAGGTGTGGAGTGAGTTCTGTCTCTCCTATAAACAAAATGTTTGAATACATAATTAATACTCTTACAAAGTGTTATTGATTAATTCAATCATAATCTGGTTTTTGGTAAGAATACACAATATGGTGTTATAATAGTAAAGGTATCGTCTTAACTACCATTACTAGTGTAATTACAAATTATTTTCCTCATTCTCAATTCTAAAGGCGTTTGTCCGTAATATATAGTACTTTTTAGTTGAATATAATTATGTAGTAATACAAATAACTTCCGCTTAGACGAGAATAAATCAAAGAATGTAACCAATCTGGCAGTTTATTATACAAAGTGTAAGTTAAATGATGGACGTAACTTAACGAACGCTTTCTACCCATGAAAATAAACAAATTAAACAGAACCAATTTGGACACGGACATAGGCCTCCCTCAAATGTTACTATGGCGTTACCATTTGGTAGTGTATGCTTTAGTCACCGCGCTTGGTATGCGAGTTGGCGGTAGGGTTGCCAACTATACTGTTTTGAACAGTGTTATACTGTTTTTCACCAAATTATAGTTTTTACTGCTGAACAAAAATAAAGTATAAATGATACTGATTACATTTATTTAGTTTTTTCAGTAATAAATGTTACGTGGCGGGAGGATAGAAATAGAGCATCTACTTATTTCATAAAAATGAGTTAATTATTTTAATTTCAGTTATACTTGTGATGGGGAGTATGAAGTTTTTAAAAATATTGTAAATTTACAAGAGAGGCTCTAAAAATATGTATTTAAAATAATAATTAAATAAAATACTATTAATTTTTCTTAAATATTCTTCATTGACCTGAATATACTTTATTTCTGGTAAAAAAAGTTGACAACCCAAGTTGGCGACCGCAGTTGGGTAGTAATAGTTCACAGAAAAACGCTGCTGCCCGTTCTCTGGTAGCTACACGGGGTGAGATGGGAGAATGATATTCTATGCTGTCACCACACAGCGTTATCGGACATATTAAATTCTATTTAATGAAAATGGTTTCAAAAAAAATTGTATTAGGTACTTACGGAGTTGCAAGACCTCTTTTACATAAGATAGCTCCGAAAGAGGCGACCATGGAGCTTCCTACGAGCCTCTGCGTCGTCGCCCATACTGATAAGTCGAACATCACCGGCAATGGATGAGAAACATTTAGGTTTTCCAAGCGAACGTACTGTAACATTAATGTTATTATTGATTACTTTTATTTAAATTTTATAATCTAACTTAATTAAAACTATAGACCTTATTCTTAGCATTCCTTGGAGTCAACGTGCGGAAACCGGGTCCATCTCGTGGTAGATGAGGGAAAACTCGACAGCGTCTGAAACTTGCGACTCAGACGTAGGTTTTAGAGGCCCTTTGTGATGCATCAACGCTCACCTTATCTGTCTCCCTTTATCGTCAAATTCAAAGCGCTTGCTTACCTCCTCCCGTAACCAGTGGGCTGGCCTTTCTTTGGCCTTATTCAACATGCTAACGCTGACCATCTCCTGGGCACGTTTTCCAATGGCCTCTATTCGGAGTAATACGTTAACCTTCAGCCCTCTATATTTCGTTATTATTTATCTATATAACTATACTAGCGGCCCGGTACGTGCTTCGCTACGTATAAGGCATAGTAAAAAAAAAAGGTTATTAAGTTAATTAAGGTCGCTGGAAAACGCTGGATGCGGATAGCGCAAGACCGGCAATTGTGGAGATCTTTGAGGGAGGCCTTTGTCCAGCAGTGGACGTCTTTCGGCTGATATGATGATGATGATGATGAAGTTAATTTATTCAAACAAAAAAATATTTTAAATTGCTAATAGATGTTGATTCTACACTTTTTCAAGACTTTTTTTTAATTTTCTCTACGTACAAACCTTCCCTGGACTTCCACAAATAATTCAAGACCAAAATTAGCCAAATCGGTAAAGGCGTTGTTGAGTTATAACATTACAACGAAAAGTGGCATTGATTTATATATACACACATCAACAAAGTCTAGGGATACGTTATTTTGAAATCAAACATGGCTTTATTGTTTAAAACCTATTTAGTTTCCTTAAAAAGTTTATTTACAGATTTAAACCTTGTCTATTCTTTATTTCAAAATTTAAAAATTAAAATGAGAAACAAATGAAAACACGCAAAGCACAGCGCAATCTTGAGTTGTATCTAATTTCAAGAAGTTGCATTAAAATTTTTTTTGCGTGTTAATTGAAGAAAACCTGATAAATTGTTTTATTTTCTTTTCTCAATTGGTTGTGTAAGCTTTTTAGCGTCATGCCACGCCATCATTTGAGTCGAGATGAAATGTTACGGGCAGTTGGCATGTTACAAAACGGTGCTATTCAACGCGTCGTTGCTGAGTCTCTGGGCACAAGCCAAAATGTGGTATCCAGGCTGTGGTCACGTTATCGCGCTACTGGAGATGTGGCAGAACGGCACACAGGTAGATATCGTGTTACCACTCAGAGACAGGATCGATTTCTCCAAATGACCGCCAGAAGACTACCCAATATCACAGCGATGCAACTAGTGCAAAGGCTCCAGGAGGGTCAGCAGCTGCTGGTGAGCGACCAAACCGTGCGAAGGAGGCTGCATGAAGTTGGTCTTCATGCTCGCAGACCGCTACGAGTCCCAGCGCTGCGACGTGGCAATCGCGGTAGGCGACTTTTATGGGCTCAAGAACATTTGACATGGAGTGATCAACAATGGTCATTGGTGCTGTTCACTGATGAGTCCCGCTATGGATTTCATCCAGATTCGAGACGAACACGCGTTTGGAGAACTCCAGGCAGGGTCAGCCGTCTCCGACATCCACAGGAGGTCCACTCTTACCAAGGCGGGACAATTATGGTGTGGGCAGGAATACGAATCGGCGGACGAACCCAACTCATTTGGATTCAGGGCAGCATGACTGCCCATAGATACCGTGAGGAGGTAGTAGAACGTGTCATTGTCCCGCTCAGGGCCCTAACGGGGCAAGAATTTCAGCTCATGCATGACAATGCACCTTCCCATACAGCGCGGCTGGTGAGGGCCGCCCTTCGAGAACACGATGTTCAGGTATTAGATTGGCCTCCACAGTCGCCAGACTTAAACCCAATTGAACACGCCTGGGACATGTTACAGCGAAGAGCATTGAGGGATTTTCCGCCCAACTTGACAACAGAAGAACAACTTTTCGAACATTTAAAAAGAACTTGGGACTGCATACCCCAGCAAGACATTGACACCTTAATTTTAAGTATGGAAAATCGTTGCCGCTGTGTGATTAATGTTAGAGGAGGAAATACCGATTACTGATTATCAGATTTGGTAAGATTTTTATTCATTTAATTCGATTGAATAATTTTATAAGAATAAAATGTTTTTGTTCACTCAGTAATTTTCTATGGCTTAATTAATTTAAGACTTTTATTAATTAGAAAAACAAAATCGCATCGTGTTGTTAATGTTTAAATATCGGCCATGAAATTATCTTTAATTCTTCCATTTACAGTCATAAAAAAATGTTTATAGTTTTCTAGATAATCAATGAAATGTTCAATATCCCTAGATTGTGTTGATGTGTGTATATAGATAATTTATTGTTTCTTTGTGGTTTGATTTATTCTATTGTTAGTTAAGTTGTTGAAATAATAATTACTTATAGTAATTTCGCTTATATCCAATAATGTATGTCCTATCACCATCATCATCATAAATGAAAAGCGCCCACTGCTAGACAAAAGCCTCCCTCAAAGATCTAAACAATTGCTGGTCTTGCACTATCCGCAGCGACTTCCAGCGATCCTCATAATAATGTATTTCAACCATATTAATAAATGTAGTGTTGTTAATTACCCTGGTATGTATATGGATTCTGGCAGGTTCCCCGTAAATAGAGCTGTTGAAAGTGTTCCCATTGTGGTCGTACCAGAAGCCCAACACATTCCACATGGTGGGCACGTGCTTGAAGGTCCGTAGCACCAGGTCGGTGGAGGAAGCCGTAGTTAGAATGTGTCTATACGTTATCACAGCGCAGCCAGCAAGTACGTGGAATCGCCTAAACACTGTTGTGCAGTAGCATCCCAGTTGGTTAGGATCTTCCTGTAGATACAATTATATATTAGATGTAATTTATCTAATATTTCGTACAAAACTCTCTGATTATTTGTAATGATACCAGCGCGTACCGTTTATATACTTGTATACACTGACAACTACCCTATCTCTACTCCATACTCCAATCCCTGCCTAGGTTGCCTGGAAGAGATCACATTTAGTGATAAGGCCGCCAATTGTACAATAACGAGTTATCTTATCTTAATTATCTATTATTTGAATAAAGCAAACCTCATTCGGTAAATTTTTTGGTATTACTGATAGTGAGAAAGAATTGAAGAGAAATACATTGGTGCTTAAAATTTTACTTTTATGCAACGTTAGTTATTTATTCATAGCCGTACGAAAAGAACTTTTATAATATTTTATTTTGGAAATGTCCACGTTTTATTTCTGCTCAAAACAAGCTCTCCAAACCACCGGCTACTTTATCAATATTATAAGCTCGAAGATTTAGGTCCAAGCATCCATTTGGGGTTTCAACCTCTTTAGTACAGATGCCAGCACATCCCGCTACCCCAATGTGTCAAATTTCTTTTATAGAGTTTCAATTTTATCACAAAAGCATAAGGTTCACTTTCAATTGGGGAAAGTTGACAGATTGGGCTAGTTTGATGTGCTGGCGTCTGTACATTAGTAGCGATAGTTTAGGGTAGGAACAAATAAAAAAATTGCCTTGTCATGCCATGCAAAATGTCATCTATGAGCATGTACGCTAGGGCATGCTTATGTTAGTAGAGTTCAATCAACTGACAAGCCACCTGGTAGTTGCTATCGTTGTATATATGTCAACCGTTGTGTACTCGTGATACACGTAGGCCAACTAGACAAAAAAAAAAACAATGTTTAAAACCTAACCAACAACGTCCCACTAAAGCGGTAGGTCAAATGTAAGAAGCCTAGTCATTTTTATTGACATCGTAAAAGAAAATAATATGCATAAAGGTACTGCTTATTTCAATTAAGTTCCTTACAGCAGACCCGCGATAGGAGAAATTAAAAAGAAATAGAACATAGCGTGTGTAGTTTCTAGTGTTACATATGTACATTTACATTCAGTACATTCTAAATACATAAACACTTCTAAATACAAAGATAAATATCTATATACACAACCATACACATATAACTAGGATGAGGAAGAGAAATAATGTGCTTTTTAAATATAGATAGTGTGTTACATTTTCGAATGTTAGGGGGAAGAAAATTCCACAACCTGACCGCATGAACCGTATAAGAGTAGGAGTAAAAATCAGTTTTTGAGGGATTACGAGGAGAGATCGACCATGGGATCTGCAGGGAGCATCGGAGCAATGAAGAGAGGAAAAGCGTAGGTAGGTAGGTAAGTAAAAGTAGGTAGGCGAGAAGGGATTGAGAAGAATATTGATTGAGTTATTTACTTCCCAGAGAGCTTACGGTCCACCACTGTATGTAGTTTCTCCTTCCTAAGCGCAAATATTTTAAACTCTTATATGAGAGGATATATAGAAACTATCAGATACAGACTGATAGCATATGCTCAACGAACTAGGCTTCTTACATTTCACTTACCGTGCTTTAGTAGTATGTGTTGGATAATATCGTTGCCTCGGTTTGAGTATATAGACATCCACACAGCTGGATCTATGAACGGTTACTGACGTAAGAGTGGCGTGTCCAGGACCATATGGACTACCTTCAAATGTAAATTTCAATACATAATATTATAAACTTCAACTAAACATAATCTCCTTGACAATAACTTAATACAAGCTAGCTAAATGTCACTACCATTATAAAATAAATTGTATCAATGTTTTAACATTCCGTGTACCTAAATATATGTAATATGTAACTAGAAATAATAACTGTATTACTACAAACATGTTCTGACTATTTACAAGCGCTTTTTTAAAGTCTACGTGAATAAAAACCTTTTTTATTTTTTATTTATTTTATTTCAGATCTGCCACACGCGTGGAACTGCGCAACCTCATTTCGCAGAAGGACCGTAATTCTAACACAAAGGGGTTGTAAAGTAAGTTCACGTAGTGCGCTTTAATACGAGGTGATTTTTTTTTGCAAAATGTTTATATAAGCAGCGTTTAATTAATAAAATTAATGTGCTTAAATTAACTGAATACAAGCTAGCTAAATATCATTGCTATGGTAAAATAAATTTTAAAAATGTTTTCATAAAAACCGTGTTCCTAAAGATCTATGTAACTAGAAATAATTAGGTATACTTAATTATATTACTACAAACATGCTCTGACTATTATAATATAATAATAATAATATAATATCTGGGGACAATGTCACACAGATCATCCTAGCCCCAAACTAAGCAAAGCTTGTACTATGGGTACCAGGCGACGATATACATACTTATATAGATAGATAAATACTTATATACATAGAAAACATCCATGACTCAGAAACAAATATTCGTGCTCATCACACAAATATTTGCACTTACCGGGACTCGAACCCAGGACCACCAGCTTCGTAGGCAGGAGCACTACCAACTAGGCTACGGTGACCGTTATATATTATATACTATTATATATATAGAAGTGCTTTTTTAAAGTCTACCTGAATAAAAACCTTTTTTATTTATTTATTTTAGGCCGCTAGCGTTTGTCGGTACAGATAAAGCGCAATGACAACGACTATGGACTAGCACATTGAGTCATACTTTAAGAGTTACGCTGTAGCGTATGCAACCCTAAAATTACAGAGTCTAAAATTAAGATGGTACAGAAAGTAATTACCAATTTGTGCAACCACTTTACGGTATTTTTATAATGTGGTGAAATCCTGTAAGGTCTTTCTCTCTCTTTATTATATTTACCATACACGTGCAATAATTTCTCTTCGACTCTATAATCTGGGGTGTAAAGGATACCGGGTATTTCGACGGTACTCCCATTGATGAATGGCGTAAGCGTCGAAGTATAAAGTCCTGGATAATGGTATTTCTCTATCCATGGTGCCTTCGGGTTTCCTATAGAATTGTATTGGTTGTACCTCGAACAGTCCACATGACATATTGCCTCAAAGAGATACCTGAAAATTTTAATTCATTAAAGTGGTAGCTGCGCCTTTCGGCATTGTTTTTATTTTATTGAAGATAACTTCCACTCGAGGGAAATGAATCTAAAAAGCTTTGGAAATACAGCAGAAACCAGCTAGGACTAATAGTAGCAGTATTCACGGGCCACTACGGCACCAACTACCACCTACACAAACTGGGACTGTCGAATAGCCCGATCTGCAGGACCCGTGGGGAAGAAAATGAAACAATGCTGCATAGAATATGCAAATGCGATGCATTGACAAGACACAGAATGGCAATCCTGGGGCTGGCATATCCAGAACCAGGTGACTACAAGGATCTACCCCTAAGAAGCGTACTGGGTTATGTGCAGCATTCATTCAGAGCTCTAGAGATAGAATAAAACCAGTGGGGGATAACACAAAAGATCCTGAAGGATCGAAGTGCTGAACACAAGTACACCCCAAATAAGATAAGATAAGATAAGAATCCCTATGTCGCATCATAATAATAATACATATAATACATAGGGACAATGTCACACAGATCATCCTAGCCCTAAACTAAGCAAAGCTTGTACTTTGGGTACCAGTCGACGATATACATACTTATATAGATAGATAAATACTTCTATACATAGAAAACATCCATGACTCAGAAACAAATATTCGTGCTCATCACAAAAATATTTGCACTTACCGGGATTCGAACCCAGGACCACCAGCTTCGTAGGCAGGACCACTACCAACTAGGCTACGGTGACCGTCCATAATGGGCAATCATTCGGTCAGTTTACTCGTACGTGACGTATAACGATAATTTTACCCCGAAAAAACTACTCTGCAATAATTTTGACGGGCCTATTGGCGTGGTTGGTAAATGCTTGCTTTTCACGTCGGAGGTCTTGGGTTCGATTCCCACCCAGGACAGACCAGATCTATTTATTAACAAAATGTATACAAACAATTTTAATACCGTCATTACACTTGCACTCACTAGTCCCTAAATGAATGGTGGGGTAAAGCGCTGTCAGCCTATAGATGGGTGGGCGCCCATGTGATTTAATTTCTCAGCGTTTCCCTGTTTCGAAAGGCACGAAAAGTGCTCGTTACCAGTTGTTGTCGTTCGACAACAATCGTTAAACCATTTCAGAGGCCGGCTTGAACAACTCTGACACCAAGGCATTCACTGACCACACGATAAAAAATAAAACGTGCGATTAGAACAATATTACCCCAAGAGCTTATTTATAACTTGCTGTGCTCCGCGGTTTTACCCGCGTTAAACTTTATAAATTATAGCCTATGTGTTATTCGGGTATATAAGCTATATTACCACAAAGTATCATCAAAATCCGATCGATAGTTTTTCTGTGAAACAGTAACAAACATACATACTCACACACTCAAAAACTTTTGATTTGCAATATTAGTGTGATTAATAAAGATAAATAATATATGTCATTATTATGTAAAACTACATACCATAGTAACAAGAGTATCATTATCTTGATGGCTTGGAGTAAACTCTTCTGCACACCATCGAAGATAAATAAGCAATGATAATACTTAAACCTCTATAAGCCTTTTTATTCTGTGTAGACAACGTTGAGTGTTGCCCTCGTAATATTTTAAAATTATAGGTACAATAGCCGTGATTTCTTTTCCTTTTTTACTACACTCTAACACTATGTTTAATAAACAGCTTGCTACATCGCCCCCGTGACGCGCAACATTTGATATAATAATATAACTAAAAAAATAAAATACCAATTACTTTTTTTTTATTATACTTTCCCATTAAAAAAAAAATCTGCGTTCACATTAAAAAGTACTTTTTCTTCACAAAAATTGCCGCCGTAAATATATATAGCTCCTAAATTTATTCACACCATTGACAATTAAAATTATTCCGAGCTTTGGAATAAATTACGGCTATTAATATAAAAGTAAACTTCAAAAATCCGATCTTTGGCTTAGAAAGCTCAGAGTCATCATGTCAGCCAAATTACGTCCACTGCTGGACAAAAGCCTCCCCAAAAAATGGTGGGATATGCCCTAATCGCCACGCTTGGCAGACGGGTTGGCGATCGCAGATAAATGGTCATAGTTCACAGTACAACGCTACTGCTCGTTCTCTGGTAGGTATTCCCTTGAGACGGTTTCTACGCCACCGATGGGATGAAATGATGAAATGTTATTCTTGGCGTCACCACTCTAAAATACGACGAATTCAATCCTTCACGATAAATTATACATTAAAAATATAATAAATATTATTAGTCAATTAATTCCTTAGGTTCCCTTTCAAAATGTATCAAAAACCTACTATGTATATTAACTATACTTACCTTACGACTTTATATAGTCATCATCATCATCATATCAGCCGAAAGACGTCCACTGCTGGACAAAAGCCTCCCCAAAAATCTCCACAATTGCTGGTTTTGCGCTATCCGCATCCAGCGAATTATAATTAATAATTCAACAGATTTCTTAAATTGCTATAGCAACACTGCTGTCTTTATTTGTTTCCGTTTCAAAATCGGAGGAAAATGCTATACAGCTTCTTTGTTGCATTTTATGAAACGATTAGCATGTGAGTTTTAAGAAATATTGACACGTTCCTTTGTTGTTTTGAAATACCTCTACCATCAGTTCAATCATCAAAACCAACTCAAGACACATTGTTGTTTCTACATATTTTAAAATTTTATTTTTCATAATTATGAGTAGTTTTTAGCTCCATAGATAAATAATCAATATTCAGCTACCATCTGTGCCCGGCAGTTTTACCCGCATTAAATTTTATAAATTATCATAGCTCCTCCCCCGTAAGTGATAGCGTGATAATATGTTGACCCGACCTCTTGGTAATATTCATGCAAAATTTCAAGTAAATCTATGCAGTACTTTTTGAGTTTAGCCCGGACATACATACAGACAAACAGACACACAGACTAAAAACTATATTTTTGGCTTCAATATCGATTGTAGATCACGCCCCAAGTATCCTTTTAAAACAATATTCAATGTACAGTTTTGACTTTCCTGTATAGAAGAAGATTGGAAATTTACCGTAGTCACCGTAGCCTAGTTGGTAGTGCTCCTGCCTACGAAGCTCATCACACAAATATTTGCACTTACCGGGATTCGAACCCAGGACCAACCTGGGTTCGAATCCCGGTAAGTGCAAATATTTGTGTGATGAGCACGGATATTTGTTTCTGAGTCATGGATGTTTTCTATGTATTTAAGTATTTATCTATCTTTATAAGTATGTATATCGTCGCCTGGTACCCATAGTTCAAGCTTTGCTTAGTTTGGGGCCAGGATGATCTGTGTGACATTGTCCCTAATTATTATATTATATTACTTATACTTGCACTTAAAAGCATCATAATGTAGAAATTAAGTAATACAAATAAATAGTCAGTTAATATAATTCAATATGAATTGAAGTCAATAAAAAAACTGATTGCAAACAAAAATTTGTATAATTTAAATATACATTTCATCACCCCAACTCGTAAAGAATAATTTTGCTCTTCGATATCTGAGTGGATTTTTTTTCGGGACTACTCCCTCCCTTTTACCCACCACTGCAACTCCTGTAAGCCAGGATCAACAGTGGCACACAATGAAATGACACTGAGCGGTGAGGCTCAGGCATCGCCGGGGAATCGCTTAACTGCTACTCAGAAACAAATATCCGTGCTCATCACACAAATATTTGCACTTACCGGGTTTCGAACCCAGGACCACCCTGGGTTCGAATCCCGGTAAGTGCAAATATTTGTGTGATGAGCACGGATATTTGTTTCTGAGTCATGGATGTTTTCTATGTATTTAAGTATTTATCTATCTATATAAGTATGTATATCGTCGCCTGGTACCCATAGTTCAAGCTTTGCTTAGTTTGGGGCCAGGATGATCTGTGTGACATTGTCCCTAATTATTATATTATATTACTTATACTTGCACTTAAAAGCATCATAATGTAGAAATTAAGTAATACAAATAAATAGTCAGTTAATATAATTCAATATGAATTGAAGTCAATAAAAAAACTGATTGCAAACAAAAATTTGTATAATTTAAATATACTTTCATCACCCCAACTCGTAAAGAATAATTTTGCTCTTCGATATCTGAGTGGATTTTTTTTCGGGACTACTCCCTCCCTTTTACCCACCACTGCAACTCCTGTAAGCCAGGATCAACAGTGGCACACAATGAAATGACACTGAGCGGTGAGGCTCAGGCATCGCCGGGGAATCGCTTAACTGTCTTGGATTCCGCAACAAAAGAGAATGGCAGAATTCGTATCGCATACTTCCGTTGTTGTTCAGCTATATAATTTGTACCACTTGTTAAGACAACTAAGGTATTGATTTTAATGTAAGTATAATATTTTTAGAACTTGGAATTAATTAATAAAATCAAAAAGAATATTTCAATTATTTTCAATAAATAAACGTATTAAAATCGTAAACTAAACGCAGTTACGTTTACAGAAATTGCCATGTGTAAAATAATATAAATGTCGAAATTATAATTAATTATTTATAAATGGGAACAACATTACATATAAACCATATAATTATAGACTTATTTATTATACCTAAGAAAGCACAGTAGTTGCATTAAATCGTAATAATTAATGATTTAGAATAGGAACGATTTTCGTCGTCAATATTTTTTTGTTCATGGCAATTATTTATTGACAGGCAAAGACAAGCTGTCAGGTATTTATTGCTGTTGTTTTGATACATGTCATCAATTTAGCAAATAATCTTGCAGATATTACGTGAGTTCAGCATCAGTTCTTCCGTGCTATAATATATGTCTGTAGACAGTGGATTCACGAAAAGACGCTTTATCATTTCATTAAAATGACGAGTTTGCAATGTGCTAATTGCAACATTCGTTTGCCCCGACTAAGAAGACAAGCATTATCCGAATGAGTGAAGTTCTCAATAAACCCAATGTTGCTTTGTGCTATGTGATAATTATTATTGTTTGGTACTTATATGAAGATATTCTTAGATGAAGTAATAGTAAGGATAAATTAATAATAATATCAATAAAATTAATGTAGTTACAAAAAACAAATAATCTATTGTTTTATTTACCTCCATTCAAAACCTCATATAAAACCCCTCGCAACCTCACACAAATGTACACTGGGTTATGAACAATGTAATTAATGGAAATAAAGACCTTTTCATTATTTCAACAAATAATAGCTGTTTGAATCTTCCTAACCTAACTCGCGACCCGTTCATGGTTTTCGGGGCAGGTTCGGAATAAATCCATGTAAAAAACTATAAAAAGAGCTACAGCATTTACTTTATCACATTTATTACATTTATTACATAAACATTGGTTTATGTAATAAATGTAATAATAATATCTAGGGACAATGTCACACAGATCATCCTAGCCCCAAAATAAGCAAAGCTTGTACTATGGGTACCAGGCGACGATTTGCATACTTATATAGATAGATAAATACTTAAATACATAGAAAACATCCATGACTCAGAAACAAATATTTATTTATTTATTTAATTTGGTTAGCCAACAATTGTTCACACAATACATTTAAAGTTATACTTGCTTATTAGTACGTTTATAAGTGCGACAATTACTTACAGGCTAACACAACATGCACCAATTATGGTTATATAAGTAAAATATAATAGTATAAAGCCAAAAGAGTAAATACAATTTAAAGCCATTCAAATAGGTAATTTAAACAAATAATAAAAATAGTACATTCCAATAAATTAGGCAATAGATTTATAACTTAGCAAATTAAAATAAATTAAATTAAGATTATATAACAAAAATAAAAATGATAAAATTTCAAATCAAACAATACAATTAAAAATATTCGAATTACAAAATTAAAATGATACTAATAAAAAATAAAAATCTCATCAATTATTTCAGGTACATAAAATATTTATCCTAAGAATTATACAGACCCAGTCTCCAAATCAAAAATCAAGAAAATCAAAGAATGAAAGTTATTATTGTAATCATTGGTTGTGAGAATATTGTTCGATAATTACTTTGTAACATTGTCGTATGCTGTCATGGTGTATATCAGTTAGATCACTGCAACTGTTTAGAATTTTACACATGCGTGAAATCGGCGAATTGGCACCCAGAACTGTTCTGCGCAAGGGAGGGTACAATGGTGTGATAGGGTTACGCGGATATCGGGCTGGGGCACGGAATTTTAGGAGACTCAGTAGGTTTGGGCAATCGATTTTATTTCTAAGCAACTTATAGAGAAACAAGGCATCAATAATTTCTCCCCGAGTTGATAACGAGCGTATTTTAAAATAACTGAGACGGGTATTATAAGAGAGCAGCTGCTTATTTTTTCCTTTAGAAAATGCAAGGTGCCACAAAAACCGTTTCTGAACTCTTTCCAAAAGTAACTTATGTGTAGCGTAATGTGGTCTCCATACAACACTGCAGTACTCTAGAATGCTTCGGACAAGGCTATAGTACAGCATCTTTTTGGTACCAACCTGTTTAAAGCCCCTGGTGTTTCTAATCACAAACCCTAGCATTTTCGACGCTTTCTTAATAATATTCTCAATGTGGGGGACAAAGGTTAATTTTTTGTCAAACAGTACTCCCAGATCCCTAATAACATCCACTTCTTGTATTTTGTTATCACTTATAAAGTACTCAGAGTGTATTGGATGAGACTTTCTTGAGAATGACAAATGATAACGTTTTTTTAAATTAAGTTCCATTTTGTTAGTCTCACACCATTTAACAACTCTGTTCAGATCTTCTTGTAGAAGCGTAATATCACTAGGTGATTCGATTTGTCGGGCAAACTTTAAGTCATCGGCGTAGAGATAACAATCGGAAAAGTAGAAGCATTGGGAAAGGTCGTTTATATATATGATAAATAAAATAGGAGCAAGGTGTGACCCTTGTGGGGCACCGGAAGACATGCAATAATTGCTGGCAGATCGAAAGCCGTTAACAACAACATAAAATTCACGCTTTGACAGATAAGATTCTAGCCATTTCAGCAAGGGACCAGTGATACCGTATGTTGCTAGTTTATGGATCAGTATTGAATGAGGGATTTTATCAAAGGCCTTGCTGAAATCGGTGTATAATACATCTAATTGCTTGTTTGAGTCAATAGATTCAATTAGGGACTCTGAGAATGCCAGTAGGTTTGTGGCAGTAGATCTTGAGGCAACAAAACCGTGTTGGTGGTCGGTTAGATAAAATCTGAAGTGGCGTTGGATGTAAGGGCAGATCAGTGATTCAAAAATCTTAGCAAGCGTGGAGAGTATTGCGATAGGGCGATAGTTGGAAATTGTGTCTTTTTTGTCTGACTTGTGTACTGGAACCACTTTGGCCTTTTTCCACTCAGATGGGAAAGATCCAGTGGCTAGCGATTTCTTATATATTTTTAATAACGGGGTAACCAGGGCCGATGCACAGGCAGAAATAAATAATGGTGGGATTCCATCAGGACCTGCTCCTTTCCTCATGTTAACGCCTTGCAACTTTTTGAGTAGAGTATCACTATCAAGTTCTGGTATCGTCAGGCATTGACTATTAGTTTCTAATGTGTCCAGATAATTAGAGTCATTCTTAAATTTACTGCCATGTTCAGGGGTGTAAGCAGATGCGAAGTAATTACCAAAGAGATCACAAATATCCGAACCATTTGATGTTATAGTTTGACCGTCAGTCATTGATAGTGGATAAATACTAGACCCACCACGCTTAGCCTTAACATGAGTCCAGAACAGTTTCGGATTATTTTTAATTTCTGACTCTAAGTCTTCCATATATGTACTGTACAAGATTTTGGCCAGGTTTTGACAACGTTTTGAGACTAATTTTAGTTCCAATTCATCCAACGGGTTCTTATATTTCCTAAAGCGTAATCTTAACTTATTTTTCTCTTTGAGTGCTCTAATAATTGCCTTATTAAACCAAGGAGGATAACGGCAAGCCATTGACTTACAATTTGGGACAAATGTATCTATTGCACTATTTAACACTTCATAAAACACTCTTAACATACTATCTGCATCATTAATATTAGCAAATAGTTGGTTCCAGTCATTTTCGTTAATATATGTTTTAATATGTTCATAATTTGCCTTATAAAAGTTTTTTTTATTGTTAAGACTATTGTATGGGAGGTTGGATTCTTTTAATAATGACACGATAAGCTCAAGCGGGGGATGTAGTTTATCAACAGGAGTTAAAGAACAACTGCTTTGACTCACAGTGCACGTAGATATGGTTGACAAAACTAGATCCAAAGTACGCGCAGAGCAGTTCTTTACAAAATTGTACTGAGAAAGTCTACTAACGTTCATAAATTCTAATAATCTCAAACAAGTGCTAGGTAGTGAACTGTTAGCGGCACCCGGAGCCCAATCTATTTTACCTAAATTAAAATCGCCTATTATACAAATTGGAATATTTGCTGTCTCAAACACATTATTACAGTGTTCTATAAAGTGGTCAATTGTTGGAAGACATACAGGTGGCGGTAGGTAGACTGCACAGAGTGCTAACTGTCGTGATTTATGTGTAGTTGAAATATCGATGGTAACCCAAAGATCCTCACATCTACTGTGCCATTTATCAATGCACTTTGAACTGATTTTGGTTGAGACAGCAATCAGAACTCCGCCTCCATCTTTATTAGGATGGAAGCCTGTTGTCTCCCGATCTCGTCTGTAAACCACATATCTATCATCAAACAGTTCACTACTAAGTACACTACTATTTAGCCAGGTTTCGGTTGAAATTAATACATCATATTTCATACAGCAAAGGTTAACATAAAATGTTTTAGTTTTAGTTCTCAGACCTCTACAATTCTGGTAATATATTGTTAAATTGTTGAATTTTAAAGTATATGTAAGTACTACGACATGACATTAAATTAAAACCAATTACTTGATTTTACTTAGACTATCAACGTTTTTTATAAGTATATATTCTGTTCCGTCTCCTTTTCTCACAAATATTTTGCCATTTCTGACCCAAACGTACTTATAGTTCAGTTCCTTTGCCTTAATTCTAGCTGCAGCGTGAAGAGATTTATAGCTGGGTGAGAGGTGTTCAACAACATAGACAGGGGCTTTCACACCGGCGAATCCAAGATGTCCACAATTAAGTTTATTCTGCGGGTTATTTTGGTTATATTTAATAACGGACGCTAAAAGTTGATCGCGCAGCCTGGGTGATGCTAACTGAACCACTATGGATTTAGGACGTATACTGGATGGATTGCTTTTGGCGACTCGTGTACAATTCAATATGTCTTTTTCTTGAACCTCACAGTCAACAGCTTTCCCAAGTTGGGTGACAATAGTGTACACATTCTCGTTCTTAGTTTCAGGCATACATTGTACTTCAAGGTTACTCAATCGAGATTTCTGCTCCAAATTAATAATTCGCTCACTAAGGTTCGCTATAGTTGTCTTCAGTTCCGTGTTTTCTATTTCTAGCCTCTTTATGGTTTCGCTTGATGCCTTCTGATTACTTTCAAAGTCTTCAAATTGCTTGTTCATGAATTGCATAGATTTTACCATCTCTTTCATTTCTGAGTTAACTGTTTCCAGTTTATTGTTCATAGTGCTAACCAAATTTTTATTGAATTGTGTCAACATATCGCTGAATTCTGTTTTAATTATCTCTTGGATAATAGACCGAATATCTTCTTTATTACATAAAGGTGATGGCGGGGATGGTTATTCGTGCACATCACACAAATATTTGCACTTACCGGGATTCAAACCCAGGACCACCAGCTTCGTAGGCAGGAGCACTACCAACCAAATATAATATGTAACAATCTTCATTGGTACACTAGTTAACACTAGCATTTCATTGCCACATCAGTAGACACACTTTGATATTTACAGTATCTTTACTACTTAGGCAGTAAGAGTGATTTTCGAACTGCAATGTTTCCACGGTCATGGGGTTGACCCACAGATTACCAAACGTAACCTTAAAATAAAACTTTTATATCCCAAGTTCTAAAAATCTAAGAAATTAAAAATGCCTTTTCTATCACATTAACCACCAATAAAAACATAAAATATCCCGTAACACGAAATTTTACTAGCGGTACAAAAGCCTCATACATTCTTGCCGTTTGCCTTTAATCAGAAAGAAAAAAGGAGGAGTTAAAAATGAATAGTTGCACATCTGAGTGGAAAGGTCGGTTTTATCCTCTAGAGGGTAAAGTAAATTTGAATTTAGAACATCGTGGCCACTAAGTTTGTGAATGCAAAATATAATTGATTGCAGCAAAGTTGCTTTTTAACCGCGTTTTCAATTTTGAGAACCGAGCAAGAGCGCGCGGTTAAAGAACAACATGCAATGTTGTATAACAAATAACTATTAACCGTCTAACTAGTAATGGAGACGTTATTCATTATTAACTTTAACTACGTCCTTTTTATAATATAAAATATACTGAGAAGCCTGAGGAGCCTGAGCCTGAGGAGAGACTTTGCTATTTGTTGTCTATACCTTGGGGTGTATTGAGAGGAATTATGTTATGGCCCATGGCCACCTTCAACCATCGCACCTCTCGCCACAGACAGGGAGTTTACCTCACATCCTCGAACCTTTTCGATCTGTACGGTTCGCTTTCTATTACTTTTTATTTTATCTTTGGTTTTGATTGTTATTTTATATTCTTGTTGTTTGTGCAATGTTTTCTGAATAAATATTTTTTTTTTTTTCTTTCAGCGAAACGTCCTCCGACGTACGTTGAGGTTGTGGAATGAACTCCCTGTTAGAGTTTTCCTCAGACTACAGCATGGGGCTCTTCAAAAAGGGTAAGGTTTCTAAAGTGTTGCCAACGCGCTAATGATGTAGTGTGTAAGATGACCACTTACCAAAGGTGGACCGTATGCTTTTTTGCCAACTAAGTTGTATAAAAAGAGCCGAGTTAGCAGCAAGAACAGAACACCACGAATGTGAAGGGACATATTTCCATTGAGAAGTTGTGGTGCCTAACTCGGGTTACAAGGGTCGCAGATTAGGGACAGGCAAATGTGGTATTTGCCGTTAAAGATCTAATACAAGCTAACCTGCAGTTTAAACTAACTACTTAAGTGAACGACCCAGAGAAGAAAATCAGAAAGAAACTCCAGGTTTGTTTTATTTTTTATATTCTGTTTCCTTTTTCATCAACGCACATTAACAATTCTGGAACATTTTGAAAACCTTACACGAGGTTTTAACCAAAACAAAAAAGGCTTCAAGTTAATTATGTAATCAATTAAACTTACTTTTCATGAAAATGTTTCTTTTGATCATACCTTGTCTAAGAACTCCTACAGTAATATTGGGTTTTTATAGTAGATAACGGTGTCTAAACCCACAAACAAGGAGCATGCATATTAGAATTAGCAAGAAGTATTAGGGACCTCTTTTGATTTCTCCAAAGCATCCGATTGTGTTACCATGTTTAAAAACTACGTCATTACGGTATCAGTAACAGGGCTCTCGAACTTCTGAATTCTTACTTGGGTATAATTTACATTTTTAGCGTCCTTCAGGGAAGATCCTCAATGAGATTGTGTTATTTGCGGATGATAGCTACTTGAACTTACATAATTATCTGATAATCACAAAAAAATTATAAAGTTAAGTATTAAATCTCTAAACTTATAAATTTGGGTATAATTTCAGTTAAATAATTAAATGGGTTTAATGTCGCCTTTTGAATGATAAGTGACTGGAGTAATTAATTTTTAATGTAAACAAGTAACAACCATTATATAAATGAACGAAGTATGGTTAGATTCTGTTTAGTCAACGGTGTTGTTGGCAATAACCATTGACTCAAAATTGCATAAGGGCCGCATATCAAGTTAAATAAGTCCCAAGCCCAATGGCAAATTAAAAACTAAAATTATAAATTGCTTATTACAGGTGTAAAATGTGGTATTGATCTTATATATTAAGTACCTCTGTAACATCCCAATGAGGCAGGTAATAGTTCATTCACACATTATTAATTTTAATATCTAGCAATTAGTTATTTACATCATTACAGTTTTACATGCTTAAAACATTCCATATCTATCATTCCTTATAATTAATTAAGATAATTAAATCAGTAATAAACATCATTGTTCCAAAAACAAATTTAATAAATGAGTTAGTAATATAATAATAAGTCATGTATATATATATATCACCAATAAGTCATTATTATCACAATATTACTTATTATTAAAACTAAATCACACAATTTTGTTATTGATATAATCATGTATTGAGTAGTATGCATTATATATTAAAAATGCTTTATTTTTATGATTCAATAAATTTATTGTGACATTTGAGACTGCATCTTTTAAATATTGGGTAATGTACATATTATACAGTTTGAGTTAATCCTGCGAGTCAAGCGTAGTTAAGCCTGGTTCTGTGCTCACGAATAAATTGAGGGCCTTGCTGCGGGTGATGGCTGATATTGCCAACGAGAAGTCCTTCTGACCGTCCAAGGACATTTTTATTTATCGAGCGTGTTCTTGAGGCCGTTGATTTGCGATTTCTCAGCGGTCGACCAAACGACCATACTGTAGTGCGGTACATGACTTTTTAAGGAACCTGGCCTTTCTTGACTGATCAGATCTTTATTTATATATTTACGTATGATGGCGCATAGCGTCCTTAGAATTTTCGAACGACTCCCATTTAGTGTCTGAGCCGCAAAGCATCGGCTGCTACACTCTTTAAGCAACACAATTATTTTGCTAGTTTTAATCTCACTATGTACAGACGCCAGCACATCAAGTTACCCAAATCTGTCAAATTTCCCCAATTGAAAGTGAACCTTAAGCTTATGTGATAAAGTTGAAAATATATAAAAGCATTTGACAGATTGGGGTAGCTTGACCTGCTGGCGTCTGTACCATTTTCGAGACCAATAAACAGTATTTTTTAAATGTTTAATAAATGTGATAATTGAATAAAAACTACCAAAAGTTAATTAAATCGATATGGACTTTTAGGAATTCGCGGTTTAAAATGTAGTAAATTAGATATATAATTTTATCATTTCACAAGAACACCTAATTCTTCTGAAATTATATAAATCTAGAGTATTTTTTTTTTTATAAAATAGTGACGTAGAAAGAGTACCCTGAAAACAAATTTTGTGTGGACAGAAGTTCTTTCTAACCAAAGATTGCATAGAAATAAAGAAAACAACCATTATAATTTATTTTTTATATTTTGAGCGGTGACTTTTTGTTTTTGTTTCTACAAATATAGTACAGGATAAGGCTTAGAATACTTATACCACCCAATACGAAGTATAATTCAAATAAAGATAAATAAATGTAATTTTAATATAAAGCTACACTTTACAGAGGGATGCTATTTAAAAATGTTTCTATACTACGTACGTCAGCTGCGTAGATTGGCAGTCGAGATAGATCTTAAGACATAAAGCTGAATCCGTCGTAAGGAAAATCTACTTAAATCTATTTCTTTCAATCAACCATATATTCGTTTGTGACCGACATAAACACCTTAACTAACTTACTAGATTAAGATATAGATTAGCTTGAGACATTATTCATCCCATCAAGTCGATTATACGATGCAAATAACAAAAATCTAATCGAAGCTGATCAGTGTCTCGATCTTTTAGGGTGTAAAACCCATTATCATGCCAACTGAATTAAGTCTGCTGCTTGATTAAGGCGTCCTCGAAAGATTTCCGTAATTGGGAGGATTTGCTATATACGCTACGGTTGGCAGACGGGTTAGCGATCACAGCATGATTGTCACTGTACTCAGAGAGCAGCTGCTGCCGGTTCTCTGGTAGATATTCCCTCGGGACGATTTCTAAGGCCCCCACGGGATGAGATGGGGTGGTGATATTCTTTGCCATCCACCATACATGCAGCTATAAAATACAGCATATCAAAAAAATGTTATGGTCTTTTCAGTATTTCGGAATCCAAATATGGTATCCCACATCGGATTAAAAATTTACATAAAAAAATTGATCCTGTTGTAAACGACTCTGAAAATCATAGCTAAGCTCTCTCTTACACCATGTATTACATATTGCATATCTTAAAGTTTTAATTATTCAGAGTTATCGGACTTCAGTCCTCCTTTGGGTAGTGGAGGTGGCGGCACGTTGGGTATGGTTGGGTCTTTGGACGAATAGTTGAGGATGTTCAGGTCACTTGGTTCAGGAGGAGGGGTTTGAGCAGATGAATTAGGCACAGTAGGCGAGTTCTCTGCTGGTTTATCAGAGAGAACTGGAAGACTTTGTGGAATCACATTAGTAAAAGGTGAAATAGGTCTATATATCGAAGAAAAGCTTGCGTATGGGTTAAAATTGAAAGGGTCATAATATGGATCATGAAATCTCAAGCCTGGATATCTGTAAGCGAACGGATTGTACTGTGGTAGAGCGTTGAATACAGTGTCCCCAGGTCCTAAAGGGATGACTTGTGGTGGTAAACCAAATTCGTTAAGAGGGATAGGTGATAAAGTTCTGGGTGGAGGTAAAGGCGCCGGCGTAGTGGCACTACTCTCAGATTCTTCCTTTGTAGGTTCTGGAGAAGTGGATGAGCTCTCAATGGCAGGTGAAGGAGAGTTTTCTGCTGATCCAGGTGTCGAGCTCGGTGTGGCCTCTGAAGGAAGTGGCTCCTTTGGTATCAAAGCTGGCGCTGGTAACAGACCCTGGAATGACAAAAATACTGATAAGTGAGTACAATAACCGCCAGCTTGTCCGCAAAGAAGTTCATTATAAATAATAAGGAAACATAAGCTCTAAAGTTTCATATTTTCTACTTTCACTCGTTTTGGTTATCTATCATCAAAGGGTATAAATTTTTTTCCTAGTGAATGTCATTCTTAATGAAAATCAATAATATTTCACATGATACAAACTAAATCATCAAGTCTATAGTCTTAGCTATATTAAAACAGGATTCCCCGATTTTCTAAGGTTGATGTCCGTTATATGGGTACAAATTTATGACCACCATAGGGAGGAAACTAATTACTATGAGTCTTGACCGCGCAAAGGTAGGAAGAAAAAAAAGACCCTCCGTCTTACGTATATTTGATCAGGTCACGTGTCCTGACTGACTCGAGTTTAACATTTTTTACCCATCCCAAAAAAGTGCAATATACCGGTGGTAGATAAATGGTCCGTACTAATAACCATCAAGCACACAAACTAACATACACATGATCTGCCTGAATTGCTGTCACACCAATTAAGGCAGCTAACTTCCATACTAATAAGCTATCTGATTAAGTACCTGATATGCATATCTGTGTACGCATGGCTAACGGCGTAACTCATGATTCACCTCGATTTCCTCCAGAGTGTACCTATTATAATATAGCACTATGAATCATATGAAGGTTCAGCGTCACCCAAGGAATAATGGAGAGGTCGAATCAGAAATGTACAAATCCGCAGGGGAACCATTGCCTAGCTGAAGTAGCAGTGGAAAAGGTTCTCGAGTGGCGACCACGAACTGGAAGACTGCAACGGAAGGCAGGCTCCCTAAAAGGTGAACCAATGATCTTGTAAGAAACACTGGGAAGTCACTGGATGAGGGTAGTGCAGGATCGGAAATTGTGAAGATCTGTGGGTTGATATGATGATGTTGATGATAACTATGAATCATTGGAGATAAATTGTGATTTGTTACTAGTATGGACTTAAATCTTCTACTGCGACTAAGCCCTCAAACTAGGCCCTTGTTGATAATCACCTATTTTTATCTTGGGGCACAATGTATTGCAGATAACTTACCTTACCAACTAAATCACCTCCATAAAAAAGGGGGGATTGATAGGCGAAGCCAAATGCATCGTGCAGAACTGGCTGATACACTGGGTATGCCTTGCTGGGTTCTAGGTTCTGGTTGGATGTGATCAGCGCATTGTACACCTTTGGGATACGGCCAGGGGCTGGGTCGCCAACCGCACCGAGAAGTAGCACGCTGAATAGCTGAAAATGAGAAACAACTTCTATATATTACACCGGTAAGAAGGGGTGAATAGAGATTTCAACGAGTAAAAAAAGAAGTATATAATTTTTTTATTGTTCAGTAATCAAATGACAAGGATGACAATGCCTGACTGCTTTCCTGGTTAATGTACGTCAAAAAGAAGGCTGTAGTTAATTTGACTGTATATTTTGTTTGTATGTATATAGAACGTGATTTATCCATAGTTTGTGCACCGATTTTAATTATTCTATTTTATTCGATAAGTTTTCTGTTACTATATGTTGTAGAAATCGTTTAATATTAAAGTTAAAGTCTTCGCTACGCGTTTTATAAAACAGCAATTATTTTGTATCTAGTCGCCAGTTTTGTTTCACCATAATAATCATCATATCAGACGAAAGACGCGCCATCATATTTGTTTATAATTAATCATTTTAGATATAATGTTTTTAATTAATTTTGGATAGACATAACTAATACAAAAAAATAAAACAAACGGGGTAAGCTAAATAAAACCGTTTAAAAATAGTAGTTGCCACAAATACAGAACTTTCTGGCATATACGTTCTGACAAACTTATACATACATACATAGACTCACGCCTGTTTCCCAGAGGGGTAGGCAGAGACAACGGTTTTCCATTTGTCACGATCTTTGCATACTTCTTTTGCCTCGATTACTGTCATTATATTCTTCATACATGCTTGCCGGTTTAGGGTACTTCTGACCTGCCCTTTCTTGAGAACATCTACAATTTGGTCAGAGAATGTTCGACGTGGTGTTCCCCTTCCGGTTGTCCCATTCACACAGGCCAGGTATACTTCTTTTGTCAATCTTCTTTCATTCATCCTTTCTAAATGGCCAAACCATCTCAGCATGCCTTTTTCAATCTTTGTGACTACATCCTCTTCCACACCACAACGCTCTCTTACATCAGTATTTCGAATTCTGTCTCTCAAAGTCACACCACACATACTTCTCAGAGCTCTCATTTCCACTGCATTTATTTTACTTTAATTCTTTTTCTGCCATACCCAACTTTCACTTCCATACATTAAAGTTGGCACTAACACTCCATCGTGCATGGCTAGTCGAGCCTTCTTTGATACTTGCCGGCTACTCATAAAGGCGTGTAGTGCCCCATTCACTTTGTTCCCCGCATTTACTCTTCTAACAATATATTTTTCATATTTCCCATCTCTCGTAAACAAAGTTCCCAAATATACAAACTCATTCACCTGTTCGACTTTCTCTCCTCCAATCACAATATCACACGTTGTCGTGTATTCATCCCTCTCAAATACCATTACTTTTGCCTTACCTACATTCATTTTCATCCCTTTCCTTTCAAAAGATTCATGCATACTTGTTACCATCACCTGCTACTCGTCCGCCGATGATGCAAGTAAAACTTGATCATCAGCGTAAAGCAGACATTTGATGAGTAACTCATTCATCCTTACACCGCATTCACTTTCTTTCAAATCTTTTAAACAGCTATCCATGAATAGGTTAAACAACCACGGTGACGCTACACATCCCTGTCTAACACCCTTTTGGATGCTAAACCACTCGGTGTATGACCCGTTAATCCTCACGCAAGCTCTGGAATCCCTATAAAGAGATTTTAGTGCTTGAACAAGGTTGTCGTTCAACCCATACATGGACAGTACCGACCATAGTTCACTCCTCAACACTCTATCGTAGGCCTTTTCTAAGTCTACGAAGGCACAGTAAACCTTTTGGTTTTTGCCCAAAAACTTCTCTACTATGCTTCGCAGAGAAAAGACCTGATCCGTGCATCCCATTCCTTTCCGAAAACCTGCCTGTGTATCCCATATTTTCGCATCGGTTTCTTTCACAACTCTTTCAACCAATACTTTTGCATACAACTTACCAACGACGCTGAGTAGACTAATGCCCCTTTAGTTTTTACAGTCTTGCCGTGAGCCTTTCCCTTTGTAAAGAAGTACGATGACAGCCTTGCACCAATCACTTGGCACTTGGCCGGTGGTATAGCATAAATTGAATAGGCTGCACAGCTGACTCGCTATGACGCCATGTCCAGCCTTCAGCATCTCGGAAGTTATCCTGTCATACCCTGGTGACTTTCCTGATTTCATACCCTTAATAGCTTTCACAATCTCATCCATACCAATGTCATCTTTACATTTGTTCTTGTCTATACTTAGTGAACTACGTTCACTCTCTGTTACACCTCTTTCATACAAACTTTCAAAATACTCCTTCCAACGTTTTAACACGCATTTCTTCCCCTTTCACTATATTTCCATCTTGGTCTCGTATGGATTTCAGTTCTAAGGTTTGAGTTATGCCTCTTACTGATCTAACGGATTTCCAGAAAAACTTAATGTTCGTCTGAAAATCCTTAGACAACCTTCTATCAAAATTATCCTTTTGTTCATTTTTCTTTTCATTCACCACATCCTTTACAATTCCTTTCATTTTCCTATAATCATTCCAGGCCTTTTCTTTATCCTCATTCGTCGCCTTATGCATTCGTTCGTTTGCTCTGGTGGCTAGCCAGTCTAACCACGCTTTCTTCTTTTCACATACAACTTTTTGTATACTTTTATCCCACCAAATATTCTTCATCTTTCTTCCTCTTCGTCTCTTTATTACACCACATACTTCACCAGCTACACTCACCACACCTTCTTTGACTACCTTCCATAGCTCTTCTACTTCTCTTATGTCTTCAGATCCCTCAAACTTCTCAACCAACTTACTTTTGTACTCATCTGCCACTTCTTCCTCTTGCAGTTCCTCTACTTTTATTCTCTCTAGTACACTTTTAGTCTCAGGGATTCGGTGGCGCCATCCTTTGAATAGACCACTTATTCGGCTCATTACCAGAAAGTGGTCTGTATGGATTGCGGTCCCACGATAGACTCTTGTGTCTAGAACATTCTTTCTCAGTCTTTCATCTACAATCACGAAGTCAATCATACTCTTTCTCACATTTTTCCTCTCTCGTGTAAACGTATGGATTCTTTTATGTTCAAACATAGTATTTGTAACACAAAGACCCCATTCCAAACATATCTCAAGCAGACTGTACCCATTCTCATTCTCACTCTCGTCACCGAATTGACCTAGTACTCTTTCAAAACCATCACGTTTTACCCCAACCCATCCATTAAAATCACCTAACATTATTACTCTTTCATTATACTTACTTAACCGCAACACATCTCTCAGGGTCTCCCAGAATGCCTTTCTTTCCTCTTGTTCTCGCTGTATTACAACTGCACCCATATCTACAGGAGCGTACACTCCTACTAGGAAGATACGGGTCATACCAACTTTCATTCTCAACCACATTACTCTTGCATTCACGCATTCGGACTCAGTCACACACTCAGACATACTTGTGGAAAGAATGAGACCCACACCTTGGCAACCTCTGGTGGTGTTCGGTACTCCAGACCAATACGCCGTGTATTGTCCGTGTGTTGTAGTATCACACCCTTTCCGCTTCGTCTCATTCACACACAACAGCTGTCAGCTGTCAGCTGATGAGTGAAAAGCGGATCGATGTCCGCTTTTCACTCATCAGCTGACATACTTCGTCCATCTTACCTTCTATTCCTCCTCCCACATTCAACGTAGCAAAACGGCTCTCCGTTGGCCACTTTTCGCCTCTCCGGGAAACGAGACGTGACGGGTGGCGGACCACGTCGCCGCCATTTGAAGGATTAAGATGAATTATATCCATTGCGTTCCCACGAGTATTAGGGACTAAACGGTCCACCCTCGCAGAGCCCTATACGGGGGTAAGGCGGATCCATGCTGTGTCCTATGACCGCCAACATAGACACCCTCCGTTATCGACCAGAATACCCTCTGGCCAAGGATCCCTAAGCACGGGTCGGATAACACCTTGGATCGGGGTTTTGTTTCAGGTATGCTCCCTCGGACTAAATAGCTCACTTGTGCTCGTCCCCTGCGTTTCGGTGAGCGTACAGTAAGCCAGCTAACTCGGCCTGTGAGCGCCGCCGTTGGTATGCATAATTATGCCTACTCTTCCGCCGCCGCTCTAAGTTACTATCCTGTACTGATAGTAACTATGCTATCGTAGGCCTCTGATGAATCCTAAGATTCTAGAGCCCCCGATAGAGGCAGTTTAAGGTCATACCCAGGACCACTGATACATAATGTATGTTAAAGTACTTAATTAACCAAGGCAACCGTATTTCTGCGTAGTTATGAAGTAGAACCTATAATTTTCTTAACATTATATTCAAAACCAGTTTTAAATTAATTATTGATTGCAACTAGTGCAATTAACATTTTTCTAGAACGCAACTTTAGAGGTTAATATTATTATATGCCTACATAAAAACACTTAGCAAAGTTAACTGCAGAGGTAATTATATAAGCAGCTATTTTGTTTCCACAGGGTTTTAAGTAATAATATGCCCCGTTTCAGATTCGAATTCAAATATATATTGTGTTTGTAATTATTGAAGTTAGTGATAAGGAATATAAATAATATCAATATAAAGAACACACGAACAAATTGTCTTTCACTTGAAAGTGTGTGGTAGTGGACTGATTATTGGAAATGTTTATAAAGAAGTTTAAGTAAATAATAATAATAATAATAATAAATCCTTTATTATCAAGTATCAATGACTCATTTTTGGTTAGTAATACATAAGAACAAAAACTTAAGCCTATGTTAGTAAATTACAAAAATATTAAAAACTAAAATAACAATAAATTAAAAAATGTATTACAGTCACCGCTGCACCACTCCATGCGAAGTTGAACAGCAGCGATTTACATATATGCAGTCCAGCCTGTCTGCAATCATTGCCAGTAAACTGTTTGAGCTAGCCTAAAAACTACTTAATAAATAAAGTACTATGTTTAGTGCTTTATTAAATAATATATAAGTATAAAAAATAATATATAATAGACGAAGTAATATACTGATGAGGTGTCGGTACAGATTTGTAACAAGGTTGTAAATTATAACCTATGTGTCGAGGGTGTCAGCTGACCAGATACCAATTTTTTTTTTAATATCACTCCAGCCGTTTAGACGTGAAGAAGTAACAAACATACACAGACACACTCACAAACTTCCGCCTTTATAATATTAGTATGATTTTGACAGTATCTACACGTTGTGTAGTGGTTAAGGTAGTCGCTACCTTTCTACTTCGACACACTCGCGTTTGGATTTGATACCCGTTTAGGACAACTGTATTATACCGTATAACTCATATGTTTTTTTCGAGTCAAGGTGCGCTGTGTGTCCACTGCTGGACAAATTCCTCCCCCAAAGATCTCCACAAATGCCTGTATTGCGCTTTTCTCATCCAGCGGTTTCCAACGACCCGCATAAGACCATTGGTCCATCTTGTAGGGGGCCTGCCCACGCTGCTTATTCATATATTTTGTTGATTTAAATATTTTAACTATAAAAGTATGACCAATGAAAGTTTTGTTACGGAATTGAAGAACTTGCATTTTAACAATAGACTTATTAAAAAAAACATAAGTCAATATGTTAAAACTTTCCTACAGAAGACCTAATAAAAGTTATTTCAGGAATCAAAAGTTAAAACCATAATATAGATACTGCCCCTTCTCCTTTTACTTTGTTAAATTGTAGAATTAAGTTATTAAGCTCCGATATAATAAATATTGTATGTACTTACATACATACCAAAATAACAGTAAACTGCCACTCTTAATTTTGTCTAAGGACAACTTGTTAAATTTGACAGGCTACATACCAACTGGTCTAGATTTTTTACAGAAAATTTATTGACTACCAAGTCTATATTCTATGTCGAATGGAGACCAACCTTAATTGTATTTATACTTTAAACAAACTTGTAATCGTAAGCCTTGGTCCTTTATCAAGTCGAACTAAATCTATAAAACCAGCTTAGTTTTATTTTATATGAACACTAGGTATGCCCGCGACTCCGTCGGCACATTTACTAATGACTCCCTAAATGTTAGAATATCTCTGATATTTTGTCTCTTGTCACAAACTTATAAAATATTCACATAAACCTTACACATTGCCACACAAACTTTGTTCCCCGATTCCCTTGTTTTTAAATTTTTTTACAAACTTTGAAAGTCATATTGATTTATATCAAATAAATAGCCTAAAATATAAGTTTCAAGCATCTAGATCTAATAATGACGATCCTTCCATACAACTTTTCATACCCCTATCAACCGTTTACAAACCTCTTTCGCATTAAAAAGTGGCCTATATCCTTTCTCAGGCTCTAGACTATCTGTGTACCAATTTTCATTTAACTCGGTTCAGTATTTTTTGCGTGTAAGCGCGAAAAACAGACAGACACAGTTACTTCCGCATTCATAATATTAGTAAAGAAGTAAGGATGTCGGTAAATAAAGATACGGCCTACCTGATTTCAAGCGGTTACGGTACGCTTGAAGCTTGAGACGCACTAATGAGTTGTCCTGTCTCTGATGAGTTTTGGCATCCCTATTAAAATGTAAATTTGTCTATAATATGTATGTATTAGAAATATATAATTATGATTATTAGCTGTCTGGTTGCCATAGTACAGGCTCTGCCAAGTTTAAGATCAGATGACAGTGTGTTAGTTATCCAAATATATTTATTTATATTACTACCATTTACCGCTACCCTGGGGTAACGTGTAGGGTTACTAGAGCTAGACAATAAGAAATTATATGTAAAAAAACCATATTCATATTAAAATGTGTAACATTAATACCTCGGTACCTTCAAAATATATATTTATATTTTAAAGGTACAGAGGTGTAAATGTCAGAGGCAAATTTAGCCCGTTCACCTTGAGTGACAAGAAAACATGCTAGGTGGACTTTATATAAAAAATCTGATAAGAAAGTATACTACCTATACACGAATTCCACAGATTCCACACACTTACCTATCTATATCATAACAAAATAGTGGCTGCATAATAGTTTATACGAAATATCATCGCTTTAGAACGGCTCGACCGATTTATTTGTTTATATTATTTGTGTTATGTAGGTAATTGTCAGGACTAGATTTATATAAAAAAAACAAGGATGGTAGTAAATAATAAACTAATAAAATTTCTCGAGTTTATAATAAAAATAATATCCTGGACATTATTTACACATGGCCATCCGATGCCAACTAAGCAGAGCTTGTACTATGGAAACCAGATTACTGATACACTACACGTACTACTTTTCTTTTGTAAATACACACTTATATAGATAATTACGCTCAGACTCAGGACAAACAGACATGTTCATGCATACAGATATTTGTCCTGGGTGGGATTGAACCCACGACCTCCGGCGTGAAAAGCATCTAATTCGATATAGGTATTTATACCTATTACATCTAATAAGCCAAATCCTCAAGTTGATTACGATGAATTGTTATTAGATTAAGTTTAAATACAATTAATAATTTTAATGGTGGTTATATATAACTGGTTTTTACAAATATGAGCCTAATGATTGTTGCTGTAGGCGCCATGATTGTGACTTACAGTTTGACAAGGGCCAACTTAATAGATCACATTTGACACTTCATCAAAATTCAACAACGTAACCTTAACCGGCGGGCATAGAATATTATTTATTTAGTCGTAGTTAGAACTGCACATTTGCTTATTTTTTTTCAATTACGATTTATCTTTATTGTTACAATTACCTAATAAGGTCATTTTACAATTCACTTTACTAGTAACTGACAGATGTCAAATGTGATCTATTAAATTGGCCCTACTATAGTGTACGCAAAAGCCTTTAAGTTCAAGTTAAATTAAACGTTTATTTCAGCACAATTTTGAGTTTATCTGTCAAAAAACTTGTATTCAATCGGGGCATTTCCAATTTTTACGAATAATCTATTTTTTAGAGTCCTGACTACTGACATAAAACTTTAAATACTTCTGTCACACTTCCGTGTAGCTTTTGTTTTTATATAAATAAAAGGTATATTTGACTGGCATGTTGATCTAGTGGTAGTGTCTATGACTCCTAAGCCACAGGTTGTGGGTGGACAATTCTTTGTGTAAGTATATATCTATATTTACAAGTTCTCCGGTTATCATAATACAGGCTCTGCATAGTTTGAGATCGATGTCAGTGTGTTGGTTGTTCCTAGAAGATATTTATTTAATTTTATTTTATAGGATACCTGTTAAATATGTTTGCAATATTTTAAATTGGATTTAGGATCCTTAAATATTGACAATATGTAGTAAAAATATTAGACTTAAACTAGATAATTAAACATAATCTCTTGACAATAACTTGATACGAGCTAGCTAAATATCATTGCTGTAATAAAATAAATTTTATAAATGTTTTCATACAATGTGTACCTAAATATCTATGTTACTAGCAATAATAATGTATACAACTATATTACTACAAACATGTTCTGACTATTTACAAGCGCTTTTTAAAGTCTACGTGAGTACAAACCTTTTTTATTTATTTATTTAAAAATAAAATATCCAACACTTAATTTATAAAGTAAAGCGTATCACGACTTTTCTTACATTGCGATACTTATATTATTTTTGCAATGTACCTAACACACACTTAAAGAAATATTAGAATTGTTATTGATATACTTAAATAGTTGTGGCGTGCGCGATTGCGATCCGGAAATAGAATTAAGTACAATGCCAGTGCGCCTTGACCACGCCCAACCAAGGTCTAAGAAATGACTCGAGAAAAAACTGGCACAAGTAAGGTTGCCGAATCGCCCAACAAATTATTCACATTAGCATAGCAAAACAATAGACTTCCGTCGTTTTTATTGACCATACATGATATTTTGGCTGTGTGGTGACGGCATAGAATAATCACCCCATCTCATACCGTGGGTAGCATGGAAATCGACCGAGGGAATACCAAACAGAGAACGGGCAGCGGCGTTTTATGTGAACTATGACCATCAAACTGCGATCGCCGCCCCGTCTATGAAGCGTGGCGGTTATGGCATATCCCCCCATTCTTTAGGGAGGCTTTTATCTGACATGATGATTCATGATATTTATTTAGAGTTTCATTTACAGTACATTACTAGCCGCCTTTCTTATAAGTTAATCTATTCCACCCATCGGTTGTCTGGAAGAAATCGCTCTTATACGATAAGACCGCCAATTTTACTTAAATGGAAACTATGTCTATATCTACATTTTTACTTTGTAATGTCCAGTAAAGTGTACCTACCTACTTATCTATCTATCAATATATTATTATGTAAGCTTAGTACGAGTCTACGAAAAGCGAATAGATTTAGAGCACATGGAGACGAATGGGGACGAAGCATTGCTATTGGACAAAGTTATTACACCATCACAACAGTAATCAATCATAGCACTGCATGCCCGACGAGAGATCAAACTCATACGTACGTATTGTTTTTGCAAATATTTTTTTTTATAACTATAACATTAAATTACAATAATCCTTTATTTAATTGTGTGTTATAATTATTAGTATATCGATTTTAAAAGCTTTTCAAAATTTGGTCATAGACCATTACGCAAGTGCGGGTCGGGAGACTTCACATGCCTTAAAGGCCTTCTCAGGCATGCAGGTTTCATCACGATCTTTTCCTTCATCGTTTAAAGCATATGAATACGGTAAGTCCCACTGGCGCTTTGGGTTTGAACTTTAGACCACTGACTCAACACTTCAACGGTTTATCCACTAGGTTATCTCGACTTAGAATCTTAGACCAAGTATATTGTCTGTGACTGTTGCCATCCCTAGTGGATGGTAACAGGGACTGATTGCTCAACGTATCATCCGAGGAACTGAGGAATGTTTCGCAAGCAAGTAGTTCAAAGAAACAAATCTAAGGTAAAAGAAAAGGAACAATTTAAACAGGTACAGACACCAGCACATCAAGTTACCCCAATCTGTCAAATTTCCCCAATTGAAAATTGATATGCTTTTGTGATAAAGTTGAAAATCTGTAAAAGAAATTTCACAGATTAGGGTAGCTGGATGTGCTGGATTCTATACAATGTGATATTATCGTCTTCGGAGACCTATTACAGATGACCTTAAGTAAGAGAGATTGCATTAACATGTAGGTATATTCAAATAAGGAAAATGCAAAGACAACCATGAATTGCGAAGTGAAAGAAGATACCTACGCGGTGCAATAGTCGGGGCCTCCTGCATCATTATGCATTCTCATGCTTGGGGTCAATGACCCTGCAGACGTGTAGGGCTGCATCTAAAAACCTCCGTCATTCTCAACCTAAAGCAAAAGACTAAGGTACCTTACCGATAACACATTCTTGGATTCTAGTGCTGAGAATATTTATTAGGTCAACTATGTTTTAACCATAGACTTAGCATTCAATACAAGTAACTTATAAAACGGTTATTATGATTTTGGTATAAGTACTTATTGTTTATATTACATTTGACTTTTTCTGACCGTTTACTTTTAAATTTTCCTATGATTTCTAATTTTGAGAACTGAGTGAGATTTTATAGGCAGTCCCCTGTCTATGTAACCTAAATTTTGAATGTAAAAATTTAGATTTAATGTACCTCAAAATTTAGATTTAATGTACCTCAGAAACTGTAACCACTTTTAACCCAGTAGTGCCCAAATTATTATTTTATTAGTTTCTATATATTTAGTCTTTTAGAACTGTTAAAGGGGGGGTTTAATTATACAAAAAGCAATATATATATATTTTTTATTTATTACAAGTACAAAAAAAATTACGTGTCCAAATGGACACGCTAGGCACTTACAATAACAAAATGCTAATGTATGAAATTCGATGTTGTACCGTGCACACACCACATATTATGCATAAAATAGGTATTTATTGTTTCGGATGGTACAATACAAAACAGGGTACACACAGTCCTACATTGCCTTTCATAGATTCGGTTCTGATAGACGAGTTTTTGGACCTGCAATTTGGTCCTACACATAGTCAAGTCATCATATCATTTGATCATACACATTTTATCATTTAGATTGATACTATTGTTATCAACACAATGCATGAAAGCATAAAATCTTCAAACCTGTTTCGTCGCATAGAGTTGCAAATAAGCTCATTCCTCGTATCTGCCTGATTGCTCCAATAAAGCCGTCTATTAGCAGCAGGTGAATAGCCACTCAAAATCAATATAGCAATAAATCAGCTCATTTCTGAAGGTGTTATCTTAGGATCACGTACATTCTTACATAGATCATTACCATTTGATTGTTGGACAAACATATCTCTAACATCATCATCTATAAAAGAGCTCAAATGAACCAACAGTAGATCACTCAGCACTGTACTGTGTAGTACTGTTAGTTAGAAGTTCAGGAAACTGTCCTAAAAACGGCTCTAGATCTCCCTTGACCTAACTATGTTCTAGATGTTTTACCAACAAGATCATCAAAATGACGAGGAGCTTCGTCAGAAGTTGGTTGGTGAAATGTTTTCTGCTCTTCCTCCACTATCTTCATCGCCAGACTCCTCGTCCGTCAAAACAGCTGGATCTGGAGGCGCTATGAATAGACTCCGGCACTCAACCATCATTTTATCTTCACCTTCGTCATAAAGAACATCCATTATTTAGTGCACAAACTCCAGTAAACTGCTCGAAATCATTATATCTAGAATAAAGAAAATACATTTATTTTGCTATGCCTAAAGCTTAGAGTGGCCATATGGACACGGCAAGTTTAGGGTACAAAAACTCATACTTACTTATATGCAAATTGAAATAATTTGTTACGTATTTATAAATAAATAATCCTTTAGTAAATTAGTGCAATAAGAAACTGAAAATTCCCAATATATTTGAAATTATTCTACTTACTCTCGTCATGGATCCATTTTTTCAATGCTTTTCTGAAAGACAAAAATGAAATGCGAATACCCGTCAAATGAATGTCAATTTCGTTATCAAAGTCACGTATACTAAAACTTTGACATTGTCAATATTCTATGAAATAAATAGATTAAAGAAAAAATAATTACCATAGACACAATAATGATTTGTTTTTACCCTTATTTGTGTGGCCAGATGGCCACACTAGGCATTACTGGGTTAATCGAATATTTCAAGTATCAATATTAAATAATACGTTCTAGAAAGCAATACGCATCTAATTATTTTTATATTTGGTCACATATAATTTGAACCGCCAGTCGATATATGTCTGTTTGTGCATCGATCTATGGTTTCTACCAGAGATATAAGATTCGATACATGACGATTTTAACGAAGTTGTATAACATTCAATTATCTTGTATAACATTTTGTTATTTCTCTGAATCTGTGCTTACGAAATTTGTTTCTGGATTAAATTATTGACGTGTACATAAAGAAGTCATTCTTAATAATTAACATGTTGCTATTCTGGCGAGTGGTGGGTCAGGAGATTGGAAAGGAAACTAGTGTTAGCAAAGGAACTATTATTGGAGTCGTCTGTGACCGTTGGTGCACCACTGAGATCACGGAATACACACGTACTGAGAGTCCCGGCGACTTGCACTCTGTGAGAGTTCACACGTAGCGCACTTAAAGTGCCTGTTACGAGCACTGCTCAAGTCCCGACATACACGGTACACTTCTCAATGTGCACGGAACACTTGTCACTGTTCAGTTTCACTAATCACTTGCACTTTTTTTAGTTTTCTACTTTTAGATAGATAGATAGAGTACGCTTTATTGCACCAGAAAATACAAAACATTATCTTAATATAAAAAATACAGGTACAATCGGCGGTCTTATCGCTTTTATTTCTTTCTATTTAGATTTCACTTGAATTAAAAACTCACCGTTCTGTCCTTGTCTTTACCTACGTCTTTCTTTTTTGTCAGGAAATTCGCAACATCTCTTTCTCTTTATTCTGGAAATATCTAATGTCAATTTTTGCATTAACAATTTTGCATGTTCTTATCATCAGTTACCCTTTTTATTTTGTTTTGGTATTAACCAACTTTAGATGTGTCAATTTAGATTTGCCACGAAATATTGAATGATGATAATGAATTATGCGTCCGATGTGCATATTGTAAGCAGTTTAAATAGTTTGACAGTCCTATGTAGCGCTGCGCTGTTCTTTCATACGAGCTACATATTGCGTCCGATGTGCATATTATAAGCAGTTTAAATAGTTTGACAGTTCTATGTAGCGCTGTTCTTTTCATACGAGCTACATATATTAGAGAGATGTAATGACATTTTTTGAAATAAGTTTAGTGGCGTGATATACAGAATCGCTAGTAGTGTTGGCCTTCACAACGTAATCAATAGACCGCTAGAATTAGTAATGGTTCTTTAAGTCAGGTGTTAAAAAGGTTTCTAGTATTAATACTCAAAATTAATTTTTTACTAAAGGTTTTTGCCTAGTTTTGCGTAGTCATTTAATAGAAACTAGCGTTGTAGCTAAAACTAATATATAATTTGGTTTTCAAGGAACAGACATTTTTTCTAATTTAGATACCTTAATGAGAATGATGACATGTAGCAATGCTGCCGTCCATTTAAAGTACAATAACTAGGTCTAACATACTTTCGAGAAAAACGCTGTTAAAGTTTTTATTTTTGTTTTGTTTGTATCTCCATCCCCATTTCATGTATTGGCTTGAATTTTTTAAAGGTTATAGGTAAAAATGTATAGAATATTACACAGTACTTGAAATGGTGAAATTTGTTGTTTAAGCTTTTTAAAATCATGGTATTGTACTAATGTTTAGAACTGCCCCACAAATAGACAGATTGTTTACTAGTCTTAAGCGCAATAAGTAGCCTAGTTATTGCACTTATCGCTAGTAAGGCAGTTTTAAATAGCAGATGCTTAGGGTATGATAAAGTATGTTCTAACCATAAGTGCAATAAGTTTCCCACTGAATGCGGTTTTCATTAGACATACAAGCTAGTACATACATGTATAACGTCAGTTAGTTGGTTAGCTACTTATTAAACATATTGGGGTCTTAATAAATAATTAATTATAATATGAGAAAAGAAAAATTAAAAGAAAAATTTGATCTTAGTTAATCAATTTCTAACGTACTAAACGTAAGAAAAGTATAAAACAGCCTTAGATTGAACTTTGCTCAATACATGCTTGACACCTGGGAGGTTTCAGGTAAATTAAATCAGAAACTCTTCTAGTTACAGGCATTAAAGGTATCAGATCTACTATTATTCTTACTTTGTGGTCCTTGGTTATCGCTCTTGGAGGACTATTATTTTAACAATTTGGAATGGTTTGTTTTTTTTTTTACTTGAAGGAAATTGAATTTTCTCCTTTAAAAAAATTCTTTTCTGTTCATATGCTGAGAAGATCATCTTCGTAGTAATAAAAATCATAATTGTTATGATTTTTACGTTATTATTTTTTTTATTGGACTACTTCACATAATCTATCAAGTCTTCAAAGTCTTAAACTTTTTTCTTCATCAATGGAAATTCGACATGGGGGTGAAAAAGATCAGATGACATGAAAGTATGCCCAGGCTAAAAGTATTTAACTTATGCGTATGTGTAACGTAGCGATATGTCTTAAATGATATCTTACCGTCGGGATATTTCTCCATTAAATATTGGTGCATTATCGTTATATTTATGTCGCTGAGCAGATAAAACTATTTTAATAACTCGACTTGTTGCAATTTTGACTAGTAGAAAAGCTGCATTAACGCAAAGTTATTGCCCTTATGTCTAGAAAATAAGGTCATCAAATGTAATAACTCGACTTGTTGCACTTTTGACAAGTAAAAGACATGCAGTAATGCAAAGTTATTGGTCTTATGACAAGAAAATATGGTCATTAAATTAAGAATGTTCTTGTTCAAAGTAAAATAATTCCGCTTATTGCAGTTATCACTAGTAATATTGCATAAAAATTTAGCTTACCTTGCCACAACTCAAGTTATTTTACTCTTGATAAATAAAACAAATATAAAATTCCGATATATTGCAGTTATGCCTAGTGAAAAAACTGGAATGGAGATAGATACGTAAAAACTGTCTAAGAACAAAATATAGAGCTCGTTTTGCTGATTAAGAATATGTAATTAACTCAGTTTGCTAAAAAATCCAAGTTATTGCACTTTTGATAAGGACGGCAGAATGGTGGACTCTATGATTTCCTAATGATAAACCATTTTAATATCTAGGTACCTAGCGCTACTTATTCAAATGTCTGCTAATTAGTAATGCAATACTTTCATTGTAATGTTCCATTTAGACTAAATTTCATTTTCTTTTGTCGTCTTATATTGAATTATCTACCTGTTATTTATAAACGGCAGCATTACTGTACCTCTAAATATTGTGGTATTTGTTTAGTCGCGGAGTGCTTAATCCGTGAAATTGCTACTACTACTATTAAACTTACGAATTCTCAATAGCATTATTTAGCCTAATACGTCATACTTAAAAAAACTGCTGTTTGTTCTGTGGTTCCCACGGACGATTTTTACCCGCGGGATAAGTGGATGGTGATTTTCTTTGCTTTCAGGCACACAACAAACTCTTTTAGTAACTATTGTATGTATTGGATCTCGATTGAAGATTATATTCTAACTATTTGGTATTTTTTTTAATTACTTTATAAATCCTGAGATTATAATTCGATCGTAACAAAATACATAAGAATATATCCCGAATGAGAATTCGAACAAAATAAGAATCAATCATTATCCGCAAATCAAAATCGGTTCTCAAATATTATCAACTAGCTTTGCCCCGCGGTTTTACCCGCGAAATTTTTTATAAATTATCGCTGCTCGTCCCTCGTAGGTGATAGCGTGATAATATGTAGCCTATATGTTGACCCGACCTCTTAGTAATATTCATGAAAAATTTGAAGCAAGTCCGTGCAGTACTTTTTGAGTTTAGCCCGGACATACATACAGACAAACAGACACAATGACAAAAATTCTAAAAACTATATTTTTGGCTTCAATACCGATTTTAGATCACGCCCCAAGTATTCTTTAAAAAAAATATTCAATGTACAGTTTTGACTTTCCTACGATTTTATTATATGTAGGTATAGATAAGATGATCATTCACAGATAACAACCCAATCAAATTGAGAACCTTCGTCCTTTTCAGTTGGTGAATAATACCTCGAACCATTGAACAGTTTTCAATTGGCTTCATCATGCATGTAGGTACAAGTCTACGCAATCATGTTGTCAAGTGCTACATGAAACAATCGCTTTTGTACACTTGATGGCTGACCCAAATGCGCTGAATATAATGTCAAAAACCATGGCTAATTTGATTCAACATAGCTGGCTATCCTTGCTCCAATTAATCACCAGTCAAACGTTCAATTTTATTATGATATAAAGAACATAAACGTGTACTGGGGAGGAGAAGGGCACCCGATTCGTGTATAACTGGTAGCTAGCGGGCATGATGCATATGTAGGAACGATTATTATAAAGATGGCCGACATTTTAAATGACGGGCCGGTTGGCGTGGTTGGTTGTTGCCTTTGACGCCGAAGATTTTGGGTTAGATTCCCACCCAGGACAGATATCTGTGTGCATGAACATATCTGTTTAGTCTGGGTGCAATATCTATATAAGTATGTAGTTACAAAATAAAAGTAGTATATGTTATATTTCAGGTATCTGGTTTCCAAAGTACAAGCTCTGCTTAGTTTGGGATCAGGGGCTCTACCGGATATGTCGCCGAACATCGATTTCTTAAATGGCGTCTCATAAATAAAGGTAAAAAATAACTTAATCAATCGTGAAATCAGCTTCCATGAGCACATGTGACATCATAAATGGTCCGGCATCGTTTGTCAACGTTGAAACCGATTTAACGATTGATTAAGTCATTTTTAACCTTTATTTATTTGAACGCCATTTAAGAAATCGATGTTCGGTGACTTTGCCGGTAGGGAACCAGATAGCATTGTGTGAATAATCCAGGATATTATTATTATTATTTTAAATGAAGATTTTTATCAGACACTTTACATTTGGCATATGAGAAAAACAAAACAAAACACAAGCTTGAGGGATAGTACTGAAGGTCGAAAGAAGCCACCGTTCAACCTCTGTTAGGGTTAATATTTGCTTGTCAGCGGTGAACTTAACGGATTTCGCCCCCTTTATTGTTGGATACCCTACAAATCCTGTTTTTTAATAATTGGAATGTTGCTAATTTTTAAAATTTGAAAGGATGCCTACTTGAATTTTATCAAAATATAAGTAGTAAGGGTGTTCTAAATTTAAATTCTGTTTTTTTCTTTACAATAGACATGTTTATGTAAATGCCTGAATGTATGGCATGACTTGGTTGAATATCTGGAATAATTAAAAACCAGCCAAGTACGAGTCGGACTCGCCCATTAAGGGTTCCGCAGCAGCAAGTATTTGAGTTGATTAAATGAAAGGTAAATTGCGGTTTACGATTTATGACGAATTAAAAAAAACCACTTAATTAGATCTCGTTCAAACCAATTTCAGTTGTTAGTTTACATGGCAATGTACATCATATTTTTTTTGTAGTTTTATTATTCTCTTATTTTAGAAGTTACAGGGGGGGGGGACACTCATTTTTCCACTTTGGAAGTGTCTCTCGCGCAAACTATTCAGTTTAGAAAAAAATTATATTAAGAACCTCAATATCATTTTTGAAGACCTATCCATAGATACACCACATGTATGGGTACGATGAAAAAAAAATTGTTGAGTTTCAGTTCTATGTATGGGGAGCCCCCAAAATTATTATTCTTTTTCTATTTTTGTGTGAAACTCTTAATGCGGTTCACGGAATACATCTACTTACCAAGTTTCAACAGTACAGCTCTTGTAGTTTCGGAAAAAAGTGTGACATACGGACGGACAGACAGACAGACAGACAGACAGACATGACGAATCTATAAGGGTTCCGTTTTTTGCCATTTGGCTACGGAACCCTAAAAATTAGCACCAATAATATAAACCAGGAAGATTTTTAAAAGTACAGCGATTTGCAACTATAATACTGACCTTTTTAATACTGAGTGCGTCAGCGATTGTGATAGCTGTAAAGGCATTTATTCTTTTCGTTTTATTTTAGTACAATTTTAAGTATTAACGGTTTTGTATAATGGTTAAATTTATTCCAAATGATTTTAAATAAAAAAATAACAACAGGAACCGACAGCTAACCATGCCCTTCGAAGCACGAAGACGACGCTTAAAAATTCAACGGACTTGCCGTCGATTTTTTAAGCGTCTCCGCACTTCGGAGGATAGGTACGTTTAGTTGTGAAGCGGTTATGATAGTTACCTCGCCACTTCGTGTGTTATTTTTGTAATACCCTTAAATAATTGTTCTTGTTGTTATAATAATGATTTTTGTAAATGACCTTAATTAGATCTTGGTATTCAAAATTCCTTTTATCATTCCACGACCTTTAGAACTTATATAAATTTCTATACTCCTCTAAGAAATGGTGAGTGTACCGTCACCATATATGCATGTTAGACCGTTTCCGACTTAAATGCCTTCGTAGCATCCTGAAGATCATATGGTCTTATTGCGTGCGCAACACTGAAGTTTTGGGACCAATGTTGGTGACGTTAAGTCATATTTAATACGTCGACAACTTCGACGGGGTGGACATATTTCACACATGCTAGAAGAGCGTTTGGGAGAAACAAATAATAGGTCTTTACCTATGAAATTGCCGTTTTGTATGAAAAAATTTAAACGAATTTTTTTCATGAATTTTTTTATTTGTATTAATCGAAGTAATCACCCATGCAATCAATGCATCTTTGCCATCGCAGTGGCAGTTTATTGATGCCCTTCTTAAAGAAATCAGCTGGACGGGAGGCAACAAATTCTTCAAAGGCATTTTGTACTGCCTCTCGGGTATTGAATTTTTTTCCCGCCAAGAAGTTATCCAAATTCTGGAAAAAGTAGTAGTCTGTAGGCGCAAGGTCTGGTGAGTAGGGCGGATGACGGAGAGCTTCCAACCCCAGTTCTTGCAACTTGGAGACCGTCTGCTGTGCAGTATGAGGTCGCGCGTTGTCGTGCAGGAGCAGCGGAGACGAGCGATTGACCAATGCTGGTTGGAGATGCGCCAGCTTCTCCATCATTGTGCTCAGTTCTTCACAGTACACATCTGCAGTAATGCTCACCCCGTTTGGTAAGAAGCTGTGATGAATCACACCGGCGCTAGACCACCAAACAGTGACCATCACTTTTCTAGGGGTAAGTTTTCGTTTAGGGCATTGTTTAGGTGCTGAACCAGGATCCAACCAACTTGCTGAGCGCTTGCGGTTATCAAACAGAATCCATTTTTCATCGCAGGTAACAATGCGGTTCAAAATTCCTTCATTTGTGTGTCTGTTGAGCAGTGCAAGGCACGTCTCGACGCGTACTTCGCGCTGGCGATCATTGAGTTCGTGGGGCACCCATTTGTCAAGCTTTTTTACCTTGCCAATTTGACGCAAATGGACCAATATTGTTTTGACGCTAACGTCGAAAGCTGCTGCTAATTCAGCCGTAGATTGTGTATCATCAGCTTCCACAACCGCCTTTAATTCGTCATTGTCGACCAAAGTCTTCGGACGACCGCGAGGTTCATTTTTCAGGTCGAAATTTCCAGAACGGAAGCGAGCAAACCAATAACAGGTGGTGCGTTGGTTTGTAGTGTTAGCTCCGTAAACGTCGTTGATGTTGCGTGCCGCTTGTGCCGCGTTGCTGCCACGACGGTACTCATATTCCATAATTACTCGAATTTTTAACGTATCCATGATGACGAAAAAGATTGAAATGCGATGAAAATGTAACACTAATCAATAAAGAAATGACTACTTTTGGAAAAAAGAATCCATGTTTTTAAAATAAAATTAATTTGAAATTAGAATTCTTAGCCAAACAAAAATTATTTTGATTTGAAATGGCCAGTACTGCAGAACGGCAATTTCATAGGTAAAGACCTAATATTTTATTCCGAACTGAAGGAGGGTAAGAAAACTCGGTGGGAACGCATATACAAAAATCTTCAGCAACGGCACATGTAAAGATGCAATATCGAGCCCTTTTGTTACCAAGCTTATTAAGGGTCAAACGCGAAGTTTGAGGAGCAACCTGAAAGCCCGACAGCCCGCGACTATTCAATACAATTATGTTGATGAGAAATTCACGTGTGCTTTGACTAAGATTGGCTATAGCAGACACCTTCGGGCACACCATACCGATTAAGAGTTGAAGTGGTCGCCATGGCCGAAATTAGGACGGACCATCATGAAACTAACGAGAATGGACACGTTTTTTCTTATTTTACTTAAATAACATACAGTTCTTATGTACTCTGCGACATAGAGATTCATTTTCCTAGTGCCGGCGATGTCTTTAAATACAAAAATACTTTGACCGTCAACTATCTATATACTGGTATGCCTAGGAACTTTACGTCGCGTCGTCTTACGGATGGAAGAGTGTAACTGGTTATGATCGAGGAGAATTCAACCCGAATTTGGTTTCTCGTGGAGAAGAAAGACCCGTAAAGGATTTGTTGATATCGGATCATACTCTTAGAAGCTACATCCGAGTATCAACTTCAGATTTTAACTAACTTTAGATCTTATAAATTGCTCTTATGAGGTGTAAATAAATATGTTATTATAAAAGAACACTATTATTGCCGACGTGTTGCATGAACTATTTCTAGAGCAAAACGAGCGGATATTAAAATGCAACAACGTATGATATTAAAATGTCTATATATTTATGTGCATTCTAACATATCAAACAGTGTAATTGTAATAAATTTGAATTGTTCAGTAATAATATTATCCCTAATCCAGTTTTGTGTGTGAATATTAAAACACATAGCAAGGAATAACGGTATGTTAGTATTTATTTAATTAGTTGCACTTGTTCATTTCGTCTTTTTATACGAGGCAGGCCTTGGTCTGCTATATTATTTGTTCTGTGTCTTATTTATGAATGATATGTATGTATTTAGAAATGGGTAGTATTTAAACGAGTGACTGTAAATTAAGGTTTTAAGTGTCAAGAATAATGAATTTAGGTTATAGTATTACTAAGTGAACGACTGACTGCGAGTGACAAGAAATCAACTGAATAGCAACTAACAAATATTAATTTGAGTTACTTTATATCCAAAATGAGAAGCTTCATAATATTTGAGCAACCTAATATTTGTTCGCTTTGGCCAATCACAGAGATCAGAGGCTCGTGCGGCGGACTTCAAGCGCTATTGTTTTTGTTTAGATTTGTATTGTATGATCTTCTCCGGGTCGTCCACCTAAGTAGCTAGAGAAAGCCGCAGGTTAGCTAAGGTAGGTTCCTCAGCGGCGAGGATAGCTTTGGCCCCTTAACGCGTCATCGGTGATCCCGTGAAACTGATCACACCCTCTCTTAGTATTCTGTCCTTTTGCTTCAGCGGCCCCCTGAGCTGTGGCCCGAACCCCAAAAGGGTGGCCTCAGGTATTAGTCTTTTTCAATTTAAGCTAAGAAGCAATCTAAGTTAAGAGCCTTCTGCGCTAGCCAAATGCTTATTGCCTTCAATTCCTTAATTTTAATATACTACAACTAAATTTCAAAATAATAGATTAGTAACTTGTTATTTATTTTAGGATTTAAGAAATATATCTGAGAAATAGACCGCACGGACGGACTAATTATTTTTTTTTGTAATTTTTTTACTGTAATGAAATGTTTATATGTTTATGTACTGCATTGTGAGCTTGAAAAGTACAAGTGTATGTTAATACCCAAGTGCTGAATAAATTTCATTTCATTATGTCTAATGAAACAAGCTAAATAAAATGGGATTTTTGAAAACTTTCCACCAATCTTCACCAACAATAGTGTCTAGCTTGATGGTCACAGTTCTAACTTAACCTAACCCAAATAACTTCCGGAAAACTCGTCTCTATCATAATATGGAAGTTGCCCTCTCAGTATTTTTAGCCGCTCACTTAGTCATTTAGTCGATAAATGATAACTGAAATGGATTAATTAAAACCCACTATTTGTAAGCTAGTTCTGGATTTTATTATTAATCCAATATTCGTCGTTAGTTTAGTTAATATTGTATATATGTCGCTTACTCCAATTCATGCCGCTCAAGTTATTAAAACAGTATCTCGTCATCAGTCGCTAAGTTTTTTTGTATTCGATCGTTTTATAATTTCCATTTAGAAATATATAAGTTTGTTTATCTGTGGGGTCTATCTGTTAAGACTGTTTCATCAATTATTACTATAATCGCCCCACACTTAGCTACTGTGTTCAATTGCTGTGTTGCATCAGGTGTATTTCCTGACTTGATGAAGTATAGTAAAATCATTCCTTTGTTTAAAGCTGGTGATACTTCAGACCCTTCAAATTTTCGACCTGTTTCCGTGCTGCCCACTCTTAGTAAAATATTTGAAAAGCTTATGCTTAGCCAGCTGCTCAGACACTTTAATATACATAATTTACTACACCGGAAACAGTTTGGATTCACAAAGGGTTGTTCAACCATAGATGCAGGGGTCAACTTATTAAAAAGTATATTCGCGGCGTGGGAAGACTCGCAAGATGCATTAGGTATCTTTTGCGATTTGTCCAAAGCGTTCGATTGCGTTCATCATGATACTCTGGTCAGAAAATTATACCACTACGGTATTAGGAACAAGGCTCTCGAACTTCTGACTTCTTACTTGGGCAATAGAATTCAGAAGGTCGAAATAAACGGTAAAATATCTCCGGGATCTCCAGTAGTAATGGGCGTCCCACAGGGGTCAATTCTGGGCCCATTTTTGTTTTTAATTTATATAAATGACTTACCTTACTACGTAAGGGATAAGCATGAGATTGTGTTGTTTGCAGATGATACTTCCCTGACGTTCAAAATAAACCAACAATTAAGCAATTTTGACGATTTTAATGATGCAATCTCTAAAGTTGTTCATTGGTTAAGTGCCAATAATCTTGTGCTTAATGATAAGAAAACTACACCGAATGTGAAACAGGCGACAACCAATGTACAACTTAATGGAGCTAGGTTGGACCCTGTTGAATCAACTGTGTTCTTGGGTATCACTATTGACGCAAATTAAGTTCTGCAGCATATGCAGTGAAAACTATTAGACGGCTGACTGATGTTGACACAGCTAGAATGGTTTATTTCAGTTATTTTCATAGTGTAATGTCCTATGAAATTCTTCTCTGGGGTAGCTCTGCTGACATTAACACCATATTTATATTGCAAAAACGATCTGTAAGAGCTATCTATAATCTTGGCCCGAGAGTGTCTCTAAGAGAAAAATTCAAAGAGGTCAACATTCTAACTGTACCATCTCAGTATATATATGAAAACTTACTATATGTGCATAAAAATATCGATTCCTTCTGTAAAAGGAGCGATACACATAATGTAAATACTAGATATAAGAATAATCTCATACTGCATACTTACTACCCGTCTCCACAAAATAAGTAACTCTTTTATGGGGCAATGTATAAGATTCTATAACAAACTTCCCAATGATATTAGAGAATTGTCTACGAATAAGTTTAAAAGAATTACTAAACCCAAATTGTGTAGCAGGGCATATTACAAAATTTCTGATTATTTAAGTGATAAAAGTGCTTGGGATGGAGTTGTTCTGAGGCAACACACATGATTGTAATTAATCTTAAGTATATTTTATTTTAAAAAAGGATTCCTACTGAGTTTTCTGGCAGTGTTTCTCAGTAGCTGCCACGTCATGCACTGCACGGTAGGGTAAAAAAAATATGACGATTCCACATAAATGTAAAATTTTTACGGAATAAAGTTACTTTGACTTTGACTTTATCAGTTCTCTGGTTGCTTTAATACAGGCTCTGCCTAGTTTGGCCTCAGATGACAGTTATATGTTAATTGACCCAAATGCGTATTCCTACGCTTACTCTTCTTTCCCTACGATAGCAAATTGTAATTCCACCCCACTGGGTCCAGCGCATTTGCAAATGCGCATATGCATATAATAGTTTCGATCCAGCCTATCATGTGCGAAATTGTTTCGGTTGTACGACCTCTACAACGTCTGAATTGATAAAATCTCTGTTAAGAAAATCAAACAGGTCAATCAACTGTCTCAATAACAAAAATTGAACGTCATAGCATTATCAATGCCAGGAAAACCACTAAACGACCGTAAAAGGTTTAGACCTATTTCGTGTCTATGGGCAAAGGCTACCGCCGCAAAGACTTACAAACCGAAATAGCTATGGTAAATGGGCCATTTGGCTGACGACCGATCCTCCAACAGCAAGATACAGTATCTGGCCAGCACAAAAACGCTCAGTACATCATTTTGTCACGCTATCCCAAAGTTTCTCCCTAAGACATCAATTGTCGTAGCCGATCTGGAAGTCCCTTAATAGACCCCGGATTAAGGTGGGCCGGATCAACAGAACATGTCTCGGTAGGAGAAACTCTAAGTTTCTCGACAGTCCCTTGGCGGAGACATGGACTCTATTTGTAGAGTATCAGTCCAATTCATGGTCCACCTAACATCCACTGAATGCGGGTAGTGTAAGAACGGTCATTGTCTAGCAGTGGACATCTTTCAACTGACATGATGATGATAATGATTATTTAGTTATGGAATAGAATAAAGGATTGCAGTTTATTTTCAATGGTATGATAAGTTAAAAAAGTAATTGCTACTTCTAAATATATTAAACTTTTATAATTATATTTTTGAGTATTTTCATATACCTACCTAAGTTGTATTAAAAACAGTGAACCGTTTGGTTACTATGATGACATGCTGTGACCAATTAGTTGTTAGTAGTTTAATTACTAATTTGATATTAACGATAATGCTCTATCTGCAATAATGTGGTCTTACAAAGACCTAATAAAAGTCTTAGAAATTCCATGCACATTTGTGTATCTTCTACTAGGTGTGGCCTGCGGTTTTACTCGCGTTAAACTTTGTAAATTATATAGATATAAAAGCAATATTACTACAAAGTATCATCAAAATCCGTTCGGTTGTATTTGCGCGAAAAAGTAACAAACACCCAAATTCCAAACATCCATACCGACACACTTTCACATTTATAATATTAGTAAGATAGTTACATACTTATGTACTATAGAATATATACTAATTCATTTACCGAACACAGGTTATGTTTTAGGGTTCGGAAATATTTAAAGATTTGTGAAATGAGCAAAATGTTTTAATAATAAATATTCGGGACATCTAACAAACACACCACAGCGGCATCTAACCCAAAATAAGCAAAGCTTGTATATGTACAAGCTTTGCTTATTTTGGGTTACATCGCAATATCGCCAGCACATCAAACTATCCCAATCTGTCAAATTTTCCCAATTGAAAGTGAACCCTATGCTTAAGTGATAAAGTTGAAAATCTATAAAAGAAATTCGACAGATTGGGGTAGCTGGTTGTGCTGGCGTCTGTACAAGTACTAGAGAAAGGATATAAATACTTATTGACTTAATACATATATACACAGAAAATACCCAGATCAAGACAAAAAGACATGACAAGGCAAGTTCGCTAACCACAGACTTACGGCGATAAATGTATTATATACATTTTTGTATTGAATGCTTGTATACAAATTTACTTTTCACAAGTTTCTTATTAAAAAAATAGGGTTTCAAAGTTAAGTAGAATATCATCTGTTCATAAAATGCATAATCTAAAGATTTTTCATAAAAAAAATATGCACAATCATATTATATGTATAGTTGACCTTCGATTTCGATAGCTTGTCACAAGGTTATAGATATGTGCATCCAACACCGAACACATGGTACACACGGCTACATATCAAGCTATACATTACCAATATAAGGTGAGCTCTCATTGTATGGAAATCCTTTACAACGAGGGATCAGCTTATACTGGAATACTATAAGTATTACACATGGACTTGGTGATATTTGCTTACAACCCTTCAATTCGTAGAAAAGTTTTCAAATTTGTTCAAGTTGGAACGGTAACTAATGACCCCGATTCTGACTTGCGCCTGTTTAAATAATACAAAATATTCTATCAAAAAGGTTCCACGGGAGAGTTCACACCAGAAATGTCCTATTTTGAGATCCGTCAATATAGTATAGTCGCATGTATAAGTTTGAATGTTTATTTCGCTACAACTCAAAAACGGCCATAAGGATTAGGATGGAATTTGGAATGGATGTAGGTTATACATCCTCCGAATAAAAAAAATCTATACTAAATTGTTTAACCAGTAAACCATAACGTCACGGGTGGGATTAATACACATGAACTCATAATTCATACACGAAATCTCGAAAACTACTTGACTTATATAGCTAATATTTTACAGGTTTATAAGTAGAAGACAGCCATCAAAAGATGCCAAATTAAAACGAATTTAGCGACACAGAATTAAAAGGGTGTAAATATATAGTTAGTTAATTAAAGATCAAACTATGAATGCCAGCTATTTTTAAAAAAGCTTAGCGATAAAGGTGTGCATTGTGATATACAAAGAGCTGATCGTTGTATTACAAAAAGAGAGGTGTAGCGTGTTTAGTCGCAAAGAGTTTTTGTATTCGCTTTACAGGTCATCCAAAAATATTATTGGATTTTTTTCATCAGTAGCCTAGTCCAAGTCCTAGAAGTATAGGAGTATAAGAGTCCTAAGAGTATCGTCGCATACTATGGGACGAGACGGTTGTCTGGAAGAGCTTTTAGCGATAAGAGCGCCAATTGAATTAAAACAAGTTATTTTCCTTGTTTGAAACCATTGTTTTGTTTTACTTATTTTTGCAATAAAGTGTACTTCTTCTTCTTTTACTACTGACAATAGTATGCTGCGATACTCCCTTACGTAGTAGACATACAAATATCTTTAAGGATGAATTTATAAATGCAAATATTAGTTTTACTTTGCAAGTCTATATAGCACATGCGCTTTGTTGAGCAAAACCAAATAAATGGATTACAGTAATAGTGACGCAATCCTGTCTTTAACGTCACTAAATTAATCAAAATATCATTAATCGTCATCATCATATCAGCCGAAAGACGCCCGCTGCTGGACTAAAGCCTCCCCCAAAGATCTTAACAATTGCCGGTCTTGCGCTATACGCAAAAAATATTATTATCATTCGTCTCTTTCCAATGTACCTTGTATGAAAAGAATAAGCCACATATAGAACTATCAATTATTTTCCCTTGGTATTTAAGGGCTAAATAAATAGAAATATCTCATAATGTGTTTATATTAAAATTAGTACAGATAGCGTGCTTAGAATTGGGGCCAATACATTAGATTTAAGCTCGATTTAGTCACGAGGATAGTAATTTATTCATACTTAACGTAGTCTCTCAATATGTTGAAAATATCTCATGCACGCTTAGGTGCATACTGCCTAATTAGTGCGTTGAAACCTACCGGAATGCTGAAAGAGACGCATGATTTGCTTAGCAATTAAATATCTAGTTCATTGTGCGGCTACCATAGGTAGGTAGGTTTGTTAACTTCTAAATAAATAAGTATAAAATAAATAATACGCAAATATAATAAAATGACCAAACTGAAGTGGCAGTGGGCGGGACACATAGTAGAACTGAAATCGTTGGGGCAGAAAATTTTTGGAGTTTCGACCACGAACCGGAAGACGCAGCGTAGGCAGGTCCCCCACAGGGCGGACCGACAAAGACGGTTAAAACTAAATTATTTTTTTTATTCTAGTTAAAATTTTATTGGTAAAATCTTTTTTATTTATCTTAATTATTAACTTTTACCCGCATTTTTTTTTGTCTTCGCTCCGAATAAAACCGGACTAATGAACATTACCTTTTAAAACATATAATTGACATATCTAAGCACCTTCAGACTCGGAATAACTACTTATGAGTCATACAAATAGTTAGGGAACAATACAGTGTATGAGATTCAGAAAGCGAGAACGCGAGATTGGCAAAGCTCCTGTTTTAACCACTGTGCAACACGTGCAATGACTGTTGACGTTCGATGTCATCCTATTGCTTAAATTATACGGGTGATATTATACAATTAAATTTGGTGTCATCGTTTGACCGATCCCCATGAGCGTAGTCATATACTCATATGTATTTCTATATATATGTTAATTGTGCTATCTCCGCAGCAAGAATCACAACAGGAAATAGGGACAGGCGGCGCGGCGACCACCGTTGCTGTAGGTATGTGCTACGCGCACGGACCAATTTGCTGCAACAGGCGCCAATGTCTCGAGCGATGCGCGCGCTCAATGCGATTGCATACTATAGTCTTTTCGCCATAAGGTGAGTTCCCTGACAGTTCTTGTCTGACAATTGTAGTGACGTGACCTAACGAAATATAATCGTTTTTTTTATAATATCGGTTCAGTTGGCAAAGAAAATGGAATCGGATTAGTGTCAATCTATGAGTAGTGTCAATCTCTATTGGTCGACGTTCCGTTCAACGCATTAGACATTTTTAAGATTTATACTTTATTATTTTATTTACTTAATTTATTAACAGTTAATTATAAATACAATAATTTACTTAGTAATTTACGAAAGGCAATTTTTTTTTCATTTCTTGTTTAATTTTCTTCCAGTTTTTTTTATTCATCTAAAGTAGTATGCGTGCTACGGAAAAAACTGTCAGGGAACTCATCTTATGGCGTCGTGTTCGCTGCATGAGTAGACAGAAGCCCTACATAAATTTCTATGTCATAATCCTAACTAATATTATAAATGCGAAAGTAAATACCTGTCTGTCTGTGCCGCGTTCACACCAAAACTACTGAACCGATTTAAATTATAAGGGGTTGAAAGAGGAGATGAAAAGTTGTATGGAAGTATCGTCATTTTTGGAGCTAGAAGCTTGAAACAATTAAATCAACAGTCTAAAAAATATTTTAGACTGTTGATTCATAGATTGTATTCATTTTACGCTCATAGATGTAAAAAAGAAGGTATAGGGGATGAAAGTTTGTATGGAAATATGTAAGGTTTATGTAAATGTTTTATAAGTGTTTTACAAAGGACAACATATTAGAGATATTCTGATGTAACATTTACGGGGTAATTATAAAATGTGCGGACGAGGTCGCAGGCACAGCTCGTAATATATAAATTCTACGCTATCGAATTGGGTTGATTACCTGTAATGTTAGAGTGAGGTAAAGTAAATAACTCATTAAAAAAAACTTACATCACTGTTTCTATGGATTATTCTTCGAGCAGAAAAGCTGTGGGCAAAGTGAGTGACAGACATTTAAAGCAGTACCCACAATATATTGCATAGCGCAGAAAAAATATAAGAGCAAAAAATCTTTACAATTTAGATTACTTTTTGAAGGCAAAGGCTTATTACTCACGTTCGTAGGAACATTACCGTGTCGCCTACACGTGTCCTCTATCTAGTACAAAACAAGTAACAAAGAGAAAGAGGTAGCATTTATGTATGATCAAAGAGCACCTCGACTGGAAGGATACTTATTTATCGTATGGGCAGTGGTTACCCTTGTTCAGAGGTGTTCAAGCCGCCTAGTAGGCTTAACGACTGTAATTTGTCTAATGACTACAACCGGGACCGACAGATTAACGTGCCCTCCGAAGCATGGAGCCGCTCAGAAATTAAACCACTTCGGTGTTCACCCATCTATGGACTGACCGCGAGCCTAGTTGCTGACCTCGCTGATCACTTATTTACGGATGAGAGCATCTAACTATGAGTGATAATATAAGATAACTCTATATTAACTTTTAAAGACTGCATAACAAAAATGGTAAAATTGCGATTTTATCTGCGTTCAATATAATACTGCAAACAAATCCCTTAAGTTGTAAATGAACACTAAGTAACTTACAGATATAATTGTGTCAGTACTTAATTTTTTGACATTATCACACACGGCCATCTGCTTTCAAACTAAGCAGAAATTGTACTATGGAAACCACATAACTGAAATGAAATAATGAAATTTATTCAGCACTTGGGTATTTACATACACTTGTACTTGTCAAGCTCACAATGCAGTAAACATAGCATAAACATAGTAGAAACGGTATAAAAGTAACAAAAAAAATTATATTAGTCCGTCCGTGTGGTCTGTCTATTTATAGTCTGTAGATATAATACATATACCACATTTTTGTAAATACATACTTATATAGATAATTATTCGTAGATTCGGGACAAACAGACGTTCATGCACACAAAAATCTGTCCTGTGTGGGAATAGAACCCACGATCTAGGGCGTGAAAGGCCAGTATTCTACTAACCACGACCTAATGAACACTAAGTACCTTACATGTATAATTGCGTCAATACTTAAAATAAACTGCCGTTGCTTTTTTGTTTGAAAGCCAACACCAGCACTGTGTCATATGTGTGACATACCTGAGTCGCGGAGTACTTTACAAACATATATTTGACAGACAAAAAGCACACCGAGACTCATAAAACTACTTATGTGACCCGCAAATTGTTTTCCTGTGCGAGAATCTAACCCGGGACATGAAGTGACGCGGTGAGGCGACTCCTTTAACAGCTGCGCCATACGTGCAGTTCGTTTTTGTTGTATATTTGCGCGTGCTTTAATACGTTTGAAATTCCAAGTCCATGTGAATTTTGTGTTAATTTTTTCAATTGTAATTTTGTAACTATTTTGGTTATATTATAAATGTATCAATCAAAAGTTAATCAGGATAAAAGATATTTTTGTCTAACCGATTTAACTGAAGGATTATCAATTAAAATGAATGTTCTTTTTTGTGGCCAATTTCTGCATAGTTTACAAACTGATTGTCAATTTTTTTTTATACGAACGAAATTGGCCTGTTGGTCGAGTGGTTAGTGACCCATCACGGGGTCGATTCCCACCCAAGTGTGTGACCCACTTGTGAGAGAGAGCATTATTATTTGTTTTGCGTGGTTTAAATTAATTTTTAATTTATCTTTAATATGTATGTATTTATTAATATATAAGTATGTTTATTAGTTATGTGGTTGCCTAGTTGATGGTTGATGGTGATCTGCCTAGGTTGGGATTAGATGGCAATGTGTTGGTTAGTTTTTAAATCGATGGTCATACAGAATGGTTAAAGTCTGTTTTTTTAAACAGTATTTCAACAGTTAACTTTGAAACTATCGGCATTATCAGGGTAAACATTGGAGTGGAACGTTTTTGGATATCTAGACAAAAGAATAGAGATCATTTAAAAACATAGATTATGTATTAAAGAGCTATAGAAAACGAATCAATTATGACATTGAACTAAGCTCCACTTAAGCTAATTATTAATAATTAACTTAATTGTAGCTAAGTATGTATAATATTGATAATTTATTCATTTTCCTTGCACAACTAAATATTGCATCAATGCCATTTCTGTTATGAATTCAATACTCAGCATAGCAAACGCATAAACCAGATAATATGCCGATTACTTAACAAGTCAAGTTCACTATATCACTAAGAGCACAAATATGAAGTAACAGTATACATAGTTATTAAAACACAAATGGAATAATTCAGAATACTCACGGGCAAGAGAAGCTGGGTCGACGCCATGTCGATCGCTCGGCGAGTGGTGGTGGAGTGGCAGTACTGCGTGCGTCGGCGCACCTCGCGTACACAGAATACTCGATCTATGGAAGTGACTTGCATGCATTGATTGTTCTCTTTATGAGTAGGTATTTAATTACCTACCTGGCAAAAAATAGAAGTCAAGTGAATAGGGGACTACACGGTCTTGATGTTGTATAATAGATTTATTGTATTGCAACATAGTATACTTTTTACTTACAGTATACCTCAGTTATAAGTTGTAATTGAATCTAGAAGATTTTTTTTAAATCAGACTGAATTCTGCCCATAACAGTAAAATAGAATCCTATTCACGTTAATATTCGTATCAAGGTCCTACTTAGTTCTTATGACGTTACAATAAGTTAAGTTCATCAAAACAAGAGTTGTATGTTTTTAGTTGATAAATAAGACAGACAAAGTTGCTTTATATTGACTTCACCCTTTAAGTATTGGCATAATCACAACAATCAAGCTTTAACCTTACCTAAATATATATGAATTATTCATACTACAATTAAATTATATATAAATAATTTTAATATAATCTTATTACAGAACTTTGAAAGGATCTAAAGCAATAACATATATATAGCTCTGACGCGGGAAAAAATGTCTGATGAATTATAAAACGTAAACAAACGTAATTAGAGAGCAATTAGTAAACAAATAACTTAAATAAAATAGGAATTATAAAACTCGACGATTTTCCTCGGGCTGGTTTCGTTACGGTACTACAAAATTGTATTTCTTATAACTGGTAAAAAGTAATTGCAACCAAACTAACATTGCTTTTAATTTATTATATTAAAATACATTTTGTTTTCACAGTTAAATTAATAGATTTTTGTATAATTTAGTAACGGGAGTAATAGACGGTAGTGAAAAATAATAAAATACACCTAACAGAAATCGATAATTCATATTATACTTTTTTACTATAAAACTTCATGGCACTACTCTAGCCCGTAATAACTCCACGGAATTGATAACTCCACATGCTCTTCAAATTTCAGCGGCTATCAATGTATAGAAAAACGATACGTTTTATTTCAAGCATTGCTTGGATTGAAGCTTATAATCCAGCATCTATTTACCAACTGTTAGGTTTTTCACTATAGTATAAATTTGCTTTAATTCTCATCAAAATCATTACACCCGAAAAGCCTCGATACCTCTACAATGATCTGTCCTGCGCTACCCATATCCAAAGGATTCCAGCGACCCTCGTAAGATCTGTAATACTAATTTTATTAATTTCGATACCATATCAAATAATATGAAGGGACTAATATAATAGGCAGGACAAATAACTAGTTTGCAATTCTTTGGAATCCTTTCACTTCATACGATGTACCTACTGCTCGTGATTGGCCGGTGCGCAGTCATTTATGTAAAGTTAATGATGTTACGGGTGGATTTTTTTAATTACATGTATAGTACAGACTAAATAACGATTTTTGAATAAAAATAATTATTCAAGATGAAATGCGTGTAAAACTGCGGATACAGCTAGTATTTAAATAGGTATAAAATTGTCTACATTCATTGACTGCACACATTTAAGTAGTTGACCGTGACCGATATTAATAAGTTACTTATGAATAGTAGGCAAATGAATTGCTGTTTGCAGATAATATTCGACTCGGTGTAGTTAAGCCCATTTTATGTCAAGAGCAGACCTTCAACTTACCTAGATTAGTTTGTACAAGGGTACATAAGTCACGGGTCTGTTAGTTGGTTTGTTAGTCGTAAGAAATTGACAAGGATTTACTCAAATATGTGAAACAACGATCGTTCAACAGTCCTAAATATGAGAAGGACGAAGTTTAATTTGTTGTAGGATTAGTGTGATTAAAACAACCTGTCCGTGTTTTACAATTTGGATATCTAGATTCCATATTTAAATTAAAAGCGTTGTAGACTTATGTTACATATTCGCTACCCGCCAGCATGAAATGTTTGCTCCAAATACTGTTCTTCAAATGTTGTGATTGATAAATGAAGAAGAATTGAAATCTAATACTAAATGTGTGTTAACAATAAAACAATCGAGCAATCATCAACATCTAGGTTCCATATTTAAATTAAAAGCGTAGTATACTTATATTTCACATTTGTTACCCGTCAGCATCAAATGTTTGCTCTAAACACTGGTCTTCAAATATTGTGAATGATAAATGAAGAAAAATTGAAATCTAATAGATATATGTATGTATGTTAACAATGCAACAATCGACCAACCACCAATATCTCTTCTAGTTCACTTATATCTTTGTCGGTGTCCTTGCTGGCGAATGCAACGGCTGTGCTTTGTCCTAATAGTACTGATAAGCTTCGCCAATACATATAATTAGACAATTTCGTATGAGCTTTTCTTATATGGTTAGTGTGATAAGATCTGTTTGTAATGTTACTGGGTGACATTTTTACTAATTAATACACGGAAGCTATGAAATTTGAGTGACATATGTATTATTCTAGTGATTAATAAAGAGACTCATATTATCTGAACAGTGATATTTTAATTATTAATTGAGTCATATAATTTTGTAATAGGATTAGTAGTGAGAAAAATACAAACTTCCTGATTAAATTTTTAATATCTGAATATTGCAAAAATATAACGTATGCAACATTTAACATAAATAGTGAACGTAATAGGTATAATGAGCGCTTACTATCCATGAACTAAACTAATCAAACAAAGCCGGCCACGGCGGCGAATATCAGGATATCATCACCCCATCTCACCCCGTGGGGGGAGGTGATGTGGGGGAAAGGGTCAGCAACACTTGTTTCCTGACTCTTTTAAAGGCCGGCAACGCACCCGTGACTCCTCTGGTGTTGTGGGTGTACATGGGTGGCGGTGATCACTTATTATCAGGTGACCCGCTTACTCGTTTGTCGTCCTATGCAATAAAAAAAAGGTACCTTGTAATCTGAAACGTTCCTGAAACTGCTTATGTAGAAGACATGCAAGTGTTAAAATTAGTTGCAATTAACAGCATATACAACAATACTGTCGTAAATAGGCACTTATTATTTTAATTCTGCTGTGGGGTTCGGCGGCTGACATAGGTACTATTTTTGTATTGCAGAAAAGAGCAGTCAGAGCCATTTATGGTTTAGGCAGTCGCGATTCTTTGCGAAATTTGTTTAAAGAAATAAATATACTTACTGTGCCATCGGAATATATATATCAGAATATAATGTTTGTTAGAAAAAATATTCATAATTATAAAAAGAAAAGTGAACTGCATAATATAAATACTAGGAATAAAAACAAACTAGCCATGCCAGGCTTTAGAGTAAGCAAAACTAATAAATCATTTTTAGGAAATTGTATTAGATTTTATAACAAGCTTCCTACTCAAATTACTGATCTGCCTGACACAAGTTTTAAAACACATATTAAACGTATACTTATGGCTAGGGGTTATTACACCACTAAAGAGTACATCGATGACAAAGACGTCTGGCTCTCACTTCCTACCTGCACATTGCTCGCTGGAGATCTTGTAGCCATATAGACATGACTGATCTGCTGTGTTACGTGAACTATCTGTAAATGATTGCTATCATAACCTAATTTAAAATTATTGACTCTGTCTCAAAATGAATAATGTTATTGTTTCGAAGTTTTTCTTTTGTATACCTACCTAAATATAATCTAAAATAATAAGCATTCAGACAACCGATCGAGCATATATTGTGTTTGCCTACTAAATAATTACTCTAATTGGACCAAATCCCGTGTTCATGCCCGCTTGAGTATGTTTCGCCGGACCGTCTCAACTGGGTCGTATTGAAACCGGTAGTAGATGAACCCACTGAGTTTGTTTCGCTGGGTCTTCTCAGTTGGGGCGCATTGGATCCGGTGGTAGCATTAAAGCGCGACCGTCGTTATTAACACAAGGTCCGTCATAATAATAATACCTTTAATATAGACAGAACCATTGACAATATGTAGTAAAAATATTAGACTTAAACTAGATAATTAAACATAATCTCTTGACAATAACTTGATACGAGCTAGCTAAATATCATTTCTGTAATAAAATAAATTTTATAAATGTTTTCATACAAGATGTACCTAAATATCTATGTTACTAGAAATAATATCTAATGTATACAATTATATTACTACAAACATGTTCTGACTATTTACAAGCGCTTTTTTAAAGTGTACGTGAATAAAAACCTTTTTTATTTTTTTATTTTTTTTATTTAATGGCTACTTTTGTAATTAAGCCCTAAACAGGCTGTGTATTGTACGAGACTACACCAATTTCAACCTTATCACTTTCAAATAAGGCCCAGAAACGAAAAAAATATCATATTGCTGAATAAATATGTGGTCAAACCGTGCCTTAAATTGAAGATGTCTTTAGAGCGTAAATCATATTAAAGTCAAGTAATGATATCAAGTGTTACTTTGCGGAAATGCATATCATTCTACCAGAGGACGGGCAGCTTCTTTCTGAATACTATTATACTGCGATCACCAATCCGTCTGCCAAGCGTGTTGATTATGGCATATCACCCCAAGATGATTCTTTGAAAGGTTTTTGTTCAGCAGTGGGCTTCTTATAGCTGCTATGATGATGATGTTTAGATACATCAGCTGATCGTTATTCTTGTATAGGAGGTTAATAATTTGAGGGTTCCGTACCCCAAGGGTAAAACAGGACCCTATTACTGAGACTTCGCTGTCTGTCTGTCTATCCGTCTGTCACCAGACTGTATCTCATGAACCGTGATAGTTAGACAGTTGAAATTTTCACAGATGATGTAATTCTGTAACCGCTATAACTATAACAACAATAACTAAAAAACAAAATAAAATTAATATTTAAGGGGGCTCCCATACAACAAACGTTTTTATAGATAATGGTACGGAACCCTTAGTGCGCGAGTCCAACTCGCACTTGGCCGGTTTTATATATTTTACATGTTGATGTGCTACACGTTGTTCAGTTTTATAAACAAATTAAGCTCCTTTTGTTACGTCAACTACTTATGTTACACCTTTTATATCGGAAATTAAAGAAGAATGTGTCTTTAACTTCAATGGTACCGTTATTAAGCGTAGAAGAATAATGTAAGATCCTTATCTATGCACGTCTGTATGGGAGTAGGAGGCTTTCACTGCTTTACCGGATAATAAAGGCCAGCAGGGGCTACGGCTGTTGGGCAAATATGGCTACAATTGGTAACCCGTCCCATAGGGCACCCGCTCTGGGGTTCATACGTCGGCTCAGCTACTGATGTACGTTCTGTGCAACTGTCAGTCCACGTTGATACGCAAAGATGAAGGCGGTAATAATAAATTTTATTCAAGAAAAATGTGTACACAATTATATCCATTTTTATAAATAAATTATGACTATTTTTGTAATAAAACCTTAAACAGGCTGTGTACGATACAAGATCACATCAATTTCAACCTTATTACTTCCAAATAACATCCCAAACACAACAAACATTTATAAAATATGAATTAACTATAACCTGGTTAAGGGTTAAACCTTTGCCTTAGATATTCTAATAATAAGTGACCGATATGCTTACGTAAAATATTAGGGACCCACATTTATGTATTACCATAATTTCTTCTATATTACCTTCTTTATTATTATAATCAAAATCGTTTGTTTAGATCTCGAATCACATAAAAATCGTATTTAGATTTGAATATCGAAAACTGATTACCAACATTTTTTTTTTTTTTTATTTGGGCAGAAGTATCATATCAAGAATTTGTTCGTCGCATCATTGAATAGTAAACTATGGCTTAATATTATGTAGCAGAAGCGCAGGTAGGGTTTCACAACATTTAATCATTAAATATGGCATCCAGTTGGCTCTTGTCACAACTGGCGTTTGAGTTGTGGCGTGTCACAGTGATGGCAGAAAAGCAGACGGTATGACACTGTTGCTTCGGAATCTGTGTACGTCTTTAGTGTGGAGTACTACGTTATTCTTGCGCCATCCTAAGAAAATGTGCTAGAATGGAGACGCTAGCGAGACAACGTTCGAATTTTGGATGTTATTCTGTAAGCTTTCTAAATACTTTTCTCTGCCAAAAAATGTTGCGTAAGTTTCTGGCCACGTTGCACAATGGAAGCAATACGGATGCATTTATCGACCTCCAGGGTTAATTTATATGATTTTTACGGTGGATATTTAGCGGATCCAATGAGGGCTACCGCGTATCAATTTGCCGCTAGAGGCGCTAGCATCGCGGCAGGTCTACGAAACGTCAAAATACACTGTTTTTGTTCGGGTTACGCTTTTTATTAATAAAAACTGCGATTATAACTAAACATTTTGGTTTAAAACTAAATAAATTACAAAATGAGTAACAGCTCGATGACTGTAATAAATATTTAAAATCCTGTTAAAGTGTTTCATAAAAAAAATGCCGCAGTGTTGTGCGGGGACTGCACAACACTGCGGCATGCTATTTATGAAACACTTTAACAGGATTTTAAATATTTTTCGTAAAAACATTCGTCGCGTCCACAATAACAATGATTTTGATCAGATATAGTGGACCTTCCGCGACAGTGGCTGTGAGTGAAACTTTGTTGTGATCTATTTTATCTTATGTTAACTTCGCTTTAATGTTAAGTTTTTCTACTGTTTAGGGTTCAAACAAATTTTACCTTGTAAATATCAGCACCCCATCTCATCCCGTGGGGAGCGTAGAAGACGACCCGAGGGAATATCTACCAGAGGATGGACGGCAACTTCCTTCCGAGTACTATGACCATCTTACTACGATTGCCAACCAATCTGCCAAGCGTGGCGATTATGGCATATCCACCCCAAGATGATTCTTGGGGAAGGCTTTTGTCCAGCAGTGGACTTCTTAGAGCAGTAACGGTTATGATGATGATGATGATCTGAATTTTAGCCAGTATTTTAGGTTAACATCAAAGTTTAAAAAAGTTAATTTAGATTAACTTTTTTAAACTTTGATGTTAACCTAAAATACAAAGGATAATTTAATAAATTTGCTTTATTTCTTTTATATGTTCAGTTCGTTCCGTATCCGTAGACCAGAAGCACCGTATTAGTTTATGTCCAACAATATTAATTCAATATACAAGTTTAAAGTGCAAGTTTTCCTTCAATTGTGCTTAACAGTTGTTTATAACTTTACTATGTACCATGTGAGTAAATATAATCGTTATCCATAGTGACTTAAAACCGAAAAATACAATAATAGTGTAAAATCAGTTCGTTAAAATCATAAATTTGAAGTGATTACGTACTATCGTGTTAGAACGCGTAAGCGACGCAGTTTTCACGGCGCTTACGGCCTTTTGGCCGCGACCATCGCCGTGCACGTTGTGATCTACGACCGCAAAGCAACGCAGCGATTAAAATTTTATTGGCACACTAAACGCTCGCTTTAGAAGAAAAATTGCTTTAAAGCGCTCTATTGTAACAGTCATTGACTGTTACCAGCTGTTCGAATTTATTTGTATTTGATTTGAGTACCAACTGCTTCAATAATGTCAACAAAAGAATGCGCTGGGTGTAGGAACAGTTTTAAATGCAACGACGGTATACAGTGTTCAAACTGCAATCTGTGGTATGACCTTATATGCAGTAATTTGCCCGAGAAAAGGTTACGAACAATGAATATCGACCATAAGCGTTATTGGAAATGTCCTGGCTGCTTGAACAAATTACCAAAATCTGGTAATGCAAACACACCAATTAGACCAAATTACCAAGATAGTCTTGTGACAAATAAACAGGTGTCTCCATCTTCGGCTTCTAACGTTACTCAGCGAGCTAAGCAATCCCAAGCGAGGACAGACGCAGTCCCTAATAATTTGTTGTCGGAGATGACCACCCAATCTCTCAGGGAAATTATCAAACAAGAAATAGACCATGCCTTGGAAAAAGCTGTTAAAAATTTAGTCACAGATCCGATTGAGAAAATTAACGAGCTAATAACTGGCTTCCAGGTTTCACTGACTTTTTTCAACCAACAGTACGAACTGATGAAGGGCACTGTATCAAATTATTCAGAAAAGATTGCTAAATTGGAGAGAGAAAATGATGAGTTCCTTGCGAGGATTCGCACGCAACGCACGCGCGCGCGCATTTCGTCGCTTTACGCAGTGAATTATTAAATTATTAAAAATAGGTACTTGCTGTCCAACAAAGTATCCGTTCTGAAGTGAATATAACTTAAATATATAGAAATGTTATGTGATAGTGTTAGACATTTCAAATCGTGCTAAGCATACAAACCAAATAAAAAACCAAATGACAAGAGATATAGGTAGGTAAATAGAAGTGATAAGTGTTAAAAAATACAGGCTTAAATATTTATAAACTATAAATAATAAATAAATAATAAAATCTTGAGTAAATACTGAAATACAATCTAAAAATATATATACTTAAGTGATTAATCGTTATAAACCTTGGGAAAAAGCTTTACAAAGCTTTAAGTGAATAAAAGATACACGCAAAAATGACAAGACAATTATTAGTGTTAAATAATAAACAATAACAAAACAACTTATAACTTGTCAATACCTATTATAGTTCAAATCAAGTGAATCAGTGCAAACGGTCGGTGAATCACCAGTGCTCAAACTATTCAACCAATCAGGATCACTAATTAGTTTCGTTACCATATATGGTGACAAAATATGAACGATATCGGTGATAAATACCTACTAAGAGAAGTCCGACACATTAAGTTACGGTTTTCGAAGATAATCTAACGTATTTTGTAGCCTAGCGGTATAATTGTCTGCTTAACATTGACAAGTACAAGGTGGTAGAGGGTTCAAGACCCACGAAGCAACATTACTTTTTGTTTATTTATTTTTTATTTTTGTTGTTTTTAATTTTTATTCTTGAATAATACATACGAGTATGTGCTTCTACAACTACGTGTAACATAAAAAGAACATAATATTTTAACAAACAACATAGAAGATAAAATTCGTGTTCTAGCCTCTTACTCACTCCATTGGCTAGGATTGTTCCTCTGATAATTACCATGCCAACGACACGCAGAGCCTTTACGAAGACATTAGAGGAACAGTTGGAGAAGACATTACTCGAGTTAAAAACAACAAAAGATTACTCCATTAAACTTGAGAAATTACACGCAGAAAATGAAGAGGCTGCCAATGAAATATTAAAAAATAATGACAATTTAAGGCGCCAAGTATCTAGATTGCACTGCCAGATCGAAGAAGTCAAAAATGAACGAGATAAACTCCAGGATATAGTCTCCTCTTTTGATGAATGTAGGACTACGTATGAACAGGCTCTGAGTCACATTGCAGATCAGAAAATTATGCTTTTAGAGGCTGATAAAACGATAAAAAGTCTAGAACATCAAAAGGACTTAGAGAAAAGTAGGGTGACTCAAAATTCGTACAATGACCTTTTCAAGAACAGTAGACATCTGAAAGCGTCACCTCTTAAGTCTATGACAAGTAGTGTAATTTACAAACAATATGTTAAACTGGATAAAACGATTAAAAATATCAAACACACCTGTCGAATGTATAAAACTAACTACACAAAAAAACTATGCAAAGACCGCAGAGAATTATTAGCAGATTTAAAAATTTGTGACTATCAACTCTCCCAAATACAATTACAATACGATAAAGACACTCACTTATTACAGTCGATAATATCGGAATTGTCTAACAAGCTTACAGTAATGACTAATAAATATGAACTTACTAAATCGCAACTCAGTGAGTATATGCGTGCTACAAATATGCTCGAAGAACAGAGCCACGGAAAAAAAGAGAGTTCTGAGTCGGAGTCATCATTGAACAAATTGCAATCCACAAAACCTTCTGTGGTTGAATGTACTAATACTCTGTCAAAAAAGGGGGAAAAAACCCAGCTGGCGGTAAATGAAATATTCATCATTTCAGACAGATTATGACAAGGCGTTAGTAAAATTATTAATAATTACTCCCACAAATCAATATTAAATGTGTGCTTACCCGATGCAAGCTACGATACAGTTCTTAAGAAAGCTCTAAGTATCAGTGAAAATGCTGAGGCAACTAATGTGATTGTTCTATTTGGTGACAGCTTATCTGTTAGCAAATATTACATTAAACGGAACTTTGAGTTAATGCTTAGTATGAACTCTAAGACAAATTGTAAATATATTTTATGTGCTTTACCTTATATAAGTAACTTGAGTGTAGAACAAAACTTGCATATCTACAACTTAAATTTATTAATGTATAACTTGACATATCACCATTGTAATTCTATATCATTTTTTGACATTAACAGTTTCATTGACAGTTATAAATTGACAAAAGATACCATGTATCTTCCATATTTTTATAAATTAGAAATAGCTAAATTGTCGGCTGCTAAGTTATACAATGATTCAGATACATGTAATATACCTAGGAAAACTGACAATAGTATTTGTTTATTATCGGGTTTAGATACATGTAGTAAAATTAAGTCCTGTGACGAAGTTGGTGCATTTACTAACAATCGTATTAATATATCTAGTACGTTAAACTAAGAACTGTGACAAAGGGCAGGCACAATTATTTAAATATTGTACATCAAAACATACAGGGCTTGTCCGGCAAAGATTTAGAAATAAGTTTATTTTTAGAAAAATATAGTATCCATATATTTTGTATAACTGAGCATTGGCTAAAGCCTCACGAGTTAATGTTGTATGACAATGAACATTTTAGTGTGGGTAGTGCGTTTACCAGAAGGAGTGCTATTCGTGGTGGCTCACTCATAAGTGTGTCTAGCAAAATAAAGTATAAAAATCGATCCGACATTGTCAGCCTTTCTGTTGAACGCACTGTCGAGCTGTCTTGTATAGAACTCGAGCAATTTTTGGTGATTTGTATTTATCGACCGCCTCTTAGCAATTTTGATTTGTTTTGTACTACAATGGAAGATGTCCTAGCCAAAATAAATAATACATCTAAGAGCATTATTGTTTGTGGGGATTTCAACATTAATATTTTGGAAAGCTCCCCAAGTACTTCAAAATTTTTAAGTCTTTTTAAATCGTTCAATTTAATAAACATTTTCTCAGAACCAACTAGAATTACTGAACACTCTGCTACTTGTATAGATAACATCTTTTGTAACTGTGATGCAGCCAGTAGTATTATCTTAAATGACCTTACGTCTGATCATTGTGGGCAGCTAGCGTGCTTTGAGAACTCTGAAAGTGGGCAACCCAGAAAAATTACAAGTAGACCTTTAACTGACAGTCGTATAGAACGTTTTAAAAATAACATAGAAATTAAAATGGATTCCTATTTATTTACATCTACGAATCCAAACCATATGTATGGAGCCCTTTTTGACATAATAAATAAAGAATATCAGAATACGTTTAAAACAAAAATTAGTAATCGTAAAATAAATTGCAAATTTAATGAATGGGCTACACCGGGCATATACAAAAGTAGAAATACGCTGTACGAACTATATGGTATTAAAAAATATAACTTGGACCCTATGTTTGTTAACTATGTTAGAAACTACTCTAAACTATTTAAAAAAGTATGTGTGATGGCAAAAGCCATTTTTATTAGGAATAAGATTAAAAAGTCCGATAACAAAATAAAAACAACCTGGAATATAATAAATAGAGAAACAGGAAGAGCCACTAAACGTGAGAATGGATATAAAATACTAAAAGACAATACGTTAATTACGAAAGACCGGTATATAGCCGAAATATTTAATAATTTTTTTCCGAAATACCATTAGCCACGACTAGCTCTTTAAAGTCATCTTTAGCTGATTCAAAACGTTTCCTTCTTAATAGCGTGCCGGAATGTAAGGTTACGTTTGAATTTGAACACATCACACCGATAGATATTATAAACACTGTTAAATCTATAAGTGCAAAGACTACTGGAGATTTTTGGGGAATTTCTATGAAAGTGTTAAAGAGTGTTATAGGTATTTTGGCTCCGTTCCTTGCAATTATCTTTAACTCGAGCATTGATACAGGTTCATTCCCGGACCTTATGAAATTAAGTAAGATCATTCCTTTATTCAAGTCGGGCAGTAAAAACGAACTCAGTAATTATAGACCTATTTCAATTTTGCCCGTATTTAGCAAAATATTTGAAAGAATTATACTTAAACAATTGATGAAACACTTTCATTTGAATAATTTGCTACACTGTGATCAGTACGGTTTTACTAAAGGTCGATCAACTACAGATGCTGGAGTCGCCTTAATGAAACACATTTACAGTGCTTGGGAGTCATCACAGAATGCCATTGGGGTGTTTTGCGACCTCTCCAAGGCGTTTGATTGCGTTCACCATGACACTTTGTTGGGTAAACTCCATCATTATGGCGTGCGTAATATTGCAATTGAAGTTCTTTCCTCTTATTTGGATCAACGAACTCAATGTGTAGACATCAATGGGAAAAAGTCATCAGCTCTACCTGTGCACATGGGCGTCCCACAAGGTTCTATTCTTGGGCCATTTTTATTTCTCATTTACATTAATGATCTACCATACTATATACAAGATAAATGTAACGTTGTATTATTTGCAGATGACACGTCACTGATTTTTAAAGTCAAACGAAATTTAAACCATTATGATCTAATTAATTCTACCTTGACTCTAACAAATGACTGGTTTACAGCTAATAACCTTGTATTAAACGCTAATAAAACGAAATGCATTCAGTTGCCATGCATCATGCCTAATGTTAACAGTGTAGTACCAAAAGTGAGTATTAATGGTGATTTCTTAGATATGGTTAAATCGACAATTTTTCTGGGTTTTACGATTGATAACAAGTTGCAATGGGGTGATCATATTTCCTGTCTTGCGAACAAACTCAGCTCGGCCGCTTACGCAATCAGAAAAGTAAGACAATTTACTGATGTCGATACTGCTAGACTTATTTATTATAGTTATTTTCACAGCCTCATGTCCTACGGAATTATATTATGGGGCAGGGCTGCAGACATTGAAACCATTTTTATCTTACAGAAGAGAGCCATCCGTGCCATATATCAACTTAGTGCTAGGGTTTCACTTAAAGAGTTCTTCAAGGACATAGATATACTGACTGTGGCATCACAGTATATTTACGCAAATCTAATATATGTACGTCAGAACTTACATCTATTTGAAAAAAGAAGTGACGTTCATAATCTAAACACTAGAAACAAACATAAGTTGTGTTCTCAATACCATCGTCTTCATAAAGTACATCGATCTTTTGTTGGGCTAGGCCCTCAATTTTATAATAAAATACCAACGCATGTAATTCAAATGCCTCTAAAAAAAATTAAGTTGGAGTTAAAAACTGTTTATTGAAAAAAGCATATTATACAATCAAAGAATGTATTGACGACAAAACCCCTTGGTAGCTTAGTTAGAGCTTGCAATGGACAGATAAATTACATTTAGAAATATTTTTAATTTATAAAATTACTTTTATAGTTATTATATTTTTGTATTTATATAACCCATTTCTATTGTTATCTTGACATGTTTGTAATTAAATTTGACGTGTAATTTCATTTTTAATTTCATTTGACATGTTTGTAATTTAATTTGGTATGTAGTTTAATTATATTGTATTTTTTTTCTATTGACGTGCATAAGTGTATGTAATGTACCTAAGTGCAATAAATATTTTTGACTTTGACTTTGACTTTGATCTGTTATAAAGCTCTATGAAAGATATCACACAACGCATAAATGTCTTAGATCAACACGCCCGAAGCAGCAATGCTGAAGTGAAATGTGTTCCAGAATTCCTAAAAGAAAATGTAGTCCAAACTATTCATCAGCTAAGTAAAGCGATTAACTGTGATATAAAAGACTCAGACATATTACAGTGCACGAGGATAGCAAAAAAAGATCCTAATAGCAAAAGGCCCAGATCTATCGTGGTTCAATTTCGTAGCCCTCGGACGCGAGATACTTTCCTTGCTGCCGCCATCAAGTTCAACAAAACCCACGCTAATAACAAATTAAACACTGGCCACCTAGGAATAGGTGGTGACATACATACTCCTATCTATGTATTGGAACACCTTTCTCCCGACAATAAAGCAATACATGCAGCCGCACGCATCCGGGCTAAGCAGCTTAATTACAAATTTGTTTGGGTTCGCGATGGAAAAGTGCTGATGAAAAAGGAAGAAAAATCTGGTACGGTTGTAATTAACACCCTTGAAAAATTAAATAAGCTTACATAGTTTATGTTAAAATAGATTATTAATTTTAGTTAATATTTCTTTTAATTTTAATGCATGTTACATGTCTGTTAAGATAAAATTCAGTCCAATTAAATGTTATTATCAAAATACGAGAGGTCTTAACACTAAGCTAACTGAAGTACGGCAATGCTTGAATGAAAATGAGTACGATGTCTATATTTTCACTGAAACGTGGCTCAATAGAAATGTTTTTGATTCAGAAATATTTAATAGTAACTACGTTGTATACAGGAGAGATCGGGAGACCTCGAGCTTATCTAAACACAAAAAAACAGGCGGTGGTGTACTTATAGCGGTTACTAATAAATTCCAGTCCCAACGCATGTATAATTGGGAAAGTGACTGTGAGGACATATGGGTATCAATTGATACGCAGTCTTCTAGCAGTTGCAGGACGCTTAATATATGTTGTGTTTATCTACCCCCTCCAGTGCGTAACACAACTTTGGAATACTTCTTGGAGAATTGCAGCATGGTGATGAACATAAACAGTGATAGTCATACAGTGGTCGTGGGCGATTTTAACATTAGTACCATAGATTGGGTGCAATGTGAATCCGGTACAGCACAGATCATAGGTCCTGTATCAACTAATAACTGCCTCAAAGGCCTTTTACAAGACTTTATGGATTTAAATAATATTAAACAGTACAATAAGGTTAAAAACATACAAGATGAAGTACTCGATCTTGTATTATCCGACGTGGAATCAGTAATGGTTAAGAACTGTACCAATCCTATTAGAGAAATTGATAAATATCACCCACCGTTAATATTTATACCATCTATCACTGTAAAACAAAAATGGCTATCTAACATAACGAAAAGATTTAACTATTTTAAAGCAGACTATAGAAATATAATTAAAGAACTAGATACTATTGAATGGGATGATATATTTAGTTCAGTCAACGATGTCAACATTATGACAGATAGGTTTTACGCTGAACTACGCGTTATAATTAGAAAGCATGTACCCACAAAGGAAAATATCTGCCATGGTATTCTCCTCAACTTATAAAACTACTAAAACATAAATTTAAACTTCATGTGAAAATAAAGAAATATAATAATCCTCTAGATATTATCGAATTTAATTACCTTAGAAAGGACTGCAATATGCTAGCAAAATCATGTTATAATAAATACATAACAAAAATTGAAAATGAAATAAAAAAAAACCCTAAACTCTTTTGGAAACATATAAAAAACTTACGGAAATCCGAATCATCCTATCCATCACACATGAATCTAAACGACGAAAAGGCTAGCACCACTAAAGATATATGCAATCTATTTGCGAAGCAATTTTCGTCAGTTTACGATCAGCCTTCAAACAATAACAACGGTTTCTCTGACAAGCATAATACTATCCTGCCAGAAATTGGCAATATAACAATTTCATCGAATTCCATACATAAGAGACTTGCCAAATTAAACCTATACAAAGCTGCTGGACCAGACAATATACCTCCTATATTCTTGTCACGTTGTGCACGACAGCTTTGCATACCTCTTGCACATATATTTAATAAATCCATAAGTACAGGCGTTTTCCCTGAAAAATGGTAGCAAGCGAAAATTGTGCCAATATTTAAAAAAGGTAAGCGAGATATAGTCGCTAACTATCGTCCTATTTCAATATTAGCCACATTGTCTAAGGTGTTCGAATCACTTGTGTACCCTTTCTTATATGACCACGTAAAAAGCTACCTATCGAAGAACCAACATGGTTTTATGACAAAAAAATCAACGAACACCAACCTCGTTACCTACGTCAGTAACTTGACTAGTTTTGTGGACCAGGGTCATCAGGTGGATGCTATCTACACCGATTTTTCGAAGGCATTTGACAAGGTTGATCACTTTATTTTAGCGAAAAAGTTACATCAAATGGGCATCACTAACGTAGCTTTGCGCTGGTGCAGTTCCTACTTGAAAGAAAGGCAATCCGTAGTTGTGGTTGATGGAGACAAATCGGAACCCTTCCTTAATACTTCTGGAGTTCCACAGGGTTTTAACTTAGGACCATTATTCTTTAATATATTTATAAACGATTTATCTGATGTAATTAATTATTCTACACCCTACCTGTTTGCTGATGACCTAAAACTGACACTCGCAATTAAGTGTGACAATGATATGCAACTTTTACAGGCCGATATAGATACATTAAATCAGTGGTGCAAGGAAAACAAAATGTTTTTAAATCATGATAAGTGTCACCATATCAAATTCACCAGAAAACGCAATAAGTTTCATTCTTCGTACAATATTGAAGGCAAACCCTTAACTGAAGTTGAAGTTATACGAGACTTGGGGGTGCAAATAGATAGCGCCTTGCGTTTTACCAACCAATTTGACTCAATGATCAGTGCCGCATATATGTCACTCGGATTCGTACTGCGCTCTTCTAAAGAATTCAAAAACCCACATACAACATTGCTATTATACTCCAGTTACGTTAGAAGTAAACTCGAGTACTGTGGCACGGTATGGAATCCTTCGTATCTGATCCATGTTGCGAGAATCGAGCGAGTTCAAAAAGTGCACCACCTAGCGTTTCGGGCTAACGTAGCAAGATCTAAACGGTCTTATGAAGAACGGCTTAATCATTTCAATATCACCTCTCTCCAATCTCGTCGGTTAATGGCAGATATGATATTCTTATACAAGCTGCTTAACAATGGATAGACTGTCCAGATGTACTGCAGATAATCTGTATTAATGTGCCCAGCCGCCTTCCGCGTCATCCTCGCTCTTTACTAAGAGCCCCCCGATGTCGAACCAATCTAGGCAAACACTCTCCTGTTGTCAGAATATCTGACGAATATAACGAAATTTCAACCACCTCAGAAAATATAGACATTCTCAATAATTCACTTAGCAAGTTTAAAAGCCTCCTAAGAGCTCACCTAAGTTAAGACTATTGCAACATTGCACTGCTTTATTTTTATTATTTTTATTTATATAATTGTTTATATTCTGTGCACTAATTTAATTTATTGTTTGTAATTTTATACTATTAGTTTGCATTTGTTTCCTTAAATTTTAAGTAATTTTAATTTTAGTTTGTAAATTAAATTAACTTGTTTTTCTGTACACCTACTCTTCGCATGCTGTGATTTCTTGTAAGTAAAGATGCACAAGATCTTTTTACCGTGGCAATGTAATTTGTAGTAATTTGTATGCATAGTGTAATCTTTGTTGGAAATCCTAATAAAAAAAAAAAAAAAATGGAATTTTTAAGATAAAATTTCACTGCATCGCGACTTTTCATTCCACTAGTTGTACCAGACCTATTTTATATTTTACCGGACTGTAAAAGCTCGCGAGGCCTCAAGCTGTCATGTGTTTGTAGTCTAAATCACTAGATTTAGACTACAAACACTTTTGAGGTTCAAGCCTCGACTATGGCGGCTAATGATGTGGACATGCAAGAGTTTTTAGGGACGTTTTGTGTACTTTAATTGTACATGAAGACACGAGCTACTCGTCCGATTGAAGAGTAGAGGGAATGTTAATTAGTCTGTGTATTATACTGTGTATAAATAACGAAAATTTATATGTTTTTATGTTACGAATTTTGTTTCTGTTGTTTTTAATGCTTGGAATGGTCTCATAAATTTTGTTTAAATCGTTTGTTGTAACTAGACGTTGCGACCAGTTCTATGTTTTTTGAATCAGATTTTGAATATGAATGAGTAGATAACCATATTTTGCCTACGTGAGAAAATAAGAATCTTACTCAAGAACCGTCCTCCATTGACAGCTGTTGTCTCATATATGGACATGTTGCCTGTCGTTTTGTTTCTCACCAACCTTTGGCCAGGTTCTTCAAACTTTAACCCTAAGTGAAAACGTGTGGCTAACCTAAACATTTGATTTGATTTTTAATCTTATTTATTCATAATTTTCATTCGGTTTTTATAATCAATTGGTTCTTTTTATTTGGATAGGAATTGATAAAACATAGGTACTCGACCCGAGAGGTCGCAACTTGTTAACGAACTGTTTTTTTCTACTATCCGCTATTATTTTTTGTATCTAGATACTACCGCACAGCAGAATAGTTAGTGTCTTTTAGCTGTAGGCGTATCCACTGGTAAGTAAAATTATTCCATATTTTTTTTAATTTTAAGGACTATCTGGCGGTTAATACATTCAGTTTTAAGTACTACGCTTCAAAAGTATAGGAAACTATCATAGAACTAGCCCTGCATGGTGAATGTGTAATTAAACCATGTTATGGTCCTTCAAAGCTGGATGTTGATAACCTATATTTCGGATCAATATGTGCGCCACGATATAATATAAATATAGGAGAACTCCTTTGGTTCATTCAACTCTTGTTTTGTATTTTATACTACAATCATTTATCCGTAAATAACCTAATTTTATTGTAATCCTGCGTCACGTTTCGTTATCTCTGAACGACACATACAACCATTTTTAAATATTAGTAATAGTTGTCTACTACTATATACTATACTATATAACACTCGATAACAATTAAAATGTCTGCAATTCAACAAAATTTAAAAATATTATAAAGTCAAACGCACGTATATTTCGAACGCATGCAACAAATTAATGGTAATTCTCGTAATTTCACGATTTCAACGATCAAGACGCGTTAGACAGTAGTCTGTTCAGTCGACTCTATCGATGAAATTCCTAGCAGTTTTAAATGTGTGCATTACAGATCTATATGCGCTTTCCTTATGAATAATTAAGGAATTAAATAAATGGTTTGCATTCGAAGATTCGTACTGTCGCGTCAAACGTAAACTTTCGCAGGTAGAACCTAGACCGAGCTAGAGTACGATTAAACACAATATTAACAAATATGACTCATCTCCTACTGTGAAGTTAGCTAGCATTGAAATTCCCGAGTGTAATACTTAGGGTCAGCGCAAACAGAGAGGAGCGTAGTGGAGAGGATTCTATTAAGGCACTACAAAATGAAATTTAAAATAATTTAAATAAAGTGCATATACTTGCAAATACTTGAACTTGCCAATAAATTCTCGTGCGTCCTCGAAGAGCATTTTTGTCCGGTTCAAGCATATATGCACTTTATTTAAACAATTTAAAGTTGATTTTGTAGTGCCTTAATAGAAGGCTCCTCTCTGTTTGCGCTGACCCTAAGTATTACACTCGGGAATTTCAATAAAGATTAGGTGCTATTTTATGCTACATTTCAAAATGCTGTATATTCCAATATGTTTTTAAATGACACAGAGCGTAGTACTGTTTACCGAGTAAACTTTCGGGTAAGGCTTAATCCGTTTATTCCGGATTTATACCTTGTGCCGGCAATTACCAAGTAATTTATAAAGCCTTAATTGATAAGTATGAAGACAAGCGAAATTTAGCCGCTCGTTATTTACAACAGATGTTTTCTCTGAAACCAGTTATTTTCGCCTCCGCAAATGAGCTACTATTATTATATTTTTAAATGACATCGCCCACACTAGGGAAATGAATCCTTGTATCTCGGGTTACTTTACCAACATATAATTGACGGACACAAAAAACATCCAGACTCAGAACAACTATTTATGGGTCACACAAATAGATGTCCTGCGCGGGAATCGAACCCAGGACACGAAGTAGCGAGGCGGCTGTCTTAACTTCTGCGTCACACATGCAGTCAAGTTAGAAGTTCTCATTGATAAGTTTCAAACTTTCACTTATGACAATCCCATCTTTAAGAAAGCTCTACCTCTCTCTTCGCAGGCGACACTATATTATATTACTCCGTCAAATGTATGGATGCTATCCAAAATATGTCCTGACTTCCTGCAATGAGTGAATTAGATGGTTCAGGAAGTGGATGCAGTCTTTTACCGAAAATTAAACTTCGGCGAGCATCACTCCTAACTTAGCATTTATTAAGAGACACATCCTTGATATCTGTTTCAAATTTTTTAATCACGTTGTTAGAGAGTTACGGAGTGTCACATTTTATAATGATTTTAAATGCTCATATCTTGCTAAATATATATACATCTCAATGAAAAATATTATTTCAATCTGATTGTACACACCACAAATTATGGGGTACACGAGAACAAAAGAACTTCCTCACTTTGTTTACCCAAATTATTTTTTATAACTTTTATCTTAAGATTTTTTTGGCCTGAGTAATATGTATCTCCATACCAAAATTAGAGTTTTATGGAATAGGATTAGTTTTTTATTCATTCCCAATATTAAGGAGGGATTCTACAACTATAGAAGAAATGTTCTGAAATTAGTTGCATTATCTTTTAAAAAACGTGCGTTAATCTTTACCATATCTCTATGGTAGCTATAAATACCGTATAGTATAATATAGGTCTGTACTTTATTCTTATTTGTAACATGTATAAGAAAAACTCATTTTCATTTATTTAAACCTATTTTCCTTCCTTGTAGTCGCCTTTGTCCAGCAGTGGACATCTTATGTATTTTAATAATAATTGAATTTTCCACCTCTTTTGAAATTGCCTTTCATGCATCTTTGCGTTAATTGTCACAAATCCCATAAAACCCGGTGAATACAGCAGCAACAGCAGTCGAAACACCATCCTGGCCGTCATAGTAAACCTGCTAGATTATGCCTACGGGAGTCGCTAGACCAGTCCACATTGCTACATTAATACCGAAGATTTAAATGAATTGATTTCGATTTTTTTTTTGGCTGAAATAATTGTACTGGCAAAATGGATCTAAGCAAAATATTAATAATAATAGGAATAGGTACTGGCTGTTTTGAGGTACGCAAATAGGCTTGAATTTTTGTCGCTCATTAAATGTATCATAACAATCTTAAAAATCTATTTCGAGCGTAGAGACTGATAACCTTAAACCCTGATTTGAATTTGGTGGAATAGAATGGGTACCTTGGTTCTTTTTAGTTCCTTATCTGTCAAAACGCGAAGGTCAAAGTTGACTGGCGCTAGCAAATAATACATTTAAGAGGCTGACAAGAGCCTTATGTCTTGCCAAGAACTGATCAAATAAAACGGAATTGAAATGAAATTGATTGAAATCATTAATTGCGGCTATCATATTAATAATAATAATATCCTGGGACATTATTCACACACGGCCAACTGATCCCAAACGAAGCAGAGCTTGTACTATGGAAACCAGCTAACTGATATACTACATTACTATTTTTTTTGTAAATATATACTTATATAGATAATTTACACCCCGACATGTTCATGCACACAAATATCTGTCCGGGGTGGGAGTCGAACCCACGACCTGCGGCGTGAAAGGCAGCGTATCTACCAACGACGCCAACAGGGCCGTCAAATATTCTAAACATTATGACAAATCTGAAACGATAAAGTTTTCACAAAACTGTACTACACCATCATCATCATCAGCCTGGTATCGTCAACTGTTGGACACAGGCCTCCCCAAAGGTTCCTATAATGTTGCCATTTGCAGGGTTTGCCTTAGTCACTGCGCTTGGCATGCGAGTAGGTGACCGCAGTTAGGTGTTAGCTACTACACGGGTGACGGTGCTGCCCGACTACCTGATGTATCCCTTAGAGCTGGTTCACATTAGGCCGGACCGACAGTTTTACCGGCCCGACAAACGTGTCGGATCCGTGCCATGAGCGGGGTAAGGGCTGGTGGGAGGGTGGCAGGCAGGTGTCGCCACCGCTTCACGCCGACAAATATGAACGGCGCCATACTTGCTAGTACGCCAATATTATGTCCGATCCGACAGAAATCGTGGCTGGACGTACGGTAAAAGTGTCGGCTCCGACAGTTTGGTCGGGTCCGCCCTAATGTGAACGGCGCTATTGACATACATACGCCAATATGGATCCGACACGTTTTTCGGGCCGGTAAAACTGTCGGTCCGACCTAATGTGAACCATCTCTTAGTCGCCTTTTACGACACCCACGCGATGGTATGGGGTGGCCTTGTTATTCTTTCTAGGCCGGAACCTACACATTTTCAATCAAGTGTCAATTTTTAATAGGTTACGGCGTTTTTTTCTGTCGAGGAGAATATGTAAATCATGTATGTAATGCACTGACTGAGTGAGTTTCTATGAAATATAGTCAAAGGCAAACGGCAAGAATGTATGGGACTTTTGTACCGCTAGTAAAATATCGTGTTACGGGATATTTTATGTTTTAACTGGTGGTTAATGTGATAGAAAAGGCATTTTTAATTTCTTAGATTTTTAGAACTTGGGATAGAAAAGTTATAGCCCGTTTTATTTTAAGGTTATGTTTGGTTATCTGTGGGTCAACCCCATGACAGTAATATATGATATGATAAGTAATAAAGATACTGTAAATATCAAAGTGTGTCTACTGATGTGGCAATGAAATGCTAGTGTTAACTAGTGTACCAATGAAGATTGTTACATATTATATTTACATAAACATTGTTATGGTGATAAAGTAAATGTTGTAGCTCTTTTTATAGTCTTTTACATGGATTTATTCCGAACTTGCTCCGAAAACCCTAACCGGGTCGCGAGTTAGGTTACGAAGATGCAAAAAACTATTATTTTTTGAGATAATGAAAAGTTCTTTATTTCCATTAATTACATGGTTCATAACCCAGTGTACATTGTGGGAGGTTGCGAGGGGTTATATATGAGGTTTAGAGTGGAGGTAAATAAAACAATAGATTCTTTGTTTTTTGTAACTACAATAATTTTATTGATATTATAATTAATGTATACTTAGTATTACTTCATCGTTGACTGCCTTGCTGGTCTAGCGGTAGCGTGTTCAACCGCAGAAAATGAGGTCCTGGGTTCAAATCCCGGGTCGGACCAAAAAGTGATTTTGGGATTTTTCCGTAAAAAGAAAATTCTCAGAATCAGCCCGAAGTCTGGAAGTTGGAGGTAATACACCCCCGTGCCTCGGAGAGCACGTAAAGCCGTCGGTCCTGTACCTGACCTCTTTCACTTTCTGAACTCACGTAATATCTGCAAGATAATTTGCTAAATTGATGACATGTATCAAAACAACAGCAATAAATACCTGACAGATTGTCTTTGCCTGTCAATAAATAATTGCCATGAACAAAAAACATATTGACGACGAAAATCGTTCCTATTCAAAATCATTAATTATTTCGATATATTGCAACTACTGTGCTTACTTAGGTATAATAAATAAGTCTATAATTAAATGATTTATATGTAATGTTGTTCCCATTTATAAATAATTAATTATAATTTCGACATTTATATTATTTTAAGCATGGCAATTTCTGTAAACGTAACTGCGTTTAGTTTACGATTTTATTACGTTTATTTATTGAAAATAATTGAAATATTCTTTTTGATTTAATTAATTAATCCCAAGTTCTAAAAATATTATACTTACATTAAAATCAATACCTTAGTTGTCTTAAATAGTGGTACAAATTATATAGCTGAACAACAAAGGAAGTATGCGATACGGATTCTGCCATTTTCTTTTAAAATATATGAAGTCGGGTGTTGTATGAAAACCCAATTTAGGTATTTTGTTTGTCAACCCGATCAATAACATACTATTTTAGTGAGCAAAGTCGACGGTCAAAGTGAGTTTATTTATTTATTTAGTGAAAGGTTTTCGAGCCGGACATGTGTCAATGTCTTTATTGGGTGTTACTAAGTGTGCTTTAGGTATTTAAAAATAATCTAGCTCAATGCACTTGTCACCTAGATACTAGGTATAATCATAAAGCTTTAGCAAATTACAAGCTTTTTGATACCATATATGACCTGACTCTTAAATTTTGATTAATCTAGCTATCGACTACAATCAAGCCACACCAGATCGGTCTACTTATTTCGTAAAGTAAGTTTGCGGTACATATTTTTTGAACTGATGATTTGACTGAGATGTCTTGGGTTCGATCCCCATACAGTACAATTTTTTATGTGATGAGCTTGATTATTTGTTCTGTGTCTAGGTGTAATTTATCTATAATGCTACAACCGGGACCCACATCATAACGTGGCTTCTAAAGCACGAAAACGGATAAAAAAACCAGCCAAGTGCGAGTTGGACTCGCCCATGAAGGGTTTGGTAGCAGCAAGTATTTCAGTTGATTAAATGAAAGGTTAATTGCGGTTTACGATTTGTGACGTGTTAAAAAAAATATTCGGTGGAAGTTTACATGGTAATTTACATCATATATATATATTTTTTTTGTTATATCATTCTCTTATTTTAGAAGTTACAGGGATACTCATTATACCACTTGGGAAAGGTATCTCGCGCAAACTATTCAGTTTAGAAAAAATAATATTAGAAACCTCAATATCATTTTTGAAGACCTATCCATAAATACCCCATATGTATGGGTACGATGAAAAAAAAAGGATGGGGAACACCCAACATTATTGTTCATTTTTATTTTTGTGTGAAAACCTTAATGTGGTTTACAGAATAAATCTATTTACCAAGTTTCAACAATACAGCTCTTATAGTTTCGGAAAAAAGTGGCTGTGACATACGGACGGACAGACAGACAGACATGACGAATCTATAAGGGTTCCGTTTTTTGTCATTTGGCTACGGAACCCTAATAAAACCACTTTTATGGTCACATAAAATCTCTGTGCCTCATGCATGGTTGATGAGGGTACTCGAGTTGTTTCAAATAAATGCAAGTCTACGTGCCTTCCTCATATACTTGACACCTATGTTAGAGAAATGAGTAAATGAGTAAATAATGGAGAACATTCCTGTCCAGGATCTCAACCGATACTTGGTAGCCTGGAACCAATTAGGGTATAGCGAGGAATATTCCCGGGGATAGTTTGAGTTCACTCTGGTTCTGCTTAACCCTAAATCCAACATATTGCTGATTTCTCCAGCGATCGATCATGGTTTACTTAAACTTTAAGAAAAGAAGAAAAGAAAAGAAAATACATTTATTCAGTAAACGAGCACAGACAATCATAATAATATATATAAATAGGTACACATACAGAAGTCCTTATTGGTTATCTGTGCGAGTCCGAATTGGTCCCACCTCAGCACTAGCTGCAACATTAACTGTTGCAGCGCTGGTTTTATGATTAAATTAAATTAAATTAAATATCTGGGGACAATGTCACACAGATCATCCTAGCCCCAAACTAAGCAAAGCTTGTAATATGGGTACCAGGCGACGATAAACATACTTATATGGATAGATAAATACTTATCCGGTTGAAGCCCAAATGTGACTAATGTCCCTTTTTGCTGTCAACAGTAGAAGCCCGAACGTCTGTTTTGTCCCTTTTTTTGTTGCAGTTAGATATTCGTTGAAACAAACATTATTATCTTTTTCTCTTTCAAACACACCTTTTTCTAATATTTTTATCTCATTCTACATGAATTGGCCTTGTTAAAAACTTTTATCAAGCTGTACACGGGAACGCGAAGTATAACAAAAAAAAAGTTAAAGTTCAGTGTTTGTTTACGATAGTCAGCGTCGCGTATGCCCGCCGTATACTTCGTTTGAATACGTGTTTTAATTACTTTAATACGTTTATTTGGTAAGTTTGTGTGTTTTTTCATTTAAATATTTAATAAAGTGCTATTGTGAAAAAGGATTGCAGTGTAAAGTGTTTACTTTTTTTATTATTGGTAAGTTTTTCAATACATGTCTAGTGCTACTGACCATCTCATAAATGTAATTGCTTACCGTGTTCACAATTCTGTGTAAAACGTCATGATTAATATTTATTTGGAAAGAGTAACTATTGTTCGACATAAAATTAAATAAATAACATCATTTGAGTTAACATCATGAGAAGATTAAACATAACAAAACTTGCCGGCCCATACGTAATAAAACAAAATGGCTGCGACCGCCCGATGTACAAATAAGGCTTGATTTACATGGGTGGTGTTTTGTACAGATCAAATCGGTCACGTGACCTCTGAAATCTGAAAGGTTGATCTTTACAATAAATATTTTAAATAACTTTTGTTATGATTTGCCAATTATTTTTATTACTTTTTACCGATTTAAAACTTTTACCAAGGTTAGTTTTTGGATGGGTGACCGTTTAATAGTGTTTGATCATCAGTGTTTCGATGCTTCGTACGAAAGAGACTACGCAAATGTTGGTCCTGATTAGCCCTGTTAAACTTGATTCGAGTACCAGTGTATATAACCAGTTCATTATCAGACCCTGATGTGATGACCACGTGTGTGGATTCAGACTATCAATAATAAAATAAGTTTTCATTACAGTTTTAGTTTAAATTTTCATAATTTTAACAAAAACATTTAATAAAAAAAAAAAAAACGATTTTTTCATACATGTGTACCCAGCTTTATACACGGTTTTTGAGAGTAGTTTACTGAATACATACACTTGCGATTTTAATTTTACTTGCAATATTTTTAAACAGGGATCAAATAGTAAGTGTGATATATCGTTGAAAAGGTATTTTTTTGACGTAAATAGTTATTTATATACTATTCTATGTATCTAAATTTTGCTGAACAAATTTTTTTGAGAAACATACCGTGTGGTTTTTTGAAAACGCTACACCTTTCAATCACTTTCATATTTTAGTGGGAATATTTAACTTAGAGCCACGATTTTTTTAAATAAATTCCAATATGAATCTAGGTTTTAATTAGTAATTATATTTTTGGTCTGTCTAAAAGCGTTTATTATTAATTAAGTATTTAAGTTTGGGTGAAAAAAATACTTCCTGTATGAAATCTGTGCAAACTTTGTAAGCCTCTAAATAAATATTTTTCTACTATTAAGTAAAAGTATTATTTTTATTTCCATTTAATAATACCTTTAGAATAATTTCAATAGCCTAGTAATCGAATGATTGCTCTATTTAACAAAATAAATATTTTTTAAGTCGCAAATGATGATTTTTTACGTATTACTTACATTCACAGTCAAGTATTATATTTCAAATAGGACGTCCGCAATAAATTCTGATACCATTTACAAGCTTGACTTTTTAACTCAAACAAAAACACCACTTCAACAACAGCAGGCCGCAATCTGCGTCGTAAAAATTTTTTTTGTAAGCTCGACACTTCACGCGGGCCGGTGACGTTATCGGCTGGGCTTCGAGGAATTTTTTTTGCGCGCGCCTAGGCTTCAAGCGGTTATATACATAGAAAACATCCATGACTCAGAAACAAATATTCGTGCTCATCACACAAATATTTGCACTTACCGGGATTCGAACCCAGGACCACCAGCTTCGTAGGCAGGAGCACTACCAACTAGGCTACGGACATGTAAAATATCTCACAGACAATGATGTGTTAGTACAGCTCGCAGTTACATCTTCAAAGTACCTGGACACTAATATTAAACTTATAACTAATTAAAATAATAAATGTATGGAAAAACGAACTTATACAATAAAACATTAATAAATTAACACTAATTTCTAAATGCATATCATTCACACACAGTATCTAAAATAAAATGATTGTTATACTCTCGACATGATTGTCATACCTTGTTTATAACAATAGATACACCAAAAAATAATAATATCGACTATGTCACAACCAGTATACATTACATATTTAATCCATGTTATAAGCTGATTCTGTCAATTATATGCTCTCTGTCAGATTAGGTTTAATTACTCTTTGGGTCAGATGAAAGAAAAAAGGGACGCGGAATTTAAATCAATTATTATTGAAAAATCTATATGAACAGTAACTCATTGTGATTCCTAAATACAAAGTACTAAGTTTATAGCTTAAATATGTTTGATGAGTAGGTAATAGTGGTAATTGTTAATTTTCGATATAAAGGGTGAATGTGAAACTACTTTGATGGAGTAATGGCGATGCTATTATGTCGGAGTTCATCGCTGCGTGAGCGTCAGGGCATTGTTGTGTTCAGCTTAAACAAGCCGTTAATAGTGTGTGGTTATCTTGCGATACTCCTTCCTACAAAAGTGTGAAACAGAGACGGGTAAGTTCAGCCTTGATAAAATATTAAATTAAATAGTATTTGAACTGAGTTTGAGAGATTATGAGTTCAATTTTTGTCGCATCAACAATTCTTTTTTGTAATTGGCATTAAACGTATATACTGTTCGTAGGCACTTCAACGGAGGAGGTATATTGCACCAGACCTTTGCGGCGGCGTATTTAAAGGATCCACGAAATGCTGCAGTCCTATGTCTCGGAATTAGGATCAGGTGAGCTGAAGACCTGGTTCTATAACTATTGACGTCTGTTGACCAAGTTAATTTCCTGTACAGATACTCAGGTCTTTTGTTGGCAATCACACCAAATACTAGAGTTGCCAAGTGAAGTAGTCTACGGGCTGACATTTTTAACATGTTTCCACTATTTATGTGCGTTGTTACATGTGTTCGTGGAGGTACATTAAAACAGAAACGAGCACAGGCATTTTGTATCCGCTGGACTAGCCTTTGTGTTCTTGCCAGTAGACAGGCTCCATATACTGTGTCAGCATAATTTAGTCGAGAGAGAATGAGTGACTCACATAGTAATATGCGTATGTCGGTGTTTATATAAGGTCTTATTTGATACAGCAGTTTTAGGCGATAAAAGCAATTTTGAACTGCACTTGCCACATGCTTTTCAAACTGTAATTGTGGATCAAAAATAACACCTAGGTTGCGAGCCTCGTATACCTGATCTATAGTGTTTCCATCAATTTTAATAGTAGGGTGATACTGCTCCATTCGACTTATGATGTTTTTTGACCCCATAACCATAAACTTTGATTTTGATGGGTTCAAGACAAGTGAATTTTCACGTGCCCATTTAGATATTCTATTTAAATCATAATTTATTTTTGTTACAGAGTCAAGACAGTCTGTGGGATGGCATGAAAAATACAGTTGCAGATCATCTGCATATTGATGGAATTTGCAATATGTTATAGAATGGACAATGTCTGCACTGTATATCAGGAACAGCAGAGGCCCAAGTATTGAGCCTTGTGGTACGCCCCTGTTTACTTGACGAAGCGAGGATGAAGCTTCATGACTATTTTTGTTACCACCAATCCGTACTAATTGGTATCTTTTTGTAAGGTAACTATGAAACCACTTAACTGTCTCCACATTGCACCCATAGTATGTCAGTTTGGACAGTAGCAGTGAAATATTTATACAGTCGAATGCACGAGAGAAGTCTAGTAATGTTAATATTGTTCCCATGCCCTGGTCCCTGGCCTGGAGTATATTATCTACTACATCAATTAAAGCTGTAGTTGTGCTATGCCCTTTACGGAAGCCTGATTGTCTAGAAGGTAAAATACCAAATTGTTCTACATATTTGCTTAATTGGTCACATACCACCCTCTCCAAAATTTTGGATATACATGGTAATAAGCTAATTGGGCGAAGATCTTTTATATCATTGGGACTATCTTTTTTAGGTATAGGTCTTACAATAGCAGTCTTCCATATGTTGGGGAAAGTTGATGTTGACACTGACCTGTTTATGATTCTCGTGAGAGTTGTCAGTGTTTGTGGCAGTGTTAGTGTCAACATGTCTAGTGATATGTCATCTATTCCCATGGCATTAGACCTGAGGTTATGGATAATCTTTGATACCTGCTCCTCATTGACAAACTGAATTTGAAAACTACCACAGCCAAACCTGTCAAATTCGAACTGGGTAAGATGGGATATAGTTACTTCATCACTGCCAGGTATGTTTAAAAAGTGATTGTTTAAAAGATCAGGATTATTGCAGTGCTGTGGTAACTCTTGGCTTTGGGTTTGGTGCTTTGTTAAATTTTTTTTAATGGACTTCCATAACATTTTAGGCTGTTTTATTTTGTTGTTAATATGAGTCTTAAAGTAGGCAGTTTTTTCTCTGTCAATGGCTTCCCTTACTTCATATTTAAGTCTTTTATAGAATTCTATATGAATGTCAGATTTGGTTCGCTTAGACTTAGTGTGCTGTTTGTCCCTTAATTGCATCATATCTTTAATAGTGGTGGTGATCCACGGATAAGATGCTTCTTTAACCAAAATTCTTTTAACTGGAACATGTAGGTCAAATAAAGTTGTAATGTAGTTATTTAGAGTCTCAACCATGCAATTGACATCTCCTAGCTTGCCTATGGAGTCCCAGTCTATACATCCTAAATCATACTGGAATGGGTCTTGCAGTATGTCAGTTAATGGTCGATATCTTACCCAGAAGGGGGCAGGCTTACAAACCTTAAAGTTAAGTTCAGCTGTGGCTATAGCATGATGTTCAAGGTCAGGTATGTGGTATACTGATACTCCACGGACAGAGGCATCTGTACAAATCAAGTCAATCAAGGTCGCGCTGTGATCAGTAAAATGAGTTGGTTCCGTAATTATATTAATGAGATTGGTGCTGTGTAGAAAACAGTTGAGTAGCTTCACTTTGTTATCGGAGGTATCAAGTAAATTAATGTTAAAATCTCCGAGTAATAATATTTTATCAACATTCCGGAAAGAAGTAATAGAATCAGTAATGGCGTCAAGAAATACGCTGACATCGAGCCAGGGCGGCCTGTACGCCGTGCCGACGACCACCGATTGTGTGTTTACGCTCAGCCGGAGCCACATCTGCTCTACAGTTGGTACAGACGGGTGTGGCAACGCGCGGACACGCAGCCCCCGACGCACGTAAAACCCAACGCCGCCGCCTCGCGTTCTTCCCGAGATAGCTGTACGTGGCATGTGTTTTAAACTAAAGTTAGGAACAAATGGTGCCCTACCTTCCTCTCCTGCTTTGATCCAGGTTTCATTTATCGCCATTAAGTCGACATCTATATTCTCCATGGCTACTATGAACTCCTCATGCCGTGTTCCGAGTGATCCCGCATTGAAAAGTCCAACTTTTAATTGTTTTTGTTTAACCATTTGTATATAATAAGTAGTGTGTGTACTGATAAGAGGTGTATTGAGTGATGACCAATGTGTACTGTATGTTGAATAAGCTATAACCTGTGTGTATATATTTAGACAATTTACATAATGCAAATAAGAAAATATCCATATAAATAATATAATGGAATTGTAAATATTTATAGAAGTTAAAACCTATGTTTATAAATTTAGAAAATTGACAAAAAGCAGATAAGAAAATAATGTCTAAATGAATAATATAATGTAATTGTAAATATTTATATAAGCCACTTTTAACTAAATTCTGTAAATATACCAGATTCAATATGTAAAGTATGGTGTATATGCAGAGCCTAAACTTTAAATATGATATATAGACAGCACTATGGATAATCACATTAGTAAGAGGAATAATAGTACCACTTTTTACATTATTCCTCTTCACTACATTATACTTCTTTGTCGAACGCTTGCTCGCCAAAAACACGTCGGATGTCAGCCTCTGTTCGTATGGCAAAAGTGCGCTTTCCATCAGTTTCTTTTGCCAATATTTTGCCATTCTTAGTCCAAGTGAAACGCCAATTAACGCGCTGGGCAGCCTGTCGAACGAGGTAGAATAGATGCCTGTTGACGTAAGTTAGCCTCTCGTTGACATAGAACCTCTGGGGCGGCGCAGCGAGGCCGAGGTGCTCGGTGTCGACAGCTCGGCGGACGCGCGCCGCGCGCAGCAGCTCGTCGCGCAGCTGGCGGCGCGCGAGGCGAAGCACGACGCGGCGCGCGCGCGGCGCCGGCCCGCTCGCAGCGCCAGGCGAGCAAGCCTCTGCCGCTCGCCCGGGGCCCAGCCCCACCCGTTCGGCAAGCACTATATCTCGCGCTTCGAGGGTGACCCCGAGCTTCTTGGCAACTAGTTCAATAGTGTGCATGATGTTCTCACCCCTATCCTCAGGGAGGTTAGTGATTTCCAAATCCGAGCTTAACAGATCCTGATCTCGATCATTAACCTGTGATTTCAGCTGCGCCACTGTATTTTCCAGCTGCTTAACGGAGTCATCTGTAGCGGTGGCGGGTGGTCTTTTTTCAATGACTGTAATCTTTGATTCCAAGTCATTGACCCGTTGCTCACACTTAGAAACCCGCGTTCCTAGTGCTGATACCTGATCCGTCAGCTTCCTTATATCTCGCCTAACTTCAGCCCTCATCTGCTGAATTTCAGACTTAATTTGTCTGAGCAATTCCACCTGCGATATTGGCGCTTCATTCGGGTCCTCTTCATGCTCCAAGTCGGTCAGCTCTCCAGCGTCTTCAAATGCGGTGTTGGGGCTATTTTGCGACATAGAACTGCAGCTGTTTGCGTCCGTCTCTTTGTTCAGGGTTTTTGCCTTGGAATTGGAGTTTACGCGACATCCGCCACACTTCCAGGTACCCGCTTTCGGTACTGCAGACAGCTGAACACAGTCAAGATGGTACTTTTTCCTGCAGTTACTGCAGGTGGCGCCTCCACGTACTGACAAGAATTTACCACAATGCGCACAGTTGGTCATTATAAGATGCTGGTAAACAGATGGCGTTAGTACTTCTGTTAGGTACTAGATGGCGCTACGCGATCAATAATGTCTGTCTTATATTAAAATATTGTATTTTGATGTGATTATTACAACAAGGCGGGTTATTGCATGTAATTTATATAATTAGGCCGAATCCAGGCACTAAACTGACAGTTTATAGTACTTATATAAATATCACTTTCACTTTTAGTTCACTGTGAGGTAGTTTAAGATGCAAGTTATGTTAAAGTTGTATAATTTCATTTATATTACACTATATCTTTATATAACAATTGTCCTTATTAATCACTATATAATCCACTCCGGGCAACAAAAATCTTGCACAGTTATTACTTTATTTAATTAATATTAATGGATTTTTATTTTTTTACTGGGAGCTATACCTTCACCGTTTGACAGTTCTCTCTTAACTCCCTTTATGAGAAATTCCAGACAACCACCGCATTCAGATCGTTCTATCCGTTTTGGAACTACGGTTACATAGTACAGAAACACAAACAAACTGACTTTGCCACAATCTGTCCCCATATCCGTCAACTTACGTTTTACCAGATCTTATGCTGTGCCCGGTTAAACAGATCTCATCAACGCTTTGTATAAATTTAAGCAAAAGCATCATTACAAATATCATTACAATCATTACAAATATTAATTTTTTTAATCAAGGAAATTCTTAGCACATTTAATCAGATGGTGCATAAGGCATGCAAATTTTAATAAACTACCGATTAAATTTTTCATCTTACAATTAACGCCATCTATGTTTAATTCCAAATATCACAGCTGCATCGCCACGTAGTACTTGCTACAGAACGAATATTCTGTGTCTTTACTATTCACCGATATTAACCCGACTTATGTATTTTCTCTTTTGATAAACGACTAACCTACATGAATTTACTTCGCACGAGATGTGCAAAATATCTCTTTGCAGAAATTTTGTAATTTAAGGATTTAATCACGCATCATTTTTATGTAAAATCCATTATTTATTTTATTAAAATGATACGGAATTAAATAGCAACTGTTTATTACATTAAGTCAAACTTTATATAATATTAAGAAATTTGTGTAACTAAAATCCTAATTTTGGTGCGTGTAAATAATACACCTTATAGGTGTATTATATGCTCATAACCAATAGTAGGTACAAATTTTCATATGACTATTAAATGGAAGGATCATCGAGAACCGTGATAACTTCTTCACATGTATCAGTCATTCTGCAGAGCTGAGTTCAACCGTACGCCACCTAGGTTATGTGGCTGACATGACGCAAAAGGGGAGCACCGGAGCAGCATACCCGCGTTCCAGGGGCTCCTACCATCAGGCGCCAAGATAAGTCCACGGCAGGTAGGTTTACTCGGTGCGAGTCCGACATACCCACCCGCAGACACTTTTTGCGGGTGGCATGCGAAGGCATTCCTCCTGCCTTAACAAAAAAAAAGGTTTTGTGGCTGACGATTAAAAATAATATCACCACCCAATCTTATCCCAGTGGGGTGCGTAGAAGTCGTCCCGAAGTAATTTATTCCAGAGAGCGAGTAACAGCGTTATTTTAAATACTATGACCAACCTACAGAGATCACTAACCCGTCTGCCAAGCGTGGCGATTATGTCAGATCTTTCAAAATGATGGACACCAGCAGTGGACGTCATTAGGCTGACATGGTGACTCCACACTAGGGCACTTTAAAAATACTAAAGAACCTTCTCATAAATATTTTTACATCAACATAAAATTAAAATTACGGATAATGGCGACTCTAGGCCATTCTGGGCCATGTTCAAGAAATACGAAATTTATCGTGTGGTTAATTCAAAGGGCTCAACCACGAGGACACTAAGTATAAACTTAATTTATAGCGGCGCGAGGCCTCTTACTCTGTATCCACGCCCTAGAAATAGTTCTGCGTAATGGATCTTAAGTAGGTAATCTAACGGACTTAATTAATTTAACCTAGCTGCCATATTATTTAGCTCCCACCCCATTATGATTATTGTTCCTACGCCTTTTAAGTACAAAGTTTTATGAAAGCATAATTTATTAAACCAGTTTCCAAAAAATAGAAAATTATGTAATAACGTAATTTCAATTTACAGAGGATATTATCGATATTAAATTTGCCTTCATTATCATTACGTATCACTAATGTAATCCGGGTATTAAATAAGTCTGAAGCGCACCGCATTTACCTATAATACAACTGTGCACTTGTATCAGTTATTGAAAAAATAACATAAGTTTATATTGGATGAATGAAATGTTCGAGCATAGAAAAATCATGTTTCTGCCAGTAGCATTAAAAGTTTGAAGTTTTGCTTTAATGATGCATTCCCATCGTGTCTAAATTAAATTGTTTGATTTGTGAATAATGCTATAAAACTAAAATTAATAATAATAATATCTGGATAAAATAATATTTGGAAGGTGTTCTAAATATGATATGATTTACCACATGCAACAGTAAACGTATCATTCGGCTATGTTTGTAGAAAACAAAGACGATGGATGACACCTATTTCATTTTTTATTGTTTTTAAAGCACATTTGAGCAAGCAATTATTTGAGAACTATTTAGTTGTTTATATATATTTTTTTCAATTTAGTTTCCATAAGTGTTGGTTATTATTATACAGACCAAATGTTGAAATAGTAACCTTAGGTGGAAATAAAATCATAAAACTACTCGTGTTGGTTTGTCGTGTCGGGTCGGTATCGGCATATATAACCATTGCTACTTTATTCATCGGTGTTGGCTGATTGCGATTGTTGGTCAGTTGGAATAGATGGCGTTATTTCCGTAAAATTATCGCTCTCTAGAATATCAGAGGTGCGTGAACTAAATAGCAATAAGACCGCGAAATTATACCCTAGGTATTATGATTACTAAAAGTATATTTAAATTTCAGAACAAATACTTGAAACATTTTTAATTTGTTACTAATGCCAAATGTATTTATTCTAACTTACTTTGTGCTCAGGTTCAATATTATAATCACTACTGATAGACAAAATGTGTGCGGAAATTGCTACCAATCCTATGGAGAAGATATTGAGAAGATAGCTCTTTATTGTAAGCCTAAAAACAATAAACAAAGCTAAATAGTTATTCGATGTTAAAATAACTATTAATAAATATTATAATTATTATTAGATCTTTAGATTACATACTTACCATGATTTCTAAATCACGAATCCTTTAAAAAATCATGATTACCTTAAGATCCAATGTTCTTAGCCTGGGTGTAATTTGTGTCCGTCTATTACATGTTTGTAAAGTACCCCGCGACATAGGGATTAGATTACTTAGTGCGAGTTTTGTCTTTATAAAAAAAATAACAATTAAGTAATTCAAATATTTAAATGCATTGAATTAAATCTACTCAGTCCCAAGCCATCATTAACATAATCATAAATTTAATTTTTGTTTTTAATTTGTTCCCCTTGTCTTGGCACTTTTATCTGTTATTTTTTGTTTTTAATTTGTTCGCGTCGTGTTGGCATTTTGACTGACCATCGCTACATTCAGGTGCTGAAAGAATATGTCATAAACTGGTTTTGTAAGCGAAAAATTCATTCTCATGTAGGATAATTCCCAATCACATATTGACGGAATAGTTCGCCAGTCTATACACGAGTTCGAAAATCCTATACCTGTACCTGGGGCTCTACCGGTTAAATCGCCGAACATCGATTTCTTAAATGGCATTCATATGAATAAAGGTTAAAAATGACTTAATCCATCGTTAAATCGGCATTAACATTGACATTCGATTCCGGATCATTTATGACGTCACATGTGCTCATGGAAGCCGATTTAACGATTGATGAAGTAATTTTTAACCTTTATTTATTTGAACGCCATTTAAGAAATCGATGTTCGGCGACTTAACCGGTAGAGCCCAAGGTATAGGATTTTCGAACTCGTGTATAGACTGGCGAACTAGAGCCCCTCATGACCTTAATCCTATTGAACACTTATGGGATGAACTCAAAATAAAGGTCGAGGCTAAGTCTAATAGTATAGAAAACTTCCAGGAACACAAAGAGGTCCAAAAGGTGTGTAACGGTATCAGTCAGGAATTGGTAGTAAAATTGCTAAGGTTGCCTAATAGGGCAAAGGGGGCTATATAAGCTATTAAAACAAGTATTTTTTTAAGAAATCCTTTTATGTTTTTTTTTATTTAAATCGGCGAGTAAAACTAGCCTGGTAAGTTAAAAAACTATTTCCAATAAGCAAGACTGGCAATTGTGGAGATCTCTGTGGGAGGCCTTTGTCCAGCAGTGGACGTCTTTCGGCTGATATGATGATGATGATGATTTCCAATAAAAAGACGCCAGCCCATCAAGCTACCCCAATCTGTCAAATTTCCCCAATCGAAAGTGAACCTTATGCTTCTGAGATAAAGGTTGAAATTCAATAAAAGAAATTTAACAGATCGGGGTAGCTGGGCTGGCATCCGTACCTTACCTTTTCATCTAACACATGGTATTGAAAATAATTTTAGCTGAATATTTATTTCTTCTGCTTGTTCCAAATGAAAGAGCATGAGCTGAGTCAAATTTTACCCGCAAGTGTAGCTCTAAACACGAGCTGTAAGCGAGTTTTGCAATGTAAAGATGGTTTTTATAACGGCAAAATTTCCTCAGAGAAGTATCCCACAGGACAATCCTATAAAAGTAACTAAAATCAATTCTTCCAGCCGTTTCCTCATCAGTGTGACTTCTTATAGTTTTAGCCGATCTTAATTTAGGTACCAAATAGTATTAAAATTGATAAATACTAATAATCAATCGTCGTTGTGAAAGTACCTTATTGAAAAATGTTATTATTGTGTGTCCAACTTTGTTAATTATACCTAATAACAATAATTAAAAATGAAACTGATTACGAATGTGGTGTGTAATCGTATTTTAATTTTATTCTAATTACTTATAACGTTATTTTACTGTTTCAATTTAAAATTCGATCTATTATTTAAATGTCTACTAATTGTAAACTAGGTAAGTCGTGTGATATCATCCTCTGGATCGTCCGCATGGACCGTAAAATTACTAAATAGAAATGTCTTCGAGCATTTAGAGAAATTTTGGAATTGGAACAGGAACAGAATTGAACGAATCTACTATATAAAAATAAGTCGGGTTTTCCTTCCTGACGCTGTAACTCCAGAACGCACGAACCGATTTCCACGGTTTTGCATGCGTTGGAAAGGTCTCGGGCTCCGTGAGGTTTATAGCAAAGAAAATTTATAAAATTTAACGCGGGTAACACCGCGGGGCACAGCTGGTTATTATATAAATATTTAAGGACAACTGACACGGCCTTCCGACCCCATACTGGGCAGAGTCTGCACTATGTCAAATAGACAACTGATAAACAACACACTTTTTTATTTCTAATTACATACATATTATCACGCAAATTTATCCTGGGTGGGTATCGAACCCATGACCTCTGGTTTAGCCATTACGCTCACTAAACACAAGATCAACAGGCCATTAGTGACTGGAAAGTAGCATTATTTATCATTTTGTTCCTTAGTATCTTTAAGCTCCTGGAATGAACTCCATGTGTGCAAAGTCGCGAACGTCTGCTTTAGAAAAAATAAACCTATTCCACATGTCACCTTATTGCCTTTTCCTTTTTCGCCCTTTTTCCTTTTTCAATTTATCTTGCTTCTGCAATACAAGACGTTTCGAGATTTACCGTCATGCGGGCGGCATTAGACATACCATATCCAGACTTGAATAAATCTGTAGGCTGTACAAATCCCTATACGGAAATTATTACCCAAGATGTTGAAAGTCGGCCGTAGCGTTGAGCCATTCGGGTCACATGGGATCAAATGAATGACTATATATCATTCATTTTACCATGAGAAATCAAAAACCTACTATGTACGTATATCATCATAATGTGTCGGATTAAAGTAAGTTGTTGGGTCAAGTTATTGGTATTTCTTCTTCTTCTTCATTTCCTCCCATTTCTATTGGGGAAAGCTCTTAGTCTAACCCGTTGCGGTTCGCTACCAGAATTATTGGAGTGATTGCCATTTGAACTCACACCTCGAAACCCGTTAGGAACTAGTAACTAAGAAGATAAGATCTGGTTCCTGATTCGATTTGCCTTCTAACTACTTGAAACGATTGACATAGATGTTCTCATAATATCCAGACTCGACGGCTGTAAGTGCTCTCCGAGGCACAGAAGGTATCAAATCAAATCAAATCTTTATTTGCTCGAATATGGTACATAAGATCTTAATGAAAAGGTTATAATCCAACATATTCTGACCTGAGGTCGTGCAAATATACGAGTACATATATGTAGTTTTGAAACTTAATCTATTACCTAATTATAAATTAATCTATTAAATTACATTAATTTCGACTTTCTCTTTGAGGAAATTAAATAAACTTTTCCTAAATTGAGGTAATGACATTTTTTTATACGTAACGGAAGGTTATTATATATTTTGATTGCCATGCAATGTGCATTTTTTTTAAAATCTCTAGTCTTATTCTAGGTAATTTAATTTTGTCTTTATGTCTAGACATGGTATCAAAATGTTCGAATAAGTTCGGATGTTTTTATAACTAAAATACATATTTTATATATATATATATACACACGGTAATGGAATAATGTTATATTTATTAAATAAAGGTTTGCAACTTTCCAAGAAACTAGCCCCACACAGGGCTCTAATGCACTTCTTTTGTGCTATGAAAACTTTATCTACTTCTACTGAGTTGCCCCATACGATTATTCCATATCTAATTAAAGAAGAGCCTCTCGTCCAACCAAAACCCCGAAACAAAGCTTTGCTTTTACACAGAGGCTGTTCAGTGTGGAATTGAACTCACGACCTCTCGGACGTTAATACTCGACCGGACCCAGTCAAGTAATTTGGATAAATATTTACAGATATTCTGTAAAATTGATTTGAAAATTATTGATTTGTCTTTCCTGCTAATTCCAAAATACGTTTTAAGTCTACTAGTAACTTTAACAGACGGAACATTTTTTTATGCTGGATGGGTTTGCGCTTGAACAGTATCTCACCTGATGGTAAGTGAAGATGTGGTCTAAGGTGGACCGCGCGTACCCACAAAATACTTGTTCACTCAAGCCTTGAAAAAACTCATGTTATACGAGTCTGGAAACACATCGTTCGGGAGGGTGTTCCACAGCTTTGCCGTGCGTATGATGAAAGAGGAAGCAAAGCGCTGCGTATGGGATCCTGGGATGTCAGCAACAAAGCGGTGGATTACCTCTGTCTGAAAGCTGTCTGTTTCAGCTTAATCACGACTATGACAATATGCAGAGAAATATATATGCGATAGTAATTTACGTTATTTATTTATAATAGTTTATTTCTACGAAACAGCACGGAGTTAAACTCGTCAAGACAAACGTCAAATCCGCGGCGCTTAACCGACGCAGACACCATGGCTTGTCTGCGGGTCGAGCGCCACATCCTCACTAGCAAATATTGGTGCAGCACGTGTAAACTGTTATGCAGGGACAGCAGCACCCACCGCAGCCACCGCCGCAGGGACCGCAACAACCACTACAAGGTCCGCACATGTTTCTATTTCTTGGTAAAGAGTACTAAGAAGGCCTAAAATTAGGTTCTTCAGTTGAAGTTTTCTAAAGGATATGGAAAGAAACTGTTTTGGTTAGATTTTAAAATATTAGTTTTTTTGGTACTTTTTAGTGTGTGTTATAAAATATAATAAACAGTACTGAAAATTTCTTTATTTTGTTTGACGTTTACGGTAGCCTAGGAGGCTTGTGCTTGTTGCTCCTGGTCTGATCAAAAATTCAAATATTTGCGTTCTTCCTTTGTCATTTTCCGGAGAATTTCTTAACGTGTCGAAGTTAAAGCAGTAAGTAAATGTTTAGTCAACCTGTAGGTAACATACTTGGCTACCGTAAACTCAATCCAATGATACAGGGCAGAGAGACGTACAGTTTTTAAATAATATGCCACTTGAACACAAGGCAGAGAGACGAGCAATATTAAAATAATATTCCGTTTGAACGCAACGGTATGAATGCATGTGTGATGCTCGGGAGGGAGGACCGAATAACTCAACTCTCTGAAAAGTATCACGGATGCGCAGCGCGTGTATTGTTTTTTTTTATTGTAAAAAAGCTCAGTGTTTTATTACAAAAAAAAAGACTGTTATAATTGTTACTCAGAATGAGGACAAAAAAGAACTAAATACATATGAATTTATATCAATTTTCGTCCGCACACAATAAGTCGCGTGATCACCATTTCTACCTCATTATTTATCGTAACTGATTAATTTATCTGAAAGATTGAACACTCTGAGCCTTTAAAAAGACGTTTGCTACAATCAAAGTGCCGAATAAGCTTCGTTCCAGTTATTTTATGTAATGTTAAATGTTTGAATTGACTAAGCCGTTCCAAAATGGCAGCCACGTGTGGTGCAGTGTTCAAGATAGTTGCCTCGCTATTATCTCAGTGGCCTCGTGTTCTGGGTTCAATATCCATGCAGGGGACTACCGCCTAATTCGTCGTTATCCTGATTTTGATCGGTGTTCAAATAGATGAAGGTTCATCATCATCATCATTAAAGCCGAAAGAACCATCTTGGGGGGGATATGCCATAGTAAGATGTGTCCACTGCTGCCTCCCTCAAGAATCATCTTGGGGGGGATATGCCATAGTAAGATGTGTCCACTGCTGCCTCCCTCAAGAATCATCTTGGGGGGATATGCCATAGTAAGATGTGTCCACTGCTGCCTCCCTCAAGAATCATCTTGGGGGGGATATGCCATAGTAAGATGTGTCCACTGCTGCCTCCCTCAAGAATCATCTTGAGGGGGATATGCCATAGTAAGATGGTCATAGTACACAGAAGGAAGCTGCTGCCCATCCTCTGGTAGATATTCCCTAAAATGAAGATGAAGGTTAAAAATGACTAAATCAATCGTTCTATGGACTACTATGTGTCGGTTGACGTTAAAGGCCTTGACATAATCAAGCCACGAGGACATTATACTATAAAACCGAGATTCATGACCTTTTATATTGATTATAACGATAAAGCAAATTAAAATGGCATTGTCTCTTTCCTTATGTAAACAATACCTCTAATTAGGCACAATGTTGGTATTTTATATATAGGGTGGCCGAGGATTTGACTTTCATACGCCAAATTTAGATACTTTATGATGAGGAGTATCCGAATCACCCCCATGTATATTCTTCGATTTTGCGTAGTTTACGAGATATAATTTTATTAATGATTTTTTTCGTAAATTTCACCTAACATCAACTTTCGATTTTTTTCTCGTTCTGTTGAACATTTCTGGTTCAGTTTTTTTGTGATAACTAATTAGCATAGTTTAACCTAACACCCTAAAAGGTATGATTTATCTAATCATTCCAAAACTGAGTTAGAATGTATTCGAACCTTTAAAATTAGGGTTTAAGCTCAGGACTCAGAAATTTTCAAAGTATCGAAAACTACGCATAATCGTAGAACATAGTCATGGGGGAGATTCGGATACTCCTCATCATAAAGTATCTAAATTTTGCGTTTGAACGCCAACTCCTTGGCCACCCTGTATTCACGAGTAATCTTTTTCCACATCGTATCAATGTGTTTTGGATATAATTTCACGTGGATGTATTTTCTCCTTTCTTAGATCCTATACATACCTACTGTGATTATTATTCTGTGAACTTAGTTAAATAAATACAAATCTCTTCAATCTTTATTTTATAATACACTACTAGAAACACCAGTTATCAATAACAAATGACAAACTTGGCACTAGGCATGATCTCTCAAAGATAAGCATTATCCAAGTTGTCGAGTCAGGTAATATATAGAAAGTGAAAAGCATACTCTCTTACCAAACAGGGCAGTTTTATCTACACCAAAACTACTCATAATAAAAATAGATTTAAGTTTATTTGTTCTTAAAGTTGAATGTAACCGATTCATATTAATAAAGACTAGTTATTCAATTACGATGATTAATCTACATATTTTTCTTGGATCTTATGGGAGTTCAGCTTTTATTCTATGACTTCGGTAGGTACTCGGCATACTTGTTATCGGATTTTATTGTAAGCCTTATATAATAGTCTGTAAGCCAAGTCAGAGGCCTACTGGATGACTTGAACAAGTATGACACCAGGGTATCCGGGTCCAATAATGAGTATACCGAGTACCTACCGAAGTCATAAACGAGTGTTTCAACTACTCTTACACGAACTCTATTTGTTATGTCTATTTACATAATGTTTACATTTTGTTGATTACAAATGTAAGTAGTTATCATATCTCTATTGTGGGAAGTGTATTGCACGATACTTGCCCTTATTAATTACGAGAGTGACGGTTTAATCATTGATTATTATATCAAAATATAGATATCTACTTCGAACTTACACTGAGGGACAATCCAATTCAGCTAAGCAACTGCTTCGATATTTGAATCGGGTTATCATGATCCATTCAACCTCTTGAACGAATAGTACTCAACACCAATATTATTTGTACGAGTGCCTTTTATTTGGACCTGCGCACTGCCGAAGATATATTTTTGACAAATAATAATACTGACTTCTCGATGCCGTAAGTTTTTGATGTGTAACAACTTTCCTCTAGGTTGCTGAATATCTATATAAGAGATTTTGGTGAAACGGAAACGTGTTACAGGAAGCCGGGGCCGCATGCGCGCGCTTTTTGATTTGACCAATAAGTGTGCGCAGTGGCGGTCAGCTGGCTGTGAGATGGTGCCAACCCATTTTACGTAAAGTTGGTACTACGACGTACTGTTGGCCAACATAGTGCATGCGATGCTATATTCAAGCGATAACATTATGAGTAAATTCGATTCACCTAGATTTCATCTCAATTTTATTATGCGGTTATCTTGATCTTGATCGGCGTTCAAATAAATGAAGGTCATCATCATTATTACAGCCGAAAAAAGTGCACTGCTGGACAAGCCTCCCTCAAGAATCATCTTGGGGGCTATGCCATAGTAAGATGGTCATAGTACTCAGAAGGAAGCTGCTGCCCATCCTCTGGTAGATATGCCCTAAAATGAAGATGAAGGTTAAAAATGACTAAATCATTCGTCATTGACATGTCCGATATTAGCCATCAGATGCGACTACTGTAAGACTCGCTTGTTTTTTTATTAAAGACATACTTAATCTATAAGAAGTATACAAAACAAAATGTAGCCAAATTAATTAAATTTTTATTCATGAAAATATATTTACACTTTTTACAAAACTAGTACCGTATAACCTTAAATACATAACTATCGCACTCACCATTCATTCACACAAATTTAAATATACTCAAATGGTATATGGCAGGCCCTTCTAACGACTAAAAGGGGCAATTGTGGTAGGCACATGACGAAGAATATTGCGAATGGACTAAATAGAAGACATGCGCCCAGCCAGGCCATCACAAACCACGCCGGGAGGAACGCAACTTGCTCGAACATTATCTACGCTACGAACGTGCAGTACACGTTTCCCAACACATAATTACATTGAAGTACTAAGTAGTATCATCTTAAGAAGTTTACTGTTGCGTAGAAGATTTCGTTCTCGATGCGCGTACACTTAAGAACGCCACCTGTAACAAGAGAAAATAACATGTAAGTGATCAGTGTCAATGGCTCAGTTTTCACAGCCGATGCTCTCATAAATGATTGGCGAGGTTATGGTCACGGTCAGTCCATGGATGGGTGACCGCCAAAGTGGTTTAATTTCTGAGCGTTCCTGTGTCCTCCGCGCTTCGGACCCTTAAGCTGGCGGTTCCGCCCGGTTGTACCTATAGCTGGCAACAGTCGTTAAGCCATGTCAGAGGCCTACTGGGCGGCTTGAACAACTTCGACACTAGATAGGGTAACCACTGCCCATACGATAAGTAAGATGGCTTACAGTAGTTTACAATTACGATTGCTACGCTCACTGGGTTTGGGGTGCATAAATATTGCAATTGAGCTATTTGGGTTAGAATATGGTTCCAATAATTTTATCTGTGGTTATATACCAAATGCCTCTTCTATAATTTGCTAAATAAACATAGATACTATACAATATTGCTTCAAGGTGTAGGTAAGTGAGTACGGTACTTTATTGGGTTGCAAACGGGGCAAACGAACTTACGGGTCACCTGGTAGTAAGTGATCACTACCGCTTAAGAACAGTTGCAACACCAGACGGGCTGCAAGTGACTTGCCAGCCTTTAAGAAAGGAAGTGGCCCGCTTCTTGAAGGTTGCCATATCAAACCGAATCCGCAATATATCCACAGTTAGTGGTAGTTAGAAGTTTTCTTGTGAAATGGTGGAGGACGACCATTCACCAATATGATATCAATGAAATTTCTACTTTTGGCGGGAGAATATATAGCGGGACACGGCGGCAGGTATAATTTCGAATAATTCCACATAACAGTCCCCGTGATAAATGCTGTACAGTGCGCAAAGAGATGCCACTTATCTCCTCAGGGCAATAATCCATCTAAGACCATCTAAATCAAGGGGTACACTGGCACTATGATCAAGTGTCATATTAGGGGCTTTCAAACCCGCCAACTTTCGCCCGAAGTTGGTTGGGAGCTTTTCTGGCATACAATAATGTGAACCCAGTAGTAGAAATGCCACTCGTAATGTCGTAGTGACAAACATTTTGGACGAAAAGAATTAATTAAATAATGTAATAATAACCTGGCGCATTAATCATACACGGCCATCTGATCCCAAACTAAGCAGAGCTTGTAATAGGAAACCAGATAACTGATATACAACATATACTTCTTTTCTTTAAATGTGTCTATTTGTATTGAGTATGTAAATACATACTCAAGACAAACAGACATCTTCATCCACACAATCTTTCCTTGCTGGGAATCGAACCCATGACCTGCCGCATGTAAAGCAAGTATCAACCAACCACGCCCACCGGTCCGTCACGAGGGACGAGAGAAAAAGAATTGTCTCAAAATGTGGAAAATATCCCTTTTTCCTTGTTTTAGAATTAGAAACATAACAAAAGACTTGTTTATACAATATTGTCCCGGAAATTTACAATACACTTTAATATTTTGCAATGTCTAACTCAATTTGTCTAGTGAAATTCGTATCAAAAATAAATAAAAGTCCTTTCATAATTGTATATATCCTGCGGGCTTATTTTAATAGGCATATTTCCGTTAAAACAAATTGCTCGACCGCTATTCAAGTTAGTTACTTTTATGAACAAAATAAAGAAAAAGTACACGGTTACAATATAATACGATATTGTGTACATTTCTTTTGTTAGAAACTATGAAATATACAGAACATAATAGAGGTTCCAAAACCTTTGGAAATCTTTATTCTGATCTATATATTTTTTTAGTGAATTATTTTAAAATCGTGATTATAATTTTGTTTAAATAGGATATCGGCACTTTTAAAATGTAAATTTTCATGGTTTCGTGAATCGTGACTACATAAATATTAAACATGTTACAAATAAAAAAATATTAACGAGCTGTTTGAATGGTGTTTTTTGAAAATAGAATTTGAAGAAAACAGTTGATGGTCGACATTGACATTAGAACGCCCTAGTTGGTCTAACTGATTGATGACCTCATTCCGGTCGTGTCACTAGTCATCCCATCGGATCATGAGAGTGATGGAAAAGAAAGTGCCCCTGTGTTTGCGCACACATTGGTACACTAAAATATGTCCCGCGCAAATGGCTAATCACCAATGAAGCTGACCACTGTGGCCAAAATTCAGCTAGGAGGACATTATTTTATTTATTACTAGAACGCTAGCAAGAGAACTGCAGGCCTGGACGGTAGATAAAAAAAAATGATACAGATTTTAGAAGATATTACAACCTTAATAACGTGTACTAACTTGTAATTTTATGCAATGTTTGAGACTGTACGGGAATCGAACAACAAATACTAGTTTATTTTAATTATACTAAATCAGTTTTGACTAAACTTGACACTAAATTCTAAATCTAAACTTCGCTTAAGCACATACATATGTGCCTAATGAATGAAACAATGGTTACTTTAAATGTTATGTCATATTCATATATATAATAAATTAATATTTCACCTAATTCCAATTTGCATACTCATGCATATAGAGACTACATACCAACATTGAATGAAAACATTAATTATTGCAGTTTATATCTACAGATATAAAGTGCAATAATTTATATTAATGTTCTTAATGGTTGCTCGTGGTTGATAACCTGATAAGTAGCTTAACCGATATAGTAATATAAAACATATACTAAACAATGATAATGGACAAAGTCCACCACCTGCGTATGTTCAAAGACACTGCAAGGTTATATACATTGTGAGACTTTCTAGAACACTCTTAATCGCCCATACGCCGCGGCATATGACTGGTGTGTATTTATAACTACACTTAATTTATGTTATAAATAATTTCAATCGTGTTTTTGATGCGTAACGAGTATTATTATATCGAATGATACATGCTGTGTAAGTCACAACACATTGATAGCTGATAAGTAGGGTTACAAGGATCATGCCTGAATTCTGATACACTTGAAATTTATACACCGTTTTAAATTTGAGAATGTAATAAACCACTCCTAAATAGAAGTTTGTTTTTGTATCATTATTATTTTAAATAATCTGGCGCAAATTTGTTCACTACACTTAGCATGAATTTTGTGATAACTGTGTGTCTATACAGAAGTTTAAAGCTGAAAGCACGTTTCTGAATTATTTTGCACAATTTTAGTTGTGACTAGTGGCTGAACTATGCGGTACTTCCTCTGGTATCGCTACACATCCGCCCTAGAATGCACAGTTCTGCCAGAACATTCGACTGTTTTCATTTAAAAAGATGATTATCTTGCATTAACCAATACATTCCCGTCATTTAGCACCAAATGAACTATACCACCAATATATTCAAGAAATGATTTCGTGATAAATGTCTGAACAAAATTTTAATGACTTTCAGACAATAAACCTCATTTAAGTCGGTCTATTATTTTAAGTGTTATAATGCCAGATACAGACACACATACACACGTACCCGCTTACCATCAGGCGAACGTATGCTTTTATGCGACTTGGTTTAGTAAACTAAACAAAAATAATTTCATCTACTATTTTATACTATTATTTGTAACTACCAAAAACCAAGTGTGATATGAAGTACATTTCAATGTGTTTTCTTCAATGAGTATGCTCTTTTCATTCATAATTATTATGTTTGGGATCAGATGGCAGAGTGTTAGTTGTCCCAAGATATTAATTCAAATTATTATTATATCTAGGGACAATGTCACACAGATCATCCTAGCCCCAAACTAAGCAAAGCTTGTACTATGGGTACCAGGCGACGATATACATAGTTATATAGATAGATACATACTTATATACATAGAAAACATCCATGACTCAGAAACAAATATTCATACTCATCACACAAATAAAATTATTATTTTTTTTTTTTTTGTCATGGAAAGTATTTCTAAAGAATTATTTTGCTAAGCTTACTCGAGAGTTTTTACAATTAGATTAGGTTCTTGACTAAATACATCCAACTTTTTTAGTTTTAACTTAAATGCATTTTTTATTTTGTTAATAATAGATTTAGATCAACCGACAGCAACCGAATGTGGATACTATGTTTTAAAGCCCCCTAATGCTTATCTATTAACCTAGGAAAATTGGGTTAGGTTACCTAAGCTTATTATGTTATTTTCTACACATTCTAAGGAGAATGTCGACGCTGTTTAATGCTATCGCTTAGAAACTTCTAGACTGATATGTATATATTTAGATTACATAAACAGGAGCACTTTTAGTGACGCTGTCCTTTACGCACTCACTTCATTTCCTGATAAGGTATTAAAACATGAAGATATAGAAGTTAATGTCGGTCAATATACTTATTATTACGTTAAGTATCTTATTATTTGCTAAAAGTGTAATGGCTGGTAGCATTAACATTTAAAATATGTTCTTATATAAATTATTAAATAGTAAGTAATATAAATGTAGCCCTAAAAAAACTAGAGTTATTGCATAGTATACCGGGGGAGTCCATAGTTTAGTGAAATAGAAAAGTGAACGAAGATTTAGTATCTTCCTTCACATTTTGCGGCTTGTGTCATGTAAGAAAATGTTTGGTTATGCACTTATGCCCCCTTCATGCGGCCTTCGCTCTTTCACTCTCCATGTCTTTTTATTATATAGTATAGAAATCCGAGCACACGAGCAATGTGAATGGCCGGTTGCCTATACTAATACTTAACGCGTGGGAATTTTATTAAAAATAATTTACTTTTTAATTTGGAAATAATAATAAATATCCTGGGAATTTATTCACACGCGGCCATCTGTTACCAAACTAAGTAGAGCTTGTACTATGGAAACCATATAACTGATATACTACTTTTTTTGTAAATACATACTTATATAGATAATTATACCTAGACTTAGGACAAACAGACATGTTTATACACACAAATATCTATCCTGGGTGGAAATTGAACCCACAACCTGCGTTGTGAAAAGGCCCGCCTAAGTTTATAGTTTAGTGAAATAAAAATGATTGAAATGAAGTTACTTAGTGCAGCTTGCCGTATCTATTGATTGGTAGTACCTAATCATCACGTAAGAAAAAGGTGTTATGACCCCTCCATGAGACTTTCGCTCTTTCTTCTCTCGTTTCTTTTTATTACTCGTATATTGCATAGAGATCCGAGCCCACGAACATTGTTCGAGGCCGGTTGTTTACCCTTAAACTTATCGCATGCACATTTCATTGAAACTTATTTGTTATTTATGTATTTAAGTATTTATCTATCTATATAAGTATGTATATCGTCGCCTGGTACCCATAGTACAAGTTTTGCTTAGTTTGGGGCTAGGATGATCTGTGTGGCATTGTCCCTAGATATTATTATTATTATTTACTTTTGTTTTGTATTATTTAATATTTGTATTATTTAGTTTGTCTGTTAAAGTGGTAATTTTGCAAGGATTTCGTATTTTCTACCATATAATTTTCTATATTACCAGCTTAACTAACCAGCTTACGGCTCAACTGATAGTTGCTCACTAACGTAGCCCATTACGCTTGTAACATTCATCGCATCACTGCCATTTTTTCTCTAAATATAATCTAATAAAAAGCAGTTGAACGGCTTTAAATCAGATGGTATGTATTTTAACCTAAATAAATGATGCGAATCGCCTTGATCTAGTATTTATTATGTATGAGTATTATAGTTCTTATCACTGACTCGTGCTAGTAATGATTATCTCCAAATAGATAACACTCATAAATAATACCTACTTAAATTAAATGTCAATGTAGTTGAGACGTTATATGTCGGCCGATCACTGCATTCTGCAGTAAAATGGTGAAATGTACAGAAAAGGAAAGCTGAAATCCTGTTTTTTGCAAATTACTTACTGTCTGCTTGGCATTTTCTTTTGTACAGAGGCCAGCACATCATACCCCAATCTGTCAAATAACCCCAATTGAAAGTGAACCTTATGCTTTCGTGATAAAGTTGAAAATCTATAAAAGAAATTTGACAGATTGGGGTAGCTGGATGTGCTGGCGTCTGTACTTATGTATACAGTGTAATTTTTAGGGATCCGTACTCAACATTTAAACCTATTACTAACACTCCGCTCTCTGTCTGTCTGTCCGTCTATCACCAGGCTGTATCTCATGAACCGTATTAGTTTGTCAGTTGAAATTTTCATATATGATGTATCTATTTTTGTTTCCGCTATAACAGCAACTAAAAATTTTATAAAATAAATATGTAAGGCGGTTTTCATAAACAAACATGATTTTTTTGCCGTCTTTGTTGCCGTGAATTGTGGACTGGTTTGTTGTTCTGAGTGACCCTGCCTACTGAGCCATGTCGTGGGTTCGATCCCCACCCGGGACAAATCACTGTGTGATGAACACGATTATTTGTTCTGTGTAATTTATCTATAATATATATTTAGAAATAAATAAATAAAAAAGGTTTTTATTCACGTAAGCTTTAAAAAATGTGCATGTTTGTAGTAATACAGTTATTATTTCTAGTTACTTATTACAGATATTTAGGTACACGGAATGTTAAAACATTTATACAATTTATTTTATAATAGTAGTGATATTTAGCTAGCTTGTATTAAGTTATTGTCAAGGATATTATGGTTAGGTTTAATTATTGAAATTTACATTTTACTACATATTGTCTGAATGGTTCTGTCTATATTAAGGTATGAATTAAGTATTATTATTATAACGGACCTTGTGTTTAAAACGACGGTCGCGCTTTAATGCTACCACCGGATCCAATGCGCCCCAACTGAGAAGACCCAGCGAAACAAACTCAGCAGGTTCATCTACTACCGGTTTCAACACGGCCCAGTTGAGACGGTCCGGCGAAAAATACTCAAGTGGGCATGAACACGGGATATAAGTATGTTTATCAGTCGTCTGGTTGCCATAAAACAGAATCTGTAATTTTTTTTAAATGTATTATTGAAAAAAGTACACATCTAAGTTTTTGACATTTTTGCCAAACTGCACAGCAGTTTATAGGCAACGTTCTCGCTCTGTTCACATTTTAATTACTTATTTGTTATTCAGTTCAGTATGCAATGTTAAAGTAAGGAAGTATACGAGATAGAATAGAAAATATAAAGATGTTACTAATTAGGTTATACAATACAAAGTAAAGGAAGAAATAAGATTTATTTTAATTACATACATATATGCCATATTGACTTAATCAAGAATTAATAATATTCATTTACCAGTGTGGCTGATGTTAGGTAGTTTGGCATCAGACGGCAGTGTGTTAGTTATCCCAAGATAATATAACGATAATAATAATAAAGATTTATGGCCAAAAAGTTTAAATACCATATGTTTACAGTTATAAACTTAAAACTATGTTCGAATAATTATTGAACCCTGTCACTTAAACTAGGATAAACCTGTTTCTTAAGTGGACAGTGTTCGGTCATCAGTGATTGAATGTTAATTTAATGCTAGGTGAATTTACAACAAGTGTGAGGGTCTGTGAGGTGTGTGTATTGTGATTTATTTACTTTATCGGATCACTTTATTATCCGTCAGTCTATATGTCTTCCAAGACCCTTCTACTCAAGGAAAGGTAAAAGGTTGAAATTAATATCAAATACATAGCTATAGGGATTTTCGGACGTGTACATTCCAGGTTCATAGTGAAGCCGATCAACGATTACAACCTTAATGCTGCATATTTGAATACTCGCAAACTCCTTTATTTAATCCTGGATACCTTTCCTTCTTGATATATTTGTATCAAGAAAGAAGTTATAAGAAAGGTTTTAATGGGTGAACTCTGATCCCATTTAAAAATAGTATTTCGCCTTTTAAAAAGAAAGGTTTTAAATGATAAACTCAAAAACAACTGAACTGGTTTATAAAACGAATTCACGTATCAAAACCTGTATCATTATTAAGACATCAGAATGCTAGCCTTGTCTATATACCCTTGTATCAAGAAAGAAGTAACAAGAAAGTATTAAAGGATTAACTCAAAAACAAATCAACTGATTTAAAAATACTATTTCACCTGTTAAAACCTGTATTATTATTAAGACATCAAAATGCTAGCCTTATCTATATAAGTATCCTTGTATCAAGAAAGAGGTAATTACAAAAGGTTTTAAACCATTACTTGAAAAACAACTTAACTGATGAAAAAATATGTCACCTATTAAAATCTGTATTATTATTAAGACATCAGAACGCTACTAGCCGCGTAAATTACAGATCCCAACAAATATTTGAATAATATAACTTAAGATATCAAATATTTCCATATAAAGTCATTATTTGGCGAAAACCTATAGATGATACAAGTAATGTACTAAATATTGATAGTACTCCTCATTACCAAGAAAATAATTCATGACGTCATAAGTCTGATTATTTGGTAAAGTAACAATAACCGATTTATTAAAAATTGTTTATCATTCTTACCCGTGACAGGTCGGGGCAGGTCGCGAGAGTTTTTTTTATTTTTTATTTATATTACATGGTTTAGTTTTATCCTATTCTATTAAGTCTATATTAACCATTTGAATTTAAATTTTACGAAAATCAATTTCGCGAAACTAGAGATCGTAAAATTAAAGAGGCCTATTACGGAAAACGCCTGAAATTACAAAAGTTATCCACTTTACAAACTCCGCACTGTAAAGGAAATGTAGTAGGCGGGTAGGTAAGTAAATACGTTGGAAATGTTTTTTAATTAAAAAACATGCAATGAGAAAATCCACATATGCCTTCAGTTTCGACTGCATACGCATGCAATCTATAAACTTTACTGTAAACCGTATTTATAATTATAAATACAGTAAGTACATAAATTGGATTGGTGTTGTATGAGTTGGGTAGTTATTTCAAATGTATAATAGGTAAAATATATAAAACATTTATTTTTACTTATATAGTTAATGTATATTGTTATTTTGTGCCTCAAGAAATCTTTATAGTTGCATCTTGTTCATCTGTATGTGCAAACAAAACGACACGTTTGATTTCTATACGTTCAACACTATCACACTTAAACTATTCATTTTATTAAAATATAATACTACACATTAAGTTACAAAATGAAAACCAGTATTAGGGTATAATTTTATATGTTGGTCTCATTAATGGTAATTCTTAAAAAAAATCCTTTTTGCAATCTTAAACTACGTATTAATACAATATCTCTTTAACCGACTTCCAAAGGAGGAGGTTCTCAAGTTCACCGGTATTTTTTTTTATGTATGTACACCGATTACTCGGAGATTTATGATTCTTTTTTAGTTTGATGCGAAATAGTTGCCATTTGGTCCCATAAAAATTTTATAATGTTTGGCCCAGTAGTTTTAATTTTATGGTCATTTTTGTATGAAAATGTTTGTTTATGTGGACGATGTAACTGTCTTTGGCACAGACGTTTTTAAATCTTAGCAAGTCAAGCTAGACTCATTCTTTTCTGCAGACTTGATGGCTATTCGATCATTAATAAGACCTAGTCTATGCAAGTCATACTGTGCAAGTTTACTTAGAGTGAACGTAATTTTATGTAGTTTTCCTTGCTCTTGATCATTCGCTGTCTCACAAGAACGCGAAAAAGAGTTTCGGACAAAATTTTTGTTGGGACCTATAGTTTTGAGGCGCGCGGCACCTTTCGTAGTCCTACCCATAGCTAGATACTAAAAGGTAACAAATAAAAAAAACTTCGTTTAAAAAAACCGACTTCTAAAACTGAAAAGTATAAAAAAAATATCTAAATAAAGATTTAATTTTATACATATCTTATGCAAACGTAATACCTTCAATATTAATGAAATAATATAATTTGTTTGTGCTACCTATTGATAGGTTTGAACTCGGTACCAAGCCCTAAGCAAAGAAAAGGTAATATTACATACAGCTTCCATAATTTCCATAATTTGAATTCCTACACTAAAGATTAACCTAAGTAAAAAAACTTAAAGAACAATATGAATTAATATGAAACAGATGAAACTGTACCATAAAAATTTATTTAATATTAATACCGAAATTAGTTACTATAGTTATAATAAATCTATATTATGCTTATATATGAATATATTTGTGGCCCTGAAAAACAAACAAAATCAATTATTAATTAGGAGACAACGCATCAAAATTTTACAATATTTCGAAACGACCGTTAACGACGTCTGCACGCTTCGGTTGTTTGTATAGAAATACGAAGCTATCCCGCTGAAAGTAACGCGCGGCGAGTGTGGTACCTACTATTACATTTGGCTTGGCACCGACTTCAAACCTATCCATAGGTAGCACAAACAAATTATATTATTTCATTAATATTGAAGGTATTACGTTTGCATAAGATATGTATTAAATTAAATCTTTACTTAGATATTTTTTTTATACTTTTCAGTTTTTGAAGTCGGTTTTTTTAAACGAAGTTTTTTTTTATGTGACAATTACTAAATATATCCTAGCTAATTAACTAAATTATAAATGTCATAACTATTTTTTTTCACACACTCCGTGTACTTAAATATCTATATGTACCTAGAAATAATTATTGCTTACTTAATTATACTGCAAATATGTTCTGAGCGTGTCATTTATAAGCGCCTTTTTAAACCTTTTTTGTTTTATTTTTATTTACTTAATTATCCTATAATACAGATAAGATTTTTTATAGGTACACGAATTCGTTAAGTATTTGATGCTATATGCTATTACTTGAGTAATAATTGCAATCAAAACGGGTTTGAAAAGGTTATTTAAGAGGTATTTTATACGTTCTGGATCTATTCTCGTGTACGCAGAGTGAATTCACAAAGGCTATAAATATACTTATAGGCAATAAGGCTTTTTGATATTGTTTAATAATGTGTAGGTAAGGAGTTATAAGTATAATTTAAGATTGTTATGTTTAACTTATTTTTCATGTTCCACTGTTGCATTGGTTGTATAACTGTAATGATAGTGTGTAATGTGGAAATAAATAAATAAATAAAATTTTATTTTATATTTGGCGTTCAATATAGTTAACATTCTATATTCCAACATTTGTTAGTGGTACTGGTAACTACTACACAAGTTTACGTGAGGCATATTCAGAATAGAAGTTTATTTAGTTTAAGCAAAATTATACCTAGTTACGCCCATAAGCACTATCAAATTAAGACTACGATAATAATAAATTAATGATTTCCTACACTATGCGTCACTGACTTGCACGAAGCCTTAATTTTCACGAAGTTTTCATCATCATAATCATTATAAATAAAACTGTAACACAAATAAATAACATTGAGTATCTAAATAAAGATTATATTTATATTTTAAGTTAAATTATTTCTGATCGTGTAAGTGGAGTCTTCATCCATCAGGTAACGGACTCTGAGACTATAGTGACCTCAATTAAATAATAATTTATGAGGTGTTAGATCGTCAACTGCCATTGATGTTATAACAGATGTCATTGTTTTATTATGTTTTCAGGGATTATTGCCGCATAAGGTATTAAAATAATTGTTATGATAAGATATACTGGAAATTATATTGTTTTCAATAATGTATAAGCTTGACTTATGTATACATTCAGTCAAAAAAGTATCGGGAATGGATGATTTGATTTGTGGAAATAAAATTCTTGGATTTTGCACCACGATAATTCGCACAAGGCCATCATTGTGAACGAATTTTTGACCAAAAACTCAACAAATACCATCAAGCAACCACCATATTCACCAGATATGGCTCCAGCTGACTTCTTTCGTTTTCCTAAACTCAAATTACCACTCCTGGTACGCGTTTTCAATCGGTAGAGACATAAAGGAGAATTCGCGGCGAGAGCTGAACTCAATTCCGAAAGCAGCGTTTAAAAATGTTTTGATGAATAAATTATTCGTTGGCGTAAATGTATCGTTTCTGAAGGAGCATACTTTGAAGGTGATAAAATAAATTTGGATGAATAACAAACATTTTGTATATTATTGATCTTTTTCCGGTACTTTCTTGACAGAGTAGTATACTCACTCCTAATACTTATTTATCGTATGGGCAGTGGTTACCCTAGTGTCAGTTGTTTAAACCGCATATTAGGCCTCTTACAAGGAACGACTATTGTCTAAATTGCTACAACCGGGACCGACAGCTTAACGTGCCCTCCGAAGCATGTAACTCAGCACGTAGAAGGCCCATCAAGCCTCTAACATGGCGTAACGACTGTTTCCTAATGGCTACAACCGGGACCGAGAGCATAAAGTGTCCTCTAAAGCACGAAACTCAGTAAATAGTAAGTAAGTACTTAGTCCTAATATTTGAAATCGATTCGCTAGTTATTACTCGATTCCCATTATCGTTTTGGTACGGAGGTGATTGGGTAAACATACCACAAACCGAATTAAATTTGAGTAAACAATGAATTTGCATTAATATTAGTTGTTTCAGTTTCTGATTGATTTCATCAATAGAAAAGTTATCAGAATAATATTCTCATTGATATTAAACCGGAACACGAAATGTCGACGGTCAGACCTCAACGTTCGATTCTTGCTTCGAACAATTTTTGTTTAAAACCTTAAATCTGTTTCAGGTCTTATTGGTTGAGATATCAAATTAATACGTAGCTCTTTAGTCATGAGAATATTAAAAATATGTTAATTAATATATAAATACATCTTGGGACTACTAGCACACTGTCATTTGATCCCAAACTAGGCAGTTTGTAGGTACACACGTCTACACATCAAGCTCTACATTTCCAATGTAAGCTGACCTGTCAATTTATGGAAATCCTATACAACGCGAGATCAGCTTATACTGGAAATGTATAGCTTGATGTGTAGGCGTGTGTACTGTGGCAGCCAGAAAACTAATAAACATACTTATATATTTCTAAATATATACATATTTTAAATAACTATATAAAATTGTTTTTCTGTATGTCTTTTATATAATCGTAAACTAAGTATGCATTTAATCATGTGATGATATTCAGCAAAGTGTTGTGCCCACGAAGGTTTCTGAGTTGGTACGACCATAATTAATAAAGTTTAACGCGGATAACACCGCAGGGCACAGCTAGTTATAGGTAAATTACACTCGGACCCAGATCAAATTATTAGTATTTTTTATAGTAATATCTAGGGGACAATGTCACACAGATCATCCTAGCCCCAAACTAAGCTAAGCTTGTACTATGGGTACCAGGCGACAATATACATACTTATATAGATAGATAAATACATAGAAAACATCCATGACTCAGAAACAAATATTCGTGCTCATCACTTAAATATTTGCACTTACCGGGATTCGAACCCAGGACCACCAGCTTCGTAGGCAGGAGCACTACCGACTAGGTTACGGTGACCGTCGTATAGAAATAGTCATGATTATCATACAACGATTTGTCCTGAGTGGGGATCGAACCCACGACCTCTGCCTTAGCAGTCAGGGTCACTAACTACTAGAACAATACAAGCACAAAAACACTTACTAGTAGTCAGCAGCTTGATTGAAACAGACATCTGGGTTTGAGTAAGTATATGTGTACAGTATATGCTCTAAGTATCTATGCATATAATAGAATCGTAGTAAAGTCAAAACTGTACATTGAAATTTTTTTTAAAGGATACTTGGGGCGTGATCTACAATCGATATCGAAGCTAAAAAAAATAGTTTTTAGAATTTTAGTCTGTTTGTCTGTATCTATGTATGTCCGGGCTAAAATCAAAAATTACTGCATGGATATACTTCAAATTTTGCATTAATAATACTAAGAGGTCGGGTCAACATATAGGCTATTATCTCGCTATCACCTAAGGGGGAGGAGCTGTAATAATTTATAAAATTTAATGCGGGTAAAACCGCGGGGCACAGCTAGTTAAATAATATAATATGAATGGTAAACAATTTTCACAGCAAGAATGCTCATATTATGTAGAGTGATGTAACAAGAATTTCAAACTAATATGGAATTGTTCAGACGGCCTATTCAATGGTTTGACTTGACTCTGAGGTCGATATGCATGGCCCTGAGGTTAAGGCCATATTGTATGCAATCGTGTTTGACGCGTCTCTACATTATATATCATGGGATATGTATTTACATGCCGCAAGCGCTTATGTATCTATTTCTTTAGTTATTTATTTATTAACTTCAGGTTTACCCATAGCTTGTGCATACAATATATATCTTATAAATATTTTTTAACTAATTATACTTACATACTAGCCAATTACGGGTTAACCAATATTCTCCATTTTTAGACGAATATTCGGTACCTGAGATTATTTAGGCTATAGAATAATGAAATACCTATGACGAGTTAACAGTAGTTTTGAGTGACTTCAAGATTTTGGACTTGAAACAATTTAAGGAATCATGGTGTATGTCGGCATCCGGTACAGATTTCATGAAAGAGTTCATCTCTTTACAAACATTATAATAATAATATCTGGGGACAATGTCACACAGATCATCCTAGCTCCAAACTAAGCAAAGCTTGTACTATGGGTACCAGGCGACGATATACATACTTATATAGATAGATAAATACTTATATACATAGAAAACATCCATGACTCAGAAACAAATATTCGTGCTCATCACACAAATATTTGCACTTACCGGGATTCGAACCCAGGACCATCAGCTTCGTAGGCAGGATCACTACCAACTAAGCTACGGCGACCGACGGTGATTTAGCGGTGAGTTTAAGTTAAGTAAGTTCAGTGTAGTATCAGTACCTAGTTATACAATAAAATAAAAGTATAGGTACATCCAAGTACATACAATACATAAGGGGCGCTTACAGCCAGATGCCTTCACCAGTCCGTAAGTGATCAGTGAGGTTAAGCAATTAGTCTCGCGGTCAGTTCATAGATAGGTAACCGCCAAAGTAATTTAATTTCTAAGCGTCTCCGAGCTGCGGAGGGCACGTTAAGCTATTGGTCCCGGTTGTAGCCATTAGGCCATAATAAGGACCTGCTGGGCGGCTTGAACAACTCTGACACATCGGTAACCACTGCCCGTACGATAAGTAAGTAAGTACCACAGGTAAGTACTGTAGTAAGTACAGTAGACTACTGATAATATAGTAAAGTAAAGGTACAGACGCCAGCACATCCAGCTACCCCAATCTGTCAAATTTATTTTATAGATTTTCAACTTTATCACATAAGCATAAGGTTCACTTTCAATTGGGGAAATTTGACATGTCTGTAACATCAAAGTAGATACAATAATAACAGGTCATTGGCAGGTGCGAGCTTTATTGATCTAGCAGTATCGTTTTCTAGGGCAGATAATAAAATATTTTATTGCGATATTTATATAGAGAAAAATCACAGTAGCAGTGCGGGTTACATCACCGTTTTTCGGTAAATACGTAGAATCATCGATCTAATATCTGGGGGGCTACCGCTTAACTCGCCAATTATCGTAATTGTGATCGGCGTTCAAATAGATGAAGGTAAAAATTGCTAAATCATTCGTTCAATCGGCGTCCATGAGCACGTGTGACGTCATAAATCGCTGAAGTGGATCGCAAGGTGAGGGTAAGGAAGTGCTATACTGCCGTCGTATGACAGAAGGGCACACCTAACATTTTTGAAACAAATGAGTTATATACATATTTAGAGTCAGAAAAAAAAAACGCATCTACTCAATTGTAGAATTTTATCTTCAAGGAATTCGGAGATACAGAAGGCTGAAAAGGCACATTTATTTACCATTATATTGAAAAGGCACAAACACGTAGATGTGACAATTAATTAATTCATACAGATTTTTACTAAAAACTACTTTGAAAAGGCACACCTGCAACATAACATAAAGAAAGGGCTCAAATGCCTCAGATGTGCCCTGACTACTTAATTAATGATCCATGCATATTTCAATAAATTTACGTATAAAAGGCACAAATAACCAGTTGTGCCTTTTCTTTTAAATTATTTACGATTAGGGGTGAGAAAAGGATGGCTGGGTTTAATTGAAACGCGCCAGTTGTGCCTGCGACGTCGACTCCACGCTTGTCAGCAGCCTGCCCACGCTAGGTAATATTATTTACCTCTTACTACTAGGTAATATTGTTTACATGTTGTTTCTAACTCAAATAGGTAGGATGAACACCTAGGTAATTGTCAAAATTGTATGTATTTTTCGTCCGTTTAGTCCGTTTTATGTATTATTGTATGTTTGTACCGAATGAACTCGAAAACTACTAAACAGATTTCAAAAATTCTTTTACCGTTGGAATGCTACATTATTCCTGAGTAACATAGGCTATATTTGATCCTATTCAAAATTAGGGATGCCTACTAAAACTTCAATAATGTGTCAAGATGTGAAAATGAGCCATAAAATGTCTTTCATCGCATGCGCTGCGGAAACCATAGATAGAACGAAAACAAATTATACAATATTAAAGAAAAATTCAATATCTACAAAAACCTGCGCGATACCACGCTTCTAACTGTTATAGTTATGTCACTATAACTGTTTCTATACAATTTAAAAGTTGAAAGAAATGCTGACCAAAATCAAACCACGTTATCCATACCTTCAAGAATATTTGAATACATATAGATTACTTTAGAATTTGATTTGGATCGGATGTTGAATTCAAAAGATATTACGAATAAAAAAATGTAAATCTAAATAAAATACTTACATGTTATAATGTTCATATGCTGATATCCTACTAGCCGTATTTCGGCTTTAAAGACTATTTCCAATTAATATTTCAAGCAAAATTGATTATTTCATTTTCTTCAAACTTTTTTATAATTATTACCAATATATTGCATTGTGATAATTCAACCAAGTGCCATGTTATGTTTGTTATAGTTACATTGATTTTTTATTATAATAATAGTATATTTTTAAATATTAAACTACGAGTGCCTTTATTAATTACGAGTCTAAGCTATTTCCTGTAAAAATGAACAATAAATAATTAGAATAAGCTCTAATAGAGTATCTTAATAAAGGTTCAAAACCAAAATTTATGCTCCTATTAACTACCTCTATTCAGAATTAAGAATATTTTGATTTATTTTCCATATTGTGATTTAGAGTAACTATTTTTAAAGACTTTTAAGTTAGGGGTCCAACCTTTGTAAAAAGAATAAAAATATATATTTTTTACTTTCTTTAGGTATTTAACTAACTTAAAAGTGTAATTTAGTTTAAGTATAAGCACTTTTTGTTTCTTGTTCATAAGTTCTATTTGTTAACTAAAATTGTAGGTAGATGCTTATCCCTAATAATTGCATACCTATTAAGAACGTTATAAAGAACTTTTTTTTGTTTAAATGTTTGTGTTCTAGAAGAAGTTTTGTTAAGTTTTGTTTCAGTTATTTGGATAAGCTAACCAGAAATGGCTTGACAGTAAATTTGTTTATTATATAGTTTATTAAACTTTCTTCACATGATTATTTGTTTTTTTTTTAATAGTAAACATTAAGTCAATTTACATTAAAAAGGCGCAATTAGACAAATATAGCCCTATCTTTTCGACTCAATGACCAATTTGATTGAAATATTAAAAATAAAGGTCACATTCGGTTAATTATGCCTTTTCTTTGTAGGAAGTGGTATTTTTCAAATATTTTTATTTTATGTTGAAAGGAATAATTTGAATTTATTTAATAATTAATAATATATTAAAATTAAAAAGTAAAAAATATGATAGTCCTAACCTTAACGCATATATCATCAGTATTTTTTTTTCTTGTAAGCGATAGGTTTCCGCATTATGAAACAGAATATGTTAAAAACCTTAATCCCGATTATCTCAGTTTGACCAAAATGATAGATGTGCCCCTCTCTCTTACGACGGCAGTATAATCCAGCAAATATTTTGTAGATATACCTTTTTCAATAAATCTTTCATGTATGTTCCACCAAACCGTATTAACTAGACCGATGGTAGAAAAGCACCGAGTTTGGGCCACCGGATCTTCTCAATTACACCGCAATGGATCCGGAACTAAACTTAAAGCACGACCATTGTCGTATACACAAGCTTCGATCTAATAATAACTCCCACGAATCCAGAAACTGACGTAACAGACACTACAACTATCTTTAAAAACGGACCGTATTAATATACTTAATGCACTTACTAAATTCAAAGACATGACGAACTAAATCGCAGGTTTAATCTCAAAATTTTATACAAGCAATCTTTTATAAATACGACCAATAATATTTCGAATATTTAATAATGGGTTTGTATGAGTAGAAATCTGTTGTTTTCCATTTTCAATTGTGCACACTGTTATGCACTAATTTACGGATATAAGTAATATTTCTCAATCGGTAAGTGCACCATAAATACATTTAACACAACAAGTACCTATAAAAGCAAGCGCAATATTCATATAATAATGTGTAATGCTAAAGCGTTTTGCCGCAATCGCTTGAGGTGTAAGTACCAATATCGGTTTTATGCTTTAGCATCAGGATTTTGATCAATAATTCCAATTTTATAATGTCGTGACCTACTTTTATGTCCCATGCTACAATTTCATGATCTATCACCAAGCTCAATGTTATAATTTTCTGAACTATCAACAATTCCAATGCTATAATTTCATAAACTATCAACAACCTCTAAAATTTCATGAACTATCAACAACTCCAATACTACCATTTCATGAACTATCAACAAGTCTAACGCTACAATTTCATGATCTATCAACAAGACAAATGCTACTAATTCGTAACTTAATAATGTCCTCCAGGCCGAATTTCGACCACGGCGGCGACTCTCAATGGAGACTAGCCAAGCAGGACATATTCTAGTGCACAAGTGTGTGCGCAAACACAGTGGCCTTTGCTATTCCATCACTCTCATGATCCGATGGGATGAATAGCGACACGAACGGAAAGACTTTAGGTACCGACGGCTTTAACACCGCCAACTCCCAGACTTCGGGATGACACTAAGAAACTTTTTTTTTACATAACAAATCTCAAAACCACTCTTGGCCCGACCCGGGATTTGAACCCTGACCCTCGTTATCTGTGGTTGAACACGCTACCGCTAGACCAATAGGGAGTTTATTCGTAACTTATCAACAAGTCCTATGATACAATTGTATGTCCTATCAACAAATCCAATACTACAATTTCATAAACTATCAACAATACTAATTTTACAAGTCGACTTGACTTATGAAACATAAACTATCAACAAATCTAATTTTACAAGTCAAATCTCTTACGAAACACTACATACTAAGCCAGTTCCATCCTTGAAATTTACAAAACCGGACTTGATATAACAAAAAGTTACCATTTATAAATAATAGGTACTTGTTCCAGTAACAAGTCAGTTTAGAATTCTAAAGTTTGGTAAGCTGATTAGATTTGAATGAACTTATTTGCACTTCATTTATCTAGATAAGTGTAAGTAAATATGCAAATAACCTATTGTATAAATGACTCAATTTTAATTAGCCGGGTAAAACAGTTACATATTTAATTTAAATTTTCTAAGTAAACCTTGTTTATAGGTAGTTTTTAGGTAAAATTAAGTATAGGCATACATATTTCAAACAAGCTTCCACCAGTGGATTTGTCCGTGTAAATTATAAGATCTATAAGTTATTTTGTTTCTAGAGATATAAAAACTTTCAGACTGCCTAATATTTTTTATCCCTTAATAAGGTATTTCCTTTATAAATTTAACTTCATCTCAGTGTGTATCTAAACAAAACACTGTTTTTTCGAGATTGAAACGAACCCTTTGATCTTTACTGTGCCACTAGCAATGTGTGTGGAAAATTTCATGACGATCGGTTGACGAAACATGTTAGAACATGAAAACGTGATATAATTTCATATTTCGCATTTATTAACCAATATTAAAGAAATAATCATTATTAGAATTTAAAAGTCAAAGTAGGTAAGATCTTGCTTGCACTTGACGTATAACCAAGCAAAATAGCAAGGTATTTTTAGGAGACTTTCACTGCTTCTCCGGACAATAAAGGCGAGCGAGAGTTCAAGCCATTTGGTTAAAGAAAATTAAAAACTAACTAACTGATACTGACGTGTCCAGCTGATGGCATTATTGAGAGTGTCGGCATTTAGCGATGTTACTAGGTACTCTATCGCTTATGTTTTACCGATATGAATATAGCAAGGTAACCATCCTCGACTTAACTAACAAACAGAGAAAAATCAAACATTAACATCCGGTCTTACTAGAAATAGAGCTTAAACCTTGGAATAGCTAACCGAATAGGTATAAATATAATATAAGTTTATTATGGACCTACACACATTATTGACTATCTTCAATTTTTTTTTCCTCTCGCGGGTTTTTGGAAGAAATTTCTTACGAAATAAGAAGATCCTGTGTACTCTTCGTTCCATTTTGTTTATTATTGTTTGATTTTTGTGTGTACATAATTAAAGAAATAAAATATAAAATAAATAAATATAATGATGATTGCAGATGAAATAAAACATTGGCATAGGCAAAATCTTTTGCTTTTGTTGTGAATCCAACGACACCTAGAGATGCATCGATGAATTAAAAACAACGTGATATAAACATTTTCAATTAAAATTAGAATAATGTTACTACCTTTTATAAAATATAGCCAACTCCTATCACGTTTTAAAACAGATCACAGATAAAATTAACTAGTGACGTAGGCAAGAAACTAATGACGCCCCTCTATAAACCTATACTAATATCCAATTAACCTATCGATTTGAGTTACATTTAAAGACTCATGACCTTTGAAAATACGCATTTACATTATGAACATAAACAAATTACCTAATTCACAAACAGATTAACTCAAGAGGTAGATACATAAAAAATATGTCAAGAACAACATATTATGAGTCGGTTATTATGACCTCGAGAGTCAAGATAAACGTACCCATGAAAATGGTATAATTATGTTAACCAGTACTATACTGCAACTACTATTTCAAAATAAGAATAATCACATTTAAAATTACTATAGTTTTACAAAAAAAATAGCTCTCTTGAACTAGGTGTATACTTTTATCTCAGGGGGGTGACAGACTAAGGAAGTTCTACCATCTCTGAACAAACGTCTATCACGCAGTCTACTACATCTGAACAGAAAAGATTTGCGCATGGTGATAGGCACAATCACCGGACACTGCACACTAAACAAACACCTCTTCAAGGTTGGCGTCACAGACAGCCCCTAGTGCAGAGGATGCATTGAATCTGAAGAAACACCGGCACACGTATTGCTACACTGCAATAGCGTTGCCAGCCAACGGGCAAAGTTCCTAAACGATCCGAAGACACTGCAGGAAGTACTCAAGCCAAGCTTTCGAGGCCTCTTGGACTTCTGGATGGAACTAAAATGGTTTGAGTAGCCAAATAAGTTTACGTACAATGGCCCAATTAGGAGGCTAAGTGCGGAAACCAATCGCCCAACTAACTAACTAGCTAACTAGGGCGGTGACATTCCCACCGTAACATTGTTGACAGTTTTATTATTACAACGGCCGTATTAGCCGTGCAGTCTGCGGTGTTACCCGCCCAAATTTCATTAAAATTTGTTCAGCCGTTTGTACATGATTGACTAAGAAACGTCCAAACACTTAGACATCAACAACCAATGATACACATTTTGACATTTACGATATAAGTAGAAATAGGATTCATGAACATAGGCTAATCTTATGTTAAGTATATAGATGGTTTGTGTGTGTGTGTGTAAGCTTGAATTGCTTATTTTATCGTTATACTTAACATCCAAATAACCTTACAACTATAGGTCAAAACAAAGTTCATTAAACGCTGATGTATCATACAGAAACAGGATCCTGTTGAGTATAATTTAAAAATCAACTGTTCATAATTAAATTCAGTTGCTATGTTGAGAATTTCTTTTTGTGGGTAAATATATGAGGTAGGTAGCAAAGTTGGTTTCAATGATGAATTGATTTGAATGTGAACAAATATATAAATAAATATTGCAAATAAACTAAACAATTGTTATAATTTTCAATTAAAACTGTAAGTAAGATCAAGTTTAAGATCAGTGAGTTTGTTTCAACACTGACTATTTTTATATTAGGCAAAGGTTAATGCCCTAACTAAATAGAGCAAATAGTGAAGTAATATTAAAACGTTATTGCAATTCTTAATTGTCTGCAAGAAATCACGCTTAGGTATCATCATAATTCGTCAGTAGTATTATGCTATCGCGATAAAATAGTTAAATATTGCAATAGTATTTCAATTATTATTAAAGTATCTGTGGAAATTGTAACAAAATTACCTAGTATGTATCTGCTCCGAAGTAATCACTTTACAAAATTCACAACAAACAAAACAAACACAGGACACGTGCATTGATTTCGGTATAACTCTTGTAAATGACTAAAGAAACTTGTCTAACAGGCACAAAGCAACTTGCTTGCCGGCAAATACCTACTGTGTAGGCAGATCACATGTGCCATAATATGGTAATATTGACGTATCGTTACGGACAGTAAATTTACTTCATGTACCTTTGTTTTTATGCTAACGTACTGCATGAGTCATTGCAATGAAAACGCATAACTTGCACATATTGATGTCTAAGTAGACACAACCACTAACCGAAACTGGAAGTGATGTTTCTGGCTACCGCAGGCACGTGTTATCTCATATCACTGTCACTTTTTAACGAGAGCACTATTGTGTTGTACGGTCTTAACTGTTCGGTCGATGTTTGAACGCCGTCAATTGCTGAGCGTTGCGGTGCCCAGCGCGGGCGCATGCAACGTAGGTTTCGACATCAGCGAGAGGGGAAGCCTACCGGCGAGTAAATGCGTCTCAGTCCCTCATATGGCAACGTCTGAAGGCGCGTGAGACGCCGCATCAGCTGCAAAAATGCCTCACCACCGCAACCGGGCGACCTTCTAGACCTACCATTATTGCTAATAAGCTCGCCTTTTGCAATCGAGTGGCGTGTTATTTTTTTTGTTTCATTTTAAGATGTAATTTAATAATATCTATAAGAAGGAGGCAGCAGTTTATATAGATCACGTTATGAAGTCGGTTGTTCAGCTGTAGGTAGAGTTGTTTTGGTAACGGATCCTATCGCTTTTATTGAATTAGTTCCGAATCTATTTCATCTCGGAGTCCTTGCAAGGTTAATTTACAGAGCTAACAGATGGTAAGGGAAATAGTTTTGATAGCGAATATTATGTACTTACAAATTCAGAGTTTAGGTACGAAGTTACTGTTCAATATGTTGTTTGTTGTTATTATAATTTCTTAGGGTAATTCTTCGCCGAATAAATATAGTGCTTTGTAGCACAAGTAGGTTAGTTGAAATCAATCTTGTAAGTAAATAAAAATATGATAACTTATTCACATAATCCTATCAAAATTATACGTATGAACTGAAAAATATAGAAATCTTAAAAAAATGTTTTTTTTTTTCAAAATTTAGTGGTTATATACAACAGGAACAGCAATAAAGGCTTATTTTATTGTATATTTCTATACTGGTATATTTCTAAATACATACATATTATAGATCAATAACACCCAGATACAGAACTCATAGACGTGTTCATCCGACTAAGATTTATTCCGGGGATCGGACCTACAACCCCTGGCATAGCATTAAACCGACGTACGTAAGTACTTTTTATTCTGTGCCGACAGGTCAGACAAAATATAAACAAAATAAATTGTAAAAAAGACAAAGAAACAAGTCAATTAAACATAAGGCATACAAATACTGCCTTTATAATTTATTCAGGCCGGTATTACAATTTCATAAGTATCTATCGTTTGTTCCTTGTTCCTGCTTCAACTACTAAACCAGTCTGTCCGTATTATAGTAAATATAATTAGCAATAATTACTACGCAGGCCAAGTTACGACGAAACCTATTATTTAAAAGGCTGTGAACAGGTTATAATATACATATATTATTTTAAAACAGAAGCTACAATTTAATTAAATAACAAATATAAATATCTTGGGACAACTAACACACTGCTATCTGATCCTAAATATACTTATATACATATTTCTAACTAGCTGTGCCCCGCGGTTATACCCGCGTTAAACTTTATAAATTATAGCCTATGTGTTATTACTAGTTATTAGGATATACATGCTATATTTCTACAAAGTTTCATCAAATTCCATTCGGTAGTTTTTGCTTGAAAGAGTAACCAACATCCATACTCACAAACTTTTGCATTTATAATATTAATAGTTCCTAACATACATATTATAGATAAATTACACCTAGTCACAGAACAAATAATCCTTTTCACCAAACAAAAATTTGTCCTGAGTGTGGATCGACCCCACGACCTCTAACTTAGCAGCCAGGGTTATTAATCACTTGACCAACAAGCCTGTCAATTTGCTGTAGAAGTAGCTGGTATTGAAAATCTTAGCCCGTTACTTTAATTTTAAAACGATAGATATTTAAATGTATACATATCAAAAGTCGTGAAAATCTTGGGTACAACATTTCCATTGCTTACCGGTTACCGGCATACCGGTAATAGATGAACCCACTGAGTTTGTTTCGCTGGGTCTTCTCAGTTGGGGCGCATTGGATCCGGTGGTAGCATTAAAGCGCGACCGTCGTTATTAACACAAGGTCCGTCATAATAATAATACCTTAATATAGAGAGAACCATTGACAATATGTAGTAAAAATATTAGACTTAAACTATATAATTAAACATAATCTCTTGACAATAACTTGATACGAGCTAGCTAAATATCATTGCTATAATAAAATAAATTTTATAAATGTTTTCATACAAACAATACAATGTGTAGGTACCTAAATATCTATGTTACTAGAAATAATAATGTATACAACTATATTACTACAAAATGTTCTGACTATTTACAAGCGCTTTTTTAAAGGCTACGTGAATAAAAACCTTTTTTATTTTATTTTATTTTATTGTACCTTTTAATTAGTGTTGCTAATTTTGGTATAGAAATAAAAGTGTGTTTTGCACACATATAACCTAACTCTTAAGATATTTAAATTTAAAATCCGTTTATTATGTATAAATACCAATACAAAAATGTCATCTTGTTCTTGAGCTCATTTATTTAAGGTCGACAAAGTATTACTTAATCTTCTTATTTAAATTTATATAACACGTATTAAATAATGCAAATGTTTTGTGTATATTATTTTAATTGAAAGAGAAACTCAATAGAGGTGAGCAGGGTCTCAAGCTGTCAAACAAATAACTCTACTAGGTAACCTGCGCCAGAGGGCACCCGTTACGGGATTCGAAACTGCACGGGATTACGTATAGCCACGTGCAGAAGTATGTGCAAAAAACACAGATGGACTCTCATAACTTAGTGGGACACGCTAGCCGCAACGCTCGCAACAAATTCAGTGTTATTGTTGTTGTTTAATACCGTCTACTTCAGGAATTCGGGCTGTAACTGAGGAATCCTTCTTAACAGAAAAATTCTAATGACCTCATTTTGCTTGATACAATATTTCAATATTAGTATCGGTGAAATATTGAATACTCGGTTTTATCCTCAGCTCATCTGGCGTTATCCTTGCGAAACTTTTATTTTCTAGATATGCTGAACTAAACCAAGTTCAACCTATGACCATTTTTGTACCCTGGAAAAAGTTTATGCAAAATTTCAAGATAGTCGTTGAGCACTTGAGGTGTAAAAGCGTAGCGAACGAATAAACTCACATTTACATTTTTATTTATTTACACTGTCTATAAGTTCAGCTAATGTTAGTATAAGTACATTACTTCATCGTCTAAAAATAACTAGCATAGATCACTCTTGCGTGTTGTAAACGATGGTTTTTTAATTGCTATGGCCATGGTTGAGAAATAGCTATGTCGGACCTTGAATAACGAAGTAAATAAAGCACGAGAACTTAACGACTAGCAGTGTACATTACTTATTTTAAATAGTTAAAGAACTTCGTTTATAGAACTATGTTCTGTCATCTGTAAACTAACCATAATCCATACAAAATTAACTTATCCAAGAAAAATAATCAGTTTAAAAATAATTGTGACGAGTTTCACCCTTACAAACCATACCCTTGGCATGCCAATTTAATAACAATCACATGGATAAAAATCAACGCAGCATAAAAAATAATTTGCTGTGTGGTAACGGCAGCGAATATCAGAATATCTTCACCACATCTCATCACGTAGGGGGTGTAGAAGTCGACCCGAGAGAATATCTACTAGGAAGCAGCTTCTTTCTGATCACTTTGACTATCTTACTGCGACCGCCAACTCATCTGCTAAGCGTGGCGATTATGACATCATCCGCTCCAAAAATCATCTTGGGGGAGACTTTTGTCCAGCTGTGGACTTAATACAGCTATTATTATTAAAAGTAATGAAAAAATAATCATTGAGGAACATTAAGGAATTATATACATTTAATCGTTCAGCAAGAACTGATAGGATGGCTAGAAAAGGAAATAACAGATTTGATCAATTATTGGGGTCGTTCTCACTTCTCAGCCTCCTGAATCCCAAACTAAACCAAACGTTTCGAATGACTATTTTACTGATTTGAAATATTACTAACTAACTTTAGTTTGAACCCTTATTACTAACTTAACTACTAATTGGATATTTGGGAATGAAGTCCCAAGTCAGACAAAAGAGACTGAAGAGTCAATAAAAAATTAAAATATCGCAATTAAATATTTTTGACAAGTGTCAAACTGATAATATTCTATGAAAAACACCGCGTTGTACCATGACTATGAAATTTGCTTCGAGGGAACAACAGTTCGACTATTTGAGAAGTAACGGCGTATTTCATAGATTGGTCAATCAAATCCATTCTTTACGTGGTTGATCGGTAATAAACGAATTCATTTTGCATTTTGTATGCGGTTTTATTTTATATATGTCTTTTGTAATAATAAAGATCATAGCAGTAATAAACATCAAATCCTTTTCATGGGCAATGAATGCCATTTGTGGGTATTGCCAAAACGTCAGTCTGTTTTTGTTAGTTTGGCCGGAATGTGGGTTTACTCAGTTTTGCAATCTATATTATGTCTTATAATAAATTAAAATTTAAATAGAGGAAAAGTTGTATTATTAAATTGTTATTTTATATAATTATATATAATAGTTGTTTTAAGTTTACCTTATTTTGGGTACTTACCTAAAAATATTTCTTATAATTTGTCTGCCATGTGATATTTACTGATGCCTAATATATAGAAATAAATATTTAAACCTGCATTAAATCAAGTTATTTTTTTGTCTTTATAATATATAAACAAGTTTTAAAGCAAGAAACATATAAGGTGAGAAGAGGCATTTTTTATGGGATGTATTCATGTTATAGGTACTGGCTTTTACGCTTAAACAGACTTGAGTTGTCTGAAATAAGTACCACGTAACTATGTTAATAGTCGTTACTTGGTTTTCCACGACGAATTCACACATTAATAATGTAACACCATATTATCTGAATAAACAACAAAGCTTATACATAAAAAAGATTATAATAGAACTTACATCATCCAAAGATATTCCTCGTTGTTCTTGCTCGTCTGCCTTTGTAGAGCCCCAAATTGTGTACCTGTGACGACAATACAACAACCTTTAACTTACTTAAATTTTTAATAGAGAATACTTGTCCTGAAATGAATGATGATGATGATGATGTCCTCCCGACCGATTTCGGCCACGGCGGCCAGTCTTAATGGAGACTAGCCAATTGCGCAGGACATATTATAGTGCACAAGTGTGTGCGCAAACACAGGGGCACTTTCTATTCCATCACTCTCATGATCCGATGGGACGCCTAGCGACACGACCGGAAAGAGTTCAGGTACAGGACCGACGGCTTTACGTGGTCTCCGAGGCACGGGGGTGTAATACCGCCAACTTCCAGACTTCGGGCTGATACTGAGAAATTTCTTTTTGCGGAAAAATCCCAAAATCACTTTTTGGCCCGACCCGGGATTTGAACCCAGGACCTCATTATCTGCGGTTGAACACGCTACCGCTAGACCAACGAGGCAGTCAAAAATGAATACTATAGATATCAACTATGGTATTAATTCGGAACGACTAAAATAAGTTTTATAAGTAAACATTTTAATATGTAATTATAAATTTTATTCAGGGAATATTCAGTTTAGACGACTAGTTGAGTTTATATGAGCTAAGCCCCCTAATGCATTTCCAATTAAAATTTATCATTCTCTTTCTAACACTCTTTCCAATTCTCTATGCGTATTTACAAAAGAAAAGTAGTATATGCAGTAATAATAATAATAATAATAATATCATTTATTTGCATGAAATACGGTAGGCATAAGGTGTTATACAGTAGTAAGTAGGTACGTGACATATTTCACCCTCGATGAGGGTATGCAAAGTTATGTTTAAAACATTAAATTACAGTGAAGTTAATTACAATTACATTACATATATCCATTACAATTACAGTATACCTATCAGTTATCTAATTTCTATACGAGTAGTACAGGCACTGCTTAATTTGGGATCAGATGGCCGTGTGTGAATAATATCCATGGATTTTATTTATTTATGTAATAAATTTTGATGTCACTTAGAAATTATTCGACTGATTATGTTCACAGTTACTTTCATGTGGGTGTGTTCATATCAAATCGATAATGCCGGCCGAACTTCAAACTAGTTTCGAAAAGACGATTTATATAATTATTTTTGTCATTTTAGATAGTGAAATTCTTCAATAATATACTTTTTTGTGATGCAGAATTTGACTTCAACAGTCGTTGTTATTTTTTATTAAGTAGCACAAATTACGGTAGCAAAAACCATGTACTTAAAGAATACTATAGAATTTAATTACCCAAAATGATAAAATATAATAAGATTGAGTACCGCAAACTCAACCCGTTTAATTAAAAAAATTGTAAACTATGTCAATTGGATATGAAGAATCGACTCTTTAAAAAAATACTACTAAGATTTTTGGCAATATTTATCAGCTGGCAGCTACTTATATTAATACTACCAAAAATCTTAGTATAGTAAAGAAATAAAACCAATTTTATTAAAAATATCATTAATAAACAATTATTATTAGGCGAACATAAAATTTTGATCACGCGATATACTTCCTTAACGAACGCGTTGGTCATACGCAGTTGAGAGACTTGAATCTATACTGCCATGCTTTATAGACCTGGGTCACTTGGTATTTTCAGTACGACTGCACGTGTTCATCGAAGGGTCCAGCCGGCCTAGCCAAATCCGTATTAATTTTTACTTTACTTAAAGGGAAAGACGGAAAAAAATATCTTGCTTTGATCAGAGCAAAACCAGCTGTCGGCCGAAATGATTTGCTAGATAAAAGTCTATCCACGTCCTTTGGGCAAATAACAAGAAAGGCATATACCATCAACGCTGGCTAAATTGAAATTTATTTCGCAATAACAAACGCAGATATTTATTTAAGTGTATGTGATGTGCTTGGTAAATAACATTTACTAAATAATACATGTACATATGTACGTTTAATCTTAATTATGTGTACTTATTTTCCCTCAGTAATATGCCACTTGACAAACTTGCAGTAATAAAAACGTCTTGTGCTTAGATAAAAGTAAAGACGTCAGCACATCAAGTTACCCCAATCTGTCAAATTTCCCCAATTGAAAGTGAACCTTATACTTACGTGATAAAGTAGAAAATCTATCAAATAAATTTGACAGATTGGGGTACTGGATGTGCTGACGTCTGTACAATTATGTACAACATGTAAATAATTAACAAGAGTTTTATTACAATGAGATATCAATAATAAGAATAAAATGCAAGGAATTGTCATCCAATGGACAATAGTTAATTTATTACTTTCACTGGTCTAAATTGCTTATTCAGAAATGTTATTAAGTCACGGTTAATACTTTAAAATAAAATCATGCGGGGTAATCTTTGGGGACTGCCGATAGGGGTAAAAAATTATGGTTACACTTCTAATCTAAATAAATAATCTATAATATAATAGTTGAAACTTCACATTGATAATATACGCTTTGTATATAATAATGTATACTTATAACCCACGGAGGTGTATCAATGTACATAGGTATATACACAGTATATATATATATAACTCATGGGAATCGTGCGGTATAGATGATGCGAGTTTCACGCTTTTTGTTCGCACCCAAAAAGTGTTCAACGCCCTTAAAGAAAAAAGATCAAGCTTGTTCGTAGCCTCGATGACTGCGTTCGTACGTAGTCTGTATACATGTATTGATAGCCATAGATAGAGAGGATTTCCTGAGATAAACAGAGTCCTAAACATATACATATTTATAAATGTTTAAAATTGTACATTATTTTTAATATTATTTCTGAGGAAACCAGGAAACTTTGATCATTAAAAGATACTCGGTTGTGAATGAGTGAACCTAATTATATTATTGATATTACATAACAATTTGCGAAGTGCAATGATCACTTATTGGATTTTGCACTTCAACGCATTACTCCCAGTAATTTACACATTAAGATCGCTTACCCCTGACCGAATCTGGACGACCGAATTCGGTTCACTTTAGCCGAATCTATACAAAGCTTACGCATTGTATCCGATCCCCTAAAACGAAAAATCTGTGGCCATGAAGGTGCATGTTCGGATAATTTATATATGTCAAGTGTCTACTATATGCTTTCAATGTGATATTTTGAAATGTAGTCACATTCAGGAAGACGACAGAGAAACCTCTTTTGATGTAGTGAGGGTTCGTGAGACTGGATTAGAAAATAACACCCCCTCGCTGTGTTATAGGACAAGGTTTTTGGGCTAGAGCACCCTTAAATATAATCCCTCAAACAATCTTTAGTGTGTCTCTTCTTGTATGTTAGAGTAAGTGCCTGAACTAGAAATACCTACGTTTTAGACAGGTCCGCTGTACGAGCAGCCCGACTATTCTATCTATATTTTTGCACGTTATATTATAAACGAAACACTATTTTGAAATATACATTGCATTCAGATATTTAGGTTAAGGCAAAATATTACAATCACCTTATTTTGGGTAACCACAAAAAAACTTAAACCAATATTTTACCTCACCACACCTAGATTTAGGTATGGTGAGGTAAATTATTGGTTTAAGTTTTTGTTGTGGTTACATTTATCGTAGTCTATGCAAACCCTGACCCCTGCCCAATGAGCTCTGACGATTTTATTTACACAGAGCTAAGGCGGTGTATCTGGGTGAATCGATAAATGCTCTAGTCTTGAAAGTGGCGTAACGGAAATGAATATTTACATGAAAATATACTATGACTAAACGAGTGAAATGCCGTAATATATATTTTCTTAAAGTTTTAGATTTTATTCAATAAATTTGCAGTGATTCTATAAAAATAAGTTCTTGCGTCCACAAGTTCCGGAAGTTATATTACACAATGTTCGGAAGATTCCCATGCGACGTTCAGTCTCTTTTTCCTCTTTGCCTACTCTGTTTTCTATGAGGGTCAACTTCCTGTCTAAATGCTGCATAAATATTCTTTTTACCAAAAAACAAATCTAATTTATTTTTGAATGGCTACCAGAATTAATCAATAAATTTCTATCTGACCTCGAAACCTACAGGAAAGCGATGAGTAAGATTGTGTACCAGGTATCTTATTCTGTTAGACCCTGTAACGATTAATTATATTCTCATGACAACGAGATCCAGTAGCGTAACTTGGTCTCCGAGACCATCCAGACAATTCTAGGTTTATATATAAAGAAGGTTCGGTGCGGTAAGCAAACCCGCAACGTCTGATCTGAATGGTCTGGTCTGATCAGAAGAATTACATTTTTCGGACCCGATCTAATGTAATGGTCCCATGGGCAATTTCTTGGAATAACTGTATCTGCGATCTTATTCCAGAGCGCATGTGGAAGGAAATCTCACTGAAGATATTCGTTGGTGTAAACTACAAATCTCAACTAAAAAGGCATTCAAAGTAACACCCCGCTGTTATGTTATGTTATGCTTTCTTAAGGCTATACTAGAAGTATTCAACTTGAAATTGAATTTTAATATGCCTATCTATGTTAACTGATACGAATTTCGTAAAGCAAAGATTATTTTTATGGTATTACTTATCGTATAAATGTATATAGTATTTGATATTACCCGTCTGCTGAAAGTCTGTTTCAAGAAAAAATTAGATCACTTGCAAAATTGATTTTAGTTTATTATTGCCACACGTGTTCATGCAATATATTGTTTGTTTATATTGTATAATATTTTCCACTATTGGGGTTCTTATGTCAACATATAAGATAACCTTTCAATAGGTTATCTCAAATGTTTACATAAAGTGGCATCCCAATACTTTTTATTGTAATATTAATATTGGACTCTTGAACGGCTGCTGATATGGAATGCTACATGTGTAGGATACACTGCTACTCACGTCTATAATACTTGGAGGACGTGGGTATTGCGCAAAATTAGCTTTTGGTAAAAAAAAGGTGTTTTCATTACATTTTGAATATATTTAGAACATATCTTGGGAGTTCAACTGTTCGATTATTTTTTTGTGGTTGGGCAAAAGTGATATTATAGTTGATAGTAGGTATATATTTTGGCGATTGGCACACTCCCCTGTATGATGCAGCTTAGTACGTGAGTGCTTGTTCTAACATTGCTTGTAAGTATCTCCGTTTGTATAGAAATCTGTATGTTAGACTCACGCACTACGCTGCATCATGCGGGGCAGTGTGCCAATCGCTTTGCAATCGCAGCTCGGAGTAAAAAAAATTGTAATAAACTCCCATTCCTTTAGGAGGGATCACTTAAGCTGTCGCAGCGTCATCGTCAGACCTACGGCTAAGCTCTTCTAGTGCTGCTTACTTGTCCGTACAGTCAGATTATAAGAGGAAAAGTGTGTAGAGCTCAGTTGTAATATTAAATCTACACATTGTTCTGACAAAGTATGAAGCTCGTCACTGCCAGCTTGACAACATATCTAAATACGTATAATGCGGAAGACAAGTTTTTGTGCTTGATGTATTACAAACATTATCTAAATGTTTCTTGATAACGTCATGATAATATATTAATGTGAATAAATATAATTATATTTTGCAAGTCACTTGATACAAAGTTTTGGGATAAGATTTAAATTAGACATTTTAAACAAGCCAAGGGTATATTTATTTTGTCTTTTGCCAAAGACAAATACTAGACCCTATTACTAATACTCCGCTGTCTGTCTATCTGTCTTGTCTTTCCGTCAGTCACCACGCTTCTCATGAACTGTGAAAGTTAGACAGTTTAAAATATAAATATAATTAATAAATAAAAAAATTCACAGATGATGTATATTTGTTGCCGCTATAACAACAAATACTGAAAAACCACAATCTAATAAATATTTAAGGTGGCTCCCGTATGGGAGCCACCTTAAAAAATCGCGTTTATTGTATAATAAACGCGATTTTTTGCTCTTTTTATAGACTCCTCATATGCGAGTCAGATTCGAACATGGCCGGTTTTTTAAGTGAATGAAACTTAAGAAAAACTTGGACGTTCAATTAGTAGCAGCAGCAGTAGCCATCGACCCTGTCTTTTGTCTTTATGAAATATTCGAGGCTGGTACACTTTCTACATACTCATTTTTTTAATCCGATTAATACGGCTTAATACAACCGAGAAATGTCAAGCACAGGTCGAACGGCTTAGCGTACTCTCCGAGGCATGATGTAACATTGGCACCGGGTAACTTTCTGACCGAACTAAATTACTTTTTGTACTTCGTAAGAAGGTAGAGAAACCTCGGTGCTCTTATTCGAGTCGCACCTGGCCAGTCTTTTGCATCTGTCAATTATTCTTAATTTTTTTTCCTTAATTATATTTAGAACATTCATCACAACTAATTACTCAACATAATGACTTCGAAAATAAACTATACCAACCTGTTATATATCATTAAATTTAATGTTGTATATACTAATGATTATAATTAAACCGTAAATTACATTTAGGTACGTAGCTTAGAAGTTAAGGAAATATAGAAGCCTAAAAATAACTTACAATATACACTGAAACATTAACATGAGACAAAATACGACTTCATAAGAAAGGGAGTTTCTCAATTCAATGCACTTTTTTTGGTGTATGTATGTAGCTCGTAACTTTCATTTTTTTTTAATTAATTTTGATGATGAACATTTGTGTTTTAAATTTTAATACAGTTTATTATTATTTATTTTTACAAAGGGGTAGGTATATTTTATTTTTTTACCTCTACTTTACACGTCCTAAAATGTTAATGGAACCAAAATTACCTTATTGATTCATATTATTAATATTCTTTAAATAAACAAATTATTAAACAGTAAAGGAATTATAATAACAGTTATAAACACCGCCGGGTTCTACCACAAAAGAGTCTATACAGGAGCTTTAATATCTAAACTAATTTCATCACAATATAGGGAAAAATGTATGTGTATGTTTCATCTGGTTTCATCGAGATGGTCGATGAAACCAGATGAAACACCGCATGGTACGTTATCATCACATCCGTTTAGCAGATCAAAAATACTAAAGATAGATATTTATACGAGTAAGTATATATACAGATATAGGGTTCCACTATTAATACTACTCGTTTTGTTATAAATGTTTCCAACACTTAATAGCCACTAAAAAAAGACATAAATCTTACACCATCTATCTTACAAGTTCAATGATCTAAGGCATTTTAAGAAGCGAATATATACCAAACGTTCAATAGTTAGACAAAAAATATAACAAAGAAATTGAATTCAATAGAAATTCTATTGCCAATCGACATGAAATAGTACAAAAAGACCATATTGGTAAAGAGAAACAATTTAAGGTCCAGATTTAACAAGTAATAGATATACTAGAGCCTATTAATAATAATATAACACAGCCATAAAAAAGATATATGTAGAGGTAGTGGTAAGAATTCCATACTAATATGTTTTCAATTGGTAATTCATTTAATAGATCAATAATACCAAATACCTTAGATATAGTATGTATACATAGAAAAAATTATCTATACTAATAACACTTTTTGTTTTAAGTGTCAGACTCTTAAGAGCCAACAAAAATATAATAAATTGTGAAAATCTTCAACTATCTAGGGTACAAGTTTAATGTTTCTAAAATCTATCTAAGACATACCTACTAAGATGCCAATTTAGACCAATCATCCGATAGTAAGAACAAAAAATTACAAATCAATTGAACTGAATAGAACTTGTTATACCAATTGACACGAAATAGTACAAAGAAATCATATTGCTAATAGGCACAAAGTGCATTACAAATTAAACATATAATAGATTGACTATTACCTGATGCTAATATAACATGCAATGGATTGGACACCCTTGATACAAGACATAGATTATAAGGAGAATTCGATATCAATAGGTTCTCAATTGGTCCATCCGATTATTATATCCAAGATAAAATCAAACCAAAGACAAATAAATATAGAATACAAAAATAAATAAGCTACCATAACGCGTTATTTTTTGTATTCAGCATTAGGCCAATCTTAAGAGCCAACAGAAAATAATAAACTATGCAAATCTTACACCACCTTACAAGTTCAATGATTTACGCTGTCTAAGATGCCGAAGTATAAAAAACATCCTATCATCATATCAGCCGATAGACGTACACTGCTGAACAAAGACTCCCCTAACGATCTCCACAATACACAGGAGGTTTTACCATAATAGCCACGCTTGGCAGATAGGTTGGTGATCGTATTAATATGGTTATAGTACTTAAAGGAACGCTGCTGCCTATTCTCTGGTATGGTGGCCCACATGATGAGATGGACTGGTGATAATTTTATGCCTTCAGTCACAAACCAGAATATAACAAAGAACAATTTCTTTGTTATTGAATAGAACGTGAATTAAGTTTCAGACCTCTTTAAAATTGTTTGTACAAATATAAGTGCGGGTTTCGAAATTGTATTGCAATTGGATACGAAATAGTACAAAGATATAATATTCCTAATAGACACAATGTATAGTAGTAATTATAAAACTAGTATCTAATAATACAACATGCAATGAATTGGACAGCCTTGAAACAAGACATAGAGTAAAAGGAATTCGATATCAATAAGTTCTTAAGTACGTATTTTCGTTGGCTAAATCTGTGATCTAAGTATCGTAATTACTATTCTAATGATGGAATGTTTCATTTGAGTTGGAGTTAATCGTAAGTTTTTTGGCACCTATACGTGGCAAAAAGGAAACGTGGACGTGCACATGATGGTTTTTCCATACCTGTTATATTTAGGTTTTATTAATATAGTAATATCGACGACACTGAATCATTCATTTTACATTGATTAATATTGTACATGTAAAGTAACGCGGTATTAATTAGTATTTTATGAACATTAATTATTATTTTTCCTTCTTATGAAACTTCACCGTCTCGATAAAACAATACTGTAACGTAATATATAATATATTATGTACCAGCACATTGGAAATGTAATTTATTTAAATGAGTTAAACTTATATAAGAATAAAGATGATTAAATAAGAAATGAATGTTGGTGATTTTAATAAGTGAAATTTGTATGATTTATTCTTATTCTTAATTGAACACAGAAACATACATTTGAGTTAAATGTTACAAAAGAAAACACATGTACTTAGGCGAGGTTAATTCATTAATGATTTTTCTTCCAGCAAATCATTAGGTCAGTGAGATTTTTATTATATGGGTACAAGTAGTGTTCAACAAAATATTTTATGACATTGAAAGAAATTATGAGGTAGGTAATAAGTTAATAACTGATGGAATTCTAGTTAACCGTCCACTTATGTCTGTTCATTAGTTTGTGCCCAAAATGTTTAAAGGTATCACAAGTAAATCGTAAGATTCAGCTTGAACTTAAGAAGTTGTGTTAAATGTAGAGGCCTTTTTTATGGGATGATGGGATTGGCAAGCTTAGTGAACAGACGCTAGCTCATCAAGCTACCAACTGTCAAATTTCTCCAATTGAAAGTAAACCTTATGCTTTTGTGATAAAGTTGAAAATCTATAAAAGAAATTTAACAGATAAAGGGTAGCTGGATGTGCTGGCGTCTGTACAATACTCTTTATAGTGGTGATATCAACAGCACAGAAAAAGGAACCACATTGGCGGTCACCCATTTATAGTCTGACCACATTTTCAGACTGATCACTTACAAACTGGTAGGAACATAAGTGCTTCACTTGATAATATTATGTAGGCATAATACAGCCGATTATAATACACACAAAGATGCCGAAGATCAGCTAGTCTCAATGTTATAGAGAATAGTTGACAAACAAGGTAACCGGTTCCCAATCTCCTGCCTGTAACCTTACTTTTATATGCGTAAGCACTACGTGACGCACAAGACGTCATCAACCATCCCACAACACTATCGACCAATAACTTTTTTGTTTTGATCCACATCTGGCTTCTAAAAGATGCTATTTAAACGCACAACGAAAAATATTCTTACTGTGTAAGAGAGCGTAGCATTGTTTTGAAACAGTATGTTTGTACACAATGTTGTTGAATGTATTATTTCAAAACTGACTTTTATATGATGGTCTTTTATGTTTTATGACGAACTGAGTCGTGACCGCGTGGTTTTTTATTTATATTTAAAACATACGCGTTTTCAATTGGCATTGACAGAAACGTGCATGAATTATTATTATTCATGCAAATGCACAAAAGTTGCCGTAAATTGAATAAGAATATTTTATTATTAAAATAATATTTTCTCACCTGATGAACTAGTCTGTGAATTTGTAGAACTAACACTGCTCTCACTTTCTGTACGTTTTCTTGTATTAAATATTAAATTCCACGGGTTATAACTAGTTGGCGATGATGCATTACGATTTTTAGGCGAAGTTTTGTCAGCAGAATCCATTATATTTTTCAGTGTTAATGTTTAAAACGAATACAGATCGAGGAAATAAATTGTTATTGAGATTTAAATGGTAGAATATAGCAGTTGTAGCGAGCCGCTAGGCCGGTCGATAAACAGTATAATATGAGACGGCAACAAACTAAACAGTGAGTCGTCGCGGGCGCAGCACTCAGCTTTGTTTTGATCCGAACGCGCACGATGATGTACGGAAATACCCGATTGATATTAATATTTACGTTCAATAAGCTACAAACTTGTAAATTACATACTGAGCGTGCGCATCTAATTCTTATATAAATAAACTATTGTTATACTTTATGTTAATATATAGTTTGGTGAATATGTTTGATTAGCTTGTTCGTGTACAACATATTAATATGATTGATTATATTGTAAGTAATATACATACAACAGGTGTTAAAGAAAAAAATAAGGGAAATAAAAATAAGTTGCTGATTATCAGTAATTATCAGTGTAGGTATTCTTATTTCATTTAAATTTATTCCAGGTTATTGATTATATAATTGCTTATAGAGGTTCATTCTTTCGAGTTCTATTGGTTTATTGCTTTTATAATTTCTTGTAAGATTGTATCCATAGTAATATCAATGTCTCGTTTACATGGGCTCTCTCATCATTTAGATGAAAAGATATTATCAATTCACATGATAATACTTATTATAGTATAATATCCTGGGAGATAATTCATACACGGCCATCTGGGGCTCTGCGACTTAGCCGGTAGAGCACCTGATCCCAAACTGATTTCTTGTAAGATTGTATCCATAGTAATATCAATGTCTCGTTTGCATGGGCTCTCTCATCATTTAGATGAAAAGATATTATCAATTCACATGATATACTTATTATGGTATAATATCCTGGGAGATAATTCATACACGGCCATCTGGGGCTCTGCGACTTAGCCGGTAGAGCACCTGATCCCAAACTAAGCAGAGCTTGAACTATGGAAAACAGATACCTGATATATTACATTTACTACTTTTCTTTTGTAAATACATGTTTATATAGATAACTAGCTATGACCCGCGGTTTCACCCGCGTTAAAGTAGTTTTGGCGTAAAAGAGTAACAAACATAAATGCACACATCTTTACTCACAAACTTTCGCATTTATAATATTAGTAGGATATGTCCTTCTAGCGGTTTGGCAGTGCACGCCGGAACAGCTCGCAGATGGTAGATTTTTTCCTCATTTTTTTCATTTTCATATTTTGGAGAATTCACACAATATCTTTATAAATTATAACCTATGTGTTATTTTGATGTATAAGCTATATTATTGTAACTGCCTCGTTGGTCTAGCGGTAGCGTGTTCAACCGCAGATAATGAGGTCCTGGGTTCATATCCCGGGTCGAGCCAAAAAGTGATTTTGGGATTTTTCCGTAAAAAGAAATTTCTCAGTATCAGCCCGAAGTCTGGAAGTTGGCGGTATTACACCCCCGTGCCTCGGAGAGCACGTAAAGCCGTCTGTCCTGTACCTGAACTCTTTCCGGTCGTGTCGCTAGGCGTCCCATCGGATCATGAGAGTGATGGAATAGAAAGTGCCCCTGTATTTGCGCACACACTTGTGCACTATAATATGTCCTGCGCAATTGGCTAGTCTCCATTAAGACTGGCCGCCGTGGCTGAAATTCGGTCGGGAGGACATCATTATTGTAAAGTTTCACTAAAATCCATTCAGTAGTTAATGAGTAGCAAACATCCATCCATCCATACTTACAAACTTTCGCGTTTATAATATTAGTAGGAATAAACCCAGACTCAGGACAAACAGATATGTTCATGTACACAAATATCTGTAGTGGGCGGGAATCGAACCCGCATGAAAGGATCCTTCTACGCAAAACAACAAGTTACATATTACTTAGCAAAAATGTTCATTCTAACATTATTCAAAAGGCAACAAGGAAATCAACGAGTTGAATTATTGTTAAATGCGTGAATGAATTTGCAACCTTAACTCATAGATAATCCACAATCTGTTATAACTTCCATGTAAAAAAACAATTAACCGACCAAGTATTAATATAACTTCTAGCAGTAACATTCAAGGTTAACACTCATGCGCTTACGTCATCGTAGCGGAAAAATAAATAGTTTCGTATATTAAGATTAGTTTGGATAATTATTTGCGCCCGTTGTAGAACTTGGTATTTCTAATAAATATTTCTATATGTTTTGTTAAGTATTGAAGGTGTGGTATAATTAAATATAACATAGTCACATTAAAATGCATGAATAATATATAATAATAATAATAGTTATCGTGGGACAACTAACACAAAGCTATCTGATCCCAGACTTGACAGAGCCTGCACTATGGCAACCAGACAACTGCAAACATACTTACATATTGCCAAATACATACATCTTATACATAAACAAGCTGCGCCCCGCGGTTTCACCCGTGTTCAATTATTTTTGGCGTTAATAAGTAACAAACATACATACATACGTCTATACTCACAAACTTTCGCATTTATAACATAGTAGAATGTGTACCTCTAGCGAGGTAGATTTTTTCGTACTTCCTTGACATTTATCGTCATATTTTGGACAATTCACACAATATCTTTATAAATTGTAGCTTATGTGTTATTCTGAAGTATAAGCTATATTATTGTAAAGTTTCAGTGTTCATTAAAATCCATTCAGTAGTTTTTACGTGAAAGAGTAACAAACATCCATCCATGCTTACAAACTTTCGCCTTCATAATATTAGTAAGATTACACACATCCACAGAACCAATAATCATAGTCATCACATAATTATTGCTTGGGTGGGGATCGGACTCACATACTCAAGATTAGCAGTCAGGGTCACTATACTTGGTCCATTTTATTAATGGTTTTTTGATAGCTCGTCGAGTGACATAGTAAGTGATGCCCTACAAAACGTAATAATCGATGTCGACAAATGTACATTTTGATTTAATTGACTCTTATTCTTTGTTAATAAATATTAGGTCTTTACCTATGAAATTGCCGTTCTGCAGTACTGGCCATTTCAAATCAAAATATTTTTTGTTTGGCTAAGAATTCTAATTTCAAATTAATTTTATTTTAAAAACATGGATTCTTTTTTCCAAAAGTAGTCATTTCTTTATTGATTAGTGTTACATTTTCATCGCATTTCAATCTTTTTCGTCATCATGGATACGTTAAAAATTCGAGTAATTATGGAATATGAGTACCGTCGTGGCAGCAACGCGGCACAAGCGGCACGCAACATCAACGACGTTTACGGAGCTAACACTACAAACCAACGCACCACCTGTTATTGGTTTGCTCGCTTCCGTTCTGGAAATTTCGACCTGAAAAATGAACCTCGCGGTCGTCCGAAGACTTTGGTCGACAATGACGAATTAAAGGCGGTTGTGGAAGCTGATGATACACAATCTACGGCTGAATTAGCAGCAGCTTTCGACGTTAGCGTCAAAACAATATTGGTCCATTTGCGTCAAATTGGCAAGGTAAAAAAGCTTGACAAATGGGTGCCCCACGAACTCAATGATCGCCAGCGCGAAGTACGCGTCGAGACGTGCCTTGCACTGCTCAACAGACACACAAATGAAGGAATTTTGAACCGCATTGTTACCTGCGATGAAAAATGGATTCTGTTTGATAACCGCAAGCGCTCAGCAAGTTGGTTGGATCCTGGTTCAGCACCTAAACAATGCCCTAAACGAAAACTTACCCCTAGAAAAGTGATGGTCACTGTTTGGTGGTCTAGCGCCGGTGTGATTCATCACAGCTTCTTACCAAACGGGGTGAGCATTACTGCAGATGTGTACTGTGAAGAACTGAGCACAATGATGGAGAAGCTGGCGCATCTCCAACCAGCATTGGTCAATCGCTCGTCTCCGCTGCTCCTGCACGACAACGCGCGACCTCATACTGCACAGCAGACGGTCTCCAAGTTGCAAGAACTGGGGTTGGAAGCTCTCCGTCATCCGCCCTACTCACCAGACCTTGCGCCTACAGACTACTACTTTTTCCAGAATTTGGATAACTTCTTGGCGGGAAAAAAATTCAATACCCGAGAGGCAGTACAAAATGCCTTTGAAGAATTTGTTGCCTCCCGTCCAGCTGATTTCTTTAAGAAGGGCATCAATAAACTGCCACTGCGATGGCAAAGATGCATTGATTGCATGGGTGATTACTTCGATTAATACAAATAAAAAAATTCATGAAAAAAATTCGTTTAAATTTTTTCATACAAAACGGCAATTTCATCGGTAAAGACCTATTATAAATCCGTGTATTTGCGTTTTCATTCATTAATATAAAAATAAATCTTATGATCATCAAAATTATATCTAGATAGATAGACAGATAGACTCTTTATGGTACACCTAAAGAAACAATTCATAGCGAGAAGAACAAATTATAATAATAATATCCTGGGACATTATTTAGACACGGCCATCTGATCCCAAACTAAGCAGACCTTGTACTATGGAAACCAGATAACTGATATACTACATATACCAACTACTTTTCTTTTGTAAATACATGCCATACTTATACAGATAAATTATACCCAGACTCAACTCAACAACTCAACTCAACTCGGACAAACAGACATGTTCATGCACACAAATAATATCTGTCCTAGGTAGGAATCGAACCTACGACCTCCAGAGTGAAGAGCAAGCCATATCACCAAGTGTGATCTCTAAGGTAACCTAGGTAGTGAAAGTAGTACAGAGATGGGACAGTTGCTAGTGTACAAATTACTATAAGGTACTATTTATGCCATACCTAAAAATATACATTTTTAATTACTAATCATTATGCCTGTTCATAATTATAATATGTATCATTACGTGTACTGCAAAGTCTTCAAGTAGTGATTCTTGAAAAGTCTTTGGAATGCACTTAATGTCTGTACAGGCCTAATTGACAATAACAGCGCATTCTAAAAACGAGCATCTTGTATAAAATGTGTTATCAAGAACATTTGTGGAATGCGTTGGCATTATTAATCGCTGATTATTAGACGATCTCATGGCGTACACGTAATTCTTTAGTGTGGTGAGTCTGATGTTTGCTCAGTAATATTTGTGTGCATCGGCAATAGTGGTTTTTCCAGCTTCGTCAGGTGGCTGATTATAATAATATCTCTAGGGACAATGTCACACAGATCATCCTAGCCCCAAACTAAGCAAAGCTTGTACTATGGGTACCAGGCGACGATATACATACTTATATAGATAGATAAATACTTATATACATAGAAAACGTCCATGACTCAGAAACAAATATTCGTGCTCATCGCACAAATATATGCACTTACCGGGATTCGAACCCAAGACCACCAGCTTCGTAGGCAGGAGCACTACCAACTAGGCTACGGTGATCGTATTAATGCACGTGTTCTATTGAATTGCGTATGATCGTCCATCGTGGTTTTCCAGCTTCGTCAGTTTACTCATTCTCGTCGCCAATCTGTAAAATCGTTATAAAAATACTGTTCATGATATTAAACATTTATTCGAATTGGAATCAATCAATAAATGTTACACGTGTCACTTGAAAATCTTTGACCCAGACCATAGAGATATTAAAGACCATTGAAGTATAAACATAAAGTTAAAAAATATTCTTGTCTTTTTGTTTAAATAACATAGAACACCTTATTTACATGATAGCATTTACTACCGGTTCTTTGTAATCTTCGGCCGTAGTAATTGCTATGTGGGGCAGATCACTAAGGGGGAAGTACCCATCCATGAACTACAATATTATTTGTTTAATTTTAACGTGATCTAAGCAAAACTTCATAACCTTGAGCTGTCAAAAAACCATGAATAAAATAGACAAAGTATAATCACCTGACCAACAGGCTAGTCAAGAATCTATAATAGAAATAATTATAGAAGAGGATCAGATGACAGTGTGTTAGTTGTTAAAATTTATTTATATTCTAACACAAATGACCCTGTTTATCACACAAAGATTTGTCCCGGGTGGGAATCGAACCCACGACCTCTGGCTTAGCAGTCAAGGTCACTAACCACTTGACCAACAGGCCTGTCAAAGTTATAATTCGCATATAATAATAATATCTCGGGACAATGTCACACAGATCATCCTAGCCCCAAACTAAGCAAAGCTTGTACTATGGGTACCAGGCGATGATATACATACTTATATAGATAGATAAATAATTATATACATAGAAAACATCCATGACTCAGAAACAAATATTCGTGTTCATCACAAAAATATTTGCACTTACCGGGATTCGAACCCAGGACCACCAGCTTCGTAGGCAGGAGCACTAGCAACTAGGCTACGGTGACTGCCATATTACCAGTAAGTGTACAAAACGTAAGTTATCCGTTGCCGGAGACGGATGGGTTAGATACGCGATGATCTGGTGAACTTCATACCTACTTAAATTGATTTGATTGTAATTTTTCATAAGCGGTAATTATTTTTTCAACTTTTGAACTCGAATTAATTGAGTTCATTAATATTGGCCACATAGAGTTCAATTTAAATTTGGATATTAAGTAAAATTTAAAATTAATTAAAATAAAATTTAAAAATATTATTATTTGTAGTTAAATTAAGTTTAATGTATTTTATTAACATGAAAGTATAGGTTTATTAAAATAGAAATGTCGATAACAATGTTCTAAAAATTAAAATTATCAATCTAAGAAAAAACCACAACTCTCACTTAAACACAACACGTGTTATTAAATACGCTTTAACCTAATCTATTCTCAAAATTTACGAAAAAACTATCTTAAATGCAGTATTTTACGGAAACAATATCAGATATTAGATTGTGTAGCTATCCTTTGCTAGGGCACGACAATTTCTTTTTTAAAGACAACGCCCGCACTACGGAATCGTATCCCTTTGTCGCGGCGTAGTTTACAAACATATAATATATGGACACAAATTACATCCAGACTCAGAACAACTATTTATGGGTCACAAAAATAGTTGTCCGGCGCGGGAATCAAACCCAAGACTCGAAGCGGCGAGGCGACTACCATAGCCGCTGCGCCACACGTGCAGAAAATTTAATTTATTATAATAATATCCTAATATTCACGGACGGCCATCTGTTCCCAAACTAAGCAGAGCTTATAATATGGAATCTACATATTATTATAGGTACTATTCTTCTTTTGTAAATATAAAGATGGGTGTATATTATATAGATAATTTACACCCAGACTTAGGATTAACAGACATGTTCATGTACATAACTATCTGTCCCGGGTGGGAATCGAATCCACGACCTGCGGCGTGAAAGGCAGCGTATCTACCAACCACGCCTACAGGCCCGTTTATTGAAAGTAAACTGAAGTATTAATTCCGGTACAAAATTTTATATATAATATTTTTTTGCTGATCTTTCTACTAATTTACTTTTTTTTCTAAACCATCACGGTATTGAAGCGAACAAACAAATAAAAGATTTCAATTAGATTGTCGACCTTTTTTGAGCTTTAGTGAGACCAACACAGCAATGGATTATATTTATATAAAAATCTATTTTTGTAACGATTATTAACCAAACCCACAAAACTTTCAGGCCTATCCTGTATTTCTCTTCGAATGATATATTGTGTTTAGCTTTTATTTTCAGTCTAAAATTATTTTAATTAGATTATGTTCGTTTAGTATTGCAATTAGACATTCCCATTATTATTTATTGTATCACTTATGAAGAAAATGTATGTATTAACATTTTTTACCCGCATGTAAAACCTTCAAGGAATCATCCTCTATGTATAGTTAAATTCATAAAAAAAACTTAATATACCCTAAACTTTGACGCATACTTGACATACCTATAAATAATCAAAGTTAATAAGGAAATTGGCAATCGCATTTATTTTGTTTACATTTTTATAAACCTTAAATTTCATAATGAAGATACCATACGTGGTCAACCGAAATACGCAGGAAGCGTATGCTACCCCAGTTCCTATGCAAACATCAGGTGGCGAAGCAGGGCGGAAAATAGTTGCCGAAAATTTTGAATGGGATACAGAACTTACCCCTGCACCTCTCACATACTATGCCGCACTCACTCTATCAAGGATATTTGAAAAGATCAATCCTCTACAAAGAATCCTTCAGAAAGATGTCGATATACTTATGGATTTATACCCTGCGGATATTCTGCTGAAATACAGCGTTCCTTTCATTAAGGTCAATGTCACTTGTATGTTTTAGTTAACATGATACATTTTGGTCTCAAGGCTTTCTTTAACAAATACCGTTTATATTCATAATAGTTTAGATCCTAGATAAAGAATTTGGAGGCATTGCTGGCTGTCTATTGTTTAGAAGGTGTATGATTCGCTCTTATTCAATAAATTTTTTGACACAACTTTATAAAAATATGCTTTTAATCTTAGGATGAACGGTATTGGGAAAGATCTTTTGTCACTAAATTTCCTTCGAAGATGGAACTTGGAGTTAAATTCTGGAAAGGGAAATACTTATCTGCTTGTCTTCAAGATTACTTGGAATCTATTAATCCTGACGTTTTTAAGGAAGAAGATGCCGTTGAACTTGCAACTTTGGTAAGTAAGCCATTCTATACTATTCAATTTTTCTTCTCTTGGATGAGTGCAGCATTTACACCACGTGCATTCAGCAAACCTCCGCAAGGCTAGTGATTGCACACGCTGCTTATAGGTGTCTGTACCTCATAGTCCAAACCCTTAGTAGTACACTTCCTATGTATCGTATTCGTCGGATGATGACCTGATCCTCAATTAAATGGTTAGGTCAATAGCTGATCGTCCAATGCACCCGTCAGAAACTACTCTGAGTCAAGGTTCAAAAGCTGACCGAAAAGGGGTGCCCTTTGGCGCGTGTTTGTAGTTTTACTAAGTAATGGTTAGGAAATGACGTTTTTTTCGATTCGAAATTCGGTCACCCAGTTATCTACTGTTGTGAACTTTTAAATACATAAACTTGTGATGAATTGTATTTATGCTCAACAGGTCAGTCCATACATATATTTTCTTGGATTGAATGAATTGCAAATAGTTCGACAACCTACACCAGCTATACCTTACGAGCATGAAGTTGAAGATACCTGTGAATTCAGTGTCACTAAAGTCTTTGATCACATTCCCCTAGAACCAGTTTTGGTTAAGTTATACAACCTTCAAGAAATATCGCTGGTTTTTGGAATAAATAATTTATTAGATAATTACCAAACACGATTTTTCGAATTTTCCATGGCTGATTGTGAGTCTCTATGCAGAGGCCTAGCAAATCTACGACATTTAAAAATATTCCGCATTAATCGTAGCAATCTGGACTGCTCAAAAGTCAAACTAATTTTACAAAATCTAGTCCAGAAAGAGAGTATCGAAGAATTAGATTTCAACCATTGTAAAATCGGTGATTATGGTATGAAAGCTCTTGGAGGTTTCGTTCACATCCATAAAAATATAAAAGTTGTAAGAATTGCTAACAATCGGTTCAAAGAAGAAGGCATTCAAGGCATAGCGTATGCTTTACAGATGAAACCAGCTGCTCCTATTGAGCTCCTAGGTAACGTATCTATATGAATAATGCAATGTCTACGTTTTATACCATTTACAGTTATCTCTAACGTTTTAATCGTATCTAAAGATTTCAGTTTAAATCCAATGTCTTTAGCATGCGCGACTATGTTCGCAGCAGCTTTTGTTCGATGCAAGGAGAAACCTCAAACTTTGATCGTTAACTCTTGTGGTTTTAGCGGAGCATCCGCGGAGAAGGTAATTTCTTACTATCTTTCGTTGATTAATTGTAGTAATATTGGTTTCCCTCCAGAAAGTTTCTAGTATTGATGGGTAAATCTACGCTATGTCTTTACTAAAACTATTAAAGACACTGAGGGCGCGCACCCAATGGCACGGTATAAAGGATAGTCTTTTTGGACATTGCGCCTATAATATTGCGAAAAAAAAATGTTACCGACTGATTTAATGTGTTTGAAAATGCGTATAGGTGAGAATATAAAGAATATCAAATACCTATCAAATGCCTACTTCATAATCTTCCATGATTTGATGCTATAAAATCGATCACAAGTGGTCATTTGCTATACAGTTCTGTTAATGATTTAAAATAAAGTTGAGACGTAATCGATACGAAATGGAAAGGAAAATTATTACATTTCAGAGACTCGAAAACTATCCATTTGTAATAGACAATAAGTTTAAATATAATAATAATAATATCTAGGATGATCTGTGTGACATTGTACACAGATCATCCTAGCCCCAAACTAAGCTTGTACTATGGGTGCCAGGCGACGATATACATACTTATATAGATAGATAAATACTTATATACATAGAAAACATCCATGACTCAGAAACGAATATCCGTGCTCATCACACAAATATTTGCACTTACCGGGATTTGAACCCAGGATCACCAGTTTCGTAGGCAGGAGCATTACCAACTAGGCTACGGTGACCAATATTAAGCAATATTATAAAAAATACAAGGGCTCCACAATCAGGCTTTAAAAGGGTAAGTTCAGGGAAATAAGCAAATTGTGAAAGATCTGTAATACTTTTTATTTAAGCATACCGCAGTAAAATTGGGATTAATATTGTAAGTAATAACCATTTACCAACCAAGTAATCGTATCTTAAACTACTATATAAATAAACCTCTTAGTCTGACCTATTTGACAGCTGCTGATCGTATGTAAATTTTTTACTACTTAAAGGTCAACGGGTAGATAAATCCGTATAACAATTAATAATTCTAAAGTATTAATATTAAACTACATAAATAGCGGCCAAGTGCGACTCCGACTCGCGCACGAAGGGTTCGTACCATTATCTATAAAAACGAGCAAAAAATTCACGTTTCTTGTAAGGGGCCCCCGTAAATATTTATTTTATTTTATTTTTGTTGTTATAGCGGCAACAGAAATACATCATCTGAGAAAATTTCAACTGTCTAACTATCACGGTTAGATACAGCCTGGTGACAGACGGACAGACAGACAGACAACGAAGTCTTAGTAATAGGGTCCCGTTTTACCCTTTGGGTACGGAACATATTTTTTCTTTTTGTTTCAAAATCTGCAACGTTTATTCAAAACGTTATCAATAAAACACCAAAAAATCTATATTTAGCACAATAATTTAAATTGCAATAATAATAGTTTAAAAAACAAAAAAAAAACACGCTTTTAGCACGCACTAACAATTACAAAACAGCAAACCCTTTCATTTGATACCCATATTATGGGGGAGCATTTCAAATAGCCGCCATCTTGGACGTCCGCCATACTGGATTTAAGTCACGTGACTATTTTTTTCGTATTCCTGACAGCAAACCCTTTCATTTGATACCCATATCATTCAAAAAGGATTTCAAACAGCCAGTCCGCCACCTTGGGGAGGCCGCCATATCGGATTTGTAATGACGTTTCTTAGCTAGTCATGTATTGTCAACAGAACTCAGAGCGTGTGCAAAATTTCATCCTAATCGGAGACCGGGAAGTGGGTCAAATTAAGATTCCAAGATTTTCTTCCATACATAGTTAGTTACAAGAGTAGCTAATAAAAGCGTATTAGAAATAAAACAAAGGATTGGGTTACAATATCCTATAATACAACCTACTTGTTACCAAACCGCAGCCTAACTCATAAGTAAAAAAAAATCTAAAATCGCAGCAGACCGATTTGAGTAACGCTGAAATTAAAGTATAAATAAATATTTTCTAGATGGCTGGTCTTCTCTGTTTGAACCGAGGTCTGACTAGACTAGACATAGCGGCTAACGATCTCTCTGGTGAGGCTGAGAAGACACTTATAAGTGCCTTAGAACAAAACAGAAAAGTGCTTCGAATTGATTTACGTAGAACTAGTAAGTGCTTTGGCTTGTTTTAGATATCGATCTCCTCAATGCCAGGTCAATGTATATCGAAATGCCTGGCCCTGCCTGGTGAATCTGTAATTAGCAGACAAAAGAGAGGCAGAAGTATCTTTATTTAGTCGGAGCAAAGTAAGCTCTAGTGCGTAATGACTTATTTTATTATTTAAAGACCTTCTGCTATGATCATCCCTATATATGGCAGACCCTAATGTTTAAGAATTGTGTGTGAAATATATGCCGCTTTACGTATTAGGTACATAATAAAGGACTAACAGTGGCTGTCCCAGCTCGATCAAATTTAATGTGTAATTTCTAGAGCTTTTGACGGAAATAACATTCTGTACAAAATATGAATACTTATTAAATGTTAATAATAACTTCCGAAATTATTTCCAAAATGATGAATTACGTATGTACAAACGCCAGCACATCCAGCTACCCCAATCTATCAAATTTCTTTTATAGATTTCAACACATAAAGCATACAGTTCACTTTCCATTGGGGAAATTTGACAGATTGGGGTAGCTTGATGTGCTGACGTCTGTACTAGGCATATTTTCAAACTGTAAAATGGTCGAAGGAACTTGTTTTATACGTGCGTTGCATAACATGCGAAAATGGCTCTTTTTTTGGATGAAGACACTGACATTTAGGTGTTACTCTGTACATTTTAGTATAAATTATTGCTCACTTAGTATTAAATTCTAAGTACGTAGGTACTTTAACAATAACACGACAAAATCTAAAAAAAATTGTCAATTATTTATCGATTTTGTTGTGCGAGGTTTGGTTTAGATGTCAAATATAAAGTTTCAAGTGTTATTGGTCGGTATGTACTATATTGTCTGTTTATATCTAGGCTTCGCAGTGATACAACTATTGAAACAATTAGCAGCCTTTGCAAAAATTTTATTCTGTCATATTAGTCAGTTTAGGCTGGATATAATTTTTCTGATTATTATGCAAGCCTAATATAGTAAGTACGTGTTTCAATGCGGAGGAAATAGGAGGTACCGCAAGGTAGCAATATAATAATTGGTCGAAATAGGTGAAACAGAATTGTACCTAGTAAATATTTATTTTAACTTTAGAGATATCAGAAGAAACTCAGAGGAAGGTAGAAGAACTACTACTTCGCAACAAGAATTTGCTCGGACAAGAAATGGAGCCCAGTGATGAGATTCTTCCTCTCTACCTGAATGAGCCGGAGTACTTGATTTGGGAATACAACCCGAATAATCCTGACTATATTCCAGGTCGATATCCTGAGAGAGTGCCTGAAGTTTAAAATACAAATATGTAAGATCAATTTGTTAGCCTGTAAGTTTCTGTAAGGAACATTGCTCGCAATATCTATAGTTACCGAACTTCTAACATCTTGAAATTTTACGAATAAAATTTTCTAATATTTCCAGGTTTACATATACTTAGTCTTTGAAAAAGCTACAAACTAAAGAACATAACGTTCTTTCTTCTCTTCATTAAGGTTCGCAAAATAAAATCAGGTGAACACAATATTACCTAGTTGTTCATTATATTAATAATTAGTAGTAGACATATGTAGTACATGCCACCAGATCATCTCGAAGAGACAATAAAATTAATAGCAAGGTATTATAAGCATAAGAGGCAGTAATTAAAACTGTAAACTAAGTAAACTGCATCAGAAGGCACCCAATATGGTGTTTGAACCTCGACTCGTGTCGATTAATGACGGTAGATGTTGACAGGGTGAAATTTGTCCGCCAGGTACCTACGTAGTTCGAACTCTTACAAGTCATTAGATGGTATCAGTGAGGGGGGAACATCTACCTTTCAATCACTACTTAGTGTCCTCACACATATCTAGTGGGATCAGTTACATCGTTACACAACTTCGCAATTTATCACTACAACCATGCGCCCAGATGTTCGGAGGTCCAACCTTAGCATTTTTTAACACGCTCATAACAATTAACACTAAGCGAGTGCTCACCTTGTTGTTGAACTCTTCACTTAGCTAAACCTTAACCAATTTAGAGTAAATGAGATCCTAGTTTTCCACATTTCTATTATACTGAAATTTACACGTATCTGGACATAGGGTACTAAACTATTTGTAATGATAAATGTACCAACTCAAACTTGATGGGCTTGCATCGTTTTGTGACAGAGTTTCTGAAACCTTTTTCTGGCTCCATCTTCTCAATTCTGAACATCATCTGTAAATTTAGTAATACGAAGACAAATCTAATGTGCACAATCTGGACATGGTTACTTCGTTTCGTGGCAGAACGCCTCTATGATTTCATTACATTGTAATCTGATAGTCAAACGGAATTCTTATGAAAGAAATTTGACTTACTTCCGAATCAGCAATTGAACTTAATTTTGGAAACGTTACACCCGATTCAAAATCAGTCCAATTGGAGATGAACGCAGACTTAATAACGGGACTGGGCAAAGTAAAGAAAATCTTGTTACAATTGCCAGCAATTCATGAGTCAAGCTCCGGTAATTGCTAACTCTTAGGTGGTCCATACGGTTGATTGTTCGGTAGGTACAATGAACTGCCGCTCGTAGACGGAGGAGGCGTCGGGGCGGTGGCGGTAGCCGGTAGCCCAACTCCACTCGTGGCTGCAGTGGTAGTATGAAAAGTGTCCTCTACTGCAGCTATGTGCACGCAGCTCCGGGAAGACAGCGATCTGATTATGGCACACACTGTGCTGGACTGGTAGGAGTCAGCAATAGGGGAGGGCATTCCAGAGCTCTCCCAGGGTACGTGTCCCGAACATCTGAGACAGCGCAAAATGGGGCACTGGAGCAGCATACCTGCGTCGTTCCAAGGACTCACCCAATCAGGCGCCAAAAATTACCATAAAGAAAAGGTATGTACAACGAACTGAACAATTTGTATCATCTTTCGTCTGTTGTCCTTTACTCACTAAAGCAGCAATTACCAACTGAGAGTTATTGCGTTGGCCTAAAAAGACAATTGTTGCCGTTCACTCAGACAATTAATTTTAATCAGCTCTTGTTTCAGGCCTGTCATACATAAACCTATAGTATGTACCAGTTTACAGCGCACAAATCTATAAATAACCCGTGAAGTCATCAATGCGTTATGTGTATTGCGCATGATTTTAAATTACCGTTGCAAAAATAAGGGTGTCTGTCAATGCGTCGCAGGTCCTAGCAATCTAAATGGATGAACTGATTTTAATGCCATTTTTTTTATCAGCATATAATTTGAATGAGATGGTACCTACATAGTTTCTTTCATGAAACCTTGCAGCCGTTGAAGCCTTTCTCGGGGTGTGGAAATATAGTTGAATAGCAAGCCAATAGAGTTCATATGTTGAACTCTATTGGTGTGTAATACAGTTCACAAGCAACCAATTAGAAAAAAAAACTGTAGTTTAAAGGGTAACATTTTATATTTAACCCTTTAATAAGTAGAAGTTCATGCAACCCAAGAACACAAAACACACCTAGACTCATGTGAATGGGTATCAAAAATAGTTGGCCTAATGGGATCGAAACCGAATGGTGAAAGCGTCAAGGTAGTAAACTTCACCACTGCACTACGCGTGCACATTTTATTTACACAATGAGGCTTTAAATTGGATTACATTATTTCACGAGAGATACGATTAAATTCTCTATGTATATACAAAAATGATTTATTTCATGTCCACAAATTACATGATATTAAGATGAAACAAATAAAGTTAACAAAATGTATGAAGATGCAACTTATGGGAGATCTGGAGTCCAAACTAAGCAAAGGCCTGTATTTTGGCACTCCAGGCACTATATTCATCTATAACGTCCATATTTGGCGGCTCTTTGAATAAAAATGAAGTCTCTATTGTCTAGCAATCGATTTTAAAAGTAGATAGCTGACACGGCTATCTGCTACCAAAGAGTTGCTGAGAGCCCCTTTGTGGTGACATAGGTGGAAACGTTACACTACGTTACGTTTTGAGATAGGTGGAAAGTTTAAAACTGCGTCTATTTCATGTTTACTAGAATATTTTCAAGTATAACTGTACTATTCGATTGAATCGATAAGATAGTGATTAGATCACTATTTTGTCGATACAATCGAATAGGTGGTTTTACTTAAATTCGAATCGACTGCCACTGTAACTTCAAAAACCGATACCAATTAATTGAATTGTAAACATCAGATTAGGTTTCTTACACATTTCACATATAATAATAATGCCCTCCCGACCAAATTTCGACCACGGCGGCCAGTCTCAATGGAGACTAGCCAATTGCTCAGGACATATTATAGTGCAAAAGTGTGTGCGCAAACACAGGGGCACTTTCTTTTCCATCACTCTCATGATCCGTTGTGACGACTAGCGACACAGTGTAATACCTCCAACTCCCAGACTTCGGGCTGATACTGAGAAATTTATTTATACGGATATATCCCAAAATCACTTTATTGCTCGAGCCGTTATTTGAACCCAGAACCTCATTATCTGCGGTTGAACACGCTACCGCTAGACCAACGAGGCAGTCATTTCACATTTATGATAGCTAGTTAGAAGGATTTCTTTTAGATTCTGAAATTGTTGATAAAGCTTGCTGGGTTGTTTTGACTTTTTATCTGTAGCCATCCCCCAAAACAGCTTATTAATTTGAGCTTTTGAAACTATGTTAGCAATCTTAGTTTCGTTTTAGAGTTATTAAAGTTACACTTTATATCGATAATATTAAACTAATTCTGTACCGCCATACCTTCGGAAAATAGGCAATTAAGTATGTATTTAAAATACTTATAAATTACAACTTTGTTTATGTTACTTTGAAAATCTTCCTGCATGTGGGGCTTAAACGGAGCTTACACGTAGGAAAGTTCTTGTACATAGTTACGCCTGCGATGTGCTTCCTACGCATTGTACAAAGACTACGCAACAACGTGTTATTAAAAATTCTGTGCCACACGGTTCCAAACTTGAAGTAGGAAATTATGAAAATGGGCTTGGAACCGCATTGCTATAGAACAGTGGACTCCAACCTTTGCCTACCATAATGTGACATATTGCAATTTCCATTAGCATGACAATCTATACAACATAACTTAATTAGTTCTTTAGGAAAAATGTTTACCGGATCGTAAGTAAATCTATTCAGTGAATATGTGCCTACGCTCAAATCCATACATAATGCGCGTTATATATAGTGACGTTTCTTGCCTTTTGTTGAAAGTTGTTGCTTTGTAGGCACGCATGGGTCGCGTTGGTTAATTTAGTTAGGAAAAGTAATTAGTGTTCTCGTGGCGAGTAATTTGTGTATCGAGGCGATATTATTTATATGGACAATTCGATTGTGACAATACTTCAAATGGGCATACGTGAAGTGGATTTCTTGCCGTTAACAGCTGCTCGCGTATTTGGAGGTTTAAGGTCTAGTCCTCAATAAATACTAGCTGTGCCCCGCGGTTTGACCCGCGTTAAACTTAATTAATTGTAGCCTATGTGTTAATCTAGGCTATCAGCTAACTGAATACCAAATTTTATTGAAATCGATCCAGCTGTTTAAACGTCAAGAAGTAACAACACACTCAAACACTCACAAACTTTCGCCTTTATAATATTAGCATAATTAATTGGCCAATAAAATAGGTATGTTTATTAATATATTATGAGACCCCTATTGTAAACGAAGTGTGATCGCGGTAGCTGGTAAGTTTAATTGTGTAATTAGATTAAGTTCATCTCCCTGTCATCGGGGAAGTTACCTACTGGGTTTGACCCGTAACAATCATAAATTAAATGATACGGAAGAACATTGATATTATTTTGATGATTGAACATTGATATAATGAACATTGATATGATATGATTTGATCGCGAAAAAGATCGAAATGCTATTTTTTAAGTGTATAGTGGTTTCATGCCAGTAACGATCAGATTAAAAGTTTGAGAAACATTTTTATCGGGATCTGAGCTCACCCTTATTACTTGTATGGAAATAACACTTCAAAAGAATGTAAGGCACACGACCAGGTTTTTCTTTTCTTGGTTGCTACATTAACTACATTTATAAAGACAAAATAAAACCACTTTTATTTTGTTTTATGTCCGCTTGTTAGTGTTTTCCGTGACAGTTCTTACATTTATTTCAAATAATAATCTCTTAACGCTTTTAATTTAAATTTATAATAGATTTAAATTAAATTATTTGTATGTTTGACAGGTTTGAACAAAAAAATACTATTTGAAGTTGGTCGTCCGATGAGAAAAATTTTGCCCCCTCATATAAACTAGTCAAACTTCTATATACTCTTTAACATGATATATTTTATGTTATACTTTATTAAATTTGGGTATTGTACCATTTATCTACAGTTAGATATACCATCAGATGATATCGAGAAGGGTGTCTTAAGCTACGTTTGATTTTTTACTTTTGATGAGGTTTTGAGCAAGTCATCTCCACTTAAATATGGGATTAACATCAGCAAAATGAAATAAAGGTCAATCTGCAGAAACTATGAAATCCGTCCTATTCAAACTAGCTGCGGGTTAATTGCGCATTGAGCGCTAGTGTTGAGCCTATGAACGCATATTGTAGCTATATTGAGCGCGGATGCGCCAATTCACAAAAATGACATTTTGTTTCTATAAACCATGTATTTCGTATTTAGGTTTTCTTTTATAAGAAAATACATATATATACATTCCGTAATGAAGTATTACGTCAATAACCGTACTTAGATCAGCTTATCGTATGGGCAGTGGTTACCCTAGGTCAGAGTTGTTCAAGACGCCCAGTAGCCCTCTGATATGGCTTAGCGACTGTTGTCTAATGCTACAACCGGCACCGACAGCTTAACGAGCCCTCCGAAGCACGGAGACGCTCAGAAAATAAACCACTTTGGCGGTCACCCATCTACAGATTGGCCGCGAGCATGGTTGCTTAACTTCCCCAATGACTTACGGACAGGTGAGAGAATCTAGATACTACCTTCATATTAATTTTTTGATACGGATAGGGACAAATAAGAAGCTATAAAATCATACTAAATAAAATTTTACTAATTTAGTGTGGTAAATAAAAGTGGCTGCATCATATAAACCTTATAACAAGTAATTAAGTAGGTACAATGTAAGACGCCAGGTGGTCACTGTATAGCAAACACGCTCATGTTAGAAAATAACAACGATAATAATCAATTTCACTCGCATAGTAACTTATTGTAATAAATCACTCACAAACATAAAATACAATCAAGTGCCTAATACAAACATTATGAATAATTCATATAATATTGTATGTTACACAGAACATGCCAGCTGCGCCTATTCGAATTCACGAGCAATGTTCTACGCCAGCGATTTAATGCCTCCTATATTTAATCGGCACTGATTGCAAGAATTTAATAATCGAGTTCGCTTAGCTTACAAATGTTAATAAACGCTTCCATTTAGATTTTTTCGAATAGAAATTTACTTCCAGTGACATTGTACTTAAGGTTTTATTAAAGTTTCGTCATAAAAGTGATTGTCAGCATGCAATATCAAGAACTGACAATAAGATAATAATATGAACGCACCGATAGTTCATTTAGTCAAAGCGCTTAAAAGCCATTTCTAGCTACGATTTTTCTTCGCAAACTTATTCCTTATTTTAATTCAGAAGTTTCTAGGGTAACCACTGCCCCTTAGATAAGTAAGATAGGTAAGTATATTATAAAAGTCAACATTTAAAAGTCATTTATTCCGTTAAAATATTATATTTGTGTGGAATCGTCAATTTTTTTACCCTACCGTGCAGTGCATCGCGTGGTAGCTACTGAGAAACACTGCCAGAAAACTCAGTAGGAATCCTTTTTATTTAATACTTATTTATTTCTTAATATAAAATTACATTGTAGCTAAATGTGTTAATCTAGAGCGATTCAATCCCATGTCGTTTGTCATTGAAATAATCAGAAGTTTTGTAGTAAGCCCTGCTACACAATTTAGCTTTTATAGAATTATATACTTACATACTAATATAATTATAATTATTTACAATTATGTACATTAGTATGTAGCCCGCGGTTTTACCCGCGTTAAACTTTATAAATTATCACAGCTCCTCCCCCGTAGGTGTATACATAATATGTAGCCCATACGTTGATCCAACTTCTTCGTACCTAATATTCAAAATTTGAAGTAAATCCCAGTACTTATACATTTTAGCCCGGAAATACATACCGACAAACAGATACAAATCCTAAAAACTATATTTTTAGCTTCGATGTCGATTGTAGATCACGTCCCAAGTATCCTTTTTAAAAAATATTCAATGTACAGTTTTGACTCTCCTACGATTTTATTATATGTAGGGGAAGACCGGGCAAAGTTGACAATAACTTGATACGAGCTAGCTAAATATCATTTCTGTAATAAAATAAATTTTATAAATGTTTTCATACAAGATGTACCTAAATATCTATGTTAATAGAAATAATATCTAATGTATACAACTATATTACTACAAACATGTTCTGTCTATTTACAAGCGCTTTTTTAAAGTCTATGTGAATAAAAACCTTTTTTATTTTATTTTTTTTATAGCGAATACCCCGGGCATAGTGAATAGTCCCCACTACATCTAAACTATTCGTTTGACATAAACCACAAGCCCATAGAAACGTTCGGGCATCTTATCTCAGTGAGCGGCAAACACGTAAGCGAGAGGCCACGTCGCGCGGTGGCTGCAGAACGGCAAATTGTGGTTACGTAACATTATTTTCGAAAGTTAAGGTAATTGTAATCTATACAAATAAATAAAATTGAAGTGTCTGTTTGTAATATTGAAATAACCAATTTTTACTACATGTATATGAATATATATACGGTACATACTCCAAAATATATGTTTTTACAATTTTTGTCTGTCTGTCTGTCTGTTTGTTCCGGCTAATCTCTGAAATGGCTGGACCGATTTTGACGGGACTTTTATTGGCAGGTAGCTGATGTAATAAGGAGTAACTTAGGCTACTTTTATTTATGAAAAATCTTTTATATTTGAAAAAAAACAAACTAATTAACACGCGGACGAAGTCGCGGGCAGAGCTAGTGTATTATATATTGCTTGTTATTTGCTTATCACCCTTGAGAGTACTTATGTTTCATTACGTGTCAAAGTGCGCTAATAATATGTATTTAACAGAGAATAGTAAGCACCCGTTTTTGTGTAATTTGACTTAACTTTAAAAATGGCTGTATTGGGCAAAGTGAATAGGGCAAAGTGGATATGCTATTCACTTTGCCCGAGTTTATTATTGAGTTACAGTATAGCAAAGCTCATATTTTATTGCAGATGATGAATAATTATAAAAAAAAACTAATCAAGGCTCTTGAGAAGAACGCGTCATGCAGACCGCTATAAAGTCCGGAGAATCGGTGAAGGGTACAGTAGCAAAGTGGTAATGTTACTGCAAAACTTGGCAGATTCTGAGGATATATTCTGTGTATTTTGGTTTGCGGTGAAATATATATTGAACAAGATGAGCAGCCAGCTAAAAATTGGTGTCACGAAACATGTACTGCTTTTAAAGGCATTGGTGATCATATTTCAAGTGACAACTGCCAGTAATAATCTTTAAGCTATTTCCTATAAACTAATATTATGTGTCTTTCAGTTTATTATATTTAATTAATACGGTTTACTTTAGTTTTTTGTGATTAGTAGGTATTTATTCACTTTGCCCAACTACCAGATCCACTTTACCCGGGCATCAGGGCAAAGCGAATACTAGCACACCTTTTTGAATTCTTGTTTTAGTTCCTAATTGTAAGACATTTAAGGTTATTTGATTATAATATATGTAAAATCTTTCATTCATTTCATACATTAATTTTGTTTCTATCACTTATACTTTTTATGATAAAGTCTTGAATATCTTAAGGTATCCACTTTGCCCGGTCTTCCCTATAGATATAAACAACCCCCGTACAAGATGTACCGATGATCTTGTGAGGGTCGCTGGAAATCGCTGGATGCGGATAGCGCAAGACCGGCAATTGTGGAGATCATTTGGGAGGCCCTTTTTCAGCAGCGGACGTCTTTCGGCTGATATGATGATGATAGATATAGATCACAGCTCCTCCCTCGTAAGTGATAGCGTGATAATATGTAGCCTATATGTTGACCCGACCTCTTAGTAATATTCATGCAATATTTGAACTAAAATCAATGCAGTACTTTTTCAGTTTAGCCCGGACATACATACAGACAAACAGATAATCATACAAACAGACACAAATTCTAAGAATTATATTTTTGGCTTCGATTTCGATTGTAGATCACGCGTGATCTACAATCGTGATACCAACTTATCTATAAAACTTGAGTCCCTTTGAACATTCTTTTGTGGTAGACTGTACCAAGAAGCTTAAATTTATTCACAACATTAGAGTATGTAGCTGAACAGAGGAGGATTTAATCTAACTGTGGATAACGTTAAATTCCGAAATCGAATACAAAAGTTTGCTTTTTAGGTAACGACTAATAATCAACTAATACATTGTTTTTGTGAGGAATCTCCGTGATATTACTAAGAAAGAGAAGTTGACTGACTGATATAACAAACAATAAATACAAAAAGGTATTTATAAATAGACCCTCGGGTTATGCCGGGAGCCGAACCCAATAGACATAAGAATGATTGTCAGTTAGATAAATTTACTTAGATATGATTCCCCAATAACTTTCATAATTAAGTAATGTTCTGATTAATTAATAATAATAACAATAATAAATGTTCTTGCTATATGATGCTGGAAAAAATGCTCCAAACAATCTATAATAATATAATATGCTGGGACATTATTTACACACGGCCATCTGATACCAAACTAAGCAGAGCTTATACTATGCAAACCTGGGGTACTACCGGCTAAGTCGCCGAACATCGATTTCTTAAATGGTGTTCAAATAAATAAAGGTTAAAAATTACTTAATCAATCGTTAAATCGGCTTCCATGAGCACATGTGACGTCATAAATGGTCCGGAATCGATTGTCAAGGTTGAAGCCGATTTAACGATCGAATAAGTCATTTTTAACCTTTATTTATTTGAAAACCATTTAAGAAATCGATGTTCGGCGACTTAGCCGGTAAAGCCCCAGACAACTGATATACTACTTTTCTTTTGTAAATACATATTTGTATAGATAATTACACCCAGACTCATGCACACAAATATCTTTCCTAAGTGGGAATCGATCCCACGACATGCAGCGTGAAAGGCAAGCATATAGTATATACCTACCAACACTCCAACAGGCACGTCCACCGTCATCTGTGAACGGCTTGTTCACAATACTTATAAAAATCGGTTTGATATCCATAAAAATATATACGTATTATTTGTGGATAATTGAACTGCTTTTTTCTATTTTTCCTATCGCATACAATATGCATTGGCGAAATATCCGATTCCAGAATATTTTCGTTGCCTGAGGCCACAGTGAAATCACAGATGGATGCTCCATTTTGTAAAAAGAGAACTCCTTTCCTACTGGAAAAATGAATTGTTCTATGAGTTAATAATTTGCTAACATGCAATTGCAAGTGATTAGTTGGACATGTTTTATGGTGTTAAGTGTTAAGGGTTAGTGTTAAGTATTATACATTCATATTTAGTATTTAGAGCTATGCTCGTTTTGGGCTTGGGAAAACTCTAGCTAGATCGATTGTTAACCGTATTCTGTGAACTTTATCTAAAATGTTTCAGCTGTTTTACGGACCGCGTTAAGAGATTTACTTTAAAAGTTTGAATGTTAGAGTTAAACGTGCACGGACTGCACGTGTGGCGCAGCGGCTAAGATAGTCGCTTCGCCGTCCCGCGCCGGACAACTATTTGTGTGACCCATAAATAGTTGTTTAGAGTCTGGATGTAATTTGTGTCCGTCTATTATATGTTTGTAAAGTACCCCGCGATACAGGGCAGTACTTCGCAGGCGTTGTCTTTAAAAACAAATCAGTAACTACTTATCTAATTACATACTTTACATTTCGAATATTATATTTTTATCCTTGTAATATAATTTATTCGTTGTTATATAAAACATATCCATAGAAACATATTTTTGGAAACATTTGCAATCTGTTTTATCTAATGATAGCCCCATTTATTCGACAGAAGAAGAGTTTTGACTGCCTCGTTGGATCAGCAGTTAAATGTTCAAGAGTATATAAGTATTTATATACACATATCGACAATCTTCTGTACAATCGATTACTTATTATAATATTCCTATGATATTTACAAGCTTATTATAGCGACCCACCCACGGCCCGTATGCCGAGGCTATAGTCCAAATTGAACCAGGAGCCATATTAACGGTATCGCAGGTGCTATAAAAGTGCTGGTAGGTGCGACGGGTAAACGTTGTTGGTATTTTCTGTAGGTAACGTAGGTTCACATATTCTACGTTAGTTATAAGAAATTTTATTGTTTAATTTTATGGCACGTTCATAAAGATACCTAGTGGTGTTATGTTTTGTAAATATATAAATGATACAAATACGTTCCTACCAATCTATCAACCAAGTTATATACGTAAATATTTGCGTTAACCAATAGAGTGCTGGTTCCCAAAATTTGTTGACGGGTAAAAGGTTCCATTATAATCTTGTTTACAAAATTGTGTTCCATTTGACGGTCGATCTTTCGGTTTGTGAGAAAAAGTGTTCATTTTTTATATTTTATTATATTATATACTAACTACGCAGCTACATTTCCAACTTAACATCTGATTTATAGTGGTTCGTGTTTTTGGTCTAACTACCAGACATACATAAACTCTATATTGCCTATCTTTCATAATCTTATGGGATGGGATCTAATACAATATATCCGGTAGCAATCAGCGTAGGAACGGACAAAGGTTCGTGCTTTCCGAGGCACGAGCTGGTGAACCGCAAGCTTCAGCAAGTATGATTCTGGGGTGTTAATGGGATTTTTTCTTGCCAGAAAAATCCCACTAACAACTTTTCGCCCGACCCGTATTTAACCAGTAAGACAATCAGGATATTATACTAAAATACTAACCATATTTTATATTTAACACTATTTTAGTTGAAACGAAAATTTTACAGTATGTTCGGACTCGAATCCACAACTTCCAGCAATGCATTATTATCACATGCATCCCAACGTCAGCAACCGCCCAGTGTCGAGGTTCGAACCCCAAAGAGGGTGTCCTCTGGCGCGGGTACTTAGTAGTTTTATTTGCTATGTGACTCGATTATCCGGTGAAGCAGTGAAAACTTCCTAGGCTAAGCAACTTTAATAAAAAACTATATTTACGACTATAAATAAATAAAATGATATTTATTTTTTATCAGTAAGTGAATAAAGTTAGAGAAATTAAAATTTTACTAAGAAATATTCAAATATCAGCGGTAGACTGGAGTCTAAACTAAAAGTCCTGTATTTCAGGACTCCAGGACACTCACCCGCGGTAAATAATATTACTTCACCTATTTAGGAATTGTATTGCCTGATGTAGTTGCGTGTGAGAATAGGTAGAAATAAGGCACTTTATTAATTAAAATTAAACATTACCACGAATATTGAAACAAAGAAAAATTAAACAAAGTAAAAACTTAGCCTATAAATGTCATTATTTGGCGTAAGTACTTGTTTGGGTGGGCCACGGTTGTCAAATATGGGTAACAATTGTAATGCCAGTTTGTTGCCATTGGCTCAGGAAAAGCACATGTTTTAACTTACTTTACTACGGTCAAAAGAGATTATGTGTCACTATAGGTTAAAGGTAGGTTAAGATCGTAAAGGTAGGATAGAAAATTGATCCGTCCCTTTGAAAACTATAATCTGAGCTGAGATCTGAGCATTGTAATTTCCAAACATCAATCTATCGGATAATTCAAAACATCGAACATACAAATTCCAATATTGAATTTAAATTAAATTATTCCCAAAAAAGAAACAGAAATTGTGTTAACTCGTAGGTAGATACATACATGACCTAATATGCAACCGTAAGACCGAAGAAGAAGATGTATATTATACCGGAATCAATTTATGTGGTTTTTTTTAAGTAAAATTCATGTTTAATTCGATACTTTCAATATTGGAAGTCGTATTTAAAAAAAAATACAACCTGACAAGATCAGAATATCCAAGTTATATACGTTTAGAGTTATTTGAAAGTGTTCAATATGTACCGTAAGACCGAAGAAGAAGATGTATATTATACAGGAATCAATTAATGTTGATTTTTTTAAGGACATTCATGTTTAAATCGATACTTTCGATATTGGAAGTTGTATTTAAAAAAAAAATACAACTTGACAAGATCAGAATAACCAAGTTATATATGTTTAGAGTTATTTGAAAGTTTTCAATATGTAACCGTAAGACCGAAGAAGAAGATGTATATAATACAGGAATCAATTTATGTAGATTTTTTTAAGAAAATTCATGTTTAAATCGATACTTTCAATATTGGAAGTAGTATTTAAAAAAAATTATACAACCTGACAAGATCAGAATAACCAAGTTATATACGTTTAGAGTTATTTGAAAGTGTTCTGTATAGACATTGATTTTTTGTATATCAATGTGTATATAATACAAAATATTTCCGGGAATCCATATCTCGAGTATTCATGTTTTTATCCAAGTTTCATGCATACTACTGCTGACATTTCGGGCATACACGATAGAATAACCGGTGCCGAAATGAACTAGTACTTCTGAGCACTGTTTCTACAGACACAGACCTACGTAGTTACCTACCTACTATATAAATATATCCTAAATTTCAGCAATCATAAAGGGAACGTTGTTTTTCATGATAATTATTATCAGAGAAATATATTTCTGCTGGTTGTCCTATAAAAATATGCCCCTTGTACTTTTTTATTTCCTTTTAATTAAATTTCCCAAGCAAATTTTTTGACGGGCCTGTGGCGTGGTTGGAGAATGCTTTCTTTTCACGTTGGAGGTCGTGGGTTCGATTTCCACCCAGGACAGATATCACACACATTGTGTGTGCATGAACATGTATGTTTGTCCTGAGTCTGGGTGTAATTTATATTACATATAAATATGTATTTACAAAAGAAAAGTAGTATATGTAGTACATCAGGTATCTGGCTTCCATAGTACAAGCTCTGCTTAGCTTGGGATCAGATCCGTGTGCCGTGTATAAATAATGTCCCGGGCTATTATTATTATTATTATATAATAGCTGTGCCCCGCGGTTTTACCCGCGTTAAATTTTATAAATTATTACAGCTCCTCCCCCGTAGGTCATAGCGTGATAATATGTACCCTATATGTTGACCCGACCTCTTAGTAATATTCATGCAAAATATTAAGTAAATCCATGCAGTACTTTTTGAGTTTACCTCGGACATACATACATACAAACAGACACACAGACAAAAATTCTAACAACTATATTTTTGGTTTCGATATCGATTGTAGAACACGCACCAGGTATCCTTTAAAAAAAAATCAATGTACAGTTTTGACTTTCCTACGATTTTATTATATGTATTATATCCAAGATTATAATATATATTATAGCGTAATTCAAATGGAATTTACGATATAATTCTTTAACTTATAATATTATTATTTTTTTTACATTACCGCGATTACCAAATATAATATAGCTTAAAACAGAATATATAGCCCTATCACTTAACAAACAGTTTGAGAACACCATGCTTCTTTTTAATTTTATCTTTTAAAATATTTGCTGGTCATGTGGTTTAAGGGTATATTCATATTTGATGATATGTTTTAGAAATTGGAACGAATGATAATTATGTTGATTAACTTTGTTCCGCTAACCATGGAACTAATTAACAAAAAAATCTCTCTAGTTCCATGGAACAATTACGGTGGAACGAGTGGACGAGTTCGATTAAGTAATTAAATAAAGTTAATTTAATGTAATTAAATTTAATGTTATTGTTTATTATCTCACAATTTTTTTTTGATTCATTAGATGAAAACGGTTCTGTGCGTGCATTAGCCTACATAACGCCCATCACAATGTAAGAAAATACATGATTTAAAAAAAGAAGAACGAAATCAAAAAGCAAAAGAAGACGAAAAAAGCAAGCCTGGAGTTTCTTTGTGGCTTTCTTCTCCGGGTCGTCCACCTAGGTAGCTAGAGAAAGCCGCAGGTTAGCTAGGGTAGGCTCCTCAGCGGCGAGGATCGCTTTGGCCCCTTAACACGTCATTGGTGATTCCGTGCAACTGATCACACCCTCTCTTAGAATTCTGTCCTTTTGCTTCAGCGGCCCCCTGAGCTGTGGCCCCTAAAAGGGTGGCCTCGGGTATTAATTGTTTAATTTAAGCTACTGGTTAAGAGCCTTCTGCGCTAGCCAAATGCTCATTGCCTTCAATTCTTTAATTTTAATATTGTACAACAAAATTTCAAAATAATAGATTAATTTTTTAGACTAATTATATTTTTGTAATTTTTATACTGTATTCGACTATGTTTATGTACTCCATTGTGAACTTGACAAGTACAAGTGTATGTTAATACCCAAGTGCTGAATAAATTTCATTATTTCATTATTATTTCATTATAAGTTTTCTTTCATTTGTTCCATTATCAAAGTGCATGGAACTACTGAGAAAAGAAAGTCTCACTAGTTCCATGGAACTAATTGCTGGTGGAACTAGTGAGAATGATCCAATATGTCGCGCGAGATGGCTAGTCTCTTCTGAGGATTTCTGGCTACCATGGACCAGGAGGACATCATTACAACTTTAACTTATAATTATAATTCTGTTGGTCTGTTTCTCAAAATAACTGGATCAGTTTAAACTGAGAAGCTGGTGCAATAAATAAAAAAAAGAAATTAAGGTAAAGGAGGATGAGTCAATCAGCAATCGCGATAGAGAAGATTTCATTGAAATTTGGATGGTATACAGAATTTGTAGATATTTTAAAACATCTCAATAAAATTTCTTGGTACAACTAACATACTGTCCTAAAGTATCTGATCCTAAATTAGGCGCAGGCTGTCTATGGAAACCAGACAACTAATAAACATACTTACTTATATATTTCTAGATACTGTAATGATATTACCTGCTCTCCTATAGAATAAAACCTCTTTTATCAAGATAGCTAGCTCTGGTCATTTTATTAAAATAACTAGACTCAGCTTTTAAAATGAGAATAGAATTCGAATCAAATAAAAAGTATGATCTTACGTGTGACTGATGTTTGTCAATAGTTATAAAAATGGTGTGCTAAAGTAAACATTGTGAATTATTATTTTATCTCAATAAAATAAGTGATTGGTTGTGAATACATGTGTTATCATTGAGAAGATCTCCCTAGATCCCGTTACAGAAATACCTCTTGCAGCTGCGAGTTTGCTACAATACCTACATGCGTATAGTATATAAATGACACCCAGAACCAATAATAATTGTACTCGTCATAGAAAGATCTATCCTGGATGGGGATCGAACCCACGATAATTGACCGTCATGTTTAGACCAACAGGCATTTAACATCATACAATAAATTAGCCAACTAAATTACTAAAAATGGGAGGCCGTATGCTTTAGGTAAACACTTCGAACATCGCCTGGTTCACAGGAAAGTAAAGTAAAACTATTTGTTTGCCGTTTTCTGTACTTTCACATTCGGGCTTTTATGTAGGCGACAATATGCTAGAACAGCTAGAACTATAAAAATTCCAGCAATCATACTAAACTTTAAAACTGTTTTAAAAACACACACGCAGATCAAGAGCAACTATAATGCCTTAACGTAAACCTGTCCTGCACAGGTTTACGTTAAAACGTTTAAGACTGTGCCACTAAAAGTTATTGCGCCCTAACTTGAACACTTATACTTATGCTCCTAGACTGTCACAATTTTACGTTTACTACCTGAGACGATACATCAGCAAATTAGCAAATCCTTTATTTACCTCTTTTAGTACAATGCTTACTTTAAAAAAAGTTAGGGACGGTTTTGTTTCAAGTATTTGTTTTTTGTTGGTCCTTTGTTGTGCGAGACATTTCAAAGCGAATAAATAAAGTAGGAGAAAATAAAATAAAGTGCCTCTCGTAAAAAAAGTTAGATTTATGTAGAGCTATTGTAATCTTCCCTTAAACTAAGCCATTTAAACAAAATTAACACAAGAATGATTACACAACTTGTAATTAACACGCTTTTATTAGCTTCACTTGTATGTAAGAAAATCGTGGAATCTTAATTTGACCCACTTCCCGGTCTCCGATTAGGATTAAAATTTTGCACACGCTCTGAGTTCTGATGACTAGCTAAGAAATATCATTACAAACCCAATATGGCGGCCTCCCTAAGGTGACGGACTAGCTGTTTGAAATCCTCCCCCATGATATGGGTATCAAATGAAAGGGTTTGCTGTCAGTAATACGAAAAAGATAGTCACGTGACTTAAATCCAATATGGCGGACGTCCAAAATGGCGGTCAGGCTATTTGAAATGCATCCATTTTGTAATTTTTTGTGCGTCCTAAAAGCGTGTTTTGTAGTTTTCTAAACTATAACTATAATGTTATTTTTAATTTTACATAACAAGGCTTCTGTAGCAATAATATTGCTTCAGAAGCAGAAGCAATAACATTGCTACATTGTCGATAGGGAACAGTAATACTTCATGTACCTAGTTAAAAACCTTTCAACCATATGTTATCGAGTATTATTGTTCTGTGCTAATCCTTCCTCATTCCTGAGTGCTCTAGCGACCTCATTAAGGTCGCTAGAGCAGGACAATATTACCCGTATTATAGATAATAAATATCCGGGACGTATCACACAGCGCCATCTAGACCAAACTAAGCAAAGCTTTTTCTTTGGATAATAGACAACGGATAGAAATAATTATTGGAATGTAGACTACTCTCAATGGAGATTAGCCACCTGCGCATGACATATTATAGTGCACAAGTGTGTACGTAAACACAAGGGCACTTTCTATTCCGATCACTCTCATGATCCGATGGGATGACAGGACCGACGGCTTAACGTACTCTCTGAGGCACGGGGTATACTACCGCCAACTCTTAGACTTTAGTTTGATACTAAGAAATATTTCTTTTACGGAAAAATCACTTTTACTTAAAAATCACAATCTGCGGTTGAACACGCTACTGCTAGACCAACAAGACAGTCAGTATATAGAAAACACCCAGAGCAAGACAAATATACAACTTCATTATCACAAATATTTGTCTTGTAAGAGGATCGAAACCGCAACCGCAACACGTATATCTAGAGTATGCTGTCACGTGGATTAATTCTCAAGTTGACGTGATTAAAGTGTGAAAAAAAACGCTCAGTAATATTGCTAACGTTTAGCGCTACCCAAGGATTCCATGCAGGGTTTCTAGAAACAAAGCCCGTGGATGCGGTAAAACTTCATAAATATCACACATAGCCACCAAACTAAGTAAAAGTTTTTCTATGAATACTTGACAACGGATAGACATTATTATTTACTTTTATTTTGTAAATATATACATACAACCGAAAACACCCAGACCAAGACAAATAGACAACTTCATTATCACAAATATTTGTCTTGTACAAGGATCGAAACCGCAACCGCAACACGTATATCTAGAGTATGCTGTCACGTGGATTAATTCCCAAGTTGACGTGTTCATAGTGTGAAAAAAAATGCTATGTAATATTGCTACCGTTTAGCGCTACCCAAGGGTCCCATGTAGGGTTTCTAGAGACAAAGCTCGTAGACGCGGTAACACTTCATAAATATCACACAGCGCCACCTACCCCAAACTAAGTAAAGCTTTTTATATGAATACTAGACAACATATAGAAATTATTATTTGCTTTGTTTTTGTAAATATATAGATACAACAGAAAACACCCAGACCAAGACAAATAAACATGTTCATAAACACAAATACTTGTGATGTACGAAACCGCAACCGCAACACGTATATCTAGAGTATGCCGTAACGTGGATTAATTTCCAAGTCAACGTGTTCATAAAGTGAAAAAGCGCTATGCTGTACCGCTCTGAAATATTGCTACCGTTTAGCCCTACCCTAGAAACACGGGTAGGGTGTCTAGAGACAAAACCTGTGGACGCGGTAACACTTGATAAGTAATAAATATCGCTATCTAACCCCAACTAAGTATAAAGCTTTTTCTATGAATTCTAAACAACAGATAGAAATAATTATTTGCTTTGTTTTTGTAAATATATACATACAAAAGACAACACCCAGACCAGGACAAATAGATATGTTGATAAACGCAAATATTTCTCTTCTACGAGAATCGAACCCATAACCGCAACCCCAACACATATATCTGGAGTAAACCGTAACGTGGAATTATTCCAAAGTGGAGGTGTTCATAAAGTGAAAAAAAAAACGCTAAGCTCTACCGCTCTGAAGTGAAATATTGCTACCGTTTAGCGCTACCCAAGGATCACGTATAGGGTTTCTAGAGACAAAGCCTGTAAAAGCGGTAACATTTGACTTCCAATAACCTTCATTCAATACATTTTCATCAGCTGACTGTACGTATTTATCTACATATTGATACACAAACTCCAAAAAACTCATTTCAAGTTGTCGTGGCACAAATGAGCAACAATTTTATAAATTTACGAAGGTATACACGTGCCTTATGAATGTGATTGCAATCTAAAGTTGAAACAACTTTATATTGACTTGCTAACTTGTAAATGTAACATTTTTACGGACGCTTGGTATTAAGAGGCGATAAATTGTGATACTACAGTGTGTAGTATGACGCATCGAGTTAGGATTTGAAGACTATCTAGTCGAGATGGGTATGTGAAAGGCATGTACATATATAAACAAAACCGGCCAAGTGCGAATCGGACTCGCCCATGAAGGGTTCCGTAGCAGCAAGTATTTCAATTGATAAAATGAAAGCAAATTGCGGTTTACGATTTATGACGTATTAAAAAAAACTAATTGCCAGATCTCGTTCAAACCAATTTTCGTTGTTAGTTTGCATAGTAATGTACATCATATATATTTTTTAGTTTTATCATTCGCTTATTTTAGAAGTTACAGGGGAGGGGGCACCCATTTTACCACTTTGGAAGTGTCTCTCGCGCAAACTATTCAGTTTAGAAAAAAATTATATTAGAAACCTCAATATAATTTATAAAGACCTATCCATAGACACCCCACATGTATGGGTCCGATAAAAAAAAATTTAAAACGAGTTTCAGTTCTATGTATGGGGACCTCCCAAAATTATTGTTCTTTTTCTATTTTTGTATAAAAATGTTAATGCGGTTCACCGAATACATCTACTCACCAAGTTTCAACAGTACAGCTCTTATAGTTTCGGAAAAAAGTAGCTGTGACGTACGGACGGACGGACAGACATGACAAATCTATAAGGGTTCCGTTTTTTGCCATTTGGCTACGGAACCCTAATTAGGCACTTTTGCTCTAGTAAATTATATTTAGCCTGCTAATACACTTTTGAACGCTTAATAAAACTATATTACTATGCTAATTGACTGCACGTGTGACGTTGCGGTAAAGACAGTCGCCTCGCCTCTTTGTGCTCTGGGTTCAATTGCCGCACAGGCAATCTCCTTGTGTGACTCATAAGTAATTCTTAGACTGGGTGTGCTTTATGTCATTTATATGGTTGTAAAGAATCCTGCCACACAGGGCATCTTATAAAATATTTTTAAGAATCTAAACATGATAATTAAATACGCAATATATAATTAATTGTTTGTCAAGTGTTTGTACTCATCATTATCATCTCATGAATAATTGCTACGCGGCTACTTCGGATACGAAAATATGCAAACGATGTCCTTGGCATATTTCCATGCTTCAGTTATATTTAGGTGATAACATTCCAACAAGGAAATAAGTTTCATTAAAGTAATAATATCTTGTGACATTATTCACACAGCCATCTGATCCCAAACTAAGCGGAGCTTGTATTATGGAAACCTTATAACCGATATACTACTTTTCTTTTGTAAATACATACATATATAGATAATTACACCCAGACTCAGGACAAACAGGAATGTTCATGCACACAAATACCTGTCCTGGGTGGTAATCGAACCCACGACCTCCGGCTAGAAAAGCAAGCATTTGCCAACCACTCCAACAGGCCAGTTATATAAGAATAAAGATACCTTCTTACATATTCCTACACAAGCGCAGTGGTTTTATAATGAAAACGTTAATACAAACGAAAATTGGGTTCTTTTCAAAAGTTCCTGAGGTCTATTTTACGCAAACGATACAAAATAATAGCTTGGCTATTATACGTATAATATACACCATTATTGTCAAGATAAAGCCTGAATGGTGAGATGTCATCACTCAGAGACCAAGGGGCAACAATATCGCATTCTTATAGTATATATCGCATTATTACCGATTGAATAGATTACTCCCGCTAGCTGTGTGCACAGACGATATTTCTCATGTTACCGCTGACAGCTATTATATTCAAGAAATAAATACGCCGTTTATTTTGTTGTAAATGGTATTTGGCCGTTTTTATGATATAGAAAGTATTAGAACAATACAAATATACGTTACTCATACTCGGATCCGAGGATGAAAAATGCCGAAATTGTTACTTAAGCCGTTAGCTATCTTTAACCGACTACAAATGTATTTCGTACATTATATTAAATACACTGTATGTTTTTCTTGTAAATATGTTACGTGATTTTTTTTGTTGTTTCTGTTGTGAACTGATTTTGATAACTTTTGTTTAAATCGAAAGGGCTTTCTTTCGGTATTTTCCAATATATACTTTTTTCCCATTCGGTTGTGGAAAAGTAAAGTTGAAGTCGATGCTATGTTTTTTAAACGGTAATTATATTGAAATTAGGCGTCCATAATGCTTTTAAAGGTAACTATAAAAAGAGCAAAAAGTCATGGAGAACAGGTAACAGGTTTAAGAAAGGTTTTACGAAGAAGGTGGTTCCATTTACACAAAAAGCATTTGGAAAATTGGTTTTTTGCCTAGGTTTTCAATGTTTTTATTACTTTTTTATTGTTATATTTTATTTAGCCTGACCTAAGTTGTGGCAACGTAAAGTAAAAGTCGATGCTATGTTTTTTAAACAATAATTATATTAAAATTAGGCGTCCATAATACTTTTAAAGGTAGGTAAACATAAAACGAGCAAAAAGCCAGAGAAAAGATTTTACGAACAAAGCTGTTCCATTTACACCAAAAGCATTTGGAAAATTTATCTTTTGTTTTGGTTCTCTATAATTTTATTACTTTTTTATTTAGCCTGATTTAATATAAGATCTGAATGAATATCAATTAAGAACTAACCTATAACAATAACCTCGATTGTAGAAATCAAAAATAATAGAGGGCAAGTTAGTGAATAATAATTAAGTGTCTGGTGCGCCCAAACTTTTTCTGATACTTTTGATTATGGCAAAATGGATATAAAAATAATTTCTGCTGTTTATCCAAAGATATCCGATTCTATATATGCCTGGAAGAGATTTTAGCCGGTTTTAGCGATAAGGCCGCCAATTGCATTTAAATAATAAGGATAATAAATATACACTCATATGAATACAATCACCTGGTGTATTCCTTATTATTTAAATGCAATGTTTCCCTTCGTCGTCTTTTACCACAACCACGGGAAGTTATAGTTTATAATGAGATTATAGTTTATAATGAGATCTGATCTAAGATGCTAATAAAAAATCATCTCTAAAATCTAGTTTATAATGAGATCTGATCTAAGATGCTAATAAAAAAGCATCTGAAAAATCAATTTTTAAGGCTACAAAACAATTTGGTATCTTATATGATACTATTTAAATTGGTAGTACCGAATTTTAATCTGTGGGATTCCGTTTTACGCTTGGCCGGTTTAGTCAAACACTTAATCTTTTTTTCCCAGTAACGTGAACATGGTGGATTTGTATCATAGGATCTAGATCGACCAAGTTATATTGATATTGGAAGGGATGATTGACGCGCTAGAGTGGAAAAGAAGAATGAATGCGGCTTGTAAGACGAAAGGCTTTTGTTATCTCTTTTGTGATATGGATTCTATTTTCCCTTAATTGAACTGTCATTGTTTGTTTCATATGAGTAGATATTTTAACTGTTTGAAGAACTTGCATCAAATAATGTGAAGATAAAAATATATTATATTCATGTTATTATTTATTATATACCTACAAATTAAAACATATTGCTTAAGCTTAATAACTTGAAGTCAACTATTTGTATATCTACTAAATAATGTCATCATTGGACAACTAAAATGTGGTTTACATTTTATGTTCATAACAAAAAGAGAATAGAAAATTTTATAAGTATTCATTTCATGCCATGCCATATTTATCCAAATGATACATAAAAATGTAATGTATTTATTGGTCTTAAAGGATTTTTTGTTAAAATAAAAGCACGTAACATAACTTCACTCAAGTGACTTCTTACTGCACTGGTGTTTAAGAGCCCGAGAAACGCGAACGCTTGGTGTAATATGAAGTTAGTTTTCTCTCGGTACCACAATCAACTTTTTAATAAGAGTCAAAATATAGTTCAAAATAAAGAGTTATGGCAAAGACTGTAATTCCTTGTGATGATAATAAAAAAAAAATTCGTCCAATACTTTAGTGTGGGGGGTTAAAAATACTATGATTAAATAAACGAATACCAGTTTGGTATGCATTATCTTTTCATGAGTTTTTTTTTAATATAGTGGTGACTGGATTGCGTTGGTTTAAAGATTGTGGTGAAGTTATTGTAGATTACTTTGCGAGGCCTATTGTTGTGCTTGTATTGTAAAGTTTGGCTTAAAATGAAAGCGACAAGCGAGTTTATATATTACCGAATTCAATACTGGTTTTGGAGCATGTGGGAGATTCTCTTTGTTTTCAGCCTGTGCCTTTATTTTGGGTACGACTTGTCATTATTTAATTTCATTGTTATTAGTTCCTTAACTCTGGTAAAAAAACATATTCACAAATAAATGTGTAAAGAAATGATCAATGAACGTTTAAAATATTTTTCAACTTTTATAAAATATGATATAAATTGGCGTGGTTGGTAAATGCTTGCTTTTTACGATGCAAGTCTTGGGTTCGATTCCCACCCAGGACAAATATTTGTGTGCATGAACATGTCTGTTTGTCCTGAGTCTGGGTGTAATTATCTATATAAGTATGTACTAACAAAAAAATTTAGTATATGTTAATATCAGTTAGATGGTCTCCATTGTACAAGCTCTGCTTAGTTTGGGATTCGAAGGCCGTGCGTAAATAATGTCCAAGAATATTATTATTATATTATCTATTTACATTTAAGCTATACCTAGTAATTCCTTATCCTCTTAACCTAGTACCGTGATATTGCTCAAGACATAACTATTCATATGGCCGCCACAATATCGACATAAAAACCTCTGATAACAATTTACTTCCTAAATTGCGTAGGTACTAAAAAGTATAGGGTTGCTCGAACTGGATAAACGGCACTAAAAACTGCCATATCTCTATTGTAATATTTATACACAGTTTAACTAAATTAGCGCAACTTTAATAGTTGTAGCCTATTAGATTGTCCAATTTAATTGCGTATATATACTCGTTTATCGAAGCTGTACTATTGTTTTTTTTATTAGAGTTTGTTCTACTGCTTTGTACAGACTCCAGCACATCCAGCTACTCCAATCTGTCAAATTGCTTTAATAGATTTTCAACTTTATCACAAATGCATAAGTTTCACTTTCAATTGGGGAAATTTGACAAATTGGGGTAGATGGATGTGCTGATACATACTTTTCGTACGCGCTTCTACTTATTGAACTTTCTCTTTTATTTGATGTTCTCATTTGTATAGGAACTTCGATTTTTTCATCTCTCTACTTTTCATTGCATAGTGTAGGTAAGTGTCATGCCAATAGCTCCAACATAATTCGTCTTCTACTATCTTTGGTGTTTCGTAGATATTTAGTCTTATATACCATCAAGTCTTCATATGGTTTTCGCATTCTCCATTATTTGCCAACACCTCAGCGCTGGTATATTACAACAATATATAATCTCCTTATTAATTCTTTATCGTATGAGCAGTGGTTACCCAAGTATCAGAGTTTTTTAAGCTGCCCAGTAACCCTCTGTCATGGTTTACTCGACAATGGTGTCGATCTATTGATATGTGCATGTACACGATATACACTGACTACGACTTATTTTTTTAAATTCCGTTTTACGGCTCTGGCTACTTTGGCCTTCAGTAAATATACATATTTTTATATCATTTATTTCCGTCATTATCAAGTAAAGTCCGTCACAGTCAAGTCATAAATAGTCCTTGTCCATCCCCAGTAAAGCAGTGGAGACTTTACTAGAGGTTTTTATGGAGTTTTGGTTACAACACGAAAAATCACAATTCACGGCAATATCGCACTTTCCTCCACTTGTGTACGTTGTCGAAGATATTATGTCTAAAAATCCACCATATTTACACATAAAAACTCCAATTTACAACAGTTTTATAAAATAAAACATAGCCTCGATGCGTCTTTTTCCGCGTAGGCGCCAATACACACCGACTACGACACAATCACAATGTTGCCACAGAAGTGGCGTCAATTGTATAATTTTATATATTTTTTTTACATGACGTTTTCAGTTAACCGACTGAGGGGAGCCGAGGCTTCAGCCCTCTAGCAATATAATAAATAAAACAATTGAAATAATATGGGTCCAGAGGGCACATAGGGTTCGAACCTCGGCCCAGAGCAGTTACTATCGTGAAAATTTATGAAAGGGTTGGCTTTTAGGGACGGTTTGTGCAACATACAAAATTGGAATACTCCTTTTGGTAGTAAAGTAAATGTGAAAAACAAACTATAAGATCTAGTTTACTACTTTTATTTAGAGATACATATTCAATGATAAGTACATATACAATTCATGTAGGGAATGTACGAGGCGAGGTCCCCGAAGTACTAAAAGTGAAGCAACTATGTATCTATTTTGTATTTTACGTGACGCACGTGGTAGTTTTTTAGCTACATTGAGAGCACTGTTATTTAGCTAATATGTTGAAGTCACACATTTTAAGATCTCTAACGGGAGGAAAAGCATTTACCCTCTGGTCTACACAAAATATACGACACATAAAATTCGTAAACTGTGAATTTTTTAACTTTAAGTATTATTGTCATGAATTCATGGGAGAACCTTTTATGATCTTATGCGTAGAGTATTTATACAAATGTTGATTCAATTTACATTGAATGAAATATTCACAATAGTGAAATAACGACTTTATTATATATCTTATACTAGCAAGGTTAAATAAAGTACTAAACGTATGTAAATATTTTTTTAATGGGAAAATGTCGACTGGTCCTCCATAAACATACAAAAATAAGAAACTCAGGGCTACACGTAAATTGAATTAGTAAGCGCTTGAACCAAAATTATTCATATTAGTGGATCTGGCTTAAGAACCACTAGTCCTGAGTCATTTATTTTCTGTGGGACCACCTCGAATTAGACATAGAGTATAAAAGAAAACGTAAACCAGTTGTCAAATTCGGGAAAAATCGGGTCCGACGCGCACTGAATCGAGAACCTTCCTAGCCTAGAATTTTCTATTAAAATGCAATATAAAATATACATAATGGTGCATCAAACATTTGAGAAGTACGCATGTTTTCTTCCCGTGCCCTTTTAACCCTTACTTAACCTCGTATTTTCGCGTTCATTAAGCATGTAACTACAAAGTGTACCAAATTGCTTGGAAGACTGGATTAGAATATCCGTAAACACACGTTACTTAATTATGCATTAAATTCTTGTTAGTTTATATGTCACCAACAATATATGCCAACAACCCAATCCCAAGGGGAATCCCCTTATTATCCTACTCATAAAAAACAAGACTTCAGAAGACTTTCTTAAATAGTCAGAGTATGCCTGTGGCGTGGTTGGTAAATGCTTGCTTTTCACGCCGCAGGTCGTGGGTTCGATTCCCACCCAGGACAGATATTTGTGTGCATGAACATCTCTGTTTATCCTGAGTCTGGGTGTAATTATCTATATAAGTAAGTATTTACAAAAGAAAAGTAGTTTATCATTTATCTGGTTTTATAGTAAAGCTCTGCTTAGTTTGGGATCAGATGACCCTGTGTGAATAATACCTGGGGATATTATGTTCCGATTACCAACCAAATTAGATTACCGGACCAAAGATTCTCGCAAAGTTTTAATTATTGTATGGGACGAAAATTACACTAAAAATATATTCATATTTGTATTTTCACTTTGGTTAAATGTGAAATTATACAGACTTTGTTTTACAAAAGTACTTATACTGATTAATGTTTATTCGGTATAACTAAATTTAAAAATTAGTTTGTAAGACACGTGTTTACTCTCTTTTGAATATTTAATGCATCAATATATTTATATAATTACATTAATTACATTTTTATGTATTTTTATAATTATTGTTACAAAAAAGATTTAGATAGTTAATTATAATAGTATGTTATATAGATTACTCAAATCAACTGTACACTTTGCACTTCCATTTCATGACGTATTTAAAAAGAAATAAAGTTATGTGAATTTACTTGGTTCGCAGTTAGTACAGACGCCAGCACGTCATGCTTGACCCCAATCTGTCAAATTTCCCCAATTGAAAGTGAACCTTATGCTTATGTGATAAAGTTGAAAATCTATAAAAGAAATTTGCCAGATTGGGGTAGCTGGATGTACTGGCGTTACCTAAAAGAGTCACGATATACGCAATAAGTGAAAGCTAGTGTCTCTACGAAATCTCACTCCCCTGGTGTTAAAGTTTATTCAAATGATGTGCACAATAACGATAACCAATTGGAGAAGCTTTAGCATAAAGTCTGCACTCATGCAGCAACAGCAGCCGGTCGTTAGCGGTGCACGGCGGATGTGTACCTCTATGTAGCGCAAAACGTGTCATTCTCTCACACCGACGAGACATACGCAGTTATCAAGGCAGGAATTACTCGCAGAATTTGTCGAGGTAGGAAGTCCGCATTCATGTAGGTAGTAAGTAAGTCTCTGAAAACAGCGCAAGGGTGTTTTACTGAAACAAGCGTACAGGTGTATTTCTGTCTTCACATTTAAAGATATTTTTTTTCCCGAGAAGGCGAGCACACGTATTAATAGTCTGGTCGAATACGACCACGAACACGCTAAGATCACCATTCCTCTCCATGAGCTTTAGTTTGTATTCGTATCGATGAATTACGTCAATCAAAAAGCGGCATGTCTTTGCACAAATCTTCGACCCTCTCTCATACGAATTTATCTTTTCATCGCTTATTTATTGAAGTATAACTTATCTTTATGTCTCTTGACATTATCAGGAATATCAACTCAAATCGCAATTATGCGATAAGACCACAAATCGGACTTTGATTTTGATCTCTTTTCTACATTATTCTGTTTCCATCATAGATTCCCGCTGTCGCTTATTGATTAATAAATCTTATGAATAGAAATGCAATATTCACCTGACTTAGTTTTAATCTAAAATGATATAGGCTCATAACAAATGTACAAATATTATGCATATTGATAAAGTTTGAGAACTTTATTTTCACAATAGAAACTCCTACTTACATCTGAATATCTATATTATAATGGTAATAAGTAAAAACTTCTTTAGGTGCGTTGAGCACATAATTTTTTGGGTGAACAATAGGGTGAAACTCGCGTCATCGTCATCTCACGATCCCATGACCTATATATACTGTGTATATACGTACATAGACATACCTCCGTGCGTTACTAGTGTACATTATATACATATATACAATGAGTATACCTCAATGTGAAGTGTCAACTATTATATTATTGTAAATTATTTAGATTAGAAGTGTAAAAAATTGATTTCCCTTCTATCGGCAGTCGCCAATGACCGCCCCGCATATTTCTTTTATATGGTTGTTGGGTTTGTTCCACATTTGTCCCACTTTTTCGTCCTACATTCCAAAGAATTCTTCTTTTGTCCCATATTAAGTTTGATTCCTGTTTCGCCCTACTTTATAGTACCATCCAAAGTATGGTTAGCAAATTAAAACGTGTTATAATATTATTATGAAAGGCCTGTTAGTACTTTGGTTAGATAATATACAAACGTAAAGTCATAAACGTTAAATCTTAAATGGGTAAGGCGGTATTTTGTTGTACGGGTGGAATTGATCTATTATATGCAGGAAGTTACAAATGTATAAATATCTTTGTCAATTTTTTAATACCATATTTTAATCATAATATTTATGATAGTTTTTAACCTCTGTTTCTCCAATACCAAGTAGGCCACCACTAAGTCTACCATAGTATCCTACCTAGTTTATGATTAAATAAATATTGTCCTTAAAAACTTTGCATGTTGTCTGTGCTAAAATTCCATTAATTTGCACACAAAAAGTATTGGAGACGAATAAGGAAAGGAAAATAGGACGAAACAGGAATAAAATATTAAATTTAAAATAAATATTACATTTGGGGCTAAAAAGGAACAAAATGTATGGCGAATGCGGATTTTTTTATGTGGGGCAAAACTTCGCGAGGCGAACGCGGAAGAAACCGGTTGTTGACAGTGCCGTAAAGCTGTCCTTTTCCATAACCTGTTCTTTTACCGGTCGATTATGAGAGCAACGGAATAAAAATTGGACCTGTATCTGCACACTTGTGCATTCTAATATATCCCATGCAAAAGGCTAGTCTCCATTGAGACTGGCAGCTATGGCCAAAATTCGGCCAGGATGACATTATAATCATGATTTTTTAAAGCTCCACCACTTATTACTACGGTACTTTATAAGGCATATCTCCACGTGATATGTAGCTTTAGACGCATTCATTTGAAGATGAATATTTTACCACTTAGCAAAAATTGGATTAATTATGTTTATTTTGCCGCTTAGCAAAACTTGAAATACCTTTTTTTTCTAACGTCCACGTTGTTCTAGACAGTTTAAATTTAACTTAATATTAAAATATTTTAATCCCTATAGGTAATTATTTCTTTAGCTTATCAGGTACTAATTTGTTTCTATATTGAATATTTGTAGTCTCTGTAATAATATATTGATATCACAAAAAAATATCCATCAAAGTAGGAACCATAACATAAATTTCTACGTTACTTACAGAACTAGGAAACACGAACTTCTCGCTACTACACCAGAAACCACGTAGATACTTTTTCGTTCACAAGTATCAACTTTTGATTTACTATTGTCATCTATACAATAAGTTCACTGACCGTGATGTTCTCATTCATTGTTTTTCTGGAGCGTTAAATATGCCGGTTGCTTCGGAAAAATACGAGAAGAGGCAAAGTGGAGACTTATTTGTTTCCGCATTCGAAAAATGTCCTTCATATATACGGCCACATACAAATGTAGCACGTAATAGCCCATTTTTAACCGACTTCAAAAGGAGGCGGTTCACAAGTTCACCGGTATTTTTTTTATGTATGTACACCGATTACTCTGAGATTTATGATTCGATTGACGTGATTCTTTTTTAGTTTGATGCGGAATAGTTGCCATTTGGTCCCATAAAAAAAATATATAGTTAGGCCCAGTAGGTTCATTTTATGGACATTTTTGTATGAAAATTTATGTTTATTAACTATAACGCAGTTTTAGTATTAACTATGACTATAACGCTATAGAGCAACATATATTGCTCTATATTCTTCGAGTTGACGCCACTTTACAGATGGCTTCACAAATTGGGACTGGGGTAGCTGGAGGTGCTGGCGTCTATACATATATATTGTGCGACTACGTCGTTTTCTGTTTGTCACATATTCAATGTATATCTTAGCGATCAATAAAGCTTTTAAATAAGAAAAAAACAAAATATTTTGTTTACAAACGCTCACAATTGTAAAGGATTGGTAGAAATTAATAACATCAAAAGAAATGCATGCAATTTGGTTTTTAATTATTATTACTTATTGTTGGGAGATCGAAAATAGTTTTTTAATTGATTTTGAAATATTATGACTCATTAAAATAGTTATACCACACTTTGTTGCACTGTTACCGGCATTTGTTACTTTCAATTCCTACCCATCCTAAGGTTGTCTGGTAGAAATCGTTTAATGCGATAAGACCTTCTTTTTATTTATTATTGTACGTTATATTCAATGTTTAATGTAAAATGGCCTTTTTTGTGTAATATTATTGTTATTTTTTGTAATATTAAAAAGTATTTCAAAGTCGGGTTAGGTGGAAGTATATTGAATAATGTAAAAATGTTGTCGTACTCATATATGCCAATAGAATCTAGTGCTCGGCCGTTAAAAGAATGAATTGTTGGCAGTATGTGATCGAATGGACTACGTAACAGTTGTCTATAATGTGTTATAAATATTATTTTTCAAATCTGCCTATAAATGGTGGAGTTATCAAGTAATAAACATGAAAAATACAGCTGAATTGTGAACCACCTCCTCTTTTTTTGGGGTCGGTTAAAAAGAAATTCAAAAAGGCCATTCAATTATTTTTAGGGTTCCGTAGCCAAATGGCAAAAAACGGAACCCCGTATAGATTCGTCATGTCTGTCTGTCTGTCCGTCCGTATGTCACAGGCATTTTTTTCCGAAACTATAAGAGCCGTACTGTTGAAACTTGGTAAGTAGATGTATTCTGTGAACCGCATTAAGATTTTCACACAAAAATAGAAAAAGAATAATAATTTTGGGGGTTCCCCATACATAGAACTGAAACTCAAAAAAATATTTTCATCGTACCTATGCATGTGGGGTATCTATGGATAAGTCTTCAAAAATGATATTGAGGTTTCTAATATCATTTTATTCTAAACTGAATAGTTTGAGCGAGAGACAGTTCCAAAATTAAAAAAAATTCGTGTCCCCCCCCGCCCTGTAACTTCTAAAATAAGAGAATGAAAAAAATATATGATGTAAACTAAACTAACCATGTAAACTAACAACGAAAATTGGTTTGAACGAGATATAGTGAGTAGTTTTTTTATTGTGTCATAAATCGTAAACCGCAATTTACCTTTCATTTAATCAACTGAAATACCTGCTGCTGCGGAACCCTTCATGGGTGAGTCCGACTCGCGCTTGGCCGGTTTTTTAAATTCATATCTGGCAGGTCCCAGGACCAGGTGGTCGGCCTCGGGTTTCTTCTCTTCCTTCCATGATGTTTTATGAAAGTGCCATGCCGTATTAAGATTTTCATAATATCTTTTGGCGGGATATGGTATCGGAATCTAAGCCCTCACCACAGAATAAAAAGTATCTCACTATCTACGGTTAAAACATTGAGGCAGTCAAAACATAACATACATAGGATACGAATAAATATGTAGTCAGGATACATTACTCTGTAAAGAGGCCTATTTACCGATAATTTTGTGGAGTAAGCAATCACTTTTGCGTGGAACGTTTCACGTTTGATTCATTAGTCGAATCGTTTGCGTAACAATGTGAGCCTATCACAAATAAATTACATAAGGGCTATAGCAAACTGTATACGGGCTTTTAAGAGTTCCATTTAGATATATAAGTTACATATAGATCTATTCAAAACGGTTGCCTGGAAGACATCGCTTGTAGCGATAAGGTCGTCAATTGCATTTAAACTGAATTTCTTTAGTTTTATTAGTTGTTTATTTTTGACATAAAGTGAGTTCTCCAATAGACATTATAATTAACTTAATTAATGTATCTGGAATGTGTGCTCCTGATGTATTATTTATCTATGTTAATAAATCAATATTTGTAAAATCAATTATGATGAATACCTTCAGGCGTATTTGAGATGTTTACAATTTAAGAATTGGTATTTCATTCGTTAAAATTTGCTTACATTTTGTTTATTTTCATACAAGGTGAAGCCTACAAAATGTACATTCGATTTTAATCAGAACGTGTATATAGGATCGTTTATTTAAAAGTTAGAATGAGTATGTTATAAAATACATTTATTAAATGTTTATTAATATTACGATCTAGTCTACTTTTTAACAGACTTCAATCAAAACTTGAAAAAAGTAGACGTTCTTAATTCGACTGTATTCTTTATATTAACATTACCTTTTCCTTAGGAAAATTTAATTTTAAATTCCCGAATCATATACTTACGTATGTTTTTCTTACCGATATATTATCGTTCACAATATTCCACCCTGTTCATGGGTCATTGATAAACTTGTGGGTGCCGAAGTAGGTACTCGTAGTAGCACAGTTAAGTAGCATAGCATCAGTAGCATAGTTTAAGCGGTAAAGCATAGTTCACCATACGTGCATCATTGCGGCAGTAGGCCTTAAAAAACCGGCCATGTGCGAGTCGGACTCGCCCATGAAGGGTTCCGTAGCAGCAAGTATTTCAGTTGTAAATGATAGGTAAATTGCTGTTTACGATTTATGTATATACTACTTACTAGATCTAGTTCAAATCAAATAAAATATTCTTTATTAGTTTGCATGGTAATGTACATCATATATTTTTTTAAGTTTTATCATTCTCTTATTTTAGAAGTTACAAGAGGGGGGGGGACACTCATTTTTCCACTTTGGAAGTGTTTCTCGCGCAAACTATTCAGTTTAGAAAAAAATGGTATTAGAAACCTCAATATCATTTTTGAAGACCTATCCATAGATACCCCACATGTAGGGGTACGATGAAAAAAAAATTGAGTTTCAGTTCTATGTATGGGGAAAATTATTGTTCTTTTTCTATGTGAAAATCTTAATACGGTTCACAGAATACATCTACTTGCCAACTTTCAACAGTACAGCTCTTATAGTTACGGAAAAAAAGTGGCTGTGACATATGGACGGACAGACATACATGACGAATCTATAAGGGTTCCGACTTTTGCCATTTGGCTACGGAACCCTAAAAAAGTGCCTCAACAAAGTGATTCAACAAAGGAATATTTTAAATTTCATCAACAACAGTTTTTAAATTTCATGAGAATATTTAAACTACCCATATACCTATATGTACTTAGATTATGAATTTGAGATGAGCAAAAACAAACAGTTTAGCTGTAAGCGTGTTTAATGATATATAGGCGCCGCGTATTAACGCAATGTTTACCCCTCACTAATGTTTCATGTTTGCAATAATACCATTATTTACAATGCATTGATCAATCTTGTTGAAATATTAACGGAGGCTGAAGTTGACAGGGGCACCTGCGGTTTTGTCCGAGGCCGATCCATGCCTCAACTTAATCATAACGTCAGAACCTTCAATAAGGGTGACCACACCATTTACAACAAGGGTTACCTTTGTAATATGGAATAGCATATAAAGGCAATATATTTATTTAGATGATAGATGTTGATCGTGATCAATTGATGATAAATGGATACTGTGGTACCGTTTTCTGTTCAGTCTAGTTTGAGCCGCATTTGTTAGCTAGTACAGCCGAAATTGGCGTGATACGATAAAATAGGTGTTGTCATTGTTAAGAACAATGTAATAGAATCTATCTATATCTATATATATAAAAATCAATGCCACTTTTCGTTGTAATGTTATAACTCAACAACGCCTTTACCGATTTGGCTAATTTTGGTCTTGAATTATTCGTGGAAGTCCAGGGAAGGTAAATTTAAAAAAAGTCTTGAAAATGTGTATCAACATCTTTTAGCAATTTAAAATATTTTTTTGTTTGAATAAATGAACTTATAATCATTTTTTATTACTATGCCTTATATGTAGCGAAGCACGTACCGGGCCGCTAGTATAATATAATCATTTATTTATCCTAATCACACTAATATTATAAAGGTGCAAGTTTGTGAGTGTGTGACTGTGTGAGTGTGTATGTTTGTTACTTCTTCGCGTCTAAATGGCTGAAGCGATTTTAATAAAATTTGGTATGTAGTTAGCCGACACCCTGGATCGACACATAGGCTATAATTTATAAAGTTTAACGCGGGTATAACCCGCGGGGCACAGCTAGTGTTATATAAATACAGATTTAACCATTTTCGTTTGGGACTAATTAAGGTGTTTTAAAGCAACAATATTTAATTGAAAATTCTTATCTATACATATAATAAAATCATGGAAATTCAAAATTCAAACATTGAATATTTTTCAAAAAGGATACTTGGGGCGTGATCTGCAATCGATATCGAAGCCCAAATATAGTTTTTAGAATTTTTGTCTGTTTGTCTGTATGTATGTCCGGGCTAAACTCAAAAAGTGCTGCATGGATTTACTTCAAATTTCGCTTGAATATTACTATGAGGTCGAGTGAACATATAGGCTACATATTATCACGCTACCACCTACGGGGAGGTGCTGTGATAATTTATAAAATTTAACGCGGGTAAAACCGCGGGGCACAGCTAGTATGTTTTATAAGATAAAAGGTGCAACATAATATTCATTTAATAGCCAGAAAGATTTAGTTTCAGTTTTAAAAGTTAAAATAGTATTCATGTGGCTGGCATGGGCTGGGCACTCCCAACGTCGCGCACCAAGTGTTCAATGGAGGTCCATCGTAGAATCCAACCCAGCCAGGCAACCACTTACCATCTTCTCGTCCCAAATACCGAAATGACTCAAGTCGAAGCGTCAGCGTGGGCAGGCCCCCCACAAGGTGGACCGACGATCTTACAAGGCTCTCGGGATGCCGTTGGATGACGGCAGCGCAAGACCGGCAGTTGTGGAGATCTTTCGGGGAGACATATGTCCAGCAGTTGACCTCTTTCGGCTTATATGATACCTGATATTATTTGTAACAGAGATATCCTAACAACAATTTGCCCACGGATTTTATTTCAAAATGTTCAGTGTATCACTTCTACTACTACGTACTATTACTACGTACTTTACAAACATATAATAGTCGAACACAAATTACATCCAAACTCAGAACAAATATTTATGGGTCACACAAATAATTGTCCGGCGCGAGACTCGAACACGCGTCACGAAGCGGCGAGGCGACTATCTTAGTCGCTGCGCCACATGTGCAGTTGTTTGTCTGTCTGTACATTAAAAAATCCAACGAAACTATAAGGGCTTCTCGAGTTACTTGTACACTAAAATTAGCCAATGTTTTCGACTCTGTCCAACTAAGCGAATTTATTAAATAGTAAGTTGTATTTCTATCTTACAAAGATCTTTTTAAAAAGGACAGGGCATTTTATTGCTGTCAATTTAATTTATTCGCTTAGTATTGAAGGAATGATGAATATAAACGCCACGTTAGACGTTGTTTACTACGTAATAATGCGCTCCGGACGACTATCCAAAATACCAATTTCTCTTTTTAAGAACGGTCTTAAGTAAACTTTTCTCGTATAAAATCCAATAACTAAAGTATTTAGAGATTTAAAAGTGAAATTTATTTTCTTACAGATTATCCGTTCTAGCTTTTGATAATATTTTATACAAAGTAATATTTCAATACTAAATAGTCATCTCTAAACTGCGCTGCATGGCTCGCACTTTTGTTAATATGGTCGCCTCGAGAACCGATCACTTAATCGATTTCTTTGGAATTTAATTTCACCGAAACTATTGGCCAACGAATCTTTATTGTTGTATGCATTATTTCACATATTTTAGACCGTCGTAGTATCATTGTCGTAGGTATTATTTTACCGAACTATATTTTAGCCTAAGTAATTGCAAAATAACCGATTGATATAACAAATATCTAATTTATGAAAATTTAAGGACATTTTTGTACTTATAATTTTAATTTATAATCTCGTAAGATTCATGAAAATTAATAGCAATGTCTAGTTCAAACTAATTATTTACCTTTGACTTAATTGACAGTTTTGAATATTCAAAACTGTCAATTAAGTGTAAAAGAAGGAATATTCCTTCTTTTACAGTTATAATTATTTATTTATTTATTACTTTTGCACAAGATTGTGCAGAGGCAGACTTAATGCCGAAGGCATTCTCTTCCAGTCGACCTTTTAATTATGTTAATACGTTATGACTAACTACAGAACAGATACAACTGGAGGTGGTGTATCCATATATGTCCATAACAACTTGAAACATAATTTATTAGAATCAGCTTACGTAGGTGGCAATAACTATTTGTGGATAAAGATTGAAAAATATTGCCTCGAAGTCGGAGTTGTATATAATCCAGGTCACACGAACTACAAACAATTTCTCGAGGTGTATGAATCACAGTTTCAACAAAGAAAGAGAGCAATAGTATTCGGTGACTTCAACATTGATTTACTGACAAAGGATCAAAGGACCAAACAATACAATCATGTTCTAAAACAAACAAGATACAATATTATCAACAAAATTACCAAAAAATACTGTACAAGAGAAGGATCAAGTAAAAAATCACTATTGGACCATATAAGCACTAACTTAAAGCATGACAATTTTCATGTAATAACAGTTAACTCACCCCTCTCTGATCATAAACAGCTATATGTAGAAATCAAGAAAACAAAACCACCGCCAAGAACATGTTATCTATACGAAGCCGTCAATTACAGTGGGCTTTATGCGTCAATGGAAAAAGCAATAACAGAAGAACCATACGATGATCTTACCGAGCTTCAAAACCTTATTAAAAACCATACGGATATGAACAAAATTATGAAAACAAAAATAATTAATGAACCTCAAAAGGAATGGATAAACAAAAATATAATATCTGAAATCAACGAAAGGAATATAATGTGGACAGAATTAGTAAAAAATCCGGATGACGAGAACCTAAAAGAAAAGTTTAACACCAAACGAAAGCAGGTACACGACGTCATCCAGGAAGCTAAAAATACATAATATGGGAAAGAGTTTGAAAAGTACAAAGTAAAACCTAAAAAGCTGTGGAATCTACTAAATACCCTAACTAATAACAAAATTAAACAAAAAACCACCCCTCCAAAACTCTGTGTAAATTCAAAAGAAGTTACAGATCTCAACGAGATATGTAAGATATTTAATCATTTTTTTGCCACCGTAGGATTACTTTTAGCCGAAGCCATTCCTTTGGAATTTCATATTAATTATATTCACGCACTACCTAAATCATCTTTTCCCAATTCTCAAATGAGTAGCCTCAAACCATCGACTGAAAAAGAAATCGTTAACATTATCGATAACCTTGACTCTAATAACAGTATTGGTCTAGATGGTACTAGCACAAAAGTAATAAAATGTGTAAAATACTTGATAAAAGATAAATTAACAAGATGCATCAACACACTTTTACAAAATGGAACATTCCCAGACCAACTTAAAATAGCTAAAATTACACCTATTTATAAATAGGGAACAAAAACAGAGCCTAGTAACTATCGACCAATATCTGTATTGCCTGTGTTTTCAAAAATTCTCGAAAAAATTTTACATACAAGACTACAAAACTACTTAGACTCTATAAATTTCATTTTTGAACGACAATACGGATTTCGGTCTAAACGAAATACCCTAACAGCAACAATTGGTCTAATAACCAAAATCAAACAAAACCTTGATAAAAAAAACATAGTGCTAGAAGTATTCATCGATTTAAAAAAGGCGTTCGACACCGTCTGTCACAAATTGCTTTTACAAAAACTGGAGGCCATTGGTATAACTGGTAAAGCTCTTAAGATGTTTGAATCTTATCTGACAAACAGATCACAGGTCGTAAAATTAGACAGTAATTCCAAAAGTCATCCTCAAACCATATCCTGGGGAGTACCACAAGGATCAATCCTAGGTCCCCTACTTTTACTTGTGTATATAAATAATGTGCATGAATTGCACTTAAAAGGTCATATTACTCTCTACGCCGACGACACGTGTCTTTTTTATTTCGGTTCATCAATCCACAGCATAATCTCGCAAGCTCAGCATGACCTAAATATTCTTTATGACTGGTTCCAATATAACCTATTAACCTACACTTTACCAAGCGGAAAGAAGTTGGGCGCACCTGCAGTCGACGCGCAAGCTTTATCGTTTTAACTAAGACGCGCACCAAGTATGGTGCTTCAACTATAACATGCGATGACGCGCGGTTTTATAATAAGATACCCTCGGACATTAAAAATATTAAATCGCTTAACGTATTTTTGAATACGTTAAGCGATTTAATATTATAGATTTAATATTATATACGACTTAATATGATAGCAAATCATATTAAGACAAAAATACCAATTTCCAAATATCTAACATAATACTATCTTGCTTCGTTTATATAAATTGTATTGTTATTACATAAATTGTACGTGTTGGTTTGTTATTTAGTTCATATTAATTAGTGTAGTATGTATTTGATAATTTTGATAGTTATTGTTAACTTTGTATATATATACTACTCGATGACAACGGATATGTTAATATTATTTGTTATTTAAGTTCTCATGTAAGTGACGTATGTATGTCGTAATGGGAATAAATGTCTTTAAACCTAAACCTAACTACTTAACAAAGAGTTTGACTGAGAAGTCGTTTCTCACCTATAAAATTATCGCATTATTCGTTTATAACAGCCTGCATTAGAACCTTTTTTTAGTCGTGTCCAGTAACAAATTCTAACTTAATGTCTTAGAATTCGTTATTATAAACATTACCTACCATATTTGTACAGAATGATAAATCTTAGGTAAAAACAGACAAAAATTTTATCATTCCTCCCACAAACATATTCAACTAGACTTTATATTATAACCAACATCCAATGGAGCCCGCTAATCTCGCAAAATCAATTTATTAATTACTAATACCTCTTACCTAAATATCTATAAGTACCAGGCTCGGATGTTATATAGACGGTACCTGCGTCAATAATATCAGTTTCGCAGACGACCAGGTACTCCTGAGTGCGTCAGTTTGTGGCCTCAGAAAATTAATGACCAAATGTGAGGAGTATGCTAAATTACATGGCTTGGCATACAACACCAAGAAGTCAGAGGTCATGGTCTTTGAGGCTGGGGGTAAAAGCCCTGATACAGTACCGCCTGTCTTATTGTATGGTACACCGTTGCAGAGGGTATACAGGTTTAAGTATCTTGGTCATATATTGACTCCCGGCCTCAATGACGATGATGACATTGAACGGGAGCGGAGAGCGTTGTCGGTTAGAGCGAACATGCTGGCCCGCAGGTTTGCACGATGCTCACTACCAGTTAAAATCACGCTCTTTCGAGCCTACTGTACTTCTTTTTACTCGTGCATTTTGTGGGCTAGATATACAAAAAAATCGTACAGCGCTCTCCGCGTCCAATATAACAATGCGTTTAGGATACTTGTGGGGCTGCCTCGTTTCTGTAGTGCGTCAGGGATGTTCGCAGATGCGCACGTAGATTACTTTTACGCAACAATGCGCAAAAGGTGTGCTTCTCTGGTGCGCAGGGTGTGGGGCAGCCCCAACAGCGTCTTAAGCATGGTTGCCAGTCGATTGGACTGTAAATACGTTGGTCACTGTTGTGCAATCTCCCATGGAATGGCACAACAGTGACTAACCTCCATTTATTTATGTATGTGTTCCGTGCTTGTGATTAATTTGATTGTGTGATTACTAACATAGTCGTAAGTTTATACTAACAATTTTGTTGAGTCATAGTTACTTGAATAAAGAAAGTTCTATTCTATTCTATAATCATAACGTTGCAACCTAATTTAGTCATGTTAAAAATAGAATCCTTACCCATACCCTCATTCTGAACGATACGTAGAATATTGTGATGTATATGACCAGGTTAAAGTTAAATACCTGTTAAATGAGTTACGTAATAGTCAATGACGTGTAGGTATTGGGTCAGAAAAAAAATCGCATCTCGGCTCAGGGCGGTCAAAGTCGTGGAGATGCATGAGTAGATCGGTATTTAGGGTCATATTACCCTTCTTTAATTATAATTAAAGCGCGGGCCACAGTATAGTCACAATTAAGCCAGTTTTATTTTTCTTTTTATAAGACAACGCCCGCACTAGGGAATCTAATCCCTGTGTCGCGGGGTACTTTACAAACTTACAATAGACGGACACAAATTCCATCCAGACTCAGAACAACTAATTATGGCCCACACAAATAGTTGTCCGGCGCAGGAATCGAACCCAGGACACGAAGCGGCGTGGCGACTTAACCGCTACACCACACGTGTAGTCACGAAATATGAGTATCAGTTGTCTGGTTGCCACGGTAAAGGCCTACCTAGTTTGTTGAGCCAGTTTTGTTTTTCTACACGGAGATATACTTAATTAGTGCTAGTATTATTATGTTATGCCTGCTTTGTCACAAGACGACGCTTAATAATTGTATAGGTGCCACATATAATGGTACTGGAATCGTTCTAAATAGATTAGATTATCTGATGGAGGATATACGAGTACTATAAGGTCCCTTATTTAAATTCAACCTATTACAAAATTCCTTAAACGTCCCTAATAATAAGTCAGCGTTGAATACAAAGAGATAATGACAGTAATTAAGAGTGATAATATCCAGATTTCCAACCGTTTCGTACAAACTCAAAGCGCGAACAAGTACTATAGGTACCTTCTTCCCTTGTTTCAAGTGATTCAAATTGAGTTGAATAGGTTTACAGAATAGCCTTGAACTTTGATCAAAAGACAAAAGCTATAGATACACGATATACATCGATTGTTTTGCAAACAGCCGGTCGTCGATGTTAGGTTTTGTAAAGAGATGTATAAGATACTATGAATGATGGGCGGAGCGTGGTCTATTTCACTGCTGATGTGATCTGAGACCTAGCTCTAGCTTAGCAATCTGTTCGATTAGCTAAGCTGGCGAATGGTTTTGGGGGAGAGCGCAGGTCGTTGAGATCCCCAAGACAAGTCTGGTGTGTAATCCTTCACGTGGTTGCCGCCTGTTACGTGTCTGCATCATCCGCTCCCCAGCGGCAGATGCACTCACAAACTGAAACCACCAGACGTACCCATTTCTCCCATAACCCTCCTTTATATACAATCCCTATTTCCTACCCTCCGCTGTCGAGATTCGTGGTCATGTCTCGGCGGGCCTTCTATTGCAAAAAAGACAGCAATGGTCGGCTTTCAGTGACCACCCGCGTGTTTGTGCCGTGCGCGGGGACCCGTAAGGGAGGATGAAGGAGTCCTGGGGGTTGAGCTGGGGGGGAGTCGGGCTGTAGTTACTCCCTCCGAGCAACACGCCCCTTTGGTCTGGATTTCTACCGACACGGGAGGTCGGGGTCTAACCAACCACGATCAATCGGCTGACGACGTCCGGTCTGACGGCCGTCAGGTGAGTGTCGGGTCTGGGTGGGTTTGCAGTCGGGTGAGTGAACCCTGGGCGCTGTAGTTTAGGTGCCCAGCGGGACGCACACTGCGGACTCGTAAATTGCCCAGACTAACCCGCGAGTTGCTAGAGAAGGGGAAAAGAGAAAACCAACCTATCTATGTAGTATATGTCATATAATCTTATGTATTAGTTTAGTATATTTTATTTTCTCTTTCCCCCTTTTCTGGTTCGGCACTATATCAGCCTAGTAGCCCTGGTGCTTGAAAGCATCCCCAGTTGAGGGCTCGATGGAGGGTGGGGAGCTAGGTTTGACGAAATCCAAATATAATCTTATTATGGAAAATAATAAAGATAAAACTTCAACAGAAAAGCCCACCCAAAAGGTGGAGTCAATCGATGTCCTGCCCCAGAGGGCTGGGACATCTAAAGGAAAACAACTGAGGGAAGCCGTGACAAACACTGGCGTACCCGGGCAGACACCTGCTGCTGGAGCTGAGATACCCGGTAAGGGGACTCAGATCCGGCGACGGGATGTCACTGGGTGGCCGGTGGATGAAACTGGCAAACCCGCCAATCCGTCCCATAGCGGAAAACCCTTGGGACCGGTCGAAGGCAGCTCCAGCAGGCAGAGCGTACCACCCCGAATGACACCCACACCGGGCACATCGGCGGGCGGCTCTGACGGCGGGATAGCTTCCAAGCGACCGGCACCAGGGGGCGAGCTTAGGGGGAAAAGGAAGCTTAGCGGCGCTCAAAAACGCCGCAAAGCTATAGAGAGGCAAGACGCGGCTCAAGGAGGAACTCCACCAGGAGGACCTCAAAAGAGAGAGAGAGAAATAAGTAACGAGAGCCCGGGCACGCATAATTTACCAAAGAGGGCAAAAACCCAGGGGTCTTATAAAGACGCCCTAACTGGGACCCGGATGGTCATCGTTAATGCGAACTACCCGGAGGAGAAGCTGGATCCCAAATCTCTAGATCCTCTAAAAGTCCTATTGTGGGACCTTTTAGAGGAGTCACCTGACCCCGCGCCGAGATTCTCCGTGGGCAACATGATTGCTGGGGCCGTTCACATTATATGTGATGGACCTGAGGCAGTGCAGTGGCTTAAGTGCGTCAACGGAAAAACTGTTGATGGCACTCCACTTAAAGTGATTGACGCCAAGGATCTCCCTAAGCCAATCAGGATGGCATGGAGGTCCAAAACCGTAAGCAGTGTCGCCTCAGAGCGGCTGCTCAAGATGACACAGAGAATGAACCCATCCCTTCGTACTGACGAATGGAAAGTGGTACATGCGAATGTCGAGGCAATGTACACTCGGCGCATTGTCCTGATGGACAAAGCCTCGGCAGAACTTATAAAGGCAGCGGGATATAAGCTGCACACAGGGCTGGGAGACAGCCACTTCAAACTCCTAGACGACGGGGAGAAAAAGGAAAATGAGACGAGAGCCGACAACAATGCGACCCCAGGGGATGCGACGACGTCGTCTCAAAAAGATCCCATCGTAGGTGAACCGGGTGGCTCCGACCGGAGGGAGTCAGCCAACACTGAGGCATACCGCGAGACCGAGGGCACCCTATCACCAGCTACCTCAATTGGTGGCCTCAGTGATCTGGACGGGCTCCGACTGGACGGGGACACCCTCAACTGCGAGGAAATGGAAGGGTCTGAAGAGGACCACTAAGACTAGACCAACTCAAATGGCTAGCTTAAGGTTTGTACAGATCAATCTACAACATAATAAGGCTGCGACTGCCCTTCTGGCACGCGAACTTATAATGGACAAATATGATGTAGCAATAATACAGGAACCCTACTTATACAAGGGCCAAATCAAAGGACTAAGCGGGACGGGAGGTATAATATATCAACACCGTTCTGATAATAATGTGAGGGCATGCATCTACGTCAAAAATGACTTAGATACAATACCCTTACACAATTTCTGTTACAGAGACCTGACAGCTGTCAAAATCATACTAAAAGAGGGGGTAGGTCGGAGGACTATTTGTATAGCCTCTGCCTACCTACCCTATGAAGCAGAAGAACCAACTTCTCCGAAGTTAAGGGAACTCGTGAACAACTGCAATGCAAATGATGTAGATCTCATAATCGGCTGCGACGCGAATGCACACCACATCATTTGGGGCAGCACAAACATAAACAAGAGGGGAGAGAAACTACTGGACTATCTGGTAAGTTCACCGCTCCAATTAATTAATTCTGGTAACAGGCCAACATTTGTTAACGCAAAGAGAGCTGAAGTTATCGACATAACCCTAGCAACGACTAGAGCCAGTAACCTAATAGAAGAATGGAATGTACCTAATGAGATATCCCTATCGGACCATAGGTACATTTGCTTCAAGTACAGAACACGAATGAAAAGAGAGACTGTACAACGACGCAACCCTAGACACACTAACTGGCCCATGTACTTAAGGGACCTGAAGGTAGAACTAGGTGATCCGAAAGGTAAGCTCAATTCAGTCATAGATATAGAATTTGAGGCAGAACGAATTGTTCAAACAATTTCGAAAGCATGGAGAGACAACTGTCCTGAGAAAACGGCCAAGGCTAAGAGAATACCCTGGTGGACACCTGAGCTAATTAGGCTCAAGAAGGAAACTAGGGTAATATTCAATCTAGCCAAAGCCACAAAAAACTTTGAACTGTATGCTAGAAAGCTCACAGAATATAACAAAGCCGTCAGAAAGGCAAAAAGGCGTGCATAGAGGAATCACTGCCAGGAAATAGGCAGCATTCCACAATGTATGAGACTTACGAAAGCCCTGGCCACTGCCAGAGTGAACCCACTATCCGTTATCACGAAAGCTGACGGGACACTAACAGACTCTGGAGAAGAGACACTAGACGTCATGTTTAAAATCCACTTCCCAGGCTCTGTGACAAAGAAAACCATGGAGCGAGAAATCCCAATCAGCCATGAGGATGCGAAAAGGCGCACAACCAAGGCAGATTGGGATACCGCCAAGAAGATCATAAACGAGACCAAGGTAAAGTGGGCCATAAGCAGCTTTGAACCATTCAAATCGCCTGGCCCTGATGGAATATAGCCCACCCTATTGCAAAAAGCGAATAACGTACTAAACCCACACCTATGCAGGCTGTACAGAGCCTGCATAGCCTTTGGATACACTCCCCAAACATGGAGACAAGTTAAAGTAGTATACATCCCGAAACCGGGAAAGTCGGACTACGAATCACCAAAATCGTACAGACCGATAAGCCTTACATCATTCTTTCTCAAATCGCTAGAAAAAATGGTAGACACACACATTAGGCAAGGGCCACTAAAAAGATTTCCTCTACACTGGCAACAAAATGCGTATCAGGCAGGGAAATCTACAGAGACAGCCCTACACCATGTAGTCAAAAAGGCGGAAGCAGCCTTAGAAAACAAAGAAATATGCCTTGCGGCATTTCTAGACATTGAAGGTGCTTTTGACAACACGGCATTCAACACTATACAAAATGCCGCCACTAACCATAGCATAGAACCCACTCTATGCAGATGGATAGACAAAATGCTGAAAGGACGGCAACTGCAGTCAACACTGCTCGGGGACATCAGATATGCAACGACAACCAGAGGGTGCCCACAAGGCGGAGTCATCTCACCGCTACTGTGGTGCCTGGTTGTGGACAAACTCCTGATAGACCTAAACACAGGGCCACGGTATACCGTCGGCTATGCAGACGATATTGTGATACTTATAAGTGGGAAATTCCCTCACACAGTATCGGACATTATGAAACAAGCCTTAAAAGAGACAGAGGACTGGTGCAAACCAAATAACCTTTCGATAAACCCACATAAAGCAGTTATAGTACCATTCTCAAAGAAGAAGGACCTATCGGGAATAGGAACTTTGAAACTATACAACACAAAAATTGAATTGTCAAAAGAAGTGAAATACCTAGGTATAACACTCGACAAAGCGCTCACATGGAAAGAACATGTAGAAAATATTAAAAACAAGGCCTTGAGAATATTCGGCATGTGCCGAGCAGCTTATGGCAAAACATGGAGACTGAAACCCAAAATTGTTCACTGGATATACAGAATGATAATAAAACCGATACTGATGTACGGTAGTATCGTCTGGTGGCCAAGAACAAAACTAGAAACCTGTAAACAAGTGCTAGACAAAATACAACGCACTGCCTGCTTAGCAATGACAGGAGCATTTAGCACTACACCAACAGCAGCCTTGGAAGTAATCCTAGACTAGTAAACCAGCTACGACTAATAGTAGCAGTATTCACGGGCCACTACAGCACCAACTACCACCTACACAAACTGGGACTGTCGAACAGCCCGATCTGCAGAACCTGTGGGGAAGAAAATGAAACAATGCTGCATATTATATGCAAATGCGATGCACTGGCGAGACACAGAATGGCAATCCTGGTGCTGGCATATCCAGAACCAGGTGACTACAAGGATCTACCTCTAAGAAGCGTACTGGATTATGTGCATACCTCATTCAGGGCTCTAGGGATAGAATAAAACCAGTGGGGGATAGTACAAAAGATCCTGAAGGGTCGAAGTGCTGTACATAGGTACACCCCAAAACAAGATAAGATAAGAAGATACTATGAATGATATGTATTCCCAGATTTTTTAAGGTTTCTTTGTTTAAGTTTCACCCTTAAAGTTCTATAGATGGATTAGTTCTGAATACAGGCTACTAAAGCTTGACACACTTGAACATATTCGTATATAATAACATCTAGGGACAGTGTCACACAGATCTTCCTAGCCCCAAACTAAGCAAGTCTTGTACTATGGGTACCAGGCGACGATATACATACTTATATAAATACATAGAAAATATCCATGACTCAGAAACAAATATTCGTGCTCATCACACAAATATTCGCACTTACCGGGATTCGAACCCAGGACCACCAGCTTCGTAGGCAGGATCACTACCAACGAAGCTACGGTGACCGACATAATATTATAACACGTTTTAATTTGCTAACCATACTTTGCTTGGTACTATAAAGTAGGGCGAAACAGGAATCAAATTTAATATGGGGCAAAAGAAGAATTCTTTGGAATGTAGGACGAAAAAGTGGGGCAAATGTGGAACATTTCAGTTCCACCGGGATGTTCTTTTTCAGGTTATAAATTATATAATACCTACTTAGACATCGTCGGAAAACTTACACACTGCCATCTGATCCTAAACTAGGCATAGCATAGTATAGATAAATTAAACCCAGATACAGGACGTTTAAAAGTGCTCATCACACAAAGATTTATTCTGGGTGGGGATCGAACCCACGACCTCTGGCTTAGCAGTCACTGACTACTACTACTACACACACACACATATACACACACACACACACACACACACACACACACACACACACACACAGGCAGGCACACATATAAACGCACACACATACACGTACACACACAGGCAATAATAATTAATAATAATACAAAATATTACTAAAAAAAAATGTTGTAACCTAGTTTGTAGAATGTACCTATTTAGCACTTCACCTGATCTATTGCGAATAACACCTTAATTTACTTCCTAGGATACGTCACTGTCTCCCCTTAATACAGGCTAATTAGTAGCCTATCTAGAGGGGCAGCAGGACAACGATTTTGTGTAACGTGTTATGTACTAATTATTATGTAATAACTATGTGTATTTTAGTGAAATAAAGATTTATTATTATTATTATTACTAATCCGTATGTGTACGTGTAGTTACGCAGTGACAGTGAATGCGTGTTCCTTCTATTTTGGCGTACGAGTGGCGACTGCGCCCCATCGCTGTCAGTTTCATCATATGACACTAAACCGAACACATCAGCTGTGATAACTAACATGCTAAAGATTCTCAAGTTAAGTGATGGAATCAGGCGTTACTTTGCGGAAATCCATAACAATCAAAATACAAAATCAATATGTAGTGTTAATTCCGCTAATTGTCAGTTTAATCATGCCGGGATGCAATTTGCACCGCCCTCCCGCCCGCAAAAAACGTGCACATGCAAGAAGGACAATATTAAAAAGCAAATTACATGCGCCAGTACGATACCCAACACGTGTTTCGGTCCTCCACGGACCATTTTCAAGGGCTGCTAACTCGTCGAGTGCTCGAAGGAGACAAGTTTTCAGTCTCCTTCGAGCACTCGACGAGTTAGCATAGCACTACATATTGATTTTGTATTTTGATTGATTCTCAAGTTGTCGAAGATTTTACTTTGTATTATAATAATATCTTATCTTACTACTTTATTCATCATCATCATATCAGCCGAAAGACGTCCACTGCTGGACAAAGGCCTCCCCCAAGGATCTCCACAATAGCCGGTCCTGCGCTGCCCGCATCCAACGGCTTATAGCAGACCCGCACAAGATCGTCGGTCCACTGTGTAGGAGGCCTGCCCACGCTGCGTCTTCCGGTTCGATTACTTTATTACACACGGTAATCTGATCCCAAACTAAGCAGAGCTTGTACTATGGAAACCAGATAACTGATATACTACTTTTCTTTAGTAAATACATACTTATATAGATAATTACACCCAGACTCAGGACAAACAGACATGTTCATACACACATGACACAAATATCTGTCCTGGGTGGGAATCGAACCCACGACCTGCGGCGTGCAAAACAAGCATTTGCCAACCACACCCCAGGCCCGTCAGATAATGTATTAGTATAAAGTATAATTATTATTATTAATACTTATCGACACTTTCTATGGAACAAAGGTTTGAATTATCGTATATACAACATGTAACATAATTAACGCACACCCTCAAACACCCCAATTAGAATTATTATGTTGTAATCATAATACATAAACTGAATTTTTTATTTAACATGTATATGCATTGTTATTTACTAAATTAGTTTCTTGGAATAAAGTTTATTTTTCTTTATTTTGTGGAATGATGAAATTTGTACGAATACAAATAAACTGCGATTTTAAAAGTCTTATTACTTCGACTTACGGTCCATTTCAATTTATTTTGACTGTGCATGGTTAATATGATGATAATTTCCGTAGTTTAAATTATTTTGGAATAAAATATTACATATATTAAAAATGATATAAATCGATTCAGTAAACGATTCTGAACAAACTACTTTCAGGATGTGCGTTAATTAAGTTACATGTTGTATACTTCGGTTCAATTCCCTATCACCTCTATTTAAAGCTAATTCTTCAGAATAAATCTTTCGTTTATGAAAACCTTCTGAAATATCTTATTTAATAAGTGGCCGGTATTTAAGTTGGGTTGTCATTAATATCAAAATCCAAAGTGGTTATTTTGGTTAGGATCCGAAAACTATTTTAAAATACCTATCCAAGACAACCTACACTTTGGGGTACTTAAATTAGTGGAGTAAAGATGATATATACACATAATAAATATGAAATGATGATATGTACTCGTAATAAAATAAAACAAAAGTATTATTTTCACAAACTTTATTTTTAGGTAATTTGTACAGCATAATTCTTATCGTAACAACTTCATCTTATTATTTTAGACAAAATATTTACAACATTTTTTTTTATCTTAATAACAACCTTGAGCTTATCCTAGTTTTAATTTTATAGTAACAATATATCATATTTTTCTCTACTATCATCTTAATATTTTACATGTATAAACTTATAAGTTGCAATAATAAATTGGCACAATTATTAGATCGCATCAATTCGTCGTCTCCCTTCTAACTCAACGTCCAACCACGTAATTAGGATAGAATTTCATTATAGTACTTGTGTGAACCATACATGTAATCATATAATATGTATATACTAGCGGTCCGGTACGTGCTTCGCTACGTGTAAGGCATAGTAATAAAAAAATGATTATTAAGTTCATTAATTCTAACAAAAAAATATATTTTAAATTGCTAAAAGATGTAGATTTTACACTTTTTCAAGCCTTTTTTTCAAATTTTCTCTACGTATAAACCTTCCCTGGACTTCCACGAATAATTCAAGACCAAAATTAGCCAAATCGGTAAAGGCGTTGTTGAGTTATAACATTACAACGAAAAGTGGCATTGATTTTTATATATATAGATGTAACCATTATATTAATATAGTGTGCTTTATTCCCTTCAATTACATGTTTATAACCTCGTAGCGCTGGCTGTCGACCCGCGCTACATTACACACATACAATGATTAAAAAACAACATTAATTTATATTATATAAAAATCGTGGCGGACATGGGGTACATACGCCAGCACATCAAGCTACCCCTATGCTTTTGTGATAAAGTTGAAAACATATAAAAGAAATTTGACAGATTGGGGTAGCTGGATGTGCTGGCGTGTGTACTTTAAACTCCTTGACTTATATAAAAATTGGGGCAGCTAAGTGTCGATTTTTTCCGTTTTGTTGGGCGCCGGTTATCTCGTGTTAGTGCGTGATTAAAAAAAATAAAACTACAACAACTTGTAAAGTAAATTTGGATATAGATTGAAAATAGAGATTTTTTTAAACGAGCTTTTTAAATGACCTGAAAGTCAAGCTTGCAGCTTCCAATATTAATGCTTAGAAACTTCTACTTGAAGAATGAACCTCGCGGAAGGCAAGGCATTAAGATAAATAACAGTGAATCGAAAGTGATGTTGGAAGCCGAACCGTATAAGCAGCATGGTTTGATGTTCCATACCCTCTATATTATAGGTAAAACAACTTTAAATAAGGGTGTCCACTAATTAAATAACCTGCAGAAAGAAAGGTGCGTTAAAGCTTGCCTTACCTTGTTGAAGCGGCACAGAATAGTGTACAGAATAAAGAGATTTTGGAGCAAAATGTCACATGCTATAAAACTGGAGATAGGTATATAGTGGATAGAATGCAATGGCTGACTCCAGGTCAAACACTGCAACAATGCCCTAAAGCGGAGAATACCTATAGAATAGTGATGGTAACTGTTAGGTGGTGTACTGTTCGTGTAAGTTACCTATAGACGAAGTATCGGCTCTGCTATACACACCGCACACTCGTCGGTTCCACCTACTCGTATACTAGTAGTTATCAAGAAGAGGCTGAGGGACGGGGTTGTTAAGTAATCATTTTCTTCCTAGGAAGCAGTACAAAATGCCTTCACACAGTTTGTTGAGTCCATGTCTCCAGAGTTCAACCGCTAAAGCATAATTGACCTACTATGACCAGATATGTATTGACAGCGAAGCAAAATACTTTAATTAATAAAATATATTGTACCTTAAAAATACATTTTTCAGTACACGACAATTACATACTACCCCTATGATTAATAAAAACTCACATTTAACGTATCATTTCAGCAACATTAAACATAAATAAATTTAAATTTAAAAACATTAAACATAGATTAGAAATCAAAGCTAATATGCTTTAAGAATAATATCATTCTTTATACATATGTTATCCTTCTTAAACATTATAATAAAACATAAAACATTTTTTATATCTTAATTGACATTGTTTAATATTTATTATAAGTATATCACAAAAACAAAAACCTTAACCAATTTACATTACAGTAAATTTTCCGATAATATTTTTAATGTCAATAAAATACCATTTTGGTGTAATGAAAAAATAGTTCCAGGCCGAATAGACCCATTCGTTTTTCCTAAATTTACCAATTCTAAATTCAAACAAAAAGCAATTCTTATTCCAAATTTCAATTTTAAAAAGTAAATGAAAGACCGAACTTGATTACACTCTGCTTTGATTATTTTAATTACTTAACAAAACTTGTCAGGAATGATAGGTATTGACTATACATTCCATATATTGTATAGATTCTGTTCTCTATCACCCTAAAGTTGAAAAGAGACATAGGATTGAACAATATTATTTTTCATTTAAGTCGGTTTTATGTTATCAGCTTTTGATATCTAATTAATGGCTCGATTTATCACAATCGTTTAATTTAACCCAACATATACTCTTGTTTCAACTGAAACAAAACTAAGTACTTTTAGAATACTTCTTCTTCTGTACTAAATTTTCTTTGCCAATAGTTACGTAATTATATTTACTTCCCATACAAACACATCACCTGACGACGCAGCTGTTAATTATTGCCATATTTCAAAATAGTTTCATAAATCTCCATGTCTGTCAGTGTTAGAATATACATATCCACATTAGTAATTTACATATAAACGACATAAGCGCATACTTTGAATAGTTCATTAGATGGTAGTCATTGTTCGCACATTTCCTACATGCAGAGAGAAGAATACATTAAAAAATAAAACAACATACAGATGTATTTATCCACAATACAAAAAGTTTCTACTTCGCATACAAATATAACTATCAAGCTCTACAGTCGATGAGCTGGCAATGTATCTTTATTTACTGTAACATTTTGGCTCTGTTTGTGTGTGGCATGAAGAGGTGCCTAGTCATGTTATGCCGAAAGCCATGATGATACATTATTGCCTCAACGGTGCCAGGGTTGGAAATCCGCACATTTGCTTCCTCAATCGTCATTTATTTATAGTATCTCGCAAATACTTTAGTCATAAACGTTATTAAGTAGACTTATTAATAAAAATGTCAAACGTCACAAAAATTGCTTTGTCAAGTTAACAAAACGAAAAACGACAATTCTCGTCTTTTATCTTAAACGTTATAAGGTTTTAGCAATAATGAACAAATGACTTTTAATATTTGTGTCCGCTGATTGCCTGTTTTTAATGTCACTCGCAATACTGGGATTTATTTTCTTAGTACGGGCCTTGTATTTAAAAAAAATAACAAATGTAAACATCAGTATACCAATTTGACAGCATTTTTCAGTCTTAATTTTATAATTCAATGATATGTTTGTATGAGAAGTATTTTTCAAAACATTTTCGTTAAAGTATCTCGATTTAATCCCACTTTTATACTCATTTATTATCACACCAATAAATTACACGTTGTATATTAATATTTTATATATTGATAAAACATATTTACAGTATAAGTTCTGCATTCTTCATCGTATACTAACTAGTTTATTTGGGTATAGTTTATTTGCAACACAGTATCTACCGTAAAGGCTTTCTTCTTTTCTTCTTATTACACATCCTTAAACCTAAGTAACTTGCTACTCATGCGTGATTCCGCAATCACTAGAAAGAACGCAATTATACCACAGTCGACTTCAACCAACGCCAATGTGTGAAAAGTAGTCTTCATATACCTAACTATCTAGTAGGTGTCTTTAAGACCGCAATGAAGGCAAATATCACCAGTTTTATCATAAAGCTGACTTTAGACTTATTCAACGCTCAAGCGACTGTAGTTTAATTCTATTCTTCAATTCCATATCATAATATAAGTACCTACTTATATTTTTATCACGTACTGTCGTGAAATGTTAAACACTTTCCATAACAATAGTGGCTGCGTCTCAAAGTACCAGCCACAACCACTATTTGTTGTAAAAACAATTGAGATTAGAATTATATCTACTGTAGGTTTTATACTAGATTACGTACAGAAATAGTATCTCGTAATGCAGTGATGCATAATTTTTGTTTGGCACAAATTTTCTTTTATTGACACATGATTTATTCGTTGGCAGAAGACTTTGTGAGTAATCCTAAGTTTGAAGCCAACTCTACGTAGGTGGCTTCAGAGGTGTATTACCAACGTGTAGGTTGTTCAGCTGTGGCAGCAAGATGGCGGCTGTAGCGATGGCGGTCACCAGCACGAAGACCGCGAGTAAAGCTCGGTCAGCAACCACAGCCACCTGGAATATAAATAACACTGAAAAACTCATATTTACAAGAAAAACTAAGATAAAACTTATCCGGGCTTAATTATATATACAACGTATGATTTAAGAAACATTTTCATGTGGTCCAGAATAGTTTGCGTTAATATTTAATAAAATATTTTTTTTATATTTTTAACTTATGATCTTTTAACGAGCCTATGCGATTTACGATGATTTTTCGTTTTATTGTTATTGAACAAGTCATAAATTATGGCATTTCTTAGCATTGAGAACCATTCCATTAGCTAAATACCAATTCAGCAGGGAATTTAAATCACATTGCAGTTAGTAGAACAGTGTATGCTATTGAGGTGAACAACATTCTAGTAATGTTATAAAAGCCACATAAAACGCTTACTTAAATTTTCTCATCTGGTCTGGTCCAGGACACCTAATTGAACGTATACCTTTCAATGAAATATCCTTGATTATGTATTTTAATATAACATTGTATTTATAATGTACATTGAAATGAGAAATTGAAATTAGTATCTTCATTCATGGAGTAACCGAATTGGGTTCACCTCGGGTTAACCGTCGGCTTTCATCTACGCCGATAAGATTGATTTCCCAATTGCTCTCTGAACCCCAAGACACGAAACGATACAGATAGACATCATTTAATCTGGGTTTCCTTTATACTGCTCTGGAATATTCCATTATTAAGTATCTACTTAATGTTGTTATACTTTTTTTTAAGGCAACGCTCGCACTAAGGAATCTATACTCTGTGTCGTGGGGTACTTTACAAACATATAATAGTCGGACACAAATTACATCCAGACTCAGAACAAATATTCACGGGTCATACAAATACACTCTCACTTGTCTACTGAAATAACGCCATAATATGGCATAGGCCGCATGACGCATTGATACGTGCCGCGAAAATGGCTTTAATTTTCCGGGGGACAACACTGCAGTAATTAAACTATTTTTAGTTCTCTTGAGAAATTACCGTTACAAGTACAATAAACTAAATGAGATTTTCCCCGAGAGATTTAGCTAGTTCGGCTTACATAGCTGAGTACAAGGAAAAATAACTGTATTTTAACAACAATTCCAATAACCGAAATAAATAAATTAATATGTAGTAGGTATTACATTTTTGTATTCATTTTCTAACTCCTCCTTTTTCCTGTTTCTGATTAAATTCGTTGCGGGATCCAAGACAGTTAAAGCGATTCCCCGGGACATGCCTGAGCCTCACCGCTCAGTGTCATTTCATTGTGTGCCACTGTTGATCCTGGCTTACAGGAGTTGCAATGGTGGGTAAGAGGGAGGGACTAGTGCCGATTAAAAAAAAAATACATTTTTGTTAAGTTGACATAATTGTCAGTTTAATCAAGCCGGGATACTATATTCACCGGCCTCCTATCCGCAAAAAATATGTGCACGCAAGAAGGACAATATAAACAAACAAATTATATACGTGTTTTGGTCCTCCACCGACTATTGTCAAGGGATGCATGATTAAACGGATAATTAGTGGAATTTACACTTCACATTTTTTATTTTGTATTTTAATTATCATTGATTTTTGAAAAGATTCCTCATCACCCTGATATTGTCCACTGCTAGACATAGGCCTCCCCCAAAGGTTTCTATGGTGTTATTTTATTTACCGCGCTAATCACGGGAGTAAGTGACCTAGTCCAGTCATTAAGCTTAAATTAGGTAAGAATCTTGGAATTCGAGATACCCAGCCGTAAGTCTGTAAATACTTGTATATTGACACCCTAAAAGTTGTCTCAAAACCTACATATGGTAGGGTGTACGCAACTATTAAATTTCAAGGTCAAAGGTCACAAAAATCGCCTTTATTCGCTTTTTTTGTAAATATCTCCTTTTCTATGGGTTTTTGATATTTGTATTTATTGTAGAAATAAAAATTGACAAATATTTATAATCATTGATTTATCGATAGTTCATCAACTATGTATGGCATGTTTCGACCGGAGCTCCGGTTGACCTGAAGTGATGCTGAGACCGCGCGCTCTCAGCTCTCTATCTTGAAAACAATTCACCGTATAAAAAAAATTAAAACAAAATTTGTAGAGAATTTTGTATTCTACAATATTGTCAATAAATACAAATAGCAAAAACCAATCGGATACGAGATATTTACAAAAAAAGCGCAATAAGTCGATTTTTGTGACCTTTGACCTTGAAATTTAATAGTTGCGTACACCCTACCATATGTAGGTTATGAAACAACTTTTAGGGTGTCACTATACAAGTATTTACAGACTTACAGCTGGGTATCTCGAATTCCGAGGTGAACTTACAATAATGACTGGACTAACCGTAGTTAGGTGGCAGCTAGTACACAAGCACAGAAATCTGTATACATCTGTGTACACAAGTGACACATGTGGCGTCCCTTAGTCGCCTTTTCCGACACCCACGGGATGGTATGGGATGGCCCTGTTATTATTTATAGGCCAGATACCACATGTATTTATTTACTGACGATTTCAATACTTTGTCTAGATAGAAAAATAATTATAGTGACCTCTATAAAACTCTTATCCTAAAAGTTCTCGAAAAAAGACCCCTCAATTTATATTGTTATGTTTTGTATTGTGATTATGTAAACTTTGGTGTCTTACGAATTGTCATAAGGTTCATATTTTTTTCGCAAGTCATTCATTGATTAAATTTTACTTTTTAGTACTACTATTACTTTCTACTACTTTTTTAATTCACGTAGAGGTCTTTATTCACGTAGACTTTAAAAAAGCGCTTGTAAATAGTCAGAACATGTTTGTAGTAATATATAATTAATTAATTAATAATTATTTCTAGGTACATATAGATATTTAGGTACACGAATTGTATGAAAACATTTACAATAAGATTTTTTTATAATAGTAATGATATTTAGCTAGCTTATTTTAAGTTATTGTCAAAGAGATCATGTATATGGTTTAATTATCAACATTTAAAATTTTAGCTATATTTTTTTTACTACATATTGTGTGAATGGTTCTGTTTATATTAAGGTACGAATTCAATAATAATAGTTTTCTGTATATTGGGTTTTGTCAACTTCATTACACCAATGCCCTTCAATAAGAATTCCCAATAGAACGCACAGTATTCTATTCGAAAATCTTATTGAAGAAAAGCATTGAAATAGAACTCAGAATTAGTAGCAAGAGCGAACAGGCGATTTGCAACCTTTTGTTAATGTTCAGGCTGAAAACCGTTTAACTCCAGCTTCGTCCAATTTATCAACTGCATTGCATCCGTGTACAGTTAATTGTCCAATTAGAATGCTTGGAGTTAGTAAGAATAGCTTTAATTCAATATTATTAAATCGGATATCTTGTTTATGAACCAACTATTGAGAATTGTTTTTATAAACAATTAAAAGCTTAATGCTAACAATAGATTTTGTTTTAAGAGGGTAAGTATTATTGTTAGTTAAATATTATGTTACACTTGACTATTATTTTGAAATTAAACTTGTGTTATCAAGTAATCAATAGCCGCGCCACAGTTATGACGTAGCTGCTATATTATAATTATATATTTACCGTGTGATTATTTATTTAATTATTGATTATCATTTTATTAATAACTAAAATATTTCTACAATAATTTTATATCTTAAAACTATTATTAATCGATATTAGACTTTCAAATGTTTATCACTGATATAAATATAAATAGGGTAGGAGATTATTAAAGAGTCATTCCTTGTACGACGATCTTGTGTGTGGAAAACATGTCGGAGTTTTAATGTGCAGAACCTACGAGTGCGTTATACTTGATATTAGGAAATGATGGTACGTATTTCTATCACAAAATATATATTATAGATTAAAGTTACCCACAATTCTGACCATTTGGTAAAAATTATGCGTCAAATACGTCACTTGTTCTTTCTCACTACTCTAAGTACTCATGTGGTTCGTGATCTAGTTGCTCTAACAGTCACTGTCCATGGCAATAAAGGTTCCGTTTGCAAGCAGTAGTTTTCGTTCAAAACCCCACGTAAAGTGCAGCATTTTAATTTTGAAAAAAATAATTCGGTTTAGGATTAAAGACATTTATTCTCATCACGACATACGTCATTTACATGGGAACTGAAATATCAAATAATATAAACATATAAGTATTTAATTAAACATTATAATGTATACAAGAATTTTTATAATATTGCTCGAAAACAATTATGTGGAGTATTCAGGTACGCTTCTTTCACCAACTATGTCCAGACTAAATTTTTGAGGAACAAAATGTCACGCAACATTTTCTCTAATTTTGTTTGAAATGAGCACTGCGTTTTTGTATGCTAGTCATATACACTTTCGGACTTCTATTTTTGCTGAGAATGTGTTTGCAAGGTTTCTTTGCCTTTCTCAATTTCATTGTAGTCGTAGCAGGTTTACAACTGTATTAGTTGAAGTACAAGATCAGCTACGAAGAACATTGAAAACACACATTATCTCAAATTTGGTTTTGGAAGCCTTGCGATTTCAATTTAAGCTTATTGCATCGCAAGCAGAGACGCTATTTACGTAAGTATCTTGAAGTGAACCTTCTGTACTATGTTCATTCGATGAAGTTACGGAACGCAATGCAACATTGAAATAACTTACACGTGTGGAATTGCGCAGAGCGTCAACTGTTATTAAATATGAATGTGTAAGGTATAACAGTAAAAGAGGAAAGAGTAGTTTTTAAAAATATCTTGTACTGTTATGACTACTGTTTTTATGTAATATATATTTGTCTATACACATTTCTGCAATTTGTAAAACTTGTGTGTTGCTTGTTTTGGCTATGTAAATGATAGGAGTATAATTCGTGAATGCTTCACTCAAACTACGTGAATGCTTCGCATAAAACAGTACACCAAGCATGGGTTATGAAAAGAACAAAAACATTTACTGCGACCTCTATGGAGATATTGAAATTGTAAAGTCAGAGACGGAGAAGAAGATGGGTAAAAATTAAATAGAATAACACATTCTGCAGACCGAGATTAACAAGAAAAGTGGTGAAATTCAATAAATATATGAGGCTTGTAAAACTATTATTCATAATCAGGCTGGACCCTTACCGCAATGGAAACTTAGGAACCTAATAAACTACCACGAACTTCAAATTAGCTCTTCAACCTTTGAACTTAAATACTAGCTCTAGATAAATTTAATACATAAATAGGCAGCCTTAGTTTATGCAATAGTATGATTACAAAATATTTGTAAACATACTTTAACTAGCGCCATTTATTTCACTTTGTTATCTCGTTTTTACCATTCTAAATATGTCACTATAATTCTATCTGTAACATTTCAAATATGTCTAAAAACTTTATGCAAACATATTTTACTTGAACAATATACTCATAGGTGTCGTTTAGCCAAATGACAGACCCTAAGCTCCCATATTTTATTAACCCGATTATGCATAGCAATTTCTCATTTTAAATAAAATATATGGTCCATCATTAATTTTGTTACTATCTATTTCGTGCGATCTTTTAACCTTTTCGACGCTGTGTGGAACGTGACCAACGTGACTCCTGGATTAAGTGGGATTCCAGTATTTTTTGCCCCGGAACTTTTCAAATCACACAATACATTGTGTAATCTCACTTTTACTATGGATTTAACCTATGTACTGATGTTAGCCGGGTTTTATTTTGTACGTCATTCTTTTTTCTAAGAACTTTTGCTAAATTCAAACGGCAATGTAGGTAAATATGCACAATCTGTTTCTGAACGTAACAAATTTATAAACAATAATAATAATATAATAATATCCTGGGACATTATTCACACAGGGTCATCTGATCCCAAACTAAGCAGAGCTTGTACTATGGAAACCAGATAACTGATATACTACATATACTATTTTTCTTTTGTAAATACATACATATGTAAATACACAAATTCATTAATTTACTTTTAAGAGGAAATGAATTCGATTTTAATGTTCGAAAATTATGTTATACAAAGTTCGGCGTGAATAAGTTCATCAGAAAGATTGAAGCTGATATAAAGTTGCTTAAAAGTAAAAAAAAAAAACATTTTCACATCGCGGTGTCCATAGGTTCCTGGTAGATAACCCAAGAAATTTCGTAAATGATTTCTCAGAATTATTCTCGTTATTTGTTATTAATTCCGTGATAGAAAAGAAGAATTTTACTTTTAACGATCTTGAACTAAATTACGGAATGATAAGCGTAAATTTAAACTCAGTATTGATCCAGCGAAAATGTTCAAGTTAAATTCTCGCCTAATGATTAAATTTATGATTAATTACTTTTGACTTTAAATTTTCATTGAGTAAAATGTTAAATGAACTAATTTAATAATAACAAAGATATAAATATGGTATGAACTTTCACATTCAATAAAATCGATATATGACACCAACAGCTATCCATCCACCTGTCACATGGCGCTTAAGCGCATTGATAAACTAGTATAAACGGACTGAGGGGCTGTGAACTACTAGCTACTAGTGATCTACCATGTGTCGAAGAGGCGTCCGCCCCAAATCTGTTGTACTTTTATAAAGTAGGCTTTCACAAATTTTATTAAATGCTATGGACACATATCTGAATATAAGCTTTTATTAGTAACTAGAACTATGTATTCCAAAAATTATATATGTCTTAAAATTTTTCGGTTATCTTGGAATCAGAAAAATGTGTTTTTAAAGAGTATTTTTTTATTACATTTCTAAAAATTACCACAAATGGTGTAAAGCTATAATCATAAAAATTGTCAACGATCTGAAAAATAATTATGCATCTTAAATATTTTATTTTAGTAGTTCCAAATATTTTATAATTGCCGTCTAAAATTGAGTAAACTACCGATAATACTTCATATCTTTTCTTTAAAAGGAGAACTCGTAAATTTGATCTGCCAGTGTCGACCATTTCAGATGAATATCTGTCCTGACTAAATATCCGGGTTCGATTCCCGGCGGGTGATAAAATGTGAAACACCACTTTTTAATTATAGTTACTTTATTGATGTAAAAGCATAACATATAGTAATGCTTTTACATCAATAAAGTAACAAAACAATAATATTTAACGTTGCAATTATGCTCACCTTTATATAAAACCGAAACTAGTAGGTATGGAGTATTCATTTATTCATTTGGCAAATAGCTAACTTTATTTTGTTAAAATGTTTTGATGGAAAAGGTTTATTTAGGTTCCGATCGTTCGTTTGATGAATGAATTGGTAGTACCTTTTGTTTAAAACTTTCCACTGGTTGATGGCTACTCACAAAAGCTCCGATAAAGTAGGTACCTACTCACCGAGCTTTGTTAATTTAGAGCGTTTGTGCACCGACACGACAAAACGGGGATGACATGTTAGTATCTAGTATTATATAAAAAGTATGTCTTGTCCACCGAGGACAAAATTTTTTGAATGTACCGATGACATTACCGTGACGTTTAGAACATAAAGCTGGTGAGTGGTGACGGCCGCGCATATCTGAATATTATCATCCTATCTCATCCCGTGGGGGGGGGGGGGGGGCAGAAAAAAACACCTTCATTTCATATATAGGACCGTATACAAATAATTTCATCAAACTTTTTATTTAACGTTTGGTTATGAGTCAATATTTTACACAAATAAATGGATATACCACGTTATGTTAAGAGCTAGATTATAGTAACCCTCAAAAATAACCTAGCCAACCAAATTTTACATTTCATAAACTAATTTTGCCTTGCTGTATGCTGTTTCCCCTATACCCATATACAATATTTTTCTATTTGAAACTATTCAGATAAATATATAAATACTCACTTATGAAAATCCTCTATTGGTTTTCACTGCATGTTTACCCTCATGTATGATATATTAACTTTTATGATTACTCCTTTGATTATGCTATTATATTAAACTATCCCTATGAAATACTTATTATGATTACAAATACTACATTTATATTATTTTTTGTAAATACCCTCGTTTTTAGGTACTTTAGGCAAAACTATATATGTAATAAACTTTTATTCTATTGAATGTATTTTTAAGGCGGAGCTGTTATTGATCACTCTACCCAATGTCTTTTTGTCTATGTGAGTCCATACACAAGTTATATGGAAGTAATCGCAGCTGCAATAAGACCACCCATTGTACCTAACATAAGTACATTAATTCTTAGAAAAAACATGTAACAATTACGACACTTTAACTTACTTTTCCTCTATTTTTCTATTGTGTATGTAACAGTTACTCGCAGTTGAAGTATGTTAAAGATTATTAAATTATACCTGCTTCCACTCCAAGTTAGCGCGTTCCAACCGCTCGTTGGCGGCAACTCTTTGCTCGTGCCTCGCGGCTGCTTCGCGCAACGTGCAGCCGCAGCACGCACATTTTGAACACGTGCTTCCGCAAGTGGTCTCGCAGCCCGTAGCTGCGTTCGAGTTGCCAGTGGTTGCGGGCGCTAAGTTCGATCCTGGTAAATTTAAAACAAATAAATTTTGTTGAGTTGGAAAAATATATTTGCCTATGATGCTACAAAATAGGTTGGAAAGCAAAACAATTTAAATAAAACACAATTAAATCCGACTAGTAGAAAGCTATTACGAAAATTCAATGTTATATAACGTGTTTTAGTTAGTTTAATTATTATGGTGGCATTTGACTGCAACGTCATATTTCTACTTTGAACGTCATATTTCAAGTCAAGCCTTAGTCTGTGAATACACTTCGCTACCTAATCTGTTCAATATTATTTATCCAACGACTATATTTATGTTTTTGTATGATAATATAAATTATTTTATGAAGTGCGCATAAGTTGCACGAACATCCACTAATTGAAAGTTACTGGCACACGTAGAATTTTGAACCTAATTTTTTATTTTCCAAATCTATACCCTTAAAACCAAAATACCGAAATAGAAAGTCGCTGCGATTTGAGTGACAACTCATTTACATTTTCAAATTAAAAGCGTAATGTATATTAAATTAGGTTGTCAAAACTTTAATAAAGAAGGCCTCGACATGCCGCAGATGGATGTAATAAAAAATGCTCAAAGTACTGAATATATAATTATAAAGGCCACTTGAACAAAAATGTGCGAGCTTCTGGAGGAGTTTTTGTGTTCATATAATGATAACGGAAGATGTCGTGTCATAAATTCTGTACCTCATATGAGCATGTCTATTATTAACAAAAATACATGTAATGTTCAAATGTATTTTTATATTGGACGATATTTGTATCCGAGCGGTGTAAGCGTCACGGTCAGGCCGTTGTGCTCGGATGGCTGAAGGTTTGGTGCCTGCATCAAGCAATCTTTGTATATAGATGACTATTAGGTGCGGAGCCATTTACCCGCGTTCCCGGGACTCCCCCATCAGGCGCCAAGAGAAGTCCACGGCAGGTAGGTTTAGTCGGTGCAAGTGCGACATACCCACCCGCAGACACTTTTTGCGGGTGTCATGCGAAAGCATCACCCCTGCCTTATCAAAAAAAAAAGGTGCGGAGCCATTTAGTAGAGGAACTGCAGCATATTTGGAATACCAGTTTGTTTTATGATAATAAATTTAAGGATAAAAGGGATAGCTCAATAAAAAATACACGAATTTATTGGCGATTTATTAAACTTTAATAATAAAAATTATCAAATATAACAAAAACCAAAAACCTTATCAAAATGCCTATCAAACTAAAAAACTCCAAAAACGAGATACGACATGGGGTGCAGGTAATTTGGAATATAGTATTCCAAATTAAATACACATTTTTCTTTGACTATAGCTAACAGTTTTTCTTATAAATATAATAGATTTCTTATATTTCTAATAGCTTTATAATTTTAGCTTATCTAGATAATCAGTATTTTTAAAAAATAGACTAAAATAACTTTTAATTATTAAGTAATCAGTCACAATAATCACAGATAAGTATTTATTTTAAACTTATAGTTTACTAGTTTTAGTTACTAAATCTTGCAGTATTCACATATATACACCGGATTCATAACCACTACAAGCACCGTGAACCCACAATTCATACATTAAGCACTGTATACATTCTTTACCCCCTTTACCCTCACTATAATCCGTTACAGAATAAACATCCGGCATCTTCATCAGTAGGGATTGCAGTCTCATCGTTGCTACCTCTTCGGAAGAGTCTGGATTATTTCCAGATATAGCCCCAGGATTCGAATCTGATGGGTCACTGTCTGTCATAATTCTTTTCTTTGACTTTTTTGTTATTTTCTTTTTGCCCTTTCCCTTAATATTTTTTTCTGTGTTCTGTTTTCTTTATGTGATTTTTTAAGTTGAGCATTCTCAAGGTATTTTTTATAAGGAAACCTTGAGATTATTGCCGAGCTTGCTGGCTTACGACCTCTATTGCTAGTTCTCTTTTTTACTGTGGGCACGGGAGAAATATTAGAGGGAGTTAATTTTCGTCCTACTACCAGACGGCTCTGGTTCTGTGTCTTCTAAATTCTCCACTGTCAAAGAAGCAACCGTGGGGAAGTGGAGTGTCATTGAATTAGTTTGAGAGTTTAGATCCTCTACAAAATCTGAAGCAGCGGCCATGTAATCGGCTTGAGTAACTATATTTCGATTAAACGGATATATGCCACCAACTTTAAAACCATTAGCAGCAATTTCTCCAGTTTAGCACTTGATGTAGGCTTTTCCGAATAGCTCAATAACATTAAATCAAATCATTAAATCAATCATCATCAAATTTGGAATATTCCAAATTATGTTCACTATCGGTATACCAACTTAACAACATACCATCCTAAACTAAAATTCGATGTCAAATTTTTTATTCTAGAAATATTCACAAAATCATAGTAACATCATAAGCTAAGAAGGTCACTTAACAGTTTAAATAATTACAATGAAGATGTAAAGTTTTACAATAAATGTATCACTAATTGCATTCTTACCGAAAAAGTTCCCAAAACATGCGTCTCGCTTTCTTGAGGCTGGCAACCGAAATGTCAAGATGGCGTCCTGTTTTTAATACTCGATACGTTCGTGTGTCGTATGACGTTATGTTTACGGCAAAAAAACACAGATGGCGTTTATATTTATTTAGATATTGAAGTATTCCAAGTTACCTGCAGTATGCCAAATATGCTGCAGTTCCTCTATATAATTATGTTTATAAAAAGACCTGTTCTTGCCATAAGTTCTGTCGCAATTTGTATGAATTGTTTTTACTGCTTTAAAAGAAGTAATGTGAAGGAATGTAGTAGGTATTGGTTTATATAATAATATTAATTAAGTTTAATCTTTATCAGTACCACTCTAAAACTTGGTGATTTCACGTGGCTCTTCAGAAAACGTCGTCATGTATGTATTATTCTTTTTAATTTCAAGCACGTACAAAATATTAATCTCATCAAAAAGTCTTTCGCAAAGCTAATGTCTAAAGAAAAATATGAAATATGTTTCTCTATGCAATATTAATTTTGCTGTAAGGAAGCAATTTTCACACGTGCCTGAACAGATGCTTACTACGGAAATGAATTCTCGTGAGGCAGTTTATATTATGTACATAGCTACACTAATGGCTTACATAGAAACCACGTGGAGAAATTTAAGTTAGCCAAGCGTGAGAGAGTTTACATTCTGCAATGTTCTCTCAGTTAAACTGGTAGTAATATGGCGTAATGCATGCCCAAATTATGTTACGTGAACTATTACAGATAGTTCACGTAACATGATTGCAATTACAAGTAAATAACTTCTTACAAAAATAACTGTTGTTTGCTTACAATAATTATAAGAAGTTATTCTTGTAATTATTGTTACATATTACAGATAGTTCACGTAACACAATTTGGGCATACATAGGCATGGTCAAAAACAATCAATCCTACAAAACCTTTTGTGTGTTTCTTATGAATAACTTAGCCTCAAAAAAACGGAACGCGTCGCTTGATGCAATATCATCATTACAAAATTCATCAAAAGGACGTCAACTTTTGTGTGAGACATAGTGATAGATGATACTACTTGGATTTACAGCTACGATCTCGAAACAAAGCAGTAATCCACTGTCTATCCACGTGAGCCGAAACCAACCAAAGAGGCAAGTCTGTGATCTGCCGCTAAGCGGATAGTGGTTACTTTTTTAATAGAACTCGACTCGTGGCTACTGTCGCTTTGGCGGAATGTCTTACAGTAAATAGTAATCGGTCTGAACTATTCGTTGTTTGAATAACTCCGTAAAAAGGCCCAATCTCACTTGGCTAGACACAACCGCATTTTCAAGAAGGAAATACGTAGATTTTATGGGTCATCTTGCATATGGATTTTACGTTTAAGAAATTAATTAAAAATATGTTATAAATATAACCATCAAACAACACTTATACACAATTAAATAATATCCTTCCGCTTGTTTGGGAAAGAAACAATAGCGTATTTGCTAAACCTTTTATTTTATTTGTGTTTACATCGTAATCTAATAATGATTCTTGTCTAGAGTCTTCTTATAGTTATATAAGGAGACTTAATCGTAGATGGATTAAAAACTAACGATATAATATGTACATATATACTTCGTTGTGACATTTTCCTGATACAAAGCATAATGTCAGGACGGTGTCAAAACAAAATCTACGTGTACCTACTTTTGTTTTTGTTATTTTTAGTTATATGTTTACTTAGTGCATTAAACCGACCAAATTGAGTCAAATCGAATTGTTGTCACACATAAACCCTAGTGGTTTAAGTGGCAGTAAGAACTGTACTCAAATTTTATAAATATTTTACAACTAATATTTATAACATTTAAGCACAGTTAAAAAAATAGTTATAAATAAAAGAAAAATAAATGAGATAAATAATGCAAAAATAAACTTTCATAACTATACCTAGATGGTTCTGGTTGTGCCTCGCAAAGCGTGGTGAAGCGGGTGTGAGTTGGGCGCCATCGCAGCGAATTTCTGACTTGAGCCGCGAACCTGTCCGAGGGTTCACCTGCACGCCGCCCGCAGTCACTGTACCGTTGTCACCCTTAGAATAAAAAAAGGAATACCTTAATAAATAGATATTGTAGTGTAACTACGGGAGAACACCATGACACACAGGTTGACAGCTTAGCGGTTTATTGCGGACTGACCATCCGTCCAAACCTACCTTACATATTTATTAACAAAGTACCTACACTACAGATATAAAAACTTGAGATTATATATATGATTGATATGATTAAAAACTCATGGTAGTTCATACATAACAAAATCAAAAAGCATGTGTCCCACTCGATAATGAAAAAGTTAAGAGAGTTAGATCATAGCGTTCATTCGCTCAAAGAACAGCCCGACTGGGGAAGTACAGATAATACTCCTTAATAATAACATTAATAATTTTAATGCTGTGTTTCCGAGTGTGAGTAAGGTCGCCAGAACTCATTGGGGTCGGGGGAAGGGTCAACAACACTTGTTTGCTGACTCTTAAAGGCCGGCAACGCACCCGCGACTCCTCTGGTGTTGCAAGTGTCCATGGGCGGCGGTGATCACTTATGATCAGGTGACCCACTTACTCGTTTGACACCCGCTGATAAAAAAAAAAGAAAGAATTCATATCAGTAACCTACGAACACTCGCAATAAGTCGGCAAATCACGTGTTTATGACCTATATTCCTGATTCCTACTCCCAAATGAGCTTTGACCGCAGCCAATATTAAGTTATAATGGCTGCGCGTAGTACTGGAGGTACTTTCTAAGTCGCTGTCAAGCTGCTCTTTGAGCGAAAAGCGTATTCCTAACGCCACGTCATTCTAATGTATATTACACTACTTTTCACATTTTATTAGATAGAAAGGTTCCTACTTTTAACTCTGTTGTTGTTGTAAACTTTTCATTCTGTTACGGCGTTAGTATGAAAAACTTCTTAGCATTTAAATTCGAATTTCGTCCAGATCACGAGCCCAACATAGCTCGAGATGATCCAAATTAGACTAATACTTTTTCCGATAATCTCCACTTTTGTGCGCCTTTAGGTTGTAAACTCAATTCACGTTGTTTACTACGTTCATAAATAATAAGCGATGCTATTCTAGATTTCTTTGTTGAATTTTGGCTATGGCCACCAGTCTTAAAGGAAACCAGCCATATAATGCGTAAATACAGATACACTAGCTAGTCCCCTTTAACGATCATCGCCTGTTGGCGTGGTTGGCAAATGCTTGCTTTTCACGTCGCAGGTCGTGGGTTCGATTCCCACCCAGGACAGATATTTGTGTGCACGAATATGTCTGTTTGACTGAGTCTGAGTGTAATTATCTATATAAGTATGTATTTACAAAAGAAAAGTAGTATATGTAGTATATCAGTTATCTGGTTTCCATAGTACAAGCTCTGCTTAGTTTGAGATCAGAGGGCCGTGTGTAAATAATGTCCCAGGATATTATTATTATTATGTTAGCTAACAAAACACACACGTCCAATGTAATTTTAAAGCAACACATTGACGATATTGATTGCATTTTCTTTTTCAGCAATAATGTAACAAAAACGAATGCTTTTGTGTTACTTAACTGCAACTTTGTTAGTTAACTGTACCTACATTTACAACGTTACTTAACCTACATTATAAGAGTACAACTGTTCTGACGCGGACGACCCTTCGACACCCAAGTTAGATTGCGCGCGAATTTCTAGACGGTTTGCGATCTCATTGCAACTTACTCTGCTTATTTTTATTGTCAAGGCGTCGCCTTAATACTTATAAGACTAATAGGTTTCTTTCTATATAAAACTAACAAGCTACTTTACTTAGGTTTTGAAGAGTCTAAAACAAAATGAATACAAAACTCATTTACATATCGTATTGACCCTTCAATAAGTACAATATGTTAATAAGTTTTCTATTAATTTCTCTTTTTGTATTAGTTTTAGTATTCTATTAAGACTATAAAACTTTATTTAAATAAAGAGACTAAGTAAAGTCTATACCATTAGTAATCACTATTTCATCTATAAATATATTGATTATCTATCAATGGTAAAGTGATGATATAACTTTATAGCAACATAATAATATAGATACCATATCTTTTCAGCAGTAAGTTTAACAAGTAATAAAATATATTTAATAAAATCAGCTTTATAACAACAAAATTAGTCATTAAAATAAAACGAATTATCTACGAAGCGGCGACGTCCGTTGAACGATTAAATATAATTTTTGACATTTATTATGTTCATAAAATGTTACTATTTCTGTTCCAGAAAAAAGTAATGTTTTGTTTTTACTTTGACAGCATAGAACGCACCCGCCATCTTGTTAAGCTTAATTGTCATTACGACTGCAGACGTCTTGTATCTGCTACGTATTTTCCTGTCATTAGTTAAGAATTATAGTTGTTATTAAGACATTTACTTTTTGTAGATAACATGTCATCCATGTTTGGATTGTTACATTACAATGATTTATATCAGCTTGTATGAGTACATTACCCTGCAAAAGTCATATTGATCTGACATCTAAGGCTAATCTTCTTCCCCCTTCAGCTTGCTGCATCACAGCTCACCAATGTCGTGATGATGCTTCTTCGTGCTCGTGCCCAGTTATTGAGAAAACGGTCTCCATAAAATATCTTGGCATAATAATAGATCAATCCCTATCTTTCAAGCCGCATATAAGAACTCTTGTGACTCGTCTTCGTAAGCTGATCTACATATTTAAAAACCTCAGAGGCTCAGCTGATAAAAATACTATCAAGATGGTTTACTTTGCTCTTTGCCATTCACTTATCGACTACTGCATTCTAGCATGGGGTGGCTCAAATATAACTACTTTAATTGGGGTTGAGAGAGCCCAGCGTGCTGTTCTTAAGGTAGCTGCTGGATTGCCCTTCCGCTATCCTACGGTTGAACTTTACAAAAAATGGGACGTGCTTACAGTTAGGCAAAACTTTATTATGCGTACTGTGCTAAAAGAACATTCCCTTTTAAAATACGACCCTAATCTTCTCAGGGACAAGCGCCGTAAGGGTAGTGTGTGTCCTTCTCAGAAGCTCAACACATCCCTATCTCATAACTTCTTTTGCTTTTTGGGATATTTTCTTTACAACAAGCTCAACACATTGCTAAATACTTATTCACTCAACAAAAATTGCTGTAAATCAACACTGACGTCCTTTCTTAAAACTCTTGATTATTATACTACTGAAAAATTATTAACTCCTCTCCAATAACCCACTCAATTCGTTTGGCACCAATCTTAACATTGTACTAGCCGATAATTTTTAATCATTTATATATTAAACACATTTTCACATACACACACAGATACACATACATCTATACTCATACACTACATAATTCATATACACTCTCACTCCTACATCTACATCCATACTCATACACTACATAATAACACTTCCCTTTAGATTGATAGATTATACTGTCACTCTCTTGTAATTGTTACTGTTATTTAAGTTACATAGTTATGTAATAGCTGCGGGAGGGCACTGGTGACTTGTAATACAGGTATCAAACCTACATCAAGCACCAGTCTCTCACAAAGTTTCGTCATATGCTATGATCCTATTATAATTGTAAACCTGTGTGTACTTTGTGAGAGAGAATAAATGACTTATTATTATTATTAGAATCTGTCATTGTAATATAGCAATATTTTAAGGACTGTAACGGTATGTTCAATGTGTGCCAGTATCTTATTCTGAACATCACTCATTGAACTCACAACAATTAAATCATTGCGTCCGTTACCTTTTCCCACTTTTTCAGTAGAAGTATTAAAGAATATATAAATAAAGAAATATTTTGGGACACATTGACATCTAATCCCAAATTAGACAGAGCCTGTACCTTGGCAACCAGACCACTGATGAACATTCTCATATATTTCTAAATTTTCTAAATACAAACATATTATAAATACCTAAATTACAACCAGACACAGAGCAAATGATCGTGCTTAATTCCTCCTTTACTTAAAATGAATTCGAGTGCACTGCTTAAACAATAACCTGTAACCAATAACAAGGCATATGTATTAGCTTGAATTCTTTCTCACCAAAGACTGACTCATACTAAGCCTGACGTTTGTCTCTTTCCCTCAAAAGTAAAGTGTAAAAATAATTAGAAGCATCGTGCTGCTTTCAATTACTTTTTGCATTACGAGGTATTTATTACGACATCGACAGACTCGGGTTTACATAGAGCTTATGCAAAACTTTTAATGGTCAAAATCGGCCAAATAATTTGTTAATTAAAATCCAAGAGAAAATCATCACTTTCACTTAAATTTGAGTTTCGAACTCAGCATCATACCAATTCAGCAGTGGCGATGTCATATGAACTTATATAAAACAAAACGAAATAAAAAAGTGTATTGTTATAGAAATGAAATTGTTTTAGAATTTGGGCGCTCATAGCCAGAAGCTCTTAACGGTCCGTAAGTGATCGGTGAGATGAAGCATTTAGGCTTGCGGTCCGTCCATAGATGGGTGACCGCCAAAGTGGTACAATTGCTGAGCGTCTCCGTACTTCGGAGGGCACGTTAGACCGTCGATCCAGGTTGTAGCCATTAGGCAACAGTCGTTAAGTCATGTCAGAGGCATACTGGGCGAAGCAACTCTGACGCTAGGGTAACCTCTGCCTATACGATAAGTTAGTAAGCATTTGGGTATGAACAAATCCCTATACTTATTAAAGACGGCATTTAATTCAAATACCATTTATTCCAAATACCCACTTAATGAAATCTGAATTCTGTTTGTCTCATAAATTATTTGAATTTATTACTGTAATAAGTAAAAACATTATTTAAGTGGTAGGGTGTCGCTAATATACGCGAGAGCGCTAACCTAACTCGAAAGGAGAAATACCTTACAAAAATGTAATATTAAGTAATTTACTATGTCATTGTCTACCTGGAACTGGAAATCGCATGGCGTAAAAATCGATATTTAGTTGTACTTTCAATATCAAATACAATTATTATAAATTTTTAAATAATTCCATCGTTAGAGTCCGAGTCTTACCGTAAAATTTTATTGGGATTTTTCCAACAAGAATCACAATAGGAACTCAACTGTTGGAAAATTGTTACACCTTTGTTCTGCTCTGCTGAGATTATTTTCTAGGCCGTATTTTTAGGAGTAACGCTAGACTTGAAAAAATGTCGTTTGCCAATAGATGTAAATAAGACAATGATTAGTTAACAAACTGCTAGCCTAGTATGTCTTATGGATATCCTGCTGTAGTGTTTGGCAGCGTATCATCATCATATCATATCAATTATAGAAAATTGTATTACATTTTATAATAAGCTCCTTACTTATATTATTAGACGGCTTGATACAAGGTACTTACTTATTTATCGTATGGGCAGTGGTTAAACTAGTGTCAGAGGTGTTAAAAAAAAACAGTAGGCTTCTGACATGGCTTAACGACTATTGTCTAATGACTACAATCAGGACCGACAGATTAACCTGCCCTCCGAAGCATGGAGATGCTCAGAAATTAAACCTCTTTGGTGGTCACCCATCTATGGACTGACCGAGAGCCTAGTTACTTAACTTCACCGATCATTTACGGACTGGTGAGAGCATCTAACTATGAGAGGTACTGCCCGATACTTTAATTAAATGTATACTTTTAGGTAAGAGTTACTACACTACTAAAGAGTATGATAAAGTCGTATGATAAAGTCGACTGGCGCTCAGCATCTACTTGCACATGGCTCGCTGAGGATCTTACAGCAACAATTTGTAATTCCTATAGAATCTCGTCTTTTTAACCCTTTGTTATTCTATTTGGGTCGACACTTCACCGAACCGAGGCACAGCCAATCAGGCAAATTTGAACTATTCTGTTTAGTTTAAAAAACTAATTACTTCAAACTACGCATAACTTTGTATTGGAATACGATTTAAAATTCAAATCTGTCATAAAAACGACACTTGATCGTACCTAATTTTATCTAATTGCTAAATAACCAGTGATAAGAAGATCGAACCACCCAAGATTGAAATTCTTGGCAAATGACGCTGAAAATACTTAGAAATTGGTTAACTTGGCGAATATGAAAAACCATCTCTGAAGTAATAAAATCTAAACTTGGTCCTTTGATTCAGGTTTTATATTTTGTTATTATACCTATACTAGCTGTGCCCCGTGGTTATACCCGCGTTAAACTTTATAAATTATAGCCTATGTGTTAACCCAGGGTGTCGGTATCTCTATACCAAATTATATTAAAATCGCTCCACCCGTTTAGAAGTCAAGAAGTCACAAACAGACACACTCATACATTCACACACTCACAAACTTTCGCCTTTTAATATTAGTGTGATAGGTATTTTTATTAATCAAATATTCCATGATTGGATTATTTCATTTGAGAATCCCTACGATTAAGCAAAAATCTTATAAAAATATTCTATTTAGGTCTCTGAGGCATGAAAATAGAGTATATATCTCTACCCTTATCTTTCATCTACTAATACTCGTTCAATAAATATTTGATTGATGAATGTAAAAAGTTCAGGTTTCATAAAAAATAAGAGATTAGGTCTCCAACGCATGGCAATAAAATATTTTTCATATCTATTTTTTACTTAATTTACGGTTTATATAAAAGAGATTTATTTTCTCTAAAAGAATTTTACAATAATTCGCTTACAGGGAAAACACACATTTCAGCATGGGTATATAATTCGACCGTAATTCGTTGTACAGACGCCAGGAAATCAAGCTACCCCAATCTGTCAAATTTGCCCAACTGAAATTGAACCTTATGGGATAAAGGTGAAAATCTATAAAAGAAATTTGACAGATGGAGTAGCTGGATGTGCTGGCGTCTGTACTTATAACTCTTTTTATAATAAGATCGTATAGGACGTTTTAATTTGATCATAGAGATTGTAGGCAGGCATGTATTATAAATAAAATAATATATTCCTGAAATATTATAGAAAATTAAAACAACTTCACATATTTTGTTGCTTTTTGTAGCCATTTTCAATGAAATAAATACAAATACAAATACAAATACAAATCTTTATTGCAATCATGTATTTGTATTTGTATTTGTATTTATTTCATTGAAAATATACTTTCTAAACCACGTAATCTTATATAGAATTCACGAGAGACGTCTTGTTTAAAAATACCTGTAATATATTGTAGCTAAAATGCCGAAGTAAAACAGGGAAAAACCGTCTATACCTACGGAAACTTGTCTCTCAAAGGACAATTGTAAGAAAAAATATTATTTCTTCGGCTTTCTGTAGTCCCTTGACGACATTTACAATGCTGATACATGGCATGGTGAAATATAGGGAGAGAATCGATGCCGCAGGCACCCTCAGATTAATAAGCGAAATATTCATTCGTTAACTGCGTAAGTAAAGATGTATGCCGCAAAGAAGTACTCGTAGCAGCAGACAATCTAGTCTTGGGTTCAACTACCGCACGGGGTCAAAATTGTAGGTATTGATTTTTTTCTAACTAGAAATATTTTTGACGACGGCCGTGTCATTTGATATTAACCTGCCTATTTGCATGATGCAAAGGTTGCGGGTTCGATGCTCGAACAAGACAAATATTTGTGTTCATGAACATATTGATTTGTCTTGGTTTTCTCTGTGTATTCTATACATGTATTTACCAAAAAGTAAATAAGTATTTCTATCGGTTATCTAGTATAAATAGTACAAGCTTTGCTTAGTTTCGGGTTGATCACTCACAATGTATTACATAAACTAATTAGTCCATCGTGCGGTGTGTTTCCTCACATACATTTTTAATATCCTTAAATAAATAATAAATAGCTAGTTACTAAGCTATTATTGTTACATTTAGCAATAGTATATCAAATTAAAGAATTGAAAACAACGAGCAGTTGGCTAGCGCAAAAGGCTCTCAACCAGTAGCTTAATTTAAGCGACTAATACCTGAGGGCACCCTTATGGGGTCCGGGCCACAGCTCAGGCGGCCGCTGAAGTAAAAAGATGGAATTCTAAATGGGGGTCAGATCACTTGCTCGGGATTACCGATCACGTGTTAAGGGGGCAACGCGATCCTCGCCGCTGAGGATCTTCTTAATATTATATCTATACATATAATAAATCTGTATAGTATTCGCTAACACTATTAATCAATAATATTAAATATAATAGAAAAGTGCTAATATTAAAAGAACGTATGTGAAACCAATAATTAGTCCATTGCCCCATGAAACTGCTGTCAAACTTATGAATCCAATAAATTAATACGTTACTTTTGAATTCAGAACTTTTGTGAATAAATAATTAATAAGCAATCATTCAGCTTCTTAAATTTATTCAATAAATATATTAGCTGTCTATTCACATAATTTTACCCGCCTATATTAACTGCGAGGTCGTCACAGACTTTAATGAATTTACGATAATTTATGGAGATTCCCTCATTAACGTCGTATTAAGTGTAAATTTTATATCAAAATGGAAGGTAAATCTGGTGATTATTTATAACACGAATGGACAAAAGATGTTGCAAAAGTCAATTAATGTTGAACCATCATATCGGTAATAAAGTAGAATAAATACATAGATATAATAAAATCGTAGGAAATTCAAAATTGTACATTGAATATTTTTAAAAAAGGATACTGGTTCCGTGATCTAGCATCGATATCGAATCCAAAATAAAGTTTTTAGAATTTTTGTCTCTTTTTCTGTATGTATGTCCGGGCTAAACTCAAAAAGTACTGCATGGATTTCGTTCACATTTACATGAATATAGGCAACATATTATCACGCTATCACCTACGGGGGAGGAGCTGTGATAATTTATAAAGTTTAACGCGGGTAAAACCGCGGGGCACAGCTAGTATAGAATATACGGATATATGCTACTAGTTGGCAATTTTTGTATACCAATAAATGTTTTCCGGCCTGGAAAGAATAACAGGGCCACCCCATACCACACTGACGGTCACCGTAGCCTAGTTGGTAGTGCTCCTGCCTACGAAGCTGGTGGTCCTGGGTTCGAATCCCGGTAAGTGCAAATATTTGTGTGATGAGCACGAATATTTGTTTCTGAGTCATGGATGTTTTTTTTTATGTATTTAAGTATTTATCTATATATATAAGTATGTATATTGTCGCCTGGTACCCATAGTACAAGCTTTGCTTAGTTTGGGGCTAGGATGATCTGTGTGACATTTTCCCTAGATATTATTGTAATTAGATACTAGCTGTGCCCCGCGGTTTTACCCGCGTTAAACTTTATAATTTATTACAGCTCCTCGCCCGTAGCTGACAGCGTGATAATATGTAGCATATATGTTGACCCGGCCTCTTAGTAATATTCATGCTAAATTTGAAGTAAATCCATGCAGTACTTTTTGAGTTTAGCCCGGACATACATACAGACAAACAGACAAAAATACTAAAAACAATATCTTTGGCTTCGATATCGATTGTATATGACGCCTCAAGTATCCTTTAAAAAAAATATTCAATGTACAGTTTTGACTTTCCTATGATTTTATTATATGTATGCTATACATAGTAGTACGCTATGCTACTAGTTGGCAATTATTGTATACCAATAAATGGTTTCCGGTCTAGAAAGAATAACAGGACTACCCCATACCATCCCGTGAGTGTCGTAAAAGGCGACTAAGGGATCAGGGAGTCGGGCAGCAGCGTCACATGTTTTTTTTTTTTTTTTTTTCTTTCTAGGTACAATGTCACACAGATCATCCTAGCCCCAAACTAAGCAAAGCTTGTACTATGGGTACCAGGCGACGATATACATACTTATATAAGTAGATAAATATATACTTATATACATAGAAAACATCCATGACTCAGAAACAAATATTCGTGCTCATCACACAAATATTTGCACTTACCGGGATTCGAACCCAGGACCACCAGCATTGTAGGCAGGAGCACTACCAACTAGGCTACGGTGACCGTCAATTTTATTAGCTACCACCTAAAAGCGGCCGCCACGAGTGCACAGGCATCACAAAAATCCGGAAGGAATCCCTGGGATCACCAGGAACTCTTACTGCCCTGAGAAGTTTAGGAGACCTGATATGCTTCTGGAGGGAGGTGGGCTGGATTGAAGGCTTCCATGGCTCACGTACAATGGTCCACATCGGGACTAAGTGTGGAAACCACACCCACTAGCATATTAGTGTGAACAAATGATGATGATGATGACTGCGGCCGCCAACTCGCATGCCAAGCACGGTGACTTTGGCAAACCCTTCCAAATGGAACGTTAGAAACCTTTTGGGAGGCCTATGTCCAGCACTGGACTATATCAGTCTGATGATGATGAAATAAGCAAATAAACAAACTAATAGACTATCTGATGGTATGGGTTTATATCGTCACTAATGTAATAATGATAATAATGTCCTCCTAGCCGAATTCGGCCACGGCGGCCAGTCTCAACAGAGATTGGCCATCTGGGCGGGACATATTATAGTGCTCAAGTGTGTGCGCAAACACAGGAGCACTTTATATTCCATCACTCTCATGATCCGATGGGACGCCTTAGCGACACGACCGGAAAGAGTTCAGGCACAGGACCGACGGTTTTACGTGCTCTCCGAGGCACGGGGGTATAATACCGCCAACTCCCAGACTTCGGGCTGATGCTGAAAGGAAATGCTGTAGAAATTTTTCTTTTTACGGTTAAGTCCCAAAATCACTTTTGGCCCGACCCGGGATTTGAACCCAGGACCTCGTTAACTGCCGGTGAACACACTACCGCTATACCAACGAGGCAGTCAGTAATGGAAGACTGCAACACCACTCAGCCCTGGGATCGAAAAAGTTCAATTTGCGGCCTTCAATCGAATGTGTAACTTGTACCTTATAAGACATCCCACCAACCACTTTCCTATAAGATTTAGTTCCAAAAATATACGTGAAATATGAGACGAGGGTCAATAAAACTATTTCCTTATACTCATCTATAAATAGAAATGTGCGTAATTTTGGTTACACATTGCTTATGATAGCCCTGTATCTGCTCCGTCTTTTATTAGGACAAAATTTTACCCCACTTTAATCTATTGTTATAATAAATTGGACACAGCCATCATCACACTAATATTATAAAGGCAAAAGTTTGTGAGTGTGTATGTACTCTTTCACGCAAATCTACCAAACGGATTAGGATGAAACTTTGTAGTAATATAGCTTATATATCCAAATATCGCACTAATCTCGCTAATATTATAAAGGTGAAAGTTTGTGAGTGTGTATGTTTGTTACTCTTTCACCCAAATCTACCACGGATTAGGAAGAAAATTTGTAGTAATATGGTTTATATATCCAAATATCGCACTAATCACGCTAATATTATAAAGGTGAAAGTTTGTGAGTGTGTATGTTTGTTACTCTTTCACCCAAATCTACCACGGATTAGGAAGAAAATTTGTAGTAATATGGTTTATATATCCAAATATCGCACTAATCTCGCTAATATTATAAAGGTGAAAGTTTGTGAGTGTGTATGTTTGTTACTCTTTCACCCAAATCTACCACGGATTAGGAAGAAAATTTGTAGTAATATGGTTTATATATCCAAATATCGCACTAATCACGCTAATATTATAAAGGTGAAAGTTTGTGAGTGTGTATGTTTGTTACTTCTTGACGTCTAAACGGCTGGAGTGATTTTAACAAAATTTGGTATGGAGTTAGTTGGCACCCTGGATTAACACATAGGCTATAATTTATACCTTGAGCCACCTGATCAAGAGGCTCAAGGTGACCCAAAGAGCAATGAAAAGGGCTATGCTTGGAGTTTCCCTGCGAGATCAAATCAGAAATGTGGAGATCCGCAGGCGAACCAAAGTAACCGACATAGCCGTAAGAATTGCCAAGCTGAAGTGGCAGTGGGCAGGGCACATAGCTCGTAGAACCGACGGCCGCTGGGGCAGAAAGGTTCTCGAGTGGCGACCACGAACCGGAAGACGCAGCGTGGGCAGGCCCCCTACAAGATGGACCGATGATCTTGTGCGGGTCGCTGGAAATCGCTGGATGCGGATAGCGCAAGACCGGCAATTGTGGAGACCTTTGGGGGAGGCCTTTGTCCAGCAGTTGACGTCTTTCGGCTGATATGATAATTTATAAAGTTTGACGTAGGTAAAACCATGGGGAACAGCTATTATTATAAAGGCGAAAGTTTGTGTGTGTGTATGCTTGTTACTCTTCTCTTCTCTTCTACTTTTGTAGTAATATAGCTCATATATCCAAATAACACATACCGTCATTATACGTTAGTATTAGAAGACCCATAATAATAGTGATAATGATTTTAAGCCATTCAATTTATTTCGATAAAGACTAGTCGCTGCAGCACAAAAGGCGTCCAGCACTAACTATTTTGTATCTTCGTAACACCATAGACAATTTAACTGATAGTAATCAAAATCAAAAGGTCATTTATTCCGTTAAAATATTACATTTGTGTGGAATCGTCAATTTTTTTACCCTATCGTGCAGTGCATGACGTGGCAGCTACTGAGAAACACTGCCAGAAAACTCAGTAGGAATCCTTTTTTTAAATATTTATTTCTGACATAAAATTGTATTTAAATGTGTTAATTTAGAGCGGCTAAATCTAGCATCGAAATCGAGTATCACTCCTTTCACAGAAGGAGTCTTTATATTTATGCATATAAATTAGATTGTCATATATATACTGACATGCTACAGTCAGAATGTTAATCTCTTTAAACTTCTCTCTTAAAGATTTTCGCGGACCAAGTTTATATATACTCTTACAGCTCCTTTTTGCAATACAAATATGGTGTTAATGTCCACAGCGCTACCCCAGAAAAGAATTTATAGGACATTATACTATGAAAATAACTGAAATAAACCATTCTAGCTGTATCCACATCAGTAATAATAAAACTATAAAAACAACAAGCTGCCAACAATCTTTTAAAACATTAAAATTGTTAATATATTTATGAGGTAAGTATGATAGTTAGGACGGACACTTACTTATACAATATTGGATATAAAAGTCATTACAGAAAATTACGTGATAAAAATACACTGGAGCTTGAGATCACATACGGCGCCGGCACAGCACTGCTGAGAAAAAGTTTTCTTTGCATGGCACTAAAAATATTCAATAGATTACCAGATGACATTAAAAAATAAACTATAACGCAAAAAAAAGTCACTTAACGAGTTTTTGGTTGATAAATGTTATTATACAATCAATGATTTCCTAATAGATATCGACATGAATAATTTTAATTTTCCACTGAATTATATTATATTTTAGTATTGTAATATAAAATATTTGCACGCCTTGTTATGGCAAAATAAAGAGATACCTACTGTAACCTTCTGTAACAACATTTCGTACTGACCTATATTGCTAATACAATAATTTAAATTTGAATTTGATAATTTATACCACCTCGACTCTTCAGCTTGTACATAAACCGGTTGATTGAAGATCTCAGTAGCACCCATCTGGGCTGTCACATAGACGGAGTATGCGTCAATAACATAAGTTTCGCAGACGATATGGTCTTATTGTGTCCTTCTATTAATGCGTTGATGGCGTTGTTGACCATATGTGAAAGGTATGCGGAGACTCATGGACTCAGATACAATGCTAAGAAAAGTGAATTATTTGTATTCAAGGCGGGCAATAAATACTATGATAATCTACCACAAGTTAACTTAGCGGGGTACCCTTGAATTGAGTCACAAGCTTCAAGTATCTGGGTCACTGGCTCTCCAAAAACCTCAAAGACAATATGGACACAGAGCGGGAGCGCAGGGCGTTGGCTGTCCGATGCAATATGCTGGCTCGTAGATTTGCAAGATGTACGAAATAGGTAAAGACTACCCGTTTTAGAGCTTACTGTCAGTCGTTTTACACGTGCTATCTATGGATTAGCTATACGCAGAGGGCATATAACGCTCTGCGCGTCCAATACAATAACACGTGATGCTGATGGGACTGCCACGACATTGTAGCGCATCAAAAATGTTCGCCGAAGCACGCACGGATGGATTCCACGCCATAATGCGTAAGCGATGCGCTTCTATTATGAACAGGGTACGAGGCAGTCCCAATAGCATATTAAACACGATCGTGGACCGATGGGACAGCCCAATACTGGAACATTGGATGCGCAAACATACCCCAATGGGATGTTTTTTTAATGTTTAGCTTTAAGGTATTAACTAACAATAGTGTTTAAGTTCATAAATTATTTACTAACAAAAATGGATTGTAATGATCTGAAATAAATTATATTATTATATATTACCTTTGGTGCGTCTGTATCTAAGTTGATGTAGAGAAGCCGCGCGAGCCGCTGCAGCACGAGCTCGCGCAGCAACGCCGGCACCGGCTGCCCTCTCACTCCTCTACGAGCAACACCACACGTTCACACATGACAGAATATAATATTAAAAAAATATAAACGACTTACTTACAATCACAGAGACTACAACACGGAAAAAAACATTTCCAGTTAAACTTTACAACACTACAAAAATACATAACTTGTTGCGGTATATCATAAGTATATGAATGTTTATTAAAAAGCTATTTGCTATTTTTATAGTTTACAAAATCAAAAAAGTAAATATATGTATTTCCAAATCGTGAACTGCAAAATTAACGCCGTGCCGGGCATTCTATTAAAAACATTTCGATTGTAGAATAATTTTATTATACTTAGATAAACGCAGGGAAATGTCCCTTAATTTTACATTTCAGCATAGACCCCTTATGGTGATTTCCCTAGTTTAATTAATTAGCCAAGCAGGAAATTCTACATAACCGTCGTTTAGATTTTATAATTAAGCCGACGATTAATTAGACATGTATATCGAAACATATATATATTATGTAATTTTGACTGTACGTGTAGCGGTGCGGTAAAGACACTCTCCTCGGCACTTCGGACAGGACAGGCCAACTATTTGTGTGAACCATAAATGGTTGCTCTGAGTCTGGATGTACTTTGTATCCGTCAATTATCTGTTTGTAAATTACCCTGCGACACAAGGTGTACTTATCTTAGTGCGGTAGTTAATGAAATACTACCAGGCCAGCACAATAAGCTAGCTATATTTTTCAACGTGTTGAATTCTAGACCTAAAAGTGGGCAATATTATTTTAAATGTACGAATTCTAGCTTTGTTTATGAATTTTCATTTGAACTAAGTGTACAATTATATTGCTACACATTGTTATTTTGAAACATAAACTGTAGGCCAATGAAATAAATCACCACAATTTATCTGTGGCAAAACATGTTCTCCAATTATTTGTTCGTAAATATGTTAATTTAACTGATTAATAACAATTTTTCATCACTCAACGCAATAATTTCATATTGCGTCGGTAAAGTTGTATTTAATTAATTACTCATTGTTTGTTGATAAATTAAACCGTATTGAGGTAAGCCAATTTAAAATTGGATAGCAAGCATTTCAGTGATTTAACGGTACCAGAAGTGATGGTAGATGAAAATTATTGACATTTGAATAATCAATTCGAAATAAGCCATGATTTTGAAACGCGTATCTATGTAGATTCACGGAAACTCAAAGAGATTAAAAAAAATATGCGAAATAAAAGAAGAAAGTCAGTCGAGAAGAAAATTGATCCAATAAAACTTTCAAAAAGTATCTGTACAATGTGCACGCAAACAACTCAATTAAATAAGTTCTCCCGCTTAAAAACTCCAGATTTTCAGTAATGACATTATCATTTAATTTATGATTTATATTGCTTATCCAATGTTTTTATTTTTTTACCAGGTACTTTTTCATTTACGTCATATCACATCTCTACAGAAAACTTACAAAGTTAATGAAAGTACAAAACTACGAAAACTAATTTGCTATTTATAAACTTGTTGAGGGAAGGAAGAGAAATATGTATATCTTGTTTGTACCGTGCCTTAATGTAAAATTTACCGAACTGCCTGTGACAATAAATGATACGCTAATTCCTCTAAGTTTAAATTACATTAAGTCTATCCAGATCTCTTTTTTTTAACTTGACGTTTACAGTTTGCCTAGGGACATTTCACTGCTTTACAGGGCAATAGATGCGAGATTCAAGCTATCTAGCAAATAAGACTCATCAGAGAACCCCCTAGAAGCGAAACCTCGGCTCCGTGTGCATACTGACGTGGGGATGCAAGAGAGGCTCTCTAATACATGTGCACTTTTTAACTGTTTATTAATACATTCTTTTTCTTTTTTTTTCTTTTTTAAAAAGACAACGCCAGCACTAGGGAATTTAATCTCTGTGTTGCGGGGTACTTTTCAAACTTATAGTAGACGGACACAAATTACATCCAGACTCAGAACAACTATTTATGGGTCACACAAATAGTTGTCCGGCGCGAGCCTCGAACCCGCGACACGAAGCGGCGAGGTGAATGTCTCAGCCGCTGCGCCACACATACAGTCATATCCACACGTGCAGTCATTCTCAAGATCTGATAGGATGGGCTAAACATGATTGGACAGAAGTCAGGTGCATGACCAACGACGAGTCATGGGTATGTAACACCACCCACTTTCTGACTCCCTTATCCTACTGAAATTAAGGATTTTAACCCAGGGCTAAAGTAGGACTATTTATAGTTGCTGTGTGGCTGCAGGCAGAATATCACCACCCCATTTCCTCCCGTGGAATTCTACCCGAATATTTTCCAAAGAATGGATAGTACCATCTCTCTGTGTAGTTTGACCATCATATTGCGATCACCAACCTGTCTGCTTAGCGTTGGCTCTATAAATGATGGACGCAACTCCAATGTGGAAATCTTTTGGGGGCCTTTGTCCAGCATTAGACGTAATTCGGTTGAAAAATTGATCTGCAGTTAGCAAAGCAAGAAGCAAGCTACCACTAGAAAAAATGTCTATACATCTATTTAATCTTCAGCTGAGGTGTAGTCTACATTAATAGGATGTTAAAACTTGCCTGTAGGATATGTTGAGCGTGACTACAGATAGAGATGCTGAAAACGATACTAGGCAGGTACTGACTCCATAATACAGACCTGTAAAAATACCAACATTTAATAAAAAGTAACATACATTATATTGGAAAACACCAACGGCGCAATGTTAGTAGACGCTAATATTACTTTAACGCTCATAGTAATTGTTTCCTGTGTACTAAAATAACAAAATAATTCAACCTTTTGACTGCCTCAGTCATTTATAGATGAAGATCTCTTCTCTGTCATCTAATACATAACTGTATGTCCACATAATATATAAAAAGTAGTGTCATTTATTCTAAGAGTTAGTTGATTAGGCCATACTGATCATGGGAATTTACAAATAAAATACTTTATTATATCGCGTGTTATAAAATAAACGTGAAACATATTCCTGAATAGATACTGCTAAGGTTTCACGTAAAACTTAAAATAAATAAACATCTTGGAACACCTAATACACTACCATCTCATCACAAACTAGGCCGAGAAAATTAATGTTTATCAGTTGTCAAAATACATACATTTTTTAAATAAATAATACCCACACACGGAACAAATAGTCGTGCTAATCACACAAATATTTGTCCTGGATGGGGTTCGAACCCATGACCTCTGGCTTATCAGTCAGCGACACTAACATCTAGACCAATAGGCCAGTCAAAGAGATTAAAATTATTTAAATACATAATTATATCTATTCCCATGACGATCAGTGGCCTAATGAACTCTAAAAATATTTTACATGTTACGTTACGTTTTGTCACATGTTTTATGCTGTTCAGTTATTTATTGTCAAAATACATACATTTTTTAAATAAATTATACCCACACACGGAACAAATAGTCGTGATAATCACACAAATATTTGTCCTGAGTGGGGTTCGAACCCATGACCTCTGGCTTATCAGTCAGCGACACTAACATCTAGACCAATAGGCCAGTCAAAGAGATTAAAATTATTTATATACATAATTATATCTATTCCCATGACGATCAGTGGCCTAATGAACTCTTAAAATATTTTACATGTTACGTTACGTTTTGCCACATGTTTTATGCTGTTCAGTTATTTATTGTAAATCAAAATATTTATAGAAACATAAACAAACGGAAATATTAAAAAGAGAAGTTGGATATGATCGCAGTTTCAAAGTTGTAATCGACTGTATAAGACGTATATTCAACCGACGTGATTTTAAAATAACGGTGTTAACAATTCGGCATAATTATGTTTCCTTTTACAAGTGTGTTACGCAATTTCTGTGTTTGAAAAACGATTTTTATATATACATAATCTATATATATAAAAATCAATGCCACTTTTCGTTGTAATGTTATAACTCAATAAAGCCTATACCGATTTGGCTAATTTTGGTCTTGAATTATTTGTGGAAGTCCAGGAAAGGTTTGTAAGTAGAGAAAATTTAAAAAAATCATGAAAAAGTGTAAAATCAACATCTTTTAGCAAGTTAAAATATTTTTTTGTTTGAATAAATGAACTTAATAATCATTTTTTTAATTACTATGCCTTATACGTAGCGAAGCACGTACCGGGCCGCTAGTATTTTATAAGTTGGAAATCGCTTTTATGGCTCTGTATACATTTTGTTGGAATCGATTGTCTTAAAAAGAAGTTGATGTCGGTTCTATCTTTACTTGAGTATTTTATAACAATAAAAGGCCTACATCTAATAAAATACTTCGTGAAATCCTGTACAAACTACGACTCGCAGTGCACCGTATAAAAGGTTTTCTACGGCCCTATATATAAACTATAGATAGTTAGATAACGTGACAAAAAGACACGGCACTTAATTGTGTGCTCACATTGCACTAGTCAATTGATACGAATGAAGGTAATTGGAGCGAATCAAAGTTATTTGAGCCAGAACACGTTGTGCCGACGCTGATAAGAAGGGATGATCTTAATGGATTTTGGTAACATCCCAAAATGTTATTTGTAACTAGCATTTGTCTCCGATTTCGTTTACCACATTTACATATAAAATAATAGAATTGTATGGATTAACCAGAGATTCAGAATTCTGTAAAATTATACAAGGTACCATTGGTTTATCTTATCGGAGGAGCTTCTTAAATTACTTCCGACCGTCGCGTCGGCATAAATCTAATATGCATTTGTTATTATTATTCATTTGGGTCGACTACCGTTGCAAGATTTTCACCCGAGAATTCTTATTTTTTTTCTTACTTAGAACAAACTAATATAGTTGTTTTGTGTTTATGTTTTACAATAGTAACTTAATTTTTTTAGCGTGTAGAAAAGTTGAATAATATTTTTTATTGCTGGGTGGTGTCTAGTTAATAAGTATGAGAAGTGAGAAGTAGTATGAGAAAATATTTTAATATACTTATCTAGAAAACTGCAACTACAATTTGTACTGTCTTATAAGCTCCACAATCTAATAAAACTTTCACAAGGGTTTTCTTTTTCTATCTCGACGTAGATTTGAACTGTTAGTCGCTATATATTTTTGTGTTTAAAATATTACGAAAAATCTATTCTTCCAACGTTATTGTACATTTTTTGCCTGCAACTTATTATTAGATTAAAACACGTTGATATATGTTTTGTTGTTATATGTTTCACAAGAGAGAGCAGAGGTATCAGAACATTAATAGTGGCGAAAATTGAAGGAAAACTATCTGCTCATGAAATTGAACATTCTTGATAAAACCAGTTAATACAAGTACACAAATAAAACAAGTTGGTTCCCCAATAAAAATGCTTACGTTCATCGATATTATTGAATGAGAAAATAATCTTTTTCTGAGTATTTTGCAAGTGGACGTTTTACACTTTGTTTAGTTTCACAGGTAAAGCTCATTATGTTTCCGCTTAAGTTACACATGTAACTGAGTAATGGAAATCGCCTCTCTACAATCTCAATAAAATGACATACTACCTAGACTACCTAGAATGACAATATGGCATAATTTTAATCCCCTTTAGGCAGGCATTAAAATCGTCGTAACTAAGTTTTTAAGGGAACTCATTTTGACTGTATACAACCAAAACTACATGTACCTATACCATAACAATACATGTACCGCCAAGACGAGTATGCTTTGTAGCGAGTTTGGGCTCATCAAACAATATCCATCATCATCGCTACATACTAAACTTTCTTAAACTACTTTTCACTTGTTCTGTTGTCGAAGCCTGCAGGGTATGTGCCTGTTTCGATTTCAAATATTCAAGATCAAACTTAAAATATACCATCAATTTTAGAACTTAAAATCTTTTTTCTTGGTAAACAAATTCCCGTCGCTTCGATCAAAACTGGCAAAAAAGCGTTTTATTTCTAGGGACAATATCTAGGCACAATGTCACACAGATCATCCTAGCCCCAACCTAAGCAAAGCTTGCACTATGGGTACCAGGCGACGATATACTTACTTATATAGATAGATAAATACTTATATACATAGAAAACATCCATGACTCAGAAACAAATATTCGTGCTCATCACACAAATATTTGCACTTACCGGGATTCGAACCCAGGACCACCAGCTTCGTAGGCAGGAGCACTACCAACTAAATAGTTTTTAACGCACCAAACTGAGACATTTATCGAATCCACCATTATTCAGAAATAAATACATCATAATCTAATTTTATTGATCAAATATTGCTCACATCATAATATAGAATACACATACTACTGCTACATTACCAATTATGTATATTATATATCATGAAATTGGGATCAAAATCTTGTAGTTATCATTAAACAAAGTTCATAAAAAAATTGTGATCACTGTATACTCCGAATAATTCATTGACCTCCAAAACACGACTGAATTTTATCGGATTCATTCAAAACGTAATTTTCTCTCTTATCTCGACGAGAAATTCCTTCCAAGAACTTTGTAAATTCATGCTTTTAAATCAACTTGGTTATACTACGTTAGTATTATATTATTATCTCTGGTTATACTTAAGTCCAAGAATTACGAAAAACAACTTTGAAATGGATATCAGGGGCCTGTTGGCGTGGTTGGCAAATGCTTGCTTTTCACGCCGGAGGTCGTGGGTTCGATTCCCACCCAGGACAGATATTTGTGTGCATGAACATGTCTGTTTGTCCAGAGTCTGGGTGTAATTATCTATATAAGTATGTATTTACAAAAGAAAAGTAGTATATAGTATATCAGTTATCTGGTTAAAAAAAAATGTTTAATTTTATTTGTTTTATGTAGTATATTTTATTTCATTTAATTTTATTTTTCTTTATGTGTCATTATTATGAAATTTATGCATATGCTGTGACACCTTAAAATGTTGTGCATTTAATTATAATTTTGTACTAAATAATCTAGACGTAAGAAACAATGTAACAACTACTGGTTGCCCAAATAAATAAATAGTACAAGCTCTGCTTAGTTTGGGATCAGATGGCCGTGTGTAAATAATGTCCCAGGATATTATTATTATTATTATCATATACTACATAGATACAGTTATATTGCGAATGAATATGGATCCACCGTCTTATTAGGATATATTATTGACTCGAGCCCACAAACTATACCTTCAATACCATGCTGCTTGGTACTGTCGCGTCAAATGTTTGACTACCAGCAGTATTTTGAAATCTCCATCTCGACGCATTGCGCATCTTATCGGAGTTGATACATAACTATCATTCGATAACCACTGTCAATGAGTACCTTTACTTACTTTATGGAATGGGCATTGTCAAAGTTGTTCCAGCCGGCTAGTAGGCCTCTGATATGGCTTATCGACTATTGTATAATGACTACAACCGGGCCAGCTTAACGTGCCCTCAAAAATTAATCCACTTTGGCGGTCACCCATCTATAGACTGACCGCAGGCTTAGGTGCTTAACCTTGCCGATCACTTACTCCGTGATAGTAACTGCCTGTTAGCGCCTTTGTGCTTAATAACTTAAATTATATGAAAAATATCGTCTTCATTATTAAATAGAGGATCCATTTTTGCAACAATATAATACTGGGATAGGTATTCTAGTTAAATTAATAAACCGAATTATCAACTACACATAAAAAATACAAACTAACAACAACAATTAGAATGAGTATCCAAAGCGAGGATCATACCAAATTTGGCTAGGAAGAGGGGGAACACTGAGAGACAGAGAAGGTGACCGCTGATGCATCACATGGGGCCCCCTCAAACCAACATGATGTAGGTTTAAGAGGGGCCCCTGTGATGCATCAACGCTCACCGTTTACAGCTGAGTCCCAAGTCTCAGACTCTGTCGAGTGTTTCCTCCTCTACCACGCGATGAACCCGGTTTCCGCACGGTGAAACCATGGTATACTAAGAATTAGGTCTTCATCATGTCGAAGTTAATAGGTTACAAAAATAAGTCTTTGGCTATTTGGTGCAATACTTACTGATGAGAGGCGTTTTCTCGGTTGGCGGCAGTGTGTCCCTTATGGTCATCAAGAACACGGTCATAGAGAGAAGTGCACTAATGCCCAGGGTCACCTTTTCACCTGATTCCGACGGCACGTAGAACACGAGAAGAGCTAGTGGAAAATATAAAAGATTTTATTTATTTCACTTGAAACTCTGACGACATTCAGTTCGTGCTAAAGTGTGTAAGACGCGAACCTGTACAGTCGACGCCTCGCCTAACAGTATCTTTATTACTTAGGCAATAAGTGCCGTTTTCATAGTAAGTAACAATAACTTAACATCGACTGTACTTGTTTTTAAAGGCGAGAGAACTCTTATGATCTAAATTAATGAATATTTTCAATGACGATAACAATTAAGTTGAATATCAAAACTGGAAATTCATAAATCGTTTCACCAGTCCAGCTAATAAACGCAGAGCGCCTACCACGGACTGGTAGATGGTACACACGGCTACACACCAAGCTATAGATTCCCAGTATAAGCTGATCCCGCGTTGTATAGGATTTCCATACAATAACAGGTCAGTTTATATTGGAAATGTATAGCTTGATATGTAGCTGAGCGTACCGGTTCAAGATTCTATAAGCTGCGTAACCACTTATCAAGCGAACTTGATGCGTCATTGCTGAATACTAAGAAAGAATAAGAAATCAATATAAACAATCATTTTGTTGACTAGCTGTGCCCCGCGGGTTAACCCGCGTTAAATTTTATAAATTATCACAGCTCCTTCCCCATTGGTGATAATATGTAGCCTATATGTTGACCCGACCTCTTAGTAATATTCATGCAAAATTTTAAGTAAATTCATGCAGTACTTTTTGAGTTCAGTCCGGACATACAGACAAACAGACAAAAATTCTAAAAACTATATTTTATATATTTTTTTAAAGATGTCAGAAAATATATATTTGGCTTCGATATCGTCCGTAGATAATGCCCCAAGTACCCTTTTTTTAAATATTCAACGTACAGTTTTGACTTTCCTACGATTTTATTACATGTATAGATATTACAGATTCCGTCCCTACAAATCTTATGGTGAATCCAAGAAGTTACTAAACTGAGACATTGTTAAACTTTTCCTGTGTTTGAAGCAAAAGATGTAATGAATACCTTCATCCGCGACAAACCTCTCCTTGCGAATGATTGTACAGAGCTTAGTGACGGTTTGTTGAATCTCTAGGAGATTAAGACTTTACGACATTTAGTCCCGGCTATATTTAAATGCGGACGAAACATTTTACTTACCTAGCCACTGATAAGCTTATCTCATTGCCTACAAAGCCTACTGTAAAGGATACAAGGCTCTACCTATTCTGAAAATCTGCTATAGGAGTTTATTCAATTAATTATTTTATCTTCTTTTATTTTTATTTTATTATAAAAATGTGTAGGGTTGCCGTACACCATCTATACATATAATAAAATCGTAGGAAAGTCAAAACTGTATCGCCAAACCGAAACACAATGGCTTGTGATTTATAAATTAACCCTTAACTGTAGTCGTGGGTCCAGGGGACCCATGTTCTATCTTTGAACGCGTGTAAAAAATACGGTGGGTGCCCCAGTGCCCCGCGCTCCTAGGTACCTTCCGACAGTAAGCCGAAGCGTGTGGAGGGGAACTTATGCGTTTCGCTCGCTATTCCTAAGGTAAGTATTGGTGTGCGTGCGGGTCCGTGGGACCCACGACTATAACGTAAAAGCTCCTATTACCGCCAGTTTTAGCTGTCTTAGGATTCACTTTAAAAAAATAGATATCAGCTGTTATGTTAGAAAAGATGTTATAATTTTTATTTAATCTCAATAAAGTATTCTTTGCAATTCAGTACTTAAATTTAATATTCAATAACGCAATAATTACTAAATAATTATTTAATCCAAAAGAGTAGTTGATTCTATTACCGACCCATAGAATGCGGCAAGATTCTATTACCGATTTTTCTACTTCTTTTACCGACCGCTACGAAGATGTCACTATTAAATACAATAAAAAATATTTTTTAAGGTATATTATATAATAACAATAGTTATGAGATCACCATTATTACAATATGAACATATTCATTTATTGCAACGCTTAGAGAACTTAATTTTTGTTATTTTAATTAATTAAAAATGTAACCAATCTCAGAAAACAGTCTTCAAATAATTAAAAGCTGACTTTTTCATTACCTACATACTAATTATATGTTATAAATCAATAACAAAAATATTTTTATCTGTAATACAATCACAAAATACCTTTATAATAGGTTAATTTTACAATAACACATTTATAATTCGCTCAATACAGAAGCCGACCTCAAGATGCTTGGGATTAATAAGGCTAGGAGAATAGGGAGAGAGAGACAGTAATCAACGATATAGAATTTCTTCTTCGAAAGAAGATTTAAAAAGTTACATGGCCCTCATTCCGTCCCGCCATTTCATTTGATTTGAAAACATATGAAATATAGCCAATGCCATGAAGCTATGAATGAAACTGGATAGCAAATATTATTTTACATTAATAATATGGCCTGTAACAAAATCTCTCAAAACGTCACGTTAGCAAGAAATAAGCCAATTTGTTCAAAAAAATACATTTTGTTTTTGTGTACTGTAATACTACCAAAAATATCGTCATAGCTGTGAGTCGGTAATAGAATCAAGTATGAAGGTTACAATATTCTATTAGCGATCAATAAAAATAATAATAAACAGATAAAATATCCGTTTTATGGAATGCTGTTAAATTCGATCTCATTACTATATTATTTTATTAGTCTCAGTTAGTCTTTAATTCAGATAATAATGGTTATTTACAGTATAATATCGTTATAATTATAGGGATATTGTCTAACGTTGAATCGAGTTTTAAACAAATGCTTTAAGATATAGCTGTGTCGTTAATAGAGCTAACAATGTAAAATAATTTTAGGAATTGAACAAGGAAAAAGTAAAATCGAATGAGGTAGTTTATAATAGATATTATTTAAAAATACTAAATGTTCTCAAAATTTAACAACGCCATGGGTCGTTATTAGAATCAAGTTTTGAAATTCGGGTTCTATTACCGCCTTAAATTGAAACATGATTTTATAACACATAAACCAATAAGAAGTATTATATCAACAGTTAATTTAGAAAACAAATATATACGTTACAGTTGTAATGTGATATCAAGAAGACCAATCCATTCTTAGTGTGTTATTTTCCTTAAGAAATATTTAGGTGTACTTACGTGGCCGGAGACGCGACACTATGAAACGTGCGTCAATTTCGGGTGCGTCCCACTCATTGTCAAATTATTTCTTTCACTGGCTATTTACACACATAAACTTTACTCTTTTTGCTGCCCAACTAAAATAAATAACTATTTTTTAAGGTATCACATTCTGGAACCCTATATTATGTCTAATATAAGTGATTTAAAAATTAGATCGTTAATAGTGTACACTTTTTAGGGGGTCGTTAATAGGAGCTTTTACGTTAGTTACGTAACTTTTTTAGTTTTTATTATTTATTAGTTTTACTGGTTTTTTTGTTATTGTTGGTGGCGGAATCCAGCGGAACAAGTCTGCAAGTAGAGATAGTATATAAGAGCAGTGGTTGAATGCTGAATCTGATAGTGATTAAAATCAAAACGGCAGCAATTCTCCCACATCCTAAAAAATGCTCCGACCATCCACTCAGAAAATGAGTTTTCTGACAATGAAGAGAAGTTTGTGATGCTCTTCCTGTGCGCCAAACAAGAGAACGTAGACTATACAGTTATGTCCGAAGTTTAGAGTGCCTATTTGCATTAGCTACATGTGCAAAAAAGGTATGCAATTCTTGCTTTATTTTTTTGTATTTTATCATTTTATATTTTTTTTACGAAAGCATGTTTTTAGATTAAGTCAATAAAAACTGATTCAAAGAAGTGCTATTATATATAAGAATAAAAGTTCCTATTGTTGATTTTGTTTAATATTACGATGGTTAATGTTTCAATGTAAGTTAAAGTTTAATTAATAAAAAAGTGTAGAATTTAATTTGTTTTTTGTTTTATTTAAGCCAAAAATAGGCGGGTCCCGTGGACCCACGACTATAGAAGTGTGACTATTTTTCACCACTACAGTTAAGGGTTAAATTTGTTTTCAACGTAACATTGTGAAGCAACGATATTCACAATAATCTGTTATGGTATATTTACAGGATACTAAAAAAAATGTGACTACCGTGCATTCAGGTGACGGTTAAATGCGGAGCGGTAAACGCACATTGGCCGGATACCCCAGGGATTCCCGTGGGTTCTATTCCCATCCGCACTTAAATTTATACCACTCATTTTAAAGATGATTGAAACTTAATACCTAATGTCTATACACGTATAAATATGCAAAAGAAGCTCAATGAATTATTATTTAGATGATTTATTTATTTATTTTAACCACCATGCCGATTGTATGTATTAGTGCGATAACGATTTCGTCTCTGTGATACTACTTAAATTTCTCACTTTACAGTCATACACTGTCTACAGCGTTGACTGCTAAGTAAAGAGCTCCATACCACTTAAGAAGAATTATACTCACTGCCAATGTTCATTATTCAAATTCTATTCTCGCGTTGCAATGCAATGCAAATCTAGTATGTAAAATGCATTGACTACCACCAATATGTTTTTTCTGAATCCATATTTGACACGTTCGAGTATTTTTTTGTGTGATTATGACAACCGAACATTGTTTTAGCCGTGTCTCAGTCCAAACATATTTTGTAAGTACCTATACCTAGATACCATACTAGATACCTATTGAGAAATCTATCTTCTCTCTGTTTTCCGTATATATAGGATACTTCGACACCTTCACTTGAATGTAAGTCACAATTCCGAGCTTATTCCATTTGATGGATTTCATGGATAATTTTTAAGAGGGTTTGGTAATTATATCAGAACATGACACGATAATAAAACGCATACAAGTGGAAAAGATTTCCGAGGTCTTGACGTTCTGTATGTGTAGCGGTGTAACCATAGTGGATGCTGAAGTACCCAAAAAGGTCCAGCGTCTAGAGAAAAACGACATGCGTGCTGACGGCATAACCGGGACTGACATCTTAGCGTGCCTTCCGAAGCACGGAGACTCTCAGCAATTATACCAATTTGGTGGTCACCCATCTATAGACTGAACACTTGCCTAGGTGCTTGGTGAAAACAACTGGTTTTTTTTGTTACGGGCCCCTAAAAAGATAAATTTGCCGAGAGCCCCGCCTGATAAATCATTTTATTATTATAAATGCGACAGTTTGTGAGTTTAGATGTTTATTACTCTTTCACGCAAAAACTACGGAACGGATTTTGATAAAAGTATGTAGTAATATAGCTTATATATCCGAATAACCCATAAGATATACATTATAAAATTTAACGCGGCTGAAACAGCGGGGAAGCTTCAAGAAAATAATAAATTTAATTAAATAATCCTAGGTATTGATATTTGCAATACTGCGGGGTTTTCCCTATACGAGACTCTCTAATAATCATACCACATTTATAGCATTTAGTTATCCTATTCGCATGTATCAATTGGCATGGCCCAATTGAGGAAGTACCACAACTGTACACAGTTGTGGTACTTCCTCAATTGGGCCACGCTCTTTGGGCGGAAAAATACTATTCCCAACGTCTAGTATAAACATATAAAGCAAATATCTACCTAGAGGTACAATCCATTTTACAAAATTATCGGAGTACCTTTTGTATCTCTTGCGTCCGACATTTCCTTACAAAATAAATTTCTTCTTTATGTGATGAGGGTTGAAAGTAGATAAAATATATAAACAGCGTTTTATTTAAAAGACTTCAGAAAATATTCGTGCCAGGAACTTTTTGGGTATTGTGACCTGTGGCATTACATATGCAAGCGCCTGTAGGTATCGCGGTCAATATTTTTTTTGTGCTCAGTACCCAGTCGAGACGTATGTCAGTATGACTACCGAAGCTACATCAAAGGCAATTTATCAGACATCTTTAAATGAATTGTATAATTTTAAGTACGACTGCCTCGTTGGTCTAGCGGTAGCGTGTTCAACCGCAGACAATGAGGTCGTGGGTTCAAATCCCGGGTCGGGCCAAAAAGTGATTTTGGGATTTTTCCGCGGCGTAAAAAGAAATTTCTCAGTATCAGCTAAAGTCTGGAAGTTGGCGGTATTACATCCCCGTGCCTCGGAGAGCACGTAAAGCCGTCGGTCCTGTACCTGAACTCTTTCCGGTCGTGTCGCTAGGCGTCCCATCGGATCATGAGAGTGATGGAATAGAAAGTGCCCCTGTGTTTGCGCACACACTTGTGCACTATAATATGTCCTGTGCAATTGGCTAGTCTCCATTAAGACTGGCCGCCGTGTTCGAAATTCGGTCGGGAGGACATCAATTCTAAGTGCGCGTGGGAAACGAATCCGCGACCACGGGGTATCCAGCCCCATGTGCGTTAACCGCTCCGCCACCGCACCGTGGTACTGACACTTCGAATTTATACAATTCATTCGATATTCCTTAACGCATTTAAAGCGCTTTAACGCCATCTTACCGAAACCTACACGGCTAACAACGGCTGGAATGCCAATACTTATATCGGACAATTCCAACAGATGGCGCTTTAAATTATTCATTTTTTAAATCATAGTTTTTATTATTAACTATAACTTCATTTATTATTATTAGCATTTTAAACATGCTTTACTGAAAACAATTTTCAGACATCTATAAAATTAATTGTATAAATTTAAGTGCGGGCGGGAACCTGGTACCTCATTATATACGGTTCTCAAGTCATTACCAATTAAACCGTAGTCTGTAATGGCTACCTCGTTGGTTTTGTGGTAGAGAGAAGGCTAGAGGAATATGTGTGCAGTTCAATGAAATACAAAGTTATGCTAGTTTTTTTTACAAGACTACAAGTATTAGCGCGCACAAATAACTGATGTCACCGCTCTGACCAAAGAGAATAAAACAAACTTGGCTCTGACTAAAAATCTATTATTGTCACTTTGTTAATAATTAGTGTGAAAAAACTAAGCATGACGGCCAATATTTTAAAGATAGATTTAGGTATATACTAGCTGTGTCCCGCGGTTTTACCCGCGTTAAACTTTATTAATTATAGCCTATGTGTAATTAGGATATATAAGCTAAATTAATACAAAGTTACATCAAAATCCGTCCGGTAGTTTTTGCATAAAAGAGTAACAAACATACTCATTCACACATTCAGAAACTTTCGCCTTTATCATATTAGTGTGATAGCCTATGTGTTATTATGATAGGAGTCATATAGTTCCAATATCCACAAACTCCACTTTTTGAAAAAAGTAGGTTGTCGATAGTTCTACATAGTCTATGGAGTTTCCAATCGTTCATCCAAATGACGTTGTAAGCGAAAACCGACAAGTCCCTAATAAATTTGACATAAAGTTTGTGGTTGTTTTCAAAATCCGCCATCTCCAATATACGATTACTTCCAATGGTCGCCATGTCCATTTTGGGCCAATCACGATGCACCATTCCATGACACTCAAGATGGCGATTTAGTGACAAAGTTGTGATTGTTGTTGTGTTTTAAATTGCATATTTTAATTAAAATTATGGAAGAACTGGCAAAAAAAGTGGAAAAAGCTGCTCCTAATAAAGGAAGAAAACGAATAAGTCAGCCAGATTTATGGAAAAAGAATAAACTGAAGGAAGAAAGGTACGTTAAAGTAGCGTCGTTTACTATGATTAGTGTAGGCTATACCACGGTATACAGAGTGTTTCCTGTTGAGATGGTTTTAATGACATTGAAATATTATGTACCTACTTGGTATTAACCAAGTAGGTACCTATATAGTATTTCAATGTAATAAACTACTTATTAAACATCGTTATCATTAGATAATAATGTTTAATAAAGTAGTTTTTTCATAATTTTTTGGATATTGGCGTACATGATACAATAGATGACTAATAATAATTGCTGATTAATATGATTATTTATCAATATTTTTTATTTGCTCGGCTCGGTGGGCCCATGTTGCTAGTCTATATACCAGAGGTCACGGGTTTGTTTGATGACTAGGACCAATTATGTAAAAAAAATTTAACCTACTACATACAGGCTTTGTTTTGTTTGTAAATAGAAAAAACTTGTGTGATATTGTCTTTCATAATAGTTAAATGGGTATTTATATTTTTTCCAGGTACGCGCCTAATGATATGCCTGTTTTACCAAAGTGTAGACATAATACGAAAAGTCTGAAGTGTGGCACTTTGTCAATGTTTGACTTGATGAATACATAAGCATTTTTATTTAAAAAAAAGTAAAATGCATCAAGATAACTTCATTTTAAAGTACTGTGTGACGAAAAATGTTCAAAGACATCGACCTAAAAACAGTACCCGGTGCTTAAAAAATATGAGTATAACATACAATCTTTACAAAAAAACGGACAAAAAAGCAGTACGTGTCTGCAAAGCAGCATTTATGTCCATTTTGAATATTAAAAAAGACAGAATTTGGGGAGTTTTACAAAGATCACATAAGTCTGCCGGCGCATTAGCGCAAGAAAGCAGAGGTGGGGATCACAGATCTCAAAAAAATGAGAGTAAACGGGCAGCCATAAACTCATTCATAAAGTCGTTTGAGTGTAGAGAATCGCATTATTGCCGAGGAAAATCGGCAGAGAGGGTTTATCTAAGCAGCGATCTCAATATAAAAATAATGTGGCATCTTTATAATAGCAGTGCATCTTCTGAACACAAAGTTAAGGAATCTTTTTTCAGAAAAGAACTAAATTTAAATTATAACATTGGTTTTGGAAACCCTCGGACTGACGTTTGTTCCCGTTGTACCGAACTATTGGAGAATATAAAGGTGGCTAAGACTAATGAAGAAAAACAATCCTTGATGGTCACTAAAAGAGTGCATAATTTAAAAGCTAAAGCTTTTTATACCTTATTGAAGGAAGACGACCGTCAGGTGATGTCATTATCATTTGACTGCCAGAAAAACCATTGTCTCCCGAAACTTCCAGATCAATCAGCATACTTTAGCAGACAGTTTAATTTTTATAATTTCATTGTTGTGATTGGCAACTCTAAAAGTAAGTTGACAACTGAAAACGTTCGGAGTTACTATTGGTTCATACCAATAGTAACTCCGAACGTTTTCAGTTTAATTTTAATTTGATTTAATTTGATCCCTTTGGCCTCTCTGTCTCATGACAGAGAGGCCAAAAGGATCAAATTAAATTTCTAGTGCAGTTTATCATACTTTGAAAAACCTAAATATACCTGAAAATGTGAAAAAATTGAGGCTATTTGCAGATGGATGTGGGGGGCAGAACAAAAATTCAATTTTAATTGGCATGTGTGCTAAATGGCTTTATTCGAATGCACCACCCCATCTAAAAAGGATGTAAATAATATTTCCAATAGTCAGTCATTCTTTTCTCCCAGCCGATAGAGGTTTTGCCAAAATAGAAAAGGATATTCGAAGAAAAGAAGTGATCATGAAACCACAAGAATACGTTGACATTTTAACTCCATATGCGAAAACATTTCACTTGTCTGAAGAAGTACCTGTTCTAGATTGGAAAACTGAAACAAATGCTATTCTTAAACCATCAGGTAGTTGGCATTTCGGATTCAACATTTCAAAGAGATTTTTGTTATTTAAGGGAAAAACTAATGTTTCTATTCAAGAAGAAGAAAATTACAAGAGCGAAAGAAATGATAAAAAGCTTGTTACCAAAAAAAAACAAATCTGTATGTAACATAACGCCCATCGTTCTACATATGAAAAAGGAAAAAGTGAACGATGTTTGTAAATTACTGCAGAAGCATTATGGAGAAAATTGGCGGGACTTGCCAGATTTAAGTTTTTACTATAGTGCTGAGCAGGCTTTTCTTAATGACAGCAATGAAGAACAAAATAATGATGAAAATGACTGTGCGTGCGAAATAATTGAAGAGAATGATAGATTTGTTTAACTTTTTCTTATTTTTTCGTTCTCGACTATTTTTGTAATTCTTTGAAATTAATAATAATTTTGAATAAAGTAGTAATAAAAGTCATTGTATTTTTTTAAGAACACCCTGTATCTAAATAAAATGTTGGTTAGTTACAATTCCCGCCAAATCCACATGTAGTTTGAACCAAAATCCGCCAACTCCAACCATTAATTACAAAACCCGCCAACTCCATCAGAAACAACAAAAAAAATGCTTTTAGCCAATTAAAATCACGTAAAAGAGAGTTAATTGTAAATAAAAATAATATTGTCTAATAAAAGCACTAATATTGCATTAGAAAAGTGTTCAACTGACCACAGAACTGGTTTTTGCTCGTACTGAAAACAAGTTTCGCGTGGAGTTAGCGGATATTGGAAGTATATGACTCTGATAAGCAATAGTACTACAAAGTTTCATCAAAATAGGTCTGGTAGTTTTTGCGCGAAAGAATAACCAACATACACACTCACAAACACACAAACTTTCGCCTTTATAATATAAGTGTGATATACCCTACTTTCAAGGAAAGCTCGAATGGTACAGGCGCCAGCACATCCAGCTACCCCAATCTGTCAAATATATTTTATAGATTTTCTACTTTATCACAAAAGTATAAGGTTCACTTTCAATTGGGGAAATTTGACAGATTGGGGTAGCTTGATGTGCTGGTGTCTGTACCTTTATCCAGCTAATGTCCGAAAACACACAAATTTAAAATCGGTCAAGGTTTACATCAAAGATACATACCAATACCATTGATAAGTAGACATGGCAAAATGAGGTTGAACACATAAAACATGGGTCTTCTTCTTAACTTGATGATGTAAGTGATGTCAGGATACGGCTCCACGCAGCACGAGTAGTATTGATCATGTCTAATTGCTTCGAAGCTCACCAGATCAAACTCGCCGTTCGTCTGATAATTCGTTGTATCCCCTTCATCAAACTGTTTCTTCAGGTCCAGCTGCATATGAAAAAACATGGAATTAGAAGTAAATCTCCGTAATAACCGTCCAAAACCTCCGACGGTAAATAGAAAAGGAGTTGTAACTTTTGGATGGCTTATCAAATTCTTTTGAAACATACAAACACGTCGTGACGAGACAAGTTTTGAATATTTTTTTAAAGAACTTCCTATCCATAAAAATAAAAAAATACGGTTTACATACAACGAAGGAATCGCCTAATACACGTACTTACAAAAAACCTTTATCTTAGTGGTAAGTATTGTTCAATGTATCTATCTAAGATTTTTCTAAATATAACGACCCCGGATAAACTTGGGCGTCCACAAAACTTCTGCATTAGATTCATGTATAAAGCTTAAGTTGTTACCAATTCGTCTTCGTCGAAATGCCCATATACTTTCCTTTTTATATTCATATAGGTACTGATATGATATTACCTGCCCTTCTATAGAATAAAACCGCTTTTGAAAAGATAGCAAACTCTGGTCATTGTAGTAAAATAGCTGGACATAGATGTTAAAGTTAGAATGGAATTCGAACTAATAAAAAGTATAATTTAATGCTTGAGTGATTTTTATCAACAGTTACCAAAATGAAGTGCTAAAGAATACATTGTGTAAAACTAGTTTATTAGTATTCAATAAAATAATAATAACAATATCTAGGGACAAGGTCACACAGATCAGCCTAGCCCCAAACTAAGCAAAGCTTGTACTATGGGTACCAGGAGACGATATACATACTTATATAGATAGGTAAATACTTATATACCTAGAAAACATCCATGAGTCAGAAACAAATATTCGTGCTCATCACACAAATATTTGCACTTACCGGGATTCGAACCTTGGACCACCAGCTTCGTAGGCAGGAGCACTACCAACTAGGCTACGGTGACCGTTAATAAGTGATTGGTTTTTAATACGTGTGTTATCATTGTGAAGATTTCCCCCTAGATCCCAGTACGTAGAGTACCATTGATTATTATTGCTTACACTACTATTTAACCTAGCTAAATCTAATAATCTCAAAATCCGTCTTGTTTTTCTTTGTGTCACACCTATGCAATTCCTAAGATCATCATAACTTAAAACTGCATATCTCTACGCATTACACCAGATTAATGGATGTGTTTGTTAACATAATTTTCTTTGTGAAGTCATACTATGCTTTTGGGGAGCAATATATTTATAACGCAGTTCCTTAGCATACTATTTTTGTAACACAGCCACTACTATTTACTTTACTTAGAGTTCCTATCCATCCAAAAGTTGCCTGAAGAGATAACTTACGACATAAGTCACATAAGCGACCGGCCGTTGCGCATTATATTATTTTTATGAAATGATTTATTGTGTTTAAATCATAACAATAAAGTAAATATCTATCTATATTATTTATAAAATCATAATAACTTTCTATTTATTCTATAAATAAACCAAACTTTATTATACACAAAAATAATACATTGAAACAATGATTATAAATTATAATGTACAATAAATACAGCAAACCAAAAATATGTTAACAAACATATTATTACACAAAAATATATGTAAATAAGACGCAATATTATACTATACTGCCAAATATAAAAATATTATAACATAAAATACAAAATATTAAAATAGTATTATTCATATTAAATTTTATTTAAAGATCATCAGCGTTTCATATACTCATACTATAAGAATACATACATATCTACTTAAAAATAGTATAGTATTGTAAAACTTAAGAACAACCACCGCATCTTAGTGTCACATTAATTATAGTTAGATTAAAAATTTGCACAAATTTCAACCAAAAAAGAACATTATACAACTATTTCAGACATCTGTAAAATTAGTATTGTAAATTTAAGTGTGGGTGCGTAACGAACCCACGAACCACGGGGTATCCGACCTCATGTGCGTTAACCGTTCCGACACCACACCGTGGTTTTCAAACGTAAATTTATACATTATTATTTTAGAGAGGTAGGGCAAAGCGTTCATTCGCTCCAAGAGCAGCCTGACTGGGGAAGTACCTCCACCTTACGGAAGACATTCATTAATAATAACATTAATAATTTAATGTTGTGTTTCTGAGTGTGAGTAAGGTCGCCAGAGCTCATCGGGGTGGGGGGGAGGGTCAGCAACACTTGTTTGCTGACTCTTAAAGGCCGGCAACGAACCCGCGACTCCTCTGTTGTTGCGAGTGTCTATGGGCGGCGGTGATCACTTACCATCAGGTGAACCACTTGCACGTTTGCCGACCTCTGCCATAAAAAAAATATTAATTCTTCATTTATTTTAATGCAATTAAGACGCTTCTAACGCTATCTTACCATATAACTTTATTTTGTAATTTTTGTATTTGTCTCTGTTCTGCTTTTCAATATTTCGTTTGGTCTCGAAATGCATAAATATTGATGTCACGATGATAAATGTTATCAGACCTTGCTACTACCCTGGCAGCCAGGCCCCTTCGTTATTTAAGTGCAAAACTTCTTTAGCGGCGTTGTGCACTTCTTTTTCTTAATTATGTTGGATTTTTTACAGCCTAGCCTAGCCTAGCCTAGCCAAAATTAGTTCTATTTATAAAATTTATTCCCACCATTGGGAGGTAAGCAATATTCATGAGTCTTTACCGCACAAAGGTGGGAAGTAGTATCTTCCACTCACTACTCGGATCAAATAAACACTACTTTCCGAGTATGAGAAATAAAAAAATAGTTTTCACTTCTATCACAGTCCCCAAAGACTGCCCCGTATTTTTTATTCCTGTTATGCAGATTTATATCCAGAGTGTTCTGATTGATTTAAATAAAAATACATTAGTGTTACTGGCTGTATACTTGCGGTCCCTACATTTGTTTTTAGAAATGGTAGCAGGAAAAACTGTCCCATTTTTCACAACGTAACATGACACGAATAAACAATGAACCAATAGAACAAAAGCGGTAATGAGCTTACTATGCTAAAACATTTTTTTCCTCGAATAGGCAGTGGTTACTCTTTGGTCTGAGTTTTTAAAGCAGTTCTGAAATGCCTTAAGACGACTTATTGCTAAACAATAATAAGTGAATGGAGTAGCCGTGAGCGGCATAAGACTGCAGAGATGCACGCGCGAGATATAAATTTTAATTTCTTATTCGTTATTTGTTGTGCACTATGTATTATTTCACACAAGTCTCACTGTGACAAGGTTTTTCAGGAAGAAATCCCATGTCGAATTAATCTCGCCCCTGACAATAGCTTTAGATTAAATCCTAACTAATATTATAAATGCGAAAGTAACTCTGTCTATCTGTCTGTCTGTTACTCTTTCACGCCAAAACTACTGAACGGATTTGAATGAAATTTGGTATACAGATGGTCTAGACCCTGAGAAAGAACATAGGCTAATTTTTATAGTTAGAATAACACATAGGCCATATTTTATAAAGTTTAACGCGGGTAAAACCGCGGGGCACAGCTAGTAATTTATAAATGCATTTTCTGTTTAAAATAAAGAAAAATATTAACTTATAAAATAATGAGGTCTCAATCAAATTTACTCATCCGCCATTATTCAGCGTAATTTATACAGTGCCACAAACTTATCTGGCCCGGTGGCCAAAAGTAGAACTAACGACGCCAGTTTGAAATGTCAATCGGCTTTTATTCCCTGACATTCCTGCCATTGATTGTTTGTTGCGCGTATTTATTTTTCTTTTTGTGGTTTTTAATTGTGAAAAATGCCGAAATTTTAAAAAGTGATGCGAGGAACATTATATTACAAGTATTGAATTATATGAATGAAGAAAAACACCTTCAGGCACCAATTATACCCTTCAATAAGTTGTATGAACGCGTAGCTGCTGCTACAGGTTAGTGTTGTCAGCTTTTGATAAAATACGAAACTCCCCCTCGCATTTTAAATTTATTTAAGTACATAATTATTTTAAAATATTCATTATTTATTTAATTTTAGCTATTTCCATTGTAGGTGTCGGGGAGTGATTTGTAAGAAAACTTGTGAAAGAAGAAGAGCAAGCAGATGCAAACATTTATAGCAGATCAGAATATTGGTAGATCGAATTCTGAAATGCCTACATTGATTGCAGAAGCTTTTGATAAAATAACAGCCAATGAATGGCAAAAGCATTGCAATCATGTAAAAAATATTGAAAATGAGTATCGAAAAGGGATGGATACTTAGACGAGCCTTTCATCAATCAATTAGGTAGTGATAGTGAAAGTGAAAGCAGTGATTATGATAATGATGATGATGAAATGACTTCTGCATTAAACAATTCCGGTGACATAATAATACCTGGAGTATCCCCGTTAGAGGACACTCAGCATACATTTTATGTAAATGATCATAATTATTGTATAAAAATATAAATATTAGTAATGACAGTATTTGTTTTCTTTTTAGTGAAGTAATATTTACGTTACACTGTGCATATTATTTTTACCTACTTTATTGCAAAAAATAGTTACTAGCAACACTAAATGCGATAACAGCGACGCTGCCAGCGGGCCAGATAAGTTTGTGGAACTGTAAATGAAAATCTGTTATTGTCATTGAAAATAATGTCATACTCTATGATCGTAATTTTTTTTCGTTGAGAAATTGGTTCCGGAAATGTTACTTTTCATTCCAGTGTCATTTCAAAATCCAAGCGTAATTTCTAAACGAAAATTTGTTATTGTCATGAAAAAAAAATCATATGAATGACTCAACGACCTTACTTGTTTTGTCGCGAAACTTGGTTCCGGAAATGCAACTTTTGAGTTCATTCCAGTTTCATTTACGACTTTGTTTATATAATACCAGGGTATTTTTATATGCTTACCAATTGTGTTGTACACAAACAAAAGAAATGTTTCTCATTATTTGGGGAGTAGGCACACAGCTGCAACCAGTAGTGTGTACGCTGAACAACAGCATTAACAACGGGTTGGTTTTCTGCGACACTTGTTTTAAACAATCACAATTACAGTTTGTCGAAAATATTATTAAGCCAAGCGTAACATTTATAAAAATCCTTAGTCAATTTTAATTTAAGAGTTAATGCAAGGTCTTTTAATAAAGCGAAGGTTGGGCATCGTCTTAAACATAAATATTTGTTTTATTTGATACATAGTATTTTCAAGGTCATGATATGGTCCAGATTAACTTCCTTCTCTAGTTTTTTATCTAAAATAGTAAAAAAGGTAGTAAGTATATTAAGATTTTGAATGCTATATACATAGAAACTGGCAATATAGTTTAGGCAAAATTAACAATAGCCTTTGATGGTACTTCCTACAAAATAGAACATCAATCATTCTACACGCATCAAAACAATCGAAGTAACATCTATTAACACTTTAACGTCTGTATTTGTTTTAAATAACGGTTTTAATATCTTGCGCTGTATGTTCAATTGTTATTTCATTGGAAATAATTAACAATATGACATGTAACTAATATTAATAATAAGGTCCTCCTAGCCGAATTTCGGACTCGGCGGGCAGTCTCAATAGAGATTAGCCATCTGCGTGGGACATATTATAGTGCACAAGTGTGTGCGCAAACACAGGAGCACTTTCTATTCCATCACTCTCTTACTCGGATGGCCTAGACGCCGGACGCCGGACGCCTAGCGATACAACCGGAAAGAGGTCAGGTAAAAGACCGACGGCTTTACGTAAAGCCGTCGGTCGAGTCACGGAGCTCGAACTCCCAGACTTCGGGCTGATGCTGAGAATTTTTTCTTTTTACAGAAAAGTCTCAATATCACTTTTGGCCCGACCTGGGATTTTAACCCTGGACCCCGTTCTCTGCGGCTGAACACGCTACCGATTAACGAGGCAGGCATGTAACTACATCATACGTAAGTAACTAAGATAGTTTAGTATTCGTACTAACTCGCAATGGAATTTAACCAAATCTTTCAGTTTCTGGGTCAAGTCCTTAAAAACCCGTCTAGATGACGTCTCACGCGTTTTTGATGGAAGGAGATTTAGGGATTACGTAGTCCAGGCAATATACGAATGTTTTCCATTGTCTAGTACTCAAAGTTGTCCAAGCGGTCACAACATCAGCGTAAACACATGTTACGATGTTTTTGACACCAAAATACCGGGATCCCTGTGATTGCTTTCTTCCCACTTGTCAATCTCTGCATTGCATCAGCGGTAAAACGAGGTCGTTCTTTAACGTATAAAATATTGCTAATCATATATATTTTTTCGATTAGTGTATTCGAGTTGATGTGATCCAAAAAACCACATTTCACTAAAATAGTTATTCGGAATGGATATCCCATTCCGAATACAACGTTTGTTATTGGTGTTTAGTCTTAGATATATCGGCACTGTTGAAAGCGCTATGGTTATAAGTGTGTTATTTTATGATAACTTCTTCAGTTCAGTTCAATAAATCCAAAATTAAATTTAAAAAAAATGCCAATCGAGAAGAACATTATTTTCAAAACCAGCCAGTATGTTTGCTGGACTAAAAAAAGTTTCGGTACCAAACATTTAAGTCCAGAAATGCTACGCTTTAATATTGATGACCAAAACTAGCAGTTCCCGTAACATGATTCATCATGCTTAGACATTCTAGTTGGAAATTTTATTTTAGTAAGCGAACGCGTGATAAAAAATAAGATACTCTTTCTTGTAGACCCTTGTAGTCCCTTCTTTGCGTATTATGACAAACTAACTGTGCCCCGCGGTTGTACCCGCGTTAAACTTTATAAATAATAGCATATTTGCTATAATTTACCTTGACTCGATACCAAATTTTATTAAAATCCCTCCAGCCGTTTAGACGTGAAGAAGTAACAAATATAGGTAGGTACACACTCACACAATCACAAACTTTTGCCAGTATAATGTAAGTGCGATTATGAACATTTAAAGAGTATTTTTATTCACTTTTAATGTTAAATTGAAGATAAGAGCTTTTATACGTCCTACGCAAATAATATGCAGTACGAAACTTGCGATTATACTTTTCTTCAATATTTACGCATTAAAAGCCATAACATTGAGTTCAACGTTTTTACGTGACCAATTGGAACAAAATTAATAAGGAAAGCCAATCCGAAAGAATAAAAATCAATTAAAAGTAGAATTATCAAAATCGGTTTTCAATGAACGGAGAATATGCGAAAACGGTGTATTGATTAGCTCCTTCTTCTAAGGTCAATTTAATTATATACTCTTTGGCGATACTTTTTTGCTTAATTTACACTGCACCACTATGCAATTTTTTGCTTTTATTTATTTATTTGGCTCACCAACGGCAACTTATACTAATACAATCACCGAGAAATCAAAATGTACAATAAATAAACCAAGTATAGCGACCACTTATAGGTAAGTACCACATCTACAGGAACATTATGTCATTATACTAACATTTTGAAATATAATCTATATAAATAAAAATAGAAGGCCTGACTGACTGACTGACTCATCAACGCCCAGCCTAAACCCTTGGCCCTAGAAAGCTGAAATTTTGCACAGATGTTTTCTTTATAATGTAGACAAGGAATAAGGAAGGATTTTTAAAAATTCAACCCCTAAGGTGTTAAAACGGGGGTGCGAAGTTAGTATGAAACTTTGCCGTTTTTGAAGTTAGAGGCATGAAAGTTGGTATTTGGCCTTGCAGTTTAAAATAATAAATATATGTTTCAGGATTTTTGGAAATTTCACCCCCAAGGGCAAAAAATAGGGGATGTAAGTTTGTACGAAAAAAGTACCAATTTTTAAGTTAAACGCATGTAATTTAGCATTTGGCTTTTTAGTTAAAAATAAAAAATATATATTTCAGGATTTTTGAAAATTCCACCCCGAAGGTCATAAAATAGGGGATGTAAGTTTGTATGAAAAATGCGATATTTTTGAAGTTAAACGCATGAAAATGAGTATTTGGCCTTTCTGTTAAAAATATATAGCACTTATTTCAGGATTTTTGGAAATTACACCCCCAAGGGCGGAAAATAGGGGATATAATTTTATACTGCCTGACTTACATACCAACGCACAGTCTAAACGGCTGCAGTTAGGACTTGAATTTTGACAGTAGTTACCTTTTATGACGTAGGCATCCACTGAAGAAGGGTTTTTGAAAATACCACCCCTAAGGGACTAAAATAAGGGATGAAATATTTTATGAAAGTGCTTAATTTTGATGTTAAAGGCTTTAGTATATAGACTTGCAGTTAAAAATAAAATATATATTTCAGGATTTTTTAATATTCCACCCCCAAGGGCGTAAAATTGGGGATGTAAGTTTATATGAAAAAAGTGCCAACAAGTTTTAAGTTAAATGCATGAAAATTGGTATTTAGCATTACAGTTAAAAATTAAAAGTATGTGTTTCAGGATTTCCGAGAATTCTACCACGTAGGGTGACAAATAGAGGATGTTTGTATGAAAAATGTGACATTTTTTAAGGTAAACTCATGAAAATTGGTATTTGACCTTTCATTTAAAAATATGTATTTCAGGATTTTTGGGAATTCCAGCCCTTTAGGGTGACAAATAGGGGATGGAAGTATGTATGAAAAATGTGACATTTTTAAGGTAAACGCATGAAAATTAGTATTTCGCCTTTCATTTAAACATTATAAATATATCATCAGGACTTTTGGAAATTCCACCCCTAAAGACGACTAAAATAGGGATGTAAGTTTGTATGAAAAACTGGTTTTTTTTAGTTAAAAGCATGTAAATTGATATTTCAGTTAAAAATAAAGCAATCAAGGGAATAATTTGTTGTTAAAAAAGGTAATCCATAACTGATTCAATAGGTCAACACCAAAAATGTACGCCAACTTAAATTATAGAGAAATTCGTTTCTTATTGCTTAAAATGTTGTGTTTGTTGTCGTCTAAGTAAAGATTTAGCGTTTTATAAGATTTGTAACTTCTTTTTTTTGGTATTTTTCATAACATTAAAAACGTCAATTTAATAAAATTGGGATAAAAAAGTCATTGACCCAAAATTCGAGTTAGCGTAGTATAAATTGTTCGTGTCGAGATGATCGCACCCAAAAAATATCATCTTAATTTTACTGATCTACAAGTTCACAATTTTGTAACTCGATGGCTTTTATATCGTTTCGATCGCAGAACTCATTTGACATATCGGTTAAAATAAATAAATGCTTGAAGTAAAAGGTAGTCCAAAACTGAATCAAAAGATGATCGCCTAAATCTCACCCAAAATATATGCCAACATCTTAATTTTACCGCTTTACAAGGTTATATTTTTGTTAGTAGATGGTGTAATCATCGTTTTAGATCGCGCTATGGTTTCGTTCACAAAATGTGATATTAGACCTATCAATGCTGTGGTCGCAACCTAAGCTAATGGGAGTTACCTTGGTGATTAATGCATCGTTGATTATTATATTACTTTATTTGACTTACTGACTTTACTTAAGGACAATTGATATGTATTCTTTGATATTTTTGGGTTTACGATATCGGGTCTTTTTTTTTAAATAACAGTAGCAAAGTAGTCTTTAGTTTATTTCTTAACTAGGTTATTTATAGGTTAGGTTTTCTTAAATTTATATTGCTTATTTCTTTTAAAAGTATTTTTTTTAGATCAAGCTAGAAGTAAGTAGTTACATTGGTAATCATTCAAAATTGTCGCGGACGAAGTCGCGGGCACCAGCTAGTAATTAATAATCACAGAATTAAAATTTTAAATTTCCTAATTTGAATATAAATAAAATATAACATGTAAATATTGTATTAATTATTTGCTTAATTTTGTTTACACAAATATAATACGATAAAATAATATTAGGTCTTTACCTATGAAATTGCCGTTCTGCAGTACTGGCCATTACAAATCAAAATAATTTTTGTTTGGCTAAGAATTCTAATTTCAAATTAATTTTATTTTAAAAACATGGATTCTTTTTTCCAAAAGTAGTCATTTCTTTATTGATTAGTGTTACATTTTCATCGCATTTCAATCTTTTTCGTCATCATGGATACGTTAAAAATTCGAGTAATTATGGAATATGAGTACCGTCGTGGCAGCAACGCGGCACAAGCGGCACGCAACATCAACGACGTTTACGGAGCTAACACTACAAACCAACGCACCACCTGTTATTGGTTTGCTCGCTTCCGTTCTGGAAATTTCGACCTGAAAAATGAACCTCGCGGTCGTCCGAAGACTTTGGTCGACAATGACGAATTAAAGGCGGTTGTGGAAGCTGATGATACACAATCTACGGCTGAATTAGCAGCAGCTTTCGACGTTAGCGTCAAAACAATATTGGTCCATTTGCGTCAAATTGGCAAGGTAAAAAAGCTTGACAAATGGGTGCCCCACGAACTCAATGATCGCCAGCGCGAAGTACGCGTCGAGACGTGCCTTGCACTGCTCAACAGACACACAAATGAAGGAATTTTGAACCGCATTGTTACCTGCGATGAAAAATGGATTCTGTTTGATAACCGCAAGCGCTCAGCAAGTTGGTTGGATCCTGGTTCAGCACCTAAACAATGCCCTAAACGAAAACTTACCCCTAGAAAAGTGATGGTCACTGTTTGGTGGTCTAGCGCCGGTGTGATTCATCACAGCTTCTTACCAAACGGGGTGAGCATTACTGCAGATGTGTACTGTGAAGAACTGAGCACAATGATGGAGAAGCTGGCGCATCTCCAACCAGCATTGGTCAATCGCTCGTCTCCGCTGCTCCTGCACGACAACGCGCGACCTCATACTGCACAGCAGACGGTCTCCAAGTTGCAAGAACTGGGGTTGGAAGCTCTCCGTCATCCGCCCTACTCACCAGACCTTGCGCCTACAGACTACTACTTTTTCCAGAATTTGGATAACTTCTTGGCGGGAAAAAAATTCAATACCCGAGAGGCAGTACAAAATGCCTTTGAAGAATTTGTTGCCTCCCGTCCAGCTGATTTCTTTAAGAAGGGCATCAATAAACTGCCACTGCGATGGCAAAGATGCATTGATTGCATGGGTGATTACTTCGATTAATACAAATAAAAAAATTCATGAAAAAAATTCGTTTAAATTTTTTCATACAAAACGGCAATTTCATAGGTAAAGACCTATTATAACCAAATACTGCATAGCGTAGCTTGAATATAACGCTACTACGAATGAACTTGTTCGAATCGTTACCTCGAGTATATAAAAATAAATTGTACTTGTTTTCACAGTTGTTTGTAGAATTGTCGTTTTGCATCTCGAACAAAATGAGTGTTTTGCCGTAAACATGTTCCCAGTTATGCGCATAACACCCTGTAGGTATAGATATGAGTGACTGCCTACGTAATTTAATATCGAAGCGTCTCCATGCTTCGGAAGGCTTTCAGTCCCGGCTGTCATTAGACAACTTGGGCGGCTTGATCAAGTTGATCGAGATATATACATGGTAACATAAATACCAGATCGATGAGACACGTGTAAGTCGCTCGTGTAGGTTCTGTAGCAAAAGTTCTCCAAGTTTTCAATAGACTCGTAATAAGACAAAGGTAATTTTGCGGTCTCCTACTAACAAAGTTAAAGTAAAGTCAACCGTACAATAACTTGGACAATCAAGATCTTGATATAAATTTTATCAGATTCGTTGTTTGAAGTTGCCATAACAAAGTTTTATATGCTTACTTCAATAATCATCATTTATTATTTGTATGTACTTGATTTTAGGTAGGCATACTATATAAATATAACCCTAAAATTTTTATGACTGTGAGTTTGTTTGTTACGCTCTCTCACTTTTACCGATCATTATCCAATGTTGCACAGACGTTAAAGCATAGGATATTTTTCACTCAGAAAAATGTCTAATTTCGAGGGGAAAAAAATAAGTTATACTAGTTACCGAATAGTTCGAAGCTTGCTTCTAATATCATAATACCATACACCTTATATATAAGAGACGAAGGTTTTCAGTTTCCATACAAATATAGGATGTTAACAAAATTGTGTAAAATCCATAATCCAAATGATAGAGAAGTAACCTTGTTGATGGATGTATAATTCTTATCGTTCCTAAGTCTGACCATCTGGCATACAATGAAAAGAAAGCTTATCTTTGGTCACTATAATAGTAGTAAAGGTTTAACCTGCTTAAGTGTCCTTAAGCGTTTCATAACCGACAACAAACCGGATAGAGTACAGTTCATATGGTCTGAAATATCCGGATTAAAGCGACGACCTGTATTTAGTTGGAAAATTATTATAACGGGTTGATCCACGTTTACTTAGCACCTGTCGCCTACAATCAAGTTCCCATAATTTAAGGATTAAGGGCACTACATAAAAGTAGCATGAATAAGGTTACGAAGGTTCTTTGATGGATTTAAATTTCAAACATACATCATTTCGTTGTGTCAGTTTCATAAATCTGAAACTATTTGCGAACTTTTTGGATTTTTTGGACTTTATAAACAGCTAAATGGGGCTATATAAAACACATTTTTTACCGAAATCTATGATATTAAAAAAACTATTCACGTACAATATTTTTTTTATTTTTTTTTTTTTTCATTTTATTTTGGCAACAAACAGTTATATACATTTACAACACTTATAAATTCATGGCTTTTTACAATAAACCTACAGTGCCGAACAAAAAAACAAAAGTAATAAAACAATACCATTTGTTAAATTGTTAGTAAATTTTCATAAAACACTCCTATTTGATAGTTTTACTGGTCTTAGTTTAGTAAATTTAAGTTACAAATATGACTGTTGATATTATGTAAAATAAAGCAGTAGATTTTGGTTAAGTATTCTTTAGAATCATGTAATTTTAGATTTATTTTATAACAATCTTCCTATTTACTTGTTACGGGATATATCCCGTTACCAACTTAATATGGATGAAACGCTGTTGTAGTAAAATAATGAATTGTAGACAGACGAAGTTAGGTACCACATAATTACCAAAGTAAAAATCAAAATAAAGAAAACTTGAAGTGAACTTGAGTACATCATTCTTCTAGATTATACTCCAAGCATGAATATGTTAATATTGTTGCAGCTTGTAAGTTACTTTTTTATTTATAGTGCTGCAATACAAACTTTTGAGACACTGGTCAAATTTTAAATAACTATGAATGTTTGCATCCAATTTTCAAGTTTCAGCAAATTAATAGCATTATTATGATAATGTTGTGGTGGAAGGGGGGAAAATAAAAATATAAAATGTTTGAAGAAGCTCAGTAACTTAAATTTATTTAACACTAGCTGTGCGCCGCGGTTTTATCCGCGTTAAACTTTTTAAATTATAGCCTATGTGTTAATCCAGGGTGTCAGCTAACTCCATACCATTTTTTTTGGAACGAAGTTCCTTATCGCGCGTTGTGAAAGGGGGCTAGACGGAAAAAAATCCTTATGAAAAGCTGTCACGACACTTTTTGCACGTGTGCGGCGTGCACATTTATCTCTCTCTCTCTCTCTCTCTCTTATAGAAAGCAAGCCAGATATTTTCATTTCTATTTCGCATTGAACAGTGTGGTGTCGCGACGATTATTTTTGTTGAGTGTATACAGGTTTTTTGTACATAATAAATAATAAGAAATAACTTCGTTCCATCCGGGTGTCCCTTGACACCTCTCAAGTTTTTTAATCACTCCAGCCGTTTAGACGTGAAGAAGTAGCAAACATACACACTCACACACTCACAAACTTTCGCCTTAATAATATTAGTGAGATTACTTTAGGCATACAGCTCTTTCAAATTCGATGCAACTTCAAGGCACACACAACCTTAACAACAAATAATTTAAAACGGAGCAGTCTATTAAGCCTACTACGACACCGTTACACGATTCATAAACGGTTTTATGGTTCGCAAACCTGCGTTGGTATTGCTTGAGTACTTTCCGTGAGATATGTGGACTGCCAGAATACTTCAAGTTAAAGGGTTAAAGGTACGTCGTCGAGAATTTTATTTGCAATACCTGTTTTTTATGAAAAGGGATTAACGTTCTTATCTACATTGAAGTATGCCTTAATTTGAAACTAGATTTAGGACCTAAATATAAGATTACTAAGATTCTGATTAATAAACTGAATTCATACAGCAGACAGGATTCAATAGCGAAAACAACAAAATATAATATTGATAATTTTGTGCAAGTATTGACTGAAATCCCGAAGTGTATGAATGTTGCAGTATAAATATGTATGTATGTCCACTGCTGGACAAAAGCCGAATGGTGGGATATGCCACAAGCGCCACACTTGGCAGAAAGGTTGGTGATCGCAGTTTGATAGTCATAGTTCACAGACAAATGCTGCTGCCCGACAATTTCTTGGAGGCCCACGGGATGAGATGGAGTGATAATATTCCATGCCGTCACCACACAGCAATTGTTAAAATTATTATATGCATCGAGAATCATTAATTACATGTGACTAAATACATAAGACTGTGTTCAAGAAGACGCGGACTTCTTAAGTTTAGGTTGCAAGCTTGTCGGTTTTCTATAGGCTGTTTCATGGAGAATGCGCTCAAGACCTCCATGAACTTATCCCACCGCTTTATTATGTCAATACATGACATCCCATTAAGCCGTACGAAGCGCTTTGTTTCCTCTTTCATCATACGCACGGCTAAGCAGTGGAATACCCTCCCGAACGACGTGTCTCAGACTCATACAACATGGGTTTGTTCTAGACTAGAGTGAAAAGGCACCTTAGGGGTACGTGCGGTCCACCTTCCACCGCATTTCACTTACCATCAGGTGAGAAAGTGGTCAAGCGCAAACCCGTCCAGCATAAAAAAAATGTTTGTTAAACGCAAGTTATGTGCAAAACGTTCGTGTAGGTTTTGCGCAAGAAAAGTTTTAGGTACAAGTTATCTCAGACAAGTCTGCTATTGCCTTGCCTCTTTCTTTCTTTTCTTGTATTATGACTTGAATTATACTGTATAGTACCTAGAATTAAGTTTTATTTATATTGTTTTTTTTTCAGTCGAAACTAATGAAGCTTACAGAAAAAAAATAACAATCTAATACGATAAGTAGTTTAAGCACTCAAAGGGAACAGGGGCACAAAGAACCCCGGTTTAGTAGTCGAGTGAAAATGGAGCAAAACCTATTTTCTTTTAAAAATGAAGTAAATCTGAACTGGTTTATTACGTGTTAAGAGACTGTAACATAGACGAAAGGAAACTAGTCCGCTGAACAAAATAAATCTATGAAATTGTGGATGCAGGCTTGAAAGCTCTAGCTGGAATAAGCGGATTTACGGCAACGTCACAACTTTTATACTTCAATATTTCATAAAATCCAAATTTTTCTAATATTTTAAACCTCGTTGTAGAGCCAGGCGTTTCCTTTAATACAGCGTATGGTCCGTTAGCCGAGTGTTATTGTTGAAACCACGCCCAGTTGGGCTCTGACACAGTTTAAAAATTCTTTAGTAACGACAACAACTTAACGTGCCATCCGAAGTAGAAAAACACTCGGAAATTATACCACCTTGGCGGACCTCCCCGACCACTGGAGTATATTTAATTTGACCATTTGCTAGTATCACCAATACGGATTAGCGGTCGGTTTCGGTTAGCTTAAAACACAGATGGTATTATTTTAAGTACATCCGCTATTAAGAGGTTAAGTTAAGCTGTTGGTCTCGCCGGTATTCATCAGGCAAGAATTGAAAAGTCAGGTCAAGAGCCTGTTATACTAAACCTGGAAGTAGCCCAGACTACCGGTAAACGACATGTTAAAAAAACCTAATGAAGAAACCACTACCCAAACTAATAAATAAATAAAAATTGGCTCAGAATCTCAAAAATTATTTATTTTTTGTGTGGGTAGTGGTCTACTGACATTTTGATGACTCTATTTAATAAACTTTAAAGGAAAAACTATCTTATATTTTCCGGGAAGGATATAAACTCCCCGGAGTTATGCCAAAACTCGCTTGATTTAACATCTCTTGAGGCTATGAAAATTTTGTTTTATTAATTTTTAGTACCTAGCGGAAATTGAAATGCTAAAACTACCGAACCAATTTTTTTGTGTTATTTGACTAATGATTATATGAACCATGGCTACGCTTGCCTAGCGGTACTATCTTCAGCTGATAATGAGGCCCGGCTTTCAAGCCCCCTGTCGGGTGAAGAGTGTTATTGATTTTTTTGGGTCTCAGTCATGTCTCTGTTCATATTTTATCGAATTATGAAAGTGAGATTGAATTATGAGAGTAAGACTGGAGAGTGTAACTATGTTCGCGCACAAACTTGCCCGTGTAAATTTGAGAAAATTTTAAGTACTTAAATTGTTCAGAACTGACATTTTTCAAGAAAGCATTGTTACAATACATCGGCCGAAAATTTGTTGAATAGCCTCCGTTGCGGCTAGCCAACGTAATGCAGTCAAATATTCTTTTGTATGGAAAATAATATATATTTTGTTTTTTTTTTTCGGAATGCATAAGCTGACTAAGGATACAGAACCGTCGAGTATTTATGAGCCTGGGGTGAGAATAAGTGTCACATGTTTTATTCCAATGCCCACAATTTAGCATAGAGCACCTTGAAAAAAGCATGTAGACTGGAGCGAAAGATCACGGATCAGAATATTAAAACAGTGAGCAATAAAAAACAAAGACATATCTCCTTGCAGTGCAGTAATAAAATAATAGATAAAATTCATATATAATAGATAAAACATCCAAGCGTGACATTAATGCTGCGATCAACAGTGGGATCGGTAAAGCTTCAACACCATATAATAAGCTGTGTCCCAAAGAATACGATTCACATTACTAGAAACTGGGCACTAAAATCTCGGTATACATAGCAATTGTGTAGCCTAGCCTTCTAAACTCCTCTGACACAAGGTGTTTACCGTCATTACATGGATACGTTAGACCGTTTCTACCTTAAATTATATAAATCCCTGTACCACGAGGGCTTTTAAAAACACACAATTCATACTAATAACACCCAGACTCAGAATCATCATCATACAAATTCATGTCTCGAGCGGGAATCGTAACCGAATCACGTTGGTGCCGACGTGGTAGTGAGGCGACTACCGTACTGCTCCACACGTGCAATCAATTTATTTTATGACTGTTAAAGTAATACTATTTGGTCAATAGCATGACATTTATAATCTAAACTGCATTGCCCCAAATCTAGATTATCGAGTTAGTTCGGTTCCTAGTCGCCTCCGCTTCAGATGTCAGGACTATAATTGTATCATTTTCGTGCATGTCATCTAAATCGAACTGAAAACCTTACAATTTACAACACTAGAACTATTTTTTAGCTTATACAGGAATACTTTTTATCGCTCTCCTTTTTTCGAGAACACCATATAGAATAATACAATAAAATAAAAAAATACATAAAATTTGACGATACAATTGTACAAATCTGATCCCAAACTAAGCAGAGCTTAAGATATGTTACATATTCTACTTTTCTTTTGTAAATACATACTTACTAGATGATTACACCCAGACTCATGACAAACAGACATGTTCATGCACACAAATATCTGTCCTGGGTGGGAATCGAACCCACGACCTGCGGCGTGAAAGGCAAGCATTAACCAACCACACCAACCGGTATCCCTACAAGATGGACACGACGGTGGATACGGCTAGCTAAAACTGCCAATTGTGGAAAGATATTGCGATCAGGTTGCAGATTGTTGTTTAGAATCAGGATCGTAGGCATAGGTCCAAGATTCGTGAGCACTGATCATGTCGTAGACGTGATTTGACTCTCCTCGGTTGAACCTTTGCAGAGTTTTCTTATACGATGTGACGCGGGCCGCCTTGTGTTCGTCGAAAAGCAGATGCAGTATACAACGGCAAACTAGCTTTCTCACACCAAGCGCTTCATGCAAGATCTTCTGAATGGTTGTCCCTGAGATGTCTAATAGAGCCTCTATCTCTCGATACGTAACATGACGATCTTCGAGAATTAGATGCTCACAGCAATGATGATATCTTCAGTGAAGGTGAAATTTGGGCGTTCTTCGCGAGTTTTGTCACTAACACTAATCTGTCCACGCTGGAATTCTAAATATCAGCATTCGACAGTCCGCAGATATGGGGCTTTACCACTGAACCCAGATGTAAACTCTTCAAAACACTGAAACCGTGTCAGACCTCTTCTAAAGTTGTAGAAAATTATTACACGGACATTTTCCTTAGAAAGATTCATTTTCGTACGTAACCTGACAGATTCCAATCAACGCTGTGACTAAACAATAGCATTAATCCTACCACTTTCAACTGTTTTGACATTCAACATTTAAACACATTCGAATATAGAACAGTTTCAAATTCAAAATTGCCGGGAAATATTGAAACGACAGAACTTAAAAGGCATGCCTAGTATAGCTGTGGACGTTTTTCAGCTTAATGTTTGGTTATATTTGTCTTCTTATTCAATAGATATGCATGAAACTTATACATCTTATCAAATAGTATAGCGATAAAATAAAATATGGCTGTAGTGTAAAAATGGTAAAAGCCCAGAAAGCAATTGCCTCTTCGATTATCTGAATTGATCCGGAATATCCCCAACTTACCATACCGTATAGTCATAATAAATATGGTAATAAAATGTAAAGCAATAATAAAGTGTCAACATATTTATTGTGACGAGGATCATCCAAGAATCATTTTATATAACATGTAACATAATATTACGTATAACTTTGTTTTCTATATTTTGACCCAACTGACAGAGAATTTGGTCTGAAAATGTTGTTCCTTAGAAACTCTGTACTAAGGAATAAACCCTATATTTATGGAGAACTTTGACTCTGTGAGCACAGCTAAACGCTCTCACCTGTCCTTAAGTGATCGGCGAGGTTAAGCAACTATGCTCGCGGTCAGTCCATAGATGAGTGACCGTCACAGTGGTTTAATTTCTGAGCGTCTTCGTGCTTCGGAGGGCTGTCGTTAAGCTGTCGGTAACGATTTTACTCATTAGGCTACAGTCGTTAAGTCATGTCAGAAGCCTACTGGGCGGTTTGAACGACTCCTACACTAGGGTAACCACTACTCATACGTTAAGTAAGTAAGTACAGAGAACTTTAAAATATGCTTTTCATATTATATTATATACATAAAGCTATATGGTTACGTGACAGAAGCAAATCCTACTAAACATATTTATATTTTTTCTTTGGAATCCCAAACGAGTCGGGCGACTTTCAGACAACTTTTATATTAACTCAGTGAACCATCGTATAAAGTTTGATAGCGATCGGATCATCTGACTTTAGTTTTTTGGGTTTTCAGTAATTTCATTCCGTACGTACGTTCCATACAAATTTGGATTTGTGTCTCTCGACAACGCAAGCCTGAATTTTTATGAAATTTAGAATTAAGATAGTTTATACCCTAATTTGACGATAGCGCAAGAGCGGCATTTGTGCAGATCTATGGGGAGTCCTTTGTTCATCAGTGGGTGTCTGTCGGCTGATAATATGATGATGATACCTTAATTTCACACATAGGCTATGTATGGTTTTTATGGATTGCATTTTTTTTTAAATTAGATTAAACAACCCATCCTGATGATCCTGTAATATTAGTTAACAATCAGATAAATATAATTTATTTTGGATATTTCGTTTTTCCTTCACGTGGCAAGGCAATGTTAAGTAGATTGGGTGTTTGTTACTCAATCGATCTAAAACCTCTAAACGGATTTAGATAAAATTAGACACCTATTAAGTTTAATGCTCATGAGTATCACAAAAACTACTTATTGATATTGCGATTCATGTAAATACATCATCAAGTACTAGGTGATTTACTGAATTAAATGCATCGTTCAGAGTTGTACCGCCGCGGCACTGCTTAGAAGCCTTTTGATATGGCTTAGCTACTTCTGTGTAATGACTACAACCGGGACATCAAGGAAGGCGTCTTGAAGGTTGCCATTTCATACCGGATCAGAAATTTCATCGATATCTACCTCCGTGCTATCGATGAATTTTGTCCTCCAAATGCTTTAAAATCGATTCATGTTGCGTGCAATGAGTACCTATATCGTGGGAGATTCGCAATTATAATCTTCTCGCCGTTTTTCAATTGCGTACCAAATTCGCAAGCATCGCAGAATTTGCAAAGTAAATGTTTTTAATCTTTTTAATCGCAATTAAGTTGAGTGAGGAATTTCGAAGACTATTCTGAATATCAAATTGCTACCATTACTTAACGGTGAGACAAACCAAAATGATAGATAGACGGTCAAAATTATACTATGAGGGACGTCATACTATTTTCGTACAGAACCCTAGAAAACCAGACACAAAATCAAAAGATTTACGCTTCAGCGTAGAAATCCTCTTTGAATTCATTTGAATGTAAATAATATTAGAGCCAATATTAAAACAAAATATGGCAGTAGATCTAGGCAATTCCTTTACAAATTCAATACCTACATTTTGGCTGACTAAAGTCACCCATGATACAGATTAATTTCTCCAATGCAGGGGTTGTCTTTAAAAATGGAAATTTATTAAACGTTAATATACTTTTACCTTTGTTGTGTGGTGATGCCATAGAATATCATCACCCCATCTCATCACGTGGGAGGCGTAGAAATCGTCGGAGGGAATGAATACCTACCAGAAAACGGGCAGCAGTGTTTTTCTGTGGACTATGACCATCAAACTTCGATCGCCAACCCATCTGTTAAGCGTGGCGATAATGGCATATCCCCCCATTCTTAGGGGAGGCTTTTGTCCAGCAGTGGACGTACTTTCGCTGACATAATAGTACTTTTACCTGAAACCCATCATAAGTCCAGGATGCCCACTTCATAGTGCACAGTTGTACGTCGAAGGGGAACTGCTCAACGTTGATGTCACAGACCGAGACGTAAATCCCGTGACTCAGCCAAGTGACCTCACCCGTGTTCTTCACTATCACGTTGGTGTTGATCACCGCTGACCGGTAGTTGGGGTCTGCACTGGAAAATAACATATGATCACTAGCTTATCCCCCGTATAAAGAGATATACCTACCTAGTCGTACTAGTGATAGCGTATTTAACCAATAAGGTGGCCAAGGCAGACTTGAAAACTTGTATCGGAATTTTGATGGTTTGATAAATTCTCAATAAAAAAGCCTGAAGTCAGAAAGTAAATAATAATATCCTAGGACATTATTTACACACGGCCATCTGATCCCAAACTAAGCAGAGCTCGTACTATGGAAACCAGATAACTGATATACTACTTTTCTTTTGAAAATACAAACTTATTTAGATAATTACACCAAGACTCAGGACAATTTCATGAACACAAATATCTGTCCTAGGCAGGAATCGAACCCACGACTTGCGGCGTGAAAAGCGAATCTACCACACAAACCTCTCTCCAATTTATTGGCTTACGAGTTCCATCAAAGTAAACTTACAGCTGTGCTGGCAGACATCTTTGTGCCCTTGTAATACGAGTATGGCGTTACGAGCAAGAAGCATCAAAGTCAGAGTCAAAAATTATTTATTCCGTAAAAATATTATGTTTATGTGGAATCATAACAATGTTTTTATATTCATGTTTAAAAAGCGCGTTAGGCTTCAAACCTTTTTTTTTTTTTGTAAAGGCAGGGGGAATGCCTTCGCATGGCACCCGCAAAAAGTGTCTGCGGGTGGGTATGTCGGACTTGCACCGACTAAACCTACCTGCCGTGGACTTCTCTTGGCGCCTGATGGGGGAGTCCCGGGAACGCGGGTATGCTGCTCCGGTACCCCCCTTTTGCGCCAACTGAAGTATATGTACAATTGTACATAGGTATAGGTACTCAGACTGCGCGGCAATTTCGACCCTGAATCCTAATAAGCATCACAGTTCGAAGAGCTTTTAAAGTCAGGTAGAAACTTCAGCCCGCGATAATATGGTGTGCATTATAAATCGGCATCACATATACCAAAGGACATTTCTTTATTATAGTATAAATATAGTTTATCGGTTATTAAATGGAGGAATATATTCGCATGTTTACATATACATTGAAAATCATATCCCATCCTTTAGAAGTCAGGTGATAACGAAAGTAACAGTTCTTTAATCACTAATACCCTAAGTGACCTAAGAATCAAAATGGCTTGAGGTTATAATATATAATACAAATGTTAGCTCTATAGATCCATACACCACCTCCTGAATAAGTTTATTAAATCGTCCTGCTTTTATACCTACCTCATTAGCTACATTGCTTCATTTAAAAACCCTTGTTTGAAATCGGGGAAATAATATTCCCCACTCTAAACAATACAAATTAATCATTTATGGAGAAACCGGGTATAATTTGAATGTAAATAACAAACGGACAATGTCATCAATCAGTTTGAGATTCATAATATTGTTACATAAAATGTATGTTGAAAAATTTTACTTAAATTTTCATAAGCGGTTGAATGTTATATATGATTATAAAGCCGTCAATCATTTCTTTACTACGCATTATCACGCTGTAATATGAATCTGAACCTCATTTTAGTATATAGTCACATTTATTTAAAACCTCGTCTATGAGTTTCGCAGGTCTAAGGGTAAAGCATCCAACCGCAGATATTTAGGTCACCGATCGGGGCACGCAGTGTTATTATTTTTAATAAGATTATTCCTTTATCAGTAGCAGCCTTATGATGCAGCCCGAGTTAGGAAGTTGGTCATGTTGCACCATCGTATTCGAAAAGTTCGTAAGATGGCGGACTGATCCTTATTCTGAACCTAATCTATTTCAGACTGGTCATGGAGCCCAATCAAATGTAATAGAATACCTAGTCTTAGCACAAGATCCCTCCAGCTATTCAATATTTGTAATTACGTCAGTGGAAGTCATACGAGCTCCAGAAAGGATAAGGGCTAACAAAATTTAAGTAAATAAACCGTGAAGCGCCTAAAATCCCAATATATAAAGTTTGACAAACTACCAGTTAACTTTTACGTAAAAGTTAAGAAAAATTCGCTCCGAGTTCGACCTCGTTAACGCTTCATAATTAGTCATAAGTTAAAGTTTTTATTACATCCGTCCATATTTCATCGGAGCGATGCCAATTTGCTTATGCAAATAAATTTTATGCATTTTGTGGAAAACAAAACGCGAACTAAAATAAGCATGATTGATGTTGTTGATTATAATTTCGTAAAACAACGTCGTGGATTTTAATTAAAACGTTATCAATACTTGGTAAATTAATACCGCAGTTAGTAGACTTGTTTTAATACCCGGAAAGGGTCGATAGGGAATGCCCCTAGGCTGAACAAACCACGCTTTCACAGATCGTAATTTTTAGGTAGATGAAACTCTTTTGTTCATCCGACTAATAAATTCTGAGAGACAGGATGTGAAATGCTGGGTTATGTTTAGAAATCACTTTAAAAACTAGATTTGCAAAGCATTCTGCTGCCTGCAAATATTGAGCTGAGTGTAGGTCAGCAAATGATGATTATATTGATTTTAATGGGACATTTGTTTATTTGAGTGATTATTCCTCCGTAGCGTGTCCGATATTTATGAATTCAGATATACATATGCACTCACATGTATGGTCACTAAGAAGATTGGTTCAGCCGTTCAGGAAGATTACAATCAGGAATGAATTACATACATGAGTCGCCTAAGAAAGAGCTTCGTTTACACTCAGCTCAATAATACAAATTAAAACTTTGTTTCAAAACAACTAGTTTCATCTCAATTTATAAATATGCACAATGTACTTATTATGGATATCCTGCTTCTCCATCTATCCATAAATAGTATCCATCTTCTAAGTTGGTGACTCAAAATCTTGATAATGAAAATAAGAGAAAGTTCATAAACAAGCATCGTTTTGTTGGTGTGTTGCTAAACGCCAATCGCCTAATATTTCAAATAAGATTATTATCAATATCAGTAATATTCTGAAATTTAAACTGCATAAAAATATTTGATCCGCTGGTGCATTTTGTATAGGCAGTTAAACATTAATTTTCGTATTTCACAAACTCGTTCTGTCTTTTGTAGCGATGCTTTAAGTAAGTACATCCATACTAAGGGTGTACTTATTTAAAGCATCGCATTTACATAGTATATGCAGCATTATTTCATTTCTTCCCCACAGGTCCTAGAGATCGGACTATTCGACAGGCCCAGTTTGTGTAGGTCATAGTTGGTGCCGTAGAGGCCCGTAAATACTGCTACTATCCAAACTCATTTAGTGTAATTTGTTTGGTTTCACGTTTTTAATTTCCTTATCTATAGAAGACTTAAAAATAATATATCACCCTATCAAATGTAAAACTACCTGTTTCGTGTCCAATTAATATAACATTAAATCTATCACAATGTGGCAACACGGTCCGAAACAAAAGGTGTTTCAGCTGGTTTTCTTGACGTGTAATAAATTTCACTGACAGTTCAATTTCAGTAAATTGTGTTCCTCAAAGCCGCGTTATTTGGCAAGAAACTGAACCCCAATGTTTTGTTAGTAATGGCTCATTTACATTATGCATGTACATTATACACCCGCCATGCCTTGTACTTTAGACGCAAGCAAAACGACTTGTATAAATGCACCATTATGGGTGAGTTGTTCAATACAATTACGTATTCTAATGCAATGCAAATGTTGCTATAAATTGCTCATCATTTACTTTCCAGGATGGAATTTTGATAATTGTGAATTTTCTGTACAGTCTACGTTTATGATTTTAACTGCACAGTATATTTCAAGTAATTTCTATGCGACGATAGGTAAGTTATAAGATATAGCTTATAGATAAGCGTCACTTATAAATATAGTTATATGGCGTTTTAGTACTAATACTCTAAGAAGGACTTTCTGATTTTAATGTAAGTTGCTATTTAACAGTACTTTACCAACATTTTGAAATTGTAAGAAGTGCAAAAAGAACAATTTTGCCCTAAATGATACTCCATCTTTTGTTTCATTCCTTAATATAATATACAGATGTTGTGGTATTGTAGTAACAATTATGGATCCTGTCGGCACAGTTTAGTTTAGAAGAAGAGAGGAAGAGAGTTCTAATTTTTGAGTTACTTTATCATGTCAGCCAAAGTACGTCCACAGCTGGACAAAAGCCTGCCCAAGGAATGGGGGATATGCCATAATCGGCACGTTTGGCATACGGGTTGGCGATCACAGTTCGATGGTCATAGTTCACAGAAAAATGCTGCTGCCCGTTCTCTGGTAGGTATTCCCTCGTACGATTTGTAAGCCCCCCGACGGGATGAGATGGGGTGATGACATTCTATACCGTCACACAGCAGAGTTACTTAATAGTTAACAATTCTTATTTTAATTTAAAATTAGCTATAAATCAACCGACACGTCTAATAAGTCAAACATGTATTGACAACTTTGCACATAACTATGAAAGGTCGTGCAAAGCTGAAGTTATAGAGTTTGCGCTATCTGATCACACAGCTCAGTTATTAGCATGCCCCGTAAAAAACACATGTAAAATTAAATATTGGCGTATGAAAAAACGAGACTACTCAAAAGAGAATATACTAAAATTTGAAAATTGCCTAAAAAACTTATCTTTTGGAGAAATTTATGAAGAAAATGATGCAAATAAAGCCTACAATTTATTTATAGATCAATTTAAGCTATTTTATGACTTATGTTTTCCTATTCGCATTATTACCATAAATGTAAACAAAAGACCACCATGGATATCACGTGGTATACAATTATGCAGTAAAAGAAAACGTCACCTTTTATGGACCTACCGCTATAAACGAACAAAAAACAATCGTGTTAAATTTAAAAGGTATAATAAATTATTAAAAAAAAATATAACCCTAACGAAACAAGCTCAAAACTGTTATAAAATAAAAACATCTGACAACAAGAATAGGACTGCATGGCAAATAATTAATAAAAATCAATATAATATCCCCAAAAATGAGATACTGAGAATAAAACTTGACCATGTTTATATTACCGATCCCTCAACATTAGAAGACACTTTTAATAACTACTTTATAGACAAAGTTGTACCATTGCAGAGTTACGGAGACAAAGTCACATCTCTAATGAAGTCTAGAAAAGACTCAATGTTTTTGCAGCCATGTACCCCTCAGGATATTTTAAGTATTATAAAAAGTCTCAAAAATACGAAAAGAGTAGGTCATGATGAGATAACGACAAGCATAATCAAATCAATAAGTCCTCTAATATGCCATCATCTAAGTCATATCCTAAATTTGTGTATAAGTAAAGGTGTTTACCCTGATCGCTTAAAAGTCACTATTGTTAAGCCCTTACATAAAAAAGAAAATAAGGATCTAATTAGCAACTACAGACCTATTGCACTAATATCAATAATTTCTAAAATCTTTGAAAAATACATTTGCATTGAAATTTACCAATACTTTGAGAAACACTTATTATTCTGCCCACAACAAAAAGGCTTTCGACGTAACATGACTATTAACATGGCTTTATATGACTTTATAGTAAAACATAATGACTAATATTGACAAGCGAACTCCTGTATGCGCTGTATATTGTGACATGACCCAGGCATTTGATTATGTAGATTTTAATATTCTAAAAAAAAAACTAGAGTGCTACGGCATAAGGGGTAATATCTTAAATCTACTGAACTCTTACCTCTCAAACAGAACACAAGTAACTGTAATTTCTAAATTTAACAATAGGACAAATACACAACAACTATACACATCTAGTGAACGTCAAGTTAAATTCGGCGTCCCTCAAGGTAGTGTAATTGGACCTCTTCTATTCATTATTTACATAAATGACTTCCCTTATTCGACTAATCAACCAATGACTCTTTTTGCGGACGACAGTACATTAATAATGACATGTAAAAATCCTGAATTGTATGAAAATGACATTAATAATACCCTGACATCTCTAATCACGTGGCTGAATACTAATAACTTAAAAATTTATCTCAATAAAACAAATATAATGCATTTCAGCCAGCGCATTGACACCCCATCAGAAATGTATATAAATTACAATGATATAGCAATAAAGGAAGTGTACAATACTAAGTTCCTTGGGCTAATTATCGATAAAAAGTTGAACTGGAAAGAGCACATTAACAATCTCAGTAACAGGCTAAGTAAATCTTCCTATGCTCTATTTAAACTAGCCTCAACAGTAAATAAAGATACTTTACTTACTGCATATCACGGTTTAGTAGCATCCATGTTAAGGTATGGAATAATTTTCTGGGGCAACTCAACCGACAAAAGTTTAATTTTCCGCCTCCAAAAAAGATGCATACGCGCAATGTTCGGACTGAAAGTCACAGATAGCTGTCAAACGTATTTTCGCGATTTTGGCATTCTAACTCTACCATCATTGTATATCTTAGAAGTGTGTCTCTTTGTGAAAAGTAATTTGAAATTATTTCCTAAACTATCGGATACTGTTCAACGTAATAGGCGAGATAATGAACGACTACGTATGCACAGCGCCAAAACTACTCATATGGCCAATAGTGTGATCTGTATGGCACCTAAAATTTATAATAAGCTACCTCAACAATACAAATCATTAAATCTTAATTTGTTCAGGATTAAAGTTAAAGAAATGTTAATAAAAAAGTGCTATTACAATCTAAATGACTACATAAATGACAAATTGTAAATTCATATCTTTTCATTTACTATTTATTCACCAGTAATAATTATTATTCAGTAAACAATTTTTAAATTCTATTATCATTTGACATTGCAATCTGACATTTTTTACTTTGACATTTCTATAACGGACCTTTGTTTTTATACCTAATTTAATTAATTCAATTGCACATTCAATTTGCAAGTCGATTATGGCAAGACATGTTGAAACAATTTAATCTGCATAACTGTTTTAGGATGTATTTCCTGTAAACCACACATGTTTTACGCAAATAAATATATCTTTATCTTTATCTTTGGTAGAGGTGCATTATATAAGTAAATGCAATCTATATAAAATCTTCATTCTGTCTTTATCGACCGGTCAGTAGTTACCCTAGTATCAGAGTTGTTAAAGCCGCCCAGTAGGCTTCTGACCACTTATGGTTCGGTGAGTGCCACTGGTTGAGAGCGACGCTGGAGTTTTAACGCACACCAACCCGTGACACGACTGCGTGAAGTCGGCTTTGCAGCGATTTGTTTCTGTCACAAAATTTTGTAGCACTACATATTGACTTTCTATGACACTATTGTAATTAAATGGTTGAAAATGCTACCAAGTATCCGGATAAACATTTGTGACCGTGGATGTGTATTTTTGCTACAATGTGTACATATGTATGTCTAATCTCAAACTAGCTTTAACTCCAGAGAATAACAATCTTCTAAATATTTCAATATTTGCTGTCTATATTTTTTCTAGGAAATAAGTAAACGAAATATTTCTTACTTTGGTATGTAATTCCTTTAAGCGATAGATTAATAATGTAATTTGACTAATGACGTTTAATGTCTTGATTTATTGACTCAAAATTGAATGTATATAGCGATAAACTAGTCTAAATAACGACCAATTTTGACTATATGATACATATATTTAATTCGACAAAGGCAACCGGCCTAAACTAACATACATAGTTATAGTCGCGTAATCTCACGCAATAACAATGTCAGGACTAAAAGCTGTTGTATGTCGTTGTAAGTTACAAAAACACATGCAAACTAAGATAATACTAGATAGATAAGATATCTCTCATAAGATAGTGGCGGTTGGTTAAGAAACATTCAATTTATTCAATAAATTCAACTCGACTGGCCTATTGGTCTATTGGTTAACCATGACTGTTAAGTCTGAGGTCATGGGTTTGATCCCCAACCAGGATAAATGTTTCTGTGATAAGTACAAAATATGGAGCGTTATTAGTTCTGTGTCTTGAGTGTAATTTTTGTATAATATGTATGTATTTAGAAATATATCCGTATGTTTATCAGTTGTCTGGTTCCAATAGTACTGGCTCTGCCAAGTTTGGGATCAGATGATAATGTGTTATTTATCCCAAGGTATTCATATATCATATAATTTATTTATTCTATCATCAATATTTTAATTAAATTAGGTATAGAATTGACTGTAACCTGTAAGTATCGATGTAACGTCTGAATCACTTTACTTTTAGCTTTTGAATAAGTTCGGGCAATTAATGAGATTAAGGATTACGATGGATAGGGGTCTTATATTCTCAAACCCTAACCAAGATCTAGCCCAACAAATAGCGGACTCTGTAAGCAAATCACGGGAGTTTAGTCACAAATAACATACAATGTTGTGTGATTTGTTTTTACATCTGTTGAATACATTTTTTGGCGTAATGCCAACAAAAGATGTATCATAGACGATGCAGACATATGTATGTACAGACGCCAGCACATCAAGCTACCCCAATCTGTCAAATTTCCCCAATTGAAAGTGAACCTTATGCTTATGTAATAAAGTAGAAAATCTATAAAAGAAATTTGACGGATTGGGGTAGCTGGATGTGCTGGCATCTATCCATGCAGACACATCAGCAGCACCATTATTCTCTTACTCTTATAACCCATGGGAGATTCGGGCTAGGGGATTCTTCATATTCGTGTTGCTTTACGTTCTCCATGAATCACAATGGTATACTTGCTAACTCTGTATTAGTATGGAGGCGCTCACAGCTAGATGCTCTCATCAGCCCGTAATTGATTGGCGAGGTCAAGCAACTAGGCTGGCGGTCAGTCCATAGATGGGTGACCGAGAAAATGGTTTAATTTCTGAGCGTCTTCGTGCTTCGTCGGTCCCGGTTGTAGCCATTAGGTAACAATCGTTAAGCCATGTCATAGGCCTACTGGGCGGCTTGAACAACGCTGACACTAGGGTAACCATTGCACACACGATATGTAAGTAAGTAGTACGGAGATTGCTCTGTTTTTTTTTTAATCTCTTCTATTAAATTTTGTCAAATTTTGTATTTAAAATTATTAGCCGCACAATTGACCCCACGACCGCAACATCCTGTAATATAGTTTGACCGCAACATGCATTTGAAAACGTAACTGTCAGACTAACGGAGCATATAATTTTATTATAAACTAGCTTTTGCCCGCGACTTCGTTCGCGTGGAATATTGTCTTCCGGCAGATTTTTGGTTTTACCCACATAGTTCCCGATCTCACGGGATCTCTTCAAAAATGAAATGTGGAAGATATTCTAGGGAACTCTTCAAAAATCAACATAATGAGCTCTGCATTTGTTTTGAAGATATGTATACTCACTTAGGGCATTAAAGCCGTTATTGCCGATCGAAAAAGGCGAAAATGTTATATTTCCCTTATTTTCAAAATATTATTTTGATTTGCCATTTCAGAAAAAAATACTGTTTCTCCCTTGACAAATTTTCTATTATTTTAGGCTTTAAAGATTATTAAAGTTTCTTACACCAAGACATTTCTGTATACCACGTTTTTAGTTTTGCCATCCTTTGCAAAAATATATAGGTCTTGTGGTTTTGACACTCTTGAGCACGCAACGTAGAGTTGTCCATGGGAGAAACAGGCTTTATCAAGATGTACCCCCGCAACTTTAAGCGTTTGCCCTTGGGCTTTATTTATGGTCATTGCAAACGCAGTTTTTAGCAGAAACTGAACTCTTTTGAATTGGAATGGCAAATCAGTTGGAATGATGGGAATGCGGGGAATAATTACAGTTTCACCTTTTGCCATTCCAGTCATAATAACGGCTTTAATGACATTCCGTCCTAAATAGGTTACTTGTAACCGTGTGCCGTTACATAGCCTTGGTGGATCTAGGTTTCTCATAAGCACTCTGGAACTCCAACTTTCAGCCTCAACTTGTGAGAAGGCACTCCTGATAACTCTAAGGAGTTGAGAAACTCTGTTGGGTAAGATGTCACTTGCTCGGTATCCACGACGTTATCTACTGATAGATACTCGATGACATCTCCCTCTACGTCAGACATAATTTGTTCATTTATCCGGCCTACTATTTCATTTGTTGGCGCCATTATCGCCCTTTCGCATAACCATTCCCGATTTTCGATATAAGCGCGTAAATCCGGATAGACACTATTTTTTAAATTGTATGTGCTATCCACAATTTGGCATCATTCGCTCCTCAGCGTGATCATACTCTCGGAGTCGGTAGGCATACGATCCTCGCCGATCTTCAGAAGAGCAGCAGCATACTGCCCGGCTTGACAATCATTATGGAGTAATACTCGCATATTCGTCGACAGTGAAACCTTTTGCACATGTGTCCATAGCACATTTTACTATTTATTTACTTTTTTCCGGTGAATTAAAACAATAACATGAACCGAACTCGTGTAACGATCGACACCATTGCGCGATCACCAACTCGACAAATAGTACTAATAGAATTATCTATACTCCGTTAGAGCATTTTCTTTGTACTAAAAGTTGTATTATATTATATTTTCATACCTTTTCACTATTTATTTACATTTTTCCGATGAATTTTCAGTACTGAATTGATGCCGACTCTTGACCAATAGATGGCGCTGTATGTACGGAATAAATTTTATTTTTTATTTTATTTTTGTAATAAAAACTATCCTATGTCCTTTCTCAAGTTCCAAACTATGTCTGTAGCAAATTTCACACAAATCGGTTCAGTAGTTTAGGCGTGAAGCAAAGACAGACAGACAGACAGAGTTACTTTCGCATTTATAATATTAGTTTGGATCATTACCTGACTTCAAAAATGGAAGCAGGACACATTACTTTTGGAAGTTTATTTTTTTAGTAAAAACTGATTAGAAATATAACAACGTCGTCAAAACCAAATAAAATGATTTCAGCCTTACACAACATTATGATATTTGTAGTAGTTGTTAAGGTATTATTGTTGGCACCTACTTAAGAAGTAGGTGCCAACAATAATACCTGTAGGTACCGTGTAGCTCACATAAATAAATAGGACTCGTTGCAAGCTTTTTCTTAAATAACACTGCACTACTAAGTTCAAGCGTGCACATAAATTATTTAAACCTTGTGTAAATCTACTTACTTGTTGTAAAGTATGATATCGGGTCTCCAGACCCTCTCATACGGTATTCTGATGACGCCGATGCCGTCGAAATCACTAGTATTCCATCTTAGGTGATAATCCGTCCAAATCTGCGTAATCCAGCAATTTGTCGTCAGTAACTGATCTTTCTCCTCCTACAACAAAATGGAGATTAATTACTAATGAGAATTAATTATGTTAATTCTAAATCTCACAGATATTTAATACTCTTTGATCATGTAACATCACTTCTAAGTTTTATTGGGAACTCAATACATCACTTAAATTGGAAACTGCTCTCTTTATAGAAAAATAAAAGCTTTAACGGCATAAAAACAAGTACCGTGCGACAAAAAGGCTATTCTTTTGTTTAAAAGTTTCGGAACTTTTAAAAGCAATCCAAGTTAGAACAGAATGACTGCAGAAACAGGATTAAATGATCAGTTCTTTGAGAAAACGTGTAAAATATTAAGGCATTTTCTTCAAGCGATTTAAGGGGATAAATGACTAATGCCTGACATAAATTATCCAAGTCGGACATTGTGGCTTTCTTCGGCACAAAGTAGGTTTATATTCTATTTTTAACTTTTGCATAATTTTATGACTTTATTTACCTACTGTTATTTACGAGCGTTGCATATTTATTTGTAAGTTCTTTATTATTTTAAGTGTATTTTATCTGTAAATTGAAGTGGGTGATTGAGGTGGATGATTTTCCCCCAAAAAAGGATGAATTGATTTAGATGGATGATAATGATGAGGATGATGATATCACATGGCTTCAGGTGTTCTTATCAAAACAAGATCACGAGCTCTTTGAATTGGGTAATGACAACTTCTACTTCAGATCCTTTGATTATTAATACAGTCGTTTCCTAACAAACTGTCCTATCATATTTTGATATTTGACATTTTGGCCGAGGTAAACTAGTAAAGTGGTGTAGGTCGACATAAATATTTAAAAGTACGTTACAAAATATTCAATTTGTATGAAGTCAGAAGAAATATCAAAGGGTAGATTGGGATTGGGATTAATATGCAGTCCAGATAAGTAGAAAAGAAAAATAATAATATTGCAAATAATATTTACTTAAGTAGAAAATCAAATTCGGGTAATTTCAAGAAAGCGCACAAATACAAGGATAATAAATAGATAAAATATTATATACAACATTTTAAGAAACCGACAGAGCCCGTACAATTGCCATAATGAAGGGGCATTGTGCAGGGCACATAGTTCGTAGAACCGACGCGCCGGCCACTGGGGCTGAAGGGTCCTTCAGTCGCAACCACGAACTTGAACACCCAACGCTGTAGAGACCGTGTCTTCCACCTTGACACCATGAGCATAAATGCCGTAGACAGACAGACAAAAAGATGCAAAGCCTTGAGTAAATACCTTAACAAATCTCAAATCTAAAACAAAATAATCGAAACTTAGCTTACTTTCTAGTTATTTAGTAAATGAAAGCCAAATTTAAATCGGTTCAATTTGGTAGGAGGAAATTTAAAAATACACAAACTTGATTTAATGGCTATATTATTATTGTTTCCATTTCACACTTTGGGAACGAGATAGTCTCGGCAGTAGCATTTCCTCTTAAACTGCTGTTTTTGTACCTGCAGCGAAATACCCAAAAGCGCTGAGTTAACGACTTAGTAACTCTGATTTAATTTCTCCCTTTCGCATTGACGGTCCCTTTTCATTTACTAAAGGAACCGACAAGTTTGGAATGTACATCTTGCTCATTTTACAGTATCCCCATGTGATATCAGATTTATTCCTAATAAGGTCGACGACGTTGACGTCAGAACCAAAAAGGCACACTAAACATAGTCAGCGAATTACTATTTATAGCAACTTAAGTAAATGTGAAGACTACAAGGTAATAAGTTAATATATTAATTTCATATTTTAATCCGACTTTTTTTTAAATACAACGGCCGCGCTAGGTATTCTAATCCCTGCGTCGCGGGGTACTTTACAAACATATAATAGACGGACACAAATTACATCCAGACTCAGAAGAACTATTTATGGGTCTCACAAATAGTTGTCCAGCGTTGGACTCGATCCGGCGACACGTAACGGCGAGGCAATTACTGTCTTAGCCACTGCACCACACGTGCAGTCAAATTCTGGTTTATTTATTTGAAAATTTTCAATGTCCAAAGTTAATCTCGTGAAAGCTTTAAAAAAACGATTATTACAGGATCCACGAAATACTGTTTTAGAAGTGGAAAGTTCCTTAGGCGTGTTAGGCACTTTTTTGTTGATCAAGCATCATGGAATTCGCATCATCATTTCGTCACGCTTCCCATGAGCTATTTGTATGTATACTGTGTCTATATCTCTCTCGCCGTTTAGTTGGTCTATATGACTTGACTTGAATTGCACGGCGCTTAGGACATTTTTACCGGCAATCCACGCGACGAACGCTGCGGGGCCGTTATAACGGTGCAATTTATTACTGCACCAAGGAAACTAAGCAAGTGATCAAATACGAGTTCACAGTGGTACAGCGAAGCCACGAAACCTGTTGTGTTTTAATCAGATGCTCATCTGAGGGCGTAAATACAATATTATTTTGCTTCGTGAATATCTAAATATGGATTCACAGAATATTACACAACGAAAACACAATAATAAATATTTGAGTGAATCTCTTAACTCATCTTTTATCTCAACCACGTCGGACAACTCAGGCAAAAGCCTGCCGGATCTAACCTCAAGACTCCTATTTAACGAGGATACTCAAAACCTCAAAGAACAAATATTAAGATTAAAAGAACAACTAGAAATAGCACATGTAAAAATAGAAAATCTGCTTATTGAAAATGATAGACTCCAACAACAATCTTTGGAAAAAGAAAAATCGAATATGGAACAAACATGCTCGAGTCCCTTATGTACGACTTCAAAGCAAGGCATCTCCCCGCCTGCATCAAGGCTGTTAAAAATCGCAATGCAAAAAGATAAAATATTATCTAATAAGATCGAAGACATTGAACTAAAGTACAATAATCACATAATAGATGGAGCTAGTAGTATCGATCGAACTGATAGTCTAACAGAGACAAATCGAACAACACATACAAATCAATCTCACATAAAAATGCAAGTTGGAGGACAACAACAAAGAAAAACCATTTTGTTTAACACACAAAAGGCAACGCCGCCCAGAACTTCACCAAGTATATTCATATTCGGTGATCAACAAGCTCGCGGTCTAAATAAAAATATTATGAAAAACAGATCCAACAAATGGAATGATCAGTACAAGGTCACATCGATTATAAAACCATACGCCACAAGTACACAGATTTTGGAAAGCTGCAATGAAAACTTTATAAATACATTAGTTCCAAAAGATATCATATTCATAACACTTGGATCCAACGATAAGCACCCTTATAGCTTAATATCGGAATTATGCAATGTACTGTTTAAACTTCGCGAACATATAGTATTTGTAACAAACATAAGATACAACCCTTATATAAATGAGAATATGATTAATGATAGAATTGAACTAATAACTCAAAACTATAAAAATTGTAAATATTTGAAAATACGCAACATGGCTTCAAAGAACTCTAGCTTTAATTAGAAAAATGACCATATAAACTACCTTTCAAATGTATGTTTTAAATTGAACACTGAGATAGATTACAAACGCTACCAAGAGGAAATTATGTCCCAAATTAAAAACAAGGCCACTAAACACCACTATTCACTTCCACAAAATATGAATAATACAGAATTACAAATAAAAACTACTCAAACTAAAATAACATCATTTTTTACGAAAAAAGCTCAAATTACAACACCTCCCAGTACTAAATGTTTTCGTAAATCAGATTAAACCTGAAAAACTCACCCTTATTCATCAAAATATTGCGGGAATACTTAACAAGCAAGAGCTCATTGAGGTCGCCATAACGCACTTATCGAAAGACCTCGGGAAAATAGATATAATCTGCTTAACAGAAACTTTTATGAAATACGGTTCTGAATCTAACCTCCGTATAGGTAACTACAAACTAGTATCATACTTTTCTCGTCCTAATCAACGTCGAGGTGGCTCTTGCATCCTATTAAGGCATGATCTAGAATGTAAAGAACTGTTAAACCTCCCATTAGCATCTGCCCATAATTTTGAATACTGTGCAATCGAAATAATTCTTTACGGTCTCATAATAGTTTGTATCTATAGGACGCCTACATCAGACATAACTATATTCCTTAATAAATTAGAAATACTTATAGATAAGTTATGTAAAAAGTCAAACAAAAAACTAATATTGTGTGGAGACTGGAACATCGACATACTTAAATCCTGTAAACAATCTAAAGAGCTTTTATCTATTCTTAGCAACAATAATCTAAAAAGTCATATTCAATTACCAACCCGTAAAAAATCATGCATAGATCTTATAGTTAGTAATATTCATGATAGTAAGCCCAATCTTCACTACCTAGCACTCTCAGACCACGAAACCGCCCAATCGTTAACTATTTGTATAGAGATCAAGCACTATACAAAAAGCTCTCCTCGTTACTGGTTTAAAAAAATAAGAGACATAACTAGAGAAAACGTAACAAAATTTAAAAACTGTTTAACCAGTTTATCCTTTTCAGAAGTATACGAATGCCAAGCAACAGACGATGCGTTTAACTGTTTTCATGATATTATTACACTATTTTATAACTTATGTTTTCCCATAAAAAAAATAAAGAATACAAAAAAACACGTTAAAAACCGGAACCTAACTAAAAATATAAAAAAATGCTGTATTAAAAAAAGAATCCTATACCTAAAATATCATCTTTATAAAGACAATAAAAAACGTAACAAAATTATATATGAAAACTACACAAAAGTACTTAAACAATGTATTAATAAAGCGCAACAAATAAATAGTCTCAATTATATAAAAAATGCAAAAAATACCAGTAGAGCTGCGTGGAATATTATAAAAGAAAATAAAAATACCACAGACAACAAAACAGAAATCGATAAAATAGAATTTAATAAAAAATCTTACGACCACCCAGAGCAAATTTGCGAATTATTTAATGAATTTTATATATCACAAAATAACACCCCCGCATTTAATAATCACAAACATCAACAAATACCTATAACTATCATCCCATTTAACTCTAAAACTATTTTTCTTAGACCAATAGATAAAATTCAAACTTTTCAGATTATTCACTCATTAAAAAATACCCATTCGACAGGGTACGACGATTTAAGCACTGTAGTATTGAAAACATGCGCACCATGCATTTTAGCTCCCCTGACATACTTACTTAACTTATCATTCATAGAAGGAAAATTCCCCACCCGACTCAAGACATCAATTGTTAAGCCTTTATTCAAAAAAGGAATCAAAACAGACATGAGTAACTACCGGCCAATAACTTTAATACCCATACTTTCAAAAATATTTGAGAAGGCTATGTACATTAAAATGGAAAACTTTCTAACGACATGTAATATTCTTAAAAAGGAACAATTTGGTTTTAGAAGAGAAAGTTCAACAGCTCTAGCCTGTTTTACATTGGTCAAACACATAACGGAAACCCTTAATGACAAATCCATGATAGCCTGTCTCTTCCTGGACATGAAAAAAGCATTTGATTGCGTCTGCCATCAAACTTTACTTTCTAAGATGTATAAATACGGAATACGTGGAAATGCTCACGAATGGATCAAAAGTTATCTCGAGAACCGTATACAATGTGTGGAAATTACAAAAACTAGACATTTTGAACAAATTAACTATAGATCGACTTACAAAACAAACAAATATGGTACACCACAAGGGAGTATCTTAGCCCCGCTTCTTTTCTTATTGTACATTAACGACCTTCCAGATGCTTTAAATCAAGATTCTATTCTCTTTGCAGATGACACTACACTAATCATAAAAAACAACACAAAAGGCCAATTACAAAAAGACATTAACATTGCTCTCGATAGTACCATAAACTGGCTTAACCACAATAATTTAAAAATTAACATGAATAAGACAAATATAATACAATTTCAGACATACAATTCAAACATTATCCCTTTGGACATAGAATATAATAACACTCGTTTAAGTAGTGTCGATTATTGTGTATTTTTAGGTATCACTATGGACAAATATTGCAACTGGAAACCACATATTGAAAAATTAGTTAATAAAATAGACCGTTTTGTATTTGTACTAAAGAGAATTAGACAAACTGTTAACGTAAATACCGCACTAGTGGCGTACCATGCTTATGTCTCTTCTCTACTTAGATATGGAATAATCGTATGGGGCAACTCAGTAGAAATAGATAAAGTTTTCATAGCACAAAAGAAGTGCATAAGAGCCCTGTGTGGGGCTAGTTTCTTGGAAAGTTGCAAACCTTTATTTAATAAATATAACATTCTTCCATTACCGTGTGTATATATATATGAAATATGCATTTTAGTTAAAAAACATCCGAACTTATTCGAACATTTTGATATCATGTCTAGACATAAAGACAAACTTAAATTACCTAGAATAAGACTAGAGATTTTCAAAAAAAATGCATATTGCATGGCAATAAAAATATATAATAACCTTCCGTTACATATAAAAAAAATGACATTACCTCAATTTAGGAAGAGTTTATTTAATTTCCTCAAAGAGAAATGTTTTTATAGAACTAAAGAATATCTAGAATATAAGTAATAATGTAATTTAATAGATTAATTTATAATTAGATTAAGTTTCTAAACTACATATAATAGGTCTTTACCTATGAAATTGCCGTTTTGTATGAAAAAATTTAAACGAATTTTTTTCATGAATTTTTTTATTTGTATTAATCGAAGTAATCACCCATGCAATCAATGCATCTTTGCCATCGCAGTGGCAGTTTATTGATGCCCTTCTTAAAGAAATCAGCTGGACGGGAGGCAACAAATTCTTCAAAGGCATTTTGTACTGCCTCTCGGGTATTGAATTTTTTTCCCGCCAAGAAGTTATCCAAATTCTGGCAAAAGTAGTAGTCTGTAGGCGCAAGGTCTGGTGAGTAGGGCGGATGACGGAGAGCTTCCAACCCCAGTTCTTGCAACTTGGAGACCGTCTGCTGTGCAGTATGAGGTCGCGCGTTGTCGTGCAGGAGCAGCGGAGACGAGCGATTGACCAATGCTGGTTGGAGATGCGCCAGCTTCTCCATCATTGTGCTCAGTTCTTCACAGTACACATCTGCAGTAATGCTCACCCCGTTTGGTAAGAAGCTGTGATGAATCACACCGGCGCTAGACCACCAAACAGTGACCATCACTTTTCTAGGGGTAAGTTTTCGTTTAGGGCATTGTTTAGGTGCTGAACCAGGATCCAACCAACTTGCTGAGCGCTTGCGGTTATCAAACAGAATCCATTTTTCATCGCAGGTAACAATGCGGTTCAAAATTCCTTCATTTGTGTGTCTGTTGAGCAGTGCAAGGCACGTCTCGACGCGTACTTCGCGCTGGCGATCATTGAGTTCGTGGGGCACCCATTTGTCAAGCTTTTTTACCTTGCCAATTTGACGCAAATGGACCAATATTGTTTTGACGCTAACGTCGAAAGCTGCTGCTAATTCAGCCGTAGATTGTGTATCATCAGCTTCCACAACCGCCTTTAATTCGTCATTGTCGACCAAAGTCTTCGGACGACCGCGAGGTTCATTTTTCAGGTCGAAATTTCCAGAACGGAAGCGAGCAAACCAATAACAGGTGGTGCGTTGGTTTGTAGTGTTAGCTCCGTAAACGTCGTTGATGTTGCGTGCCGCTTGTGCCGCGTTGCTGCCACGACGGTACTCATATTCCATAATTACTCGAATTTTTAACGTATCCATGATGACGAAAAAGATTGAAATGCGATGAAAATGTAACACTAATCAATAAAGAAATGACTACTTTTGGAAAAAAGAATCCATGTTTTTAAAATAAAATTAATTTGAAATTAGAATTCTTAGCCAAACAAAAATTATTTTGATTTGAAATGGCCAGTACTGCAGAACGGCAATTTCATAGGTAAAGACCTAATATGTACTCGTATATTTGCACGACCTCAGGTCAGAATATGTTGGATACCTTTTCATTAAGACCTTATGTACCATATTTGAGCAAATAAAGATTTGATTTGATTTGATTTGATTTGATATAATTGAAATAAACTTCATATAAGTAATTATTACTCAATTATATCTCTATAATGAGTGTGTAAAGGTTGACGGACGGACCAAGTAATCTGTTAATCATTTTACCCAAATATTTATTCGTTATGATTAAATTTATTTTCTAAATTGTGATTCTGATTAAACGTGTATATGAATCATTAACCGTTTATAATTTGAAAACAAAACACTGAATTATGTTGAATGTGGTTATTAAGTAAGTGCCTAATCGAAACAAACTAACAATAACTTCTTTATATAGCATTATGTCGTATGGCATTCTGCTGTGGGGTTCGGCGGCTGACATAGGTACTATTTTTGTATTGCAGAAAAGAGCAGTCAGAGCCATTTACGGTTTAGGCAGTCGCGATTCTTTGCGAAATTTGTTTAAAGAAATAAATATACTTACTGTGCCATCGGAATATATATATCAGAATATAATGTTTGTTAGAAAAAATATTCATAATTATAAAAAGAAAAGTGAACTGCATAATATAAATACTAGGAATAAAAACAAACTAGCCATGCCAGGCTTTAGAGTAAGCAAAACTAATAAATCATTTTTGGGAAATTGTATTAGGTTTTATAACAAGCTTCCTACTCAAATTACTGATCTGCCTGACACAAGTTTTAAAACACATATTAAACGTGTACTTATGGCTAGGGGTTATTACACCACTAAAGAGTACATCGATGACAAAGACGTCTGGCTCTCACTTCCTACCTGCACATTGCTCGCTGGAGATCTTGTAGCCATATAGACATGACTGATCTGCTGTGTTACGTGAACTATCTGTAAATGATTGCTATCATATACTTAATTTAAAATTATTGACTCTGTCTCAAAATGAATAATGTTATTGTTTCGAAGTTTTTATTTTGTATACCTAAATATAATCTAAAATAATAAGCATTCAGACAACCGATCGAGCATATATTGTGTTTGCCTACTAAATAATTACTCTAATTGGACCAAATCCCGTGTTCATGCCCGCTTGAGTATGTTTCGCCGGACCGTCTCAACTGGGTCGTGTTGAAACCGGTAGTAGATGAACCCACTGAGTTTGTTTCGCTGGGTCTTCTCAGTTGGGGCGCATTGGATCCGGTGGTAGCATTAAAGCGCGACCGTCGTTATTAACACAAGGTCCGTCATAATAATAATACCTTTAATATAGACAGAACCATTGACAATATGTAGTAAAAATATTAGACTTAAACTAGATAATTAAACATAATCTCTTGACAATAACTTGATACGAGCTAGCTAAATATCATTTCTGTAATAAAATAAATTTTATAAATGTTTTCATACAAGATGTACCTAAATATCTATGTTACTAGAAATAATATCTAATGTATACAACTATATTACTACAAACATGTTCTGACTATTTACAAGCGCTTTTTTAAAGTCTACGTGAATAAAAACCTTTTTTATTTTATATTTATTTACGAGTATATCATGTCACGGCAGACGTCATTCGGCAATGACGTCCACTGCTGGACAAAGGGGACATAAATCATTTGGGGAGACCAAATGATTTCCACAATGGAGTTGTATCAATCATTTGGTCTATCCCATAACTTCGTTGTATAGATTTAATTATTTAGATTTTAAAAGGTAAAATAAATATAGCCATTGAAGTAAGACAGATAAATTTGTTACTTTAAAGTCACTAATTACTTAAAATTACGCACAAGATATGGTAAATTCGTTTGAAAAGTTCAATTCATAGCTTCGTAAGCCATGAATAAGATTCCCGTGCAGGGGCCAGCACCCTCACCCGCCCAAGAGTTTGTGCGGTCGAGCACTAAGCCTCCAACACATGAGGTAATTTTTAATAACAAATTGTGTAAGAAGCTAGGGTCCTTTGTATTCTTCGAAATTATCGTAGCATGAAATATGTTCCTACATAAGTAGGACCACAATTCGGGATATTAAATTGCTCTACATCAATCTTCTTTTATTACGCCATTAGATATCAACCTATTTATAAAAACCCTTGCCGGAGTAGTTTCAGCCGTCTTGTCGGACGTATCTTCGTGCCTGAGTCAACGTGGTACCGAAATGAACATTTCTATCGGGTTGACTAAACAATTCACTCATTCCGAATTCAAATCCAAACTGACTGCAAAAACCAAACCTTTCTGTGGGTCATTTTTGTTTTTGTCCTCTTATTTAGTAATCAGAGTCTTAATCCAAGTTTAATAAAGACAGAGAGTTTTCAGCTATTCGCTCAAATTCACGCAAGAAACATTTATAACTGGTATAGCGAGAGTCATTTTTCAAGTGTAGTGTTGCCAATTTTAGAAGTAACTAATCGTCAATTCTAACAAAAAATATTCTATATATGCATAACATAATACATTTGACTACCCTACAGGTAATTAGCAGTATTTCTTTATTTCATTAGATTTATAGCAACAATAAGTTATTGTTGCCAAGAAGATTTTACATGTATAGTTTTTCTTAAACGGTGGTAATGGTTACTTAAACAAACAAATACCCTGAACTTTTTTCCTTAAAAAATTAAGATTCATATGCATTTAAAATAGTTACGGTTGATAGGTAATTATCATAAGGAAGTTCAGGAAGGGGAGTTCAAGAATCTCACTAACATGATCATGAACATCAAAACTTATTTCTGAAATATGTGATGGCTGTTCTTGTATTCAATTGCGATAAAAAAAATCACTCGTTTTACGCCGCTGAGTTACCATGATATAAAATATAAACATAAACCGAGCACCTCATTATCTTCGGTTGAACAGGCCGAAAAGTGCCCAATATCACCTAACTTCTTTCTCGACGTGTCAGCCAGGGCCTCTACCGGATAAGTCGCCGACCATCGATTTCTCAAATGGCATTCAAATAAATAAAGGTTAAAAATGACTTAATCAATCGTTAAATCGGCTTCAACGTTGTCAATCGATTCCGGGCCATTTATGACGTCACATGTACTCATGGAAGCCGATTTAACGATTGATTAAGTCATTTTTAACCTTTATTTATTTGAACGCCATTTAAGAAATCGATGTTCGGCGACTAAGCCGGTATTATAAGTTTGTTTGCTGACTTATTGAAAACATTAGGTGTGCCCCGCGGTTTTACCCGCGTGAAAATTTATAAATTATGGCCTATGTGTTATTTGGATATATAAGCTATATTACTATAAAGTTTCATCAAAATAGACGGATTTTGATGAAACTTAGGGTAGGGTAGGCTTTGCGTGATGAAGTTACAAACATATTTAACCGTTAGCCTTTATAATATTAGTGTGACACGAATCGATTTGGAGACGACGCTGATTGACAAACAAACATCCAATATTTTTTATGTTCAGTTTATTTTTTAGCTAAAATATTTTTTTTTTAACGGGGACAATCTCGCTCAGATCATCCTAGTCCCAAACTAAGCAAAGCTTGTACTATGGGTACCAGGCGACGATATACATACTTATATAAATAGATAAATACTTATATACATAGATAAATACTTATATATGTCGGAGATTCTGACGGATTTAACTCCGAAACATCGTCGGTGTCCGCCATCATGCACGTGGTTAAAAGAATCAGTGCGCACACCCGGCGCGGTCGAGCTCTGGATGCCAATTGTGTCGTGTCGCTAACACACTAATGTCACTTAGACAACTGACAGACGTCAAACGTCACTTAGACAACTGACAGACGTCAAATGTCACATGCGACAGTTCATAGACAACCTCGACTCGAACTACTGACTCAGTGAGTAGTGTTTTCTAAACGCTAATAGATGGCGTTACTAGTACGTAAACAGTCCTTTAACTTAATTTCTCCGACACGGCCATTCTGACAACCAACGCGCTCTCGCGCTGACATAATCAACATGAATTACAGCACTTCAGTTTGGCAAGGACACAAAGAGTTACAAGCGGCTTTCAATGTTACACAAAGCAAAGCCTAAAGGCTTTCAGCATTTACCACAAAGCGTTAAAGCTTTCATCATTAGTTAGAGGGCGTACCTCACACAATGCAAAGCGTTGAAACTTTCAGCATAAAATGCAACGCACAGCAAAGCGTTGAATCTTTCAGCATAAACTGCATCACACAGCAAAGCGTTGCAGCTTTCAGCATAAACTGCAATACACAGCAAAGCGTTGAAGCTTTCAGCAGAAACTGCATCACACAGCAAAGCGTTACAGCTTTCAGCATAAACGGCAACACACAGCAAAGCATTGAAGCTTTCACCATAAACTGCAACACGCAGTAAAGCGTTGAAGCTTTCATCATAAACTTCAATACACAGCAAAGCGTTGAAGCTTTCAGCATAAACTGCATCACATAGCAAAGCGTTGCAGCTTTCAGCATAAGTTCAATTACTCGGCAAAGCGTTACAGTTTTCAGCATTGCACAGAGGCAGCACTTAAAAAACGCTGCAAAACGTTGCAGCTTTCAGCATCAACCTTGGGTCACGACTAATGAGCCCAACCTTACTGCAAAGCGTGATGGCTTTCAGCAGGACATCAGGACAAAGCGATAAGGCTTTCAATCCACCTTTCAATAAAGCGTAGTAGCTTTTAAGTTTAAATAAAACATTTTATCAATCAGCAATGAACATAAGTCTTTTATCAACACAGGTTTACGTTCGACAAAACAATGTAATTATCGTTCAACTCAAACAATGATCATGATTCAATACAGTAATTCCATCCAAATTACTAATTACACCAAATTAGGATACCAAATTAATCAATACAATTTGTTCCATAATTAAATAAAACTATTCAATTATGGGTTCTACAGGATCAAGACATTCTGCCAATTCAGGTAAACTAGCTGGATATTTACGCAGTCGTTCATGGCACACATATTGGGGCCGTCCCCCAGATGCTGGTTCCACCCTATAACGCTCATTGGAACACACTTTATCTACCCTGTAAGGGGCTTTTCTCTATACTCTTACTTACAGTACAATTCAAAACGAGTTTTACTTTGCCTAAGACAGACTTCCAGGATTCATTTTTATAATTTTCGGCCACTGTAAAACAATTTGTCAAGGTGGACATCATTTGCTCCACCCTCCCATTAGCTCGGCTAACACCACTGGCAATCTCATGGAACTCAATGGCTCAACCTCGGCATAAATCCTGAAAGTCTTGACCTGTAAAAGATGTACCTTGATCAGAGATAATTCGTTTCGGGGTTTTAAATATGAGGACAAAGCTACGTAGTGCCTCGCAAGCAGATCGTGATGTTAAATCTTTGACACACATTAATTGACAAAATTTCGTAAAAGCATCTACGATGACTATCACATACTCCTTAGAGGTCTTGCTACAAGTTCGAAAATTATAGGTAAGTGCGCAATGCAGCGTCACGAACTCAAAGCACGAAGCTTGCGATAGTCAATTGTCACAAGCACGAAGCGCGGAGCTTTCAATACTCAATCGTCATAAGCATAAAGCGCGGAGCTTTCAATGCTCAACCACCACAAGCACAAAGCGCGGAGCTGCTTTCAATGCTCAACTGCTACAAGCACAAAGCGCGGAGCTTTCAATGCTCAACCGTCTCAAGCACAAAGCGCGGAGCTTTCAATGCTCAACAGTTTCAAGCACAAAGCGCGGAGCTTTCAATGCTCAACATTTTCAGGAACTCTTAGTAGGATATTTCCCTTGTCACACAATTTATTTCAAATCAACCAGCTTTATTACTCATAATGTTACACATAAATGTGTCTTACAATGAACTCCAATAATAATTTTAAACGTTGGAATTATACTCAACCATCGGCATTAACTACACTGTTATTTCTGACTACAACTGTCAAATTCAAGTTTTTTGTAACATAATAGTAGGTACTTAACGCGTCCACCAGCTATTGGCTCTTCCTTGTATCTATCGTTGTCATAGACCTCTATTATCTTACAAGGATTTGAAAACTTTTCACTTCATTTGTTTATTATCAGAATAGAATACTCCCCATTGTACACACTCAAACAGGACAATTACATAGAAGACAAAGTAAATAACACAATTTGTTAGGGTTCTTTCCGACAAAAACAACGTCTCCTATTTTAAATGGACGAATTTTAACTTTGCTATTGCCATAACGCACCTTATCAGCATGAGCTAGCCCGTCCATCCTGCATTTTGCTTCACATCTAAGTGCGTAGAGGTTAACCTTACCATATTTTTGGACAAGGGCATTAATTTTGGAAGGGAACTTTTCTTACAACCCATCAACAATTGAAGCGGACTTTTAACTGTAGTGTGTGTGTGTGAAGCAATTAATTAGAATAGTTCGGGAAGCTACGCAACATCCCCCCATCACAAATAACGCAGTGTCTCAAGTCTAAAGTCTTTCACGTGGTCGCTCACCACTGGCCTCACAAGAAGCCTCAAGGTCACCCAAAGAGCAACAGAGAGGGCCACGCTCGGAGCATCCCTGCGCGACCGAACAAAAACGTCGCAATCCGCAGGCGAAATAAAGCAGCCGACATAAAAATTGTGTCACAAATCAGTAAGTTAGTATTTTGAGTTCAATATACCTAGTTTGTAAGTACAACATTTGTATGCCATGTACAATATGGCAAACGTGTGAAACTTAAATGATGTAAACAATAACACCTGTATTCACCACATTTATAAAAATAAAGATATTATGATTATAATTATAACCAAAGAATTGCCAAACCGAAACGGCAGCGGGCGGGGCACACAGCTCCCAACACCGACGCCGCTGGATCAGACAGGTCCTCGATTGGGGACCACGCACCGGAAGATGCAGCGCGGGCTGGCCCCTCATAATGAGGGCCGACCACTGCGGAGATTCCCGAGGGAAGCCTCCGTCTAGTGGACGTCTTTCGGCTAACATAATGATGATGAATTATTACTAGAACAGACATGAATCTCTCCACTTGTCAGTAATTGAGAAACGTCTTTACAGTCGATCAAATCAGTATCGATAGCTTGTACAAGTGTCAAGATTCCGTAATAAACAAACTTCAGCATGGACCTCGCGAGGGATGACTTTGTTACTAATAGTCAAGCTCAATCCCGGTTAGGTAAAAACATCTCTGCCTATCATAGCATCATGGGACAAAATATGTGAATCTACAATTACAAAAGTCACTTCTCACACACAAGCACTTCATTGACCTTGACAGGCAGACTAATAGGGGAAAAAGAAAATGTAGTTTTCGACCCAATACCTGTCAGGCGCGTGGATATAAAATCTCGAGTACCTGTAAGGTTATCAACAAATCATTTACGAATTAGGGAACAATCTGTCTGTTACCAACCATTGTCCTCAAGAGCGTGTATGTGACCTAACTTGCCCCTACATCCATAAGTCTATGGATGTAATGTCGAAATAAAACGTTCAAACTATTTAACCTTCAAAACGCGCATATTGTCACCATAAAAATTAAATATAACAAACGTTGGGCGTATTTTCAACATCTAAAAGTATAAACCACACAAAACATATGAAATTCATAACACGTGTTGTGTTATGAATTTCACAGATATCAAAAATTCTTCAGTGCAGCATTAGGTCATCAAGTGCCTTTTAAAGAATATAATAAAAGTACTTACATGTTTCTTCTCATAAAATAAAGATTCACCACTCACACTCGACACGAGGCACTTTTACTTTAGAGGTTACTTTTAATTTACTCTAATACAAACTGGTGAATTCTCCCCAATGCAGAATCGCCCATGCCGTCGCCTTACTTGCAAAAAGACAGCACGATCAACTTCGCCTCGAAAAGAACAAACCAATTATTTTAACTCAAAGACTCGACCGACAGAAAGGCAGCCTAACTATCAGAGCCCGTACTCTCTTCACTGTTAAATAAAATCTTCTACCACGTTCACTGATGCACCAAAAACTATTCTTCAACGATAAACACGAACTGGCCAAGAGACTCCGCTCATCGCGAGTTACCACATCAAAACACGAAATCAGTATGCGTGTTTTAAACAAGTCTGAACATACCTGAGTATCCGAGATACCTGCGATAACAACTTCGATTTTGTTACCTTCGCTCCAAGCAGGCTTCAACCAGTTAATCAAGGCAAGCTTGTAAGTCGAGTACTCCACGTATGTAAGTTCTCGCACGTTCACTGCACCATACGGCACCATATCTTGAAAAAGGTCATCAATCTCTCGGTCGCCGCAAACTGTCTTGATACACGCTAATTTGCTTCGTCTAACGTTTTGCACAACGGGTACGACTTCGAAGTCCACTTGCGAACTCGACCTCGAAGATGTGTGAATGTAACGTTTCTAGTTTCGTAATCGGTCCAGTTTGCGATACAGTCGTAAATTCACAATCAGCGGGGTTGTATTTTCATAGTTATTTTTCAAATTTGTAACGACACTATTTTCACTACGTGGTGGAACCGAATCACGAAAATATTCTTGATTTTGAGTAGCAGGCATTGCGATAGACACGTGGGATGATTTTGGAATCGATCCCACCGCTGCTGTCGGAGATTCTGACGGATTTAACTGCGAAACATCGTCGGTGTCCGCCATCATGCACGTGGTTAAAAGAATCAGTGCGCACACCCGGCGCGGTCGAGCTCTGGATGCCAATTGTGTCGTGTCGCTAACACACTAATGTCACTTAGACAACTGACAGATGTCAAACGTCACTTAGACAACTGACAGACGTCAAACGTCACATGCGACAGTTCATAGACAACCTCGACTCGAACTACTGACTCAGTGAGTAGTGTTTTCTAAACGCTAATAGATGGCATTACTAGTACGTAAACAGTCCTTTAACTTAATTTCTCCGACATATACATAGAAAACATCCATGACTCAGAAACAAATATTCGTGCTCATCACACAAATATTTGCACTTACCGGGATTCGAACCCAGGACCACCAGCTTCGTAGGCAGGAGCACTACCAACTAGCCAAATATGACTATTTACATCCATTATCTTAATATTTGGTTCATAGTTTTCAGGAGAGGACACCCCCCAGAATTTCTAGCTAGTAAACCTTATTTTATTGATGAAGGAGACGCAACTAAAACTTATTTCGTATTATTATCGCAATCGTAGCCATTTACGACATGTATTGTGGGAGAAATGTCATATTATACCGAGAAATCATAATAACAAAAGCTTGGAATAGTTTTACTACAGACATATTAACATCGCTCACTTGGAGAAATTCTCTCAGTAGGTTGACATAGGACGAACAATATTATAATGTCACGACAACTGGGTGTTTAATTATAATTCCGTACATAGTTGCATTTCAAAGCTATGTTCAAACTTCAAGGGACCAACGCACCGCAATATTATAATGTTTTAAACTAATACTCCTAAAAAAATCTTCAGTGGAATGCATTACCTCTCGCAATATGGATAGCCAAGAGTCACTTCTCATTTAAATGAAAAGTTCGAGAGCATATCCTTCGGAAATTCTTAGCAGAAACTACTCAATTATGAATGAAATATATGATGACATGATCGGATTGAATAGTATAGTTCAGTATTTTATGGTATAGTATTGAATCGTATAGTATTGTATAGTATTGTCTAGTACAGTGTTGTTGATTTATTAATCTTTTGTTTATAATCTATGTGCTACATGGTAGGTCTCTATGCACCACCGTAAGGTACTAGCAGAAAATGCCTAGGGCATTAACGCCGCCTTTGTATAATTTTATGTGAATAAATTTTATGTCAACAATACTCACACCAAATGCCTACCTACCTATCTAAAAATTCATAATATAAAGTGAGTAGAGTGAATTCCGCTTTTTGTCAGATTTATCCTCCACGAACCATTCTCACGGGATGCTAACTCGTCGAGTGCTCGAAGGTGACTTACGTGTCAATCATGTCGCGTTGGAGCACTCGACGAGTTATCATCACTTGATAATGGTCCGTGGAGAACTGAAACACCTGTTGGGTACCATACCGGCTTGTAATTTTCAGGTTTATATTGTCCTTCTTGCATGTGCATATTTTTGCGGGTGGGAAGGCGGTGCATACTGCATCCCGGCTTTAAGGTTTAAGATATTTATTTCTCAAAAAGAATACATTCACTTACATGAGAAAAAAAATTATATCTAATTAATTTAAAAAAGTTGCGGTTGGTTACATAGTAATAAATTAAACTTATACATTATTATTGTTACGCTATCATGCTTAAACAGTGTTACGAAAATACACATGGATATAGAGGAAATAGTTTTAGAGGATTTTAACATGTAACTTCCTCTAAGACGTGCTTTTTCAAGGCTTTTTTGAAAGTGTAAGTACATAGATTTCTGATTTTTGACACTATTTGGTAGTCTATTGTAAATATGTGGTACCTCATATACAATTGTACTTTTTATCTTAATTAATCTGACAATAAGCAGAATTAACACTACATATCAAAGTAACGCCTAATTCCATTCAACGCCTTCCGATCTCCCATAACAGCAACGACATACCATCTAGACTCTTGCCATGTCACGTGCCAAACCGTTTGGTTTGAGTACGGTAGACATATCAGCCTTTTGCACGGGATGGAACGAAAAATATCAATAACACTTTTTGATTCGTTCCGAGTTGGTAACCCAGTTCTCTACCTGTAGTATCAAACCGATTCAGATATATCAACGAGGCATTTCCATTCAAAGTAAGATCGGCTAGCCGATAGACTGCTGCCTCTGACGGCATTTTTTTTTACGTGACGTATGCAGTTAGGCTAACGGCTTTCACTGCTTCACCGGACTATATAGGTGAGCGTGGGCTCTAACCGTCTAGCAAATCAAAACTACAAACTAAGTACCCGCGCCGGAGGGCACCCCCTTTGGGGTTAGAACCCCGACTCTGGGCGGTTACTGGCGGGGAGATGCAAGAGGGCGTATCGTTTTAGGGATGTTTTGTGCAACTTTCGCTCTACGTTAATAAGCGACGCGGGCCGCTCTTCCGGTTTCGGTCCGGAGAGGGAATTTCATCAAATCGAATGCAAACTAAGGGTCATGGAGAGTGCTGGTAGTCGCAACGCGTTCGCGGTCGTACTCTTGTCCGGCGAGTACGAAGTATCGGTTGGTGTGCAGTGTTGCGAGAGTCTCTGATTGACTTGATCTGATTGAGGTAAACGGTGATCTCGTCGTCCGGGACGTCTAAGACGTGCCTGGGACGACGGTGCTTAATTGAGAGTCGGAGAGGGGTGTTATTGACCGCCCGTACCGCCAAAGGACTTGGATAGTCAGTGGCAGAGTCAAAGTACCGTTTGCACGCCTCTGACGGCAATTGTTAGTGTCTTATTTATACGACCGCAAATTATATGACAGCTGGGGAAATGACAAGAGATAAGGGATCTTATAAAAGCCTGCCGGCAAACATGTCAGCAGGTAAAATTCCATGATCGCGCAGTCGAGCCCGAGTAATTATTGCATCTTAATCCAAATTGGTCAATTTACAAGACTATATCGCTTGAATTATCCTACTATATAATATTATAAACTCGAATGTTTGTAAGTATGGATGGATGTATGTTACTCTTTCACGTAAAAACTATCTATATATTTCATAATATCTATATAATAGGTCTTTACCTATGAAATTGCCGTTTTGTATGAAAAAATTTAAACGAATTTTTTTCATGAATTTTTTTATTTGTATTAATCGAAGTAATCACCCATGCAATCAATGCATCTTTGCCATCGCAGTGGCAGTTTATTGATGCCCTTCTTAAAGAAATCAGCTGGACGGGAGGCAACAAATTCTTCAAAGGCATTTTGTACTGCCTCTCGGGTATTGAATTTTTTTCCCGCCAAGAAGTTATCCAAATTCTGGAAAAAGTAGTAGTCTGTAGGCGCAAGGTCTGGTGAGTAGGGCGGATGACGGAGAGCTTCCAACCCCAGTTCTTGCAACTTGGAGACCGTCTGCTGTGCAGTATGAGGTCGCGCGTTGTCGTGCAGGAGCAGCGGAGACGAGCGATTGACCAATGCTGGTTGGAGATGCGCCAGCTTCTCCATCATTGTGCTCAGTTCTTCACAGTACACATCTGCAGTAATGCTCACCCCGTTTGGTAAGAAGCTGTGATGAATCACACCGGCGCTAGACCACCAAACAGTGACCATCACTTTTCTAGGGGTAAGTTTTCGTTTAGGGCATTGTTTAGGTGCTGAACCAGGATCCAACCAACTTGCTGAGCGCTTGCGGTTATCAAACAGAATCCATTTTTCATCGCAGGTAACAATGCGGTTCAAAATTCCTTCATTTGTGTGTCTGTTGAGCAGTGCAAGGCACGTCTCGACGCGTACTTCGCGCTGGCGATCATTGAGTTCGTGGGGCACCCATTTGTCAAGCTTTTTTACCTTGCCAATTTGACGCAAATGGACCAATATTGTTTTGACGCTAACGTCGAAAGCTGCTGCTAATTCAGCCGTAGATTGTGTATCATCAGCTTCCACAACCGCCTTTAATTCGTCATTGTCGACCAAAGTCTTCGGACGACCGCGAGGTTCATTTTTCAGGTCGAAATTTCCAGAACGGAAGCGAGCAAACCAATAACAGGTGGTGCGTTGGTTTGTAGTGTTAGCTCCGTAAACGTCGTTGATGTTGCGTGCCGCTTGTGCCGCGTTGCTGCCACGACGGTACTCATATTCCATAATTACTCGAATTTTTAACGTATCCATGATGACGAAAAAGATTGAAATGCGATGAAAATGTAACACTAATCAATAAAGAAATGACTACTTTTGGAAAAAAGAATCCATGTTTTTAAAATAAAATTAATTTGAAATTAGAATTCTTAGCCAAACAAAAATTATTTTGATTTGAAATGGCCAGTACTGCAGAACGGCAATTTCATAGGTAAAGACCTAATATTTCACGTAAAAATATATCTTTCATGAACCTACTAGGATCACGTCACACTCAGCCACTTGTCTTGACAACATATTTTCTAACTGCGAAGTGATGAATCCTAAAATAATAAGTCATCTGACATCAGATCACTGTGGCCAGTTAGCAGTATTTGAAAATTATAAAAAGAAAATAGCATCTCATGTAACCTGCCAACCAATTACTAGTTCACGGTTACATCGTTTCAAAGATGGTATTCTATCTAAGATGAATCCCACTTTGCTGGAAAATAACAATCCAGATAGTAATTATACATCCGTTTTTGGTGTCATTAAAACTGAGTTTCAGAGTACATTTAAAACTAAAAAACTAAGGATTTCCAATAGTAAATTTAATGAATGGGCAACTCCTGGTATATATAAAAGTCGAGCAAGATTGTACGAGTTATACGGTATGAAAAAATACAGATTTGACTCAAATGTTTTACAATATGTCAAAATTTACTCAAAAACATTCAAAAAAATTTGCAATATAGCTAAATCTAATTATATTAGTCGAAAAATACAAAAAGCTGATAATAAAATAAAGACCACTTGGAATATAATTAATAAAGAAAGTGGCAAGGATAAAAGACGTGATAATTATTTGGAATTAAAACTAGATAATAGAATTGTTAGTGAAAAAGCTGATGTAGCTCATGAGTTAAATAACTTTTTTGCCGCCATACCTGTAACCACCACTAGCTCCTTAAACTCCTCCGAAATTGGCGCCGAACTGCTGCTACGTAATAGCGTTTCAGAATGCAAACAAATATTTAACTTTGAATATGTAACAGTATCTGATATAAACGATATTGTAAGGACGCTTGAGGCAAAAAATACAGGTGACTTATGGGGTATTTCCGTAAGGATTTTAAAAACCATAATCGACGTAATAGCGCCTTATTTAATGATTATTTATAATCAATGTATAGATACAGGTACTTTTCCCGACCTAATGAAATGTAGTAAAATCATACCATTGTTTAAATCAGGTTCTAAAGACGATCCCTCTAATTATCGCCCCATCTCTATTTTACCAGCATTAAGTAAAATATTTGAAAAACTTATACTCAAGCAGTTACTGAAACATTTTAATTTACACAACCTCTTGCATCAGAACCAGTTGGGTTTTACTAAAGGGCGATCCACTACAGATGCAGGGATTGCGCTGATAAAAAATATATTTGATGCATGGGAGAAGTCACAGAATGCTATTGGGGTGTTTTGTGACCTTTCTAAAGCATTTGATTGCGTTCACCACGACACGCTATTATTGAAATTACGACATTATGGCGTAGGGGAGGTTGCGCTGGACGTGTTGTCCTCTTACCTTAATCAGAGAGTTCAGTGTGTCGACGTAGGTGGAGTTAAGTCAAATAATTTGCCCGTCACTTTAGGCGTGCCACAAGGCTCCATTCTTGGTCCCTTTTTGTTCTTAGTATACATTAATGATTTACCACATTATTTAAAGAACTTCTGTGATGTTGTCCTTTTCGCAGATGACACTTCTCTTATCTTTAAAGTAGACCGAAACAGAGATAACCTTGTTGAAATAAATAGTGCTCTCACACTGATTACCGAATGGTTCTCGGTTAATAACTTAGTTCTCAATGCTAAAAAAACAAAGTGCATTAAATTCACCACACCTAATGTGAGAAATTTTGGTCCAGATCTGGTATTGAACAATGAAGTGTTGGAATCTGTTCAATATACTACATTTCTGGGCATAACTTTAGACAGTAAACTTCAATGGGGTACTCACATATCCAGCTTGGCTGGAAAATTAAGCTCTGCTGCTTATGCTGTTAGAAAAGTTAGACAACTTACTAACATAGATACTGCGCGCCTGGTTTATTTTAGCTACTTCCACAGTATTATGTCTTACGGTATACTACTGTGCGGTAGGGCGGCTGACATCCACAGTATCTTTGTTCTACAAAAACGTGCAGTACGAGCTATTTATCAGCTAGGCGCGAGATTCTCCTTAAAAGAGTTTTTTAAAGAGATAAATATATTAACGGTATCTTCGCAATATATTTATGCTAATATAATTTATGTGCGGCAAAATCTGAATTTGTTTCAAAAGAGAAGTGACACGCACACAATAAACACTAGAAATAAACACAAATTGTGTGCCGAATCTCATCGTTTACAAAAGGTTCATTCTTCTTTTGTCGGACTGAGTATCCGAATATATAACAGAATACCGACAAATCTTCAGGAACTGTCCTATGCTAAGTTTAAGTCAGAGGTCAGGAATATTTTAATGAAAAAGGCCTATTACACTCTCAACGATTATTTAAACGACAAAAACGCTTGGTCGCTTGGTTGAACACGAGCAACATCTTAATGTAACATCAGGGACATACATTTATATTTTACTCAACTGACTATAGAAATAATTCTGTAATATCATAGATTCTTAGATGCATATTCTTATTATTAAACAAATGTATATTATCTCGAACATGTCAAACGCTGTTCGGCCGAAGGCTGTTAACGACTTCAATATGAACTACCCGTTGTAAGTTCGTCATGCTCCCATTGTGTGTTAATGCTTGGGGTGGTGTTGTGGGTCGGGTCGTTACCTTCCCTCTAATATGGCGAGGGAGACGATGGCTGGCCCTCACGTCATACTCGTGAACGGGTGCTGCTTGCGGTAACTGGTCGAACTGCTGTTGGGGTACTCATAATATTTTATTTTTTCATACAGTCGTTGCCTCTGGTTGACTTCGTGTGACTTGTTAATTTTGTAAATGTACGCGGATGTACCCACCGTTTTCTCATCTAGCAAGAGGTTATTCTAATTGCTTGAGTGAAATTTGATGTTATTTTTTGATTAATTAGATGACAACGGTTCTGTGCGTGCATTAGCCTACATAACGCCCATCACAATGTAAGAAAATACATGATAAAAAAAAAAAAAAAAAAAAGAACGAAAACAAAAAGCAAAAGACGAAAAAAGCAAGCCTGGAGTTTCTTTGTGGCTTTCTTCTCCGGGTCGTCCACCTAGGTAGCTAGAGAAAACCGCAGGTTAGCTAGGGTAGGCTCCTCAGCGGCGAGGATCGCTCTGGCCCCTTAACACGTCATTGGTGATCCGTGCAACTGATCACACCCTCTCTTAGAATTCTGTCCTTTTGCTTCAGCGGCCCCCTGAGCTGTGGCTCGAACCCTAAAAGGGTGGCCTCGGGTATTAATCGTTTAATTTAAGGTACTGGTTAAGAGCCTTCTGCGCTAGCCAAATGCTCATTGCCTTCAATTCTTTAATTTTAATATTGTACAACTAAATTTCAAAATAATAGATAATTTTTTTTAGACTAATAATTATATTTTGTAATTTTTATACTATATTCGACTACGTTTATGTACTCCATTGTGAACTTGACAAGTACAAGTGTATGTTAATACCCAAGTGCTGAATAAATTTCATTATTTCATTATTTCATTTCATTTCATTATTTCATAACTACTGAACTACTGAATGGATTTCAATGAAACTTTACAGTAATATAGCTTACACATCTGAATAACACATAGGCTACAATTTATAAAGATATTGTGTGAATTATTCAAAATATGACGATAAGTGTCATCTAAGTAGGAAAAATCTACCATCTGCGAGCAATTCCGGCGTGCACTGCCAAAACCGGTACACATCCGACTAATATTATAAATGCAAAAGTTTGTGAGTATGGATGTATGGATGTCTGTTACTCTTTCACGTAAAGACTGCCCAACGGATTTTGATGAAACTTTGTAGTCATATAGCTTGTTTGTCCGAATAACACATAGGCTCTAATTTATAAAGTTTAACGCGGGTAAAAGTAAAACCGTGGGGCACAACTAGTACTCCATAACGTGGCCCTTAGATTTAAGGAGTATTATCTTAGGCATGTTGAAATAATATCGAAATATAATCATTTGATACCTCACTTCATAGTACATTCCGGTGAATGGATTATAATTTGTATGCATGTCTGAAACTTTTGGGTTCCCTGACAATGGTTCGGTGAAGGCGGCCGGCAATGTTCAATATAAAATTAAATCTTTAAGTAAGTATGCTGATATCTGCTGCCGTGTTTGGAGTGATACCTTTTATACGTGTAATACCATTTATCTGCCTCATACAGTTGTTAGGTAATTCTTTGGTAGTGCTCCTGCCTACGAAGCTGGTGGTCCTGGGTTTAAATCCCGGTAAGTGCAAATATTTGTGTGATGAACACAATATTTGTTTCTGAGGGTTTGTTCCGCGTTCGCCTCGCGAAGTTTTGCCCCACATAAAAAATTCCGCATTCGCCATACATTTTGTTCCTTTTTAGCCCCAAATGCAATATTTATTTTAAATTTAATATTTTATTCCTGTTTCGTCCTATTTTCTTTTCCTTATTCGCCTCGAATACTTTTTGTGTGTAACAGGGTACAGACAGCATGCAAAGTTTTTAAAGACAATAATAATTCAATCATAAACTAGGTAGGATACTATGGTAGACTTAGTGGTGGCCTACTTGGTATTGGAGATACAGAGGTTGAAAACTATGATAAATATTATGATTAAAATATGGTATTAAAAAAATTACAAAGATACTTATACATTTCTAACTACCTGCATATAATAGATCAGTAATGTAAATGTGGACGGGTGGATCCGTACAACAAAATACCGCCTTACCCATTTAAGATTTGACTTGAAAAGGAACCAAAACCACATATTTTGGCCTAGCTTTACGTTTGTATATTAGCTAACCAAAGCACCAACTAGCGTCCACCAACGTGAGTCTCTTATTATACATACATGGACTCACGCCTGTTTCCCAGAGGGGTAGGCAGAGACAACGGATTTCCATTTGTCACGATCTTTGCATACTTCTTTTGCCTCGATTACTGTCATTATATTCTTCATACATGCTCGCCGGTTTAGGGTACTTCTGACCTGCCCTTTCTTGAGAACATCTCCAATTTATAATAATATTATAACACATTTTAATTTGCTAACCATACTTTGGTTGGTACTATAAAGTAGGGCGAAACAGGAATCAAATTTAATATGGGGCAAAAGAAGAATTCTTTGGAATGTAGGACGAAAAAGTGGGGCAAATGCGGAACAAACCTTTCTGAGTCATGGATGTTTTCTTTGTATTTAAGTATTTATCTATCTATATAAGTATGTATATCGTCGCCTGGTACCCATAGTACAAGCTTTGCTTAGTTTGGGGCTAGGAGGATATGTGTGACATTGTCCCTATATAATATTATATACAATTTTCATTAAATACGACAATACGAACTTAAGTATCTAATAATAATAATAATCCTCTTAATATTATTAATGCGAAAGTTTGTGAGTAATTGAGTATGGATGGATGTATGGATGTTTGTTACTCTTTCACGCAAAAAGTACTGGGAGGATTTCGATGAAACTTTGTAGTAATATAGGTTATATATCCAAATAACACATGGGCTATAATTTATAAAGATTAACTCGAGTAAAACCGCGGGGCACAACGAGTAATAAATTGTTCAACAAACTCATTGACCAGCTACATATGCATAATACTAGAGAATAAGAACTGAGAACAAAATAAAACACCAATTCCTTTTGGGTTCAATTGAGGTAAGATAAATACATATATCCTTCTTCCCTAAGTAGCGCACACCGGTCCGTAAGTAATCGGCAAGGTGAAGCACCTATGCACTCGGTCAGTCTATAGATGGGTGTCCGTCAAATGGGTGCTTCGGGTGGCACGGAAATCTGCCGGTCCCGGTTGTTGTCGTTATACGACAATCGATAAGCTATGTCAGGACCTACTAGGCGGCTTGAACAACTCTGTCACCAAGGTAAATAATTCTTCATCTTTTTTTATTTATCATATGGTTAGCTCTTAAGCTAACCATATGATAAATAAAAAAAAAATTAAGAAGTATTTATAGCGGAGAACTGCTATGCTCGTTGTTTTTTGTTTAGCTTCGTACAAACTAGTATTTCTGAAAACTCGGCATTACAAATCTGTATCGCTTCTTCTCTATCTCTACTATTTCAATTTAGGAGCCATAAGCCAAGTAATGTTAATTATACGCATAGTTAAGAAATATTCGCAAAGCTTAACAAAATAGGTGGACTTACATCATAACGCTTTCAAAAAAAAAACAAAATAAATTATTCTGTGTAAATTAAAATTACGAGAACAGTCGTAACAGCTTTATGAAAAATTATTTGCATAATTATATGGATGTCGGCTGCTGTAAATAAACCATGAGATTTTTAGCTAATAATGGTAACGAAAATTTCGTCGTTTCAATTTAATTAAACCCATGAGTTTTGCTGTAACCTTACATCACATTACCTAAATAGGGTATCAGGGGTTTGATCGCCAGTCAATAATTCATAGCATAAATTATGTAAAATACTTTGTGTACATTTCCGTAACACCTGACTATTCATGTCGTAACAATATTAGCACTTGCACATGCTTCACTACTAAATGGCAAAACTTAATCTGATGGTCGAACCTTCAATCGTCAATCACTATCTTCATCATTAAATCAGCCAAAAACATCAATGGCTGGATAAAGACTTACCCCATATCTTTTTATATGTGGGAGATATGCCATAATCGCCACGCTTGGCAGACGGGTTGACGCTCGCAGTATGATTGGGGTAGTTTGATGTGCTGGCGTCCAGGTACAAAGAAACTGCCGCCCGTCCTATAGTAGATATTCGATACAACGTCTACTCCGCAAACGGGATGAGATGGGCTGGTGGTGGTATTAGTCGTATTCACACACACTGCCCTCGACAGTAGCCTCCAATAATAATGTTTAGGCCAAACACATAATAAGAACCCAAGATTATTTGCAATCAAACAGACCAGTACTATCATGAAACAACTAGTTACCAAATTACTTAAATGTTACTCCCATGTTTAAATTTTTTAATATATTCCTGAAAGCTAATTAATTTGAGCATAGGTTCGAGTTAGACTAATAAATAATTCCTGAGCTGTTAGAAAACACAAAACAAAGTGTAAAATTGGACTTTGTAAATCTTTGGCTATACCACAAAACCATGCCATAGCCTTAAAAAGTGTCCTAGCGTTAAACTGCTTCATAAAATCACATTTAAAATGCAAAATACTTCTGTCATAGTTCAACGAAATGATATTATAAAACACAAATGCTTAATACTTAGCTAATGTAATCGCAGAAAACATAATAAATGAACTTCAGACTTTTCCATTGTCCATACTTTCCAAACACAAAAATATAACAAAAAAGGTACACGGTCCCTTCAATAAATTGAAGTCCATTTTACAGAAAACGTAGGTATTGTAAAAAATATTTTTAAAGTAATAGAAAACATGTTTTAAAGAAAATTGTAATATCCATCAAAGGAAATTAAACTGAGGCCTACCGTTACCTATGAAGGTATGAAAAATTATATTGAACGAAGAGTAATGGAACGAACGTGACGCTGAGAAATAAGTATTATGATCAGCCGAAATATTGACAATGCCATTTTTTAAACAAGCACTATTAAAATTAGTTTTCTTACCAAAAATCTTGTCTAAGTAACATTTCGAGAGAATATTAAAAAAAAAATTCAAGGGTTTGGTTTATTTGATTGTTTGTCGGATCGCCGCCCCAACAAATTTATATTTCATAAACTAAGAAAGAATATTGGAAATACATATGTATCTACATTAATAATAATTAACTGATCACACCCTCTCTTAGAATTCTGTCCTTTTGCTTCAGCGGCCCCCTGAGCTGTGGCCCGAACCCTAAAAGGGTGGCCTCGGGTATTAATCCAAACTAATATTATAAATGCGTAAGTAACTCTATCTGTCTGTCTGTCTTTCTGTCTGTCTGTCTGTCTTTGCTTCACGCCTAAACTACTGAACCGATTTGTGTGAAATTTGGTACAGACATCGTTTGGAACTTGAGAAAGGACATAGTATAGTTTTTATTAAAAAAATCAAATAAAAAATTAAATTAAATTTATTCCGGACATACAGCGCCATCTATTGGTCAAGAGTCGGCATCAATTCAGTACTAAAAATTTATCGGAAAAATGTAAATAAATAGTAAAAAGGTATGAAAATATAATATAATACAACTTTTAGTACAAAGAAAATGCTCTAACGGAGTATAGATAATTCTATTAGTACTAATGTCGAGTTGGCGATCGCGCAATGGTTTCGATCGTTACACGAGTTCGGTTCATGTTATTGTTTTAATTCATCGGAAAAAAGTAAATAAATAGTAAAAAGGTTTGAAAAAAATAATATCAATATATAAAACTTTAAGTACAAAAAAAATGCCCGAACGGAGTATAGATAAACAATCCGATTTGTCACTATGCTCGATAGATGGAGCTCTAAGTGAGTATACATATCTTCAATTCATTTTTGAAGAGATCCCGCGAGATCGGGAACTATGTGGGTAAAACCAAAAATCTGCCGGAAGTCACTATTCCACGCGAACGAAGTCGCGGGCAAAAGCTAGTCGTTTAATATAAGCTACTGGTTAAGAGCCTTCTACGCTAGCCAAATGCTCATTGCCTTCAATTCTTTAATTTTACTATTGTACAACTAATTTTCAAAATAATAGATTTTTTTTTTTTGACTAATTATATTTTTGTAATTTTTATACTGTTTTCGACTTAATATGTATGTGTATGTTTGTGTACTGCATTTTGAACTTGACAAGTACAAGTGTATGTAGGTACCCAAGTGCTGAATAAATTTCATTATTTCATTTCATTTCATTATTTCATAATGGAAATAAAATTATAAAAAATAGATATAATAAAATATAGTAAAAAGGCTTCATGTTTTATTAAATAATTAGAAATCTATATTAAAAAATGGGGGCAGAGTTGTTTAAAATCCATAGGAAATTAAAAAACTTACTATTGAACCAATCGTCTGGGATAGCGCATGCCTTTTCCGTACGCTTTCTTATTTCTTGTATGATTCTTAAGAACGACATTGTTCGTTCTTAAGAATCATACATGATTACGATATTCGTAATGAAATTGAGCGATCGTCATGGGTCCAAAGAAGAATAGACGATACATATGTACAAGCATTCTATATATGGCGGTATCTGCGACTTAGATGCAGCCGGACAAATATAGATACCCATTTGTATTTGCAGGTAGTATATCAAAATGGCAACCTGTATGTCAAAGGTTGTAAATAAGAGCAATCCATCGAAAGGTTACGTTCCCTAGACCTTTCTAATGGTTACTTTAATGCCTACGCTGGTGCCGACCGTGATAATATCACTGATGAGCGTCCAATAGACAAAACGACGCATTGAAATGGCTGTACCTCCGAAGTTAATCCAAGTTCTAATGTCGTGCAAGACTTCCATTCGCCTACTCACATTCAGATTCAATATTTGAATATTGAATCTGAATGTGAGTCAGATTGAATTTCTTCTTTGTCCTCGAATAATTGTATAGAATCTCTAACATTCACTTTCCCAAGAGTCAATCCGAAGTGAAATTAGTTTGACAAAAACTCACACAAAAATAAGACGAAGAAACGCACAGGTAGGGTTACCAATGTGCTCAGAAAATTGCAACTTAAGGAAGCAATAAAAAATTTTATCAAAATGATCCTTTTAATCACCGTAAACATGCAGCTAAATATCAGAAAAAACCACCCTAACACCCTAACCCTTGACAGGCAGACTGTCATTGATTCCGGCGCTGGGAGCTAATCCCAGCGCGAGGGAGTATGCGGCGCCCGCCTGGCTTCTCCCCGGCTGGGCACCACCCCTGGGACCGCTGGCGTTTGGAGGAGAAACTCCACTCGTCTTGTATAAGCGGTCCCGGGAAGTGGTAACCTGCTGTAGCTCAGGTTGCCTAAAGGGGCTTGTGCGTGCTGGGGAGGGGGGGAGGCATTCGGCCCCCCCCTCCTCCCCGGGGGAGAGGCTCACGGACGCTCAGTGTACAGTGGGGTACTAGCGAGATCGTTCACGAGTACAGAGCTACTGTAGCTCTGTACTCGTGAACGATCTCGCCAGTACCCCTGGTTTTAGTGGGTCGAGTCCTACACAACGTGCGATTTGATCATTTCCAACACGTAAAAAAAAGGCTGTCATTGATTATCAGCGAGAACACCGTGAAGTACAAAAGCTTACATAGGCTACAACTAAATATCTATGCAAACAACTTGAAGTGTGCAGAGTAGCACAGGTACGATATAAACCAAGTCAAGAAGGCCAGTTAAAAGACATTTAGATCCTTGAAGTTCTAAAACCTTTTCTGGACTGTGTTATGATAGTAACATAGAGTACTTTTGTGTTAATGTTGTGGTTTATAGACCGATGAATATCGAATGCAAGTGGTGAAAATCTCTCAAGTACAAGGGTGAATCTGTGGTAATCTTTTATAGCTTCCAGATCTTCTGTACTACTTGATATCAAACCTACACCATGAGCATGATGACTTCATGGCTGGTAAACGGCATTATTATAATTGTTTTCAAATGACCCCATTTGGAGCTAAACGGATAATACAGGATGGTTTGTATGCTTACATTCAAAGTGAAGGGCCAGGTATAAAGTTGGAAGTTTGCTTCTGCCACCCCAGAATAAAACACAGTTCTTACAGATATATTTTGCTTAAAAATATTGTTTATAAGTAAATACTGCTGGAGCTATAGTATTTTGATTTCGTTGTAAAAGATAATACCCCGTGTCACTTTCACAAGATCAAAGGCCGAGCTCCGTGTTCATAAAATATAACAAATTTTTATTTTATTTTCATGTTTATTTAACACTTAAATCCCTACACTTAAAATATACAGAATGCCCTGTTGGTAACACGATTATGTCTTCTGTGTAAGGTTGCGTGTTAAAAAATATGTCCATTCTATAAAATCTGAGTAACTAATCCATCATTTAATATAAATCTGCCCTTGAATAGAGGTGTTTACTAACTTGTTGTTATTTTTCAATATTAAGACGGAAACTATTTAAAAATTAATGTTAGATAAAGAACACGTTATACTAAAATATGACGTCGTTTGTAGTGGAGCCATAAAGCTTTTTACTAACATTCATTTTGCATAAAGAGTCAGAGCATTCCCACTTTATCCCTGCCAAAAACTTATAAAGAATATATGCAAACATTTTTGTTTTCCTGTTTTATTATATTTTTGCCAATTTTTATTAAATTAGTTAAATAAATTCCCCTACTCCGGTGCTGTATCTCTGGCTCGGGATAGCCGACAAGTATTTCAGTAAAAAAAGAATGCATCACAATATTAGGATAGGTGGTCTCTTAGACTTTGCTTAAATAACATAGAACATTTTACATACATAGTATATAGTTGGGCCTACACTATAGACACGTAGCTTAAAGTGATTATAACCTAATGACGGTCCTTAATAGCAACTTGAAATAAATAACATTCAAGGATAGGAATTCATTAAAAGGATTGTTTATCAAAGGTTAGCGCTTAGCAGTACTGTAGCATGTTTATTTCACATTACATAAAATTCAACAAAATCGAAACCTAAATACACATTGGCTTTGCTCTTCAAGAATACTACGCTTCATATTTTTTAGACGTTCGCTTACACTAGTAAATATGGAAGCGACCAAATTTCATTATGTTGGCGTAACATTTTCATGACGACATTTTTACGTAGTTTATACGAACTCGTCTGTTGATTTTACTGCTTCAGCAGATTTAAAACTTAAATGTACTCGTATGTTACACAAGGAGTATAACTTAAACGATTCCTAAGACATTGATATATACGTATTTAGCAAGAATTTAATTGCAGGCAATTTAGCAGTTCCCGCTAATTTTGTTATTTCTATCCAACCCGGCTTAATTGTGTAAGTAGTTATGAGTTAAGAGTCCAGTGTAAATTAATTAATAACTACGTTATATAAACAAATGTAAGTGCCATTAAAATTTTAATAAGATTTTTGCATCCCGGATTGATGAAACTGACAATTAGCGGAATTAACTCTAGGTACATATTAATTTTGTATTATTATCAACACATCATCTCTACTATATAAAAATAAGTCGGGTTTTCCTTCCTGACGCTATAACTCCAGAACGCACGAACCGATTTCCACGGTTTTGCATTCGTTGGAAAGGTCTCGGGCTCCGTGAGGTTTATAGCAAAAATTTATAAAATATAACGCGGGTAACTCCGCGGGGCACAGCTAGTACTAAATATAAGTCACTATTCTACCCATGCTTAACTTTTTACGAAAGGTATGTAATGAATAGGTATACATAATGTCAGTACTAGTATATACATAATGTAGCACTGATGTTATTAACATTTCGTTTTAACTAGAAGGCTAGCCTATTTGTAGCACCGAGATTTATTCTCGGTGCTACAAATAGGCTAGGTATCACGTTGCATTGCCATACAACGTGATACCTAGTGCTTCTAGTCTTCTGAGCACGTTACCTTTTGATGCCGATGCGGAGATTCTACTAGATTGCCTATAGTTTATTTTAGTATTTTAGACAAAACTTCTCATTTCATTTTCTTCAAAGTTTGCTTTTAATTTATTTAAAATGTACCTGTAAATAAAATAAGTTTCTTTTTGCTAGTATCAAATTATTATGATACTAGCAAAAAGAATTTTATTTCTATACTTATGTATAGAAATAAAATTAACACAAATAAAATCTATTTTTAAAGTAGTGGTGTTATTAATTTGTTCAACATTTATAAAAACTGATGAAAAAACATATTTATAAAACCCTGAAAAATCTAATTAATTGTAAATCCCGTATATTCTCTATTTAATAAGAAGAATCTGTATTCTTCTGATTAAATAGAGTTCCTATTTAAATTACAGTATTATAGTATACACCACAAAAAATACTTGTTGTACAACTTCTTGTTACATCTTCTCTCTCCACTACTTACACTATACTATATATGTGAGGGCCCTACACCCTACGCAAACTAATATTATACATACGATTCGGGGGAACTAAGTAGGTTCACATACGTATACATAGAAGACTTTAGTATAAAAATCAATCATGTTTTACGGGCGGCGTAGCATGTAGACTTTCTTCCCAAATATGACATGGCGATATTAAAATAGTAAATGGGGTAAGTTCACATATCTGCTATCATACAATAGTTTCGTTTTTAGGGTTCCGTGCCCAAAGGGTAAAACGGGACCCTATTACTCAGACTTCGCTGTCTGTCTGTGTGTCCGTCTGTCACCAGGCTGTATCTCATGAACCGTGATAGTTAGACAGTTGATAATTTTCACAGGTGATGCATTTCTGTTGCCGCTAAAACTACAAATACTAAAAAACTACATAAAATAAATATTTCAGGGGCTCCTATACAACAAACGTGAATTTTTTTCGTTTTTCGTTTTTATAGATTATGGTACGGAACCCGTCGTGCGCTAGTCCCACTCGCACTTGGCCGGTTTTTCTAAATCTTGTATCAACAGTTTAACAGTGGAAATCCTCAGCTGGATCTCTACACTCAAAGGCGGCTATCTGGAGCTACGACAAAAAATTATCGAAAGAATTACTTGAATTCAAACGTTACAAAACATGTTCAGAAACTCGAATCCTCACCGGACACTGCAAGCTGCAAGCTGCAAGCACATGTCCAACCTAAAGTTGTTCGACAGCACAATTTGCAGGTTCTGCCAAGAATCAGAGGAAACTCCAATGCACATTTTGTGCTCGTGCGGACCACTAATGCGTTACAGAAGTATCTATCTATTTGGGACAGCATTACATGAACCGGAGATACAAACACTCACTCTCTGCAAAATCAATCTGGAAGTTTATTAAAGCTATAATTAAGCAGTGAACTCTAACAATCAAGGAGCTCTGCTACAACAAATCAGAAATGGTTGAGGTAGCAAGATGCCAACAATGCATGAAACCCCAATTAACAAAAATAATAATAAAATCTTGTTTCCTTTATTCAGTGTTGGGTAATAATTGGTGGGCATAATTGGTGCATTCAGGAGCAATTATGAACAATGTAGGGGAGAGTCGGTGAAATAGTACTGAGTACAAAACAACGCCTAATTTTAACACTGGCAACACTGCACAATGCTTTTGTTATGCCATAAACTCGCAGCCATAAAGGCGTAGGTTGAGAACGTTGAGTGATGTGAAAAAAATATTTTTTGTGAAATTGCATCTAAATATTCGGGCTTATTTTAAAACTCACGGCGTGCGATTATTTTCTAACAATATTAATAATAAAGTATTTGAGTGCCAAACCTGTCTGGTTTGGCACTCAAATACTATAGAAAACTAACTAAGGGTCTGTTTCACAATGTCCAGATAAAGTCCCGAATAAGCTACTTGCAACTTATCTATCGAATAAAGACATCGTATGCGTTTCATAATCCATAAATAGTACTACCTGGCAAATAAACTGCAAAGTAAACTATTGGCTAGATCAAGCTTCAGATAGCAAAGTTAACAGATGTCATTCGATGCTTATTTCGGTGTTGTTTATTGTTAGAATAAACTTGTAAAATTTGATATTATTGAAGACGAAATTGATGAATTATTTGATCGTGAACCGCGCATAAATCCGACACCGCTAAGAAAAACACCACCGAACACCGCAACAAACATTTGTTGACATTAACATTTGACGTCAATTTATTTGACTTTCGTACGTTTAATTTCACGCAAAAAAAAATCAATTTATGTATGTATTTTTATTTGATAAAATAATAGTTAGAAGATACATTTGAAAATATTTAAGCAAACCTGAAAATGCTAACCATAAAAAATTACTAAAAAGATATTTTTAGGTATGTTTATCATAAGACATGTATTTATAGGTTGTCTGTTTCGTAAGACGGAACGACATAATGCGACGTTGCCAAACCTACCTATTAGTAACTGCCAAATAGCTATCTGGCAAATAATTTAAGGAAGGTGTTTTATCCAGAACTTATATCTGTCAGTTTATTTATTGTGGTTTATTATTATGGTATATACATGCTCGCCGGTTTACGGTACTTCTGACTTGACCTTTTTTGAGAACGTCTCCGATTTGGTCAGAGATTTCGTAGAACGTTCTCTGACTAAATCTTCCCCTTCCGGTTGTATCATTCACACAGGCCAGATATACTTCTTTAGTCAATCTTTTTTCATTATTCCTTTCTAAATACCCAAACTATCTCAGCATACCTTTTTAATCTTATCAACTATCACAATCCATAAACCACTGTAACAAAATTTTATTCACAACACAATATTATATATTAGCAAAAGCAAAAAAAAATACCTGTACTAGCTACCTACAAAGGACCTTGAGTGAACCACGCACCGCTAGGTAGAGTTACCCCTTTCCCGAACAAAATAATTCTATTGAGAAAAATGTGTATGCTAACGTCGGTTTTAAAAAAATAACGATTCGGAACAAACAATTCTGAAGTTTGCCTTTATAACTCTCAACCCTGTATACATCTGGTATTAAACACAACATGCCTCTATATTTTATGTATAACAAAGCTTTTATAATACTGTAATGATATTGACTTCCTATAAAACTTGTTTGGGAGTTAGAAGCTAGAAAACTCTGTTCATTGTTTAAAAGTAGTTGGACATAGAATACAAAGTTTGAATTTTGAATACATAGGATCTAGGTTTTTAAGTATAATTTAGTGTTGGATAGATAATTATCAGCAGTTCAAAAGTGATGTGCTAAAGAATAGTATTGTGTTGTGAAATTATTTTATTATGACAATATAAAATACGTAATTGGTGTTTTACCCAGTATATGAAACCGTCGTTACTGCGAGTGTTACAATACCGTATTAATTTTCAACTAATCTATCGGAAATTTTAATAAGCAACATACGCATCGTGACTTTCGTTACTTTATACAGTTTATATTTCATTTAGAATGTTTATGAAAACTGTTTCAAAATCAAAATGCCAATTGAAAGTGTTAAATGATTTTAGCGATACACAAAATAATAACATTTGAATATGAAGAGGAGCAAAAGAAATAGGGAACGAAACGCACCATTTTCAAATTATCAAGTTTCATCATATCGGACAAAAGACGTCCGATTCTAAAGAAAGGCCTACAATGGAATTGTATTCGTCATTTGAAGAGATATGCCATAATCGCCACGCTTGACAGACGGTTGGCAATCACAATATGGTGCTCATGGTATACTGAGAGACGCTGCCCCCCATTCTCTGCTAGATATAGTATAATTTTTCAACTATTTTTTACGGTTAGGGGGGCTAATCGTAAGGTTTGATCTAGCAGCGGTTAAGATAATCATCTCGCTACTTCGTGTCCCGGGCTCGATGATTCCCACACAGGACACCTATGTATTTGTGAGACCTATAAGTAGTTACTTTTACTCTAGGTGCGCTTTGGCCACAAAGCACACACAGACTCTAAATAAATCAATTCTATTTAAAAGAATATAATTCCCCTAGTGCGGGCGTTTTTTTTAAGCATAAAGAAAGGAGAAAAAATTGATAATATAATTAAATTAGGATTCAATTTCTATCAACATTTTGAGGAATCTTTTCGTAAATCCGTCTCATAAATAAAAACATAATTTAAAGAAGTTCCATCTTTTTGTATATGGTAAAAAGTACCGCAGCATTTATGAGAATATATTCTACTATAGATATACGACCACAAAAAAGAACCACATTATTAATAATCAGCCAGGCTTTCTAAACTGTATTGAAGGAGAATTTAGCTCCAGCGCACTAATGGCTAAATTAATGGGAACCGAATATGTGGTGAGAGAATTGAGAACAATTAAAAGTTTGGTTCGCTGAATGCGTGCATTGAAGCCACGGGCACCTATTGTGTTTGTTGCTGAATTCATAATGAGATCATTTTGAACTATGCATTATAATATGCTGTTTGTTAAATTGTTTGTTAAATGAATTTAATAGAGTACATAATTTCAAGATTATCCTCGTATTTTTTTAAATTACTCTATTTTTTAATTGTGTTATGAGTACATATTTACAGCCGCCGCACATAAAATACAAAAAAAAGAAAAAGATTAGCTAAAATCAGAATAGGCAGTAATCCGTATTCATTAAGTGAAACCACCGATTGCAAGATATTTTTTACTAATAAAATTTACTCAAATACAACTTAATTCGGATCCACAAAATCGCCCAGTAGTATGGCAATAGTCCCATAAAGGGACTCTTGCCATACAAGGGGTTAAAGTCAGCTTATTGCCCAAAATAGCGGCAATAAAAATAAAATATAAATGCGAAAATTTGTAAGTAGTGTTAACGGATGTTGGTTACTCTTTACGTAAAAACTACGGAACAGATATTGAGTAAATTTAAATTTTATATAGCTTATACATCTAAATGACATAAAGGCTATAATATATGAAGTTTAACCCAGGTGAAACCGCGGGCCACAACTGGTCAGTATATTACGAATTACTGACAATCAGTTAATCCCGAATCCGAAGAAATAAAAAAAGATGCTGTGAATCATGAAACTTTATAGTTTATGTAGGCTACTTTAGGGAGTAAACATCCATATATGAGATCCAAAACAGCCTATTTTTCCTAGTCAAGGCAGGGGGTATGTCTACTCATGCCACCCGCAAGAAGATTCTGCGGGTGAATATGTCAGACTCGCAACGACTAAACCTATCCTGCCGTGAACATCTTTTGGCACCTGCTAGGGGGATTCCCGGGAGTACAGGTATACAGCTCCGGTGTTTTGCGCTATGCCCTAGATGTCTGGGACACGAAAAGATGGTTGGTACAATTGCAGTACAGTTTAAGAATAAAAATATATTATTGTAGTCTTCAAAGTCATCATGTAAATACTTGTTCCTTAGTTCACCCTCTTAAAAGCGTTGAGTTATATAATGTTAATAAAAAAAATTGTCTCTATAACTCACTCTTACAATTTATATTATTAAAAAAAAACCTACAATCAATCCCTCGAGTTTTAACGCCAATAACACAATTATAACAATTCAAAACCATTGTTCTCAATACAAATTGAATGAAACCGACAATTGGCCAGACCAATTAATGTTTGATCCAAACCTTAAACTGGAAAACAATTAAGGCAAATAATTTATTCAAATTAGAATATTGCCCGTAGACAAAGTAATCTCTTTTACTGCAGACTTTCACTGAAGAAGTTATTTCATTTCAAGTTAATGTATATATAATAATATAATATATAACATCCTAGGACATTATTCACACGCCCATCTGATCCCAAACTAAGCAGAGCTTGTAGGTACCATGGTTTAACCAGATAGCTGATATATTACATACACTACTTTTCTTTGGTAATTACCTGCTGGAGCTTTGTAATAGCACCATGGCAAATACATACATATAGATACTAACAGTTAGACTCAGGACAAATAGACATGTTCATGCACACAAATATCTGTCTTGTTGGACCAACTTAGTGTTGTAGTTGAACATACATACATACGTCTACTGCCGGACATAGGTTTCACCCAAAGTTTCCACAATTGTTAGTGTTGCGCTACCCGCATCCAGTAGTTTTCAGCGACCCTCACAAGATCATCGGTCCATCTTGTAGGGGGCCTGCCCACCAAAATATGTATATTAAAAGTGAATCCGTACTTCTTGCCAAATTTCATAATCAACGCAAATTAATTACAATATAAGCTGTGCCACGCGGTTATAACCGCGTTAAATTTTATAAATTATCATAGCTCCTCCCCCGTAGGTGATAGCGTGATAATATGTAGCATATATGTTGATTTTGCATTCAGAACATTACTAAGAAGTAATGTTCTGAATGCAAAATTTGAGGTAAATCCATGCAGTACTTTTTGTGTTTAGCCTGGACATACATAGAGACAAACAGACACACAGACAAAAATTCTAAAAACTATATTTTTGGCTTCGATGTCGATTGTAGATCATGCCCCAAATATCCTTTAAAAAAAAAATTCAATGTACAGTTTTAACTTTCCTTCGATTTTATTATATGTATAGATAATTTTCTAACGATTACCAAAATACACGGTACAAGAGACGTATATATATATAAAACATAAAGTTAAGGTATACGAAACATCATGATTTACACTTATTGTGCTACTACTACTTCTGTGAATAACGTAGTTGATTACACAATTTATGTGTGATAATATTGTTTGTAACATTTATTGTGTAATTGTTTGTTGTTCCAAATAAAATAAAATAAATAATATCTGTCAGTTCAGGATATTTTACTTCAAATTAGAATAAGTTTTAAGTGACATGGAAGCATAACAACAGCATCCTCATATTAGAAGTTTTTTCACAGTTCCAAGGGACCGCAGACTTAAATATTTGATATGAATTTGAACTTGATATTTCCACGACGGAAGTGTTTTTGACAGACTGACAGACGGACAACTAATTGATCTTATAAGTGTAATAATCTATTATTTTTTATGCATGGGAAACTTAATATCACAAATAATATAATAAAATACATATTAGCAAACTGCTACAAAAACCTCACCAGAATGCGTGTATACAGGCTAATATTACAAGTATATTAAAGAAGAATTGAAACAAACTTTATAAATTATGAAACTTTATGAAATATAAAAAACTAAAAATATAAAAGCCGCCTGCATATTAAACCCACACGTGTGACATTTTTTTTTATTATTCAAAAACTAATGTGATCAAATTATATGTGACTAATATAATTCTATAACAGAAATTTCCACACTAACTGCAACAATACAACCCACCATTTTGTATTTCAATACGATATATGTATATTTAAAGTTTTTTTATGGCAAGGCCAACGAGCAAGCGGATCACCCGATGGTAAGTAATCACATAGTGGTTTCCATAACACATTTTTTTACTTCATTTGTATACCTTATATAACCTGATAAACCCATGATGACCACCCATAACTAAATTGACTATGTTATATTTGCACGGCACCAGCTATACGGAAACTAAAAAGTGCGGTGGGTATTTTCATGATGAGTGACTGGCCAGTTGTATGGTTCTGCCTACATAATTAATTAATATAATTAACTAGCTGTGCCCCGCGGTTTTACCCGCGTTAAATTTTATAAATTATCATAGCTCCTCCCACGTAGGTGATAGCGTGATAATATGTAGCCTATATGTTGACCCGATCTCTTAGTAATATTCATGCAAAATTTGAAGTAAATCCATGCAGTACTTTTTAAGTTTAGCCCGGACATACATACAGACAAACAGACACACAGACAAAAATCCTAAAAACTATATTTTTGGCTTCGATATCGATTGTAGATCACGCCCCAAGTATCCTTTTTAAAAAATATTCAATGTACAGTTTTGATTTTCCTACGATTTTATCTATACAAATAAATAAAATTGGAGTGTCTGTTTGTAATATTGAAATAACCGGTTTTTACTACATAAATATGAATATATATACGGTACATACACCAAAATATTTTTTTTTACAATTTTTGTCTGTCTGTCTGTTTGTTCCGGCTAATCTCTGAAACGGCTGGACCGATTTTGACGGGACTTTTATTGGCAGGTAGCTGATGTAATAAGGAGTAACTTAGGCTACTTTTATTTTAGAAAAAGTCATTTATTTTACAAAAAAACAACAAACTAATTAACACGCGGACGAAGTCGCGGGCACAGCTAGTTATATGTATAGATTGTTAAGTTTTCGTGTGTTATTTATGTTTACATTTATTTTATGCATGCTTTGTCACAAAACGACACGCATTTGTAGAAGTATTAAAATCTCAAATAAGTGAACTGTAATTATTCTTTAGAGAATAAAAATTCTTTAGGGAGGCGATGGCTGGCTCTCACGTCATACTCGTGAACGGGTGCTGCTTGCGGTAACTGGTCGAGCTGTTGTTGGGGTACTCATAATATTATTATTTAATCATACAGTCGTCGCCTCTGGTAGACTTCGTGTGACTTGTTAAAATTGTAAATGTACGCGGATGTTCCCACCGTTTTCTCATCTAGCAAGATGTTATTCTAATTGCTTGAGTGAAATTTAATTTTATTGTTTATTATCTCACAATTTTTTTTTATTCATTAGAGGACAACGGTTCTGTGCGTGCATTAGCCTACATAACACACTTCACAATGTAAGAAAATACAATATATAAAATATAAAAAAAATACCAATAACAAAAAGCAAAAGAAGACGAAAATAGCAAGCCCGGAGTTTTTTTGTGGCTTTATTCATCGGGTCGTCCACGTAGGTAGCTAGAGAAAGCCGCAGGTTAGTCATCGGTGATCCCGTGCAACTGATCACACCCTCTCTTAGAATTCCGTCCTTTTGCTTCAGCGGCCTCCTGAGCTGTGGCCAGAACCTCAAAAGGGTGGCCTCGGGTATTAGTCTTTTCCAATTTAAGCTACTGGTTAAGAGCCTTCTGCGCTCGCCAAATGCTCATTGCCTTCAATTCCTTAATTTTAATAGAGTACAACTAAATTTCAAAATAATAGATTATTAACTTGTTATTTATTTTAGGATTTAAGAAATATATCTGAGAAAACAGACCGCATGGACGGACTTATTATTTTTTTTGTAATTTTTATACTGTATTCGACTATGTTTATGTACTGCATTGTGAGCGTAACAAGTACAAGTGTATGTCAATACCCAAATGCTGAATAAATTTCATTATTTCATTTAAACGTAAATTTGCTGTCACAAGTAGTTTGCCATAATTTCTTGTTCATCCGCTTCTGTAATGAAATACATCAACCTTTGGCGTTGGTAGTTATGTAAGTGACATTAAAGATATTTAAAACTGTAGAGTATTTCTTATCACAGCAAAGTTATCGCCGCAGCAAAGTATCAATAGATTTAGTTTTCCCTCACTTACCTATCAAAATAGGACACTCAGTGTATATATACATATATTTACACGTTGTAAACCTGCTATAACTTCCACAGGGAACAAACAATTATAGAAGACATTAATCGCGAATTTCACAGACCATTTCCGAGATTTATTGTTTTTTACCTTACGCACCTTGCAAACACCAGATTTACTAAGAAAAAACTTTTGTTAGATATAAAATCTGGTAAAGTTTTAGCCCCGTTTATTCACACTTTCCGGATAATATCTTTTGAGTATTACGTTTTCGAGCGACCGTAAGCTTTAAGATTAGGTATTTCACTTACAAACATTATCGAGTTAAATCTTCCAAGTACTTTCTTTTAGAGTACTAAAAGATTTCAGTTATCTAAACAAAGCTTTGATGTTAGTATATTGAAGAAGGCAAAGTAGGGTTTTATGGGGTGCCGTATAAAATGAAAGGTGGAACTTTTTTAGTTGAATAAAATCCGACCCTTTTATGCATATCTTCAGTACATTCTGGCGTGGGTTTCTTAGTTTGCAGCCTTGTTCACTAGATGGTTTAAACCTTAATCGGTCATAGCGTACGGACATAATTCATTAGTTTTAGCTCTTATTACAACACAATAGAGCATAAAATGAGGTAGTAACTACCACTACCAAAGCTAACTGTAGGTAAACTTCACAGTAAATAAAATAAAAATTACAGAAATCAAGGATTTTATAAAAGAAAAGCTCTATATTTTGCGATGTTTAAAAAATATTACAACTTACGAGTAGGTACATGTATTGTCCTTCATTCTACACATTCCACTCTCAATTGAAGGCACAAAACAAAAAGGGTTCTGTTATTTTAATCCTTTACATGGAATTTTATTACGCATTGCAACCATAAAACCATTTTAAATTAAAACTTATGTAGTACTTAGCGGCTGTACCTGCTATTCGGCAAACTGGCACAGGTTTTGGTGCCAGTTTGCCGAATGCCGAAAAATATTTATTATTTTATTGTGTCTTACATATGAAGGCACCACGCGGATGAAGCCGTTACATATACTTTTGAGGCTCACAATGCAGTACATAGTCATATACAATATTAAAGTTTATGAACTAGTCCGTCCATACGGTCTTTTTTATCCAATAAAATGTTGAGAATTCCTTAAAAAGAAAAAAAATCGGCAGCTAAGTGAACGTACTTTTCAATCAGGATATATAATCTAATATAATAATAATCAGGACATAACAATTTAATAAGTTTGTGAGATCATTTCATAGGACGGCTTATTTCCATTATTTGCCTGTAATCATTTTTTTATTTTATTTTATTTTATTTATTTAAGGACATCCAGTAGCTGTTACATCTACTTAAATCTAAAATGTTTTAATCATTACAATAATATAGTTTCAATTGTACAGCTTCTAAAGGTGCCACAACATGCACAATGACATTGGTGAGTAACACTGATAAAAAAACAAGGTACATGCTAGTCAGTATCCTCATATTGAAGACACTTAAAATTAAAACTAATTATAACTAAAAACTATTAATATTAGGTACACAATGCATAATATAGCTATATTTATGTAAGTATATATATATATATATATATTATTATTGTACAACGCCGCAAATGATGTAAATAACATCTACACACTTTCGACCTATAAATGCAAGATTGTTTTACGAGACTGGCTCTTACGCTTAAATTATATCGATACCGAAAAAATTGTAAATGCTTAAAACACACACACACACACACACACAAACACACACTCACACAAAACACACGTATACACACACACACAGTGTATTTGAGATAATGTATACCTTATAATAGTATTTGTTTTATGTTCTTAGCACAAATCTTAGCTAATAGTTTGTTTATTTTTAGTTTTTAATCTTAGTTTTTTGGGACTTGGTTATTGAGTAAAGTCAATTTTAGAGGTAAGACGCTGCCGACTGTGACACAGTTTATACTAGTACAGTCGTCAACGAAATCTCTATTTTAAATAAAATTTTCATTGTTGTATTTTTATTAAGAATAAGAGAATTTGTATGTATTTCTAAATGTAAAATAAACTTATTATTATTATTATATTACTTATTATATATAATCTATAATATTGGTACAGTATTATTTATGACTCAATAATCTTAATACAGTATTTCTAAAATTAGTTAAGCTGGAATTGAAGATGTTTAAGTTGTTTTCACTCATGGAATTATACAACTTGCACAAACGTGATATAGCGGCAAACTGTTTAAGATTTGTTCTAGCAAAAGGCTGGCTCAAGATTCCGGGTACAGCAGCACGTCGAGGTATATGCCTAGGAACTCGTAGATGTACAGATTGTAACAAGGTTGGGCAGTCGTATCCATTACGGAGTATTTTATAGAGAAATATCATGTCATGCAGTTGTCGTCGAATCATCAGGCTATCCATCTTAAAGTACTGCAGTTTGTCTGTGTATGTTGGAAGTTGCTTATGGAGTCTGTTAGAAAAAGCTAGATGTTTCACAATTTTTTTCTGGATGCGTTCTATTCGCAGTTGATGAGTACTATAATGAGGTGTCCAGACTACGCTGCAATATTCTAGATTGCTTCGGACATACGCGTTGTAAATAGCTATTTTAGTAGCTAGCATTTATATTGATTCTACATTTATTTGTTTCAAACAGGCGTAATCTTAGTCGGTAGTGATATAATCAAGATGGTACTGTGGATGTTTCGAGATTGAGAGCGTAAACTTTATCGAAATACTTTGAAACTGCAAAGCAAAACATTTTACGGGTTGTTGACTGTAGTTGTAATGCAACCAGAATTTTTGAAGGTAGGAGACCATCAACATTTTGTATACATTATATGAATTACATTACATAAAATGAATATCATAGTGCAAAAATCATGATATCTGATCTTGGCAGAAAAACCATCTTAAAACTTAAAAAATGTGCAAATTCTATGTCATTTGACTAAAACTCGCTCATTAAGGCATTCGTGCAATTAAGAAAATGAAGCAATGGTTATTGATAAGCACGAACGATGTGTTTTAATAGTTATTGAAATTGCTGGCAACGTGTTTGTATCTAATTAATATTTAACGAGATACTCAACAGTATAATATCGAAACATAATCTGTAGTTTCTGCAATGGAATACATAGGATTATTAGGCAGTTTAAGGCACTACAGACGACTACGACACTATTTGGAGCTAGATTTACAGTGTATGGTACACTGTAAATATAGCTCCAAATAGCACCGTTACGATGATAGTTTATGCAGAATTACCAGCTCTTACGTGGAAATATATGCAGATAGATTTATACACTCGTATAAGCAAAAGCAATAATGAATTGTTTTGTAATAATTACACTTTAACATTTAAGAATTAATACCAATAATCAAGCTTTTAGTTTATATTTAGATTTAAGTACGCTTATTCCATATCTGTAAGTTAATTTATTTTTACCCCTTTTTTATCTCACAAATCAAGTCTTCGCATAACTTTCTGTTTATTTTTTATCATAATAAATTGTTTCCTATATTTAAGAAATTATCATATTATCATCATTATTAAAATCGTCTTTGCCAATAAACTTCATCATTATACTTGTTTAAAACTACCCTTGGACATTTTTTATTACTTTTTTCTTACATAAACTTTATTTATGGAAACTTATTTTTGAATTTTGTTTTACCCGAATTCTACGAACATTTAGTTGTCTCCATTATAATAACCATTCCAAAAAGAACACATATTATATCATTATTGTTATTGCTTATTAAATTAACAGGTTACAAGTTTAACGAGGTCCCGCCCCGAAGCAGCACACCAAATAGTGTCTAAGTAAAAGGTAGGCTTATTTAGATGTGACATTTGGTGTAAATCAATCAAATACACGACCGACCCTATAAGGGATTACAATACCTAATCCCAGAAGTCGATACCCTAAAGTTTTGTTGGCTTATCCACAATAACAACTTGCGGTCACTTTGTTCTAGCTAAAAATTCTTCTTGAAATAATGTTCAAATAATTATTCAAACTAACTTCTTGGGTACATTAAACAGTGAAAAAAACGGCTATATGCCATTCTGACTGCTCAATATCTTTCTTAAACGCTTCTTTATTTTTAAACGATTACGTTGCAAGTAATATTTAAGTAAAAACATTCGTAAAGTTCAACTCTTCAGCTCTCTTTAGTAGATGAGATACGTATTTAGAGATTAACTGAAGGCGATTTCGATCAAGGAGTGTTTTACATGTCTGGAGTAAAAGCATATTAGGGTACATACCCTAATATGCTTTTACTGTTTCACGGACGAAGTTGAACATAAACGTTACTTCCAACAAGACTTATAAAATGAGCCATTTCTGTTCTAAAGTGATATCTGTAAAGTGTACGTATATCCCTGGTAGAAAAACTGATTTGATGTCCATTGATTATAACTATCAGCATTTAATATACTGTTACATATTTATGCTAAGTGGCGAGCTTGGGGAGCATAGATTTCAATACGAATCAAATAAAATTTCAATTCACATCGCATTTTAAATCTCACGAAAATCGCCGAAGTGGAACAGTCAGTATTAAACAAACCGTAGCAAGTTTTTCATTCCATTCCTACCCATGGAATTAAATAAGGCACGCGGAAATTCGTGACTTCCACCCCGACGTAGTTATTATCGTTTATATCTTAGACTATTTTCTCATAAGTTGCCAGTGTTTTACTTGCGTAAGGATGAGATTTGTTCTGACATTCTCGGTATTTGTGCAGGCATAACTGATATCATTTTGGTTTTTTGTTTCTTGTTTATACCTATGTAAAACTTATTTAGTATTAAAACTAGAGCTCCTTTACCTTCAGCATTTTTTTTATTTCATCATTTAAACTCGTTTAATATTCAAATTTTAACAGTTTGTAAAATAAAATACAGTAGAGAACAATTTTCGTATGTGAATAATGTTCCTGGATATTACTGTATTTACATATAATTAATATTATACTTACCTATGCTACTATATTTTGTCAGCCTGGTTTTCATTTAAAATGAAGTAGCATTTGCTTATTAGAAGCTATTTTATTTTATTTTTATTTCATCAGCATTTTTTTTATTTCATCATTTAGACTCGTATAATCTTCAAATTTTAACAGTTGGTAAAATAAAATACAGTAAAGAACAATTTTCGTGTGTGAATAATGTTCCTGGATATTACTGTATTTATATATTTTGTCAGCCTAGTTTTCATTTAACGTGAAGTAGCATTTGCTTATTAGAAGCAATTTTATTTTATTTATGAATACTTAAAATTTAATTTAGTTTCCTTTTTAATGATTGCAGGTAATTTATTATAAATTTTTACAAACATAAATTATGTATTATTTGGGTGGAATTATAAACATGAATTTGGTAAGTTAAGTTTAGGTCTATAGTGTAATGTGTGCTGCAATGGCTTGTCTTCTGTTTTAGTAAATTTTTAAGCTTTACAATGCCTATGCCCTGTAATTTTCTTAGAAGTATACTGAACTACTTTTTTTCACAGGTGAATTAGATTTTATTATTAGAAAATAACGTAATTTAGGGACTTTCCTTAGAATCTTAAGTTATTGTACTTGATTCCATCAGAAAACCACCGCTGCAACAGTTAATGCTGCAGCTAGCGCTGAGATGATAAGGGTATATTACTTTTATCTCTCTTACTGAATAAACGTATTTTCTTCTTTTTTTTATTTATTATCTCATCACAAATGGGGTGACATAATACATATACGTTTATAGTTACGTTTCAACATACAAAGCATGTCTCTAACTAGCCCCAACTTTGTGAGAGACTGGTGCCTGAAATAGGTTTAAATGAAAACCTGTACTGCAGGTCACCAGGCCCACCACGCGGCTCAAATGCTAGTAAGATGCTTATTAAACCATAACTTATAGATATAAATCTGGAAGCAGTTATACAATTCAAAAGCAGTTATATAATTCTAAAAGACTTTATATAACTCTAAAACAGAAGATAAACATTTAATAGAAGAGTTAGAGAGAGGGTAAAGAATACAGATATGGTAGATGTGTGTTTGTCTGAGTGTACGCGAGAGAGTATTGTGAAGTAAATTTGTGTTTGTGAAACAAATAAGTGTAGGTGTAATCATGTGGTGTAGAGTATGTATTTGTAGCGAGACATTTGAACGAAACAGTGTAGCATAAATTATTGCTAAACGATTAAAAGATTTTCAGTTGGTTGGTAGTCTAGGGTTTTTAGATAGGAACAGTCAGAAATTTTGCATTGTATTTTGTTTTTATGATAAATGTTAAGGATACAATTTAGTTTATTGTACAAGAAAACACCAAGAAAACAGAAATGCCTTTGAGACAGAGCTGTAGAGCATGCTCTAGAAGGACACGCTTTACCCTGACGCCGTTTATCTTTAAGAAACTTCGGATTCTATGGCAGATGTGAATGTTTTTTTTTAAGATTGTGTGTAGTATAAAAGTTTGTCTCACCGTAAGAACATTCTGCTTCTTAATAGTGGTGTAGGTTATTTAGTAAATGAAAATGAAATTTTACTACAAGCATAATTTAACATAGTAGCACAGTGAAAATTTAGGTTTTGGCCGAATATTTTCTCTACTTAATAGTTTAATTAAATGAAAGCCATAAATTACATTCGAGACAGAGTAATTTTCCCAATTATTGTATTCCTCCGCATGTAAACGAATCCCTTTACAAACAAATAATTAACAGTTTCTTTAGTCATATTACTTAAACAAGAAATGTGAGGTACAGGCAGGTATTTTTTTAAATACACACGTAGTAAAATACACTGGGAACATTTTCTATTTGTTTGAAACCGATGTTCGAGCCTTTCTTCAATCTCCAATAAAAATAACAATTGTTTTTTATCCTTTTAGATTTACCCTAAAATGACAATTAAATATCATACAAAAACCAATAGACACATTCTTAAGACATAGTCCTGTAGAACTTCTGAGCGTATTCCAAGTCAAGTTCAGTGCAGAAGTGCACCTATTATCAACTTAAAGTATATAAAGTTAATATGATAAAGGTTTTATATTTATAACTAGCTGATGCCAGCGACTTCGTCCGCGACAATTTTGAATGATGACCAATGTAACTACTTACTTCTAGCTTAATCAAAAAAATATAACTATTAAAACAAATAAGCAATATAAATATAAGAAAACCTAACCTATAAATAACCTAACTAAGAAATAAACTAAAGACTACTTTGATACTGTTATTAAAAAAAAATACCCGATATCATCAACCAAAAAATCAAAGAATACATATCAATTGTCCTTAAGGATAGCCAGTAAGTCAAATAAAGTAAAATAATAATCAACGATGCATTAAGCACAAAGGCAACTCCCATTAGATTAGGTTGCAACCACGGCATTAATAAGTCTAAAATCACATTTTGTGAACGAAACCATAGCGTGATCTAAAACGATGATTACGTCTATAATCAACTAACAAAAATATAAACTTGTAAAGTGGTAAAATTAAGATGTGTGCACATTTTTTGGGTGAGATTTAGGCGATCATCTATTGATTTAGTTTTGGACTACCTTTTATATCATGCAATTATTTATTTTAACCGATATGCGAAATAGGTTCCGCGATATGAAACGATATTAACGCCATCCAGTTACAAAATTGTGAACTTGTAGATCAGTAAATTTAAGATGATATTTTTTGGGTGCGATAATCTCGATACCAACAATTTATACTACACTAACTCGAATTTTAGGTAAAACCTTTTTTTATCCCAATTTGATTAAAATGTCTTTTTTTAATTTGTTATAAAAGTTACCAAAAAAAAAGTTACAAATCTCTATTTGATAATCTTTACATAGACGACAACGACAACGACATTTTAAGCAACTTGGCATAAGAAACGAATTTTGCTAAAATATGAGTTGGCGTAAATTGTTGGTGGCGATCTATTGAATCAGTTTTGGATTACCTTTTTTTAACTGCAAATTATTCCCTGGATTGCTTTATTTTTCACAGAAAGACCAAATACCAATTGACATGCGCTTAACTCCAAAAAAATACAGAGTTTCATACAAACCTACCTCTATTTTTGTCGTCGTAAGGGGTGAAATTTCCAAAAATCCTTAAATATATATTTATAATTTTTTAATGAAAGGCTAAATACCAATTTTCATGCGTTTACCTTAAAAATTGTCACATTTTTCATACAAACTTACACCCCCTATTTTACGTTCTTGGGGTAGGAATTTCCAAAAATCCTGAAATATATATTTTTTATTTTTTATTAAAAGGTAAAATACTAATTTTCGTGCGTTTAACTAAAAAATTTTCACTTTTCCATACAAACTTACATCCCCTATTTTTCCCCCTTGGGGGCAGAATTTCCAAAAATCCTAAAATATGTAATTTTTTATTTTGAACTGGAAGGTCCAATACCAATTTTCATGCCTTTATCTTCAAAAACGGCAAAGTTTCATACTAACTTTGCACCCCCGTTTTGCCCCTTTAGGGGTTGAATTTCGAAAAATCCTTCCTTATTCCTTGTCTACAGTATAAAGAAAACATTTGTGCAAAATTTCAGCTTTCTAGGTCCAAGGGTTTGGGCTGGGCGTTGATGAGTCAGTCAGTCAGTCAGGACTTGTCTTTTTATTTATATAGATTACGCCTGCGTCTCAGCTATACCTTCAAAGAGGTACACACAGTTAAGATTAATTTCTACATTCTTCCTTAGAGATCCAATGCTACTAATCCTAAGCTGATATGATTCTTAATTGTCACTTAAGAAAGAATACGGTTATCTTGGTCAAAGATATCATCTATCTTTAATTTCATGCTCGATTTGAACGTAAGGGTCAAAGTAGGAATTAAGGTTGGCTTATGGACCTAACGTAAATCAACCCTCTGACAGAGTTTATTTGAACATTGGTGCTATAGAATGAAGTGACCCATTTATCAGCGTGTTTCCAGATATGGCTATGGCATGGCGTGGACAGGTATTATTTAAGCACGCCCGGTCCATAAACCACATCTTCGTTCAACATCAGTGGAGATTGCGGTCAAGCACAAACCTATCCAATTTTAAAAAGCTTTCATATGATATCAATATTATTACTAGCTAGCAAAAAGCTAATCGTATTAATACTTTGCATGTCAAAAGAGTCTGTCCATATTTATGAGATATCAGATACACGTCGTCATAAGTTCCTAAATTTATAAGTCGACACTTCATAACCTTGCTTATCTATAAAGTCTGTCTGTGATTGACTTAGCACTAAAAAAATTTTAAATGAGTTGTTGCATTCATGGTTTTAATTATTGGTGGTATTTAATTGTATATTTTCGACATCCAAGAACGCTATTGCGAACAAACGACAGTCTAAAATAAGAGTACGTCTATTTTTGCCTGTATTGCTGTAATGTATGTATTTGTTTTTATCCAATTAATTCTATGGCAAGACCTTAAGTGTAAGTGTTTTAGTTCCATACGTAAAAAGTGTTCGACTTTTAAAAGCTGACTGGAATTTAATTAATCTCATCGAAGTAATTTTTTATTAGACTAAACTGCATCTAATTAATTTGATTTTACTATTTGGGTAGCAAAAACATATGTAGGTATATACGTACGCACACACAATATTACACAAATACGCAAACACCTTTATACAAAAAATAGATTCCAATTCAGACACGCACTCACTTGTTAACTAATAACAGCATTTTTATATGTAAGGTAATTGTTAGGCACATACTATTTTCCAATGGGCTAGGTTCATGGGAAGAAAGTATGGAGTAAAACGTTTTCATATAATTTATCTTGTATATAATAAAATAGTTCAAGTTTAAGCACCTTTTATTAGATCCCTCAATAAGTTAACAAATAAATATCTGATCTCTAGCTAAAGCTCTTAAACAGATAAGCCACCTGAAATTACTGCAGACAAATAAATCCATTGAAACAAAGCAACGATGCAATATAAAAGCCAAAAAAACATAATTCCTTTGAAGAATCCCTCTTTACCAAAGTTTTAAGCGCCCATTTTCTGAGTACAAAAGGTTCTATATTAAATAATATTGAATTTCCTGCGATAATACAGACCTCATTACGAACAATCTTACATTCAGACGGTTTGTTCATTATTATAAGATATTCTGTAGATTATTAGATGGTGAAGTGGTACCTGAATCACATTTTCATGTTATATACGATATTTAAAACAATTTTGAGACATCTTTAATACTTGAAGAATAGGTTCTGACCGCTCATCTGTAGCGCGACCTTTAGACAGTTTCATCAATTCAATGTGCTAGGAGTTTATTATAAAGTTTTATAATTTTAACGTTTTTTTAACACATTTTTCTTCGTTTTCATAGGCTTTAAAATTAAGGACAAGCAAAGAGTGCCAGTTGAAACGTTGGCGGAAATTAATTAAAAGTAAAGATCACTCAATCTTCTTTAATTTCATTTCATTTCCTGATATTGATATACCAATAACATTGTTAATTATATTTAAATTGGGCTTATAATTATAATAGTATGTCCTTCTGCTCTATTTTCATGTCATTAAGTTCTTTTACATGTCATTTACGTTTGCCCATTGGGAATGCACAGCTTCAACGGGCTTTTGAGTCTAGCAATATAAAACTACAAACTATTACCCACGCCAGAGGGCACTCGACTCGACGCTCGTGTATTGGTCGAGGCTCACACTTCGTACCTCGACTCTGTGCGGTTATTGACGTGGAGCATTTGAGGATCGGTTATATTTGAGAAATTTTGTGCTCTACGTTACTGCGCAATTTATTGGCGATTGATTGGTGAGGTTAAACAACTAGGGTCGCGGTCAGCCTATATAGTCATTTTCTGAGCGTCTCCGTGCTTCGGAGGGCACGTTAAGCTATCGCTCCCTGTTGTAGCCATCAAGCCACAGTCGTTAAGCCATCTCAGAGGCCTAATGGGAGCCTTGAACAACTCTTAAGACTAGGGTAACCACTGCCCATACAATAAGTAAGGTATGCGCAAAAAGCAGGGCCACTCGTACGATTGGAGAACGGAGGCAGTATTATGTTGTATGGATACAAATGCAATGTAAAGGTCGTTTAGGACGCTGGTGACTACATGTCATCGTAGTTCAAAACAAATAGGGCAAATTGAATAAAGTTTAATTTTTTGTTTAATACCTAAGTTTTATGAAAATCTGCCTCATATTTAGCGGCTACGTCTATTTCAATAATAAGATTCAGAACATGTTGAAGGTTAGGCTTTGACCTCAATCCATTTTATATATTTTTTTTAATGTTTTTTTTATTCTGGGTTTGCGCTTGACCACGATCTCCCCTGACGAAAAGTGAAGATGTGGTCGAATGTTGACCACGCGTACCCATAAGATGCCTGTATAGTGGAAAATTGTGTACACAATAGGAGAATTATACCAACCACGTCGATAATGTGATGCAGTGAGACACCGAAGGTGACAAGCAGCGGCTGCGAAGAGTTTTCCACGGGCCTCACTGACGCATCATACTTCTGCATCAGGTGACGCACAAGCCTGTATTCTTCATCACAACATAGCGCCCCTGAAAATAAAATTTGAAATTTTAATATATATAAGCATAATGATGAAATGAAATAATGAAATTTATTCAGCACTTGGGTATTAACATACACTTGTACTTGTCAAGCTCACAATGCCGTACAAAAACATAGACGAATACAGTACAAATTTTCAAAAAAGTTAATTAGTCCGTCCGTGCGGCCTGTTTAATCAAATATATTTTCTTAAATCCTTGAATAAATAACAAGTTACTAATCTATTATTTTGAAATTTAGTTCTACTATATTAAAATTAAAGAATTGAAGGCAACGAGCAGTTGGCTAGCGCGGAAGGCTCTCAACCAGTAGCTTAATATAAGTGACTAATGAGGGCACCCTTTTGGGGTTCGGGCAATAGCTCAGGGGCATAGCCGCTGAAGCAAAAAGACGGACTTCTAAATGAGGCTGAGAGAGGAGAGAGGTCACTTGCACGGGATCCTCGCCGCTGAGGAACCTACCCTAACAAAGCTGCGGCTTTCTCTAGCTACGTAGGTGGACGATCCGGAGAAGAAAGCCACAAGGAAATATAATTAGCAGCACATATTAATTAGCATCTCAATTAACGAAATACTTCCGCCGTAAAGTAACCGTTGATAGTGTTAAAATGCACGCGTGGCGTAGTGGTTCAGGTAGTCGCCTCGCTACTCGTGTTTCGGGTTCAATCCCCGTATAGGACAACTATTTATGTGACGCATATTTATATTATTTGTTGTTAATCTGGGTGTGCTTTAAGACCTGATACCTGATAGCATACTTGTAAAGTCCCCCGCTATACAGGGTATTATATTCCTAGTGTGGCCAGTGTCTTTTTGAAGAAAATAACTTTAAAAAGATATGTTATTAGAACTCATCATAAACTACGAGGAAAAGGTCACGGACTCCTTTTTGTGGCAGTTAAATAATAAATTATGAGTGAAACGAAAAACTAAAGCCTCCCAAGCTAGTTTTTTTCTGATATTTAATTTCTTTGCCCTAAACGATTGACAAACAAGCAACAAGCGTCAAAAGCTACAGTAGCTTAGTGTAGCTCTTTGACGTTTATTACATCCGGGGCATCACTTTCCACAGTCATGATTGAGTTCGTGGCATTATTCCGTAAATTTAAATGGTTCCATTTATCTTAACAGTTTGACATTATTTTTATATATGTAATAAATAGCAAGGCACACGAGCTTGTGGGTCACCTGATGGCAAATATACAGACGCCAGCACATCAAGCTACCCCAATCTGTCAAATTTCCCCAATTAATAATAATAATAATATCCTGGGACATTATTCATACACGGCCATCTGATCCCAAACTAAGCAGAGCTTGTACTATGGAAACCAGATAACTAACTGATATACTACATATACTCCTTTAATTTACACCCAGACTCAGGACGAACAGACATGTTCATGCACACAAATATCTGTCCCGGGTGGGAATTGACCCACGCCCTCCGGCGTGAAAGGCAGGGTATCTACCAACCACGCCAACAGGCCCAATTGAAAGTGAACCTTATGCTTATGTGACAAAGTTGAAAATTTATAAAAGAAATTTGACAGATTGGGGTAGCTGGATGTGCTGGCGTCACCAGACACTACCAAGAACAACAACACCAGAGAAATCTCTTCTCGCTCGCTTCTTGAAGTTTGTCATACCAGATCCGAAATGCCACCGCAGTTAATTGATGCCACAGAGTAGTGCACGATCAAAAGCTTTAGCAAAGCAAAGCGCTAAAAGCTGTAGTGATTTAAATACAATAAGTTATTATATATATTACGTATAACAAGGGAAGTGGCAGATACAAATTTTCATCTATTTCAGGCAATGAGAGCTTATAGCATTTTTTAAGTTGTCGGTAACAATAGTAGGTATAGCCTTCTTGCAGTAGTTGAAGTATATTAAATTCTTATAAGAGTTCAGAAGAACAACTCGTAAAAGGTAGTCTAACAATAACAGATACCCACCACTTCATTGTAATCTTTACGTAGAAATCTTCTAGTTCATTACGTATTAAAAGATAAAATCTTTCAATATACACGTGGAGAATAAATAGTAGGTACTTAAGATAATAAAGATAAGCTAAAGGTACAATAGTGATTCTAAGGGTAATTTCAACACAATGTTAATAAGATCTCTACAGACTTAATTAATTAGTGCGCAGGTGGTAACTATAGTAATTAGGGAGCTCATTTAATACCTTTACAATTAAGTCAGAACCTTAGTTGACTCTTACTTTACGACGCTGTGGTTTTCAGATTCGGTTAAAGGTCAAGTTAAGGTAAAATAGTAGTATCAGAAATTACAACAAGTAATATTTCACTCAAATAAATTATAATAGTAGTATAGTTTAGTACTAGTTTCATGATAAACAGATGTTTTAAAACAATATATATAAAATCTAGAATATTAACGATAAAAACATTACCTTAAATAATAGCTATTTATTATTTGATTATAGAATTTGTATTTGTCTTTTGAATAATGTGTCGTAAGATGTAGTGTCGAGAAGGATTTATTAAATGGTTTTCTAACCCATGCTGAGTAATTTTCTAAAGGGAAATAATGTATTATTGGTAAATGCCTCGACCCAGTTACACAGAGAGGAAATAATCTAGTACCTGCAATATCAGATTTAGGTTATGTACAATCAGCAAAAAAAATGTTACAAAAAAAAAGAACGAAAGTATACTATAGTATTACTACTTCGACGATAACTGGAAGAAACTATTGTAAACAATTAATCCCACATACGTAATTCTTAAATGAATAGGGGTGGAAAAAGTAAAGGCCCTGTGAGATTACTAATATTCTGACCGTACAATAAAATAATATATCGGATTGTGGTCTCATAAACTATTTTCGTGTAAGCATATTTTTGCTTACTAACGATTCCCACTTCCAGGAAATTCTTCCTAGGAAAATTACATTTATATTAGGACATACAATAAATACATTATCCACAAATATACATAGCAGGCTTTGCTCGTATCTAAGCCATTAAATCAGTTTCCTTTTCCCATTCCGGAAGACAAATGAGATTTATTTCGTGACTTTATTAAACATAATTCGATTGTCTTATTTGCCGGCATACTTATACTGAACAAAGGTAAAGAAAATTAAAAGGTAAACATCGAAATGCCTAAACCCAAGTTATCCAGAAAACACGTCATGCAAGAGAAAACGTTTGATGCTTATGACTTTGGAAATGTTGCTTCCAAACCGCTTTCAATGCGGTATTTTGTGATATAAGATGATCAATATGGTTCTTAGCAATATAACTGTCAATATCGAAGCACTCAATTATTGAATAGCATGAAGACCTTTATTGAAATTTGGCCTTAGCAAATATGATTATGTCTCTTCATGTTCTAAGCTCGAGTGGTTGTTAATTCGCCTTCAGCTGCAGCTCGTCTGTGGAATGCCCTGCCTGTCGTAATTAGACGTGCTCGGACAGAATCAGCTTTCAAAAAGTTAGTCAGAGTACACTATTCTGTATAAATATTTCATTAAGTGAAGTATGTTTTCTTATTTATTTATTTAATCTTGTTTTTGCTTTTTAACAGGTTCAATTTATTAAAATCATTTACGGATGTACTTAACTGCACTGTTGCACACCTACTGCTATTAGTTAATGATTAGCTCCTCTCCATGCAGAGGTTGTCTGGAAGAAATCTCTTTGTACAACTGGTGTTTGTAATATGTCACATGTTTGTGTTATGTATTCTTATGATGTATACTTAATCAATGGTATTTCTTCCATCGTTTTTAAAAAGATAAATCATTTTAAGCACACAAGTTCATCTGTTAGCTATTTGCTATTCTTAGTTTTATTTGTATTATTGTTTGTATTGTAATTTAAACTTAATTTATATAAGGTACATATAATAAGATGTAAGTGTTCTTTGTTACCATTGAAAAGGTTTTGTGTCTAAGTATGCCGAGTTCAACCTACATTGTTTCTGGAATATGGAGAGGATAATTGAATAAACAGAACGCAACACTACAAAACAAAGACAGGATTACTCGCAGATTGATCCTTTGTGTGAACTATTTGCCATTCAATTATCTTGTAACAGACAATCTACGCTTATATATTCAATCTCAATTCATCGTATCAATAGAGGATATGATTTTAAAATTAAATAACTACGTAAAGCTTGAGCGCATTTTATTGACTATTGGATAAAACTAAAGTTTGATTGGAAATGCGCTTTTCAAGAGCAGATATTGATTTTAATATATTCACGGACTAATAATTGAGCGCTATTTATTCGTGAGTTTCGTTTAATATTATATCTGTTTTTTATTCTGGTACACATAAAACAATCTATACAATGGTATTGCTTATTTTGTTGGCATTTTTTTCCTGACGACACCGAAAACTGTGTGCATATGAGATTACAAAGTACGTCTGAATTCAAAGGTAAATATAGAAATTTAAAATAGCCACAATAATGTGTGTAGGTCACGTCATGGTGAGTGTCAGAGGGACCGCAAGATCATTGCTGGCGTTTCCGGAAGGAATAGTATTTCTTCTTGAAGGTTGCCATGTCATACCGGATCTATAATTATGATACGTAACCTAAAATGAACATTTATAATTTTAATTTAGTCTGTACCTTTCTTTAACAAGTTTTTGTTTGTGGGATATGAGAGGTTTGTTGCATTCATCTAATAAACCAGAGAAAAATTATCCAATAGGTAACGCGAATAATTTCGCTATTTAGCCCAATCTTGTTGCGGACTCAATATAGAAGAAGAGTCATCATCATCATATCAGCCGAAAGACGTCCACTGCTGGACAAAGGCCTCCCCCAAGGATCTCCACAATAGCCGGTCCTGCGCTGCCCGCATCCAGCGGCTTCCCGCGACCCGCACAAGATCGTCGGTCCACCGTGTAGGAGGCCTGCCCACGCTGCGTCTTCCGGTTCGTGGTCGCCACTCGAGAACCTTTCTGCCCCATCGGCCGTCAGTTCTACGAGCTATGTGCCCTGCCCACTGCCACTTCAGTTTGGCAATTCTTTGGGCTATGTCGGCTACTTTAGTTCGCCTGCGGATCTCAGCATTTCTTATTCGATCTCGCAGGGAAACTCCAAGCATAGCCCTTTCCATTGCTCTTTGGGTGACCTTGAGCCGCCTGATAAGGCCCATAGTGAGCGACCACGTCTCTGTTCCGTAAGTCATCACTGGCAACACACACTGGTCGAAGACTTTCGACTTGAGACACTGCGGTATTTGGGATGAGAAGATATTACGTAGCTTCCCGAACGCTGCCCAGCCGAGTTGGATTCTACGATTGACCTCCTTTTCGAAGTTGGACCTACCTAGTTGGATGGTCTGTCCTAGGTAAATATAGTTCTTAACAACTTCGAGTGCAGAGTCTCCAACCTTAACTAGAGTGGGTGCAACATGGATGTTCGACATGATTTTCGTCTTATCCATGTTCATTTTCAGACCCACTTGTTGAGAGACTCTACTGAGGCCATCGAGCATTGTACCGAGGTCGTCAAGGGTCTCAGCCATGACTACTTTGTCGTCGGCAAATCTAAGGTGGGTGATGTACTCACCATTGACATTGATGCCAAAGCCTTCCCAGTCCAGAAGCTTGAAAACATCTTCCAATGCAGCGGTGAACAGTTTCGGAGATATGACGTCTCCCTGTCTCACGCCTCGCTGAAATTGAATAGGTTTCGAGTTCTGGTCCTGAAGTCGGATTGACATGGTGGCGTTTTCGTACAAATACTTTAACACCTGGACATACCGATAGTCAATTTGGCACCTTTGAAGAGACCTCAGCACGGCCCATGTTTCGATAGAATCAAAGGCTTTCTCATAGTCCACAAACGCTCAGCATAATGGCTGGTTATACTCCTCTGTCTTCTGTATAACTTGCCGCAGCGTATGTATGTGGTCTATGGTACTGTAGCCTTTTCGGAATCCGGCTTGTTCGGGAGGCTGGAAGTCGTCAAACCTTCGTGCCAGACGAAGAGTAAGCCGTTTAACTGCGTTTCGTTGGACTGCGTAGTCAGTAGTCTTGGGTTGAAACCCAAGGCTTTATTTTAGTTTCATGTGCGTATTAGAAATTAATTACTGTGTACTTAGAACGGTGAAAGAAATCAACTTGAGGAAATCTGCATGCCTTAGAGTCACTCACGAATGTTCTTCATGGCATGTGAAGTCTGCCAACCCGCACTAAACCAGCGTGTTGGACAATGGCTTATCCTCTCTCACAGTGACAGGAGGATCTTGCCCTGCCATGGGACTGTAATGGAGAGCATCATCATTATCATTGTTGAAAAGATATACATTAAAAGATATATATACATAGAAGAAAGTAGAGTAGACAAGAGTACAATGTAGAAACTAATAAATAAATATGAGTGATAGTATAGATAAAATATATACGAACAGACGGAAGTCTTATTGATTTGTTTCCAGTAAATAATTTACAGACCGTGACAGATAAGGCGTCATCATAAACCTCAGAAGTTATAAAGTTTATATTTCTCCAAGATTGGGGCTCAACGTCTAACTTCTGAATCTCTGACCACTGACAAGTTGGATAACTAACTTTCGAAGCACAAGAACTTTGCATTATTCTATTATAACCAACGACGACATAATCTGGCGTTGCTTTAAATTTCTGAGACTCACTTAGCGAAATAAATTAATACAATTAACAAAGTCTCCTGTTGCATTGCTATATAAATGTATTTGATAAATAATAAAAATGTCCTACTAGTCGAGTTTCGGCCACGGCGGCCAGTCTTAATAGAGATTAACCATCTGCGCGGGACATATTATAGAGCACAAGTGTGTGCGCAAACACAGGACCACTTTCTATTCCATTACTCTCATGATCCGATGGGACGCCTAGCGACACAACCGGAAAGAGGTCAGGTAACGGGACCGATGGCTTTACGTACTCTCCGGGGCACGGGGCTGTAATACCGCCAACTCACGCCTTCGGGCTGATGCTGAGAAATTTTTCTTTTTACAGAAAAGTCCCAAAATCACTTTTGGCCCGACCCGGGATTTGAACTCAGGAGCTCGTTCTCTGCGGGTGAACACGCTACCGCTAGACTAACGAGGCAGCAAATGTATATGATAATTTTATTAGAATAACCATAGCCACTGCCATTGTGTCTAATATACAGCCAAACCCCACTCATTAATTTTGATAAAGTCAAATTAAATTAACGACTATAACTGTTCATTTCTCTTTACTAATGTTTGTGCAGCATGTCTGATTAAGGCACGATCTACCTTTGAAAATTAAAAATATTTCTTTGCGAAGACATATGGAACAAAACAACGTATACGGGCCCTTCACATGACTTTCAACATCTAAACTGTATGTTTATATGTGAAATTGATAAGTGTACGTATAATACGTATTTTGCCAACTGTCTACAATGTGTACTGTATACCGTAACTATCAATCTACACAAAAAATACAATATAGAGAAAATCTAAAAGTTATAAGATAATTTTGCAACACATAGATACCTACATAAGATTACTAGTGTGAAGATGTGCCCTGTTTACTTTAAAGCAAGCTAAGGTACAAATCCGTTCGCACCCTCTTCTCGTTCAACTCTATTGTGTGTCGTCGACGAATGCCACTGACAATATTTACTCTGATTTAAATCCGCGGTGAAAAGTTCATCTCCAAATCCTTGTATCACACAACATGTTTGTAAACCACATACATATCAGACGATGAGATACGTGTAAAATTTATCTGGATAATCTTACTTCTTAAGATTTTGTGGGTTATTTTAATTTGAAGTTTACGATTAGCCTAAGCGTCTTTTGCTGCATCACCGGATAATTTAACTGAGCGTGGTTGAAGTTGCATAGCAAATAATATTATAAAATAAGAATTTTGTGACAGATGGCTCATTATATTTTTGTGTTACAAATACATAGCTCTACAATTGCACAAAACATCCCTTAAAACCGTACCTCTCATACAGACGCCAGCACATCCAGCTACCCCAATCTGTCAAATTTATTTTATAGATTTTCAATGTTATCACAAAAGCATAAGGTCCACTTTCAATTGGGGAGACAGATTAGGGTAGCTTGATGTGCTATATATACTTAAGTATTTATACTTATATATTTCTAAATGCATGCACGTTATAGATAAATTACCCAGACACAGAACAAATAATCGTGTTCATTACATGAAGATCTGTCCTGGGTGGAAATTGAACCGACGACCTCTGCTAAGCAATCAGAGTCACTAACCTCTAGACAGATTAGAAATTAAATAAATTTAATTATGCCGCTAAAACGTTTTAAGTAAACGCTTTCATTATTCTTTTCAATGATAAGTTTCTACATAAGTGGAAGATTTTAGGTTCTTCGTTTTATTTAAATTGATTACGATTTTATTGTATGCGCAAACGGACCTACTCATTTATAGATACAGTTTGCATTTAATTTAAAAGTTTGTTGCTAACTCTTTACTAAAAGTTATAGTAATTACTTAAATAAGATCGTCAAGCACTTTAAACATTTTACGACGACAATGACAGCGTTTTTATTTAATTCGCGTTTTTATATGGGAGTTGCCGTTCTATTTCTGTTTGAAGCAAAAGTACTAACAGTGTCCTTGCAATTGGGGTATCTATGGACTAGCAACCTGCTTATTTTAATTAATTAATGCCATATTCATAAATTAATATATACGCGTTGAAAGCTCATAGCATGACAATATTTTAATTATGCGGTGAACGTGTAACGTCAGTGATTTTGTAACTATGAGTTGTTTGTTCCCAAAGTGCGTGCGTGTACTTACCGCATTCATTTATAAATGGTCTGAAAATCCCAAACAAGCTGTTTTACATACATTGAACTAGTAGCGTTACCAATTATTAAGGTTCCAGTTTTTTATCTGTTGTACTAACGCCTAATTAAGAGATAGCAATAGTTTTGAAAATGGTGCGTGTAAAATTGTTATTTGTATACACACATGAAAGTGTTGTAGGAAAAATCGTTCTTAAGATTTCTACAGGTGAAGTGCCAATGGTTACCTATCATAAGTTCGAAAAAAAATTTACCGAATTTCATTTCACCTAAAACTTTTAAAATTTTATCGTTTATTTTTTTTTTATTTCACCAAAGTCACGTCTGCCACTGTATCAGTTAACCTATTATCAATTCGCTTTTATCGTTACTCCGATGTCACATTTGGTCGAAAAGCTTTTCACTGTAGTTACACATAACCGAAATAATGTTTGTTCGAAGTTTTGTGTTTCCAAACATTCATTATACTACTATTTTAATTACCATATTTTTATTTCAGCAAACGCTTAAAAAGTTTGTGCACATTATTTCATCTCTTATTTTTGCTGTTGTAGCAGCAACAGGCATGGCTGATGCAAGCAGGCATATAGCATCCAAGCAGGCATGTAGAACGCATGCAACATGCAGCAATCATTGTTTCTGTCACGGCTCCGGCGCTGCGGGGTTTGAGCAGGCCCACGCGAGCTTATCGTCGCAGATGGTTTTAATGGTCACCACCGCAGCTTTGGCTTGCGCAGCCTCAGCCGCGGCAGCGGGGCTTCAAAGCACCTGCTCCTCCTGCTCGCGGGCTACCCTACCCCTCCGCGCCTGCGAGGGCTTAAATAACACTCTAGAGGTAGGGCCAACAAGACTGTGTGGAGTCGGTTTTGCAGCGATTCGTTTATGTCATGAAATTTTATAGCACAACGTAGTGACTTTATATGATACTAATTTAATTTAATTTTGAAAATACTACCAAGTATCCGTTTATATATTTTTGACTAAAATTCAGTAAAATGTTATTTTGGTCTGGTGAAAATATAGCAAATAAAGCATTTGGCAAATAAAAATAGTAAAAAAAAAGACTTCGGCCAACAGCAAAAATGTATTTTGTAAATCGGTGAAAAATAGTTTGGTAAAATAATACGTATGATACATGACACTTCGATTATATTAAAATATGTCAAATAATGCATATAGCAAAAAAGTTTACCATATATTGGCACTAGGAACCGATCAATCAATCAATTTATTTAAAAAAAAATTACTTTAGTTAGTAAATTTTTTTAAAATAAATTGGTAAATTGATCGGTTCCTAGTGCCAATATATGGTAAACTTTTTTGCTATATGCATTATTTGACATATTTTAATATAATCGAAGTGTCATGTATCATACGTATTATTTTACCAAACTATTTTTCACCGATTTACAAAATACATTTTTGCTGTTGGCCGAAGTCTTCATATAAATCGGTAAAGTGATCGGTTATCATCTGAAGATTTCGATAAAATTTACATCTGAAGGTAGGTCAGTCAATTATCCATCTACATAGGTTGTATGACTGCAAAAACTCGTTGTAGCGAGTTATGAACAACTAAAGCTTGGTCATCATCATCATCATGTCGAACAAAACAAACTAGACAAAGGCACCGCAAAGATCTGACAACAGCTCGGTTGCCAGTAAATATATAATAGTATAAGAAAACCACGAAATTTAAGAATATTATGTTTAAGTACAAATCAATTAATCACTTTCTAATCGAACGCCCTCCTTCAGTAGGTTTTAAGTTGAAAACGAATATTGGACGATTAATATATCAAAACCGTTCAGTATCAGTTATTTAAGGGTTCTTTGAGAATTAAATTAATATTGAAAGCCAAGAGTACAAGAGCAATTAAAATTCCCCTTTCACTCATAGGCCATAAAATATTTTGTTTCATTAATTAACAAGACTTCCGAAATAGAAGTGGTGAAAGTGAAAATTGGGAAATTTAAATACAAGTCTACACTAACTTGACTCTACCTTTGTTGAAAGAAATTAAGTCGTTATTGTTCTCTCCTTACTGGTTGAAGTGAATGCTTGAATTTAAGTTAATAGTTGAACATAGACTTATAGTATAGTTTCTTTTAGGGTTCCATTGTTTGTAGCATTAGTTTTATCAAAAAAAAAATTTTTTTTAAAACATTGTTTTGCCTAAGAGCCTTTCACTGCCTCAACCAAACATGCAAATGTATTTGAGACGTCCACAAAATCTTAATATTTCCTAAGGGAAATATTAATATTTTATTTCAGATCTCACTCTCACTGTAGTGGTAACATTCATTTCACGTTAGATAATATATATTGTTCATGAATCTAAAGAAATTGTGCAAACTACAACCGGTGATGGGCAAAATAATAATACTATTTCAAAAAGAAATTATAATATTTAAGATCCTTTCGTGCCTTTCATTTCCCTGTACAACATGGAAAGAAGATTTCAATTCTTAAAAGTAATTAATGTTATTCAAGCATTCGTGTTTTTTATTAAACTGTCTTTTAGGGTCAGGCTACTTTGGTCTTTTGATTTCCGTTGAGGAAATATTTATTTTTCCAGTCGAGAATTAATTATTACATGGTCATTGTAAGAGGCGATTTTCACTGTTTTAAAATCTGTATTTTTGCGTACATATATCATATTATCCACAACAGTCGTAATATGTCTGAATTTGATTTATAAATCATTAAAATAATCAATTCTTCATAGTATGGCAATACTTTTTATCTGTCATATTGGACTGATTGACAAATTGTCTATTTACGTTGTAATTTACATTGGTGTTTTAGCTTGCTTTTTACTGTTTTCTTTGTACAGTCCCGCAAACTTATCTGGCCCGCTGGCAGCGTCGCTGTTATCGCATTTAGTGTTGCTAGTAACTATTTTTTGCAATAAAGTTGGTGAAAATAATATGCACATTGTAACGTAAATTTTACTTCACTAAAAAGCAAACAAATACTGTCATTACAAATTTTTATATTTTTATATAATAATTATGATCATTTAAATAAATATAATAAATAAAAAAGGTTTTTATTCACGTAGACTTTAAAAAAGCGCTTGTAAATAGTCAGAACATGTTTGTAGTAATATAGTTGTATATATTATTATTTCTAGTAACATAGATATTTAGATACATATTGTATGAAAACATTTATAAAATTTTTTTTAATAGCAATGATATTTAGCTAGCTCGTATCAAGTTATTGTCAAGAAATTATGTTTAATTATCTAGTTTAAGTCTAATATTTTTACTACATATTGTCAATGGTTCTGTCTATATTAGGGTATTATTATTATGACGGACCTTGTATTAATAACGACGGTCGCGCTTTAATGCTACCACCGGATCCAATGCGCCCCATAAAATGTTTGCATTTACATAAAATGTTTGCTGAGTGTTCTCTAACGGAGATACTCCAGGTATTATTATGTCACCTGTTATATGTTGTTTAATTCAGAAGTAATTTCATCATCATCACTATCGTAATCACTGCTTTCACTTTCACTATCACTACCTAAATTAATGATGAAAGGCTCGTCTAAGTATCCAGCCCTCTTTCGATACTCATTTTCAATATTTTTTACATGATTGCAATGCGTTTGCCATTCATTGCCTGTTATTTTATCATAAGCTTCTGCAATCAATATAGGCATTTCAGCATTCGATCTACCAATATTCTGATCTGCTATAAATTTTTGCATCTGCTTGCTCTTTTTCTTTCACAAGTTTTCTTGCAAATCACTCCCCGACACCTACAATGGAAATAGCAAAAAAATAATAAATAATTAATATTATAAAATATATATTTTAATTTAAAGTGCGAGGGGGATTTTCGTATTTTTTCAGAAGCTGACAACACTAACCTGTAGCAGCAGCTACGCGTTCATACAACTTATCGAAGGGTATAATTTGTGCCTGAAGGCATTTTTATTCCTTCATATAACAATACTTGTAATATAACGTATCTCGCATCACTTTTTAGAGCTTTCGGCATTTTTCACAATTAAAAACCACAAAAAGAAAATAACAGGCCGATTGACATTTCAAACTGGCTTCGTTAGTTCTACTTTTGGCCACCGGGCCAGATAAGTTTGTGGCACTATACAGACGCCAGCACATCCAGCTAACCCAATCTGTCAGATTTCTTTTATAGATTATCAACTTTCTCACGTAAGGGGAAATTTGACAGATTGATTTTGAAACATTTCTATTAACCTGTTTTACTTATTTATAAATAAAAAGTATAAGTATCAGTATTTTCAGTTTATATTTTCAATATTGGTTTCATGCTCTTTTTCAGTAATGTAATCACGTTCACCTTAAACGTCTTATATTACATAACAGCCAACTTCTACATAAAAAAATAAATATACAGGACGATAGAATATTAGTATCTCTTCATAACACATATTATTTTAATTATGTCCATTCAAGGCCATGTTGGTATTAGCCGCTTGTACATTTCCTTTATTGATGTGAAACATCTATAGCCGCACGTAAAACAGATTTCTGGCGTGGCAACGCATGCCGTGGCGCATGCGCAATCGACTTTTTATTTTATCATTATGACATATTTAGTTCCTGTCACAATATGTTCTTTTCTGCATATTACTTTTACAAAATAATGCCGATGTTTCACATCTGCCAGGCGTCCCGTGACGGCTCACATTTTTTCTAATAATATGAACCTATTTTTGGGCAATCAAAGCACAACCAAAATTATTAAGGCTATAACCCCTAAATGAACCAAATTATAATAAACGTAAAATTTATACGAAATATATTATTCTAAACTAATTATATATCATATATTTGTACCCAAAACAATAGGTACTGGGTAAATGACTGGGTGCCAAATATATGGATTCTGTCGGAAACACAACGATACGCTCCCTTGGGAGAAGAAGTGGGAGTGGGCTGGTTATGTAGGACGGATGGGCTTGCGGAGGTAAGAGAAGGAGAGGAGAGGAGAAAGGTGGCCGTATCAACATGGAAATCCTATTACGATCGCCGAAACAAAAATAGTTTAAAATAGTTGTGATGAACTGGACGCCTTTGCGGGGAAAGAGTGGTCAGACAAGATAGACATATTTTCAGAAACAAAGATGAGACTTTTGTTCAGGCGTAGCACAGACTAAAACAAACACCAAAGTATAAATATAACTATCATAGACCTTTTATTGCCGACCTAAACCTTATTCCTCCAATAATCAATAAAATATGTGAAGGTATAAATAGTGCCATCAGGAAATTTGGTGATATTTTCGTAATTTATTTCCTCAGGTACTTAATAGTTTGACCTTAACATTAATCTCCGATTAATCTTTCCGTGAAAGTAACCGTTGACGCCGCTAATCTGTGGAAGGGAGAACTTTGAAGCAAAGCCATTAGGATGTTTGTTCCACATCAAACATGTTGACAAAGATATAAATTGATTATAAGGCAATTGACACATACGAGTAAATATATGTGACGTGTCACTTATCTATACAGTGGTCGTGCACATAGTTAGGTAATTAGTTAACGATCATTTTTAGCTAACGATTTTATAATTTAGAATGGTTTAAATATCATGAAAATATACTTCTACCAATACATTTTATTACCGACGCGATCCGCGTGCATTTGTATATATAATCTAGATTTTCAATATATGTATATTTCATTAATGTATTTTTTGTAGTATCAAAATCTCCGCCACGTCTGCAAATAAGCATATATAAGAAGGTTATCGCACTATTTAAATTAAATTGAGCAAGTAAAATTCTAAAGTATTTGATATTTTAATCAGACAGTGTTATTTTAAAAGTACATATTATGAAAGTACATAATATTATGAAATTAATAATAAAAAAAATAAAGCGACCAAATTTAAATTGAATCTTAATTTTGAAGAAGGCCCAGGATTCTTAAAATGCCACACATGATGCATATTCTTGTCAATAGTAGGCTTGAATTTAACAGATGGACAGATGCGGTAAGTGATTTAATTTTTTACAATGGTACTTACTTATCGTATGGACAGTGGTTACCCTAGTGTCAAAGTTGTTCAAGCCGCCCAGTAGGCTTCTGACATGGCTTAACGACTATTGCTAATGGCTACAACTGAGAGCGACAGCTTAACGAGCCCTCAGAAGCACGGAGACGCTTAGAAATAAACCACTTTGGCGGTCAGCCATCTATGGATTGACCGCGAGCCCAGTTGGTTGACCTCGCCGATCGCTTACGGATCAGTGAGATCATCTGGCTGAGATAATTTACAATGGTTTGGTAATATTTTAGAAACGTCTTGTCATAATTTTGAAAGTATATAGAGTTACCCCTTAAACTACATACACATCTAATGCGTCTTCCTATTAAATTGTGTTGTATGACTTTGCTCCTCATTTCCTTATCAAAGTTAAATATTGACATGTAAGTGAATATTGCTACTACTCACATAGTTTTAGAAGCGGAACTTTCAAAACTTCACCTATATCGAGTTCGTACTTACATCCGGTTCACTTTATACTAAATGCATTTCCGCAAAACTGAGATTGTTACGGCTATTATACGAATAGTGGGCATTGTGCACTCAGAACAACTATTTATGGGTCACACAAATATTGCGCCGCTGCGCCACACGCAGTATTTGTTGTTGAACTAGAATATACTAGCTGTGCCCCGCGGGTTTACCTATGAATATAAATTATAGCCCATGAGTCATTCGGATTTATAAGCTTTAACACTAGAAAGCTTTCGCATTTATAATATTATTAGGATGACAAAGAATACAGAAAATTTCAACACAAGATTTGCTTTGTTTTAACGCATAAAAAGCAAGGGCAATTACTTTTAACTTTAGCACCCACTCTTACTTTTTTTAACACACATTAGAACTTAAATAAATATTTTCACAACACTAATTATTAACTTATTGCTGAGAAGTGACGGAAACGAATATTCGTAGTCAGCAACTTACGTAGGTACGGTACCTACTTACTATCAGTTTCTTTAACATAGCCAAACAGAAATCTCTCTACTACCTGTATATCAGCCCTACTACGTAGTTACGGTAGGGCAGGGGGTGCTAAGAATCCCCGACAGATTCCACGTTACCAAAAACGACGACCTCTGGCCCTGGCAACGTTTAACACACGCACACTGCGGTCCAACGAGAAGATAACCGAACTGGAGGAAGAACTGACCAGGTTACATTGGGATATTGTAGGATTATCTGAATGTCGAAGAGAGGGGGAGGACTCAATAATAGCATGAGCCTATGTTGTTCTTAAATAAAGAATTATTATTATTATAATACTGAAATCCGGAAACCTGCTCTATTACCGGGAGGGTGACCAACTATCCCAAGGTGGTGTCGGGTTCATAGTCCACAAGTCCCTCGTGAACAACCTAGTGAAAATCGAGAGTGTGTCGACGAGGGTTGCGTACCTTATACTCAAAATCACCAGGCGGTATTCGCTGAAGGCTATACAGGTATACGCACCCACTTCGACATACTCCGATGATGCAGTCGAGGTCATGTATGAGGACATTTCCAGGGCCATACATACCTCGAATTCTTATTTCACTGTGGTCATGGGGGACTTCAACGCGAAGCTGGGCAAACGAATCGGTGATGAGCTGAAAGTGGGGCAATTTGGAATTTGGGATCGGAACCCCCGAGGCCAGATGTTGGCTGACTTCATGGAGAAGGAGGGTCTCTTTATGATGAATTCCTTTTTCAGCCGGACATCGTAAATGGACCTGGGTGAGCCCCGATGGGAAAACTAGAAACGAGATAGACTTCATCCTGTCGACGAGGAGACAAGTATTCAATGATGTCTCTGTGATCAATGCGGTTAAGACCGGGAGCGATCACAGACTGGTCAGAGGCTCATTGAAACTAAATGTCAAACTCGAGAGGTCCCGACTGATGAAGTCTACGCTCCATCCCATTCCGTTCCACCTCCAAAACCCTGAACCCTTTCAACTCGAACTTCAGAACCGATTCGAAAGCCCAGCAGACTGTGAAGAAGCACATACTACGACAGGTTCGTGGAAGCTGTCCATACTTCCAGGTCTAACTTCTAACCCGCCGTACAACTGGAACCAGAAAGATCTCCGACCATACCCTACAGCTTATGGAAGTAAGGCGGAACATGATTCTAACATCCTCATGTGATGCTGATGCTGATGCAGATACAGGCAGCTCCACAGACAACTCTCAAAGTCTCTGACTCGCGACACACGCCAATTTAATACTATTAGTATTGAAGAGGCCATCGAGCGGAGTAGAGGCGCTAAAGTGTTCGCAAGAGATTTGTCTATTGGGCAAAGCCAACTGACGAAGCTGAAGACTGAGGATGGTAGATTCGTCACGTCAAAAGCTGAGTTGCTAGGAGAGATCGAGAAGTTCTACGGACAGTTGTTCACGACAACGCGACTTCCTGTCAATAGTCATGCCTCAGATCCAAGAGCAAGACAAACCCAACACTACACCCAAGATATCCCGGACGTCAGCCTGCACGAGATTAGAATGGCTCTCAAACAACTGAAACACAATAAGGTGCCGGGTGATGATAGAGTTGCAGCTGAGCTTCTAAAGGCGGGTGGTACACCGATCCTGCGGGCCCTTCAGAAGTTATTCAACTCCGTCATACTCGAAGGTCAAACGCCAAAAGCATGGCACAGGAGTGTGCTGTGGTGGTGCTTTTCTTCAAAAAGGGTGTTAAAACCCTATTGAAGAATTACAGACCCATCTCACTGCTGAGCCATGTTTACAAGTTGTTTTCGAGAGTCATTACGAATCGTCTCGCACGAAGGTTTGACGACTTCCAGCCTCTCGAACAAGCCGGTTTCCGAAAAGGCTACAGTACCTAGACACATACCAAGGCGCGGACTCACGCTCGGCTTGTTAGACGTACCTGCTGCAAGGACTAATCTCAAACAGTTTTCAGCAATTTCACGAATGTCGAGATTTTATAACTCTGTTAGACAAACAGTGGACATTTTTGCAGGCAGTTTGCAAAACTTTCAATTTTCTGTGCTGAGATTGTTAAGGAAATGGAAATGAACTCGAACTCAATATTTATTGAAAAGTATTCCTTGACCACGGTGAATATTATATAAACCTTATATCAATATATATATATATATATATATATATATATATATATATATATATATATATATATATATAAGACGAAAAAAAAACAAGAAAAAAAAGAAAAAGACAACAAAAAAATGTATGTAATGAATTAGTTTTTGTTTAGTTTTTAATATCTAGCTGTAGTATTTTTTAATTCTAGTGATACTGTTATAATAATAAATGCATGCGGTGACGCCTTAAAAAATTGTGCATTAGGATTTGTGCTCTTGTATTATTCATTTGTAAGAAAAATGTAACAATTACTAGCTGCCCTCAATAAATAAATAAATTACCATAGACCACATACATACGCTGCGGGAAGTTATACAGAAGACCGAGGAGTATAACCACCCATTATGCTTAGCGTTTGTGGACTATGAGAAAGCCTTTGATTCTATCGAAACATGGGCCATGCTGAGGTCTCTTCAAAGGTGCCAAATTGACTATCGGTAAGTCCAGGTGAAGTTAAAGTGTTTGTACGAAAACGCCACCATGTCAGTCCGACTTCAGGACCAGAACTCGAAACCTATTCAATTACAGCGAGGCGTGGACAGGGAGACGTCATATCTCTGAAACTGTTCACCGCTGCATAGGAAGATGTCTTCAAGCTTCTGGACTGGGAAGGCTTTGGCATCAATGTCAATTGCGAGTACATCACCCACCTTAGATTTGCCGACGATATAGTAGTCATGGCTGAGACCCATGACGACCTCGGCACAATGCTCGATGGCCTCAGTAGAGTCTCTCAACAAGTGGGTCTGAAAATGAACATGGATAAGACGAAAATCATGTGGAACGTCAATGTTGCACCTACTCTAGTTAAGGTTGGAGACTCTGCACTAGAAGTTGTAGAGAACTATATTTACCTAGGACAGACCATTCAACAAGGTAGGTCCAACTTCGAAAAGGAGGTCAATCGTAGAATCCAACTCGGCTGGGCAGCGTTCGGGAAGCTACGTAATATCTTCTCGTCCCAAATACCGCAGTGTCTCCAGTCGAAAGTCTTCGACCAGTGTGTGTTGCCAGTGACGACTTATGGAACAGAGACGTGGTCGCTTACTATGCGCCTTATCAGGTGGCTCAAGGTCACCCAAAGAGCAATGGAAAGGGCAATGCTTGAAGTTTCCCTGCGAGATGAAATCAGAAATGCTGAGATATGCAGGCGAACCAAAGTAGCTGACATAGCCCAAAGAATTGCCAAACTGAAGTGGGCAGGGCACATAGCTCGTAGAACTGACGGCCGTCGGAACGACGATCATGTACGGGTCGCGGGAAGCCGCTGAATGCGGGCAGCGCAGGACCGGCTAATGTGAAGATCCTTGCGGGAGGCCTTTGTCCAGCAGTGGACGTCTTTCGGCTGATATGATGATGACCTGTATATGATATAATAATTCCGTATTTTCATAGGTCGAGTGCAGTAGAGAAACTAGAGTATTTTGCCATACTAATAATACAAGTGGGCTTTATGTCTTGGTTGGCTTGGATAGTAAGTAAACCATCAGCCGTGAACAAATGGGCAGTAAAATAGACTAAAGTGAAACTATACGAGCCAGTACAGAGAGTGTACTCAGATGTAAACAAAAATACGCTATTATTAACCATCGTAAATAACCTTCCCTTTTTTTTTTTTTTTTGACAAGGCAGGGGGAATACCTTCGCATGCCACCCGCAAAAAGTGTCTGCGGGTGGGTATGTCGGACTTGCACCGACTAAACCTACCTGCCGTGGACTTCTCTTGGCGCCTGATGGGGGAGTCCCGGGAACGCGGGTTTGCTGCTCCGGTACCCCCCTTTTGCGCCATGTCTCAGATGGTCGGGACACGTACCCTGGGAGGGCTCCTTTGGATTGCCCTCCCCTATTGCCGACTCCTGCCAGTACGGCACAGCGACTGCGCCACAAACAGATCGCTGTCATCCCGGAGGCGCTTGTACGTGGCGGCAGTAGAGGACACTTCTCACACTGCCGCCGCGGCCCCGAGGGGAGTTGGGCTAACGGCTGCCGCCACCACCCCGACGCCTCCTCCGCCTACGAGCGGGATTGGCTCGTTCCCGATCCCGTTCGGCGGCCTCCTTCTGCAGCAAAACTGCCTCCCAGAAGGAGACCACGGCGTCCCATTTGGTGGAGTCGCCAGCCAGCATCGCATACACGACTGCTGGCGGCGAAAGATCCCGTCCGATCTCAGCGACCAGGACTCGTCTCTCAGCCTCCCAGGCCGGGCACTCCTCCAGCGTATGCTGGGCAGAGTCCAGGTCGCTCCCGCAATGGTGACAATGTGTCGTCGGTTCTCGGCCGATCCGGCACAGATACTCACCGAAACACCCGTGTCCGGTGAGTATCTGAGTCAGTCTGTAGGTGACGTAACCACCCTTCCTTCCCACCCAGGCCTCGAGGTGAGGCAGGATAGCACCGACGGCACTTTGGCGCGCGTTCAGGCGCAACTCCAGCCGTGCGCGCCACTGTGTTAGTACGCGTCGGTGTGCATCCCGCCTATAGGCAATGAGCGTCTGCTCTGGCGCCTCACCGCTCTCCCGGCGGACGCGGATTTCGGTGTAAACCGTCGCGTCAACTGCCGCCAGGAGATCAAACGGCGGGAGGCGCACCAGGAGTGTCACCGCCTCAAAGGATACCGTTCGGTATCCTCGTGCGATCCGTATGGCTACCACACGCTGCAGGCTGTTCAAAATAGCTCTGCAGCGGGAGGCGCCCGTCAGGCGTTCAGACCAGACGGGCGCCCCATAAAGGACCATGGATCGCACGTCACCTCCGTAGAGGCGGCGAACTTCTTCCCGGGGACCCCCGAGGTTCGGCAAAAGCCGGTGTAACGCACCGGTTACCCGGCGCACTCGGGGGGCCAGACGCTCAAAGTGCTCCTCGAAGCCCCATCGACTGTCTAGGATGAGGCCTAGGTACTTCATGTACCGCCCCACCCTGACCTCTGCGTCACCTGCACGTATCGACATACTGGGTGGTTCCTCCCTAAGGCGTAAGCCGTGGAACCATAGCGCCTCGGTCTTGTGAGGCGCTACCCGAAGGCCCAGTCTCAAAATGGCCGCGACGACACACGCGACTCCGAGTTCGGCGAGCCGTACCTCCCGGGCTATGACGAGCGTGTCGTCCGCATAGCAGACGACGCTCACTCCGGGAGGGAGGCTTATCCGCAGGACCACATCATACGCGAGGCTCCATAGCAGAGGTCCCAACACGGACCCCTGAGGAACCCCGCAGGAGAGCTCCCTCTGGATCTCAATCCCGTTCCGACCGACGAATTTTATCGTCCTGTCGCGCAAATATGCCCCGACTATACCACGGAGATAGGGAGGCACGTTATGATGGACCAGTGCCTCCCGTATTGCCCGCCAGGGGACGGAGTTGAAGGCGTTGACGATGTCTAAGCTCACCGCCAACGCCACCCCCCCCGCCCGAACGGTGGGCTCCGACAGGGCGCGAACGCGCTTGATCGCGTCCAGCGTCGAACGTCCCTATCGGAAACCGAACTGGTTGTCCGATAAGTCGGGGCCAACGCGCGACAGATGCTCGCTGAGACGGGCGGCTATGACACGCTCAAAGAGCTTCCCCGCCTCGTCCAGCAAGCAGATTGGTCGGAACGCCGAGGGAGAATCGGCGGTCCTGCCCGGCTTGTGCAACAGCACTAGCCTTGCCTCTTTCCAGCAGGTGGGGAACACGGTACTACGGAGGCAGCTGGTGAATAGTTGCCTCATCCGGTCCCCCAGGACTGCCAGGGCGCAAACCCACGCCCTGCCCGGTATCCCATCCGGGCCAGGGGCGGTATTTCGGGCCGCATGTCGCCGTACTGCTCGGTCCAACTCTCCCTCCGTCACCTGCAACTGGTCGTCCCAACCATGGTACGACGGTGACGGAAGGTCCGAAGGACTGTCCTGGACCCTAGGGAAGAGGGTGTCCACCACCCTCCTCAGGAAATCCGGGTCCAGGGTACTCGTCAGCGGAGGGACCCACGGTCTGAGCTTGCCCAGTACCATTTTGTACGGGCGCCCCCATGGGTCCCTATCCAGTCCCTCGATGAGCTCGCTCCAGGACCGAGCTTTGGCATCCGCTATCGCAATGGATAGTGCCTTGACGGCGACTTGATATGCCCTATGCGCTTCGGCAGCCTCTTCGGCATTGGCTCGCCTCCTCCGACGGGCCCGCTGGTGTCGGCGACGCGCTGCGACATACTCCGAGCGGAGTCGCGCGATTTCGGCCGACCACCAATATTGCGAGCCCCGTCTGTCACCCGGACGGATCCGGGGCATCGACGTGTCGCAGATGCGAGACATGATGCCCCGGAACCAGTCCGCTTGCGAATTGAGATCGGACGGGATCCTCTCTCCACCCTCACTGGCACCCCAGGCGATGGCGACGTCAGCATGTCGCGGTCCAAGCGGCGTAGGCACCAGCGCCGTGGCGGGACAAAACTACTGCGGTCAGGGCCGCCTCGGGGCGGACGGAAGGCCACGCTGAAATATATATATATATATATATATATATATATAAAAGCAAAAAGTTTAATTTTGGTTTACTTATTCATCACTTCTTTTTAAGAGGTAAGAGTAATAATAAATAAATCGTTGGTAACGCAATTTGCTTTCATACAAAGATAACTACTTATCCACATGTAGACAATCTTATTTTCTTCTTCACGACGTTATCCAGCGATGAAATATCGCTGACCAATGAAGATGAATACGAGTACTTACCTATCACTTAAGGAGATAAAACGGGTGACATAAGTAAAATAGGATTATATTCTTATATAACTTCGTTCGACGTGTACACTATCAATCACGAAATGAACGCTTTGGACAAATCGCAAAAGATACCTAATGCATCTTGCGAGTCTTCCCACGCCGCGAATATGCTTTTTAATAAGTTGACCCCTGCATCTATGGTTGAAAAACCCTTTGTGAATCCAAACTGTTTCCGGTGTAGTAAATTATGTATATTAAAGTGTCTGAGCAGCTGGCTAAGCATAAGCTTTTCAAATATTTTACTAAGAGTGGGCAGCACGGAAACAGGTCACAATTTGAAGGGTCTGAAGTATCACCAGCTTTAAACAAAGGAATGATTTTACTATACTTCATCAAGTCAGGAAATACACCTGATGCAACACAGCCATTGAACACAGTAGCTAAGTGTGGGGCGATTATAGTAATAATTGATGAAACAGTCTGACTGTAAATTAAAGTTTTAAGTGACAAAAATAAGGAATTTACGTTATAGTATTACTAAGTGAGCGACTGACTGCGAGTGACGAGAAATCAACAGAACAGCAACTAACAAATATTAATTTGAGTTACTTAAAATACAAAATGAGAAGCTTCATAATATTTGAGCGACCTAATATTTCTTCGCTTTTACCAATCAGAGAGATCAGAGGCTTGTGCGGCGGACTTCAAGCGCTATTGTTTTTGTTTAGATTTGCATTGTATGTCTCCTGAAAAATTCAAAAAGCTCAATAAAATGGGATTTTTGAAAAGTATCCACCAATCTTCATCATCTGTAGTGTCTAGCTTGATGGTCATAATTCTAACCTAACCTAAAACAAATAACTTCCGGAAAACTCGTCTCTATCCTAATATGGAAGTTGCCCTCTCAGTATTTCTAGTCGTTCACTTAGTAATTTAGTCGCACGGCTAGAATTTTGATATCTGAAATGGATTAATTAACCCACTATTTGTAAGCTCGTTCTGGATTTTATTATTAATCAATAATCGTCGTTAATTCGCTTACTCAAATTCATGCCGTTCAAATGATTAAAACAGTATCTCAGCATCAGTCGCTAACTATTTTTGTATTCGATCGTTGTATAATTCCCCTTACTTTACGCTTGGACTTATTTTTTCTATGGTACTCAATAATAAAAAGAGGGAACTGATATAAAATCACATACCATTAATTCCTTTACTTAATAATATGGAGATAATTATGAGTATTTCTCTTTAATTATTTGTTCTTATTAGTACGTTTTTTTTAAATTTAATAATAACTGCCTGTTATTTGTAATCATTATTCATTTTATTGAACAACACATTATTATATATACTTTAACATTAAGATATCTTTTATATTCTAACTTAATTATAAAGTTACAACCTCTTCTTAACGTCTCAGTAGCTATTGAAAAGCAAAGTTATACAAAAATAAGAAGAATATAAGTATTGTGTGTACACAAGTATGTATATACTTATTGTATTGCTACATTTTTGTATCGCATTTCGAAAAGAACAAAACATATGTTTTATGTGCGCTCCACTATGCTTTTCTTACCAGAGCCATGTAAGACTGCTAAAAACTTACAAAGGGTTTTACTTGACCTACTGAAGTCACTTCGCTGTTCTTTTATTTGAAACAAGAGACGGGGACTACTTACAAATCACTTTCTTAGTGTTTTTTTTTGTAATGGCGGTGTTTAAACTATATTTACGCTCTGCTCTTAAGAGGGGTTAAGTTTACAATTTTTTTTATGTTATGTCTTTAAGGCGGCAGTAAAATACACCCCCATCTAATAGTACGCGATTGCCGGAGTACGCTTATTATAACACACACACACACATATAACATTCTAATGTTTTGAGTAATACCTACGTAAATGTTTGTACGAGACTGCTATATAGAATGTTCTATAGATGGAAAGGCAGTGAGCATTAGTTTAGATTAGGGTCACCTAAGGTCTAACTTCAACATTCATCATATCAGTGGGTTTAACTAATGGTACCGGTATTCAGAAACAAATTTGATGCTTTAAGACCTCTTTAGCACCGTTTAATAAGTAAAAGGGTGCCCTCAGGTATTAGTCGCTTAAATTTAGCTACTGGTTGAGAGTCTTATGCGCTAGCCAACTGCTCGTTATCTTATTTTTTTTTATTTTAATATAAAAGAACTAAATTAAAAAAAATAATAGCTTAGTAACATGTTATTTATTTAAGGATTTAAAAAAATATATGATGATAAAACAGACCGCACGGACGGACAAATATTTTTTTTTTGTTACTTTTATACCCAAGTGCTGAATAAATTTAATTATTTCATTATAAATAAAGCGGTGCTATACATATATGTGTGATACGGGCTCAAAAGTCACTGTAATAATAGTTATTGATCGATTATGCTTGCCTATTCTAAGATAGTAATTATCCGTTTGTATAGTAGTCAAGTACTTAAGACGGATGGGAGAGATAATGCTAAAAAATCTACGCAGGCATTAAGGTAATATAAATATATATATATATATATATATAATATATCTAACTTACCCACGTATTCGCCAGTTGCCAAAATGTTCAGTGCAGTGTTATATATATATATATATATATATAATAAGAATATTGATTATATGTATTTTATACCAAAAGTTTTCACCCTAAAGCTATTTTTATTCTACCCGTAGAGCATTGAAATCAATCTGCACATACCTACTTCAGTACACATGTTAGGTGTTGAACCTTGTAGTCTCCTGGTTCTGGATATGCCAGCCAAAGCATCGCATTACTTAGTATATGCAGCATTGTTGCATTCTCTTCCCCACAAGTCGTGCAAAGAGGGCTTTTCGACAGTCCCAATTTGTGTAGGTGGAATAGTTGTTTTCGCAGTGACCCTTAAATACAGCTACTATTAGCTGCAAAGGTGACTATAATGCTAGCATTGCTACGTTGAATAGCTGGTCTTTTACACATCTCCTCCCAAGGCGGAGGTTGGAAAAGGGCGCGGACGCGGGTTGGAAACATTACGCTGTGTACTAAATAAAATAGGTTCCTCATAAAAAAAAGGACCAGCTATTCAACGTAGCAATGCTTGATTGCTACGTTGAATAGCTGGTCTTTTACACATCTCCTTCCAAGGCGGAGGTTGGAAAAGGGCGCGGACGCGGGTTGCTTAGTTTTAAGTATTATTATCTAGATGGCTTAAGCCCTCACTCACCTATACTGTAACTGTAAGCATTAAGTTAAAAGCAACAAATATGGCCTACCTTGGCTTTAGAATTAACGAGCAGTTCAGTTAACGTGTTTTTATTCATTAAACAAATAAAAATAAATTTTCGTCGTATACCAAACAAAAATATTTTTGTTGACCAAATTAAAATCAAAGCTACTGCAGATAATAAAAGTTCAAAACGCTCGGCAAAGTTCCACTTCAAATACGAACCCGATTGTGAGCTCATTTCATATTCTCTTGGTTGTGGTGGTTCGTCTATAAGAATCTAATAGAAAAGCCATTTATTTTAATAGATTTACGATGCCTGATTTCTATTAATGCGTACCGCAGAAAATATACTGAGTTAAGGATTCCCTTAACTATATATATATATATATATATATATATATATATATAGGCTAAATGTGTGCACAAAACATTTGTCTTACCAAAATCTGCAACATTGTTTCAAAATATAAATAATAAAAAAGTCGTGCAATAGATTTGCACGACTTATTAGGGTTCGGTACCCAAGGGGTAAAACGGAACCCTGTTACTAAGAGTCCGCTGTCTGTCAGTCAGTATATCCGTCTGCTACCAAGCTAAACCGTGATAGACAGACAGTATGAAATTTTCACAGATGATGTAGGTATTTCTGTTGCCGCTATAATAACAATTACAAAAAACTGAATAAATTAAATATTAAAGGTGTCTTCCATACTACAAACGCGTTATTTTGGTCTTAATATAGTATAAAGGTAGACGCTAGAAATACTCAAAGAATATTTAGTTGTATATTCACTTTAGAAATAAATAATTAAATTAAATCAAATCAAATATTTATTGGGGGGGGGGGAGCCCCACGTTATAAACCTGATATTTTTGCCTTTTTATAGATAATGATGCGGAACACTTCGCGCGTGAGTCCGACTCGCAATTGGCTTTTTTGTTTTTTTCTGTCTTTCAGGCTTTATGGTAGATGAAGGAATTCTTTGAAAACAAACCATTACGCTGTGTTTTTTACTAAATAAAATCAGTTCCTCATAAAAATCAACTAACGAATTTAAAAATATTTTCTATAACAAGCTGATTCTCAATTTTCCGCCGTACTCATTATTTTGAATTAATATTTACTGTCACCTCCAAAAGGTTTACAAATACAGTAAAATTGTGATAAAATCAATATCTACGTTAAAATATAAAAGCGCTTTAGTGGCTTAGTCTAAAAAACCTTTCCATGACACTGTATAAATTATCGGAATGTATTTTTTATGAATTCTAACAGAATTGAAACAGATGGTGACTTGAATGCTAGTTTTTATTTGTAATTTGTTGTTGTTTTAAATAGACATGGAAGTTGAAAGCAAATTGTCAAGAATAGTTATATAGAGTAAACGTGGACTTTATCGGAAACTGTTTGTGAAAGAAATATTAAAATTTGTAGCCGTACCCCGTAGTATTTACATATGGTTAAAATACATGTACGGCACATACAACATCCGTTATGAGGTCTTACTCAAGGATCTCCACAAGCGCCGGCCTCGCGATGAATTTCTACTTTCTAGGCTAGCGTAATCATTCAATGCTAACAAATAACACTGCACTGAACATTTTGGCAACTGGCGAATACGTGGGTAAGTTAGATATATTATATATATATATATATATATATATATATATATATTTATATTACCTTAATGCCTGCGTAGATTTTTTAGCATTATCTCTCCCATCCGTCTTAAGTACTTGACTACTATACAAACGGATAATTACTATCTTAGAATAGGCAAGCATAATCGATCAATAACTATTATTACAGTGACTTTTGAGCCCGTATCACACATATATGTATAGCACCGCTTTATTTATAATGAAATAATTAAATTTATTCAGCACTTGGGTATAAAAGTAACAAAAAAAAAATATTTGTCCGTCCGTGCGGTCTGTTTTATCATCATATATTTTTTTAAATCCTTAAATAAATAACATGTTACTAAGCTATTATTTTTTTTAATTTAGTTCTTTTATATTAAAATAAAAAAAAATAAGATAACGAGCAGTTGGCTAGCGCATAAGACTCTCAACCAGTAGCTAAATTTAAGCGACTAATACCTGAGGGCACCCTTTTACTTATTAAACGGTGCTAAAGAGGTCTTAAAGCATCAAATTTGTTTCTGAATACCGGTACCATTAGTTAAACCCACTGATATGATGAATGTTGAAGTTAGACCTTAGGTGACCCTAATCTAAACTAATGCTCACTGCCTTTCCATCTATAGAACATTCTATATAGCAGTCTCGTACAAACATTTACGTAGGTATTACTCAAAACATTAGAATGTTATATGTGTGTGTGTGTGTTATAATAAGCGTACTCCGGCAATCGCGTACTATTAGATGGGGGTGTATTTTACTGCCGCCTTAAAGACATAACATAAAAAAAATTGTAAACTTAACCCCTCTTAAGAGCAGAGCGTAAATATAGTTTAAACACCGCCATTACAAAAAAAAACACTAAGAAAGTGATTTGTAAGTAGTCCCCGTCTCTTGTTTCAAATAAAAGAACAGCGAAGTGACTTCAATAGGTCAAGTAAAACCCTTTGTAAGTTTTTAGCAGTCTTACATGGCTCTGGTAAGAAAAGCATAGTGGAGCGCACATAAAACATATGTTTTGTTCTTTTCGAAATGCGATACAAAAATGTAGCAATACAATAAGTATATACATACTTGTGTACACACAATACTTATATTCTTCTTATTTTTGTATAACTTTGCTTTTCAATAGCTACTGAGACGTTAAGAAGAGGTTGTAACTTTATAATTAAGTTAGAATATAAAAGATATCTTAATGTTAAAGTATATATAATAATGTGTTGTTCAATAAAATGAATAATGATTACAAATAACAGGCAGTTATTATTAAATTTAAAAAAAACGTACTAATAAGAACAAATAATTAAAGAGAAATACTCATAATTATCTCCATATTATTAAGTAAAGGAATTAATGGTATGTGATTTTATATCAGTTACCTACTTTTATTATTGAGTACCATAGAAAAAATAAGTCCAAGCGTAAAGTAAGGGGAATTATACAACGATCGAATACAAAAATAGTTAGCGACTGATGCTGAGATACTGTTTTAATCATTTGAACGGCATGAATTTGAGTAAGCGAATTAACGACGATTATTGATTAATAATAAAATCCAGAACGAGCTTACAAATAGTGGGTTAATTAATCCATTTCAGATATCAAAATTCTAGCCGTGCGACTAAATTACTAAGTGAACGACTAGAAATACTGAGAGGGAAACTTCCATATTAGGATAGAGACGAGTTTTCCGGAAGTTATTTGTTTTAGGTTAGGTTAGAATTATGACCATCAAGCTAGACACTACTGATGATGAAGATTGGTGGATACTTTTCAAAAATCCCATTTTATTGAGCTTTTTGAATTTTTCAGGAGACATACAATGCAAATCTAAACAAAAACAATAGCGCTTGAAGTCCGCCGCACAAGCCTCTGATCTCTCTGATTGGTAAAAGCGAAGAAATATTAGGTCGCTCAAATATTATGAAGCTTCTCATTTTGTATTTTAAGTAACTCAAATTAATATTTGTTAGTTGCTGTTCTGTTGATTTCTCGTCACTCGCAGTCAGTCGCTCACTTAGTAATACTATAACGTAAATTCCTTATTTTTGTCACTTAAAACTTTAATTTACAGTCAGACTGTTTCATCAATTATTACTATAATCGCCCCACACTTAGCTACTGTGTTCAATGGCTGTGTTGCATCAGGTGTATTTCCTGACTTGATGAAGTATAATAAAATCATTCCTTTGTTTAAAGCTGGTGATACTTCAGACCCTTCAAATTTTGACCTGTTTCCGTGCTGCCCACTCTTAGTAAAATATTTGAAAAGCTTATGCTTAGCCAGCTGCTCAGACACTTTAATATACATAATTTACTACACCGGAAACAGTTTGGATTCACAAAGGGTTTTTCAACCATAGATGCAGGGGTCAACTTATTAAAAAGCATATTCGCGGCGTGGGAAGACTCGCAAGATGCATTAGGTATCTTTTGCGATTTGTCCAAAGCGTTCGATTGCGTTCATCATGATACTCTGGTCAGAAAATTACACCACTACGGTATTAGGAACAAGGCTCTCGAATTTCTAACTTCTTACTTGGGCAATAGAATTCAGAAGGTCGAAATAAACGGTAAAATATCTCCGGGATCTCCAGTGGTAATGGGCGTCCCACAGGGGTCAATTTTTGGCCCATTTTTGTTTTTAATTTATATAAATGACTTACCTTACTATGTAAGGGATAAGCATGAGATTGTGTTGTTTGCAGATGATACTTCCCTGAATTTCAAAATAAACCGACAATTAAGCAATTTTGACGATGCCATCTCTAAAGTTGTTCATTGGTTTAATGCCAATAATCTTGTGCTTAATGATAAGAAAACTAAAGTCATAAAATTCAGTACACCGAATGTGAAACAGGCGACAACCAATGTACAACTTAATGGAGCTAGGTTGGACCCTGTTGAATCAACTGTGTTCTTGGGTACCACTATTGACTCAAAGCTACAATGGAGCCCACAAATAGAAAAACTGTCCGGCAAATTAAGTTCTGCAGCATATGCAGTGAAAACTATTAGACGGCTGACTGATGTTGACACAGCTAGAATGGTTTATTTCAGTTATTTTCATAGTGTAATGTCCTGTGGAATTCTTCTCTGGGGTAGCTCTGCTGACATTAACACCATATTTGTATTGCAAAAAAGAGTTGTAAGAGCTATCTATAATCTTGGCCCGAGAGTGTCTCTAAGAGAAAAGTTCAAAGAGGTCAACATTCTAACTGTACCATCTCAGTATATATATGAAAACTTACTATATTTGCATAAAAATATCGATTCCTTCTGTAAAAGGAGCGATACACATAATGTAAATACTAGATATAAGAATAATCTCATATTGCATACTACCCGTCTCCACAAAATAAGTAACTCTTTTATGGGGCAATGTATAAGATTCTATAACAAACTTCCCAATGATATTAGAGAATTGTCTACGAATAAGTTTAAAAGAATTATTAAAGCCAAATTGTGTAGCAGGGAATATTACAAAATTTTTGATTATTTAAGTGATAAAAGTGCTTGGGATTGAGTTGTTCTGAGTCAACACACATGATTATAATTAACCTTAAGTATATTTTATTTTAAAAAAGGATTCCTACTGAGTTTTCTGGCAGTGTTTCTCAGTAGCTGCCACGTCATGTATGCACGTTAGGGTAAAAAAAATATGACGATTCCACATAAATGTAAAATTTTTATAGAATAAATGAATTTGAATCTTTGAAAGTAATATAAACAATAAATTGTCCATCTGGAATGGCACATTTTTTTTGCGTTTCTGGTGTAAAATATGTTAAAATAATAATCGATTATTAGGAGATTTGAGACGATTATTATCTATTTTACTATGTTTTGTTAATGAATGACATATCATTTCTGTTTTGTATAACTTTATAATAATGCCTTTCATATATATTATATATTATTTCATATATTTGCTGTTTTTTCGATTGTAATAATAATATTTATTTTATTATTCTTTTTTCCATAATTTTATATATTCTAAATTACAAGTCGCTAGCCATATTAGTAAGTTCTGAGAAATACCATGTGTAAATGAATATACGGGACATATCACACAGCGCCATCTAGCCCAACTTATGCAAACTTGGTTTGAAAAATATTTGAGCGAAATTCATTTCACCTAAAACTGTTCAACTAGTATCGTCTTGTTTCTTTTTACTTCATCGAAGTCACGTCTGCCACTGTACCAGTATCTATATCAATAAGTGGTTTTCGTTACTGCATTTCATTCGGTAGACTAAATTTTTACTGAAGTCACACATAACTGGATTAACATTTGTCAGAAGTATTACGTTTCCGCTCATTCATTATATTATACCACTGTTTTAATTATGCAAGCAGCCATGCAGCTTGCAAGCATGTATTCAGCATGCAATGCAAGGAAGCATATTTTGATTGTATGCAAACAAGCATGCGGCGTGCAAATAATCATGCAACCACACCACCTGCTGCTCTGCGCCTACGTGGGCTTCAATTACAGTCCAGGAATAGGGCAGACAAGTCTGCGTGAAATCGGTTATGCAGCAATCCTTTTTTATAACTAAATTTTTTTATTAATAATATTCCCCAAAAATATCCTTTCAGTGTGGTGAACATAAGGCAAATAAATCATATGACAAATGAAAAAAGTTCAAAAGAGGCTTCGGCCAATAGCTTAAAGTTATTTTTTAAATGAGCGAAATAAATAATACTAATGACACATAAAACTTCGTACTAAAAATGTGTCAAATTATATAGCCAAACAGTCGGTCAATAGTTTGGGTAAAATAAAATTCGAACATTACAATTTTATTCACCCATGAAATTTAACTCGAAAATTAAAAATGCTGAAAAAGTGATCGTTTAACGCTCAATAACTTTGTATGCAACCTATTAATATTTTTTGCGTTAAAGTTTAAATTTCATGGGTGAATAAAATTGTACAAAGATTTTTCCTTTCGCATACCAAATATATTGTTTATTTTTCGTGTATTTTAGTTCTACGTTACGTTAATTATACATTAATATATACCGACTTGCTTAAAACCTAGGTTTAAATTAAGATTTATCTAGTGTATGTAACGGTAAATACTTAACGAAAGCCGGCCTAGGTTTCTGCTTCAGTATGGTACATCATTGAACATATACCGGATAGTGAATGTACACCCATAAGTAACTTACAAAATATACTGACGCCGAGTGTATTCAACTCAGGTCAGTTCCTTGGTAGGGGAATACTATTACTAAATACGAAAAAATATAGATTTTCATATAAATAATAATAAATCAACCAGAACTGGAAGACGAACCCAAAGACGCAGTGTGGGCAGGCTTCCTACAAGTTGGACCAACGATCAACAATGGTCGCGGGACGCCGCTGGATGCGGGTAGCACAAGACCGGCCATTAGATTGTGGAGAACCCTGAGGCCTTTGTCCAGCAGTGGACGTTTTTCAGCTGATATGATGATGATGAATAAATATGTTGGGACCAGTCAACTGATAAACATACTTCTATATTTCTAAACACATACATGTTATATATACACCCAGAATCAGAACAAATAATCGTGTTCAACCCACAACATTAGTCCTGGGGGGGTATACAACCCAGAACCATAGCAGCCAGGGTCACTAACCACTAGACCAACAAGTCAGTCAATTGCTAAAATGATTTAAATTAAATGTTCTTTATGTTGAAGTGTTTAAGTACAATAACAATATTTTTAATGCTAGTACACACGGCTACACATCAAGCTAAACATTTCCAGTATAAGCTGACCTATCATTGTATTTAAATCCTATACAACGCTAGATCAGCTTATGCTGGAAATGTATAGCTTTATATGTAGCCGTGAGTACCACGGCTTAACCCATATATGAACGACGACGAGAAACCATCCATCATCATATTGACCTACCTCTATCTTACTCAACCCCGATGTTACGATATTTATTGTACTTATGGTTCATTATTTTGGCGATAGTGGCTTTTATACGTTAAAGATAGATATATGCTGTCACAGGGTATTTTTATAGAAATTCCTACTTACTTGACACTTATCGTTATATTTTAAACAATTAACACAAATCTTTATAAATTATAGCTTATGTGTTATTCTGATGTAGCTGAGCTGTATATGAGCTATATTATTGTAAAGTTTAATAAAGATCTATTCGGTAGTTTTCGCGTGAAAGAGTAATAAACATGTATACATACAAACTTTCGGGTTTATAAATATCATGTCAGCCAAAATTACGTCCACAGCTAGACAAAAGCCTCCCCAAAGAATTAGGGGATATGCCATAATCGCCACGCCTAGCTGGTCTTAGTTCACAGAAAAACGCTGTCGCCCGTTCTCTGGTAGGTATTCGGCACCCCTCACGGGAAGGAATGGGGGGATGATATTCTATGCCGTCACCACACAGCTTTATAATATTAGTATGTGTATGGATGTTTCTTACTCTATCGCGCAAAAATTACCAAATGGATATTGATCAAACTTTGTACTAATATAGCTTATATGTACATATATCCGAAGAACACATCCGCTATAATTTAAAAAGTTTAACGCGGTTAAAACCGCGGGACACAGATAGTACCTTATGAATTGCTAAAGCAACAAGAAGGTAAACTCTTCATAACTTCATAAAAAATTGTTCGATACCCGTCGGACTAGCGCCAAAACATTTATCAAAGGCGTGCCGCGTGACCCGTTTTAAAAGTTTCCCGTTTGTTCCTCAAGATATTCTGTCACTAATTGAATTCGGAAATAATCGGGTCTTCATCCGCAGATGAAACATTCCAATTTGTGATGTAATTTGTCGTTTAAAATGAAATATTAAATGATTCATTAAATAGTAGTATTATGGTTCTTCATTTTTAACCGAAATTATTAAAGGAGGAGGTTCGCAATTCGACTGTATGTATAATTTTCTTTTTACAAAAATCCTCTGCACGGCTTGTGGTAGGACTTTACTTGGTGAAATCGTGATGTAACCGAAAAGCTTGAAACATACAAGAGTGTGAATTCGTGCGTGAATCGAGATTCGAGCAGACGAGCAGTCTTTGCAGAACAGATTTTGATTGTAAAACCTCGATATATATTACAATGTATCGAGGTTTCGTGGTCCTTATAGGTATTGACATGACATTAACGTTTTTTTTTTTTTTTAATTATAGCTATTTGCTAATAATTTCAGCAACTTCTGCCAGTGTCAGGTGTTGACTACACATGGGTATATATTTACGGTCGATTAAACTATCCAATATTGGTCATTATGGAGTCAGTTTGGAGCCTGAAACAAAACACATTCACAAATAAGTGTTAGTAGAATATATATTTATACATAAGTGTATAACAGACACAATTATATGATAGTGCTTATTATTATAACTTTATCATGTTAGTGGATATAAATATAATAAATGCCCTAATCACTAAGGGATTGGGGAAGAAAGAAAGAAGATAGCGAACATTAACAGGATGCTGAATATTTAATTTTGTAGTAATCTGACCAAAGGGGAAAGGTTTATTAAGTTGGCAATTAAGAAAAATGTGGTCCAGGGTGCCATCATCCAGCCCACATTCACACAATGAGTTATCTCGTACCCTGATTTTATGTAGGAAGACTGGGGTGCAACAGTGTCCAATGCGGATTCTACAAATAACAGAAGTCACCGTTTTAGGTATCTTTTTAAATTTGTAAAACCATGGTTTAGCAGGTATTAAGGGTTGTATCGAGGCATATAAACTGCCTTTTGTCTGACTAGAATAGGACCTAGACCGCTGCCAGGATTTGAACATGTTGATTTTGGTAGAGTGGAGAAAATCATATACTTGGATGGAAGAGTGTTTAAGATCAGCCAGGTCGCTGGAAACAGCATCTTTGGCTGAAGCATCCGCTAACCCATTGCCACTAATACCGGCATGTCCAGGTATCCACACAAGAATAACTTCTATCTCCTTAATGGCACACAAATGTAGACATTTTTTTATTTCCAGGATGATGGGACTATGAAGAGGATCCTTAAAAGGGTTTTTAATAATAGCCTCTAAAGCACTTCTGGAATCAGAGAAAATAACAGCCTTTGTTACAACATTGTGAGCTAATATAAAAAGGCATGCCTCAAGTATACCGATGCACTCTCCTGTGAACACTGATGACTCAGGTGGGCATTGGAATTGAAGATAGATCTGAGAATTTGCATAGTACACTGAGACACCTGTTTTACTGTCAGCAGACAGTTTAGAGGCATCAGTGAAGAATTTATGATATTCTCTCCATTTGTCATTGACAATAGAAGAGAATAAAGTATTAGCTTCAATTGTATCTTTACTGATGCCAATGTATGGCATAAAATTTGGATTAAAATGTAATACTTCAAATGGAGTATCATATAAAGGTAGTTTGCCACACTGGACAATCTGGGTATTTTCTAAGACCTTTCCTATTTTTTTAAAAGAATTAATATATAAAGGGGCATCCTTGTGTCTCCAGTACACACTTTGGTTTAATAGGCTGTCCAGATTGGCAAGCTTAGACAATATTAATTATGTGGTTTTTAAAAAAGTATGCCTTATATACAAATCTATCTGCAAGATATTGCCTACGGATAAAGAGAGGCGGGTCACCACTCTCTACCTGCAAATCATTTGTTGGAGTAGATCTCATGCACCCCAATACAATGCGTAGGGACTTTGATTGAATGGTGTCCAGTTTTTTCAAAGCAACTTTACTACAGGGCTCAAGCAAGAAGGAACCATAATCTAATATACTCCTTATTGTAGCATTGTATATTAGCTTTAAGCTAAATGGATGAGCACCCCACCATACACCTGCAAGAGCACGCAACATATTTAAATTTTTATCACACTTATTATTTACATAGTCAATATGGGCGTTGGCTCCAAATTGTCACCTGACAATTTGGAGTCCAAAATGATACCCAGAAATTTAACTTTTTCCTCTATCTTGATTGGGGATCCTTCAATCTCCAGGTACACATCTGGAAATGCTCTCTTCCGAGTGAGAACCAAAGCGGAGCTTTTCGCCGCTGACAGCTTAAGTCCATGTGAGACAAGCCATTGGTTTAAGGAGTCGAGGGACACCTGAATTGATTCCGCCGCAGCTGCTATAAGCAAATCAGGGACATACAGACATAAATCGTCAGCATACTGCAAAACTTGGCAGTTGCTGTTGAGCGACAAATGCAGATCTGACGTATAGATACTATACAGCAGTGGGCTTAGAACAGAGCCCTGTGGGAGTCCTCGCCAGACTGTTCTGAGATCATATGAATCTCCTGGAGCATGCAGCTTCACAGTGCGGTTAGACACAAGATTACAGACACAGTGTAGGATTCTTTCTGGGATACTCAGCTTTCGTAACTTACTCCTGAGTATGGAAAGGTTGACACTGTCATATGCAGAAGATATATCTAGAAAGACTGCAACTATTGACTCGTTCTTGCTGAATGCAATACAGGTATCTGTAATTAGCGTGCCCACACTGTCCATGGTGCTGAAGCCTTTACGGAATCCAAATTGGGATTCTGCTAAGAGGCCTCTGTTTTCCATAAACCATTCTAATCGCTTTTTTAATAAATGCTCCAGAATTTTAGTTATGACAGGAGATAGGGCGATAGGACGATAGTTATCTGGATTATCCGTGGATATGCCTGGTTTTAAAATGGGAATAATACTGTGAGCTGTGATTTCCAACTGGTAGGTATGAAACTATAAGAAAAGCAAACATTAATTATATCTAAAAGGTATTGGCGGCCAAGTGGCCCCATATTTTTATAGAAAGAATAAGGGAAGCCATCACAGCCTGGGGCAGAGTCACGCACATGACTTAATACTGATTCCAATTCTGTAATAGAGAAGGGAGCGTCCAAGGGGTCATTGGAGATAATGGCTGCTCCATAAGAAGACGGACATTCCTCTAAGGAAGGGACATAGGCAGGAGCTCATTTATTAAAAAAAGAAATCATAATATCTAAAGATATGGGGTGGGATTTTTGAGGAGAACAACCGCGTTTAAACCTTTTTAAATTTTGCCAAACCAAACTTGATGGGGATGAAGGAGAGAGAGAGGAACAAAACTTTTTCAAACCCACATACTTCTTTTTCCGAAACAGACGCCTGGACTTTGCAACAATCCAGTTATATTCTATCAGGTTTTCATGGGACATATTGTTAACATACCTAAATTCGGCTTCATTTCGGGCTTTAATTACATCTGTACATTGACTGTCCCACCACGGAGGAGAAGATATCTTCCCTGAAGCAGAATTTTTTAAGGGAATGGCCTCTTCAGCCGCTGATGAAATACAACCAGAGAATTGAGTAAGACAGGCATCTAGATTGGAAAAGGAAATTGCAGACATGGAAGAGATTCTGTCCTCCACAGCTAGTTGATACATGTCCCACTTGGCAGCTGACAATCTATATTTTAACAATGGGGTCTTATCTACAGTAGGCAAGGATCTATTTATGAAGGAAGTGCAAATAGGGTAGTGGTCACTACCATATGTTAGATTCAGACGAGTCCACTCCAACTGGGCAGTCAAACTTGCAGAGCACAGAGTAAGGTCCACACAGCTCCTTCCCTGACCTTGTCTAGGAAGCCTGGTTACAGATCCATCATTAATGATGCATAGACCCACCTCGTCCATTAAATCAGCTAAGTCTAAACCTGGGTAATCACAATGGTCAGACCCCCACAAAGGATTATGGCAATTAAAGTCCCCAAGGATAACTATGGGACTGTATAGATTACAAATGGATTTAATAAATTGGAAACACAAAGGATTGGGAGATGGAATGTAAATAGAGATTAAATTAATGCCAAGGAGATTCACTCCAACAGCATTAATTTTATCTCCATGGTTGGGTAAGGAGAGAGGGGAGGAAGGGAGGTTATTCTTCACCAGCATAGCAGCTCCACCATAACCATCAGAACGATCATCGCGAAGCATGCTATACCCATGAATATTTATCTGGAGACGAGGCATTAACCACGTCTCAGATATTGCAAAAATTACAGGTTTATAAGTATTCAGTAAATGTATGATATCATGCTTTTTTGGAAGCATGCTCCTGGCATTCCACTGCAACAGATGGAATGTGACGTTTTTGCATATCTCTTATAATATTGAGGGCAACGTGGTCAGGTATATTATAATTATTTAACAGTGAAGACAGAAATGAAATGACTGACTCTACAGTTTCTAATGCTTGGAAATTTTCTGAAGGATTTGAAGGATGGTTTAGGGCACAGCCATTTGGAGAGGATGGAATAGAGTAACTATTGACTAACTCCTGGTGAGCTCTGCGGTCATAACCTGGAGAATGATTGATAGGAGACCTAGAACTAGTTCTGATTATTTTACGGTACGAGTTGGTCTGTACTCGTTGCTGGGGCACATGTTTCTGGCCTATAGATGGGTGTAGAGCCGGGGAGGGGTGATGGATTGAGGCTGCAACTTCAGAGTAAGATTTAGTTACTGTTGGAAATTTACGAGATGCTTCTGCATAAGATATAGAATTTTGTGCCATAAGTGTTTTAATATTTTTTTGTCTATTAAATTCAGGGCATATCTTGCAATTAGCAGCATGATTACCAGAGCAGAAGATGCACTGGGTTTCGTCAGAAGTGCATACTTCCCCAGAATGTGAACCACCACAGCGATAACACCTTGGGTTAGATCTACACTGGGTCTTTGTGTGTCCATACCTACAACATTTAAAGCACTGGATAGTGGGGAAAAGGTATAGGCTGACAGGTAGAGAATTGTAACAACAGTAAACCCTATCTGGAAGAATACGGCCATCAAAAGTTAGGACAACGGTAGGGGTTGGTTTCCATTCTGTGGAGCCATCAGTTACCACCTTTCTGTTCATGCGTCTTACTTTTAGTATTTTTCCACATCCAGTTGGAGTTTTAAGGTTATCCATAACTTCAATGTCAGTCCATTCATTTGGTACACCTTTTACAACTCCCATACGAGTAATATTGTAGGTTGGTATGGACAGAGAATAACCTTTCTTAATAAATTCGTCATTTGCGAGAAAAGAGTTTGCGTCTTCAGGGGATTTGAACTCAATGGAGATCCTGTTCCTACCGACTCTTTTAATTCCATCCTGTAGAACATTTTTAATATTTAATCGAATCAATAACTGGCCAAACTTAATGGGGTGGATAGATGTTCCTGAATTAGGTTCAACTTCTTGTAATGAGGCATGGACCAAGAATGGAGCAATATCTGTGGCAGAGTACTTAGACCGAGCAACAAGGGAGGGAGCAGATACTCTATCATGTTTATGAGCTACAGTATCGTCATCTTTATGAGTCGAGTTTGGCACACTTAAACCGCATTTGCGGCTTTGGTCCGCCTCCACTGACTCGAAACTTGAAAGTGGGACAGTTATTGTTGGGGTGTGAGAGAATAAATCCTGCAATTGAGAAGGAAGGGGGTCTGGCGGTCGCCCAGGAGGCCGGTCATCCACCTCCATGGTCGATCGGCATCCGCTAAATAAAAAACACTTAATATATGAACTTACCTAGTGTAAGAACCCACAAACACAAATACAACAAATTAGACGTGCACAAACAGTAAGTGAACACCAAAAATAACACCACAATGCTATAAAATGACTAAAAAACACAAATGACTACAATTCCACATGTGCTTGTCACAACCATCCAAAGACAATCCCGACATTAACGTTATTATACTATTATTTCGCACATGAACTTTATTCCTGACAGCTGTCCCCGCCCGCACTCATCTATACATATAATAAAATCGTAGGAAAATCAAAACGGTACATTGAATATTTTTTAAAAAGGATACTTGGGGCGTGATCTACAATCGATATCGAAGCCAAAAATATAGTTTTAGTTTCTCTGTATGTATGTCCGGGCTAAACTCAAAAAGTACTGCAAGTATTTACTTAAAATTTCCATGAATATTACTAAGACGTCGGGTCAACATATAGCCTACATATTATCACGCTATCACCTACGGGGGAGGAGATGTGATAATTTATAAAATTTTACACGGGTAAAACCGCGGGACACAGCTTGTCTATAATAAACGTACATGACTGCCTCGTTGGTCTTGTTCAACCGCAGATAACGAGGTCCTCAGTTCAAATCCCAAAACGGGCGAAAAATTGTTTGGAGATTCATGTTCGATGATTCATCCCATCGGATCATGAGAGTGATTGAATAGAAAGTGCCCCTGTATTTGCGCACACTTGTGCACTATAATGTGTACCGCGCAGATGGCGCTCACTGCCGGACAAAAGATCGCCACAATGGAATTGTGACAGTTATTTCAAATATGCCACAATCACTACGCTTGGCAAACGTATCGTCGGTCGATAACAGTATGGCGCTCGTAGAATTCTGCCCCGCGGTTTTACCCGCGTTAAATTTGATAAATCATGATAGCTCCTCCCCCGTAGGTGATAGCGTGATAATATGTAGCCTATATGCTGACCCGACTTCTTAGTAATATTCATGCAAAAATTTAAGTAAATCCATGCAGTACTTTTTGAGTTTAGCCCGGACATACATACAGACAAACAGACACACAGACAAAAATTCTAAAAACTATATTTTGGCTTCGATATCTATTTTAGATCACACCCAAATTATCCTTTTAAAAAAATATTTAATGTACAGTTTTGACTTTCCTACGATTTTATTATATGTATAGATTACACCCAGGCCCAGGACAAACAGACATGTTTATGCACACAAATATTAGTCCTGGGTGTATTGAAACAAATCGAACCCACAACCTACGGCGTGAAAGTCAAGCATTTACCAACCACGAGAACAGGCCCGCCTAAGCCTATTGTCGTACGTACTTGGCTAGTTGTTATTGAAATTGGCTATAGTAGCCATAATTCAGCCAGACTATTATACTAAAGGCCCACCCAATAACTATGTCACCGTATGAGTATTATATTCAGCTAATCACGTTGGCAATTTAATCCGAGTATTGCTATTTTATTAGCGCGCAGGTGTAGGTAAGTGTTGAGCTTTTTATAGTTCGATAGTTAGCCTCTAGCTGGCTGCATTTTATGACTTATTTAACTGGCCTGCCGGCTATACGTGTTATTATAGCGTGTCAGCCACTGGCTAGCGTTTTATAGCCAACCAAGGTAAATAAATGGGGTCAAGAAAACCATAGCACGAAATTCTTAACATTCCACGGAATAAGCATTCGCGGAGACACATATTAAATATCGTCTGGATCTTGCGACCGATACGTAGATTTACCTATCAGTGTTCACCCCTATGCTAATCCAATTAAGTAAGATCTTATTAATACCTTTTATAACTAAGAGTTCATGTAGTTCTTGACAACCAAGTAAAAAATAGAAAGGAGTGAAGTCCAAAACAAGCGTCCACGCCAAGAGTTATTCTATGTATTAAGATAATAGTAATAATAATATGGGACAATGTCACACGTATCATCCAAACTAAGCAAAGCTCGTACTATGGGTACCAGGCGACGATATACATACTTATATATATAGATAAATACTTAAATACATAGAAAACATCCATGACTCAGAAACAAATATTCGTGCTCATCACACAAATATTTGCACTTACCGGGATTCAAACCCAGGACCACCAGCTTCGTAGGCAGGGGCACTACCAACTAGGCTACGGTGACCTAAAGTAGATAAAAACTAAAGACTAAACAAATTAACCTTTAATTAGTGGTGGAGAATGTGTTGTAAATTTAAATCATAATGAAAACAACGAGACATTTGAAAATACAATTTTCGTTGTAAAATGAGCAAATAGTCCTTTTATATGTTTTAAAATGTTAAATAAAGACCTTTTTTATGGTAACACAATTACCGGTACTTCAGTCTTTTAAATTGTTTTCACTTGAGTTATGGTTGGATAAGCGACATGTAAAGTTATTCTCACTTTGAAATTGTTTTCAGTAGCTAGGACGAGCAGGCGGACTGAGTCACACCAAAGGATGGCTTTTTAACTATTTTATGTTACTATTTTTCTAGTTACGTAGTTAGGTATCACTGACCGTTGGTGAAAATAACTTATGTACTTGTTTGTAAGTTAAAATCATGTTACTACATATAAAGCATTTATGTCATAATTTTATTAATAAAATAACAAAAATACATTTGAATATTTAAAAATATTGGTATTTCACACGTTCAGAAATCTAACGGTATGTAGAGACCCTACGTGTGTAACCGCTCCACCACAAAAGCACAAAACTCGTGCCCGAATTTATATAAGTCATTCGATAAAATACGTCGTAACGGAAATGTCACTATAGAGATGACAAGTCATGATAATAAATGTCATGATAATCCAAAAGGAAAGTTGTCTGGAAAAGTTCTCACGGTTTTCCATTTCATGATCCCTTTTAAAGATATCTACATAAACCGGAACCAAAGGGAACCACGAAATAAATGAAAGCAACATTGAATTGTGACGATGTTTTCCTCCTAAGTTGAAAATCTATAGAGCTGGGTATATTTTCCGAATATAAAACTACAGCTCACAGTAAAACACATTGCAGTCCATAAAAAGACAAACACGAGTTGTAACAAAAGTGGGTTGGCTTATGACAAGCTTTGTGTGGATTTTGGCACGTGACGAGGGTAGAGATGCAGATTTATTGAAATATTAATATTTTACGACGTAGACTAGTCGTTTAGATATTTTTTACGCGGCCAACAGGTGTACAGATCGCCAACAAAATCTAACATTACAAATAAAATAGGTACCGGGTATATTAGTGGAGGTAAAATAAAGATGAACATACTTAAAGCACTTATCATCAAGTTATAAAACTAAGACACTTGTATAACATCTGCTTGCGACATACATATATTGATGGGTGAAGCAGGTTAATGTTTAAACTATGAAAGTGTTTCATCATCATCATCATCATATCAGCCGAAAGACGTCCACTGCCTCCCCCAAAGATCTCCACAATTGCCGGTCTTGCGCTATTCGCATCCAGCAGTTGAAAGTGTTTACTTTTAAGTAATTGTTGGTCAGTGATATTAATAGTAACAATGGTTGGTGTTTAATAAAACTTATTAAACGTTTTATGTAAAAATTGATAAAGTCAACATAAATTCTTATACATAAAAGCCGATATTAGGAAAAGCCGATACGAATGAGTTTGTTGATTTCATTGAATTCAATGTACCTACTGGCTGTAAGAATTAGCAAGTAGTAATGAACTGTGAATTTGTAAGATCATGAATATTATAAGTATGGATCTACACTTCCATCATACCTGCATCATTACAAAGAAGAATTATATCATACGGAACCTTCACCACTACCATATCCAGAATTTTATAACGTATGGTGATCTGGCATGATGATGGCATCTAATTCGTTTTAATTAGTTACTTTTACAGCTTCTAAACAACACGCTACAAATCGCAAGGTTAAAGATAAGCAGCATGCATAAGTCAGAATGCTCCATTTTATGCCCTCCATTTTGGCACTCCCACACACATACACAAACACCCACATACACACACACACTTGTCTACCCCTTAATTCTTTGTGCAGGATATATAATGTAAATTTTATCAATTTAATACAGTATACAATGACAGTAGACAAATGAATACACAGTAGACGTAGTCTGTAAGCGGATAATGCTCATAATTATATCGAACTCATGGAATTTTCAACCAACAACCGATAGGTATTTGAAAAAGCTGGACTTCTAGGTATTTTTATCAGCTTCACTGGGGTGCGTGTGTTTATACACTTAATAGTATTGATAATGTGAACGATTTCTTGTTGTTTATTCATTGGGGAAAAACAGTTACGTGTTAGGATGGCAATAAAAATATATCTTAATCTTGATTACTTGAGACCGAACGTACTTCCAACTTACAAAATAAATAGGTATCAGGTAAATCACTTACCCCCAGGAAGGATATATACTTGTTGGCTGACTTAGCAGTATAAAAAACATCTGAGTCTATATCGGGAGAAATCAGGGGTATTTAAAAAAAATCACAGGGTGTGTGCCCGGTAATAGTTGTGGAAAGTATTTGAACGCGGGAGGAAGTGCGTCGGACAATAACGAAATAAAAAATGGGCAACGGGTCCAGAGTTAAAATGACCGAAACGTGAGCTGTATTACATAATTACATAGCCCGAAGAATTGCAAAACTGAAGTGGCAGTTGGCTGGGCACATAGCTCATAGAACCGACGGCGGCGGCCGTTGGGACAGAAAGATTCTCGAGGGGCGACCACGAACCGTAACGCCACGTCCCCACGCCAGCGGGCGGTGTAGGCGGCGCGGGCGGTGCGCGTGGTGTACGTGGTCCGTTCACGACGCCAGCGGCTAGATCGCTCAGTTTGTTGAAGTGACGTTTCGAGAGTTTACACGATGTCGGTGAACCCATACTGCTTACCTACCCTCAATATTAGCTCCCACAACATTTTAATCATTCGTCTATTTTTATGGTCATAGTGTTTACTATTCCATAATGGTGACCTATCTAAAACCTTTGGAGGCTTTAGATAGGCCACTTGAGAGGCGTCAATGGACAACCGGATGGAACGAAGTTATTTAGTTATATAAAGTTATTTTATTTTTATATTATTTATTATGTACAAAAGAACTGTATACACTCAACAAAAATAATCGTCGCGACACCACACTGTTCAATGCGAAATAGAACGACGAAACGAAAATATCTGGCTTGCTTTCTATTTCTATAAGAGAGAGACAGAAACATGCGCAAGCCGCACGGCTTACAATAGCTTACTATAGCAAAAAGTGTCGTTACAACTTTTTGTCTGATTTTTTTCCGTGTAGCCCCCTTTGGCAACGCGCGATAAGGAACTTCGTTCCAATAAGCAGAACGTCACTACGACTATTCCAACGCGCAGTCGTCGCTCAAATACAACTCGAAGCTCGTGTTCCGCTGTCCGCACCGCTGTCGCCGAGAACAGCTTCACATTTTTGATAAAAACGTGCGTGCCGTCGCCCGCGCCGCCTGCTGGCGTCCAGAACAAGGCCTAAGAAGCAGCGTGGGCAGGCCCCCTACAAGATGGACCGATGATCTTGTGCGGGTCGCTGGCAACCGCTGGATGCGAATGCGCATGACTGGCAATTGTGGAGATCTTTGGGGAGGCCTTTGTCCAGCTGTGGACGTCTTTCAGCTGATATGATGACACATTTATAAATAAACTAGCTGTGCCCCGCGGTTTTACCCGCGTTAAACTTTATAAAATATGGCCTATGTGTTATCCTAACTATAAAAATTAGCCTATGTTCTTTCTCAGGGTCTAGACCACCTGTATATCAAATTTCATTCAAATCCGTTTAGTAGTTTTGGCGTGAAAGAGTAACAGACAGACAGATAGACAGAGTTACTTTCGCATTTATAATATTAGTTAGGATTATATATCCAATAGCACTATAGAAAATATGAAGTAAACTTCTTGATTCAAGTGTTAGGTTCAGTAAAGACATTCTACAGAAGGCAAAGGAGGAAGGTCATACTTAAAATAGTATATATTTAAAGCGGTTACTTTTTTAACTTAATGTATTTTCTTCAGTAAATGGAATGGTTATGAATCAGATTGTAATGATTTAATTCAACTGTTTATATCATTCTTTTTATCAATCCATCGTACCTTGATATTTTTATCTTTCCATTTCCTAACACTATCTCAGAAACGAGGTACTACGCCTGAAGAAGATTTATATAAATAATATAAAAAAAATTGACGTGTTCTTCCCGGCCCACAAATAATAACAGGGCTAACCCATACTATCAAAAGGTGACTAAGGGATACAGCTGGTAGTCGAGCTACAGCACCACCTGTGTACAAGCCACCACCTAACTTCGGTCGCCAACTTGCATGCCAAGCGCGGTGACTACGGCAAACGCCTCCAAACGCCAACGTTGGAAACGTTTAGGGGAGCCTATGGACAACATCAGGTTGATGATAAAATAAATTGCACCGTGAGCGCCAGTTTTATGTTTTGTTTAATACGAGTATTACTGTCAAACTTGCATTACCAATATTATTTATGGTATGTGACTTGCAAAGTTATTGTGGTACCATACACTATGAGCAGATCAGACAGACATCATAGAAAAGATTTCGTCGCTACTTTATTTGCGTGGTTATATGTGATTCGGAACACATTATCTATACTGAACATATATTTTTTAATAAATAAGTAATGAACATTTATCTATACCTGTGTCCAGCAAACAAATAAACACAACTAAAGAAATTAAGACAACCGATCTACCAAACGTTGTGTATGCCTTTTAAATATATACCGTAACTGGATCTTATTTCGCTAGTATATTTCGCTAGTGCATTACGCCGGACCGTATCGACTGGGCCGCGTGTAATCCGGTGGTAGAGAACTCACTAACTGTTCCGCCGGATCTTCTCAGATTGTGGTTATTCACACAAAGGAGACGGGGATTTCTGGGCCTGACTGTAATAAGATGAGATATGGTTTAAAAAAAGCGTTATATTTTTCTATTACAAACTGTGAAAAATTGACCCAATTTACAATCTGGAAAACGAGAAATCTCAAAATAAGTTTAAGTCTCGAATTAAATTGTTTGTTGATTACTATAATCGATTAACGTTAGTGAGTTCAAACAATGTAATATAAAAACTCTTGCACCAGACACCAGATAACCGGTTTAATAATAATAATTATTATTATTAACATAATGTCAACAGTAAAAACTAAAATATCAACAAAATAAATAGAAATCATAATATCGGTTATCGTTCAAATCGATTTATTAGTTATTGGCAACTATATTTTTAATCTATGCTAACAGTGACTGGTGACAGATTTTGAATCCTAATTTATGATCGGTCACTCGTTCGTTTCTTGTATCGTTTAGTGCGTGTGTGATTTGAGTATTTTTGTTTTTGTTTTGTTTATATATGCCTCGACAACTGCATTCTCTCTACTGACTTCTGATATTGCTTTACTTGTACGACCTTTGCTAACATACTTGGACACGGATAACTATTAAATAGCAATCGCCCTTAAAAATCAGCTGCTTAGTATAGGTTGGTACATAACCTCTCTATTAAGTACTTAATCTTTAATAACTCTTCACGAAGATTGAAAAAATCCATGGATATTTTTGTGATTAGCTGATAATTTATTGACCCATTAATTGACACCACTTTTATCTTTTTACATCCGGGCCCAATATTGTATGAAAACGTATCCGTCTCCTATCCTCTAATAATGACTCCCGAAACATCAATATTATTACAGATAGAATAAAACAAACATAATAACAATCGAAACTAAATTTAAAAAATTTGAATAAAAAATATTGTTACTATTATATTAATATATTTTGTATTGTAGCTGAAATGTTATATTTACACGCCGAGAACTCGGCAGAATGTGATTGATCCATCAATATTCTTTTAACAACTTTTATGTATACTCATATTCAGTAAATAAATGAATTGAATTGAATTGAATATTATGTCTACTTAGTTAAAGTATCGATAATCTAAAACGCATGCTTAATCTCAAAATATTTTGTATAAATAGATGTATTTTGTACTATTTACAGGCGCTCTTAGATAGACCCACTATGCGTATAAAAACTTATACTTAACATGAGTCTGATTGACAGAGGTAGTAAGTGATAAGGTAATTTACTACCTCTATCAATTTTACTATCTCTGTCAAGGTATATAGAAACAAAACACTCAATCAAAGAGGAAATCGCGAAAAAGTTCATAATCTAAATTATTTTATACTAGCTGGTGCCCGCGACTTCGTCCGCGACAATATTGAATTATGAACAATGTAACTACTTACTTCTAGCTTAATCTAAAAAATAAGACTTTTAAAACAAATAAGCAATATAAATTTAAGAAAACCTTACCTATAAATAACCTAACTTAGAAATAAACTAACGACTATTTTGCTACTGTTATTTAAAAAGAAGGACCCGATATCATCCACCAATAAAATCAAAGAATACATATCAATTGTCCTTAACTATAGTCAGTAAGTCAAATAAAGTAAAATAATAATCAACGATGCATTAATCACAAAGGTAACTCCCATTAGATTAGGTTGCGACCACGACATTGATCTAATATCACATTTTGTGAAAGAAACCATAGCGCGATCTAAAATGATGATTACGCCATCTACTAACATAAAAACTTGTAAAGCGGTAAAATTAAGATACAGTGCATAGTTTTTGGGTGAGATTTAGGCGATCATCTATTGATTCAGTTTTGGACTACCTTTTATTTCAAGCATTTATTTATTTTAACCGATATACCAAAAACGTTCCGCGATCTGAAACGATATACGCCATCTAGTTACAAAATTGTGAACTGGTAGATCAGTAAAATTAAGATTATATTTTTTGGGTGCGATCATCTCGACACGAACAATTTATACTACGCTAACTCGAATTTTAGGTAAATTCGTTTCTTATCCCAATTTGATCAAAATGTCGTTTTTTAATTTGTTATAAAAATTACCAATAAAAAGTAGTTACAAATCTTATCTTTACTTAGACGACAACGACATTGTAAGCAACTTGCAAAGAAACGAATTTCTCTAAAATATGAGTTGGCGTAAATTGTTGGTGTCGATCTATTGAATCGGTTTTGGATTACCTTTTTTTTAACAACAAATTATTCCCTGGATTGTCCATACATTGCTTTATTTTTAACTGAAAGACCAAATACCAATTTACATGCGTTTAACTCAAAAAAATAAAAACATATTTTCATACAAACTTACATCCCCTATTTTAATCGTCCTTAGGGGTGGAAATGAAATGAAATAGTTTTATTGTGGTACATAGGTGTTATAGATGTTACAGAATGAGTTGTGCCGCTATGAACCGTCAAATTGGCATACAATAGGTTAGATACGAATAATATTTGTATATTATTCGTATCTAACCTATTGTATGCCAATTTGACGGTTTATAATAAAAAAATAAACAAATCACTTCCCTACTAATTACAATCTTTCAGATATTCCAAAAATCCTGAAATATATATTTATAATTTTTAAAAGAAAGGCCAAATACCAATTTTCATGCGTTTAACTTAAAAATTGTCACATTTTCCATACAAACTTACATCCCCTATTTTTCGCCCTTGGGGGTGGAATTTCCAAAAACCCTGAAATACTTGATTTTTTATTTTTAACTGGAAGGCCAAATACCAATTTTTATGCCTTAAACTTCAAAAACGGCAAAGTTTCATACTAACTTAGCGCCCCTGTTTTACCCCCTTAGGGGTTGAATTTCGAAAAATCCTTCCTTATTCCTTGTCTACATTATAAAACAAACATTTGTGCAAAATTTCAGCTTTCTAGGTCCAAGGGTTTGGGCTGGGCGTTGATGAGTCAGTCAGTCAGTCAGGACTTGTCTTTTTATTTATATAGATAATGCAATCCATAAGGAATCATTCTATATAGAAAAAATCTACGCCACTGCTGAACCTGTTTTTATTCAGCTCCAAGCAATAATTAGTAAGAGTTATTGCCCGTTAATATATTTAGACCAGAATATTCGTATAAATCTAAATCGTAATAAATCTTACCGCGTATTACGATTCCTAATATGAAATATATTTTGTGCAAATAAGAAAATAAGTCTTTATAGACAGAAGATATAACTCGATTCTCAACGGCAGATAATAGATATTTATACTCTATGCGAGATATTCGTTCAGAAAATTGAATTTGAATAAGATTTCAGAACATAGGTACTGGATGATGCAATTGTTCTCGATCGCGAAATTCTATGCTTGTAAAACAATAATATGCATTACTTGTTATGTAGATTTCAATAGAACGCCTTCGCGGTTTTATGCTATTGATTGTGTCTTTATTCTACTCTATTCATCCCTTGCCAATATGAAATCTTGAATCGAGAAATGTTTTATTATTACCTATAATAAAAATATGCATCAAAAGGATTCGCAATTTCAACATAAAAAGGCTCTTTCTAAAATATTTATGAAGTTATAAAAAGCGATGTTATTATTTATTCATTTGCAAATATTAAAGCTACGTTTCAAATTGTTATTTGAAGGTAAAATTAGAAGTGACTGCAATGTTATAAAATCACCTTTGTAATAACATTGATATTTGCGTCTTTTGAACTGGCTTTGTTTCATTATCCAATGTCACATTTCTTGTTTATGTAATTATTTATTTCAAAGACCGCTTGTGGTTAGATAATTCAAATTATCTATAGATGGTATATATATTGACGGTCTGGTCGGCATGGTTGATAAATACTTGCCCTTCACGCCGCAGGTCGTGGTTTGATTCCCATCAGGACTAATATTTGTGTGCATCAATAGGTCTGTTTGTCCTGAGTCTGGGGGTAATTATCTATGTAAGTATGTATTTACAAAGGAAACGTAGTATATGTAGTGTATCAGTTAACTGGTTTCTATAGTACAAGCTCTGCTTAGTTTGGGATCGGGTGCCGTGTATGAATAATGTCCCAGGATATTATTTACCAACCACAGGTGCCGTTCGTCCTTTTTCGGTAATGTAAACCATACCCAAAATATTATAGAAAACTTGAAGGCCACGTTGCCCCGAAGAAAGAAAGAAATAAATAATTTTACATACACGGAAAATACATTCAGTTGTGGTACCTATACATTTTAAACATTATGAATTTTATCCGTACTGGTAGGAAAAATGGCCCTATATCAGCTAGTACTGCATTTCTGCAGTGCTGATCTTCCGATAGGGCCAGTAGGTACTGGAAGCGTGATACCAGACGAATTTACATTATCATACTTCCAAGCTAAGAAAAAATCCTGGATTGTTATAACATTATACTAGGTACATACCTACACATTAAGATTATTATGAAATGTAGAATAGGAAAGTAGAACAACAAGTAAAAGTAAGACATTTAAATGAAGTAGATTAGTATTGTAAACTTATGCGAATCTTATACCTAAGGTGTATATGAAGTGTTTATAATTTCCATGGCTATTTAGTATGCATAGTGTTAAATGTTATTAGTGACGAGATGATGACACTAAATTCGATGTAAATGAAGTTCCAAACTTTGTCTCGAAGGTACCAGTAGAGTTCCCCAAGAACTTCCATACATTGATTCACTTTAGGACTTAGAATAATTTGGTTTTAATTCTTAACGCCTCCTTAGAAGTTCTCTAGAAGTTGAAATGTTAAATAGGTTTATGTTCAGTTTGAAATACTTATTCTAATATATATTATGAACGCAAATCCTTTCTTTGTGTCGCTCTTCAACAAGGGTATCTGTCAGAGATCTAAAGGATAATATCACGCGTTTACGTTGTAGGCACCTACCGTTAGGGGTTTTTGTACGCATGGAAGAGTATCTGTTACCGCACCCTTGGAAATTTCCTAATCTTGACTGCCATGAATCATCATTCATCATATAGTAGGTTATATAATTATATATAGTGTGTTTAGTTATACATATCGTTTATAAGCCTTAAATTTTGCATTAGTTGTTCATAGACAAATTATATATATGGAGTTGATTTTCTCGTTGGTTAACACGCTACCGCTATGGTAGCGTGTTAACCGCAGATACTCGAGTCAAAATAAATTTAGGATGAATAATCGTAAATTTATTTAGGATTATTCCTAAATTTACTTTGACTCGAGTTTGGATTTGAACCCAGGACCTCAGTATTTGCGGCTAATACGCTGAAAAATTCTCACCACCTACCCGGAAGTCTGGAAGTTAGCCGTATTTATATACCCATGCCTGGTAAAGCCGTCGGCCGTGTAGGTAGTCGTCGTATCGGATCATGAGAGTGATGTCTCGCGCAGATGTCTAGTCTCCATTGCGACTGGCCGCCATGGTCAAAATTTGACCTGGAAGATATTATTCCTTAATGGTACTTTTTCACATTTCAAATGAAATAATATTGATTCTGACAGTTTCTAATAATGCTTATTAATAATTTCAGAATTCAAAAATCGTTGGAGAGTAATGTCGCGAAATGCATAGGATTATTGTTTTTCTTTTTAAACGTGAAAACCTATCATGCATGAGTTTTCTACATCATTAGTAGATACTTTGAGGCTTGTAAACGATAAGTACGACTAAACATCCTTTTAACTTTCTTAAATGACGTAGGATTATTCCTACGCCATTCACGTCGACGTTTAAAGGGTACGACCTGCGACAGTTATTACCGAGTAAGTACGTATGTATACGTCATTACGTATTGTAGAGAGACATCGTTGGTAACCACGAGGCTTTTCTCCAATATCAAATGTAAAGCATTCCTCTACCAAAGCTGAATTAACGCAAATGCTCGAGGACTTAGATGGGGAAAGTAGCAAAAAAATGAACGCAATGAAAATGATGAAACAAATAGTATAGAAGAATCAGCCACAATTATCAAATACAATCGAATATGTTCATAAATATTCGTACCTAGGCCTAGTAATCTCTATATCTGATCTAACTTTTAAAGAAATTCACACAAGGATAAGAAAAACGTGGATAAATACGTTACGTTCACTCAAAGAAATTATATAGAACAAAGAAATGAGTATAAAAATAGACAGAAAGCTCTATAATACTTCCAGTGTTGACATATGGTTGGCAAGCATAGGTCTTTACGAAGGAGGTCTTTTTTTAAGAGAGGTAGGGCATAGCGTTCATTCGCTCGAAGAGCAGCCCGACTGGGGAAGTACCTCCACCTTACAGAAGACATTCCTTAATAATAACATTAATAATTTAATGTTGTGTTTCTGAGTGTGAGTAAGGTCGCCAGAGCTCATCGGGGTGGGGGGAAGGGTCAGCAACGCTTGTTTGCTGACTCTTAAAGGCCGACAACGCACCCGCGACTCCTCTGGTGTTGCGATTGTCCATGGGCGGCGGTGATCACTTACCATCAGGTGACCCGCTTGCTCATTTGTCGACCTGTGACATAGCAGGAAATTTGAAGTCTGCAGAACTCAATAGAAAGGAGTATGGTACAAAAATAAAATCCCCGAAAATAACTAAAAAAGAAAATGTCAGGAGATAGACGTGGCACACACTACGTGGACCAAAAAAATAGATAAGTAAGGAATCAGTGCTTACTTTGCGGAAATAAAATCCATAACATTCAAAATACAAAATTAATATGTAGTGTTAATTCCGCTGATTGTCAGTTTAATCAATCAATTAATTAATAAGTCGCATTCAAGCACTCGACGAGTTAGCATCCCTGGAGAATGGTCCGTAAAGGACTGAAACACGTGTTGGGTATCGTACCGGCGCATGTAATTACCATTTTCATATTGGCCTTATTGCATGTCATGTATATTTTTTGCGGGGGAAACCTTAAAACGTTAAACTGACAAATCGAGGAATTAACGCTACATATTAATTTTGTATTTTGACAGAAAATATAAAATTAATATTTGTACATTGAATATTTTTAAAAAAGGATACTTGGGGCGTGAACTACAATCGATATCGCAGCCAAAAATATATATAGGTTTTAGAATGTTTGTCTATTTATCTGTATCTATGTCCGGGCTTAACTCAAAAAGTACTGCATGTATTTACTTCAAATTTTCCATGAATATTACTAACAGATCGGGTCAACATATAGGCTACATATTATCACGCTATCACCTACGGGGGAGGTGCTGTTATAATTTATAAAATTTAACGCGGGTAAAACCGCGGGGCCCAGCTAGTTTATCCTAAATTGGCACCCGAGTAACAGGAACGGAGTATACAATTTAGAATGGGAAGGCGAGATAAAAGCCACAGGTGGACTAACATGGTCCAGAACAGCTCGAGCAAGAGAAGAGTGGAAGCAGTTAGAGGAGGCCTTTCTACTACGTGGGCAATCAGATTTAGGGGTCGTCGATGTATAACTTGCATATAACCTTATAATAACTTATAATCTATTTACATAAAGGTTCGTGTTATTTACACCATTTATAACTCAAGAATGGCTGCACCCAAATCAATTTTTTTGCTTTCGTCTCCCCCAAGAATAACCATTAAATATCGGAATATACATAAATTCAAATACATCCTATTAATCTTATAAATGCGAAAGTTTGTGAGTATGGACGGATGTATGGATGTTTGTTACTCTTTCACGCAAAAACTACCGAACAGATTTTGATGAAACTTTGTAGTAATACAGCTTACATATCCAAATAACACATAAATTATAATTTATAAAATTTAGCCCGGGTAAAACCACGGGGTACAGCTAGTATTAAATATATAGAAACTGTCAAGATTGAGAACACAGAATGTACTTGATTTTTTTAGAACAATCCATTATCGCTGTCTGTCAGTATACTCGTATAAGCTTTAAATCGCGAAATATCGTCTTTAGTTTATTTTAAAAATGATATCGAGTAAACAAACAAATTAACCGATATGGTTGTTTTGTTTGTTTTGTGCGTAATACTCGCACACTTATTAAATATTTTGCGACCAAGAAAGAAGAAGAGTATCTTGCCCGACGAAGCCGTAATGCAATTAGGCTTCCTTATAAATGCACTGAAGAAGAACGAGAAATCGCACGAGAAGAGCACCGTGTAAGCAGCATGGTCCAACTTTGTGCTTCTCGAACTCAAGAAAGAGCAACAGCCCGTGACACGGCTTGGTAGCTAATGAGAAATCTTCGAGCGTATGACAGAGATCAACAACAACGAGACAATCTTCGACGCTCAAGAAGAAATGCTTCAAGTAGTGATTGGAATCGAACAGCGTTTCTATACGATTGCACGATTGATTACAGCTCGCATCCATTAGTTAGTATCGGTTCAATGGAAGTTGTTTGTGGACGTTGTGGCTCATTGCAGTTTACTGGAGAAACGCCTGGATTGTGGTGCCTTAATGGTAAAATGAAATTGCCATTAGTACAGAGTTGTTTCAGTATTCCTAAAGAGTACATACAAATGTAGAGCTCCCATCATTATTCTAAAACAAAGTCGGGATAGTTATATCATTTATAATTTCAGACATCAAAGTAATCGGTTCGACGTTTATGAACTTCGATTTGTAGAATCTGAAACTAGCATAATATCTACTTAAATTTTGAAGTTTTACAAAAATCCTCTTTATTGAATACTATACAAACTAGCTAAATATAACTCAACGGTATTTTAATAAGGTTTAATATTTAATCATTTTAAGGCTTGAAAATAACATTTATTCTGGTCGGGTTTTCATTTTAATAGAGGCACCTGTTATTTTTTATTTCTATTCTACTGGTTTTTTTGTTTTTGTGCGGGTCGCTGGAAATCGCTGGATGCGGATAGCGCAAGACCGGCAATTGTGGAGTTCTTTGGGGGGCCTCCCAGCTGTCCAGCAGTGGACGTCTTTCGGCTGATATGATGATGATGATGATGAGGTCTTAAAATATATAAGCCCTTAAGTTAGGGTAATTTAGATCAGTACCTTCGATAACTATTTGATTATAGATTAGCATTATGCGTGACATATATGACGTATATGTAGATAGGGTGGCAGCAATAGGGCTCTTTTAACATTTATTTACGGAAACCTCTAAACTATTAAAAGGTCACTTCACTAAGTATAGTTCTAGAATACATCTACTATAGTCTGCTACCTTATCTTCATGACAGTTTAACAAATGTTCGTGGGAGTTTAATTATAAAACTTCAAATAAACGGCGCAGTAAGAAACGTTGCAATCTGCTGTAACGACCACAGAACGACTGAATTACCCATTTTCTTCACAATACTTTATATTTCATGTAGAATTTTAACAATACAAAAAAAGTAACTTTAATTTTATATGTAAGTCTCCATACATTCATTCATACATACGAAAGTTGTACTGCTTTTTATTATGAACAAATAATAATATCTTTCTAGTCCATTTTCGGCCAAAGCTTCTCAATGAAGATTAGCAATCTGCGCGGAGCAGATTACAATGTACATGTAAGGGTGCAAACACAACATTTCTATTCCGTCACTATCGTCATCTCATATGATAGGATACGTTGCCCACCGGAATGAGGCCAGGTACACACTATTAACAGGAAACATTGAAAATCACTTCTTGTGTTGTTACGGATTAGATCTATTTTAAGTCAAGAAAATATAATCATTTCAGTATATTTGACGTCAAAAGCTGTACAATCCATATCGGATTGTAAAATTAAGAAAAAATAAATGTGCTACAAGCCAAAGACCGAAGCATTGGCTTCCCACTAGGTAGAACTTGGAATCCAACACCGATTTGCGTGGAGTGCTTTTCGAGTCAAATGTGCGGATGGAGGTTCAAAAATGTACAGAAGCCAGCACATCCAGCTACCCCAATCTCTCAAATTTCTTTTATAGATTTTTAACTTTATCACATAAGCATAAGGTTCACTTTCAATTTGACAGATTGTGGTAGCTTGATGTGCTGGCTTCTGTACGTTTTTAAACGTGGGGATGCACGTGCACAATGGAACATGGGAAGGCAATTATTTAGTTAATTTGCTAATTTAATATGTTCACCATACGAATTTTTAAGTGACCCTAACGATTTTTCATCCGAACTTACAGTACGTTGTATAACCTAACACTAACTCATGATAAGATAAACTATCAAACAGTACCGACTAGAGAGACACTTAGAAAAAGTGGTTAAACTTTAGAACGGCTGAACTTAAAACATAGTGGAGACTCATCTCGATTAAATTAGCTTTTAAATAAGCGTTTAACTTTTAGATAATTTGAATGTAGTTTAACTTCTAACGTATATAATAAGTATATGACAAAACATACAACCGTCTTGTAATTTTCGTAGAAAAGATTTTAACAAGGTTTATACGATACCATTTCGTAGAATTTATCAAAGTAAATTTACGGACTAAATACATACAAAAAGAGTCATACAAATGAAATGAAACCTTGTTCTTTTGAAGTCACTTAATAAGCGAATGTTTACGTTCCTAAAATACTCTCTGTTTATGATAAATAATTAATTATGTAATAAATCACTGGAACCGATTATTTTACATATAAATTAATTAATAAATATCTGCGCCACAACTAGCCCAGAGTAAGCAAATCTTGAACTATTGTAACGTAAAGAAATAAATATTACAGTTACAAATACTATTATGCTTTTTAATAAATATTTACATACGTCTCGGTCTGTACGAGATAAAGATAAATAGAAATGTTTATTAACACAAATAAAATATACGGGATTCTACCTCCAATGAGCCAGGATACGTGCTGGCTCAGAAAATAATCGATCATAAATTATGATTCACATAATTTATCTGGTATCCATAGTACAAGCTATGGCTAGTTTGAGATCAGGTGGCCGTGTGTGAATAATGTACCAGGATATATCTGAACGAAGTTCCTTATCGCGCCGTTGTCACGACACTTTTTGCAGCTGTGCGGCGTGCGCATGTTTCTCTGTCTGTCTGTCTCTCTCTCTCTCTCTCTCTTATAGAAAGCAAGCCAGATGTTTTCATTTCTACTTCGCATTGAACAGTGTGTTGTCGCGACGATTATTTTTGTTGAGTGTATACAGGTTTTTCGTACATAATAAATAATAAGAAATAACTTCGTTCCATCCGGGTGTCCTTTGACACCTCTCAAGTTTTTTTGATTCCTTGTTCAATTTACTCAGCTTAACCATAAATTCTGTACGTCATTTATGTGTAACTGACTATTACCGTCCGCGTATCTCATAGTTGGTTTTCATTGCCTCTTTTTCATTTTCTGGCGACTTCTATGTCTAATGGTATCCTGTGGGTGTGATGGTGTGTAACATTGAAATTAATAGTATTAATACACATAATATTATGTAATCAGATAATAGTACAAATTTAGACAAAAACTACCCAGTTAGATCATAAATTATATTATAACGGGTCCTTGAATTTTAATTCTTAAACTTTTGATGCGGCACCTATTTTATTCTCCTCATCGTTTTGCGAGGAATTACCTATATTGGATGTGGTCACGACAACTGCCAATGTATCTAACGTTTTGACGAGATTTCGATTCATGTAAGGCTTTATCCTGGGAAACTCTTGACAATGACTTGATACGAGCTAGCTAAATATCATTGCTGTTATAACGTAAATTTTATAAATGTTTTAATACAATCAATACAATGTGTACCTAAATATCTATGTTACTTGAAATAATAATGTATACAACTATAATACTACAAACATGTTCTGACTATTTACAAGCGCTTTTTTAAAGTCTACGTGAATACAAAAAAAAAACATAATAAAAAAATACCAACTCTGTCTTTCTGTATGTCTTTCCACGACCAAACCACTGAATTGATCGTGATAAAACTTGTCAAGGAGGTAGACCAGTATACTATGGTAGTCTTTGTGATAGACTGAACTCTATAAATGCACATAGTCTTTGTGTACACAAGTACCCTGAGACCCAGGGATTAATTTTATTATTGTGGGCATTGCCTTTATTTAAAGAAAAAGAAATGCAAATCTATACATATAATAAAATCGTAGGAAAGTCAAAACTGTACATTGAATATTTTTTTAAAAAGATACTTGGGACGTGATCTACAATCGATATCGAAGCCAAAAATATAGTTTTTAGAATTTTTGTCTGTGTGTCTGTTTGTCTGTATGTATGTCCGGGCTAAACTCAAAAATTACAAATACAAATACAAATACAAATTTATTTATTGCGAACACAGGTAGATAATGTACATTTAAGGGTGATAGTAAAATGTTAGTCCGCTATGTCCAGCCTGTTAGAGCATGCAACTGGATTTTATGTTGTTATATTTTTTGCTTAAGATTAGAAGCAATGCAATTACAATTTAAAAATAAAATTAAATAAAAGTAAAAATGTCACACAATTAAATTAGAAAATATACACATGTCAATATCGCGCAATGTATAGACGTCAATCATATAATATGTCAATTAACAAACAAATAAATAAAGAAACCTAAGTCGTCAAGATAGTTACATCAATACACAAAATTAAATTATCAATTTACATAGAAGAGCCATTATTATAATTTACATTACATACCATTATCTAATAAATATTCACTTATGGTGTAATAAACCTTATTAATTAAAAACTCCGTCAAAAGCTTTTTGAATTTCATATTTCTTCTTTCAAATTACTGTATGGATTCATTTCAATTTTTACATGAATATTACTAAGAGGTTGGGTCAACATATAGGCTACATATTATCACGCTATCACCTACGGGGGAGGAGCTGTGATAATTTATAAAATTTAACGCGGGTAAAACCGCGGGGCACAGCTAGTTATATATAAAATAAGGTAGTTTTGATTTATAATTGCGAAAGTTTAACCCATTCACTTCGACTTCATAAGTTATAAGTACACTATAATAATAATAATAATGGTGGAAGTGAACTCAACAATAATTGTCCCAATAGCCGTCTCCGTAAACGGTCTAATAGCAAAGAGCCTCAACCAACATCTTAAGAGGCTCTCAATAGATCACTGAGTACAGAAACAGAAGGCGGAAATCATGGGTACGGCTCGCATTCGTGAGGAGGTTCCTCACTCTGTCGCCCTGACCACCGGCGGCCTAGGGCGTATAACCCCGCTGCTGGGAGAGCTCTGTTTTTTTACGTATTTATTTGTATACTATTGTTTTATATATCAGTTTTATAAGAATAAATATGCATAAAATAGGGAAATAAATAAATAAGGAGGAATAATAATAATATCCTGCGACATTATTCACACACGGCCATCAGATCCCAAACTAAGGACAAACAGACATGTTCATGCACACAAATATCTGTCTTGGGTCTGAATCGAACCCATGACCTCCGGCGTGAAAAGCAAGCATTTGCCACTCACGCCAACCGGCCCGTCAAAGCCCGTCTATTTTCTTATTTAAATCAATTAAGTGAATTGTGCACTAAGTATCATTTCCATTACTTCAATCCATTCTGTAACAGTTGACTAAATATGAAACATCAAAACTTGACCAGCTAAAAGTTAGCAAGTAGGTAGTGCCGTTTGCCATACCGTGGTCTCCTTCTGTGAGGCAGTTTTGCTGGAGAAGGAGGACGCCGATAGTAGTAGCCGCCAAGGCGTCGTGGCGGCAGACGTTAGTCCAAGTCCCTTCGGGTCGCGGCGGCAGTGTGGGAAGTGTACTCTACTGCCGCCACGTACAAGCAGCTCCGGGATGACAGCGATCTGTCTGTGGTGCAGTCGCTGTGACGGACTGGCAGGAGTCGGCAATAGGGGAGGGCAATCCAGAGGAGCCCTCCCAGGGTACGTGGCCTGACCATCTGGAACATGGCGCAAAAGGGGGGTACCGGAGCAGCATACCCGCGTTCCCGAGGCTCCTCCATCAGACGTCAAGAGAAGTCAACGGAAGGTAGGTTCAGTCGATGCAAGTCCGACATACCCACCCGCAGACACTTTTTGCGGGTGGCATGCAAAGGCATTCAACAGGGGTATTGCCGTTTGCTAGCTATATAGCTAGCAAACTGCAGACGAAATCGGATCATAGGTATATTGCTACAGAACCGAGTCAAATGGTGTCCTAAAGAAATCCATACGGACGAAGTCGAGGGCTACCAATGGTCCACAATAATTATATGTTAACAATAGAATTATTGGAACTAGTGGCCGCCAGCGACTTGTAGCTTCAAAGGTCAAGTAGTTTTTGTGATTTCGTGTTTAAGCAGTGAATAAATGCTTGACCTTTCGCTTTAATACAAGATGTAAGATGTGGCTACACTTTCGTGGACAATTAACTCTCTAACAACAACGCTCGAATCTAAGATTGACGCACGCCTCCTTATATTCTTGTTACTTGTGAACAAGAAATATCTTTAATCATACTTATTAATGTTCAGTGACATATATCGGCTCACTCTGTCCTATATACTAAATCTCAAATTTATAAATAGACATGGGCACAGTCTATCCTTTCAAATTCTGAACTAGTTATGTGTTTAATCCTGTATTTTAAAGTTAAGTGAAGTATATTCACTTTATTCTTAAAATAAAAATGGATGTATCTTGTAACTTGTGAATAAGAAATATCCTACTAATATTATAAACGCGAAAGTTTAAAGGATTATATATATATCATTTATAAAGATAGTCACCTAGTTGGTAGTGCTCCTGCCTACGAAGCTGGTGGTCCTGGGTTCGAATCCCGGTAAGTGCAACTATTTGTGTGATGAGCACGAATATTTGATTCTGAGTCATGGATGTTTTCTATGTATATAAGTATTTATCTATCTATATAAGTATGCATATCGTCGCCTAGTACCCATAGTACAAGCTTTGCTTAGTTTGGGGCTAGGATGATCTGTGTGACATTGTCCCCCCTAGATAGTGTGAATTGTCTAAAATATGACGATAAGTGTCAAGTAAGTAGGAAAAAATCTACTATTTGCGAGCTATTCCGGCATGTGTTTACTCTTTTACGCCAAAACTACTTAAACGCGGGTGAAACCGCGGAGCGCAGTTTGTATTTAATATTTCTTTTTAATGTTTACTGAAATGGTATATAATCGTGACAAGTCTAACACTAACTGTCGAAATTAAATTGAACGTATACTATTCTAATCCTACTTTAGACCTACTTTCAATTAGAGAGTAAGGTGAATTTATTTCACTACACATTAATAAATAGGACTAAAGACATTTCTAGTTCACAAATTACAAGGATAGTATGAGTCTCGTTGATTTGTTTTGATAGCTGGTGTTAGAGAGCAAGGCGAATGTAATTCCTGATAATACTCGTATAAATTTTATACGACAAATATTTATTTCTACTTATGAATGTTTAGTGAGATATGTTCTTATTGTCTAACAACAACTAATAAATTTTAAAAATAGACGTAGTTTTATTCTTTGCTCGTAACTAAACTAGAAATATCTTTAATTATTCTCATTAAGGATCTGTGAAATACTTTAGCTTCACTCATAAAGGGTTTAAAAAAATGACGTAGATGAATACTTGAAGTAATTTCTTCCTACTTATTAATATACAGTGAAATATATTAAGACGGGCTTGTTGGTGTGGTTGGCAAATGCTTGCTTTTCACGCTGGAGGTCGCGGGTTCGATTCCCACCCAAGACAGATATTTGTTTGCATGAACATGTCTGCTTGTCCTGAGTATGGGTGTAATTTAAAAAGAAATATAAGAGCGTAGTATATTATTAGTTATCTGGATTCCATAGTACATGCTCTGCTTAGTTTGGGATCAGATGGGCGTGTGTAAATAATGTCGCAGGATATTATATTATTATTATACTTCCTCTAGCTTAACTCCGACTTAAGCCCTATAGTAAAGGAACCCGCTGAGTATGTTTCGCAAGCTTTTCTCAGTTGAGGCGCATTGCAGCCGGTGGTAGTATAAACGCGCGACCGTCGTTATACACACAAGGTGCGCCATAATGATATTATTGAACTCTTACCTCAATTAAATCAAAACGATGCATATCTAAAACCATAAATATCGACAATTTACAGTATTCAAACTTATTAATAACCACTTTTACATTAAATTAAATAGGCTAACTTAAACATTATTAATTAAATGTTAATATTCAATGATTCGACACGAAACGCAGATCTAAATATTTAGATGTATTTACAGACGCGAGCACATCAAGCTACCCCAATCTATCAAATTTTCCCAATTGAAAGTGGATCTTATGCTCATATGATAAAGTTGAAAATCTATAAAAGAAATTTGACAAATTGAGGTAGCTGGATGTACCTAGAATGTACCGTCTGTAGTACTAGAATTAATTAGATACAGTTACAAACATGTTCCAGTTATTTACAAGCGATGTTTTAAAGTCGTAAAAAAAAACATTTCTATATTTATTTTTTCTTTTACAAACTATCGAATTTACAAATAGACGTAGCCTAATATTGTTCTTGTAACTTGTCTTTTGTCCTACTCCTACTAATTAATGTATAGTAATATACATATATTTGCCTCTCTAAATCCGGATTATAATAGGGAAATTATACGGCTGTTTACATTTCCAATATTAAGTACGACCGTAACGTAATTAAAGGTTTACATTGAATAAATAATTTAATTTCAAGATTAGATAGGTATTTTATTATGCAAATAGTAATTTACAATGCCCATTATTGGGAAGTTGATAGACATTAATTTATCTAGAAGAATAATTACTTACGCAACATGGTAAAAAAATCTCCCAGTCAAGAATTACAGACCCCATTTTGAGAGATGTAACTTTTGAACGGCGATTGGATGTTCTTTATTTTTAACATCCACCATAAAACTGTCACAAGTCTGAAGTCTGTGTATGTACATACATTATATGTACAGACGCCAGCACATCAAGCTACCCCAATCTGTCTTTCCACAATTGAAAGTGAACCTTATGCATTTGTGATAAAGTTGAAAATCTATAAAGGTAAAGTCCAATTTGACAGATTGGGGTAGCTGGATGTGCTGGCGTCTGTACATATAATGAATGTATAGACGCCAGCACATCAAGCTTTGCTAGCTAAGCAAGCTGTCAAATTTCCCCAAATGAAAGTGAACCTTATGCTCATGTGATAAAGTTGAAAATCTATAAAAGAAATTTGACAGATTGGGGTAGCTGGATGTGCTGGCGTCTGTACATATGCTGAATGTATGTTTATCTGCGTCGTTGATTCAAGTCGTTGTGTTTCATATCATGAAAGATTTCATTAAAACATTTAAAACATACAGTTTTTTAGGGTTCCGTACTCAAAGGGTAAAACGGGACCCTATTACTAAGACTTCGCTGCCTGTCTGTCTGTCCGTCTGTCACCAGGCTGTATCTCATGAACCGTAATAGTTAGACAGTTGAAATTTTCACAGATAATAATAATAATAAATTAATAATTTTTTATTCAAGAAATGATGATGTACTTCTGTTGTGTCCGACTCGCACTTAGCCGATTTTTTTATTAGAGTTTGAGTTTCCCCTTTATCACGGTACGTTACAAGGGAAACTTCAACTGGTGAAACATGCCATTATTTTACTATTGTTTCTGGGATGAGTGCCGCGTAACGTATTATGCCAATAACCTCTTATCACGCTACGGATATTCAACTAGCTGTGCCCCGCGGCTTTATCCGCATTAAACTTTATAAATTATACCCTATGTATTTATCCAGGGTGTCAGCTAATTCAATACAAAATTTTATTAAAATGGCTACAGCCGTTTAAACGTGAAGAAGTAACAAACATACACACTCACCCAGGCACAAACTTTCGCCTTTATAATATTAATGTGATACACTGTAGACGTACAGAGAATTAGTGAATAGTCTCTAGTTCATAGATATACATTAGTAGCGACTAAAACATGACTTTGTAGCGATATACACACTTATAATACTCCAAAACATATATATGGAAGCACAGCAGTATAAGTACAGTCACCAACATAAGTGAATAACACCTCGAGGACAACATTTCTTATGGCCCCGTATTTATTTGAAACAATCATTTATTTGAAATATGTCCGTGTTTTTGAGCATTGAATGAAGATTATAATTGTGTTTAATATTATATCATTCTAATGAAAACATTAATAGATGTCAAAGGTTAAATTGACATTAAAGCCAATATTTATATTGTCATTATGATAAAAATAATATCTATTTTTTTGGTTACTGGCCATCATTACTCAATGCTAAAGAATATTGAAATTGGTACCACATAATATGGTTTGAAATGCGCCAGCACTCCTTCGTACTTTCCCAAGCTTATTTCATAGGAAATAATATATACATCTTAACAATTATATATATACTGCTACAAAGCTAGTTAATTTTCTTGCCAACCGTACATACTCGCTCTCAATTAGAATCATGCGTAGGTAGTGACAATATGTTGCCACTCATATTGTAACACAATAATTATTCTGTAGCTAACATTGTGGACTGTTGCCTTCCGCGGTATACCCTGTTTCCTTTATTGAATCAAATGCACGACAAAATATGAACCAAAATTAATTACGTGACCATCTACAGCCTTGCTTGTGACATGCGAGTACCTGGAATAAGCATAATTAATTCGGAATATTTCAGTTTATACAACTTTATTATGAATACCAATATAGGCCTTATCTGAGTGACTTCCTAGCGGCGTAGTTACTAAATGGATTGACAGATCGACAGCCGTGACTCATTTGGTAGTAAACTCCTTTTCCGATCCAAAGGTTGCGAGTTCAATACAACTGACAAGACAACTATTTGTGTTCATGGACATTTCTATTTGTCTCGGTCTGAGAGATTTGTGTATTGTATGTATATTTAATAAAATAGTATATAAATATTTCCATACGTTGTCTCGTATTCATAGTACAGACGCCAGCTCATCAAGCTACCCCAATCTGTCAAATTTCCCCAATGGAAAGTGAACCTTATGCTTATGTGATAAAGTTGAAAATCTAAAAAATAAATTTGATAGATTGGGGTAGCTGGACGTGCTGGCGTCTGTACGAGCTTTGTTAAGGTTGCACAAGATGGCGCGGTGTGTTATGCCAGTACATTTATTATTATGATATCTTATTTTCTTCGCATATGAATAGTAGTTTGAATAAGATAATTTCATGACGATCGGTTCAGCCTTAGTAGCAATTTTTTCAATTGTTTTAATGTTTTCTATACGAGTTGGTTGAACATAAATACGCCTGATGGAAGCGGTTGCTGTAGCTGATGGCGTTTGCAAGACACATATTATTAATCACGAGTTCCTGGTTAACTTATGTGCTAACGAGCCTACTCTCTAGGTGTGACCAATGACACTAACTTCAATTCCAGTGATAAAATCTTCATGACCTACCACACTAAAATGTCGCCACTTTTGAGCATTACCAAAAAGGGGACACGGGAGCCTTTTAGGTAGCGCTATTGAAGGCATGCTAAATATTAAAAACATACAAAAAATTAATCACTCTAAAATAGGACAAATGATTAAAGTCAAGGATTCTCTAAGCTACGCAAAAAAACTTAAATAGAAGTAGGCGGGGCACGTAGCGACGCTACAAGGACGAGAGGTGGACTCGCACGGTTACAAAGTGGAAGTATCCATATGGCAAGCGTCTCAAAAGCACAAGATGGGAAACCGAGATAACAAAAATAGCTGGCCTCTGCTAGCCGCAACTAGCTCAAGATAGAGACCACTGGAACTCTTTAGATGAGGCTTTCACCTTCGCCTAAGGAGGGGTTCTTGTATAAATATTTTTTATTGTTCATTTACTGAATTTATCGAAAATTATTTATGACTTTTACTCTTAATATTTTAAACTCTGTAAAATACTTGCTAGCGATTTATTGAAGGTCCGCGAGCTTTTTTAAATTTAAAACAGACACTCCGAATATAAAAAGAGAGAGGTTTTAAAATGTGATTTTTTGCCAGATTTTTGTACGTTTTGGAGAAAAGTGTAATCACGTTAAAACGGCTATTCCCAAGTGAGTACAAATTGAATATAAGAGAGCCGCTTGTATAATTTGTGACTTCGTAAGAATGGTACGTTTTATCTGGTAAATTAAGTTTTTATTTTCCATACTCTAAACCAAAGCAATTTAGAAAAGTTTACATTAATAGCGATATGGTCTTTTATTAACAAAATCTCTGTCGTCAATAAACAGAAACACTTGCCAAATAATTGTAAGATGATTGATAAGATAGGAATTTTTCAATAATACTGAAGTTACTGAAAGACTCCTATCTTTTAAAATAAACTGAAAGTACAGACGCCAGCACATCAAGGTACCCCAATCTGTCAGATTTCCCCAATTGGAAGTAAACCTTATGTTTTTGTGATAAAGTTCAAAATCCATAAAAGAAATTTGACAGATTGGGGTAGCTGGATGTGCTGGCGTCTGTACTTGTATCATAACTCACATTTTGTTCCGAATTAATTATCATTCTCCTTACTCATTTAGTAACTGTGAAATATCATAATCGAATATTTCAATACTCAATTATATTTTTATTTGTTTATACAACGCCCGCATTAGGTAAATAATCCCTGTGTCGCAGGGTACTTTACAAACATAATAAACAGACACAAATTACATCCAGATTCTGAACAACTATTTATGGGTCATACAAATAGTTGTCCTTTGTATTAAACTGAAACTAAATTGTATTAAACTTCTTGTAGAAAACTCGTTTTCTCCCAAACTCAGTATAACCATACCCGAAACCCAAGTGAGTCGAGTTAGTAGTGAGGCTACTACCTTAACCACAATGCCAAAGGTGCAGTCAATTTTGTTTTAAATTGTATGTTTATTATAAATTGAGAAATAATAACGCCCACGCACTAATTCAGATATCATATTATTCAACAGAGCGTGTTCAACCTTGAACATACATCTACTACACGCGCCAGCAAAAAATCACAGCGTCAACATTAAGAGCGACATACATTCGTTTCACGCGCCAGCAACACCGGCACACCGTCAGCACTGGGAAGTGGCCTACTGAGATTTTCGCTGCATCGGCTCGATACACACACAACACACATGTAAATAGGCATCAATGTGTATTTACCATAAAATTTGTATATAATAAAGTTAATTATTGTAATAAACTAGTCATCAAGCTGGAGTCGATTTTGATTCATCTCCTGTAACTCCTCTCACTGTGGCCAAGACACCTTTAGCCGTCATCGATCCTATGAGTCTGTGGGATCGGCAGTGGGAAAACCTTTTCCTGTGTACATTGCACGACGTACACGAACCCCTATTCCTACCCAACTTCCGTCTGTTACCGTAGGTCTCCTGTGACAGACACCCCGTACGTCAAAACCGACGTAACCTACGTTCGGTCTGGTTTGTATGGTAGGCTAGGGCGTTAGGGAAGCTAGGGTACTAGGTGATTGTTAGAAGGCTAGGTTTGTAGTCAGCAGGGTCTTAGGTAACCACAGGCTCTGTTAGTTCAAACGTAGCCATACTGTACGTATTTAGGATAACGGCCGCCACGAGCTGTAAGCCTGGGTAGGTACATTTGGTCCTTCGAGCTTATTTTAAGAACCAGGGGGGTTTGTTCATTTGTTCCTGTAGGATAGCACTTACTGACATACACTTTAACGTACTTCAAGCTTGCGTACTCAATAAGCGCCTGTTTTGTTGTATGTTGAAGGACTGACTAACTTAGTTGTCGTTCGTACGGTAGCGGATCGGGAACCGGCCTCTCCACAAGCGGGTCTCACCGGTGTTTTGAGAAGTCGCACATACCGTATCGAGGGCAAAGATTGCAACTAAGTGTCGTAGAAACAGTTCGTTAGGGATAGGATAGGGCAGTTAGAAAAATGGACATACAAGAAATTAATGAAACCATAAGAAGCCAAGAAGCGGACTACAATGAAATAAGACAAATATTCGCTAACATCAAGAAAGATTCCGCAACACGGAAAACTTTGAAGTACATCACGGAAAGGAGAGCTCGACTCACAGACATATTTACAAGAACGACCAATAACCATTCAAGACTAGAAGACCAGGATGCGTTGTGTGATCACAAATACATCACTACTAACTACTACGATTCTATTAAAAAACAGTACGCGCAAGCTATTGATTACCTATTGAAGTGTGAGAGGCGATTACAATTACTAAACCAAATTTATGAGCCAGAAGACATAGAACCCCAAGAAGAAAAAGTGGTCAGTTCACCGAAAATATTTATACAATTATTTCGTATCAATCAGATGCAAAAAAAACTGCAGTCAGCAAATCAATCCATTGTTGAGGGCAAGGCGGATTGGTACTTAGAATCTCTACTAGCAACTTTACAAAAACAATGGCAAGAGATTGAAGAAACACATTTGTTAATCCTAATGGAAGATAGCACCGTTGACCACAGTTATTTTCAAGAAAATATGTTTGAAAGGACACAGACGGAATTTGAGCTTGTTATTGAAAAATTGGCCGCAACTATGAGTAAAAAACCATCAAACAGCGATCATAAAACATCGATTAAGTTGCCAAAAATAGTAATTCCGACGTTTAATGGCACTTATGAGTCATGGAGTTCGTTTTATGACTTATTCTTGAAGATAATACACGAAGATAAATCATTGAGTGACACAGAAAAAATGCAGTACTTAAAGACGCATGTATGTACAAGGAAACGCCGCTAAGCTGATTAAGCATTTAACAGTCTGTGACGCAAATTACGCAACCGCATGGACTCTGTTAACGAAGCGATACAAAAATGAGAGATTGATCGTTACCAAACACATCGACAAAATTCTAAGTTTGACAAAAATAAAAAAGGCCAATGCTACGAACTTGAGAAACTTGCATGATACGATTAATGAAAACCTAGAGGCACTGAAAAGTCAAAAAATTGACATCTCAACGTGGGACCCTATCTTAACTAGACTGCTTAGTAGAATATGGGACTCAGAAACTGATGAAAAATACGAACATCAGTTGAAGGAACCAAACAAAATACAAGATTTTTCGGAAATGATGCAATTTTTGGAGAAGATATTTAAATGTTTGGAAAGTACTTGCTTTTCTCAAGAAGAAGTTAGTGGTCACAAGCCGCGCAATGAATTTTCAGATGTCATAAAAAACCGAGAGGACAAACGCATGTGTTGGTTTTGTCACAGTTACGAACACAGCATTTATCAATGTTCTAGTTTTAAAGCGCTGACAGTGCAAGACCGCAATAAGGCGGTCAATGACAAACAAATGTGCAAAAATTGTTTGGTACACGAAATGACGATTAAATGTAACAGCACGAAAAGTTGCGGATACTGTGGGAAAAGAGGTCACCATTCTTATTTGCACCATCACAACCAAAACGCGTCACCATTAAAAAGTGGGTCTAGAAAAGAAGGTTTGTCAACCCCATCCACAAGTAAAGCTATGACAAAGTCTACATTCAACATATCTACCACTTACAGAGCTGATATACAAAAAACCACGTTACTTGCGACGGCCTTAGTACAAGCAAACTCTATAGACGGAACATCCCACGTACTGAGAGTTCTATGCGACCAGGGTTCAGAAGCCTCATTCTGTACGGAAGAGGTGGCCCAATTGTTAGCATTTCCACGGTGCAATATACAAACTGAGATAATCGGGATTGCTGACGAGAAACCTAAAACATCGAATTATACTATCGATGTCCAACTACAACCAAGATTCCCCAGCGAATACAGGTTACCAGTCACACTTATCATTCTACCAAAATTAACTGGCTCGCTACCAGAGAAAAACATACCAGAAATACGGTCAGATTGTTTACAAAACAAACTAATTGCCGACCCTACGTATTACAAAAGAGGCCCAATAGATATAATATTGGGCGCTCAAGAATATAGTAATTTACTATTAAACGGATTGTACAAGATTCAAGATGGAATTATCGCACAAGATACAGAATTTGGATGGATTTTATCTGGGATTTGCTGTAATCAGACTACCACTAATACAATAAAAATCATCAGTATGACAACACGTACTACAGAAGTTCAACAACTAAGCAAGTTTTGGGAGTTAGAGGAAGTACCCGAAAAATACCAGTTATCGAATTACGACCAAGACTGCGAAAACTTTTACCAAGAAACTACAATTAGGAATCCGGATGGAACCTACACCGTGAGACTTCCTTTCAAGGATAACAATATCGATTACGGGGATTCTCGCCAAAAAGCTGTGGCAAGGCTTTTCCAACTAGAACGAAAGTTTGCTAAAGATGGGAACCTGCAAAAAAGATACCAAGAATTCTTAAATGAATACCTAGAAATGGGCCACATGAGAAAAGTCACTAGAACAGACTATTATCAAGGCAAATACTATATCCCTCATCAGCCAGTAATCAAAGAAGATTCGTTAACTACTAAGTTAAGAGTGGTATTTGATGCGTCCAGCAAGTCAAGCACCAATGTAAGCCTAAACGGAAATATGTTTACAGGACCAAGGTTACAACAAGATTTAGCAGATATACTATTACGTTGGCGTAAACATAGAATAGTATTTATGGCGGATATTGAAAAAATGTATCGATTCATAAAAGTAAATGAACAAGACTTAAGTTACCAACGAATATTATGGAGGAAATCGGCAAAACATGCAATCGATGAGTACGAATTAACTACTGTAACGTACGGCACAGCATCTGCGCCATATTTAGCGATCAAAACATTACAACAACTTGCCATAGATGAAAAAACGAATTATCCTGCGGCCAGCCAAATAACTCTCAGAGATTTTTATGTGGATGACATATTATCAGGGGATAACAACGTTGAATCAGCAAGGAAGCTGCAAAAAGACCTCATAAACATGCTACAAGCAGGCGGATTTAATCTCAGAAAATGGTCCTCCAATAATGCTGAGTTATTAGAAAATATACCTGAGGAAAACCAAGATAGCAAAATGACGAAGATACCGCTAGATGAGACAAGAAAGTCACTAGGAGTGTTATGGTCGCCACTAGAAGACAGGTTTTGTTTTCAGATTACTATCAATCGCAATGAAAAGCCAACAAAACGATTTATCTTATCTGAAGTTGCTAAAATATTTGACCCCCTAGGATGGCTAGCGCCAGTTATCATCGATATGAAACTATTAATCCAGGAGCTTTGGACAAATAGTGCAGAATGGGATCAGCCGGTGGACGACAGAGTTAAAATAAAATGGACTGAACTACAGAAACAGCTGAAAACGATTGAGAATATTTCCATCCCAAGATGGTGTAATTGGTTGCCCCACTCTAAAGTTGAGCTGCATGGGTTCAGTGATGCGTCAGAGAAAGCGTACGGTGCAGTGGTATATTGTCGGGCACAGAGTGATAGCAGCACGTATAATATAACTCTGTTGCAAGCTAAATCAAAGGTGGCGCCGAAAAAGCACAAAACCACGTTACCGAGACTGGAATTATGCGCAGCACTGTTACTAACACAATTGATGGGAAAAGTTATAACCGCAATGGAAATTCCAATCGCAAATATTTACTGTTGGACCGACTCAATGATAACTCTCGGTTGGATCAAAGGTGAAGCTGAGCGATGGAAGACTTTCGTTGCTAACAGGGTATGCGAAATACGTAAACTACTACCACAAGCAAAGTGGAATTACGTGAACACAACACAAAATCCAGCCGACGTAATTACAAGAGAAGTTCCGCCAAACAAGCTACAAAACTTATCTCTGTGGTGGAATGGCCCTGATTGGTTAAAAAACAACAATTTCCCCAGTACAAAAACAATACCGGAAATATGTGAAGAGATCAAGCGTTGTTGTCTCGTAACCACTACAGTACAACCGCAAAACGAAGTATGGGAAAGATTTTCAAGCTTTCAGAGGATGATACGAGTGTTGTCATATTGCTACAGATTTACAAATAAACAAAGAAACAAAAAACCGTTGAGTTGTACGGAAATTAATGAGACAACTAAAAATGTTCTCGTACTAGTTCAACAAACAGTATTCCCCGAGGAGTACAAAACTATTAAAAGCGGACTGTCGTTGAAGAAAGGCAACAAATTGTCATCGTTAGACCCATTTATTGATACTGATGGATTGTTGCGAGTCGGAGGCAGGCTGCAAAACTCTAATCTGCCATACGATCAGAAACACCCAATTCTGTTACCACACGGCCACCATGTAACATTAACTATAGTTCAAGACGCTCATTTAATTACATTACATGGAGGTAACAGTCTGACGTTAGCATACATACGACAGAAATATTGGATACTTGGTGGGAAACGAGTAGTAAAGAGTTGTATCAGAAAATGTGTAAAATGCATTCGATACAAATCGTCCACAGCCACACAAAAAATGGGTGCTCTACCAAAAGCAAGAGTGACTGAATCATTTCCCTTCAGTCACACAGGCGTGGATTACGCAGGTCCAATATCAGTAAGAGCAATGAAAGGCAGAGGGCACAAATCCTATAAAGGCTACATTGCAATCTTTGTCTGCTTAGCCACGAAAGCGATACATCTGGAGCTAGCAGGCGATCTATCTACAGAAACATTCGTTGCAGCATTGAGAAGGTTCATGGCAAGAAGAGGCCCAGTATCACATATGTATAGTGACAACGGGACAAATTTCGTAGGAACTGCAAATTTCCTTCATAAGGAGATGTTGGAAATAACTCAGTCAAACGGGTTTCAAAACACTATGACCAAAATTGGAACACAATGGCATTTTATCCCACCATCATCTCCCCACTTTGGTGGAATCTGGGAAGCAGGAGTAAAATCAATGAAACACCATTTGCGCAGAGTGATAGGCGAGCAAACACTCACATACGAAGAACTGAATACGTTTCTGCATCAAACTGAAGCATGTTTGAACTCAAGGCCATTATGTGCGCAAAGCGAAGACATAAACGACAACGTCGTATTGACACCTAGTCACTTTTTGATAGGACGGGAAGCAGTAGGGGTACCGGATCCACTGTCGGACACTAATACGGATCTCTTAAACAGATGGAAGCAAATTCAAAGAATGAAAAAGGACTTTTGGAAAACCTGGACTAAAGATTATTTACACCAACTACAACAGAGGTACAAGTGGAAAAATGAACAGGAGAACTTGGCAGTTGGAACGTTAGTAATTATGAAAGATGAAAAGATCAGTCCCAGCAAATGGCCGCTTGCGAAAGTTAAGGAAATACACGCTGGTAACGACAACTTAACTAGAGTTGTTACTCTCCAAAAATCGTCGGGGTCAACTCAAAAACGCTCAATTCATACACTGATTCCGTTACCAATTCAAACGGAAACGGGTAGCTATAACGAACTTTCGACGAATACTATACAAACAAACACGGCCACGAAGACAAGAAAACAAAAAACATACCGCATAAAAAAATGTAGCAAACCATTAAAATGGTTCATGGTTTTACTAGTCATCCTACAAATGTTGGGTACGACAATGTCGACATATACATCAAGAGCGGTGCCACCTGGATTTTATATAGAACAAATAGGTACAGCAAGCATTGATAGAGGAATTTTCAGAATAGAGACTTTGAAAAAGAACACCTACAACAAGATTACACTGAAATGAAAACAGTGACGGCACAGTTCAGTCAACTATGCAGAAATGCGGAAGCCATAATAGAACCAACACATTGCAAACAATTATACCATCACCTGATAGAAGAGGAATCAAAATTTGAGCGAACTAAAGAGTATTTGACAGAAATTAATCAAACCAGGAAAAAGAGGGGCATACTAGGACAATTACTAACATCTATATTCGGTGTAAACGATGAAGTATACCGAGACATAGACTCACTGAATTTGAACCAACAAAAACTAATTGAAGCGGCTAGCCATCAAACAAAATTCATGATTACAACTATTTCACAAGTCAACAAAACTGAAGAAAAGATAAGACAAAAACTAATGAGGTACCAAACCAAACTAAACAAAGTTATAAAGTATATGGATAATTGCAACCGATGGTACAACACAATTGACCACAATAGTGTAAACATACGCATTATGCAGACTTATCAACTAGCGCATAACTACATAGGAGAAATTATGGACTATTATTCTGGACTACTGGAAATCTACTTAGCTAAAGCAACAGTATACAGCGTATTATCACCAAAGAACGTCAGTGATGTGATATTAACAGCAAATAAAAAATTACCACCGAACTTAAAAATCGTTCAACAACAATTACTAGAAACCAGAATAACTGAAAACAACACCCACATACAAATATACGCTTATTTTCCTATACAAGACATAACTAATTATACTTTAGTGTATGTTACGCCGGTCCCAAAGAAAAATTCAGATAAATCATTTCAAAATATACAAGTTCAAAAAGCTTACATAGGTGTAGATTACAACAACGAACTATATTTTGATTTAAATTATGAAGAATTTAAAAGTTGTTTACATAGACGTAATCATTTTATTTGCTACCCTGGGGCGGTGAAAAACATGCAATTAAATGAAAATTGCATTGTTAACCAACTTTTCACCAATAACACACGTACGAAATGTTTAACCAACACAATTAATATACCTAATAGTATAATATGGAAACAACTGTACATGCAGAACACATGGTTATTCATTGTAAGAGATCATATTGCAATTTCAATCATTTGTGACGGTCAAAGAGAAGAAGTAGAGCTTCGAGATGTTGGTGTGATACAAATCTCAGATAACTGTATTATTAAAACATTTAATAATATATTAACTGCTAAAAGATCAATGTCAGTACAGATTGTAGCGTCGTATTCAAAACAAACAGATTTTTCTATAAATACACACGTTTCTACTAATAACATGTTGAAAATATCCAAAGAGGAAATAATAGATAGCTCAACAGACATTTTTCAGCATCTAATCAACAAAGAAAATACGCTACAAACAGACTTAGACAACACTATTTGGAAGCAAATCAGCACTCACACATATTTAACCAGTTTTATATCATCAATAATCTTGTTTCTTGCTATATTACTTATAGTTACTTACGGACCACCGATGGTGAGATGGATTGCAGCCACAACACAGCATCATACCAGGTGTTCAAGAGGAAAGGCAGCGGACCAACCAGCCGAAGTGTCCACGCAACCTGTCGCCACAGAGTCGTCTACGCAGCGTGAGCCGGACCAACCAATAAGACAGCAACATACAACCGTCACCATGGACCCTATATACAGTCAACCAATACGCCGGGCAGCACAGCAACCAAGGAAGGATAAGCCAAGGTCCCTCCACAAACAACCAACTATGCTGAGCGAGACAATCGAGTTATACCAACTAGAGTCCAGGTCCTGAGAGGCGCCAGAATGTTCAACCTTGAACATACATCTACTACACGCGCCAGCAAAAAATCACAGCGTCAACATTAAGAGCGACATACATTCGTTACACGCGCCGGCAACACCGGCACACCGTCAGCACTGGGAAGTGGCCTACTGAGATTTTCGCTGCATCGGCTCGATACACACACAACACACATGTAAATAGGCATCAATGTGTATTTACCACAAAATTTGTATATAATAAAGTTAATTATTGTAATAAACTAGTCATCAAGCTGGAGTCGATTTTGATTCATCTCCTGTAACTCCTCTCACTGTGGCCAAGACACCTTTAGCCGTCATCGATCCTATGAGTCTGTGGGATCGGCAGTGGGAAAACCTTTTCCTGTGTACATTGCACGACGTACACGAACCCCTATTCCTACCCAACTTCCGTCTGTTACCGTAGGTCTCCTGTGACAGACATCCCGTACGTCAAAACCGACGTAACCTACGTTCGGTCTGGTTTGTATGGTAGGCTAGGGCGTTAGGGAAGCTAGGGTACTAGGTGATTGTTAGAAGGCTAGGTTTGTAGTCAGCAGGGTCTTAGGTAACCACAGGCTCTGTTAGTTCAAACGTAGCCATACTGTACGTATTTAGGATAACGGCCGCCACGAGCTGTAAGCCTGGGTAGGTACAGAGCGATAAAAACTATTTATTAAGGGTGTAAAATTGCAATGCACATAATTTACCCTACTACATTTTGCGTAATAGCACTAAGAGCTGTCATCGAATGCTCGTTAAGACTTTAATTAGTACTAAATATTAGAGCTGACTATCTATATCCTACCCGCAGTAATATTTTATTAGGTAGTATATTTACGAGACAGAGCCTAGTCGTCAGACCGACTGAGGAGTCCACGTTCTGGGTGCGAGCTCCACAGACTGAATTCATGAGCTTATTAACGATTAATTATCTAGTACTTAATACGGTGAATGAAAATCGTGACGAAACCTGAGAGCTCCTCTAAAATGTTCTTAATGGCATGTCAATATCAAAAGTTTGCCTATTCGCCGTGATTGGAACCGCCTACCACCGGACGTGCATGCGTGGGAGCTAAACCACTCGACCACGGAAGCAACTACAAAGCATTGCGAATTACTCATCTCCTACGGGCCGCACTGACGTCCTCGTAACCGCTACGCTGCGTCGCGCCCCACCACCCGTTGGCGACTACGAGCTGTTGCTACAGTGACTACACGTGCTACGTTCGGTGCTACGACGCGCCTTATCGTTCACTGCGATCTAATCTCAATTACATCAGTAAGTTGCATTACCTACGCAAACAACATTCGATTAGACAACTTACGCAAATAATCGAAACATTATCTATTGCTATTCTTTGGATACACTATGGCGACTCAGAGAACACCCACAAAATCTTCCCCTAACTCCATAGGACATGCACAATCGGAATCGGACTTGAACTCACTACAGCTGTCTGATGTCTCTTTTGTGAACATGAATAGAAATAAGCGCTTGCGCACGGACCAAAATACAACAGTCAAGTCTAACGAACAAGGATTAAAGGAAGAAGTCATGGATCTTTTACGCGCTTGGAAAACCGACTTTGATCACAAACTAGATGAAATGAACAACACCCAGAATAATTTAATTGCTAAATTATCCTCCGATATTGCAGATTTGAAACAACAAAATTCAAAAATTCAACAATCAAATCAAGATATGGTAAACTCAATTTCTTTTATAAACAAGCAATACGATGAAATCCAATCAGGCCTGGAAACCTTAAAAAAAGAACGTTTGGAACAGCGCAGATGTATAGAGAAAATTGAAAGGAAGCTACATGATCTGCAGCTAAAATCTAGATCCTCCTGTATAGAAATCAGGAACATCCCGCGAGAGGAAGGTGAAACCAGTGCCCATCTAGCAGACACTGTGCGCAAAATAGGAGAAACCACTGGTTCAGCAATCGCCGCAACAGACCTCCGTGATGTTTACCGCCTACCTGGGAAACCTGGAACAACACGCCCCGTTATTGTAGAATTCCAAACGGTACAAATGAAGCAAAATATACTGTCCGGCGTCCGTGAATTCAACAACAAAAAGAAAAATGTGGAAGAAAAACTAAATACTCAACTGATTTCCATCCCCGGTAAACGACAACCGGTGTACGTCGCCGACCACCTTCCGGCCAGCTCCAAAAAACTATTTCATTTGTCACGAGAATTCGCTAGCCAAAACTCATTTAAATTCTGCTGGACGTCCAATGGCAACATATTTCTCCGCAAGGTAGAAGGAGAGAAACAAATCCTCATCTCATCAGAACAATGCCTAGAAGACTTGCGAAAAAATATGTGACTATTTAATTATAGGTATATAATAGTTTCCCTTTTTCCATACCATATTTACTACTTTACTGTTTCTTTTTTTACATGTTACTTTTCAAATATTATACATACAACTAAGTTCATGTTACATAGACTCCACTGTAGTGAAATAGTCATATATACACACCTAAAAACCAATTATACATCAGTGTACATCCACATAATCCATCTACTCACACAACTAATCCAAACTTACACATATCCTAATATCACTCACCTTTCTTACATCACCCACCACGGTAAGACACACTGTATGTCAATCATAAATTCAAAAAATATTGCTGAAAACAATGTTGGTGTCCTGTATAATTCTCCATATAAAAATGCCCAACATAACGAACATTAATATCGAACTTGACTCTCACAAACCATCAAACTCCTTCATCTGCACACCAGAAAATTGTCTTAACTACCTAGGTAATAAACCTGCTATAAAATTACTTCACATAAACATCCGCAGTATAAATAAAAATTTCGACCAACTACGCATATTGTTATCCCAAACAAAAATTACATACGACGTCATTGTCCTTACAGAATGCTGGCTCAGTAAAGTAAGGAATTTGCCTATCCTAGATGGCTTCACTGCACACATCATAAAATGCACGTCAAACCAAAATGACGGCATTATTATCTTTATGAATAACAACATTACCTACTCTATAAACGAACCATCTTTTAAAGACGCAAATTGCTTAGTTTGTCAAATAGGGAACACAGCTATCGTGGCGATTTATCGCTCTCCTTCACTAAAAGCCAGAAATAATTTTGACAACTTTATTGATAGTTTAAACAACGTTTATACCAACCTTACCACTAGGAACCTAGTTCTTGTGGGGGACATAAACATCGATATAAGTACCAGTAGTAAGGACCCCTTAGCGGAAGAATATCTTACCTTCAACGCTTTCCATGGTCTTTTCCCAACTCACAATCTTCCTACTAGAATCAATACATGCTTAGACCATCTACTAACAAATACCGTCCTCCCATCAACTACCCTGGTCTTGGAATCATACATTACAGACCACATGCCACTGGTTTTCATTATGGATAAAAATATACCGAAGTTTAAACAATCTAGCACAAAGTTCACTGTGGACCACATAAAAGTCAAGACAAATTTAGAAAACGAAGACTTCTCCCCTATATTAAATTTGAAAGATGCAAATTTAGCGGCCAACAACTTTGTGTCATTACTTTCAAATACTATAGCTAAACATACGTTAACCTTCAGGCAAGCAAAGAAAAATAAAGTTCTGAAGCCATGGATGTCTGTAGGCCTACTCCGTTGTATAAGAAACCGTGATAAACTACACACAAAGTCTAAAAAATCCCCAGATAATATAACACTCAAAATTACTTACACACGATACAGAAATTTCTGCAATAATCTCCTTCGCAAGCTGAAAATCGAGTATGGGAAAAGTCTGATTGATAAAGCGGGTAATGACATCAAGGCTCTATGGAAAGCTATTAAAACAATCACAAACACTCATAAAGTTAAAACTCAACCGTTAGAACTTCTGCAAACTACACCTGACCCCCAAACATCTACTAACCAAATTAGCCATTACTTTAGCCAAGTAGGAAAAAACTTAGCTAATAAAATACTCACTTCTACCTCTCAACCCTCTCCGTTTTCTCTTACCTCTTCAATACACAGCCCATTAAATTCAATGGTCATCTTAAACATAGCTGAAAGCGAAGTGGAAACCATCATCATGCAACTCCGCCCTGATTGTGCAGTGGGATGGGACGGAATCTCTTCACAGATCCTAATTCAATCACGGCAAGTATTGATTCCTCCCATAACCCACATTTGCAATCTAGCTATAACCACTGGAACCTTCCCCGCAGTTTTTAAGAAAGCAATTATCCACCCAATTTACAAAGGTGGGGACAGGGACTGTGTCACTAACTATAGGCCTATAGCAATACTATCTGCATTGTCTAAAATTCTTGAAAAGATTCTGAACAACGCACTCAAAAACTTTCTCCACAATTTCAAAATTTTAGCAAATTATCAATATGGTTTCCGCTCGGGTATCTCAACCGAAGATGCTGTACTTGACTTAACAAGCTCAATAGCAAAGAGTCTTGATTCGAGAGCCAAATGCTTGTGTATTTTTCTTGACCTCTCGAAAGCCTTCGACACAGTCTCTGTTCCAATCCTACTAAATAAGCTTGACAAGGTAGGAGTACGAGGAACCCCACACAAAATGTTTAAAGACTACCTCTCAAACCGTACTCAATCTGTCAAGATAGAAAACCACTTGAGTGAAGTGGTCATAACTACCTACGGCGTCCCTCAAGGGAGTATTTTGGGTCCCACACTCTTCCAAATATACATTAACGACCTTTGCACAATCTCTCTTCCACACACTAGCATCTTTACTTACGCTGATGACACAGCAGTTCTAGTTTCTGGCCCCAACTGGCAATCAGTCAAGGATAGAGCAGAATATTCTCTCAATAAAATCATGCATTGGCTTCGCAATAATCTACTGACCCTAAACTTGGCTAAAACACACTATGTTCCTTTTGCAATTTCAAAAATAAATCACCCCCCAAAAGATTTTACAATCACAGCTCATTCCTGCTCATCAACGAATTTTTGCAACTGCTCCAAGCTTACTAAAGTAGAATCGGTTAAATACCTGGGCGTACAAATCGACAGTGGACTGAAGTGGGATACGCATATATATCTTATGACAACACGCGTGAGACGGTTGATACATTTATTTAAAGTACTAAGGGATACTATGCCACAAGACAAATTAGTAAACGTTTATTTGGCACTTTGTCAATCCGTAGTGCAATACTGCATCACAATTTGGGGCGGGGCAGCCAAAACTCATCTTATAAGCCTAGAGAGAGCACAAAGAGCAGTTCTGAAGGTGATACTTAGGAAACCCTATAGATATCCGACGGTAAACCTATATAATGAATCCAACGTCTTAACGGTTCGACAGCTCTTTGTGCTCAGACTGATCCTCAGAAAACACTTGACTGTACCCGTACCCGATCCAAATAGACGTAAAATAAAGCCAGTCAACCATAGTGTTCCGTGCAAAACATCCTTTGGTAGACGACAATATCACAGTCTCGGCTCCAAAATATACAACCGCGTACACAAAGAATTAAATATTGCTGGAGTTAACAAATACGAAACAAAACTTATAGTTACTAACTGGCTACATCAACTCGACTACCAGAAAACTGAAGACCTACTCATGGATATTGAATAATGTTAACATTCCCAAACATACAGTCAAAAACACACACCCCCACACACGCAAACACACACTCACACACACACACACACACACACACACAAACACACACACACACATACACATACCACAGTTGGATGTATAATAATAGAAATATTTAGAAATATTTACTAAGTAACTACCCATTCATTGTGATTTACTCAATATAATTTAACTAAGCTGCTGAAGTACATTCAGTGTCGGAAACCAACAAGTCAGCACTCCGCGACTGAACACTGTTTCCCAAAATACAGGCTTTAGCCTAGTTTGGTAAGCAGTTTCAGTACCTTTAGCATAAAATAAAACTTTGTGTCAAATAAACCTTACACATAAACCTTACACATACACAATATATATATAATAGCAATCATCCTGAAAATTCATTCAATTCTTCCTACAGAAATACACAAGTGAAGCTGCGGATAGGACCTAATAGATTAGGATAAAACTACGAAAAACAAAATATAAAGAAGAGTGCCTCCGTTTTGGACGCTGCTAAAATAATTCTAAGAAACATTACGATCGCATAAAAAGCTTCGCCGGTATAGTAGTGAGGCGACCACTTTAAGCACTACGCCATAGGAAAAATCGTGTACAAGTTAGCGTTATTTCTCTATTTTGATTAAATGTCGTTGAAATTTATTGGCACATTTATGTTTAATGGTTTGTCGCATTACCGTCATCTTCTTACCTAGTCTATAAATAGTTATTGATTCCTATTCCCCGGGTTATCGTCATCGTAGTCATTATTATTTCAATTGATCATCGTTCGAACATCGAAATCGACTATAAATTTCGATAATTGAACTTAAACATAGTCTCCTTGACAATAACTTAATATAAACTAGCAAAATTTCATTACTATTATAAAATAAATTTTATAAATTTTTTAACAATCCGTGTACCTAAATATCTGTATGTAACTTGAAATAATTATGTATACTTAAATATATTACTACAAACATGTACTGACTATTTACAAGCGCTTTTTTAAAGTCTACGTGAATAAAAACCTTTTTTATTTTATTTTATTTTATCATCATGTTAGTCCTATCACGTCCACTATTGAACAAAGGACTCCCCAAAAGATTCACACCAATGTGTCCATTTTTACGAGAGATGTGCCAGAATCTGATTGAATCGAATATTTTCCGTCACCGATTTACGTACGAGATGAGTATTTTCCAACTGTCGTAATTGTTAAGTTGTCGAGACCATTGACTCCACGACCCACTCAGGCTTAAATTTTACCGTAATAATAATTGTTATTAACATACTAAAATCGTATAAGTACATATTATTAATGTTTATTATCATAATCCGTACTTGGGAGCATTGCTACAATATATCATCTGTCGCCACTGACACTACGAAATAGCAAACCTTCTTCAATTCCAAGCCCAATTGGAATCCTAAATATTTACACCACATGACGATAATGTGGTCTCACTACTCGTAGCTCTGAGATTTCCACAAATACTTTTGTAGCTAGCGCCTACATTACACAGCAGTGCTATGCAGAATTTCATCTCAATCCAATTTATTTATTCGCAAATAAGTAAATAAAATAAATATAAAAGGTTTTGATCACGTAGACTTTAAAAAAGCGCTTGTAAATAGTCAGAACATGTTTGTAGTTACATACATAATTTATTTACAATTATTTCTAGGTACATATAGATATTTAGGTACACGGATTATATGAAAACATTTAAAATAATGTTTATTTTATACTGAATTGTAATGATATTTAGCTAACTTATATTAAGTTATTGTCAAAGAGATCATGTATAGGTTTAATTAAATATCGAAATTTAAAATTTTTGTAATATTTTTACTACATTTTGTCTGAAAGGTTCTGTCTATATTAAGGTTACATAAGATGTTGATGTTGTAGTAATTATAGCTTTTCTATAGGAATACGCTGAAATTATAGGAATAATATAATTTTTATACCTACAATGCATATTAACTGTATGGAGATTTTTTATTTTATTTGGGTACGATTCCCACCCAGGACAGATATTTGTGTGCATGGACATGTATGTTTGTTCTGACTCTGGGTATAATTATCGATATAAGTACGTATATACCAAAAGAAAAGTAGTATATGTAATATGTCATTTATCTGGTTTCCGTAGTACAAGCTCTGCTTATTTTAGGATCAGACTGATAGTCTTAGGACAAAACGAAAATCATTTTAAATTAATTCAGTGAATAGTTAGTAATACTGTTAAAGTCAGTAATAATAAATGATTATTGAAATACTAATTATTTAAGGTTATATTAATAATAATAATCATATCACTTTAAATAATTACACTAATTTAATTATGTATATATCAATGTTTTAGATCTTCTCTTTTAATTTGTATAATTATTTTCCAAATTTCAATATAAGTTTTCATTCATTATTTTGGCAAGATGATTAAATATATTTATTAATACACACGCATTTCTTATAAAAAATATCCAGTTGTATTGTAAGTAATTTAAAGTTCGTGCGTTGACAAATTCACAATTTTTTTAAAGTGTCTGGATATTTTTACCAGCATATTTTTTTTGTATGTCCAGACAAAGGGCAGTTTGAGTTTTACATTTTCAAAAAATATTTAGCTCCCTCAGCTCCACATACAGGTCAAATATTCATATTTGTGAACACAGTCCTTTTTCTCGTGAGCGCCATGGGACTGTCCACTGCTGGACAAAGGATATCATAGTGAATATCTTTTGTCCGGTAGTCTTCAGGAACAGGCATCCAGCAGCTTTCAGTAACACTCCAAAAGATCGTCAGTCACGCTACATTTTGCAATTCATGGGTGCGGTTAGAGAAGCTTTCTGCCCTATTGGTCATCTTTTTTCGTATCCTACTTTTACGGATAGTTACAATTTTAGGAAGACGAGTCACTAAATATATCCTGTTCAACCTTAATATATTACAAGGTTATTAAGCTGTTTCCTCAACTGAACCCCTCATTTATTAAATTAGGGTAGTAAGTGTAACGTTTGTTAATTTCTCATGTTTATTACTTTGAGATTATTCTCAACAGGTTTACAAGACAGCCGCTTTACATTTGTCTAATTAAGTATTTACCAGCTTCCACGGTTATTTCTGTATATGAGGTTTCACATTGGAGACTTACATTGTGTGACTTATTAAAACGAGTTATTGACTATTTTATACATCAAATTATGCCATAACCTAAAGAGAGAGGTTACATCCTAATTTAAAAGTTACGCATTTTTCATTTATTTTTGTTTATTGATTGTATGAATTTACAAGCTGTGCCCCTTGGTTTCACCTGCGTTAAAGTAGTTTTGGTGTAAAAGGGTAACAAACATACATCCATACATCTATACTCACAAATTTTGGCATTTATAATATTAGTAGGATGTGTACCTCTAACGGTTTTGGCAGTACACCCTGGAATAGCTCGCAGATGGTAGATTTTTTTCCTACTTACTTGACACTTATCGTCATATTTTGGACATTTCACACAATATCTTTATAAATTGTAGCCTATGTGTTATTCTGATGTATAAGCTATATTATTGTAAAGTTTCGTTAAACTCCATTCAGTAGTTTTTACGTGAAAGAGTAACAAACACCCATCCATCCATGCTTACAAACTTTCGCGTTTATAATATTAGTAAGATTATAGTAATTTAATGCCATTCAATTTCAATTTTAAACTTTGTATACTATGGTATATGTTAATACATGTGTCTAAACATAAACATAATCACTTCACAACTTATGACTACACCTATAGCGCAGCGGCTAAGACAGTCGCCTCGCCGCTACGTGTCGCGGGTTGGAGTCCCGCGCCGGACAACTATTTGTGTGACCCATAAATAGTTGTTTTGAGTCTGAATGTAATTTGTGTCCGTCCATTATAAGTTTGTAAAGTACCCCGCGACACAGGGACTAGATACCCTATTGCGGGTATTATCTTTAAAAAAAAATTAGTAACAAATTATAAGTTTTTGAATGTATAAACGACTTTGCATCTACTGGTGTTAACGCAGCCCAGACCGTGACAAGCTGCTATTACTATTTTATTACCTCGATGCAAAATGATCACTTCGTTTAATACTAAGATTTAATCACGTTTAAAAAGTTAAATCAATACTTCCTGCTTAGTCACGCTTTCGTGCCTATACATAGTATACTTCGTGAATTATACTAAATTCTTTTTATTCATTATCAATGGTGTAGGGAGTGTGCGGCTAGACGAACTCTGATACTACAGTTGTATCAATGTTCTTCCAAATTACCTAAGTTTACTCTCTAACTGATATATAAAATTTGCACGCCATAATTATGTGGCAGAATATGTGAATATATTAAATTATGTAACATCTATTTTGTACCATGTTCTTGCAAATAAACAATTGATTTGATTTGATTTGATATTAACCTTAATTAAGTATTGAGCAACTTTCATTGCACAAATATTATTATATTGTATTCAAAATATTTTATAGTTAATTTATGCTTATTTGATTTGCATGCTGTGTTAGCCTATAAGTGATTATTACATGAAAACCTGTAACATTTAGCTTATAACTCTTACATTTAATGTGTAAATAATCGTCGGTTAACCTACTAAAAAAGAAAATATCTAAAGGCAATTTATTTGAGTATTAAGCTACCAGTAATTTAATTGCTCTTCTACAATAGCCTACCTAAACGGGTTTTCTCTATATGAAAAGCTCGTATGAGGCGGTTCCTGCACTTTTACAAAACATTGTTACTTACGTTAATGAATAATGCTAAATTCCTGCGTCTGAATGCATAGTCACAAGTCACCAACGCGTGACTATTACCACGTCAACCTTCAGTATCTGCTGACATTTTTGATACCGATACTTAACTATTTTTTTTTCAACAATAACGGTATTGATATCGTTGTAAAAAAAAAATATTACTTACTTATCGAATTGGAACAGGTTACCCTAGTATTAGAGTTGTCTAAGCCCCCCATTAGGTTCTGACATGACTTAACGACTGTTGCCTAATAACTAGAACCGGGACCGACAACTTAACTTGGCCTCCGAAGGACGAAGCTGTATCCATAACTACAGTCCTTAGTCCAAGTATTTTGATACGTTTAGCACAAAAGAAATTAATAAGAATCTGAACCCACCTGTCTTTAAATTGCTAGTGTGAAACCAGTCTTACTTTTATTTTAATAAGAACCAACTTCTAATTAACTCTATAATAACATGTGAACTTTTGAATAAAATTATAGTATCATATTTTAATTGGCTACATATATACCTTAATTACTTTTATGTAGTATGTAATATATGAAATCCCCATTTCGCTTCTTGTCTACTTACCTTTTATTAAGACAGCAGCGACAACGTACATCAAGTGTCGTATAATCAGCAAAGACATCATTTTTGAACCTGCTTTGCGACTATTTTTAATATGGAACTTGTCACTTTGATAGTTTTAAAATAAATTCACAGAATTTTACAGCAATGTTAAAGGAACTTTTTTCGATATCTATTTTATACGAAAATGTAATAACTTTATATGTTTATTCTAGACACGTCACACAAATATTAACAGCGTTCATAAAAATATTGTGATTAACGACGCGAACTGAAGTTGCGTGTTTGCGGCGACGGCATCGCGAAGCGGCAGCGGTCGCGGCGGGCGTAGAACTGAAACTTGCTACGGTTCTACGCTGCTACGAATCTCACCAACCACTACAAATCTACGGTGGGCAGATCCCGGCTTTGAAAGCTTTGCTTCTGGTGAGTTTTTAGTTATTATGTAGGTTCGGTTAGTTCTCCAAATATTCCATGGGCCTTATTGGTGTTATTAGATAAAATTCTAGCGTTAATAAATATTACCGTATAATGGGTTGAATGAAAATAATGGCACTATTTTGGTATTATTATAAAATTAAATACAATTTGGCTAAAATTTAAAAATAATTATTATGCTAACAATTTTCGCCTTGTAGTCGCACCGTAAATATTGAGACAATGATAATTAGGCCTTATTTTTTACTATTACGCCAATTATATCTTGCACCATCTAAAGTAAAATTATTATCGTCAACTGATCCCATAAAAAATAGAATAAATAGGCAGAACATTTTAAGATATGTCATTTTAATTTTATCGCTCGTTACTCCAGGAAAGCAAGCACTTCGAACAAGTTATTGACAGCAATTTTAGTACTGTCACTGTTACACAGTACAAAAAATGTTCTAGCCTTCATATACACTCTATATGTAATAGTTATGAACGTAAGGTAAAATATAATAAATATAATTTTCTTGACAACGCCCGCCAATGTATATGTAACTCTGTATTGTAGGGTACTTTACAAACATATAATTGACGGACACAAAGCAGACCCAGACAGCAACTACCTACCTCTGGGTCACACAAATAGTCGTCCTATGCGGGAATCGAACCCGAGTCACAAAGTGGCGCGGCGACCGTCTTAACCGTTGCGCCACACCTGCAGTCAAACAGGATTTTTTGTTGAAATTTATTTGGACTTATAAGTATGATTTTTATTAAAACTCAATACTACACAATCTTTATGATCTCATTCTTATCAGTGGTAGAAGAAACTTGTGACTATGTACACCCAAAAAAGCAATAAGTGTAATCACATGCCATATTTCACCTTTGTGGAGAAATAAAAAAAAACTAATCAATATGTTTTTGTTTGCTTAACATCAGGTGGGCTGTATTCATGTTAACCGACTAGGCAGTACATAAAACAATTAATCGCCATATTCAGTGATTAAAACCTTCCACAAAAAAGGGAACATTAAATTTAAAAATGGTTTCTTAAAAGTAAAGACACGGAAATGTTTCATTTCCTTGTTTTTGAAATTAAACATTGACTTTCCTTTATTTTCTTTTTATACAAACAATGAACTAAAACAATGAAGAGGAATAAATTATACCTTGGCATTTACAAAGGGTATGAGTGGCTTTCCTATCTCAGGCAGTACAGTCACTACGTCAGTTGAAATATCGTAAAATGGTGATAGTCAGAGTCATAGTAAATTTTTGCCTTCCCGTGTATTGCTCGACGTGGCAGCTACTGAGAAACACTGTCAAAAAAACTCAGTAGGAATCCTTAATGAAAATGAGGATCATTCTAAATCTAATTACAATTTCATAATCTAAATGCGTTGAATTAAATCTACTCATTCCCAAGAAATTTTATCAATCAATGACATAGTCTGAAACTTTGTAATATTCTTTACTATACAAGTTGGCTTTTGAACTTCACTGTATGAATCACTTTTCATTTTAAATTGATCATTATTTCCATGCTCATACAGTATTTTCTCGTATACATATTGTGCAGCAACAGTAAGAATGCTTATTTCTGTAAACTTTGTTCTTAGCGAAATTCTGCCGCAAAGTTTGTATACAGCTCTTACAGCTCTTTTTTCAGTTTAAAATGGTTTCTATATCGGCACAATTTCCCCATAGAATATAATAATTCCCCATAGGACATAATTTCTCTTCCGTTCTTATTGTTTTGAGTGCATATGTAGCCGAACTTAATTTATAAGTCCTTAAGCAGTAAGAGTGATATTTGTAGAGCAAGTTTATCTACGACGAAGAAGTTTATTGACGAGGCTCCAACTGTACAGTAACAAATCATTTGTACTGCGCTGAACTTACGATAACGTAATCTGAAACTAAAATCACTAACACTGCATTTACTTAACATATTGCTTAATTTCTCTGAGTGTTTATAAAGATGCCCTGTCTTTTTTGTAAGAATATAATATACTAGCTGTTCCCCTCGGTTTTACTCGCTTTAAATTTTATAAAACTTCATAGCTACCCCCCGTAGGTGATAGCGTAATAATATGTAGCCTATATGTTGCCCCAACCTCTTAGTAATATTCATGCAAAAATTGAAGTAAATCCATGCAGTACTTTTTGAGTTTATCCCAGATATACATATAGACAAACAGACACACAGACAAAAATTCTAATAACTATATTTTTGGCTTCTATATCGAAAGTAGATCACGACCCAAGTATCCATTTAAAAAAATATTCATTGTACAGTTTTGATGTTCCTACGATTTTATTATATGTATAGATAAGAATTAAAATTAGTTTAGTTGGTACCTATTTCATAGAATCAGGGGCAATTACTTCAGTTGATATTTCATACAATCAATTCATAATATTGAACTAAAACAAAACTTTACATTAAGTTGATAAAAAGCTATGATTTTTTTACAGGTTACCGAGTGTTATGTTTTTCTTTATACGGCCCATCTGCGTAAGCGGTAACTTCTATGTCACTTGTTAAGAATAGCAACACTTACACTTTACCAACCGACACCCCCACCTGAGGAGTTCTGGACTACACACTCATACAGCACCGGAAAACATAATAATCTATATATATAAAAATTAATACCACTTCTCGTTGTAATGTTATAAGTCAACAACGCTCTTACCGATTTGGCTAATTTTGGTCTTGAATTATTCGTGGAAGTCCAGGGCAGGTTTGTACATAGAGAAAATTTAAAAAAGTCTTGAAAAAGTGTAAAATCAACATCTTTTAGCAATTTAAAATATTTTGTGTTTGAATAAATGAACTTAATAATCATTTTTTTTATTACTATGCCTTATACGTAGCGAAGCACGTAACGGGCCGCTAGTGTTTCATAAAATCAAAATTATTATAGAATGGAAATTCCCAAAAAATACATCAAAATTACGTGTACATTCAAAATCATAATGAAAAGACTGGGAAAATTAAACTAAGATATTTTTTTGTAATAATTGTTCTAATTACCACATAACAAAAAATTACCACGTCTATCATAACTCCATAAGCAACTTTGTAAACAATAAACTGTATTAAAATAAATACCTTTTTTATTCCATGTTTAAATCGATTTAAAAACTGGTTATCAATGCTAGAACACGCGGAGCCACAAAATATTATTAGAGGACTCACATAAACCCACACCGTAATATGTAATACAATTCTGTTATAAGCCTTCCTATACCTGTACAAACAACTCGTGATTTCACTTTAAGCCGCTTCTAGTAGAGCGACTTCTTGAAAATTTGTCATACAGTTCTAAATCCCAGTATGAACTCCCGCTCTCACAAATATCTGAATTTTAACTGTACACTATACATACATACATAGACTCACGCCTGTTTCCCAGAGGGGTAGGCAGATCTTTGCACACGTCTTTTGCCTCGATTACTGTCATTATATTCATCAAACATGCTCGCCGGTTTAGGGTACTTCTGACCTGCCCTTTCTTGAGAACGTCTCCAATTTGGTCAGAGAATGTTCGACGAGGTCTTCCCCTTCCAGTTGTTCCATTCACACAGGCCAGGAATACTTCTTTGGTCAATCTTCTTTCATACATCTTCTCTAATGTTATCATTAAGATTATTTGTACCTAAAATTAGGGAAATGAATGATATATATGTACATCTATTATTTTTATAACTAAATGGCTTGAAAATCTATATAGGTACCTCTACACTTGAAGGTAACGACCGTCGCGGATGGAAACAATTGTTTGTAGCTACAGTACGGAAAATAATTGATTCGCTAATTTTCTTTTTTCCTTATTTTACTGTCTTTGAATTTATTGTTTTATTTTCTATAACGTAACTTACTTAAGTACAAATTTTTGTGATTGGGTTCTAAGTGGTTAGCTTATGTTTTATGGTAATAAATGAATCTAGATCTGCTAATACAACTGTAATAATAATATCCTGGGAGATTATTCACACACATGGATCCCATATGTCACATATACTAATTTGCTTTTGTAAATACTTAGTTATATAAATAATTACTCCCAGACTCAGGACAAACAGATAAACACACTAATATCTGTCCTGGGTAGGAATCGAACACACGACCTGTGGCGTGAAAGGCAAGCATTTACCAACCACGCCAAACAGCCCGTCTATAACTACCTCTATAGCAAAAGATTAATAATTTATTCAGTACCGTTGGCATATTCTTCTGAACTGTTTCGTACTCTAATTAGCTAAAAATATTTCTGTCAATTCATGACAAAATTTACAGCTATGTGCACTCACACTCAAAACTTAAATAAACACATCAGCAGATCAATTTACGAGTTCCTTTGCATTTAAGTACCATAATTGTACCTGAGGCAGGTACCATCCATAGGTATCTTTCTAAAAATATGGCTTACCGATACTTTCACTGTTTAGTTTTATAGCACAATTTAGAATGCAAGTATAACTCAAAACTGGGAAATCATTAATTAAATCCCTGGTGGGAATCTACCAGCTCCTTTTACTAATACTCGGCAGAACATTCATAGGTATGTTACACATCAACATGTTACCACGTAACGTAGTCAGGTGTTTTTTACCTCAGCCTACACTCAAGGAGAAGGCGTAGTGCTAAAATGTGTAGTCAGCATGAAATAGAGGAAGTTTCGAAGCAATTAGCGTTGCGGTTGTCGGAGCGGCAAACCATCCACTTAGCGATTTCCAGCTCGCACAACTACCGCTCTTAATCGCGCACCTGATATGGGTAATTGTCGCTTTCCCTAGGAACTATAAAATCTTAAGATGGACGTTTTAATCCCAATTTTTATCAACATATCTTAAATAGTACACGGTGTATAATTATAATATTAATAATATTCTGGGACATTATTTACACAGGGCCATCTGATCCCAAACTAAGCAGAGCTTGTATTATGGAAAACAGATAACTGATATACTACATATACTACTTTTCTTTTGTAAATACATACTTATATAGATAATTACAACCAGACTCAGGACAAACAGACATGTACATGCACACAAAGATCTGCCCTGGGTGGGAATCGAATCGAACCGATGCGTGAAATGAAAGCATTTGCCAACCACGCAAACCGGCCCGTTTAAATTAATAGGTTTTTTTTATTATTTATTTATTTAAGGAGCTTTTTGTCCACAGATATATCAGCTCCGTGAATAAAATACAATAATACTACATACTAAACTACTGAGACAAATTCCTACATCTAGTTTATTGTAATTAAATTTTCGCATAAATAATTGTTGCCGATCTTCGTTTCAAAATTAATAGGATAAAAATCAAAAAGGTGAAGCTGACTGCTTCTACATCCGTATTTTCAACAATAGCAATATCTTTTTCTTTTTTTTATGTAAAATCGGTTTGCGCTTGACCACGATCTCACCTGATGGTAAGTGAAGATGTGGTCGAAGGAGGACCGCGCGTACCCATAAGATGCCTTTTCACTCTAACCTTGAATAAACCCATGTTATATGAGACTGGAAACACGTCGTTTGGGAGGTTGTTCCACAGCTCTAAGTGGAAAAACACCACTTCATTTCAAAACACACTCCAGGAAATAGCATGTTGAGGTCAAAAGGTGAGTAAGGTCACCAGTGCGGCGGCGGAGGGGTGGCGGGACTGTGGGCAACGATTGAATGATGCCATGCCTATTATAAGCATCATAGGGTACTATAACTACTTACAACCAGGTGGACTGTATGCTAATTTGCCGATTAAGAAGTATAAAAAACAACCAATAGCAGCTAGTCAGAGAGTTGTTACACTTAAACTACTGATCCTTTTGTAATGTAACTTGACTGAGAATCATTAACTATTGAACTAGTATTCAAAGCAAAAAACCATAATGGCTTGCGTGTTGGTAACCTACAATGGATAGAGAAACAGACAGAGTTCAATTTTATCCCTTCTTTTTATGTCGATAAAGATGATAAAATATTAACCAGGTGAAGAAAATATAAAGAGAACTAACCCCAGGGTTGATCACTTTATTTTATTTACATTACGGTCAACATAGAATGTAAAAACTTCAAAGAACGGAATCAGGTGGAATATAATGAAAGGGATTTTTTGCACATTAGACAACAGATTTCTTTTTGTCAAGTTGCTTTTAACTTGTAATTACAATGTCAAAATTATAAGTCCCCAGGGATACGCCCTGAGTGTTGTGAAGAAAAAAATTATATTAATTATGATTCATAAATTTTAAAGTTAATGTTACAGGAAAATATAATACGTCTCTTTGGACAGTTTTTGTCTAGAAATAGCCTGCGCAAACAAGCATTACACGGTCTAGTTTATCATGTTAATGTATAACACATTATTTATTTAGAAGTCCGACCACCTACGAAACTCTGGGAGTTCAACACTAACTAGCACTGATACGATTTTATTAGGCCTAAGAAATAACGTACAGTCGATTTTGACCAAAAAAAAAAATATATACCTTTATTGTAGTTACTACATTAGACTCCGAAAAACCAACACGCCATGTGATCTTTTACTGATTTATAATAGTCCTGCGTAGATATATCGATATAGATAATACAAAAATCTGATCAATACAGGATCATAGGGAAAGGAAATGGAGGTGGAAATCAGGTTTTCTGAATTTTCAATTCGAAACACACCCATAGATACCTATTCTGTCCTCGTTTGCGAGAATTTAAGCTACATGAAAAGGACCGCCTTTTTTACGTGGTAGGGTTTGTGCTATCTGTGAGTATAGTTTCATGCAGATATGTTCGCATGTTCACGCGTAATCGCATAACTCACTAACATACAAATTCACTAATTTGAAACAAAAACATTCCATGGTATTATTAGACATTGTAATTATGTTTGTCATGTTTGATCACTGACAGTGGGTTTTAATACTCATCTTCCTAACTTAAATACTCGTATTATATAGTTAATGAAATACCATTTCTATTTGTCAGATATTTATAGTTATTTTAGTTTATATATAGTTAGTATTTTGTATACATTATTTCTTACCATTGTTGTACCTTCTTGATGTGCGTACAAAAGCTCCAATTGATACATTTATTTATTTTTACCGACTCTCGATATGAAAAATATGTATTTTATCAATTTATTTTGTACAGATCTTTCTGTTACTATTTGAGTCCCTGAAATATCATACGTCAGTTACCTTTCAAATTGTTGAATAGACCAATAATTCAACCTTTGGGCTTAAAGCAATGGTTGAACAATAAGAATTACATTTCCAAATCCACATTAGATCGTTTTGATTACACTTTCTAACGGGCATGTAACAACTGACCGAGTAACCTTTTGCCTTTGACCGCCTAAAGCTTACTAGGACTACTTCTAGGGTGAACTTTGATTGCAGAATAATATTATTATTATCTGCCTGTCAACTTTACATATTGATAATATGAAACCAGAACCAGAAAGTTTACAGTGTTACACCCCGGGCCTCGTTGACCAATTAAAGCCGGTGCTGCGTCTACCCATTCTTTGGTCATATCAGATTGCCATTCCATCATATTATGAGAACTGAATAGGGAGTTCTGCTATGCACCTTAACTAATGCTGTGATGGAGTGATTTCGGACTTTCACAACAAAGTGTATTTATTTTTCTTCTGTGTTATGTTTATTTGTATTTGTTGTTGCTGTCTGTGCAATTCAGTCTTTCTTTATTTCCATGTTTAAACATACATTTGTGTAGTGTACTATAGCATGCGTACATGCTTAGTTTCTATTCACATTAGGAACTGTAGCCGGCTAATCTAAACGGAATATAACCATCTACATTAATAATATACCTACCTTATATAACTCATTACCAGTTAAGTCTTGCGTACATGCTCAGTTTCTATTAGGCTGCTATTGCTGCTGCTATTAGGCTACAGTGCCTAATATGAGGCACTGTAGCCGGCTAATCTATACGGAAATTAACCAACTACACACGCCCTATTACCATTCATTGGCAGTCCGGCCACAAGTGCAGTATTGTTATTAAACCTATAGCTATAGCCTAGTTTTCCTTTACACAATTTAGACACGCCTATATATAACTTTCACCCAAAAGCTGCATAATTATGTCATAGGTAATATCACACATTTACACGCCAGCTTGTGCCAGTCTTGTTCACGAACACAAACATTTTGACGACACGACATGACACTTCCAACTTAATTTAGGACTCACGAATTAATTTGCTAACTCCGGGTAGGTCATGACAATATTTTTTATCTACTGAACTTGATAATGAGAAACTCTTGGTTTAAAGTGGAATTACCTTGAAACAGGTACTTGCGATTATCTAAAAACATGAATTTATAGATTCAGATTCCTAATGAGATTTGGTGAATTTAGGTCACCCAGTAAACTGTTATACAGCCGTTATAAACAGAATTATTTTCTTAATGATGTTCTGAAATTTTGCTAAATATATTAATAAACTTATTTATTAAAATCCAATGTTATAAAACGGTGAAAGGGTGAAATTCGAAATGTGTTTTTATCTTTTACTTTAATTGGTATTTTGTTGTAGTTATTACTTGCCTTCAATTTATAATTTAATATTTTTTCTTTTCCTCGTCTTCAGCTTGATACTGTCCAATGCCGGACATACATACGCCACATATGCCTATGTGACATAGGCAAATGTGAAGTAGCGGTTAAGAGAGTCGTCTCGCCACTTCCAGTTCCGGGTTTTGATTTTACGCCGCGGTACAGGAATTAATTCCCCTAGTACGGGAGTTGTCTTTATTAAAATAAAAAAAACTTGAGAGTTGTCAAGGGACACCCGGATGGAACAAAGTTCCTTTATTTATTTATTTTTTTATATTTACAAAAACCCTGTACCTATACACTCAACAAAAATAATCGTTGCGACGCCACACTGTTCAATGCGAAATAGAAAGACTAAACGAAAATATCTGGCTTGCTTTCTATAAGAGAGTGAGAGAGACAGACTGAGAAGCACACGCCGCACGGCTTACAATAGCTTACTATAGCAAAAAGTGTCGTTAAAACTTTTTGTCTTAATTTTTTCCGTCTAGCCCCCTTTCGCAACGCGCGATAAGGTGTTGGTATCTATTTGTTCAAAATGAGTCTACTAAACCTAAACCAAGCAAATGTACATTTTCCGGGGTTTTTGGGACCAGGATATCGCTTTTTTATTAGATTTCCTGGCCTACGTTCCCATGAACAAAACTGTTCATATGTTACGTTTAAAAATAAAGATATCCAATTAGACTAATAACCTTCCTATAATGTTACGGACAAAACCAACATACCATCTTGGTATGAATAAGTGCCTAACACATTTTATGTTTCAAATACGCTTCACTGTGAAATTATTACCAAAAAATATGTTTAGTCACTGCGTGACTGCACCAAACGTACCAAAATACATCTCGTCATCAATATGGATTAGTCCAATATGGAATAATTTGTATTGTACACACTTAAAATAAAATTACCTATACAATCACCGAAGTCGTCGATGTAATCACACGACAAAAAGAGATCAAATTGAGAACCTTCCTCCCTTTAGAAGTCCGTTAAAAACACATAGATTTCCACATGCTCTTCCACTAGACGCATAATAAGTAAATTAATCAACCAACTGTCAACGCAGAAATTAAGAATCTTTAAGTACATGTGTAGGCGTTCTTTCGCTCAACGTGAGCCGCGTGAATTTTCACCGTGTAGGTGTAATATGAATCCCTATTATGCTGGAAGTTAAATCAAGGTGATTAATTGTGTAGGATGTTTCCGTTACTTCCGCATGAGTGTTTAGAAACATTATGAACTCACGCGCTAAGTAATATTTAACACCTGCATAAAATTTATACCGGTGATTAATATAAATGATCCTAATGAAAAGTCTTGACTGATCTTATGAGATAGGTGTGTATACTTTTTGGCCGCAGAGGTGAAATTACTAGTTTCACTTACACAGGGAACCGGCAAAGAGCAATCTATTCAGGGCCCATATTCGTGATGGCTTCATTACCTGATGGAACTCTACTGTCGGAAGTGTCTCGAATTTACCCTTAGAAAATGATCTAGCATCTCTGCAATTTGGGGACTAAGAGAGATATAAGAATATCTGCAGCAGGGCATAATACAGTTATAGTTTATTATAGTATATAAGTTATAATACATTATAACGGTAGGTGTTCATCTGGTTAGGTTCGACTGTTTACTATATGATCTAATGTAATATAAGTTATAGTAAAATAACTCAGTAATAATGTTTATATTGCTCTCGGCCGTATTTGACTTAGTCGGCCATTGCAGTAAGATACATACACAACACGAGGGTATGCGTACACACACATGTGCCCTCTCTATTCCCTCTCTATCAATAATTCGATGGACCATTGTCAGACACCACTGGGAAGTGATTAAGGGTAGGACCGACAGTTTTATATTCTCCCCGGTATATAACTATCCATACAACGATCGACGAACTTTCAGATTCCGGGTTGCAACCGAGTGTTTTTCTTGCAGAATAATACCAATAATGTTATAGCACTAACTTAAAAACTAATAGCCACTCAACTTTTCCGTATTCCGCTAATTGTTTTATACAGTATTTAATTTATTGGCTACATTAATACCTTTTAATTTTGCATATCGGCACACATTGTATATAAAAAATCCCGCTCAACAGCATGTCGGGCTCGCACCGAACAATATTTCATTGACTAAGGCTTGTCCATTTTTCTAAAATCATACTCATACACGAGTCTGTTCTTATATCACAAACGCGTTGTCTACTCTCCCCCTCTCTCTAATGAGCTTTACCGACGACGTTACTCACAACCAGGGCCACATTTTTCATATGATCAAAAAACACACCCCTGTTTTGTTTATCATACAAATATTACCCCCACGAACGCGATAAAAGGCAATCTCTAAAATAGGCAATAATCAAAGAAATAAAATTTATTTATAGATAAAGATAAAATTTATAGAATATATGGAATCTCCATCCGTACGTAACAACGGAATTTTGTGGACCCCGCTTGTTATAGGATCATGCCGTGGAATTGGTGATTGTAATGCTTGTTAGGGGTTTTAAAAGCGCGGCTTGTTAGGGAAATATATGATTCTATCACAGTTTTATTTAATTTACGGAAATCTTTGTCCGGTATCCGGAGGTTTAAAAATGAAATAGAAACTGTTAGATAGTATGTATGTATTTTTTTAAAGGTTTGCGTTTGATTTTAATAGAACGTCGGTTACGGCGCGGCGGGGGCGATCGTATTATATGTAGCGGTTTGACTAGACTATGGCGTGATCATGAAGAGCCCCTTGCACCTTTCAGAATAAAGTCTTTAAAATTAAATTGCCTGTTATCCCCGTATTTGATGGTTGTAACAGTACTATGTGTACCCGGTACCTATACGTTGCCTTGCGTTAAAAAAATATTCTGAAAATTTTATCAAAATTCAGCTGTTTTGAATTCATATTAAGTAAGTTAGTGTAGTTCAGTTTAGGTATTTATTTAATTTTCTTACTATTTACAATGACAATCAAACTGTCTTTATCTAACGTGTTATTTTGATCTTTATAAATGTTACATAATATTTATGTATGTGGCTGTATTGAAGTAATACAAACATACAATTTAAAATTACAGATTATATGCTCATATAGGGCAAAACCATTAACCAGTCTCCATTCTAAATTTCATAAATTTTTGTTTTTTTGGTTTTGCGTGATTGGATAAAATCTAAAATATTTATGGAAAATTTTAAAAAAATTCAAAAGTCTGTTTACCGATCGATACCTATGGTACAATCATTTTAGTGCCTTATTTTTGAATACGAGTTACGTCGGATCAATGCAGCACAAATGGCACTTAATATCAAAGACATGCATGAACCAAGTACTTTACGTGAACACACGGTGGTTTTAGTGATTTGATAGTTTCTAATTTGGAAATTTGATTTATATTACCCCAGTGGTTTGACCATAGACGAAAGACGATAACTATAAATTGAAAGCTGTAGTGAAAGCAAATACATCTCAAACCCGTCGCAATTAGCCTTCATTAAGCTTAATATATACTTTTAATATTTAATAACTAAAATCAATTTTAAAGATAGCTCTAATGAAAATTTTCTGCTACCCAAACCAATACTTTTAAATGTTGCAATTAAAACATATGAAAATATGAGGAAATCAACGATTCTTATTAGGTAACCCTTTTCTAAATATGTACGTTTCTGTGTTACATAGCCATGCAATCAGACCTACACATAGAATATTCCGTAAGTATTCAGTTTTTTTTATTTATTAGTAGAAATAACCAAACAGGAAATCGGCCGTCACGATAAAACGCCTGCGTAAAAAGCCAAGAAATCCAATTGCAATTTATACACCTGGAGTATAAAATAAATAACGTCACAGTAGTAAAAAGTAATGGATTTATGGTACTGACGACGTAGACATATGCCTGTTGAAATGTATCGGAAACTCGTAAGACCTGGAAGGTAATATTGTGCATATACGTTTCTTAGTATTTGCGATACTTTCTTCAATCCATAATAATATAAGAACCCGGAAAAGAATGAGTTGGCTCGCACAAAATGAGTCGATATAAAATAAATAAATAAAATAATCGTTTATTTCTCTCTTAAAGGTACATGCATTAGTTTTAACAGTTTAGGTAGTTTAGATATAAACGGGTCCCTTCCATCTGACGGGCCTGTTAGCGTGGTTGGCAAATGCTTGCTTTTCACGCCGGAGGTCGTGGGTTCCGATTCCCACTCAGGACAGATATTTGTGTGCATGAACATGTCTGTTTGTCCTGAGTCTGGGTGTAATTTATCTATATAAGTATGTATTTACAAAAAGAAAGTAGTATATGTAGTCATCTGGTGTCCATAGTACAAGCTCTGCTTAGTTTGGGATCAGATGGCCGTGTGTGAATAATGTCCCAGGATATTTTTATTATTATCTGGCAAAATCTTGATGCCCCAAAATTGATGATTAAGTGAAGGATTTAAGGCATATAAATATTATTATTTGGCGGTATTTACTTTTAAAACGGCAGATCGATAGATAGATATTTATAGCCATAAATGTTGGTACAAATACTTGAGGTCTTAGATATAAAAAAACAGATCCACAACACTTAGTTTTAGATTTTTATTTAGCATAATAAAGCAATTAAATTAGCTTAACGTTAAATTAAAATAAGTATGTGGTGATACAAAAGTTAGTAACAGAAACGAATCACTGCAAAACCGACACGTAGTCTTGTCTACCCTACCCATATAGTGTAGTTTAACCCGCGTAAGTGAGCAGGTGGTTTTAACGCTCGAGCTCGTGGTGAGCGTAAAACTATCTGAGACGATAACCTCGTATGGAGCCTTCGCCGGTGCCGTGACAGAAAGTATGCCTGCTATCTGTCACGGCGTGTGTTACATGCTATCTTGCACGCTGCATGCTTGCTTGCATACTTTCTTGCATGCTACATGCAGAGCTTTTGCCAAAGATAATTCTATGAAATATATCCCAAAAGACGATTCTGACGGTGAACTTGGGATACAACGACTCTGGGATATAATGATCCTACTTTTTAATGATTAAGTATAGGTATAACATGTGTGTATAAAAAAGATTCGGATATATGAGTTTTTAGTATATAATAAATGAGTGTGTGTCAATAGATTTTCTGCGACATGAAGTTTATGCTTTCCATTGTTATCCAGAATAATATTATGACAAAAAAGTTCTGCTATAAAATGGGCACCCAATACAAACAAATTCCTCTATTTGGGTGATACGATATTCAAATGTTTTTCACAAAATCTTTCCTCGCTTGTTTTGTATTTTTTTAAATCTACGAATGGAAAATGATGTAAACGGCCGCCGGTTGTTAAACATGTTAATATTTTATTGTTATAATTTTGGTGAACAATGCAGAGTTACTTAGTTATAAACCAATATTAACTTTAACTTTTTTTTGTCGAGTTTAACAGACTTAATAAACCAAATAACTAAAATAAGATTGTTATCAAAATTATATTAAGTCTGTTGAAAGTTCTATAAAAAATAACCCTAAATATTTTTGGAAGTTTATTAAAACCAGATATAACTTAAGTAGCATCCCGAGTACTCTTCATTATAACAATATCGTAGCTTCCGGTAGTGAAGAAATCTGTAACCTATTCTCTGATTATTTTGCGACAACTTTTTTACAACCAACATCAAACCAAGGCAGCATAAACTTGGGCGACTCATTCACGTCAGATATCTGTAGTGCTACAGTTGAACAGCATAAAGTAGTCAAATTACTGAAGGCACTAGACGTAAACAAATCTGCTGGCCCGGATTTAATCCCTGCTTTTCTATTGGTAAACTGTGCCGAAACTATTGCATTACCAATCACCTTATTGTTTAGAAAATCGTTAGATGAGTGTAAGATGCCATTAATGTGGAAATCGGCTTTTATAACGCCAATACACAAGAAAGGCGCTAAGACTGATGTTACAAATTACAGGCCCGTATCAAAACTATGTTTGATTGCTAAAGTATTTGAAAGGATCATCCATACTCAACTATATGAACCCCTTAGGGTATACATTACGAAATTTCAACATGGTTTTGTTAGAGGCAAATCTACAGTTTCTAACCTAATTATTTTTGATGATTTTATTACAGATAATATGAGCCAGGGTAAGCAAGTTGATGTCATTTACACTGATTATAGTAAATGTTTTGATAGAATAGATCATACCACCCTAATACAGAAACTAGCTAATGCGGGCATAAGGGGAAACTTGTTGAGATGGTTTATTTCATACATTTCTAATAGATCACAAGCCGTAGCCTTAAATAGTTGTATATCCAGCTGGATTTCAGTGCCTAGTGGCGTGCCGCAAGGATCCCTACTAGGTCCTTTAATGTTTGTAATCTTTGTGAATGACATCGGCGATTGCTTCCATTCCTCCAGATTACTCTGTTATGCAGACGATATGAAAATTTATGCATCTATCGCATCCCAAGCGGATGTCCAAGCTCTTCAAGCTGATTTGTATCGTCTTGATAATTACTGTTCGAAAAATAAATTAGACCTAAAATCCCTTAAAATGCTCTGTTATCACTTACACCAGAAGTAATCGACCTATTACATCCACCTATTGGTTAAAGGGTCAAAAATTAACCAAATGCCATAAGATGCGTGATCTCGGGGTCGTATATGACTCTAAATTGCTCTTCGATGAACACATTGATAGCATTGCAAAGAAGGCATCTCAAGCTCTTGGGTTTGTTATGCGCACTTCATCTTGTTTTAAAGATGCAAAAACGCTTAAAATATTGTACTGTACATATGTCCGTAGCAAACTAGAATATGCATCGCAGATTTGGAATCCGAGATACAGCAAGTATACCGACAGGATCGAGGGTATTCAGAGGAAGTTCATGAGGTACTTATGCTATCGAACTAGATTAGTTTACAAATCTGAAGACTATCTAGAATTTTGTGCAAAATTTCACCTTCTTCCATTAACTGAACGACGTGATATCGCAGATGTCATGTATTTCCTAAAACTTTTAAATAATCAAGTTGATAGCCCTGAACTTCTTTGCCAAATTAACATCAACGTCCCAGTACGATCAACGCGTCATTACGTACTCCTAGTTTTACCGCTTGTTTCAACTAATTACCGCCAGAATACCTTTCTGTGGCGAGCAAGCAAGACAGTAAATTATGTTTTCAAACAATATGATGTAGATATATTTAATGCGAGTATAGCGTCAGTAAGAAGGCTGATGAGCGCTGAGTTTTTCAAAAATTATCTTAATGTTTAGCTTTCCAAAGTAGGCTTTATGATTCTCCTTTTGTTAATTGGATTTTATAAGTAACTTATATTTTACTTTTTTTGGTTAAGTGTATTTATGTACTAACTGGTAATATTTTCATGTCCATATTTTTTAACTAGATGTTTAAAAGTGAAGACCTGTAATTGGCTGTGTGTTGCTTATAACATCTATTTATTTTGTAATTGTTGCTGTTGGTTTTCCAAATAAATAAATAAATAAACGTCAATCTGTCAATTCTGTTAATCTTTTTAAAGGTCTACATTCTGTGTCTACTGTTTTTTATCGCACGCAGTTAGACACTTCTTTATGATCTGATATTTTAACGAATATTTTACTTAAAAAAAAGACTACTCCCGCACTAGAGTATCTAATCCCTGTGTCGTTAAGGTATCATATAATAGACGGACACAAATTACATCCAGAGTCAGAACTATTTATTATGGGTCTCACAAATAGTTGTCCGGCGCAGGACTCGAACCCGCAAGCGGCGAGTCGACTGTCTTACGGCCTGGCCACGGGGAACGGCGGTGCGAACGACGATGCGGGGAGCGAGGCGACCATTCGCGCGGCATCGTTTGCAAGCCACGGGCAGACACGTTCGCCGCCGCGACCAGTAAGGAAGTTCGAGAATGTCTTTATTATCTCGATATTGCTTAGAAAGTAGAATACGAATCGAGGTGTAAATGGAGAATTCCACAAAAAGTACGAGAAATACAGAATGCATCCAGATTTTTTTTGAGAATACCAGAAGGAGAGACTAATTATTTATACCTATAAATAAAAAAAAATGCTTATCTACCATCAGAATCTGGAAATTTAATTTTAATTTCTTCCCAGAATCTCTTCACCATATGCTTATATTTATGCTATGGGTGGCCAAACTTCCAAATAGGTGGCCTTGCTAAAACTTCAGCAATAAAGGCCTCGGTGTTCATAATTCGCGAAGAAAACGACTAAATTATTTTGATCGAATGGCGCGGGCGACTGGCGGCGCGGCCGGCGAGTCCAACAAATACATGAAACAGTACGGCGCAAGCCACGGCGTCGAGCGGCAGTCGCGGCGACTAGGGCAGTGATCAAAATAATTTAGTCGTTTTCTTCGCGAATTATGAACACCGAGGCCTTTATTGCTGAAGTTTTAGCAAGGCCGCCTATTTGGAAGTAACTCTGCATTGACTTTACTCTCCAATTCTGGTTGAATCTTAATAAGCATATAATCAAAGGTTTCGACACTCATTCTGGTATACTCAAAAAAAAATTCTGGATATATATTCTGTATTTATCGTACTTTTTGTGGAATTCTATAATTTTTGTGGAATATTCAAATTCGATTCTTATTCAAATAATGTACTCCACAATCTCTTCCAAATATTCTTGAACCAAAAAACTACTATTTTCTTAGCAACATCGAGATAATAAAGACATTCTCGGACTTCTTTATGTCGCGGCGGCGAACTTGTCTGCCCGTGGCTTGCAAACGATGCCGCGCGAATGGTCGCCTCGCTCCCCGCATCGTCGTTCGCACCGCCGTTCCCCGTGGCCAGGCCGTTAGTCGCTGGGTGGTTTGGAACACTCTTTCAATCAAAACTTCTTCCGAGCGATTACGAATACAACAAAAAATAATTGCCTACAGGTAGGTTATAGGTGTAGCAGGTAGTTATTCTGAAGATTTGTACTTACATACTAACAGCCCCTCTCAATAACTCCAGTCTCCGATCTTTACTTTGGTTGTCTGGATGAGATCACATTTTGTGATAAGACCGCCCATTGTATACTTTTAAGGTTTAAATTGTTTTTATTTTTATTTTGTAATACTTTGGTGTACAATAAAGAGTTTATCTATCTATCTAACATACATCCGGATAGTGATTGTTATTTATGCAGATGAAGAATAATAAAAACCTTATTATTCGTCATCTGCATAAATAAAAATCACTATGTAGTCACTATCTACTACTAATGTATGTTTTGGAGCTTGTTGCCCAATCACGTTAAAACGGATAAAGAGATTTTATTAAATTTTGAATGAATTAACAGTTATGTTGTAAAAAAATCAAAATCGTGGGTAGCACTGTGGGACGCAGCTTGTCATTGATAGATAAAACCAGGTAAAAAATATCACCGTTCTACTTTCGCTGGAACGTAAAAACGGCTGATTAAAAACATCAAATCCACCTGGGATCCGTGCTTTGTTTTGCTTGTTCATTGCGATATAAAGAGCCGCCGCACCGTAGCCTACATATACTGAGCATGTGAATAGCAACGTGTTCCCCGTACCGTGGAGACCATTCAAGTGGAAAACCAATCAATTAACCAAGGCCGGACCACGGTCCAACTTGAAACTTTTAAAGCGATACGCTTTAGCTGAATTTATTTTATGTTTTCTGAATGTGGTTTTGATTGAGAATCCAATCGTTTAATAGACTTAGGCCCTGGGACACGAGTATGATGTGAAACCACCTAAGTAGGCAGGGGAGCTTAGTGATTCGTAATACACTGAAGGTGGGCCCCTAAACCTTGGTAGTTAAGGGTATTGAATATGAGTAAATCACATGGAAACTGCTGGATGCGAATAGCGCAAGACCGGCAATTGTGGAGATCTTTGGGAGAGGTCTTTGTCCAGCAGTGGACGTCTTTCGACTGATATGATGATGATGATGATGAAATCACATTTTTATATTGTGTACCAACACCAGCCACATTAATAAAAAAAGTAAAAAATTCAAAAGATATGTAATTGATTTGCAGGAATTTTAATCAGTTTAGAGAAACATACAACATCAACATCCGCTACATTTAGCTATAAAACCCCCTACAAAATATTGTAGTTAAACTCATTAGTTCTGGTCCATGCAACGCAAATAGGGCTTTTGCGTTTGTGAGCTTATTTTGAGTTTTGCTTTTTTATTTATAAGGAAAATATTAGGTCTTTACCTATGAAATTGCCGTTCTGCAGTACTGGCCATTTCAAATCAAAATAATTTTTGTTTGGCTAAGAATTCTAATTTCAAATTAATTTTATTTTAAAAACATGGATTCTTTTTTCCAAAAGTAGTCATTTCTTTATTGATTAGTGTTACATTTTCATCGCATTTCAATCTTTTTCGTCATCATGGATACGTTAAAAATTCGAGTAATTATGGAATATGAGTACCGTCGTGGCAGCAACGCGGCACAAGCGGCACGCAACATCAACGACGTTTACGGAGCTAACACTACAAACCAACGCACCACCTGTTATTGGTTTGCTCGCTTCCGTTCTGGAAATTTCGACCTGAAAAATGAACCTCGCGGTCGTCCGAAGACTTTGGTCGACAATGACGAATTAAAGGCGGTTGTGGAAGCTGATGATACACAATCTACGGCTGAATTAGCAGCAGCTTTCGACGTTAGCGTCAAAACAATATTGGTCCATTTGCGTCAAATTGGCAAGGTAAAAAAGCTTGACAAATGGGTGCCCCACGAACTCAATGATCGCCAGCGCGAAGTACGCGTCGAGACGTGCCTTGCACTGCTCAACAGACACACAAATGAAGGAATTTTGAACCGCATTGTTACCTGCGATGAAAAATGGATTCTGTTTGATAACCGCAAGCGCTCAGCAAGTTGGTTGGATCCTGGTTCAGCACCTAAACAATGCCCTAAACGAAAACTTACCCCTAGAAAAGTGATGGTCACTGTTTGGTGGTCTAGCGCCGGTGTGATTCATCACAGCTTCTTACCAAACGGGGTGAGCATTACTGCAGATGTGTACTGTGAAGAACTGAGCACAATGATGGAGAAGCTGGCGCATCTCCAACCAGCATTGGTCAATCGCTCGTCTCCGCTGCTCCTGCACGACAACGCGCGACCTCATACTGCACAGCAGACGGTCTCCAAGTTGCAAGAACTGGGGTTGGAAGCTCTCCGTCATCCGCCCTACTCACCAGACCTTGCGCCTACAGACTACTACTTTTTCTAGAATTTGGATAACTTCTTGGCGGGAAAAAAATTCAATACCCGAGAGGCAGTACAAAATGCCTTTGAAGAATTTGTTGCCTCCCGTCCAGCTGATTTCTTTAAGAAGGGCATCAATAAACTGCCACTGCGATGGCAAAGATGCATTGATTGCATGGGTGATTACTTCGATTAATACAAATAAAAAATTCGTTTAAATTTTTTCATACAAAACGGCAATTTCATAGGTAAAGACCTATTATTTGTTTTAAGAGGTCAGGCCCCGGTGATATACAACCAGTTTCTTAATATCTACGAACTTTTTTATCTCTTTTTAATGGACTCGTTAAAAAGAGATAAAAAAGTTAAGCTCCAATTTTAATTTTCGTGATAAAGTCGTCATCAATATCATATCAGCCGAAACACGTCCACTGCTAAACATAGGACTTGATAAATTATTTAAGTGTACAGCTCAAATAAATTTTATCATTTCTAGTATCATTTGCAATCGGTTATTTGTTTTTTCTAACAGTTTGTATATTTCATAATTATCTTGGAATGCCGTCACCACAGCAAGACTCTGGAAATCAAAACGGATTAAAGACGCAAGTCTCAGGCAAATAGTAAAATGTTTTTTTTAAAGTCATAGTTACCTAAACACCAAAGAAACATCAGCGGTTTTTTATGTAAATATCTTCAAAGTAGACAATTGTGTTACAGTTTTAGAAGATACAAAGAAACTTTCCACGACCTTATATTATCTACGGTAACTTACGAAGATCTTGTTCTCATAAAAACTAAAGCTTACCTCAATAACCAACAAAAAACAATAAAATTTTCTCAAAGGGAACGAACCACTAAAGAGCAAATTATGCGAGCTCATTTTTCAGGTGAATGATTTCTGAATTGGTCTGGGAGCACGACAGAGCCTCGCCAAGTATTTGAGTTGGCCGTAAACATTTCAGCTGGTTGGCATAGTTTTTATAATGTGATATTGCAATTAGCTCATCTTATTGTAATATTATTTATAAAAAAATATGCCAATGTTTTTGGTAATTGGTAAAGGCTATTAAAGAACTAGAAGAAGAAGAGCGATTATTAAAGAACATTTCTAGGGGCAGCGATGCTTAGACAAAAATAAACATTAATAACAAAAAAAATAAATTATAACGATCGTCTTTAATGTAGGTATTCCAATTGGCAAATGGGTTAGAACAACTTTTAAAATTGTGAGCTCTATACACTTATAGTAGTGTACCAAGAGAACTACCGATAAACTTGGCTACATTTTGAATACGAAAATATTTCAATACGATGCCTCCTCTTTGAGCAATTTATTTAGATGATGAAAAATTCATCATAAATTAATAAGGACGCTTTGCGAGTGCAATTTGTGCTCCATCAGGCGGGAACACCTGTAATTAATCCCTTTAAAGGAAAATGGGAAACAATTTTGTAAAACAATTAATAGACGAGCAGTCAATTTGATTTTTGGTTTGACTGGAGGCACTTTGATGTTTTGTCTACTTGGCAAGACATAAACGGATTTATTTAGTTGTAGCTAACTATAAATTCATGTAGAACAAAATGTAATTTGTTAAATACTTGCTTAAAAATATCAGTTTACAATTTTAATTTTAACATTTTTTTACGAACGAGATTAACAATTTCAAATTCTAATACCAAAAGTAGTGGTACTGAGTTTCAGTAATAAAACTTTTGGCTGATTTCGGGTAAGGCCTATGTCTAGCAGTGGACGATATAATACTGAAGACGTGAGAATACCCTGACAGGTCACGAAAGTTTAATAATGTTGATACCCGGACAAGCTTCATCTAGCTTCATTGGCAAAGCATTGGGGAACTTAAAGCAGCATTTGGTTCAAATATTATTTTGTATTTGTAAAGATGAAAAATAATATTTTAGTTAATAGACATGATTCGCTTTATTTTTTACCTTTACCTTTCCAATATTTTGTAATGAGTGGCCGAAAACTTTGAAGTATAATATATATATTTGATATATAAGTTAATATTTATTTCAATATTGTTTTAGTTAATAGACATGATACGCTTTATTTTTTACCTTTACCTTTCCAAAATGTTGAAATGAGAGGCCAAAAACTTTGAAGATATAAGAACAAGTTAAAACGTAACATATCGTTGAAACAGTTCAGAACTTGTGAAAGTTATTTTGAGGATGAATTTTTTCTCAGCATATACGTTTTTGTACTCCATTTATATAAGTACTAATTTTGAAGCCTTTACAATGCAGTAGGTATATTTCTAATAAATTGGACACTATATCCCCTCTGCCCGGGAAAGGGTTATCAGAGCTTAGATGTTGTGATGCAGATGAAGCATCTAAATAGTGTCTTATATATGAATATCTTATATCGTTTATATTAAATATATCTAGTAGATCTGGTATTTTTCGGATCTGCTATTATTAAATTGAAAGTTTATATATTACAGACACTTCTTTTTGTATGGATTTTGGACTTTCTTAGTTTACCTCTTAATAAATTACTGTCTATGACATTTCAATCCCAAGTTCACGACGAATGGAATGCAATTTACGATTTAAGTTAATTTATATCCAGGAGCTCAAGTATTTAATTTTATGCCTCTTACTTTTGAAATGAGTGCCTTTCAACAAAAGCGGTTATTCCCTATTTAACACAGTTAAAGGCAGATCTTTCAAAAATAAGAAATAAATGTTTGCTTATAGCCAGAATTTAGTTTTCTATTTTATTTTATAAAATGTATTCCATAACTTCTTTTTTAACGGACATGCCATTTTCTAACCTCAATAACATCACATCACAGTATGTAATCGAGGCGCTTATATCTAAATGCTCTCACCGGTTCGTAAGCGATCGGCGAGGTTAAGCGACTAGGCTCACGGTCAGTCCATAGATGGGTGGCCGCCAAAGTGGTTTAATTTCTCCGTCTCTCTCGTCTCCGTGCTTCGGAGGGAACGTTAAGCTATCGGTCCCGGTTGTAGTCATTAGACAACAGTCGTTAAGCCATGTTAGCGGCCTACTGGGCGGCTTGAGCAACTTTGACACTAGGGTTACCACTACCCATACGATAAGCAAGCAACAGTATGTAATTTCCAGTCTCCAAAACATGTGTAAACAAAAACTGAATATTTTACTTACTTTTAAACAGCTTTTTACTAACGAAATGATGAACTTCAAAACAAACGTCCAACCCATATTTCATACCTTTATGCGTAAAATTTACAAAGTTTACAAAGTTACACGTTACGGGATTACCAAGAAATGTCATGTTAAAGAATAAAAATGCCGTTAATTCAATGTGGCAACAATTTTAGTACTCTCTGTAAATAGCCCTTTGTAAAGGTGGGTGTCTCAAAGGTGGCAAAATGTTTATCTCTTACTCTGAGGCTAATTAATTACAAAAATAGGGTACCTTCCTTACAAAAATTAACATGGACGTAACGAAGACCTACATAATTCTTACCATTCCATGGATTCACCGTGCGGATACCGGGTCCATCGTGGGTAGAGGAGGGAACACTCGACTCAGATGTAAGTTGAAGGGAGGCCCCCTGTGATGCATCAACGCTCACCTTCTCTGTCTCTCAGTGTTCCTCCTCTTCCTAACCATATTTAGTATGATCCTAACAATGCCGCTTCTAGTTCTTGATAATCCTAGGTCTTTTAATAGGTTGTAGAGGTGCTTTAGCTGGGAAACCCCTCGCACCCACCTCCACAGCATATAATTTAACCACAAAGCCTACATATATACATAGAACTGTATATATCATATAAGCCAATAGACGTCCACTGCTGGACAAAGGCCTCCCCCAAGCATCTCCACAATAGCCAGTCCTGCGCTGCCCGCGTGAAATATACATACATACATACAGACAGAGACAACGGATTTCCATTTGTCACGATCTTTGCACACGTCTTTTGCAGTAAAAATATACTGTAAAAATATTACATTTTAAAGTTTAAAAATACCAGACTGTGCAACCACGCTTGTGTACGTGAAGAGTTCGCCTTTTTATTGTGCTTCAAATAGATATACCCTATGTACTTAAAAAGGCATTGAATATTATTGTCACGTAGTTGAAAATTATTGGGAAATAAATTGTAAGAAAAGATTTATTGGGACAAAGAATTAGTGAATAGCCAGCCAATCCACACAATAATGGAGTTTAAACCTTTCACGGCGTGATTTCAGTTATTTGTAGAAAATAAAATGCTTGCATTACTGAAAACACTGCGACTATACAAAATAATCCGCTACACAGTTTTATTTTTTTATTAGGGAGAAATTATTTTCGATTTTCGTTTCTCTATAATATCATGACTCCATCCTATCCCGTGGGGGGTCTAAAAGTTGACCTGAGGGAATATCTAAAAGAGGACTGGCAGCAACTTCTTTCTGAGTACTATGACCATCAAACTGCGATCGCCAACCCGTCTGCCAAGCGTGTCGATTATGGCATATCCCGCAAGATGATTATTGGGAAAGCTTTGGTCCAGCAGTGGACATATTACAGCTGTTATGATGATATCAAATTTCTATTTATCATAAAAAAGTGTTTAGTGTGATTTTAACAATACCGACCAGTTAAATGTAACTAATGTTAGTATCAGGTCAAGGTTTTATAGAACGTGCGAAGGCGCGGATTTGCGGTACGTTGTATCAGACAGTTCAGACAGTACAGTAAAAGTTTTTGAGGCTAAAATATTTGTAGTTCAAAGAGAAGAAAATATTTCAAACATGGAATGTCGTGAGATATATCTACCTCGGTCTCTAAATAGTTAATTAGTTGAGTGGTTGGTTTCAGATTTCAGACTTAAACCCCCGACCTAGAGGTTAAGACTGGACTGGACCTAGAATTAACAAAAGTGTCAGCACTCTTCAAGAATGCGCATCGGTCATTTAGTGTGATAAATTTTCTAAAATATTCAGAACAAATTTCCATCCATATATATTCCATATACAACATAACAAAAACCTTTTCTCCCATATTTAGTGGTAATTACAACAAAATATTAAAATGGAGACTTCTCCTGAATATTTTTGAATATTAATTTCAGTAGATAACCGAAGCACTTCTTTGGAAAGTGCATTATTAAATAAGCACAGCTATTATTAAATAAGTATAACCTCCTCCTCCTGTACGCTTTTTTTACTAACGAACTCCGATATAACTCCACCTCCACTCATTAGGGAAGTTATGGACTTATGGAGGCATCGCTTGGACACTTCACCAAGAAAATAAAATGCCAGTACACAATAATATTTTTAACAAGGGACATGAGAGCAGAAATTAATCAATATTCAAAACTCCTGAGCGTATTTCCTCTGCTCGCCAATTAAGGTATGTTCCTTTGAACTGTTTCTATTTCATTAGCAATTAATTCATTTACGGGTGGATTGGCAAAATGTGACCTCTAACAGGCTCTGTTTATTTCTTTAGTAAAACAATACCTACTTACAATAAATTAAACTGGATGATTCCTGTTTTTCAAGATAAACCTGTATTAAATTACTTTCACTTCCCGTCATTAATCATTTTCGATACTTTGTTGAGAAGGCAGGAAGCTGAACATTTGGGGCGGAAATATAATATTTTACCAGTTTGTGTTATTGAGGGTTCAGGTTAAATTACAAGGTCAGTTGAAAGGAACTTTACAGACCTTACCTATTGAAAGTAAGTTGTCCTGTACGTACAAACCTGATTCGTACTATGTTTAAATGACAAATTTCCCCAATTGAAAGTGAACATAAGGTTCACTTTCAATTGGGGAAATTTGACAGATTGGGGTAGCTTGAAGTGCTGGCGTCTGCTGCTATATTGCACTAATATTATTATGGTATGCCATTTGTGATAAAGTTGAAAATCTATAAAAGAAATTTGACAGATTGGGGTAGCTGGATGTGCAGGCGTCTGTACCTAAATTACTTTTTGAAACTAAGATCATGAGGGTAAATCTTTTCTTACACTACTGATATGATCGCAATCAAACTTTTTACTTCTCTTATTAACAGACAATTCGGTGTATGATGCCTGGCTAAGGATGTTTCAAAAATATTGTTCGTTACTTCTCTCTAAATAATAAGTAGTTTTCAGTATTCCATTAGCCTGTAGGTGGTAGTAAGACTTGTATCAAATGGGATTCAATGTGCGCGGGATCGTGTATGTAATTCAGATTAAACTAGCGCTCAGAAAGCTTTTTAACCACATAACAAGTAAACGCACTCTTGGCTTTCTGTGCGTGTCAGGGTATAGGATGGAGCAGCCCAAACTGAGAAAGTACTTCCTTCAATATGTTGTTACTTCTTTGCATCTGAATCTTATATCAATATTCATTTATTACATGTAGTAATAAATGTATATTGAGGTAGGCTTGATAAACTTGTTTACTACTTCTTTTTATGTCATCGGGCGACAAACGAGCAAGCGGGTCACCTGATGGTAAGTGATCACCGCCGCCAGTGTACACTCGCAACACCAAGGAGTCACGGGTCCGTTGGTGGCCTTTAAAAGAGTCAGCAAACAAGTGTCGCTGACCCTTCCCCCCCCCCCTCGACGAACTCTGGTGATCTTACTCATACGCAGAAACACAACATTAAGTTTTTAATGTTATTATTAAGGAATATCTTCTGTAAGGTGGAGGTACTTCCCCAGTCGGGCTGCTCTTTGAGCGAATGAACGCTGTGCCCTACCTCTCTTAAAAGTACTTATTCTTTATCGATTAGTGAATGAAATCAAGGAACGTGTACGTTTGGTATGAAAACAAATAGCCTCTAAACCCAGAGGCGTAGGATTTCTTCAGGGAAAATTGGAGAATAAAAAAAAATACTTAAAATTGTCTTAATAATGAACCAAAAATTAAAAATATAAGAAAAATTGCTTTCCGAACTGAAATTTAATTAATTATGAAACTTGATAGTATTTCAAAGTAAAATTAATTAAATACGAGTTCTATTCTTAACAAAATTTGGGCCAGCACCTTGTTAGATATGCAACGATTATATTATTAAAACTCCATCAGAGTTTGATCAAGTTCTTAACTACGTTTGATGAAAATATTATTGGTAACTTTATTAAATTAACTATTTGCTATATTATTCAACAGCTAATTTCGTAATGGTTTCAGGTATTTCAACAATAAACATGATATCAAAAAAAATATGTTCATACGCCGAAATTTCCTGGATTTAAAGATTAGACATGGTCATAAACAATGCTGCTATATAACTAATTATAGAAATCAGTAATGTGTGTCTGTGCTAGTTAAAACTGTTACAGACAAAAGCGCAACGCAGTAAAAAGTAAATTAAAACAATATTTGTGATACTAGAACTAGGCAACTATGCCAAAAATCTAATTTATTAATTAAATTAATATTAAAAATACTCTGCAAGGTTCTATATTCTGTTTTATATTTTAATTTGTATTTTTATCTTGTATTTACAGACGCCAGCACATCAAGCTACACCAATATGTCAAATTTCCCCAACTGAAAGTGAACCTTTTGCTTACACGATAAAGTTTAAAATCTATAAAAGAAATTTGACAGATTGGGGTAGCTGGACGTGCTGGCGTATGTACCTGTACATTTAAGCCTTGTATGTAATATTCTTGTCAAATATTTGGTTCCTGCAAGACAACCCTGCATGCTTAGTGCAGTAACCGTTGCTGACATGTAATTATTTATTTTTTTAATTACGATATAATCCGCTGCATTAATTGAACTACTTGGTGATTATGCTTCAAGAAACGAATTAACTTCTTAACAGATATGTTTGTTTGTATTGTTAATTTGTTTACTCTGGCATACTTTTTTATTCAATCAACAATCAATATTTACAAATAACTTGAGTTAAAACATCAGTCAAATTCTATTCGTGGAATGATAATGTTAGGTCCTACCGCCGGAGTTATTACATTTTTATGTTAGTGATATAAATAAACTTCATTAAATAATGCAGATACTTTAGATATGTAAGGGCTTAAAATAACTATTTGTGTGACCAATAAATTGTTGTGTTGAGTCAGGGAGTCCCTACGATGCAAGGATTTAATTACCCAGTGCTGGCATCGTCTTTAAAAAGACTACAAAAATGAAAAAGAAAAGAAAGAAAGGATTTTTTAAATTACCTAATATAAAAATGTCTGATGTGTTCAATTTACTGTACGCACTATGATCCGCCTTACAATCATCATAACATCCAAAATACGTTCACAGTCAAAGACCTCCAATAGAATTCTGACATGTGTAGGGGGATATGCTACGCTTGAAAGATGAGGTGGCAATCGTAGTTTGCGGCTCATAGTAGATCGAGAGACATTGCTGCCCCGTTCTCTGGTAGATATTCCCTCGGGATGAGTTCTTCGCATTTTTTTTCTTTTGTCAATCTTCTGGTCAAAGCATCTCAGCACTGTGACTACATCCTCTTTCACTCCACAGCGCTCTTTTAGGTCAGAATTTCGTATTCTGTCTCTCAAAGTCACAGCACACATACATCTCAGAGCTCTAATTTCCACTGCCTTTATGCTACTTTCATCTTCATTCTTGTTTAAAATTAATAAGTATTTATTTGTTTTCTTTAGTATGTGCCGACGCGGTGTTGTGTCTGATACGCGACTTCTCTGTATGCCACGACGACTTCACGCTAAAAACAACAGATGGAGTGCTGCAGGTCCATACATTCACCTGGCTGGCCTTCCTGCAATATGTTCACGGTTAGTTCAGAAGTAAATTTAATTACTTATCTATATACCCCTGTGTAATATCACCAGAATCTATGAATCTTTTTAATTTTCATAAAAAAGTTTATATACAGACTGTAACCTCATTTATTCTATTTTCAAAATTCAAAAAAGGAAGTAAAATATAACAAAAAGCTGCGGCAGAATTCTTAGTAATTCGTAATATTCATATGATGAAAACGGAATAGATTGTTTTTCTTTTTTTTTGTGCCGTGTTACGTCGTTATTTAAGTCTAAATGAATTGTTACGGGCCGTGGGCATGTTAGAAAATGGTTCTTTTCAACACGTCGTTACTGAGGCCTAACACACCAGTCAAAACGTTATATCAAGGTTGTGGTCAAGTTATCGCAGGACACACGGCTACATATCAAGCTATATTTCCTTTAAAAGCTGACCTCTCATTGTATGGATATCCTATACAACTCGAGATCAGCTTATACTGGAAATGTATAGCTTGATATGTAGCCGTGTGTACTGTCACTGAGCTGCACACGGGTGGAAAATTGTTTAATAATCTTTATTCGTAAGTTTATATTATTCTACTATTTGGGGCGGAGACAAATCTAACAAATCCACGATCATAAAACTCAGGTCAGCCGTTGTAGATTTCTAAGTGATGAAACCCGACTTTATTATTTATATTTACAGAATTATATAATCTAAAGTGTTATATTTGTTCGAGTTACGAGGAAAAGTATTATTTAGTTAGGAATTTTGTTATTATTTAGTTTCTATCTCTCTCTGATTTTAACAATGTTACTTATATTTCTTGGCAGTCACAACGAGTTTAATGCATCCTAATAAGGCCCCTCGCGCCATCCTGATACACAAACAGTTTGTGCTCAGCACGGCCACGGATACAACGCAACTGCCCAGAAATTACAAACTGTAAGAACGTACCACATTTTTATTAAGTCTGTGTCTGTCCTTGCCACTTCTACCTAGCTAACACAGCGAAGACATCACATGTTTGACCAATCCCTATGCTTGAAGTCGTGAAAATGTCGGTATGTCGTCAAAAATTTTCAATAAAATACCGCTACCCATCCGAAATCAGGAATGCATTGACTCATTTAAAAAATGTTTGTTTGAGTTGTTAGTGCAAAGATGTTACTACTCAATCACAGACTTTATAGATGATAAGCAAAGTTATAAAGGTTCCACTTATCAGTTTCCTTGACATGAAATGTATTAACATGTACCTAATGTATAATTAAAATTAATATAAAGATTTTATGTCGACCACTTCAGTTTTGTACGTCGATTATACTCGGCAAAACATAGCGGAATTATATTTTATATTAACACCAATGTAATGTATACCTATGTTTATCAAAACAAATAAATGATTACTGATTACTGTGCTTTTCTATGAGTTCATTGACCGAAGGCTGTAAAAAGCTGGAAAGGCTGGAAAGAAGAGTCTTCATCGCCATGCTACAAAAACGGGACAATATGTCTACGAAGAACAAATAACCGTACTTCTTAAAATTTTTGTGTAGGAAGATATTATTGATTTATGTGTATATATTTTGTGTTTTTTTGTGTATAAACATAACACATTGTTCAGTATCGAAGGCAAATTAAGCTTCATAAGTTTCAAGCGTATTGAAACGTTGGGTACTACGAATTATCGCCTGATAGTTTATTGGCAAGGGGAGAGAGTTGTTCAAGAAACCAACAGACCTGATTTTCTTTAATTTGTCCAGTTCCAGTGGGTAGATTCCGCTCATTAAATTTAAAAGTACAGTATAAATAGAGGAGCACTATTTATGTTACGCCTTAAGACTGTGGTAAAATGCTGACCATCACATTGTTAATTTCAGTGGCGATGTAATATTTGGTGACTACGAACGCACAGAAGACGAATGTGGTCTGACGATGAAGGAAATTTCATATGGCGTCAAATGCCCCCGGGCATATTTGGAAATGCCACATATCGACATCATTATCCACCCGGAGTTTCTCAGGTGAACCAACTCAGGGCTACGCATGCATCAAAATTGCTGAAAAGTTTATACGATCGACCCAGGATTTGACTTTACAAAAAGTTTGTTTGTCCTTCTTCTAACATTTTTAAAATTATTTATTATGTTTAAAATACTTGAAATCCCATCACAATTAAGTTAAGATTTATAGTAACCACCCAGAACTCGACTTTGCGGAAAGACAAGTAGTCCTAAGTACCTCCTTCTATATTTTATCTAGACATTTAATAATAATAATATTTTTAATACAAAATATCAAATCGTAATCATATGTATATCAAAGTTTCAAAATTCTTCTTTAAACAAAGACTTTTTCCTCCTTCAACTGGTTTTTCTACAGAACGACACGGAAAGAAGTTTTTACCGCTATCCCATTTTTTTCTAGTCATATCTTTGTCACTTTAATTTAAAAACATTATACCCAATAATCACAATTCAATAAAAATTTAAGATAATTATCAATATAAAGAAGTGTTTTATTGATAACCTCAAAGATATTTAAATTTGGAAGCGGGCAAAAATATCAACCCGTATTACACTTCTATAATGCAGATCAGCCAGCATGGGAATTTTAAATTTTGTAAATGACTTCTCTCCCCGTTGTCATCCTTTGTATGTCAGACAATGTATGAAACAGGTTATTTAAAAAATCCTATAATCCTACACTGCAATAGTACTAATATATTTCATGACTTAAATCTTTTATACTACTAAGGATACAAACTAATACAGTTTGTATTAGTTTGTATCCATAAAAGATAGTAATCACACAATCCCTTTTGCGTAGGTTTGGTGTCGCCAACAGCCTGGCTATTGTGAAATTGCTACGTCCTATGAAATCCGGTTAGTAAGTATCCTATCACACTTTTGGCAAAACAACTCAAGAAATGCTTACCGATTTGTTACTAATGGAGAAGCGAAATTTAATGTACGTGAGGAGTGATGACATAAGATATCGATCAAGAGTAGGTAACGATTTCTTCGATTACCATACAATTAATGTAATTTTCTGTTCGATAAACAGATTCGCTTGCTCTTTAATTAGGCCTTCAGAAATATGGCTTCGGTGACATGAAACGAACCGTTTAAACCGGCTGCCATGAAAACTGATGGTATATAGTAAATAAAGTAAATGTTTATTACCAACCAAATATTCACGATCTAATGAAGAGGCAGAAAGAACATTCTTCGACTAGGCGAGGGCCTGTATCCCAGAAGACACTGCCTTTATTAGAACTAGGGTATAACAATTGTTTAGTATACATAATTATATTTAATTTAAAGACACTTTTAAAGTAAATCATATCAAATCAATATATTGACATTTAAAAGACAATAAAATTACCTCAAAGTAAGTGATAGTTACTGAGATAGAGTGTGTGTGTGTGTGGCTTTTGAATTGATTTTATTTGGTTATATTTAATGTTCGTTAGGAACTATAAAATATTTTTTATATTATTTTTAGAAATGTATTTTATGCTTTTAGTGTACATGATGCCTATTTGTCTTCCCACATTGCGAGAACGACAAAGACAAAGTAGATTCAGAAAAGTGTTTCTTATTGATTATTTGAGCGGTAAGTATTCATTTAATTGTTTGCTTATTCTAACCATCTACTTATTCTATTTCTCCTCTGACTTATTTCTCCTCCTATTAATTTATTTATTTCTCTCTTTTATTATTTATTATTTGCGGATAACCGATTTATCCCCAAAATTCAATGAAATTTAGCACTACCTAGTTTATACAATTGTAATGTATGGACAGTTTTACATGCTGTGTTCCCTTAAAGGCTTTCGTTTTCATAATTACGTTTGTTTATTTGTGTATATAAGTACAGTTTAATAAATCTAAGAACAGTAGCATTATTTTTACTTACCCGGATAATATCACTTAGCATTTCCGATAACGTTTTATAATTGGATCTAACATAGTAAAAATTAACGATAGTAGTCTCGTCTCTATTTTCAGCTTACTCAGTATACTTTCAAAGATGTAGGTACTAAATGTCATTCTATTTCATTTAGTGTAATACTTGTATTTGTATTACAGCGGTACCAAACGACTTTCAAATAGAAAGGATGGCGAGAAAAACGTTTACACTATACCTTCACAGCGATTGCTTGAGGAAAATCGAAGGGGTATCTACACATTATACATAATGCTTTAGTAAAGGTGTACTTAGTTGAATGTAGCTCGGAGTAAGGGCGAAAATCCCCGGGCCTCACTGGACAGGAATGTTGCACGTCCGACGCCTGGTTTTACGCAATCGTTTAGTAATGTCCTCCTAGCCGAATTTCGGCCACGGCGCGGCGGCGGCCAGTCTCAATAGAGATAAGCTATCTGCGCGGGACATATTATAGTGCTCAAGTGTGTGCGCAAACACATGAGCTCTTTCTATTCCATCACTCTCATGATCCAATGGGACGCCTAGCGACACGACCGGAAAGAGGTCATGTACAGGACCGACGGCTTTACGTGCTCTCCGAGGCACTGGGGTATAATACCGCCAACTCCCAGACTTCGGGCTGATGCTGAGAAATTTTTCGTTTTACAGAAAAGTCCCATAATCACTTTTGGCCCGACCCGGGATTTGAACCCATGACCTTGTTTTCTGCGAGTGAACACGCTACCGCTAGACCAACGAGGCAGTCGTTTAGTATTGCCGTTCCAAAGGATTATAAGAGTGAGATATAGAGAATGCATAAAGTCTGTGCTTATCCTTTTACAATATGATTGCGATGATGAAAGTGGCCATCGAAGCCGCGTTGAGCATGGAACAACACATATCAAGACTTTTTTATTTATTTATCTATAAACGATACACCATCGAAATTTCACAATGCAACTTAACAATTTATTCATTATTAAATACTACATAGTTCTGAGTGATGTGCCTTTACAGGTGCATACAGCACTTACAATCTTCTAACAAAATAAAACCTTATAACACTATATTACGTAAAATTTGGACTTAAAGATAGAAACTACCACTAATATAACAAGGTTAACATTAAGGACACTAAATATAAATTTCTTAAAACTAGAGACGTGAGATCAGTGATCCTATATCAACAATCGTTAAATTAAATTAAAGATTCAGAGAAACAAGATTTATTATTCGAAGTGTGATCCGGTGGTAGCATTAAAGCGCGACCGTCGTGATAAACACAAGGTCCGCCATAATAATAACATTTAATTCGTACCTTAATATAGACAGAACCATTCAGACAATATGTAGTAAAAATATAGCTAAAATTTTAAACTTAGATAATTAAACCTACACATGATCCTTGACAATAACTTAATTTAAGTTAGCTAAATATCGTTACTGTTATAAAATAAATCTTATTGTAAATTATTTCCTACAATCCGTGTACCTAAATATCTATATGTACCAAGAAATAATTATAAATTAATTATATATTACTACGAACATGTTCTAACTATTTACAAGCGCTTTTTTAAAGTCTACGTGAATAAAAACCTTTTTTATTTATTTTTTATTAAAATGGATATTAGTATAAAGGCTCATAACACGACAAAATTCTAATTAAAAATATATAGTTATATAATTGGTGCTTACACACATATAAAGTGTTCAAATGGAGCTCGGGGAGGTGAAAAGGCCGGCAGGGTAAATTGCAAAACTAATATTAGGTGTGCGGTTATCAAATGGTAAACAGGAAACCGAGGGAGCAGCCAGGCAACTACTTTGTAGTGATTACTGGGCCACACACACCTGCAGTCAAATATTTGCTTCTTTCTTCATGTGCCGCTACAATTAGCATCCACAATCATTTAGTAGACTATTCACGCTTTTTTAAGTGAAAAGTGCATGTGTAAAGTCTTTACTAATATCTAGGTTTCATGAAATTGAATAAACGTCTGATAAAAATCTATATCAAATAGATGAACAGACTAGAGATGCACAAGAGAAAAATTGCTTCGATATGCCTTGAAACAGCACTGTACAAGTAGTAAGTAGGTTACATATGTTTTAATCACTCGTCGAATGACAAGTGTTAAGATAATACAACACTTTTATACAACATTGTTTACAGGCATTAACGCGACTAACCTTTATTTGTAAATTTCTCGACGTTTCGACCGATTGATCGTGGTCACTGGGTCAAAAGGTAGAGAAAATAACAATAAAGGTTATTTGCGTTAATACCTGAAAACAATGTTATATAATTATGATACGCGAAAGTTTAAAAGAGTATATAACACAACACACCAGCTACTTGACATCCAACAACTATCACTGTAATTAACGTAACACACGAAATGTAGCAGTGTTCCATGATGGTTTTATTGTTATTCCAAGGAGCATCTAAACTATGTGTTATCCTTTTCTTTGCACTTCAAACTTAACACTATAAAACTATCAACAGATTATAGCGTGGTTGGTACATGCTTGCCTTTCACGCCACAGGTCGTGGGTTCGATCCCATACAGGACAGATATTTGTGTGCATGAACATGTCTTTGTCCTGAGTCTGGATTTAATTATCTATATAAGTAGATATCTATTTACAAAATAAAAGTAGTATATGTATCAGTTATATGGTTTCCATAGTTTAAGCTCTGCTTAGTTTGGCATCAGGTAGGCGTGTGTGAATAACGTCCCAGGATATTATTATTATTATGATCTCATCGCGCTCGCACTTGCAACTTAACAAAATGTGAACGAGATACAGTTTCTAACTTCAACGTCTATAGTTGCAGGCGTATAAAAATAAGATACTACCTCACGTGCTGTGTACTCCTGGTTGCGGTGTGCGGAGTGCCTCGCCCATTATCACACAATCACGCGAAGGACGATTCGAGCTGATGGGAATATCTATTGGTGGAGGACTGTGCTCGAACGTAGCAATGCGATCACACTTGAACTACGACCCACCACTTTACATTGATGTGTATCCTTATATTCAGTGGATCGTCAACGTGGTTACTGCGCACCAAATTCCCCAAGTCTACCCCCTTAACTTCAGAGTATCTGCAGATGGCTTGGGTGAGTTCAAAGTAGTGTCGATGTTTTGTTAATCGTAGCCAAAAATATTTATGAAAACAATATTTTGGCATTTTTCCCGTCGCAATTATTAATTTAGCCATACCAGTCATCTAAACATTTAAAATAAAACGAGTCAAGTGTGAGTCGGACTGGTGCACCGAGGTTCCGGTATCTTCCATTCCAAATTTAACATTAGTAGTATTTGACCAAACTAACCTTAATATAAAAACAAGCCAAATGTGAGCCAGACTTGCGCACCGTGAATTCCGCTTTCATTACAAATAATTACATTATAGGTGCCGAGATGAATCCTTGTAACAGACGGATGGACTCGAAAAATAAGACTACGTGATAAGAATTAAGAATCTTACAGAAAAATTTAACAGAAAGCATTAATTTAATTGGTATTTTTCTTGACTGATTTTATTTTGTACTATAGTGATTTTAAGGAGGTAAAAAGGAGTTATCTCTCTCTATAAGAAGGCTGACTAGAGAAGTACCTTACAGAATAGTCTCCAGGTTAATGTTATGGTTCTGGGTGTAAAATTTGCCAGTGCCCATCAAAGGGAAAGAAGTAGGGTAGGGTAAGCAAAGCATGAGTGATTTCATAAGCGTCATAGGCAATTGTAACCACTCACCATCAGGTAAGACTCAAGCTTGTTTGTTGGATTAGCTATACATAAAAAAATTGAATAGTTGTATTGTTCAATTTATATTAATAATTTATTTTCAACACAATGTTATTTGCTCATTCTAATATCGAAAATTATTGCTATGTGCTGACGACGATAAATAGCCCTACCCATTCCATCCCCTGGGGAAGTCACCGTGGCAATATTTGTCAGAAAACGGGTAGCATAATGGTACTAACCCAGATACAGGTAGCGATTATGGCATATCCCTCCAAAGTTCTTATGGATGGGGGCCTTCCCTAAGGTGGCATATTTTTTGTCCAGCTGTCAAGGTCTTTTAGCGGGTGTAAATGAAATTCTATGCTATTTACAGCTTTGGGCTCTAATAAGAGATACTTTAGATCCCGGAAGCAGGAGAAGTCAACGTGGCAAGGTCGTGTTTTTACGATCGGGAATTTATGCTTTGAGCCCGCAGCCGTGATGAAAGCTTCCTCCTACTTTTTCTACAGAGAGAACTTTGAAGTAAATGCTAATACTACTTTGAATATGAAACTGGAAATAAAGGTAATACCTATTTTATAATAATGGTGTGTTGAAAACATATTCAGGGAAGCTCTGCTTTTGAAAACTAAATAAAGTAAACCTAAACTTTAAGAACCTAGGTGAAGTTTTACGTTAATATTTTTTTTTAATACAAAGATTTTATTGGACCAAAAAACAGTTAACAAAAATTTTTGTTCGCAATCTAGACGCATTAGTATGGAAATACTGTGTCGCAGCCATTAGCGCCCACCTCCAAGAGGGGAAATGACAGCTTTCCAGATATTAAAGAATATAATGAAAATAAAAAAAAAATGTTAAGATTTAGATACGGTCAATTTTATGCTTAATTATTATAAAGAGGTTATATATCATGTAAAATGGATGGAATATTTAACCATACTTTATCGCCTAAATTTTTAATAATCAGACTCAATCAGTGAACATAAAATTTAAAAAATTATCCCAAACGTCTATTCTTCATCTTGCTCAGTCTCGGGTGGGCTAAACGGTTTCATTGGTAGAGCAAAATGGTTTTGTCTTATTTAAACAGAATACTACAACCTTACGGAACAGAGACGTCGTCACTCACTATGCGCCTTACAAGAATACTCAGGGTGTCGCAAAGAGCAATGGAGAGGTTAGGAGATTTCCTGCGAGAACCAAAGTAACCGACTTAACCCGAAGAATTGCCAAGTTGAAATGGCAGTGGGCAGGGCACATTGCTCGTACAACCAAAGGTCGCTGGGGAACAAAGGTTCTTTAGTAGCGACCACAAACTGGAAGACGTGGTCTGGTATCCTACAAGATGGACCGTGAAATGCCGGTTTTACTCTATCCGCATACAGCGCATGCAGCTGTTTCCACTGGATGCGGGCTGGATTTTATGGTGTCTATGTAAAGTAGCTTAGAGTATGCCAAACTTTTTTGAAGTGAATACTATAAATAAATGAAATGAACCAAAATTACAGAGCTACAAATATTTGTACGCCATTGAATACAACAATTACGAATCAAATGTATGAATAAAATCCTTTTTTATTCAACTATATTTTAAATAAGTAGAACATCGATTCTGCCGTCCAATCACTTCAATGCCATTTCATAAAAGCATGTATCGAGGTAAAAGTCACTTTATTACGATTGCACAGAGTAGTATTAACCGTGGCAAATTTCACTACATTACGCCTTTATAGCAGCTTTTCGGCAGAATTGTAGGAACTATCACGGACCTACAGAAGCCAAATTGTTTAAGCGCTCAACTTGATGACGCCAACTAGCATTAGCATACGTGCATTTTATCACGCTTAGGTACGTTACTCATCACAGACACAATCACTACGGATTTTCTTTTAACGTGTAATGGCTTTCTAGTCAGAAATGCAACCATTTGATCTACTCCTGACCTACAGTAGGTACTAAGCATGAGAAATTACAAAATTTTAAAAAATACAGCTCTTTTGTCTTGCTACTCTATAAAACAAAACCGACCAAATCATATATTTTTTTAAACTATTTTTCAGGTTTCCGCGGGTATCGAGTGCGTGATAGCATGTGCGCGGATGACTTTTCCCAACCGAATGAACACGCCCATTATAACAGGCATTGGAAACTACCATATAACTATACAATTCAAAAATAAAAAGTTACCAAAGCAGTACACATTTGTACTGGGTCTGCATGCTGTTAAGTCCTCAGCAGAACAATTCAAAGAGTGGAGCGAAGCAATACAGGGTAATAATTCACGATGGTGGTAGATACAAATAAATATCTTTACGAATATAAAAACTTTTCTTTGGTTTCATTATACAGGGTCATTCCAATTTATACAGGGTTACTTGTAAAACACCAACAACCTCGCAGTACAAGATAGCAAAACTATAATTTTGTTTTATTCGGATTTACTTAGTGTACGTCAATAATATATTTATAAAGTACCCCGCGACACAGGGATTAGTATGCCTAGTCCAGATGTCGTCTTTCAATCGAATCGGTCGAGAATCGGACGACCTGCGGCGTGAAAAATGGCCGCCAACTGGCCCATTCATTCTTTTAAGTACACCTAAAGAAAACTTAAGAGAGGTAGGGCATAGCGTTCATTCGATCAAAGAGCAGCCCGACTGGGGAAGTACCTGCACCTTACATAAGACATTCTTTAATAACATTAATAATTTAAATGTTGTGTTTCCCAGTATGAGTAAGGTCGCCAGAGCTCATTGGGGTGGGGGGAAGGGTCAGCAACACTTGTTTGCAACGCACCTGCGACTCCTCTGGTGTCGCGAGTGTCCATGGGCGGCGGTGATCTATTACCATCAGGTGACCCCGCTGATATAAAAATAAAACCGTCTCGAAAAATTTTTATTGAGTTATATGTACATACATACATACATAGACTCACGCCTGTTTCCCAGAGGGGTAGGCAGAGACAACGGATTTCCATTTGTCACGATCTTTGCATACTTCTTTTGCCTCGATTACTGACATTATATTCTTCATACATGCTCGCCGGTTTAGGGTACTTCTGACCTGCCCTTTCTTGAGAACATCTCCAATTTGGTCAGAGAATGTATTTTAGTTAACCCAAAAATATCGGCATATGATGCCTCTTTTATTTGCATTATACAAGGTGTAACATTATTAGTGGACGTAACTTAAGGAGCGTTATCTATTTATATAAAATACTAGCTGTGCCCGCGACTTCGTCCGCGTTTTAATTAGTTTATTTTGCTTTATTTTTGTTTTTTTTTCAAAAATAAAAGACTTTTCTAAAATAAAAGTAGCCTAAGTTACTCCTTATTACATCAGCTATCTGCCAATAAAATCCCGTTAAAATCGGTCCAGCCATTTCAGAGATTAGCCGGAACAAACAGACAGACAAAAATTGTAAAAGATTATATTTTGGAGTATGTACCGTATAAATATTCATATACATGTAGTAAAAATCGGTTATTTCAATATTACAAACAGACACTTCAATTTTATTTATTTGTATAGATTATTTCTATAGATAAAATGCTGCATCGGTTCGTTATTCTTGTATGGAGAGTTAATATTTTATGTGTTTTGCATGTTGATGTTTTACACGTTGTTCAGTTTCATAGCCAAATTAAGCTCCTTAACTTGCATCCAGTATTTATGTTACAACTTGTATAGCTAATCATATTTGAACTTGCTTAGAGTGCCTATATGCTACATAACGTTATTTCGCAGTAATATCCACTCATAAAGTCAATCATGCTATTTGTTCCTACTATTTTTACTAAAAACATAACCAGGTACCTCTGCATTGAGAAAAGTCTACTAACTAAATACTTCCAACTTTATTGCCCATGCATTAATAAAGACACGGCGATGAAACTTATTACTCAAATACTGAAGCTCCAAGCATCGACGTAGATATATAAGCTAGTTAGAAGAACTTGGAATCTAACATATAAAGTTAGTGACTTTCTCTTATTTTAATGTCAATCTCGTACAAAATGAGCGTGTTTTTTAAAAGATTTTTAACCGACGTAAAAATAAAGACATAAAATAAAATAAAATACACTTTATTATTGTACACAAAAAAGGACATTTTACAATGAAATATTGATTATAATGTCAATGGGCGGTCTGATCGCATAAAGCGATTTCTTCCAGACAACCTTTGGATGTAAAGGAATTAAATGTGTATAAATGCCGGGGCCGGTGCATCAAAGTGTGGTACACAGATAAAAATAGAAAGAAAAGAGATAATTAAAAAGGTATACTAACAACTAAAAATATGGTAATGATCATATTATTATTACACATACATATATGTAAATAAAATACTATATTATACTATACTATAAATATTATAGGTACTATATTAAAATACTATATTCATATAAAATGAATTAATAATTATTATGATAAAGACAGATATTGGTCTTTCACATGTTGTTTGAAGCTTAGTATATTCAATAGAAATTTAAGAGAACATTTAATAGAGATTGGTAACTCATTCCACAAACCAGCTGCTTGGACTACAAATTATTTGTCCATAAAGATGGGAGAGTGCGATGGAATTTAAGGTTTTCTGATGATCTTAAAAGCCTCGTAAAACAATCTCTATTACAAAATCTCTATTAAATGTAATTCATAAATCGCAATAAAGGTGAATAAAGTCCACTGCTGGACAAGCCTCCTCCAAATACCATCTTGTGGGGATAGGCCATAATCGCCACGCTTGGCAGACGGGTTGGCGAACGCTGTAGATTGTCATGAAGCTGCTGGGTAGATATTCCCTCGGGTCGACTTCTACCCCCCCCCCCCCCCCACGGGATGGGACGGGGTGATGATATTCTGATATTCGCTGCCGTCACCACACAGTAAATGTTTTCATCCACATATCTATATGTAAGGTATCTGGAAATAATTATGTAGGTATACTGCACTTTTTTAAATACGTGAATAAAAACCTTTTTTATTAATTTCGAAAGTTCTTCATCTAGAAATTAAAAGAAATTCCCATAAAATGTGCCTTTACTGAATATTGGTCACCGAGGGATACGTGTAGGGGTTTAAGGAATATTTGAAGTATGGATTTTATTCAGTAATCCATTCGGTCATATAAAGGGCGGGTCCGTCACGAAATTCACTAAAGCTCAAACATTATTGTGTACGTTCAGGCCTTCGTCCACATAATACGTCGGTACGGTCAGCAACGGAAGTAGCTTCATGGGATATGGACTTAACTATATTAATCCCCGCATAAAAAAATCTTGAGGGTAGTTACAAAAAGAAAACGTTTTAGGTGTTGTTGTTGTACCTACTCGTTATGGGGGTAGTAGTACGTCTTTTATTTCAAAGAAATGTTAAGCCCCGTATTTTAGACCGTATATTGATGAACAGAATCGCTACTGCTCATCTCTAACCAGAATAATTTAGTTCATAAAGAAATATAGTGAATAAAAAAAACACTTAACCTTACACGTATCGTAATTACAAAACATTATTAATGAATATTAACGTTTCAACCAAGTTGTAATGATTGTGGTGACTCCGTTCAATGTAATTTGATCGAAACGCCTGGAAAAATAATATATGTAAGCCATTTCATTCAAATCCCAATGTAGGTAAAAAATATATGCGATTTAATTCGTCAAAACATACCTACATAAATAATAATAAATAAAATAATAAAGGAAAAACAATAAATTAGATCTTACAGTTCCGCAAACTTATCTGGCCCGCTGGCAGCGTCACTGCTATCGCATTTAGTGTTGCTAGTAACTATTTTGTACGGTTCACGTACAGGCTTATTTTGCTTACGCCGCCTTAACCTAGTTTCGGCGCATTACTTATACATACTTTCGACATTAATATAGTTAGTTGACAAATAACAATAACAACGAACAGATTAGCATCCAAATAACTTATATTGTATACTTGAGTAATAAACGTGGTTTTAAGTCAACTCAACTCGTTTATCTACACACCACCTCGAGACCCGTACATCCGTTTTGGTCCTTCGAGAAGTGAAAAGTGCTGGTACTACGTGTGGCAGTGTTCTTAGTGCCGATAGCGAATCGGTCGAACTGGTCTCCCAGAAGCGGGTCGCCCCAGTTGGATTGAGACAAAGACGCACATATCGGACGAGGAACTAAACACAGTAAGTACCAATACTAACTACAATCTGCGAACATATTGCAAAAAAAAAACTGAACTAGTGCCTACGGTGAAACAACTACTGAAGGCTTACTATAACTATTACTTTAACTAAGTAACTAATTAACAATGATGGGTCAAAATTTCGAGGAGGTTATGAGCCAACAAGAGGCTACTTTTTGCACGTTAAAACAAATATGTGCTAACTACAAGAAAGACAGCCCTACTAGGAAGACCTTAGAATATCTAGAAGAGCGTCTTACGAGACTAAACAACTGTTGGGAACAATTCGTTCATAACCACCAACTATTGGAATCGACCGGAACAACGGAAAGCCAATACTTTATAGACGACGTTTTTAACAACACAAAACGTATGTATGAGAGTGTTTTACAAGACATACTACAACGTAAGTCGGAGCTTACATCGGCGACACCGACTAAAGCAACAATAACAGCTAGTAAGGAGGAGCTACCCCCTCAGAGTACAAGTAAGACAGGAACTTCTTCAGTTACGAGCGACGCTAAACTTACTACGAGATTTAGTTTCGATGAAGGGGACTTCCACGTACCGCCTCGAAAAACGGACGAATCGTCGGAAAAGGAACAGGATCTTTTGCGAGTGCAGTACTGTAACTTTAGAGCTTTTGAAAGAGCCGTGGAAAAGATGGATTTGTCAACATCTTTGGAAAAATGGAAATTGGAAGATAATCTAACTATCATAAAATCTAAATGGCAACAAGTGGAGAAAGCACACTGGCAGCTAGATTATTGGCTACAGGAAGAAGACCCTAAGTATAGACAAAAGTATGATATATTAGAAAATATTTATGACAACATACGTAAGAAAATACAACACACCATATGGAACAATGCTCATTATGAAAAGTCTACGCCGAAAATCATAATACCGGATTTTTATGGCAACTATAATCAATGGTTAAGTTTTCGGGACCTCTATACGGAAAGCGTACATAACAACCAATAATATAAAAATATACTTTCTAAGGCCCAAAAAATGCAGCATTTGAAGTCCAAATTAAAGGGCGAAGCAGAGAAGTTAATCCAGCATCTTAGCATCAGTGCCGAGAATTATACTTCCTGTTGGGACATAATTACTCACCGTTACGACAACAAAAGACTTTTATTTACATCTTATGTAAATACTCTACTAAACCAATCTAACATTCAACAAGCAAATGCCGCCAGTATACGAAAACTTCATGACGTCATGCTAGAGTGTCTGAACGGATTGACAAACATCGGATTAGATATTACACAATGGGATCCGCTGGTAGTACATCTTTTGTCACACAAACTGGATAGCGTTACGTATAACGAATATATAAAAGATCTTAAAGAGCCGAGAGGTTTTCCCGACCTACAAGAATTTTCAAAGTTTCTGGAATCCAAGTTCATGGCACTGGAGGCTACACAAAAAGGTAGTCCAAAATCTTTCAGTCCGGAGAAGAATAACATGTTAGAAAAACATAACAAAAATAGTTACGAAAATCGCAGTAACAATAACTATAATAAATATAATGCACAAAGGTCATCGTACTTTAACAACTCATACAAATCACACAAAACCTTCTTGACAACAGCAAAAAATTGCCCGATTTGCAAAACTGACCATGTTTTGATGAAATGCGAAAAGTTCTTGGCTATGACAGAAAAGGGGCGCCGAGACTGCGTTCGGAATTTGCGTGTTTGCAAAAATTGTTTGTACAGTCACGGCGAAAAACAATGTACGTCAATGAAAACATGTAGGATATGTCATAAGCTTCATCATACTTTGCTGCATGAAACAATGGAACAACCTGGTAATTCGCAATCTACCCCATCGACAAGTACCTCTGCGCGAGGGGTGAACAACATTACTAACGAGGGCATGGAAGTTTTGTTAACAACTGTACTGCTCAAGGTAAAAACAATCGATGGCGAGTATATCTACTTAAGAGGTTTGCTAGATCAAGGCTCACAAGTAAGTCTTATAACTGAAAATGCCGCCCAGCGCTTGAGGTTACCGCGACAACAAGTGAGTGCCATAGTGTCGGGTGTCGGATCACTAAGCGGAAGTTGTAAAGGCTCGTTGAACCTAGAATGTAAGTCAATACATTCGGATTATACATTTAACTTACAACCACTCATTATGAAGAAACTGGTTAACAATTTACCATCGACATCATTTTCAGTAGAAAGCTGGACTTATCTACAAAATATAAATTTAGCCGATCCTAACTTTAATACGTCCGGGCCAATCGATATGCTTTTGAGTGCGCAAGTATATTCGGAAATAATTTTAGATGGAATTATAAGATGTAATAGTACATATCCGGTGGCTCAACAAACTAGACTCGGTTGGATTTTAAGCGGCAACGTGAAAACTTTTAATTGTTGTGTCACACTTAACGACATAGAAAACATATCACGATTCTGGGAAACTGAAGAGATTTCGGACCCTTCTTCGTTAAATACAGAAGAACAACATTGCGAAGAATATTATCGTGCGACAACTACTAGACGGACAGATGGAAGATATGTGGTAAAACTGCCTATCAAACCGAATGCTGTATCCCGTCTACCGGTTAACAAGCAACCCGTACTCGCTCAGTTTCTACAACTTGAGAAGAAATTGCTTAAGAACCGGGAACTTAGCAAGGAATACCAACGTTTCATAAACGAGTACATATCCATGGATCATATGAAACCTATGACGTCAGAGGCTGAGGGTCGCGTTTATCTACCCCATCACGGTGTGTGGCGGGAAGAATCAACTACAACTAAACTAAGAGTTGTATTCAACGCATCCTACCGAGCTAACAACAGCCATAGCCTTAATGACTGCATGTATACGGGTCCAAACTTACAAAAAGACATGTTAACTTTATTAATTAACTGGCGGACCTATAGATATGTTTTCACGACTGATATAGAAAAAATGTATCGGCAAATATGGCTTGACGAACAACAGTGTAACATACAAACTGTATTTTGGAGATTTTCCCCACGGGACAAACTGCAAGAGTGGAAATTGTGTACCCTAAGTTATGGGATGAACTGTGCTCCCTACCTCGCAATGAGAACTTTACATCAACTCGCGAAAGATGAGAGTAAACGATATCCTGAAGCGGCAAAGGTCCTTCAGAACTATATGTATATGGACGATTTAGTTTATGGTCAAAATTCTATCGAATCAGCAAAATTATTGGTATCTCAACTAATAGATCTATTGAAATCTGGCGGGTTTAGCTTAAGAAAATGGAAGAGTAACGATCCTTCTATTTTGGAGCATTTACAAGAAGAACAAAGGTGTAATAACACAACGAGCCATGATTTCAACTCGGAACAAACTTGTAACTCAAAGATGTTAGGAATGAGATGGAATCAGGAGAGCGATACATTTACCTATCGTTGGGATCTGCCGGAAAAGAAAAACCTTACCAAACGTATCATATTAGGGGAAATCAGCAAGCTGTACGATCCCTTGGGATTACTGTCGCCTGTAACTATAAAGGCAAAATTATTATTTCAAAAGGTCAACAAAACCGAGTGGGATGAGCAACTATCTATGGAATTGTGTAATGAATGGGAGGCATTGCGATCTAATCTACCCCTTATTAGTAATATTACCATACCAAGGTGGCTGCAAAGTACTGAAAACGAGATAGAAATTCATGGATACTGCGATTCGAGTGAGAAAGCGATGGCATGTGCTATTTACAGCCGAGTAAAGAATAGTCATGGCCACTATACAACTACACTTATAACAGCCAAAACTAAAGTTGCACCGCTAACAAAAAAGATATCCTTACCTAAAATGGAACTGTGCGCGGCGGTCCTTCTCGCCAAACTCATGGCAAAGGTAAAGGATACTCTTTCCGGTAACAAATTATTAATATACAGTTGGAGTGATTCACAAGTTGTTTTAGCTTGGATCAAGGGTGATATAAACCGGTGGGAGAAATATATTGCTAACCGAGTCGAACAAATAAGGAACATTATTCCGCCGCAACAGTGGGGTTATGTGAAATCGGAAGAAAATGCCGCAGACTGCGCAACAAGAGGACTCTCCCCTTCACAACTTATTACTTTTAAACTTTGGTGGGAGGGCCCCGAATGGCTAAAAACAAACATAGTTTTCGATGAAGAAAAACGAATCCTGACCTACATAACAAAAGAAGGCCTTAAGCAAACGAAATGCTACGTTGCGATTTACAAGCGCAATGAACTCACAGACTGCTTAGTAAATAAATACAGCAATTACAATCGCGCAATACGAGTACTCGCATGGATTCGACGTATCAGCTATATATTACGATGTAACAAAAATAGCGGTATTATAACTTGTTTAACCGACTACAAAAAAGAAGGTTTGTGTTTGTCATCAAACGAAATAATGGAAGCGAAGCGGTTATTACTCAAGACAACTCAACTAGAGTATTTTGGAGAAGAAATAGATTGTTTATCGAAAAATAAACAAATATCAACAAGAAGCAACATTTTGAAATTGACACCCTTCCTTGACGAATACGGATTATTAAGGGTAAAAGGGCGTTTGATACATTCTACTCTACCTCCTGAATCTAAACATCCAATCATACTTCCGGCGAACGGAAGGTTAACAGAACTTATAATAGAAGAAGCTCATCGTGACACGTTACATGGTGGGGCACGGCTTACATTGGCGCATTTACGTCTTGAATACTGGATCGTTGGGGGAAGCCGCACGGTGAAGAATAAGCTACGCCAATGTGTCAGATGTCATCGGTTCAAAAGCGTAAAAAGTGAGCAGCTGATGGGAGACTTGCCGAAAGAACGCGTTACTCCCGCAAGACCATTCAGCAATACCGGGGTTGACTTTACGGGCCATGTAGACGTAAAATAAACAAGGGAAGAGGAGTCAAAACATGTAAAGCTTACATAGCTGTGTTTGTTTGCATGGTGACAAAAGCCATACACCTAGAATTGGTTTCTGATTTATCAACAACAACCTTTCTTGCTGCTTTTAGTAGGATGTGTGCACGCAGAGGAACACCAAAACATGTGTATTCGGACAATGGTACAAACTTCGTTGGAGCCACAAGACAACTACGTGAAGAACTTAAGAGATGCAATACCTTTACAAACTCAGAGTTCTTTGATGAAATGAGTAACTTAGGTATTCAGTGGCATTTTAATTGCCCACTCTGGCCGAGCGGAAATGGTTTATGTGAAGCCGGGGTAAAATCAATGAAGTATCACCTACACCGTGTCCTTGGAGAACAGAAGCTTACGTTCGAGCAATTCACTACCCTACTAACTAAAATTGAAGCATGCTTGAACTCACGTCCATTGTGTCCGTTAACTGAAGATATAAATGATCTTGAATATTTGAGTCCAGGTCATTTCCTTATAGGTGGACCATTATTATCCTTACCCCAACAAGAAGAACCTAGCGGATACGATTTGAAACATAAATGGCGATTGATAGAACAAATGAACGTACATATTTGGAACCGTTGGTCGAAAGAATATCTACAGCAGTTACAAGTAAGAAGCAAATGGCAACAACCTAAGAATAATCTCAAGGAGGGTAACCTCGTACTTGTAAAAGATGAACATTTACCTCCTGGGCGATGGGCGCTAGGAAGAGTGACAAATATTCACCCGGGCACAGATGAGAGAGTCAGGGTAGTTACCCTTAAAACAAAAAAGGGGCAAATCAAACGACCTATAACTAAACTTTCCCCTCTGCCAATTTCAAATGACTTGATGACAGACAGGATACCGGAAGCAAACTCAACTACAACCAAATCAAAAACTGAAAAACGAAAAATTACAACAACTACTCTGAACAAATTGTCCATAGTTCTTATAACTATTTTAGCAATCACAGGTATAACAAAAGCCTCTCCGATTACAAGAAGCTATAAAATATCTTCCATACCTACCAATCACCCAATTTATTTTGATGAAGCTGGAAAACTACAACTGATACACGATGAATGGACACTATTAATCTACTACAATTTAACTTCTTATTGGCAAGCGACAAGTAAGATCCAATTATATATTAATCAAATTGACCAACTTTGCGAGAGAGTTGTACATCTCTATGAGCCGTGTGAATCAATGGTAGATCACCTACGTCACGAATTGCAACATCTCGAAGAATACAACTCTATACTACTGTCTCAACACTTGCGTCAAAAACGAGGATACTTTGACGGAGTTGGAAAATTAACACGAACACTTTTTGGTATTTTAGACGCTGATTTTGCAGAAAAATATGAGAAGGACATCCAAAATTTACAAACAAACGATAATTATTTGTTAAAACTTATGAAGAATCAGACATTAATTATAGAAGCGGAAAATAACTCGATCAAAAACAATACGATATTTATGGATAAGCAATTCACAGCTATACAAAGTTATATGAATCAGACTGGCAGCGTAATCACAAAGATTGAAAATAGAGCCCAAGTTATTGTATACAATAAATGACATAAACTCTGCCGCGGTAACATCGACTCTAATCTTAGATGACTTGAATCGGATTTTGGATCTACTAATGAATGCGATCACTAATATCTACCGTGGTCATTTAGACACACATTTGTTCTCCGCCTCGCAATTAATTGAACAACTAAATATAATATCAGGAAAATTGCCGCAGGGATTATCCTTACCTATAAAGGATACTCAGTCAGATTTTCAAAATATATATGAATTAATGCATGTAAAGGCCAGGATAACTAATAACTTTCTTCTTTTAGAGTTACACATTCCGTTGTTAAGCGACGAAGACTATAAGATTTACCGTGTCATACCAATACCTTTCCTTAGACAGGGACGGTTGAAACTGGTACAGCCAAGCTCAAAATTTATCGCCATCAACTTTGTCAAAAATTCATATATAACCTTAGATGAACAAGATATACATCAATGTACGTCGTATGGACAAGATGAATTCTCCTGCATATCCAGACAGCCTGTCTACAACTTACACGATAAAAATGCACCGTGTGAGGCCAAGGTCTTCAGTCAACAAACTTCAATTTCGTGCTTACTGAATGACGTAATTTGCAAAGAAGTCTGGGTAAAATTGCATAAACCTAACTTATGGTTGTTTACCGTATGTCACAAACAGCTGATGCGTATTATTTGTAGTGATCAGGTTACGCCGGCGATCATTGACGGGACCGGAGTAATATCCTTACAAGCAAAATGTATACTACAGAAACAAGACGCTACTATATTTACGTATAATCATTTAGGAAATAGTTATTACATGGGTGTGGATACGGATGTTCCTACGATTAACTCAACAATTAACAACGTCTTTGATTTAGGTTGGAAAAGTGCACAGTTAAATATTACTGAGCTCGGTACACCAAATTACAATCGATCTATGTTTTCAAATATTGAGGAACAACTAAGCTACCAGAAAACGCATGAAATTCTTCCGGAATCGTCGACGATATCCAGTCATGATGTTTACCTATATTCTGTTACTTCTGTGCTGTTGGGAGGATTTGCCGCATTTGCTCTTTACTTTGGCATAAAACGTTGGTGTAGAAAAACAACTTCAAAGAGCACTAAGCGATCTAAACCTAGAGAAGAAAATAACCTTGGAATGGAAATAGAGATGCAAGAAATTCATGGCTCGGTCGGACGGGAGCCCATTTACAGCAAACCAGAACCGAAGAAACGATTTGAATTTGAGGACACAACTAATTAATATTTACATACTTATTACATATTTTATACTTATACATATTTACATTTTTTCTATTTTGATTATCTTATTCTTTGCTTTGTACTAGATGCTCATCTTGTTTCTCTTTTCTCGGGAGCATGTACGGTTCACGTACAGGCTTATTTTGCTTACGCCGCCTTAACCTAGTTTCGGCGCATTACTTATACATACTTTCGACATTAATATAGTTAGTTGACAAATAACAATAACAACGAACAGATTAGCATCCAAATAACTTATATTGTATACTTGAGTAATAAACGTGGTTTTAAGTCAACTCAACTCGTTTATCTACACACCACCTCGAGACCCGTACATATTTTTTGCAACAAAGTGGGTAAAAATAATATGCACATTGTAACGTAAATATTACTTCACTAAAAAGCAAACAAATACTGTCATTACAAATCTTTATATTTTTATACAATAATTATGATCATTTACATAAAATGTATGCTTAGTGTCCTCGAACGGGGATACTCCAGGTATTATTATGTCACCGAAATTGTTTTATGCAGAAGTCATTTCATCATCATCATTATCATAATCACTGCTTTCACTTTCATTATCACTACCTAATTGATTGATGAAATGCTCTTCTAAGTATCCATCCCTTTTCGATACTCATTTTCAATATTTTTTACATGATTGCAATGCTTTTGCCATTCATTGACTGTTATTTTATCAAAAGGCTCTGCAATCAATGTAGACATTTCAGAATACGATCTACCAATATTCTGATCTGCTATAAATTTTTGCATCTGCTTGCTTTTTTTCTTTCACAAGTTTTCTTACAAATCACTTCCCGACACCTATAAACTGGAAATAGCAAAAATTTAATAAATAATGAATAATTTAAAATGTGTATTTAAAGTGCGAAGGGGAGTTTCGTATTTTTTCAGAAGCTGACAACACTAACCTATAGCAGCAGCTACGCGTTGATACAACTTATTGAAGGGTATAATTGGTGCCTAAAGGTTTTTCTTCATTCATATAATTCAATACTTGTAATATAACGTTCCTCGCATCACTTTTTAACCCTTTCCTGGGCAGTGGGGATATAGTTACCACCACATTTTGAACTCTATTAGCTTATAATAAGGTCCAAAACCAATGAATTAGAAATATACCTACTGCCTGTTAAAGGGTTAAAGCTTTCGGCATTTTTCACAACTAAAAGCCACAAAAAGAAAAATAAATACGCGGAACAAACAATCAATGGCAGGAATGTCAGGGAATAACAGACGATTGACATTTCAAACTGGCGTCGTTAGTTCTTCTTTTGGCCACCGGGCCAGATAAGTTTGTGGAACTATACTCGTAGTTTTTTATATCTGTCAACTGTCAACCCATTTATCTTTTTGTTTTTGAGTGATATGAGGCTCTATAATCTATGAATATTTAAAGATATGATGAGATCTAAAGACGACGGTTTCATCGACCATACTCTTAAAACAGCTTACTCTAAAAAACTGTAATTTTTTACTGACTTCAAAAGAAAAAGGTCATCAAATCCCTTGTATGTTTATTTGTATGTACTATTGGCTAATTATTCGTTCTTTTTATATTTGATAAGTTATTCTTCCGTCATGAAAGTGCTGTAAAGAAATATTGAAGACAGGTGTATATTTTTTTAAGAGTTTTACCTTTGAATAACTGTAACCTAAAAAGGCCTTCTCTACAAAAAATAAGAAAAAGATAATTGTCACCAAATGATCTAAATCTTCTTTCTTTATCGTATCGGCAGTGGTCATTTGATGTCAGAGTTGTTAAAGATGCCCTATAGCCATCTGGCATAACTTAACGACAAGATCTGGGACCGATCGCTTAACGTACTCTCCGAAGCACGGAAATGCTCACAAAATTAAACCATTTTGACGATACACCACTAGAGAGAGTGACCGCGTAGCGTAGTAAAGATACTTATATATTTCTAAATACATTCATGTTATAGATAAATTACACCCAGGCAGGACAAATCATCATATTCATCACAGAAAGATTTTTCCTGAGTGCGAATCGAAACCACGACATCTGCCTTAGCAGTCAGGGTCACTAACCTGACCAAGAGGCCAACAGGCGATATTAGTGAATGAATCCCTGAATTACGGGGCAGTTTACAAACTTACAATTCAGGGACACCAAGCTTACCAAGACTCAGAACAACTAATCTATGGGTCGCTCATATAGTTGTCCAGTCCAATCGAACCGTACCTAGTAGAAAGGCAATTGACTACCGTAACCACTGCTTCACACGTGCAGTCAATTATAAAAACAGGTCTAGCGGTATAGTGTTCACCCGCAGAGAACGAGGACCTAGGTTCGAATCACAAGGTCCGTCATAATAATAATACCTTTAATATAGACAGAACCATTGACAATATGTAGTAAAAATATTAAGATTAGAATATTAATAAGATAATTAAACATAATCTCTTGACAATAACTTGATACGAGCTAGCTAAATATCATTTCTGTAATAAAATAAATTTTATAAATGTTTTCATACAAGATGTACCTAAATATCTATGTTACTAGAAATAATATCTAATGTATACAACTATATTACTACAAACATGTTCTGACTATTTACAAGCGCTTTTTTAAAGTCTACGTGAATAAAAACCTTTTTTATTTATTTTTATTTATTTAATCCCAGGTCGGGCTAAAAGTGATTTTGGAACTTTTCTGTAAAGAGAAAAAAGTATCAGCATCAGCCCGAAGTCTGGGACTTGGCGATATTATACCCCCGTTCCTCGGAGAGCACGAAAAGCCGCCGGTCCTGTACCGGACCTCTTTCCGGTCGTGTCGCTAGGCGTCCCATCGGATCATGAGAGTGATGGAATAGAAAGTGCTCATGTGTTTGCGCACACACTTGTGCATATAATATGTCCCGCGCAGATGGCTAATCTCTATTGAAACTTGCCGCTGTGGCCGGAATTCGGCTAGGAGGACACATTATTATTTATTATAGAACATCTTGAATTACTAATTTTGTTGTAAATAAATGATTTCATTTAATTTGCTGCTGACTTTACATTATCGTGTAAGCTAAAAAGCCATATTACCAAGCAGTGCCACTATTTACAAAGAATTTTGTATAGTGACCCCTAGCGTACATATTTGTATAATGAACCTTCGGTCCAAAACGTCCCGAGATTTGGGCTGTGAATCTGTGATATCTATGTGTGAATGGTATGGAAACGTGAATACCTGGGTACCTACCTATTTATTTTTTTACAGCCCGTTTATTTCGCTACGTAAAAGACTTAAAGCTTATGAGCTCTGTGCAATCAGATTAGGAATTTTGCTACTTATATGTGATTTTTTTTTTATTTAAAGCGGTATGAGCACTTTTCGCACCCGCGGGTCTGTATGCTGTCGGCGAGGGAAATTACTAGGCACGCGGTCAGTCCATAGACGGGTGACCATTAAAGTAGTTGAATTTAAGAGCGTTTCTGTGTTACTGACGGTACGTTAAGCTGTCATTGACATTAGGCAACACTCAATAAGTTATTTCAGAGGCTTAAATTTCCCCGACACCAGTGTAACCACTGCCCATACGATAAAGGAGAAATAATATTTTTTTTAGATTTCTCAAGTCCGCAAACAAGCATGCGGCCTATCTGATAGTAACCAATCATAGCCTCTAACGCTTGCTACACATATAACATCACCACTACTATAAGTAGTAGTTAGTTTGGTGATCAGTGTACGTGCATAGCCTGCCAATTGGGCCATTAGTAGGTAGGATCTGGCTTCTACATTACTAGAGAAACACCTATTCTGTACACAACTAGGTGCTTGATACACTAACTCCGCATTTGTATTAAACAATCAATAACGTTATGTTATGCCAGCCTTTGGTAATATCACGGGAGTCTAAAACAACAAGAACAAGAGACCGACTATCATGGCAAGATATTCTGCCCGCACTTCTGCCAAAACATAAACCTTGGTGTCCGAACCGGTCGACAGGGAGTGGAAACTATAGCCATGCTCGCTCATCCAATTTCTTCAACGTATAATTTGGTCGACTTTTTGCAAAAGAGCTGAGTGTTTCCATACAAAGGAGTTTGAATTTATAATAATTTTGGTAAATCTATCGGAAACTTCGCAGATATTTAGATTTTTTTATAAGATCTATCGCATTTGAGGAATATCCAAGAGGAGATGGAAAAATTGTTGTATTCTATAGTTTTTTTTATTATTTTTTAGTCCCCGTGTCTGATCTAGTATAAAATGCTACACTGAATAATTGTCCGAATAACGTGTAGGTTTATAAGCACAAATGTGTCATACGATAAACCATAAATTTAGTAGGTATACCTACTAGCGGGTATACTAACTTTATGCGATGAACAGAATGCTCAAAGAGTATGTAACCAATATTTAGAATTTCGTGCTGGCTGATGACGAAAAAACAAGTAAACAATCATGGATCTGACACCAAAATGTACCAAAATTAATAGATTAATTTCAAAATACTCTTATTTTGCCATGAACAAATAAACCTTCAAAAACATCAATAACATAAATATTTTTTCTATGTTCGTATTATGGTATCGTTTCTTGAAAAATCTGCAGTATGAATGACTTTGCGAATTTAGAAAAAACTATTGTCCGTGAACTTTCATGTCGACTGTGTCTGTGCACCGATGTGGTGAAGCTGAAACCCCTCAGTGCTGAAGTGAAGAGGAAAATAAAGAAACTCTTCGACATTGTTGTAAGAACTTACTAATCAACTATCAACTCGTATTAATAAAATTCATTATGTACCCTTCTCTAAGAACTATCTTATGCTAAAATATGTGTACTGGTAATAATATCCTCATTTCCCGGAACGGTTTAAACCACAACCTGCCAACGAAAGCATGCGATGGTTTAATTATTTTGTCTGTAGTGTATTGCAATTTAATTACTAACTATTGATAATAATAATATAAGTACGTATAATAATTTACGTATCACTTAAATAATATGGGAACTCAGTAGATTACTTATGATACTGAAAATCTGTGATGCTAAGCGAATCGAGGGCTCTACCCCACCCAGCACATATATTTATGTGATGAGCACGATTATTTGTTCTGTGTCTTTCTATAATATGTATAATATAATTATAATGTTATCAGTCCTATTTTCATCAGTTGTCTGCTTTACAGGCTCTGCCTAGTTTGGGTACAGATGGCAGTCTGTTAGTTGTCCCAAGATATTTATTATCTTATAGAAAATCGGTTTTATAACTACGCAAAAATTGTTGATTCTGCAAAGTCAGCATGTTTGTATGCGAAGTGATAAATGTTACCACGTAGTTTTCAAAGTTTCATAAGCTTAACTGCACTGTTCATTGTTCTTGTTAAAAATGTTTGTTTTTAGGTCCGTGCAGATGATAATTTGCCAAAAGCAATATGCCACGAGTGTTTGCAACAAATATCCACTCTACATCTCTACGCAGTAAAAGTAGAGAAAACTCAAAAGTTTCTTGAGTTCCATAAGATGAAAACATTAGAAGATAAACATGAAGTCACCGCCCAAAATATGCATCCGATTATAACTACATTGTCATCTCACAATTTGGCAGATATAAAACAAATGAATAAAGTAGCACCTCCAGAGCAACAACAAGGGGATACAAAGTTAATCAAACCTAACAAACCTATAAAGAAAAAGTCACCTGCTGAAATGAAATTCCTGGAGTCAATGACATTAGAAGAGTTCGCTAACTCAGAAAGTGTTGACAGACAACTGCTAGCCACACCTGGCAAGCCATTACCTTCAGACAAGAAAGATTCTAAAAACAACAAACATGAGTCTGAATATGGAGTTGAATATCTCGATCCTGTGGTTTTAATAGACGGAAGACCTGCCAAAGAAGGCGCCGTTTTAGACAGACAGATAACTCTATTCTACAAGATGGAGTGCTGTATCTGCCACCAGGACGGTTTCCATTTCAGATCTTTGATGAAACATTACAAAGAGAGGCATGGTGTCCCTGGCTACGTGACGTGTTGTGATAAAAAGTTCCACTACTTCTATCCGAAGAAAATTATAGAACACATGGCGTACCATCTTCAACAAAATATATTTCAGTATGATTTTGTTATTTTATCCTAAAATAATTGAAAGGTATCTTAATTACAAGTTAGGTTGAAGTTGTGTAAGTTGCGATGCCCATTACCATTAACCGCTTACTGCATAATTTCTCTAACGACTTTCTGGGACCTTGAGACCAGGTATAATTCTATAAAAACCTGTTTTTGTAAACTATTAGCAATACAAGCGGTCCTCGGTAGTCCAGCTGCGATTTCACTATTTCGAATTTCTGTAAATAGCAGATGACTACACTGTACCAACAAGGGCCACTAGAATCCGGTCGTATAATGACGCAATTGTCAGACAAAGACCAGAGCTGTAAAATATCGCCTATAAATGTCGGACTCTTGATGTGCCGTAGAGGCAAGTGTCGGCAAATAGAGCGCTTGTTATAATCTTCATCGGCTTATTTTAATCCCCAATTTTACAGGTGTCAGAGTTGTCACCATAACTTTCAAACATCTCAAGAGTTGCACGAGCATCAGAGTAATGGTGGCCGATCGGAGGGCAAAATTCTATGCCCCCGATGTGAAGAACGATATCCCACTTACCGCGAGCTCGGTTGCCACATAATTACACATCGTAGTGAGAAGAATCAGTGTGATTATTGCGGGAAGTTGTGAGTATACATACACAGACATTTTTAAAACTTAATCTAACTGTTGTTCAGTTAAATTTGATGTTGACTATCTTACAATAAGTGGTCTGCTTAGGTAATGCCATGCCCCGGGATTCTGCACTGGTGGCGTAACGTGGACATTCCCTCTCCATGTTAAAATCCTTGACCATATTCTCTTTCGATCAAATATTACCCTTATATACCCTCAAAGCGTTCTTACTTTTGGACTAAGTAAAAACAATTGTAAGCGTTGCGACCTAATCGTACAATTACTCAATAGAGTCAATACACACCTTCAGGAGTCAGATGGAATAATTATTATTGACAACGGGTTCATGATTGCGTAAATTTAAAGTAATAGTTTTTCTAGCAACTCTGGCCGATTTGTATAAACCGATAAAATCATCCTGAACAAGGATAAAATTATCTTGGCTAAATGGTACTAATGTTCTCATAGTTTTTAAAAGTTGCACTAAATTACCCTTGAAGTAAGGATGTTTGGGGACTCATATTAAAAGGACGAGAATTGGGAGTAAAATTTAAAGGACTCGTCACCATTAAACACATTTAACTACAAGAGGGAAAAGAAAGGTACAACGTAGAAATGGCGCACGTATTCCAAAGCCGCGGAATTGTAGAAAAAAGAGGGCGACGTATAGTTATACCTACAATACAAAGATTAAGCTAGTGTGTGTTGTTGTATTTCTTTTAAGGAGGATCTCTCTCTCTCTCTCTTTTTCTCTGTACCTCGCACTGAATCTCTCATATTCTTTATTTATTTATAAATTTTAAATAATTCTTTATTTTTCATTAAGGAAAACGGGAATTACCAGAGATACCAAGGCAATATCTAAAATCCCAATATCAATGTCAGGCATAGATATTAACTAGCCGTTAATATCTATTCGTTGGCAAAGCAATATTCTCTTTGTTAAATTAAAATTATAATTAATCAAAAAGATTTTATTTAAATAAAAATACTAGAATATACAACTTGAACATAGTTATCAATTTTCATACCACCTAGAACTAACTTGATGCTGTTAAATTTAGGTGTCGGTGTGCGCGCGCATCGTAAAAATTCACTCTCATCTAGAACTAACTTCATGCTGTTAAATTTAGGTGTCGGTGTGCGTAAAAATTCACTCTCATCATTTTTCTCCATCGCGCCAAAAGAAGTATAACTTCGAAAGTTAATTAAGGCCTACCTATACCACTTTTCTCTTTCTTGCCTTATTATATATTATACTGACAGATTTAGATTATGGCAAGCCTACGAAAGAAACTACGAAAAAATAAAGACTAAGGTAATCACGAATATTTTTAAAACCAATATTTGTTTACCCGCAGATTAAAACATCATCATCGCAAAAAGACAATAAACCATATGGAAGACATAATACTTTGTTCGCAATGCATTAGAACACTAAAATCGATTGAAAAACAAGAAAAAGAAATCGTGAGTAAAACCAGCAAAATTCGCCCTTCTAAGATTTTGAAATCATTAGGTGCCATGTGACTACGTAGTAACCTTGGAAATTTTTATTTGGCTACGTTTTTACAGAATGAGAAAATAAAAGCGAAAACCAACGACACATTGCAAATGCAACAAAAGTTCAAACAAGCCATGGGACTGTCCGGTGATGAAGACGGCTCGACCGACTAAAAAGCAATATTTATAAAAAAAATTGAAATTACAATAGTTTGGTTAAAATAATTTAAATATGAGTGTGGAAATAAAAAGTTTTTGTATGAGAAAGACACATTTATTTGGTAATTTATTACACTAACTTATTATTTTATTTTGCGGGTTTACTCCGGCCCTTATTTTTTTTCTTCTTGCGGGATCAGTCCAGCCTCCGTTTCTTGACCAAGCTCCCGAGGAGGTCAGAAATAGCCGGTAAATTGTTAGTTTGGTCGTTCGCTCCAGTATTCAAGTTGGAAAGAGGTATGTTCAACTGATTTGATGAAGTCTTTGGTTGGCCCTTCATGTTTCTGTGTTGGGGGAAGCTCGGCATCAACTTGGGGTCGCAAGCTGTAATAAAAAATGTTGACGTCATTTATTATTGAGTTGACGTTTACTAGGTGGCGAACCGATATATGCTAGATTTCTTATACGATATTTTTTCTGAAGACAACTTTTTATTTAATTTTGAAAGGCAAAGAGACGGTTTGCTGAACATGGCGAACCGATATATGTATGCTAGATTTTTTATACGATCTTTTTATTCTGCAGGTTTGTTTTTTAGGCACCAATCACCAATCCGTCACGAAGTAAATCAATTTGTCCATACCACCAGAGTATAATTTGGCCGCCGAAAGTCATTGGTTTCCATAGTACAAGGTCTGCTTAGGTTGGGTTCAGATGGCCGTGAGTTAATAATATCCGAGGATATTATTAATTTTATTTAGAAATATATAAATATATTTATCTGGTTTAAGTATAATTTTTTGAACTCAATCATTTGGATAAAAAATGTAATGCACTCTCGGCAACCAAAGAAGAGTGTTCCAGAGAGTGCCTTGTATAGGTAGGTATATACTCTAGGGAGACGCGGGAATTTTGCGAAGTGTCTCGCGCAGTGAGTTGCAGCGAGATAATCGATTATTGTAGTAGCATTGTAGACACGATGCCATCAACAGAAGTCACGTCCGTGGTCTGGTCGCCACGTATAGCGACAGTATGTTTGGCTTATTTTTATTAGAACGTTAAGACGTTAAGAGTATTTCTTCCTCTTAACAACACCGCGTGCAGCATGCATATTTTTACCTTTCCTTGCCAGCTCCCGTCCGCGAGCAATCCTACATATCAAGGAATTTTCTATTTACATGTGATTCACCACGAGACGTGCAACGTTCATATACAACTCACTAACTTTCCACATTACTACTATCTACAAAACCTGCATAAGGCACCGATCGAACACTCCAACTCATTATTTTTATTTCTGTTCACTAAAACGTAAGAACAGGCGGTGCTTTTCAACTTGACCGCTTTCTTGTTGGAGTGGTGCAAAAACCAACAGTCGAGTTACTAGAGCCCCATAGCGGGTCACCCAAGGGAACTTTTGCTATTGATCCTTGAAGTAGAAGCTCTGAACGCAAGTCTCGGCGGTCGCTTGCTTTTAGAGGTGGAAGAGCTCCACTATGGCACAAAGAGCTGTGCAAAGTAATAATCTAAAAAAGGATCAATGTAATAAGAGCTCCTTGAAGTAGTCGCTCCGAAGGCGACCAATGGTTTGCTTGTAGAGGTTGTATAGAAACAAGAAGCTAAGTATGCAAAGCTCGGCAGTGGCATAGTACCTATATAAAATATAGCCAGCGCGGAAACTACCTACAAACGTTTGAAATGGCTCACACTTGGTCTTGTCGGTGGGCAAACCCCTTAGCGGTTGACGCGGTGCTGTCAGTAGTGACCACCACGTCAACATGAGTGGTCACAGTTTATCTCCGCGATCTTTTTAAAATTGCCACGAGCGTAATGCGTAGTATATGGCTGTTTAAACTCTGCTTCATCGAAGCCGGAGCTATAGTATTTTTAACTTCCTGCTGAATTATAAAACAAATATGATACAATATCAATTTAAAGTTACAACCATATTGCTTCAAAAGAGCGTAGGTAATTATTTCATCACTAGCCTAAGTTTCTGTACTGTCTATATTTATACTGTGGCAGCGGTGCCTAGGGAATTGTTGCTTCACCTTGTTGTAAGGTAATTATCTAAAATAGAACTTACGTAAAGGTTGCTCCTTGAAGTAGGAACTCTGCAGGCACTCCTCAGCCGTCGCTCGCTTGTTGGGGTCGTACATGAACAAGAAGTTCAGTAGCCGGAGACCTGCGGCGGACAGCCAAGGGAAGCGCTGCTTCAGGTTATTGTAAGGCTGCTGTTTCAGAGTGAAGTTCTGGAGAGCTGGCAGCGCGCTGAACTCCGGCCAGATCGCGTCGGAAGGTGTGCCTGAATAAAGCAAGATAGTAATGATTGTCACACATATAGAATAACGAAGAAAACTTATTTCATCCTAGCATATTCAGTGTTCTATAGTTATTATCTATAAATTTTAATTTTATAGCTACATATGCAGCTTACCGCAGAGCGCCTACCGCGGATTGGCAGAGGGTACTGGTTCGAGAGTCGCCAGACGATTCGATTTATGATTTCCTATTTTTGTGACTAGATTGACGCTTTGCATTGCGAATAATGCTATAAGATTATAGTTTAATAATAAAGTTTGGAAGATGTTCTCAATATGATATAGGCTTTCATTGGCTTTGTTTCTAGAAAGCAAAGCCGATGGATAACACCTAAATTCTCCGAAAGTATATTTTCGAACATCCTTTCAATCATTCATTCATCCTGGCAGATCAAATTTAATCCTAAATTTGACCTACCAAACTATATTTACTATAATTTACTATAATTAAACCTTAATTTGCCAGTGTGTATCGTTCGGAGCTCAATGCAGTGTTTATTTAATTTAAACTAATATTATAAAGAGAATTGTTACGCACTCGTAGGTTCTGCACATTTAAACTCCGAAATAATTTCCACACACAATATTTAATCGAACAGAGTAACGTTCTCATCTACCGTCATACAAAGAATGCCTCCTTAATAATTCTCCTACCCTATTTATACTTTTATCAGTGACAACCATTTGAAAGTATAATATCGATTATTAATAGTTTTAAGATGTAAAATTATTATAGAACTATTATAGTAATTAATAAAATGATAATGACTAATCAAATAAATAATCATAGTATCATAACATAGCAGCTACGTCATAACCGATTCGCGCGGCTATTGAGTACTTGATAACAGAATAGATTTGATATTGTGTATGTTTATTGGTAATGGATATCAAATATACTTAACGTAACATGGCTGTATTTTAATAGTGTTATATTAAAATAAAATTGTGTAAAAAAATTGTAATGTAATAATGTAAAAAAATTGCCAACAAATCTCATTATTTGGTGTAGTCCTAATTTAAAATACGAATTTATCTTTTCGTGTTTACTGGACGTGAAATGAAAGCGAAAAGCAATGGAGAATAATTTGATAGAAATAATAATAAATGGTAACGGAGAAAATATATGCATGTACATATATAAAATGTTGTTATGTGAGGACACATTTTATTGGTACTTAGTTACTTACTGCATTAACTTATTATTTTAATTTGCGGGTATAATCCGGCCTTTTATTACCCGGCTTTAAACTCCAGAGTGATGCGAGAAAATTTGTCAATGTCATTATATAGACATGTTTTCGTCGCGTGCATGTAAACGTATACGTTGCCTACAAAAACTCCTCCACTTTTTGAGGATATTTTCCACGGGGTTATCTCAAATGTTGGAATACTGAACAACAAAAAAACACAACAGGCGTGTTTATCACGACGACCGTATTAATGTACAGACACCAGCACATTCAGCTACCCCAATCTGTCAAATTTCTTTCATAGATCTTCAACTTTATCACATAAGCATAAGGGTCACTTTCAATTGGGGAAATTTGTCAGATTGAGGTAGCTTGATGTGCTGGCGTCTGTACATACCCGTGACGGGCCGGTTCGCGTGGATGGTAGATGCTTGCCTTTCACGCCACAGATCATAGGTTCGATTCCCACCCAGGACAGATATTTGTGTACATGAACATGTCTGTATGTCCTGAGTCGGGATGTAATTATCTATATATGTATTCACAAAAGAAAAGTAGTATGTGTATGTAGTATATCAGTCATCTGGTTTCCATAGTACAAGCTCTGCTTAGTTTGGTTCAGATGGCCGTGTGTGAATAATGTCGCAAAATATTATTATTATTATACCTAACAAATCTACAATAAGCTCCAACTGCTCTATCTCTGTTCTTCCGGGGAGCAAGGGTTTGTTTGCAAGTAATTCTCCGAGAATGCAGCCCGCAGCCCACATGTCTAGAGCGGGAGTCTGTCGCGGAGATTGGAGGAGTAGCTCCGGGGCGCGGTACCAGAGGGTCACTACGCGCGGCGTGGCGCAGCGGGCCGGAGCGCCCAGCCAGCGGGCAAGACCGAAGTCAGCTGGAAAATAAAGAATAATCAAATCTTGTCCAACATAATTACCGTTTACAAACGATTACAGCGTTTTTAGGGTTCCGTAGCCAAATGGCAAAAAACTAAAGTTTGTTTAACCTTCAATTATCGCTTGTCAATACGGTTTTAGACCTATCTACACTCCACCATCGTCTAATTTGACAGATTTTGTGGGACCGAATTTCATGTCACCTAAATCTTTTCAACTTTTATCGTTTCGTTTTTTTTTTATTTCACTGAAGTCACGTCTGTCACAGTATCAGTTGACTTATTATAAATTCGTTTTTAGGGTTCCGTAGCCAAATGGCAAAAAACGGAACCCTTATAGATTCGTCATGTCTGTCTGTCCGTCCGTATCTCACAGCCACTTTTTTCCGAAACTATAAGAGCTGTACTACTGAAACTTGGTAAGTAGGTGTATTTTGTGAACCGCATTAAGATTTTTACACAAAAATAGAAAAAGAACAATAATTTTCGGAGGTCGGCAAACAAAGAACTGAAACTCAAAAAAAATTTTTTTAATTGTACTCATACCTGTGGGGGGGGTGTCTATGGATAGGTCTTCAAAAATCATATTGAGGTTCCTAATTTCATTTTTGTCTAAACTGAATAGTTTGCGCGAGAGACACTTCCAAAGTGGTAAAATGAGTGTCCCCCCCCCCCCCCCCCCCTGTAACTTCTAAAATAAGAGAATGATAAAACTAAAAAAAATATATGATGTACATTACCATAGAAACTAACAACGAAAATTGGTTTGAACTAGATCTAGCAAGTAGTTTTTTTTAATACGTTATAAACCGCAATTTGCTTTCATTTAATCAACTGAAATACTTGTTGCTACGGAACCCTTCATGTGCGAGTCCGACTCGCACGTGGCCGGTTTTATTCTATAACTAGCTATGCCCTGCGCGCGTTGCAACGCCTCTCGTTAAAATATTTGTGATAGGATCTTGTAGAGCATCTTAAACCCGCTTAAAAAACGTGGTGTGCATAGGCCATGCACACCACGTTTTTTAAGCGGGTTTGTAGCGATACATACGCGCGTAAGCATCGCGTTTGTATCGAAACAAAGAACAACAAAATGCTCTCTAGAATAAAAGTGCGCCTTTGGAAACGCGCGTTGCCGGCGCGCTTATAAGACGTGGTGTGCATATCCCCTTGGATAACACACATATGGCAATGGAATGATAGTGGCGCCAGAAATTATCAATTTTAATTCCTTTCTAAATTTCCAAAATACCTCAGCATATCTTTTTCATTTCCGATATTAGATTTACGATTTGCTTAAGAAATATATAAGAAGAATTTAATAGCTTTTTCAATCATATATTTATACAGTATATTTATGATTTAGTAACGAAAACTTACCAATTTTAACACACCCTTTATCAGTGAGCAGCAGGTTGGAAACTTTCAAATCTCTGTGCACTATAAAGTCAGAGTGCAGGTACTTGAGGCCCTTCAGTACTTGTAGCATGAGGCACTTCACCTGGGACTCAGTGAAGGGAGATGACATGTTATCCAGAAGAGATGCCAAGTCCTGTTCACAGTACTCCATGGACAAGAAGATGCTGGTGGACAAAAAATAATTAGATACTAGTCTTTCTGGTATGTATAAATAAAAGAAGGCCAAGTGCAAGTCGAACTCGCGCACGAAGGAGTCCGTACCATCACCTTCAGAAAATTTCAACTGTCTAACTATCATGGTTCATGAGATACAGCTTGGTGACAGACAGCGAAGTCTTAGTAATAGGGTCCCGTTTTACCCTTTGGGTACAGATCCCTAAAAATATGTAAATACAGTAATCATATAAAAGTGAATAGGCAGTTTTGAGATCACTGAAGTGGAACAAGCACACCTACATCTATTTTGTGTCTGGTGTTTATTTTGTGTGTCATCTTCAAAATTATTTATATGCAATAATCAAGTCAGCCAAATTATGTACACTACTGGACAAAAGCCTCCCCAAAGAAAGGGGGCGATATGCCATAATCGCCACACTTGGCAGACGGGTTGGTGATCGCAGTTTGATGGTCATAGTTCACAGAACACTATATGCAACAATACATGAGTATATATTGTCTGTAGTTTTACTGTGTGTTGAGCTACTCCTACACCAACGAGGCCGTCAACCCACAACTACTGTGTGACTCACTATTTTCACCATTCAGAATAGAAAAGAATTTTACTGAAAATAAAAATATAATATATAGGGTCACACAAAAAGTTGTCCAGCGCGGGAATCGAACCTGTGACACGAAGTGGTGAGGCTACTATCACTGCCGCTGCGCCACACGTGCAATCTTATTGTCATAGTCATTCAAGCAGTTCCATATTTATAGCTTAGTGTTAAAGTAACTGAAGTAATAACTTTTGTTAACAATTGACTTTACCTTTCTAATGATCGGCCAACCAACACTTCCTTTAGCTGTACAATATTTTCGTGCCTGCAAGCCATTAACACTTGGATTTCACGGAGTCCACTCAACGGTAGTCCATCTTTCTCAACATCCATACGCACTTTCTTTAATGCCACAATGTTGCCATTTAATTTGTCTTTTGCTCTGTCTGTAACAAAAGTGAGCTATAGCAGGATGAATCAATCCGAAATTTTCGAGTTTAAAACTACAAGTCTTAACATACATTTTCAGTACATAAAATGAAAGCTATGCAGTGCCTGTGCAAACTTTTTCAACTGTATACAACTGCATCGATATTACAGCTAGGGTTGCCAACTATACTGTTTTTCACAAAATTATACTTTTTACTGTTGAACAAAAACAAAGTATACCAAATACTGTTTACATTTATTTACTCAGAGGGCATTCCCTGCTCAGTGCAGCACAGCCACAAAGATTGTGAATTAGTAATTTGTGGGAGAAGTGCTAAAAAAAATGTATTTAAAACAATAAATAAATGATTAACTGTTAATTTTTCTAAAATACTGTACAATATTCTTCATAGACCTGAATATACATTATTTCTAGTAAAAAAGTTGGCAGCCCTTATGGCATCATAATTAATATGGGAAATCCTGTAAGTACTTTCAAACCTAGCAATATATAGAATGAATTAAGAAATAAATATCTTGGCACAACTAATAGACAGCCATGTGATCCCAAACTAGGCAGAGCCTGGGGCTGTACTATGGCACTGCAACTGATAAATATACATATATATATATATATTACTAAATAAATACATAATAAAGAGGTAGATAAATTACACCCAGACACAGAACAATTAAATGTGTTCATCACACAAAGATTTGTCCCCGGTGGGAATCGAACCCATGACCTGTGGCTTAACAATCAGATTCACTAACCACTGGACCAACAGGCCTATAATACTGATACTTAACTAAAAGAAATAATATGCCCACACAACCCTGGAAATGAAACATATTGGCTACCAAAGGAGTTCATACAAACATAAAAATATATATTTACAATAACTAGCATATGCCTAAATTTAAAATCTTACAATATAACAACTTACACACAATGCCATAGGTGCCTTCACCAATTCTATTTAACTTCTCAAATTCACCAACAAATCTGCATCTTCCAAGCTGAAACATGAGCACATTAAATTGAAAGAACACTTCACTATACATTAAGGTTATTTTAAGGTAGCCACCTCACTACTCCCTCGGAGCCTTTGTACTCAATGCTCAATAGATGGGTCTGAACGTTTCATATTTGTAAAGGTCCCTACAATACAAGTATCAATCTACCTAGTGAAAATCAGTCTGTTACTACTAGTATTCATTAACAAACTAGCTGTGCCCCGCGGTGTTACCCGCGTTAAATTTTATAATTTTTCTTTGCTATAAACCTCACGGAGCCCGAGACCTTTCCAACGAATGCAAAACCGTGGAAATCGGTTTGTGCGTTCTGGAGTTATAGCGTCAGGAAGGAAAACTCGACTTATTTTTATATAGTAGAAGACTAGCTGTGCCCCGCGGTGTTACCCACGTTAAATTTTATAAATTTTCTTTGCTATAAACCTCTCGGATCTCGAGACCTTTCCAACGAATGCAAAACCGTGGAAATCAGTTTGTGCGTTCTGGAGTTATAGCGTCAGGAAGGAGAACCCAACTTATTTTTATATAGTAGATAATCAAAAATGGATTAACTAAGAGCCCCCCAGGTTACACATCAAGACCCTAAATAATTGTGTTGACTCCAGAAATGACTTGGTTTAAAGTCGTGAAACAGGGTCACAAATTTACAATTTTTTCCACTGTAACCTCTGCATATTTCATGGAAAGCGTTTACATATAAATCAGTATGATAAAAAAGAAACACCTTTACTCACAGACATGTCATATATCAGTCTTCCAAACTGAGTCAATAGACAGCACCTAAACTCAAATGTATGGTTGAAACATAACCCAATATGTAGCTTAACAAACGGACTAAATTTACTAGACGAAAGAGCAGCTTTCATGAATTCTTGATGGTAAAATTTGTTTTCCCTGCTCATTAAAGTGTGCTTGTATGTTTCATGCATTTAATCATTATAAATGACAGAGTATTAATTAAATTTGATGTGACAAAGTGAGTCATTTAACTGGCAGTGAAAATAATTTTTCACTGACTGTTATATTCTACTGTGCACTATTATATCCCATTGTCCCAACCTATAGGACATATATTAGTGCACAGGAGAACTCCATCTTTCTTTCGATTGGATGAGGTAGGCAAACCAACAGAACTGAAGACAGACAACTAGTGACATGCTGTTAGACAGAGGGACAAACCACATTACTAGTTGTGCAGGCTTCTATGAATGATAATACTTTTTTACCTAACCCAGACACTAAAAGCTTACAAACTACAACTAACCAAAGAATTTCAGGAATTCCTACAATGTAACAAATACCTACTAAGACTAAAACTGATATCTGTACTTTCTTTGAAGGATATCTTTCTTTATTTATAACTTCTCATTTATAACTTTATCTTAGTAACCTTTTTTACATACCCATCGCGTTGAATAAAAATATTGTATCAAATTCAATAAGCTTGTACAAATAAATGATGATTTTGAGGTTATGTTTACATACTATGTCTTTTTCAGGTATTTCCATGGTCTTCCCTGTTCTAAAGGATATGAGTACACCTTTTCTAGCAGCTGGACCTGTTGGATCAACCACTTCGGGGTTGGATATAGGTTTTTCAGAGTCTGAAATGAAAATATTTTTATTCAAAATAAAACCGGAATAACAAAAATCACTCACACTCCCGTTGAAATTTTAGTACTTACTTTGGGACATATTTATTCCGATCGGTTATTTAATATTAATTAAATTTACTTTAGATATACTTTCTGTTGTTTAACACAAAAATAATATACAATATACCAACAACAAATTGTTGTAATAAATACGAATAAACATTAACAACCCCACAGATAAATAACACCAAAGATAATGTAACAAAAAAATATAGGATTGACTTTAATATTGAAAGTTTTATTCCAGTCAGAGTTTACAGGCTTTTGAGGCTGTTGAAACTAGAGTGCTGCTATAAAATAGCTATATCTGTTGAAGCAAATAGGTTACTCTTTTAAATGTTATCTCAATGCATGCTAAGGTTGAATGACGAGACGTGGTTCTTTGATTGACATCAAAAAAAAAAAAAAAAGATTTTTCTATAATGTAATTCCAGTGTGTATGTATTATTTGTTATACCTGTACAAATAATACAATTAATATATTTATGCGTTTCTTTGCTGAAATTGTGGTTTTCATTTAAACTCTGCAAGATACCTTAATGAAAGGTATTGTGTGTGTTACTGGAGCTAGCAGCACAGAGACTTTCAAACAATATCATTATGCGAAGATTTCTTCTTTTTATTACACTAAGTTGCAATATTCACATCTAGTGAACTCAACAAGGGCCACCAAAAAGATGCAATTTATACTGATTTCAGTATTGCATTTGACAAAGTTGATCACATGTTACTGTTGAAAAAAATTGAAGAATATGACATCCATGTATCGTTACTTAAATTCTTGCAGCCACGAACCAGACGGTTAGATTTGGATCCCTTATTTTTTTTTCAGTCTATATTTACTTAGCTGAATAGATCTTTATCTCATAAAACCCTACAGAATAGTAATTCAAATGTTGACTCGCATCGAGCATTTGACTCGGGACGTTTACAGGTTTACTTTGACAATTAGTACAAATGTCGAAACAGCGGTATGCCCTTAACTACTAAAATTCCGGTTCCTTCTTATTGTAAAATTAATGGACCCGTACTAGATGTGTTGAATAAAATTGTGGCGTTATACGACCTGTTTTTACTTACTGCGTTGTTGTTCTTTTTATAAGATTAAAAAGTTGTCATATTAAACAGATAGATTTTTCCGTGTCAAGAGAGAATAATGAGCCTGGCCAATGTTTTATTCTAGATATGCGAAAGTAATCTAGAATAAAATACAAAAACATCTGCATTTTTACTTTTTTTTTATATTCCCAAAGACAGCTGAGATAATAGCAATCAAAGTACGCAATTTCGAGCGATATTATTTCAAACCGCAAGCGGCGTTTGATCGCGCTGTGACGTCACGTGTCGCCTCACGCAGCACGCCAACCGATGCTGGGGGCTCGTACTTGCGATTTTATTACGAGAAAATTATTAGAAAATGCCGTGTAGTGCCCAAGAGTTTTAATTCCAATGTTAACACACCCAAAAAGTGTTTTTAGTATACCTAAATATCCTATGATAAGGAAGAAATGGATGACCGCAATACGCAGACAGGATTCAATAGGACTGAAAACTATTGCATTTTGTTATGAATATTATTTTGATGTCAATAACTATTATATTTATACTTTTCTCATAAAGCTCTACGTTATCTATTGGTGCATTTTATAATCAACTTCTGACAAATGTAGATAAACTTTTAAGTTTAGCTACCTTTGTCATTTAAGGATTTTACAATTTAATCTTTAAATAAGAGACATTAATATTGTTATTATCTATGAGGAACCTTGATATCAGGATGTTATAATAAATATATAAACCAACAATATCGTATTTTTTTAATGAGAATAGGTAATGTTACCTAACTTAGTGACGTAGATTAAACATGGGATATTTGGAAAAAATATATAATAACTACGAAATATTTTACCTATTTATACAATATTTCGTGATTATTATCTACGTTTGACTTTAACGACTAATACTTAATAAGTAAAAATTGGTATGTTGAATATAAGTGAAGTAAAATTGATTGCAAGTAAGGCGCAGCGGCTAAGACAGTCGCCGCTGTGTGTCCGAGGTTTTATTCCCGCGCCGGACAAATATTCGTGTAACCCGTAAATAGTTGTTCAGAGTCTGGATGTAGTTTGTGTCAGTCTATTATATGTTTGTAAAGTATTATAGTATTATTATAGTCTTAAAAAAAGTTAAGAAACGTTAAGAATAACTGTCAATCAAAGTTTGTCAGCCGTGTAAGGAAATCTACCTCCCATGTAACCCTCTTCCAGGGTGCAGATATATGTAACTCACAAGGTATTTCACAGGTTGATGTAATACAATAATAACAAATTAATAAATAAAGCAATGATACAAGTACTGCGCGCGCGCGAGTCTTCACTTCAATGTGTTTCATATGCCGCGGGGCACGAGCGCACGGAGCGACCGGCACCGAGCCGACAGCTGACGTCACGCGTCGAGTGCGCGATATCTTGGAAATTTAAAAGTGCTCAAAACTTCTCACAGTCATAACTTCCGTAATACTGCATTGATTTACGTGAAATAAAGACTAATCTAATGTACGTAATTTAATCTTTATTGTTAAGTAGCTTTTAGTGCAATATTCGCATGTGTTGGTCACCCTCATTGTAATCCGCTTTCCGTGTGATTGATATTTGTTGGATTGTATCAAGTATACGAGACAGTAAACGTGTACCAAATTAATTCGTCAGAGTTTTATTTTCTCGCTCCTGCGAACATCCTACAAAATTAAAGATCTCATCATAACACTTGTTAGCAAGTTCTGCTCATATTAATGACATTGTGAAGAAATCCTCACAGATATTGGTTTCCTTAAAAGATGTAGAAAGCTTTCATTTTACTAAAGTTGTTGGTACATACCTAATGTAAATTTATTTAAACATTATCTTCCTGGTCGAATTCAGGCCTGGTGGCCAATCTCAGTGGACACTAGCCATCTGCGCGGGACATATTGTACAAACACTGTGGCACTTTCTATTCCATCACTCTTATGATCCCATGGGATGACTAGCGACACGACCGTATAGTGTCAGAAAGGCCGGGTACATGACCAACGTCCTTACGTGTTCTATTATACATGGAGGTGTAATACCGCCAACTCCCAGACTTCGGTAGAATACTGAAACTAAACGGACTGAACAGAAAAATCTCAAAATCACTATTTGGCCTGACCCGGGTTTGAACCTCATTATTTACGGTAGAGAACTTCCGGTACCTTCACCGTGGGTTATATTGAAATGATGTGAAGTTCATCATTTCAATGAACGTAGTTAAACGTTATAAATTTTTCACACATATTATAATATAATAATATCTGGGGACAATGTCACACAGATCAACCTAGCCCCAAACTAAGCAAAGCTTGTACTATGGGTACCAGGCGACGATATACATACTTATATAGATATATAAATACTTAAATACATAGAAAACATCCATGACTCAGAAACAAATATTCGTGCTCATCACACAAATATTTGCACTTACCGGGATTCGAACCCAGGACCACCAGCTTCGTAGGCAGGAGCACTACCAACTAGGCTATGGTGACCGTCCTATATTATAATGGGTTTACCTTAAAATCTAACGTGTTTGATGTTGACATAATAATAAGGGCAAAATACAAATTTTAATACCTTGCCCCCCCCCCCCCCCCCCCTTCCCTTCGCTTTTTCCTCGGAAATTATGGGGATCGTATTTCATTAGTACGTAACTATATTATTAGTTAGTGTGTAAAAGTGCTGGAGAAATACTTATAATGGGGTAGTGAAGTGCTTTCCATAGAGAAATACATATAGTGGCGTAGTGCTCACATAGCATATGATATATTGTTTAGTAGGGCTCCTTGAACGATGGATCCGCGGTACATAACATAAATTTGCAATTAAAGCGCAACCATTGCCCTAATTTGGCTTCCATGATAAAAAAAAGGTTCGTAATACGTCTGCCGATTTTGACGTATGTTAACCAGAGGTATCACTTCTCCTTTACATGCTCTTTGGGTATCACATGGTGAAATTGGTGGCAGAAAATCAGAAATCAAAAGTTTCAGTCAGTCAACTGACATTCGATCAACATCTGTCTGACGACTGACAAATGTATTGGATTTACTTCCTGGGATAAATTAATTAATCTGGCCGAGAGAGATTAGAAACTGGTAATTTTTGTATAGGTAAATCATGGAATCATTGGGACGTTTTTGGAGAACTAGTGTGTAAGAACTAAAGATTTTTTTGAACTATTTAATATTTTTCTGCACTTTTCTGCACTGCTACTTATTTTCAATAATGTTTTTTAAAGTGTTTAATTTTTCTACTCATTTTTGGTACACCACATAAATCTCACCCTCATCTCTTTCTCGTAACTTATATTCCACCATAATAATGATACAGGCAAGAAATTGAATGTCATTTTGTAGAGCCATAATTATTGCTAGTTGAATAAATACTTACCTACTTCAAAACGCCTAATATTTTATTTGTTTTTAAGTTGTGAATCCCAGTTCCATGCCTAACTGCATTACACACAAGCAAGCGCTAACCACAGTATGGTAACTTTTCAATCATGAGAATACCTAGAGCAGCTAACCCAAGGATTCGAAATCAAATATTGTGAGTTATTTTATCATTAATTAATATATGCATGCATCATACGTCATTCATCACTAATGCTTTTCCTTATTTTCCTTTTGCATTAAAGTTCTAAAACTTTGTTTCCATTCTTTATTCTGCATGGACAATTGATTCATTGATTTATATTTAACATAATCTACATTGCCCAATATAGAGAATGTATTTTAATGCAGCATAAAGTTTCAGTCGCAGACTGGATTAAAAGGGTACATAGAAAAATGGGTCATACTTAAGTGACTACTTGGTATTGTTTGTTCCAACATTTACTGAAATATTCTCTCAAATATTTTTTCTTTATTATCAATATCAAACACAATGTCAAATTATTTGTAATGTGAGGAATATAGCCATTTGCTCTTACCAGTCCTTAAGATCGGTGAAGTTATGCATGTGGTCAGTCCATAGATGAAAGACCATCAAAATGAGTTCTTATGACTGAACATATTCTTGGCTTTGGAGGGCATATTAAGCACATTAAGCTGTTGAACATGGGTGTAGTCATTACACAACAGTGGTTTTCAGAGGCCTAATGGGTGGCTTGAAAAGATCTGTCTCTAGGATACTTACTACCCGTACAATAAGTAAGGGCTGAATTGGTAAGTGAAACCATTTGTTGAGACATTGAATTAAAAATAATGTTTGGTTTCATCTCATACTTTGTGATGGATGTAATCTTTATCAAAACCTAATATTAATCCAAAGCTTTGCTTTCTAATACAATTTAATACTGCATTTAACAAACTTCTAAATATGTTTTAAAGCTATTGTGCATAAAATATGAATTAAAATTAGCACATATTATTAGTGCCTTAAGATATAAAGCACTAATGGACATAATTGTTACAATAAGTAGATCTCTTTTAATTTTTACAAAATTTAACTGTACATTACAGAAAAAAATTTGGTGTTTATGAAAAAGTATATCCAATGAACACTACACCAACTAGATCAGTACCGGAACATATAGAAAGACCAGAATACATAACAAAAAGAAGATTTGCTCAACCGCCTTTTCCTGAAATTAAAAATGAAAATCAAATAAGAGGAATGAGGGAAAGTTGTAATCTGGCAGCAGAAATTTTAAGAGAAATAGGAACTTTTATAAAGGTAATTGGGTTATGTGTTATTTTTATTATAAAATGTGAGCCATCATGGGACGCCTGGCAGATGTGAAACATCGACATTATTTTGTAAAAGTAATATGCAGAAAAGAACATATTGTGATAGGAACTAAATATGTCATAATGATAAAATAAAAAGTCGATTGTGCATGGCGACGCGTTGCCACACCGTACACACTACTATCGTATAGATCGCCAGAAATCTGTTTTACGTGCGGCTATAGATGTTTCACATCAAAAATGAAAATGTGTCTATGTAACTTACATATGTGCAACAATAGGGAATCAGACTGCTACTGAATATAGTGATGATAGAAAAATTACTAAGAAATAGACACAGATATGATACAGAAGGTAAAACATTTTTAATATTATGATATCCTGGGACATTATTTACATGGCCATCTGATCTCAAACTAAGCATAGCTAGCAGATAACTGATATATTACATATATTATTTTGTAAATACATATGTATATAGATAATTAAATGCAGACTCGGGACAAACAGACATGTTCATGCACACAAATATCTGTCCTGGGTGGGAATCGAACCCGTCATGGGTTCGATCTGGCGTGAAAAGCAAGCATTTGCCAACCACGCCAACAGGCCTATCATCATTATTGGCTGATATAGTTTAAAAATAAGGGGTTTAAATACTTGGCGGGAAAAACTCTTTCACTAAAGCATTCTAAATTTGTTGCTCAACAAATTATCATTATGAATTATTGTGGGTAAGATATCATGCAACACAATGAAAATTGGTTGATGTAATAAATATACTCTTGAAATAGCATGTGGATTTCAATAGAAGGATTTCTAAAATTTTTTATGCATATGTATGTTACTCAACTGTAAATTGTTTTTAAACTTGTACTTATTTGAAATCCCCGCATTTATGCTCTATCCATTGATCCCTTTTTGTCAGCTCACAGCTATGAATTACCTATTAATTTACGAAATAATGTACATTTATATTTATTTAGGTCATAAATATAATTTATTTCCAAAATATTTAAAAACAATATTAGACAATAAACAAGTGGACAGAGAATAGGAATGACATGGACGTATCGCAGAGGACTTTACAAACATGTATTTCATGCTTTGTGTCAACAAAAAACTCAAAAGACTAAAAATAAACTCAGAATATGACGGAGCCAATGTAGTCTGGGGATGACTACCTTAATCATTGTGCCATTATGCATAAATTACGACAGGATTACTATTTGTGTGACCCATAAACTAACAAGATAAGATGTAAAAAATGGTATTGAGTTTTTTGTTAATAACTTAAAGACTTTTAACATTTTTAATTTTGATGTGAATTTGATGTGAAACATCTATAGCCGCACGTAAAACAGATTTCTGGCGTGGCGACGCATGCCGTGGTTTTTTTTTAGTTCCTATCACAAAGGAACTAAAAAACTTCTTTTCGACTTCGACTTCGACTTCTACTTGGACTTCGACTTGACTTCGACTTTGGGCCACCCAGATTTTTGGGGGCCACCCAGCTTTTTGGGGGCCGCCCCGATTTTTGGGGGCCACCCATATTTTTGTGGGTCACCCAGATTTTTGGGGGCCACCCAGATTTTTGGAGGCCACCCAGATTTTTGGGGGCCACCTAACTTTTTGGGGGCCACCCAGCTTTTTGGGGGCCGCCCAGATTTTTGTGGGCCACCCAGATTTTTGTGGGCCACCCAGATTTTTGGGGGCCACCCAGATTTTTGGAGGCCACCCAGATTTTTGGGGGCCACCCAGCTTTTTGGGGGCCACCCAGCTTTTTGGGGGCCGCCCAGAATTTTGTGGGCCACCCAGATTTTTGTGGGCCACCCAGATTTTTGGGGGCCACCCAGATTTTTGGAGGCCACCCAGATTTTTGGGGGCCACCAAGCTTTTTGGGGGCCACCTAACTTTTTGGGGGCCACCCAGATATTTGGGGGCCACCCAGCTTTTTGGGGGCCACCCAGCTTTTAGGGGGCCACCAAACTTTTTGGGGGCCACCCAGATTTTTGGGGGCCACCCAGCTTTTTGGGAGCCACCCATATTTTAGGGGGCCACCCGGCTTTTTAGGGGCCGCCCAAATTTTTAGGGGGCCGCCCAGATTTTTGGGGGCCACCCAGCTTTTTGGGGGCCGCCCTGATTTTTGGGGGCTATTTGTCATTAGTCTGGGTGTAATTATCTATATAAGTATTTATTTACAAAAGAAAAAAAACGTAGTAGGTAGATATGTAGTATATTGGTTGGTATTTACAAACCGGAAAACGCAGCGTGGGCAGGCCTACAGCCCTACAAGATGGACCGATGATCTTGTGCGGGTCACTGGAAACTGCTGGATGCGGATAGCGCAAGACCGGCGATTGTGGGGATCTTTGGGGGAGGCCTTTGTCCAGCTGTGGACGTCTTTCGGCTGATATGCTTTCTCTGTTAACCATGATTTTAAACAGAAAACTTCCTTTTACAGAAGGAAACGATATTTGTATGCACTCATTTTTCCTGTAGGTCAGTTTCATTGCGTCGCATCTACTGTCCATTGCCTATCTCTGTATCTACCTAAATGACCACAGTATCGCTATTTTAACCTTAGACTATTAAAGGCCATCGATAATTTTTTGATGTGAAACATCTATAGCCGCACGTAAAACAGATTTCTGGCGTGGCGACGCATGCCGTGGTTTTTTTTTTGTTTATCACAATATGTTCTTTTCGACTTCGACTTGACTTCGACTTTGACTTCGACTGCGACTAATACTTCGACTTCGACTGCGACTTCGACTTCGTCTTCGACTTCGACATGACTTCGACTTTGACTTCGACTGTTAAACGACCCACTTCGGTCACCTAGTTAATCAGGAATCCAGATGAAATCGAACAAAAGCAATATAACTTTCCTTATTGAGCTTATTAAGTAAAACGGGAATCAGTCAAACGGATAATTAAGGAACCTTTGAGTTTTGGGGAAACTTAAGTTTGTATTATATAATAATATATAAGGAAAAATCTTCATTCATTGACTTAGATCATACTCCTCAGTCATGAGGACCGAGACTTCGACATCGACTTCGACTGCGACTTATACTTCGACTTCGACTGCGACTTATACTTCGACTTCTGCATATTACTTTTACAAAATAATGTCGATGTTTCACATCTGCCAGGCGTCCCGTGACGGCTCACATTTTTTTTTCATTATTTAAACTTTTTCACTTTGCTTTTTTTTTTCTTGCCAGCCAGGTATAACAACTGATGCTATTGACGAGCTAGCCCATAATTTGACCATAAACGCAAGAGCCTACCCATCTCCACTACTCTACAAAGAATTCCCTAAAAGTGTGTGCACTTCTGTGAATAATGTAGTTGTCCATGGTATACCTGATTTGAGGCCGTTGCAGAATGGGGACATTGTTAATGTTGATATAACAGTGAGTATTAAATTATATCTATTGTCATAATTATTGCGGCGGGGCGCTCATAGCTAGATGATCTCACCAGTCCGTAAGAGGCGATTAATTGGCGAGGTTAAGTAACTAAGCTCGCGGTCAGTCCATAGATGGGTTGGACCACCAAAGTGGTTTAATTTCTGAGCGTCTCCGTGCTTCGGAGGGCACTTTAAGCTGTAGGCCCGGTTGTAGTCATTAGACAACAGTCGTTAAGCCATGTCAGAAGCCTACTGGACGGCTTGAACAACTCTGACATTAGGGTAACCACTGCCCATACGATAAGTAAGTACCTTAGTAGTCAGGGGTTTGGAAAAACACGTAGAGCTTTCAAATGATGCCTTTATTGATGTCGACATGATTGATTATTTTAGATATGGCGATATGCCAAATACAAGTCAGTGGGTCGTCTTAGGAGACATAATACATGTCCTAAACCATTGCGGCTACAACATTGAATTTTGGCAGTTGATGCCTTCTAAGTTGTAAGCATCCACTAAGAAAGGATTTTTGGGAGGTAGGAAAGGTTGTATTGAAGTCTGTCATTTTCAAAGTAACAAGCACAATTTTTTATGACTAGGTACTTCTGGTTAGATTTAACAGTAGCTAAGTATATTTTGTCTTTTTAAAAATTGTATTAAATAGAAGATGAAAAAAACGCGGACGAAGTGGTGGGATAAGTGATATTTATTTGTGTACATACATACATAATTGTTCAACCCTGATAAAGTTAGGCCGGGCAGTGGCATAATTATAATAGCATTGATTTCCGTGCATATTGATGTCCCAATTACTCCCAATGAAATATATTATGAGCCAAGAGAGGCGTTAACAATGAAATGGAGAGAGTAGGATGGAAAGATTCAGAGATACAGAACAAAGTATAACATAACAGAGGTGGGAAGCCAAAAATATTTTTCGTATTTCACAAACTGATTTCCTTTACTTTAGTTAAGTTTATGGTTAGTTAGCGCTCTTTAAGTTTCATCCACTTATATGCTTACTTACTTATCGTATAGGCAGTGGTTACCCAAGTGTCGGAGTTGTTCAAGCCGCCCCATAGACCTTTGTCATGGCTTAACGACTGTTGTCGAATGACTACAACCGGGACCGACGGCTTAACGTGCCCTCCGAAGCACGGATACGCTCAGAAATTAAACCACTTTGGTGATCACCCATCTATGAACTGACCGCGAGGCTAGTTGCTTAACCTCGCCGATCACTTACAGACCGGTGAGAGCATCTAGCTATGAGCGCCATTCCACTTATCCTACTAATATTATAAACGCGAAAGTTTGTAAGTATGGATGGATGTTCGTTACTCTTTCGCGTAAAAACTACTGAATGGATTTTAAAGAAACTTTACAATAATATAGCTTATACATTGGAATAACACAAAGGCTATAATTTATAAAATTTTACGCGGTTGAAACCGCGGGGTATAGCTTGTATAACATAAATAAACCTTGTATAGCTTCTGGTCCCAAAGATCTACCTACATATATTAGGAAAAGGGCAAGAAGTATATACAGCACATTGATGTTGTATTTTTGTCTTTGTGTAACTCATATGGAAACAGGTAGGTACCGTATGCAATAGTGTCAAATCAATTTGGGTACATACCTATACTTATTGGCTAAAATATTAGAGATTGTAAGCTACCCAATGAATTCCGAGACATTTCCTACATCATTGGGTCGCATTCGCCCTGAAAATGACCTTTCGAAGAGTTTGAAACGGCTGACAAAGTCCTACTTAAAATTAATTTCATAACTACCTAATATTATTATTGAAAATGAAGAAACACCAGCACACGTACTGCTACACTGCAAGAGTGTTGCTTACCAACGGGCAAAGTTCCTGAATGATCCGAAGACACTGCAGGAGGCCCTCTGGCCAGACTTTCGTGGTCTCCTGCACTTCTGGATGGAACTAAAATGGTTCGAGTAGCCAAACAAGTATAACGCACAATGGCCCAATTAGGAGGCTAAGTGCGGAAACCTATCGCCCAACTAACTATCTAATAAATATAATTTTAGGTTTTCTTCAAAGGATTTCACGGAGATTGCTCAAAAACATTTTTAGTGGGTGATGTGGATGATAGAGGCCTACAGCTTGTTGGAGTCACTGAAGAAGCTTTATATCTTGTAAGTACCTATTCGTATTTAGTTTTATATCGCCACAGCGTCAGAGGACTATTACAGTAAATTATGTTCATATAATACTAAAAAATATTCTGCACTGGCTTCGATAGCAACGAAGATGAACTCCCAACAAAAAGGCAAGAAAGAAGAAAAAGTTTAAGGCTGGTTGTATGGAAGAGTGTGTATACAGAGAAGTGTATTTTATTTAAGGGAGGCTTATGGTTTGGTCTCGCGATAAAAACGTGGCAGGGAGCTCATTCCACCACCCTACCTTATATTCCGCCAGATCTCTCCGAAAATCCATTCCATTAATGGAATCTGGGGTCCGGTCATCACTTTTATAGATTGGGGTTCACAACACGAGACACGACTGGCGGCTTATTTTAAATTCGAGATCAGATTTGATCCTACGACATTGCTTATTTTTAACAAATTTCAAAAGGGAACTACTAATTACGAATTCCAAGGAAAACTAATTTAACGTAAGCTTCGCAATTTAACATAAACCTTTTTTTAATTTAGCCTTATTTCGATAATAAAATGCTCCCCCTAATACTGCCATATGCTGCTCGTTCTCTAGCATATGATATCCTTGCCGCCAGCCACACAGCTACTATCGAATTATATCGATACTCTTTTGATGTTGCTGTTTTAAGTATAATCAAAATCGATTCTCATACATTTAACGCGAATTAATTTTTACCGTGTGGTGCTGGGTGTGTTGTACCGTGTGTTATGGGCGGCGGCGGTGCAGCTCACGATAGTCAGTCCATGTATCTTAGAAAACTCATAGTTTAACGAAATCATCATTAGAACCATTTTCCACCAGTCTGAATATGATGATATTGTATTCTCCTAGGCTATAAAGGCGTGCGGACCACATGTGCCATTCAGAGAAATTGGAGAGAAAATACGTCGACATGCGAAAAGAAATGGGCTCACTGTTATCCCTTCAGTATTGGGCCATGGGATAGGAGATTACTTCCATGGCCCGCCTGAAATTCACCATGCAAGTAAGTTAAGATAATTCAATTGTCTTAAGTAATTATCTATACAATGCATACGTGGTCTGGTCTGGTCACATTACGTACACGTAAATGTTCTACCTATCAAAAATATTCCATTAAAACCTCATCACATATCTAATGTTAATAATCATAAGGTTAAATAATTTGGAAGTGCTATCGTTTCTTTAAGATGTAAAATATGCTTTACAGAAATTTCTTTACCTTCATAATCATGCTAAGTATATGTAGGTAAATTAAAATGTGTTAATAAGTAAAATATAATGAAATAATTATTCCTTAAATTACACTGCTTGAATTTAAAAAGCAATTATGTCAGTTATGAAAATAACAAATTTGTTGATTCTGAAATATTAATAGAAAGTGAATTTCCGTCATGTGACTACTGGCACTCTGCCTAGGACGAATTAAAACCTAAGTAAATAACCTCTCAAATACGGGTTGGTTAGGGTGCCGTGCTTCCCTTATATAACAGTTAGAAAAAGTTACAGCATAACTAAGTTTGTTTGGGAAATTTTGAAGCACTTTAAGACTTCCTTATTACCTTTTTTATTTTGGTATAAACTACATCTGGTTTTCGCTGCCAATGGTGAGGATAATATTTGGCAAGAGTCATTTTTACTACTCTCTATTGTTAATCTTTTGACACCCGTTATTATTATCATAATTTATATGTATATTAAACAAGTAAATAATTGCGCTGTAATAAAAAAAAAAAAACAATTACCAATCATTAAACATACGTAGCTACGGCCCAACAGTTGCGCGTTGCCGACCTGTTCTCCTACCATAGTGAAATCTGGCGACCTTTCACACACCCAGGACCTGCTTATAGACCTTAAAAGACTGTTTACCGCACAAAATCATAAAAAACAATAGAGATGACAGATCCCTGAGTATACCACTGATATTCCGCAGTGAAAACTATGATGGCTCTATGTAGTTTTCACTGTGGAATATCAATGGTATTTTAAGGTTACCTATATACGGCAGGGGTACAATAGGTTACAATATTTATGAATTTGTTTAGGAGATCTCATAAACTTATCGAAATCCTCAGAATCTCCCATCCCACCCCAGAGATTTCACTACTATTAGTAAGGAAGATTTCTGTCTTCGGTATTTTGTATAGCATTATTCGCAATGAAAAGCAAAAATGGGAAATCATAAAGTTTTCAAATGATAATTATGTATTTTCTTATATTAGTCGGCCGTGCTTCTAGAAAATAAAGCGGATCGATAACACTTACATTCTCCGAAAGGGTTTGAGCAAGGGAATCCTAAATTTGATCTGCCTACCCCGGATTTTAGAGGGTGCAGGTTCGAACCCGGCCGAGTCAATTATATTTATGATTTCCTATTTTTGAGATTTAATAGTAGTTTCACGTTCAGATAATTTTGCTTTATTCCCAGACTTTAACTTTCTTTACTCTTCACCAGAAAACAACTACCCCGGCGTGATGAAACCGGGTATGACATTTACAATAGAGCCAGTGCTCACCCACGGAAGTGAAGACACAGTCTTACTAGAAGATGGTTGGACATTAATAACCGATGACGGATCAAGAACATCTCAAATAGAACATACAGTTCTTATCACAGAAGAAGGCGTTGAAGTGCTTACCAAATAGTTGTGATATTAGTTATTTTTATATAGCTTTGTTGTTTTTGGTCCATAAAATGGATGCATTATTTTGACCTTGTGTCATAGTACAATTTTTTGTGATCTTTTATTTATTTTGTTTATCTGTTGTAATTAAGAACGTTACATAATACTAGTGCAAACTTTGTTTTGTCTTAATCCATGTACCTAGTTGTGATAGAAACTAGTCAATGGCATGCATTGATATATATTGTGTGATCTATTACTTAGTACTTCCAAAGTTAAAAATGTCTAAGGGACTAATAAAGAAGATCCACTACGGGTGTAGCTGTAATGGCACACAAAGTTACCATTTTGGTTATACCCGTTTTTCACTCTGAGGAATGATATGATTATATGTGTCGTACTAGTCTCACTAAGCACAAGGCTTTGGACCTTGCACATTCATATTTTAATACCTTTTACATAATGTGGACATCCTGTATATATGATGGTTGGTAGTACCTAAAAGTGTTGTGAATCTCACAAGGTGATTGAATAAATAAAAAATCAAAATAGCGTGTAGTGTTTGTTTTATTTTGCTTGATAAATCTTAAATTAAAACATGTAACTTGGTACATTAAAAGCACAAGCACAATAATTAATTATCACTCATATGTCAGTCGATAGATAATAATTTAAAAGCTAGAAGGAAGGATCAATTGAACTATATGTTGGATAATATGATTAAGGAGTAAGGCGTAACCAATGGGACAATAACAGACTCCCAGTAAATATTCGCTCTACGCTCCAGGTTCCACCGCATCCACTCGAAAGTTTGGTCCCATAATATATCCAGCTACGCCTCGATTAAATGCTAAAGTGACAAGTGTAAATGTTAGGAAGAAGAATAATTAATATAATCACTAGATTTTTTTTAAAACCACTACAGTAAATTGTTTTTTTTTGGTAGCATGTATAATAGAGAAGACATTTCAATCAAAATCTGAAAGACCTCAAGAACGTTTAAAATGTATTAAAAATAAAAATGACTTGATAACTGTAAAGTTACGAACACAGATCATAAACCCTGCAAAAAGTATTTAAGTAGGTACATAATGTAACCTTGGGGTCTAATCTACTAAACTCCATTAAATATTTTGAATAGCAAAGGAATAAATACTATTAATGTCAATAATTTTGTGACAATAATCGCATAGATTATTTAAGTATTTTTTTTATATCAGTGGCCGACAAACGAGCAAGTAGGTCACCTGATGGTAAGTGATCATCGCCGCCCATAGACACTCGCAACGTCAGAGGAGTCGCGGGTGCGTTGCCGGCCTTTTAGAGTCAGCAAACATGTGTTGCTGACCCTTCCCGCCCTAATGAGCTCTGGTAAAATTTTATTTTACTGTTGAAACCAAAAACAAGTGACGGAGTTAGCAGTCCAGCACTCAAGGATGAGAATATAGACAAATAAATGCAAATCCCTTAAAACATTTAACTTATTTACGAACCTAATGACTGTATAAACTTTTTGTTCATTATTGTATAGTACATTAATCTTATGAATGTAGTTATAAATCGATAATATTCATTACTCATAGTAGAGAAAATTTAAAATACAATTTCATAGTGTAAATATAATAACTAGGTAAATAAATATCTGAATATATAGAACAATAGTTAAGATTTCATAAATATAAACGATTAAATTAATGGATAGGATTACATAATAATATCTTAAACAATCCTTACACACATTATAATAAATTAGATCACACAATGGATTAACCCTTACCGTAAGCGAATATTCTTAAATATATTTTTTGGTAGTTTTTTTTATAATTTCTTCAGGGTGCTAGGGAAGAATAAATAAGTGTATAAAAGTTGTTACAAAATTATTAAATAGTTTAACAACATACAAAAGCTACTTGCAATCGTTTACCACTACTATAAGTTACTTAAATGTTAATATATCACTCAAGGTAACACACAATCCATAAACAAGGATTACCTCAGTCAAAATAAGGATAAGTATAATCTACATAATATAATATTATACTCTTTCACAATAACGACAGATAGACAGAAATGTATGGTGAACTTACAAAACACTCAACCATAACTTTATATAAAAATTGAAACACTAAGCACTAGCCTCTCGATTAATTATCTACGCTTAATATTTAACTACCTATAGCCAACAATTCACCATACCATAAATTCTAGAGTAATTATTGGGAAGAAGGTTATTTTTATTTACCAAATCTTTCCAATAGAACTCTGTTAACATACCGTTGGATAGTGAAATGTCAGACCTTATAATAGCAAAATTAGCTTATCTTTAAGGGAATTGAAGTGCCCTGAATTTAATATATTATTTGCCATATTTAAGTTATAGTTTATGTTAAATTTTCATGAAGATTAGTGGTATGTATATAACGTCCAACATATTCGATACTTAAGTAGCGCATGTAACAATAAAACTGAACAGATTTGTAGAACAGTCAACACGACTAGCCTTTGTTATACAAGGCTTTTACTGCATAACCAGACAATAGGGGCTCAAGCCGTGTAGCAAATAAGACTACAACAACGCCAGAGCTGGTGACCTGTAATACAGGTTTGTACTAAACCTATCACAGGCACCAGTCTCTCACAAATGCTGGTTGCATATCTACATATATTCCCTAATTAAGTATGCATAATTTTCTTAAGTTGTTATGTATGTGAAATGTAACCATTTCTTGTGAAGAGAGAAATAAATAAATAAATTGAAAAAGAGGGTACCCGGTATGGGGTTCAAACCTCGGCACATGGCCATTACTGTCGTAAAGGTGGATCTGCATGGTCTGTTGTATAATCTCACAGTAGGTTTTATAACGTCCAAAAACCTACGTAGTATAGTAAGAGGTTAACTTGGTTGTTAATATCGTTACATTGAGTTTATAACAACGCCACTGAGACCAATGTCGGTGAGATCCCTGGTATAGCAATTGGATTATCGTACTTACAAAATGCACCAGCCATTAAAGTTAAAATTGATTCGTAAAATTATGTTTACAAAGATGTTCAGTTTTGTCTATCCCAAACTATTTAGTTACAAATATATCTTATTATGTATCTATTTTTATGTAGATTCCTGATGTTAAAACTGTAGGTTTATATATTATCCATAATAACCAATAACTTATAAAAATAATTATTATAAAAATCATATAATTACAATATTTACTAGTCAGACGAACCTGCATAACAATAGATATTGAAGCGCAGTTGGCAGATTACACATATATCTTATTTAATTACATTTTGTGCATTATCATTCTTCTGTGTAATGTAGGGAAAACATTTTGTTGTGCTGTCCAATATCATATTTTATTCGAATAGATAAATAAATAATACATATTTAATAACTCAATATTAATCATTTATATAGATAGTTCATTTAAACATATGGAAGTATTTAATAGTATTCCCGTATTACTTTCCTCTATTATGGCACTTGACCCGATTTTTCCTTACTACTTGGGACAATTTACGGAAATTTCGGAACCAATAAAACAAAGATTACTAAAACATAATCAACAAAAACACAAATCATGAACTTAATTCTAAAACAATATTTGACTACCTAACAATATCATGTTTGTATCACTTATTTTTTTTTATAAAACCGTTGTACGAATTCTGTTAAGCTGTATACCTGGCCCGGCCCGACACCAGGCTCCATGTTAGTGTACTCGTCTAAGTTGTGACTGGAACCTGCAAAAAATAATAGTTATATTTAAAAATCTATAATAATAATAATAAATTACAGTACAACAATGGGAAGTTTATGATTGTGATTTGATGGCATGCATTGATATAATGTATGTATTGTGAAAGTTATAAATGATTATATAGGGGACTACTAAAGACGATCCACTACACTTGTACGAGTAGCTGTAATGGCACACGGAGTTACCAATTTTGGTAACACCCGTTTTTCACTTGGAAGAATGATATGATAGTAGGTATGTAACGGACTTGAGTAGTCTCATTAAGGACACTTAAGGACTCTTTAAAAACAAATGGACTGCATGGATAGCCTGTATCACTGCTTTGTTCCTACCAATGAGTCTTGTGTGCGTCACGATTGCTACGCAAAGTTATCCAAACAGAAAAAGAAATCGCTTTAGTTTTTTGTCAAAATTAGTCAAAATCGAAAGGAACCAACCAAAACTTTGTCAAAAAAGAAATAAAAAAGTTACAGGAGTTTTAAGTTTGCCGCGCGAACGTAACGTGGATTGCGCGGCCATGGAGATCTCAGCAACTACTTGGGATAGATATCTAATTCTTTTTGTTTATTGAACATTTCATTTGTCAACAATTGTCGAAAAAAGAACTATAAGACTAAGATCAATATATCACGAAATATTCACCTTGGAAGTTATGGCATTATAATCGTGCACTTGATGTTTCTTTAATCTCGATTATTACTTCAAAACTTAAGATTTCATGCAGTAAAACTGTTACTAGAAGAAAGGCAATATATGAATATGTCCAAAGTACCGAAAGCATTTAATGCCACCAAAGTTTATTTAAACTGACGAAATCAAGGTAAAACAAAAATTACCTGGCCGCGCAGTTGTAACGTTACTTCGAACGCTGATATTAATTCATCTATATAAATAAAATGACAAGTCCTGACTGACTGACTGACTCATCAACGCCCAGCCCAAACCCTTGGACCTAGAAAGCTGAAATTTTGCACAAATGTTTGCTTTATAATGTAGACAAGGAATAAGGAAGGATTTTTCGAAATTCAACCCCTAAGGGGGTAAATCAGGGGCACTAAGTTAGTATGAAACTTTGCCGTTTTTGAAGTTTAAGGCATAAAAATTGGTATTTGGCTTTCCAGTTAAAAATAAAAAATTATGTATTTCCGGGTTTTTGGAAATTCCACCCCCAAGGGCGAAAAATAGGGGATGTAAGTTTGTATGGAAAATGAGACAATTTTTAAGTTAAACGCATGAAAATTGGTATTTGGCCTTTTAGTTAAAAATAAAAAATATATATTTCAGCATTTTTGGAAATTCCAGCCTCAAGAGCGTAAAATAGGGGGTGTAAGTTTGTATGAAAAAAGTGACAATTTTTAAGTTCAACGCATGAAAATTGGTATTAAGCATTTCAGTTAAAAATTAAAAATATATATTTCAGGATTTATGGGAATTCCACCCCTTAGGGCGTAAAATAGGGCATGTAAGTTTGTATGAAAAATGCGACGTTTTTGAAGTTAAACCCATGTAAATTGGTATTTGGCCTTTCAGTTAAAAATAAAAATATGTATTCCAGGATTTTGAAAATTCCACCCCGAAGGGCATAAAATAGGTGATGTAAGTTTATACTGACTGACCGACATATCAACGCACAGCCTAAACGGCTGGAGTTAAAGACTTGAAATTTTGACAGAAGGTACCTTTTATGACGTAGGCATCCACTAAAGAAGGGTTTTTGAAAATTCCACCCCCAAGGGCGTAAAATTGGGGATGTAAGTTTGTATGAAAAATGTGAAACGTTTTAAGTTAAACGCATGAAAATTGTTATTTGGCATTTCAGTTAAAAATTAAAATATATATTTCTGAATATTTGAGAATTCCCCCCCTAAGGGCGTAAAGTAGGGTACGTAAGTTTCTATGTAAACTGCGACTTGAAGATAAACGCATGAAAATTGGTACTTAGCATTTCAGTTAAAAATTAAAAATATATATTTCAGGATTTTTGGGAATTCCACCCCTTAGGGCGTAAAATAGGAGATGTAAGTATGTATGAAAAATGCGACATTTTTGAGGTTAAACCCATGAAAATTGGTATTTGGCCTTTCAGTTAAAAATAAAAAAATATTTATTTCATTTTTTTAAATATTTATTTCATTTAGAATTCCACCCCTAAGGGTGACAAATAGGGGATGTAAGTTTGTATGAAAAATGTGTCAATTTTGAGGTAAACGCATGAATATTGCTATATGGCCTTTCATTTAAAAATTATAAGTGTATATTTCAGGATTTTTGGAAATTCCATCCCTAAGGACGACTAGAATATGCGATGTAAGTTTGTATGAAAGTCTGTATTTTTAGTTAAACGCATGTAAATTGGTATTTGGTCTTTCAGTTAAAAATAAAGCAATCCAGGTAATAATTTGTTCTCAAAAAAAGGTAATCCAAAACTGATTCAATAGATCGCCACCAACAATTTAAGCAAAATCAAATTTAAAAAAATTTGTTTCTTATGCCAAGTAGCTTAAAATGTCGTGGTCGTTGTCTTCTAAGTAAAGATTTAGCGTTTTATAAGATTTGTATCTTCTTTTTTTTTGTAAATTTTATAACAAATTAAAATAACGACATTTTTATCAAATTGGGGTAAAAAAACTAATTTATCTAAAATTTGAGTTAGCGTAGTATAAATTGTTGGTGTCGAGATGATCGCACCCAAAAAACATCATCTTAATTTTACTGATCTACAAGTTCACAATTTTGTAACGAGATGGCGTTAATGTCGTTTCAGATAGCGGAACTTAATTGGCACATCGGTTAAAATAAATAAATGCTTGAAATAAAAGGTAGTCCAAAACTGAATCAATAGATGATCGCCTAAATCTCACCCAAAATATATGCACACATCTTAATTTTACCGCTTTACAAGTTTATATTTTTGTTAGTAGATGGCGTAATCATCGTTTTAGATCGTGCTATGGTTTCGTTCACAAAATGTTGCAACCTAATCTAATGGGAGTTACCTTTGTGATTAATGCATCGTTGATTATTATTTTACTTTATTTATCTTACTGACTATACTTAAGGACAATTGATATGTATTCTTTGATTTTTGCTTGATGATATCGGGTCCTTTTCGTAAATAACAATAGCAAAGTAGTCTTTCATTTATTTCTTAGTAAGGTTATTTATAGGTTAGGTTTTATTCAATTTATATTGCTTATTTGTTTTAAAAATTATATTTTTTAGATTAAGCTAGAAGTAAGTAGTTACACTGGTCATCATTCAAAATTGTCGCGGACAAAGTCGCGGGCACCAGCTAGTTATCTATAATTCTTAAGATTTCGGTGTCAACATCCATTTAATCGTAATATTAATCTCATCAGACTGACATATCGTTTTTTCCACAGAACAATTTTCTACACCTGTAATCTCAAAAATGATGATATCTCTTATAATGTTCGAGCAGAGTGACCACAATTTCTGTTAAATATGGGGATATATTTTGCTCTACTAGACGAAAATCTACCTGTTAGGAATAATTGTTCTAGAATTAAAGCCGGATAGCCTTTAAAATAATATAATAATATGCTGGGACATTATTCACACACGGCAATCTGATCACAAACTAAGCAGAGCTTGTACTATGGAAACCAGATAACTATATATATATATATATATATATATATATATATATATATATATATATATATATACCTACTATACATACTACTTTTCTTTTGAAAATACATATCTAATAATGTCCTCCTAGCCGAATTTCGGCCTCGGCGGCCAGTCTCAACAGAGATTAGCCATCTGCGCGGGACATATTATAGTGCTCAAGTGTGTGCGCAAACACAGGAGCACTTGCTATTCCATCACTCTCATGATCCGATGGGACGCCTAGCGACACGACCGGAAAGAGGTCAGGCACAGGACCGACGGCTTTACGTGCTCTCCGAGGCACGGGGGTACAATACCGCCAACTCCCAGACTTCGGGCTGAGGTTGAGAAATTTTTCTTTTTACAGAAAGGTCCCAAAATCACTTATGGCCCGACCCAGGATTTGAACCCAGGACCTCGTTATCTGTGGGTGAACACGCTACCGCTAGACCAACGAGGCAGTCAGATATATTTACTTATATAGATAGATACAACTAGAATCAGACACCTTCATGCATACAAAATAACTGTTCTGGGTGGGAATCAAACCCACGACCTGTGGCAAGAAAGGCAATATACCAACCACGCCAACTAGCATCGTTTCCTTTTTAGCTTTCGAGTATGTAACCCTAAATATATTATAATTACCTAAGTAATTTCCAACGCTCAATTCACCGTAATAAAAGTACTTATGTCGTTTTGAATAAATGTTTCAGTAACATTGTGAAGTGACCTAGAAAAAAATCAATAATCATATTATACAAACATGGCCTTGTGACCCCATTCCCTAGGGGAAATTTACTTATCGTCATGTAGTTTGCCAGAAACACACAACAACAAAGAAACATTCAGAATTAATGCCATTTGTCCAAGCACTGAACATAAACATTGACCTTTACAACATTTTCCACATGAAACTTGTAAGAGGATTAAGCATACTGGATAAATGCCAGTTTCTTATGCCAACTTGATCGAAAGGAAAGATTTACATTTAAGGATATTTACGAGAAATACTAAGTGCCACAATCGTATTCATAAATGGAAGTCGATGCTATATAACGTCGAAACTTGTTGTTATTTTTTAAAATGATGTTAACAGCTAAGTTAGGTGAATTACGTTTAGGAGTCTACCACACCTTTATCGGACAAAAGAGAGCAAGGGAGCGACGAAAGATGTCGCCTAAAATTTACCACACTATTTGGGTCTCGCATCTCGACTCAGGGTGACTACTTATAGAATGATTCACGAATGGGTCTGTTTTTAGGGAGGTTCTGTTCAACTGTCGTGCTTAGTTCAAAATGGCTGCCAGTAGGTAAGTGATAAGGGCATAGGCCAATGCTTCAACATAGAATAGGTCCCGACTTAGTTCTGGGCTTTTCTAGAAAGTAGTGCCTTGTTCTAAATCGTCTACGTTGGTGGACCATCGTTATCCTGGGATACCTCAACCCTGAAGGCAATTAGACTATGGAGCAGTGGGATTTCAAATTTATATTCTATCTCAGGATCGACCTAAGGTGATCTGGGTCAACTGGGAGATTGTTAGGCGAACATTGAGACTCGTAGACTGTCGGCTATGCTTTCTTGACGTTATCGAACGCTGGTTGTTGATTCGGTCGGTTCAGCAGGGGCATTACCGACTCTAAGTCGGATTTGCTCTAAAAACCCGTATGCAAAGGGCGACCCCAGTTCGGTCAACGACGATTATGTATTTCTCGGATAATCAGTACCTAGGCATTGCGCTGTTTTACACGCAATGCAAGTTAGCTAAACATGAAATGTAAAACCGTATTTAAATATAGAAGAATCTCATCCACTTGTAAGTGAAAGACGTAATGGGTGTTTTCATATCTACATAAACTAGTTCAAAATATAATAAAACACGTAAAAATAATGTTAATTACGATAGAAAAAACAATCAATAATAGGTCTGTGAACTGGTCTTTACGATATTCTATACGTGAAATCACTAGACGTACGTACGCACACGAGTTATTGTTAATATAGCTACGACGCCTATTGTTGATTTTTTTTTATACAAAGTAATAAATACATGGCAATTATAAATAAATTATTATGATAATGATATTCCATTTCAAATACAAAAGTATGCTACTCAAATTACACTCTTTAATCCCAGACAACTGTTTTGCAGTCTGGAACTAAAGAAATCAACTTTATGCATTATACAACTAAACAATGTGACACGTAAATGTTCCTGTAGTTCAGAACAATTTAGAATGTAATAAATCAAATTGTCTGGATATTATAATCAAAAAAATTATGTTTCGAAATGAATAATCTGAACTTAGTGCTCCGTAAAAATGGTGAATGGTGCGGTATTTTCGTGTAAAAGGCGATCAGTGATCAAACTTACGGGAACACGGTATTTCCTATCACAAGTAAGTGTTATTTTTTGTCAATTGTGTTTGTATAAGTACAGAAATGTCACTCTTGTTTTGCTTTGGCCATATCAATTGTACCGATACAATCCGTGATCCGTGTGCTGCACCCCTACTGAGTGAGAGTGATGGACTAGAATGTGCCCCTGTGTTTGCGCTCACACTTGTGCACAATAATATTATGTCCCGCCCAGATGGCTAGTCTCCATTGAGATTGGCCGCCGCAGCCAAAATACAACCAGGAGCACATTATTATTACTTATTGTCTTTTTTAGTTTCAAATTCAGCAACATTAATTCAAAATGTAAACAATAGAAAACTTGTCCAATAGATTTGCACGACTTTTGATAAGTTTAGACATTTTTAAATCTAAAGGATGAAAAGGAAGGCTCTATTTGTTATTAAACTACTTACTCGTTAGCAAACCATTGCCTACAATTTGCTTTCAATGTTTCTTATATTTTTATCTGTAATTGGTGTGCAATAATGAGTATTAATTATATATTTATCTTATTACTATTGATTTATTACTGATTTTGAAAATGTCAATCGTTGAAGAACTGCAAAGGTACGGAGCAGATTTGGCTCGAAAATACGAGATTTACGCGCCGTCGAATTCTGAATGAAATGATAAAGATGTTAAATGTAAAAATAATTATAAGTGGGCGGGGGCGGCATTTATCAGTTTTTGCCCCGCCTGAATAATATTGAAAATCCGTGGCTGGTAGAAGGCGTAGTGCGGGGACAAACTACCTGAAATTTTTGGTTGTAGAATAAACGTAACATTGTCTTAAAATTCTGTGTTAGTAGTTAGTACATATTGGATTCTTATTTTAGAAGTAATTATACGTTGTTTTAGAAGATTTGTTAGTTGTTAGTTTTGGAAATATAACTTTATCAGTACAGACTTGGTTTTAATTTCTTAAAATTATAATATTTACCAACTATATTCAATTCTTTTATTTTTTTTACCCTCTGTTCAGGTGATATATTTTCGATATAAGATCTGGATAAATTAGATATGAAATAAATAATACATAAAATAATATTACTATCTAATTCAATGTTTTACATTACCTCTCCTCTCATGAAAGCTAAGATGATACTCATTTATCTCGTCATCATCATCATCATCATGTCAGCCAAAGTACGCCCACTGCTGGACAGAAGCCTCCCCAAAGAATGGGGGAAATACCATAATCGCCACGCTTGGCAGACGGACACGCGATCGTAGGTTGATAGTCATAGTTCACAGAAAAACGCTGCTGCCCGTTCTCTGCTGGGTATTCCCTCGGTCGATTTTTTCGCCCATGGGATGCGATGGGGTGATGATATTCTATGCCGTTACCACACAGCAAATCATACCCATTTATCTATTCTTAACGAATGCCCATCACTAGAGATTATCTTAGTGTGATTCTAAACAATGCGTTACTACGGTCTATTTTATACATGTGCGCAAATTTTAAGTTGGTGTGCGGGATTGTTATCGTGTGCGTGTACATGAATAAGATTTTGGCTAGCGCGTGTGCCATGCGTGTTTACCTCGTCCCCCGTGAAAATTGGCAGAATATAATGGAAATTTAAAACGATGACGTCTCCATGACAGCTAAATGCTTGAAGACTTATGAAGATAATGTAATAATTATAAACCAAAGTACCTGAAGTGGATATTCCTGGATATGGTGATATAAATGTACAATAGGTACAAAATGTAATAATTATAAAACAAAGTAAGTATCTGAAGTGGATATTGCTAGATATGCTGGTATAAATAGTATAATAGGAACAAATGTAATAATTATAAAACAAAGTACCTGAAGTGGATATTGCTGAATATGGTGGTGGTGGTTTAATCCAGGATCCATCAGGTCTTTTCATATGACGCCGATCCGAAGCGAAATGTTGCAGAAACTGCTTTGCAGGCACAACACGAAAGAATCTAAAATATTTATTGTTCAGATTTATTTATTATTTTTACTAACAATACTTTATCAAATATTCTTACATGTTCCTTGTCCATAACTCTAGACTCAACTCAGAAATGGTCAAATAAGGCCTTGCATACAAATATAATTTACAAGCCATACAATTTTATTATCAGAAAAAATAAATAACCTAAAATGTGAAGGATTTTCAACAAGTATGTATGTCTATTTACAACTGACAACAGACACATCAAATTACAGGCATTTTAATACAAGTGTCTGTCTGATAAATAATAATATTACTTATAAACTAGTATGTTCTCAATGGAATTTTTGGTTATATTTAGTTGTATATTAGTCTAGGGAACAAAGCTGATGTATGACAGCTCCCAATAAATCCACAGTGAATTAAAATTTGCTGGGTTTGTTATATAGTAGAACCTAAAAAATATCCAAAAATCATTTTTTTAATAAAAATACAAATATTACCTTATAATTTTTAATTCCATTGAGAGCATAATAGAGCATAATAATTCTGTCACAAATAATTTACTAAGCTAATGTTTAAACATCCACCTGTACTACAAAATATAAATCTAAATCTTTCTTCAATAGAACCATTACTAAATCAATCAAGTAGTCATAAATAATAGCATCTAAAACTCATCAATATCAACATTTGCATTGAAAAATAGGCCTTATCATTAACAAAATAAGATCCAGTCAGTATCATATAGGTAAAAATAACTTCAATTATAATTATTCTGTAATTATAATATAAGTTTCAACCTTTGAGGATTTACTATGAGATCCAACAGCTTCATATCCTAGACTATATATGTGATGTGTATAATTTTTTGTATTTTTTTGACATTTCATTTCATTTGGCTTCACCACATATAGTTATTTTTGTGTTGTTTATGTTTAAAAATACTGAAAAGTTAATAGTTACAATGATGCCTTTGACAAAATTGTCTAGAATTGTAACACAGGCTCACCATTTGTAATTCTTTTATGTAATAGATGACCAGCAATGTTGAGTTTACTGTAAGTAATATTGTATAATTTAATGATGATTTTTGTGAGTTTTTGGTTCAAATAAAAATAAAATGTATGATTGGCCATATTAGGCTTTAGTACAGTGGACAAGTAACATGTAAAGTTTTTAAATTTATAATACCTGTGAAAGTCTGATTTTAACACTTGATCAGTGCGAAATGTTTCCGTAACATACTTATGGAAAAATGTTGGAAATGGCAATTCAGAGTCCAGATCATAGACAAGGCAGGTCTTCAAATCCCAAGAATAAAGAAATATCACATGATAATCCTGAAACAGAAGCATAGATTACATTCCTCTACAGCAATAGTGATGAATATCCAAATATTGTATAATTCAATTATCAAGGCCTGTTTGGTCTGCTCATTACTTCAAGTCTTATAAAGTATTAATTCATGGTATAACTTATCTCAATTAGAAATTTCACCACAATGCATTCTGCAGTTTTTGCATGATTAACAAACAAACATAAAAATTTTAAAAAATTTCTAAGTTTTTTTTACGTACATCACCGACTGACTTTCAGTTCTCATTTTAAGGCTAACCTGAAGACCTAGGCAAAAAATGTCCAGATGATTTTCGCGTTACTTTTAGGTATTCTATGCGATGGAAATGAAAAACTAGCCATTTGTAAGATTATCATTTTTGATGAAAATTCCTAAAATCAATCAAATCAAAAAAATAAAAAAGTCCTAAAATCCTTGCACAACCTTTGCTACACTCCGACCGGCAATTTACAAATGGTGCCAAATACTGAGGAAAAATTAACCATATTTCAGACTAATAATTATTATGCACCTGGTGCACATATTATAAGTAGTGACAGGTCTATGTATACCCTGTATAATTAGTAATAAATTAATTTAGAGGTGTAAAAGTCAGAATAGCTGGCATTTATTTGTAAAACAAATATTTATATTGATAAAAGAATGATTGTATATAATTATATTCTTGGCTATGGGGTTATTAAGGAGCCCGAAAATGTATTAATAGCGTATTTCTTCAATCGAATCGGCACGCTGCTAATAGCGACCCTTGCCAGTTACGTGTCTTAAAGAAATTGTTTAATTTCAATGATATTCTGGATTTTATTTTCACCAATTTTAAGATCCTAATATGTTAAATCAATGTTATTGAAGTATCCATATAATATTGGAGATAATAGCGAAAAAAAACGACTATAAAGCAAATAGCGTGACATATTTTCAGCACACACCCATATGACGAGACGGTCCTCCTCGCGCCCAGCCCTTTGTTTCCATAGTGGCACCGTGCGGCAAGGGTTCGAGATAAAAACGATGAAACATCTGTCCAGTTCCTCAGGAATCCTTAACGACAAGTCTTGACACAGTTTCCATACGTTTTCCTCACTGCAGCAAACACAACAAAGACATTAGCGTATTTTGTTATTAATTCACAAATATACGGTGGATCAAAAGAAAATTATTTACCAATAACAAGACACATGCGAACACTCTTCTCGTTTAGGAAATAGCGGTTTAAGTGATTTGTCGTTCTTTTTATTATTTTCATTGTTACTCAAATGAACTTGTGCATTGACCGACATTTTGACAGTTGATTTGTCTTTCTTTTTTTGTCATAGAAAACTTACTTTTTTTTATTAAGAGCTTCAGTGACACCAGTACTCTAGTATTTTGAGCCTAAACACATTTTGGGTATTTTCTGGGACATAATAATATTATTCCTGGTATTAATTGCAAGAAATGTGGATATTTGAGCATAGTATTTTAAGTTGATAGATTAATTTTAATAAAGAGGTCCGCATGCTGGCATTACGGAGAACTATTATATATTGCATATTGCATTACTACACTACTACACTATTATTATTGCATTACTGTCTGGGGTGATTCAGGTAAACTAGCCTACACCCGCTAGAACGATCTTAAAGAGCAATTAAAAAAAAACCTATCGCCCTTTCCTTTTCCCATGCATCAGCTTTACACAGAATGTAAGACATTAACAGTTCGTCAACTATTTATAATACACACTACGCTAAAACAACACACCGAACTTTCATTTATCCCTGTTCCCTCAGACTAGAAACGAAAGGTCTGTTTAAACCGCGGAGCTAATCATACATATTTTTCTAACCGTTTTACATATTAGGATCTTTTTTGTATAACAAACTCAATAGCAAACGCATTTATAGTTTCTGCTACAAAAAATGCAATAGTATAGTAACGGAATTTCTAGGCACACTGAATTACGCTGACACAGAAAATTTACTCGAGATTCTAAAATGACCTAGATATTGCACTATTAATATTAGATTACATAAATATTATTAGATTATTTATATAATACAAACAAATCAGCTTATTACATTTAACTCGCATTTACTTTTAATTTACTTCTATCTTTATTATACCTATTGATATAGCATTAGTATATATCAATAATAATATCACCATGCCACTTTTAAAATACTCAGAGAAAGATGTAAAAGTTTGAAGATCGAATGCTATAATAGTTACATTGGGTCAGTTGAGTCTTCTATTAAAAATAACCCAAAATATTTTTGGTCATACGTGAAGGCTCGTCGGAGATCCTCAAGTATTCCTAGTACTGTCACTTATGAACAATCAGTAGCTCATGATGGTAAAACAATCTGTAACTCTTTCTCTGATTATTTTTATTCTACTTTTTCACAGCCGACGCAAACACTACCGCAGTCGCAGACATTGAATGCTCATTGCAGTATGTTCAATGACTGCAATTCGGTGTCACATATATCTAATGTATACATCAAATTAAATGACGTTCATAAAATGCTCAAAACACTTGATGTCTCTAAATCAGCTGGCCCTGATCATATACCTCCGATTTTTCTTATTAGATGTGCCGACTCAATTTCAATTCCAGTTTGTATATTGTTTAGAAAATCACTTGCAGATTGTACGGTACCTTTACTATGGAAAAGTGCATTTATAACACCAGTACACAAAAAGGGCTCACGCACAGTTTTTAATAAGTTATGTGTACTGGCAAAGGTGTTCGAGAAATTTTTAGGGAGGGAAAGCAATTACATTCATGATCTCAAATAAAATTTAAGACTCTAAATCCCTTTCTATTTTAATTTTTTCGAAGTTATACTTCTTTTGGCGCGATGGAGAAAAATGATGAGAGTGAATTTTTACGATGCGCGCGCACACCGACACCTAAATTTAACAGCATGAAATTAGTTCTAGATGAGAGTGAATTTTTACGATGCGCGTGCACACTGACACCTAAATTTAACAGCATGAAGTTAGTTCTAGGTGGTATGAAAATTGATAACTATGTTCAAGTTGTATACAGGGTTACTGGTAACTCGACGTATTCCTTGCAGGACGTCATAGTAGGGTTAAAATGCAACAAATTAAGCCACCAAATGTTCTACCGAAATTCAGTAGTTTTTGAGTTAGTTCGATTTTTAGAGTTTTTATGAATAATCCCAGATTAAATCATTTGAAACCAATTTAAAAATTATTTACGGCGCGACAGTACAGAAATTTTAAGTTATTATCGTAGTTGATGCCGTAGCAGATCTTTGTTAATAATTAAAAGTTCAAAAATGCCTTAAACCTTGGCAAATATCACTAATCAAACATTTTTTTTTTTGTAATTTTTGTTGTTACTCCATACAAATTGTTGTCTAGTGCAAAAATAAAATACTACGCCTGATGTACAAATTACTAGGAAAATATCCTTGTCTTATCAGCTATTCAGAAAGGTATGATTGTCAATACTTTTGCATGTATGACAGGGTAGAGAAGAGTTTTATGGGGAGCAGGTAAAATTGTGAGACAATCAACATTTTGTTTGTTATTCGTAGAATTCGTAGTTTTACCTGAGCTTGAACTCCAAACACACGGTAAGCTTTGTGATTGGTTACTATTGTTCTCTCGGCATGACTCGGTGTGCGATTTTCTGGTCGTCAGCGTTAGTCAGTCTCAACTCTACGTCGCGCAAGCTCGTGTTTTGTTATCTGGCTATCCCTATCGCGTATCTTGCTCTCGTGCTGTGCTGTGCCTTCATAAGTGCTGACTATGGCTGCATATTCTAATCCTGAATACGCTGACATAATTTACTGTTACGGACTTTGTGACGGTAACGCTGCTGAAGCGCGGAGAGAATATGGACTTCGCTTTCCCAACCGCCGACTCCCACACGTTAGTGTCTTCGGATCGACTTATCGGCGAATATCTGAAACTGGCAGCGTCCAAAGAACCAGGCAAATTGACACTGGTCGTTCCCGGAGATACACGGCTGACGACGAAGAGCTGATTCTTCAACGTTTTATTGACGACCCCAACATATCGACAAACATCGTAGCGCGTGAGCTTGGTATGTCACAGTGGAAAGTCTGGTCTGTAGTTCACTTGTCAGGCCGACATCCATATCACTACCAACCAGTCTAGTATTTTTATTTAAATAAAATCTTTTTGATTAATTTTAATATTTATCGTTAATCACTACTGCATTTTAATTATTTTTACGGAATTCAAGTTGCGCGTTTGTAGAACGCTTTACCCTCCGAGCAATAACAAGCAACGGTTTTACCTTGTTGATGGCATACACCCATCTCGGTATTCGGTATTCACTCACTTTTAAAAGGCTAGGATTAGCAGTATCAGATGGTTACTTTATTTTTACTATTTATGTATATAATGATATCTCATAGCGTATATATTTATATGTACCTATACTTTAATCTTCACTACATTATTGATTTAATCTTTTTTAGTCTTTTACTATCATTTGTTACACATTTTTACCCATTTTTCATTTCTTACTTGGTTAGTTCATCCCAAATTGTCTGGAAGAAAAACCAGATAGCGATAGGACCGCCCTTTGAACATAATTTATAACAACTGTTTAGTATTTAATTTAACATTTCTGGTGTATAATAAAGAGTTTGCAATTTTATTGTATTACATGCTATTCCCTGCGGTTTCGCCCGCGTTAAAGTAGTTTTGGCTTATAAGAATAACAAACATACATCCATACATCTATATTCACAAACTTTCGCATTTATAATATTAGTAGGATGTATACCTCTAGCGGTTTGGGCAGTGCACGCCGGAATAGCTCGCAGATGGACGTAGACTTTTTCTTACTTACTTGGTACATATCATATTTTGGACAATTCACACAATATTTTTATGAATTGTAGCCTATAAGTTATTCTGATGTTAAGTTAGATTATTGTAAAGTTTCATTAAATTCCATTCAGTAGTTTTTACGTGAGTTGAAAGAGTAACAAACATCCATCCAACCTATCACGTTTTTAATATCAGTGTGATTTTATAATATTTTCTTTGTATTTTATAATCATAAAATAATACTTCATGTAGTCCAAAATTTGAATTTTATATTTGTAGTCTAATAATTTGTGTGTAAATAATTTCATGTCAAAAAAGCGGGGAAATGTAAAGACGTTGGCAAGCCTCGCCATGGCATCATCATTCATTCAATGACATTTTGTTTGTGGTTGTGGCCAGCTGGTGAGGGTTTTTGTTATAAAGCCAGCCATATTTTTAGTTGTTTTCAAAGTTTATTTCTTAGTGGTTAGAAGGGAGGGCGGTGCGTTGTCCTAGGTTTCGACCGGACTAGCGTATCGTCCGGTCTTCCATAACGCTACCGTATCTGTAATTAGGTAATTGCGTTTTCGAAGAGTCCAACATTGCTCGTGTTGAGTAATTAATTAATACAAAATGACCCGTAAGTACCTACGCATACGTAATCATTATGTTTACAAGAGTAATAATGTGTACTTAGAAATAATTTGTTACTAAATATGAATTGCCCCTTGAAGGATCAAATTCCATAGAATGTTCTAGATTGCAACGCGTACGTACCGTAACCATGCATGACACGAGTCGGATTCGAGTGACGCGGACGACGCTATGAATATTGACTCTTTCCGCTTTGGCGGACTTTTTACGCTCGTGTTAATATCCAATGTAGCGAGGAAATGATAACGCGATTTGCTTGAAAATAATGTAAATATTATTGAACAAAACGTGTTATAACCTGCTTTTTGTGTACGGGAGGGTGTTACCAGACTATTTATGTACAATGGTATTTATTCTATTTTAGGTGGTAACCAGAGAGATTTGGCGCGCGCCAAGAACCAAAAGAAACAACAAGAAAATCAAAAGAAAAAGAATGCTAGTGAAAAAACTGGTATGTCCTTACAAGAGAGGAAACACAGGTATAGAATAATATTTTCCTTTTTATAATTTCTACATTATAATTTATCGACTGAAATTATTACATAAGACATTTTTACTTTAATTAATTTATTGCAAACTTATATCAGTCACATTTAGTTTTGCCAGTGTCAAGTGAAGTTGATATTTTGTAGGCATGCTATATATAGAAATAACCATTTCGATCACAAAACAACTATTCATGATGGAGTAGGTCACAAAATTAAATCATCTCATTCATTACCAACGTCATTAATTTTTAGGTACTTAATATTTAAATAGAACAAAACCTACTCAAGCTATTGTTGTGTTATATGGTAGATTAATTTTAGTTTGTATGTAACAATAGGCCTGAATTAAAACTATTTTTTATTACTTTTTCTAAGACCTAGACCAGTGTTTTTCAACCTGTGGGTGGCGACCCCCTGGGGGGTTGCGAAGCCTCTTTAGGGGGGTCGCTTAACTTCTATAGGGTAGTTGCAAAAATTGGGAAAGCTAGTCATAGGGTCGCAAATGAATATGTAGTATTAAAATTAGGCCTGTTGCAAATACATTAAAAGTTTAGCGCGAAGTTCCATAACTCTGGCTAGTACTTTATCTCTTGACAACCACCTGATCTCTGAATGATAAAGTAAATGTTGGTGGAGTGCTTTCTATTCCAATTCTTCACAAATTTTAAAGATGTATTTTTCCAAACCCTATGAAAAAGGATAAAAATTTTGGATATGTGTCACAAAATAAAAGAAACATGGATAAAGCGGGTAAAAAACAGGTAGGGGGGTCGCGTGATGAAAAAGGTTGAAAAACACTGACCTAGACTAATTGATACAGTCAGGGACTTTAATGTCACATGACCTAACAAAACAGGAACTTCTCATTGGAATGATTTAGTATACAAATTTATAGTAAAATAATTACTTAAAAAATACATTGCAGTGTGAACATTTGGAGTGAGTTTTTGACAGCACACCTCATACCTCTTTCTATTTGGCAGATTTCCTAAACAAACATCTTTAAGCATTGAATAGTTCTTCTTGCACCTCTTGGATGGTTCAGGACTTGGTTAGTTCTCTTTAGATAATCTTTTCTTCTTACCAACCTTCATGGTCATCAAACCTTAAGCACCACTCCTCCTGTAATCTTTTACTGTGGTCTTTTAATTACTAGCTGGAAACCACAAAGGCATTCACAAATGCTTTGTCCAGTAAACCTTAGAGCAATCTATGCCACCAGTTGAATGATTTCAACAGTATGACACTACACACAAGTACAACAATCTATTTGCTGGATCAATTCCCTCCATGTAAGAGTTGCAATATTAGGATAGCACTTTTGACACTTTATTATAGATTTTCATTTTTTGTAGATCCACCTTTTCTAAATTAACATTTTTTTTGTCCATCCATTTATAATAGCCTAATCTAAATTTGAAAATTTATAGTTGTATTCTCTGACTACCCGACTCTTATTGTTCCACTGTAAGTCCTTTCCATTTTCAATTCTTCAATTAAAGGCACAGATGTTAAATATTTGTCAAAATAAATAACTTTATGTTTACACCTTATTGATTCTGTCAATTGCAATACAACTTTTTTTAATAATCAGAGAAGTAAGTAATGAATTTTTTGACAATACCTCTTTGGAAAGCAAGACACCACAGCTAACCTCTTTTGATTGGTTTCATTGGGAGATATGGCCTCAGTACTAACCTTCCCTTGAATTTCCTCAAAGACTCATCCACACTGAATTCCCTGGTCCCATAATAAGTCTCTTGGAAGTTTTCTTATAAGCAGGTCTTTGCAATCAGGTGGCATTTGAGAGCTACCATTGCAAAGAATATTTTATGAAATCACAGAATAAGCCCAGGGATAGAATTGCATCTATTATTCCAAATCCAAGGATTATCAAATCAGCTTCTGTTGAATAATAATGATTGGTCAATGCAGATCGCATGTTGAAGCCCATATAGAAGTTAAGGCCAATAAAGCCATCAGTACTTTCATTTTTCAAATTAAGGATTTTATCTCTGTGTGTTCCATATAAGTTACTTTGATATACAATGTAAATTTTTCACTACCGCACACTACACATCCATAAAACATTCACACTAGTTACTACATCTACTATTTTTTTTTATCTTCATTATTAAATATAAAAAAAAATACTTTTTATCTTTAAAAGGGTTATTTTTCATCACTTATAAATATGGTTGAACACTGACTTCCATCACACTGACTTCCATCACACAGGTTTCCTCCTAGTTTGGAAGTCAGGGTTTAACAAGTAATTTGTACAGACTCCAGCGGGTCAGGCAGTCCGGGGTCAGGCATGTCCCAAAAGAACATGAACTACCTCACAAACCATGTTTTTTTATGTTCGGGTTTACTTAGTGTACAACATGCACATTGGATTACACTCTGGGCTAATGTATATTGGGTGCTCTTTGTGTACTGTACTGAAATATTTAAGTAACTATAAGGATTTTTTTTGGCGTTTTGGGGTTGCCTGACTCGCCGGCCACCATACTATTCTAGGTACTATTTAGATTTATTTAGATTTACTATGAATCTGTACAAATCTTTTGGAGAATAAAGAAATTATTATTATTATTAAATAGTGCATCTCCAATAAGGACTAGAAAAATATCAGTGGGAGTAGAACATCTAGTGAAATATTCTTTGACCATTTCTGTACAGAATATACAGGTTAATTATACTTAGAGATAGGCTCATTGATTTATATATTTTAAGAGTAAATGCAATTGTATCCTGAGAAGTGGATGTTAATTGTCAGGTACAGAAATAGTAATAGGCTCTTGGTCTAAAACCTGATCATCTATCAATCATAATGTCCAGCATAGCTTAGAAAATGTTCCAGTGCCCGGCGCCATTTCATCAAAATTATTCAATGTAGGTAGTTGAATATTAATTATCTATGATTAATTTGTCAGACATTTTGTCAGATGTATCATCACCGTCAAGTATGTCTTCTAAGAGTAGTGCTTCAATTTAGTTGTATTCTTTGATATATCCAAAACGATTAGTACCTGTTAAACAGTATGAAATAATAAGGTGTAAATTTTGTCAAATCATACAAAACAAGAGACAAAAAGTTGCTGACTGTATTGTATAAGTCCTCGTATATTATTTTTAATAGCCAGTAAATAATAAAATTATACATTAAACATTATTCATGTGGTATCTATAGAAATAACATGAAATAATAACATAGCTTTTTCTATTTTTTTCTGTAGTACAAAACAGAATCACTTCACGGTTGTGCCATGAACAAGTCAATAATTGAACACCTCACCTCACCCAATGGCGGTAAATTGTAAAATTTGAAATAAATCACTGTTTTTGGCTAGCTTGATGCAAAGACAACATAGCAAACTATGAATGTTTTTGGCTCAATATACGCACAGGGATCGTCAGGTTGAAAATTGCCGTGCGCTACCGTATTAATAAGATATTTGGCGGGATTCAACTGGTACAAATCAGTACCGTCAAATTGGAAAGGGACAACCCAATGGTTTATAGTAAAGAGAAGAATAAAACAGTGATTTCACACACGGTGTACATGTATGTATATATCTAAGAATTCAGTTACATGAACTTCCTCTTTCAAAATATTTCAGTGGTCATGATCCTGATAATTCTGTCCTTAACATGACTATACTAATTCAATTATAAGTATGTGTGACTGTCAGGGAATTTTATCAAAGTCATTTATTAGTAAGCAAACAGGTTCCCATGTAATGCAATGAGCAATGTTGAATCTTTCAATATGATACAACTTTCCTTTTCATAAGAAACGCAAACCATCATAAAATAAGTTTAGTTGGATGATCCTTGCATTAGTCAAGGCTTGTAGTGATGATTGATGTTTTTATAATAAGACAACAAAAAAATCAAACCATATTTGTGTTGCACTCATTCACTTACTAAATTATAGCTTCTGTTGGATTGACACAAGAACGTCAATCATCAGTACAAGCCTTGACTAATGCAAGGACGAGAATTAAATGAGAAGATAACTGTTCTATAATGCAATCTCATTACTTTACTTAATTAAGTCATGGCAGTCATATTCTGATGATGTGTTATAGGAACACAGAATATATGATATTTCTTGAAAATTGGTGATGTTGAACGACAGTGTCTCAGGGGCACATAAAGCTAATACAAACTAAAATTACTCGGGTGCAGTGTATTTCTGTACCTGAGTTATTTTAGTTTGTGTTAGGCGTTAGCCCATACCATTGATCATGAGAGTGCATCTGTGTACACTATATGCAACAGGCAGGTGTATAATCTCCATTGGGACTGGCTGCTATGCCTGGAATTCAACCATGAGGATATTATATTTTTGTTCACCACTAAAGCATGTATAAAGTTACTTCAAAATGTTAAGCTAATAAGCTTGTTAATGTTTTGACCGCCACAACCTTTATAGATGATAAACCAAAATGTCAACAGTACGCCACATATGTCATATCATCCTCGATATAACTACCTAGCTGTGACTGTGCTTTTTAGCTAAACAAACATAAAAATATCAACATCTAACGAGAATAAATTTGAATAGAAATCAGCGATTTAAATACCTGTTGGCACCTAATCAGCCTTTTCGATACATCACTGCTTTCTCTTAATTTCTGCATTAAGCCAATATAAATCTTACCCTTTCCATTCAATGTAGTGATCATAACAGACAGTGTGAGAATCAGAATAAACACATAGTCTGATTACTGAAGCCATGTTTTGTAAGATACAAGCTGGATAGGAATTATGTTATACAAACTAGGATAATACAATGCCTCGGCACTATGATGAAGACAGTCACCACAATGGGCATTTTTTTCTTTGTTATAATCCACAGCACCTCAATATCATAGTCTTTGTTTTGGTTTCAGAGATGCTGAACTAATGAGAGAGAAGCAACGAAAAAAAGAAGAACAAGGCGCATCAAATGTGAAAGAAAAACAACCTGCTAATTAATTTCTCACACGGAGTATGGCTGCTCCATAACATGTATAATCATATTACATTTTTAGCTTGTTGGTGAAAGCTAGAATTGTTCAAGTGATAATAAGCTATCCTAAAAAAATAGAATAACATTAAAATCTTATGTTTAAACAGCCTAATTTAATTACAACCTATTAACATAGTGATGACATAGCAATAAATACTGTGGTGAGAGCCGAGGAATTGAGCAATAATGATCTGAGTTGATGCTGTGATCAGCAAACAATTGCAATGGCAAATTGGAAACAGATTTGTCACAATATTAGCATTTATGCAAATCTTAATGTTAATTTTGACTGAATAGGTTTGTATGTATATTCAACTACCCATTTTTGTACAATAAAGTCTAAAAATTACCATCTGTGTTCTATTTTGCCTTGAGAAAGTAAAGTTTTCAAGGGCACTATTTGATTGATAAAACATGTTTTCCCTAATTCATAACACCAAATTATTCGTGCTCATAATACCTATATTACAGCAGGATTAAGATGAGGCTAACTAAAATCACACCCATTCATTATGATTAAAGAAAACCGCATCTCTCCAGGCTTCATAGAGACAGTGGTATATTCAGTACGTAATGAATTTATGAAAAGATAACCTATAATAAATTGTATCATCTTTATCCTCATTACCATATTTTAAAAACATGCAGGAAAGACCCGTTTCCTTAATTAGACAAAGGCCTCCCCAAAAGCTTTCCGCAATGGAGCTATATACGTAATGAATGGAAGGATATGTCGCCACGCTAGAAAAACGGATTGGCGATGACTATGGATGACTTCTATGCCCCCCACGGGGATGAGATGGAGTGGAGATATTCTTTGCCGTCGACCTTACACAAGTTTAATGAAGTATGGGCCTGATGAAAAGGTGTTACAGTAGCCAGCATCATTGCTGCCAAAGAGAATTAATAGGTCTTTGATTGCTGCCCAGCCGCAGTCATCAGCAATATTTTTCCGTAACTTAAAACTGGATTAAATTTAGGATCTATAGCTTTATTCGCATCGCCAAAAGTAAATCTAGTCTCAAAAAGGTTGTTAGCAACAGAAATCAATTTGATGTGCCGGTGAGTATCGTTCGTGACATAACGCAGAGCACCTACCGTGGATTGGAAGAGGGTGCTGGAGCGAGACTCGCGGGGAGATTTAAACTTATGATCTGACATTTTTGGGATGAGGGATGCATAATATAATTAGGTACTATTAGGCACCTATTTATACTCAGGAATTTTGCTAGATTATTCCGACAGCATCAATAATTTTCCTCGTTATTTCTGATACCGGCAAGAATATTAGGAGCAAAAATACAGGCTTATTCTTTGCCCGTATTATAAAGGGAAGCTGTGCTCAAAACTGCATCTCTCATAAGTGTTTGTTAGGCTGGGCGGTGTTGAGTGAATAAATAAATGAACAATTGTAGGTAGGTATATACCAAAATAGTGATCGAGTTACCATGATCGGTAGTGAGCTGTTTTTCTACAGCTCGACCGATCTGCGTACTAAGTGGAAAAGCAATTCAGTCGCTATTTGCCCTTCCACATACTGATTGCGATTGAATTACTTTTCCGGTCAATTTTATATTTAAACGACGTCATAAATTTATCATCCATACGCGTGGGTCCTAAGATCAAATTGACCACACAAGGTGATATCTACCTACTGCATTATATGTATGTATTCATTACGTGCACCAGGAGCATACTTTTTAGACCCGCTATTACTGTAGGTTAAATACTCTTTGCCCGCTATACTCAACCTGCGGCCCCCGGGCCGTTCTTATTGGCACATCTGAAGTTATTTTTATATAATAATATCCTTGGACATTATTAACGCACGGCCATCTGATCCCAAATTAAGCAGAGCTTGTACTATGGAAACCAGATAACTGATATACTACCTGCATTTCTGCTTTTCTTTTGTAAAACACTTATATACCTACACCCAGACTCAGGACAAACAGATGAGCGTCAGAATGGCTGGTTGCCTATGGTAGGCGGCTGTGAAAGTATATTGGAGAATTGCTGTCCAATTATTAAAGAAAATATTGAAAAAAAGAAGCAAAATATAATCAATTGGATAGCAATTCTTCAATATACTTTTAGAGCCGCCTGTCATAGGCAACCAGCCATTCTGACGCTCACGACAAACGGACATATTCATGCACTCAAATATTTGTCCTGGGTAGGAATCGAACCCACGACCTCCGGCGTGAAAAGCAAGCATTTGCCAACCACGCCAACAGGTCCGTCAAAATATTATCTATTTATTAAATTTTGGCACGGAAGCCTTAAATGCATGTTTTGTTTAGATCAGAAGAAAAACAAAAGTTTGTAGTGACAATGTGTATTGGTAATAAATTTAAATTAAAAATATATAACAACTAAAAACCGTGCATTGTTTATAATCAACAAGTCCATCAAGGACGCTTTACTTGCATAATTATATGAGGAAATTACACGATGACGCACTTAACATTTTGTCATGACAATCTGGACCATGGTTTAACTCATGGGGATTAGGTGCTATTTTGTATGTATATATCGTGAATTGTTTATAATCGACAAGTCAATCAAGGACGCTTTACTTGCATACTTATATGAGGAAATTACACTTAACATTTTATCATGACAATATCGAGTACCTTCAAGTAGTAACCAACTTCTAAAACCGGATCTAAATGAATGCTCATTTACGTTGTATGTATTGATAGCCGTGACTAAAAATCAAGTCCATAATATTTCACTAAACTAAGTTATAGCTAACTTAGTCCGATTTTTTATCCCATTATGTGAAGTACCAAGAAGTTAATGTAGTGTACTACACAAACCTATGTGTTCGAGCCCGTTTTTATTCTTTTAATAGCCAATTAGTATTTATTTAGTGCGCAAAGAATGTACGCGTAGCCTTTTGTTTAGTATAATAGTAATAAGCAGATATACTCGAAGCAAAAAGGAGTTGAAAGAGGTCCTTTTTTATATTGACTTATCTATCAAAATAACGAGATGCCTTGTTTTGTATCGTATTATGCAAGATTTCAATGCATTGCCCCTATTGAATCATATTTCGAGAATTAGCCATAAGTATATACAGTATTTTACTACTTACTTAAATTAACTAGGAATACAGAAAATGTGCGTGCGCATTGGCGCGTCAGTGATTAGGTACTTTAGATCACATTTTGTAAAAGTAGTGAAAGTTAATACTTTGACTACTTTTTCGTCATAAAAGCATAGTATATTGTAATCAATATACTATGCTTTTTTGACGACTATTATAGTGAAATAAATTATCTTACAATGAGGTGCTTCGCATTTCATCGCGTTTAGTAAAGTATCTGTCTCTTAATATACAGATTAACTCTAGTTTTTGTGTTAGGTTAGGGTTTTTATAATTATGTAAAGCTTGCTATTTTAAATGTGTATACAATGGTAACTCGTAATTGCCATAACTGCATCTGATTTTGGTAAAAGTTATCAATAGTATCCAAAACTACATGAGTTTTAGATACTTTACAAAAAAAGGTTAAATATAACTTCGGCTTTTTATTACATACATTTTGTAAAGTGTACAGATACTACCCACAATATTTGTGCCTTGGCTTCGATCGCTTTATGTAAAACTAGTAGGTACTTTAATACCCACCAAAATTAAAGATGTCCCTTGATGTAATACTAAATTCTGACAAAACTTACAAACAAAATATAGTAATGTAAACTTATAGAACAAACTGGAATTATTATCACTTATAATAAATGTTTGGCGTTTGTTAGTTTGTGTGTTGAGATTAACTTAATTAATAAAATAATATATTCTAGTTACAAACGTGCACAACACAACAAAAATTTAAATTAAAAAAATTGTACTCATAAAATAAAACTAGAAAAAGTGTCAGAAGTCTCTTAGTATGTATGAATGTTAATTTTGTTAGTTAAAGATAACTTTGTGCAAAATATCTAGGCCGCGAACTTTAGTGGTATAACATTGGAAAGTTTTTTTAAATTTTCGGAATGGAACTTGTTTAAATTTCATGTGTACTATAAAAAACATTAAATTATTGCAAATGGTCTTGTAGAAGTCATATACGTATAAAAGTGTATCAATATTTTTTATATGAGCAAGCCTGTCGAACTCCGCAATTTAGTAGCGAAGAAACTAGTGCTTATATCAAAATGAGATGAATTTAATGAGCTTCCAGTAAAGTGTAATCATGACCTGTACGTGTATTATTGAGCGGTAAAGAGGTAACTGTTGAAAAGCATCTACATATATTAGGAACCGATCTAGATATCTGCGTCTATTATACTGACGTAAACCGTACGAACCTTTGATTATTCGACGACAATTTTAGTTAAATCTTCGCTTAACAAATGAATATTTAATCTAGCACGTCTAGCGACTATAGAAGGATGCGGGACTTCATCCGCTCCTTATCGTATTGCTATATTTTTTTAAACCAAATAGTTTCAAACTATTAAGGTAAATATTACATTAAAGATGTTTAACAAAAAAGAAACTAGCTTAGCTAGATCATAATACAGTTTTAAGTACTGGGATTAAAGTAAGGTAAGGCCAAACACTTACGAGCTTCAAAATACGACCACTTTCAGTCTCTGATTGTAAAAAAATACATTACAGTAATTTTGATATAACCAGCTGGAAGTAGTTGCTTTTTGAAATTATTTGGCATAAACACGAATCTCCTATTATACATGACCATTAGCCAGAGACTTCTTTTCGAATTCTTCTCTTTGTCTATATAGTTCAGTCACTAGATCTTTAATGAATGGGTGATCGAACTTCCCTTCGGTGGCTGTGAAGAATTCTTGCAGTTTCTTCGGCGAGTTTTCACGTTTCTCATATTCAAACGCTTGGAGAATCATGTCGTAGCGATCCAGGTCCTTGGCAAACTTTGCCTCAGGAGAGGTTTGGTTTTCATACTCCTGTAAAGATATACCTAGTTTTCAATATTTTAAAGGAAGACAATAAGTTGTTGACTTCAAAATGGAGGGATTGGACAAAATTTTCAGAAAATCTCGTTATTAGCGCAGACGGTGGTCCTGTAAACGTTGGTAGCGAGTTTATACAACTAATTATACAAATAAGTATACGGTCTACTGAATAAAGTAGAGAAGTAAAGCGGTTATCATTAACTAAGACGGTCACCGTAGCCTATTTGGTAGTGCCCCTGCCTACGAAGCTGGTGGTCCTGGGTTTGAATCCCGGTAAGTGCAAATATTTGTGTGATGAGCACGAATATTTGTTTCTGAGTCATGGATGTTTTCTATGTATTTAAGTATCTATCTATCTATATAAGTATGTAGGTATATCGTGGCCTGGTACCCATAGTACAAGCTTTGCTTAGTTTGGGGCTAGGATGATCTGTGTGACATTATCCCCAGATATTATTATTACTTATAGGGTTGTAACGGATCTTCGCCTCCGCTTCCGTTACTGCGGAAGTTCCGCATGAAATCGTACCTTCGCCTCCGCCTCTGCTGTTTTTTTGCGGAGTTATAACAGAGGTTTATTTACGGCATAATCTTATATCTCTGCATCACCTAAAGGTCGACTAGCAGAGAATGCCTTTGGCATCAATTCCACCTTTGCCATCATCATCATCACATCAGCCGAATGACGCCCACTGCTGGACATGTACTCGCCATTGACATGGATGCCAAATCCTTCCCAGTCCAAAAGCTTGAAGACATCTTCCAATGTAGCAGTGAACAGTTTTAGAGATATATCATCTCCCTGTCTCACACCTCGCTGCAAGTGGTTCACAGTTCCGGTCCGGGAGTCGCACGGACATAGTGGCGTTTTCATATAAACACTTTAACACCTCGATATACCGGTAGTCGATTTGGCATTTTTTGGAGAGACCCCAGTACGGCCCGGGTTCTGATCGAATCAAAGATTTTTTCATAGTCCACAAACACTAAGCATAATGGCTGGTTATACTCTTCAGTCTTATTTATGTGGTCTATGGTACTAAAGCCTTTATGGAATCCGGCTTGTTCGGGAGGCTGGAAGTCGTCAAACCTGCGTGCGAGACGTTTCGTAATGACTCTCGAAAACAACTTGTAAACAAGGCTCAGCATTGTGATGGGTCTGTAATTCTTCAAGAGGGGTTTTTCGCCTTTTTTGAAGAAGAGTACCGCCACACCTCTGTGCCATACTTGTGGCATTAGACCTTCTAGTATGACGGAGTTCAATAACTTCTGAAGGGCCCGTAGAAGAGCTAGAAGCTGTAACTTGCTGTAACTCCATCATCACCAGGCGCCTTGTTGTTCTTAAGCTGTTTGAGAGGGATTCTTATCTCGCACATGCTGACGTCCGGGATGTCTTCGGGTTAGTCGTGCTCTGGGATCTGAGGCACAACTATCGACAGGTGACTGGGTTCTCGTATACAGCTGTCCATAGAACCTCTCGATCTCTCCCAGCAACTCAGTTCTAGACTTGACGATTCTGCCATCCTCAGCCTTCAGCTTCGTCAGTTGGCTCTGTTCAACAGACAGTTCTCTTGCTAGTACTTTAGAGCCTTTGTTCCACTCGATGGCTTCTGTATACATTTTGTATTAATTGGGCGCGTGTCGCGAGTCAAAGACTGTCTATATCTGTCTGTTGAGCTGCCGGTATCTGGTAGCATCATCAGAGGATGTCAAAACCATTTTCCGTCTTTCTTCCTTTAGCTGCAGGGTTTAGTCACAGATATTTTTGGTTCTGTTTGTACGGCGAGCTTTAAAGACCCAGCCGTATGGACAGCTTCTACGAACCTGTCTTGGTATGACTCCACTCGGTTTTGCAGTTTGAGCTGAAAGGGTTCCGGGTTTTCGACGTGGATGGGTAAAGGTCGGAGCATAGACTTTATCAGTCGGGACCTCTGGAGCTTGACATTAAGGTTCAATGAGCCCCGCCTGTGATCGCTCCCTCTTTTAACCGTATTGATCACAAAGACGTCATTGAACATCTGTTTTATCGTCGACAAAATAAAGTCTATCTCGTTTTTTGTTTTACCTTACCCACGCCAATTGCGGTTATCCGGCTTCTTGAAAAAGGAGTTCATGATAAAGCGTCCCTCCTTCTCTATGAAGTCAAATTGAAATTGCCCCACTTTCAGCTCATTCTTCATGTATTGAGATTAAAAAAATATTTGTATTACTCATATAATACTATTTTTTCACATCCACTTTCACCTTCGCATTCGCATCCGTTAACCTCCGCATCCGCGGAGGTAAAATCCGTCATCTTCGCATCCGCCTCCGCCTCCGCTAAGAGGCCTCCGTTACAACCCTAATTACTTATTTGCTTTGAAAACAAATAGCAAATACTGTTTTCTTCACTTCGTAAATTTCTACTGGACATAATAATAACCATATAAAGCTATTTTTACGGTAACAACATTACCTACTTGTTAATAATGTTAAAATACATACTTATTTAGTAAGAAGGGCCATAATATTAATTTATTGTGAGCGCGAATTTTTTTTAAACTCAAATTGTGATGTTTTGATAAATAAAGGAAACCAATTACACTTTCAAAGTGTATTACTAAATGTCAGTATTACTAATTAAAATTACTTAAATAAAACCAAACAACAATATTACACTTGTGTGCTTTCATTAAATTGTTCATTAATTCAAGCTTCTGTCCAGTCCCTTGCATCCTCTAGAAGCTATATGAAGATTCAATGAATGCTGCCAGCATTGTTAAATTTTGGACTAGTAACATATCAACCTATGTGTAGAATTAAGTTGCTTCTGAATAATTGTTACCAACAGTAATGCAGAAGTAACTTTATTCTATGAATAGGTATACATTTTACCATCACCACGTTTTCATTTATATCTATCTATACATATAATAAAATAGTAGGAAAGCCAAAACTGTACATTAAATAGTTTTTAAAAAGGATACTTGGTGCGTGATCTACAATCGATATCGAAGCCAAAAATATAGTTTTTAGAATTTTTGTCTGTGTGTCTGTTTGTCTGTATGTATGTCCGGGCTAAACTCAAAAAGTACTGCATGGATTTACTTGAAATTTTGCATGAATATTACTAAGAGGTCTGGTCAACATATAGGCTACATATTATCACACTATCACCTTTGGGGGAGGAGCAGTGAACATTTATAAAGTTTAACGCGGGTAAAACCGCGGGGCACAAATAGTAAATAACTAGCTGTACCCGCGGTTTTACCCGCGTTAAATTTTATAAATTATCACAGCTCCTCCCCCGTAGGTGATAAATCCATGCAGTACTTTTTGAGTTTAGCCCGGACATACATACAGACAAACAGACAAAATTTCTAAAAACTATATTTTTGGCTTCGATATCGATTGTAGATCACGCCCCAAGTATCCTTTTTGAAAAATATTCAATGTACAGTTTTGACGTTCGTACGATTTTATTATTGGATAAGAAATGATTAGGAGATGGGCTCTTTATCATACAATTTTGAAGTGTAAATTATTACACTGCTATGTGTAATTTTATCACAAAATCTTTAAAGACGAAAGGGACGTTTCTTTTGTGGTTTTAGGTTGGCAACAAAGTTCACTTCATTTTAAAAACATATCATACGGTTTGGGAAAATTGTAGAATCATTGTGGACTTTGCCAATATTTTAATGTCAGACGCTAGTTTGTGGGTCACATAAGTAGTTGTCTTAAGCGGGAATGGAACCCGCGGGCTCTCCTAGCCAATTATTTTATCACTGCAAGCCTGTTCATCACATATACCAGACCGGGTATAAATATAGTTTGCTTAACATAACAGGCCCTATGTTAAGCAAACTATATTTGTACCCGGTCTGTGTATATACATATTTTGCTTAATATTGCAGGCCAGACAGTCATTTAATTTATAAAAACAACTCTTTTAAAAAATTTCAATTGATTTTAACTTTTAATGCCAAGGAAATAATTTGAAATCGCATTCCTGCAAAAAAGAATATACTGTAGAATTGATAACATCCATTATTTTATAATCAGTTAATAAGTATATTTAAATATTTATAAATGACAAGACTTAATATTTCTAAAGCTTGAGGGCAAGGGATTTTTGTGGTTTCCAGAATAGAAAACCACAAAAAATTTGGTATCTCACTAAGGTTAGGGATTGCTGGAAAGGATATAGCAAAACTTGCCAGGTATTCCCAAATTTGAAACAAAACAAACAGAGCTACATAATTCGGATAACTTGATATACTCACTTTATAGAGTTCATACATTCTATCACCAGCCATGCCTGTGAGTTCGGCAATTTTCTGCATAGCCTCATCTTCTCTTCTATGCTTTTCTTCTGGAGACACGCCACAGTGTGGGGTGAGATCACCTACAATGCATTCTGCCAGGTCATGGACGAGTGCTGAAAAATTATAATAATACTGCTTTTAATCCAACATTTAATGCAAAGGTATGTATGTATACGTCCCCCATCTTTGTGATCAATGATAATACCGCTCCTAGCAGAGTTTTGGCTATGGTGACGAATGTCAATGGAGACTAGATAATTAGTCGGGACATTTATAGTACGGAAGTATGCAAATACATCTGCACTCTCTCCCCAGACCAAGGAAATCAGGTTCATGAAAAGGAGAATTGAGGCGAACCCATAGAAGAGAACAGCTCTACTCTTCACAAGGGTATATCCCAGCTTCTGAAGTATGGTTGGCCAGAAAATAATATACAGATACAGATAGGGCATTAGGCTGTTTTGGATATGAAGACAAGCATTTTGTTTGTGAATAGGTATGTTGTCATTTACATATAATACATTTGTGCTATGTTTATAGTATTAATATTAATAAAATATAATTACCTATTTGTAGACACCTGAACCTGTCTAGGTTGGTAGCATTATTCTCATCTGTGAGCAAAAATGTCATCATGCCCATACGATACATGTGGCCAGCAATTGACTCACAATCATTTATATCACAGATCACCCATCCTGTCCTTTTCTCATGCTGGAATATAAATAGATAAAAGTTTATAGTTACACAAGGTTACCTGATGGAGACATGGGTGATAAGTTGGTAGGAAGATGCCTTAGAAATGGACTAAAGATATCACAACCCTTAACATGTAGATGTGTGGTGGTGTAAACAGAATATTTTACAGGTACTAGTCCTAGTATTTATTATGTCATATCATGAGACATGTATTATTTCATTAATTTGATGGTGAATCTGTGATACCATCCTTACCTTTCACCGCTTCTCTTGACAATAGAAGCAAATGAGGGACTCAAGCGGCCTACCAAATAAAAAGCAGGGCAAATGGCATAACATTGTAAATTTTTACATATGTATTGTACAATATTTGTTCTATATTAAAGTTTATCAGTGTCTCAAGAAATAAATAATGCATAAATAAATAAGCAGTGTGCCTGTACTAAGGCAACCAGAGAACTGCTTAACAAACTTATATATTTCTAAATACATATATATTATAGATAAATAAACTACACCCAAACAACAAGTAATGATGGTCATCACACAAAGATTTGTCCTAGATGGGGTTCAAACCTACAACTGTCTGGCTTAGCCGCTAGTCCGGGTCATTAGCCACTAGTCCAACAATCAGTGTTATATACCTATATAACACTGATTGTTGGAATTGACCTTTATTATTTTTAAAAAATCAAGTTTACTGAGCCCTTGGATATTAAGCAAACATCCATGTATTCTTAAAATAGACTATGTCCATAAATAATAATAAAATAAAAAAGGATTTTATTCATGTAGACTTTAAAAAAGCGCTTCTATATAGTCAGAACATGTTTGTAGTAATATAGTTGTATACATTATTATTTCTAGTTACATAGATATTTAGGTACACATTGTATTGATTGTATGAAAACATTTATAAAATTTATTTTATAATAGCAATGCTATTTAGCTAGCTTGTATTAAGTTATTGTCAAAGACATTATGTTTAAGTTTGATTATCAAAATTTATAGTTCTAGCTATATTTTTACTACATATTGTCAATCTAATAAGTTACTGCTGTGTAGGCAAAAAGTGGCATACAGGATTGACAAAATATTTAAATTACCTATACCCATGCCTCAGTGACCCTGTTATGTTGTGGGCAATAGTAGTCATGGATAACATTTATAAATAATTGGGGTAGTCAATGGTCCATAACCATTGACATCTGGATTCAAATTCCTAGCCAGAATTACTATTTTCTACAGAAATTCTATTATATACTTTACTTCCATACATTGACAATTAAAAATTATATTAATATTAAAATCTAAGCCTGACATCAAGTTTAGTCTTTACCTTTCCAATTTATAAATAAAAATATGAATATTTTATCTACAATGCACTATTTCAGGAAATAACATGTATTCAGTTGAAATTATGCAGCACTGATTTTAAAGAATTCTCCTTTGTCATACATTTTTATAAGGAAATTCAATTCCATTAAATAATTTTGTAGGTATGTAAGTCATGTGGCAGTTCTATATAAGTCGTTTGACTTATACAAATTCAATACTAATTCGTTGTAAATTACATGTAAAACTTACCTTCAAACGACCTACCAGTTCTAAAAATTCTAAGATCTTTTTATTTTCGACGACTAAAGACATGTTCAATAACGATTACAACAATTACGATAGTATAAACGCAACAAAATATTAATTCGTCGTGACTTCTTACAATATCCAAAGAAAAATCAATTATAATTAACATTGGATTTAAGTAATTTTGTTCGATAATACGCACAAATTAAACATACGGAAATCGCACGAAAAAGCAGTACTAAACACAGGAAAAAGAATTAGAATCTTTGACAGTTTATTTGATAGAATGACAATGACACTAGACGTGACAAGAGTTGCCAACGTATGGTTATGACACAATTGGAATTGGAAAAGAAATAAAAATAGTAACAATCCAATTTACCACCATTCTTCCCGTGACATCTCTCGTTCTCCATACATACTTAACAAAAGAATTTAAAATGATTTCATAACACAGTTTTACTTGTTTAAAATCATCTTAAATGAATCATGCATTATCGATTTATGAAAATTAAATTGGGTACTCTTAGCATCGAGCATTTAGACAGGAGACGTTATGGCAAGGCGAACCGTTCTGCCGGCCATACGTGCCCCTCGGCCTTACACGTTATATAAAACTGTTTCAATCGAAACTCGGCCATTTGGTGTCGTTTTGTGTCGCGAAGTAATGCTCCGTGAAAATGGGGAATGGTGCGGTATTTTCTTGTAAAAGGCGATCAGTGACATCAAACTTCCGGGAACACGGTATTTCTTATAACAATTAAGTGTTATTTTTTGCCAATTGTGTTTGTAATCATTCATAATTTTGGTTCGAATGAACTACCAATTGCGACAGTTTAGCGACAATTCTACGACGCCATTGTCGTGGTAGAAGGCGTAGTGCGGGGACAAACTGCTTGAAATTTTTGGTTGAATGAATGAACGTAACATTGTTTTAAAATGTTGTGTTAGTAGTTAGTACATTGTATTCTTATTTTAGAACTAATAACAAGCTGTTTTAGAAGTTTTGTTCAAACAGGTGTAATTATTTTTAGTTTAGTTGTAAGTATTTGTTTCCAAATTTGGCTTACTTTCGAAGTTATTCAACGACTAACTTTATTAAATTTTAACAGGTTTCCAAAAGATCCAGCTGTATGAACTATGGACAAAATTTCGTGCCAAAATTCAAACTGGAATACAACAAGATCTAATGTTATTTGCTAAGAACATTTTACGCCGGAAAGTACTCAAACTCTTGAGAGCAATAGAATACGGGGCATAAAAAGGTGCTTATAGCTCTAGAGATGGGTTTCTACCCGGTAAATACCCAAAGTATTTACCTGGGTAAATACCCAAAACGTGGGTATTTCTAAAAATATGTCAAAATGTCAAAAAAAGTTGGATAATGTAAACTAAATTTCGAAAATGTTAATTATTTTAATATTTTCGAAATTAATTCGAAATTAACCGGCTATGTGCGAATCGGAGGCGCGCACGATATACGCATAAAATTCACGTTTGTTGTATGGGAGCCCCCTTTAATATTTATTTTATTTAGTTTTTTAGTATTTTTTGTAATAGCGGCGACAGAAATAAATCATCTGTGAAAATTTCAACTGTGTAACTATCACGGTTCATGAGATACAGCCTGGTGACAGACGGACAGATAGACAGACAGACAGCGAAGTCTTAGTAATAGGGTCCCGTTTTACCCTTTGGGTACGGAACCCTAAAAATCATAAAGCTATAATAAAGGGGCTGGCACAATTTCTTACCAGACACGGCAATTTTAAAAGTAAAATATTTAGTTTCAAATTAGTTTCTGCACCAACCTGTCTGTGGTCAACTTCCTGTAACGAATATGAACAAACTGCTCACCACTTTAGGAGTGTGACAGGCAAATCAGCGTGATATTATGTTAAATAGCTTGCAACCAATATCTGGAGTAGTTTCTTATATGGATCTTGTAGCGACAAGGGACCACTTCCGTTTTGCCATACCTACTATTGGAATCAATCGGATCACCAATTGGACCCTCAAATTGATCATCGGTGCTTTTGCAGCTGGCTTCTCTGGTTGCAAGTCTCTCGTTTTATGAGGCTATAGCCTATTTATATCATTCTGTCTCCCGCTTTGCTCTGGAGGGAGGTGGAACTATTCATTAATTCCAATTCGTTGCGGGAAGCAAGACAGTTAAAGCGATTCCCCGGGACATGCCTGAGCCTCACCACTCAGTGTCATTTCATTGTGTGCCGCTGTTGATCCTGGCTTACAGGAGTTGCGGTGGTGGGTAAGAGGAAGGGACTAGTCCCGAAAAAAAATTAGCCTATTATCCTCCAGTAACTCCAGAAATAGTCCAGAATCTTTAACATCACACGAACTGAATTTGACTTTTACCACGTAACAGCAACACTGGGTGACAACAGTGATTCAGAGAGTGACTGATTATTTGAAAGAAAGTATCAGAACAGACTGATGATGACCTAAATAGTATTAAAAAAACGTTTATTATTTTTATGAATAAGACAGTAATTTCAATTTTTATTTTTGGTCTATTTATATGATTTGATTATACTATGTCATTTGTTAATAATAATTAACTATTTTTTTCTTATACTAGCGTAGACAATGATTATTTTTGTTTAATAAATGACGTGATTACTTACATGGCTTTTATTTAATTACGCTGAGATGAAAATCATCTTACTAGTTGAATCACAATCATGATAATATTATTCATTTCATCATCATCATATCAGCCGTACGATGACCACTGCTGAGCATGAGCCTCCCCCAAGAGGTGTGCAAAGATCGTGACAAATGGAAATCCGTTGTCTCTGCCTACGCTTCTGGGAAACAGGCGTGAGTATGTGTGATTTTAGTGACTATCTGTTAGGTCTGAAAATGAAAAAGTTCAGTATATTTTTAACTTTTTTAATAAAGATTGCGTCCGATCTTTGTTAATTTTCTTATGAATATAAAATGTTACCTCGACAAAAATTTAACAACATCACATTAAACAAAAGAAAAAGTCCGCTTAAATAAAAGAAAATAATCGAAAATTGCTGGAGAAATTCAGTGTACATATACTAAAGAAATACTTTCCTACAACTAAAAACCATCTTTTTTCCTTTTAAAGTCGGTAAATATATAAGGGTACTATCCAGGCACTTTATAAGGGTTAAATCTTTGATCTTGTGGATATTATACCTAACAGGTTAGATTAGACACATTTTATGTCTTGTCGTTTTTTTTTTTTGTTTTTTTTTTTTATATCAGAGGGCGACAAACGATCAAGTGGGTCACCTGATGGTAAGTGATCACCGCCGCCCATGGACACCCGCGACACCAGAGGAGTTGCGAGTGCGTTGCCGGCCTTTTAGAGTCAGCAAACAAGTGTTGCTGACCCTTCCCCCCACCCCAATGAGCTCTGGCGACCTTACTCACACTCGGAAACACAACATTAAAATTATTTAAATAATTTAAAGACTACTGTCTGCTCTTTATTGGACTAAATGATATCAAAGATGATGGCAATTATATTGACACAATTAACACGATTAAAAGATCTTTGCAAGGAGTTACTCACACTAACATAATTATTTGCTTACCTACATACATACTTGGAGCTCCAATCTATAATTTTAAAGTTGATATGTTTATTAATCTACTGCAACTAGATCTTCAAAATAATGACTATGCATATTTGCTCGACAGCAATCGTGATTTATCCTACGAGATGTTTTCTATCTCGACCGGTATAATAAATAAGTATGGAATAAAAAATATATGCAATCGAATAATGGATAATATTTTGATTGATTTTAGTTTACTTGATACGACCAATACAGAGCATGGTAACAATGACGGGCCTTTAAATTTGTCTAATTCTTACCAGCAAAATGTAAACAGCAAGGTGGCATCAGACTTTTTTCGTATACACTAACTATTATATCCTCCACCAAAATATTGCCGGTTTAATAAGTAAAGCAGATATGTTGTCAATATGTCTCGAAGAACTTGCCGATAGAAATGTTAATATTGAAGTGTTATGCATAACTGAGCACTTTATGATGGCAGGATACGAAGGCTACCTTAAAATGCCTAATTATACACTAGCAGCATACTATAGTAGAAGCAACAGTAAACGAGGAGGAGCATGCATTCTTGTGAAGAACGGTAATCAATGGCGGGAACTATGTGAGATAAAAAATCTTTCTATTTCGGAATTATGTGAATGTTGTGCAATCGAACTGATTAGTTGTAATATTGTTATTGTATGTATTTATAGAGTGCCAAAAAGTGAAATATTGAACACATTTTTTAGCAGGCTGGAATCTATATTGCAAATGTTGCACAAAAAGTGTTATAGACAAGTTATAATTGCGGGCGACTTCAATATAGATTTACTGAAACAAAATAGTGTAACTTTAGATTTTGAAAGTTTAATGATGAGTTATAACATGACCATAAGTATAAAAGAACCGACTAGATTGATTAGTAAATCTTGTATTGATAATTTTGCTCACAATTTCTCGAAACCATGTAGGACGGAAGTGTTAGAATTGGCCTTATCGGATCACACTGCGCAGCTTCTAAAGTTTCGCATTAAGAAAGCCTCCATTAAATACTACAAAAAAAGAATTCGTGATTTTTGTGGAGAAAATATTCAGAAATTTAAAGAGTGTCTTGGCTGCTTTTCTTTTTCTGAGATGTATCACGAAATCGACCCTAATAAAGCATACAACTATTTTATAGAACATTTTAAACTGTTCTATGACCTCTGTTTCCCTTTCAAAATTATCAATATACCTACTAATATGAAACCAAAATGGATTTCCCGCGGGCTAAAGAAATGTAGTGCAAAGAAAAAACAGCTCCTATGGAATTTCAGATTAAAACCTAATTCTAAAAATAAAAACATTTACCGAACCTACTCAAATTTGTTTAAAAAAATAATAAAACTGACGCAAAGATCTCAACACATCTACAAAATTAAAAGTTCGACAAACAAGACCAAAACTACTTGGGATATCATAAATAACTCTAGACTGAATATTCCTCGTGGCAGTATAACCAAAATCAGGCTAAATAATGATATAATTACCGATGCTAATGAGATTGCGAATGCCTTTAATAATTATTTTATTGACAAAGTAAAACCCATACCAACCTGTGGAAAAAATGTGACATCTAAAATTAGCAATATGACAAATTCAATTTTTATTACTCCTTGTATACCAAATGACATACAGAATATCATACTTGGATTAAAAAATACTAATAGTGTAGGTTTTGATAACATATCAACTAAAATAATTAAGATTGCAAATCCGCAAATATGTGAACACCTAAGTTATTTATTAAATATATGCATCAGCAGTGGTGTATTTCCTGATTATTTGAAAACAACAACAATAAAGCCGTTGTTCAAGAAGGAGGATAAAGAACTGATGGAATTTTATAGGCCCATTGCATTAGTTCCTATTATTTCAAAAATATTTGAAAAATATATTTATAATAAATTATATAACTATCTTGAAAATAACAACCTACTCTGTCTGCGCAGAACAAAAAGGGTTTAGAAAAAATAAAAGTATCAATTTTGCTATTTATGAATTTTATGAAAAAATAATTACCAATGTCGATAAAAGAACCCCAACTTGTGCCATATACTGTGACATGACACAGGCATTTGACTATGTAGATCACTATATACTATTGCGAAAACTTGAATCGTATGGAGTTCGTGGAAACGTTTTAAATTTATTAAAATCATATCTCTCTAATAGATCACAAGTGACTACAATTTCCAGAATAAATACATATACTAAACAGGAGGAAACATGTCAATCTACATCACGAATGGTCACATATGGCGTACCACAGGGCAGCATTTTAGGCCCGCTATTGTTCATAATTTATATAAACGATTTGCCTAAATGCACCAGTCATCCAATGACCTTATTCGCAGATGACAGTGCTGTATCCATTCAGTGTAAAAGGCCAGAACAATATAAAGATGACATTAACGACTGTCTTTCCTCAATCATTCGCTGGTTAGATAACAATAATTTAAAAATTAATCTTTCTAAAACTCAAGTCATGCATTACAGTCAAAGGCCTCAGCTACATGAAGTCATTAATGTCTGCTATCAAAATCAAATTATAAATGAAGTAGTCTCAACTAAATTTTTAGGCTTGCATATTGATAGACAGTTGAATTGGAAAGATCATGTTGCCGAACTATGTAAAAAGATAAGCAGTTGCGCCTATGCCCTTTATAAATTATCCGCGTTAGTTAATATTGATGCTATACTTACAGCCTATCATGGCCTAGCTTCTTCAAATCTGCGATATGGCATAATTTTCTGGGGGATTTCGACTAATAGTGTAGTGATTTTGAAGGCACAAAAGCGTTGCATAAGATCGATGTTTGGTCTTCAACCTACAGATAGTTGCAAACCATACTTTATCAAATATAACCTACTGACACTTCCGTCTCTATATATACTGGAAGTTGCAATCTTTGTACACAAGAACCCTCAATTATTTCCTCGCATATCAGACGTTGTCAAGCGAAATCGGCGTAATAATAATAGGTTGTGTATGCACATTGCAAAAACTAGTCTGATGACTAAAAGTCTTCTATGCATGGCTCCAAAAATATTTAATAAAATACCCCATCTTATAAAGCTTCACAATACAGAACTATTCAAAAATAAATTGAAATCTATTTTGTTAAAAAAGTGTTATTATAATGTCCAGGATTTTTTAAATGATAATAATTTTGTATAGAATAATTCGACAGTTTACATGCTACATCTGATCTGGAATAACTTAGGTGATGACATTTTATATTTTCTCATTTATTTTTCTAATATATTGTATAATTATTGTAATTTTATCTGACGACATTTGTAAGTTATTATAGGAAATTTTAATCTTTTTAGCTTACCACTTGTTGACATGTTTTTTTTTAATGTAATTAATGTAGTGTAATTTGTAATTAATGTAATGTAATGTAATTTTAGTGTCACTTTTGTTACCCAAACGATTCATACGCCTCACAGGCAGATTTTGGTGATACATTTTATAGTAACCATACGACCATGTAATACCCAAAAAGTAATGAATAATAAATGATTTGATTTGATTTGATTTGATATTAATGTTATTATTAAGGAATGTCTTCTGTAAGGTGGAGGTACTTCCCCAGTCAGGCTGCTCTTTGAGCGAATGAACGCTATGCCCTACCTCTCTTAAAAATCTCTCTTGTCGTGTTAAAAATATTTGTGAATGGTGTGATAATGTATATTGTAGAAGCGGAAACTACAAGGGTGGGGATTTTTTTATAAAAAGGCGATGCCTCGCCAGCATCGCCCTCTTTTACGACCCAACAGTTGTCGAGGCTGTTACTCTGTCCGATTGTGAATCGATTCGTAGCCTTTGTCTATAACTGTTAGCCTAGTGTAGTTCGGATGATTTTACTTCTTTTGTTCGTTTTCTTTGTTTGAATTAAAATTATTTGTCTGTTAATATTTTTGTGATTATTGTTGTCGTAAGTTGTATTAAAATTTGTTTTAAAAAAGCTACTTCTGGTCTCATTCCTTAGATCAGAAGTGGGATTCTTCTTTCGCCCACTTAGTTATTTGTGTGTTTTGCAATTATCGGTGAGGTCAAATATTTTTGTTGTTGTTGTGCAGTTTTATTTAGTTAAATGGTTTGCTTTTGTTGTTGTTTAGTGGTGTTATTTTCGTTATGTCGAATCGTGAGCGTGATTATAGTGTGAATCGCCGCGACAGTTATAGTCCTGAGCATGGTAGTCGCCACAGTGAGCATCGCGAGCGATCGCCAGACGAAAATTTTAGGTTACGGCTCGAAATGCAGACAATGCTTGATCGTCTTATGGCATTAGAAGACGCGTCTCGGACTTCACCTAGGCCGGGGCGTTTTTTGTTATTGGTGCGCTGAGGCAGACCGTGCAAAATCTTTAAATAATTGGAGTGATTTTGAGTACCTCGTTTGTGTGTTTTACTTTTGTATAGTGTCGACAGTGTGTTCCTGTAAGCAAAATTTATTTGTATTTTGGTATCGGTTGCTTTTAAAAATTAAGTACCACGTGCTTGTTGTTTTGTTTTTGTGTGCGCCCTAAAGTATAAAACCGTTAGTTAATATCTAAATTGTGATTAGTTCAGTTTCACTGGTGACTAAAGTAAATAGAGCGCACACCACGCAATGATTCGCATAGTTGTCACGATGATAAGTGTGGAGATTATTGCCGTGATACACGAAGTAGATCTAGGCGTCGCGACAGACCGGATAGTTTTGAAAGTTTACGTAAACTTATTCGTTCGCGGTCAGATTGTCGAAAACAGGACGATCCGTTTACGGTCCTTGAGCGGTAGCAGTTATAATAAGTGCGAACGTGATTGCAATGCCTTCTAAGGCACAGGAAAATCTACACCGCACGTTAGATTCTATCATGAGTAAGTTAGAAACGATCGAAAGTAATTTTAAAATCTACCACTATAAAATGAATAAATGAGGGTATTTTGGTTACTCGGGCAGTTGTTGACACGATTCAGTCGATAGTTGAGTCGTGCTAGCCACTATTATGTCCATCTCTTCCGAAATACAGTTATAGTGCGACGTGGTCGATCGCCCACAAATACTGAATTATTGTGACGACAAAGAATGTGTAAAAGACTTAAAGTCTTTACTGGATGTTATAACTGTAAAAAGAGTCTATCAAGTGTATACCTAAACGGAACGAATCTACCCCAGTGTAAATTTATTTTTGTAGATTTTTGTGTTGTGTGATTTACGTAAGTACAATTTTATTGTTTTGTTTGTGAGATACCGCGATGTATTTCACGTGGCCAATTAAGACTTTTCTTGAAAGGTGAATCCCATATCAGGGCGTGAAACCATTTACTTAGTTTGTCGCACGGTAGTTTGCGATATTCCGGTGAAGCAGTGAAAGCCTCTTAGGCTAACCGATTCGTCATGTGAAAATAAAAGGTAGTTTGCGATGTGTGTTACGAATTACGACCTAAGCTCGATCAGTAGAAGTCGTAGTGTTGATAGCTGTCGCCAGCGCCGCTCAGTATCGTGTGCATTGCATGACAGCCATGGTATATAGCTGTAGGTATTGACCACCGCTGAGGAATGTAACCTCAAACGGTTGACATCACGGTGTTGTATAAAATGTCATGCCGTTGTTTTGCGCCTAATGGTAGTGAGAGGATTGAGTGAGGAGCTGAAAAGCCTATGCTACAAGGTATTGACAAAGCTTACTAAGTAACACTTGATAGTCTTATCATTTTTTCAATTTAATACTCAATGTGTTATTTGCATTCTACAATGTAAATGAGTTGTTATTTAAAACCTAGTAGGTATAATAACAGTGCACGTTCGCAAGCTACTTCTTAGCAGCGGAGTTATCAACATAAGTTTGAAGTCATCCTCTGAAGTTTGACTGCAAGTGTGGCGCAGTGGTTAAGATCATCGCGTTGTCATTCAATGACCCGGGTTCGATTCCCGTAAATTGCGTAAACTATTTGTGTGAACCATGAGAAGATGTTCTGAGTGTGGATGTACTTTGTGTCGGACGATTATATGTTTCGTCATATGTAATGATGTTATGTAAAAGACTTGGTCATATTAAAGGACAAAGGTTACACCAAAGTGAGATCAGTCATGTTAGCAATCTCAAATCAAGTGAGTTTTTGTCAGGTGTAGCCGAGTCGGAGAAAGGTGGTATGGTACACATTTCTCCGCCACAAAAAGTCTGACGGAAATGACAAATTTTTAGTCTGTCTCCATTATCTCATAGAAGTTATTTTTATAATTATTATCGATTGTATTGCTCTGAAATATACCGAGCGTTAATGTGATCTAATATGTGTGTTGCGCGTTAGTGCATTGTTTTCAGGATTTTGTTTTAGAAAGAGGATAATGATGCCACATACTGATGATTATGATGTTGTGCCAATTAGGGTTCATCAGATTTCTAAACCTTGTAATTGGACACGAATAACCCAGGCAGCGAACGAAGTAATTCAATCGCCTCAGAATGGTAGTTTGGATGCAATTAGCTGCGTAAGACAATGATTTTTGTATTTCTTCTATAATTTGGTAAGTTAAGAACCCAGGTGGTTCTGATGTTACATGAAGGGACCTCTGTTGAGTTTTTCAGGTTTTTACGTAGAAATACGTTTCGTATAATTGTTACATCTAATAACGTGTATAAGTAAAAAAAGCTTGTCGCCTTTATTTTGAATAAGGCTAGTTAAAAGAGTTCACGTTTGGTGATCGTTTGGTGATGTTCTCTTTGTAATTAAATTCTCTTAGTCCACAGGATATGCGTGGATCCTAGAAGGTGTTAAGCAAACTATGGGCGCAGACTGCGGCCAGTACATGGCTTGCGTGGCAAGGTTTGTCAAGCGAGTGGTGTTGGAGAGAAAAGGCGAGTGTGTCACTTGCTGTTTGGAGCAGGCTGTCGGCGTGACCCGGTGGCTAACTTCGGGGCTGGGGCCCTGAGGCGCCTGGTATGGCGGGCGTGCGCCTGCGCGCGTGTCCGGCTGCTATGGGAGCTTAAACGCAGTTAAGTACATGATCCCGTGGCGTGGAGAGTGGACTCCCGATGTGTGTGGAGTCACTTTCCATGGTGTGTGACTTTAGTTATTTAGGCACTTTGATATTTTGCTTAAACTAATTTTGTAAAGTTTTTGTGGACATGCTTGTGTGCCGAGCATTATGTGTTGTTTTGAGAATTACAAATTGATTTAATGATTCTCTATTTGTGCAAAGTGTTTTTGGCAAAGGGCAAACACATTAAGGGAAGTTCTATCTTGCGGTTGGGATAGTCTCTGTCTTGGAGGTCCTCGTACTCAGATATGCTATCCTGGCTGACGGATACACTTCAAGTAAGGTAGGGTTTCATGTTATTGGATGCTGTATTGGAGTGCGCTCAGGCATGCGATCCTAGTATATGGGACATGCCTGGTGTGGTTTTGTGTCCCTTCCTTTATGCTCGGACGTGTGGTTCTGGAGCTGTGTGTTACACGTAGGGTCATGCCACGGGTTGGCCGCTGACGAGACGTGGTGCTGTGTGTTACACGTAGGGTCATGCCACGGGTTGGCCGCTGACGAGACGTGATGTGAGATATGTTTGTGTGTTAAATATTGACTGTGTTTTATTGATAATTTGGGTTGAAATACGCTTTTATCTGGAACTGATTAACACACGCAAAGTTATGTCTCACGTAAGTGCGCGTAGATCTCTAGCGAGTCGTGAGGTAGCACTCCCCCGACGGGAACTGCCCCGGGTGAACAGTACAGATATCAGTTTATTTTATACTCTTGTGGTTAGGCTGAGTTAGGATACGCTTTTATCTGCGACTGATTAACACACGCAAAGTTATGTCTCACGTAAGTGCGCGTAGATTTCTAGCGAGTCGTGAGGTGGCACTCCCCCGACGGGAACTGCCCCGGGTGAACGGTACAGATATCAGTTTATTTTATACTCTTGTGGTTAGGCTGAGTTAGGTGTGCTAAGCCTACATATGTGTCGAATTGTTGTTTGATTTTGGTGCGACACAAAGATTATGTTTTGAAGCTATCTCTTATCATTTATGGACATGTTTTTGTGCTGTAGTTTTGTGTCATTACAGAGTCTGACAATGACACAGAGGAGTCTACCACTCCGAGTGTTACGCAGCCTTCAGGAGTCGAGATGCCTGATGAAGTTGATGAGCCACAACCCAGCACGTCCGCAACACGTGCTGCTGAAAGCTTGAGGATGTCGTTGCCAAGCCTGGAGACTGATCGCCAGAGTTGAAAGATGGAGCCCGTGGACGGCCTCCTGTCAGAAAGGGCCGTGTAGAAGCGGAAACTACAAGGGTGGGGATTTTTTATAAAAAGGCGATGCCTCGCCGGCATCGCCCTCTTTTACGACCCAACAGTTGTCGAGGCTGTTACTCTGTCCGATTGTGAATCGATTCGTAGCCTTTGTCTATTATTGTTAGCCTAGTGTAGTTCGGGTGATTTTACTTCTTTTGTTCGTTTTCTTTGTTTGAATTAAAATTATTTGTCTGTTAATATTTTTGTGATTATTGTTGTCGTAAGTTGTATTAAAATTTGTTTTAAAAAAGCTACTTCTGGTCTCATTCCTTAGAATATGTATATAAACTACAATTTTGCATCATCATGTTGACATTCATAAGTAGGTACCTAGGTACTTATTTTGAATTTAAAATGTCACATGAACAGAAAAATCTGCCGGAACTGCTCAAAAGAAAGAGTGTGCTCTTTTGCAATTGTAGCACCAGAACACATGTATCACATAATTCGTTAGGTATATAGAAAATTGAACATTTCGCCGGGCATTGATAATTCTACCCAATAGCTCTGACCTTGTTCCCACTTATTTCCATTTGATTCGTTGTCTATAAATATATTTATTAGTGTAATGTTATCACTGTCATCAAGAGAAGTGAAAAAAAAACAATTTTTATTAGAAACTGGTAATTGCAGCGATCTCTTTCTAATCTGAAAAGCTTAAAGTGTAACCGATTAGTGTCTTTCAGATCACATTAGAAGGCAATAGCTGCAATGGCAACTAAACGTCTTATTATTAATGACGTAACCGGCAACGTGTAGCGCTGTTTAGCAAAACACTGGCAGTTTCAGATGCTATTAACTATTAAAAAGTGAAAATGGACCACTTCTTTTCTTAAAAAAACATCCTCTATAGTAGATTGTTTTTATAGAAGATAGTCGACTATTTTTAGATTTTAATAATATTAATGGCGTCTGAAACTGCTACAGTATTACTATAATAAATATTATGTTCATATAAAGCTGAGGTCGACCATGTCTCTGAACGAAGACATCATCCTATCATTGATAACTACTCCTATTACTACACTACCAATAATAATAATCAAAATGATGGAATCGTCATATATGTAAAGAAATCACTAAACTTCACAGTCAAGGAACCCAATTTTAAAGATGCCAGTTGTCTACTATTAAAAGACAGATCAGAAAATGCTTTCATCTGCATCTATCGGTCGCCTTCTATCTCAGATATTTCCAATTTCTTAGTCACTAAAATTAATTTTAAGCAACTTAACTTCTTTTAAAAATATCGCGATAGTAGGAGATATTAATCTTGATATTAATAGCACACCCTGCCCTAATCACATAACTGACTACCTTAATCTTGTAGCGTTTCATGGTATGCTCCCAGCACACACGTTTCCAACGCGGGAAAGTGCTTGTCTCGATCATGTTATACTAAAAACTAAACAAAAAGCGTTAACAATCGTATTAGAATCAACGGTTACTGACCACAATGCTGTTGTTTTGTGCCTTAGATCTCAGAAACACTATAAAACCAAAAAAGTTGTTATTGCAAAAATTAATCATGACACTCTAGATACAGATATAAGCAACCTTGACTTTCTCCCTATTCACCAATGCACTGATGCGAATGAAGCAACAAAGCTATTTGTTGACCATCTAAATACACTTATAAATTCAAACACCATCAACAGACCGATACCTAATAACAAGCGCATATCGAAACCATGGATCACTACGGGGATGCTACGATGTATGCGAAACAGAGATGCGATGCATAAAAATAATCCGATACTAAGCACAACTTACAAAAGATATAGAAACTATTGCACTAAAATCTTGAAAAAGCTAAAAAGACAGTACGAAAGAACCGAGCTAATTGAAGCTGGTGGTGATAACAAAAAGATATGGCGTATCATTAAAAGAGTAACAAATAGTTCTACATCCAAAGACCCCTCTACAAACTTATTAACGTCATCGATGTCACCAAAAGATTCAGTGAATTCGGTAAACAAGTTTTTCGTTGATATTGGTAAAAACCTAGCTAATGACATTAAACCATATAATCAAGGGTACACCGACACTGACTGGATGACTAATTCTCCATTGCATTCATTTGCTATGTTAAAAACAGGTGTAGAGGAAGTGGAAGCAATCCTTATGTCTCTAAAAAGTGATTCCGCTTCTGGATGGGACAACATCCCTACCAAGTTGCTAAAGAGATATAAAAATGTACTTGTCCCACATCTAACATATATATTTAATCTCTGTCTTAGCACAAGTACATTCCCATCCTATCTCAAAAAGTCTATCGTGCAACCTATACACAAAGGTGGGGATAGAGATTGTGTTAACAACTATCGACCTATTGCAATCCTTCCATCGGTATCTAAGATATTAGAGAGGCTCATTAATAAAAGACTGATTGCCTATCTTGAAGACAAACATCTTTTATCTAGAAATCAATTTGGTTTCAGAAATAAAAAATCTACTAATGACGCAGTTTTAGATCTTACAAATCATGTAGCCACACAAATAGATAAACAACAAAAGGTACTCTCAATTTTCTTAGATCTAAAAAAAGCATTTGACACAGTCTCTATTCCCATACTGTTATCTAAATTGCAATTGCTCGGTGTTCGTGGACTCCCACTGCAAACTTTAAAGACTACCTCAGCAATAGGACCCAATGTGTTAAAATTCAGGACTGCAAGAGTGATGAACTCCCAATTACATTTGGAGTCCCACAGGGCAGTGTGATTGGCCTAACGTTATTTCTAGTCTACGTTAACCAACTCTGTAACCTAACCCTCACAAATGGTAAAATAATAGCCTTCGCGGATGACACTGTGCTAACTTTCTCGGGCAGTTCCTGGCAAGAAACGTTTGAAGTAGCGCAAGAAGGTCTTAACACAGTCATGAACTGGTTGTCAAACCACTTACTAACCCTAAATGTCGACAAAACGAAAATGATAACATACACCCTTCACCAATCAACACAGCCTCCTGATACACTAGCACTAACAGCTCATGCATCTTCAATCATACACACGAATTTTATAAATTGTCCTTGCCCTAAACTTGAACGCGCCTCTAAACTCAAATATTTGGGCATCACGATTGATCACAACCTTACCTTTACTGATCATATAGAGACACTAATTACACGAATGCGTAAAATGATATTTATTTTTAAAACCCTTCGTCATATCGCTGAGGCCCGCCTTGTTAAAAGAGTCTACCTATCGCTGTCTCAATCCATTTTAACCTATTGTATATCAGTTTGGGGAGGGGCACAAAAGACAGCAATGTTGAAATTAGAAAGAGCCCAAAGAGCCATTTTAAAAGTGAGTACTTTCCGACCATTTCTCTTTCCAACGGAAGAACTGTACAAGTCTTGTGAAGTACTTACAGTGAGGCAACTTTTTGTAGTTAATATAATACTCCTACAACATAAAAACACGCCTTTTCATGAAATTACCAAGCGCCGCAAGGACTTGGTTTGTGACACATTTCAAAGCAACTTCTCTTTTACACAACGCTTTTTCTGTTATTTAGGACCCAATCTTTATAATAAAATAAATAAGAAACTGAGCATTTACCCTCTCTCTTTACATGCATGTAAAGAAGCCGTCACAAAACTACTGCTAACAATGAATTATCAAGAAACAGAACAATTATTACAGCAAGTTTCCTAATACCACGCCCACTCACATACGTAAACACTCATACGCACGCGCGCGCTCACAAACAGACACCCACACACTGACATACACACACACACGCACAAACACAAACACACATACACACACACACACACACACACACACACACACACATATTAATATAAGAGCTTTCTATTAACATCTATTATCTAATGTAAGTTTTTTTGTATTTTGTTCATATTATTACTTTTTCTCTTTTTATGTTAACTTTCACCCTATAAATAATAGATGAATAATGATGGAACTATATAAACAAAGTTGGGCCTAGCACCTTTAATACAAGTTGTCTCCGAATAACTTAGCTAAGGTGCTAGCCACCACACAGATTGCGAAGTATATTGTGACAAACAAACAATTTTATTATTTAAAAATGTATTGCATTTTACTGTACGCAACTATTATTGTTATAGTTTTATGTTATGTGGTGAAATAAACTATTATCTTATCTTATCTTATCTTATCCTTTATGTATCCAAGCTCACCCACCGACAAAACATGTATAATATATACCTAATAATATATTGATCTCATAGAGGATTATCATTATATTTATGATAATATATATCTATTTAATAATATATTGATCGAGTAACATAAATAGTATAATTATTGTGACGTATTTGAAATATTCGCTTTCTGTCGGATGCTGTGAATCAAACTCAGGATAACTATGAAGTTGACATTGTGATGGTGTACGTACACAACGAAAATAGGTATTATATACATAGTATAAAAGTCTACAAGTACCTACCAGAGAGGATTACGAAACTTACGACGCTTTGTGGACTACAAACACCACCAAGCAGTAGTATATTTTTATTGTGATTACTAGCGCGTCTAGCGCCATCTCTTATCGCAGAGAGAAAATATAATTTTAACACACTGACCATCCAAGTGGTTCTGAGAGTTCGATTCGGGAATGGAGAGGGCAGGTGTATAAAAACGTGCAGCTGCTTTAGCGATTACGACATTGTCTGGTGATATAGTGAAAGCATCCTAGACTAAAAGGTCCTAGGTTAAAAAAAAATATTTTCGTATCCGTTCCGCAATCAAACTTTCCGGTGAATGTATGGCTTTAGAATGAATGACATTAACCTCATAAGCCGGAGCTGTGACAGAAACAATGCTTGCTGCATTTTGCGTGCCTGCTTGTATGCTGCACGCCTGCTTGCATGCTGAATGCCTGATGCATGCCTACTGCTTGCCTGATGCATGTCTACTGTATGCCTGCTGCATGCTGCATGCCTGCTGCATTTTATTCAAAACAAGCATGCTTCTTACTGCCACCAATTAAAACCACTTTTGTTCATAATCAACTGCATTATTAAGTGAGTATTTCTTATCGCTTGGTTAAATGCAAATATGGTAATTAAAACAGATACAATGATACACGGTATAATGAATGTTCAGAAACATAATACTTCAAATAAATGGTTTTTCGGCTAAGTGTAACATCGGTGAAAAGATTGTCGATCAAATGAAACGTGGGTGTAACGAAAAAAAACGAATTTATAATAAGTCAACTGATACTGTGACAGACGTGACTTCAGTGAAATAAAAAAAAAACGAAATGATAAAAGTTGAAAAGTTTTAGGTGACATGAAATCAAAACAGTCGAAACTTTCGACTGTTTGTTGTTTTCGCGCCGCACCGCGCCGCTGCGCGTTCGCGTCTATATCGCTCACGCAGGACGTCGCGTTAGCGTGAAATTAAATACTTACCGCATTTAATTTCACGGTAAATAAATGTACATTTCTATTTAACATTTTTATTCTACCTATTCTAAATTTATGCCCTTTTGAGCGAAAATATATTTAGTGATCCTGATTGTAACTCATCAACGGTGAAAAGTATAATCAATATCTTCTGTCTTATATATATATAAAAAAGCAAAATTAAGCTTCAAGACTTTAAAGCTCAATTTTGCGTATCACTACTTATCCCAGTGAAAACTCTGTGAATATTTAAATAAAAATTCATTCTGGCGTAGGTAGTTAAAACCTACACGTATCACTAGTGGTGGTACCAGGACCATAGATGGGTTAAAAATGGTTTCCTCATACTTGGTCTATTTTATAGGTGAGTCAATCAGATTTCACGGATGTCGCCTGTCGTCGCCAACATTTAAGGAAGAAATGTCTCCGAGTGCTGCGTGTAATGTTAATGGGGACCACTTCGATTAATATGATCGATGGTGAGTCGCGGATCGACGCTAGAATTGTAATGGAGGATACCGCTATGTAAATTTATATTCATTCTCTGTTACGAACCGCCAGTGAAAATGTGTGAGCCCTCGGTGCCGGTCCTTCATTAGATTTTAGCCTCAAAATGAGCGTTTTAGTCAGTTTAAAGTTTAACAAAGTTTTATTCGATGTGTGGATAGTTGGTTTTGCTTTCAGTGAGTCGGTTTGTTGCCGTGAAGCGGAGTTGGAATGATTGCGTTGGTGTTCGCTCTTTGTACAGGTTCGTTGGATAACCAGATTATAGTTCAGATTTAGTTAGGACGAATTAGATCCTTCGTATTGGGTCCATCGTAATGAAATGAATTAAATTTAGTCAGTAGAATTAAAGCGCGACCAATTGCGTATTACGCTCATTGATATTTACGACTAAAAGCATTTAATTTTTTAGTTTTTATTGGTGTTTAATGGATTACTAAATATTTCAAACTTCATCCATGTAAACTACCTACAACTTGAATATGTAAAATAAATTGTATTTAAAATAATGGTGCTTATGTAGTACAGACGCCAGCACATCAAGCTATTCCAATCTGTCAAATTTCCCCAATTGAAAGTAAACCTTATGCTTATATGATAAAGTTGAAAATCTATCTATAAAAGAAATTTGACAGATTGGGGTAGCTGGATGTGCTGGCGCCTGTACATAGATATTAATGTCCACTTGAACTTGGCAGAATCGCAATGTAGTAATTAAATCTAGCTAACATACCTAATTAAAATCAAATGTGTTAACGCATAACCTGGTCCTTCCGTACGGACAAAAGATCAGATATAGGGAACCAACGTGCTCACCAGTGTGTGGGTCGTATCAAAACTAGCCTGCCGTTTTCAGAAAAAATCAGGTTGTATATAATATCTCTTTAAAATTCTTAATTCTTGAAGTAGGAATCATTACATAGAGCTGAACATATTACCTTTATCGATGGGTGGAGTGGTAAAACAAAGGTGAAGGCTAAACGAAAACGTCATGTTAAAATAGACATTATAATAAACAAGCCGTACGAAACTAGCGAACTTCGTCATATTTATTGCCGTCAATACTGTTTAAAGTCTAATTGATAAAAATAAAAAGAAGTCTTCTGTCTCATTCACTTACTTTTAAGATATTTTTAAATATTTGCCATTATTTTTAATTTTTTAATATACAAACCTTCTGACAATAACGAACCCATAAAAGAAAGATTTATCCAATTTGGTGCAGTCGTTTGAAAGTTATGAGCGTACATACATTTCGGTGATTCATCTTTATTTATATAAGTTAAATAATAAATCCAGCGATTTCCAGCGACCCGCACAAGATCAGTGGTATACACCGCTGGTTGAGAGCGAACGTACGTAATGTCAGAGTTTTCGTATGGCGATCACAGGGTCATAATATAAGGGGTAAATTGTAGTAGTGATAGCGGAAGTAGTGAGCATTGGGAACTGCATAGAGGTGGCACACGTATGTGCTCCACCAATACACACACAGTTCACCTATAGACCACAACAAACGCACTATACACAGTACACTTTCTGCCCCAGAGGCCGTCGGTTCTACGAGTTATGTGCCCTGCCCACTGCCACTTCAGCTTGGCAAATGATGCTGATGATGATGAAATAATAAATATCTTAGGACAACTAACACACTGTCAGCTGATGACAAGCGAGGCAGAGCTTGTACTATGGCAATCAGACATATTATACAGTACATATTATACAGACAGTGCATGTTAATGATAAATAACACCCAGACACAAATACAATAAAAATACAAGACAATAATAAGCATTCAGACAACCGATCGAGCGTATATTGTGTTTGCCTACTAAATAATTACTCTAAGTGGACCAAATCCCGTGTTCATGCCCGCTTGAGTATGTTTCGCCGGACCGTCTCAACTGGGTCGTGTTGAAACCGGTAGTAGATGAACCCACTGAGTTTGTTTCGCTGGGTCTACTCAGTTGGGTCGCATTGGATCCGGTGGTAGCATTAAAGCGCGACCGTCATTATTAACACAAGGTCCGCCATAATAATAAATAATTCAGACAATATGTAGTAAAATATAGCTAAACCTATAAATTTTGATAATTAAACATAATCTCTTTGACAATAACTTAATACAAGCTAGCTAAATATAATTGCTATTATAAAATAAATTTTATAAATGTTTTCATACAATACCTAAATATCTATGTAACTAGAAATAATAATGTATACAACTATATTACTACAAACATGTTCTGACTATTTACAAGCGCTTTTTGAAAGTCTACGTGAATAAAAACCTTTTTTATGTTATTATTTTTTTTTAGACACAGAAAATGCAATCCTGCTGATCACACAAAGATTTGTCCTGGGCGGGTATCGAATCTACGACTTCCGGCTTAGCATTCAGGGCCACTAACCACTAAACCAACAGGCCAGTCGTCAACATTTTCTCGTCACATCTCATACAACATTTCTCATTGACAGCAAGTATGTAGGAAATCGCAGAAAGTCTCTTACACCTAATCAATATTTATAATTAAATGAATACATTAGGTACATGAAATACTAAACCGGCCAGTACTAATAAAGCTCTATGCAAATATTTCGTCATAAGGTTCGTTTTTAGGGTTCCGTAGCCAAGTGGCAAAAAACGGAAACCTTATAGATTCATCATGTCTCTCTGTCTGTCTGTCCGTCCGTCCGTATTTTTTTCCGAAACTATAAGAGCTGTACTGTTGAAACTTGGTAAGTTTTATATATATATATATATGGACAATGTCACACAGATCATCCTAGCCCCAAACTAAGCAAAGCTTGTACTATGGGTACCAGGCGACGATATACATACTTATATAGATAGATAAATATTTAAATACATAGAAAACATCCATGACTCAGAAACAAATACTCGTGCTCATCACACAAATATTTGCACTTACCGGGATTCGAACAATTCGTAAGTAGATGTAGTCTGTGAACCGCATTAAGATTTTAACACAAAAATAGAATAATAATAATAATTTTGGGGGTTCCCCATTACATAGAACTGAAACTCAAAATTTTTTTTTCATCGTTTCCATGTGCGGTATATATGGATAGGTCTTCAAAAATGATATTGAGGTTCCTAATATAATTGTTTTCTAAACTGAATAGTTTGCGCGAGAGACACTTCCAAAGTGGATAAATGAGTGTCCCCTCCCTGTAACTTCTAAAATAAGAGAATGATAAAACTAAAAAAAAATATATGATGTACATTACCATGTAAACTAACAACGAAAATTGGTTTTAACGAAATCTAGTAAGTAGTTTTTTTAATGCGTCATAAATCGTAAACCGCAATTTACCTTTCATTTAATCAACTGAAATACTTGCTGCTGCGGAACCCTTCATGGGCGAGTCCGACTCACACTTGTTTTATGAACGCGTTTGATTCCTGCGAGTGATTCCAGGTATACCTGGTGGTGTAAGAAACCCATTCAATAGTTTCTCAAAATAAGTATTTGAAGTGATGGTCCCTAAGAACATATTTTTTTCGATCTTTAAGGTTTCATTTTTGGCTTAACTTAATTTTATTCATCTTAGTATTACACAAGCAAAGTACTTATTCAATATAATGGGAGTGGTTGATAGGTAACCAAATTTATTCAACCTTAATATAAACTGTGAGATTTTAGTGATATTATAATAATACTGCAGCTTAAGCAACGAAACTATCACCAATATTATAAATCCTAAGGAAAACATTAATTAAAACTTAATTATCTGTAAACAATGACATAGTGTCATTGGCTGTAAATAATAATATTATTAAATAAATGTGATTTGATCATGTAGCGATTACAATAGACTAAACCAAATGATTGAATTGTAATCCATTCAATTGTAATTAAATCATTCGCAATTATTAATTATCTGCCCCTGTCGGTCCCTGCTTCAAGAGATTAATTTTCTAAATTCTTTTACATACAAATGCGTGGTGGGGTTTTAACAAACCACGATGCAAGTGAAACTTTGTCTCTTACGGCGTAAAATTAATTCACTGTCGTATATTTTCGTATTATTCTTGGTTTTCCCTCGTTGACCGGTTTGTTTGACTCACTAGCTGTATCGTTTTCCATCACGATCAAGTGCACAACAACATTTATCTCAATATACTAATCAAAACACAAATCCACAGTAGGTATTTGCACTTGCACAAATGAGTGACAATGTAAATGATACACGATCGGCTGATGAGGGCCATGGGCGCCGCTATATTGGTCACCATTTTGCGACATGCGATAAATGGACGAAGAAAGATGAGTAAATCATAAATCTCCTGTTAGCTTAGGTATTGTTCAGCTGCACGTAATACGCTTATAAGGCTAAGTAAGAAGCTCCTTTCCTTCCTTTTTTTAAAGTTTTAAACCGATACTTTATTGTATGAATCTCTTGCCTAAAGCCTAAAGAGATTTGGAGCTGACTCGGCTGTTCAGTTTCAGTAGTAAAAGCTTTGCTAGGTAAATCACCTTGAAAGGTCCCCGGGCGGGGTTCTGTATTTTGATAAAGGCAACATGAAGGTTCTGAATCAAACAATGAATATTGAATGTTGGGAGCTATTGACTTCACAGTGTTTGTAGGTGTCGAGACAGATAGTGGATTTAATTGAATGGATACTAATTTCTAGTAATAATCCACTTAAGTATCGCATGATATGAACAAGTCTTAGAATAACAGCTGGCAAAATACCTGAATATTTTTTTTATTCATTAGGAACATGTTAATTAACTGACGCATTTTTTATGAAGTGTCAAATATGAACAATAATAATCTCTCTCTAATGTTATAATAATAATAATGTCTAGGGACAATGTCATACAGATCATCCTAGCCCCAAACTAAGCAAAACTTGTACTGTGGGTACTAGGCGACGATATACATACTTATATAGATAGATAAATACTTATATACATAGAAAACATCCATGACTCAGAAACAAATATTCGTGCTCATCACACAAATATTTGCACTTACTGGGATTCGAACCCAGTATCACCAGCTTCGTACGAGGAGCACTACCAGCTAGGCTACGTCCATAAATAATCAAACCATAAATAACAAACCATTAAATTATTTATTATCATAATCAAAATAAAATATTTTAGTGCACCTACCGTAGTATCTCTTACCGTCCAAAGTTTGACTGTTTGTTTGTTACTGTTTCACGTACAAACTACCGAACGGATTTTGATGAAACTATAGGTATATACGCACATCCTGAAAATAGTTTGTTCAGAATCGTTTACTGAATCGATTTATATAATTTTTGATATACGTAATTTTTTATTTCAAAATAAATAAAACTACGGAAATTATCGTTATTTTAACCCTGTACAGTCAAAACAAATTGAAATGGACCGTAAGTCAAAGTCTTTTAAGTCGCAGTTTTATTTGTATTCATACAAATTCCACCATTCAACACAAAATAAAGAAAAATAATCTTTATTCCAAGAAACTAATTTAGTAAATAAAAATGCATATACATGTTAAATTTAAAATTTAGTATATGTATTATGATTACAACATAGTATTCTAATTGGGGTGTTTGAGGGTGTGCGTTAATTACGTTACATGTTGTATACCTTATATATCCGAATAACACATGGGCTATAATTTATTCAGATTAACGCAGGTATAACCGCGGGGCACAGCTAGTAGTCTTATAAAACTTATTGATACCAGTTCAGTCATTCTCGTGGTAAGTTGTTGTCAAACACAAACAATGAGGTCAAACTCCACTAGGACACGTAGACCCATTACGGGGTTTTAGGAACATTCCCCGATGTCCATCATTAGATTAGTCCTGTCGGTAATTTGGTGCGATCTCATCAAAACTTATATAATGAGTCTAAACTTGATAGGCGTAGTATAATCCTGATGATCCCGCCTCCGAATTTGTTTTAGATGCCATCGACAACTTACACAAATGCTTATGTTTCCTATATGCTTGTGACTAGAAAAGTTTAAGTGCATCGTTTGGGCTTATTTCTACCTTTTCATCGGTCTGGTTTTGTTGCTAATTACTTAATTACGGCTGAATATAATCTTTCAAATAGAAAGTGTTGTCAGATTTTAGAAATCTAATAATAATAAATGTATACCTGTATGTCTAGTGGTTAGTGGCACAGAGGCCAGAGTCTTGGGTTCGATCCCCACCCTAGGCAAATGTCCGTGTGATGATCACGATTATTTGTTCTGTGTCTGGTGTAATTCATCTATAATATGTATGTATTTAGAAATATACAAGTGTGCTTATCATTTGGCTGGATGCTTAGTTTAGGAACAGTGTGTTAGTTGTCCCAGGATATTTATATTTTTCTTATAGACAACGTGTGACCAATAATTGGCTGTCCTGAATATGGGTGTGCTTTGTGTCCGTTAATTATATGTATGTAAGAGAGTACAAGGGTCAAAAAAAAAAAAAATCGCCCGCTGCTAGACATCGTCCTCCCCCAAGGATCCAAGGATCAATGGCCAGTCTTGTCCTGCCTGCATCCAGCCTCTTCCCACGACCCATGCAAGATCGTCGCTCCACCTTTTAGGAAGCCTGCCCTCCCTGTGTCGTTGGTTCGTGATCGCCACTCGAGAACATTTCGTCCCCAGCCTCTTTCGGTTCTACGAGCTATGTGCTCCGCCCACTGCCACTTCTGTTTGGCAATTCTACAATCCTACCTACTTTGATAATGTGTATTTAGTTATTATTAAATTAATAAAACAGACCAGCCATTGTGGAGATTATTGGGAGAGAGTGGAGTGCCTTTGTCCAACAGTGTACATCTTTATACAAATGCTTTTATAAAATAAGGATTGGCGTAACCATTAAACATTTTTTACCACTTTAACCGAATACTAAAAGAAGTTTTTTGTTGTTGTTTAATACCTACCTACGCAATTTTTCCGTTATTCGTACCTGAATTGGATAATATTTTTAATCAATAGAAACTGCATTGCAGAAGGAGCTATATTAATGTTGTAAAATTCAGTCTTTGTTAAAAAATGTTTAGGTATGTTTTATATAAGTGTACCTAGTGCTACATAAATGAAAGTTACTAATAGGACGACAGTAGGTATTCCTCTATAAAACCTGCATGTAAGTTAAGTATATTTAAACTGGAGTAAAACATCTATTTATTTATGCATTCACATAACGTTAAAATGAAGATAAGAATCTTTAGAAAGGAGTTCCTTTCAATTAATGAAGAAACGACATACCTACGCTTGTTGCATTATTGATTAGAATTTATTAAAACAGCTGCAAACTGAAAGTTGTTTCAATTCATTTAGGTAACTATTCACAGAGTGACTTTAGCGATCAGCTTTCGCGGCTACACTTAGTTAACTTAGGTTTACTTTCAGAAATACCTAAGGATTGAGTTTTAATACGATTGGCGGTCTTATCGCTAAAAGCGATTTCCTCTAGGGCACCGTTTCACGTTCAACCAGAATCGGAAGAAATCATATAAAAGTAGTTGAAGGATAGTATAAGAATATGCTTACACAAATAAATAATATATATATCATCATCAACGTTACAGCCGCAAAAAGTCCACAGCTAGAACGGCCTCCCCCAAGAGTCATCTCGGAGGGATGTATAGGTATACCATAATCGCCACGCTTGGCACTATGGTCATAGTACTCAGAAGGAAGCTTCTACCCGATATCTGGTAGTTATCATCATAGAATCAACAGTCTAAAAATACGTTTTAAGTTTCTATCTCTAAAAATGACGTTACTTCCATACAACATTCGTTCCCCACCCCGCATTAAAAAATAGCCTATGTCCTTTCTCAGGGTTCCGACTATCCACATAAAATGAGATGATTTGAAAAAACCATCTAGCTGTGGCGATAGATAACCCGGAAAGCTATTACATCAAATTTCCCAATACAGTACGTATTGATAATATATGTAAAATAGAGAGTAGAGGTAGGGCATAGCGTTCATTCGCTCAAAGAGCAGCCCGACTAGGGAAGTACCTCCACCTTACAGAAGACACTCCTTAATAATTTTAATGTTGTGTTTCTGAGTGTTAGTAAGGTTGCCAGAGGTCATTGGGGTGGGGGGAAAGGTCAGCAACACTTGTTTGCTGACTTTTAAAGGCCGGCAACGCACCCGCGTCACCTCTGATGTTGCAAGTGTCCATGGGCGGCGGTGATCACTTACCATCAGGTGATCCACTTGCTTGTTTGTCGCCCTCTGATATAAACAAAAAAAAATTTAATAATCGGGATAAGAATACAATTGTACCAGTATACCAGCACCATAACCGCGTTTTGTAAAATGTAAGTCTAGAGAAATTGTATTCCATTAACCATTGCCGACTACATTTTAATAATCATGTATGGATGACTGCAAAATAGGAGCAAGACGTGCATACGTACCGTTAAGTACCGTAGTATCAGTGTGTCTAAGTAAGAAGCTAACTGACTTAAGTGCTCTGTAGAACACAGTAGTACCACGTGCGTGACAGGATTATTTTTTTATATAAGAGGGCGACAAACGAGCAAATGTGTCACCTGATGGTAAGTGATCACCGCCATGCCACCCAGACAGGATATTTTTTTTTTTTTGTAAATAGAGGTAGAGTTTAAATACACAGCTCAACATTTTTTGAAATGATCTTAGTTTCTAATGATGTAGTTATTGTTCCTTGCCATGAAAGGAAAAAAAAACTTTTACTGAAATAGTTGTCTACTTATATAAGTAGGTACCTAAATGTTTCCTATCAAATACTAATTTTCAAAAAAAGTAAGTCAGATAGTCTATTTCTTTTTCAAAGATTACATAAATATATATAAATATTGTTAGGGTTTAAATCCCGGGTAAGACCAATAGTAATGGGGCTGCGGTGGCAGTGTGAGAAGTGTCGCGAAGTGCCTCAACTGCTGCCATGTGCAAGGAGCTCCGGGAAGACAGCGATTTGTTTGTGGCGCAGTCGCTGTGCCGGACTGGCAGGAGCTGGCAATAGGGAGGGGAAATCCAGAGCCCTCGCAGGGTACGTGTCCCAAACATATGGGACATGGCGCAAAAGGGGGTCACCGGAGCAGCATACCCGCATTACCAGGGCATCCCCCATCAGGCGCCAAGAACAGTCCACGGCACGTAGGTTTAGTCGATGCAAGACCGAAATACCCACACTTAGACATTTTTTGCGGGTGGCATGCGTAGGCATTCCCCCTGCCTTGACAAAAAAAGGCCAATAGTAATATTGACAGATTTTTCTGTTGCGCAAAATTATCATTATCAGCCCAGTCTAGTTCGTGACTTCTTTACGGTCATTTCGGCTAGCCGTCCCATCAGACCATGATAGTGTGGCAATATAAAGTACACCGGTGTTTCCACACACTTTCTATACTATGATATATCCCACGTTAATGGATCTGCTTTGAGACCATCAAGATCGAAAACGGATCAGAAGAAAATTGTTATTACTAAGATTGGGTCGTACATGATTTGATTACACGACATTTTGTTTTCTTCACGTTGTATAGTGAGTATCAAGAGCTTAAGCAAGTGGCAATTTGATACACATCGAACAGCGATTTGATTGATTTTTTCAACCAACCATCAATTTTAAATGATGTATCATGGTAGGTCGCGTGAACTCAGGTTCTTTTCATTAGTCAAGAAGATATCATTTGGCCCCTGGCCCAGGCTTTTATGGCGATTTTAATAACCTATAAGTACCTGTCGGATACGGATATTGTGACTTTTATGCTACGAAAAAGTTTACACGTCGAAAAGTTTTATAAGTAAGTTACCTACATAAACGTCATCGTAGACATTATTATATGACGGCTGTAAACAAATGTCAATTGTTTGATATCGAAATACCAATCTTTTATTGGTCACCAATAAAATACGAACCAGTACAAAATGAAGAGTTAAAATTACTGTAAAATAACTTTACTTAGACGCAAGCTCATATAAATGCTTCATTAAATGACAAAAATATTTGCTAGCAGGCGTCTACATACCTTTCTGTTTAGTGGCAAAAGCAAGAAAGATAATTGGTTATTTTAGTTGTAGTTAATTTAATCATAAACGGGTGATTTAATTTTTGATAAAAAATTATAATAATATATATTTACTGGTAAACAACGACGGAGGGATAATTTTCAAGGCAAATTCTGCTTTCAGTCGCAGAGGTTTTCTGTAAATGAATGATTTTTTTGTGATTTTGAGACGAATGATTAAAGCTACTCGAGATATTATATCATTATTGGGCACGGTAGAGTATGGTAGTCATTTTATTACTAGTAGTACGTTCTTATCTGCAATTAAAAGTTCACCTTTTATCGTTTTTACATCTTATACGAATTTCTAATCGTAATAAAACATAGATATGCACTATTCGAATTAAAATACCGGTTGGTGTCCCTGAATTAAATAGTCTGGAAATAGTAATGGCAGTTGAACCTACAACTATATATAAAAGCTAACAACAACCCCAAACACACATCAACTCGGTTGAATTCACGTTATTTTTATAAGAATAATCTTTATTGCTTATTCGAATTTGCCTCCCCATAGTGAAATAAAACCAATCCAAGTAAAATCGAAGACTTGACGATGTTACAGGTCATTGATTTTTAGGAGTCATTGTCCTCTTGAGCTTTCAGCCCATCGTATAACCTGTAAAAAATTTAAGGCCGGTAAGTATAGATATAACGAAATCGTTTGATAGAGCTCGCTGGAGACGCAATTTTTTCTCACCTCGCTTTTAATATTGGCTCTAGAATTGAATCCTAAATTAAAACGAGATATAATAAAAAATTCTTGGGACATTATTCAACCACGGTTATCTGATCTGTTACTGTTACTGATATATTACATATAATACTTTTCTTTTGTAAATACATACTTATATAGATAATTACACCCAGACTCAGGACAAACAGACATGTTCATGCACACAAATATCTGTCCTGGTTGGGAATCGAACCCACGACCTGCGGCGTGAAAGGCAAGCATTTACCAACCACGCCAACCAGCCCGTCAAAGACATAATAGGTATGTATTTGACTTAGTTCGACTGTTTCGTCATAACTTCAAAGATAGAGTTCCTACACGTATTATAGTTCTAAATTTAGATTCATACTAATTCGCAATGCAAAGCCTAAACATAAAAAATACCAATCAACTTGAGAGCCTCTTCCTTATGAAGTCGGTTAAAAATCAAAACTCATAATATTACTCTTCCGGTGGGGATCGAACATGCTCTCTCTATCAGAGGGGTTTACCGGGGTTTGGCTCCCTGCCGTTAAGCTACGAACAATATATGCCGACAGATCAAATGTACGATTTTGGTACCCTTAATGTCAAATACATGATAGGTTGTGTAATGTTTTCTTACTAAACAACTTTATTATAACGCATTTTTATAAAAATATTAGCATTTTACTCCACCATATAAACAGTCTCAAATTTTATAGAACAATTTATCGTTAATTTAATTCGTTATTTAGATCACAATAAAAAACAGATATATATATATATATATATATGAGCGTTTCTTAAAAAAAATGTACCTTTTCTCCGAAATTATGCTGAAATTAAAATATTGAAATATACTTGATTTCTTTATTTTAAGCTATGGGTAAATGCCTAAAGTTTAGTAATATAAGGTTTGTTTTGAGATTTAAAACGTAAATAAATAGCAAAATCCATAAAAACAGACCCAAGATGGAGAAAAATTCTTATTTGGTTACCTTCATTCGTTGACGTAAATTTAATGTAGAAACCAATTACCGGAATATTTATTGAATTAAATGTGTTAATAAAACAACATTCAACTTGTTTTTTAGTCAATCACTCTATATTAATATACAAATCTTAAATTAAAGGCAGTATTATTTCCTTTACGTTACTATTCGGTCACAACTCTTGTTTAACTTTACATTATTGACTCTACTTTATTTTGTATTAAAATTGTGTATATATACATAATGCAAAGACTAACCATATATTTTAGTTTTTATCACAAAAATGTATTTATGTTAAAATTATATAAATAAAGAAAAGAAATATGCGTCTGCTTTTATGGGACAGTAACAAAATAGAAATCTAGAAACAAAATAGGATTTCTTAAGCCTAGACTTCACAGTTGTGCAAATAATTATATTTGACTTAAATATATTGATAGAGGAAACTCTGTCAGGAAACATTTATATTTCGTAATAATCTAATAATAATAAACACTGACCGATTAGACAGTTTAAAGGTTTTTAAAAATTCTAGGACTATACATTGTTAGCATGAATATTACTCTCAATCAATCTCTACACATATATTTATAAATGTTTATTATTTTTATTTTTTTATCCGTTTTCTATAATAATAATCTCTATATTAGTTTTATTAACTTAATTAGTTTAACTTTTTTTGGAGGTGTATTTTGAGTTTATTCTTTCTAAGTTCTTTTTAAAATATAAATATAATATTTAATTTTATTAAAACTGATAAAATTACATCATCATAATTATACTCAAAATCAGGCAGTCAATACTCTGCCTAACAATTTCCTATTTTGTTATTAACTTTTCCATTTATACGTTACCACTCAAGAGTAACAAAAAAAGAGGTAACGAATTAAGGTTACAAAAATTATTAAAATTGTTTACGTTTGACTTACAAAATCAAGATTAAGAGCCATTTCACAAAATGATTACGCTCGCGCCGCGCGCCGTACTAATCGGCGCCCACTCGCTCGTGTATCGTAATTTATTGTAGTTTAAACTGATGTTCAAATCGATATTATGACAAATTAATTGCAAATATTAAAAAAAAAAACTGTAGAATTCGATTCTACAAAGAACATAGTTTATTTTGGTATAATTTTATTTTAGTAATTACGATTTATTTAAACCAAAAATCAATATGAAATTTAAAAAAAAAAACTTAAAATTGGTGTAAGGATTTATTTTTTTACTAATTAATGGTAACAAAATTCAAGAATCTGTTACATTAAACGACGAATAAAATATATGTCTCATGCTGAATGTATGTTTTTAGCTTAGTTTATAAGTATTATTGCTAGATACAGGACTTTGAAATTGACTCTGCGGCGATTTTTCATTAAAATGGTTGTGGGAGATGAATCACTACAGAACAAGCAAATTTTTTTTGGTAAATGTGATACATTAAACGTCAACAAAAACGATTTTTCTATATTTAACATGTATTCAATAATTTCTGGGTATTACTTAAGATGGTAATATAGGAGCCCAAAATCTTAGAAATACGCGCGAAAAATGAAATGGCTCTTAAGAGCTTTAATGGTACTCGAGGAGAAATAAAATATAAAATTGGAGCTTAGCTCTGATTGTTTGGTAACAAAGTTAGGATTTTTTTCGGACCAGCAACCAGGCCGACAACATTCAATGTTCCCCCACGGCACACAAAAGAAATATCTAAAATAAAACAAGATGAATGCCGATCTTGCTAATGCTGCCACTAGTCTAAAATATATTTATACCAAATCGGCGTTGATATTTTCCAAAATTACGGTCACAAAACAAGAAAACTAAAAAGGAACTTTTTATGCGATACAATAGAATAATTATTTATTAAATATATTTGTTCTATAGGACTAAACATTTATTTATAAATTAATTGGGGTCTTTTATTTCGTAATAAATATATTTAAGTGATTCTAGAATATCCGGAAGTTCACTCAGTACAATCGATCGTTTGGGACGGTATGAAATTGGGACACTTCACTTTTCATACAACTAGATTAAACCGATTTTTTCAATATTTTATAAATTCTTATTATAGTTATACATTTTTCATTTTTTTTACTTAGAGCAATTAACTTACTAATTATATAATTTAATAGAAACTAGTAATGATCTATTTTATATATAGAAAAACAAAATTGAAAATATGGGACAGAGAATAAGATAGAAAGTACAATTTTTTTGAGAAATGCTCATATATATATATATATATATATATATATATATATATATTATATCAAAGGGCGACAAACGAGCAGGTGGGTGGCCTGATGGTAAATAATCACCGCCGCCCATGGACACTCGCAATACCAGAGGAGTCGCGGGTGCGTTGCCGGCCTTTAAGAGTCAGCAAACAAGGGTTGCTTCCCCAGTCGGGCTGCTCTTTGAGCGAATGAACGCTATGCCCTACCTCTATTAAAAAATATTCAGCTTTGTTCGCGATATCAACATTGCCGTAGATAATTTTACAAGCGCATTTCATTTCCTAATAATCCTGTGGAGTGTTGTCTTTTACCTACAGAAATCCAAAGACTTGACCTTTGTATTTTTTTTTTATTATTTAATTTTTTTTAAAGACAGACCCCGCACTAGGGAATCTTATCCCCGTGTCGCGGGTACTTTACAAACATATAATACATACATACATACATAGACTCACGCCTGTTTCACAGAGGGGTAGGCAGAGACAACGGATTTCCATTTGTCACGATCTTTGCATACTTCTTTTGCCTCGATTACTGTCATGATATTCTTCATACACGCTCGCCGGTTTAGGGACAACATATAATAGACGGATACAAATTACATCCAGACTCCAAACAACTATTAATGGATCACACAAATAGTTGTCCGGTGCGGGAAACAAACTCGGGACACGAAGCGGCAAGGCGACTGTCTTAGCCGCTGCGCCACACATGCAGTCCATTAACCATCTAGATCCCTCTATCTTTAGTCATTTCAGGTCAACACACACCTACATAGTTTATTAAGCCTCGTTGTCTATTTCGTGGAACCCTATTTGTCTAGGTCCATAAATGGAGCACGTCCAGAATAGTCCCTCTTTTGTCCGGGGGCTTTCGCCAACCTGTTGTGTTCGCTCGGTCTTACATAATAGAAAATAATTGTTTGCTCCGCAGACGGCTCGTAGATCGTCATCCTACTAAGTGTTTTGACGCCAGTCGCAATGCCGAATAGGAACAGCCTTAGGTATAGAATGTTCAGTTAGTTTGATATGATTCACGAAAATTGCCCGCATAGTAAGTAGAAAGCATACTAGTATACGATAAAGACATAAATGAAAGCTATTTGCTGGTTGTACGTCCAAGTAATTGCATGTGATTTGTACGTGCGTTGGATCGTAACACTTTCCTCGGAGGGTGATATTCTAGGCGGTCAGATAGTCGGCCAAGAAGCCATGGCGAAATTATATATAAAAAGTAAAACTATTAGGAATTTTATACTTTGTCTAGCCATAAGTTCTGTCCAAACTTATAAGAGGGTATATGAAAAAATATAATTCAATTAAATTTTAATTTAACAGCTATGCTCTCGTCGTAGGAGTTTTATATTCTTCTCTTGTCTTAGGACTTTTTGAAGTGAAAAATGTTAAACTCGTGTCAGGACACGTCGAATCGTAATTATAGGTATATTGTAGCGAATATTCGTAAGACAGACGGTCTTTTCCTTAATTCACACTGGCCGTTTAAACTTTCAAATGACCGCAGCATTTTTCAAGTGACACCTTCTTTAGCGGCGTAGTGCACTTTTTTTTCTTAATTATGTTAGATTTTTTACAGCCGACTGCCTAACCAAATTTAGTTCTATTTTTAAAATGTATTCCCACCATAGGGAGCAAAGCAATTACTATTAGTCTTTACCATCCAAGAGTGGAAAGTAGGATCTTCGACTCGTTAGTCGGATCAAATAAACACTACTTTCCCAGTATGACAAATGAAAAAATAGTTTCCACTTTTATCGGCAGTCCCCAAAGTTTTAGAAATTAAAAAGCAATTTATATTACAAGAATAATGATAAGTATTACTATTTGATATCATTATATTAACCGAATTTATTGCTTAAGGATATGATTGTATAATTTTATAATTTTCAGTTGTGTCAGCGGTGAATTGGGATGCGCCGACGCCGTACGACCCGGTATGGCTGGCCAGCGTGCAACTCTACCCACCGGCATCGACCGTTAACGACACTAGAATATTGAACTGGGGATGGGTCTACGACTCCGATGTTGAATTCAGATTATTTACAAGGTGAATAATATGTATAATAATATTCTTGGATCCCGCTATGCCAAGAACTGAAAACTGCCCTTTCTGTGGTTACTTGAATGATGGTTTACACATAACATGGGCGGCTTATTGTGGTTTATCTACTATAAAGATAACTTTACATACATACTTACATACACTCGCCCCTGTTTTCCAGAGGAAGATTTCGATATGTCACGATCCTTTTAAACCTCTTTTGCGTCGTTTACTCTTGTTACATTCTTCATACACGTTCACATTTTTGAGAACATTTCCGACTTGTAAGAGATAACTTTCGCCATACAAAACTATTTGGTAGATAACAGACAACTAAAAGTCTGCAATTTGTAAAGAACCTGCAATTATGTATTATTTGAATGAAGTAATCGTCAAAACCTCCGACTAAGCTGTTAAAAAGAGCTGTAACTTTTTAACAGCCGATATCCCTTGAAAACCTATTCTTTCAACAGGCGATGTATCTAAAATTGTCGCAAAGCGTATTATGAACTATCTTGATTCATTATGCTTTGAGGTGAAAACTGCCTTGCAATCAGTATATCCGGTGAAATAAAAGTATAATACTATTTAAATTATATTTCATAGTAATAGTATTTAATATCTAATTATGGATGATGATAGTACAGGTAAGAATTCCTTAAGGTATCGAAACAAACTTACTCCATACACATTAATACAAACTCTACTACATTTTACTCAAGGTCGACTTGGAAGCTAAAACACGGTGCTGCGGCTAGGGGCTTCAAATGTTGGGTTGATTTAGAGCTGAGTTTTCTTGATGGTCCGTGGGGAATCTTAGGAGGAAAGATAAAACGGTGCATAATGAATGGCAATGAAGCACTCTATAAATATAAGTAATAGTTGATACTTGTTTAACAAATTACACTTCATTATAGTTGGAATTCGGGCTTTCTAACGGTTAAGTTATAAAAGGAAGGCACTGTATCGGCTTAGTGTAAGCGAAGCTCTGCCTAGATAAATTGCGATAACTATTTTGGGTTTAGTGATTTGGCCTTCCTGTTTTGACCGGCTTTAATACTAGACTAAATAAAGTTCATGCAAACGATCAGGCACTGCAAGCATGACGCCGAGACGTAAGTTCTAAACCACGTTCTTAGTATGCAAGGTCCTCTTCAAAACCGATATGTTTGGTTAAATTTAGGCTTATTCAGAAACTAGCTGTGCATCGCGGTTATACCCGCATTAAACTTTATACCCTATGTGTTAATCCAGGGTGTCAGCTAACTCCATACCAAATTTTAATAAAATTGCTCCAGCCGTTAAGACCTGAAGAACTATATACCCACTCACACTCTCACAAACTTGTGGCTTTATAATATTAGTGTGATGTGTTATTCGGATATACAAGCTATATTATTACAAAGTTTCATCAAAATCCGTTCGGTAGTTTCTGCGTGAAAGAGTAACGAACATATACACTCACAAACTTTCGCCTTTATAATTTTAGTAGGATAGTGTGATGAGATTGGTATATGAAATACTGATCAAACTTTTCTATGAACCGTACAAATTCACATCACGTTTCATTAAGCGTGGTTTTTTTTGGCGCAGCAATTTTAATGCCACCTTTTTGCCATAACTACTATTGTTTTCGTTGGGAGTTGTAGTGATGATAATATATTTAAATAAGGCATTGTGTATGTATGTTGAGTATTTTATGTGAACCACATATTAACCGTTATTAACACAGAACATTTGCTAGTTGAATTACTTCAACTGTCTTTCTTGTAGTATTGAGAATATTTTCCCATCTTTATAGACGTCCAAATTAAAGCGATTATATATAGCCACCCATCACAATCATTGACATACAATGAAAGTATATAGAAGAGCTTACAGAGACGTAAACTAAAACTTATAAAATTATTCACAAACCTCTAGTCAAGAAGTATGTAACATGCTCTAATCAGTAGTAATAATGTCCTTCTAACCGATTTTCGGGCACGGCGGCCAGTCTCAATAGATATTAACCATCTGCGCGGGACGTACTATAGTGCACAAGTGTGTGCGCAAACAAAGGAACACTTTCTATTCCATCACTTTCACGACCCGATGGGACGTCTAGCAATACGGCCGGGAACAGGTCAGAGCCTCTAGCACGAGTTCCTGCAGTTTACTTACTCGATCACACGTACAGTTTCGTCCCATACATTGAGCACCAGCGCCTCTCGCCGAAACTATTAAGAACTAAAACTCCGGTGCTCAATGTATGGGACGAAACTGTACGTGTGATCCAGTAAGTAAACTGCAGGAACTCGTGCTAGAGGCACAGGTACAGGACCGACGGCTTTACGTGCTCTCCGACGCACGGGCGTATAATACCACCAGCTCTAATCTGTAACATACAATTTAATAGATATTTACACATCTACGTTTCTTCTATCTTAGTTTACTTCTTTTTAGTTTAAACTGTTTCAGTTATGTTAGTTATTTTCTTTTTAGTTTAATTAGCTGCAGTTATTGCTTTTTTTTTGTTTTATTTCTTCGTTTATTTTTAGAATACTCACAACACAAAACATGTCAATACGTGGAAAATGTGGTTGATATTGCAATTATTACTCTAATTTTAAGCTTACTTTGTAAATATTAAAATTGTAATGTTGTTTATTTTCCCAAATAAAGTAAAATAAAATAAAATACGTATGTCGTGAGAATTTTAAAAATAATACTTATTTTAAGTTGACTCGGAGGCGGTCATATCCGTACTTACGGACCGGTGGGAGCAACTCCCACCGGTCCGTAAGTGATTGGTGAGGTTAAGCAACTAGGCTTACGATCTATCCATAGATGGGTGACCGCCATAGTAGTTTAATTTCTCAGCGTCTTCGTGCTTCGGAGTGCACGTTAAGCGGTCGGTCCCGGTTGTAGCCATTATGCAACAGTCGTTAAGCCATGTTAGAGGCCTAATGGGCGGCTTGAACAACCTGACACTAGGGAAACCAGTATCCATACTAAAAGTACCAAAGTAAGTATAGTTGACTAAACGATATAAAGTATCAACATGATAGTATAAAATAACTATAGATTTTAATTCATTAGGGCTTTAATATGTTTTTAAAAGTCTAACTTGCTTGAAGGGCATTTATATGTACGAGTATTTTAACATAATCATACTGATACACAACCCCATATAATAAGAATGTATAATCTGTATATTAGATTATATTAGATTTGACGGTCACCGTAGCCTAGTTGGTAGTACTCCTGCCTACGAAGCTGGTGGTCCTGGGTTCGAATCCCGGTAAGTGCAAATATTTGTGTGATGAGCACGAATATTTGTTTCTGAGTCATGGATGTTTTCTATGTATTTAAGTATTTATCTATCTATATAAGTATGTATATCGTCGGCTGGTACCCATAGTACAAGCTTTGCTTAGTTTGGGGCTAGGATGATCTGTGTGACATTGTCCCCAGATATTATTATTATAATAAGAATGTATTATCTGTATATTATCTATAAGAAGATACTTGAATTTGAATAAAAAACCAATCAATTTGAAAACTGCTTACCCATCAAGTGAATACTAACGCCCGGCGCGCTAAGGTCGGTAAATTTCACCATACCTACCAAATTGAATTGCTTATTGAGACCTTCGATTGGATCAAGGTACACATAAAAAAAGTTTACATTTACTCTCCATAACGTAAATTTCCACTGATCAAATAAAGTAAATCTTTACTAGCCCAATGTAGGTTTGTGTTAATATTTATTTTCACTGTAAACATTAAGGTTTATATAGAACTAGCTGTGCCCCGGGGTTTTACCTGCGTTAAACTTTATAAATTATAGCCTATGTGTTAATCCAGGGTATCAGCTAAGTCCTTACCAAATTTTATTAAAATCGCTCCAGTTGTTTAGACACATAAATACATACACACTCACAAACTTTCGCCTTTATGATTAGTGTGATAAGCATAGATTCCTGCAATGGACGTATTTTTTTTTTAATATAGTAACAAGTTAGCGGATCACGTGATGGTAAGTAAGAGTAGTAAGCGGGCCGCTAGTGCGTTGCCGGCCTTTAAGAAAATAATACATAGATAATTAAATAAATATCTTGGGTTTACTAACACACTGACATCTGAACCCAAACTAGGCAGAACCGTTACTATTGTAACCAAACAACTGATAAACATACTTATGTATTTCTAAGTACAGACACCAGCACATCCAGCTACCCCAATCTGTCAAATTTCTTTTATAGATTTTCAACTTTGTCACATAAGCATAAGTGTCACTTTCAATTGGGGAAATTTGACAGATTGGGGTAGCTTGATGTGCTGGCGTCCATACATATAACAGATAAATTACACCCAGCCACAGAACAAATAATAATGCTCAACTCGCAAACATTAGACCTGGGTGGGAATTGACCTACGCTTAGTGTTTAGCAATCAGGGTCACTAAACACTGAACCAACAGGCCAATCAATACAATAGGCTCGCTTATTGGGAGTAAACGTTTCTTTTTCATGTTCACCGTGTTTTAATATAGGGCCCTAATAGAGAATCTAGAAAAATAAACTAATTATTAAAGACCCACAATAAGTCCTAAATCCAACAATTTTTTCCTATTGCAGATGTAACCCGTACGACTATCAAGTTCTAAGAACTAACGATAGCGCGTCCCTGAGGGACTCACACTTCGATTTTGGCAATAAGGTAAAGGTGCTCACTCATGGCTGGCTTAATCATGGATACAGCCCGATGCCGGAATCGATAAAAGAAGGTGGGTGCAGTGTATTGGACTTTTACGACATTCAATCAACCGTTGCGTTGGGTCGATTTTGCATAATGTAACTTCGGGAAATGGTAACGAAACGTTATATCAACCGCTTCTAGTATAATTTTCTAGCCAGAATATAACGTGTTTATCCTTTGAGAATTATTTGGCTAAGTTCCTGAACAAGGAAAGCGTACAGTGGAGCATGTTGGGAATTTAAAGTCCACTTATTGTTCACGAACTAGGTATGTGTTACATTTCGAACACAAAAACAATTTTATTTCTTCACATCGAATCACGTCCTAATGCCTTCTTTTAAAAATATGAATGACAACAAACAATGGAAAGTCCACGGTTTCACCATGCAAGAATGTTTAGCCTAGGATATTCTAGCACAATGTCCCGAACGGCAATAATTTTCTCCTACGATCTTGCGTTTGACTTTTGTGCAGGTACTGCTTCATCGGTGACCAAACCGGTAGGCTCAAATTGATAGAGGGAACAACAAATGGTGGACTGGATTTTGTCAATAGACAGTTAATACATTTTAACAGTTATAAGTCGATGATGAATAGTGTACTGTTCCATGGTTAAATGATAATATTGAATAAGTATTCCTGCAAAATTGGTCAGCTATGCCTTTACTTATATGGCTGTTCTTCCCAAGTTCCCAAGAGCATTAGCTGGCACGATATATGTATTCATCGGCCGGTTGTTCTTAGTCGTTTATATAAGAAGGAGACAAACGAGCAAGTGGGCCATCGCAGGTGCATTGCCAGCTTTTAAAAAGTCTGCAATCACGTCTTGCTGAGCCTTCCCCCTACCCCGATGATCTTTGGCAGCCTTACTCACATTAGAAACATTAATGTTATTATTAAGGCATGTCTTCTGTAAGGTATTTCCCCAGTCGGGCTGCTCTTTGAGCGAATGAACGCTCTGCCCTGTCTCAGAATCTTTTCTTCTTTCCCCACTGATAAAATGTGAATACACGTATTGAGAAATCTTGGGTGTATGCCTAAACAAAAGATACAGTTTAATCGCCTTCTTTTTGAAAAGGTTTAAAAATAAACGAAATAACTTTTAAAAAAAATTACCATAGTTCGTTGTGAAATTAATATTATTATTAAGTAATCTCAACGAACATTGTGATTTGTTGGAAACAAATAAAATTGTTTGTGTATTCGCATCGGACCACGTGGTTCGAAAGGGATTTAGTGTGATTCGGTAGAACTCCCAACGGATCACGTACTTCGTTGGAAATAACACACATGTCTACTAAATTCAAACAACCGTTCGTTCGATTTTGCATGATGATGGTTACGTAACGTATTACGTAACGTATTACTAACTTGTTTTAAGTAAAGTTTTCCAGGGGGTATATAAAATTGAACGTTTGTGAATCTTTTACCTCATTTCTGCAAAGAAAAATAAAACATGAGGCTACTTGATCCTGAAAATTAGAGTGCTAATTGCCTCGTTATGTAAATATTGTGCTCTGACGACAACATTCTTACTATTTAGCGACAAGAGTAGTTGTCAAGAATAGAATACTTTATAGGTGTAATGTGCACAAAGCTTTTTACAAAAAAAAATCGGGCAAAATTCAATACTTTACATATATATTTGACGGGCCGGTAGGCGTAGTTTGTAGAAACTTGCCTTCAGCGTTGTAGGTTGTGGGTTCGATTCTCATTCAGAACAGATATTTGTGTGCATAAACATCTCTGTTTGTCCAGTCTGTCCTGTGAGTCTGGGTGTAATTATGTATATAAGTATGTATAAAAGAAAAGTATTATATGTAGTGTATCAATTATCTTGTTTCCATAGAACAAGCTTAGCTTAGTTTTAGATCAAATGGCCGGGTGTGATAATATCCCAAAATATATTTTTTTAGATCCATTTAACCTATCCTCCTAACACTTTATAGGTATCTTGATTAACTTTGCTCAAAAATAAAAATCAGTCCAATAATTTTCATAACAAAATCAGAAGTTGGGACAATGTAGATGAAACAGTCTGTAAATAGCTATCCCGTTACTCGATAAATGGGTTTATTGCATTCAGCTAGGTATCAGTAAACCTGAGCAAACTGTAAACTAGAATAACAGGTTCCACTTACTTGTCTTATTGTAATCGTGAATACAATGTTGTCTACATTGTTTCACCGTTAACTACAACCTTCAGATGGCAGTTATTGTAACAGAACATGTTTTTATAATACCTATTTCAGTGCATCACAATATTGTACAGACGGCAGCACTTCAAGCTACCCCAATCTGTCAAATATCCCCAATTTAAAGTGAATCTTATACTTTTGTGACAACGTTTAAAATCTATAAAAGAAATTTTACAGATTGGGGTAGCTTGATGTGCTGGCATCTGTACAATGGGTGGTTTTTTCGCATAAAGCAACGTCTTTCAGATAACGTTAAGACCGGAAGGATTTCAAGTCGTTATATTTTAAATTGACACAATAACTGTAATTTTTATACACATATTAGTCCTTTCAGCTTGTATCTATACATACATATAATAAAATCGAAGGAATGTGAAACTGAACATTGAATATTAAAAATATATATAATATAAAAAGGATACTTGGGACGTGATCTACAATCGATATCGAAGCCAACAATATAGTTATTAGAATTTTTGTCTGTCTTTCTGTATATAATATGTCCGGGCTAGACTCAAAAAGTACTGAATGGATTTACTTCAAATTTTGCATGGATATTACAAAGAGGTCGAGTCAACATATAGGCTATAGACAACAGATATTATCACGCTATCACCTACGGGGGTCCTCCCTGTGATAATTTATAAAGTTTAACGCGGGTAAAACCCAGCTAGTATATAATAACTGCAAATGAATACCTAGTTATCACACTAAAATAATAAGGGCGAAAGTTTGTGAGTGTATGATTGTTACTTCTTCATGCAAAAACTACCGAGCGGATTTTTGTGAAACTTTGTAGTAATATAGCTTATATATCCGAATAACACATAAACTATCTATACATATAATAATATAGTTTTTAGAATTTTTGTCTGTGTGTCTGTTTTTCTGTATGTATGTCCGGGTTAAACTCAAAAAGTACTGCATGGATTTACTTTAAATTTTGCATGAATATTACTAAGAGGTCGGGTCAACATATAGGCTACATATTATCACGATATCACTCACGGGGGAGGAGCTATGACAATTTATAAAGTTTAACGCGTGTAAAACCGCGGTACACCATGATACGTTAGTGAGCAAACATAGTAGATTTTACTGCTTCCGAAGCTACATGCAGTGTTACTCGTAGCGAGAATGTTCCACCAAAAGGTATGGGATGAATATTTCAATTCAGCCCACAGCTGTGCCCGCACAGGCTACATTTTAATATAGGTAGCCTGTGTTTTTTCCCAGAGTTAATATTTTCCAAATTATGGTTTGGCCATTTAAAAAGGATGAATGAAAGAAGATTGACCAAAGAAGTATACCTGGCATGTGTGAATGGAACAACCGGAAGGGGAAGATCTCGTCGAACATTCTCTGACCAAATCGGAGACGTTCTCAAGAAAGGGCAGGTCAGAAGTACCCTAAACCGACGAGCATGTATGAAGAATATAATGACAGTAATCGAGGCAAAAGACGTGTGCAAAGATCGTGACAAATGGAAATCCGTTGTCTCTGCCTACCCCTCTGGGAAACGTGAGTCTATGTATGTAATATTTTCCCGTGCACAATTTTATCACGATCGGTTAAGTGGATTAGTCGTGATGTAATGATAAGTGATAGATTGATACAATTACTTTCTTATTTATGACTAGCTGTGCCCCGCGGTTTTACCCGCGTTAAATTTTATAAATTATCCTAGCTCCTCCCCCATAAGTTATAGCGTGATAATATGTAGCCTATATGCTGACCCGACCTCTTAGTAATATTCATGCAAAATTTGAAGTAAATCCATGCAGTACTTTTTGAATTTAGCCCGGACATACATACAGACAAACAGACACACAGACAAAAGTTCTAAAAACTATATTTTTGGATTCGATGTCGACTGTACATCACGCCTCAAGTATCCTTTAAAAAAAATATTCAATGTACAGTTTTGACTTTCTTACGATTTTATTATATGTATAGATACTTACTTCCATCTATATGCGGAGGCTTGTAATTAGCAATTTGTCAATCTATTTGTAATATTTCGTTGTTTATTAGTCTGTAAGCCTTCTGTAAAAATAAATAAATACTTTTCGGATAGGCAGTGGTTACCCTACTTAGTGTCAGAGTTGTTTAAGCCGCCCTTTAGGCCTCTGCCGGGGCTTAACGAGTGTTGCCTAATGGCTACAACGGGGACCGACAGCTTAACGTGCCCTCCGAAGCACGGACACGCTCAGAATGTATTTTGGCGGTCGCCCATCTAAGGCCTGACCGCGAGCCTAGTTGCTTAGACTCACTAATCACTTACGGACCAATGCGAGCACCTGGCTAGGAGCGTCGTATAATAAATCATAATCAAGATGAAAAGAACGACATAGGGGTAAACCGTCTGTGCTTTTGCATTTACCTGGGTGGGAGCGTTTTAAAAGTTTACCTGTTTTTTTTTGCGTAGTATCCATGACCCTCCATGCCTCGAAAAGCACGAAAAGCTGTTGTTGAATGAAGAATATCTATATAGTTCAGCAATTAAGGTGGTAAGACTAGATATCAGATTCTTCCCCAATGTTCCCTATGGGTTTTGAGATCAGATGGCAGTAATTTAATTTGGTAGCTACGCGTAACAGGTAAGACTGGGAGCCCGATGGGAATGGCGAAAAGGCAAGGAAGAATAAGTATGGATAAAGAAAAATAACCGCGATCAATTGTAACACTCATAGCCCTAAGAATTGCCAAGCTGAAGTGGCAGTGGGTAGGGCACATTGTAGAGCCGACGGCCGCTGGAGCAGAAAGGTTCTCGAGTGGCGACCACGGACCGGAAGACGCAGCATGAGCCCTACAAGATGGACCGATGATCTTGTGTGGGTCGCTGGAAGTCACTGGATGTGGATTGCGCTAGACTGGCAATTGTGAAGATCCTTCCGGGAGGCCTTTGTCTAGCAGTGGGCGTCTTTAGGCTGATATGATGATGATGAAAGAAAACTAAGACTCCTTCAAAGCCTAAAAGACGTTATCTTCTGTATTTTACGTCAAGCCTCATTATTATCTGATTCTATTTACTTTAATTTCAGCATATTTAAACGTAAGCGACTTAAACATAATTGTGGTGGATTGGGGCAATGCGGCAAACGTGAACTATGTCCTGGCGAGTTACAACGTGGCTTCGGTGGGCCGGCTACTCACAGAGTTCCTTAACTTCCTTATTGAAGAGGGCGTGTCGATGGACGACGTGCATTTGATTGGCCACAGCCTTGGAGCCCATGTTGTGGGCATCGCAGGAGCGTATATTAAGAAAGGTCCTATTGACACTATAACCGGTACGTAATAGTAAAATTTTCACATAGATTTTCTAGATTAGTTAATATATGATTGACCGCTATTGTGATTAGATATTTTTTGCGTATCCATATTATGGAGAATAATAATATCTTAAGCGGTCGAATCTAGTCATCAAGGTTATTAAGCTATATCCATAAGGAATAAGTACTTTTATTATTTTTAAAATTTGTGATTTGTTTATTATAAGCAGTTTTTGTGAAAAATTGTTCAGGTTGTCGTCGAACATCGTAATAATATTATAAATCCGTGAAGACCTGTAATTTTTTGGCTTTATGTTTAACTGTTTTCCATAAAATAATAATAATAAGTAAAATAAATGTGACACTTTGTACGTTTGTTAATCCAACATGCAAAATGACTACACAGATTAATATGAAACTATTATGTAACTTGGCACACAGAAAGTTAACATATACTACTTTTATCCCGAAATAGGTTAAGCTCTTGTATTATGAAAATATGAACTACATTAAATGTAGGTATTTGTCATAAAGAACCTTATTCCTTAATAAAAAATATCCTGTATTTAAATCTAAAGTCATCGCGAGTAATTGTGTTTAGTAAAAGTGGATTAGGTTTCCTCTTTTATTTTATTTTTATTTGAATTATGTGTGTTATATAGTTAATTATTGTTTTAGTTTGTGAAGTTATATGAAATAGATATTTATTTTTAAGACTGGACAGTTAATATGACTGTTTGTAATTTAGTTTGTGATATTGGATTAGGTTATTTTTTCTAGGACTGTTTTAGAGACTATTTGTAATTAAGTTTTTGACATTTGATTAGGTATTTTTATAATTTTTATTGACTGTTATATGAACTATTTTAATGTACTAACGATTTATTTTATAATATGTGACGTGCAAAAGTGTTCCTTGTGTGTGCCTAATTGCAATAAATGAAATTCTATTCTATTCTAAAATATAGTAATATATGTTTATAGATGGAAACTCACAATTGGCGAGTTTTGTGTGACTGGCCTATTAATCTAGTGGTTAGCGGTCCTGACTGCTCCATTGATACAAAAGGTAGTAAAATATATCTAAAACTACAGAATTTAATAATTTAAGCTTTAAATAAATAAATCTTTGACTATAACTTAAATGGGCTAGCTAAAAACTAAATCATTGCTATTATAAATTAAATGTTATTGTAAACTATATGTACTTTAAAATAATTATGTGTACTTAACTATACTACAACAAACATGTTCTGAGTATTTACAAGCGTTTTTTTTTAATTCTACTTGAATAAATATTTTAATTCTTGTTGTGTTGTTGTACAGTAGTATTGATTGGCGCCATGTTTTACCATTTCGCGTGTGAACATTTGATACATCTTAAAAGTTACTCTATATTAACTAATATACCAAATATTACGCATTAAAACAGAAAATACCAATGAAAAAAATCACATGCAAAATACACGAAAAATTTACTCCCCATACAACAATAACGATCAGGTGATGCATTTTCTAAGAGGAGACACAAGAATAGTTTTTGTATTTTTTAAATTGCTTACACATTAAGCACAACCAGTTTGTTTTAGTTAGTTTAGTTTCTATTAGCATTATTGTCAAAAATTCTTATTTAATTTAATTTTATATTTAGTTTTCTTAGAATTAATTAAGGTTCAGGATAAATACTTTAATTAAATTGATATGAATATTATGTAAGTACATTAAAACCTATTAAATCAATTTGTAAGATACGTAAAACATTTTTTCATAAAATCAGTTTCTTCGGTAGCTCCTTAAATTTCCACCTATTTATGTTACACCTTGTATATTATTAATAGGCGACAACAATTTGCTGAAACCAGGATAAAACCACAGGCCGCAGCGTACTCAATAAAATCTAAACAGTTCAAAAACAGCAAAAGCACAAAATTTAACGAGGATGATACAAACAGGATAGGCATAAATGTTACAAAGGCAGTGTACACAACCGCGGGAATTTAACTAACAATAGAGGTTAATTTGGTGCGGTACGCCATTATAAAAGCTAACAGAATTGGTTGCGTAAACACCTCCACATTTATCGCAGGATAGGGTTCAAATTGCTAGATTATTGTCGTGAGCACGCAATTAAGAAGTCATGTAGGGTATTTCTTGGGGCTTTAGTACTTAGCGTGAGGGTTATAAGTAGGTATATATATATTACTAAATTAGCTTAAGGTAATTAGTAGTTGTTCAGAATTGATTGCATGGTTGGCGCATTGATGCTACCAACTCTGCGCCCACCGAGGTGGCAGCGAAGCTAATACTTTAACCAATGCGTTTGTTTCGGGTTCGATCCCTGCTCGGGACAACCATTTGTGTGACCTATATGTAGTTGTTCTGATGTATGAATAAGGTGAAATTAATATCAAATACTTAGGTAAATACAGTCCCTTGGAAATGTGAATAAATATTTTTTTATGATCTCCGAAGAGTGAATATTTCTAAATTCTTGCCGAGCACTAAACGTGGCAATGATGGCTGGAGATGAATATAGATGATCAGGGGTCACCGAATCGAATGTGTTTGATATGTGTTCTGTTGAGTGGAGCCTCACCGACATGATAACATTAGCGTGATGGTTCACTTACGTTCAACCCTCAACAAATGACACCTAAAAAGATTCCGCTTCAAAATAAGTTCTTATTTCCAAATAGTTTGACACACGCCAAGGGTGTTTTTTCTGTTGACCTATAATGACATTAATATTGGCATGAACAAAGGTCAAGTAGAAAAATAAAAGAAATTAACCTGCTTTATTAAATTAATGAAGTTATATAATGTAAAAAATATATTTTATAATGACGTTACATTCTACATAGACACAAAAACGAGCCAACATCTTTGAGTCTAAACTTCCGTAATGGATTAACTATCTCCATACAAGTTTGCATGGAAACCACTGGCATCATCGAGCATCAAAAGTAAAATGTCTACACAACCAAACACAACGTAACATACTCTATGTCTTTTGCACAGGAAATCTTTATAATCTCAATGTTCATCTGTTGCTTCAACCAATAAAGTATTTGAAGCCCATTTTTTTCTGTGACTTAATTCGTTATGGATATCCGTTGCCTTGGGTAGAAAACCGACTAAAAACCCTCGGTGGCCTTCTTTAACACAATTGCAAGAGCACCGGTAACTCCAGTGGAACATCTAGATGTCCTGTGTAGTAGTGTAACCCCTGACCTGTAACATGTTTAAAAATACATTCATTCATGCTCTTCTTTAAAAATATATAACATTTCAGGTCTGGATCCCGCGTTACCTCTATTCACATTAGGCAATAAGGACGCTCGTCTGGACAAGCACGACGCTCGCCACGTAGAAGTTATACATACGTGTGGAGGATACCTAGGATTTGCATCACCCCTGGGTCATATAGACTTTTACCCTAATGGGGGAACACGGCAGCCTGGCTGCACGTACGATTATAGAGGTAAGTACCTACGGTTATTACACCAGACTTGGATTGCCATTACGACTGAATAGTCATCAAGTCCTCATGAACAAATGGGACTTAAAACCACTACCCGTAGCCTAGTTGGTAGTGCTCCTGCCTACGAAGCTGGTGGTCCTGGGCTCGAATCCCGGTAAGTGCAAATATTTGTGTGATGAGCACGAATATTTGTTTCTGAGTCATGGATGTTTTCTATGTATTTAAGTATTTATCTATCTATATAAGTATGTATATCGTCGCCTGGTACCCATAGTACAAGCTTTGCTTAGTTTGGGGCTAGGACTCAGAGCATTAAATACTAGAGAGAGGACAAACTAACGCGTATTATTAGCCGCCTACAGTGTGCTCAGCAGGCTTAAACCGCCAATGACCGCCATCAGTGCGCTCACTTTCGCGCCCAAATGAATACGTCTGTACTTCTGACACAATATGACTATGACCCATGGAGAATCACCTTATTATGCTTATCAAAGCTGTAATGGAGAAATATATTAATATAAGGATGCATTATTTGTCAAAGAATGCTGTACCCAAACTTTCGAAACGACAGGTGCTGAATAAATATTTACATTTTACTAGACAGTGATCAAGAAGTTATTTGATTTGTTTTATTGTGTGCAAATAAAAACCAATTAATAAGTATTTTTGTCTTGTGATTTCGCGTCACCGAATACTTAAATTGCCACATATCGATAACATTCTATTAACTACCCGTTGAACTCACTAAGCCTGTACTGCCTTTGTGTGAGTGCATGCTGACGCGATTTACACGTTGTATGCATTAACAAACACATAAATCCTTTTTGAATGTGTTACCCAATGAGAGCGAAGATCTCCAAGAGTGCGTAAATGCAATGTGTGCGTGTCTTTGTATTTATTCAGTGAGTCATTGTGTGCGTAAATTCATTTGGCGACACTTGGACTGCATATGATATTAGTGGGACGGCCTATCTCCTATTTTTAGATATCTGTGGACTAGGATGATCTGTGTGACATTGTCCCCAGATAATATATATAAAAAAAGAAAAGCTGATTACGTTCCCTAGCTTTTATTTTGCCTTATTAGTGCAATTGTAGATAGAAGGTAATTAAACTTTATTGAAAATTCTGAGAAAGTACTATATCTAGTCACGTGGTAGCGTGTCATGCCAAGTTCAAGCTAATCGAACTGAATTAAATTACATCTAGTACATTAATATTATGATGCTTCTAGCCAGCTTGGGTGTTAATATAGATTTATATTTAAATTTGACACAAGAGATGTCTCACCTTGTCTCAATTTTAAAGTCGGCATATTATGCACTTAGGAGTCGAGACACAATTGATATAAGGCACCTAATCGAGATTGAGATATAGTATTATGTGCTGGGGAAATAGCCTTTTCCTTCCTAACATGGATAATAGTTCATACCACTATTTACATACTTAACTTAGTGCAACCTTATGTATACTTTATATATTATTGTATTGTTTAGTTTGTATTTATGTAGAATAAACCGAGCTTATTTTTCTTATTTTTTGCATTGATATAGTTTCTATGCAAAATTGGGAATTTAAAAATGATCTCCTGGTTATCTACGTTGCATATCAAAGCGAAATATATCGTCTATTTTGGGAAATCAGTGTTCACCGAGCAAATTAGTTGTTTGTATTCGTGATAAGATCAAAGTAAATCGTAAAATGATGTGTCTTTGTTTGTATAAATGTTGACGCAACGTTATAGCTCGAACAAATTGATTTTAATGGAAACGCTTACCAACCAATATCCGTCAAATTTTCCAAGTTAAGTAAAAACGAAGAAAGGTTTCCTTCAGCACAATAAGTACAACCTTAACCTACATACTTTGTGCCTAGGTAACCAAGGACAATTACATTACTATAAAATTATAATGCTTTAAAATAATGGTGAAGACGGTTTAGAAGACTGGCAGTGAAGAACAGAGCAGAATACTAGCAATGCTTAGCATATATTAGCAGTTCTATGCTATCCATTGTATATCTGGTTCTCATTTGATGATGAACCAGTCCCTTGTTCCAGTTTTATATGTATTAAATTGCTTATTCCAGGTCTTTGCGCCCACAACCGTGCGCATATGTTTTTCGCAGAATCAATCACATCACTGGTTCCATTTACTGCTGTCCGGTGTACGAGCTACAACGAGCTTTGGTACACGGGATCATGTAAAGGCACCGGAGAGACTTTGATCTTGGGCGGTTTCAATATACATTACGGGTGAGTTAAATAAATATCGTGAGTTTATCGAAAATGTTGTGGTTTCCATTCACTTTATTTATTAAATTTATAGACTGGCAACCTTATTCGTGAGTTATACACTGACTGATACTGATATATTCTAGTATATTATATGATTTAATGAATTATCTTATGAACACGTGTTGTGAGAAAGCTTTTCATACGGCCCAGATCGCACTCGAAAACATGCCCTTTATGTTTTAGGAGGTAGATTTTCTTAACATTTACTGAGATTTCTATGAAGAACCATTTTGATTTGACAAAAAGTAGTAATATAAATCAAATCAAAAGGCCCTTAGTTAAGTGAGAGTCGTGTGTTACATATATTCATTAAAAGTATCAAGTAATGCCATAAAAAAGGAAACATAAATATATCTTACAAGCTGCGCCCCGCGGTTTCACCCGCGTTTAAGTAGTTTTGGCGTAAAAGAGTAACGAACATGCATACATACATCTATACTCACAAACTTTCGCATTTATAATATTAGTAGAATGTGTACTTCTAGCGGTTTTGGCAGTGCACTCCGGAATAGCTCGCAAAGGGAAAATATTCCCTACTTACTTGACATATTTTGGACAATTCACACAATATCTTCATAAATTGTAGCCTATGAGTTATTCTGATGTATAAGCTATGTTATTGTAAAGTTTCATTAAAATCCATTCAGTCGTTTTCACCTGAAAGAGTAACAAACATCCATCCATACTTACAAACTTTCGCGTTTATAATATTAGTCGGACTACGGAATAGGTACCCAAGTAAGTCCTATTCAATTTTTTTTTAAAATTTCTATCACCTACGTTTATAACGTTGTTTAAACATTTATTTATCTGTCTATGGAATACCGCTAAATTTTATAGGAATGTTGGTCAAATGGCAAAAGATAATTAATCAACACACAAGACTCTCAAAGTCAGGTATTGAACTCTACACCCGCGTTATTAGAGCCCACTTATAAAACATTTGATCCTTGTCTCTTCTCAAGTTTCTTAATAACCTACTTTAAAGAAAAACTCATAGAGAAAAATCAAAACTCCTTCACCATGAGGGCAGCACTTAGCCGACTGACAAGTCAAGACCTGTACGCGAGTTTTATAGTTATATATAATTTTTTAATATCTTTTTTAATATCTAGGGACAATGTCACACATATCATCCTAGCCCCAAACTAAGCAAAGCTTGTACTATGGGTACCAAGCGACGATATACATACTTAAATAGATAGATAAATACTTAAATACATAGAAAACATCCATGACTCATTCAAATATTCGTGCTCATCACACAAATATTTGCACTTACCGGGATTCCAACCCAGGACCACCAGCTTGGTAGGCAAGAGCTCTACCAACTAGGCTACGGTGACCGTCATTATTTATTTCTCCTTTTATCTTATTTAGAAAAATAAATATCTACTTTTATAGACGTCTATAATTTTTTTGGTAATTGTGATGTAGTACCAGTTTTAGACATTATCATCTTTTTTCCCCAACATAAGCTAGAAATTACTTGAAACCCCGTATAGAATTGCTGTAGGCCGACAATTTGTTATTAAATGTGATTTTATTATATTTCACTAACCTTAATTGACTAGCAAACGTCTGTTATTGATTTCTCAATAACAGTAAGGTACAGAGTAGAGTCAACTTTAAGTCAGTACATACAATTAAACTTCGAAATGACCCTTACTGTCTACAAGATAAGAATGCTGACGGGATCAATGTGTATTCTTCAAGGTGACGTCGACTTTACCTAGCTACTGACATCAAAAGTTTAATTTGTGCGTCTTCTTTGAAATACGACGCGCTTGTTACTATTTGTCAGTAAATCAATTACAATGCTCAGTTGGGTTAGATAGATACCAGTGGCGAAGAGGCGTACTTGTCGTAAGTAAGGCCGATGAGTAACAAGCCGACACAAAGCGCCTTGCTCATCTCATTATATACTTGTGAACGTAAAATATAGCAAATTACTAGATATAATTTGCCTGTCGAATAAAAAAATATTTTAAATAAAATCTGTCATATTCAATGTAACTAGTTATATTTGGTGTATCGGATACCTATATTGTATTGGTATTTAATCGGTTTCTGGTAGTAAAATAACTTTAATTTAATTCGAATAAAATACGTGCATGCTATATGCTTGTGCTATATTTAATAAGTACAAATTGTTATCAAGTACTCAATAGCCGCGCAACGGTTATGACGTAGCTGCTATGTTATAATACTATGATTATTTATTTGATTAGTGATTATCATTTTATTAATTACTATAAAAATTCTATAATAATTTTACAACTTAAAACTATTAATAATCGACATTATACTTTGGTTGTCACTGATAAAAGTATAAATAGGGTAGGAGAATTATTAAGGAGGCATTCTTTGTACGACGGTAGATGAGAACGTTACTATGTTAGATTAAATATTGTGTGTGGAAAATATGTCGGAGTTTTAATGTGCAGAACCTACGAGTGCGTAACAAAATCTATAAGAAACTTCGCTTATTTAATTAAGTTTTGTGATCGTAGCAGATCTCCCTTGTCTACGTATTGTGGATATGAATTTAGACTGTGAATCTATAGAATATGCCAATAATATACCTAAGGAAGCAAGTCGAGAACAGTCGTGTTATAAAAACACTTCGCCACTGTTAGCTAATTAGAATGGATTTCAGAAAATACTTCTAAATTAGTGTTTGTATCAATATGGATTTTATCAAATTTTATGAAAGACCAGCTGTGCCCCGCAGTTTTACCCGCGTTAAACTTTATAAATTTTTACAGCTCCTCCCCCGTAGGTGATAGCGTGATAATATGTAGCCTATATGTTGACCCCACCTCTTAGTAATATTCATGCAAAATTTGAAGTAAATCCATGCAGTACTTTTTGAGTTTAGCCCGGACATACATACAGACAAACAGACACACAGACAAAAATTCAAAAAAATATATTTTTGGCTTCGATATCGATTGTAGATCACGACCCAAGTATCCTTTTAAAAAAATATTCAATGTACAGTTTAGACTTACCAACGATTTTATTATATGTATAGATAATATATATTTTATAAGCATAACTAGCTTTCTATAGTTATCTTTCTATTCGCATTAGATAACTGTTTTTAAACAGCGTCACATAAAGGGTGATGTGCACACATAACAATTTGTATTGTTATATGTTTTCTGTGTATCTGTTCTATCATAGCTCTCAAATTAATGAATTTGAATGTATTTTTGTAGAGGTTCTTAGTTAACACTTTATTATTGCATGTCCATGTTAAGGTCGCAGTCGTCATTCGTTTCAATTGCCACACAAGACAATCCCTATTTGTGTGATCCATAAATCGTTCTGAGCCTGTGTGTACATAACGTTCATAAATTATATGTTTTTAAAATATCAAGGTACATGGATTTATTTCCATATTTCGGGCATCGTTTGAAAAAATATAGATTTTCACTAAATTGTTTGACCGGAACGTTAAGTAGTTAAACTATAGATTTTTAACTAGTTATAATGAAATATTTGTATTTTACGAAAGAACACTTACCCGCAACCGCAACACAGGCATCACTTGCTTAAATGAAATACTAGCTTTAATAATTGTTCACTGTTTATGCAAATTAATAATTTGTATAGTTGTATATTGCATAGATTTTGCAGTCATAAAAGGTTCGATTCGTATTTTAGTAAGAACCAGTACAATATAGATAGTCCAGTAGATGGTCTAATATAGTACACATAAAAGACTAGCTGTGCCCCGCATTAAACTTTATAAATTACAGCAATTTATGTGTTATTTGGGTGTATAAAATATACTATCACAAAGTTTCATCAAAATCCATTCTGTAGTTTCGGCGTGGAAGAATAACAAACATCCATACATCCATACTCACAAATTTTCGCATTTATAATATTGTTAGGAGGTAGGATGTGGACAGTTTACCGACATTCTCGGGCCTGCCATAAAGATTTTGAACTTTTACTTTTGAACAATCTCCGTTTATTATTTTATATAGATCGTTTGGAACTTAACAAACGTGAAATTTCACTTTAAATGCTTGAAATTGAACTTGAATAAGTAATTCTAGGTATTGGAATATTGGATTTTATTCATTATGTTCCGTCGGTAGACTGCGAGCGAAATAGTGAAAGTCTGGCACCACTCAATTAATTAACATTTAGAATATATAATTACTAGGAATTAATTCGTTCGGAGAACGTTTCCGACTGGAACAACAAAAGAAGGTTGCTTTAAGTATTCATGAACACGGTTAACTTTCGTCGCTTCTATGTTTAATTAAACAAAGAACACTCGTTTGTTAAGTAACAACGTTAGCTTAAATCTTGGAGATCAACGCCCATTGTTTTGTTTCAGGAAGGATGGAATTTACTACCTAAGGACAAACGCTGAGTCACCCTACGCACGGGGGGATGAGGACTTAAACGAACTATAATGTATAGAGTTGTATATTTCAATATGTTACCATTTCAGCAGCAAAAGTGGATTCATCTCACTTCCTAGCCGACTTTAAAAGGACGAAGATCGTCTCTATAAATAGATTTAAAAAATAAAACACCTATTTCAAACTGACTAAAATTATATCATTAAAGCTATAAGAACAATTAAAAAAAATTGAGGCGCACGTAGCCAATTGTAATGTTGTTTATTTTCCCAAATAAAGTAAAATAAAATAAAATACGTATGTCGTGAGAATTTTAAAAATAATACTTATTATAAGTTGACTTGGAGGTGCTCATAGCCCGATGCTCTCACCGGTCCGTAAGCGATCGGCGAGGTTAAGCAACTAGGCTCACGGTCAGTCAGTAGATGGGTGATCGCCAAAGTGGTTTAATTTCCGAGCATCTCCGTGCTTCGGAGGGCACATTAAGCGGTCGTCGCCCCGGTGTCGGTCCCGGTTGTAGTCATTAGACAACAGTCGTTAAGCCATGTCAGAGGCCTACTGGGCGGCTTGAGCAACTCGGACGCAAGAGTTACCACTACCCATACGATAAGCAAGCAAGCATATGGTAAATATATCATTTGAAGATTGTGCCAAAAAGTACATTATATTCCTTCCCCATTTTCGCACTAACATTGAGTGTTATAATTTAGTGTAGAGCTGAAATTATTTAACGCTTTTAGTTAGTTTTGAAGTCAGTGTGTTGCTTTTTGAAGAAAGTTTTTTGCTAAAAAATGGCTTCTTCCAGCGTCAGCAATAATTATGCCAATATCAAGTTAAAGCTCTTTTTATTATTTCTCCTTTAGCCGGCCGGCTGGAAATTTCTTACGTTATAAGCAATACATTTGTACTGCCAGTATCTTGTAACTTATTTTCTAGGTTGTAAGTACAATGTGTAATGAATACAAGGAATAAAATAGAAAAATACATGAACATTATTTTATACTTGGAACTCACCTATGGACCATGTACGTACGTTAAGCAAATTCGTGAAATACGACACCTATTCATTGTTTCTGAAGTTTTTATTAATTCACTCATTGTATGCTTACCCTCCAACTGTAACTCACCTCATATACAGAACCCTTGAAAATATATTTATTTAATTCTTAATCGGACAACGGTATAAAAGTTCCCACCTCATTTTAAACCCTATTGTATCGTAATAAGAGCAATAACCAATAGGTTATGAACGTATTATGACCAATTAAGGGTTAAAAATATGACATTATTGTTCGAACTGACTGTAACAATTGTATTTACGCAATCACCTTGTATTGACCCAACGCACATTACCTTGCTCTCACTCCACTCACTCACTTCTTACACACAGCCCTACACACTGTACATACACTCCCACACACATACCTTCACTCACATAGGATCTTTTAATATATATTATTTTGCATGTTTCGTATATATATCATAATAACCATTCACATCACCCATAACAACACGTTGCACCTAGTTTTTAGAATTTTCCGGAGAGAGCCTGGAGATCTGTAGTACAGGTTTTCGACCTAGTTCAGACTCCAGACTCTCACAAGGACCTTAAATACTTTCAAGCAATTTGTGAACCTGCTGTTTTTCTGTAATTCCTTGTGAGATGTGAATAAACATTTTATTATTATTATTATTATTAATCAAAGACATAAATTTAATGAATTGTAATATTTTAGATGTAGTTACGATAATTACTTTTATTCATGCAGTAGTCATTGTTAAAAATCATATCAGGGTTATATTTTCCTTGCAGCGTTACAAATATATGTAACTCTAACTGTAATTTATCTAGAAACAATCCACTTCCACTCAAAATATTTGAGCGTAGTGATTTATTTCGTTGAATCAGACAAAACTGGAAAGCAACCTTACGTCGCGCCGTTTTTCTACCACAGGTAAGTTAGTTTTGCGGTTGACTTTCTAACTCATGCGATCCCACGTTTGATTATGCGGTGTCTAAGACGCAATATGGCTTCAACTCACCATCAAGTTGATGAGACTGACTCAAAATATTTTACGTCAGGGATGGAACTTAACGTATCTTCTGCCAATCCAGAGAAAACGTCGTCACTTCGGTTGTTTTAAGGCTGAGATTAAAAAAATGCAAACAATAAATTAAAATTCAGAAACGTTCAATAATTATCCGTGATCGATTGATCAATGACACCCCACAAGCAATTGGTTGTTAATCTGATTAAAATACAGCAATGAATCGGTTTGAACATGTAACCAATGATTCTGTCATTAAGTTCACTACTTATTCTACCGGTTCTTCTGATAATTGAAAATGTATGATCAAGTTTAATAAAAATAAATTTAAATACCGAAAAATTTGTAAAGGGAGCATATTGTAGAAAGACTTTTTAAAATATTTAGGTACTTATTTCCAAATCTTTTTGTTGTTGTAATATGCTCTCTTTTTAGATTATAGCCCCCGTGTGGTATGGACTTTAGGATGAAATATTAATACCGTGCTAACTTCGCCTATAAATTAAAATTTCAAAGAAATTATTGCTGACTGCTTCGTTGTTATTCGCGGTCGACAACAGACTAAAAGAACGTTAATTATTAATACTTTTCTGAAACTTCATTTAGACGGCGACCCAGGATCCGCTAAACGAGGGGAAAATTTGTTTTATATTAATTCTGCATAATTTTTCTCTTTTAGAACATTGTTTATAAATTTAAAAAGACAATAAAAAAGGTTAAAGAGGGACAAAGACGACTCGCTACTTTTGTATCCTTCACCTATCGTCGTTTAAGATTACCTTTTGTCCTTACAATATTTTATATATTATCGAATTGGACCAAATCCCGTGTTCATGCCCGCTTGAGTATGTTTCGCCGGACCGTCTCAACTGGGTCGTGTTGAAACCGGTAGTAGATGAATCCACTGAGTTTGTTTCGCTGGGTCTTCTCAGTTGGGGCGCATTGGATCCGGTGGTAGCATTAAAGCGCGACCGTCGTTATTAACACAATGTCCGTCATAATAATAATAACTTAATATAGACAGAACCATTGACAATATGTAGTAAAAATATTAGACTTAAACTAGATAATTAAACATAAACTATTGACAATAACTTGATACGAGCTAGCTAATTATCATTGCTTTAATAAAATAAATTTTATAAATGTTTTCATACAATCAATACAATGTGTACCTAAATATCTATGTTACTAGAAATAATAATGTATACAACTATATTACTACGAACATGTTCTGACTATTTACAAGCGCTTTTTTAAAGTCTACGTGAATAAAAACCTTTTTTATTTATTTATTTATTATTATATATAATATTTTATTTATTGTTATTAATATGTGTTTATTATCAAAAAAGTTACTTCTTAGAATAATAATAATAATTCACTATAAATAAAACATTAAAGGTAGACAACTAAATTTAACTGATAATTTTTTTCTGTGTGGTGACCGGACGGCGCTCGGCGGTGAATACCACAATATCATCACCCCGTGCAGGCGTAGAAGTCGACCCAAGGGTATATTAATATACCAGAGGACGGGCAGCACCTTTTTTCTGAGTACTATGACCATCATACTGCGATCGCTAATCCGTCTGCCAAGCGTGGTGATTATAGCATATCTCCCCAAGATGATTCCTGGAAGAGGCTTTTGTCCAGCATTGGGCTTCTTATAGCTGTTATGATGATGAAAATGAAAAAAATATTTTCAATTAAAATATATTAATAAATATCTTATTATGTTTTCGGTGATCAGACTATTCTGAGCAATCTAGATTTTTGGATTTTTACCACTATTTACCTTAATAACTCTACTGCAAAATTATGATCGGTTTGAGTGATAACATTCAACGTCAACGAGTAGTTAGTTTAAAAGTATATGTTTAAACTTCTCTATTCTATTCTATTCCGACAGTGGTTAATTTTGAGTCCCGATGTAATATAGTTGGAATATAACCTATAGTATTACACATTCTTCATCTTATCACCCAAATTACGTACTGGACAAAAGTCTCCACAAAGAATGAGGGGGTTATGCCATAAACGCCATGCTTGACAGACGGGTTGGCGATCGCAATTTGATTTTCATAGTTCACTGAAAAACGTTGCTGCCCGTTCTCTGGTAGGTATGCCCTCGGGACAATTTCTTCGCCCGCCTTGTAATACCCCGGTGATGATATTCTTCGCTGTCACCGCACAGGATTATAGTATTCATTTAATACTATAAACCAAATAAGTACTCCATACGAAAAGTATAAAATGTTTATCACCATCTCGAATCCTGTGAGTTGATTACGTATTTTTAAGTAATAAATATAAATTAAAAACAAGCTTAAATATTCATAAAATAAATAAAATTGAAAACATAAATTTTAAATTTTATGTTTTGTTTTTACGGTTAATAATGTAGCAATCTAATCACATGTTAGTATTAAAAAAAAGTAAATAAATCTAGCGAAAGCAAATGTCTAGGTGGGGACAGTCGAACAACCCCAAAATGGACTGTATTTACGGAGCATCGGTCTAATCTATGGCCCTGCCACATGTTCATGGCAGGGTCTTAGAAATGCCACAAGCAGGGAAATCAGTGTGGCCACGTTCTGGGCCACAAAAATTTAACGAGTTTACCATCGAAACGCTAAGAAGAAGAAGTTTTCAAATAAAAGTTTACTTGGAGTTAGTTTAGTTAGTATAAGTTACCTTAGAATATTAATTATTAAGTTAGCTTAGATAAGTCGCACAGAAGTTTAACTAGACCATTTTAGGTAAAGGTATATCTATTACATTTAATAAGTTATAATAAAGTAACAATTTATATAGGACGTTGATTTTGTTGGCGAGTGCCCAAAATCCGGACAATAACAATTTGTTATTTTAAATGAGAATTAATATTGTTCTCCAACAATTTGCTCCGGAATCCAGTGAAATTTTTATTGTATTCGCAGTTAACTTAATTTTATGAAAATGGTGTTTCGATGTTACTTATAGTGGCGAAGGGTAATTAATATTTCACAAGTTAGTCGATCGATACAAAGCGATATGTTAAAAATTGTGTATATAACAGGAAAATATGATTGTCTATAGTCAATATATAATAGTATTTTAAAAGTGACGACTATATTTAGTCCAATTTAACCAATTCAATTTGTGGCTTCACAAACTTAATTTCAGCAAAAAAAGGCTCTTTCGCAGTGGCTCTACAATCTCTTAATACAGTTTTAACTATCTCTGTGAGCCTTAGGATCCTTGGTGTCGATCATATTGATCCAAACTTGAAGACAAGGGTAAACAGCAGCCCGGTATGGCTAATAGATGAAAGCCTGGCACAGATGCTAAAGCATAAGTGTCGGTTCTTATCTGCTTCTTATCTTGGGCTTCTTGATTAGTCCAGAGGCGATTGATGATTGGTGGTGTTCCAAACTTACATAGCGTACCTACTTTTCCAAACATAAGTCACCTTAAGTCTGAGGAGTTTGAATTAATGCCCAAGTTCACTTTCTACCATCGTCGCTCACCATCGATCGTCAGACTGTGAATATTGTATCTTAAGCTATCAAATATAAAACCTATATCAGTTATGATCTCTCAGAGAGTGCCATTTTCATCTCTATATGTTTCAGATCTTTCCAGAATTACAACAAACGTACGAAATTTTCATTTATTGTCATTTAATTACTGTACAGATTTCCGTAAGTATCTTTATGTTGTAAGTAATATAGGGAAATGGGAACAGTTCCAAGTTAGTATTGACTTAAAGATAAATAAAATGTTTGCCAAGAAATATCACTAAATAAATATATACATAAATAGACTCATGACTGTTTCGCAGAAGGGTAGGCAGAGACAACCGATTTCCATTTATCACGGTTTTGATGTTTTTTGTAATATCACTAGACGGGTCAAATCTTCAACTTTGTACTGCCTGTTGTTTATAATAAATTTCAATTTGTTTAATAGACAATTAATTACTTTCCAATGACGATGGGTGAATTTTATACTTATTTTCTAGTCATAGCTATTTACGGAAAAGTAAATATTTATATAATATCTATAGATATATATGGTACAAAGGATCGACGGATACGAAGGAGATTCACATGTTTTGCCAAAAATAGTATAGGTACAGATATTTATTTGTTACAATAACATGAAAACTAATCACATACCGCTAATTATTACGTTATTTATAGAATTAACTATATGTTTATTTATTATTCAGTCTATAAACTCCGATTTAAAGACTCCTGCAAGCGTGACATGGATAGTTTCGCCATTGAAACCAAGACCTGGGAGGCACGTGTTAGTATAAGATAAATATGGTGGATTTTTAGACATAACATCTTCGACAACGTACACAAGTGGAGGAAAGTGCGATATTGCCGTGAATTGTGATTTTCCGTGTTGTAACCAAAACTCCATAAAAGCCTTTAGTAAAGTCTCCACTGTTTTACTGGGGTTGGACAAGGACGATGTATGACTTGACTGTGACGGACTTAACTTGACAATGACGGAAATAAAAGATATAAAAATATATTTACTGAAGGCTCATAAGGCCAAAGAAGCCAGAGCAGTAAAACGGAAATAAAAAAAAAAAAAAAGTTAATACGTCATTTATAAGCAAACCTTGCTATATTATTATTTTTATGTAAAACACTAACATCAAGATGAATCACTAAGTCGTTTGCACACAATTGTGCAAGCCATTAATTTGTTTATCTGACTCGTTTGCCAAGCTTTTCATAGTTAGTCTAGCAGCGGTTGCCTAGAATTGGTATTCGTCGTGAGGTTGGCTACACCGTCGGAATATTAACCGAATGGCAGAAATAATGTAGCATAAACCGGCGCATTGGGACGTGCACGAAGCATGCATCGTTGTTATGCACTTGGTGTTACCTATATATACGGTACGGAGCCTTTACAGATTTGCGACCTGTGTTTGGGTAGTGCGGTAGGTAATCAAAGAGTTTTCTCGCAAAGTAGGAAGCGTGACACGAGGGTGCTTTTATTTACCCTACTTGAAAATGTACGCACGGCAGCGTTCGGCAGTTTTGGGAGTGTGATTCTATGGAATATTTAATTTTGTTGCGAGCATTTATATGCGACTTGTACTTTTCGTTGAGAATTATATTTTCATTTCGGACTTGAACTTAGATCCGATATTATTTATTTATATATCATCATTACAGCTTAAATAAGTCCACTGCTGGACAAGCCTCCCTCAAGAATCATCTTGAGGGGATATGCCATAATCGCCACGCTTGGCAGGCGGGTTGGCGATCGCAGTATGATGGTCGTAGTACTCAGAAGGAAGCTGCTTCCCGTCCTCTGGTAGATATTCCCTCGGGTCGACTTCTACGCCCCCCACGGGATGAGATGGGGTGATGATATTCTGATTCTGATATTTGTCGCCGTCACCACACAGCAGTATTTCAGTATTTATATATAATGTGCCGGATATATCAAGTCTTATCGAAGGAGGAGTAAGGAAGGGTTTAGTCCAACTTCTAGTAGTTAAAAATAGGAAACATACAGGTACGTCTTCCGTAAATTATCGGTATTTACGCATATAAATGCTCCCAACAAAAACCGGTACTAAAAATAACACTCATTTTCTATCTATTCTGTACACTGACTTCTATCCCAATTCTTCTTCATATAAGTCTTAGTTCATAAAACACATTGGTTTCCTGAAAGAGATCCGCTTTTAGGGATAAGACCGCGCATTGTATTAATATTACTCTCCTTTAATTGTCTTAATTGTAAATTATATTATAATATTAATGAAGATAAGGGAACAAAATTTAACCAGAAACTTTAAACAAGTCTACACGGATGATAAGTGGTTACTCGTAGGTTGCTGGCCCTTAGCTCGCATGGGCTCTGGTGACCTTACTAACACCCTAATATAATAATGGTGTATACATGTAGGTATCATCTATAAAGTGAAGGTGCTTCCCCATTTGAGCTAATGTACACTATACTTCATTTAACTGTAGCTACCGTTTAGCGTTAAGCTCACCAATCAGTCGGTCACGTGTAGGGTCACGAGAACTGAAGCCAACGGATGCGGTATCATACAATTAAGCAATTAATTTGATATAAAATATTGGTATTTAATGATTCAATGAACACTAATATTTTGGGACATATTCACACACGGCCATCTGATCCCAAACTAAGTATATAACTGATATACTACATTTAATACTTTTCTATTGTAAATACATACTTATAAAGATAAATCCACCCAGACTCGAGCCAAACAGACATGTTCATGGACACAAATATCTGTCCTGGATGGGAATCGAACCCACGACCAGCGGCGTGAAAGGCAAGTATCTATCGAACACGCTTACCGGCCCATCATATTGTAAGGTCTCGAACGAATCGTGCCCTCTTTTAAATCAACCAGGGCCTATACAATATAGTAATAATAATATCCTTGCACATTATTTACACACGGCTATCTGATCCCAAACTAAGCAGAGCTTGTACTATGGAAACCAGATAACTGGTATACTACATATACTGCTTTTCTATTGTAAATACATACTTATATAGATAAATCCACCCAGACTCGGGCCAAACGGACATGTTCATGGACACAAATATCTGTCCTGGATGGGAATCGAACCTATGACTAGCGGCGGCGTGAAAGGCAAATATCTATCGAACACGTTTACCAGATTGTCATATAAGGTCTCGTACGAATCGTGCACTCTTTTAAATCAACCAGGGCCTATACAATATAGTAATAATAATATCCTTGCACATTATTTACACACGGCTATCTGATCCCAAACTAAGCAGAGCTTGTACTATGGAAACCAGATAACTGGTATACTACATATACTGCTTTTCTATTGTAAATACATACTTATATAGATAAATCCACCCAGACTCAGGCCAAACGGACATGTTCATGCACACAAATATCTGTCCTGGATGGGAATCGAACCCACGACCAGCAGCGGCGTGAAAGGCAAGTATCTATCGAACATGCTAACCGGCCCGTCATATTATAAGGTCTCGTAAGAATCGGGCAGTCCTTTAAATCAACAAGTCGCATTAATATTATGTGTTCTAAAGTAATAGAATGTGATTATAGTCATAGGCTCTCTTCAGCTAAATAGGTACGTAATCTACTGTCCGCTTACACTGTTGGATACCTGTCAAGTTTCTACATAGTTGAGTGAACTACTCACATGTAGTGAAAATGTAGACAAACAACTATCTAGTCCATTAAATAAATTGCCTTCGTTTTGAGAGCGTTCTACTAAAGCGTAATATTACAAAATGTCACAGATGTGAAGTTCGCTAAAGGGAATACTCAAATTATGACGTTCCATTTAATTTGGTTTTAGACATATACCTAGTTGAAATATTCATTCTTATTATAAAAGTTAAACGTAGTAGTCACAACACCTTATAAAGGACAGCAGCCTAGTGATAGATTGTCTTAATGCTTGTAAGTAATTGGGTTATGGGAACAAGGACTATATGGATACGTTATGGATGGGTTGGTTCATCAAAGAATCTTAGGTTAACTCGCTTGCTTCTACACTTTATAAGGAATGGCAGACAGTCATCATATCAGCTGAAAGACGTCCACTTCTGGAAAAAGGCCTCTCAAGGATCTCCATAATGGCCGATGTTGTGCTGCCCGCATCCAGCGACTTCCCGCGGCCCTTGCAAGATCGTCGGTCCACCTTGTAGAGGGCCTGCCTACGCTCCGTCTTCCAGTTCGTGGTCGTCACTCGAGAACCTTTGGCAGATAGTAAGCTACTAGCTGTACCCTGTGGTTTTGCCCGCGTTAAACTTTATAAATTATAGCCTACTAGCTGTGCCCCGCGGTTTTACCCGCGCTAAACTTTATAAAATATGGCCTATGTGTTATCCTAACTATAAAAATTAGCCTATGTTCTTTCTCAGGGTCTAGACCATCTGTATACCAAATTTCATTCAAATCCGTTCAGTAAATTGGCGTGAAAGAGTAACAGACAGACAGACAGAGTTACTTTCGCATTTATAATATTAGTTAGGATGTGTTAATTCAGGGTGTCAGCTAACTCCATACCAAATTTAATTAAAATCGCTCCAACTGTTTCATTGTGAAGAGGTAACAAACATACACACTCACACACTCACGAACTTTAGCCTTTATAATGTTAGTGTGACAGTAATTCCATGCTATCAGCTACTTCAGCTTGGCAATTCTTCGGGCTATGTCGCATACTTTGGTTCGCCTAGCTTAGACCAAACTTTTTCCATAGAGAAATTTCTAAACTATTCACAGTTATAACTATCAATAGTTGCTCTACCTACACAATAGATAGGTAAGTAGCAGAGCTCTCCGTATTTCTATCTCAGGAAGAGCCCTAAAGGTACGTATTTCGGTTGCCGGAATCCTTTTAATGCTATTTGATTCATAAGGTAACAGACGAAGGACCGGAAGATACCGTTTCCATACGGCGGTCCTACTATTACTTGGAAATAACTAAAATGAATTATAAAAACCAGGAATTGTATTGAGACTTACGACCGGCCTGTATCACTCTGTACGATTAGATTAGCTTTAGGTATTTTATTAATTTATGATAGCTTTGTTTTTCTATGATAATAATGTGGGAGGACCGAATTTCGGCCACGGCGGCCAGTCTTAATGGAAACTATCCAATTGCGCAGGGCATATTATAGCTATACCGCCAACTTCCATACGGGCTGAAACTGAGAAATTACATATCATCTGGAGGGAGGCTAAAAGCAAGAAACCGAAATAGTTTATCGCAATTTATTCGCGCAGCGCTACGCCTTACACAAAGTTCAATGTAAAATTGCTAACTGATCAACCATTGCCCTTCTTTTAAAGGTGCAACTATATATGTACGTTAAACTAATTTATATTAAATCACATTAACAAAAAGTTTGTTGAAATAAAAATGATTGATCTAAGCGAATATTATTATAAATATTTAAGTAATTATATTAGGTATACAAATAATGTCTATACGCATATATTTTAAGTATCCGGTTAAAATATTAGTGGTGGCAGCATTTTTATAGTTTAACGTTCATTTAATTAGCCCACTAGTAGAAATACCTTTCGGGATGTGAAGTAGGGATAGCAGAGGTATGTTAAAACTATCTATGATTACAAGTTTGAAATCAGGAAACATTTATTTGCATTACTAAATTGAGTGAGAGAAACCTGCTACAAAATTTATTTATTTAAACGAGAATCAACTTTTTTTTTTTTTTTAATATTTTTTTTTTTTTGATTAGGCAGGGGGAATGCCTACGCAAGCCACCCGCAAAAAGTGTCTGCGGGTGGGTATGTCGGACTCGCACCGACTAAACCTAACCTGCCGTGGACTTCTTCTGGCGCCTGATAGGGGGAGCCCCGGGAACGCGGGTATGCTGCTCCGGTGCCCCCCTTTTGCGCCGTGTCCCAGATGGTCGGGACACGCACCCGGGGAGGACTGTGGGTTGCCCTCCCCATTTGCCGACTCCTGCCAGTACGGCACAGCGACTGCGCCACAAACAGTTCGCTGTCTTCCCGGGGCTGCTTGCACGTGGCGGCAGTTGAGGACACTTCTCATACTGCCACCGCAGCCCCGAGGGGAGTTGGGCTAACGGCTGCCGCCGCCACCCCGACGCCTCCTCCGCCTACGAGCGGGATCGGCTCTTTCCCGATACCGTTCGGCGGCCTCCTTCTGCAGCAAAACTGCCTCACAGAAGGAGACCACGGCGTCCCATTTGGTGGAGTCGCCAGCCAGCATCGCATACACGACTGCTGGCGGCGAAAGATCCCGTCCGATCTCAGCGACCAAGACTCGTCTCTCGGTCTCCCAGGCCGGGCACTCCTCCAGCGTATGCTGGGCAGAGAAGGTTTCAATCATAAATGATCTAAGCCTATTACGTAATTACTAGTACTTTCCCGTACAGATGAATTTTTCATTATTAAAAAGAAATGGACTTCATAAAACTAAATAGAATCGTGCTTATTCACATGACATGATTCTGAAACATTTCTCCGATATTCGTTTCGCCGCTGAACGGTTCACCGAGAGAACGATTCACTTTTAATTTTTTCACCGATAGAACGTTTCAATGACGAATGTTTAGCCGACACAACAATTCACTTTTGAATATTTCATCGATAGAACCTTTCACCGGCGAACGATTCGCCGACACAACTGTTCGATGGCCCCTGGGGTATAAAACAAAGGTATTCGACATGTAGACCTGTCTCCGTTTATTGTTTACACCTGAATCAGATTGTGAAGACGAAACTTAAAGTTTTATGCAAAACTTGAGAAAATAATAATAACCTATTTTTGTCCAAGTGTGGCTCTAAAAGTACTTTTGTAATAAAAATTTCCCTACTTTATTTCTTTACGTAACAAATAATAATATAGTCGCCAATTTGATATTTTACGCATATTAAATTTATTTGTTAACCTAAAACCAATTCATTTGGTAATTAATTAAATATCACTCACTTTAAGTTATGTTTATGTAATCACTTAGATATAAACTGCCAAAACATTTAACAAAGTTGATACCCAACAACGGTGGAGTACTTACGAAGTGCGAATTGTTATGTTTGATTAAATGGTTGTTCACTTTTGCAATGTTTCTTGTACATTAGCAGTTTCGACTATTAGAGACAATGCCATTCTAAATGTATCCATTTAGAAATGATTTTATACTGACATAACACTTTTGCGTAGAACGATTGATAAGAGAGCGACGTAGTTTAGTAAAAACACCTTGTTGTCGTTTCTGGATCATTAACCAAGTAACCAACAAACAACCAAAGTCAAATAGAATCGTAATAGCTATCATATTGTCCGGTGAAAGAATGAAAGCCGCTCAGACTAACCAGTTAAAAAAATATCGCAACATTATACGCAACATATATAACAATCTTGTGCCAAATCTTGATATGTCGACTTCTCGACAACGACTGTTTGATTCATCTGATTGGTGAAAAAGATATCAATAGTTGACTTGAATGAGCTATAATATTTTTGTCTCGTTTTGAGTGTCTTTTATTGAGTGCCGGATTTCATTTTTTTAGGAGATGTTTTGACCATAATAAAATGAAATAATGACTTAACTGGACACGACATATTAAACAATGCATGAATTTCTTACCCTAATGTTATACAAGGCACGAGTGTGTGTGCAATCCGTCACAACCGTAGAGAGTCCAAGCGAGGGATTGCCACCATTGTCCACAGCCAACATCAAGACACCGGTTTGGTATTAGGTCTTTTACTTGTTGGAAAATCTCAATAAAACATTTGAACCTCGCGCGGTACTTTAATCCATGACATCCAAATATACGCTTCAATTAGCCACTCGCTATATACTCCATAACATTAGACCGTACAGAACGCTTAGGCAATTTTTTTAATTTCTATTTAATAAAATTTAAGTTTGCTATATCTTCAATAGCACGCTCTGTAAGTCGCTGTAATAACTATTGGCAGAAGACCGGATGACACCGTTATACAATGTACACATACTACAATTAGCGCTTGTTTGAGGAGTTCAGTCAAACTTGGTAGCTGTGTGATTTTTAGAACCGTCTCGTTTATAGCTTTCTTTTGCCATAATTATGCCGAAGATCTTGCTTAAAACATTCCCTGTTAAATGTTTCCAATAATAAATTGAATATTCAGACGTTCATGACTTTAAAAGGGGCCATACTCCTAAAGCACATTCTTTGTAGCGTATTTCATTGAATATATGAGACATACATTAGCTAGGATCATCCTAGTGTTCCAATGAAAATAATGGTTTTATCATGTCCTACTTCCAAAGACTATGAATTTAAAAAGAACCCACGCTCGTAGTGCACGTGAATGAATTTTAATCTGTTACACAAGACAAATGAAATAAAAAGTTAAGTAAGATTTTACTGGGAATAAACGATTTTCTGATCATGATACTTATATTTTTAGGTACATTTAAAATATGAGGGGTACATTTAAAATTTCCATATGTGCACGTGTAAAACGTGCACATATGGAAATTTTAGTGTTTTAGGAACCGCTATGCGAAATTCATAAGAAAAGTAAATAGTTTCTTCCTTGAATTAAAAAAAAAAACACTACACAACGGTTCGGGGGCGAGGTGTCAACAAACACGACTCCTTACGGCGACCCTTTGTTACGTAATATTCTTGCTTTTACTTATTGTGACAATATTATACAATTCTATTGTTGAAGTAGATATGTTTTTAAACGATTATGAATCAACGTTATAAAAATATTTCATAATGTTTACGTGTAGCACTTTTCAACCATTTTTTATATCACCGGATGATAATTATTTATAAAAAAATACCCATCCCCACTGCTCCGGCGTCAGTATATGGTACATCAGTATCTTCAGAATTAAATTATTCTCACATCAGTGTATCATAGAGATTATTTAACATTCTAGTAAGTTTATAAGTACTAGATGTGGCCTGCGGTTTTACTCATGTTAAACTTTATAAATTACAGCATATGTGTTATTCGGATATATAAGCAATTTTACTTAAAGTTTAATTAAAATCCATTCGGTAGATTTTGCTTCAAAAAGTAAAAAATAACCATTCAACTACGCACCCATACTCACTAACCTTCGCATTTTAGAATATATCCTATATTCTGCAATTAACGTTGCTTAGATACCTATAATAACAATTACACACATCAAAGTTTCCCGTGGGAAACAACCGCAGTTTGTTCAGCACACCGACACTCTGGAAGCTGCTAACTTCACATTACCCCTATATCTTTGGATAATTACGTGCGGTTTTATTTCTCGAATTTAGCGTTCACTTAATTGAATAGTAAGTTTAATAGAAGGTTATTTTTGGGATGCTTTGCTCTGAATTGTATTGTTGCCTGGTTTTCATTGACTTAAGACTAGGCGTTCTAAAGAACTTTACCCATGGCTGTTGCTTCACGCTGCGCCATACTAAGGTTATATAGCAAGTTCTCGTTGATCTAGCGGTAAGGTGTTCACTTTTCTGTAAAAAGAAAAAATATCAGCCCAAAGTCTGGGAATAGGTGGTATATACCCCCGTGCCTCGGAGAGCACGTAAACCTGACGGTCCTCTACCTAACTTCTTTCCGCCTCTCGCCGCCGTGGCTGAAATTCGGCCAGGAGGAGATTATTATTATAAAGCAAATATTGTTCGAGCTTTTTTATGCTATTTATCATCGCACAACTTATTTTATTCATAAGAATACTAATAGCTCAATGCTCACGATAACATGAATTTTACAGAAGCGATGTGGGCGGGCATGTTCCATAAAATTCTATCCCAACCAAATAGAGATGATGCGATGGGTTTTGTTCAAATTCATGGCCCAAGTTTTGTGATCATACAATCGATTAGGATACGATGGGACTGGCATTCGCTATGTGTAATAATCCCTTTAAACAAAGAAAAAAAAGCATTATTGTTGGAAATACCAATATTGGACCAATATTGGAAATACTTTAAAGGAACTATTAAAAATGAGTAATTAAAAATAAATAAAAAATAAATGATGAGCGAGAACGTGCCAATCAGATATTTGTTATCTATAAAGAAGAAAATTATCTAATGAAGTAGATGTACCTACGTTAAAGTTATACATATATGGATTGCAGATGTCTTTATTCCGGAATATTGATACATGTTAACATGAATTTAGGGAACCCTTTCTAGGCTCCGATCTCAATGTGCAAATTACTTTAATTGTTTAGTAAGAGCACCTCGGTGAATAAAATAAATATTATCATATTTCAGCAAGTTTATTAGTTCTTTGATAAAAAACCGAAGAATAGTGCAATTTACTACGTTATAAACATTATTTAAGATGGATCGACTAATTTATAATTTGTAACTTTAATATTATTGTGTAAAATAATGAAGTGCGCACTTATTTTGGGAGGGCTTGGAGTGCTAAAATACAGGCTCGGCTTAGTTTAGACTCCAGATATCCCACGAGTTGCATATTATGCTCTAGCTAGAGTTTGTCAACACTTTTTTTAAAACATTTTTGTAAAAAAAGACTCACTTACTAGTCCTGGTAAACACATCCCGCAAGATTAAACAAAAAACTAATCCTATCACAGACTCTAGTCCTTTTTAACTTGATTACTGTTAATTTAAATCGGTACGGTTTTGCAGGAGGTCATAGTAGGATCAAACTTCTATGTCGTTGAAATCGAAATATACGGCATTTTATCCACTTGCAAGGGAGTCTAAAAATATAGGATACTTCCTAATGTCCTGTAATCTTGACATTTATACAAGTACAGGAGAAAATCTTTCAGAGGAGTGAGGCGATACTTGGCGGAAATCCATGACACAATACGAAATTAATATGTAGCGTTAATTCCGCTAATCGTTAGTTTAATCAAGACGAGATGAAATTTTGACCGCCCTCCCACCCGCATAAAATATGCATATCCAGGAAGGACAATATAAACAAGAAAATTACATGCACCAGTAGTGTAGGGTTCCAGCTTGATTAAATAGACAAGGGTAAGCACTACATATTTACTTTGTATTTTGATACTTTCAGGTTGGTTCCGAACCATTGGTGCCTTGAACGGACTTTTTTTATGGCATAGGGCGACAAACGAGCAAGCGGGTCACCTGATGGTAAGTGATCACCGCCGACCATGTACACTCGCAACACCAGAGGTATGACGGGCGCGTTGCCGGCCTTTAAGGCTGATTTCAGAGTGACGCGCGCGGCACGCGCCGGTGGCTAGCGTGTCTCAACAGCGGCGCGTGCGAGACGCGTCACTCTGAAACGCTAGCTGCCAGTAGAGGAGCTCGGGCAGCGCTGGCCGACGGCGCGCGTGTCAATGGCGGCGCGTTTGAACTGCGTGACTATGAAACGCAACTACTATCTAGTGTAATTGTAAGCGCGCGCGTTTGGACGGCGCCGCTCGCCGGCGCGACTCTGAAATCAGCCTACAGCAAACGAGTGTTGCTGACCCTTCCCCCCACCCCAATGAGCTCTGGCGACCTTACTCACACTTATTTTATTTTATTTCTTAAGAGAACTTACAGCTAGAGTTCACGAATAGAACAAAGAGTACGAAATAGTAAGAGAAGGCCAATTACAACTTTTCACATACATGCAATGGTTTAGTTGGTATACACAGTGAAAGAGATTGGTTGGCTCATGTTATACATGTCTAATCATATTTATATCATTTATTTGCATTCCACAATGTGAACTTAGGTGGTAAACATTACGCGTATAGCTAGGAGCATTATGGACCTTGTCGCGCACAGCAAATTTATAATGATATATAGGTATCGGTAAATTATTATTGTTCGTAAATTGTTAAGGCACTAATTGAGTCTTCTATTCCAATTAAATATTAAGGAAATTATTACTTAGTGTTTTTCTTAGGTACAACATTGAGTTGGAATAAGGTCAATATTAATCTTCTGACAAGTAATGTTAAAGGTTCTGCTCGGTCTCACCGTATAACTATTTTGTCTAATTGCGGCATGTAATGTGGGTGTGTCGAGAAGATAATGTTTCCTTAACATCGTAGACGGAACGTGTGAACTAATTTTGTTTACAAAATTGTGCATTGTTGGCTATCTTATGTAGAAATGAATGGAATGATGTGAAATTTCTTACAACGGCTATTATAATTAGATAAGTATAACTTAGCTCTAAATAGGACTCTCTTTTTTTACACTTCAATGCGATTAATATATGTATCGTGATTAGGGTTGCAGTCCTGGAAACAATATTCGAGAGGACTACGAAACAATAGGCAATACCTATAGTATTTTATTATTTCAACACTTTTAAATTAAGAGCATAAATGTAGAACGACTCCTAGAGATTTCGAGGCTCTTCTTGTTAATATCGAAGAATAGTTTCGCGTCAAATGTTTACCCAGATCTCGGACAACGTTGTCTCTGGTTAGTAGTAAGCTAGTAACATTAAGTTGTACTTTTCACAAATATTTCATAATAAGCTTCATCGTCTTGCGCTATCCGCATCCAGCGACTTCCAGCGACCCTCACCAAATCATCGGTCCATGACTTTGTTTCAAAATATTTAGTTTATAAATAATAATAGTTTACGTCATATCCACTACCGTCCATAAACGAAGCAAAAACCGCAACTCATTGTAAATTTAACACGTTCGGGATTTTCTCGGGCTTTCAGTTTCCCTTTGGCTTACCAACCGCTTTCCTGTAACCTCTACTTTTAAAACATGCATTATAAAGTTTTGCTACACCGTTTTGTTGTAACAGAAATTACTCGGAAGTTGGTCACGGATATCTGAGGTGTTAATAGGCATCCTGCAAATTAACATAGCTTCCGTGTATTCATGCTGTAATAGAATTTTATATGATTTCTTCGTTGGTAAGTCGAAAGTTGATTTTATTATGCATAAAATAATAGTCCTTAAAAATAAGCATCTACACTCTTGTATGCAGATTGTAAGCGGGATGATTATGTTTCGCTGACATGAGAATATTGTGGATTATTTTTGGAATTATCGATGTAGTATATGTATATATTCATAAAAAATTGTAACACACTGTTTCATAGAAGAGCACATTTAGTATTGTATTTCGGTAAATAGTAACAATTACATATGAAGAATTTCCCAGCTGAAGTTTCAGTGGGCGGGGCACATATTATGTAGATCGTTAATCACCGGCTGTTACGAATTGAACCTTTTTTTGGTACACTTTATATTCGAAGTTCTTGTGCTATTGTAAATTTTATAATGTGACATTGTCAGTTCAATTATTTGGTTTTATATATATTTATAATAGGTATATACTATATATTTTATAATAGGTATTTTTAGGTATTTTATTAAAAAATACCTATTACTTGATTATGCATACACTAACAAAAAAGTGCTGACGCTTTTATAGGAAATGGAGAATATAGGTCAATATATTAACAACAATGTTGAAGGACTTACCCTACGTGCGTGTTCAAATGGGTCAACCCCCAGTCACTAAATATAGTCTCGGTCCATGCCGGTACATTTGAATTCTGTATACATTATAGCATATGCGTTAAATTTAACTACTATATCCCCTCATATATCAGCTTAGTGGGCGGTTAATCAGTGAATACCTTCCCAACATTATTGAATTTGGAAGGTAGGAATCCCATTCCTTCATCTAATAGACAATCAACTTAGTTAATTAACTGAATGGACACTAAACAAGAGTACACACGTATGTAACAAAAAACGCTGGAAGTAATTAATTTACGGCATAATTAGCAGATTGCTCCACAAATTATTTACTCACAGTGAATTAAAATATATTTATGTGCTTATTTACACTATCTTCTAACTATTACAGTAGTTAAGTGATAACTAATAACTATTTAAATTTCATGTTGTTCATGTTACCGGCTCAAGATGACATAAATAATAAATAAAAAAATGTGAGCCGTCACGGGACGCCTGGCAGATGTGAAACATCGACATTATTTTGTAAAAGTAATATGCAGAAGTCGAAGTCGAAGTATAAGACGCAGTCGAAGTCGAAGTATAAGTCGCAGTCGAAGTCGAAGTCGAAGTATAAGTCGCAGTCAAAGTCGAAGTCGATGTCGAAGTCGAAGTCGAAGTCGAAGTCGAAGTATAAGTCGCAGTCGAAGTCGAAGTATAAGTCGCAGTCGAAGTCGAAGTATAAGTCGCAGTCGAAGTCGAAGTATAAGTCGCAGTCGAAGTCGAAGTCGATGTCGAAGTCGAAGTATAAGTCGCAGTCGAAGTCAAAGTCGAAGTCATTTCGAAGTCGAAGACGAAGTCGAAGTCGAAGTATATGTCGCAGTTGAAGTCGAAGTATAAGTCGCAGTCGAAGTCCAAGTAGAAGTCGAAGTCAAAGTCGAAAAGAACATATTGTGATAGAAACTAAAATAAAATAAAAAAAACCACGGCATGCGTCGCTGGGACAATCAACTTTTAAAGTGCTCCTTTCAATGGTTTGAACAAGATTTTTTTGAAAATATATTTTTGCATATTTTAATAAACTTATTGTACCGTCACCAAGGAAATTCATTGAATTTTATGTTTTTCGTAGTAGCTGCGAAGTTTTTGTTATATTTTCGGATATTTTTTATACTTTATGATTATGGATCTCTCGCGTTACTAAAATTAGGACTTATTATTATGGAGTAAAACACAACATATTACTTATACAAATTGTATTAGTGGTTAGAGATAATCAAACAGTAGATATTAATATAATCAGACTTTCTTTTTCATTATATTATCACATAATAAATGATGTTTTAAGGTCTACGGTGTTACCATAACCATTGCGACAGCTTATTTTTTAAAATAATCATACTTGAACATAATCAGTATTAATAGTTATATAATATGACAACAAGCAGGTATTAAGGTTTACATTTTGTTAGTTTTTATGTATAAATGAGTGAAAATCTTGTAACAAACTACCAAAATAAAATCGAAAAGGTAGGGACATTTAGTAACGCTAGAGAAAACTATTTGGTAACAACAGAGAATGTGTTGAAAATCCGCATGTTAAAAATAAATGAGATCTAAGGCCTAAAAGAGATCTAAGAAACCATTATAAAATAAAAGCAATGAAAAATATCTTCTCAAATAATTCATTATTTTCTAAACTAATATTCGGCGAGTAAGATCAACATAAAATTAAATTTTTGATTTTATTTTTTGTAAATATCTGCGTAAATGTTAAGGAGTAGATCACCAACTGCGATTTTAGAATTTTCTTCATTGTAACTTGAACCAGGTTGTTCATCATCAGAAGAATATAGCGTCATATCAGCCGAAAGACGCCCACTGATGGACAAAGGCCTCCCCGAAAGATCGCCACAATTACCGGTCTTGCGCTATCCGTATCCAGCGACCATGGGTCCATTTTGTAGAGGGCCTGCCTACGCTGCGACTTCCGGATCGTGGTCGCCACTCGAGAACTTTTCGGCCGTCGGTTCTACGAGCTATGTGCCCTGCCCACTGTCACTTCAGCTTCTTAATTCTTCGGGATATGTCGGTTACTTTAGTTCGCCTGCGGATCTCAGCATTTTTGATTCGATCTCGCAGGGAAACTCCAAGCATAGCCCTTTCCATTGCTATTTGGGTGATCTTGAGCCGTCTGATAAGGGCCATAGTGAGCGACCACGTCTCTATTCCGTAAGTCATCACTGGCAACACACATTGGTCGAAGACTTTCGACTTGAGACACGGCGGTATTTGGGACGAGAAGATGTTACGTAGCTTCCCGAACGATGCCCAGCCGAGCTGGATTCTACGAATGACCTCCTTCTCGAAGTTGGACCTAATTAGTTGGATGATCTTGTCCTAGGTAAATATAGTTCTCTACAACTTCGAGTGCAAAGTCTCCAACTTAAACTAGAGTGGGTGATTCATGGACGTTTCAGACCCACTTGTTGAGAGACTCTGCTGACGCCATCGAGCATTGTACCGAGGTCTTCAAAGGTCTCAGCCATGACATTGATGCCAAAGCCTTCCTATTCCAGAAGCTTGAAGACATCGTCCAATGCAGCGGTGAACAGTTTTGAAGATATGACATCTCCCAGTCTCACACCTCGCTGCAAAGTGGATAGGTTTCGAGTTCTAGTCCTGGAGTCGCATAGACATAGTAGCGTATTCATACAAACACTTTAACACCTCGATATACCGGTATTCGATTCCTTTGGAGAAACCTCATTACGGCCCAGGTTTCGATTGAATCCGAGGTTTTCTCGTAGTCAACACACGCTAAGCATAATGGCTGGTTATACTCCTCGGTCTTCTGTATAACTTGCCGCAGCGTATGTATGTGGTCTATGGTACTAAAGCCTTTATGGAAACTGGCTTGTTCGGGAGGCTGGAAGTCGCCAAACCTGCGTGCGAGACGTTTCGTAATAACTCTCGAAAACAATTTATAAACATGGCTCAGCAGTGTGATGGGTCTGTACTTCTTCAGGAGGGTTTTATCACCCTTTTTGAAGAAGAGCACCACCACACCTCTGTGCCATGCTTGTGGCGTTTGACCTTCTAGTATGACGGAGTTAAATTACTTCTGAAGGGCCCGTAGGATTGGTGTACCACCCGCCTTTAGAAGCTCTGCTGTAAGTCCATCATCACCAGGCGTCTTGTTATTCTCAAGCTGTTTGAGAGCCATTCTAATGTCGTACAGGCTGACGTCCGGGATATCCTCGGTAAAGTGTTGGGTTAGTCGTGCTGTGGGAATATACCTCTTCATATATATTTTGCGCCTCTTATTAGTAATGTCCTTTGGTAAATTTGAGATCAACCAAGGGTTCATCATCGTCCGAAGATTTAGCTGTTTGTCAAGATTGGTGAGCATCATTATTTACCGTACCATCATTGGAGTGAATATAAAAATGTTCATCATTTTCTGTGATTTTCCGCATTTCTTAAATCGTAATTTCAGGTCTCCGAAAACTTGGCGGTGTATTTTCCAAAACTCTGTTTAACATATTTTTCGTTATTTTCTTTTGGAGTCAAATCTTTGACTAATCTTTATGTTTCCGGATTTCGTTCCCTTGGCTTTCTTTGCCTCTTCGTAACTCTCGGAATTATTTTCCAATCGTTCTCTATAAAGTTACTGTTTTTCAGCCGCACTAATTGACATTTACACTTTTTGTTTTGTATTTTATTTCAATCTGAAATTACATGTAATACAGTTATTTAAATATTTAGTTCAAATATTTTAAAATTAATAGAAAGTTGACGTTATTATTACAAATAAAGACTAATTATTATGATTAAAATCGGTATCACCTTTGCCATACATTCTCTAAAGTTACCTACAACGCCAGAGAAATTTACAGAAACGCGGGGGAAAAAGTAACAGAAAATCGATTATAAATTCACATTTACGGAATGAAACGAAATGATAGTGGTCTAATTTTAAAATTAGAGCAAAAAGGCTTTAAATTTAAATAACAAAAGCAACTAATTATAAAATCTTACCCAAATTTATGTCGTAACTTAGTAGAGCGGTAATAAAACCACGCACACCCCTTGAGAGCTTGTCGCACAGTGACGGCCGACCTGTGGGACACTGATCTTGCTGCGGCTTGCCAACGTAGTTAGAGACAATCACTCTCGCTAATAACTAAAGCTTAGAGCTATTTCTCGAGAAATTTTGATTTTTTTTCATATAACGCAGTAGAATTGATGTTTTAGACTCTCTTTGGGGACAAACACTTAAAAAAATAACAAAGTACGTTATAATTAAAAAAATATGTATGAACTGTCTTTTTAGCTAAGCTTACTCCAATAGCTATCTAATAAAAATATTAAAAACCTATGTCTCTAAGCAGCTAAGCCGAAAAAAAGGCAAATGTTTGTTGTGACCCATACCTGGGGACATACTGTTTTTGAACGAATATCGACAGTGTTCCCCTGCGTTTTTACAAAAAAGCGACTAATAATTTAAAAAGTTGTACATATAAACATAGTAACATAACATCTAAGCATCTTAATCCATAATATAACAACAATATTTACAAAATATACATATTTAATATTGTTTTTGGATTTTAATTTCATAGGGACACGAAAGGAGTACTTTAAAAGTTGATTGACCCCGCTACGCCAGAAATCTGTTTTACGTGCGGCTATAGATGTTTCACATCAAAAAGAAAAAGCATAAACTTCGTTGGTTACGCTAATGCAAACAATCTGGAAATTGTATAACTACCTTTCTATTGTTATTTAAAAACTGTTTTTAAAAACAAGTCTGTAGAAGCTATGTATGGGGTAATGGTCATACATACTAACATACCGTTTTCGGTAGTAAATGATCACGGCTTGCGGCTAGCGGTTGTTCAAAATAGGTTTTCAATAAAATCTAGCTTATAATAGATATATGTGCCTCCTACAGACTTGTAATACTTAAGAGTATCTTAAAGTATCCATCGGGTTATTTAGTACTCTTTGGTCCATCTACCGCCAAACTATTCCAATGGAATCTGAAGAAAAATATACTTTAATTAGTGTAGTAGTGTGTATTGTGATTAGCTCCATGATTGTGATTGTATCCATAAACTAGCTGTGCCCCGCGGTATTAGCCGCGTTAATTTTTATAAATTATCACAGTTCCTCCCCCGTAGGTGATACCGTGATAATAGTAGCTTAAATATATGTTGCCCCGACCTCTTAGTAATATTCATGCAAAATTTGAAGTAAATCATGGATTTACTTCAAATTTTGCAGTACTTCTTGAGATTAGCCCGGGCATATGTACATACAGACAATCAGACACAAATTCTAATAACTATATTTTTGGCTTCGAAATAGATTGTAGATCACGCCGTAGGAAAGTCAAAACCGTGCTTTGAATATTTAAAAAAAAGGATACTTGTATCCTTTTAAAAAAATATTCAAAGAACAGTTTTGACTTTCCTACGATTTTATAATATGTATAGATTGCTGTCTCTATATATAAAATACGATATTGAATTAAAAGCTGTTACAAGTAAGTACTAGGAAATTATGTTATTGAAGAGTGAAACCTAGTTTATTTCAAGTGTTTCGCTTATCACGTAAAATTCGCTTTTAAACTTGCTCCATGTAGATGAAATTAATCCTTAAATGGAAGTAGGGACTTCTTTTTATTTTAAAGTTGGCTATAAGAATGCCACAAGATTAAAACATATTTTCGTTAACAATAATATATTTGTAGTTAATTTTGTTAGATCTAGTTGATCGGAAAGGCGATCGATCGAGCTTGGGGTAACTTTGATTCATTTAGATCTAATCCCGGCACCCGCTTCCCAACTATCTCATTAAACGGCCAATTTGTTCGGATCATACGGAGACTTTCATCTTATGGCTTGCCAACTTGGCGCATTCCTTTAGGTAATTATTGATAATCGCACGTATTGCGTTTAATAACCTTTGTTGCTTGAGTGATTCTTGAACAACAAGCTGTACTAAAATGTGAAATTTCCTAAAATATTATCATCAACTTATCGGGTAGTTAATTATTATGTAGTTAACGACGGTACAGTACAACGATGTGTCAGAATCCCGGGTACACCTGAAGTGGTTATATTAGGTCTTTACCTATGAAATTGCCGTTCTGCAGTACTGGCCATTTCAAATCAAAATAATTTTTGTTTGGCTAAGAATTCTAATTTCAAATTAATTTTATTTTAAAAACATGGATTCTTTTTTCCAAAAGTAGTCATTTCTTTATTGATTAGTGTTACATTTTCATCGCATTTCAATCTTTTTCGTCATCATGGATACGTTAAAAATTCGAGTAATTATGGAATATGAGTACCGTCGTGGCAGCAACGCGGCACAAGCGGCACGCAACATCAACGACGTTTACGGAGCTAACACTACAAACCAACGCACCACCTGTTATTGGTTTGCTCGCTTCCGTTCTGGAAATTTCGACCTGAAAAATGAACCTCGCGGTCGTCCGAAGACTTTGGTCGACAATGACGAATTAAAGGCGGTTGTGGAAGCTGATGATACACAATCTACGGCTGAATTAGCAGCAGCTTTCGACGTTAGCGTCAAAACAATATTGGTCCATTTGCGTCAAATTGGCAAGGTAAAAAAGCTTGACAAATGGGTGCCCCACGAACTCAATGATCGCCAGCGCGAAGTACGCGTCGAGACGTGCCTTGCACTGCTCAACAGACACACAAATGAAGGAATTTTGAACCGCATTGTTACCTGCGATGAAAAATGGATTCTGTTTGATAACCGCAAGCGCTCAGCAAGTTGGTTGGATCCTGGTTCAGCACCTAAACAATGCCCTAAACGAAAACTTACCCCTAGAAAAGTGATGGTCACTGTTTGGTGGTCTAGCGCCGGTGTGATTCATCACAGCTTCTTACCAAACGGGGTGAGCATTACTGCAGATGTGTACTGTGAAGAACTGAGCACAATGATGGAGAAGCTGGCGCATCTCCAACCAGCATTGGTCAATCGCTCGTCTCCGCTGCTCCTGCACGACAACGCGCGACCTCATACTGCACAGCAGACGGTCTCCAAGTTGCAAGAACTGGGGTTGGAAGCTCTCCGTCATCCGCCCTACTCACCAGACCTTGCGCCTACAGACTACTACTTTTTCCAGAATTTGGATAACTTCTTGGCGGGAAAAAAATTCAATACCCGAGAGGCAGTACAAAATGCCTTTGAAGAATTTGTTGCCTCCCGTCCAGCTGATTTCTTTAAGAAGGGCATCAATAAACTGCCACTGCGATGGCAAAGATGCATTGATTGCATGGGTGATTACTTCGATTAATACAAATAAAAAAATTCATGAAAAAAATTCGTTTAAATTTTTTCATACAAAACGGCAATTTCATAGGTAAAGACCTATTATGTAAGCGTAGAGTCTGCTATATATACAAATGTAGACATCAGATATCAGCCGAAAGAGGTCCACTGCTGTAAAAGGCTTTCTCCAAAGATCTCCATAATTGCTAGTCTTGCGCTAACCGCATTCAGCGGCTTCAAGCGACCCTCACGAGATAACATCTATAGACTGACCGCGAGCCTAGTTGCTTAACCTCACCAATCATTTACGGACTGTTGAGAGCATGGCTATGTAGTTATTTAAAAAATGTAATATTAAGATCTAGTAAATTTGGAAAATAAGGATATTGGAAAAAGAAACTCCTGTCTTTCTTCAGTATTGTTAGAGACTCGCATAGAACATTACTATAATTTATTATGTACGGAAGAATATATAACGAAAAAACATCGATAAATTAAAAAAAGTGTTATTATATTTACGTGTTTTGTTTTTTGTTTAGTGTTGAAATTACTTAATATATTATTTTAAATGGCAATTCAGTTTTAACAACAAGTAAATCCCACTAGTGCGTATTAAGACCTAATGTCTCAAAAATAAATAATTTGATAGATTGATCCTTCTTTAGGCTATTCTTCACAAGCCCAATTCACTTAAGTACCTCCGTCATATGTCAAGTTTAGAGCATTTTAAGTCCCCAAGGAAAAGCCAAGTCGGCCAGCCCATGACTTCCATTCTTATTATTCTACAATAAAACTCTCTTCCTCTAATAATTATCGCTAGATCATCTGTCGTAGCAGGAGGTCTGATCGAAAGATCTGTCGTAAAGGACATTGTTAAATAAATATTGGCAAAGGTTACCTGTATAGCAATATTTAAATAGACATAGTAATATACAAAGTAGATCTGTAAGTATTTTATTTAAACTATTTTAACTTCCACACACTGTGAGTTCAGCTCCCGACAGAAATAGCGATTGTAATTTTTTTGTGAAATAAATTAAAAAGAAAGGTAAATAAAGTACCATATTTTAAAAATAAAATACATTTGCAATCGGTTACTCAGAAAATACAGAAACAGGAATGCTGTATTAACATTAAGTCAACAAAACACTAACCAGGCAATTGAATGCCTGAAAGGCCAACCAATTTTTTAGCTTTAGAAGATATTCATGTCCAAGCACGCAAAGGTCAGCTGAAATGTCTCAAGCCCTGGAATGGCTTTAGATGTCCGTGGACCAAAAGTACGTGACGCAATTGATAACTACAGCGCCCTCTACTCCATAGTAGAGCCAGGCGTAGGAGTTCAACGCGCAACCTCTCTTATAAGGAACAATCAAGCGCACATAAACAATTGTGGAGATATTTGGGGACGCCTTTTTGGTAACTGCGGAAGTGTAATAGACTGTAAGTTACATCAAATCAAGTTAATAAGTTGTCATGAATTGCTATGTTTCGTTATAGTTTAAATTTTATTTATTTCACCTTTATTTGTGAGCTGCTCTTTGTGTTATTAATTTGATGTCACATTTGGAGACGAGTTTAGCCTACTAATATTATAAATGCGAAAGTTTGTAAGTATGGTTCGATGGGTGTTTGTTACTCTTTCACGTAAAGACTACATAATGGATTTTAATGAAACTTTACAATAATATTGCTTATACATTAGAATAACACATAGGCTACAATTTATAAAAATATTGTGTGAATTGTCCAAAATATGACGATAAGTGTCAAGTAAGTAGGAAAAAATCTACAATCTACGAGCTATTCCGGCGTGCACTGCCAAAACCGGTAGAGATACACATCCTACTAATATATTAAATGCGAAAGTTTGTGAGTAGCCCCGCGGTCTCACCCACGTTAAAGTAGTTTTGGCGTAAAAGAGTAACAAACATTAGATGTATGTTTGTCTAGCGGAGACCGCGGGGCATAGCTAGTTGTATATAAAGGGGAACATATGCTTTTGAAATCTTTTAGCGAAGGAAGTTTTGGTTTTACGTTAAAGAACTTTAAATGTTCTAGATAAGTGCATATTATGGTAATGTGAGGAGCAATCTTTAAAAATGAATCCACAGCTAAACACAATCAAATGTGGACCAAAATAAAGGAATTAAAACACTCAAAGCAACTCATAAAAGCTAGACAAAAGCTGGTCCAAAAAACTTTGGAAGTACAACAGAAACCAGCTACGACTGATAGTAACAGTATTCACGGTCCACTATGGCACCAACTATCACCTACACAAATTGGGACTGTCGTATAGCCCGATCTGCAGGATCTGTAGGGAAGAAAATGAAACAATGCTGCATATAATATGCAAATGCGATGCATTGGCAAGACACAGAATGGCCATCGTGGGGCTGGCATATCCAGAACCAGGAGACTACAAGGATCTACCCCTAAGAAGCGTACTGGATGGATTATGTGAAGACTTCATTCAGGACTCTAGGGATAGAATAAAAACCAGTGGGGGATAGTAAAAAAGATCCTGAAGGGTCGAAGTGCTGTACGCAATTACACCCCATCAAAGATAAGATAAGAATGGTAATGTGAAGAGGTTTTTACAGATTTGTGAGTGCATAAGGCTGAATATAGTACCTATATACAATTTACGTATGTTGATGACACTATCAATATAATAGGTAGGCAGGCAGATATAGGTATATTATTATATATGTAGTCAAACATGTTTACGTATGTCTTACGTATTATGCTTATTTATTTTTACGATTGTAAATAAATAGATTTTTTAAAGAAAAACACATTAGCCACTAGTAGGTACCTAGTCCAAAAATTTACTCAGTTGCAGATTGAAAACATTTACAAGAAACACTTTGACATCAATAGCATCCTTATTACATACGCTATAAAGGCGGTTTTCATAATGCAAGTGTATCCACTGACGTTATGTTGACTGTAGAATATCATTGAGTAGTCCGTATCGTAGAGTTAGAGAAGGAATGTGTATTGTCGTGAACTTGCGACGCCAACACAAAGTCAAGATTCTTGAAAAGAGTGAGGGTGGTATGAATGCGCTGTTACAAAGGGCGGCGTACATTTATACCGGCACGTATTTGCAGGCAATATTACTTAATGTACCTTTATTGTTTGGAAGTGGTTTCACTGTGTGTAGGTACAGTCAGCCTCCCAATATGAATGCGGTAAATTTTTCGGTAAAAAAATATTATTAACAACGCGGTTCAATAATTTATGTTGAGGCACTCATAGCCAGATGCTCTCTCCGATCCGTTAGTGATTGGCGGGGTTAAGCAACTAGGTTCAGTGTATAGATGGGTGACCGCCAAAGTGGATTAATTTCTGAGCGTCTCCATGCTTCGGAGAGCACGTTAAGCTGTCGGTGCTAGTTGTAGCCATTGGGTAACAGTCGTTAAGCCATGTCAGAGGCCTAATGGACGGCTTGAATAACTCTGACACTAGGGTAAACCCTACCCATACGATAGGTAACTATAATTTATGTCGTCGTGTTACGTCAGAGTATAAGCAGCAGCATTCAGCAGTTTTTGCAGGTTGACAAACATTGAAACACCCAAAAATCCCGGTATATAAACGTTCAACGCGCGAGCACGTTACATCCGACTTATGATATAACGTGCTCGCGCGCTGAACGCTCAAGGTGGCACTTGACACTGGGTCCGAGGCTCACGTGCGTTGTCACTGGGATGTATGTGAATGGATGAGAAGTCACGTTGTCCCGTGAACATCGCTTCTAAACAAACAAACTAGGGATGGCCCGCGATATATTATTTTATTGTACCCTATGTGATAATTAAAAATATATCCTATCTCCATTCCAAATCTGTTGCCTCTTATGCTTGATTGAGTTTGAAACACCCAAACACAAGCAACACTCTTCCATATTTATCATATTGAGATTATAGTTAAAGATGATAGCATACGAATCATATCATAATAATAATATTTAATTCGTACCTTAATATAGACAGAACCATGCAGAAAATAAGTATAATGCAGAAAATAAGTATTGTGGGGCACTCATATGAATGTTTTCACAACCAAATTTGTAGATGTAGTGAGATACAGTTTGTTGATACATTTAAATATTTGGGCCTAGTGATAGATAGTAGATTTAATTGGAAACCGCATGTCTCAACTGTATGTGATAGGTTAAGGGCAATTCTTTGTAAATTTCATCATTTAAAAAGAATAGTGGACAAGCGTACACTTGTAATGGTATATTATGCATTGGCTGAGTCCCTAGTGAGTTACGGACTGAGCTGTTATGGATTAAGTTTTAAAACATACATAGAGGAAATTAAAAAAATACAAGTAAGATTATTAAAGATCATAGTAGACAAAAAAACAAAGTTAAAATGTAAAGAAGATTACAATCAATTGTTTGGAGAATGTAGAATTATACCGGTCAATGATAAAGTTCAATATTTAATAGCATTAGAAACGTATTTTAAGGAAGAATATAAAAATAAAAAAACTTATAAATACAGTGAAAGGTTCATAAAACAAGGTAAACTAACTGAAGTAAGGGTAAATAATTACTATGGGGAAAGAACACGACAGTATATAATACTAAAGCTTTTCAATAAATATCAGACATTGAGAGATGAGAAAGACATAAATACTAAAGTGCAGCTTAAAACTAAATTAAAGGAATTGTTAGGGTATGGAATTAAGAAGTAGTAATCTCAAAACAATATATCCATAAGGGCAGAAATGTAGTAGATAAGTAGCTTATAGGGTATCTTAATTACTGTAAATATATAGGTACTTAAGTATTATAAGCATTTAAGTTAGATGAATAAGAGCGAGTCGCCTACAAACTGCGTTAGCCGTTTGGCGTTTAATATGTTAAGGACCATTAATGTAACTTAAATGTGAATAAACAATTTAAAAAAAACAAAAAAAAAAAAAATTCTGACAATATGTACTAAAACTATAGCTAAAATTTAAAATATCGGTAATTAAACCTACACATGATCTTTGACAATAACTTAATATAAGCTAGTTAAATATCATTACTATTATAAAATAAATCCTATTGTAATATTTTTCATACAATCCGTGTACCTAACTATCTATATGTACAGACGCCAGCACATGCAGCTACCCCAATTCATCGAATTTATTTTATTGATTTTCAACTTTATCACATATGCATAAGGTTTATTTTCAATTGGAGAAATTTGACAGTTTGGGGTAGCTTGATGTGCTGGCGTCTGTACCTAGAAATAATTATAAATTAATTAATTAATTATATGTTACTACAAACATGTTCTGACTACTTACAAGCGCCTTTTTAAAGTGTACGTGAATAAAAACCTTTTTTGTTTTATTTTATTTTATCAATACATAATAGTATAAAAGGGAATTAAGTAGGATTACTTTTTTAGTTATTAGTACAAACCCTGTTTTTTAAAGTGAGGACGCATAACTCGTAGCGCCACGATTTTGATTGAGCAAAATATACTCGTAGCTATGGGATATCAAGATTGGCAGTCTGCCACCAACTGCGATACTAGTGCAAAGCCAAACCCGTGTTGGACGATATTTTATTATTATAATAGTCCGGATAACATGTTTAAATTTTGCAAGTGATCATATAGGTATATACGAATTAAGTGAGAAGTTATTTTATTTTAAAGCTTTTGGTCTCCGCGTCAGGGCTTTCAAATTACATACAGTGAATATTGGCTATAAAAACATCATCTTGACAAGCCTTTTTACATTTAACAAAATCGTAGGAAAGTCAAAACGGTACTTTGAATATTTTTTTTAAAGGATATTTTGGGCGTGATCTGCATTCGATATCGAAGCCGAAAAATATAGTGTTTAGAATTTTTGTCTGTTTATCTGTTTGTCTGTATGTATGTCCGGGCTAAACTCAAAAAGTACTGCATGGATTTAGTTCAAATTTTGCATGAATATTACTAAGAGGTCGGGTCAACATATAGGCTACAAATTAACACGCTATCATCTACGGGGGAGGAGCTATGATAACGTATAAAATTTAACGCGGGTAAAACCGCGGGGATGTAAATGTCAGCGGCCCCTCGAGCTATGGCTCGAACCCCATAGGGCACCCTTATCAGGTATTAGTCGCTTAAATTAAGCTACTGGTTGAGAGCCTTCTGCGCTAGCCAACTGCTCGTTGTCTTCAATTCTTTAATTTAGTAGTACTAAATTCCCGAAGAATAATTGAAGGTTAAACAAACTTACCTTAAGTGAAGTTTGACCATAATTATATGAGTCGCTGCATCCGAAGAGATTTTCATATTACACAGTAGTACACTCTTCAATGTACTGGACATCGAACACTTTTTAGAGCTTGCAACATTAAAAAGACAAAATGTCAACGTCATTTTTCCGCCGCCACCTGGATGTCACCTCATTCTTTTCAGAGTAACACAGCATCTACTTTAGATTTCACTAAAGGCAAAGCATTAAAATCAAATAACGGGAAGAAAGTATTCACAAGAATACTTTAAGGGAGGGAGGGATCGAAAATCTCTTCGGATGCAGCGACTCATATAATTATGGTCAAACTTCACTTAAGGTAAGTTTGTTTAACCTTCAATTATATTTCGTCGCTGCATCCTCGAGATTTTCATATTACACAGTAGATGTTTAGAGCTTTAGGGAAATCGTTAGTAAGAGTATTGAACCAATACCCATAAACGAATTAATACATGCAATAATTTACTTTATCTTATTAACTTAATCATTTTTAACTATACTTAACCATAATCAACTGGAATTTTTAAATACAGGATCATTATTCGATTTGTCATAAAATTTACTAAATCCGTGGGAGTTTCATGACCATTCTGCTGCCTTCCTAATCACTTCAATGGAAACGCATCGACGGACGTCTCTGCGTGGCGAGCACTATGCACAGAGTATACGCTTGCGTCAATATCCACTCTCTTGCAATACTTGCTGGACACAGCGGCTGATTGTGGACACAGTTGCGTTGTGGTATATATATATATATTTTCTTTTTTTTTTTTTTTTTTTTTTTTTTTTTTTTATTGGTCAGAATTAACCTTTCTGCGATAGACGTGTCTCTAAACGGTCCTATTAGTTCTATGTATGCTAACAGGGTTTTCCCTGGGCATATCTCCTTCTAATTGTGATAAAAGAATTAGATGCGATTGAGGCCTCGCTTACAAGAATTTTAAATATTGGAATCGTTATTCCTAATATTTGAAACAACGTCTCTTATCTTAGGTTCATAAATGACAACTTTAATTTTTGATACACTTAAGGCATCCCAAAAGGCCTGCGGCCAAAGCTCGGGTGCTGAGAGTTCATCTTTATTAGATTATTTGGTCGGGGTAGCAATATCAGCGGTAGGATCCTGCGTAGCGACAACATTATCAAGAGTATGTGTAATCGGGTCAATATTATTCGGCGAAAATGGAGCGTATACCCTAATTTGCTTAATATGAATGGTCAGATGTATTATTCACATAAAATAAAATATACATTATCACCCTTATTTAAAAAACGAAGTCTAAAACTAAACTACAGTTGAACTGTGGATCAAGCAATATCATTGGATGGTTTTCGACTAAACCAAGGATCGCATCACGGTTCAGAAATTATATTGTTATGATGTTTGTATATTTGGTCGTTATCGAATCAAGATTCTTTAATTTTATGCGTATTAGCCTTGACCAACGTTACGACGGTACGTATTCTAAGATTTAATGAAAATGAATGCTCAGATACTTTATCTGCATCAGAAAAAAAAATACATATTAATATGCGAGTAAGTGACCATAATCACATCATGGTTCAATAATTATATTGGGTAATGTGTTCGTATATTCGGTCATTATCGAATCACGACTCTTTAATTTTATAGGTATTAGCTTTGATCAACAGTATAAATACGACGGAGCCTATTCCAAGATTTAATGAAAATGAATACTCAGATACATTATCTGCATTAGTAAAAAAAAAATGCATATATGAGGAAGTGAACGTAATCGCTTCATGGTTCAGAAATAATATTGATATATGGTGTTCGTATATTCGGTCGTAATCGCATCGCGGCTATTTAATATAATCCGTATTAGCTTTAACCAACTATACCGAGGACGGACGGACGGAGCGTATTCACTGATTAAATAAATATGAATGTTCAGATACATTATCTGTATCAGGAAAAATACATATTATTATGCGAGTAAGTGACCGTAATCGCATCACGGTTCAGAAATAATATTGGTATCGTATATTCAGTAATCAAATCATGACTCTTTAATTTTATGGGTATTAATCTTGACCAACAGTATCGATATGACGGAGCTTATTCACAGATTTGATGAAAATGAATGCTCAAATTCATTATCTACATCAAATACAATACATATAATTATGAGTAAATGACCGTAATCGCATCACGGTTCAATAAGTATATTGGTATGGCATTCGTATATTCGGTCGTAATCGCATCACGACTCTTTAAAATATACATTTTTAGACGCCAGAAAACCCTCAGCTAATCTGCGTCAGATAAAACACATACATATGTGAGTAAATTACCGTAATCGCATCACGGTTCAATAAGTATATTGGTATGGTATTCGTATATTTGGTCGTAATCGCATCACGACTCTTTAAAATATACATTTTAAACGCCAGAAATACTTTTTTGCTAATCTGCGTCAGATAAAACACGTACATATGTGAGTAAATGACCGTAATCGCATCACGGTTCAATAAGTATATTGGTATGGTATTCGTATATTCGGTCGTAATCGCATCACGACTCTTAAAAATATACATTTTTAAACGCCAGCAAACCCTCTGCTAATCTGCGTCAGATAAAACACATACATATGTGAGTAAATGACCGTAATCGCATTACGGTTCAATAATTATATTCGCATCACTACTCTGTAATATATATATTTTTAGACGCCAGCTTAGGCTACAATACATATGTGAGTAAATAACCGTAATGCCATCATGGTTCATTGGTGTGGTATTCGTATATTCGGTCGTAATCACATCACGACTCTTTAAAATATACATTATAATAAAGTCAAATTCAACGATTTATTTGCAAATAAATATGGTTTTAGAAGTGAATGTAAGAACATTGGTAGCACAACCAGGTGCTATAATTTTTTTATTATTATTTAGTTGTCAATGGTATTTCTACATTTGGGTAGCATCTACTTACAAAACAAGTACCACAGTATTGAGTTTTGTTAATACCTATAAGCCATATCCTGATATTAGCATATGAACTAAATCGTTTATTCAATATGGGAGAAAGTGCTGAACGGAATGTATTTTCAGATGAGAAATTAGCTCCTGTTATGTAATGAAGTTTAATGCTACAGGATTTAATTTTTTTTTTTTTTTTAATCATCAATGTTATTATTATGACCAAAATTCTATAAATTTTACACGCTGCATCGTTATCGTTTTATTGACAGAGATGCAATCATTAATTCAATTGTCTCATTTTGAGTGCTTGTTACAAAAAAAGGCCTTTTTATTGGCTTTGCCACACAGATTAGATTCACATCTCACTAGGCGAGTTAGGAACGACAGTAATATCTACTGCCAGGTTGTCTATTATCTTGCATAATCATTTTAAAATTGGTGAAAAACGGAGGAAACAAGCAAAAGAAAAAGTACCTATTTCTAATTAAGGGTAATCATTTATATTGAAAGCGTTAGTATCCTTCTTCCAGTAAATATATCAAGGTCATTTTTCATTTAAAAAGTAGGCCTGAACTTGTTTTCTAGATCTGGGGAGCCCGATCTCTCTGCTAAACATAGCATACTAAATTAAAGTAAATATATGTATGCGTCTAACAATACGAGTAACCGTATCAAAATAAGGAAACTACATGATAATCTTAAATTTAATTTTAATATTGGCCTCTAATGGTTTTATTAAAATTTTAATATTCCTGACTGCTAAGCCATACGGTGTGGGTTCGATCCCCACTCGGGACAAATATTTGTTCGATTAGCACGATTATTACTTCCGTACCTGGGTGCAATTCATCTATAATTTGTATGTAATTACTGATATACAAGTATATTTATCAGTTGTCTGTTGGCCCCACTATGACAACAGTACTGGTTCTGCCCAGTCTGCGATGAGATGGCAAGACATTTATTTATTGTTATTATGTATATAATATACTGTATAATTAACTTATAATATTCAAATTAATAGATCGAATATTTATAGCTACTTTGTTACGTAGTTACGTAGCAAATGACTAATACCATTTCAAATTGATAGACAAGCAATGAACAACATTTTCTCTTATACTGGATATCAAACAAAACTAATACACGTTTACCATAAACGAATTCTATTTTCCACAGGTTTTTTACAACAATCACAGTCAACTTAACTGGAAAAAACCATGTCTGCAAAACTAGCAAATCAATCAAATATTCGCTATACTGGTAACCCATGTTACTAATACATGTTCTAGAAGTAGACGGGATCAACATCGGGACTTGTACTTGAGTTGTACGTGTACTTGGTTAATCAAATATAATAAAAGCATTCTGGCTATGTGCGTACGTTTCTGTTACCTACTAATCTAAATAGAAACTACATTGCAGATTATTTAGAATTAAGCTATTTGAATGGTTGAATGAAAATAACCTCTATAGCATTAATGAATTCCTGGAACTGAAAATTTTCTATTTCAGGATTCAGTCCTGTATTCTCCTTGCTAAGTGCGTCCATTATAATTTGCCCCCATTGTTCAGAGAACACGTGGCAGATATCTAGGTTAGTTTTGTAAGTAAAGTAATCAGGTTGTTAATAATAAATCATCACAACTCCATATGATTTTAACCCAAACATTGCCCCAGGGCATTGTAATTATTAGGGTTTTACAACAGGTACATACCTGTTGTAAAAACAGGGCTTGTACTATCTGACACAAAGGGCAGATCTTATTCCATAGAATGGCTAACTGTAAAATAGTTTAGAATAATCTAATAATGCCAGAAAACATTCAGCTTGTAAAACTAAAATCTAATTATTCATACACTCACGCCTGTTTGCCAGGGGTGTGTAATGTAATCATAATTGGTAATAAAATAAAATGATAGTATCGTTGTAACCGTCGGTCACCTTAAGATTCAATATGTTGTATATTTGCTGGAGAGTAAGTATGTACTTACATTTTTTGCTGACACTCGGCATTTGCGTAGATTCAATCGGCACCAAATTTTTCTTCATATTCCTTCTTCGTGCACTTAAACTAGCCCATTTTTATAGGCCAATACAGTAATTCACATTAAATGTCACTATAATATAATTATAACACTTGTTTACTGAAAATAAAATAAAATAAAAAGAATTGATGTTTCGATGCCCAACACGAAAAGTGAATGAGGTGACATCCAGGTGGCGGCGGAAAAATGACGTTGACATTTTGTCTTTTTAATGTTGCAAGCTCTAAAAAGTGTTCGATGTCCAGTACATTGAAGAGTGTACTACTGTGTAATATGAAAATCTCGAGGATGCAGCGACGAAATATAATTGCTTAGTAACTTGTTATTTATTATTTATTTTAATATATGTGAATAAAAAAATGTGACGAAACAAGCCGCACGGACGGACTAATTCAAAATATTTTGTTACTTTAATACTGTATTCGACTATGTTTATGTACTGCGTTGTGACCTTGACAAGTATGTACCAGTGTATATTAATACTCAAGTGCTGAATGAATTTCATTGTTTCATAATATACAAGCCTTGAGTTTCTTTCTGTTTTCTTTTCGGGATTGAACACTGAAGCAGCTCCAATAAAATGTAGGTTCGATAGGGTACGATTTTCGCCATTGAATGCGGCATAGGGTCACTGCCCTCGATTCACAATAACCCTTAATAAAAACTCACTTTTATTAAATGTTTTAAACATTTAATAAAAGTGAGTTTCACCAACAAAGTTTTAAACATTCTTGAGGGCACCTGGCTGAGATTTCTATAGATGGGTTGTGACTCAAGCTCAAGGCATGATCACAGTGATCGCAACTTAAATTAAGTATTTGAGTATCACAAACTTTTAATGCTACACGTTGTATATTAATGCAGTTAACTGTACAGCAAATATGAATTGATATTTCTGTTTGAAACAATTTTTGAAGAAAAATCTGTATAGGGAACATACAGATTTTCCTACAACAATTGTTTAGGAAGGCAGGAAAGCAGGAAGAAAAGTATGAAAAGAGCGTTGGTGTTCGTGATTGTTGCGTTAGATGAGTTGTACAACTGACAAGAGTTTGGCTAACTGCATAATTATTTTTTAAAGTAGATGATAACGGTCATGTGCGTGCGTTACCTCAGATGACAGTAAGTCATAACAATCTATACATATAATAAAATAGTTGGAAAGTCAAAAGAGTACATTGAATATTTTTTAAATAGGATACCTGGGGCGTGATCTACAATCGATATCGAAGCCCAAAATATAGTTTTTAGATTTTTTGTCTGTTTGTCTGTATGTATGTCCAGGCTAAACTCAAAAAGTACTGCATGGATTTACTTAAAATTTTGCATTAATATTACTAAGTGGTCGGGTCAACATATAGACTACGTATTATCACGCTATCACCTACGGGGGAGGAGATGTGATAATTTATAAAGTTTAACGCGGGTAAAACCGCGGGGCACGGCTAGTTTAATATAAAATAGTAATCATATAACTCTAAATTTGACTTACGTATACACTTTGTTCTTCAGCCCTCAAAGTTTTTGTCACCCGATTATATTTAGCATGGAAATGGAAGAAACTCAATTTATAATAAAAGTCAATACTCACGGTAAGTTACTCTTAAATTGGTAGCTTTTAATAAGTATAAAATTACCTGTCCGATCAATAGTGGTTGCGGCGATTTGCATACAAAAGCAGACTTAACGGGTGAAACTGGCTAAGCTACGTCCTGAGAATTTTACTGGGCGTAGTTGCGGCGTTAATTAAAACTGCAATTTATCTTGCTTAGGTAAGTTTACCGCCTTCTGAAATACTTATCAGTAGTGCCACGTGTATTATGTTGTAATAACTTTTTATTAATAAACTATTCGTTTTTAAGTAAGGCGGAAATGTATTACTTGTCGTTAAATAAAATGGGAAATGAAAACACATTTCATTAGCATATGATAAATATGATGAGTATTGGATATTGATGCAGAAGTATTAGATATTAATGTATAAGTAGAATACAAATGCCAAGGCACTAGGCAACTCATTCCATCATTCAATAAAGGGCAAAACTTGCAAACCACTTGACTTATGAAACTGAAATATGGTGCGTGTTTAGTTTTTATAGACAGGAGATGTCAGTTAATAGCGCCAAAGGCAGATAATTAGACCAATAAAATACAGACAGATTTAGTACTCAGGGCATCGTTACTTTCAATAGTTCCAACTCGCTCATGCTCTCACCGGTCCCTAAGTGATTGGTTGGGTTAAGCAACTAGGCTCGCGGTCACTCCATAGATGGGTGACCGACAAAGTGTTTAAATTTCTGAGTGTCTCCGTGCTGTCGGTCCCGGTTGTAGCCATTAAGTAACAGTCGTTAAGTCATGCCGGACACCTAATGGGCGGCTTGAACAACTCTGACAGTGGGGTAACCACTACCCATACGATAAGTAAGTACTTATAGTTCCATCTACGAATTTAGTTCTTTTGATGATCTGAAAAGATACAGATTAAAAACAAACGTACAATAGGTTCGACATTGAAAGGTTCAAATCAAATCAAATCAAATCACTTTATTTGCTCAATATGGGTACATGTATGGTAGATCTTAAAATAATATATTGTCCAAGTCCATATTCTACCTTTAAAAGGTGTGCAAAGTTCTTATTATAAATTACATTATTTTACTTATTATAGTCGAATAGTCATTTATTGGTAAGATTTCTTACATGTCATGAAAATGATTATAAAAACATATTAAATGTCTAAACAATGTCAAAATATGTCAAAAAATATACTACTATAGTAAGACAGCCTTATTAATATGAACCAGATAACGAAAAATAATACAGATGTCAAGCTTAAATTGTAACCATAAGTAAAAATAATAATAATATTAATAGTACGCCAGTCTCATGCAAGAGTAGGCACGACCTTAACTAATTAACACAATTAAATCATTTGCAACCGCTTTTACCAACTCGTTTTGTTTTGATTCCTTATCAGGTTGGTAAAAGGGCAACTTTCATACTCTCATCTGGTGCGCGGCTGTTCGGTGTAACAGTAAAAGCTTGCTAAGCTGTCATGAGAACAATAATGGCAGAAGCGTCTTTAAAGCTCAGTTTCCATTAATTTGTCGGAAACAAGCTGGTGCACCGGATATTATACCATTTTATCTACCTGTACAAAACAAAGTTTACCTCAGCAACTATTGAAGCTAATTCAAATGCAAAGGAAAATATTGAAATAATATTTTAGAAGGGATGAAATGACCGGACTGTATATTAAAGCACGAGTTTATTAGATAAAATAATTTATTTAATGAAGTTATCTTAATATTACATCCTAAATCGGAAGATTAGCACTGCAGAAATGTAGTACTAGCTGTGATAGGGCCATTTTTCATACCAGTACTGGAGAAAACTTACAAATGTTTAAAATGTATACCGCAGTTGTTATGTATTTTCCGTACATGTTTTGAAAATATTTCTTTCTAAATAGTCTTATTTATTTATTTATTTATTCTTGGAAGACCAACAGCTATACAATGGTAACAAAGATAACAATATAATAAGCGACAAGAAGCCAATAACAGGTCTTCGCTAATAGGCAATATTTTAAGTTATTTATGAACGAACTAGTGTGAACATTCTTGCAAGAAAAGATAAAAAAAGAAACACAAAAACAAAACAAATTAACACTTAATAACAACAAATATGGGCCCTAATTAGTTCAAATATTTTGAAAAAAACGCTTCACTAAGTAACCGTCGTACTGCCTCTGGTCTAGCATTAAATATGTCAAACTTATGCTCTTTGTAACACTTATTAAGGCTACTGCTCGCTCCCCACAAATATGAATTCTGTCTGTAATTTGTTGGTACTACACAAGTCTTAGTTTGTGATGCAACATATCTGAAATATGTACTGTATACACAGTACTGCAGTTAGCCAAAACTGCGAATTACACCTCTTACACCGTCATTTCATTAAACACTTGAACTAAGACGGAAGTTTTAAATTAAGCACTTTAAGTTACATCCACTATTTATGTTACACTTTGTATACTAACTGTATTTTTTCGTACTTATTTACTTATCGTATGGGCAGTGGTTAGCCTGGTGTCAGAGTTGTTCAAGCCGCCCAGTAAGCCTCTGACAGGGCTTAACGACTGCTGACTAATGGCTACAACTGGGACCGATAGCTTAACGTGCCCTCCGACGCACGGAGACGCTCAGAAATTGAACCACGTTGGCGGTCACCCATCTAGGGACTGACCGCGAGCCTAGTTGTTTAACCTCGTCGATCATTTACGGACCGGACAAAACATCTGGCTATGGTCGCCTATTTTTTCGTATGACTCTTAATTTGTTCTCACTAAACTCAATGACGCAGACGGTTTTCTGTGTAATCCCTAAATGAACTTTGGAGTTTTCTTTTGCCTTTATAGTATCTTCGACCTTAATGTTTACTAAGACAGCGTACATGGAGCTGAAAATACATTATGGCCCTAACTTCTACGAAGTAATATTTCAACAAACAAAAACACGTATGTTTTCATGTGAAGCTGGCATTATTGCCAATGTTTTTACTCCCAAATGGCATTGCTCCGCTAGAGTCATGTTTCTTCTAAATAGAAAAGTTTTAATTCGTTGTGGCGCGCGATACCTACGGGCTGGAGCCACATCTACACAGTGTTACCTACAATACTGCATAACTGTGTACAGCGAACATACCAGAATGTAAGTCAGGCGTCTATTCAAAACTTCAGCTTGTTTGGTAACTCTACAACTTTGTACTCTGCTAAATAATACAACTCTTGATGTGTAGTATCTACGACTAATCTAAAAATGAATCTCACTGGACGTGTAGCGCAGCGGCTAAGATAGTGGCCTCGCAGCTTCGTGCCGCGGATTCGAATACCGCGCCGGACAACCATTTGTGTGACCCATAAATATTTGTTCTGAGTCTGGATGTAATTTGTGTCCATCTATTATTATATGTTTGTAAAGTACCCCGCGACATAAGGACTAATAAGGCTAGTGCGGGCGATGTCTTTAAAAACATAATAATTATATCAATATGATATGACGTTCACGGACTCTGACAAGTAATTTAAAATTTTATTTTTTTATTCTGCTAAATCGGCCAACAATTACACGGCCCACCTGAAGCTAATTTTTTACCATATCCTATTGTACTTGTGATACACATAGCACGTTTTGCCAATTTCTATCACCCTCACAATTTTCAACGTGACATTCATACTTCCCGGTTATTCTGCAACTGTTGCCATTGGTCGATTTGAAGAATAGACAAGGAAGTAATCTTTATATTATCTGGTGATGTTCCTTTGTGTAAATTATTACGGTATTTGAACTAATGTTTATCGATTTCCACGAAATACTTGTATCGATTAGTTAATATTTGATAATCAAGCATTATACGAATTAAAATAATATAAATCAGTTGTTACATTTTGTTTTATTTAAAAAGATATTTTGCAATACGCCAGCTAAATTATGGTACGATTAGCCGGACGAAGGATATTCAAATAATCTCAAAGTAATGGTTAGTCCCAATATTCAAAATTGTAAAAAAAAAACTATTTATAAATATCTGTTAAACAAATCTGGCTAGTTAAAATTAAAACTGTCGGACAGTGCCTATCTTCTTGCTTCCCGATTCAAGAAAATAAATAAACTAAGTAGTTTTCAATCTGCTGTAGTCTATTCTATTGAATGCAAACTTCTGTATTGTTACAATCAGGAACAACTTCCGCTAAGGCGCTTTTGCCATACCATCTATTGAAATCAAGTTAATAAGTTTATTTGATAGGTCTTATATAATACCCTAGGTGCTTTTAGCTGGCTTTTCTAGTTGAAATTCTTTAGTAGTATTCCGTCTTTGTTCTGTAGGGAATTGGAACTACTTTTCCTTTCTCTTCACTATCCAAAACCGTTGAAGTGATACCCCGAGATTTGCTTGAGCCTCAGCCATCAGTGTATTCTCGTTGTGTGCCACTTATCTCTGCTGACACAGTTGCAGTGGTAGATAAGGGGCTGGGACTGGTCCCATAATGGTTTTGTATTCTTAAATTTTTGCCTAAGAGAATAAAAAACCTCAATTTTAAGAATTTTGGTTTTGGTTTTTTTTTGCGCGGAGTACAAATACAATCCCGCCAGTATAAGTTTAAAAGCAGGGAAATAGAGTAAATAGAGAATTGGCACAACGAGTTAAAGTTAAAAAGGGTTAAAAACATAAAAGTCATACGACAAAACAAAGACCTCAAAATTTTTCATAATCATATAATGCATAAATTAAAAATTAATTACATTGCAGATTTATTTGTTTGAGCATTTTTGGAGTTAACTTAAATGTTGTTTTACCGAGTAAAAGTAGCTAAATAGCTTTTGGGGATCAAAGAAGTTCAGTATAGTAAAAGTAATGTAAAATACTTTTAATTGTACCCAAAAAAACACTAGACATATAGAACTAAACATAAATTGTAACTAGATATTTAAATACAATGAGTGGGCTTATCGCTACTGCTTTTTCTTCCGGGCAATCTGGTTATGGAATACCCTTTGAAGTCAAAAGAAGTGGGCAGTAACTGTGTTCAACATATCAGCTGAAAGACGCCCACAGCTGGACAAAGGCCTTCCCCAAGATGTCCACAATTGCCTCCCCAATTTGTGTTACCATCGTATTAAATATTAACTAATACTACTAAAACACACTTTGATTTAATTGTATGTTTTATAATAAGGTAAACTTGGCTTAAAACTTACATAAATTAATCTATTTAGCTGTACTCAGCACCTTACGTAATATACGTATTATGATATATATTTAAAATACCATATTAATTTTATATATAGACAATAATATACATGTAATCACAATGTGATCGTGAATAGTTGTGTACCCTCATCTAAGTTTTATATCCATTGAACGCGACAGATGCGTGTTAAGTTTTAGATTGGAAGAAGCATAAATATTTAGTTCCTACAAACGGTGTGATGATAGAAATTCTCACTAGTTAGTAGGTAGTCAGCTCATCCTATGAGTATGCATTGTTAAAAATAATTTGGACTTGGCGGAGAACTCGACGTTAGCGTTTAATTAGAAGAGTTGATGGAGTTTGTTAACTACCTAAGCTCTAGTTACGGTGCTGAACGCAGAAAAGAAATTAAGGTGCGATGAAGTTAGGTTTGAATTAAGCTTGTTACATTTTCATTTATAATACAAAATTCTGTTGTAACTTAGTTTGTCTGTCAATTTTATTGCACCGTACTAGTACAAGGCGAGACACTTATAATATAAATTAAATTAAATCATATTAATTCAGCGCTTTTATATTCACTTACACTTGTACATGTCAAAATCATAATATAAATGTTTTCATATATATAAGACTATTAGTTATCTAGTTTTTCCTGGTGATGACAAATCAAACATATGTCTTGCTCTGTAAATCTAAGGTTTATTTTCCTTTTCATGATCCGATGGGACAACTAGCGACATTACCGGAAAGAAGTCAGGTACAGGACCGACACGGGAGTATAATGCCGCCAACTCCCAGCCTTTGGGCTGATACTGAGAACTTTTCTGAACAGAAAAATAACATTTTTGGCCCGACCCGGAATTTGAATCCACGACATCATTATTAGTGGTTAAATAGCTAGACCAACGAGGCACAAGCACAACACACACAGTACCTATTATGTAAAAGTCGCACCACAAATGAAGTATGTCGGATATTTCTACCACAGCCGCCGTAGTCTACACAGTATTTCATGCGATTGTTCAGGCCGTGAAATCTAATGAATTTAGTCGCAGTTACTGGCACCTATTCACTGTGAGCCAGTAAATCGTGTTCAATAAGCCCATTCTATTTGACGGGCTGAGTCCAATTCAATTCAGATTCAGATTCCGAGTGCGGAATTGGAGAAATAGCGCCACCATGACTAACTGAACAGAGGCGTCAGTATGCAGTATCCTAAGACAAAAGAGAAAACTCCAAAACGCGTAGGGATTTTTTAAACTTACCGTTATAGCGCAATATAAATATGGACAGTACGGAACCTAAGTCTAGTTGATGAAATAATTACCTACATTCCAGTGAAGCAATAAGATTGTAACTTTTAATGCATTTGATATTGATTTTTCGTTAAATCAAAATATTTTTCCTTTTTTTTATTATTGTAGTTCAGATAATATGTTATTACTTTGTAAAAATTTAATTTTAGCTTATAGATAAGAACAGTCTTCTTATTATTATTATTTTTTTTTTATTTATTTATTGAGCAAAAATAACAAAAGTTTGTTTTTTAGAAGTGGCACAGAAACCTCTAGGGTTTGAGTGTGCCACTTTACAATATGTCGTCGGCACTTAAGAATAACATTAGGTAGTGGATAAAAGAAGTACATATGTTTATATATAACTTAAAAACTAGATAGGTAATGCTAATTAATTAATTTAAGCCAAACTTTCTTTTAATTCAAGCCTATAAAGAAAAAACACTTCTCGAGTCCAATGAGAATAAACGCAAATCACTACGATAATTTATTTATGGATGTCAATAAAGAGATATAAAGTATGTAACCGCGGTAAGAAGCGAGGCGGCCCCTACACAAGTATTACATTACTTACTGGGGATGTCTCAATTTTGTATAAATTGTTATTAATTATTTGATTTTATTATTTTTATTTTTATTCTTTATTTTATTTTTCTTTCAAAAATCAGCAGGAAGTTTAAATACGATAGCTCCAGTTTTGATGAAGCCGAGTTCAAACATCCGCAATACGCTCGCAATACATCGTGGCATTTTGTAAAAGATCACAGGAAAAAACTTGTACATTACAACTCGTCTTGGCACGGCACCGTAGTGGGTGCCGTGCCAAGACGAGTTGTAATGTATGACAGCACCGCGATAACCGCTTAGGACTCTTGTCGATGCCCATGTTTGTGTGAGTGTGCCGTTTCGAGCATTTGTAGGTAGTTTCCATACTGTCTATATTTTGTATACTGTGGTTATAGACAATGGAGCAGTAAAAGACTACTATTTTAGGCTCCACTGGGAAAACAAAATAAACTGTTATTACTAATGTGGACAGTAAAGTTAAATGCTGCTGTTAATTTTGAGTTTTATAGCATTATTCGCAATACAAAGCGTTTATCTAATCTCAAAAATGAGAAATCATAAATTTAATCGTCCGGCGGGTCTCGAACATGCACCATCTTCCAATCCGGGGTAGGCGCTTTGCGTTAAGCTACGAACGATACATGCTGGCAGATCAAATTTAGGATTCCCTTTCTAACACCCTTGCGGAGGATGTAGGTATATCTATCGGCTTTGTTTTCTAGGGACATGGCCGACTGATATGTTCACAGTTGCATGTGAAAGATCATATCATATTGATAATACCTTCCAAATTATTAAATTTGAATTTTATAGCATTATTCGCAATGCAAAGCATTTATCTAATCTAAAAAAATCCCATTTTTGAGATTAAATGCTGATGTATTGTAAGAGTTCCCTAAACCAACATCAGAACGGATGAAGTCCCAGGAACTGTCAAGTATTCTTTTCTCTATCTACCACGATTTAAGGATATACCACCTGTCCTGCTCTAGGGCAGGACAGCTGGTAAATCCTTGAATTGCTAAGAAAGAATCATGTCATTTCAAGCGATTGAGATTTAAACTCCTGTATTAACCAGCTGGGTAGGTTCTACAGATTGATAACAAAGTGATCCCATAAGGATCCATCCATTTTCTTTTATTGTTAGTCTACTTAAAAATCTAGCCAAGCCAATGCCAGAAACTTTGCAATACTAAGCTTTCATTTAGAGGGGTCTTCGGAGAAACAACTTACTAGTAAGTTTAAAGTTTTTCAAATTGGAGAGATTCCAAAACGAGGCGCTGCTACTATTGATACTTTGGACCAACTCTCCAAAAATGGATTATTTTGACGCAGATTGCTCGGAAATACAGTAAAATCGATCTGCAGTCAGCTGGAAGTCACCGTCGATTTAGGACTTGCACAAAACGTCACCAAAATCTGACCCTGCATCTGTACGTAAGTCTCCTATAATAATAATAATAATGTCCTCCCGGCCGAATTTCGGCCACGCCAGCCAATCTCAATGAAGACTAGTCAATTGCGGGGCACTTTTTACTCCACCGACTAGCGATACGACCGAAAAGAGGTCCCGTCTAGAAAAAAGAAAAGAGTCCGAGGAAAGTCTCCCATAGCTGCGTTCCAAACCATAAAGGAAGTGTCTTTTGGCGCGGGTCTAGTCTTATTTGCTAGATGGCTTACGCCCCCGCTCACCCTTAATTTCCGGTGAATCAGTGAAAGCCTCCTCTGCTAACTATAAATAAATAATATCATGGGACGTTATACTATAAACATCAAGTTAAAACAATGATGAAAGTATTAATTTGGCCCCAAAACAACGGTTCAATATAATAATATGTAAATTTGTTTACAATCATTCCCTAGATGGCGTTACCGTCAAAAAAGTTCGCGGTACGGTTTCGTTCGCAATTGTGGATGACCTATCGAGGTTTTAAAATGTAAAATCTAGACCACCTTCACATCAATATACAGATTGTGTTCTTTTTTTTATTACTCTTTCCACTTTGTCCCCTGGCGAGGCTCGAACAACGACTGAAGAGCTCATTATGCTGTTTTGGGGTCAAATTAATACTGATCGGTGTCTTAATATTATCAATGCGAATGTTTGTGAGTATGAATGTTTGAATATTTCACGTGAAATCCACTGAACGGATTTTGATGAAACTTAGTAGTAATATAGCTAATATACCCGAATAACACATAGGCTATAACTTTCAAAGTTTAACGCGTGTGAAACCGCGGGGTACAGCTAGTATTATCATAACACGTACCTAGTAACAACAAGTACGCTTTACATTACGCCTAATAATTTTAGAATCCAGTTGAGCGAAACTCATAATTAAGTTTTCAATTTAGCAGAAATGTGGTTTGACGTCAAACACTGAGGACAAACTGGCTTGCCACGACTCGCCAACTCGCCGTACTAAGACACGCTTGATTTGAAGCATAAGTTAGCGACCTTCCTTAGTAGGCTCGGACTTAATTGCTTATGGGGTATCTGGGAGTGGGTTGGTGTCGTTTTATTAGATGCGAAATTAAAGCGTATATAGTTCATCTATACTTACATTCACAATACGAGTAGTTTGTTACTATTACAATATTTTTATAAATGTGTATGAATAATTCGACAGTTATTTTTATGTTCCTCGGGAATATTACTTTTTTTCGGCTTATAAATGTCGGAGTAATTGATGTACGGACGCCAGCACATCCAGCTTCCACAAACTGTCAAATTTCCCCAATTGAAAGTAAACCTTATTCTGTTGTGATAAAGTTGAAAATCTCTAAAAGAAATTTGACAGATTGAGGTAGCTTGATATGCTGGCATTACATACACTAGAAAATACCGAACAAATGAGAATATAAATCGGTAAAAATATAAAAGTACTCACTGCCTTTTTAGTAAGATTATGTTACATTGAAATTCAAGAATATTAATTTTTTTGAAGTAGTTATTGTTTCGAATCGGGCCCAGTATTGTGTTAACAGCCTTTTGGGGCATGGAGGCTATCTAGATATGCCGTCATCACATGTTGCCAGAGTCATAGTAATAAGGCCTGTTGGCTGTAAGGCCTGTTGGTTTAGTGGTTAATGACTGCTAAGCCTGAGGTCATGGGTTCGATCCCCACCCAGGACAAATCTTTGTGGGATGTGAGTATGCGACTCTTTAAATTCTCAATTATCATCATCATGTGAGCCGAATGACGTCCACTGCTGCACAAAGGCTTACCCAAAAGATCTCCAGAATGTTGTTGTGTTTGGAGGGATATGCCATAATAGCCACGCTTGTCAAAGTCAAAGTCAAAGGTACTTGATTCCGTAAAAAAATTACATTTATGTGGAATCGTCATATTTTTTTACCCTACCGTGCAGTGCATGACGTGGCAGCTACTGAGAAACACTGCCAGACTCAGTAGGAATCCTTTTTTAAAATAAAATATACTCAAGATTAATTACAATCATGTGTGTTGACTCAGAACAACTCAATCCCAAGCACTTTTATCACTTATAATCAGAAATTTTGTAATATGCTACACAATTTGGCTTTAATAATTCTTTTAAACTTATTCGTAGACAATTCTCTTATATCATTGGGAAGTTTGTTATAGAATCTTATACATTGCCCCATAAAAGAGTTACTTATTTTGTGGAGACGGGTAGCATGCAATATGAGATTATTCTTATATCTAGTATCTACATTATGTGTATCGCTCCTTTTACAGAAGGAATCGATATTTTTATGCACATATAGTAAGTTTTCATATAAATACTGAGATGGTACAGTTAGTTGACAGGGTTAGGTATGGTGCGGTCGCTGTATGGTAGTTACAGTACACAGAGAGACGCTGCTACCCGCTCTCTGGTAGGTACTTCCTCAAAACAACTTCTTCGCCACCCACGGGATGAGATGTGGTGGTGATAATCTATGCCGTCAGCCACACAGCTACATAATCGTATTTTTGGAACGAAATTCCTTATCGCGCGTTGTGAAAGGGGGCTAGACGGAAAAAATCTTACGAAAAGTTGTCACGACACTTTTTGCAGCTGTGCGGCGTGCGCATGTTTCTCTGTCTGTCTCTCTGTCTGTCTCTCTTTCTCTCTCTTATAGAAAGCAAACCAGATATTTTCATTTCTATTTCGCATTGAACAGTGTGGTGTCGCGACGATTATTTTTGTTGAGTGTATACAGGTTTTTTGTACATAATAAATAATAAGAAATAACTTCGTTCCATCCGGGTGTCCCTTGACACCTCTCAAGTTTTTTACAATGCTATATATATATGTATATATATAGATATTACACATTTGAACTGATAATTGACTCATTAAGTCATAAATATATACAAAAGTACTAACGACAGTTTTTACATTTCAGCGCAGCTATCATACCTTCATAATCGGTATTTCATAAATTGATCCTAGTAGTTAAGAAATATGTTTCCCATACTATGCCATTATTTCTATTCGAGTAACCTAAAACGGCTTCAAGGAGGGCTTTGAGTCTACATTACATTACATTCCTACAGGTTTTCAGGAGTGATGTAATATATCTAGCAATTTTTTTAGGTGAGGACTGAATCTATAAATCTTTCCTTACTGGAATGGAATAAGAATATGTGTATTACATAGCAGCATTTATCTTTTGCTCCCGTTATACAGCGCATAAAAGGATTGTAGAAGGCACTCGAGATGTGCGATCAGTGAGTTTACGCCATACACTCGGAACCGCCGGGCTCACAGCATCGTAGGACGAGGGGACCACTTAGACTCACCCTCTTGTCATGTTGCCAGTGCCTTTATAAAGTATTTATACTGCTTTTTTATCGATTTTTTATAACGTATTTACAAAAATCGTCAAATACGCGGAATGCTTCATTTTTTATGCTTTTCCACGCACTTTTATGAGTAGGAAATGGCTGCGTAATAGAATATATGTTGAAAGAATTTGTTTAAATTAAAGTTATGATATTAACAAGACTAAAGCTAAGACAGTCGCTTCGCCGCCTCATGTCGCGGGCTCGAGTCCCGCGACAGACAACTATTTGTGTGACCCATAAATTGTTGTTCGTAGTCTGGATGTAATTTGTGTCTGTCTTTTATATGCTGTGAAGTACCCCGTGACACAGGGATTAGATTCCTTAATGCGGGCGTGGTCTTTTAACATTTAACAAATCAAATGAAGTTAATAGCGAATTTTTTCATTACCATAATTACTCGGTAAACACATGGGTGTTCCAGCTTCGTTCGCTTACACGAAGTGACAAAGTCAAGTTTTCCCATAACGATCGAGACAAATTAAATTTTCAATTACCATTTTATCAACATTTTTAAAACAATCCACAAACGTTTGAATAATAAACCAGTTGTTACTTTTAATATCTTAAAAACTTTGCTCTTAGAGTAAGAAATTTGCATAAACAATATATTTAAAAAAATCAAGTGCCTGACATTTTAAGCCCCATTGGTCGACATTCTTGTTATTGTACCCAGTCTATAATCTAGTTGGTATACGGCGCATCTAATAGTAAGCCTTTACCGTAACCTATGTCGCTTGCTACGCACATGGCGTCCCTCACTCATTACCGATTCCTGATGACCAGGTCGGTCGTAAAAGTCGGGAAAGGATTATTTCAGAAAACTATCAATAGTTATTAGGGTTTTAAATACACATAAAAAAAAATTTAAAAGTAGCGCATTAAATTTTGAATGTAGTGTTTACCTATAAGTAACTAGACATTTAGATCTTAAATATTGTGCTATTTTAAAGATTCATGTTAATGTTTTTAAGTTTTTGGTGAACCAAATAAATAAAAAATAAAAATTGATTAATTAAAAGTAAAAAAATATCTTAAAACTTAATTGATATGAAGTTTTATTGAGAAGGAAAACTCTAAGTATCTCTAGTATGAGTATACCAAGTAAAGGTTTTTTATTTATTGTAAAAAACTTAAATCATCATTTGATTATAAAGTATTACAACACTCGAAAAATTAAATTTTTAATGAATTAGTAGGTACTTATTTTTCATACTAGTTTATACCAGAGAACGGGCAGCACCGCCTCTTTGTGGACTATGAACATCATACTGCGAATGCCAATCCGTCTGCCAAGCGTGGTGTTTATGGCAAATTCTTAGAAGCGCTACTCCACCCAAATTTATATTATGACCACCTTCCAAATTTAAATTGAAGAATTTATTTAAAAACGTTTATTCAAGCACGTACACGTACCTTGAATTGTCAGTATTTACTGATATTGATACTAATTGTATTAAAGAATGGCATTTTAAAGTTATTGCGGAAAAAAATATTACAGTTCGATATTCCTGTTGAATAAAGGAATATAAAACTATAATATTTCAAGTAATCCAGTCTTTATTTTATAAAAAATCCCTAATAATTTAAATAAAACAGTTGTAAATAAGTTTGGCAAATAGGTTTACTAAATAAAAGTACTACTGCAAGACTAAATACTTTGTATGGACTATAGTTATATAACTATACAAATATAACTTTAAAAGAGCTATGTGATACCAAGCTCTTTCAGTTCGTTATAAACCAAACAACTCGCCTCGGTTATGATATTTACCACAAACGTGTAATTATCAAGTTTTAGAATAGCAACGATAACACGAGAGCGTAGTGCTGTTCTAGCCAGACAAGATTAAATTCTGGCATATGTACGTCGTCGTATATTTCATTCATTGCAGTAAAGGTACCCTCTCTAAAATAGTCGTGAGAGTAGTAACGATAACATGAGTACACAGAAGTAGTGTATTGTATCCACTAAGCAACAATTCTAGTCTAATGCCGCGAGACAAGTTGGGGCACACCTGCAGGAACTGTGTCCATAGGCGAAGGTCTCACGGCAAGTATTCCATGCTTCTAGTATTTGGGAAAAGACATGATTCTATCATGATACTTCCTTCCTTTGGATACATTTTATGTTCTTTCTCGTGGACTATGCGCAAAAGTATTTATAATAATAATAATAAACTGTTATTGCACCTATCTAATTATCTCTGCACCACCTTAAGGTTGACTGGGAAAAAATGCCTTAGGCATTAAGTCCGCCTTTGTACCTATATGTGCATAAAGTTTAAAATAAATAAAATAAAAATAAATATATAACGACGCGTCTGTGGTACACGGAGGTATGCTTGGAACACTATTTTCCTAATTTATCGTTTATTATTTGGTCAGGTTATGCAGGCAGTTAATTTAAAAATATAGGCGGATTTCACTTCCTTAGCAATTAATTATTTAGCAGAATCAATCAACTATGTTTCCAAAACCAATCAATGTTTCCAAAACTAAATACATAGCCTTTGGAATCAGATCCGACCTGCTGCCACCACCTTCTCTTACTATTAGGGCACATACGTGTGATTATGCTATAGAGAAGTGTTCTTGCCCAATTCTTGAGAAGACTGAAAATATTAAATATCTTGGCATAATCATTGATCAACACCTATCCTTTCAACCACACATACAGACCCTTGTACCCAGATTGCGTAAACTCGTATACATATTTAAAACACTTAGACATTCCGCCGACCGCAGGGTTATTAAGATGGTATACTATGCTTTATGCCATTCCTTAGTAGAATATTGCATCACTTCATGGGGAGGAGCTGCCAAAACTCATATGATTGAAGTTGAGAGGGCCCAGCGAGCAATACTCAAAGTTAGTGCAGGTCTCCCCTTCAGATACCCGACTGCCGATCTTTATAGGGAGTGGGACATTCTCACGGTCCGCCAAACCTTCATTCTACGTACTATTATTAAAAAACATTGGGAATTGCAATTTGACGCAAATCTGCTGCAGCAACGTAGAGCCAAGGTGTGTCCAGACATTTTATGCCGAACATCATTCTCCCAATAATTTTTCCGCTTCCTTGGTAATTATTTATATAATAAATTAAACAAAATACTTAATATATACCCAAAACCAAAATCAAAATGTATCACAACTTTAAAAATATATCTCAAAACGCTTGACTACGAAGTAACTGAAAATCTCTTATCGATCCTCTCTTAATACGCATACGTCAATTGTATGTATCTTGAACCATCCCATCGCATCACACTCGCATTTATCACACATCAAGATGATGATTCATAATCATCCATTCATTTACAATCCCCAGACCACATTCACACTTGTTTCTGCTTAAATTTCACATCATAATTCTATTTTTATTTTATTCTGTTTTCTTATTCTTCATGTTTATTATTATTTGATTTTTTCCTTGAACGCTTCAATGTCTGGTAAAATTAAAACTGTACCTATTTATTTTTACCGAGGGTGGCGCACTGGTGACCTGTAACACAGGTTTTCGTTTGGAAACCTACATCAGGCACCAGTCTCTCACATAGGTGAAATATTTTAAGGTTCTCTAATTGTAAGACCTACTAGACCTAGACCTGTTGTGAGAGAAAAATAAAATGATTTTATTATTATTATTATTAACTATGCTTAATGCGGCACCAAATCACTAATTAAGTTAGATTTTAATTCCAATTACGGCGATCCGTCTATAATATGCGACCACTACAACGTCTCCAGGCAACAGTGACGTCAAGATGGCCGCCCGTTCGACCTTCAACCAGAGTGACACCGATCTTTCACTCTTTTCTATGCAGTTCTCTTGGTTGCAGTCCACGGTTGCTCTGTCATATACTTATAAGTTGGTAAACAAATATACGGCCAGGGGGGCTACCAACTATTCCGCCGGTAATGGTGATCGTCATCGGTGTTCAAATAGATGTAGGTTTAAAATTACTAAATCATTCGTTCAATCGGCTTCAACGTTGAAAATCGATTCTGGACCATTTAAGGCTCTATGCACACCATGTTTTTTAAGTGCGCCGTTGACGCGCGTTTGTAGCGATACAGACGCGCGTTAGCGTCGCGTTTGTAACGATTCAAAGAAACACCAAACAGCTCTGTAGGATAAAAAATATGGTGTGCACAGGCTCTATGACGTCACATGTCATGGAATGCTCATGTAAGCCGATTGAACGAATGATTTAGTCATTTTTCATTTATTAGAATGACGATTACGATGAGCGGCGAATTAGGCGGTAGCCCCCCAGGTAGGAGAATCACCATCATAAAGCGATTACCATAATGTATAATGATTATAACACATGAGACATAACTTAGGCGTTGCTTATCTCTTAACTATTGCCCTCTACCGATGAGCTATAACCGCACAGGGGGCCTAGACAAAATCGAAGCGTTTTCCGCACGAGCGTTTTCCGTTCACGCTAAGGACTTGACGTTAGCGTGCCGAAAATGGTAGACTAGTTACAAATGGAACGCCAAACGCTCATTCCGCAGCGTTACCCGAAACATTCTACAATTAGCCTATGGAATAGTGTATAGTAAATGTCTACAACGTCAATCTAATAATGTTATTACCTCGCGTACCTAGTGTACTCAGTAAGGTGGAAGACAGTTGATCTTTACGTCGATTTCCAATTGTCTACTATCAAACAACGCTTTTTCAACTCAGCCAGGGTCTATTCATATCCGTTGGTGGTCAATCACCTCGCATAAAATTTAGTTTCCATTTCCCCACAAATGGAAACTAAATGTCATTAAGTTTGTCATCCTCCATCAACTGCATAATTCATCTAAATCAATAATTTATATTAAATCCATCGGGAGAACTTTGACATGCCACGGAGCGTTTGTAGCATCTATTTAAATCTTATCTTATCTTAATTGACGGTCCGGTTGGAGTTGTTGGTAGATACTAGTCTATATAAGTATAATAATAATATCTAGGGACAATGTCACACAGATCATCCTAGCCCCAAACTAAGCAAAGCTTGTACTATGGGTACCAAGCGACGATATACATACTTATATAGATAGATAAATACTTAAATACATAGAAAACATCCATGACTCAGAAACAAATATTCGTGCTCATCACACAAATATTTGCACTTACCGGAATTCGAACCCAGGACCACCAGCTTCGTAGGCAGGAAGGAGCACTACCAAATAGGCTACGGTGACCGTCAGTATGTATTTACAAAAGAAAAGTGGTATATGTAGCATATCAGTTATCTAGTTTCCATAGTAAAAGCACTGCTTAGTTTGGGTACAGATGCATGTGAATAATGTCCCAGAATATTATAATTATTTAAGATCGCAATACACCCGATTATATCGGCGTGTATTGCGATCGTGGAGACGTGCCCGTAGTGTTGTATTGTGCTGGGAAAGGTACTGTTGCACGCTATTTACTACTTTGTTACACAAATGAAATGAGAAGATGTTTCTTGGGTACTATTTATTATTATTGCTATTGTAAAGAAAATGGAAAAAGATTTATACTCCATAGTTTTTTGACTACCTGGAAGTTAGTATAATTATAATTTTTTTTGTCTTTTTTTGCTTTTGATTACACGTCTGTAACTCCTGTAGCATTTGCTGAGGTAGACACTTTTCCTTACTTGTACGTATAATGTTGTCCGCTTCCAAATGAGTACCCATGTAAAGTAAACGTAGTTTATTATATTCGCTTTGATGTAAACTAAGTCAAGTTAATAATTATCTGTTCTTGTTGGTAATAAACCCTTTTTGTTTCTTTCTTCTTCAATTTTAATACGGTCCGTAGTGCGGTGTGTGAACACAGCTCCACTATATAGTCAACAGTTTAGCTGTCTTCCCTGTGCCCAATGGAGGTATTATTGTGGAAATTGTTAATTGTCATACAGAAGCCACGTCCTTTGCTCTGACTCGGCATATGAAAAACCAAACAATTATACATATAAAATAATCATGTAACATGTCAAAGAAGAAAACAAAAAACGTAGACACAGTCGAATCGAGAGTAATATGACGTAATATTTAAGTCTGCTAAATATTATAACAAACACAGACGACTAAATATTTATTATTTTGATTGTATTTGTAATGTGCCGTATTACTTAGGTTTAGGCACTTTGGCAAAAACCTTTGAAAAGCACCTCGCGGCAGAAATAAATCTTTGTGATCGTCTAGAAATGGAATAAAAAGCTTGAAAAGAAGGCATTAGTACATCAAAGGATGGCGCATGCAAGAAATCCTATTAAGCATAACCTTTTGAAGTACCTACCTACGTAAGAGTAGGCTATTGAGAAAATATGAGACTACAGAATCGATGACTGATATACACTAAAATAACATTCCACCGTCTCATCATAAGTTGGTATAACTTTAATTATTATAGTTACTAAACAAGGTAACTAGTTTGGGTAACTCGTTTGCACATTCGAGACTTAATTAAAGTTGCGTTGGTGAGAAATCTATTCAGAGGATGTCTTGTATTTCAATGTGTTATAAAATATTAGTTATATAATCTGCTTTTTAACTGTTTTTCTCATAGTAGCTATAACTTAGTGTTGTATTGTATTAGGACGACATTGTCATGTTAATTGTGTACAAAGTCTTTTAATAAAGATTAAAAAATACTGGCCAAGAGCGAGTCGGACTCGCCCATGAAGGGTTCCGTAGCAGCAAGTATTTCAGTTGATTAAATGAAAGGTAAATTGCGGTTTACGATTTATGACGTATTAAAAAAAACTACTGACTAGATCTCGTTCTAACCATTTTTCGGTGGAAGTTTGCATGGTAATGTACAAAGTTACAGGGGGGGGGGGGGGGAGACACTCATTTTATCACTTTGGAAGTGTCTCGCGCGCAAACTATTCAGTTTGGACAAAAATGATATTAGAAATTGTCCGTCAATATATGTTTGTAAAGTACCCCGCGAAACAGGGACTAGATTACCTATTGCGAGCGTTGTCTTTTTAATGAAAAAAAAATCTTCTCAAAGAGTTCTTTATTCGAAATTTTACATTTGCATCTTTATTATTGCCCGTATCTAAACTTCCGGTGTGTCCTGGTATCATAATTATCTACGAATTTAATTATTTGTATGACTCACCACAGAACTACAGACTTGCGGGTAGATGCTAGAGTAGAGCACGGACGAGATGGAAAGTTGGTCACGAAGCTATTAGTAGCACTAGTAGTGGAACCACCCCAATATTCGGAGAAGGCAATTGGGAATAAATGTTATGGAATGAAAAAATAATTATTGCTTGCATTACCCTTAGGAACGGTAACGCGCGCATTTCCTTTAGGATGGATCATGTAATTTGGGTTTTGCAGTTGGATAGTTGTATTTAATGCAATCAGCTCGGTTTACGGCGGATCACAGATTTCCCTTTTCTATCTCAAACCATCCACCACCTGGTTATATCTAGATTTTAGTAGCAATATAAAGATTTCGGCTCTCTGATATTTAGCACTTATAGGATATTTCTATAGTCATGAAGGAACTTGAAATAACTTATCATTATAATAATATCCAGGGACAATTTTCACACACGGCCATCTGATCCCAAACTAAGCTGAGCTTGTACTATGGAACCAGACAATTGATAAACTACTTTTATTTTGTAAACACATATTTATATAGATAATAACAACCAGACTCAGGACAAACAGAAATGTTCATGCTCACAAATATCTGTCTTGCGTGGGAATTGAACCCACTACAACATTTACAAACCACGCCAATTTAACATTCAATTTCTAAACTATACACTTTTAGTAAGTAAAGTTGAGAGCACGAGAATGGACACATACACTACGAAAACTATTAATATATAATGCTTACTCATTAAAGATGCCGTCAAGATCTAAGGCTGAGATCTATAGAGCGTACTTAGACTTTGCTCAGACTTTACTTAGACAGAAGTTAATGCATGTAACGAAATTACAATTGGTGTTTTGACTTTGTCTGTCTTAGCTTATGCTAAGCATAATCTTAACTTCAAAAAGTCTATAAATACCAAATCAAAGTATAAGCTTAGCATACATTAAGCAAAGTTTTACGTAAGTAAAGTTTCAGCAAAGTCTAAGTACGCTCTATAGATCTCATCCTAAGTGTTATTCACTGGTGGTCCAGCATCTGCCGACTGCAGAAGAATATGAAAATTATACATTTTATATGTGCCATATAATAATGTATACCTAGTCGAATTTTGGCCACGGCGACCAGTCTCAGTGGAGACTAGCCATCTGCGCAGGACATATTATAGTGCACAAGTGTGTGCGCAAACACAGGGGCACTTTCTATTCCATCACTCTAATGATCCGATGGGACGACTACCGACATCTTGTCTATTACCCAGTCGGGGAAGAGATCAGGTACAAGACCGATGGCTTTACATACTCTCCGAAGCACGGAGGTATAATACCGCCAACTCCCAGAATTCGGGCTGATACAGAAATTTTTTTCTTTTTACAAAATACCATAAATCGCTACCCTATATTATATCTATAACCTACACGACTAAAGAAATACATAATTAAGAACATACGAATACCTAATTATAAGCGGATTAAAACATTTAATTGACATAACAACGAGCATTACGCCAACCAAATCAGTTCAGCTAGGTACTACTTACATACAAATTAGCCTACTTACGTTCTTCAAAGTGAAATTTCCGAGCTCAAAAGATACATTAGTAATAACGAGCCTACCATAAATTACGTCACACAAATTTCGTCATTTTTAACGGCACTAGCACTTCCCGCCATCCATGGTTTGTCAAATTCCCTTCGACTAGCGTAAAATATTGCAATGTACGGACTTTTACAAACAGAGTGAAATTCAAAAAAACATTAAAAATCTTGAGAGGTGTCAAGGGACACCCGGATGGAACGAAGTTATTTATTATTATTTATTATGTACAAAAAACCTGTATACACGCAACAAAAATAATCGTCGCGACACCACACTGTTCAATGCGAAATAGAAATGAAAATATCTGGCTTGCTTTCTATAAGAGAGAGAGAGAGAGAGAGAGAGAAACTGACAGAGAAACATGCGCACGCCGCACAGCTGCAAAAAGTGTCGTGACAACTTTTCGTAAGAATTTTTCCGTCTATCCCCCTTTCACAACGCGCGATAAGGAACTTCGTTCCAATAATATTAATAGAGTTGGTAATTTTTTAATGCAGTTCAAGTTTATGATTTGCTTTCTTTAGATTTATATCATGGATGGAAAGGGGGCCTTTCCATTGTCACCAGATCACACTTTATTGATTCTTTCCCGCCCCTTATTGTGTGACATAATTTATGGATGGCACCTAAGCTCTCCCCCAGATTAGTAGGCTACATTGTGATTAAGAAACCAGACGTGTATCACGCTATTACAACGATTCGATTTATATAAATGGTGAGACGTGCAAGTGACAGCATGACGAAAATGGCTATAGTTTATATAATGATTTCAACGCATATGGCCTAATCCTCAAGCTAAGAGCGGAAATAAATGCGGCACCCAATTATCCTATGCCTGCCTGGGGCTCTACCGACTAAGTCGCCGAACATCGTTTTCGTGAATGGCGTTCAAATAAATAAAGGTTAATAATGACTTAATCAATCGTTAAATCGGCTTCCATGACCACATGTGACGCCATTTACGGTCCGGAATCGATTGTCAACGTTAAAGCCGATTTAACGATTGAATAAGTAATTTTAACCTTTATTTATTTGTATGTCATTCACGAAAACGATGTTCGGCGACTTAGTCGGTAGAGCCCCTTGTTGACTTTTAGTCATGGCGGTTCGTCTCAATACTCTTTTGTCTGGGGTAATACAGGTGTGTGCACAAATATAAGTATACTCTGTTTTTTGCAATTCTCATAAACCGATACGCCACGCGTGTAGCGACAGCGGTCAAGACAGTCGCCTCGCCACTTCTTACCCCGGGTTCGATTATTTGTGTGACCCATAAGTAGTTGTTCTGAGCTAGGTGTGCTGTGTGTCCGTCAATTATACGTTTAAAACCCGTGACACAGGGATTAATACCGTAGTGCTGTCGTTCTTTTCCAAAAATATTCGGAGTTATAAATAGTAATTTGGCATGTTCTGTCCCAGAATAATAATTATATCTCGGGACAATGTCACACAGATCATCCTAGCCCCAAACTAAGCAAAGCTTGTACTATGGGTACCAGGCGACGATATACATACATATATAGATAGATAAATACTTAAATACATAGAAAACATCCATGACTCAGAAACAAATATTCGTGCTCATCACACAAATATTTGCACTTACCGGGATTCGAACCCAGGACCACCAGCTTCGTAGGCAGGAGCACTACCAACTAGGCTACGGTGACCGTCGATATATAATATTGTACTCAAAGGAAATCTTTATATAAAATAACTTCTACAGAGTTCTACTCCCTCTCTCCCCGGACCTCTGAGTCGATCAGACGTGTGTTAGCTCTAATTTAAAGTAAATTATTTTTAATATTAGTATACATTTTAATAAAATATAACCAAATAAATAAGTGCGAGCTACCAGGAATACAGCGCATGCGAAGAGTACGCACACTGCATTAGGCGAAGAAACGTGCAAAGCAGTCAAGGCTCATTGCTGTTTTACCGACCGCACGCGTAAGCTCCGCTAAGTATCTGGCCTCCTGGTACCCGTGTCTCGACCAACGAGCTTGACGTGCGACGCAGTGCTGCGGGTGAGTCACCTTTACTGCTACGGCGCGCGAATTACACAAGACATTTAAAACACTATTTTAATTTATTTATGTGATATAATTATATAATCATATTTTTGAAATGGCCACTACTCATCGTACTCCTCCAAAGACAGGCAAACTCGTCCAGTTTAATTCGGAACCGAACTTATCCTCTCCTACTAAAAAAGAATCGATAACCGACAGAGAAGTAAGCCGTTGTAAACGGCCACACGATTACGAATATACATTAGAAATTAAAAAACTCCGAAATGACCTGACGTCAATGTTTGAATCGTTTAAACTAAACCAAGATTTAAGATTTAACGCTTTGGAATCTAGGATCTGTCAACTGCAAACACAAAACACCGAGCTAAAAGAAACTGTTGACTTTATTAGCGCAAAATATGATCTACTTCTTAAAAAGGTCGCTGATTTTGAGCAGCAAAGGAAGGACAATTCGGAATACATACGTACACTGGAAAATAAGATTGACCACCTAGAAACCACTTCGAAACTCACAAGTATTGAAATTAGAAATTTACCTAAAAAGCCAGGAGAAAAAAAAGAAGACTTAATAACTATTTTAAAGGACATTGGCAGTACAATTAGTTCTCACCTGGATCAATCCGATATTGTTGATATTTACCGAGCTAATACCAAAACCCCCGAATCAATTGGATCAATAACAGCAATTTTTGCATCTGTTTTGAAAAGGAATGAGTTTCTTCTCAGTACAAAGAGGTATAACAGGGAGAATAAGTCAAATATGTTGAATAGCTCTAATATAAAACTGGACGGCAACTTTCCTATATACATATCCGAAAACCTAACCTCAAAAGCCAAAAAGCTATACTACCAGGCACGTGATTTTGCTAAAACTAATAATTATCTGTATTGCTGGACATCATATGGCAAAGTGTATATGAAAAAGAAAGAAGGAATGGGTTCCATAAGAATAACCAATGAATCTGATCTTCTTAACTTGAAAACTAAAATATGACTAGTTATTAACTTGTGCATTCTTTCCGTTTTTCTATTGTTTAGAGCCATAGATTATTTGCCACTTGATTATATGAATAATGTATTGAAGAATTTATTATTTCACTATATCTACATCGAAATAAGTTGTACTAACATACATTTAAGTTCACAAACTCAATATATACACAAAACAACACACGCTAACATTGCTTCTATAAGGCTTGGGCTGATATATATTCGTAACTGTGAAAAATATCGATCACAAAACAGTTCTTGTATATTTATGAGATTCTGCTTGTCATTCTATTTTGTTTTATGGGCATATTATAATTTGCCTTATTTCAAATTACAAGAAACAATAGTTTCAGCCTGCTTACAATTGTGCTTACACTCCAATTTCCCTTCCATGCTCCATATAATCTGCCGTGTAGAGAATTTTAAGTACTATAAAAGTCGTTCTTTAGTTATACCCAGAGATACATCACGAGATAGAGTCATTTTTTATTCAAAACCTAAGTTAAATTCGACAGTTTAAATGAAATTGGCACTGAGCTAGACTCGATTTTTAGTGCAGACTCTAAAATATGCGGTATTTATGAGATGTCTAATACCATTACAAACTATAAAAAACATTTTTCTTTGATACACCAAAACATCCGTAGCATTAAATGTAATATGCCCAGCTTCCAGACACTACTTGCGAGATTAAACTTTGATTGGGATATTATTATATTAAGCGAGTGCTGGTTAAACTGTACAAGCAGTTTGCCCGGCCTTGAGAATTACTCCTCATTCGCTACAACAGACAACAAAACCCAAAATGAAGGTGTGGTACTTTACTATCAAAATTCATTAAGGATTGACTTTGAAGAATTTCCTTTTAAAGGTGCAAATTGTATTATAGCGAAAATTAATAACAATACGCTCATACTTGCAATTTATCGCCCTCCGAGTCAGAAAAATGTTGACGAATTTTTAAACTCATTGAACGAAGTGCTTCTTAAGTATTCTCACTTTAAAAATATATTGATTATAGGCGATATCAACCTTGACATCACAGAACAGTCAACTGATACGCGATCTGCTGCTTACCTCAATCTTACTGCATCACATGGTCTGTTACCAGCTCACAACTACCCAACTCACGGACGTACATGCTTGGATCATGTTTTGCTGAGAACAAAGCTACCAGCATCTTGCTATGTACTACATTCTTCGATCACGGATCATGATAGCACAACTTTATTTTTGAATTCATCTAAACTCTCAAGAAACCAACCCAAATTTTATAAACGTGTAGATAGCAATACTCTGGATGAGACTATTAGGACTCTTGATCTGTCTCCCATATACACACTAAACGATCCAAACATAGCAACGGATTACCTGCTTACGGAACTAGACCGTGCCATCACGAAGAACACAAAATATGTACGAATTAGCAAACGGTCAACAATTATTAAACCCTGGATAACGCCAGGTCTTTTAAAATGTATGAACAACAGAGACCAACTGCACATTAAAATAAAAAAATATCCAAATAATGACACACTTTTAATAACATACAGGCGGTATCGTAACTTTTGCAATGACCTATTAAAAAGAGTAAAGCAAGAATATGAAAAGGAGGAGATCCGGCATGCTAAAACTAACAACAAAAAATTGTGGGAAGTACTAAAAAAAATAACAAATAGTAATCCTAGTAAACCTAAATCTTATTCTACTGAACTATTAGATACCATGAATCCACTTTTATCCGTTAATGAAGTAAATGTTAAATTGGCCAATACTGGTAAAATACTCGCAGAAAAACTTTTAAGTCAACATTTGCCAATAAGTAATACCTTAGGCTCTACACAATTACATTCAATGCGACTCCTACCTACTGATGAAAATGAAGTAGAAATGCTCATTAATAACTTAAAAAATTCTAATACGACTAGCACTGACCAGGTATCTTCAAAATTTCTGAAGCAATACAAAAGTTATCTTATCACTCCATTGACATACATCTTTAATTTATCTCTTTCAACGGGCATATTTCCAAAATCACTGAAAAAATCACTAATTTTACCTATTTTTAAAAATGGATGCAAAAAAAATATAAATAATTATCGTCCTATCTCAATCTTACCAGTGTTTTCTAAGCTTTTAGAACGCATTTTGAACAATAGGCTTATAAATTATCTGGAACATTGCAACCTTCTTTCTCAAGCTCAATATGGTTTTAGGTCTGGAAAATCGTGTGCGGATGCTGTCCATGAACTTACTGACTATTTGGTTAACCAAATTGACTCTAAAAATAAAACAGTGGTTATATTTATAGATCTAGCCAAGGCATTTGACACGGTTTCCATTCCACTCCTTTTAAATAAATTAAAACGATTGGGAGTTAGAGGTTTACCACATAAGATTCTATCAGACTACCTATCCGATCGCACCCAGCGTGTTAAAATAGCAGACTATACTAGTGATGATACTTCAATTACTTATGGCGTTCCTCAAGGAAGTGTGATAGGACCAACATTGTTTTTAACTTACATCAACGATCTTTGTGATTTGAAATTGCCAAAAGGTAAAATAATATCCTTTGCGGATGACACTGCGCTACTGTTTTCGGGAAAATCTTGGGATGAGGTGTATGGTTATGCGCAATCTGGTTTTAATACTGTTTTAACTTGGCTCAGAAACAATATACTAACGTTAAACACAGAAAAAACTAAAGTGATGACCTTTACAAATTCTCACAATGGCTTCAATCAAATGTCTAACTACATAATTAAGGCTCACTCCTGCCTAAATCTAAACAAAGATGAATGCGCTTGTCCAATTATCCTAAATACACCGACCATAAAATATCTTGGAATTATAATTGATAGTAAACTCTCGTTCCAACCTCATATAAACCTACTAACTTCTAGAACTCGTAAACTTATTTACCTATTTAAAAATCTTAGACATGTAGCGGATACTGATGTGCTAAAAATAGTTTATTACTCCATGTGTCAGTCCATTCTTACTTACTGCATCACAACATGGGGAGGTGCAGCAAAGACGTCCTTGCTCATTCTAGAGAGAGCCCAACGTGCTGTATTGAAAGTGCTGTCATTTCTTCCCTTCCGCTATCCAACTGTTGACCTATATAATCTGTGTAAAGTGCTAACTGTCAGGCAATTATTTATCCTACACACTATTACTAAAAAACATACTCAACTTTCCTATGACCCTTCTGTCACCAAAAATAAACGGAGAACCTACTCAGTTTGCCCACCTACGCGAGTTAATACAACCTTTGCGCAAAGATTCTACACATATCTTGGTAACCATCTATACAATAAAATTAATAAAGAAGTAAGGATTTATCATCTCACTAAAAAAACCTGCACCCTCATACTAAAAAAATGGCTACTAAGCCTAAACTATCATTCCACGGAAACACTCCTATCTCATCCAGTTTAGATTAAGTATAAATTACGTTTACTATCGCCTATTCCGTTCTTACAAGCCTTTTCATTCACACTCACAATCACACACGCAAATACGCACAACACACCTACTCACAGTACACCCAATCACAACACAACACAACACTCACACTCAACACAACTCTTTCCAGACAATACAACTTTACTAATTTGACCGTTCTCTTTCAAAACATTAAGCTAAATTAACTTTTACATATATGTGTCAACGCCGTCAGGGGAGATCCTGGTGATCTGTAGTACAGGCTTGCCTAGTTCAGACACCAGTCTCTCGCAAACAAATGTACCCACATGTTTATATTGCAACACCATGTAATTACCACTGTTTGTGAAGAGAAATAAATAAATTTTGTATTGTATTGTATTGTATTGTACTTATTATAGATATATAATATACTCGTATATCGTATAATATGTCTAACAAGAACGCTCTTATAACATCAACTCTTGTCAATAGTTTCTGTTAGCTGCTTTTCTTAGATTTTACAGAGTTGAAGTCTCAAATTCAATTCTCCTAACTAAAGCTACGTTTTGAAAACGAGCTGAATTATTATTTTACCAAACTTTGGTATACACATAACACCCAAAGGCGGTCACAGCACCACCAGAAGTTTGTAGAGCGTTGATAACTTATTATGAACGAGCCCAAAATGGCTCACACGACACTAACTGTTAAATATTTGTTCTTATGCTGTCATATTTAAAAAATGTTTGCTTTCCACACGAGGGCGATTAACGAAAATACTCAGATAATAGAACTTGGTTGGTTACCTATTGATACTGCACTTCTTGCACTGCACGTAATGAAAAGTGATATGACAGCCACACATACAGGTACATCTGAATTCCATTTAGTTGGTATCTATCTGACTTTGTAAGCTCTTCAGAATGTGGAGAAGAGGATATGAAGATCATGAGATCTTCATTCTTCTATTGAAGCAAGTGGAGTATAAATTCCGCTTGCTTTAATAGAAGCCGGTTGATAGGATTGTTGTGTCTCATACGTTAAATCACTTTGGTTTAAATAACAATACGCAAACCCAAAGGGTGCCGCTGCTATTACTCTGTCCGTCCGCCTATATTCACACATTTTAAATGTTCGCAGAGTGTGTTTCCACAGTCGGTATAAAAACAGATGATAAAAATTAAACTAAATTATATCGCTGTAGAATCTTGTATGACGGTATGTGAGTCTCGCGTGAGATCTTTTTGACGCTGATTTTTGTAATGTGTGTAAATAGTAAACACTAGAATCATATCTACCTTAAACCTATGTAAACGATATATATTTGTATCAAGTTATACAAGTTTATTAACTTACCATTCTAAGTTTGTATGACACATAATTGCTCGTTTGACAGCTCGTGAGACATTGTCAATCTAGACTGCACTGACTGCTCGTGCAGTGTAGTGATTAAACTCGCTACTTCTACAGCGCCTTTTTACGTCGCGTTGGATCTCCGCACAAGACGACTCATATTGTTTTCTTGTAACCTATAGGTACATATATTATGTACCTATATATAGGTCACAAGACAACAATTTGAGTTTTTCGAGTGTGGGTGTGCTTAGTATCCATGAATTGCATAGCTGTAAATTTTCCCGAAACACACAGATTCGTTTGTCATTGTAAAGTAAAACAAATAGTCGTATGAAGTAATACTAAAACAGTTTATAAATAAAATAGTACCATCCACGCGTTCAGTATTGGGGTTACACCACCAGCCGCGCAAAATGCTTGTCTACTCAAATCGAGTGAGATTGAGAATCAAATTATCATCCTCTTATCTGTATGTTTGTTTGCGAATTTAATAGTATAAAAAGGCACTCAATGCTACAATTAGAAGGCTAAAAGGGTGAAAATAAACCGCTCAAAAAGAAGTTTGCAGTATTTCCTATGAGCCTCTATGTTTTTATATGTGTGATGCCATAAGTACCATATACCATAAGTAATAGGTTGCCTGGAAGAGATGGATGCAATAGGCGGCCTTATCGCTTTTAGCGATAAGGCCGCCTATTGCATGAACATTACTGTTATTTATTTTACTGAACTGTATACTATATGACGCAATAAAGTGTACTTATTATTATTATTAAGAATATATTGCCTTCCAACAAATATATTATTCTTACTATTCAAAGTTTTGTACAATTAAATTAATAAATTATAATTACTGCACGTGTGGCGCCGCGGTTAAGTCGCCTCGCTACTTCGTGTCCCGGATTTAATTCCTGCGCAGCTCAACTATTCGTGTAAACCATAAATAGTTGTTTTGAGTCTGGATGTACTTTTGTGTCAGTCAATTAAGTCAGTGTTAGTTAATCCACACTCATAAAACATAGGTTTATTCAAGGCTAGAGTGAACAGGCATCTTATGGGTACGCGCGGTCCATCTTCGACCACATCTTCACTTACCATCAGGTGAGATCGTGGTCAAGCGCAAACCCATTCAGCATAAAAAAAGAAAATACTGTGTCGTGGGGTACTTTAGAAACATATTCTAAAGTACGCCACGACACAGGAATTCATTTCATTAGTGTGGAAGTTATTTAAAAATAAACATACAATGCCTAGTAAATATTTATTCCTCACATCTACTAAATTTATGATAAGTTTATTTTTCCCATGCCTATCCTTTACATGGATGAAATAATAATTCGTCGAGTAAATTAAGTAGGAACTTGTAAGTTAGCGTGGTTGTGCGTGGTAACGATCAGTCTCAGAAAGCCTTTCGTAAAGCAATTTGAAATTACTTGACATCGATTTACCAGTGAAATAAATAACTATGTACGGGTATATTTGTGTTTACTCCCAATATATGAAGTTGTAGCTCTTCACTTATATTCTTTGAACCTTTTTGTTATTTAGATTACGCAAAATTATACTATTGCCACTACTGTGTGGTGACGGCATAGTATATCATCACACCATCTCATCCCATTGGGGACGTAGAAATCGACCAAAGGAGATACCACCTACCAGAGAACGGGCAGCAGCGTTTTTCTGTGCACTATGACCATCAAACAGCGATCGCCAACCCGTCTGCCAAATGTGGCGATTATGGCATATCCCACCATTCTTTGGGAAGGCTTTTATACAGCAGTGGACGTACTTTGGCAGACATAATGATGATGATATTATTGTCGATAGTCTATACAATTATGACTAAATATATCCCAGATTTGTTAAAAATAGGGCGTTGATACTTATGAGATTATTTTAGCAATTATCTCGCTAGATAGGTAACTGTTAAAATTCATATAAAGAGGAAAACTTTACATATAAATATTTGCTTGTCGTGTGACTAATGGTAATTTATAACCCCCGACGCAAACAGGATGTGATAAGTTTGACGTCGATGTCTGTCTGTCTATGTGTGTGTGTCTTTCTGTGGCATCTTAGCTCTCAAACGGATGGACTGATTTCGATGTAGTTTCTAAGCCAATTTCTTTGCGATGGTTTTTATCTGTTTGGTTAATATGGATCTCGCAAAATGATGATTTACCAAAATGATGTAGCTGGAGTATATTTCCGATTAGTATTCACCATAATCTATTATTTTAAGCGTACACGCATTTGTAGTATTTGTGTTTAGTTAAAATAATAACATCAAATGATTGTGCACCAGTGAAATGTTAGCCAACAAACATCTACTGAAAACCTAAGGCCTACCCAAAGGTATTATTTGATTAAATCACAGGAACTGTAACAGAAACAGTACATTCCAATATGTTTGGCACTCAGTTAATCACGTCCGATAGAGACGTATGTACATCGTGTTTGATTGTATGAACAAATGCTGAACAAATAAACAACGTAGTCTGTAGGGAATACAACAATTTAGTTATCCAGATAAATTGATACCTATTCTACCTGTAATTTTGCTACGTTATTACTAATTATGATCACAAAATGGTGATTAAAGTAATCCCTCTGTGCCGGAAATGGTACTACAAAAAACAAAGGAATTGGCGACCGTATTGACACAGTTGGTAGTTAGCTTTATGGTCCAAAAGATGCAGGTTCGATTCTTTTCTTCTTCTCTTTTTTTTTGAGACAGCTCCTCCAAAGGCGATATCAATCCCTGTATCGCATGGTACTTTACAAACATATAACTGACGGACACATGTACATCCAGACTCAGAACAACGATTTATGGGTCACAAAAATTGTTGTCCTGTGCGGGTATCAAACCTGGAACACGAAGTAGCGTGGGGACTGTCATAACCGTTGTGTCATACGGGCTGTCAATACTCGCAAAAGACAAATATTTGTGTTCATAAACATAATATGTCTATTCATCTTGGTCTGAGTGTTATCTGTGTATGATTATGACTGTCCTTTTAGTCATGTATTAGTTAGATTTAGATTTAATATGAATATTTCCCGATTTCTGAGTTATTTCTGAACCAATTTTGGACGGTTAGTTTTTATTTGGTTGTGAATGTTTTCTAGATGGTTCCATACCATTGTTGTTTATATCGGTTGTTATAAAGATCATCAGTTACACACTTCTAAAAAAGCACTATCGTTTGATGTCTTTTTTTAGAACATGGTTTCGAATTTTCTTCAATTACTTGATCAATCATATGTATTCCACTGCGAATGACAACTTACACAGTTCATAAAACATTATCATTTTAAAGGAACTTTTACATAAAGATGTAATGATATTTAATTGAGTTATTTAAAAGTAGAAATGCCACCATAGTCCCTTAATTTCTAAATTAAATTAATTCAAACTAACCCTTCTTCTCCTTATAAACATTGACTCTAAAATCTAACGCCACGTCGAGAACTTTATAAATATTTAATAATCGCAGTCTTAATTAAATTCTACTGTAATGAAAGACTTAACAGGAGTGTTATCCAAACGCAGCGATGCCAGACTAAGCTTCATAATGATCTCGCCAAAGTCTAAGTCAATTTTAATCAAATCAGAAAATTGCTCTAAATGAGGGAATCCAATTATTTTGTAAATGGGTTTCAAAGTGCCTATGCTTGTGAACCTTGTCGAAATAAATTACGTTATAATTAATGGGGTCTACCAAAGATGCTTCCTTTCCTTACGCTTTTTACTCTTCTAAATGTCGAGGACCCTGTCTTTGTATTATTTTTAAACACAATATTGACTATGTTGATTAAATGGCATCGTCTCAAATGTTTACCTTAAACAAAACCGTTTCTAGGCTGTGCTGAATATTTGAACATAAACTGTCTGTTTCTTTATCTTGTTTGTTTTTATTTTTATAGTTCTACATTGTGTCAGGTCTGACATGTTCATAGTTGTCTTGTTTTTTATAAGATCCGGTTAAATTAAATATCCAAGTCCACTTGACTTGGGAGTGGAATTTTATTCAATGATGTAGGCACTTTTTAAATTGTGAGTTTTGTTAGTTGTATAAGGGTGTCTGTTATGTGATCACGCTGTCTCTACATACATTCAAAAGTGCTAGTGCGACAAACGCTCTAAATATGCTTCTTATTACCGCACTTCTAACTTAGTGTTGATCTAGACGGGCTGGTTGGCGTGGTTGGTAAATGCTTGCCTTTCATGCTGCGACTCGTGGGTTCATTTCCCACACAGGGCAAATATTTGTGTGCATGGACATGTCTGTTTGTGAGTCAGGGTAATTAACTATTTAAGAACGTATTAACAAAACAAAAGTACTATATATGTAATATATCAGTTTCGAGTTGCGAGTGAAGAGTGAAGAGAAGTGAAACCGGTTTCCATAGTACAAGCTCTGCTTAGTTTGGGATCAGATGGCCGTCTGAGGGAGCCGAGTATACACGATACCATGCGTCGCCATCCTGATGTGACGGTTAACTTATCTCAACAAAAACACGTCTTAAAAGGTATTAGTTATAAAAACTTGCAACCGTTATTTTGTTTCTCATATCCATCGCCATCTAATAACGATGGTAAATGATTAATTTGAAGGATACACACTCATTAACCTAACTCTATAGGAATACGTGTAAGATTTTATACAGGGTCGCCGAGGAGTGGACATTCAAACGCAAAATTTAGATACTTTGTGATGAGGAGTATCCGAATCATAAACCATAGTCTCCCCATTTTAATTTTATTTTGATACTTTGAAAATTTATGAGTCTTGAGCTTTTGAACTCAAGACTCATAAATTTTGAACTTTCGAATTAATTCTAAGTCAGTTCTGCAATGATTACATAAACCATACTTTTTACGGTTTTAGGTTAATCTATGCTAATTAGTTTTCACAGAACAACTGGATCAGAAATGTTCAACAGAACGAGAGAATAATCGAATCAGTTTTAATTTTTTTTCTTTTGTTAGGTGAAATTTACGAAAATCACTAAAAAATTATATCTCTAAAACTACGCAAAATCGTAGAACATATATGGGGGTGATTCAGATACTCCTCATCATAAAGTATCTTAATTTTGCGTTTGAACGTCAACTCCTCGGCCGCCCTATATGTCTAAGTTTGCACCCTGTATAGATATTTAGCGCAGGTATATGTATGCAGTCTCTAGGTAGAATCGCCTTACCTTATTTACTCCGTCCACGTATACGTAGGAGCAAGTAGAAGGGATCACGTGCTGGGGCAACGTTACCCAGCGGAGCCTGTTGCTTTACATAATTACCTACATTTACTGAAACAGACAGCTGATACTACATTTCCACGTCCAGTTTAATTAAGCTTGAATGAAACTAAGTTGTAGTGTGTTCTAAGAGTATATTACCTTCCGGTTATCTAGCTAGCGTTTAAAACAGTACGGCGCCTCTTATCTGCATATGGCTGAAATAATCATGTCTGATGTATACCACCGAGTCGGAAAATTTAACGTATTAAGCCAAGAAGATGTTCAGCGATTAAACCATTTAAGGTCATTTATCTCTTGACAGACCGCGTACCTAGTTGCTTAACCTCGCCGGTCGTAAACGTCTCTGTAACAGTAACTTACTAGGAGGGTCTCTATATATTTAGTTGATAAAACGGTTTTTTGCCTATCTAAACTAATGTAACTAGTTTAACTAATTTTACAAATTTTACTCCACCTTTAAAATTTTACTGAAAAAATTGTTGTTTCTTGTAGATACTGTGCCTTCCACTCTGCAGTTCATGGGTTTGAATCTCACTCAGGACAAATATTTGTGTTAATGTACATATCCCCTTCCCTCCGGACCTCGACAACGAGCAGACGTGTAACAGTCCCGCTATACTTTTATTAAAATTAAATAAAAACTAGTTTTCATTAATTTAATTCATCAAAAATATTAGGAGTGCATAAATCACAAGAAGGTCGCAGTATCATATCGATCAAACCGCTGTCATCTTTGTCAAGAGCCTGCCCCTGTGTGTGACATCGTTCGCTATCACTGCCTTGCAAGTTATGTGCACCTGGTACTTCTGAGTGGTACGTCCGTCACCATCTTCGTCAAGAACCCGCCTGTGCGTGTGACGTCGTCGCTCTCACTGCCTTGTAAGTTATGTGCTCCTGGTACTTTTGAGTGGTACGTGCGCCGCCATCTTGGTCAAGAGCCCGCCCCTGCGTGTGACGTCGTTGCTGTCACTGCCTTACAAGTTATGTGCGCCTGGTACCCCTGAGTGTTAAAGTGATAAATATATATATATATTAGGTCTTTACCTATGAAATTGCCGTTCTGCAGTACTGGCCATTTCAAATCAAAATAATTTTTGTTTGGCTAAGAATTCGAATTTCAAATTAATTTTATTTTAAAAACATGGATTCTTTTTTCCAAAAGTAGTCATTTCTTTATTGATTAGTGTTACATTTTCATCGCATTTCAATCTTTTTCGTCATCATGGATACGTTAAAAATTCGAGTAATTATGGAATATGAGTACCGTCGTGGCAGCAACGCGGCACAAGCGGCACGCAACATCAACGACGTTTACGGAGCTAACACTACAAACCAACGCACCACCTGTTATTGGTTTGCTCGCTTCCGTTCTGGAAATTTCGACCTGAAAAATGAACCTCGCGGTCGTCCGAAGACTTTGGTCGACAATGACGAATTAAAGGCGGTTGTGGAAGCTGATGATACACAATCTACGGCTGAATTAGCAGCAGCTTTCGACGTTAGCGTCAAAACAATATTGGTCCATTTGCGTCAAATTGGCAAGGTAAAAAAGCTTGACAAATGGGTGCCCCACGAACTCAATGATCGCCAGCGCGAAGTACGCGTCGAGACGTGCCTTGCACTGCTCAACAGACACACAAATGAAGGAATTTTGAACCGCATTGTTACCTGCGATGAAAAATGGATTCTGTTTGATAACCGCAAGCGCTCAGCAAGTTGGTTGGATCCTGGTTCAGCACCTAAACAATGCCCTAAACGAAAACTTACCCCTAGAAAAGTGATGGTCACTGTTTGGTGGTCTAGCGCCGGTGTGATTCATCACAGCTTCTTACCAAACGGGGTGAGCATTACTGCAGATGTGTACTGTGAAGAACTGAGCACAATGATGGAGAAGCTGGCGCATCTCCAACCAGCATTGGTCAATCGCTCGTCTCCGCTGCTCCTGCACGACAACGCGCGACCTCATACTGCACAGCAGACGGTCTCCAAGTTGCAAGAACTGGGGTTGGAAGCTCTCCGTCATCCGCCCTACTCACCAGACCTTGCACCTACAGACTACTACTTTTTCCAGAATTTGGATAACTTCTTGGCGGGAAAAAAATTCAATACCCGAGAGGCAGTACAAAATGCCTTTGAAGAATTTGTTGCCTCCCGTCCAGCTGATTTCTTTAAGAAGGGCATCAATAAACTGCCACTGCGATGGCAAAGATGCATTGATTGCATGGGTGATTACTTCGATTAATACAAATAAAAAAATACATGAAAAAAATTCGTTTAAATTTTTTCATACAAAACGGCAATTTCATAGGTAAAGACCTATTATATATAATATATTCTACTATTGGATCCTATCTTTGTCAATAAATACGCATCATAATCAATTCATGAAGTCCTAGTGAAGAACTGAACATCTACCAAAATTATATAATTATACCAATTGGTCGAACTCACCTCTGACATCAAAAACTATAAATCTCTAACACTCCTCTGTTGCCCTAGTATTTTTGGCTCGTCAACATGCCGTTGAAGCGTACCCCGCCTCCAGTTTCTCCCGCTACTACGCCACAAGGAGTGTTATCGACACCATTACAAAATTCACTCCAGGCAAGCACGTCTGAACCGAACATCAGTACCAAAGTTACATTGGCTGGCACTGATTGTGACTTCCCCAACATCACCCAACGCAGTAAACGCAAATGCTCTGAGGCTAGAACAGTCCAAGAGAATAATCTCTCCAGTTTCATGTCAGAAATTAAATCCATGCTCCTCGAGTTTAAAGAACAACAAAATTCAAAAATAGAGAAAATACTTGAATCTGTACAGGAAATTAAATTACAAAATACGCAAATTCAGTCCACTATAACATCTTTGTCAGAATACTACGACAATTTAAAAGCTAATATAGAACAATTAGAGATTAAACTAGAAACAGAGCGGAAGAATAATTTAATAACCCTTAAATCTCTGGAGGAAAGACTTGAAAAAATGGAGCAGCGTGAACGTTCCAACTGCGTTGAAATACGTAATATACCCTTGACTAAGTCGGAAACCAAAAATTACTTGTTAGATACCGTGATTAAAGTCGGCTCCGTACTTAATATTCCCATACAAAAGCACGACGTTAAGGATATTTACCGCATTGGACCTACTGATAAAAGCAATAGAACAATTATTGTCGACTTTATATCAAACATACAAAAGGAAAGATTTGTTCGAATGTATAGAGATTACAATAAATCTAGCACTAGCAAGCTATCCACAGAGCACTTACATATTAGTGGAATGCCAAAACAAATATTAGGTCTTTACCTATGAAATTGCCGTTCTGCAGTACTGGCCATTTCAAATCAAAATAATTTTTGTTTGGCTAAGAATTCTAATTTCAAATTAATTTTATTTTAAAAACATGGATTCTTTTTTCCAAAAGTAGTCATTTCTTTATTGATTAGTGTTACATTTTCATCGCATTTCAATCTTTTTCGTCATCATGGATACGTTAAAAATTCGAGTAATTATGGAATATGAGTACCGTCGTGGCAGCAACGCGGCACAAGCGGCACGCAACATCAACGACGTTTACGGAGCTAACACTACAAACCAACGCACCACCTGTTATTGGTTTGCTCGCTTCCGTTCTGGAAATTTCGACCTGAAAAATGAACCTCGCGGTCGTCCGAAGACTTTGGTCGACAATGACGAATTAAAGGCGGTTGTGGAAGCTGATGATACACAATCTACGGCTGAATTAGCAGCAGCTTTCGACGTTAGCGTCAAAACAATATTGGTCCATTTGCGTCAAATTGGCAAGGTAAAAAAGCTTGACAAATGGGTGCCCCACGAACTCAATGATCGCCAGCGCGAAGTACGCGTCGAGACGTGCCTTGCACTGCTCAACAGACACACAAATGAAGGAATTTTGAACCGCATTGTTACCTGCGATGAAAAATGGATTCTGTTTGATAACCGCAAGCGCTCAGCAAGTTGGTTGGATCCTGGTTCAGCACCTAAACAATGCCCTAAACGAAAACTTACCCCTAGAAAAGTGATGGTCACTGTTTGGTGGTCTAGCGCCGGTGTGATTCATCACAGCTTCTTACCAAACGGGGTGAGCATTACTGCAGATGTGTACTGTGAAGAACTGAGCACAATGATGGAGAAGCTGGCGCATCTCCAACCAGCATTGGTCAATCGCTCGTCTCCGCTGCTCCTGCACGACAACGCGCGACCTCATACTGCACAGCAGACGGTCTCCAAGTTGCAAGAACTGGGGTTGGAAGCTCTCCGTCATCCGCCCTACTCACCAGACCTTGCGCCTACAGACTACTACTTTTTCCAGAATTTGGATAACTTCTTGGCGGGAAAAAAATTCAATACCCGAGAGGCAGTACAAAATGCCTTTGAAGAATTTGTTGCCTCCCGTCCAGCTGATTTCTTTAAGAAGGGCATCAATAAACTGCCACTGCGATGGCAAAGATGCATTGATTGCATGGGTGATTACTTCGATTAATACAAATAAAAAAATTCATGAAAAAAATTCGTTTAAATTTTTTCATACAAAACGGCAATTTCATAGGTAAAGACCTATTATATATTACGGAAAACCTTTCACAAAAAATGAAGAGGCTGTTGTTCTTAGCTAAGGACTTTGCTACCAGCAATGATTACCGCTACTGCTGGGTAACTAATGGGAAAATATTCCTTCGCAAGAAAGAGAGTGCTCCCCATATTTTGGTTAAAAATGAATCGGATATACCCAAACCAAGCGACTCAAATTGACTAGCCGACTGTATTAATAATTATAATTTAATTATGGCTTCCGGAAAAAACTTCGCTTACAATTTTTGCATGTCTCATATTAATTTGTTGTACTTTTTAATATCTTTTTTGTTACTTTGCTCAAACTTGTTATATTACCTAACACACTCTTCACATACACACTCTACACTCACAAACTTACACTCAGATAAACTTATAATTAAATATTGTAGAAGGAATATTCGCGTAGTCTCACGCTTGTTATATATGGATGGGTAGACAGAAATCATAATCTAATAATTTTTCATTTTTTTGTGACACGGTATAAAAGAAGTACTGTCATATACCTGCATGATTTAGCATACCAGCAAAATATAATAAAGGCGAAAATGTTAACTCTTACCACTGATTATGGATAGCGAATATTCGTTTATTACTGAGGATATTGACCGTCTGTCAGTTTCCCAATCATATATGTTTTCACCGGAAGAATGCAATACCTATCTAAGTAAAAATCCATCGAATGGACTAAAATTTTTCCATTTAAATATAAGAAGCATAGGTAATGCCTATAATTTCAATAATCTAGTTATTCTATTAGATAGAATATCAGTGCGTTTTGATGTCATTATACTGTCGGAATGCTGGTTAAGCAAATGTTCTTTTATTCCGACTATACCTGGCTACATTTCATTCAATTCAGAGTACGGCAATCAAAACGATGGTGTTGTGGTTTATATTAGATCGGGCCTACAATGTACTGTCGATAAACCTGTGATAGTTGATGCTAGTTGTATTACTGTAAAATTTTCTCATGATATTGCGCTAGTAGCTATATACCGTTCCCCATCAAATCGGAATATCCACCAATTTATTGACAGTCTAACTCTGACCCTTCACGCTATGGACGCTTTCAAAACTATCATAATATTGGGAGACTTAAATATAAACATAACACCAAACAATAGAGACACAAATGCGGACTTGTATTTAAACACCATTGCCTCGCACGGATTTCTGCCGGGACATGTTTTTCCAACACGGGGAGAGAGTTGCCTGGACCACGCCATTATTAAACCCAATAAGCCTATTGTCACTGTGGTCTTTGACTCCTTCATTACTGATCATGCTCCGGTCGCAGTTTTTTGCGAGCCCCAACCTAAAGTTTCTAAAAGCTACTGCCAGTACCGACGAGTAGATATTGATGCCTGTGTGAAGGATCTTGAAAGTATGGATTACACGATGGTGTTATCAATCACACGTGATGCGAATAGTGCGGCAAACGAGTTAGTGAACATTATTTCTACAGTAGTAACCAATAACACTAAAACCTGCACTATATCTAGTAAAAAACGCAAACTTAAACCCTGGATTACTCCAGGGCTTCTAAGATGTATCCGTAATCGGGACAAAATGTGTCAAAAAACAAAAAGGCAACCGGATAACGATATTCTCAAAATTACATATACTCGCTATAAGAATTTTTGTAATAAATTGCTAAAAAAAATCAAACGCCAATATGAACGTACTGAATTTAAAAAATACTCTAAAAATCCTAAAGAAACTTGGAACCTCATTAAAACTATATCCAACCTTCATAAAAATAAGTCATCAGCCTGTGAGCTTTTATCTTTAACCGATGATCCATTCCGTTCCGTAGATACAGTTAATGAATACTTTGCTAATGTCGGAAAAAACTCTTGCCTCTAAAATTTCGCCACCAAGTGCTGACAACCCTCCAAATATATCACATAATGCTAACCCACCCTTATCGCCAATGCATTCAATGGCTATTTTTACTACGGACAATGTTGAGATTGAGCAAATCATTCTTGGACTCAGACTCACTTCTGCAATAGGGTGTGATGGCATATCGGCGAAGCTGATTAGAGCGGCTAGACATGTTCTCGTGCCTATTATTTGCTACGTATTTAATCTAGCTCTTACGTCTGGTACCTTCCCTACTGCCTTCAAAAGGGCTCTAGTTCACCCAGTTTATAAGTCTGGGGACAGAGACAGTGTCAGTAACTACAGAATGATTTCTGTATTGACAACTCTATCAAAGATACTTGAAAAAAATTTGAATAAACGACTTTTAAATTACATTAATTCCATAAATGACTTGGCTCATAATCAATTCGGCTTCAGACCAGGGAAAAGTACAGAAGACGCGGTTTTAGAATTTACTAATGCTATTGCAAGAAATTTAAAAAAGAAACACAAAACCTTAGCTATTTTTCTGGATCTCTGTAAAGCCTTTGACACTGTCGCGATCCCCATCCTGCTGAGAAAGTTGAACGACATTGGCATAAGGGGAGTAGCTTACGACATCTTTAAAAGCTACTTGAGTGGACGATCCCAGGTGATTAAACTAGATAAATACACAAGTAAAGAACAATTTCTCAGTTATGGGGTGCCACAGGGTAGTGTTCTTGGGCCTACCCTGTTCCTTATTTACATCAATGACCTCTGTCGTCTATCCTTGGCCAACTCTCAGGTTATAGTTTATGCAGATGATACCGCTATACTTGTTCATGGTAAAGACTGGTCAGAAACCCGTAGATATGCTGAGTCTGCTCTCCAGACGATCATGTATTGGCTATCAGATAATCTCCTTACCCTCAATCTAGATAAAACCAAATTTATAACTTTTGCACCGCGACTAATATCGCAACCAGTTTCGCCTTTTGCCATAACTGCCCATACATGTAGTTTTATATCTAACTCAACATGTAAGTGTCATAGCATTGCACGTACAAACAGTATGAAATATTTGGGGGTAACTATAGACAGCACTATGTCTTGGCACGATCACATTGACCTGCTGATCCCGCGTGTTAAAAAAAATCTAAGATCGTCCGTAGATTTCCCCACACTAAAACTGGTCTACTTTGCCTTGGCACACTCGCTACTAAGTTACTGTATAACCGCCTGGGGCTGTGCTGGGAAATGTTTAATGCTGCGTCTAGAGAGGGCACAGAGAGCAAAAAATGTGTACACGATTGGCTGAGCAATCTTAGTTATGAAGAGCTGGAGAGTCTCGTAGAGTCTTAACACCCATTAATTTCCTTCTAAATTTCCTATTACTGAAATTAACATAAACGCTTTCTATAAACTTTAAACTCTATAAACACACACAATCCCCCAACCAAAACACACACACCTACTACTCACACGCACATACACACACTCAAAGTAATCTGATAGTTCATAAGATTTTCCTTTTACATTTTTATTACTTCTCACTTTTTAATAAATGTTTAACTAATTATTATCCTAACTATGGAACACTGTTGTCTACCTCGGAGGTGGGCGCTAACAGCTACGACACAGTTTTCCTAACTAATGTAGCTGCTAACGTACACACAATATTGTATATTATCTGTTTTTGGTTCCAATAAATATTTGTATTTGTATTTGTATCTGTTTGTCTTGAGTCTAGGAGTAAGTATCTATATAAGTATGTATTTACAAACGAAAAGTAGTGTATGTTGTGAAAAGTAGTGTGTGGTTTCCATAGTACAAGCTCTGCTTAGTTTGGGATTACATAGATAGCCATGTGTAAATAATGTCCCAGGATATTATTATTATTGATTTCTGTGTGGCCCCGATGTTTTAAATTTACTTGTAGGCAAGTTGTAGTGGTTCCTCTATTTTTTTTAAACCAGTATTTACTATTTACCAGTTGTGTCCTGTGGTTTTACCCGCGTTAAACTTTATAAATTATAGCCTATGTGTTAATCCAGGGTTTCAGCTAAATCCATACCAAATTTTATTAAAATCGCTCCAGCCGTTTAGACGTGAAGAAGTAACAAACATACACACTCACAAACTTTCGCCTATATAATATTAGTGTGATTTATGCAATACGTGTTCCGTACTAAGACTACATAGGGTACCGAATCCTAAGGGACTGGCAGATTTTATATAGTTTCATTTGACTTATAAACAAAAAAATATCTTAGTTAAGAGATTTATCTTTTCGTTGAACCAAATACGTAGAGGTATAAAAGATTCAATAAGGTACGGTCCTAACATGCGACTTACGCAATAAGGAATAGTGTCACTAATTATGTAGATGGAAAACAAATCGGAAAATATAGGCCAACGTGACCTACATAATGGAGGAAAATGGGCGTTCGGGAGGTAAATACTCGCAGTTACCTTGATTAGTATTACTGGGTTACTGAACTTACTCAATTATTTCTTCGTATATCTTTATATAAATTGTAAGTGATACTGCTCACAGTAAAATTAGTTTTTCCTGGAAGTTTTTAGCCAAAACTACTTAATGGTTTGTTTAACAAAAAAAATAAAGGTTGATTTTACTAAAAACATACATATAAGCTAAATTTGGCTATATTTATAATAATAATAATAATATCCTGTGATACACGCATGGCCATTTGATACCAAACTAAGCAGATCTTGTACAGACGCCAGAACATCCAGCTACCCCAATCTGTCAAATTTCTTTTATAGATTTTCAACTTTATCAGGAAAGCATAAGGTGCACTTTCAATTGACAACATTTCAAATCTGACACCACCTTAAACAAAAATACCATTTCTTTATTTTTGTATCCTGAGTTCAAATATTTTTTTTAATATTTTTTATTTCTTCATTTCTGAGGAAAAAAAAATAAAAACTAAAAAAGGTGTGATGACGTCACTTATACGGCGGACGAAGTAGTTTCCTTTGCCTAAGCATTCCAATGTTTTAAACGAAAAAATTAATGTCAAACAAGTCATGTCAAATTGTCAATTGTCACTCACGGTTTTAAATTTCGAAGCTTACATGGTGATTTAATGACACATAATAAGGATACATACATACATACATACATAGACTCACGCCTGTTTCCCAGAGGGGTAGGCAGAGACAACGGATTTCCATTTGTCACGATCTTTGCATACTTCTTTTGCCTCGATCACTGTCATTACATTCTTCATACATGCTCGCCGGTTTAGGGTACTTCTGACCTGCCCTTTCTTGAGAACATCTCCAATTTGGTCAGAGAATGTTCGACGTGGTCTTCCCCTTCCGGTTGTCCCATTCACACAGGCCAGGTATACTTCTTTTGTCAATCTTCTTTCATTCATCCTTTCTAAATGGCCAAACCATCTCAGCATGCCTTTTTCAATCTTTGTGACTACATCCTCTTTCACACCACAACGCTCTCTTACATCAGTATTTCGAATTCTGTCTCTCAAAGTCACACCACACATACTTCTCAGAGCTCTCATTTCCACTGCATTTATTTTACTTTCATTCTTTTTCTGCCATACCCAACTTTCACTTCCATACATTAAAGTTGGCACTAACACTCCATCGTGCACGGCTAGTCGAGCCTTCTTTGATACTTGCCGGCTACTCATAAAGGCGTGTAGTGCCCCATTCACTCTGTTCCCCGCATTTACTCTTCTAACAATATCTTTTTCATATTTCCCATCTCTCGTAAACAAAGTTCCCAAATATACAAACTCATTCACCTGTTCGACTTTCTCTCCTCCAATCACAATATCACACGTTGTCGTGTATTCATCCCTCTCAAATACCATTACTTTCGTCTTACCTACATTCATTTTCATCCCTTTCCTTTCAAAAGATTCATACATCATTGTTACCATCACCTGCAACTCGTCCGCCGATGATGCAAGTAAAACTTGATCATCAGCGTAAAGCAGACATTTGATGAGTAACTCATTCATCCTTACACCGCATTCACTTTCTTTCAAATCTTTTAAACAGCTATCCATGAATAGGTTAAACAACCACGGTGACGCTACACATCCCTGTCTAACACCCTTTTGGATGCTAAACCACTCGGTGTATGACCCGTTAATCCTCACGCAAGCTCTGGAATCCCTATAAAGAGATTTCAGTGCTTGAACAAGGTTGTCATTCAACCCATACATGGACAGTACCGACCATAGTTCATTCCTCAACACTCTATCGTAGGCCTTTTCTAAGTCTACGAAGGCACAGTAGACCTTTTGGTTTTTGCCCAAAAACTTCTCTATTATGCTTCGCAGAGAAAAGACCTGATCCGTGCATCCCATTCCTTTCCGAAAACCCGCCTGTGCATCTCATATTTTCGCATCGGTTTCTTTCACAACTCTTTCAACCAATACTTTTGCATACAACTTACCAACGACGCTGAGCAGACTAATGCCCCTATAGTTTTTACAGTCTTGCCGTGAGCCTTTCCCTTTGTAAAGAGGTACAATGACAGCCTTGCACCAATCACTTGGCACTTGGCCGGTGGTATAGCATAGATTGCAAAGGCTGCACAGCTGACTCGCTATGACGCCATGTCCAGCCTTCAGCATCTCGGAAGTTATCCTGTCACACCCTGGTGACTTACCTGATTTCATACCCTTAATAGATTTCACAATCTCATCCATACCAATTTCATCTTTACATTTGTTCTCGTCTATACTTAGTGAACTACGTTCACTCTCTGTTACACCTCTTTCATACAAACTTTCAAAATACTCCTTCCAACGTTTTAACGCGCATTCTTCCCCTTTCACTATATTTCCATCTTGGTCTCGTATGGATTTCAGTTCTGAGGTTTGAGTTATGCCTCTTACTGATCTAACGGATTTCCAGAAAAACTTAATGTTCGTCTGAAAATCCTTAGATAACCTTCTATCAAAATTATCCTTTTGTTCATTTTTCTTTTCGTTCACCACATCCTTTACAATTCCTTTCATTTTCCTATAATCATTCCAGGCCCTTTCTATATCCTCATTCGTCGCCTTATGCATTCGTTCGTTTGTTCTGGTGGCTAGCCAGTCTAACCACGCTTTCTTCTTTTCACATACAACTTTTTGTACACTTTTATCCCACCAAATATTCTTCATCTTTCTTCCTCTTCTTCTCTTTATTACACCACATACTTCACCAGCTACACTCACCACACCTTCTTTGACTACCTTCCATAGCTCTTCTACTTCTCTTATGTCTTCAGATCCCTCAAACTTCTCAACCAACTTACTTTTATACTCATCTGCCACTTCTTCCTCTTGCAGTTCCTCTACTTTTATTCTCTCTAGTACACTCTTAGTCTCAGGGATTCGGTGGCGCCATCCTTTGAACAAACCACTTATTCGGCTCATCACCAGAAAGTGGTCTGTATGGATTGCGGTCCCACGATAGACTCTTGTGTCTAGAACATTCTTTCTCAGTCTTTCATCTACAATCACGAAGTCAATCATACTCTTTCTCACATTTTTCCTCTCTCGTGTAAACGTATGGATTCTTTTATGTTCAAACATAGTATTTGTAACACAAAGACCCCATTCCAAACATATCTCAAGCAGACTGTACCCATTCTCATTCTCACTCTCGTCACCGAATTGACCTAGTACTCTTTCAAAACCATCACGTTTTACCCCAACCCATCCATTAAAATCACCTAACATTATTACTCTTTCATTATACCGACTTAACCGCAACACATCTCTCAGGTTCTCCCAGAATGCCTTTCTTTCCTCTTGTTCTCGCTGTATTACAACTGCACCCATATCTACAGGAGCGTACACTCCTACTAGGAAGATACGGGTCATACCAACTTTCATTCTCAACCACATTACTCTTGCATTCACGCATTCGAACTCAGTCACACACTCAGACATACTTGTGGAAAGAATGAGACCCACACCTTGGCAAGCTCGGGTGGTGTTCGGTACTCCAGACCAATATGCCGTGTATAGTCCGTGGTTTGTAGTATCACACCCTTTCCGCTTCGTCTCATTCACACACAACACATCGATCCGCTTTTCACTCATCAGCTGACATACTTCGTCCATCTTACCTTCTATTCCTCCTCCAACATTCAACGTAGCAAAACGGCTCTCCGTTGACCACTTTTCGCCTCTCTGGGAAACGAGACGTGACGGGTGGCGGACCACGTCGCCGCCATTTAAAGGATTAAAATTTCTTATCTCCATTGCGTTCCCACGAGTATTAGGGACTAAACGGTCCACCCTCGCAGAGCCCTATACGGGGGTAAGGCGGATCCATGCTGTGTCCTATGACCGCCAACATAGACACCCTCCGTTATCGACCAGAATACCCTCTGGCCATGGATCCCTCAGCACGGGTCGGATGACACTTTGGATCGGGGTTTTGTTTCAGGTATGCTCCCTCGGACTAAATAGCTCACTCGTGCTCGTCCCCTGCGTCTCGATGAGCGTACAGTAAGCCAGCTAACTCGGCCTGTGAGCGCCGCCGTTGGTATGCATAATTATGCCTACTCTTCCGCCGCCGCTCTAAGTTACTATCCTGTACTGATAGTAACTATGCTATCGTAGGCCTCTGATGAATCCTAAGATTCTAGAGCCCCCGATAGAGGCAGTTTAAGGTCATACCCGGGACTAATAAGGATAAACGAATTTAATTTTATTTGAAATTGAAAGCATTAATCAAACGTAAACAAGTTTAGTCGCCAACGAGTTTGACAAGACAGTGATATTTTTTTGACGGGTTACATTAAAGCAAAGATCGATGGCTATTCCACCGTATGTATGACGTCATTTGCCGCTTACGTCTTTTTAGAATACATCGAATTTCAAAGTTGAAATTATGAATAAAAAGTTCATAATTTCGCAAAAATGAAAAATATGGGTGCCCTAGATTTGGATTTACTTTTAAATAACGCAATAATACATGCCAGTTAAAAATATGAAATGTTGTCAATTGGGGAAATTTTGACAAATTGGGGTAGCTTGATGTGCTGGCGTCTGTACTATAGAAACCAGATAACTGATATACAACTTTATTTAGTAAATACATACTTATATAGATAATTACACTGAAGACTTAGGATAAACAAACATGTCCATGAACACAAATATCTGTCCTGGTGGGACCGAAACCACGATCTGCGGCGTGAAAGGCAAGTACCTATCTACCAAGCACGCCAACCGGCCGGTATATTTTAGAAAGCCGGTAAAAACTTATTCATCCCAAAACACAAAAATTTTACCTCAAAATAAAATCTCTAAGTCACCTTAAATCAAAAGATTCCCAATAATATAACAATATTCCTCTATATGGATTTTATTTTACAGATATCTGTGTTGGATTTGATTTTTCATACAGTTTCATCAAGCATTGGATGAAACAAACGTCCAAACGGTATTTTGACTCTGCCACTCACCATCCAAGTAACTTGGTGGTACAGGCGGTCAATTACACTCCCCTCCGATACTCTATCAAGCACCGTCGTCCGAAGCACGTCTTAGACGATCCGGACGACGAGACCACCGTTTACCTTGACCACATCAAATCGATCAGAGACTCTCGGAACACTGCACAACCGACATTTCGTACTCGCCGGTCGAGAGTACGCCCGCGAACGCGTCGCGACCACCAGCGTCCTCCATGACCCTTAGTTTGCATTCGATCCGATGAAATGCCCGATCCGGACCTAAACCGGAAGCGAGGCCCGCGTCGCGCATCAACGTAGAGCGACAGTTGCACAAAAATCCCTAAAAATCGCCATCTCTCGCCCTCTCCCCGCCAGAGCCGAGGTTCGAACCCCACAGGGGGTGCCCTCCGGCGCGGGTACTTAGTTTGTAGGTTTATATTTGCTAGGCGGTTAGAGCCCACGCTCACCCCTACAGTCCGGTGAAGCAGTAAAAGCCGAGAGGCCAACTGCACGCGTCAAGTTAAAAAAAAAGCCTATGTCCAGCTGTGGATGATATCAGGCTGAGGATGTGATGTGATTTTGGAATTTTGACTCCACAAGGTGATCGAAGTACAATTTTTCAAAGTTAAACACAAATCGGATCGACATGGTCCATTATAAGTGTTCAGATTCATGTGCGGAGTAAATTTCTTAGGTATCCAATTACATATATTGAAATTTTATTTTGTGCAATAATACAATACTTACTTCTGGTATAAACTAACTTTTAATATGGATACAGCCTTACCAAACCTTTATCTTTCCTCTTTCCTTCACTCAGGCTAATAATGTTCTCCTGAAAGAAATTTGGATATAGTGACTATCTGTACGGAGACTATCCATCTTCGGAAAAAAAAAAAACGGCCAAGTGCGAGTCGGACTCGCGCACGAAGGGTTCCGTAACATTATCTATAAAAACGAGCAAAAAATTCACGTTTGTTGTATGGGAGCCCCCTTCAATATTAATTTTATTTTGTTTTTTAGCATTTATTGTTATAGCGGCAACAGAAATACATCATCTGTGAAAATTTGAACTGTCTAACTATCACAGTTCATGAGATACAGCCTGGTGTCAGACGGACATACACACAGACAGCGAAATCTTAGTAATAGGGTCCCGTTTTACCCTTTGGGTACGGAACCCTAAAAAACAAAGATAAACTGTATACTTTCTATTTTCTCACTCGCATAATAGATGAGGAAGAGTTACCCGACACGAAAGCAGTTATGTCAGTCGCAAGTTCTTGACCTTTACGAGCTCTTCGAGCCACAAGACTGAATTACTTTCGCCGGACTGCTACTGAGAATTATATTGCATGTAAAAACATAATGACACTTATGGCTGGACTGAGAACTTCTAACTCGTAGTTATGATGACGGCAGAGTAGTTGCAGAATCAATAAGGCGCAAATAATATAAATTAAGATTTTTTATATTTGATCTCGAGTGGAGACCACGAACTGGAAGACGCAGCGTGGGCAGGCCCCCTACAAGATGGACCGATGATCTTGTGCGGGTCGCTGGAAACTGCTGGATGCGGATTGCGTAAGACCGGCAATTGTGGAGATCTTTGGGGGAGGCCTTTGTCCAGCAGTGGACGTCTTTCGGCTGATATGATGATGATTTTTTTGCATTCCACTCGTCCTTGTTTCTTTCTGGTTATATTCGTTGCGGGATTCCAAGACAGTTGAAGCGAATCCCCGGGACATACCTGACCCTCACCGATCAGTGTCGTTTTAATGTGAGCCACTGTTAATCCTGGCTTACAGGAGTTGCAGTAGTGGGTAAGAGGGAGGATATAATCCAAGAAAAAAATAATAACTTAAGCATCTAACAAAAGCATGTTTTGCAAAAATCCGGGTTGATGAATATCTGTTAGTTAAATATTCGTCTATATAGGTAGGTTAATTCAGAACAGGGGGGCTACCGGCTAAGTCGCCGAGCATCGAAATAGTGATGGGCGTTCAAATAAATTAAGGTTAAAAATGACTTAACCAATCGTTAAATCTGTTTCCATGAGCACATGTGACGTCATAAATGGTCCGGAATCGATTTTTAACGCCAAAGCGGATTTAACGATTGATTAAGTCATTTTTAACTTTAATTTATTTGAACGCCGATCACTATCCCGGTGTTCGGTTACTTAGCTGGTAGCCACATAGGATAGTCTACATCATGCATAACAGTTTCTAATTTACACTTATCTTCGGATCATTAGTATCAAGATAAAGTATCTCTCTTTGTACAAAGGTTCGTTATTCCTCTACATGATAAAGGTAGGTAGTGTTCGATTTTAGTTCTATCCCGCCTTTGACGTTTTTCTCGCGCGCGAACGAATTTACTCGTAGTTGTCAAGTGAGCACAATCAACTCTCTTTCGAACTCTGCATACTTCATGCGTGTATAACGGGCATTCTCAGAGTTATTTTCCTGCTTTGAGCCATAACGAAGTATTTTTGGATGAAAATAAAACTAAAAATGTAAAAACTGGATGTCTACACTAGATTTATTCACTAAAATAATAATAATAATAATTGTATTTGGGTTAAAATACCCTTGTATGCTATCTTGTAAATAATATTGGTAATAAACATGTGAGATAATAATACTATCTGGGGACATTATTCACACACGGCCATCTGATCCCAAACTAAGCATGGAAACGAGATAACTGATATACATACCTATACTAATTTTCTTTTGTAAATACATACTCATATAAACCATGCCAAATCGGTGTAAAAAATACACATTTAATTATTGGCTAATGTAATTGTGTTTAATATGCATCTTTGTATAATATGTATACAACATTAATATAACTTTATGTTTATTTGAACGAGTGCAAGAGTTTTTAGCGTTACTCATTAAAATTATTTATGGAAATCTTTATTGTGTGACCCAGTCTGTCCGTCTGTTATTGTTCAAAATTTCGTTTTATTAGACACTAATTTAATTAAAATCCAATCAATATTTTGAATACCTATTGCTTCTCCAACCGTTTGGCAAAATTGAAAAACTTGAAATATATTGCAACATTTTAGTTGTAAACTTACCATTTTTGCAATGAAAGCTTACGATTATATGACCGCAGTTGTAGAAAATCATAAATTTAATTGATTAATATTTACAGCTGACTGCCTGCCGCGGATTGATAAACGGTGCTGCTGAGATTGCTGCGGGTAGATTAAATTTATAGTTTCCCAGTTTTGAGTCTAGATTGTTTTTTTTTCTTTTGCATTACTACGTATCAAAGTGCAAATGCTAATATTATACAGTAGAGGTTGTACAGGTTTAAGTGGGATATCATATGGAAGGATATTAAAAAGCCATTTGGAAACGATTTTTTTGGGACATCCCTTTCTCATTTGTTTCATTTTTAATACTTCACTCATATTTGAAGTTAGTGATGCAATTTGAAATTATTATGGTCATATCTACAATATCAATTTACATAAATTCCCCGGGAAAATGATGACGGAACTCTATTACTTAAGCCTGCGTCTTTACTGTCCGTCAATCCATTCGTTTCTGTCTGTGAGCGGCCTATCTCATGAACCGAAATAGATAGATAGAGAGAAAAATATTCACTCATATTAAAAGGAATCATATTTTTGTACAAAGTGACTTTTCGAATGGTTTTAACTCGACATTAACAACTGCTGTAAAATTTTTGTACCATGGTACGGAACCCTTTGAGTGTATATCGAACTGGTACTTAGCCGGTTATTTTCTTTATAATTTTACTTAACCTCAATAACTGTCCCGTCGCTAAGGAAAAGACTTTCGCAGCTTCCGCTCCGGCAACTGTTTTTAAACTTCTTGTTGGTTGTTTTAAATCCATTAGCGTTTCGTATTCTGGTTTTTGGTTAACATAATAATGGTATGAAATTTCATTATTTCATATCATTTTGTTAATTGGACTCGTCGCTAATGATGTTTCATACAAAGTGTAACAACATTACTGTCAAATATTTTAATTAATAGTTTATAAGGTCATACTGGTCATTAAATAAAAAACCTTGCCGTTTGAAAACCCCCGAATCCAACTAAAATTACATCATTTTGGAAAAGAGCTGATACTCTTAGACTGCTGGACCAATATTAACCAAACATAACTTACAGAGAACCACCGCAAATCACTGGCTTTCAAATAAAAAAACTGCGTCGTAATCGGTTCGAACGTTTGAAAGTGTTTTTGAATTGCTTTTTTTATTTGCTGATGACATATCATTATTTACATTTAGCAAATCTGATATTGAAATCTATGAATTTTTTAATTAGAATCTATAATTAAATGGTTAGATGACAATGGTTTACATGTAAATTTGACAAAGACTAATTATATGCAATTTGACACATATGGACGAAACACTATGACTTTAAATATTAATTATAGAGGTATAAAATTAAAAGAAGTCAATGAAACCAAATTTCTTGGAATGATCCTTGACAAGCACTGTAACTGGAAAGAACATATTGACAAAGTTTGTAATAGAATGAATAAAGGAGACGGGGATTTCTGGGCCTGACTGTAATAAGTTGAGATATGGTTTAAAAAAGCGTTATATTTTTCTATTTCACACTGTAAAAAAATTACCCAATTTACATTCTGGAAAACGAGAACTCTCAAAATAAGTTTAAGTCACGAATTAAATTGGTTGTTGATTACTATAATCGATTAACAGTAATGAGTTCAAACAGTGTAATATAAAAACTCTTGCGCCAGACCACAGATAACCGATTTAACCATAATAATTATTAAATACATTAACATAATGTCAACAGTCAACAAAAACATTTCAATAAAATAAATAGAAATCATACTTAATATCGGTTATCGTTCAAATCGATTTATTAGTTATTGGCAACTATATTTTTAATCCATGCTGACAGTGACTGGTGACAGATTTTGAATCCTTATCTATGATCAGTCACTCGTTTCTCGTATCGTTTAGCGCGTGTGTGATTTGAGTATTTTTTATTGTTTTGTTTATATATCCCTCTAAATCTGCATTCTCTCTACGGACTTCTGATATTGATAACGTGTACGACTTTTGCTAACATGCTGGAAACGAATAATAGCAATCGCCCTTAAAAATCAGCTGTTTAGTATAGGTTGGTACATAACCTTTCTATTAAATACTAAATCTTTTATAACTCTGCCCACAGATTGAAAAAATCCATGGAATGTTTAGTGATTGGCTGATAATTTATAGACCCATTCATTGACACCACTTTTATCTTTTTACATTCGGGCCCAATATTGTATGAAAACGTATCCGTCTCCTTTGTGTATGTATTGTATGAGCTCATAAAACTATCTGCAATGAAAACTGTCTTAGCAGCTTATTACGGGCATGTAGTCATGGTCTGATTCTGTGGGGCAACTCAACAAACATTCAAAAAGCTTTTGTTGCACAAAAAAAATGTATTCGAGCGCTTTCTGTCTATGTCCGTTGCAATCGTGTAAACCTATCTTTCAGAAGTATACAATTATGACATTACCGTCTATGTATATATTTGAATGTAGTAAATTGGTTAAAGAAAATCCTGAACTGTCAGAAGAGCCCAGGAATTATTCGTAGTAATATATAATTAGTTTATAATTATTTCTAGGTACATATAGATATTTAGGTACACGGATTGTAGGAAATAATTTACAATAAGATTTATTTTATAACAGTAACGATATTTAACTAACTTAAATTAAGTTATTGTCAAGGATCATGTGTAGGTTTAATTATCAAAATTTTAGCTATATTTTTACTACATATTGTCTGTTTGTCACAATTAAAATGACTATTATTATAATTTAAAATTTATGAATATATAAGACTTATTTTTGGTTTCAAATTATGATTTCAAGCGAAAGGATCACTTACATTTGTTTTAAAAGATCTTAAAAACGTATACTAAATCAAGGTTGGACTGAAAGCCTAAACAAGGTAAACCAACGGAACAAAAATAAGATGTTGTTTTAAATTAATGAAAGTAGCTAAGATTCATACAACAACAAACATACCTAGTTAAGAAACTATCTGGTTAAGGTAGGGACCGTATTTATAAACTTGTATCGACTAACTTTATACTTGAGGAGCTGATGAGCAATGAGATTGAACAGTTGATTCCTCAAGTATAAAGTTATGCACGGTTTTAGGTTGAGATTGAAATATTAATGTGAAACTATATATTTATCTAGCTTTCATAAGAAAATGGAGACATTCATGTAGGTAAATACATGTGACTCCCACTAGGCCATAGCCAGACAGACATATAGACACATCGACATACAGAAATTCTAACATATACCTAGTGCATCATTCGTTATAATATATTTTCAAAATCCGTTCATGTACTACAGAGTAATCCTGTGGCATGCATATAAAAATCATATCGTCGAATTAATAACTGCCTTCTTTACAAGGCTGTTAAAATTATAGTTGATATCCTTATCTGTCTTCAGTAACAATATAAACAAAAGTCAATTCGTGAACGCAATCATTCAATTCAAACTGGCGCTGAATAATCGTTCGGTTAATAGGTCACCGGCTTACCAACTCCATTCAAGTAATTGCTCCAAAAAGTAAAGCACGAATAAGAACAATAATAATAAGTAATTAAAAATAAAAACAATGAAAATGATTTGCTCGACGTAAATGAAGTTCCTTTGTACGAAGGAACTCGAATGTTTGTTTGGAGCAAACAATGCGTCCGCAATTTGCGACCAACGACGCTGGCTTTGTTGATGTGAAGTAAAACCTTAACAAAATAGAGCTCAGCGGAAACAAATTTAATTATTTCACCCTGAATACACAAAACTGTAACCGATTCACTTCTATGCTTCGTACTGGATTTTTTCTAACACCTCCTAAAAACAAAACAGTTGGTTGGTTGGTTTAAGTGAGTTTGTTGATACACATTAACATAAACAGACAGACCTACTGTGTGGCTATGTTTATGTTTTTCATATACGGATATAGGCATCAGACTTTTGCACCCTTTAATAATATAATAAGTCATTTATTCTCTCTCACAAAGTACACACAGGTTTACAATTATAATAGCATCATAGCATATGACGAAACTTTGTGAGAGACTGGTGCTTGATGTAGGTTTGATACCTGTATTACAAGTCACCAGTGCCCTCCCGCAGCTATTACATAACTATGTAACTTAAATAATAGTAACAATTACAAGAGAGTGACAGTAGAATCTATCAATCTAAAGGGAAGTGTTATTATGTAGTGTATGAGTATGGATGTAGATGTAGGAGTGAGAGTGTATATGAATTATGTAGTGTATGAGTATAGATGTATGTGTATCTGTGTGTGTATGTGAAAATGTGTTTAACATATAAATGATTAAAAATTATCGGCTAGTACAATGTTAAGATTGGTGCCAAACGAATTGAGTGGGTTATTGGAGAGGAGTTAATAATTTTTCGGTAGTATCATAATCAAGAGTTTTAAGAAAAGATGTCAGTGTTGATTTACAGCAATTTTTGTTGAGTGAATAAATATTTAGCAATGTGTTGAGCTTGTTGTAAAGAAAATATCCCAAAAAGCAAAAGAAGTTATGAGATAGGGATGTGTTGAGCTTCTGAGAAGGACACACACTACCCTTACGGCGCTTGTCCCTCAGAAGATTAGGGTCGTATTTTAAAAGGGAATGTTTTTTTAGCACAGTACGCATAATAAAGTTTTGCCTAACTGTAAGCACGTCCCATTTTTTGTAAAGTTCAACCGTAGGATAGCGGAAGGGCAATCCAGCAGCTACCTTAAGAACAGCACGCTGGGCTCTCTCAACCTCAATTAAAGTAGTTTTATTTGAGCCACCCCATGCTAGAATGCAGTAGTCGATAAGTGAATGGCAAAGAGCAAAGTAAACCATCTTGATAGTATTTTTATCAGCTGAGCCTCTGAGGTTTTTAAATATGTAGATCAGCTTACGAAGACGAGTCACAAGAGTTCTTATATGCGGCTTGAAAGATAGGGATTGATCTATTATTATGCCAAGATATTTTATGGAGACCGTTTTCTCAATAACTGGGCACGAGCACGAAGAAGCATCATCACGACATTGGTGAGCTGTGATGCAGCAAGCTGAAGGGGGAAGAAGATTAGCCTTATGAGTGAATGCAAGATATTTTGTTTTTTCAATATTTAGCGTTAATACATTATGCTGTAGCCATAGATTCACTTGTGAGAAACCCATTTGAGCAGTTTTAAAAACTTCTTCCCAACTATCACCGCTAAAAAACAGGGCAGTGTCATCAGCAAAAGTGACAATTTTGCCCTGACTGAGTACTATCTGGCATAAGTCATTAATGTAGGTTAAAAACAACGTTGGTCCAAGAATGCTGCCTTGAGGCACACCGAAAATTATTGGAAGTTCGTCACTACATTTACTGCCTATCTTTACTCGTTGTCTTCTGCCAGTAAGATAATTTTTAATGAGCAAGAGGGGAGTACCCCTAATTCCCAGAGCTTCAAGTTTTTTTACCAGGAGAGGGATAGAGACTGTGTCAAATGTTTTTGCTAAGTCCAAGAAAATGGCCAAAGATTTCTTTTTCCTATCCAAGTTGGTTATCACAGAGGTCAAAACCTCATGCACCGCATCACTAGTAGACTTACCTCTACGAAAGCCGAATTGCGCAGGTGCAAGAAGCTTGTTTCTCTCCAGATAACCAACCAAGCGATGGTTTATTAGCCTTTCCAGAATTTTGGACATGGCAGGCAAGATAGAAATGGGCCGGTAGTTATTAACACAGTCTTTATCCCCCGCCTTAAAGAGAGGTTTGATCAATGCAATTTTAAATGCACTTGGGAATATACCAGTTGTAAGGGAAAGATTACAAATGTGAGCAATTGGACTAGTGAGTATGTCTCTGTATCTTTTAATTATTTTTGACGAAATATGGTCAACACCTACTGCACACTGATCTTTCAGATTGTTGATTATCAGCGCTACTTCAGTGTCATCAGTTGGTAGCAGAACAAGTGAGTGAAGAGGTGGTGGTGATGCAAAGGAACTAGGTATTGGTCCATTGGATTGACAAGATAAGACACGCTCCGCTAGCTCACGTCCAATATTAGAGAAGAAACTATTGACATCGTTAATGGATTGATCGGAATTTTCGTTTGACAAAAGATTTGAGGAGGGATCTATAGCCACATTAGTACCACTAATTTTTTTTATAGCAGCCCAAAGATATTTTTATTGCTCTTTTATTTTATCAAGTATATAAGCTTTTACGGGTTCGAATTGGGGTCTTTGTGGATTAAGCTTTATGTTAGTTCCTCATATCCTGACATGTTTGTGATTAGATCTTACCAGTAAAGTACTACTCGCATTTTGATTTAAATTTAGTTAAATGACAAGGCAATATCATTACGTCACATTTCGGCTACGTTGGTGAATTTTAGAGAAGACTATTCCGTTCGCCAACTCGTCTGCCAATAATCGTGGCAATTATGACATCAAAAACAAATTTTTCATAATTTGGGGGATAAATTATGGATACATTTCCATAATGGACTGTAATTCCACATCACTTTTAAGATGAATGTAATTTATAAAAAAATTATATCCATATTTTTTCATTATTTAATAATCTGTTAAGTCTTAAATTATAACACCTTACTTATTTTTTATTTGCATGATATATGTTGAAATTGAAATAATTTTTATTTGTAACTCGGTAAAGTTACTTTGTAAATCAAATGAATTGCAATTTTAGCTCATTGTGTAAAGAATAGCCCTTTTCTTTTATCTTTATTACTCAACACATTCAATGGCACTTTTTTCGGTTAAAATAAATTACTTCCTTCTTTTCCGTTTTCTCGCAGAAGCCCTTATTAAAGCCATTTAGTTAATTAATTGCTAATATAATCCATCTTTTGGTTTTAAATTACAATTTATGCTAACTAATTGTTTTTTTATTCGCCGTTGTTCTGGTCAATTAGTGGCCTAATTTTAATTTCACTTAATAAATAATAAAAAGCTCATTAGTGAGTTGTCTGACTGTTTTCACTGCATTAGTCTGTTGTACTTAAATTACCTGAGAATTATTAAATTTGCAAATCCATTGTAGTTTAGAGTTCATTGTTATAAAAATTAACTCTAAAATACTATGGTTATTGCAAATAGATCTCTTAATATACTTAAAAATAGAGTTGTCTCTAAGAGATCTATCATTAAACCGAGAAACAAACTTTGTCAGTGCATTAGTCGAATTTTGGCCCTTCATTATTCGCGCTTCGGCGCATAAAACTACGCATTAAGTAAACGGTAATAATTCATTAAATTAAAAGGTCACTCAGATTGCCATTGTTCAAATAATGACCTATTTTGACTAAAGTTAGAATTCAAAGTCAATAGGTTAATTTCCTGACCAGGGTTTAAATCCTTGACTTTGTTCAGAAATTGGAAAAATGGTGGTTGTCTACCACCATTATACTGAGTTCTAAGCACATAGTCAGACATGTCATAAATGATAGTAATTCATTCTTTTCTTTCTTTCTATATCGTATGAGCAGTGGTTAGCCTGGTGACAGAGTTGTTCAAGCCGCCCAGTAGGCCTGGGATATGGCTTATCGACTATTGTCTAACAAAAACAACCGGGACCGACAGCTAACTTACCCTCCGAAGTACCGAGATGCTCGAAATAAAACCACTTTGACGGTCGCCCATCTAAAGAGAGATAGTAGTTTTAAAATGTAAACAATGTACTGTGTTTATATTTAATAGTTATGTGAAATGATCGACCTCTACATTGTAGTGCAAAAATGTCACTAAGAACAGTAGTCCAAAACCGATCTCTTCTGATCTCTCACTGGCCTATCAAAATAATAATAATATCTTGGGACAATGTCACACAGATCATCTTAGCCCCAATCTAAGCAAAGCTTGTACTATGGGTACCAGGCGACGATATACATACTTATATAGATAGATAAATACTTAAATACATAGAAAACATCCATGACTCAGAAACAAATATTCGTGCTCATGACACAAATATTTGCACTTACCGGGATTCGAACCCAGGACCACCAGCTTCGTAGGCAGGAGCACTACCAACTAGGCTACGGTGACCTACGGTGAACTAGGCAACTACGTAGGAATGAGTGAATCTATATAAGTAGGTTTGTCTATAACTTATAAGAGGTTACTAGATAAGGAACATCTTCGTAGCGAATATAACAGAAACTGTCAGAAACATTCATTAGGTTACTTCACATCAGATATTGGATAATGGATTGGCAGCTCGATAAGTTTTCAATGAAATATAGGTAGGTGAGTACCAAAGGGACATGTAACGAGTACCTACTGATGTTAGAAGCCTAGTAGTTCCATGTTTGTTAATTTTTCTCCCAGGACTGAAAATTCCTATACCAATTTTAAGAACTATAACATTTAATTTTATTTGTTACATGTTTTATATGTGTTAGAAAAAATAAAGAATGATATAGTGGTAGCATTCAAGCGAGACCGTTGTTATAAACAAAAGGTCTGCCATAATACTAATATGGCATCCTTACCTAAACCTTTTAAATTTTGAAAATTAAACTTTTTTATAAATTGACAATAACTAAATATAAGCTAGCTAAATAACGAAATCATAAAATAAATGTGATATCTAAATGTTTTTATATATGCCGTGTACTTAAATATCTATATGTACCTACAAATAATTAAGTATGTTTACTTAGCTATATATATTACTACAAAGATGTTCTGACTATCTATAAGCGCAGTTTTAAAGATTTTTATTTTATTGTATATAAATCTTTCAACTAGCAAGAAGTGTTTGAGAGCATCAAAACAACATCCAATCAAATCGTTGAATTTCAATCAAGTGCTCCTATTCGTCCATACGTTTACTCATACTAAGCCTAAAGAAGATTATGCCAATATTTATTTCCTCTGATCTTAACTGGATGTTAATCCGAATTTAGATGAGATTTTTAATTTCAGCTGAAATAGCGTAATCGTTCGCTGGAAATGTTTTCTCTTATAAATATTAAGGTAAAAAAATCTTTATTACTTAATCCTGTCTTCAGGAAAGGCTACTTCCTTGAAGGCAAGGTTAAGTAATAAAGATTATATATCCCAATATTTAAAACGAAAAAAAAAATATTATATTATGATACAGTTGACATAACATTTATATACTTATAATATATATAATTTCGTAAATGATTTAAAAATCCGAAAGATTTTGAATCATGTATAATTAAGATTTGTAACCACTTAGATTAAGCATTATATATTCCATGTCTATGTTTATACTATATGTCAAAACTTGCAAAACAAATATTAATTTGAACCTCACATAAAATGTCATCTAATTTCAATTTCCGACCATCATAAAAGGCCACAGACAACCCAATTCAAGTGAAACACCTTCTCGTTTGTAGGCACTGATATATCAGTGCTTGTAGGTATATATTTAATTCTGTGCGTTCGTACAACCATTTACAACGCTCCATACACTGTTGGCATCACAGTTTGTGTCGTATTAGTTAAACTTTATACGATTTCCGCCAGCTAGGAAACCCAATTAGCAATATCATCCGGTCTGAAAGTGTAACGAGAGTGGAGTGGCAATATTCTCCAGCGGTACAGTTTAACATACTGCAAATTGCTGTTAAATTTACTTAAACTACCTTGTTACGTCTTGAATAGAAGATAAGCGCTGATTCTGTAAATTGCATAGGAGTGTCTTTTGTATAGTCGAGGAGCGCAGCGGGACAGGTAGAAACTCGACTTAAAATGCAACATCGTTTAAATAGAAGTGACGGCGGAAGAATATTCCAAAATATGAACCATAAATAACGAGGTTATTTTACTGAGAAAGGAGTTTTCAATCTATTGCAGACTACTGTATGTACGAAGCAGTTTTCTGAAAGCTATTTGTATGTAAGGAATAAATAATGTACCATCCTAATACGTTGCAATAGCAGATCTGAGAAAACCGGGAATAACTTTCAGTAATTCGTTTTTTTTTTGGGAAGATTTTATCACATCGTTTTTATCCACAACCAGTATGTTTTGTCTTTCATTTATATGAGGTAAGTAGTTAGATACCTACGTGGTTTGTGGAAGTTAATGATTTTATTTAAACCATGTCGGCGATGAAGCAAACTGTCCATCCAATGTTAGCGGTTACCGAAGGTTATATCGCTTCCCACACCCGTCTTAATCTTTTTAATCTGTGATGATAGCTTCAGACATTATAACTTAATAGTACCAGGCTAGCCTATTCCGTAAAGTGAAACTTCGATAGAACGCTGTGATTTGTCAAACTTGAATGTTACAATTGGCTATAGCGCTACCTTGTTTAGAGTTAGAGTCGCGGTAGCATTTGCCCCCATTGTACTTTTCTTTGTTTATAACCTTAGAGTTCCTGATGTGGTCCCGGCCGATTTCGGCAACGGCGACCGCTTCTTCTCTTACTGTAGCCGACATTCGTGTACTCACATGTGACTTATGTAGACAATTCTATTAGAAAAATATCTAGCATATTGCGGGTATGCGAGCATACCATTGTAATAAGTCTGGCTTTCAATGCATCGCACTTGGTATTTGGCTCAGCGCGCTATCGAGACTCGAAGCAGTCGACTTTGCCTTGGACAAAGTCCACCGTGCTGTCCGTTTGGCGGCCCGCTTTTCCCATTAGGAGGGCTTTACGCCACAGTTCCCCATGTGGCGCTTAAGCATATCTTTATACCTGAGGAGTTGTCCGCCATGCTTTCTCATACCCTCCTCTAGTTCCAAGTAGAAGATGCGCTTAGCCACTTTCTGCTCAACCATGCGGTACACATGACAGCACCACCGAAGCTGTCCATTCACTAAAATAATAGATACGCTATAATTTATAAAATTAAACGCAGGGGAGACCGCGGGACAGAGGTAGTACATGTATAATTATACTAGTTAATTTTATATTCAATTATTTTACAAAAATAATAATGTTGTAATTTGTTTACTTAAATAAACAATTAACGAGGGAAGATAGACCCGAGTATTTCGATATAAACAGGCTCATTATTTTTGCGCCAGATTTATTTACAATAATGATCATTATCATTTTAAGTGTTCTGGCTCGAGACGTTTCTCTCAATGCTCTGTTATATCATTACGTTTATGTATGTTACTTCTACTTTTAATAATACTACTGTATAAAAATGAATACATACATCTGTACCTATAATTAAGGGGAAAGAAGAAGACAAAACATTGAAGTTAAGGGTGTAAGATAAAATATAATCTTACACTTTAACTCTTAATTTCGATATTTTATCTTCTTCTTTCCCCTTAGTACGTACAGATGTATGTATTCATTTTTATGCAGTAGTATTATTGGTGTATTTTTTATATAGTAGTAATATTTGGTGAGACACGCCCAATCGGTATTCACCTTTAAAAAATTATTGAAAGATTTTTGGGTTAGTCTTTTAATATCTACTTGTTACAGTTTTATACTAGCCATTTTTATTTGTAATTAGTGTTAGACAGCCCCGAGGCAGTTTCGAAGAAATTGCAGCTAGCGGTAAGACCACCTTTGTGCATAATTATCATATCAAATGAATTACTAAACGTTATTAATCTGCAATTTTTGATGTACGAAAAGAGTTTGTATTGTATTTTTGAAATGAAATCTTCTTTAGCGGCGTTGTGCACTTTTTGGGATGGGTAAAAAATGATAAACTTATGTGGACACTTCACCTGATCGAATTTTTCGTAAGACTGGCGGTCTTTTGTTTTTTAATTGACACTGGCCGTTTATACACTCACATGACCGAAGCATTTTTTCCTTAAATATGTTAGATTTTTTTACAGCCCACTACCTATCCCAATTAAGTTCTATTTTTTATATTTATTCCCACCATAGGGAGGGAAGCAATTGCTAGACAAGTCAGTTTATAGTATTTACCACCCAAACTTTCCGTATGTAGCATCTTTCACTCGCTACTCGGATCAAATAAACACTACTTTCCGAGTATGAGAACTGAAAATATAGTTTTCACTTCTATCAGCAGTCACCAAAGACTGACCCGCATGTTTTTTTTAAACTGACTGACGTCTCGCCGTCCAGAGCTGAACAATTATGGAATGCCTGCCAGAATGCCAGCAAAGCATTCCGTAATTGTACAGCTTCTACCGAAAGAAATGTGTCAATATTTTTTGCGGAATGCATTGGTGAAACATTATTTAGGTACGTCGGATTAGCGGGATTGAACCTTATGTGTATACTTGTATATACGAAAATCTGGAAATAATATATTTCCGCAAACCAGATATGAATCGAATACAAAAATTTAACTCGTTTATGTTTCATTTGATTCTTACTGAAAAATAGAAGCGGTATAACAATGAAAAAACAATTTATATTTATACCTCTCAAATAAAAACTTTCTTTCTGCTATCAGCTCTTAATTTGTGTAGTTTTGAGTGCAAACTGTGTAATAGTAGTGTAGACACGGGTAGTTTTGGAAACTTTATTTTGAGTACGTGTGTCCATTAAAGCTTCGTGGTTTTACAGGTTCTGTTGAACAAGTTACGTGAATATGTATGTTTGACTGTTTGTTTCACAAACGTTCGGCTCGGTAACAGTACCAACGATGTGCACGACTGTTGACATATTTATTTTGGCTTCGCCTGCCACACTAATATTTTATTGAAATTCTATGATTTATATCTCGGCAACTACTACATAATATTACCGATTTTCAAGTGTTGTATAGGTATTGAGGTTGCTCACTCGACTAATTTCCGCCACCCTAGGCCGTATTTATGAATATTTATAATCATTAATTGATTTTATTTAATATATATGTTTTGAGGGTCACCGTAGCCTATTTGGTAGTGTTCCTGCCTACGAAGCTGGTGGTCCTGGGTTCGAATCCCGGTAAGTGCAAATATTTTTGTGATGAGCACGAATATTTGTTTCTGAGTCATGGATGTTTTCTATGTATATAAGTATTTATCTATCTATATAAGTATGTATATCGACGCCTGGTACCCATAGTACAAGCTTTGCTTAGTTTGGGGCATATTATTATTATTTTTTATTAAAATTATATTTTTGGTAATAATAACAATGTAATGTATGTGGCTAATGTGGAAAATTATAAATTATTCTTAGTTGTGATAAAGTTTCGGTTATCTAAAAGGAGTTGAATAAATTTAATTCTGGGTTTGAATCGAATCCACAAACTCCGACACCGTGGTGTTTCGACTTTACTTTATACAATCGATTCGATGACGTCAAAACCTGCACGGCTAAGACGACTAGTATGTCAATACTTAGATTATACCATTACCAGCAGATGGCACTTTTTAATAGTTTCATCATAGTTTCATAATTATCTATGATTTTATTTTTAGTTTTACCATTTTAAACATGCTAAACGACACCAAGTTCCAGCAGACATCTTTAAAATTAGTAGTATCCAACTCACAAGGTACGGGGTATCCGACTCATGTGCATTAATCACTCGTTTTAATTTTCCTAGGAAGTTTTATTTGGGAACATTTTTGTTAAAAGACGGCGCTAGCACTGGAGATACTTGTGTTGCGTGGTACTTTGCAAACATATAACTGATGGACACCAAGAACACCCAGACTCAGAAAATCTTCTTATGGGTCACAAAAATAGTTGGCGCATTTAGCGCCTAATAAATTATACACCAACTTTGTTTTCCACTGCTTGTATAGTAAAAACAGATGTGTGTTTTATTAAGATCTCAACAGGGGACACAAGGTTACACGTCCTACTTGGTAAGTTACCGAAAGTAACTCGCTCTTCGGGGACGCATTGAACTCCTGAACACAATACCTATCACCATATTCGCATAACACCCGGACCTCCCATATATTATACATACACCCCGTAGACTTGCTCCAAGAAATTCCAGATTGCCCGGAAGGGAACAGTGTGTCCACCCGCGGTCCCTGGGCTTCTTTTTATACCTAGCGACTAAGAAGGATCACGACTGGCGATGTGGTGATTACAGGATGCCTAATGCACGGTCAATACCCGACCGAATTAGCCCATAGTATAGCTGGTTGCAAAGTATTGAGCACAATAGACCTTGTTAAGGCATTTAATCAAAAATCTAATCTCTGTCTAAAAGGAGGATATACAAAAGACGGCTATTACCACACCGTTTCGAATGGTTTGAAGAACGCTGGCAAAACATTCTGGAGATTTATGGATGAAATGACGAGATGCTTAGATTTCGCTTATCTGTATTGTGATGATATTGCAGTGTTTCCCAATGATCTGGAACTTCACGATTGGCGGGGTTAAGCAACTAGGCTCACGGTCAGTCCATAGATGGGTGACGACTAAAGTGGTTAAATTTCTGAGCGTCTCCGTGCTTCGGAGGGCACGATAAGCTGTCGGACCCGGTTGAAGCCATTAGGCAACAGTCGTTAAGCCATTTCAGAGGTCTAATGAGCGGGCTGAACATCTTTGACACCAGGGTAACCACGATACGATAAGTAAGTAAGTAATAAGGAACTTCACGAGAATCACATGCAACAGCTGTTCGAGTGTATGTAGGAATATGGCATCCTGTTTAACACATCGAAATACGTGTTTGGTACCACTGAGGTAACTTATCTCGTTTATTGTATACTAGCTGTGCCCCGCGGTTTTACCCTCATTAAACTTTATAAATTATAGCCTATGTGTTAATGCAGGGTGTCAGCTAACTCCATTCCAAATTTTATTAAAATCAAGCCAGCCGTCTAGACGTGAAGACGTAATAAACATACTCACAAACTTTCGCCATTATAATATTAGTAGGATCAGGTTTGGTGCCTAACCAAACCTCCAAAATGCAAAGTGTAGTGATCAACGATTTTCCTGACCCAAAACGGTCAAGCACGTGTTCGATCATGCAGAAGAAATATCATGTTGAGGTTGAGAGTAAAAGCAAGTTCTAAGTAACAATGAATTAAAATTCATGGAAACGTTATCGGTTTATGTTTCCTTAATAATTTCGCTTAAACAACTTAATTTGAATATTTTACTTAGATTCAATTACATGGTTCGGTTACTGTTTCAGCTGCCACAAAATTGATCTGTAATATTTAATGTAAGTACTGTTATTATTTAAGATCATTTGCATCACAAGCCTCGGAGATAAGGTAAATGGTAAATATACTGTGTTTTTCAATATACTATAAATAACCTTTCGCATTATACAATATGTAGTAAAAATATTAGACGTAAACTAGATAATTAAACATAATTTCTTGACAATAACTTGATACGAGCCAGCTAAATATCAATGCTATAATAAAATAAATTTTATAAATGTTTTCATACAATGTGTACCTAAATATCTATGTTACTAGAAATAATAATGTATACAACTATATTACTACAAACGTGTTCTGACTATTAACAAGCGTTTTTTTAAAGTCTACGTGAATAAAAACCTTTTTTATTTTATTTTTTCATTTTATTTATACCACTTTTGTGCTGCTACCAATATTTCAAAATGTTGACCTTTTTTTTTCAGAAAACGATTTAAGGGCAGTAACTAATATCTAAAGCTTTCAATTTATTAAAATTGTTAGCAATAGTGAGCGTCCTTGATGGCAGGTATCCATGGCATCACTAACACTATCCTTAGCGTATTTGTCGACCTCTCGATCATAGGGGACTTCTACCTAGGGAATCCCCTATAATGGGGAGATGTAAGCAGTTCCATTTTTCATTTTAGTATAAGTCATTTATTATTTTGAAGGTTGCTTGCTTGCTTATCGTATGGGTAGTGATAACCCTAGTGTCAGAGTTGCTCAAGCCGCCCAGTAGTCCTATGACATGGCGTAACAACTGTTGTCTAATGACTATAACCAGGACTGACATCTAAACGTGCCATCCGAAGCACGGAGACGCTCAGAAATTAAACCACTTTGGCGGTCACCCATCTATGGCCTGACCACGGGTCTGGTTGCTTAACCTCACCGATCCCTTACGGACCGGTGAGAGCATCTAGTTATGAGCTTTTTAAGGTGAATTGATATTAATACACTTATGGACTTTGTCTGAAGTGACCGTCAACTAATTAGTATTAATTTTTTTTTTTTCGGTTTTTCCGGATTTCTACAGCTAGGCGATGATAGGAGCCATTGTTCATGTATGCTAATGTGGATAACTATGTTAATTATGTGGTCCTCAGTGTGTATAAAGCCGCCAGTGCTCACCACGAAGGGATAGATAAAAAAAAAGGTTTTTATTCACGTAGCTTTAAACAAAGCGCTTTTAAATAGCTAGGGGCGCTGCTTGCTGAAATACAGGCCATAAACCTAGTTCGGCAGCAGATGCTAACTGTTTGACACAAATTATTGTATTATTTAGTTGTTATTTATAAGTAGCTTTTAAGCAATTGTGTACACATGCTCTTACTTTTTTGCTCAATAAATATTATTATTATTAAAAAAAAAAAAAAAAATAGTCAGAACATGATTGTAGTAATATAATTAAGTATACATAATTATTTCTAGTCACAGATATGGATTGAAAGGGCTATTAATAATGCTGCGTGTTTGACAACAGCCTCCGGCTAGTGTCGCCACATCAGATGTGATCGATTTATAAACAACGACTTCTATCAAATTATATTCAACTACTTCACAATTTTATTTCTACTTCACAACCATTCGTATAAGTGGCATTATAAAATGAAATGTGAAATACTTATATGGAGTGTCTGCTTTATCAGATCCGAGTCGAAATACGCTCCTCTCTCAATTCTTTCCACCAGCACACGGCGCGGCTGTGCTTGATAGGTATCTCCAGAATTGTTGGTAACTATGTACTAACTTACTTTTTAAGTGGAGTTTGTGATTAGTTAGTTTACGAGACTGTAAACTCATATGGAAAAATCTAGACTTTGTATTCTATCTTATGTGAAATTTCCGTACTTTTTATAGTTAGCGACATTTTTTGTGGTGTACTTATTTTAAAATTCAATGATATTGAAACAAAATTCGAGTGACTTAAAAAAATAGTATTTTTTTTTCAACAGGTGTTTGGGAATACACTAGAGAATATTGACGTTTTCGAACTCAATAGTCATGTAATATTAGGTCTTTACCTATGAAATTGCCGTTCTGCAGTACTGGCCATTTCAAATCAAAATAATTTTTGTTTGGCTAAGAATTCTAATTTCAAATTAATTTTATTTTAAAAACATGGATTCTTTTTTCCAAAAGTAGTTATTTCTTTATTGATTAGTGTTACATTTTCATCGCATTTCAATCTTTTTCGTCATCATAAATACGTTAAAAATTCGAGTAATTATGGAATATGAGTACCGTCGTGGCAGCAACGCGGCACAAGCGGCACGCAACATCAACGACGTTTACGGAGCTAACACTACAAACCAACGCACCACCTGTTATTGGTTTGCTCGCTTCCGTTCTGGAAATTTCGACCTGAAAAATGAACCTCGCGGTCGTCCGAAGACTTTGGTCGACAATGACGAATTAAAGGCGGTTGTGGAAGCTGATGATACACAATCTACGGCTGAATTAGCAGCAGCTTTCGACGTTAGCGTCAAAACAATATTGGTCCATTTGCGTCAAATTGGCAAGGTAAAAAAGCTTGACAAATGGGTGCCCCACGAACTCAATGATCGCCAGCGCGAAGTACGCGTCGAGACGTGCCTTGCACTGCTCAACAGACACACAAATGAAGGAATTTTGAACCGCATTGTTACCTGCGATGAAAAATGGATTCTGTTTGATAACCGCAAGCGCTCAGCAAGTTGGTTGGATCCTGGTTCAGCACCTAAACAATGCCCTAAACGAAAACTTACCCCTAGAAAAGTGATGGTCACTGTTTGGTGGTCTAGCGCCGGTGTGATTCATCACAGCTTCTTACCAAACGGGGTGAGCATTACTGCAGATGTGTACTGTGAAGAACTGAGCACAATGATGGAGAAGCTGGCGCATCTCCAACCAGCATTGGTCAATCGCTCGTCTCCGCTGCTCCTGCACGACAACGCGCGACCTCATACTGCACAGCAGACGGTCTCCAAGTTGCAAGAACTGGGGTTGGAAGCTCTCCGTCATCCGCCCTACTCACCAGACCTTGCGCCTACAGACTACTACTTTTTCCAGAATTTGGATAACTTCTTGGCGGGAAAAAAATTCAATACCCGAGAGGCAGTACAAAATGCCTTTGAAGAATTTGTTGCCTCCCGTCCAGCTGATTTCTTTAAGAAGGGCATCAATAAACTGCCACTGCGATGGCAAAGATGCATTGATTGCATGGGTGATTACTTCGATTAATACAAATAAAAAAATTCATGAAAAAAATTCGTTTAAATTTTTTCATACAAAACGGCAATTTCATAGGTAAAGACCTATTATTTACTAACCCGGCACTGCTCTAGCTGTTATTCTAGCGCTCAAAGAAGAACCTGACTCTTTGCATACTCAAATAATGACATGGTTTAAGGTCCTGACCATTATATACCACTACCTAATCCTTACTTAGTTATGCAATATTTATTTTGCCTATCTATCCTTGGTTAAGAAACCCGCCGCTAGTTACTTTCAACCTCTTATAGCATATAGCTTTTTATAACGATGCAACGTCTACGAATGGAATTTAAGTTGGAGAAGAAAGAAGACATTTTTTTTATATAACTGATAAAAAATAAGTGGCATCAAAGATTTTTATTTGTACATGTAAGGTGTTTGAACAGTTAAATTTAAGTGACTAATAAATGGCTGCGTAAATAAAATGAAACATTTTTATGATACAATTCTTTTACACTTATTGCTTATAGTAAAATTAAATTTATTTGGCATAAAATGGTAGGTAAATGGTAATGTGTATACTTTTAAAATAACAAATGTTTGATGTAATTATTTCTGATTGTCTTCGTTCTTTGGAGGGCATTTTAAGGTATGTATGTAAGTAAAGTTTACAATAGAATTGATGGTAGACTGCACTTGTGGTGTAAAGGTTAAGGTATCTATCACCTCAGAGCCCATGTGTTACGCGTTCGACCTCCGCTCAAGACAGCTAATTATATAACCTTTTGGGTCATATCATATCATGTCAGCCAAAGTACGTCCACTACTGGACAAAAGCCTGCCCAAATAATAGGGGGGGGGGGGGGAAATGCCATAATCACCTCGCTTGACAGTTCACAGAAAAACGCTGCTACCGGTTCTCTGGTAGGTATTCCCTCGGACGATTTCTACGCCCCCCATGGGATGAGATGGGTTGATGATATTCTATGCCATCACCACACAACAGTTAGCATATATTAATTTTGGGTACATAACTTAAATGCTATTTCGCATTTATTTGATGACAAGCGGTGACCTTGGACAGGTAGACGAACCAAAATCGGCACTTTCTGGAGCGCGAGTTGGTTGTGTCAAAATAAGGTGTCGATAGATTATACAAATTTGTTGTTCTCTATTGTAGAACAGTTAAAGTGTTGTTATTAATATGATAGCAGTACATGCTCACATTATATTTAGCGACTACTTTATATTCTTTTGACTTAATTAAAAGTTTTAATAGTAGATAAAGTATAAATGGAGGCGAAAATCTGTGTGAAGTAAATACAGTTTTAATAACCCAACCACAGGAAACAACGTCCTTTTCTTGACATATTGTTGGCATATGGATGTTGCAGATAATTTTTACTATTTTAAAGCATCACTAGGAGAAATAACGCTCGTTTAATTTCTTCGGTAGGTATATTAAACAAAAAGGACATCAACCACTTTGTATGGCGTTTGGGCTTGAACATGAACATAAAAATATTGCACTATTTTTGATTTTATTGAGTGGCTTACAGTACATAGAAAACATATATTTAGGAAGTTTTGTATCAAATTGTTTAATATGATAATAAAAAATAAAATTCACTAGGCAAAATCGGGAAGTCCATATTCATCGGTCGTCATGTAAAACGGGTTCATTATCCGAAGAAATGCCAGGGTAAACGTTTAAAGCGGGTTCTGAGTCCAAGAGTGAGCCGGGATCGTTAGGTAAAAAATCATCAGAATCCATTTTGAAAAGGGTAAGTTGTCAAAAATATCCAAAGTCGAAATAATATTCACAAACGAACAAGAGCACAAACACAGAGCGAATGACATTGACATTGACAATCGATCACCAATCGATTCTGGATCGGGGTTGCCAGTTCTCTGCACTAGGAATCAGTCGATTTGAATTCCTATGGAATCGATTTCAAATCGTATATTATATTATGCTGAGCTGTTTTGCTTTGCGTTTTATTTTTGTATATTATGCTGAGCTGTTTTGCTTTGCGCAATGATTTTGGTTATGGCCCATCTAATTAGAATCTTCAAGAAAAGCACGCGTTAATAATACTCGCTACCATGACGGACAAAACTCAAATGGACGAAGACGAAATACCAATTACGACGATTATTACAATTGTTACGTTTATTACATTTTTTTCTCGATAAAAACTTTCTTCGTTTGTTTTACGTTGCGTAGGCAAGCTGATGATTTTTAACACTTCAAAAAAAAAATGTTGCTCTACATAAAATATATTTTATTATTTGTGTGCGGTTAAGATGATGATGATGCTAATGATGAATAAATATTCCACAACGGCTAGATAAAGCTCGGTCTTCCATCAAACATTTTAATGTTTTGAAGCTCTCGAACTGAAACATCGAATATCGATGTTATTTTTTTTGAGTTTTTATTTTGGCAACCCTTACTCAATGCATCCCGCATGTTGCACAGCAAAGCAACTGTCACCATACACAACCAATAGTCAATTAAAAATCTTTTCTATTCGTTTTTAATATCATTTAGTTTGACACTCCCAAAAGAAACCAATGTTTACTAAATATTATTACTAAATTATTTATGAATTTCTTTTTTCCCAATGCAGCTGTTCACCGGTTAGCCCAAAATGGTTGAAGTCCTTTGTCATTGACTAGAATAACACAATAAATTCTTATAACATGCACTGAGTCTATTCGATAGCTGTTATAACTGCCATACGCTGCCGATATTCACATATGGTATTTCAAATTAACGCAGAGTATCAACCGAAAAAAATGTGCTTAATGTGCTCTTTGGTATCAACTTTCGTTTAAGAATTAGGTCTTCAAAATGTTTACTTCCTCTAGCTCATGGTTTTTTTTTATATTTAGTAATATATTGTAATGAATCCTTAGTTAAGAACCCTGCTGATAGGTAACTTTAACCTGATATAGTATAGAAGCTCTTCACACGAGTACGTATGTAATTGAAGATCGAGAAGAACGATAATAGCGTCTTTTGATAAAGAACTGTATAGTTCAATTTGTGACGCTTGTCCTATTCAACCCTTGTTAGTATTTTTGTGAAAGAGTCGACACATGCCGGAAGCAGGAAATACCTGTGTACAACCCCAACTCTCATGTTACTTTGCCAATAGCGGATATTCTATCAAATGTTTGTTTAGATATGATCTACTACAGATTATATTGATAAAATCCACGCACAATCTATACATATTATATGTACAGATTGGGGTAGCTGGATGTGCTAGCATCTGTACATCCAAACGCGCGAGCCGTCATGCCGGCTGTCAGTGATCTGTCTGTCATTCGGTTTTTACTTTGTTTTTGGTTTGTTTTTTAATATTTCGAATATAATTAATTTTTGGCGTGCGATCGTTTTGTATTGAAATTTATCATTTCTGTGCCGAGTTGGCTAAACTCGCGAAAGGATGATAATTTGTAAAAGTGGCACCTATTATGACGAACTGTGTACGTGAAATTGTACTACTGGCGTTTGGCTGGAGCTAAATGGTGTCGGCTTGGCGATTTTTGGAATTGTTGAGCCTATTGCTAAACATATATCGTGTATGGCCATATATGTAGATTAAGTAAGAGCAGGATTAGGTAAGTGTTACCACTGTTTACGATTTAGGAAGCTTCCTGGATCGGGGACAAAGTTACTAAGATCGACTCGCATCAGAACTATATAAATAAGGACAAAGATTGAAGTAAGTATTTGACATGAATTATTGTAACGGTTGCGTTCAGTGCTATAAGCCTGGTCTAGTCTCGATTTTCACACTACTCCGTCAGCCATATTGTGACCACGATCAAACTTGGTTGAAACGTCGGGATAATAACAATAAAGTTTAGTCACGTTAATATCTGTTGACATTCACATTAATTAATATTATAAAGGCGAAAGTTTGTGAGTGTATGAGTGTGTATGTTTGTTACTTCTTCACGTCTAAACGGCTAAGGCGATTTTAATAAAATTTGGTATGGAGTTAGCTGACACCCTGGATTAAAACATAGTCTATCATTTATAAAGTTTAACGCGGGTATAACCGCGGGGCACAGCTAGTGTTGTATAATTATGATACACAAAAGTTTAAAAGTATAAATTGCTCTTTAATTGCTTATTTGAATGACATCACAGCGACACATACCTAAGAGAGTTTAAGTAAATTAATATTGAAAGTGTAGAAGTTGTCTCGAGGGAATTCACCAACCCGTCTGCCAATCGTGACGATTATAGCATATCCCTGGAAATGATATAATCGTCATGTAATCGTCGTCGGTCGTCGTATACATTACGACGACCGACGACGATTACTATGATTGTGGCGATTCACAGTTCCAATGTCCCAACTAGATTAGGATTTGTGGTATCGTATGAGATATAAGATATAATGTAATAAATCTATTTTTACTTTATATCTTAAGACCGAGTTTTCTTTGCAAGCAGTACTTATAATAACGAAAGAAATGAAGGATTTTAAAATTGTATTATCCCCGCCTTGTGTTGTACTATCCCCGAAGTTTTATCATGTTTTACTAATAAGAATTATATAATAAAATCTACGGTCGGTTACACAATATGATTAAATGAAGTTTACCAATCTGCCGAGAGCTAATGAATTTGAAATGAAAATTCACAGCGTGCTCAATACAAAACAAGTTATTTCACTTCACTTTGGATCACTAGTTTTAAATAACAAAGGCTCGCTTTTTGAGCTAGTGAAGTGTAAATATCTTTAGCGGACACGGGAAAAAACTTTAGCGATGCTTTTAAGAGTACTTAGATTTTGTTTTTGACATAATATTTGGTGGTAGTGATGTTTCGTGGTTATTTTTTAAGTAAGATTCTTTTTTATACATATGTTTCTGTTTAAATTAAAACTCACTGGAAATAAGATTGAATTAATGTAATTCTTCTTTGTTTTTCAATAAATGGCAAATAGGGCAGTTTTATGGAATAATAAATCAAACTTGACACCGTAGCCTAGTTGGTAGTGCTCCTGCCTACGAAGCTGGTGGTCCTGGGTTCGAATCCCGGCAAGTGCAATTATTTGTGTGATGAGCACGAATATTTGTTTCTGAGTCATGGATGTTTTCTATGTATTTAAGTATTTATCTATCTATATAAGTATGTATATTGTCGCCTGGTACCCATAGTACAAACTTTGCTTAGTTTGGGGCTAGGATGATCTGTGTGCCATTGTTCCTAGATTTTATTGTTCCTAGATAATGTTTATCCTACAAAATTTATGTTTTTACATGTTTTTTACAGTCAACCTAGGCTTTCATTGTTTCTCTGCACAATAGGGGCGAGCATAGAAGCAAATATAACTACAAACTTAATCCCCGCGCCGGATGGCATCCCTTTTGGGTTTGGAACCTCGAATTTAGGCGGTTACTGGTGAGGGTATGCATGGGAGGGTCATAGCTCTTTTGTGACATTTTGTGCAACCGTCACTATGAAAAGTCGCAGGCATCTCGTCTGATTAAGCATAGGAGAGGACATTTCATCAATACGAATGCAAACATAGGGAAGACGCTGGAGGTCGCGACGCCGTCACGGTCGTCTTCCGGGCTGCTAACGAGAGAGGAGTGTAGGATGGGTGTAATGGATCACCTTTACCACCAAATGGCTTGAATGGTAATTGGCAAAAACAAAGAATATTGCCTTTTCATAGCATTTAAATATAAAAGGAGACATATCAATTTCAACTGTAAATGATTTTTGAAAACTAGCAAAAGCGATTTTCTGAAAAACGCATTTAATAAAATATATTATTATCATGTCAGCCAAATGGCGTCCACACCTGGACAAAAGCCTCCCCAAAGACACAGTTCCATTGTCCTCTACAATGGAACTTCTGGAATGGAATGTCCATCAATTGGAAGGATATATCATAATCGGCACGTTTGACGGAAGAATTCGTTATCGTATCATGTTGGTACACGAAGAGATGCAGCTATCCGTTCTCTGGTAGATATTCCATTGCAGCGACTTTCATACCTCAACAGGATGGAATGAAGAATCGTTGGTCGTTAGCCACGCAGGCAGTATATAGTACACCTTAGGTTATTTATTTGGAAAACCAACAGCAACAAATACAAAATAAATAGATGTTATAAGCAACACATAACCAATTACAGGTCTTCACTTTTAAACATCTAGTTAAAAATATGGACAAGAAAAATATTACCAGTTAGTACAGACGCCAGCACATCCACCTACCCCTATCTGTCAAATTTCTTTTATAGATTTTCAATTTTATCGTTAAAGCATAATGTTCACTTTCAATTGGGGAAATTTGACAGATTGGGGTAGCTTGATGTGCTGTTTCTGTTTCTGTACATAAAAACAATTAACAAAAAATAAATAAAAATAAGTTACTAATAAAATCTAATTAACAAAAGGGAGAATTATAAAGCCTACGTTGGAAAGTTAAACATTAAGATAATTATTGAAAAGCTCAGTGCTCATCAGCCTTCCTTACTGACGCTATACTCGCATTAAATATATGGAAGAAAAAGATATTACACGACTATCTACCATATTCCAAATTATCACCTAGTGTGAAATAAAAGCAATCATCTGCTTACAGATATTTATAAAGTTACGTATACCATAGCAAATGACTTGAGATTAGTAGATACCTAACTAAGAAACTTCTAACTTTTTCTTGAAGAGTAAATCTGGCTGATGATGACTGAAGCAGAGTAGGTATATACGACTCAGTGTGTCACCGACCCAAGTGCTCTTGATGAAGAGTGGATCCGAGTAAACTCCGTTGAAAATTGAAGCCATCGGTCCGAATAAAACTAGAAACTAAATTTACTTACGTTCACTCCTCAGCAAAATGCGGCTCAAGAAGTTTTCACTTCAAAAATAAAGTAAATCCAATCGAATGCCGATAATTATCGGCAATCGTAAATCAAACCTGAATGGTTCCATTTCGTTTTCGTGTTTACCGAAACTGTGAAAGGCCTGGAGTATTGCCGCTAAATGAAGATTTGTGGGCGGTAATAAAATGTTTGTGTTGGGGCGGAACATAGCTATTGCACCACGCACAATAGCACCAAACAAATCAAAGTATGAAATTCATACTGACCACACAAAGAGAGCTGGTTCAAATTATTCGAATGCATAGACTTATTATATTGCGAATGCTATTTACCGCCATATAATGTTGCGTGGGAAAGTGCTTTTCAATAGTCAACATGCCATTTATTAAATAGGAAAGCGAATTATTTATTCGTGATTGAATGTTAAAATTAAAGACATTGATGATTGGAAATTGAATGCTGCTATGTTTATTGGTTAACATTTCACGTGACCGCTAGTTAGCGCTCTTTCTAATATTGTAATTTTGTTGTCTGGGAAAATTCTTCTTCTTATCGAAAAGCTCTATGAACACTTGACTGGAGAAGCATATTCCACTTTACAGAATACACAGCTGGTATTAGCATCATAATGTTATGTTCCTAAGTGTGAGCAAGATCCCCAGATGTGATTGGGGACGGGACAACGCGTACTTGTAATATGTATTAACAATGGCATAGGCATAACTGTAAATTGTCAGATGGGTCGTTTACCGAATTGGTAGAATTAAATAAATCGGATTTCGGGCCAGGAATAAAGTATTAGTTGAGTTGAGTTGAGTCATACGCTTGTTTACCGATTTGTAAGATTAAAAAAGAACGTATATGTCTCTGGCCAGGAATAAAGTATCAAGTGGGTCGTATACTTGTTTACCGATTTGGTAGAATTAAAAAAAAGAAGTATGTGTGACTGGCCAGGAATAAAGTATCTTCCGAAGAACATTTTTGATGCTGAACATATTATTTTACTATTGTCTCTCTGTTAGGTATGTAAATAATTAAAGCTAAAAGCACATATACCTTAAACGTATGCAAAAGTTTTCAAATCACTACAAAATTAAGTGATTATGATTTAAAATAAAAGCAAACAGTGAATAAGTTTTAATGAAGTTTCCACGTATTAAATAAAGATACGTATTTTATGGTGTATGTTTCGCGTTTTCATTAACATGGAACATGTTCCAATTGCATCTGAATCGCACCTATTACAGCTAGCTGCTAGCTTTCACGAGAATAAGCCCACACTTCACGTAGCAATGAGTTGCTCGTGCGTTGTCAACAGCAATATATTGCGTCTCGAATACGAGCTTACAAATGTTCCTCTTTTGAAAATATCCGTGGAACAAACGAGGCACATACAATCATAAAACTGATGTCACCTTTGTGTCAGCAAGAAGTGGCTGTATGATGTAGCAATGCCTCTCGTGAATGAATCGGTTAGGTGAACTTATGTTCTACAGTTTCCGTTTGCGTTGCATATTGGCGCCTCGGGCGGGCGTAGTCATTTCTGACTGACTATATGTAATATTAGTACAATACATAGATCAGATAAGAATATGAAGAGCTAATAAAAGATGGACTGATATCATTACTACTGCGGGAAAGGACTGGATCGATCGAACTAAAGATCTGGATGAAACTGGAGGAGGCCTATACCCAAGATGGGTTCCTATCCAATAAAATGTGCTAATAAAAATATAATCAAATAAACGGGCCTGTTGGCGATGTTGGCAAATGCTTGCTTTTCACGCCGGAGGTTGTGGGTTCGATTCCCACCCAGGACAGATATTTGTGTACATGAACATGTCTGTTTGTCCTGAGTCTGGGTGTAATTATCTATATAAGTATGAATTTACAAAAATAAAGTTTATGTAGTATATCAGTTATCTGGTTTCCATTGTACAAGCTCTGCTTAGTTTGGGATCGGATGGCCATGTGTAAATAATGTCCCAGGAAAAAAAAAACTTAATATTAATTTACAAATGTAAAATATGGTGATGGGAAATAAAAGGTTTGATAGTTATATAATTACCTCATTTTCCTCGTCTTTGACAACTTATACAAAATAAATTAGCCTGAAACGGTAAAACTAGGCTATTCGAGTGCGTATTTTAAATGTATTTTCATTTGAATCCAATGGCATCAATGACGACGAAACGAGAAGGTTACCCTTCTTGGGTTCAATCCTCTCGGTTGATTAAGTTCTAGCTCATTATATCATTCTGTTTCTTTGCACTGAAGGGAGAGAAAAGTAGAACAATTTTTTTTATTTCTTTCTGATTAAATTCGTTGCGGGATTTAAGATGGTTGAAGCGATTCTCCGGGGCGTTTTAGATCTAAAACTGAAGTTGTACGTCGTTTGATTACTTACTTAATTATGTACACTTTAAGGGCTTAATAAAGAAGTAATGAAGACGTTGAAAATAAAAATAAAAACAATATTTATAATAACCGTTAGAGAGTTTTAACGCCCATTTGGGTTACCTACTACTCAAAACAACCTACCAAAATAAATACAATCTAAACAATAAGACAACAGAATACAACACAATAAAATTTATTGGTCATGCGGCACATTGATTATGGAAGTAGGATCAGCGCCTTCGTGTTGAAGTTCGAAACCTGCACAAAACCACTAAATATGAAATAAAAAAGAAATCGCTCATGACTGATTATTTCTTTTGTAAATAGGCGTTATTCTTTATTTTATAAAGGAAGCATTTATAAATTAATGTTCCAAAAAGGATCTAATAAACCCCCTAAATACTAATAATGATATCTGACTTAAGTCGTCACTCCGTTTATTTTCGAGTCTCAAAAGCAATGCTTATTCCAAACATACCTAGTATGTTGTATCTATTATAACTAGACAAGGTTTAATCAAACACTAACAATCAATACCACAAATGTTTAGTACATGATGTACAACACGTCCGTAATTGATATCTATACTAATAGCTTCGCTCCCAGTAAGAGCTACATAATTAATATACGTAACTATGTGGGTGGGAGTATAATTTCAATCTTCGTAATAACATTGAATATATTAAAGACAGTTTACATAATTGTTCATGGGGTGGCAAATATTTTGTATTAGGTACGTATGTACTTACGTATCAGTGGCGGAGGGTGACGTAGTTCATGAGAAAAGCCAATCCATCAAAGCCTTTTTTACTTGTGGCTGCAACAGATGATGAGAATCAAGACCATCTTCTGCCATTGCACCTCTTGCAATTTACAGGAATTCTATCGAACCTTTACGGTGAGCTACGGTACCGTTGAAATTCCGAGGGAGCTTACTAAAATTTTAAATCAAACTATATAATCTTACTTACTTATCGTATGGGCAGTGGTTACCCTAGTGTCAGAGTTGTTCAAGCCGCCCAGTAGGCCTCTGACATGGCTTAACAACTGTTGCCTAATGACTACAACCGGGACCGACAGCTTAACGTGCCCTCCGAAGCACGGAGACGCTCAGGAATTAAACCACTTTGGCGGTCACCCATCTATGAACTGACCGCGAACCTAGTTGCTTAACCTCACCGATCACTTACGGACCGGTGAGAGCATCTAGCTATGAGCGCCTCAATTGAATATAATTGAAAGTATACAAACAAAAACCACAAACAAAAACTGTCTTCAAGTCGCATTTTAACTAACCTAGCAAACTCTTGAAATGGCAAGGCTTCTTGCATTACGTGATAATTCTTTTGGTTACTTACTTAATAAGAATTCTTGAAATTTGTCAGGTATCACGCTTCCAGTGCCTACATACTGGCCCTATCGGAAGATCAGCACTGCAGAAATGTAGTGCTAGCTGATTAAGAGCCATTTTTCATACCAGTACCGATAAACTTAAAAATCGACGGTTCCTACGCATAAAGTCGGAACCCATTTTTTGAGTAAATTTACATTTTTGCACCATTATCGCCATTAATACCATAGTAAAAAATTCACTTATTAAAAATATTCATATCTTCTTTAAATAATGAGTTTTAGAATTGAAAATAGTCTTATCATTCGAACACTCCCGCGCAAACGGTCGCACCGCTAGTTTCGACGATGTGCATCGTACTATTGGCCGGCGCATGGCCCGATGACAGCACAGTACCGACGTCGTATGACACAATCGATGTCACAATTGTGAATTTTGAAAATAATAGCGTACGAATGTTTTATTCGCTGTTGTTTTTCTTTACTATTCGTTGCTAAGACTTTCACAATAACAAACTCGAGAGATGAGCAACCTACGTTCGTCAAACATTTTGAAATTAGTGTTAAATAATCCAAATCCAGACAACGAAGATTCAACGGCCGGTGTACATTTTAAAAATGGTAAGTTTTATTGATCTTTTGTGTATAATATGAAATGTACTTGTTGTATTTTTATCATACTAGTGTAAGAATAAATAATATTAATATGTATTAGTGTTCGCATGCCATGGACAGAAAACAACTAGATTCTAGCGCATAACGTCGCAATATGTATGTTACGGCTGTATGCGTCGTTAATATTTACTGGCAGGCGTCAGTTAAGACTTTATACTACAAATATAGATATCTCTAGGAGTCGTAACTTTTACTAACGACTATATGCGTGGTTGCAATTCAAAGTTAAACAAACGTACAAAGGTGTATCTTAAACATAAGACTATATGCTTTGTCATAAAATAAATATACAACTCTTTGCCTTTCGATAATAGTTACAAATCTCATTAAAATTGTATTTTGTAGTACTTATTTAATTAATAAGATGTTTATATTTTCAGAATCACCGATTTCATTTGAGGCTGAGCTTCAGTGGGATTTGTACAAGACTATGTTTGGACAACCATTTAATGACAGTGGCAGAAGTACTGAAAATAGTTTTACGGCTAGTCACCGGGTAACACCTATCACTTCAAACATTATTAGTACAGCTGCAATATTACCATCTACTTCGACTTCGCCGCCATATGAATACACTGGAACATGTACAGGTTTAGAGCCTGCTGAAGAAATTAGGCAATAAAGAGCTGATATCATAGAACCTTCTTTGGATTTAACACCAACACCTTCTCCACATAACGATTTTTTCGAATATAATGAGGCTACTTCGACTACTCTGCTGAGCAATGTATCTATTGGTGATGCCGATAATTGTTCCTCTAGTAATGTCAGTAGCGCCAATTCACCACAAGTTAGTTACGTTTCGTGTCAGGACTCTTCTGTTTGTTCGTCTAGTGAAAGTACACCGTCCGGCAGAATTGAAAGAAAACGAAACGGCGTTATGATCAATGGAGAAATATAAAAAAGAAATACTTAAAAAAATTGGAAAAGCTTATTTAAGTAGAAATGGAATTCATAGGGATGCAAAAGTTTTAAAACAACCATGTCCAATGACTTGCCATCTTAAATGCTTTCAAACCATGGAACAATTTTTTTTCCTTTTTAGGCAAATTGGCGACCACTGTAGACAGTGGGATTACATCATCAATCATACTGAAGTAGGTGACACTAAATATACTACTTGTAATTCTGTGTCTAGACGTAAGAAATCGGTCAAATATTTCTTAACTTTTATTGAATCTAACGGTATTGTGCCTATTAAGGTTACTGCAATACTACGTTCCTGAACACACTGTAAATAGGGGAAAGAACAGTTCAAACAGCGTTGGTAAACTGGCGCTTAGGTGGTGGGTCTATTTCTCCTGATGGTCGCGGTGGTACCAGGATTATTGTAATAGACGATATCATGAAACAAGGAGTTTTAAAGCATGTCAAAACATCATAGCCAGTTGAATCTCATTATGTACGCAAATATTCCAGTAAGTTTTTCCTAGAAAGCGATCTTACATTTACAAAAATGTTTTCAATGTACAATGAGTCGTGTGTTGCTGAAAATATAGATAAAAAAGCAAAGACCGTAAGACAAATCAAAATATGAATATTTCATTTCATAAACCAAAAAAAGATATTTGTAATGTGTGCCGTATTTGTATATATATACAAATAAATATATAATGACCGAAGAAGAAAAGCAAAAACAAGAATATCACATGACAAATAAAACTATAGCTAGAGAAATTAAGCCCAGTGATAAAAAAGAAGTTTTAGATAGCGACGGAAAAAAATTACAACGTGTTTTGATTTTCAAAAGATGTTAAACTGTCTTTACGGCAATGTAGGCCTATTTTACTATAAAAGAAAATTGTCTATTCATAATTTTACCATAATTGACTTTGCTAGTCAAGTAGGTTATTGTTACATGTGGCCAGAGATCAACGGAAAACACGGCGCATGTGAAGTAGTAGCTGTTTGTCTAAATTTATTGAAACCAAAGTAAATAATGGTGCCACAGAATTTAGGTTTTGGTCCGACAATTGTGCTGGTCAAAACCGAAACAGAATTGTATTTGCTTTTTATAGCTATGTAGCTCAAAAGTATGGTATGACTATAGTTCATAGGTTTTTAGAGCGCGGGTATACCCAAAATGAAGCCGACTCTGTCCATGATTTGATGGAGAGAAATGCTAAAAATAAACTTATATATATCCCAGCACAATGGTATGCCTAAGTAAGATGATCAAAAGTTAATCTTCTAACTTATAATGTCATTGAGATGAGTGTTACAGTTTTTTACAACTATACAATTTTACTGGAAGGCAAAAATTGGAATAAAAATTCAAAAAAACCATAAAGGGATGGACTAAAATTAGAGAATTATCTGAGCTTAAGTAATAAGAAGGGTTATTCATAAAGAGGAAAACATAATAATCCATTAAGTACAGAACATTTGAATCCATGTTACACTAATCATTTACCTATAAAAATTGCAAAATATAAAGATTTACTAAGTCTTTGTCAAGGACGTATAATACCCCAAGAGTACCATAATTTTTATGTACAATTGTCAAACAAAGCAGGAAAGTAGCGATTCGTCTGATTCATCTTTAAATGCATTATTTAATCCGTTATTATACCGCCATAAATATTTCGTACGAAACATCTAATTATTTCATTATAACTAAATTTGATTTAATTTAGAAAAGGTTCTTTTCTTTACTTGATGTTAGCTGATTATAAATGTTAGTTTCCTATTTTTTGTATACTGTTAGAAAGCGTCTGTTTCATTTTTAATATCAGAAATAAACCCAATTAACGAACCTTAGCCTAGTATCATCAGTACAGGATTTTCATAAGAATAAAATTACTTTGAATGTATAACATCAGTACTTTCCTTTACGTAGAAAGTACTTTTAGATTGATAAAAAAGTGGATCATTACAGTTATATAATAATAGTAGTGATGTAAGAAGACTGAATTATGTACCTATGATAGAAGTTATTTTAATAAAGTAGATTTGAGAAAAATAGAAATTGGTTTTTGAGCATCAAGTATCATTATACAACCTTTTCCTTTACAGACAAAGCAATTTTACGAAGCAGATAGTCGTAATTTTAACATACGACTTTATTTTCGTTTCTACTTAAAAGCATAAGGTCGTAACAAATAGATACGACGATTTTGTAAGTAGTATAAGGTCGTAAGTTACAAAATAGGCAATTTTTAAATAAATGTGTAATTTTATTACATCTTGAGTATAATATTATGTTCTTTAACAAATTATTAATTACATAGTGCAAAATACCGGTTGAAATATGTTTCAAAAATGAACTATATCGGATAATTCCACAAAAATTGCTCTCCTGAAAAATGCCATAATTCGTCTTACGACCTAATGCGTGGTAGCCGTCGAAATGTATACGACAATTGTTGTGTATTTTCCGTATATGTTATAAAATAAAATTAGTTATTTCTCAAATAACACTATTAGGTCCATGTAGAGTTAGTTCAACGCATCTAAATCAAATAAATTAACTAAGTGAGAAAAAAGAAAATAATAGAAGCAATATGATACTAGAACAATATTAATTGATAGAAAGAAACCGGTCAAATTGCAAGCACTAAATTTAAACAGATCAGATAATTGCTACTGGACGGCTTGAATAACCTTGACACTAAGGTAATACGATCCATACAATAATAAAATAGTAACTGAAAATCTGCCATTTTCTCATCACATTAGGTTTTACCAAACTACTCTAGAAATATAAATTATTACTAGAGTAGTTTGGTAAACTTGGTCACCAAGAAAAAAAATTAAGGTGGATTGGATCTTGCTAGCTTATTTTTTCATAGTACCAGCAAGTCAGGAACTTGTGGGTACAATAAAAAAAATATAAACTCAAACTTCAACCGCGCATTCAGCCGAGAAATATTATTCAATTGAGAACTCGGGGCTCGATTCATAATATAGTTTACTTTACAAATTGATAGAATAAACTGTAATATAATGTTCCAATTGTGTTTCTTAAGTAGCATGTTTCGAAATTAATTTTCCCGGAGTATTTCTTAAAATAGTATCGTTCGTTCGAGGCGGATATCGCCGTCTCTATTATTCGAGTATCTTTTATATTTCGCTATATTCATTGCTTTTGATCGCAAAGGTTGAGAACTAGTTTCAAAGACACTTCATATTATTGTGAATAGATTTTGGAGGTTATTTATTGCTTATAACCTTACAATAATATTATAGCTAAGAATACATTGAGTTGATTATAGCTAAGAATACATTGAGTTGAGAGTGAGCTCGATTTTTATTATTATATTAAGAATAAGTTTGTGATGTTTATTTATACAAGTATCAAATTTAGGCGAACTCACCGGTCCGTAAAGCGCGTAAGCAGGCGGCTAGTCTATAAATGAGTGTACACCAAATTGGTTTAATTTCTGTTGTCTCCTATCTCCGAGCTTCGGAGGGCACGTTAATCTGTCGGCCTCGGATGTATTGGTTAGACAACATTTGTTTAGCCATGACAGTTATAAAAATAGTCTAATATACCAGGCGTGGGCACTGGGCAGGCCTCCTGCAAGATGGACCGATGAACTTGTGAGGGTCGCTGAAAGCTGCTGGATGCAGGTAGTGCAAGACCGGCAATTGTTGAGATCTTTGGAGGAGGCCTTTGTCCAGCAGTAGGCGTCTTTCGACTGATGTGATGATGATGATGACTTAAAATAATATATTTAGATGAGCGTTGCAAACCTTTCAAACCTCACTTATTAGTAAAATACAACAACATAATATAACAACATAATTATCTTTACATGTGAAAAAGAACCGAGCATTAAGATTTAAACATAGTTATACATAGTATTTTGTAGATGATGTTTTAATATTAAAAATATATCAAGCAATAAAAGTAAAAAAGAGTATGGTACAAGATAGCCTAGGATAACGAATAAGCTATCTCGTACCCTATTATCTTTGGACTTGAGTGAAGCAGCTCCACTTCACTAAAGCCCAACAAGAGTATATGGTTTAACCTTTGAAATACAAGCTATAAGCTATTCTATTTATAAAAAAAATATTATTATTACCTTCGTCCAGTACCGTCCACAGCAATAACTAGGCAAAAACACGACAGTAAAAGTTTTAATTGCAATTTACGAAGTCTCTACGCCGTGATACTCGCGTCATGAATAATATAGAGATAACTTATTAGTCATCAATCTCTTGTGGCGCTATTCTCTATTATGTGTTTTGCGGGCCATGGGTGGCTGCCAATACCCTATGTAAATTATGAAAATGGTATCATGCTGAACTATCCTCGAACGTTTTATTTTTAACTCTACTACAGAACATTGTTACTCGGGAAAATGCCTGTATAGCTTTATGTTCATGAAGTATTTAATAACAGCGTGAAGAAGGATGTATACTATTACTGTATAGACGCCAGCACATCAAGCTACCCCAATCTGTCAAATTTCCCCAATGGAAAGTGAACCTTATTTTTATGTGATAAAGTTGAAAATCTCTTCTATAATAATATCTAGGGACAATGTCACACAGATCATCCTAGCCCCAAACTAAGCAAAGCTTGTACTATGGGTACCAGGCGACGATATACATACTTATATAGATAGATAAATACTAAAATACATAGAAGAAAAGAAAAGAAATTTGACAGATTGGGTAGGTGGATGTGCTGGCGTCTGTACATATTTTTGGTATTTTGCTTTATTACGTGTCTGATTGGGGAATGGTATTTTTGTTTATTAGCACGTCCATAAGTTCAAGTCCTACTAAACGGTAAGAATATTTGTCTTTAATAATTTTATGAAGTTAGAAAGGAACAGAGTTCTTTTGCTTATTGAGTAGCTCGAATGGTTAAGTAGCTCCATCTTATAGAATACACTTGCAAAATGCAATACCGACTGATTATTTTAATATAATTGAAATGCTTCGTAACTGAACTCTAATGAGAAGGACGGGACCACTTTACTTGTGTCAATTTCGTTATAGCATGTAATACTGAAAGATAATGAAGTCAGTGAGACGTTAGAACCTACCGTTAGACCAATTATGCGTCGAGTGCACATAATTGGTGCGCGTATTATAAGCTGTTTTGGTAGTTGTACAGTTCTTGTAAGTCCTGTTCTTTTTATACGAGATACATTAGAGAGAGATGTAATGCCATTTCAATTATACACTTTAGAACTTTCACGTATCATCATTATTATACAGCATTGTTTTACAGGTAACCGGCTTTAGTAGTGAGTGTGATAAACGATTCAGTGAGGGTAGTTAAAAAACTCGACGCCCTCAGTAGCGGAGCAACACCGCTGCGCCGCGCCAGTCAGCCGATGACCATGGTCAATGCAACTTGGTCGAAATGTCGGAAAAATAACAATAAAGGTTAGTCGCGTTAATACTAAAACGCTAGCAATAGCATTATTGTGTTAAAGATGTGGGAAAATTCGTGTCAGCAAGGCTTAAGTGATGTTGGTAGCCCATGTGTGTTGCAAGCGTCATAGGTTAAATTATAAGTAGGTATAATATAATAATATAATATAGCTAGGGACAATGTCACACAGATCATCCTAGCCCCAAACTAAGCAAAGCTTGTACTACGGGTACCAGGCGACGATATACATACTTATATAGATAGATAAATACTTAAGGGGCCTTTTACAGTCCACTAGCGCCGCCAATCGAAAAAATGTCATAACTCGTAAATAGAATCAAAAATACAAAATGTGGTCTATTATTACTGTAGAAAAGGCAATAACGTAATTTTATAACACATTGTCAACACTTGAAATATAGATGTTTAGCTAAATCGTGCATTTGTAACAAAAACGGCCGTTTATGTTTTGAATGCACGGTTTAGCTGAACAGCTATATTTCAAGTGTTGATAAGGTGTTATACAATTACGTTATTGCCTTTTTCACAGTAATAATAGAACATATTTTGTATTTTTGATTCTATTTACGAGTTATGACATTTTTTCGATTGGCGGCGCTAGTGCACTGTAATAGGCCTCTTAAATACATAGAAAACATCCATGACTCAGAAACAAATATTCGTGCTCATCACACAAATATTTGCACTTACCGGGATTCGAACCCAGGACCACCTGCTTCGTAGGCAGGAGCACTACCAACTAGGCTACGGTGACCGTCCTATATACCGTATACCTTAAGGTGCGCCGTTTTTATAGTTTGCTGACTTGGTTGTAAAATTTGCATTCCATTCCAAGTATAAATATACACTAGCTAATGTTGGTACAGCGGAGAACATACTTTTCCCTACTGTTTTGTCTACGTTGCGGTAAATAGAACTTTTTCTCCACGCGATGCGGGTAAAATGTTTTGGTATTGTTTGAAACTTTCTAGGAAAGTACCCGTACGTGGTTTAATTATGTATTTAAAATGGTAAGATATTAACATATTCGCTTCAGGAATTCTCAAATAGGTTAATATTTTTTAATAGTGTTAAGGCTGACTAATACAATAAAAAGCGGCCAAGGACGAATCAAACTGACGCACCGAGCCTTCCGTATTATTCTTGAATGAAAAAGATTAAATTAATTATTCATTTAACACCAAAAATCGGATTGCATAAGTTAGAAACAATTGTATTTGAAACTGAATTAGTCCATGGTTAGTTGTGGGACCACTCGTCCGTCACTAAGCCATCAGTCCAAGTTGACATGAAAATATCTATGACAATCATTACACGTGTTTAGAAGTCAATTAGAACTGGTCTAACTAACACGGTTACTACTTTTCTATGGGTTTTAATGTAAGATGGTAGTCGCTCGATTAATTCGGATGGCTAGTTACATTGGGTTAAATTGGGAGCCAACCGTAATAAAAATGGGATAAATACATGGAAGATGAAGTTGTTCAGATATACTCCTGTGATAGATGGTTGAACGGTTGGAGAAATACCATAAAGTCCATTAATCCTATTTGGTACGGATCCCTAAATATGAAATCTCATGTGTCATTTTGAATGCAATATTATTGTTGATATCTTAAATAACTCATTAAACTTAAAAAGTTTATTTATTGGCGTGGTTGGAAAATGTTTGCCTTTCACGCCGGAGGTTTAAGAGAGGTAGGCACAGCGTTACGCTTCACCTTACAGAAGACATTCCTTAATAATAACATTAATAATTTGAATGTTGTGTTTCTCCGTGTGAGTAAAGTCGCCAGAGCTCATCGGGTTGGGGGGAAGGTGACTCTTAAAGGTCGGCAACACACCCGCGACTCCTCTGGTGTTGCGAGTGTCCATGAGCGGCGGTGATCACTTACCGTCATGTGAACCATCTCGCTTGGGCCCTCTGATATAAAAAAACGGCCAAGTGCGAGTCGGACTCGCACATGAAGGGTTCCGTAACAGCAAGTATTGCAGTTGATTAAATGGAAGCAAATTGCGGTTTATGACGTATTAAAAAAAAACTACTAGCTAGATCTCGTTCAAACCAATTTTCGTTGTTAGTTTCCATGGTACTGTACATCATATATTTTTTTTAGTTTTATGATTCTCTTATTTTAGAAGTAACGGGGGGGGGGGGGGGGGGGGGGGATACTCATTTTACCACTTTGGAAGTGTCTCTCGCGCAAACTATTTAGTTTAGAAAAAAATATATATCAGAAACCTTAATATCATTTTTGAAGACCTATCCATAGACACACCACATGTATGGGTACGATGAAAAAAATTTTTTTGAGTTTCAGTTCTATGTATGGCGACCCCCCAAAATTATTGTGTTTTATCTATTTTTGTGTAAAAATCTTAATGCGGTTCACAGAATACATATAATTAAAAAGTTTCTAAAGTACAGCTCTTATAGTTTCGGAAAAAATTGGATGTGACATACGGACGGACAGACAGGCAGACAGACATGACGAATCCATAAGGGTTCCGTTTTTAGCCATTTGGCTACGGAACCCTAAAAAGGTCGTGGGTTCGATTTCCACCTAGCACAGATATTATTCTGCATGAAAATGCCCGTTTGTCCTGAGTCTGGATGTAATTATCTATAGAAATATGTATTCACAAAAGAAAGACAGACAGACAGCGAGGTCTAAGTAATAGGGTCCCGTTTTACCCTTTGGGTAGGGAACCTTAAAAAGTGTGGCGATGCGGTTAAGATAGTCGCCTCGCCACTTCGTGTCCCGGGTTCGATTTCTGGGCAGAACAACTATTTGTGTGTCCCATAAATAGTTATTCTGAGTCTGGAGTCGGTTCATTCTGTTTGTGTCCGTCTATTATATGTTTGTATAGTACCCCCCGAAACCGGTATTAGTTACACCAGTGCACGCGTTGTCTTAAAAACTCTCGCGAGCAACCAAATCGACTCAAGCCTAGACGGCGCACATATACATTGATTTTCCTAAAACGATAAATGGTAATTACAAAAGTGATATGTCATTCGAAAGCTGAAGAATTAGGCTTTCAATTAACATCAATACCTTAAAAAAAACTAAGCGCTGATTTATTGACACATTTTAATTGGCCGTCAGCGTAAATTACCTCTTTAGGAATCCACGACTTGCGCTACCTGCTCCCGCTATAAAACCCCCCACTTCCGGTTTATCTTATCAGTTGCTTGTTACAGGTTGACCGGTACACATCTCCGTAAATTGCATTCCTTGTTTTCGCTAACCCATGGATACCACACCAGAAGAAGCCGCTCAAGTTGTTGCCTTGTTGCAACAAGGGTTAAGTCAGCGACCAATCGCTGCCCAGCTCCACTTGAGCCAGTCTTCTGTATCCCGAGTATACAGACGGTTCCAAGAGACTGGTGCCTTCAATCGGAGACCAAGAACGAGCCGCCACCGGTGCACTTCAGAGAGAGACGACCGCTTCATTGTCTCAACCTCGCTGCGCAATCGACACCTTACGGGCGTTGATGTGCAGCAAGAACTGAGACGTGTACGACAAGTGGCTGTCAGCGAGTGGACAGTGAGAAGACGCTTGAAGGAAGCCAACTTGACGCCAAAAAGACCTGCGACGGGCCCTAAGTTGACTGCAGGCCACCGACAAGCGCGCCTTCAATTTGCTCGAGAGCATCTCAATTGGAGCGTTGCGCAATGGCGATCGGTCCTGTTTACTGATGAGTGCAGAATGTGTCTGCATGGCAGTGACAGGAGAGGCCGAGTCTACAGGCGTCCGGGAGAACGATTTGCCCAATGTTGTTTCGCTGAAACAGTGGCATATGGCGGCGGTTCCTGCATGATGTGGGCTGGTATCTCTTTAGAGGGAAAAACCGAACTTGTTTTCGTGCCTGGGGGCGGCCGAGGAGGCGGGCTAACAGCTGATCGGTACATCACCGACATTCTACTGGATCATGTTGTGCCCTACGCAGGGTTTGTCGGTGAAGACTTCGTGTTAATGCACGACAATGCCCGCTGCCACACGGCACGAGTCACTCGACAGTTTCTGCAAGAGGTCGAATTACGCACGATGGACTGGCCTGCGCTCAGTCCTGACATGAATCCCATCGAGCACTTATGGGACGAGCTTAAAAGAAGAGTTCGGGCCAGAAATCCAGTCCCTTCAAGCGTAGACGAGCTAAAGACAGCATTATTAGAGGAGTGGGACGGCATTCCTCAAGAAAATGTCAAAAAATTGATAAGGTCCATGAAAAACAGACTGCGGGATGTAATTAGGGCTAGAGGGGGCAATACGAAATACTGATTTAAATAAAATAATTTTATTTTTAATTTTTTTTGTTTAATTTGTCAAATACGAGACACATACCCATTTTCCTAAATTCCCGTTTTTCCTACTCTTGCATTCAGACATCATTTATTTCAAAAATGATGGATGGATTTCAATGATAATGATATCAAATTAAAGCTGACATCTTAAGCTTTCGAATGACATATCATTTTAATAATTTCCATTCATGATTTTAGTTGTATCAATGTATGTGTGCGCCGACAAGGCTTGAGTCGATTTGGTTGCTCGCGAGTGTAGTTAAAACTAGTTCCATAGTACAAGATCTGCTTAGTTTGGGATCAGATGGCCGTGTCTGAATAATGTCCCAGGATATTTTCTAGAAGTTTTGATTAAGCATGTAATTCTGCATATGGATACTTAAAATTCACGGATTTTTTACCGAAATTAGGTCATGAACAAATAAAATAAAACGTAGTTACAAAAGCCGTCGTTTTCGAAATAGCTGTAAGGATTATAAATACGTTGCGAGGTCAAAGCGTAAGGGTAGGTACAAGGCACTTACAGTGTTATGAGTTTAACATAATAATATTGGTTCGATTTCTTGTAGGTCATTGAGTTCGATATTAACTTGGAATTGCAAAAAGGTATAGGTATTTTTATATCTTCCTGAAACGAAGCCATAACCGTTTCCCTACGCGTATAGAATTTTAACACGTTCAACCGCAAGTGACCGACAAATTACTGTTTTTCTAATGCCCCACACCAACAAGAAAAATACTAGTAACTTCTTTATTGTTAAACGAGTTTCCATATACAGAATGTGTAAGTTTTGGATTATGAGTAGGTACTCAGTTGTTTAATTTGATTGCCAATTTATGCCAATTATTGTAATTTAAATTATTATGACTAAGAAAAACTTGAAACCTAACAATGGTATTTACTTTTGGGTTTCATGACAGTGATATGGCAATCAAAATCAGAATCAGAATCATTTATTTCACAAAAATAGGGTACATATAGATCTTAATCTAGAAAGTGCATGCTGCCTATCTTGTCTGTAGTAGAAGACATGTGAAATTATTACATTTTTTAAGTTCAATATGACTGATCAACAAAATACAATAAAAAATGAACAAAAATCTACCACAATAAAAATTACGACATAAAATACATTAATTAAGAAGATATAAAATTAAACCTAAACAATGTCAAGAGATATAATAATAAAATATAGTTAAATGTCAATTTTTCTTTCAGTTGATCTTCATAAGTAATGTTAATTATTGAAGGTCCATTTTAATTAAATAGTGTTAAATAGGAAAGTACATTAAATAGGGTAGACAAAATTAACCCAGACACCTTACACAGTCAGGGTCATTGAACACTAGACCAGCAGGCCGGTCCAAATAGCATCATTATGAAACATCATCCTTTAAATTTCTTATATTTTGTGAGTAATTTAGGTATTCAAATATGGCCCCCTCCAAATTGATTGTTCAAAATATGAATCATGATCTGATTCATGTCATAAAACCTACACAATGGAGCTTTCTTTACATAATTTTGATTTTGCACCAGGCAGGTTAATCATTCAGAAGAATCAATTTGGATCTGCTTGGCAATCTAATTCCTTTCAGATAATACTTTAGGTTGCTGTGACAATGAACATACGGAATCATACAATAATAAAACCGGCCAAGTGCAAGTCGGGCGCGCGCACGAAGGGTTCCGTACCATTACCTATCTATAAAAATGAGCACATAATTCACGGTTGTTGTATGGGAGCCCCCTTAAATATTTATTTTGTTTTTTAGTGTTTGTTGTCATAGCGGCAACAGAAATACATTATCTGCGAAAATTTCAACTGTCTTACTATCACGGTTCATGAGATACAGCCTGGTGACTGACGGACAGACAGACACACAGACAGACACACAGCGAAGTCTTAGTAATAGGGTCCCGTTTTACCCTTTGGGTACGGAAACCTAAAAACCTGTAAAGTAATCACCCGATGAGTCTGAGATGAGAGTTAAGCGAGAAGCTTTCACGTCGAGAAAAAATTGTTTGTACTCTGTCAACGACTCTTCGTAATTTCACGTTGAAGGACAAAGACTTTGCACTTCCTCAACCACTTTTCGCGAAGCTATAAGCTTTCACGTCGAGGAAATAGGAGTTTGTACTCTGTCAAACTCTTCGCAAAGCGAAAAGCTTTCACGTTGAGAGGAAATGATTTTGTATTCCCTATACCACTAATAGCGAAGTTAAAAAGCTTTCACGTCGAGGAAAAGGGAGTTTGTACTCTGTCAAACTCTTCGCAAAGCGACAACTTTCTCGTCGAAGGAAAAGGAGTTTGTACTCCCTCAACCACTCTTTGTAAAGCGAAAAGCTTTCATGTCGAGGGAAAAAGAGTTTATACTCCCACAACGAATTTTTTTTTTTTGATACGGTACACTAAAAATATACATCAGTGTACAGTTCAGCTTCAGAGGAAACATTAAATAAAGTTAAACTACCCTACAAACATTATTTTACATCTACGAGATGTAATTGAATCGAACCCACTCAGCGCTGCGTATGGTCGCGTTCCAACTAAATCAATTATGAACCGCATTCTCTGACATTGTTACATGCTTTGACAGTCCCCTGATGGCAGGCGGCAGGCCGTATCTGCTCCGGGAGCCTGACAATGCTTAACCAACTTACGATCGTAGAGTTGCCATAGGTAATTGAATTTATCAAAAGGTAGCTATGCTCCCTTGTTACGATTCCAATATAGCTAACATAATTTTGGTAAAGAAGGTACCTACTTTGTGAATAGATATAGGATAAAATGGATTTTTTGTCGTAGGATTTTGAAGTAAACTTATTTACGCACTACAAATCAACTGATTTAGGAGTAAGTTTAGTCCGTGACGAGAGCGTTACGAAAATGTGATCGGGCGAGGTGCACGTAAGTTGAGACGGAGATATAAGTTAGTTAAAAAGATAAAAAGAGAGAGAGTTACGAGCTCCCATTTTCTTTCTCTCATAGCCAGTTACGGTTGAAGTTTTACTGTCTAAAGATCACTCGTTTTTTAGGACGAGTCTCTTTTTTTAACTAACTTCAAAAAGGAGGAAGTTTCTCATTCTATTTCCTTTTTTTTGTATGACGTGTGGACTGTGTTGAGATTTTTTGTTTTGTTTATGAATCTATTGTTAGGATTTTGAGATAAATTAATCTTATTTGACGGAAAATAGTTCCATTCAAAGATTTTTCAAATCATCATCATGCTATCAAGAAAGTTGATTTTTGAAATGGCCCCGCTATCCATTACAACTCCTTTAAGCCAGAATCTAATCTAATAAGTGGCACACAATAAAATAATACTGAGTGGTGAGATCCCGGGAACGTACAGTACAGTGGTTAAGGTAGTCACTTCGCTACTACCTGTCTGTCATGTCGATTCCTGCACATACTATAATGTGTGGCCCACAACCGGATAGCTGTTCTTAATCTGGATGTATGTTATAATAATATGTTTGTAGTCTCTGCCATACACACAGAGTGTCTCTAAGAGAAAAGTTCAAAGAGGTTAACATTCTAACTGTACCATCACAGTATATATATGAAAACCTACTATATGTGCATAAAAATATCGATTCCTTCTGTAAAAGGAGCGATACACATAATGTAAATACTAGATATAAGAATAATCTCATATTGCATACTACCCGTCTCCACAAAATAAGTAACTCTTTTATGGGGCAATGTATAAGATTCTATAACAAACTTCCCAAAGATATTAGAGAATTGTCTACGAATAAGTATAAAAGAATTATTAAAGCCAAAGTGTAGCAGGGCATATTACAAAATATCAGATTATTTAAGTGATAAAAGTGCTTGGGATTGAGTGGTTCTGAGTCAACCCACATGATTGTAATTAATCTTAAGTATATTTTATTTTTAAAAAGGATTCCTACTGAGTTTTCTGGCAGTGTTTATCAGTAGCTGCCACGTCATGCACTGCACGGTAGGGTAAAAAAATATGACGATTCCACATAAATGTAATTTTTTTATATATATAGAATTTTTGGTTTTAATTACATCAATCTATTAGGGAAGTTATAGCTAGATTAAGTAGGTATATATTTGTATTTGTGCATATGCTACTATCTTCATTTTTGTTGTTATAAATATAGTAGTGGGCAGGCCCCCTACAAGATGGACCGATGATGTTGTGCCGGAGCCGCTGGATGCGTGTAGCAAAAGACTGGCAGTTGTGAAGATCTTTGGGTGAGGCCTTTGTCCAGCAGTGGGCATCTTTCGGCTGATATGATGATGATTAATGTTTAATTAGGTTAATTACATGGCTATATAGCGCTCTTTAAGTTCCGTCACCTATTTAAGTTTGACTAAATTTTGTTGAAAATAGCCTCGGTAGTTGAATTTTGACCTAAAACATCTGCGGTTCAATACGATAACGTAAAAATACCTTATGTTGTATTATATACATACACATATACATAATAACTAAATATCAAGGGTGAAATAATAATGAAATAATGACATTTATTCAGCACTTGTTATTACACATACACTTGTACTTGTCAAGCTCACAATGCAGTAGCTACATAAACATAGTAGAAATAATATAAAAGTAACAAAAAAAAGTTATATTAGTCCATCCGTGCGGTCTGCCTTATCACATATTTTTTAAATCGTTCAATAAATAACACGTTTCTTCGCTATTATTTTTAAATTTAGTACTACTAGATATATTAAAATTAAAGAATTGAAGACCATGAGCAGTTGGCTAGCGCAGAAGGCTCTCAACAAGTAGCTTAATTTACGCGACTGTGTGTTGATGAATTCCTTCAAATCGAGTCGTTCTCCAAAACTCAGAAGGCAAGCAGCATTGCCTCGTTGAATAGCAATAGGTTATATATCGTTAGATAGGAAGGATCTCAAACTCACAACACATCGGACGGTACGGGGAAATAACCCTAACCCTTATTATCTTCCTTCCGTTTGCCATATACTTGAAACTTCCTTTGAATACGTTCCTACTATTTACAGGATGTGCACAATTTCGGACCAAAGTTAATAATATTTCAAGTCAATTTCTGACTTCGGTAGCCCATTCAGCAAAGACATATTTTTTATTTTGAGACTAGTCAACCACCATTGCAATGGCATACCTAGAACGCTTAACGAATATGCAAAATGAATTATCTTAGTGTTAGCCTGACCGTGTTCCATTTACAACCCGTAAATGAAACATGGTCCCCCATATTCTTATGGGGCTCTACCGGCTAAGTCGCCGAAATTCGATTTCTTAAATGGCGTTCAAATAAATACATGTTAAAAATGATTCATTCAATCGTTAAAACAGCCATAACGATCGAGAGCATAACCTATTACACGTATGTATATATCGCTCAGTCCCGTCGCACTAGGCTACCGCCTAGTCATTACACTATGGAAACAAAGACGCGTTACATATTTTCGATGATTCGCGCCCGTTGAACGTACTCCAGAAATCACAGTTAAAGCAAAGCTAGAGCATAGAGCGGCTTCAATATGAGTATAACTTGTGTTACGTACTTTTAAGAGACAGCAAACAATCAGATCTTAAGCTGTCCATCCAATAGTAAGAACCTGATACAGATTTTACGTTTTTTTTTGTGATGGCAATAAAATATGAACATATATATATATCGATCTGTTCGTAGCCGTGTGGATTCTAGCCTAGAAAGAATAACAGAAGGAATTATATGCCAGGCGCGGTGACTACGGCAAACCGCATTAAGTGGCAACGTTATAGAAACTTTTGTCAATCGATCTCAACTAAATAGATAGGTTTATTTAGCTAATATTTGTTTTACTTTTTGGAATGAAGTTCCTTATCGCGCGTTGTGAAAGGGGGCTAGACGGAAAAAATTCTTATGAAAAGTTGTCACGACACTTTTTGCAGCTGTGCGGCGTGCGCATGTTTCTCTGTCTGTCTCTCTCTCTCTCTCTCTTATAGAAAGCAAGCCAGATATTTTCATTTCTATTTCGCATTAGAACAGTGTGGTGTCGCGACGATTATTTTAGTTGAGTGTATACAGATTTTTTGTACATAATAAATAATAAGAAATAACTTCGTTCCATCCGGGTGTCCCTTGACACTTCTCAAGTTTTTTTAAAAATCATATTTGTTTATTTACGGAATAACATTATAAATAACATGGGTAATTTCTAAGCTCATTCGTGCTGCAGAGAGCACTTAAACCTGTCGGTTTCGGTTGTAGTTATTAGACAACGTGTAGTTAAGCCATGCCAGAGACTTCCTGGGTGATAAACTTCTCTGACCTTAGGGTAACCACTACCCATACCATAAAGTAAGTACCTATTACAATTTGTTGAACAAGAAAAGTTCAGCATAAATTGATTTGCTGGTACTTAAAATAGGATACTCTATGCTGTATAGACGCCAGCAGATCAAGCTACCACAATCTGTCAAATTTCCCCAATTGAAAGTGAACCTTATGCATTTGTAATAAAGTTGAAGTTGAAAGTGCTGGCGTTTGCTGCCTTCCATTTAAAAATCTTGTGTCTAAAGAAGTAAAATATTATTTTTTTGTTTTAAAGTTATATCTTTTTTTATTTTTTCTTTTATTAATTTGGCTAGAATGTCTCGTTGGTTTAGCGGTAGCGTGTTTAGCCGCAGATAATAAGGTGCTGGGTTTAAATCCCGGGTAATGTTAAAACAGATTTTTGGAAATTTCTGCAAAAAAATCTCTATGTCACCCGAATTCTAGGAGGTGTCGGTATTTGTACGTCCATGCCTCGAAGAGCACGTAAAGCTGTCGGTCCTGTACTTTTCTGGCCCTGCAGCTAGTTCTACTTGTAAAATCCCGCATAGTCCAACACACAGAACATGCATCCACGTGCGAAATGAAATAATGAAACTTATTCAGCACTTGGATATTAACATACACTTGTACTTGTGAAGTTCACAATGCAGCACATAAACATAGTCGAATACAGTATAAAAATTACAAAAAATTAATTGGTCCGTCCGTGCGGTCTGTTTTATCAGATATATTTTCTTAAATCCTAAAATAAATAACAAGTTACTAATATATTATTTTGGAATTTGGTTGGAATTTGGTTTGGTTGTACTATATTAAAATTAAAGAATTGAAGGCAATGAGCATTTGGCTAGCGCAGAAGGCTCTTAACCAGTAGCTTAAATTAAACGACTAATACCTGAGGCCACCCTTTTGCGTTCATGCAGATGCATGTTCTGTGTGTTGGACTGTCCATGTTTCCTATACAAACGGAGATACTTAAAAGCCACGTTAAAAAACGCACTCACCCACTCCGCTGCATTATGCGGGGCAGTGTGCCAATTGCCTTACTTGCTATCTACTTGTGCATATAATAAGTCTCGTGCAGATCCACCAGAGTCTCCACTGAGACTGGCGGTCGCGGCTTCGTGGAGTTATATCCTGTTTTTTATATGAACCACCACCTTCAAGATATGAAGTAAATCAACGACTAAGATGTCGGTATATCACAAAGATAGAGAGCCGTATCCACAAATTCTATTGAAATGGATGTCAAATAAATAATATTGAATCCTTACAAATCCCGCTAAACTTGGAGCCATCTCAAATATTCAATGGAACAATCCTAGTAGCATAATCGAATATAATATATGCGTCATAAAGGCTGATAAATTGTCAGCATTCCTCGAGAAGCCGCTATAAACTTCAACCCTTATGAAGGGGCCGGTTGAGGGAATTCGCTACAAATTGTTATCGCTGCATAATAATTTTACTATAAAGACGCGTTATTACAACAGTCTGTAGGTACACATCTATTTCAGTAAGTGTTTGGAAACTTAGAGGAAGAGGCGGTGATGTTTTGTATGTAATTATGTTGTGGAATAAGCGATTAATTCGTAATGCTTGTATTTCTATATTTCTAGGAGGAAATTAACTTGGCTGCGTATAGGTGACGGGTTGACTTATTCATCATATCATCATCATCATATCAGTCGAAAGACTGGACAAAAGCCTCCCCCAAGGATCTGTACAATAGCTGGTCCTGCGCTGCCCGCGACCAACGGCTTCCCGTGACCCCTGCAAGACCGTCGTTCCACCTAGTAGGGGGCCTGCCCACGCTGCGTGTTCCGGTTTGTGGTCGCCACTCGAGAACCTTTCTGCCCCATCGGCCGACAGTTCTACGAGCTACGTTTTTGATTCGTGGCCTTATTCCCAACTTAAATGAAAGTTATGACTTAATTGTTAATTATTTATGTAGATAACTAACATCACAATAATTCTACAAGTATAATGTGCCTTAATGGATTTGCAATGATCAGAGGTCATGGTCAATGATCAGGAAACGGCGATTTGGTAGCGTTAAAAAAAGTAATTTTAGCTTTATAATAATTACTTAATTGGATGAAAATAATGTATGTTTTATTCGCATTGCAAAGCGTAAGTCTAATCCCAAAAGTGGGAAATCATAAATGTAATTATCTGGTAGTTGTCGAAACAGCACCCTCTAACACTCCGGGGTAGGCGCTCTGCTGTTAAGCTATGAACGATATACACTGGCAAATCATATTTAGGATTCTAGATACTAGCACACTTTCGGCAGGTGTAGATGTTGTTTATCGGCTTCGTTTTCCAGAAATATGGTTGATGACATGACATGATACTTATTGAATATTAGTTTATGGCATTATTCGTAATGCAAAGCGGAAATCTAAGCACATTTTGTTTAGTTTAGATAAAACAATTGGCTTTCTAATAAGTTTTATTGGTTGTACACTATATACCTATGTATTAACTTTTAAATATCCTGCATTATATTTAGTTTTTTCGAGATACTCATGAAATATTTCGAATTACTTTTACGTTACAAAAATATATAAAGACTGTACTGTATATATATTCAGTGTATATAATATTTATTAACTTATGTACATTATAAGTATAAACCTACTTTTCTTACAATTAAAGCGTTAGAAGTTATTATGATAACTTGAAAGCTCATCATTTACGAAAAAGCGGTGACCTGTTTCTTTCAAATTAAAAGCGTGCGCATGCAGCTGATGCAGACGGAACGTCCCATTAATTTATTTTTAAAGAATTATAACATTATGCAAGTTTATAAAAACCTCGATTAGGTAATTTATATATGAGGATATTTTCCGCTTTTTGGAAGTTTTTTTGATACCGGTTATAGGTATTATTCGGCAGTCATGAATAAATAGGGCAAATCTATGTTAAAGCGAAACTTTGAAAATATATTTGATACGTTATAAGTTTAAGTCTCTTATAGATTAAAATTTAAAACTCTAAATTTGACGTTCGCGTAGTTGTACGATTAATTAATTAATTCATATTTATATTAGTTTGTACAGTAATTACCCTACATGTCAAAATGAGCACTTATTACATACTAGCTGTGCCCGCGACTTCGTTCGCGTGGATGTCGGAACTTAACAATGTATTTTTTAGTGTAAAGCGCTGTGGGAGGATACCGATACAATTTCTTTTTTAATTTAATTTAGTGCTTCTTTATTTTACCTGTGGAACCATCTGGAACGTACACAAAAACGTTATTGGGGTCGTTTACGCGTGAAAGAGCTACGTATAGTTGACCATGGGAAAAGCATCCAATACTTAGGTCCATCCCCGCAACGGATAATGTCTAGCTTTATTAATCGTCATGGCATAACAGAGACTGACTGGGAATTGCACTGGTTTGAAAGAGAAAGGAAAGTTTTAAGGAATTATAGGTATCCTTGGAATAAAAACAATATCACCGGCGCCGCAACCTGTTAATATTTCAGCTTCGATAATGTTTTGCTGCAGATTTGTGACTTTGAGCCGAGTGCCGTTACAAAGTTTGGGGGGACATGAATTTCTGAGGAGAATTATTGGTACACCGATTTTTAAAACTATTTTGTGGGCTGGAAGTCCGGGTGTGCTGAGGGAATCCAAAAATTCTACTGGGTAATGCGTGGCGTCATCTTCTTCCATACCTGTATTTATTGAGCTATATTCTTTACTATTCCCGGACGCATGAGTCAATATTTTGAAATTAATTGCCGCAGCTTGGTCATTGCGGGGAGTCAAAATAGCTCGCTGACATAGCCAAGAACCAGCTTGATTGCCAATGTTTGTGGTATCTCCGTACACAGAAGAAATTAGCTCCAGCTGTGATGTAACGTAAGAGCAGAGATTACCAATCAATATAACTTTTCCATATTCTTGTACGGGGTATGTGCCATCGCCTATTTTTTTACAATAAATTGGCAAACTCCTGTGCATTTTCGCAGCCTCTGACTGATCAGGTTCCCTCCTATACTTATAACTATCTCTTGAATAGCCAATAAGGACCTGTTGTGACAAATTTCACGTACCTTGTCAGGAATTTCTCCATCAGTATTTAGTTGTACATGTCTCATAAAATCTTCAGCAAACTTGTCATGGTATTTTTTCCATAACTGGTTAGCACCCGATAACGCACATAAGGTCCATAAGATGGCAAACAAATGTCGCAAGCGATGTGGACTATCGCTCACGCATCCTTCCGCTAGAGCGTCATCCCAATGCTGACCTCCATCTAATAAATGGCGTGCTCGGCAAGCGGCCTGGTATGTGGGATGTTCAATATCATCCATTTTACGGAGCTCAGCTAAAGACGTAGGTCCTCGCACTACATGGACCAGACTGTGGGATGAACTCACACGTGAGCACGCCACGTGAACCTGCCCGCCTTCCTTAAGTCAATTCCAGCTAACTTGAGAGTTGGACTTTGCGATTTGTTGATGGTTATCGCGACACACACTTTTATAGGGAACTACAGTATTTTAAACTGAAAAGGGAGATCATTCGGCACTAACGGAATACGTGACACGAACACTGTTTCTCCCTGGGCGGATCCAGACATAATAGTAGCCTCTATAACACGATGCAAAGCTTTGACTTGAAGCCTAGTGCCGTTGCAAAGTTTAGGTGGCTTCAAATTCCTCAGAACCATTATAGATATACCCACACGCAACATACATAGGGGATGTATGTTGCGTGTGGGTATACCTATAAAGGTTCTGAGGAATTTGAAATATTATTTGGAATATTATACGCCCTTAGGGGTGGAAATTCCTAAAATCCTGAAATACATATTTTTAATTTTAACGGAAAGGCCATACCAATTTTCATGCTTTTCACTTAAAAAATTACACACTTTTCATAAAAACTTACATCCCCTATTTTACGACCTTTGGGTGGAATTTCCAAAACTTCTAAAATATTTATTTTTATTTTTAGCTGAACTACTAAATATAAGTTTCAATGCCTTTAACTACAAAAATGACGGATTTTCATACAATCTTTCATTCTCTATTTTACCCCCTTAGGGTTAGTATTTCCAAAAACCCTTCCTTAGTGAATGCATACGTCATAAAAGTACCTACAGACGAAATTTCAAGTCGCTAACCCCAGCCGTTCAGGCTGTGCGTTGATATGTCAGTCAGTCAGTTCCCTCTTTTACATAGGTAGGTATATAGATTTGTGCTGAGAAAATTATGAGAGACAGGGTTAATTTACCACATTCAAATACATTCAATTGGACAGGCTTGATAAAATTCGAATCGTCTGTACATTCGCGTTACAAACGAAACGACAGCACAAACTTTCGATCGACTGACATTATAATTTAAAATTAAATTATAACAAATCCAACCTTCCACATAATTCAATTTGCCCAAAGAAAACAGATTTTTTTAATAACCAATTTTGGACAACAACATACTTCTAGGCAACCAAGACCTTATTTCGAAACAATTCAGTACATTCAAAACCCTACGTAATCATGCAATCAGCAAACACGGGCAAATAAATCCATGGGCAAATCTTAACACCGCGAGTCAAAATAAATGCACAACGACATCTATCGAAATAAAAATCAACTATCAACCTAGTTCATGCAGAAAAGAGATGTCATTAATGCACAATGACATCTATCGGACAGTTAGGTAGCTCAACTATAAACATTAGTTCATCTTGAAGTAATGAAATGTGTGTTATTTTTCTTCATGATTACTTTAAAATCTAATATCTTTTGATAGACTGAACCGATTGCAATAAAACAAAAACTAAATGTTACCTCAAGTTACGCTCAATCGTTGTGTATAAAAGTTATCTACATTGCTTTAGTATATTTTACGTGATACCCGAACATATAAACAGACAAACAGACAAACAGACACACAGACAAACAGACAAAAATTCTAAAAAGGCTGGAAATGGGTTCTATTGGTTGTTCTTTAATACCCTGGCTATTTTTTTTGGATTTTCTTTTGATGTACAAAAATTATTTTTCTACAGATTTATTATATGTATATAGAAAAGGCCATTTTATTAAAAGAAGCTATTGGTTAGTAAAATATTTTTAAATAATTATTTTAAAATATTTTACTAACCATTTAATCTTTAACTTAATAATATATATTTAAATATAGTTTTTTTTTACTCAGTCGACCGGGTAGCATACGGCCTACCTGATGGCAAGCGTATACCGTAGCCTGGCATAAAATGGCATCAACCGCAGGATTCAAGATGTGGCCAGACTTGCTACTTAATGCATGTAAGCAGCCTATTTAGAGTGTTGGATTATTACGCGGTGCAAATGTTCCCGGACGACTTTTGCGCACTGCGCGTTCATGAAGACGTCAACGAAGAAAACATTACTTTTTATTATACATTCCCCGTACCCACTTACAATTAATAATAGTTTCCTCCACTGGTATAATACCTAAAATGCTCTCACAAAGCCTTGAAATACTGGATATACCCAAATACAACATCAGTTTATTACAACTTATTTAAGCAACCATTTTAAACACAGCACGTGTTTAAAATGGTATCACTAGAAAGTTTTTAACATCTTCCACTATTTCATCATTCACATTTTAACTTGTCATGCTTGACTATGGTCCGTGTGGCAAGTAATTAACCCCTACAAAAGGGAGAAAATGATAAAAAATACACTAAATAATATCCTGGGACATTATTTTCACACAGCCATCTGATCCCAAACTAAGCAGAGCTTGTACTATGGAAATTAAAAGAAACTCTTCGCCAGTTATTCACTTATTCATTTTGTTGAATTCTGATAACCTTGTTATTTGTAGTTAATATAATATCTTAGCACATTATTCACTCCCGGCCATCTAATCCCAAACTAAGCAGAGCTTGTACTACGAAAACCAGATAACTGTACTTCTTTGTACTTATATAGATAATTACACCCAAACTCAGGACAAACAGACATGTTCATTCAAGCACACAAATATATGTCCTGGGTGGGGATCGTACCCACGACCTGCAAGTTTTCTACCCACCATGCCAACAGGCCCGTCTTCTTGCATATATATATATATATAAGTAACAAATATAATACAAGGTCAAAAATATCCATTAGAAACCCGACCTTAAAAGGAATGATATTCACTCCATATGCGTAATTATTATATTAAATAACGTTTCGCATAAGATTATTTCATTTTGTTCCCACAGTCAAATAGTCTTGCTGTTTTGTGGGACACTATTTTCTAGTTCATACGATTACCTTTTAAAATATAATTAGTAATAACAATAAAACTACGGGTTACTAACTCATTCCCCATTTTAGAGAGGCTATATGTTATCCTTACATAATGTAAAAATTTACAGAATAGAACTCGCATTACCCGCATTACAATTCAAAAAAATTACTAGTAATTAATAAATACTTTAACATAAAATCCTAAGTAATAATCCTTCAATCAGTACATGGGTAGTATCAGTTATTATTATATCTTACTTATTATACCTTTACAGCAGCACAATAAAACCGTAGATCTGTTTAATAGACCTAAAAAAGACGTTCCGAGATGAATTCCGTTTTATTGCGCTATCTGGGCGCACAATATTTATACGACGTCTATAAGTCAAGATGTTATTCTGAGATGAGCTATAAACTTTGTATGGACTTTTGATAGTTATACACGAAGTAGTAAGCCACCTGTTATGTTTGTCCTTATGATTACTCCACCGTGTTACGTTATTAGTTTCGCGAAGTATCGGTAATTTGGCGTCTGTTTGAGTTAGCTGTGCATTTATGGAATAGATAGTAGGTATACGGTAATATTGGTTCTGTAGTTATGTTACAAAGACGAGGAGCCCTTTGAGTATAGATAATTTGTGTGATATATATCACACATACCAATGGAGATGGATGTCCAAGTAGGCAATGGAGCGAAACCTTTTGTAAGTACAACGCATGCATACACGATTAACTCTAGGTATAGTAAAATGAAGTGGCAGTGGGCTGGGCACATAGCTCGTAAAACCCACGACCGATGGGGCTGAAAGGTTCTCAAGCGGCGACCACAAACTGGAAGACGCAGCGTGGGCAGGCCTCCTACAAGGTTGACCCGTGTCCACCGTGTAGGGCGCTTGCAAGGGTCGCGGGAAGCCGCTGGGTGCGGGCAGCCCAGGACCGGCTATTGTGGAGATCCTTGGGCGAGCTTTTGTTCCGCTGTGGAAGTTTTTCGGCTGATATGATGATGATTTAATAATGATAGTAAAATGTATCCAAAATAATGGAACCAACACAAAATCACCGATTAGTAATTATTACATTGTTTGTACTAATATGACAAAGAAGAAGAAGAAGTACACTTTATTGCAATAATAAGTAAAACATAACAATGGTTACAAACAAGGACATAAACTTATTATGCAATTGGCGGCCTTATCACTAAAAGCGATCTCTTCCAGGCAACCATTGTGCGTTGAATGGACAAAGTAAAGAATCTGCGCAATGGCCTCCAAAGTGCGTTAATCTCGTCTCGTAGCCGATTGGTTTCCGGCCTAGAAAGAATAACAGGACCACCCTATACTATCCCGTGGGTTTCGTAAAAGGGGACTAAGGGATACAGAAGTTGTCAGGCAGCATCTCCACCTATGTACTATTAGCTACCACCTAACTGCGGTCACCATCTCGCATGTCAAGCGCGTTGATTACGGCAAAGCCCTCCAAATGGCATCATCATTGTAACCTATGTGGGAACCCTATGTTCAGCAGTGGACGATATCAGGCTGATGATGTGTATTCTGGAAACCTGTGCTTCTCTATCATAATATGTATACATTTATATTTATTTAGCCAAAAAGTGTGCTCACTTTAAATTGTACAGACGCCTGGATGTGCTCCAGCTACCCCAATCTGTCAAATTTCTTTTATAGATTTTCAACTATATCACAAAAGCATAAGGTTCACTTTCAATTAGGAAATTCGAAATTGGAAATTTGGGGTAGTTTTTAATTCTGATGCATAAAAGATAAAACTTGTGTTTGAACATACATTTCCGCGAAAAAGCACAGTTACAAATATATACGCGCGGTAGACATCGACCCTTAAAAGTAGCTCTAACTTTATAAAATTCTTTATTAAGAGTATTTTTCCTATCTTATCTTAATCTGACCTCCGAAGCACGGAGACACTCAAAAATTAAAACACTTTGCCAGTCACCCATATCTACATAGGCATACCGGGTGCCCATATGCTTAACGTCACCAATGACTCACGGACGGATGAGACTAATTGACCATGAGCTCGACTATTCTAGTCCTTTAAATTTTTAAAGCGATACATTAAATTATTAGGTTTAAACAAACATTAAATATCGTAATTATAGACGTATTCACGCAGTCGTTTCGTCGTAGAAAGATTATGATGTGAAAAATTTCAGGCTCCCCTAATTTAATGCGTAGGTTGATATTGTATACATCTTAAAGCGTTTTATTAAGTAAAATGTAAAATACTCAATTTAAAAGTAAAGTTTATCATAATATTGGCATAAAAGCTTTTAAAATTGCCCTTTTAAGAACGCTTATAAAAACAAAATTCGTTACGCTCATAAAATATATAAAACAGAAAAAAGATGTTAAAAGAGTATTAATTTCATTTAAATGAATATGTAATAGAGTATAAAGTTGAGCGCTACATATCTCTGTTATTTGGTCTATTAAGTTAGTAAGCAAGAACATCTTTACAAAAGTTTTATTAAGAATTCTTAAAGATATTTGTGTCAATTACGGCACCGCTCTTATGACTAAATTATTCCCTTGACTTAATACGGTTTCCATTCGTTTTCATACTAATTAGTTTCACTGTAGTAAAACTTATTAAGATATCTGCTATTTATTCATTTATTATAGGCGAATTACCTGGGACAGGGAATTCCCGTTCCCAGCTTTTAAAATGATTAAAAATCAACAGGGAAATTTTGATAAAATGCTGTACTGTGTTAAGATAAAATTAATGTACGAACAGTAGTTTCATTATTAATTTATTTTCACATAATAAAAGAAATACTATCTTTTTTAATTATATACTTATATTATAATGAGGCTATAGATTTTATATGACTGGAAAGCTAAATAAGAACATCTGGTCAATTACATATATGTAATGTAGAAATAAATAATATTTGCTTCCACAGAATCATTATCTTTTCCCTGACTCACGATATCCCATCAAAAGTTCAGTTCAGTAATAATATAGTAGTAGATACATAACTACAGTGACGACGTTTATGACAACTTCGGAATAGATATTCATGTATAAAATTCGTTCAAAGTCATGACTACACTGCTACAAACTTATCTGGCCCGGTGGCCAAAAGTAGAACTAACGACGCCAGTTGGAAATGTCAATCGGCTGTTATTCCCTGACATTCCTGCCATTGATTGTTTGTTGCGCGTATTTATTGTTCTTTTCGTGGTTTTTAATTGTGAAAAATGCCTAAAGCTTTAAAAAGTGATGCGAGGAACGTTATATTACAAGTATTGAATTATAAACACCTTCAGGCACCAATTATACCCTTCAATAAGTTGTATGAACGCGTAGCTGCTGCTACAGGTTAGTGTTGTCAGCTTCTGAAGAAATACGAAACTCCCCCTCGCACTTTAAATTTAAGTACATATTTTAAAATATTCATTATTTATTTAATTTTTGCTGTTTCCATCGTAGGTGCCGGGGAGTGATTTGTAAGAAAACTTGTGAAAGAAAAAGAGCAAGCAGACGCAAAAATTTATAGCAGATCAGAATATTGGTAGATCGAATTCTGAAATGCCTACATTGATTGCAGAATCTTTTGATAAAATAACAGTCAATGAATGGCAAAACCATTGCAATCATGTAAAAAATATTGAAAATGAGTATCGAAAAAGGGATGGATACTTAGACGAGCCTTTCATCAATCAATTAGGTAGTGAAAGTGAAAGCAGTGATTATGATAATGACGATGATGAAATGACTTCTGAATTAAAAAAATCCGGTGACATAATAATACCTGGAGTATCCCCGTTAGAGGACACTCAGCATACATTTTGTGTTAATGATCATAATTATTGTATAAAAATATAAAGATTTGTAATGACAGTATTTTACTTTTAGTTTGCTTTTTAGTGAAGTAATATTTACGTTACAATGTGCATATTATTTTTACCCACTTTATTGCAAAAAATAGTTACTAGCAACACTAAATGCGATTACAGCGACGCTGCCAGCGGGCCAGATAGCAAACAAATACTGTCATTACAAATATTTATATTTTGATACAATAATTATGATCATTTAGGTACATAAAATGTATGCTAAGTGTCCTCTAACGGGGATACTCCAGGTATTATTATGTCACCGCAATTGTTTAATTCAGAAGTCATTACATCATCGTCATAATCACTGATTTCACTTTCACTATCACTACCTAATTGATTGATGAAAGGCTCGTCTAAGTATCCATCCCTTTTTCGATACTCATTTTCAATATTTTTTACATGACCGCAATGCTTTTGCCATTCATTGACTGTTATTTTATCAAAAGCTTCTGCAATCAACGTAGGCATTTCAGAATTCGATCTACCAATATTCTGATCTGCTATAAATATTTGCATCTGCTTGCTCTTTTTCTTTCACAAGTTTTCTTACAAATCACTCCCCGGCACCTACAATGGAAATAGCAAAAATTAAATAAATAATTAATATTTTAAAATAAATAAATTCAAAGTGCGAGGGGGGAGTTTCGTATTTTTTCAGAAGCTGACAACACTAACCTGTAGCAGCAGCTACGCGTTCATACAACTTATTGAAGGGTATAATTGGTGCCTGGAATTGTTTTTCTTCATTCATATAATTCAATACTTGTAATATAACGTTCCTAGCATCACTTTTTAAAGCTTTCGGTATTTTTCACAATTAAAAACCACAAAAAGAAAAATAAATACGCGCAACAAACAATCAATGGCAGAAATGTCAGGGAATAACAGCCGATTGACATTTCCAACTGGCGTCGTTAGTTCTACTTTTGGCCACCGGGCCAGATAAGTTTGTAGCACTATACCTAGCAGATGATGTCATACTGTCATTGCTAGCCTGAATCCTTTTTTTTTTGTTTCGCTCTCTTTGGGTTGGCTAAGGTCTGTGACCATACCGCCTCGTCTTCAGTTGTAATATATAAATTTCGAAGTCAGACAGTCATGTCCGTCACGTCCGTCACAGTCATGTCCGTCACGTCCGTCACAGTCAAGTCATAGTCCTACCCCAGTAAAGCAGTGGAGACTTTACTAGAGGCTTCTATGGAGTTTTGGTTTCAACACGGAAAATCACAATTCACGGCAATATTGCACTTTCCTCCACTTGTGTACGTTGTCGAAGATGTTATGTCTAAAAATCCACCATATTTACACATAAAAACTCGAATTTACACCAGTTTTTGAAAATAAAACATAGCCTCGATGAGTCGTTTTCCGCGTTGGCGCCTAAACTCATCTAGCCTGAATCCGTTCAAGTTCATATACAGCATGAAATTTGTCTATTAATTCTCTATATAATTCATTATAATAAGTTGAATCCCTAATTCCCTTAAAACTAAATACAAAAAAAAATTCGTTTGTTCGTTGTTTCATCAGTATTATCATGTTTTATTGCTTCTATGCATGAGGCAGCGCAACCGTCTCTGTTATAATTTTAAAATATTAATAGCTCTGAAAGGAATCCAAAGAAGTCCAAGTCTGAATTATTAAATTATAAAACGGTGTACAATAAACCATTTCACCTTCTCACTCTTTAGATGAATGTTTATAGAAAAGATGATATGCAACGTCTTGAACTAGCTAAATAGTTCAAAAGAGTGTTGTCTCGAAAATTACTTTATTATCACCTCTTCTATACATGAAAACACCAAAATTTAACAAAGAAAACACCTATTAAACACCGAAGCCAAGTCAAAATAAACTCTATAATATTTATTTAGACTTATAATTCCATAATTTAGTGTATCTTTGTACATACAGATAACATTTTTCTTTTTACATTTTCATGAAATGCTAACCTTGTTATTAATCAAAGTTTTAAACTTATCCAACGATTGTATCGTAATAAGACCCTCATTGGCCCTCACAGGATATAACTTAAACTTTTTTGATATATTTATAACAGTTATATTCCTTTGATGTAGTTTACCAATGGTTGGATTTGAATATTCACCATTGGTTGAGCTACCATTTAAGCTTAACTTACCTACTTACTTTATTTCTTAAATCTCGTAACAATCTTCTAATTTTGAAATTATAAAGGAGATGAGCAGACAAGTATAATTACAGAGATGTCTGTGAATCTTTATTTTCTGGACAATATGCGTAATTGTATCAAGATCGGAATCCGGGTTATATTGCCAGGATAGTTCGAAATAGAAAAAAATCTTCTAGAATCACCATTTTATTGTAGCATCGAACATGCTGCAATAGAATGAAATGTGTTTATAGATGTAAAGTCAGCTAAGACGCCGCGGGTGCGCACAAAACGCGAGAAGTATAAGTCCATAGAAGTGAAGATAGCGAATATCCCCAGAGTATGGAATTTAATGGTCATGGCTCGTAAACAGCAATCAAGACTATCAAAAACTCTACACGAAACAGGCCTAGTCAACTAAGTGTGATGAGTTTTTGTTTATAGCTGTAGAGTAGCTATAGCTAAAATCAGTGGAATAGTTTCAATAGGCCTAGTAATTTTTCTAATTAACTAAACTTCCAAATATAGAAATAAAAACAACACTATAATACATATTTTATGACCTTTACAGATGATAGAAAGTTGATGAATACCTATGTTAATTGGACGATAGAAACTATAGTTTTTGAAATTCGATATTTCTTTTAAATGTCTCCCCATGTTAGAAGCGCATGATTTGTTCGATGTCCAGTGCAATTACAAAATTAGTAACTACGGTATTCTGGACTGAAAATATAAATAAAACACACGTGTACCACGAAATAACTATTTCCGATACTTCATACGAACACTAATTTTATTACATTTATTCTATTGCTATATCAAATAAACACATTGCTTTGTATTTCAAACACAAAAAGTCAACACATATTATGACTCCGATGAATTTTCGTTCAGTCGCTAACTAGTCCAAGTGGCGAGGTTTTATGTGAGCCGTTCGTTAGCTTTTGAGAACTCTTGTGCTCTAGTCGAGGGCTAGCCCTTTGATGTTTGCTGTTAGGAGTCAACCGAGCGCCGCGCCGGGCCGTGCCCTTGGCCTCAAATTGAAGTTGATGACGACCCTAATATGCCATTATTATGGCGAAATTAAACTTGATTATTTTTTATTAGTAAGTCGGTACACATAAAAATACCCCACGTGTCTTTTTACACCATTCTACAATAAATAGTATTATGTATGTTTTGTAGCATATATTTTCATTATAAGATTTTAAACTACTTTAATAAAATAACCCCGTGAAGTCGACCCGAAGGTCTCTCGGAGAACGGGCAGCGGCGTCTCTGTGTACTATGACCGTCATACGGCGATTATAATACGTAATTTTGTTCTAAACCATGCCATGTGCCTATAACTTTACGTTTGTGATTATAACTTCGTCGCCACAGGCCTGTTTGTACTAGGCATTGTCTAGTTCGTATTGTAGGCAACTTTGTACGGTTGCTATGATAATAAACTGTGGGTGTTTTATGCAGATAATGATCCTGATGACTGTAATGTTCCGAGCACTGTTGAGGCTGGCTAGCAAAGTTTCGTCGTGTCTCCTGGTGCTCTTGATGGCTACTGAAGCGCGGTCGTGGTCGACGCGTAGTCAGGAGAGGCCGTGTGAGAAATTTTCAAGATCGCTGAGGTGTCACTTTGCCCTATATATATGGCGAGTCGACCGGTGGCTCTCTCTCTTTTGGGGCTAGACTTCGACGCGGGCGGAAACTCTGCCGGATTACGTAACGATTTATTTCAAGCCCAAGTGTAGTGTGATTACTGTTTGTCGTTGTAAGTGATTTGTCATAAGAAAATTGTTGTCGGTTTCTAAATTATTTATTCTGAAGTGCGAATAAACCTCATAAATCCTTTTAACTCCTAAAAATATTATAAATAAAATAATAATAAATTCTACTAATGAATAAAGAACTTCAATTAATTAACCTAAAAATCAACTAATATTACCAAATTTATAAACTCCAACATTGATTGTTTCTGTATTTTGTAAAGACCATTGAATACACATATTGAGCACATATTGAGCAAATACATTAAAAATGAACAGCTTTGCGGAAAATGTAACTATTTGTTGTTTACTAGATTTGTGATCAAGAATATTTATTTTTACTTGCTTAAAGTTGTCATGAACATCACACTTTTAAAGAAAGACTATATTATTGGAATTCTCAGAAATGACATATTATAACTTTTAAGTAATATTATTATGTTCACAACTTTTTTGGATCAAACTATATCAAATTAAATATTAATATATTACTTTGAAATACAATTAAATCGTAATATTGCGGAGTCCCTACGTAATGTACAAAATATTGAATAGGGTCAATATTTTGCTGTTGAGAGGTGGTTTTAATTTTAGCCCATTTCCTATAAATATTTCTATCTTTTAAATGTTGTAGTCAGGGTTAGGAACAGATAGATCAATTGCCTGAGCAACTGCAAGCAAACTTTACATAGGTCTAAGCTTTACTTTTTTTAAACCTTCATCTTCATACGATTATATATTTCATAGACTATACTATTATAAATACCAAAATTTACATAAATCTAGGCTTTATAGGGTTTTATTAGGCATAATTAAAACACACTACATAGTGTGCTTAGATTAAACTCTGTCTTGACCTTTGAATTAAGTTAACCTTGCCGCTAAAAACACCCGACTCTAATTTTTCAAAAAACATAGTAAGACTTATCCCCAAAAAATACTTTAAGATAGTTAAAATCGTTCTAAACTCCGAAGACTTACAGAATCATAAAATTACACTTTACTTCAACTACTTTACAATGTATATGATCTTCTGATCTGTTCTGATGGCGAAGACTTACAGAATCATAAAATTACACTTTACTTCAACTACTTTACAATGTATATGATCTTCTGATCTGTTCTGATGGCGTGGTTGGTAAATGCTTGCTTTCCACGCCGCAAGTCGTGGGTTCGAGTCCCACCCAGGACAAATATTTGTGAGCATGAATATTTCTGTTTGTCCTGTCTCTGGGTGTAATTATCTATATAAAAATGTATTTACAAAAAAAGTAGTGTATGTAGTATATCAGTTATCTGGTTAGCCGTGTGCGAATAATGTCTCAGGATATTATTATTATTTGCCTCGAATAACAATGAGTAACGTTCAGACCATAAAACGTACTATAGATAAGAAAGTAGATATATACCTATTTACTTGCAAACGTACTTCGAAACTTGTTTATAGGCCACAAATAACTTGGGTAATCAGCGAAAAGTTAAATTGGACTCGCTGTGAGTTAAGTTTTTATTGTTATATATAAACAGTACTGACAAGAACTTTGACGACATCGATGTCTCAATTAGGTATCATCATAGCTATACTGCTTTTAAGACTACTAATGTTACTTGTTGTTCTACTTACTCTATGAACGCTCCAGCTTTAAATAATTACTCTTCAAGGATCATATAATCAACTTATGATTTATGACGAATCCATAATGGTTCCGTAGTTCGCCATTTGGCTCAGGAAACCCTGAGAAAGCCATTTATTTTTAATGACAACGTTCAGACTAGGCAAATGCATCCTCGAGTCACGTGATACGTTACAAAACATATATGACTGGACAGTTGGAATGTGTCAGAAAGGTATGCCTTCAACCAATTTTCAATCATTCAACTATTCCGAACTAAAAACTACTGTGAAAAGTTGCTACTTCTCTGTTTGAAGTTTAAAGTTCTGAAAAGCTTGCTGCAAAATGTTGGCAAGTAGCCCTCCACTACTAGAAAACTTCTAAAGTTTACTATCGCTATTATCTTCCGGAAATAAATTCCCCAATGCTTATCTCAATGAACATTACACAAAACCATTTTAATGTTTATTTCAAATGAATTTAACCTATCCATGCAATAAAATAATAAGAGTCAGCAAGTCTGTAAATATGTCTTTCTGTCTAAAATAAGCCAAGCGGTTTCGTTACCTTATCAAGAGCAAATGATTAAATCGATTACAACCTATTGAATACATCATACATATGAAAGGCCAAACATAAAATCTGCTACATCTTATATTTCAAATATTCAAGCATATTTCATGACAGACATGAAGATGGTCTTCGTAAATTGTGTCGAAAAATGTCTTTTGATTCTTCAGATTAAATTTTCGAACGGATTTTTCTACGGGCCAACAATCCGTTCGTAAATTGAAAAGCTAAATAAAAACTCAATCAATTTGCGCAATCATCAAATCCAAATCCGTTCTTCTTCCGGTAGATTCAGGCAACGAACGTAAAATCTGTATTTGTAAAATCTGTATTTACTATATATTTACGATCTTTGAACACTTCAAACATTACTTCTCGGTAAGTGCGGAACAGGGACTTCTTTAGCCTGTGCGATGCCCACGCGTTTGATGAAATTTATTAGATTCGTTTGAGGCTCTATTATCTATAAAGATGGATTTCAATTTCCTTGACTGGAAGGTTCAGAATTGATGTACCTATCACTTGACAAACTCGAGTTTTTAAATATACTTATTACACGAAGTTTATTGTATTTTTCAGATTCTTACACGAAGAATGCACAGGAAATCCATAAGTGCATGCAAGAGTTACTACTTAGGCATTAGTATTCCACTCTGCTGCACTACTATATTTCATATTTTTTATACGCTTAGGCGATCGGTGGGACTCGTTCGCTGATAACGAGGAACTAAGATTTTTGTCTGGTACGTATATATACGTGTAAATGAAGATTATGTTAGTATTATTATTAATTCATTAATGTCGTTACATGTATAAGCTGTGGTAGGAAATAAATCTATAGAAGGTTGTCAAACATGTTGCCAATGTAAAATAAAGAAAATATTAGATGTAGAATTAATTATTTAATATTTGTTAAATAATAGCTTTAAATGTTGTTTCTCAAAGTAGGTTATTGTAATTGTTGTAAATAGTAGTAATTAGTTGATTTAAGCCTACATATTGTAATTGTAGTGTGTATGTAGGTAATGCATTTTAATCAAATATTTTATTTTTAGAGCAACCAAATGGACATTCTTTGTCTCTGCGCATACATAGACTCACGCCTGTTTCCCAGAGGGGTAGCCCTCTGGGAAACAGGCGTGAGTCTATGTATGTACAATTTGGTTTTCATTTCATGATCTGAATATACATGGCCTGTGTATAAACTATTTAATATAAGCGTCCACTTAAAATCTTAGTGGCTCCATGTAACTAGTTGGTCCAGCGATTTCTACCTCTATCTAAGTAGGGCCATTTCCTTTACTTCTTAATATTTTTGAGCTCACACCGTCATCTGATATGAACTCTCGGTGATTTCAAAAATTTTTCGTTCTTCCTCAACCTTATTAAAAACGACTTCGTTGTTTTCTTTCATCCGGGACACGATTCTATTGCAACGCCTACACCATCTAAAGGTTTTTCACGAACTTAACTGTAAACAGTAAATTCGTGAAAAAGCAAACAGTAAAGCCCAGGTGCTTCAGTTGTAAGCTTTCACAGATATTTCACTGTGAAATCCATTTTTGGCAATTTCTTTGTTATTGACCTTGCTTCTATTTAAATTATATAACCTGTTCTAACTGGTTACTGTTATGTGCTCTAATGGGACTGCTTTATGCGAAATTTGTTGCATACTAAGTTTTAAATGTGTAAATATCCCCGGGCGTATGTATGTGTATATATATATATATATATATATATATATATATACATTATATATATGTATATGTATACATATATATATGTCACGCATTTCTTCTCATGCGACCGGGCGGGATGACAGGTTGCGGATAGCCTAGCCCTGGCGACCTAGAGCAGGTCTAGCACCCAGGGTACCCAATTTTAAAGGGTCCCGGACAGGAGAAGTTCCCGAAAGCCAAATCCCAGGCCCAGGGAAACCCAAACCCAATTTCCAGTGTTCCCAATTTTTCCAAAGTCCCTCCTTCCTTTTTCCCTTTTTCCCACGTCGGTCCAGAGGAGGGGTAACCTCGTTTCCACAAAAGCCCAAATCGTCGAAATGAAGCAGTCTGGAAAAATTATTCCCCAGGTGGGTCCCGGCCGAGCCGGGGAGTCCCACACCGATTTATCGGTCAGCTCCCAACGTATCCTGGGGGGGAGCACCCTACTGCATAGTTTTAATGATGCCGCGCCAACGGCGCGGCCGGCTGCTTTAGCGCCCCAGACACTGGCTGCGACTCACGCGCCACTCGACACAACCTCGGCAGCGACACACGCGCCACACGACACCCACATGGCTGCGACCAACGCGCCAACACAAACACGACATGACTTGTCCACGAGTGCCTGGCAACAGAGCCTCGTCAGAAACAGCGTGACAAACAACCCTGACAATGACAGAGCCGACGCCCAACTCTCAAGCCTTGGTGGCGAACTTCGAGCGCTGGCAAGCCAGCGCGAGAAGATTGACACCAGACTAACGGAACTGACCCAGAAAGAGACGGGATCTGATGACGGACCCGGAGGTTCCTCCTCGGCCGACGATGAAGTACGCCTGCTGACACACAAGCGCGGAAAAATTATGGCCAGGGAGAGAAAACTCAATAGCCGCATGCGCTATTTACGCGAAGGCGAAAGCCAGCGCGACGCGCAAGCGGCGGTTGAAAGAGAAGTACGCGACCGGCCGCAAGTACGCGAAGGGGAAATCCAGCGCGAAAAGCAACTGGACGCGGAAACGCGCGGACAGGGACCTCCACGCGAAGGGGAAACCCAGCGCAAAATCTCCCTGCCCGTGACCAGACCCACCGGACCCACCGACAGGACCCGAGATGACACGACACGACCGAAAGAAAAGCCCCAAAACAGGAAGAGAGGAAAGCGGGCTGGAGCCTCACGCAATGCGGCCTTGACAGAAATTCTGTCAAGTACCTCTGAGCCGCTCCCGAGTACGAGTGGCCTGGGTGCAACGAAGAGGTTGCGCCCGGACGACTCGGCCTCACCGAGCGGCCTACAGGGAGGCCCCAAGCGCGTGAGAGTCCAGTCTGCTCAGGGGGAGCGGAGAACCTATGCGCTGGCTACAAAGGATATACCGGCGGAGCTGGCCGTAGCGATCTGCTTCTCTCCTCCTTCCAGAGACATGACAACAGAGGAAGCGACTTACATTAAGGAGACCCTGGAAAACCTGGTCATGAGCACCGACCCGAATACTCCACTCCCGGCCTTCCGCGGATACCCACGGGTAGCGGATGGTACCGTGCAGATGTGGTGCGAGGATTGGAATGCCCTGACCTGGTTGACGGAGAACGTCCCGAAAATTAAAATGACCGACCCTGACATGACACTGACAGTAATGAAGCAGTCCGACATACCTACCCGTGTCCGAGCCGCGCTCTTTGTACCTAGGTACAACGGGGACATAGCGTGGCTACAGAGCGTTCTGAGGCGTCAGAACCTCTGGTACGACATTGGTAGGTGGACTCTGTACAGGGCGACAGCAGTCGGTGGTGATAACCATGGGACATATCTGACCCTGGGTATCCCACCGGATGAAGTCGTAAAGGTCTTGGTGCGGGAGCGGCGCATAGCGTACCTACTGGGCTCGATATACGTCCGCTTCTACCCCAAGACCCAACCCTCAGACACCCAGACTACAGACACACAGGACCAGACAGACCAGAGACAAAGAGCGACTGACACACAGACCACGACCTATACCATTACCCAACTGGAGGAGGAAATGGCGAGAGCCGCCATGGCTGATAGTGCTGCACCACCCACGTCACCTGGATGGACCGAGCAATTGCTCGCCTCCTCACCGGTTGACGACCGGCATAGGATGGAGGAGGAAGACGGAGTGTCCGATGGACCCGTCACGCCCTAATTCCACCCAGCAGCCGCCCCCGCCATCCCCTCCCCTAGACATAATTCAAGCAAATCTCCAGCATAGCCAGACTGCCACGGCTAGCCTGCGCAGGGCGCTGGAGATCAAAAAATATACGGTCGCACTGATCCAGGAGCCGTGAATCAGGAATAACAGGATATCCGGCCTCAGTAACATCGGAGGTAAGCTGATACTAGACACACATGGTACTGACACACCGAGAACCTGTGTCTACATACCCAAAGACATACCTGCGACAACACTCACCCAATTCTGTTCCAGAGACTTAACAGCCATCAGGCTCCAGACGCAAGGCGAAGCCCCGGACATCGTACTGGCCTCTATATATATGCCAGGCGACGACGAGGTTTGTCCACCAAGAGAGATGGCTGACCTGGTAACCCACTGTGAGGATGCAAACCTGAACCTCATCGTCTGCACAGACGCAAAGGCCCACCATCCACTTTGGGGCTGCGACAAGCAAAACCCTAGAGGAGAGGTATTATGCACATATCTATTTTCCACTAATATTAACATTATAAATCGCGGCTCAGAACCCACTTGAGTTACAGCCCGAGGACAAACCATCATAGACTTAACACTGGCCACCTCAGGCGCGATGAACTTCATATCTGACTGGCCCGTATCGGATGAACCTTCTTGCTCCGATCACAGAAGGATCCGATTTACACTCTCTTTTCACACAAAAAAGCTAGAACCAAAGCGCAATCCGAGACGAACCAACGTACCCGGATACAAAAACCTCCTAGCGTCATTGCTGGCGAGACATCAAACACCCACAAACCTAACAGATCCCACACAGGTTGAAAACACAGTAACAAAACTATCCAAACACATAATTGAGGCATACCATGCATGCTGCAAACTAAGGGTTCCATCCAACAGGAGCAAGGGAAACTCCTGGTGGAATGCTGAACTCAGTGAACTCAGGAAAGCATTGCGTAAAAAATTTAACCAAGCTAAAAACTCAAGATCCCCAGAAGACTGGGATTCATACAAAACAACACAGAAAACTTTTAAAAAGGAAATCAGAAGGGCCAGCAGAACAGCCTGGCGAAAATTCTGTGAAAATATAGAATCCAATGACGAGGCAGCACGTGTAAGGAAGATCCTATCAACTGATAGAGATCGTAACCTCAGCACGTTGAAAAAGCGAGACCACACATACACTACAACAGACCACGAAACTAGTAAGATTCTCTTAGAAACACACTTTCCAGACTGTAAACTCACAGAGAACAGAACATGGACGAACAAATCAATATGGTCACCAACAGACCAGGATTGGTCCAACGCCCGAAATATTGTAACGGAAGGAAAAACAAGATGGGCGATAAGAACCTTCCGACCATATAAGTCGGCAGGCCTAGATGGCATTTTCCCGGCTCTGCTACAATGGGGCATGGACCATCTCGCACCATGGCTGGTAGAGATCTACCAAGCCTGCATAGCGCACAGATATGTGCCGCTGGCATGGCGCGAAGTGAAAGTTATCTTCATAACAAAACCCGGGAAAACTGACTATACAGAACCCAAAGCATACAGATCTATAAGCCTAACCTCTTTCCTACTGAAAACCCTTGAGAGACTCTGTGACAGACATATTCGAGACGGAGTCCTCCGAGCAAAACCTCTTCATAAACAACAGCACGCCTACTCTACAGGCAAATCCACAGAATCTGCTCTGCACAGCGTGGTCGCTAAGATTGAATGTGCAGTAGATCACAAATGCTCGTCGCTGGCTGCCTTCTTGGACATAGAAGGTGCCTTTGACAAAACCATATTCCACAGTATCAGAACGGCCCTTGACAGCCATGGCGTCAATCCAACCTTAACAGGCTGGATAACGAACATGCTCAGCTTGAGGGCGGTACAAGTTACAGTAAATGACACTACAAGGGCCATCGTGGCAAAAGGATGTCCACAAGGTGGCGTTCTATCACCACTTTTGTGGAACCTTGTCGCAAATGAACTGATCGAAAGACTCAATAATAAAGATTACTTCACCGTCGGCTATGCCGATGATATCACCATAATAATAAACGGACAACACGAAAACACACTGTGCAATCTCATGCGCCAAGCTCTAAAAATTGTAGAGGAATGGTGCAAGGAATACCAACTATCGGCGAATCACACAAAAACACAACTAATTCTATTCACAAAAAAAAGAAAACTAGCGGCTCTACAGCTACCACACTTTTTCGGTACACCCCTGAGCCTTACATCTGAAACCAAATATCTGGCCATATATTTGGACAAGCAATTGAACTGGGCAAAACATACCGAATATATCACCAAAAAAGCCAGCATATCAATGTGGCAGTGTAAACAACTGCTTGGAAAAACCTGGGGAATTAGCCTTAGAGTCACCCACTGGCTATACACCTCTGTCATCAGACCAATTATCACATACGACTCAGTAGTCTGGTGGCCCAGGACAAATCTGAGCACAAACCAAAAAGATCTCGAAAAACTGCAGCGACTGGCATGTGTGGCGATCACTAGCAGTATGAGAACAACACCCACCGCCGCTCTACAAGCAATGCTAGGACTGCCTCCCCTACATCTTTTTGTGCAGGAGGAGGCGACCATAGCAATCTTTAGACTCAGCATGAACGGCACCCTAAGCAAAGGCCCTAGAATAAAGCACACACGAATTCTCGAAGATGCGTTCAAAAGGCAACCTATGATGGCATCACCGAGCGACAAAATCCTAAAAACACACAACTTCCATAGGCACTACAATATACAACTCACAGAAGAATTGTGTGACCACCCAAAGCCTAATGAGACTTGAATCTATACTGATGGGTCAAAAACCGACTCCGGAATAGGAGTGGGAGTTTTCTCAAATGACCTGAACATCAAAATATCTAAACCCCTAGGGATACTCAACACTGTATAACAGGCCGAATGTGTTGGTATCATCCTAGCAGCATACGCAATAAGGGCCAGAAACATCACAAACACCCGTATTCGTATACTTTCTGACAGCGCCTCAGTACTCCAATCCTTGGGGGGTAATCACTTTACCTCATCACTAATACTGGAATGCCATAACGCATTAGAACACGTTGCGGCATACTACAACAATATCATAACACTACAATGGATCAAGGGACACAGCGGATCACTAGGCAATGATGCTGCTGACGAGCTTGCCAGGAAGGGTTAGAGCACGACAGCCATTGGACCTGAACCAATTGTGCCCATACCTTTCACCCAAATACGTAGATGGTTACAGAGCCACACATACACACAATCCGAGAAATGGTGGTCATCAGCATCGGGCTGCAGACAATCCAAAGAAGCAATGCCATGCTTGGATGGTAAGCTAACGAGGCGACTACTGCGGCTAAATAGGAAAAGCCTGCGCGACGTGGTTGGGTCCATCACCGGACATTGCTCACTAAATAAACACTTCCACACTATAGGAATAACTGACAGCCCTCTGTGCAGAGCATGCATGGACGCTGAGGAAAAGGTCGCGCACGTGCTACTCGAGTGCACAGGTATCACAATAATCCGAAAGGAAACCCTTGGATCACCAGGAACTCTAACGGAAGCCCTGAGAAGTTTAGGAGACCTGATATGCTTCTGGAGGGAGGTGGGCTGGTTGGAATGAAGGCTACCATGGCTCACGTACAATGGTCCACAACAGGACTAAGTGCGGAAACCACACCCACTAGCATATTAGTGGGGACAAATGATGATGAATGATGATCTGTTCCGTGTATTCTATTCTGCGATCTCAATGGAGGTATTCTAGGAAATTATATACAAAGGTAACCGTATGTTGTGAAATTCCTGAGCTATCAAAGCTTTTTCATTTCATTTTCATTTCATTTTCATTTCATTTTCATTTCATTTTCATTTCATTTTCATTTCATTTTCATTTCATTTTCATTTCATTTTCATTTCATTTTCATTTCATTTTCATTTCATTTTCATTTCATTTTCATTTCATTTTCATTTCATTTTCATTTCATTTTCATTTCATTTTCATTTCATTTTCATTTCATTTTCATTTCATTTTCATTTCATTTTCATTTCATTTTCATTTCATTTTCATTTCATTTTCATTTCATTTTCATTTCATTTTCATTTCATTTTCATTTCATTTTCATTTCATTTTCATTTCATTTTCATTTCATTTTCATTTCATTTTCATTTCATTTTCATTTCATTTTCATTTCATTTTCATTTCATTTTCATTTCATTTTCATTTCATTTTCATTTCATTTTCATTTCATTTTCATTTCATTTTCATTTCATTTTCATTTCATTTTCATTTCATTTTCATTTCATTTTCATTTCATTTTCATTTCATTTTCATTTCATTTTCATTTCATTTTCATTTCATTTTCATTTCATTTTCATTTCATTTTCATTTCATTTTCATTTCATTTTCATTTCATTTTCATTTCATTTTCATTTCATTTTCATTTCATTTTCATTTCATTTTCATTTCATTTTCATTTCATTTTCATTTCATTTTCATTTCATTTTCATTTCATTTTCATTTCATTTTCATTTCATTTTCATTTCATTTTCATTTCATTTTCATTTCATTTTCATTTCATTTTCATTTCATTTTCATTTCATTTTCATTTCATTTTCATTTCATTTTCATTTCATTTTCATTTCATTTTCATTTCATTTTCATTTCATTTTCATTTCATTTTCATTTCATTTTCATTTCATTTTCATTTCATTTTCATTTCATTTTCATTTCATTTTCATTTCATTTTCATTTCATTTTCATTTCATTTTCATTTCATTTTCATTTCATTTTCATTTCATTTTCATTTCATTTTCATTTCATTTTCATTTCATTTTCATTTCATTTTCATTTCATTTTCATTTCATTTTCATTTCATTTTCATTTCATTTTCATTTCATTTTCATTTCATTTTCATTTCATTTTCATTTCATTTTCATTTCATTTTCATTTCATTTTCATTTCATTTTCATTTCATTTTCATTTCATTTTCATTTCATTTTCATTTCATTTTCATTTCATTTTCATTTCATTTTCATTTCATTTTCATTTCATTTTCATTTCATTTTCATTTCATTTTCATTTCATTTTCATTTCATTTTCATTTCATTTTCATTTCATTTTCATTTCATTTTCATTTCATTTTCATTTCATTTTCATTTCATTTTCATTTCATTTTCATTTCATTTTCATTTCATTTTCATTTCATTTTCATTTCATTTTCATTTCATTTTCATTTCATTTTCATTTCATTTTCATTTCATTTTCATTTCATTTTCATTTCATTTTCATTTCATTTTCATTTCATTTTCATTTCATTTTCATTTCATTTTCATTTCATTTTCATTTCATTTTCATTTCATTTTCATTTCATTTTCATTTCATTTTCATTTCATTTTCATTTCATTTTCATTTCATTTTCATTTCATTTTCATTTCATTTTCATTTCATTTTCATTTCATTTTCATTTCATTTTCATTTCATTTTCATTTCATTTTCATTTCATTTTCATTTCATTTTCATTTCATTTTCATTTCATTTTCATTTCATTTTCATTTCATTTTCATTTCATTTTCATTTCATTTTCATTTCATTTTCATTTCATTTTCATTTCATTTTCATTTCATTTTCATTTCATTTTCATTTCATTTTCATTTCATTTTCATTTCATTTTCATTTCATTTTCATTTCATTTTCATTTCATTTTCATTTCATTTTCATTTCATTTTCATTTCATTTTCATTTCATTTTCATTTCATTTTCATTTCATTTTCATTTCATTTTCATTTCATTTTCATTTCATTTTCATTTCATTTTCATTTCATTTTCATTTCATTTTCATTCACGATGCGCGCGCATCGTAAAAATACTATACTATACTATCTACAGTTATTTAGCATCATAACTAACTTATCAAACTAAAGACGCTCTGACCTTCTCTTAAGAACTGTTAGGTTAAGTTTACACTCTCAGGATTTATCGTGAGATTTTAGGATTTTTTGCCTCTTCTCAGGATTACGGCTGGATTTTGCTAATCTCATGTATCCCAGAATTTTTTGAATTTTTATTAAAATACAGCCGCTTCCCTATGTGCAGCACGTGAGCGAGATCCGCGAAATTTTTAAATTGTTTAGTATCTTGGCGATAAAATTCTCACTGTAAAACATCTCAAAATTTTTCAATGGAAGTCGGGCCTCTTCTAAGGACCTTTTTTTGGGTTAGATGGAAATGCAATTAAATGATGACTAGTTAAGATGCTATTAGAATGAATTGGGAGTATTATATTTAAGAGTAAAATGTTTCTATTAACATATTGCTAGAGTAAATAGATGGGGGATCTTATAATATACGTACACATATGTAAATGACTGATTGTTTATGTTAATGCTAACTACTAACTAAAATGTACATTGTTTGTTGTATTGGAGTTGAACGTTTACAAAACAACTAGCTAGAATATCTCAACTTTGTGTTTGAGTTTGCGTCTAAAGGTAGTTATTATTATCTATACGATATGCTTACAGCTAATACTAATTTATAGCTTTAAATAGTGACGTTACCTATCTTAGCCAGTCTAGCCACGCATACGTAGACTGACCAGTCTACAGTACTGGGGGGCGCCAGAATGGCCAGACTAGGCGGGACTATTATTTTTCGGTTGCGGTGCGGTTTGCTCCTGATAAGTTCTCGCTACGCACCTAGTGCTCGATTCCAACAAAAACGTCTGTTATTAGACATTAAAATTCGCGCTCTAAGTAAACAAGGGAGCTGTATAAAAGCTCGCATAGGGCGCTGAAAAGGCTATTTACGGCAATGGACACCAAGTTTAACACTGGCTACACGACAAAACAAGCAAGAATACACATTCTCAATCATATAAATGTAGATTCAAGTATGTCATATATGTTGCTTTTACCAACATATGACGACTTTCCCCAAGCGCTTTATGTTTCATGTTTAGGGTTCTTAAACCGTGTGAATATAGGGTAAAATACAATGCCTTAACAATACCTTTTTATTGCATGATGGAAAACCAGCGTGTTGTAAAATATCGAGAACACCGAGAACATTCGTTGGTTTGCTACGCTTAGGGCTTACAGCACATTTATAGCGGTGCCAAGTGTCCGTGAGTGCCAGTGCCCAAACGAGATATAAACCATAAACATTTTTTTATGTATGTTACTCGATTGTTCCCTTGTTGTTTCTGAATCGATTTTGGTAATTCTTTTCTAATCGAATGCTTTTGGAATGGTCCTATGAATACTCGTATTTTGTTTCAATCGGTTGTCAAAAATAAATGTTTAAGTCGGTTTTTTGTTTTTAAACAGTTATTATAGAATGTTTTTGTTCAAAGAGCAGCTCGACTGGGGAGGTAGGTAGGTAAGTATCTTAAGTGTGAATTTTAACCGACTTCAAAAAGATGGATGGTTATCAATAGGCATGTTATTTTTGTATGTAAGTATGTTACACAATTATACCGTCTTCCGAAAAAAGGAGAAAGAATCCAAAAAAAGAAAGGTTTAAGTCACGTAGACATTAAAAGGGTTTACAGTAATATAGTTACATCTACATCTAGGTACTCCTCCTAGGTACTCATTTCAAATTTTCTGATTGTCTTACACCTGGGCTGCAAAATAAACAAAACATTGGTTGCCAAGCGACATTCGGTTGCCATGGCGAGTGTCAGCAGCCGAGACCGCAAAGTTCATCGCATTGGTTATTTTGAAATCATAGAAGGAACGGCCGAAGACGGACTATAAGTAATTTTGACTGTGTTTTAATTTGTTATAGATTTTAATATTAATACTTTTTATCATATTTTATCCGCTTATAGTAAATAAGTGAAAAATATCGTCTATGTCCGCAAATATTGGCAGCAACACCGATACATGAAGCGAATGTCAACATACTGCATCGCTGGAGTCTGTATTTAGATGCCCTCTTTGTTCCCAGGTAAAATTATTTAATAATAACCGGAGTCTGAAAATTCATTTAGGTAAAATTCATAAGACTCAGGGCACAACACCTCCAGGCCCTGGAATCCCGATTTCGCTTACACAGAATATACCACTCAGTGAAAGAATTCCTTTATGGAAAACGCTATCCAACTATAAAAACTGCACACCCGTCATAAAGAGAATCCCTCGGGGGGTAAGGCCTTTAGTTGCTCAAACTTTAGTTAAGTGCATTCGTCTTGTTTTACGAGAGAATACTGAATCTGCCTGGGAACAACTTCTCACCTTCCCTTACAGGACTCTTCACGTTTCACGGAAACAAAAACAGCCCCTTACGACCGGGATAAAAAATAACTGTTTGAACCATAATAACCAACAACCTCTATCAAAATCCAACAATTTCATAAATTAAAACTATTACAAGTATATAGAGACCAAGTTGGGGGAGGGTGACATTGCGGGTGCGGCTCGTCTATTGTTTAGTGATGATGTAGTGGTGCCGTATTGCGCAGAAACACTGGCATCTTTAAAAGAGCTAGAACCAAGGTGTCTGGCACGCGACGATGGAAAGAGACCGGACAGTATGTCTTTGTTGCCATGGAAGATAGGTAGGCCACTGGTGGGGGATGCATTATAATCTAATTTATTATATAAAGTGATACTGTTTATGAGTTAGAGGTAGATAATAAGTCATTACTACGTCCCGTCGTTCCGTTGATGCGCGAACATTAGCTCCGTATGTTAAAATTGATTTTTATTGTAAAATGTCGAAATTTAACGCGGAAACTCCTATCGGCGAATTGCTGAAGAAAGTGACAACACTGACGCTGAAGATCACAGCGCAATCGACTTTGATTGAGGCACAAAATAAGAAAATCGAAGATCGACAAACGATTAATTCTAATTTTGCCATAACAAACAATCTAATGAAGGTAGTTGGTGAACTATCCAATAAGATTGACAAATTGGTCGAATTATCAGGTGTGAACAAGACGGAGGAATCCATCAAGATCACAACTGCGCAAAGTGCGAGTGAGACAATTGTGATTGCGGAAGCCCCAGTGATATCGCAATATAATCCAAATGTGACGGTACGCGCGCACCAACTAGCGGCGGTTGACCGCCGGAGTAAAGCTAAGGGCGCTTTCACACAGTCAAGCAAAACTGATGAAAATATTGAACCTCGGCGTGAATTTGTGGAGTGTAACACTCACAATTTGGATGATGGTTGGACAGTTGTCCATTCGAAGAAAAATAAATTAACTTCTAAGATAATCTCAAGAGGAGGGAATTCGAAGATTTCTCCTTTTCAGGCCATACCTAAAAAGAAGTTTTTGCATGTTTGGTCTCTGCATCCTGATACATCAGTGGAAGCGATACTAGTGCATGTCAAGTCAATTTGTTCCTCGAAATTACCCCTAAAACAAAAAGGGATTATGCGTCATTTATGGTCGGAGTACCGGAGTCCAAGTTTGATCAAGTGAATTGCCCAGATAGTTGGCCTGTTGACACTCAATTTAACGAATGGGTGTGGTTTCGCAACTCACAGAAGCCCTCCAAGGCAAAAGAGTAAAGGGTTTAAATGTCTACAAATATATTACCAAAATGTCCGTGGACTACGAACGAAAACTGAACCGTTTTACACTAATCTTTTGGCATCAACTTACGACCTTCTTGCAGTTACTGAGTCTGGTCTAAATAGTTCTATAAAAGATGGTGAACTTATTCCACCGGGATACAAGATATTACGGTGTGATCGAGCTGTCGGCAGGAAGCAAGGAGGTGTATTTGTAGCTGTATCTTCGCGGTTTGATATTAATCAAATCTGTATTGACAATGTGGATACGGCCTTATTTGAGTTAGTTTGTGCCAAGATCAGCTGTAGTAATAAGTTATTATTTTTGTGTAGCGTGGTCTATATCCCACCTAAATGTAATTATAATGAATATATGAGGTTATTTCACATTCTAGAAAATGGTTGCAGTAACTATGAATCAGATTGTGTTGGGTGATTTTAACATGACATTGGCGGCGGTGGAAGTGCAAAGTTACATGGAATATTTTACAGCGTTCTGTGGATTTGGCCAGCTAGACTGGAACGCATTGTATGAAATTAAAAAGTCAGAGGACGCGTTGACCTATTTCTATAATACGGTCAACGACGCCATTAATGATAATCCTCCAATAAAAACGAAATTTAAAAAAGTGACAGATACACCTACCCAGAATGGTATACACCCGATTTAATACACGATATTAAGATAAAATCGAAGTATCACAAAATATATAAAGATACAGGTTCATAGTGTGACTACGAGGCGTTTTCTCGGTACCGGTTTTTAGTAAAACGTAAACTCAAGTCTACGTAAGAGTCGTATCAGCGTAAATTAGAAATAAATATGTGACCCGAAATAATTTTGGAATTATATTAAAACTAAACTGGTTAAACGAAACAAAATGTAATTAAGAAAGATGGAAAAGTGTTATCTAATGCAGAAGGTGCAGAGTGTTTTGCTTCATATTTTCACTCGGTATGAGCGTCCTATACTGGACCCGACGCAGGCGGAGACCTCGGCGGGCTCGAGCGCGAGCGCAGCTCGGGTGCATGTGGGCCAGCTCAGTGAACGCGAGGTGCGCTCCGCGCTCAACCGGCTCAAGCCCAAGCAATCGGTAGGGCCTGATGGTATACCTCCGTATATGGTGAAGGACTGTCGTCAGGTATTTTGGAGACCCTTGTTACACGTTTTTAATCTGTGTCTGATGGAAGGAGTTTATCCAGAGCGATGGAAAATCACCAGAGTTATACCAGTTCCGAAGGATAGTGGTAGCGATGATTTCAGTGGTTATAGACCGGTGGCGGTATTATCGGCGTTCGCCAAAGTATTTGAATAAATTTTACACACTTGTATTTATGCGCAAGTAAGCTCTCAACTGGCGGAAGCTCAACATGGTTTTCGCGCAGGTCGAAGTACGGCGAGCAACCTCCTGTTGTTTACGACTTTTTTAACACCTGTCATAGACGCTGGAGGCCAGGTAGACACCGCGTACTTCGACTTCCGAAAAGCTTTCAACGCCGTAAATAATGACGTCCTGTTGTTGAAGCTAGCTGTACTAGGTTTCACGACAAACTTACTTAAATTCTTCGCGAGTTATCTAGGCGAACGCCGACAGTACGTAAACTATGCAGGGTACGAATCGCTGCCATATTTAACCTTTTCTGGGATCAGTCAGGGCTCGAACCTTGGGCCATTGGAATTCATTTTAATGATAAATGACCTCCCAACAGTCGTACAGCATGCTCAATGTCTCCTTTTCGCAGATGACCTTAAGGTATATCTGTCGATATCAGACGCTTCGGACGCAGAACGATTGCAAAGAGATGTCGACCGGATAGTGCAGTGGAGCAATGACAACAAACTTTATTTTAATAAGTGGAATAATGAGCTATCCTCACACTAGGGTTCCACTGCATTATAACTATGAAATGGATGGCATATTGATTGCTCGGTTTAGTGATATCAAAGACTTAGGCGTCGAAATGGTACCTGAGCTTACGTTCCGTAAGCACATTGTGAATAGTTGCAAGAAATCATTTCGAAATTTAGGATTTATGTTGAGAAATTGTAAGGACTTCAATAACATGTTAAGTGTTCAAGTTTTATACAACGCGCTCGTTAGAAGTCACCTTGAGTCGACAGCTATCATTTGGAATTTAAATATTCGGAGGTTAAATATAGCCTCATGGTGGAGAAAATTCAAAACAAATTTACTCGATTTTTATACCTCAAGGAATATGGCGTGTACCCCCTGTACCCGCTAATGTACCCAAGTTTGTATGTGCTCGGAATGGTCGGGTACGTGCGCCTGAGCGTGCGGCGCGACCTCTCGCTGGTGACGTACGTGTGGCGTGTGCTGCGCGGATAGATACACCACCCAGCCGTGCTGGAGGAGTTGCGCCTGTGCGCCCCTACTGATTACGTGGGTAAACGCCGCCGCCCTTCCACAGTCTGCCCACCAGTTCCGAGGACGAACCTACTTAAGTTTGCCCCTGTGTCGCGCGCCATACGTCTCATTAATATAATAGCTATGGAAGTAGATATATATAACTGTAGCCAGCCGAAATTTGCAGAAGTTGCACAAAGTTGCATTGTAAACAGTGCCATATAGTAGTCTCATAAGATATAATTATTATGTTTCATATAGCTTAGAATATCGCTTTGGAATTTTCTGTAAAGGTGTTGTAAATGTGTTTGCATAATAAATAAATATTAATTTGAGTTAAGGCTTTTACACATATAGAACACTTGTTAAGTATCATTGCGCAAGACAAAAAGCAACAAATTTTCTATTACAGCAATATTTTATTATGACTAGTTGCACTGACAGCCATTTTCGAATGAATATCGTATAAAAGTCGAGCATTTGGCAAAGTCAATCATATAACTATAGGTATAGAAACTCGCATTGTATCCATTAGGCTGCGGCCTATGGACTTAGAGTCGCGTGCAAGCGGGCAGAAGCGTGTGGAGAGGCTTTGCAGGACGATATTTCACTCCTGAGCCCGCTTCAACTCCCGCTCATACGCGTCTGAGAGTCCAAGTGCTTAGTGATTGGATAGAACATAGGACTAGAAATCAGTGAACTGATTCCCAAACATTTGTGAGTGCAAAACACTTTGGCAGACAAACAATGTAATTCACTTTGGATTTATTGTTTAGTGTAGCGGAAAGCGGGAATGTCTGCGTTAGGCTTCTGAATATTCAAAGCTTATGGACTTTTTATGCTGACGGGGCTACTTACTTAGGTATGCGTGCGTGTACTTGGAAATATTGTAGCAGATTTCGAACTTATAGTATATAGAGATAACCACATAATATATTCCAAAATAAGTTAGTCACTTGTATGTGAAATTATGAACTTTAATACTATGGTAATACAGTGGATATTTAGTGATATTATTATCAATTTTAATACCTTTATTCCCTTTGTTCGTATTCAACGTCGTGCAGCTCGAATGGTCATTGACGAAAATGATTCTACTATTTAGGTTTATCCTTATTGAGAGACGTGGCGTATCCATGTGTCCTGTACCGCATTTACAACGCGAAGTGTTCAGAGGAATTGTTCGAGCTTATACCTGCAGCCACTTCAATTTCATCCTTGTCACCTGGATGAACAGTCGTCTACCGGTCGTTATTTTCACAAGAAGCCTTTTACCGCGCACTACCATTCTGTGATTTAATTAACTGCGGAGGTATTGCTGAACTGTTACGACATGGCAACCTTCAATAAGCAAGATATTTCCTTTCTTAAAGGCCGGCAACGCACTTACGGCTTCTGCGAGTGTCCATGGGCGGCAGTGATCACTTATCATCGGTTGACCCACTTGTTCGTTTGCTTGTTATCATATATAAAATATAAAAAAACGATGTTAGTGGTGAAGCTTTGGTTTCCCTTGCGAGTTTCTTCTATTTTGCATAGGGTGGACACCTAAACGTCCAAGTCAATGGTGACTCTTCCGAATTTGCCGAAGAGAATTATATTGGAGTTTTAGTCCATGGATTTTACTGTTGAAATGTTTTATTTCTGATTGTAGTTATACCCACTATTTATTCTTTTTTTATAAGTAACATTATTTTCTATTACACTGAAATCCAATATCATCACCAGTATGTATAAAACGTTTCATTCCGCGCGTATCTACGGGGTACGAATGACATCGATAAAGATATTTACGTTTTATTTACATCGATGTTTGTGATTACAAAGGCTTTGTTTGTTTCCCAAAATGTTCGGCAGTCGATTCAAACTAAACCGTTTTAGGAAATACTGTATAAAATAAAGCCGGGATCAACCAGTCCCTCACATACGGGTTTCATAGCGAGCTTTATAGCTGATACAATATTCGAAACAAGTAAAATTGCCTACAGGACTTAGACCGGCAAATTAGGTGAAGACGCAAGGGGAAGCATATCTAATATCGTTCGTAGTGGTATTTGCAAGCAGGTAAAGTTAACAATTTTTATTTTATAGGTGAACGACCCGAGATATTGCAGACGCTTCTAATTTCCGCTCGTCTCGCCTCTGCAAAGTTATTACCTGCGTACTTTCCACTGAATATTTTCCTCAAAGGTACCTTAAGGCTTGTTATAAAAAGCGAATATCGTCTTACAACCTTTCAGTATTAGGGTAAATTGAAGAAATCTAACTATAAAATACATTTTATATCTTAGCTTATTTTTATGAAGACTTCAGTGAGGTGAAAGAATAATTAAGATTGTACCTAGTGCAGTGGTTGCGTTGGTTCATAAAGATTTATGAATGTTTTTGTTTTACTATCTGATTCGCTATAAAAACGCAATTAACTAGGCGGTAACTTACTAGGCGTACAATTATACATGCAATTTTTGATTGCGTTCAAAATATTTCAGTAATTTAAAAATGAATATTGTGAAGTTAAAAATCCTGTGAATTTATTAAGTTTTGTAAATATTCATCACTATGAATGTATGGTTTCATCGGATTTAAAATAGCTTATATGTGTATCATCCTCGATTTATCGTAGAAAATAGAGCTCGCTGGTATAAAATGAAAAAAAAAACACTCTATGGAGACGCCGTGATTATCGAATGTGTAATGAATCATCATCATCATCATCATCATCATCATATCAGCCGAAAGACGTCCACTGCTGGACAAAGGCCTCCCCCAAAGATCTCCACAATTGCCGGTCTTGCGCTATTCGCATCCAGCTGTTTCCAGCGACCCGCACAAGATCATCGGTCCATTTTGTAGGGGACCTGCCCACTCTGCGTCTTCCGGTTTGTGGTCGCCACTCAAGAACCTTTCTGCCCCAACGGCCATCGGTTCTACGAGCTAAGTGCCCCGCCCACTGCCACTTCGGTTTTGCAATTCTTCGGGCTATGTCGGTGACTTTGGTTCGCCTGCGGATTTTGACATTTCTGATACGATCCCGCAGGGAAACTCCGAGCATAGCCCTCTCTATTGCTTTTTGGGTGACCTTGAGCCTTCTAATAAGGCACATAGTGAGCGACCACGTCTCTGTTCCGTATGTCATCACTGGCAACACACACTGGTCGAAGACTTTCGACTTGAGACACTGCGGTATTTTGGACGAGAAGATGTTACGTAGCCTACCGAACGCTGCCCAGCCGAGTTGGATTCTACGATTGACCTCCTTCTCGAAGTTGGACCTACCTAGTTGGATGGTCTGTCCTAGGTAAATATAGTTCTCTACAACTTCGAGTGCAGACCAACTTTCAATTGAGTGGGTGCAACATGGACGTTTGGCATGATTTTCGTCTTATCCATGTTCATTTTCAGACCCACTTGTTGAGAGACTCTGCTGAGGTCATCGAGCATTGTACCGAGGTCTTCCATGGTCTCAGCCATGACTACTATATCATCGGCAAATCGAAGGTGAGTGATGTACTCGCCATTGACATTGATGCCAAAGCCTTTCCAGTCCAGAAGCTTGAAGACGTCTTCCAATGCAGCGGTGATCAGTTTCGGAGATATAACATCTCCCTGTCTCACGCCTCGCTGCAAGTGGATAGGTTTCGAGATCTGGTCCTGGAGTCGCACTGACATAGTAGCGTTTTCATACAAACACTTTATCACCTCGATATACCGGTAGTCAATTTGGCACCTTATGAGAGACCTCAGCACGGCCCATGTTTCGATAGAATCGAAGGCTTTCTCATAGTCCACAAACGCTAAGCACAGTGGCTTGTTATACTCTTCGGTCTTCTGTATAACTTGCCGCAGCGTATGTATGTGGTCTATGGTGCTAAAGCTTTTTCGGAAACCGGCTTGTTCGGGAGGCTGGAAGTCGTCAAACCTGCGCGCGAGACGATTCGTAACGACACTCGAAAACAACTTGTAAACATGGCTCAGCAATGTGATGGGTCTATAATTCTTCAATAGGGTTTTGTCGCCCTTTTTGAAGAAGAGCACCACCACTTCTGTGCCATGCTTGTGGCGTTTGACCATCTAGTATGACGGAGTACCACCCGCCTTCAGAAGCTCTGCTGTAACTCCATCATCACCAGGCGCCTTGTTGTTCTTGAGTTGTTTGAGAGCCATTTTAATCTCTTACAGGCTGACGTCCGGGATGTCTTCGGTGTAATGTCGGGTTAGTCGTGCTCTGGGATCTGAGGCATGACTTTTGATAGGTGGCTGTGCTGTCGTATATAACTGTCCGTAGAACTTCTTGATCTCTCCCAGCAATTCAGACTTAGACGTGACGATTCTACCATCCTCAGTCTTCAGCTTCGTCAGTTGGCTCTGTCCAACAAACAGAGCTCTTGCGAACACTTTAAAGCCTTTGTTTCGCTCGATGGCCTCTTTAATACTAATTGTATTAAATTGCCGCGTGTCGCGAGTCAAAGACTTTGAGATCTGTCTGTTGAGCTGCCGATATCTGATAGCATCATCTGAGGCTGTCAGAACCATTTTCCGTCTATCTTCCATAAGTTGCAGGGTAAAGTCAGAGATCTTTTTAGCTTTCGAGCTGAAATGGTTCGGTGTTTTGGACGTGGATAGGTAAAGGTCGGAGAGTAGACTTTATCAGTCGGGACCTCTGGAGTTTGACATTAAGGTTCAATGAGCCTCTGACCAGTCTGTGATCGCTCCCGGTTTTAACCGCATTGATCACGGAGACATCATTGAACATCTGTCGTCTCGTCGACAAGATAAAGTCTATCTCATTTTTAGTTTTACCATCGGGGCTCACCCAGGTCCATTTGCGGTGATCCGGCTTCCTGAAAAAGGAATTTATCATAAAGAGTCTCTCCTTCTCCATAAAGTCGGCCAATATTTGGCCCTGGGGTTCCGGTCTCCAGTTCCAAATTGCCCCACTCTCAGTGTAATGAATGCAATAAACAAATGAAAATTATTTTCAAAAACATAAAATATTGACTTAAAATAATCTCAAATAATACTTATCGTATGGGCAGTGGTTACCCCAGTGTGAGAGTTGTTCATGCCGCCCATTAGGTCCATTAGCCGGCCCCAAATGGAGCCACTAGCGCAACAGTCGTTAAGCCGTGTTAGAGATGGCTTAACGCCTTATGCCTAATGGCTTCTTTCAGTACCGAGAGTATAACGTGCCCTCCGAAGCAGGAATACACTCAGAAATTGAACAACTTTGGCGATCACCCATCTATAAGCTGACCACGAGCCTAGTTGCTTAACTTCGCCATTCGCTTACGAACCGGTGAGACCATCTGGCTATGAGCGCCTCAACAAGCAACAAATGACAAACTTTAAATGAAGAACCTAATTTTGTCTGTAGGAAGCTATTTATTACACAAGCCATTTAGTTTTGTGAAGAAAAAAAAAAGTTACGTTACATATTTCACTTAAATTTTTATTTTTTGTAGCGAAATAAATCATAGTAACGCGGGGGAGTTTACAAACTATAAAATAAAAACATTAACCGTTCAGGTATACGGCTGGAATGGTTTTGATTAACTGTAAAGTATAGGAGTCGGGGAGTAACCAAGTATATTTTATTTCTGCGAATAGAATTTTGCATGCTTGCTTTCTTAGAGAGTTAGTGGAAGGAGTTTAATAGTCCATTTATTTATTTATTTTATTTATTAAGAAAGCAACAGCTAGAGTTTTTAAATTGCACAAGGAATTGTAACAAACATGAAATAAAACCATTTACCGTTTCGGTAAACGGCTGGAACGGTTTTGATTAACTGTAAAGTATAGGAGTAGGGGAGTAACCAGGTATTTATTTCTGCGAATAGAATTTTGCATGCTTGCTTTCTTAGAGAGTTAGTGGAAAGAATTTAATAATATATTTATTTATTTTGTTTTTTAAGAAAGCTACAGCTAGAGTTTACAAATTGTACAAGGAATATAACAGAATTATAAGTTTTCATACATATGCACTTGTTTACTGTTAGAATAGTATATAGATCATTGGTCGCTGGTTCAGATCCGGCGCGAAGGACCAAAATGTCAGGACCTAAATCTACTGTAGGTATGATCTGGTCTTTAAATAAAATAAATAATGGAGTGGACTGCGTTATATAATCCTTTGCGTAGTTGGCTAATCTCCGTTAAAATTGGCCGCCACCGAAAGACTTCAGCATGTTTTTTCATTCGCAATTTTTTCGACAGTCACGTTAAATACGACTTTCGTATTTCGTCGGCGGTCATGTATATTATCCACTTATGTACTACAGATCGGAAACCTCCTAGGCTCTTATTTTTATTGCCACATTTGCCACCTATGTTAACATTTCCCCAAACACAAGCAAGAAAAACAATTTCTATACAAATACGAATCAGCCTTGTTACGATACGTAGCTAAGGTCCCAGGATTGTGTGAGTTCATTGAGAAAATCATGCCCATAGGCCGAGCTCCTATGGATAAAAACTGCTTTAGCTCAAAATTCCTAAGTCATACTGATTCAACAGTATCATTTAGATTAATTTCTTAAAAAAAACCATATTACTATGATAATGCATCTATTAACAACTCAACATTGAGTGACCAATTTAGATTTTGATTTAAACTATTTTCATTGGCAGAGGGTAACGGCAAGGTTAAATGTGAAAAACAGCGTCAAGAAGAAGTAGATGAACATGAGTAAATCATAATGAGTAACCATCCAAATGAAGCCCAACACTCGTGTCCTGCTGTCCGTGCTCTTCTAGAAAAGCTAATATCATCATCATGATATCAGCTGAAATACCTTCTCTGCTGAACAAAGGCATCTCCCAAACATATCCACAATTACCGGTTTTGTGCTATCCGCATCCAGCTATTCCAGCGACCTTCACAAGATCATCGGTCCATCTTCTACAGGGCCTTCCCATTTGCCCTCCGGTTCGCTGGTATATATAAAGGCTCCCGAGTGGCAACCTCGTGGTTGCCACTCGGGAAACTTTCTGTCCCAACGGCCGTCGCGGCGTCGGTTCTGCGAGCTATGCCTAGCCCTCTGTCACTTTAGCTTGGCAACATCTACAAATATGCAAGTCACTAAGTAGTTATTCGTTAATTTTGGAGATACATACATCTCACAGCAATAATAGTTTTAATATGAATTGTATCATGTATAGGAAAATCGATTATACTTAAGTCACGTTCAGTGTACAATCTTACTTAAAAAAAAATGAGTTTTGTATAATTTTCATATGCTGATATGATTGTTCGAAACAAAATATGTGTTCGTTTATTTGTTGGTAGGAAATGTGTTTAGTCGTGTCTTGTTTACAAATATTCCATAGAGAATTTGACTGAAGTATAGGTTACCTAACCGTCGCATATTTAGAACATTTTTAGTATTATTTACGTAAGTTTCATAACTTTTATCAGAGTATATTTCCCATTTCATGGAAGCTTTTACTGTTGTTTTTATGAAGTATCCTTTGTTACGAATGTTACAATATCATGTTGTACGTGAGCTGAAAGTTGGAGGGTATGCTGACTTTACTACTGTGGTTAGATTTGCTAATGTTTGGAGAACAAACAATTATTAGCTTGCCTGCGTTGTATTGAATTCAGAACTGGTTTTGTGTCTCTTGTCTGCTATTGCGACATTAAGTATGAACATGAATATTCGGTTAACCTATTCAAGAATGTTGCTGGATATCTATATATATATATATCGGATAGGATCGAATCGGATTGGCAGTGGTTACCGTAGTGTCAGAGTTGTTCAAGCCACCCACTAGGGTTCTGACATGGTAATGGCTACAACCAGGACCGACAGCTTAACGTGCCCTCCGTAGCACGGACGCTCAGAAATCAAACCAAATTGGCGGTCACCCATCTATGGACCCATCACCGCGAACATAGATGCTTAACCTCGCCGACCACTTACGGACCGGCGTGAGCATCTGGCTATGAGCGCCTACTGTTATATTTAAATATTATTGTTTTCCATTTCTAGAATTCATTGGGTGACTGAAAACTGAACCACAGACTTGAACTCGAAACAAATCGGTAACAAGTAATCAAGATGTTTTGACCATCCTATTTGGCTTCTGACTACGTGAAAAATATATAAATCGTCCTTTTTATCATAGATATTTGTATGAAAACCGGAACCGACGGTTTAACGTGTTCTTCAAGGCACATAGGATAGGAGACAAATGTTAAGTTTTTACAATTTACGATAATATTAAAATAACAGATTTCGTTCATCTACTTTTGGCTTAGACTGTAGGTACTATGCAAATTTACTATTTAGCAAATTTTTGGCTATACCATGTATTGTTCTTATCCAAAACTTATATAGAATATATTCTTAAAAAATACTTACTTATGAGAAATTTTGGGCACATCTGACTTCCCATTATTTATTTGCACTTTCATCCCCATCATTTGTTGACAATCTTCTGAGACATTATTTGTCAAAAAATCTTATGGGACAGATGGATACGTGCTTAGTTCTATAAATACTTTACGGATTTTTGCTTTTAAGAGGAAACATCGGAAATATATATTGGTTGATAATGACGACTAACACCCAATTTCCCCTACAATCTTTTTTTTCATATTTTACCCTAAGTTTTAAGAGTAGTTTAGTATTTGTAGAAAGTTATAAAGTTCTGTTCCTCTGAAAATAAATAAACATTTAAATATCCAAATAGTTAACAACAATAACGATTTAAATAATGATGACATAAGGCTCAGGCATAACCTAATCTCTTGCATTTCAGTTACTGCAAAAACGTTGGCTCTGTCCAAAAAGAGTAAACAGGAGTATACTTTTCCATTTTTCTAGATTTAAGTATTGTTTTCGGTTGTACCTACATGTGGCTACACGCGGGGAACAAGACATTTCAACAGTATATAAAAATAACTCATAATAAGAAAAGCAAAGCCTGTACTATGGAAACCAGATAACTGATATATTACATATATTACTTTTCTTTTGTAAATACATACTTATATAGATAATTACACCCAAACTTAGGACAAATATTAGGACAAAGATATGTTCACGCACACAAATATCTGTCCTGGGTGGGAATCGAACCCACGATCTTTTGCCAACCACGCCAACAGACCCGTCAATATATTTACATCCAGTTAAAAATTATATACTACTTACTTAGTAGTTGATATTTAAATGATTTTATATTAACTATATGCTTTGTTAAATAATAATGAGCCTTCATACACAAACACATGTATTAAATCTATTACTGCTATAAATTATTTTCTTAAGACCCATTGCTAGCTGCCATTTTCTTTTATGCATAAACGTATTCGCCATTTTTGTTCCCAGTATTAAATACTACTGCGACGACCGTGTTCAATTGATCCATTTCATTTTTCATAATGTTTTGGAAAAGTTATGTGCCACCAAAAACTTAATAAAAATGCCTAATTTCTTGTCATTTGTTGACTGGAAAAATGATTAAATCGAAAAAGTTCAAAATGCGAAATTGTTTGAATACGGAACCTCTATTTGAGTTTTTATTTAACACACGCATGCGTAGCACGGCAGTAGGGATGCCTTTGAATACTTATTAGGTAACCAACCTCATACTCTTTACATAATTATAGCTCCAATACTAACATGTTCCCTATAGCGAACTAAAGTATTCTATAAATAAACGTAAGTCGTGCTATTTCATCGGAAGAGGGTTAATGTAGGAAAACCAAATAACGGGCGTCCCTCGGGAAAAAACTATAGCCACTAATAATAATGTTATTGCCAGTTTGTTTTTCTTATCAGTTGCTACGTGAGCTTGTTTTAGATTTTTACATGTAGCTTGACTTTTTGATGTGGTTTTTTTTTTTTTTTTTTGTTCCTATCACAATATGTTCTTTTCTACTTCGACTTCGACTTCTCCTTGGACTTCGACTTGACTTCGACTTTAACTTCGACTGCGACTTATACTTCGACTTCGACTGCGACTTATACTTCGACTTCGACTGCGACTTATACTTCGACTTCGACTTCGTCTTCGACTTCGACATGACTTCGACTTTGACTTCGACTGCGACTTATACTTCGACTTCGACATCGACTTCGACTTCGACTGCGACTTATACTTCGACTTCGACTGCGACTTATACTTCGACTTCTGCATATTACTTTTACAAAATAATGTCGATGTTTCACATCTGCCAGGCGTCCTGTGACGGCTCACATTTTTTGTTTCGTATTTTAATTATACCCGCTGAACCACTTACTATTATATTATCTATATAAGTATGTATTTACAAATAGAAATATAGTGTATTATGTAGTAAATCAGTTATCTGGTTTCCATAGTACAAGCTCTGCTTAGTTTGGAACCAGATGGCCGTGTGTGAATAATGTCCCAGGATATAATAATAATAATTATTATTTTAATTATACCTAATAGTAATTGGGGTGGTGGTAGCGTGTTCAACCGCAGATAATGAGGTTCTGGGTTCAAATCCTGGGTCGGACCAAAAAGTGATTTTGTGATTTTTCCGTAAAGAAAATTTTTCAGTCAATTTTTCACCCCGAAGTCTGGGAGTTGGCGGTATAATGCCTCCGTGCCTCGGAGAGTATGTAAAGCCGTCGGTCTTGTACCTGGCCTCTTTCCGGTCATAACACTATTCGTGATGGAATGGAAAGTGCTCCTGTGTTTGCACACACACTTGTGCACTATAATATTTCCTGCGCAGTTGGCTAGTCTCCATTGAGACTGGCCGCCGTGGCCGGAAATTCGGCCGGGAGGACATTATGATAGTAGCAGAAATAGCTACACTGAGACGAGGGCGCTCGTAGCCAGTTGTTCTCATCTCTCTTCTCATGAGTTAGCGATCAGTTAGATGAAGCGCCTGAGTGTGCGGTCCATCGATAGGTGACCATTCATATCGTTCCATTTCCGTGTATCTCTGGGCTTCGTTATCCTGGCTGTAGTCGTCAGACAGTAGAATTGAAGCCTTGTCGGAGGCTTATTAGAACCTACGTGGAGTGCGGGTTACATCATTAATATAGTAAACAGTCACTAAGACTCAATTTTATCGTGTTACGAAAAATATCCGCGTTAAACATTTCAGGTTCAGATACAAAAAGAGTGAAGAAAAAAGCACACTCGTGCTCCTGCTGCCCCCCTGTCCTGCTTAGTTGAGTAGTCTTCGTTGAGGTTTACCGCCGTATCTAAACAAAAATCAGTGAGGTGCACTAATTTAAATTATTGGAAGTTATATATGAACGAAAGGCAGAAATAATATGATAGTAATATCGTGGGACATTATTTATACGCGGCCAGCTGATCCCATACTAAGCAGAGTTTGTACTATGGAAACCATAAAACTGATATACTAAATACCTACTTATCTTTTGTAAATACATACTACTTAATATAGATAATTACATCCAGATTCAATACAAACAGGCATGTTTATGCATACAAATATCTGTTCTGGTTGGGAATCGAGCCCACGACCTTCAGCTTGAAAAACAAGCATTTGCCAACCACGCCAATAGGCCCGTTGAATATATAAATAACTAGCGGCCCGGTACGTGCTTCGCTACGTATAAGGCATAGTAATAAAAAAATGATTATTAAGTTCATTTATTCAAACAAAAATTTTTTTTAAGTGCTAAAAGATGTTGATTTTACACTTTTTCAAGACTTTTTTAAATTTTATCTACGTATAAACCTTCTCTGGACTTCCACGAGTAATTCAAGACCAAAATTACCCAAATCGGTAAAGGCGTTGTTGAGTTATAGCATTACAACGAAAAATGGCATTGATTTTTTTATATATAGATTATATAACAAATAGATAAGCTACTTTTGTTGCTGATGCTACTTTCACGTCTTGACCACAGTATAAATATGGACAGTAAGGTAACTAAGCCTAGTTCATGAAATAATTACCTACGCTCTGTTGAAGCTCTACCTTTAATATTTTGATACCTATTATATTTTTTTTATGAAAACATATTTATTTTATAAATCAGCAGGACTATTAAAATACAAAAGCTCCCGTTTTGATGAAGCCGAGTTCAAACAGCCGTATACTACGCAATACGCACGTGGTTTTCAATAAGATTGCGGAGATAGACTTATACGTGACTACTCGTCTTGACGCGGCACTCACTACTGACAGCAACGCGGCAACCGCTTAGGCTGATTTCAGAGTGACGCGCGCGGCACGCGCCGGAGGCCAGCGCGTCTCAACAGCCATTTTAAGTGTACACAACGGCGCGTCACTCTGAAACGCTAGCTGCCAGTAGAGGAGCTCGGGCAGCGCTGGCCGACGGCGCGCGTGTCACCGGCGACGCGTTTGAACTGCGTGACTATGAAACGCAACTACTATCTAGTGTAATTGTAAGCGCGCGCGTTAGGACGGCGCCGCTCGCCGGCGCGACTCTGAAATCAGCCTTAGGGGTCTTGTCGATGCGCATGTTTGTATGAGTGTGCCGTTTCGACCGTTTATAGGCAGCTTCCGTACTGTACATTTTTATACTGGGTCTTGACCCTACAGGTATTTCCTGCGCGAAGGTAATTCATTAATGGACTATTAGGGACTAATTTGATTGAATTTCCCATAAGGACTCAATCGCAGGCATTGCCATTAGTTATGGTTACCCCATTTTAGGTTGAGGTCGCTACGTGTTAATGGCATTATAGCAATTGTGTTAACTATTGTAACTATCTTCATAAGCGACACTAGCTTCGAATACCTTCTTGTGAATAGCTAGGATTAAGAGATAATATTGCCCCTCGTACTAATCCGCTATATAATGGTCTATATTGTAGACACCTAGATTATACTTAGGAGTTAAAATGTGTCGTCATGTTATTTTGTTCAAGACTAGGGTTAAGGGATTTTCTTATTTTTTTTATATAATAATATCCTCGGACATTATTCACACACGCCCATATGATCCCAAACTAAGCAGACCTTGTACTATGGAAACCAGATAACTGATATACTACATATACTATATTTTTTTTGTATATACATACTTATATAGATAATTTACACCCAGACTCAGGACAAACAGACATGTTAAACAATTAGTAACACAAATGTAAAGATTTCAGAACCAATTCTTTACTTATGATTGAATTTATTACTTTGGAGCTAAGAATGACTGCACGTGTGGCGCAGCGGCTAAGATAGTCGCCTCGCCGCTTCGTGTCGCGGGTTCGAGTACCGCGCCGGACAACTATTTGTGTGACCCATAAAAAGTTGTTCTGAGTTTGGGTGTAATTTGTGTCCGTCTATTATATGTTTGTAAAGTACCCCGCGACACAGGGATTAGATTCCCTAGTGAGGGCGTTGTCTTTTTAATAAAAAAAAATATATAATGGAGTATAATTGCAGCGTGGTTGGTAGATACTTGCCTTTCACGCCACGGGTCGCGGGTTGGATTCCTACCCAGGCAGATTTTTTTTATTATTCATTTATACAACTGTATTTTCTAAAGTTTGTACAATGTCCCACAAAACCATGTAATCGGTTTGACTGTAGGATCGAGTCTCTGTACAGCATCAATTTATCTATATAACAAAAAATAACTAACTACTACTATAAATATTTACATTACATTAAATTCAATCTAATAAGTGTTTTTTTGTGTGCATGAACATGTCTGTTGGTCCTGAGTCTGGGTGTAATTATCTATGTAGGTATGTATTTACAAAAAAATGAAAGTTATAGTACCTACATAAAAGTAATAAAATACAGCTCTAAATAATAACTTGAACTATGATTGAATTTATTACTTTGGGGCTAAGAATATATAATGGAGTATAATTGCAGTATGGTTGGTTGATACTTGCCTTTCACGCCGCAGGTCGCGGGTTGGATTCCTACCCAGGACAGTTTACTTGTGTGCATGAACATGTCTGTTTGTCCTGAGTCTGGGTGTTATTATCTGTGTAGGTATGTATTTACAATAAAAAGGAAAGTAGTAGTACAAGCTCTAAAAAATGACGTTGTAAATACATAATTATCTATATTAGTATGTATTTACAAAAGAAAAGTAGTATATCAGTAGTTACCTGATTTCCATAATACAAGCTCCGCTGAGTTTGGGATGAGTTGTGCCGTGTGTGTAGAATGTCCCAGCATATTATTATTATACCACGTGTTTATTACTAAAATTATTTACAATGTATAGTACAAGGGTATTTTAATTCAAATACAACTCATTGTAGGTATATTTGGGCTACATGGAGAGAAATTTCCGCACAATCCTGGCATTCGACAGCAAAACCGCCTTCTGCATGTAACTCTCTCTCTCTAGCCAGATATCAATTCATAAACTTGAATATTAGTATAATACTTAATGGGTAAAATTGGTTCTCATCTAATATTTTTACAGATTATTGTCGGAGGATTTACTTAATTGTTCTAAATTTGGAAAACACGAGCGAAGAGATTACTGAGCCAGCCAGTTCTTTAGTTATATACCTACTTATAGTCTTTTATTATGGAGTATTTACCCATAAATTATACAAAGCGTTTAAAATTGGTTTCTAATTTTAACTATTTGTTCTAAATTAAGTACTCACGAGCCTCGAAGGTTTACATTTATAAACTAACTGGCTCGGCAATCTCTCGACATTACCGATACAGTTATTTAATTATGATAACATTTTATTACTTTTGGAATAAGAATTTTGCCCCTTGTAACTAATCCTCTATACATATATAAATTATAGTATTTAGAATTAATCATCATCTTATGTTGATACATAGTAGGGTTAGGATGATTTATATCAGTAGTTATTAAAACACGGGTGAAAGTTTGTTCAGAAAGTTCAGAAATTCTTCAGATACGGTTACATTTTACTAAGAGTAAAAAATAGATTATTAGAGAATGGTTAGCTGAAAAGAGTCTAGCCTTTTTACATTTCCAATGGAATTCTCCATTCAAAACGTAAAAGACAATGCTACTTAAAGTTAAATCTATTAATTTATATATTAATTATTATGGCTTGCCCCCAAAGATGATTCTTGGGGAGGCTTTTGTCCAGCCATGGACCTATTACAGCTGTTATGATAATGGCATAAATTTACTATTGTATTAGATATTGCTTACCAGACGTAAGTAATATCTAACACTATTATACATTTCAAATTTATAGTATGGAGAGATGACAGTCACACCGTAAACGTTTATATTTACTCATTTCGTACGGAACAAAAAAATACTTCCCAAACCGTTCATAGGAAATTGGTTACTTACGTAAGAAAAACTAGTGTTACATTGCAGAGTAAAAGCTTTATATTTGTTGTTGATTTGGTGAGTGAGTAGGATCACGTGTTTTGTGATACCTGGCGTAGCCACAGAATAAATAGTACGGGCGTAGCTATAGGAACCACGCATTTTCTAAATTTATCTGTCATATCATAACATCCAATGTTGTGCCATAAATATTTTGGACAACATTTCCAGTGATATTTAACAAGTTCTAGAGTTCAAGACAGTTTGTTTACTTTCTTACTTTCATTGCATGTTTTCCTTATTTTTATTTATACATATCAGTCTTTCAAGTTGCTAATTTAGTAAAAATTATATGACTTACATACTTTAGGTAATTACTAACAGAAGTCAGATTACAATATAAACAGAAAGATATTTTAGATATTTTAGTATTAAATTTAGATAACAGACAGGATTCGAAATTTGAAATATGGCCAACATTATATAGATAACAGACAGGATTCGAAATTTGAAATATGCCCAACATTGCCAAGATTTGAATTTTAGAAGGTGCTGTCAATTTAATGAGACCATGCAACAGTGTACATATTAGGTAGTTAAGTAGTTGTTAAGCTACATATAACGATAGATGACGGAAAAATTCCGCGTAGCGGGTGGAACGTAGTTAATTGGTAAAGAATGATGGGTTTGCCTGGAGAAAAGTTCAAAGCTAGTCTAAATCTTAATTGATTGTTTTCAGAATAAAATCGAAATTTAGCAATATATATTTCAGAATAGAATGTATATTGCTAAAATGTTCAAATTGAGTCTTAAAACTATTTAACATTTGTTCAAATGTTAGCAAACTTACTATTACCGAGTTTACGTTAAACATTTTTGCTGCTTTCGATTTTTTCGGACAGGCCATTCCATTAAGTGGGTCTAGCTTTAAGAAAGAGGTACTAGAAACTAGACTGGGCTGCGTTTAGGAAGGTACGTAACATCTCATCCCAAATAACACAGTGTCCTACACCAGCCCGAAGAATTGCCATTCTGAAGTGGCAGTAGGCAGGGCACATAGCTCATAGAACTCTCTAGTGTAGAACGGCGATGGAAGCCGCTGCACCGCATCCAGCGGCTTCCGTCGACCCTAGACCTAGCCCAAGACCAGCTATGGAGATCTAGACAGACACTAGTTCAGCAGAAGTCGAATATTGGCTGATATAATAATTCTAAAAAAAACTATTTCAAGCGTGACGTGTGTACTATTTATGTGTATATTTAAATGAACAATTACCATATTTTTTCATTGTTTTGGTACCCACTGTAGTCTTTATTTAAAATCGCAAACATAAAATGGTGTGTAAAAAAACGTATAATATCCGCTAAGACAATGCATACGGTATAGATACAGTCCAGTTTGGCCTACTTTTTGATCGTTGATATCTCGAAATCTCAATAAGTTGCAGTTTTCTACACATTTTCGTTTACGTAATTTTAGTTTCACCTCTAGCCTTACATAAAAAAAAACAGTAACTAACCTAACACCCAATCTCCATGGCATCAAGAGCTTTGACTCTTGTTGCCATGGAAATTGGGTTTAAAATACGATCATTATAACAAAAATATAGCCGAACAATATTTCGGTATAATTTTACAAACATGATATGGAGATGTTTATATGGAAGCTAGATACTAGGTACCTACTGTAGTTAGTGACTGCTAAGCCAGAGGTAGTGGTTTCAATTCCCAACCGGGGCAAATTATCAATTGTCTGGTTGCCATAGAACGGGCTCTGCCTAGTTCGGGATCAGATGGCAGTGTGTTAGTTGTCCAAATATATAAAAGATATCAATTTAGATTTGAATCTCATAAAACCCTTCTTTTTGAGTCAGGGCTTTAAAACAACATTATTAATAATAAACCGACCACGGAGTTTATAAATAGCTCTTCGCAAACAAGTAAACCTGAGCACAGCTGCAAGCAACAAAAGATTGAATTCTAATCTTCACGGCGTAACATAGTACAAATAATTAAACTTAATCTGATTCTATTAACAGTCTCAATTATGGAGTCGGGAGTAGCAATTACGACTTAATGGATTCCGTAGCACTGTAATTTTCACTAATCTGTGATTAAAATAGCGTAACGAATTTTCTTTCTGTTTACCTTCTGAATTGATACTTGAAGTCTATTTGATCTGTAGCTGAAATCTAGTTGTATGCTTTTGCTCGTTGAGAATAGTACATTGTGTCATACTCGAAAGTGACAAATATTCACGAGATTTTAGTCACGAGTTTGCAATAACCATACTCGTTTGTAACCCAAGACGTTTTTCAAAACAGTTACGACAAAATAGTAGGGAAATATTAGCATCACTGACACTGTTGTTCGTGTTTACTTAATTTAAAACTTATATGTATATAACAAAATCGATACCCCAATGAAACAATGTAAAATCAAAGTTTAACATCGTTTACCTTCTGTCCCAAAATTACTCATACTGTAAATTTGTAATCATAATATAATTAAATTCCACACTTTAATCAATTCTTCTACCTCAGGGACAAAAATAGAATATATTTGAACCAACTTAGCTTCAAACTTTACATAGTACTATTTAAGATACACACAACAATTTAATATCTAAAAACAATCATTGAGTCATCATGTCAGCCATTGCTGGACAAAAGATTTCCACACTGAAATTGTGTCCATTGGAGGAATATGCCATAATCGCTACGCTTGGCAGACGGGTTGGCGATCGCAGTATGATGGTGATTCTACACAGAAAGACGCCGCTGCCCGTTTTCTGGAGGATATTGCTTCGGGACTACTTCTACGGGATCCCCCCACGGGATGAAATGGGCTGGTGATATTCTTTGCCGTCACATACGCAGCAATTGAATCGTTCTTCTTCAAAGTACTTCAAGCCATTTCACATGTCAATAAGTAATGCCACTGACTGACTATAATAAATCAGACATCTTACTCTCATCAATCGGACACTATAGCAATAACATTTATTTTTCTAAAGTCAAGAATTATAATTATAATATCAAATTATAAATCCGATTTATTAAGTTTACACCTCAATGATCTTATGGACCAAGGAAAAAAATTGTCTGAAATAAAAGATTTTTATTTTTTATTTTATTTATAAAAAAAACAGTTGACGTAGTATGCATTACATATGAGTGTATGTAACGTTGACGATCCTTAAATAAATAAATAAAAATAAAATCTATTTCGGCTTTAACCCAGTTGTTACTGAAACTATTTTTTTGTCCCGAATCACATTATTTTTTAGTACTCGTATTGTTACCTTGATGCATACGGTAAACATGGAAAAATACCAAAAAAAAATCTGAGTTTTCAGGAAAGCTCGGAAAATACGGATCGTTTTAACGATCGGTAGTAATAGGCAGGTAGGTTAACGCTCATATAACAACCATTTTATCCATTGTATCCTATTTTAAATTAAAGAAACACAGTTATTACTCTGAAAAAGGTTTTATTATCTAAATTAATCGTTAATTAACAAACAAGTATATGTAGGAGTATGATAAGTAACAAAACATGTGGTGCAAGTGGATTGTACCTTTTTTTACGGGTGAAGTTTGTATTTTTTTTGTAAAGCGAACATCGAAACTGAGAGTGGTCGTACTCTACTAGATGATCGACTCTATCGACGTAATTGACGTCGACGTAGGAGATGAAATTTTAAATGTTCAGCAAAACACAAAATCACGCTAGCTCCCATACCAAACTGCCTATAAGCCGGTGGAATAATTACTGCATGGCATTGGTACGGATCAAACCATAGTACGTATCCCAATCTGGTTGCTCAACCCAGAACTTATATCCCCATCTAATCGGTTTTCCACTTATAAATTGTTTACAGCTGTTTCCTCCATAATAAAGTGCCATAGCCTCATCTATGCTATACATTTCTTCTAAAGGTGCCATATTCAGGAATATTTCATTCAGAAAATTGAAAAAGTGTCTCACCTTTGCAAATTTTCACTAGAGTAGTTATCTAAGCATTGTTACAAAAGTGGAGGTGATCCATGATAAAAGTAAACGTATCCCTCGACATGGCCTTATATATAATAGTAAAATCAGTGTCTGATGATTTCTCCCAGTACATGTATCTTCAGGAACTATGATATATCCACTGTAAAGAAGTATAGCAAGGAAACACTTCATTTCACTCGTTGTCACATTGCCCACTTTATTCTTATGAATCGCGTAAATATTTGCATATTTGATCAATACTTCGATAACCGAGTTATCAAAAATACAGTCAAAGAAATACATGGACGTTTCAAGTTGTCTTGGCCCATAGTTTTCTTGCCATTGTGGTCGGTCGTGCGGATTATGGCGATTTCTCCAAGTATAATTTTGAGTTTTTGGTACGGTTGGATCAACAAAAGGAACGGCTGTCCTGCTGCTAATAACTGGAGCTGAGCTAGATGTAGATAGCTCAGGTTGACGAACTTCTACAGAGTTCTACAATGAGGGGTTCTTCGGTGGCTCGACTTCTTTTTGCTAAAGAAAAAGGGTACACTGTCCTCGTCACCTTCGGAACATATGTATTGTCTCAGCACGAGCTCTTAGCTGGGAACCTAGATAAAGAAAATATAACAACGGCTATGAGAAAAAAACGTAAAGATTTATATGATATCTATATCAAACCTGGAAGATTGTTCAGAGTTACAAACTCCTCATCACCAGAATCTTCATCGTGACATCAGCATTCGCGTTATCTGGTGGTAAAAAAGTTATATTTCTTGGAAATGGGGCATCAATTCCAATTCGTCAACGATTTCATTGAGAGACAATGGTTTGATTTTCCTGGGTCTGAAAGTCAAAAATACATCCCCAAATTACGACCGATCGTTAAAACGATCATCAAATATAAGATATTTTTTTCAATATAAAAGATATTATAAGATCAAATTTTAATTCACAGTTTTGTTAGACAGAATATAAATTTATAAAAAACGTGCTTAAAATAATTTTCAAGCACAAGCTAATTTGTAAATACTTACCGTTTTGAAGACATAGTGAAAGTTGATACCGCTAATACGAACTAAAATACAAACATTCTTCAAAATTATGATCACAAGATAATTTTCTATGCACCGAAACACTGTCGAACGATCACTGCGGTGATTGGTATACAAAAGTCAAAAGTTATCAGCTCATTATTATTTTTAAATTGAGGGTATTATTCAGTATTTTTTTTGATCTTTATAACGATCGGTCGTTATAAATGGGTTAATAGCACCAGCACTACTTTTTATTATAAACCTATGTTTAGAACGAGTCGTGTTTCCCAATAAGCTTAAAAAATCAATTAGTAAGCTTCTACATAAAAAAGTGAAAAGCAGGATCCCAGTTATTGCAGACTAATTGCCCTTCTCCCGATATATTGGAATCCAGAAAAAATATATCAACTTAACCATTTATGAATTATTTAGAAACAATATCTAATATTGACATTAGACATACAGTAGCACCAGTCTAGCCTAATTCATGGACATTGACTCTTGAAGATACGGAATTAGGGCAATGCCCTCAGCCTGCTTAAGTCATATTTAACAAATAAGAGACAGATACGATTTTTTCTAATCATTACTCGTATACTCGGCATCAAGTCAGCAATCACAGTCTATCACGTTTTTTGGTAGTATCCCTTTGACTTTGTGAACTCTCATAAATACGTAATCAAATCCGAACCTACACTTATCATCAATGTTGTATAATAATGAGTAAGAATGTATATGTAGTTATGGAAGTTTCCTTTGAAATACATTCCACTTGGGACTGGAGTTTACCATCCAAAGCGCAGCTTATCCGTATAAATGATTAAAATAATGAAGTGCGCCTTCAACAAATAGGAAATACACGGTTTAAATCTATTCCGGAGAAAACGTGAAATACATGGCTGTTTAATAATGTAAGCCTGCATGCCAGACCACATAATTAAAACTATGAAAAGAGAAGTTACACTCATAATACTGATAGAGTAGGCGAATGTACAGTTAGTACTGTTAGATATATTCTCTTTTGTTTTGCAATTATAATAAGAATAACGGTTACCTACTACTGTGGACCAAGTTTATAAAAAAATCAGGTGCGAAAATAATAATATCCTTGGACATTATTTACACACGGCCATTTAATCCCAAACTAAGCAGAGCTTGTACTAGGGAAATCAGATAACTGATTTAGTATATATACTACTGTTCTTTTGTAAATATATAGTTATATAAATAGTTACACTCAGACTCAGGTCAAACAAACATGTGACATGACACACAATTTTTTGTCCTGGGTGGTAATCGAACCCACCACCTGAGCTGCGGCGTGAAAAACAAGCATTTTCCTACCACGCCAACCGGACCGTCAATATTAGGAACATTTTCTTGACACTCAGATTAAAACGTTCTCGAAGAAAATTCACAGATATGTATATACATGGACCATAACGTCGATGCCGTGTGTGTACATTTGTAGCAATATGTTCGCATTCCCATTACGTATGGAGAAATCATCGGACTGGAAAATTGACACGACTTTTAGACGATTGCGACTTTGCTACACACTGTCCTTTGAGGATAGCGGTGTATGAAATGTTGGTCTGTTTGTATATACAGTCTTTAATTGGATGCCCAAATCTTAATTGGATCTGTTGAAAAGGGAACTGCAGCGTCCGTTTATAACAGTCAGAACGCATAAAATAACGAACCTATTGCATCTTCTGTTCTATCCTTTTTTCCTTAATCTTTTTTTGACTTTGTTTTAGTTAACGATTATCATCCTTGCCTTTCATTTTCAGGTCTCTTTCCAGCTCCAGTTGTTGGGGGTCGCTACAAATTAAACAAGGTGTTAATGTCCACACTATCACATAATAATGATAATGTCCTCACGGCTGAATTTCAGCCAAGGCGGCCAGTTTCAATGCAGATTTGCCACTTGCGCAGGACATATTATACTGCACAAGTGTGTGCGCAAACACAGGGGCACTTTCTATTCCATCACTCTCAGTATCCGAGCGGACGACTACCGATACGACCGGAAAGAGGTCAGGAACAGGACAGACGGCTTTACGTGCTCTCCGAGGCACGGGGGTATAACACCGCCAACTGTTAGACTTCGGGATGATATTAAGATTATTTCTTTTTACAGAAAAATCCCAAAATCCCTTTTGGCCCGACCCGGGATTTGAATCCAGGTCCTCGTTATCTGCGGTTGAACTCGCTACCGCTAGACCAACGAGTCAGTCAACCCACATACGCCTTAGGCAAATGGCCAGAAGGATATCGAACAATGCTTATTGCTACAATACTACTTGTTCTAATTATTTGGAATTTACTGTACATACGTATATGCTGTATCGGCGAATAATAAAATATACATTTAGGTCTAGTCCATTTATAAACGGCCATTTATAAATGGATAGTCCTCTCATTAGCCAGTTAAACTTTAAGGTTCCAACCAGATCCGTGCGTACTCCACAACTGTTTACTCTACCTTCTATTAATAATAATGTTTCTCAAAATAGTCAATACGAAGAATGTGTAGACAGTACAACAAAATATGCTCCAAAGTTGATATATTTCATCAACGCTATAATGCATTCAAATTATTTTTAGCAAAGGACAACAATGTTTAGTTTTATTTTAATTAGTGTATTTTAAATTTATATTATTGTATTTATCGTACTAGTTGTATATTCCTCTCAAACTCCTAGTTTTAACTCACAGAATTTTGGTAATTTTTTAATGTTGTGTACAGATATAATTGGATCTCAGATTTAGCAGTGTTATAAGAAAATGATATTATTAATTTGTTATTAGTCTGTAGTCTGTTTCTGTACCTATGAAATAAAATAAAAATAAAATTTGAATGAATTGACTGTCCAACGATAACTATAAAAAAGTTGCCTATAAAAAAGTGGCCACTTTCATAGGCAACTTTTTCTGTGCTCTTTTTAAACAGAGACAATCTTCCAGCATCAATCAAAGCAGTCTCAATCCTTAACCGATACCGAAATTCGGTGAGCATCTGGGTACCGTACGTAATCGCGCAATTTTTGTTCTTAGCCGACTTCACTTCCTCCTGAATGCGCGCTGTAAATTGTTCTTTGCCAACAAAGTAAAAATTTACACGACGTGTCTTCCAATCATTATGTCATTATGACATGTGTGACTCCGGTGTTGGTAGATTCTGTGGCTAGTTTTTATACCATCGGTTTATGCAACGTACCGTGGACGCCCCTAGATACGTTCTTCAACTCTACAAACAAGCATTGGAAGAGTCTTAACTATTTTTAAGATTAGCCATGTAATAATCAAATCCTTTGGTGGTTGATTATTTTATTAGATACGTTCTTCAACTCTACTAACAAGCATTGGAAGAGTCTTAACTATTTTTAAGATTAGCCATGTAATAATCAAGCCCTTTGGTGGTTGATTATTTTATTAGATACGTTCTTCAACTCTACTAACAAGCATTGGAAGAGTCTTAACGATTTTTAAGATTAGCCATGTAATAATCAAGCCCTTTGGTGGTTGATTATTTTATTAGATACGTTCTTCAACTCTACTAACAAGCATTGGAAGAGTCTTAACTATTTTTAAGATTAGCCATGTAATAATCAAGCCCTTTGGTGGTTGATTATTTTATTAGATACGTTCTTCAACTCTACTAACAAGCATTGGAAGAGTCTTAACGATTTTTAAGATTAGCCGTGTAATAATCAAGCCCTTTGGTGGTTGATTATTTTATTAGATACGTTCTTCAACTTTACTAACAAGCGTTGGAAGAGTCTTAACGATTTTTAAGATTAGCCATGTAATAAATTTTTCTTTTAGCACCATTGCGTCTTCCCTGGAACGATGGATTACGGCTCACATAGAACAAGTCATGGCTATAAGAAACTCACGTGACGGATACAATCCGACTTATCGTAGTCACCAACCGTGACAACGGCGATCGCGACTACCATCACCCGCCACGACTAAGACCACCCTTAACCACTTTACATATTGCTTCGTTGCTTATCTGAATGGGGATCAACGCATTTCATGTTACAAAAATTTACTACAATTATGATTAGTCATTCAAGACATGGTGACTGCAGACGTAATGAAAGGCTCGCATGTGCGTTGGCCGTTACGTTAATATATAATTACACTAGCTGTGCCCCGCGGTTCTACCCGCGTTAAACTTTATAAATTATCACAGCTTCTCCCCCGTAGGTGTTAGCGTTATAATAATATGTAGCCTATATGTTGACCCGACCTCTAACTAATATTCATTCAAAATTTAAAGTTAATCCATGCAGTACGTTTTGAGTTTAGCCTGGACATACATACAGACAAACAGACACACAGACAAAAATTCAAAAAATTATATTTTTGGCTTCGATATCCATTGTAGATCACGCCCCAAGTATCCTTTTTTAAAACATTCAATGTACAGTTTTGACTTTCCTACGACTTTATTATATGTATAGATTATCCACACACGGCATATCTGACCCCAAACTAAGCAGAGCGTATACTATTGAAAACAGATGACTGATATATACATATACAAACTACTATTTTTGTAAATACATACTACATAATATCTGTCCTGGATGGGAATCAAACCCACGACCTGCGGCGTGAAAGGCAAGCGTTTACCAACCACGACAACTTTTTTAGAACATGTTTTGTTTTCCCCGCAGCTTTAATTTAATATAGTATATAATTATACTGACGGTCACCGTAGCCTAGTTGGTAGTGCTCCTGCCTACGAAGCTGGTGGTCCTGGGTTCGAATCCCGGTAAGTGCAAATATTTGTGTGATGAGCACAAATATTTGATTCTGAGTCATGGATCTTTTCTATGTATATATGTATTTATCTATCTATATAAGTATGTATATCGTCGCCTGGTACCCATAGTACAAGCTTAGTTAGTTGCTTAGTTTGGGGCTAGGATGATCTGTGTGACATAGTCCCCAGATATTATTATTATTTTATTATAATGATGTAGTTCGATTAATAACAATTTAAATGAAACTATACTAAATACTAGTTTAGTTAAACTTTTAATAGAACAACTTGACATTATCATAGGCCCGCATTTAAATGTCACTTAACCCCTAAATTAAAAAGAGTTAAGTGGATTACTCAATTAGAAAGAGAAATTAAGTGGATTACTGAATTTGGAATAGAAATGAATGTGTTTTATTCGTGATTCATTAATCAACTTTTGTTTAGTGATGTTTTGTGTTGTTATTAGTTCTAATTAAATTAGTAATAGATTCTCTTTTAGTGGAAAAATAATTGCCGTTTCGTCATAAGGCATAGTCCGAATTAAACGTAAGTATGCGATCATGGCAAGTTTGCACAATTTTTATTTTGTGAGCTTCGTCAATCAAACATTCATATCTAAAATAGGAAGACACCTAATCGACACCTGTTTGATAGCCGTTTAAGGTATGTTTTTAAGCTATTGCGTAGCTTCTATCGCGGGCCTTGAGCGTGGGGACCGAATCCAGAAATTCCGTAACGAAAAAAACCTAACACCCCCCACTCCGACCGCCATCTATCGATAAATACCAGAACATTTAATGACTTTTTGAAACATCACGATTGTCTCTTTAGTTCAGCAACCCGCCTTTAGGTGGCATTGGTTGTATTGGAAAACTACCGTAATCAGCTGTTTGTGAGAAAGTATATAGGTGTATAGGTATTTATCATCTACGTACAACAGTGAATATCTGTACTCGTATAATTTGTGTACAGTGTTTTAAATATGAATAAACAAAGTGCATTTATTAATGAAGAACGTCACGAAAAAATTGTGAAAGAAAATGAGTTAGTACTCTATATACATTCATTTTATTATTATTATCACAAAATAAATAAATAATTATAATTGCATAAGTTGATAAAAAATGCTATGCAATAGCTTTACCGCGGCAGTCTCCGAGTGCCACACGTTTTTTTTTATTGTAGATTCGGCCAAATTAAGTTTACATGACCGCGAGTTTAATCTTATTTACGCGAATAGGTGTTTTAATTGATAATTTGCATAAAAATTGCAACGTATTGGGAAGTGGAGAGACGCTCACACGGCAATCAAAACCTTGCCGATTTCCATTTTAAGATTGGTTGTGACTGAAATGCGAATGCAATGCGAATATAATAGATAGAGGTGATTCTAAATTTGAAACAAAAACATTATTTCAATTGTTTTTAAGTGAAAACCTTGATTTGGATATTGACAACTGAAAACCTCCTACTAAGGTAAAATGATTTCAAATTGATCTGGAAGCGGATCCGAATTAAAATGCCAAGTAATTAGCTGCGTGGTTTGATGCTAGCATGCCCATAAAATTCATTCATTTGCATCAAATCGGCAATCAAAATAGAAAATGAGTGCTCCTTGATTTAATTGATCAGTAGAAAAATATCTTATTGAATCGGTACAGAAGTCGATTGTGGAATTCAATGCCTCTACAATATCTATACAATATATATATACATATATATATATATATATATAAAGTGTCTATCTTATCTTTAAAAAGTGATCATTTTAAATTTTCCGATGTAATAATAATACTATCTTGGGACACTATTTACACACGGCCATCTGATCCCAAACTAAGCAGAGCTTGTATTATGGAAACCAGATAACTGATATACCTACTACTTTTCTTTTGTAAATACATACCTACTTAAATAGATAATTAGACCCAGACTCAGGACAAACAGACATATTCATGCACACAAATATCTGTCCTGGATGGGAATCAATCCCACGACCTCCGGCGTGACAAGCAACCATTTGCCAACCACGCCAACAGGCCCGTCATATAAAAGTTAGATGGGACTAGCTTTTAACTTGTCATAGCACAATAACAATAAAGCACATCTACCGGTTTCAGGGGTAGCGCAGCAGTCATAAAAGCTCATATTAAGATCTGCTCCAGGGTGTTATTTGTTCAGGGGAGGTCAACAACGGGCGACGAAGGTTCATAATTGAATTTGTGCGGGTCTCAATAAACTCGGAGCAGACAGCTAGCATCATGGGCGTTGTACAGGGCCGTAACTAAAATTTAATTCGCGTTAGGGCTTAGTTCTAAAATAACCGAAGCCTTTTTTATATATAGCAGGGGAAAGCCTCCGTATGCCAGCCGCAAAAAGTATCTGCGGGTGTGTGAGTTGGCAGTATTACACCCCCTTGGGTCCTGAACCCAAACTCAACCCAGTAGTGTCGCTAGTCGTCCTATTGGATCATGAGTGATGGAATAGAAAGTAGTTCTGTGTTTGCGCACACACTTCACTTTACTATATTCCACGCATATGGTTAGTGTCATTGAGACAGGTCGCAATGGCTGAAGTACGACCAGGGGACGTTATTATTATTATTATTATTATTAACATAATATTTCCCAGAGAGCATTATTTAATGAGGAGGTATTTCGCCAGGCAGTTTCCGAACTGATCATAGACCTATGGATCTGGTATCGTTTGCCACCTAAAATGTTTTAAGGATAGCCCCTATTAGCCCCCGTCGAGCTTCGGTCCTGACGTGATGACAAATCCTTGCCGGCCTTAATCTTCAATTAGGGTAATTCCATCATGCTCTTATTAACTTATGAACGACGTAAATAATTAACAAGATGAATTCTTCGTTTAGTGTTTGAATATTAATTTTGTTTTTAATAAAGGGTAGCCGTGTTTTGACCGTGGATTTAGTCATGCATAATTTATTATTCTACAGTTAATCACATGAATAAAATAATAACATAATCTAACGGTAAAAAAGAAGAGTACAATATTTTTAAGAAATTTATTTATGTAGCAATTCATTAGTAAACAAATCACAATCACAATCACAATAATATTTAATTAAAAAAAAATAATGTTTGAGTAGAATCAGCGGGTTTCCCAGTTGAAAAGTTAAGAAAACATAACATGGTGTTTTATTAACTCGAGTTGCTATATTTCATTGAAAAATTACACATTACTAAACAGCAAAGGCATTAGCTCTTCTGTATTTTAAAGTATGTGGAGAAACAATTAAATGCATATAGGTACATAATATATAACTTTAAAAGAGTAGCTAACGGCAAAGAATATCGCTACCCCGTATCATCCCGTGGGGGACGTAGAGGTCATCTCGTGTCATCTATCAGAAAACGGGCAGCAACGACGCTCTGTGTACTGTGACCATAATACTGCGACCGCCAACCCGTCTTCGAGGCGTGGCGATTATGGCATATCCCTTAAAATGGTGGACACAACTCCATTGTGAAAAACTTTCAGGGAGGCTTGTCCGTGAACGCTATTTGACTGACATGGCATTATACTTTCTCAAGTAACAAACCTTAAAAGACATACGATTTGAATCAATATCAGCTATCTCACAGTAATTTTATTGTTTGACTTATTGTGAGAGTGATTTACAGACTCAGTAACAATATTGTGGGATGAATGTCAAATGTGAATAAAATGTTTGGTGTTGTTGTACAGTAAGTTTCGGTGGTAGATTTCGTCCTTACGTGTCCCAATCTATTTATGTCATACAAGATGCGCCCCGCGGTTTCACCCGCGTTACAGTCGTTTTGGCGTAAAAGAGTAACAAACATACATGCATACATCTATACTCACAAACTTTCGCATTTATAATATTAGTAGAATGTGTACCTCTAGCGGTTTTGTCAGTGCACGCCGGAATAGCTCACAAATGGTAGATTTTTTCCTACTTACTTGTCACTATGGTCATATTTTGGTCAATTCACATAATATCTTTATAAATTGTAGCCTATGTATTATTCTGATGTATACGCTATATTATTGTAAAGTTTCATTAAAATCCATTCAGTAGTTATTACGTGAAAGAGTAACAAACATCCATCCCTATTTACAAACCCTTTGCGTTTATAATAATAGTAGGATTTTACCTTATTCATACAAATATGTTCTGTTCCAAGTAGCAAGCTAATGATTTATGAAACGTGACGTCACATATTTACGTAATATAAAAATATACCAGGATAAGCCCGACCGGGTGCCTTATGCTGTTAGAAGTCAGAGATTTTCTAACTAAATAACTTCTGATAAATACTAAAATTATTATTATTTACCTCTATAGCTACGTCTTCTTTCGATAGAATTTGTTCGCAGGTGCGAGACGCTCTTATTCACGAACAGGAAGCATCTTATTAAACTTTGCTACAGGCGGAGATCAACTAACTTCCTTCGTGGAATTGCCTCAATAGGTAACTTTATTTTTTAGAGCTTATGTGTTTTCCATAATAAGGTTAATAAATTTAAACGAAGGCTAGTTTAAATTACGTTTTATACAGACACATAGCTATATATTTATCGCCATTTAAATGCATTCATACACAATCCTTTTCGAATCGGTTTCGAATTTATATATTACTGACCTGTAAATTATTAAAAGCCGTTTTCATGATTTTTAATGTCGGAAAGTTACAAATTCTCAATTTAAGTATCACCAACAATTTTGATTGTAACTAAACCTAGTAAAACGGATTCTGTTGCTTTTCGCTGAGCTTCGCACACCTGGATCGGTTAGCCTGCTAATTATGTGACGCGAGACTACCTTCTAACCTTACACTTTGATTTTCTAAAGACTTGCTCAATCCAAGTAAGTCTCAGTTTCATTTCTAATCGAATTCAAGTGTAAGGTCAATCTTGATCATATAACGCACCTTTAGTGTCTTTGACCAATATGATAGATAACGTTTTTATTCGACTTACTAAGTCATAGAAGTAGGTAGGTGTCGGTGAGACCATGGCTCCTCGTCCCAAGATTTTTTGATATTCTGATTAAAAAATGTTTACTTTTATTGTTCAACAATTCATATTATTAATCTAATTGTAATTAATTTATATACCTACGTACAAATTCTTGTATAAATTCAGAATTTTGTCTGATATTTTTCTGTTTTTTTTTTTTATTGTATAATGGACGTAATATCCGATGGTGACGTCACTAATAAGCACATATTGGCCCTGTTCAGAAGATCAACACTGCTGAAGTGTAGTACAAGCTGAGACAGTGTGACTAAAAATGTTCCTTTCTTTCTTACTATATACATTTTAGTAGCATGGAACGGTAAGGTCGCATATTGCATGAATCTCACTGTTGTTTATTTATCTTAATTGTGAATTATTTGAAGTATTAAAGTGATAAATGTTTCAATAACAAATGAGACCGGAGGTAAACATACTCTACAAGTAGACGTCTATATGTTATCTCATTAAAATTTAATTTAATTTTAAGCAGAGACGTATATTCCCCGGTGCGGATCAGATTGAATTCGAGACCAATTAAAATCATACGTGATTAATTTGGAATCGGCATTATAATCATTATATCAGCCGAAAGACGTCCAATGTTGTCCGGAGGCCTCCACCAAGGCACTACTCCCTGCGCTACTAGATCGCTATATAGTAAATCAAAATTAGAATCCGTTACTTTGCGGGCATAGTAAAAATTAGACAGGGCAGTTTACACCTCTTGGTCACAGATGTCATAACTGAATAAAAATATATTTAATGAGACGAAGCTGCAGGAAGGAAGGAATATTCGCAGCGCATTAGGGACACGTATGCAGCGTACGTGCATAAGAGAGAGGGGTACAGGCAAAATAAACTTTAATTGAAATTTTAATACTTTCAAGTTAAAGGGCTTGTAATAAAACACCTAACTGACTTCATTACAAATAATGAAGTCAGTTAATGAAGTGAAGCAAACGTTTTCGTACAGAAATAACGACTAAAAGTACAGAGTTCTTTGCAGATGAAATAGAAAGATTCCAAACAAAAGTTTTTCTTTTAGCAGATTGCTTTTCTTATCTTATTAGTTTCGTCGTGTCGCTTCAACAATCAAAACTTTACTATTTGGAAGACACGGACTAAAATAAAAGTGTTTCACTAAACATTCGGTATTGGAAAACAATAGAATAAATATTCGGTCGTCATTTTAAGTGACGGTATTACTGTACACGTTTTTCTTGGAAAGATTAGAGCAAATATTTTCAGAACATAATTTTTTAGGATAATTTATTACATTATCTGGGTATCCTTACAAATCTTGTAAAAGTATTTGCTCAGTGATCCTACAAGATTATGCTATGGAAATTCTGATGCTTGCATAAATGTATTCGGAATTATTCATTCGGGGCAATTCGTTTACTTTGTGTGGAGTGGTCGGAGATTTATGTAGCTGGAACTTCAACTTAGTAACGTACGGTTGCCGCCGTGCCGGCCGCGTTCTGCGTGAATAAATCAAATTCAACCCTCTGTGACTTACGTCCCCATCTTAATTTGACAACGTATGACTTAGGTATTGGGTATATCCGCAATATCTCAGTCCATGCTGTACCTTCGAACATCGTACCTAAAAATCTTACGGAAACCAGCACCCTACTTATATATTTACCTTTTTATATTATGAAAGTTATCTAGAAGGATTTCACTACTTCACCAGAAAATATATTTAGCATTCAGTATAAGACTTTAAGATTGGTCATGCTTTTATTTTATAATACATACTTTCAGTTAAAAAAGTATCGGGAATGGATGATTTGTTCATGGTTCCAAATTAAATTTTTTGTTTTTTTTTGTTGTTGTTAGATTGGCACAACTGTTTTCCATCTTGGCGCGGAGTTTGAGTTGCATCTGTTATTTATATTAAATACAGTGCTGGTTTTAGAAATATCATGTATAGTGTGTATTGCGAATTTCATAATGGACAAAAATATCGAACAAAGAGTTTGTCTTAAATTTTGCATCGCTAATGGACTTTCGTGTTCGGAGTCACTGAAAATGTTACAGAAGGCTTACGGTGAATCGACTTTATCAAAAACTCGTGCTTATGAGTGGTTCAAAGCGTTCAAAAGCGGTCGAGATGTGATGAAAGATTTGCCTCGCTCTGGTAGGCCATAAACGTCCGCAACTGATGTTAACATCGCAAAAGTGAAGGAAATAGTGACTGAAAATCCTCAATCAACTCTGAGAGAGATAGCCGCCGAACTTTCTGCATCTCACGAGTCAATTCGTACCATTTTAACTAATCATTTGGGTATGAAACATGTTGCCGCTCAGCTGGTCCCAAAGATCTGAATTTTCTCCAAAAACTCAATCGCATGAAAGTCGCTGAGGACATGGTAGAACGAGTCAATTCCGACCCAACATTCATGAAACGCATTCTTACTGGTGACGAGACGTGGGTTTACGAGTTTGACATGCAAACTAGTCAACAAGCTTCGGAGTGGCGCCTTCCAACTGAACCGAAACCGAAAAAACTACGCCAAAGTCGATCAAAAGTCAAAGTCATGTTGACTGTTTTCTTTGACTATCGCGGTGTTGTGCACTCTGAATTCTTACCGGAAGGTCGAACGGTAAAAATTTGAGCGTTATGCGGCGTTTAAGAGAGCAAATTCGACGAAAAAGGCCAATTTGTGGAAAGAAAATTCTTGGATTTTGCAACACGATAATGCGCCTTCGCACAAAGCCATCACTGTGAACGAATTTTTGACCAAACACTCAACAAATACCATCCAGCAACCACCATATTCACCAGATATGGCTCCAGCTGACTTCTTTCATTTTTCTAAACTCAAATTACCACTTCGTGGTACTCGTTTTCAATCGGTAGAAGACGTCATAAAGGAGAATTCGCGGCGAGAACTGAACTCAATTCCGAAAGCAGCGTTTAAAAAATGTTTTGATGAATGGATTATTCGTTGGCGTAAGTGTATCGTTTCTGAAGAAGCATACTTTGAAGGTAATAAAATAAATTTGGATGAATAACAAACATTTTGTATATTATTGATCTTTTCCCGGTACTTTCTTGACAGAGTAGTATGTTTGCCATGTCGTGGCTAAAGTCAAAATTATGTTCTAATGTAGAACAGAGTAAATGTATCAAAATTCTAACTTCTTCATTGATAAGAGTGGTTTAATTGATATTAAGTATCTTAATGCTAGTTACGAATATGTGGGGACATTAAATTAATGCTAAAACACCTATAGTTATTTACATTTTGGTTCACTTCTAGATTGTATCGTAAGCCGATCCGTGTACTGTGGTTCAGTGACCATCCCAACCTAACCTTCAGAAAACGTAACTTCTACAGTGTTCAACGTAGTCAAAGTCAAAGTCAAAATCATTTATTCCGTAAAAATTTTACATTTATGTGGAATCGTCGTCAAACTGTTACTCTCCAATAGTTGAATGGGTTTCTTGATATATAATTAACAAATATCATGAATAAACTTGTTTTTCATAAACTAGTCAAACACTTTCCACTTTCTCAAGTTTTTTATGTATAGTTTGTTCGGTATAGGAGTATGACTATAGGGGCACACATTTTCTTCGGACGCTCTCATTACCAAAAAGTATATGGTCCACCTGATTTTAAGCGGTCACTGAAGCCTATGGACGCTGCTAAGAAACAAGTATTGGGAGCACGTGATTCTAAGCTGTCACCGTAGCCTATGGTCGTTAAACACAACACTAAACAAGTATGCGATGTTAAGCGGTCATCGTAGCCTATGGTTGCTTTCAACATCAAACAAGTATACGATGTTAAGCGGTCATCGTAGTCTATGGTTGCTCTCAACACTAAACAAGTACACACATCAACAAAGTCTAGGGATACGTTATTTTGAAATCAAACATGGCTTTATTGTTTAAAACCTATTTAGTTTCCTTAAAATGTTTATTTACAGATTTAAACCTTGTCTATTCTTTATTCAAAATTTAAAAATTAAAATGAGAAACAAATGAAAACACGCAAAGCACAGCGCAATCTTGAGTTGTATCTAATTTCAAGAAGTTGCATTAAAATTTTTTTTGCGTGTTAATTGAAGAAAACCTGATAAATTGTTTTATTTTCTTTTCTCAATTGGTTGTGTAAGCTTTTTAGCGTCATGCCACGCCATCATTTGAGTCGAGATGAAATGTTACGGGCAGTTGGCATGTTACAAAACGGTGCTATTCAACGCGTCGTTGCTGAGTCTCTGGGCACAAGCCAAAATGTGGTATCCAGGCTGTGGTCACGTTATCGCGCTACTGGAGATGTGGCAGAACGGCACACAGGTAGATATCGTGTTACCACTCAGAGACAGGATCGATTTCTCCAAATGACCGCCAGAAGACTACCCAATATCACAGCGATGCAACTAGTGCAAAGGCTCCAGGAGGGTCAGCAGCTGCTGGTGAGCGACCAAACCGTGCGAAGGAGGCTGCATGAAGTTGGTCTTCATGCTCGCAGACCGCTACGAGTCCCAGCGCTGCGACGTGGCAATCGCGGTAGGCGACTTTTATGGGCTCAAGAACATTTGACATGGAGTGATCAACAATGGTCATTGGTGCTGTTCACTGATGAGTCCCGCTATGGATTTCATCCAGATTCGAGACGAACACGCGTTTGGAGAACTCCAGGCAGGGTCAGCCGTCTCCGACATCCACAGGAGGTCCACTCTTACCAAGGCGGGACAATTATGGTGTGGGCAGGAATACGAATCGGCGGACGAACCCAACTCATTTGGATTCAGGGCAGCATGACTGCCCATAGATACCGTGAGGAGGTAGTAGAACGTGTCATTGTCCCGCTCAGGGCCCTAACGGGGCAAGAATTTCAGCTCATGCATGACAATGCACCTTCCCATACAGCGCGGCTGGTGAGGGCCGCCCTTCGAGAACACGATGTTCAGGTATTAGATTGGCCTCCACAGTCGCCAGACTTAAACCCAATTGAACACGCCTGGGACATGTTACAGCGAAGAGCATTGAGGGATTTTCCGCCCAACTTGACAACAGAAGAACAACTTTTCGAACATTTAAAAAGAACTTGGGACTGCATACCCCAGCAAGACATTGACACCTTAATTTTAAGTATGGAAAATCGTTGCCGCTGTGTGATTAATGTTAGAGGAGGAAATACCGATTACTGATTATCAGATTTGGTAAGATTTTTATTCATTTAATTCGATTGAATAATTTTATAAGAATAAAATGTTTTTGTTCACTCAGTAATTTTCTATGGCTTAATTAATTTAAGACTTTTATTAATTAGAAAAACAAAATCGCATCGTGTTGTTAATGTTTAAATATCGGCCATGAAATTATCTTTAATTCTTCCATTTACAGTCATAACAAAATGTTTATAGTTTTCTAGATAATCAATGAAATGTTCAATATCCCTAGATTGTGTTGATGTGTGTATACGATCATAACAGACATACATTGAAATTGAAAGCCCTTTTTTTACGTCACTTAAAAACTAGTCTAGCTACGTTAATACCTAACGCGAGTAAGCATAAAAAGCACATAACGTCCAATTTTACACGGAAATAATGCTGTTAATGAAGATTGGTAGCTAGGTAAAGGTCGTGCTTCCCCCAGTCGTTATTTCTCGTGGAAAACGTAATTAAAATTAATCTTTCTAGGACAAAGCTTTTTGGACACGAAAAGTTAAAAAGAAGGAAGCTTTTAACTTTTTTGTGCACACATCTAATCAATTTATTTTGCAATGTAAGTGATTTTGTTAGTCGCTATATTTAGTTTACGTTGAAGTAAAGATTTAAACTTTTTATGTCGTTTGTGTTGTTTAAAAAAATACTCTTGCCAGCAAAATTTTGATTTTAAACTTCTATTTAATTCATAGTTAATTCATAGTTTAAATAAGTATAATTTTACTCATTTTAAGAGTGGGAGGTACCTTGAAATTTTTTTTGTATGTATATATACACTGTCGCGTGGCGTTAAATAATCTTCAATATCAAATTAATGTGATCATTAACACATAAGAATTTTAGGTTTTAAAAATGAAAATTTTGGTTTTGTAAATAGTAAATGTTAATTTATAAAACCTATTTTTTTATGCAGGTGTAGACTTGTCGATCTCATGATTTCAAATATAAAATTTTTAATCACTGCGATATTTTCTTGTAAGAAATTATATAAATTAGTTATTGATTAGTAGAGAACTAGTAAATTGTAGGAAACGCAGACTCTTAAACTCATCACGCGATTCGCAAACTGTGATCAAAAGGAAACTAACGTTTTGTTCTTAATATCGATTAATTAATTATAAATTGACTGCGATATCTGATTATAACACTCTGAGTGAGGCTCAACTTGCGTTTAAACTACATTGTACTGGTAAGCTCCGACCAAAACCTGGTGATATGATGCCTATGATGGGTAGTAGATAACGATTCATACAGGTGAACATTACACAGTACACTGTAAAACATTAGTTACAAATAATTTTGGTTAATCGTTGTATTACAAACAATTAAAAACAATGAAGGAGTCAAAAACATTTTCCTTATCGATAATTAAACAAACAAATGAAAAAAAAATTGCATTTGCAATGTATAATAATTTGTTTTATGTTCACTATACCTTAATAACAAATTTGAACGAACAGGTTTGCGACACTGCACTGGTGCCTATAATATAGGCATCAGTGTCACACTATATTATAGTAAACAAATGAGAATTATACACTCACAGCGATTTAAAACGTGTAAGTATTGAGGTGTCCGTGTGAGTGACACTTTATGTGATTTTAGTGAGCTGCGGACGTGAATAAGGAAATGGAAAAATAAAAGTTCAATTTCAAAGCGCATTAGGGACGAGTCTATGGGTAACATAAAACAGGGTTAGATAAGACAATATTGTGTTAGGGCATTGGATAAGAGAATTGAACCGCTTACAACTATCTGTAATACGCAGATGTTACCAATAAAATTATTTTAAATATCATTGCATTAATTTCAAACATGGTTCCTATAAAAACGACAAGTCACCTTTAGTTGTGTCTATTGAGTTTTGGGCCAAATACTGAGGGACAGTTACTTAATAATAATAAAGTAAAATTATTAATGAATGCAAATAAATTAGTATATTGGCTGTGTGGTTACGGCATAGAATATCATCACCCCATCTCATCCCGTGGGGGGTGTAAAGATCGTCCGAGGGAATGCCTACCAGAGAACGGGCAACGGACAAACTGCGATCGCCAACTCGTCTGCCAAGCGTGGCGTTGGCATATCCCCCCATTCTATGAGGAGGCTTTTGTCCAGCCGTGGACGTACGTTAGCCGACATGATGAAGTTACTATATTATATTAATTTTAACATATTTACGAGTACTTAACAGTAACAATACCGGTTATTGAAACTTTGGCAGTCCACTAGACACACTAGGATTCCCTGTGTCGTAGAGACTAGTGTCAAGCCTTAAAAAGTAAATACAATGTTGTAGTATTTTCATTTCTAAATTAACTTTACGGTAATCCTCTTCATACGTTGCCTTTATTTAATGACTCACATAATATATTTGAAGATTTGGATACTAATATATTCAAAGCGTTCACCATAACTAAACTTGTACATTTATATTTTTCCGTAGGTAGTTCTCTAACGAGGACATTTTTTGACTCTCCTGCCATTTATATTCTTCTTCTCAGTCGATACATATATATTCAAAGCGTTCACCATAACTAAACTTGTACATTTATATTTTTCCCTAGGTAGTTCTCTAACGATGACATTTTTTGACTCTCCTGCCATTTATATTCTTCTTCTCAGTCGATTCGAGTCGAGTCGATGGCGACCTAAAATGTGTCTGACCAGATTTGACTATAAGAATTTCCTTATCAGTAGCGTCTATCAAATCTTTCAGCGAACAGTTGTTAGGGAAATCATACCATGATTATCGGTGGCACCTTTGCAGACATTTCCAGGCGATCTCCAATTTCTCCTCACCTGAACCAGTTTTCCTTGCTACGGCCTGGGGTCGAAGACTATTTAACGACGTCCAGGCTAACCAAGGCAGTTTTACCCAGGGGTAAGAGTTTCTGACAGTGGAACAGTTTAGGCAGTTTTGGTATACTGTCGCCTCAGGTGACATCTAGTCTATGAGAGTTATTCTTTTTTTTGCCTTTGTGGTACAAGACTATGGTTATGCAATGGGTGCCGTGCGTACCATTCATTTTATGTATTGCCGTTGAAGCTATGCCCGCGAGTGAATACAGCAATTGAATTAGTGCGGTTTACGACACCCATTTATATTGACCTGAAATATATAAAATTTATTTAATGGGAGAATAAATACTATTAGCTAAGCTTGTCACTATGCAGAGAATGAGTTAGATTAAAGCGAACATACAACTATGTCTTCCACGGGAGGTTAGGCAATAATAGTAGATACATTGTACGTTATGCTCACACTAGTGATCGCACAGTTCTAAGTTTACTCCACAATCGTAAAAACATTGCACATTGGAACGTTCGTGCAAACATTGTGCTATTGTTTCCGTAACACCTAGCTTCAAGATAGGTGCTGAGCTTAAACTTTATCCTCAAGAGATAAAAACTTGACTAACGTATAGGAGGATTCTTTTATGGACGCAGCTGAAATAGTGGGAACAAAAGAAGCTGTTATCTTCGTTGGAGTGAAAAAGTAGCCTAAATAAAATTGTATATTCTACCAAAGAAGAGATTAATTAATTTTATTTGACTACAATATTTTTACATCTTTCTTTCAATTAAATAGACGCCTCGGCAATTATATCCAACGGATAGTGGAGTTCTACTCACTCTTCTTGTGCACGAAAGGCGTGCTAGTACTTGTAACATGGTTTGTGATTGGGTAAGATCTAAATCTATGAGAACCTCTCATAGATTTAGATCTTACCCAATCTCAAGTTGAACTTCTTTTTCGCTAACCATCTTAATTTATACAGATTCCACTCATATCTGTCCATAGCCAGTTGTTCAAATGATCGATAAAGTTTGGTCCTCCATCAATTGTCATTGAACAACTGGCTATGGACAGATTACGGCTGACGGAGCCATCTATATGGCTCCGTCAGCCGTAATTGTGTTGTCAAGCAGATGACTGTTGTCCGGGTGTTGTTATTTATTGATGCAAACAACCTCAACAATTAGAGTGATACCAAAAACTTGTTATTGAAAAAGATGTAGGCATAGGAATAAAGCGTAAGAAGTACTATTGCAATAATTCCATTCGTCACTTTTTTTGGTATCGCACTAATTATATAGATTGAGGTTGTCTGAACCCTGCAACGTGCCAGCAAAGTTCTCACGATACTAAGCGCATGTACAAGTCTTCAACACGAACAGTTGGACTGCGGTTACTTATCTTATTACCTCGCCTGGTTGATAGATCTTCTATTTACTAGAGAGGAACCGTATTAACACATTTTTTTATACAACTTAGCCTATGAACGATTGCAACACCAGGGGCATCATTAGCGCGTTGCCAACACTTATAACTCCTTTTTTGAAAGGCTCCATGCTGTAGTCTCTTTGGAAAACCGTAACGGGGAGTTCATTCCACAACCTCAATGTACGTGGGAGGAAGTTTCGCTGAAAGTGAACCGTACGGGATCGAAAAGGTTCGAGGATGTGACAATGAACTCCCTATCTATTTTTCCTCAGTAGCTCTGACATTGATTTAAGACAAGGTTCACATAAAAGTGGTAGTATGCATTAAAACGAAGTGGTAAGATAAGTTCTAATCTGTACCAAACAAAATGAAAGACTTAAATTTTACCTAAGAGAATGTCGTAATCGACTTCGTAAACTTGGTGGAGGTATCGTGTCGATTACTGCGAAATCCCTTGGCAACTACTCGTAAATAGAACCTACATAAAGAGTACAGATAATGGTCTTGTAGGCGGAGCTTTACGACCACGATAAAGATTGTTTTAGGTACATTGGTGGCAATTCTGTATTTTACCCGACTAAACTAATTTAAATGCTTCTCCTTTATTGCCGATCGTATGAAAGTACCTACGGGGCATAGTTTTGTAGCATAGTCAAAACTGTTAAAAGTTAAAACTGGAATATGCACTAGTTCTCAAATTGATTCGTTCAGTTTTCATGCATTTATGTACATATATACGTCGATTACTCCGACGTTTGTGAATCAATTTTAATTATTATATTTAGTCATATGTACCATGTATTTACACATACACAGACGCTCAAATAAACACACTATAATATTTGGTGTTGTAATGGGTTAAATTAACATTGAAATTCGATTTACTTGAGAGGCTCTATGCATAACAAACCATGTACATTGCAGGGTTCCGTAGGTACCCACTAAAGACAGAAGAAGCCTGTACCACGATGGATTGTTGGTAATTTACAATGTTACCAGTTTTAACATCAACAAACGTGGATTGGACCACGTTTGTCGTTATAAAAATACATATTTAATGATAATTACGTTACGTATTTTTTTGACTACGTCCTAACACGTGAAGCAGGAATGATTCTGGAGAGACAGAAAGACGAAGTTCCCTTTCTTTTACTACATGAAGTCTGTTACTATAGACTGGTCAAATAGGCAAGATATTGTATCGGTGGAAGGTATGTTATTGAAGACTTGCAGTAAGCTTGGTAGGAGTAGGATAAATAGGTGCCGGTACCACACTCACAATATAATACGCAGGGCACATTAAAAAAATCTGAAATTATTAAGAATAAGTACTAGGACTGATCACAAATGAATTTATCGTTTCTAGGAGTACCTCTACGATGCACTTCTTCATCAGAATAAACCAATTTCGAGTTAACCTTGAAAAAATATTTTTAATACTCTTCAACAACCTTTACTGGTGAAATAGTTATTTGTTATACAAGAGTGCAAAGTTTCTTTTTAACCGCGTGCTCAATTTTGATAACAGAGCAAGCAAAGGATCCTAAAATTTAAAATAAGAATAAAAATTAGTGAGGAAATCAAAAGAGCACAAGGTGAAAAATCTTTCCACTCGAGTGCAACACGTAACTTTTCACCAAACTTCAGCGAGGAAATTACTGAATGCGAAAAAAAATCTTATTATAAATATTTTTATTTCACTTAAACTACTATATTAAGATATGTAAGTATTACAGGACAGTCTTTAAATTATATCAAATAATACATAGATATAATTAAGAAAATCTTAAAGTAACGTTGCTACAGTTTGAGTGTAATAGAAAAGTAATAATGCGTGAAACAAATTTAAAAAAGTACATAAAGAAGGTTCCGAGTCCTAGTTTCTAATAAATTAAAAAAAAAATGTGTCATAAATTCGGCTTGGTTTAATTATATTTTGCATTCTCAAACTTAGTGCACTTGATGTTCTAAATTCAAATTTACTTTACCCTCTAGAGGATAAAAACTTCTTTTCTACTCAGATATCGAAGAGCAAAAATACTCTTTCCGAGATGGGGTTATGAAATAGTCATTGACATGAAAATAGTAATACATTTTTGTAAACGGAAAGAAGCCGCATAATGCCACGTTGAGACATTATGGAGGATGCCCAATTTCTACGTTTCTTCCATTTAAAATTGTTCGTCTTTCTGACCGTGTGAGAGCTGACATTGCCATGGTGCTAAATTATACGATGTTTTTGGTTATTTTTACTAGGCTTTTCAATAACTTCCGGTAAACTAAAGTTATGTAATAATTGCTTTATACTGTTAGACGACCACACAAAGCACGATCCACGTTATCCACATATCTAGTTTATGAAAACAGTAGACCACAAACCCCACTTGGTTGGTTTCGTCTTACCTCTTTCCAGGTAAGACAAAACCAACAAAGTACGGTTTGAGCAGTAGTCGGCTGTGCGTCTTTACCCACATTGGACTACTGCATGGATACTAGCAGTATATCCAAATTTTTTCACCTGTTGCTATTTCCTGCGCCAGATTTGAAGTACAGACGCCAGCACAACAAGCCAACCGCAATCTGTCAAATTTCCTCAATTGAATGTTAACCGTATGCTTTTGTGATAAAGTTGAAAAACCATAAACGACGTAGCTGGATGTGCTTGCGTCTGTACATTTGAATATGAAAGTGATAGTAACTTTTATGATGGGAATAAATGCTGGCAACCTGAAATTAAGAATAGATTATGATTATCCAACCTTATTATAATTCATAATATTTTCCAATAGGATTAAAGTGGGGTTTTAATTTATGCGGATATCAGGTTCTATAATACCATATAAATAAGACTGACTTTATTGATTCTTGTAATTTGTATCATGTCCTGTTCAGCTTAGAAAAACAAAATATTCTTCATGAGATTTGTTACCGATACATATTACGAAAATTCCCTCCGTATTTTCTTTTTACTCAGTATAACTTCGGGGCCAATCAGTTGCTAATATGCCCCGTTGCGTATGTGAACTGAACCAGTGCGTAGAATACAGATAAGACTACGTTTTTTAGCAAAAGAGTCCAACTCAACTGGCATGTACCTACCTTACAGGATACCGAGAGTCATTGAAAGTTTCTGCTGTGTTTGCCAGAGATAATTAGGGAAGAGGAATTGGTTGTCATTGCATGCATTCACGGGATGTCTGGGTACTGCAAACATTCATTCGCTGCGATAACTACATACTATCACGTGCTGTATAAATTATGTCCTAATAGCTTTTCCTCGGTCTACGTGTAATTTAGTTTCAGCTCCAATTCTTTTCATTAAATTTTCCGTGGAAATTTCAAAAGATTTGATTTTTGTCTGATAGCCCTCTATGCAAAATTTAATATTTCTTGGTTCCAGAGTGAGTTTTGGGCTTGTCTCATTGGGGAATAAGAGACTTTTTTATTTGTAATGATTGCGGAAAATCGTCGAAAATATTTGGTTTACGCTTTGATTTCTAACACATAACCCTCGTATGGTATAATGACCACCTTGAATTTATGGGGTGGGTCGTAAAACCTACATTCTTATTCACGTTCATGTTTATGGTCATTGGTATAGCTCGTATAAATGAAGATGGCTTTGAAAGGATATAAAAAGACGTTCAACCAACTGGGTAGTGGACAGAAATACTGCATTATCTACCTAACTATAAACTTCAGTCGTAAAATTGCTAGCGTATAAAGGTTTCTAGACGGGTCGTAATAATTATACTCGTGTTATTTTACGATAAGTAGTAGGGTCAGCAACAGAAGGACAGGTCACAGAGACTAATTTATAATGGACTCAAAAAATATTGGCTATCACATTAGAACCCACTAAATACACTTACTAGCTACTAGGTTGCTTAACTTATTTGCTACTAGATATATAATTAACTCTTTATGGCAAAGTTGTAAAATCACTCAGTCACACGAGCATATAATTAATATGTAAAAAAACCGGCCAAGTGCGAGTCGGACTCGCACATGAAGGGTTCCATAGCAGCAAGTATTTCAGTTGATTAAATTAAAGGTAAATGGCGGTTTACTATTTATGACGTTTTAAATAAAAACTACTAACTAGATCTCGTCCTACTATATACCTACATCATATATTTTTTTTAGTTTTATCAATCTCTTATTTTAGAAGTTACAGGGTGGGGACACTCATTTTACCACTTTGGAAGTGTCTCTCGCGCAAACTATTCAGGTTAGAAAAAGACGATATTAGGAACCTCAATATCATTTTTAAAGACCTATCCATAGATACCCCACATGTATGAGTAGGGTGAAAAAAAAAAATTTGAGTTTCAGTTCTATGTATGGGAACCCCCAAAATTATTGTTCTTTTTTATTTTTTTGTAAAAATCTTAATGCGGTTCACAGAATACATCTACTAACCAAGTTTCAACTGTATAGCTCTTACAGTTTCGGATAAAAGTGGCTGTGACATACGGACGGACAGACAGACAGACAGACAGATAGACAGATATGACGAATCTATAAGGGTTCCGTTTTTTGCCTCTTGGCTACGGGACCCTAAAAATGAGCAGTCTTATTACTTAAATGTGATCTCTTCCACCACCAAGAAACGGACAAGAATAGGGACCATTTAAGAGGGCACTTGTCAGTGTTTAAACCTTGTTAACAATACCCAATGGTACTCAACACAAGAGCCTTTTTTTTTTTTTTTTTGATAAGGCAGGGGGAATGCTAATGCATGCCACCCGCAAAAAGTGTCTGCGGGTGGGTATGTCGGACTCGCACCGACTAAACCTAACCTGCCGTGGACTTCTTCTGGCGCCTGATAGGGGGAGCCCCGGGAACGCGGGTATGCTGCTCCGGTGCCCCCCTTTTGCGCCGTGTCCCAGGTGGTCGGGACACGCACCCGGGGAGAGCTGTGGGTTGCCCTCCCCATTTGCCGACTCCTGCCAGTACGGCACAGCGACTGCGCCACAAGCAGTTCGCTGTCTTCCCGGGGCTGCTTGCACGTGGCGGCAGTGGAGGACACTTCTCATACTGCCACCGCAGCCCTGAGGGGAGTTGGGCTAACGGCTGCCGCCGCCACCCCGACGCCTCCTCCGCCTACGAGCGGGATCGGCTCGTTCCCGATCCCGTTCGGCGGCCTCCTTCTGCAGCAAAACTGCCTCACAGAAGGAGACCACGGCGTTCCATTTGGTGGAGTCGCCAGCCAGCATCGCATACACGACTGCTGGCGGCGAAAGATCCCGTCTGATCTCAGCGAACAGGACTCGTCTCTCGGCCTCCCAGGCCGGGCACTCCTCCAGCGTATGCTGGGCAGAGTCCAGGTCGCTCCCGCAATGATGACAATGTGTCGTCACTTCTCGGCCGATCCGGCACAGATACTCACCGAAACACCCGTGTCCGGTGAGTATCTGAGTCAGTCTGTAGGTGACGCAACCGCCCTTCCTTCCCACCCAGGCCTCGAGGTGAGGCAGGATAGCACCGACGGCACGTTGGCACGCGTTCAGCCGCAACTCAAGCCTTACGCGCCACTGTGTTAGTACGCGCCGGTGTGCATCCCGCCTATAGGCAACGAGCGTCTGCTCTGGCGCCTCACCGCTCTCCTGGCGGACGCAGATCTCGGTGTAAACCGTCGCGTCGACTGCCGCCAGGAGATCAAACGGCGGGAGGCGCGCCAGGAGTGTCGCCGCCTGAAAGGATACCGTCCGGTATCCTCGTGCGATCCGTATGGCCACCACACGCTGCAGGCTGTTCAGGATAGCTCTGCAGCGGGAGGCGCCCGTCAGGCGTTCAGACCAGACGGGCGCCCCGTAAAGGGCCATAGATCGCACGACACCTCCGTAGAGGCGGCGAACTTCTTCCCTGGGACCCCCGAGTTTCGGCAAAAGCCGGTGTAACGCTCCGGTTACCCGGCGCACTCGGGGGGCCAGACGCTCGAAGTGCTCCTCAAAGCCCCATCGGCTGTCTAGGGTGAGGCCCAGGTACTTCATGTACCGCCCCACCCTGACCTCTGCGTCACCTACACGCATCGACGTACTGGGTGGTTCCTCCCTACGGCGTAAGCCGTGGAACCATAGCGCCTCGGTCTTGTGAGACGCTACCCGCCCTTCCTTCCCACCCAGGCCTCGAGGTGAGGCAGGATAGCACCGACGGCACGTTGGCGCGCGTTCAGCCGCAACTCAAGCCTTACGCGCCACTGTGTTAGTACGCGCCGGTGTGCATCCCGCCTATAGGCAACGAGCGTCTGCTCTGGCGCCTCACCGCTCTCCTGGCGGACGCAGATCTCGGTGTAAACCGTCGCGTCGACTGCCGCCAGGAGATCAAACGGCGGGAGGCGCGCCAGGAGTGTCGCCGCCTCAAAGGATACCGTCCGGTATCCTCGTGCGATCCGTATGGCCACCACACGCTGCAGGCTGTTCAGGATAGCTCTGCAGCGGGAGGCGCCCGTCAGGCGTTCAGACCAGACGGGCGCCCCGTAAAGGGCCATAGATCGCACGACACCTCCGTAGAGGCGGCGAACTTCTTCCCTGGGACCCCCGAGGTTCGGCAAAAGCCGGTGTAACGCTCCGGTTACCCGGCGCACTCGGGGGGCCAGACGCTCGAAGTGCTCCTCAAAGCCCCATCGGCTGTCTAGGGTGAGGCCCAGGTACTTCATGTACCGCCCCACCCTGACCTCTGCGTCACCTACACGCATCGACGTACTGGGTGGTTCCTCCCTACGGCGTAAGCCGTGGAACCATAGCGCCTCGGTTTTGTGAGTCGCTACCCGAAGTCCCAGTCTCGTTATGGCCGCGACGACACACGCGACACCGAGTTCTGTGAGCCGTACCGCCCGCTGGAAACTTACCTCCCGGGCTATGACGAGCGTGTCGTCCGCATAGCAGACGACACTCACTCCGGGAGGGAGGCTTATCCGCAGGACCGCATCGTGCGCGAGGCTCCATAGCAGAGGTCCCTACACGGACCCCTGAGGAACCCCGCAGGAGAGCTCCCTCTGGATCTCAATCCCGTTCCGACCAACGAATTGAATCGTCCTGTCGCGCAAATATGCCCCGACTATACCACGGAGATAGGGAGGCACGTTATGATGGACCAGTGCCTCCCGTATCGCCCGCCAGGGGACGGAGTTGAAGGCGTTGACGATGTCTAAGCTCACCGCCAACGCCACCCCCCCCCCCGCCCGAACGGCGGGCTCCGACAGGGCGCGGACGCGGTTGATCGCGTCCAGCGTCGAACGTCCCTGCCGGAATCCGAACTGGCTGTCCGATAGGTCGGGGCCAACGCGCGACAGATGCTCGCTGAGACGGTCGGCTATGTCACGCACAAAGAGCTTGCCCGCCTCGTCCAGCAAGCAGATTGGTCGGAACGCCGAGGGAAAATCGGCGGTCCTGCCCGGCTTCTGCAAAAGCACCAGCCTTGCCTCTTTCCAGCAGGTGGGGAACACGGCACTACGGAGGCAGCTGGTGAACAGTTGCCTCATTCGGTCCCCCAGGACTGCCAGGGCGCAAACACACGCCCAGCCCGGTATCCCATCCGGGCTAGGGGCGGTATTTCGGGCCGCAAGCCGCCGTACTGCTCGGTCCAGCTCCCCCTCCGTCACTTCCAACTGGTCGTCCCAATCATGGTACGACGGTGATGGAGGGTCCGAGGGACTGTCCTGGACCCTAGGGAAGAGGGTGTCCACCGCCCTTCTCAGGAAATCCGGGTCCAGGGTACTCGTCAACGGAGGGACCCACGGTCTGAGCTTGCCCATTACCATTTTGTACGGGCGCCCCCATGGGTCCCTATCCAGTCCCTCGATGAGCTCGTTCCAGGACCGAGCTTTAACTTCCGCTATTGCGATGGATAGCGCCTTGAAGGCGACTTGATACGCCCTGTGCGCTCCGGCAGGCTCTTCGGAATTGGCTCGCCTCCTCCGACGGGCCCGCGGGTGTCGGCGACGCGCTGCGACACACTCCGAACGGAGTCGCGCGATTTCGGCCAACCACCAATACTGCGAGCCTCGTCTGTCACCCGGACGGATCCGGGGCATCGACGTGTCGCAGATGCGAGACATGATGCCCCGGAACCAGCCCGCTTGCGAATTGGGATCGGACGGGATCCTCTCTCCACCCTCACTCGCCCCCCACGCGATGGCGACGGCGGCAGCCATCAACATGTCGCGGTCCAAGCGGCGTAGGCACCAGCGCCGCGGTGGGACAACACTACTGCGGTCAGGGCCGCCTCGGGGCGGACGGAAGGCCACGCTGAAGAGTATGTGTCGGTGATCCGACAGCGTGGCAATTTCCTCCGCAACTCGCCACCCCGAGACCAGGTGCATGGCCGAGGGAGTCGCCCACGTCAAGTCGACGATCGACTCGCCCTGCCATCGCACACAGGTGCTGACTGAACCCCGATTTAAAAGACGGAGGTCCAGTCCGGTGGCCCATTCCAGTAGTGATTCCCCTCGAACGTCGTCCCGGGCATCGCCCCACACACTAGAGTGAGCGTTAAAATCGCCCAGGTCGAGTACCGGACGGGACTGGTAAGAGCTGATGTGGCTCGTTAGCCCGTCCAGGTACGCCTCGAAATTTGCAAGGCCGCAATTCGGGGAGATGTAGCAGCCCACCACGACTGCTGGGACACCCACTCCACGATTGGGATATGTGGGTTGTAGAAGCTGTTAATGGGAAGTTTAAAAATAGATTTAAACTACTGCGACAGGATTATTTTAATAGAGCCTTGCCGCATTTATTTGTTGACTTTATAATTGCAGCCGCTCTTATTAACGCATTTTTAAGGTAGCTGTGGATAATGAACATGCAAATGAAATATTAAGAATAGCCAATGAAAGGCTCCATACACCAAATCTTTTTAACGACTATGTACAACTGAGGAACCTGAATAGACAAAGAGCCGCATTTATTACATTGGAAGCAAATCAGCTGGAAGACTTCCCTCGGCTAACAATAAACGAGATTTTCATGATATCGTTTGGGTCATATCAAATCGAACTTGCAAAATCATATTGCAGCGAACATTTACGCAATGGTTTATATACGATAGAAGTATGTCGTGAAAATGAATTAAATAATTTAGCAGCATGCAATATCCATCACCAAAATGTGTGGCTATTAAGAGGAAGGATATACAGTCAAGACATGTTCGTGCACGTACATATTACGTATACATTCTGGTTAACAGAAACGAAAAGGGGCGAGATGCCATCGCTCAGTATTATTGCTCGTGTCTAACAGGTAGACGCACAGTAGGAAGTTGTGCTCATACCATTTCAATAATATGGTATCTAGGGTTAGGCAGGCACATACAATTTAATCCACCGGCAGGATATTTAGACGACATTATTATTGATATTGATTGAAATGTTAATAAAAATAATGTTAACTATTAGCAGCTGTTTTATTTTTTATGTATACATTAAACCTGGAATTAAAACTAGTTAAAGATGTTCAATAAAAAAACCTACAATGCCATAACAGCACTACTTTTTGCAGAATTTTAGTTTATTTATGGTCGGCGAAAAATATTTATAGCAAAATAACCCCATGGATTCTTCGCAAAAATGAGTTTAAATCTTTATATTTAGTGTTTTACAAGTATATTCAAAGTGGTCTCATCTCTGTTGGTGGGTGAGCCCAGGCTTCATACATTTTTGCCCATGGTCCTTTGTCACAACAGGTCCTTATTGGCTATTCAAGAGATAGTTATAAGTATAGGAGGGAACCCGATGAGTCAGAGGCTGCGAAAATACACAGGAGTTTGGCAATTTTTTGTAAAAAATCGGCGATGGCACATACCATAAGTTGTTTTGATTGGTAATCTCTGCTCTTACGTTACATCACAGCAGGAGCTAATTTCTTCTGTGTACGGAGACACCACAAACATGGGAAATTAAGCTGGTTCTTGGCTATGTCAGCGAGCTATTTTGACTCCCCGCAATGACCAAGCTGCGGCAATTAATTACAAAATATTGACTCATGCGTCCGGGAATAGTAAAGAATATAGCTCAATAAATACAGTTATGGAAGAAGATGACGCCACGCACTACCTGGTAGAATTTTTGGATTCCCTCAGCACACCCGGACTTCCAACCCACGAAATAGTTTTAAAAATCGGTGTACCAATAATTCTCCTCAGAAATTTATGTCCTCCCAAACTTTGTGACGGCACTCGGCTCAAAGTCACAAATCTGCAGCAAAACATTATCGAAGCTGAAATATTAACAGGTTGCGGCGCCGGTGATATTGTTTTTATTCCAAGGATACCTATAATTCCTAAAAACTTTCCTTTCGCTTTCAAACGAGTGCAATTCCCAGTCAGTCCCTGTTATGCCGTGACGATTAATAAAGCTCAGCGCCAGACATTATCCGTTGCGGGGGTGGACCTAAGTATTGGATGCTTTTCCCATGGTCAACTGTACGTAGCTCTTTCACGCGTAAACAACCCCAATAACGTTTTTGTGTATGCTCCAGATGGTTCCACAGGTAAAATAAAGAAGCACTAAATTAAATAAAAAAAAAATTGTATCGGTATTTCTCCCACAGCACTATACACAAAAAAATACATTGTTAAGTTCCGACATCCACGCGAACGAAGTCGCGGGCACAGCTAGTAATTAATAAAACTGGAATATGCAACTAGTTCTCAAATCGATTCGTCCAGTTTTCGTGCATGTACGTACATATATACGTCGATTACTCCGACGTTTGTGAACCAATTTTAATTATTATATTTAGTCATATGTACCATATATTTACACATACACAGACGCTCAAATAAACACACTATAATATTTGGTGTTGTAATGGGTTAATTAACATTGAAATTCGATTTACTTGAGAGGCTCTATGCATAACAAACCATGCCCATTGCAGGGTTCCGTAGGTACCTATCATAATATGCATACTTAAAAGTGCATTTAAATATTGAGTTGAATTTTCCACTAAAGACAGAAGAAGCCTGTACCACGATGGATTGTTGGTAATTTGCAATGTCACCAGTTTTAACATAATTATAACGACAAACGTGGATTGGACCACGTTTGTCGTTATAAAGATACATATTTAATCATAATTACGTTACGTAATTTTTTGACTACGTCCTAACACGTAAAGCAGGAATGATTCGTATTAAAAACTGGAGAGACAGAAAGACGAAGTTCCCTTTCTTTTACTATGGGACCATATCATAGTTCCAGAAAATACCACATCCATGAAGTCTGTTACTATAGACTGGTCAAATAGGCAAGATATTGTATCGATGGAAGGTATGTTATTGAAGACTTGCAGTAAGCTTGGTAGGAGTACGGTAAATAGGTGCCGGCACCACACTCACGATATAATACGCAGGGCACATTAAAAAGTTCTGAAATTATTAAGAATAAGTACTAGATCACAAATGAATTTATCGTTTCTGCGAGTACCTCTACGATGCACTTTTTCATCTGAATAAACCAATTTCGAGTTAACCTTGAAAAAATATTATTAATACTCTTCAACAACCTTTACTGGTGAAATAGTTATTTGTTATACAAGAGTGCAAAGTTGCTTTTTAACCGCGTGCTCAATTTTGATAACGGAGCAAGCAAAGGATCCTAAAATTTAAAATAGGAATAAAAATTAGCGAGGAAATCAAAATAGCACAAGGTGAAAAATCTTTCCACTCGAGTGCAACACGTAACTTTTCACCAAACGTCAGCGAGGAAAACACTAAATGCGAAAAAAAAATCTCATTATAAATATTTTTATTTCACTTAAACTACTATATTAGGATATGTAAGTATACAGGACAATCTTTACATTATATCAAATAATACATAGGCATAATTAAGAAAAACTTAAAGTAACGTTGCTACAGTTTGAGTGTAATAGAAAAGTAATATTGCGCAAAACAAATTAAGAAAAAGTACATAAAGAAGGTTTCGGATCTTAGTTTTTAATAAATAAAAAAAATGAGTGATAAATTCGGCTTGGTTTAATTATATTTTGCATTCTCAAACTTAGTGCACACGATGTTCTAAATTCAAATTTACTTTACCCTCTAGAGGATAAAAACCACTTTTCTACTCAGATATCGAAGAGCAAAAATACTCTTTCCGAGATGGGGTGATGAAAAAGTCATTGACGCGAAAATAGTTATAGATTTTTGTAAACGGAAAGAAGCCGCATAGTGCCAAGTTGAGACATTATGAAAGATGACCAATTTCTACGTTTTTTCCATTTAAAAACTGTTTGTCTTTCTGACCATGTGAGAGCTGATATTGTCATGGTGCTCAATTATATGATGTTTTTGGTTATTTTTACTAGGCTTTTCAATAACTTCCGGTAAACTAAAGTTATGTACTAATTGCTTTATATTGTTAGACGACCACACAAAGCGACAGTATCCACGTGTCTAGTTTATGAAAACAGTAGACCGCAAACCGCACTTGGTTGGTTTCGTCTTACCTCTTTCCAGGTAAGACAAAAACAACAAAGTACGGTTTGGGCAGTAGTCGACTATGCGTCTTTACCCACAGTGGACTACTGCTTGGATACTGGCAGTATATCCAAGTTTTCTCACCTGTTACTATTTCCTGCGCCGCATTTGAAGTACAGACGCCAGCACATCAAGCCATTCGCAATCTGTCAAATTTCCTCAATTGAATGTGAACCTTATGCTTTTGTGATAAAGATGAAAATCTATAAACGAAAATTGACATATTTGAGTAGCTGGATGTGCTTGCGTCTGTACATTTGAATATGAAAGTAACTTTTATGGTGGGAATAAATGCTAGCAACCTGAAATTAAGAATAGATTTTGATTATCCAACCTTCGAAATATTTTCCAAAAGGATTAAAGTGGGGTTCAAATTTATGCGGATATCAGGTACTGTAATACTACATCAAAAAGAATGACTTTATTGATTCTTGTAATTTGTACCAAGTCGTGTTCAGCTAAGAAAAGCAAAATATTCTTCATGAGATTTGTTACCGATACATATTACGAAAATTCCCTCTGTATTTTCTTTTTACTCAGTATAACTTCGGGGCCAATCAGTTGTTACTATGCCCCGTTGCGTATGTGAACTGAACCAGTGCGTAGAATACAGATAAGACTACGTTTTTTAGCGAAAGAGTCCAACTCAACTGGGTAAGTACAGTTACAGGATACTGAGAGACATTGAAACTTAATATTGTGTTTGCCAGAGATAATTAGGGAGGAGGAATCGGTTGTCGTTGCATGCATTCAGGGGATTTCTGGGTATTGCAAACATTCATTCGCTGCGATAACTACATACTATCACGTGCTGTATAAATTATGTCCTAATAGCTTTCCCCGGTCTACGTGTAATTTAGTTTCAGCTCTAACTCTTTCATGTATATTCCCGTGGATATTTCAAAAGATTTGATTTTTGTCTGATACGATAAGTAAGTAAGTGTAATTAATATGTAAGAATAAGCGGTCTTATCACTTTAATATGATCTTATTCAGACAACCATGGAATGGACAAGAATAGGGGATTATTTAAGATGGCAGTTGTCGCTGTACTTAAACCTTGTTAACAGTACCCATTGTTACTCAAAACAACAGCCTACTATATACTTACATATATACAACCTTATTATAAATACATACTTACATATTACAATAATACCTACTTGTTCTTTCAATAGGATGCATTGAAAGAACAAGTAGGTTTTATTGTAATATGTGACAGATAGTAATCCTTTACACTTTGCTGGAACTTATTTGCGAAGGCCAAATATGAATCTTATGCAGACATTTTGGAGACGCTCAAGTTTATCAAGCTGGTTTTGAGTAAGATATTGATAGCTGACATAGGCATAATCGTATACTTAATTATATTACTACAAACATGTTCTGACTATTTACAAGCGCTTTTTTAAGTCTACGGGAAGAAAAACCTTTTTTATTTATTTAATTTAATCTAGTATTGGGATAAGGGATTCCTAGGCAAGAAATTGCTTAGTCAACGTAAATAACCGAAATATGCGTATAGTTTACGACTAACACACTTCATTGGAGTATCCCAGGATAAATTACTAGCTAGAGCAGAATTCGTGGTGTCCACTAGATCTCCTTCCACTATACTACTATATTAACTTCGCAAAATATATAATATACCTTATGCATATTATTTGTACATAATAACATACATTAATCTGTACATACTAACTTCTCGCGAATTTAGAATGTACAGACGCCAGCACATCCAGTTACCACAATATCTCAAATTTCGTTTATAGATTTTCAACTGTATCACAAAAGCATAAGGTTCACTTTCAATTGGGGAAATTTGACAGATTGGGGTAGCTTGATGAGCCGGTGTCTGGACATATGCGCTAAAAGATCGGATTGACCGGCAATGACACGAGACGGGAGACCCGGATTACCCAATTTTACGATTAACGTGTGTCTTTATAGACTACAGGAATTAAAGAGAACACATCTATTGCGATGTCGTTTATAAGAATAAAACCTTAGGATATCGCTTACTATAATTCAATTGATTTTTATGGCGGCAAATATTCTCAGTAGCAGACAGGGCCTAGTATATCACCAGTATTATATCCCGATGCCCCGCGTCCAGTTTAAACTACAAAACAATTTTGGTTATTTTATTTGTTATTTATTTCATAGGTAATGCTTTCAAGATGATCACATCAATTTTGTTTAGGACAAACGGATGTTAAGTTTGTAAGTTTACGATGTACAGACGCCAGCACATCCAGCTAACTAAATCTGTCAAATTTCTTTTATAGATTTTCAATTTTATCACAAAAGCATAAGGTTCACTTTCAATTGGGGAAATTTGACAGAATTGGGTAGCTTGATGTGCTGGGGTCTGTACTTACATATTTATGTTTATGTGATAATATTGCGATTTATAAAGTTAAATTGAAGTTTAGTGTCTTATAAACTAGTCAATACGTTCAGTTATTTTTTTAACTCTTACTAAATCTTCAGCCAATTGGCAGTATTAAGTCCAAAAGCTAGGACTTAATACTGCCAAAAGTAAAGTAAATCTTAAAGTCACTTTGTTATAAGTTTCTATTCAAAAAGCAGTCCAATATCTATAATATAAGTAACTGTAAAAATGTATATAACGTAAAATATCACTTTGCAAAATAAACTACAAAGACGGCCGTTCCTATACATCCTCGACGGTCAGCTAATGCACTCTACATGTAAGGCCAAATTCTGTTCAAATTGTTCAGTTACATAATAATATTAACCTCCTTAAGTATATCATACTATTTATGTCTCTCGTTGGATACTGGACAGATATATAGTATTGTGTAAGGAACACTTTAACTTGGCAGCATAAGTATATAAACTAACAAATAATTTAACTTCACGTGTGGCGCCTTGGCGCTCTGGCGTTTGGGTTCGAGTCCCACATAGGACATCTGTTCGTATGGTGTTGTGGTCGTGAATTATATGTTTGTAAATTGCTAGCGATATAGGGATAAAATTAGCTTGGGCCGGAGCTGTATAAAAAACAAACTATTGTCTAAGTGTTACGATCTGGAGTTATAGTTTATTGATGTTAATTGTTTTTATTCAAAGCTATATCTCATACACTGCTTACTATGTAATTAAAAAAAAAACATTTATTTCATCCTTTTTCTTGAAGGGCATGTTGGCTTGGTTGGCAAATGTTTGTTAATCACGCCGGAGGTCGTGGGTTCGATTCCCATTTAGGACAGTTATTTGTGTGCATGAATATGTCCTGAGTCTGGGTGTAGTTATCTATATGAGTTTATATTTACAAAGAAAAGAAAATAGTATATGTCGTATATCAGTTATCTGGTTTCCATAGTACTAGCTCTGCTTAGTTAGGGTTTAGATGGCAGTGTGTAAATAATGTCTCAGGATAATATTATTATTATTATTTGTGTAAGGTAAGTATCAATGTCTGAAAAAAATATCAAGTCATTTTGTTTACATGTCTAAATAAAGAAGATTTAATTCGATTATTTAAACACTATCGTCCTACGACTTCCGACATCAAGATTCACTATAATATAATACATTTATTTGCTAATTATTTACATAAAACTTGGATTTAAGGTTCAGAATTCAGCGTGCATCCATTTTGCTTGCACATTTAAATGCTTGTATGTTGTAAAATAATTGCATGCACTTCCTTTAAATGTACTTCATCCTCCAGTGGGATTACAAAATACTCGGAACAAGTTCTGATTTTGATACTGTTTTAATGTCTACGAAATTTGGGGCACAACTGTATTCTTATTTCTTTTGGTGAGAAACAACATATGTATAAATAAAAAATAAGTGTAGTCCTCGACGTGGCAGCTACTGAGAAACAATGTCAAAAAACTCAGTAGGAATCCTTACTGAAAATGAGGATCATTCTAAATCTAATTACAATTTAATAATCTAAATGCGTTGAATTGAATGTACTCATTCCCAAGCAATTTTATCAATGACATAGTCTGAAACTTTGTAATATGCCTTACTATACAAGTTGGCTATTGAACTTCACTTTATTAATCACTTTTCATTTTAAATTGATCATTATTTTCATGCTCATATAGTATTTACTCATATAATATTATAAAGGCGAAAGTTTGTGAGTTTAGGTAAGCTTAGATAGCTTTAAAAATAAGCTTAATAATCTTCTTATAGAGAGATCATATTACACTTTGCAAGAGTTTTCCGAAGACAAAAGTCTACCCAAGTGACAAATTTATTTATTTCGATTAAGCGGAAAATGACATGGTTTATGGTTTTTAGAATTTATTTAATAATTATTATAATTTAATAAATAATCATGCATCAACCATCAATTATATTGACTTGTATTGACATAATTATTATAATTTAATAAATAATCACGCATAAACTATCAATTATATTGACTTGTATTGACAAAAAATTTGTTGTGTCTTTTATTTTATTATATAATATTTTTGATTATTGTTTTTAACTTCACTGAAATAATGTACCTACTTCACTGAATAATATTAAATATAACAATTAATTTCTGTGCCCTAACAGGGTTCATGTTGATACCAATATGATTTTGTAACACAAATATTGTACACATGATTGCAATAAAGAATTGTATTGTATTGTGTACATATGTTTTTTGGTATGGTTAATTTGGTATGGAGTTAGCTGGACTAACACATAGGCTTTAATGAATAAAGTTTAACGCGGCTAAAACGGCGAGGCACGTCTAGTATATTTCTATTTTGGGATATTAACTTACGTAATTACTGTTTTAAAATCATACATATCACAAACAACAACATACATAATTCGAACAAAATGTATATAGGAGAACTTAACCCTATTTCTATCGATTAAAACATAATATTCAGAATATGCTCAAAAAATATACAGTCAAATAACTAACCTCCTTATTTGAAGTCGGTTCAAAATGACTCAAATGCTTTTAAGCATTTTAAAACAGCCTAAAACATCTAAATGCGCAAGCATTATAGTTGAAATGTGATAACATTCAATTTTATTGTATCACGCTAATCTCGTCCGTATAACCTACTAAGTACAGGTCAAAACAGAATGAATAGAAAATATTAAAACTCGTAAAAGCAATGGAACTAGGTATACCAAAATCATTAAATGGAAAATAAATCGAAGAGATATCTTATAAAACAAATATTTTGCTACGTAGTAAGTGCACTACGTATTGACGGTATACATTCCTTAGTGTAGGTACGTGGGATGAAGAAGGATTTTTTTCATACTAAGTAAACTCTACTTAGTTACAAAAAATGCACTTCCTAATAATTTATTTCACATCGCAGGAAATATGAAAACATGTTTCCCAGTTTAAGCATTACACGGAAAATGTCTTAAATTTCACAATACTTACAGAATATTCGGTAGCTAAATGCAAATGTTTGTACCTCCGTACATATTTAATAAAAGATGGCTTGTTCGCCGCGCCCGCTCTCACGCAGAGTAAACTAACAAATTGCTGTCTTTACCGACAGTATTTTCAAGTAAATTCCTTCAAAAGGAGCTTGAAAATTTTGCCCACAACCGTCAAACTTCGTCCACTATATTTATAGACGATATTTCTCGTCGAGACGTCAATTATCCTTGAGAATTTTTCTACTTGCAAAAATATTTTGTGCTCTTATTGGGTTTGCAGTTGTAATAAGTGGTTGAAGGTAAGAGCTTATTAAAATGTTTCAGCTTTTTACTACAAAATATTGATTAATAATGAAAACTGTTGACATCGAGTTTTAAATTTTAATTGGCTGACCATATTATCAACGAGATACTGTATTATTTCAGAGCGTAAGTAAGCATAGGTTTCGATTGCCTACATTCCTACAGCTTCGTTATGTTAAACCCCGTGGGTCGAGCCTTATTCATTAAAACTAACGAATGAATGAATGAAATATTTATTTGCTAAAATATAGTACAGGGTACATTATAAACTTATCCAACTACATTTGACATAGATATGTCGTGCAAAACTTTTATACAATGTCAACTATAATAATATAAATAATTTAAAACAAATAAAATGTCAAACACAATAAGACGATACAAAATAATAAAGTGAAAACATTAAAAGAGTATTAGATAAAACAATTGTTGCAAAAATCAGAATACTAACATGTAAAATTTTTAAATATTATATTTAAGACATTCATCAGTTCATTAAAAACATCTGTCACTTAACCAATTGTGCAGGGTAGATACCGCTGCGCTATACGTGGAGTGCGTGCATATAATAATAATATCCTGGGACATTATTCACACCCAACTATCTGTTCCCAAATTAAACAGAGCTTGAACTATGGAAACTAAATATACTACATATACTACTTTTCTTTTGTAATACCCAATTTATATAGATAATTACACCCAGACTCAGTACAAATAGACATGTTCATGCACACTAATATCTGTCTCGGGTGGGAATCGAACCCATGACCTGCAGCGGGAAAGGCAAGTATGGACCAACCATGCCAACCGACCCGTCAAATATTGTAATATTAAAGTACACAATTATATCAGTAATGGACGTGCTTCGCCGTTCAGTGTCATTTCATTGGGTTTCTAACGGCCCACCTGATGGAAAGCAGTCACCGTAGCCTATGGTAGACGAGTCGTCTGTCCAAGTGCACTATATTATTCTTTTTTTTTAAGGACAACGACCGCATTACGGATATAATCCCTGTCTTGCGGGGTACTTTACAAACATATAATAGACCGACACAAATTACATCCAGACTCTGAACAACTATTTATGGGTCATACAAATAGTTGTCCGGCGCGGGACTCGAACCTGCGACACGAAGCTGCCAGCCTATCTTAGCCGCTGTGCCACACGTGCAGTCGAATTATTATATTAAAAATGCTGACTTTACATATGAAACCTATTATTAACATTGTTATTGTAAATTTTTCCCTACAATCCGTGTACCTAAATATCTATATGTACCTAGAAAATGTTTATAGTAATATAAAATTTATTATAAATTAATTATATATTACTATAAACATGTTCTGACTATTTACAAGCGCTTTTTTTAAGTCTACGCGAATGAAATTAAAAAAAATAATTAAAAAACCGTCGTACCAGTATTTGTTACCATTATTTCTATCCACCAAAGATTTATTACTTCGCTGGAAACTCTTCAGGGAAAGCGCTCATGACTAGAATAGAATCTCAATTGATCGTATACGGCCAACAAACAAAGGATAACAATGTTTGACGTGCTGCACAAACATCTCCGGTATTTAGTTTGTTTTGTAAGAGGAACAGTTTTCATTGCGGGAAGCGAGCGCTGAAGGTTTAAGACTAAGGGGAGGGCCATAAAGTTGGGAGTTTACTGGAAAAATAAGTATTGATGGTCGGTGGTATATCACCCGGAAGAGTAACATTGCGGTAAAGTTATTGGAGTTATAGAATTAAATTGGATTAAGACACTAACATTTTGAAAAATACCAATCAGTTTACCACGCCTTTATAAAGGGTTAAGTTAAATGAGTCAAATAAATTTCATTAGAAATTTAGTTATAAATAAGGCATTATTCGCTACATCGTAATTTTCTTTCTATAATCTAAAAGGTTTCTATAATAATTTACATTAAGTTAGCATTCTTTGTACACACGGCTAAATAACAAGCTATACATTTCCATTCATTAATGTAGCATCATCATACCCATATTGCTGAAAGACGTACACTGTTGGGCAAAGCCCCCCCCCCCACCCCCCAAGGATCTCCACAATGGCCAGCTTTGTGAAGCCCGCATTCAGCGGTTTCCCGCGACCCTTGCAAGATTTATCTAATAAATTGAAGTAACCAATTATTCACAGAATTAATAAAAATCATAAACAGAAATGGGGACCTACATGTCTTGGACAAAAAGGGTATTTTAGGTAATGTTCCATAAAACGTGAGATTAATCGCTAAAATAAAAAGTAGTAAGTATATAAAACTTAATATTTTTTGTTAAAAAAACGCAGTGATTATATTAGCCATAGTTTATCAAACAAATCTTATTTTATTAAAATTTGTAGTAGGACCTCTTATTGAGGAATCTTTAATTCTTTTTATTTGTCTTGTCATATTTATGTCTTTAATATAAAGTGTTTTAAAATATAGCAAAGAAAGTGCGGAGACAATAGACATACGCCCTAAATTAACATCATCATCAGCTTAAAATCGTCCAGTATTAGATATAGGCCTCCTTCAAAGGTTTCCTAGAGTGTATTGCCGTAGTTTCCACGCTTGGCATTCCCATGTCAACTCCCATTGGCGACCGCAGTTAGTGGTAGCTAGTACACAGGGGGCGCTGTCTGACTACCTGGTGTCGCTTTTTACGACACACGGGAAGGTATGGGGTGATCCTGTTATTCCTTCTCTTGTCAATGCTGACCTTGCAGAGACAGAGGAAAGTAAAACACGAGGATAAAATCCACCGTGTAATACCATTCTATATTGAAAAATATTATATAAAATAGGAGGATCATAGGATTTAAGTATATTCTATCCGCGATTCTATAAGCTTATGTTCGCTAGAAGCTATTGCTAAGGCCTATCACCCAATAGTTGATTGAACCAAGTGTGTTCTTCCACTTCATTGACTCTTTAAATTAAAACTCATTCTTTCGTTACTTTAGTTTCACGATTGATAAATGTTATACTCTTATATCTAGTGAGGAAAACGAATACATAAACGTTCCATCGTTAACTCAACTCGCTTGAAATAGGTAGTTCGGGCGTTATTATTCATTTCGGATGTGAATTATTCATTATTGACAAAGAGAAAATTCTATTGGAAAATGCTAACTCACTGTTTTGAATGTATAATTCAAGCTAAGTATGATGATTTAATAGAGTTGGATATATATATACCTGACATTTACTGAGCTAGGTACCTCAGATATTGTTTTTTAATTATATCTAAATGCCAGTGAATCTAATGTAGCGTTTGTAATATGAATTTTAATTTTAAACTGTTTCAAAATGGAGGATGATTTTTCAATTCAACACGGTTTTTTTTCATGTAGGTATATCGATTATTCCGGTGTTATTGAATCGATTATTAGTTTTTATTTGAATGGCCATGGTAGCAAGGTAGTCTGATGTGTGTATTTTATTTAGTAAATACCTGAAATTATATAAAACTTTTAAGTTGACGTTGAAGTCAGAGTTATGTTTTATAATTCAGTTTAATTAAGTATTAAATTTGTTGCTATGGTATCTCTTAGGACATTAGTCAGATATCTAAAATGTCAGATTTAACTTTAACTATAAGCCGGTCTTATATACGACCACATATATACTTTGGGTACAAAAAGTATATGTGATAAATGCATAAAGTCACGCCTGCTACCTACAGCGGTAATAGTCAACGACTAAAGATTTACACTTTCTGCGATCCTTGTACAGACGCTTGAAAAATTAAGTTTATCTGTACATACATAGCTATAAGAACATTTTTATAAACTGGCCAAGAGCAAGTCAGTCATTGTTTTAAAACATGAAACCACTTCAAATTATCTTTATAAGATGCAAATGAATTCACATATCAGCAGGGTTAACCGTGAAATAAAAAAATATTACAGTGGATTCATAAAAATCGGAGAAACGAAAATCGAGAGCGAAATATCCATACAAAAAAGAAACCATCGGGGAAAGTACATCAATTAATGGGAAAATATTCTTTCAACTACAATTTTAAATAAGTTCCTTGAATTATTTAGCTATTCATAAAATAACGAACATAATTTGGATATATGTATATGGCCTATACGTACGCTATTACGTTATCTCTAACGAAGGGAAATGGTACACCGGCACATTTCTGATTCCGGGGCTGTTCAATGAAATTTGGCAGAAAGATCCCAAATAGTATCTTTTGGTCTAAAACGGTATTTGTACCTCTGAACACATTATTAGACTTTGAATAATGAAGCCATAGAAACTTTAAATATAGCAAGCTGCCTTGGCTTCACACAGGTAGATAGATACAAATATATATTCGCTTCTTACCCGTTTTTTATTGATTAATTTGAATATAATATTTTTGTAGTTAAGTGACAATAACATCGGTTATTGTCACTTAACTATCGTAGTTGGACATAAGCTCAAGATATTTTTACGGGGTAATGATCTAGCTAGGCTATTAACATGTAGTAAATAATTTTATGTAACAACAAACGTTTTACAGCGCATCCAATTATGATAAGTGTCGTAGGGAATCTTTATTTTTTTTAATAAATTATAGCCCATTTTATTCGTTTGGAAAGCTACTTTCTAAACTTCAAGAACTTTTTTATCAATTTTGAAGTGAAAACTTCTTTACTGGCGTTGTGCACTTTTTTGGGATGGGTAAAAATATTTAATTAGCGTCAGGACACGTGACCTGATCGAATATTTGAAAGACGAAGGGTCTTTTTTAATTCGCATTGGCAGAAAAAAACGCTGCGCTTGTGTGAGTGCATAAACACATGACCGCAGCTTTTTCTGAATTACGTTAGATTTTTCACAGCCGACTGCCTAACCAAATTTAGTTCTATTTTTGATGTTATAATTACTTCTTTTGGCGCGATGGAGAAAAATGATGAGAGTGAATTTTTACGATGCGCGCGCACACCGACACCAAAAAATTTAACAGCATGAAGTTAGTTCTAGGTGGTATGACAGTGAATTTTTATCATAGCATCGTAAAAATAACAGCATGAAGTTAGTTCTAGGTGGTATGAAAATTGATAACTATGTTCAAGTTGTATATTAAGAAGTATAACTTCTAACGCGTGTACATACATAACATAAGTACACACAAGTTTTTTTTTTATGTATTCCCTCCATATGGTGGGAAGCAATTACTATGAGTCTTATGAAACGTGGGAAGTAGCATCTTCCACTTGCTACTCGAATCAAATAAACACTACTTTCCGAGTATAATAAATTAAAAACACACATTTCACATCTATCGGCAGTCCCCAAAGACTGCCCCGCTTATTTATTTTAGTGTATCCATTACTCAAAAACAAACCTACAAACAAATTAATCTTATCTTTTTATAATAGTTTAGAAATACTCTCGTCATATCGAGATTATCGAGATATATATACTATTTATGGAATCGATAACCAATGAGGGCTACCGTTTTTGTGCTCACCAGTCGGCGCCACTGTCGCGGAAGGTCCACTATAGCTGATCAAAATCATTGTTATTGTGGACGCGACGAATGTTTTTACGAAAAATATTTAAAATCCTGTTAAAGTGTTTCATAAATAGCATTTTAAATATATTTTTTCAAATATTTTTTACAGTCATCGAGCAGTTACTCATTTTGTAATTTATTTATTTTTAAACCAAAATTATTAGTTATAATCGCAGTTTTTATTAATAAATAGCGTAACCCGAACAAAAACAGTGTATTTTGACGTTTCGTAGACCTGACGCGATGCTAGCGCCTCTAGCGGCAAATTGATACGCGGTAGCCCTCATTGAGTTTTGTTGGTCAGTCCTTGGATGACAAAGCGCTGCCGCGACACTAGCGCACCGAGGCGACGTGAAATTCTTCGCCTCGTTCGCAAACAGCTCCCTCGACGTGACTCGATCCAATGTTACAACAAATACGCCAGACGGCGATCAGTTAAACCAATTTTCAATCTCTCCAATAATTGTTTTAAATCGTCTCTATAAATATTGTTGACATTTATTTATGAAAAGCAATTTGGAACGATATAAAATAGATTTGTAAATTGAACAAGTTCAAAAATTAGGTACAGTCCACGCCACGTGGATACAGTTGAACTACGAAAACCACCCATCAGCAGCCTGATATCCTCCGAAGGTTCCCAATAACGTTATCATTTGTAGGGGTTTGCCGCAGTCACCACGCTTGGCATGCGAGTTGGCAAGCGCATTTAGGTGGTAACACAGTGGACGCTGCTGCCCGACTATTATAGTGTATCCCTTAGTCGCTTTTTACGACACCCATAGGATGGTATGGGGTGACCGATATTCTATCTAGTCCGGAAACCAAACGGCTAAATTTTAACCTTAATACCATTATTTAATGAAACCCTTGTAAAAGTCAATCTCGTCTTGTTTTAATACGTCGACCAGTGAAGAGCAGTTTTTGAGATGAAACCTAGTTTAATCCGTATATTGCCTTCGAAAGCTTCGCATTCTCAGATTGTTGTTGCCGTATTACATAATATGTAGAAATATAGCATTAACACACGCAAATGAATCATATAATAATATTATGCGATTTTTTATTAATGATCCGTGATGCATTTTTTTTAATGATCCATAGTTTATCTCTGATTTGGATATTTTTTTCTGTAATGAATACAAAAGAATTCATTACTATTGTCATGAAAAGTACATAAGAGTGTGTGAGCGTATTCATATCAATTTGTCAGCATCTTAAGTGTATCTATTATTATATTACTAGCTGTGCCCCGCGGTTTTACGCGCGTTAAACTTTATAAATTATCACTTCTCTTGTACGCGATAGCGTGATAATATGTAGCCTATATGTTGACCCGACCTCTTAGTAATATTCATGCAAAATTTGAAGTAAATACATGCAGTATTTTTTGAGTTTAGCCCGGACATACATACAGACCAACAGACAAACAGACAAAAATTCTAAAAACTATATTTTTGGCTTCGATATCGATTGTAGATCACGCCCCAAGTATAGTAGTAAAAAAATATTCAATGTACAGTTTTGACTTTCCTACGATTTTATTATATATATTTTTTTTTGTCGGGACTAGTCCCCCCCTCTTACACACCACTGCAACTCCTGTAAGCCAGGATCAACAGTGGCACACAATGAAATGACACTGAGCGGTGAAGCTCAGGCATGTCCCGGGGAATCGCTTTAACTGTTTTGGATCCCGCAACGAATTTTTATTATATTAAGATTTTATTATATGTATAGATAGATGACAATTTTGTCGTATTATATCCATAGTTTTAAGTTCATCCGGCGTAACATCTCCATTACTAAGTTCCGTCACCCGTATTATTATTGCCGGTCGTCGTGGTTGGCAAATGCCAGCCTTTCACGGAGGAAATTGTGATTTCGTACCCACCCAGGACAGATATTTGTGTGCATGAACATTTCCTTTTGTGTTGAGTCTGGGTGCTATCCTACTAATATTATAAACGCGAAACTTTGTAAGTATGGATGGATGTTTGTTACTCTTTCACGTAAAATCTACTTAATGAAACTTTACAATAATATAGCTTATACATCAGAATAACACATAGGCTACAATTTATAAATTAATTAATAAATATATTATGTGAATTGTCCAAAATATGACGATAAGTGTCGAGTAAGTAGGAAAAATCTACCATTTGCGAGCTATTCCGGCGTGCACTGCCAAAACCGCTAGAGGTACACATCCTACTAATATTATAAATGCGAAAGTTTGTGAGTATAGATGTATGGATGTATGTTTGTTACTCTTTTACGTGAAAACTACTTTAACGGGTGAAACCGCAGGGGATAGCTAGTTATCTATACGAGTATGTATTTACAAAAGAAAGGTATATCAGCAATCTGGTTTCCTTAGTAGCCCTGCTCAGTTTGTGAACAGATGGCCGTGTGTGAATATTATGCCAGGATATTATTATTGCCTCATCAAGCCGATAATGCAATAATACGGCTGCCTCGTTGGTCTAGCGGTAGCGCGTTCAACCGAGGATAATGAGGTCCTGGGTTCAAATCCCGGGTCGGACCCAAAAGTGATTTTGGGATATTGCCGTAAAAAGAAATTTCTCAGTATCAGCCCGAAGTCTGGAAGTTGGCGGTATTACACCCCCGTGCCTCGGAGAGCACGTAAAGTCGTCGGTCCTGTACCTGAACTCTTTCCGGTCGTGTCGCTAAGCGTCCCATCGGATCATGAGAGTGATGGAATAGAAAGTGCCCCTGTGTTTGCGCACACGCTTGTGCACTATAATATGTCCTGCGCAATTGGCTAGTCTCCATTAAGACTGGCCGCCGTGGCCGAAATTCTGTCGGGAGGACATCATCAATACGGGTCAATCTAGTTATATATCTATAGTAAAGTTGAATGAAAAAATGTCTTGATAGGACTTCGTTTCGGAATTAGGTTGGAGGCAGGGTTGTACGGCTTTGAATTATATTACTGATCTCATAGGTACGGTACGAACGGCGATATTGAAAAGAAGCACTGCAATTTCCTTAGAAAAAATAAAATGTTTCCGTTTCGTGTTTTCCGTATTTCAATTATGTCACTGAAATACGTCTGTCGTGTCCTTATAATTTGAGGAAACAGAATAAGCACACAAAAATATTATTTATAATTAAGGTGATTAATATAGAAGGAGCATTACCAAGTAGATAAAATAAAAAAGGTTTTTATTCACGTAGACTTTAAAAAAGCGCTTGTAAGTATTCAGAACATGCTTGTAGTAATATAGTTGTAAACATTATTGTTTCTAGTTACATAGATATTTAGGTACACGGATTTTATGAAAACATTAGTAAAATTTATTTTATAATAGCGATGGTATTTATCTAATTGTAATATCTAAATTTAGGGTCACTAACGAGAGAGTTCTAGAAATAGCACAGCTACCTAGCCTGACAGCGTTTCTTAAACAGAACCGTTTACGTTGGTTGGGGCATGTGCACAGAATGGAACCCAAACGAATACCACGATGTGTTCTGTTGGGTGCGGTAGCTAATGCGAAGCGCGATGTCGGTAGACCTCTGCTTCGCTTTAAAGAGTGCACCAAACGGGATATGGCCGCTTTTAAAATTGACCACTGTAGCTGGGACAAGAGATCTAGATGAAAATAGAGTTGAATGGCGCAATCGTGTAGTGGAGGGTCGTAAGATCTGTGATCAAGCCTGGTTCGGAGTACTTGCTGATAAGAGACAGAAGCGACATGAAAGCGGCTCGGCACCAACAACCTTTATAGTTTTAGCTATATTTTTACTACATATTACTACATATTACGTCACTGTCATTCGGTAAACATCGCGTCGGTTAGCTCTCGAAAATATAATTGAAAAGTTCGAGTAAAAGTGGACAATCGAAGTGTTAGTTGTGTTTAGTTTGGAGATTAGTGTGTGCCGTTGTCTGTGGACTAAAACATTGACTGAAATAGTGAATAATTTAAGGCAAAATCGTTGATAAAAACTGTGTTTGACAATTAAGAGATAACTTTATTTTGCCCTACCTACATTTACTTTTCATATCATACTCTATTCTGCAAATTGACATTGTCATAGAGTAGTCTAGTGTGGTGGTTCAGTGTTGCTACTGCAAGAAAAAAATCCTAATTTTGGAATTTTATCTAAAAACCATGGCACAGTGTTCTAAGTGTCCCAAACAAATACAAGACGATAAGAATTCTAAAATAACATGTAAAGGCTGCAAGAGGGCTATATGTGTCAAATGTAGTGGATTATCTGCAACTGAATTGCGCGTGTTTGGTCTACAAAATCCAAAACTGTCCTACTTGTGTGATGATTGTGAGGAAGGATTGAGACAAATCCCAGAGTTGCGCAAGATGGTCAATGAACTCCAACATCAAGTTAAAGAACTGAGTAACCAACGTTCAAATGCAATTAATTTGGATATGGTGATTAAGGAAATTGAGGACCGTAACAATCGTAGTCGTAATGTTATACTGCATGGAATACCTGAGTCAACCTCGACTACACCAGAGGATAGGAAACGTCGCGATAGAGTATCTGTAAATAATACTTTTGCTTCACTCCCCATTCAAGAACCAGAGATAATGTCAACATTTCGCTTAGGCAAGCCGTCACCGAATAACGATAACAATAATCCCCGCCCCGTCAAGGTAATATTGACTAACAAAAAATATGCTTATGATATTCTGAAGAATAAAGGTAAACTACCTAAGACAGTTAAAGTCCAGTCGGATATGACGCCGTATCAAAGAGACCAACTTAAAAAACTTCGCGAGGAGTTGGCTGAGAGGGTGGATAAAGGTGAAAAAGATCTTACCATTAAATATATCAATAAAGTACCCAGAATTATCAGTGCCGCAAAAAACGAAGCAACATAGTTTCTGTGGTCTCTGAACTGCGTCTTTTTTACACGAACTTGGCATCCCTAACGGCGAAATTTGATTTATTTCTTCTCGAGGTTAATAATTATAAGCCTGCATTTATTTTAATAACCGAAACACATCTGCATTCAGCAATCACTAATGGTATTATCAACATATCAGGATACACACTGTATCGTCTGGACAGAGGTCATAAAAGGGGTGGAGGTGTGGCCATATATGTTATAAATGAAATAAATGGTTCTACTGTTATATCTAAAGTTAATAATACATATCAAAACGATTTGGTGGAAGCACTATGGCTTGATATTCAGTATAGAGAGCTTATCATACTTATGGCGTGTGTATACAGACCCCCATCTAACTCTCTATGCGATTCCGATGAAATTCTTTTTAATACGATTGATAAAGCAGCAACTGAGAATACATTAGTTATTGCGGGAGATTTCAATCTGCCAGGGATAAATTGGCCGCTCCAAAAACTGCATGGATATGACAGGTTATCTGAAAATTTTGTTAATATGTACTCAAACAGCAACCTCAACCAACTTGTTACGCAAATCACCAGGAAACGCAACCAAGAAGAATCCTTATTGGATCTTATACTCTGCAATGATGATACCCTAATATGTGACGTAGAGTATCATGCTCCGATAGGCAAAAGCGATCACTTGGTAATAACAGCGATACTGCAAGTCATTAGTACCAATAATAAATATAATGAAAATCGAAGTGTCATCCAATACGATTTCTTCAAGGCAGACTACAACAAAATTAATCAGGACCTAGCCAACTACAGACGTATGGACGAAGAATCTATAGATGATATGTGGTTCACCTTTAAACACCAAATCCACTCATCGATAGAGAATTTTATACCAAAGAAGACCACAAACTAAAACCGGTACACGAACAAACCCTGGATTAATAAGGAAATAGCTGACTTAACTAAAAAGAAAAAAGAACTTTGGGTTCATTACAGAATCAATCCAAGTGATTATAACTATTTAGAGTATAGAAAAGTTAACAACAAAATCATCAAACTTTCCAGAAGCAGAAGATCAGCTTTTGAATCTACGATTATAGATACCGGTTCCAAGGCTTTTTATGGTTATATTGGAAAACAATTAAACTCTAAAATATGCATCCCAAATGCAATAAAAAATGGTTCAAACGGTCTTGTTATGAAGCCAGAGGAAATTGCAGAAGCCTTTGCGGATCAATTCAAATTAAGTTATATTAACGAACCTGATGGACCTATGCCTAACATCAATCTTGCTAGAATTACAAACACTATTGAAGAGCTTAATATTACTGAAGAGCTGGCAAGAAAGGCGTTGTTGAGCTTCAACGATACTACTGCAACAGGTCCTGACGACATTCCATCAATAATTCTCAGAAAATGCTCTGGAGCTTTAATCGACAAAATAACGAAAATCATGAATAAATCATTGAACGATGGAATATTACCAACTGATTGGAAAATGGCTACTGTAGTGCCGATTTATAAAAAAGGCAATATTATTACCTGTCAATTACAGGCCCATAAGTTTGACCAGCGTTATATGCAAAACCATGGAAAAAATAATAGCAAATCATATAAGACATTTCCTGAAACAAGAGCTTATAATCCTGGATGAGCAACATGGTTTCGTTCCAAGACGTTCCGTTACCACAAATTTACTAAACTGCCTAAATGAGTGGACACTGAATCAAAATAATGGACAGCCAACTGATGTTATTTATTTAGACTATGAAAAGGCATTCGACAGAGTCCCCTTAAAACGCCTTATACACAAATTAGAATATCTTGGCATACGTGGAAAATTACTAGCCTGGATAAGTGACTTTCTTTCAGGTCGAACATTTCGTGTGCGTATCGGGGATATCTTATCGAAACCTCAAAAAGTACTCAGTGGCGTGCCTCAAGGATCGGTGCTAGGCCCATTGCTCTTCATCCTTTACCTCACAGATCTCAAAAATACTCTGAAGCTACCATTTTCGCTTTTTGCTGATGACACTAAATTCTTTGCAAATCCCCAAACTCATTCGCAAGCTATCCAAAATGATCTGGATGCTATATTTAACTGGACTCAAGTGTGGCTTTTAACATTAAATGTTGATAAATGCACCGTGCTGCACATCAGTAAAAATAATCCCAGAAAAGTTTATTATCTTGGACATCAACAATTAACACCAGTTGAATCACAAAGGGATTTGGGAGTTACTATGTCAGCTGACCTGAAATGGGAAACACGTATACATAACATTGTAAAGAAAACAAATTCGATACTCTACATTATTCGTAAGGCATTTAAATGTCTCACAGCTAATACCTTTATAAAATTATACAAGACATATGTAAGACCTCTCCTTGAACATGCCTATGTAATCTGGGACCCATACTTTAAAAAAGACATTAAACTCATTGACAATGTACAGAGAAGGGCTACAAAGATGGTTCGTTCAATGCGCAACTTACCATATGAGCAACGTCTCAAGTTCCTTGGACTCACCACACTTAAACAGCGTAGACAGAGGGGAAGTTTAATCGAAACTTACAAAATCCTCACTAATCATTATGATGTGCCTAGCCTTAAATACATGTATAAGCTGAATGATAATAAACATCTACGAGGCCATCCATTGAAACTTTGGGAAAACTCATCTAAAAAGAAACCAATGAAGCATTTCTTGCCTAACAGTGTTGTAAAAGCATGGAACAAACTACCTGAAAGAGTAGTCATGGCTCCGACATTAAATTCCTTCAAGAACAGATTGGACAAGGAAATCATCTCCAAGCTATTTGATACTCACGCATCAGCTAACTAGCTGCTAGTGTGTTACACAAAATAATAATAATAATATTGTCTGAGGCTGAGATCTATAGAGCGTACTTAGACTTTGCTCAAACTTTACTTACGTAAAACTTTGCTAAATGTATGCTAAGCTTATACTTTGATTTGGTATTTATAGACTTTTTGAAGTTAAGATTGTGCTTAGCATAAGCTAAGACAGACAAAGTCAAACCACCAATTGTAATTTCGTTACATGCATTAACTTCTGTCTAAGTAAAGTCTGAGCAAAGTCTAAGTACGCTCTATAGATCTCAGCCTGAATGGTTCTATCTATATTAGTCTGTAGCCATATGGTTTACCTGATGGTAAGCGTTTATCGTAACCTATGACGCATACATTTATAAAACAAAATTTGCCGAGCCGTTTATTAAATAATAAAAGACACCACCCGCTTTAGAAATAAATTTATATTAAAAGAAGTTATCGAAGCCAATTGCATGTCTTTAGATACATTCATTCCCATATATATTTGACGATGATGATTTCGGTCATGGTAGCCACTTCACCTCCTAGTCGGTACCACCAATGCCGATTGGTGCGCCCAAAAATGGATGCCATAGTCGATCTTCTTAGTTATTAACCCACCCACAGCGTTTTTCGAGCGTCATCGTCGTGTCAGCGTCCGCACAGCGTTGACGTGACATTGACGCCGCGGCGACGTGACGCCAGCGCTTTTTAAACTGACGTGCGCACTGAGTGGACGTGAGTTTTACGAGCTCTCCGAGGCCCAAGGGTATGTATCGCCAACTCCGAGACATCGAGCTAATACTGACAAATTTTCTTAACAGAAAAGTCCCAAATTAACTTTGGCCCGACCCGGGATTTGAATCTAGGACCTCATTATCTGCAGTTAAACACGCTACCGCTAGACCAACGAGGCAGTCTAGAAACTTATAAAAGTGCTTATTACACAAGATCATAGGTCTTGCTTATTTTTCCTTAGTAATTCCGTGCCAAAACTATTTTTTATTTATATTTTTTTTAAAGACAACGCCCGCATTAGGGAATTTAATCTCTGTGTCGCGGGGTACTTTACAAACATATAATAGACGGACACAAATTACATCCAGACTCAGAACAACTATTTATGGGCCACATAAATAGTTGTCCGGCGTGGGACTCGAACCCGCGACACGAAGCGGCGAGGTGACTATCTAAGCCGCTGCGCCACACTGCAGTCTAAACTAAATTGACATAATTCAAGATGCCCTGTTCGAAAACACAATGGGGGCATTATATTGTAAATTTAGTAGTCACCTATATTTTGATTCCTAAATCACCTTCACTATCTCATTAAGTCTAACTTTACTAAATTATCTACCTGCCAGTGTTGAAGACTAGTCAAACAATTGAGCGTTTGAGCTAAGTATAAAACATTCTCAAAGGAGATCAAACTAATAGACTTTATCATTACTTTAATACGGTAAGGGACTCTGCGAATGGCATTTCATTTATGAACGTATTAGTGATATCAAGCCACTTATAAACAGAGAAGCTTAGTAATCTACATTCCCTGAGCTGTCATGCTTTACACAGGGTAAAAGAGACAGCCTAACTAAAACTGATGCGTGTATTTAATAAATAAAATAGATATATCGGGGGTTGAATGCTACGTCCGGGGGGCTTAGATATACCATAAAGCTCTTTCGCTCTATAGGCAGTTTGGGTAGGGAAGTACGTTAGACGATATTCCAAGTAATTAATACATAAGACACACCAAAAGGAGAACGGGCGGAAGTGGTCCAAATGGCGTCGGCTGATGAAACCTAGTCTATATAACCCAGCCATCTCAGCACATATATGCTGAGATGGCTGGGTTTGACTCGAAAAGATTTCGGGTAACATTTTGCCTTTCTCTTCGTAACACTGAACGATTACACACTAAACACACAATGCCAGCACTAGGCAACATCTTGAAAGCCAAATCCAAAAGCAATATCATAAGTCCGTTTAAACGCGCCAAAGTAATCGAGTAAGTAAATCAAAATATGTCCAAAAAGAAAGCCGGTACGAACAAAATAAAGAAACCAAACGATGTCCTTGCTGAATAATAGCGAATGACTCACTGACCTGTGAACAATACGCGCGGCGCAGGAGCATCACCCTCCGCCACCCCGAGGAGTAGCGGGCGCATACGGGCGGCGGGGAGTAAGTGTGAGTACTCGGTACTCGGCAAATAAGTTTTGACCGAACAAAAGGCAGCTTTTTCAATTATTCGTCTATAATAGGTAGATACTTTCTGAACTGTATAACTTTTTTCTCCGTGGGCCGATTTTATGGTGTCCATAGTAAAAAAATATCCTACATTCACGAACTATTATATAGACTAGGTTTCATCATCCGACGCCACTTGGACCAAAGTCCATACTAAAATGTCCGATCTCCTTTCACGAAATTACCGCTTTTATTAACAGAATTTATAAACTAATTACGACATTTGAAAAAAGAACTCCTGGACTTTACAATGCAGTTTTTCATCGATTTGTGGATTGTTTTTACATTTTGGCGTTACTTTAAATATTTAGACTGTCCATAGATTTAACTCGGGAAAGATTTCGTTATATGATTTTAAGTGTAGTTTGACATTTCAACAGAGTGGTTTTTGACGATGGACAGTGACAGTTTTCGTGATGGTCTATCTACTACAGTCAACAGCGATTCATCTCTTATTCTAATTTTTGCACAGATTATAAGCATTGTCATACAACGTGGCAATGCTTTTGATGCGGATGCGGAGCGGTTACTGGATTGCCTATAGTTTAGTTCATATTACAAGTATAAATCAAGCTTCATATTTGATTTCATTTTAGGACAGATACATTCGTATTATTCTACAAGTAAATAAAAAACTACAAGTTAAATTAGTAGAATAGAATGCAGAATTAATATGGTGTGCAGTTATTGCACACCATATTAATACATGTAGGAGATATTACATTCACAACTTCTACAATGGGTGCTCTTATCGCAAGAAGCTTACTCTTCTCGACAATGTTAGGGTGAAGAGGAGCTTAAACCTGAATATAATGTGTCTAACGAGAGACATATCAAAATTATATCATATATTTAAATAAAATCATTTTGTCATCTGAAATAATTCAGAAAGTATACGATTTTTACCGATACGATGTTGCGTGATCCATAATTCGATTATATATGTACGCAACTTAACACACGTAGTGCATAGCCTGAAATAACTATGACGGTACTTTGAACCCATATGAAATCAAAGCAAACACTGTCGGTTATTAGCTAATAAGCAACAAATGCGATTTCTTTGATAAGTTAGTTACGCAATCCCTAAATCCTATAACAGATTTTCATGAAACTTGGCACAGAGGCCATAACCCAGAATAATTCATAGTGTACTTCTTATCACGATCAAATCCACAAGAAAAAGTCGCAGCCAAAAGCAATTATATTTACGCCCATCTGAAAGATTTTTTTCGATTTAGTTATGTACCATCAGTCGTATTACTTATACTCGTATGTTCTCAACTCATCAATTTCATATTTCGTAAGTTTGTATGTAAATCATGCCTAAATACCTAAAAGGATTTGAATAAAATATGACATATATATAATCAATTAGTACCGCACCAATATAGTGTTTTTTGTCCTAAAACTACACACAAATGACGTAACTACCATATATTTTTGTGAATATTTCAAGGTACACGTTCATTAGAATATAATTTTGATCTATCAGGGACTGATACAAAATCACAATAGAGATATGGTAGATAGATATGTAATATTGAGGACTCCATTTCAGAATCACAATGCTATCTGTACGCACACCCTATAGATACATATTTCGGATATTCTTATACACAGCATCATTAGTAGCGCTACTAGCTCGACGTATATTTATATTGGCTTCTATCCCTCCACAGGGGTAGATCACACAAATATATATATAATTTATTCGATCTACAGAGGTATGGTGTGATTTGTGTCCTTGAATTCTGTTTTTAAAGTCCATTTTTAGGAACTATTGTAACCCAGGTGGTTACAATAGTTCCTAAAAATGGAATTATATATGCGCTATGTAAGCCTATCCTACACTTAAGGCTGTTCTTTACTTCCTACGAAAATTCCTTCAGAACCCATTACTGCTCTTACGACGTATTAGGCTTAATATTCGTAATAAGGAACATATTTGAGAGATGTAGGACAATTCTTAGTACGTAAAAAATGTCGCGGATGTACTCAAATATTATGAATGAGGTTAATATAATGCGTTATGTATGGGATAATAAATATGCATTTACCTTAATGTAATGTTGTAGTATTATGATTTTGGTGATATATTAAATTGGACATTGAAAACGTACAGTTTTGTAACGTGAAAGCTAATTCTTTACTTTTTAATATAATATATTATAATAAATTAAAATTTATATGATGAAGAAATATTTACCTTATGTTGTATCCTCAGCGTCACGACATGTCCTTCTTTAAACGCGGTTTAAAAATTTTATTTAATAAATAAATAAACCCAACTGCGTAAATACAAAGAACTGAAAAGAAAAAAACAAGCACTTAGATGTCCGGTGGTCTAAAATTATATAATGTACTATTGAATGAATACTATTGAAGAAAATAAAATATATTCTAATGGTGGAACATAACAACTGAACAGTCGGGATCCATTGACAAGTTAGATTAGCTGTCGACTAATGGATCCCGACTGTTCAGTTGTTTTGCCCATTATAGGCAACAATTTACATGAGACGTACGGAGGAGTACCTGTAATTGCTCTAACGCATTTTTTTGCAATAGAAATGCTCTGGATTTATCTGTTGAATTGCCCCATAGTAAGATACCATACCTCAGGATAGAACCAAAGTACCCGTGATATGCCTTTAATACCGTTTGATAATGAGGCTGTTTTGGGAAGTCGTGACAAAACGTATACAGACCTATTGATTCTGATGCAAATTTGATCAATGTGCAATTTCCAGTCACAATAACGATCAACTATTATTAGTCCAATTAAGGAATGACTCAAAGGAGGGTATAGCGTGAGTCAAGGTATTGATAATACGGTTTGCCAAAAATATATTTATTTATTGAACAAAAACGTAAAACTAGTGTACAGGAAGACGAGCAAAAACAGAATGACGTTAAATACAATTTGATTTAGAATGAAAGATAGGTTGCAAACAACAAGGGTTTCATATATCCATATTATAGGAAAGGAGTCAGCATAATTTGTTCTAGAACATTCGTTCGTAAGTTTCTCGTGGGAACTGAGTATTATTGCATCATTAAATATATTATTGCATCATCCTTGTTACTATGCAACATAATTAATAAGTAGACTTAGGTTTAATTATACTAATATCTATAGGGTTAGTATCCTTAACTCCTCCCCCGCCTAAGAGAGAAATCACCTGGAGACATTTTTAAGGGTCCAGATGATTTCGTTTAGGTCTATAAACTTTTTTATAAATCTTACATTTTACAACCAAAAATATTATGAAAAATACACAAATAAAAATCAATAAACTTATTGTCCATACACTAATGTCCTTGGTTACCAAAATTTCACTGGTTTCACTAACACTTTCGCTATTAAACTTTGCACTATTTAAAATGTCCTTCACATCGCTGAGATCCACGCCGCGTAGATCTATTAGATTATTTTCTATCTTGATTTCTTCTTGCAGCTCTGGCATCATTACTGGTTTCAGCATCAGGCTGGCCTCGCACATCTTAGTTTCAGTTTCCTTACTTATTATTTTGTCGCTAATTTGCGTTTCGCTATTATGCTCTGGAACTACTAAAAATGTTCCTTTAAGGTTATGCTTCATTATTTGATTGCAGTTTTCAGTAAGAATTTCATTTTCTTTCATAAATAGTAACCATATTCCATCAGCTACTCGATGACTTCTCACATTTTCAATTTTTATAATACTTCGATGACACGCCGTATTATTTTTCAACAACATTATTTGCTCGATGCAGGTTGTATCCGCATATTGAATTATATTGTCTTCTTGACATAAAACTCGATCATTTTCGATTGCTGTACATGGGCTAACTAGGGGTTTATATTTCAATCCATTCACTATAAGGTATGGGTATTTAGGTATAATAATTGAGGTTTTTAAGGAATTAGGGTTATATATAGGAATGGTAATTATTTTGTAATAATTATATGTGTCTTTCTCCAATAAGGAAACCTCTAGCACGAAAACTAACTTATTATTATCGCAATATGATTTTAAAATGATAGTTTCTTCTATCCTAATTATACTATCTTTATTTACTACGTGGACTAATCTATGATATTTTTCTATCTCTAATAATATATTATAAAGTTCCTGTGCAGGCAGTTCGACTATGGAATGCCTTGCCTATCGAAATTAAACGTGCCCAGACAATATCAGCTTTTAAAAAGCTGGTCAAAGGTAATTTAGTTTAAATTCCACCACCACCACTCTCCACCTGCAAACCTGCCAGATGCCATCAGAATAATCAACTCTGATTTATCTCGCATTGGGGAATGGAGTCATAACTTAGGTCTGAAGATTAACCCGTCAAAGACGCAAGCTGTTATCATCGGCAGCTCTCGAATGGTGACTAGGTTAGACGTGTCCCAACTTCCCGAAATTACATTAGAAGGTACTGTTATCCTGTATAAAGATAATGTTAAGAATTTGGGGATAGTAATAGATAGTACTTTATCCTGGGGCCCACAACTGAAGACGGTTAGCCGAAGGTTATTTGCGTCAGCAGGCTCACTTAGGCGTCTACGCAACTTTCTCCCTATTACCACTAAAATTGCGCTTGCTCAATCGCTTCTCCTACCAATCCTCGACTACGCTGACGTCAGCTATCTTAATCTTACTGAAGAGCAACTCGATAAGCTTGAGCGACTTCAAAACTTTTGTATAAGATTCATATTTGGTCTTCGCAAATATGATCATGTATCCTCCTTTCGTACTAAGCTCAAGTGGTTGCCAATTCGCCTTCGCCGGAATGCTCACATTCTTTTTTTGCTTTATAACATTCTCTTTAACCCTGCTACTCCTACATATCTTAAAGAACGCTTCGAGTTCCTTTGTGACACACATTTGCGATCCTTAAGATCATCAGAAAATTTAAAATGTAGTTTTAAATTTTCTGATGATCTTAAGGATCCCAGAGCACAAATCCATTTTTATGGGAAAATCGTTTATTGTGCAGGCAGTTCGACTATGGAATGCCTTGCCTATCGAAATTAAACGTGCCCAGACAATATCAGCTTTTAAAAAGCTGGTCAAAGAACACTATTTGTCTGTATAATTTATGGTACCTACGTTAAATAAAGTATTTTTCTTATTTAGTTATTTAATTATGTTTATTTTACATTTCCATCTTTTTAACAAATCTTTTAAATTTATTAAATATCTTTTTTTATGGATATACCACAATTTTGGTGTATGTCTTGTTGCACACCTACTGCTATTAGTTATTGTTCAGCTCCTATCCATCCTAAGGCTGTCTGGAAGAGATCGATTTATGCGATAAGACCGCTCTTTGTACAAATTGTTTATGTAATATCCTATAAAATATGTATTCTTATGGTGTACAATAAAGAGTATTCTATTCTAACCTGGCTTTATAAAAAAATTCAAAATCCAATTCAATTCAAAATTAAAATGCACGAACTGAGATCGACAACGGCTCGATTCAAAGTTGTCCCTTGCAACTTGTGTACAGTTACACCCCAACATAATATTAAAGGTAACATTTTTCTTTAAATGTTACCTTGTCCACAAAGCGCATGAAATTCGGCTGTTGATAGTCCGATTCTCAAACCAACCAAAGGGACGTTGTTCTTCTCTTCTCTTCTCTTTCTTTCTCATTGCATTTAAAACAATTCGATTTCGGTAGGTACCTACCTACCTAACTATATATAGTTTTTCAAGTGAAGTTAAGAACTAAATCGTTTGAAGTTGGAGATGGCCGACCGTGTTAGACGTTCGACGTTAGATACTTTAGGTAGTCCAATATACCTAATAGATACTTTATTATATGTCCATCAACACACACACGCACAGTCATACGAAGTTTTAGTCTTTTCATCGTAAATTTCTACTGTCTTAAAACCTATATGTGAAAATAGTTGTTACGCAACTTTAAATCGATATAGCTCCTAAACGGCCGGTCGAATCGAAAAATATTGAAAGAAAACTAAAAATGTTTTTTTAAGTTACTTACCTATTCAACGATACCCCACATGACATAGTTTGTTTACTTTAATTTTTTAAATTTTCACATTATGGCGTCCAGTAGTCGCCATATTGAATTTTAACTAACCTCATGTCTTTAGTGACACTTGCCGGACTGAAAGGAATCGATTGACGTGTGAATCATTAAAATCGGCCCAGGCGTTTGGTCTGTATAGTGCTTCAAAGGAACATACATACATACATAGCCTGATAAACACATTACCACTCCTTTGCGTCGCGCAGTTGGGTAAAAAGAGTATTAATCTCACGGTAGGCAGCGGTTTGCTTTGCCCCTTAACTAATATCCATGAGTTGCGGTTACCACTCACCATCAGGTGGGCCGCTAGCTCGTGTGCCTTAAGAAGCAATAAAAAATTGGCTTTTATATAGATACTGCAGTGTAACTTACTAGGGCAAATTAATAATACTTGGTCTGTTTACCAGTTCCATTAAAATGTAAGTATATATTTTGATAGTGGTGTGTCTCCTACCGCGTAACCTAAGGACCTACTTTAGCATAAGCTGCATAAATTATATTGAGCTATTGGAAATCCAGGAGACCATTATCGTTAATGTGTATTTTGATAGTCGGCAGCCTTGTTACACCATTTTCCTCGGAGCCATCGTCGGCTCGATACCGTGCTATGTCAAATAAATATTTTAAATATTGTCTAATATGTCAAGAAAGCCATTAAAATTAAAGTACCTATATTTGTCATGTATAGGAGCCACTTTATATATATTCCTAGAAGCAAACGTTAGCTTAAAGCAGCACTGCACAATGCACATTGTTTAATTGGTAAAGGATACCAAGTGTATTTGTCTTCTGTTGAGTCCCGTCACACTAATTGCTTAGGGGCCGACGTTAGGTTAAAGTAGCACTGTGCAGAATATAAATGTAGAATTTTTAATAAAGCTTAAAACATAATTTCAGCTATATTCTAAAAGTATGGAACCGCAGTCTATTTTAACATATTTTTTCAACTTTCTTTAATTCCTTGTTGCGTAAGTCTGTAGCACGGAGTTGTAAGAATTAAATGCGCGCAACGGGTTAATGAAGCATCTAGTTAGAAGCCTGTATGTAGTTGCTATTATAATATCTAATAAAGTTACTGTCATGAGAAAATATGTTCAGGATGCCGTTGGGACTGCCTGGTTTTAGTAGTGCTCCGTAGATGTTTCTGGTAGCATTCACGGATAGTTTTCGCCATTATTCGAAAAATAAAACACATCTATCCTTAGGCGAGTATAAAAACAGTCTCAACAATATTGTGAAAACTGTGGCGGAGGGAATTATCTCTCATATTCTGGAGAAGTTCTTGCGGAGACTGATTAGTATAAGACATTTTATTGTTTTTTTTTATATGAAAAGACAACGCCCGCACTAGGGAATTTAATCCCTGTGCCGCAGGATACTTTTCAAACATATAATAGACGGACAAAAAGTACATCCAGACTCAGAACATCTATTTATGGGTCACACAAATAGTTGTCCGGCGGGGGACTCGAACCCTTAGGTCCCTCGGTCTTAGCCGCTGCGCCGCACGTGCATTAAATTTATATGAGATTTCTTACTGACCCAATAATGGGTCAATATTGTCCTAAACAATTTGTTTTTCAGATACTAATGGTTGATACCAGTAATAGTCCAAGAGTTGGCACGCATTTTTGGGTAGGTATTTGAGGCAAACTGAAAACTTGTCCTATAGCTCTTCAGACACACGCCAACACGGAACTGCAGACCTGGCTGGCGGGTATCGGGTCTAAACCAACCCCTAAATTTTTAATTTTTATTTATTCAAAAAATGTATTTGAGGCAAGCTGAAATTTTGATATGTAGTTTAATGTTTTACAATACATAAATAACATTCAAGTTGCCTCAAATACATTTTTTCGATTTTTTTGCAAAATATTTATGCACACGCCTGGCAGTACTAAAGACCCGACAGAATCGCCTTTTTTTTTGTATTGTATAAACCTTAAACTACAACATATCAAAATTTCAGCTTGCCTCAAATACATTATTTGGTTAAAAAAAAAAATCAAAAATTTAGAGGTTGGTTTAGACCCGCCCTGCCAGGTCTGCAGTTCCGTGTTGGGGTGTGTCTGAAGAGTTATAGGACAAGTTTTCAGCTTGCCTCAAATACCTACCCAAAAATGCGACCCAGCTCTCCTACTATAACAGTAACTACTGGAATGTTATATAACCCATCACTATTTAGAGATTAGTATTCTTAATTTGTTTACCCATTATTGGGTAAATCAATAATTGTTATACTAGTGACAGTATCTACAGTAACTGCTGGAATGATCTGATCTGATCAGATCAGATCAGATCAAATCAAATCAAATTAAATTAAAACAAACCAAACCAAACCAAACCAAACCGAACCAAAATAAAATTCGTTTATTTCGGACCGGACTCCATAGTGTTAGTAACAGTTATCTTAAAAACGATATATATATACGAAAATAAGTACATATCAGGATACAACTCTAATATATTAGGATTTACATTGAAAATAAGTACATAATTGGATAGAACTATAACACATACCGGTTATATGTAATTGCGGTATCCTTGATTATGTGTAAGCGTGTCCAGTGCTGCATAATAGTCCACGTCAAGTCTGTTGGCCACAGTCTTCAGGAGGCCGTTGGAACTGCCATGAACCCACTGTAACAGGGACGCTATACGTTTTCTGATGATAGCCGAAAAGCTATCAACCCTAGCTGTGGCCAACATCCCTGAGGCATTACAGTCCATCACTTCTTAGATATTAATTTATTATATTATTATCATCGAAAACTTCTCATTCTGCATAAAACATTTCTGTTGGTCAAATACAAATACAAAACTTTTTATTGTGGTCCATAGGTCAAAAGTTGTTACAGTCCCAAATATTTACTATGTTCAGCTACAGCAGGCGTACAATATATAGTTAGTTATTTTTTTTATAACTAACTAAATATTGTACGCCTAAATCACAATAACGTTTTAGTACCTTATTCCATTAAATGAGCAATGTTTGTTTATGGAGTTAGCTAAGCAATTGGTTCTGGCGTTAACCTTTTGATTGGGTCGTAGTGCGTCACTATCTACTCGTACCACTAATTACAATTCCGTTTCGCTAAAAGTTTAAGTGCCTTCTGAATTGATTTGGGAGCGATCAGGAACTTGTTCCATTGACAAAACATATATATGTGTTGTGTATACATATATATGCCGGAAAACAGTCCGAACAATTTGGATACAAATTACAGACCCATTGATGATTCAAATGAGTAAATCTCAGTCTCTGAAACAGTGTTAAGGTATGTATAAGTTTTCTTCTAATGGGTTGTTCATCAAGCCATTGTAATCGAAGGTAGACTTTTTTTAAAAAGACAACTTTTTCATTAGGGAATCTAATGATAATCCTGTGACGCAGGGTACTTTACAAACATATAATAGACGGAAACACTCAGAACAAACACGAAGCGGTGTGGCGACTGTCTTAGCCGCAGCGTTACACGTGCAGTTGTTTGGTAACTATCCCTAATTCTGAACCAAGGCTACTATAGGTTTTTTGATATTGGTTAGTTCAATCCGCTATCAGCCGCCCGCGGCATCATCTACGTGATATTTCTGATATGGTCCTGTCCCAAAAACCGATCTTTCCTGACCTAACCATTAACTTCTTTTCTGCCAAAGATCTGCTGCCTATAAATGGAGAGTGAGGACTTTCCAACTCTTTCATTTATAGGTGGAATTACCAATATGACATCTGTTGCATTTCTTCATAATCATAATCATCATTTATTTGTGAAGCATAGGTAATAATACAACGATTGGTCTTAAATTAGGTTAAGTGCGCTATGTTCTACCATGAGAATGGTGTACAAATCATATCCACTTATTTGGTATATACACCATCTAAGTTTACAAAAACAATATAAATTTACAAATACAAAATTATAATATAAAAATACAAAATTAAAGTCAAAACAGAAAGTCCAATGGGTAACAGTGAAATTTAAAATACAAAATAAATAAAATGTCTCGCTAGAATGAAGTAAATGTCATGCAATATCAGAAATAATAATCATTATAATCAAATAAATTGTTATGTCTCTAATACAATATTATAGTATATTACAGTTTGTCATTAAAGTATTCCTCAAGAGAATAATATGCCTTCTCGACCAGAAATATATGTAATTTATTTTTGAATATTTTTACAGTTTCTGTAGTACGCAAAAACGATGGTAATTTATTATAGATTTTTGGTCCCATTACAAAAATACTTTTATGATACAACGTTGTTTTGGCGGGGATCAAGTGTAACTTCTCAGACCTGCGAATCCTGGCTACTGATGAGAATCTGGACAAGTTATGCTTTACAAACATTGCAACTTCAAATAAGTACAATGAAGGCATAGTTAATAGTTTGAGTTTCACAAAATGTGGTTTACATGTGTCAGTAGTACTTAATTTGCATATTGCTCTAATGCAACGTTTCTGGGCCTTAAATACCCATTCTTTACCCGTTGCGTTACCCCAAAATAAAATACCATACCTAAGAGTGGACGCAACTAGCCCGTGATATGCCGTAAGAACAGCAGCTTCATTAACATTTTTGCTTAGCATATACAGTGCATAAGCATACTGATTTAGTTTACTGCACACCTTTTCAATTTGAGTATCCCATTTTAAATTACTTTCTATGTGTACACCAAGAAATTTTGTTACCTCTGTCTCTAGAATTTCCTTATTATTATATTCTACAACTAAGTCAGAATTTTTATTTCTCCTTTGTCCAAAGTTCATTATTTTAGTCTTGTCAAAGTTAATTTTTAAATTATTTGCCTCCAACCAAGCAACTAGGCAAGCGATATTCTGATTTATCTCAGATTGAACTGTATTAGACTCAACCCTGTCAAATACAACTGTACTGTCGTCAGCAAACATAATCATTGGAAATTTTGTTGCTGACGGAAAGTCATTAATGTAAATTATGAATAACAAAGGGCCGAGCGTGCTCCCTTGTGGCACTCCATACTTTAATGTTCTAGTATCAGACTTATAAGATTTTTCTGTTTTGGATCTACTGGAGAGTTTCTTGATGACTGTAATTTGTTTTCTATTCATTAGATAAGACTCAAATAAACTAGATACATTTCCTCTTATCCCATATGCGTTTAATTTGCTTATTAGTGTTTTATGGTCAACATAGTCGAACGCTTTTGTCATATCCATATAGAGAGCCTGTACAGGTTGTCTTTTATCAACTCTACTATAAATAAGTTCTAAGAAATCATAAATAGCAACGTTAATAGATCTGTCTTTTCTGAAACCTTTTTGTTTGTCTGTGAATATAGCATATTTTTCAAAGTAATCATTCAGATTATTAGACATGACTTTTTCGATGATCTTAGAGAATATCGATAGTAGTGCTATGGGTCTATAACATGTCATATTTTCTATATCACCTGTTTTGAATACAGGTTTTATTTCTTGGAATTGAGATTTATAAATAGTGTCTAGGATGGACAAGATGGACCTTGTGAGGGTCGCTGCAAGTCACTGATTTAGGGTAGCACTAGACCGGCAATTGTAGAGATCTTTAATTTAATTTTTATTATTTGTTGCTATAGCCGAATATCAACCATCTATCTTTAACGAGTCATGAGATACAGCCCACTGACAAGCAGAGCAATAGATAGCTTATAGAATTCCGTTGGCATTCTTTGGGTAACAAAGCCCACAAAAATGTTTTTTTTTCAAGACAAATTCCGCACTAGAGAATCTATTCCCTGTGTCGCGGGGTACTTTAAACATAATAGACGGACACAAATTACATCCAGACTCAGAACAACTATTTATGGGGCACACACATATTGTCCGGCCCAGGACTCGAACCCGTGACACAAAGAGGCGAGGCGACTGTCTTAAGCCACTGCGCCACACGTGCAGTCAATATATTTAATGCTTATTATTAAATTTTAAGGTTATGGAACGTGATACACGTTTAATATGTTGTTCTCGTAGCTTCGATTAAAATATTTGCAACGAATTTTATTAGATAGTGTATATTCACTCAAAAGCGCAAATATTTTATAAATTACAGGCGTTCAAACTTTTTAGAAAAAAAAGTAGATGACTGGCAGCTATTTATACACTTATTTATCCACCATGTGTTGAGATTTATTAACAAGATAGTTAATCTAATAACCACTCTTAACAACTTATTTTGAGGATATGAATTTGATTGCCCAGACCTTTGAAACTTGTGAGATGTTGTCGACCGATGCTCCTCTCAAAATATTAGCAGTCAATTTTATTACACAGTTTATATCTATCTACTTACAAGGGCGACATTCCTGTAAATTACGGGGGTTGAAACTTTTTCAGAAACAATAGAAGGTTCCTACCAACGTACAAACAAGCAAGAATTGGCAGCTAGTCAGACACTTTGCGATTTACGCGCCATGTGTTGCGATTTATTAACAGGATAGTTTAGTGTTCATACATTTGTCAGTACACAGAACGGATGACGAATCTTAGCTGTCGTAAAGTTAGGCTTTCCGAACTTTGGTACTGACTCCAAATTGACGACATAATTACGAATATGTCACTGAGATAACGTTCAACGATAAATTCGAGTTTCAGTTTAAAATTGTTAAGTAGTATTAGTAAACGTGCATTTTGGAAGACGTTTTTGATTTTAGGGAGTGAATAAAGGTAACGCTTATAGCATGAGTACTATACCTGCACATTGCTCAAACTAGGTAATTAAAGCAACTAGCAAAAGTATTTGGGCAATAAAATAATTACTTAGTACATCTTGCCTGTACGTGTGACGCCGTGGCTAAGACAGTCGCCTCACTGCATCGTGTCACGGGTTTGATTTCCGTGCCAGACAACTATTTGTGCAACCTATAAATAGTTGTTCGTAGTCTGGATGTAATTTGTGTCCGTCTATTATATGTCTGTAAAGTACCCCATGACACAAGGACAAGATTCGCTAATGCGGTCGTAGTCTTAAAAAATATAATAATATTTAATAACATTTCTAACTGCATTCCTCATTCATTGATAAAAATATTTAGGTTCTTTAGGTTTGAGTAACATAATAGTAAACTATCTAAAGTTAATAGCAGTAAGTTTGGTTAACTTCGATATAATATGATTGTACACACGGCTACACATCAAGCTATACATTTCCAGAATTAGCTGATCTCGCCTTGTATAGGATTTTCATACAATGGCAGAATAGCTTATATTGGAAATGTATAGCTTGATATGTAGCCGTGTGTACCTTAACTGTATTTCTTTTTGTTTCTTTTTTACACTTTCTTTTTTATCGTATTGAGCAGTGGCTACTTTGGTGTCAGGGGTGTTCAAGTTGCGCTTAATGATGAATCTAAAGCACGGAAATATTCAGAAATTAATAATTAGTATAGATAGTTCAGAATTTAATAATACTTATTTTGTTTATGATTCTAGGAAACATTTGCCCGTAAACTACTTACAATTACTAAAACACCATAAAATTTGGGCAATCAGTAGGCGCCGAAACCGAACTATTAATTATACCTATTGTTAAAATTTGTTAATATACTACTGAAAGTATGTAAATTTAATATTTATGAAATCTTCAACCTCAATGGTTTCTTCTTAATAATAAAATAACGATATACGTAAATGCAAAAACAACATGCATCCTATGATGTTGTTTTTGTATTTATGTATATCTCGTTATTTGTTTCAAGCGCCTGTGGGCTTGAAACAAATATATTTACATTATTGAAGTGGGTTTAAAAACAAGTCCACTAAGTCCATGATAATAATGTGGGACCATACGCAAGCTTCTCGTTCATAATCACAAAAAAATCGTAAATCGGTCCTCGAATTTTGGAGAAGTCGATGTACAGACGCCAGCACATCCAGTTACCTGTCTTATTTCTTTTATAGATTTTCAACTTTATCACATAAGCATAAGGTTCAGTTTCAATTGGGCAAATTAGACAGATTGGGGTAGCTTGATGTGCTGGCCTCTGAACATACGCAAATATACAATTTTATTGAGTACTTTCCTCCTTTATCAATTCTTTAATTAGAAAGACTTAAGTCTATACTGAAAGAGAGTAGACTCAAGGCCGAGTCTTTAAAGCATCGGATATAACACCGTCAACTTAATTCTTGTTTTAAAAACCGAATAACAGTTTTAGTTTCCATCCAGGATTGGAACTTAGGACCTCATTATCAACGAGGTAAGTTAGCATTAGCCATAATCAGGATCCATAGCCGCATTATATCTAGTCCGAAATATGATCTACGCGTAAATGGCGAATCAGAAGTGGATTCTACAGAATTCCCCTGGAAAATTCACCAACGAGATCAGAATATCAATTGCTTTCCTGCCCAATTTCCCTGTAAATTGCTAGGAAATATTGTGCCGGGAAATATCTAATATTTGCATAACGCCACGTGCGTGTAAAAAAAGTTAAGTGAAAGTGAAACTAGTAACAGGTGTCATTGATTTTATTTACTTACTTTATTTTATGAAGATAGTTTCATTCTTCCCATATTGGTTTACACTTATGAAAAATATAAATCTGCAATGTAATTTTATTTCCGTTTTAAGGTTCCGTAACGCATTGGAAAATAGGAACCATTATGGTAGGAGATGTGAGTAAGGTCGCATAGCTCATCGGGGCGGGGGAAGGGTTAGCAACGCTTGTAATAAGTAGGTAATCAGCCTGATGGTGTCAACTGCTGAATGTAGGCCTCCACTAATGTTGCCACTGCGCCTGGCTTGCAAGTAGAGCGACCGCACTTACGCCCGAAATTAATAAACGATCCGCAATCTGTCAGTCAGTCCTATCTCTAGATTAGCTCTATCGCTATCTTGATCTTTACCTGCGAGCCAATAACAAAACATATCAATCCATCCATTTTTTGCCCAGAGATTGGGGTGTGATCCTTTCCCTCTGCAGCGTTCCGTTTTATGCAGAACTCGGTAGCTCAGGACACAATTATACATAATTATTATATATAATTTAAGAAGAAAATTTATTTTTAAATATATTAACGATATTATTATCGTTTATTAATTTCGGGCGTTAGGCGGTAGCTGGCACAAAGGTAGCGCTGCTGGCCGACTACGAGATGTACGTCTTTTATGACAGTTACGGCATGGGGTGATCCTATTATTTTACATACCTAACTAAAATATGTGATTGTTTTAATAATGTTGCTAAAGAACTCATAATGGATATAAATATTTTTAAGTACAGTTTCTGCTTAGAATCAGTTTATATACAAGGGCTACGTTTGTACTTCACAGAATAAGCTTGTAATATTTTTTGTTCTGCATTGGTTTCTATATGATTTCAACCGTCCCAAAAAACATTGCGTTTACCATAGAAGTTTATAAAGAAACTAAATTGAAATAAATATAATTTATAAATCTTTACATATCTTTACATTGCCTTCTGAACATATGTGTGTATGTGGTCCGGTTTAATATTTATCATTATCATCATATCTGCCGAAAGACTACCACTGCTGGAATAAGGCCTCCCTTCAATCATCATCATCATCATGTCAGCCAGTGGACACCCACTGCTGGACAAAGGCCTCCCCAACGATCTCCACAATTGCCGGTCTTGCGCTATCCGCATCTAGCGAATTCCAGCGACCTTCATAAGATCATCGGTCAAACTTGTAGGGGCCCTGCCCACGCTGTGTCTTTCGGTTCGTGGTAGCCACTTAAGAACCTTTCTGTCCAGCGGCCGTCGGCAATACGAGCTATGTGCTCTGCCCACTGCCAGTTCAGCTTGGCAATTCTTCGGGCTGTGTCGGTTACTTTGGTTCGCCTGCGGATCTCAGCATTTCTGATTCGATCTCGCAGGGAAACCCCAAGCATAGCCCTTTTCATTGCTCTTTGGGTGAGTTTGAGCCGTCTGATAAGGCCCATAGTGAGCGACCACGTCTCTGTTCCGTAACTTATTACTGGCAACACACACTGGTCGAAGAATTTCGACTTTCAACACTGCGGTATTTGGGACGAATTGACTTCCGTCTCGAAGTTGGACCTTCCTAGTTGGATGGTATGTCCTTGGTAAATATAGTTCTCTACAACTTTGAGTACAGAGTCTCCAACTTTAACTATAGTGGGTGCAACATGGATGTTCAACATGATTTTCGTCTTATGCATGTTCATTATCAGACCCACTTGTTGTGAGATTCTGCTGAAACCCCCAAATATCTCCACATCTCCGACTCCCCCCCGAATATTTCCAATATTATATATTACCCGCATCCAGAGGATTCCAGTGACAATTTAAATCTACGTTTTATGTAAAAGACAAACGAGCAAGTGGGTAACCTGATGGTAAGTAATTACCGCTGCCCATAGAAGATTGCTATGTCATACCGGATTGGAAACACCTCCGCACTCCGCAAAACAATAGTGCGCTGTAAAAAGTTTCTTATGAAATATCTACTTCTGATGAGAGGATCTGTGGCGGAAAGTAACGGTAGGTATAACCTCAAACAATTTCTCAGAACACTCTCAATGCGGAAAAAGAATAAATAAATGAGTAGTTATAAAAGTTTAGGACACATAAAGACGCTACGTCTCTTCTCAGGACAAGAGCATCAAACCATACAGTGGGACCCGCGTCGGTAACTATGATTCGCGCGACGTCGAATGCGATAAAAAGGATGAAATCGATAACGTATAAGTAATAAGCTCCGGCCAGAGGTGCCAACAGTATTCTACATGTGACCGTATATGTATGATAAACTAATTACTCATAACGCCGTGTACTAAAAATAAAGCAAACAATAGCACCGTCCATCAATAACTTATTGAATACGATGCTATTATACATTCTTTTTGTTCGTATATTTGATGAAAATATTGGATAATACAATTTTCCATTTCCACCATCATGGGTATTCATTAGGCTGTTAGGCGTCAGACGGACATCATGACTTGCGATATTCGTTGTATGTAAGTGGACCCGAACGCCCCTCATCACACCTAAGTTCAAACGCATGGCAATGTGTCCTATCTAGCTACGTAGCATAGTTAGGTTGTTGTCAGTTAAATAAGGCAGCTGGATATTTATATCCCTCATGGGGTTTCATCCATTATTATGCGCTAAAACTTATAAAGGATAAACTCATAGGTACCAAATACAAACTAGTCTATACTTAATGTTAAAAAGAGGTAACGTTTGTGAGCTTGTAACGTTGTAAGGGGTAATCTCTGGATCTACTGAACCGATTTTCAAAATTATTTCACCAATAGAAAGCTACGTTATTGTGGAGTGTCATAGGCTATGAAAAATTCCAAAATTTATCCCGAAGTATTACGGGGGACAAACGGGCAGAGACCAAAATATTTATAACGCGGAACGAAGTCCGCGGGCACTGCTAGTGTAATATAATTTAATATTTTTTGGGTTCCATACTGAAAGGTTAGACGGGACTCTATTACTGAGACTCCGCTGTGCTGCCTGTCAGTTTGTCTGTCTGTCTATCTGTCCGTCTACCACTAGACTAAACTGATTGTATTACAAACATTAGATAGTAATAACTACATATGTATATGTATATACTCGTACTACTAGTACTATAATATATTATATACTATTAATCTACCTACTATATATACTATTATAAATACTATGTTATAAGCTCTTTTATAAGTAAAAAGAACCTTTTTCCAATGTGGGGCATATTCCAAATTATAAGCTAAATTCATTTTCTCTTTCCATATCCTGTCGGTGATCTGAATTTATTATTACCAAATGAATACAAACAAAACAAACTTTAAGTGAGATATTTATTCTATCAATTGTTACCAAGTAATGAATAATCTACAGAGAAGACATACTTGCCGATTCGTAGACATAGATGTGTAATTAAGACGGCATATAAATTAAGTTCTCTATATCTTGTTACGGGCGGCAGTGAAATGTACTAGACTAGAACAATGATAGGTGCAGCTAGCAATTCTGTGGTTATGGCTAGATGTTAATACTGCTACTGAGAGAGTCCTTTTGATACTATCCCGATTACGGCTGGACAGGTTTGAGACACGTTATCAGTTTAGTCTATTTAACTCAAAATATTGTTATAGCAAGCACACTTGAAATTGAAAAGAGGCTTTTGAGTTGGTGATGATGGGCCTTCTCTTATTAATGAGAAAATTCTCTTTGTATAAATAAGCATTCAGGTTTAAGTACTTTACCGTTTTCTTAGCAATTCTGATAGCCTCGTGAACTAGCACCTCGCTTGGATCTCCGCGTTGCTTCCTGGTTTGACCACCAGAGGTCACGAGGTATCACAGACAATAGACCTAAATACCCACAATGCCGTAAAAGATGAGCACACAGCAGCGCCGCGTCAAGCCTGGCCCATCAAAAGGCCATGAAACCGAGCCGCTTGCTGCTGAGCACTAGGTGCTTCCGTCCAGACGAAGCTCAGGCGACGGGTCGCAGGGTGACCTACGAGGGATGACGATAGGGGGGGGGGGGGGGCTTATCGTCATCCCTGTGGTGCGGTTCTCTCTCCGAGGGGGTCCAGCCCTTTGGATCCCCGTGTCAATTGCACGAGGTGGCCCCAACCGTAATCAAGCACCATCCAGTTCCCCCGCCACCGACGGCGTGGTTCAGGGCCGAAAATATGCACACGCAAAACGGTAAAAAAAGAAAATCACTCGTAACAAAAGGATACATTCGTGTTGCAGTTTTATCCAAACCATTCTTAAGGGATATTAACTCACTGAGCATTCCGATACAACTAAAAGAGTAATGAGAAATCTTTTTTTTGTAATCGTTAATTAAAACGGGATCACGGGCATATTTAAATTCATACATTTATTATTTGGGATTTAACTTCATACATTACTCTAATAATGTCTACAAAGTCATATTTGTCCCAAACTTTTTCATATCTATCAGTAATACATATCCGTGAAAATATATCGTTATTTTGTTGCGTATGTAAAGTTTTATGACTTCGAGTGTTCATAAAATATGATGTCAGCCAACACTTCACGTTCAATATCTGTATTTTGGCACCAAAATAGAGTTAGTGAGTTCGGGGAAACGATTAGATGAATGGCTCTGTTTATATCTAGCCTGTATAAAGTAAGGGGAATAAGAAATGCTTTTAGTCTGTAAAAATATATAAAAGAAAGTGATATTATCATTATTATTCTCGAAAAGTGTCTCTTTCAAAGACATTACATATTGCCTGAAAGTAACATATTTCACACTCGTCTAAAATATATTTTACTATCTTGATCCTAGTACAAATTAAAAAATCTAGCAAAGAGTTATGTATGTTGAAGATAAAATTGACCTTATTCATAAGCTAAGTGCATGTTGAACTTGGTTACCAAGGGCTACGTATTCATCTTCGACGTCCCTGTAGATCAAACAGATTCCAACAGATGACGTGCCTAAACGTGGACAGGCTTAAAGATCCTGAGATCTGGGAGAATGGGGATGTTGATTCTAATTGAGGAAGTCTGTCAACTTAAGATACCCTTTAGGACCCAGTTTGCTTTCCGTCCGTACTGATAGAGACAAATCCAAGAGAAGTGCAGAAAAAGGGGACGCCATATATATCTCGGCTTTGTGGATCTCGAAAAGGCTTTCGAAAGCGTACCTCGAGATGCACTCTGGATGGTACTTGAGAGGAGGAGAAGTTTGTGAGACTTTTGAGACCCACTGTTGTGGCCGAAATTAGTCGTACCATTAATATCAGCACTCCCCAACGAACTTAAATCTTTATGAAGTTGAACAATGCTAAAAAGAAGAGGATTTACCTACCTTCAGTTACCTTGCAAAAGCTGATTTAATAGAGTGTCAAGTAGGTATAAGGTTTTTACCTGTAGCATGACAGATGGCCCTATTTATCGGCCGCTCGAGGCTGCACACGTGTGGAATTTATGATTGCCTCCGATTTCTTACGGTGTATCTTTTCATTTCTCAGAGGGTTAGAGAGAAGAATTTTTTATTGTTATATATATATTTTAATGCACTCACTACGTAAGTAAAAAAACTGCCTGCTTCTGCTAAGATATTCAATAATTAATTCCGATATGGCATTAATAACTAATAACAATTATTAATATCGTACTGTTTGTAGTTTTATATAAATAATAATCAGATATTTTAGTAAAATATTCTTCTCTTAAGATAAGTTAGGAGAAAAGTATTGATATAAAGCCAATATTTGAGATAGTTAATAACGTTTGTAAAGTAGATGAACATCAATAAAACCCCTCTCCGGAAGATTAGTACAAAACTGCGATGTCAAAATCGTTTGGGAACCAAATAGATTTTTATTTTTGTAAATAACAACAGTTCAAGCAAGATAATATTAATAAAGTAATTTAATTACGACTCCTTGAAACCTATTCGTACCATGTATGTAGTAAATAATTTTCAAACAAATACTGTAACTATGTATAAATTTAAAGAGTGCTTAATTTATTTTTCGGATAGATTCTAATACTAATACCTAAATAGTGAACAAATTGAATCATAAAAACATCACGAAACCCCACTCATTCTTAAACCATCATACTTTTATCAAAGTTATACGCGCAACAAAAATTTTAGCTCTAACGTTTTCCGTAAATACTTGAAAGTTCACTGTTTCGAAAATAAACCAATTTAGTCTACGCTCAAGAATAAACGTAGACGGGATGTCAAAGCACATATTTATGAAGGTACGCGAGTAGTGAGAATACGATGCTTTGCACTTTACAAGCAACGCGTCTCTGTATATGATTTAATAACATTGTTGAGACAAGTAATTGTCTGCTGTATACGTAACTTCACCATTAATTCATATTAAATGGTCTCACGAAACAAAAGAACTCTCCAGATATTATACTCCATTTGCAACGAGACAATTAGCAATTATGTTGATAAGTTTTGTGCTTTGTTGTTAATTTATTTGCTCTTTTGTAGATATAATAATATAATTTTTATTTAATCTTCTTATTGTTCAATTATTACAAAAGAGTTGGTGTAAAATCTAAGGTTATTGTCCCGATCAAGATATAACAACGCGGGGCGCTGAAATATTTATCTTTTATGGATCATTATAGCCGATAACATCGATGGCTATCGTGATTCGACAAGAAATACCGATTTTATGAAAGGCTCTTGACGCAGCGTTTTACAGGCCTCCGTGTTCGACCACCGACAAACTCATATATCACTTTGGAGCCGCGCTTGACATTTATTAAAAGTCTTTGGCGTTTTGATTACTGTTTTCAAATATTAGCGCGTCCTCGATGAATCAATAAATCAACACCAGTATTTTTACACCAGGAATATGGAATTTTTTTTACTAAATTTTACGTTTACTAAATTACAATTTTTTTTATTTGGGGTTACTAAATTTTGTATTAAATATAACCTATAATTTTTCCAATGGATAACTCTACATACTAATGTTGCGTAGATTGTGAGAATCCTCTGTCTGGGTGTAATTATCTATATAAGAATCTACTTACAAAGGAACTGTAGTATATGTAATATATCAGTTATCTGATTTCCATAGTACAAGCTATGCTTAATTTGGGATCAAATAGCCGTTTGTGAATAATGTCAGGGATATTATTCACATACGGCCATCTGATATTATTATTATTGTTGTAGTTTATTCGTGTTAGATAAAAGTACTAACCGTAGCTTTTGAATTCACGTTTAATGTTCACATTTATTTCAGACCTGGGCCCATTAGGTTAGTAGTAACCTAATGAAATAAAAATGAACATAAAAAAATGTTAGTCCCCCATACAAAATTACCTGCTGTCCTTTTTTCTTGTATTGTTAGTAGATAATTGTATTTACGTATTTTGCATGGCAAAAGATCTGTATAGTGTATTTAAAATGAAAACGCAAAAAAATATGCGCATTATCTTTTAGATACCAACCATTATTCACCACTCTGAAATACCTACTCTGAATTTATTTGAGCTGCGATTGCATGCCGGATGGAGCTATAGAACATCTGCTAATGGGCAGCCTTAAAGCTTTCTCAACCGTGAATTCTCGATTTCGATTTCTTCAATGCGAAAGTCATGTGACCACCATTTTAACAAAAAGAAGACTCGAGTTTTATTTGCTTGAACAATTTTATATTTATAAAGTACTTAAAGTTGAAATTGAAGTTTGTCTTTTGGAATAAAACTTTTTAATGTTCTCTTTTCATTATTTGATCAAAAATTAAAACAGATCATTTTTAAAACAACTAGCCGATATATTATTTGTTGTATTCATTTTATGTGGATAATAAAATAACGGGTTAATATTATCTATATTTATATAGAGTACTATAACGTCGCGACATCGCTATGATATTATTATACTTCATTTATATTCCTCTAGTGATGCGAATTGCTGCGTATGATATTTATGGACAATACAATTTGTTTTTCCAGTTTAGTTACGATGGGCCTGTTGGAGTGGTTGGCAAATATTTGCTTGTCACGCCGGAGATCGTGGTTTCGATTCCCACCCAGAACAGATATTTGGGTGCATGAACATGTCTGTTTGTCCTGTATATAAGCCTATCTGGGTTTGGTAGAGTCTGCTGGTTAGAGACCCGATTTATAATTTCGCATTTTAGAGATTAGATTTAGGCTTTGCATTGCAAATAATACTATTCAATTAAAATTTAATAATTTGGCAGGTGTTTTCAATATACTATGAACTTGCATGTGTAAATGTAGTCATTTCCATCCAACCTGGTGCTTATGCTTATTCTTCTGGTGGCGGCAAATTCCAGTCCCCGGAGGTCCTGGTAACACTGCGTCCAGTGATGAACTATTGTGCTCACCACTCTAAACTACTAATTACTAAACTTCCCTGTCTAACCCTGCAAGATTGCAGAATCTTTTTGGCAGGAGTATCGATAACATCGTCCTGGTGCAAGAAGTGTTGGCCCAGGACGGTGTTACGTTTATACATCAGTGGTTCACAGTGACAGGGCAGGTGTAGAGGTGTTTACACATAAATACATACATAGACTCACGCCTGTTTCCCAGAGGGGTAGGCAGAGACAACGGATTTCCATTTGTCATGATCTTTGCACACCTCTTTTGCCTCGATTACTGACATTAAATTCTTCATACATGCTCACCGGTGTAGGGTACTTCTGACCTGCGCTTTCTTGAGAACGTCTCCGATTTGGTTAGAAGTGTTTCATCCGCGTTATTGCAAAACCTACACACTCTACAGTCTGCGACGCCCACCGTAGTCAGGTGTTTCTTGAGACGGCTATGTCCCGTTAACACCCTAGTTATGATGCATAAATTCCTCCTATTAACCTGGTGCACCATTATGGCATGGTCTTGAACTGTGGAGGCCCTGGGGACCTAGCGTCTAATTAACTGATCATCGGGATCGGCGTTCAAACAGATGGAGATTAAAAATGACTATCTGTTTGAACGCCGATCAAACAGATGGTCATTTTTACCATCTGTTTGATCGTAAAAATCAAACAGATGGTAAATCTGTTTGAGCTCATGGAAGCTCAATCGGCTTCCATGAGCACATGGAACGTTACACCTAAATAGTTCGGAGTCGATGTTCAACGTTTTGGTCATAGAACGAATGATTTAGTCATGTTTGAGCTTAACGGTGATCAGTGAATTAGGTGGTAGCCCCCTGATAGGTGTGCGTCAAAATACTTTGAAATTTATATAAAAATTAAAATTAAAACTATTATTCTATTTCAAATTTGCATGAAATCATTTATTGTTTTTAAATGATTGATTGTCTAAAAAAACAAAACGGTAATGCACTATAACACCGACGATTGCACTACATTATATAAAATACAATATTAATATAACACAACTTCTTCTATCCACAAACCATTGTTCCAATATATGAAAACGCTAAATATTTGTATAAATACAATACTTATTTGTGAAGCATTTTCTAAAAAACACTTAGAGAGCAGTGTTCAATAAAGCGTATTTCAAAATAACTCCAAATTACAAATCACATTTCAATAAACTTATAACTAATGGGCACTTTGTATCCATAATTCACCAAATTAGCTGTTCTATGAGTAAATAACTCTACATAGTACGTCACATATGGATTGTATTATAGACGACGCCTTTGAGATAAAAAGTACATAACACTCTATGTTTAGATTGTTGACTCTATCTATGAATAGATGTATAAAAGCCAAATAACAGTCATCATCATCATCATCATCATATCAGCTGAAAGACGTCCACTGCTGGACAAAGGCCTCCCCCGAAGATCTCCACAATTGCCGGTCTTGTGCTATTCGCATCCAGCAGTTTCCAGCGACCCGCACAAGATCATCGGTCCATCTTGTAGGGGGCCTGCCCACGCTGCGTCTTCCGGTTCGTGGTCGCCACTCGAGAACCTTTCTGCTCCAACGGCCGTCGGCTCTACGAGCTATGTGCCCTACCCACTGCCACTTCAGCTTGTAAACAAACTTCAGCTTGTAAAAATAACAGTACTTTTAAAAATTTCGCGTTGAATCATTGATTGAATGTAAAAAATGATTTAATTTGTTGAAATGAAATTTTGAATGAGACTTTTATATCGTATTCTAAATGCAAGAAGATATTTAATAAATAGTAGTTAGCTAAGGAACGCTTTTAAGTCAGACATGAATTAAGTAGGTACTTATAAAGGTGATTGAAAGTTTTTATGTAAAATCGTAAGTTATTCGCAGGTACAGGCATACAATTTGGTATTTAGGTATATATTGTAAAGTAAATCAATCTGTAATAAGAGTTTTCTTACAGTGATGGCTTAAAGTGATCCAAAAAAACATTTTAGCAACACTTTTTCTGTTATAATAGAACTTAATAGATTTTATTTAATGATAGTCTGATGTTTTAATGACGAATTTTATTTAAATGCTGCACACAACAGTGATGATTAAGTAATTTTTGAGCCTTTGTGATATAATGATATGGTTTTACAGAGTCTTAGTACTTCTTCTTGTTAGTGTTTTGATAGAGACGATGCAGTGTTTTTGTAGAAGGAGACTTGTTTTAGGCGCGCCTGTATTTGAGCGCAGTAAATGTGCTACTAGCCAATTTGAGTAATACTCTATTGTAACAGTATTGTTAGGAGTAAGACGGCAATTGTGTAGCAATAAAATACAAGCAGTGACATTCATGCGGCGAAGCGCTGTATCACTGTAGCACAATATTGCCGTAGCGAGGTAGCGGCGTAGAATGGTATTAACCGTAGTACCATATTTGTAGTAGTTTTGTAGTGGCGTACCAACGCACTACTATAGCATTTGTGTATTCGGCATTTCGTATTTTTACCTAAACAAGCTGAAATATTTAAATTTATGTAAAGTGTGTAGTGTGTGTAGTCAGAAAGATAAAATAAATACAAAAATTAAACACAAATTGATAGATTGTTTTTTATGAATTGATCCTCATTCCTAATGGCCATAGCTGCGATCGTCTTGCGATATCTTGATTTTTTGAGCCTGGTTTACATAATCGGATTATATTGGCGAATAAAACACTGACTTGTTTCCCTTATAATATAGTCTGTATAAATTGTAAATATTTAATAAGGTACGCTCGGTAACGTCTTGGGATTAAATCAGCGATTCCCGCTTCTCGAATATAATTTCTTGTACGAAATTGCTGTTGACTGCTCATTAATGTTGCGTATATAATCTATTTTTAATTTGAAATTTATGGAAGCCCTTGTTTATTGCGTTACGTGAAAGCAAATATTGCGAGAATTTGTTGTCAATTTTCTTGTATCGGAATAATTGAGCACGTGTGTTTGTAACGAGTTTTGCTTTTTTATTGAACGAAAAATTTTGATTAGTTTGTTGCTATGTTAATGTCAATAAATTTCATTTTAATTCAGATTTTGTTCCTTCATTTTATTTTTTTATGCCACTAAGTCCGATAACAAAGACACGGCCTACTTTTTTTTAATTAACCACTAAATATAGTACTTTATTTGTATCATAATCTAACCCAGAAGCTAATAAATAATTTTATATTAGCTAAAGCATGTATTTGATTATATATATCATCAGCATACATCTGCTTTTCTTAGTACGGTATGCCCATACCGTACTAAGAAAAGCAGACATGACATTTTCATTATATTTCTGCTTAGAAATATAATGAAAATATCATCCCATAACGTATTTCCATCCATCTACGTTGGTTGTTGTTCGCTATATATATATATATATATATATACTATACTAGCGGCCCGGTACGTGCTTCGCTACGTATAAGGCATAGTAATAAAAAAAAGATTATTAAGTTCATTTATTCAAACAAAAAAATATTTTAAATTGCTAGAAAATGTTGATTTTACACTTTTTCAAGACTTTTTTTCAATTTTCTCTACGTACAAACCTTCCTGGACTTCCACGAATAATTCAAGACCAAAATTAGCCAAATTGGTAAAGGCGTTGTTGAGTTATATATACCATTACAACGAAAAGTGGCATTGATTTTTATATACATAGATATATGCTTCACTCGGATTTATTAAAACATAGGTTTTCTGGAGGTACAATTGACTGATTTGTTAGTCTAGCGGTAGCGTGTAGAACCACAGATTATGATCTCCACCTGGCTCGGTACGTGTTTTGGGATTTTACTGACAATAAAACTCCCAGTAGCAGGTAAAGTTGTCAATCCAACTCCACCTTTGTATTAGCTATGTTTCGTAGTGAAACTGTGTTTACGGACATACTTTTGCTTTATAATATAAATTGCATAGTGGGCTTATCCCTTAGCCGTCTATGGGATTAGATTGGCGTACTTCCAGAGCCACTGACGAGCGGATGCCCAACAGCACATGTACTGTATCTATTGTTGTGTGAGTGATATCTGTGACATTGACAACACTAAAATTGAAATATTGTACTAATTTTAGAAGACAATAATAACGTAGCTAACAACACGGTTGTTTTTGTAAGGATTAAATTACCCAGTGCTAAAGAGAAGCCCCGGAATATATTTCCTGTTAATTATAAATGATGTCACCACATGGCATTTATAATTAACAGGCATAGAATATCATCACCCCATTCATACTGTGGGAGGCGTAGAAATCATTCCAGGAAATACCTACCAGAGAACGGGCAGCATCGTTTTTCTGTGAACTATGACCATCAAATTGCGATCGTCAACCCGTCTGCTAAGCATGGCGATTATTGCAAATCCCTCCATTCTTTGGGGAGTCTTTTGTCCAGCAGTGGACGTAATTTGGTTGACATGATGAATTATAATTGAAGTACCATGCATCATTAAGTATAACTACAACAATTACAAACAAACAGTTGAATGTTATACTAAACTTAGAATTTATTTGCGGCGTATTTCCAAATCAACATCTTTATTACCAAAAAGGATTACAACATCACCCAACTTAGCACTTAATGGATATATCCAGCGTCCGAAACTTGGTAAATTTAACGAGTGGCCCATAAAAGTCTGCTGAAGAAATTATCTGTTCAAAAGACAATTTATGCCGGTGCAATTAAATGGTACTAGGTCTTCTTAAATTGCTAGAACTGCGTAATTGTATTCTCCTCCTTAATAAGGAGTGCCGTCTTACCTCGTAAATATAAAGCGCCTTAATCTTGTTTAATTTTCTTGTTTACAAAGATTGAGGCTGCATGGTGTTACATTTTACCGCGTTCATCTATTAAAATAATTGATGGTATACCAGAAATTGAGATACAAGGCAATTTATATTTCATTTCAGTTTCATTGGATTACTCACAAAATAATTTTATTGAAATATTAAAATGCAATCTACTATATAAAAATAAGTCGGGTTTTCCTTCCTGACGCTATAACTCCAGAACGCACGAACCGATTTCCACGGTTTTGCATTCGTTGGAAAGGTCTCGGGCTCCGTGAGGTTTATAGCAAAAAAAAATATAAAATTTAACGCGGGTAACACCACGGGGCACAGCTAGTCTACTATATAAAAATAAGTCGGGGTTTCCTTCCTGACGCTATAACTCCAGAACGCACGAACCGATTTCTACGGTTTTGCATTCGTTGGAAAGGTCTCGGGCTCCGTGAGGTTTATAGCAAAGAAAATTTACAAAATTTAACGCGGGTAACACCGCGGGGCACGGCTGGTTTAATTATATATATACTTTTACTTTATAATTTATTTCATAAATTACGTTTTAGGGTACTCCAGGTTTTTGTTTTCTGTGTGTAATATAGAAGACTCATGTAATATAGAGGACAATTATCAAAATTAGTTAAAAATATTGTATTGTAATTTATATATTTTTTTAATAATAAATTAAATATATCTCATTCTTGTATCGTCCATGTTCTATTATAATATACCATGGACTGGACTTTGATTTGTTCTTGATATATTTTAACATTTATATTAGAATTTCCTTGTTCCACTGCGATATATTTTTAAAAAGTAGTAATTTTGCATTCAATATTTATGTTAACTTTTTCGTGAAACAAATTAATGTGAATACGATATTTTGTATCCCGTCTCCTATCGAATTACTTATTTGACCTCAGCTATTAGTAATAAGATCCTAAACATATTAAACCTTCAATGATAAGGGAATATCAACTCATATTATAGTATTACATACCAATAAAGAACCTAGAAGATAGTTAAGTACACAAAATAGCCATCCATTTTCAAAGATTTTTCGACATTTAGAGCCTGCGCAGATGAGGGGAAATGGTGGAAAAATATCTGCGATGCGCTCTTATTCTTACTCACATTAGTTTGTGCGCATATACCGCCAGGTTACCTGACGTAAACGAACAAAGTGCAACATTATTAAAGTGCTAGTAAGAGATATTTTGTACGCCTCGGTCCCTCGTCAGCGCAGGCGCTTATACATGGAATCTTGACGTGTTTATAATAACTGATAAAGGGCGGAAGTTATTAATGAAATGAAATAATGAAATTTATTGAGCACTTGGGTATTTACATACACTTGTACTTGTCAAGCTCACAATTTGTATTACATAAACACAGTTTAAAAACAGTAATTAAAGTAACAAAATATTTTAAATAAGTCCGTCCGTGCGGATTTTTAATATTCTAAAATAAATAATAAATAGCAAGTTACTAAGCTATTATTGTTACATTTAGCAATAGTATATCAAATTAAAGAATTGAAAACAACGAGCAGTTGGCTAGCGCAAAAGGCTCTCAACCATTTGTTGTTTTATTTAAATTTCTGTTTATAATAATAAATAATAAATGCTGGTTGTTCCTCGTAGGAAGATCTTTTTCCACCGCGACGTATTCTTAATTTTATGCTTTTTTATATTTTTCATAATTAATCAGCCAGTCCCAGAAATATCATGTGAATTACATAGGTTATCTATTTATATATCTTTTTTCAGAGGTGTTCAGACATATATACATATTTTACTTGTTTCTGACGTTTTTACTCAATAATAACATTTCTCACATTTATTAATTCACAGTACGTTAGAACAATTTTGTCTTGGGATCTTAGACTACAACAGAACCAACAAATAAGTTGAACAATATGTCTGTGGCAACCGTCTTGTGACAATTGGTGTAGCGTAAACGGGGCGTGAAGGACTTCTCATATATCAAGCAGCGCTGCTAGACGAGCACTTTTTCACTAGAATAAATCATGATTAAATAAAGGTTTCGTGAGGCTGCATGAGTCGACAACCTACAATAGACAATGGGTGTGCTATTTTAGAGTTTATCTCAAATATCGTAGTTAAAAAAATACCGCTATACGTAGTTTTAATATGGACATGTAATTTAAAAAATGCGTAGTTATTGAATTAGTAAAAGCATTCTTTATCTTATTCATTAATATTAATTCGAAATCAAACAATGCCCATGTAAGGACGGTTGAAACTTTAGTAGGTTCACACTAATATTATAAAGCGAAAGTTGGTGTGTCAGTGTTTATGTTTGTTACTTCTACACGTCGAAATGGCTGTAGCGATTTTTATAAAATTTGGTATGGAGTTAGCCGACACACTAGATTAAAGACTAGGTAAAACCGCGGCGCACAACTAGTACTACATATACCGGCCTTCTCCCTATGTGGGTAATTAAGTAAATATTATATAACATTCCAAATATAAAAATATTGTCGAGATCATGGCAAGGCGACCTTTACGTAGTTTTGCCTGTGCATTAGGTCAGAGTTATTGCATACCGGTTGGAATAAAAAATAAGATAAAATATATAGCAGAGCAGTATCAGGCACCAAACAATACTTAAGTTTAAGAATACCACTTTACAGGACCCCGTGCTTAATAGAGAAAAGTAAAGTAACAAAGGAAATGCAAATTTTCATTTAAATTGAATCTACGATTAGCAATGGAATCATGCGCTACTTTGCGCAAACCCATCATCTATCCATTCAAAATACAAAATGAATATCTGGAATTTAGCGGAATTAACACTACAAATATGTAGTGTTAATTCCGCTAAATGTCAGTTTAATCAAGCCGGGATGCAATGTGCACCGCCCGCACACCGTTCTGTCCGCAAATAATATGCACATGCAAGAAGGACAATATGAACATGCAAATTACATGCGATACCCAACACGTGTTTCAGTCCTCCACGGACCATTCTCAAGGGATGCTAACTCGTCGAATGCTCGCATGCGATTAATTAGCGAGACTAATTAGCACTCAACTTGAGAATGGTCCGTAGAGGCTCATATGAACGCTTCCATAGCATACGATATAAAAGCTGATTCAGTTGATTTGGACCAAATGGACGTAAACCTTTATTCAATTTAAATTTCAAATGGAACCCTAATGGAATCTCTTGTAGTGGTGTCCGAAAGTAATTTGAATTTAACAAATGTGGTTCTAGTATTCAGAAATATTCAAATAAAATACTCTAAGTATCTATTGAATTAAACATATACATGAAACTAAAACTAGATTACTAAATAGTAACAGTTTACTCCTTTTAGACGACCAAGCTTAATTTCTGCTCTTCCGATACAATAGTGCACAACGTAACTCTGGTACATTCAAAATCAGTAATATGTACAGACTTTAAGATTTAATTATCATTTATTTATTTTAATCAATTACGGCTATCTGTTTTCGGCAAAACCTGATAATACTCGACCGCTTATTATAGTTTCAACGCCTTTTTACCATAATTCAATGAAACCAACCGACCAATCATAAGTAGGATCGACTGCTCTAGGTACACAGGCAATCCATATACCGCCAACTCCCCACCAATGTTCTGAATCTGAGCTGCTACTGAGAGTCCTTGCCAGAAAAAAAAACAGTACCATATTCTGATTTTTTTTATAAAATTTATAGTAATATCTGATTAGAATAGAGTCTGAGGCTAAGACTAGTCCTAGGGCAAAAGGAAAGGTTCCGCTTTATCCGTGTTTCGGAGTTGAATAATTGAATTGAAAAAATAAATCATCAGAACAATCTTCTTAAATAAAAAAGCATGCATATGTACAGATGAATATGGTAAATTGAGATGAAATTTGCCATGTGGTTTGACAAAAACGTAGCGTCTTTATGTCCATAAGTCATAGTGGATGGGGAGATATCACCCAACCACTTTAGCTCGACCTGCTAAAGCCGTTAGATTTATAGATGCTACGTGGAGATATATCCTTACTTAATATTATAACTTTGAATGTTTTTGTTGACTTGTTTGTATTATTACCCTGAATAAAAAGTAATATAATTTATTCCGGTATATTGGGGAGTTTCTTCACAAGAACAATACTCAAAATACGGGACATCAATAAAAACTCCAGGCTAGTCACATCATCTAAGAAACAGCGTTCGTCATACAGTTGTAGTAGTAGTCATCGCCAGATGCTCTCACCGGTTCTTAAATGATTGACGAGGTGAAGCAACTAGACTCGCGGTCACTCCATAGATGGGTGACCGCCAAAGTGGTTCAATTTCTGAGCGTCTCCGTGCTTTGGAGGGCACGTTAAGCTGTCGGTCCCGATTGTAGTCATTAGACAACTGTCGTTAAGCCATGTCAGAGGCCTACTGGGCGGCTTGAGTAACTCTGAGACTAGGGTTACCACTACCCATACGATAAGCAAGCAAGCATAATAACTTTGAATGTTTTTGTTGATTTGTTTGTATTATTACCTTGAATACAAATGATTCTTCTTCTACACAAGACCAATACTCAAAAACGTGACATCAATAAAAGTTCTAGTCAAGTCACATCATCTAAGAAAGAGCGTTCGTCGTACAGTTGTAGTAGTAGTAATTCATTTATATCTCAAGACATATTGGTTTAGTCAGTTTTATAACAGAAGATAAGAAGAGAAAAGAAGAGATACTATATATCTATGTATTAGCAACATGATTTACGATAAGAGTACTTACATTACAGCAATACGTGTGATTAAACGATAGATAACTTGAAGTGATAACTTGAAATTTAACAACTTGATGGTAAAATATTTAAATCGTTGCTAAAACGATGGCCATTGCATAACGTATTTGATGACCTCAAAGAGTTTCTTGCTAATGACAAGGGTAGCGAAGCAACTGATTTATTGAATATATCATGACGTGTTATTTATCTGTTGCAAATTTTAAAAAAATAAGTTTTTTTTATTATTATGATACGTGTGTAGAAAAAATATTGCATGCCCGATAATATGGGTAACTGTTGATCAATCAGATTTTTATAACATCTTCATTTTGTATACAGTTTCTGGCAATAAAATGATCTATGTCTATGTCAAAACCTACTATAAGCACTATGTCAAAAGCATCAAGAGTAATTTAATTTCATTGGAAATATAATGTAAAGCACTAAACAGACAAAGATATGGACGAAACGTCCGTGGATAGAAAGTTAACCAATAAAAATCCCACAGCGCCACATGAGCAGTATTACTTGATTTCGAAACTTTGAATGTAAACATTTTACGAGAGATACGAATGGCCCATCAGTTCACCAAGACGTGACAATTAATCTAATTATGTGAAGCAGCAGTGATCAAGGGTATTAGGCACACATTGCCGATGGGTATATAGCATAGGGTCGAAATTTGTCACCTTTCCGGAATACGAGTTTATGGGTCAAGGGATAATGTATGATGGGTTTGATCGGCAATCAACCATTACGAAACAGGATGAAGCCAAATAGACCCTCTGCCGTCTCAAATACCACTATAAGTAAATGGATATTTGATAGGTAAGCGAGTGTTAAAACTATTTAGAGTAAAGGCACTTTTCATCCTTAACTGATAGTTGCATGATTTTTTAAATGATTTGTCATAATTACTCTATGAAAAAACATTATGGGCCAACAAAACGTTTTTCACCATATCGAATAAAAAAATATCAAAAGCGATTTACAAAGATAAAATTACTCTTTAAGGTTTAAGATATTTATTTCTCAAAAAGAATTACATTCACTTACATGAGAAAATCAATTATATCTAATTAATTCTAAGAAGTTACGGTTAGTTACATAGTAATAAATTAAACTTATACATTATTATTGTTACGCTATCATGCTTAAACATTGTTACGAAAATACACATGGATATAGTGGAAATAGTTTTATAGGATTTTATTGTGTAACTTCCTCTAAGACGTGCATTTTCAAGGCCTTTTTGAAAGTGTACATAGATTTCTGATCTTTGACACTATTTGGTAGTCTACTGTAAATCTGTGCTCCCTCATATACAATAGTACTTTTACCGTAATTGGTACGAGGAGCTTGTAGCACCAGGTTATTTGCTTGTCTAGTTAAAATGTGTCGATTTTGTACATCTGCTTTTTTTATAAACCTTATTTGGGTGTGTATATTTTTATTCAAAATTTTACGTATAAGTATACAGGTATTATATTTATATGTTTGTGATATTTTCATAAATTTAGTGTCTTTATATATTTTTAGTGTAGGAGTTCTAGGATTATACTTGAAGAGGACTTTAATTATTTTATTCTGTGCTACTTGCAAGATGTCGATGTTAGATTTATAGGCACTGCCATATACTTCTATAAGATAATCTAAGTGTGGTTTAATCATTGTATTATAAATGGTATATTACTCTTTATTGTATGCATCACATGATTGTACAATTAGCTTCTTATTATTATTAAACTTAATGTGATGTCTCCAAGACCAACAAAGCGGCAACGGAAAAATTGCATGAAAAACAGAAAAAAACATATTTTTAATTGAAGACCTCTTTCTTTTTGGAGTCAGGAAATAATCAATAAACTGGAATAAATTTGTATTTTAAAGAAAACTTCTGTTAACGTTGTGTTTTATTTTTAATTAAGTGTTTTTACTCTACGGAATCTAATTAAATAACATGTAACTAAACTAAACTAAAAATAAATTGTTTGGAATGCCAACTTTCTTTTCTATCCTACACTGTTTATGTAATTGAACAAGTAAAAAAATATGGACATAGAATTTAAATTCTCTACATTATTTATTTCACATCTTGTACAATTTCATAAAAATAAATGCAATTTTTATAAAATTGAACAAAAGGGAAGCCGCGACTTACCTACATTATACCTTTCCCGATCCCGTAACATTAAAACCTTACCTATATATTTTCTCTTTTATTTTCATAAAGCTTTATCAAATAAAGCATTTCTTTCTCTAGGGATTAAATGTGAATACACGGTATACTGTGAGGGAAACCAGATAAAATCAGAATGTTCGTAATTGCCCGCACTCTCTGGAGATTTAGAGCTACGTTCCATATTCCGCCACAGTAATACGGAAGAAAACTAAGTGAACAATTTTTTGCTCGTTGTGGGTGTCAGACAAAAGGAAAGAAGGATCAGAGTCCTTTGTCGTTAAGCGAGCTGATGAGTCCGGCTCGGCCCCAACTATATTCTTATCTCATCATTAGCTAATGACCATTAAATTTCTTACACGACTATTAATTTTCTTGTTTCTTTATCAAGTAGTTTATCGTAGCTTTCACAGAATCCTCGAGATTCATGGTAATTTTTGAACAAGAAAAATATTGCACTTCCGTGGCGTTTTGACTAGTTTAGTCATTTTTTTTAAACCATCTTTTATCGATATCATGATTGAAAGGGTTCGATTCCCACCCAACATCAAGATGGCATTGATCGTTGGTTGACTACGATCTATAAAGAGACGATTTATAGAAATTATGATACACGTAAGTTTAAAAGTGTATTATTTCTGTTGATAAATAAATTGAGTGGTTTATGATTTTTTTCCCTGTCTGTTCGCCATACTTAAAGTTTCTGGCACCGACCCTTGATTTTCAAAGCCTTTAATAACTGTTTTTATTTATTTATACTAACTATTTTTGTTTTAATTTTTTATTTATCGTATTTATATATGGAAGACCAGCAGCTATTTATGAAATAAAATACTAATGATTAAAATAAGTACATATAATAAAGTGAATTACACGTCCTCACGTATTAATTTCGAATTCATAAGTTTTTCATTTGATTTTTAGTGTTTCCGAATTTCGAAAGACATGCAAATCAGTCCGTCCCAGTTGTAGTCATTTGACAACAGTCTTAGTGCCTTCCGAAGTGCGCAAATGTTCATAAATTAATTCAATTTGGCAGCCACCCACGGCACCCACCTATAGACTGGCTATAAAAACATCAAATTATTCCAATAGAATAATTTGATGTTTTTATAGCCAAGCTTGTCAAGGATTAAACATATTTTAAATAACTATCCATTTTTATGCTGTATCATTTCAATAAACGTTTAGTGTATTGCACCCTATGTTATCTGGAATGACAGGGGGACGTATGGTAGGGGACTGAACTGACGATATTGCCAACTGTCTCTGCCTCGTCCTTTATGTATCGATGCAATCATGTCTGCTCCTTTGCACGGGTAATTGGATTACATATTGTACCTTCACTGTCATTCGTTAACTAAAAATGGTGGCTTTTGTTAGAGCACTGAGAAATTGGTCATTGTTTTTTTAAATAGTGGTATGTGACTTAGTGTGTCGGGTTTTGTTATCGTAACATGCTCTCTAGGATTCGTTTTAGAGTATTGTCTGGCAGCTTGCAACATGATGATTGGACAAATAAACCGACAAAATATCGATTAGAGCCAGATTTACCTTATTAATATGGTATGCATACGGACCAAATTTTTGTAAATACATACAATTTGTTATCGTGCACTACATTTAAGTTAAGGTTAAATAATAATTGAATAAAAGAAGCGTTACTATCCTGTATAAGATTTTAATAAAACTAATAAATTCTTCATATTTATATTATTTTGCAGTACATGTGTTTATCACTACACTTCGCATAAATGGCTGCGATTTTGATACAAAAATTATGTGTTCGAGTAGGTTCGTTGATGATTTAGATTCATGCTTCAACTTTGTGGGTGGGCTAAAACCAGGTTCTTTGTTTTTTTTTAATATGCCTCGTATGATATGGTTTTAATAAAACAATTGTAAAAAATTTATATTTTTTTGTGTATTAGTGGGTAATTTTGGAATAGTAGACGGTACGCTTTTTGAGTCATCTAGTAATATGAATATTCTGTTTACCCATAAGTTTTAAATACGCATTTAATACACTTTGTGGTAACTTTGTTTAATGTTTTGCATCACCGCGTATCACCTTCCAAATGGTTTCACGATCCTTTGTTAACAAGCGCATGTTGTTGGAAATAAAGGTGACATTTTCCAATATCCGGCGTCATCTCGAAATATCAAAGCCCGGTGGAAATTAATAATTTTGTTAATAACGGTGTCGGTGTTAAATATTAAAACTTCGTGATGCAATATGTACCCACATAGATGATACGCTAACTGTTTCAGTAAATTTGTATTAACGTTTCATTCCATATTGACACATTAATAAATTGTTAAACAGTTAAATTAACGCCCGTGACTTAGGCGCGCGCTGCAGCAAGTAGGTATGCGCACACGCCAACTGCACTAGCGTGCGTCGTGGGCTGTCAAAGCAGCCTCTGGACTCATCCGGGAGTCACCGACTTTGTTATTTATATCACTGTTATCAGATTGAAACCATACCGAGAACTAATTTTCTTCTTTTCAGCTAGTGGCTGGTTTTATTATATCCTTACCAGGGAAGCCCTACAGAAGAAAAGGGCCAATAATGCGGGCGTTGTCTTTTTAAATAAAAAAAAAAACAAAATTGCAAATAGTGTACTTAGTGCCGCGAATCACCTTTGAAAAGCATTATTATATTTCTTTCTGTTTTTAAATAAATAAAATAATAAGGTTTTCATTCACGTAGACATTAAAAAGCATTTGTAAATAGTCAGAACATCTCTGTAGTAATATTTAAGTATACATAATTATGTATATGTACATATAGATATATAGGTACACGAAAAAGAATGTTTAAAATTTTCTGCACTTAATTTATTATTACACACACGGCCATCTGATCCCACACTAAACAGAGCTTGTAATATAGAAACCAGATCACTGATATACAACATCTACTACTTTTGTTTTGTAAAGACATACTTATATATATAGATAATTATACCTAGACTCAGGACAAACAGACATGTTCATGCACACAAATATCTCTCCAGGGTTGGAATCGAATTCATGACCCACAGCGAGAAAGGAAAATTTACCAACCACGCCAACGATATGACTTTTAGTGACACGATAAATCGACACTGTCCGAAAAGTAGTGGTAATAGTAGCTTTGGTCACATTAGAATAAAGCTTTATTTCGACGCGCCATTCTAAAAACGAGCTTTATTTCGACACTCCATTGTTAAAACGAACATCATTTCGACGCTCCATTGTATAAAAGAGCTTCATTTTGATGCTCTATTGTGGCTAAAATGAGCAATATTGGATGTAGTCGAGCATATATATATTAACAAACATTCAAGCCTCCGAAACCAAAGTCAATAAATATACTAAGCAGAGATGCCATTACGTTAACTGACAATCAAATACGACAAAAAAGTAAATTGTTATTGTCATTTTTGAAATGGCAATAACAAATTACTTTATGTATTGACTAATATGTATTGACTTGGGTTTCGAAAGCTTGAATGTTTGTTAAGACAGTACCTAAGTTAAAATATTACAAAAATAGATAGTAAATATTATATAAACTTATTACTACTTATACTTAATAATGTAATATCTGGGGACAATGTCACACAGATCATCCTAGCCCCAAACTAAGCAAAGCTTGTACTATGGGTACCAGGCGACGATATACATACTTATATAGATAGATAAATACATATATACATAGAAAACAACCATGACTGAGAAACAAATATTCGTGCTCATCACACAAATATTTGCACATACCGGGATTCGGACCCAGGACCACCAGCTTCGTAGGCAGGAGCACTACCAACTAGGCTATGGTGACCGACATAACCCCATAAATAATAAACTAACTAAAGCAGAGATTCCACAAGTTAATTCGCCTGCTGATCGTTTGATATAAAAAAGGTGACACCATTCTCTCCCCGCTCATAGGTTTTAAAATAGAGCAGATGGGCGTCAATCTAATCGAAGTAAGCCTAAGCCAACAAAAATGGCATGAAACTCTTAACCGTTCGGGATTACAGTGGCGGGTTGAAACCGAGTAGGGGCCGCACTACTCTCCCATTAGATGGGCAATTTGTTTGGCTACAGGCGAGTAAGCCTTTAATCTCGCATAGCACTCGGCCCCAAGTGACGCTGTCCGGAACCCATCCACGCGTTACACTTTTCCAGCTATTATTTTTGGAGTTTTAAATAAAACGTTCGATCGGTTCGGCGTTGTGTTTAATTAGAATTCTATTAGCTTTCAGGGAATGATTACGTGATATCTTTAACATTAAGCAATACGTGAATACGTTGGGGATAAAACAACTAATAATCATATTGAATAAGTAATTTTAGTCATAATTAGTTTATAATTTGAAATAGTGCACCTGAATTTTCAGATAAGCTATCAGGTTTTAAGTTATTGGTTTATAACTTAAAAACATGATAGATTATAAATATAAACTTCCAGTGGGGATCGAAGCTCCACCCTCTCAAACCAGTGCAGGTTGTTGCTGTTAAGCTGCAAACACAAACAAATGCGTTTTGTACATTCTGAATATAAAAAATGTATTACAGTACATCAACAAGCACTTATATTGTGAAACAGACACGTGTCGGCAGTAACAAATTGAAAACTATTTTTCTCTCATTGTGGCGCATCAATAACAAGCCTTTTGGGTAAGGCTCGTTTAACATATTCGCAATTTGCACCCCAAAAATACCAACTTTATTTTTATTTCTATAAAACCGGGAGAAATGTTTAAAAACGGTTTATATAAAGACTATAATAATGTTACATTTTCAAAATGCTTTACTATAAAAACAAAAACAATGTATGAATTAATATGAAAACTAGACGCAATAGAAACAAGGTAGAAATAATTAAAACTTATTAAGGTTCTCTAATGGTCATACATAATTAATAAAGGAACTGTTGATAAGGTTGAATTAACAATATACTTAAACAATATCAACGGCAATAAATTCTTAAATTATTATAAGTGTTATGCAAATTATATGAAATATTTTTAATAAAATCAACCGCTAAAAATGAGGCTTAAGATCACTGTAAGGTTTGTAATATATTGTCGGCAAAATTTAATTGTTATATGGTAAAGCTTTGACCGATGTAGCTCTTTTGTCCAATAACATGACTGGATATATTATTGATTAGTTTTTGGGCTTCAGGTCCTGGAGCCGAGAAACAAATGCTATACGAAGAAAAGATGTGGCCATCGCCAATGGCTGCGTACCACCCATCGATTAAGGCTTTTTAGTTTTGAGGTGATTGACGTATTTAAAGATTTATCCAAATATAAAACTTTAACTTAAATGTATCATAACGTTCGATTGAAATACGTTTGTTGGAATTGTAATAGCGAATTTATTCATAAACATGAGCAACCCGTGCGAACACCATGTGAAACTTCTAAAGAAAAAGTACGCAATTTAACCCACGCTAGGTACCTACAGTAGACACTATGCGAAAGAATAATTCGACGCCCCCGGGCAATAACCCGGTAATCGAAAATTTAAAATTTTACAGGAGAAAAGATTTACTCATTTTATCGAATATCTTTTCAACGAGTGGGGCTATCGGAATCATTGATGTATTAAACGAAAGCTAATTTTTTGTTAAATATAACTGCGTCATTATAATGAAATTCCTTTCATTCAAAACCGAGTAATTTACTAAAACAAATAATACCGAAAATTCTATGCATTACATATTGCAGTAAAGCTACTTACGGGATTATTGCTGTAAATTTATCAAACAAAATATTACGTAACATTATGTTATGGACGAATACAGCGTTATTTTTATCTGAGGGATGATACGTAACGTGTTATTACCGGGTTATTGTGGTACTATCAAGTAATATTAAAAATGGTATTGATTGATAACATTATTATTACAAGGAAATTTAGAATAACAGTGTTAATGTTACCACTCAATATCGACTATTTTTTGTATTTAAATGTAATATTAGAAGGTATTAAACGGAATAAACTCAACAATTTGCTTATTTAAGTTTATATTAATAAACCACAGAATGAATTTTGACGCTTCAATTCAACATGAACTTTGATTTATAATAAAAGTCCAAGATTACTTTTATTATAATAAAATTGATTTATAATAAAATTTTGATTAATAATAATTTTATTATTTTTTGACGTGGATTGATAGAAAGAATGGTAAATTCGAGGACTAGCTTCACTTTTACATAGTGTTAAAAAGTATGTTTGAAAAGCTTTGCTTATTGGTATTGGAAGGTGGGATGCACGTTGCAACTCCACAATATTCAAGCAAACAACTGCACCTGGAGTACTCGTACGCTTACGTCCTCGTCGTTTAGCTGAGGCAGAGTGAGTGCGGTTTATGTCGAGCTCTGAATAAGAGTCTTCATAATTACATTTGAAAAACAACTTATCTGCTTGTTAATGTCCAGTTTCAAAAACGATGGGATATGGAAATACCTAAAATTTTGGCAACATATATATATCGGAGAAATTAAGTTAAAGGACTGTTTACGTACTAGTAACGCCATCTATTAGCGTTTGGAAAACACTACTCACTGAGTCAGTAGTTCGAGTCGGAATGTCTATGAACTGTCGCATGTGACGTTTGACGTTGTCAGTTGTCTAAGTGACATTAGTGTGTTAGCGACACGACAGTTGGCATACAGAGCTCGACGGCACCGGGTGTGCGCACTGATTCTTTTCACCACGTGCATGATGGCGGACACCGACGATGTTTCGGAGTTAAATCCGCCAGAATCTCCGACAGCAGCGGTGGGATCGATTCCAAAATCATCCCACGTGTCTACCGCAATGCCTGCTACTCAAAATCAAGAATATTTTCGTGATTCGGTTCCACCACGTAGCGAAAATAGTGTCGTTACAAATTTGATAAATAACGATGAAAATACAACCCCGCTGATTGTGAATTTACGGCTGTATCGCAAACTCGTGGACCGATTACGAAACTCGACACGTTACATTGACACATCTTCGAAGTCGAGCTCGCAAGTGGACTTCGAAGTCGTACCCGTTGTGCAAAACGTTAGACGAATCAAAGGAGCGTGTATCAAGACAGTTTGCGGCGACCGAGAGATTGATGCCCTTTTTCAACATATGGTGCCGTATGGTGCAGTGACCGTGCGAGAACTTACATACGTGGGTACTCGACTTACAAGCTTACCTTGATTGACCGGTTGGAGCCTGCTTGGAGCGAAGGTAACAATATCGAAGTTGTTATCGCAGGTATCTCGGATACTCAGGTATGTTCAGACTTGTTTAAAACATGCCTACTGATTTCGTGGCACTCGAAAGACCTCTTAGTATTTAACAAAAATTAAAATTTATTGATTTTGATTGATTGGTAGATGGTGCAGGTTCGAGACCCGCCGGACGATTAAATTTATGGTTTGGGAAATCATAAAATTTTTGAGAAAAATTTAAAGTTACAAATTACCTCTTAGTTTACGTTCCCGCCAGAATGAACGTATGCCTGCCATCTGAAGCCCGATAAGCTGAAGTAAATGTCGATAATTTATAATTACACGCTCTTGTGGACAGTGGTTCCGATTGTTCCCTAATTCGTAAATGATTTGTTGATAACCATACAGGTACTTGAGATTTTATATCAACGCGCCTGACAGGTATTGGGTCGAACATTACATTTTCTTTTTCCCGATTAGTCTTCCTGTCAATCAAAATAGGAGTCTCCTTTGAGCACTCGACGAGTTAGCAGCCCTTGAGAATGGTCCGTGGAGGACTGAAACACGTGTTGGGTATCGTACTGGTGACAATTAGCGGAATTAACACTACATATTGATTTTGTATTTTGATTGTTATGGATTTCCGCAAAGTAACGCCTGAATCCATTACTTATCTGCCTGTCAAGGTCAACGAAGTACTCGTGTGTGAGAAGTGACTTTTGTAATTGTAGATTCACATATTTTGCCTCATGATGATATGATAGGTAGAGATGTTTTTACCTAACCGGGATTGAGCTTGACTATTAGTAACAAAGTCATCAACATCACTCGCGAGGTCCATGCTGAAGTTTGTTTATTACAGAATCTTGACACTTGTACAAGCTATCGATACTGATTTCATCGACTGTAAAGACGTTTCTCAATTACTGACAAGTGGAGAGGTTCATGTCTGTTCTAATAATAATTCATCATCATTGTATCAGCCGAAAGACGTCCACTGGACGGAGGCCTCCCAAGGGAATCTCCGCAGTGGTCGACCCTCCTTGTGGGGAGCCTGCCCGCGCTGCGTCTTCCGGTGCGTGGTCCCCAGTCAGGAGCCTGTCTGATCCAGCGGCCGTCGGTGTTGGGGAGCTGTGTGCCCCGCCCGCTGCCGTTTCGGTTTGGCAATTCTTTATTTGTATAAATGTGGTGAATACAGGTGTTATTGTTTACATCATTTAAGTTTCACACATTTGCCATATTGTACATGGCATACAAATGTTGTACTTACAAACTAGGTATATTGAACTCAAAATAATTTTCAATTTTTATGTCGGCTGCTTTGTTTCGCCTGCGGATTGCGACGTTTTTGTTCGGTCGCGCAGGGATGCTCCGAGTGTGGCCCTCTCCATTGCCCTTTGGGTGACCTTGAGCCTTCTTGTGAGACCAATAGTGAGCGACCACGTGAAAGGCTTTAGACTTGAAATACTGCGTTATTTGTGATGGGAGGATGTTGCGTAGCTTCCCGAACTATTCTAATTAATTGCTTCACTATAACCGAGAACCACGAGCGTAGGTTCTGGAAGGCAGGTTCAGGTGAAATCCAAATCGCGCTAAATTGTACCATAGTTAGAAGTACAGTTAGAAGTCCGCTTCAATTGTTGATGGGTTGTAATAAAAGTTCTCCTCCAAAATTAATGCCCTTGTCCAAAAATATGGTAAGGTTAACCTCTAAGAACTTAGATGTAAGGCAAAATGCAGGATGGGTGAGCTAGCTCATGCTGATAAGGTGCGTTATGGCAATAGCAAAGTTAAAATTCGTCCATTTAAAATAGGAGACGTTGTTTTTGTCGGAAAGAACCCTAACAAATTGTGTTATTTACTTTGTCTTATATGTAATTGTCCTGTTTGAGTGTGTACAATGGGGAGTATTCTATTCTGATAATAAACAAATGAAGTGAAAAGTTTTCAAATCCTTGTAAGATAATAGAAGTCTATGACAACGATAGATACAAGGAAGAGCCAATAGCTGGTGGACGCGTTAAGTACCTACGTATGTTACAAAAAACTTGAATTTTACAGTTGTAGTCAGAAATAACAGTGTAGTTAATGCCGATGGTTGAGTTTAATTCCAACGTTTAAAATTATTATTGGAGTTCATTGTAAGACACATTTATGTGTAACATTATGAGTAATAAAGCTGGTTGATTTGAAATAAATTGTGTGACAAGGGAAATATCCTACTTAGAGTTCCTGAAACTTGAGCATTGAAAGCTCCGCGCTTTGTGCTTGAAACTGTTGAGCTTTGAAAGCTCCGCGCTTTGTGCTTGAAACTGTTGAGCATTGAAAGCTCCGCGCTTTGTGCTTGCGACGGTTGAGCATTGAAAGCTCCGCGCTTTGTGCTTGTAGCAGTTGAGCATTGAAAGCTCCGCGCTTTGTGCTTGTAGCAGTTGAACATTGAAAGCAGCTCCGCGCTTTGTGCTTGTGGTGGTTGAGCATTGAAAGCAGCTCCGCGCTTTGTGCTTGTGGTGGTTGAGCATTGAAAGCTCCGCGCTTTATGCTTGTGACGATTGAGTATTGAAAGCTCCGCGCTTCGTGCTTGTGACAATTGACTATCACAAGCTTCGTGCTTTGAGTTCGTGACGCTGCATTGCGCACTTACCTATAATTTTCTAACTTGTAGCTAGACCTCCAAGGAGTATGTGATAGCCATCGTAGATGCTTTTACGAAATTTTGTCAATTAATGTGTGGATTTAACATAACGATCTGCTTGCGAGGCACTACGTAGCTATGTTCACATATTTAGAACCCCGAAACGAATTATCTCTGATCAAGGTAACATCTTTTACTGGTCAAGACTTTCAGGATTTATGCCGAGGTTGAGCCATTGAGTTCCATGAGATTGCTAGTGGTGTTAGCCGAGCTAATGGTCGGGTGGAGCGAATGATTTTCGCCTTGACAAATTGTTTTACAGTGGCCGAAAATTATAAAAATGAATCCTGGAAGTCTGTCTTAGGCAAAGTAAAACTTGTTTTGAATTGTACTGTAAGTAAGAGTATAGAGAAAAGCTCCTTACAGGGTAGCTAAAGTGTGTTCCAATGAGCGTTATATGGTGGAGTAGTATCTGAGGGACGGGCCCAATATGTGTGCCATGAACGACTGCGTAAATATCCAGCTAGTTTACCTGAATTGGCACAATGTCTTGATCCTGTAGAACCCATAATTGAAGTTTTATTTAATTATGGAACAAATTGTATTGATTAATTTGGTATTCTAATTTGGTGTAATTAGTAATTTGGATTGAATTACTGTATTGAATCATGATCATTGTTTGAGTTGAAACGATAATTACATTGTTTTGTTGAACGTAAACCTGTGTTGATAAAAGACTTATGTTCATTGCTGATTGATAAAATGTTTTATTTAAACTGAAAGCTACTACGCTTTATTGAAGGGTGGATTGAAAGCCTTATCGCTTTGTCCTGATGTCCTGCTGAAAGCCATCACGCTTTGCAGTAAGGTTGGGCTCATTAGTCGTGACCCAAGGTTGATGCTGAAAGCTGCAACGTTTTGCAGCGTTTTTTAAGTGCTGCCTCTGTGCAATGTTGAGAGCTGTAACGCTTTGCCGAGTAATTGAACTTTTGCTGAAAGCTGTAACGCTTTGCTGTGGGTTGCAGTTTATGCTGAAAGCTTCAACGCTTTGCTGTGTATTGCAGTTTATGCTGAAAGCTTCAACGCTTTGCTGTGTATTGCAGTTTATGCTGAAAGCTTCAACGCTTTGCTGTGTGTTGCCGTTTATGCTGAAAGCTGCAACGCTTTGCTGTGTGATGCAGTTTATGCTGAAAGCTTCAACGCTTTGCTGTGTATTAAAGTTTATGATGAAAGCTTCAACGCTTTACTGCGTGTTGCAGTTTATGGTGAAAGCTTCAACGCTTTGCTGTGTGTTGACGTTTATGCTGAAAGCTGTAACGCTTTGCTGTGTGATGCAGTTTCTGCTGAAAGCTTCAACTCTTTGCTGTGTAATGCAGTTTATGCTGAAAGCTGCAACGCTTTGCTGTGTGATGCAGTTTATGCTGAAAGATTCAACGCTTTGCTGTGCGTTGCATTTTATGCTGAAAGTTTCAACGCTTTGCATTGTGTGAGGTACGCCCTCTAACTAATGATGAAAGGTTTAACGCTTTGTGGTAAATGCTGAAAGCCTTTAGGCTTTGCTTTGTGTAACATTGAAAGCCGCTTGTAACGCTTTGTGTCCTTGCCAAACTGAAGAGCTGTAATTCATGTTGATTATGTCAGCGAGTAACAACGCGAGAGCGCGTTGGTTGTCAGAATGGCCGTATCGGAGAAATTAAGTTAAAGGACTGTTTACGTACTAGTAACGCCATCTATTAGCGTTTGGAAAACACTACTCACTGAGTCAGTAGTTCGAGTCGGAATGTCTATGAACTGTCGCATGTGACGTTTGACGTTGTCAGTTGTCTAAGTGACATTAGTGTGTTAGCGACACGACAGTTGGCATACAGAGCTCGACGGCGCCGGGTGTGCGCACTGATTCTTTTCACCACGTGCATGATGGCGGACACCGACGATGTTTCGGAGTTAAATCCGCCAGAATCTCCGACATATATAAAGATCAAAAATGTAACGGTTTTTGTCCTCTCCATAACATTTCTCACGTTCAGTTTTAAAAAAACATTAACAAAGCACTTCCTGTTTCCGAACTGCCTCTTTTATCGATTTGGTAATGCCATACATAACAATATCTATAAATATCTAATATATAATATAAATTCTTAACTATTAGCAATAGCTCTTTTTACTTGAGCTTGTTTGGTATTCCTTTTCAATACTTCGGTCAGATAAATCTGAGGTTGTTTTGTATAGTTTGATGAAGACGGGAAGACGGCACGAAAACACTATTGGTTAAATATAATGATAGATTTGAAGTTGTTGATGGACTTCTTATCATTTATGTATTTGTTATAATTTTATTAATACGTCCAGAGTATCCACACAGACTTGAAACACCACTTAATGGACTCATTAATATGTTCGTACGTGAACTCGGAACATATTCTGAGTCGTCTGGCGAAAAATCTTCATCGGATTCCTGATCAGCATCAACATTTTTTTTTTCATTCCATCTGTAATCAACAAAATTACCTTAGTTTCTTTTAAATAAATTGGTGGAAGAGATGATAAAATAAATTAGGAGCACCACATAAAATACGTCTCAAACAAATAGTGTGTGGGAATCGAACCCGCCACTTTTACGTCTTAATCGGCGCATTGTGTTTAACTGGTCGTCAAAAAGTAATATTTTTAACAAATTAACACAAAAAGTATTATAACGTATTATTTTTAAATCTTCTTAAACAATTATTTATTGATATAAACTACATTAAAATCCGTTGCGTAGTTAAAATATCTAAGCATACGTACCTAGATACATACAGAGATAAAAGGCGAGAGGCCACTTTGTTTTCTGCTAGGTTTTTAATTCAGCAATTTATCTTTTTAATGTGTCAAGAATGTACAAATCAGTTGAGATTATTGAAATCATGTATTGTACTCGTTATTTTACAACTATCAATCATATACTTATAGGTATCAACGTTTCACGGAAAATTACATTTCAGCAGATTATTTAACATAACGTATATAATTAGACTTTCATTGCTTTGCTTTATCACAGAACTTGTCGAAAATGTATATAATACCTAGTTGGTTTCAATATGTCGACTATCAAACGTTTTCCCAGGAGATGAATCCGTATTTCACCCGGACGAGATTTTAGGACGTACCTCTTAACTCATATCTTCTTGACAAAACTTGAATGGTTAAAGTTTCTTTTAAACTAAAATTGTAATTTCATACCATACTGTGTAAGTAATAAAAACGATTTGAAAGTAGAAGAGTATTCATAGACAAAACGTTAAAGGTACTTATAAATGAAAAAGTATGTACAGACGCCAGCACACCCAGCTACCGCAATCTGTCAAATTTCTTTTATAGATTTTCAACATTATCACATTAGTATAAGGTTAACTTTCTATTTGGGGAAATGTGACTGATTGGGGTAGCTTGATGTGCTGGCGTCTGTACCTACGACAGTTCCGCACAAATTTTCTTACCTACCTGATATACCTAAAATTCTATTAAAGTCAAAAGTAACTATCTTCAAAGATGATTCAATCATTCTAATACACAAAAGTTATTTACTTTAATCTCAGGATTGTGGAAACTTTTAACAAATAGAAAAACAAATGATATATCGTTGTATCTAAGTTCACGAAATTAATTGCGCTCCCAGGAACAGAAGATTGGAATTGGTGTTGGGTACAAGTAAATTCTTTGTTCCCCTGTGAGCTACCCATCACTTTCAGGAACTTACCTACGTATATCTTGGTAAAATGTTTGTGCCATATAAGAAATGAGGTAGAAAATATATTTCTTGAGGTATTTCAGCTAAGGTAATTCATCATATGTACTTACAACGATATACTTACTATCTAGACAACTTCCAAGAACTATCAGAAGAAGTTAAAGGTTGAAATATAAATTCCATGTTTTCTGAATATTCGGCGTATTCGCACTGTTCCTTCTGCTACAATTGTGCCAAAATATTGCAGATACGGCTTGTGCCTTATATTACACAATTGCATGTGTGTCTATAATGTAAGTAATAATTATTTGGAGTAAAAGAACATTTGTTCTGGAAGTATACACGTTGAAGGTAAAACTCATTCTAATGCGTAATATATATTATATATAAAATATGTGTATTAATATACGAGTACATGGAGTTATTTTAAAGACGGCAATTAAATTTAGTATGTTTTAGCCACCGAATAGCTGTATAAATATCACCTCTGGCAGCCTTCATGTTACCCCTGGGTAAGGTTAATTAGTAGCATCATTTATATGAAGCAGAACTTAGCATTCTTTCGCTAACAGGCACCACACCTTTCCAGCTGACAGAATTTCTTTTGAGGTCGTAAAATGTTTTACATAAAGTTTCCACTGTTTATATCGATATTCTGACACTAGAATATGGAATGTTAGGTTTATTATATTTGTTTAGCGCTTCATAAAATTATGTTTCAGTTTAATTCAGTTCTTTTATGTTCCATTAGTTGTATTTATCACACTATGTTCTTGTGGGTGTTCTAATATGCTATCAATGAATGACTGATTGTTTAAAGAACGCATTTTATATCATCCACGGTAATAAGTATAAACTTTTACAGTGCATACAACATTTTACGGTACAATCGTGGTCAAAGCTAATCAATATAGGGCCGTAAATATACCAAACAAACACGAATCCTTCTTTTAATGGATTCAAGATCTACAAGTTTACGTATGTACAAAGCAATATTTACTCTATTTACAAAAATATGATTAAAATTCGTGATTAATATTCTAAAGCCGTCGAGTTAATCAAGAATTGAGTTTCAAACGAGATTAATTATGATTTTCAATTAATCTGCTCAATCGTTATTTACAAATATTAAGCCAATTGTATTATGGAAATGGCAAAATGTTATGTTAAAAGGGAAGACGTACGTGGGTGGTCGCCCGCGTGGAAAGATTATTGTTTGTTATTGTGTTAAATGTACTCACACACACACTTTCTTCTTTTGGCTCGCACGAATGCCATCCAGTGTGAATGCTCGTGCGAATGCCCGCGCGAATATCGCGCATATGCCTGCCACCAGGTCACGCGCCACTGTGTGCCACAAAAATTTTTACTTACTAAGCTGACAATGTGCGTAAAATAATATTAAGTTAGAACACTAATTACCTTATGAAATAATGGGGCCATAAAGTTATGTCATTAATGACTCTAGATAATTGAGTTTCGGTTCCTTAATTATGTTAAAGTAATTAAAGTCGGCCTCCTGCACTGGCTCTGGGGGTAGCGGAGACGTTACGTACTTTACCTAACCAATATTTATATGTGGATGACAGTAGGTTAATATTATGTCAGCTACTGTCTGCAACTTCTTATATGTATGGTCATTGGCTGAGCGCCTCTTCTTGACTTCTGACTGGTCTATTGATTTAGTGATTAGTGACTGCTGATCCCCATCTATGTGGTGAGGTGTGACATGCATGTATTTTCAAAATATTTAAGTATTTTTAATAATAATAAATTTTAATAATAATAATATTTTTAATTTAATTTAATAATAATAAATTTATTCAAGATGTTGATGTATGTTTATCAGTTCCTAGTACTTCCTAGTTTGGGATCAGTGAGCGGAGTTTTAGTTGTCCCAAGTTATTTATTTGAGAGAGGCAGGGCACAGCGTTCATTCGCTCGAAGAGCAGCCCGACTGGGGAAGTACCTCCACCTTACAGAAAGCATTCCTTAATAATAACATTAATAATTTAATGTTGTGTTGTTGTGTAAGGTCGCCAGAGCTCATCGGGGTGGGGGGGGGGGGGAGGTCAGAAACACTTGTTCTCTGACTCTTAAAGGCCGGCAACGCACCCGCGACTCCTCTGGTATTGCGAGTGTCCATGGGCGGCGGTGATCACTTACCATCAGGTGACCCACTTGCTCGTTTGTCGAACTCTGACATAAAAAAAATATTATTATTCAAAATTACTTAATACCTATTATGACGCTAGTCCGTACGTTATTGATAAAATGGCTTGTGATGCCGCATTTACCCGTTGGTCCTTATCCAACATCAACCATTGCACATAATATGGTTAATTAAAATAAGCATACATAATTAAACTTATTATGAGTGCGTGTTGATAAGTATCATTACCAACCCAGCGCAATAGAGATTTTTTTTCACAAACTTTCCATGTGTAAAACTTGGAAAGAGGTAACAATTTATTACAAATTTTATACGTTATTTTACTGAATAAATAAATTAATATTTATTTATCGCTAGGTAATAGAAATGTGTTTCATGTTTAGTATCTACCTATCTATGAATATGATGTGATTGCAGACAAGTGCGTGTCACGCCCAAGGGTAGTTTCTCTCGGCCCATTGCACATCGAAATTACTTCGGCACCAAAGCAAACTAACCGTATTACACACCAGCATGGCAGGAAGCATTTTATTTTAACTTTTTTTCAATATAAACGACACGCCGCGACGTAAAATGAAACATATATTGCCCACCTCGCATTGTTGCTTTGGAGGTACTAAATAAATATTATTAAAATAAAATACGTGTTCATTAAATATGTATATTATTGTATCCACACGGTAGAAGTAGGGCGCAGAGTCGATTAGTAGGTAAGGAGGAGGTTTATTCTAGGTTTAGAATTATGTAGGAAGGTATGTGACATGCTTTAAAAATACGGTTATGATAATAAGTCAATAGATATGATTAAACTTCAGATAATTGCCATACAAACACGTGCTATTGTTTATGTTGTAATATGATAATATAATTAAATAATATATACGATATAATTCATGTTGCCAATTTTGGTTCAAAAGATAAATAGTAATTAATCTCATCCCACTATGTTCCACGCTTAGATGAAAGTACCTGTTAAAGTTTTCGGTGACTTTATGAGATTGTTCTATTTAATACTAGAATAAAAGAACAAGGATAGCTAAAGAAAAGGACATAGAAAATTCTTAATGAAAATTGACATTCGATAATTTGAGAAAGAAAAGAAAGAAATGATGTGAATACAAAAATGAAATAAGAAAGAGATAGGTGAAGAAAAGGAAAAAATTATTACAAAAGAAATTGGATTTTTTATTAAGGTTCTAGAAAGAAAAAAGACTTTGAAAATCTTGCAAACTTGAAATCATTTTAAGGGAATAGAAGCAGTGCATCGACACCAGACGACCTTTTAAGTGAAATCGAAGGCAAATCAAGAAGAAGCAGTAAAAGTGGAAAAGTAACACAGTGAAACTAAACAACGCCAAGTGATCAATGCAAATAAGAAGTGCACTAGGAACGACGGGACTCACGCACTATTCGAGGTGACTCTGTAAGTGCACTAGTCTGGACCCTCACACAGTATTTGTGGCTGGGGTCGCCGTTTCTCTAAGTGCATCAAAGTGTGTTCCGTGATCTGAGTGTTGCACCAATTGCCACTATCGACATCAATAGAGACTCCATTTGCAAAAAAACTAGTTGTCTTTCCAATCCGCTGACCTGTCGCTCGCGACAATATGTACAAACCACACGTCATCCACACAAAACAAAAGCAAAAGGTCCCATTAGCATGAGGAAAAATAAACCCAGTATATAACAGAGCACGTACATTTTTGTTTACCCAATGAAATTGATGTGTGCAGTTCCAATGGTTCTATCGGAAATTAACTGTATGTTTAGGAGCGAATAATAATACATAAGGTAAACATGATAATATCTGAGAGGAATTATTAATGCATAGACGTAAATATTCAGTGGATGTTAAATTGTTTTCAAAGTTTTTCACTGCGGGAATGTTTTGTAATGACAAAGTTTTGATAAAATATATAAGTTATATATTTAGATATGTCGCACAAAGTGGCTATGTAGGTTTTTATATGCAAGTTAGATAGAAATATAAACAAAGAGTTAACTGCCTTGTTTGCTGACTTGTTAGTCTTGTGGTTAGCGATCCTGAGTGCTAAGATCCTCGAACTCAGCAGTGGGTGCAATTCCCACCCACGAAAAATCTTTATAATGAGTACGGTTATCTTTGTATTCATCATGCATGTATTTAGAAATATATAAGTATGTTTGTTAGTTGTTGGGTCGCCATAGTACAGCCATAGTGCTCTGTCTAGTTTGGGATTAGATAGCAGTGTCTCAGTTGTCGCAAGATAACTATTATTATTTTAACTGTAGCGTGTTCTACTGCGAGATCCTGGGTTCAAACATATGCGGGGTTTTCTGTCGATAAAAATCTGAAGTAACAGCCCGGCATCAGGAAGTTACACCTCCATACCTAATTTTGTTCCTATTGTTGTCTCTCCGTTAGAGTCAGCTATCCCAAATTAGAAGATAGCTAGAGTGTGTACTAAAGAATACACCTGTGTTTGCACAGATAATATTATGCAAAAATATGTCTCGTACTGTTGCCTAGAACTTGCAAACAACATAGCTGAAATTCGGTGATGAGAATGTTATCCATTGTCATGTCATAGTTATAAGCTCCATGTTGAACCATGATACAGCTAAAATTTATATAACGCATCTTTTTCACTATACATTTTATCATGGTGACCAATATGTAAAAATAATGGTCTTTTGTATAAGGCTTGTCAAGATAAAATATTTACTCCAAAATGGCCGACATTCATATTTGACTCCAAATTCATTCACGTGCATGCACGTTTTTTAATTAGTGCGTTCCTTGAATTCAAGCAAACAATCAACTTGTCAATGCACAGTTGTCATACAATCTGCATGCCGCATTCAACAACAGTAGTATACTTTTGCATTTGCAATCATCTACTAGTGTCAAACTATGCCTGTGCCAAATTTGATCATAATCGTTTAGGCGTCCAAGCCACACGGTTAAAGAGGTAGTCAGACTTTTGTTTGATAATATTAGTATTACGTGAATTACGATTCACTTTATTTTCTTAAAGGGGTTAATAAATGTACCTACTGGTCACCTTAGATAGTGGCAATGTAATTGTTTTAGCCATAGAAAACCAATACGTTCTATGCTCTTCTGTATGTGTTTTCTGCGTGTATTCAGGAGGCAGTTTAATAGACTAAGAGTAAATGCGACCGACTATGCAAGGATCGCAGGTGCTCGTTGAAGTTTAACTGCCAATCAGAACCAACCTCAAATATTTAGCTTTTGTATCTCAAGGGATAGGCTTGCCGAACATTCTGACAGTCACTGTAGAGAGCTGGGGCTCGCCCTTGAGAAGAGCACGGATGGGTGGAAATCTGGAGTTGGTCCTGGATGAGATGTATCTAGATTGGTACAGACTGGTGTCGTCTGCGAAGTTGGCTAATTGGGCCTTGGGCCGTGGGGAATATACGGAGGCTTTAGGAACTCCTGCAAGAATCGGAGGGGAATGCTACTCATATATCTCTAATTCTATTGATATTTTTTTATTAATATGTAGGTATTCATTTCAATTAATTATATTATTATAAGTTATTTTATTACACATACACCAGTTTTTACGTTCATTTATAAAGAAGATTTGTACCGAATGTATCATACAAATTTATATTTTAAATTTATTTTTACTGCAGACCTCTCATCTATGATTAAATACGTATTTCAAATAAAATTGCAGCATAATAAACTTAATTGTTCGCAAAAATCCGTATACCTGCATAAAAAAAAGTTCCTGTGTAAAAATAAAACAAACGTGCTGATAATTAAACTTAGTTCCAAGTTCAAATGTTTATTAATATAAGAAGTCTTTGTTCACAAATTTAATAAAACTTGCAATATTTCGTATTTTGACGTAGTACAGAGGTACTCGGTTAAAAATAAAATATATTTAAGGTTGAATATTAACGCAAAATCAAATGCAGTAATTTCATAGTACAGACGCCAGCACATCCAGCTACCTCAATCTGTCAAATTTCTTTTATAGATTTTCAACTTTATCACATAAGGTTAAGGTTCACTTTCAAATGGGGAAATTTTTCAGATTGGGGTAACTTGATGTGCTGGCGTCTGTACCATCTTCGAAAGTCTCCCTTTTTCAAATTTGATTTTTTTATGTCAACGCTTTACAATAATTAAGACGTTTTAATACCTTAATTTAAGGAATATTTAATTGCGTGTTAAACAAAATGTTTTTCACATTATTACTTTCCGCGATTTATAGGTTTCTTTAAGTGATCCGGATTCATTGCCCTCGAGTGTAGTCAAATTTGATACTAGTTTTATTTTTTATTAGATTGACAAAGTGACCAATTGGGCCTGTTGTCAGCATCTTATTTCAAATTCATTCGCTTACGCGAAATTATTTTAAGTAGTAGTCACGTAATTTAAGCTTTGCGCTTAAATCATTAAAAGTTTGGAGTCTAGATTTAAGCAAGACTAATTTGTCTTTCTTATGTTATGTAGTACAAAGTTGTCTGAAGTTGTATAATTAAATTAATATACAGAATACTTAAACATCTTATTTAACTTACGATGATATGCAAAGAGATAATTAAACAGATAAATTAACTTTGCGACTCTTTTGCTTCATTAGTGAGAGAATCTTTAATTGATCTCAGGCTTATTCTAACTCAAATTAAGAAATGAAAAACTTTTGCCTTGTCACGGGGTCAATTAAGAAATACCCCGCCATGAAAAGCGAAGATATATTAGTCTAATTTACCTATATTTCATTTACTTTTTCTAATTCTATCAAATTGAATTAAAAAAGTTAAAGTGAATTAATATATAAAAATATTCTTTTAATTTTATGAATAATTACTGTAGGGATCATCATGGCTATGATAAACAATTGTCTAGAATAATAATTCAATTTTTCATTTGCATGTTTTTGTTTCTAGCTTTTATTTAGGTTACGTTGTATTACGCTCAGCTATATTGCCGTGAATAGTTGTGTCGTAATCGACGTGTATTAGTCTATGTTCTATCTATATAAGTATGTATATCGTCGCCTGGTACCCATAGTACAAGCTTTGCTTAGTTTGGGGCTGGGATGATCTGTGTGACATTGTCCCTAGATATTATTATGTTTACTATCACAAACATCTATAAAAATACCATCCACGATATTAATTCTCACTTGACTTTAGCAAAATTAAGGTTTTTAATGTTTGATGTATCTACATATATTATTTTTATCTGAATTTAACGTTATCTTAATTTCACATTAAATATATAATTAATGTTATTTCCGGTTAAAAATAGTAGTAGTATAGTTTTTAAAGGGGAAGATAACCTTTCACTAGCATCCTGCTGTCATCTGGTTTGATTCCTGACTTGGATGTATGGTAATGGAACCTTTCCGCATATCTGAAAATAATAATATATAAGGCGATTCTATATTAACAGAGCAGGGGGTAGGTTAACATAGTTCATTACCTAAACCGAAATTTCATGCCATATTTCGAGACTATTTGTAGATAATATATTTGACAAGAATATAAACATTTCTAAGTCTTTAACTACCTATCCAACTATCAGATATTTATAAATATCATGCTCAAATAGCGTCTTATATGTAGTTCAATTTATATAGTAAAGTCATATATAAAGGCAGATTGTTAAACTGATTTGATGTGATCGTAATGTGTACCGCTGAAAGTTACTTATAACTTCTAAATTATTAATTATTTTCGATTATTTGTAAACGAATATTTTTGGTGATTAATGTTTAATCTTGAAATTAATTTATATTTTAATATCATTGATAGAAAACGTAAATGTTCCTAATATACATACATACATACACATACATAGACTCACGCCTGTTTCCCAGAGGGGTAGGCAGAGACAACGGACTTTCATTTGTCACGATCCTTGCATATCTCTTTCGCTTCGTTTACTGACATAATATTCTCCATATATGCTCGCCGGTTTAGGGTACTTCTGACCTGACCTTTCTTAAGTACGTCTCCGATTTGATTAGAGAATGTTCTACGAGGTCTTCCCCTTCCGGTTGTACCATTCACACAGGCCAGGTATACTTCTTTTGTCAATCTTCTTTCATTCATCCTTTCTAAATGGCTAAACCATCCCAGCATACCTTTATTACGTACATCCTCTTTCACACCACAACGCTCTCTTACATCAGTATTTCGAATTCTGTCTCTCAAACTCACACCACACATACTTCTCAGAGCTCTCATTTCCACTGCATTTATTTTAGTCTCATTATTTTTCTGCCATACCCAACTTTCACTTCCATACATTAAAGTTGGCACTAACACTCCATCGTGCACGGCCAGTCGAGCCTTCTTTGAGACTTGCCGGCTACTCATAAAGGCGTGTAGTGTCCCATTCACTCTATATCTAATAAATATCTTTTTCATATTTCCCATCTCTCGTAAACAAAGTTCCCAAATATACAAACTCTTTCATCTGTTCGACTTTCTCTCCTCCAATCACAATATCACATGCTGACGTGTATTCATTCCTCTCAAATACAATTACTTTAGTCTTACCAACATTCATTTTCATCCCTTTCCTTTCAAAAGCTTCATGCATATTTGTTACCATCACCTGAAACTCGTCCGCCGATGATGCAAGTAGAACTTGATCATCAGCGTAAAGCAGACATTTGATGAGTAACTCATTCATCCTTACACCGCATTCACTTTCTTTCAATTTTTTTAAACAGCTATCCATGAATAGGTTAAACAACCACGGTGACGCTACACATCCCTGTCTAACACCTGATGCTAAACCTTTGGATGCTAAACCACTCAGTGTATGACCCGTTAATCCTCACGCAAGCTCTGGAATCCCTATAAAGAGATTTCAGTGCTTGAACAAGGTTGTCGTCTAACCCATACATGGACAGTACCGACCAAAGCTCATTCCTCAACACTCTATCGTAGGCCTTTTCTAAGTCTACGAAGGCACAGTAGACCTTTTGGCTCTTGCCCAAAAACTTCTCTACTATGCTTCGTAGAGAAAAGACCTGATCCGTGCATCCCATCCCTTTTCTAAAACCCGCCTGTGCATTCCATATTTTCGTATCGGTTTCTTTCACAACTCTTTCAACCAATACTTTCGCGTACAACTTACCAACGACGCTGAGCAGACTAATACCCCTATAGTTTTTACAGTCTTGCCGTGAGCCTTTTCCTTTGTAAAGAGGTACAATGACAGCCTTGCACCAATCACTTGGCACTTGGCCGGTGTTATAGCACAAATTGAAAAGGCTGCACAGCTGACTCGCAATGACGCCATGTCCAGCTTTCAGCATCTCGGAAGTTATGCTGTCATACCCCGGTGATTTACCCGATTTCATACTCTTAATAGCTTTCACAATCTCATCCATACCAATTTCATCCTTACAATTATTTTGTCTATACCTAATGAACTACGTTCGCTCTCTGTTACACTTCTATCATACAAACTTTCAAAATACTCCAAATTCAAATTATTTTATTTGCAGAAATATGGGTCTTACAATGTTCTTATTTCTAATTATTATTACCGTCCCATATTAACCTTTCGGCGTGCAAATGTCTTACACATAAAAATATAATTTTAATTTATTAAACAAACTGAATGTAAATCGAAATCTTTAAATTTATTTAATAATTACACAATATGTTTGCTTAACCTAATTTATCGTCAAAGTATTCCATGATTGTGTAAAAAGCTTTACGTAAAAGGTATTCAGAAAGCCTTTTCTTAAATTCAATGTTGCGCTTTAAATTTGCCAGGTTGTGAGGTAATTTATTGAATATCCTGGGGGCCATACAGAAAACGCTCCCATCGTAAAGACTTGTTCTATGCGGAGGTATGCATAGCTTATTCCTTAGTCTCTTACTTTTTAGGGACTCAAAAAGGACTTGGTTATTCCTGACAAACATAATAACCTCATACAGATACAGGCAAGGAAATGTCAGTATACTATATTTTATAAAAACAGGTTTGCAAGAATCTGTCTGTTTGAGGTGAAATACCGCCCTTAAACACTTTTTTTGCGCCTTAAATGCTCTTTCCCGATCTGATGAGTTGCCCCAGAATATGAGACCATATCTAAGCACCGATGTAACGTATGCATGGTATGCAGTAAGGACAGCATCTTGATTCACTACCTTATATAACATGTAAAGCGCGTACGAAAAATGATTGAATTTTTTGCATATATAGTCGACATGTGATTTCCAGTTCAAGTTTGAGTCAATATATAATCCTAGAAATTTCGTTTCTGCTGAAGTCTCAACTACTTTATGTCCATATTTTATATCCATGGTATTAGCATTATTAAGAGATCTATAATTATTTTTAAATGTCATTATATGGGTTTTGTCAAGATTTATGATTAAATTATTTGATGTCAACCAATCTATAATATTCACTAAATTACAATTTATGTCCATTTCTATACTTTTAGCGTCATTTTTTTGGGAATAAATAACTGTGCCTTCGTCAGCAAATAACACCATTGGGTGGTCAATTGCTCGGGGAAAATCATTTATATAAATAATAAATAATAAGGGACCTAAAACACTACTTTCCAACGTTTCAACACGCATTCTTCCCCTTTCACTATATGTCCATCTTGGTCTCGGATGGAATTCAGTTCTGAGGTTTGGGTTATGCCTCTTACTGATCTAACGGATTTCCAGTAAAAAATTTATTGTTCGTCTGAAAATCCATAGACAACCTTCTATCAAAATTATCCTTTTGTTCCTAATATAACAATTTCTACCGTCCTGTTCAACTCCACCATGGCGACATACCCTTTCGTTTTTTACATTGATAACTGCGTTGGCACCCTGTCATGATAAATTGTACGTAATTGCTACCGCATTTAATTTTAATATTACAAAACCGTGTCAAAAAGGATTAAATCCGTAATTAAATACAAAAATCTTTCATTAATCCCTTGTCAGCATTTATATTCTCTCAAATCTTTATTTAAAAACGTACCCCGGAGTTAATTTATCTTTGTTAAAAACTTCATTATGACAGGAATGAGCGCCAGTGGACATTACGAAAAGACAATGGCTTCTATTGCTATTGTTTACAAAGAGCCTCCAAAAACTTTGCTGCAGCGTTAAATGTACGGATGGCATCATGTAATTTGATTATTAAAATCATAATTAAAGAAGTGTTAATTTACGATGGTAGTTTAGATTTTTCATCGCTCAAGAAGTTTCGTTAATATTTACAGGTCATTGAATGATTTCCGGCCTAGAAAGAACCACCCTATACCATCCCGTATGTGTTGAAAAAGGAGACAAAGTGAGTGGCAACAGATAGTCGGGCAGCGGCGCCACCTGTGTACTGTAGATACCACCTAATTTCAAATGGAAACGTTCTAGAAACCTTTGTGGGAGGCAGTGGATGATATCAGATTGATGATGCAGATAGACCACAGAGCATTTAAATCTCAGGTTAGGCCAAAAGGCAGAAGGGTAGTGTTGTCGTCGCTGTAGCAACCCCAAAGGCTCTTACTTTCTATCAGGAACCATAGGTTACATTATTATATCATCTACAGCCAGTAAGGACTCATCAGGAAAACCATCGGATTTTCTACGATAAACTGGGTTTTAATTAACGAGCTATAATTTCCTTTCTTTTCAGTTAGCCTTACAAGTTTACTGTATATTATTCAATTATTAGCGATATCTCCCGGTCACATCTACTACTATTAAAATGTATGTTGTTATGACTTAAACTGATTTAATTTTATATACAATAATTATGAATTGTTTGTAAATTAAATCATTATGTATTATGATTTTGAAATTTTCTAGGTGTGGTTTTTTACTACGCACTGCAGGCCTTATTAGCTAATTTCTGCTACTTCTAACCTTAGTGCTATGCCACAAGGGAGAGTAAGCAGTTCACGCGGGCAGAGGTCAAAAATGTTATTATGCACGTGTTTTTCATTTAATTCCCGTGTAAATCATAAGCCAAATGCAATACGTCGTCTGCCCACTTGCCAACACGCGCGCCAATATGACCAAGCTCAAACACGTTTCCCATATGTTGATTATAGATTAAACTTTTATCGATATTGAGTGTATTAACTACAAAATTAATATTAATTTATCTGCACTATGAACATTTAACATTCAACGGTCGTATAGCGGTGCAAACTTTCAAGAGATAATCGGTATATCAGCTAATCCTTTGCAGGCTGCGCTAAAATTGTTCCCTACTTATACTTCGCAGGACCCAATTAAATAGTTTTAACGGACTGCACTCTAGTCACCGCAAGTTGAACATAATGCGGATTTATTTAATTGTTATTGTAGAAAGTCTGAAGCGACGGGCGTGAAATCCTACACTCGTCAGACTCGAATAAAAGTTGTAAACTATTCACTGAAAAGTGCTGAAGTTAACATATGAATATCTGCTATGCCCGCATGTAGTTTAAATTGCGTTTCCTTTGAGTAGAGCACAAAGATGGCTGGATACGAGGAACTTGATCCACCGAAAGACTTTGCCAGCGGCCTTTTTCAGAGAACTTAACTTTGAGGCTGGCATCTAGTGCGAACAAATCAGAAGCTGCTCAGTTGGTAACTAAAGACTTTTCCACCACTTAAAGTTGCATAGCACGTACTTATAAACCTTTTCTACATTAAATAATGTATTTTTTTTTCTCTTTAAACTCATTTTGCCTTCATTTTCCTTCGACTGAACCAGGGGCCGAAATAGCGGATACATTTTAAAAGTGCAGGTACTTTTTATGCCGCGTTGTTTTCGCCTTGCAATTAAAAGTTCCAAACTTAATCATCAACTTCGAGCTAAACTGGAGACTGATATTTCCGCCACTTCTTCTCCAAAGTTTGTGATGCTAACATTTTTTAATAGTTACAAATAATAATAATAATTATCGATTTTCAATAAAATAAATTAAAAATTCACTACAACTAAACTAGCATATCCTTATGGCAGTAGTATTCTGCAATGGGGAGGGTCATCCTGAGCCATACCAGTCGAGACACGAACCCAGGGATGGCTCGATGATGGCCGGGGTTGGCTCCGGTGCACCCTTTTCCGCCGCATTCCCGGGGGTTCCCCCCATCAGGCGTCAGAAGAAATCTTAGGTACGTCCGTCATACCCACCCGCAGACACATTTTGCGGCTGTCATGCATAGGAATTTCTCCTGCCTTATCACAGAAAGATTAACCAAGTATTTTGTTGTCTTTTCTAAATCTTACTTTAAATTTAGTTCTAGACAATTTTCCCTAGAATTTGGGTATCTAAATTGATTGGTATCCCCAGCAGGAAATCTGCGCGGGCAAAGTTGCGGGCCGTATATTATAATTTAGCTAGTTTAAATATTTATGAAATTATTTATATACTTATTAGCAACATTAAAACAAAGGCTAGGTTGGTTATCTAAAGACTAAAAATCTTAGAAGAAATTAGTTAATATTTGCTAAAGTAATACTGAAGGCAGACACAATGTCAATATTTGTATAGCTAAATTTAATGTGGACTGGAGTAATATTGTTTAAATTAGTACAATTTTCAAACGAAATAAACTGAGTTCTAATGAATATGTATAACCAAATTCAATATAATTCTTACATACATGAAAATCAAATCATATATTAAAGCAATTCAGAAGTTATATTGAAATTTACATACAGATCCTTAGAGAGCCACAGTATAATTTAGAGTGGTTTCATTATATTTAATCATGTGAGTGACAGTGATTACCCTAATGTGATAGTTATTCAAGCTTCTTTTTAGCATACCAATGGCAAACTAGTTAAATTTGTGTGGTCCAGAACGTGGCCACACTGATTGCCCTGCTTGTGGTATTCCTAAGATCCCGCCATGAACATGTTATTCAAGCTAGTCAGTAGGACTCTGAGATTGCTTAAGAGTGTTGTCTAATCAATAAAACGATAAAGCGGGGACCGACAGCTTAACGTCTCGTCCCTACCATGGAGACGGTCACTTATCACCTATGCATCGATGCCCGTGGTTAGTATAGATGTAGCATCACCACGCCCATCGGTGCTTAGCTTCGCCGGTCGTATATAGACCGATGAGAGCAAATGGCTAAAAGCCAGAGTACTTTAGTGGTATTGAACTTTTTATTTAAATTGGTTTGAACTAATGTCCGAGACGTTCCCAAGAAAGGCCAGGTCAGAAGTACTCTAAAACGGCAAGCATGTATGATTAATATAGTGACAGTAACCAAGGCAAAAGACGTGTTCAAAGATCGTGACAAATGAAGATCCGTTATCTCTGCTTATCCCTCTTGGAAACAGGCGTGAGTATGAGTGTAAAAAAAATTCTGTACCTGCCAGGACGTCATCGCGCACCTTGATAACAGGATACCTCGAAACCGAGTCGGATGCCGATGATTTGATGCAACCGTATATTTCGTGAGTGAGGGGGCTAAAACCCTGACCATTTATTGATTTAACTAATAAACTATCTTACCGTGAAATTAAAACATTAGTGACCCCCATCCTGTTGCTTTTCCTTGCCAATAATTAATTGATCGGTGAGTATAATGACGTTCAATTTGACTAAAATTTTGTTGTAACTACTTATATTTGCTTATGAAGTTGTAGGAGTTCGTTTTACAATTTAGATGCCAGTGTTCGTACAGATTATGGATAATGTTCCCTAGGAGCAAGTTGTGAGAGAAGCATTGCATAGTATTTTATGATTATGAAAATGAAAACCAGCCGCGTCTATTTCCCATACCAAAGTTATTGAGCTTCTTGGAACGCATAAAATGAATTGAACATATAACGACTTCAAATTGGATCACAAAAATTGATTTATTATATGATTATTTTGGGATACAAACAATTATACGATGTATCTCTTGGTTAAATTGCGATAGGGGTGAATGATTCAATCCACAACGCTTCCACGTTTTATTAATTAGTCCCCGCTATTGTTTTAGCTTAAAGAGGTTCAAACAAACAGACTTTTTGAAGTAAAACCTCTTTACTTACGCACGCTTGATTTCGGGAGTAAGCTGATGAATACGTGTCGTATGCGTTAGGAAAAGTGTAATCAGCCGAGGCGAACGGACGTTGAGTGACTCGGAGGACGGAGTTGAGTCCTCCCTTTTTCTCAACGTTACGTTTAAAGTTTTACTTACAAACATATAATAATAGACGAACACAAAGAAGAACAAAGTTGTTAATCCAAATATCAAACAAAAATATACTGAAAGCCAAAGAAAATTGTCAATGTATATTATATACAAAAATGTCGAAAAGTGGCAAATACAACATTGTCCACATATGAACGAAATAGGAAGAGATAGGTACGGAAATAATAGCCGTAAAAAGAAAGATGGAAGCGTTTCGAAACCTATCTTTAAAATATCTCTCCGTCTTAGAAACCTCAAAGGCAAGAACGGAAATTTAAAGAAAGGCAGAGGAATATTTCAAATGGAAAGTTTATAGTGAAGAACGATCGAACTGATAAAGCTTCGCTTCACTGTTTGCTCGTATGATTTTGTTAACTCTAGCGATTCGAACCAAACGGAAAACGTGGCTCGAGTAATCAGAACTTGGCACAGTTTTTTATAACTACGGAACTGTTGATTGAATTTACGTGTGGAAGATTTTTTACTTTTGTGGCTTTTAATTAAAACGTTTGTGGTGTTGAATTACTCAACAGAAAATGAACATAGAAGACATTGCCCAAGAGAATATAATAAACTACGTTTAGACATTGCTACCTACTTATGATAATTTAGATTATTATAATATTCTGATTCTAATAATTCCTTTAGGTACCTAAATAATGGAATCAGGCGTTACTTTGCGGAAATCCATAACAATCAAAATACAAAATCAATAAGTAGTGTTAATTCCGCTAATTGTGTACAATTAGCGGAATTAACACTACACATTGATTTTGTATTTTGACTTTAGGTACCTGTTATACCTAAAGGATATGAATTGAATAGGTATGTGCCAGCCTTAAATGCACTATTTTAAAGTAAAAACTTTGTTCTTCTTTTCTTGTGTGAACAAAAATCATGGACCTCGCGTCATCGCCACCGAACGCTTTCCATGAGCTGTATGTATACTGTGTATATATTATTATGTGTACTTTTTGGGTGAAAAAAAGCGTGAAACTCGCAATATTTTCACCGCACGCTTCCCATGAGCTATATGTATACTGTGTATATATTATTATGCGTACATTTTGGGTGAAAAAAAAGCGTGAATCTCGCGACATTGTCACTGCACGCTTTCCATGATGTACAGACGCCAGCACATCAAGCTACCCCAATCTGTCAAATTTCTCCAATTGAAAGTGAACCTTATATTTTTGTGATAAAGTTGAAAATCTATAAAATAAATCTGACAGATTGGGGTAGCTGGATGTGCTGGCGTCTGTACATAGATATACCTCCGTGCGTTATGCATTGTGAAGTCAACAATTATATTTTAGACTAGCTGTGCCCGCGACTTCGCCCGGGTGTTAATTAGTTTATTTCGTTTTTCTTGTAAAATAAAAGACTTTTTATAAAATCAAATTAGGCTAAGTTACTCTTTATTACATCAGCTACCTGCCAATAAAAGTCCCATCAAAATCGGTCCAGCCATTTCAGAGATTAGCCGGAATAAACAGACAGACAGACAGACAAAAATGGTAAAAAATTTCATTTTGGTGTATGTACCGTATATATATTCATATTAATGTAGTAAAAACCGGTTAATTCAATATTAATAATAATAATAATAAAAATAATTTATTTCTCTCATAAAGTTTACACAAGTAGGTTAGCAACAACAGTGAAGGATATAATTAAGTCAAATCTACTTTATGAGAGCTGGTGCCCGTGGTAGGTTTAATAAATACCTGTATTACAGGTCACCAGAGCCCACTCCATAGGTAACATATTGATATAAAGAAATTACAATTGCTGTTAAAGCTACATTGATTTATGACAGTAATAATATAAGTTAAAAACACAAGCCAAGAAAAATACAAATATATGCAGAGGATGAAAAGGCGAATGAGTGTGTGTGTGTGTGTGTGTGTGTGTGATTGTTTAGGTAACAATTATATGTTAAAGATTAAAGATAGGCCAAATTACATAGTTATCCCAGTTATAGTTTCATAGTAAAGGTTGAGGTAATTACATAGGAATTTGATTAGGCTTGTTATGATTAGTTATTATATTAAGTGATTTAATATTTTATAATTATTTAAAAGGTGCTAAGATAACTATATTATTTGTTTGAGCAGACTTTCGGTTTCGTCGTAATTGAGAGTCTTGAGATAAGTAGATACCTTCTGCTTACAGCGGGATTTATTGAGAGGATGAAAGTCAAGTCTTGTATTTAATTTGTTGTATAAGTAGTCGCCAAGAAAACAAAAGAACCTGTGGGAAAGACTGGTGTTGTATTTTTGAGTTAAACACACGGTGCCCTTGCGCCTTTTACGTTTTAATTTAAAAGCATCAAAGCCCAATTCCGAATGTTTTTTTAGAATGGTATGGAGTACAAACGTTTGTCTAACAGAGAGCACATCCCATTTTTTGTACAAATCCACTGTAGGAAATCGGAAGGGAAGGCCAGCAGCGACCTTGAGGATCGCACGCTGTGCTCTTTCAGCCTGAATTAGATGGGTTTTGGCTGCGCCGCCCCAAGATGTGATGCCATAATCTACCAGCGAATGACACAGAGCGTAGTAGATCATTTTTATGATGCGAGTATCTGCCACGTGTTTGAGGGCTTTGAAAATATGAATAAGCTTCCGCAACCTTGGCACCAACGCATTAATATGGGGCTTGAAACTTAAGTGTTGGTCAATTACTACCCCAAGATATTTGATGTCACTGGTTCTATCAAGTGAAGGACAGGAGCATGGTGCATTTCTTGTTATACAAGAATGTGCAGTAATTGAAAGAGAAGGTGGTGGTAAAAGGTTAGAATTGAATGCAAATGCCATGTATTTAGTTTTATCAACATTCAATGTCAATAAATTATCTTGTAACCAGGCACCGACTCTATCAAACCCCATCTGAGCGGTGGCAAAGACCTCATCCGATGTGTTACCAGAAAAAAAGAGGGCAGTATCGTCAGCAAAAGTGAGGATTCTGCCTCCGCTCAGGCAGAGCTGACAGAGATCGTTTATATAGATTAGAAAGAGGGTGGGCCCAAGGATACTACCTTGGGGCACACCGTACTTCACATGCAGTTTGTCGCTTAACCAGTGATTTATTTTTACCTGTTGATACCTGTTGGATAGGAAGCTTTGGAATAACTTCAAAGGAAAACCGCGAACGCCTATTATTTCCAACTTAGATAAGAGGTGAGGAATAGAGACCGTGTCAAATGCCTTAGCAAGATCGAGGAAAATACTAAGGCATTTCTGTTTTTTATCAAGTGCCATCACGATTGAATTTACTAGCACATTTACTGCCTCGTTTGCAGACTTACCTTGACGGAACCCATATTGTGCAGAGGATAAAAGGTTATGAGATTCTAGGTATTTAATTAGTCGTTGGTTCATCAAGCGCTCTAGAATTTTTGAGAGTGTAGGTAAAATTGAAATGGGTCTAAAGTTGTTAACACAGTCTCGACTTCCCCCCTTGTGTATGGGTTTTACGATAGCTAATTTGAAAGCTGAAGGGAATTCTCCTGTAGAAATGGCGAGGTTACAAATATGTGTGACAGCAGGGGTAAAGAGTTGGGCATATCTTTTTAGTAATCTGCTTGAAATTTGGTCAAATCCAACAGCGCAATTGTCCCTTAAGCCATTAATCAGTCGGAAAATTTCGCATTCATCCGTAGGAAACATGACAAATGAGTTCAGTTGCGAGGAAAGGGAAGGTTCCTGGGCCTTATTCCTATTAGAAGGGGTAATAGAAGTCACAAGTTCCGCAAGTCTCCTTCCAGCATCCACGAAAAAGCTGTTCACCACATTTACACTATTATAAGGGCTTGAATCTGAGATAAGGCATGTTGAGTAGTCTGTTTGTCTATTAGGGCCTCTGATTTGTTTAATAACATTCCACAACTTTCTTTTATTACCCTTTGCATTTTCTATTTCGACTTTTTCGTGATTACGTTTGGCTTTTTTTAAGAGAGACGCACAAAAATTTCTGTAACGTTTATAGGTTATTAGTAAAGTTTCATTATTAGGATTCTTTTTACATTTTTTATGCAGGTTATCCCTATTACTCATACATCGAACGAGGCCTTTAGTAATCCAGGGCTTACTGATACGTTGTCTTTTGGGCATTGTGACTATCTTGGAATTTGCTTGTACAACATGTACCTACCCACCCCACCCCCCTATTCTAAATTCTTTTTTATGTGTTCCCTAACGTTGAACCTAGTCATCCTAATTAACGGCATACAATTTAATATTTAACTAAACCTAACTCTTATGTGTCTAATAAGGAATAGTCCTTGATACTAATATGATCCTAAATTTTCTTAACTTAAATCATGAATTTATATTCTTGCTGGATTTGATTGAAACAAGTTGATTTAAATTGGCCAGTGATTCGTCTAGTATGGTAGGAACCTATGTTGCACATAGTAATCCAAGAACTTTTTGAAAAAGAGAACAAACCAATCAAACCTAAATTAACGTTATCCTAATCATAAATTAACTTTCTAAACTCATGTAATTGTACAAGAGTGACAGAACTAATGAAGCCTAGTTTACCCTAAATTAATTACCATAACATTATCTAAAATCTTATTAGAACTTTATTTTAATATATAAGACCATAAATATGTAGTTTTAATTCTATAATTTCTCTGATAAATATAAAGTTTCCATACTACTTCTTATTGGAGTATAACTTATTTTCATAAGAGGATATTATGTTATTTGATAAATCCTGTTGAATGAATGTTTTGTTGATATTGTCTAATTATATTATATGTATGTTTCCTAAATGAATTGTTTGTTTTAATTCACACATCTTGAAATATAATAGTTTAATTCAGCCATAGTATATATGTTTTCCTTAAAATATTGTTGAGATTGACTTTATATCTTTTCTAGATTATTCTAGCTTGTTTGTAGATTATACTAGAACATCATAATATACAATATTATTTTATTTGCGGCAATAGTACTCGCCCAAATCTCCCCGCGAGTATACAGTAGTCTCCGGCTCCATAGGGTCAAGACTTCCTCCGCCTCTGGACAACAATTGTCCTTAATATGGGTACTCTTTTATTCTAATTACAGAAAGGTCTGTGTAGGTTGTTAGTCATAGTCAATGTCCTTTGAAAACAAGAGACATGAGAGGGCTTATTCTTTTGACTACCCTATCCTTTACTTATTTATTACAAAAATATATATGACTCTAGTTCATAATATATATATATATATATTATATCAAGGAAAACATTTATATATGGATAATATTTATAATTAACCGTATGTAATAACACAGAAGCCTTAATTTGTCATAAGTAACTTCTTGGATTCACCAATGTTGTAATATCTTCAGAAAGCTTATTCAATATAAGCAAGTTAATTTGAAAATGGTTCTAATCGCAACCACTGGTTTGACTGTTAACAAAGTCAACCCATAATAATACTTCATCATTGTATTATTATTATTTGAGTCATCTGCTCAAGGAACTTCGCATTCCTGTCAAGGTTCAACAATTCTTGAACTTCAACATCAATTGTATAAATAATACTATCTTGTATCACTTATGACGATTTAATTCTTTGTATTCATTACCCAAGTAATGACTGCTTGATATGAAAGCATTCAATATCAGTAAGAAAATCTGAATATGGTTCTAATTGGAACCACTTAGGTATATGACTATTAACTGAGTCAATATTAGTATAATCAATACTTTGAAGGTGTGTTATTAAATCATTTGTGATTCTTGTCAAAAATCAATGATCTCTTGATCTTCAACATGGTAGGTAGAGATGTTGCATAATAACATCATTGGAACTTTTGTAAAGGTTCTACTAATCTTCCATAGACCCTTTGAAGACTGCTTTGCCGGCCAGCCTTAAGTACCAAGACATCATTATGAAACTTAATATTTCCGGTTAATCCTAAACACAGCATGTCATGTTTGCTGTTGTAGAATAGACTCTACTATCTTCCATAGAGAACTAAATAAGACTGTCAGTGACCGGTCTTAAACAAACAAGACATCAGTTTTCTCTTCCACTGATAGTACATGTATTCAAAATTAACCCTTTAAATAAAGGCTTTAACATCAGGTAAACAGTTAACTGCTATTAACCCAGTTAATAACTCAGGTACTTTTAATTAGAAGTTATTATATTAATTACTATCTAACATTGATAGCTTTCGTTCAATAATAGATATATTTCTGGTTCTATTGTCTAGCTAGTTTTAACATAGAATTAGTTTTAAAGTATTTGTCTTATAAATACATGAGTAATACAACTTTTGGGAGCATCCCAACATAATCGTGTATGAAAATAGAATCGTTCTAGCATCTAGACTCAACTAAAATTACCGCATTCGTAATAATGTAATAATTTAAATAGAAGTAACAAAGTCTCACCTGTGTTCAAAGCTTACCAACACGAGATGCTTCCTTCATTATCTCTCCTTTAAAACAAATGATACAACCAACATTCAGCAGATCCCCCACTCTAAATACACCAGAAACGACGCTCGCCTCCAATTCTTCTATAGGACTCCTGAAACCACACTTAAAACTTCCGAAAAAACTTTTTCTTTCGTTAGCGTCTGGCGCCAAGCGCCGCCATCCTCTTGACAGTTCTCCATATTGCCAAAATGCGTCGTCAATAATGCCACATCCGGTCAGTCTCATTAATTAAATAAATGTAATCTGCATAATCACATAAAAATAAATAGTTAATCTTCTATCAAAACGACAGTTAGTATTATATTACACATATAAATTTATTAATACATTATCCATTATTGTATATGAATAATAAGTAGCTGTTTTGTGAAACAATAATTTTTCCCGGTAGTTCTATAACTGTTCCCATTGGTCGATTTCAAGATTAGAGAAGTGACTAATCTTTATGGTAACTAGTGATGTCCCTATATGTAAATTATTACGATAATTGAACTAATGTTAAGCTTGTTCCACACATATTTGCATCGATTAGTCTAAATTTGATAATCAGGCATAATACGAATTAAAATACTATAAATCAGTTGTTATATTTTGTTTCATCTAAAAGATATTTTGCAACACGCCAGCTAAATTATAGTACGATTAGCTGGACGAAGGATATGTGAATAATCTCAACGTGACGAGCCAATATGGTTAGTTACAAACACTGGAAACGGAACTAAGGAATAGGTCTGTTGTCATATTAGCATCATTGGAATCTAATACATGCTGCAAGTCCATAGTTAAAATAGCTTGGTCTAAGCCTATATAGTCAATGCGATAACTTGTTAGCTTCGAGTATTCTAGCTCTTTGTTTTGTATTAGACTAATAGCCACCGCTTCATGACTCAAAAAGAAAACAGGTAGCCTCAAGTTTGGTTTTAACCATCAGATGGTCCAAACATGTTTTGCCATGCGTAGGGAAGACATGCCCTGGGAGCAAGCTATGGCTTGCTAGTGCAATTAGGTACTCATGTGAGCGGTTATCTGGGCTATTACAGACGATATCTATATTAATATCTCCACAGAGTATTATGTTTTTGTAGCAGTTTAATTTAGTTAGTAACAAATCTATTGAATTAATAAAATTATATATATTATGTTGGCTGGGGGGACGGTATATGCCTATTATACAGGTGTCACGTGATATTTTTAGCAGAAGACAATTAGCGTCAATGATTTGTGGCTCCTCGAAAGTAACATTAAGGTGTTTTCTAAAGTAAATGACGACTCCTTCGTTTTGTGTTTTATGCAAGGTTGTAGCTGCATAACTATAGTTTTCGAGACTAGGTATGTTTCTAGTCGAAGATAGCCAACACTCAGATAGAACCAGCACATCCCATGATATATCAGACCTTTGTAGAAGAGTTAGAAAGTTTGGTAAGTTACAAGAAATACTACGAATATTTTGGGAAACTATATTAAGAGCGCGATTACTATGGGGTAAATATTTTTTTACATCATCGACGTCGCACATGATAGCTTGAGCCACCGAGAAAGAGTCCAGTTCTAAGTTTATAGATTCAATGTCTTGCATCACACAAGGAATTAATAATATTCTTGCGGAATGCAAGCCACCGCTTTGTGACTTGCAGTAGTTTGATAATTGGTGTGCATACTTAGAACTGGTAATTCAGTGGCCAGAGACATCAATGAGAGACGCATATTTAGTAGAAATATAAAGAAGAATGCACGAATAGATGTAAAGTTATGCCGAATGTATTTAGCTTTTTGGACTAACTTGTTATTACCTATATTACCGATGTGTGTGATGACTAAATGTTGTGAATATTGGTTTTGTGTTGTTCGATGTGTCACTCTGCAGTTATTAAACGAATATGATATAAAGACGAAATGAGATTTCTTAATAAATGCTATGATATACGCTAATTTTAGTGAAAGTGATATCATTGACAAGCTAAGATAATAAAACAAACATAAAAAATATTGTATCGCACTAAAGTATTTAGAGGTTGAAATACCTTTAGATATGTGTAACTCTATGCAAGCGTCGAGAGTAAGTATTAACAATATAAAATGAATATTTAATATGTTACGGTCGAAGATTACGGAAGTGCAACACGAATAATACGATTGAAAGTACAATAAATATTGCTGAACTACGCCTAGTCACTGGGCAAGTTTATTAATCTGGACTTCTTCAGTGATAAGGGTGGGCCGATCGCCATCATCCTTTTTTACGTAGACTTTGCCGAAGGAGGTCCAGGCTGCGGCCAACTTTTTTTCTTTGACAACTTCGCGAGCCACAAAGTATAATCGTTTAGCTTTGCTAGTAAGAGCTTCTGATATATATATCATGTTTTGGGGGCCGGGTAGTTGCAGGTGCTCTGTGTTTAATTGGGGTTGTTTATTTTCACGACGAGTTTTGTTTCCTTTCTTATATGATGATATAATCGACTCTTTTCGGCGATTAGTTGTAAACTCCACAATAACCGCCTCCGACTTTGAGCAAAACACGTCCTTAATCTCCAAATCTTGTATCGGGGAATCTAGGCCCAGCGTTGATCCTATGTTTTTAATAATTGAGATGAGAGAGGTCTTATTCTCTTTTTCTTGTTTAGGTAGGTTACGTATCTCGATAGAGGAGTTTTTTAAATGTTTCTCTAACGAATCAAACTTTAGTTCAAGAGTAGAGATTCGAGATTGGTATTCCATATTTTCTTTCTCTAATTGAGTAGTTCTATTTATTAATTCATCATGCTTTTCGGACATCGTTACAAGGGATTGTTGAATGATCTGGTTTTGCGCGATAATAGTTTGCATTGTAGCGTTTAGCTGTTGAAACTTTAAATCTTGCTGAGACTGAAAATTTATAAATAAAGCTTTAATTGCGGAAACAGTGGTCTCTGGATTGTCCCCTACCGCGCGTCGGGGTCGCTTTGTAACATTGTTAAAAACTTCATCTAGGTTCATTTCACTCGCCACATTAATAGCCGAATCGGAACTGTAGTGAGTTAGGGTCTTTAGGCCCGTAGGTAGCATCGAAGTACTCGGTGGTGGTGAACGTCGTACCGACATTGTATCAGCGGGTATGCCTATACGAGCCCGCAGTGCGTAAGACGGGAAGTAGTGCGGCTGTAAAATACTGTCGCTCCGGTCACAGCGATGCGTTAGTTCACCGCTCACTATCGCTTCGTTGCGGTGTGTAACAGCTACCAGGGACTCAGCTAACCTAAGAGCGCTTACGTATCTGCGGATGCGCAGCCAATGGCGCGGCGGGTCGATGACCCCGCCTCCGAAAGCGGGCGGTGCGCACGGCGGCGGTGGGGGTTGACAGCGTCGTAGGTAGTGGTTCGAATTCTTGGTTGGCACTGCGTTCCTGGTATCTCACTCGATTTTAAATTATTTAAATAAATTTTATTCAACTTTAAAATATTAAAACTGGCATTAATTTGTTGTGAAACACGTCTGAACAGCTCAGGGGTCCGGAGGGAAGGGATTATAATATTACAAACAGACACTCCAATTTTATTTATTTGTATAGATGTATAGATTAGAAGAATAAACATAGTTTTCACTTCTATCGGTAGTTCCCAAAGCCATGTATTCTTTGTGAGAATAATAACGGTGGTGCTTTAATGATTCGTTTTAACATAATATTGTCTAGCAAATATTATAAAACAAAAATAATATTATGTTCAGATGGAACACTACGTATATTTATCGTTTAAACTTGAATCGCGATTGTCTGTCTAGCCAGAATATTAATTGCTCTAACTGCTCTTTTTGAAATATGAAAATAGTACCTACTCGTATTACACTACTAAGCCACAAAGTGACTTGCCGTAGGACATAATATTAAGGAAGTTAGCAAAATATCCAAGTCTACCAGTTGGTTCACCTGATAATTCTATAATGCATAGGTAGCCAACCTTATTTTAGCAGACGTTTTTTTGAAATATGACGACACCATTGCAGTCCAGCTTTCCTTCTAGAAATACGGTTGAAGAAATTAACCTACACTGGGTTGTGGGTTCAATATGTATTTAATTGTATAGTGGGGATTTGATTATTTAAGTTTTTCCCGCATTTAATAAACAGTTATTTACTGAGAATCAATGCCGTATGAGACCTTTTAGAAAAATTGATCACATGATTTATGAAATTAGCGTTAGGTTTATATGTCTTTCTTTCACATGTTATGATTTCCAAATAATTGGTAACAATTTTGGTGATTTTTTACTTAAAAAGGTAATTTTGCTTTGTATTTAATTTAATATTTATTAAAAGGATATAATCTGTCTAAAAAAGGTGAATGAGCGGAATGGCCGATGCATTCAGTTCATTGGCATCAGGCTGCAAAGTTCGGCAGTTCGCACCGAGCGCAGGAACAGAAACGTTGTTAACATCGTGTGTTGTGTGTATCTTCATTTATTATAATGCTGAAGTGAAGTAGTTTAGTTTAAGTTGGATAAGTGTTGTAATGGTGCAATCCTGGAGAGTTGAATATACGTCTATTGTTGCTGAATAACGTGTTTTCTTATCATCTCAGAAGTGGGATATTACCCAAGAAAACGGTATGTAGACCAAAAATGTTACCAATTATTTGGAAATCATAACACACACAATTCATAGAAAAATTTGGTACTCATAATGCCGTAGGGTATCTAGACGCCAGCTACCCCAATCTGTCAAATTTCGCCAATTGAAAGTGAATCTTATGATTTCGTGATAAAGTTGAAAATATAAAAGAAAATTGACAGATTGGGATAGCTGGATGTGCTGGCGTCTGCACCTAATTTTATTTTGTTGCCAACCTAGATGTTTTTATTCGTATAAAAAAATCTATATTAAATTCATTAGACTAACGAGTCACCAGGTTGTTACTAAACTTTTGTTAGTTTGGTTTTATATGAAGGTCAAAACTGATTATTTATTTGACTATATTTATTTAAAAAATGTTTTGACTAATAGGCATTTAAGATTAGAGTAAACTTCAGTAACTAAATTCTTCTTAGATACTTCAAACTTCTTAATTATGGTATTAATACAGGTAGCAGTTGTCAATGCCAATTTCTTTTCGGCTTAGAAAAATATTTAAGGTTGATGACTGAGAATATCAAACAGAAAAATATATGGGTTCTGTTAATTGTATCGGTAATTGTTATACTTGATATCTCAAATTCTATCGTAATCGTAATTGTATAGAATTCACACCCCTTAAACAGATTGCCCTTAAACAGATTGCACTTAAAAGTCGCTCTTTTTAATTTCAAGCGTTTTAGTGAATCGATTTGATGTAATTTGTGTCCGTCTATTAGGTTTATGTTTGTAAAGTACCCCGCGACACAGGGATTAGATTCCCTAGTGCGGGCGTTGTCTTGAAAAAAAAGAAAAGAAAGATTAGCTTATATCAATATATGTATGCGTATACTATGCCTGCATATCTCTATATCCTTTATGTGTGAATCTGCGACTGTACCGAAACATTGTCTAGAAAGATCAAGTATTTTCTTTCTATGTGTTTACCTAGAGCCTACAACTCTGCAGTGGAGTGGGCATAAATATTCACTAGGAAAGGTAAACCGACACCTCTTACCCTTATTTTTCCTATGTTTGATGTCCTCCCTCAAACGCTTTGGGAATCGAGGTGATTCTCTACTCCTAATGCAGTGATATTTAGTAGATATTTTCAGTTATAATATGAAATACTCTAAAATTACTCAGCAGATTTTAATGCTTTAACCTACAGATAGGTTCGTAATCAGTGAGTAACATGAGGTGTATGTCATAAAGTAATTAAGTATTATTTGGTTAATTATAATAATGCAAACAAAAATATGGAAACATTTCCTACAAGTCATTATTTGCCGTGCGCCGACTAAACTATTGGTGATACATAAAATATATAGTATAGTATAGTACAGACGCCAGCACATCCAGTTACCCCAATCTGTCATATTTCCTTTATAGATTTTCAACTTTATTACATAAGCAGAAGGTTCACTTTCAATTGGGTAATTGGATAGATTGGGGTAGCTTGATGTGCTGGCGTTTGTTCATAATGTTTAGTAGTAGTTACATATCACCCAGTAAAGGATCTGCAAGACTACGATAGTTAAGTTGAATTGAGTTTGAAAGGCTCGTAGATAGTTGCTCTCACCCGTGATCAGAGAGTGATCGGAGAGGTAAAGCATCTGGGCACGCGGTCAGTCTAAAGATGGGTGATCACCAAGTGGTTTCATTTCTGAGCATCTCCGTGTTTCACATAGCATGTGAAACAGTCGGTTCCGGTGGCAGTCGTTAGACAACAGTAGTTAAACCCCAGCAGACGCCTACTCTAACACCAGAGTAACCACTGCCCATACAATGAAGTGAGAATATTTAAGTCATTATAGCTATTTATTGTTCAAATTAGTCAATTTATCTTTCTGTTTATGAGCCAGTAGACGGCCGAGGGCGTGCATCGTGACATATGGATACTAATATCACTGGTGTCTTTCTGTACCACACTGTGTACTTATTTACGAGTATGAGGCAAAAAAATATAATTAAGAATAATAATAATAAATATCTTTGGACAACTAACACACTTCTCATGCCCATCTGACCCCAAAATAGGCAGAGCCTCTACTATGGTAATAATAAAGCTGTTAACATGTTAGTTATATATTTCCAAATACATGTTAGAGATAAATTACACCCAGACACAGAGCAGATAATCGTGTTCATCGCACAAAGAGTAGTCCCGGTTGGGAATCGAACCCACGCCCTCAGGCTTAGCACTAAACACTAGACCAACAAGCCAATCGAAGGTAGTACTAGAATTAAGGTGCAGGTGTGTTATTATAACTTTTACTCATTGTTCAAGCAAGTTTCAATGAATATTTCTCTATCAATTGTATCAGGTAGCGTAAGGTTCAACTAGTTGGTTTGATAAGCTATTATTCTCAGTCAGCACAATTCAATTGGGAAGGGTTGAAGTTTAAATAATACACAGATTGCATTAATTTTTATCTATTTCAGTGTAACAAACATTATTTATTATTTTATAGAATCATCTACCTATTAAATTAGCGTTTTTATTTAATCTATTGGAGACAAAATTTGATTTATCAGTAAAATTGTATTTTGATCCCGATAATTCTAACTTTGTCAGACTATTTACATCTAAACTAATTTTATTAGTTAGTTACATAAGTGATAATTTGATTCTTACACAAACTTTGCTAATAATAACGTCCAACTATACAGAAAATAAACTGTACCCCTACCACGACTCCATATAGTTTACTTACTCGATTAAACTTACCATTTTTAGTATAGACATTTTAAGTTTATTAAAGTTTCCGGGCTGCGGGCGGTGCTAGTTCATCATCATCATCATCATGATGTCACCCAAAAGGTCTGGTGGAAAAAAGCTTCCCCAAACAATGGACGGCCATAATGGCAACGCTTGGCAGAGGGGTTGGCGATCGCAGTTTAATGGTCTTAGTTCACAGAAAAAGCTGCCACCTTTTCTCTATTAGGTATTCTCTGGAACGATTTCTACGCCCCCCACGCGATGAGATGGGGTGATGATATTCTATGCCGTGACCACACGTGCTAGTTAATGTACTTGATACAACTGCAATTATCATCGAGGAAGTAAACGACGTGAAGTTGTGGTAGACATGCTGATCAAGCTGTCACCACACAATTTTGGTATTTAAGAAGACACTCTGTATATAATTTATAATTTGAACATAATCATAAATATAACTAAACCTGGAACGGAGAGCTACAAAAATATTAAACTGTTTATAACAAGAATGCAATATATTCTATCGCTTCTAATAGATTCGGAACACCCATCAGAAAAACGTACTAAGGCGCCCATCATTATTGACGCAGGGTCGAAACGAATCAAATCACCCAAGGTTAAGATCAGTGCTATTGCGCGCATCTAAACGCAAAGAACGAATTCGTATGTATTTTTAATACGTATTTGACGAAAGCTAAGCCATAGCAGAATTTTAACAGTAATTATTCTTCACTTCTGTTTCTGCCACGTATTGGCGATGAATAATACCAAATTACAATACAGAGAAATTATTGCACTAATGTTGTCATCGTTTGATCTCTGCAAGATATTTAATATGAATGCGGATTGTTTGAAGGCTAAGATCAAAGTTTAAAGTTTATTGCGGGGTGACGACGTATTCGCTTGGGTCTAGCTGCTACCCAACACGTCTCCATCTTTATATCTACTTAAAACTTGAACTTGATTAAACTGATTTAAAGTTCAGTCCAGTATAGTCTTAGTCGTCCTTTTAAGTTGTTCTTTGTTCATAATTATGTTGAAGAATCTAATTAATAAGACCTGTTAATAGTTAAGTCTTTTGCTGAATGGTATTACGCTATTTAGGTATTCTTTTTCTATTCGTATTTTTTTGTAGCGAACGTAGTCACGAGCTTAGCTGGCTCGACAATATGTGTGACGGATGTCCATTTCAAGGCATTATCACCACGGTATATTCAAAGGCAACGTCGGGCGAATATAACAAAAGTAAAATATCCTAATTGCGTTAGTATTCATGTACAGACGCCAGCACATCAAGCTAACCCATTCTGTCAAAATACCCCAATTGAAAGTGAACCTTATACTTTTGTGATAAAGTTGATAAACTATAAAGAAATTTGACAGATTGGGGTAGCTGGATGTGCTGGCGTCTGTACAATTGTTGCTGTAATGTTGTTACTTTACAGGACAAAAGGTTAATATGTATTTTAATATTCCTAACATAGATCATTCACGGAAATAGTTCTGCAACGTAGTAAAAAATGAATATTTTGCACCAAATATCCTATGCAACGTGTGGACCAAAACAAAGTAAAAAAATATTTAGTGTTTATACTGTATCGTGAAACTATTTTATTTTATCAGTAAATATTTTAAAGGATAGTTGTTAATAGTTTTAGTGTGTTCTGTGATTTTTTTGGGTAATTCAATTCTTGCGTGCTACAAAATTCATGACTGACTTTTTTATATTATTTTATGCTGACATAAATCTATGTTTATTGCGAACTTTAACTTGACGAATTGTTTTTGATTATTTTTCATACATAAATTGTATTTTAAACGTAACTAGAATTTGGAAAATTAATTACAAACCAAAATGAGTATATTTAAGCTAAACGTATTAATAAAACAAGTAGAATTGACAATAAAAGCACATTACCATTTCCTACCTATAAGCAATGATCACCAAACAATACTTAAAAATAAAAACATTTTCCCATAAATAGATTTATAATTGACAATAAGACAGTTACATAAAAACAGCCATCATACAAACATTAATGCTACCTTACATATAAACATAAATGTAAATAAAGAGCGTAAAAGAAACAGAGCACAATTTATTGAAGCGATAATATTTTCCTACTTATCCAAAAAGTCTTTGGAGGTGTTTATTCTATCTATTCTATAAGATTCGTTAAGCTTCTTATTCAATATGTACAATTTACATTCGTTCATAGTTCACCGCACTAAGTCTTTGCGTTACCGACTTTCTATACAGTGTTCAACAAAATTGATAAAAATAATAAACGCCATTTTAAACACTAAACGGCCTGAATATTATCAGACTTCTGTTTTATATATGTCCTCGTTTTCACGTCACACATTTATCGTCTCTGGTGGATTTATGTTAGAATATAAATCAATGAAACTGAGAGTAGACAACTTAGAGCATACAAATTTTTCATGACAACAGATTTCAATTTTCACACAAATATTCTGGCTTGCGTTTAATAGTTAGACCATACTACCTAATATTAATTAACAGGAAACCATAAAATGAAGAAAAAATATAATACTTTGCTGACACCACATATAACATAAGCTTATCCTACAGTCGTACTGTAAGTTTTCGAGTTTTGCTAAAGTACACCTCAATATGTTTTTACAATGTATTCATTGTTTCTTTAAATATTTTCTCTAGAATAAATGATGTCTTTTTAAATAATTGGGACTAAGTTACCTAGTACCGTACCGTAAGTACCTCAAATTATAACTTTATTTCTGGAAAAAACAATTGTAAATAGAATAGCGAGGCAAACAAGTAATGGGTCGCCTGATGGTAAGTGATCACCACAGCTCATGGACACTCGCAACACCAGAGAGGCCGCAAGTACGTGGCTAGCTGTTAATAAAGGAATAGGCTCGCTTCTTGAAGGTTGCAATTTTACACCGTATCGGAAATACCTCCGCAGTAAATGATTTCACTGAATACTTTGACACACTGAGTTACTTGTGAATTGCATGGTAGTAGATGATGGATTATCCAGGTGATATAGATGGAGTCTCTCGACAGGGTAAGGCCCTTGTTACCAACGATGATTCGAGCTCCGGAATGTTCAATGCGATCAAAAGGAAGATGTTGATACTGTGGTGCTCTGGCCCAGAAGTAATGGGGCTGTATTTGCGCCTTATATAATTAGAGGTGAAGAACCCACGTCTAGTACCACCTCGATCTGCTAAAAACCCAGGTTTTTGGAGGCTAACTTAGGCTTTGTTTTGTCAGTAAGTCTTAAGCGATGGAGCAGCAATTCCACCTTAGGGACTTCTAATTATTTATTCTGTAAAACTTAGAAAAAGTCAACAATAATCTTGACCGGACCGTTAAGCTTGCAAAGCATTTAGCATAGTGTTTAACAAACAAGTCATTTAAAAAACGTTGGAATAAAAAAAAAGCTATGAACATTAAGGATGTTAAAAATAGGCATTACTTGTTCAATGCATTTAACACAAATGGTAGGTTCCAGAAACTTGCAGTATGGCTCTAGTTACAGTGACCATAAATTATAACCAGAATGATTGGATTACTGTTTTAAAATAAATACGATAAAACTCTTCACCATTTGATCATTTTTGAAAAAGGTCCAATTAAGTGACTGATTTCTTCTGTATCATCTTGTCCATTACCTTGCTAACATAGCGACACGAACCGAAAACCAAGCACTTTGTATTTTAACTTGAGTTACAACACAGTTCACAGTTTAAATATACATTTACCACCTATAACAGACATTCAATTTCTTGATACCGAACACACAGCTTGTTAGAACTTGGTTCTAAATCACAAATGTCACAGTGTAGCGGATATCCACAGTATGCAGTACAGGAAGTGCATCGTGGTCAGCGTAGCTGCCGCAGCGGACGCGGCAGGCGCGGGTGTGGGAGGCCCAAGTCGAGTGTTTGCCCGCACCACCTGCGACCGCCATCTGATTGTGTAGAAGGGCTGCTGCCGGGATAATGCTACTAACCTATGGACATGGAAATTATTGCAACACTTTTAATGTAGGGTTCAAGTGAATATTTAGACAGGGTTTTAGAAAAGTAAATATTTAATATACGGGATATATCAAACAGCGCCATTTAGCCCAAATTCAGCACATTTTGTACTATGGATACTAGATAACTAATAGAAACACGATTTTGATATTTTTACAGAAAAAAATGCCTTGTGTGAGTATCGAATCCGCAACCTTTGCATCAAAAGGCGCTCATTAATTAGTGTTAACCATCCAAATTAGTAGTATAAAATCGGTATCTGATCAAAATCTCATTCAAATATTATAGAATTCGAGGAAGCTATCAACTAGAATAGTTTCTGCTAACTGTAAAAGAAAAGTTCTTAAAAAGTTTATAAAAACTTGTCACAAAATCGCACAAAATCTGTGTGTAAACTCAAAGTTATGTTTACGAGCAGATGGGAGCAGACATATGTATGCTCCCATCTGCTCGGAAACATAATGAGTTACCGGTTTTAGTAAAGTAAAATAGTGGCTTATTATGTAATAAGCTCTATTTTACTTCACTAAAACCGGTAAAGTCTTATTTCATATGTTGGTTGAACCAGTGAAGTCCCTTTGCTTATTTTTGTTTAACTGTTTTCGAACAGTTGCGTTCACTATTATGGAAAGCCGAAAATAGACCAACTATTTCTGAAAAAAATAAATGCGGATAAAACCAAACCATCAAACATTTGGAAGCGAAAAGCTGCACCGGAACTGCCTAAAATTTTATTTTCCCACCTGTGTCCACCTAAAAGGATGTTTGCAACGACCTCTCGTTACCTCGACACAGGTATTTTTTTAACCACATCGTTATATTGGTTTTAGGAATAAATGTTATTTTGGAAACACACCACGTACCTTCTTAAAGGTTTCTCTAATATGCACAAAGAAAAAGATCTCTGTACCGAGAAAATAGCTAAATAAAAGCGTGCGCAGTGCGCTCTTACTTATTTGGCGCGTTGGCCGGTGTATTAAAGCCGAGGGTCATTCATAAATAATTTATCGTAACGTTTTTTTTGGAAATTGTTTAGACCACGGTAAAAGCTTAGCGGAACATTTCTTTTGACTTCTAAGGGAACGGAACGAACGTGGCTGGACATTTCAATCACAAATGACAATCGATTCACATTTGTAGGTTAATCGATTTTCATTCAGTTCGAATTTAATGACATTTAAGTTTTGTACCTTTAATAGGTCTTCTTGTATGCAATAATTATTTTATATAAAACATATAAATAATACTGTTTATAATCATGAGGTGTTTTATATCCAATTGCCGTTATGTTTAGCATCATATAAATATCAGTTGCCTCACAGCCCACGCGTTCAGGGTTCGATCCCGCACATGACAACTATATACATATGTGACCATTAAACGATTGTTCTCATGAGAATGAATTGAATTTGCTTAGTCTACTGCCATACAGAGATTTATTTTCTCAGTGCTGATGGTGTGACATTTTTAACAAACAAATCAAACTTTTGAGTTTGTCTATAATACCACCGACCACATTCACGTGCGCACCACCGCGTAACACGCCCACAGCCTTCGTTCCAACATTCAGATAGGTCGCGAACGGGTGTCGCCAGGAGCGGGCGGCGAGGCGGCGGCTCACGTTGCGCGGTTGGCGTTAGTATGCTATGTAGAACCGCGCGGGAACGCGTTAGCGGGCAGCGGCGGCTCGTGCAACATGGTGTGGGGCGGTCCGACACAAACGCCGCGCGAATGCACGTGCGCACCACCACGTGGTCCAGCTCTGCGTCAAGTTGAGGTGGTACGTACCACACGCGATATCTTTGTTATTTTTTACACCCTAAGTACCGTTTTCCCAATTAGTAAAGTACCAGAATATGACTATTTATCATGATTATTTCCTATTTGACTTACAACAATGACAACATTGTGATTCCTCAAATATTTAGAAAACCAGTATTTATCGCGTATTTAAAGGAAATATATGTAGGAAATTTAAATTTTCTGACTAATGTATGAAGGATTTCATAGTAACATATGGGACTGTACTAGAGCGTGCGCCACAGTTAGGTTGTTTTTAAATAATACAGAGTGTCTTATCGTCAAACATAGACCACGCCTTTTTACTATACAAATACACAGCCAACATTTTTTCGATAAAATTTGTTCCTCGATCAAGGAAAGCGGCACATTGTTGTGGGCAACAAAACGCAAATTCCGAACAAATCCGACATCTGCCTGGAGGCTATGACTTTCCCTAAACACTGTTGATTCTCTGTGATCTTGCATGGCTTTATTCCCGCAATCCCGTAGCCCGAATATTTTGCTGTTATCATTAAGGAATGTAAAAAAGAAAAAATATTTTCGCAATAAATAAATTCCATGAACATAAAGAAAACAGAAGAGACACTTTATAATAGTTGTGTTGAAATATCATATTGCCTTTTTATTATTTTTTTTATAACCACATCATTGCCGATATGCAAGGCGTTTTGTGTTTTTTCACCCCTAAAGTTTGGTCTTTATAAAAATGTACTCCGCGGCCTCCGGTCAAATTCCGACAAGGAAAGCCAGGTTTAACCGAGGGTAGTTATGTGCGCGGAACAAATGATTATGGTTACTTTCAAGATTCGATGGGACGTCAGTTATACCCCCCCCCCCCCCTGCCTATTTCCTGATTAAAGCTCCTGCCTTGCCGCCAAAAACTCAATTACCTACGTTTTGTAAAAAAAAATATATAAACAAAATCTAAACGTTTGCATAACAATCAATAATGACATACATAATTTGACATATTTACACAAGTTTTCATTCATTTAGTTTAGATTAATTCAAAAGATATATTCCAATTTTGCTTCATCAGTTTTGTACTGCGTCATAATGGCAAATTGGAGTTTTAAATCAAACGATTGCTTAAATTTACCTATATTGATGCTATTTAAATCACATTCTAATACCGCGTTATTTCAAAATTATCGGTGATTAACTTGTTTCGGTCAGATTATCTTGTTTTCTGTATCCAATTTATATTTTCTGTAAATATTTTTTTTAAGGAACCCCAAAATGTACCCTATGTGCACAAGTTTCGTTCGGGCTAAATTAATACTGTATTATGATTTTAACCGAAGCAGATTTATATATAAACAAATAAAGAAATGTTAATTGAATATTTGAAATTAAGATATAACAGTTTTTTACTGAATACATAATTATGAAAGTTTATATTAACGGTAATTATAACCCAAAAAATACAATTTTCAAGTCTGTCTGTTTTTCGTCTGAAAAGCTGGATCGAATTTGACGAGACTGTTTTCTAGTAGAAAATTATCTCTTCACAAATAATAGCAATAATCTAATGACAATAGGTAAACGCTTGAAATATTCACAGAATTTTACTTTATATATTCACTTTAAAAATAAATAATAAAATTAAAATAAAACAAATATTTTAGGGGGCTTCCATAGAAAACCGTGATTATTTGTATTTATGTTTCTTGTGTTTTTAGGGTTCCGTAGCCAAATGCCTAAAAACGGAACCCTTATTGATTCGTCATGTCTGTCTGTTTGTCCGTCCGTATGTCGCAGCCACTCATCTATAGATAATGGTACGGTAGACAACGGTACCTTTGTGCGCGAATCTAACTCAAACTTGGCTGGGTTTTGGTCACTTTGTATAGCAACGTGGTGTGTTTCTCTAATTTAGTGGAGAGCGGGACTTTAGAGCGCAACGATTGTTCACGCTATTCATACTTACACGCTGTTCATTCATACTTTATGACTGCCTCTTTGGTCTAGCGGTAACGTTTTCAATCGCAGATAATGAGGTCCTGGGTTCAAATCGTGGGTGGGGCCAAAAAGGGATTTTGGGATTCTTAGAAGATTTTTTTTGGGATTTTTTCGCAAGTCTGGGAGTTACACTCACTAGTTACACTCTGGGTATTACAGACCCGTGCCTCGGAGAGGACGTAAATCCGTCGGTCTTATATCTGACCTCTTTCTGGTCTGTCGCTAGTCTTCCCATCATGAGTGATGGTATAGAAAGTGGCCCTGTGTTCGCGCATACTTTGTGCGTGGTTAGCTAATCTCCATTGAGATTGGCCATCGTGGCCGAAATTCAGCCGGGAAGAATTATTATTACTATTATACTTTACCTAATAACTACACTGTTGAGCTGCCACGGCAGCGTATAAGTATGGTTCTTGTGCCTCGCACAGAAGGTGTACAACAGGTCACCGGCTGCAGGACCCTCACCCGTCACCGCACCCGCTCGCTCATGCAGCGTAATGTTCCACGAACCACATGACTTATCCTAAGAAAAAGATAATGTTATAATAAACTCAAATGTACCAAAAAGTTAATAATACAATGTAGAAATGCCAGCGCATCCAGCTACCCCAATCTGTCAAATTTATTTTAAAGATTTTCAACTTTATTACTTAAGCATAAGGTTCACTTTCAATTGAGGAAATTTTCCAGATTGGGGTGGCTTGATGTGCTGGCGTCCGTACCTTCCATTTTATCTTTAGTTCAAGCATTTTCTAAGTGTTTCAAAATAATGAATTTTAAGGCCCGGAACTTCGTGCTTAGTTACCTCGCTTGTGCATTTATGTGTTTTATGGGCTATACAATTATTGTAAAATTCACATTTAACAAATGCGATCTTCTTGTGACTAAAACATATACAGATATAATATAAGAAACTAATTATTTTTTTTTTATTTTTATCTCAGTTACCATCTAAGCTAAAATTAAAAAGAGAATAGATATGATTTTTTGTATGCTTGTTTGTTTGTAATTGCGACTAAATGAACATCTTAATTGATAAAAAAGGCTTTCATTTAATTCGCCTATTTTTAAAACTATACCATCGTCATAGTTTGTATAATGGACTTTATTTTATATCTGGTATATTATAAGCTACTGATGAGATAAAATAATTCAGTATATGTTTATAGTATTCATCCTTACCCACTAAAAAATCCACGAGGTTATATTAGTAAATCTAACTTGCTTAACTTACAATAATAACAAACAATACCATGGTAGTTCATCAATTTTACTTAATATTATAATTCAACTTTCGTCATATGTTTCCGTTATTAGTAACGGTAAATAATTAGGTTAGGTATGATATATATATAACCTAGGTATTTAAAGTAAGAGGGGCGTCCAAATATGAAAGAACCTCACATTAATTCGTTTAATCATCATAGCTAGATGCTCTCACCAATCGGTAAGAGATTGGCGAGGTTAAGCAACTATGCTTGCGGTCAGTCCATAGATGGGTGACCACCACAGAGGTTTAATTTCTGAGCGTCTGAGTGCTTCGGAAGGCACGTTAAGCTGTCGGTCCCGGTTGCAGTCGTTAAGCCATGTCAGAGACCAACTGGGCGCCTTGAACAACTAGGGTAACCACTGCCCATACGACTAGTACTCGGAAGTATCATCAAGTTTCCATTGGAAAATAGTACCTCAATTATTTAGTATGCCATGGTTTGGCTACTGGTTCGTTACCTATATAAACTTTTATCCCCGCGAATAATGTTAATCTCATAAATAGCCTTGCAAAGTATGTTGATCGGAATTTAATACGGGTAAATCGAGATCCTTATGATCCCAATAACATGTTCGATGAAATGTTTTTACTTTCCCCATACTGTACATATTATTATGTTTACCCTTATAGGTACAACTAAGTTAACGAGTTTCTATCATATAATTTAAATAAAATCAAAGATGAGATACATGAAATTCTATGTACACTACAGCTTATTAATATCCTTACCTGTTCAGACGTTATGTCAATGAACAATTGCCGCTCCACGTTCGAGTCTAATACCCAAGTGCATTGTTGATAGAAAAACTCATTGAGACTCCCCGTAACCGACACGTTCCGCGACGATATTTCACCTACACAAAAAAAACAAAATGAAGTCGTCGAGAAGGAAATAATAAATTTAAACCGGGACAAGGAAGCGTGTACCTCCGAGGGACACGGGCTGGAACCATAATGCGGCATTAAGGCTCGACGACTCGCCGCAATAGCGACATTGTAATTGGAACTTTACGATCTTGTTCAAGGTTTTTTCGATTCAGTGTTAGCTCTCAGCGATGCGGCGTGAAACTGGGTCGTGGCGTGTAATATTCTCGGACGACCCGCCGTGCCGACGGGAACTATATCCGACGCGTTATCCAAACGCCTGAGACGCTAGTCGAATGTCAAATGGAACTGTTTGTTTTTCGCTTTCTCCTATTGGAGGTGCATAAAATCTATTGGGTATTAATTTTCGACAAGTTTATCTTTGAAATAAATTTATAAAAATTGTTATCCTTTATATTTTTATCGTGAAACTTTTTTTTATATCGCCTCAAATTTTTTCGTCCACCGGTCGCATGTCGCAACATGGCGGCCAATATGGTGGCTCGCGTCAGCTGACCATGAAGTATTTACATACTAACTTGTACTAGTGCTCCACGATAATTATTTTGATCAGTGTAATGATATAAATTTTCTTGTTCTCTTGATCGTGACGGATACCGATCAGCTAGTGAGCTAAAAAGCGGTCTCTGACAGTGAATTAATTTTACACCATAAGGGACAAAGTTCACTTGCATCGTGGTTTCATAAAACCACATACCTATAACACATTTTTTTTTGCATAACAAGCTTACAGCACCTAATTTTACCGTATCATGACAATCCCATCCTTATAATCTATAAATAATATGTACGGGACTAAATAAAGTAAACTGAAAACTAAGAGAGATTTCCATTTTATTATATAGCACGGCAAGTAAGCAAGCGGGTCACCTGATGTTAAGTGATCACCGCCGCCCATACACACGCAAACCCAGAGGGGCCGTAAGTGCGTTGCCGGCCTTTAAGAAAGGAAACTAATTGCGAATATAAGAAAACAAGTTTTCCTAGTTGTATAAAACGTTACATATAAAATTATAATTTAAATTGAGTCGTAGTTTTATAGTTATTTTCTTGTATTAAATACATTTTAGAGAACGTTATGTAATTTTATTTATCAAAGATAAGCACGGATCTATTTTCGGATTTTTTTGTAATTTCTTTTTTGTGACCTCCCCGCACTACGAATCTAATCCCTGTATCGCGGGGTACTTTATAAACATATAATAGTCGGACACAAATTACATCCAGACTCAGAATAACATAGTTGTCCAGCGCGGGACTCGAACCCTCGGCACGAAGCGGCGAGGCGACTGTCTTAGCCGCTGCATCACACGTGCATTTTATCTTTTTGATAGATTTTGGAAGGTATATTTTTCAAAAAGGCAAACTATGTAATATTGCCTCAAAACTTGCTGAAAAAAAAAAAACAAATTTGGCTGTTTATGTGAACACACGGTTAATATAAACCTTTTTTGAGATATTATGTTGAAAAATGAGTAGAATTTTGATGAGGTGCTTACCAGAATGAGTGGTGTATGTGCGTTGACCGCACATGGCGTCATCATTGAAACTGTATGCGGCGGCGTAATCAAAACCGCGGCTTGCATAAGTGTAATGAGCCACCGAGTACTCCAGCCTGACACTCGTCCAACTTCGCACCACCACTGGCAACCAATCGGCCTAGTGACAATATGAAACTATGAAAACCACACTCTGTACAGCCTGTTTACTTTAACAATAATTAGAGTTTACCGACATACATTTTTATTCACAACAACAGATTTGTACAACATTAATATAAGTAATACTAAAAATACCGTGGGACATCATTCACACACGGCCATTTGATCCCAAACTAAGCTGACTTTGTACAATGAAAACCAGAAAACTTTATTAAATGATAAATTAAGAGCTAAAATGATTTGTATTGATGATTTGATCTTTACGCGTCAATCGGAGCGGTTTCCAATTGCTTTGATAATGTATCGATCGTGAGTTACTTGCCGACTGACTTTATTGCTAACAGTAGTGAATTTATATAGTAATAACATAAAAGTGCTGAGCTGTTCGGTCAATGTCGGAACATATTTACTACTTTTCTTTTTTAAATTCATATTTATTCTGACATAATCAGGACAGACAGACATGTTCATCTACACAAATATCTGTCCCGAGTGGGAATCGAACCTGCGGCGTAAAAGGCAAGTATCTACCCACCATTCCAACGGCCTCGTATATATAAAGATAACATTCAGAAACCATTTGCCATCGAAATAAAAATAATATTTAAAATCAGTTCATAACCAATGAAGAAATCACGTAACATACATAATCGTACCTTCCTTTTTTGAAAATGGTTAGTAAAATAATAAACAAAACAATAATCTAGTTTCATAAGGATACTGTACGTATTCACTCGAAGTACTAAAAGAGCAAATATTTTCCTTTGATTCGGCGTCAGAGCGTAAAAATACAGCAACGATACGCACCGTCATCATAAACGTGCGTACGTGCACAGCGTATCGACAAATTCAGCGTGCAGCGGTACGCAATACGCATACGTAGTCCGCTACTAAGTAATTGAATTTTCAGGGGTGAGTCACGGTAGCTGTCGCTCCGAGCGCGTCCTCAGCTGGCCACTAATAAAAGGGGCGGACGGTTGACATGCCCCTGTTAGAACATGTGTTATGAGTACCGGGACATGAACCGCTATGCCACTTCCCGTTTTAGATATTGCCCAAAGTCCATTTTGCTACAATGCCACCTTGTATCAATTTGACACGGACCACGGCAATTTATGATGGAGGGAAAGCTCTGTTAATAATTAAATTAAGCGCGCATTTCGTGATGTAAGATAACAGAGCCGTGTATCATACCCCTCTTTGTTTCCGCTACCCACTTTACGACAGTGTAAACACATCGATATAAATTAAACATAAATACACCGGTAACCACCTTACAGTATAATAATATTGCGCGATGTCATCTGAATTATTTATTTTTGAATCATTCCCTCCAATGCATATTATTAAAACCAAATTGATTTTGGATTGAGGTAGCCCACAACAAGAACCTGTTATTATTTAATTTACGCTCTCATAAGTATTAGATGTTTATTTATTCCTTAATTAGATAACTTGTGGAGGCTACTGTTTATATACTAGCTAGATTCATCATTACTATGCTATTAGTAATTATAAATCTCTCTAGAATATTTAGCATGTGTCAGATTCATGATGTGTTGAAAGTATACTAACATCGCTCAGTTTTGAATGTAAGTATTATTTTTTTGCTTAAAGAAGCATTATAGTAACAATGAATACATCCACCAATCCAGACAAGCCGATACGATAATAGTAAGTCTGGGGCTCTACCGGCTAAGTCACCGAACATCGACTTCTTCAATGGCGTTCAATAAATAAAGGTTAAAAATGACTTAATCAATTGTTAAATCGGCCTCCATGAGCACATGTGACGTCATAAATGGTCCGGAATTGATTGTCTACGTTGAAGCCGATTTAAGGATTGTTTAAGTCATTTTTAACCTTTATTTATTTGAACGCCATTCACGAAAATGATGTTCGGCGACTTAGCCAGTAAAGCCCCTGGTTTAAGATCTACGGGTCTATACACTTTTCGAGATGCACGGTGTGGCCTTGCCATAGGTTTCTTGGCAAAAGAATTCTAATAGCGCTCTATAGGCCTGGGAATTGTTGCCGGGGCTTTCTTACCTTGAACACTACCACTACGCAATAGACCAAAGAGGCAGTCAAAGCGCTGTAACTAAATTATTAAACGGCATATTTGCTTTTACGTAGGAGCCCCTATATGGGCGGTTGGTCGTTCCGCGCTTTATAGCTGTTACATACTTAATAGTAACCCTCTTACTTAATTATGCGGATCGCACCGCAGCCGGGCGCGTCGTCTCACCGAAGGGTTGCCCGACCTAGGCCCGTGTTAGCATAAGGCCTTACTAACACGATTAATTTATTTGTTATCGTATATTCAGCGCTCGTTGTAATTAGATCACACATTTCCGTTCATATTTACTAGGCTCCCGAGAGATCCTAATTACATAATTTATACTGAAACATATTTATTGTGATTAAATGGTATAACCACCCCGAAAGTACCTTAAAAGATCATTGCGTTGATTAGCTTGACAGGGAAAGTATAATGATATTACAGAAAACCCTTGCCAAATCAAAGGCTTTGGAGGGAAGTAGAACAATTTCTTCCAACTCCAACTTCTTTATTTTATTCGACCAATCCAGCGTGGGCACTCTGTGTTAAGCTATAAAATATACGTTTCGAGGTGTAAAACAGTAGAAGTGATTTGCTGGAACGTGCCTGAGTTCCGTCGCTTATAGCTTTTTCGTCGTCTGCCATCGTTGATCCTGACTTACAGGAGTTGCAGTAGTATGTACGATGATGAGACTAGTACGTCGAAATAAAATCTTGAAGAGTACTCAGCAATGGTACGTTACGTAACGATGGTAAAGTTACCAAAGATCAGGTCGAGAACAAGTGACTCACGCCTCTTCTATTGAAAGCGTTAAAGCTACGATACGCACATACAATTACGTGGGCTTGGCGGTATAAATAATAACAACGCAAAATAAACACGGCAATTTGCCAAGCAAAGTTTATTATGCAGCGTTGTTACTGTGTCAACCCTGTGATTTTTCCATCGATTGCCCTCAATGTTTCCCTTAATAATTCAAACAATTAACGTCAATTTTCTTGTCGATGGGCTTCGAATATTTCACTCGCTCAGATAGCTGTAATGAACGTCAATTTCGATGGACGTCACGTCGAGCACTGTTATTTTTTGAATTGCAAATAAGGCTCGGCTACTCTATAAAGTTAGGTTCTGTTTTTAAATCACTGGTGGTAAAGAATTTTATTGTTATAATAATTAAAGAAGTTCTCATAGGTAGTGGCGGCCTTCGTTCGGCCGTAAGTGATGATGAGGTCAAGCATCTTAGCACGAGGCAGTCTATACAAAAGTCACTGGTGCAACTTACAATGGTTTAATTTCTGAGAGCCTCCGTGCTTCAAAGGGCACGTTAAGATATCCGTCTAGGTTATAGTTATATAAACAGTCATTACTGGCCGTTTAGAACGACGAATTAGTTACAATGGATGGTCTTATCCATACTGATTTTTTTACAGACAACCAGGTATAGAGTGGACAGACGAAAGAAGTTAGAGACTGGGTAAATAAGTCTAACAACAGGTAAACTAATTGTTAACTTATACATATTATAAATTAAGCGTGAGCGTTCAGAACAAATATCCCAGTTTTATCCCAGAAAAAAGAGTCCAGGATTTTATCGACTGAAGGACGGAATTTCTTAAGAGTGATGGTGATGGTATTTTCCAAGATATAAACTGCAATTTGACTGCGGGGACGCAGTGCTGAAGTCCCATTTCGGTCAATATTATAAATTGACCTAAGAAATGAAAAGGTTCTGATTCTGAGAGTTTCGAAGAACGTTGGAAAATATCCACCCAATCTGATTTGTTTTGCACATCAGTATACTTTCCAGGTGGATATGGTTACGTAAAATATTATTAGTACTACCTACCTTATTTTTTTACTAAATCAATATTTTTAATTATTTCTTTGGTCAGTGCTATCAGAACTTCCCGAGTGATGATCATTTTTAATGGATTTTCTTCCTCTTGGCCAACAAACGTACAGTACACGCGATCCATAAAGTAAATACACCACCATATCCCACAGACCAGAGAATTTGCTTGATAGACTGGTTATTTAGTATTTTTTTCAATTAAGTGATAACCGCAGTCCACACGCTTCAACAAACCGCAAACAAATGACTTCTATTGTTTTAAAACAAAAGATGATTTATTTTGTTTTTTGTTGGTTTCTAACGAATAATCCAGCTTTGCCTGCCAGGGTTGACTTTTCAACAGAGTATATATCGCATTTTCAAATTCTATGTATTTTAAAGTTCAGAACATGATTAAATAAAGTTCATATATACTATGCAGTTATCTGGCATCGTAAGGGCATGTCAACGAATCACATGAAAGACAAACGTACCAGATATGTCAAATTAATCTGGGATAGACGGCAATTTAATTAAAACTTGAGAATAAACGCAGCTGTCTGTATTACGAATACAAAGAAAAAAGCTGTTCAAACACCTGTATAAACATCGTAACAACATACTTGAAATTGTTTGTTGGAAAAACTTACCTGGAAGTCTCCACAAAGGCATGAGAGATGCGTCCCGTCACCAGCTACCAGGGCAATATGGTCGTGGTAGTATAGCGGCGTATTGGAACGGCATTCGCAGCCTGCGTCACCACACGCTGTTCGGCATCCACCGACGCCTGCCGCACCCGTCTGCTCCGCACTCCACATTCTCTCCAGTCGTTGGATCTACAGTTAAACTTACAATTAAAATAGAACAACTTCCTTCCCTGTGATGCTTCCCGCCCAGAACCAATAACTTGGATGGCCAAGAATGTTATGTATTCTTAAAACGTATTGGATACGTGTAAATTGGCCGGGAGGCAGACCAAGTTGCAGTCGACTGCGTAAAATGGCGCAGTACTTCGGCTATTAATTTCACAGTTTACTATTAAACAAATTAACATACACTACGCGTCATAGATATGTAAAATATTCTTTTTGAATATTGCTTTAGAATCATGGCCACCTTACACGCCCCGAATTCTTTTTAAAATGCAATGTGTTTTATTTAAACGCCGCCTATTTATGTATTAAGAAAGGGCTGCATAATTTAATATAATATAATTGAATAGTTAAAGTACACCAACATAATATAATATCATTAATAAATTCAGTTCAGAAACAACCGAAAAATTACATAAGATATATGCACAAAAACATACATTTGAATTTATCAATAACTTCCATATTTTGATGACAGTTAAAGCATCATAAAAATACATCATTCATACATATACATATATACTTCATCTTCCAAACGACTGTAAATTTTTAACTAAATATAACTGCGATATTAGTAACAATTTACTAGTTATATTAAACTACAGTCACCGACTCAGTATCCCCTATTAAAATCCTGTAATATAGGAATTACCAACAAGGAGATAATGTAGAAGACTGAGGGCGATAATGAAGAGAACTCTCAAAGGAATCCACGAGGGGATGAATACATTTGATGGGTTCATGAATGATCGGGGAGGGAATTTGTTACGTTGATAAAGAAAATATAAATCACAGACAATTTTAATAACGTTGAAATATAATGTGTAACCATTCGTAGCCACCATTTTTCTATACAAATGTTTTCCTCATTTACCTACCTACGAGGGAGGAGGAAACGGATGTTTTTAATACAAAGTATTTAATTTTTTTTTATTAATTATTGTTACATAATTTTACAAAATATATTTTCGATTCGATTTTCGATTCGAAATGCGATTTCTGGAATTTGTACGTAGTAACTTATATGTCCGTTGCCATGTAGGTAGTTAACAATAATATAATTGACAATGGACTGCCAATAAACTATTAATAGGTTTGGCGCAGGATTTTAGTGTAAAAAAGAGGACTCACCCATGAAGGGTTGCGTAGCAGCAAGTAACAATATAAAAGTTCTTGTAGGAATTGATTGAAGGAAAATTGCGGTTTATGATTTATGACTTAGGTATTAAAAAAAACTACTTACTAGATCTCGTTCAAATCAATTTTTAGTGGAAGTTTGCAAAGTAATGTACATCATATATTTTTACTTTTATCACTCTCTTATTTTAGAAGAAACAGGGGGGGGGGGGGGCGGGTTGATGACATATCCATTGACCTAACATATTGAGTTTCAGTTCTATGTATGGGGAACCCCCAAAATTAATTGCTTTTTTCTATTTTTGAGTGAAAATCTTAATGCGATTCACAGAATACATCTACTTACCAAGTTTCAACAGTATAGTCCTTATAGTTTCGGGAAAAAGTGGCTGTGACATACGGATGGACATACAGACATGACGAATCTATAAGGGTTCCGTTTTTTACGGAACCCTAAAATGTACTGGTTTTGATTTATATAGAATAGATGCGCTTGATCGACAAGTAACCGTGGGTAAAATGCAATTACCGAAATATAATATCTGGTAAGCAAATTTGACCACATGAAACCATAAATGACATAACGGTGAACAGTTCTTGTCGCACAAGTACTGACAAATTAACTCAAATATCAAGATGGTGGGTGCATTACATGTTGCCAAAGTAAAAATACATACTATTTTCTGGGAAAAAAAAACAGTAATTATATAATAAATGTCGATAAGTTTTTTTTTAAACGGTCGATTTACTTTGATAGCTTTGTCCCATATCTAGCATTTGTTTAACATAACGTAACCTTGTACGGACGTTTTAAATAATTATGTTTATTTTAGTGACTAATTTATTTGAATGATTCCTGTGTATTTGTTTTAAAGCTGAATAAACATAAAATATATTTAATTATTTGTGAAACTTTGTACTGAAATAATATTCACAGCCAGACTTACATGATTTTCCGTTCTTATGTATGTCACCAATAGTGATGACATAACTATGTAGTGACATATCACTACATAGTTATGTCATCACTATTGGTGACATATAATACTATAGTAGGGATTCCTCGCAAGAAAATTACTAGCACATTGTGTAACATATATTTGCTTAATATGCAAAGGAAACGCAAAAACATGTTGGTTCCTCAATTTATACAAGGTCTTCTGTAGGGTGAGAATGTTTTTTTCGCGTCAATTATAAACTGATGTGTCGTACGTATCTCCTTAATTCTATAGATGGTAGGGACCATACCTACATACGTATGGTAATGTGTGTATGGGAGTGTTTTATTCTAATCTGATTATTATTAACTTTTCAAAACGAAATAGGTTTTATCAACATAAAACCTTTTCAGGCAAGTTTAGTAATGCGGTCCGGGTTGTTGTGGTACATGAACTATTTAATAACTTTCTCTTGAAGACACGGAACTAGCAGTTCACGAGTTTCAATTCGCACTTAATCGGTTTTTTATTAATCTAGTCGTGCTATATATTTTATGGCTCATATTGATAAAAATGTATCTAAACAAAGACTACAGTATTTTTTGAAGTGAAATCTTCTTTAGGCGCGTTGAACACGTTTTGGTTGAACAAAAATAGTAATCGAAAAACTCGCGTCAACTTCACGTCATGCTCCCCATGAGCTAAATGTATATTCTACATTTTTTGGTGAATAAAAAGCGTAAAACTCACGACATCGTAACGTCCCGCTTCCGGAGTGCTATATGTAACTATTATATTTAGATTAGAACTGTAAGAAATAGTTTTCACTTATATTTGCAGTCCCCAAAGAATGCCCCGCATGTTCTTTTTTAATGTATAGGTAGTTACTAATAATTACATTAGACTATAAGTTTTGATTTGCATAATTCTATATTTCACAACCTTCAGATATAAAAAAATGTAGGTACTATAAATTTATCTGTGGCCGCACGTACTACAACAAATGCGATCGAGACGGTTTTCTTCGCTAAATTTGCTTTTATTGATTGAACATTTCAAGATTGGGGTTTTAAGCAGACCTCTTCAAAAATTTGAAAAGAAATAATACAAAGAATTTAGATTAGGGATTATCTACTGAAAGGATGAAATCCGTTTAATTGACCTCTAACAGAGATTGGTTGATTTCGCGTATAATAATTATGTATGTTGGGCCAGAACTTATGGAATGATTGTATGGAGATTAAGGATGAAGGCTGATAAATTACACACATATATTATTGTCATGGCAATTTTATTATTTAACGGATTCCGAAATAAAGTCTTTTACTATTATATCACCACATCATACTATATGATCTTATTAAAAGTAAAAAATATTTCAATAAGTTAGTTAATTTTATATCACTATTTATAAATAATAATAAATATATTGGGGCAACAAATACACAGCCATCTGATCCCAAACTAGGCAGAGTCTATATTATGGCAACCAGATAACTAATGAACAACTAAAGAGAACAACTAAAGAAAAATAACTTAATACAAGCTAGCTAAATGTAATTGCTATTATAAAATTAATTTTATAAATGTTTTCATACAATCCGTGTACCTAAATATCTATGTAACTAGAAATAATAATGTATACAACTATATTACTACAAACATGTTCAGACTATTTACAAGCGCTTTTTGAAAGTCTACGTGAATAAAAACCTTTTTTATTTTATTTTATTTAAACAAAGGTATTACAGTTATATGTCATCCACACACTGAACAAATAATCGTACTCATTACACACATATTTGTCCTGGGTGGAATTGAATACACGATCTCTGGCTTAGTAGTCAAGGTCAATAGCCATAAGACCAAAAAACCAGTCAATATAATTAGTAAAAAAATGAAAAGCGAAAATCAAACGACGTTAACACCGCATAAAAATATTAATACAAAATTTTCTGTTTCCTGGTTTCCTTCGCAACCAAATTGGCATCCATGGCTCTCATGCATGACATCGAGCGAATTATTAATTTAATAAGTTCCATACGAACGCGTACATTAATGAAATGTGAATCCGTCCCTGCCTGCTATTTTAAGAATGTAATTTGTTTCATACATTTACTCCACTGATTTTTAAATACTTAAATAAATACATTAAAATGGGTAAGATATTTTCTCACAATAAGAATTTTAACATACCTACAATTAAAGTCGCTGTAGAATATTAAAGTTAAATAAACTATTATACGTCTACAAAAATCTTGAGTGCCCATCTGTTTTGGTGTAACGCATACGTGCTTTTTGCGTAGTCAAACACGTTACGTCTACGACGTAGTTCGCATTCGTCATAATTTTACGTGAATCCCGTAGTACTCTACAGAGTATGAAGATTCTCACATTAGACGTAGCACAGTAGTCGTTATAATAAAGCCCGTAGCGTGAAGGTATTATAATTTTATATGCCGCTAGAGATCATACATTGTATGTAGTAATATATAATAATTAGTCAATAGCATTTCAATGAAGTGTATGTGCTGAACAACGTTAGAAATAAATAATTTATATCGTGGTATCAAACATAATATAGTAAACATATAGCAAAAATTTAAAATTTCGATAGTTCAACCTACACATGATCCTTGACAATAACTTAATATAAGCTAGCTATATATCATTACTATTATAAAATAAATCTTATTGTATTTTTTTCATACATTCCGTGTACCTATATATCTATATGTACTAAAGAAATAATTATAAATTAATTATATATTACTACGGACAAGTTCTGACTATTTACAAGCGCTTTTTTAAAGTCTACGTGAATAAAAACATTTTTTATTTTATTTTAATTGAAAACTATAAAAATACTTACTTCTATAGTGACGCTCTGATTAGCAGCCGGTATGAACCGATGCGTACACAGCAGTCGCTCCTCGATGTTCCAAAATATGTGGTGATGTGATGGCGCTGATACACCGCCGTGCGATGGAGACCGTGGTCCGTAGTGCGTTGATGCACAAGTTGCGTCAGGAGAAGCTGTTCCTTCGTGATGTTCTTCACAAAAACATATCGTAATATAAATGTGGTGTAACAAGATCTAACAAATGATTACTAATAATAATATCCTGGGACATTAGTTACACACAAACATCTGATCCCGAAATAAGCAGAGCTAATACTATGGAAATGGGATGATATACTACATATACTACTTTTTTGTAAATACATACTTACATAATTATATAGATAATTACACCCTCCAGATTATTTAACTTGGGTTTAAAATTTAATTAGTTTTGCACTTTAACAATGTTTGATTAAGTAGTTTTCTAATTAATGATGATGTACAATATATTAATTTGCTTAACTACGCGTTTACACAATTGAAGCAAATGTCATTCGTACACCAAGCATTCCATGTATCCCTTGATTCCAAAACAGCAGAACAAAATATGACAATAAAATGAGTGATTTGAAATTCAAAGCTTGGTTATGGATTTGAAATATAATGATTAAACTGATTAATAAGAAAATTTTTGGCCACGCCCTTAAACTTATTCAGGATTGTTATTTGATCTCAGTAAAGAAAAATTCAGAGAATCATAAAATATATATTTTTATATTAATCTATCGCTGTTATTTATCTATCTACCATTAACATATTCGATATTACTATTATTGTTCGATATTACATGATGTGTAAAAATATTTTCAATTAATTTGCAATAACAAGTATATTCAAAGAGGAAGAATGATATGAAATGATAAACTGTACTTGTGATAATATTGAACAAGAAGATATCAAAAATATCTTAAAATAACTTTTTGCACAGCTCTTATATTATTCTATTTCCACTATAGTATGTAGATAGGTGGATAAGCTCTTGACATAAACATTAATATTATCCGTAGTAAGCACAAGCAGAATTTAGTCTGTGAATATTATGACATCTGGTTCTTTTCTTTTTGCTTTCCATAAGTCATCAAATATCATTGTTTATGTTCTGTTGTGGGAGGGGAAATATATTTTGCTCGCATGTTTTCCTTCCGGCGTTATCTAGTTATGTAACAGAAAAAAATATTTTGCTAGCTCACCATCGTGGAAGGCAAATGCTCCGTCAACGAATTCCTCTTCATCTGTGGTTTGCGAAGACGCTCTCCGCACCAGAATTGTCAAGTTAGCACCTTTAGACGTCACTGCCTGACGTATTAGGAACCGTCCTGAGGGATCTCTCGCTTCCCTCACATTTGGCCCGCATACCCTAAGAAGAGCACGATCCCCGCGCTCCAACCTATCCCTCTCTCCTCTCCCGCCAAACTCGTGGAGACCTTCTAAGATCTCAATATGAGATCGACAACTCGGTAACCTGGTCAAAGTCAATAAAGATGAGTAAGTAAGAAATATTTAAAAAATATATAAATAACTGCCAAGACTGAGGTAGTCATAGTTCTCTTAAATGTATTGATATTATCTTAGATGTAATTAGATTAAAAAACAAATCCAACAATAATTTATTAATAACTGTACTGGTTTGAATAAAACCATAGGCCTATTTTTTTATTGTTCAGACGCCAGCACATCCAGCTACCCCAATCTGTTAAATTTCTTTTTTAGATGTTTAATTTTATCACAAAAGGAATAGGTTCATTTTCAATTGGGGTAATTTGACACATGTTGATGTGCTGGCGTCTGTACATTATTTTGACATTTTTATCTTAATAGAAAATAAAATGGACAATGAAACTTAAATTACCGAAATTTTAAAATAACTTTTGTATGTAATCGAATTTTCAAAAGGTTTAGTTATAAGATTTTGAGCCATAAGCTTTGAGAGTCATGTTTTTGGCGCATAACCTTAAATGGGATACTGTAAACAATAAATAAATACAATAAAGTATTTGTCTAATTAACATTTTAAAGAGATCATCCGAAGTACATACTATAACGTAGTAGCAAAAGACGAGTATAATTTCACAGCTAATAAATTTACTGATCCGAAATAAAATTGTCGAATCAGAAATTTATATCTTCTAAGGGTCGCGATATCAATCATTCACACTCAGAGGAGTGGCTAGCTATAAACACGCTTTTACGAGAAGTTGGGAACTTAACAAAGTGTATAGACAATGCGGCTTTTAGTTTGCTTTATTGGATCCCGCACATTCTGTATAAAGTGTGTAGGTGCTGTGTACACAGTTGATCTATTCAATGTAAATTAATTGTAGTATCTACAGTCAATGCCACGTTATTTAATATCTGTTTAATGAGCTTTATTTCTCGAATACAACTACAGTTCACTTAAAAATAATCAAAAAGAGGTAAGAGTTAGCTCGAATCTTAAGATAGGATCGTTATAGTTAATTAGTGAACTTAGTTGAATAACAATAACTGAATACTAAATTTTTTATTTTTATTTATTTATATTGGTGACTCAACTTTGTAGTTCAGATTTAAATAACTGCATACATTTGCATTGTTCAGTTTTTTTTGGTAAGATATTGAATATTTTAGCTCTGTCATACGAAATATGATTCTTTCCGTATTCTGTTGTCGGTTTATAATGCTTAGTTATTTGGTTGTGAAATCGTGAATTTTCTTTTTTTTGTTAAGTTTATATTAGTGTTGAATGTGCTAGTGTGAAAGATAACATAAAGATAAAGATTCATTTATTTGTATGAAACATGTGTTACATTTTTACATGTGGTGTTACAATGATAGTCGTGGTATCAACATGTCCTGCCGAATCAGGCGTACAAATGACTTAAAATTTATGTATGTAAAATAGTTTGCCGCAATTTAAAACACAATAATTTCACATATTTGGCACAATAGACTTATCTAGTAAAAAATCATTCACACTATAGTACCCTTTTTTTACTAAGTAATTCTTGAAATTTCTTTTTGAATAAGTTTATTGTTAGGGTTTTATATGAAAAAGGTATTTTATTGTAGATTTGTGGCGCCATACAGAAAATACTTCTCCACATAAGTGTAGTTCGGGAATTATCCAAGCAGAGTCTATTACCATTACGTCTATTGCGTTTAATAACATCAGATTGATGAGGAAACAATTCTAAATTTGTTCTTACAAATAAAGCTACTTCAAGAATATATAGACATGGGAGGGTTAAGATTTTATATTTAATAAACATCGGTTTGCAACTGTCTGTGAATTTTAGTCCAAACATGGCTCGGATACAGCGTTTTTGGTTTTTAAAAGCAATCTCCTTGTCAACTGAATTTCCCCAAAAAATAATTCCATATCTTAGGATGGATGCAGCCAGGCCGTGATAGGCTGTGAGAAGAGTGTCTGTATTCACTATTGGCGGTAGTTTATATAGGGCATACGATGATTTACTTATTCTTTTACTGATATATTCAATATGAGCTTTCCAATTCACTTTCTTATCAATAATAAGACCGAGGAATTTAGTGGTGTCTACTGCTTGTATAGTAGTGCTGTTGTGATGTATGTTCATTAGTTGTGGTTTTTCCTTACGTTGACTAAAATGCATAATGTTTGTTTTAGATAAATTAATTTTTAAATTATTATTATTAAGCCAGGATATTACTGATATAATTGATGTATTGATGTCGTTTTCATAGGTCATTGGGTCTTTACGAGCAATCACAATTGTGCTGTCGTCCGCAAAAAGGGTTATCGGGTGTGTAACTGCTTTTGGTAGGTCATTTATATAAAGAATAAATAGAAGCGGTCCCAGAACACTGCCTTGTGGCACTCCGAACAATACACAGCGCTCACCAGAGGTATAGATGATCTCCCTTTTTGCTTTAATATCCAATTTTGTAATAGCCGTTATTTGTTTTCTATTAGATAAAAAGGATTCAATAAGTTTTAAAGTGTTACCTCTTATGCCGTAGTAGTCTAATTTATCTATTAAGGTTTTGTGATGCACGGAGTCAAAGGTTTCGGTCATATCACAGAAAATCGAACATACAGGTGCAGTTTTATCAACATTTAACATAACAGTATGAAGGAAATCGTATATGGCCCTATTTATTGTTATGTTTTGTCTGAAACCTTTTTGTTCACGACACAGTAAATTATTTTTTTCTAGATATTGATTTATTTGATTATATATATATTTTTCAAATATTTTGGAAATAACAGATATTAATGCAATAGGCCTATAATTCATCATTAACTCTTTGGAATCTTTTATATGAATGGGTTTTATTATTGAAGTCTTTAAATTTTCTGGGAAAACACCGTTACTTATACACATGTTGAGGATATAGGATATATACATTTCCGATATAAACTGAACTCTCATTGTATTGAAATCCTATATCACGTGATATCATCTTATACGGGCAATGTATAGCTTGATATGTAGCCACGTGTACGAGTAAACGTAATCGTAATAAGGATGGAACCATGACGGCGAGGCGTAGAAAATAAAATTATATTACAGTACTTATACATTTATAGAAAAACAATAATATGAGTACAGTTTTACTAGGTATTTTTTGTAATGTATTTTTTATGTCACGTTTTTTATATTCTTCTACATGTATCTTAATATCGACTACCTTGTTAGCTAGTCTAGTGCTAGCGTGTTGATCGGCAGGTAATGCAATCCTGGTGTCTAGATAAATATCGTTAATGCGATTTTATAGTAGAAAGAATTTACCGCAGCAGCCTGATGTCATAAATATTCCGACTTAACAAATGTGACACTCCTGTCTCCCCGGTCGTAGCCGGCATAAGATTGTCTCTTGTAGCTTATGTAAGTAAGATGGCAGTGAGTGCACCTATATTCGTGCATGTAATTGTGTAGTATTTTATATCCTGCCAAGTTAATGGTCCGCTATAGCCAAAATACGGCCACGATCATTATACTTAGTGTAATTTCATTGAAATTCCTTCTCGTATATTGAACTGATGAAGGGTCACCATGCACATTAAACCGCTATAACTATTACAGGGGAAGCAAGAGGCTTTAACTGCTTCTAGTCATGTAATTGCGAAGTAAATTACTAATAGCCCATATAGTGGAACGACTTAAGTAGAGTCGCACTAAGCCAGTAGACACTAGAAAGATAATGGTGCAGTCATGCAATCGTATCATTGTAGCTGAATTTGATCATATATATCGTTGTTACAAGCCTTAAGAATCTGACAACATGTAATTTTATCCTTTCAGGCCACTTTCACATGTATACCCGAAGAAGTACGGGTCAAAATAGAGTTAATTGAAAACTATTAAAGCGAGTTAAAAGAAAAAGAAAAACATAAATACTTCAGAAAATCATCATTTACGTGAAATATGTAAATTTAATATAAAATCTAAGACAATAAAGTTTTACGGACGAATATTTTGAAATTGAATGCTTCCGACAGGTTTAGTTATTTATGTGTATATTTTATGATTATATTTTATCGTTTAATGTAAGAAATATTGTAAATGTTTGATAAGAGTACATAATGATAATAAAAACAGGTCCATCCTTAGAAAGTTTTTCTTATGATAAATAAAAAAAAATAACTGTGTTGGTTATTTTTGTGGATTATTTTATTTCACGATATTTAAAGTTATTTTTGTCAACTTGTAAGGGCATCATCAACATTATACTAACCATAGCTATAAACAATTGACCTGGCTTTGGCTGCTTCACCAAAAGTAGTTCGGCTGCACAGCCAACACATTACACTTAAAGTTGAAGTAAATCATCCTAACAAAACTTTTCCAAGGTAAATCCACAGTGCACACATGCAAAATATAAAAAAGTGACAAATAGATGAAGAAAACATCATTTTTAAATGGTTAATTAATTTAAAATAAGTATAGTTAGTTAAAGTGGCCAGTTCCGGAAAAAGATGTGCGTTCTTTGTATTATTAATTTCAATAAATGAATCCCATAAGCCATAGTCTCAATACGTTATTTATTTATATTTTTTGTACGTTTTAATTGTAAATGTCCTTAAGAACTTATTTTAAGTTATCATTTTCATATCTGAATTATTTTCTTTGTTATATTATAAGACTGTATCAGAAAATCAGCGCTGCTGTAATGTATAGCATAATTGTTTATCAAAAGTAAAGAGAAAAATCTTTTCTTTCCTAGTATATATTAATATTTCTACACTTAGTGACGGAAAAAGCATATAAACAATATAAATCAATTGTTTTCTAAGTCACCATAGGCCATACCTACAGCATGGCTTTTGGCTGTTGGAGTTATAGTGGCCACCCAATAAGCAAATCCTCACAGACACAGTAATTGAACTGTATCAAGAGGTAAAGCACTACTGCGTTACCGTTGCTACCTCCTTAGCTACACATGACTAATATCTTACGATTAGTATTAGGCAAAACTGTACTCTAAATCTTATTTTCAATATACTATTGCACCATATACATTTAGCAAAGCACCGATGTTACAAAATCTACGGGTAATTCTATCTCAACAAAAATAGAATTGTCTAAAAGGGGCCAAGATTGCTCCAAACTACAGTCAGGGTAGTCAGCCGATAAAATTGTAGAAGAATAACTGGTGCCAAGTTCCATAGCAATTTCCTTAAACATAGATTTACTCGTAGCAATGTATAACGTTTTGTTTGTCTTCAAATTACAGAGAAAATTTGTTACATTATTTGGTATCGAATCATAGCAATTCATAGTGTAGGCTTATTCGTGAAATTAGAGAGATTATACAACTAAAAGTGCTTTATTATATATGAAAAATGTCAGCTGTTAATAAGTTATGGCGTTATAACTCTAAATGGTTCGTGCAGTATTGTCTGAACTTAGCTGACAGACTGCCGTGTGTGTATGAATACCATATTATTGTATAGGTACGTGTACAAGTAATCAGAGGTCATTACCTAACAGTACCAGATTTCAGAAGCCTTAGACACCCGTCAAATAGAGTGACTATAGTCATAATACAATATATGTTCCTAAATACAATGCTGCAAACAACTGGTTTATTTTGGATTCAGCGAAAACCTTTCGTGAAGTCAATCTCTTTTTTGTTTTCTGTTTATTAATTATGAATAGGTACATATTTTTGTTTCATATTGTCAACCTACAATTAATGCCACATCAGTGGATACACTAGAATAGCGAGAGAAGCGTTTACTGCATATGTAATGAAATCACTGTTCAGTTCTAAATATATCCACCGATATGCCGTTGTCTGTATGAAATATATGGCTTACCTTAAATTATAATTAAATAGCGAAACTTGGACTACATCGGTGGGGGCGCCCAGCAGGTGTATGACACATTGCGATCGCCAGTTAGTCGCTCGCGAGTCAAAATGGCCCGAGCGGGCGCCCCCCGCACCGAACCCGCGAACAGTGGCGCCGCACCCCACACGGGCGCCATTACCGGACACCTCATTTGTCATCCCGTTACTATCTACTGCTATCCTATCCGCTGTACAAAAAATACATTATTTTTAGGATATGTTTACTGTACGGAGAACCGGACATGGACATGAGAGATGGCGAAAACAGTTTGCCTCATGGTTTATTCTTTGAAAAATCGTATAAACATTGTATATTATGTTCAATAGTATTAAAGCCAGTATTGTTGTAAAACTAATTGTTTAATATAATGTTTATAATACTTATATTAAACGGCTTAAGCATACCTTTCCCACCTGTATTAAAAATTACTGGTAATGTTAAAATTAGAGACACCTTCGTTGTGTTGATTGTGAAAATTCATCAAACACCTTACAAAAATCTTGTGTAATTATTTTTATGAGTGGGAATCGAACCAGGGAGACGAAGTAGCAAAACGACTCTCTTAACCGATGCGCCACACGTGCAGTTTCTTGCAGTTAGAACGTTATTCACTATATACATACACATTTTCCATATTGAACTGAAAACAAGCATACATCCGATCTGATGGGAAATGACAATCTATGACGTTTGCAACACAGATGGTGACACTCACACGTTGCTTATGGTAACATGCTAACAAGAATAAAAATACTTTGTTCGACCTCTTCTGTTAGTTATTAACAGAAATTACATAGGAACCTATACTGTACAATTACTTTCTACTCAGAAGACTATCACTAGTGTACAGTCATTTTGCAACGGTATGATAATTTAAGATGCGACGTTATAGAAAAGGTTACTATTTCGGCCGAAAATGGAGAAGAAAATCCAATCAATATAACGTAATATTTGATACATCTTTGTAACTATGAGCGGTTCTTGAGTGTACTTGAAGCTGACCCGAGTATAACCCGCGCATATAAAATATTCACGTGAAAATCGTGCGGCCTTGAGATTCACATGCATTCTTTATTTGGGCGGCTTCGCTCGGGTCAGTATCAAGGGCATTCAAGGAGAAATATAGTAAGAGTTATTTTTTGAACTAGCTTACGGCGTGGTAATCAATGCTAAAGAGAGATTTATACAATGGCGTATACATGATATTTATAGCTCTATTTAAGACAAAGGAAAAAGTTCGCTGACCTTTATTACTTTTACAATACAAATAGGCAACTTTAGGGCTACGAGGATTATAAAGTTTCAGTAACTGAATGTTCTCAAATGCTCCATAGTGCCCATTATATTAAAACTGTTCATAGATTAATGCCTCAAGACTAAAGCGAGCTAGGCTACTTATATATACTCTACACACATCTTGACAAAATTTTGTGTGTTTTTTATCTGAAAACGGGAAAAGCACTGGTATTTGCATGCATATTTCATGTAGGTCATTTTCAAATTTGTTTCGTCTGGCATAATTACAATCTGTAATTTTGGAAGATTCAACAGATATTTTAGGATTTGAATCTGAATAACTAGAAGAACAACGTATCCCATTACTACGAAATAATAATACTAGTACATCAATGAGCTGTCGCATCAAGGTTAAGTTCAAGGTCAAGATTAATTAAACTTTCGCGAAATGATTTGAAATTGCTTAGTTTTATGAGCATCTCGTTAAATATTGGATATTTAGAAAGTCGTACGTTATAAAGAATTTCCTATTTTAGAAACCTCTGGATGCGGGTCGTGTAAGATCGGTAATTGTAGAGATCTTTGGGGGCGGCCTATTCAACAGTGGATGACTTTCGGCTGATATGATGATGATGATATAGATTTAATTATAATAGTTGAATAAAAAACAAGATTTTGTCTGATCTGCCCAAAGCATAATTAATTCTCAGAGCACGGAGACTCTCAGAAATTAAGTGACGCACTATGGCGGTCACCAATCTTTGGACTGACTGTGAGCCTAGTTGCTTAACCTCGCCAATCATTTTCGGACTGGTGAGAGCATCTGGCTATGAGCGCCATTTCATTACATAGCCTGCATTAGGAAAACTTCTTGTTGGTGAAAATATATATTATTCATTTTTATAAACATGTATACCCAGATTCGGAATAGCTATAGTGGCTCACAGTAATAGTTGTTCTGTGAAGGTACTAAACCCACATTAAAGGCATCCTCTATATTACCTCACTGCATACGAATGTGGTTGTTTAGAATTTACCTTTATGGCCACAAAGAAGAAAATCTACTCCTTTTCACTACAGCTTCCCTACCATAACGTAACTACCAAACATATTATTGAAGTTATACTTCTTTTGGCGCGATGGAGAAAAATGATGAGAGTGAATTTTTACGATGCGCGCGCACACCGACACCAAAAAATAACAGCATGACGTTAGTTCTAGGTGGTATGAAAATTGTTCTATGTTCAAGTTGTATATTAAGAAGTATAACTACTAACGCGTGTACATAAGTACACAAAAGTTTTTAAAAAAAAATACATATCATTTAAATATGGCATTTACTGTTAGCCCAAGAGGATTTTACTACGTCAGCGGACAATGACTACGACTTGTAGAAAATTTAATACGAATTGTGTTCAAATAGTATCATCATACTTATATCTACGGAATTCACATTCACTTCTGGACAGATGCTTTCCCCAAAGATCTCCACGATAGCCAATCTTGGGCTACCCACATCCAGCGGCTTCCAGCGACCCTCACAAGATCATCGGTCCATCTCGTAGCGTAAAATATATGACTTAATAACGTAAAGATTAAGCTATTGATGAAAAAATAATTAACGACTAATTTGAGTTCTTTTTTAAATATACCTCAACATTAACAATTATTTTATTTATTTTATTTTAGTTTATTTTATTTGGGAAAATTACAGTCTCAATTATCTAAGGTAGTCTAAAATAAGGAGAACTTAGGACTATTTAACATTTTCCACATATTAATATATTAACTATATTATAGAATTCCTAATAATTTCTAGGAAACGAATCTTTATTTGTCTTCTGTTAAAATATAATATTTACCATGTTGCACGAGATGTGTAAGTGCAGCCATAGGCGGAGAGGCCGGTACCACAGTGGGGGGTGACCCACTACCCTCAATCCCCTCGATGAACTCCAGCTTCGCTATGAAACCGTTGTAGTCGTACGGTGGAACTAATGGCCCGGAACTGCAAGTATCGTTAACATTATTGCTTGTGCCAATATTAAAATGGGTTATACAGAGTGTATACTTAAATGTGTAAAATTTTTAAACTATGTTTTTGTTAAATTTCCAATCATGGAAATTAAAATAAACTTATTCCTCGTACTTTTATCAAATTAGTACCTGTTTCAAGATTTCACACGCTTAAATAAGGGTTTTGTACATGGTATGAAAAATACAACGATCTGAAAACAAGCGCTTTCGTATGATATTATATTTTAACGTACATCACTAAATTTTACATATTATACATTTGATTAAAATCTAAGGTTTCAAATAAGGTAACCTCGACCTGGGGCTTTACCGGCTAAGTCGTCGAACATCGATTTCTTAAATGGCGTTGAAATAAATGAAAGTTAAAAATGACTTAATCAATCGTTAAATCGGCTTCAACGTTGACAATCGATTCCGGACCATTTATGACGTCACATGTGCTCATGGAAGCCGATTTAACGATAGATAATGTAATTTTTAACGTTTATTTATTTGAACGCCATTTAAGAAATCGATGTTCGGCGACTTAGCCGGTAGAGCCCCTGCGGCGTGAAAGGCAAGTATCTCTCGCCATCCAACCCATATGTTAAGAATACGATAAGATAGAATATACCGTCAAATTTAAATAAGGAATTGCTTACCTATTCCTTTCTTTGCTACTCAATAATAATAATATTTACAAATAGAAATATATCAATATTACAAAAAAAGTTTAATTATCGATACGCTTTTCTTAGTCCGAATTAAATCATTAACCAACTTGGAAGTTACCAAACTACAATTACATAAATCTTGTCGTACGTCTATATAGCCAGCCCTCAAAATGTCTTCCAAATCTCAGAAATAACAAACAAACAGCTAAATAGTTGACCCCAAACATACCCAACTCCACTTGAATAAATTGAATTTTCTCCATGTAATTTTTCCCGAAATAAACCCAACATAATCCAACATCAGCTTCTAAATTAAAAGGGAAAATTTAAACCAAATTTAGTGTGCGGTTTCATTCACGCGGTGCATAGAATAGCGACGGGTGGAGAGTCGACTGCGGTATAATTTCGACGGACATGTGAGGCCACTTATTCTACGTGACTCCCGCCGCGTCGCGTCTGTGAATGGATATACTTACTTGAATTCGAGAAGCAGATTTGGCCCTGGATGTTCGAGAGTGGCGGTGCGTTCAGAACATAAGGTGCCGAGGAGTGACGCTGACGGTGAACTGCCCGCCCGCAGCGTCAGGTAATCCGTCGTGCAATGGCTGTGAACAATATTTTATTAATATAGGTACAATAAGAAAAAGAAACAAATACTTTTATTTATAATACACATACATAGAAATAAGTTAAGAGGTTTTAAAATAAAAAAAATGCTGTGTACCATAAATGGGTGCCAACTTCAACTTCTGCCTATGTTGGCAGAAGTTGAAGTTGGCACCCAGCTACAGTAATAACTGTTCGGTTAACGAAAATCTAGCTTCTGTCCGCGACTTCGTCCGCGTGCAATAGTTGCTTTGGGCAAACGCGAACTTTAACCCGCGACTTTATTTACGTAGAACGTGAAAATATTTTTAAATTACTTGGGCCACCGCCCTTTCATGACTGCCCGCTGGCCTTGCATATCATTAACGCGTGCGCAGTAGGTACTTGATCATTATTTTGCTGTTATGTTACTTTAAAACTGCGATATCTCCTAAGATATTCACGGAAATCAAACGATTTAATGAAAATTTCATTTTAAATTAAATAGTTGTGATGATTAACGTATTTATTTGGATCAGGATTAATATCATGTTTATAAAAACACTTTCGCAAATAATCATTAATTTAGAACAAATTTGGTTAGCATAAAAAGGTTATAGTGAGCTAACCTTAAAAGATAGACATATGCTCTGTCCTGGATTATATTTTTAACTTTTAAAGGGAAATAATTCTGTCACTCATGAGATTTGCAGCGGAAGCTCTCAAACGGTAAAAAAACAACCCGATTTTGTAACATTCTTCATTGGTGTTCCGCTCCTATTAGTCTTAGCGTGATTATATATAGCCTATTGCCTTTCTCGATAAATAGGCGATCTAACACTGAAATAATTTTTCGTATCGGACCAGTAGTGCCTGAGATTAGCCCGTTCAAGCAAACAAACTCTCCAGCTTTATATATTAGTATAGATAAAGGCTTTAAAATAAATTGAAATGAAAATCTATCGTAGGTACGAACACATTTCATACCGTTTTTTTTAATTGTTTATAAACCAGATTTACTAAAAAGTCTAACATCCTAAAACTCACAGCATACTTGATTATAATTATTTCATAAGCGACCATTTAAAGAAGAGTTTATATGTTGCTTATATCAATTTTCAACTATCGATGATGGAGTCTTTCTAGCTGTATAAATTAGCTTCCTATATATTCTTACCCATCTATACTAGACATAGAATTATGCTCTTTTCAACAAACAAAATATAAAATATACACACTTTAATAATTATATTTCAGGGCGTATTTTACTTAGGATATCTTTCCATTGTCCTTAAAATGTAATGATAATACTCATTACATTTTAAAAGAAAAGGTAAAATATCTTTATACGATGGTAATACAAAAACATTTTAAATATTCTATTCGGTTTTAGTACAACGTAGAACAAAAAAGATATATACGAATAGCAATTTAAGAATGAAATAAAACATTTTACAGTTCGTACACTTGAGTACTTACCTAAGTCATAAAGCTAAGAGAGAATAATAGCAATTTTGTATTACATAGTAGAACAGTATTAAGAGGGAAGCAAGCAGTTACTTAATATAGTACTAGTTTGTCATATTCATACTAAAATGTTCGGAGTACATGGAAATGTTTAAATTAAACGGTATTAAACGATTCAAACAAAGTATAGAGTTTGAGGTAACTTGCGGCTATTCTCTTAACTGATCTTTTAGTCAATTTACTGACTTATATTCAGAATATGTCATAAAAGGCGGGCAAAGCTATATTTTTTTTGCTGTGATAGGTATTTGTAAAAACTTGTGAGAATCAAGTGAAAACGATCCAAATTTCAATATAGATTCACAGGTCACGGAAAGTTCCTTGGCTAGATTTTCAAGGTCAGTCCATAGATGGGTAACCGCCAAAGTGGTTTAATTTCTGAATGTCTCCGTGCTTCGGAGGGCATATTAAGCTGGGGGTCCCGGTTGTAGTCATTTGACACAGTCGTTAAGCCATGTCAGAGGGCTTAAACAACTTTGACACTAGGGTAACTGCCCATACGATAAGTAAGTAAGTGTGAACTATCATTATATCACAATTAACTAAAGTGTGTTAATATTCAACTGTAGTCCATAAGTAACCTCAACAAGAGTTCCTCAAAGATAACAAACTCCAAACTTCTGAAGGTGGAGATAATCAACTAAAAGTTTTACCAGGTGGTCTAGGTGCCCTATTTTCCAAATCAACATTAAAAATGACGAATTCTTAACCGCCGTAGTTGAGTTCGAAAGGATAAAACTTGGCCATATTTGCGAAGGTTGAAAACGAATCAAATGCGGTTGTTCAAAAGTCGATCAAATTTATTGAGATGATCTACATTCCACCGGAATGTAGACCACCTCAATAAATAGTCGATTATTTGGAAATAAAAAAAACAGTGAGCTAATATTACATAGTTTTTATGTAGATTCTTTTGCCGTGTGCTTTTACCTAGTAACTCGATTTATTAAAGAAATTAAAAATAAATGCGGGGCAGTATTTGAGGACTGCAGTTGATAGAAGTGAAAATAATATTTTACACTTCTAATATAAATAATCTACAATAATGTATGCTAATAACGCACGGAGTTATATCTATGTACAGACGCTAGCACATCAAGCTACCCCAATCGGTAGAATTTCTCCAATTAAAAGTGAAACTTATGATTTTGTGATAAAGTTGAAAATCTATAAAAGAAATTTGACAGATTGGAGTACCTGGATGTTCTGGCGTCTGTACATATATACACAGTATACATATAGTGTATGGAAAACGATCGGTGACGATGATGCGATTAACATGATTTTTTTTCACAAAAAGTGCTCAACGCGCCTCATGAAATTTGCACTTCAAACAGTAATATTGATATGGTTACTATAGAATGTTGTTAGCTAACTAACAAGGTATCAATTTATGACAAAGTGATTGGAAAGCTGCTCCAATTCTCTTTTTTTTTACTGAATTTGTTAACTTGATGTACAGACGCCAGCGCAGCAAGCTACCACAATCTGTAAAATTTTCCCATTTGAAAGTGAACCTTATGCTTTTGTAACAAAGTTGCAAATCTATAAAAGACATTTGACAGTTTGGTATAGCTGGATGTGCTGGCGTCTGTACATTCGATTACAAAACTTTATACGACGGAACTGCGATGCGAGACTAAAGCATTTTTGTATGCATAATGCATGTTATGTATTTGATGGGATTAAACTATTCTGTTTCTTAGAATAAACAAATTAATACCGACCTAGCATAGCCAAATTTATGACATGAAAAGGATTATGTCTTCCTAGTTGAATTTCTCCCATGGCGGCCAATCTTAATGGATACTCTCCATCTGCGCGGGCCATCTTATAGTGAACTCGTGTAAACGCAAACACAGGGGTGCTTTCTATTCACTCTCATGATGCGATGAGATGACTAAAGACAAAATTTGAAAGAGGTTACACATAAGACCAACGGCTTTTCGTTCTCTCTGATGCACTGGGATGTAACACCGCCAACTCCCCGACTTTGGGCTGCTACCGAGAACAGAAGAACCTAAAAACCGTTTGGCCCGACCCGAGATTTGAACCCAAGTCCTCATTATTTGCGGTTGAACACGCTACTGCTAGACTAAACTATGAACAACTACATGTAACTATGGATATATCACTCTTTATGTGTCAATTGTAGAATTATTTTGAATACCAAAGTAAGTAAGGAAACTGTGAAGAAAAGTCAGTAGTGTGAATTGTCAGTAGCGTGAATTGTGTCGCAAATTAGTAAGTTAGTATTTTGAGTTAGATATACCTAGTTTGTAAGTACAACATTCGTATGCCATGTACAATATGGCAAATGTGTGAAACTTAAATGATGTAAACAATAACACCTGTATTCACCACATTTATACAAATAAAGACTTTATGATTAAAAAATCAAATGAATATTAGAAAACAAAAACCTTTATAAATATTTGTAAACAAAGGAATAACCTTTAAAATGAGAATAATAAAAATAACAATAGGAGTATGAAATTGGGAATAGTTAAAGTTCATATGCAAATGGAGTGCAGAAAGCTAATATTTTTTATATACTAGTATTATAAGTAAGCAAGCTTCGCCCCCCGGTTTCACCCGCGTTAAAGTATAGTAGCGTAAAAGAGTAACAAACATGCACACCTTTTTTTTTTTTTTTTTTTTTTACGTGGGGAAATCCTTTATGGATCGTCCCGCCGCTGGGGAAGCGACGGGGTATGTCGGACTCCCAGCCAGATGGTAGGGCTGGGTTTACCGACTTAAACTCCACGGTGTTCCTCAGCCACCTTTAGTCCAGACCACGGGATTCGCTCGCGCATTCACCGCAGCCTGGACAGGTGCTGGCTCACTTTTCAGTGAGCCTCACTTTTGTTGGGGACATCCATGTCCCCCTCTTCAAGAGAGGCGCGCGCGGAACACGGCGCGCCACCGTCTCGGGCCTATTCTGGTCGGATGGTGAACTGCCCCATGTCCACCATCCGCAGGCCTCTCCTCATGGAGGCCGGAGATTGGCGGTATGCGCCCTCCAACGCCCGGTTCTCCTAGCGCGGCTTGGGCGGGAAGACAATGCCTCCCGTTCTCGCTCCGCCACCTCTTTTGCTACCATCACCTCCTCGCAAAAGGTGGCGACGATACTCCAGGCATTCTCGCTCGCAACCATGAATTTGGTCACCGTTGCAAGCGAGATGTCAACCGCACCCATTGCAGCCCCGAGAACACGGCGCTGTGTCTCCCAAGCTGGGCATTCCACCAATGTGTGAAGCGCCGTGTCAACCGGGCCACCACAATGGTGACAACCAGGCGTCTCTTCTCCCACCGTGATTTGGGATCCCGAAGGTGTTGCCCTTCGAGACCCATGGAAATAAAGGGCCTCTGACTTTTCTAGGGCAACCTCGAGACCCAGCTGCCGGATTCTCCCAACAACCTGCGCAACCCCTGCTGTAACCAGAGTGGCCGCTTGACAATGTGACCCCCCTCTAGCCGTGACTAACGTGTCATCAGCATAACACGTCAGTTGTATTCCTGGGGGAAGTGCACCACGCAACACCCCGTCGTAGCCAATGTTCCACAGGAGTGGCCCTAGGACTGAACCCTGCGGAACACCGCACGACACCTCTCGCCGACTCTATCCTCTACGACTCGGGAAGATAACTACCCTTTGGGATAAGTAGGCCCCGACTATGTGGCGGAGATAGGTCGGCACTCGATGGTATTCAAGTGCCACCCTAATGCAACTCCAAGGTAAGATGTTGAAGGCGTTCTTGATATCTAATGATACCGCCAACAACACCTCACGCCTGGAGGCTGCTTCCTCCGCCAGTGCTCTTACGCGCATGATAGCGTCCATAGTGGACCGCCCCTGGCGGAACCCAAATTGGTTGTCTGCTAAATCCGGACCAGTCTCAGTCAAGTGCTGAACGAGGCGGTCTGCAATGACTCTCTCTAATAGCTTGCCCACCTCGTTCAACAGCACTATGGGCCGGTAAGCAGACGGTGAGTCCAATGGACGCCCCTTCTTTTGAATCAGAACCAATTTGCCATTTTTCCACTGTTGTGGAAACTGGCCCCGTTCTAAACATGCGCTAAAGAGCCTCGTCAGCCAGGGCCCAAGAGCCCGCAAAACCAAGACCCAAACACGGCCTGGAACGCCGTCAGGCCCCGGGGCGGTGTTTTTAGCCTGAAGCCTTCGCACCGCCTCATTCAGTTCCTCCCGGGTCACTTCGGGTACAAAGTCACTGTCCACGTTAGGAGCCATCTCCAGAGGTGAAAGCATTGATGGAGGAATGTGGTCCCCTCTAGAAGGGAACAGTGCAGCCACTACCTCCTCTAGCAGGTGAGACTGAACGCTCTGGGTCAGCGGGGGGGCCCGTGGGCGCAATTTGCCTCTTACCATAAGGTAGGGGCGTCCCCATGGATCCCGATTGAGAGTCCCCAGTAACTCCTCACGTGCTTGGATTAGGACTGCCATCTCTAGTTTAAATATATAGGTATCACAAAATGATTGCCACGTATCGATGGTATGGCAATCATAATATTAGGTCTTTACCTATGAAATTGCCGTTCTGCAGTACTGGCCATTTCAAATCAAAATAATTTTTGTTTGGCTAAGAATTCTAATTTCAAATTAATTTTATTTTAAAAACATGGATTCTTTTTTCCAAAAGTAGTCATTTCTTTATTGATTAGTGTTACATTTTCATCGCATTTCAATCTTTTTCGTCATCATGGATACGTTAAAAATTCGAGTAATTATGGAATATGAGTACCGTCGTGGCAGCAACGCGGCACAAGCGGCACGCAACATCAACGACGTTTACGGAGCTAACACTACAAACCAACGCACCACCTGTTATTGGTTTGCTCGCTTCCGTTCTGGAAATTTCGACCTGAAAAATGAACCTCGCGGTCGTCCGAAGACTTTGGTCGACAATGACGAATTAAAGGCGGTTGTGGAAGCTGATGATACACAATCTACGGCTGAATTAGCAGCAGCTTTCGACGTTAGCGTCAAAACAATATTGGTCCATTTGCGTCAAATTGGCAAGGTAAAAAAGCTTGACAAATGGGTGCCCCACGAACTCAATGATCGCCAGCGCGAAGTACGCGTCGAGACGTGCCTTGCACTGCTCAACAGACACACAAATGAAGGAATTTTGAACCGCATTGTTACCTGCGATGAAAAATGGATTCTGTTTGATAACCGCAAGCGCTCAGCAAGTTGGTTGGATCCTGGTTCAGCACCTAAACAATGCCCTAAACGAAAACTTACCCCTAGAAAAGTGATGGTCACTGTTTGGTGGTCTAGCGCCGGTGTGATTCATCACAGCTTCTTACCAAACGGGGTGAGCATTACTGCAGATGTGTACTGTGAAGAACTGAGCACAATGATGGAGAAGCTGGCGCATCTCCAACCAGCATTGGTCAATCGCTCGTCTCCGCTGCTCCTGCACGACAACGCGCGACCTCATACTGCACAGCAGACGGTCTCCAAGTTGCAAGAACTGGGGTTGGAAGCTCTCCGTCATCCGCCCTACTCACCAGACCTTGCGCCTACAGACTACTACTTTTTCCAGAATTTGGATAACTTCTTGGCGGGAAAAAAATTCAATACCCGAGAGGCAGTACAAAATGCCTTTGAAGAATTTGTTGCCTCCCGTCCAGCTGATTTCTTTAAGAAGGGCATCAATAAACTGCCACTGCGATGGCAAAGATGCATTGATTGCATGGGTGATTACTTCGATTAATACAAATACAAAAATTCATGAAAAAAATTCGTTTAAATTTTTTCATACAAAACGGCAATTTCATAGGTAAAGACCTATTATATATCATAGGTTTAATTTGACATTCATGAAACGTAGTCCTTACCACGTTTTGCGCAGCCAATACCATAAACAAACCAAAATAAAAATCATCTTTCGAGAAAAGTATACAAGATTCTGAGAAATCTGCGTAGGCATGATAAAATAAAACGATATGCCTAAAGCTCAAGCTGATGTAATTTTCCCTAAATTGATTCATTCGAAGGCATTGAAAATGAAATCTAATCGACTATATAATAAAATATGAAGTGAATGATATTATATTCGCATAGATATTTTCATGTAAATGTATCACGTCATATTATAAATAGGAGAAACAACGCTATATAGACGTTATAACGTTTTACTGCTTACTAAACAATACCGAATCGGTATATTTGAAAGTTATAGCTGCAAGGTGCTCCCAGCCTTAATTTTTTTTTTCGCAAATAGTGTTTGCGGTTGTGTATGTCGTACTCGCACCGAATTAACCTCCCGTGGACTTCTTCTGGCGCATGATAGGAGGGGCCCCAATAACGCGGGTTTGCTGCTCCGGTGCCCCCGTTTTGCGCCGTGTCCCAGATGGTCGGGACACGCACCCAGGGAAGGCTCTGACTTGCCCTCCCCAATTGCTGACTCCTGCCAGTACGGCACAGTGACTGCGCCACAAACAGTACGCTGTCTTCCCGGAGCAACTTGCACATGGCGGCAGTAGAGGACACTTATCGTACTGCCACCGCAGCCCCGAGGGGAATAGGGCTAACGGCTGCCACTGCCGCCGCGACGCCTCCTCCGTCTACGAGCGGAATCGGCTCGTTGCAGATCCCGCTCGCCGGCCTTCGTCTGGAGCATAACTGCTTCGCAGAAGGAGACCACGGCAATGTAGTGGAGTCGCCTGCTAGCATCGTATACATGACTGCTAGCGGCGAAAGATCCCATCCGATCTCAGCGACCAGGACTCGCCTCTCGGCTTCCAGGCCGGGCACTCTTCCAGCGTATGCTGGGCAGAGTCCAGGTCACTTCCGCAATGGTGACACTGTGTCGTCGCTTCTCGGCCGATCCGACTCAAGTACTCACCGAAACACCCGTGTCCCGTTAGTATCTGAGTCAGTCTGTAGGTGACGTAACCTTCCCTCCTCCCCAAAGGTGCTCCTAGCTTGGGTTCATTTGTAAATTGAGTTCACCACCCAAGTGGTTAAATTTCTGCGTTACTTTCTTGCTTCAGTTTCGGTGTAATTATCAGAAAATTACCGACCAAGTGCTTGCGACACATGATAGATCTATAGTCTTTGACAGAAGAATGGTTGAATTTCGAACAAATACGATCTCTAGTTCCAATAAAATGTTGCTACATTAATTATATAAAAAAATATATATTTTTTTAATATGTAGTATGTTTTTCATATTACTGTCCTGTTGGTCTTATGGTTAGTGCCCGTGAATGCTAAGCCTAAGATCGTGAGTTTGACCCCCACCCAGGACAAATAATAGATTTATGAGCACAAGTATTTTTATCCCCACCTTTCGACCTCTTTTTTCGCTTCAAAAAGGAGCCTATGTCTTTTCTCATGCTCTATACTATCTCTGTAACAATTTTCTTTTAAATCGATTCAGTAGTTTTGGCGTGAAGCGCGAGACAGACGGACAGACCGACAGGGTTACTTTCGCATTTATAATATCACAATAGATATCTGGAATATTTATCCATACTAATATACGGATACCCGAAGTGAGAATTTCAAAGCAAACGATTAACTAAGCTATAGTAATATATTTAGTCTACAAAGGACCGTCATATTTTTGTGATATGATGGAAAAAAAATCTACAGCGATTAACATGAATATATCAATAAACCTATGTCTAAATTTATGTGAAAGCGACTGTTACTAAGCAAACTTAAAAGCTAGTGCTTCTGCTAAATCTTTTGGTTAAAGTGGCTCGGTGAGAACGTTCTACCTATCAGTATGCTGGAAACTTATTGCAGAAAGATAGTGCTATTATTTCTCTCGCCTGGCGTTCTTTTAGAATTTATCGTAGGACTAGTTGCAGTGTAACAAAGCAATGAGCACCTACATTTCCACAGAAGAATAGGACGGTAACGAAAGAAAGTAGAAATAGCTCAATCTTTTTCCTCCACAAGAGTAGTTTGAAAGGTAATCACAGTTTAAATCACGTACAGACTGAAGGAGTTTTTCCAAGGCAATGACGTCTATTAAAGGAGATAGATGGCCAAATAATAATTTAAGAATTATTGAAGTAACAGAAATCTGCTGTGTGGCTAACGGCAAAGAATATCAACCTCCCATCTCATCCCGTAAGGAGGGCGTAGAAGACGTTCCGACAAAATATCTCCCAGAGAACGGGCAGCAGCGTCTCTCAGTGTACTATGACTATCATACTCAATACTCATACTATGTTTTTAGTTCATTAAGTCGGCTTTAATTAATGTGAGATTAGTATAATGTTAGTTATTAGCTTTTTAAAGTAAGTATAATAATGTGTTTGTATTTTTGTTATGTTTAATTTTTGTTTTCCATAGACACATAAATAAAACTTAAAATTAAAAGAAATAAAATTAGCATATTTTATTTCATTACATTTTCAATTTTTTTATGTGTCTATAGAAAACAAAAATTAACACTAATATAAAATTTATGCGCATGCTGTTAGACTTTAAATGTTGTGAATTTAATAATCTAGACCTAAGAAATAATGTAACAACTACTGGTTGTCCAAATAAATAAATAAATACTGCGATCGCCAACCCGTCTGCCAATCGTGGCGATTATAGCATATCCAACTTGATTATGAATATCTACGAAGATCTTTGTCGAGCAGTGCACGTAACATTCGTCTGACATGAGGAATACAAATAATATAAAGAAATAAAAATGAGGTTTATTTGCATTGTGTGCTTTTTTTTTCAAAACTATATAGTATTAGACACATATAACTTTAAGAAATAATACCAAAAAGACCCAATAAAAAAATACCGTATTAAAACTACATCATAGATTGATTTATTCCTCTTTTATTCGGACAATGAAGGCATTAAATCTCTGCATCGCGGGAGACTCTACTAGATAGATGGCACCAAGGTACAACTGTTCATTTAGCTACAATATGAAATTAACTATTAATTTTGACTTTTAAAGATATAAAGATATTTACAAGACAAAACAAACGCCACACACAGGTCAGATTATACTAAGCAATTTGACATTTCATACGTAGGCAGTGAGGGCGGTTTTTTGTAGTGGAAACGAGGTGGCGTTGTGCACTCATCAACAATTTGTTATATTACGTAAAACGGGGTGATTAGAAACACGGAGATAAATAGCAATAGGGACAGTATCCATACAACTGTCTCTATTGCTATTAACCCCCGGTGTTTCTAATCACCCGTTACTACGACTGTGAAAGTTTATGGAGAAAATAATTCATTTCTGTATTTGTATGGTTTCTATAATGTAATGAAAAGTAAGAACGTCGACAGTTTCTGAATCCAATATCAAAAGAGATAATGACTCAACAAAGAGAGCCAGAAAAAGGAGTAAAAAAACAGAAATCTTATTATTTTACAATTTTGAAAATAATATAATGTAAAGTATGCAATTTTTAAAGTATGCAGTGATTAAACAAAAGAAACGTTATTAGAGAGAGCCAAGTGAGCTGGATTAAACATATTACGCGGAGCCAGGATGTAGTAATTACCCTTAAGCCGACTTCGGTACGCATGCTAATCAAGTTGGTGTTTTGTCTGGAACGCCTAATTTAATGCTACTTTAAACCTGCAGGTCGCAGAAATAAATAAGTAAATCTCAGTAAATTTAACGTATCTTCACATTTCCTCATTCTTATTTTAGAAAGGTTTTTAGTTTGTTAGCTAAAGTTGTTTGCATTATATTTCTTAGCAATCAATTTCAAAAACGATTTGGACTGCAGGTGTGGACTGACGTCAGGACCCACGAGTTTCAAGTTCAACTATTTGTTAGATTAGCTATTTAAATCAGAGCCCTTTTAGGTTTATTTAGTTACCGTGGAATGACCCCTTGGCTTGCGATATAAAACAGTAATTGTTTTAATTTTTGGGTGTACTTTCGTGAACATGTTGTCATGATATAATTCTATGAAAGAAAGCCAACGGATGACATTTACATCCTCAGCACGGGTAGCAAGGGAATCTGAAACTTGAACTTACCAACAGATGGATTGGTTAACGTTCGTAGCTTAAAGGCAGGGCGTCTTACCCGGATAAGTAGAGGGTGCTGATTCGAGAACCACCGAAGACTATATGAATGATTTCCCATTTGAAGTATATATTAACATTTTTTTGCAAATAATGTTATAAAACTAAAATTTGAGTTCTGATTGATATCAAATGCGACGTTCTGGTAAAATTAAAAAATATATGTTATGACTCGATGGGTAGCGGTTAATCAAGGTGATTTATGTTCTATTTTTATTTAAGTACTGTGTTAAAATACGAAAATAAAAAATATTTATTAAGTTTATAATTGATCAAACAATAAATAACAAAAAAGGTACTGTTGAAGAAACTAATAAAAAAGAGCATAACGTGTGTATGTAGTAAACAACGTATTTTAGTATAAAGAATAAAAAACCCAAATTAAATACGGATTGATATAACTTTAAGTATGGTTTGAATTGGGTACAGGCTCGCAAACAAGACATCGCATGTGTGAGTTATGGCACGAGCTCATAACGCCGAGGGTAAACCACAATCGTTTATTGCTAACGTTACAACCACAACCTTCTTTATTCGGATTATTCGGCGGTCTGAAAATCTATACATATAATAAAATCGTAGGAAAATCGAAACTGTACATTGGATTATTATTAAAAAAGGATACTTGGGGCGAAATCTACAATCGATATCGAAGCCAAAAACACAGTTTTTCAAATTTTGAAGTTATACTTCTTTTGGCGCGATGGAGAAAAATGATGAGAGTGAATTTTTACGATGCGCGCGCACACTGACACCAAAAAATTTAACAGCATGACGTTAGTTCTAGGTGGTATGAAAATTGATAACTATGTTCAAGTTGTATATTAAGAAGTATAACTTCTAACGCGTGTACATAAGTACACACAAGTTTTATTTTCTGTTTGTCTGTATGTATGTCCGATCCGAAACCTAGGACTAAAATAGGTCGGGTCAACATATAGGCTACATATTATCACGCTATCACCTACGGGGGAGAAGCTGTGATAATTAATAAAATTTTACGCGGCTAAATCCGCGGGGCGCAGCTAGTAATACGATATTTTATTTTCATTTCAAATCGTCCATTGATCTTCACATCGTATATTTAGTAAAAGCGTAAAACTCACGCGGCTGGAAGCGAGATACGGTGCCGGCGATCCCTTTATTTACCGAAACGATTGTTCGCCGCTTTACAAAACGAGTGGATCCATACGGGTTGATAAAATACTTTGGAAAGAAATGGAGTAACGGGACAGCATTGTTGGTACAATGTGACAGCTGCATCAGACTTTTGAACTGATCGATTACAATATTTTTGGAACCTCGGACACAATAAGCGGGTACAAACCCTTTTATTGTGTCCGAGGTTCATATATGTATATTAGGTATAAATGTTCAGGCTATCCTATGTTTGTTATTTGTGTTATCTCTGTTTTATAATCGTAGCTCCCAAATAGATACATCGAGTTCAGTGTAATTTTTAAGATTCCGTATTAGTTACAACGAACTATCGGGTACTTTACGTGGTTATACATTATAGTGTGAAACACATTTTTGTTTATTATCAATTTGTAATATTATCGTCCAACCACTTTAGAATTGTATGTTTTAATCGTTGTTTTACAATATTAACACTCCTCAGCAGCCATGGTTTAATTTATACTAATTTAGTTCATCTGAAGATTTTGTCTGGAAATATTGCAGGTTACGATAAAACACTGGTCCTGTTAACAATATTCAATAACATATATACTTTTACTGAAATCTATGGTGTACAATAAGACCACTCTATTGAGATCTGGCTTCACTACCATCACACCAATATTATAAAGTTTGTGAGTGTATATGTTTGTTACTTCTACACGTCTAAACGACTGGAGCGATTTTAATAAAATTTGGTTTGGAGTTAGCTGACACCATGGGTTACATAGGCTACAATTTATAAAGTTTATCATCACGGGGCATATCTAGTGACATTATATGTTGCGTATAACCAATACACAAAATATCCCTACGAAGTAAAATTACGAAGATCCTTCTTTTCATAATTGGTTAAGACAAATACGCGACTTGTCACTAATAAGTATTTAATATTAAATGTTAAACCACAATAATCATTACCATAATAGCTTTAACCTTTGGTGTTCACATTAACACAGGCCCCGGGTCATTAAGCCTGTAACTATTGAGTTTCACTAGCTGTGACACAGCTACTTTGTTCCCAATACTCTCCAAACTATATTCATTTGTGTCAGAGAGATAAGCCGCTGTAATGAGTCTTCCCATTCTGTACACAGGTGCTGCCAATGATAATCAAATTCTACAGTATTTTTTTAAGTTTTACCTTAAGTTTCTGGACTATTTTAGCGTAGTATTTTACTGCAGTTCATTTTTAGCCCCTGTCGCAGCAAGAGGGCTGGTCGCGAATCGAACCTTTTTGGAACACTTTATATTCAAAATTCTTGTGCTATTGTAAAATTTTATATGTCAATGTCAGTTCACAGTTTTGCCCATATAATAAACCATAGTTTCTCCATTTACCAGCGTATTAATTGTCATATGTTTAATTTCTTTCCGATATTTAACAGGGCTGTTATAAGTTTGACGTCAATGTCTGTATGTGTGTGTCTCACTGTGGCATCGTAACTTTCAAACGCATGGAGATATTTCGATGCGGTCAGTGAACGCAAACTAGAGCATTGTATATTATACTAATTTTTAACAATAAGAAACATTTCTGTTGATTTTTTTTTAATCAAAAGATGGATGAGCACTTAAGCATATTTGAATCATATTAAGTAGGAAACGACTAGTACAATGTTTTTTTTTCTTATGCTGAATGGGTTTGCGCTTGACCACGAGCGCTTCACTCACCTGATGGTAAGTGAAGATGTGGTCGAAGATGGACCGCGCGTACCCATAAGATGCCTGTTCACTCTAGCCTTGAAGAAACCCATGTTGATTGAGTCTGGAAACACGTCGTTCGGGAGAGTGTTCCACTGCTTAGCCGTGCGTATGATAAAGGAGGAAGCAAAGCGCTTCGTACGGCAGAATGGGATGTCAACAACAACCCGGTGAAGACCCTCCCGACGCCTAGTAGTCCGATGAAAAAAGGGGGAAGGAGGGATAAGTTTATGGAGGTCTTCACCGCATTCTCCATGAAATAGCCTATAGAAAACCGATAAGCTTGCAACCTGACGCCTATGATCCAAGCTTTGCAGTTTTTTATTTGTTGGGTCTGTGTATGTGTCTCTGTAAGGATCTTCTCCATACGAATTGAAAAGGTGAAGTTGAGGTTAAATATTTATGTGGCTTCGATAATTTAGTAAAAATGTCTGGTGCTGCTTTACATAAGCAAATACACAGGATTGTAATAAGTAAATAGCCTAAATTTGTTGACAATTGGAAGTGCGGAATAACTTGAAATTTATAGGTTGACTTTGATTCTTTGGTATCTAGTCCGTTATTTTATAATGTTTCTGAATGACACTAAAAGCTAGTTAGCTAGTTTTAAGCTATTGCATAGCTTCTATCGCGGGCCTTGAGCGTGGGGACCGAATCCAGAAATTCCGTAACGAAAAAAACCTAACACCCCCCACTCCGACCGCCATCTATCGATAAATACCAGAACTATTATGACTTTTTGAAATATCACGCTTGTCTCTTTAGTTCAGCAACCCGCCTTTAGGTGGCATTGGTTTTATTGGAAAACTACCGTAATCAGCTGTTTGTGAGAAAGTATATAGGTATTTATCATCTACGTACAACAGTGAATATCTGTACTCGTATAATTTGTGTACAAAGTGTTTTAAATATGAATAAACTAAGTGCATTTATTAATGAAGAAAGTCACGAAAAACTAGTGAAAGAAAATGAGTTTGTACTCTATATAAATTCATTTTAATAAATAATTATAATTGCATAAGTTGATAAAAAATGCTATGCAATAGCTTTACCGCGGCAGTCTCCGAGTGCCACACGTCTTTTTTAAATATTTTTATTCTTACTCTAACATATTATACTCAATAAAATAAAATATGCACTTGTGGCGCAGCGGTTAAGACAGTCACCTCGTCACTTCATGTCCCGGGTTCCATTCCCAAACAGGACAACTATTTGTGGGACCCATAAATAGTTATACAGTCTGGATGTACTTTGTGTCCGTCGATTATATGTTTGTAAAGTACCCCGCGTAGTTATGGCGTTTTATAAAAAAAAATATTGTAATAAACAAACAACAACAAAAGACGAATACAGATGTCAGTGGTAGATATACTGAATTGGGCAAATGAATAATTGATTGACAGGGCTGACTCAATACGTACAGACGCCAGCACATCCAGCTACCCCAATCTGTCAAATATCTTTTATACATTTTGAACTTTATCACATTAGCATAAGGTTCACTTTCAATTGGGGAAATTTGACAGATTGGGGTTGCTTGATATGCTGGCCTCTGTACAAAACAACTCTTTACAATTTAAAAACGTAGCACCCGTTCGCCCTTTCACCCTCTTCAATATCCTTTAAACCCCCAACATTTGTCATACCTCATGAATGAATTAACGTACCTTTTTGGCAATGTTTAAGTTCATTTGTTGTGGAGACGTCGCGTGTTTGTCATTGCGGTCGGAAGGTGAGGATCCTACCTAAAGGATCACTTGACCCCCAGTCAGCGTGGTCAGATAAGTAACCGCTGCCAGAATTAAGTGGACACTTTTGTCAAGAGGCTACTAAGTTTGATATATTTTATTGTATCTAAAGAAGTACAATATACACGCGTGGCGCAGCGGCTACGACAGTTGCCTCGCCACTTCGTGTCGCGGGTTCGAGTCCCGCACTGGACAACTGTTTCTGTGACCCATTAATAGTTGTTCTAAGTCTGGATGTAATTTGTGTCATTATATGTTGTGTGTGTATGTGTGTATTATATGTTTGTAAAATACCCCGGGACACAGGGATTAGATTCCCCAGTGCGGGAGTTGTCTTTTAAAAACAATAAAAAAACTAAAACATTTATGTATATCTCAAAATGCACGTTTATAGACTCATCTGGGCTAGGCTGGTACAGAAATGTCTGGTTACGTTGTCCACGATCACGTTCTGAAGAAGTACTGCAGTTGGAAGGTGAGAAGATTTTTATTCTTAACATCTCTCAGATAAGAATAGAACAGATGTTGGAGCACTTATTGATACGGTATTGCTTCAGATATTAAGCACTCTTGAATAAGCAGATATAGTAAATGACGAGCTACCCACCCTCGTGTTGAACTTAAGTGTATTTTCAATAACATATATATTAGCTGTATTAGTATGCTATGAGCTCTGCTTTACGTACTTACCTTTACAATGCCTCGTTTGTCTAGCGGTAGCGTGTTCAACCGCAGACAATGAGGGTTCAAATCTCGGCACGGGGCAAAGTGGTTTTGGGAGTTTTCAGTTAAGAAAATTTCTCAGTATCAGTCCGAAGTCTGGTAGTTGATGGTATTACACCTCCGTGCCCCGGAGAGCACTTAAAGCCTCCGAAAGCTTTAAGTGCTCTCCGAAGCACGGGGGAACAATAGCGCGTGCGTGTTCCGGCGTGGTACGCCAGCGGATCGAATCCGCTTTACGTTCGGGTTGATAATCTTCTTTTAAATAGGAAAATGATGCGTAGACACTTGTGCACTATTATATGTCCCGCACAGATAGCTAGTAACTATTGATACCAGGCGCCGTGGCCGAAATTCGGCTAGGTAGACATTATTAGTTACTTTATTCAGGCTTTTCTTCACCAAAGAAACTCTAAATGACCTTTCCCAGGCATGTCCCATACCTACGATTCTCATATGCTTTCTAGCACATTATTTAATCATTATCCTCCTGGTCGATTTTATCACACTGCACAAGTGTATGCACAAACACATGGGTACATTCTAATCCATCACTCTCATGATCCGATGGGACGACTAGGGACACGACCGAAAAGACTCCAGGAACAGGACCGACGTCTATACGTGTCCTACGATTCAATTATAATGTTCCATCACTTTATTATGTGCCTTACAAGTTCTGCAGGTGGTTGTATCAAGTTGACTAAGATGTCAAGAAAAACACTTATAGTATAAAAAATAGATACCTGTTTTTAAGTCCGCTAAAATATAATTGAATATAAAATAGTCACTTACTTTCTAGGTAATAAAATAGATGTGAAAATAATCTTGACTCTTGTGTGCACGGAGTTAGTAGCGAAGAGATATCTACATCTTCTGTGTGGTGGGTATAATCCAGGGTATCCTGGGCTAGCAAGGACACACGACCCTGGACCACGACACGACACGTCTTGATACAGCCAGTCGCAGTCTAGTGAACAAAGGTTTTCATGGTCAGATATTGTTTATACATATTATTATTATATACTAGTCTCGCTTGCTACACTTATAAATGCGAAAAAAGAAAGAGTAACTACTGAAAAAAAATTAGATTTTTTATTTCATCCTTTAAAACTGAACCGAATCAAACATTTAAATTTTTTGTTTCAAGTCATAAAATTTGTTTACGTATTAGATATTTACTGACAGTAGATGGAAATAAGATTTTCGTTGATAATTTGAGGATTATATATATTGAGAAAATTAAATGATTCATGACTTAAAGTCCAAAAAGAAACTGAGCAAAACTTTTTACCGTACGCCAGCTAGAAATGTCTTTAGAGGCTAACAATAATCAATATAGCATATCACACTAGTTTCTATGAAAATAGAGTGAAAAGTAAACAATCGCAGGATGAACTTCGTAGTATTGGCTGAAAATATCATATATAAAGCTGATGTCAGCGCCTTAATGTATAGTGCAAAAAAAAAAAATTTTTTTATTAGGCCTCTGATTGGAGAGCATGGTTGCCTTGGCAATAACATTATTTTTCAACTGTTGAGCCTCACGCGCAGACACTCATTGCTAATGAATGTCAAATAGACGTATTTTACCTGAGAAGACTAGCATAAAGTCCCAGAAACTTTATTCATACAACGGCATTCGCGCAACTCCAATTTGTACAGTTTTTCGCCTTCATTTTTGTACAGTTTCGAATGATGGCCAATGTAACTACTTACTTCTAGCTTAATCTAAAAAATATAACATTTAAAACAAATAAGCAATATAAATTTAAGAAAACCTAACCTATAAATAACCTAACTAAGAAATGAACTAAAAACTACTTTGCTACTGTTATTTAAAAAAACGACCCGACATCATCAACCAAAGAAATCAAAGAATACATATCAATTGTCCTAAAGTAGGTGCAGTCAGTAAGTCAAATAAAGTAAAAGAATAATCAACGATGCATTAATTACAAAGGTAACTCCCATTAGATTAGGTTGCGACCACGGCATTGATAAGTCTTATATAAAATTTTGTGAACGAAACCATAGCACAATCTAAAACGATGATTACGCAATCTATTACAAAAATATAAACTTGTAAAGCGGTAAAATTAAGATGTGTGCATAGTTTTTGGGTGAGATTTAGGTGATCATCTATTAATTCAGTTTTAGACTACCTTTTATTTCAAGCATTTATTTATTTTAACCGATATACCAAATAAGTTCCATGATCTGAAACGATATTACCGCCATCTAGATACAAAATTGTGAACTTGTAGATCAGTAAAATTAAGATGATATTTTTTGGGTGCGATCATCTCGACACGAACAATTTATACTACGCTAACTTGAATATAAAATATAAAATGTCGCTTTTTTGGTTTGTTATAAAAATTACCAAAAAAAAAAAAGAAGTTACAAATCTTATAAAACCCTAAATCTTTACTTAGACAACAACGACCACGACATTTTAAGCAACTTGGCAAAGAAAAGAATTTCTCTAAAATTTTAGTTTGCGTAAATTGTTGGTGTCGATTTGTTGAATCAGTTTTGGATTATCTTTTTTTTAGCAACAAATTATTCCCTGGATTTCTTAATTTTTAACTAAAATACCAAATACATTACATGCGTTTACTCCAAAAAAAAACAGATTTTCATACAAACTTACATCCCCTATTTTAGTTGTCCTTAGGGGTGGAATTTCCAAAAATCCTGGAATACATATTTTTATTTTTAACTTAAAGGCCAAATACCAATTTTCATATGTTTAACTTCAAAAAAGTCGCATTTTCATACAAACTTACATACCCTATTTTACGCCCTAAGGTGTGGAATTCCCAAAAATCCTGAAATATATATTTTTAATTTTTAACTGAAATGCCTAATACCAATTTTCATGCGTTTAACTTAAAAATTGACACATTTTTCATACAAACTTACACCCCCTATTTTACGCTCTTGGGGCTGGAATTTCCAAAAATGCTGAAATTTATATTTTTATTTTTAACTAAAATGCCAAATACCAATTTTCATGCGTTTAACTTTAAAATTGACACATTTTCCATACAAACTTACATCCCCTATTTTTCGCCCTTGGGGGTGGAATTTCCAAAAACCCTGAAATACATGATTTTTTATTTTTAACTGGAAGGCCTAATACCAATTTTTATGCCTTAAACTTCAAAAACGGCAAAGTTTCATACTAACTTAGCGCCCCTGTTTTACCCCCTTAGGGCTTGAATATCAAAAAATCCTTCCTTATTCCTTGTCTACATTATAAAGCAAACATTTGTGCAAAATTTCAGCTTTCTAGGTCCAAGGGTTTGGGCTGGGCGTTGATGAGTCAGTCAGTCAGTCAGGACTTGTCTTTTTATTTATATAGATATTGTAATCTACTGGCACTTTTACCTTCTATTAAAATGATTCGTCTAATTTTTTTATTATTTTATTACTTACGGAAAACTTACAGCTAGAATACAAATGACACACAGAATAGAAGATGAAGGACAATTAAAAGTTTTCACAGATATTTTAGAGCCCTTAGAGACAGTGATTGTTTTTTTTTCTTTTATAATAGCTGTAGGCTATGGGGCGTGTGGTGCAGGCGAAGATAAAATTCTTGAGACGTTTGAAGCGTATATTTAAAACCAACATATAAAAGTACAGACAAATAATGTGCGCGTGCGTAGTCGCTCGCGATACGGTGCCGACTGGTTTGCCGGTTACATTTTATAAAATGACATTGCGGGTGGTAATACCCTTAACTGAGCTTCATTAAAATGGTATATGCAAATACCCTTAATTCTAAATATTATATATACTATTAACAAATAATATTATAGTACATGTTTGTGCGTCGCTAACACGGGGAGTGTTGTCTCAGCACTCAACTACTGAGAGAAATGGGAGCGACGCGCGCCGCGGATCGCTTCCACGTCCCAGTCCAACCTGTAAGTTGCTATAGTACCGCGTAGTAATACCGCTTGTAGTTTCGGCTACGGTCGTAGCAACCTGCGTAGTCACTGATGGGCTACGGCGGGGCTGCGCGGGCGACGGGGCGGCCGCTGTGACAGTTACCTGTGCGTCCGAGACTTCCCGAACCAAGCGCGCGGCTCTCGTGTTGGCCGCGGTCGCTCCATTCATACAGGTAGCATACATATAATATCTAGGTATGCGCAAGGTAGATATCTCCTTTAATAAATCTAACCATACGCACCATTTATCGTAGACAGCATCTGGTATTACGTCATCCCAACCGACATTCAAGCGCCATGTGTCCTGCAGCATAATTCGACCCTGTATAGTGAATGGAGCCAAAAACCCTAATACATCAAAAATAGACATAATTACTTTCAACATTACCCTTTTTGTCGGCCAACATTTGTCATTAATTATACTAGCCGGTATTTTCTAAGCGATAGGTCAAAGGTTAGCATATCATCACTGGGATATCATATAAGGCCCAGGGTCCTCTCACCTTTATACCGCTGGCCAAACTTGAATTCTACCGCTGCCGACCCAAGGTTGCTTTTCGGTACGGATTCTAACACCTGCAAGCTGTTGCTCGTCCAATTGCGAATCTCAAACCCACCTTCATGATGAATACTGCGCACTTGATTCACGATATCGATAGCAGTCTTAGTATCGGGTAAGCTTTGGACAAAATCATCGACATAATGTGAGTTTAATATAGCATTCACGGCGGCCGGCATTGATGACTCATACCTGAGCGCATTTTTGTTTTTTACAAACTGCGCGATAAAAGGCGAACAGTTTGCACCAAATATGAGTGACGTCATCACGTACGTCCGGACCGGAGCATCGGGTTTGTCTCTCCAGAGAAACCGCAGGGCATGCTGGTCATCGGGGTGAATTTTGACCCTAAGAAACATGTCTTTTATGTCCCCAGTGACAGCTATTTTATTTTCTCTAAAACGCAGCAAAATACCGAATAAAGATGATAATAAATCGGGCCCGGTAAACAAGTACTTATTAAGACTTACGCCATTTACCTCGGCCGCTGCGTCAAACACAAGGCGAAGTTTTTTCTTATTGGGGTTATCGACCCCGAAGTGTGGTAAATACCACGTCCTTGTTGTATGTGTCGGGTCGAGCAATTCCTGGGCAAAACCATTATCTAAAAGGTGCTGAATTCTCTCACTATAACGTTGAGCGAATCCACTATCCTTACCCATCTTTCTTTCCATGGATCTTAGGCGCTTTAGCGCATTATCATATGAGGCCGGCATATCGCACTTCTCATCTCGCCAAGGTAACCCAACGTACCAGCGGCCATCCACAAACTTAGCGGACTTCTCCAGCTGGTCGATCGCTCTGACGTCCTCTATGTTCTGGCGTGGCTTACCATTAATACCTAAAGAATCAATAGAAAAGGACCGTCTTACCATATCGTGCAGATCTTGTAGCTGGTCGTAGTCCCCGGGGATGCATTCTCCCTCAAGCGCGGATGCAGAGACGCACAGTATCGACTGCGCGGCCAAGTCGCGCTGGGCAGCGGGCGCAACCCGCGGCTCACGTACGTTCCCATGAAGGCACCAACCGAGCGGGGTGAGTGTAGCGCACGGCTCATAAGATTTCCCTATCCTTACCTCTAAGGGTAACAATAAATCATAATTGTCCTGACCGATAAGAATTTCAGGTTTTAAGTTGCTTTTACACAATATATCTTTCAATGAAATTAAATGTTTATATTTATCATAATTAACTGACGAAATGCAGTGCTTAGGTAACTTAAGATTTTTAACTTCATATATATATTAACTTCATATATAGCTTCATTAAAATTTTACACAATATATCTTTCAATGAAATTAAATGTTTATATTTATCATAATTAACTGACGAAATGCAGTGCTTAGGTAACTTAAGATTTTTAACTTCATATATATATTAACTTCATATATAGCTTCATTAAAATGGTATATGCAAATACCTTTAATTCTAAATATTATATATACTATTAACAAATAATATTATAGTACATGTTTGTGCGTCGCTAACAATAGCTATTGGGCTCTGTGTGTTAGTTGTTTTAAGATATTTATTTATTTATCTTAATAAAAGAGTAAAAGTTAAGCAATAATTATTTTCCATTATTCTGTAGAAACAAGTCAGTTGCAGCACGTATAAACATAGTGCACGTATACTCAACCACGTAGCAATGAAAACAAACAACACGTTGATTTTATAGCGAATATTCCGATTGTATTCACCAGTTAGGTTTTTATTTGAAAACCAACACAGGTTTGCAATTTGCATAGAACAGTGGGTCTTAGGGTATGTTACTATTGTTACTTGGTGAACCAACGCGAAATTGGATTATAATTAGGTAAACAATTTCATTTGACGCGAGTTAATGCCACATGGTAGTGATAAAATTCAAATAACCAGAAAGTACTTAAAGTGGCATTATTAGGATCATACCAAATTTGGCTAGGAAGAGGGAGGACCACTGAGAGACAGAAGTGAGCGTTTATGCACCTTAAACCAATGTCTGAGTCGCAAGTCTCAGACTCTGTGGAGTGTTCACTCCTCTATCACGCGATGGACCCGGTTTCCGCAGGGTGAAACCATGGAATACTAAGAATTAGGTTCGTATTATGCCGCTACACTACACGAGTGTATTACGTGAGCTCAACAAATGGATTTGCAATTAATGCTTATCCGACTAAACTTTTCTACGACGCAGCATAGTTGGTAAGCACGGTTGTGCGACACACTGAACCTAGACATAACACTTTGTATTCTAGTCACTGCTCTAACCTAACATAACCGCAATTATTAGCATTTATATACTTTTAATATTAATAATAAAAGATAGATAGATAGATAGATTAACTCTTTATTGTACACCAATATTAAGATCTTACATTACAGGAGCATGTAAATAAAAAGTATACAATTGGCGGTCTTATCACTAAAATGTGATCTCTTCCAGACAACCAAAGAATGGAAAATAATAGGGATTATTTAAGAGGGCAGTTGTCGGTGTACGTATACTTTGTTAACAGTACCCGTTGGTACTCAGTACAAGAGCCTACTATATATACCTACTATTTACACTATATACATACATACTATATACATACATACTATACATATACATACTATACACATACATACACACTATATAAATACATACATACCTATAATAGATAGAAACTTACATATCACAATATTACCTACTTGTTCTGTCAATGTATCCTATAGTGATAGGTAGTAATCCTTTACACTTTTCTGGAACTTGTGTAAACTTTGTGCTTGGCGTACTGTTATTGGCAGTGCATTCCACAAACGAACACTCTGAACAGCGAAGGATTTATCAAGAAAGGTTGTGGAATGCGCTGGCATTTTTAACTTAAGATTTTCCGATGATCGCAAAACTCTCGAATGTGACTCGTATAGAAAAGAAAACCGTTTTTTAAGGTATGAAGGAAAGGATGGAGTAAACAAAATGTTGTAGAGCAATGAAAGTATATGAGTATCCCGACGAAGGCGTATGGATAGCCACTTGAGCTTGGTACGGAATTCAGAGACATGATCATATTTGCGAAGGCCAAATATGAATCTTATGCAGACATTTTGGAGGCGCTCAAGTTTATCAAGCTGGTTTTGGGTAAGATCCAGATAGCTGACATCTGCATAATCTAGTATTGGGAGAAGAAGGGATTCTGCGAGCGCAATTTTAGTGGTCATAGGCAGGAAATTGCGTAGTCGACGTAAAGAACCAAACGATGCGTATAGTTTACGGCTAACACACTTCATTTGAGTATCCCAGGACAAATTGCGATCGAAAAAGATGCCGAGTTTCTTAACACTTCTACTGAACTCAATTACAGTACCATCGAACGTTATTTGTGGAAGCTGTGACCATGGCACTTTTGATATCATCCTCGGGCTACCGATTATGATGGTTTGTGTCTTGATGGGATTGACTTGAAGCCCGTATGCACGACTCCACCCACAAATTTTGTCTAAATCTGTATTTATGTGACTGACCGCAAAAGATAACCTATCTAGGGGAGTTTGGAAATATATCTGAAGGTCGTCAGCATAAAGGTGGTAGGAGGAGACAAGTTGATTAGAGATAGAATTTATAAAAATTGCAAAAAGTAAAGGAGATAAAACGCCACCCTGAGGAACGCCTGCAGTTGTGTTGCACCAAGAGGAACGAGTGTCATCGATACAAATAGACTGCCGGCGGCCAGACAGGTAACTACGAAACCAGTCAATGACCGTTGGAGATACGTTAAGAGAGCGCAAGATTCCAAGTAGTATGTCAAAATCTACGGTATTAAACGCATTGCTGAAATCCAGAAGAGTAAGCACTGTCAGTTCTCCGCGCTCCATGCTAGATCTTATGTCCTCCGTAATATGGACCAGGGCCGTGGTCGTACTGTGTCCAGGACGGAAACCGGATTGGTAAGGATTGAGGAGATTATTTTTGGTAAGAAAGGTACTAAACTGATTATAAATGAGGCGTTCCAGGACTTTGGAGAGGAAAGGTAATATGGAAATTGGGCGATAATCGGAAAAGGATGTGGGGTTGGATTTTTTGGGGAGAGGAATAATTTTAGCATCTTTCCATAAAGCTGGAAAAATGCCAAGGGTAATAGAAGAATTTAGGATATGGCAAATAATAGGAAGGATTTCATTGAGGATAGGAAGGACCATATTACGGGTAATACTATCGTTTCCGACTGCATTTGATGAAATGGATTCGACACTCTTCTTAACGTCACAAGCAGAAAATTGACTAAAAGTAAAGGAAGTGTAATTGGGAGTAGGAATCGATGAAAGAGAATTTAAAGTACTAGTTTTGGTTGCCCTGTTGAAATTGGGCGAAGCAGAGAAGTGTTTATTCAAAGAATTAACATCAAAGTTTTTTGGAATAGCGTTATTTTGAGCTTTTCCTAAAGAACGTTCTCCCAAAGAACGTAGAAATTTCCATATTTTTGCAGGATCTCCATTTTCAATGGAGCTGTGGATGTGTTGGCGTTGTGCACTCCTACACACCTTATTACAATGATTTCGTAAGTTGATATATTTCTCCCGATTGAAGTCGTTAGGTCTACTCCTAAAACGAGATTTGGCAGAGGCTTTTTTGTCCAAAAGTATTTTTATTTCCCCAGATAGCCATGGCGCAGGTAAATGTTTCACTCTGATGGCACGACTCGGAGCATGTACATCGTAGAGGTTAATAATTGTTTTGTTAAATATTTGCACCTTTTCGTCAATCGACTCTGCAGCTATTAAAGATGACCAGTCAATGCTGTTAGCATCTGCTCGGAGATGTTCCAAGTTTATACCACCAAAATTGCGCTGCATTAGTATTTTAGATTTTGCCTTAGGTGGGCGAATTTTGTAAGAAAGGAAGAGAAGGTCATGGTAAGAAAAGGCATCTGCTAAACACTGCCCGTGCTTAGCGACATGGTTTTGAGAAGAGACAAGAATAATATCAAGGAGCGAAGGAGCGGAATTGGGGAAATGATGAGTTGCATTTAGAGGAAGAATACAAAGGTTACTAGATTCTGCAGCAGAAGTTAACAAGGATGAACGAGAGTCGTTCTTTAACAGACAAGTGTTAAAATCACCCATTATAATTGAGTGGTCGTAATTGGGAGTGAATGTTTCAAGTAAGAGCTCAAAAGAAGAAAAGAAATTTATACGAAGAGAAGGACAGTAATATACACCAAGTAAAATTTTGGAATGGTGTAGCTCAACTTCAAGTAGAAGATGTTCACCAGCGTTTGGTGAAGGTGGCTGAGAGGATAAACTAAGAATAGAGTAGTTGAAATGATGACGAAGATATATCGCAACTCCACCACCACCGGTTCCAGTTCGATCATTTCTGATGAGCTGAAAACCAGGTAGTGAGTAAGAGGCTGAAGGGAGACAAGGTTTGAGCCAAGACTCAGAAACAAGGATAGCATGAATATTTTTACATTGGAAACTGGCCAGCATATCGGAAAAATGAGCCGGAATACTTTGGGCATTTATATGAATCACATTGAAATTACGCGATACATCGGCAAAGTGGGATTCCAACGTATCCCCAAGCGATGGAATACTAATAAAACTGTCGCCATCACTATTGGCCGAAAAATAAGATTCAGAATCACTACTTTCATCTTCGGTGTTAGACATAAAAAACAAAATAATTCAATAAACTAAATAATATAAATATATGTAAAATACTTAAGAACAACAATACAAAACAAATAAATATACAATACGCAATATCACCTTTAACTAACCTACCAGTTCAGTGCGTAAAGAGAATTAATGAGAGTTTTAAGTTTGTTTCTACTCACCCCGTTTGAAATCTAGTAGCGTGTAGTAGAATTACAGGATGTCTATGGTATGGTGTCATATTAAAAGTTAAACGCGTCATTTGACGTTTCTATTATGCAAGTGTGGAAAAGATCACAAATGAAATGACGTAAAGTTATAACAAAGAAATCATAGAATTCTAAACAATTCAGAATATGAGAACATAACAACACTTAAAGTTAGAAATCAATAAAAAATTATGAATAAAATAGGTAGAAACAGAAAATACGTAAATGCAATTATGTAAAAACATCGCTAATGTGCGTAAACACACGTAAACAATATTAAGAAGATACAAATTAAGTCAACATGAATTACTTCTTAGTTCTTCGAGTTTTCCCGACTGCAGCCGTAGTAGACGTGTCCGTGGCCGCGATTTTCGAAGCGTCTTCCTTGGTGTGCTGCGGCGCAGAGCCGATCTTGTTGAGATCCTCCATCGAGACGACCTTGTGGCGGCTGCCACCTCGATCCAGGATATATATGACTCCGTCCCGAGTCCAAGTATTTGAAATTCCGTGGCGCTGGCGTGCAGCCATGAAGGTTTCGTGACGGGGCCGGGTCAGGAACTCTGATATTGTGACACCAGAGCCTTTACACTTCGTTTTGGCAAACCAGATGTTGTTTCTCACCTGGTAGCTTTCAAATTCTACCAGAATTGGCCTTGGCTTGTCAGATGATGGAATATGACCAAGACGCTGACACCGCTGAATGTCTTTATTAGAGAAATCTAACAACATGAGATGGTTTTTGACGGTGGCAACTGTGACCTCCAAGGAATTCTCCTTCTTCTGTTCTGGTATCCCATGGAATAGCAGCATCTTTCTCCTCCCTCGCATCTCTGCTTGGTCAATGCATCCTGCAAGTATATCTAGTTGTTGCTGGAAACAATTTAAAGAGCTCAACACAAATTTTTTGAATTCTGCAAAGTCTTTGGCCAATGTATCTGGAGCTGCAGGTGTGCTGGATGGCTTATGGAGCTCCTCAAAGTCAGTCATCCGCTTCAGAAGATGTTCTTTTAAACTGGAGAGATTTTGTTGCATGGACTGCATAGTGAACTTGTGATGTGTATTAAGAAACAAGTGGTTTGTGACAATAACACTGGGCTGGTAGGTTATGTGAGTTACCTTAACTTTAAGCACATTTAATCTTAAAATCAAGTATGTATTATAATTTTAATTAAATTTCAATTAAGCACTTAAAAACTGTAGTACTATTTTCCACAACTACCCACTTCCAAAAAGTATATAAATGCTAATTATTCATGTCGAATTACATTAATGTCGAGCATCAGTGTGTTGCACAAGCGTGTTTTCAAATAAAGGTGAGTCACTGAACAGTTTTCTCGCACAAGCGTTAATCGCACGTCCATTTGTCAAGCTCAGTTTGGACACTTACACTCACTACTACAGTACTAGAAATACAATTTATTTGAATTTGTTTTTTTAATCCAGTCTGTGTTTATGTCTGACAAAAGTACAATGAAAAGAATTCAATCTTTTAATATTAAAAAAATATCTAAGAATCTATGTATAGTAAATTATTTATTATAACATAGGCACAGATTCTTACAAGGTTATTATCATACGTATACTTAAGTTTATTTGTGAAACAAATTTATAAATACATTGTACTAATATTAGAAAAATATAACAAAACTCAACTTTAATTTATATGTGAATACGATTTGAACAAAATTTATATCATAACCAGAATTTTTTTCAAATCAATTTAGGAATAAAGGAAAACTTTACAACGTTCCTATATTAACAGACTGTAAAAGATAGAAGTTACTTATTCGACTGTATGCTGCTATTTATCTATTACGCGATTTCATCATTGTTTATAAACTTATTTTGCTTTATTTTTTATACCATAGGAAATGCTTTCGAAAGCTGTCCATTTCACTTTATAACATCACGCTCATAGTTTACTTTTTAGTGTCCTTTTATCACTCGTGAATGTAATTAACTAGGTGTTCATGGGCGACCCCAATAAAATAAGTACCTTAATATCACCATAAAATAAATATCACTTCGTGTAAATAAATGCACGCAGTAACGGGCGGCGAGTATCAGAAACAACTGGCACTCGGCGCCCGCTACCGTGGTACGTTTGCTATGCTCACTCGGCTCGTGCGTTGTATGGACGCAGTTCTAATCTAACCTTACCTTCTTCTTTAGTAGCAAAATACATTTTCATTTCCATTTTATTGATATTTATTTTTATATTATATTTTAAGGTGATTTTATAAAAATAAAATAAAAAAGGTTTTTATTCACGTAGACTTTAAAAAAGCGCTTGTAAATAGTCAGAACATGTTGGTAGTAATACAGTTATTATTTCTAGTTGCATATTATACAGATATTTAGGTACACGGAATGTTAAAACATTTATACAATTTATTTTATAATAGTAGTGATAATTAGCTAGCTTGTATTAAGCTATTGTCAATTTTAGGATATCAATATATATAATAAATGTATACAATATATAATTTTATTGGAGTCGCCTATAAATACCTAGGTGATCACAAAATTATATTAATAGGTAACAAATTAAGGCAACTTATTGCTTTTTGGTTTCGAGACGGATTGCACCAGCCTCGGTCACGGGTCGACCCAGGTGATATCAGCTAGGTGAATAAACTGGAATAGACTTTCGTGATAGTCCCAGTAAATTTTGTTCAAATCGGTTGTTGTAAATAACAGTTGAAGTCAGTTGTATGTTTTAAAACAATAATTATTTAAAGACGAAGTAGATATCATAGAGCACTTGTCTAGACAGCCATTATTTGAAACAGTTAGCTTATTTTATAATAATACTTGCCATGCCCCGCGGTTTCACCCGCGTTACAGTAGTTTTGGCGTAAAAGAGTAACAAACATACATCCATACATCTATACTCACAAACTTTCGCATTTATAATATTAGTAGGATGTGTACCTTTAGCGGTTTTGGCAGTGCACGCCGGAATAGGTCATAGATAGCAGATATTTTCCTACTTACTTGATACTATCGTCATATTTTGGACAATTCACTCAATATCTTTATAAATGGTAGCCTATGTGTTATTCTGATGCATAAGCTATATTATTGTAAAGTTTCATTAAAATCATTCGTGAAACAGTACCTAACAAACATCCATCCATCCATACCTACAAACTTTCGCGTTTATAATATAAAAATATAGTAGGAAGTAGGATTATCTTGCGGCCCTGCTGCTAAGTAAGATAATAATATAACGAAAAACCCATACTAAAATAAATAATATTATCATAATACACTGAGTAAATAAAATACGATTTATGATTGTAACAAAAATATTCCGACATGTTTGGTTATACGAGTGAAGGTACGTGATGACGAGGGTCCGACTGCCGTCCCCCGCACTTGTGCAACTTCTCAAAATATCTTGTCAGGGCAGCTATTCTACATATCTACTTGATTACATGTTTGTGACAAAAACCTTGGGCTTTGCCAGATATTAGTATTCTATCTCTCTAAAATTCGTATATATTTTAGATGCAAAGCTTCTTAGCGATTTTACGAACAAATGAAGACGTGAATAAAACACGACGGAAGTGGGTAATTAGGTAACTTATAGTACGCCTATAATGGGTAACTTATAAAACACCAACAACCTGACAGGACTAGTTCGCTTAGAGCATAAGCAACAACTTTTGTTCTACGAGTTCGGACATAACTCAATACATGAAAAAAATATATGAGAGAAATAAAAAGATGGATGATATCAAACTGATGAAAGACCAACAATAACATAAATAAAATAAAAAAGGTTTTTAATCACGTAGACTTTAAAAAAGCGCTTGTAAATAGTCAGAACATGTTTGTAGTAAAACAGTTAGTATTTCTAGTTACTTATTACAGATATTTACAATTTATTTTATAATGGTAGTGATATTTAGCTAGCTTTAAGGACAATAACTTAATACAAGCTAGCTAAGCAAATCTCGCAGGACTGTTCTATCAGCCTGATATCATCCACAGCTGGACATATGACATATGCTAACCCAAAGGATATTTTTATGACGTTGCCATTTTGAGGATTTGCCGTAGTCTCTGTGCTTGGCATCATCTGTGCGTCGCCTTTTACGTCACCCCCGGTATAGTGTCCACCCCACACTATACCGGAGTTGACGTAAAAGGCGACTAAGGGATACACGAGGTAGGCGGGCAGCAGCACCACTAACCGCTGCAGCTGCAGCTGCCACCTAACTGCAGTCGCCATCTCGCATGCCAAGCACAGACACTGCACATTTGTTTTGGGCCGGACACCATATGGCTACAGTAGATAATATTTCCTATTGTTTTATAATTACTCAATGTTATTACACCTCATATATTTTAACACGTATGTGATACAAATATTATATAAAACTAAAATAAATATAAATAAAATTAGTGACCAAAACTTTGCAGGAATTATATCTTCGATGCTACTTTGCCAAAGAAAAGCAGACGCCATTGTTTAGTTATCTATATTGTGATCCGCTTAACGTACTAAATATAGATCGTAACTAACAGAAATTTAATACCTATTATTTTTTATTGTCTTTTCATGTAATTTTTATCGATACTTACTTAAGCATCCTGAGAAATCCCACTCGTTAATCTTTATTCGTTGTTTAGCTTCAATTATATTAATTTAAATGCTTTCAGTGTAATAAATAACAATTCGGCATATTTATAAAAAAATAATAAAATTTTGGCTATGTATTAGTTTCAACTATTTTAAGGGATAGACCATTAGTTAATATTAATTATCAAATTAATATTATAAAGGCGAAAGTTTGTGACTGTGTGACAGTGTGAGTGTTGATGTTTGTTACTTCTTCACGTCTAAACGGCTGAAGCGATTTCAATAAAATTTGGTATGGACTTAGCTGACACCCTAGATTAACACATAGGCTATCATTTATAAAGTTTATCGCGGGTAAAACCGCGGGGCATAGCTAGTGGAAAATATAAAAAAAAAATTATACTACATATTTTGTATTTTCAATAAATACATTGCTGTAATAGCCTACCAATACTTTTTTATGATCGCAGCTATGTAGCTCGATAGTGTGTCATGATAATCTAAGAAAATCAAAAGTCCTTGAAAATACACTGTTACGATCATAGATCGATTTATTAGCTGAAAACCTTTTAAGTAAAGTTTTTAAATAAATAAATAGTTAAGCGTGGTTCAAGTGGTTGAGCGGGGATACCTGGGCCCTAGTAAAGCGGCGGATCACAGAATTATTTAAAACAGAATGTTAAAGTTTAGGTAATTTTTATTTTGAAATATAAAAACATACGCCCAGTCGTCTAAGTACTATGAACGTATTGTAACAAGCAATTAAAATATTTGGTTCATACAACACTCCTTAGATTATTTTATTTCATTTGGCTGAATATGAAAAGCAATTACGACAATGTCAATTAGGGTTCATAATAATGATGTACCTAATAGTCCCTAAAATTAGTTACTTAATTGTACGTGAAATTAATAACGGTGAACAATGTAGAACTAAATAACAAAGCATGCGTACTGTTGTACGCAATCATGTTCCGACCTTTATTTAACCTGCCTAATTAACTACTATTCAGCCATAAGACAAAGGAAGCCTTAATAATAATTACGGCAAAAGAAACGATAAATATTACAAACGCGTATGAATGGTGTCATAATTTTTCTTCGACAAATTTTCGGGTGTTTCACGATTTTCTCTTCGACAATTTTTCGGGTGATTCACTATATCTTATTGTAAACGTTGAATGTATATATATTTGTTCTGTATTGTACTGAAAAATACCTGATCTGTAGTCTGCCTTGACTCCATGTTCATGGTCTAACTTTCGTTTTTGTCTTGGATAGTTTAGTTATACTGGAAGTTTATATGAAGTTTCAAGTCTTTAATGTTCATTTCCAAAAAGTTGTTACCAAAGAATCCCATATTAGAACCTTGCAACTCAAAGACTATGCGTCAAGTTAACCAATGAAATTCTCTATGAAATCTTAGAAGATATTTAGTGAATCTAAACATTAATATATTTATCACTGCACTTTTACTGTTAGCTTAATGGTAGTTCATTGATACCTAGAAATCCTAGCGATGTGAAGCCATAAATAATTAAAAAATAAGCAACGTGGTGGGTGACGGCGAGTTTTCATTCGTAACTATATCGTCATTTGAATCAGTCTATTGGGCGGTGTGTGGCCGAGCGTTCGGAAGAAGGAGCGGTCTAAAGCAATTGATGAGTTTTCGTTGTTTTTTGTTTATTGCTTTTTGAGGCTGACGAGCTGGCGGTCCACCTGATAGTAAGTGGTAACCGCTACTCATAGTTATACGTAATGCCATAGGTCATAGCAATCCGCCTACTACCGTGAGATTAATACTCTTTTTAACCCTCATTTTTTTTGTTTGATAGTGAGTTATCGAAGCCATGCCATGCAGATTAGCAGAACTATAAGATTTTTGTTAACAAATATATTAATTATTAATAATAATTTATACTTCTTTACCGCGCAGCTTTGCAGTAACTGTTGCAAAGCTTGCTATAATGAAGCTATAGTCAAACTAAGTTTTTGGTATGCAATATATTTATCATAGTTCCTTAGTATAATTTATTTGTTGCACACCTGCTACTGTTTACTTTACTTTCAGTTCCTATCCATCCAAAGGTTGTCTGGAAGAGATCGCTTAAGGTGATAAGACCGCCCATTGTACCTTATGTTCTTTATATTATATCCGATGTATTTTCTTTCCACCTGAGTGTGTACAATAAAGAGTATTCCGGCAAAAGATTATTTTTGCTCATTTTATGTTTGAAACATCGTTTGACTGTGTTTCCTTTATCTAGGCACGCGGCGAATGTTATCACAATTGGAATCAGATTCAGAATCTCTTTATTCATTTGGCCATTTAACAAGTTAAAGCAAACTTTTGGTGCAATTTTGTTTTTGGTGTTCAGTGACATTTTGACGTCAATTAATCATAATCATTCGGATCGTGCATTCACTTGCGGTATTTGGTCCTTTCACATCGATAATATTGCGTTCCGTCTGTGTGGCATTCGTGACACGAAGAAACTTGTATGATAAGAAAAACAACATGATAAAGATAATTGGAATAGAATATCTAGTTAAAAAAATAAAATAAATAATATCCATTATTCACACACAGCCATCTGATCCCATATTACTGATATACTACATCCAATCAGGTAACCGATATAGGTACTACGCGAAATTACACACAGATACAGGACAAATAGACATTTTCATGCACACATATCTGTATCTGTCCTGGGTGGTAATCAAACCCACGACCTGCAGCGTGAAAGGAAAGCATTTACCAACACGCCAAACAAAATTATTACTTAAGTACAGCCGGCAATTTACTTAAGTACAGCCAATGTATTCATGCTAACAAATGTAAACAAAAGAATACTTCGCCGAAGGATTGAAACTTTCCGAATTCAATTAATTAATCAAGTAATAGTAATATCACACATCAACTCTCGTCTATGTGTCATTAGATCCGCACTTTCCAGTAAAATGTTTTAAAGTAAACCAACAGGTTTCTGAAAACACAATAAAGCTCCTGACACTTGAGAAATGAATACCTACCATGTGAAATATTATTTTCAGAAGAACCTTATTTTTGTAAATATTAGGTGTGAAATTCTGAAGCCATTAGATTGATATCTGGATTGAATTACTCACATTATTGGTTACATTACTCAGTTGGCGGTTCAATAACCGTAAAAGTAATGTAACCTTTATTTGCCATTCTGTAAGAGGTACGTATAATACTGGGGCAGTTTTAGCGAGAGTGGTATTTTACTTTAGTAGGCAAGTATATAAAGTAGGAGTAGGTATACTAAGCTTACCTGTGTGCGGTATTCGCGCGCCTCCCCTCGGGTGAAACCCAACGCCTTGGGTATTACTTAGCGATGTGAAACTGAAGAACGCGAGGAATTGCGACCTCACAGTCTTTTCTGTTATCCTGGTAACAAATTAACGTAATGAAAATGAGGTATAGAAAATATATCTTAAGATAAGTCGAATAATAATTCTGTATTAAATATTTACGCTTTCTTATTTGATTGAAAAACAAACAGCTGTAAAATATGAGCATACTGACTAAACTATAATATACTTTTGTATAAGGTAAGGCTTCACGGATAACTAAAAAAAATACTATATGCATGGCGCAGATTCCAGATACAATACTAAAAATATAACGACGTGTAATATATTAGGACATAACTAGTTTAAGGGTTAAAGTGAGTGCTGTGTATTATTAATTGCTATTGTAATTTATAATGTAGGTAATTGTAGATCTTAATGCACATGTTAAATAGGTTCAAACAAATTTGAACATAGAGAAAAGGGAATAAACACTTTGAAATATATTAATTAATCTATTTGATGTTCTTTAAATAATTTTGTAAATACTTATACTCTAATTCCAATACTTGAAGGAAGGGATACTTCCATATTATAAGAGATTGATTTGTTGATCCAATGGTAGAATATACAATTAAAATAATGAGTTTCCGGGTTCTATTCCCAGATAAGACTACAAATTATTGTGGTGAGCCGAGTGAAATGTTTTAATACGTATAATTTTTTTTTAAATCAGTAATCCTTTACTTGAACGCTTCAAAGAATTGGTAGGAGTATTAACTTATACAGTTTCAAGAGAGAAACATAACCGTCAATAATCAAGTCGCAACTATCAAAATCGCCAGGGTATTGTTGTAAGTACGCTCAACCAGACATGTATTGATCGAGTGTATTAGGAAAGTAGCTATCGAGCCGCAAGCTGCTCATTATTATCATTAAATTAGTATATTTAGGCTTCCAATAAACGTTAAAGCACCAAAGGCACTTATTTTGATAGGAGGGCTTAACCTTTAAACTCTATATAATAGTCTTCATGGGAGCACTTTGTGAGAAAGTAAATGGTGAATTGATAGTATGCTCGTAATACGATAGGTATCATTACAATTTGCGGCAAACCGCTACGCATCGCGTACAGAAATTCAAATATGAAATCCATACATTCAACTCATTTAGCATCGAGAGCATATGGCTATAAGCAAGTAGATGCGTCGATAATTAAACATCGCTCGTTAGGTGATCCGACTTACTCTCGGTGGTAATGAATCCACCAAATTGAACAATAATTAATTACATTTTCGTACGGCATTGGGAATGGCAGCGGCAGGCTCTCAAATGAGCGTTGTTTCCGGATAGAGAAGCGATGTGGCCGCGTGGAGCATTTCAAAATTTATTTCCATTTGCAGTTCGGTTCGGAAACGCGAGTTCCGGTAGTGAGCGGGGCTCGGAATCGGAACAAAAGGTCGTCATAGCGGAACCGGTAATGCTCGATTCGAAATTGTGGCCGGTTGACAGCGAGTGCTGCAAATGCTCTTGTCAGTTGGCGAGGCTAACTCGCTTGATTTTATTAACTGTACTGTACTGCTAAGTAATGTCTTCAAAGTAGGACAATAACTATCTTTCTATTAGATTGCGCTTTTTGTATTATGAATACATACTTACATAGCTCTATTCAATAGTGAAAATATTCTGTTAGATTAAAAGATAACAAGATCTATCCTAATGTTACTAATGCAAGTCAAGTAAGCGCCCTAAAAACCTTCTATTATTTCTCAAAAATTATTATAGGGCCACTTTCAGGTACAATATTAACCAACCAAAATTAAATTAACCAACGTTTATCCTTTTTATTATTTAATGACTTGAAAAGGAGAGGATTCCCAATTTATCAGTCTGTTTCGTCTTAATTGCATATAATAATATTATGTTAATTCTCCTGTGTGTATAAATAGATGTTGATTGTTTCTTTGACGTTGCGATACATTTTGCCAAGAACAATACTATGTTTTTGTAGTGTTGTAAATTTATAGTAAATAACCAATTACAGTGCAAAAATTGGATGAAGTGGCTGTGGCATAATTTATATTTCAGTATTTATAAGCTGCAAATAAACGGCGGCGTGTGTACTCTCGTCCGTATCGCAGTCACGTTTTGTGAATCATGGATCCCCGCCAGGCCACGTTTTAATCACAAACTTCAGAAACTTGACGATCTTGAACGTGTAGGTTTGTTACATAACTTACCTAAATTCTAAAGTAGAAGCGCCGTGATCGGCGAACAGTACCACGGGTGGCGAATACCGTTCGTTCGCGCCGCACAGCCGCGTCTCCGCCGCGCCTCCCGCTGGTACTGCACTCGCACTGCCCAATTGCAGCCAGCCGCCCTCGCAGCTAAGATATATAATTACGTAATATTAACAAACTGTAACGTATGTACTGGCTGTTTGGCATAATGACATGGACCTTTGCCTGTACATGGTTGACATGAATAAACGTGAGTGCGATTATGTCCGCTCGCCGTAAACTAAGCACCAAGCATTGACTTATATGTATAACTAGACACGCTGTTTCGAATAAAAACTCTATCCCAGTCCGGCTGTGCGCGAGGTGAGGGACGCTAAAAGAAAAAATAAAAAAACACGAAAATTTCTCACTGAGTTGAAGCGCCCGCGCTGCAACTCAGTGCGCAAATTCTCAATATGGGATTGCGCGTCTAGTAGAATACATATAGGTCGATGGCACCAAGCTTAGTTATATTTGCTAGGTCTGCAAGGCATTCCGCTGCTTGCATATATTGAGCTGAGTGTAGATAACATTACATAGAATTCAATAGGACATTTTTTTCGCCGATTATTCATGTCTGACTTACAATTATTGTCTCTAACACTGTGTCAATTTTGAAGATGATCGGTTCAGCCTTTTATGAGGAGTAAGATAAGGAACAAACTACATGAGTTGTCTATAAAGAGCTCCTGTTATGTTTAATTAATAAGAATTTAGTCAGGTGTTTAAAAGGAAAGAAAATGCAAGGTAAAGTTAATTACGCTTTAGTTTTTTTAGGAATTAACAATTTTTAAACTTATTTTCGAGTCCAAGGAGCAGCATTTATTTATTCTTAACTTTGTTATGTCTCTTGGGAAAACATACAATTTTTACTCTTGTCTTATGCTAAGTCGTTTTAAAGAATACAATCGTGTAACATATAGATTGACATAACTTTTTAGTTTGTCAGACATATATATCGATAATGAAATGTAATTACAAAATGTTCTACCAAAAATCAACCATGAAACCTAACTTTACGTGCACAATTAAAAGCTACTTTATCGTCCAGGTTTACTTGGGTAATATTTCCGCACAATTATTCGGGTGACCCGTATGATATTCTGGAACGAGGTTTTATTTTTATAACTTTTCCATAGAGTCGAGTGCATTTGTGTCTTCAACGTTATTTATCATTTTTAAATTGATAATGAAATGTAATTACAAAGTGTTCTACCAAAAATCAACCATGAAACCTAATAAATTTACGTGCACAATTAAAAGCTACTTTACCCTCCTGGTTTATTTGAGTAATATTTCCGCACAATTATTCGGGTGACCCGTACGATATTCTGGATCGAGGTTTTATTTTTATAACATTTCCATACAGTCGAGTGCATTTGTGTCTTTTTAACGTTATTTACCATGTTTAAGTTGATAATGAAATGTAATTACAAAGTGTTTTACCGAAAATCAACCATGAAATCTAATAAATTTACGTGCACAATTAAAAGCTACTTTACCCTCCTGGTTTGTTTGAGTAATATTTCCGCACAATTATTCGTGTGACCCTTACGATATTCGGGTTTGAGGCTTTATTTTTATAATATTTCCGTACAGTCAAGTGCATTTGTGTCTTTTTATCGTTGTTTATCATTTTTAAGTTCAATTTGAGTTAGGACTTCCGGTTTAAACTCCAAACAAGACCCAAATAAGTCCCGTATAAAACTTAATTCCAACTTTCTTTTTGTACAAAATCGAAATGTATCGTAGCAAATTTTAACCCTATTGCAACCTCGATCATAAGAAGTCTGCACGGTTCCGGTGCTTGCCTCGTTTTGTCTCCGTCCAGCTTCCCTAAGCATCTCCATGGCTTGCTTGCTTTGACGGGCCTGTTGGCGTGGTTGGCAAATGCTTGCTTTTCACGCCGGAGGTCGTGTGTTCGATTCCCACCCGGGACAGATATTTGTGTGCATGAACATTTCTATTTGTCCTGACTCTGGCTGTTATTGTCTATATAAGCACGTATTTACAAAAGAATAGTAGTATAATGTAGAATATCAGTTATCGTGTTTCCATAGTGCAAGCTCTGCTTAGTTTGGAATCAGATGGCCGTGTGTAAATAATGTCCTAGGATATTATTATTTGCTTACCCTGTTTTATAGCTATCTTGCAGTAAGTGACTACAGCCAGCTCTATAAGTATCTTTATATCCATGAATTGCATGTGTGTAAAGTCTCTGTTGCCACACTACAGGAATTTATTTACCTAATACATTATACGTATGTTTATCTTCATAAATATTTTAGCTATACAAATGTCGTTGGAAAAGCAACAATTAAGTCTTAATTAATAAAGTAAATATTAAATTATTTACATCGCACAATTACATCAATCGATGTCTACGATTATTATTTAACATTTAAAATGTATATAAATATAACATAATATAACATAATAATCCTGGGACATTATTCACATACGTCCATATAGATAATTATTAGACACAAATATTTGTCCTGGGTGGGAATCGAACCCCGACCTGCAAATTTAAATTGGAATGAATATAATCTTATAAATCGAAACAATCTCATTTTATATTATCTTAAAACTAAATAAAAATCTCCATTCCAATTTGCATCATTGAGTGTTCTCGGAGGCAGACCCTCAAAACCTTTTACATATTGCCACGCTTGTATAGAACCGGTATATTAATATGGACAGTGTCGAACCCAAGACGATCCTCTGGAAATATTCAATTTGACGGGACATTGATCATAGCCTATGTGTATGACAATCTTGGATCCGTCACAAGCAATTCTTTTCCACCATTTACACTCTGTCCCATATATCACCGGTAATATATGCCACACGACAATGGATCCGTAAATAGAACGATTTGAATATACGGCGAAAAATATTGGTTCAATTATTTGGTTCGTTATTTTATAGGCTTAAGTACAATGTATATTTCTTTTTAGGGTTCCGTACCCAAAGGATAAAACGTGACTCTATTACTAAGACTTCGCTGTCTGTCTGTCCGTCTGTCACCAGGCAGTATCTCATGAGCCGTGATAGTTAGACAGTTGAAATGTTTATAGATGATGTATTTCTCTTTTTCTCTTGCCGCTATAACAACAAATACTAAAAAACAAAATAAAATAAATATTTAAGTTTCTGAACTCCCATACAAAACGCGTAAATTTTTTGGTCGTTATTACGTTTTGGTACGAAACCCTTCGTGTGCGACTTCTACTCGCACTTGACCGGTTTTTTATTCAATACTGTTTTATAGACATGATGATAGGCAATGCTCTGTTATTCACATGACAATCATCGTCATTCAATCCTTATAACGAGGGCAAGTTATGACTAGCCATTTTAAGCCACCTAGCACTTATCTTGTTTCCGCCGATTCCACGTGCATATGACTTAAGCATGAATCGAAAGCAGTGGTCCCTTATAATAAGTAATATACTTGAAGATTTGAATTTTATAAGTAATATATTTGACAAAATATCCAATACAGTGGTCTTTATAACCGGATAATATTTGACCAAATATGTTATAGATCTCATCAGTGCTTATCGCTTAGTTATGACGGATATTCTAACAACATAAACAATACGATACGAACTAAATATCGACATTTACATACGTAATCATGTCGATTTATAGTCTGATAAATTGAAATAGGTAACATCCACATTTGAAATGAGATAATATTAATATGCAGATCAAATCGTTACTTAGTTTCCGATTGCATTGTTTGCGAACAAAATCCTTTGCATTTGAAATCAAACCAAATATGAGAGGTATTATTGGCTTTCAGTAATGCATAAATCATTAAATTGAAATTAGGTACAGACGCCAGCACATCAAGCTACCCCATACTGTCAAATTTCCCCAATTGAAAGAGAACCTTATGCTTTTGTAATAAAGTTGAAAATCTATAAAAGAAATTTGACAGATTGGGTAGCTGGATGTGCTGGTGTCTGTACCTAATTTAAATTTAATGATTTATGCATTATATCGCATATCCTACAATTCTGACAAGATTTTTCTTTTGAACGTTTAACGTAATACTATGAAACATACCTAAGAACCATATCTATGAAACTTAGCTTACAGAAAAATATCCTCATTAGAGTAGGTCTATTAGGGCTACTTTGAGAGACCAACAGAGATAAACCCACGTATGAACTTCAACATTATTGAAGTCACGGGTGAGTAAAAATGCATATATTCTAGGACCTTCCAGGTAATCACCATTTGTCAACAGAAAAGTCTGCAAATTTATTTCTTGGACTCGATTTTCGTAAGAATATTCGTGATATAACATTTACATACACACTAATATGAATATTTTTATTACCTAGTGCCATTGAATCTGCCGACCGACACAAGCCTGTACAGCTGGATCTCAACCCGCTGGCCAGCGTCAGGTTGTAGGAAGTAAGAACAGGCGCCGGGACCCTCGATCGATGGAGACTTAATCTGCCCGAACATCTTGCCGGACTTCGTCTTGAGGATCCGCGAGTCGATTGTGATGTTACACACTGTAAGAATATTTTACTTTAGAAGACAGTTTAACATGCAGTGAATGACGTGTTAGTTCATTATTATTATAAGGTGCTTCGTGCCTCGAGAAGCTATTTATAATAATAATATCCCATGGGACAGTGTTTGATATTGAAAGTTTCCCTCTTCTGTTTATAGATTTAATCAATCAAGCCATGCATTTAAAATGCACGACATAAACCTCCAAGGGTCAATTTCAATTCTTTTTTATTAAAAAATATTGAACACATATGGTACACCTTAATCAGCGTCAAAAGATTCTACAAGCAATTATCGATAGACTTTTTTAAGAGCTATCTTTCTGTACTAGTCACAAGTCCCACTTTTGAGTTTTTGGGGAGAAAAAAAAATAATAAAGTAAATCTGAAAAGAATTAATACTTAACTCAATATCCAGAAACTTTCATCCAAAAATAAAAAAGTGAAATCATGCGTCCAAAATGTTTTATTCGATGATATTTATCGAAAATAAATATGTTGCATATTTACGTTTACAGAATTTATTTTTATTATTTTAGGTTAACGGTCAAGTAAGTTTTAATAATTTTTATAAAAAAAGTATTTGAAATTGACACGTGGGTGTTTTTGTCGTGCATTTTAAATGCGTAGCTTGATCGCGTCGCCGTGCTTCGGAAGGTACCTGCTACGTATACGGTTGTTGTCCGCAGACCGCAGTTATTAAGCTATAATAGAAACTTATTGAGCGCTATGCTATATAACCAGGTTAACCAACTAGTCATACGATAAAGAAATAGTAAAGTAGGTTATAGCTAAAAATCAGTGACTGCAGGTGACTTTACGGTGCTATGCTGCGGGGATGTAAAAGCTAAGCTACGGAACTATGTGACCATTTCCATTGTCTCTAAGCTATGTAGCGGAACGAACAATATGTGCTATGAAAATAGACTGCCGCATGGAAGCTATTCAAGCGCGTACTATATATACTCTACTCTGCATATAGCTACACTACTTGCAACCATTCATAGCACGCATCCAGAGCATGCATACATATATATAAAACATAGCTTAGTTGAAACCCTCTCCTGAGCTAAGCTATATGTACCAAAATATAATTGGTGGATATTTATAGCAACATAGCGTACTCGGAGCACATCTCTGATGGAAATGCACCCACCTCAAGCAGTCTTACAGTACCTACTACTCGGGCCCAATAGGGTTGCGCGTATGAGTCCGGCATTTTAGTATGTGTTGAAATTAGGAAAATTATCGATCTATTTCAGGTGACGTGCCAGTATAAGCTATAGAAAAATTATTATTTGCAAATGATAAATAAAATAAATCAATAAGAATGATACGATTTCATTCTCATAGACTTCAAAATTATTCTTCTTTCAGGTAGATTTTAGCTAATTATTATTTACTTAATTATAAAATAAATTATTTAAGTTACAATCAGGGTGGTAATTTAAAATGCTAAATAACCATGTCAGTTTTATATATATTTCACTACATCGTGCTTGTGTTCTGTCTATGTTGTGGTAAACCGTCAATATTATTATTATTGTCATGGCGTATCATATATGTGTAACGACGGTCGCGCCTTAATGCTACCACCGGTTTCAATGCGTCCCAACTGAGAAGACCCAGCGATGAATTTCAAAAATACACGACTAATATTGTTTTACAAACACACCGATCAGCTATCTAAAATAATATAATAAATTATTTATTATTAATAATATAATAAATATTTTGCAAACTAATGTGCTCCAAATTAATGAATGCCAAGTGTAGATTGAGTTCCTTAAGTATTAAACACCGTTTATTCAACACGTTGTAGGAAAAAGTATTGTTAAAAAAATACACTGCTATTCAGCCAGCTACGGGTCAACATTGTATTGTTGAATCCTTGCATGATTATGTCGACTCAAGCCGCTGCTGTCCTCACTACTACGTTCAGTCGTAATGAGGCAATTAAACGATTATCTCTGCAAGGGTAGCTGCGGAATTCATCTGCATACTAATAGCCTCATATAATGTCTCTAATTTTGACTACCAAAGGAGATCACAAAATTCTATAAACACGGTACAATTGAGATTTTAGGGGATTAGTATAAACTTATAAAAATGTTTTTTTTTTGGCGATTTGACGAGAATAATTTAAAACGTGATATACGAAGCTGAAGAAAATAATATTTTTGAGAAAACCGTAGGCGATCTGAATAAGTGCTGATTAATTTCTAAATATCTATACATATAATAAAACCGTAGGAAAGTCAAAACTGTACATTGAATATTTAAAAAAAAGGATACTTGGGTTGTGATCTACAATCGATATCGAATCCAAAAATATAGTTTTTAGAATTTTTGTCTGTTTGTCGGTTTGTCTGTATGTATGTCCGGGCTAAACTCAAAAAGTTCTGCATCGATTTATTTAAAATTTTGCATGAATATTACTAAGAGGTCGGGTCAAGATATAGGCTACATATTATCATGCTAGCACCTACGGGGGAGGAACTGTGATAATTTATAAAATTTAACGCGGGTAAAACCGCGGGGCACAGCTAGTTAAGTCCCGACGAAAATTGCGATGGCAGCTTAGTAAATATTTTCTGAAACAAATTTCACAAGGAAACATTTATTTTTGGTTGGTTTGAATACCAAGATCTAAATTTAATTAAGGATGGTAAGTAATTTAAAATGCAACAAACAGAAAAGAAGTATACAACAGAGCGATCCTTGTTTCCTGTCATATCTCAATAATATTGGAGTCAGCTTCCAATTTAATACGATGTGGATATAGATACCAGAACTAATCGAGCGAATCTGACCTCGAAACCTATATTGAACCTCTAACTACATGTAGGCCAGGTGGCAAACTCTCTTAACATTCCGACTACAAGTAACAATCGCCATTGATATAGTCGTGACAACGAGAGCCGGCTTAACATTCTCTGATAAATATTATTTATTACACTATGTTTTCAAACTCATATTTTATAATATTTTAATCGGCATCATGACTGATAAAGATATATTTATTTGCGTAAAACATGTGTGGTTTACAGGAAATACATCCTAAAACAGTCGTACAGATTAAATTGTGTCAACATGTCTTGCCATGGTCGACTTGCAAATTGAATTTGCAATTGAATTATTATAGAATTAATGAAATTAGGTATATAATCAAAAGTCCGTTATATAAATGTCAAAGTAAAAAAATGTTGGATTGCAATGTCAAATGATAATAGTATTTAAAAATTGTTTACTCAATAATGATTATTAATGGTGAATAAATAGTAAATGAAAAGATATGTGTTTACAATTTGTCATTTAAGTAGTCATTTAGATAGTAATAGCACTTTTTATTAACATTTATTTAACTTTAATCCTGAACAAATTAAGATTTAAAGATTTATATTGTTGAGGAAGCTTATTATAAATTTTAGGTGCCATACAGAGCACACTATTAGCCATATGAGCGCTGTGCATACGTAGTCATTCATCATCTCGTCTATTACGGTGAACAGTATCCGATAGTTTTGGAAATAATTTCAAATTAAGTACTTTATTGACTGCTATTATAAAAGCACTTATTTGTTATGCTTTTAGGTCTTCACTACTCAAACGATAATTATAGAACATTGTTACTTTTTCCGACGTTTTGACAAAGTTGCATTGATCTTGGTCACGGGCTAACTCAACGGATCATCATGAATCATCCAGATTACAATCCAATTACAGAGGCAAACGTGAGCAAAACCGTGAACGGAAAGATAAAATAGAAAAAATAAAATTGTTTGTTTTTGAATTGACCTTTAATATCGATATTCTTTATTCAAAAACAAACGAATAAACTATTGATGGAACTAGCATTTCAAATACAATAACGTGTCGGCTTAAAGCCCCCGCAGACCACAGACTTTTTAACGGCCGATAGTTTGGTCGGGCACTTAATCAGTACGCAGATGTAAGCAAGTGCGCACACTATGACGATTTGGTATCGGCCGATAAACAAGTTTGATGGGCTTCCCGATTCAATTCAAACTATACTGTCGGCAAACTATCGGCCGACCGTATAATCAGTATTGGCTCCCTACCACACGCGCACACACGACGATTTTTTAGTCGGCCGACTAAGCCGATAGTTCAGTTCGCTCCGAGCTTTGACAGCGAATGGTCAGCCGCGCGTGTTTTGTAAAATGGCGTCGCCCAATTCTCAGTCGCTTATTTCGGAATCTTTGATCGTAAACTTGATCGAGGAAGTCGAAAAACGCCCTGCACTTTATAAGAAAAACTTAAAAGAGTACTCTGACGTAAATGTGAAGAAAAAACTGTGGGAGGAAGTTTGTGAAGCTGTTGTTCCTGATTGGAATGAGCTTAGTGCCCAAGAAAAAACAAATCAAGGTACGATACATTTTTATTTATTTACATTACACTTTATTATATTGACACGGAATTGAGCCTGCAAGAGATATAAAGTATGACGACATGTATTGCCGCACATTATTCATATTATTTCTTCCTCGGTTATTTCCATTTGTATTGAAGTTATTCATGGTACAACTGTAGAGAGTGTCTTTAAAATCTATTCCATCTTTGATTCGTACATAATTGTGTAGGACACAGTAAGCTTTAATAATTTTAACACAAAAATTAATATTTACGTCAATTGGACGGTGAAAAATGCGCCATTTGTTAGCTAGAATCCCGAAAGTACATTCAACCATGCGTCGAGCTCTTGTATGTCTATAGTTGAAAATTCGCTTGGTGTAGTTTAAATTTCTTTTTGCATAAGGGCGTAATATATTATTTCCAAGTCCAAACACTTCATCGCCTACGACAGAGAATGGAATAACATCTCCAACATCATCATTAGGCAATTGCCTTCCAGAAGGAATATTTAGTCGATTCTCGGAAAGCCGTTTACCCATTTCTGATGTTTTAAATATTTCCGAATCACTAGCTGTTCCATAAGAACCAACATCAATGTACACAAATTTATAATCGGCATCTGTCCAAGCCATCAAAACGCAGGAGAAGAACTTTTTGTAGTTAAAATATGATGAACCGGAATGTTCTGGCTGTATCATTCGTATATGTTTGCCATCGATCGCTCCAATGATGTTTGGAAAATTTGTGCGACTGTAGAATTCGTCTGCTATTTCAATCCAGTCATCTTCTTGTTTGGTTGGCATATATAACGGTTGAAGCATATTCCATATTTGCTCACATGTACTTTTTGTAATATCTCGTATTGTAGAAGCTCCCATCAGATAATCAAAAGATAATGAATTGAAACTAGCTCCAGTAGCCAGATACCTGTAATGAATTAATTATATTTTATTATTTTTCAGGCCGCGATACACAAAAAAAATGGGCCAATTTACGGACTTGCTTTCGCCGAGAATTAAATGCACAAAAGAACGCAAAGTCGGGGCAGGCTTCGGTCAAGAGGCGTAAATACGTATACTTTGAACAATTATTATTTTAACTTCCATGCATGGAAAATCGTCAAACGGAAGGTAACCTGAACCTGGCCCAGGATACTACAGAAAATGAGGAAGATGATGAAGAAACTGCTCCATCCACTTCCGCACCTCCTCGCCAGAAGAAAACTCGTGTTTCGAAGAATACGGATTTGGATGAAGCAATATTAAAAGCATTAAATGAGACTAATGTTGATGAAGATGTAAACTTTGCATTGTCTCTTGTCCCATCACTCAAAAATTTAACCGCAGATGAAAAACTCGATGCTAAGATCAGTATTCTTAACGTATTTAAACAGATAAGACTTGGTAGGCGTGTTCAGCCTCATTCTCAACCAACATACACCATACTGCAACAACCCATGAACTCTTTTCCTGTTTGCCAACGAGGGACTAACATCTTTACAGGCTTATGCATCCGGTTCTACACCATCCCCCACTTTCTTGCCGCTACAACAACAATCACAGGCTTATACATCCGGTTCTACACCATCCCCCACTTTACCACAAACAACCATTCAAAATGTTTCATCACCAGCTGATTCCAACATGTCAGCCCAGTCATATTATTCAAATTTTTCAGAAGATTCCCAAATATACGACTTGTAAACTTGGCATTTGAATTATAATAAAAAATTTAAAGTATGTTTTGTGGTTTATCTTACCTTATCGTAACGCTCAATCTCTCCTCCACAGGTATAGATAGTCTTAAATTTGTGTCCTCCTTCGCTATTCCTGGTCCAATTAATTTGACAAGTTGGTTGAAGCTAGTTATGCTCATTCGATAAAAGGCGAAACATTTTTTCGGGTAATCGAGTAATTTGGAATGCATAGTGTAAAATTTTCCATTTAATAATCTATCACTAAAGATAGGATGCACCCAATACTCTCGGGCTCTCTTTTTAATTTTCCTCCTCCGGTGTATGAGAGCAATAATAACAATTCTATACAATGTTTTATTAATTTTCATTGTGCGGTGCGACCACTCTTTTCACCAGTTAACTAGCAAATAGAGAATAGTCGGCAGACTGTTGGATAGTTTGCGCACTCATCACCGACTGAACTGTTTAGTTGGCTCGGTGTGCGTACTAGCAGGCCAACCCGACTAAACTATCGGCCGATAAAAAGTCTGTGGTCTGCGGGGGCTCTTAGAGCCTACGCACACCACGTGTGTTAAGCGCAACGTTGACGCGCGTTTGTAGCGATACGCGTGTGTATCGCCGATCGCGTTAGCGTCGCGTTTGTATCGCGTTAGTATCGCGTTAGCATCGCGTTTGTATCGGGATAGGCCCTTAAAACGGCACGTTATTCAATAAAAATTGTTCATCAAACCACTGATTTCAAAGCGTACTAAAATTGTAAAATAATTCCAGCAATACACTGATGACGTAAAATTGAACAGTTGTTCAAAATTAAATGTATACTCACAGGGAAAGTGTGAGTTGAGCGTTTCACTTCCTGTACAAATTAGCATCGCAACGACTAATGAATTTTCATACATTTACATAACCACTACCTGTGCCCGCGGTAGCTTAATAAAAATCCGTTCGGTAGTTTTTGCGTGACAGAGTAACAAATATCCATACTTCTATACAGAGATTCAGAACGTCGCGTTTTAAATTTATTTTTTACTATTCCTAGTGGATGACAACTTCCAGATGGTAAGGAAACCAAACCTTAACCTATAACCCTGTAACACTCATCACTTAGGTGTTTTTTCTTTGTCCCTGTTTAACATAAACACTCATTAATTTATGCAATAGGCCGTGGTTCACCTAGTGTTGTCCAAGCCGCCCGGTAGGCCCCTGTCATGGCTCATCGACTGTTGTCTAATGACTCGCCGCTTAACGTGGCATCCGTACCATGTTACGTGGCATCCGTACCATGTTACGGTCCCCTGTCTAACTGACCGTTCGACAAGATGCTTAACCTAGTTGAAACTATTCGTACTCCAGAAGATGTTTACGAGCTATGACATTACTAATATTATAAACATGTAAGTTTGTATTTTATACATAATAATATATTTATATACATTTGTTACTCAATCACGCCAAACGGCTGAACAAAAGCAAGTTCGGTCTTGAAAACTGATAAAAGACAAGTATTTCCAGAATTACCGAAGAGACTACAAAAACGTTTAACTTAGGTTATAGTATAGTATAGTATCTATTTGTGGTTCATTGCTACTCATTACCAAAATATCTTAATTATTCTAAACGCTGGCAGATCTTGAGGTTTATGACGCTTAAGCAGTTTAAGCTCCATAAACCTCGAGATCTGCTTACGGAACTTAAGCATAAAGCTAAACATCTGCCAACTAAGAAAGGATTGAGAAGGGTCCGATTTGATTGTTTTCAGCCTATTAAACCACTTGATTTGATCAGTGTTCATTATTTAATAGGTAACCCATGTCGCCGAATGTTTCAAGTAACGAGTCTGAGTAAGCTATCTAAACTGTTTGACTGCCACCCCACCGTGTCACAAGCATTTATACAATGTATTATGGAGCTTAATTATTTGCCTATGAAACTGAACATACGTCCAAAAAAGATATAAGTATAGACTAGCTTTTGCCCGCGTCTTCGTCCGCGTGGTAGTCGAAATCAGACATCGCAGACATTAAAATATCATGATAATATAAATCAAGATCATATTTATAAGAGAGGAAACTGACTGGCTTACAAAAGTTTGACATGTGTTTTATCATTTTAGAGTTTTCATATTAATAAGTAGTGAAACACGTGTTTAAATAGATTGTCAAGAGAATATAAATGGCAATTTTGAAGTTGATCAGATCAATAAAACACGTTGCTCGATAAAAACTTTGCAACCCCGTTTCACCTCTTTCGGGAATACATTTTCACAAATCATTTATTACGAAATATTTATGCTAAAATTTGTGGTTCTAGACCCAATGATTTCAGCTGTGCATTGATCGATCAGTCAGTCACATCATCAGCTTGAAATCATCCACTGCTAGACATCGTCACCCCCCAAAGGTCACTATAACGTTGCCATGTGCCAACGGGAAGCCCCTTCCCGTAGTCACTGCGCTTGGCATGCGAGTTGGCATCAGTCAGTCCGTTTCTGCTTTTATATGTGTATACATAGAGGTATATTATAGTAATTTCTACGTTAGGGGCTGATAACAGTTAAACTGTTATTTATCCAATAATTCTAAATTTACCTTAAAAACCAAATATGTCAAACTTAATATAATTTAAAGAACTTTAATGAGCAATGTCGGTTTAAATGTTTGGGATTAACGCCAATTGTACAGAAATGCCCTGCTAGACATAGACATCCCCCAAAGGTTACTATAACGTTGCCATTTGGAAGGGTTTGCTGTAGTCACCGCGCTTGCCATGCGAGTTGGCATCAGTCAGTCAGTTTCTGCTTTTATATATACATAGAAGTATATTATAGTAATTTCTAAGTTCTTTCTCAAATCAAGATTAATCCAATAATTCTGAATTTACCTTAAAAACCAAACATCTCAATCTCAATATAATTTAAAGAACTTTAATGAGCAATGTCGGTTTCAATGTTTGGGTGTAATGCCAATACCACAGATATAATATAAAGTTAACAGGTTTAAATCATTATTAGCATAAGGAAACGAAAAATATCGTATTAAGTACACACAAACAGAAATATATACGCGGGTCCAGTAGCCCTAAACAATCAAAACCAATCTAAAATCTCTTCGTTTATTTAAATTTGTTAAGCCGATTATGCTACTGGGCGTCCTAAAAAAACAGCAGTAGTACACTGTATATGGCCCCATTGCATGTAAATAATACGATATTTCTCATCTCAAAATGCTATAAGTGTTATAAATGGTGCGTGTTATTGTCCATATTGTGTGTCTTGTGTATGTGTGTATCTGTATGTGGCGTCGTAACTCCCAAACGGATGAACCGATTTCGATGCGGTTTTTTATGTTGAAACCCAGTTTCCTTGCGGAAGTTCTAAGCTATAATAATAATAATAATATCTTGGGACATTATTCACACACGGTCATCTGATCCCAAACTAAGCAGAGCTTGTACTATGGAAACTAGATAACTGATATACTACATATACTATTTTTCTTTTGTAAATACATACTTATATAGATAATTTACACCCAGACTCAAGACAAACAGACATGTTCATGCACACAAATATTTGTTCCGGGTGGGAATCGAACCCACGACCTCCGGCGTGAAAGGCAGCGTATCTACCAACCACGCCAACAGGCCCGTATGTTTTGTTAATATCAATCCAGTAGTGTAAGAGTATCAGTGTCATATTTTCGAAAATGTTTTAATTATAGTTGGAGACGGAGGTTTTCGAACAGTTAGATAATTAAGTACTAGTTGTGCCCCGTGGTTTTACCCGCGTTAAATTTTATAAAATATCATAGTTGTGATAGCGTGCTGATATAGCCTGTATGTTGTCCCGACCTCTTAGTAATATTCATGCAAAATTTTACGTAAATCCACGCAGTACTTTAAATTTATTTTTGTTCGATTTTCATTTTACTGAAAACTATTGACTTGATTGCGTCTTTTTTGCTATATGAATTATTTGACATAATTTAATATAATCGAAGTGTCATGTCATGTGTCATAGGTATTATTTTGGCGATTGTCCTTTTTGTTTTTTTTTCATTTGCCAAATGCTTTATTTGCCATATTTTCACAACACCAAAATAACATTTTACTGAATTTTGGTCACAAATATATAGACGTATACTTGGTAGTATTTTCAAAATAAAATTAAAATAGTGTCATAAAATGTCAATATGTTGTGCTATAAAATTTCGTGACAGAAAAAAACGCTGCAAAGCAGACTCCACGCAGTCTTGTTTGCCCTACCTATAGAGTGTTATTTAAGCCCACGTAGGCGCTGAGGAGTAGGGCGGCCCGCGAGCTGGAGGAGTAAGTGGTTTGAAGGCCCGCCGCTGCGGCTGAGGCTAGCCGGCGCAGCCTGCCAGCAACCCGAAGCTGCGGTCGTGAGCGTCAAAACTATCTGCGACGATAAGCTCGCGTGGGCCCGCCCAAACCCCGCAGTGCCGGAGCCGTAACAGAAACAATGCTAGCTGCATGTTGCATGCCTGCTTGCATGCTGCATGCCTGCTTGTATGCTGCATGCCTGCTTAAAAAAAACGAAACGATAGAAACATTTTAGGTGAAATGAAATTCGGTCAAATATTTTTCAAACTTTTCATAGGTAACCTATTATTATATGTAAATAGATTATCTTTTAGGTTCAAATCTTTTTAAATTTAATTTAATTTATTATGGCACGTCAACATTAGGTTCACTGAGATATTAATGTTAGTACGTAATTTAACTTCAACGTATCTACAGAGAACCACAGTATTTAAATAGCAAGTTCAAGAAAAAGTTTATAGAAAAAGTATGAGTACAAAAAAAAACGACTATGATAGACATAACGTAGACACATAATTTGTCAAAATTTTGTTTAAAGTCAGAGTATAATACTATATTCCAATATGGGTAGGTATATTGTTACAGGGTAGGTAGGTAGGTATATTGTTTTAAACGACAAGACGATAAATATTCCCGGATATTTATTTACTAATATAATTAGAGTTAGGTTTTATTTGCGTGTATGTACACCAATAAAAAAAAAATTACGTGAGCCGTTACTGGGTCTTGTTGAAGTATCCATATTTTAATCCTATTCGTTATTTTAAATTATTGGATCAAGTTTCAATTGGTGTTTTCTCAAAACGCATCCTTTATCTCGATCACTCTACGCTTACAATGGTGTACAAATTGAAATAATTCATATAAAATCTACTTTAATTATCTCAAATAATTGTTCGTCTGAAATACCCTCATATCAGTTGGAATATAAATTATTACAAGACTAGGTACACTATATTCCAACCTTGATGCTTAAATCACTTTGCTAGAGAATGTATGACTAACTCGCTGGTTTAGCGCAAGGGTGCTCAACAGCATATAATATGATTCTAGGTTAATTTCAGTTTAGGCCAAAAGTCTTATTGCCATGGATTCCAGCCTAGAGTCTGGAATTTACAGTATTACACCTCCCTTATATTTATCGCGCTTGATTTATCCTCGGTCGTCCATTGACCGTCCTGTTAGATATACTTACTTACTTATCGCATGGGCAGTGGTTACCCTAGTGTCAGAGATTTTCAAGCAGCCCAATACGCCTCCGACATGGCTTAACGACTGTTGGTTAGTGACTACAACCGGGACAGACAGCTTAACGTGCTCTCCGAAGCACGGAGACGCTCAGAAATTAAACCGCTTAGGTGGTCACCCATCTATGGACTGACCGCGAGCCTAGTTGCTTAACCTCGCCGATCACTTAACGGCCGGTGAGAGTGCACTTGTATGTGTGCAAACTCACTCTGGCACTATAATATGTCCTGCTTAGTTGGATGTTCTCAGCTAGTCGCCATAGCAGAAATTCGGCCAGGAACACATCTACGTCACATTTTCATTATTATACGTTACAACAGCAACCTTTTTCTGTTCAGTTTCGCAAATGTCAAAGTATGAGAAGGGATCGAATCAAATTAATGAACATTGCCCTGAGGATCACTTTCATCCAATATTGTTTCCGTCTATCAATGAATAACTTATAATATTAACTCTATATTAAATGCCAATTTTCTTGTAAGTAATAACAAAACTAATAAAGGAAAATAAAATTAATACACTTTTATGCACACCAAAGATATAGAAATAAGATTTTAGAAATTTTCTACACGTTCACTATTGAGGTAATAATAACAGAGAATATCTCGTAAGACTCACGTTAACCGGTTATACGCAGATACTAACCGTGATTCAAATTTCAGGTCGAGGGAAAAAGGGCTATTGAGATTTTTCTGACAAGAAAAACACCTTCTATCATATGCCCATGCCTCGGAGAGTCTGCTCTGATCAGTGGTGTTGAATAACCGTCCCAACGGATTACGGAAATGAGTGAATAGAGAGTACACTTGTGTTTGCGCAAATACTCTTGCACTATAATTTGGACTGCGCATTTGGCTAGTGTCTGTTGAGATTAGCTGCCCTAGCCGAAGTTTATTTTATTAGGAAATTTATGCTAAGTAACAGGTTATTACAACTAATTACCAATTATATGTTTTCGCAAATAAATACAAAAATAGCTTGTTTGCTTAATATAAGATACAATAAGACAACGAAAATGAGATTGAGATATTATGATTAACTATACAATTACACTTGATAAAGCAACACAGTTATTGAACCAATTCAAACCAATGTTTAGTAAATGTATGCTTAAATACATGTGGCTTAGTTGTGAATAAGTCAAGATCAGAAAAGTCAACCAACTTATTGTAAGATTTAGCGGATCTAATAAAAAAAGAGTTTTGTCTGTAGTTTGTATTGCTGTAGGGGACGTTGAGAAAAAGAAAAGGTACCCTGACCGATCTAGTAGGGGTGCGTAATTCTATCTTAGAGAAGAGATGTGGGGAGTCAATGGAGGATTGTGCTAGCTTCACTAGATATGAGATATCTGATATAGTTCTTCTCTCCTTGAGTGGTAGTAGATGGTATCTTTTGCATCTCGATTCATAACTGGGATCCTCGGTCCTACACTTATATTGAAAGTATCTCGTAAAGTTTCTCTGGATAGATTGAAGTCTTGAAATATAAATATCATACCGTGGGCTCCAAACTTGGGAGCAATATTCAAGTGATCTACGAACGAAGGAACAAAAGAGTATCTTTGCTGATTTAACACCATTGAACTGGACCAGGACCAGGACCTTTTTATAAATCCCATGGCTCTATAGGCTTTTTTTGCTATACTATCCATGTGCTTTTCGTAAGTAAGTTTAGAGTCGTGGATCACACCTAAATCTCTTATGTAATCTACCCGATTCAGTGTGTGATCTTTTAAGGAGTAACTATAAATTATCACTTTGGTTTTACCTGTAAACGTGATTGAGTGACATTTAGACACATTGAGGTCTAAATTGTTTCGCTGACAATAAATTTCAAGCCTTCCGAGGTCTTGCTGAAGCAGGCAACAGTCTTCAACATTTTTTATTTTTATGAATATTTTCATATCATCAGCATAAAGTAAAAATGACGAATATTTAAAGCAAGTGTAAATATCGTTTATAAATATGTTAAATAATAATGGACCGAGTAGGGAACCTTGAGGAACTCCTGAGGGGACAATATGCCATTGAGATACTACGCCATTCATAGCTACAGCCTGGGAACGATTCTCTATATAAGAAGTGAACCACCGATACACATTTCCGTGAATTCCTGCGTTCATAATCTTCTGCAAGAGTATTTTGTGACCAATGCGGTCAAAACATTTTGTATAGTCAGTGAAAATACAATCAACTTGACCGTTTCCATCCATGCCTGATGTAGTAAAATCTACAAATGACAGCAGATTGGAAGTGGTCGATCGGTATTTCAGGAAGCCGTGCTGTTCGGGAATAAAGGCTGAAGAAAATGTATTATAGACTTGTGTGTAAATAAGGTGCTCTAGCACTTTCCCAAACAAGCATAATTTGGATATGGGTCTATTAGGATCACTATTAGTAATATAAGCCTATGAGAGTAAATTTAATTTTTATAGCATTATTGGAAATGCGAAGCGTAAATATAATCTAGATAATAGGAAATCATAAGTAGCATCCTCTACCCATCCATTGAAGCATTGAAATAAGTCATAGGTAGATCGGGAATACTTCTTTTGTCAATCGTCTTTCATTGACTGCACGTGTGGCGCAGCGGCTAAGACAGTCGCCTCACCTATTCGTGTCGTGAGTTCGAGTCCCACGCCGGACAACTATTTGTGTGATCCATAAATAATGGTTCTGAGTCTGGATGTAATTTGTGTCCGTCTATTATATGTTTGTAAAGTACCCCGCGACTTAGGTATTATATTCCCTAGTGCATGCGTTGTCTTAAAAAAAACCATCCTTTCTACCTTTCTAAATGCCCAAACCGTCTCAGCATACCCTTTTCTATCTTTGTGACTACATCTTCTTTCACACCACAACGCTATAAAATAATGTCAGAATAAATGCTTAACATTCCTTAATATAAATCATCCTCTTCGTTCATAGTTTAGTTATAGCTCAAGATTTGTTATTGTGGCGTGTGTACTCTACCATAAAGTTAAAAATATTAATTTTGGAACGGAAAGGAAACATATCAATGATTCTTTGGCGAACTGCCAGTCGCATAGAAGGATATAATTGAATTTGTTGTAATAAAGAAACGAGTATATCTTGCTTGTAACGAACAGACTTATTTGTATACAATAAAAGATGTTTCATTGGTCGAGTGGCATTAAACGCGATTCGATATTAAATAATAAGTATTAATTTTGGGTCCGGAATGGAGTAATTCGGAAATATGGTAAGGTCAGCCTCTTACTTCTTTTAAGTATTGAAATGGTTAGTATTAAGCTGCAATTGTTTTAGCTGAATATTACGAATTATAGAAAGGCGACTTCTGAATATGACCGTCGCGTCGTACGAACTTATTAATAATTTGAGTACGGATAAAATTATGTGTACTGGATGTGTAACGGATATGTTAAACCAATCGGTATGATAGATCAAAATTAGTAGGAGAAAAAAATGACGATTCAAAAAAAAATTACTGTATAAAATATATATACAGTAATTTTTTTTTGAATCTTTACTAATTTTTTTAAGAAAACATTTTTCGTTATGTACAGACGCCAACACATCAAGCTTCCCCAATCTGTCAAATTTCCCCAATTGAAAATGAACCTTATGCTTTTATGATAAAGTTGAAATATTATAAAATAAATTTCACAGTGCTGGCGCACATCCAGCTGCCCCCATGTCTGTACATGGAGTTAGTCACGTGGTGTTCTTAATTTCGCACGTGGGCGTCTGAACAAACTTAACTAACTTTTTGTGTTAGAATGCTCTCTCCTAATTACATTTACTTCTATCCTTTTTAATTTGTGGGTAGTACTAAGCAATTATTCGTGCTCTTTAGTATATTTATACGAGGTATTTTACTGCAAATTAAAAAACAATTATTTTGTTATACAAAAAAATACCGTATCCTATGGCAATATACTGATTGCACAGCAAAACAGTTATGCCAAAATATCTTCTAATCTTAATAGCAACTTGAGTTCATGACGATGTATTCAAAAGTGGATTGATTATGTAAACAAACTTATTTCTGGCGTTGTGTAGTCGCAGTTCTAACATAAACTTACCTACTTTTCTAGTAGCGACATACATTGTCAGTTAAGATCTGTTAAATTTGGTGTGTAATCAATATGATTGATATGAAAATCAATTATTATTTTAGATAATCAATCTGGCCTCAAATCAAATGCTGAAGGTTGCGACCACATTACGATGAACATGTTTTTGCCTAGTCTCCCTCAAACTTTAGACATACTCACTTCAATTGTAAACACATCAATTTCAACATCGACCTTCCCTGACGTCTGGAAGACTGCTTGTGTGCGCCCCATTCCCAAAAAGTCAAACCCAGTTGATATAAATGACCTCAGGCCAATTAGCATTCTTCCTTACTTGTCAAAGGTACTGGAAAAAGTAGTCAACATCCAACTATCTAAGTTCATAGAGCATAGTTTCCCTCTCCAGAGTTTTCCTCTCCAGATTGAAATATTGTTAGATAAAATCAAACCTAAATTTAATGATAATTGTATGCAATATAATGATGTGCGCTGGGGTTATAGAAACTCTGAACAATGTGAGATGTATAGTAATTTATGTAATAATAATTTAAAATTAATTGATTTTCCAATTGAAATGACTGAATGTTGTGATTATGTATGTAATAATGTGGATCATAGACTTGTTATTGACAATATGTACGACAGAATAATACAAATATTATGTCGAGCAGCTTCCGATAGTCGTTCGTCAAGTGTTCCCAGATACAAGAAGTCGGTTCTCGGTTGAAACAGGCACGTAAGTGATGCTCACAGGGCGGCCAGGGAAAAGTTTGAGTTGTGGGTTTTGTACGGCAAGCCGGCAGAGGGTCGCGTCTGGAATGACATGCAGACAACTCGTAAGATTTTTAAATCACGTTTACGCTGGTGTCAGAATCATACGGATCAAATAAAAATGGACATCCTTGCGTCACATCATTCCAGGAACGACTTCCGAAGTTTTTGGAAGTCTACAAATAAACTTAATAGTAAACCAGGTCTACCTGCGAGTGTCAATGGTGCTTGTAACCTGTCGAGAATAGCAGACCTATTTAGGGAGCACTTTACCGTTAAGTCACCTTTGGCATCGTCACAGTCCACGAGCGATGAGGGTTGCAGTGGTCGGGGAGTCAGCGTCCAGTTTACGGCCAAAGATGTGCGGCGGGCCATTAAATCTATGTCACGGGGCAAGTCTCCGGGCCATGACGACCTGAGCATTGAACATCTAAGGTACGCGGGATATCATATGTCCAGAGTGCTGGCGATGTTCTACACCTTATGTGTAGGACATTCCTACTTACCTGCGCCGATGATGAAGACTGTGGTGGTGCCAATTGTCAAAAACAAAACCGGTGATATTGGTGATAAATGTAATTATCGACCGATTTCCTTAGCGACTATAGTCGCAAAGGTGCTTGACAGTTTGCTGAACGCTCAGCTTGATAAACATTTACATATACACGATAACCAATTTGGTTTCAAGTCAGGTCTCTCTACAGAAACGGCTATATTGTGTCTGAAGCAAACTGTCAAGTACTACACGGATAAAAATACGCCCATTTTTGCGTGTTTTCTTGATTTATCGAAAGCGTTTGATCTGGTTTCTTACGATATTCTATGGCAAAAATTACACCAAACAACGATGCCCGAGGAACTAATCCGTATTTTCAAATATTGGTATGGGAACCAGATCAACGTTGTTCGGTGGTCAGGGGCATATTCGACGCCATACAGGTTGGAGTGCGGCGTGAGGCAGGGGGGGCTGTCATCGCCGAAACTTTTTAACCTGTATATAAACGCGCTTGTGGAAGAGCTTAGCGGCACACATGTCGGCTGTCATATTGATGGAGTCTGCCTTAATAATATTAGCTTCGCAGACGACATGGTGTTGCTCAGTGCTTCTATAGGTGGACTGACGCAGCTGCTCGACATTTGCGCTAAATATGCTGGACAACATGGATTGGTGTACAACGTAAAGAAGAGTGAGTGGATGGTCTTTCAGGGCCGGGGAAGGTCCCTAAGTCAAACGCCTAAACTTAGACTGAATGGTCAGCCCCTGAGTAGGGTAGAACAGTTTAAATACATTGGGCACTTGCTAACCCCGGATCTGAAAGACGATAATGACATAGAAAGGGAGCGTAGAGCGTTGTCTGTTCGTGCAAATATGATAGCACGCAGATTTGCTCGCTGTTCAAGAGACGTCAAGATCACCCTGTTCAGGGCATTTTGCACGTCCTTATACGCTAGCGGTCTGTGGGTCAATTATACGCAAAAGCAGTACGGCGCTCTACGCGTCCAATACAATAATGCATTCAGGGTGTTGTTGGGGCTGCCTCGCTTCTGTAGCGCTTCAGGGATGTTAGCCGAAGCGCGCGTGGATTGTTTTTATACAACAATGCGCAAGCGGTGCACATCCCTGGTGCGCAGGGTGCGGGTCAGCCGGAACAGTATCCTGAGCGCCTTCGCCCAGCGATTCGACTGCCAATACATGTATCACTGTGACATGGTACATGTACGGAATGATGTCGAAATATTGTTTTGTTGTATTGTATTGTAATGTAATTGTTCTGTATGTTATTTTAAGTATTGTATTGTATTAGTGTATTTTTATAATTGGTCCTTGTTGGCCTTTAATTGAATAAATAATAAATAAATAAAAAAAAAAAATAGTGATATACTACCCAAGGTTCAGTCTGGTTTTAGGAAAGGTCACAGCACTACAACTGCTCTATTAAATGTTACAGATGATATTCTAACTGCGCAAGATAATGGCATGTGTACTCTTCTAGTTTTACTTGACTTTTCCAGAGCCTTTGATAGCATAAATTTAAATTTACTTTTGTCTAAGATGGCGTACTACGGCTTCAGTATAGAGGCTGTAAGGTGGTTTAGCAGTTACTTAGGTCAGCGTGCACAATATGTTGAAACACGTGGCTCAGATGGAACCGTTCTGGCTTCAAATGTTGCGTCGGTATGTAAGGGAGTGCCTCAAGGATCGATTTTAGGGCCATCTCTGTTTAATTTGTATAGCGCTGATATAGTGAATGTTATAGAAAACTGCCATTACCACATATATGCCGATGATACACTAATATACGTACATTTTAAGCCACAAGACTATGAAATTGCTGTTAATGCTATTAATGAAGATCTGAGTAGAATTGTAAAGTGGTCTCATGATAACTCTCTCGTCCTCAATGCCTCCAAAACCAAGTATATTAGTTTTGGCACTGACAATCAGCTAGATAAATTAAAAAGGGCGTCTGTAGGTTCAATAGCCGTAACTCTTTTAGGTGTAAACGTAGAACGTGTGAGAGAAGCTCGTAATCTGGGCTTGTTAATGGACCAGTCTCTTAGATTTGAAAACCACATCGCAAGCTGTGTACAAAACTGCTTTTATCGCCTTAAAATAATATATAAAATGCGTCCCTTTTTAAGTGAGCAGCTACGTATACAATTAGTAGAGTCGGTTGTTTTATCTAAATTAAATTATTGCGATGTTGTTTATGGTCCTAGATTACTAGCTCGTACAGAGAAGCTGCTACAGAGGGTTCAGAACGCGTGTGCTAGATTTTGTTTCAACATACCACCCAGGAGCTATGTTACCCCGTACTTAAATAAGGATAATGCACTCAAAATGAAACTGCGCCGAAAGTTAAACCTTGCTTGCCTTCTGTTCGGTGTGATCACTACCAAAAATCCTTCCTATCTATACTCAAAACTAGCTTGGGTAAATAGTCACCGACAGTATGAAGCTAGACAGTGCACGCATCCACTGATCATCCCTCCACACAAAACAGCTTCATTTCGTGGCAGTTTCAAATACTCAGCGTCTAAGATTTGGAATAACATTCCACCGCCAATTAGACAGCTACAAAGTATTAACCGTTTTAGGGTTAAGTGAAAGTTATTTTTGTTAAAGAAACAAACTGAGTATGAGGATATAAATATAAATGTATCATTCATTTAAAACCAACTTTTCTTTTATTACTGGTTTATGTACATATATTAGTTTATGTATTATATTATGTAAGTATTCTCATTTAATAAGAAGTAGTAAAAAATAATGTTTATATTTATAGTATCTATATTTTTAGTATAAAAATAAATTAGGTATTTAATTAGTGCAATGGGCCGGTTGGCGTGGTTGATGATTGCTTGCCTTTCGTCGTTCATTATATATTTATGTATTATATGAAGTAAATATTTAGTATTGTACTAGCACTACCCCCGTCCGTGCGTGACTTTCAGGGTTGTCAACTGAAAACCAGCGCTAGGTGTAACCCACCTAGCTAGTGCTGAGGTGGTGACCCTTTCGGCAGAACATGCAAGAATCGTATTTGTGTGTGCATTGTCTTCAATTCTAGGTATATTATGTCTTGTAGAACTGTGTGTTGTATATTTGTACTCCTCATTTTCTTGTGTGTTGTGCTGAATTAAATGTTTTTCATTTCATTTCATTTCATTTCATAATACCACGACGGATAACACTGATTTCCAAAAGTAATACTATACTGATCGCAACAAATAATATCCTAACAATCCGATGTCGGCAATAACAATCAGCCTCAGCGCAAAGTAGTTATTTGCGCGGGATAAATTAATTAATGGGTCACACAAAAGTTGGAAATCGAACCTGAAACCGTCATCATAACAAGTTTTGAAACCTTATTAGCTTCATATATACCTTACAATTCAACTTCCGAAAATGCATACTTTTAGTGTTATCGGTTTTGTATATATATATAGAAGACACTGCAGGAGGCCCTCAAGCCAGGCTTTCGTGGTCTCCTGGACTTCTGGATGGAAGTAAAATGGTTCGAGTAGCCAAACAAGTATCACGCACAAAGGCCCAATCAGGAGGCTAAGTGCGGAAACCTATCGCCCAACTAACTAACAACTATCGGTTTTGTACGGTTCAAGGTGCAGATAACTAGTAACGTATAAAACCTATATAGGTACTTTACGCAGCATTGGAAAAGTCGGACGATTCGCAGGTTTATTCCTAATCCTCTGCCGGATAGAAAAGGAAGCTTAGTGTCTCTATAGAATTTCCTCTCTCCTCAGTTTATGAAGGTTAAAAAATAAAGAGTGTGAATTATTTGGTCTTTATTTAAAAATAAATATCGATAAGTATTTTATATAATAATAATGTGACTAGAAAGTGGTACAACACCCATTTGCAGAGCGATAGTGAAATTTGCGCAATAATTATTTAGAGTTACAAATTCGAATGACATTTCCATTAGCTTGACTGAATCGTTGGTCTAGTGGAAGCGTGTTCGATCGCAAATAATGTGGCGTTAATAAAGTGATACTGAGATTTTTCTGCTAAGAATTCTCAGTATCATTCCGGATACTGGAAATTGGCGGTGTTTCACCCCCGTGCCAGCCGAGCAAGTAAATCTGTCGGTCCAGTAACAGTACTCTTTCCAATCGTATAAACTAGCTGTCTAATCAGGGCAGCTACCTTCTATTTCACCGATCATCGTGATCGTGATTGAGTTAAAATAGATGAAGATTAAAAAATACTAGATCACGGTCACCGTAGCCTAGTTGGTAGTGCTCCTGCCTACGAAGCTGGTGGTCCTGGATTCGAATTCCGGTAAGTGCAAATATTTGTGTGATGTGCACCATAGTACAAGCTTTGCTAACTTTGGGGCTAGGATGATCTGTGTGACATTGTCCCAAGATATTATTATTATTCGTTCAATCGACTTCACTGTTGAAAATCGATTCCGAACCATTTATGACGTGGAATGTGCTCATAGAAGCCGATTGTACGAATGATTTTGTCATTTTTAACCTACATCTATTTGAACGCCAATCACGATGTTGGGCGAATTAGGCGGTATTAAAAAAACCCACACACATAGCTAGTCTCTACTGTGTCTGGTCACCATATCTGAGCTTTTTATTTTTTAAGTGATAGGCGACAAAAGAGCAAGCAGGTCACCTGATGGTAAGTGATCACCGCCGCCCATGGACACTCGCAACACCAGAGGAGTCGCGGATGCGTTGCCAGCATTTAAAAGAGTCAGTAAGCAAGTGTTGCTGACCCTTCCCTCCACCCCGATGAGCTCTGGCCATCTTACTAGTACGTAGGAACACAACATTAAAATTATTAATGTTATTATTAAGGAATGTCTTCTGTTAGGTGGAAGTACTTCCCCAGCCGGTCTGCTCTAGGTAGAACGACAATTGTGAGTTTTAGTTAGCCATTATTGGCCAAAATTCAATCTGAAACGAAAATGTATGTATCTATTCTGAACAGAGTCATATCAAAGTACAGGCTAATTACAATACTTGATACGAATTTTCAACTGACGAGCGAATATTGCACAAATTTCGATATCGCTTGGATGCTATTGCTATTAACAAGACTGGTAGAGAGCGTTAATTCAAGAGCAAGCCGATCAGAAAAGTACAGAAGTCAGCACATCAAGCTACCGCAATCTGTCAAATTTCCCCAATTGAAAGTGGACCTTATGCTTTTGTGATAAAGTTGAAAATCTATAAAATAAATTTCACAGATTGGGGTAGCTGGATGTGTCGGCGTCTGTACCTTACAGCATGCATGGAGTCATTAGCTTAACGATGGTTTTGTTGATGTTCGCTTCACGATATGGATTTAAGACTAAAAACATATTTTTTAAATGATGGGCATGAGTGCTTCTTTTAATTTTGTCACATTTCTTAAAACTGTATATTTTTATACACTAGTCTCATCGCGATAAAGATTTTGGTAAATCATTACCTTGGTTACCCGACGTATATTTTTATTCTGACTTCATAAAATCTTTCTAAAACTACCCGGTTTCATCGATATGGAAGTCTATTCTAGTAAGTAAAATTTTCAAAAAGAAATTTGAGCATTTTTTAAGGTTGAGTTTTACAGTCAGATACCAAATTGGTTGCCAAATTCTGACAACAAAACAAATTTACTGGCCTGTTGGTCTAGTGGTTAGTGACCCTGCCTACTAAACCAGAGGTCGTGGGTTCGACCTCTACACAGGGCAAATCTATGTCTGATGAGCACGATTATTTGTTCTATGTGTAATTTATCTATAATATTTATCATCATCATCATCATCATATCAGCCGAAAGACGTCCACTGCTGGACAAAGGCCTCCCCCAAGGATCTCCACAATAGCCGGTCCTGCGCTGCCCGCATCCAGCGGCTTCCCGCGAGCCGCACAAGCTCGTCGGTCCACCGTGTAGGAGGCCTGCCCACGTAGCGTCTTCCGGTTCGTGGTCGCCACTCGAGAACCTTTTTGCCCCATCGGCCGTCAGTTCTACGAGCTATGTGCCCTGCCCACTGACACTTCAGTTTGGCAATTCTTTGGACTATGTCGGCTACTTTGGTTTCTGATTCGATCTCGCAGGGAAACTGCTATAATATTAGATTTGGATTTATTGGATTGGATTAGATTGGATTTTTTATCAGTTGCCTGGTTACCATATGCCCAGTCGTGGATCAGATGACTCAAAATATTTATAATTATTAAGTTTCGTAAATTCTTTTAGGACATCTTTACTAAGTAATTTCTGAACATGTTTCTGTTTGAACTATTTTCGCCGATGGACCAGACACTTTTTAAAATACCTCGCAGATATCGTTTTTGAAAAGAGTTGGGTCAGGGATTTAAGAACCATTCAAATTGACAAATAATGATTTTACTTCATTATCTTACAAATATGTTTTAAATTGCGACGGTATATTTATTAATTGTACTTATTTTTTTAAATCGTCACTGAAAGTGATATTTTGTGATCTAAGGATCGTGTTTACAGTTTATACTATAGTCCCTTGTAGTTCTATATATATATAGTAGTATAGTAAGTCCTCATCTAACTTGTTGAACTCCGATCCAGTTGTAATAATTGTGGTTTTCTAATGCCCTACTATCATCGTCAGCATTGTATCTTATTTAAGTATATCTTTTAGGATTAATAATAAATAACCATGTCATGTTCAACGGTTCAGTCATTTAGTACGTTCTTTGTAATGCATTCCTCGAGGATGTAGGTACTGATGTGGTATACAGAAGGTTCGCTTCACTTACCTAATTAGCTAGGTACATAATGCTGTGTTACTACGTGTATGTAGGCCTTGCCAGAATTCCTCGACGAGTGTGTTTTTACAAAAATGGAATATGATATCTTAGGCAAAGTAAGCCTGTATGAACTACGTTGATCGTTTACGATCAGGACGGTCATCATAATTTATGGCAGTCTTAGTTTGAAAGAAATTGCGTGTTCCATCTGGAGTGTGTTAGTGCAAACCATCAGGTGATACTAGGATTAAGCACATTCTAGTCAAAAATATAAATACACACATACATTTCAATAATCAAGGAAAAAGAAAAGGTTACTTACTACTGGCGCAATGCTGTTCGAGTCCACACTGTGCGCAGCGCGTCGGCGCCACATCTCCGCACGGACAGGCGCCGTCGCGCACGCAACAAGCGCAGTCGTCCTCTCCGCCGCCGGGGCATGCGCAGCCCGATGACGACTGCGTCCATAAGTCTACTTGACCTACGAATTTAATTAAGTACCATATCACTGTGTCCATAAACATATCATAGTATAATTTAAAAGTTTACGCCAATCACACGTCAATGCTTTTACACGTCAGTTAGATAAGCTGCTTCCTCGTTTGTGATAACAAACGAGGAAGCAGCTTATCTAATGAATGGGGATACCCATTCCTTAAAAAAATCGGAAGATTTCGGTAACGTTTGCTCAACGGTTGAACATGCAATCGATTTCCTCTATGCAGTCCTGAATTTAATTTACGGGCGAAATGTATTAGCGGATACTTCCGTCTTTACTGACACAAAAAAATCTCAGAAAGCAGCCTCTATACCTTGGAAATCACTTATAATCGTTGCACCCAATCGTAATAGCTTGCCTGATCTAATGGGTTATCCCAACTAGAATAGTGATTGCACATAGACTTTGGCATGATAGGCCAAAATTCAGCCAGGAATTCAGTGACTTAAATTATTAAGTTATATTTTTTTAAATACGTTTTTGTACGTAACGTTTACAACACACTCATCATCATCATCATCATCATTACAGCTAAATACGTCCACTGCTGGACTAGCCTCCCTCAAGAATCGTCTTGCGGGGATATGCCATAATCGCCACGCTTGGCAGGCGGGTTGGCGATCGCAGTAAGATGGTCATAGTAATCAGAAGGAAGCTGCTGCCCATCCTCTGGTAGATATTCCCTCGGGTCGACTTCTACGCCCCCCACGGGATGAGATGGGGTGATGATATTCTGATTCTGATATTTGTCGCCGTCACCACACAACACACTCATAGATAATAAATTTACACGTCGCGTCGTGTAGTTTATTTTTTGGCCCTCAACAAGATTTACTTATTAGTTATATAAATATCACAGTTAAGTTGTTACAATAAACTACGTGTGCTATATCTATGCTACGGCGTAGCATAGTGATCGTCATCCACATTACGTAGTAAAAAGCGAACATTTTAATTTTTTAAGAAGACTCTTCACTATTAAGTACAGCTTTTACGTGTTGCGTGATCAAGGTAGTTATTTCAAATCTGTCTGTCTTTTGTGTCTGTGAATTTTCTATTTGTTAAAGCAACCGGTATGGTATATGTATTTAGCGAGGTTATTTAAAAAAAATGGATAAGTGTAATTCTGACTCGTGTTCCAAGGGCTCCATACAAAATACTATGAAGATATGTCATCTATCACAGGAATTGAACCTTGAAGATTTTTCAAATTATTATAAGTATATGAAATTTGTTCCTCATAATAGAATAGAATAGAATTTCATTTATTGAAATTAGGCACACAAGGAACACTTTTGCACGTCACATATTATAAAATAAATCGTTAGTACATTAAAATAGTTCATATTATTATAACAGTCAATAAAAATTATAAAAATACCTAATCCAATGTCACAAACTAAAATAATAATTAACTATATAACATACATAATTCCAATAAAAATAAAATGAAAAAAGGAAACCTGCTCAAATAAATTACAATCAGTCGATCAATTTTTTTTTTGTTCAGTTCAACATACTCCATGCGTTGTTGTTGTTCATATAGTAGTCAATAGTGTAGTATGCCTTTTTAATTAAATTGAATTTTACAGCTTAATTAAATTTGTCATAGGACAATTCTAGCAAACACTTAGGAATCTTATTGTAAAAGCGGATACCTAACCCCACACAGGAACTGTCCACTTTATGCAAGCGATGATAATTTGAAGACAGTTTATTCTTATTCAAAATAAATCTGACCTTAGAGTGAAAGACGGACATCTTCGTGTCAATCTTGACTCTCGCAGTCTGCAAATTTCTATATGATATGACCATAATTTGGTCAACAATGTCCGTAATCTATGTAAAGTCTATAATGAAAGTATATGCTATAAAACCTTTTTTGCTATATTTAATGATTTTACATGAATGGAAGGCATATATGTTACACGTTTTGAATTACTTGTAATATGTAATAATTATAAATCAAGGTTTTAAAAAAAAGATATTGACACATCAATATCTTTTTTTTAAAACGTTGATTTATAATTTTGACTTTTTTATACTTGCTAGGTACCGCAAAATTAAATATTTGATATTGTTTTAACTTGATAAAGACATCAAGTGACAATTATTTTCAAATACCTACTTTTATACTCGGTCCCGAGAAAATCGGGCTTGACAAACAGACGGTCAGCGAATAGATTTTATGAGGGTTTATTAGTTCGTTTTGACGTATCGAACCTTAAAGTATAAATACTCACTACTGCCATCGAGGTATATAGGCGTCCAAGCTATTTGAGAAAAGGCAACAGCGCACGCAGCGAGTAACACAGGCAGCTGCAGCGGCGGCCGCATAGTGCAGCAAGCAGTCACCGCGCCTGCACCCCTCTCCCACGCCGCCTTCGCATCACACACACACTTACTCACATACACACAACACAGTAAACACTTTGCTCATGATTACACACAGACACTAGGTCTCAGCCTCGTTATTCTCCAGTTTATTGCGGTTTTAGCACAAATCTCCGCGATCTTCCTTTTTCCGTCTGATTGCGGGCCGGATTTGGCCGACGTGTTCTCTGCAACAAAATATTGTCTTTGTTACGCCTTATTACACTTCGACAAGATGCTCTCAAAATAATGCCGCTTCAAAGCCTTTCGTGGATTGGCATTGATTTGATACAGGATACAGTATCTATTATTTGTAACAGTTCAATTTTTGGTAGTCAGTTTGCGTTATAGAAGACATGCAGTTTTAATAACCTCAGTTGTGTTACTATATGTCCTTACTCATGCACAGTAACACACCTACTCGTTTATGGTTTGAAATAATAAGTATTGACGCTTTAAATTGGTTGTTCAGAATCATTATTAAAAACACAGTACACATACAAATCACAGTAAACTTAACAATAAATCGAAATATAATATTCTTGAAATTTAGATCACAAAATAATCTGTTAATGTAAGCAGTGCATACACCGATATATAATCTATTGTGAGGAAGGCATTTCAAGTAGGTAGTTATTTGATTACATACAGTTACATAACAGCCTTACAATGTAATAATAGTGATATAACGTTTCTTTTAAATATTTGTTTTAGGCACTCATACATAGGTGCTCTCACTGGTAAGTGATGAACCGGGTTAGACCGCCAAAATTGTTTAATTTCTGAACACCTCCGTGTTACCCAGTACTTTGGAGGATACGTTAAGCTGTCGGTCCCGGTAGTCGTGGTTGACAACAGTCGTTTAGCCGTATCAGAGGCCTTTTTTCTTTTAATGTGGAAGGCAGGGGTAATGCCTTCGCATCTTCGCATCCCACCCGCAAAAAGTGTCTGTGGGTGGGTATGTCAGACACGCACCGACTAAACCTAACCTGCTGTGGACTTCTCTAGACGCCTGATGGGGGAGCCCCGGGAACGCGGGTATGATGCTCCGGTGCCCCCTTTTTGCGCCGTGCCCCAGATGGTCAAGACACGCACATATCAGAGGCCTACTCGGCGGCTTCAACAACTCTAACACCAGGGTCCAGTATGGGTTTAAAAAATAGTCTACAACCTATTCTCAGCCCTAAAGCCAAGCCCAAATTGTTTTGTTATATTTACAATTCATTTTATATTACGAAAAATGCCCTATAAATTTTGATTCCCTTGAGAATGTCGAAATACACGCTTTTTGTGGAATAAACGATCGTCTTTCTGGTCAGTATTTTTAGCGAGAACTTAGAAATTTATTTTTTTCACAGCTGCAGCAGAGGGCTGTAGATTTGAGTTGGTTTTAATTTCAACATTATAAATTCACGTGTTTCTAAAATAAGGGGTCTTGACAGACTGACGGGCGGGCGGATGAAAAAGAGAGCCGGAGAGTTTAGTTTTTTCCTTTGGAAGTACAGAACCCTGAAAACGGTCTCGGTAATAATTTTAAGAATAATATTTTTACAAAGCGTCCTTAAAAATTGTCTCGTCTCATTCATATCGACGTTAGCAACCAACCTGAGCTGAGGTTTAAAACTAAAAATAGGTTCCCTCTGGCGCGAATTAATTAGTTTGTAGTTTCATTCGCTAGATGGCTTGTATATTGTTGCCATACTCGACAGTACTAGGTTTTAGTGAAGTACCTGACTGTCAATACAGCGGGTATTGAAATATTTGGCTTATTCCGTTTATCCACCCTAAAAAAGCCACCCTAAGGAGGATACTCGGAAACGCGTGTCCTTCTATCCACCCTGAACGGGGTGGATAACCGTAATTCATATAATATGTTTCTTCCGATTTTTTACCCCAAGTACAGTTGAATCAAATCAATATCTTTTAAGTTTTAATTTAATATTTATTGTTAAGCGAATAACATAAAATAGTCTTAAAATCTAAATTGTAGGTACATGGTACTATAAGATAGAAAGCCGAAGCGGGGCTGGTGGTTTTTTATAAATTTTGCAATATGTCCAGAAAATGACCAACGCTTATTTCATTATTGAGTAGACGTAGTTGCGTATCCTGGATAAATTCGTCCCTTTTAATGTATATTATAGTAAACAAAACTATTTTCAGCTCAAAGAAGAAGGTAAGTATGTACATCTAAAGTATTTTAATGTTCACGAAGTTTCTTGGACTGGGTTTGTGTATGTTTTTGTGTTAATGACTATACTTAGGCAGGTGAGAAAAACGGAAGAAACATATTATATGAATTACGGTTATCCACCCCGTTCAGGGTGGATAGAAGGACACGCGTTTCCGAGTATCCTCCTTAGGGTGGCTTTTTTAGGGTGGATAAACGGAATAAGCCAAATATTTTCCATTTTCTTAATATATTTTCCAAACAAATCTTTGTGCCCTATTTTGGTAGATCGAGGCAAAGGTACCAATATCGATTTGAATAAAAATATTTGAGATTAAAAGATGGTGTGGAGAAAGAAAAAATGAATGTGAAGTTATTTTTTACACCATTGAAGCGCACGCCTCGCCGCCAGCTAGCGGGCGGGCGGGCTAGGCGGGTGGGCGAAGCGAACGAAGGAAACGATACAAACTACGCGAAATATTGGCGAGCTAAACTATGGGGTTCACACCGAAAACTACGGACATACGAGCGACGGGCGGAGCGCGCGGAGCTATTCGAAAGACGAGCGTCGACTAGTCTACTCGAAACGGGGAGGACGGGCGAACGAACCGGGCGAGCGGGCGGGCGGGCGAGCTAGCTAGCGAAGCGCGGGCGCGCCGACGAGGTGAATGAGTAGCTTCGCTGGAATCGTCGGATATTTCGTTAGCTTAGCTCGTTAGGTTAGTCGGTAGCTCGCGGTGTGAACCGAAGTATGTAAAGAGGTGAAACGATGTTCGCCCGCCTAGTCCGCCCGCCCGCTAGCTGGCGGTGTGGCCTGCGCTTTACTCTATGGTAGTAACTTGTGATGAAATAGAGGATCCGAATACGAAGAAAGACAATGGAGTATCGAGTGATAAAATCTATACTTACGCCAATATATGGTTTTATCTGTGAAAAGTTTATTCATAAAATAAACGTCATTAACTATAATAATAAAACCAATAAATCGCAAAAACACTTTACTAATATAGCCGCCAAATTGTTTAGTAAATATGTCACGCATTTAACTTAACAAATAGACAAACATTGTTACATAAATATTCATGTTTATTTACAGCCACAAAGTACTTCAATTAGCTGCCTACGCATATAAGCCTTCCGTATACTGGCACTTTGGAGTTTTCTCACAAGGAGGTTCACACAACTTTGCAAGTTCACGTGGCGGACGAGGTTCATACGGCAGGCAAGGTTCACAAGACGTACTAGGCTGACAAGGAGGCGGTGGGCAGGATGGCGGTGGGCAAGGTGGCGGTGAGCATGGTGTCGGTGGATAGGGTACAGTTGGGTAAGATTCACATGGCTTCCACTGCTTCTTTTTCTCGAAGTGGAAGCAAAAGTTACCCTAAACAATAAAAACACAATATATCAAAAACAAAACCATAAAAACAAACGATCTAAAACACAAGGTTAAATATCAAGAACGAATTCAAAATCAACAAATAAAATAAAAATTTCAATTGTAAAAATCTCTTTGAGGGTCGACGGCGATATCCTTATTTGCATAAGCAGATAAGTTCCCTAACTGGATTCCGTAAATTAATTAACTTTGCAGGTAAAAAAGCAAGAATCGTAAGTCCGAATTCCCATCCAAAAAGTTTTTGTGTTTCGAATAATAACTACGCTTTCTGTTAATTACTGAGCTTAGAGGCAGGAGTGTTAAAAAGTTTAAATTCAGTTAGATCTGTAAAGTTTCTTTTTGGAATTTATAGGCGCCAAATAGCACAAGGTGACGGTGTGTATATTCTGCTAAATGTTAGAATGGTAAGGGTGGTTTATCCAAAACTTCTAGACCGTAACAGATTAGTGGAATGTCACGTTAAGAGCTTTAACTTTAATTAAACTGTCAAGCATGTCAAACAATAAAATGTTTAACTCGATGGGTTCAATTCTGCGGGTGTCTAGTGTACAGGGGTGACCCGTTTCTGTGAGCCTTCGGATTACAAGGCTCAATCACGAAGAGTCGTATCTTGAGCCCCAGTCCGAAATAAATCCCCATCTGAACCCATGTCGGCATTCGCCGAATAAACATTGTAGTCCACGGAAAGCCACGATCGATGTCAAACAAACAGACAGACGCCAAGTAATATCTAATCTCACGTGAATTGCGCATAAACACTGCAGTAATTAAACCAAAACTTCTAATTTGGTAGATTATTTGTGAATAATATTTTTTTTAATATTATTCAATGCCGAGAGTAATTTTGTCTATATGTTACAATGAGCCTATAACACTATAACGCTTTCCCTCCTGAAATCACAGGTTGATAGAGTGAGGGCTCTGTTCAACCTTTTTCTTTAAGGTTGTTGCCCCACGAGGGTAGAGGCAGTCTGTGATAGCTACGCATAAGTAGTTCATCAATGCCTTCGTTCCCCGAGAGGAGGCTTCCTACAGTTATGGTGGTAGGTCCGGATGGAGATAATCTTGGATTCGCGAAGCTATCACCGAGAGCAGCAAGAGGCTCAGTGGTGCTTTTAGCGGTAAAACTCCCACATAATCCATCTCATCCTCACACAGCTACGTGGCGTGGACCTATAATAGGTTTCCACCATGAAAATATAAATGAAAAAAATATCTATGTAACTAGAAATAATAATGTATACAACTATATTACTACAAACATGTTCTGACTATTTACAAGAGGTTTTTTCTTAACTCTACGTGAATAAAATACAAAAGGAGATTTTCACTGTTTTGCGGAAAATGTTGATTACAGAACACATATTACCGGGTAAAAAATAACTTTAATATTCTTTAAAAAAATTGTAAAAATAACCCTTATGATGGGATTTAGTTCATCTGAACGTCTGTCCGTCTGGCACAGTTACATATATCTCAGCAACTACGACGGTTTTAAATTTAGAATGCTTTTAGGTAAGTATCGCTTGTCCTACTTTTTGCAAATGGTAAAAATATAAAAATAAACTTTTTTTCTTTTCCAAACGTGATTCGAAATTAGTTTAGCGTTATGAAATTTATTATGGTTAAAATAAAATACACAAGTTAATGATACAAAAATATCTAAAATACTTAATTACAGTTTGTTGATGTTGTAATTATAGTTTATTGATGTTTACGTCAATATTTCTGACTAGCGAAGATTTTTCGCACCCTTCCTCAATATTTAATAAAGTATCTTTAGTGATATATGATAACTAAATAAATCTTGTGCGGGTCGCTGGAAATCGCTGGATGCGGATAGCGCAAAACCGGCAATTGTGGAGATCTTTGGGGGAGGCCTTTGTCCAGCAGTGGACGTCTTTCGGCTGATATGATGATGACGATGATAATGAAATAAAAAAGTTTTGGAAGAAAGTACGGGACTCACGGTGTTTAACACATGTGTTTGACTAATAATTAGCATTTAATTAAAATTTGGTCACTCTATTACCTTTATTATCAACCCCTAATTTCTCATGATTTATAGATTTTTTATGATAATAATGCTAGTAATACTAGTTTGTGTAATACGACAAGTAGCACACATTGCAGACAATGCGTACCTAATTAAGGGAGTCAACCGGATATTGGCAGTTTGCCAGTTGCAGAGATAAATATTATTAGTATACATGTTGTTTAGTTTTGCGATAGTTATTTGCAAATTTTGAGGAATCTAATCTTGAATGCAGTTGGTTTCATTATTCTAGCTTTGAACGGAGTTTGTAATGAAATTGAATTTTTCCGCGGCGTCTCTACGGTATTTATTCGGCTTTTTGCTTTGGTTCGACTGCTAAAAGGATATTGCGTGGGAATCAATTCAGGTGCTGGTTTTCCATTCTCCCAACTGAATATTAATATCTCTGAGTTCAATTGGAATCAAGCAAAGCATGTTATTTGTTTGAAAATACTTAATGCAACCTAAAACCTATATTCAGAGAAAAAAATATTATGAGAATCCTTGTTCCTCATCTTTTCCTATTTCTATTCAGGTTAGCTTCCACTATGACCTATTTCTGCTAGCTGTCATTATTAATTATGTTTTTTTTATTTATTTCTAACTAAACTCCTTACTAAATATTATTTCTCATAAAATATATCTGAGTTCAATTGGAATCAAGCAGAGAAAGTTATTTGTGAAAGTACATATTGCAACCTGAAACAGAATATATTCTGAAAAAGAATATTATCAGAGTCTTGTTCCTCATCTTTTCCCATTTATATTGAGGTCAGCTTCCGGTCCGACCTAGTGCTCTTAGCTATCATAATTAATTACCTATGTTTTATTTTTTATTCATTCGGACTCCTTACTATCGATTTCAAACAGTACTAGTGAGTCTTAAATTACATGCACCGGTACGTCGACCAACACGTGTTTCAGGGATGCTAACTCGTCGAGTGCTCGAATTCGTTTTACTTGAATTTAATCGCATTCGAGTACTTGACGAGTTAGCATACCTTGATAACGGTCGGCGAAGGACTGAAACACGTGTTGGGTATCGCACCGGCACATATAATTTGCATTTTTATGTTGTCCTACTTGTATGTGCACATATTTGAAAAAAACAGAAAATATTCTGGTTCGATTTTTGTAAATACACACAAACACACACACATACACATAACAGACTGAAAGCTGTCAATATTTGTACTTAGTCAAAGTATTTCTTTTTGATATTATTATTATTTTTGGTTTGGATATTGTAACTTGGGAAGGATCGAGGTAGCCCCAGCACAAGTATTTTATAACTTACTGGGGCAGCCTCATAATATATAATAATATATATTATGTGCTGATAATATGTAAATCGTAATTATGAAATAGAATAAATAATTTTAATTTTCTTATATATTCATTTATATTTGCGGGCGGAAGGGCAGTGCATATTGCATCCAGGCTTGATCAAACTGACAATTAGCGGAATTAACACCAAATATAAATTTTAAAGGTTTCCGCAAAGTAATGCCTGATTCCATTAGTAAAAAGTAACTAGGTTTACAGTTTCATAGGAATGCGTCTAAGGCTGATTTCAGAGTGACGCGCGCGGCACGCGCCGGAGGCCAGCGCGTCTCAACAGCGGCGCGTGCGAGACGCGTCACTCTGAAACGCTAGTTGCCAGTAGAGGAGCTCGGGCAGCGCGGGCCGACGGCGCGCGTGTCACCGGCGCGGCTGCGCGTTTGAACTGCGTGACTATGAAACGCAACTACTATCTAGTGTAATTGTAAGCGCGCGCGTTTGGACGATATGTGCAGTCAAGTTATGTTCTAAATAAATAAATTTATTTAGACAGCTAACACACCCCATCTCAGCCTGTACTATGACAACCAGATAACTGATAAACATAGATAAATTACATCCAGACACAGAATAAATAATCGTGCTTATCACACAAAGATTTGTCCCGGGTGGGAATCAAACCCACGACCTTTTGGCTTAGCAGTCAGAGTAACTAAACTAATAGGCCAATATTTTGTAACATACCAAGCAAAAAGTATCAAAACTAATACTAATGATCCTATTTTAATAGGGAACACCACTCATAGTAATTTGAGCATAGAATTAGTGTTTATTTATTTATTTATCTCACCAACAATTGAGTACACTCAAACATTTATGGGTTACATTGAATCAGATCGGATCAAGTGTATCAATCTCTTACAGCTAAACACAACATGAATTACATATTGATTAAATGAATAAATGTCGTACTATAAGTTAGTTGAGCCTTATTCTGCCAAAGAGTATGGAAATAATATAATACTTTTAGCTCTAATACACAATAGAGTTTAAAATGAGATGGAAACTAATACAGCATTGTCCGATTCAGGTTAATGTTATGACCTTGGATAATGTCCTACCTCCAATATATCAATTATCAAGAATAAATATACAGACGCCAGCACATCCAGCTAGCCCTATCTGCCAAATTTCTTTTATAGATTTTCAACTTTATCAGTAAGCATAAGGTTCACTTTCAATTGGCGAAATTTGACAGATTTAGCTTGATGTGCTGGTGTCTGTACCAAAAGTAAGTAATATTTTGCCAGTGGTAACAAACAAGACAGGCTATACCTGGTCATCTTCAGAATGATATTTCCGTATTTCGCTGTCAACATCTGTGGCATACGTGGATTCCATAAAAGGTTTCCGCTGGCGCGTCCCACACGCCGCCTCACAAGCGCGGCGAATTAGCTCCGATGGCTGCTCCTGGAACAAAAAAAGAATATAAATTAGTCTTCGCTTAATAAAACTATTTTAGTTTACTCATAAAACATTCCTACCCCAAACCCAAAGTATAAAAACCGCTTACGTTCATTTCGTTTTCGTTTTTATTCCAGATTTTTTTATTAAATGTCTATGTGTTGATGATTATTTTCTAATCCAACCAAGTATTGCCATAGCTTTGCTAGTCCGATTATAGTAAATCTTCAAGTTTAACTACAATTGGTTTCTTTTTACAGCACCGGAGAGGGGATTTTAGACCATACTTCGGCACCTTGACTAAGTCAAACAGCTTCAGATCAGTCTGGCAAACGTTACATTCTATGGCAACATCGCGTTCACGCCGACGGAGGAAATTCGCAGTGCCAAGCAACTTTGAGTACTCCTGGTCTTGCATTCCATTACGCTTGAATGCTGATACTGGGAGCTTGTTCACCTGCAACGGACCAGATTGTTGCTGTTTAGTGCAGCTCAACTAGGCAATGCGAATTTCCTTGTATCATACAAAATTATCAATAACAAAATAAAGAAAGTTTTTACAAACTCCTGAAAATTTCAACATTCATAATTTAACAAAAAAACACTGCAAGTATATAGAGAAACATATTTATTGTGTAAAATAATTCAGGACTATATAAAAACTGACAGCAAATTAAGTTATAATAGGCTACGCACCAAGATAATAATCACTTTTTAGATATTGTGGGAGACTTTTTCGCTTTCTTGACTATTAAAGCCATAGGATAATCGCTCCAAATTGCGTCATTCCAAGACTTGCAAATATATGAAATGCCGCCACCATCAATGTATTGTTGGTCTTGAATACCATTCCTCTTCAGCACTGAAGATGGTAATGCCTTCACCTGCCAGTTACGTGTTTCGTCTTAGTTTGGAATGTTTATGACATCAATAACGATAGATTTATAGTATTCAATACGGGATTTTATTATCAAGGCTTCTTTTCTTTCTTTTTTTTGATCGGAAGTACTTCTTGAGTAATTTTGGGAAAATATCTACATAAGGGCTGAACAACAGTATTCACGCAACAGCGATCTGGACCTCTGCCTGCACACAAGTAACGAATAGCCCCTCTGTACCCATGAATTTGATCCTGTATTCCGTTTCGGCGGTATGCCGTCACGGGAAGTCTACCGTAACGGGTTGGAACGTACCGTTCCTGAAACCAACAACAAAACAATGGAAGCTACACAAAAATTCACAAGGAAAAGCCGGGTTCAGGAATGTGGTAAATCCAGCACCGAATTGTTGAAGCGGTATAGCTTTAAAATAGACTACGCTTATATTTTGTGATAAGTAGTGATTCTTGGAATTATTTTGTGATTATGTCAAATAATATTAATTAAGTTAAGCAAGTTCTAGTGTTCAGTTCGTTAGCTTGAGGACATCGTAATAATTATATTAAATAAAATTATGTACATATTTAATGCTTATCATAAATAATGTGGGATACTTTAGTACCTAATAATGTTAGTAAATAAGTTGAAGAATTTGTTTAGTTGGAGAAACTGTGAGGATTCTTTGTTTCACTATAGAACAATTGTGTGAATATTATGGAATATTAGGTACTCTCACAAAAGGACCGAAGCATATTTATACTGATGCAACGTAAACATTTCATGTCTCATTAGTATTCTCCGCTTTAATGGCCTTTGTATTCCAACCGCAAATTTAGAAAAGAGTTGACTATTAAAACTATTATTAATTGATTTGCCATTTAAAACGTCACGTAATGGTTATACGTATATATGTTACAACGTAATATGCATATTATAAGTGAATTTATATTTTCCTTTTTCTGTAAGTACCAAAATATACGAAATTCTAAATTTGTTTATTTTATTTGCTTGGTGATTTGAGCCTTCGCTCGCTCCTTCTGTCCCGTAAAGTAGTTAAAGCTTAGTCATGAAAAAAATAAACTATCTTTGCGGGCTGCCGATTGAACACTTCTAATCTAGATTATCTACAAAATAGTAGTTATACATATAGCTCATGGGAGGCATGACTTGACGATGACGCGAGTTTCACGTTTTTTGATCACCCAAAAAGTACTCATATACATGTAAACATGTAATGTAATTAACGCACACCCTCGAACATCCCAATTAGAATATTATGTTGTAATCATAATACATACACTGAATTTTTAATTTAACATGTACATGCATTGTTCTTGGAATAAAGTTTATTTTTCTTTATTTCGTATTGAATGATGTCATTTGTATGAATACAAATAAAACTGCGATATTAAAAGTCTTATTACTTTGACTTACGGCCCATTTCAATTTGTTTTGACTGTACAGGGTTAATATGACAATAATTTCCGTAGTTTTAATTAATTTGAAAAAAATTACCTATATTAAAAATTATGTAAACCGATTCAGTAAACGATTCTGAATAAACTATTTTCCGGATGTGCGTTAATTAAGTTACATGTTGTATACACAATATATGTACATATAGCTCATAGGAAGAGTGACGTGACGACGACGCAAATTTAATGATTTTTGTTCAACTAAAAAGTGTTCAACGCGTCTAAAGAAGTTTTCACTTCAATAAAAGAAGAATACACTACTAATCCAGTAGTATTACACTATTAACGTTGTGGTCTAAGCTGTAAGTAAGACGTCCAAACCTAAAATAATTGGTACGTAAGGTGTGAATGATAATAAGCTGTCTTCATCATCAACATGTCAGCCGAATAATAATAATATCTAGGGACAATGTCACACAGATCATCCTAGCCCCAAACTAAGCAAAGCTTGTGCTATGGGTACTAGGCGACGATATACATACTTATATATATAGATAAATACTTATATACATAGAAAACATCCATGACTCAGAAACAAATATTCGTGCTCATCACACAAATATTTGCACTTACCGGGATTCGAACCCAGGAAATGAATGACGGCCACTACCGGACAAAAGCCTCTCCTAAGAATGTGGAGGCATTCGATTACAGTATGGTGCTCATAGTAAGTACACAGATACGCTGCTGCCGGTACTCTGGTAGATATTCCCTTGGGTCGACTTCTACGCCTCCCACGGGATGAGATAGGGTGGTGCCTACGCAGTCACCCACTCAGCAATAAGATAAGATAAATACACTTTATTGTACACCATTATACATAAAAGTTACAGGATCTCAAATAATTATAAAAAAGGTACAATAGGCATAAAGTGATCTCTTCCATGCAACCTTAAATTGGTTTATTGGTTTGTTTCAGCAATATGCGCTGTCTTAAATTTACCATATTTGATTTAATACATACGTGTACTAAATCACGTTATTTATAAAGTCATAATAATGTTATACTGAACTGTATCTAATTCAGCTTAATTTTAGTAGCTCTAGCATATTTTAGATTTCAATGCAAAGTGTTAATCAAATTAATAACTTGAAAGGTGTTTCAGCATAAAATGATCTTTTACATGCAACTCCGAACATATATAACATTTCTAGGAAACAAAGCCGTTGGATAATACCTAGATCCTTCGAAAGGGGGTTTAGAAAGGGAATCCTAAATTTGATCTGCCAGTGTAAATCGTTCGTAGTTTAACACGAGAGTGCCTACCGCAGATTGGTAGAGAGTGCCAGTCCGAGAGCTGCCGGACGATTAAATTGTCATAAGCTACCATAGGTAACCTGGCATCAGGGGGGCCGTATGATTATTTTCCGATAACCAGTATATTTGTAAAAAAAGGATACTCATTTTATATCTTTCATAAATGTTTCTAAGTCTCTTAAAAGAAAAACCATTAAAGAGTTAACGCTTTTCCCACCGCTGCCTTTGTATTCACTTTATTCCAACAAGAATTCAATCATCAAGTGAGTTTTTTTAAATAACTGGCCATAGTCGATATACAGACAGGCAGATAGTAATAATTATCAAAACTAGTTCCTACAAAACGGAATGATCAAGTATCAAGGAAACAAAAATAAACATACGGTCGAATTAATAACGTTCTCTTTTTGAAGTAGATTAAAAATCTAAGAAAAATTTACTTACTATTCGACCATCCTCGTATCTGTAGCATGGTACTATATATTTAGTCTTGATTGGTTTGCACGTCGGATCATTGGATTTTGGAGCGACCGGTTTTGGAGCAACTGGTTTTGCAGCAACCGGTTTTGGAGCAACCTGTTTTGTTCGCGGTGTACAACAGTCTTGTGGTCGCGCCACCCAATAGTAATATGGTTCTTCTGTGTGTGTTGGACATTCCGGTTCACAGCGCTGCGGGTCTGGTGCACAGCAGCGCTTTGGATCTGGTTGACAACAATTTATTTCATGCGGCTCGCAATGATCTGAATGCGAATTACCATGGTGCTTAAGTGTCCGAGATTCTTGCGAAGATTGGAGAGAATCCTGCGCATGGTGACAACAGTCGTATTCATGACATCGTGGTGGAGGGTGACAACAGGCATCTTGAGGATAGCGTGGTGGAGGGTTGCAACAGTCTTCTTGAGGATAGCGTGGTGGAGGGTTACAACAGTCATCTTGAGGATAACGTGGTGGAGGAGGGTGTGATTCAGGTTCACGCTGAGGTCTCGGTGGAGCAGGTGCTTTCTCACAACAGTAGATCACCGTGGAATGCGCTGGTAGGCGTGGTTGACACATCGGTGGTTCATGATAACACATGGTACAACAGTTTGGCGATGTCGGCATGTAAACGGGTGGAACAGCATATTGCCCACACTGAGCTGGGTAACAACATTCCATTTTTTTTAATTCTTTTCAAAATTCGTAAAGTCCTACTAGTTAATTTGTTAAATCATATTATTTAGTGATTTTTTGAACGAAAATTTTTATTTGTCAAATCTTTTGGTATTATATTTCTGACTGTCAATTTCAAGTTAGTTCTTTGATTGTTGTTTGTTTATGGAATTCTTAAAGAGTTACAACGAGCCAGTAATTTATGGCTGATTTGTACCTACACCTTCTTTCTATATGATTGTAACTAAAATTATATCAGGGACTACGTTACTCAATATCTCATTTTATTTTAACATTACCGCGAAATTTTCCCATACATTATAAGAAAAAGTCACAACTCCTACCAATATAATCGAGAATATAATATGCTTTTGAGAGCTAGATATATGTATACCATGTAGATTCATTAGGTTCCTCCAGAACCTCCCAGACTCCCCACGACTGAACGAGTATTTTATAGTACACACACACACCAAATTAAATACGCCGAGCGGTTGATGAAGGCTCTCAAACAATAGTATATTATAATTTAAGTGACAAATACCAGGGGCATCCACATGGGGCTCAGGCAGCTCACAGGTCAGGGAGCAGGGAGAAAAATAAGGATTACTACAAAGAGGGTGAGAGAGAGAGATCAGAGATTAAGGGGCTAACTCAATCTGGCGAGGATCCTACTCTAGCTAATCTGAAAAACCTGTTTTAGCTTGGTAGACATTGGTAGACGGATAAGAAAGCCACTAGAAAACTCTTTATTTTATTTGTTTGTATTTAATAATAATAATAAGTATATTTCCAATTAAATATACAATTCATAATTAAGCGTGATCTAGTCCTCGCACTAGGATTCCCTGTGTTGCGAGTACTAGGTCCTTCCAATTGTGGTTAAAACTAAGTTGAACAAGTTATTATTCTTACAATTTACATTACGATTTTATGTAATGTGAGCTAATACGCGTAAAGGAACATGTCATCTTGTTTTTAGAAATAATTTTTATTACTAACCATAATATAATTAATAATAAAATTTAATTTACAAAAAAATTAATAATTTGTGAAACCATCCCAATTTTGTACACATTTTAATTGGAGTTAACGCTATTGTAGATATATTATTTTAAAGTTAGTGCTTTTTAAATTATTTTAGAATTACCAATTTGTTGCAAAATACAAATAAGTATTTTACATGCCCAAAGATTGGATGTATTTTATTTCTTTATTAAAGTTGTATAAAAATGCATCCTTTGCCAGACACCGTACAGATCGACGACGGCAAAAAGATAATTTAGTTTAAACTTTTCTTGAACTTGGATATTGCAAATATTGGAAAGACGCGACGCGACGGGTGGAGATTGAATAAAAAATATAAAGTTCAAGTGTAAACGATTTGTGTTTAAGTCTATCTTCTTATTATTATCTAGGTTATTTACTTGGCACCGCCACTGTATGATGATGGCAACGCTTGGAATTTCAGCCTATAGAGTGTAAAGAAAAATAGCAATACATCTGAAATACTTACTTAACTCCTAGAGCGTCTATAATATGAACATAGGTCGGTGCATCAGATTTTAATGCCTTGAGCTTCTTATGCACTTACGTCTCGATCCTATTGGACGTCTCAAAACTGGTATAAAACGAGTAGATGGCCGTATTCAAATCTGTGTACGCAGGTTGGTTCTTCATCCACAACTTCATTCAACAACCACTATGATTGAAATAAACAAAATAAGTAACACGGCGAAATCTTGGTGAAATAGATGAAAATTAAATAAAAGATTCGTTTTGTAAATTTACCGGTGTGCCGCAAACTTAATGGCGGCCGTGTTTAATTGTCATGTAATAAACCTTTTTTCACGTAAATACAGTGTTAAGTGTTAAAATGTGAAACATGTGTACCTATTAGTTATTATAATACATAGTTATGTAATATGTGGTTTATGTTAGTGCTTGTGCCATGTGAGTGAAAAAATTACGTGTGAATGATGAATAAACCAAATACAAAAAAATACAGCTGATTTACGACAATATGGTGAGGGTAGCGTAATACGTCACTAACATACATGTAATCACGGTTTACTGAGGATTCTAATGATGTATGTCTCGATAAACCTAATTAGTATTCCACAATAACACGTATTATCGAAATTAAAAAATATCGTTTGCGGACAGTCAGTCGCTCTCAGCATAAACCGCAGGAAAATACAATTACGCCGTATATGTTAATAATCGTGCCATTAACATAAACATTTGTACTGGGTGAGGTACAGTCAGGGTACTCTGAGGTGTGACTCTGAGACCACAGGTCTACAACGGCCAGTTTTTAGTTTTTTTTTAAGACCACGCTCGCACTAGATAATCTAATCCCTGTGTCGCGGGGTACTTTACAAACATATAATAGCACAAATTACATCCAGACTCAGAAAAACTATTTATGGGTCAGACAAATAGTTGTCCGGCGCGGGACTGGAACCCGCGAGACGAAACGGTGAGGCGACTGTCTTTTACGTCACACGTGCAGTCACATTTAATACTTTCAATTATCGTAGCCAATCAATACAATAGGCAATCTGGTCAGGTCTACAAGTGTAAAGCTACGTGATTTGCTGAGCGCGCTTTTTACATAATCATATGGGTCGCACAAGCTGAAATTATCGGTGAGAGGACAGACGAGTTATGCCGGCTTTCAATGGGGGTCTAACACCGCTAAATTCCTGACTACCGGCCTGCTATTGAGAATATTACGTGTCAGCAAAATCACCATAATAAATTAAAATAAATGTCCCTGCCTGGAAATAGAACATAAGACCTCATAATTCGCGGTTCAACTACAGGGCCACAAAGGCATTCATTGTTGTTGGCATATTAAGCTTATCGCCCCTTTTCATCCGTATAAATGGGTCCTCATTATATCTACACTCCATAGTTTACAGAAAAGCTTTTGCAACACATTGCAAACATTCTACGGTGCAAATCACAACGCCGCGCCGCCTCCGTGTCGCCGTCTTTGGTCGGAAAATGCAATTTTCCCAATGCAAATCGAACGCCCCAGACAGATTTAATGCCTTTTACTTGCCGATTCCGCACATCATTTCCGAAGAGAATTGGTGATGGCCACATCGACATCGGATGCTATTTGCAAATCTAATACAGGCTTTAGACATATTTCAGTTCGTCGTTATAGAGAAGAAATTTAGGCGGAAATTACCAATATAGCTGCTATAAATCTCAACGGTGGCCAGAAAACTTCACATAGTATATAATAACGATTAAGTGCGTAAACACAAGTGCATTTCGATTCACAGTGAAGTACACTGCCATGCTTTTAACACCAGAGTGTTACTGAGAGTTATTCTTGCCAGAAAAATTATAATAATATATTTATTACTGTATTTATCTTTTTGGAACTAAGATTTAAATAAAAAGCATCATTAACAGCAATTGGTGTTAATAAGATTACTGAATTTTACTGCATTTTAACAAAATACGCCCAAAATTATTTTTTACTTTCTTTTTGAAGTTTGGCTAAAGCGGCCTAATTTGTTGGCCTAGTGGTAGCGTGTTCAGTCGCAGATAATGAGGTCCTGAGTTGTACCCGGGGGGGAGGGCAAAAAAATCCAGTATTAGTTTCTTGTTGTTGTCGGTGTTACACCCCTGAACCTCGAAAAGCACGTAGTCAGTCCTGGACATGACCTCTTTCCAGTCGTGTCAGCTAGTAGTATCCTTCGGATACTGACATAAGAGGGGATAGCAAACACACCTGTGTTTGCACATACACCTGTTTTCTATAAATCTCCTTCTCTGGCTATCCTCCTGGCTATGGCTCCATAAAGCCATAGCCAAACTATAGTCAGGATGACTTTTTATATAAGTATAATATTTACTGTGGTCATATTAGTGTCAGAGTTGTGTCAGCCACCCTGTAGGTCTCCAACTGTCTTAGACTATCAATAAGAGACTAAGAGTGAAAAGAGAAAGTTGGAGACCTACTGGACGGCTGGTACAAGTCTAACATAGAACAGAATAGTTATTTAATACAATTCTGTTCTTCAGTTTATGTAAATACAAAGAGTAATAAAAATACGATACAAAAGATAACATTGCATAAAGGTAATCCTTATTTCCAGAGAAATCTGTTCGAGTAAACCCGCTAGAGTATAAATTAAATATATAAATAGCTTTCTATACCTAAAATTAAATGTTTGTAATTCTTAAAAACCGATCACTTGACGTACTCGCCGAAGTATGGAGATCCTCAGCATATAAACCACGTTTTGCTGTCACCCAACTATACACTGACCACGAGCTAGGTGCTCAGATAGTGAAGACATTATAGTATCATGATCTAAGCCGAATGACATCCACTGCTGGACATAAGCCTCCACAAAAGGTTACCACAATGGAGCGATATGCCGTAATGACCACTATCTGTAAATGTGCTCGCTATACGGTAATAATTTCTTCGAGACTATTTCTATGCCCCTCACGGGAGGAGGTAGTGTGGTGCTCTTCGTTGCCGTCAGCCACCCAGCATATAATACGAGACCTTAAAAACGTTAAACGGTCTCTTGCCAAATCATCTATCTATCATATTGTTCTGGTAACATCTAATGTAAATTTTTACATAAAAAAATGTGTATGTCCTTATCATCAGCTATCCTTATTCTTTTGTTCTGGTATTATTTAGAACATTTTATAAGCCACCAAAAACCCTTAGTGGTACTAGGGTTCGAAGCCCGATTGTGACATCACCCCCTCCTTAGACATGGTCGTCACGAGCATTGTTTTTACCATCATAACGCGCCAAACGAGCTACATGTACACTCTTCGCAGGGTTTCTTGGGTTCCGGTGTATCCTATAAGTGACGTTGATCAGTGTAATGACTTCGTAAGTCCCTTCCCAACTAGGTTGCAAATTAGGAGATTTTCCTTTTCGCCGGGTGGGGTTTATTTAACCAGACTAATGATTCTTCTTCAAAACTAGCTTTTCATCATTAGCTTTGCGATAGTCTGTGACACTTTATTGTGTATCTGGTGCGCATCCTGAGAGTAAAGATTATATGATTGAAAATAACTTATAGAATAAATAATAATACAATGTCACTGCCACTGGCTTTTAGTTTATATCCTGACTGTACCTGTTCACCAAACTCGACATATCGGTCATAAAAAGCGTAAAATATCAATACTTTAGAGAACAATACACTTCCAGAATCTACATAACGGGAATCGACGTAAAGGGAATTAATCGTTATATCTATTCATATTATCTATCTAATTTAATTTTACTATGTCTCGTTTAATTTTTTAGTTTGATTTCCATTGTATTTTATTTTGTGATTATACATGTAAAGTGGATTTAGATAGTAAATGTACATGAATATACCTATGTGTAGTTTTACTAAGTCTCTATTTATTGGTTATATTTAAGTGCCAGTATTGTAGTGAGCCTTTGAATTTTCTCCAATGTAAACGTTTACACGATGCATCCGTGAAAATGCATTCCCGATGCGTTTTGTTTGTGTTGCTGAAGTCTGTAGCAAACATTTTACTCAGCCGTTTACGTAATGTCGGAAAACTCTCAACGTTCTCGTATAATAATATACTTTGCGAACAACTAATGTGGTAACATAAATAATGTAAGAATTTAGAAATTGTTCCTGTTATTTCTGTAAACTCGTTACGATAAAAGATTAAGGGTAAAAGCAACACGAAATTTAAGACGAAGCACAAATTTGTTTTAAGACTTTCATCGTTAAGACACATTTTAACGTTTCATATATAAACTTTAAAACAGAGCGTCTGAATTAGTTGTGATTGGCATTGTATTTCTACTGATCGCCGACTATCTTAATAGACGTGTAGCTATTAGATCGCCGTAACAGAACAACAGCCATTAAAGTAAATCACACTTTAATACGGTTTTTTAGAGTAATATTTACCATGGCACATTTTAATTTAAAACAGCACTTTAGCTTATGCTCGGCAGTATAGTGTTTTCAACAATAAATTACAGTTTTTAAATATATGCAACCAACTTGAACTTTTGTGAAAACAAGAGGTTTATAAATAAAATTATCCTATCCTATGGAATAAACAAGAATAATTACAATGGAGAAAATGCATATTATACAAAAGAAAACCGGCCAAGTGCGAGTTGGAATCTCGCAAGAAAGAGTTCCGTACCATTATCTATAGAAACAGCATAAAAAATCACGGTTTTTGTATAGCAGCCACACTCAATATTTATTTAATTCTATTTTATTTTTTGTATATGTTGCTACAGCAGCAACAAATGTACATCATCTGTGAAAATTTCAACTGTCTATCGATCATGGTTCATGAGATACAGCTCGGTGACAGACGGACAGGCAGACAGACAGCGGAGTCTTGGTAATAGGGTCCCGGTACCCTAAATACATACTGTCGAGTTGATAGCTTTCTTTTCCTTCTTTTTCAAGCCGGCTAAAATGGTGGGTGGGGGTTGTCTTAGCCTAGAAGGGTTTCACTCTGGGACCGCTGGCGTCTGGGAGAGGGAACGAGTGGAGTTATTTTGCTCCGAGCGCCAGCGGTCCCGGGAAGGGTAACCTGCTGTAACCTTGCCACTGGGGAGGGGGAGAGGCATTCAGGCCCCTCCCTTCCCCGGGTGAGAGTCTCGAGGACGCTCAGTGTACAGCGGGGGTACTGGCGAGATCGTTCACGAGTACCCAGAGCACCCGCTACAGGCACTGTGAGGCTGGCTACCGTGATGGTTTTAGTGGGTCGAGCCCCATACCACGTGCGACTAGAGCATTTCCACCACGTAAAAAAAAGAAGGGTTGACTGCGTCACTGAACAATAGAAGCGAGTGGAGGCGGTGCGGAGACGGGTTTCGAACTTGAGCTCAGTTCAGCAATTTGACGGTCACCATAGCCTAGTTCGTAGTGCTCCTACCTACGAAGCTGGTGGTCCTGGGTTCGAATCCCGGTAAGTGCAAATATTTGTGTGATGAGCACGAATATTTGTTTCTGAGTCATGGATGTTTTATATGTATTTAAGTATTTATCTATCTATATAAGTATGTATATCGTCGCCTGGTACCCCATCGTACAAGCTTTGCTTGGTTTGGGGCTAGGATGATCTGAGTGACATTGTCCCTAGATGATATTATTATTATTATTATAATCTATACATATAATTAAATCGTAGGAAAGTCAAAACTGTACATTTAATATTTTTTAAAAAAGGATACTTGGGGCGGGATGTACAATCGATATCGAAGCCAAAAATATAGTTTTTAGAATTTTTGTCTGTGTGTCTGTTTGTCTGTATGTATGTCCGGGCTAAATTCAAAAAGTACTGCAAGGATTTACTTCAAATTTTGCATGAATGTTACTAAGAGGTCGGGTCAACATATAGGCTACATATTATCACGCTATCACCTACGGGGGAGGAGCTGTGATAATTTATAAAATAAAACGCGGGTAAAACCGCGGGGCACAGCTAGTTAAATTAATAAAAGTTAGAAGTTAGTCGTATACATTATAACCTAACTTGCGAGGTAAAATATTACAAAAAGGAAAATAATTATGATACACTGAGATTTATAACGTTGTGAGTTACACTAATGTCTAAAATTTTGCAATATTTCTTTGTAATAGCTCTGAAATATTTTAACGTAATTTAGGTTTGTATGTGATGGGTGACCGCCGTGTGGTTTCCGGCACAATAAGAATAACGGGGCCATCCCGTTACATCCCGTGGTTGTCGTAAAAGGCGACTAAGGGATACACCAGGTAGTCGAGCAGCAGCGCCTCCTATGTACTAGCTAACACTGACAGCGGCCACCAACTCGTATGCCAAGCGCGGCAAACCAAATGGAAACGTTTTGGAGAACTTTGGAGCAGGCCTATTTCCAGCTTGTGGACGATATAAGGCTGATGATGATCTGGTGGGTGTATGAGTTTGTAGGGATGCTTTCGATTGCCTATAGAACTTATTACTAAGCTCCACGATCCATGCGTCCATCTGTCCATCAACAGGCGGTATCTTTTGAACTGAAATATATATATGTTTTTATATAATACGATGGCTAACGAGCAAGTGGGTCATCTGATGGTAAGTGATCACTGCCGCCCATGGACACTCGACTCGAGGTGCCGCAAGTGCATTTCCGGCCTTTAAGAAGAGAATAGGCTCGCTTCTTGAAGGTTGCCATGTCATACCGGATCGGAAATATAATAGTTAGAGTGTTCTGATTTTTGCAGATTGTGTATTTGTAGTACACAATCTGTGAAATGCGATTGTGTATTTGGTAAAAAATACAAAATATTTAAGGGGCATCTCAATATAATAATCTTGAAATTTCCATGTTTTTGCTCAGTGACTCATAATCTTGTTCGATTTTTTACAGGTTTGACTTGCATTGGACCAGATTTTTTTAATTACAATTTTTTTAATATGCGACTTCCTTGAGAAACTCAAACCCCTAAAACAGATTTAAATTTGCAGTATTACAAAACGATTACAATTTTCAATGTCGTATCCAATGACAAGAACTATAATTCACGTCTAATTCATGGAAGTACGAAACGTTTTAACCACTTAAGGAGAGTAATGAGACTAATTCATCATTTAGACGTTCTATTTCTGCAAATTCAGATTGATTAAAGTCGAATGAGCGAAAATAAGTTAGGATACGGACGAGATTTAAAATTAGGTACATTACTTACATTTTCACGTGTAGAGAAAATTCCTCAATTTATGAATGAATTGATTTAATTATTTAATTTAATGAGTGCGAGACGGGACGCGATGTTGTGCAGGTCGCATTCTCCCTGAAGATGACTTCCAGAAGAAGTTGAAACGGTTGGCAAAATCCAACATAGAAAAATTAAAAAAAAAAAAAATTAAAACATTTATTATATCATATTTTATAATATTATTAATTAACCACCATCCGCCAATTTGTTGGCAGAAAGATCACTCCCTTATTGACTAGCTATTATGGTTATTATGACACTATACATATATTTAAGCCTAAAGGCTAAAGGTACAAAATAAACGACTAACAAGGTTCCTTACATCTTTCTTTCGTTCCTTAAAATTAATTACGTGAGTTACCCGTTACTATCTTTCATTATGAATTGATTTGTTTTCTCCACGAAGGTAGAAAATAATAACTGACATTTACAGGGAGGCCGGACGGGCAGGTTGATGTTGTTGGTAAGTACTTGTCTTTCACGCCGCAGGTCGCGGATCATTCCCACCGAGGACTGATAATTTGTGTGCATGAACATGTCGGTTTCTCTTGTATAAGTATGTATTTACAGAAGAAAAGTAGTATATAATAGTATATCAGTTATCTGATTTCCATAGTAAAAGCACTTCTTACTTTGGGATCAGATGGCTGTGTATGAATAATGTCCCAGGATATATTTCGTCACTATAGACTACCGTTACCATTTTCATTCTTCATTATAGGGAGGTTTCCCTATAATGAAGAATGAAAACATAATACATTTTAAGGTCATGTGTTGTAACTGGTAGTTTACTACTTTGTATTTATTTTTCAGTTACATTTTATTTTATATAAATTGGAATGGTCCTATTAAATTTTTTTAAATATAAAAGTTAAAATCTATCGTTTTTCAAACTACTCCATCGTATGGTGGTGGTTATTCATTTTTATTTCAACAATTTTATCAACAATACAATATGCTATAATTTACAATATAGCAGACCTGGAAACCACCTTGGACAAGTATGTTATAACATTGTTAAGGGGAGTATCTATTATAATAACCTAATCGTTAGAAAATCCCCGACTCCAACTGTAATTACATAACTTTAGAAAAGAACAGATACTTTTACACCGCTGGACTAAACGTAGTTAATAACCAGCGCAAGGAAACCGGCTTTCAAATGAAAAAAAACCGCATCGAAATAGGTCCATCCGTTTGAGAGCTACGATACACACACACCCAAACAGACATTAACGACAAACTTATAACACCACTGTTTTGCGTTGGGGGTTATAAAGGCAAACGCGAATAACAATAAGCAAACACATATTATTTGGAGAATGCTACCGCCGCCTCTACTTTCTTTTTCGTTGGGGGTTATAAAGCCAATCGAGAATAACAATAAGCAAACACATATTATTTGGAGAATGCTACCGCCGCCTCTACTTTATTTTTGCGTTGGGGTTATAAAGTCAAACGAGAATAACAATAAGCAAACACATATTATTTGGAGAATGCTACCGCCGCCTCTACTTTATTTTTGCGTTGGGGTTATAAAGTCAAACGAGAATAACAATAAGCAAACACATATTATTTGGAGAACGCTACCGCCGCCTTTACTTTCTTTTTCGTTGGGGGTTACAAAGCCAATCGAGAATAACAATAAGCAAACACATATTATTTGGAGAATGCTACCGCCGCCTCTACTTTATTTTTGCGTTAGGGGTTATAAAGTCAATCGAGAATAACAATAAGCAAACACATATTGTTTGGAGAATGCTACCGCTGTCTCTACTTTCAAAATAGTATTTTGTCCTTTACCCTTTGTTTTTTTGTTACCCTAGCGTCAGCGTTGTTGCCTCTGACATGGCTAAATGACTTACGGATCGATGAGAGCAATTGGCTTTGAGATTAAAACATTAATTATGCGTAAATGTCGAGGCAAAAGAGGTGTGCAAAGATCGTGACAAATAGAAATCCGTTGTCTCTGCCTACCCCTCCGGGAAACAGGCGTGAGTCTATGTATGTATGTATGTAAATGACATATCAATAACACACTTGACTTCAACTCCGGTTTTGGCTATATCTTATTGATACAGACAACTATACTTGCCACCCGCGACTTCGTACGCGTCGACTTAGTTAAGATTTTAATTGTAGCATCTCACAATATATCTTGCTCATGTCTCCTACTTACCTGTGAAATCTCAGCTTCATATATCAAGAAGCAATGAAAACTGTAAACGTTATGGAAAATGATCTATATTATAATCCGAGATATATATTACCAAGAATGGATAGCAAAAGAGTTTACCTACAGATATGGATAGCGGAACACATAAAATGTTCCATACTTACGGAATATAAATAACGGTGATATTTAAAAAAGCTCATTTACTTAACAATGTAACAGTTAATATATTTGCTATGTTCGACAACCATCACATTACGCGTAATCGCGTTTCGAACATCGCATCATAGATCACGACGCGTCTGCTAGTCTCGCTTCCTTCCTCAAAATGAACATTACTTCCAATTGAATTGTTCCTTTCGTTCTGTCCTTTGAAGTGAATCCGATAGCACTACGTTCGTACCTACATTGTATGATATTTCCACTTAATAACTTTGGATAAGCTACATCGTAAACACGAGCGTGTAAAGACAAGCTTTACCAATCGCGCTAAACGAAAGGCAATCCGATCCCTATTGTTTTCAGACACATAACACAAAAAAGTGTAAATTCCGTTTCATATACCACAAAGAGAGTTCCTCGAATCCGACGAGGAATCATACACAAATCACCATAAAAGAACACCTTTGACAAATGCGAAATATGTTTGTGCAAATGCCTATTTACCATTATTTGTACAAAGGGCACATCACTTGAAGGAGTTCAGCGAAAGGCAAGAGCGTGTAAGAATGTATTTATTTATTTACGATGGTGCTCTTGTCAATAGAGGCTCGGGGTTCATTTGGGTGATTTATGACCCTTGCCACAAAGGGGGCTTATACATACTTATTTATCGAAACGTAATAAATTCCTTCTTCTGTGGGTTATAAGTATTGAATGTGTGGATTTATGTCTCCATATAAAGTGTTCCTATGTAGTAATATTCTATTCAGATGGTACTATAGCCAAATAGCAAATAATTGTTATATTTCAGAGCGTCGCGTTATGACTTTTTTATGGGTGATCCGGTGTCGTATGACGTGTCATAAATATTTTCATAGTAGAAGGAATAAAGAAAATTACTTAATTTTTAATAATTGGGAGGATCAAGTTACTTTTGTGTAGTGAAAATGAAATAAAATTCTCGTGAAAAGAACAAGTCACAAGTAATCTCGTTAGTTAAAGTAGTTACCTATACGTGAATTAATTTATTTAAAACTAGTTGTGCCTCGCGGTTTTATCCGCGTTAAATGTTATAAATTATCACAGCGCCTCCCCCGTAGGTGATAGCGTGATAATATGTAGCATATATGTTGACCCGACCTCATAGTTATATCCATGCAAAATTTTAAATAAATCCATCCCCAAACACACCACAGACAAACAGACAATTTTTTTTAAATCAATTCCAAAATTTATTAGGGCTTCGATATCGATAGTAGAACAGGCCCCAAGTAAAAATAATATTCAATATACAGTTTTGACTTTCCTACGATTTTATTACATTAATATAGATTAGAGATACTAGCCTTTACTATGGGAATAACACCCTGTTTCGCTGTAACCAGCATAGTCTGCTTATACATTTTTGAATTCGGCGATTTTAGAAATTCTATACCAAATCATCGTTATTATTCATCTATTGTCCTTAATAAGAAAATTTTAAAATACAAATGATGTTGCAATTATTTTTTTTATTTTTATAGCATTATTCGCAATGCAAGGCGTTTATCTAATCTCAAAAATGGGAAATCATAAATTAAATCGTCCGGCGGGTCTCGAACCTGCACCATCTACCAATCCGGGGTAGGCGCTCTGCATTAAGCTACGAACGATACACGCTGGCAGATCAAATTTAGCTAGCTAACACCCTTCCGGAGGATGTGGGTATTATATAAGGGTGTTAGCAAGGGAATCCTAAATTTGATCTGCCAGCGTGTATCATTCGTAGCTTAATGCAGAGCGCCTACCCCGGATTGGTAGATGGTGCAGGTTCGAGACCCGCCGGACGATTAAATTTATGATTTCCCATTTTTGAGATGTTGTAATTATTGTCATTGTTATTGTCCTGTTAATAACACTTTGTTATTATGCTGCTATATTATTATATTTTTAAGAGGCTGACAATACTTCATTGTATTGTTAACATAAACGGGGCAAAATATAGTAGTAACAAAAAGAATTAAAAATATTTAATTGCGATCAAAATAACAACAAAGAAAGAACAAAGTTTTCTTTAAAACTATAATATAATATAATATTTAGGGACAATGTCACACAGATAATGCACTATACATAAAACTTAATTTTTATATTCTTTTATCTGGACCGGACCGGACACAAACCAGATACAAGACCGTCGACTTTATGTGTTTTCCGAAGCACGAGGGTGTAATGCCGACAACTCCCTGACTTCAGACCGGTACAAAGAAATTTTCGTAACAAAAATATCCCAAAATCACTATTCGGCCTGCCTGGGATTGTATCCCTCGACCTCATATAACATTCTACTGCCAGGTTGAACATGCCACCGTCAGACTAACGAGGCACCGCAGAGGTACCTTCACTATATTGGCGTCGGTCCCATCAAGTGCTCCACCACCATCTTGCTGTCTGTTTAAAATCCTATTTTTGTAGGTTTTATGCAACGTAAAGTATCGTATAACTAAGGAGAATATGGGTCACGCCTAACTGGATCAGTCGGCTTACCGTGACCTGCAAGTTTAGCCATTAAAAACAGACTAGATTAAAGTAACTAAGCATATTTTTGTATTGGGAAATGTTTCGTTTAATCCGATATATACGCAAAGTTGGTGAGCGTACTTGTTATCTGTTGATAACTGTCATTGGGGCTGTATGGATGTTGGCTCTGCTCTGTCTCGATTCCGTCTCCATGTAGCCATATGTTTCATGGTACCAAATAAATATAGCGTTTTTATATGGCTGGCTGGTCCAGACGCCAGCAAATCAAGCTACCCCAGTCTGTCAAATTTCCCCAATTAAAAGTGAACCTTATGCTTTGTGATAAAGTTGAAAATCTATTAAAGAAATTTGACAGGCTGGGGTAGCTGGATGTGCTGGCGTCTGTACTACATACTAATACACCGGATCAAGGTTAACTTCTCTATATCGGCGTTAGTGCCATCAAGTACTACCACCACCATCTCGCTGTCTATTTAAAATCCTATTTTTGTAGGTTTTATGCAACGTAAAGTATCGTATAACTAAGGAGAATATGGGTCACGCCTAACTGGATCAGTCGGCTTACCGTGACCTGCAAGTTTAGTCATTAAAAACAGACTTGATTAAAGTAACTAAGCATATATTTGTATTGGGAAATGTTTCTTTTAAACCAATATATACGCAAAGTTGGTGAGCGTACTTGTAATCTGTTGATAACTGTGATTGGGGCTGTATGGATGTTGGTTTTGCTCTGTCTCAATTTCGTCTCCATGTCGCCATATTTTTCTTGGTACCAAGAAAAATATAGCGTTTTTATATGGCTGACTGGTCCAGACGCCAGCACATGAAGCTACCCTAATCTGTCAAATTTCCCCAATTGAAAGTGAACCTTATGCTTTTGTGATAAAGTTGGAAATCTTTTAAAGGAATTTGACAGATTGGGGTAGCTGCATGTGCTGGCATCTGTACTACATACTAATACACCGGGTCAGAGTTACCTTCTCTATATCGGCGTTAGTGCCGTCAAGTACTACCACCACCATCTCGCTGTCTATTTAAAATCCTATTTTTGTAGGTTGTATGCAACGTAAAGTATCGTATAACTAAGGTGAATATGGGTCACGCTTAACTGGATCAGTCGGTTTACCGTGACTTACAAGTTGAGTCATTAAAAAAACAGACCACATTAAAGTTACTAAGCATATATTTGTATTGAGAAACGTTTTGTTACAAACCAATATATACGCAAAGGTGGTGAGCGTACTTGTAATCTGCTCATAACTGTGATGAGGGGGCTGTATGGATGTGGACTCTGATCTGTCTTGATTCCGTGTCCCGTGTGTTCTTTTTGTTAGCAAGAAAAATATAGCGGTATGGATACGGAATCGTTTTTATATGGCTGGCTGGTACAATTGGCCTTTATTCATGCTACGCTGGTCTACCCTATATAAGGTTAGCTACGTGCTAGTCTGACTCGCGCCTCGAAAGGTACACCTATTTGTGATTTAAGTTATAATTAGACCGGCGGCATTACAACCCCGTGCCTCGGAAAGCACGTGAGCCGTCGGTTCTGTACCTGACCTCTTTCTGGTTGTGTCGCTAGTCGTCCCAGCGGATCATGAGAGTGATGGGATAGAAAGTGCCCCTGTGTTTGCGCACACACTTGTGCACTATAATATGGCCGTGGCCGAAGTTCGGCCGGGAGGACATTAAAATTAATTAATTAAGACCGCATAACAACAATTGGTGGAAAATTTAAAACTTAATCATTAATGATTAAATATCATATCTCACTTTAATATTAGTAATTACGTATGTATACATTAAATAAAACATATAATATGGAGCCTAAGCGACAGGCATGTGTTCCGTTACAATTATTTCTGTTTGTAAACATCTATTTCATATAAAACAGACATTCATGATCATAATTAGAAAATAACACAGTATAAAATAAACATGTCTGATTTAGGACTTACAAATATCATATAATATCTACCTATACATCTTAATTTCCCTATTAGTTGGGAAACATATGAAACTCTTCTTAGCTTCAAGTTATTAGTATTATTAATATTTTAATTTTGTTCCGTATTGATTTGTTATGTTGTTGGAATCATTTAATATTTATTTATATTGTACAGTTAATCTTTCTGTTTTCGTTGTTTGATTGTATATTTTATAACTAAATGCAAATAAAACCGGCCAAGTGCGAGTCGGACTCACGCATGAAGGGTTCCGTACCATTATCTATAAAAACGTGTATAAAATCACGTTTGTTGTATGGGAGTAAAATATATTTATTTGTTGTTTTTTAGTATTTGTTGTTATAGCGTCTAACTATCACGGTTTATGAGATACAGTCTGGTGACAGACGGACAGACAGACAGACCGCGAAGTCTTAGTAATAGGGTCCCGTTTTACCTTTTGGGTTCATGATTTTAGACTTTTCCGATTCGTACACATTATCATATATTGTAGACAAGGGTCTAGATCGGAGACGACGCTGCCAGGGCACACACGGGTAAACCAAAAGGTAATGATTTGCCTAAAAATATTATTGCATTTGAGACCAGTGTCCACAATATATGATAACAAGTCATGTTACTCGTATAACAAACATGTATCGAACATTCTGAGATATACCGCTACTGGAGACAGACGTTCTGATTCGCAGTACTATAGTTACTTTTTCAATTTTGGAACGGAATCTTAAAAAAAACAGCCAAGTGCGAGTCGGACTCGCGCACAAAGGGTTCCGTACCATCATCTGTAAAAAATTCAAATGTCTAACTATCACGGTTCATGATATACAGCCTGGTGACTGACGGAAAGTCACACAGACAGCGAAGTCATAGTAATAGGGTCCCATTTTACCCTTTGTGTACGGAACCCAAAAAATACATTATATTCCCGTAGAATTTTGTTTTGGCACCAGATTCTGCCGCAATGGTACATCGCATTTACAAACAAGACACAACTCTAGAAACGAACAAGGAAAATTACACGAAGATTCCTGTTTTCAGTTCGACTAGAGTTCACGAAAAGGCAAACGGCCACAAAAAACATCGTAATAAAGGAAGATTGAACGAATGTCGATGTAACTGTCTTATTTATATATGGTATAACAAAATTAACAATAATATTTTATGGGATACCGATTGAGTAGAAAATAAGAATGTTTTTGCGAAATATAAAATAATTGACTGCACGTATGGCACAGTGGATAAAGTAGTCGCCTAGCAGTGGCTAGGCGACACACAGTTTGTATTCCATCCCCACACAGGACAATTATTTGTGAGATCCATAAACACCCATTTATGATAAATGAGTGTTCCGTGTCAGGGGCTCTACCGGCTAAGTCGTCGAACATCGTTTTCGTGTATGGCGTTCAAATAAATAAAGGTTAAAAATTAAATCAGCTTCAACGTCGACAATCGATTCCGGACCATTTATGACGTCGCATGTGCTCATGGAAGCCGATTTAACGATTGATTAAGTCATTTTTAATCTTTATTTATTTGAACGCCATTCACGAAAACGATGTTCGGTGACTTAGCCGGTAGAGCCCCAGGATGTGATTTGTGTCGGTTTGAAGTTCTTCACGAGTCAGGTATTTATTTCCCTAGTGCTAATTTTTTGTGCAGTTTGTTTTTAAGAATAAATAATAATAATGATGTAGCCATTTTGACGAGCACGAACCGGAAGACGCAGCATGGGAAGGTCCTGTGAGGTCTTGTGAGGGTCGCTGGATGCGGGTAGCGCAAGACCAGCAATTGTGGAGATCGTTGGGGGGACGCCTTTGTCTAGCAGTGGACGTCTATAATTGTCCGTCGATGATCCAAATCGTTGGTTATGGTTTGTAATAACTCACAATTGTAGTGGAAATTGGTAACGGCCACACAATATGCATATTAACCAGAAGCAGATTTGTTTCTTAAAACAATAACTATACATGTGACGCAGTGGTTAAGATCTAGACTAATAAGTACTTATAACTTGAATCCATTGAACAGTTCCACCACTATTGTGTGGTAATACAAATTTCCACTCCCGGTTAAAGTTCAATGAACACTAAGCCTGCTAAAAAGTGTGCTTAACATAAAAATATTTTTTATACTTATAAATATTTAATTAATTAAATTTGTAGACACAAATTGGTATATGGTAATCAGGCAGGCGATGAGATTCTAACCATGAAATTTAATTACTTTTTGGGCTGTGAATACAAAGACCTTTCATATAAAAAAATCAATTGAATTAGTACATTTATTTTGAAATTTAATCAAGACCTAAAATATAAAATAATATTTATAAATTTCCTCCAATTTTATGATAAGGTTGGTTAAGCATTATTTAAAATTTCTTCTGTACTAGGATTAATCTATGTATATTTTAAAGTTTGTTTTAATAGCATTTGTTCGTAGGGGCTAGATCAGAAGGAGACACTGAATCGTACCCTCAGTCTTACGGAACATAGAAAAGGGTCATTTAGCAAGCACCTCATCACGATATGTAGGTGAAGCTGTTAATTTTGTTACATGTAGAGGCATCCTATATGGAGAGGCAAATGCTCCATATACATCAAAGCGAAATATTGAATCCTTACGCTCCACGGGAAGGAAACTATACCTACTATACTAGTTTATGATCACATAACATCAAAAAAGTGGAAGGATACGAAGGATACATAAAATGGTATGGGCTCGGAAAACGATACAGTATTGCAACGAGTTCCGTCATTTGTCAATAGAGGCGAGATTTAGTGTCCGTTTTATAACACGTTCGCCCCACAATGACGCGGAAAGATCGCTGGGGACGACTCGTAATAACCTGAATAACCTGAGACTTTTATACACCGCTTCGTTCCAAGCGTAGATATAACGAACTATTCAAAAGGAAATGACACCTCGGATTTTATGAAAGCGCTATATTTCTCCTGCGGTTTGATGTCTGTAGTCTGGGCTTGGTATTAGTTGTTGCTTTAATATAGGAAGAAAGACCTCGCCATTTTACTACAATATTATAAACAGTTACATGTAATAATAATAATATAATAGAGTTATTTATTAAAGTTACCAAAGACTCAAAATTGTTAGTAATACATAAGACTTATTCTATGAATACATGAATCACTGATGCCCCATTCCGTGAGAAAGTGCGCACCAGTGATTCATCTATAGGCAGTCAAATCTGCCTGTGATCATGGCCAGAATGCTGTTAGTGGCCACGAATCCTGCTCACCAAGGATGCACACCGTTTGCGCATTGTGGCATAGAAACAGTCCATTCTGGTTTCAGCAAACATGCCCGATGCGCTACAGAAACGTGGCAGACCCGACAGCACCCTGAACGCGTTGTTGTATTGGATACAAAGAGCGTTGTAGAATGAGGAGCCATATAGTTCTATTGAAAATTTATATTACTTGTAACTTCAATACGTGTAAATAAATTGAAACATATGTAAATATGGCTGGCTCGTAGGTCTTGACAGCGCCCCCGAGAGCGCCGGGTAACCGGCGCGTTACACCGGCTGTTGCCGAACCTCGGGGGTCCACGGGAAGAAGTTCGCCGCCTCTATGGAGGTGTCGTGCGATCCAACGCCTGACGGGCGCCTCCCGCTGCAGAGTTATTCTAAACAGCCTGCAGCGTGTGGTGGCCATATGGATCGCACGAGGATATCGTACGGTATCCTTTGAGGCGGCGACACTCCGGGCCCGCCCCCCGCCTTTCGATCTACTGGCGGCAGTCGACGCGGTGGTTTTTACCGAAATACGCGTCCGCCAGGGGATCGGGGGTGGGCGCTAGACCGGACGTTCATTGAATATAGACGGGATGCACACCGGCGCGTACTAACTCAGTGGCGCGCACAGCTTGAGTTGCGACTAAACACGCGCCAACGTGCCGTCGGTGCTATCCTGCCTCACCTCGAGGCCTGGGTGGGAAAGAAGGACGGTTACGTCACCTACAGACTGATTCAGATACTCACCGGACACGGGTGTTTCGGTGAGTGTCTGAGCCGGATCGGCCGAGAAGTGACGACACATTGTCAACACTGTAAAAGCGACCTGGACTCGGCCCAGCATACGCTGAAGGAGTGCCCGGCCTGGGAGGCCGAGAGGCGAGTCCTGGTCGCAGAGATCGGACGGGATCTGTCCCCACCAGCGATCGTAGGCGCGATGCTGGTGGGCGACTCCTACAAATGGGACGCCGTGGTCTCTTTCTGTGAGATAGTTTTGCTCCAGAAGGAGGCCGCCGAGCGGGATCGGGAGCGAGCCGATCCCAATCGTAGACGGAGGAGGCGTCGGGGTGGCGGCGGTAGCCGTTAGCCCAACTCTCCTCGGAGCTGTGGTGGCAGTATGGAAGTGTCCTCTACTGCCGCCATGCAAGCAGCTCCGGGAAGATAGCGATCTGTCTGTGTCACAGTCGCTATGCCGGACTGGCAGGAGCTGGCAATAGGGGAGGGCAATTCCAAGCCCTCCCAGGGTACGTGTCCCGACCATCTGGGACATGGCGCAAAGGGGAGCACCGGAGCAGCATACCCGCGTTCCCGGGGCTCCTCTCATCAGGCGCCAAGATAAGTCCACGGCAGGTAGAAAAAAAAGGTCTTGACAGCGCATTCAACAGTACATAATGTGGTCCTCGGCTAAATCTCAGGTTGAGCCGGAAAGTGTTATAGGGATTTTTCTGGAAAATAGATATCCATAGTCTGCAAGTGGATTGTGTAATACGCCCGTTGTTCGGGGGGTTTTACCATTATCAGTCCAAATGTTTGAAGGGTGTTATCGAATAAGGCTATAAGAGATTATATTGAGAATCAACTGACAATATTCTATCTGGTTCAGCTTTTTCTTTTTTTTTTATGTCAGAGGCCGACAAAGTAGCTAGTGGTTCATCTAATGGTAAGTGAACACCGCCAACCATGGACACTCGCAACCACCAGAGTCACCAAACAAGTGTTGCTGACCCTTCTCCCTACCCGGTGAGCTCTCGCGACCTTACTGACAGGCAGAAATACAATATTAAAATTATTAGTATTATTATTAAAGAATGTCTTCTGAAAGGTGGAGGTACTTCCCCAGTGGGGCTGTGTAAATGACTGTACTATCATATACATATACATTTTATATTGGCTCATTGTAATACAAAAAGGAATAAATTGCTGAGAGCTTTAAGACCTATCTATTTATCCTTAGAGCCATACTTTTGCCAGAGGATCTGCGTCCATTCCTGATTATTCGGAAATCGCTTTGACTCCTTGATACGACCCTTCATTCATTTTCTCTTTGGTTTGATTTGGTCGTGAATTGTAAAATGTTTTAAGTGGTAAGGAATTGTATTTTCCGATATTTTAATCGAACTTTACCATGCCGGAACAATCACTCCAAATTAAGAGGGCACTATCCAAGAAAAAAAGATTAAAAGATATTTTCATTTCGTAACTGCAGACGGCCCAGGAGGACGAACCACATTTAAATTTTAATAGGACACTCCCTATCTGTGCATCAATACGGATGGATGACAGACTATCCTTCGCTATATTAAGCCTTTTTTCATTGGATTACAGAATTTAATCAGATGATTTTAATATCAACTTACTAATTTACTTGCATTATTACAATTTCATTAATTTAGGAATTCGTTTCTAAATTTAATGAAATTATAATTAGGACGGGTTGGTCTTGGAGGATTGTCCAATCTCGTTGAAATTGGCTTTCTGTGTGAGTTAGGAAATAGAAATTGGGAGACATAGTATAATAGAATGAAATCTATATTTATTTAGTTTCTATGAAATATCTGAAGTATTTTTTTTATACTATCGCGTTGGAAACTAAGATTACGGTCTACCTAATGGTAAATGGTTACTGTAACCCTATAACGGTAGAGAAACATATATCAAATCTAATAACGTAACTCACATTTAGGACATTAACATTATAATGCTATTATCTATAAACTAAATAGATCTAAGCAAATGAATGGTATGCTCCACCTCACTTATTATTTTGGTATCCGTATGTAATAACCCTCTAAAATTTTTACGTAGTTTTCTTGCAGTTTTTTCCACCGCATGCGCCGTGTTCCGACGTAGTCTGTTCTGTGATTCTGGCAACTTATCGTAAGTAAATTATTCGATTCTACCGAGATGATTTGATGATAGAACCAGAAGTGGAACTCTTCAATGGATTTTATAAAATATTTAAGTACTTAAGATCACAATATCTTGAAATTTCCTTAAATAAAACATGGTAAAGAAGGCTCTAATTAGTAAATGATATGATATTTTTTTCTCTGAAAGAATTATTTTGACTTTTTTAACCAACAACCGTATTATGATAATTGACTTTACACACATTAAATTCACGGACACCAAAGCAGACCCAGACTCAGAACTACGATATGTAAGTCACACAAATAGTTGTTCTTAGCGGGGATTGAACCCGAAATACGTGGATGCCGACGTAGTAGCGTGGCGGCCATCTTAACCACTGCGTCAAGTGTAAAATCAATTCGTACCATACTCGTAGTTATTATTTAGAAATATAAATTTACTACTGGTTACTATGTACATCCGGTAATAGCCATCACATAATACGGGCATAATATACATAGTAATTATATCATCTCATTCAGATCAAACGCTGATTTAAAAATTTACTGCGCTTCACTTCCTGGGCCAAATTCCGTATAATGTCGAATAGGCGTCCACTGATTTTTTTTTTAGTTTAATGAATTTATGAGACTAAGGTAATGCTGTGTATTTGTGTTTCCGTACACTTGCCTGTCCCATTATATATCCCGCGTATTTTGCAAATATGCATTGAGATTGGCCACAGCAGTCTAAATCCGGCCAGGACCACTATTATTTTTTTTTTAGGATTGGCAACACTGCCGATCGGTTGTCAAAAATTGTACTAGTGAATTAAAATTAATAATTACTTATAAATAAATGTTTTTACGTTGTAAAATATAAAATATTACTATTAGCAATCTAAATTGTAAGCTAAATAATTGAATGTGATTAGTTTTCTGAAGAAATAAACCCGAAACAACTGATATCTGTCGACGCATCAGCTGTCACTGCGCTGCTCGTGTCCAACGAACTTCATTCGATTAAGTTTAAACTTTTGTGTGAAATCCCGGGGAGTATATTACTTATTCTTTATTTTTACACATTCATACTAACCTAACCAAACATTTATTCGACTCATTGGTGTGAGTCACGTCCAATTTCACACTGCCATATTCTGTCTCCATTTGCTTGACGTACATTGTGGAAGCAAATTCGACGACTTAATTAGCTGGCTACAGACACCACACACTTCAATTACTCCATAACTATACTGATATAAGACTGGCATTCGATAAATTTATTCCTATCTACACATACTAAGTTAACTTGACTAGACCCTAGTAATGAACTCTGATTAGGTGTCATATAGATAAAGTTAAAGGTGCCCCACTACAGTTTGTAACTAAATGTTTAAGTGTTGCTTTATCATAAATCTATTATAAAGTTAATTGCCCATCTGTCTTGTATATACTTACTTATATTATTTCTACCTATAGATCTCTGTAGTTTATTTTTCATATCTCACTCCTTTGACTTCAAATACATCTTAACCTCCTATTTCTGTCTAGTTTACTGTTCACCCTCTCTTTGTTTTCAGCCCATCCTCATTCACCTCACATCATGCAGACCCGAAGCATGGCTGCAACTCAAGTAGCTGAACATAAGTTGAAATCAGCTCTCAAGGACTTACAGACATACCAAGATCAGTGTCATAAACTTGAACAGGAGCGTGAGGAGAATGAGGTAGAGATAATAAGGGTCATTGATAGTAACACATCACTGAAAAGAGAACTTGTGAAACTCAACCACCAACTAGAGTCTACTATTGAAGAGCGAGACAGACTGCATGCGGAGACAGAGTCTTTTGATAAGTGTAGAGTGTTATATGAAGAAGCACTGTTCAAAATTAGAGATCTTGAATTAGAATTAATTAATTGTAATGAGAAGTTGTCAAATTATGTAAAAAACACAACTTGTCCAGTGGCTTCCATTAATCAGAGCTTGTATGACGAGTTGGCCAGTTGTAGTCCGGTGGATCTCCCTATTAATACAACGGTGACCATTGATTTGACTGGCGATGACTGTGTAGACTGCCAGCCAAGCGTTAATTCCGTAAGTAGTGACAATCTAAAACAATACATACTTGAACTAAGTAAAGAACGTAGGGCATTATTAAACAAATTAAAAAATTATGAAATTAAATTAGAGGATAGCAAACTAAATTATGAAAAAGATACTCAGTATTTGCTTTCTGAGATAAAAACTCTTGAGAAGTCCCTAGCAATCTCATATCACAGTTTCCAGTCATACAAAAATGAAATGCAATTGCTGGCTGGAAAGTGTAATCCTGAAAGCAATAGGACATTGGAACCGGTTAACACCAGTAGTGCAGTGGTGGAGTCATACACACAGCTGGGATCAGAGTCACCAGTATCTCCACAAAATGACAATACTAAACATAGGTCCATACTGTATTCCGATGAAATGGGTAAGGGCCTTGGTACCTTGCTTTGTAATAAGCTGAGTTGTTCCTTTGTCAACTATTGTATGCCAGGATTACATTATAAAGATATAATAGATAAATTAATTCAGAATAAACACAGTGCCAAATCATGTATAACTCTAATGGTAGGAAATTGTAAGAACTTAAAGAAAAAAGACATTACAGATAGTTTCACTAAGATGTTAGAATTAGACTGTAATAAGATAATATTGTGTGCCTTCCCCTATGTGTCCAATGTGCCTGATAATACAAATAATTATATCCACAAGCTAAATATCCACCTACAGTTTTTGGTTAGCCATTAGGGTGATAAATTTATATTTTTGGACTCAAATAGTTTTATAGATTCTTGTAGGGTAACCATGAGTACAGTTACTGTCTCAAGAAAGTTTTTGAACATACTTGCAACTTTAGTAGCGGCACATATTAACTCAGTCATAAGTAGTATGACGAAGTCACTTTTTATACCATCTTTTAGTAATGTTATTAAAATCAATTTAGTTAGTAGTTTAAACATGTAAGCATGATAATAGAGAAGTGTGATAACTTTCTAATTCTATCACATCAAAATATAAACCGCTTCTCTAGCAAAATTCTAAACATAGAACTTATTAATGAAAAATATGAAATAGATATTCTTTGTTCAATTGTTTTATATAAATGTGTTATGTGAACTATCTGTAAATGATTGCTATCATATACTTAATTTAAAATTATTGACTCTGTCTCAAAATGAATAATGTTATTGTTTCGAAGTTTTTCTTTTGTATACCTAAATATAATCTAAAATAATAAGCATTCAGACAACCGATCGAGCATATATTGTGTTTGCCTACTAAATAATTACTCTAATTGGACCAAATCCCGTGTTCATGCCCGCTTGAGTATGTTTCGCCGGACCGTCTCAACTGGGTCGTGTTGAAACCGGTAGTAATGAACCCACTGAGTTTGTTTCGCTGGGTCTTCTCAGTTGGGGCGCATTGGATCCGGTGGTAGCATTAAAGCGCGACCGTCGTTATTAACACAAGGTCCGTCATAATAATAATACCTTTAATTTAGACAGAACCATTGACAATATGTAGTAAAAATTTTAGACTTAAACTAGATAATTAAACAATATCTCTTGACAATAACTTGATAAGAGCTAGCTAAATATCATTGCTGTAATAAAATAAATTTTATAAATGTTTTCATACAATATGTACCTAAATATCTATGTTACTAGAAATAATATCTAATGTATACAACTATATTACTACAAACATGTTCTGACTATTTACAAGCGCTTTTTTAAAGTCTACGTGAATAAAAAAAAAAAAAAAAAAAAATTGTGAAATTGTTAAACCGTATATTATACAGGGTACCCTAAAAACTCGCTCAGTAAAATATATCTGTATTACTTAGAAGAAGGGACGCAAAACTCGCACGAAAATGACAAAGTTCCGCTACATCCGCATCACGTCTCTGTAATTGCATCATGGCTGTGGCTTTCCAATTTAACGTGAGTATTTCTTTCTTTTGACATGTAATCATATTGTAGGTAGATACGTAATTGCTTTACCTATGTAGTTTCCTGTTCAACGCTATAAACGTGACATGATGTGTTTTTCAGTCATATAGTATATATTACTACATATAAATTTGGCTGTAATTGGTTACGTACATACATAGACTCATGCCTGTTTCCCAGAGGGGTAGGCAGAGACAACAGACTTCCATTTGTCACGATCCTTGCATACCTCTTTCGCTTCGTTTACTGACATAATATTCTTCATACTTGCTCGGCGGTTTAGGGTACTTCTGACCTGACCTTTCTTAAGTACGTCTCCGATTTGATTAGAGAATGTTCTACGAGGTCTTCCCCTTCCGGTTGTACCATTCACACAGGCCTGGTATACTTCTTTTGTCAATATTCTTTCATTCATCCTTTCTATATGGCCAAACCATCTCAGTATACCTTTTTCAATCTTTGTGACTACATCCTATTTCACACCACAACGCTCTCTTACATCAATATTTCGAATTCTGTCTCTCAAAGTCATACCACACATACTTCTCAGAGCTCTCATTTCCACTGCATTTATTTTACTCTCATTCTTTTTCTGCCATACCCAACTTTCACTTCCATACATTAAAGTTGGCACTAACACTCCATCGTGCGCGGCCAGTAGAGCCTTCTTTGAGACTTGCCGGCTACTCATAAAGTACGGTTACGTAGCCGTGGCTTGAATTATGGAATCTTTTAGTTCTAACGGATGTAGTTTTTACATTACTCTACTGTATCAACATCGAAACGCAACATTCTGTAACAAATAAGCTCAGGAATACATGTATTAATTAATACAAATTTACTAGAGCTGTAACGTAGTTTTAAATGGCATAATCGAAATTCACATAATTTTGGACATTTTTAATAAAATCAAAGCAAAGTGGTAATGATTTATTTTCTAAGTTTGTTTCCTCGCCGTGTTTTATAATAAATGCCTAGCTTCTGATAGTTGTAAATAAATAACTACACGTGTTGCGCAATAGTTAGGACAATCGCCTCAACACTTCATGTCCCGACTTCGATTACCACGCAAGACAACTTTGTGTGAATCATAAGTTGTTTTAAGTCATGTAATTTTATAGAGCGGGCATTATCAAATAAAAATAACAACGATATTTTTAAATTTTGTAAAAAGTGGGCAAGTCTTGTAATAAATCTGAATCTATCAATATTTAATTTTCAAAAAATAGCCAACAGTAAAACACTTTCTTTAAAATCGGTTATTTAATTCGAGTGAATTAACGAGTAAGTAGAATAAAAACAGCTTAAGGTACATTACTGTGATTCATTACCCGTATTTATAGAGCGAATACCGTTCTGTAGCTTACTTAGGCGCAAATCGGGATTAGTACCTACTTTAAAGTGTAAATGTCTCTTCATTATTATTTGAGGCTTATAATATTGTAAGTACTTATGTATATAATTAATTTTAAAAGCCGACTTCGACTTTTCTTTTCGACAAACAATTAGAAAAAAACTTGTATGTGACTAATTCCCTATGGATTATCGATTCAAAATCAACGGAGAAATCGTCCGCAATAAGGAAATAAAAATATACCGTCGAATAACCTCCTTAGGGCCAGCGCAGACAGAGAGGAGCGCAGCGGAGAGGATTTTATTGAAACACTAGGAAATCAACTATAAAATTATAGAAATAAAGTGCATATATGCTTGAACCTGACATAAAATTCTCGCACGGTCCCGGGCATATAATGTTTAAGCATATATGAACTTTATTTTAATAAATTTAAAGTTGATTTTCTGTTGGCTTAATAAAATCCTCTCGGCTGCGCTCCTCTCTGTCTGCGCTGGCCCTTATTTTGAACTCAGTTTGAAAATAAATACAATAACACATTAGTCTTGTTATAACTAGCATTGTTTCTAATACAAAACTGGCCTGTTAGGTCGTGTAGTTAGTAACCCTGACAGTCAAACCAGATGTCGCGGGTTTAATTCCTACCCAGGACAAATCTTTGTGTTTTAAACATGTTTATTTTTTCTGTGTCTGGGTGTTATTTATCTATAGTATGTATGTGTACATCATTTGTTGGTTGTGTTGTACATCATTTTATATATGATTAATTGTGGGTGACAGTATAAAATGTATTAGTAGTTTACCTTCCAATATTTATATAAATCTAACATAATAACTTATATTTTCCGGGTTTAATACAAGGTAAGTATTAGCCCTACTTCCCTCGTACATCTGAATGACGCAAAATTTAGCCCAACTTGGCGAGACTGGTTACCTCCGAGCTGAGGATAATAGAGTTGAGCGCGCGACACCGTGCGACTCGGATCGTTTTACAAGGCGCTGTGTTTTTCAAGTATATACAAATGAAGACGATATAATATTTCTGTGAAAGTAATATTAAGACTCAAGACGTCATATAAAATATTACGTAAACAATAAAGTGATAATTTATTTATAACTAAAGCCGAATAAAAAGTAGCTAATACATAATCAGTGTTATAAACGCGCAGTGAATAAAAAAAAACTAAGTGAAAGACTGTTAAAATTGTTTAAAATAAATATTATTAAACATTATTGTAAACTTTATAAGAGTGCTAAAATGTCAAGTTAAATCGTAAAATAATAATAAGCTAATCAATTATAAACAATAACATAGCATCTCAAATAAAATAAAAAGCTTTTAAAAACAATCTAAAACTAAAACTAAAAATCAATAACCAAATACAAACAATTTGTGAATCATCGTCACAGACAAGAATAGTCACCGCCCTATTTTCCAATCGACCAATAACAACAGAGAACGCAAGTCGATACCTTATAAGGTAACGAAATCGCAAGAAATACGGAGATAAATACCTAAGCTCCTGAATGCATAAGATCCTAGAGTTAGAAGCTCTATTTCATCAAATATGTGAGTAGCTCCGTAGCGCAACGGTAGCAGACTATACCACATTACTATATCTCCGTGTGGTCGACGGTTCGAGTCAACGCATCTACAAATCTTTTTGAATAAAATATAATCATTAATGAGTGTGAGCTCCGGATAGATAAGATAAGAAATAACCAAAGGCATAAATATTGTACGAGGATTCCTCCCTCACCTCACGGAAGAACTCTGTCGGCAACGGTCACGGTCAGATTATAAAAATTTATAACTACGGAAATAATCATCATACCAAGACCCACGATATCCTAAAACGTGCGCAAATTGTCAGAAAATAAGGATTACGACCGAAACCCCAGCCATACTTTGGGTTCCCCATATGCACCTCGGGCAAGACACCTCCTTTTTTATTGCGGTTCCTGTTGCGCGCTTGCTGGATCTACACGTCGGCAATATTTTTGGACTTTTAGATGCTTAGTTTTGATTATATAAGCAAAAAGGTAAAATTAATGTAATTGTACCAAATAATATAAAAATAATAATTCATATTTTATAATTTATTGTTATAGGTCCGTATTTTAGCTAAATTTTAAGATTCTTTGCATAATTTTCGGACTGCGGGTTACCGAGATATCGATTATATTGTATTTTCTTAATTAATGGATGATATATTAAAATTTATTACAAAATTAATTAAAAAGACCCCTAAATTGGGTTAACATCATCATTGGGCACATAATAAACCCAAACGTGGCCCCCATTGTCCCACAGGACAAGATTTTTCTGAATACTGAATTTAGATTTAAAGGTTTTACTTGGAGTTTTACTTTATAACTATAACTCGGGAACCAGGAGTGCCCTCATTGCAACCCGGACTGCCAGTAAATGTAGTGTTAGATGACCATAACATTTATAAGCCCTCTTGATCGAGACCCCAGCCCCCTCCTCTCCCCCGGCATCTGGTTTAACGTCTTGTTGCTTCATATTTCAATCGATATCATGTCTGGCAACCAGAGACAGGTAAGTCAGAACGTCACCCCCCCTGCTCTGCTGGCGAAGCAGCGATCCACCAAACAAGACCCCATCGCCAAGAAAAAGCTGGCTATACCAGAAATAACCATACAAACCAGTACACCTGACCTGTCACCTGTGGTGTTTATGTCCGACGAAAGCGCACTCCTTAGAACACCGCTGGAGCGCGAGGTCGACAGAGTGAGCGAGGGCTCTGCATCGTCTGCCAAATCGTCAATACGGTCGTCCATAGGATATGAGGAAATCTCCTGGTGCGATCCAAATAGCTCTGAACCGAGCCCTGTAGAAAAAAGACTCAGTCTACTAGGCTCTACCAGATCAAAAGCCAAGGAACCGATGGACCAGGCCGCGAGACGAGCAAACGAGTACCTGCAGAGAGCCAAAGATGCGCTGGAAAGCTCCAAGTATATCAGGACGGACGTGAAAGTGGAGGTGCTAGAGATCCTCCACGACTACTACCAGCTGTGCCTAGAATTGCTGGACTCCAGGAATAGACAAAAGGTGTATTTGGAGGAGTTCACAGCCAAAGCGGCGAGTGAGGCAATCAGGGAAACGAAAAAACACTCAAAGGCTATGTTGGAGGTACATATTACTCACGCACACACAAGGCCACTGAAGACGTAAAAAAATGGCTGAACTACGAGCTGGATGGACCTATCCGAACAATTGAAAAATTAAGCCGGCAAATGGAAGATATCTCTAGCAGGCAACTGAAGTTGCAGGCACCTGATAGCTCCGCTTTGGCTGGACCAAATTTGGATACCATAAAGAACGTACAAATAGAATGTTCCAGGCTAGTGGAAGCAACGAGAGACATACGCCTCGACCTGGACAAGTGGCGGAAAGATGCGGCGGACCACGTGCAACAAATGTGCACAGCACATTCCGATAAACAATCAAAACCACCGCTCTCCCTCAGGTTGAGCGACGATCCAATCCTGATTAAGATCGGGGCTGAAGTCACCCAGATACGGGAATTGCTTTTGGAACAGAAAGCCAAAGTCAACTGCCTCCAGCCTGCACCAACGAGGGCCGAACTGCATCAGGATACGGCCAGCTCCATTAAACCGCTATTAGATCGCCTCAGCAACTTAAGAGATGACATCAAGGATCTCCAGGACATCTCAACCCAGGCACTCAGACCGACAACCGAGCCAGGACTCGGTCTGGGAATGGAAATGGCGGCCATTGATACAAGGGAGCAGTTACAAGAACTACTGGCCCCCATACACTCAGCTGTAGCAAATCTGGAGACTAAGATCTCAGATGCTCTTAAGCCAAGTGACGAGCCCGGAAGCAGACCCAGAACATATGCAGAAATAGCTCAAAGGCAAACCTTCCCCATACTTATCAGCTCAGCTAACCCGGATAAATCGGGAGACGAGGTGTTACAGGAGCTAATAATCGGCGTTAGTCGAATCAGGAAGACAAAATCTCACAAGGTGGTCATCGGATGTGACACGTCGGAAAATAGAGACCGCCTTAAAGCGGCTCTCCAAGAGAGCAAAACGCTCTCAACTTCTGAGGTGTCAAACCGATTACCACTTTTGCGACTTAAAGAAGTAGCGAACGATCTATCGGATGCCATGGTGGTGCAAGCTCTCCTAAGACAAAATAAGCCAGCGCTTGCTGGGGTTCCGGATGCTGACCTGGTCGTAAAGGTCCTGCGGAGAACAAAATCCAGGACAGCTGTACTGTCCAACATAATTGTGGAGGTAGACCCCAAAATACACCAAAGACTAAAAGGCACGAAGCTAAAACTAGGCTACCAACTGGTCTGGGCGATTGATCAATCGCCAGTCATCCAATGTTTCAATTGTCTGGGTTACGGCCACATAGCGCGAAACTGCACGGAGAGAAATCCTAGTTGCGGGTTCTGTGCAGCGGGTCACGATACAAGGGATTGCCCTAGCCGTAGCGGAGAGCCGAAGTGCATTAATTGCACAAAAGGTAAGGCAAGGCTAACCTCGCATCCCGCTTACAGTATGGACTGTCCAATCAGATGCAGATGGGATAGAATGGCGAGGGCCACGGTTTCGTATTGCTGAGAGCACCTCAGTGACCAGCCTGGAATCTGAACCGTGTATTAAGTTTCTCCAACTCAATCTGGGTAGGGGACAAATAGCATCCCATGAATGCCTTAAAGAAGCCCGGGCTAGGCAAATAGACATCCTCATCTTACAGGAACCGTATGTTGGCTCATTGGGTAAGGTGACGGGGGGTAGCGAAATAGTAGTCCAATACGCTGGTAGAGAAGGTCCAAATAAAGCAGCAATAACCATTTTGAACCGCAACCTAGTGTTGTCTCGTAGAGACGACCTCTGTAATCCCAATATTGCGTGCGCGGTGGTAAACCTGGGGACGTGGAAGTTAGGTATCGTCTCTATTTACTTCGAACCAGATCGGAATATCGAACCCTACCTACGACAGGTCCAGCAAGTGTTAGATAACATAGGCACTCAACAGGTTGTTCTGGCGGGTGATGTTAATGCAAAAAGTTACTGGTGGGGCACTTCCCAGGAGAACTCTAGGGGATCTGCATATGCGGAACTATTGGTGCAGCAAAGCATGTCTGTGCTAAACACTAACTCTGTGCCCACCTTCAGTGTCGCCAGGGGGGGTAGGCTCTGTGAGAGTATTGTGGACGTCACGGCATGCACGTCCAGGCTTGAACCCAAAATGAAAAACTGGAGGGTGGAACCGGGCCTGGTAACCACTTCGGACCACAGAGCCATCACTTTCAAGCTCGCTCTTAGCGAAAGCGAAATACCAAAAAAACGGCCGTCTACCAGGAGGTTTAATACAAAAAACGCAGACTGGAATAAATTTCAAACCGTACTGTCCAGGGAACTACTGCTAAACGACCTCAACGAGGAAAATGTCAGGGCCCTAAACAATAGAGAGGCTCTTGAGGCAGCTGTAGTTAAGTTTAGCAATATAGTTGAAACAGCTTGCCTTGAGACCCTCCCAAAACCAGGGAACCCCAGACCTCGTACAACCAAGTGGTGGACGGACGAACTGACGGCACTGAAGGCGTCCGTAATACGGAAGCGGAAACGAATAGGGAGGGCTAACCCTCTTCGCAAGCCTAGAGTGGTTGAGGACTATCTACAAGCGTTAACCCATTATAAGGACACCATCGAGAAGACTAGACTGGATAGCTGGAAGGCCTACTGTACCAAACAGGACACAGAGTCCATGTGGACCGGAATCTATCGCATCCTCACATACTCAAATTCTGGGGCAGACTGTATGCTGGAAAACCCAGCTGGTGAGGAACTAGATGCCATAGGATCCGCCAATATGCTCGCTAACATTTTCTACCCGGAGGACGACCCGGCGACAGACACCATGTTCCAGACTAACATTAGGAGCATTGTGCGAGATAAATTAAACAATTTGAAGGAACAGATGTCCGACACTTCAGAGCTCCCATTTCAGCTTGATGAACTCATCCACGCTGCCAAGCAAATTGGGCCTAAAAAAGCTCCAGGGGGCGATGGGTACACAGCGGACATCTGCTACCAAGTGATATCACACACTAAGAATTTATTTCTAGGAATCCTAAACAGTTGTCTGGTGCTGGGTCATTTTCCGGAGATATGGAAGATAGCCACAATCAGGATTCTCCCTAAACCTCTAAAGGCCAACTACAAGCAGGCAAAGTCCTACAGGCCCATTGGGCTTCTGCCTGTATTCGGGAGAATCCTGGAAAAAATGGTAACGGCAAGACTCCAGTGGCACTTAAGGGCTAGAAGACTTCTGAGTGACCGGCAATACGGCTTTACACCGCAGAGGAGTACAGAAGATGCGCTCTACGATGCAGTAGGCCTCATCAGAACAGCAATATTGGCTAAAAAGTTGGTCGCCGTGGTGTCCTTAGACATAGAAGGGGCCTTTGATGGTGCATGGTGGTCTCTTATCATTCACCAGCTTCTGGAGAGGGACTGCCCTAGCGACATAACCCTATTAATGGATAGTTACTTAAGCAACAGGAGAGTAATGCTGCAGTATGCGGGTGTTGAGATTCATAAGGAAACCCATAGGGGTTGCATACAGGGCTCTACATGCGGCCCTCTGATGTGGAACGTCCAGCTCGACTCACTGCTTCAGGAGGCCGACCGTCTGGAGGCCCACGTGCAAGCCTTCGCCGATGACATCCTGGTCATTGTAACCGCTACAACATCAACGGAGCTGGCCAGGATGACTAATCACGCCCTTGAAAGAGTCGCGGACTGGGGTAGACGAAACAAAATGCGCTTTGCGGCTCACAAAACCCAGGCTATGATCGCCACTAGAAAACTAAAATATGATACCCCCCACCTACAACTAGAGGGCATAACCCTGACATTAACACGAGAGGTTAAGGTATTGGGGGTGACCATAGATAGCAAGCTGACCTTCAAAACGCATATTGAGGGTGTGTGTCGCAAAGCGATAAAATTATATCAAAAAGCTGCGAGGGCTACACGTACAACGTGGGGCATGAGCGATGCCATCAACAGAATCCTTTACAGAACTGTGGTTGAGCCTACCATCTTGTATGCTGCCAGTGTGTGGGCCCAGAACACACACAAAACTTATGTAAGCAAAAGGCTCAACCACATAAGCAGGAAGTTTGGCATCCTCATAACACGCGCCCACCGTACGACATCGCTTGCCTCAGTACTTTGCATTTCGGGCTTACTGCCATTAGACATGAGAGTGAGAGAGGCCGTGGAGCTGTACGAATTTAAACGAGGGAAGCCTATAAACTGGTTGCCTGGTAGGAAGATAGAATCCAGGATCAGCACCAAAGAATTGCCACACCCAGTGGCCAGAAGGAGAACAACTCACGGCCTTGTTCACACTCAGGAGGAAGCAGACGAGCTACCAGGATACTCAATATACACTGATGGCAGTAAGCTCGAGGGTAAGGTCGGCGGGGCTGCTTCCATCTGGATAGATGGAGCTGAGGTTGAATCACAGGGCTTCCTACTGGCCCCGTACTGCACAGTATTCCAAGCCGAGCTTGTGGCTATCGCTAAAGGGTTACACATGGCACAGATACTTGGTTTTGAAACGGTAAACATACTCAGCGATTCACGTTCGTCCTTAGAAGCCATCGCCATACCCGACAATACCCACCCTATCGTAGTAGAGATACAAGAGCTGCTTCGAGGTCTAGAAGCCAGAGATGTAACAGTGTCTCTGCTATGGGTGAAGGCCCACGCGGGAATCGTTGGGAACGAGAGAGCTGACGAACTCGCCAAAAAAGCGGCTTTAACTGAAAATTCAGCACCCACCTACGATGCGATCCCATCTCACACCTGAAACGCCTTATACGCCAGAACACCGTAACCGAGTGGCAAAACACATACGCAATGATGGAAACAGGAGCCTTGACTCGCAGCTTTTTACCAAATATCGAGCAAGCCTATAAAATTATGAAATCGATAAAAATTGATAACGTTACCACCCAGCTGATGACTGGCCACGGAGAATTCGGTGAATATCTCTGTCGTTTCCACCTAAGATCAGACTCAGGCTGTGCCTGCGACAACAGTATACCAGAGACGGTACCCCACTTGCTGGAAGACTGCCCCAGATTTGGCCGCTGGAGACTGGATGCGTCCCAGAACCTGTCGTACGCGATCAAAAGGTCCAACTATGCGGATCTAATGCGTAGTGATGAGGATCGCTCCACTTTTGTAGGATTCGCGCGCAGAGTTGCAAGGGCAGCGGCTAGGGCAAATGGTAGTACGGCAGTCTGATGGTGCTATTAGCTCGATCTCAATAAATTATGAAATATATAATAGAATCCTTAAGTTATCCAATGTAACGCAATCTTAAATAATTATATAACGTTAATTAAATATAAAATTGAATTAAATATATAATTGAATAAACTACAAGAAAATTGTAAATACAAAATTAATACACGTATGCATAAACTTATACGTTGTAAGTAAATATAAATGTAAGTTAATACTATACCAAATATTGTTAACAGTTTTAATTAAATGTATATTATATAAACTAAAAATTATATTGTATATAAATAATTATAGAAATGTATGTATGTATGTAAGTATAATTAAGTAAACAATTGTATGCAAATAAAGGCAAATACAACTAAAGGGAAAAAGAACCCAAGCTACAATGTTGCTGCAATATAATAGCAGCAGTGAATAAATAATAATAATAAAAAAAAAAAAACATAATAACTAAAAATACTAAAATACATCGTGTAACGCGACGCTAACAGTATGTATTTAGAAATACATATATTATATGTGTCTGGTTTCTCTGGCTCTGCTCGGCTTGTGATCAGATGGCATTGTGTTGTTTCATTGCTAACTAGCTGTGCCCCAACGTTTTACCCGCGTTAAACTTTATAAATGATCACAGCTCATCCCCCGTAGGTGATAGCGTGATAATATGCAGCCTATATGTTGACCCGACCTCTTAGTAATGTTCATGCAAAGTTTGAAGTAAATCCATGCAGTTCTTTTTGAGTTTAGCCTGGACATACATACAGACTAACAGACAAAAATTCTAAAAACGATATTTTTAGCTTCCATATCGATTGTAAATCACGCCCCAAGTATCCTTTTAAAAAAATATTCAATGTACAGTTTTGACTTTCTTACGATTTTATTATATGTATAGATAATACTATTTTGATATTAAATAGTGTGTTAGTTGGCACATGACCTTTATTTATTTATATTTACCTTATTTTTAAGGTTGCGTACCCAAAGGGTGCCCACAGGACTCTAGTAGCGTTAAGCATCCGCTGTCCTTTCGTCTGTCTGCGGGCGTAACCGCTTGATAAGTAAAATATTATTACAACAAAAAAAAATACGATAAATACAACAAAAAATGTATGCCTCCCATACAACAGGCGTGATTATTTCGATGTACTCGTATGTTTCCCCATGACTTCTTCTACAATGGTATGAAACCCTTCGCGGTGCGTCCGAATTCATCAATATTTTCAATTAACTTGTTTATTTGTGTAAAACAAATGATTAATTTCGGGTTCAGGTTGATTGAAGTAACTTGATTGCCTCGGAGAGTACGTTAATCATACCCTGCCTATGATTAAAGTACTCTCAGGTCGTTCATCGGACACGGGTGTTTCGGTGAGTATCTGTGCCGGATCGGCCGAGACGTGACGACACATTGTCTCCATTGCGGGAGCGACCTGGACTCTGCCCAGCATATGCTGGAGGAGTGCCCGGCCTGGGAGGCCGAGAGACGAGTCCTGGTCGCTGAGATCAGACGGGATCTTTCGCCGCCAGCAGTCGTGTATGCGATGCTGGCTGGCGACTCCACCAAATGGGACGCCGTGGTCTCCTTTTGTGAGGCAGTTTTGCTGCAGAAGGAGGCCGTCGAACGGGATCGGGAACGGGGAACGGGAGCGGGATCGCCGATCCCGCTCGTAGGCGGAGGAGGCGTCGGGGTGGCGGCGGTAGCCTTTAGTACAGCTCCCCTCGGGGCTGCAGTGGCAGTATGAGAAGTGTCCTCAACTGCCGCCACGTGCAAGCAGCCCCGGCGAACTGTTTGTGGCACAGTCGCTGTGCCGTACTGGCAGGAGTCTGCAAATGGGGAGGGCAACCCACAGTCCTCCCCGGGTGCGTGTCCCAACCATCTGGGACACGGCGCAAAGGCGCAAAAGGGGGGCACCGGAGCAGCATACCCGCGTTCCCGGGGCTCCCCCTATGAGGCGCCAGAAGAAGTCCACGGCAGGTTAGGTTTAGTCGGTGCGAGTCCGACATATCCACCTGCAGACACTTTTTGCGGGTGGCATGCGTAGGCATTACCCCTGCCTTATAAAAAAAAAAAAAAAAAGGGTACAGGTTGTATCGCCAGAAGCCAAATAGAATATAACACTAAGTGTAACAATATTAGTAAGTTCTTGTGGATTTGAAGGTCACATTGCAGTCGCTCGATTCATTCTCGTAGCTGTTTACAGCATATTTGACTTCAATAGAAATACATAAAGGGCTTCTTCCCCTGGATGGAAAAAATAGTAGAAATAAGTCAATAGTGAACTGTTAATAAGTTTATTTTTGAAATCTTGAATTATTCATCGTGAATTGTTGAATTTGTTATATCTATCTATGCTCCTCCCAACTCTCCAGAAACTTTACACTATAGAACTTTTGTTGTTATTCTCTTTCGTTGTTAAAAAAAATATCCAGGAACCTTATTCACACACAGCCATCTGATCTAAAACTAAGCAGAGCTTGTACTATGGAAACCAGATAATTGATATACTACATGTATAATTTACATACTTAGATAGATAATTACATCCAGATTCAGGACAAACAGACATGTTCATGCACACAAATATCTGTCCTGGGTGGGAATCGAACCCTGCGGTTTGAAAGGCAAGTCTCTACCGACCACGCCAACCACCCTGGTAATTGTTTGTGTATTCTCTTATTTTCAAGAGATTCCTTAACCCATCGAAAATTATTTTACTCGACGTACCTACTCAGAAAGAAAGAAAAGAAAGAAAGAAAAGAAAGAAAGAAAGAAAATATATTTATTCTGTAAACAAGCACAGATAATAATAATAATATATAGGTACACATAAAGAAGTTCTTAACGGCTATCTGTGCGAGTCCGAATTGGTCCCATCTCAGCACTAGCTGCGACATTACTGATGCAGCGCTGGTTTTCTGATGGAACCAGGTAAATAATAACAATTAATGTGTCAGTACAGCTCGCATTTCAATGTAAAAAGTATCTGAACACTAATAACTCAATACTCACTACATGGAACTTGACTGGCATGGAAAGAAACACATGGAACGCAAATTGCACCAGTCGAATTTTGAGAGCATCAGTTACGCACTAATTGGGCTGAAAATTCGTCAACGTTCGAACAGCCGACTAGTCACTATTGTACCTATCTCGCGGATCGGCCGGTAAAATTCACATTTCACGTGTTTCCCCTGGCACCTAGAGACAAATATTGTTTCAGTGTTCAAGGAAACACAACATCAATTCGACCCACCTTTCCACTAACTTAGAGCGATGAAATCTTAAATTATCTTCATTCCTTCATTTTTTACATACTTTAAAATGGAAACAGAAAACCTTATAAAATCATTTCACTGTCCGTGTTTACGTATCTGGAAAACCGTATAAATATCATATATCTCTTATAGTTGTGAAAATATTAAATTGGTCAACACAATCAAAAGACAGAAAATCAGTCTGTTATTTGCTATAAAGTGCTTTAGTAACAATCGGCTTAAGGTAAGTTTCAATAGTGAGCACCAATGTATCCTTATATTGAGCTCGGTCTATGTTACATAAGCCAGAAATTACTGACAGCAGGAGCCCTGCCTTAGCCAGTCTGATTTCCGTTATAAATCTGTTTAAAGTGCTTCAGTACAAGCGAACTTATGGTTTTAAGATAAGTTGGATAATGTATTGCTAGAAATCATATGAATATGAATGAATTCAACTCTGAAATAGAATTGAACTAGTCGTTAGGTTTCCTTTACTTTCCTTTTGTGGTCGCGTGATGTCATTTCCAGAAGACATCGTGTATCTCGTTGTGACATACTTACGAGTTGTAACATACTTAGATGTTTAAGTGCTCCGTGCACTTAACGCCTTTAGATTGGGCCAGTAGGTAGCGTCTGGAAACGATCGGTCTCCAAACTTTACTAAACGTCAGTTCCATTGCAACTGTAACAGTTGAGTTAGATGAAGTAGAGGCACATCTCATTGTGACCTTTAAAAATATGATGTAAGACTTCATAAGCTGTTTTCTGTGTGATACCCCAGGCTTTTCAAGCGTCTCTTGGCTTATTTAATTGTTTAACCTCGGGTGGGTTATATGCTTATATGACATAATAATTATTCACTTAGTATGGTAAATAAATGAATCGAATAATTAAAAATTATATCGCGCAATAAAAAGAAACAGAATTATGGCAAATATGGATTTTATATGCATTAACAATATATGCATATAAAATCCATATTTGCCATTATTCTGTTTCTTTTTATTGCGCGATTTAATTTTTAATCATTCGATTAATTTTAATAGAACAGACCCGGCAATTTATTTATTTGTATAGAATTAGTACAAACTAAGTGAATATTAAATTTGGACTATAGTTGCTCGTCATTTACAAATTTGAGATTGCGATTAAACAGGATCATTGCCGTATATGTAAGTCCTAAATTTCTTTATAGTAATTGTAAATCCTGTTTACGCAATTTACTTTGCGCAAAAAAATATTGACACGTCTTGTTCAGTAATGTGCAAAGAAAACCTTTTTAATGATATCCGACTTACATATAAAATTTAGGAATTCTTTACCAAAAACATTATTTTTAACCAAGTTAGATAGGCAAGATGTAAAACAAGTTTTTAGATTAAATGTGTGTGTAGGTTCTGCAATAATGCGGACGAAACACCTCTACACCTGCTCTGCCACTGTGAACCACAGATGAATAAACTTAACACTGTCCTGGGCCAACACTTCTTGCACCAGGGCAATGTTATCGATATTCCTGCCAAAAAGATTCTGCGATTAATCTATGTTGCAGGGTTGGACAGGGAAGTTTGGTTGGAGCGGCGAGCATAATAGTTCAACGCTAGATGCAGTGTTCCCAAGACTGGAAATAGCCGCCACCAGGAGAATAAGAATATAGGATTAAATGGCTACTCATTGCTAAGATATTATACTTCTCTGACATGATGAACTCCGTCACACTATATGGTTTCCTTCTTTACAATTTTGAAAGGGAATCCCAGTTAACGGTGTCACATCCAAGGTCAAAATAGCGTGGTGCTGTACTTGAGGAAACAAAGCTTTTTTTCTGAAAAACATCTTAGAGCTAAAATTGTTATAAAGAGTTTCACTTATTTCTACGTATACCTAATACATGGAACTAGGTAAGAACTCTGTTACGGCGAACATTAAATAAACTATGACTGAATAATGTAGTTGCAACCTAGTCTATATCCTTCCCTATTAGACAACATGAAAAAAAAAACAATAAATTTAGATTGTAGGTAACCTCGCAAAAAACAGAAATAAAGAAGATTTATGCCGACTATACAAAAAGGGTTTTACCATGATAATTGTTTCTTTTTTTCTTGTTTAGAGAACGTTTTGTATTTTTCTAACCTTTAATATCAAAAAGGTTCGTTGGTTTCGGAAATATACTTGAAGTAACAAGCTATGGATACGTAATGCTCAAAAGTATAGTTACACAGAAGCGTAATATGTATACTAATTTGTATACTCTTCTCGGAAAACCAAGCTCTATTTTGAGATGATAGTAGCTTTAGATATTTTATTATTCAGCTTTAAACCGTTAGAAATGGTATCCGTAGACAAAATACATTATTGGGTAGGTTGTTTAGAGATTTAGTTGCAAGCCTACACAGGTAATCAAAATTGGAGATTCAATACTATTGATTATTGCGATATTTGGAGGTAGTACCTTTTCCTAATATTTGGTACACTTAACATCCATTCTATTTTAATCTACTATACACAATATAGTATTGGACATCTGATTTTGATCACCTACTTTTGCCGTTGACTGTACTTGTAAATGAATGAAACAACATACAGAAAAGTTATAACCACCTCATTTAATGAAGCCGGTGAAAATAGAAGGAGATTACTATATTAAGCTGCCTACAATACTATAATCTAACAGAAGCAGTCGACTTGCACAAAACATTTCTTAGCGACATCCAAACGACGTGAGCAAGGCAAACTCTTTGAAACTTTCAAACATAAATCGTGCCTAAGTTCATGAAGTTTAATGAAAGCGCCACCCTCATAATTGTTACCGCTGGGACTGCATTGCCACCTACATAAAATTGTTATATAATTTTACAGTCGTTACGGTAACGTGTTTTGCTAACTCGATTATGAGTACAATGGGTACGAATGTGGTAAAATTATGAAGTTGAGTATCACGTACCACTAACATTTTGAATTTCAAACAAGTTATATGTATTTTCCCTCCATACCCTGTTATATAACCATCTGTTTATATAACCAACTCATCATTAGTTTTGCTTTGGCCTTATAGATTTTAAAGTTTGCAGAAAAACGAGATATTCGCCATTAACTTCGCCTAATTCTAACTCTTTATCTCGCTTTTCTGCGAGCCTTGTGGTGTCAACATTAGAAAGCGAAGTTAATACCTTGGAAAAGTAAGGTATCAACTTCACCTTCTAACTCTAACACTCTATCTTTTTTTACTGCGAGTAATGTGGGATAATACCTGAACCAACCGCATCATTTGTATACGAGTCCTGGACCTCAGTGTAAGCTAATACCGATCCGGATGTGATGATAGTCCTCCAACTCCCCTAACACTAACGCCGTTTACCAACTTCATCGAGAGATAGTTTTGTTATAAGTCTGTACAAATTTAGTACAAAGAGAAAATTATTTTCTGGGAACTCACTTAGCTTACGACTTTAACATATTTTTGGAAGGTTCGCGGGCGATCTAATCTTTTGTTATAGATAAGTCGATCGGACCAGTGAAATTCAGCCTACATGGACAGTAGTTCTTACACAGTATGAAACAATGCTATGTGTCTACGCGCCTTTTTACACTTTCATATTCTAGAACTTTCTTTTCATGGTTTCATTTTTGCTTGGTCTTTAAGATAGCTACGATTTCTATAACTATCTTGAAGATCAGGTAAAACGAGCAGCCAAAAACCTTCATGTGCTTTCTCTTGTCACATTTGAGTTGAAACACCTGCTTCCTCAGTCTAAAGACGAACTTTGAGAATAGTGGACGAACCGAAGGTGGTAGAACACACTCTAGGAGGCAATGTGAAATTCATCTCAATCCCTAGACTTATAGGAACAACTTATAAAGAGAGTATAGTTGCTCTCTTTATAAGTTGTTCCTATAAGTCTAGGGATTGAGATGAATTTCACATTGCCTCCTAGAGTGTGTTCTACCACCTGTAATAATAATAATCTACCACCTGTACAAACACAACAGATCTTAATTTAAATAAAAAATAATCTGGGATTATTAAATCATCATCTTTAGTTAAATATTCACTGTCGAGATTGAGCCGCAGCCTCCCGAAATTATCAAAAAGATGTAAGCTTACAGCGGTGTATACAAAGAATAAAAAATATCCTACACTGTAAAAACACGAGTGCAGTAGAATGGTATTGGTAGAGTCGAAAGTGGGAATGAGTAAGTCATTTCGCGGAAATTTTGTCACCAAGGAGCGTTTTACGGCTACGTAGCGTGCTCTTTTGTGTATATATATATCACCTAAATAGTAATTCGTGTTCGTGTAATGTATTTAGATTGCATGACCGAATTCAGTATTGCAGTAAAAGTGTGATTAGGGTGTAGGGCTTAAAATTTGAATCTACAGGTTTGTTTATCAACCGGAAACTAAAACGCCCTAGATCCATTAGAATTGAGGCAGCAAAGATATTTTAACCGTACCAATTTATTCTGGATTATCAACCGCAAGCGGTCAGTTAACCATTTTATACCGAAAACATTTTGCCATATTAAATTTAAATAGTGCAGGATCTGAAGTCAAATTAACTCAATTTACACCCTGTTTTTGTTCATAAAATATTGGAATTTTTTCGGAGGTTGCATTTCACTTAAATGGGCACCTCAATAAGCAAAATTTCCGTTACTAGACAGCAAAGAATTCTCGTTCTAGAAATCTACATTTACCAAAAGTAATGGAATCAGGCGTTACTTTGCGGAAATCGTGGGTGGACTTTACTGCAATTAGTCAACTACGGTCTCCCAGTTATAGATCAACATCCTTGAAGACATTCAGATGATGTCATAAAAAATCACAGATTTATTTAAATGAAGATTTGTTGTATTTTTCAAATCGAATCAAAATCAAGGTGAATATGTATTTATTTTTATGTTAAGTTCAACTTTTCTTACTTCGGATAAAATAGGAAATAGTTCTTAAATAATAATTATATTAAAAATACAGCAATAAATAACGATTTATTACGACTAATAGTTTGAAAATTAGAACTAGGGAGTACTAGTAACTCCACATTTTTTGATCACCTAGACAATCTAACCTTTTATATATTTTTGTGGATAAGGGATATAAAAAGGGCTTACAAAAAGAGAATCATAAGTCCTACGTTAAAAATTGCGTTATTATAGGTACCTACTGGTTTCATTAGTGTTAGGTATGTGTTGACATATCGACAGTTACGTACAAAATAAAAATAAATATAAGAACAAGCGAGGGTAGTGACTGAAACCCACACTTCCCGGAGCCACATTAGTTGACCTGTGACCACAGCTGGTGCGATTCATGCCAAAACATCAGGTAAACCAAAAGGTAATGATTGGCCTAAAAAAAATTACCACGATCAAGACCCTTGACCACAAGATGACAAATGTGTTATCATACATATTTGTATATATCGCAATTATTATGGAAATAAAAATTGCATTCTTGATTCTAATAACTTACCAAGCACTTAATAAACCGAGTTACTTACACTTAACTAAATGCACACTACACATTTTCCTAAGTTCACCGCCTACTGTTCTGAAGTACTTACGCTTGCTATTCATTAACTGCTTCCTCACTTCATCTAAGATTGTACACATGTACAAAGGTGCACAGCTTGGTGCTTACTTCTAAGTAGAGCAACTTTCATAAGATTACGACTCAGTTTCACACAATCTCTGCTCTCTGTTACGACAAAGCCTCTTATTATAACGTTTAAAGCTAAGGTAAGGAACCGTAAATAGCGAGTATTAAAACTTTAGCAGGTATCCAGATATTGTGTACAAAGCTTAAAGGATATCTTTTAAGCCCGCATTAGTAAACTATTAGTCATATTTAAATATTAGTATACGTTTTCATTTATTTATGAATATTTAATGTTAACAATTGTAAGGTTCAGTACAAGTTATTTGGATCTCTTGTTATGCTGTGTTAATCGTGCGATACTACACAGTGCTGACCGACTTAAACTATTATAATTTTTAAAGGCAAAACTTACATGAAAAGACATCGTAAGTTATTATATAACTGGAAAAAGGTTAATTAGCACAGTGTTGATTCGCTCAAAGAACAGCCCGACTGGGGAAGTACCTTACAGGAGATATTCCTTAATAACAACATTAATAACTTAATGTTGTGTTTCTGCTTGTCAGTAAGGTCTTCAGAGGTCATCGGGGTGGGGGAAGGGTCAGCAATACTGGCTTGCTGACTCTTTACAGGCCGGCAACGCACCCGCGACCCTTCTGGTGTTGCGAGTGTACATGGGCGGTGGTGATCACTTACCATCAGAATACCCACTTGCTCGTTTGTCGCCCTCTTATATAAAAAAGGAAAAATAAGCTACGACCTTCAGACATTGGCTCTTTAAAAACAAAATACAAGCAGTAGCAGTGGAAGGCGTGGGTGACGAGTGCAATTGCTCACAGCCTCTTGGACTAAGCGTGACCACTAGGGCCTCGCGATGCGACAAAATTAGATTAATTAGCGAGGTGTCATGCAATATAATATTATTAGACTGAATTGGCACTAACATACTCATTGGTTAGTACCAATGAGTTACCTTATGAGTCTATGTCGACGCGATAGTCTCCTCGGCAACTTCACACCTGTCCGTGTCTATTCATCGGCGAGTGGGGCTACCGGCGACGCGCACCTCACTCGTTTGCAATCATCGGCGGCCGGCACACGTTACTCTTACCTGTTATATATGTACCTACCTTCAGTAATAGTAAATCGGCTAGTCCAGACATTCGAGTCTATTCATTTCAAACCCAAAACAACGACCTCCAATAACTCCACGCCGCAACATATGATCCATCGAGCCGCAAGCATTGCCAAGAACAAACCAGCAGCGAAGTTGGAGTTGGTGCGAAGAGGTCATCATATTCAAAAATCAAACATCTCAAGACTGGATAACATCGCAAGTGGCGAACTGGGGAGACTGCATAAAGATAAGGCCAATCCATTTTACTTTGCGCATAATCCTACCCTAATTAACCACTTGTCCAACAGTTGTCAGTGTTGATAGTCATTCAATTATAATTGTTGATAGCTGCCTATTGCTACCAAACATTCATTAAATCAAGCTAAATACATACATAATATTCATACATACATATCATTCATACATACATATCGTTCATACATACATATCGTTCATACATACATATCAAATCCAAAACATATAACATAATAAATATAATAAAATAACATAAATTACATAAGACAAAAATAGGGATACGAAACTAACAAGTTGTCCACCGACGCCAATAGGTTATACCCACATATAATAAAGCTTAAAAAATCGCATAAAATATCGTCTGTACTCATTACATAACTAATTATTATACAAATCATAATAATACATACAAAAATACCTTTACATTACATATTGTAATATAAAGAATTCTTCTATTTTCAATCAAATCAATAATAGGTAACTACAGTTCAACTTTATTAGTTGATACATTGCGGATACAAATTTATAATAAACTACTAACCTACACTTGCTAAATAATAAACCATAAACATAATAAATATTTAAAATATATATTACAATATTAGTGCCATTGTTCTATACATTAAATATAAAAGTTCTTCATTCTTAACAAAAATTATAGCCGGCTAAATAACTTGTTTACGTTTAGCTCGGAGCCGGCAAGCGGGCGATCACTGATAACATTCCATTGAATGGATGCGCGCTAAATTACCGTGCGTCCTTTTGAGTTGAGTTATTAGCAATCGTAACTGTTTACATTTTATTTATTTTAAGTTTTCGTTGTTTTGTATCGACTATGGCGGATGAACAACTTTTAGTTAAAAAACGAGCCAATTTAAAGGGTCGTTTGACTATGTTCAACAATTACATCAATAGTTTACCAGAAACTTTAAGTAACGAAATTATGTTGGAACTTGAGTTACGGTTATCAAAAATGGAACTATTATTCGACAACTACAATGATATTCAAAGTGGCTTAGAGTGTATTTCAACTGATTCTGATGAGCAATTTAAAGAACGCAACATGTTCGAGTGTATGTACTATAAGTCGTTTGCGCTTGCTAAGTCGAAGTTGAATATAAAATCGGGCGACAATTGCAGCAACTCTGACGTACGCACGGTAGTGAAGCACACCACGGCTAGCGTCAAGCTTCCGGTTATCCAGCTAGCCAAGTTTAACGGCACTTATGGTACTTGGCTGGAGTTTCGAGATACATACTTGTCGCTTATACATGATAATCCTGAGTTGAGTCAAATTAATAAATTCCACTATCTGCGATCCTCATTAGAGAGCAGTGCGTTACTAGTTATTAAATCTGTAGCCTTTTCAGCTAGCAATTATGACATAGCATGGAAGCTGATATGCGATAGGTATGATAATAAAAAGATGCTAATTGCAAATCATGTTAAATCATTATTTAATGTATATTCTATTCAAAAGGATACGTCATTCAATTTAAAACGATTAATTGATAATTTTGTTCAGAACTTAAGATCTTTAGCCTTGTTGGGTGAACCCACTGACAAATGATTTGATTCGCAAACTTTATTTGAATGGGAAAAGTTTAAATCATTACAGGAAAAAGATGACTTACTTTTCGACGATTTATTAAAATTTACAAGAAACAGATCAGAATTATTAGAAACCATAGAATCAAGTAAACATAAGGCTATAGGCACCTACAAACAATTAAATACACACAGTTTGATTACTACAAATAATAATAATTTATTAAAACTAAAATGCCCGGTTTGCCAGTCCGATCACTTAATTTACTATTGTAAGACATTTTTAAACTTAACTAATAAAGAAAGGGAAAAAAAGGCCAATGAATTAAAATTATGTTTGAATTGTTTAAAGCAGGGTCATTCTACTAAGAATTGTCGTTCAAGTTCTTGTAAAAAATGTAACAAACACCACAATTCGTTAGTTTGTCCGGAAATTACTCGCGAAGGCGATAGTACCGTCAATCAGGTGGCACTGTCTTGCGCCGTGTTATCACCGTGCGGACTGTTGTCGACCGCATGCGTTAGTGTGCGATGATCAACAGATACGGGTACGACTTATGTTAGATTCTGGAAGCACATCGCATTTTATAAGTGAGCGCCTCTGCAAACAGCTGCGTTTGCCTACTAAAAATATAAACACGACTATTAACAGTTTGGAAAATAATATTTCAATATCAAAGAAATGTTGTGACATTCATATTCAGTCGTTATATTCTAAATTCAACATAACAATAACTTGCGTTGTAGTCTCACAGATAACCAATCCTTGGCCGAGTTCACCGATTAATAAAGCAGATTTTAATATACCTAAACATATTAAAATGTCGGATCCGGAATTTTATAAAACATCGGAAATAGACATTTTGATAGGTAACGGTCTTTTCTGGGATTTGATTGATCCACAACAAATAAAATTAAAATCACAAAATATTACAATACAAAAATCAAAATTAGGTTGGATATTGGGTGGTTCAATAAGGGCAAATTCTTCAACTGTGTGTAATTTGTCTGATGTTCAAATAGTAAGTAATCAGTTTCAAAGTTAGATAATATAGTAACTTCAACTAACAAGCATTTAGACTGGTCGCAAAAGGAAAACGAATGCGAACAAAAATTTGTAAACACGACCACTCGTTTTTCGAATGGGAGGTTTTGTGTTACTATACCTTTAAAGTCGTCACCTAGTGTTTTAGGAGACTCATATAAATTAGCAAAAAATAAGTTTCATTTAAACCCAAATTTAAAAGATCAATACACCAAGTTCATTCAGGAATACAAGGATTTAGGCCATATGAGAGAATCACCAAATTATGAAAGCGATAAAATTTGTTATTTTGCTCCTCATCACGGTGTCGAGCGTCAAGACAGTTTAACAACAAAACTTAGAGTAGTTTTCGACTGTTCTGCCAAGTCATCATCGGGATATTCATTCAATGAATTACAAAAATCATGGTTAAAATTCATAAATTCATTTACATTTTTAAATAAACTCAGCATTCCTAGGCATGTTGTATGCAGTAAATATATTAGCTTACAATTACATATATTCACAGACTCATCCGAGGAAGCGTACGGAGCTTGTGCTTACGTCAGGTCTGTTTCAGAATGTAACGAGATTTCAGTTAATTTATTATGTTCAAAAAATGACCAAGCCCCCCTCAAACCTCATACAATACCGCGTTTGGAGCTGTGTGGGGCTTTGCTGGGAGCTAGGCTTGGCGAAAAAGTTACCAAATCATTAAGACTACAATTTAATGAGTTTTTCTACTGGACCGATTCAACCATCGTTCTAGGTTGGCTCAACACTCCCACTAATAAGCTGCAAACATTTGTTAGGAACAGAGTAGCAGAAATACAGTCCACTACCAACATTCACTCATGGAAGTATGTTCCTACAAATCTAAATCCTGCAGATTTTTTAACGCGTAGTATGGATGTTGCGATGTTGATAGACTGTGAACAGTGGTGGCGAGGTCCAAACTTTTTAAAACATGACGAGTCATTTTGGCCCGTTGTAGATTTAAAAAACAATAGTCAGTCATTACCTGACTTTAAGCAAAACGTTACTTGCATGACGTGTCTACCAAAAGAAACGTTGTTTCTATTTCATAAGTTTTCCAATTATACTCGTATGCAAAGGTCAATGGCATACGTGTTACGTTTCATACAAAATACAAGTAAAAATTATAAATACATAGGACCATTAAATGTGTCAGAATTGCAATCAGCTACATACAAATTAATATTCATTGCCCAACAGGAAAGTTTCCCTGACGAGTATAAAAAATTACAATCAAAAATTTCATTAAATTCAGGCAGTTCATTGTTATCATTGAATCCATTTTATGATACTAATTTAAAATTGATTAGAGTTGGTGGCCGTTTGCAAAACTCGGATTACGATTATAATAAAAAGCATCCACTTCTATTACATAAAAATCATATATTTACAAAACTTTTATTTAATTATCAACACAAATTACTAATGCATGCAGGGCCGCAACATTTACTATATTCCACCCGTGAATATTATTGGACCATAGGAGGACGTGATTTGGCACGGTATGTTTCTCGAAACTGTACTACATGTAATCGTTTTCGCGGTAGGACGGTAGTACCTATAATGGGGAACCTACCCAAAGAAAGACTGAGTACCACTTTCGCTTTTCAATATACAGCCTTAGATTACGCAGGACCAATTATGATTGCTAACAAAGAAGGGCGAGGGTGTAGACTCGTAAAGTCATACATTTGCGTTTTTGTGTGCTTCGCTACAAAAGCCATTCACATCGAATTGGTTAGCAATATGTCTACTGCCAATTTTATTTTAGCCTTGAAACGGTTTATCAGTCGCAGAGGTAAACCTTCATACATCTATAGCGACAATGGCTCTAATTTTGTAGGTGCGAATAATGAAATAAATAAAATGATATCTTCAGATAAAGAACACATTATATGTAGCTTTGCACAGCAATCAATCAAATTTAGTTTTTGTCCTCCACAATCTCCACATATGGGCGGCTTACATGAATCTGGCGTTAAGTCTGTTAAACACCATTTAAAAAGGGTATTAGGGAATTCTAACCTAACTTTCGAACAATTAAATACAACCCTGACACAAATTGAAGCCATATTAAACTCCAGACCCCTAAGTCCATTATCTTCCGATCCACAAGACCTATTACCACTCACCCCAGGTCATTTCCTCATTGGCAAACAACTAACGTCATTACCAGAGCCAGACTACGCTGATGTTTCAACTCATCGATTAGATCGATATAAGCGCATCGAACAACTTCGGCAACAGTTTTGGACGAGATGGCATAAGGAGTACATCACTAACCTTCAAACTCGATCGAAATGGAAGTCTTCACGAGGATCGCTGCGCATAGGAGACCTCGTGCTAATCAAAAATGAGCAATCTCCGCCCATGAAATGGCCATTGGGGAGAATAACTGATATACATCCCGGTACTGATGGCGTTACCAGGGTCGTGGACGTCAAAACGAATTCCGGCACGTTGAGAAGGTCCTTCTCCAAAATCTGTCCACTGCCCACACCAGACGAAGCATGAAGATTGAAGCAGAGCTTCAATGAGGGGCGGCATGTCGACGCGATAGTCTCCTCGGCAACTTCACACCTGTCCGTGTCTATTCATCGGCGAGTGGGGCTACCGGCGACGCGCACCTCACTCGTTTGCAATCATCGGCGGCCGGCACACGTTACTCTTACCTGTTATATATGTACCTACCTTCAGTAATAGTAAATCGGCTAGTCCTGACATTCGAGTCTATTCATTTCAAACCCAAAACAACGACCTCCAATAACTCCACGCCGCAACAGTCTATGACACTTAATTAAATACAATTTACTAATAACAATAATAAAGCATTTCGTTTCAACCACGAGACCTTTATGTTTTTTTAAATATGCAAATTAAGTTCTTGAGCTACTAGAAACTGCGGGCTCATAGAACTCATCTAATCGCAAAATTTGCATCTCGCCCGCGGCCTAGAATGTCCTTAAACCGCCAGACAAGACAGATCACAGTAAAAACTATTCAGCAACGGACGGAGATCTGATTGTAGATCAGTATCACCGAGCGTTTCACTGACTATTACATCACGCGTTATTTGTTTGTAGGACATATGTTTTCTATCGTACTAGGATAGTGCCTTCACTGTACAGAACACTGTATAATAAATTAATATAGTCTACTTTTTGGGGAAAGGTGGCCAAAGATTATCTTTGAGGGCGAATGGATCAGCAACGAGTGACTAATTGGTAGGTATTAACTATCTATACTATCTACCTATCTCCGAATCAAATGCAACTACAATCACTGCTGTTTGAGGAAAAGAACACAATGTTTACTTCTCACTTTTCATGCATGTCATTGTTAACGATATTCCTGCAAGTTTGACTTACAAAAAACATTTAAATACGATTCCTAATTTATTAAGCTATTGCATAGTTTCTATCGCGGGCCTTGAGCGTGGGGACTGAATCCAGAAATTCCGTAACGAAAAAGCCTAACACCCCCCACTCCGACCACCATCTATCGATAAATACCAGAACTTTTAATGACTTTTTGAAATATCACGCTTATCTCTTTAATTCAGCAACCCGCCTTTAGGTGGCATTGGTTGTATTGGAAAACTACCGTAATCAGCTGTTTGTGAGAAAGTATATAGGTGTATAGGTATTTATCATCTACGTACAACAGTGAATATCTGTACTCGTATAATTTGTGTACAAAGTGTTTTAAATATGAATAAACAAAGTGCATTTATTAGTGAAGAAAGTCACGAAAAAATAGTGAAAGAAAATGAGTTAGTACTCTATATACATTCATTTTATTATTATTATCACCAATTCAGTATTATAAAATAAATAAATACCTAATTATAATTGCATAAGTTGATAAAAAATACTATGCAATAGCTTTACCGCGGCAGTCTCAGAGTGCCACACGTCTTTTTTTGGACGTATTTCAAATAGTATTCGAGTACTATAAGATTGTTGTTACTTATATAGCATCATTGTATCATGTCCGTGAATTTGGTCAGCAGATCAAAACTAAAAACATTCTCGTCGCATGCAGGTGAGTTCTATAGTTCCTGATACCATTTAAAAATAGTTCTGGCATTTTTTTGACAGAAAAAAATGATCTGTTAACTTCCTGTAGCAGATCATTTTCAAAAAATGAGATTTCGCGATGCACACTAATGAGTTTTGGAGTTCCTGATACTTTTTATGAATAGTTCCGGCTATCAGACTTTTTATCATAGACTCTTCGAGCATTTTGACAAAATGCTCAAAGCATCTGACTATATGACCGAAGCAAATGTATTAGTAGCAAACGTCCATATGCTGCAGTAACCATTATTTATCAAAAACTAGGTGGTCCAAATTAAGAAACGTCAACATCAAATAAATTGAGAAACGTCAACATTGCAAAAAAATTAAATTATTTATTTAAAATCTCTACACCGCCCAATCAATTTGTTTACTGGTGTTGCGGGAATCCAATTTCAATGTGTACAGTTTTATTAGAGAGATAATTGTATTGTGACGTTGCACCTGCCCCATCCAATATATTTTTAAATTGAACCATTGCTTGAAACATGATGGTTTCGATTTACATGGAAATAGTATATATATACTTAAAGGTAAATCGAAGATAATTGTTTATCTAGTAGACATAAAGTACTCGTAACATAATAGTGTAAAAAGAAAACGTAAAGATTAGTTTAAATATCTAGAGAGTCAAGTGAGATGTTGAGTGTGGATGTTATTCTAAAAGAGAAGTCTCAGTTTCGTCCCATTACCTAGCACATTTGTCCCACGGTAACTATCGTAATGGACTTTTCAATAGTTTACAGGAAAAGGAATACAAAAAGACTAGTATAAATATTTAGACAGTCAAGTGAGATACTGAATGCGGGTGCTATTCAACAAGAGAGGTCCTAATTTCATCTCATTAGCTAGCAAATGGGTGCCATGGTAACTATCGTAATGCACTTTTCAATAGTTTACAGGAAAAGAAATAACAAAAGTTTTGTCTAAATATCTAGAGGGTCAAGTGAGATGCCGAGTGTGGATGCCATTCTAAAAGAGAACTAGTTTCGTCCCATTAGCCAACAAATGTGTGCCACGGTAACAATTTATTTTTAATATCAGAGGGCGACAAACATGCAAGTGGGTTACCTAATAGTAAGTGATCACCGCCGCCCATGGATACTCGCAACACCAAAGGTGTCGCGGGTGCGTTGCCGGCCTTTAAAAGTCAGCAAACAAGTGTTGCTGACCCTTCCCCCACCCCGATGAGAACCTTAGTCACAGTCGGAAACACAACATTAAAATTATTAATGTTATTATTAAGGAATGTATTCTGTAAGGTGGAGGTACTTCCCCAGTCGGGTTGGTTATTATTAAGGAATGTATTCTGTAAGGTGGAGGTACTTTCCCAGTCGGGTTGCTCTTTGAGCGAATGAACGCTATGCCCTACCTCTTCTTCTAACTTTTGTAATGCGCTCAACAAAAGTTTACGGAAAAAGAAATACAAAATTATTAGTCTAAATATCTAGAGAGTCTTGGCTCTCTTGGCATCTCACCTGTGAAATGCTGAGTGTGGAAGGATGCCTTTACCCAACGGAAGTCCTAGTTTGGACCCATTAGCTAGTAAATTTGTACCACTGTACCTATCGTAATATGTACACTTGAAGATAGTAGTAGATAGAAGATTGCGCTGAAAGATATATTTGGTATTCCATGCCTAACAAACAAAAAACCAACAAGTCATTATCCAGTTTCTACTTACCTTACAAACATATAATTGATGTACACAAAATACATTCAGATAGAAATAGTTTTACCGTGCGGGAGTTGCACCTAAGACACGAAGTGCCGAGGCGGCTGTCTAAACCCTTCCACCGCACGTACATTCACGTATCAACATAATAGCGACAGTTATACGACACGCTCCCAAAACCGACCCTCTCATGCTTTTCCTCAGTAAAATTAGACAGAAAACAAGAATGCCCAGGGCTGAGGTTTGGACCTCAAAGGATGATAGCGCAGGTTACTTAATAATTTGCAGTCTTCTTCGTCCCTATTGTCTGGTGAAGCAATAAAAGTCTCGTAACTCTAAACTGTAAATTAAACAATATCTCCTTTTATCTTTATCGGTCTGTAATTCATTATTCAAATCACTCTCTAATTACACCGTATAAAAACATGAAAAATGTTAATTGATTCAACAAACTAATCATTTATATATTCGATTTGAACAGAGCAATTTTATTAACGACTACATACGTGGTAGTGCATTTATTTGATTCCGGATATGATTGGATTTCAAATGAGCTCTATATCCTGGTCCCAGAGCGAGCGTACACCTATTTAGATATTAATTAAAACACAATGTATTAACGAGATTGCGAACGCAAATGAAGCAATTACCTTCATTTGCAAATACGAGCCGTTTGTTGGTAATTTATTTTATATGGCTCACATGTATGGTATAAAGCGACAGTGTTACTGTAACCGTAGCATGGATTGCTAACATTTTTATTATATGACTAGCTGTGTCCCGAGGTTTCACCCGCATTGAACTTTATAAATTATAGCCTATGTGTTATTGGGATATATAAGCTATGATACTACAAATGTTTCATCTAAATCGGTTCAGTAGTTTTTGCGTGAAAGAGTAACAAACATCCATACATCCATCCATACTCACAAACTTTCGCATTTATAATATTAGTAGGATGAAGCAGACATCTAACCGAAACTAGTATTCCTACTAAGATTTAAATTTATACTAAACTCCTGAACTGCATGGTTTTTCTGGTCCAAGTTGTTGGTTTTCACCTGATCTCTTCCTGGTGACGTGACGATGGATAACCATCCCATAGCACTGTTAGATTGAGGTATTAAAGATTGCTCCCATGTTTGCTAACACAAAATGTCCTGTTTTGTAGGCTAATCTCCATTGACTGTTCCCGCCGTGGCTAAAATTCTTCCAAAAGCACTATATAGACTAAGTCACAGACAGTAGCGTCTTTTCTAAGGCTCAGCGCAAACGGGCCACCAGTGGCAGCCACTGGTGGCTAGCGACAAAGAGTTCACGAGATTTTTCATACAATTAGTATGGACACGCCGCACACGCGTAGCGAGTGGCGACCACTCGCGGCTGAGTGGCTGCGACACGCCACCAGTGGCAACTTATTGCTTAATCCTTCGTGAAACTACAGCAGGAGAGTTAGAAATTGTAGCAACCACCGAACACTTTCGTGTTATGATTTCCAAATAATTGGCAACATTTTTGGTGATTTGTTTACTTAAAACGGTAATTTTGCTTTGTATTTAATTTAATATTTATTAAAAGGATATAATCTGTCTCTGGTGAATGAGCGGAATGGCCGATGCATTCAGTTCATTCCCGTTCATGACATTTGGAATGGCTGCAAAGTTCGGCAGTTGTCATCGAGCGCAGAAACAGAAACGTTGTTAACATCGTGTGTTGTGTGTACCTTCATTTATTATAATGCTGAAGTGAAGTAATTTAGTTAAAGTTTGCTAAGTGTTGTAATGGTGCTATCCTGATGAGTTGAATATACGTATATGGTTGCTGAATAACGTGTTTTCTTATCATCTCAGAAGTGGAAATTACCCAGGAAAAAGGTATGTAGACCATATTTAAAAATAAAACAAAGATATAATATGATTAAACCGCTTGTAATTGGTCATACTTGAAAATAATTGTTAAATAATCACCACGTTCAAGGGTTTGTGTGTAGGCATAAAGCAATTTTATGGATTCAAGGCTTTGTTTTCTATCCAAATAAATGTTAATTGCGTAGCATTACCCATACGGTCAGGGCAACTCTCTGATAATGGATTATGCTGTGTAAACTGTGTTATATAACCGTGGGCGCAGGTACGTGGCCGGGGCTTCTCTCTGGCAGTACTAATAAGCACACATTATTGTATATAGTGGCCGAAGGTATTGTGTGCGTTCGAGATGGATAAAATTGAATTTCGATACCTTTATGACTACATCCATAAACTTCTTGGAATATTTAAATGGAAATCGTTGAATATATTTATTTTAGGGAATGATTAAATTACAAGCACCATTATGAAGATTTTATATTGTTGGTTACTTAAATTACTGCTATGATTATTTGTTTTATCTATACTTCTATACTAATATTATAAAGAGGAAACGTTGGTGAGTTTGTGAGATGGTGTCGTTGTAAGGGATAATCTCTGGATCTACTGAACCGGTTCTTAAAATTATTTCACCAATAGAAAGCTACGTTGTTGTGGAGTGTCATAGAATATGACTCATCATCATAATTTTTATTAATCTTGAAGTATTACGCGAGACAAACGGGCAGGGACAAAAATACTTATAATGCGGAACGATGTCCGCGGGTACTGCTAGTGGACAAATACAGTGAGGATTTTGACCAGTTTTGTTTGGGGGCGTACTATGTAACTTTGACGGTTAATTAAGTGAGTAGGTATCTCACTGGATGTTGAGCGGGATACTAGGCGTTGGATAAAGTTAGTTAGGGGGCGTACTATGTGACTTCGCTGGTTAATTGAATGAGTAGGTATCTCACTGGATGATGGAAGGGTTAATAGTCATCGGATAAAGTTAGTTTGGAAGCGTACTATGTGCCTTCGCTGGTTAATTGCGTGAGTAGGTATCTCACTGGATGTTGAGCGGGTCGCTAGTCGTCGGATAATGTTAGTTAGCGGGCGTACTATGTGACTGCGCTGGTTAGACGAGTGAGTAGGTGTCTCACTGGATGTTGAGTGGGTCGCTAGTCGTCGGATAAAGTTACTTAGTGGGTTTACTATATGGATACACTGGAGTTTTGGTTATTGCTGGTAATTGAGTGTGTGATTAGTTGTCAAATAAAGTGTTCTATGAATGCTTACAACAGTCTATGCTAATCAAAACAAGTGATCTGGTCAATGAATAGTTTACTCGATAAAATTTAGCCAGTTTTATTTATTTTTGTTGTTACATATGAAACGCTTAGAAGACTTTTACTGTGTTGAGAACTGAAAAGAAAGAACTGAAAGACTGTGTTGGTTTTTCTTTGTTTTGAGTAGAATGATTCAGTACATCTGTTATGATTTACTGGATTTGAACTCATATATTCATTGTTACATGATTATGAATGGATTATGCCGGGGTTATGTTTTTAGACTGTGTTGATTTTTCTATGTTTTTAGTAGAATGATTCTGTCGATCTATTATGATTTACTGGATTTTAACTCATTTATTCATTGTAACATGATTATGAATGGATTATGCTGGGGTTAATTTTAAAGACTGTGTTGATTTTGTCTATGTTTTGAATAGAATGATTCTGTACATCTGTTATTATGATTAACTGGATTTTAACAAATTTATTTATTGTAACATGATTATGAATGGTTTATGTCGCGGAGAATGTATATGTTTCAGTGAGATGTTGATGACGACTGATGATGAAGCAGGTGCTCCTCCTGATACACCGGAGATCTCAGAAAAGTGTGGTTAAACTACGAAGTCCATCGTGAAATAGTTCAAGTGAAGAAGTGGTATCTAAAGATTTTCTGTACGTGGTTAAAGTTAGCTGGTTTAACAAAGAGATTGTTTGGAGCTTCGCTAACAGTTGTTTTTAGTTCAGGTGAGTGGCAAGTTAAACTCATGAAGGCTTTTCCCAGTGAATAGAATTACGGTAGACTTTTAGAAGAAATGTTAAATCTTATTTCACGTGATGATGAAAGTCTTCTTTAATATTTTTATGATAAATTATTTTATGTTAAATTTATTATTAATTAACCTCATTATTATAGTAAAATTTGTGGTAGAAGGGCTGTCTAATAATAGTATATACAGTATTAATGATTGTTCAGTGAGAAATAGGGCACAGGCGCAGAATAGTTCTGAGTCGTAAGATTTACTTTTCTTTCTTACTTCCCAAAACCCTCGACCACTACTTAATAGTAAATTTGGCGAGCATAGTGATACGCTCAAAGAAAAAACCAAGCTTGTGTGGTCTTGGTACAAGTTTAATGGACTTACTACCTGTTCTCTTACATGTTAAGCTGTTGTTGATATGACCATCCCTATTTTAAATGTTCAAAGTTCTAAGTTAATTTGCAACTAAGATTTGTACAGATCTTAATTAGGTACAAATTGGAGTTAGTGGCCTTTTACAGGCGTTGCCACTATAATTATAATATATTATTTTACAACGTTTAATAATATATCAATAATTATATAAAACAATTGGAATAAAAACAACACTATTTAATCTAAATAAATACTTAAATATGTAAATAATTATTGAAACATAATCTTAAAATAAGTTTATATAAACTTGGATTTGACTTACTGGATAATTGATAAAAATATCGTTAGTATTTTTGATTACTGGTTCATATTGCATTATATGAAGGGTTACATACAGGATTAGGAATTTGGCAAGATTGTGGTTAGATTGGTTGAATTGTGATATAATAAAGAAGTGTCTTTAGTCGCCGTATTAAAGAGTTTACTTGAGATTAGGCAATTCACCTAATCGTTTTTCTAAATATTCTTTAATTAAGTAGTATATTTTTTTTTTTTTACTAAGAGTTTTTTAGCTTTTTATTAAATACCAGGGTATGAGTTTCATTTTTAATGTCTAATGGTAATTTATTAAGTATTTTTACTGCCATGTAGTATGGGCTTTCGTTGAGCATTTTAGTCCGAGATGGCGGGATGTATAATCCTTTTTGTGTCATGTATTTAAGGTGTATGTTTCTTTAGCTCTAGTAAATGTTTGTACGGGTTTTGTATAAAGAAATGTCATAGATGTATATTGAAGGCAGAGTCAAGAGCTCGTATTCGATATAATAAGGCTTACAGGTTTAAGTGTTGTCTATGTGGGCTATAATTCTGACACATATTTTTTGTATGATAAACAAATGATTTGCTTTTCTCTATTTCCCCACAGCGTTATACCCTATTTTAGCCACGAATATACATATGCATAGTAGGCAGATAGAGAGGTGCTTGTGTTAGAGCTTTGATTAATTTGGAAGTTCTTGATAGTTTTGTTAGAAGAATCTTGATAGTTTCGATTTTATTTGTCCTATATGCGGTTGCCAAATTACATGTGTATCTATATGAATTTCAAGTAAGTTAAATGTTTCCACGGTTTCTTAATTATGTTTTTGGTATATAATATTTGTATTTAAGAGTGGTTTCTTGTGGTATTTGAATTGTATAATTTTTATTTTACCGTAATTTATTTTTAATTTATGGTCTTGTAACCAAGTTGTTGCAAAATCCAATGTTTCATGTATTGGTTGGACAGGATCATAATTATTCTCACATTTTATAAGAATTGAGATATCATGCGCGAAGAGATCCGGAACAGTCATTCGCTATTTAGTATTTTTGAAAGGTTATGTATGTTAGAAACAGTATGCAACCTAATACACTTCCTTGGGGAATCGAACTAGTTAATTGTCTAATGTCAGATCGTATGTGCTTTATTTTAATTGTGACCATGTCGTGGTGATCAATTTGTACTATTTGGATATCTGTTTTCTGAGTATTATTTAAGCAGATCCTCGGATTCCGGAGCCTTATAGTTTTTGAGTAGTTATGGCACAAAACCTTATATATATTAAACCTTATACGCTTTCGTCATGTCCAGTAATAATTCTATAACATTTTTTCTGTCATTCACATATTGTAAGGATGTTTGAACGTATTTATACACTATTAATGTTGACTTTCAAAAACTGTTTAGATCATCGTCCAGTATTTCAATTTTTTTCAAGAAACTGGTTTAATCGGTTGCATAATATTGCCTTTTCAAATACTTTCGAGAAGGTAGGTAAAAGGGTTATGGCTTGTACTTGTTAGGCGTATGTGTGTCCCTTTTTTATGGATCGGTTAACAAGTGATATTTTAAGTGCATCGGGAAATTTTCCTTGAATATTTTAAATCACCTGATAGTGATTGTAGACCTTCGCGCAAAACCGATGCCGAGCTACTTAATTTGGGTAAAAGTTTTAATAAGTTCCAGTTAAGGGTTTTGGACAATCAGCAGTTTTGCCACTGCATAAAAGTCATGTATTAGCTAAGGTTGATGAAATTGAATCTGATATGAGCTCAAAATCATAATAATCCAGAAACATGGTTCTGATTAGTTCTACGCAAAAGTATTTTATTTGCTGTTTTATTGATAATTTTAATTTAGTCACGTATCAATCAATCATTTATTTTCTGAACAAAGTTACAGATATATGGATGTTATATTAAAATAATAGTATTCTATGTTCTATCTAAATGCATAAAAATGTTCATCTTGATTGCTACATAATGCAAAAATAAGTTTTACATATAAAAAAGTCATAAATCAATTGAATTAGTTCATAATCTAAAATCACAAAATAAAATTGGTACATAACAAATTTAAAACAGACTAACAGAATACAAAACCAAGTTTTACACATAAAATGGTCCCACTTATCTAGAATTTTTAATTTAGACATAGCCCTAATGCATTGTTTTGAGCATTAAAAGCTGCATTACTGTGTTTGTGGGGAAACTAAACCCAATAAGTAGTACCGTATGTTGGATGAAATTCTGATTGTCATAGGCAGTAATGCATCTCGGTTTCTTATCGAGGGAAGTTTATATATTTTTGCTCAAAACCATGTATATCAGCTTTCCAGTCAATTTTGTAGTCAATAATTAAGCCTAGAAATTTATTTATTTGGTTGTCATGATAGTGAATATTAAGTGTCGGTGGAGTAATTCATTGCCTAAATTGAATTATGTTGGTTTTTTTCAAATTTATTATTATTACCTCGCATCCATTCTATTATGTAATGTCAAACATTCGTTAATATAATGTTTACATTGAAGTTTTAATTACATTCAATTATAGCAGTGCTATCGTGAGTAAATCGTGACATTGACCTGTTTATAGCTTTAGTCAACTCATTGGTGTATATTTTAAATAATAGGGAACCCAAGAACTACCCATCATACTTAACCGATCGATTGAGAGAAATAATATTGTTTTCAAGTTTTGTTTTTCTTTTGTCTAAATGTTTAATGTCGGTGCATCTAAATAAATTACGAAAAAAAAAGGTTCGATATATCCTAGCCTAGGTCCTCATACCGCGCATGAATTTAGTTTTTCTAATAATATTTTATGGTCCAGGCAGTCAAATACTTCAATGTCAAAAAAAAATGGCACAATCTGGTATTTTATTGTCAATTCTTGATACATTAATATTTAAGATAGTAATTAGCCCTGTTTATTGTCTTATACTTTCAGCAACCTTTTAGTTCTGCTACAAACCTATTCCTTTTTTTTCGAAGTAAGAATAAATTTGGGCGTATATACTTGATGATTGTAGAGAATACCGACAAGAGAGCTCTAGGCTCATAGAATTCTACATATCGTTTTTCTATTTTTAAAGAGAGGTTTTATTAGTTTGTAAGGTAAATATCTGAAGCTAATCCAATGTTCAGGATATGGCTTAGAGGGTCAGCAATGACTTCTTTGACTGTTTTAACAATTTTTGTCGATATATCGTTATAGCCCATGATTTTTGCTATCGTGGTAGCTTTTTTTTTCACTTTGTTTTTGTTTTGTAATAATGTATTATTGAGAAAATGTATTTTATGGTTGTATACAAAACTTTTGTATTGTTTTTTATTTTGTTTCTATGTTATGATTTGCTGATGTTGTTTTGAAAGGTATCTGTAACTTTTATGGTTGTATACAAAACTTTTGTATTTTTTATTTTATTTAAATGTTATGATTTGCTGATGTTGTTTTTGAAAGGTACCTATATATAACTTATATGGTTGTATACAAAACTTTTGTATTTTTTATTTTATTTGAATGTTATGATTTGCTGATGTTTTTTTTAAAGGTTTATATAACTTATGTTTATGTATTGTGTGTGCCAGGAGGCAACACAGGGTCGGATGGCCGAATGTTATGATTTCCAAATAATTGGCAACATTTTTGGTGATTTGTTTACTTAAAACGGTAATTTTGCTTTGTATTTAATTTAATATTTATTAAAAGGATATAATCTGTCTCTGGTGAATGAGCGGAATGGCCGATGCATTCAGTTCATTCCCGTTCATGACATTTGGAATGGCTGCAAAGTTCGGCAGTTGTCATCGAGCGCAGAAACAGAAACGTTGTTAACATCGTGTGTTGTGTGTACCTTCATTTATTATAATGCTGAAGTGAAGTAATTTAGTTAAAGTTTGCTAAGTGTTGTAATGGTGCTATCCTGATGAGTTGAATATACGTATATGGTTGCTGAATAACGTGTTTTCTTATCATCCGTTTGCGCGGTACCAAAAGACGTGGCACGCGGCAGCCACTCATGGCTGTGGTCGGTGGTCCGTTTGCGCGGAGCCTTAGAGCGTTTAGTTCTGTTTTGATAATTATGTAACACAAAACAAAGGTCAAAGTTTTGAAACAAAGGCTATCGATCGTCACGTTCTCGGTAAGCTATTTTTGTTCTAGTATTTTCTTTAGATTTTTATAAAGGATAGAGATACGGGATCTTTGGTTGTTATTTTCAAGATGGTTGATATTTTCTATTATACCGACAGCTAACATTACTTACAATGTAACATAGAAATAAAACGTTTGGTAAATCTGTAATGCACTGCAAGCCATTTAGTTTAAAGTGTGGCAAAACAGCATTAAAACTCTTCTGAAGTATAACTAGAGTAAATAGACCCACATGGAAATGTTTTAAATGTCAACTAAAAATCGAAAACAACCAGTTCGTTCCAACGTAATAAAGTAGTTCATTCTATGAGAAGTAGTTTAAATATTTTTCACAGTTGTAAATGTGAGCGATACAAACTTCATTATAAACTAGATGATGATAGTATACCTTGTTTAAACGAAATCATGTAAAATCTTGATTTTACGGATATCGCACATAAGTGTGGTGGTGCTCTTCTAGAAAAAGGGTGATATAATGATACTGAAGTATTACAGGCCTATCTCATTGCTGGGTCATCTTTACAAGTTTTTCTTTCCGAGGTGTTAAAAAGTGTTTCTATGAGAACGTCATTGTATCAGTCTGAATCCAGGACTAGAACTCGAATCGTATCTAGTTACAGGCGAGAGACAGATCACCTTTCATATGCTAATCATAAACCAGTCATAGTTCAAACCATGTAAAAATTCTGTACAATGCTTGATAACGACTGCAGAGTCTCTTTAACGAGTTGAGATTCGCAACGCTGATTTTCAACTAAGGCCATTAGTAGCCTAGTTTGTAGAGTACTTTATATTACAACTCATGCTGTAAATAATGTCTAGGTTAAGACGTTTATGAAAATACAATAAAAAACAAACATAAATGTATACTAAAATACTTAGACTCATTTGTATGGAACAACCACCCACCTGCTATTGTGTACATGTTTTCTGTTCACGTTTAATTCGTCTTTCTCTTGTTTTCTTTGGTAGAGATGCTTGCTGATTTTTGTCGCTTGGCTTATATTTCTCGTTTAAATATAAGAATGGACATCAAGTTTACTTGTATTTAACTCTACATATAAATTATTGCAAGGCCTATCGATTTTTAAAATCTGAAGCTTTACGTCTCTCTAGAATGTCTTATAACTGAAAGTTAGTATTAGGCGAATAACCTTCGATTTCTTCAAGGCCAATGACCTAAAGATCACGTGACTCAGGCTTAGAGCCTATAATTATTGTGATTTGTGGAAAGGATATTGACTTCAAAACTGTATTGCTACATGTCTAAGGCCTCCTCGTCGTCCTCTTTATGGTATTATTATTTCAACTGGAATACTTATAGATACCTTGCTTTCAAATATTGAATAAAATTAATACTCATCATGAATAAAAGATAAAGTATTTATTCATTCATCGCACAGACATGATCGTTTACAGAATTCATTTTTAGTTTTTGAAGTGAAAACTTCTTTAGCGGCACTAAGCACATTTTGTTCCGTAGCCAAATGGAAAAAAAACGGAACCCTTATAGATTCGTCATGTCTGTCTGTCCGTCCGTATGTCATAGCCACTTTTTCCGAAACTATAAGAGCTGTACTGTTGAAACTTGGTAAGTAGATGAATTTGGTAAACCGCATTAAGATTTTTTCACAAAAATAAAAAGAACAATAATTTTGAGGGGTCCCCATACATAGAACTGAAACTCAATTTTTTTTATTCATCGTATCCATACATGGGGGGCATCTATGGATAGGTCTTCAAAAATGATATTGAGGTTTCTAATATCATTTTATTCTATTATAGTTTTCGCGAGAGATACTTCCGACTCGCACTTGGCCGGTTTTTGTAGTAGTCCCCTATGACAAAGTGATGTCAGAGGGAACTGCCAAAATAATGCCAAAGCTCTTTTATTCTAATACCGCCCGTTAATGCATTGCGCGGAAGTTGCAGTGTAGATGTAGAAGACATTGATAAGTAAATATTACAACTGGAGGTCTAATCTTAGTTAGTGATTATAATCGCGATTATTACCATGCTTATCATTTATTTTAAGAATTAATCATTTCAGCACGGTTCCAAGTGCTATTCGCGTAATACGATAACAGTAGTTTAAAATAGTAATAACTAATCATTATCAGTTTATCCTAAGTATCCAGTGTTAATCATTTATAAAAATCAATAATATATACAATACTACTAAATTTACGCCATAATTATTTTTTAAAAACCTTACATTAGGTGACCTTCTAATAGAGCGTTGCATAAGAATTTTGAAACGATACATTGAAAACAATAACATATAAAAATGTCTGATTTTAAAATCAATTTTCCGAAGGTCGCCTTACGCCTGCGTGGAAAAGAAGTGGTTAGGTACGACTTGAGATAGATATGTTTAGAGAACTACAGGTGACGTTATTGCACAGAGGAGTGACAGGAAACAGGTCAAATAAAAAAGAGGTGTGAGGTCTAGGGACCCAGTCAGGAACATACCGTGTTCAGGTCAGTTAGCTGTACCATCAGATTATGTAGCGAATAGAAAGTGCACATGCGTTTGCGCCACAATCTCCTTAGAAACTGGCAACCGTGGACAAAATTCAACCGAGAGAACACTAACATAACTTTTATTATATTATATTATATATATTAGGCTGGATGTAGGTCTGATTCAAAACATTTTAGCAAACCCTAAATCGCAGGCAGCAAAAAAGTTATATAGCTTAGTATTAGTCGTTCAGCAGTGAGCAGCAGCGTTTGTTTTTTTAGTACCTCTAATTTAAGCTTTTTTGTGTGTTAGTTATATTATTATATATTTACTATGTTATAAGGTATGATGGGGTTGCCATATCCTTATTGGACAAAAACCCCTAAAACAATAAAGATAAAAAAAAATTACGCACTCGTAGGTATTGCACAATAAAACTCCGATATATTTTCAACACACAATATTTAATCGAACAGAGTTACGTACTAATTGCGGGTCGTAACAAGGAATGAATATATTTTAATAATCTCCTACCCTATATTATTATCAGTGATAAGCAATTGAGAATCTTATATCGATTAATAAAAGCTTTGAAAGTTATAATTGAATTACTATAGTAATTGATACAATGATAATCACTAATTAAATAAATAATCACAATGTAAATATATAATTATATAATAGCAGCTAAGTAATAACCGTTGCGCGGCTATTGAGTAATTGATAACACTTTATAATATTTGACGCTAGAATTTTTACACGTTTTACGAGTTCTTAACTCTGGAAGTTGGCGGTATTACACCCCCATGTCTCGAAGAGCACGTAAAGCCGTCGGTCCTATACCTGGCCTCTTTCCGGTCGTGTTGCTAGTCGTCCCATCGGATCATGAGAGTAATGGAATAGAAAGTGCCCCTGTGTTTGCGCACACACTTGTGCACTATAATATGTCCTGCGCAATTGGCTAATCTCCATTCATAATGGCCGCCGTGGCCGAAATTTGGCCGGGAAGACATCATAATCATAAGAACTAGCAAAATATTTTAATCTTAAAATACAGTTGAAACAGTACGTCTTATAACTTCTACATAATGCGCCAAACCAATGGCGTCACACTGCCGTTCTTGTTTTAAACTTAAAACTATTCAGTTGTAGTCCGGTAGTTTAAACTTACGTGGGTTCTAAAAACTTGTCACCGCGAACTGTAACTTGGACGGTGAATATATGCGGTAACAAATTAGTAGTCAAACTGCACGCCGTATGGTTCTAAAATATGAAACCAGGCGTATAACCTGGGACATTATTCACAAACGTCCATCTTATTCCAAACGAAGCAGCGTTTTTTTTACAGAAACCAAATAACTGATATAGTACATAGTATAATACTTTTCTTTAGTTATTAAATACTTATATAATAAAAAAATAATGATAAAAAAAAGCCGCGTTAAAGTAGTTTTGGGGTAAAAGATTAACAAACATACATCCATTATACTCACAAACTTTCGCTCTTATAATATTAGTAGGATATGTACCTCCGGTTGCCTACCGGTTTTGGCAGTGCACGCCGCAACAGCTCGCAGATGGCAGATTTTTTTCTATTTTACAACAAAACAACATTTTATAAATTGTAAATGTACAGGCTATAATTGTTGTAAATTTTCATTTAAATCCATTCAGTAGTTTTTACGTGAAAGAGTGACAAACATCCATCCATCCATACTTACAAACTTTCGCGTTTATAATATTAGTAGGATATATATAGATAAGAGGCTTATGTAAAATAAAAATACAGTAACTTTATATTACATCTATAGTTTAGACTGCACGTGTGGCGCAGCGGCTAAGACAGTCGCCTCGCCTCTTCGTGTCGCGGGTTCGAGTCCTGCGCCGGACAACTATTTGTGTGGCATAAATAGTTATTCTGAGTCTGGATGTAATTTTTGTCCGTCAATTATGTGTTTATAAAGTACCCTACCACACAGGGATTAGATTAACTAGTATGGTCCTTGACCTTTAAAAAAATTATAACCTATTTGATTTTCATTGTAATTAAATATATAGATAAATTTATGTCTGTATCGCGGGTAATTAACAGAAATATGAATCATGGAGCCATAGCACATCCACACTCAGAACAGCTATGCTTGGGTCACGCAAATAGTTGTCTTGTACAGCGCGGCGTGAATTGCAAGACGACAACCGTACCTACAACACTGTAGTCAAATAAATGAGTTAGAGGGTGTAAATTTTAATACATTTGTTACTTCTTGGCATTGAAACGACAAAACGAACTTTGGATGAAACTTTAAATGGTGATAGATTATACTCTGCACTAACACAACCTACAATGATTGATTAACGGCGGGTCACATGCAGGAATAACGTGCACATATAATGTACTAGCTGTGTCCCGCGGTTTTACCCGCGTTAATTTCGATAAATTATCATAGCTCCTCCCCCGTAGGTGATAGCGTGATAATATGTAGCCTATATGTTGACTCGATCTCTTAGTAATATTCATCCAAAAATTTAAGTAAATCCATGCAGTACTTTTTGAGTTTAGCCCGGACATACATACAGACAAACAGACACACAGACAAAAAATTAAAAACTATATTTTTGGCTTCGATATCGATTTTAGATCACGCCCCAATTATCCTTTTTTAAAAATATTAAATTTACAGTTTTGACTTTCCTACGATTTTATTATATGTTGGTTCCCTGTTGTGTTTTATATATATCGTGTTATAGTAACAGATAAACATTGCCAATTTTGTTTATAAATAAATATTAATTTAGTTAAGTTTTACACCAAAACATTATTATATAGACGGCAGAACGATGAACATGCTTTGACGACAATTATTTTCAATAGAAGAGATTTTTCGTAGATTGTCCATAGTCTTTAATATATATTATATTCTATTGGAATTAAGACATTATCCTATTTTAGAGTAAGTTTGATTTTAAAAGAAATAATTTGAACATATTTCCGCTTTCAATTATGTATATCCGGATTTATCTATTTTAAATGGTTTTTCATTTCATTCTCAAGCCCCAAGAATCGTAACAAGTGATGAATCTCACTACTTTAAACTGTCATCACTATATTACGAGTTTAACTCAGTGGCTACGACGTAGCAACGATGCTACGTGTGCTACGCACATTACGACAATACTATGTCGATTGAAGTCACGCACGACTTGTTTGTGATTATGTAATTGGATTTATGTTCAATACATTTCTTTATGCAATGATACTAAAATTAAAATGAAGTAATATGGCTTAAGTGACAAATTAATTTGCTTCTTTCTTATATACATATATTTTGTTTCTTTGCTTTCATACAGAAAAAAAATTATGTGTTAAAATAAAGCAAGCCGTTGAGTTTGCTCGACAGACGTTTTGCTATCGCAATTCTAATCAATTTGCGTCTTGGACCATAAAACGGCAAAATATGAAACGATATTGTATAGCGTAAATTATTACAATATTGTTTAATTTTGAAATAGAAGTTAATCATAAGGTTAATTTCTATTTCAATACTAGTCAACCAGAATTAGTTGTGCCAGTTTATTAAAGAACGTTAGTCCTAACTAGAATTATAAACTAAAAAGCTTACTGTTAACGTTGTAACGTTGCATATATATTCAACGCTCCTTAGTTTTCATTTCCTTATTAATTAACACGTCCTGACATTGTAATATCGTTGCAACTCGTTATCTGTTCCGGTGGCGGTGAACAAGGATATTTTATTTACTGGACGTAAATTCCAGGGTCCAAAGTACGGTCGTTAACCGTACCGCAACATTGGACCTACCTGTACCTGGTTGGTGGTCACCGACACCGCCACACTACAGACCAGCCTTATCCCAGTGGGTCATCCTCCGGTCTGACAACCTCCTGGATCTACGCGTCATCTCCTTCACGAAGCCAGGAGAGTACTAATAACATGTGTGGGCATCACTAATTGACGGGCTTAGAACCCATGACCAATTCTTTGTATCTTATTAAAATAAATGAAATTGTAATTTATTGAGTGTAGTGACTTTCCAAACCACACCTCATACGCTTCAACGTTATGTTGAAATTTAATATTTAGTTAATAATGTGTATATGTACCTTTATCTTTAGAAACCGTTTAATGCAACAGAACTATTGTATTTTACTGTAGTACCAAAAATCTTACCTAATTAAATGTTCTACTCGGCCAGCAATAATTTATTTACAAATTAATTACGCGTAAGGTCTTCTTCAAAAGCTTTGTTTGTGATCTTAATTAAAATTTGAGGATACAAGGGACTTTGTTGATAATATTTTACAGTGAGAATGGAACTCGTTTCAACATATTTAGAAAGTTCTGTATTATGTCTGTGAATAAATAATTACTGTTTGCTTTACATTCACATGTATGATAGACTATTTATATAAACACATTTCTGCTTCATTTCGAATTCATATATTTTATTAATAATTTTTATTTGTATGAAATTCTATTTATATATTTGATAATAAGGCCTCGGTCTCGGTAAAAAAAATGGACGTATAAAATAAGTGAAATTGGAATTCACAAACACAGATCAAGATAAACCGAATCAAAACGTGTAAGAAAAACTAGGCTAGTATAAATCGTACTCACACACGCAGGATTCTATAACATATTATAGACGCAGCTACCCCAATCTGTCAAATTCTTTTATAGATTTTCAACTTTATCACAAAAGCTTAAGGTTCACTTTCAATTGGGAAAATTTGACAGATTGGGGTAGCTTGATGTGCCAGCGTCTGTATAATACTGTCATTTACAAAAAAACATCGCAGATATCAACTTACTTCTATTGTCAAAACTTATATTTTGATTAGTTTGATTTTTATTATTTATTGTTTTAGCGACAATAGAACATCATGCCTGGTTACCTATTACATGAGATACACCTCTCTGTCAGCTAAGTAAACGAACGAGTGGACAGTGGAAGCTTAGGGATGAGGTTCCATTGGCACCATATGGGCCATCATAACAGCTGTAAAAAGTCCACTGCTGGATAATCCTCCCCCAAGAACCATCTTGGGGGATATGCCATAATCGTCACGCTTGGCAGGCGTGTTGGCGATCGCAATATGATGGTAATAGTACTCAGGGAGACGCTGCTGCCCGTCCTCTGGCAGAAACTCCCTCGGGTCAACATCTACGCCCCCCACGGGATGAGATGGGGTGATGATATTCGCGCGTCACCACACAGCAGACCATGGGTACGGAAACTTAAAAAAAGACTCCAGTCTCTTTAAAGAAAGCATTACCGCTTAATTCAAAGGTTCTTAAATCAAAGATTATTATTAATGAGAAGTTCAAAATTTCAAAGCCTCTAGGCTACTATTCTCTCGACACAATAAACAACAAGAAATATATAATCGCCGAATATAATTACAATAAGACTGCAATGTGGCAAATAAAATAGTCGTATTTGAATTGGCAAGTCTGTCCCATACATATTCAGCTGAGAAGGGAGTCGCAGTGCGGAAAACTTTTGGCACTCTCGCTTGCATACAAAAAATGAAAGTGGTGGTCTGTGTATAAGGGATTGGTGCATTACGACCCTTGTTTTGTATCGTCTGACCTATTTAGCAACCTCATGTTGTACCGACTTCCACATCATATTACATTCCCAATTTAATTCGCCTGATGTAACTTAATAATGCATCTTTATAAGGTATGGCTTTATAGCTTATTGGGTCAGCGCTTGGAGCATGACGGCTATAGTAGCGTTTTAATAATAAATATAGTTGGATTGCGTATACACTTCGCCTTTGAAATCAATAAGGCAACTAGAATGTGAGTGTATATAGTAAAACATTGCTACATTTAGCTTTAGTTATAGTCGGACACAATTTGTAGTATTCTGAGTGTAAGCAATTGTTGGTGAGCCTAAATAAATAAATAAAATAAAACGTCACTCCGATAGTACAGACGCCAGCACATCCAGCTACCCCAATCTGCCAAATTTCTTTTATAGATTTTCAACTTTATCACAAAAAACATAAGGCTCACTTTCAATGAGGGAAATTTGACAGATGGGGATATCATGATGAGCTGGCGTCTGTACATTACTGATTGCGTAATAAAGTTAAACATTGCTTTTATGCTACATATCATATGTCATGATCATAATACCAGCCGCCCAATGACTTCCTTGGCTGGATAAAAACCACCACAAAAATAAAGAATGGGTGGATATGCCATAATTTCCACGATTTAAGTGTGGTAATAGTTCATAGAGCGACGCTGTTGTTCCGTTCTCTGGTAGGTATGTATTCCCTGGAGACGACTTCTAATCCCATTAAGGGATCGGATGGGGTAGTGACGACTTTCCGCCATTGCCACAGCATGATATACATAATGTCGTGCTGTGGTGGCGTCGACTTTGTAAGTTTTTTTTAATTCGTACACTTTTCCCTTTAAGTTTGAATTACAATCTATAAAATGTTACCGAGATACTACAATTACAAGGATGTAACCTCTCACTGGTCTGCTATCCGTTATAACGTGCAGAAGTAATATTAAAATAAAAGATATTTCTGATCAATTAGTATATGGCAGCTGAAAACGTGTCTTCTTTTTAAACCTAATCTAGGATTATACAAGCAATCATCATATATGAAAGACATCGCTGTACGAGATGTTGCAAAATCAAGCGATGTGTTGCAATTATTACTGTAACTTTTATTAAGAAAAAAAATGCTGACCGAGTGAGGTAAGGTTACATAGTTGATTATTTTTCGATCGAATCTTTTGATACTTTATTTCATCCGTCATGAAGGTAATAAAATGGCAGTTGTGGAGTGTTGGTGCGTAATTTATATCAAGCCACTAATGTCCTTAATACAGATATTCGTTCGGTTTCGAAATTCAAAGCAGGGTTAAAACAGTGATGCTGAAACCATTGAGAGTAAGCCCCTTGATATCAAATATAATCTTGTTATTCGGATATTGTCAGCTCTAAATTTACAAAGACTCTTTATTGCTCTGGCTCACCGTTATCGAGATAAGTTTCAACTTTATGAGGATATCTATTGGGAGATTTTCTCTACACCGTAAGAACTTTTTCACCCCATTACACCCATAAAAGCAGAAATCTGTAAAGCCGTGAAACTTATATTTTATTACTCAAGAGTTTTCTCGTACCACTTTGTCTGCGTGATGCCAATTTATGGATTACAGTGTGCCCAAGTTAAATAAATTAGCGAAACTAAACATTCAAAAGTTAATTTACAAGTGGAGGATTGACTGTGGCTGTATTGGTTAAAAATGCTAGCTTAAGGTCTACCAGTGTATAGGTATATGTGTTTATGAGAATCGCGTGTGACAGATGACACTCAGGTTTAATGATTATCAAAATGATGGCATAATTTTAAAACGTTATTTGAAGTACTTGTTGAGTCAAAACCCAATAACACTTATACAAATGTCCCATATTCCATGACAAGTCATAACAAGATCAAAAAGTACCTACAAATTAATAGTACTGTCAAGAAACTAAAAAAATCATACAGCCACTGTAAAAGGTATAATTATAACTATATTAGTAATTTAATTAGGGAACGTAGGGAATTACAGACTGATTTAGACATATCTAGTTATCAACTGTCTCAGTTTAATTTAAAATATGATATAACCACAAGGAAATTACAGGAAAAAATTAAAGAACTGGAGAATAATGTAGCCTTACTGTCTAGCAAATACAATTGCTCCCAAGACCAAATTAAGGCACATATACTCGCTGCAAATGAAATTTTAAGCTTAGTGAGTAAAGACAGTTTTCAATGGTCTGAAAATAAACATTTACTTAGTTCAAACCTCAATGATTCAATGTCTGGTTCTCGGCTTTCTTTAACCCATAGCAAGCAGGGTCACCCCCAATTTGTTCTCTATGATCATGCTATGGAACATACCCTACCGCAGGAGACAGAACTTCCAAATAAATCTGTAGCAACTAGTTTGTTGGATGAATCAATAATTATTCCCAGTACACATGTTTATGACTCACCCTCTGTACCTAGCAGTAATAAGTGTAAAAAAGTTTGCATCATTTCAGACAAATTAGGTCAAAATATTAGTGCAATAATGAACAAACAATCTAATGTACCAACTTTAAATGTATGTTTACCTGGTGCTAGTTATTACCAATTAAGTAAAAAAATGTACTCAGTATGTCAAGAGAATGAGTACAAGACAGTTATTATGCTTTATGGAGATAGCTTGTCTGTGAGTAGGAAACATATTTTAGATACAATTGATAAGATGAGAGACTTAAATTGCAAACTAAATATAAAATTTGTATTATGTGCTCTGCCTTATTGCTCAAGCCTGACTGAGATGCAAAATAGGTATATTTTTGATCTTAACATGATAATGTATAACATTTGCCATAATAACCGGTTTGTGTCCTATTTTGACACTAACACATTTATTAATACAAGTAATTTTAAGTTTACAGATGGTACTATGTACCTACCATATTTCTACAAACGACAACTTGCTAAATTATTAGCATTTAACTTTTTAATTGACACCGATAATCATAGATTATCACAGAGTAGCACTATAACTACTCTAACTTCGGACAATTTTAATTTATTTGGTACTTGCAACTTACATGTGAGGAACAACTTGGATGTTAGTAGTAATACTAAAACAATTAGTTTAAACTAGGTGTAAGGACAACGGATGGCCTAAACGGTTTGAATGTTGTACATCAGAACATTCAGGGCCTGCCCGGCAAGGAGTTAGAATTAAGTTTATTTATTGAAAACTGTGATGTCCATGTTTTATGTTTAACAGAACACTGGCTTAAAGAGTCACAATTATTATATTTTAGTACTGATAAATTCATTATTCAAAGTGCATTTGTGAGAAAGAAAGCTATCCATGGGGGCTCATTAATTATTGTATCATCTGACTTAAAATCTAAGCCTCGACAAGATATTGTGAATCTTTCGGTCGAACGCACTATTGAGTTGTCCTGTGTTGAGCTAGAGCACCAAGTAGTATTGTGTGTTTACCGTCCTCCACTTAGCAACTTCTCCATATTTGAATCTGTTATGGAAGATGCCCTCTCAAAAATATGTTGTACCGGGAAGGGGCTGATTGTGTGTGGGGATTTCAATATAAATATTCTGGAGGCCACCCCTACAACTGACAGTCTTTTAAACCTTTTTAAATCATTTAATTTAAAACATATCTTTCATGAACCTACTAGGATCACGTCACACTCAGCCACTTGTCTTGACAACATATTTTCTAACTGCGAAGTGATGAATCCTAAAATAATAAGTCATCTGACATCAGATCACTGTGGCCAGTTAGCAGTATTTGAAAATTATAAAAAGAAAATAGCATCTCATGTAACCTGCCAACCAATTACTAGTTCACGGTTACATCGTTTCAAAGATGGTATTCTATCTAAGATGAATCCCACTTTGCTGGAAAATAACAATCCAGATAGTAATTATACATCCGTTTTTGGTGTCATTAAAACTGAGTTTCAGAGTACATTTAAAACTAAAAAACTAAGGATTTCCAATAGTAAATTTAATGAATGGGCAACTCCTGGTATATATAAAAGTCGAGCAAGATTGTACGAGTTATACGGTATGAAAAAATACAGATTTGACTCAAATTTTTTACAATATGTCAAAAATTACTCAAAAACATTCAAAAAAATTTGCAATATAGCTAAATCTAATTATATTAGTCGAAAAATACAAAAAGCTGATAATAAAATAAAGACCACTTGGAATATAATTAATAAAGAAAGTGGCAAGGATAAAAGACGTGATAATTTTTTGGAATTAAAACTAGATAATAGAATTGTTAGTGAAAAAGCTGATGTAGCTCATGAGTTAAATAACTTTTTTGCCGCCATACCTGTAACCACCAAAACTCCTCCGAAATTGGCGCCGAACTGCTGCTACGTAATAGCGTTCAGAATGCAAACAAATATTTAACTTTGAATATGTAACAGTATCTGATATAAACGATATTGTTAGGACGCTTGAGCCAAAAAATACAGGTGACTTATGGGGTATTTCCGTAAGGATTTTAAAAACCATAATCGACGTAATAGCGCCTTATTTAATGATTATTTATAATCAATGTATAGATACAGGTACTTTTCCCGACCTAATGAAATGTAGTAAAATCATACCATTGTTTAAATCAGGTTCTAAAGACGATCCCTCTAATTATCGCCCCATCTCTATTTTACCAGCATTAAGTAAAATATTTGAAAAACTTATACTCAAGCAGTTACTGAAACATTTTAATTTACACAACCTCTTGCATCAGAACCAGTTTGGTTTTACTAAAGGGCGATCCACTACAGATGCAGGGATTGCGCTGATAAAAAATATATTTGATGCATGGGAGAAGTCACAGAATGCTATTGGGGTGTTTTGTGACCTTTCTAAGGCATTTGATTGCGTTCACCACGACACGCTATTATTGAAATTACGACATTATGGCGTAGGGGAGGTTGCGCTGAACGTGTTGTCCTCTTACCTTAATCAGAGAGTTCAGTGTGTCGACGTAGGTGGAGTTAAGTCAAATAATTTGCCCGTCACTTTAGGCGTGCCACAAGGCTCCATTCTTGGTCCCTTTTTGTTCTTAGTATACATTAATGATTTACCATATTATTTAAAGAACTTCTGTGATGTTGTCCTTTTCGCAGATGACACTTCTCTTATCTTTAAAGTAGACCGAAACAGAGATAACCTTGTTGAAATAAATAGTGCTCTCACACTGATTACCGAATGGTTCACGGTTAATAACTTAGTTCTCAATGCTAAAAAAACAAAGTGCATTATATTCACCACACCTAATGTGAGAAATTTTGGTCCAGATCTGGTATTGAACAATGAAGTGTTGGAATCTGTTCAATATACTACATTTCTGGGCATAACTTTAGACGGTAAACTTCAATGGGGTACTCACATATCCAGCTTGGCTGGAAAATTAAGCTCTGCTGCTTATGCTGTTAGAAAAGTTAGACAACTTACTAACATAGATACTGCGCGCCTGGTTTATTTTAGCTACTTCCACAGTATTATGTCTTACGGTATACTACTGTGGGGTAGGGCGGCTGACATCCACAGTATCTTTGTTCTACAAAAACGTGCAGTACGAGCTATTTATCAGCTAGGCGCGAGATTCTCCTTAAAAGAGTTTTTTAAAGAGATAAATATATTAACGGTATCTTCGCAATATATTTATGCTAATATAATTTATGTGCGGCAAAATCTGAATCTGTTTCAAAAGAGAAGTGACACGCACACAATAAACACTAGAAATAAACACAAATTGTGTGCCGAATCTCATCGTTTACAAAAGGTTCATTCTTCTTTTGTCGGACTGAGTATCCGAATATATAACAGAATACCGACAAATCTTCAGGAACTGTCCTATGCTAAGTTTAAGTCAGAGGTCAGGAATATTTTAATGAAAAAGGCCTATTACACTCTCAATGATTATTTAAACGACAAAAACGCTTGGTCGCTTGGTTGAACACGAGCAACATCTTAATGTTACATCAAGGACATACATTTATATTTTACTCAACTGACTATAGAAATAATTCTGTAATATCATAGATTTTTAGATGCATATTGTTATTATTAAACAAATGTATATTATCTCGAACATGTCAAACGCTGTTCGGCCGAAGGCTGTTAACGACTTCAATATGAACTACCCGTTGTAAGTTCGTCATGCTCCCATTGTGTGTTAATGCTTGCGGTGGCGTTGTGGGTCGGGTCGTTTCCTTCCCTCTAATATGGCGAGGGAGACGATGGCTGGCCCTCACGTCATACTCGTGAACGGGTGCTGCTTGCGGTAACTGGTCGAACTGCTGTTGGGGTACTCATAATATTTTATTTTTTCATACAGTCCTTGCCTCTGGTTGACTTCGTGTGACTTGTTAATTTTGTAAATGTACGCGGATGTACCCACCGTTTTCTCATCTAGCAAGAGGTTATTCTAATTGCTTGAGTGAAATTTAATGTTATTGTTTATTATCTCACAATTTTTTTGATTCATTAGATGACAACGGTTCTGTGCGTGCATTAGCCTACATAACGCCCATCACAATGTAAGAAAATACATGATTTAAAAAAAAAAAGAACGAAAACAAAAAGCAAAAGGAGACGAAAAAAGCAAGCCTGGAGTTTCTTTGTGGCTTTCTTCTCCGGGTCGTCCACCTAGGTAGCTAGAGAAAGCCGCAGGTTAGCTAGGGTAGGCTCCTCAGCGGCGAGGATCGCTTTGGCCCCTTAACACGTCATTGGTGATCCGTGCAACTGATCACACCCTCTCTTAGAATTCTGTCCTTTTGCTTCAGCGGCCCCCTGAGCTGTGGCCTGAACCCTAAAAGGGTGGCCTCGGGTATTAATCGTTTAATTTAAGGTACTGGTTAAGAGCCTTCTGCGCTAGCCAAATGCTCATTGCCTTCAATTCTTTAATTTTAATATTGTACAACTAAATTTCAAAATAGTAGATAATTTTTTTTTAGACTAATAATTATATTTTTGTAATTTTTATACTATATTCGACTATGTTTATGTACTCCATTGTGAACTTGACAAGTACAAGTGTATGTTAATACCCAAGTGCTGAATAAATTTCATTATTTCATTATTTCATTTCATTTCAGTCACGCACGACTTGTTTGTGATTATGTAATTGGATTTATGTTCAATACATTTCTTTATGCAATGATACTAAAATTAAAATGAAGTAATATGGCTTAAGTGACAAATTAATTTGCTTCTTTCTTATATACATATATTTTGTTTCTTTGCTTTCATACAGAAAAAAAATTATGTGTTAAAATAAAGCAAGCCGTTGAGTTTGCTCGACAGACGTTTTGCTATCGCAATTCTAATCAATTTGCGTCTTGGACCATAAAACGGCAAAATATGAAACGATATTGTATAGCGTAAATTATTACAATATTGTTTAATTTTGAAATAGAAGTTAATCATAAGGTTAATTTCTATTTCAATACTAGTCAACCAGAATTAGTTGTGCCAGTTTATTAAAGAACGTTAGTCCTAACTAGAATTATAAACTAAAAAGCTTACTGTTAACGTTGTAACGTTGCATATATATTCAACGCTCCTTAGTTTTCATTTCCTTATTAATTAACACGTCCTGACATTGTAATATCGTTGCAACTCGTTATCTGTTCCGGTGGCGGTGAACAAGGATATTTTATTTACTGGACGTAAATTCCAGGGTCCAAAGTACGGTCGTTAACCGTACCGCAACATTGGACCTACCTGTACCTGGTTGGTGGTCACCGACACCGCCACACTACAGACCAGCCTTATCCCAGTGGGTCATCCTCCGGTCTGACAACCTCCTGGATCTACGCGTCATCTCCTTCACGAAGCCAGGAGAGTACTAATAACATGTGTGGGCATCACTAATTGACGGGCTTAGAACCCATGACCAATTCTTTGTATCTTATTAAAATAAATGAAATTGTAATTTATTGAGTGTAGTGACTTTCCAAACCACACCTCATACGCTTCAACGTTATGTTGAAATTTAATATTTAGTTAATAATGTGTATATGTACCTTTATCTTTAGAAACCGTTTAATGCAACAGAACTATTGTATTTTACTGTAGTACCAAAAATCTTTTTTATTACTACTGATTACAATCACATGTATTTTAATGTCTTACATAACAAAAAATGTTCTAAGTGCAAATTTGCTATTCTGATCCCAATTTTTCTGCAAGAGTGGTGCGGTAATTAAGATAGTCACATTGCTACGTACTACACTAAAGCCATTTAACCACAATACGTAATTGAGCACTAAAACTCATCTCGTTTTGTTCAGAACTCAGGAAAAACAGTTTTACTGACATACCTATAGGTCTCATGTTCATATCGGTTCCGAAACCCCATTATAAAGTTTATCTTAATTGATAAGGCCATTCGTGACGAGCTAATTTAAATTGTAGAACTAAAAAGGAGTTTTCCTATACATTTTTGACACATACATGTTTTTCACGATTTTTGCTCTGGCAACGTATTTCATAGAAATCCTTGCAGTGCATTGCCCATTACTTCCATATAACTAAAAAACAAATATATAATATCATTACCGTGTTGAAATATGAATCTCTCGTCTTCATGGGATAAAACAAGATTCGGGGCATTTTCGAGTAAACTTCAGAATTCACATTAATGTTGTGATACATACCTAATTAAATGTTCTACTCGGCCAGCAATAATTTATTTACAAATTAATTACGCGTAAGGTCTTCTTCAAAAGCTTTGTTTGTGATCTTAATTAAAATTTGAGGATACAAGGGACTTTGTTGATAATATTTTACAGTGAGAATGGAACTCGTTTCAACATATTTAGAAAGTTCTGTATTATGTCTGTGAATAAATAATTACTGTTTGCTTTACATTCACATGTATGATAGACTATTTATATAAACACATTTCTGCTTCATTTCGAATTCATATATTTTATTAATAATTTTTATTTGTATGAAATTCTATTTATATATTTGATAATAAGGCCTCGGTCTCGGTAAAAAAAATGGACGTATAAAATAAGTGAAATTGGAATTCACAAACACAGATCAAGATAAACCGAATCAAAACGTGTAAGAAAAACTAGGCTAGTATAAATCGTACTCACACACGCAGGATTCTATAACATATTATAGACGCAGCTACCCCAATCTGTCAAATTCTTTTATAGATTTTCAACTTTATCACAAAAGCTTAAGGTTCACTTTCAATTGGGAAAATTTGACAGATTGGGGTAGCTTGATGTGCCAGCGTCTGTATAATACTGTCATTTACAAAAAAACATCGCAGATATCAACTTACTTCTATTGTCAAAACTTATATTTTGATTAGTTTGATTTTTATTATTTATTGTTTTAGCGACAATAGAACATCATGCCTGGTTACCTATTACATGAGATACACCTCTCTGTCAGCTAAGTAAACGAACGAGTGGACAGTGGAAGCTTAGGGATGAGGTTCCATTGGCACCATATGGGCCATCATAACAGCTGTAAAAAGTCCACTGCTGGATAATCCTCCCCCAAGAACCATCTTGGGGGATATGCCATAATCGTCACGCTTGGCAGGCGTGTTGGCGATCGCAATATGATGGTAATAGTACTCAGGGAGACGCTGCTGCCCGTCCTCTGGCAGAAACTCCCTCGGGTCAACATCTACGCCCCCCACGGGATGAGATGGGGTGATGATATTCGCGCGTCACCACACAGCAGACCATGGGTACGGAAACTTAAAAAAAGACTCCAGTCTCTTTAAAGAAAGCATTACCGCTTAATTCAAAGGTTCTTAAATCAAAGATTATTATTAATGAGAAGTTCAAAATTTCAAAGCCTCTAGGCTACTATTCTCTCGACACAATAAACAACAAGAAATATATAATCGCCGAATATAATTACAATAAGACTGCAATGTGGCAAATAAAATAGTCGTATTTGAATTGGCAAGTCTGTCCCATACATATTCAGCTGAGAAGGGAGTCGCAGTGCGGAAAACTTTTGGCACTCTCGCTTGCATACAAAAAATGAAAGTGGTGGTCTGTGTATAAGGGATTGGTGCATTACGACCCTTGTTTTGTATCGTCTGACCTATTTAGCAACCTCATGTTGTACCGACTTCCACATCATATTACATTCCCAATTTAATTCGCCTGATGTAACTTAATAATGCATCTTTATAAGGTATGGCTTTATAGCTTATTGGGTCAGCGCTTGGAGCATGACGGCTATAGTAGCGTTTTAATAATAAATATAGTTGGATTGCGTATACACTTCGCCTTTGAAATCAATAAGGCAACTAGAATGTGAGTGTATATAGTAAAACATTGCTACATTTAGCTTTAGTTATAGTCGGACACAATTTGTAGTATTCTGAGTGTAAGCAATTGTTGGTGAGCCTAAATAAATAAATAAAATAAAACGTCACTCCGATAGTACAGACGCCAGCACATCCAGCTACCCCAATCTGCCAAATTTCTTTTATAGATTTTCAACTTTATCACAAAAAACATAAGGCTCACTTTCAATGAGGGAAATTTGACAGATGGGGATATCATGATGAGCTGGCGTCTGTACATTACTGATTGCGTAATAAAGTTAAACATTGCTTTTATGCTACATATCATATGTCATGATCATAATACCAGCCGCCCAATGACTTCCTTGGCTGGATAAAAACCACCACAAAAATAAAGAATGGGTGGATATGCCATAATTTCCACGATTTAAGTGTGGTAATAGTTCATAGAGCGACGCTGTTGTTCCGTTCTCTGGTAGGTATGTATTCCCTGGAGACGACTTCTAATCCCATTAAGGGATCGGATGGGGTAGTGACGACTTTCCGCCATTGCCACAGCATGATATACATAATGTCGTGCTGTGGTGGCGTCGACTTTGTAAGTTTTTTTTAATTCGTACACTTTTCCCTTTAAGTTTGAATTACAATCTATAAAATGTTACCGAGATACTACAATTACAAGGATGTAACCTCTCACTGGTCTGCTATCCGTTATAACGTGCAGAAGTAATATTAAAATAAAAGATATTTCTGATCAATTAGTATATAGCAGCTGAAAACGTGTCTTCTTTTTAAACCTAATCTAGGATTATACAAGCAATCATCATATATGAAAGACATCGCTGTACGAGATGTTGCAAAATCAAGCGATGTGTTGCAATTATTACTGTAACTTTTATTAAGAAAAAAAATGCTGACCGAGTGAGGTAAGGTTACATAGTTGATTATTTTTCGATCGAATCTTTTGATACTTTATTTCATCCGTCATGAAGGTAATAAAATGGCAGTTGTGGAGTGTTGGTGCGTAATTTATATCAAGCCACTAATGTCCTTAATACAGATATTCGTTCGGTTTCGAAATTCAAAGCAGGGTTAAAACAGTGATGCTGAAAACATTGAGAGTAAGCCCCTTGATATCAAATATAATCTTGTTATTCGGATATTGTCAGCTCTAAATTTACAAAGACTCTTTATTGCTCTGGCTCACCGTTATCGAGATAAGTTTCAACTTTATGAGGATATCTATTGGGAGATTTTCTCTACACCGTAAGAACTTTTTCACCCCATTACACCCATAAAAGCAGAAATCTGTAAAGCCGTGAAACTTATATTTTATTACTCAAGAGTTTTCTCGTACCACTTTGTCTGCGTGATGCCAATTTATGGATTACAGTGTGCCCAAGTTAAATAAATTAGCGAAACTAAACATTCAAAAGTTAATTTACAAGTGGAGGATTGACTGTGGCTGTATTGGTTAAAAATGCTAGCTTAAGATCTACCAGTGTATAGGTATATGTGTTTATGAGAATCGCGTGTGACAGATGACACTCAGGTTTAATGATTATCAAAATGATGGCATAATTTTAAAACGTTATCTTTATCTATCTATAAAAACATCTCGTGTTATACCATCTACATATATTTAAAAGTAATCTATGCATATAATAAAATCGTAGGAAAGTACATTGAATATTTTTTAAAAGATACTTGGGGCTTGATCTACATACGATATCAAAGGCAAAAATATAGTTTTTAGTATATTTATCTGATTATCTGTATGTATGTCCGGGCTAAACTCAAAAAATACTACATGGATTTACTTGAAATTTTTCATGAATATTACGATGAAATCGGGTCAATATATAGGCTACATATTATAACGCTATCACTTACGGGGGAGGAGCTGTGATAATTTATAATAAATTTGTCTTTGAGAAAAGATAATATATATTTTTTTCATTTTTACGCTGGTTAACAAAATCATATACTTTATAATCAATACCAACAAGTTTTTTATAAGTATATATATAAAAAAACAGGCTAATTGCGAGTCGGACTCGCGCACGAAGGGTTTCGTACCATTATCTATAAAAACGAGCCAAAAAAATGGGAGCCCCCTTGAATGTTTATTTTATTTTGTTTTTTAGTATTTGTTGTTATAGCGGCAACCGAAATACATCATCTGTGAAAATTTCAACTGTCTAACTATCACGGTTTATAAGATACACCCTGGAGACAGACGGACAGACAGACAGAGAGCGAAGTAATAATATGGTCCCCAAATAGACAGTGTTCATTTATTGACTGTCCATAAGTATAAATTGCATTCCATGCCAATATCGACAACGAATCATTAAACGAAAACGTTTGGTGCAAGATGGATGAGTTCTAGGCCGTTTTAATGAAAAAAATGCAAAACACAATCGTATTTTGTTGCACCCTTCACATTCAACCTGATACGCACAAAATTACATTTAACAAAAATCGACAAAACGCGTGTCGGACTATACATCAAAGACTACGAGTACCCAGAGAAAGTAAATATTTTTTTATTATATTTTTATCAGAACTAAAAAATTATGCTCAAAAATTAAGGATGTTTAATTTTTTTCAAATAAAATGTTTACATAAGGGCCAGTATTTATAATACAAAGATATATGTGTACAATCTATGTGTATGTGTATGTGTGTTTGTATGAAAAGGACACTCGAAAAGGATGTATAATATAATGGATGTCTTTAATTTACACCCTTTACAAGTAGTTTTACTACGGTTTGTGTGGTTCTAATTCTAATATTGACCTCGCTGCATGTCTATACATGCAAACATGCGTCTGAAAACTATCATGGTTCATAAGAAACGCATCTAAAAGCTACATGTGGTCAAAAGAAATGGCTTCGGCTTTCAGTATATTATAACGAGTGAAGTTTCAGTATATTAGAACGAAATTATTAGTTCGATAGATAGCCGCTCATATATGCTTATTGTAAATGCTGCACAGTATTTTTCCGGGTTCCGTATCAAAGTGTACAAAGAGACCTTAAAGGTAAGACGGAGTCTGTCGTTTTATCCACTCGTCAGCCCCAACGGTATATTTTAGCTTATCTTATTATAATATTTTAAGGTATTGAATGTGTACTCCACCTCGTATAAAATAGAACTAAAATGATTTTTTCCATCTTTTAAACAGGGGTATGTATGGTGAATAGGCATTGAGTAAAGTAGTTTTTAGGTGTAATGAACTGTACCCATAAATTTACAGATATTTATTTGTTTTATTTTTGTATAGTTGTTGTCGACTTTGCATTAAAAACTTAAAAATATGACTAAAGTATATTAAATGTACGTTTATCCATCTAATATTATAAATGCGAAAGTTTGTAAGTATCATATGGAGGTATAGATGTTTGGATATATGTTACTCTTTTACACAAAAACTACGGATATTGAAACTTTGACACATCCGAATAGCACATATTCTATAATTTATAAAGTTTAACGTGAGTGAAACCGCCAGGCACAGCTATTTCTATCTGAAACTGTTTTTAAAATGCTTTATAAATAAACATGAGGTCCGGGTTATGGGATGTGAATAACTAAAAAAAACGGACTATATTATTTAAGTAGGCACGGAAACTTGCAGGGATCTGACTCAAACTTTATATTTTTGTATTAAAGGTATTGTCTTGAAGCAATGTTAAGGGGAAATCCGTGTATTTCAAATTTGAAAGAATCACTACAATTTTAATGACGTCTTAATCAGGCATATACATTTGCGTAAGTGTATTTAAATGCATACGTTTGATGCGCATAATTTATCATAGGTGTTTTTTTATAATCTCTTGACCATCAAAAACTTTCGCTCATATGTTTTCCAAAGCGAAAGTCAATGCGTTAATGTATTTTTCGAACAAATTTTAAACGGCAAACATTTTGTGTAATTAGTTGAAAAATGACACTTAATTACGTTGTCATTAATTTATATCGATAAATATAATAATGAAAACCTGTTTAAACTATAGATACTAAGACTTACCACGACTCAAATCATATATATGGGTTAAATTCTGTAAAAACTTTTAGTGTTTTGATACTACAATGACAATTTTGTCTGGTGATGTTATGGTTACGGCTTCATATGAGATTTTCATAAACTAAACAACTAAAAAAAGGAATTCAGAGTTTCATTTTAACCTGTTGTTACTTTTAATTTATCGAATGAAAACAAACCTATCTAAGAGTACCCACTGACCCTATCTGCGGTGTTTTGTATAAACTGAGTCTTATTTGACGCAAGCCACACTCATATTTATTATAAAAATATTTAATTAAACAAATGTAAGCCGTACAAATAAATAAATAGGAATAAATTAACTTGGTACAGGAATGAATAAAGCAAATTGTTAAGTGCTTTATTTTTCAAACGCTTCGATTTTCCTTTGTCAATAAAAAAAAATAAAAAGTCTTTGTTGTTCGAGAGCCCGTTTTCAATATTATTTGACGTAATATCTTGAGGAGCAGAAAATATATTACAGAATACTTGACTTTATTCCTTTGTAACTAAAGACGGTTTCCGTATTCTGACTTAATTTATAGTAGGTATAATATGTTTTATGTTATCAAGTTGTGGTAACTACAGCTATTATGAAATAATACCGAGTCGTTTGAGCTCTATTAATTTTCTCTTCGCGGAAATCAATTTACACAATGACACGACCACAAAAACTTTGCTCTAGAAATGAAATCAAAATCATAACAAGGAATTTGAGAACCAATTAATTCAGGGTCGGCTACCCTGTAGAGTTGGCGTTCAAACGCAAAATTTAGATACTTTATGATGAGCGTATCCAAATCACCCCCATATGTTCTACGATTTGTTTTCTATCTGGCCTTGGCCCATTTATAGGGTCTGCTCTCAGTCTTATCTGTAGCTAGCTGCTAGGTCTTTTCAGGCGTCTGCTATCTGAGTGGTAGCTATGCTATAGGCCACCGGATATCAGAATCTATTGGCTGATGATTACAATGGATGATGGCGTGCACTCTAAATTAGGAAGTATTTTCCACCCGAAAAATCGATAAGCCCTAATGACAAATAATTATTATAAATACTTTTTGTATGTTTCTATTCACGTAGACTTAAAAAAAAGCACTTGTAAATAGTCAGAACATGTAAGAAGTTATGTAGACAAATGTACATAATTAGGTGATGATGATGATGTCTTCCCGGCCGAATTCAGCCACGGTGACCATTCTCAATGGAAAATAGCCAATTGCGCAGGACGTATATAAGTGTGTGCGCAAACACAGGAGCACTTTCTATTCCATCACTCTCATGATCCGATGGGACGACTAGCGACACAACCGGAAAGAGGTCAGGTATAGGACCGACAACTTTACGTGCTCTCCGAGGCACGGGGTGTAATACCGCCAACTTCCAGGCTTCGGGCTGATACTGAGAAATTTCTTTTGACGGAAATATCCCAAAATCACTTTTTGGCCCGACCCGGGATTTGAACCAAGGACCTCATTTTCTGCGGTTGAACACGCTACCGCTAGACCAACGAGTCAGTCACATAATCAGGTATGAAAACTTTTAGAAATAACTTATAGTTTGTAATAGTAATGATTTAGTTACTTAGCTAGCTTATATTAAGTTATTGTCAAAGAGATTATTTACAGGTTAAATTATCGAAACTCATAATTATATATATGTATATTATATACTACATCATCGTCGTCTGAATGGTTCTGTGTATATTTTCTAACAGGAAGGAACTTCTTCTCGGGAACTATTAACAGATTTATCACAAAAATCTGTGTATTAGTACTCTGTTTCTGCAAAACTAGTCATTCATAAAATTTCATTACATGTATATTCACGAGTAGTTTATATAACAGCTTATAATTCAAGTACAATTCAATATAATAATATAATAATATCTGGGGACAATGTCACACAGATCATCCTAGCCCCAAACTAAGCAAAGCTTGTACTATGGGTACCAGGCGACGATATACATACTTATATAGATAGATAAATACTTAAATACATAGAAAACATCCATGACTCAGAAACAAATATTCGTGCTCATCACACAAATATTTGCACTTACCGGGATTCGAACCCAGGACCACCAGCTTCGTAGGCAGGAGCACTACCAACTAGGCTACGGTGACCGTCAATATGCTCAATATGCTCAAAAATATGCTCAAATATAATAATAATGCCTGAAAAAAACTACTTACGTCGTTTGGCACGAATACGTAACACAGTAACCAAGCACGTAACATTCCGTATCTTATTTAAGAAATACTTATAAATAGTTAAATACCTATTTATTGCTATATACTATATTTAGTTGTTAAAATGTATAACTAAAGTACTATGTGAAAGATTTGTAGTGATCAAAAATAAGTGCTCTATAGGCAAATAACTATGTTCAATAGTAAACTTCTTTAGACTTTTGAAACAACCTAAATCAATTTATCTGTTTGTATTTGATGATGAATGACGCATAATAACTTGTAATATTTGCTTGTTCAATAGGGTCTGCTCTCAGTCTTATCTATTGAAGCTAGCTGCTAGGTCTTTTCAGGCGTCTGCTATGATTGGTAGCTATGCTATAGGCCACTGGATATCAGAATCTATTGGCTGATGATTATAGAGAATGATGGCGTGCACTCTAAAGTAGGTGCAAATAATAATAATATTTGCACTTACCGAATCCCGGTAAGTGCAAATATTTGTGTGATGAGCACGAATATTTGTTTCTGAGTCATGGATGTTTTCTATGTATAAAAGTATTTATTTATCTATATAAGTATGTAGTATGCTTTGCTTAGTTTGGGGTTAGTATGATCTGTGTGACATTATTATTATTATTAATGTTCAATGTTATGATATTCAATGTCAACAAAACATTTCATTACATGTAATGAATTTATTTCAGATTTATTGTTTTGTATTCAATAAACTTAAGAAATGAAATAAAACTGTTACTGATTACATAAACAAATTATTAACTTGTGTTTTTTTAAATCATATGCCAATGTTTTAATATTAATATGTCGTTTACTTGATCTTACTAGGTTACTAAGTACTAGATAGGGTACATAGGTAGCCTGGGAGACTTTATCTAAGAAACGTTATGTGATACCACTTCAACAATATTTAAAACTATTTTTAATTTCAAATGTAAGTATAATTATATTACGTATGGTTAGATGGCCGGTTTTTATTTTATTTTAGCGGGATTGATGGGTATATTTAGTTTATGGGCATTCCAAATTTGATTATGCTTAAACTATCTTAATTAGCAACAAACTTTGAGATAGAAATCAATAGAAATTTCTATTAATCAACGTAATCAGTTGAACGAAATGAGTTAAACAAGATATAATGACGTTGCAACTAACTCAAGTAATAACAAAACTGGTAAAAGTAAACTACCTTTTTATATGTCTATATTTATACACATTTTGACCGCTTGTATACTTATGTATCTTTGTCGAAAAATATTCAAGATTTTTAGTCCATAAAAATTACATACTATCATATATATCCCATCTATACACAATATAAGCTATATGATATGCCAGTTACCGTATTATTGAAATGAATTAATTCCTGGACTGCAATTGAAACACTTTTATGAAAATTTCATAACCGAAAATAGTAGGTTAATGGTAATAATCCAAAGCAGACCGTTCCAATGATTAGAGTTTTGTAAGTACCGAATTAAAACGTCTTAAACGTGAGTAAATAACATTTACTTACCAAATAACTCGTTCTTATGTATAAACATCGATATCATCTGTAATAGCACAGAAATGTCAAACAAACACTATCATATGTTCACTCACTTTTAATCTCACTTTGACTAGTATTTTTACTAGTAAAATATTCTTTGATACGTAATGTGAGCACAGTTGGAGTCCTTAATATGGTTGTTTTTTTTATGTTTTCACGTGACTTGCGTAAGTAGGGACGCGGTGCCGCGGAGGCACGGGCAGCTCGGGTCGCGAGTGAGCCCCGCGTCGCGCTGAACGCCACTGAGCTTCGCTCCCAGCCAGCTGCGCACCGCGCATGCTTCCATCACAATAAACCCAAGCTCACACAAACACCTAAAGAGCTTGCACATCCCGTGAAACTGATTTTTATTTAAACAACAACTCTATCGGCGACTGAATCCGTAATGTTTTATGTAGCAGTTAGCTTTACTGAATTTGGAATATTGAGATTTCCGCAAGATTCCGTGTTGAGGTTTGCTGTGTATATTTCATGTACATGTGAACATTTCCTTATAGGTTCACATTTTAACTATTCATGAAGGGTTGTTCCTATGTTCACCGCTCCAATGGGTAGGTGATAGTTTCCTTATCGCACTTTTAGAGCGGTCATCGGTCCTTCAGCTTTATTAGGTCACTTCCTGATTACATGAACACTAATCAATGTTCTGCGATAAGGAGTTAACTGTATTTTACAGATTGAGCTTATTTTTACTTACTTTATCGTAAAGGAAGTGGTTACACTAGTTATAGAATTGTTAAATACTCCAAATAGTCCCCTGATTATGATGATGGTTTAAAGATTGTTGTCTAAGGACTACAGTTGTGATTGAGCTCACAGCGTCCCTCTGAAACATGGAGATGCACAGAAATTAAATCACTCTGCAGCCACCCACCTATAGACTACGGGCTGGTAAGCGCGTCTAGATATGATCCTACTTATGTAAACAACTCTATACTTCTACGTAATATCTTTAATGTTACGAACTAACAAACGAAAAAACACAATAATATTATTTGAAAAACACTTGAGACTAATTTCAGTGAACACAAAACTACTCATATTATTTTGCTTTACTGAAATGAGTCTCGTGCAGTGCCTTAAATCATGCAATATGACTAGACTCAAGATTACAATTAAAATGTCATGCGTTATATCCGATTTCCAAACTTGGCCTCTCATCTGCTTATGGTAAGTTGTAAAATCGGTTTTCCAAATCCTTCGTAAAGCAACTGCGCAACAGTAGTAGATACATGAGTATATACAGTGTACGAAGTATATACCCTACTACAAATACCCTAACTCCAAATTTCATTCCACTAAATAAATTCGCGTTTATGATGAAAAAAGTTCCATCTCCGCTTTGTTCTGAATGTGGGATTTTAGAAGATGCGATACATATTATGGTGGAATGTGTTCGGAACGAGGACATAAGAAATGAGGTGTCACAAATTGCTAACACCTTAAAAGAAATTGGAGGTTGTAACAGAATTTTAGCGTATCCTCTCTCTGAATCTGCTAAAGTAGTGTATAAAATTGTAGTGGCGGGCATGCATCGACATTCTTTATGTATTTGAATTTGTTGTTTTGTGTACCTAATGTTTGTGTTGACCTTACGAAGTGACGTAGTCCATATGGACTAAACAACCCCTTAAATAAAGCTAAAAAAAAACTTAGATAGCGGTAGCTAAGCGGAGAGCTACTGAGTGGGTTGAAAAACTCTGACACAAAAGTAAGGTACATACATAATTTTTTTTTTAAATCAATATCTTTAATCACCGGTGAAACTATAACATATTAAATATATATATTATTGAGCGTGGTTCACCGCTCACATACGCAGGCCGTAGCCGGAAGCGTGTGTTTACATGCTCATTGTGTTATGTGTACGCCACACGTGATTAGAATTAAGTGGGTGTCGACATTTCCGTATTGTTCTGAAACATAATACAAACTCATAATTATTATGCTAGTTAACCAAATCTTTTTATTATTTTAGGTATAATACTTATTTCTTGCTTCCACTTTAAGGTTAAAAGGCTTTAAAAAGCGTAATAAACCAAGACCTTGAAGCCCGTGAGGCTATGGGCTCGATTTTTGTACCGAACAATGTTCGTTTAAAAAAAGTATTTGTTTTAGGGTCTGGTTAGTTAAAAAACTACCCTCCGTATCTCCGAGAGAACATTAAGGGCTCGGTCCCGGTTGTATTGAGAATGCTTACACGTTGTCTGAACCAAATCTACTATATAAAAATAGGTTGGGTTTTCCTTCCTGACGCTATAACTCCAGAACGCACGAACCGATTTCCACGGTTTTGCATTCGTCGGAAAGGTCTCGGGCTCCGTGAGGTTTAAAGCAAAGAAAATACAAACATAAAAAGAAGCCATCTGGTGGCGAAACGGAGTTCGCCGAGTTTGCGATAACTAGCAAACTCGGCGAACTCCGTTTCGCCACCAGATGGCTTCTTTTATAACAATATAATAAAATCTGAACCTCGTCTAGGTATCTCGGTTACTAGTTTCCTACGCGTTTTTAAGTCAGGTAGCAGTCATTCGATTAATTCTGGTAGCTAGCCGCAACGAGGTAGTTATGGACGCCCCCATAATTAAGATAATTCAGAGATCCTATGTAATTCAGAAAGTGGAAAGGAATAACTTTGTTTACTTAAATGTATAGACTATGTAACCAAATAGATTCAATAAAAAGGGAAAAATAAAAAGAGTATTAGTACTTGGTACCTCAGTTTTTATTGCAGGTAAGGGCATTTACACGAAGTCACGACAGAACGAGCGACGGACACCAATAAAGTGATTCTAAACCGTGATAGTTCATACCAAGTCAAATTAATAAAAGGAAAATCACTGTAACCTTACAGTTGAATTTAATTAAATTAAAAGTATATGTGTTTGCATTTTGTATCAACAATTCAAAAGTGAGCCGGTTCCTCTCTTCCTTGCGGATCGTCATCATCATCATCATCATATCAGCCGAAAGACAGCTGAACAATGCCCCCCCCAACGATCTCCACAATTGCCGGTCTTGCGCTATTCGCATTCATTGCGGATATCTAATTAAATAATCCTGTATAATAATTATAATATAGTTTTATAGTTTTCCATTACATGCGTAGAAGCTTGTAACAGAATTTCAAATTCCATCAAATTGAGAACCATACTTGGAAGGAGAAAATTAATACAAGTATTTCAACTTGATAAATCTTTTGATTTTTCAGAAAGTTTTTTTGATGTATTATGTATCTTAATAAAGTACTTAAGAGTGCAACAATGACTCCGCTATTAAGAAGTTAATGTACGTGGTGATTTCATGAAAAAACATCTTTCCAAAGGTTCATAAATCAAAGAAATACAGCTATCGGCGTTTTCAAGAATCGAAATTTTGTGTTTACATTCTGCCTACTAACGAGGAATAAATATAAGAAATGGATAAAAGATATCGGTACCTGATTCAGTCTCGCGAGGGAAGTTGATTTAAATCTGTGAAAAACGTGCCGCGAATGCATGTTGAATAGTATGTAAAGAATATTATATATACAGCGGTGTCACATATTATTTTATTTTGGGTGTTATGCATTTTTTGACATTTTTCTACTTATAATATAGAATTGTAAGGATAAAAAAGTTTCTAGTAGATTAAGTTACGGATGGGATGGACTCGCGACACGAATGAAAAGAGGTCAGGTACGTGGTGTACTTATTCTAATGATTTATAAAATCGATGTGACGTTGCTCACTTGGAGTGTCTGTAGTCTAATTATACACTTTATATGGGTATCCAATAATGTTGGTCGTTTGTCTGTGTTCTGAACTCAATAAATGTGATTCAAATATTTAAGTTTTTATATAGTCTGGTCCTGCAATGCTACAAACACAATAAGGTACAGGACCACTTTACAGACTCTCTGAGGCGCGAGGATGTAACAAAAAATAGAAATTTTCGTGAAAGTAAAATCTTAACATAACTTTAAGTCTGGTCCAGGATTCGAACCCGGGACCTCATTATCTGCGATTGAACATGCTACCTTAAGTTAAGCTCAATGTAAGTAATTCTGCTGTGTGGTGACGGCATAGAATACCATCACTGCATCTCACCCCGTGGGGGGCGTAGAAATCGTCCGAGGGAATACCTACCAGAGAACGGGCAGCAGCGCTTTTTTGTGAACTATGACCATCAAACTACGATCGCCTGATCGATTATGGCATATTCCCCCATTCTTTGGGGAGACTTTTGTCCAGCAGTGGACGTACTTGGGCTTACATGATGATGATGATGAATATAAGTAATTTATTAATATCATCTTCACTGCGACACTGACGACAGACCAGGCCTGATCATCAACTAAAGCAATTAACAAAGTGTTACTGGCTATTTAATTAATGCTAGATGTAATTATTTTGAATAGAAGTAGTGCTGAATAAATATTATTTATTTCTCAAGAACTTAAAGGCGTCTGGGAAAAATGCTCTTTAGATTATTATCGTTTTAAGAATTGATAAAACGACAAAACCATCTGCTAGGTTTTTATTTAAATAATTTATACGACTTCAAAGTCAGTTTTGTGTGACCTTGGTGGTATTTGCGTAATATGTAAATAAGTGTAGTAGATCTGTGAGAAGTGAAAAATAACTATTCGTGTTCAGTTAAGTGAGACTGGCAGCGATGACATGTTCATCCTTTTCAATAAGTTGCTGAATTGATAAGATACGACATTTTAATCATGGATCCGATGACCATTGATCGGTAGCTTGCATGTTGGATAGCAATCTGGCCACCGTAATAATCTCCTTCATACCTTATTTGAAAATAGAAGCTACCCTTAATGTTTAACATGTATAGGTGGCGAATATGTCATCTACTTTAAACCATACAGATGCCATATTATCCATCTATGCATGTTATTTTATTTATTTATCTCACTCTTCTTACTATCATTAGTGGATTATACTACTTATTACTATCATCTCCTAATGGGATAGTGCGGTATAATTAAGAACTTTCACTTACCTACATACATATCATAACTATAACTAAATAAACTTTAAACAATAACAGCAACATTTCATTAATTTAACGTTCCTAATTAAACCAACAACAGCCTACAACACAATAATAATGTCCTCCTAGCCGAATTTCTGCCACGGCGGCCAGTCTCAACAGAGATTAGCCATCTGCGCGGGACATATTATAGTGCTCAAGTGTGTGCGCAAACACAGGAGCACTTTCTATTCCATCACTCTCATGGAAAGAGGTCAGGCACAGGATCGACGGCTTTACGTGCTCAACATAATAATATACAGGTGTTAAAATACATCTGTCCCATTATAACATTTTACACTATATTTAATTTCATATTAATGTGTGTATATAAAAATTAAAGCTCACACGTCAATAGCCGGTGGACGCTTCGAGACCAGGTTTAATAAGGATCTATTTCTAGACTTCCGACTACGAAGAGTCATCTTGCTACAAAAATGGCAATACATTTTGGCCCGACCTAGGAATAAAAACCGAGACCTCATAATTGTCGCATGAAGACTTTCATAATGGAAACTACGAGTATGGTGATTATACTGGTTGAGTGCCTTTGAGGAATAAGCATTTTTTGCCAAGCTTTTGCAGGCTTAATCCTCGCAACGACAACTAAACTACTGAAAAAATACTAACTAAATTGATTATAAACGTCCTAGAAACAAGAACATTTTAGTAAAGGATTTGATGACTATAAATAGGTTGTCTCTTCTCTCGCTGAAATAGAACATAACAAATTGGCTGGCGCCATGTTTTGAATACCTAATTTATTTGTGAGACACGGGTAGTTCTGAAATTTGATCTTCTGGGGATCATTATTTGTTCTAGGAATACCTTTGATACAATAAATTTGATACAATAATTTGCGTTGGCATAAAATAATCTGAAACAATTGCAATTTTTTTTTATTTATATGTGATTTATACTTCTTGCACAAAACTGTACAGAGGCGAACTTAATACCAGAGATAATATTACTAAAATACTTGACAAATAATATTAAATACAATCGTATAAATACAATAGTTACATACTATAATATAAATACATAAATATATATATAAATATGTTACATATATAACAATATATACACAAACTGTAATATTAAAATGATTCTGCCTTTATTTTTTTCTGAATATAGTCACGAGTTTTGATTTTAAAAGTAACAGAATAGAATAATCTTAATTTAATACCGAGTACATTGGGCCGTTTTTACGACGGCCCCATGTACTCGGTAACTTTAAGGTATCAGATGCTTTTCACAGAAATATTGTAAATTAAATTGAGTAAAGTGGGTTAGTACGCACACACGCGAAGGGTTAGCAACCTGTTACTGCTTCTGCATACATTTGCAATGTTATTACTGGAGCCACGAACGCTGGTGAATGAGGGTTGACTGACCACATTTGAGGTGGCAACTAACACAGTTTAGTTAAACTTAGCATGTATTGAAGGCGCAATAACAGGCTAAATTCGATGAACACATATTTTGGGCCTCGAGTGTAGCTTAAGGGATATTAACAAATATATTTCATAAAACATTGTGAATACACACCGATAACGAGAACTGTAACGGCGGAATAGAATTTCGAAAATGGTTCGGTAACTGTACTGTATAGGCGCAAAAGAGAATGGCAGAATCCGTATCGCATACTTCCTTTGTTGTTCAGCTATATAATTTGTACAGACCACTTGTTACAACTAAGGTATTGATTTTGATGTAAGTATAATATATTTAGAACTTGGGATTAATTAATAAAATCAAAAAGAATATTTCAATTATTATCTATAAATAAACGTAATAAAATCGTAAACTAAACGCAGTTACGTTTACTGAAATTCCCATGTGTAAAATAATATAAATGTCGAAATTATAATTTATTATTTATAAATGGGAACAACATTACATATAAATCATATAATTATAGACTTATTTATTATACCTAAGAAAGCACAGCAGTTGCATTATATCGTAATAATTTAGAATAGGAACGATTTTCGTCGTCAATATATTTTTTTGTTCATGGTAATTATTTATTGACAGGCAAAGACAATCTGTCAGGTATTTATTGCTGTTATTTTGATACATGTCAACAATTTAGCAAATTATCTTGCAGATATTACGTGAGTTCAGCATCAGTTCCTCCGTGCTATAATATATATCTGTTGACAGTGGATTCACGAAAGGACGCTTTATCATTTAATTAAAATGAAGACTTTGCAATGTGTTAATTGCAAGATTCGCTTGCCCCGACTAAGAAGACAAGCATTATCCGAAGAGAGTGAAGTTCTCAATAAACCCAATGTTGTGCTATGTGATAATTATTGCTTGGTACTTATATGAAGATATCCTTAGATGAAGTAATACTAAGCATAAATTAATAATCATCATCATCATCATATCAGCCAAAAGACGTCCACTGCTGGACAAAGGCCTCCCCCAAAGATCTCCACAATTGCCGGATGCAGGCGAGATGGACCGATGATCTTGTGCGGGTCGCTGGAAACTGCTGGATGCGAATAGCGCAAATTAATAATAATATCAATAAAATTAATGTAGTTACAAAAAACAAAGCATCTATTGTTTTATTTACCTCCACTCAAAACCTCACACAAATGTACACTGGGTTATGAACTATGTAATTAATGGAAATAAAGAACTTTTATTATTTCAACAAATAATAGTTTTTTTGCATCTTCCTAACCTAACTCGCGACCCGTTTAGGGTTTTCGGGGCAGGTTCGGAATAAATCCATGTAAAATACTATAAAAAGAGCTACAACATTTACTTTATCATCATAACAATGTTTATGTAAATATAATATGTAACAATCTTCATTGGTACACTAGTTAACACTAGCATTTCATTGCCACATCAGTAGACACACTTTGATATTTACAGTATCTTCATTACTTAGGCAGTAAGAGTGATTTTCTAACTGCAATGTTTCCACGGTCATGGGGTTGACCCACATATTACCAAACGTAACCTTAAAATAAAACTGGCTATAACTTTTATATCCCAAGTTCTAAAAATCTAAGAAATTAAAGATACCTTTTCTATCACATTAACTACCAATTAAAACAAAAATATCCCGTAATACGAAATATTACTAGCGGTACAAAAGTCCCATACATACCTGCCGTTTACCTTTATGCACTACAACCTGATCCAATTTTCCATTTTTTTTGTGTAATGGGACGATTATTTGTTCTATATCTGGGTGTAATTTATCTATAAGATGTGTGGCTCTAGAAATACTTCTATATCAATATGTTTATCTGATGAAACGTGTTATTCAATATTCGTTTTTGTGATGAATGAAAGTTGTGCCGTGCAATGTAAAATTGACGCTGTTAAGTTAATTTGACTGCACGTGTGGCGCAGCGGCTAATACAGTCGCCTCGCCGCTTCGAGTCGCGGATTGGAGTCCCTCGCAGGACAACTATTTGTGTGACTCATATATAGTTATTCTGAGTCTGGATGTAATTTGTGTCCGTCTATTATATGTTTGTTAAGTACCCCGCGACACAGGGATAAGATTCCCTAGCGCAAGCGTTGTTTAAAAAAAATGTGCGAAATAGTTCGTGAATGAGTTAACTTCGAGTCTTTAGTTTCCAAACTGTGAAAGTATGAACTATTTCGGAGGTGACAAAGATAAAATGTTAGCGCTACGTCGAGCTGGCCTACGTAAAGGATTCATGGGAGGCTTCGAGGGCAGTTTTTGGTTTAACACTGAACAGTGTTGGCTTATCAGTGAAGAACACTTATTCTTTAACAGTGGAGAAAATACGGTCTCTCATAGAGAAGCAGTCTTTCAGATGGTTGAGTTTTTGAGTTTCTTCGAGAAAATACAGTCCTTCATAGTGGTGTTAAATCGTGTTGAAATAATTAGTTCGTTCTTTTCAAGGCGGAGTTCATTGTGCTTTCTCTTTGCAAATAAAAGGACAGTATAGGCAATTGTACATTGAGGTGAATTTACTAGTTTCTAAAGTAATCTTTAACGTAATTCGGAGATCCTGATGCTTTCTGTTGCTGACAAGTGTTTCGCATCGAGTGTGAGTGGTGAATTATATTTAAAAGGAACTTGATAGCCTAATTCTGTTCTGCAGAACTGTTGATATCTATCAAATTCATAATGTGTTGTGTAATAAACTAAACGCTGGGCTTCTTTTCCTCCTAACTTAAGTTTTTTCGTACATAATGTGGATAATTGAGACGACCGTGTCTTTAGGGTTATCGCAGATAATAGAGTTCCAAGTTCAATCCCTGGCAATAACACCGGCCTCATTTTGATAACGGTAATATGCTCAACAGACTAGTGAAAACCGCTATAACATTTTCTATTCACGTTAGAAATGAAAATGTCGATCATTTATACATTTAACCATTATTATGATTTGATTTCTAGTGCAGAGAAAAATTAATAAATTCATAATTTCAAAAATTCATATATTCATAATGTTAGTTTTTAACGTATAAGAGTAAAAAAATAACATGTAGGAATATCTTTTCTTTACTGGAAATCAAATCATAAGTAGGAAAGATTTCTGCTCGCGTTATGATTATTGCCGAAACTTATTTACTACGTACTTTCGATTTAAAGATAGCAGTACATAAGTGCTGTCACTGCGGCTCGATCAGTATTATTTTATCAAGCAAAAGCTAGACGGAGCTATTTGCACTGTTCATAACAACATAAACTCTGATAGTGTATGATCCCGTAGATACATATGAGTGTGGAGAAAGCTATACCGAATCATACCTTATAGCAGCTTATTCATGCATATTAAGAAAATAGAAGCGGTTTCGGGTCCGTGGCAGTTTGACTGTATTTTATTGCGTCACAACGACCATCGCTCTTTGTGTAAGTGCCCTAAAGGAGGGGATCTTCGGTACGCACAAATTGCTATTGCATATAATAATAATGTCCTCCTAGCCGAATTTCGGCCACGGTGGCCAGTCTCAACAGAGATTAGCCATCTGCGCGGGACATATTATAGTGCTCAAGTGTGTCCGCATACACAGGAGCACTTTCTATTCCATCACTCTCATGATCCGACGGGACGCCTAGCGACACGACCGGAAAGTCAGACACAGGACCGGCGGCTTTACGTGCTTTCCGAGGCACGGGGGTATAATACCGCCAACTCCGATTCTTCGGGCTGATGCTGAGAAATTTTTCTTTTTACAGAAAACTCCAAAATCACTTTTAGCCGGACCGGGATTTAAACCCAGGACCTCGTTATCTGCGGGTGAACACGCTACCGCTAGACCAACGAGGCAGTCAATATTCCATATATCCATATATGATATATAAAGATAGTGAATATCTTTACCCGAGGGAATATCTACCAGAGGATGGGCAGCAGCTTCCTTCTGATTACTATGACCATCTTACTGCGATCGCCAACCCGTCTGCCAAGCGTGGCGATTATGGCATATCCCCCCAAGACGATTCTTGAGGGAGGCTTGTCCAGCAGTGGACTTATTTTAGCTGTAATGATGATGATGATGATGAATATCTTTACTCTGTGGCATAGCTATTAGCTATAGTATTATATAGAAAGTCAAAGTTCACGAATGTGATAGCATTGAAACCCTCAAATAGACGAAATCGTATTATTTCTATTTGTTCTTACCTCTTTCGTACGGATCCCACATAGTAAACTTTTTATCAGGTAAGCCCAAATTAAGCACAGCTTGTACTATGGATACCTACTTACAATATACAGAAAACACCCAGACCAAGACGAAAAGACATATTCATGAACACAATTATTTGCCTTGAGGTGCGAACCCGCAAACTTTGGATCAGAGGTTTACTACCAAATGACTCGCGCCAGTCGTCTAAAATGAAAGTATAATAAAATTGAAAACATAAATCAATATTTTCAGTTCCAGGTATGCCCCTAATGTACTCCAAACAATTTGATGTCAACGCTAAACCAATTTATAACAGAAAAGGTTATTTAATTAGTTATAAAGCATAAAGAAAACCAAATTAAATCACAAAGTGAGTGCTCAATATTCCGAGAAAACGTTTTTTCTTCTACGATAATTACCTCCCTATTATATTTATTACCACTTATTCTACTGTGAAGTAGTAGAAGTCCTTTTTTATCGTACAAGATGTTTAATGTTTTTTTAATGTTTGATAGACAACATGCTTTTTAGTTTACTTTTTTTTAAGATCAAGATCAATTTTCTAAACGTACATCATTCTTCTGTCTGTCTATAACAAAGCCATTTCTTTTTAACCTCAGTAAATATCTTGATAAACATTTCACACAATAAATAACGTTTTTATACAATGTGTATTTTAACCGAATTATGTAATTTATTAAACTGTCAATGAATGTTATTAATAATATAAAATTGCATGTCAGTCTTATGGCTACTTAGCCATAAGACTGACATGCAATTTTAATTACTCCGAACATTTGTTCGGAGTCATATACCAACACTTTAAGTAATACATGATTATGATTATTGCGTGATTTATCTATGTGTTTTAAACATAGATAAATCACATTATCAATTTTTTATTATTTCACTATCTTGATATTATTATTTATTATTATTATACATGATATTTTTTTTTTTTTTATATTTGATATTATTATTATTATTTCATAATAAATAGGTAATATATCTATGTGTATAACATAGATTACTGTTACAAAATATCTCCCTGTCACTTACATACGCGATTTAGTATCCACATATAAATACTATATGTACCTGGAAATTATTATAAATTAAATAATGCTCTGACTATTTACAAGCGCTTTTTTAAAGTCCACGTGAATAAAAACCTTTTTTATTTTATTTTATTTACATAATATAACTGTAGTATATATGTATAAAGGATGATTCGTCACCAGTAGGGCTGTTTTTAAATCGAATATATTCTAAGCCCTACTTCTCTTCTATTGAAACCTGCTTGTATTTTATAGTGCAATTTATTACTGTCATTAATTTATTATAATTTTTAAATCCTACTTGAAAATTACTTAAATCGTATGTTTATGTTATATTTACGTTTGCTATATATTGTAATATGTCAATACTGACATATGTACGTTAGTGGTAATGATTGTTAACATGATAATGCAATCGAAATACTAGAAAATTATTTACTACTCAAGATCTTTGGCCGTGGGTCATGGTTTCGATTCCAACACAGGTCAGATATTTGTGTGCATTAACATGTCTCTGTCTCGAGGGGTACGTACCAAAATCCCGAATTTTAATAGACCGAATTTTAAAATACCGATAGACGAAATCCCGATAATTGAAACGCCGAATGGTTGTTTGGTCGAAAGTTTTAAATCCCGAAAGTTTATTTGCCCGAAAGTTTAAAATCCTGAAGTACAATTTTGTGACAGAAACGAATCGCCGCAAAACCGACTTCACGTAGTCTAGTCTGCCCTACCCTAGAGTGTAATTTAAACCCGCGTAGGCGCGGAGGGGTGGGGCGGCCCGCGAGCTGAGGAGCAGGTGGTTTTGAAAGCCCGCCTCCGCGGCTGAGGATGGCCGGCGAAGCCGGCCAGCAAGCCGAAGCTGCGGTGGTGGGCGTTAAAACCATCTGCGACGATAAGCTCGCGTGGGAGCGCCCAAACCCCGCAGTGCCGGAGCCGTGACAGAAACAATGCTTGCTGCATGTTGCATGCCTGCTTGCATGTTGCATGCCTTCTTGCTTGCTGCATTCCTTATTGTATGCTGCATGCCTGCTTGCATGCTGTATGCTTGCTTGCATGCTGCATGCTTGCTTGCATGCTGCATGCTTGCTTGCATACTGTATGCTTGCTTGCATGCTGCATGCCTGCTTACATGCTGCATACCTGGCTGCTTGCATGTTGCATGCAGCCGCCGAGTGCCAGATCCCCTCTATTGTTGGTGAAGCATTTGGGTTAGGTTAGGTTAGAACTGTGACCGGGAAGACGAAAAAAAGCAAGCCGAAGCTGCAGTTGTGAGCGTTTAGAAAAATATTAAAACATGTTAAGCAGAATGCCCACCGTCATAACTGTGTTGCAGTGCCATCTATGAGTAATAATCTCTTGTTAAATGCAGGGAAAACTAAATGCATCAGGTTCTCATTGCCGAATGTGACTCAAATTGTACCAACAGTTGCACTTAATGCGAAAATATTAGATTTAGTCCCATCGACCGTATTTTTAGGATTGACACTTGATTCAAAATTGATTGCAATTTCCTCAGATTGAAAAGTTAGCAGGTAAATTAAGTTCGGCTTCCTATGCTGTCTGGAAAATAAGGCAATTGTCAGATGAACAAACTGCTAGATTAGTGTATTTCGCGTACTTTCATAGCATTATGTCGTATGGCATTCTGCTGTGGGGTTCGGCGGCTGACATAGGTACTATTTTTGTATTGCAGAAAAGAGCAGTCAGAGCCATTTATGGTTTAGGCAGTCGCGATTCTTTGCGAAATTTGTTTAAAGAAATAAATATACTTACTGTGCCATCGGAATATATATATCAGAATATAATGTTTGTTAGAAAAAATATTCATAATTATAAAAAGAAAAGTGAACTGCATAATATAAATACTAGGAATAAAAACAAACTAGCCATGCCAGGCTTTAGAGTAAGCAAAACTAATAAATCATTTTTAGGAAATTGTATTAGGTTTTATAACAGGCTTCCTACTCAAATTACTGATCTGCCTGACACAAGTTTTAAAACACATATTAAACGTGTACTTATGGCTAGGGGTTATTACACCACTAAAGAGTACATCGATGACAAAGACGTCTGGCTCTCACTTCCTACCTGCACATTGCTCGCTGGAGATCTTGTAGCCATATAGACATGACTGATCTGCTGTGTTACGGAACTATCTGTAAATGATTGCTATCATATACTTAATTTAAAATTATTGACTCTGTCTCAAAATGAATAATGTTATTATTTCGAAGTTTTTCTTTTGTATACCTAAATATAATCTAAAATAATAAGCATTCAGACAACCGATCGAGCATATATTGTGTTTGCCTACTAAATAATTACTCTAATTGGACCAAATCCCGTGTTCATGCCCGCTTGAGTATGTTTCGCCGGACCGTCTCAACTGGGTCGTGTTGAAACCGGTAGTAGATGAACCCACTGAGTTTGTTTCGCTGGGTCTTCTCAGTTGGGGCGCATTGGATCCGGTGGTAGCATTAAAGCGCGACCGTCGTTATTAACACAAGGTCCGTCATAATAATAATACCTTTAATATAGACAGAACCATTGACAATATGTAGTAAAAATATTAGACTTAAACTAGATAATTAAACATAATCTCTTGACAATAACTTGATACGAGCTAGCTAAATATCATTTCTGTAATAAAATAAATTTTATAAATGTTTTCATACAAGATGTACCTAAATATCTATGTTACTAGAAATAATATCTAATGTATACAACTATATTACTACAAACATGTTCTGACTATTTACAAGCGCTTTTTTAAAGTCTACGTGAATAAAAACCTTTTTTATTTTTATTTATTTTATTTAATCGCGGGAACTACGTCGCTGCTCTTTGGGATTTCATCCACCGGTATTTCGTCCATTCGGGATTTCGTCCTTTCGGGCATTTGAACATCGGTATTTTGTGTTTCGATATAACGACTATCGGCATTTAAAACTTTCGGTATTTTGAATTTCGGTGTTTTGGACGTCGGTATTTCAATCATAGGTATTATGAACTTTCGGGATTTTGATACGGGTACGTATCAAAGTCTCGAGTTTGGGTGTAATTATCTACATATATAAGTATGTATTTATAAGTGACAAGTAGCCTCATCCACAATCAACTGAGCTCATTCCTGTCTAAGAATGTCCTCTTTAATCCTTTACAATCCGGATTCCGTCCTGGTCATAGTACAGTCACCGCTCTTGTAAATATTACGGATGATATTCGACTAGGTATGGAGTGTGGAAAGTTGACAGTTCTTGCGCTGCTTGATTTTAGCAACGCATTCAACACTGTCGACTTTGACATTCTACTTGGCATACTACGCTCACTTAATATATCTCCAATGGCAATTGATTGGTTTCGTAGTTACCTGTTCGGCCGTCAGCAACGGGTTCGCATCGATGATACCTACTCATCGTGGTGTTACACCAGCGCTGGCGTGCCACAGGGTGGCGTTTTATCTCCACTACTCTTCACTATATTTATAAATTCAATTTCCTCTCAGCTAACTTCTTCCTACCACCTGTACGCTGACGACTTACAAATATATACCCAGATACCAGTTGAACATCTTAACGCTGGTATAGAGACTATCAACAATGATATGGCTAAAATTAACACGTGGAGCATTAATCACGGCCTAACAGTAAACCCCTCCAAAACTCAAGTTATCATAATTGGCAGTTCTCGAATGCTTGGCAAAATTGACTGGACCCATGCCCCTCAAGTAATGTTTAAGAATACAATTATTCCATTTAGTAAAAAGGTTAAAAACTTGGGGGTATACTTTGACGAGACATTATCATGGGCTCCACAAATTGAACAAACCAGTCGCAAACTATACGCCGTAGCTGGGTCGTTGAGGCGCTTACGCAATTTTCTCCCAACTGCCACTAAAATTGCCCTGGCACAGTCCCTTCTTCTTCCAATCCTTGACTATGCTGATGCCAGCTATCTTGACCTTACGGAGGATAAACTAGATAAACTCGAGCAACTTCAAAACTTCTGCTTAAGGTTCATATTTGGCCGCATCTCCGCAAATATGACCATGTCTCCGAATTTCGTAGAAAGCTCGAGTGGTTACCCATTCGCCTTCGCCGAAATACTCACATACTTTCTCTTCTATATAGTATTCTATTTAATCCCACATCTCCCTCTTACCTCAAGACTAGGTTTGAATTCCTATGTGATACACACTCTAGGCCCTTGAGATCGTCAGAGAATCTGAAACTACATTTGCCCACTCATTCCACAAATTTCTACGACAAATCTTTTAGTGTTCAAGCCGCCCGTATGTCGAATTCACTGCCTCTAAACATCAGACGCGCGCAATCTATAACTTCTTTTAAAACACTTTTAAAGAAATATTATTTATCACTCTAATTTTTATCTCCAGCTTGAGATCTTCCACCTTCCTTCAGAACTCCTTGATTCTTCATTATTATTGTTATATATATATATATATATATTTTAAATATATACATATATATTTATATATACACAGTATATACTTAATTAATCGAAATTATATGTGTATATACCAGAATTATTTGTACAGAAGTACGTATATATGTTAATTTACATTAGTTGATGCACTGCCAATTACCACTTGTCTCCCTGCAGTGCTTTGGTTCACCCACGGTTGTCTGGAAGAGATTGCTACATTAGCGATAAGACCGCCGTTTGTACCTTATAGTTTTAAGAACATTCATGTTACGATGTGATATTTTTATTTGGTGCAATAAAGTGTATCTATCTATCTATCTATATCTAGTATATCAGTTCTCTGTTTTCCACAGTACAAGCTCTGCTTAGTTTGGGATCAGAAAGACATGTGAAAATAATGTCCCATGATATTATTGTTATTTATATGTGGCTGAAGTATAAAGAAGGAGGTTTCTTCGAAGATGTACGGGCCATTGAATCGTTCCAAAAAGTGTTATGATTTTTATTGAGTTTACAACCCGTGTTTGTTATATTATATACCTTATTCACGGTGGGAAATACGGCCTATTACGCAAGTGCATGCCCTTTTAAAGTAAGTGATTCCACGCCCTAATATTAGGCAGTAAACTTCCGTCTGCGTGCCACGGTAATCACACTTTAACATCTAACACGCCCTCAATGACTTCATTTCATTACTCAGGACACTCTAGGATTTTTTATTACTTACTCCGGATGTGGGTAACATTTCTGTTATTTGTTTTTTTGACCTACAAATAAGCCATGCCGTGTTATTCTATCGTAAAGCATGGGTTTGCTTGTATGCAATCTGTGCAGATACATGAATAATCTAAGCCACATCATTCATTGATTGACTTGGCTTAGATTATTCAGAACGGTAAATAGTAAATGGAGCAATACACATTTAGTTATTACATACACAGCTTGGCGGTTGTCTCAATTTGGACTCTCTACTAGAAATGCAATTAGGAAGATATTATTATAAATTTGTTTAACCAGCCTTATACGCAAAAAGTGTCCTTGGTATGACGTCAAAAATTTTCAATAAAATACCGCCACCCATCCGAAATCAGGAATGCATTGACTCATTTAAAAAATGTTTGTTTGAGTTGTTAGTGCAGAGATGTTACTACTCAATCACAGACTTCATAGATGATAAGCAAAGTTATAAAGGTTCCACTTATTAGTTTCCTTGACATGTGTAATGTGTAATAAAATGTAATGTGTAATTAAAATTAATATAAAGATTTTATGTCGACCACTTCAGTTTTGTACGCCGATTATATTCGGCAAAACATAGCGGAATTATATTTTATATTAACACCAATGTATTGTATACCTATGTTTATCAAAACTAATAAATGATTACTGATTACAGTGCGAAGTCGGAGCACGGCGGGACGCTAGTCCTTTTTAAAGGCAACAGTCATTTTGTTCGCCAAAACTAGGGAATAAAATAAACATTAAATATGGATTTTTTTCAGATTTCATGCTTATACAAGAATCATTATGAGGAATAAGATTGCTTATCAAATCTATCAAAGAGACATGTCAATATACCAATATACTAAAATTTTAATTTATAAGTTTTTAGGTAATACTTTTGACTTATTTCAACGTGCCCTTCCTTTAAAGAAAATGGAATAATTCTGTTACATATTAATTTTCTGAATGAAATATTTTCTCTTTATAGGTATTAGTTTGTAATACCTATATAGACAAAGTACCCACGATACCCACGACCTCTGGCTTGCAGTTAGAGTCGCTGACCAAAAGACCAAAACTGGATGTCCCGAAAAACACTCTTTTAACTAATAATAACATGAAATCTACTGGTAATATTATTTTTAGAATACCTATTAGATATTATTTACCTGCAGAATGTCAAATAAAATTAGCATTAAATATTAATTTTTAGAGATATCAATTAGACGAACGGAGATACTCGTACAGACGCCAGCTCATCAAGCTACCCCAATCAGTCAAATTTTAACAATTGAAAGTGAACCTTATGCCTAAGTAATAAAGTTGAAAATCTATAAAAGATATTTGTCATCTTGGCGTTGCTAGATGTGCTGGCGTCTGTACAAACGACGGCAGTGAAAATTAAATCCCAGTGTCAACTGGTGGTGGTCAAGGATGCTTCCATGGTTTCTGTTGCAGCCAATAACCAGCCCCATTTCACATCACTCCCCACAAGAGATGAGGATTTCATTAATATAAAATCAATGGCATTTAATGGCTGTAGCAAAACTAAATTCAAAAAATACCAAAAAATTAACAAATTCATCAAAAAGTCCCAAAAATTAGTAAAAAGACATAAATTCTTCTTTAAATATGATAGTCAAAACAGGGAAAGATTGGAATTAATAGAAAAGTTGAATTTGTATACTATAAAATTAAAAAATAGTACTTTAAAATACAATTGTGATATAGAAAGTCAACAAAAAAAAATTGACTTTCTTCAAGATGAGCTCAAAAGAATAACAATAAAGTATGAACTGTCCGAAAAACAGTCGCTTACCTGTTCCTTGCTAGAAAAACAGTCTCCTAATTTACTGCAAACAAATAATAATAATAGTAATAGTTCCCCTAACCAATCTGAAACTTCACATAACAGGTCATTAGCTCATAGAATACACACAAATAATGTAAAAATAAATTTTAAGTCTGAAGTGACAATATTCAGTGATGAAATTGGTAAAAACTTAGGGCGGTCATTATCAACAGCAGGACATTCAAATATCAATTTCTGTATGCCTGGAGCCTCTAGCCACCATATCTTCAAAAAAGTTTTTGAACATAAATTTAATAATCCTGGTAATCTGATTCTTTTAATGGGAAATAGGGGTAATTTGAATAAAAAATCACTTGTACAGTATATTAATCATTTAAATTGTTTAAATATAAGTAAAGTTGTTATATTCTCATTTCCCTATAGTGCTAGTTTGTCACAGGAGGAAAATATGATTAGATATAACTTGAATCTAACTTTACACACATTGTCAACCTATATGCAGGAGAAATTACATGTAATTGACATTAACACCTTTGTTAAGAAACCTTTTTACCTGACAAAAGATAACTATTGCTATCTTCCTAACTATTGTACAAGACAAATAGCTTCATCGCTATGTTATTTCTTTGACATTTCAGCCAGGAACTTGGCTAAACCTTTAGCTAGAAGTGAGATGTTTGGCCAAGTACTGAGTACTGAGCAATGTACCGTTGACATAAATAATGCCAGTTGTATGCCTACTGATGATGACAATTTGAATATATCCAATTCAAATGATATTTATATTCAAAATAATTTAAATTAAATAGTATGGCAATAGAGGATTTCTCTTGCATAATACCAAATTCTGGTCATGGTTTTAATGTGAGTTTAAGTGGGAAGGCGGATCCACGTAATGTAATAAAAAAAAATTTGAACCCATCAAACATACATGATAAAGTCAATAAATATACAAAAAAAAATTGTATTAACCTGGTGCACCAAAATATTCAAGGTTTGATGGGAAAAGAGCTAGAATTGGAGCTGTTTTTGAATTGTAACAATATAGATATTTTATGTTTAACTGAGCACTGGCTAAAACTCCATCAATTCATTTTCAGCTTCAATAATCACCAGGTTGTAAGCTCGTTCATCAGGGAAAAATATATTCATGGTGGCTCTCTAATTCTAATAAATAAGTTGTTAAAGTTTAAAGAAAGAAGTGATGTTGTGAGCCTCTCTGTTGAGCGAGTTGTAGAGATTTCATGTGTTGAGTTGGAGCAATTTATTGTTTTGAGTCTTTACAAACCTCCTTGTGCACCATTTGATACTTTTTCAGATATTATGGAGGATGCATTAAATAAATTATCTAACAGCCATAAAACAGTTATTATTTGTGGAGATTTTAATATAAATATTTTGGAGAAAAGCACAATAAGTTGCAATTTATTAAATTTGTTTAAATCCTATAATTTATATCACAATTTTACAGAACCAACTAGAGTAACTGCTACAAGTGCTACATGCATTGATAATATATTTAGCACTGTAAAACCTTTATTTAAATCAATAATCAATAAAATTCAGTCAGATCATTCAGGTCAGTTGGTAACTTATTCAAATGCTCCAAAAATTAAAAGAAAACTTATAAGCTATATTCCATTTAACCGCTTAGAAAAATTTAAATGTAATATAGTAAAACAAATAGCATGGCTGCCCTATCATGATAATCCGGATCACTTGTACAACTCTTTATTCAATTTGATTAATGATGAGTTCTGCACAATGTTCACACCCAAACAACTGTCTGTAAGTGACCGTCTGGTATTCAGTGATTGGGCAACTCCAGGCATCTATAAAAGTCGGAATCGGTTGTATGAATTGTATGAAGAAAGATCCCATAATCATAATACAGAGTTTCAAGAATATGTGAAACAATATGCCAAAACATTTAGACGAACCTGTACCGCTGCTAAATCTTTGCACATAAAAAATATACTTAAATCTTCTACAAATATAATCAAAACTACTTGGAAGATAATTAATGCTGAGACAGGTAAAACAAAAATACGTAGTCGTGATTTTAACTTAGTAATAAACAACATAGTTATTAAAGGCGATTTGGAGATTGCGACTGAGTTTGAAAAATATTTTTCGAATATTCCAGTCATACTTACTAACTCTCTTTCATGTTCTTCTACATCTGCTGAGCAGATACTCAAGCAAAGCGTAGGGTCGTGTGACACAGTTTTTGAATTTTCGGTGGTTAGCCCTAAAGATATTTTAAATGCTTTCAAGAGTATTAATATGAAAAACACAAAGGATCTGTGGGGTCTATCTGTTAAGACTGTTTTATCAATTATTACTATAATCGCCCCACACTTAGCTACTGTGTTCAATTGCTGTGTTGCATCAGGTGTATTTCCTGACTTGATGAAGTATAGTAAAATCATTCCTTTGTTTAAAGCTGGTGATACTTCAGACCCTTCAAATTTTCGACCTGTTTCCGTGCTGCCCACTCTTAGTAAAATATTTGAAAAGCTTATGCTTAGCCAGCTGCTCAGACACTTTAATATACATAATTTACTACACCGGAAACAGTTTGGATTCACAAAGGGTTGTTCAACCATAGATGCAGGGGTCAACTTATTAAAAAGTATATTCGCGGCGTGGGAAGACTCGCAAGATGCATTAGGTATCTTTTGCGATTTGTCCAAAGCGTTCGATTGCGTTCATCATGATACTCTGGTCAGAAAATTACACCACTACGGTATTAGGAACAAGGCTCTCGAACTTCTGACTTCTTACTTGGGCAATAGAATTCAGAAGGTATATAATAAACATAAACGGTAAAATATCTCCGGGATCTCCAGTGGTAATGGGCGTCCCACAGGGGTCAATTCTGGGCCCATTTTTGTTTTTAATTTATATCAATGACTTACCTTACTACGTAAGGGATAAGCATGAGATTGTGTTGTTTGCAGATGATACTTCCCTGACGTTCAAAATAAACCGACAATTAAGCAATTTTGACGATGTTAATGATGCAATCTCTAAAGTTGTTCATTGGTTTAATGCCAATAATCTTGTGCTTAATGATAAGAAAACTAAAGTCATTAAATTCACTACACCGAATGTGAAACAGGCGACAACCAATGTACAACTTAATGGAGCTAGGTTGGACCCTGTTGAATCAACTGTGTTCTTGGGTATCACTATTGACTCAAAGCTACAATGGAGCCCACAAATAGAAAAACTGTCCGGCAAATTAAGTTCTGCAGCATATGTAGTGAAAACTATTAGACGGCTGACTGATGTTGACACAGCTAGAATGGTTTATTTCAGTTATTTTCATAGTGTAATGTCCTATGGAATTCTTCTCTGGGGTAGCTCTGCTGACATTGACACCATATTTATATTGCAAAAAAGAGCTGTAAGAGCTATCTATAATCTTGGCCCGAGAGTGTCTCTAAGAGAAAAATTCAAAGAGGTCAACATTCTAACTGTACCATCTCAGTATATATATGAAAACTTACTATATGTGCATAAAAATATCGATTCCTTCTGTAAAAGGAGCGATACACATAATGTAAATACTAGATATAAGAATAATCTCATACTGCATACTACCCGTCTCCACAAAATAAGTAACTCTTTTATGGGGCAATGTATAAGATTCTATAACAAACTTCCCAATGATATTAGAGAATTGTCTACGAATAAGTTTAAAAGAATTATTAAAGCCAAATTGTGTAGCAGGGCATATTACAAAATTTCTGATTATTTAAGTGATAAAAGTGCTTGGGATGGAGTTGTTCTGAGTCAACACACATGATTGTAATTAATCTTAAGTATATTTTATTTTAAAAAAGGATTCCTACTGAGTTTTCTGGCAGTGTTTCTCAGTAGCTGCCACGTCATGCACTGCACGGTAGGGTAAAAAAAATATGACGATTCCACATAAATGTAAAATTTTTACGGAATAAAATTACTTTGACTTTGACTTTGAAAACTAGCGCCATCTTATTTATTGAGCAAATATTTTATTATTTAGCGGAAATAGCACCACCTACAATGATTACTTTTTAACCTGTTTGTTGGATTTATGGAATGTATATCAACATCGGCAATTTTTTTTAATTTCAGCATGATCATTATAAGGTTTTTATTATATATATTTTTTAAAGACAACGCCCGCACTAGAAAATCAAATCCCTGTGTCGCGGGGTACTTTACAAACTTATAATAGACGGATCCAAATTACATCCAGACTCAGAAGAGACAACATATTGTAGAAATAGTATTACTTACACAAGATGTCAGCTACACGTAGAAACTTGATTATGTGTAATGGTGGAAATTGTCTGTCAACTGTCAAATAAGTACCTTTATATAAGTCATACAAACTGTTACTTATTTTTGATATATGTCTGAAGGAGACAGCTAGGCAAACATCATACGTTGCTTACTATATTATTCAACTATATATAGAATACTTATTATATAAACCAAATTTAATGAAGAAGCGTGCTCTATATAAATTAACTAGCTGGTGCCCGCGACAATTTAAAATGATTACCAATGTAACTACTTACTTCTAGCTTAATCTATAAAAAATACTTTTAAAAGAAATAAGCAATATAAATTTAAGAAAACCTTACCTATAAATAACCTAGTTAAGAAATAAACTAAAGACTACTTTGCTACTGTTATTTAAAAATAAGACCCGATATCATAAACCCAAAAATATCAATGAATACATATCAATTGTCCTTAAGTAAAGTCAGTAAGTCAAATAAAGTAATATAATAATCAACGATGCATAAATCACCAAGGTAACTCCCATTAGCTTAGGTTGCGACCACGGCATTGATAGGTCTAATATCACATTTTGTGAACGAAACCATAGCGCGATCTAAAACGATGATTACACTTACACCATCTACTAACAAAAATATAACCTTTTAAAGCGGTAAAATTAGGATGTGGGCATATATTTTGGGTGAGATTTAGGTGATCATCTTTTGATTCAGTTTTGGAATACCTTTTACTTCAAGCATTTATTTATTTAACCGATATGTCAAATTGGTTCTGCGATCTGAAACGATATAAAAGAATTACAAAATTGTGAACTTGTAGATCAGTAAAATTAAGATGATATTTTTTGGGTGCGATCATTTCGACACGAACAATTTATACTACGCTAACTCGAATTTTCGGTCAGTGACTTTTTTATCCCAATTTTATTAAATTGACCTTTTTTAATATGTTATCAAAATAAAATGCTAAATCTTTACTTAGACGACAACAAACACAACATTTTAAGCAATAAGAAACGAATTTCTCTATAATTTAAGTTGGCGTACATTTTTGGTGTTGACCTATTGAATCAGTTGTGGATTACCTTTTTTAACAACAAATTATTCACTTGATTGCTTTATTTTTAACTGAAATATCAATTTACATGCTTTTAACTCCAAAAAAAAACAGTTTTTCATACAAACTTACATCCCTATTTTAGTCGTCTTTAGGGGTGGAATTTCCAAAAGTCCTGATGATACTAATACTATACTAATTTTCATGCGTTTACCTTAAAAATGTCACATTTTTCATACAAACTTCCATCCCCTATTTGTCACCCTAAAGGGCTGGAATTCCCAAAAATCCTGAAATACATATTTTTAAATGAAAGGTCAAATACCAATTTTCATGAGTTTACCTTAAAAAATGTCACATTTTTCATACAATCATCCCCTATTTGTCACCCTACGTGGTAGAATTCTCGGAAATCCTGAAACACATACTTTTAATTTTTAACTGTAATGCTAAATACCAATTTTCATGCGTTTAACTTAAAACTTGTTGGCATTTTTTTCATATAAACTTACATCCCCAATTTTACGCCCTTGGGGGTGGAATATTCAAAAATCCTGAAATATATATTTTAATTTTTAACTGCAAGTCTATATACTAAAGCCTTTAACATCAAAGTTAATCACTTTCATAAAATATTTCATCCCTTATTTCAGTCCCGCAGGGGTGGTATTTTCAAAAACCGTTCTTCAGTGGATGCCTACGTCATAAAAGGTAACTACTGTCAAAATTCAAGTCCTAACTGCAGCCGTATAGACTGTGCGTTGATATGTCAGTCAGGCAGTATAAAATTATATCCCCTATTTTCCGCCCTTGGGGGTGTAATTTCCAAAAATCCTGAAATAAATGCTATATATTTTTAACAGAAAGGCCAAATACTCATTTACATGCGTTTAACTTCAAAAATATCGCATTTTTCATACAAACTTACATCCCCTATTTTATGATCTTCGGGGTGGAATTTTCAAAAATCCTGAAACATATATTTTTTATTTTTAACTGCAAGGCCAAATACCAACTTTCATGCCTCTAACTTCAAAAACGGCAACGTTTCATACTAACTTCGCACCCCCGTTTTACCCCCTTAGGGGTTGAATTTCGAAAAATTCTTCCTTATTCCTTGTTTACATTATAAAGAAAACATCTGTGCAAGATTTCAGCTTTCTAGGGCCAAGGGTTTGGGCTGGGCGTTGATGAGTCAGTCAGTCAGTCAGGACTTCTCTTTTTATTTATATAGATTAGTATATTTAATACATTTTCAAGGTGACTAGATTAAACAAATTTTTGTGGGACTATGTAAAAAGCATACGTTTTGTTTTCTAAAGAAAATCTTTTCTTACATTACGATAACAGCCGGCCACGGCAAATATGGTGGCGCCCATGGCTCGCATCAGCTGACCGTGTAGCATTTGCATGTCACCCATTTGTGGAAGTGCTTCAAGTTATTGGTATTTTAATCATGGGCAACGATACTAATATACATATATAGCTAATGAGTCAAATAAACCATTAAACGAGGTAAAAACGAGAATAATGCGAAAATATACGACAGTGAATTAATTTCCGTAAGAGACAAAGTTTCGCTTGTATCGGGGTTTCATAAAACCACGCAACGTATTTTTATAGCATATAGTTTACAAAAGGCCTAGGAGTTTTTCGCTATGTCATTGGACAATAGAAGCGAGGGAGGGTAATGGTGAAGTAGTCTAGCAACATAAAACTTCAACAAAGTAATTACTTAATTGCTGTTTTATGTTGCTGAAATGATGTAATATCACACTAATATTATAAAGCTGAAAGTTTGTGAGTGTGTGAGTGTGTATGTTTGTTACTTCTTCACGGCTAAACGGCTGAAGCAATTTTAATAAAATTTGGTATAGAGTTAGCTGACACCTTAAATTAACACATAGGCTATAATTTATAAGGTTTACCGCAGGTATATATATTTCAGCCAAAAGACGTCCAACTCTAGACAAAGACCACCCCAAAGATTACGAAAATTGCCAGTCTTGCGCTCCCGTATCCAGCGGCTTCCATCGACTCTTACAAGATCATCGGGCCATCTTTTCTAACCCAACGGCGCTTGGTTCTACGAGCTACGTAACCCGCCCACCGCCACTTCAGCTTGGCTCGCTATATCGCTGTACTTTCACCTGCAGATTTCGATGTTTATGATTCGATGTCGCAAGGAAACTCCGTTCATAGCCCACTCTATTGTTCTTTTTATGAGGCCCATAGTGAACGACGGCGACTCTGTTCCGTAAGTCATCACTAGAAACACACACTGGTCGAAGAATTTCGACCTGAGACACTGCAACTATGCTCTACGTTGATACGCCGGGACATGAAGTGGCTCATCTGATATGGATCGTGGAGAGTATTTTATTCCTATGAATGTAAAATTATGGGGAGAGCCAGCATGCCCTTATTACAAAAATCAATATTGAAAAAGGATCAAGATCTCTGAATAAATTTGTGTACACACAAGATACATAAATTACTAACCCCAATAGAAAACTACGGGCTCTTAACTCTGGTAAAAACAGTCTGGTACTTAAGAATACTTTAATAGATTTTTATGATGTAGAGTTATTACTACTGCATAATAATAAAAAAGTAGGCAATGTCACAGTAAATGGTTGAACAATATTATTGTGGAATTTTACAGCTCTAAAGACAACGCAGAAGCGGCACCACCCAAGCTCGAAATAGCCACAATCAATATAAACCGCGGGAATTATTTAGTAACCAGCGCTCTTTCAGTACTCCACTTATATTAGGATCAACTTTGACCATTAAATGAATCTGTATGCACATCCATTTCTCATTTGGTATTCGTTTCTAAATTTTTGTTGACATGACACATATTATTTGATTATTGTTTAATTTATTTATAATATTTTGCATTTTTCTATTCAATTTCATTGTGTAATTTATATTTTATTAAGTATCTAATTAGATATATTTTCCTTCAAATAAAGAAGTATTGTGTTTTCTTTCATTATAACTTAGCAAACGCTTATCATAATTAAGTGCGACATATAGTAAATCATAATGATAAAATATGGAAAAATTAAAATTTTAATAGCCTATTTTTTAAATATGGTCAATACTATTAATATTTGATTTATGTATGTTTGTTTATGCATAATGGATAAACTTAAAAATAGCTAAACTGATTTTAAATATTATTTTACCCACAGAAAGCTAAAATATCAACAAAATTAAATCACATCAATTTATTTACAAAAAAAATTACAAATAATTAATTTTAAATTAGAAACAAAATAAATATTTTCCAGAACGGAATGAAGAGAAGTGCAAAAATAGCAGGTGGATAAATGATAGATATGGTCAGCTAAGGAAAGAACAGAATGGAAATCTTCGGAGGAGGCTTTTGTCGGAAGCTGTATCAGATTATTATCAAGCGCTTGTCAATTGGTAATATATTAAAGTTTCTTTCATGTAAAAACTAAGAACAGCAGTTAAGGCTTTATTATTATTATATTTAATTTAAAATACTAATTGATCTTACTGCTATGCGTAGACGGGGTTTTTCACTAGTCTTAAAATAAAGCCCATAAAAACCATGTTTATTATGAACAACTTTTTTTATTGTGCGCTTAAGAATCACTAGATGGAACAGAAAACGCAACACAATACAGAAACGGGACCACGGGCGATCGAAATAGCTACGATCAATAGAAACCGCGCGAATTATTTAGTAACCAGTGCTCTTACAGTATCTCTTTTATATTAGGATCCGGTTTTGCGCATTATGTGAATTTATTTGCTTATTCACACCTTTATTATTTTCATTTATTGACCTTACCTCATATAAATGGAGTTTAGTGAAATGCTTTTACATATTTTTGACACTTAGTTCTATTATTAAGATATTGAGGTTCAGTGACCCCTCTATCTAGTGGCCAAACTACTACACGTTTCGTCTAAAAATATTATTTGCATATAGCAGCAGATAATTGCAAGATTAGGCCGTTGACGCTTTTCATAGTACACCTGGTAAAGTCGATAATATTTAAATCAAGGATTTGTAAATAAAAATCTTTTTAAACTTCAATATTTTACAATGTTTATACAATAAGATTGGGGAAGATTTAATGTACACAATAAAATAATGTATGACCAACTACACTGAACCTTACACATGAGCGATCAGTCTTACATTAAATTCGGGAAAAATATTTAGTTCGGTTTGTTCTAAACGAAATTTCCATTCCAAGAGTATTGTTTAGCCGTGTCACCGTCCCAATGAGCTCTAGTGAACTTAATCATATACTAGACCATTAATATTCTAATACTATTGCATAGAGTGAATATAGGCAGTGTCACAAACTCTAAGGTGGAGATATTTTCCCAGTTGAGCTGCTCATGGAGCTCTATTCTCTACCAAAATACAAAATCAATATGTAGTGTTACTTCCGCTAATTGTCCGTTTAATCATGCTGGGATGCAATTTGCACCGCCCTCCCGCCCGTAAAAATATGTACATGCAAGAAAGACTATATAAAAAGCAAATTGCACGCGCCAGTAGGATACCCAACACGTGTTTCAGTCCTCCACGGACCATACTCAAGGGCTGCTAACTCGTCTAATGCTCGAATGAGACTGAGATGTCTCATTGTCTGACGGGTTAGCCCCTCCATCACCCACCCCTTCATTTATTTCTTATACAAAAGTATACTACAGTTTACTGCTTTCATTTAAGTCCAGCTAGTCCTATCTTCATATATTAGGCGCGTTAGATCATACATAGCCAAACATGACTGAGTTTCAGCCAACCACGATATAGTGTCAGCCAACCACGTTATAGTGTCTGACACACTCGACTTAGTTTTAGTTACACCAGTGTCTGCTACTCGCCACTTAATTTTAGTAACACGAGTGTCTGCTACACGCGACTTATTGTCAGCTACACGCGACTTATTGTCATACAGTGCGCGCTGATACAGTTGTAATCTCAAAAATGGGAAATCATAAATTTAATCGTACAGTTGTAGTTATTAGCCAAAAGTAGTTAAGCCATGTCAGACGTCTACTGAGGGGCTTGAACAACTATGACGCTAGGGTAATTATTGCTCATAAGATAAATAGTAGAAACTGAAATATTACTCCGTTTTAGATCTAAGCTTATACCATATTTCATAATAAAAGTAATCATTTTAATATAAGAAGTCGTAATTCACCTCGTTAAGCTTAATCACGAAGAAAAATATTATTGAACCGAAGTAAATTAGTGAAGAGATTTTGTCTTCACTACGTTCGTTAGTCCAACAGTGGAATGAAAGATTAATGGATTATCAAGATACCTTTACTTATTTTTTTACCCTTCTTTGTCGGATCGTACCAAGGCGGAAGCCCGAAGTACCGACTGCTGTAGCGTAAAGGAAGGCTTAGTAATTAAGAGTGAACTACAATAATTGGCTTGATTAGTTAATTCCAGCCTTTGAAGATGGAACATTTTGATAATAGGATTCTAGCTTTTCAAAAAATGATTGAAAGGTGGTCTTGAAAAATTACAAAATACGACGTAAATTCAGACGGAAAAATGTCAGGCTTACCATTGCGACCTGATGTTTTAATTGTGACATTAAATTAAATAAAATGAAATTATAAGCTAAAACTAGATAAACTATGATACACTATTTACCCTAAAAGGCGTCCAATAATCCCTCCGCATCGCTTATGGGAAAAGTGCCCAGAAGGCTTGTGACATTGTTATTCAACATTCTTAATACGCTCCTCCATGGTCAACTTTCAGTCAGACGTCAATTTAACTATCATTATGTATTTTAAAAATAATATGGCCCAGGATATTATGTAATAGCAAGAAACATTCCAAATGGGTCACCTGATGATTAACGCCGCGCATGGTCACTCGCAACATCAGAGGAGCCGCAAATGCGTCGGCGGCCTTTAATAAAGGAATAGGCTCGCTTCTTGATAGTTATTCAGTTTCAAAAGTAGTATGAGTAATCATACTGAATACCTTACGCATGTTTATGCAATCTATAAGAAGACTGGTGGACATTGGTGGATAGAACAGACGCCAGCACATACAGCTACCCCAAGTGGTCAAATTTCTTTTATGAAATGAATGAAAATGAAAACAAAAATGGGGTAGCTTGATGTGCTGGCGTCTATACTATATATTGATGATAACCCTTAATCACGTGATTTAGCATCGAAATTCCCTACTAATAACTAATAGATATTAAAAATGCTAATGTGAGTTTGTTTGTTTATGAGGCTTTGATGCCTTATACTCAACTGACCATTCAGAATTTTGCTCACACTTTCTCAGGGGTTCAGAATTGACATAGCATTCCTTATTCAGAAAAAGGTACAGCTTCCGAGGGCTAACCTTTAGCCCGACGACATCGCAGGAGGAAGCTAGTTTAGGAGTAAATTTTCTATTTTCATTGGAATATTTATATAATTGCCATTTTGACTGCACGTACGGCGCAGTGGCTTAGACAGTCGCCTCGCCGCTTCGTGTCCCGAGTTCGAGTCCCGCGCCGGACAACTATTTGTGTGACCCATAAATAGTTGTTCTGAGTCTGAATGTTATTTGTGTCCATCTATGTTTGTAAAGTACCCTGCGACACAGGGATTAAATTAACTAATGCGGGCGTGGTCTTTGTAAAAAAAATTGCTATTAGTTTGCAATGTACTAGTAAGTTCAATGTACAAGTAAATCTTAATGTTTAAACAACCATTTCAAAACACATATTTCCAAATGCGTATGTATTAAAGTATGCAGTGCACTCGACTACATTGTTAAAGCTTATTGGGAGAAACGAGACGCCAGCGCAATGTTAAGGTTGACACACACATATCACTAAGTTATGTAATTAGTACACCTCTAATAACTGTAATGCTTATCCCAAATTTTGGCTACCGTCATTGGTCATGTACAGACGCGTAGGTACACCATCTATTCTCACACGCTTATTATCTAATAAGCCCATAATCTGACGAAACCGGGAAGACATCAAGCTCTATTTCGTTTTTTTTTATTTGGAAAACTAACAGCAACAGAGACATATTATAAGCAACACATAGAAAATTACAGGTCTTCACTTTTAAAGATCTAGTTAAAGAATATAGGCAAGAAAAATATTACCAGTTATTACATAAATACACCAACCAAAATAAGTATGAAAATAAATTACTTATAAAATCTTACTAACAAAAAGGAGAATTATAAAACCTGAGAATTGAAAAGCTCTGCGCTGGTCAGCCTTCTTATTATTAGCCCAACGAGACAATTAATAAGTTTTTAGTTTAGTTTAGTAGCTAATACATTGCGTGATTTTATCAGTTTTTATCGTCTCGGCATAACATCTCCTCATTATAGTGGTAGTTCCCAGCTACGCTCGGTTGTACGTCGCTGCAGTCTTTGATTGCTTGGAATATGGGGCTTAAAGAAGCTTGTCTTCCAATAACTGTTTTTTCGTGGTTATTTCATATCATCTTTTGATGTGTGTGTGTGAAAAATAAATATTACTTACTAGTAACTCCTTATTCTTTTCAGTACTATGGATAAGGATAGAAGATAGAATAAGGAGTTACTCTTTTCAGTACTATGGATATGACGATAGTGTACAGCTTGAAAAAGCGCAATCGAAGAGAAACTCACTAACATCTCCTCATTATAGTGATAGTTCCCAGCTACGCTCCGTTGTACGTCGCTGCAGTCTTTGATTGCTTGGAATATGGGGCTTAAAGACGCTTGCCTTCCAATAATTGATTTTTCGTGGGTATTTCATATCATCTTTTCATGTGTGTGTGTGAAAAATTAAGATTACTTACTAGTAACTCCTTATTCTTTTCAGTACTATGGATATGACGTTTTAAACAATTTAAATAGTGTATATTACCAAAGCCTGTGATAAGGTGATGAGTTGTGTCAGAATCCAGCTGATTCACGTCGGCCTTCTTTAGCATACCTATGAGCTCTGATATCTCTACTGGGAGATGTCGATGCCCTCCAAGTGCAACGTCGAAGCATTTTGCAGGTACAGAACCAATTCTTCATTTAGTTGATGGTTTTTTTATGCATTTTGCAGATACCATTTGATGCCCCTTATTACCCCACTCAACACAACTCACACCCACCCTCCATCATCACCCGCCTTCTTCTTCGCCGATCTTTGGGTGGCTCCCTGGAACTTAAGGTGGCGCCGAAAGAAGTACATTCAACGACATTGCGCTGTGTGTTGAAATTGGAAGCTACTTGACAGAAATGTTATAAGCCGAGATGAATGTGCAGGTAAATGTGATCTTGTTCTCGCTAGGTGTGTTTCAACCTTTACAGTCCACGGGTATACACCGAACATTACTTTTCGAGGTCTCGCTGCATTTCAATGAATTTTACGTTGTCATGGAAATTCTGAGAATCCTCATACAAAAGGCAAAACTTTGATGTCCTGCTATATAGCGCTATGTCGCGTCGGTCGTTCAAGTTGCTCTCTTGAAATCAACTCAACAGACATGTTCAAGTTAGACCTTTGTATGTCTGAGTTGAAAATAGGTTAAACATGAACAAAACTTGACTTGTGTATGGTACACATCTTTATGTATTAAGGTTTATGAATGGCTCTAATTAAATGTATAAAACCAGTATCTATTAGTAATAAGTTCAGTCAAGTAAATTACAATAATACCTCCTGGGACATTATTCACACACGGCCATCTGATCCGAAACCAAGCAGAGCTTGTAATTTGGAAAGCAGATAACTGGTGTATATCAGTTATCTGCTTTCCATAGTACAAGTACTTTTTTTAAACTTCAATGTTTTTATAATGAAGAAAATCCATGTTGATGTTTTTAGGAGGAACTGGAATCATTCTAAGATTATTCTAGTCTCTCTTTTTGTACTTTCTCGAAAAGTGTGTAACTTAGGAGTCAAAGTATGATACATATAATATTTCAGTAAACGTGTTTTATCATTATCATTAAGCCTTTTTCTTTGCTTAAATATTAAATAGATTAGTAACATTATTTACAACATTTGAACATTAATCATACATTTTATTTTTTAATTATTTAAGATATTTATATTTCAATATAATTAATCCTTAATTTTATGTTTTCATACTTTCTATTTAATTTCAATTAAGCTTCACCAGTCTATTTCATCTAATTTAACTATTTATATAGAGCCATCTCCTAGCAACGTATATTTTAGCAGCTATTAAAAATACAGACATATTTTCACCACCATTAAAAAGATAAAAAATCAATTCAATTTTATCTATCTATTCTTTGCGAAGCGATCATAATAAAATCTTTATACATATAATAAAATCGTAGAAAAGTTAAAACTGTACTTTGAATTTTTTTTAAAAAGGATACTTGGGGCATGATCTACAATCGATATCGAAACCAAAAATATAGTTTTTAGAATTTTTGTCTGTTTGTCTGTATGTATGTCCGGGCTAAACAAAAAAAGTATTCCATGGATTTACTTCAAATTTTGCATGAATAATACTAAGAGGTCGGGTCAACATATAAGCTACATATTATCACGCTATCAACTACGGAGGAGAAGCTGTGATAATTATAAAGTTTAACGCGGGTAAAACCGCGGGGCACAGCTAGAAAAACAATAAAGTTGGTTGTTTGGTTTTTAAAACCGTTATTATTGCTGAAGTGAAAATTAATATGTAGCTCCGTACGAACATTATCATATATTATATTTTAAATACCTACGCAAAAAATACGTGTAAAAGGTTTACGAGATTATATCGACATGAGAACATACTGGATTAACACAACATTTTCATCAGCATGGAGTGTTAATCCTGATGGATAGAGGATAAAACAAAGTATTAAGGATCTGGTTTTTGCCCATCTAACGGTTTTACCCTCAACATGCTACCCATGTCTAGGTAGCAATTTCTATTCAGTACGTATTTTTTGCTCAATAACACAATTGACAATCGATGACGTGGCTTAATTAATAACATGGCATTATTCTATTATAATTATTAGATTCTAGAACAAACGGCTAGGGATTGATTTGCTCTAAATTAAGACATTTAAATGCAATGTAATTATTATGAATAAATAAATATGTTTAAAATAAAAGGAGTCTTAATAGGTTTTCTGGCAGTGTTATTCAGTAGCTATTTGTTTGTTTTCGATTGTCGACACTTAGATGGTGCTAAAGCTGGCTCCTGATTCAAAGGTTGCGGGTTCGATCCTCGTACAAGACAAATATTAGTTAGTGTCGATGATCATGTCTATTTGTCTGGTCTGGGTGTTTCCTGTGTATTGTATGTATAATAATAATAATAAAGTTATTTATTAAAGTAACCAAAGACTCAAAATTGTTAGTAATACATAAGACGTATTCTATGTTATTAAAGATATAGCTAAAATTTTATTTACATGAGTTTGGAATACATGAATCATTGATGCCCCATTTCGTGAGAAACAGTGCAGCAGTGATTCATGTATAGGCAGTCAAATCTGCTTGTGATCATGGCCAGAATTCTGTTAGAGTGGCCACGAATCCTGCTCACCAAGGATGCACACCGTTTGCGCATTGTGGCGTAGAAACAGTCCACTCTGGCTTCAGCAAACATGCCCGATGCGCTACAGAAACGTGGCAGACCCAACAGCACCCTGAACGCGTTGTTGTATTGGATACGAAGAGCGTTGTAAGATTTTTGAGTATATTTAGCCCACAAGGAGCACGTATAGAAAGAGGAGCAATAGGCTCTAAAAAGAGTGATTTTTACTGTCCTTGAACACCGTAATATATAAAAGAAAAAATAACGATTTCTATCCGTTGTTTAGTATCCGTTTGCTTTGCTTAGTTTGGGGTAGATTGTGGTCACTGTATGATATGTCCCGGATATAATTTTTATAATTGACGGATATATGTAATTGACGGGTCCGTTGGCGTGTTTGGCAAATGCTTAATTTCACGCTGGAGGTTGTGTGTTCGATTCTCACCCAGGACATATAGGATATTTGTGTGCATGAACATGTATATTTGTCCTCAGTCTGGGTGTAATATATCTATATAAGTATGGTTTTACAAATAAAAAGCAGTTAGTTAGTTTGGGATCAGATGGCCGTGTGTAAAAAATGTCCCAGGATATTATTATTATTATAATATATATTTTTATTTGTCATATTTTTTGGAGTTATAATGACTCTCCATAATGACTCTGTGCCTTTGAGAATTCACATTCCCACATTTACATCCTTTAAAATAACATCATTAAATCGACAATAAATAAATTCCCTTAAAGATTATTTCAATTTAAAACGTGACCAAAAAGTTGTCGTGTATAGCTTTATATATGTGTAAAATAAATAAAGCTTACATATTACCATTAAAACTTAGAAAGTAAACTCGGAGAGTGGCAACATTTTTACATTATGTCTTTATGTTATTTAGCCCAAAAAAAACGTAAGCTTCAGTCAAAGAGGTGAAGGCCTTGTTTCTTCGATACAGCAATTGATCACAAAACTCAAATAGATTTTATTAAAATTAAGATTTTCTACTTGATCTAGAACAACTTTATATATGAAATTAACAACTCAATGATATCAGATAATTGTCAATAAACTAATTTAAAACCAATTTAAACGCCCAATTATTTAAAGGCTATTTATAAAATCCAACCATGGTCATGGCAAAAGTAATTGGGATAGACAAAAAGATTAAGAATATTTTCGATACAAAAAATATTCACTCTTTGTTTTCCTGTAAGAAATAAAAAATTGTGGAATTAATATCCAACAGTAAGTTTTACGCACGGCAGGTGTAAATAATTCAACATTCTCAGCCAAATAAAAGTTCACAACCAACGTCCTTCTCGCTAACCTAAAATTGCAAATTTTGGCAGAATTTAAGGTCTCATAGTCATTTTTTTTAATTACAAACGAACATTTGCTTTCTTAGCGTCGATCTTCGTGTAGTTCATTGTATGGCAGAACACTTCTAGCAACTGCAAAGTTAATTTCCGAGAACCTTCTGTCATTTTCAAATAATTGAGAAATCACTTAAATAAACACGTACAGTTAATTACCATATGGTTCCAATTCCAAATCCGGGTGGACACAGAAAACGACTGCTTCTGATTGACACGACGGTAACCACTAACAAGAAAAGGATCGATGGTCATTCGCGACCGGATAACACGGAAAAGGTTTTATGTGAAACTTAATCTACCCCAAGGGAAAGCACCATTAATTAGCTTGGGCAGTTTGGTCAACCGCAGCCGCCGCGGTTTTTGTGGTGACAATTGATGTATCTTTTTGATGCCACACAGATGTACGGGGCACTTATGTTGTTGGTGTGCACATGTGATACTGGTGTCGGCCTTAATTACAAACAGACAGATATGGGTAAAGAGGGTTTCTCTAAAAAGGGAGCTACCCCCATAAAAAAAACAATATACGATACCTATATAGCCGCTTCCTGCACTTTAAGGACCAAGTTTATACAAAATGTTTAAATAATAGTGCTAACTAATAAAAAACATCTATTATATAATTACCATTAGGCGTCTGACATGGTTACACGACTGTTTTCTATTGGCTTCAGCCGGGAGCTTAAAGTGCCCTCCGAAACACGGAGACGCTCAGATATTAAAATACTTTGGCGGTCACCCGTCTATGGACTGACAAATCACTTGCTGACCGGTGAGAGCATCTGGCTATGAATTGATACATACATACATACATACATAGACTCACGCCTGTTTCCCAGAGGGGTAGGCAGAGACAACGGATTTCCATTTGTCACGATCTTTGCATACTTCTTTTGCCTCGACTACTGTCATTATATTCTTCACACATGCTCGCCGGTTTAGGGTACTTCTGATCTGCCCTTTCTTGAGAACATCTCCAATTTGGTCAGAGAATGTTCGACGTGGTCTTCCCCTTCCGGTGGTCCCATTCACACAGACCATGTTCTTTTGTCAATCTTTTTTCATTCATCCTTTCTAAATGGCCAAACCATCTCAGCATGCCTTTTTCAATCAATAAAAATAATATCAATATGAATTGATATTATTTAAAGAATCAAAATCTCCTTAAATAACTATATTTTACTGTGGCATGGAGTGTGTAGACTAATGAACAAAACTTGAAATATATATATGTCGGAGATTCTGACGGATTTAACTCCAAAACATCGTCGGTGTCCGCCATCATGCACGTGGTTAAAAGAATCAGTGCGCACACCCGGCGCGGTCGAGCTCTGGATGCCAACTGTGTCTTGTCGCTAACACACTAATGTCACTTAGACAACTGACAGACGTCAAACGTCACATGCGACAGTTCATAGACAACCTCGACTCGAACTACTGACTCAGTGAGTAGTGTTTTCCAAACGCTAATAGATGGCGTTACTAGTACGTAAACAGTCCTTTAACTTAATTTCTCCGACACGGCCATTCTGACAACCAACGCGCTCTCGCGTTGTTACTCGCTGACATAATCAACATGAATTACAGCTCTTCAGTTTGGCAAGGACACAAAGCGTTACAAGCGGCTTTCAATGTTACGCAAAGCAAAGCCTAAAGGCTTTCAGCATTTACCACAAAGCGTTAAAGCTTTCATCATTAGTTAGAGGGCGTACCTCACACAATGCAAAGCGTTGAAACTTTCAGCATAAAATGCAACGCACAGCAAAGCGTTGAATCTTTCAGCATAAACTGCATCACACAGCAAAGCGTTGCAGCTTTCAGCATAAACTGCAATACACAGCAAAGCGTTGAAGCTTTCAGCAGAAACTGCATCACACAGCAAAGCGTTACAGCTTTCAGCATAAACGGCAACACACAGCAAAACGTTGAAGCTTTCACCATAAACTGCAACACGCAGTAAAGCGTTGAAGCTTTCATCATAAACTTCAATACACAACAAAGCGTTGAAGCTTTCAGCATAAACTGCATCACACAGCAAAGCGTTGCAGCTTTCAGCATAAACTGCAACCCACAGCAAAGCGTTACAGCTTTCAGCAAAAGTTCAATTACTCGGCAAAGCGTTACAGCTTTCAGCATTGCACAGAGGCAGCACTTAAAAAACGCTGCAAAACATTGCAGCTTTCAGCATCAACCTTGGGTCACGACTAATGAGCCCAACCTTACTGCAAAGCGTGATGGCTTTCAGCAGGACATCAGGACAAAGCGATAAGGCTTTCAATCCACCCTTCAATAAAGCGTAGTAGCTTTCAGTTTAAATAAAACATTTTATCAATCAGCAATGAACATAAGTCTTTTATCAACACAGGTTTACGTTCAACAAAACAATGTAATTATCGTTCAACTCAAACAATGATCATGATTCAATACAGTAATTCCATCCAAATTACTAATTACACCAAATTAGGATACCAAATTAATCAATACAATTTGTTCCATAATTAAATAAAACTATTCAATTATGGGTTCTACAGGATCAAGACATTCTGCCAATTCAGGTTAACTAGCTGGATATTTACGCAGTCGTTCATGGCACACATATTGGGCCCGTCCCTCAGATGCTGGTTCCACCCTATAACGCTCATTGGAACACACTTTAGCTACCCTGTAAGGGGCTTTTCTCTATACTATTACTTACAGTACAATTCAAAACGAGTTTTACTTTGCCTAAGACAGACTTCCAGGATTCATTTTTGTAATTTTCGGCCACTGTAAAACAATTTGTTAAGGTGTACCACTAGCAATCTCGTGGAACTCAATGACCCAACCTCGGCATAAATCCTGAAAGTCTTGACCAGTAAAAGATGTACCTTGATCAGAGATAATTAGTTTCGGGGTTCTAAATATGTGGACAAAGCTACGTAGTGCCTCGCAAGCAGATCGTGATGTTAAATCTTTGACACACATTAATTGACAAAATTTCTTAAAAGCATCTACGATGATTATCACATACTCCTTAGAGGTCTTGCTACAAGTTTGTAAATGTTGTTCTCCACCCTGGAACATTATAGGTAAGTGCGCAATGCAGCGTCACGAACTCAAAGCACGAAGCTTGCGATAGTCAATTGTCACAATCACGAAGCGCGGAGCTTTCGATACTTAATCGTCACAAGCATAAAGCGCGGAGCTTTCAATGCTCAGCCGCCACAAGCACAAAGCTCGGAGCTTCCAATGCTCAACTGCTACAAGCACAAAGCGCGGAGCTTTCAATGCTCAACCGTCTCAAGCACAAAGCGCGGAGCTTTCAATGCTCAACCGTTTAAAGCACAAAGCGCGGAGCTTTCAATGCTCAAGTTTCAGGATCTCTAAGTAGGGTATTTCCCTTGTCACACAATTTATTTCAAATCATCCACCTTTATTACTCATAATGTAACACAAATGTGTCTTACAATGAACTCCAATAATCATTTTAAACGTTAGAATTTAACTCAACCATCGGCATTAACTACACTGTTATTTCTGACTACAACTGTCAAATTCAAGTTTATCGTAACATACGTAGGTACTTAACGCGTCTACCAGCTATTGGCTGTTCCTTGTATCTATCGTTGTCATAGACCTCTATTATCTTACAAGGATTTGAAAACTTTTCACTTCATTTGTTTATTGTTAGAATAGAATACTCCCCATTGTACACACTCAAACAGGACAATTACATAGAAGACAAAATAAATAACACAATTTGTTAGGGTTCTTTCCGACAAAAACAACGTCTCTTATTTTAAATGGACGAATTTTAACTTTGGTATTGCCATAACGCACCTTATCAGCATGAGCTAGCTAGTCCATCCTGCATTTTGCCTCACATCTAAGTTCGTAGAGGTTAACCTTACCATATTTTTGGACAAGGGCATTAATTTTGGAGGGGAACTTTTATTACAACCCGTCAACAATTGAACCGGACTTCTAACTGTACTTCTAACTATGATACAATTTAGCGCGATTTGGATTACACCTGAAGCTGCCTGTCAGAACCTACGCTCGTGGTTCTCGGTTATAGTGAAGCAATTAATTAGAATAGTTCGGGAAGCTACGCAACATCCCCTTATCACAAATAACGCAGTGTTTCAAGTCTAAAGTCGTTCACGTGGTCGCTCACTATTGGTCTCACAAGAAGGCTCAAGGTCACCCAAAGAGCAACGGAGAGGGCCACGCTCGGAACATCCCCGCGCGACCGAACAAAAACGTCGCAATGCGCAGGCGAAACAAAGCAGCCGGCATATAAATTGTGTCACAAATCAGTAAGCCAGTACCTTGAGTTCAATATACCTAGCTTGTAAGTACAACATTTGTATGCCATGTACAATATGGCAAATGTGTGAAACTTAAATGATGCAAACAATAACACCTGTATTCACCACATTTATACAAATAAAGATATGATTATGATTATAACCAAAGAATTGCCAAACCGAAACGGCAGCGGGCGGGGCACACAGCTCCCAACACCGACGGCCGCTGGATCAGACAGGCCGACCGGGGACCACGCACCGGAAGACGCAGCGCGGGCAGGCCCCCCACAAGGAGGGTCGCCCACTGCGGAAATTCCCTTGGGAGGCCTCCGTCCAGTGGACGTCTTTCGGCTGATACAATGATGATGAATTATTATTAGAACAGACATGAACCTCTCCACTTGTCAGTAATTGAGAAACGTCTTTACAGTCGATCAAATCAGTATCGATAGCTTGTACAAGTGTCAAGATTCTGTAATAAACAAACTTCAGCATGGACCTCACGAGTGATGTTTATGACTTTGTTACTAATAGTCAAGCTCAATCCCGGTTAGGTAAAAACATCTCTACCTATCATAACATCATGAGGCAAAATATGTGAAACTACAATTACAAAAGTCACTTCTCACACACGAGCACTTCGTTGACCTTGACAGGCAGACTAATACGGGAAAAAGAAAATGTAGTGTTCGACCCAATACCTGTCAGGCACGTGGATATAAAATCTCGAGTACCTGTATGGTTAACAACAAATCATTTACGAATGAGGGAACAATCGGAACCACTGTCCATAAGAGCGTGTAATTATAGATTATCAACATTTACTTCGGCTAATCGGGCTTCAGATGGCAGGCATACGTTCATTCTGGCGGGAACGTGAACTAAGAGGTCATTTGTAACTTTAAATTTTTGTTAAATACTAAGATGTCTTTCGAGTGCCACGAAATCAGTAGGCATGTTTTAAACAAGTCTGAACATACCTGAGTATCCGAGATACCTGCGATAACAACTTCGATCTTGTTACCTTCGCTCCAAGCAGGCTCCAACCGGTCAATCCAGGCAACCTTGTAAGTCGAGTACTCCACGTCGCGTATGTAAGATCTCGCACGGTCACTGCACCATACGGCACCATATCTTGAAAAGGGCATCAATCTCTCGGTCGCCACAAACTGTCTTGATACACGCTCCTTTGCTTCGTCTAACGTTTTGCACAACGGGTACGACTTCGAAGTCCACTTGCGAGCTCGACGTCGAAGATGTATCAATGTATCGAGTTTCGTAATCGGTCCACGAGTTTGCGATACAGCCGTAAATTCTCAATCAGCGGGGTTGTATTTTCATCGTTATTTTTCAAATTTGTAACGACACTATTTTCGCTACGTGGTGGAACCGAATCACGAAAATATTCTTGATTTTAGGTAGCAGGCATTGCGGTAGACACGTGGGATGATTTTGGAATCGATCCCACCGCTGCTGTCGGAGATTCTGACGGATTTAACTCCGAAACATCGTCGGTGTCCGCCATCATGCACGTGGTTAAAAGAATCAGTGCGCACACCCGGCGCGGTCGAGCTCTGGATGCCAACTGTGTCGTGTCGCTAACACACTAATGTCACTTAGACAACTGACAGACGTCAAACGTCACATGCGACAGTTCATAGACAACCTCGACTCGAACTACTGACTCAGTGAGTAGTGTTTTCCAAACGCTAATAGATGGCGTTACTAGTACGTAAACAGTCCTTTAACTTAATTTCTCCGACATATATGTCTGTAAAACATTAAATTTTACCAAGTTAGCTGGGTTTTGTTGACATTTAGCAAATAATATATTTTTTTATATTATATATTTATATATCCTCAGCGGCGAGGATCGCGTTGCCCCCTTAACACGTGATCGGTAATACCGTGCAAGTGATCTGACCCCCATTTCGAATTCCATCTTTTTACTTCAGCGGCCGCCTGTCGTTTAAATTGATGATAATGATGATGTGGTCCCGGCCGATTTCGGCCACGGCGACCGCTTCTTCTCCTACTGTAGCCGACGTTCGTGTGCTCGCATGTGACTTATGTAGCCAATTTTATGTGAAAAAATCCTCACACATTGCGGGCATGTGAGCACACCATTGTCGTAATTATAATTGATCGCCGCAGGTGGTCTGGCTTTCAATTCATCCCGCTTGGTATCCAGCTCAGCGCGCAGAAACAGTCGACTTTGGCCTGGACTAAAGTCCGCCATTCTGACCGTTTGGCTGCCCGCTGTTCCCATTGCGAGGGCTCTACGCTACAGTTCTTCATGTGGCGTTTAAGCACATCTTTATACCTGAGGAGTTGTCCGCCATGCTTTTGCTTGCCCTCCTCAAGTTCCGAGTAGAAGATGCGCTTAGCCACTCGCTGCTCTGCCATGCGTGACACATGTCCGCACCACCGAAGCTGTCGTCGCATGAGATAAGCCTCAATTCCATTAACATTGGCTCTTCGCAGCACTTCTGTGTTCCGTATATAATCAGACCATCGGATGTTCATGATCTTGCGTAGACATCTGAGGTGGAAGCGGTCGATCATTCGGATGTGCTGGCGGTAAACAGTCCACGTTTTGGCAGAGTATAGAATGTTAGGCAGCACGACTGCCATGTAGATCGAGATCTTGGTCGCCAGTTTTAGGTCATGTGAGCGAAAGACCTTGGTATCCAGTTTACCGAATGCTGCAGCTGCAGCATTGATTCTGCTGTTTATCTCAGCATCAAGGTCGCACTTGGATGTTACTGTGCTCCCCAGGTAGCGAAACTTATCGACCTGCCTTAGCTCGTCCTCCCCGAGTTTTATGTTCAGCGCCTCATGACCGTGAGTATCTAGTAACTTTCGTCACTTCCGTCTTCTTGACGCTGACTTTTAGACCAAATTTTCGGCAAGACTCGTGGAAATCGGACATAAGGTTCTGCAGACCTTCTGGGGATTCCGCTACGAAACATAAGTCATCGGCGTACATGATCTCGGTAACTACAGCGTGTGATACCTTTGTGCGGGCCCTGAGCCTCGCAAGGTTGAAAAGGTTGCCATCGGTGCGGAAACGAATTCGGACATCTTCTGAAGAAGTTTGTAAGACATCATTGACTACAACTGCAAAGTACAGCGCGAACAGTGTGGGTGCCAATACGCACCCTTGCTTCACCCCACAGGTAACGGGAAAGAAGTGAGACTGTTCGTCGTTGAGAGCGACACAACACTCCATGTTGTCGTGCAGGAGTCTAAGTAGTCTTACAAACTTCTCCGTGCATCCCAATCTTTCCAACACCATCCACAGTGCTACTCAAGGCACGCTGTCAAACGCCTTCTCCAGGTCTACGAAACAGAGATATAATGAGCGACCCTGTTCTCTGCTTTTTTCTTGGAGTTGGCGCACTGAGAAGATGGCCTCACAGGTGCCTCGTTCAGGTCGAAATCCAAACTGTGTTTCAGGCAGGAGCTTTTCTGAAAGATTTATAAGGCGGTTTAAAAGTACTCTGGCAAAAACTTTTCCTGGGGCTGATAAAAGCGAAATACCGCGGTAGGAGTCACAGTCAGAACGATCTCCCTTGCTCTTATATAAAGCCCTAATGCGAAAAACTTTAAAAGTTGAAGGGACCTGTTCTTTCTCCCACATAAGAACAAAGAATTTCCATATAGCCGAATGCAATTCCTCACCACCATATTTAAGTAGCTCTCCTGGTATAAAATCAATGCCAACCGCGCGGTTATTTTGTTGTTGTTTTAAAGCAAGAACAACCTCGTCAAGTGACAGGGGCTCATCCAGCTCGATGGCTGTAGGAAGTTGAGTAAGAGAACAAACGTGTTCCCAGTCAGTAGAACGGGCCACGTTCAGCAGAGTGTTGAAGTGTTCTGCCCATCGCTCAAGTACTTCCTCCTTGCTTTTTAGAAGGCCTTCACCATTTGCAGGTTTTAGAGGCACTTTTGCAACAGAGGTCGTACCTGTCAACTTTCTCACCTCGCAATAAAACTCCCCGAGCTGGTTTGTGTCAGCGAGCCACTGCATGTGACGTGCTTTCTCTTGCCACCACTTATCTTTTATCTCCCTCGTTTTTCGACGCAGCTCCAGGTCACTTCGCCGTATCTCCGCAACACCTGCGCTGTTGTGCGTAGCACTGTATTGCCTAAGGAGTTTGCGGTGTGTGTCGATTGCACTAGCCAGGACTCCATCATTCTCATCAAACCAATCCTCGTTGTGACGGATTTTTGGACCCAAGGTAATTTTGGCGGTGTCTAAGATATGAGAAGATAGGGTCAGCCATGCGCTTTCCACATCACCACCCCCAATGCTCGTAGACAATACAGCGGTATTTAGAGCTTCGGCATAGCTCTCTCTCGTCTTACGATCGTTCAGCCTTACCACGTTCAGACACGCAGGCTTGGATCTACCGGATCTGTAAGGACGTCGGAGGCGGAGGCACAGCTTAGTGACAACAAGCTGGTGGTCAGTCCAGCAGTGAGCACCACGCATGACACGGGTGATAAGGACCTGGGAAATATCTTTTTGCCGCACTATTGCGTAGTCTATCAGATGCCAATGCTTGGACCTTGGGTGCATCCACGTGGTTTTGTACTTGGCGGGAAGTCTGAACATGGTGTTCATGACCGCTAGTTGGTACTGTGCACATAAACTGAGCAGCAGTTGACCATTTTGGTTCATGCTGCCAACACCGTGTCTACCCAAGACTTTAAGCCACGCTTCGTGATCTTGACCTACTCTGGCGTTAAAGTCTCCAAGCAAAAGTATCTGTTCAGATGGACGTACTCTCTCAATGCAGCATGTCAATTCTTCGTAGAATTTTTCCTTGATGTCATCAGATTTGTCAAGCGTAGGGGCGTAGACACTGATGACATTAAGAAAATTGTTATCGTCCAGGTGAAGGCGCAATGCGGACACGCGGTCCGAGATGTGCACCGGACACTCTTGTAATTGCCTTACAAGTTGATTCTTGATCGCAAATCCAACGCCCGACCGTCTTGGTTCTGAGGCAGCAAGACCTTTCCAAAAGAAAGTGTATCCCCCGCCGTGTTCCACCAACTCTCCCTCCTCCGCAAGATGTGTTTCACTGAGGGCAGCCACATCGACATTATAGCGAAGGAGTTCCCGAGAAACAATGGCGGTTTTCCGTTCGGGACAGGCGCTGTCATCACGATCGAGAAGGGTTCGCACGTTCCACGCACCGAAGGTCATGTCAGATGTTCTATTTGTTTTTATGTTTTTGTGGCGTCGACCGCGATTAGAAGATGTGGAGGCAGCCGCGGTTACTACCCTCCTCGAAGGTCGGGGCGAGCATTTGTTTAGGGCACCTTTTCTAGCCCTCTCCCCGGCTGAGCGAGGAAAGCAGTGCCTCCCTTAATAGGGCTGCTTTGTCACTCCGGGTGCTGCCGAAAATTCTCTGTCTCCCCAGTGCAGAGAAAAAGCGACCACGATGCTCTAAGAGCACCCCCAGAGCCGCCTATGTGCAAGCCTCAGACAAAGCCCGATCTGCATCAAATCAAGCCCATCGCCACAGGACTTAACTACATCGGAGTCCATTTGATGAAGCAGTCATTTGCGCAGGAATATTTTTAGTGCATAAGTGGGCGCGCGACCACAGATGCCCTCTCTCGTCCTCACCCCCCGTGGCCCAGTGGAACGGAGACCGCTACGACTGGCGGAGGGTTCAGATGCAGTATCTGGCCAGCAGTCACCTTGGCCTCGACTGCTGCCCTTGGCCGTCAACATTGCCTTGCTAGCCCGCCGGATCCGCCAATTTCCTGTGCTTATCAGCATGGACTGCCTTTTCAGCCGAGCTAGACTTCATCGACGATGCAGGAGGTTTCCGCAAGACACGTCGGCTGGTCACTGTAGCGTTCCGGATTGCATCCTACTTGCGCCTGCGGAGTGACCGTTTCCGGGTTTAATTTTGGAGTTTTCCTTCTCCTAGATGGACTGCAGACCAGTGCTATGACGTCCATCTCGCCAATTCTATCGTAGGCCTCTGCTGAATCCTTTGATTCTAGAGCCCCCCGATAGAGGCAGTTTAAGGTCATACCCAGGACCAGAATCGTTTAAATTAAGCTACTGGTTGAGAGCCTTTTGCGCTAGCCAACTTCTCGTTGTTTTCAATTCTTTAATTTGATATAGTATTGCTAAATGTAACAATAATAGCGTAGTAACTTGCTATTTATTATTGATTTAAGAATATTAAAAATACATGTGACGCAACAGACCGCACGGCCGGACTAATATTTTAAAAATATTTTGTTACCTTAATTACTGTTTTTAAACTGTGTTTATGTAATACATTGTGAGCTTGACAAGTACAAGTGTATGTAAATACCCAAGTGCTGAATAAATTTTATTATTTCATTATGTTCATAGTTATATTTATTTATAAATATATATTAGTCTATGTAATAAGTATTTATGTATTCTATGTAAGTACACATCTTGTATATTAGTGTAGGATTTTTCACCTTCATACATTACAATGTATAGTGCACCTACCAAGTTTTTTTCTCTGCATCACCCTAAGGTTGACTGGTAGAGAATGCCTCTGGCATTAAGTCCGCCTTGTACATCGTTGTGCTAAAGTTTTAAATAAATAAATATTATCCCAGTAGATTGTGCAATAGTATCCTAGATTATGTAGTAACCACAAAAGGGTTGATTTCGATCAATACGACCGTAGTAAAACGGAAAACGTTTTTAAATCCGCGCAATGGCAAGTATGAATTTCAATTTAGCGTACCAACTGGGGTTAACTCATATTATATGAATAAGACAAAAAATTAAGAGCTAATAAATTAATAGTTATTTAATTAATCGTTTAATGAGCACTTGAGGAGACTTATTAACAATTTAATTAATCATAAAGATCACCCGATACATACACTTACCAACAGATGTAATTTCACAGAAAGTAAACTATCGACTCCGATTACTTGAGACCAACGACAAGTCGGATGACCTTGACTTTGAAAGCGTCTATATTTCGTAGGTAGTAAGGGTGAAACCAATTGCTGAAAAGTCGCCTTTGTTTGATTTGATCGACGATCACTATCTAATTATATTTCGGTAGTAATTCCTTAATTGGTAGTTAGAACGTTGTATCGACTCCTAATGCTAACGTCTGGGGGGTACTTTGATTTTGCTAGCTTCTTTTTGCGTGGGTAGTACCTATTGTGTAGTTATTGTCGCTTGTAATCGGAGAAAAGTGGCAGGGCTAAACGTAGGTACTGCCTAGAGACTGGAAGTGAGGTACAGTGTTCAAGGTAGTCGCTTCGCTACTACCTCAGCGCCATTGTGGTTTGGGTTCGTACCCGCCCTGCACAACAATTTGTATGATACATAAATGTTAAAAAGAACTATAAAAGCCAAATTGTGTAGCAGGGTTTACTACAAAACTTTTGATTATTATATATATTTGGGGTTCAATCAAAATAATATCGTTGCAATTACATTATCCTAATGTATTTTCAAATTTTCTAACTTATGTTACCGCAAATCTGTATTTATACTATTATTTTATAGTACAAATAATGATATCTACTGATGTGACCCTGGCTGTACTTAACAAACGTAGGTAAAGCTATGTTTAACTATGATAGCACTTGTAATAAGCAACTAACGATTTCACCTTAGGCATGTAAAATATTAATCGATTTTCAAATTAGCTAACTTATGCTTGCTGTTCTGAAAAATACTTACCTCTGAAATAACGAAACATTATAGGGGTCAGATTTGCAATCGCATCGACTACAAATGTGTCTTTAATTTGTATACAGTAATGAATCTGTTTATAGTGCAAATACATATATCCATTGACGAGGCTGTACTAAACTGACTATAGCGTATAACTGTATAATTACGATAGCACTTACCATAATAACCAATTAACGATTTAGCCTTAGCTATGTAAAATCTTAATGGATTTCTAAATTAGCCAGTTCGCTGTTCTGAAAACGCTAGCTTTCAAATAATCGAATGTTTATATAGGTCAAATTTGCGATCGGTGCTGTATGAAGTCTGGGGCTAATTATAAATTAATTGACCATTTTACCCAAATTTGAGATAATTAAGTTTATAATGAACATTATTATTGCCATTTAATAAAAAATATTGTATGCATGGATTGTGTTCGCTGATAAGATTTCCGATTGAATGGAATTACTGGTTAAAGCAGAGGAGAAATATTAATTAAAAATGATGTGGCCGACACTGAACGCCCGGCAGATGTTAAACATTGAAATCATTTATAATAATTTCCAGGGTTTGCCCTTATTTTCCAAAGTATATAATAGTGGTGTTTTAGACTATAAGCCTTAGTTAACTAGGTATTATTATAGGTAGATAGAAGTACATATTTTACATTGTTAAAAAAATTATATCCACGAATCTATGATTATAAAAAAGCACTCCATTTTTTCTGTGCATATCTTAGTTTGCTCACAAAATTTCTGCATTCTAAAATGTTTGTGAACACCGGATACCCTTTTATGAGATATTAAGAATAATAGATATATTCTTTAATATTTTCATACGATTTCCTGCTAATCTTAGTAAGCAAATTCTTTCTTTAAATTTCTAAAGGCATGGGTAAAAATCGTCTTGCTTTTTGCTGTCACGTCATACAAGTCGGTTTTATTCTCATGCACAAAGCAGATTGCTCCCAGATACCAATAGATGATTAAAATCAAAGAATTCGAAAATATAGGCTCTTAATATAAATATTTGGATTAGTCTTAGTTTTTATTTATTAAATTATTTATTAATAATAAATATGTTTGCTCAAATGTGCCTTTCATTTGCGCAAAAATATTGTTTTTATTTCAAATTTTGCTATACACGGCGCCTTTATGTCTGAACATATTTTATAGTTATCTATAAAATATCAGTGCGACAACAATAATTAACAACTACCAATAGTTTCAAATAATTGTGGAGGAAATAAAAAAAGATCTGACATAAAATGCTAAACCTACATTTGAGCTGACCCGGTAAGTAGTTAATATTAAGAGGAGTTGCCGATGGCATAATATATTTTACACAATAACTAAAATTTTTCGATAGTTGCTATCCAATATGCACCTTTGCTCCAAATTTGATGCAGATCGGATCGGTAGTTCAGGCGAGAAGAAGTCACTAACATGCTATCGCAGATCCGTTGGTGTAGCGTTAACGTGTTAATCCGCAGATAATTCGGTTTTGGGCTCAAATTCAGGGTCAAACCAAAATGTTGTTTTAGAATTATTTTGCCAAGAGAAAAATTCTAATCTACAGCCAGCCAGCTATCTTTAAGTTGGCAGTGTTACATACCCGTGCCTCTTAAAACAAGTACATCTGTCAATCGGACACAATATCTCTTCCCGGTTAAAAGAGTAAAGAGAGTTCCTGTTTTTGCGCACGTTATGTACTCATTCGGAACCAAATCGGAGACGTTCTCAAGAAAGGGCAGGTTAGAAGTACCCTAAACCGGCGAGCATGTATGAAGAATATAATGACAGTAATCGAGGCAGAAGAGGTGTGGAAAGATCGTGACAAATGGAAATCCGTTTTCTGCCTACCCCTCTGGGAAACAGGCGTGAGTTTATGTATGAATGTACTCATGAACTATATTAAGCCGTGTGATTTTCGGCCCAAAAAGAATAATAATAATAATATCAAGGGGACAATGTCACACAGATCATCCTAGCCCCAAACTAAACAAAGCTTGTACTATGGGTACCAGGCGACGATATACATACTTATATAGATAGACAAATACTGAAATACATAGAAAACATCCATGACTCAGAAACAAATATTCGTGCTCATCACACAAATATTTGCACTTACCGGGATTCGAACCCAGGACCATCCCATACCATGCCATGGGTGTCCTTAAATGTGATTAAAGGATGCACTAGGTAGTCGGGCAGCAGCGTCTCTTGTAAACTACCACCTAACTGAGGTCACCAACACGCACGCCAAGCGCGAGGACTATGGCAAACCTCTCCAAGTGGCAACGTTATAGAAGCCTTTAGAGAGACCTAGAGAGGTAGGGCACAGCGTTCATTCGCTCGAAGAGCAGCCCGACTGGGGAAGTACCTCCACCTTACAGAAGACATTCCTTAATAATAACATTAATAATATAATGTTGTGTTTCTGAGTGTGAGTAAGGTCGCCAGAGCTCATCGGGGTGGGGGGGGGGGTCAGAAACACTTGTTTTCTGACTCTTAAAGGCCGGCAACGCACCCGCGACTCCTCTGGTGTTGCGAGTGTCCATGGGCGGCGGTGATCACTTACCATCAGGTGACCCACTTGCTCGTTTGTCGACCTCTGCCATAAAAAAAAAGACCTATGTCCAGCAGTGGACGATATCAGGCTGATGATGACGAAGATGCTATTAAGTTTTACGTAATTCGTTAGTGTCCGTTGTGATTGGTCACCGTAGCTGTAATTCAGCCTGAAGCTTATTTTAGAACGTTTAAGTATTCTTTTCCGTTACGGTATTTATCGACAGGATCTGCCCTCAATTCACCGAAGAGTCCAAATTGCCGTAGGTAGCAACTGTAAATGATTTATGTGCGTAGGTAATCGGAAATAGGACACCTTTTACTCCTACGTTGCCATGGGTGATTGATTTTATCTAGTAACAAAAGAAAATCTGTGACTATAATGGAACACCTATTTGATTGCGTATTTTGTCTTCATAAGCATAGTTAAGTTTAGTGCTAAGAATTTTTTACAGAGAACCGTCGTCAGTGAGAGCCAGTACTTAAACGAGACGTAGGACCTCTTTTGCGGATGACATAAAGGTTGTTCCATTTCTCCAGTAGGGCTGCAACTGGAGAAATGGAACAACCTTATAAAATAAATGCGGGAAAGATAGTTTTATGTTGTTTTTTTTATGTGGGCGAGGTAGACAGATCCAATTTAATAATTGGACATGCGACATATCCCTGGTGATGTAGTCATCGGCTACGGTAACTTTAAAAAGTTTACCATCACGTGATACCATGGCTTGCTTTTATTTATATAAAATTCCCGTTCAAATTAGAAATTTCGCGTAAAAAGCAGATTTCAGACCTTAAGCAGATAAAATAATAGAAACTAGACTTCCTTACGCAAGAAGTAGATCAGCGCTGGTATATGTCAGTAATTAATACCACGATACTTTCAGAATAACAGTATATACAGCCAAAACAGCGGCAAAAGAGCGAATTGCACTCCCACCCGATTAGTATTGGCGGATCCATTATTAATAGTGAATGATAGGTCACTATCTGACTAAGTACCATGGTATTAATTATTAACACACTAGCTCTGCCCCACGGTTTTACCCGCATTAAAATTAATAAATTATACCCTATGTGTTAATCCAAGGTGTCAGCTAACTCCATACCAAATTCTATTAAAATTGCGCGAGCTATTTGGACACGAAGAAGTAACAAACATACACACTCACAAACTTTCGCCTTTATAATATTAGTAGGATACCAGCGCTGATATTTACTCGTAATTACAATAATTATAATAATGTACGTTTCACATTCGAGCGAAATACTTGGAACTTGTTAGTGAAGCTATCGTTTAAAACTTGTATGCTATAGGTACATGTACTTTCCGGAATTAAGTTTCTGTGAAATCCCATATCAAAGAAACATTTCACAAACTCCGTTGTTATTAATACTGAGAGGAGCAGAAATAAATATTATTTCATATAAAGTTTCAACTACCGCTAACTCCGGCGAACTATCCAAACTTCCCTGTAAACTAACAAACAATAAATCTTTATTTCCTATAGTACTTACGCTATAAACTGGCTTGGCATTAGGTGGGCTTAACCATCTGCCCTTGATCTTAAACTGCTGAACCATATTAATTCAACATTTGTAAAAGTTGTAAAGTAATGAATAGTCATTGGTCTAGCAAGCTTAAAGTAGTAGACTCGATCATACTGGTAGAAATAATAAAAATAACAAGAATACATAATATGAATTAAATACTGTCTATCATAATCAATATCAGAAGTAAAATACTGAAGCAATTCATTTTATTTCACACATTTTAGTAAAATTTGTAATCACTAATTTAACTCATACATACATAGACTCACGCATGTTTCCCAGGGGGATAGGCAGAGACAACGGATTTCGATTAATCACGATCTTTGCACACTAATTTAATACTTCTATTAAATTTGCATTCACTCATTAATATTAAAATACCTAACATACTTATAAATAACTTAGGTAAATGGATAAACTTGTGCATTTATAAAACATAAAGACGTTTCAATACAATTTATTCACTAATTTTACGGAAATAGCTTCTGTAAGCTACATTTTTTATATTGTTAGGTACCTACTACCTGTCTTAGAATTGTTATTAATTTCTATTTGTTTTATTACTTTTACCAACTTTACTTTTGTAGTTTCAAATGTGTGAGCAATAAATATATAATATACATTTGAAAATTTGTTCAACTGTAAATTGCCTATTATTTAATCTCATATAAAATATGATCCTCTCATATATTATTTTAGAATCATTACTTTTTTAAACAAGAAAGCAACAAAAGCAAAAAGCTTACAAACTCGATTCAGAAACACAAAATCAAAACATTCGGATTGAGAACCTTTTCCTTTTTGAAACCAAGTAAGCAGAAAGTGACGTTTAACATTGACAATGACTTTGACGTTTTACAATGACATTCATCGTTCAGCACATACATTGAAATTCACATTGACACTGACACTTAACGTTATTTCATCGGTCACATTGTTTGTGATGTTGTCTCACTACTAAATAAGGTTTATAGGAAATATTTTTTCTTATAAAACGAATTACTATAAACCAGAATGAATAGTGACTCCAAGGGTATTCTAGTAATATAGTCCTTTGTAAACTTAATCGCAAATTGCTGACAGCAGTTGTTTAAGTTAGCCTTAGAGGGCGCTCGGGCGAGTGCCAACTAAACTTGCATCCTCCCATTCCTTATTATTCATTGCAACACCGACTAGCTAATAATAAAACTCGAGACCATTTAATTAGAACTGTTTGTGTTTAATATGTATGAATTTAGTAGGATTCAACTAACTTAAATAATATTATTAGGCTATTAGCCTTATGATTATTCATAACCCACTTTGAATGTTGTAAGCTGGTTGAATGTTAGCATTACGAACTTTGTATGTTCCTTTTAGGAGCCATTATTTTTCTTTTATTCTAATATTAACTAGAACATTCTAGCAATGTGACAAAAACCGTCAAAAATTAAAAAAAAACTTACTGGTAACATACTTGTTTCAAAGCCAGAACGTGACAATTTAATATTTACTAAGACTCTTCTATGACATTTTTAAATTTATAAAGATTTTTTCCGTATTTTGTTCTTATACTCCGTAATACCAGGTGGTAGGCTCGACGAAATGAATATTTTTGTGTATCTCCGTTTATGGTAATATTTAAACAACACGGTGTCCCTGACGGCTGAGAAAATAAGCACCTCATCTTCCCCAGAGAATATCTACCAGACAACGGGCAGCGTCACTCTGTGTAGTAGGACCAATCCGTCTCCCAGTGGATAGGCAACCGGCTATGTGGGTAATTCAAATTACCCACTAAAACCATCACCTGTTCATGCAGTCACCGTCAGTCTGGAACGCGGGATTCACTTGCATTTGCCGCCGTGCCAATCCACATCTAACGGGCCCTCCAATATATGTCCCCTTACGCACCAGAGGCGTGTGTGGAACACAACACACCGCTTTCAATGAGAATGATTAATTAAGATTGAAGATGATAACTTAAGATGAAGTTATATATAACGCTTTGATCTTGGTCCAAAGTGTAGAATGTCATTTTATTTGACGGCCTGGTTGGCGTTGTAAGTAAACACTTGTTTTCCACGCAGCAGGTCGTGGGTGCGATTCCCACTCAAGAAAGATATTGGTGTGCATGAACATGTCCGTTTGTTCTGAATCTGGGTGTAATTATCTATGTAAGTATGCATTTACAAAAGAAAATTAGTATATCAGTTATTTGTATTCCATTGTACAAGCTCTGCGTACTTTGGGATCAGATGGCCGTGTGTGAATAATGTCCCATGATATTATATTATTAAAATTTTATGAAGATTAAAGTAACGGATGCGTTCATTTCCGTGAAATAACAATATTGAGTGATCAAACAAGATAATAAAGGTATTATTCGTAAACATCTAACCGTACTTTGCAAAAGCACTCGAGTTTAATCACGAGTTATTGAATAAAGAATGAGAACAATAATGTTTTGTGAGAAAAAGTCCAATTACTCATTACCGTCCCAATGTTCTTTTGTTCATTTCGCAGTGTAATAAATTGCGTTCACAAGTTCGACTCGAAAATGTTTTATGAATAGGTATTTAAATGAAGAAATGGATCTTGTTTACTTAAATAAAGTAAGTGGGTAGTTCATAAAATAATTTGTTTGGTATTTTGATCCGCTTTTATTACGTTATATTTGCAGAAATTTAAACTTTATAAGTTTGTGACATACGCACTAGTATATTAATTATTTAATTGTATTAAATAATGAATATACTAGTGTTTTACAAGGGAATGGGTATTGATGATGAATACCTCATCAACTCTACAATGCCTGCAGGTACAGTATTACCACTCAAAGTGTTTTGGTAGGTGGGACTGGGTGGGACGCATTAAATATTCCATAAGGGCCTACTTCGTTGAGGAAGGGTTATGGTTCCGCGGAGGATCTGTGGGGGATAACATTGACTTATATGTATAACTAGACACGCTGTTTCGAATAAAAACTCTGTCCCAGTCCGGCTGTGCGTGAGGTGAGGGGCGCGGGCGCGGTGGCCAAAATTGCTCAATGAGTTGCAGCGCCCGCGCTGCAACTCGGTGAGCAAATTCTCAATATGGGATTGCACGTCTAGTAGAATACATATAGGTCAATGGGGGATAATGAGATTTCTATGCAGCTTCCAATGTATAAAGCCACATATTTATAAGTAAAAAACCAACTTCGCTATAAAATAAATAAAACGTTTTTGGAAATATATAATAGGTATATTTAACGTTAAAAAAATAAATAGAGCCTCTTTTCATTTTGTTCTATTAATAAACTTTTGTTGCTATTTGTCAATATTAGAGCATATATACATATCTACGACTCTTATACTCAAAATGAAATTTATAAATCAAGTTAATTTACAAATTGAAGAGTGAAATTTAAATGTTTTAATCCCCTACCGAAAGCTTTACATTTCATACAAAATAAAGCGTTATTACTTTGTTTATTAATTTATTTATATTTGTACTCATATGTTACTTAGAAATGAGATCAATTAAATCTAAACTAATTTATAATAGAAAAAAATTTACGATTTTTGTGTGTTTGTTTAAAATGGATGAACCCCAAAAAACTCAAAAAATTCCTTCTTTTATAGATAGCTACATTACCAGAAAGTAACATTTTATTTATATATATAACCTTAATATTTACGTACAAATTGCAATTTACCATATTTAAACACTCCCAACACAGATATAACGAGAACTATAAAATTATTCTACCATTTCCATTTCAGCCAAAGAAACTTATCGACGGTCGGTGATAATTCGCTGTTAATAATACTTATAACAGCCATTCCAAGCATATGGCGCCACAATTTTGAGTAGATAATAGGGTTTTAATTGAGATAGAGCTTTCGCAGTAGACAGCTATTTCGAGGCCTATAAATTTTTATTCATAACCGTTATCGCCAGTGCTCCGGCAGATTTTGAAAGCCAATATCCATTGTTAAATATGTATTTTTGGGTCGCGGGACGTGCCGACTATTTTCAGCTGGTAAAGTATTTTATTAGAAGTGGTGTAAAGATAAATGTAGTAAGAACAACAGTTAATAGCACTGCAATTTTATACTCACTCTCAGTTGATTTTATTAGATATCAAACTGTGCATTTTTGAGTATCATTTACGACCTTTTTATATCGAGCTATACATTTTCTCAACCAATTAGCTGACATTCATCATCATGAGTCTGATATCACCCAGTGCTAGCCATAGGATTCCTCTAAAGGTTTTTATAATGTTGCCATTACTTATCGTATGGGCAGTGGGTTGCCATTTGGAGTGGTTTGCCTTAGTCACCGTGCTTGGCATGCGAGTTGACGAACACAGTTGGGTGGTAGCTAGAACACAGCTGCCCGGTCACCTTTAACTACACCCATGGGATGATATGGGGTAGCCCTGTAATTCTTTCTTGGCCGGAAATCACACATTTTGTAACTGTGGGTTTTTTAATAATATTCTGGCAATATTTTGGTGACAACCTCTTATCGTAAACAAATATATACGAATACGTTTTGATAGGCCACTATTTGCAACCAACTATTAGAGGGCAAAAAAGTGATAATGTCGTAACAATAAAAATAACTTTCTTTTTAAAATTTTAAGAATGTATAGATAAATATATATCTATATAACTATACCTAGTTACATTCTTAAAACTTTGGTATTTTTCATTTTCGTAGGAATGTAATCGGAAATTTGAAGAACTTAAAAGTCTTTTGGAAAATAAGGTAAATATGTTTATTTTCTAACGTCGTTTTGTATCTAGATAAACATAATCCATAACTCGACGCTATTCAAATAAAAAATTCTTTACTCTTCACAAACATAAAATTGTTAAGACTAGTTAACATTTTTGGCTATAAATTTACCATTAGGGCAATATTAAGAGGCCTATTACAGTCCACTAGCGCCGCCAATCGAAAAAATGTCATAACTCGTAAATAGAATCAAAAATACAAAATATGTTCGATTATTACTGTGGAAAAGGCAATAACGTAATTTTATAACACATTGTCAACACTTGAAATATAGCTGTTTAGCTAAATCGTGCATTTGTAACAAAAACGGCCGTTTATGTTTTGAATGCACGATTTAGCTAAACAGCTATATTTCAAGTGTTGATAAGGTGTTATACAATTACGTTATTGCCTTTTCCACAGTAATAATAGAACATATTTTGTATTTTTGATTCTATTTACGAGTTATGACATTTTTTCGATTGGCGGCGCTAGTGGACTGTAATATGCCCCTTTATGACAGATGTCAAATTTGAAATAATGGGAAATTACAACGAAGTCAAAACCTATTTGACGCTCTTGGGTGGAATTGACGTAACCAAACTCACAAAGACGCACTGTTTTTTTTTCATTAGCTTAACGATACCAAACCAAAATAAGCTATTTTTACGGGAAACGTATGAACCATAAATAAATTATTTATGGTAATAAATAATATAATAAAAAAATAGCTTCACCATCGAGAAGATAGCATTAAATGCTATCTTGTCGATGGTGAAGATATTTAACTACATACTGTCATAGGATACAGTAATGTGTAGCGATGTTTAGTGAATATAAGTGCCATTGAAGTAAGTTTAACAGCTCGTTTGAAATCAATAGTATAGTCATATTAACCGACATGTGGATGAAGTTTAAAATGTACGTGACGCCGCGCGCCACGATCTCAATAACCTCTCCGACCCTTCAAATTTTACATCTCCTACCCGCTGCTAGCAATAAAATTGGAAGTTCATAAAATGAAAACGCGCGATATTTTAACAGAGGCCCATTAACATGACACATTTACCGGCTTCGTGACCGCCCCGGAATTAACGGAGCCTGCATTGGACTGTGCCAACTGGCGACTAACGACTATTTGCCTTTCACCCATTAAATATATTCATCCGAAGTGTAAAATGGTATTAAGCAAGTGCGTTGTATGCGCGTATGTACCCACTATATCCTCATTGTAACACTACTTTAATGCACTTAGTATATTCCACTGTTTAGTCCAGTAGATCGAACGGTGACAATCGATTACCTAGCAAAGCAGTTTTTAAGTAAAAATGAATGTTTCATGATCTGGTTGGTTGACGGACTACTTTCCATACCTTAAAGTACATTAAATAGTTGATCTAGTTGGTCTTTAAAATAAAAAGCAGTAGCTAGAAGTCTAACCATCTTGATAATTTGATTCCGTGTTCAAACAACAGACGTATTGTCGTATGTATACGCGACATCATTCTTAAATATGGGACCAGTCCCACCCTCTTAACAAGCACTACAATATCTGTAACATAAGATCACACATTAAATAAATAAATTTGATTCTTAAAACATTATTTTTTATTTCAAAGGAGTATGGGGACTCGCTTTCACCAAAACTTTTTCTTCATTAAATTAAAATACATAAAAAACAGTTGCCTAATTGCGATTTGCAAAAAAAATTCTATAAGATCTGAACACCGCGAGTTTATCCCAGACATATAATATACCCGCGGCGCTCAACGTTGGTGTCTAAACGAGGCTCAGAATTCCAAACTCGAAGTCTACCAAAAGGCGATGAAACGGCGCGTGATGACTGTTAAACTCCAAGATCGCATACCGAACTCTCTCGCACTCTAACTCGCACATCGTGGATGTTGGCAGAAAATCGGCCCAGCTAAAGTAGAGTTGGACAAGCCTTATCCTTAGGAGAGACCATGACATAAGGATATAACGTGATTACTGGTATAACTGAGAGAATTGAGACTAATCGATTTCCCTCAATCGCTAAGTAAGTGTTGTGATAGAACGTGTAGTGATCCTAGTCACAAATTTGTTATAAATCAACTGTATGCAGACATCGTACATGCCTTGAAAGAGGCTGCACTGGTGGGTCGGCGAAGCAGCATCAGGTATCCGAGAAAGTTTGTGATAGGTTGGAACAAGCACGTCGCGGTGGCTCACAGGGAGGCCAGGGAAAAATTTATGCTATGGTCGTGGTATGGTAAGCGTACTTCTGGGTGTGCATATGATGAAATGTGCGAGGCTAGAAAAGTATTTAAATCAAGATTAAAATGGTGCCAAAAGCACGAGGACCAAATTAAAATGGATATTCTGGCCTCGCACCATTCTAAAAATGATTTCCGGGGTTTTTGGAAGCATACATCTAAGTTGCAGCCGAAGCCGGGTATCCCTGTGAGTGTCGGCGGCGTCAGTAATCCAGAAGATATAGCGAACATCTTTAAAGAAAAATTTTTTGTTAGTTCTCCTTTGGGACCTTCGAGGGTGGTGCTTGATTCTGAGTCCGGCATGGCAGTCAACGTAAAGTTTACAGCAAGCGAGATCGCCAGCGCCATAAAATCTATGCCACGGGGTAAGTCCCCTGGACATGACGGACTCAGCATCGAACACCTCCGATACGCTGGACCGCACTTACCTCGAGTTCTTGGTATGCTTTATGGTTTCTGTATAAGCCATAGTTATATGCCGGCCGAAATGATTAGGACTATAGTTATTCCGATACCTAAAAATAAAACAGGTGACCTTGCAGATAGCAATAACTATAGGCCTATCTCTTTGGCTACCGTGATCTCGAAAGTCTTTGACGGCATGCTTAACACACAACTAAATAAGTGCTCTCCGATACATGACAACTAATTTGGGTTCCGTCCAGGGTTGTCAACAGAGAGTGCGGTGTTGTGTCTTAAGCATGCTATCTCATACTACACGAAACGCGATACACCTGTATATGCCTGCTTCCTCGATCTATCTAGGGCGTTTGATTCGGTTTCCTACGATATTCTCTGGAATAAGATACTTAATACTGTACCACCTGAACTAATTAACGTTTTTAAATATTGGTATGGAAACCAGATCAACAATGTACGATGGGCTGGATCATTGTCACGTCCATACAGGTTGGAATGCGGGGTGAGACAGGGGGGGTTGAGCTCGCCAACGCTCTTCAATCTGTATGTGAATGATCTAATATATAAGCTTAGCAGTGCTAGAGTCGGTTGTTACATCGATGGTGTCTGCGTTAACAATATCTGGTACGCCGACGATCTAGTTTTAATCAGTGCATCACCTTGTGGCCTTAGGAAATTGTTAGCACAATGTGAAGAGTACACTGCAATACATGGTTTGACGTATAACATTAAAAAGTCAGTCTTCATGGTATTTGAAGCCAGGGGTAAAACAGTAGAGAAAGTACCACCTTTAATACTTAACAGCTCACCTCTACAGATAGTACGTGAATTTAAATACCTTGGTCATGTATTGACCCCTGACCTCAAAGACAATGGTGATATTGAGCGGGAGCGTAGAGCGTTGTCGGTCAGAGCGAATATGCTAGCCCGCAGGTTTGCGCGCTGTTCACTTGGTGTCAAAATAACGCTCTTTCGAGCCTACTGTACAAACTTTTACACCTGCAGCTTGTGGGCTGGATATACTCAACGATCCTACAACGCTCTACGCGTACAATACAACAATGCGTTTAGGGTGCTGGTAGGGCTGCCCCGTTTCTGTAGTGCGTCGGGAATGTTCGCAGATGCACATGTAGATTGTTTTTATGCAACAATGTGTAAAAGATGCGGTTCTCTGGTGCATAGGGTGCGGACCAGCTCTAACAGTATCCTAAACATGATTGCAAGTAGGTTGGACTGCGCCTACATAAGTCGTTGCTGTGCCGTCTCCCATGGCTTGTCGCGGGGATGACGGTTACAGGGTAATAATAATGTATGTTACTAACATAGCTGTAAGTCCTACTAACATATGAGTCACAGTTACTTGAAAAATAAAATTTCTATTCTATTCTATAATTCGTAAAAAGTTAAGTTATAATGTTTGAAATACTGAATTAATGTATAATTCTAATTACTCTATATATCTATTTAATCAAGCTGGGATGCCATTTGTACCGCCCTTAAACATGCAAGAAATATGTATTAACATAAATTTTGCATCTTGCTAAATTATTGCTTGTGCATACCATTACCCAAGTAAAACTAAACTTTTGTCCAAAACTCTTCACGTCACTATTTCTTCTTTGTCCTATCTTCACAACCTTTTAGATTTTATTTTTTTTTCGTTTCGATAAACTCTTCAGAAAAGTTTGAAAAGATTCGCTCATAAACGTGGTCGGCTTTAGATGTCAGGGATTTGCTACGAATAAAAGCAAATATTTTATTATTTTATAAATCCTCTAATCTTCTTTGGAACTGAAGTAATATTGCCCAAAATAATTGACTTCAATTTAAAATTACACGGACTGTTCGAGATTTATTTCGTTATCGGACTGCTCACCGAACCCCAAATAGCACGTTATGCCGGCGGTCCCGATATTACGTGTCTGATTTAGCAGCAGCTTAGCAAAAGCGAAATGCGTAATATTTTCTCATCTATGGCAAATACGTATTATGTGTCGATAATAGTATAAGTCAAACGAAATTGCACTTATAATACTGTCAAAAATGTTGTTATCGTTTGACTTCTGCTATTCACGTAATAAGTCCACCGGTGGTAATAAGAAAATCTACGACAAACTTTAACATTCGTTACAAGCATAGTAAGCCACCAAATCCTTACAGTTCTGAAAATAATAATTACTTAAAAATATATATTAACTAGCTGTGCCCCGCGGTGTTACCCGCGTTAAATTTTATAAATTTTCTTTGCTATTAACCTCACGGAGCCCGAGACCTTTCCAACGAATGCAAAACCGTGGAAATCGATTCGTGCGTTCTGGAGTTACAGCGTCAGGAAGGAAAACCCGACTTATTTTTATATAGTAGAGATAGCTTCCATTAGCTTATTACAAGATTTAGATGGTTAGTGTCCACGTGAATCTGAGGGCACGTTAAGCTGTCGGTCTCGATAGTTATCATTAGACAACATATCGATAAGCCATGTCAGCGACCTACTGAGTGGCTTGAACAACTAGGATATCCATTGCCCATACGATAAAGAAAGAAAGAAAGACATAAAATTAACATAACATTTTCAACTTGTTAGTATTTCTCTTTCTTATCGAATACTTAAAAACTATTTGTAAGGTAAAACAAGACAACTAAGACCCTGTATAATAATGTAATATTTCTTCTAAAGTTTAATTAAAGCAAAATTGACCTATAAAAGATCATATTATATATAATATTAATAAACGTTGGTTGTACTTTTTAGGCGGTAGACTTCAAAAGTTTATATGAATTCCATAGCAAGTTCAAATACTATACATCCATAATTTATCCAAAGCCAAAGATCCCGAATGGATTCAAATTCAATTTTGGCAGTTCATTGTGTTTTGCATTATTCATTCATTTAGTCTGTTAAATCAGCCGCTTGCAAAACAATAGAGAAACAACGCGCCAGCTTGATTGAAAATACCTACTTCCTTAGCCAGCTGAATTTTAATAAATATCTTTGGCATTTAGACCTTTTGACTCTAACATTTCTTACTTTCATTATATAAAGTGTTTTTGTAATGATTTCTAAATATAGGCTGGAATTTCTCATTTTCTTATTTCGATTATGAGTAACCACTTAGAAGATAATAAATCTACTACTAAAAGATAATAAATCAGCAAAATCATTACAAAGAAGGCATAAGAAGGCTTATGCCTTCTTCTTCGACGTATTGACTAGCTTTTGGAGTCGGCTTCTGGTTGCGGCTGGGTAGCACAATTAATCGAGTGAAACCAGTTAAACCTGACTTAAAAATTACTGCACGTGTGGCGCAGCGGCTAAGACCGTTGCCTCGGCACTTGTGTCGTTGGAGTCCCGCACTGGACAACTATTTGTGTGACCCATAAATAGTTGTTCTGAGTCTGGATATAATTTGTGTCCGTCTATTATATGTTTGTAAAGTACCCCACGACACCGGGATTAGATTCCCTAGTGCGGGCGTTCACTTAAAAAAAAGCCTCAAACCAGACATTAAGACAGTTAGAACAGACGTCTTATTTTTGTTAGCCTTCAGACTATCTGTAACTAATGTCATTGATGTTTCAAGTTCTCTTTGAAACACGGAAACCAGACCCTGCATCTTCGTATTAAACAAAGATGGTTAAGTGACCGAATCGAATCCGCGACTTTTAATTGCTATTGCCATACCGGACAAACATAATCTCAATAATATTAATGTCTTATACTGAGAACCTTAATATTTAAACTACTTTTTAATGGAAGCACAATTTTAATATCCATTAAAAGTTTTAGCGAAAAAACCACCGAGCGTAAAATACCAACAACAAAGTACATCAACCAACCGCCTAATTTGATGCACAACAATTCCAAGTAGCATTTACTTTAATTGTGAAAAATAAAGAGCAACTGTCTCAGATAGCTTGGCCACTATCATTAAACTTTTTACCGAGGACCGCTAAAAACTGGCGTACTTATTCTGGCGGCGCCCGCAGATAAATTCTACGATCGTATCTCGGAAGGCAATTAAGATAAGCGAACAGTGCTGTCACTGTTTCCCTGTACGTTTAGCGGACGCACGCCCGATTTATGCCGTCCTGCCAGGACAGGCGGATGGTTGAAGTCATGTCTTAAAACCTGGTTAAATCATACAATAGATCCTAGTGGCATATAATAGTTAGTTTAATTAGATTTCACTAGGTCTCAAATTGAAGTAGTTCATTTCAATATTTAATGTTTGAAATAATAATGCTCCTGTCGGAATAAAGCCAACGGCGGTATATCTCAAATCTCAATAAAAATTAGGCAACTAAGCAGAACATGTTAAAATTCTTCAGATTGTTCACTAAAAACAGACTGGTGATACCGAATGAGATCAGAGTTTGTCCAACAACTCTAAATTCCATTCTACTACTGAGTGTTATTCTTGTTAGAATAATCCTAATAACATTTTTTGGCTGACCCGTAATTTGACACCGTGACTCTGTTGAAATAACCACCAACCATCGCCTCTAGACCAACGAGGGAGTTACAGTGCACAATAACTGACTTTTTTTTTGGAACGAAGTTCCTTATCGCGCCTTGCGATAGGGGGCTAGACGGAAAAAATTAAGACGAAAAGTTGTGACGACACTTTTTGCTATAGTAAGATATTGTAAGCCGTGCGGCGTGCGCATGTTTCTCTGTCTGTTTCTCTCTTATAGAAAGCAAGCCAGATATTTTCGTTTCGTCTTTCTATTTCGCATTGAACAGTGTGGTGTCGCGACGATTATTTTTGATTATATAATAAATAATAAAAAATAATATTTGCTTCACTAATTAATCGAAAGGAACTTCGTTCCCTCCGGGTGTCCCTTGACACCTCTCAAGATTTTATTTGTTAAAATATGGGTGATCAACACATCGCGGTATAGAAAGTAAGAGTAACCTCATCGATTATTAGCACAAATCGAAAAACAATTAACTATCAGATTCCAATTCTATTAAATTCAGTCTCAAATTATATTTAAAAAATGACAGGAAATTGTTAATATTATATCAAAGGGGTTTTAAAAAACCTGGTTTTACCACAGCCGCCTTGTCTCTAGTCCACAATGCTGGATACACCTAAACGTTACGTCAGTACGTAATGCGGTGTCCATCTCTAACTGTGATAAACACTGACTGATATGGTATGACTGATGAAGAGCTGCACTAGGAAACTCGTAAATCTGAAGACTGGGACATTAATTTTAGGCAATTTGTTTTCTTCCTGTTTACTAGACATGAAATTAGTTGTGTTGATTTCAAAGTCCAATTTTGGTTATGTAAAGTATGTAAACACGAGAGAAGAGCTTTCAATTCAAGCGCAGTCAATTGCTTCCACCAAGTTGAAGAAATTGGTGGAAGCAATTGACTGCGGATATATTACCGATTTATTATATGGTATACTAGCGGCCCGGTACGTGTTTCGCTACGTATAAGGCATAGTAGTAAAAAAATGATTATTAAGTTCATTTCTTCAAACAAAAAAATATTTTAAATTGCTAGCTAGTAAAAATTACGATTTTACACTTTTTCAAGACTTTTTATATTGAATTTTTCTCTACGTACAAACCTTCCCTGGACTTCCACGAATAATTCAAGACCAAAATTAGCCAAATCGGTAAAGGCGTTGGTGAGTTATAACATTACAACGAAAAGTGGCATTGATTTTTATATATATAGATATACCGAGAAGTATTACCGGCCGTGGCAACATTCAAGAAGCAAGCCCATTCTTTTCTTCAAAGCCGGCAATGCACTTGCGGCCTCTGGCCATATAAGAAAAGGTGTAAACTTTTTTACTTATATTATGAAGTAATAAAAGAGTACCCAATAAAGTCCCCTGTAGTACAGCAAAGTTATGAATTCTCCAAAATAATCTATGGTTAGTGTCCTAGAAAGCTGCTGGTTTCATCTGAATGTGTAAATTACTTATATGTAAAAATACATTGCAGTTAGACAGAAATAAAATTTTACAGACAAGGCAGTTCAAAGCAAGGGCTAAAAGATCTATGCTATTGTTTTTTGATTCTCAAAATCATTTTGATTGTCAAAATTTAAGGCCTTACTACTTCTGAGTGAGGCCTTAGATTTCAGATCAGAGAACAGATTTTTGTTAATTGTGTCCTGTAATACTTTTGGTAATAGTAGGGGCAGCAAATGAAGTAGATTTGTTGTTTTCTATTTGGATAATCTTTTTGTATATTTAGTACTTATACGTTTATTTTTGACAGAATAGGTACAGGAGTAATGGGATAAGGGCTACCAGGGTATTTCTGATGACGTTTTAATTCTTTTCTTTATTCGTCGTTATTCAAATTCTTTAAAAATAGACCCTAAAGTTTGTTGCAGTTAAATCCCTAACAGTGGACTCTGAACTGACAGTGGTAGTATTTTTAATGAATTGATTAGATTATATTTTTCTTGTTCTGTGGTTGTTCTTCAAAATAACTAATTGTTATTTATCTCTCATTTTTCTGAATTTATTAGGCTCCTAAAAATCTTAACCCTTTTAGTTGGATTCGTTGTAAATTTTCCGTAATTTTTAATGAAAAAAATAATATAAATTACTTTTCGAACTGTATTATTCTTTTCTTTTATTACATATTCAACGTAAATTGACCTTTTTTACTGGCGTTGTAAATGAATATTCTTTCTTTTTATATTGCTTTATTTTTCCAATAATGATCTATTAAGAATAATTTCCTTGTGACAATATCAGCTCTTTTAATAGTTTTATAAATCGTTTTTATCAGAGAAACGCAAATTATAAAACCCAAATATTAAATAACCCAAAATTCGTATTAAAATTTATAACGGCAATTTATTAAAATCGGTTTTAGTGTGATGCCAAACGAAGTAAAAGTAAGTAAGTACGAGCACATATTACTATTGAGCGCACAGCTTCATTAAAATATTTATAAGTAAAGTCAACAAGAGTTCAGTGGCAAGCTAAACTTTCGTTGACATTGCTAATAAATAAATGTTGATTTGCATTATAATTTTCGATTTAGAATATATTTTTTAATTTTAATGGCGTTCAATTATCCTTAGTTAGGTATCCATCTATCGCTTATAAAATACTCTAACAACAAACCGGTTAATGCCCGAACGAATGTGAAAACTATTAAGGTCGCAAATTATCCGTAAATAATATGATTGTAACGGCCACTGGAAAGTTTATAATCTAAATTGTAATCTCTTTTAGACCAATAACTTTTCGTATTATAATGTAATAGCTTTTATTAGTGGCTACGTCCACAAGAAATTTGAACTTAAATCATAGCCCCATGTTTTTTTAACCTGCCTTATTATTTCTAGATCCGAGTCGGAGTGACTCACAAACCCTAGCTGATGTGCATCGAGAAACAACGATAACTATATCTGAATAAAAAGTCAATATTTTATTGGGCATACAATAAACAACGTCTAACATATTTAAAATATCTGACTCTGGAACTTGAAGAATCTGGCTGGAAAACTTTAAAGTGAGTCATAAAATTGAAATTAATAAGTTACAATTTTCTCACTACGTGTATATTGTACGCCCAGAGTTACTCTCAAAATATTAGAGCAAAATAGCTGCACTCTGAAGTCTTAGATTTTAAGGACTTACGGGCGACGCGTATGGACAATCTATAAATGGATGACTATAAAAATCGTTTGATTTCGCCATATCTCCGTGCTTTGGAGGCCATGTTTGCTGCTGGTCTTGGCTTTATCTCGTTATTAGACAACAGTTGATAAGCTAAGTCAGAGTTTACAAAGCCTTACATTTTGTAAATATTTTACATTGTTGGTCATATTCCGATATATATATATGTATTCTTGTCAATGCAGGTAGCGTAAGGTTGGCTATTGTTGAGATCCTTCCTTATGCTCGTGATAGTAGGTTTAAAGATCTCTGATATTAGGATTACCAACTACCCCTCGGAACTAATGACCATATTTGACAAACGTCCTAATCAGCTGAGCCATAATTGCACATAACTCTAAATTATCTTTTTTTTATTTTTTTTAAGACAAGGCCCGCACTAGGGAACCTAATCCCTGTGTCGCGGGGTATTTTACAAACATATAAAAGACGGACACAAATTACAACCAGACTCAAAACAACTATTTATGGGCCACACAAATAGTTGTCCGGTGCGGGACTCGAACCCGCGACACGAAGCGGCGAGGCGACTGTCTTAACCGCTGCGCCACACGTGCAGTCAACACGTGCAGGCATCAAGTTGTCTTTTACACATTGTTTAGTTGAACGTTGATATTTCATTATTATCAACTAAGGTATAACTAAAATGCTATTTTAAATTAAGCCGCTATCGTTTTTGCAACAAAATGGAAAAAGATTTAAAATTTAAGATTCGTATACAGAGCACAAAATTCCTTCAGGAGTCTGTTTAATTTTAATTCTTTTACATAATGTTTATTTTATGCTTAATCTTATCTAATTAAGCTTTGTATCGTAGAAATGGGAATTCTCCAAGGACGGTAAATAGAAACACCAGCAAAAAAAATATATCCAAGTTTACTTAATTAATTGTACACCTTAATACAATTAGAATAAAGTCTTAAATTGATCACCGTATAGTTAATTAATAATAGTAATAAAATTATCGTAGAGTAACGCGATATGAGGAGAAGCGTGTTAATGCTTAGTACACACGCCAAGAGCTTGCTTCGAAAAAAAGAATCTAATTAAAAATGTAATCACGTTTGTTGCAGAGCGTACAGATTTAAACAAAAAGTCGGGGTTGGTAAACGAAACTGAATTGTAAATCGAGCATTTTAAATTCATGTCTTGAACAGGGGAATCGGTTCAATCTGGTCCTGAAATGAACGAGTAATCTCTCAAGGGCATCGCGTCAAGCCAAGAGCACGAAATCACTTACGTCACGCGCTGTTCGACCGCAGGGAGACAGTATAAGGAATACAGTAAAACCTCAGTTATGGTAAAAAGGGGTAAAAACAAACAAGGTATTTTTTTTAAAAAAGGTAATGCTCGCGCTAGGCAAATAGCGGGTTTTACAAACATGCTATACACGGACATATAGCACATCCAGGTTCAAAACAACTCATGTTCAAAATAAATATTTATACGGTGTGGGACTCGAATCCAAAAACGAGGCTAGCGGAGGTAGCGGCAAAGCGAAAACCTTTAGCACCGCGCCACATGACCTGTCCATTTAAAATTTATTAGTAACATGAATTTATGACATAGAAATTGCACATTTTGTTTATTCATATTATTATTATTAAAAAATAAAAAGATATATATGTTTCAGATATGCTAATAGACAATAGCTAGTTTTAAGTAAGTATTCTCAAAGTTACATGTAAATGAATCTAATTGTGTAAAGTATAGGTAAATAAATGGATTATTAAAACTTTTCAAGCAAAGCTGTAATTTTTTGTTTAATCCATTTACATTCCATAAAATATATCACGGTGAAAAGCATTTTCTGACACAATATCTTGCTATTTACCGTGATTTTCTTTCGAGACTTTTTTCACTATATTTTTGTAAGTTAGTCAATCGTACTTTATAAAGAATTTTTAGTAAGTATTACTGGGAGGTTGTCTGAATTAAGCAGCAAAATTTGGCCAAGATGACCTACTGAGGTAAATAATGCAAGCGGTTCTATACTGTGGCAGCGGGGTGGTTGTAGGGCGACAGCGGCATGAAGGCTGTCAAACAATGATACGCCAAGTGTATCGCACAAGCGACACTTTACATGCTAATGAATTCCCATTACACCAGATCCCATTTATGATGCTCTTATACATACACTTGTTTGTATGGCCGGGTGTAGAGCCTTCGAGAATGTTGCTCTAGTATCTGTTCCATTTTTAATGAAATTAAAACTTTGCAATAAAATGACAAGAATAGTATATATTTTATTGTGTTTTCTTGTATTGATCATCAACATGTTTTGACCTACACATATTTTTTCAAAAATATTCAATAATTACAAATTTATTTAAATAAAGAGTGTAAACAATGTAGCTACTTTCAAATTTTAGGTTTGTTAACGTGATTTAGGCTTATATGTTCATAGATTTGTCAATTTGTATGTTTCTTTTTATATAATTTAAGTGTATAATATTTGTGTTAAAATTTACTGATATCGGAATTATAATGCACCTATTCCTGGTCGAATTTTAGCAATTGTGACAAGCCAAATACGCTGGACATATTATACACAAGCATAAGTGTGTGTACAAGCACAGGTCCATTTTTTATGTAGTCTGTCTCATGATCCAATAGAATAACTATCTGACACGACCACTTCAGGTACAGGAAGGCATTACGCAATATCGTGGGTGGGCGTCATACCGGTAATTTTCAGACTCCGGACTGATATTGGGATTTTTTCTTAGAAGTAAAATCCTATTATTACTGTTGACCCGACCCGCCAGTTGAACCCAAGACATCATTATTTGTGGTTGAACCGCTACTGCTAGACCAGCGAGGCAGTTGAATCGAATTTAATGTCAATTGGTAGTCATTTGACTCAAGTTTATACTTTAATCTCTAAGTACAACGCCCCTAGTAACTATCGGGCTTATTTTGTGCAATAACGACGGTGATAGTTTTTTAAAAACGTGATTTATGAACATTGTTTATAATTAAATCGAGTTATTATTGAACATCATCCTCATTATTTGCCTGAAATACAGGATTACCTAGTTTAGGCACACCTGTTACGTTTGTAGCGAATTAAGAAAAATTGTATTTGTATTTAATTTTATGTTTTAGTTGTTAAGAATTTTATCTGAAATAAATTATTATTATATATTTATTATATCAGCCGAAACACGCCCACTGCTCCTACAAAGGCTTCCCCCAAAGATCAATTGTCGGTATGAACATAAACGTTAATATTTAAATCGAGTTGTTAATGAACTTCAACTAACAATGATTAGCAAAAGTAAGCAATGAAATATATTTTAATACATCATGCAGTTATCATAATCATAATTTCCTCATGGTCATATTATTCTATATGTTAAACTAAAATGCTAAATTACAATTATTTTATTATTACACATTCTGTTCACGCGTTTATGACGACGTTATGTAGAAGTAGTTATGCGACGGTACAATAACACTAGAACGTTATACGTAGTCTAGTTTTTATTGTATTTATTTGATTGGAACATGCTCCTTACGTTTACTTTAAGGGTCAATTGTTACGGCAAATCAATGGCTAGTTTCTTAGTTTACACAGGCTCGCGATTTTATAAGTTTATTTTTATCTAAGATACAACCAAAAGGTATAAAAACTCGCTGGTATAAATATGGGGCTCTAGCCGCCGTAACTTTTGGCTACGGCGGCCTAGATATATTATAGTGCAAAAGTGTGTGCAAACATATGTTTACTCTCATAATCCTATGTGATGGCTCAGCAGCTTTACTTGTCCTCCGCAGCACGGGCGCATAGCACCGCACAAAAAAAATCAAACACACGTCTTTAAGGTTTTGGGTTCAGAATTTGAACCTTTAACATTTTTTATCTACGGTTGAACATGCTACTGCTACTTGGTGCAGACGTAGTCAAGTAAAAAGTCACGCCACATACCATATAGCCACGCACACTACTTATACACAATATTATGGTGAGACGTATTAAGATGTGCCTATTGTATGAAAAAAGTAACACTTTAGCACAAACATCAAAATTGTGGTCTAATATGCTATAAACATATAACATATTTAGCCCTTAACGAGCAGAAAGAACAACAACTTTTATAAACTTATTTTCAATCAAAACAGGGTTATTACTATCGTCTTAGTTTCTTATCGCAATAAAACACGACTACGAACGTATACAATAATGTTGGTTGGATATAAAATTATAAAATATAGACAAGAATTTAGTTCGTTCAGTAAAATTTAATAGTAGAGGATAAATTTACTATATCTAATATAGCTACATTAGATTGCGGATTATTAGATTCCAACATTCCTTGAATACCAAAACGTGTATTCAAAAATGAATATCTGCGAGACGCCAAGCATATGAACTAGTCACGTATGTAGCAACCTTTAGAGCAATAAAATAATCGATGTCTACTTGCTATGCCAGTCGGCGATCTAAACAGAGTGTTAGAAAGCAGGAAGTTGTTGGAAACCAAAGTCGTTCGTGCCCTCGGCTCCAATCATCGAGGGAGAAACAACAACTGGGAACGAGCTCACTTCATTCGTGCCTTCACAAGTTGGAGAATAACTTAGAAATTCAATTTGCAGACGGTGAGCGCTGCAGGCCTGTACCGCCTATGCAATACGAACTTAGACTTTGCTAAAGTCACAGACTCAAATTCCGACATCGTATGAAATTCACATCGCGCAAAGAAAACTTTTAACAAACTGTGTGGCGTCGCGATTTATAAAACATTTATGTTGAAGTGTTAAAAGGAAACAAGTCAGTCCGTAGGACTTCGTTTTATTACTTCTAAACATATATATTGTACAAACATACATTATTTTGTATTTTGAGAGAAGTCTCACTTTGCGATTGTCGTCGTGACTTATTTATTTACAACTCTCTCGTTTAACTGATTCGGCTAAATTATTCTCTGTGAATAGGTGGTAGCGGGTTCGACTTTCACTGTGAACTTACACAAGCAAATCAATAAGATTGTAAAAAAATATTCGGACTATTAGACCTCTTCCCTCTGATCCCAAACTAGGTTCATGAACTGTACTATGGATAACCAGACATTTCTATATATTTTTAAATACATACTCATTTCCGATAAATTACAGCTTGCTATTTGTTAAAGAATTACATAGCGCTTTCAAATACACATCACAAAACATGTAATTTAGAACACTACTATGTTACTACTATGAGGTCTCAAGAAACTTCTAAAAAACTACTTCGTTGAAAATAGAGCTAAATTAAAAGACTTACACTCGTATTCCCGTAGCGTTACATTGAGTTCTATTGCCCTAACAAATAAAAAAAATATGTAATGAAAAGCGAAAGATTTCTTTGTCTTTTATTTTAGTTACAACATCCACGTCAAAATTATTTATAATATTTGTATGGCATGCTCCGATCATCTGCTTCGCTATTTATTAGTGAATGACGGGATTGTACCCAATGGGTACTCAATAAGTACATATTAAAAAAATTAGTACTCCAAAAGTAGGACAGTCAACTATATTATTTTATTCTGTAGACCATCTCTACAGCAACCCCACGTTAAGATATAGGGAAATAATCGTAGATACATACGGTATCATCAAACACGTGTCTAAAACAAATTTTACTACTGTTTTTACCATTAAATGTGCAAGCACTTAAACAACTCCGACCCTAGTAACCAATGCCTATATGACAAAGCAAAGTAAATGAAACCATAGTGAAAACCGTTCCGCTATAGACCCCCTCGCTAGAAGAGAAAATTGTATCCATATCACCTGGATGAATGATCTCGCTTCGCAAGAAACGTTTTACCACGCACGACCACTCTATGCAATCAATTAACTGCGAAGGTATTTCCGATCCGGTATGACACGGCAACCTCCAATCTTACTACAATTTACAAAAGAAATAAAAATAATCAAAACAATACGTCATAGCAGGATATAGACGACAATGAATTTGTGGGAATTAATTAATAAACACCGCAGTAAAAATCTCAATAAACAGCGACAAGTTGTTTACTTTGTTTGGGTGTAAAAAGAATAGAGGAAGTATACTCGAAACAATAATGGGTATTATTCCGATGATTAATTGGACAGCAGTATATTAGCAAAATTATTGTGATTGCTATCTCTTGTTTTGTTTACTCCCAGATCTGATCATTTTGTCGAATCGGATAATAATTTTGTAGTTGCGCTTTAATTTACAAAAGTTATTTATTTCGTATTGGAATTGTTTAATCAGATGTGGTGTACCGTACATATAATAAATACGATTTAAATTATATTAAGTAAATATCTAATAATATATAATAAATTATAATAAAAAACTTGAGAGGTGTCAAGGGACACCCGGATGGAACGAAGTTATTTCTTATTATTTATTATGTACAAAAAACCTGTATACACTCAACAAAAATAATCGTCGCGACACCACACTGTTCAATGCGAAATAGAAATGAAAATATCTGGCTTGCTTTCTATAAGAGAGAGAGAGAGAGACAGTCAGAGAAACATGCGCACGCCGCACAGCTGCAAAAAGTGTCGTGACAACTTTTCGTAAGATTTTTTTCCGTCTAGCCCCCTTTCACAACGCGCGATAAGGAACTTCGTTCCAAAAAATTTAGGACCACTGACACAATGCCACCTGATTTCAAACTAAGCAGAGCCTGTACTATTTCAACCAGAAGACTGATGAACATGGTTATATATTTCTCAATATATATCCTACTTCCTACTTATATTATAAATGCGAAAGTTTGTTAGTATGGATGACTTTCTAGAAATATTTACCGAACCGGTTTTGATGAAACTCTGTAGGTTGTATTCTGTAGCTTACATATCCGAATAACACAGGCATAATTTATAAATTTTAACGCGGAAATGCCGCTAGTTATAGATATATTACAACAAGGCACAGAACAAATAATTGTGGTCATCTCACAAAGGTTTTTCCTGAGGTGGGGTTGGAATCCACAACCTCTGACTTAGCAGTCCACTAGACCAACAGGCCAATGGTAAATGGTTTAGGTTATGGTTAAAGCTGCCGTGTTTAATAGTGTGTTGACAAAATTGAGTAACTAAACAATGTGTCAGGTCATATGTATGCCATGGTACTCTAAGTCGCAAACAAAATTAGTCGAGGTAATGAAACAGCTAAGCGTAAACGCATATTTGATATGTGCAGTAATATGTGTAAGGTTCTTTTAAATATATCATGTGCATTTAAGTCATGTTTATCTGTCTCACTTGTGTCCAATTAATGCAATGACAATCCATCACAAGCTACAATCCGATTCAGATTCCTGTCTATTTGTGTGCATATTCATCAAGTTAATACAAGCTTTGTTATGATTTTTTGTTGTCTTATGAGTTCATGTGGTATCCATTTTTTTTTAATAATGATGGCCAACGAGCAGGTGGTTCACCTGATGGTAAGTGACCACCGCCGCTCATGGATACTCGCAACACCAGAGGAGCCGAAAGTGCGTTGCCGGCCTTTAAGAAAAATATATGTCATACCGGATCGGAAATACCACGTAACAATAATATATTTTCGAGTTATTTTTTTTTATCTATTCGAAACCATTCAGTATCGCATTGTTTACCTCACTTGACTTTTCAAATATCCAACACAATCCAACATCAAACCAAACCGCTCTGCAGGTTCATTTGTGGTAGATGGTATACCTACACGTTGTTGATATTGCGTAGCGAATGTGTTGATTCTACTACGGAACTCGCATTGGAAAATAACACGCAATTACAGTTACATCAAAAGAAAATTTAACGGTAGAAAAACATATGTATCACTGGTACTTTAAATTAAATGTTATGCGTATATTATAAACTAGCTGACTGTGGCTGTGTGGCTGGCCACATAATAATAATATATAATAATATCTAGGGATAATGTCACACAGATCATCCTAGACCCAAACTAAGCAAAGCTTGTACTATGATATACATACTTATATAGATAGATAAATACTTATATACATAGAAAACATCCATAACTCAGAAACAAATATTTGTGCTCATCACACAAATATTTGCACTTACCGGGATTCGAACCCAGGTCCACCAGTTTCGTAGGCAGGAGCACTACCAACTAGGCTACGGTGACCATCCATAAGACATAAGAATATCGCCACCCCATCTCACCCCGTGGGGGGCGTAGAAGACACCCCGAATGAATACCTATCAGAGGATGAGCAGCAGCATCTCTCTGTGTACTATGATCACTATGACCGTCTGCCTAGCGTGGTGATTAGCGCATATATCCCTCCCAATTATTATCCATAATTTGAAAGGATATGCCCTAATCACCCCAAACTTCAGGCTTTATAATATTAGTGTGATGTGCATTAATATATGTAAGATATTTTTTTTTTACTAAAGAAAAAGAAATATTTATACAATAGTAAATAATTAAATTAAATAAAATGAAATTATAAGCTAAAAATTTGATAAACTACAGATACACTATTTACCCTAAAAGGCGTCCAATAATCCCTCCGCATCGCTTATGGGAAAAGTGCCCAGAAGGCTGGCCGCATTGCGATGGATGGCAATGCTGATCCTCTGACCCAAGAATAGACCAGCCCTCTGATCATGGGAAGCGTCGATCAAACGTTTAGCTATTTCCCGAAATATTAAATGTGTGCTTGGGCCCCATGGTCCTAACGTTCTTTTGAATCTATTTACATTTAAGTCATGTTTAGCTGTCTGCCTTATGTCTAGCCAATGCGGCAGACATTCCATCACAAGCTACAATCCGATTTAGAGTCCCCTCAATTTGTGTGCATATCATCAATCTATATCTCCAAATTATGGATACACCTCCATTGTGGAAATCTTTTGGAGGGGCCTTTGTCCAGTGAACGTTATTAGGTTGACATGATGACGATACTCACCGGACACGGGTGTTTCGGTGAGTATCTGTGCCGAATCGGCCGAGAAGCGACGACACATTGTCACCATTGCGGGAGCGACCTGGACTCTGCCCAGCATACGCTGGAGGAGTGCCCGGCCTGGGAGGCCGAGAGACGAGTCCTGGTCGCTGAGATCGGACGGGATCTTTCGCCGCCAGCAGTCGTGTATGCGATGCTGGCTGGCGACTCCACCAAATGGGACGCCGTGGTCTCCTTCTGTGAGGCAGTTTTGCTGCAGAAGGAGGCCGCCGAACGGGATCGGGAACGAGCCGATCCCGCTCGTAGGCGGAGGAGGCGTCGCCTCGGGGCCACGGCGGCAGTGTGAGAAGTGTCCTCTACTGTCGCCACGTACAAGCGGCTCCGGGATGACAGCGATCTGTTTGTGGCGCAGTCGCTGTGCCGTACTGGCAGGAGTCGGCAATAGGGGAGGGCAATCCAAAGGAGCCCTCCCAGGGTACGTGTCCCGACCATCTGGGACATGGCGCAAAAGGGGGGTACCGGAGCAGCATACCCGCGTTCCCGGGACTCCCCCATCAGGCGCCAAGAGAAGTCCACGGCAGGTAGGTTTAGTCGGTGCAAGTCCGACATACCCACCCGCAGACACTTTTTGCGGGTGGCATACGAAGGCATTCCCCCTGCCTTATCAAAAAAAAAAAAAAAAGGTTGACATGATGACAAACTTTATTTGGGTTTGAGGTTATAAGTAGAAGGAAATATATCAAGCTCCACACTATTCCGAGTTCAATTTAATAATGCGTTCAGGATGCTGATGGGGCTGCGGCGATTCTGTAGTGCATCAGGGATGTTTGCTGAGCATCGCGTAGATTGTTTCTACACTACGATGCATCTCTGGTGCGCAGAATACGTTGCTGCACCAACAGCATCCTTCGCATGATCGCTAGTCGGCTAGACTGTATTTACGTCAATCATTGCGCATGGAATGACGCAGCAATGAATGGTAAATTTGTTACATATTTTAAAATACTTATATATATTACTAACACTAGTTTATAAGAAAGTTGTTACTTACTTATTGGACACTAATTTGTTCTGAAAATAAAGTCTTATTATTATTATTATTCGTAAATTTCTTATTTTATGCCATATGACTGCCTCGTTAGTCTAGCGGTAGCGTGTTCAACCGTAGATAATGAGGTTCTGGGTTCAAATCTCGGGTCGGGCCAAAAAGTGATATTGGGATTTTTCCGTTAGTAGAAATTTCTCAGTATCAGCCCGAAATCTGAATGTTGGCGGTATTATACCCCCGTGCCTCGGAGAGCACGTAAAGCCGTCGGTCCTGTGCCTGACCGCTTTCCGGTCGTGTCGATAGTCGTCCCATCGGAACATGAGAGTGATGGAATAGAAAGTGCCCCTGTGTTTGCGCACACACTTGTGCACTATAATGTGTCCCGCGCTCTTGGGTAGTCTCCATTGAGACCGCCGTGGTCATAAATCGGCCTGGAGGACACACACACACACACACACACACACACACACACACATGTTATGCCATAATAATATGCGATATATCCGATCACTTACTTATCATGCCTCTACCTACGAGTCCCCTTCATACATTATTCAAAACGAAGTTAGCTTGCAATTTGTGTGAAGTGAAAAATGTCCCGGGACATGCTGCCATCGTCCGTCCATCAGTCTTGTTTGGTACACCAATATTTGCTTATAAGTGGCGCAAGCAAATAGTTGGTGCTTCAAAAAGCTCCGTTAAACACTATTCATTGTTTACAAACATTTGTGACCATTGTAAAGTTCACATGAAGTGCTATGAGTAAGGTAGTCGCCTCATTACTACCTACTTGTCTATTGAGAGTAGATATGATCCGCATGGCTGTTAAGTCCCCTGCGATACAGCTATATATATATATTAATAAAAGTTGTCTTATAAAAATGGCTGTTAAGTCCCCTGCGATACAGCTATATATATATATTAATAAAAGTTGTCTTATAAAAATGTGTACATGTGTTATAATAAAGTTTCGGTACATTATTATAAATTCTGTTAGCTAAAAATATATTTTATAAAAAAAAATAGTTGAATCCATCTTACCATCAAACAATACAAAAAAAACCGTTGGAACATAACAATAGGAACATAAAAAACTGGACTTCATAAAAAAACGAGTGTGCGTTGAAGTAAAACTCATGAGAAAAATACAGGAAGAAAATGTGTGCTCGCACTTTTTATCTTGCTCTTACAGTAAGTAATATACGAAATGTAACTCTCTCTCTCTCTTTCTATCTTTACTAACTTATATCTCCCTCTCAATTTCCGTTCACCTCGCCTCGTAACGCTCTCGTCACGCATTCACCAGCCTACTCCCAAAGTCAAACGAGCGCAAAAAAGTTTTATTTCAAAAAGGAATGGTTTTCGTACAGTTCGGCGATCTTCCTCATATAAAAATATATTTATTACTAGCTGTGCACGCGACTTCATCCGCGTGTTAATTAGTTTATTTTGTTTGTTTTTTGTTTTTTAGTCAAATAAATTACTTTTTCTAACATAAAAGTAGCCTAAGTTACTCCTTATTACATCAGCTACCTTCCAATAAAAGTCCCGTCAAAATCGGTCTAGCCGTTTCAGAGATTAGCCGGAACAAACAGACAGACAGACAGACAAAAATTGAAAAAAATGTTATTTTGGTGTATGTACCGTATATATATTCATATGTATGTAGTAAAAACCGGTTATTTCAATATTGCAAACAGACACTCCAATTTTATTTATTTGTATAGATTTCATTCATTCTCTCGGTCTCTCTGTTCAATTTATTTTCGATACCTAGTATTCCATCGAAATTTCGATCTTTTATTGAATGTAACGCAATATAAACCTCATTATTCAAATAGAACGCATGATCCACAGGCAAGAGGACATATTGATAAATAATAGAGCTAATAAATGCTTATCGGTGGGGTGGGCCTCGCATTATTTTTCCCTAGCGATCGATGAGATCCATATTAATCACTTGGGAGTACATAAATCGTTCAGTGTCGTCTACAGACCCAGTATTGAGTGTGAAACGCGATTGGTTCATGACTATATTGTTGCGCTTTCTAAAAACAAATAGTTTAATGAAATAATGTAAGGTTTGTATTGTTGGATATTATTTAATCTCTCGGTTTATGTGTCTTATCTTTGATTTTCCTTCTACTTTTTCATATTAGGCAGTTAAGACCTAAGATTTCGCTTTAAGGCTTAGGCTTCTATTTTACAATATGAATATAGTGTCCATGTCCATGGAAGAATTCCATGGGAACATACTATAAAAAAGGTTAAAATAAACTATTTGAACAGCATTGATATCATTAAACAGTCTTATAGATTTAATTACATATGCCGCAGAACTTCATTTTCCAGATAGTTTTTCTTGGTGATACCTAAGAACACGGTTGACTTAACAGGACCCACTCGAAGAACATATTACGTTTTAGATCGGTGATCACCTGTTACTTCACAAATTAGGTTTAATTTTATTATTCAGTGCATAAGCGATCATAGGATTGACAAGATTTAAGGGATTTCCTTAGTCCCTAAGGAAGCTTACGAGATTCGCCATGTCCGTCAGTCAGTCTACCCGCAGCTTAGCTCAGAGATCCTTAGTACTATAAAGCACTTCATTGACATAGTATATTACATAAATTACTTCGACAAAGTACCAAATTTGTCTCAAAAATATTGTATTGTAAAAACTTGTTAGGTACCTCCTGTAAAAATAAATGATGAGATAATGAAATTTATTCCGTTCTTACATACACATATACTACTCAAGCTCACAATTCAGCAGTACAGTCTAATACAATATTAAAATAAATAGATTTTAGAAGGAATTAGTTCCAGTCCGTGGTCTATCATACCATGAAAATGTTGAAAAATCCTTCAATATAGAACAAGTTAAGTTAACCGAAGTAACCAACATAACCCTAAGAATTGACAACTTGTAGAGGCAAGGCAGGGTACATAGATTGTAGAACCGACGGCCGCTAGGGCAGAAAAGGTTCTCGAGTGGAAGCCTCTGGATGTTGGTAGCGCTAGACCAGCAATAGTGGAGATATTTGGGGGGGGGGGGGGGGGGCTTTGTCCAGCATCTATCGGCTGATATGATGATGATGATAGAAAAAGTTATTTTAGTAATACATATTTTTAATTTAGTACTTTACCATAAATTCAAAACACTGAGTACCTATCTAGTTGACGAGCGCAGAATTAGGTATTTCAATCGGTAGCTTATATTAAGCGACTTTTGAGATTCGAGTCACAGCTCAGAGGGCCGCTGATGTGAAATGAGGAAATTATAAAAAGATGTGGTGTGAACTCTTGCACGAGTTCACAGATCAGAGGTTAAAAGGCCACTGCGATCCTCGCCGAGAGGACCCTACTCTAGAAAACCTCAGGCTTTCTCTGGTTACCTATTTGAACGACGGAGTACAGAACACTAGAACGCTAAGCGCTCGGTTTTTCGTCTTTCTTTCTTTTTCTTTTTTTTTTTGACGTTTGCTTGCGTTTTTTTGGGTACACTACAATAATACGAAAAACTTTATTCCGACAGTCACAAATACGAATTTCAAAATACCGACTTTCATAATTCCGAATGGTAGAAAATTCCGAATATTACAACTCCGACTTATCATTACTCCTAGTTTTATAATTCCTAAATTTCAATATTCCTAACTTTTATAATTACTATTTTTTAAATAGCGAGCTTCAATAGATCGAATAACAAAAAGTCCGACTTAATGATAATTCGAAACATCAACAATTCGAATAAAATATTTTGTTTCCCCGGTCACAGTTCTAACCTAACCCAAATGATTCACCAACAATAGAGGGACCTGGCACACGGCGGCTGCATGAAACATGCAAGCAGGCAGGCATGCAACATGCAAGCAAGCATGCAACATGCAACATGCAAGCAAGCATGCAGCATGCAACATGCAAGCAAGCATGCAGCATGCAAGCAGGCATGCCGCATGCAAGCAGGCATGCAGCATGCAAGCAGGAATGCAGCAAGCAAGCAGGCATGCAACATGCAATCAGGCATGCAACATGCAGCAAGCATTGTTTCTGTCACGGCTCCGGCGCTGCGGGGTTTGGGCGGCCCCACGCGAGCTTATCGTCGCAGATGGTTTTAACGCTCACCACCACAGCCTCAGCTGCGGCGGCGGGCCTTCAAACCACCTGCTCCTCAGCTCGCGGGCCGCCCCACCCCTCCGCGCCTACGCGGGCTTAAATTACACTCTAGGGTAGGGCAGACAAGACTACGTGAAGTCGGTTTTGCGGCGATTCGTTTCTGGCACAAAATTTTGTAGCACAACGTGGTGATTTTTAGTGTATTCGAAGTATTGAAATTCGGAATGTCGTTTTTCGGACCGCGAACCCTTCGAGCATTTGGCTCTTAGAACGTATGAAAATCGGAATACTAACAAATCGCATTTACGACTTTCGGAAAGATAAATTTCGTGATATTTAATAATAGACATAACAATTCTTAGGTATTATGAAATTCGGACTTTTGTAAATCGGAACATCAAAATTCGGAAAAAATATTTCGGAGTATTTGGGTGTTCCCGTTTTTTTTACCTGCTTGTATTTCACAATACGATTTGCTGGTGTGTCAAGTTGTGTGGGCTAACGCACCCGTGCATGAGTTTCACGTGTGGGTCAGTCATCGTCTCCCTAGCCATTTAAAAGGACAGGAAATGACCCGAAACACCCGCCACCGCAAGTAATAACACACAACAGGAGCTTACGAAGGCGAGGTAATTCGAACTGCGTTTGACAAGTTATCTTTTTTTTATTAAGCATATGCATTAATAACCATCATACGTTCCCATCATATTTAGTAACCATCTTCCTATGTTGTTCCTTTTTTGGACATCATAAGACGCTAAAACCGTCAACGTTAAATATTCATAGTATAAAACGACAAAAGCTCTCTTCGAAGTCCGCATTATTGTGATGTGCCACTACGGATCCCTACATTGAGCGTAGCCTGACACGAAACTGGCCGGTGTTTTAAGTATGTTAATATTAATAAGTAATTATAGCATCTATATTAGCTCGATAATCAGCAGTTTAACTGACACCACCGATTTGAGGTGCGAATAAATTAATAAATTACTTTAAACTTTAGTAGGTATACAATATAATAAATCGCTCAATAAGTATAAGTCACAAACGGTACCGTAACCTGTCAACACCATCATCATCGTTACAGCTGAAAGAAGCTCCGCAAGAATCATCTTTAGGGTATATGCCATAATCACCACGCTTGGCAGACGAGTTGGCGATCGCAGTAAGACGGTCATAGTACTCAGAAGGAGGCTGCTGCCCGTCCTCTGGTATATAGTCTCTCCGGTCGAATTCTACGCCCCCCCAGGGATCAGATGGGGTGATAATATTCTGATATTAGCCGCTATCACCAGACAGCAGTGAGTACTAGTACCCTAACGTGTAGATACTTGTAATTCCTAGTGTATCACCAATGCCCACACCACTACTGATACCGTACAAATCATTTCTCTTTTTCCAAAGAGCGTCAGGTTGTAGTTCATTGGGAAAACTACGAAAAGAAGTATCACAAAGCATAAGTACGTGGGAAAAAGTTCCTCTTTCTATACAGTTTATGTGCGAAATTTGTGATGTCTGGAAGGAGGAGTGTTGTATTTCCTTTCTTACTGTATATTGGTTGTCGGTATAGCGCTTCAAAAATAATCCATTAATATAAGTGGTTTTTAGTCTTTAAATCACCGGGATGGCATATTGATCATTAGTTATATTTCATATTGAAGACAAGATCGATTTAATCTGTTTTAGCACGAACCCGGTTTAAAGGTAAAGTTCAGTAAAACCATGGCACAGCTACATTAAAATAATTTTGTTGGTTTTACAGCTAGTTGTTTAATATTAATCAAGTTATAATCTCTTCACATAATTCTATATTCAAAACAGCAATCTTTAGAATTATAGAAAACTTGCTGTGCCCCTTAGTTTTACCCGCGTTAAACTTTATAACTTATGGGTTATTAGAATACATAAGGTATGTATATGACTACAAAGTTTCATCAAAATCCGTCCGGTTGTTTTTGCGTGGAAGAGTAGCAAACATCCATATATCTATACATTCATATTCACAAACTTTCGCAATTAAAGTTATTTGTGAAAACTTTTAATTGGCCATCTCTGTAAGCAGGAAGTTTTCGAAATTAGAAAATAAAATAAAATAGTAGGATTCACTCAAGACCGTTACAATCAGGTTTTTCAACTCGATTTTCATGACGTTTCTTGTGGATCTATGAGTTACTATATGCCTCTACGGATAGTTTGGATTTACAATGGGGCCCGGAAGGTAAGGCTGCAGTCAGTATCCACGACTTTTCTTATTTTTCACGGCAAGACAATGTCTGTGGAGATAGCTGGTATTTTTATTATTGGGGTGTTTAACAATTCACTAATAAATGGTTAAATCCATGTGATCTGCTTCAACAATATATATGCTCTGCATACATTGTACAGCTACTTTTTATATTGAAAATAAAAATAAAATCCACACCCCTACAAGTATCTTACCCAGCTTTCTTATTGGGATATTGCTTCTTATTTTAAGGATACTGCAATTTGAGTAATAATTAGGCTTTAATTGCATATTTGAATTATTTATCGCTAACATGCTATATGAATTGAAATTCATTATAAAAGAGCAACTTTTGCACAAATTTTACTAATGCTACAAAACTGGGCATTAAATTAGCCTTGGCCAAAAATAAAGTACAATGATATAAATAAAAACCATGTATCCGGAAGGGCCAAGCTACGTTGTCAAAGTCAAAGAATACCCACCGACGCTGCGGCGTGTAAAAAGGTTTGGCCACGATGACAGACAGTTGGACTAACAAAGTGATCCTTCAAGGGTTATGATGCTCAAAACCTCAGTTTTTATGTAGCGGTAGTTCGCTCTGCCAGAAACTCGAATCTTGAATGAACAAAAAATGTTCATTAAGCAACTACACTATATACTTGTAACTAATTCAGTTCTTATAAAATGAAAATAGTTAGCAATGCGTGCCTCAAACTTGCCCAATATTTGTAAAGTTTCCACTGTAAAGAGTAATTCTGTAAATAAATCCATACACCGCATTGAGCTACTTGATTCAGATTCCTCGCTATATATACATATATTATAGCTGTAGGTCCAACCAGAAATATTATGGTTGCTGGGAGGTTGAAGTAATATCTACTTTACACTTCGTTAAGTTCAAAGTATGTGCTTAATAAAAATCAACGCGTAAACCGTCGTGCTGTCCAATAGTAATTTCAAGCGCTTTGCAAAACAATTCACACCATTTATACAAACAGTCAACTAAACCTATTGTCATAAGACCTAATTGAACAAAATATAAATTATCCTCTAGCAGCGGAGTGGTGCGGGACACATTTTAGAGGACAAATTGAAGCGATGGGATGGGAAGACCATTTTACTAAAACTAGTGAAATAGTAACTGTCCTTGCCGTTATCATCAAAGAACGGAGGAACAAAAACATCACTTATCAAACAATTACAATATACATTTTGATAAGGCTGGCTTGAATGCTGTCAAAAATGTTTCTCTACAGCATTCAACCAATCCAAATGCTCGGAGTGTGTGTTTTTCTGTGAGTTCATTGGTCAAACGCCGTAGAGAGATATGAGTTTCTAAAAAGATTTCTTTTAATAATCTTCATGGGAGTATGAAAAACAATCATTCAAATGATCTCGATTTATAATTAAGAAGGCCAGCCTTTAGGTAGTTATTAAGAAATATTGCTAAAAACATTATAGATATTGTTACCCGCAAGATGCTTAAGTGATTGGTTGACTGTAGGAAAACTCATTAATTAGTAAAGTTTGCCTATTCACGGTGCCTTTCTAAACCAATTGTATCTGTGTTTTGTTTCTGTGCGCAATAAAGAATAATAAATGGGACTGAAATTTATTGCACCACACTATAATAACCTTCATTGCGCTTGCCGATCGGTTATCCTCCCGCATGAGCCCGTTAGACAGCAATCCGGCTTACGACACTTTTTGCCAACCTTACCTATTCATACCAAAGGAAAAGGCAATTTTTATACGTACGGTACATTTATGAGGTAGGTATTTCATTTCGCTCTGCGATTTCCACAATTGATTTATGCATAAAATATTCAATAGATTTTATAGACTCGGGATTTCGGAATAAAAATGAAATTCTGAATTCTAATGACAACGAATTCGAGTGGATTTTCGTAATTTTCTCACAAACCTCATTCTGACAAATAAATGAGAATTTGAATATGATTCAAGTTAGTCACGAAACTAAGTAATATTTTATGCAAGCCGTGACAAAATCTTTGGGCGTTCTCCATTCATCATTTTCATTGTACCTATATCGTAAAGTTCTGGGGGCGAAAGCACTTAGTTCGTAATGTACTTTTTCTACAAATGTTTTTAACATGACGTTTACCGTTACGGCCTCTTAGATTTTCACTGCTTCACCGGACTCAAGCCGTTTATCAAATAAAACTACAAACGAAATAACACGTCCCAGAGTGTACCTACTTTAGGGGTCGAACCTCAGCTCAGGGCGATTATTATATTGATACTGGAAGGTCGGCTTTTAGGGATATTTTGTGCATCTGTCGGTTTATGTTAATGCGCTAAATGGACCGCTGAACATTGAGGATCTGGGAAGATATTTCTTGATACGAATAACTACTACTACGAAGGCACAGACGCCAGCACATCCAGCTACCCCAATCTGTCAAATTTCTTTTATAGATTTTCAACTTTATCACCTAAGCATAAGGTTCACTTTCAATTTGGGAAATTGACAGATTGGGGTAGCTTGATGTGCTGGCGTCTGTACAACGTCTGCTTTGTATTGGTACATATATGTGATTTTTTAAATGAAATATGTATTATCTTATGTATAGTAAACTTGTGTTAGAACCCAGATCATGCGTAAACATCCCCACAAAAGACTCCTTCTAGCAAAAGTATAAAAGGATTTTTTTTATGTACAAGTATCTTTACACCACAATACGTTATTGGAGCACTTACACGCACACACGGTAGACCATCCTATATACAAGAAGGGATTATGATCAGGTGGACATAATTCTCAAATTTTCTAGATTTTATACATGATGACCAGTGTTTTTCAACCTGTGGGTCGCGACCCCCTGGGGGATCGCGGAGCCTCTATAGGGGGGTCGCTTAACTTCTATAGGGAAGTTGCAAAAATTGGAAGAGCTAGTCATAGGGTCGCAAATGAATTTGGAGTATTATAATTAGGCCTGTTGCAAATACATTAAAAGTTTAGCGCGAAGTTCCAAAACTCTGGCTAGTACTTTGTCTCTTGACAACCACCTTACCTGTTAATGATAAAGTAAATGTTGGTGGAGTGCTTTCTATTCCAATTCTTCAAAAAATTTAATGATGTATTAATCCGAACTCTATAAAAATTAATAAAAATGTTGGATATGTGTCACAAAATATAAGAAACATGGAAAAAAAGCGGGTAAAAAACAGGTAACGGGGTCGCGTGATGAAAAAGGTTGAAAAACACTGCTTTAGACCGTCACGATGACTTTGTTGCAGTTCAGATACCTCTGTAATAGTAGGCATATATGTTTGCAATACCTACTTGCCGAAAGCTCGCGCACGCCTAGCCTCCTATGCCACGCATACTAACCGCGCTGAATGCCCACGACATTCTATCCAGATTGCGTTGTGTTTGCAGGTGAACGAGGGGGAAATAGTATCGGTATATAAGAGCCTGTCTGATAGTGCGGTAAAAATAATACTTAAACTTGATATGTAAACTGATAAATGATATTTATTTAATTATTATCTGATTTTAAATTAATAACTTTGAATTGTGAAAAATTTATAATGCTGATAGCCAGATTCTATGGTCGGTCGGTTAACGTTCGATGAGTTTACCCACCTCAGCATGCGTTATATATGTGTGACCAAAGTAAAAAGTAGTTCAAAGTAAGTAGTAGTAAGTTTTGAGCGTCTCCGTCCTTTGAAGGGCACGTTGTGATATCGAATCACGAAGTCCAGTTCAGTTTTGTAGTCCTTTCAATTTATGTTAAGATTATCAAGATTTACATCCAGATTAATATTAGACCACTTGCCCTAATTGTTATTTTTTGTATTAAAATAATATCCATATTATTCACACCCAGCCATCTGATCCCAAATTAAACAGGGCTTGTACTATAGAAACCAGATAACTTATATACTACCATTTCTTTTGTATATAGATAATTACACCTTAACTCAGCACAAACAGATATGGTCATGCACAAAAATACTTGTCCTGGGTGAGATTCCTGCGGCGTGAAAGGTAAGAATTTACCAAACACGCCAACCAGCCAATCAATAAATAATATAAGGCTATTATTTTACATAATTCACGTCGAGTGCAGCAACATGAGTAGCATAACATTAGCCCATTTCCCAACGTTGACAAACCATCAAAGCAAATGTAGTTTTACTTTTCCCTGCCACTTGTGAAAAATCTTACCTACTTTTAAAGTTTTATGCAAAAATCCACGAACTCGCAATTAGTGCGATGAGGCACCAGATTTGTAAGCGCTCATCTGCTTTATGCATATACTTAGATATAGGAGCTTGAAACTGATGGCTGTAACTATGTACCTAGTAAATAAGTAGATGGATTTTGTATTCCACAAAGGATTAGATCTTTATTTTTTTATTGGTAATCTAGTAGTAGTTGCTAATGACGTAAACAAAACAAAAGGGTGTCGAAGCTTGACCCTCCAAAAAAATATGCGACAGCTACAAATGAACATTTTGGAAAAAAACACGTAAAAGTGAGTTGAATAACTCTTGCATGGTTTGCAAAGCTGTACGTGAGTATGACAGCCTGATATCTATGTCACTTGTTTGGAATCGCAAAAGGGACATCGCATCCAGTAGTTTTGCCGATATATAATTCAATTCATTTTATATATTATAGGTTACAGGTCGTACAACATATTTGTATAATATACCATAAAAAAGAAATTTAAAACCTAAATATTGAGTCCTAAATTAATGAAATGTGTAATATAATAAATAGTATTGTAGTATAGTATAGCATAGTATTACAATTGTTACCTATACAAGTCATAAGAAGCTTCATAAATTCTCATTGAATGTTACAAAATTCTTATCTACTAACCAGTTTTTGAGCCTACGTTTGAATATCGCGGTGATAGCTGCCTTGTTTATTACCAACTTATCCGATTAGATCCAATTACCCTCTTTTTTAGATGTATTTTGTGACGGATTTAGATGTAATTCTTGATTCCTGCTTTGCAGAACTGATCTTCGTTTGCAAGTACATCCCGAATTTCTAAATATAAATTGTATTAGAGATTTGGGTGAGAGACGTCGTCCGGTGTTCTAATCAACTCCCTTAAGGCGCATTTCTACTTACAGAAAACACCGAGCATGCCCATTGCTCGGTACTGCAAGATAGAATTTAGTCTATCGACGCGAAATAACGAGATCTTGCTAGCTGCTAAGCAACGTAAAGCGAGACACGCTCCACTAGGCTTAGCACAGATAGAATCTATATGTGTTTTGTTAGCAAGGTTTACGGCCACTGGAGTGGATGTTTATGACGTATGTTTTGTCGGCATTTAATGCAAGCCCATTAAAGTGGAGCCATAATGCAAGCTGATCCGCGACCTCAATCAACTGCTGACACAACAGCGGCCACGTCGTCTGAATACATATAAACTAGGTACTACCCTACGCAGGTTGTTAGATAAGGTTAAAAGTTTCCTGGGGAACATGCACTGTGTTCATCTGTGGTTCCCGTTCACACACCTTAATACTTTCCAGAACGGCGCGTTTCCAGACTCATATAACATGGGTTTATTCAAGGCTAGATTTACCATAAGGTGAGATCATGGTCAAGCGCAAACTAATCCAGAATAAATAAAAAACCACTTGCCTTCAGTCGCACATGACGTTTATTTAATTCCGTAATATTCCAGATAACTCGATACTAAATATATGTATATTTACGCAATGAGCGGTGTCAAAGGCACGTGCTAGGTCGCAGCTTATTAAGGCAACGTGATGTCGCTGATCTCGAGTCATGGATTTTGGTGACTATCTCGCGTACTAAATTTGTTGAAAATCGGCCTTTATTATGAGAATACTGCCTCGGCAAGCGTGCTGCAAACTGAAGCCCGTCTCGGTTTAAACCATGGAGCTATTACAAAGCTTTGTAATAGATCCATGGTTTAAACCTACTTCAATTCAAGATTCTATGATTTCATGGCCGATTTTTATCTTTCCCTTAACATAAAAGTGATATTTTTGAGTGGGTCGGAATAAGAACCACTCCACGTAAACTTATTAAATGTGGATGCTTATAGTAATAGGTTTTAATAGCTCCACAACGCTTTGCTACGATACGGGATTGCAATATTTTAACGACCACATCAGCTGGTAGGATGTAAGCCGCAAGGATGACTCATTAGGTAGGGTGACAGCGTAACGCGCACATGCACTGCAAAAAGTCTGCTGTTGGTGCTCTTTACCTCGGCGTAGCTATTGTAAACTAATCAATGACAATAACTTAATACAAGCTAGCTAAATATCATTACTATCATAAAATAAATTTTATAAATGTTTTAACAATCCGTGTACCTAAATATCTACTAACTAAACTATATTACTACAAACATGTTCTGACACTTTAACAAGCGCTTTATTAAAGTCTACGTGAATAAAAACATTTCTTTTTAATCACTAAATCGGTAAAAGACCAGTTTTTTGGATCCGAGCGGTAATTTACCATCGTTTTTTTATCAGATCAGTGTGGTCAAAGCGTTGCTTGCTATTTCTCGGATTTTCGGATTTTAGTATGGTTGTTAGCTATGTTTGTTAACATGTTTCGTGTTCGTATTTGTATCACAATTTCCATCATTTCAATCGCAAAAACTAATTTGAGTTTTGGCACTCAAAGCTAAAAGGTACGTAAAGCTCGATAAGAAAAGAGCCCTTCGTTTCTCAACGAGCTTTCTCAACCTGTGAAATACAAAAAAAATATCGGCCGTATAACGGCGATATCTGATATACCAAATATCAGCTTTCCAGTCGGTCAGTGTGAGTCCACGGGACCATTGCGAAATTTTAACTTCAAACCAGTTTACGAATTCTATTACACATTCGTCTCAGTCCAAATAGGTGCCAACCCTCTTCGCAGCAAGCTTCAATTATGTAACTGTTCCAATTTTCACGTGTACTACACACGGAACACCTTGCGATATGTCCTGCTTGCTTCACACGGACATTTACAATTTGCACCATCCGATGTCGTTCACTTGGGTAACCTTTTGCAAAAACGATCAAATTAAAATAACAAGTAATACACAATCAGACATACGTAGTATCATAGCTTAGAATAGTCTATAAGCAAAACTAAATACTGTTAATATCACGTTGAATTTAGTAAGGAAATATTAATTTTATTATCAGCACTCACATTATACCGCTTGCCTTACGATCAAAAGGGTGGAATAACAAAATTATGCCCACCAACAGCAATTGTGGTAACTTAAGTGCGACTAAAAGTGTTCCAAGTCGAACAATCGATATGTGCTGGTCGTGAAAGGTGCCGCGTAACTACCCGCTGGAGACCAATAGGTATTTTATTGGGCAATAATCATTAAACTTACTGTTCTGAAAGCCTTGCACATAACCCTAGTTTGGCGTTTATGTAGAATAAGGCGTCTCCACGCCTACTTGTCGTAGGTACAATGTGAATCAAAAAAGACTCTTGAAACACATCCATTGTATTTATTCACATAACTAGCTGTGCCCCGCTGTTGTACCCGCGTTAAATTTTATAAATTACCACATTCCCCGTAGGTGATAGCGTAATAATATGTATCCTATATGTTGACCCTCTTAGTAATATTCATGCAAAATTTGAAGTTAATCCATACAGTACTTTTGAGTTTAGCCCGGACATACATACAGACAAACAGACAAAAATTCTAAAAACTATATTATGGCTTCGATTTCGATTGTAAATCACGCCCCAAGTATCCTTTTAAAAAAATATTTGAATTTCCTATGATTTTACTATATATATAGATATATCAAAATGAATTTGTCATCATCATCATCATATCAGCCGAAAGACGCTCAATGCTAGACATAGGCCCTTCCCAAAGATCTTCACAATTGGCGGTCTTGCGCTATCTGCAACCGGCGGTTTGCAGCTACCTCAACCCCACCCTTATTTGTCCATTTCATGGGAGTCCTGCCCACGCTGCGTCTACTGGTTTGTGGTCACCACTCGAGAACCTTTCTACCCCAGCGGCCATCGGTTCTACGAGCTATGTGCCCTGCCCACTGCCTCGTCAGCCGGCCAGTGGCCGATAAAGCCCAAAGAATTGTCGGGCTATATCGGCCACTTTGGTTCGCCTGCGGATCTCAACATGTCGGATTCGATCCCGGAGGGAAACTCCTAGCATAGCCATCCATTGCTCTTTGGGTGGAATTAATATGTAATTATTCATAATACAAAATGTGTAATCTAAATAAAGTACAGTGTAATTGCTCGAGTTTGACCTCTTTATTTTAATAATAAATATTTAATTTAAAAAGTGAACGATATTTTATTTATTTATTGTAGAGTATTTTACTAGTCAAATCCTTTACTACTATACTGAGGGAGTTATGTAAAATAATGTTATCCTCCATTTTGTAGCGGCGGCCAACTTGGACTAATTTTCACCAAATATAGCTCAGAAACTCCTGAACTTTAAAAAAACACAATCAATTTTGGTTCATCCGTTCGAGAGTTAAGATGCCCCAGACAGACACACAAAGACACGTCTTATAACATTCCGTTGTTTTTGCTATATTTATTGTTTTTAATCATTGGAATGAGCTTGTTAGTTTAGGTCAGAACATTCCTTTAGTCATATCCTTCGTTGGCTTCCGTTTAAGCGTGGAAAACCAATCAAATCAAGTTCTTGTTCATATAGCTTCTCTTTTCATTTAAAGCTTACTTTTGTTAATAAATTGATGTTATGAAATTTTAGTAATTTAGTTTAACACGTCCTATATATGTATATAAAACATATACAATATTTCACATAAACTTTTTAAGATATGTACGACGACGACTATAGCACTCAGGTATAGTCGTCGTCGTACGTATCTTAAAAGGTTTATGTGAAATATTGTATTTTTAATACTGTATAGAATTTTTTACGTTCGTAATTACGGGGTAGCGAAAATTTGTTATTTATACTGTCATCATTCATCACACTGATGACAATATATAAACAAATATTGAACATAATTTTGGTGAGGGCGTATTTTTTTATCGTTCTTGGCCTTTAATTAGCCTACTAATCTAACTAAAAGTTAAAAAAAAACTTAATACCTAATCATAACGATTTATATTATTTTGGTTTTTATTTCTTGAGGATAGCCAATGATGTACGTCATATAAAATACAATTTTTTTTCCGAATTAATTAATCACACTAATATTATAAAGGCGAAAGTTTGTGAGTGCGAGGGTGTGTATGTTTTTTTACTTCACACACCAAAACTACCGAACAGATTGTGATGACACTTTGAAGTAATATAGCTTATTTATCCGAATAACACAAAGGCTATAATTTATTATATTTAACGCGGGCATAACGGCGGGGCATAGCAAGTAATCTATAATTTATTATTAGATATTAAAGTTGATTGTAGCTTTCACAAGAGTAACTTAAAGTATGATATTAACTCTTCATTACGTAGCCGCTTAATTTTTGATATTAATCAGTTTGATTAGGAAATTGAACTCCATATATGACTACGTATATGTTACACAATACTATATACTAATAATAATATACGCAGCGCTAACAAATGAAATGAGAAAACTTGGACAGCAATAACGAATTTCCCACTTTCCTATATCCCAAATTGGAAAACAGTTTTATATTTTATGAACTTACCGAAAAGTTTCTTTTCCATCTAGATAAATGATAAAAATACACCAGATATGTACTGCTGTAAGCTTTTATTCCAGTAAGTCTTAACGAAAATGGTTATCATTCCACGTTGATTAAGTAAATTTAACTGAGGTTAAATTAACCTTTAGGAAAAAATCAACATGAAATTAAATTACTACAGTGTCTTAAATAGCTGAATTAACACCATTGCTACAATAATTATACTTTAGTAAAAAAAAATAGAGTAGATACTATTTACTTATCGTATGTGCAGTGTTTACCCTAGTATCAGAGTTGTTCAAGCCGCCTAGTAAGCTTCTGTTAAATAACGACTGTCGCCTAATGGCCACAACCAGGACCGTCAGCTTAACGTGCCCTCCGAAGGATGGACACACTCAGAAATTAAACCACTTTGGTGGTCACCTATCTATGGACTGACCGCCAGCCTAGTTGCTTAACTTAGCCAAGTTGATAAATAGGTACGAATAAGGACATTCAGTTATGTATTTGAATTTGGTAATATTTAGGAACTATAGTAATATAATTGTTTTGTTCTTATGTACTGACGAATATACCTATATTGAGTATTTCCGTAAGTATATAAGAATAAACCTTAACCTACTTATCTACTTCAACATGTTTTCTTCGAAACGGATGCCATAGTTGTATTTTTTACATTCTGACTGCACATGCCGCGCAGCGGCTAAGACAGTCGCCTTGCCGCTTCGTGTGCCGGGTTCAATTCCCCCGCCGGACAACTATTTGTGTGACCCATAAATAATTGTTCTGAGTCTGGATGGAATTTGTGTCCGTCTAATATATGGTTGTAAAATACCCCGCGACGCAGGGATTAGATTAGATATACTAGAACGGGAGATGGCTTTATAAAAAGAAAAAAATTGCGACTTTTTATGATTTAACCTTAAAATTACAGGTGATGCTAGTATGATTATTTTTAAGATAAAAAAAAAATATTTTTTTTTTAACTTTGTTTAAACAGTTGTTGGTTAAGTTAGGTTATATAGAACATAGAACCTTGAAACTCTTTGTGCTTAATGCATTCACCTAGGAAGCTATGGAAACATCTAGAATAGTATATTCCACATATTCAATGTAGGTATCTACAGACCAAACACTGGTGCATGCCAAGACAGCTGTTTTCCTATTTCCGTAGATCAAGGTTACCATTTATCGCAGAAATTTCTGTCGCATTGCTGCCGAAAATGTGTTTCCTTATTGCTAGGTAGTTACCTACTAGAATAACTAAAACAAACAACGATGTAAAGCAAAAACTTGGCTTAATCGGGTTGGAGGTAACTTCTTGCACACCTTTTAACTGGTGATAGAAATCATGCCAAATGAAAAACATACATTGACACGTTACTTGAAAATTCAGCTGCTCAAGCGTTAACGTTCTTTATTTGTAGTAGAGTTAGAGGGTTTAGGTTCGTTAGTGATACAAAGATTTGTCCCAAACTAATTCTGCTATGATGTGACCTTGCCATTCCACGGCAAAACGATATTTAGATTGGATCATAGCAATATACAGAGATGGTCAGAATCAAAGTTTAGGACACAATAATAAGCTATTTATGTGTCACTTAATCAAAATACTTCCACAAAATAAGAAAGATGCTACCAAATAAATGATAACTGAATAGAAATTAGGTACTTAGTGAGCTAGCGTGGCCGCGAACACTCACGTCTCTGGACAGTATAACTGACTGTAAATACCGTGAACGTTTTTGGTGATACTGACTATATGAATAATTAAGTAGTTTGCAAAAGTTGCAGCTTGCAGAGGCTGGAAATTGGGTCATCTGATGTTAAGCGATGACCGTAACATTTGTATAAAGAAATAGACATTTTTATGTTAATAATTATATATTTTCAGATATTTCAAATATACATATACCAGTGCCACTAACACTTCACGCAGCAAAAATAAATATAAAAATCCATAAATTAATTTATCTATCATTGTTTACTGGCAAATATTTTTCTTTTTTTATGTATAAACATACTTCATAATATTATTCAAATTATAAAATAAAATAAAAAAGTTAAAAAAAAATTAAATCTTTATCATTCTCAAAAAAAAAAATTATTTAAGTATATTACACAATTTGAAAACCTTAGCTTTTAGGTAAAATACAGCGTACAAATAAGTTTTATCTGGACCTTATATATAAATATTAGCATAATATTTATAATTTTATTTGCTAATACCTGTATTGAGCAAATAAAATTGAATTAAATTAAATAAAATAAAGCTCCAGGTATATTTAACTTGTCTTCGTAATTTTTTTTCAGTGGAACTGAACTTTTACTAGAGGTTAAGAGGGTTTACTGCAAATTACCTGAAACTAAAACCTGTATACGGAAGTGCCATAAATATTATTTTTCTTGTTAGTAATCGATATTGTCAGCGATTTGCCCCGTAACCACAGTGATGGATGTTGTGCTGATGTTCAAAACATCACCATGTATTGTATTTTTATACTTTGACGCGTTTTTTGTTGTTTCATGAATATGTGCCTAGTGTTAGTTTTATTGTGATCGTTACGAACCAATTTTCTTCGGGCGGAATTGTTTTGAATGAAATACTAATGTTTTTGTTGAATGTAGATTACGGAAGTGAATAGAATTATTTTCTAAATGTACCAATCTGGCAAAGAAGCATACCGTCAAACTATTGGTAAGGGTTTAACATAGTCTATGACACTTGCAACTAGCCGTTCTGAAGTTAATCATAAGGTACAAGTTTAATGCACGGTTTAATGAGGCTTCACTAAATGCGATGCTATTAAAATTAATAAATGAAGGTTTTTATAAAGAGTTTAGTTTATAAAGAGTTATTATAAAAGTTTTTATAAAGGTTTTTATTCACGTAGACTATAAAAAAGCGGTTGTCGTACTAATATTATAAACGCGAAAGTTTGTAAGTATGGATGAATGTCTGTTACTCTTTCACGTAAAAACTACTGAATGGGTTTTAATGAAACTTTACAATAATATAGCTTATACATCAGAATAACACATAGTCTACAATTTATAAAGATATTGTGTGAATTGTCCAAAATATGACGATAAGTGTGAAGTAAGTAGGAAAAAATCTACCGTTTGCGAGCAATTCCGGCGTGCACTGCCAAAACCGCTAGAGGTAGGTACACATTCTACTAATATTATAAATGCGCTAGTTTATGAGTATAGATGTATGTTTCTTTCTCTTTAACGCTAAAACTACTTTAACGCGGATGAAACCGCGGGGCGCAGCTTGTTAATTTATAATTATTTCTAGGTACATACATATAGATATTTAGGTACACGGATTGTATGAAAACATTTACAATAAGATTTATTTTATAATAGTAATGAAATTAAGTTATTGTCAACGAGATCATTGTATAGGTTTAATTACCGAAATTTAAAATTGAGGCACACACAGAAATAAATATCTTGGGACAACTAATACGCTGCCTTCAAACCCCAAATTAGGCAGCACCTGTACTTTATTTTTGATAGGGCATTGGAATGCGTACGTATCCTACCTGCACCCGCCAAAAAGTGTCTGCGGGGGTACGTCGGACTCGCACAGACTAAACCTAACCTGCCGTGTACTTCTTCTGGCGCCTCATGGAGGCAAAACCTCTACTATGACAACAAGACAACTGATAACCATACTTATAGATTTGTAAATACAAACATATCTATACATATAATAAAATCGTAGGAAAGTCGAAACTGTACATTGAATATTTTTTTAAAAGGGGGGGCGTGACCTACCGTCGCTATTGAAGCGAAAAATATAGTTTTTAGATTTTTTGTCTGTTTATCTGTTTGTCTGTATGTATGTCCAGGCTAAACTCAAAAAGTACTCCATGGATTTACTTAAAATTTTGCATGAATATTACTAAGAGGTTGGGTCAACGTATAGGCCAACGGGGGAGGGGCTGTGATAATTTATAAAGTTTAACGCGGGTAAAACCGCAGGGCACAGCTAGTATTAGATAAATTACACCCAGACACGGAACAAATCTATTCGCACAAAAATTCCTGGGTGGGGATTGAACCCAAGAACTCTGGCTTAGCAGTTAGGGTCACGTCTGGGTTGGATATTAAGCCGACAAGCCAGTCAACACAATGGTAAATTCGATGACATATGTAAACAACTCTAATAAAGCAAAGCCCGACTCGCACTTGTCCGTCTTTTTTAATATACGATTGTATAAAGCATGATCGAGTAGTACAACATTAAGGCTTTCTTTCGCCGGTTTATCTAATCTTATTACGACAATCGACTAAATTTTCTCTTTTTCCGAGCGAAAAATTTATATAAAAACGAAAACGATTTACATAATCTAATCTGTTTTGTAGCGTGCGTTTTGATGTAAGTCTTACGTAAAATATATGTGTATAAATAAAGTGCGCTAATTTCCCTGGAGCCGGGCCGAAGTTATGCGACTGCGCCAATCTGCCGAGCCGAGCTGCGCAAATCGGCCTTGATGATGAGAATACTGCCTCGGCAAGGGTACTGCAAACTGAAGCACGTCTCGGTTTAAACCATGGAGCTATTACAAAGCTTTGTAATAGCTCCATGGTTTAAACCTACTCCAATCAAGATTCTATGATTTCATGGCCGATTTTTATCTTTCCCTTTACAGAAAGTTATATTTTTGAGTGGGTCGGAATAAGAACCACTCCACGTAAACTTATTAAATGGGGATGTTTATAGTAATAGGTTTTAATAGCTCCAAAACGCTTCGCTACGATACGGGATTGCGGATATTTTAACGACCACATCAGCTGGTAGGATGTAAGCCGCAGGGATGACTCATTAGGTAGGGTGACAGCGTAACGCGAACATGCACTGCGACAAGTCTGCTGTGGGTGCTCTTTACCTCGGCGTAGCTATTGTAAACTAATCAATGACAATAACTCAATACAAGCTAGCTTATCATTACTAATATAAAATAAATTTTATAAATGTTTTAACAATCCGTGTACCTTAATATCTACTAACTAAACTATATTACTACAAACATGTTCTGACACTTTTACAAGCGCTTTATTAAAGTCTACGTGAATAAAAACATTTTTTTATTTTTTTTAGTTTTGAATCATTAAATCAGTAAGTAAAAGACCTGTCTTTTGGATCCGAGCGGTAATTCATCATCGTTTTTTTATCAAATCAGTGTGGTCAAAGCGTTGCTCGCTATTTCACCCTGTTTATTACGGATTTAGTAGTAGTAGCTATGTTTGTTAACATGTTATAGTATTTGTATCACAATTTCCATCATTTCAATCGCAAAAACTAATTTGAGTTTTGGCACTCAAAGCTAAAAGGTACGCAAAGCTTGATAAGAAACGAGCCCTTCGTTTCTTAACGAGCTTTCTTAACCTGTGAAATACATAAAAAAAATATCGGCCGTATAGCCGCGATATCTGATATACCCAATATCAGATTTCCAGTCGGTCAGTTTGAGTCCACGGGACTATTGCGAAATTTTAACTTCAAACCAGTTTACGAATTCTATTACACATTCGTCTCAGTCCAAATAGGTGCCAACCCTCTTCGCAGCAAGCTTCAATTATGTAACTGTTCCAATTTTCACGTGTACTACACACGGAATACCTTGCGATATGTCCTGCTTGCTTCACACGGACATTTACAATTTACACCATCCGATGTCGTTCACTTGGGTAACCTTTTGCAAAAACGATCAAATTAAAATAACAAGTAATACACAATCAGACATACGTAGTATCATAGCTTAGAATAGTCTATAAGCAAAACTAAATACTGTTAATATCACGTTGAATTTAGTATGGAAATATTAATTTTATTATCAGCACTCACATTATACCGCTTGCCTTACGATCAAAAGGTTGGAATAACAAAATTATGCCCACCAACAGCAATTGTGGTAACTTAAGTGCGACTAAAAGTGTTCCAAGTCGAACAATCGATATGTGCTGGTCGTGAAAGGTGCCGCGTAACTACCCGCTGGAGACCAATAGGTATTTTATTGGGCAATAATCATTAAACTTACTGTTCTGAAAGCCTTGCACATAACCCTAGTATGGCATTTATGTAGAATAGGCGTCTCCGCGCCTACTTGTCGTAGGTACAATGTGAATCAAAAAAGAGTCTTGAAACACATCCATTGTATTTATTCACATCACTAGCTGTGCCCCGTGGTTTTACCCGCGTTAAATATTATAAATTATCACAGCTCCTTCCCCGAAGGTGATAGCGTGATAATATGTATCCTATATGTTGACCCGTCCTCTTAGTAATATTCATGCAAAATTTGAAGTTAATCCATACAGTACTTTTGAGTTTAGCCCGGACATACATACAGACAAACAGACAAAAATTCTAAAAACTATATTATGGCTTCGATTTCGATTGTAGATCACGCCCCAAGTATCCTTTTAAAAAAATATTTGAATTTCCTATGATTTTACTATATATATAGATATATCAAAATGAATTTGTCATCATCATCATCATATCAGCCGAAAGACGCTCAATGCTAGACATAGGCCCTTCCCAAAGATCTTCACAATTGGCGGTCTTGCGCTATCTGCAACCGGCGGTTTGCAGCTACCTCACCCCCACCCGTATTTGTCCATTTTATGGGAGTCCTGCCCACGCTGCGTCTACTGGTTTGTGGTCACCACTCGAGAACCTTTCTACCCCAGCGGCTATCGGCTCTACGAGCTATGTGCCCTGCCCACTGCCTCGTCAGCCGGCCAGTGGCCGATATAGCCCGAAGAATTGTTGGGCTATATCGGCCACTTTGGTTCTCTTGCGAATCTCAACATGTCGGATTCGATCTCAGAGGGAAACTCCAAGCATAGCCATCCATTGCTCTTTGGGTGGAATTAATATGTAATTATTCATAATACATAATGTGTAATCTAAATAAAGTTCAGTGTGATTGCTCGAGTTTGACCTCTTTATTTTAATAATAAATATTTAATTTAAAAAGCCAACGATTTTTTTTTATTGTAGAGTATTTTACTAGTCAAATCCTTTACTACTATACTGAGGGAGTTATGTAAAATAATGTTATCCTCCATTTTGTAGCGGCGGCCAACTTGGACCAATTTTCACCAAATATAGCTAAGAAACTCCCGAACTTTAAAAAAAAAGCCTAATTAATATCGGTTTAGCCGTTCGAGAGCTAAGGTGCCGACAGACACACAAAGACACGTCTTATAACATTCCGTTGTTTTTGCGTCGGGGGTACAAAAAGACGTTTTTGCTATATTCATTGTTTTTAATCATTGGAATGAGCTTGTTGGTTTAGGTCAGAACACTCTTTCAGTCGTATCCTTCGTTGGCTTCCGTTAAAGCGTGGAAAAAAGAAAGCAAAGCGGGACCCAATCAAATCAAGTTCTTGTTCATACAGCTTCTTTTTTCATTTAAAGCTTACTTTGGTTAATAAATTGATGTTATGATATTTTTGTAATTTATTTTAACACGTCCTATATATGTATTATATATCACATAAACCTTTTAAGATACGTACGACGACGACTATACCACTCAGGTATACATCGTCGTACGTATCTTAAAAGGTTTATGTGAAATATTGTATTTTTAATACTGTATAGTATTTTTTACATTCGTAATTACGGGGTAGCGAAAATTTGTTATTTATACTGTCATCAGTGTGATGGGTCCATATTGAACATCATTTTGGTGAGGGCGCATTCCCTACGCGATTTTTTTATCGTTCTTGGCCTTTAATTAGCCTACTAATCTAACTAAAAGTTTGAAGAAAACTTAATACCTAATCATAACGATTTATATTATTTTGGTTTTTATTTATTGAGGATAGCCAATGATGTACGTCATATAAAATACAATATATATTTTTTCTGAATTAATTAATCACACTAATATTAAAAAGGCGAAAGTTTGTGAGTGTGTATGTTTGTTACTTCTCCACACCAAAACTACCGAACGGATTGTGATGAAACTTTGTAGTAATATAGCTTATTTATCTGAATAACACAAAGGCTAATTTATTAAATTTTACGCGGGAAAAACCGCGGGGCACTTCTAGTAATCTATAATTTATTAATAGATATTAAAGGTAATTGCAGCTTTCACAAGAGTAAATTAAAGTATGATATTAACTCTTCACTACGTAGCCACTCAATCTTTGATATTAATCAGTTTGATTAGGAAATTGAACTCCATATATGACTACGTATATGTTACACAATACTATATACTAATAATAATATACGCAGCGCTAACAAATGAAATGAGAAAACTTGGACAGCAATAACGAATTTCCCACTTTCCTATATCCCAAATTGGAAAACAGTTTTATATTTTATGAACTTACCGAAAAGTTTCTTTTCCATCTAGATAAATGATAAAAATAAACCAAATAGGTACTACTGTAAGCTTTTATTCCATTAAGTCTTAACAAAAATGGTTATCATTCCACGTTGATTAAGTAAATTTAACTGAGGTTAAATTAACCTTTAGGAAAAAATCAACATGAAATAAAATTACTACAGTGTCTTAAATAGCTGAATTAACACCATTGCTACAATAATGTTACTTTAGTAAAAAAAAATAGAGTAGATACTATTTACTTATCGTATGTGCAGTGTTTACCCTAGTATCAGAGTTGTTCAAGCCGCCTAGTAAGCTTCTGTTAAATAACGACTGTCGCCTAACGTCAGCTTAAAATGCCCTCCGAAGGATGGATACATTCAGAAATTAAACCACTTTGGTGGTCACCTATCTATGGACTGACCGCCAGCGTAGTTGCTTAACTTAGCCAAGTTCATAAATAGGTACGAATAAGGACATTCAGTTATGTATTTGAATTTGGTAATATTTAGGAACTATAGTAATATAATTGTTTTGTTCTTATGTACTGACGAATATACCTATATTGAGTATTTCCGTAAGTATATAAGAATAAACCTTAACCTACTTATCTACTTCAACATGTTTTCTTCGAAACGAATGCCATAGTTGTATTTTTTACATTCTGACTGCACGTGCCGCGCAGCGGCTAAGACAGTCGCCTCGCCGCTTCGTGTGCCGGGTTCAATTCCCGCGCCGGACAACTATTTGTGTCACCCATAAATAGTTGTTCTGAGTCTGGATGGAATTTGTGTCCGTCTATTAAATGGTTGTAAAATACCCCACGACGCAGGGATTAGATTAGATATACTAGAACGGGAGATGGCTTTATAAAAAGAAAAAAATTGCGACTTTTTATGATTTAACCTTAAAATTACAGGTGATGCTAGTATGATTATTTTTAAGATTTAAAAAAAATATATTTTTTTTTTAACTTTGTTTAAAAGGTTGTTGGTTAAGTTAGGTTATATAGAACATAGAACCTTGAAACTCTTTGTGCTTAATGCATTCACCTAGGAAGCTATGGAAACATCTAGAATAGTATATTCCACAGAGTCAATGTAGGTATCTACAGACCAAACACTGGTGCATGCCAAGACAGCTGTTTTCCTATTTCCGTAGATCAAGGTTACCATTTATCGCAGAACTTTCTGTCGCATTGCTGCCGAAAATGTGTTTCCTTATTGCTAGATAGTTACCTACTAGAATAACTAAAACAAACAACGATGTAAAGCAAAAACTTGGCTTAATCGGGTTGGAGGTAACTTCTTGCACACCTTTTAACTGGCGATAGAAATCATGCCAAATGAAAAACATACATTGACACGTTCCTTGAAAATTCAGCTGCTCAAGCGTTAACGTTCTTTTTTTGTAGTAGAGTTAGAGAGTTTAGGTTCGTTAGTGATACAAAGATTTGTCCCAAACTAATTCTACCATGATGTGACCTTGCAGTTCCACGGCAAAACGATATTTAGATTGGATCATAGCAATATACAGAGATGGTCAGAGTCAAAGTTTAGGACACAATAATAAGCTATTTATGTGTCACTTAATCAAAATACTGCCACAAAATGTTACAACATGTTTAATCTAAGATGCTACCAAATAAATGATAACTGAATAGAGATTAGGTACTTAGTGAGCTAGCGTGGCCGCAAACACTCACGTCTGTAGACAGTATAACTGACTGTAAATACCCTGAACGTTATTTGGTGATACTGACTCTATGAATAATTAAGTAGTTTGCAAAAGTTGCAGCTTGCAGAGGCTGGAAATTGGGTCATCTGATGTTAAGCGATGACCGTAACATTTGTATATAGAAATATATTTTTTTTATGTTAATATTTATATATTTTCAGATATTTCACATATAAATATACCGGTACCACTAACACTTCACACAGCAAAAATCAATATTAAAATCCATAAACTAATTTATCTATTATTGTTAACTGACAAATATTTTTCTTTTTTTATAGAAACACACTTCATAATATTATCCAAATCACAAAATCAAATGAAATAATTAATACAATATATTGTTAACTTAAGGTATATAACACAATTTGCAAGCCTTAGTTTTTAGGTCAAATACAGCGTACAAATAAGTTTTATCTGGACCATCCTTAGCAATACCTGTATTGAGCAAATAAAATTGAATTGAATTGAATAAAATAAAGCTCCAGGTATATTTAACTTGTCTTCGTATTTTTTTCCCAGTGGAACTGAACTTTTACTAAAGGTTAAGAGGGTTTACTGCAAATTACCTGAAACTAAAACCTGTATACGGAAGTGCTATAAATATTATTTTTCTTGTTAGTAATCGATATTGTCAGCGATTTGCCCCGTAACCACAGTGATGGATGTTGTGCTGATGTTCAAAACATCACCATGTATTGTATTTTTATACTTTGACGCGTTTTTTGTTGTTTCATGAATATGTGCCTAGTGTTAGTTTTATTGTGATCGTTACGAACCAATTTTGTTCGGGCGGAATTGTTTTGAATGAAATACTAATGTTTTTGTTGAATGTAGATTACGGAAGTGAATAGAATTATGTTCTAAATGTACCAATCTGGCAAAGAAGCATACCGTCAAACTATTGGTAAGGGTTTAACATAGTCTATGACACTTGCAACTAGCCGTTCTGAAGTTAATCATAAGGTACAAGTTTAAAGCACGGTTTTAATGAGGCTTCACTAAATGCGATGGTATAAAAATTAATAAATGAAAAAGGTTCTTATTCACGTAGACTATAAAAAAGCGGTTGTCCTACTAATATTATAAACGCGAAAGTTTGTAAGTATGGATGAATGTCTGTTACTCTTTCACGTAAAAACTACAGAATGGATTTTAATGGAACTTTACAATAATATCGCTTATACATCAGAATAACACATAGGCTACAATTTATAAAGATATTGTGTGAATTGTCCAAAATATGACGATAAGTGTGAAGTAAGTAGGAAAAAATCTACCATTTGTGAGCTATTCCGGCGTGCACTGCCAAAACCGCTAGAGGTACACATTCTACTAATATTATAAATGCGAAAGTTTGTGAGTATAGATGTATGTTTGTTACTCTTAAACGCAAAAACTACTTTAACGCGTATGAAACCGCGGGGCGCAGCTTGTTAATTTATAATTATTTCTAGGTACATACATATAGATATTTAGGTACACGGATTGTATGAAAACATTTACAATAAGATTAATTTTATAATAGTAATGATATTTAGCTAGCTTTTATTAAGTTATTGTCAACGAGATCATTATATAAGTTTATTTATGGAAATTTTAAAGGAGACGGATACGTGTTCATACAATATTGGGCTCGGATGTAAAAAGATAAAAGCGGTGTCAATTAATGGGTCTATAAATTATCGCCAATCACTAAAAATTCCATGGATTTTTTCAATCTGTGAGCAGAGTTATAAAAGATTTAGTACTTAATAGAGAGGTTATGTACCAACCTACACAAAACAGCTGACTTTAAGGGCGATTGCTATTTAATAGTAATCCGTGTCCAGTATGTTAGCAAAAGAGAGAATGCAGTTGTCAAGGCATATATAACAAATAACAATAACAAAACAATAAAAAATACTCAAATCACACACGCACTAAACGATACGAGAAACGAGTGACAGATCATATATTAGGATTCAAAATATGTCACCAGTCACTGTCAGCATAGATTAAAAATATAGTTGCCAATAACTAATAAATCGATTGGGATGATAACCGATATTATAATTTCTATTTATTTTGTTGATATTTGATTTTTTACTGTTAATATTATGTTAATGTATTTAATAATTATTATGATTAAATCGGTTATCTGGTGTCTGGTGCAAGAGTTTTTATATAACATTGTTTGAACTCATTAACGTTAATCGATTATAGTAATCAACAACCAATTTAATTCGTGACTTAAACTTATTTTTAGATTTCTAATTTTCTAGATTGTAAATTGGGTAAATTTTTTACAGTTCGAAATAGAAAAATATAACGCTTTTTTTTAAACCATATCTTAACTTATTACAGTTAGGCCCAGAAATCCCCGTCTCCTTTAGGCAGCTATTTTTATTACTACATATTGTCTTATTGGTTCTGTCTATATTGCATTACATGCATTATTTTGTTGTGATACAATACACACAGAAATAAATATTTTGGGATAACTAATACGCTGCCTTCAAACCCCAAATTAGGCAGCACCTGTACTTTATTTTTGATAGGGCATTGGAATGCCTACGTATCCTGCACCCGCCAAAAAGTGTCTGCGGGGGGTATGTCGGACTCGCACAGACTAAACCTAACCTACCGTGTGCTTCTTCTGGCGCCTCATGGAGGCAGAACCTGTACTATGACAACCAGACAACTGATAACCATACTTATAGATTTGTAAATACAAACATATCTATACATATAATAAAATCGTAGGAAAGTCGAAACTGTACATTGAATATTTTTTTAAAAGGGGGGGCGTGACCTACCGTCGCTATTGAAGCGAAAAATATAGTTTTTAGAATTTTTGTCGGTTTATCTGTTTGTCTGTATGTATGTCCAGGCTAAACTCAAAAAGTACTCCATGGATTTACTTAAAATTTTGCATGAATATTACTAAGAGGTTGGGTCAACGTATAGGCGAGGGAGGGGCTGTGATTATTTATAAAGTTTAACGCGGGTAAAACCGCGGGGCACAGCTAGTATTAGATAAATTACACCCAGACACGGAACAAATCTATTCGCACAAAAATTCCTGGGTGGGGATTGAACCCAAGAACTCTGGCTTAGCAGTTAGGGTCATGTCTGGGTTGGATATTAAGCCGACAAGCCAGTCAACACAATGGTAAATTCGATGTTATATGTAACCAACTCTAATAAAGCAAAGCCCGACTCGCACTTATCCGTCTTTTTCATTATACGTTTGTATAAAGCATGATTGAGTAGTACAACATTAAGGCTTTCTTTCGCCTTTATCTAATCTTATTACGACAATCGACTAAATTTTCTCTTTTTCCGAGCGAAATATTTATATAAAAACGAAAACGATTTACATAATCTAATCTGTTTTGTAGCGTGCGTTTTGATGTAAGTCTTACGTAAAATATATGTGTATAAATAAAGTGCGCTAATTTCCCTGGAGCCGGGCCGAGGTTATGCGACTGCGCCAATCTGCCGAGCCCGTCTCATTATGAAGCCCGTTGTCTTGAGACAATGTTCCGCCCTGGATTCAACGCCTGGCGCCACAACAAATGCACAGTGCTGCACTGATGAGCAGATATTATAACCTATATTCACTGCAATAAACGCAATGAGAAAAATTAATAATCCTTTATTTTTCTCGTATGTATGGGCTACAAGTATAAACTTTGTCCCCAGAATTCGTCGCGCGTACAGCTTCCATGCTCATTTATTGAAAAATAATCCTCATCCAGAGGCTCTACCGGCTAAGTCGCCGAACATCAATTTTTTAAATGGCGTTCAAATAAATAAAGGTTAAACATGACTTAATCAGTCGTTAAATTGGCTTCCATGAGCACATGTGACGTTATAAATGGTCCGGAATCGATTGTCAACGTTGAAGCCGATTTAACGATTGATTAAGTCATTTTTATCCTTTATTTATTTGAACGCCATTTAATAAATCGACGTTCAGGGTGGCAAGTGCCTAATTGGTTTAAATTCGCAATTTTATAGCTAACAAAATATCCATGTAGTTTTGCTATAATTTGAAGTAAATTATAATTCTCGATAAACAAAATCGCCATTTCACCTTGAAAACTAAAAGAATCTTGAGAAGTTATACCTAAATTTAGAGTGATATTGTATATGGAGCGCTCTTGTTTTGGGACAACTTAGTGGCGAGGCGACTGGTTTAACCGCTGCATACCATACGTACATTGTTTAATTAAGTGTGAAAGGTTTATTTAAAATCAGTAAAGCCATTGTTTTAATTTTTAATATTTTAAAGGCGAAAGTTTCTTAGTGTGTGAGTGTGTATGTTTGTTACTTCTTCACGTCTAAACGGCTAGAGGGATTTTGTATGGAGTTAGCTGACATCCTGGATTGACGCATAGACTATAATTTATAATGTTTAACGCGGGTAAAAACGCGGGGCACAGCTAGTAATGTATAATGTTAATATTGTATTTTTTTATGATATATTTCAATCATATTTGTATGTCTTCAGACAAAACATAGCGCACTATTTTATATGTATGACCTCTTTGTTTATATACCTATGTTTCACAAATAAATTTCTAATTCTGATGTTTGATGTTACGCATACAACGACGCAAAGAGTTAATTAATAAATTAACCAATTTATTAATGAGTCATCCTTAAATAAATCCGCTTTTGAATATCGGCCATTTTATTATACACTAGCTGTGCCCCGCGGTTTTACCCGTGTTAAACTTTATAAATTATCACAGCTCCTCCCCCGTAGGTGATAGCGTGATAATATGTACCCTATATGTTGAAAATTTGAAGTAAATCCATGCAGTACATTTTGAGTTTAGCCCGGACATACATACCGACAAACAGATAAACAGACAAAAATTCTAAAATATATATTTTAGGAATCGATATCGATTGTAGATCCCGCCACAAGTATCCTTTTAAAAAAATAAGCAATGTACGGTTTTGACTTTCCTACGATTTTATTATATGTACCTATAGATCACAATATATTATACAATTATGGGTCGTTATTAAAAACTTTACAGTACATTACAGTTATACGTAACAAGTAGGTACAATTGTTATGAAAAAGCCCTGCTATTCCAATTAAAAGCTATTAAGCAAATGCAATCAACATTTGGGTATAAACTTAAATACTAGATGTAAGTAGAACGTACGGCTCCGGTAAATGTAGCACTTAACTATCGCTCTCTGCAACCGTGCCACCTGCATTAGCATTAGTACCTCAACTAGCAAAGTCCCTAACGTGTAGCCTGGCTTAATTCACGCAAGAAATCTTCGCTCGAACCATTCCCTTGAGTGCTCTCTAAAGACTTGCTACGAAAAACTCCCAACCGCTTCGCCACTTGCACAATTTATGATGGTAGTTAGGCCAACGCAGCGCCTCTGTTACCGCAAACAGGTAAGATCCATTGTAGGACGGACGCCCTTCCCCCCGCTGACTTTAGAGAACATGACCAACGAGGGGACGCATAAAAGAAATAATGAGGGTCTATTTTAAGTAGAATGTTTGCAACTAAAGCAATATACAAGCGAGTTGAAGACGCGACGAGAATGCCTGATAAACTTTAATTACAATGGTTGAACCAACGTGCAGGCAATGGCCTGCCTGGTGTATTAGCATTATCATTTTGTAGCCCTGCCGTGGCTAATTGATGTGAAATTGGTGATTTAGAGTACCAATTTTGGAGCAGTGCTTAGAGGTACTTTAATCGGTCATATCATTTTAGTATTACAGGGGTCGTTTAGCAATACGGTCTTCCGATCCCGTGATTTTAATCACTTGTAAATTAGTCAGGAAACGTTATTCTTGGATGTATCTTTGTGCTATAAAACTTTAGTTTGAGTGTTCGTAACCAGGTATCGGTAAAAATAGCGTATAATTTTATAAAAATATATGTAGGATATACCTGAGGGTTAAAAGTATTGTATACAGGGTGCATAATAAATCTACTGACGAATGTTTAAAAAGATCCTTTTTAAGAATAGCATAAAATCCTATTCTTAAAAAGTAAAAATCCTATTCTAAAAAGGATCTTTTTAAAGATTTGGCAGTAGATTTATTATGCACCCTGTATACTATACTTTTAACCCTCAGGTATATCCTACATGTGCAGGTTAAATTATTCCTATAATATGTAACGACTTACTTATTTTTCTAGGTGTTACATTAAAAAATTAAAATACTTTTTCCTAAAGCATTACGATTCTGCTGCTTACTTTGTTACGAATTTTGAGATGTTATATTGAGATTTTAGTGCTAAATTTATTATTTACCTAAAAGGCATTTCAATTTGGACCGTAAAGAAAAAGTCACACAATAGGAATTAAATCAATCTCGAGTAAAAAGTTTTGGCTACATTGTACATAGTACACAAACTCGGTTTCCCTTCGGTCTAGTTGTAGCGATTCACCCGGGATAATTTCAAACTAGGACCTCATTGCCTAATGAGGTCCTAGGTTGAAAATGTCCCGGGTCGTAAAAACATGATATTGGGATTTTTCTTTTATAAGAAACTTTCAGTATCAGTTTAGAATTGGCGGTACTACACCCCGTACAGTCGTTGGTCCTGTAGCTGACCTCTTTCTGGTCGTTTCGGCTAGCCATCTCATCGAATCATAAGAGGAAAAAAACACACGCACTTTTGCACTTTAAAATTGCCCGCGCAGTCCAATCTATTGAGACTGGTGACTATAACCGAAATTCAATCAGAAATATATCATTGGTTCCCTAAAATACCTTAACAATATTATTTAATCGCTGATACATTTGATTTTATGCGACTATATTTCCATCCTGTATACTAAAATAAACAAAGGCGTATAGAATCGTGAGAGATTTTGATAGCTCCATGATGGATAGAGCGAAATATAGAGGCCGCTGGAAGAAAAATTATGGGCATCTCATTGTTCCCCGAGAGTATTTTAAATTCAAATCAGACAGGGGAGAGTTTTAGACGCTACCTTGGAATATAATACAAGAATACTTAAACTGAGGTGAATGTAAAAATATGCGACAATTTTCCTACATATAGAATAGAAAAAAAAAATGAAAATTGCTGACGCGATAATATTTTTATTTGTAAATTAGACTTATCTACATACATTTTACCTCATCGGTCCCAATGAAAATAGAAGGGGTTCGTATGCAAAATAAAAATCCAACAAATGCGGTTTTAATTTGCGTGAAAGGTTTTTTTACACCGACATTATAAGCAATATGGATGCTCCCCATGTTGCCAAAATAAATTGAAGATTATATAAACTGCTTGTTTACTTACTTATAGAGCCTTACATAAATTGAGTTGACTAAGAGCACACTTTAACATAACAAGTACATTATATTACAAATTATAATAAATAATATATAAATATCTTGGGACAATTAACATGTCCTCAAATTAGGCAGAGCCTGTACGATGATAACCAGACAACTGATAAACTTACTTATATAATTCTAAATACATACATATCCTACTAATATTATAAATGCGAAAGTTTGTGAGTGTGTGACTGTGTGATATATTATTATATGCTAATAAAAAATACCTTTTTGTACTGTGATATTAAACTTTTTAATTTCATACAAATAAAAAGTTCTATTGTAATATGTCTGTTAGAGGGCGCCATATTAAATTTAACTCACGGGGCGTAACATCCACACATTTTTTATCCCTTTCTTTTTGTTTGTTTCATTAGTATTGTTGTAATTTTTGTCATATAACTTATAACTAGCGCACAATCAAAATTCTTCCAAAGACATCTCATTTGTAAAATTATCATAAGGAAATTAGAAGTTATGAAGGAACAGATAAACATACAAACATACGGATCAAAATCATAACTCTCCTTTTTGCTTTGCCATAGTCGGGTAAAAAAAACGATTTGTGTGATTAATGCGTCAGGTAGAAGCTTCGGCTTCTAAAGCAGTAATAATATGGCTTTAGATTTTTTAATCGCGTAAAGCTGCAATACCTATTATTATATAAAATAAAGTGTAATATTATAAATACTGTAACTAGAAATGCACCTGGCATTGACATTCGCCGCGCCGGTACATGTACTTCGCCTTAGCAGTCTCTTTATTACGTAGGGAGTAAGGATGAATTTCGTAGTGCCAGTATTTATACTAAGGCGCGGCCTGTACTTAAAACATGTAATTTGTATGTGTTCCATGTGAATGATAATGGTTATGTGACACATTATACCATGTGCAACATATTTGAAAACTCGGTTAGCTTAACAGACACTTCAGACAGCATAGTCTTTAATACAAGACAATTTATTTTACTTTTATTGCATGAAAATAGAAATAAAACTGCTGGTACAAATTGGATAAAACATATACAAGGTGTAATATATATAGTGGGTTTACATAACTTAGTTTACATTATTCCTTAAGTCACATGACTTAAGGATCTAATTTGCACATAAAACTGAACCACATCAACATACAAAATACACTAAATTAAATCGGAACTTCCCATACCCGAATAACAATTAGCTGATGCGTTTTGTACGGGCAATCATACTAATAGTCATCGTAATTTGCTAACTGGTTTTGTATGATAAGATCAGTATCATTGGTAGATAGCGCTACTTAAGTTACCCCAACGATACACTGCCTGATCCTCACCGCTTAGTGTCATTTCATTGTGTGCCACTATCGATCCTGGTTTGCAGGAGTTGCAGTAGTGGGTAAGAGGTAAGGACTAGTCCACCACGATCTGTGTTATATTTTCTATGTAGACGAACCCAACTCAACCTTAAGTTCTCTTTCAGGAAACTTTAGACAGAGTGAAACATATATGAGTATCCATTTAGTTCGAGTTTATAAGTCTTATTGACTTATCTTTGCTTACAATGACGCTTTGTGCGTCCTTCAATATGTTCAGTATACGCCAACGCCAAACAACTAGCTACTCTTTAAGACAGAATCCCATTCAATTTAATATTCATATAATTTATCTACGCTGTACTGAAGCTGATTTTATAGAAATAATTCACTAAAATTATAGTTCCTTAGCATTATTCGCAATGCACAGCCTAAATTTTGATGACAAAAATAGATCATCATAAATTTTATCGCCCGAAGGGTCTTCAGCACCTTCTACCAATTCGGAGTAGACGCTCTGCTGATAAGCTATGGACAAAACACACATGCAAATCAAATTTAGGATTTCCTTGTGGAGGATGTAGGTGTTATCCATCGGCTTTGTATTCTAGAAATTTGGCCAGCTGATAAGTTCACAGTTACATGTATATATCATATAATTATATTGACAACACCTTCCAAACTATTCAATTTTATTTTTATAGCATTACCCGCAATTCAAAGCGTAAATGAGCTTTTGAGTTAAAGTAAGTCAATTTAGATCGGTAATCTGTACTTGATGCTTTATAAAAATATTGAAGAATTAATAGAGATATCTGAGATGCCTTTTTCCAGCAATGGATGTCTTTCGGCTGACAACTTATGATGATGATGATGTGAAGACGCAATAAGAGAGCTAAAATGCGACGGCGGGACGTCCGTAACGCCTACGGACGTCGTAGCATTCACCGTAGCAAACTTCAAGGTACGTAAAGTACTTCTCGTAGCGTATCATCAATATTGAGTAAGTTAGTAACAATAAACGTAATTCTTAAGTAGCGCGAAATGGTAGCAAAAATGAAGTGTGATAAAAAATATTTGTATTTCGGCATATGAACTACTCGACTGGTCAAATATATATAATATCCTCTTGAAGTATACACTCTAGGTTATAGCATCATTATAATCGTGGTATTTAGTATGAGTAAGGTCGCAATAGATCATCGGGGAAGAGGTGAAGAGGACTTCAAGGCGTGATTGATACCATATGTGTCTCAAACGTAATAGCGTGAGGGCCGTATTGGTAGTATTAAATAAATATTAAAAACATATATATACCAGTTGTCTATCTACAAATTGAATACCACTAACTTTACTGAGTCCTCTCTATGAACTTGAAAATTGTTTGAGAAAAGTGTTGAGACGGAAAATGTGGATTAAATTGCTGAGCTGGTCATCAATTTCAATCAATCGACATTTCGATTACAGCAATAAGATCAAAATGTCCAGTAAATACAAAATCAGCGAAATGCAAGATCTATTTGTACTATCACCGTACCATACTTTATTTTTTAAGTAACATATAAGTTTGATTGGTGGACACTTTATATGTGTTTATGAGTCTGTTTTAATCTCATTGTACGTAATATTTTAAAGTTATTATTATAGGTAAAGACGTTAAACGGGAAACATGACAGACACGATAATTATATTTGGTCTTCGTTGTATCAAGCAATACTCTTCGTGGCCAAATTAATCTGTATAGATCGATAGCTTCCTACATGTATATACTAAATGTGTGTTGTGTATCGAATGAAAAAGAATATTTAAAATATGTATGTGTTGTTAGCTGTTACGTTTGCAAGTACGTTATAATTAACAATAATTTCTTATGTACATAAATAATAAATGCGTATTTCTATTGGAACTATGGTTTACATGTTAAAATTCTATAAAAAGAGAAACCACATGTACTAAACGTCTGTGGTTCAGCATACACAGGTCTTAAGATAAATTAATTATATGTTCTTTGAAACATAATAATATGCCAAAAAATCCTGATGAATTCTCGATCTCTTGAGGCTGTGTAAAGATTAAGAAATCTGTCGAGATCCCAACATTAAACCTACGCATAAGTTACACATAAGACAATATTTATTCATTTTATTTCTTAATATATAAAACCTAAACCTAATATATAAAACCTGAACTACTTAACTAATTAAATAAAAAGTAAGGTCAAAAACTAAAACTCTATTACAGAAAAATCACCCTCTAAAAGTATGAAACAAGAAAATATTAACATGTAAAATTATTATGAGCAAACTTTTCAATATTTATGGTCTATTAATTTAACAAGTTACACGGAATATATTTTAACTAAAATTCGACTACTGAATAATCTCTACGGACCGCTATCACTATGAAAACATATTAAAGATGTTGTTACTATTCATCTAATTCACGCTACTAAGACATTATTACCTACATTTATAAAGACGTTACCACCTCAAGTAGCCTTCGAAATAACGTCAATTAGCTATTCGTTAAATTAACATAATCAACATATTTTTACATAATAACTCGAAAAGGGTTTAACTCTAAATATAATATGTAATAAATATTAAATCTTATTCTAATTTAATTAAAGGCAACGTAGTATTAACAATATCGAGTCATATATTTATATGGTATTTGAACAGCTAATTCTTACGTAAATATAGGTAAAAAATACACGTGGATCCAGTTTTATCCATTCAATAAAATAAAATATCAACTTCGTTAAGTCCCGTAAGTGACCGGTGCGGTTAAACACTTAATCGTTTACAGATGGGTAACCAACAAAGCGGTTTCATTTCTGAGCATATCCGTGCTTTGGACATACGATAAGCTTTCGGTCCCGGTTTTTGTCGTTGGACAGCAGTCGTCATACCACGTCAGGGGCCTACTGGGTAGCTTGTACAACTCTGATTCTAGGCTAATTGCCTAGGATCAGAGTTGATAACCGCTCGATTTGATTTCACATACATATATTATTTTCACATAGATATATGTGAAATCGATGAAATACGATTTAAAGACGACTAAGACTTTTCAATAGTAAGACTGTTATAATATACATTGTTAGAATTGAAAAGGGTCTTATGCCATCCCATGCATTTAACATCATTATATATTTGTTCATTCGTATCCCTTGGCTTGTGGCACTTGGTACTTCACAACTTCACCACTTGTCAAATGATAAAAAACAATTATAATGATTATATAACATGATAAAAAACAATAAGACATTTTTTCGTATATATGTATATAATCTTTATAAAAAATATAATTAATTTGAAATGAAAACATAACAACAGACTTCGAAACTTGATACCGCATTTAAATAACATAAAATATAAAAATAATTAGCCCTCCGGCAAGTTCCCGACGAACGAATGCATTAACATCGCAACCGCAATGACTTTAATTTTTCAACATTAAACCCAGCTAAAGCTATGAGAAATCGTCCTCGGCAATTTGATATATGTATTGCTTTATTTTTCAAAGCAAAACCATAATTTTGCAGAAAATTTTAAACTATCACAAAACGGCAAACATTTTCCAAAAAAATCACTGTAATGCATTAGTAGCAATTTTTTGAAGTTAGTTATTAATTAACTACCTTTACAAAAAAGATACTGCTGTGTGGTGACGGCGACAAATATCAGAATCAGAATATCATCACCCCATCTCATCCCGTGGGGGGCATAGAAGTCGACCCGAGGGAATATCTACCAGAGGATGGGCAGCAGCTTCCTTCTGAGTACTATGACCATCTTACTGCGATCGCCAACCCGCCTGCCAAGCGTGGCGATTATGGCATATCCCCCCAAGACGATTCTTGAGGGAGGCTTGTCCAGCAGTGGACTTATATAGCTGTAATGATGATGACAAAAATAGAGGTGTTAAATAAATAAAGCTTATGTCTGTATATTTATGTGTCGGACATAAACAGACGCATAAAATAATAATATGCATAAAATAAATATATGAGATATGAAGACAGAAGAAAATACATTTATTCAGTAAACTAGCACAGATATAAGTTCTTAATGGTTTAAGAATTTGGGGCATTTTGCATTACCTATTGCAGCGCTGGTTTTCCCATGGAGGCAAGTAAAATAAGTCACGGACTATTGATATGTATGTACAGTTCGCAGTTACAATTTTAAGAGTACCTGTACACTAATAATATAACTTCTAGCTTAAATATGTTGAAATAGTAACTTATAAAATAAAATATTAATAAATTTACGCTAATTTGTTGATACATAACACACACAGTATATACAATATTATATATATTAATAATTATATAAATTAAAGAGACTTAAAATAAAGCATAGATTCTGAAATTAATTACCCGACTTTAAAATACCAAATACCAAAACTAATTTTAAGAATATATGTTTTTCGATAAAACACTAATGTGGCATTTAATTATTTTAAAATAAGGGTATCAATTTATACCAAAATATAATGCTTTATTGGGTTTATTTGGGTATGGATCGAGCTTCATATATGTGCTTGCATAGGCGAAACCACCATCTGAGGCGCTCATAGCTAGATCCATAAGTGATCGGCGAGGTTAAGTAACTAAGCTCGAGGTCAGTTCATAGGGTGACCACCAAAGGGATTTAATGTTTGAGCGTCTCCATGGTTCGGAGGGCACGTTAATCTGCCGGTCTCGGTTGTAGTCATTAGACAAAAGTTAACGACCTTTATCTATACCAAATAATCTTACACCGCAATAAAAGCATTCCTATTGTTTGAATGTATGTAATAGATTTTCTTAAAAAAACCATGTATTCAATACCTAAAAATGTATATTACACAAACAGTAAGAAATAAGTATGAGGTTGTTGTGAAAATTTAATAACTATTATCTAATATTCCCGATATTAAGTACTAAGCACCCTTCAAAAACAACCGTATCATAATAATGAAGGAAGAATGCGTAAATTTATTGAGCGCATTTAATTTCCTCCCAGTGACAGAGCAGTCATTATTATGGGAATGTAATTTATAACGCGGCTGACCTAAAAATAAGGGGATGAAAGCCGTAGTGAGACCTCTATTTATCATTGTTTTACGCGGTAAAAGCGTATCGCAGCAAAGCAATTAAAACTGTAGAGATGTGGGTGCATATTATAACGGCAAGATGCGGTTACGAGCCACCCCGCAGCGCACAATTGTCACCTGGCCGAGACTACTTTCCGATATTAGTTTAGAATTTATAGGATTTAGTGGCTGTCACCGAAGCAATCTACTACGTTGGTGCTTTATCTACGATTAAATTCTCTTCTATAAGATTTCTAAGCGCAATCTGAAATAGAAATCGTCTTCTCTTAACGGATAAAGCAGCCAATAGTTTTTGAAACATAAATTGTGGATTTGGCGACGTGCCATTTTTATGGCTGGTGGTCACAAATGTTCACATATTTTCCAAGCGTATGTCGTCCGTCCATGTATCATGGTCGTTGTCCCTACTACTGACATTTATTTTAATAAGCCCCAACACACCACGTACCATTCTTCATATAACCAAGTTTGGAACTGATAAATTCAGCGCTTCCCTTTTCGGTTTCGTCACACCGGAATAAAAGTTGAAGTATTTCCGGGAGCGTGAAAAGTTAAAGTATTTCCTCCTGCCCCGTATTTGGTGCGTATAATTCTTGAACTATTTCATAAAAGTATTTACGCACGCATTATTAAAGCTTTATTTTCCAAATTGTTGCGGTTGGGTACGTCAAACTCGTATTAACTTAATTAATAAGTTCATACACTATCTTTTTCCCGCTGCTCTGTCCATGTATACATTTAATTAATTGAATGATTTGTTCAATATATAAAAATTGAGACTAATCTTGAGATTTAAGGCAGTTTTCGAATAGTGAGCATGACTTTGGAGTTAGGATTTGCCTTGAAATTTAAAATCGATACACGACAGTAACTATAACACTTTCAGTTCATACCATAAAACAATTGTTTTGAAGCGCTCATAGCTAGATGCTCTAACCGGTCAGTAAGTGATCGGTAAAGCAACTAGGCTCGCGGTCAATCCATAGATGAGTGACAACCAATGTGGTTCAATGTCTGAGCGTCTCCGTGCTTTGGAGTATACGTTAAGCTGTCAGTCCCGGTTATAGTCATTATACAACAATCGTTAAGCCATGTCAGACGCCTACTGGGCGGCTAACCACTTCCCATACGATAAATAAATAAAAAATATAAAACAATCAAATTAGAAACGGTCATAACATTAGCCCTTAAAAATATTTATGGTGATAGTGTCGTAATTTCATAATTAAATCAGACCTATCAGTCATACATAATAAACGCACCATAATCATATGTCATCAAGGTGATGTGTAGTGATAAATTCGAAAAATATAATAATACTAAATTAACAATGGATATAATATTCTGAATAAATAAATGAACATTCGAGTATTTAGACATGCCATGTATAGTGATCAATCAATTGATATTCGATTATTTGGCATTCGATTTGGCATAGTACACCAATTCTATGATTGGTATTATTTTTCTATAGCAACTTAACCTCAGATTATTTAACCTCAGTAATAAATTCAACCAATTTTTTGTAATATTTTTTACACATACTTGGCAAATTAATGCCTGTGTCGCGGGGTACTTTACAAACATAATTGACGGACACAAAATATATCCAGACTGAATAACTATTTAACGGTCACACCAATGATTATATTTGTGTGATCCTCTTAACTTAAGATTGATTAAAGAGACTCGATCAGATATATGCCTAAAATATATATCATACATCTATTTGTCTCAGGTGCTAAAAACAAAGAAATCGTTGTATTGCAATCTTTGCGAAACTACGAGTAACAATAGGTGTAGTAATTGTGTATCACCAAAACAAATTACTCAGACCCCGGGTATGCTACATGACGACGGTTCTTAATCGTCAGCAGAAATTTCACAGTAAACAGGTACTCTCGTGTAAGAAGCGTATATAGGTAAGTAGCAGCAAAATCTTAAGTTGGTAATACAGAGTTATATAATTACATTAAGAGGTTCTTAACGAAGCAACACATTATCTCAAGCGGAAAAGGCTAATGTAATCAAAGAACTTTGAGATAAACATTTATTTTAGCACTTTCATAACTAAGTTAGGTTTCCTAATTTTTATCAGCCTTGACGGTCTCTAAAGAGGGATGATAGATAAACTCTTTATTGTACACCTAAAGAAATAATACAAAGTGACAACATACAAATTATAATAGTACAATTGGCGGCCTTATCACAAAGTGTGATCTCTTCCAGGCAACCGTGAAAGAAGAAAGGAGTTACAGAGATGGGGCAGTTGCAAGTGTACAAATTACTATATTATAAGGTACTAATTAGTAAGTAGGTGTGTATAAGTAGATATGTATTACTAATACAAATTTTTAAAGTCTACGTGAATAAAAACCTTTTTTATTTATTTATTAAAATTATATGTACGTTCATTATAATATACGTGTCATTATGTGAACTATGTAGTTTTCAAATAGTGATCTTGACCAGTCTTTGGAATGTATTTAATGATTATGTACGGCTAATAAACAGTGGCAACGCATTCCACAAATGATGCGGGGTATATATTTCCCACTCACTTATATTTTAATATTCACTTGAAAATAGTCTCAAAAAAGATAATCATATATCTTATATGACAATAATATTGTATATTTGTGTGAAGAATACGGTTATTTGTTGTGTCTGGGTGTAATTTATCTATGGGTAATTTATGTATTTAGAAATATATAAGTATGTTTAGTAGTTGTCTGGTCGCCCAAGTTCAGGTGGAGAACCTAATTAGGGAGTGTGTTTTTTAAGAAAGTGGAACTATTCATTTCTAACTCATCCTTTTTTTATGATTAAAGTCGTTGCGGGATCCAAGACAGTTAAAGCGATTCCCCGGGATATGCCTGAGCCTCACCGCTTAGTGTCATTTCATTTTAGGCCACTGTTGATCCTGGCTTACAGGAATTGCAGTGGTGGGTAAGAGGAAGGGACTAGACCCCATTTAAAAAAAAACCTAATTAGGGATTATGACAGTAAGTTTGAGATATTTTTTTATCTCATATTAAGTATTATAATTCGTGTTTAAAAACATACAAATGACATGATTTTTTTAATAGCAATCGGTATGATCAAAGGAGGACCGAATCGATCGAATAAAAAGTAAGTAAGTATCAAAATTGGTTTCCAAATAATGGAGGACACATATAAAACATTTCGAATTAAAAAAATATGTCTGCTATTTCAAATGGATTTAAGCATGAGTGGTATATCCCCACGCTATTGGGCTTATCTTAATAAGTTTGATTTAAATAAAGCATTCATAATTTTGTTTTCTCATATATATCTCTGCCATTATCCCAATCTTCAGTTATTAGATTCCGTGCAGTTACCCTCAACTTGATACCGGGGGTGAAATTGTTGACAGGTCGCTGGAATGAATTATTGTTAGTCGTGAACTGACGCCACAGACGCTGCCTCGTTACGACACGTCATACCTATTCCGACGACAAATTTGACGAAACCAGGTATACCTAGAGCAGTAGAGACAAAATATATTTCATCGTTGTTAGTTTAGAGCTTTCTGGAAATATTACACGAGTAAAAGAGAAGTTTAAGTTTTTATTTTGCTCTGTGTTATTCAGAACTGGGACAGCGGCATCTAGCATCTCTGATCGCCATTCCTCATGTAACTAGTTGTGTTTGAATAACCAGGATATCAGCGGCAGATATTTTAGGTTAATCAAAAAGGGTAAGAGAGCTATTACAACAAAAATAATCCCAGTAGCATCGCAATTTAGCGTTGTTACTGTGTGGAGTATTGTACAGATGCAGCACATCCAGATACCCCAATCTTTATATTTATTTTATAGATTTTCAACTTTATCACAAAAGCATAAGGTACACTTTCATTTGGGGAAATTTGACAGATTGGGGTAGCTTGATGTGCTGACGTCTGAACTATGTATCAAGTTCTTATCACATTGTCTTCCTATAAAATTATAAGAGTAAGGAAATAACAAGTACATCTATCTGTGTGCAAACACAGGGGAACTTTGATAAGTTTTATATTTTTTATAGTACCATGTATTGTACCATGTTTCTGTCACATTGTCATCCTACCAAATAATGAGAGTGAGGAATTAAAGAGTACACTCATATTTGTATGTAGAGACGCCAGGACATCCAGCTACCCCAATCTGTCAAATTTATTTTATAAATTTTCGACTTTTTCACATAATCGTAAGGTTCATTTTCAATTGGGGAAATTTGACACATTGGGGTAGCTTGATGTGCTGGCGTCTGTACCTGAACACCATAGGCATGCGTAGCCAGCTCATCACCTAGTGAATATTATTTCAAAATAGAACTACTTTCTTTACATTTCGTATTGGCAGAAGAGATACAAAACAAATAAGCAATCCTTTCTATCCAGATAAATGTGAAAGCACGCACGTCCTGTGCAAATGACCAACGACGGGGGAAATCGTGTTTATTTGTTCCACTATATTGACTTCATTTGTACTAATTTCCTTTGTGGCATGTTTCTACTTACGCCTCTCTGTAAACACGAAAATTCCTTTAATTTCTTGAAGAACACGTGAAAATAATGATTCAACTTTAACAATTAAGTGACAGTTTGGTTTAATAAAAAAATTGTTAAGTATCGGGAACATAGCTTGTTCTATGGATACAAGACAATAAATTGTAATACTTATTTACTTGCTTTTTATATTTACATACATATTTCATTAATTCGAGTATTTTATGTCGAACTTATCATTATTATTGCGATTGTAAATTCATACAAGTACATAGATAATAAAACCCAGACACAGGACAAACAGATATGTTCATGCACATCAGTATCTGAGTGGAGATCGAATCCACGACCTGCGGCGTGAAAGGCATGCATTTATCGCTATTCATTGCAGACAATGATGAATAAGATTATTTACTCCAATCAGAAAGTAAATTTATACACACATTTAGACGTTACACTCTTATGACAAAGACTTAGTCATATTTTGTAGATTAATCTCATTTCATACTTAAAGCTTAAGACGTCGATTAAGTGTCTCAAGTTTCAAGTTAAGTTTGATGATGGAGTGGTGATTCAATAACATTTTTTTAATGACGTCACCTTAAGATGTACATGAAATAAAACTTGTATAGCGGGTAGTTTACAAGCATGCAATTACAACTGTATTTTATATGAGCCACACAAATAATGGTCTTGTGCGGGAATTTAACCCGTAGTAGCGAGATGACTACCTTAACTTCGGTACCAGAAGAGCACTCAAATTTATAATAATAATGCTACTGGCATAATTGCGGCTGCGGTGGCTAATATCATCGGAAACGGGCCAGAGGGCGTGGCTCCCTCATGCTTGTAAACTACCCGCTATACAAGTTTTATTTCATATACATCTTAAGGTGACGTTATTAAAAAATGTTATTGAATCACCACTCCATCATCAAACTTAACTTGAAACTTGAGACACTTAATCGACGTCTTAAGCTTTAAGTATGAAATGAGATTAATCTACAAAATATGACAAAGTCTTTGTCATAAGAGTGTAACGTCTAAATGTGTGTATAAATTTACTTTTTGATTGGAGTAAATAATCTTATTCATCATTGTCTGCAATGAATAGCGATAAATGCTTAAATTGTTGCAAAAGAATAAACGATTACGATAAAAATGGTTACCGCAACAAAACTTCAGCAATAAAATGTAAATGATGACAACATAGACGCAGTGTAAAACGAGTATCTTCCCTCGTAACCCTTATCATAAATAAAATACGTAATCGAAACTTAGAGGGGTAGCCGGGGGCTCGTCTTAGATGGTGAGGAGGCTATTTTCCGCTACGCTGGCTCCCTGGTCGAACTGTCACCCGCGGGGCTTTGATGTAAAATGATACCTCACGCCTTTGTCTCCGCCATCATCTTAAATCAAATAGGTACATTGTATCTGTTGGTCACAATACATTCTTGCAGTGGCGAAAATAAATATACTATTTATGGCAATAATTTCCAGAAATTAGCGATTTAACTAAACCACGATCAAAAAGTCATGATTTAAATAATTGTGCCAAGAATTAAATATATATGAATATATACAAAATTTAACGTAATTAGGGCACACCCTCAAACACCCCAATTAGAATATTATGTTGTAATCATAATACATACACTTAATCTTTTATTTAACATGTATATGCATTTTTATTTACTAAATTAGTTTCTTATGATGGAATTTGTATGAATACAAATAAAACGGCGATTTTAAAAGTCTTATTACTTTGACTTACGGTCCATTTCAATTTGTTTTGACTGTACAATAATTTCCTATGACAATAATTTTCGTAGTTTTCATTATTTTTTAATTAAAAAAATATCTATATTAAAAATGTTATAAATCGATTCAGTAAACGATTCTGAATAAACTATTTTCAGGATGTACGTTAATTAAGTTACATGTTGTATAGTTAATATCTAATACTAAAATTGATATTCTGACTATTTAAAAGGGCTTCTTAAGTGTATTTGAATAAAGTATTTTATTTAATTTTATTTTATTAAGCTACAACTTATTTGACGATCACCGTAGCCTAGTTGGTAGTGCTCCTGCCTACGAAGCTGGTGGTCCTGGGTTCGAATCCCGGTAAGTGCAAATATTTTTGTGATGAGCACGAATATTTGTTTCTGAGTCATGGATGTTTTCTATGTAAGTATATAAGTATTTATCTATCTATTTATGTATGTATATCGACGCCTGGTACCCATAGTACAAGCTTTGCTTAGTTTGGGGCTAGGATGATCTGTGTGGCATTGGCCCTAGATATTATTATTTAAAAAAAAAATGAATTAAACTGTTTTTTACTCACCCATTAACTCATCAAACATACATACGTAATGATGGCAGTTTTGACCTAAATATATCCGCTTAGTAAGTTTTGAAAAAACTAAAACTACGTTTGAAGGAAGTGTAGTTATTTCTCTATTTGAAATAAAAAGATTGCGTGATGTCTGAATAGAAAACGTGTACAAGGTAAATTATAGGTACTGCCAACTACAAAATTAGCTTCATAACCTAATTATTACTGACCCGCATTAAATTGAGCCGTGTCGTTTCCGGGGTAAAAAGAATATCATGGCCACCTCATACTATCCCGGAGGTGTCGTAAAAGGCGTCTAAGGGATACACTAGGTAGTCGGTCAGCAGTGCCACCTGTGTTCTAGCTACTACCTCGCCAAGTTGCATGCCAAGCGCAGTGACTACGGCAAATCCTTCAAAATGTTATAGAAAGCTTTGGGGGAGGCCTATGTCCGGCAGTAGACGATATCAGGCTGATGATGTGAAATTGAACTGTACAGTCGACGCCACATCAAAGGATAACTTTGTTTTTACATGACGTTTACAATTAGCTTAGGAGGTTTTCGCTACTTCACCGGACATCGGACCTGGATTAGTTTCTTGGCTCAAGGTGACGTGGGATGTTGGGTCGGGCGGACGGGTCTGTCATGAGTTCTAGCTGTCTTACTTACACACAGGATCACAAGATTAACAAGATTGACTGCACGTGTGGCGCAGCGGCTAAGACAGTCGCCTCGCCGCTTCGTGTTGCGGGTTCGAGTCCCCGCTGGACAACTATTTGTGTGACCCATAAATAGTTGTTCAGAGTCTGGATGTAATTTGTTTGTAATGTAATTTGTCTATTATGCGTTAATAAAGTACCCCGCGGCACAGTATACTGTATACCGCCAACAAAATAACCAGTTACTAAGGCAATGTTAGAGTAAGCGATATTACGGATTAGCATTCTTATTCAAACCTAGCTGTGCCCCGCGGTTTTACCCACGTTAAACTTTATAAATTATGTATTAATCCAGAGTGTCAGCTAACTCCATACCAAATTTAATTAAAATCACTCCAGCCGTTTAGACGTGAAGAAGTAACAAACATACACAGTCACAAACTTTCGCCTTTATAATATTAGTGTGATAAAGACAGGTATAAAAGCTCTTAATTTCGTTAAATCCTTAGATAAAATACCTCTTTTTAATAATATCATACATAATTAACTATCAACAGTAACATCTTGTTTAACATCAACAGGGCTACTTACGTCTCTTATACAAACTTACAACAACATTTTAGTGAATAGCTTTTGACATTTATTTTCCTTACAATTTTGCTCAATGAAGTAGAAAACTGCCAAACGCTTAAAGAGCGCTGTTATCGTCTGACCTTTTAGGCTGTATAGATTAAATTATGTTTCCCTTATTTCTTTAAAACTAGAATAAATAATCTACCAACAATACAATCATTAGTTTCGTAGAAAAGCTTTTTTACAAATGAGCGATGTGCTGGTGTCTGAACCTATTTGTTAACAAACTCAGAATATTGCTCCATAGAATATTGGGATAATTAAATGATATTAATTCAGCATTCCGGTACCCACCCAATATTTAAAGCCTGTAAAAATCTTATCAAAATTGTAAGAGGTATATATAGTTACTTGTAAATGTTTTTTTTTATAGTAAATGGCTAGTTGAAGGACTAGGTTTATTACACTAACAATCCATCCATAATATCTTCATCCTTCCCATATCTTTATACTTCCTAATATCAAATGTAATAATAAATATTTATCCAATTATATAAAAAATATATAAGTAATTTAACTGCAAATATACATGAATAAATTTTATTACAATTGTACTAATATTATAAATTCGTGAGTACGTAAACTTTGTGAGTACGTACGATGTACAGACGCCAGCATATCCAGCTACCCCAAACTGTCAAATTTATTTTATAGATTTTCAACTTTATCACTTAAGCACAAGGTTCATTTTCAATTGGGGAAATTGGACAGATTGGGGTATCTTGATGTGCTGGCGCCTGTACAAAACGTGTGATGGACGTACATACCTAAGGATGTTTGTTACTCTCTTCACGCTAAAACTACGGAATGGATTTTGATGAATTTTTGTAGTAATATTGCTTATATATAATTATGAACAACAGTTTGGCGTTAATTTACAAAGTTTAACACGGGGCACAGGCAGGAAATAATAATCTAAAGAACTAAATTAAGAAATAAAATGATCTTCGTTGTCTTGTCTTAAACGTTTAGTGAGAATTGTTAATATGGATGAGATTTTCATAAATATTTGTGATGGAAGTAGTAAATACTACACTAACTACACGTGAAATACGATACAACTATTCACAGAAGAATATCTGATTTTAATCCTTATATCAATTTAATCCTTTACAATAATAAAGTCATCGTGTAACTTGTTAATCAAAACATCAATGATAATAAAATCACGGAGCCCGCTGTGCCGAGGCAGAATTTAATAAACATTGTGAGATGAATTATTATGAGAAATAAAAATTATGGGCAGGTGGTGAAATTTGCCTCCGTATTCTTCAACCAAGAGAAGTACAGCATAGAGGTTTGACTTCAAGAGCAGCCGAATCCGCATGAATAAAAACTTGAGAGGTGTCAAGGGACACTCGGATGGAACGAAGTTATTTCTTATTATTCAATATGTACAAAAAACCTGTATACACTCAACAAAAATAACCGTTGCGACACCATACTGTTTAATGCGAAATAGAAATGAAAATATCTGGCTTGCTTTCTATAAGAGAGAGAGAGAGACAGACAGAAAAACATGCGCACGCCGCACAGCTGCAAAAAGTGTCGTGACAACTTTTCGTAAGAATTTTTTCCGTCTAGCCCCCTTTCACAACGCACGATAAGGAACTTCGTTCCAAAAATATTATATGTATGCGTTATAAAATATTCTATGTCTAGTACATGGGCACAGATATTCTTTAGTGGGGTCCAATATAAAACAAGGTGCACAAAAGGTGCCGCTGGATTCATGTTACGCATGTCGGGCAATCTTGTAGAACTTTTGGGGAGGACTTTGTCGAGCAGTGAACTTTTTTAGGCTAACGTAATGATGATGATGATATAATTTCGTTTATCATAATGGTTTAGTAGTTTTGTATTTCTTCTCTTCTTCCATATTCGTTTTCTGGAAGATAACTCATCTATGACTTAAGCCCTCCTTTGTGCTCGCCTTGTTGTCGCCAATATTGTTCTTTAATGTGTGTAGTTTTATCGTCGTCAATAAAAAATAATAATACTTTTATCAGAATACCGTAGCAAAGTAAGTTATATTTTATTCCTATTGACGAAAAATATGGTCAAAGTTTTACTTTTACTTTTATAAATACTTACAATCGTTATCTTTATTCGAATCCCAAAATCAATCTGATAACTAATTTAATTATATTGGTCACTGATACCCAAGAGTTTCGAAGTCAGGTGGCAGATGCTGAACTCATTCCAGGTGCAAGCCTTCACAGAAGTAGACATATGGCAAGGAAGAAGATGCGTTTACTGGGGTATAGGTCACAGGTAGGTTGATTGAGATGCGTTTTAAATGCTAATAGTAAAAACGAGAAACAGATTATAAAAACTGTGATTTAAGAATTATTCAAAAACTAATAATTTTAGAGCGCCATCTGTTGGTAATTGTCCAATTTAAGTATTGATAAAGCAGCCGTCTTAGTCGTGTAGGATTTGATAAGATGGCGATAAGCGTCTTCATTGCGTTAAGATAATGGAGAGTCGAATGTATTGTATAAATTCGAGTTTGAATACCACGGCGGAGTGCGGTTAACGCATTCCTTATTTATTATTGTTTAATACAACTCATTTTATAGATCACTGGAATTATATTGTCTGTATATATTTTTCTATGATATTTAAACAGTCCAAGAATATTGTGTTCGGGCTTACCAATGTTGTAGAATACCGACGCAGCGCGGCGTTAGCCACGGTAGTTATTTAAGTAAGCTATAAACCAGTTATGTCCGTCCCGGCGCCGGCCGTCCACATAATCAAATAAAGCCTTGTATAAGCAATGGATTTACGGCCGAGGAAGGAAATCACTCTGTTGCTTACCAACTCGTATATGGCAGGTTTAAAGACCAAACACAAAACTTGTGAGCGACAACAGCGACGTTTCATATTCTTAAACGTAAAGTATATAAGTTTAGAAAAGTCATGTGTTCTACATTCCACATATTATGGAATTAGAATGTGTCCCGGCTATGACCTTAATCTGCCTCTATCGGGGGCTCTACAATTGAAAAATTCATCAGAGGCCTACGATAGCAGGGGGGATGAGCCTCTAAGCTCTGGCCTGCAACTCTTCTAGGAGATGGAAAACTCTGATCACAAACCCGGAACGGGGTCTCCGTTAGGCGCGTAGGGTCCAACACGAATATGCGGCAGATTTCTACAGCTGACCTAGCTCCTCACGTATTGGCTTGCCTTTCCTGTGGGCTCAGCTAGTGAGGCCTAAAGAGGTATGCAGGTCTTGGGCCACCCTGCGCTTCCTTTACTCCGTCCCAGGTGGTGTATTTTTTTTTAGAATGTGTACTGCCTATGGTTTTCTACACCGTAGACTTTAGGTTGTGTCTATTTCCTAGTTGTGTCTATTTATACTTTAAAAAAGTTAGTATTTTTTTTTCTTAAAATGCGTATTTTCAAATTAATAATAATAATAATATCTAGGGACAATGTCACACAGATCTTCCTAGCCCCAAACTAAGCAAAGCTTGTACTATGGGCGACGATATACATACTTATATAGATTGATAAATACTTAATTACATAGAAAACATCCATGACTCAGAAACAAATATTCGTGCTCATCACACAAAAATTTGCACTTACCGGGATTCGAACCCAGGACCACCAGCTTCGAAGGCAAAAGCACTACCAACTAGGCTACGGTGTTCACAAAATATAAATTAGTATCTGGTATTACGTGATTCGCATTTAATAAGTCATCCCGCCCCCTCGTGATAGCTATAATAGGTGATAATGATTTTATTATACAAGGTAGACAGGAAATGGTATTCTGCGCTTAGTTATAAATCATACCACGATACAAGCGCCAGCTTTTACGATATTTCTTTATGTATGGAGAGGGTGAGTCGCTGCTGCATTTTGATTTTATACAAGCTTTTACCGCCTTTTGAGTGTAGTATAGACATAATATGTTCAAAATCCCAATCTTATTACATTTAATATTAAGCTTCTATTAGTTAAGATACATTGAGTTTTTGGTGTAAAAAATAAGACCAGTCTAGTCGTTTGTATGAGAGAACATATTAAAAGAACTTACAAATGGACTTAAATCGGGAAACATTACACTTCAGTAATATTCCTTGAGCCCATCGTCATGTTGTGTATATTACGATAATTACAAAAAGCAATTCCTACTGTTCTAATATCTGGGGACACTTATTTAAGTAAGTTTCGGGTGGTTATTCGGGACATAACAAATAAAAATAATAAATTCTAATAAAAATAAATATAATTCTAAAAAATAATAAAATTAAATAATAAATTCATGCTGCTTGGAAGAAAACGAGTTCTGTTAAAGAATATAAAGGTTGGCAAACTCAGGTTTTACTATTATTCAATATTTAACTAACTCACAAAACAATTACAATACACAATATGTATACTAAATACACGCGCCGAACTTTAATTATAATATACATACTAGCTGTGCCGGCGATTTCATCCCCACATTTTGTAATGATTCCTTAAATGTTACAATAGAATTTCTCTGTATTTTGTCTCTTATCGTAAAACATTCCCTTTAAACCTTACTGATTTCCATACAAACTTTCATCTCCTATTCCCTATTGTTATTTTACACCTTTGATGGTAAAACTTTTACAAACTTTGAATGTCACATTTATTTATATCCAATCAACATCCTAAAACATAAGTTTTAGTCACGCTTGTAGCTCTAAAAATGACGATAGTTTCATACAATTTTTCATCCCCCCTTTCAACCCCTTACAATCCTTTTTTCGCATTTAAAAGTAGCCTATATCCTTTTTCAGGCTCTAGACTGTTTGTGTATCAAATAACATTTAAATCGGTCCACTAGTTTTAGCGTGAAAGCCCGACAGACATACAGAGTTACTTTCGCATTTATAATATTCATAATCATATCAATCGCACCACACACGAGCCATTACATCAAGCAAGACACAAACGTAATGGCCGCTCCGCGTTTCGCGGCAGCCGAAGTGAGAGGACCAAGCACGTTCTAGCATAGCATAGGTGAGACAAAGACAGCTCGCTTCGGGAATTCTCACAGAATCCAATGTACTGGCCACCGCGAAACGAAAACGGATGCGTTTTGTTCACAACGTCTTCCAAATATTCATTTAAAGTTACTCCTTCAATTTGTTTTGCTTCCATTTTCTTAGACAATGTACATATTTAATAATAATAATAAAAAGTATTTTAACTTCATCCATAACATTTAAATTTACTCAGCTTGTTTTATCTAGTCGTTTTCATTGAATTTTTTTATAATTTCGTTGCTTTTTCCCCAGGGATTAAAGAGAAAAGGTTATTACACTTTACATTTTTAATCTAAGAATCACGAAGCTATAAAATAGAGACATAATTAGGTGCGGGCGGGCTTAATTGAATAAGGAACAAGTTTTTCTTTGATCTTTGCCAAGGTAATTTCAAAAACGGTTTAATTTTAGACTCGGACATCAAAAACTCCTTTTTGTTATTAGTTTAAAATACAATAATATGTATGTTTGTCTATGTATCTCGTTTAGCATAGCAACGGGAACACTCAAATTAATGCAGTGTTTTTAAAACTAGTTTATTCGTGATAATTAGCTATCTTTCTAAATAATCTGTACAGCAGTTTTAAAGCCACCACCTTATTTCTATTGGAATCCAGATTATTATGGCAGTTATTTTTTAGTTTGTTTGTTATCATGTGAACGACAAAGTGTCAAATCAGTTATAGTCTACATTAAGTCTACAATCAAACTATAATCATGTATCACTTGTATTGGACCGAATCACAACTACTAATTAATATCTTCCTGAGTAAGGACTAAGTTAATAACTTAGTCCTTACTCACGACAATAATAATAATATCCTGGGTCATTATTCACACACGGCCATTTGATTCCAAACTAAGCAGAGCTTGTGATTTAGTACTTAGTAGTAGACTTCTTTCGTAAATTCATACCTACTTATATAGATAATTACACCCAGACTCAGGACAACCAGACATGTTCATGCACACAAATATCTGTCCTGGGTGGGAATCCAATCCACGACCTTCGGCGTGAAAGGCAAGCATTTATCAACCACGCTAACCGGCCAATCATATTAATACAGAAAAATATTGTTAGTTCAAAATATCGAAGGTTATTAAGGCTAAACGAGTTGTATTGAAATCCCTCCAAATGTAGTGTATCTACCTACTTCAGAAAACTAAACATTACTGTTTCTAAATATAACTTTAATAGCTACAAGCTCTCGGAACTGCCCACTGTGCGTGATCTAGGCGTTATCCATGATTCGAAATTACTCTTCCAGGAATATATAGATCAAATTATTTTAAAAGTATCACAATAATTTATTTAATTACCATGCAAAAAAATAGGATCCGTTATCCGCTAATATATATAGATTATCTAGATAAAATGCACACTGTTATGTTTTTTATAACAAAGTTAATGGGAGCTCGCGCACTGAATCGACCTGAACATATAGCTTGCATATTAGGGACATTTCTAAGTAGCAGGAAAGATAAAAATGATCAACATGTTATGTTTAGGGCATGCAAAACCGGTTCGATGCGAATGCGAAATCGGCCAAAATTTAAAGATTTTTGAAAACCGGTTTTGAGAGCCAAAACCGGAGCTCAGCTCCGTTTTTCCAATTATTGAGTACAATTAACATTTTGATTTTTATCAACATTTTTTTCGAACACTCAAAAAATAATTAAATTTCGACCTGGCTGGGTTCGTAAAAGTAGAGTAAGCCATGTATGAAAGCGGAGGGCATCGGGGTGTGTATCTCACCAAAGCATATAATTATTTATTATGTGTTCTACCAACAAGTGTTGAGAGTGAAAGGGTGTTTTCGAGTGCTGGGTATTTCTGTAACAAAATAAGAAGTTCGCTGTCTGATCGAATGTTGGATGCACTTATATTCTTAAGATCACATTATCAAGAACAGCGATCTCTTGAAAACAAGTGATTTATGCTTTATTTAAATTAGTATACATAGTTGAATATTGATCTCTTTTTTAGTGCAATATGAATCATATTATAATAATGTTATTTTGTAGTTCATCTTCAAAGTTACAAAAATGTTGATTTTTTTGGTAATTGTTGGTGGCTGTGTTTAATATTTGAAGATGCTGATTGTGTTTTCTATGTTTAAAATATATTATTTTTGATAGCAGACGTAATAGGTACCAAAGATACCAAAAACTTACTTGTTGTTGATTTGATCTCAGTTAATTAATCTTTGTACTATTAACTTGTACTATATAAGTTCATTGTTATCTGTACAATTATTATGGTTTGGATTAAAAAGAAATGTACCATACAATTTGTTTTATTTGTAGACTTCCTTACTAAAAAAAATGGTGTTTCTTTTTAAATTATACTACATTCGATTTTTTTGCTAAAACCGGACCCAGCTCCGGTTTTCGGTTTGGTCCCAAAAAAACGACGTTCAAAACCGGTTTTGATGACTTTCCGGTTTTGCATGCCCTAGTTATGTTTCAAAATAGAACGGAGAGAGAAATATAATTGGCGGTTTTAAATAAGTTACAAGAGAACTTATATGCTGCCAGCAGTACGTCTCATTTCTCTTCATGAGATTATAAAGGATGCACCTGTTTTCAAAAAATTTTGTACACTATAAATATAATACGCATGCTGGCATAACATTAAGTTATTTTTACGAAACAAAATTCCCTTTTTCCAGATTAGACTAATTAATCTGCGTAAATATATAAAAGATTATCCTGATTAAGATAGATGTTAAGAGTGAAATCAGAAATAGTCGCTATTACGTAATGGTATTTTATTAAAAACTTGGGGAGTAAAAGTATACCGTCTTTATTACAGGTTACTAGCTATGTCCCGCGGTTTTACCCGCGTTTAATTCTATAAATTGTAGCCTATATAGCTAACTCTATGTCAAATTTTATTGAAATCGCTCCAGCTGTTTAGATGTGAACATACACACGAAATCGCTCCAGCCGTTTAGATGTGAACGTACGCACATACACACTCACAAACTTTCGCCTTTATAATATTAGTGTGATTAGGGTAACGTATATAAACTTGTAACATAAACAGTAGAGAAAATTTGAAGAGCACTATCTACCCATAACCCTTAACAAATATAAGACAACCGATTTGTGAAACATGACAGTATTTTTTCGCTCCCCGTACAAAATAAAATTAATAGTAAGAGCGGTTTTCATTTTTATGTAGTATACGTTGTTCAGTTAGTTTAATAGACAAATTAAGCTCCTTAAGTTACGTCCATCTTCTTTGGAAGATAGACGCAAGAAGAAAGAGAAGAAGACCGAGAAGAAAGTTTACTGATCAACTTAAAGAAAAATTACAAGTGGACAGTTATAAAGAAGCAAAAGAGATGGCTCTACAACGGGATAAATGGAGAAGCTACACAGACAAGTGCCAAGCACTTAAATTTTGGATGGATGTAAATTACATCCACTATTATGTTACGCCTTACATATACAATTTATACCATAGACTAAGAACATGTAAAGCGGTTTGCAATACAGAGTATTATTGTTAAATACGACGTCTAATTAAAAATTATGCCGTTACTGTGGGGTAACATTACCGGACACAATACATGCCACTTCAATGAGATGTGTATTTGACTGTCAAAACGTCCTAAATATACAGTTTAGCAGTTTGCGAAGTATTGTTGTTAAATATTAGGTCCAATCAAAAACTTCTCCGTGCAGTGAATGTGGGTAGATGATGGATAAACATTACCGCGCACAATGTATTGTATTGTCAACTGTAATGAAACATGTCTAAGAGTACCAAAATGTCCTAATACGCAGAGGAGTTTGCGAAGTGTATTATTGTTAAATAATATGTACAATCAAAAATCTTCTCCATGCATTAATGTGGGTAAATGATGAATTAACATTACCGCGCACAAGGGATGCCACTTTTATTAGATTAGTCTAAGAGTACTAAAACGTCCTAAATGTGCAGAGGAGTTTGCGAAGTATTGTTGTAAAATATTACATCCTACATAATAATAAATAAAAACATAATTAATAATAAATTAAAAATAATAATAAAACACTTCTCACTTAATTTGGGTAAATGATGGATTTACATTACTGCACACAATAGATGCCACTACAGTGAGATATGTTCATGGTGTACATATGTATTATCAAAACGTCCTAAATATGCAGAGCAGTTTGCGAAGTATTGTTGTTAAATATTACGTCTAATCAAAAACTTCTCCATAAAGTGGTTAAATGATGGATTTACATTACTGCACACAATAGGTGCGGTGCAGTAATGTAAAAAGATCTATACATGCAGAGCAGTTTGCGACGTATTGTGGTTAAATATTACGTCTAATCAAAAACTTCTCACTAAATGTGGGTAAATGATGGATTTACATTACTGCACACAATAGGTGCAGTAATATAAAACGTCCTAAATATGCAGAGCTGTTTGCGAAGTATTGTTGTTAAATATTACGTCTAATCAAAAACGTCTCACTAAATGTGAGTAAATGATGGATTTACATTACTGCACACAATAGGTGCGGTGCAGAAATGTAAAACGTCCTAAATATGCAGAGCAGTTTGCGAAGTATTGTTGTTAAATATTACGTCCAATCAAAAACTTGTTACTAAATGTGAGTATATGATTGATTTACATTACTGCACACAATAGGTGCAGTAATGTAAAACGTCCTCAATATGCAGAGCAGTTTGCGAAGTATTGTTGTTAAATATTACGTCTAATCAAAAACTTCTCGGTGCCGTAAATGTGGGTAAATGATGGATTAACGTTACCGCACACAATAGACGCCACTTCAATGAGATGTGTATGAGACTTTTGAAAAGAAAAGCTGAACTTACTTGGGGCTGAACGTTTTGTTCCCTCGTCGTTACCTAGAAGTGAATGTTCATGTTATCCAGTTTTATTTATCTCATATAAGTTAGCGTCAGGATAAGCTGAAATTTGGCGAACGGTCTAGACATAAAAAGCGTAACCTTATTTCCAGAGATTGCGGTAACAAAGCTTACTCACTAAAGTCGCTGAGTACACATAATGTAAGTGATAGACTACCGAAGTATCTAGTAGAAGTACCGAGATAGTATCTTTATGGCATCTACTGCCATAAAGATACTATCTCGACGAAAAATAATTATTGATATTAAAAACTTAGAACCGACACCATGTATTTACAACAACCCAAATACAAAATACAGAAAGCATTTCCCATAGGATAAAAAATATAAATAACTAGCTGTTACCCGCGACTTCTCCGCGACAATTTTGCAATGTAACCTACTACAAAAAGTTCTAACGTACGTGAAAGAGTAAATTTTAGAAACTATAAAATAAATGTGAATAAATAAAGTATGGCCGTTCATTAAAATTCTGTGTGCGCTTTCTGTCAAAAACGGATTAAAAATGATCCAATTAAAATTAATAGTGATACTAAAGACCACAGGCTCATAGTGTCATGTTATGTTTTAAGTTCAAAAATGTCATAGGGGTGGAATTTGAATATAAAAAGTACCATATAATCAAATTGATAAATCCCTTATTTTCAAGTCGTTTTAAAATCGACCACTGCAGCGATTGCCTCTTTTGATGTATTCGTGTGTAACTAACAAGTTTTACAAAGTACCTATTACTTTCTTTTGTTTTGTAAGTATGATGTTGTGATAACTAGACTAAAGGGACTAAAGGATATACATAAAATTAAAACAATGTTAGGAGCGGGTATAGCTACGGGGCGACAAACTTTAAACGAAAATTTAATTTTAGTTACTAAATGTATATAAGTTGACTATTTATAATTCCGTGGAGGTGTACGAAAGAATTTAAATTTTATATTTCAATGTATATGTAATTAAGTAATACATTATACGAATTCCTAGTTTCGTAAAAGTTGAGTAAATGTTACAATGATTTCATTGATTTGAGATGGCCTCAAATCAATTAAATCATGTAAAATTTACTCAAAACTAAAATTTCTACTCAGAAAACAACACTAATTATTTTTCAATAAGACTTCTAATAAAACTTTGGAACGGTCTCTGACATAATTGAAATAATAAGTGGTTACTAGAAAAATGTTTCTATAATATTAAAGATATGTTAAATTCTTGTTTGAAAAAAGTTACAAGTTATTGGATAACGAATATATAATTAATTTTATAAACAACGTCCAAAATTGGCATATATATATATAGGTACAGTTAAAACTAAATCATTAACTCCCTTTTCTCTGCGCCATATTTTTATGTAAATGAATAGTTACCTTATTTTATCACTGGAGTTAGCTCTCGTATATGCTATTATATATTTTGGTACACTGTTATTTACTCAATGTACTTATATTATTAAAGGATCAAATAAAGTATGATACCGAACTTCTATGAAATAAGTAACTAGTTTTATTTCGGTCATTACTTTTCGCGTTACACTAGGTGTAAAAAAATCAAGTAATCTCGTTTCTTTTAGGTTTACTACACGAACAGCAAAATGAAATATATACAGGATAATTTTCATCGCAGTAATTTTAGGTAGGTATTCTTAATTTGGATTACTAGTATCTATTACATACGTACTATAATAAAATTACAAGCAATAAAATCTGTATATATGCACAAAACTGTGAATAGGTATAGTAATATAAGCAAATTCAAAATCTATGGAATTTGCACAATTATGAATTTTTTGCACCTCGTAATGAGAGATTAACTGAAAGAATAACAACTTAATTTATAATTTGAAAAGTTTAATTACTTCAACTTATAAATATATTTCTTTTTGGACCCGATTAAGCTAATCTCGAAAACAGCTTGATTCTTCAATTGGTTAGATAGAACAATCTATGCAAACGTCATTATAATCTACGAAACTAAATATATTTGATGAGAGATGAGATATAGAGATGATGATGCACACAATACAACATTTAAAAGTCTAAGTCGCCCTATATTTGTCATTGTTTATACTATTCTACTAGTAAATCCCTTTCATTTGAAAGGAAGGTCTTTGTGTTAAATTATGTTAGCCGCCGTTTATGGCGGCGGCCATCTTGGTCCGCATTTCATCAAACAAAGTTAAGAACACTCCCGACTTATTCACCTTTCAAACAAAAAAACAAAATCAAAATCGGTGCATCCGTTTGAGAGCTACGATTCCACAGACACACACACACACATACACACACACACACACACATACACACACAGGCAGATGAACATCGACTTCCAACTTATAACACCCATCTTTTTGCGTCCGAGGTTAAAAATAACATTGCATTAAATGCAATGTTATTTTTGATAAATTTTATCAACTGGGTTTTATACGTCTACCCTACAGGTAAGTTGAAAATACAAATGTCAATCTTTTCTCTTTCTATTTCAGGTAGCAGGTTAACATTGAACAGGTATAATTTATTTACGAACTAACTGCCAGTAAACATCTATTACAGGATAGGTATCGATCTTCCTGTGTCGGCGACGCCCAGCGCTTAGAAAAAGCTTTCTAAAAATAACTATGATCTGTAAGTCGTTTATTCATAGCATTAAGACACTATAGTAAACTGTTCAGTATACAAGTCTATCCTAGTAACATTTTAATACGTCGTATTTTCTGCTTTTTGTCACACAAAATATTCAGTATTTGGGTACTAACAAACATGTGTACTTAATTATAAAATTTTACTTAGTAAGAAACTTATGACATGTTATCATTAAATAAATAAAGGCGTATTTTCCTACAGCAATGTGTAAATTGAATACTATAATATCATTTGGGAACGAGCACAAAAAACTCTTAACCAAGTGTTGGTTAATTACGGAGTACATCATTGCCGGCAAGGATTCTGCCCCAGCTAACCTGTAGTTTGCACTAGCTTCATAATGCGACGGACGACCGGAGGTCAGAAAGAAACTCAAGGCTAGATTTTTTGTCCTCGTCTTTGCGTTTCACTTTGATAAAAAAAGAACTACTGGTTGTACCCGCACGCATTTACAAAATCTTATGAAGTCTTATTCGTTGTTTATAACTTTATTATAAAATAGAAACAAGTTCAACCGTGTTGTTGTTCTTTTTTAAATAATTAGCTTTAATTCGCAAATAAAATAAATATAATTGCAATAACTAAAATTATTTTAAGATTGATTGACGACGATGATTGGAAGAAACTTTAACGGTGATTAGCAAGAATTGCAATTTGTCTTCAATCATTGAATTTACTATTTTCCAATCGTTTTAACACACGCATTTCGTTTCAAAATGTTTCCGACAATGTCTTGAAAGAAACGAATAACATGTAATGCTACAATCTTTTATCGATTTTATTTTGCCAAATCCAAGCCTTTTATATTATTCATATTTACTAAACACTAGTCCCTGTTTCCCACATGAGTACCCACACTTTGCCCGGGGTTTGGGATATATTTGCTCAAACACGTGTGATGTAGTATATTCGGTACATTTAATTTTTCTCAGGATATTCGTGTCTGGATGAGCAGTAAAACACTTTAACGTTTCTAGAATAGGTTGCTATCACTTTCTTTTTAATTCGACCAATTTTTGCTTAAAACATAAGTTGAAATTTAGTCACCGCAATTCACCCTATTAGGTATGCTTGGGAGTCAGTTGTTTTTTTATACTTATTTATTAAAGGGTTTTTATTCACACGCAGACATCAACCCTATTGTATCTTATGCTCTATTTATACATAACTATACATGTATATACTATGATAACAGAAAAGAAAATCACCGCCTACACTTCTTCTGATTTATGGTATGCTAAAATATTTTGTACTAGCTGTGCCCCGCGGTTTTACCCGCGTTTAATCTTATAAATTATCACAGCTCCCCCCCCCCCCCCTCCCCCTAAGTGATAGTGTGATAATATGTAGCCTATATGTTGACCCGACCTCTTAGTAATATTCATGCAAAATTTGAAGTAAATCCATGCAGTGCTTTTTGAGTTTACCCCGGACATACATACAGACAAACAGACACACAGACAAAAATTCTAAAAACTATATTTTTGGTTTCGATATCGATTGTAGATCACGCCCCAAGTATCCTTTTAAAAAAATATTCAATGTTCAGTTTTGACTTTCCTACGATTTTATTATATGTATAGATAAGACCAACAACCCACATATTTAAATTAAATTCGCTAGCCAGAGATTCCCTTTCATTCTCGTTCTGAGCATATTGCATCAGCAAATGTTCCAGATCTGGCGATGTAGCCTTTCCCATCAAGAATGCAAATTTTGCCGATGAAAAGTAGCCAGAACAAACCTTTAACGCTAATTGAACACTCTGATGATAAATGTTCAACTCCTAGTTAAACATTTATCATCAAACCAGCGCCAGCGATGAGGCTAATTTTGAATGACCAACCAAATGCCTCTTTCTTGGGATATTTCTTTGAAATATTCTTTCCAATTGTCGAAAAATACTCTTAAACCTGGAGAAATATTCCCAGTAATCGGACATATAATGGTACCCGATATATGTCTGATTACTGAGCCGCATTGCCCGTCTCAACTGCCAGTTTCGACATTCTATCAGCCTCCTCTTTACCTTGTAACGGGAGCCGATAGTTATACCTCGAAATACAGTTGCTGCACAAGTTCGGCCAGAGTTTCATTTATTTCTACATTGGTTCCTGCCTTCTGAATATTAAATGTTGAAAACTCAATGACTTTTGTTTTGTGTTTACATAACAATATTTTTCCAGTTATTCCTAATTTGCTATCGCTGCATCGGCGAGTACTTCATTATCATTATATCAGCTGGAAGACATTCACTGCTGGATAAAGGCTTCCATAATTTCCGGTATTGCGCTACCCGCATTCAGGATCATCTGTCCATATTGTAGGTGGCCTGCAGACGCTGCGTCTTCTGGTTCACAGTCGCCATTCGAGAAACTTTCTGGTCCAACAGCCGTCGGTTTTAGAGCTGTGTGCGCCGTCCATTGCTACTTCAAATTGGCAATTCTTCAGGCTACTTTTATTTATCTGCGGGTTTCGACATTCCTCTTTGGGTGACTTTGACTCTCTTTATGACTCCCATAGTGAGCGAGTGCTTGAATATACAGTAAGTAGCAAGGATTATCCACGAGCGGCTTGCCTGCACTGATCACTGGCCTTTAAAACCCTTGCCTGGTGAAATTTTACAACAGTTCTAGATAATTTTGTCATATTCAGCATTTTGATCAGGTTGAACGTTAAAATGATCAATGAGGTCAATTAATTTCATTACTTATTATTTAGCAGCCAACGCTCAACGACGAGATTTCTTTAGCCGTATGCACATTATTTGTTGTTTATCACTCTCTATCGATTATAAACTGATTTTTCTTAGTAATGAAGAAGTTTCCTATAAATAAAGAACACCTTTTAAATGTTGATCAAATAAGTTGTTACAAATAAAATAATAATATGACGTATTTTGTATTTTTCTAAATAATAAATATGTTGGGGGAACTAACGCTCTACTACCTGATTCCAAACTAGGCAGAGCCTGTACTATGGCAACCAGATAACAGTAACTGATAAACATACTTTCAACTTTTTTATAGATAAATTACACCTAGACAGATCACAAATAATAGTGCTGATCATACAAAGATTTATCCTGGTTAGGTATCGAAGCCACGCCCACTGGCTAAGCAGTCGAAGCATTATTACTTTATATTAAAACTAGCTGTGCCCCGCGGTTGTACGAGCGTTTAAGTTTATAAATAGCCTATGTGTTAATCCATGGTGTCAGCTAACTCCATACCAAATTTTATTGAAATCTCTCCAGCCGTTTAGACGTAAAGAAGTAACAAATATACACACTCACAAACTTTCGCCTTTATAATATTAGTGTGAAGTGTGATATGTCCTTATATTTTCTTTCGTGTCATTCAAAATTAATTACATCAAAACCATTAATAACGTTTAACGTTTCAGATCATATTACTTTCAAGTCTCCCATTTAGTGCCAATCTATTTTTAAGTACCAACCTAAATTCTCGTTAATCAAAATTCAAGTAAAGGCTTTTCAAACATAATACAGGTACGTCACCAAAGATGAGTTGTGCTTGTTGTGACATAATCCCGTTTAGATATTAATAACTCTACGGCAGTAGGTTGGCGGGAATATTATGAATAAATAAACGCGGGGTCATTCGGCTTAAAAACCTCATTTATCTGGTGAAACTGGAGTATTACAACAGTTGTAGATGATTTAATAATATTCTAGCAGTTTGATCAGGCTGACTGTTAAGTGATCAATGAGGACAATGAATTTCAATTATTATTATTTAGCAGCCAACGCTCATCGTCGAGATTTCTTTTACCGCATGCAATTTATATACAATCTATTGAACTATTCCACTGCAAAAAATCACGTGAAAATGTGTAGCGTTCAGAATATATTAGATTTGTACAAAATGCCAATTTGCGAACTAAAATACGACATATCAACTTTACAAAGACTAGACGGTTGCTAGCAGTTTAATTAATTCATTTCAAGAGAAGTCCACATTTTATTTGCCAACGTGAACTGTTTATTGAATTAGTTAAAGTTCAATGTATATCAATAGACTATGACTCTTGATTTAAATAACAAAAACGAGTTTGGGAGGTTAAACACCTTAAATTTCAACATTAACTAGAATTATGTAGATTTAGTATCATCATCATCATCATATCAGCTAAAAGACGTCCAGTGCTGGACAAAGCCCCCCCCCCCCCCCAAGATCTCCAGATATAGTATGTATGGAGATAAGTTTATGTCTATCCAAATATAAAAACAGATACATTATAAGCCACAACTATCAAAATCATTTTGTTCACATCTAATAGTTTTGTTGACTTGTCAGTGTAGCAATTTTTTTTTTTGTATAATTTCCTTGTTCTGTTTTAGTGTCTGTGCTAACTAACTTTTTAGTATTGGTTACTCAAATAAAGAAAATGTGCAACAAAGAAAATTGTATTCTTTTCTTTTCCACCTAAAGCAGTCTTTTAATCTTCCTGTAATTTCCCTTTTCAACATTGTCTTGTAACTAGCTAAATATAATTTCTACAGGATCAACAATTTGTCAGCTTGTATTTTACCTTAAATTTTTAGTTACACCGTACCATCGTCGTGCTGTGTGGTGACGGCAATGATATATATAACCACCCTACTTCATCCCGTGGGGGGCTTAAAAGTCATTCCGAGGGAACATCTACCAGAGGAAGGGCAGTAGCGTCTCTCAGAGTAGTATACCCACCATTCTGCGATCGCCAACACGTTCTCCAAGCTCGGTTTGGCACAAAAGATTTAATTGGCATATCGCAGCAAATTTTTTTTTTTAATTTCTAATGAATTCATATAATTTTGAAAAAGTTTTATTCCAGCATTGGACGTCATTTGGCTGTCATGATAAAAGAAATAATACTACTATCAGAAATGCGCAAATTATAATGAATCTTAATTCTCAAACTGTTTAAGGAATCAGTCTGGTTCAGAGGTCATACGCAGGTGTGAGATTTTGAGAAATATTTCTTTCTCTCAGGTATTTTGCTGTATCGTATTTCCTGAAGAAACTTGCCTTTTTGTTGTGTATTTTTATACGCATACTAGTTTGACACTTCAGCGTTATTGTTTGATTTCTAGGAGGCAGATTATTGTTGTTTTTCATGTTCCAGTCGTACGCATTCGTATCAGAATATACTTAAGGAAGAGAGCCCTCCAATATACTTTTCTCTACGTTTCAACCCTCAATCGTTTATCTCTACTATCAGTAATTCACTTAATAGAAGTTGTACTATTTATAGGGCAAAGTTAAGGGAAGGGAAAGCTCTCTTTACTGGGATTAAACTATCTGTGAGAGCATTTATTTAATTTGGAACATTTCAATGGGTCGTTATGGGAAAAGTAAATCCATCAATTAATTTTGTCATGAATAAACCCTTGAGAGTCCAATGGACCAGGTATTTGTATATTATATATAGTAATCAGACAAATTTCAGTAAACCAAAATTTCAGACCATTTCGGTTTAAGCATCATTATGCTTATAAATAATAGTGCAATAAACATTCAAAATACAATGTTAGTATGTAGTGCTAATCCCGCTAATTGTCAGTTTATATTGTACATCTTGCATGGGCATATTTCTTTAATTTAAGCACTATTTTAGTTTCTTAAAATTCACAGATAAATTAGAAAACACCTTTTAGAGTTAGTTTTGAGTCCCTCTTTATAATGGAAATAAAAATATATTTACGTATTTTGTTTCGTTAAAATATACCAATTAAGAGCGATTCGAACTCGGACAACGAGATTGCCCCAATGAAATGACTAAATTTAAAGAAATGAAATAGCAGGTAAGGCTGTATATAATTATATTGTTGACCAGAAACAAAAAAAAATTATTAAATTAGACTTGCTATTCTTAAGTATTTGGCAGGTAAAATATATATTGGTACACACGGCTACATATCAAGCTATACATTTCCAGTATAAGCTGATCTCGCGTTGTATATGATTTCCATACAATGACAGTTCAGCTTATATTGGAAAGGAATAGATTGATATGTAGTCGTGTGTACAAAACAATAAAGTCCAATATAACAAGCTCGGGAGCTATATCTCTCGCGGTCTAATAGATACCAAATACGACACACGGCAGCTTCTTATTCGTATTCTGTATCTATAGCGCTCGCTTCAGGATGGCTCCACGCCAGACGCTTGTACATAATTGTAAGGCCGCATTTGAAATACCAAGTGACACAGGCTGAACGTATATCTTTAAAACTTGGGTAGTAGTGAGATTATTGTGTAGGCCAGAGTGCATTATGAGACGGCAGGAGCCGCATTTTGCGTAAAGAGTAACTTTAATATACTACAAAAAATTTCAGAACTGGCTACTTCTATTAAAATTATACAGAAACTTATTATCATATTTGAAAATAAAAGTTTTTGGCCTTAAAAGTCAGTTTGATTCATCTAGTTGACATTACATTTGGTATTGCGTATCTACGTCACGATGCATTTAACTCAGAAAGATCCCCGTTACATTATTTATTATGGTTTTAATCTATACATATACCTAATTAAATCGTAGGAAAGTCAAAACTGTACATTGAATATTTTTTTAAAGGATATTTTGGGCGTGATCTACAATCGATATCGAGGCCATAAAATATTTTATTTTTGAATTTTTGTCTGTTTGTCTGTATGTATGTCCGGGCAAAACATAAAAAATACTGCATGGATTTACTTCAAATTTTGCATGAATATTACTAAGAGGTCGGGTCAACATATAGGCTATATATTATCACGCTATCACCTACGGGGGAGGAGCTGTGACAATTTATTAAGTTTAACGCGGGTAAAACCGCGGGGCACAGCTAGTATTTAATATAGTTTGACCCCTCAGTCACTTGCCTCCATATGCATTTTCGCTGAAGCATGTTGCATGAGCATGTTGACTATTTATCGCTGGTATGCAGAATTCAAACGCGGTCGGCACAATCTCGGTGGAGAAATTCGTCATGGTCGTCCGTGTACCGCTATGAACAACGAATATATCGATTCTGCGCACTGTATAGACGTAACAAAGAGATCAGAATTACCATGTGTTTCGGCCTTTCTTAGGTATAGGCTTGAATAAGAGACACTCAATGGTACAAGCCCAATTGGGTGTGAAAATTCTGTGTTTTCAGTGGATCCCACACAATTTAATTAAAGCTCTAATTATGGTCACGCGACCGCCTCCGTGTACCGTATACCATAACCAGATGCTCTCACTGGTATGTAAGTGATCGGTGAGGTTAAGCAACTAAGCTCGTGGTTAGTCCCTAGATGGGTAACCACCTTAGTGGTTTAATTGCTGAGAGGTAAAGCTGTTGATCCCGGATATAGCCATAACACAACAGTCATTAACTCAGAGGCCTACTCGGCGGCTTGACCCCTCTGACAGTAGGGTAACCACTATACGATAAGTAAGTTACGGACACGGTATTCATTTATAGGAATATCCTAAATACTAAGTTAGACGTCCTTAAACTTACAGGGATGAATAAGATGATGATGATGATGATCGTTCCAAGCCGATTTCGGCTACAGCAAGTGCATTTCATTCCGGGAGCTTAGCTAGTCAGCCCGCTCATATGCCCTTAAATGACTGCAATAACCAATCTTATTTCGTGCACACAACACGCACGTTAGGACACCGTTGACGTAACTATATTGTGTGGATGCAGGCGGTCTAGATTTAAGTGCATCCCGTTTGCCGTCGAGATCCGTCTTCCTCTGGTCTTCCAATTTTGTGGTCTTAGTTTGGATTAGACGTCTCCATTCCGGCCGATTCCGAGCAATGACTCCCACTTGGAGGGCTCAATTCCACAACTCTTCATGTGCCTTTTCTGAACATTTTTTCCACAGCTTTTACTTTCCTCGCGCCATTCTGTATTTCACCGTAAAGCATCCGTTTAGCCAGTCTTTCTTCCTCCATCCTTGAGACATGCCCACACCAGCGTAACTGTCTTCGCATAAGATAAGCCTCGATGCCGCTGATATGTGCTCGACGTAGTAGTTTTACTATGACTGGCAAACACGAATTTATTATTTCTCAAATTATTCTCGCTTACCTTTTATGTACTTTTCCATATGCTATCTATAGCTTGGTTTAAACAGATATTTAACTGAAATAAAAGATTATCCTCATGTTAATTTCTAAGCCCCTTTGTAATCTGTAAGGCACGTTGACATCATTTCTAATTGCAGTAACAAGACATCAGTGACTTAAGGGTAGGTTGATTAACTCGATCACGAAGCTATCTAACTGGTAATATTGTAACAATATTCTTACAGAATAATCCTACTGCTATATGCAGTAGGATTATTCTGTAGACCCAGCTACCGACAGTGAATATTAACAGAAGGATTATCTCGTCGCAAGTTGGTTCTCCATGCTCACAGTAATATCTTAACTACGTGTTTACACTGCCACTCGTACACTGTATCCGATACCATTGTTACAAACAGTATGCTCGATATTAAATTTACAATAATTCTTGATTACTAAATTTATGCAATTTTGATATTTACAGGAAAATGAGTAACATAATAACAAAGAATCTAAATAAACTTATGAATATACATAACTAAACTACATTAGAAAGAAAAACTAAATCTACAAAAAAGTTAATTATATACATAGAATACATAGATAAATGCTAACTAACTACAGATGGCGTCGTAGTATTCCTCCGAATCGAGGCCATGAGAAAATTTACCCAGAAGACTGGCCGTATTCATCAGGGTTGGATAAACAGTTTACTGTCATTGTACGGTCTAGTTCATCTATAGTTATACCATGTCGTATTTAGATATTGTATTAAGAAAAAGCTGAAGTACTAGCTGCAACAAATTTCATCTCTTCCACTTTGTTATCACTAGCTTAAAGTAAACTTTACTGCCTCGTTGGTCTAGCGGTAGCGTGTTCAACCGCAGATAATGAGGTCCTGGGTTCAAATCCCGGGTCGGGCCAAAAATAGATTTTGGGATTTTTCCGTAAAAAGAAATTTCTCAATATCAGCCCGAAGTCTGGAAGTTGGCGGTATTACACCCCCGTGACTCGGAGAGAACGTAAAGCCGTCGGTTCTGTACCTGAACTCTTTCCGGTCGTGTCGCTAGGCGTCCCATCGGATCATGAGAGTGATGGACTAGAAAGTACCCCTGTGTTTGCGCACACACTTGTGCACTATAATATGTCCTGCGCAATTGGCTAGTCTCCATTAAGACGACGTGGCCGAAATTCGGTCGGGAGGACATCATCATTATCAAAGTAAACTTGTATTGTGGTGTTGTGTGGTGATGTCTATGAAATTTAGTCCGGCATTGGACAGTGTGGTACAGACGCCACCACATCAAGCTACCCAAATCTGTCACATTTCCCCAAATGGAAGTGAACCTTACGCTTATGTGATAAAGTTGAAAATTTATAAAAGAAATTTGACAGATTGAGGTAGCTGGATGTGCTGGCGTCTGTACATAAACATTTAGATTTCAAACTCAAAATGTCTTTAACTTCAATTAAGGACCTATATATACCAGCCCTTCAATATATCGGACTAGTTATTGTTATTTTGTTTACTACAATTTGTTAATTAACTTTCTTTATGTTTCTAGTTAATATTTATCAACGTAATAGCTGTATATTTATGGAAATAACATTATTTCTCTACCCAGTTTCGATACATATGTAATATTTTCCTGAAATCCCTCCATAGTTCCATAGTCCCAGTTTCGTGTAAATCTGTTACGTACGAGGTACATACTTCGTGGACTGGTAAGCTGTCAGTTGAAGCCGACGTTTATGAACTTGGTGTGAACTCAATAGCGTTGAGGTGCGGTGTAGATGTCAGAATCATTCACGCGGAACAAAGCTGTACTCGGTAAGAACCTGATAACAAATGACAATTCAAATCTATGTTTATAAAAACTGATAAAAATGTTTGCTTTTATTTAGTTCGTGTTTATTTTAAGTTACTTAAAATATTTTTGATTTCCTTAAGACTGTGACACCGTGGAAAATATGTTTATATCGTTTAAAAGTTTTCCGATCAATCATTTTGTACTGAATTATTTTTGTTAGAATATTTTAAGTCTTCGTACAACTAATATTCTAACAAAAATATTTTATTTCATCACAATGCAAATATATCCACCATCAATTAATTTCCAGCTTCAATAGTCACCAGGTTGCAAGCTCGTTCATCAGGGAAAAGTATATTCATGGTGGCTCTCTAATATTAATTAATAATTTGTTGAAGTTTAAAGAAAGAAGTGATGTTGTGAGCCTCTCTGTTGAGCGAGTAGTAGAGATTTCATGTGTTGAGTTAGAGCGATTTATTTTTGTGAGTCTTTACAAACCTCCTTGTGCACCATTTGATACCTTTTCAGACATTATGGAGGATGCCTTAAATAAGTTATCTAATAGCCATAAAACTGTTATCGTTTGTGGAGATTTTAATGTTAATATTTTGGAAAAAAACTCAACAAGTTGTAATTTTTTAAATTTGTTTAAATCCTTTAATTTCCATCACAACTTTACAGAACCAACTAGAGTTACTGCCACAAGTGCTACATGCATTGACAATATATTTAGCTCTGCAAAACCTTTAAATAAATTAATAATTAATAAGATTTAGTCAGATCATTCTGGTCAGTTGGTCACCTTTTCAAATTCTCCAAAGGTTCAAAGTACACAAATAAGTTACATACCATATAGTGAAAGCCGTTTAGGAATATTTAAATATAATATAGCAAGAAAACTGGCATTGTTGCCCTATCATAGTGATCCGGATCACTTGTACAACTCTTTATTCAACTTGATTAATGGTGAGTTCTGCTCAATATTCACACCCAAACAGTTGTCTGTAAGTAACCGTCTGATGTTCTGTGATTGGGCAACTCCAGGAATTTATAAAAGTCGCAATCAATTATATAAATTGTATGAAGAAAGATCCTATAATCAAAATACGACTTTTCTAGAACATGTAAAAAGATATGCCAAAACCTTTCGAAGAGCCTGTTCCATTGCTAAATCATTGTACTTAAAAAATATTATAAAAAAATAGACAAATATTATTAAAACTACCTGGAAGATTATTAATACTGAGACGGGTAGGAAAAAAATACGTAGTCGTGATTGTAATTTAAGAATAAATAATGTTGACATTAAAAGCGATTTAGAAGTTGCGACTGAGTTTGAAAAATATTTTTCTAATGTTCCAATCGATGTTACCAAATCTCTCGCATCTTCTTCTGTATCTGCTGAGCTAATACTTCAGCAAAGCGTAGAGAAGTGTGACACAGATTTTGAATTTTCGGTGGTTAACCCTAAAGATATTTTGAATGCTTTCAAAAGTATTAATATGAAAAACACTAGGGATCTGTGGGGTTTATCTGTTAAGACTATTTCATCAATTATAACTATGATCGCCCCACATCTAGCTACTGTGTTCAATTGCTGTGTCGCATCTGGCGTATTTCCTGACTTGATGAAGTATAGCAAAATTATTCCATTGTTTAAAGCTGGTGATACTTCAGATCCTTCAAATTTCCGACCTATTTCTGTATTGCCCACTCGAAGTAAAATATTTGAAAAACTAATGCTTAGCCAGTTGCTCAGTCACTTTAATATACATAATTTACTTCATCGGAAACAGTTTGGATTCACGAAGGGTTGTTCAACTATACATGCAGGAGTCAATCTGTTAAAAAGTATATTCGCGGCTTGGGAGGACTCGCAGGATGCATTAGGTATTTTTTGGGATTTGTCCAAAGCATTTGATTGTGTTCATCATGACACTCTTGTCAGGAAACTACACCACTACGGCATCAGGAACAAGGCTCTCGAACTTTTGACTTCTTACTTGGGCAATAGAATTCAGAAGGTCGATATAAATGGTAAAAAATCTGCGGGATCCCCAGTGGTAATGGGCGTTCCACAGGGATCGATTCTCGGCCCATTCTTATTTTCAATCTATATTAATGACTTACCCTACTATGTAAGGGATAAACATGAGATTGTTTTGTTTGCGGATGATACTTCATTGACGTTTAAAATAAATCGCCAATTACGCAATTTTGACGAAGTAAATGACGCAATCTCTAAAGTTGTTCATTGGTTTAATGCTAATAATCTTTTGCTAAATGACAAGAAAACTAAAGTCATCAAATTCTCTACACCTAATGTGAAACAGGTGGCTACCAATGTCCCCGCAAAGACTCTAGTTTTCGAATCTACCATCACAGACCACTATTCCTCCGTAGCATGTATCAAAATCAAGATGTCACAAAAGTCTACTGTTTCAACCGTATCCAAAATAAATTTTGAATCCTTAGACAGAACAATAGAACAACTAGATCTAATTCTATCCATCGAAGACCCTAATACTGCAGCTGATACACTTGTAAACACAATATCCAAGGCTATTTCGGATAATACTACTATTTCTAAAGTGTCAGCCAGAAAAAGAATTCTCAAGCCTTGGATAACCGAGGGCCTATTAAGATGCATTAGAAACAGGGATGCCTTACACAAAAAATTGAAACTGTCACCGAACAATGAAATTCTTATAACAACGTATAAACGGTATAGAAATTTTTGCACAAAAGTCATTAAAAAGGCAAAACGTCAATACGATACTGACCAACTAAAAAGAGCCGGATATAATACCAAAGCGCTATGGAGCACTATAAAATCTATAACCAATTCTACTAAAACTAATCACTCATCATCTAAATTATTATCACACTCACATTCAACAACTCACTCATGCAATGAAGCAAACAACTTCTTCGTTAACGTCGGAAAAGAGCTCTCAGACAAAATTAAAAATAATCAAACACTACCTCCTCAATCGATCACCTCAAGTACCCACACTTCCATGTCTTCATTTGTCCTGAAAGAAACAGATCCCGATGAAATTATAATATCTATCAACTCCTTAAGATCCAATGCAGCAACTGGTTGGGACGGGATTTCTTCCACTGTACTTAAAAGATACGCTCCTATTCTGGCACCTGTGTTATGCCATATTTTTAATATCTCCTTCCGGACATCCGTCTTCCCGTCTTCTTTCAAAAAAGCAATCATTCATCCCATTTTCAAGGGTGGTGATGGGAATTTGGTGACCAATTACAGGCCAATTGCAGTACTCAGTGCTCTTCCTAAGGTACTTGAACGCCTCATCAATAATAGACTTCGAAACTATTCAGAAAACAATAAGCTCATCTCCCCGCAACAATTTGGGTTCCGCCAAAACAAATCCACATCAGACGCCGTTCACGAACTAACTACATTCATTGTTTCCAGCCTCAATAGCAATAGAAAGGTCCTAACTATATTCTTAGATATCGCCAAGGCGTTCGACACTGTTCCCACGAAAAATCTTTTGCGAAAACTCGAAAGTATAGGTGTTAGGGGTCCCCAACACCAATTTTTCAAAAATTATTTAACTGGTAGAACCCAAGTTGTTAAAATAGATAACCACGTCAGTGACGAACTCCCAATCGAATACGGCGTGCCACAAGGCAGCATTCTTGGACCAACTCTATTTCTAGTCTACATAAATGACCTATGCAATCTCAACATCCCCAATTCAAAAATAATTTCCTACGCAGATGATACTGCAATCACCTTCTTCGCAAATTCCTGGTCAGATCTTCAAAATAAAGCGCAAAGTGGCTTCACGTCTGCCTTAAACTGGCTTTTATCTCACACCCTAACCCTTAACACTAGTAAAACTAAATTCATCACATTCTCGATTAGCTCTATATCTCAACCTAAAATTCCAATAACACTCAAGCCTCATACATGTTTTGCGCAAACTCAACAGAATTGTAACTGTCCAGTTATTGATAATGTCAACTCTATTAAGTACCTTGGCATAGTTTTAGACAGAACACTAAATTTTAGACCCCACATAGAAGCTTTAACGGGCAGAGTGCGTAAACTGATTTATATTTTTAAAACCCTTCGATATGTCGCTAACCAGTTTATTATTCGTAACGTCTACTACGCACTTTGCCAATCCATCTTAAACTACTGCATTTCAAGCTGGGGTGGTACATGTAAAACTATCATTTATCCTTTGGAAATAGCACATAGAGCCATATTAAAGACTGCTACCTTCCGACCAATTCTATATTCTACAGCCCAACTCTACAAAGACTGCAAGGTCCTTAACGTAAGACAACATTTTATTTTACAAACAATTCTTTTACAACATTCCAAGACGCCATATGTTGTGTTGACTAATCGCCGCAAAGATAAAGTTTGCACTGTTCCCAAGATCAAATATTCGTTCACAAAAAGATTCTTCCTCTACCTTGGGCCCTTCTTATATAACAAAATCAATGCAAATTCTAAAATTTATACCTTATCATACTATCAATGTAAAAAAGTTGTTCACTCTTTTCTCCTAGATATTAGTTACGACGAAACGGAATCACTCCTCCAATCCTTGCAATAAACTAATAATACATACACGCACGCACGCACACACACACAGTCACACACACTCACACGCTCACACACACACACAAACATACATCCACTCACACGCGCACACACACACACATACACACACACACACACACACACACATACATACATACATACATCCACATACACGCACGAACATGCACATACACGCGTTCACATTCTTAATAAAATTAAAGTAGTACTTATGTTGAGAATTAAACACTGTATTCAATCCCAAGGAGACGGCACTGTTTCTCTTTATTATAGGCTATCCTGTAGCCTATCTAATAGGACAGTACCCTAACCATTTAAGTGTAGTATTTTTATGTGTTTGTAACCTTAATATGCCATTTGTACTGTACTACAGCAACTTTTCTAAGAAATAAAGTTATTATTATTATTATATTATAATGTACAGCTTAATGAGGCTGGATTGACCCCGGTTGAGTCAACTGTGTTCTTGGGTATCACAATTGATTCAAAACTACAATGGGGCCCACAAATAGAAAAACTATCAGGCAAATTAAGTTCTGCTGCATATGCTGTTAAAACTATAAGACGTCTTACTGATGTGGATACAGCTAGAATGGTTTATTTCAGTTATTTTCATAGTATAATGTCCTATGGAATTCTTCTCTGGGGTAGCGCTGCGGACATTAACACCATCATGCACTGCACGGTAGGGTAAAAAAAAATTACGATTCCACACAAATGTAATGTTTTAACGGAATAAATGACTTTTTCATTTTCATTTTCATAGTTTTGCCAATACAATCTAATCATTTAGAATCCAAATATTTTCGTTAGAGAATAAAGCAGGTAGCTTTATTCTCTAACGAACATATTTGGATTCTGATAGTGTTTAAAACAAAAGGAATATATAATGTCTGTTTTAACTTAAAACTTTACATAATACGTGATCTGACATATATGGAGCCGTTTAATCACGTTAGACATTTTTCTCATGATGAGTTCGTGACTCGCCAATTCAGCCAATAGTAGTGGTAAAATTTGGCAAGACACTAGAGATTTAACTAGTAATTGCTATTGAATATTCAAACCCGTGTGGCTGACGATCACTAGAAGTGGTTACATAGTATTGATTAGTACACCAACAGAATGTGTTAGATGTATTAAATGTATTAATATTATCTGAAACATTATTATGGTAACATATTCAATGTACACTTAGAGTATTTTGCTTACATGTTGCTCGATTTAGTGAGGTATCTTTTACATATACAACATGTAACGTAATTAACGCACACCCTCAGACACCCCAATTAGGATATTATGTTGTAATCATAATACATACACTGAATTTTTTATTTAACATGTATATGCATTGTTATTGACTAAATTAGTTTCTTAGAATAAAGTTTATTTTTCTTCATTTTGTATTGAATGGTGGAATTTGTATTAATACAAATAAAACTGTGATTTTAAAAGTCTTATTGCTTTGACTTACGGTCCATTTCATTTTTTTTTTACTGTATAGGGTAAATATTACAATAATTTCCGTAGTTATAATTATTTTGGAAAAAAATACCTATATTTAAAATGATATAAATCGATTCCGAACAAAATATTTTCAGGATGTGCGTTAATTAAGTTACATGTTGTATTTGCAGCTAGCAGTGGCAGGTATCCACAATGCGTCCGTCGGTGGTATAAAGGTATTTAGGTATAGGTAACTTTAAACATTATTATTATGAAATAGTAATTGAATCTGCACGTGTGGTGCAGTGGTTAAGGTAAGTGGTAAAGGGTTCTCGCCTCGCTACTACCTCGCCTTTGTGTTTTGGGTTCATCCGTAGTTATTCTATTATGATGAATTCCGTGTTTTTAAAGTCCGCTATAACACAATGTTTAAAAGAATTGCCATTACCAAAATTTAAAAAACAATTGACTGACATGTTACGTACTAAATATTATTACAAATTAAAAGATTACCTAGAAGATAAGTTGTCATAGTATTATTAAGAATTAAATTTAATTCCAATTAATAAATATGTTTTTATTATTAAACATGTTTTAAAATTTGCACGTCATCATATTGATGACAGAATATGTAGAGCATAATTATGTAACACCAATATTACCATGTTTTAGCAAATAAATAATTCTTATTCTGATTCTGAAAGTTTAATTTTAGAATGCGGGCGTTGGCTTATCAAAAAAAAAAATATCTCACCAGCGAAGCGTGGAGTTCAAACATTCTAGCCAAAATCCACACAAACAGACAATCGAAACATTTGTTTGGAAGCGATTCCTTCCGCGTGTATTTTGGCTTTTAATGGGGAATTCTTAGGATATCCCACTCTGTGGAAATTACAAGAATCAGCCCGCCATTATACACAAAAAATGCAAAATTATGTATTTTTAGCACCACGTGTAAGAGAGTGATTCGTATGAAGTGAAACTTTTTTAGCCGCATTGTGATTTAATAATTCGATGTAACGAAAAAGCGACACTAAAAAGAGACCAACATATTCCTGCATACGATTTAACTACCGAGAGAATGAATGGTATCACGTGTCTTTGGGCTTGCGCTGCATACAACGAAACCTTCCTTCCTTCTTTTATATCTATGATGACTTATCATCATGTCAGCCGAATGAGATTCACTACTGGACAAAGGCCTCCCCAATAGGTTTCCACAATGTAGGTGTGTCCATCATTAGGAGGGGATATGCCATAATTGCCACGCTTACCAGACGAGTTGGCGATCGCAGTATGATGGTGATAGAAGGAATAGGTTAGATTCTCATGCTATACCGGATTGGAGAAAGACGCCACGTCTCTTCTAGGTTTCTTAAGGTTCGACGCCTACGACAATTCGAGTAGCGCGGCGTTCAAATGGAAGAAGTTGATACTGTGATGTCCCGATGGCCGCTTATGGAAAATTGCTGCCACCCCCAAGAGTGGGAGCAATTTTCCATAAGCTGCCGTATTTGCGTATTTTTAGTACAATCTTAATAAATACATATTTATTAATGATTTTATCAACTACCTATTCATTTAATTTTTATGTATTTTGTTTATCCGGGTATAATTGTATCAATTCTAAATGTTGTACGGTCTGTTTTATTCTATGTTTTTATATACATATAAATTAACGATATCCACTTACGCCTTCGTGTGTCCCAGAATTAGTCTGCCAGTAATCAGTAATTACTCTTTACCATTCGTCTATGCTTAGTACGTAATTTATATTAATGAACCAATAAATATTAATACGCTATGTACAAGTTACAATAACCTTGCCAAAATTCCTTTAGCCTAAGAGGTATTCCGAACATAAGTCGGTTTCTAAATGAGTTTCTAACTTGGTGTAAGCACGTAATTAATTAGATGAATCGCGAATCTTTTGTTGATATCTGATCCTAGAACTCGCCCGTCGTGGATTATCACTTATTTCTTTATTAATAAAAAGGGGCGAACAACTGGATTTAGTTCTCACTGAAGGTAAAGCTCTTTGAAAGTGAGTTGAGAAAAGATATATAAGGAAAGTTATTCTTCATTTTAAATCTGGTAGAAAGCACATTTTTAATTCGAGGCTATTTATACGACATGTAACGTAATTAACGCGCCCCCTAAACACCCCAATTAGAATATTATTTTATAATCATAATACATACACGGAATTTTTTATTTAACATGTATGTATATGCATTGTTATTTACTTAATTAGTTTCTAGGAATAAAGTTCTTTTTTCTTTATTTTGTATTGAATGATGGAATTTGTATGAATACAAATAAAACTGCGATTGTAAAAGTCTAATTACTTTGACTTACGGTCCATTTCAATTTGTTTTGACTGTACAGGGTTAATATGACAATAATTTCTGTAGTTTTAATTATTTTTGGGATAAAAAATTACCTATATTACAAATGGTATAAATCGATTCAGTAAACGATTCTGAACAAACTATTTTCAGGATGTGCGTTAATTAAGTTATATGTTGTAATACAACTAATATACAATATAACTAACATTGATACAACTAAGTAGTTAGTTGATTGATTGCTGTTGTTGATTGATGTGTAAAAAATATGATTGTAAAAAGCATTAAAGTTTACAAACATTAATGCTTTTTACAGTCATATTTTTTGTTATCACACTACTTTTATAAAACCAAAAGTTTGTGAGTATGTATGTTTGTTGTCTACTTCTTCACGCCTTAACGGCTGGAGCAATTTTAATAAAATTTGGTATGGAGTTAGCTGACACCCTGGATTAACACATAGGTATATATATAAAGTATTGTTCTTATATTATTTTGTAAAGTTTAACGCGCGTAAAACTGCCGGACACAGCACGTTTTTTATAAGTGTTTCAGTTACATGGTAAATGAACTTTTATGGTTTAAACACTTGTTATGCAACCACCAAAATGTAGATACGTGATCTTTATTTATTATTATGCAATAAATAATTTTCATTTTTATCACACCATGTCCGTAACTAATATAACATTATTGTAGCCGAAACACGTCGCTGCGAAAAAAATCTACACAGACGGAGCAACCAATTCGCGATCTGCAGTTATCTTATTGCTACAGACTCCGCACTCGCGCATTAGATCCTTCTATTTAGTGTAATGTGATCATAATATACATAAAAATACCGTTCACGCCTTTCATTATAACATCAAAGGTCAAATGTCGGAACACACACGGCTACGCTTACGCTTGACGAGCCTTGCGTCTACCGGATATACTATTACTCGCTTATACACATGCAAACTAAATTAGAAATCAATTAATTACTGTAAAAAGAGTTTAGAATTTATAAATATTTTATAAATTATAACCTGTTACTAATATAACCAATGTGTTATTCGGATATATAACCGTATATTACTACAAAGTTTCCTTTAACTACAAAATTATTAGTTCAAAATCCGTTCGGTAGATTTTGCGTGAAAAAGTAACAGATTCCATAGTCAGAAACTTTCGCATTTATAATATTAGTAGAACTTTACTAAAACAATTCACAGACAGAATACCTGTAGGTACTCACAATAACTATAAATATACTGTGCGGAGATCAAACTTGAGCTATTTACGCGCTGAGTTAATAGTTTGGCCTTACTTAACCACTTAAATACGCGTGCAGTTACACAATTCCATATAGCATATTATTGTACACTCATGTATCGTGTATACAGAAGTGTAATGCAGAATTTCAACGGCGATTAAATTCAAGCAATCCATCGTCATTCATTGATGTAGGAATCTCAGTACCTACGGGGCGATCGTATGTAGAGAATTAGGTACTCTACCTACTTAATTAACACATAAACGTCGTCGGACATTCCAAATAGCAAATACCAAGCTTGACATTAACTCAGGACTCATTATTGAAAAACCAGCCGAGTAAGAGAGATACCTCACTTTAATTAGATTATTGTTAGGTACATTCATCATCATCATCATCATATCAGACTAAAGACGTCCACTGCTGGACAAAGGCCTTCGCCAAGGATCTCCACAATAGCCGGACCTGCGCTGCCCGCATCCAGCGGCTTCCCGCGAACCTTGCAGGATCGTTGGTCGACCTTGTAAGGGAGGCGCCCACGCTGCGTCTTCCGGTTCGTGGTTGCCACTCGAGAAGGTACATTATTGTTTTCAAAATGTAGTGCAAAAATTCGAGTGTAAATATAAACACATTTCAGATTCCTAACTAGTCTTCTGGTTTAGTTTAATCAGTAACTTAAACGTAAAATGATGCTGGCACAAAGCCTATAGTGCCTATAGCGGGCGTTGTCTTTTTACAATAAAATAATACTCGTAAGCATCAGAATGCCTTGCAGACCTAGTTTTAATAAAGATTGTTATATAATGTTAATTGCCCTAAAAAGCTTTCATAAAATACGTTGTTTGATAAATATAGCAGTATGAAGCAAACGATGCAAAAGATAACCGGCTTATAATCTGACGGATATAGGTATCCGTCGAAAGAAAATAATCAGACCTGCGACGGCATTGGAGTCAACTTGAATTTCTACCATTTTGTCAAATGAAAAATATTCGATTTTTATTTATCTGCTCTACTCAAAACGAAATTGATTGATTTTTGGACATACATGTTTTTCTGTAAAGACTGTATTGATTTTGTTAAAACTAGGTAGTTCTCTAAAACGACCGGTCAGGCATTTCCGCGCGTGAGCTAGTTACGAGTTCAATTCCCGCACCAATAAATATATTATTTTTACATATGTTACTTACTGACTCTATTTGGTTAGGGGGCCCTTTGGTACTAGATGTCAAAAAAAATTTAACTGATATCTATACTTTTACATTGATTTCATTTCATTGGTGAAATTATCTTTTATCAGTGATTATTCCTCAGTGACGTGTCCGATTTTAATAAATTCAGATAGATGTACTCACGAGTACTGTGTCAAACTTAGTCACTACCATTGTGTCAAATTTGGTAAGATTGATTCAGGAGTCGTACGTTAGGAACAGACTACATGAGCCGACAAAGAAAGAGCTTAGTTTACACTCTGCTCAATTAATAACATAATTTACAAATGTATAGCTTAAAATATGTAAAGATTTAACGTAATCATTGAAACTGAGCGAAACCTACCTACGAACTAAGTATGGAACTTGATTTAACTAGGTTAAATATGCTTAACGTAGAAATCTAAATAAATAAAAATTACAATATATTTTTATCCTTTAACTAATTTTATCACTGTTTGTCACATTATAGAGCGTACAAAATATATATTAACTTATTTTGGATCCAGATGTTGATAAGTATGGATTTATTCTGATTGATTATTACTAATCCCACGCGATACTTGTCTTCTGAATAATATACGATAATGTAACAATGTTGGGTATCTTTGTTATTCATTCATTGAAAGATTTATATTAGTAATTAATTAGTATGTTATTACTAGTACTAGTAAATAAAGTAGATCTTTATGCAATATCGTAATTTTCAAATCGTCAGTTATATAAAAGGAATATACTATTTTTTATCTTAATATTTTACCTAAAGAAATTCTATCGTGTTAAGTGGTTTAGCATCTTTGAGATGTCTTATCATATATTTTATTATTTTCCTCAAAGATTATAAACATTATTCCTAATAATATTACCCATATTTATCGTTCAGTGTAAACAAAAGTCATCACTTTTGATTACAATTATTAAAATTAAAATGTCATAAGTTGATATTGTCCTGATCACTGGCAATAGTTTATGCTCTTTCTCAGCTTCTTATTATTAATGAGGTAAATAATCTCAATTTTGAGCACAGAAGAGCCTCGACTTAATCAGTCCGGTACACCGCGGCACTGTGTGTAAGGTGCTTTGAGTGCCGAATCTCAGTTAACAATTGTTTTCTAATCAAAAACTAGCCGCAATTTTTCATATTAAATGTACAAATATAAATTAACTGTAGCTAGATATATTTGTTAAGTTTTTTTTATAAACAGTCACCTCTAAACAAATTCTTATAATGATAGAAAGGAAGAGAAATTCCAGTCAATGTTTTCGTTTTGTGAGCGTGCTAAATAATAGATTGAAATTGTACAAAGTCATTGATCGAGGGCAACTAAGTTTGAGGTTATATATAATATTATAAAGCATAAAATATTATATATCTAACCTCAAACTTAGTTGCCCTCGATCAATGACTTTGTACAATTTTGAATCTATTATTTAGCACGCTCACCAAACTCGAATAACAATCTAAGCGTGTTTTATTTTGCCGGTATGTCGACCTTGCTAGTTCTTCCTACATAAGACTTATTGGATTCTCTAGATAGAAGAAAACGAAATAATAGTAATGTAGCGTAAATATTTTCAGTAGCGTATCGAGACATATTTGATTAGAAGGTAAAGCCGACGGACTGACCACAGAAATATATATATTTTTTTTATTTTATTTAATTGTTTATAAGGTACAGGGTAATCTTAAGAAGTAGAACTATGTCCCACAAAACAGTATAGACTATTTGACTCTAATTATCAACTGGCCGATTCCAAATAGCTTTTAGCGTGTCATTAGTAGTCTATATTTTGTGACTTGCGAAAACCATTCAGTTGCGTATCTACAGGAAACAGAAAACACTATCGTCAGGAAATTACATTACTACTACATTACAGGAAATCACTACTAAGAACATAGTTCTCGAACGTTTGACTTCTTGGAATTCAAGATAATTCAGAAGTTTTAACGGTAAGCAATATCCCAATCAGTAACAATGGTGGTCCCGAGGGATCCATTTTCAGCCCATTTTTGTTTATAGTTTATATAAATGACCTTATTACGTAAGGGATAAGAATGGAATTGTATATTTTATATGCCTATAACGTAGTGAACTATTCAATTCTCTACAACTCGGTTGGATTTTGTCGATACAACTTTATTTTTACAATCTATAGTACTAACTGTTTATGCTACCTGCAAATGTTTAGTGTTATTCTAAAAAAATGTCGGGTAAATTAAGTTCGGCAGCTTCGGCACCAAAACAATTAGACAGTTTACTAGCTACACGCTACATGGCTACGATGGGATTGGGATACATTCATGCTGTATCTAACTACACACTAAAACATCTCATGACTCTTACAGTGGATAAAGTGTGCAGTAGATAAATTCTGCAGTATATTGAAGAAAGACATCTGTTAGAGCTACATATACAACATGTAACGTAATTAACGCACACCCTCAAACACCCCAATTAGAATATTATGTTAATACATACACTGATATTTTTATTTAACATGTATATGCATTGTTATTTACTGAAATTGTTTCTAGAAATAAAATTTATTTTTCTTTATTTAGTATTGAATGATGGAATTTCTATGAATACAAATAAAACTGCGATTTAAAAGTATTATTTCTTTGACTTACGGTCCATTTCAATTTGTTTTCACTGTACATGGTTAATATGACAATAATTTACGTAGTTTTATTTATTTTGGAATAAAAAATTACCTTTATTATAAATGATATAAATCGATTCAATAAACGATTCCGAACCAACTTTTTTCAAGATGTGTGTTAATTAAGTTACATGTTGTATACAATCTTGGCGGCAGAGTTCTTCTAAATTTAAAACGGTAATAGCCTAATTGTATAACAGGAGATAAATATTGTTGCAGATACAAGATTATATTTATGCCAAAATAAGGTGTCGGCAGTTCAAAATAGATTGCAATCGCTATCGCAAACATAGTATAATAATAATAATATCCTGGGACATTATTTACCACAGCCATCTGATCCCAAACTAAGCAGAGCTTGTACTATAGCAACCAGATAACTGATACACTACTTTTGTAATTACATACTTATATAGATAATTACACCCAAACTCAGGAAAAACAGACATGTTCATGCACACAAATATCTGTCCTGGGTGGGAATCGAACCCACGACCTCCGGCGAAAAAGCAAGCATTTGCCAACTACGCCAACATATAGTTAAAGATTCTATTATGTAACATATAAAAGTAGATATGATTGTTATTTTATAGTTCGTTACCTACCTAAATTGCATTCTTGTAAGTTAAGAAAATCTTCCACAACGTACAAAAACGTGAGTTTCTCCGAGTCAACCGTCATTCTTCAGCACAGGGGCCAGACGCCAAAAAAGTGAATATTATGAAAAGGCTTCATTAATTTGGCAACATAAAAAACGCGAAAAGAGATAGGGCTTTCTTGTGGCTTTCCGTAAATCTTTCTGCTAATGAGAAATCGACCCTGTTATTTTATAAATATACCAAAGTATACTTATACGACGGCAACAAGCGTATTAATAAACAACAGGACGTTCTTATGTTGTGACATTTGTACGTTAGTCTAATTAAATACATTGGATAAGCCGTAATGTGTGCAAAACGTTAATAAACTAAAAATAAAATAAAAAAGGTATTTAAATAGTCAGAACAAGTTTTGTAGTAATATAGTTAAGTATCCATAATTATTTCTAGTTACATATAGATATTTAGGTATACGGATTGTTAAAACATTTATAAAAATTATTTTATGATAGTAATGATATTTATCTATTTATTAGATTAAGTTGTTCCTTTTTGGACCAAATTCGGCGACATCACATATTACATAAAATATTATAAAGGCGGAAGTTTGTGAGTGTCTGACTGTGTGAGTGTGTATGTTTGTTATTTCTTCACGGCTAAACGGCTAGAGCGATTTTAATTAGGTATGGTGTTAGCTAACACCCTGGATTAACACATAGGATATAATTTATAAATTTTAACGCGGATAAAACTGCAGGGCGCACCTAATCCAAACTAATATTATAAATGCGAAAGTAACTCTGTCTGTCTGTCTGTCTGTCTTTCTGTCTGTCTGTCTGTCTGTCTGTCTTTGCTTCACGCCTAAACTACTGAACCGATTTGTGTGAAATTTGATACAGACATAGTTTGGAACTTGAGAAAGGACATAGGGTAGGTTTATTACAAAAAATAAAATAAACAATAAAATAGCGCCATCTATTGGTCGAGAGTCGGCATCAATTCAGTACTGAAAATTCATCGGAAAAATTTAAATAAATAGTAAAAAGGTATGAAAATATAATATAATATAATACAACTTTTAGTACAAAGAAAATGCTCTAACGGAGTATAGATAATTCTATATATGTCGAGTTGGTGATCGCGCAATGGTGTCGATCGTTACACGAGTTCGGTTCATGTTATTGTTTTAATCCATCGGAAAAAAGTAAATAAATAGTAAAAAGGTATGAAAAAAATAATGTCAATATAATAAAACTTTTAGTACAAAGAAAATGCTCTAACGGAGTATAGATAATTCTATTAGTACTATATGTCGAGTTGGTGATCGCGCAATGGTGTCGATCGTTACACGAGTTCGGTTCATGTTATTGTTTTAATTCATCGGAAAAAAGTAAATAAATAGTAAAAAGGTATGAAAAAAATAATATCAATATAATAAAACTTTTAGTACAAAGAAAATGCCCGAACGGAGTATAGATAAATAATCCGAGTTGTCACTATGCTCGATAGATGGCGTTGGGATCGAAATAGAGATCCCGCGAGATCGGGAACTATGTGGGTAAAACCAAAAATCTGCCGGAAGTCACTATTCCACGCGAACGAAGTCGCGGGCAAAAGCTAGTTAGTTAATAAATCTGCATATTGCATTTATCGTTCTACGTACGTAGTAAGAATCATTAAAATTTAAACAGAGACGTGATATCGCAAAATTAATCTCCATACCTATATTTGATTAAATCCTTCTAGGTTTTTATGATACTGATACAACGTCACTATGCACGTGTGGCGCAGCGGCTAAGACATTCGCCTCGCCACTTCGTGTCGCGGGTTCGAGTCCCGCGCCGGACAACTATTTATGTGACCCATGAATTCTTGTTCTGAGTCTGGATATAATTTGTGTCCGTCTATTATATGTTTGTAAAGTACACCGCGACACAGGGATTAGATTCCCTAGTGCGGAAATTGTCTTTTAAAAGAAAAATATCATATTTCATTTGTTTTATAACCATGTTAATAAATCTCAACTTAAAGCTTAAAAAAATATTTATTATAATACAATACAATTCAAGCTCAATTGTTAACTAGTACCTACCCATGTCAACATAATTAGGTACACATGTTTTCCCAACTTCGCCATTAACACCGCCCATTATAATACATTTCAACAACATTTCCTTTTACTCTTCTGGGTCAATAAACCGGTGATTTCATTATATTAATTAATGAAAAGGATAACAAAACCATTCGACAATATACTGATATCAAAGTAAAGCTTAAGTTGTTTGTATACCAACTGGAAAAAGGTTTCTAAAAGAAGCTTTTACGTACTTATGTTAAAAACTATAATGTATTTATGTCCCTGTTTCTCTCTCTTCTATCTTTATTCTCTATAAGTTGTAATATGTATCTTAATAATTAATTACAGCGCGACCGTATTCAACCCATCTAAATATCTAAGAAGAATACCTAAAATTACTCATGTATAGTTTAGTTTTGAGATAAAATATAATAAAGTAAAAAAGGTTTTAATTTCAAATTCACGTAGACTTTAAAAAATCGCTTGTCAGTCAGAACATGTTCGTCATCATCATCATCATATCAGCCGAAAGACGTCCGCTGCTGGACAAAGGCCTTCCCCCCTTGCGCTATTCAAACACGACTTAAGTTATCAAAGAATTACTAATACATTATTCAGAAAAACATGGGACCTATTATGTTTTTAAAAAGTTTGAGAATTCTGCGTAAATTACATACAATAATGTGCCGAAAGATATATAGTTTTTTAATCAGTATTTTATACTTTTGTTTATAATTTTTTGATATCTATCTAAACTGATAAAAAAATGTTAATTAACTCGTTTACTCAATAAGGAATAAGCGCTCGTAATCTATGACTATAATAACGCTTATCTCATGGCAATTGAGCAAAGACTGACGGCACCGACAGCTTCTAATTATCGTTGCAACATCAGTACTATACTATAGCCTCATCCAATTACCAATTGCATCCCGATAACAGACACTGATTCTATTAAATCATATATAAAATGATGCGCTCATAGCATCTGGGTATAAGCGCTCTCATCGGTCTGTAAGGGATTGGCGGATCAAGCAACTAGGCTCGCGATCAGTCCATAGATGGATGACCGGCAATGTGGTATGATATCTGAGCTTATCGTGGTTCGGAGGACACGTTAAGCTGTCGCTCCCGGCTATAGCCATTAGGCAATAGTCGTTAAGTTATTTCAGAGGCCTAATAGGCGGCTTGAACAACTCTGACACTAGGGTAATCACTATCCATACGATAAGCAAGCATACATACATCACATAAACCTATATGATATTATAATAGTACTAAAATGTCATGCCATTACGAAACTTTAGGTCTTAAATAGCCAATCAATCATTATGTTTCACCTCAAATTATATTATATTGAGGCTGTATTACGAGTACAAATTTTATTGAATGGTCAGCCGGAGCGTCACTATCGCAGCATTAGCTCAGTTAAGACTGCCTCGTTGGTCTAGCGGTAGCATGTTCACCTGCAAAAAACGAGTTCCTGGGTTCAAATCCCGGGTCGGGCCAAAAGTGATTTTGGGACTTTTGTGTAATAAGAAAAAATTCTTAGCATCAGCCCATAGTCTCATAGATAGAAGTATGTATTATACCCCCGTGCTTCCAGTTGTGGCGCTATGGGTCCTATCGAATCATAAGAGCGATGGAATAGAAAGTGCTCCTGGGTTTGCGCACACACTTGTGCACTATAATATGTATCGCCGCGCAGATCTCTGATGAGACTGGGCGCCGTGTCCGAAATTCGGCTAGCAGGACATTATTATTATTAGCTCAGTTGAAACATCTGACACTCGTTTTTAGCCACAAACACTTTGCCATGCTACTACGACGAAAATATCACTTATTACAATAATTAAACATCTTCTATCATCATGTGTTTCCGTAGCTACCACTAATAATGCCATGGAGAAAGACTTAGGATCCGGTGCTAGTACTAATTAGCTAAATTAACTGCACATTGCATGCACGACAAAGCTTTTAACTCTATGGCGCAGCGGTGACCTACTCTCGGAATAAACGAGCATAGTAACTTAATATAAAATTAAGGGTAATTATGTCGGTTTTTATTAGTCTACAGAAAATAGAGGCCAGATTTTTTTCTGTAGATTTTTAATGAAGAGAAGTAGTTATTGTATGTTATGAATGAAAATACTGACACTGTAAAAATGTTTGCTGTTTATCTATATAACCTTCTCAAAAAAAAAAGTATTCTTCACAAACGTGTAGAATTTATGGGTGTAGACAATCTTTTGCTCTGGGAACAAGAGCAAAAGATTGTCTACACCCATAAATTCTGTCAATCACGACTTTCTGTAATTTAAGGGGTATTGAGAGGCATTGCAGGGGTCTGGCTTCAACCGAAATGTGCATTTTTTATGGGCAGTTTCATGTCCCAGTATATATATATATATACTATGATACATACTATATATCATACTGGGTCATGAAAGAAATTCTTAGTATATAATAATATATGCTAAGAATTTCCCTCCTCTGAAAACTTTACCACCATTTCCTATACGTAAAATTAAAATAAGTAATGAAATCCAAGTATGCTGTAGTAGCAGTATAACTAACTAAACCTTTGGCCGCACATACTATACAGACGATGGTGATAATTAGAACTGTAACCGTAGGTGAGATAACTCATTTTTCATGTGATGTGTCCGAAGTTTGGCTGCCTAAGGTTCAAAATCTATAAGTGGCATTCTAATAGATCTTGGACCTTTTCCATCCAAACTTCGGACACTTCAGATGAATAATAAGTTATGATCTAGATATATCCATATATATTTAGCACCAACTTTATTATTTGACTATTAGGACTCGATTAAAGTTACAAGCGAAAAATAATAAGCTGTACAGCAGAATCCAAGGATCAGAAAAAGATGCACGCGCTCACGTCCCCACAAATAAAATATACCCAAATTTGTGTTTCTATATTAATGAGTCACGTTTAATCCGTCGATCTTAATATTATATTCTTTAGTTTACAAAATATCACATTCAAAAGTCATCACAATCTTCAAAAAATTACGTAACACCAATATTTTGGGTAACTGTTATATTAACTAGCTTCGTGTAATCCTTGTGGATAGATATAGTTACGTGCACTAACCGTATAAACCACTAAATGCCTGCGTTGCAGTGCGGTTATAGATGGTATGGTTGGCTGCGATCTGTAATGGTGTATGTCTGTACTATGGCAACCAGACAACTGATAAACATATTTATATATATTTCTTTATACATGTAATACATATTGTACACAAATTACACACAGACACAGAACAAATTATCATACTCATCACACAAAAATTTATGCTGTGTGGCAATCGAACCACCTTTGACCTAGCAGTCAATCTTACTAACCACTAGACCATACAATATGTTTCATGGTTTCACGGTGGTTTATCGCTAGATTTTGATAATTATATTTATATACATAAATATTATTAAATCTGTTGTAAGAAAGAAAATTTGCAGTCGATTCTTTATTTTCATAAAAAGTAGTTAAATATTTAAATAAACTTTTTTATGTAAACAATAAATTCTCGAGAGTTGTCCTGTTTAAAAGTAAACCAAGTGTTAAAAATAACAAAATTCAGACAAATACTAAATGTTATCTTTTTAAAGACACACGTAATACAATAAATGAGTAAATAAATACAACAGCTAAAAAAATCACAAAATTTAACTAAATGTTTAGAAACTGTAAGCAATACAGTATGCATAATAATAAGGAAATATTTCGAAATTATTATCAAACAGTTCAATTACAGTTTATATCCAACACAATTTAAAATATATCAAGACTATATCATAAAAAAATATTTGTTAAGGTTTTCGTTACCCAAACCGATTTTATGGGTTGTTCACATGACTTACTGAGCTTTGCAGCAACCTAAAGTGTGTGGAGTGTCCCAGTAATGCTGATCATAGAGCGTCATAGTCATATGGCTATGTATGCCCTTCCTTACTTAAGTGTCGCTACCGTTTAGTAGCGTGACCTCTGTGGTAATAAGAGATTAAGCCTAGACGATTTTCTGTTCGTCTGTTATTTAACGCAAACATACACATAGATGGAATCACGCGAGCTCTAAATCACACCTGTTTTTCTGAAGTTTGTTAAGTAATTCTTAACGCTGCACTATAATTATTATAACGATTATGCACTCAGGCGCCGCCGACGACGCGACGTGCAATTTAACGTCATTTGCTACGTCGGCTTAACGACCAATTAATATCGCTTATTTAGCTCGTAACTATGTTACAAAAATTTAAAGTAATCAAACTCGGTACCGGGTGGTTAAAAGGGGGTAAAGAGTAGAATTGTAAATAGACGAGGTAGTCCTATCATTTACATTTAAACTAGAAATATAAGTAGGTATAAAGGTTTTTTGTTATTATAAGAGCAGGTCGCGATAGTCACGTTATACAGTAAGAGTTTAAAAGTGAAAACTAATCTACCAGCGAGTAAGTAATGACTGGGACCTCACTTATTATTCAATTTCTTTAGAACCTGTGCCAACAAAAATAATAATTTTACCATTTTAATTGGACCTTAAAACGCAAAAAATGCTTTTAAATTGAATCTGTAATAATAAAGGATGTTTATACAATTGTGTTAAATTCTTAAACCATTTATTTTACTACTGATATAGAGTCACTATGCATATTTAAAGCTAAATCAATTACGCAAAAGAGTATTTATTTAGATAAATACCCTTTTTCGTAAAAGATTTGGCGTTGTTTAAGATGGAGTTCTATGTTATACGTGTAACTTTACGATAAGTTAAGTTAACGTTAAGTTAATGGAGCATCGAATGGATTATATAAATTGGAATCGGAATGCCACGGTGCGGTGGCGGAGCGGTGTAGGCATAAGGTGCCTATCCAGCCCCATGTGCATGTTTCCTGAGACCGATTTCCACCCGCACTTAAATTTATACCACTCATTAAAAAAATATCTGAAACTTGATTAATTAACTATACGTTAACATTGCTTTTTTACGTTCAATTGTTCCATTTGTGAGTTAGGTCTAACTTTGCCCATTTACCCACATTTTAACCTTACGTCATAGAGCGATAGGTATTGCTAAAGGTAGGTAAAGCCAAAAGCTTTCCAAATAACAGTCCGCTTTAAGTAGTGTTTGACTTCGACAGTCAAATAAGGAGCCTTTGAAAGCTTTCACTTGCAACGTAAACCTAATATTCGAAAACTAATAGTAAGGAAGCGGCCACACCCTACCACGATATGTTTATTCCTACTACATGTGTACTATTGTTGCAAATTTTGATTCGATCATCGGGTATTCATAACTGGAATGACTGCGTGAATGATCGTGATTAAGAACTATTCATTTCCACGTTTTGAAAATTTTGTAAATAGTTCTTGTCAGCTGACCATTTCCATGGATCTTTTACAGCTTTTACAAAAGAGATATCACAGCTCTTTGGTGAAGTTTTTGAGGCTAGGCAGATATGTTTATGTATATGTGTGTAAGTCACATTGTAGCTCCCAAATGGATGTACCAATTTTAATGCTAACTTTTTCACCTGATTACTAGTAAGTAGTAGTTTCTTTGCGATAGAAATCGTTTAATCCAATCAAAAGTAACATTTTTTTTCTATAGTGTGTCGGGGTTTTTAAATATATATAAATAATTCATATTATTTTATCTAAGCTTATAAACTCTATGTGGTACCAAAAAATTAAAAAACTTGTCATTTTCAATCTGGTTTACAAAGTCAATGAAATTATTTTAAATTACATTAATAATGATAATGTCCTCCTAGCCGAATTTCGGTCATGGTGGCCAGTCTCAATAGAGATTAGCCATCTGCGCGGGACATATTATAGCTCAACTGTGTGCGCAAACAGGAGCACTTTCTATTCTATTACACTCATGATCCGATGCGACGTCTAGCGACACGACCGGAAAGAGGTTAGGTACAGGATCAACGGCTTTACGTGCTCTCCGAGGCACGGAGGTATAATACTGCCAACTCCCAGACATCGGGGTGATGCTGAGAAATGTTTGTTTTTACAGAAAAGTCCCAAAATCACCTTTGGCCCGACCCAAGATTTGAACCCAGGACCTCGTTTTCTGCGGGTGAACACGCTACCGCTAGACCAACGAGGCAGTCATTATACATTACAATAGTATGGTACATACATTTTATATTATAGTAATTCCACGTTTCTACACTATACCGGAGCCAAAGCAAGGATTGCTCACGTAAATATTTCGTTTTAACTTTACATCGAAGAGGGATGGGTAATGGTTAATTGCAAAGGCTTTTCAAATAACAGTCCGCTTCAAGCAGTGTTTGACTTTGACAGTTAAATACGATGAGTGAAAGGTTTCACTCGAGCATCGTTACCCTGATCATCGAAAACTAATAGTAAGGGAGTGGCAATTACCTGCCACGTGATGTTTACTGACCTGCTTATGTACTAATGCTGCTTTTTATGACTGAAATTTAGTATTTATACATTAGGTGTATTACCGGAGCACCGGAGGAGCATACCCGCGTTCCCGGCACTCTCCTTCCATCAGGCGCCACGAGAAGTCCTCAGCAATTTAGGTTTAATCGGTGCGAGTCCCACATACCTACACGCACACACTTATTGCGGGTGGCATGCGTGAACATGCCCCCAGCCTTAGAAAATTTGTATGTTTAAAGTGATTACATATTTGAAAATCATGCATTTCTTTCTCAGATATTGAGCTAAGATGGATCTTTTTAACTTCTGATAGAAAGCGATGTTATTACTCTGAAGCTTATTCCTGTGTTTTGTCGATCTATGCATAGTAGCTCTCACACGTATACCGATAACAATGCAATGTCTGATCTAAAAGCTAGTTTAATTGAGATAATTGATAGCTACGTTTCAAGAAAATCTATTTATTCGCTTAAAAGCTACACCTCAAATGTTCGTGAGATGATTAGATTATTTTATCTGAATCTACACAAACATTTCGCTGTAACTGATATGAGTTGCAATGGCACGTTGAGGAAAATTAACGAAATCATCGATCACTACCAAACTTTACAGGATCTACCTCTGGACTAAATGGAGATTTAAAAAAAATCATCAAATTATCTAACTACGAAGTCCATAGGAATATATATAAATACAAACAAATATTTCGAATATATTGATTATTTGCACCTGTGTGTTCATTTAGAGTATAACCTAGCCCCATTACGAATTTCTTCAAAATCTGGTAAGTCTTTTTCCTTTATGAGTAACAAAAATTCTACAAACTGTTGGTCTTCCGATCACTGCTAAACTGCTAAAAAAAAAAAATTTTGCTTAAAATTTCAACAAACTCGCACTTCCTGTTTTGAAGTTCATAGGGAACATACATCAACAATCATTGGCTATTATATAAATATATATAGTTAGGTACCGAAGCCAGTTCATGGTTTTTTAAATATAAATTTGAAATTCGATGAAACAATGAATAATTTTAATGGCAATTTTATCTACCTACGACATACTAATCCACTTCAAATAATACGGATTCCCACTTCAGCGGAGGTAAAACAAAGGATTGCTCACGAACTTTGTTAATTTACCCACATTTTTATTCCGGCCATACACCATAAAAAATATAGGTACGTTAAGTGTTGAAAATATTAGGAATAACGATTCCAATATTTAAAATTCTTGTAAGCGAGGCCTCAATCGCATCTAATTCTTTTATCACAATTAGAAGGAGATATGCCCAGGGAAAACCCTGATAGCATACATAGAACTAATAGTACCGTTTAGAGACACGTCTATCGCCGAAAGATTAATTCTGACCACTAAAAAATATACCACAACGCAACCGTACTTGTTTAGTAAAACTTTACGTAGTGTCTAGTCCAATAACTCTGGAATGGACTTCTTGAAGTGACGAGGCGAATGTTTGGACGCTGCGCCACACGTGCAGTCGCCTTGCCACTTCATGTCTTGGGTTCAATTCCCGCAAAGGACAACAAACTGTGTGGCCCATAAGTAGTTTTTCTGACCCCGTCAATTATACGTTTTTAAAGTACTACGTGACACAGAGAATCATTTATTTATTCCCCTATTGCGGGAAGTCGACTCCTTGAAATAGGGAGTGAGTGCAAGCCTCCACCTGAACAACGTAAACCTAATCATCGAAAACTAATAGTAAGGGAGAGGCCATTTCCCGTTATGTTTGCTGTGCTTCGTTTGTACTACTGGGACTGTTTGTGATTGAGACTTCAAGTATTTGTAGATTGGATAACTGTGAGAAAGGTAAATCACATTTCGCAGAACTTTCTTAACCATCAATTAAATAATATAATAATATCCTGGGCCATTCACACACGGCCATCTGATCCCAAACTAAGTAGAGCTTGTACTTTCGAAAACGGATAACTGATAATAGGTCTTTACCTATGAAATTGCCGTTTTGTATGAAAAAATTTAAACGAATTTTTTTCATGAATTTTTTTATTTGTATTAATCGAAGTAATCACCCATGCAATCAATGCATCTTTGCCATCGCAGTGGCAGTTTATTGATGCCCTTCTTAAAGAAATCAGCTGGACGGGAGGCAACAAATTCTTCAAAGGCATTTTGTACTGCCTCTCGGGTATTGAATTTTTTTCCCGCCAAGAAGTTATCCAAATTCTGGAAAAAGTAGTAGTCTGTAGGCGCAAGGTCTGGTGAGTAGGGCGGATGACGGAGAGCTTCCAACCCCAGTTCTTGCAACTTGGAGACCGTCTGCTGTGCAGTATGAGGTCGCGCGTTGTCGTGCAGGAGCAGCGGAGACGAGCGATTGACCAATGCTGGTTGGAGATGCGCCAGCTTCTCCATCATTGTGCTCAGTTCTTCACAGTACACATCTGCAGTAATGCTCACCCCGTTTGGTAAGAAGCTGTGATGAATCACACCGGCGCTAGACCACCAAACAGTGACCATCACTTTTCTAGGGGTAAGTTTTCGTTTAGGGCATTGTTTAGGTGCTGAACCAGGATCCAACCAACTTGCTGAGCGCTTGCGGTTATCAAACAGAATCCATTTTTCATCGCAGGTAACAATGCGGTTCAAAATTCCTTCATTTGTGTGTCTGTTGAGCAGTGCAAGGCACGTCTCGACGCGTACTTCGCGCTGGCGATCATTGAGTTCGTGGGGCACCCATTTGTCAAGCTTTTTTACCTTGCCAATTTGACGCAAATGGACCAATATTGTTTTGACGCTAACGTCGAAAGCTGCTGCTAATTCAGCCGTAGATTGTGTATCATCAGCTTCCACAACCGCCTTTAATTCGTCATTGTCGACCAAAGTCTTCGGACGACCGCGAGGTTCATTTTTCGAGTCGAAATTTCCAGAACGGAAGCGAGCAAACCAATAACAGGTGGTGCGTTGGTTTGTAGTGTTAGCTCCGTAAACGTCGTTGATGTTGCGTGCCGCTTGTGCCGCGTTGCTGCCACGACGGTACTCATATTCCATAATTACTCGAATTTTTAACGTATCCATGATGACGAAAAAGATTGAAATGCGATGAAAATGTAACACTAATCAATAAAGAAATGACTACTTTTGGAAAAAAGAATCCATGTTTTTAAAATAAAATTAATTTGAAATTAGAATTCTTAGCCAAACAAAAATTATTTTGATTTGAAATGGCCAGTACTGCAGAACGGCAATTTCATAGGTAAAGACCTAATATATTACATATGCTACTGTTGCTTTTGTAAATACGTAATTATTATCTAGATAATTACACCCATTACACCCAGACTCATGACAAACAGACATAAATATCTGTCCTGGGTGGGGATCGAACCCATGACCTGCGGCGTGAATGCTAAGCATTTAACAACCACGATAATAGGCTAATAAAATGTGTGATATAATTAAATTCATTGTGTTGAATCAATCTTTCTGAAGCTCCCTAACGCATGGATTGATTTCTTTCTTGTTTTACTGCTGATTAATCAAGGTGGTTTAGTACGCTTTATGTACTCGTATGTCTGTTCAAACCACTCCGTCCTAGAGTCAAATGTTTACGATAAAATAAATGAATAAAATTTTGTATCGTCTAACTTGTTAGCGCTTGTAAATATTGAACATGAATAGTATTACAAATCTACTATATAAAAGTAAGTCGGGTTTTCCTTCCTGACGCTATAACTCCAGAACGCACGAACCGATTTCCACGGTTTTGCATTCGTTGGAAAGGTCTCGGGCTCCGTGAGGTTTATAGCAAAGAAAATTTATAAAATTTAACGCGAGTAATACCGCGGGGCACAGCTAGTTAACTATAGATATTTAATTCTAGTTAAAGGTAGATTATTCGATGTTAAAGATTATAGCACTTATCATAATTACTGATATATGTATCTACGAGATGATATCTTGGTCACTGAATAAGTGCGGAGTAATCTGAATTTTCTCAAGAATACCAAGTCCATGTTTCCGAATGGCTACTTATAATAAAAACCGTGAATGTTATTATAATGCAAAACACGATTTGACTATTCCCACACGGGGCGTGCCCACAACAATAAATGAAACGCACGGTAAACTGGTGAAGTTTTAAGTGGTTCCACAGGCGGAGTGACGTCACAGCGGCCGGTAAACGTTGCATACAAATCAGCGCAGTGGCCGACTTTCAACAGAACTTTGTGAAATTAAGTTAGATCGCGTTTTAATACTCACGCTTGCGTGGTAAAGTATTAAATCTCAATTTATATCCCGCCGTCTTTATCCGGCTAGTTTATGAATAAGTTAAAAAGTTAACCCATTAAGTATTCGCTGTCTTTACATTCTATTTTTTAAAGAAAATTCAATGTTCTAACCTTTTGCAATTATATCCTCATAGCCAAATATCCGGACACGGTGGCCAGTCTCAATGGAGACTAGCCACACTTTCTATTCCATCACTCTCATGATCCGATGGGATGATTAGTTACACGACCGAAAAGGGGCATTACATGCTCTCCGAAGCATGGGGGTGTAGAACCGTCAACTACCAGATTTCGGCCTGATACTGCGAAATTTTCTTGACAGAAAAATCCAAAAATCACTTTTTTCTGACCGCAAGACTAACGAGGCAGTCATATTTTTTTGTAATAATAAGTAGTGAACCTGGCCAAATCTCATCTACAGTGCCCAGTCTCCATAGAGTCCAGCCAACTGCACAGGCCACACTGTCTATTTCTTTATTCTCAAAATCCGATTAGGCTTCAACTCAACTGCTAAGAAATCAGAAACAGACTGCTTTTCTTGCAGGCACAGGACAGGCCCATGCCGCCTCTTCCTTAATTGCAGGTACTTACTAAGAATTATCTTACAATAATAATCCTTATAACACTATTAGCTATGCCCCGCGGTTTCACCCGCCGGAATAGCTCGCAGATGGTTGATTTTTTCCTACTTACTTATCTTCATATTTTGAACTATTCTCACAATCACACAATATGTCACCGTAGCCTAGCTGGTAGTGCTCCTGCCTACGAAGCTGGTGGTCCTGGGTTCGAATCCCAGTAAGTGCAAATATTTGTGTGATGAGTACGAATATTTGTTTCTGAGTCATGGATGTTTTCTATGTATATAAGTGTTTATCTATCTATATAAGTATGTATATCGTCGCCTGGTACTCATAGTACAAGCTTTGCTTAGTTTGGGGCTAGAATGATCTGTGTGACATTGTCCCTAGATATTATTATTCCAAATTATTTATTTAAAGTTCTTATTTTTTACATATTTATATCTATAAAATTGAAATAAATAAGAAAACAATAATATATAAATAAATATGAAAAAAATAGAGGTCCTCCAGCGGCGAGGTTTGACGCCCTAGGCCGCCGGTGATCAGGGCGACAGAGTAAGGAACCTTCTCACAATGCGTGCCGTTCCCATTATTGCCGCCTTTTGTATCCGACCCTTGACCCAGTGATCTAGCGAAAGCCTCTTAAGATGTTGGTCGAGGCTCTTCGCTATGAGACCGTTTACGGAGACGACTATCGGGACAATTATTGTTGAGTCCACATCCCACATGGCGGTAACCTCGTGAACCAAATCTAAGTATTTTGACAACTTGTCAGTCTCGGCTCTTACGAGGTTATCGTCAAATGGGACAGTGATATCAACAATAAATGCCCGGTGCTCCAACCGGTCTACCAAAACGATATCAGGCTTATTGGCAACAATAGTCCTGTTTGTAATGATAGACCGGTCCCAGTAGAGTTTGGCACAACCGCTTTCGAGAACTGGTTCCGGTACGTACTTGTAGTACGGCACTTCGGAGTCTACAAGACCATACCGAAGAGCAAGCTGCTGGTGGATAATCCTGGCAACTTGGTTATGCCTGTGCAAGTACTCGCCGTTGGCAAGATAGGAACAGCCGGAAACAATGTGTCTGATCGACTCTGCGGGACGGTGACACGCCCGACAAATGTCGATGGTACCGTCCTTGAAGATGTGCTTCCGATAGTTCCTCGTCTTGACAACTTCATCAGCAATTGCACAAGCAAAACCTTCAGTTTCACCAAATAGGTCACCAAAACGTAGCCAGGCCACAGATGCTTGTAAGTCCACATGAGCACTATGTAGGGCCTGGTGGAACCTACCATGAAGCACCTTGCTCTTCCATACGTCAATTCGATCCCGAGTGCTAAGTACGACGGGCTTTCTCCAGTCTTCTTTAGCCAAGGAGAGCGGCGTGAGTCCGTTGTCAACGGCGGCGACGTCTCGATGCATCCCACACTCAACATCAAGGAAATATTCCCTGAAATTGCACACCTCACGGTTGTGTAGGTTCTTGGCATTGAGGAAGCCTCGACCCCCACACTTCCGTGGGATATACAATGAGTGTGGATGGTGCATACGGTACGTCGTTAGGCGTTTCCGGACTTTTCGATCCAGGGCATCTAACTCAGTTTGAGTCCACCTTAGTATGCCGAAGGTGTAAACCAGTAGAGGCATTACCCAGCCGTTGAAAGCACGCACTTTATTACTACCTGACAATAGACTTTTCAGTACTTTTGTCAAGCGGTTAAAGAAACGTTCCTTCACCAACTGCTTAATGTCCCCATCTGGGATATTTAGACACTCAGACATACCAAGGTATTTGTAGGTTTCGGTTTCAGAGAGGGTTCTGAGAGACATACTCTCGGTGAGTTGTAAATTATCAGAATTTACAACTCTGCCCCTCTGTACATGTATGACCGCACATTTATCTACACCGAACTCCATTCCAATATCACTGCTAAATCTTTCTGTGAGGTTTAGTAGGTCATCCATATACAGAAGATGAGAAATTATTATTATTATTTATGTTGTTATATACCACGGCTAATTGCCGGACAATATGGTGTGACGGGCCTAAGCCAAGTCGACACCTGTTTCAGGATTTCGTTCAGAACTTTGCAGAAACTTACGTACTAATCTGCAGGTGTTCAATATTGCAGCTTTCTGGAGAAGAATATAAGTTAATGGTGGAAGATCTAACATGGCAAGTGATCAGTGTAAAGTCTTAGGGATTACACCAGTCGTTGACAGGACTATAGGGACTATTGAAGTGTTATGTAACCGCCAAACTCTACAAACTTCATTCTGCAGTTCTGTGTATTTAGACAGCTTTTCAGAAATGGTTGATTGTAAATTGTGCGTGTTTGGTACAGCGATATCTATTATAATGGCGGTTTTACTAATCTTATCTACTAAAGTGATATCTGGTCTATTAAAATGTATTGTCCTGTCAGTAAGTATAGCTCGGTCATAGTATAGTCTGTGGGTGCTGCTCTCTAAGACATTTTGGGGTATATATTTATAATAGGGATGTGGTGGACCAGGTAGTAATTTGTATTTAATTGCTAAATGTTGGTGTACTATGTTAGCTATTTGGTCGTGTCTATGTTTGTAGTCTGTCTGTACTATTGCTTTACACGCACCGGTAATGTGTTATATAGTTTCACTTGCACTGTTACATTTCCTACAAACATCTATCGATTCTGGCGCTTTAATAATATACTTGCGATAGTTACGGGTCTCAATAATTTGGTCTTGGATTGCTAACATAAATCCTTCAGTCTCAGGGAAGAGCTCACCTTGCTTGAGCCATTCGTTCGACGCTTTTTGATCGACGTGTGGTTGGCTCAGATCAAGGTAGTGCCTTCCGTGTAAAGACTTTTGGGCCCAGTCATGCAATTTAGTCTGTCGGTCAGTTTGTCCTTCATTGTTTTGCACAGTTTTATCATGTAGATTTAGGGGAGTAAGTTTGACATCATTTTGTGCAATGGCATTGTGTATTGTAGACGAGCAAGCCTTATGATGAAAGTATGATCGCAATGTATTTATTAAACTATTGTGTAAGTTAACAATGTCAATAACTCCCCTGCCCCCACCTTGGCGAGGTAGGGTAATTCTTTGGACGCAAGACCTGGGATGGTGTTTCCTGTGAGCGGTCATTCTCGAGTGTATCGTCGACTGTAGATTTTTTAGTTCAGTTTTTGACCAATTAATGATACCGAACGAGTACGACAAAATCGGGATGGCGTATGTGTTAATAGCTTTAATGATGTTACGTGAATTTAGTTGTGATTTCAAAATAGAATTGAGTCTTTGTTTAAATTGTAGCTAAGTAATGGAATCAGGCGTTACTTTGCGGAAATCCATAACAATCAAAATACAAAATCAATATTTAGTGTTAATTCCGCTAATTGTCAGTTTAATCATGCTGGGATGCAATTTGCACCGCCCTCCCGCCCGCAAAAATGTGCACATGCAAGAAGGACAATATAAAAAGCAAATTACATGCGCCAGTACGATACCCAACACGTGTTTCGGTCCTCCATGGACCATTCTCAAGGGCTGCTAACTCGTCGAGTGCTCCTTCGAGCACTCGACGAGTTAGCAGCCCTTGAGAATGGTCCATGGAGGACCGAAACACAAATTGCATCCCAGCATGATTAAACTGACAATTAGCGGAATTAACACTAAATATTGATTTTGTATTTTGATTAAATTGTAGCTGTAAGTTTTCTTTAATCTGCTTGTAGTGGATTTGTTTCGATTGGATATATCCTAAATATTTGTATGTTTCACTTGGCCCTAATGATTCTATTAACTCTCCTGTTAACGTACAATATTGGTGTTCATGGATCTGCCCTGCTCTCCAGGAATTAATTTTACATTTCTCTATTCCAAAACTCATAACAATATCACGAGATATATTTTCTGTACAACTAACTAGTTTATATAGATCTTCTTCACTTGTTGCATACAGTTTAATGTCATCCATATAGAATAAATGATTAATAGTAACAGTCTGTCTGTCAGTTATAACATCGTCGTCTTGGTTATTGTAGTGCAAAGGAAAACCTATGGTATTGGAGTTCAAAGTGTTTGAGAGGGGATTCAGCGCAAGACAGAACCAAAGTGGGCTGAGAGAATCACCTTGGAATATACCACGTTTAATTTGTACGGAAGTAGAATTTAGAGTTCCATCAGGCGTACTAAGTCTAAGTTGCGTAGCTCACTGAGTCATTGTAGTGCTAAGAAATGTTATGATGCTTGGATTAATTTTATTTATATCTAGTATTTGGAGCAACCACGAATGTGGTTCAGAATCGAAGGCTTTCTTGTAGTCTATATAAGTGGTGTACAAATCTTGTTTTCGTTTTTGAACCTGTCTTAAAATAACTCCATCAATGGTCAGTTGTTCTTTGCACCCTTGACTAGCTTTACGACATCCTTTCTGTTGCTCTGTAAGAATTTGGTTATTGTCTATATGACAAATGGATCGAAATTGCTATCGTAGATAGCATAAAATGGATTAGGATCATTTATTAATTTCGGGCGTAAGTATATAACTTCTGTAATGCAAGATGTAATTATTTTATATATTGTCTGTAAACATGTAATAGGTCTATATTTGGCTGGGTTTGTTGTATCATTTTGGTCTTTTGGCAACAAGTAAGTGACTCCCTTAGTAATGAATTCTGGTAAAAATTGTGGATTTTTTATAAAATTATTAATATGGTTGAACAGTAATGGGTGAATAGTCGTAAGCTTCTTATACCAAAAGTTGTGAATGTGGTCAGTACCAGAGGCTTTCCAGTTGTGGAGTTTTCTAATAACTTTTTGAAAGATATCTACCGGTATACTATCTAATTCCATGGGGATATATTTTTCGCTGTTAATTTTTTCAGTAGCTATCCAATCAGCATCACGATTGTATTCAGCGGGCTTTTCCCAGATCTGTGCCCAATATTGATGCAATTCAGTTGGTGATGGGGTCGATCTAGAATAGTTTTCGACATGATTATTGTGAGAGTTGCGAAGGTAACGGTAAAAGTTCTTTTCGTTAAACTTAAATTGAGTGTTTTGGTCTTTGCGTAAAGTAATCTTTAGTTGCTCTATATCTTTTTAATCTGCTAGCTGCTACTGAAAGTTTTTGCTTCAATGTATCTAAAAACTGCCAAGGACCTGAATTCAATTCTTCAAAAGTGGAGTGGATTTGATATTGTGACATTACATCCTTGACTGTTTTACTTACTTTCCTACTTCTTTCCCTTCGGATGTATTGCATTAGTCTACCTATTTTACACCTTAGATCGTTAATTTTTCTTTCTAATCTTTTCTCCCATTTAGGTTTTCTATCATTTTTACGTGTTAATGGATTGGAATCTATCTCGGGTTCAATTATTTTTGCTCCGTTAAATTTAGCACAAGTGATGGCCGCGCAATATATTAAAGTATGCAGAGTGTCAAAAGAGGTATTTATATTAGTGTATTTTGGTAAAATTATGGTGTTTATGTAGTGAACTGTAGATCCTAATTTCTTAGAGGCTCGTAACTTTGGTATACGTGGTCTACCTACGGTTGGTGAAACGATTAAGAGTCTCCTGGAATATTTTGTCAATACATAGGTTCTGATCTACATTGGAATTAATTTGGGGATCTGTGATTAATTCTGTACTTGGTACATTAGGTAGTGGACTGTTATGGGAATTATAATGAACGCTGAAAATAGAGTGGGTTTGTGGTGGCGTGGGCGAGTTAACTGACAGATTATTTAATAGAGATTCCCTTACGTCGTGTATCTCACTTTCTTGTTGTATTTCTCTCTTAACTTGTTCTTTTATTTCTTTTAATGTTTCTTCAGGAATGTATTTATTTTTAACTATTACCCGCATTTGGTCTGAGACTCTTTGTTCTGAAACCCTAATATGTGGATATTGTTGTGTGAACAGTTCGTGTAGTCTTTTCCTATACGTAAAATCAGTTTCTAATTTTGTGATTTTATAATATCCAGTCATGATAAAAGTATTCATTTCTAAATTCCATTGAATTTGAGTTCCTTGTGACCGATTTTGAGTTACCGGTTGGCTTGACTAGGTGTTATATCAAGTTCCGCTTTAACTTCCTCATAAATTCTGTCTATTGTGGGTTGTGGTAAGAGTTTTCTTTGTACTATAGCTCTTCGTTGGTCACCTAATCGTTGTCGGGATACCTCGACTTGTGGATATCTCTCACAAAATTTGGAATATAGGGGTCCTAAATAACCTATCTTATCTGTGTCTAACGTCGTTAATTGTAAATAAGTGCGCAGAATAAATATGTTCATATCGGGTGTCCATCTTCTGCGCGTTTTTCTAGCCAAAGTGGGTACAGGTTCTGGATCGTTAAAACATTCCTCATGTACAACACTTTTGGCTATGGTCCTCCTCCTATTTGTTTGGGAATTTTCCATTCCATTGAATGAACTAGCTGGGGATAAGGTAGAAGCTTTCCTTGTTAAGTATGAAGGGGAAGTTGAAGGAATAGATGAAAAAGGGATACTGAATTATCACCTGAGCAATCAGGTAAGTCTTCTACGGTATGTGTCTCCTCAACCGTAGATGGGGTTATGTTTCTATCAGGTCGTGAGCGTAAATTATAGCGTCTCGCGCCTCCGTCATTACTATTTATTTGCAGTTGAGATATGTTGCCCCCCACAGAATACGAAGGGCTGCCCGAGCTAGGTTCGGGGCGTGATTCTCCAGTAACGATAGCACTGGTACCCACCTGGGGTAGTCCAAATATTTTTGGTTGTATCTTTTCCATATCTACCGCAAACGTACATTCTGGGATCGTTAGTTAGAAAAGGGTTGGGCCGAGATGTTCATGGCCATTAGTATCTCCTGAAATAAGTTATAGTTCAGGGTGTGATCTAGCTGACAAAGACCATAAGGTAGTACATGCCTTTCTTTAAGCCCCCCCCACCACGTCAAGGTGATCCCGTAGGGGGGTTATTATTATTATAATATCTTTAAATTGTAGCCTGTGTTATTCTGATGTATAAGCTATAAGTATTATTGTAAAGTTTCATTAAAAATCTATTCAGTAGTTTTAACGGGAAAGAGTAACAAACATCCATTTATCCATCGATACTTACAAACTTTCGCTTTTATAATATTAATAGTTTCGTATAAGATTACACCTGATCCTTAGTAAGTACTTATACTTATACTTTATATTCTACTTATACTTCACAATAGTCTAAAGACCCTTGCATAGGGACCTGGATGTATGTAGATGCTGGCTCTGGCACTGACACTAGCATTCGGAACACGAAACAGCAAGAAATTGGTTGATATTGTATACCTATGAGTTTCATAGATAGCTAGATGGATAAGATCTATCAAAACATGCAATTTCACGGTATTTATACAGCATTATATTACACTAGCTGTGCCTCGCGGTTACCTCCGCGTTAAACTTTATAAATTAAAGCCTATGTATTATTCGGATATATAAGCCATACTACTACAAAGTTTTATCAAAATCCGTTCAGTACTTTTTGCGTGAAAGAGTAATAAACATCCATACATCAATAAATCTATACTCTTAAACTTTCGCATTTATAATATTAATAGGATTGTTATTTATCGCGTCCACACATGGGGTTAAAACGACAGCTATGGTATATAAATTATATTTTAAAATCCAAGAACAAAATTAGAGATAACTTTATCTTTAGAACAATATTTGTTGATAAATACTAATTTTGACTTAGTCATCTCCACTAATCTTCACTTCCAGATTGGGCGGTTTCAAGTAGAAGTCCTTCACCCCCAAGTAAGGAGTGTGCTTGATACCGAAACTTGGAGCCGGTGAGGTGCGTTTACCGATCATGAACTGAAAGCAAGATATATCAATGATTTATCTAACTACTATTTCTACTAAACTATTTCTTTTATTTATTATACCGGTCTAGAATGCTGCAAAGGACTACAAGATGCTACGAGATTTTGTAAACGATTCGTAGAAGAAATGTATCGCTCTTCTACGATATATCAGTAGTCATCGTTTTTCGTAGCAATCTACAACGTTACGTATATACGTCGTCGTAGTTATTGCTAAGATCTACTACTCATTTTAATACTAAGTGTATGTCTACCTATTTGTTTTACAAATAGGTAGACATACACTTAGTATTAAAATGAGTAGTAGATCTTAGCAATAACTACCGACTTAGCAATAGCCAACCGTCTCAACGGACTACCCGACTGCGTGGGACATGTCTACAACTGTGTACGCAGATATAGGTGGACTTTCTAATCATCCTCTCTCGTTCTAAAACGGACACGAACAGATAGATCTCATGGTGCTCGCCCGACGCCTTTATATACTCTTTAAGTCACTGGAGCATAACACTTGTTGACTCCACATTGCTAATGAGAATTTTTCATCGCAACAACACTCGACCTTGAAATTAAAACTGAGACTCCATACCTGCGCTTTAACACGGTACCACTTTTATAGAGTAGTAAGATCATCGATCAAGAATGAACGTCAATGAACATCAGGTGTGTCTTTTACATAAATTACAAAAAAGGAACGTTCTATTTATCCAAAATTATGTTCCGAGTCTCATTAGGAAGGGAATACTACGAATTTTCAGATTGGCTGATTCATTACTTGACTAAGCTTTATTTCAAAAGCCAAATCAAAAGTATTGTTGAATGCTGAACAACCCGATTCTTTAATTAATTATAACACTAGTACAAATTTTAATATTGTCTCTTCGCTCCAGTGATCGCCAGCGTAATTGCTAATTAGAAATATTAGGTTACAATCACAAGTCTACAAAATTATTAGAATATTTTGTTAAGTTTTTTTTTGTTATATATTCACAGCGATGCCAAATAGTGATAATATGGAACTATATTAGAGAGATAGTTCCATATTATTTGTTTTAAATTAGTAAGTAAAAATGTTTTGTCTTAAATTTAATAAAACAGAAACATTTAACCAGGTTCTAGCATCCAACTAAGGTTAACGCAGACGTGCGTACATACGTTTGCACAGAGGTTCTGTTTTATGTACCTACGAAAGGATTGAGGTGGTGGGGGAGTACAAGTATCTCGGCCTCGTCATAGACAGTAGTTTCTCGTGGAAAACACATATCACAGTTTTATGTAATAAAATAAGCTCAGTACTTGTAAAATTCCATCACCTTAGTAGCATACTGGACAGGGCGACCTTGTATTTGGTCTACTATGCACTAGTAGACTCGCTGCTTTCTTATGGACTGACGAGTTATGGTCGTACATTCAATACATATTTGGATAAATTGAAATCGTTACAGATCAGATTTATGAAATTTTTAGTTGACAAAAATACAAAACGCCGTTATCGAAATACAGTTTATGAACTTTTATTTATAAAATGTAAAATGCTTCCAGTCCTTGAGAAAGTCCAGCTACTGATAGCTGTTGAAAAGTTATGTAGTGAAGAATTTAAGATCCGGGTAAGACGTACAAGGCCCAGTAGAGCAAATAGTGTACCTCTATTCAAAATCCCCACATATAACAACTATTTTGGTAAAAGACATAGAAGTTACATAGTGCCTAAACTTTATAATAAATTTCCCCTAACCTTAACTAATAATGTAAACATAAGTAAAAATATGTTCAAGGCTCAAATTAAAAAGTTTCTCTTAAAGCATGTAGAGTCTAAGATATTAGTAAATAGTACCTAAGTATTATATTATAGTTATATAAGAAAATTGGAAAAAGGGAGCTTCATCTGCCAACAAACTGTTGCAGTTTGGCAGAAGTATAATATCTGCAAAGAAGATTTATTAATTGTGAATAAACATTTTTCATTTATTTCATTTCACATAAATATAAGTGTACTCTCTATTTTCTCAGTCGCCTGATCAAATTAATGTCGACCGCTTCGTGTCGTCCTTCACGCACTGATCGAAGCTCTAGCGTTCTTTATTTCTCAAGATTACAAATAATCACACCGAGGAGAAACATATACACATTAATTCAAATAACTTTAAAATAAATTACTTTACAACGCTCTTAGTGGAGAGCTGAGTTGTTGACAAAACATTAAATTAAGTAGGGTAAGTCGAAAAAATGTTCTCGTGACACGCAATGTACGCGTGTTATGTTTGGCGTGGTTGTGCAGATATTAAGAGGCTTTTACACCGGGTTTTCGATTTAATTACTTTGTGCAGTTTATTAATTATATATTAAATTTATTTATTTATGTAGTAAATGCTTTGAAGATATGTTGTTACAATAACTTTTTGAATAAGTGCAGACTCGTAACTCGTAGCGCTTTTTATTTAGTTAGATAATGAATTAAACTATTTTATCCCTGGTAGAAACAATTATGAAAAAAGACTACACTACTTTTCTTGTTCTTGCTGGGTGGAGATGGCATAGAATATCATCGCCCCATCTCATCACGTGCAGGGCGTAGAAATCGTCCCGAGGGAATACCTATACCAGAGAATGGACAGCAGCGTTTTTCTGAGAACTATGACCATCGAACTGCGATCGCCAACCCGTCTGCCAAGCGTGGCGATTATGGCATTCTTTAGGGAGGCTTTTGTCCAGCAACGAACGTAATTTGGCGGACATGATGATGACTGTCTATAATTGCTGTTACCAAGGCTGGGAGTAGCAGGGCAGCCGGGGACTGGCAACCGCGGTTTTATTGTCGCCTTGATTTTGAAGGGTTTTGCCATTTTCGGCACGCTTTGCAGATGGGTTGGCGATCCCAGTAAGATATTCAGAGTACTCAAAGATTTGCTACTCTAATATATCGTCTCTCGGATCAAGTTCTGCGCCCTTCATGGGATGAAATGGAGTGATGATAATTATTCTATACCTTCAGCCACACAGCAATATTCATCAAATCTTTTGTACTAATAACTGGCGGAGTTATGTGACTACTGGTTTACCGGATGATGAACGACGGTAATTGTGGTAAATTTGAATCGTCTTTCTCCTTTTGTATATCTATGTAATATTTTTTTCTTAAATGCTTAGAGCAAATGTATACATGTAATAAGTAATTTACTAATTACGAACCTTTTTCTCGCAGTAATTGTTAGGCGGCGGTATCTTCGGTGGTCGCAAATGTGTGTAGGGGGCCCCGAAGGAGTATGCGGGTTTGTTTCTCTTCACGTATTTATAGTTGGGATCGTGTTCGCCGGGACCCGGCAGACGGGACGAGGTTAGCCGCCGTACTGGATACCCAAAGCTGAAGGCTGGTGGATTCCTAAGGGAATAAGCTAGTTTTCTGATCAATTATTAATTACAAACAATGTGACTACACTATCACGGGTTGGATTCAATGTTAGTTACTAATCTGATTTTAACTTTATTACGATTCTTGTAAAAATTACAGTGTATTAATAATAATTAATTACCAAAATATGATGGAATTAGAAACTACAAATAGAATTTAAATAGAATTACATAAACTATGAAAACCTATCGGCGCAAAAATTATAACGTAATAAAAGCACTAGTCATGCGATTGCAACATCTGTTTATGCATCATCTGTTTGGTTTGAATCGTGAAACAACACGTGGCGCTACTAGGTACTATAAAAGAGGTGCGGACCGACAACCGCATTCTTACCATCAAGCATTGGATGAAGCAAACATCCAAACGGTATTTTGACTCTGCCACTCACCATCCTAGTAACTTGGTGGTACAGGCGGTCAATTACACTCCCTTCCGATTCTCTATCAAGCACCGTCGTCCGAAGCACGTCTTACGCCCGAAATTAATAAACGGTCCGCAATCTGTCAGTCAGTCCTGTCTCTAGATTAGCTCTATCGCTATCTTGATCTTTACCTGCGTGCCAATAACAAAACATATCAATCCATCCATTTTTTGCCCAGAGATTGGGGTGCGATCCTTTCCCTCTGCAGCGTTCCGTTTTTTGCAGAACTTGGTAACCTAGGACACAATTATACCATTTAATTTAAGATGAAAATTTATTTTTAAATATATTAAAGATAAGTCATCAATACCGACTTATTTATAGCTAGGTTAAAATGTTTTACTAGACGACTACGGTATATAATAATAAAATGAAACTTAATTGGTCAAACATTATGTTTTGGTGGAACGGAAAGTATCAAAATTTGACAAGCAAAACGCACGCCGGCGCAGTCGTCGCGGATCGGATCAAGAACAAACAAGCAGTAAGTTGGTTGTTTGTTTTTGTTGCAAAGCATTTATAAATAATATACAAATAATTTCTTATTAATAAATATAATACCTATAATGGATTCTGATATGATAAGCAATAATTTTATTATTGATTTCTGTGTTTGTTTTACAAATAATTTAAACAGTGACGTGAAGTTGTTGCCGCCTATTTTGTAAATAATAAATATTCTTATTATTTATATGCAAAGCTATTTTGGAATATAATGAACTATTTCACCAATTTTATCTTTAGAACCAATTGTCAATCCACCGAATTTCTAGGATTGCAATTTTAGATTGTTTTGGCTATCTAAGCTTAAGTCAAAATCAATGGATTGGTTATTGGCATGTACAACCTGTCATTTTAGGACAGAGGCCTATCTTTTTCTATGATCCGTCCTCCCAAAGATCGCTCGTTCGGAAAGATTGCTTTTTCAATCTGTGGATGCTTTATTGGCACTGTTTAATAGACAAATGGATCGAAATTGCTATCGTAGATAGCATAAAATGGATTAGGATCGTTTATTAATTTCGGGCGTTAGACGGTCCGGACGACGAGATCACCGCATACCTTGACCACATCAAATCGATCAGAGACTCTCGCAACACTGCACAACCGACATTTCGTACTCGCCGGTCGAGAGTACGACCGCGACCGCGTCGCGACCACCAGCGTCCTCCATGACCCTTAGTTTGCATTCGATCCATCGATATATATATCTGTACCGCAGATACTAGTACTGTTCGTTTTTTTATTACAATAAATAAAATTGACTATAACTAACTGAATACAAATAGCGCAAGAGGTACTAGTTTAAAGGAATAATTAGGTATAATGTGATAAAATAAGACACGGCCCCCACGGGATGAGATGATATTCTGATATTCACCGCCGTCACCACACAGCTTACCGGTCGGTGGATACAATACTGTTACATCATTTATTTAGTGAAAGTGTATCCACTGGCCAGAACGAAATACTATACGGGTTCTCTATTTCCTACAATAAGTTTACAAACAACACAATAATATTGCCTAAACACTGCACTTAATGTTCAAAGTCCAGGATTACCGAGGAAATGTGGTTGGGCGTTACAACAAATTAGTATGCAAATACCAACTGGATTTCTATGTGTACTTGAAACCTCATAAATAGAAAAGCTTTTGGTAGCACTGAAAAGCATTCTATTAGATTGGAATGATTCTTAAGGAAGGTAGAGCAAAGCGTTCTTTAGCTTTATGAGGGGTTTGGGAAGTATTTCCATTATACAAAAATAACTCCAGTAAATAGCGCAATAATCGCTAGCGGCTGCTGGGGAGAGCAGCTGCAACGAGTTAGTGATGCACTGTATTACAAGCATCATAGACTACGGTTACTGCATCACCATCAGATGGTGGTTTCCTTGTTGGACCACTCGGTAGCATAAAGATGGTTAGTTAACTTAAAGTTTAAGGTAGTTTTATGAAAAATACCAAAGGGTCATGATAATACGCAATGCTTAAAATGATCTTAACTTAGAAAGATCAAAACTTATCCCCCTTTATTTCTAAACAAAATATGAAGTCTTTACAAGTACTACGAAATGAATCATCGTTTTAATTTAAAATGAATGAGGTTGACGATCTGACGTGAAACTAAGAATTTTATTATATCATTAACATAATATCGTCTGAAAGACGTCCACAGCTGAACATAGGCCTCCCCCAAATATCAATAAGATATATTTATATTTTTCGCTAGCTACAAGCTTTCTTTAGTATAAAAATTGACTTGCCTTGTATCTACGAGTATAAAGTTTATGACTTTTAAACGATTACTAAGTTTTTTACTTTTACCTTGTATCTAAAAACTGACTTGAGTGTCGCAGCATTTGCTGTTATAGTTCAACTTATCAGCAACAAAATACAAGGACAAATGGAACTACAACTCCAAGCCATACCGTCTCCTATCATGATGTTATTCATTTCTAATATGGAGAGCCGTGTCGTTTCCGGCGAGAAAGAATAACCAAGCAAGGCCATCCATCAGTGTCGTGAAAGGCTACTAAAGGATGTACCAGGTAGTCGGGCAGCAGTGCCATCTGTGTACTAGCTACCAACTAACGGTACCCAACTTGTTTGCTTGAAAACTCCTCCAAATAGGAACGTCATAAAGACCTTTGGGGGAGGCTTATATCCTGCAGTGGACGACATCAGGATGATGTTGTGATAAGAAGTGAATATGGAGACTGCCCCAGTAATCATGATAACTTACTTCTTCGGTATCGGCGGGCAGTACATATTCGGTGGAGGTGTCCACTGGTCCCAGGGCTGATACGGTGGCTTGCCAGGCCTGAGCACGCTGTAGGCTGGAGCTCGCTTGCGTTGAACTGATATGGGAGTTTCGTACGCGCCAGGTCCCGGCACATTCAGCTTGTTACCAGGCGGCACGTTGCCCGGTGTTATGACACTTCCCGGGATTCTATAGTTTCCTAGGGAGTGTAAATAATCAATTTCAAATATTCATATTCAAATATTTGCATAAAATATGACAAGGGACATAAAAACACAACGTTTGCCAACATAGTGCCATAAAATAAATATAATAAGATTAATTACTTAAAATATTGACCTATCACTTTAAATATGTTATGTTCCATATCTTAAATATCAAAATATTTTTCAAGGGTTTTAATATTATTAGTTACAAGCTAACAATGGAATGCTTTGTCAATTAGGATAATAAAAAATTCCTTAAAAATATTAAAAATTTTAAATATAGTTTTACAAACTTTTATTAGGAATTGATATGTCATATTATTGAAATAGGTACCTAACTGAACTAAAGAATTCACTGTACTGTTTGCATATGACACTACTATTTTAGCAAAGAAGTAACTATAGAAAATACAGTAACAAATAAAAATTAAATATAATATAACTAATTTAATAGTCTAGAAATTTAATTCCAAAAAAAAGTCATGTAACAACTTGCTTGGAATAATTAATTAATGTAAGAAAATTAACAAACCCATATTTGCTCTAAGAACAATAAAAATCTATTCAGATACTGAAGCAGCCTTTTTGGTACAGACGCCAGCACATCCAGCTACCCCAATCTGTCAAATTTCTTTTATACATTTTCAATTTTATCATATAAGCATAAGGTTTTCTTTGAATTGGGGAAATTTAACAGAATGGGGTAGTTTGATGTGCTGTTGTCTGTATTTATAGCATAATCATGTATGTTCCATTCATGCATGGTGTAAGTACATGGAGAAACTCAAATGACCCTGAAAAGTATTAGGTCAATATTTATTCTTAAGGCTCCTGCCAACCAATATTTACTCAAGAGAAACTACTATTTACATACATTTCTATCACTGACAATATTTAAAATGTGCTATCTATATGTCGTATGCCATTTGAGCTGTATGGGAAACGAAAAATGGGATATTTTCATTTTTCATTCAAAAAACGTGAGCTAAACATATATAGACTATATATATATATAGGCTAAACATATATAGGCTCAAAATGTGTGATAAAATATATTTTATATTGGTATATGTCAATCAGAATCGTATTTTTTTTTTAACGGGACTTGTCCCACCCTCTTACCCACCACTGCAACTCCTGTAAGCCAGGATCAACAGTGGCACACAATGAAATGACACTGAGCGGTAAAGCTCAGGCATGTCCCGGGGAATCGCTTTAACTGTCTTGGATCCCGCAACGAGTTTAATCAGAAAGAGAAAAAGGAGGAGTTAGAAAATTAATAGTTCCACTTCCCTCCAGAGCAAAGCGGGAGACAGAATGATGTAAAGAGGCTATAACCTCATAAAATGAGAGATTTGCAACTAGAGAAGCCAGCTGCAAAAGCACCGCGGATCAATTTAAGGGTCCTAAGTGAGCTGTTATATTTGATTCCAATAGTAGGTATGGCAAAAGCGCTTAAACGCACGGAAGTTGTTCCTTGTTGCCACAAGATCCGTATAATAAACTACTCCAGATATTGGTTGCAAGCTATTTAACATAATATCTCGCTGATTTTGCCAGAGATCACACTCCCAAAGGATGTGGTGAGCAGTTTGTTCATATTCGTGATTCGTTCATCGTCGATATTTTATCTTCACCTGAAGCTTTGTTAACAGGTAGCGATTTCACAGTATTCATAAACTCATTAATAGTAGGAAGACTAGACATATACGTAGCGGATGGATTGTTTGCCCACTGTCTAATCTGCTTGTGGTTGTCATTATCGAATCAATAATAAAATTATTGAAAAAGATTTTATAAATTACAATGTAATCTCGTCAAATGGTTTATTTATAAGATTACCACTGGCCTATTGTCTGTCCTAAAGTAAAAGTAGGTCATCATTTTATGTCTGTAAAGAATGGAGAAAATTTCATGTACCTTTAATTCCAGTTCCTCGCAAGTCCAACATTGGCGCCCGTGCTGTCGCAGCAGGCTTGTTAAATGACACTTTGGTCATATGACCAAAGGTATACGCTGGAGCTCGCTTGATTTTTGAAAAGCCTTTTCCTCCTGAAATTATTCATACAATATCAAATTAATCGCCGCCGACCGGTAACGGTAGGTTCAAAGGATGCGGGTTCGATCCTCGTACAACACAAATATTTGTGTTCATGAATATGTATATTTACTGTGTGTTCTATGTATATATTTCCAAAAAATTACATAGTTTTATCTGTTGTCTAGTATCCATAGTACAAGCTTTACTTAGTTGACCTAGATGGCACCGTGTTCCTAATATTGTTTACATGTAAATACATTTTTTTTATGTAGAATTCTATAAGGTGCCTTTAAATAATTAAAAGGATTTTATACTAATATTTTAACTACACATAATTTATTCTAGGTTAATGTAGATATTTAGAATGTTTTCAATATATTCGAGATTTTAATCAAACTAGAAACCAGAGTTAAGGGTAAATCTAATCACACTCATATGATAAAAGCGAAAGTTTGTGAGGATTTGACTGTGTATGTTTGTTACTTCTTCACGCAAAAACTACCGAAAGGATTTTGATGAAACTTTGTAGATATATCTATATATATAAAAATCAATGCCACTTTTCGCTGTAATGTTATAACTCAACAACACCTTTACCGATTTGGCTAAGTTTGGTCTTGAATTATTCGTGGAAGTCCAGGGAAGGTTTGTACGTAGAGAAAATTTAAAAAAAGTCTTGAAGAAGTGTAATATCAACATCTTTTAGCAATTTAAAATATTTTTTTGTTTGAATAAATGAACTTCATAATATTTTTTTTATTACTATGCCTTATACGTAGCGAAGCACGTACCGGGCCGCTAGTAGCTTATATATCCGAATAACACATATGCTATAATTTATAAAGTTTAACGCGAGTAAAACCGCAGGACACAGCTAGTTATAACATACGTTAAAAATAAACTATAGTATTTATAGTTAAATCTTTAGGTGTGAGCGAATTCACAGAACATTCGCCTTATGTCTAAGTCCGGCAAATACCAACGTTTTAACTCAAAAGTCAACCGGATTAGACAAGGTAGGTGTTATTATATCAACAAGTATTTTTAAAAGTCTTCCTTCATTTACTATTAGTTTCTTATGTGTGAATAATTTTGTCAGTACTCATCCGGGATGTGTCAGCATCTAATGCTCTCGGTAGTTACAGACTGGCTATACGATAAAGGACTTAGTTGAATCCAACGAAAAAAACAAACTCATCATATTTATATTTCCACGGAAAGTTTTCTGTGACATTCTTCATTTATTTTATAAATTCCTTATCGTCAAAGGCAATAGAGAGGAAATAGATTTCACAGTTGTAGCTTTCAGCTAGTGAAAAATAATAAAAATACTAAACCCCAGTATCCCAGTTTTCAAACCTCAATTTCATCACATATTTTCATATTCGGTTGACTAAAATCGTTGTGAAAAGAAATGATACGAGTACAAAGCATTGATATCAGATCCAACCCCGTAAAAATATTTTTGGATGACAATCCAAATGGCTGACAGAAGAATGGCCACTCTTTTGCAACAGATTTCAAAATACCCTCAAAGGGAAGGCACCAAAAAAGCATTGATAAGATTTATTGTTAAATCCCAAGCGTGTCTCGCTTTTAGACATTTGTAGCAAACAATCAAGTCGGAATGATACTCGTACCGAGACGCCTCGCCTCGCTTTACTAGTCAACTTATTTAGCGTTCATAAAAACTTGTGTGGTTTTATGAAACCACAATGCAAGGGAAACTTTGCCGCTTAGGGCGTAAAATTAATTAATTGTGGAGTATTTTTGCAATATTTTTAGGTTACTTAGGTTTAGGATGAGGTTTTAGGTTTAAGACAGTATTTACTTTTTATAACAATTTTTATAGAAATCGGTTTACATAAATCTAATACAATTATTTAAAAAAGCAGTAGTTTTTTTGGGATCAACCAATAATCACACGACTGCCATCTGACCTCAAAACCTTTAAGGCACCAACTATAAACTAAACCAGGTGTCAGAATATATTTGGTGGGTTGGATCTCATATTGAGTCGACCGAATTTGAGTTAAGTGAGTATATGGGGGGTTAAGGGGGTTCGTACTAAGTGATAAATTGTAGATTTTTTTGCCGGAGATGGGCCAAAATATTTAATTTTTTTTTTAATCATAAGTCTTCATACAAATGCATAAAATAGAACGTAATTTTGGTACATTTCGTATCGATTTCGATACTTACTCTGTTGTCAAACAACGTTAAGATAAGGATGAGGTATATTTACCAACCAGAACCCGAAAAATATCGTTACCCAAAGACTGTATTGTGCTAATCAAACCCGAGGCAGGACAGCATACACTACGCTTACCGCATATTTTGGGCTGCTCATAATGATCTGGGCCTGGAGTTATTAATTCATGAACGATAGGATGATTCCGTTCTGTTGGCTTCTGCGGTATCTGCTTTATGAATTTCTGTCTGCATTCCCATCCCCATGGCGCCATCAATGGCTAATAAAAACGGTACTTTCAATATTTTCAGTGGTAGTTGTTATTTTATAATAATACTATAATCACAAGGATCATTCAAAATTACAGGTTAAACGTAATTTCAATACGTCAATCAATACAACGTCAAAAATATATGTGCCAGTTTTTGTTCAGGTACTAAAATAAACCTATTGAAAGGAGATCTCAAAATATATTCTTTTTTTTTAACGTAAAATGTTTATTGTTTCTAGAAAATACAATTATACTTAAAATTAAAATACAGTCTAGTTTTTACTATAAATCAGCTTGTATAAAAGAAAATGTTTGAAAAGTGGCATGGTAAATATGGAGATTTTCTCCATATACATAGTGGGTGATTGAGACAGAGGACAGTATCTCGAAATCTTCAAAAATATTGACATTTTAACATTATAAATATATTATCTGTTACATCCGAAAAATTTATTATAATACAAATTAAATAAAATAAAAGAAACCTAATATATAGTATTTCAAAAATATTTGTGTCCCTTTTTTAAATTTTAAACATCATGTTTCCTAATTTTTACAACATCTGGCTCGCTCCAAATTTGATGTTTCGAGCATATGTATATAATATTTAATTTTTACAGTTAATGTATTTTTAAATTATTTTATACCCACTATTAAACACGAACAAGATTCTGCGATTTTTAAATTACACATTGTAAAAGTTTATGTACATATTTCACTTAAACTATTTTCTACATATTCGTCTGATTATAAATGTTCCCGGCCGGCTAAATCTCTACTCTTGATGGAGATAAGCCGTAAAATTATAGGTCATAATACTAAAGTACATAACCTACGTATATTACCTACGAATAGAAATAAGATTTATTCACAGTCACCATCATGTCAGCTACATGACCACTTTTTTTTATTGATAAGTCAGGAGGAATGCCTACTCATGCCACTCGCAAAAAGTGTCTGCGGGTGGGTATGTCGGACTCGCACCTACTAAACCTAACCTGCCGTGGACTTCTCTTGGCGTCTGATAGGGGGAGCCCCGGGAACGCGGGTATGCTGCTCCGGTGTTCCCCTCTTGCGCCATGTCCCAGATGGTTGGGACACGTACCTTGGGAGGGCTCTGGGTTGCCCTCCCCTGTTGCCAACTCCTGCCAGTCCGGCACAGCGACTGCGCCACAAACAGATCGCTGCCTAAATGACCACTGTTGAACAAAAGCCTCTCCCCAAGAATGGGGGTTATGCCATAATCGCCACGGCTGGTAGACGGGTTTATTATCGTAGTTTGATGGTCATAGTTAACAAACAAACGCTGTTGTTGGTTCTTAGTTAGGTATTTCCTCGGGACGATTTCTACGCCCCCCCACGGAATGACATTGATTGATGATGTCCTTCGCCTTCACCACACAGCTTATTCAGAGCAATTATTTATAACTAGCTGTGCCATGCGGTTTAACCCGCCTTAAACCTTATTAATTATAGCCTATGTGCTAATCCAGCGTGTCAGCTAACTCCATACCAAATGTTATTAAAATCGCTCCAGCCGTTCAGACGTGAAGAAGTAACAAACATACACAATCACACACTCACAAACTTTTGCGTTTATAATATTCGTAGAATAGTCTAATCCAGCATCCTAGCTAGGGTATTTTGTCGTCTAACTCAAAAGGCAAATTATACTCAAGCGACCGCACTGACTTCAATACCCAGATTACCTAACTGAGGCAATAATGTATGAATTTTATTACGGTTAGACGCGTTATCGCGTATTAGAGCATAAGAATTTGATATCTAACCTCGGCGGATTCAGCGTTAAAGATATTACAATGTTTTTAGAAAATAAAGCTCTTACGACAGATGTCTAATATAATATAATCCAACAAAAAAATGCTTTATTCACAATAATCTTTATTTAAATGATGGTGCAGCCAATTACTGTCTCACTGCAGGCCGAGGGCCTCCTATCACAATGGAAGGGCGTAGACCATAATCCACGCTGGCCTATTGCGGCAGATTTCACATGTCCTCAAGATTATTTATGAAGAACTCTCAGGCATGCAGGTTCCCTCACCACGTTTTCCTTTACCATTTTATGTATGAGATAATTAATTTCTAAGTACCCACATGAATTCGAAAAAAAATTATGCACGTGTGACGCAGCAATTAAGACAATAACCTCGCCGGGTTCGATTCCCGCGCAGAAAAACTATTTGTGTGACCCATAAATAGTTGTTCTGAGTCTGGATGTTCTTTGTGTCCGTCAATTATATGTTTGTAAACTACCCCGCGACACAGGGATTAATGACCATAGTGCGAGCGTAGTCTTTAAAAAAAAATAATTGGTGCTCGCCTTAGGTTTGAATTGGAGACCTTTGACTCCACATTCCAACGTTAGTTTTACTACCACAAGACTAGATAGCGTAGTGGTAGAAAAAATAATAATATTCCAATTAATAGCAAGATGGCTAGTTATACTGGGGACTTATTGGATAGATTAAATTTACAAGCGAAACTTGGCAGGAATGGTGGGTTCCGATAACACATGATATATGCTACTTTATACCATCGCACCTCCGCCATAGACAGGGAGTTTATTCTTATACACTAGAAGTTACGGTATCGGTTTCAGCAAAAGTTCTGGACTGTGGATTTAGCTCTCAAGCTTTTTAAAGAAACAAAAGGAATATAAAGGATTTTAACGCGCAATGGATGCCCAACTACGATCAGATGACCCGTATTCATATTTACAAACAGTACTTTCAAACATACATTTCATATCCTCAAAAACTCTATGTATATTACTAGTTCACACATACAAAAACACGTGTGTCTTTTTATAATACCATATAATATATTGTGGGTATATCTTGTAATTATTCCATAACAATTTAAATTAGCTTATCAACGTAGTTCAATTATGTGTATTGATGAAATAATTAAATTTATTCAGTCAAGCTCACAATGCAGTACATAAACATAGTAGCAACAGCATAAAAGTAATAAAAAAACTTATATTAGTCTGTCCGTGCAGTCTGTCTTATCACATATTTTTTTAATCATTCAATTAATAACAAGTTTCGAAGCTATTACTTTTAAATTTAGTATTACTATATTAAAATTAAAGAATTGAAGACAACGAGCGACTAATACCTGAGGGCACCCTTATGTGGCTCGGGCCACAGCTTAGGGGGCCGCTGAAGTAAAGAGACAGAATTCTAAATCACTGTATCACCGATCACGTATTAAGGGGTCAACACGATGGTCGCCGCTAAGGAACTTACCCTACCTATCCTGCGGCTTTCTCTAGCTACCTAGGTGGACGACCCGAAGAAGAAAGCCACAAAGAAATTCTAGACTTGTTTTTTCGTCTTCTTTTGCTATTGTTTTCAATTTTTTTTTTAATGTTGTAGTTTTAGTACATTGTGATTGGCTGGTATGTGAGCTAATGCACGCACAGACCCGTTGTCATCTAGTCCATAACATCTATCAAAATTATTGTGAGGTAATAAACAATAAAATTCAATTACACTCAAGCAATTAGATATCCTCTTGCAAGACGAACAAACGGTGGGTGCATCCGCGCACATTTACAAAGTTAATAAGTCACACGACGTCTACCAAAGGCGACGACTGTATGATAAAAAATACTATAAAAAAGAACAATTAATAATATTATTACTTCGCTTCAGCCATTTGAAGCATAAACAGATGTAAATAATAATAATATTAAATATCTGGGACATACACAGCGCCATCTATACGTCTATTAACTTTTTTTGGAAATGTGTACACACAATATACTGAAAACACTATACAAATAGACCTGAATACAATTTTGTGGGAATCGAACACGCAAACTTTGGATCAGAAAGCAGGTTCACTTCCCACTGCGTCACCACTTGTTTTTGTTGCACTATTTGTTCACTAGGCGTTTTCTTTCGGCAATCTATACTAATATTATAAAGAGGTAACGTTTGTGAGGTTGTGATTTTGTGACGTTGTAAGGGGTAATCTCTGGATCTACTGAACCGATTTTCAAAATTGTTTCACCAATAGAAAGCTACGTTATTGTGGTGTGTCATAGGATTTGATTCATCATCACAATTTTTATTTATCTCGAACTTTTGAAGTATTACGCGGGACAAACGGGCAGGGACAAAAATATTTATCACGCAGAACGAGGTCCGCGGGCACTGCTAGTTTGAAAAATGCTTAGTTATTAATTTAGGTGGTCATAACTATTCCCACTAAATTTAAGGGAACCTAATCATGGCATTGTCTTTAAATCCAGGGACGAAAAATTGGAATACCTTTATATGGGGAAAGGCCTCCTTTGTCCACGGCTGGACGAAGGCGTCCCTCTAAGAACTCCACAATTGCTGGTCCTGCGCAATTCGCATCCAGGGATTTCAAAATCAAACACAAATAATAATTAAATTATAACAAAGGAAATTACAAGTTTAAATGAAGACAAACAAAAAAATAAAACAATATTGTGCCCGGCGCTACTTAGAACCAGTGACTGGAATAATACGCGCAGGGCATCAAATACTAGGAACGAACGAATCAGGAGTGCAAATAAAAACTCCGTCGAAATTCTACAGCCCAGGAAATTGAGCTGCACCGGATATCGTCGCACCGGAACGACGTGCGACGGAGGAATGGCTTCCGACGGACGTGGGCCTCCTTCATTATTCCCCCATTCTCTCTAATCTAAAAATACCGCCAATAATAAAACATACAAAAGTTTCAATACAAAATTATGGAAATTAATTGTATACTTTGTACACAATTAAATGCATGTTGTACTAGTTTATATGCCAACTCATTTGTGTATTTAATTCCCTCCCGTGTGCGAGTCTTAAAGTGTATCATAACCAACGCGTATTAACCATATCGTACATGGTATATTGAACTCAAGTAAATATTAAAATTAGGTTCACGATTGAATGGTGAGTTAAAATGTTTAATTTGTCCCTTGATAATGTATAATAATATACCTAGCATTCGATTGTTAACCTTTAAGCTATGCTAGTTAAGTTCAATATGGAAATACCACAATATCTTTGCCCGCCCGTGACGGAGAAAATGTTTTGTGTGCAAAATTGTTGCGACGTTAAAATACATAGTATTTTGGTAGCTTGTTTCCGACAAACTAAAAGGAAATACATTTATGTACGGTGTGTACACAATGTAGTTCCTTTTAGTCTTAAGTATGTCTTTAATTTATTCTCATAAAATCCTAAAGATTACGTTGCATTATATGTTGATGATGATGAAAACTGTTAGATAGAGTTCGATGAAATTTGGTATGCGAATTTTTTATTGCCCCTGGAAGCAGAAATGGTACCCGCTGCTCATGGACATTCGCAGTGCCATGGGGCACAGCAAATCACTGCCTACCGTGATATTAATGCTCTTTTTAAACCTCGTTTGAAGAAGGACATGTCGTAGCGCTGGGGAAACACCGTAGCAGGTAATTCATTACAGAGCCGGCACGTACGTGGGATGTATGAACGCTGAAAGCGAACCGTGCTTGACGAGATCGCTTCCAGGTGGTACGGATGAACCTTACTGCGAGTGCGCGTGGTGTGATGATAAAAAGGGGACGGTGGCACCAGCTCAACCAGTTCCTCAGAGCATTGGACTTAAACATTAAATACTTTCAAATCTCAGAAGAATTTAAGTTTCTGGTGCGATTGATAAGAAAACACGTTTTTCAGGAACAATAGATGTATATTTAAATCTTCAGGATTGCACCATTACAACACTTAGCAAAATTTAACTAAATTAATTATCCTATAACTGCATGAGTGTATGTAACGTTGACGATCCTTTAATAAATAAATAAATTCACTTCTGTATTATAATAAATCAATATACACATAACATATAACACTTGTGGACAACCGTCCGGTTCGAGAGCTCGGTAAGAACTCCGAACTAAGCGACCATTCCAAATGACATGAACGGGAATGAACTGAATGCATCTGCCACTTCGCTCATTCACCTCTTTTAGGCAAATTATATCCTTTTAATAAATATTAAATTAAATACAAAGCATAATCATACCTTTTTAAGTAAACAAATCACCAAAAATTTTACCAATTATTTTAAAATCATAACACGATAGTAGTAGATAAATAATAAACCATCTAAAATTAAGGAACAACACGCACGTGTGGCGCACGCGGCTAAGACAGTCGCCTCGCCGCTTCGTGTCGCGGGTTCGAGTCCCGCGCCGGACAACTATTTGTGTAACCCATAAACATTGTTCTGGGTCTGGTTTAGTGTTGTTAAAAGGCTCGAGTCTCCCGAGTCTTCGACTCATTCAAGGCTCGAGTCTCCTATGAAGCCTCGAGCTACAGCCTTGAGCCTTATTTCGAAGGCCCAGTGTCGAACCCCAGTTTCGAGGCTCGAGTCGCGACTCGAGCTCTGTTTTAAAGGCTCACTACACAACATTATGTTCCAAAATAAATATGTTATAAAAATTATGTATTTTTATTTACAAACTAACTATAATAATAACATATTGTTATTATAATTTTGTACCTCCTCCTATAGAGGAACCTATACCTAAACGCGCCGATTCAGTGTTATCGCTAGTTATTAGAACTACCCACATTACTATTAATATTATTGTTATAATTACTTGTGTACGCCATTCGTGTCAAAATCAGTGTGCAGTTGGCCGGGTTTAAAATACGTTTTCATCGTAGTTCTTAGTGGTAAAAGTTTGTTAGATTTACATAAAAAAAACTTCGTTTAAAAAAACCGACTTCAAAAACTAAAAAGTAAAAAAAAAATATCTTAATAAAGATTTAATTTAATACATCACTTATAATATAGTATTAATTAAATAATATAATTTGTATGTGCTACCTATTGATAGGTTTGAAGTCGGTGCCAAGCCCTAAGCACGCTTGGGTTGTTTGTCTAGAAATACGAAGCTATCCCGCTGAAAGTAACGCGCGCGCGGCGTGTGTGATACCTAGGTACTATTACATTTGGCTTGGCACCGACTTCAAACCTATCAATAGGTAGCACATACAAATTATATTATTTAATTAATACTATATTATAAGTGATGTATTAAATTAAATCTTTATTAAGATATTTTTTTTTTACTTTTTAGTTTTTGAAGTCGGTTTTTTTAAACGAAGTTTTTTTTATTTGTTACTTTTTAGTGTCTAGCTATGGTTAGGACTTCGAAAGGTGCCGCGCGCCTCAAAACTATAGATCCCAACAAACGAGAACGGTAAAAAGAAACATCTTCCGAAAAAATGTTGTTCGAAACTCTTTTTCACGTTCTTGTGAGACAGTGAATGATCGAAAAGACTGTTTGTAAAGTAAGAAAAACTACATAAAATTACGTTCACTCTAAGAAAATTTGCACAGTACGAGTCTAGACTCGCTAAGATTTATGAAAGTCTGAACAGCAAGCGCATAGGTTAGGCCGTATGACCATCTAGCTAACGTGTCTGTGTGCTGAGGGTTTATACACTAGATCTTATTAATCATTGAATAGCCATCAAGTCAGCTGAAAAGAGGGTATGAGTCTATGAAGACTAGGTCTTATTAATGATCGATTAGCCAACGAGTCTACTGAGCAGAGGGCTGTTAGAGTAGGTCTTATTCATGATCGATTAGCCATCGAGTGTACTGAGCAGAAGGCTCATAGACTAGGTTGTATTGATGATCAAGACAACGAGTCGAGAAAGTTCGAGTCGAACTCGCCCGTAAAAGGCGAAATGTTTCTTTCCGTAGCAGCAAGTATTTGAGTTGATAGAATGGAGGGTAAATTACGCGGCTAACGATATATGACGCATTAAAAAAACTACTTACTAGATCTCGTTCAAACCAATTTTCAGTGGAAGTTTGCATGGTAATGTACATCATCTATTTGTTTTAGTTTTATGATTCTCTTATTTTAAAAGTTACAGGGGCGGGGGAGACATTTTACGCCTTTGGAAGTGTCTCTCGCGCAAACTATACAGTTAAGAAAAAAATCTATTATAAGCCTCAATATCATTTTCGAAGTCCTATCCATAGATACCCCCCCATTAATAGTTTAATGATTTTTTTTTAAATTCAGTTCTAAGTTTAGGGAACCCCTCAAATTTTATTGTGTGTTTTTCTATTTTTGTGTGAAAATCTTAATGCGGTTCACGGAATACACCTGCTGACCAAGATTCGACAGTATAGTTCTTATAGTTTCGGAAAAACGTGGCTGTGTGACATACGGACGGACAGACATACAGACATGACAAATCCATAAGGTTTCCTTTTTTGCCATTTGGCTACAGAACCCTAAAAATGGCAGCTATTCCGCATCAAACTAAAGAAGAATCACGTAAATCGGTTCATAAATCTCAGCGTAATCGGTGTACGTACATAAAAAATACGCTTGTACTAAAAGGTGCGCCTACATGCGCTTCCAAAAAAAAACTTATACGTGCGTATTAAACGCTAGTCGTCTGAAATTGTTGTTTATGTTCATGCCAAGACACACTTGAACCGGATGGGTCTAGCCTGACTAGCTAAGATTTACAAACGTCTGTGCCAAAGACAATTACATCGTCCACTTAAACAAAAAATTTTATACAAAAATGTCCATAAAATGAAAACTACTCGGCCAATCTATATAAAATTTTTATGGGACCAAATGGCAACTATTACGCATCAAACTAAAAAAGAATCACGTAAATCGGATCAAAAATCTCCGAGTAATCGGTGTACATACATAAAAAAAAAAAAAAAAACCGGTGAACTTGAGAACCTCCTCCTTTGGAAGTCGGTTAAAAATGAATGAGGAAGATAATGTAACATCGGACTACTCCGAGATTTTAAACAGTGATTTGGCATAACTTGCCGTTCTATTAGATCCGCGACTTAATAATAATTATTTCATAGCAAAGAACAACACTCAACCATTAAACAATTTAAAAACCCTTTATGACAAACTCAAAGATCAAAATATAGAAGAATTGCGAAGAGACAATTTGTCAACACATAATTATGAAAACAGTAGCTCTAGTGAAGTTAACCCAGTTAAAAAAAGTTTATTCGCATCTATGTACAAGCAACCGGAGACTATATGTATCGCAGATGAAGTGGATAGATACATAAATATGCCTATTGAGCCTGAAAACACTAATGTATTAATGTGGTGGAAAAAACAAAAAGAATTGTCTTTGTCAACCTTAGCTCAAATAGCATTTGAAGTTTTGTCTAAGTATACCAGCGACAAGCGTTCCTACTGAACAAGCCTTTTCAAAGTCTGGTAATTTAATAACAAAAAAAAGAAACAGGCTGAGCAACAAAAATATCCAGGCGTCAATGTGTTTATCCTCATGGTTAAAAATCGAATAATCATTAAACGTATAATAAAGTTTTCTTTTTTCTATCTTTTTATTTCATTTTTTTATACGTATTTACCACATTAACACAAAAATATTTCATTTTAATATTATCAGGCATATATAAAGCTCGAGCTTCGACTGGAGTCCTTCATTTAAGACTTACGAGCCCTCAGAGCTCGAGCTTTGAAGGCTCAGTAGCTTCGACTCGAAGCTCGAGTTTCCGCCTCGGAGCTCATTTCTCACTACACTAGTCTGGATGTTATTTATGTCCGTCTCTTATATGTTTGTAAAGTACCCTGCGACACAGTGATTAGATTCCCTAATGCGGGAGTTGTCTTTAAAATAAAAAAGAAACTAAAATCTGATGTTATATTTGTTACGAGTAAGCTGAAGAGCGGATACACGTAGATTATATTATAGGAGTCAATTACGTGTTCAAATTAACACTAAACCAGCCGTTTGAGTTAGTTATAGTTTAGTTAAAGATTAAATCAGTTGGTCAACCTAGGTTACGACTGTGCTCACACCAGAGAATCGAATTATACAAACTTGTTATTTACTAGCTGTGCCTCGCGGTCCTACCCTCTTTAAATTTTATAAATTACAGCCTATATATATATATATATATATATATATATATATATATATATATATATATATATATATATATATATATATATATATATATATATATGCTATATTACTACAAAGTTTCACCAAAATCCGTTCGGTAGTTTTTGCGTGAAAGAGTAACAAACATCCATACATCTAGTATCCATACTCACAAACTTTCGCATTTATAATGTTAGTAGAATTAAGATCCATATTTTTTTTCTTTATTAAAAATCTGTTACGTCTTGAATTATAACATTTATTATAGTTATGGATTTCTAATATAAACCTAAAGATGACTTTTGGCTTTAAAAGGTAAAAACATTTAAGTGAGTGTGCTGACAAACTAGGTAGAGAGGACACACGACAGTATCTCTTCACATCCCAGTGCATTAAATGCTAATTACTTTCATTAAGAGAAATGCAACTGCTTAAAGTAAGGAGGACCCTCAGAGCATTATACACCTACTGAGAATCATCGTCTTAATTTACCGAGGTCAATCTAGAGAAAGTAGACTACTAAATTATCAGACCTTTTGGCGTAGTTGGCAAGTGCGTGCTTTTCACGCCGGAGGTTCCAGCGAATATTTGTGTGCATGAACATGGCTGTTAGTCCTGAGTCTGTGTATAATTATCAATATAAGTATGTATTTACAAAATAAAAGTAGTATATATGGTACCTATGTCAGTTATCTGGTTTCCATAGTACCTACAAGCTCTGCTTGGTTTGGGATCAGATGGCTGTGTGTGAATAATGTCCCAAGATATTAATTTATTTATTATCTTCAAACCCAGGGCAATCGTAACAAAGAAAACAAGATCAAGGGGAGATTATAATTATTTGCGTTACACGTACAGTCAACCCAGATTGGTACCATCTGTGTTGCACGAAAATGGTGGAATTTTCTGGTCAACCAATTATATTCAAATCTAATAACGATTGATGAGCAACCAATTTGCACGATGAAAACTATATTAACATAACTAGTTCGAAAATACGTTTGAGTGCTTCGTTGGCGAGCGGTAACGCGGTAAACCGGAGATAATGAGTTTATGGTTTTTATCACGTATCTTTCAATCTCAGAAACTGCCAGTATTTCAACTGCAAATTCGTACAACGGTCAATTATACAAGTCAGGACAGAAAAGGATAACTCATCAAATCGAAGAGAAAGTGTTAATAGTGAATCAAGAAGTCAAAGCGCATGCCGAGGAAACTCCACCGAGACGAGCATTCAATTGGAATTGGGTAGATAGATCTACTGTGCATACAACGAATTTTTATTTAGTAAGAAGCTTTCCGTTAGTAAATTTATTGGTCAATATATATTATTTGAATGTTCGATTCTCGAGACAGGCCAAAAGTATCCTACTAATATTATTGATGCAAACATCTGTGAGTATGGATGTCTGGATGTTTGTTACTCATTCAAGCAAAAACTACGAAATGGATTCTGATGAAATTTTCTAGTAAAATAGCTATAATATATGAATAACACATAGGGTATTATTTATAATGTTTAAACTAAGGTGAAACCGCGGGGCACAGCTAGTTCTTGGTACTTTCAGGCTTGATAATCAGATTATTGAATTAGCAGTCCAGGTTGAGTAATTGGTGGTGTTAGACCTACACCTGCTTACGTTGCACATGAATTTATCTCATTGGTCGTATATAATTGCCAACACATCGAATTAAGAGATTCAATAATCATTTCCTATTTTCTGCACAACAACTGATTTTTAATAAATTATGATGGCCATTTGTATAAAAACGGTTAATTTCCTCATAGACTATAGTATTAATATCCTATGTAAACCAAATATATATGCATTACATGCATAATCATTTGAATAAAAGAAAAATAATAAAAATAGGTCCATAAACATACATAAAAGCGTACAGAACACCTTCCCCATTTTTGAGGTCGGTTAAAAATTGATTCTCTAAAATAAATTAAAGTGTAATATACTCAGCTTCCTGTTATAATATATTCATGTAAGTAATGGAAAATTAAAAACAAAATATGCGGCAATATGGTGGGTCGTGACATAAATTATTCAGCCATGTTGTCCGGACACATGAGTTACGAATTTTATAGGTCCCGCCGTGAATATGCATTGTCCGTGTTACTTGCAACACAACGTACGTATATCAATAGGCCCGCAGCTTTTATTTATTTTACAACAAAGTCAGGAAACAAATATACCACTGGCTTGATGGTTAGGTGGCTATTGTGGAGATCCTTGGGGGAGGCCTTTGTCCAGCAGTGGACGTCTTTCGGCTGATATGATGATGATGATGATGATGATGATGGTTAGGTTAATCAAAAAGGTCTTGTACAAGCACCCATTGGCTAATTGATGGCTAACGTTGTTGTCTACGAATGCTTGTATAGACGCCAGCATATCCAGCTACCCAAATCTGTCAAATTTCTTTTATAGATTTTCAACTTTATAACAAAAACATAAGGTTCACTTTCAATTGGGGAAATTTGACATATTGGGGTAGCTTGGTGTGCTGGCGTCTGTACATTCGTAGAAAACGGTAGCCATCAATCAACCCATGGATGCTTGTAATACCGGTAAAAAACTAAAAAATCTAAATCAAAAATTCCTTATTCCGTAAAAATTTTACATTTATGTGGAATCTTCATTTTTTTTTTACCCTACCGTGCAGTGCATGACGTGGCAGCTACTGAGAAACACTACCAGAAAACTCAGTAGGAATCCTTTTTTAAAATAAAATATACTTAAGATTAATTACAATCATGTGTGTTGACTCAGAACAACTCAATCCCAAGCACTTTTATCACTTAAATAATCAGGAATTTTGTAATATGCCCTGCTACACAATTTGGCTTTAATAATTCTTTTAAACTTATTCGTAGACAATTCTCTAATATCATTGGGAAGTTTGTTATAGAATCTTATACACTGCCCCATAAAAGAGTTAGTTATTCTATATATATATATATATATATATATATATATATATACTCACGCGTTGTTATCCCATCCATTCTTGATGAGCTCTGGAAACTTAGTCGCACACAGAAACAGAACGCGAAGTCCTTATAGACATCATTATCATCATCTTAACAGCCGAAAGACCACTGCAAAGCCACTGCTGTCTTGCGCTACCCGCATCCAGCGGCTTCCATCTTTGATGTGCCTCTTCTTTAATCACTGGCCATTTTTCTATGATGTATACTTAATGAATTTGGTAAATAATACAGGACTTAGGACTTAATTACCGCCTGCAAGCATTACAATTTTTAGCGATTGTCTAAGAGTGGGGTTGCTCGGTTATTATACACATGTGTAACAATATTGTAAACGAACTTCAAAAATATGTTTGGCTCTGTTACTGTCTGTCTCTGTTTAGCTTGCTTTTTAACTACTATAAATATAGAACTAGCTGTGCCCCGCGGTTTAACCCGCGTTAAATTTTATAAATTATCACAGCTCCTCCTCCGTGTGTGATAGCGGGATAATATGTAGCCTATATGTTGACCCGAACTCTTAGTAATATTCATGCAAAATTTGAACTAAATCCATGCAGTACTTTTTGAGTTTAGCCCGGACATACATACAGACAAACAGACACACAGACAAAAATTCTAAAAAACATATATTTTTGGCTTCGATATCGAGTGTAGATCACGCCCCAAGTATCCTTTTAAAAAAATATTCAATGTACAGTTTTGACTTACCTACGATTTTGTTATAAATATGTATAGATTTAGAGCACAAGCTTTGCGATACTAAACATTTTTTTGCCATTCGTAACTTTCCGAGGTCAATCATGACGGAAAAGGTTAACTACTTCTTCTCGGCGTTTGAAGTTACGGTACGTACTTTGTCATATATAATATTTTATATCTGTTATATGATTATAAATAAAAATAAAATAAAATAAAAAAGGTTTTTATTCACGTAGATTTTAAAAAAGCGCTTGTAAATAGTCAGAACATGTTTGTAGTAATATAGTTGTATACATTATTATTTCTAGTAACATATACCATATTTAGGTACACATTGTATGAAAACATTTATTTTATTATAGCATTGATATTTAGCTAGCTCGTATCAAGTTATTGTCAAGAGATTATGTTTAATTATCTAGTTTAAGTCTAATATTTTTACTACATATTGCCAATGGTTCTGTCTATATTAAGTTATTATTATTATGACGGGCCTTGTGTTAATAACGACGGTCGCGCTTTAATGCTACCACCGGATCCAATGCGCCCCAACCGAGAAGACCCAGCGAAACAAACTCAGTGGGTTCATCTACTACCGGTTTCAACACGACCCAGTTGAGACGGTCCGGCGAAACATACTCAAGCGGGCATGAACACGGGATTTGGTCCAATTAGAGTAAGTAATTATTTAGTTGGCAAACACAATATATGCTTGATCGGTTGTCTGAATGCTTATTATTTTAGATTATATTTAGGTATACAAAAGAAAAACTTCGAAACAATAACATTATTCATTTTGAAACAGAGTCAATCATTTTAAATTAAGTATATGATAGCAATCATTTACAGATAGTTCACGTAACTCAGCAGATCAGTCATATCTATATGGCTACAAGGTCTCCAGCGAGCAATGTGCAGGTAGGCAGTGAGAGCCAGACGTCTTTGTCATCGATGTACTCTTTAGTGGTGTAATAACCCCTATCCATAAGTACACGTTAAATATGTGTTTTAAAACTTGTGTCAGACAGATCAGTAATTTGAGTAGGAAGCTTGTTATAAAACCTAATACAGTTTCCTCAAAATGATTTATTAGTTTTGCTTACTCTAAAGTCTGGCATGGCTAGTTTGTTTTTATTCCTAGTATTTATATTATGGAGTTCACTTTTCTTTTTATATTTAAGAATATTTTTTCTAACAAACATTATATTCTGATATTTATATTCCGATGGCACAGTAAGTATATTTATTTCTTTAAACAAATTTTGCAAAGAATCGCGACTGCCTAAACCATAAATGGCTCTGACTAATACAAAAATAGTACCTATGTCAGCCGCCGAACCCCACAGCAGAATGCCATACGACATAATGCTATGAAAGTACGCGAAATACACTAATCGAGCAGTTTGTTCATCTGACAATTGTCTTATTTACCAGACAGCATAGGAAGCCGAACTTAATTTACCTGCTAACTTTTCAATCTGAGGACCATTGCAATTTTGAATCAAGTGTCAATCCTAAAAATACGGTCGATGGGACTGTAGGGGACGTGACCTAGGGTACGGCTGATGGAGATGATTGAAAAGACTGGAATTTGGAGAACTGTTGTTTTATTGCTATAATAGATTTAGTCTAAATAATGGAATGATTATGAATGAATGCTCGCGGTTTGCTGTCCGACAATGCGCTGAAGTCGCGGTACGATGCGCGACCTAAGTTATTGCTTAATGTGCTGGATTAGCACTTCAGTGTTCGGTCGTATTGACTCGAACAGGGACTAAATCTAATATTTCCGCATTAAGTGCAACTGTTGGTACAATTTGAGTCACATTCGGCAATGAGAACCTGATGCATTTAGTTTTCCCTGCATTTAACAAGAGGTTATTTGCCGAAAACCATTCTGATATAAGGCTGAGTGTTTTATTATGCTCAATAAGATCTTTATCCTTCCTATTTACTTTAAATATGAGCGACGTGTCATCAGCGAATAAAACTATGTCTGATACTTTCTCTACCAGATAAAGGAGATCATTTATATAAACTAGAAATAAAAATGGGCCCAATATAGATCCTTGGGGCACCCCCATTTTCACAGGATGACGTGCCGAAGTGACACCGCCTATCGAAACCATCTATTCTCGCCCCGATAGATAGGACATCTCAGGATAGAGAGATGTGCCAGATATTCCATAATATTTCAGTTTAACAACGAGCGTACGGTGATCAACGCAATCGAAAGCCTTAAAGAGATCACAGAAAACTCCCAGCGCATCCTGTGATACCTCCCAAGCCTCTAATATTGACCTAATTAATGTGCAACCTGCATCTTGAGTAGAGCGGCCCCTTGTAAACCCAAACTGCTTGTTATGCAATATCTCATTCACGTTAAAGTAAGACAACATTTGGCTGAGCATCAGCTTTTCAAATATTTTACTTAATGCTGGCAGTATTGAGATAGGCCTATAATTCGTGGCATTTTTTGAACAACCTGCCTTGAAAACGGGTGCTATCTTACTTATTTTCATTAAATCAGGAAAGACACCATCACTTATACAGCCATTGAAGATGGCTGCAAGGATTGTAGCAATGTTTAGTATGATTGATTCAATTGCTTTAACAGACAGTCCCCACAAATCTTCTGTGCCTTTCCTTTTAATACTCTTAAAAGCTTTTATAATATCATCTCTTTTTACGGATTTAAAACTAAATTTAGGCACAGTTTGTTTTAAACTTTGATTTAAAAAGAGTTCAGCCACATCTGGTGATGATGAGAGACACTTAGTAATATCCACGGGTATATTTGCAAAAAAAGCAACTAAAAAATTGGCAATGGTAAGCTTGTCTGAAACCGAACTGGTTTCAGACAAGCTTACCATTGCCAATTTTTTAATACTACTGTTTGATCTCTTAATCTACTTTTACCAGTTTCAGTATTAATTATTTGCCAAGCTGATTTTATTTTATTATCAGATTTTTAAATTTTATATCTTATATATAAAGATTTAGCTAGAATGCAAACCTTTTTAAAAATTTTTTAATACTTTCTAATATAATTAACAAAATTGACATCAGGGTTATAGGACCTTTTGTCACGATATTTGCTCACCTCTTTTGCCTAGTTTACTGTCCTTACATTTTATTCTTTTACCTATCTATACTAGATTAATACGGAACCCCAACTGTGAGAGCCCGACTTTAACTTAATGTTTCATTATCCCACGCAAGGTTCTATATTGATTCAATTCTAGGAAGGGGAATTTGACGACAAACAACATTCTGTACAACACACCGAGTAATATTATAGCAATAACCAAGTAAATAGTCATAACAATAAAGTATTTTCGTATCGATAAAATGCCCTTTCCGGCCTTCAATCACACGAGGGGCCCGTGTCATAACGTGTTTACGTAGAGCGACAGTTGCACAACACGCCCTAAAAACAAACCCTGTAATGTATCTTAACGTCAGTAACAGCTCAGAGCTGAAGTTTAAACCTGTAATAGGGTGCTCCAAGTATGGGCCACTTCCTTTTTAGTTTAAGAAAATAAAACTACTAAGCTTGTGCACAGTAAACAATGTTAGACGGCCTCTGTAGAGTGTCTATAAAATTATATCTTTCACCATATCAGCTGAATACAGCCATATCGTCGACAGCTAGACATAAGCCTCCCCCTAGGATCTCTACAATTGCCGGTCTTGCGTTATCCGCATTAATCGGCTTCTAGCGCGCCTCGCAAGAACATTGGTCCATCTTGGTAAGGGCCTAAGTTTCTGCCCCAGCGGCTGTCGACCCATCGGTTCTACAAGCTATACATATTTAAATAAAGTTAATTTAATATTTCATAGGGGTTTTTGCTTAGTCCAGTGACAGCCTTAAGGCAAATGATATATAAAAATAATAATATAATTTATAGATTGGCCATGCACTGCAGTTTACGATTTAGAAAATAAAAAACTGGTGTAGAGTAAGTTGAACTAGCGGATGTAGGATGCCATGCCATCCTTAGACGTTATATGTCTAATTAAAAGATATTTAATTAGTCATACAGCATACAAAGATTAATTCAAAAGAGATTCGTATAATTTGAAATAGTTATAATAGTTCGAAACATATTCGTATTTTTATGTCATATTCATTTATTATAATTATAGGAAACAGTATTTTTTAATATTTTTCGTAACTCAGCAACCATAGAATATTAGAAATACCAAAATCTTCTTCGCATGTCCAAATTTGACTGGGTCTTATTGCAAGGTTTCCCTAAACAATAACCGATTTCAACAATTATCTGGTTTTTAAACGGTAGAAATAAGATAAAGAACCCTACAATATTCAGTACTCTGCATGTAATAGTTAGCTTCAATTTAAAAAATAACTCTATTTTTGTGGTAGAGCCACGCTGTAAGCAGCATGAATGGGCCGGCTCGACCGGGGAAGTACCACACTCTGGCAGAAGACCAGCGCCCGAGTAGTAGCACTTCGTTTCACTACTGCGCTTCATATGGTGGGCGAGAGGGCCGGAGCCCCCCCCCCCCTTCTAACATGGCAGCGGTATTTAAAGAAAAAGTACCCCAGGCAGGCACGCTACGTAATGGAGAATCCCTCCTTGAGCATTCTTGCTCAGGCTGCCCTGTGTATTCTGGGGAGGGCAAAATCCCGCTCGCAAATTCTGCCTCAGGCAAGACCACAAAAAACACGGCCCTACCACATGAACTCCATGTACATTTTTGTTACATCAGGGGATTACACACCAACCTAAACCCTGTTCACCATCATCTTGAGACAGAGAAGCCGGCTTTGCTCTTTTTAACGGAAACTCAGATCCCATCTCCTGCGGATACATCATACCTAGACTACTCAGGCTACAAAATTGAGCTCAGGTTTGTGTTTAGAGCCGGTGTATGCGTATACGTGAGAGATGATATCTATGTCAGCCGCCTAGGCAATCTCGAAGGCAGGGATCTCTGCTCCATCTGGCTGCGTGTTGATTGCGACGACCACCCTCGCATATATGCATGCCCGGTAGGTCCCACAGCGGTGATGCAGAAACAGACCGACTCTTTGAGCAAGTCGAAATCGCCATTGACTCCGTGCTAGAACAGACTCCGTCAGCCTCGATTGTGGTACTTGGTGACTTCAACGCCCACAACATTGACACTGTTCATGCCCTTACCATGGCCTATGGTTTAACACAGATGGTTCCCTCGTTCACACGTGTGCCACATATGGAAAACCATATGCCTTCACTGTTGTATCTTCTCTTGACCTCTCATCCAGACGTGGCGTCTCTATGTGTCCTCTACCGCATTTATCACGGGGAGTGTTCAGAAGAATTGTTCGAGCTTATACCTGCCGCCACATTCCGCAACAGACCCTCTAGCCAAAAGTGAAAATTTTATCCTTATCACCTGGATGAATGGTCGTCTACCACTGTGCGTTCCACAAGAAACTTATTGCCGCGCACTACCGCGCTGTGGAATCAATTAGCTGCGAAAGTATTTCCGATCCGGTATAACATGGCAATCTTCAAGAAGGGAGCCTATTCTTTTCTTAAAGGCCGGCAACGCACTTGCGGCTCCTCAGGTGTTGCGAGTGTCCATGGGCGGCGGTGATCACTTACCATCAGGTGACCCACTCGCTCGTTTGCTATCCTATTATATAAAAAAAACAATTACACCCTGTAAAACATATTTTCGAAATTTTACCTTACTGAGACAACTTTTTGCTCATACTGTGCGCGTTTCGATGAATACTAATAATAACAATGTATCGAATTACTCCAGGTAACCATTTACGCCTATTACTTACACTGGAATTAAATTTAAAATACTTATTACAATATGTTTAAAACATATTACTTAGACTGCAACTAATTTATAACATATCTTCAATATTTTTGTAATCAATTAGCGACTATAACTTAACCCTCTATATTTTAAAAGATTTCTAATAAATAATAGTTAATAACAAATAATATTGAACCAATTTCATTCGCGCGGATGAAATACCAGGTAATGCCATGGAAAATAAGAATTCTTGAACGTAAATTTCGAGAATAGCATTTCAAATATTATCCACAGACCAGGATAAATTACATTTAAGACGAATATAATTGGGTTTGGTTACGCATAAACAACTCCATTTGAATATTTTATTTAGATTAAATTACATGGCCCGTCTGCTCTATCAGTTGTTGTTAAATAAGTAGGTAAAGTTTAAAATAAATTTAAATTAAATTATAATAAATAAATGCGGTACATTAAAATTTTGGGTTCAATTCTAACGCGACCATAAGCTTTGTATTTTTTCATATGCAAAGGCGGCCCTTGAGACATCTCAGTATCGTGGGGGACTTTATAAACATGACTTTCACGCATTCAAAGCACAACCAAACTCAGCACAGTTTTTATAGGTCACTCAAAGAGTTGTTCTGTGCGGTGCGTTGCGGTGTTTCGGGTATCCAACCCGAAACACCAAACCGACCAACTTAACCACTGCGCCAAATGTGCTGTCAAAATGTCTTCCTCCTTAATTTTATGCTGAATTACATAAGTCTTTAAAGCAATACTGTAAGGTTATAAGTATAAAGACATTTCTTTTTTGATAAGCCCGCCCATTGAACTATGCTGCCGTACATATGGTAAAAAGCCGTAATGTAGGGAAATTTACCACGGATAATACTACTCTGTACAAGCGTAATAAAGTAACTGTTACCTTGATACATGTTTTTAAAACGGCATTATGTGATTGGACGGCAGAATGTACAATTTGACGACCGTGGAGTCAGTTGGTAGTGAACCTGCCTTTAGATCCATAGGTTGCGGGTTCGATCCTCGCCAAAACAAATATTTCTATATTCATGCCCATTTCACTTGGTCTGGGTATTTATGTGTAATGTATGTATGTATATATTAAAAAAAGTAAGACTAGATGGCGCTGTGTTATATGTTCCTGACATTTATTGCTCTTTATATTAATATCGTGTTCTTATATCGTGTCTTAATAAAATATTTACCTGAACATTTTAAATATTTAAATCCAATAATAACCAAGGTCTTTAATACAAATCGAATGAAAACAATCATACGATATGATTGTTTTCATTACATTTAGAGCTTAACGCGCCATCTAGTCTAAACTAAGCAAACCTTGTACTATGGTTTCTAAACAGGACAGAAATACTTATTTACTTTTTTAACACATACATGACACAAAAATACCCAGACGAAGTGAAATGGACATGAACATAGAAATATTTGTTTTACGACTGTTTCATTCATACGAATGGATAGCGAAATATCTCGAAGAGTAGTTTGGAATAATCACTGAATTAAAAAATACACGAGTGTATTTTAAATTGTAGTGGTTTTTACAATTCTATTGCACAAATCCCGAGACTACGCAGAATGCATTTAGTTTAAAATGCTAACTTTGGATTGGACTAAAAACTGAATCCATGCAGTTTAACTAGATAACTAAAGTTGAATACATTTCTTTTGGTTTAAGTCCTGTCCTGCGTTTAGCTCTAAATCATACTTTGTGGTTTAAAAATAAATCGTAACAATGATGAGAAGTTTGGAAGTAGGTTTGGAGCTCAATTTAAATTGAATGCACGTTATACTCGTAGGTTATTAGATATTGTACGGTATCATACACTGGGGCATTCAACAAACGTGCAAATTCACTTTTATTTTACAAAAAAGATGCTTGCAGACTTTCTTTAACATGTACACCACTGAGACATTAAGAGAAGTGTCTAAATAGACAAAACTCAAGTACCTATGCAAATTCCAGGAAGCGTTTAAAAGTTTTTCATTCTAAAACTACACTTTTTAACGCTTACTGGAATTTACATACTTGAGTTTTGTCTATTTGTCAAAACCAATATGCACTCTTTTAATTTTAAATCTACTACTAAGACAAACATTCGTAGTCAATTGAAATTAACAACATTCTTTACTATAAAAGTGCATATATTACAGCTATTCCTGTGTACAATCACCTATCTACAGTTATAAAAGCATTAAATAGGAATGAATTTATAAAACTTCAAAAAATGGTTCATAGATAAGGTTGTTTACGATCTACAAGAATATTTTAGGAAAAAAGGTATTTAGTTTTAGTTAATTTACGTTTTTATGCTGCGTTGTAGCCCCTTGTATTGCATATCCTATTTGGGTAGATTGTGAATCTTAACCTAGAAATAAGACCTAATATGTACACAATTTTGCAATAAATAAAAATTAATCTTTATTTACATGCAACTTTGTATGATTGGCCATTTTTTGACTCTACATGTTTGTTTTTTAAAACTATACATCCGTTTATTTTATTTCTTTAAACTGCCAAGAAACATATACCCCTCCTGTTGCACCTTTTTCCATATGGAATATTCCTTACCTAATGAGTTATGGTGACCCAGGCCATAGGACAGTATAGTATACTAATAAAGTATGCAGTGCACCTGAAATTATTAGTGCTCATATTGTAAATGAAAGGTATACTCTATCGTACTTTAAAAAAGCAAGGCAAAGCAAGTTCGCTTAAAAAAACTCAGTTAATTTAACTAATAATTTTATTTGAAGACGAAAAATCATGGGTAAAGGTAATCCTTAAAAACGACTGCAGGAATTATATAATAATAACACAGACATTCAAGATTAGCGTTCGTACGTATGAAAAAGCTCGTTCGAAATAAAATTGACACATACAAAAATGCAAGTTAAACTTACTACCTCCATACTAAACTTAACGGAAAAACATCTCCGCTGCATAAATTAGGGCAATATTAAAAACTACTCGCTTTATAACAATGATGCCGAAATGGGTCAGGCGTATTAAAAGCAACTGAACCATAGTAACTTCAGCCCCTGAACAGGGAAAGTCAATTCTAACTGGCAACTTTTTTCACCGAGCTTAAGCCGAGTGGCATGGAGTCGACCTTTCATATTGATTTTTAACTTCACCGTACCCCATTTTTTTTCTTGTGATTGTCTTGAAACGTTGAATGAAGTTCAAATGCACCGTTTTACAAATGATTGTTTGTTTTTAGCTCAATCTTTTTTATCCGTTGTTGTCTGATCTTGCTAGCAGAAGATAATAGAGTTAAGAATCTGATAAAAACTCAAGTACAGTAGTTTAAATTCATATTATATAACGTACTAAATTACTACTTCTATTAGTTTTTACCATGGGTTTAAACATTTATTTAAAATAGTATTACAAGGAAATCTAGAAAAATATATGAAATATACTGTGAATACTAGACATCGATAAAATGAAAAATTAATACTATAATTATTGTTTTAAAAACATGCAACCGATTTGATAACTGTATTTGAAAATATTGACCCCCACTTTGACTTATATTACAAATAAAATAAATTTTTATTTTAGATTTACACACCAACACAATCACATCAAGCTTTATGCTTTCTTTTGAAATAATGAAATTTATTCAGCACTTGGGTATTAACATACACTTGTACTTGTCAAGTTCACAATGCAGTACATAAACATAGTCGAATACAGTATAAGAATTACAAAAAAATAATTAGTCCGTCCGTGCGGTCTGTTTTATCAGATATATTTTCTTAAATCCTAAAATAAATAACAAGTTACTAATCTATTATTTTGAAACTTAGTTGTACAATATTAAAATTAAAGAATTGAAGGCAATGAGCATTTGGTTAGCGCAGAAGGCTCTTAACCAGTAGCTTAAATTAAACGACTAATACCCGAGGCCACCCTTTTGGGGTTCGGGCCACAGTTCAGGGGGCCGCTGAAGCAAAAGGACAGAATTCTAAGAGAGGGTGTGATCAGTTGCACGGGATCACCGATGACGCGTTAAGGGGCCAAAGCGATCCTCGCTGCTGAGGAGCCTACCCTAGCTAACCTGCAGCTTTCAAAATAAAATATTATGAGTACCCCCCACAGCAGTTCGACCAGTTACCGCAAGCAGCACCCGTTCACGAGTATGACGTGAGGGCCAGCCATCGCCTCCCTTTTAATTATAATATGTACCGAGCATGTAAGACAAAAGAAAACTTTCTTATAAATTCAAATAGTTATTTTATTACTCTTACCTACATTAGGATAAATAATAATAATTATTATTATTATTTATTTAATAACAGGCAACAAGGCCCACTTGTAAGTAACAAAGTTTTTAACTTAAAACTAATGTTAGTAATTACAATTCAAGATTCGAAGAATTACACATTCACAATAACAACATAACAGAACAATTATTACAGCTGTACCACTGCTACATGGCGCACATGTTTTATATATGCAGCATGCAGCAGTGGTTCACGTATATGCAGTCAAGTCTGCTTGCAAACATTTTTAGGATAAAGGTCTAATTAATTTATTTCTATCAAAATTTTCCCTTATTTCGAACACATTTACATTCTTCAAATTTACTATATTAGGACTTGTACTTAAGCTTAAAGAAGAAACAATTAAATTAAATGATAAATTTTCGTTTTGGCCGCGTCTTTAGAAAATCTTCGGAGTCGGAGATTTCCTAACAAGGCGCCCCACACCCGCATAAGTTTCTCGGTATCATAGTGGAAGTTCAAAATCTATATCACTTGTCCTCAAATCTATATTAGTTGTTCGAATACTAAATCAGTAGTATCCCAGGAGCATCGCAAGTGGAAGTTGTAGACATTTCATTTTATATACTTACTTGAATTCATTCTGAAACGTATTTTCAGTGAGCAGCTGCACCGTAGCCGATTGGGTATCAATAAACGTGATATTGGAGATTTGGAGTGTATTAGAAAATTTGGTATATTTTATCATTTTAAAATAAGTTAGACATAGTATCGAAGGTGAAGGTATTTTTTCAACGTCCAAATTTAAATATTATAAACCCTTTGAGAAACATAATAATGATGGCGATACTGTCTTTTACAATACTAGGCTTTATTAATGTCATTACATCTTTTACTAATATCATCATCAGCCTGTTATCGTCCGCTGCTGGATATAAGCCTCCCCCAAAGGTTTCTATAACTGGTGACTTCGGCAAACCCAGTTCAGAAAACAGTTTGCCGAAGTCTTGGCATGCGAGTTGGAGACCGCAGTTAGGTAGTAGCTATAGTACACAGGTGGCGTTGCTGCCCGACTACTTGCTTTATCCCTTAGTTGCCTTTTACGACACCCACGGGATGGTAGGGTTCGCCCTATTATACTTTCTTGGTCTGACCCCTAACTGCTATCGGATAATACAGCTCGTATGAAAACAACGGAGCACATAGAAATTTTTAACTACTAAACTGCTAATAATACGCGCACCAACTATGTCACCCACCTAATCACCGCCCAATTCGGGCGCTTTATTGTTCGACAGGTTCTAATGTGTCATTAATTTTCAATCAAGATGCCCTCTTCTTTTCTTAAGAATTATTTTAGGAAGAAATGCAATGCTATTAATTTTAGTTTATTTGGCTTTGGAATATTTCCCCTTACATGTATAAAAACCTTCTTCTTATAGACTATAGATAAGGAGCTGGTGAAGTAGGTGAAACTGCAGTGACCTAGAAAACAAACCTCTTTGATTCAGTATTAGAATTCTTTTCCTTGCAACTGTCATAACATAGTGTATAGATGCCAGCACCTCAAGCTACCCCAATCTGTCAAATTTCCCCTGTTAAAAGTGAACCTTATACTTTTGTGATAAAGTTGAAAATCTATAAAAGAAATTTGACAGATTGGGGTAGCTGGATGTCCTTGCGGCTGTACATTGTGTAGTAGTGACTTTGAAGTTTTCGGGGCAAATTTTCGTGGCAAGCACGAGTGGCTTTAAGTTGTGTCCGTATGTATGTGCTTTCCTGCTTGTCTGGTCTTATCAGTCTAAAAATAATACACGTGATTATTTCATTTTTGTGCCATTGTTACTAAAGACGTGGTATCATAAAGTAACTAATTTATTCTTTCGTAATAATTATTTAGTCGTAAAAGAGACATTAGCTTTAAAAAAATGTTTTAATCTTTTAAAAATTATCACTCTGTGGAATCAATTCACTGCGGATGTATTTTTGATTCGGTATTACAAAGGCACCCTTCAAGAAACGAGCCTACTCCATTCTTAAAGGCTGGCGATGCACTTGCGTCGGTTTCGCGACCACTGGTGTCGCACGTGTCCAGGGGAGGCAGTGAGCACTTACCATCAGGTGACAAACAAGCTCAATTGCATAACTCTTATTAAAAAAAAAACAACTCATAAAAAATAGTGAAAACTATTTTTTCATTTCTCATACTCGTAAAGTAATGTTTATTGGATCCGAATAGGTAGCGAGTGGAAGATGCTACTTCCCACATTTGGGCGGTAAACCACGGTTAGGCAGTAGTCGGAAAAAAACTAGCATAATTAAAAAAATGCTGCGTTCATTTGAGTATATAAACGGCCAGTGTGAATTAAAAATCTTACAAATATTCGATCAGGTCAAGTGTCCTGACGTGAGTTTCACATATTTTACCCATCACAAAATTTCGCACAACGCCGCTAAAGAAGTTTCCATTTAAAAAAAAATCTTGTATACTACAGTATGGATCTAGGGGTACAAACATATTCCAACCCCTTAACAATAATGATCCGATTTTCAAACTGGCAATGCATTGAATTAAATTATTTACAAAGAGCTATTTTACCTCTAGCTACTGCTCTGCACATTAAGAACACAATTTTTCTATTTTCAATAGTTGTCGTTTTCATCGATAATATATCAGGATGGAACACCCCGTATGTTTCTATTCAAACTTTTAAAAAAATTACATATTTTATAGTCAATATACTTCGTCTAAGCTGCCACTCCAATCACTCAGAAAAATAATCGTGCAGAGTTCAGCAATACAGGTTACAATACAGGCTGCAATACAGCAATAAAGGTTATGTCGAAATAATAAAGAATAAGTTATCGCGACCTCTATATGATACGAGATCCGAGCACACTATTTGTCCGTTCATACATTTTTGTTAAAACTTATATTTTTAAACAGGGCCCATACATTTGTGCTCAGCTGCCAGTAAAATATTACGGCAAACAAAAATAGCACTTTATTGCCAACTATTTACAGTATATATAAATTACATGATAGTACATTATTAACATAAGAACAATAAGCGGCTTCTCGCAATCACCAAACTAGTGCAAACTAGTGTTTGCAAACTGAGCCTTTATTGACATCGACAGTGATCCCACCTACACACACTTAGTGACCCGGCGAAGAGACTTCGTGAGTGTTCAAACGTAGCGCACTTACAGAGCCTCTTTACAGTGCGAGAGTCCCGACGCACGCAGTACACTTCTTACTTGGAATGAGCACTTGGCACTGTATACTTTCACTGATCACCTGCTCTCTTATTCCTTCCTCTTGATTCGCCTTTGATTTCACTTCAATTAACACTCACCAATCGCCATCCGGTTTTGATGATCTGTATATTTATTTTACCTCTAAATTGTTCTAAATTTTAAACATTTTGAGCCTTTCTTTTCTTTTTAGAACCTTCACTACTATTCCAGATGGCTTCACCTACCTCTTTCTTTTCTATACGGAAATTTTAACCTCGTCTTTCTTTTCATTTAAGAAACATCAAATGTAATTTTGTTAAAATATTTATATTTCTTGTAGAATAAACTAGAATAATCCCTAAATGTTATAAACAATATTATGATATTTCAAGATCTTTCACATGAAATCTATCAATTTTGGAAGTTTCACAATACAGATTGACAGACATAGTTTTAATGAAACATACTTGCAGTCATATTATTGCCGACTTGATAATTTTAAATTTCATTTCCATGTATCGTAAATATATAATAATGAATAAATAAAACCATTATAACTAAAATCGCATAAGTGTAGAAATAGTGTCGTTGTATCTCATAAAAATGTGTCCTCAATTTAGGCTGATACTCGTACATGTACAGTCACCAAAATAAAACACTATACCTTCAGAGAGAATATATATTTTTCTAATAGTGCAGTCATTGAAGCGAAAAATACGGTCTTACCTCCGAATTTTTTTACTGTGAACCGATTTGCATGAAATTTTGGAATTAGGCTCATCATACCCTTAACTTCAAAAGTGAAAATGATCAGAACTCCGCCTATTATTTTTAAGGGGTGTAAACAACCTCTTAATGGAAAAATTGACATTGAGCCATTTTATCGCTATAAAACATGTCTAATAGTAAGGGGTGAAATTGTTAAGTATTTTCTAACATAATTACCTCATATTAAAATAATTTTCAACCCCTTGAAAATCTTACAACCCTTGCAAACAACCCCTAAATTGAAAAAAATCACAAAAAAATACTTTGGTATGACATAAAAAGATGTAAGTATAGAGTAAGTAATATTTTATATTCTCTATAATAATTATCAAAATTTTAACCCCCTTTCAACCCTTGAAAAGTACCCCTTGATAAAAAATGGTTAATTTTTTCTTTATATAAAATGAAAAGGATTTAAATATTATTCCACACTCTCGAAAATGATTATTATATTCTTAAGCTTTTCTACCCTTAAAACTACCCCTAAATTAAAACAGTAAATATATATGATTACATATTTAAAAATAATTTAATTTAGAGTAAAAAATTGCCATTTATTGAATAAAATATTTACAAATTATATAAAATTGTACTATTATTATTAAAATATAATATTATTATTCATGACTCAATATCGGAGTCGCTGCCACATTCAACATCTTCTGGCTGAATCGGAGGGGTATTTTGGCAGTTATCTCCACTGCACGTTCCACAGGTACTACTTATTACAAAACAGACCAACTTTTCTGCATCCGCAAGACGCTCCACATCCTTTTTTGCAGTTTAGTAATATATATTTATGTATCCAATAGCTCTAAAAATGTGTTTAATTAAAAATTCCACTATACATAATCTATCAGTTAATTTTATTATCGATGGCTTTTTCGTTGGCCCCTTCACTCAAATGTGTTATATATACAATAGTTGGGGGTCTCTATTATACTGCGTACTTTCACATTGCTCCAAAAGAAATTTTCAGTTACTAAGTAGAAAAAAATATGATAAGTTTTTGGACCACAACTCCTTCAATTTTCATGCTATCACAATTTATAAAACACCATTGTAAAGGTAATTAAGAGAGCTACAATATCCTGCATTGCAATATATAGTAAATAACCTTTTTATAAAACGGTGAAGGGTTAAAGGGCTTAAGAGAGGCTGTGATTGCGCTGCCACGCGCTCTTTAAACCATCATATCTCCGTCAATTTTTGTTAGTAAGAATAAACAAAAAAACCAAATTGTTTGTCATAAAAATACCTAAATTTTTTAACCATACACTTTTATACGTATCTGTCGTCATTTTCGAGATATTATGAAAATTAAGTGGGTTTTTTAAAAATTTGAAATTTTGTTTATTTTAATGCTCGTGACTTTTTTGAAAATTATGTGTCCTGAAGCAGCCAAACTGATACTATCTATCAAAATCTTTATAATAAAGTTAATTCTAGGCGGAATATGATTAATTTTAATTTTGGTGGAAATGGCACTTATGAAACCCATTGATTTAAAAGAAAAAACATTAGATGCTCTCCTTATTTGCAATACAGCTCACTTATTTTACGTGCAAAAGACTTTTAATAGTGCCCATTTTAAAGCTTATTTCAAGAACTACAAAACCCTATTGTATTGGAATACATAAAATGCGTTTGCTCGCCGCTAGATGGCATTGACCACATCGATTAAATTTCAGACAAAATAAAAAACGGCTTTGATCTTTAATATCTAGCTTAATATTGCACTTAGAATACTTTATAAAAAACTTAATTGTTTATTGTTTTACCTGCTACAATTTTGTTCTCTATAAAATTTTCGATAAAACGTATATTTTTGGAGATATTTCCAAAAAACCGATGAAACACGTGAAAAAATTGCGAATTTTCAATTGCCAATAACTTAAAAAGTATTGGATTTATCGAAAAACTTTATAGATGATTTTTGCTTAAAATTAGGCCTTCTATCGATATCTGAGGTTATTTTGAAAAAAAATAAAATCACCTTCGAGAAGGGGTGGCAACCACCCCCAGGGTGGTTGCGGAGTTCAAATCATTTTCACTTTTGAAGTTAAGGGTAAGATGAACCTAATTCCAAAATTTTATGCAATTCGGTTCACAGTAAAAAAAATCGGAGCAATAATGCTTCAATGACTGCACTATAAAGGCAGCTGAAAACTTTTTCATTATAGCCTGTGTAGAAAGACTAAAACCAGTCGTTTTGAGTCAGAAATATCATAAAACTGTGACAGAAGCTTTACTAGATTGACAAGATTCTGTTACAGTTTTATAACAGTGCAGATAAACCACCTAGCTAAACAAATACTTATCGTTTAATGTTATTTCTTTACGGCTTGTTTCTCATAATTTAAAAAGTATCCTTTATTTTGATATCAATTTCAATGTCAAGAGAAAATACCTTTGGTATTAAGTCCGCCTATGTACAGACGCCAGCACATCCAGCTACCGCAATCTGTCAAATTTATTATATAGATTTTCAACTTTATCACAAAAGCATAACGTTCACGTTCAATTGGGGAAATTTGACAGATTGGGGTAGCTTGATTTGCTGGCGTCTGTACATTCCCATTGTGCGGAAATTAAGAAAAACTAAAAAGAAAGAGGTGACGAACCGAGTGTGAAAACTGAGAACAGATTAATCTTTAATGTCTAGTTTATGACAATAGAACCTTAATAGTCCAATTTCGAATAATTGTGATCTCTAGTTATAATAATATTTCCACAATATTGCTGGCGATTTCGTCTTTTAAACCACTAAATTAATGAGTCGGAAATGCATGAGCGTAGGTGTAATTTGACTTGTTATTTGCTTTTGTCTTTATAGTATACGGCTTTCAGTTATATTTATGACTAACCACGGAGTCACACATAGCATCGAGTATAGGTATACATCAACATATACAGGTATATGTTTATATTTTGCTCACTGTATCGAGTGTGCGTGTTATATAAAAACACCAATTTCTCGTATCTTTGCCGCAAGAAACAATCCCGCCCGTTGAATAATTAAATGTACCCTGAATTACTTTTCTCTGTGTTACTAAATCATATTTCAACAAGTTGTTCCGGATTTTTTGTTCTTGCGAATGTGTTCCGTGATTTACGTCCTATGAAGGGACTTGAAGGTTCTATGATTTAATTATGCTGTGAATATCCGTGGTAGAGAAGAGCAGGCGGCCACGCGACATGAATTTCCTTACCTTATCTTAATGTATCTGTGCTTGTTGGGAATAAAACTTTTTTTATTTTTTATTTCTGAGCGCTCTGTGCTTCGGAGGGAACGATGAGCTGTCGGTCCCGGCTGAAGCCATTAAGCCATGTCAGAGGCCTAATGGGTGGCTTGAACAACTCTGACACTAGGGTAACCACTACCCATACGATCAGCAACCATGTCTTAAAATACATTGATGTAATTAAATTTATGCAGCGTTTGGGTATTAAAATATACGTTCACTTGTCAAACTTATTATTAAGTATTAGAGTAATAATAATATAATATAAAGCTTACTTAACTTTAATTTAAAAAATGTTATGTCCCAGTCCATCCGTGCTGTCTGTCTTATTATATAAAAAAGGATTCACCAAGGTTTTTAAATTTTTAATAGTGTATTATTAAATGATTAAAGATCAGGTGGTAGAAAATTTTCAATCAGTAGTTTGTTAATTTAAGCATTAAATGCGTACTTTTTTATTAGATCGAACATTTTCAGTCTTATGAGTTGGTAATTCCTATGAGGTCACATGCTATTTGTTATCAACACCTTTAGATTTAGATGTAACAAAAGTGACAAGCCGCTTCTTAAGATTTTCTGTTAAAGACTGTTAAAAAGTTTCTTTGTTTACTTCACGGACTCCATTAAGAGACTGACAACACCCAATTTTATTGTATCCCGCCAATATTTCAATCCATATTAACAGATTTGGAAATTTTAGAAATAAAAATTCTTACTACTGCTTTACAATGTGCAAACCAGAATATTATGCATAAAAATACCGATCAATTAAAAAACTACCAAGCAAAACTACTAATTGTACAGATGAGCAGCGATTTGTTTGTTTTTCGGAAGCTTGACGCAACGACTGAGCGTTACAATCCATTTCTATTCCGATACGAGCCACAGCGATTGATCGAGGTTATTCTCATCAACTGAAAACTTCATGCGATTTTGAATAAGTGATCAAAGCGCGATGTGGTATCGAAGCAATCAATAAAGCAGTCAATTTCAATATATTGTTCTATCGAATCGAGTTGGCCGCATAAAAATATTCAAAACAGCCAAATATTTCTGTAGAAATAGCAATCTTGATAATGTGATTCTGAGTTCCATTGTAGTTTTTGTGGATGTTAATATTGTTACTTTGTAACTCTAGGTTATTCAAGTCACCCAGTAGGCGTCCAATATGGCTCAACGACTGTTAATTGAAATTTGGGCAAATCTTATCTACAATATGCTATAGTGACCGTTGTCATGAGTAGGCATTCGTACAGCTCGTACAACGGCTACGACCCACAACTTAACGTGCCCTTCAAAATATATAAATCAGCTCAGAAATTAAGCCTCTCGGATGGTCACTCGCCTAGATAGATTGAAGGCCCGCAGATCACTTACCTACCACTAACGATGTATATAACTAACTGAACTAAAACTTTTGTACGTGTGTGTGATCTGTAGACAGACCTGTCACCTTTCTATAAGAAAACGCCTAGGCAACAATCAAACTTGTACCGATCATTGACTATTAAACTTCCAAGTCAAATATACATAGTTTCTGACCTCGTACAGACTGAATCATTAGCTCAGCTAGTTCTTAAATATTTGTCAAAGACTATTCCTTTTTTTAAACTGCAACTGAGGTTATCGCTGCGCCACCGTCGTGTGCAGTTAGTTCTTCTAATTAGCATCCACACTATATATATCCCGCTCGTTCCAAGTTTATGCATAGTTAGGCATATAAAACCAAAGTTGATAAATGTAGTTAGGCGTTTTCATTTCAAATTAGCTAACATATGACTACCGTATACATTTTTACCTAATGAAGAATTTGAAATCTTTTCCAAAAAAATACTGCCTCCAATTTTATGCAATACTTACCTACTAAACTAATTTCCTTTCAACATAGTTCCTAAGAATGGTGTTACGCATAATCAAGGTACTTACTTTACTGTATGAGCAGTGGTAACACTAGTGGCAGTGTTGTTTAAGGCACCCAGTAGGCGTTTGTTATAGTTTAACCACAAATGCCGGGACCGATAGCTTAACGTGCCCTCCGAAGTATGGGATGCTCAGAAACTTACCATTTTGGCGTTCAACCATCTATCGACTAACCGCATGCCAAGTTGCTTAACTTCACTGATCGATAAGTTACGGACCGATCAGGACTACCAGGTAGGTCTTTGAGTACCTCATGAAGAAGAGGTAAAAGATTGTTGATATAAATCCTAAAATTAATTTAAGGTTTATTTCAGTACACTTTACATTACGTAATTTGTGTCATCGCTAGACATTTTCCCATTAATTTGTATGGTAATTAATCTTTTTCGACATTAACGACAAGGGCTTTTCGGTGACAAAGAAGGTGCCGACGGCAAAGGGTCATTCGAGCTTTGTTAGCTAAAGGAACAAGCGAGGGTTTGATCTCTTTGTTTAGCTCTGAAATATCATCCCGATCGGTAACAAGGACGCTGCGTTCCGTTCGCTTATATTTCTTTATGCAAGCTAACGATAAATTGCTTTTTTATCTTGTAAATATACTACTTTCAATTCGATCTAGGTGATGCTTTTACTACTTATTAGTAAAACTGTTAAAGAAGGATAGGTGTCAAGTCTTATACGTACGTTAACTAATAGGTTTTAACTTAATTTGTTGCAAATAAATGGTCTTTAACTGCTACTTAGTCAGTTTTTTCGCTTTCACTGCTTCACCGAATATTAGAGGCAAGTGAGAGCCGTTTTTACATAACTTAAAAATATATCAACCCCTATACAAGACAGTTAGTGATGCGGACATGCATGAGAGAGTCCGTTTTTAGGGACCTGAATCCTGTCTTCCAGATACTAATTATAATGTTCTCCTGGACAAAAATCTATCTATATCTCAGCTAGTCTCAATGGAGACTAGCCATCTGCATAGGTTATATTCGTCATAATCATCATCATGTCAGCCAAAAGACGTCCACAGCTGGCCAAAGGCCTCTGCAAAAGAATTCCACAATGGAGTTGTGCCCATCATTAAAATAAAATAAAATAAAATAAAAAAGGTTTTTATTCACGTAGACTTTAAAAAAGCGCTTGTAAATAGTCAGAACATGTTTGTAGTAATATAGTTGTATACATTAGATATTATTTCTAGTAACATAGATATTTAGGTACATCTTGTATGAAAACATTTATAAAATTTATTTTATTACAGAAATGATATTTAGCTAGCTCGTATCAAGTTATTGTCAAGAGATTATGTTTAATTATCTAGTTTAAGTCTAATATTTTTAGTACATATTGTCAATGGTTCTGTCTGTATTAAAGGTATTATTATTATGACGGACCTTGTGTTAATAACGACGGTCGCGCTTTAATGCTACCACCGGATCCAATGCGCCCCAACTGAGAAGACCCAGCGAAACAAACTCAGTGGGTTCATCTACTACCGGTCTCAACACGACCCAGTTGAGACGGTCCGGCGAAACATACTCAAGCGGGCATGAACACGGGATTTGGTCCAATTAGAGTAATTATTTAGTAGGCAAACACAATATATGCTCGATCGGTTGTCTGAATGCTTATTATTTTAGATTATATTTAGGTATACAAAAGAAAAACTTCGAAACAATAACATTATTCATTTTGAGACAGAGTCAATAATTTTAAATTAAGTATATGATAGCAATCATTTACAGATAGTTCACGTAACACAGCAGATCAGTCATGTCTATATGGCTACAAGATCTCCAGCGAGCAATGTGCAGGTAGGAAGTGAGAGCCAGACGTCTTTGTCATCGATGTACTCTTTAGTGGTGTAATAACCCCTAGCCATAAGTATACGTTTAATATGTGTTTTAAAACTTGTGTCAGGCAGATCATTTGGAGGGATCTGCCATATTCACCACGCTTAGCACACGGGTTCAATAATCATTTATGTACCAATAAGAGCTGGAACGTGAGCGCCTCAAGGTCGATATTACGTGCAGAATTTCACCTAGCACATACAAAAAAATTTTAACTTCCATATAACTCTGCTTTATAAGTGCAGAACTAATAAGTAGTAAATAGTGCTCAAGTAGTCCCAATGCGGACTTAACATTTATTTTTGTTAGGACGCCCGCACAGGTTCAGCAAATCTCAGTACCGTGAGGAATTTACAAACATGTAAATTTTTTTTTTTTAGTAAGAAGGTGAAATGCCTTCGCATGCCACCCGCAAAAAGTGTTTGCGGGTGGGTATGTCGGACTTGCACCTGCCTGCCGTGGACTTCTCTTGGCGCCTGATGGGGAAGTCCCAGGAACACGGGTTTGCTGCTCCGGTACCCCCCTTTTGCGCCATGTCCCAGATGGTCGGGACACGTACCCATTTGACACAAATTATACCCAGATTTAGAACAACTATTTATGGGTCACATAAATAGTAGTCCTGTACGGAGATTAAACCCGAAAGACACTGGCCTCAAAGTAATAGTAGGCAACTTCCAAACGCGCCCCACAAGGAGTTGAACACAAAACACGAGGGCACCGAGGTAGTAATGAAGTAACCACGTTAACCTTTGCGCCACACGTGCAGTCAAATGCCTCAAGACATAAGATAAAACACGATACCTTCAAAATGTGCCACACAAACAGTTGAACCCGAAACACAAGGGCGCCTAGATAGTGGCTTGATGGCTACCTTAACCTTTTGGCCACACGCGCAATCAAATTAGACAAGACATTGGAAACCCAAAATGCGTAGGCCTCAAGGTAGTAGCTTGGCGCCACACGTGCAGTTAAATGACGCAAGATATAAAATCAAACCCAAAGCACTTGAACTCCAAGATAATAACAACGCGTGGCGCAAAGCTACTATCTTGGGGAACACGTGTTTCGAGTATGATCTTATGATCATAGACGTGCAGTTAAATGACGCAAGACATAAGATCAAACACGCTACCTTCAAAACGCGTCACACAATCAGTTGAACCCGAAACACGAAGGCGCCGAGGTAGTAGTTTGATGACTACATTAACCTTTACGTCACACGTGCAGTCAAATGACGCAAGACATTAGATCAAACCCAAAATACGTACGCCTTAAGGTAGTAGCCTGGCGCCTTAGAATGGAGATAACAACGAGCAACTGCAACTGTGGCGTAAAGCTACTACCTTAGGGCCCATGTGTTTCGAGTTTGATCTTGTGATCAAACACGTGCAGTTAAATGACGCAATACATAAGATCAAACGCGCTAACTTTTAAACGCGACACACAATCAGTTGATCCCGAAACACGAGGGCGCCGAGGTAGTAGTTTGATGACTACCTTAACCTCTACGCCACACGCGCAGTCAAATGACCCAAGACATTAGATCAAAATACGTACGCCTTAAGGTACTAGCCTGGCGCCTTAGAATGGAGATAACAACAAGCAACTGCAACTGTGGCGTAAAGCTACTACCTTGGGGCCCATGTGTTTCGAGTTTGATCTTGTGATCAAACACGTGCAGTTAAATGACGCAATACATAAGATCAAACGCGCTAACTTTTAAACGCGACACACAATCAGTTGATCCCGAAACACGAGGGCGCCGAGGTAGTAGTTTGATGACTACCTTAACCTCTACGCCACACGCGCAGTCAAATGACACAAGACATTACATCAAACCCAAAACACGCGGGCCCCAAGGTAGGTAGTAACGAGCGATACCTTATAACCGCGCCACACAAGCAGTTGAACCCGAACCATGAGGGTGAACATTTTAATTACCCTCTTATAATTGAAAACGATAATATAAGAGGAAAATAAACTTTATATATTAAGGTGAAGAAATTCAGTGATTAAGTATACTATTTTATGTAATCAACATGTATTTAACAGAAAATCCCAAGATGAAAGCAATAGCACCCAGAAAACCATTTTCGACGGCATAAAAGGCTGCCTTCAAAATAATACTTTCTTTTTATAGGAAATTCTCGACACCTTATATATATCTTCAGATAGTTGACATAGCTAAACTGAGATTTGCTGTATTTTTCCTGGATTATTTTATCGCCGCTATTGAGTTCATTTTGATTTCCGCCCGTTATTTTGACATTTTCGATAACGGGACGCAACCTTTTCACAAAGCAGGAAATGGAATGTTGACGAAATATTGTGCCCAATCCGTGAACCTGGCATATTTTCATTTTATAAAATTGTACAGCTCGACAGCGCTATGAAATACAAAAGAATATTGCCTGTATTTTAATTTATTATTTAGTCCCGTAGTGGCTCAACGCAATCATAACGTAATACTATTTGTCAAGCGCTCATATAGGCTTACTCTGTACGGAGCTCAGCTCAGCAACCTATTTGCATTTCTCATTTTCACCCCTCTTCTTACATTCCCTCGAGTACAATTTTCACTTTACGCCACACGAGTGAGTTTTAGGGTACCGTCAAAAATGAAACCCTATTAGTAACGAAACGTTGCCTTTTCGTATAACCGCAACAAACCACGTAAAATATGAACAGAAAATCTATACGGCGGAAAAATAATGCAACACAAATTTTTAAGCGCGGACGAAGGGTACCTAAACATTTTCCGATATAAAATTTTGACGGAACCCAATCCTTAAAAAAGCAAAGCAAACAATGCAGATGTTATTAATTTTAACATGTACCCATATATATATGAGTAAACAGATATCCTTGAGTAAAATTTCGCACCTACATACATGTTGGGAGAAAATTGATATCAAAAATTAAGGCACGCTTATTGTACATACAACTTGTAGGCTTTATAAATATATAGAGTTTTACGGCGGTTTAGATGAGAACAGTCTAGTGAAATATATTGATAAACCAAGTAACAACAATAGTTATATTTAGACTATTTTAACCTTTTGGTTTGGTTGTCATGTTAGTCATAATACCGCCAATTTTAAACATTTTAATTATATACTCCTGTGATTATGTGGTTTCACTATTGGTGTATAATATATAGAGTTAATCTATCAATCTGTCTATCTAACCTTGCCAATAAACACCTTAATTTTTTTTATGTTGATTATTCATGCAAATCTATTACATTGAAAAGATAACACCCGCACTAAAGAAATTAATTCCTGTAGGTAACGCGGGGGGAATTTTAAAAATGTCATTTATTGACATAATGCACACTTCCACTCACAACAACTTTGTTCAGGTCACACAAATAGCTATTTTATACAGGGATCGAACCGGAAAGCGAGACGAATTCCTTATAAACGTGCCACACTGCACGTGTCAATTTGTATGGAAAGTGAAATAAAATGTATATTTATATTGCAAAACGTAAGATACAGGAGACCTTAAATATCCCACACTATTTACGTTAGAAGTTGTATAGTAAACACTTATGTAAAGTATGTATTTGTTAATCTAACCCGATACACAATATCGACCATCGGCGGGCGAAGAAAACCAATAAAACGCCTATTTGTTGGAAAGCCAACAAAGATCGTAGTAATGAAATTCCTCGTGAAATATTAACGCATTTTTTATCCAACGTAGTGGTGATGTCTTATAAGGAGTACTGGCTACTCCACTTTATACTATCGAATATAGAAACCCTTCGGCCTTTCGCAGACGACCGTTTTTAATATGTTCTACAAAAGTCGCCCAAAATACAACGGATGGCTGGATATTCAAAACCGCAAATAATTTGTGACACAAATTTACTATAAATTACGAAATCCGCATTAAATTACATATTTTATTAAACATTTCGTAATTTCTTCATTGCTTATGGTCGTGTTTCACACCGTGGTTTATATGTTACGCGATTTATTTAAGTAATTCTAATTTCATTCAATAGTAAATGCTTTCGAGACGGTATATAAATTTAACAAAAGTTTTTTGATAGAAACTATAGTGTCTGATTTTTGTAAACAAAATTATTGATATAAAAAACAAACAGCACCTACCGTTAGGTACTACTTACCAATAACAAATTTTTAACTTCAACTAATTTACATAACAAGTGTTATTGCCATTTATGTTGTAAAATACTGGTTAAAATAATGTACCTACTACCTACTAATAATGTCCTCCTGGTCGAATTTCGGCCCCGTCGGTTAGTCTCAATCAAGACTATTTGAGACTAGCCAGACGGCTACGCGCGGTACATATTATAGTGCACAAGTGACTGCGAAAACACGTTTAAGTACGTTAGTGGAATAATATGCGCCAAATCATTAAAAAAGATAACTTCTAAATCGTTTTATCGTTCCGTTTCTTTTTCAATCGCTAAAGTGACACGGATCCGAAATGACTATACTCATGAACTTTTTTGCTCTGACCATTGCAGGATCTGTTTCGCTCTGTAGTCATAAAAGCGCCCACGGGACCATCTAAAAGTGCCTGTGCCATGCCTGCCCGCGGTCGGGCTCAAATCGATGACCGACCAAAACGAACGTCTGCGGAGCGCCTTTATCAAAAAGTTCCCGCTGCGTTATGAATAGATACGTATTACAATTTTTATTCGCTTACGAAAACCTTTAAAACAAATTGAAAAATTGCTCCTCATAATACCAAAATTTGTCCGATCGGTTCGGCGTAGCGTGAATAAGATGAAACATTTTATAAATGTAAACCATTTATTCATCGAAATCCCTACAAATTACATGGGCTGTAACTGGCGTGGAAACAATCACAGCCGATGATCCGGGCCGTGTTATGTAAATCTGGGTTTTGGATCTAACAATAGACAGGCACATCTGATGGCTCAATACATTGTTATATTGCTAGTTACGCTTTGTTCTATTTACAGATTATTTTGGTAGTGTTTTGATTCAAAACTTTCGATTAGCTGCGAGCAAAGCTTCGAGCCGGTACATAATATAGACAATGTAGAATTCTGTTTTTCAAATAGATACAAATCGTATTCGGAAGATTTCAAATTTATCATAGAATAATAGATTAAACTATGTTCAATTTTATTCAAATATATGTTTGTATAATTATGTTATGTATATGTTAAAAAATTAAGAATAATAATATCTAGGGACAATGTCACACAGATCGTCCTAGCCCCAACCTAAGCAAAGCTTGTACTATGGGTACCAGGCGACTATATACATACTTATATAGATAGATAAATACTTAAATACATAGAAAACATCCATGGCTTAGAAACAAATATTCGTGCTCATCACACAAATATTTGCACTTACCGGGATTCGAACCCAGGACCACTAGCTTCGTAGGCAGGAGCACTACCAACTAGGCTACGGTGACCGTCAAAAGAATAAATATATATTGGAATAAACTTGAACATAAAAAAAGTTTTAAAGATATTCTATAAATGAAATGGAATTCTCATTTATTTGATACGTCAATAACTTTGATAGGCTCGTTATCCATCCCTGATATTGGCGAAGTGAAGTGTAAATTGTCACAATGTATGGTATATACGAGTATTTCATGGGATAAATATAAATAAAATACATATAAGAAGGTGAGTGTAATCCAAAAGTAAACCAATTTGTCTCGTCTTCTCACGTATTTGGCTTTAGAACTGGATGTATTTTACACATATTAGGCTGTGATATTTGAATGGTATTTAAATTCTTTGCCAGTCTAATGTCAATAAAGCCCAATCCTTTTTCAAGTGCTATATCTAGGTTAAAGCATTCGTATATAGAGCTTTTTTTTTAACCGACTATAGTAACAGGAAGCTTATTTTACTGCATGTTGCAATTTCTAGATTGTTCGTAAACCAATTTTAATTACTTACGCTTACATACTCTTTAATTCGATTGGAAGTACTATTGATATAGACTTATATTAGATTTGTTATTTGAAAAGTTGTAGGTTACAAAAACTATTTATTCTAAATAAACTTTTTTTAGTGTTTCTATTGTGTTTCTTATATATTTTGAAACAGTTGAGGCTTGGGCTCAACTTTCGGATCTAAATAGCCGCATTTTATATGTAACAAACACCTACATATATTATTTACCATCTATTAGTAGATACCAAAGCGATATCGTTCGGAAAGGCACTATAAATTGCCGATTACTTTAAGCTGAGAGGCCATAACGTTAGGATTGCCAAATAATCTTTCAGGTAAAAATACCTTTAGGGGTAAGTTAAACTGACGTTTATTTACTGCAGGAATTTGTATGTGAATATGCAAGCTAAAGATAGGGTAAGAATGTATACTTATATAAGTACCTCTTGGTTTGTGTAAGGTAGTGTCAGTGCATCATGGCATACAGACCTATAAACGGCTAGATAGTCGCGGATTTTAATAACTATTCTTCTTTTGTTTGAAAAATCCAACGCCCACAGTTAATTACTAAATCCCTATATCCCGTGAGACTTTACGAAAATGTAATTCACAGTCAGAAAACACAACTAGACTCAAAACAATTAAACGGGTTGACCTTTTTTTTCTTGAGGAAAATTCCATATAATAATATGTGTTACAATTACAGTTACAGTTTTTAGTATTGTCCAGTACTGAAATATAACATACTAAAGATGCTAATTTACGATAAAGAATGATAAATATTTCGCATAAAATAATAGAAGTTAGAAAATTTATTACTTTTTTTTTTAAACCGGAGGCATCCAATAAAACCTTATGCCTAGAAAATACGGGTTGGATATAAAAAAGACAGTCATTATATATTATGTCACATACTCATAATAATTGCCCTGAATGGGAATTTGGTTCTATTCCCACTCAGGGCAATTATTATTCGCGCCGTTTATGCAGTCTGAACCGGTTTTCTAAAACCAATTGATTAATAAATCAATACTGTTAAATAAAATAATGAATCTTCCTCTTAATAAATCAGACGATAGTTTTATGTCATTTTTTGTATTGAAATTGTAAACTGTGGCTCTCCTTTAATAATTTTTGACATAAAACTATAGATGAGTAATTTTACGTACACTTTATTGCGTCAAATAATCTATACATATAATAAAATCATAGGAAAGTCGAAACTGTACATTGAATATTTTTTTCAATCTGGGGCGTGATCTACAATCAATATCGAAGTCAAAAATACAGTTTTTATAATTTTTGTCTGCTTATCTGTTTATCTGTATGTATGTCCGGTCTAAACTCAAAAAGTACTGCATGGATTTAGTTCAAATTTTGCATGAATATTGAACAATTGAACTAAGAGCTCGGGTCAACATATAGGCTACATATTATCACGCTATCACCTAAAGGGGGACGAGCTGTGACAATTTATACAATTTAACGCGGGTAAAACCGCGGAGCACGGCTAGTTTAGGGAATTAAACAGCAGTGACGCCTTTATGTCCGAACAGTGTAAGTCATCCTGGTCAGGCCTTTGAACTCGAGAGGTCATGGGCTCATTTCCCGTAAACAATCAATATATTTGGAAATTATTTGTTTGGTTGGATAAGGGTACCCTTCGTGCTTCGGAGAGCCCGTACAGCGGTCGAGCCTGATTGCGATGAGAACATCTTTGACAAATTGTTACAGGTAGTTGGAAGCTACTGAATTCTGAAATCTGTTTGGAAATGATGATACCACAGATAAACAGACTTGCGTGATATATGTAAACCAGGACATAGACTTAATATTTGTGACAATTCTCTTTGTTACATATTTAAATTAATGTTTGTCTGTATGTCCTTTATAGAATCGTGAATTATGCATTTGATCATGTGAAAATCTTCTGCAAAGTGTTGTGCATGAGCCGACGAAAGTTTCTGAGTTGGTACGACCAATCTTTGACAGATAGCGCCACTATCATTCCAATGAATTTCATATATTGCCGTAGTAACGCGCCAAGGTACAGCTAGTAATATTAAAACCTTGACTGGAAAACTTACTATGTGTCTTTATCTTGTCTATTACCGGATAGGTGTTTACTTAATAATATAGCAGCCTTAAACCACATATATGCTCTAAGACGGGTGCGCCAAGGTTCACCAAAATTTGCAACTCCGATTATAATTGGAAATCCGAAAATGTTCTTTCTAACATTTTTCATCCTAACAATTACAATTCCTAACTACTCTGTCTCTAATGTTCATAATTCTGAAGCATTTAACTTCATAACGTCAGTAGCAATAAACATCTATTATACTTCTATTTGTTTTCCCATATTTTATCAACATACATAGACTCACGCCTGTTTCCCAGAGGGGTAGGCAGAGACAACGGATTTCCATTTGTCACGATCTTTGCATACTTCTTTTGCCTCGATTACTGTCATTATATTCTTCATACATGCTCGCCGGTTTAGGGTACTTCTGACCTGCCCTTTCTTGAGAACATCTCCAATTTGGTCAGAGAATGTACGACGTGGTCTTCCCCTTCCGGTTGTCCCGTTCACACAGGCCAGGTATACTTCTTTTGTCAATCTTCTTTCATTCATCCTTTCTAAATGGCCAAACCATCTCAGCATGCCTTTTTCAATCTTTGTGACTACATCCTCTTTCACACCACAACGCTCTCTTACATCAGTATTTCGAATTCTGTCTCTCAAAGTCACACCACACATACTTCTCAGAGCTCTCATTTCCACTGCATTTATTTTACTTTCATTCTTTTTCTGCCATACCCAACTTTCACTTCCATACATTAAAGTTGGCACTAACACTCCATCGTGCACGGCTAGTCGAGCCTTCTTTGATACTTGCCGGCTACTCATAAAGGCGTGTAGTGCCCCATTCACTCTGTTCCCCGCATTTACTCTTCTAACAATATCTTTTTCATATTTCCCATCTCTCGTAAACAAAGTTCCCAAATATACAAACTCATTCACCTGTTCGACTTTCTCTCCTCCAATCACAATATCACACGCTGTCGTGTATTCATCCCTCTCAAATACCATTACTTTCGTCTTACCTACATTCATTTTCATCCCTTTCCTTTCAAAAGATTCATACATATTTGTTACCATCACCTGCAACTCGTCCGCCGATGATGCAAGTAAAACTTGATCATCAGCGTAAAGCAGACATTTGATGAGTAACTCATTCATCCTTACACTGAATTCACTTTCTTTCAAATCTTTTAAACAGCTATCCATGAATAGGTTAAACAACCACGGTGACGCTACACATCCCTGTCTAACACCCTTTTGGATGCTAAACCACTCGGTGTATGACCCGTTAATCCTCACGCAAGCTCTGGAATCCCTATAAAGAGATTTCAGTGCTTGAACAAGGTTGTCGTTCAACCCATACATGGACAGTACCGACCATAGTTCATTCCTCAACACTCTATCGTAGGCCTTTATCAACATAACCATCTTTTACACTATTATTCAAAGTCATATCTTTTTTGTTTAGATTTCTTTGTTAGAACTGCGACCATAACCCAGGAGCTGAGTGCGCGAAGCCAGAGTCCCGCTCCAGTCATTCAGTCAAGTTCCAGAAACGAATCGGTCCTATTCATAATTATTGGTTTAGGTTAGGTTAGAACTGTACGATTGATTACAACGTACGAGCCGATCGAGCGAAGGGAGCGTACCGCGGCAGCGGCCGGCGAAGTGCTAGGACTGAATCGGTCCTATATTACACTTGATAAATGTTTCTTTCCGAGTATGAGTGAAAATATTATGGTAATTATGTTTAGGGGTAAAAGCGTTACGATAAAATACAGTTGGAGGTTAAATATATTTACATTAATGATATTATTAATTACAATTTATATATAGGAAACATGAGTTTTATGAACATCGCCGGTAGCACTACAAATAGTATGAATGAAAACATTAGGATGAAAAATTTTAGGGAGTGTGTTCATTCGGATTACAAATCATTAGGAGGAACAATTTCGGGTAAAAGACTTTAGGTGAGCCAATATGGATCCTCTATGACTGCGCGCCACTCTATAAATTTGAGAGGCGCGCCATAGAATTTCTATTTTTATTTTATTTTCAGATATAAGCCAGACCAAAATTGTATGTGTTTTATTTTAAACTAAGACATTCTTAACACGTCACAATCCATATTTATCGTATATCATTGGTGATGATCATTTTCGGCTTTTACTCTACCAACTAAATATTTATCCTTTTCGAAACTGTATCTATTTACGTAAAATAGTTTGAAGTTATGCTTCCGAATGTTATAATTCCGAACCTTTGATTTTTATTGACTTATTTACTTTGATTATTAATGACATTATAGTAACAAAGTTGTGCTCCTCATAAGGAAGTGTATCGCAAGTGTCATAGGCTACGGTAACCATATACCATCAGGTCGGCCGTAAGTATTTTTCCGATTAAGCAACAAAAAATTATATTTAATCACTAATCACGGACTGGTGACAGTTCTAATTCTGCTTAAATCTATGGGGTTAACAATAGGATGTGTCGAGAGTGTGCGCCTCAACCCGTAGGGCGCGCAATGAGAGCTTGTCACTCTGCCACAAATCACGAGATGTCTGTTCTATCCTGTCTCGAGGGGACTCCTCACTCTGAGCACAAACTACTTCATTTATTCATACACAACAATAGCTTTATCAATAGACGCTACCACAGTAAGCAAAGGCACTAACATTGAGTGCATTGTCGGCAAATATTATTGAATTATATATATAGTATAAGCAAATGATAAAGTTCTGCTAGTTAACCTCTTCTTACTTAATTTAAGCCATTCCATTCAAAAGTCTATTTAAGTTAACTAACAATTACCCTCTTTCCAATACCATTTGATACATCTATTGTGATTCGCAATTCCTAAGAATTGATTTTTGTAGTTGTGGGTAAATTTATCTATATATATAAAAATCAATGCCACTTTTCGTTGTAATGTTATAACTCAACAACGCCTTTACCGATTTGGCTAATTTTAGTCTTGAATTATTCGTGGAAGTCCAGGGAAGGTTTGTACGTAGAGAAAATTTAAAAAAGTCTTGAAAAAGTGTTAAATCAACATCTTTTAGCAATCTATATATATAAAAATCAATGACACTTTTCGTTGTAATGTTATAACTCAACAACGCCTTTACCGATTTGGCTAATTTTGGTCTTTAATTATTCGTGGAAGTGCAAGGAAGGTTTGTACGTAGAGAAAATTTAAAAAAGTCTTGAAAAAGTGTTAAATCAACATTTTTTAGCAATTTAAAATATTTTTTTGTTTAAATAAATGAACTTAATATTTTTTTTTTTTATTACTATGCCTTATACGTAGCGAAGCACGTACCGGGCCGCTAGTTATTTATATAATGGAAACGCTAAAAAGCCAGTGGGTTATCTGATGATATGTGATCACCGTCTCCATGAATACACCCAACAGCAGAGGGGCTCCAATTGCATTGGTCTTTAAGAAAGGAATATTAAGCTACTTGAAGCTTGCTTTGACGATATAAATAACATCCACATATATAAATATTTTAGTGTGCTTACTTACTGCATATAAAATCACACTAATATTATAAAGGCGAAAGTTTGTGAGTGTGTATGTTTGTTACTTCTTCACGTCTAAACGGCAGGAGGAATTTTAATAAAATTTGGTATGGATTTAGCTGACACCCTGGTTTAACACATAGGCTATCTATACATATAATAAAATCGTAGGAAAGTCAAAACTGTACATTGAATATTTTTAAAAAGAATATTTGGGGCGTGATCTACAATCGAAGTCGAAGCCAAAAATATAGTTTTTAGAATTTTTGTCTGTGTGTCTGTTTGTCTGTATGTATGTCCAGGCTAAACTCAAAAAGTACTGCATGGATTTACTTCAAATTTTGCATGAATATTACTAAGAGGTCGGGTCAACATATAGGCTACATATTATCACGCTGTCACTTACGGGGGAGGAGCTGTGATAATTTATAAAATTTAACGCTGGTAAAACCGCGGGGCACAGCTAGTTATATATAAGTTTCAATTACTATTAAAACACTGAGGGGTTTTAATGACTAAAAATTAGGGAAGAAGCTATGGAGGCTGTTTGTCAATTCTGTCATTTTTAGAATAATAGTTATATAAAATAATTTTTTAGAATAATATTTAGAGGAATAAGTTTGCTTATCAGACTTTTATACTTTGTATCAAAATATTTTTAAGTATATCTTAAACATATTTTGACACAAAGTATAAAAGTCTGATAAGCAATGTTTTGTCAAATCAATTAAGATATGTTGACTCCTTATTAAATCATTTAAAAAGTGTTAGATGAGGTTTAAGTAAGTATGATTACGTATTAGGTATGACTACGTAGACGACACATACAAGTTTAAAATGATATCCATAATGCAGTCATTGAATAAAATACAAGGACTCACCACTTTTGGTCTTAATTGAATTATTTATTTTTATTTTAAGCGTTTGCTTAGACTCTATAAAATCATAATATAGACATATAAATTAATTGCATGATATTCTAGTTCTAACTTTAGTCTAGCTTCTATAATAATAATATCCCGGAACATTATTTACAGACGGCCATCTGATTCCAAACTAAGCAGAGATTGTATTATGAAAACCAGATAACTGATATACTACATATACTACTTTTCTTTTGTAAATACATACTTATATAGATAAATACACCCAGACTCAGGACAAACAGACATGTCCATGCACATAAATATCTGTCCTGGGTGGGAATCGAACCCATAACCTCCGGCGTGAAAATCAACCACGTCAACAGGCCTGTAATTAAATAAAAGCAAGTAAATTGCTAATACTTACGTTATATAAAAGGGAGGCCTGATATATTTTAATATTCACATAGTGAGTGAACAGGTACGTAGTTAATATTAATTTTCAACTTATTACAGTAATAATGTAAATAAATTCCCAGTACCACAGTAAACAGAAACTAGTACAATAACTAACAAATAAAGACATCGTTAACAGTTCTAAGCTCCCATACAAACAATTACGAATATATTTATAACTACTGTACTTGTATTCGTAGCTACAGTTTCTGCACTCCTGCACGCTTGCTGATCCCTGGAGCCCACAATTTGCACTGCCGAAGGTCGACTACTGTAATGCGCTTTGCGATCACCTCGAATTGCTTTTGATGTATTCATGAGCATTGGCACGATCATTTTCCCAACTGTAGTTAACTATAAACTTACTAAGACCTAACGTAACATACTAGAGCTTAAATTCAGCAGACGGTCGGTTGTCTGGACTAGTTTAGGTACTTCTCTAGTTTTAATATTAACAGTTTTAGCGTTGCATATCGCGTCCCCGCACGGTCAAGTTGAATTTTCTGTACTGGCGGGTAATACTTTGCAAAACAAATGCTAAAATATGATGGTCTTTTAAATAAGTCAAAGTCAAAAATCATTTATTCCGTAAAAAAATTACATTTATGTGTAATCGTCATTTAACCCTACCGTGCAGTGCGAGTTGTTATGCAGTTGGCAGCTACTGAGAAACACTGCCAGAAAACTCAGTAGGAATCCTTTTTTAAAATAAAATATACTTAAGATTAATATTAGTTCACTTTTGTCACTTAAATAATCAGAAATTTTGTAATATGCCCTGCTTCTCAATTTGGCATAAATAATACTTTTTCGTAGACAATTCTCTAATGTAATTGGGAAGTTTGTTAAAGAATTTTATACATTGCCCCATAAAAAAGTTACTTATTTTGTGGAGACGGGTAGTATGCAATATGAGATTATTTTTATATGAAGAAGAAGAAGAAGAAATACATTTATTCGACAATAGACATACAAGTAATTTACAAACAGAACTAACTAAATACATATAAAAATCAAACAATAACATAGTTTAACACTAAGCAATAGGTCCTGTATGTCCTGCCGAAAGGGTCACCATCTCAGCATTTGCTGGGTTACACCCAGCGCTGATCTTCCGTTGGTACCCGTGACGATCAAGGTATGTCAGTGCAAATTAGTGTGTGGGGGAGTTAATATAAATAAATTAATGAAAGTTATAATAGATAAATATATAAGGTAGGTACTTAAATTATATTATATTATTGGGGTCTCGTTCATGCCACTCATTTTGCATATTTTGTATTCAGCCTTAATAGATAAATACACAGTCAAAAGCAGATCAAATTATAGATATGTTGCACTTTATTGCTTCAAACTGAATTTGATTATTAAAAAGAAACCGTTTTAATTGTACTCTAAAACTATATATACTTTTAAGATCTCTGATTGGTGGCGGTATATTGTTCAAAACTTTGTATCTAAAACTGCCGCGGAAAGCAGCAGACCTGTGCGTGGGAATGGCTAATTGCTGCGCGCAACGTCTGCTCATACGCTGACGGTGATTGTTCACCCACGTGAGCTTTGCATGGAGGTATGATGGGCACTTACTTCCAATTACACCGAAAAGAAGGCAAGCAAGGTGAAGCTTTCTACGAAGTTTCATTTTAAGTAGGTTGTGTTTATTTAAATAAGGTGTTACGTGGCTCTTAGGTGGAATGTTAAAACAGAATCTGGCACAAGCATTTTGTACCCTTTGTAGTAATTTTTGGGTACGAGCTAGAAGCCTGGGGCCAAAAACTGAATCACAATAATTAAGTTTTGCAAGAACAACAGACTCTATAAGCTGCATACGTAGTTGTTGACTTAGATATGGACGCATTTTGTACAAAACTTTAAGTCGAAAGAAGCAATTTTGTACACAATTCGTTACATGTTTTTCGAAACGTAGAGATTGGTCCATTAATAAGCCTAAGTTGCGCGCCTCACTTACACGTTCGATCTCCTTGCCCAGAATATTTACGACAGGAACTTCTCTAATTATTCGAACCTTTTCCAGTTGGTTGTCAGTGCCGAAAATCATATATTTTGTTTTATCGGGATTTAAAATGAGAGAATTGTCTTGAGACCACTTGGCAATTCTACCGAGATCCTCATTAATAGTCTTAATGGCATTAGAAAAGTCGTTAGGCCGAAAAGATATATATAATTGTATATCGTCCGCATATATATGATAATGGGAGTTTAAAATGACTTTAACAATGTCAGCACAGTAAAAATTGAACAAAGTAGGGCCTAAAATTGAACCCTGTGGCACACCCTTATCCAAGAGAGATATATTAGACGATAGCTTAGACCCATCTACATCAGTTATCTCTACATATTGGGCACGATGACTAAGATAGCTATTAAACCACTTAACCGACTGTGGATTGAAACCATAATATGCCATCTTTGAGAGAAGTAAGGTTATATTAATAGAATCAAATGCTCTGGAATAATCTAATAGCACAAGCAGCGTACACATCCCATCGTCCTGAGCTGCCAGGATATTATCCGTTACGTCCAGTAGAGCTGAGGTAGTGCTATGTCCCTTTCTAAAACCAGACTGGGTATTCGGAAAAATGCTATTATCTTCAATATATTTCGTAAGCTGCCTGTTAACCACCTTTTCCAGCACTTTAGACAAGAAAGGCAATACGCTAATGGGTCTCAGATCTTTAAAATTGGCTGGATTAGGTGTTTTTGGAATAGGGCGCACACAGGCCAACTTCCAAAGTTCAGGAAAGATAGAGGTCGTGATAGAGGTATTTATAATCGATGTAAGTATTTCCAAAGTTTGGGGTAGGCTCAACAAAAACATGTCCAGTGTGATATGATCGCAACCTTCCGCATTAGATTTGAGGCCAGTTAAAATTTTCGCAATGTCTATTTGGTCCACTGTCTGTAAGGAAAAAATTGATGAATTCACTGAGACAGTATACCCCTTAGGCAGAACATACAAAACCGACATACGTTTTACATAAAAAAATACACACATCCCTAAATTTGGTATAAAACAGTAGAAAAATAATAAATAAGTTTTGAAAAATCTGTAGGAACATAATAATATAAAGTAATAATAATCAGAGTCTAATGGGATTTTGCCCCAAAAATTCGGTTAAAATCGGCATCAAAGCGAATACGTTGAACTGGTGCTCCTTCCTCTTTTCTCACATAAATACGTCCGTCTTTAGTCCAAACATATTTAAAGTTGTGTAGTCTTCCCGCTTCACGCGTTTTGTAAAAGAGCATGCTATTGGAGCGAGTGAGGTGCTCGTTTATGTACAGCCGCCTTTCGGGACCATAGAGGTCGAGGTCAGTAGTAGATAAGCCGCACCGTACTCGGGCCGCACTTAGTATATTGTTTCGCGCGGCACGACGGGCGAAACGGACGACTAGTTTACGCGGGCGTTGTTGGTCAGAGCTATTGCTATCATCCACTCGGTTGCGGCGCACGGCACCCAAGCGCTCCACGTGCACAAGGTCCCGCTCATCCAGGGTGACAGAAAGGGTTAAAGCGATGGCTTTCACCAAGTGTACCGGGTTTTCCTCTCGCATCTCAGGTATTCCTGATATAACGACATCATTGAGAAGTAACTCCTGGTCTCGCTAGCTCAACTGTTGTCTTAAATCTGAAATAGTCGCTTCAAACTGCTGCAAATCTGATGTCTTTTCGTCAGCACGTTTTTCCAGAATTGTGACCATTTCCTCTAAATTTTCAACTCGCTCAAAGATTTGATGTTGCGCGAGCTCCTCTCGCAGCTTTTTCATTTCGTTCCTCATATCTAGTATTTACATTATGTGTATCGCTCCTTTTACAGAAGGAATCGATATTTTTATGCACATATAGTAGGTATTGGTAGGTAGGTAAATAAAAGGTTATATTTGACATTTTCTACTATACTTATACTCATTATTGTAATACATATCTACTCAAGACTCACGCCTGTTTCCCAGTGGTTTAGGCAGAGACAAAGGATTTCTATTTTTCACGATCTTTGCACACTTTTTTATTAGGATTCCGTAGCCAAATGGCAAAAAACGGAACCCTTATAGATTCGTCATGTCTGTATGTCTGTCTGTCCGTCCGTATTCACAGCCACTTTTTTCCGAAACTCTAAGACACTTCCAAAGTGGAAAAATGAGTGCCTCCCCCCACCCCCCTGTAACTTCTATAATAAGAAAATGATAAAACTAAAAAAAATATATGATGTACTAATGTACATCATATATTTTTTTCGTTGTTAGTTTACATGGTAATCCATGTAAACTAACAACGAAAATTGGTTTGAACGAGATCCAGTAAGTAGTTTTTTTTAATGCGTCATAAATCGTATACCGCAATTCACCTTTCATTTAATCACCTGAAATACTTGCTGCTGCCGAACCCTTCATGGGCGAGCCCGACTTGCACTTGGCCGGTTTTGTCTATATATCCTTCATGCTACTCTTATTATAGTAATAAGAGTATGTATGCATACATACATAGACTCACGCCTGTTTCCCAGAGGTGTAGGCAGAGACAGCGGATTTCCATTTTTCACGGTCTTTGCACGCCTCTTTATTGTCTTTATATTCTTCATACATACTTTTATTATAGTAATAATTTTATCATAAAATTGAAAACTGCCACTATGTTCATTCAAATATATGGTTCAATTACTTGAAATCTTCAAATTTGTAAAATGTATGGACCTCCAGCACTCTATACCATCACCTCAAATTGCTGCTGATGAATTCATGAGCATTGGTACGATCATTCTCACAACTATACGTGCCCGTAAACTAATTAAGCCTTAAAATAACACACTGGAGTTTAAATTCATTCGACCAACTTTCCTGCTGGCCGGTTGTCTGGACTAGTTTAGACTCTGATATTTCTCCGGTTACTATTAATAGCTTTAGCGTTGCAACTAAACTGAGAGAGCCGATTTAAGTGAAAAGCTTCATATTGAGTTTGGATTGTCGTCGATGTTGTCTAACTTCGCTTAATGTTACATGTCACATCTGCCTCGTGTTATATCGCCAGTGTCCCTGTTGTCTGCTTGATCCGCGTCCCCGCGCGGTAAAGTTAAAATATAATACTGTTCAAATATGAACAAATTAAAACAATATATCGTAGTATATAATCATCAGTATTGACTCTCCGATTTTCATCTACTTTTGCCGTTGACTCAACCTTCATTCAAAAATATGTGTCAGCTTAAAGATGTCTACTTACCACTCGCCCTCTACAAAAGATAGCTAAGCGTGGCGATTAAGACATATCCCACAATGGACTCTCCATCATTTCGTTATTGCCATGCTTGGCAATCGCATTATGATGGTTAATATACACAGAAAGACCATGCTGCCCGTTCTCTGGTATGTCTTCCCTCGGGACGACTTTACGCCCCCACAGGATGAAATGGGGTAGATTTATTCTATTCCGTTAGGCATACACAGTATAATTCGCAGCATTTCCATGCATAGGTATAGCAGGTTATAGTAATGGATGTAACGTCAAGGTGTCAGTACCCATGAACCGCCACGCGCTCCCGCGTGGCAATGCGTTAACATGGTTGCGGACGTTTCCACATGTAGGTATCCGAGGTCAGTGTGTTGAACTGAGCATAATTTTTGAACAAACTGAGATAATCTAGTTCAAAGTTAAAAACGTGCCACCGCGCGTCGGAGCGGGTTTTCTCCCACAGGTCGGAAAGGGCACTAAAACTCATTAGTCTACTGCATATTACCACCGAACTAGTCCAATAAAAAGAAATGAAATAAGATATTTGAAGTTAACGTTTAGTGAAACGCTTCAGCTTCAACTTTTAGCCAATCTACTATAAACTTCTAAACGTGACCAGCAACTAAACCCTGGATAATACTAACCGGATTAAACCGCTTTTATATCTCGAGCAACAAGTTCGTTATCAATTGTATGCGTTTAAAACATTAACGACATCATTTAAAACGGTTTAGTGCCTAATAAAATTTAATAATGACCCTTTATCCTGGATAATTACTCAATTATGAGTAACTAAAACATTTGACATGGAACAAAAACCTCTCGCCTAACTACAGACCGTGGTCAAAGCTGGAATGTCGTTTTATTTCGTATCCTCTGAAATAAACGATGATTTAAAGTGTAACTAAATAATGACATCAAACTCCTTAGACATGTGGATCGAATCAACCTTCAATATATTCTTCCATACATTTTCGACCTATTGCGAAGAACCCGTAACATTGTTGTCTTTAGGAGAATTATTATTATGAGATCAAGCACAAAAATGGCAGTAGCCTTTTTAAAGAAAACACATTTTAATCATGATGGACATAATAAGAATTGTGGACGCGTAGACTCATGGCCAAGCGATTCGTAACAATCCGCTATCGACATCACTTTCGATATCTAATCAGAATAGTTAGGCGATGGTGGCCGCCCTCTACGGAGCCATCTGCACAAGTTGGTTTGCAAACAAAGGTGCACTTTCTATTAAATTATCTCATTACCCAATGGGGCAGTTAGCTGACACGACCGGAAGGGTTTAGGCTTTAAGTAACCGACATAGACCGAGGAAATTCCATAGCTCGGAGAACTGGCGGCCGCTGGGGCCGAAAGATTATCGAGTGACGACCACAAATCGGAAAATACAGCCTGGGCAGGCCTCCTACAAGATGAAGCCTCTCGGTGCGGGTAGCGCAAGACCGGCAATTGTGGACATCTTTGGAGGAGGCCCTTGTCCAGCAGTGGGCGTCTTTTGGCTGATATGATGATGAAGATGATAGGCTTTACGTGCACGGAGGTGTTAAACCGCCAACTTCACGAATTCGGGCTGATACTGAGAATTTTCTAAAAATATCACTAAGATTTGAATCGCTATGGCTACTATTTTCAGAATCAAAGTAAAACCCGTCTCCGAGAGTTAAACAGCATGATAACAGAAACAGGTGTAATATAATATTTATACGGCCAAATTACCTTCACAGTGAAAAGTAATATTAAGGTTTCTAAAGCGTCAGCGTCGTGCGAGAATTGCAAGATTCTATGCGCTACAGTGACGAATCGCTTGGATCTTTTTCTATGAGCTCCAGTTAATAGAAACGATTAAGTAAGCGATTCGAATCGCATGGCCACTATTCTCGAAGCCCAAGGAAAATCGTGCTAGAAACTTAAGCAACTTGTTTACTTTAACAGTTGTTAAATTATATTTATACAGCCAAATTAACATAGTTATAAAAAGGGCCGTAAGGTATCTAATGTTTTACCCACGCGCTGTTGTATTGAGTTGTCTGAGTGTTGCTAAGGAATGAATTAACAAAGCAATATAAATCGTTTGGCCACTATTCTCAAAGCTCAAGAAAAATCATTTCCGAAGCTTAAGCAGCCAGTATTTTTAAAACAGTGGTAATATTATATTTATACAACCAAATTACCATAGTTATAAAAAGAGCCGTAAGGTATCTAATGTTTTCACCACGCGCTGATGCTCTGTGTGTTGCTAAAGAATGGATAAACAAAGCAATATGAATCGTTTGGCCACTATTCTCAGAGCTCAAGAAAAATCGTCTCCGAAGCTTAAGCAGCGTGTTTACTTAAACAGGTGTAAAATAGATCGTTATGCGGCCATATTAACATAATGTTTGTTGTCGAAATATTCGCTTGCCGAAACGGAATACGTAATGAGCGGGCCGAGTCAGCCCGCCAGATTTTACACGTTTAAACGGCTTGATGTTCGTTAAAGGTACACCAGTAATTTTATGCAGTCATAAATTTAATTCATACTTTGTTTTCGAGGTTAGCCTTGCGTGCGAAATAAAAAAAAATGTTTACGTATCGCTCGTAAAGCTTTTATGGTGTGCTACGGAATAGTCTGTTATTTCTTCCTTGAATGGTCGGCAATTTAACACTCTTCTTTCAGTTGCATTTTGTAATACAGGTTGGATCTGCTGAATACAGTGAAATACATTTGCTAATTATAATGTCTATGTTTTTTTTTTCTCGCTTCCGAGAGGAATTTGTTACTCGTCTTACGAGCTTTAGGGAAAATAATATTATAATAAAAACTGATGAAACACGTTAAGTAGTATGCAAATTTCGATTAAGACGACATATTTGTTTCTCTATGTAGCAGTGCAAGACTCCTAGAGTAACTAATATAAATATTAGATTTATAAATACGCATAATATAATCACTAATATAAATAAAGATTCATTTTAACTATTATGATTGTTATAAAAAAATATTTGTGTGCATGAACAAGTCTGTTTGTCGTTTTCGTTGTGTTGTATTTTCAAAAGGAAAGTAGTATAATATGTTTCTTTGCTGGTTTCCCTGCTTAGTTTGGGATCAGATCGCTGTGTGAATAATTTCCCAGGATATTATTAATTACGTTACAGAGATAACTGAAGAAACAACGAACAACAACGTAAGGAATATTCAAGTAACATGATACATTTGTTATTGTCAGATTAAGCAGTGAAAGCCTTCTAGGCTAACTGTAAATGTCATATTAAAAGCAACGCAACGTTTTTTATTACGATAAAAATACTACGCCCTCACTAAGAAGATAAATAAATACCTGTAACGCGAGGGAATTTATTAACGCAAGCAAGTAGTTATTCTAAAGGAATAGAACCCATAACTTGGGGCGCTAAGATAAAAGGGTGGTTGACAAGATGCGGGAGGACCCCACATTTGCAGGTCAACATTTTTTAATTTGAAATTCAACCATAAATTAATTTATTTTGGACCAGATTGATCAATTTTGGTTAAGGGGGCAAAATGTTACAATTAACCCAAGCGCTAAAATATTCAAATTCGTACTACAAAAGAAGCTGTAGTTCTGAAGATACTTTGCATATTTTAATTTTTATATTATTTTGCAAATAAATTGATTTGATTTTATTTATAATACATATAATTAAAATACGTTCATCCATTTCAAAGCTACACTTCCACATCTACATTTAGATAAGGAAGTCTTGTACATACATAATGGCTACCAATTTTTTTAAATGGCGGATTAAAAAAGAATATAAACGTCAATATTTATTCGATAGTGAACAAAATTTATTTCATGTTAATACAAAGGATTTAAATTATCTAATAAACTTAAATTATCAACTAAGGAAACGTAAAACTATATTAAAAACTAAATTAAACTACTAAAAATATATACTTATATTTAAATTAAAATAAATATACATATACATGATATACATATTATTATATACAGGTCTCATCTTTGGGCGTCGAAAAAAACTTCGGTATCGCTGCCTTTGAGCATCGTGCCCAGAATGCTGGCCGCATTGCCACGCTGGATGGCAATGCTTAAGCGCTGTCCAAGATATTGGCCAGCCCTCTGGTTGCGTGTAGCGTCCACCAAGCGTTTGGATAATTCGCGGTAAAAAATCCGCGCTCTCGGACCCCATGGCCCAAGCGTCTCCACTCCAAACGGCTCAAATATATAATCTCTTTCAAGGTTTGTATATTTGAGCCGCTTAGTGGCCTCAGCTGATGCAGCAGCAGAGCCGGCGCATGCCATTGTCCTTGGAAGGTGAGATGGCGCAAGGGTGTCGACGCATGTCGCGTCCCATACCAAAGGCCTACCCAACTTCCAAGGGAGCAACGTCATACCATCAGGTCTCTTACCGTCGTCTCGTGCCAAGCCATTTGGTTCTAACCTAGCTGGGACGCCGGCGGCGACAAGAGCCCGACGGATAATGTCGTTAATGCTCGAATGGCGTGGAATCCTACCTGCACTCCTGGTGCAAGATAAGCCATGGTGTCCGAGTCGGTCGACGCTAGTGCCACAAAGGCAACGATGCGAAGCGACGCTCGGGACACCCAATCGGAGACATGCAGCAATACGGAAAGTGCCGTCATCCAACATCGTACCGATGTTAGAGGATGGAACTGCCTGGAGCCAAAGAGCCGACTCCCATTCACCCAGAGCCAGCAGACGGGCCTGCTCTGCAGGATTCTTTGACGTATTTAACAAATTTTTTTGTACTAATGTGCAGAGCGGCTGGTCCCACTGCCTCTGGGAGGATGGGTCAGTCGGCAAGTCGTCACTTGAGCAAGCCATCTTCCAAGCGTTAATGCCGTCGGTAAAACACATCACCTCAGAACTAACCTGCGTGTTAGAGAGAATTTTACTGGTTAGCTCTTTAGTGCTATGGACCGAGGACAGGAATGCGGGAAGACTAACACTGGAAATTTTACGGATGCCAAGACCTCCTAGACGTATAGGTAGTGTCATTTGAAGCCATGCTCGGTCATCCAGGTCCAAATTAAGAAGAGAAGTTAGGGTTTCTCGAAGAATTTGGTCAACCTTTTCCAGAAGTTCGACGTGTTTCCAAATGTGACAGGAGCGAAGAAAGTAAGTAAATTTAGGAACAAACAAGCAATACCGAACTATAGTATAAGCCGAATGCATATTAATTTTGAAAAGATTGTCAGAAGTATCACGGAAATTTTTAATTTTTTCTTCAATGAAAGGCGCAAAGGATTCATCGAAGATAGGCGACCCAAGGAGGCGAAGAGAATCCTTATCTATTACTTTTATGTTCGGGGTTATTGCATTAAATTTTCTAAGACTGTCAATTTTGTTTTTTTGGTCCGAAAGAAAAATTTCACATTTGGCTGAATTTAAGGTCAAGCCAATGGTTTTAAATTCATTTTTAATGAGTAGGAGATCGTCCAAAACGGTTTCTATATCGTCCCAAGAGTCCCATCGTCTAAATACCATACATTAAATTTTGAATTTAGACGACTAATGATGGGTTGGATTGCTAAACTGAAGATGACTGGCCCAAGAGGGTCACCTTGTTGACAACCAACAGCTGATTCCAATAAATGGTCCTTATAAATTAATTTAGAGGGCTTTCGGTAGCACTGCCAAAGAAAACTATAAATTTTGGGTATTTCTTTTTTTGCTTCCGCCAACAAAGCGTCCCTATTGACAGAGTTAAAAGCATTTCGAATGTCTACTTTTACGAGGACCTCACCTACAGCGCCACCCAAATAAGCTGATAAAGCATGCACGGCAGCCTCACAGCCCCCTCTGGAACCAAAACCTAGCTGGAGGGGCTGGAAAAAATCAGTCAGCTTTTCTCTGTAGAATGAACAGCAAATTTTGGCTGCCAAGCGTCTGTAGGTACACCCCACGGCAATGGGCCGAATGCCGCCATCCTTTCAGGGCGCATAAATTTGCCCCGTACAAGACATCGATGACTGCCTCGTTCACATTGCCGCAGAGCATTAGGTTGATTAGAGCCGTCAACTCCATCAGCAAAGTCTCGCCGGCTTCCCCAGCACTAGAACTCGTGAGATCTTTTAAGTGCTGGGGCATTAAGCCATCTAGTCCACCGGCGGAACCCTTGCGGAAGGAGTCAACGGCCGCAATCACCTCGCGAGATGTTACAGAAAGATTGTGAGTGTCGTTTGGAGGAGCGGGATAGGCGAGGTCATCAGGCGCGGCGGGGTGCTTGCTACTTAGGGCAGCAAGAGTTGCGGGTGAATAAGGTGCGACCACGTCGCTACTAAATAGCAATCTGGCAGCTCCTCCAATGTCTCCCTCGCCTAATTTGTATTCTACATGACGAAAAGGGTTTCTGGTTGATGATTTAAAAACGGTAGTAGAAATTTTTTCGGATTCATAGTTAGGATTGTTACAATTTTCTTTAATGTGGGCCGTGAGAGTAATTTTATAATCAGAACCTCTTTTCGCATGTAAAATCCTATAGGGGAAGGTGAGCAACTGCTCCCAAGCCAGAGTAGTATTGTCCCGGACAACGAGGCGGATACACTGTGCCAAATATCTGGCTACTACTGGCCTAGCGCCTCGGGGTACATGTTTCAGAACTGGAGTCGAATTTTTGAAATTTGATAAAATTTTCCAAAGTGAATTTTGGGTCGGCGTTGAGCTGGTGGGTGTTGAGTTGTTAAGGCTAAGGGGAACATTTTGCGTTTTGTGGACCTTTCCAAAGTGGACCCTTAGACCTCGCTCACCTTTGAAGAATCGGGCCTCGGAGCAGAATGGGCACCTAACCAGATTGGGGTCAGGCGACGTGTTGGGTTGACCGACACTCTCCGCATTGCCGTAGGCATTATTATTCATTTCCTTAAAAGTAACTATTTACATTAGTACTAATATATATAAAGAAACTAAATAAATAATTCAAAAATTTAAGTAATACAAAAATAAACAAAGCGATAGTAACGCGCAATCCATGCATCTGCGCATGTCAGCCTTGTTTGTCGTTGCCATGGTTTCTTCCAAACTTATTTTAATATTTGTTCAAAATTTATACAAATACTTCCAGTTGACGAGGCTCGAAACCTGAACCTCTGTGCTATAGTGGCTGGAGGTCAGAACCCCATGAGATTCAATACTGTTTCTCCTTAAAAGCCAACAATCAACAGTGTTTCGAACTTCGGTTTCACTATTTGCACGTTATATCCTCCACAGTTCGTCCATACCACATTTCCACACATGCAGATACGCACTAAATAGGGATTATCAAAGCTATGTGTCTATATTAGCAGGTATTTTATTATTACTAATAAAAAATTACGAGCCAAAGTTTACTTTGTAGCTGACAGCTGACAGCTTGTATAAATTGTCATTGTCATTCGATAGTATTTAACATACATTTTACATATATATATAGATACTACAAGGAGACTCATCTGAGTCCACAGACAAACTGTTTAAAACTGTTTTTGGGCCTATGTCTTAGCTTTAAGAACTATCTGTAGTTGTATAATAATAATAGTATGTACCTATATCAAAAATATATTGTTATGTGAATGAGAGCCATTGCCTTATCAGTGTCCGCATGAACTGCTGCAGATAATATGAGGAGAAAACTCTCCGTTATGGATTTCACAATTTTTGTGAGACTGCTAGAGAAGAGAATTATAACTGTTAAAACGCAAAATGTATAAAAACTGATCAAAATCTTGATTGGTCGCGCCAGAATATACTGTTTTTGTATGGCGTTTTTAATATGAAGATCCGACACAGGATACTATCAAGTCAATGTAATCCTATGATGTTGCAGGGACTAATGTAGAATATCTTTATAATGCGTTTGTGACACAAAACTTCAAGATTCTGACGAATTTGTACAGTTACGACTTGTAAACATTTTCCTTATACCGTATGCCAAATGAGAATGTAGCCAGCTCGTCTTTTAGTACGAGATTTAAGATAGCAAAGTGAGATGGCTATCATTCCTAGGGTACAATTAAGGAGGACTCTTGGGAGCAGAATGACTGACGACATAATACACACGCAGTCGAGATCGCGCCTTTCAAGATCTTGAAGGGAAATATGAAGAGTACAAAGTGGTACGGTACATATATAGCAGTAGCCGAGTGTTAGCAAATTTGTGCTAGATTGTTCTTTGAATACAAATTCGTAATTAATATGTTTCGCTGATATGTCTGATCGTATGCGCAAATTTTCTATCGCTAGGCTTTTTCTGGTTATGTAGTTGCGGTGGAATTAGTGAAATCAGTTTCTTCTAGTCTTTCTTCTAGTAGTTGGTCTAGCGAGATATTAAGGTCCTTTTTTCAAATCGAGGTTCGGGTCAATTAGTATAGCTAGGAATTTTCCGGCAAGAAAATCACCCATCAGCAACCGCTTTAAGTCTAAAAGTTGACGGTGTTATACGCCCGTGTCTTGTAACGTACGTAAAGGTCTCGCTTGCGCCTTAACTATCCGCATTCCTGTCTGATTGCCGTTCCATAGAAATATGAAAGTGACGCTATAGAGAGAACGATTGTGTTTTCACACATACTCCTGTTCTATATCGATGAGGCTAGTTTTCATTTTAATCAATACTAGTATTGATTAAAATGTACGTTACTCGAAATAAATAAATAATTTTGATTATAAGGCTAGCCTTATAATCAAAATTATTTATTTATTTCGAGTAACGTGACTCACATTTGTTAGTAATATAATACTATAATTAAACTCTCATTATTATTGAAGTACTTATTAAGAAAATACGTAACTGACAGTATATTAAAAGCGAGGTATCTACACCTAGATGACTTCATATGTAGTTTAGATAAACATTTAAGAACTATACCTAAGCAGTTAAAATTCACAATTTTAATTATGCCCGTGATAGAATTCCCTAAGTTATACAGTGATAATGAAATTATTGCACTTTTTCAATCCCTTAAACATAATTTTTAATTACATTTTAAATGTAGAATAATATTCTATAGCAAAAAAAGTTGCGAGAAGTAAGAAATAGGTGACAAATATTTTAGAAAATGAGTACTCAATAATATAGAATCTAAAATAAACGTCTCAAGTTAATCTTTAAGAGCGGCTCCTAATGAAGATAAACAGGCAGTATTGTAACAACGCAGCTTGTATCTTCCTGGCGAAGGTCCAGGTCTGATGCACGCCCCACTAGTCGCGACGGCATCGCCTCGCTAATATTAGTCCTCCATTAACAACCGACTTGAATTTATCGTTAATTTACTTACATATAAAGTATTATGTTGGCACCGAAGATGAATTTAAATAGGCGTAAATACAGTGTGTAAAGGACAAGGTACCCACCAACCATAGCCATATCAACGACACGGTAATGAAAGTACAACACACAATTTAAATCCTTATAAGCTAAAAAGAATATAAGATCTTCTTGTCGATCTAATATTTTTATAGGATTCAAAAATTAGATCGAATTAGAGTTAGTCATACAGGTCTCGAACTTAGTACGGACTTCAACTTTCTCAAAAGATTTTATTAATCTGAGAAATTGTTCGTAATTCGTAACTATAGCAATAGGTACATTGCAAAAACTTTGAAGAGAAAAATAAGACTATTTATTTATTTATAATATTTATTAAGAATGGGCTAAACGTAGTGAACAGAATACTATCAAAATAAATTAAAAAAATATCGTACAGTTGAACAAATTCTGTAATAGAATATAATTAAACCTCGAACAATATTTTCCAAGTCCTGTGACGCACTTTATGTAAAATAACAAATTAGTCTGTTATTTTTAAGGATGAGAAGTTGTTTATTATTATAATTATTATTGTGTTCCATGCACAATTAAACTTTTTAAATACAGTCTAATTTGACACATGTCTTTTTAACAATGTGAACTTAGTAGTATTGGAAAAATCTAATATGGCTGGTTGTCAGGCACTTAAGGCGTGTATGGGACACCGCAGCATAATGTTCATCATTAAATCAAAGAATGCCATCATACAATGATGACATTCTTTGATTTAGGAGTACCGATTGATATACTGAACGTAGGTACAGTCGACGCCACGTCAGTGGATACACTTTGACAGCGTCTTATTACGTAGGCAGTAAAGGCACTTTTCGTAGTGTAAGTGTATACACATCAGTATTTTAATTCGTAAGACTTCTCATGATCACCGTTGCTACACAGTGGCGTCACAGACGCCTTACTACTTTTCCTTCTTCATGTTTTCTTATGGCACATTTTGAATAATGTTACTTGCAGCGTTTTGTGTAAGGTTCCCAGTTGAGCTGTTCATTAAAACGTTATGCTCTATGTCTCTTAAAATAACCTAGGCGAAAATCAGTAATGTGAGTTTACGTCTAAACCTTCAAGATAAAATCCATAGTAAAAAGTAACCAGTGGAAGAAGATACTTCCAGCGATACTTTGGAAAAGGATACGTAATTACGAACTTTCACGAAGCTCAGAATTTTAAGTTGCAATTAAAAGTACAAAAAAAAACAGTTATAGTTTAGTTGGACTTAATACATAAAAAAGAAGTCGTTTCCAAGTAATTCTAACATTTTAATGTAAAATTTCGGCACCGGGATGTTTAAGAACTTAGCCCTTGATAGATTTCGTTACGTTGTCCCTGACTGACTGTTCCGTATCTTTAGTTATTGTTTGATCCCCATCATGTATTATGTATGGCTTGGAATGTTCCAAATCGATGTTATTCATGGTCTGTTTATCATGTATTTAGAACAGTCGAACCATTAAGTGGTGTATGGTAACGAGACTACTGTGGCCCTCTTGTGTACGACAGGGCACAGAAGTTGTGTCGGGAATGAAAACAGATTGTAATCAGTTTTATTTTTAATTCCTGACACAGTGAAATCTGTTATCAATTTTAAGTATCCATATGCCAATGTGTCTGTCTATATGTACAAACGGCTACATATCAAGCTATACTTTTCCAATATAAGCTGACCTGCCATTGTATAGAAATCCTATACAAAGCGAGATCAGCTTATACTGGAAATGTATAGGTTGATCTGTAGCCGTGTGTACAAGGTGTAACATAGTGGAAGTTATTTAAGTAGTACAATTATTAATCAAGTTAAACCATAACTAGTGTGTGAAAAGCGGGCAAAAATAGCAGTAGGTACTAATCAGTTCATAAATGCAGGTGCCTAAAAAAATATACATCAAATTGAAGCGACCTTTTAAAGTAAGTAAAAAGCATATAAATACATACTTACTACTCCTTATCTCTACTTATGTAGCAAATATTTCATTTAAGTTCACCGCGCATCGGTAATCCATGCTTCACCGCGCATCTTTGCAAAACTTCCTCAGATATTGTTGATAGTATAAGCTCCTCGGATCAACTGTTAACACCAGTTACGAACCAAATAGATTGCTTTTTCCCAATGAGAAGAGGAAAATGAAATCAACAAGTCCGGAACTCAGTAATTGCTTTTGTAGTTACAGCTGGTGAGTTGCTTGACAATAGATCTGTAATAGCACTTAATTTATTTAGTGCTACCCCAAACTTGTTCTGCTTACTGCTCCTTTTTAGAGTTTAAATGAAGAGGAACTTTTGGTAGAATTTTTAGCTTTTTGTTGTATTAAGTTTACTTACATTAGACCAGGGTCGATAATTTTTAAAACCAAAAAAAATAATAGTAGCATGAAACCCATTAGAAAAGGAGAAAAATATTATAAAAATGAAAGGAAAAATAATTTACGGGCGATCTGAGGTCGGGAAGGGGATGGGGGTGAGTTTTTAAGGGTAAAAAACGGTTTTTCTCGATCTTCGGCAAAACTTAAAGTCCTATCGAAAAAAGTCAAATGGCAAAGTTGTAGGTAATAAAAAGATCTAAAACTTTTGTATTTACACTTTTTTCACATAACCTATAATTTATGTGAAAACTCCAAAAAACCAAGTTTTTGGTTTTTTATTTTTATCTTTTACATAAATTTTTCTTTTTTAACAAAATTTGGTGAAAACTTACCTTATTATGTCCCAAATACGCTGTAATTTATTTGATTAAAAATATTTATTTTTTCACCTTATTTTGAATTAATATCGAAAAACACCCTAATTTTCAATCGAAAAGTCACCCGTCAAAATATCAGCTGTTTTTAAAAATTTGGTATGTTTTCTGTTCGTTGAAATCTCTACTTTCCGATGGTGAAAAAAAGAGTCTAAGTCTTCTCAGAAAATGCAAAAATAAATTGAATTCTTTTTTTAATTACTATAAAAAAATTTAAGCTATTTATTAAGATTAACACTTTAATTACTCAAAAAACATTAGATTACATGTAACATTGATAAAAAAACATGCAAATAAAAATATACTACTATAATTAACAAAAAAATAAGTTAATAAAATTAATATTTAATAAGACATCTAGAATATTTGGAGAAAGTTGTCGAATCTTCTTTAAATCATATGCGTTGATGTCTATTTATATTTTAAGATAAATTATATACCTGACTGACCTACGAAAAATAGTAGCCCATCAAAAGGTATTATATATTGTATTATTATTGTATGGTATATATATATTTATGAAGAAAATATTTATTTCTTCGTGTGATGGCTTTGCGATTGAACACAACGGATACCATTCTCTACTCAATAATTTAAAAAGAAACCTATACCTGAATACCTTTAAATTAATGCTTACTTTTATTTTTAGTATCTTATATAATGGTAACAAAAGAAACAGATTTATCCAATAAGAAGATTTGCAGGTAGATATAATGAGTGGGTGATTAGGTACCATTAATCAAAATATAAAATAATTATGTAGTGGTAATCACGCTAATTGTCAGTTTAATCAAACTGAGATGCAATTCACACCGCCCTCACGCCCGTAAAAAAATGCACGTGCAAGAAGTTGCTTGATATATTGTACAAATAAGCAAGTTTTATACTCGAATGCGACAAAAATATCTTTATAGTACTATTCGAGCCTCAGCAAGTTTCCATCCCTTAAGAATGGTCGATATGACGAATGGACTGAAACACGTATTGGGCGTACTGGCACATGTTATATAGGTACTTGTATACAATGTCCTACTTGCATATGCTTTTTTTGCGGATAGTTGGGCATTGCAATTTGCATTCCAGCTTGATGAAACTAACAATTAGCGGAATTAGCAGTAGTGTTCATTCCGCAAATTGTCAGTTGAATTGTCATGGATTTTCACAAAGTAACGTCTGACTCCATTAGTTAAGGGTCTGTTTGAGCAAATGCATGGAAGTCTAAAAGTATATTAAAATTCAGTGTGGCAGACCAAAATAAGTCTTATTCACTCCATCCTCAAATAGAAATGATTAGATTCGTAATTCAAATTCCTAAACAACGCTATTACAAATATTTAATTATTACTATTACTTAAATATATGCTACCACGATACAATCACTAACACAAACTACTAAAAATTAACTCTATTTGTCGAGTAAATTTGAAAGAAAGAGACTAAGATACTTAAGTAGTTAAATTTTTCAAAGATGTGCCGAAGCCAGATAAAAATAGAAAATTTTGTAAGAAATACAAAAATAAATCTCACTTACTCCTAGCTCGAAAGTAAATATTTAGGTTCGTAATTCAACTCCTAAATGGCGGTTTCACAAACATTCCATTGTGACTGCTACTAAAATAGATTAGACCCCAATACCGTCCCATGAAATATTTAAAGTAATTAAGTGCTTAACTTCAGTTAAACGTGAATTGTCACAGCTCCGACCTTTGTTATTTGATTCTCTTGGAAATAATTCTGAATGTAAAACTTAATAATATTGTAATAGAGTTGTGCAAGGTTTAGGTAAACTTGCTAAAACTTTTCTGTTTAATTTAAGGTTGCAATTATAATGTACTAGCTATGCCCCGCTGTTTCATCCGCGTTAGACTTTATTAATTATTGCATATGTGTTATTCGGATATATAAGCTATATTACTACAAAGTTTCATCAAAATTCGTTCAGTAGTTTGGGCGTAAAAGAGTAAGACACATATACCCATTCATGTATACTAACAAACTTTCGCATTTATAATATTAGTAGGATTTGTACCTCTAGCGGTTTAGGCAGTGCAGATCGATTTTTTCCTACTTTCGTGACACTTATCGTCATATTTTGCACAATTCGCACAATATCTTTATAAATTGTAGCCTATATGTTATTCTGATGCTATATTATTGTAAAATTTCATTAAAATCCATTCATCTATCCATCCATGCATCCATACTTACTAACTTTCGCGTTTATAAGATTAGTAGGATAGTGAAAATATCTAAGTGTAACTTATATAAATACAAACTAAGACTAAATGCGGAAAGTTGCGATCATATCACACTGGACATGTATTTGTTGAGCCTTCCCCAAACTTTGGAAATACTTACATCGATTATAAATACCTCTATTACGACCTCTATCTTTCCTGAACTTTGGAAGTTGGCCTGTGTGCGCCCTATTCCAAAAACACCTAATCCAGCCAATTTTAAAGATCTGAGACCCATTAGCGTATTGCCTTTCTTGTCTAAAGTGCTGGAAAAGGTGGTTAACAGGCAGCTTACGAAATATATCGAAGATAATAGCATTTTTCCGAATACCCAGTCTGGTTTTAGAAAGGGACATAGCACTACCTCAGCTCTACTGGACGTAACGGATAATATCCTGGCAGCTCAGGACGATGGGATGTGTACGCTGCTTGTGTTATTAGATTATTCCAGAGCATTTGATTCTATTAATATAACCTTACTTCTCTCAAAGATGGCATATTATGGTTTCAATCCACAGTCGGTTAAGTGGTTTAATAGCTATCTTAGTCATCGTGCCCAATATGTAGAGATAACTGATGTAGATGGGTCTAAGCTACCGTCTAATATATCTCTCTTAGATAAAGGTGTGCCACAGGGTTCAATTTTAGGCCCTACTTTGTTCAATTTTTACTGTGCTGACATTGTTAAAGTCATTTTAAACTCCCATTATCATATATATGCGGACGATATACAATTATATATATCTTTTCGGCCTGACGACTTCTCTAATGCCATTAAGACTATTAATGAGGATCTAGGTAGAATTGCCAAGTGGTCTCAAGACAATTCTCTCATTTTAAATCCCGATAAAACAAAATATATGATTTTCGGCACTGACAACCAACTGGAAAAGGTTCGCATAATTAGAGAAGTTCCTGTCGTAAATATTCTGGGCAAGGAGATCGAACGTGTAAGTGAGGCGCGCAACTTAGGCTTATTAATGGACCAATCTCTACGTTTCGAAAAACATGTAACGAATTGTGTACAAAATTGCTTCTTTCGACTTAAAGTTTTGTACAAAATGCGTCCATATCTAAGTCAACAACTACGTATGCAGCTTATAGAGTCTGTTGTTCTTGCAAAACTTAATTATTGTGATTCAGTTTTTGGCCCCAGGCTTCTAGCTCGTACCCAAAAATTACTACAAAGGGTACAAAATGCTTGTGCCAGATTCTGTTTTAACATTCCACCTAAGAGCCACGTAACACCTTATTTAAATAAACACAACCTACTTAAAATGAAACTTCGTAGAAAGCTTCACCTTGCTTGCGTTCTTTTCGGTGTAATTGGAAGTAAGTGCCCATCATACCTCCATGCAAAACTCACGTGGGTGAACAATCACCGTCAGCGTATGAGCAGACGTTGCGCGCAGCAATTAGCCATTCCCACGCACAGATCTGCTGCTTTCCGCGGCAGTTTTAGATACGCAGCCTCCAAAGTTTGGAACAATATACCGCCACCAATCAGAGATCTTAAAAGTATATATAGTTTTAGAGTTCAATTAAAACGGTTTCTTTTTAATAATCAAATTCAGTTTGAAGCAATAAAGTGCAACATATCTATAATTTGATCTGCTTTTGACTGTGTATTTATCTATTAAGGCTGAATACAAAATATGCAAAATGAGTGGCATGAACGAGACCCCAATAATATAATATAATTTAAGTACCTACCTTATATATTTATCTATTATAACTTTTATTAATTTATTATATTAACTCCCCCACACACTAATTTGCACTGACATACAATGATCGTCACGGGTACCAACCGAAGATCAGCGCTGGGTGTAACCCAGCAAATGCTGAGATGGTGACCCTTTCGACAGGACATACAGGACCTATTGCTTAGTGTTAAAATATGTTATTGTTTGATTTTTATATGTATTTAGTTAGTTCTGTTTGTAAATTTCTTGTATGTCTATTGTCGAATAAATGTATTTCTTTCTTCCTTTCTTTCTAATGAAGATCTGTACGGAGTTGAATATGCTAAACCAACCAGGCATTACAGTGTTCTGCATCTAACAAGCAAGCAGTGATTTTAGCATGACGTTGACAGTTAGCTTTGTCTGGCCATGTAACTAAACAACAAATCGTAAAATTTAATTTAAAAAGTACCTTTGTTTTTTTTGTTCATACTTTGATCGAACACGCCACTCCCTACCATGAGCAGTGTTGTTCTTTACATATATTGTAATAAGAGGTAATTAATATATACCAATGGCAATACGATAAATACACTAATAATTAGGTACTTGTTTAAAAAAAATCTACTCTTAATTCCTCCTACATGTTACATAAAATCAATATTACCTGACTTGTAGGCAGTTTCACAAATCGTATCATTATAGTCCAATACAGTACAAAAAAACAAAATAATATTAAATACACATATACATTACAACCTATACATATGTTGATGTGAGGAGATTTGGAACTCCTCGTTTTCTTAGTGGTAGCGTGTTCTACCTCAATGTGGCTAGAACTGCGAATCATAGGTGAAAGTCCATCACTCGTCAGGATGGGAGGAATAGCACACATTCGTGTCCCGGGATCTACAGCACTTTCACACACATCGTGTTAGCTGCAAACATCCCAACACTAGCTGTCACGATCAAATCGCATAAGAAGAAAACATGCCAAACTTCACGACGAACACGTTCAAAGATAAATTAAACATAAATCCGTCACCGTTTCTCGTAACTTTGTAACTTACCAACAATATACAAGTACTCCGTATTATCAAGTAAAAGGTGTCAATATTGAGTGAGGAAAATAAAATCCCCGGGAAAAAATGTGTTGAGGTATTGGTCAGTTTTCCTTAACGTGGGGAAAATACCTGAGTCACGTTAACGGCCCTCATAAATCTACCGACTTCCGAGGAGATTTCTCCTCCGGACGGCTTCTCTTGCAAACTTTCTGAACGCGTGCTCCAGACACCCGTCCAACGTTTTCAAGTGCTCCTAAGTATTTTTGCCAAATTATGGTAACTTTTTTTTTGCTTTTGAACGTCATTGCTTTGCTTGTGAGCTGAAAATATGAATACAAATTTTAATACTGAAACAAATTGTAGCTGCAATACGTTATACTTCAATTTGTATAATACTAGTTATGTCGCACGACTTAAACTGTATAAGCTATATTACTACAAAGTTTCTTCAAATTATGTTCGGTAGTTTTTGCGTGGAACAGCAACAAATATCCGTACATTATCCATCCAGACTCACACACTTTCGCATTTATAATACCTATTAGTAAGATTTTTAGGCTTTCAGAGCAACTTGATAAAAAAAATATAGAAACTATAGAAAACCGTCTATGATGCTTAGTTATTTGCTATTTTGCTGCTTACTGCTTTACTTATAGATCAGTTTGGGTTTTTCCTAAACATTTGGTGGCGTTTTATGAAAATATTGAGCAGCGAGCTGGTTAACATTATTGACAGCGATTAAAAATTGCTAACCAAATCGGCCAGCATTCTGGACACGAAGTGCTTAAGAAGTAACCTTGTGGTGTTGCAAGCGCACATAGGTTTCGTTAACCACTTATCATTGAAGCCATATTCTTATAACCTTCTTTGTAAGTCGTATAAAAAATAAGAGTAAACATAAAGTTTAATAAGTATCCGACAAAGTATCGTACCTGTCAGTAATAAAAAATATCTACCTTCTCAAAAAGTAATACAAAACAATTTCTTTTATCAACTTAAATTAGGTTTATTCGTTTCTTTTGCTATACCTAAACATAATAAACGTAATTATAGAAATTCGAGCAAACTGAAAACAAAGTGTTTCACCCCAGCCTTTTGTTTCAGTAAATTTCAACGATTCAATGTAAAGCCTTAGTACAGTATACACCAATTCGGTGGAAACACTTTAACTTTGATGTAGTCTTTCTTCCCTAAGTAATAAGGGCGAATTTCGTAGTGTAAGCATATCCACTGATGTAGCGCCGTACCTAATCTGGTGAACGACCGGCTATTGTTTCGCCTCGTTCCATATTTTTCCGGACCGTACTTTATACACGCCCTAATATTATGCAAATACTAATAACCTTTAATTGCACCATAGCTATGAACATGTGAACAGGAAAACCTTACCATATAAACAGTTTTATGGGTACAGTCTGCAAAGAAAATACCTAGTTTAGCTGTGCTTCCCTGTTTATCTAGGAATTACAGCATAACATCGGTGATTAGTTAGTATTACAGTAAGTGAAAACATTTTTTGTATATTTGTTTGTTTGTTATGGATAAAAACAAAACAAGTTAAATATTTCTTAAATTATATAAATACTACTTACTTAAATATTTTACGTATCGAGCTTTATCAGCGAGAAATATAGGCTGTAATTTTATATTAAAAGTTATTATTTGAGGAATCGTACAAAATTTTCAGTGATTCATTTTTATTTATATAGAATTTAATTGCTCTAATCGCCTTTTCTTTTCTCAATCTCTCCCCTTCTTCGACAGAGCTTGTCAATTCAGTTTTTGATTTTATCCCACTTCCACTTTCTCTATGATTTGATCCATATCCTGTTGTATCTTAGCAAGTGTCATGACGACTTTCCTCTTCTTCTCTTTAATGTGTTTAGAATATATCTCTTTTTATCAGCTTTTTCCGTTTACTACATCTTCATTTCTTTTTCTCTCACTACTAATAATAAAGTAATTTCCCTTTCTATCCATCTACCGATGTAAAGTCGGAGCGGGTCACTAGTATTTATATCCTATTAAGTAATCACTGTGCTATAGGCGCCTTTTTGTTACTTAATTTCTCCCCATTATCGACAAGTGGTTGGCCTTTTATTATTACCCTACTCTTTCTCCATGTTGGATTCATGCATGTTATAGTGGGTCTCCTGACTTATACTTCTTCTAATATTTCTTAACAGTGTCGTGTCGTACCAAGCGTCCTAACAACTTTTCTTTTCCAATCTATTTTTGTGTAAAAAACTTAATGCGGTTCACCGAATACATCAACTTGCCAAGTTTTAACAGTACAACTGAGAGATTGGAAGAGAAAAGTTGTTAGGACGCTTGTCCTAACAACTTTTCTCTTCCAATCTTCAATGTATTTGGAATAGATATTTTTTTATCTACTATTTTCTTCTACCACTTCTTTATTTGTGTTTCTTTTTCTCTACTTGCCTTTTCAACTAATTCCCTTCATTATTCACCAGCACCAGATTCCGAAAGGGTAAGCCTGATAACACTATATAAGTTCCATTTATCACCGAGCGCATATTTCTCCAATTGATAAGAAACGGCCAAGTGCATGTCGGACTCACCCATGAAGGGTTCCGTAGCAGCAAGTATTTCAGTTGATTAATTGAAAGCAAATTGCGGTTTACGGTATATGACGTATTAAAAAAAAACTACTTGCTAGATCTCGTTCAAACCAATTTTTGTTGTTAGTTTGCATGGTAATTTACATCATATATTTTTTTAGTTTTATCATTCTCTTACTTTAGAAGTTACAGGGGAGGGGGAACACTCATTTTACCACTTTGGAAGTGTCTCTCACGCAAACTATTTAGTTTAGAAAAAAATTATATTAGAAACCTCAATATCATTTTTGAAGACCTATCCATAAACACCTTACATGTATGGGTACGAAGAAAAAAAATGTTTTGAGTTTTATTTCTATGTATGGGGACCCGCCAAAATTATTGATCTTTTTCTATTTTTGTGTAAAAAACTTAATGCGGTTCACCGAATACATCTACTTGCCAAGTTTTAACAGTACAACTCTTATAGTTTCGGAAAAAAGTGGCTGTGACATACGAACGGACATACAGACAGACAGACATGACGAATCTATAAGGGTTCCGTGTTTTTGCCATTTGGCTACGGAACCCGGACCCGAACGGAGACGATATATGGCTGTTGTCCTACCCTACCTACCTATGCAGCTGTACCTATCATAACAGCAAATACTTTTTAGAATAACAAATACTTTCCTAATGTTTACGAAAACAATTTACACTCTCACAGAACAAAATGTTAAACACGAAAATGTAGCTGGAGTAGCGCAAAATAAATAAAATTATTTGGACAGTAGCTGATGCTCGCAACTTTTGCTACGTTACTTTTACGTAAAACGTTCTTTGATAATGTTATTATACATAAAATTAGACTACCTTTTCTTTAATGAAAACAAAAAATTCATGAGCAATAAAGAGACTAAAAGACTACACTATTTCATATTCAAAATTTCCATCATGCTTAGTTTATAAAATTATAATAGAACGTTTTAGACACGGTAAGCATTTTAACGGAGCTTCCACACTAAAGTGTAGGATAAAAATACGTCACGTCGGATGGTCAGCTAAATTATGCAGTAGTCTGAATTTGTTTCGTATATTTTCGTAACATGGCTTCACCCTTTCTGGACGGTGTCGCGTGTAATGTGCTCCATGTCATATATTAGTCAGGATGTTTCACGTAGCTTTAATAATGTAACTAGAAGTTCAAAATTACAAAAAAAGGTTATGACAGGCCTGGCGCACTCTACACTTTACTCTAATAAAATGGCTATAACTATGTCGAGACGGGTTATTAGAGTGTAAAAATGAAGAGTACATTCGAATTTGCGCAGACACGCGTGCATTAGTCTCTGTAGAGATTGACAACCGTAGTCGGAGCACTACTATTATTATAAATTAATTAATCACACTAATATTATAAAGGCAAAAGTTTGTGAGTGTGTATGTTTGTTATAACTTCTTTACGTCAAAACGGCTGGAGCGATTTCAATAAAACTTGGTATGGAGTTAGCTGACACCCTGAATTAACACATTTATTATAATTGATATTAACGGGGGTAAAACCGCGGGGCACAGCTAGTATTACATAAAATTAAACAAATATTTTTTGGGACACTAACAAAGAGCCTGGCACCCAGACAACCGATAAACATACTTATATATTTCTAAATACATAGGTACATATTATAGATAAGTTACATAGATACACAACAAATGATTGTGCTCAACCCACAAAGATTTGTCCTGAGTGACTGATAAGTGACTGATAAGCCGGAGGCCGTGGTTTCGATACCTATATCGAAACCACGGCCTCCGTCTTATCAGTTAGGGCTACTAACTACTAGAACATCAGGCCACTTGAAATTATTTTATTTAGCCGATTAAGATTTATTTCATTAGCCCGAACCATTGCGGTGTCTTAAACATCTCTGGCACTAGGGTTATCTGTGCCGAAACGATAAAGTAAAATAAAAACATAAAACATTACGAGACTAAATTAATAAAATGGCGTGGTTGGCAAATGCTTGCTTTTCACGCCGGAGGTCGTGGGTTCGATTCCCACACAGGACAGATATTTGTGTGCATGAACACAAATATCTGTCCTGTGTGGGAGTCCTGAGTCTGGGTGTAATTATCTATAAAAGTATGTTTTACGAAAGAAAATATTAGTTATCTGGTTCCCATAGTACAAGCTCTGCTTAGTTTGGGATCAGATGGCCGTGGGTAAATAATGTCCCAGAATATTCTTATTATATCTTTGTCCAGCTTGAAATTACTTATGATGAATAAATGCATATAAGTTTAATTTATAAATTTTACATTTTAGAATATCTCAAAATAAATTTAGCGTTAATTTATAAATACTGACACTCCAATATGTGTATACTAAGTAGGTACAGATATGACGATAAGTTTTAAGTAAGTAGGAAAAAAATCTACCATCTGCGAACTATTCCGGCGTGCACAGCCAAAGCCGCTAGAGGTACACATCCTACTTTTATTATAAAAGCAAAAGTTTGTGAGTAAAGATGTATGGATGTATGTTTGTTACACTTTTACGCCAAAACTGCTTTAACGCGGGTGAAACCGCGGGCCCTAGCTAGTGTTACATATTGCATTTCATTTTCCCTAGAACTTTAGTAACTATAGAAAACTATGATTTAAGAGTCTAAGGCTGATTTCAGAGTAGCGCCGGCGAGCGCGCGCTTACAATTACACTAGATAGTAGTTGCGTTTCATAGTCACGCAGTTCAACGCGCCGCGTGTGAGACGCGCGCCGTCGGCCAGCGCTGCCCGAGCTCCTCTACTGGCAGCTAGTGTTTCAGAGTGACGCGTCTCGCACGCGGCTGTTGACACGCGCTGGCCGCCGGCGCGTGCCGCGCGCGTCACTCTGAAATCAGCCTAGTGTTACAGCGTTCATAGGTTTCAGCTCCTGTAACCCTACACAGGTCAATGTTAGCAGGATTTAAATAAGGCAATCGCACTTTTCGTAACGCTCTCGTCATGCATTCACCACCTCCTCAAGTCAAGCGTGCGTAAAGAAGTTTTACTTCAAAAAGGTCTTTGGTCTCGTATAAAAATACCTAAAAGTATTTTTTTATTTATATTACGCACATTTCAACACGTTTCAAGTGGTACACACGGCTACATATCAAGCTATACATATCCACAATAAGCCGACCTCACATTGTATGCAAATTCTATAGGAGATCAGCTTATACTGGAAAAATAGCTTGATATGTATCCGTGAGTACGACTAAACAATTTCGTTATTCTAAGTCATCATATCAGCCAAAAGACGTCCACTGCTGGAAAAAGGCTAAGGATCTCCACAATTGCCGGTCTTGCGCTATCCGCATCCAGCGATTTCCAGCGACCAGCACAAGATAATTGGTCCATCTTGTAGGGGGCCTGCCCTCGCTGGGTCTTCCGGTTCGTGGTCGCCACTCGAGAACCTTTCCGTCCCAGCGGCCGTCGGTTCTACGAGCTATGTGCCCTGCCCACTGCCACTTCAGCTTGGCAATTCTTACGGCTATGTCGGTGACTTTGGTTAGCCTGCAGATCTCAACATTTCTGATTCGATCTCGCAGGGAAACTCCAAGCATAGCCCTTTTCGTTGTTCTTTCCATTCTAAGTAAATGGAAACTGTTATATAGATATTATAAAAGGCATTACAAATATAGTAGAACCACCGATATGAAAAGAGCTGGCTCACGTGAAACTGTTACATAGTGTCTACATTACGTGATGCAAACCCATAAAAGTTGTGTGTGGCAGCTGTGAGAGGTAATGGTCCCGAAATAATTTTCTTCGCTGAATACTGCATGCTATCGAACTTTAAGCGGACCGGCGTTAAATGTTCCGTTATCCTTTTAAACATCTATGAACATACGTAAATAAAATACTAAATTCGTGAATATTTCTAGCTATACACGCTTTTAAGGCACGGCACAAACGCGATATTTGCCTCATTGAAGTAAGGCATTTTTCATGAAGATTATTATTTCAAAGATCAGAAAGTAAGTTCTCAGTTTTTAGGGTTCCGTACCCAAAGAGTAAAACGGGACCCTATTATTAAGACTTCGTTGTCTGTCTGTCAGTCTGTCACCAGGCTGTATCTCATGAACCGTGATAGTTAGACAGTTCAAATTGTCATATATATTTCTGTTGCCGCTATAACAACAAATACTAAAAACCAAAATAATATAACTATTTAACGGGGTTCCTATACAACAAACGTGATTTTTGTGCTCGATTTACAGATGGTACGGAACCTTTCGTGCGCGAGTCAGACTTGCACTTGGCCGGTTTTTAATTAATAGAACTATTATCTTTCAGAGTATGATCGATATATTAATTTTTAGGGAATGCATTTTAGAACCGATTTTATGAACAAATGTCTGATATTTTTTTTTGAAACAGTTAGCGAGCTTAATCTCCGGAGTTTTTGAATGCGTGAATATATTATATTCAGTCAAAAAAGTATCGGGAATGGATGATTTGTTTATGGTTCCAAATTCAAATTTTTGTTTTTTTTGTTGTTGTTAGATTGGCACAACTGTTTTCCATTTTGGCGCGGAGTTTGAGTTGCATCTGTTATTTATATTAAATACAGTGCTGGTTTTAGTAATATCAAATATAGTGTGTATTGCGAATTTCATAATGGACAAAAATATCAAAAAAGAGTTTGTCTTAAATATTGCATCGCTAATGGAATTTCGTGTTCGGGGTCACTGAAAATGTTACAGAAGGCTTACGGTGAATTGACTTTATCAAAAACTCGTGCTTATGAGTGGTTTGAAGCGTTCAAAAGCGGTCGAGATGTGATGAAAGATTTGCCTCGCTCTGGTAGGCCATCAACGTCTGCAACTGAAGTTAACATCGCAAAAGTGAAGGAAATAGTGACTGAAAATCCTCATTCAACTCTGAGAGAGATAGCCGCCGAACTTTCTGTATCTCACGAGTCGATTCGTACCTTTTTAACTAATCATTTGGGTATGAAACATGTTGCCGCTCGGCTAGTCCCAAAAGATCTGAATTTTCTCCAAAAACTCAATCGCATGGAAGTCGCTGAGGACATGGTAGAACGAGTCAATTCCGACCTCACATTCATGAAACGCATTGTTACTCGTGACGAGACGTGGGTTTACGAGTTTGACATGCAAACTAGTCAACAAGCTTTAGAGTGGCGCCTTCCAACTGAACCGAAACCGAAAAAACCACGCCAAAGTCGACCAAAAGTCAAACAGACATGTTGACTGTTTTCTTTGACTATCGCGGTGTTATGCACTTTGAATTCTTACCGGAAGGTCGAACGGTAAATAAAGAACGCGTCACGCTCAAATAATATTGAGCGTTATGCGGCGTTTAAGAGAGCAAATTCGACGAAAAAGGCCAGATTTGTGGAAAGAAAATTCTTGGATTTTGCACCACGATAATGCGCCTTCGCACAAGGCCATCATTGTGAACGAATTTTTGACCAAACACTCAACAAATACCATCCAGCAACCACCATGTTCACCAGATATGGCTCCAGCTGACTTCTTTCTTTTTCCTAAACTAAAATTACCACTTCGAGATACCCGTTTTCAATCGGTAGAAGACATAAAGGAGAATTCGCGGCGAGAAATGAACTCAATTCCGAAAGCAGCGTTTAAAAAATATTTTGATTAATGGATTATTCGTAAGCGTAAGTGTATCGTTTCTGAAGGAGCATACTTTGAAGGTGATAAAATAAATTTGATGAATAACAAACATTTTGTATATTATTGATCTTTTCCCGGTACTTTCTTGACAGAGTAGTATATTGTTTTGGGCATTTGCGTATTCATTATACCAAACCTTTTTACTTCATTTTTCGGCCATATCAATTTAATCATGTATTTTTATCAGAACAATATATTATACGATATTATTTTCGGGCGGAAAGGTTCTCGAGTGGCGACCACAAACCGGAAGACGCAGCGTGGGCAGGCTCCCTACCAGGTGGACCGTTGATCTTGTGCGGGTCTGGGAGGCGTTTGTCCAGATCTTGGACATCTTTCGACATGACGATGATGATGATTATTGTCGGGAATTAACAAGACTAACATTGTGGCAGCTAGTGGCTATAACACGGCAACACCGGCAGCCCTGTGTCGTTATCTTATAACAACAGCCGGAACATACCCTCCGAAGCATAAGCTAAACTTTAACAGTCACCCATCTATCGAATGATAGCATGCCTAGCTGCTTTACCTCGCCGATCACTTATAGACCGGCGCGGGCAACTGGCTCTGAGGACCTTAAGTACTATATTTTTTAGTACTTTATGTCTTAATTCAGAGTATAATCTATTTCAATTTTAAATTTCAGCGGTTTCAGCGTGAATAAGTAACAAATACCCACACACACACACAAAGAGAGAGAGAGAGAGACTTAGAAGGGTCATAAATCATCATCACCATTATCATTGCAGCTGAAAGAATTACACTGCTGGACAAGCTTACCCCAAGAATAATAATAATAAATATCGTTTATTTTCTCCACAAATATTTTAGAATAAAAGTTATAAGGTTGCAGGTTAGAAATAGGTTGTACAGATATGTTGTGGAGACTGGAGCCGGTACTAGGTTACCCTGTGTTACAAGTCTCCAGGCCTCCACCTCGGACAGGTGAGATAATTTCCTGAATTAAATTTACATTGTGCTAGTCTCGTTATTGTAGATAAAATAAACAATTTAGTGAGGTAACACAAAAACATTTAGTTAATAAGAATTAATAAGTAATTAATAAGTAAGAATCATCTTGGGGTGATATGTCATAAACGCCACGCTTGGCAGCCTTTGTGATCGCTGTGGTCATAGTACTCTACTACTACTACTATTTTCCCTAGGGTCAACTTCTACATCCCCCACAGGATGAGATGGGGTGATGATATTCTGATATTTGCTACCGTCACCACTCAGCAATACATACATAAATCATACTCCTATTATCAATGTGCGATAGTATTATCACAACCCGTTTTAAGACAAATAATTATTACATTTATTTACAGAAAACGCAGCTTTTATCCGAAATGGGGATGAAAATAAGGCATTAAGTAAAAAGCTTAACGGGAAAATGCACTCAATCTCTGTGTCGTGACCCAGTTTCGTGCGTCCAATAGAAAGCTTTTAATGCAAATCACAGGTGTCATTGTTTATTCTGAGTCTATTATTTCAAAATTGGTGCCGGTGCTTCCATATTTTAGTCAATATTTCGCAAATAAACTTTGTACTGTTTTTAATTACTTCACGGCTCTTTCTTAGTTAATTTTTGACTGCCTCGTTGGTCTAGCGGTAGCGTAGATAAAGAGGTCCCAAATGAGGGCTCAAATCCCGGGTTGGACCAAAAGTGATTTTGGGACTTTGCTGTAAAAAAGAAAATTTTCTCAGCATCAGCCCGAAGTCTGGGAGTTGGCGGTATTATACCCCCGTGCCTCAGAGAGCACGTAAAGCCGTCAGTCCTGTGCCTGACCTCTTTCCGGTCGTGTCGCTAGGCGTCCCGTCGGATCATGAGAGTGATGAAATAGAAAGTGCTCTTGTGTTTGCGCATACACTTGAGCACTATAATACATCCCTTGCAGATGGCTCCCGTGGCTGAAATTCAGCTAGGAGGACATTATTATTATTATTAATTTTATACTTCTCTAAGGGCCTATGCACACCACGTTTATAAGCGCGCCATTGACGCGCGTTTGTAGGGATACAGACGCGCGTTAGCATCGCGTTTGTATCGATACAAACAACAACAAACTGCTCCGTAGGATAAAAGCGCACCGTCGACGCGCGTTTCTAAAACGCATGTCGACAGCCCGTTTATATAAACTCGGTGTGCACAGGCTCTTAGATATCTTGCCCCTCGGAATCAGAATGGGTAAAAGTCGCATTTTCTTAAAAGAAAATAACTTTGACTGACCTGTCGGACTAGTAGTTAGTGACACTGCCTGCTAAGCTAGAGGTCGAGGGTTCGATCCCTTACGCTTGTCAAATCTGTGTGTCGAGCATGATGATTAGTTCTGTGTCGGGGTGTAATTTCTCTACCTCTATAATATTTATTTTGAAATATATAAGTTAGTTTATTAGTTATCTGAATGCTACAGTCTCTGTAAAAAAAAGGAGACTGCCGCGGTAAAGCTATAGAATAGCATTTTTTATCAACTTATGCAATTATAATTATTTATTTATTTTATAATACTGCATTTGTGATAATAATAATAAAATGAATGTATATAGAGTACTAACTCATTTTCATTCACTATTGTTTCGTGACTTTCTTCATTAATAAATGCACTTTGTTTATTGATATTTAAAACACTTTGTACACAAATTATACGAGTACAGATATTCACTGTTGTACGTAGATGATAAATACTTATACACCTATATACTTTCTCACAAACAGCTGATTACGGTAGTTTTCCAATACAACCAATGCCACCTAAAGACGGGTTGCTGAACTAAAGAGACAAGCGTGATATTTCAAAAAGTCATTAAAAGTTCTGGTATTTATTGATAGATGGCGGTCGGAGTGGGGGTGTTAGGTTTTTTTCGTTACGGAATTTCTGGATTCGGTCCCCACGCTCAAGGCCCGCTATAGAAGCTATGCAATAGCTTAAAAAGCAAAAAGTGTCGTTACAACTTTTCGTCTTAATTTTTTCCGTCTAGCCCCCTTTCGCAACGCGCTATAAGGAACTTCGTTCCAAAAGCACCATTCGAAATAATATGAATGTGTCTTTAACGTAATATAACTTTTCGCAATTAATTACTTGCATATTTTATAGAAAACGCACGTGACCTCACATACATAAAAGTTCCGGTACTTACGTCAGTGATAGCAAGCTATGTTGAAGGTGGCTCGGTAGCGACGAGACCTAATTAACATCAACCTAATGAATATGTAATACTTGCTACATAATTGAATTACCGCCTTCAAAGTAATATTCAATGCAGCTTTCCTTCGTTCCCTTTCCCTTACAAAATTGTCGTCAGCTTCATGTTATTTCTGAGCACATTAAAATGTAATTATGGTAATTTGATGTCATATTAATTTGATGGCTTGCTGCGTATTTGTTATGTTATTTGTACTCTACAATTTCAATTTAACAGAAGTGTTTATGTAACACTTTATTATATAACCGGACCACTTTTTAAATATATTCAAAAGTAGATAAAGGCTCTACATGTTTTTGGTTTTGTTAATTATAAATTATGGTATAAGAATTATTTAAAAATAAATAATTTATAAAGGCTCTCAAGTGGTAACAGGTTAATATAAGTATTGGCATACCAGCCATCTTGGGCATATGCACACCACGTTTTTTAAGCGCGCCGTTGACGCGCGTTTGTAGCGATACAGACGCGCGTTAGTATCGCGTTTGTAGCGATTCAAACAAACATCAAACTGCTCTGTAGGATAAAAGCGTGCCGCCGTGACAACGCGTGTTTCTAAAACCGATAAGATGGTGCTAAGCGTCTTCATTGGGTTAAGTTAGTGGAACATTGTCATACCACGAGGCGGCGCAGATGTTAAGGCACATGGGGCTGGATACCCCGTGGATCGTTGGTTCAATTTCCACATGTTCTTAAATTTATACAACTCATTTTTAGATGTTGTGTGTGGCTTATATTTCGTTCTCTAAAATACATTGATTTCTCTGAAGACTGTTTTTATTATAGTTACACGTTTCGTTTTTATTTTGTACCAGATTATTCTCGTTATTTCTTCCAGATTAACTTTAGAATTAGGTCACGAAATATTTTTTATGAATTCCACAGAGCCTTAACAGTTTTCCAAGATAATTGTTTTTGCGTGATTGAGTTACAAACATTCGAACATAATGCTATACGAAGAACATGAATTTACACGTTTACAATATTCGCCATAAAATGTAAACCATATTTAAATTTTTCTTTTACTCATACAATACAAGTTCCGCAAGCATTTCCTATAAATTTTTCGAAATTGGTTTACTTAAAACTAAGAAATCGTAGAACAAACACACATACAAAAATATTATGTCTGAATTGATTGCTTTTCTTGCAATTGGTTAACAATATTTAACTTCAAATAGTAGCAATAAAATTCTAATTAGTTACTGTTATATACCTCAGAAATATGGAGGCAGCCTTTGCCTTCCTTTTTAGCATTTTGGCACGGAGAAATTGAATATACAAGTGAGGCGAATCGTTTTAAAATATCGACACGGCGAGTGTTAGCTGCTGCAATGCTGAATTAAATATTTGACTAGGACGTCCTCGCGACGTAAGGAATTCTACAAAATGTTATTTCAGGTTAGCTAATATTATTATTATAGTCTGTATAAGTGATTGTGTACTATATGATTCGTTCTTTTTACTATTGTAAAGGTATATAACATGTCGATTAATAGTGCCACAACAAATTAAATCTTCTTCTTCTTAGCGTGTCGATGGTAAAAATCAGATTTTATCTTGCCAAAATTGAGCAACGCTGATTGCTTTGGTTGAAGCGTCATACAAGTCCTGAAGGGAACAAGAGACTGGACAAGAAGGACAATCAGATAAATGTGCCATACTTTGGGGTGACACGCCGCACTCGCAGATGTTTTGTGATGTGGGAATGTAACCCCATTTGCACATGTTTTCTTTGGATCTACCAACCTGGGTACGTAGTCTATTAAGAGTCCTCCAGGTTGGCCATGGCAAATTATATCCCGGAGGTAATTTTTCCTTTGGCGAGACAAACAGAGGAGGAGCAAATTTATCTCGCCATAAGGTTGCCCTTGCTTTCTGTGCATCGATCGTAGATGTGGTAGTGGCCAGGAAACTTCTACGACTTTTCAGTCGTTGGGGAGCTGGAGTATAATTATAAAGAGGGTGTTTTTTATCGGTCTCCTGCTTATACCTCTCAACACCACTAGCTACTTCCCTTCTAACAGCGGGGGGCGCGATTCCTGCCAGCGGATACAGTTTTTGAACTGGCGTGGGCTTAAGGCATCCTGTAATGATCCGGCAAGTCTCATTTAGAGCCACATCCACTGATTTGGCATGGGCAGATCGGTGCCATACAGGGCAGGCATATTCACCCGCAGAAAAGCACAAGGCAAGACCAGTCGTTCGGAGCACCTGCGGTGTGGCTCCCCATTTTGATGAGCGTAGTCGGAGCAGCAGATTATTGCGAGCACTGACCTTATGCTTGATAGATTTGCAATTTGTTTTATAGGTCAGAGCCCGGTCCAATGTTACTCCGAGGTATTTGGGGAAACTGTTGTGCGTAACCTGTACTCCCTGCCACGAAATGTTAAGTGGCCGTTGCGCTTGCCTATTGCTCAGATGAAAGGCGCATGACTGTGTTTTGGATGGATTAGGTTTGAGAGCGTTACTTTGGTAGTAGCTATGTAACAGCTCTAACGCAACTGAGAGGTTATACTCGGCTTCCTCAAAGGTCCTCGTTTGGGTAGCAAGAGCTAGGTCGTCTGCGTAAATATATCTAGTAGTGTTAGGGCACTGAGGCTGGTCGTTTGTGTAAATGTTAAAAAGAATGGGAGCGAGAACGCTGCCTTGAGGTAAACCATTCTTTTGGGAACGCCATCTACTTTTATCCGATAATAGGTTAACTTGAAATCGCCTATTATGCAGAAGTTCCCTCAAAATTCGGACAAAATTTAGGTCACCGGTAAGCTCGTTTACTTTCCACAACAGCCTTTTAAGATTGACTGTGTCATACGCCGCCGACAGGTCCACAAATACAGCTCCTGTGATCTTCCCAGTTTCAAACCCATCTTGAATGTGTTGTGTAAGATTTAACACCTGATTGCAGCATGACTTACTGGGTCTGAAACCGGCCTGCTCTGGGATCAATTTGGGATCTATGAGGCTAGTGAGGCGGTTAAGGAACATTCTTTCAAATAATTTAAACGTATGACACAGTAACGAGACGGGGCGGAAGCTTTTAGGATCATTGGGAGGTTTTCCAGGCTTCAAAATTGCGATTACCTTAGATTTCCGCCACATGCGAGGAATTTTGAAAGAAGTACCACAGTTATTAAATAGTTGCAGTAACCATGAAACCGCTATTGGGCCCAGATGTTTTATCTGTTCCACAGATAAGTTGTCGATTCCAGATGCTTTGCCATTTTTAAGCTCTTTAATGGCTGTTACGATGTCCGTAAGAGTAAATGCTTTGCTTATATCGTCATTGGAAGTGCTGTGTTTTGTGGTTGACATCTTATCCGGACGGGTGTTGGGTCGCCCATTCAGTATTAGTTGGTGTGCTATCTGGTTTGCAGTTACTAAGCTAGGTTGAATCGGTTTCGGTGGGTCACTGGTTAACTTTCCGATGGTACTCCAGGCTTTTTTACTATTATGGGTGAGGTTAATTGAGTTAATAGTTTGAACCCATTTGTCTCGGCGTCTCTCTGATACACGTGCCAGAAGCTGTTCACCTATTTGTATGGTCTCGTCTGCAAATAGGTTGGAGTTATATAAAGCCTCATATCTGTCCATGATTTTAACAGACTCTGGGTCCAAACCTGGAATGTATGATGTTCGGCAGCCTCTTGGGATAGTTTGCCGTGACACAGTATTGACAATATTCACAAATTGGTCATAGTGTTGTGGATGGGGATTTAGGTTTAATACATTATTGTCAATATCGCGTGAAAACTTTTCCCAATTTGCCTTAACATAATTAAAACGCCGTTTGAAAGGTACCTCAATTGGTCGAATAGCAGCTTGAATAATGCAAATTACTGGCCTGTGTTGTGTTCTGGGTATAGGCGTGGTGACAATTTTTTTGCTTTGGGCGCTTATATTGGAGCTGACAAAAATTAGGTCAGGGTTAAAAGCTCTCTTCCAACGTGCACTATTGAAGGACGCTGGTGCTTTGGGACAGTGAATAAGGGCCAAATCATAAGCATCCGCCCACCCCTCCACCGCAAGTCCATCGGAATTTGAGTCACGGTAACCCCAGTTGACACTGTGGCTATTAAAGTCACCAACTACAATTTTGATCGGATGATTTTCAAAGTTATTAGGCTTGTTAAAGAAAAATGGTTGATTGGGTGGTTTGTAAATAGAACTGACAATGCAGGTACCAGTATCTAGGGAAATAATTTCTATGAAGTTATCTGTGGAGTAATTAACTGAAGCAACTTGAAAACCTGATTTCACAAAAATGGCACTACCATACTTCGGGTGTGGGATTTCTGCTATAAGCGTCATACCGCACACCGAGGGACTGGGCTGATTTTGGCCTCGGTGTGTCTCCTGAATACAAAGAATGTCACAATTATTTCTTTGACATAACTCTGAAAGGATATGTGACTTGTCAGAGGAGAACCCTTCAATATTAATGCTCAGAACGCATAGGGTCGGTTTTGAAAGTAGATGTAGTTTGGGCCCTGAGAAGAGCCGTTTTTTTTGTTTTAGTCCTGAAAAGGACTTTTTAGATTTATAAGGTGTTAACCTTCTTACCATCGTAGTGAAAGGATCAGCCAATCTGCGTTACCGACTAACTGTCCTCGCAGATTGCCCAGGGTGCGCCGGAAGCATAAGAAATATTAATGCTTCACTCGGGGAGGCTCCTTTCGTGCACCCCAAGAAATTAAATGACCACGATGGACGTTTGTATATACAAAAAGTCGTTGGCTGTTGGTATGGAATGGTCTATCATACTAATCGTGGTTTTAGTTTGGATGAGACAGTCGTATAATAGTGCCATATAGCTGCGTTGTATTATTCTGTAAGGTGGTGATAATTCAGTTGATCAAATATCACTTGAAAATATATACCTTGACTTTAACATAAAAACATAAAAATGTTACTTTGATATTAGTCAAGAGGCAAAACATGTTTTTGACAAGCAGTGAAAAACCTGACAACCCGCGACTAAACAAAGCAATTATGTTGATGGAAAACTTACGCGCGGTCAGTGCGCACAAGTGTACTAAGAAGATATCTTCGATTGCACCAATGCCTTACCGACTAGGTGTTGAAGTAGATAATCATCACGTGATTCTCCATAGTTTGTGAACATATTTTGATATTTTTTTTTAATAGAGGAAACGATAGAGGAACACTGCTCACTAAATAAACACTTCCTCACTATCGGCATAACTGACAGCCCTCTGTGCAGAGCGTGCATGGACGCTGAGGAAACCACACCCACTAGCATATTAGTGGGGACAAATGATGATGATGATGACGATAAAGGAAATGCTATCAGTAAAGTTAAAATTATATTTTAAATCGGTAGTCTCATATGGAAAAGTCGGCAAGGAAACTTTGTAGTCAGTTGTTTGTTTATTATATATTTTTTAATATTTACTTACTGTGATCTAATTACTTTTCTAAACAACTATGGGATGATACCTATTTACCTGAAGGCCTGGATGTTATTTATATTCAGTAGGTACAGTGCTAGGATGCGGAACATCTGACGTATGATAATTGTATTCGGATAAAGCGATTTATTTGCTCGACTAACCCATACGGAGAGCTATGAAGCGCTTCAAGATCTCACGTATAATATGCCAAATATGTAGATACGGCTTCAACTAGAACGCTACTGGAAACCGCCTAAAGATAAGGTACGTACGAATATAACATATATTCTAATACACATCAGTAATGATATTCTCTATCCCTTGCAGTGCGGTGATGGCGAGGAGGTGATATCGCCACTTCATCTCGTGGGGAGCGTAGAAGTTGTCCACTGGAAAATCTACCAGAAAATCGGTCAGTAGCCCAACGTCGCTTTGTGTATTATGAGAGCCAAACTGCGATCGACAACCCGTCTGCCTAGCGTGGCGATTAAAATTCCGTTGTGAAGATCATTGGGGAAACCTTTGTCCACCAGTAGACATCTTTCGGCTGATATGATTAATAATATACTCCTGGTCGATTTTCGACCTTGACAGCCAGTCTAACTGAGACTAGCTATCGCATTTTAACTTAATTCTTGGACTGTATTGATCGACTAAACTCTGTTTATTTTGCTATTTTAAGCCAGCTTTTGTAAAACTCATATTATTCTTTTCTTAAATCACTTTTATAGTTAGCGCAGGAGGCTTTTCACTACTACATCGGGGTATACAGGTGGTCATGGGCTCAAGCAGTCTAGCAAATAATACAACGAACTAAGTACCCGCATCAGAGGGCACCCCCTTTGGGGTTCATACTGTTCTGGGCGGTTACTGACGGGTAGTATTTTTATATCGTCATTTTGACTTGGGGCAAGTATGTGAGTACCCAAGTGCTGCATTTATCTATACATCACTTTTATAGTTAGCCCAGGAGTCACTGCTTCATCGGATTTTACAGGTGGGCATGGGCTCAAGCAGTCTAGCAAATAATACAACAAACTAAGTACCCACATCGGAGGGCACCCACTTTGGGGTTCGAACTGTTCTGGGCGGTAACTGACGGGTAGTATTTTTATATCGTCATTTTGACTGGCAAATATGTGAGTACCCAAGTGCTGCATTAATCTATACATCACTTTTATAGTTAGCCCAGGAGTCACTGCTTCATCGGACTATACAGGTGGGCATGGGCTCAAGCAGTCTAGCAAATACTACAACAAACTAAGTACCCACATCGGAGGGCACCCCCTTTGGGGTTCGAACTGTTCTGGGCGGTAACTGACGGGTAGTATTTTTATATCGTCATTTTGACTGGAGGCAAATATGTGAGTACCCAAGTGCTGCATTAATCTATATATCACTTTTATAGTTAGCCCAGGAGTCTCTGCTTCATCGGCCTATAAAGGTGGGCATGGGCTCAAGCAGTCTAGCAAATAATACAACAAACTAAGTACCCGCATCGGAGGGCACCCTCTTTGGGGTTCGAACTGTTCTGGGCGGTTACTGACGGGTAGTATTTTTATATCGTGATTTTGACTATTACCAAGTATGTGAGTACCCAAGTGCTGCATTAATCTATACATCTATATCCATACATATCTATACATCTTCTATACATATAAATAAAATTGGAGTGTCTGTTTGTAATATTGAAATAACCGTTTTTTACTTCATATTATATATACGGTACTTACACCAAAATAAGATTTTTTACAATTTTTGTCTGTCTGACTGTTTGTTCCGACTAATCTCTGAAATGGCTGGACCGATTTTGACGGGACTTTAATTGGCAGGTAGCTGATTTAATAAAGATTAGCTTAGGCTACGTTTATTTTAGAATAATTCTTTTATTAATAAAAACGAAAAATACTAAATAAAATAATTAACATGCGGACGAAGCGCGGGTACAGCTATTGTCATCTTATTTACATGGAAATAAAATTGTAGTGTCTGTTTGTAATATTGAAATTAATATCAAAATATAATCAAATTATCGTAAACTTAATATGTGTAAAAAAATAGTGAGTCAGTGAAACATTTTATAGTGAAAATATTCAACTATACGACGTCCACGCGCCTATCAAGCGCGTCAAACTAAAACATCTTCCTGCTCCATGGCTCACTGAAAATATTAGAAAATTAATAGATACGAAGGCAAAAGCCAAGTCTCGATACAAATCTGATCCTTCAGACAAAAATAAACAAAAATATTATTCGGTCAGGAATCACTGTAATAAGGTGTGTAGGAATGCTCAACGCCAACACATTCATAAATCTGTCCAAAACGGAGACCCAGCAAAAGTCTGGAGATTCTTGAGATCTTTGGGGATAGGGAAGTCACGTGAAGACAACATTTCTAAAGATTTAGATATTGAGTCACTAAATCTTCATTTCTCAACGTCGTCCAATTTTGATAGGACCATAAAAAATAATACACTGCAGCGTCTTTCATCACTTCCTACCCCTAACCACTCACAATTTAATTTTAATCAATTCTCTGCTTGTGATGTCAAGAAAAGCGTACTATCAATCACATCCAATTCTATTGGAAGTGATTGTATCAGTCGTAATATGGTCCTTCCCATACTAGATGAGATCCTACCAGTCCTTGTTCACATCCTAGATTACTCAATTGCCAGTGGTACATTTCCTTCTGCTTGGAAAACTGCACAAATTACTCCTCTACCTAAAAAACCTAATCCTTCTTCCTTTTCTGAGTATCGGCCCATCTCCATTTTACCTTTCCTCTCTAAAGTCCTGGAGCGTCTTATCCATCTCCAACTGAGTTCATTCCTATGTACAAATTCTCTCCTTAATCCATTGCAGTCCGGTTTCCGCCCCGGCCACAGTACAACCACAGCACTGGTCAATATTACGGATGATATCCGACTGGGCATGGAATGTGGTAAGTTGACGGTGCTTGCGCTGCTAGACTTTAGCAATGCATTCAACACCGTGGACTTTGACATTCTGCTTGGCATATTACGCTCTCTTAACATATCTCCAAAGGCAATTGATTGGTTTCGTAGTTACCTGTTTGGTCGTCGGCAACGTATTCGCATCGAAGAGTCATATTCTTCGTGGTGCTATACTAGTGCAGGCGTGCCACAGGGTAGCGTTTTATCTCCATTACTCTTCACAATATTTATAAACTGTATTTCCTTTAATCTAACTTCTTCCTACAAACTTCCTATAAAGGTGTTATGCAGACGATCTACAAATTTATACACAGGCACCTATCGAACGACTTGGTGAAGCAATGGGTGTCATTAATAGTGACTTAGGTCGAATAAACCAATGGAGTTTGGAGCATGGTCTAACGGTGAACCCATCTAAAACTCAGGTTATTCTCATGGGAAGTTCACGCATGGTAGCCAAGGTTGACTGGTCACTAATCCCCCAGATTATATTTAATAATACGGTAATACCCTTTAGTGATAATGTGAGAAATCTGGGGATATACTTTGATAAAACGCTTTCGTGGGGTCCACAACTTGAACAAACTAGTCGCAAATTATATGCGGCAGCAGGTTCCTTACGAAGAATGCGTAATTTTCTCCCAACCGCCACTAAAATTGCTCTTGCTGAATCTCTTCTTTTCCCCATCCTTGACTATGCTGCTGCCAGTTATCTTGACCTTACAGAGGACAAACTTGATAAGCTCGAGCGTCTCCAAAATTTCTGTATTAGATTTGTATTTGGACTTCGCAAATACGATCATGTCTCTGAATTCCGGAAAAAACTCGAGTGGTTACCAATCCGCCTTCGCCGTAATACTCACATACTTTGTCTCCTTTACAATATTTTGTTTAATCCGACAGCTCCCATTTACCTTAAGCAACGGTTTGAATTCGTTTGTGATACACATTCTAGGCCTTTGAGATCATCAGAGAACTTAAAACTACATATCCCAGTGCACTCTACAGATTTTTTTGATTACTCATTTACCGTCCAAGCAGCCCGGCTATGGAATTTACTTCCTGTAGAAATTAGGCGTGCACAAACCCTAGCATCTTTCAAAGTTTCCTTAAAAAAACACTTTTTATCGCTCTAAATATCTTTATCTCTTCTTTTCTTGTCTCTTAACTTCTTTTAGTAACCTCTTTCTGCATAACTCCTTAATTAAAAAGATATATAATGTATGTATGTATAGTATATTATTATAGTATAGTATTATTAGTATTTATACAAATATAAGTATATATTTATGAAGCTTGTACATATGTAATGTATGTATGTAATAACGTTTAATACACACGATAGTACACGTACAACTACCGCCTTTTCCATCTTAATTCTTCTTGTCCACCCAACGGTTGTCTGGAAGAGATCGCTACAAAGCGATGAGACCGCCGATTGTACCTATATTTTCTTTATTAAGATATTATGTATTGTGTTTTCTGGTGCAATAAAGTGTACTCTATCTATCTATCTATCTATGCTTTAAATGGCCGTGTTTTTTCTGTATACCGTTTCTGACAGAAACGGCATACAGAATTTAAATGAAATGGCCTTTCTTTAGTTATTCACTTTCATTATTCAGTATCTCAAACTGAGTCTTTTACGTATGTTAGGACTTTTTGTTGTAGGTTACATAGGTCATCATTCAAAATATGGCTGAAGGCACACAAGATGGCTTTTAGTGTCTGTGGCTATAGGGTCGCCAGCTTTTATAATAGGGTTTCGGCAGAGGGTGGTGGAGTACTGATACTACTTCGAGACCAAATTAAATTTAAAGAACGTAAAGATATATGCCAACTATCTATTGAGCGTGTGTGTGAGGTGGCATGTGTAGAGACGCAGTTTTATTGTATAATATGTGTGTATAGACCACCAGCATCCGATTTAAAGCTTTTTACAGCAACAATAGAAGACATTCTTAGGAAAATTAAAAGTAAAAAAAAAATCCTTGTATGTGGTGATTTTAATATGAACATTTTAGCAGATTCACCTGAAATAAACATATTTCTATCTGTATTTCGGTCCTTTAACCTTAAATGCTTGTTCTCTGAGGCCACGAGAGTCACACCCACATCTGCTACTTGCATTGATAACATAATTACCAACTTTGATGTCTCTGAGAAGTGTTTGGTGGCTGGTGTTCGCTCTGACCATAAATGCCAAATAGTAAAGATAAAAAATGAGATAAATATAAATAAACAAAAAATTAGTTTTAGACCTTTAACAAAATCTAATTTGGGAAAGTTCAGTAACAACCTGGAGAATAGTTTGTGCCATCTATTGCCAAACAAAAGTAACCCTAACGATATGTACACTACATTATTCCACTGTATTTGCAAAGAATTTAATAAAGCTTGTAAAATAAAAAACATAACGGTTGACAGTAATAAGATAAAATTTAGTTCTTGGGCAACTCAAGGCATTAGACTGAGTAGAGATTTTTTATATGAGTTGTATGACAGAAGGTCCTATAACCCTGATGTCAATTTCATTAATTATGTTAGAAATTATTCAAAAATTTTTAAAAAGGTTTGCATTCAAGCTAAATCTTTATATATAAGAGATAAAATTAAAAAATCTGATAATAAAATAAAATCAGCTTGGCAAATAATTAATACTGAAACTGGTAAAAGTAGATCAAGAGATCAAACATTAGTATTGAATATTGGTGATGAACTGGTTTCAGACAAGCTTACCATTGCCAATTTTTTAGCTGCTTTTTTTGCAAATATACCCGTGGATATTACTAAGTGTCTCGCATCATCACCAGATGTGGCTGAACTCTTTTTAAATCAAAGCGTAAAACAAACTGTATCTAACTTTAGTTTTAAATCCGTAACAAGTGATGATATTATAAAAGCTTTTAAGAGTATTAAAAGGAAAGGCACAGAAGATTTGTGGGGACTGTCTGTTAAAGCAATTGAATCAATCATACTAAACATTGCTACAATTCTTGCAGCCATCTTCAATGGCTGTATAAGTGATGCTGTCTTTCCCGATTTAATGAAAATAAGTAAGATAATACCCATTTTCAAGGCAGGTTGTTCAAAAAATGCCACGAATTATAGGCCTATCTCAATACTACCAGCTTTAAGTAAAATATTTGAAAAGCTGATGCTCAGCCAAATGTTGTCGCACTTTAACGTGAATGAGATATTGCATAACAAGCAGTTCGGGTTTACAAGGGGCCGCTCTACTCAGGATGCAGGTTGCACATTAATTAGGTCAATATTGGAGGCTTGGGAGGGATCACAGGATGCGCTGGGAGTTTTCTGTGATCTCTCTAAGGCTTTCGATTGCGTTGATCATCGTACGCTCGTTGTTAAACTGAAGTACTATGGAATATCTGGCACATCTCTTGATCTTGTGATGTCCTATTTATCGGGGCGACAACAGACGGTTTCGATAGGCGGTGCCACTTCGGCACGTCATCCTGTGAAAATGGGGGTGCCCCAAGGATCTATATTGGGCCCATTTTTATTTCTAGTTTATATAAATGATCTCCCTTATCTGGTAGAGAAAGTATCAGACATAGTTTTGTTCGCTGATGATACTTCGCTCATATTTAAAGTAAATAGAAAGGATAAAGATCTTATTGAGCATAATAAAACACTCAGCTTTATATCAGAATGGTTTTCGGCAAATAATCTCTTGTTAAATGCAGGGAAAACTAAATGCATCAGGTTCTCATTGCCGAATGTGACTCAAATTGTACCAACAGTTGCACTTAATGCGAAAATATTAGATCTAGTCCCATCGACCGTATTTTTAGGATTGACACTTGATTCAAAATTGCAATGGGGTCCTCAGATTGAAAAGTTAGCAGGTAAATTAAGTTCGGCTTCCTATGCTGTCTGGAAAATAAGGCAATTGTCAGATGAACAAACTGCTAGATTAGTGTATTTCGCGTACTTTCATAGCATTATGTCGTATGGCATTCTGCTGTGGGGTTCGGCGGCTGACATAGGTACTATTTTTGTATTGCAGAAAAGAGCAGTCAGAGCCATTTATGGTTTAGGCAGTCGCGATTCTTTGCGAAATTTGTTTAAAGAAATAAATATACTTACTGTGCCATCGGAATATATATATCAGAATATAATGTTTGTTAGAAAAAATATTCATAATTATAAAAAGAAAAGTGAACTGCATAATATAAATACTAGGAATAAAAACAAACTAGCCATGCCAGGCTTTAGAGTAAGCAAAACTAATAAATCATTTTTAGGAAATTGTATTAGGTTTTATAACAAGCTTCCTACTCAAATTACTGATCTGCCTGACACAAGTTTTAAAACACATATTAAACGTATACTTATGGCTAGGGGTTATTACACCACTAAAGAGTACATCGATGACAAAGACGTCTGGCTCTCACTTCCTACCTGCACATTGCTCGCTGGAGATCTTGTAGCCATATAGACATGACTGATCTGCTGTGTTACGTGAACTATCTGTAAATGATTGCTATCATATACTTAATTTAAAATTATTGACTCTGTCTCAAAATGAATAATGTTATTGTTTCGAAGTTTTTCTTTTGTATACCTAAATATAATCTAAAATAATAAGCATTCAGACAACCGATCGAGCATAATATATTGTGTTTGCCTACTAAATAATTACTCTAATTGGACCAAATCCCGTGTTCATGCCCGCTTGAGTATGTTTCGCCGGACCGTCTCAACTGGGTCGTGTTGAAACCGGTAGTAGATGAACCCACTGAGTTTGTTTCGCTGGGTCTTCTCAGTTGGGGCGCATTGGATCCGGTGGTAGCATTAAAGCGCGACCGTCGTTATTAACACAAGGTCCGTCATAATAATAATACCTTTAATATAGACAGAACCATTGACAATATGTAGTAAAAATATTAGACTTAAACTAGATAATTAAACATAATCTCTTGACAATAACTTGATACGAGCTAGCTAAATATCATTTCTGTAATAAAATAAATTTTATAAATGTTTTCATACAAGATGTACCTAAATATCTATGTTACTAGAAATAATATCTAATGTATACAACTATATTACTACAAACATGTTCTGACTATTTACAAGCGCTTTTTTAAAGTCTACGTGAATAAAAACCTTTTTTATTTTTTATTTTATTTTATTTAAAATAGTCGCGGACGAAGTCGCGGGGAACAGCTAGTATCATATACAAGTTTTCCATCTGTGGCTTTGATCTCTTTATACCCCGGGAAAAGTATTTTTTTATTTTACATATCTTATTTTATTTTCTGACATTGTGCGTACAAAATTTCACACCTTTAGGTGTAAAAGAATTCATATTTTAATATTATTAATAATAAATTCTCTTATCAAAATTAAATCCAGCAACATAGATAGACCACAGATATTAAGTTTCTAGCTTACCTGGAATAACTGTTTCAACTTAATTAAATTATATTCCTAAACGTCTACATTAACAAGTCTAGACGTTAATAACTTTTTGTTTAACCTACTTTTCTTTCGCAGAAAACTTCTAATTGCCTCTCAAATGCTTCGTGTTAATTTTCTTGTTTGGAATTGATGTTTATCCAAAGAAAAACATATTTTGGAACTTTGTCCTTTATTCATGTAGATTTCGATGACGTCAGTGTTTACACTTTTACACCATTTTGTCCATTGTCGTTTCGATTGCGCACCGCGGAATTTATCTTCTTAGTCATTTGTTTGCTCTTTTAAACCTACGATATCTTTTAAGTGAAATGTGTGATTCCAATAATTCAATAGTGTTCTATGGGTACCGACGGTTACGTATTATAATATCTAAAGGTATTCTAACTATTATTGAAATGACTACGATCATAAGACCTACTGTTTAAAAAACCTAAAGGTAATTTCACAGATTTTTATGATAACTAATGGATGAAATCCATAATGGACGATTCACCTACGGTTTATTTAACTATAATTAATTAAGTTAAGGTTGAATTAATTAATGGACTATTCACCTACGAATGGACGAAATACCGATGGATGAAATCCCAAAGACCAGCGACGTAGTTCCCGCGATTACTCATATCTGGCACTCGGCGACTGCATGCAACATGCAAGCAGGCAGGTATGCAGCATGTAAGCAGGCATGCAACATGCAGCAAGCATTGTTTCTGTCACGGCTCCGGCGCTGCGGGGTTTGGGCGGTCCCACGCGAGCTTATCGTCGCAGATGGTTTTAACGCCCACCACCGCAGCTTCGGTTTGCTGGCCGGCTTCGCCGGCCAGTCTCAGCCGCGGAGGCGGGCTTTCAAAACCACCTGCTCCTCAGCTCGCGGGCCGCCCCACCCCTCCGCGCCTACGCGGGTTTAAATTACACTCTAGAGTAGGGCAGACAAGACTACGTGAAGTCGGTTTTGCGGCGATTCGTTTCTGTCACAAAATTGTACTATATTTTAAAATTCGGTCTATTAAAATTCGGGATTTTGGTACGTACCCACTGTTGATATATCTGTGGTTAATATTTATATAGGAAATCACCCACCTCTTTAGAAAAAAATCCAGCGCGCAATATTAATAACCCGTAGGCGAGTCGTCCATTAGATATTTCATGTGTAGTGGAAATATACAATATTTTAAAAAATCATTAGGTTAATCGTTCGTTAGTGAGATTAATTTTAGTTTAATCGACATTATGTAAATAAAACAGTACTTGAGTTCACCAATATGTGTTAGAAACATATATAAATCAACCGTAGTTATTTCAAAAATAGTTAGAATACTTTTAGATATTATAATACGTAACGGTACCGACGGTCGTTACTATTATGGCATTTATTTGGTTAAAGATTAATAGCAGAATATGAATAACGAGGACTAATTTTGGCCAGAGATTTTACTAACTTTTTATATGCAAATAATTAGTTCTAATCATTATATAGTCAAATCCTAAGGCAATCTTATTAGAAAAATAGTCGATAAATTAGAAAAAGAAGGCCCGTGGTCACCCCTATACCATGAGTTCAAAGCAAATACGTCTATAGATCTAGCTTATATTCAAAACTTAAAAATTAATAATACCTACACCAGTGGCATAGAGGAGACCACGGAATCCCTACTTAATTCGCTCATACCTGATGATAGTTCCTTGATCGATAATGACTACCACAAGCAGATTAGGCAGTGGGCAAATGATTCACCCGCTACGTATATGTCGAGTCTTCCTACTATTAATGAGTTTATAAATACTGTGAAATCGCTACCTGTTAACAAAGCGTCAGGTGAAGATAAAATATCCAAAAAAATGATAATAGAAGCCACGAAACAATCCGGTCAATTAATCTTAAAAGTTTTTAATAGTTGCATATCTGAAGGGACTTTTCCGCGTACCTGGCGCAACGGTTTTATTCGTATTATACCGAAAAATGTTGATAAACTGCCTAAGGACCCTAAGTCATATCGACCAATAACGTTACTGCCTTCCTTAGTCAAGCTTCTGGAACGACTTATCGTACCGCGATTGCTACCAGGAGGGCCAAAATTTCATGGTAATCAACTTGGTTTTACTGCGGGTAAATCGACAGTAGACGCAGCTATCTCGGTGAGGAAAATTGTAAACTCGTCCGAATGTAAATACGTTTTGGCCATATTCCTAGATATTTCAGGGGCGTTTGATAACACGTGGTGGCCAATTTTGTTACAAAAACTGAAGTTACGCGGTTGCTACAGTAATATATATTCGATAATCACATCTTATTTTGTACATGGCTCTGCAACTCTTAAGCTTGGTCACTACAGAGTCATTAAATCGTTAACCAAGGGTTACCCCCAGGGCTCTGTGCTCGCGCCGTATCTTTGGAACTTGGGTTTTGATGATTTCTTGACATTGCCCTTGCCATCACACTGCTCTCTAACGGCATTTGCCGACGATGGCCTCTTACTTATACAGGGTGACTCCAGGAGAGAGTTGGAAAATCTGGCTCAAACTTGTTTAAGTATAATAAGTGAATGGGGTAAAAGAAATCGCCTTACATTTGCTCCCCATAAAACCTACCAACTCCTTCTGAAGGGTGAACTAAAATCTCCCCCGAGCGTAAAACTGAATAATGTTACTGTTAAACGTAAGATATCCACGTGTTATTTGGGTTTAGTTTTAGAAAAGAACTTCTCGTTTATAGAACATATTAAATCAGTTGGAGAAAAGGCTAAGCGAAACTTTTTTGCACTTACAATGATATCAACGGCAACCTGGGGCCTCTCTTTCAATACTCTTAGAATCATTTACGGAGCTACTTATCTTGGGTGTATATGCTACGGCTCGCCTGTGTGGGCTGATAGGGCTACCATCGGAGCTGCTCGCCGTAAATTACTACAAAGCCAAAGGTTGGCGTTGATATTTTTGTGTAATGCCTATAGAACAGTAAGCACAGAGGCCCTACCTGTACTAGCGGGTGTACTTCCGGTTGATCTTGAGGTTCAAAGACGAGCAGCGATGTATTATTCTACGCGAGAAAATTTAAATAATGATTTCTTATCATTACGCGACCGTGCTAAAATATCCAGGCTATTTATGCCAATTGCTAACTTAAATGATGAACTGCTAAATGAATGGCAATGTAGATGGAATACCTCAACCAAGGGTCGCCATCTGCACCAGTTCTTTCTGGACATACGCGAACGGTTAAATAAAACTTGGCTAATCATAGACCATTGTGTTGCACAATTTCTTACCGGACACGGCAATTTTAAAAGTAAATTGTTTAGTTTCAAATTAGTATCTTCACCAATCTGTCTGTGCTCAACTTCCTGTAACGAATGTGAACAAACCGCTCACCACATACTTTGGGAATGTGATCTCTGGCAAAATCAGCGTGATATTATGTTAAATAGCTTGCAACCAATATCTGGAGTAGTTTATTATACGGATCTTGTAGCAACAAGGAACAACTTCCGTGCGTTTAAGCGCTTTTGCCATACCTACTATTGGAATCAAATATAACAGCTCACTTAGGACCTTAAATTAATCCTTGGTGCTCTTGCAGCTGGCTTCTCTAGTTGCAATTCTCTCGTTTAATAAGGCTATAGCCTCTTTATATCATTCTGTCTCCCGCTTTGCTCTGGAGGGAAGTGGAACTATTCATTTCTAACTCCTCCTTTTTTCTTTCTGATTAAATTCGTTGCGGGATCCAAGACAGTTAAAGCCATTCCCCGGGACATGCCTGAGCCTCACCGCTCAGTGTCATTTCATTGTGTGCCACTGTTGATCCTGGCTTACAGGAGTTGCAGTGGTGGGTAAGAGGGAGGGACTAGTACATACATACATACATAGACTCACGCCTGTTTCCCAGAGGGGTAGGCAGAGACAACGGATTTCCATTTGTCACGATCTTTGCATACTTCTTTTGCCTCGATTACTGACATTATATTCTTCATACATGCTCGCCGGTTTAGGGTACTTCTGACCTGCCCTTTCTTGAGAACATCTCCAATTTGGTCAGAGAATGTTCGACGTGGTCTTCCCCTTCCGGTTGTCCCATTCACACAGGCCAGGTATACTTCTTTTGTCAATCTTCTTTCATTCATCCTTTCTAAATGGCCAAACCATCTCAGCATGCCTTTTTCAATCTTTGTGACTACATCCTCTTTCACACCACAACGCTCTCTTACATCAGTATTTCGAATTCTGTCTCTCAAAGTCACACCACACATACTTCTCAGAGCTCTCATTTCCACTGCATTTATTTTACTTTCATTCTTTTTCTGCCATACCCAACTTTCACTTCCATACATTAAAGTTGGCACTAACACTCCATCGTGCACGGCTAGTCGAGCCTTCTTTGATACTTGCCGGCTACTCATAAAGGCGTGTAGTGCCCCATTCACTCTATTCCCCGCATTTACTCTTCTAACAATATCTTTTTCATATTTCCCATCTCTCGTAAACAAAGTTCCCAAATATACAAACTCATTCACCTGTTCGACTTTCTCTCCTCCAATCACAATATCACACGTTGTCGTGTATTCATCCCTCTCAAATACCATTACTTTCGTCTTACCTACATTCATTTTCATCCCTTTCCTTTCAAAAGCTTCATGCATATTTGTTACCATCACCTGCAACTCGTCCGCAGATGATGCAAGTAGAACTTGATCATCAGCGTACAGCAGACATTTGATGAGTAACTCATTCATCCTTACACCGCATTCACTTTCTTTCAAATCTTTTAAACAGCTATCCATGAATAGGTTAAACAACCACGGTGACGCTACACATCCCTGTCTAACACCCTTTTGGATGCTAAACCACTCGGTGTATGACCCGTTAATCCTCACGCAAGCTCTGGAATCCCTATAAAGAGATTTTAGTGCTTGAACAAGGTTGTCGTTCAACCCATACATGGACAGTACCGACCATAGTTCACTCCTCAACACTCTATCGTAGGCCTTTTCTAAGTCTACGAAGGCACAGTAAACCTTTTGGTTTTTGCCCAAAAACTTCTCTACTATGCTTCGCAGAGAAAAGACCTGATCCGTGCATCCCATTCCTTTCCGAAAACCTGCCTGTGCATCCCATATTTTCGCATCGGTTTCTTTCACAACTCTTTCAACCAATACTTTTGCATACAACTTACCAACGACGCTGAGTAGACTAATGCCCCTATAGTTTTTACAGTCTTGCCGTGAGCCTTTCCCTTTGTAAAGAGGTACGATGACAGCCTTGCACCAATCACTTGGCACTTGGCCGGTGGTATAGCATAAATTGAATAGGCTGCACAGCTGACTCGCTATGACGCCATGTCCAGCCTTCAGCATCTCGGAAGTTATCCTGTCATACCCTGGTGACTTACCTGATTTCATACCCTTAATAGCTTTCACAATCTCATCCATACCAATGTCATCTTTACATTTGTTCTTGTCTATACTTAGTGAACTACGTTCACTCTCTGTTACACCTCTTTCATACAAACTTTCAAAATACTCCTTCCAACGTTTTTACACGCATTCTTCCCCTTTCACTATATTTCCATCTTGGTCTCGTATGGATTTCAGTTCTGAGGTTTGAGTTATGCCTCTTACTGATCTAACGGATTTCCAGAAAAACTTAATGTTCGTCTGAAAATCCTTAGACAACCTTCTATCAAAATTATCCTTTTGTTCATTTTTCTTTTCATTCACCACATCCTTTACAATTCCTTTCATTTTCCTATAATCATTCCAGGCCCTTTCTATATCCTCATTCGTCGCCTTATGCATTCGTTCGTTTGCTCTGGTGGCTAGCCAGTCTAACCACGCTTTCTTCTTTTCACATACAACTTTTTGTACACTTTTATCCCACCAAATATTCTTCATCTTTCTTCCTCTTCGTCTCTTTATTACACCACATACTTCACCAGCTACACTCACCACACCTTCTTTGACTACCTTCCATAGCTCTTCTACTTCTCTTATGTCTTCAGATCCCTCAAACTTCTCAACCAACTTACTTTTGTACTCATCTGCCACTTCTTCCTCTTGCAGTTCCTCTACTTTTATTCTCTCAAGTACACTTTTAGTCTCAGGGATTCGGTGGCGCCATCCTTTGAATAGACCACTTATTCGGCTCATTACCAGAAAGTGGTCTGTATGGATTGCGGTCCCACGATAGACTCTTGTGTCTAGAACATTCTTTCTCAGTCTTTCATCTACAATCACGAAGTCAATCATACTCTTTCTCACATTTTTCCTCTCTCGTGTAAACGTATGGATTCTTTTATGTTCAAACATAGTATTTGTAACACAAAGACCCCATTCCAAACATATCTCAAGCAGACTGTACCCATTCTCATTCTCACTTTCGTCACCGAATTGACCTAGTACTCTTTCAAAACCATCACGTTTTACCCCAACCCATCCATTAAAATCACCTAACATTATTACTCTTTCATTATACTGACTTAACCGCAACACATCTCTCAGGGTCTCCCAGAATGCCTTTCTTTCCTCTTGTTCTCGCTGTATTACAACTGCACCCATATCTACAGGAGCGTACACTCCTACTAGGAAGATACGGGTCATACCAACTTTCATTCTCAACCACATTACTCTTGCATTCACGCATTCGAACTCAGTCACACACTCAGACATACTTGTGGAAAGAATGAGACCCACACCTTGGCAACCTCTGGTGGTGTTCGGTACTCCAGACCAATATGCCGTGTATTGTCCGTGTGTTGTAGTATCACACCCTTTCCGCTTCGTCTCATTCACACACAACACATCGATCCGCTTTACACTCATCAGCTGACATACTTCGTCCATCTTACCTTCTATTCCTCCTCCCACATTCAACGTAGCAAAACGGCTCTCCGTTGGCCACTTTTCGCCTCTCCGGGAAACGAGACGTGACGGGTGGCGGACCACGTCGCCGCCATTTGAACGATTAAAATGAATTATAACCATTGCGTTCCCACGAGTATTAGGGACTAAACGGTCCACCCTCGCAGAGCCCTATACGGGGGTAAGGCGGATCCATGCTGTGTCCTATGACCGCCAACATAGACACCCTCCGTTATCGACCAGAATACCCTCTGGCCAAGGATCCCTCAGCACGGGTCGGATAACACCTTGGATCGGGGTTTTGTTTCAGGTATGCTCCCTCGGACTAAATAGCTCACTTGTGCTCGTCCCCTGCGTCTCGGTGAGCGTACAGTAAGCCAGCTAACTCGGCCTGTGAGCGCCGCCGTTGGTATGCATAATTATGCCTACTCTTCCGCCGCCGCTCTAAGTTACTATCCTGTACTGATAGTAACTATGCTATCGTAGGCCTCTGATGAATCCTAAGATTCTAGAGCCCCCGATAGAGGCAGTTTAAGGTCATACCCGGGGTCATAAGGGAGGGACTAGTCCCTTATAAAAAAAAAAAAAATCATTATATAGTACGGTATCTCGGAATTGTTTGTAAATATTGGCATGTTCTTTAAAATTGCAGTACCTACCTACATTTTTTTTTGTTCTATAAGCAACAGTTTTATGTTTAAAGTCTCTGTACCTTGGATTTCATTACTGTAGTTTTGCCAGGAATGTCTATTTTAATTCAATTAACAATAAAGCCTATGTTACTCTTTAATAATGTTGCTTGCTATTTCTGAAATAATCTTTTTTTGAATTAATTAGTTACAAATAAAAATACGAATCTTCACTGTTTATAATATAAGTATAGGCATAGATTGTGTTTATTTTTCTGGGAAACATTTCCACCATATGAATGTACGTGAACTACTAATAATTACTAAAACTTAATTACTATTAGGAAATCGGTAGGCGCTGAATACAAACTATTCGTAATATTATTGGGTCTGGTTAAATAAACTACTTAATTCATGTAAATTAAATATTTTGTAAACTGCTTTAATGATTTCTCCTTAGCTATAATACTAAAATAAGCAGCACGGAGAGGCGCCTACTTATATTTGCTATTATTATTGTTCAATAAGGATGGAAAACGTAATAGTAGGCGTACGTAGGCGAACGTAATAGTATTGAAGCTGGTTTAAAAACTACTCCGTCTAGTGCATGACCATAATGTGGGACCAATTCGAAAGCTTCTTCTATACATAAAATAACAAACACAAAAATCGGTTCTCAAATTCTGATGTAATCGATGTACAGACGCCAGCACATCCAGCTACCCCAATCTGTCAGACCTTTTATAGATTTTCAACTTTATCAGATAAGCATAACGTTCACTTTTGGGGACACACGTTGGGGTAGCTTGATGTGCTGGCGTCGGTATATTCACGAAAATACAAACGATTTGACTACGTCCGCGTTTTGAAATCGATAAAGTTCGAAATATTCGCTATTTTTCTTCGTTCCTGAAGAAGAAACAGCGAAACTAATGGGGACAATTTTTTTAGTCACATCCCACAGCAACTAGGTTTAAACCTTAATAACCTTACACTTGAATCCTGGGTAGAACTAAACGGTAGCAACATTCAAGGGAGCTGAAGTATAACGTTCTTTTGCTCTATAAGCAACCTGCTACTTATGGACTTTCCTTCCAGACAATACTTGCAATGGAATTATTACGTATAAATGCAGAAGGGCAGGTGAAAGGGTGAGCAACGTTGTCGTAGTCTCATAACTGTAACTGCAAGTTTGTGCGCCAACTTGATAGACAAACATTTAAAAAGTGGTGTGTAAATAATCCGATGTCTAATTATTTTTGAACACTCGTCGGCGAGCATGTATGTCATTAAAAAGCACCTTGTTAGTTGCAACGGCTGAGCGCGCTCATAGTCGCAAATGTAATTCAGCCCCGCCTGTCCTCTTTTCCAGGTGGATGGAACTCAATTAGCAACAATTATTCCGACGACGCGACGCCAACCCAAAAGTTTTCTCGACTATTTTGTAATTAATTTTGTTCTAGCGACCCCGTCCGAACTCGCAACTCGTCCTCACCCATAACGTTTATTTAGCACTAAATTATTTTAAAACTTCCTGGTGCGATAGTTTTGAAAACTGAAATAGCTATTGTGGAAGAATTATATCAAATGAAGCGATAAGGGAAAGTTTCCAATGGTTTTCACGCCTGCTCCTTCATAGTGGTCCATAACGACCATATAAGCCCGATTGCTTTCTTAAACTTATCCCATTTGTAGCCCCAGCGTGAAGGAATTGGAACTTCTTTATTGTGCCAAAGTTTCGAATGAGAACGCCTATTTCCATTTCTATTGAGTTAGTGATCCCAAACGAATAAATTATAATAACAAGTGTAATGTATAGAGACATGTAGCTGTATAGAGCGAATCGGATGAGTGGTTATGAAACTTGGCTGTGACAAATGGGACCGCAGCCTTCTCGAACAAACTCTACGAGACTGTCGTAAACTCACGTATAGTTTGAGAAACGAAATTAAATAAATCACTTGTAACTAAAATGAACACATTACTAAACATATTGAGCAATATTTTATTTTATAGAAATTCAACTATTATCCCATGAATTTATAGAACCTACCTTACCAAAACTACGCCTACTATACATATACAGAGTTTTGGGAATTGAAGACAACTCTATAAATTATAAATAAATAAATATTGGTCAAAGAATAAATAACGTAACATGAATTAAAAATTTTCCCTGTTCTAATAATCATCGAATTATCAGCCACCAGAAAGAATTTTACAAAAACTAAGCTATTATCGCTTTGGCTTATATAATATAATATTAATATTATAAATGCGAAAGTTTGTGAGGAGGGATGGATGGATGTTCGTTTCTCTTTCACGCAAAAACGACTCAATGGATAATGATGAAACTTTATAGTAGGTACACGTATAAACTTATACATCAGAATATTAAATAGGCTACATTTCATTTATAAAAAAAAATAAAATTTGGTCATAATATTACGATATGTATCAAGTAAGTCGGAAAAATTCCTGCCCTCTCAGAGCTATCTTGGCGTGCGCTGTCTAAACCGTTGGAGCTACATGAAGATAATGTATCGTGAAATTGTTTGTCTGAAACAGTTTGAAATAAAAGTCTGAATAAACAGCATATACCTCGTGCCGCAGGGTGGCGTTCTGTCTCCATTACTTTTCGCTTTATTTATAAATACGATTTCTAATAATCTTGCTTCCGCCTACCATCTTTACGCAGACGATCTACAAATTTATTCCCATGGTTCACTTGCAAATTTACCCAGTGTCATCACGGCAATAAATGGTGATTTAGCTCGGATAAAGACGTGGAGTAATAGCTTTGGTCTTAGAATTAATCCATCTAAGACCCAAGCTATAGTAGTTGGCAGCTCTCGAATGATTTCAAAAGTGGACTGGTCTCAACAACCACAAATCATCTTTGACGGGACTGTTATCCCTCCCAGTAATAACGTCAAGAATCTGGGAATTATAATTGACAATACGTTGTCCTGGGGTCCTCATCTTAAAAATGTTAGTGGTAAACTTTTCGCATCAGCAGGTTCCCCCAGGCGTCTACGCAATTTCCTCCCTATTACCACTAAAACTGCTCTTGCACAATCACTTCTCTTACCTATTCTCGACTATGCCGATGCCAGCTATCTAGATCTCACGGAAGAACAACTGGATAAACTTGAGCGTCTCCAAAACCTTTGTATAAGATTCATATTTGGTCTTCGCAAATATGATCACGTTTCATCATTCCGTTTAAAGCTCAAGTGGTTGCCAATTCGCCTTCGTCGGAATGCACATATTCTTTCCTTATTATATAACATACTCTTTAACCCTGCTACGCCTTCATATCTTAAAAACCGATTCGAGTTTCTCTGTGACACGCATTCGAGATTCCTAAGATCATCGCATAACTTAAAACTGCATAATCCTATACATTCCACAATATTTATGGACAAGTCATTTGCCGTTGAAGCAGTAAGGTTATGGAACGCCTTGCCAATTAATATAAGATGTGCCCAAACTGTTGCTACGTTTAATAAAGGTGTTAAAGAACACTACCTGCGTTTGTAAAGATCCTTCCTCTTTTATATATTATGTATGTATTTTGTTATTTTATATATTATACACTGTATTGTATTTTATAGAATGTATATATTATGTAATGTTTATGTATGTATTTATGTTTATCATATATGTAGTCATAGGTACCATGTATTTGGTATACCCCTTTACACTTTTATACATATTTTTTTCTTTTTTTTTAATGTTATTTATCCACTACTTCATTTGTTACACACCCACTTTTTAAAACAATTACAGCTCCTATCCATCCAAAGGTTGTCTGGAAGAAATCGCTTAATGCGATAAGACCGCCCATTGTACTAAATTTATTATTATTTTTTGTCCTACCTATTTTTCCTGCTTGTGTGTACAATAAAGAGTATTCTATTCTATTCTATACCTCTTGTATGGAAGGCATTATATCCAAAATAGTGAGCCATATACCCTTTTTAATCGGATTCTTTTCTATAATGCACATTTTAGAGTATGTAGCTAATTCTGACCAATATTCAATTCATCATCCCAGGCATCACAAAAGGCAACAAAAAGGCATCCCGAATGAAATAAAAATGGGTCAAATTAATATTTATAAAACCCAAGCAAATTGCCGAAGCCTTTGCTGATCAATTCAAATTGAGGTATATTAAAGAAACTGATAGACCGATGCCAAACATCAATATTACTGGGATTACAAAGACTATTGAAGAGTTCAGTATTTCTTACTTACTTTATCGTATTTGTCGTTTCTATTTTGTTATTGTGCGACACGCCGTTGGTTACACGCTGCATATTAATATTTATATTTAGCAAATGTCCAAATATTCCGCATCCGCCTGGTTTTATTGCCCACTGTTCTAGTTTTAAGAAGCAAAACGATGGTGTGGTCGCTTATATAAGGAATGATTTAAAATGCTCTGTAGAAAACCCTAAAATTGAGGACGCAAACAGCCTGATTATACGACTTGCTGATAAGGCTGCATTTATCGTCATATATCGCTCTCCTTCCTATAAGGACTTAAAACCTTTCCTAAGTAGCCTAGACAATATATTACATCAGGTTAAAAAAATCAAGACTGTCGTTCTTGTTGGCGATATTAATGTGAATATTGCAGATAATAGTACAGATCCAAATCTTGATGAATATCTTAACATCACTGCCTCCCATGAAATACTTCCCGCCCATACGCTTCCAACAAGGTTAGCAAACTGTCTTGACCATGTCTTGCTGAGATGCCCTCACATTGCCACAACAATAATTCTCGACGCTTTTATTACTGATCATGCTCCAATTATCTTTTCTTGCAATCCTAACATAAAATCAAAACCTCCCACAAAATTTTCTGTAAAAATAGATATCCCTAAAGTATTAAATGACATAGAAAACACGGACTTCTCACAAATCTTACTTTTAAATAATCCAAATACAGCTGCTGATACTCTTGTAAAACTCTTGTCACACCCTATAAAAATACACACGCATACAACGGTGCTCCCTAGTCGTAAACGCATAATAAAACCTTGGATCACTCCTGGTCTTCTTAGATGCATTCGTCATAGAGACAAGCTACATAAAAAACATAAAAAAAATCCAAATAGTCACATTGATAAACTTGTATTCAACCGCTATCGCAACTACTGCAATAATCTCTTAAAAAAAGTTAAGCACGAGTATGAGCACCGTGAGTTTGAAAGAGTCAAAAATAATGCAAAAGCTACCTGGAAACTTATTAAACAAGTAGCCGATTTGGAGCACACGAAAACCGCCAGTACTGAGCTGCTGAAAAGCTATGACACTCCTTCAAAGTCTCTTGATATGATAAATAAATATTTTTCAAATGTGGGTAAAGACCTAGCCTCCAAAATCAATCCATGTACAAGTAACACTGGAGGTATAAATTCACCAGGGTACCCAAAGCCAATGGGTTATTCCTCTCCATTAGAATCAATGGCCTTATATTACGTGGATAACATTGAGGTGGATAATATTATTTTCCACCTAAAAGACAAATGTGCAGTTGGAATTGATGGTATACCGACCTCAATTATCAAGGCATCTAGGCACATTATAGTCCCCATCCTTGTACACATCTTTAATATGTGCATGTCTTTAGGTATTTTCCCGGAATGTTTTAAAACCGCCATAGTGCACCCAATCTATAAAAGTGGGGACAGAGACAGTGTAGCAAACTACCGACCTATTTCAGTACTAACCACTCTATCAAAAATTTTTGAAAAGGTTATTAATTCTAGACTTCTTAACTATCTGTCCACAAACAGCATTTTAGCCGCTACCCAGTTTGGGTTCAGAAGAGGAATATCTACTGAAGATGCTATTCTAACCCTCACCGACACAATATCTCAAAAAATCAATCAGAATAATAAAACAGTAGGTATTTTTCTAGACTTATCTAAAGCTTTTGACACTGTCTCTGTCCCCAATCTAATTTCGAAGCTAGAAAACTACGGAATACGTGGAACTGCGCTTGACATGTTCCGAAGCTATCTTACAAACCGGAGTCAAGTTGTAAAGGTGGGAAATCATTTAAGTACTAATGAGCCTATAACTTTTGGTATCCCTCAGGGCAGTGTTTTAGGACCTACACTCTTCCTTATTTACGTGAATGAGCTGTGTAATCTAAATTTGACTAATACAAAAATTGTTTCCTTCGCTGATGACACAGCTCTTATTATCCACGGTCACAGCTGGCCAGAGACCCAAATGTATGCAGTAAGAGCACTGGCTGAAGTCATGAAATGGTTATCCGAAAACCTGCTAACCCTTAATATCAGCAAGACCAAGTACGTCCCATTTTCCCCGAACACCCGTGGTCAGCCTCTATCATCCTTCCAAATCAGAGCTCACAACTGTCCAATCTCAGATGACAACACCTCCTGTGACTGTGCCCTCCTCGAACGTTCAAATAGTATCAAATATCTCGGTGTTGTAATTGATAATCTTATGAGTTGGAAGACGCAGATAAATTCAATATCAGCACGAGTAAGAAAACTTATCTACATTTTCAAAAAACTAAGATCTGTTGTTGACTTTAAATGTATGATTAATATATATAACGGAGAAACGGGGGTACCGTGGTCTTTAGTCATGATGACGTCAGCAAGACTGACGTCACTATTATCTGCACGTTGGTTATCCACTGAAGGTTGTTTACTCATGGCGATAGTAAAACCCGAAATATGTTTCGTGAAGTTTTATTCCACAACAATCTTCGATACAAGGTGATCCGTACGGTCCGACGGCTCGAGCGAAAGTGATTTGTACTCGACACGTCGGCCGTATTTATACGAAATGTGCGGCGACAAACATGTTACGTATTTTCTTTGTTCGATGAACGAATGTAAATTAAACTATTGAAATCATCAATTGTACAAATGTTAAGATTGTTTATAAATAGTAACTTGATTTTTAACACTAAATTCATTAAATTTAACTAACTATTTAAGAGTAATTTAAACAAAGACTTAAAACTACTCCTATGACGCATTTGTTTTTGGTTAATTAATGTTGTTGCGCCGATATATACTATGCGTTAGCACAATCTATAATTGGTTATTGTGTAACGGTTTGGGGAGGAGCACCTAAGACAACAATGCTTCGGATGGAAAGGGCACAGAGAGCTGTTTTAAAGGTTCTTGCGAGGAAACCAATTAGATTTCCTACTGTTAGTATCTATTCACTGTGCAGGGTCCTTACAGTGAGGCAGTTATTCATTTTTCAAACAATATTACGTAAACACAGCCTACTGACATATGATCCAAGCTATTGTACGAGAAAGAGAAGGTCGGATCGAGTTTGTAAATTAGAGCCTCGTAAGACTACAATGGTGAGTAAACATTTTAGTTTCATTAGTGCCAAACTCAAATCATAAATATTTACCCACTAACAAAGAATGAACTCAAAATTAAAATCCGAAAATGGCTACAAACACTGGATTATGGTGCCACCGAAGATTTTGTTATGAAATAAAATAAACAGGACACGTACACACACACGCGCGAGCGCTCTACCACACACACATACACACACACACACATACATAAACACATACACACACACATTTCCATGATACTAACATTTTGTGTTTAGTCTATAAGTACTATTATTATTAAAATCGATTGTAGCTCTTTAAATTGTCAATCTATAAATTATATTCTAAATTAGCATGCAAATTATTATTATTATTATATTAAATAAAGAACTATGTATCAATGTCTCTGGAGGCGGGCGTTGATAGCTGCGCTACAGTTTTTACTTTTGCGGCTATCATCGTTATCCATTGTGTAATAAAAAAAAAATATTTTACTTGAAGACCGGGGTATCAACACAACGTTATAAACCACAGACATTTTATAATGACGTTGCCGAGAGTGACGTCGCATTGGAGCGATCGGGTTCGTTGTACGAATATTCTGGAACGCACTAAGTAGTAATATTTCATAAGTTCTACTTTCCCGTAGTATTCTTTCTTCAGTGAGCTCGCAGAAGTGAATGAATCTACGGCCCTAAATATATATAAAATCGTATTTAGCTTCCTTGAAATTTCGATCCTCTCCCACATGCAAACTTCTTTTTTTTGGTCATAGCACCGTTACCGCTACAGGGAATATTACGGAAGATATCAGATGAGTATGGAATGTGGACAGTTAACCGTATTAACATTGACTTTACCACTGCTTTTAAAGCCGTTGATTTTGACGTTCTTCTCGACATACTACACTCACTTAACTCCAACGGCAACTGACTGGTTTCGGAGTTACCTGAGTGGCCGTTGGCATCGTATTTGTATGGATTATATCATGTGTTCTTGGTGCAATACTAGCGCTACCGTGCCCCAGGATGACGTTTTATCTCCATTACATTTTTCAATATTTATTAATTCCATTTCTTCTGATCTAGTTTCCTCCTACCACCTTTAAGCAGATGACTTACAAATACATACGCCAGTCCCATTAGATACTTAATGTCGTATCAATTATCAATTCAGACCTAGAGTAAAATATCTGACTATACTTTTCACTCCATTCAAATATCTGAATACAGTGTTAAGTAATAGTCTTACCATCAATCCGTTCAAGAGTACGAATAATTATTGGAAGTCAGTACAAAAATAATAGTATAGATTGGTTGCAACTCCCTAAATTAAATGTAAAATTCAACCACACTATAATTCCATACAGTGACTCAGTTCGAAATCTAAGGTAAACTTTTACAGGCTCTCTCCTGGAGTGCACAATTACACGATGCTAGCCGTAGATTATTTGTGTCTGCTGGTGCGCTCCGTAGGTTACGAAATTTCATTGAACCAGGATTGTCATTTCTTTATGGTGATTGAGTATATTATTTGAGGAATTTACGTCCTACCGCTATTTTCCAACGGTCTATTGTAAGTATCATATTACTAGCATATGATACTACTTTATCTATAGCAGTTATTTATATAGTTTACCGTACCTTTCTTCATTATATATATGCGATACTAAAACATTTTATTGAACACAATAATTGTTCACTTAGTGAATAAACAATTGTTTTGAATACGAACAAGGGCTGTTTGTATCGTTAGCAGCAATATTCTACCGCTTTCGACTCTTACGTGCTTATTATGTAATTATAGCGTTACAAGCAGGGCATTTTCTTTTGAAACAAGGTTGAAAGTAGCGAACACAATAGACGTTATTCAGTAATTTTATTTGAATTGTAAAAAACTTAAATAAATTATATATAAAAATACCTGCTCATTTCTTAATAACATTCTTTGAGAACAAATTATTTGAATTTTTAATAATATGAGCAATATCATCTCTTCAAATCAAATTCAAAAACGCGTAAACTTAGTTTTATAAAGTAGCAGTTATTGCGTATTCATTGTACAGACAACAAACCATTTTTAATCGACGATAAAAGAAGAAGATTATCTAGACGACTGTATATTAATTTTTTGTGATTTCACTAACTTATCGTATAGGCAGTGGTTACCCTAGTGTCAAAGTTGTTCAAGCCGCACATAAGGCCTCTGACATGGCTTAACGACTGTTGCCTATTAGGTACAACCGGGACCGAAAGCTTAACGTGACCCCCGAAGCATGGACACGCTCAGAAATTGAACCACTTTGACGGTCACCCATCTATGGACTGACCGCGAGCCCAGTTGCTTAATCTTGTCAATCACTTACGGATCTGTAAGAGCATCAAGCTTTGAGCGCCTAAAAAAATTTTGAAATCCGTTGAATGTTCTTAAAACTTCAAACATATTTACAGTAATTTCTCTTCTTGATACAGTTACATATATATACAGTATCTTATCATTAATGTCAAAAATGTTTGAAATTCAAAGTCATGATTCTTATTCACTTGGTATTTACCATCATCCCGCTACTTAACACAATACCACTTAACAAACTAATCTTTTTATACCATCATAACATTTAGCACGGAGTAATGAGTCGACACAATACAGGGGTAGATATTCATAACTCGTGTATACCACAGCCCAGCCATATTGCTTGGAACAACGCGTGAATTGGTCCGCTCGGTGTAAAGTCCCATATTAACATAGTAAGGAACCCATTTCCATTATTATCCCCAATTTCGTGCTCGGGAGGCACTTAAGCACTTAATGGATCTCGGCTCCCCGTAATTTACCGGGACGTTGGATTGAATAAAATCGTAATTCTAGCGAAGGTGTTATTACGAAGAGTGATTCGCACTCTCATTTGAATCAAAGGATCATCGCTAGACAAATTATGCCTAAGTAAATAGAGATGTAATCAAATAAGGTTAAGGATTTGCTTAGTCAGGACTCTTTGGGCGTCTGTGATCAGGCATCATATTTCAGGATTGTACATTTTCAATCTTTCATGTATAATATCTGTATTTTCAGCGTAAATAAAGGTTTAGATTGGCCTATTACTGTAATATGATTAGCATTGTAAGTCCAAAACGCATGAAAAACATTATATTTTTATTCTTTTTGTTTATTTACAAAACGATTGATTTAGAACTTGTGTTTTATTAGTATTGTAGTATATTAGTTATCTGGTTATTTAGTTTTCTAGTTATTTTCCATAGTACAAGCTCTGCTTAATTTGGGATCAGATGGCTGTGTGTGAATAATGTCCCTGGGTATTATTATTATTATTAATGAAAAATATATTATTCATCTTATATTAATCATATCTATACATGCATATAATAAAATCATAGGAAAGTTAACACTGTACAGTGAATATTTTTTTTAAAGGATACTTGTAACGTGATCTACAATCGATATCGAAGCCAAAAATATAGTTTTTAGAGTTTTTGTCTGGGTGTCTGTTTGTCTGTATGTATGTCCGGGCTAAACTCAAAAAGTACTGCATGGATTTACTTCAAAAGTTGTCATGAATATTACTAACAGGTCGGGTCAACATATAGGCTACATATTATCACAATATCCCTTACGGGGGAGGAGCTATGATAATTAATAAAATTTAACGCGGGTAAAACCACGGGGCACAGCTAGTTTATTATAGAAGAGTATATTTTTAAGTTTATCCTTAAATACTTTTCATCAATTCGAATAAGATCGATACTTTTTAGTTGGTGTTGGTTTGGTGTTTTTTAGAGTTTGGTTATCACAATAAATCTTTGCCGCCATGCTACCCCAGTAGTTCTAGTCAGTACTCTAGTTGGTCACACCTAATTTAATCTATACAACTTATTTATAACTAGCAGCTCGCCCCGGCTTTGCACGGGTATTAAATTAAAGTCCAAATTTAACATTTCAAAAAGTTATATAATGGTATGGAAGCAGACTTAAATATAAAGTCATTTATTTTGATAAGGATTAATTCCAAAGTATAAATAAACGAGCTTTTATAGCGGTGGCTATTATATTTTTTTTTTAATGCAAATTACACTTATTGTGACATATGCTGTCGCGATATTTTTTGTAGATAATTATATGTTCTGCAAAGACGTAGTACATTATTTTGTTCTATTATCAATAGTATTCGCAGCGCACGCGATGTAAGAAAGTTATTTGGTATTTTTTTCACACCTAGGGTTACATTATTGAAGTTTTAGTACAGATCCCTAATTTTTTTGAAAATTAATTATCGCCTATGTTCACCGCAGATAGTGTAGCTTTCCAACAGTGAAAGATTTTATCAAATCGGTAATGTAGTTTCGGAGTCTATTCAATACAAACATAACAAAAAAACAATCAATCAAACCTTTCCTCTTTATAATATTAGTGTAGACGAACTGCGTCTGGTCGAACCTAGTTAAAATCGACCCAACCTAGATATAGCTGCACTTTAACTTTAAACCTAGACATATATACTCATACCTGTTGACCATACAAAGATTGCGCCGCTACTTATTCCTCAAAATAATTCTATTAAACTCGACTCTACAAAATTGAGATACATTTTGAAGCAACGGGCAGACATAATCTTTATTTAGACAATTGGTATGAGGCGGGCAGCTGTATGGCCGAATGCAGCAGTCCACAAATAAACCGAATCAATACCATTACGGCGCCAGCCCCACGCCACACCTCCAATATACGACTCGTCTGATTGTAACACATTAGGATAGCACTTTGTTTCTTCAGACCTTTACAATTTATTTTATTGTTAGATAATGTTATGTCCTTTAAGCACAAGAGATTTCGTCCTCAAATAGAAAATATTAAACTACATATATCTGCAAAAATTCATACTAATTACTATCATACTAATGTGAAAATTTGTATGTTCAGGCTTTTTTTGTTCATCTGTTTGTAACTTAATTACACAAAAACGTTTGGACGGATATAGATGAGTTTAGTACAGTTAGTTTATTACATGGATTAACTAGAGGCACTAGCTAAGTTTTTGATAATCTGGCAGGAACCTAATACATATCCATAATAAAATAATATGTTTTAATCCATGCAATAAACTAACTGTACTAAATTCACTTTATATTGGGTACAAATTTGCACGAGCGTTCCCATTGAGGGACCACATATGAATGTTGAGCTTTTGAAAGCGCAACCTTTAGTAAAAGTTCTCAAACAATTGTAAATTTAGCCACTAGTTTGTAAAAGTAGCCACTCCAAAGTTACAATCGGTCAAAGGTGGTCCCTCAGTCGTGACTGAGAGGCATCCATAACTCATAACATAGTTACAATTTACAACTGCTATGAATGACTACTCTTAGTAGAAGATTTGCAAAACTAATCATATTAAATATCGACCTTACCGTTTGCTGTATAAAAAGAAATAGCATGCAGAAGATGGTCCCTCAATCGATCACCACAAGTTCAGTTTGTGTGGAAACCATAATGGAATTTGGAATTTTTGGATGGTTTAGCGTTAGTAAAGAGTATTTGAACTATTGTAAATTCAACCCTTAGTTCGTAAAAGAAGCCATACGAAAGTTACAATCTATCAAAGGTGGTCCCTCAATTGAAACGCTTATCATAGGAAAACTACAATTTACTTAGCATACGGAAGTTAAACTGACCAATGATACAGTCTATCCTTTAGTAGTTGATTTTTACTAATGATTATTTTACTAAACAGTTTCAAAATACATACAGTTTGGTTTCAAATAATAATCTAATTTCTATGAAGAATTATTAAGATTAAGGTGACCACGCAGCAGGATTTTACTGGATTCTAATGCTTTGTTTATACAGGGTATTACTCTAGAAACAATTTGGAGTTACCTTAGCAATCGGAAACAGCGATATATATCACGATATATACATACCTGAGTGATAAGGAAGTCACATCCTACGGCGTCTCTCAGAAACAAACTGGGCCCAACCCTATTTCAAGTATATACATAAATGAAGCTGAAGCGGGCAGATAATCGGACATTTTCGACAGACTCTACATTCCATGATGATCCATCTTATACAGAAAATTGGAAAGGTGAAGGCAGAGAAAGTCAAGTACCATTCGATAAAAATGTAAAATTCATTAAAAACGGAAACTTATGCCCACCTGTGAAGGTGGGTTGTAATAATATTACAGTAAGTAATACTTGTGCGTTTGATACGGTTATGTACCTGTTGAGCGAAACTTACAACAAAAATGAAAAATCCGATCTATATTTGCTAATGATGATGAAGATATAATTTCAATGTATATTAAAGCCTTAAGTGACAATAATTGCAAGATAGATGATGTTTACACCTTGAGAGCGCAAATAATTTCCCAAACTTGCAATAAAATTAATAAAAACAGAGACGTTGTTATTTACAGTTCTGAATGTAATTTATCTACGGTTTTTGAGTTATCAAAAATATTTGTAATAGTGTTCAATTTTCCAAACTCTGTAGCAATACATCGTGTCAAATACATCTTAAAAAGATATGCTTTTATTAGTTTGAACATTCAGCTAATAAAAATATTTGGCATTAGTGTTTTGGAAGAAGCCATTTTAATTCGCGATGAAATCAAAGAATGTGTTATATGTAAAAATCAAGTCACTTATGAATATCAGCTAACAGATTTTATATCTTTTGATTTAAATGATACACCTAAAGAACCGATTAGCGCAATACCTCGAACTAGCAAAGTAAAACAAAATTTCTATCAATTAGTTGGGGCTATTGAATTCATTCCCGGACATACCGTCAGTGATCTTGGCCATTATAAAAGTCACTCCTTTTTTAATGAGATCATACGTTGTTATGACGACTTACGCTATAAATTTGATGAAAGTCCTCCAAACGAGAACATTTTTATGCATTCACTTTGCTACTTTCTCATTGAAAGTAATGTTTGAATGCTAACATTACCTACTACTTACTACTACTTTTTTTAGATTAGATTATATATATATATACAAAAATAGTAGTTCTGAGTCTAGATGTAATTTGCGTCCATCTACTATATATATAGGTATATATTAATACGAGCATATATGGAGTTTTAGTTATTATTACATGTTTTTCTTTTATGTTTTAATTAGCTAACTGATTTCAAATATTAATAAAAATTTAAATGATCAAACAGTCACTAGTTTTTATTTATTCGTAAAAATCCTGCTGCGTGGTCACCTTAATCTTAATTATTCTTCATAGGTATTAGATTATTATTTGAAACCAAACTGTATGTATTTTGATACTGTTTAGTACAATAATCATTAGTAAAAATCAACTACTAAAGGATAGACTGTATCATTGGTCAGTTTAACTTCCGTATGCTGAGTAAATTGTAGTTTTCCTATGATAAGCGTTTCAATTGAGGGACCACCTTTGATAGATTGTAACTTTTGTATGGCTTCTTTTACGAACTAAGGGTTGAATTTACAATAGTTCAAATACTCTTTACTAACGCTAAACCATCCAAAAATTCCAAATTCCATTATGGTTTCCACACAAACTGAACTTGTGGTGATCGATTGAGGGACCATCTTCTGCATGCTATTTCTTTTTATACAGCAAACGGTAAGGTCGATATTTAATATGATTAGTTTTGCAAATCTTCTACTAAGAGTAGTCATTCATAGCAGTTGTAAATTGTAACTATGTTATGAGTTATGGATGCCTCTCAGTCACGTCTGAGGGACCACCTTTGACCGATTGTAACTTTAGAGTGGCTACTTTTACAAACTAGTGGCTAAATTTACAATTGTTTGAGAACTTTTACTAAAGGTTGACGCTTTCAAAAGCTCAACATTCATATGTGGTCCCTCAATGGGAACGCTCGTCAAATTTGCCTTGTGAGATATAATTCCGGGGAAATGTATCCTTTATCTTATTGTGAACAAAAAATATTGACAAAATTGCGGGCAGAACCTAGTTATTTACAAAATAAGTATTGGATATTACTGGGAAAATCAAGCGTTAAATATGATTTTTTTTTTTGTATAAGTTATGATACGATATTATCTGAGGGTCCGTGTTATCATGATATCCTCAAGGGCTCCGAAATGGTATCTTTTTGTCCAATAAGGACAGTCTAATGCAGTACCCTCCGAAACACGTGGAGAAATCAAACAACTTACGCGGCCATCCCATCCGTTGACTGACTCGCACCTGGATAGTATTGTATACGTACTATTAAGGGTTATAAGAGCCTTTTATGTAAGGGCTATGAGTATATTGCTCATTATTTTATATACATTTATATTCGTATTGAGTGAGACGGTACTTCACGAAGGCACAGCTTTTAAATTTGTACAAAGCTCAATTCCGACCCTGCATGGAATACTGCTCTCATCTTTGGGATAGCTCTGCAAAATATCAGCTGGACTCTTTGGATTCAATAGACAGACGTGCTCGCAGCTTGGATCATAGGCGTCAGGTTGCAAGTTTATCGGTTTTCTATAGGCTATTTCATGGAGAATGCGCTCAAGACCTCCATGAACTTATCCCTCCTTCCCTCTTTTTTCGTCGGACTACTAGTAGTCGGGAGGGTTTTCACCGCTTTGTTGTTGACATCCCATTCTGCCGTACGAAGCGCTTTGCTTCCTCCTTTATCAAACGCACGGCTAAGCGGTGCAACACCCTCCCGAACGACGTGTTTCCAGACTCATACAACATGGGTTTATTCAAGGATAGAGTGAACAGGCATCTTATGGGTACGCACGGTATATCTTCGACCACATCTTCACTTACCATCAGGTGAGATCGTGGTCAAGCGCAAACCATTCAGCATAAAAATAAGAAATATCTTAACATCGAAGCGATTTCTGCAAATTGCGCTTAACGACGCTTTGATAGGACAGGAACATTTGCAATAATTATTTATTGCCAACATCGCAAAATTTACTATAAATAATTTGTAGACATCTGACTTGGGTTCTAATAATTGTTGATGATATTTATTTATTAAAACGACACAAGTGTTAAAGAAATGAATAAACATCAACATACAAATTTACTGAGGCAAAGCACGCCACAACGCTGTAAACCTATATATGAATCACTCAGCCGACTGCCGCCTCGCCACTTCGCGTCCCGGGTTGGATCCCCGCGCAGGACAATAATTTATGTGGCCCATAAGTAGTTGTTTTAAAATTAATATTTTTACTCTAAATTAAAATTAATATTTTTACTCTTAATAAAAATTAATGTTTTTACTTTTAATAAAAATTTATATTTTTACTCAAATAATTCCGGGTAGCAATGCCTCATCCGAAATTCAAATTACAATTTCCAAGTATTTTTTTTCGCCAAATTCGGAAATCGCCTTAACTCCAGCCGTAACCACAGGTCAGGTAGGTAATTCATGTATTCGAAATCAAACAAAATTGGCTTTTTATTTTATTTGGTTTGTGGGTTTCGTGGTTTACGTTGTGAACCGAAACGTGGTTATTCTCCCTGATTAATTTACCCGGATGCTCTGTATTGAACGGCATTTTTAACATGATATTATATAATGCTCATACTCTGCCACTTTTTTACAGTATACAGTGTATGCTATCGCTCACTTTTTTCACTTTTTTATCAAAATGAACGTTTCCTTCGTGATATTTTGAAACGTTGTGAACAAGTAATAATTAGTGGTTTGAAATACCAACGCATACCACAAATTTTCTCGATATATCATTTGTTGCACAGGGTGCTCGTTGGAGGAATTTGCTGCTGTTGTCTATTAGGCATGCTCAAACACTAAGTGCATTTCAAGAACGTCTCAAAGTAAGTACACCTTGCTTTTCAGCGATGCTGTTTGCTCACAAAATATGTTACAAATATATGTAGCAGCCATGTACATTTTATGAAACAGATATACAACCAGTTACTCCAGGTATAGCTACATTGCTTGAAAAAGATCACATCTTGTGATAAGGTAGTGTATTCTACTGTTATAATTTGTACATTTTGTATTATTTTTTGGGGTGTTTATTTGTCTATCTAAAGAGAATCTTAAGAATATAGAACAGTTTTCTTTAGAAATGAAACATTAGACCACTTAAAATACCGGTTCCAGCATAAATTCAACAGTAAACGCCGAAACCAAGAATGCTAACCAGTGGAACTATGTGCAGATCACTTGAAACTTCTGGCAAACTATGCAGACGTTCTAGAGTCAGGTTAAAACAAGGGAGTCGACTTAATGGCAAAACAGGTCGTTGAAGCTGTTAAAAATCGTCATAACTGCAAATTAGTAATATCTCAAAATGGCTTTTGTGCTTAATAAAGATAATAAAAAGCCTTGAAAAGAATAATGGTCAAACAGATGGTATACCATCCTGTCTTCCCATTATTATTGGTCATTAACTTAAGATTATCCAACAAATTTTAATTTAAAATGTTGGAATTGAGAAAGGATTCAGGACAAACTAAATTCGTAAGTACAATATAAAGAGATTTTAAAACACATTTTCGGCTCTATGGAATTAAATCCCTGTATCGTGTGGGGATATTCCATGTAATTCACGAACCCAAAACACACTCAGGCTCAGAACAATAATTTATATGTGACACAAAAAATTTTCCAGTTTGGGATTGAATTATAAGATATGATGCACAATTATATATGCAAAGAACATTTATTTCTATTCTTTTTTTTATTTTAGGCTACTAACTATTAAAACATATTATTATTTAGAAACAAATATGTTTTTATAATTCGACAGTCTTTAGACAGACTTCAGAGTTTAGACAGTCGCCTAGTCGCCTCGCCGCTTTGTGTCGCGGGTTCGAGTCCCGCGCTGGACAACTATTTATGTGTCCTATAAATAGTTGGTCTGCGTATGGATGTAATTTGTGTATTATATGTTTGATGTCTATTATATGTTTGTAAAGTACGCAACACAGGGATTCGATTCCCTAGTGAACACGTTGTCTTTTAAAAAAATATAATAATAAAAGAAAAATAAGGAGTTTCAACAGTATTTTAGAAAAAGAAGTCAAAAATTTTGCTTCTCTATATACTCCATTCAACTAGGTAAGTACAACTTCGAGAAAGAGGTCAATCATAGAATCCAACTCGGCTGGGCAGCGTTCGGGAAGCTACGTAATATCTGCTCATCCCAAATACCGCAGTGTCTTAATTGAAAGTCTTCGACCAGTGTGTGTTGCCAGTGATGACTTATGGAACAGAGACGTGGTCGCTTACTATGGGCCTCATCAGAAGGCTCAAGGTCACCCAAACAGCAATGGAGAGGGCTATGCTCGAAGTATTCCTGCGCGATCGAATCAAAAACGTCGAAATCCGCAGTCGAACCAAAGTAGCTGACATAACCCAAAGAATTGCCAAACTGAAGTGGCAGTGGGCAGGGCACATAGCTCGTAGAACAGACGGCCGATGGGCAGAAAGCTTCTCGAGTGGCGACCACGAACCGGAAGACGCAGCGTGGGCAGGCCGCCTACAAGGTGGACCGACGCGACGATCTTTCAAGGGTCGCGGGAAGCCGCTGGATGCGGGCAGCGCAGGACCGGCTATTGTGGAGTTCCTTGGGGGCGGCCTTGGTCCAGCAGTGGACGTCTTTCGGCTGTTATGATGATGATGATGATATACTCCAAAACTACAGAGCCTACAATTTTGATTTAATACGTCACACGGTACATATTTATTTTAATATTTTACAACTTCAAACGTAACCCATAGGGATATCTATTTAACTTACACGTCCGTGTTTGGGTCACAGAAATTCATATGTGTACCTAATTACAATATAATCAGTTCCGTAGACTCGGAACCCTGAAAACGGTCCTATAAGCGATGGCAATAAGTCTACAGATCGCAACTGTACCTAGTAAGGTATTTTGGTTGCCTATACTGGTTACTAGGGATATATAAATACGGGATGTATAAAAGATATATTATAACTATATTTACTATAAGATATTTAGATTACATATTATCATTTACAATTAAGCTTTTGTAAGGCTTAAAAGAAATAAGAAATCTTTATGAAAATAAAATGTATGTGTATGTATGTATGTGTCTTATAACCGCATGAGTGTAAGTAACTTTGACGATCCTTAAATAAATAAATAAAATATTCATCGTGGAATTTGTTAAAATTCGCGTGTAAATATATTCTTATTTTATAGATAAGATTTTATTGAATATTCTGTGATATTCTGTGAACTGATTATAAGTTCCAACGTACTTAGTTCACTTCGGCAATAAAAAGTTTTATGTAACTAATACATGCTGAAATTATGCATATAATAATTAATTGACATCACCAATATGGCAGTTGTTGCCATTTAATTAATTGAAATTTCTCTGGCAATCTTGGATTTTAAAAACCTAAATTCTTAGACAATTACGATACTTTTTAATATAGAAGTTGAGAAATGGGCGATTTTACTAAAGTTATGTATTATGTATGCTACTGAATATAATTTTGTAGCAATGATATATCGACGTAAAACAGTCTTGTGTGAGAACTCAATGTGCTACTGCTAAGATATTAAAGGTGAGCACGATACATTCGTAACATCAAAAACTCGTAGCAAACAACGAGTGAAGCAATAAAATGTTAGCGAACCAATGACTGAATGAAATTGATAGTACATAATAATATGTTACGTTCTTAGCATCGAACCCTTGTAGTAACAAGAGGCTGACGTAGTAACAAGATGTTAGTGCTAAGAGGGAATGCTACATACCATGCATTCGTAGCACCGAAAGGACGTAGCGACGTGAAAGTGCTAGAAGGAAATACTACGGAGAATATGAATATGAACGAGCAGCGAAAGCGTAGGTGTCCAGAATAATTCCAAAAGACAATAACTACACATATATTAACAATATTTTTCAGTATAAATTCTATTTACAAACTGTGCCTAACCTTTTCTTGCTCCTTGACTAGCTCCACTGAAAGAGTACGTTTATCTTACAAAACTACTTCATAATTGCATTATAAAGTTGTGCTACTACACGTGCTAAATGCCATCATAGTTCGTCAGGGGACAACATGTGAAAATTTCCATGTATATTTAATATTAGCCATAGTACTTTCTCTTATTCACAAAGCGAGTCGTCCGCTTGCTGACTGACTTAGTTGTACCAAAGACAAGTAATACCTAACTAATATGTCCCACAGAAGCTTGTGTTCCTACGGAACATTTCTCATAACATGCAATCCCAAATACATTTTCAGGGGTCCGTCGGGAAATACAAAGTCTAATACAGTTGGCCAATAAAACATTGTTCTGCGTGTTACCATGTAAATCCCATAACTACGTTTGAGCCACGAATCCCGAGTGACTTGTATAGTTGGAGCCCTCAGCTCAGGTTTAAGTTACATTTCGATGAGATTCTATGAGATTCAGGTGCCTATGAATACATCATGTATGACACTCCGTAAATATTCGTGTTGTTTATTTTTAAGGGTCTGAAGCACTGAATAGTGGTATATTCCCGGTTTTATTTCAGCCATAGAGGCAAGTCTCAATGAAAGAGACACACTCTCGATTTTCACTACGTTGTGGACGAGTGACTTGTGGACTATAAACCCGACACCACCTTGGGACAGTTGGTCACCCTCCCGGAAATATAGTAGGTTCCCGGATTTTAGGATTATCGTGTCCTCCCCCTCCTTTCGGACTTCAGACAATCCTATGATCTCCCAATGTAACCTGCTCAGTTCTTCCAACAGTTCGCTGATCTTCTCGTCGGTGCGCAGTGTGCGAGTGTTATATGTTGCCAGGGCCAGAGGTCGTCGATTTTGGTAACACGGCGTCTGCCGGGGATTTTTAGCACCCCCTGCCCCGCCGTTACCACGGCTATTACCAAGACTGGGAATAGCAGAGCTGCAGGCTTGCCATACCAATAAGGTATTTCGTGCTGTGTGGTGACGGCATGGATTATCCCACCCCATCTTATCCCGTGGGGGTCGTAGAAATCGACAGAGGGAATAGCTACTAGAGAACGGGCAGCAGCGATTTTCTGTGAACTATGACCATCAAACTGCGATCGCCAACCTGTCTGACAAGAGTGGCGATTATTGCATATCCCTCCATTCTTTGGGGAGGCTTTTTCCAGTAGTGGACGTACTTTGGCTGACATGGATGAAGGTATTTTCAATTTGTCATTATTTATATGGATTATTTTAACATAACAACATACTAGTCTTCTATCGATTCATTTCTAACTCCTCCTTTTTTCTTTCTAATTAAATTCGTTGCGGGGTCCAAGACAGTTAAAGCGATTCCCCGGGACATGCCTGAGCCTCACCGCTCAGTGTCATTTCATTGTGTGCCACTGTTGATCCTGGTTTACAGGAGTTGCAGTGGTGGGTAAGAGGGGAGGGTAGTCCCGAATAAAAAAAATGGTCTTCTATCGAATTAGCTTGCAATTTACTCGCAGTTATGTAGTTAAGTTTAGAATATAATTTCCACATAGGTAAAATAATAAATAGTTTAACGTTACCTCACTAATGAGAATTAACATATTTAAATTATACGCAACAATTTTAATGGCATTCACGATACTGGTACATGAATTTATGACCTGAACATACATCACGCTAGGTAGTTAAATTAAAGCATTACATTGTAATTACGAGGATTAGCACTACAAGTACACTGTTGATAACCAAATACATTATTTTGTTAATAGACTACTTTTCCAATTACAAGTTTCCAATTAAGATACTTTTACCGAACTGAAATCTTTAAAAATTCCTCATAGATAGATAATATTATAGTTACTACTATTATATTTTTATCCTAAATAAATGAATGATAAATATTTATTTGTTTATTATGGAATTAAATCATAATATACAAATAGCAAAGAAATATTGCACAAACATTATAAGATAACGGTAAGGAACCCTTCGTGCACGGGTCCGACTCGCACTTGACCGGTTTTTATTTGTATCCCAAATAAAAACCGGTCAAGTGCGAGTCGGACCCGCACACGAAGGGTTTATTCACGTTAGTTATATGGGAGCCCCTTTAAATATTTATTTTATTTTGTTTTTAGTATTTGTTGTTATAGCGGCAACAGAAATACATCATCTGTGAAAATTTCAACTGTGTTAAACAGTTTCTCCGTCCGAAAAAGCTGTTCCGATGTCGTTTTAGGGTTCCGTACCCAAAGCGTAAAACGGGAAATTATTACAGACAGCAAAGTTTGCTGTCTGTCTGTCTGTCCTTCTGTCACCAGGCTGTATTTTTTTCACACGAACCGTGATACTAACTATCACGGTTCGTGAGAAAAAAATAGTAGTAGAGTGAAGACACAGCGTGGGCAGGCCTCTTACAAGGTGTACCGACGATTATGTAAGCGTCGCGTCGCGCGAAGCCGCTGGATGCAAGTACAAGCGCCGTACAAGAAAGGCCTTTATGGAGATCTTTAGGGGGGCTTTGACCAGCAGTGCACATCTCTTTGTTATATATAAATGGAGTTTGTTTATAATACAACAATGTTGCTGCTATAATATCAAGCTAAACGACTAATGTCAACATTAAATAATAAATGGGATTGAGTACTTTTGAATAACTACCTACTACGGTACTGCGGTGTTGTGTGTAACACGACAAATTATTTAATAAAAACTCGTATATTAATTTTGTATTAAAGCTAAAATGTTAGAAAAATCTAAAGCTGTTTTCGCGCGATATCTGATATCTTGTGCGATAGTATGGGTCTTATAAGATGTTAGTTCGTGTCCGAGAGAGCTTGCTGCCAACTACGTATGTATAATACTGGTAAGGTATATGGACCGTTCAGCATGTATTGGATAGATATTAAATAATTAAATAGCTGTTAGGTAATTAAATAAATATAATTGTTGTTGATGTGGTTGGCAAATGCTTGCTTTCACGCCGGAGGTCGTGGGTTCGATTCCCACCCAGGACAGATATTTATGTGCATGAACATGTCTGTTTGTCCTAAGTATGTGTGTAATTATCTATATAAGTATGTATTTACAAAAAAAAAGTATATGTAATATATCAGTTATCTGGTTTCCATAGTGCAAGCTCTGTTTTGTTTGGGATCAGATGGCCGTGTGTAAATAATGTCCCAGGATATTATTATTTGTATTAAGTTATCTAGCATAGATATTAATAAAAAAATATTATTTAAAGTATGTGGGGCACAAAAGTTGTCTGTACGAGTTGGTCCCCTCTCTGTACTATCTCAACGTTAAGTTTTGCAGGACAATAGTGCTGAAGTTCTTCTGAAGCCAAGTACGATAATTTGAAGTGACTTACAAACTTAGCAATCAGACTTGTCAAAGGTATATTTCAGTAATGTATTACTGACACTTATTTTCATATTTAATCCCAGTATGCCATTAAGGCTAAAAGCTTAAACTAACAAATAAATAAACTGACAGATATAAGTTCTGGATAAAACACATTGCGTTTCACCATCACCTTCCGGTAAATTTATTTGCCATATAGCTATTTGGCAGGTTTGGCAACGTCGCATTTTGTCGTTCCGTCTTACGTAACAGACAACTTATAAATACTTTTCTTATTATAAACACACCTAAAAATATCTATTTACTCATTTTTTATGGTTAGCATTTTCAGGTTCGCATAAATATTTTCAAATTTATTTTCTAACTATTATTTTATCAAATAAAAATACATACATAAATAGTTTTTTTTTTGCGTGAAATAAACGTACGAATCATATAAATAAACGTCAAATGTTAATATCAACAAATGCATTTTGTTTGTTGCGCTGTTTTTCTTAGCGGTGTCGGATTTATGCGCGGTTCCATTACACGATCAAATAATTCATCAATTTCGCCTTCAATGGTATCAAATATTACCATTTTATTAAATTATTCGCAATAAAACTCAAGTCTAACAATAAACACCACCGAAATAAGCATCATCATCTAGCATAAACAACATTAATTAAACTTTATTAAAAATCGTGATCACATTATCCCTAAATAAAGACAGAATCCATCTTAGTATGGTATTTAATAATAATATAATTGTATTTAATATTATCCATTATGTTTTAGTAGTTTTATTATACATATTTGACATTGTGAATAGTGCATCTACCATATTAATTCTGCATCAGGCAAAGGTCGACTGGAAAAAAAATGCCTTTGACATTAAGTCCGCTTTCGTACAATTATGTGCAATAGTTAAATAAATCATAGTTTAAATAAATAAATACGTTTACAAAAATTCCACTCGATGTATTTAATTTCAACTCCCTACACTTTATTCAAAAAGCGCAACGTCGAAACATAACGTGCACTTAACAAACAGATATATGCTCAAAACTAACATCATTAAACCATTGAAACATCCATATGCCCCAATATTTGTTCCGATAATTTGAAGTGACTAACTAACTTAGCCATCAGGATTTTCAGAGGTGAATTTCAGTGATGGTTTTACTGGAATCCTATGTACTTAAAAGGCTAACTCAAATAACATAACGAAGTTACGAGTGTGCCCCAAGAGCTGGGGTTAAAACGTTAATTCAATTTTCGTTCTGACTGCGCTAATTAAAAATCCAGTTACAAGAGCTAACTTTCCAAAATCCAGATTAAATCTTGGACGACATTACGTAGGTTCTAAAATGTTAGAGCAGATTAAGTGGTGCTTCTATTTAGAGATTAGTGGACTATAGAAATTCAAGATCTAAAAATAATGAAAATCGAAAAAGAGTGAATCTAATGAAGAAATTCGATACATTTTAAAATTACTACAAAAAAGGTAAAAATGCAACGAAAGCCGCGAAAAAAAAAATTTTTCCCCAACCTATTATAACAACGATGAAGCGCATCCATAACCCTGGGCACGGAATGTATACTTACCTAGTAGGATCGGCTGCCCATCGAAACTCCGCCACCCACGCTTTAATTTAATTGTACGTAACGCCGTCAGTTTCGCACCGTTTGTTCTGTTTGCTTCCCTGCCCTATACGGGGTACTTCTTGTCTGGTACGGGATTGGTCACCTCTAAACTTAGTAGGTCTGGCGTTGTTACACCCCCGCGGCTTCGTGTTTAGTCACAGAAACAACGCCACCGTCTTAAGTTACCCCTGGTAATGGAGGATTAAAAAATCGATTTATACTTCTAGGCCCTTTTTTAGCTCAAACCAAGAACTACAACTAGTTGTAGTTGTGTAGTAAATAGTTGTTCTTGTGTCCGCCAATTATATGTTTGTATAGGACCCCGCGACACAGGGTTTATACTCCCTAATGTGTCTTAAAAAAACTATAGCTGAATAACCTTATACTAGACCATTTAATCAATCGATACTTAATCAGATTAACAGTAACATACAGCCTAGTTCATGACACTCCAGCAAATCTACTAAGTCACAACCAAATTCTTCAAATCCTTTTAAATTGCCACCTACAATGTAAAATGTCCCGTTCCAGACATCATCTTCATGCCGACGCAGACATTTCTGCCTAACGCCGTTTATTCTCGTAAAGCCTAACTTTTCCAGGGATCATTCATATTACATAGCTTATTTTTAATAGGCATATTTTACAGATATTGAGTTGAATGGCATAGTTAGGTAAATTGTGATAGCGAAAATTGCAAATGGCATTTTTTTTATTTCATCGAATATTTCAGTACCTACCTATAGTTTGGATGTCCCACACTAGGACATTATGCTGCAGTGTGGTCTATTCCTTCAAATTGTGAGAAGAGGCCTTTGTCATTCAGCGGTACAGTAATAGGCTTCGTATGTTATAGTTCTATTTTAATCTAGATTTTTCTTTTTGCGCCCGCATTTTTATTAGTAAAATCCGTATTCATAGCCGTTTAGTATTTATCTGGACAGAAGAGCACGTCAATGTTTCTCTTTTAAACTTTATAGTACAAGTAGTGACAGCATCTCATGGAATATAAGGGCGTAGCTAGATGCTCTCACGCACCGGTTCGAAAGTGAGCGGCTACTTTAAGCAACTAGGTGGGTCGGTGGGTGGTATGTGGTTAAATTTCTCAGCGTTTCCGTGCTCCGGAGAGCACGTTAAGCTGTCGGACCCGGTTGGATTCATTAGTTAACAGTCGATAAGACATGTCAGAGGTCCACTAGGTGGTTTGAACAACTCTGACACTAGCTAGCGTAACCACTGCCCATACGATAACTAAGTAGTATTGAATCAAAATGAGTAACTCTGCACAAATTTTATAAGTAAACCCTACTTTGGCCTTTCGTTATTTGTTTTAAAATGAAAAGCCAATAAAAGTAGATAAGACATGAATAAGTCAAAAATATAAAAAAGATCATAAATAATTTATTCTCACTCGTCTAAGTTAATTAAGATAACGTATTAAGTTAACTTTGCGAGAAATTGTGCCCCGTTTATAGCTAAAAACCTGAGTTACAAGTCACCAGGACCATTCTGTGGCTGTGCTAATGCCGACGTTAGCTTAACACATTTAATTAATTAAAGAACGTGACATTAATAATAATGAAGCTTTTAAAGAAACAGATTACTATAATTACCTATATGATTTTTATTCATTATATTTATATACTAGCCGTGACCCCCGGTTTTACCCGCGTTAACTTTATAAATTATAGCCTATGTCTTAATGCAGGGTGTAAGCTAACTGCATACCAAACTTTATTAAAATTGCTTCTGCCGTTTAGACGTGAAGAAGTACACAGGCACATACTTTTTCCTTTATAATATTAGTGTGATTAAAATGCAATAAAATTTAACTTAGAATGAGAATATGAATTATGTAGCCATAATATCATAAGAAGTAAGTGTATGTAATTGTTTTAGCGAGTATAATAAATATCCTGAGTTAGGGATCAGATGACCGTAAGTGAATGATGTCCGCCATTCACATACGGTCATCTGATCCCTAACTCTGATCTGATATATTACATTTACTACTTTTCTTTTATAAATACATACTTATATAGAAAATTACACCCAGACTCAGGACGAACAGACATGTTCATGTACACAAATATCTGTCCTACGTGGGAATCGTACCCACGACCTGCGGCATGCAAAGCAAGCATTTAGCAACAACGTCACAGTATAGAACAAGTTAGTTGATTAGGGAATCCGAGAAAGTGTCAGAATAAATTATTTAAATAAATAAACAATTTGTTTATTTATTTAAAAACTTGTTGCACAGAGTTGTACAAATTATCTTAGTCAATAAATGTTCAGTCATTTAATTCGGCTGTTAAACTAGACTTTTAAACACGATGTGATCAAATTTTTGTAGTCTGTATTGTATAAAGTCCACGTGATGGTAAGCGGTTACCGTGGGCTATGATCCTCGCAACACACAACCCATCACTTAAGCGATACCAACCCATCCTCTCTCTCCAATGGGCTCTGGTGACTAACTGACACCTAGAATCACAACAGTGGAATAGGCAGCTTTCCCAATTGAGTTTTTGATAAAGTAAATTAACTTCTAGCTGTAACTCATTTAAATTTTTTGTACCGATAAGCTAACCAAGGGTCACTTGAGCTTAAACTTACGGACGCAGTATATAATGATATTTTGGCGACCAAATATTATATTTTATAAAAACGTGTGAACTTGGGGAACTTTGTCAGAAATGAAATGCCTTACGCTTTTTTCTAAGCTTCATTGCAACAAAAAAGAAATATAACTCACGCATCATTTAAAACATATTTAAGTAACAAATACGCATACAACGCTTGCTGCAAAAACTATGCCGCACACACACAATTGTATATTATAGAAACAGACAGAGAGGGAGACAAAAACGCACGGAGGAACATAATTGACAACTCCTCCACCTCCTTCCGTAAGGAACCTCGTTAAAATACATCTCTTTCCATATTTCCAATGCCATTTTGCAAAACCTTGTTGTATCATATGTGTAAAATAGTCAACTATGAAAGCTGAATCGTCGGTATCGAAACTACATCGTAACAAACTGGTATTAATCCGTAGCAATCGTATAGAGCGACACGTTGCGCCAATGGTCAAACAGGCACTGCCTAATTGAATCCCGACCAAGAGCTTGCGTAGTTCTAGCTTAGTTAAATATAGAACCAAGTTACGCCCAATTCAATTATAGGGAATGTTTACTTATTCGTGTATAAGCCTCAAATTATAATATGAACTATGATCTACTGCTACACACTTAACCTGCATAAGAAGTTTCATATTTGAACGAAGAAATAACGGAGTACCTAGGCGACCGATCTCCGCTCGTTTTGCAAGTTACGTCACGTCACGTCAGTCACGATTACGATTTATAATAAGGACATAAGTTATGGCGAGTTCAATATTTTACCCTTGAACGACTTTAATGAAATTATCATAATAAACCCCTATTCTGATTATTTCATCTTAATATTTGTTGAAGTCATTCTTCGGAAACAGAACACACATATAACAAATACTAGCCAACTAGAGATACGTTGCTTATCGAAGTATGGAATTATCATGGCCATCAAACGGATCCAATCGAAAATCCAAATTATGCAGGGACCCACCCAAACACATACACATGATGCCATGAAAATCGGGTTGAATAACCTAGAACCTGCCGATTGTACCTCCCGGGTCCTATTGGAAATCTAAACTATAAAGTCCATTATGCCGTTTATTTCATTCAGAAACAGACAGAAGCGGAGTTTTCTATGCCTAGATTATTATATGTAATATATCAAACTAAATAAAGAAGCTGGTATTTTGGTTATAATTGAAAATTCCTATGCAGGGCTGTTAGTAGTACACGGCTAAATAAACGTCCTAAAATAAATGAAATAAAATTTACGCGAACTCCTATAATCGATATTTACACTGTTCGCAAAACAAAGGAAAGAAATAGGCATTTGTGTGTGCATCATAATCAATATGGTTGCTTATACCCGTAGTAGATTGGACGGCAAAATAAACGTCCTGACTTTTTACAGACACCAAAATAAATTTTACGCGAACGCCTACAATCGATCATATTTTGTTTTTATTTTATAGTGTTTGGACTGTTCGCAAAACAGAGTATATGAGAAGGTATTCAAAGGTTACAATGGAAAATTCTTAACTAAGGTTGCTCTATATCCGCTGTAGATTAAACGTTTCAACATTTAACAGTCAACAAAATAAATTATGGCGATCCCTATCATGGATTTTATTAAGCTATTGCATAGCTTCTATCGCGGGCCTTGAGCGTGGGGACCGAATCCAGAAATTCCGTAACGAAAAAAACCTAACACCCCCCCACTCCGACCGCCATCTATCGATAAATACCAGAACTTTTAATGACTTTTTGAAATATCACGCTTGTCTCTTTAGTTCAGCAACCCGCCTTTAGGTGGCATTGGTTGTATTGGAAAACTACCGTAATCAGCTGTTTGTGAGAAAGTATATAGGTGTATAGGTATTTATCATCTACGTACAACAGTGTATATCTGTACTCGTATAATTTGTGTACAAAGTGGTTTAAATATGAATAAACAAAGTGCATTTATTAATGAAGAAAGTCACGAAAAAATAGTGAAAGAAAATGAGTTAGTACTCTATATACATGAATTTTATTATTATTATCACAAATGCAGTATTATAAAATAAATAAATAATTATAATTGCATAAGTTGATAAAAAATGCTATGCAATAGCTTTACCGCGGCAGTCTCCGAGTGCCACAAGTCCTTTTTTTTATAGTGATTAGACTACTCGCAAAACAGAGTATATATAGTAAAAGGTATTTGTGGTTATAATTGAATATTCCTCAATAGGGGTATTCTATATCCGTAGTAGATTACACGGCTAAATAAACTTCCTGACTTTTTACAGACATCGGTATAAATTTTATGCGATCTCCCATCATCGATCTTATTTTATTATTATTTTATAGTGATTGGACTGCTCGCAAAACCGGGCAATAGCTGTAACGTTTTATTTTTTCTACTCGCTGTTTTAATCCTATACTGTAAAATAATACTAGTCTATTCTGTACAATTGTACAGAATATTTCGAGAATTTCGGGTTGAAAAGCGCAAAAACAATGTTGCAAGTTTTGAGTAATAACCATATTGATACTGTAAACCTTATAATTTGAAAATTACGAATACAAGAAAAATGAAATTAAGTGCACGAGTGGCGCAGTCGCGTCGTTACTACGTCTTCCAGGTTTGATTTCTGTACAAGACAACTATTTGAGTGGCCCATACATAGTTGTTCAAAATCTGAATGTGCTTTATGTCCGTGAATTGCATGTTTGTAACGTATTTTAACAGGCAAATTAAATTTCAGTAAAAGAAAATATCACAAACTTTATAACACTCTTACCAAGATAGTAGACCTTTTTAAAAAGACATATACGTGGTACGTCAGGAGTTAATATGTAGCGACTGAGGCGTACAACTCAACCGCGTGCAAACGTGATACTCTCTTGTATTATCTACGTCATATATCTCTACTCTCTGTCGTAACACTATCTGCCTCTCTCATTCAGTTTTCGATTTTCGAATCGCCTCCTAAAAATATTACTTTAAGAAGGTTTTATTTTATAGTACTTGAATTCAATATTTTACCAAACGACGACAAAGCTAGCAATATAGTCCGCAACTCCATAAGATTCAAATTTAACTATACCTACGAGTAACGCCGAAACTAGCCATGTTCTTAACTAAATACATATTTAGAAATACAACATAGTATCTACATCTCACAGTTTCCTGACAAATTGAATACATACGTCAAGTTTACTTAACGGACCGGTGTGAATACCGGTGTAATTTATTCTAGTGTAACTTTGGAAGGTTTGACGAAATTCTGTACAGGTAAAGGATATGAGCTATACGTCAAGTTGTCGGGCGGTTCAGACAGCGGTAGAGTAACTATAGCCAGTGGGTTCACAGCTGCCTGTCTGCTGTAATCCGATTACCGAGTGCACTGCCACCTCCCACTGGCCGCGACGCCCCTCACCAACAGAGTATAGCTTCGCCAAATAGTCTACGATGCTCTTGTTTGATCCATTAACATAGCGGATTGGGTACAATCCTTGCTTATGTTGTCGTCGTGAGCGTGATGCCTTTAAGCTATTTAGAACGTGTTCTACAGAACCAGTGTTGAACATTTAACCTAACTTAGTTTGGCAAAATGCAAGGACAGTCGTCGTAAACTAATAAAACACTTCGCAGAGTTTAAATAAATGTTGGAATGACGACGAACGACTGTACTTAAATTTTACCAAACTAAGTTAGGTTAAATGTTCATTATTGTGCTATTGCAAATTTTACACGTCATTGTGAGTTGACAGTTTTGCTGATTAAGAAAACATAGTAAAGGGAGAACCCTTTAACATCGTAATATTGTTATATGTTTCATTTCCTTTCTTACTTACTGCTGGTCCGATATTAACCAAACATAGCTGAGAACCACCAGAAGGAAACTGGCGTTCAAATGAAGAAACCGATTGAAATTTGAACCGCATCAAAATGGGTACATATACCATTGTGAGTTATGATACCACAGACAGACACACACAGAGACAAACATACATCAACGTCAAACTTATAACAGTCCCCCTTTTACGTCGGACGTTAAAATCTAGCAACTAATGCAGTACACAAGTTAAAATAAAAACAGACAGAATAAATTATACAGAAACTCGTAAACAGAAAGTGCATTCACTCAACTTTGCCAAAACAATTTTCACACATAAAGTAGTTGACAAGACTGGTACTCGCTGTTCCAGCCCGTATATGTCTCCTTTGTACAGTCGACGCCAAGCCGGTGGATACGCTTTAACCTTAAAATCGTCTCTATTACGTCAATATTAAGGATAGTTTTCGTAGAACACATGTATCGACTAGCATACAGTATACTACTCTCACTTCTAGTCAACTTAGTACGTTTATATAAGAATGTGGCATGCCATTAGTCTGAAATTTGCATGATATATTTGTTACAGTTATTTGGCTGAAGTTGAATAGGCTGATTCAGTTGGACGATAAGGCTGTATATGGGAGCATATTGCAAACGATGAATAATAAGTAAAACCATTTCAAAACACGGTGATGATGGATTGGAAGATAGTTAGTCAGACGGCTAAACAAAAAGCAACAAAATTTAAATGTCTGCCATTTTGTAATTGTGCTTTACATATTTTAACTCCTTGACAATTTCTTAGCAACTACAGTAGCAGAATAGGTATGCAGTTAATCATTAAAAATGTTTAATGTACACAAGAACATGATCAGCTCTTACAACTTTTTTCTACCAGAACTCCAATCGCAAAGCGGCGGAAAATGTAAGTTTTCTTTAAAAAATATTATTCTACACGTTTGGGCGTATTTTCACTCAGGCCAATGAAAAACCGTGTGGTTTTCGACAGCCTAGAAAAGATAACAGGGACACTCCCTGCCCCATCCCGTGGGTGTCGTGAAAGGCGACTAAGGCATACCAAGTAGTCGGACAGCAGCGCCACCTGGTACTAACTACAACCTAACTGCGGTCGCCAACTGGCATGCCAAGCGCGGTTTCTAAGACATACCCCTCCAAATGGCAACGTTATAGAAACCTTTGGACGAGGCCTAAGTCCAGCTGTGGACGATATCAGGATGATGATGATAATGAACGAAAAAGTTTAGCTTTCGGTTAATTACCTGAACATGTTAAGGAACACATTCATTTAGAGAAGTTGAAGGGGCATGTGCGACAAGATAGCGGCAAACTGGAATGATTAATCCCTGTAACGCGGTGGAATTTACCTACATATAATTAGCGGACACAAAGCTTAACCAGATGATAACCATTTGGCTCAAACAAATACTATCCTAGGAGGGGTTCGAACTCGAAACACAAAGGCGCCGTGATAGTAGCGATCCATCTCCCAATTAAAACATTTACGCCACTTTAATGGTTCTATGGGAATAGTGGTAGAAGTCATTAAAATGGTAAATGTCACATGTATTTTTGCCGAAAAATAAACGTTCAAGACTTAGACTTTTTTTAAATCGATGTTTACTGTCCCAACCCCTAAGCGTAGGAGACTTGCGGGATAGATTTCCCGAAACCTCTCCTTATAACTTGTTTACACAATATACAGGTATTGCTGTTAATATATGGTGTTCTTAGCTTTAGTAGATTTGGCTGGACGATTATGTATCATGCCTTTTAACAATCCAATTGTTCATATACAATGTACATATCTATATACAGCCACATAACTGTACAATACTCATAAATTAAAGCTTTACTTACTTACTTACTTGTTGTATGGACAGTTGTTCAAGCAGTGCTCGTCTGACATGGCTTAATGAAGGCGACTGTTCTTTAATGAATACAGCCAGGAACGTCAGCTAAAGCCCTTGGCCTCTGAAGCACTGAGACGTTCGGAAATTAACCACTTTGGCGGTCACTCATCCATGGACTGACCGCAAGCCTAGTTGCTTAACCCCGCCGATCACTTACGGACCCGTTAAAGTATCTGGCTATGAGCGTATCAGTTGAAACGTTTAAATTCAACATAAAAGTAAAATTATATCTATACATATAATAAAATCGTAGGAAATTCAAAACTGTACATGGAATATTTTTTTAAGGGATACTTGGGGCGTGATCTGCAATCGATATCGAAGCAAAAAATATAGTTTTTAGAGTTTTTGTCTGTTTATCTGTTTGTCTGTATGTATGTCCGGGCTAAACTCAAAAAGTACTGCATGGATTTACTTCAAATTGCATCAACACTACCAAGAGGTCTGGTCAACATAAAGGCTACATACTATCACGCTATCACCTACGGGGGAGTAGCTGTGATAATTTTATTTTAGTTTAACGCGGGTAAAACCGCGGGGCACAGCTAGTATATAATAAATTCTTAAATCATTGATTATCATACTATCAGTATCCCCAAGCGTACCAAGCACAAAACAACATGCAACTTAGTAAAAACAAGTAATTTTGCGAGGACAAAATCTTGTCAAGAATTTCATAACACGAAACTAAGTAGTCGCCAGGAAATAAAAGAAATTGGACGGAACGATTTCATTCCCATTCTTCCTCTAATTACTGTTTTTGCTCCAGAGTAACGCCTGGCGCGGTTTAAACCGGCAAAAGTTTATGAAAAACTTCAGTTGCATACAAACTAGTTCCATTTGCGAGTGTTTTGAAACAAGCGCCGTTTCACCCGTAAGGTTTTCAATGTGGTTTCGACATGCGCCAGTACAATTAGAATTTGCAATCGAAATTTGTTCCGCCAGGCTACGCAGTCGACTTTGTTATTTTCTGAACCTATACATTGCATATTGCATTCCAGCTACAAAAGCTTGCCGGGTCAATTTTAGTTAGTCGTTTATAACATTCAAAATCGAAACAGTTTTACACGCGTGGAAACTCAAATGTTTTTCTATGCAATTATCTACAGAAATTTGTTTTGTCGATTACTTGCAACGTCTATAGTAACTCATAATGTTTCCGTGTATGTCCGTAGTAGTAGTTTAATTTATATTCAGCACACGAATATTTCGGAATACGTTGTATCTTCACGGACTGGCAAAACATGCAGCCCGCATTGGAGCAGTACAAAGTTATCTACAATCATACACTCCAGATGTACGAACAAATGTACACAATGTTTTATTGATGTTTAAATAATGATGTTTACGGCATACTTAACTAATGGTAATAAACCTTACTTATAAAAGTATTGAGACAGTGCTTAGCGAAGGTTGAAATGCCATCGGAGGGGATTATTTTCTTTTCATTCAAGAAAATGGCCAAATATTTAGAGCCCATTATGACTTGTTATTCTAAGGTATTACTTACTTCTTATGATAGGATACAGTATTTTGTGGTTTAGAGTTTTCAACAATATTTATTCTACGGGAATATTTCAACAGCTATTTGAATCTAACACTAGGTATTTAAACAATGAAAACTGCAAAACAAATTTTAACTTCTTTGGGCGCATTTTTGCCGACACTCGTCGATGTAACTTGTCCGCCAGGCTCAAGACGCTGACGCTTAATCGACTTTCCTTGACTCAATTTATATCAACTGAGTTCAAAAGGTCATAAAATCCACTTAAGTTGTTTTTTGTATGTATGATTCAAAAATTCAAAATTCAAAAGTCATTTATTCCGTTAAAATATTACATTTGTGTGGAATCGTCAATGTATGCATGAACAAGCTGTTAATTCCATTTTTGTTACTTATATGCTTTATGGATATTGTCGTTGTTATGAAAAGTATATTTTTTGTATGTATGTATGTGAGAACAAACTTTTAATTCCATTTTGGTTATAATGGGAAATGCTTTCAGAATATTGTCGCTGTTAAGAAAAGTTTAATTCGATTTAACGTTGTATAAACACCATTCATATAAAAGTACTGCGAAAGGGAGTGAAAAAAAGCATACATTTTCCATATCTCTCCTCTGCTTGGAGTACTATTCAAGAGATTTTGCTGTCCAATGTGTTATCTTTTATGTTCATGATGACATTACAAGTTATTACGTAAATGTATAAAAGATATTTCTCTATATCATGATGTGTTAGTTAGCCTAGGAAGATTTTACTGCTTTGCGCGATAATACAACGTACTCTAGGCATAACTTTAAAGATAATATTAATTTTTAAGGTTAATTTTTTAAGTTGGCGTCGTTAGTAAAAACTTGCCTTTCGCGCCGCATGTCGTGGGTTCGATTCCCTCCCAGGACAAATATTTGTGTGCATGAACATGTCTGTTTGTCCTAAATCTGGGTGTTATTATGAATAGTATAAATAATATAATTTAATATTATAGTGTAATCATTAATAATATAATATTTACATAAGAAAAGTAGTATATGAAGTATATCAGTTATCTGGTTACATAGCACAAGCTCTGCTTAGTTTGGGATCAAACAGCCGTGTGTGAATAATGTCCCAGATATATTTTTTTAAAACTTGTGACGGAAAAACTAAAGTACCCTCAGGACGTATTTAGTTATTGGTACTTCGCATAAAAGCAAAGTAAAAATAATCAAGTTTTTGCGTGATATAAATTCATTTTATGCGTGAAGGATCTTAATAGAACGATATTTTATGGAATGTGTGCTACATGAAATATACATAGTTTACAAAGACAAGAAAAGCTCGGCCAAGTATTATGTTCTACATGTTGCTCGGAAAGGGTTCCTTACGTTCTTCGGGTAAAATATTACTAGTATCAAAGTTATTTGGTTATTCATCTACCAACGAAACCTCAAAGCAATGATTCAAAATCACAATCGAATTTGATTGAAATTTGATTGTTAGACGCTTTTTGATTGAAATTTTTGGTGGTAGCTTGAACCGTATTCCTGCTGCTTATTTGCATATATTTAAAAGTATCAATTATAATTTTTTTACTTATATTTCAACATGCCGAAATATGTAAAAAAAAGACACTGACCATATTATTTGTAGTATTACTTTAATAGTTATTGTGACCAATACTGCCTCGTTGGTCCAGCGGTAGCGTATTCAACCGCAGATAATGAGGTCCTGGGTTCAAATCCCGGCTCGGGCCAAAAAGTGATTTTGGGATTTTCCGTAAAAAGAAATTTCTCAGTATCAGCCCGAAGTCTGGAAGTTGGCGGTATTACACCCCCATGCCTCGGAGAGCACGTAAAGCCGTCGGTCCTGTATCTGAACTCTTTCCGGTCGTGTCACTAGGCGTCCCATCGGATCATGAGAGTGATGGAATAGAAAGTGCCCCTGTGTTCATGCACACACTTGTGCACTATAATATGTCCTGCGCAGTTGGTTAGTCTCCATTAAGACTGGCCGCCGTGGCCGAAATTCGGTCGGGAGGACATCATCATCATTGTTACCAATACACAACCCCTACCTGCAGGGCACAATCTTATATTAAGCCAAGGACGCGACTACCTGTAGTGTGTAGTGTCATCCGGTGCCACGCTACGCATGCGGTCCTTCTCCGCGAACATGACTGACGCAATGCAATTCATGATAAAACCAAATGTAAAAAAAACCGGCCAAGTGCGAGTCGGACTCGCACAAGGGTTCCGTAGCAGCAAGTATTTCAGTTGATTAAATGAAAATGATGATAAAATGAAAAAGCAAATTGCGGTTTATAACGTATTAAAAAAAACTACTTGCTAGATCTCGTTCAAACCAATTTTCGTTGTTAGTTTCTATGGTAATGTACATCATATATTTTTTTTAGTTTTATCATTCTCTTATTTTAGATGTTACAGGGGGGGGACACTCATTTTACCACTTTGGAAGTGTCTCTCGCGCAAATTATTCAGTTTAGCCAAAAATAATATTAGGAACCTCAAATGATTTTTGAAGACCTATCCATAGACACCCCACATGTATGGGTACGACCAATATTTTTTTTTTAGTTTCAGTTCTATGTATGGCGACCCCCCAAAATTATTGTTCTTTTTCTATTTTTGTGTAAAAATCTTTATGCGGTTCACAGAATACACCTACTTACCAAGTTTCAGCAACCCAGCTTTTATAGTTTCGGAAAAAAGTGGCTGTGACATACGGACGGACAGACAGACAGACATGACGAATCTATAAGGGTTCCGTTTTTTGCCATTTGGCTACGGAACCCTAAAAATGCAGTTAAACAAATAAAAACAAAAAGTTTCAATAGCAAAATTAAAGTATTCGTTATATACATAATATCCTAGGACTTTAGCGAATAATGAAGATTTTGAGTGTTGCGGGGTAATATATTTTCGAATAAAATCAAATAAATTTTATTTACAGATTTTATGACATTAATCGACCAGACTATACAAATTTTAAACTCAAAACTGGAAAGGCATAAATTTTATCGTCCGGTGGGTATTAGACCAGTACTCACTACAAATCTGGGTTAATATGCGTACTGTTGTTAGGTGTTGCTAAGCAACGAACGACGCAAATTCGCAGTTCAATTACGTGTTCCCTTTTTTAATAACAACCTTACGAGGATGTAGGTGCTAAACATCGGATTTGATTCTAAAATCATAAAAAAGGCCATAATATGACAGCGTTTTATATACTGTTCAATACGGAACTCTAAAGAGGATATCTCGGAGCCGTAAGCGGCAAGTGGACGCGTTATTATGAGCACCCCATTAAACTTGTCGCAAGTTTTGTATCGCGGATGTGTAGCGGACCTGGTACGGCCAAAATATTCAATTGGCGTATACTATGTTGGCCACGGGCCAGACGCCCCTGTATATTGATGTGCCAACTTTTACCGCTGACTCAGCTCATCGACGCAAACTTCACCCGCCAACCTGCCAAACTATAGCCTATACGCTGGTTGATCGTATGAGTTTAATGACGTAGCTCAGACTAACAAAATGCCCATTACGTTGCGCGCTGACGGTTACTTCCGCATGTTATTAGAAATTCCAACGATATTGAAATATCGGCGTGCTGTAAAACTGCTTTAAACCACTCCAATGTTAAAAGTTTTCAGATTTTAAACAGGTACTGATTCTTTAAATTTTTATGTAAGTGAACGAGAGTTAAAAGATACCAGACTATTATACTATCTATCCGTAGAAAAGATTTGTGGCTTTTTATTAGTATTCCGCCTTTCTGCGTCTTTATGATTGTGTTCGATATGAGTTCTGAGATAATAAGTGTAGAAATCTTTAAAGAGGCTTTTCCATTATCACTTTTTGTTTTCTTGAGTAACTACGATTAAGTTCTCTTCTGAGCATTGCTTTTATGGAAGGTTAAATTAAATTAACAAATTTTAAAGTTGTATGTTTGATGTTAAAATAATTCTGCATTTAAAATTCTGGGCATTTTTAAGGAAAATATTCTTATTTTTATCGGTTCTACTTTATGAAGTAAACAAAAAAATATTTTACATTTGTTTGACAGTAATTATCCATATATACTACTCATGCATGTCATTAGAAATTAGATTAAATTTTTCATCACTAGCCCTATTCTTTTCCATTTAAATCTCTTGAATTTTCCAACAGTCTGTTTTTCCAGTATCTAAAAGAAAGCAAGAAGAAAGTACGGTTAAATAAAAATAAACCTTATCGGAGAAATATGCTTCACACACAGAACGAAAGTGTTGCTAGATATGTTCTTGAATATTACCGGAAGAATAAAAACAAATGAATACTTTCTAAATAATATCTAAAATGACTAACAAACAAAATTATGCGGTCTGATTTTTAAAGGTTTGTTAGATATGTGGCCTTTTTTCCACGGGGTAATCCATCAGGGATACCCGTCGACTTGCGTACAACAACGACTTATGTTGGACTCTAACCAACTGGCCACGGTGGCCTTCTTCAATACATTCAGAAGAGGAACGCTTACTCCATTGGAACATTTCGATGGTCCCTCTATGTATTATTGTACAGACGCCAGCACATCTGTCAAATTTCTTTTATAGATTTTCAACTTTATCACAAAAGCATAAGGTTCACTTGCAATTGGCGAAATTTGAATGTTGAACCTCTTAGTTTATATTCAACATGCAATGCAGGCCTAGGCAATTTTTTGATTGAACGAGATCCCACTTCAGCCACTTATTTCTTCTTTCTATACCTTAAACTCAGAAGTCGTAGATTACCAGTACATAGATAAGAATATTGAAAATATGATCTACTAGGATAACTTAAAACAATAACAAAATACCTTCACCGTCTCCCTTGCCGGAAAAAAAACGATTCTTCATAAAGTTTTCCAATATGGCAGACGTTATTATAGCGGCATGAAAAGCAAACTATCGGTTTTTCATAAATCGAACAAAGATCAACTTTGATTTGATGGATGAGTCGGTAGCGTTTGCGTTTAGCCTAGTCTCCGGATCACGACCGGGAAAGAGAAAATGGGTCAGGAGTCTGAATGATGAATATCTGTATGCAAACGTATGCCTTTACAGGAATTTGTTGAATTTAAATTTTATAAACTAGCTGTGCCCCGCAGTTATACCCGCATTAAACTTTATAAATTATAGCCTTTGTGTTAATCCAGGGTGTCAGCTAACTCCATACCAAATTATATTAAAATTGCTCCAGCCGTTTAAACGTGAAGAAGTAACGAACATACACACTCACAAACATTCGCCTTTATAATATTAGGGTGATTAGTAGGATTTATTAGTACGTGTTATAGAGAGAAAGGAATGAACGCACTGAATTATCGTAACATAAATAAGAATAGCAAGAAAATAATATTACTTTGTCCGTTTGAGCTAAAATGTCTACCTCATTATCATCATGTCAACTGAATGCCATCCACGGCTGAACAAGAGCCTCCCCAAGAATTCTTATTGTTAAACTTTATTGTACACAGATACAGCTCAAACAAGTATACTTACAACAGTCATGTACAGACGCCAGCACCACCAGCTACCCCAATCTGTCAAATTTATTTTATAGGTTTTCAACTTTATCACATAAGCATTAGGTTTACTTTCAATCGGGCAAATTTGACAGATTGGGGTAGGTTGATGTGCTGGCGTCTGTACAAAGGCTAACTTGGGGGATATGCAATGATCGCCTGGCAATCGCAGTATGATGGTCATAGTTCACAGATACGATGCTGCCCGTAAATTGGTTGTACGTTGTTTTATAGATAATAGTTGTATAGAATTTCGTCTCGCTTAAACTTCTTCTCATATTATTATTTCATAGAATAATCTATACGCAGAATACTTAAATAGTTTTCCGTTAACAATAAAATGTAACGTTTCGATATTCATTTCATAGAATAAGTAATCAACTATTATTTATTCTCATATTGTTTCGTTAATATAAAACCGATTACTAAGAAATACACCCCGAGGGCATCTGGGGTTCGGCGGCGCGCGGTGAGTCCCGCGGCTCGCTCGCCTTCGCGAGGTTCTCATCAAACCAACGCAATTGGGGCTTTGTTTTAACCTGATCTAAGTAGTCTTTCAGATATTTTAGTCATATTTTAGAGCAGCCAACATGTCACAGTGTGGCATTGACGGTGTAAATCCATGAAAATAGACAAAAAAATTGACCGAACAAAAATTAGTCGTTAAAAAAATCTAATAAAGAATATTTAATAAAAAAATGGGTCACAAAAATATAGAAAGAACTGCAAAATATATATTTATGGTTGGATCAGGAACGTTGTAATTGAAGACTTTAGAAATAAATGTGTACGGAAAGAATCTGGTATTTTGAACCAAATATGTTATGCTTTTCATAATTATTGTTTTAATCGATAGGTAATGTTTTCTGAAATGTCTCATACGCATTCAGTTCTCTAAAACATAAGTCAGCGTTACATTGCTTAACAATAATTTTATTATTTTGGTTTACCGTGGCAATCTCTAAATAACCAGTATCAGTACCAGTAGCGATTATAGCATACCCCCGAAATGATGGACGTAATTCCATTGTGAATATCCTTTTGGTATTTGCTCAGCAGTTGACGTCTTACGGCTGATCTGATGAAGGGCTTATTTATATAACGATGAGATATTAGGAAATTCGTCGAATTTGGGCCCTTTTTTGTTTTAAGGATTTTTTATTACTTAAAGCTACCTAGAACCATGATTCCTGGCTGAATATACTCGTACTAAAACTGGGTAGGATTTCATATGGGCTACTCTATTTGATCGTATTATTCTCATTGGCCAAGACTAATCATAGCTTTAAAAACTAAGTCTAGTTAACGTAATACTGACTTCAATTAATATTATTATAAAAATATGACCAAAAACTAATCAGATTCCCTTAAGCAAAACGCAATAAAAAGCAAATTTAAATACAATCGCGCTTTCTTCGATGAAATTATGAAAATATTATGAACAAAGAAACGATTTGACTTTAAAAAATAAACGCTTCGTTGGCGCCTACCAACAATTACAATATCAAAAGAATCGACTTCTTACGCCGCGCCGCGTTTTTGCGAACGTTCTGTAAATGAAGAAAGCTACAGCAACGCGCATATTTGGATACTAATTAGACAAAGTTAACAGAAATAGACCTGAGTGTAAGCATTATAAATAGTAGTAGCATATAATATACTAAAATTTAGCTATATTGTGATAAAAGTTTTTACTTGTGAGTCTTTATTTAGAAAAGTTCTTTATACAAAGACTCGTAATATAAATGTATTAAAAAATATAACTATTTTTATCACTGTATTCAGTCACCTCGTATTAAAATGAATATAGTATAATAATCTTACCCTTATTATTCTGGTGGTGACAGTACCAGCTCCCTAGAAGTTGTACCCTGATAGCATGGCCGCCAGAGTCTAGGTTGTCCAATGAACTCACAAAAGCATTATCGCGTTCTCAGGAATACCATTTTCCGCGATTTTAATGACTTAAGAAACAGTAAAGCATGTTTACACTGCCTTATGATCGTTCGTTCGTTCAGCGATGAACTACGAGTATTATGCTTAACGCTCCAACTATACTTTGCTGTCTAGCCCTGCAATATAGATACATTTTAACCTAGCGTTATGCATGTCAAATAATATTCCATATTTGACATGCATAACGCTAGGTTCTTATGTAGGTAATGTTATTTATCTTAAGTTCTACACGAGCAAGTTGATTACTAAAAAGTATTTAGAAAACGTCTAACGCGAGGTAAGTTTAACGCGAGTAAAACCGCGCGGTATAGCTAGTATTTCATAAATAAACTAAACAAAAAATATATTACCTAATTTGGACAATAATTCGAAATACTTGTTTCAATTTCTTTAACTAGAATTTTATTTTGGCTTTAATCCTTAATAGGCCGTTATTTTTATTTTTTTAAGCTGTCCTGTCGAGACACTCCAAAATTACTACAAAAAAAGAAAGCAGAACGATCTATAGGCATCAGGTAGTTATAGCGAATGCTAAATACATAGTTATAACCATTTGCTTTAGAACATAACATGGTAAAGAGCTTTCCTTCCAGCAAATACATAATAATAACGCCGAGCTGCACGAGCTAAACTGTTTGGATGGAATGTTCAATATACATAAATCGACGGGAGCGTTCTAGGTGTACAAAGTAATGTGCATTTGACTAAACACTATATATTAAAACAGAAGCTTAAAAATTCCCTAGCCAAAAGGTGAACCGCCCTAGGTATTTTTTTAGAGTGGCTACTTTTGTTCGGCTGGTGGCAGTGCGTTGAACCGCAGATAGTTCCTAGGTTCAGATCCTAGGTGGGGCCAAAAAATAATCTCTCCCTGATGGGTTACTTTTTATTTCAAGGCATTATGGGAGTAATGATATAGACAGTGTGTCTACATCTACGCAAGCACTAATGTAATAAAGTTGGCTAGTCTTCGTTAAGATTGGCCGACGTAGCTGTCATACGGCCAGAATAACTATTGATAGAGTGACAGCTTCTGTCTATGTGCCAGCCCATTCAGAAGTCACAAGTGACACAACGAAAGAGAGCGACCATGTGAAAGAGTATGCATATTTTACTGCATTATATCTCCAGTGAAAATTTACCAATTTATACAATAATAAGTGAAAATTATACTTAAGATTATATTATAAGTGAAATCAATATTTGAAGTATAAAGAAAACTTTGATCAACACTTGAATAAAGCTAGTGCTTCTTAAAAGGGCTTCGAAATCATAATACCTTAATGAAGTAGACGGTATGAACAAAGTCGTAATTTCTAAAGACTTATTTCATTATACTAACAATAGGCATATAGCCGATCATAAGTATTGGGGAATACTACGTAACTAAAAATGGGATGAAAACAAGATTGTTATTACGTAGCAAATATTTTTAGTTATTCGGTGTAGGGTTATCATCACTGATGATATATTAACAATCCATACCCTAATTGCTAACGCTCAGAAAATTATGTCGGACAGAAATAAGATAAGATTACTCTTCGTTGTATACGTTATTAAAGAACTAAATTGATGTGATTTCTTCCAGACAACCTAGGCTATTGGAGTATCGAGTAAATTATAAATAAAAAAACGGGGTAGTCTTTGGGGAGTACCGATAGAAGTGAAAACTAAATAAATTGTATCGTCGAGCTATTGGGGTATTATTTAAAATAATAATAAATTAAACGCACGGAGGTATAGCTATGTACGTTTGTACATAGCTATACCTTCGTCCGTTTAAATTTATTATTATTTTATGTATATGTCCATACATGAGAAGCGTGCGGTAACGACGACGCGAGTTTCATTCAAAAAAATTAAAATAATGCTAGATACACTAACGCCCATTTTATAAGAGTAGTCTTTCAATCATTTTTTATTTCATAAAAATATATATCAGTGATATAATACTGACACTAAATTAGTTTTTATTAACAAATTTACAGTGATTACTGTACAAATGTTCTCCACAGAAACTGAATTCAAGTATAGTTATCATGATTAACTGAGAACTTAATAAGCGTTGGATAAATTTGCATTTACTTCAAGTTTAAATAGAATTTTGTTAGAAATTATAGTAGCTCACCGGCGTAGCTAGAGTTGGCTATATTTCTTGCAACGAGAGACCGGAAACTTGAAACTTTCGCTGGCACAACTCGTTTTACGGACGGTCCTATCACGCCCTAGAGGCCTAACCTCTTTCTTACAACCTTAAAAGTCTTTACAAGTTACACTTTCGGAATTACTATAATGACTGAAACGTGTTTGTAATTACGAAATGACTGTCATCATATTTAGGCGCAAAAGTTTAATGCGGCTGTTATAATTACAGTTAGTTGGCACAATAACTTTGAATTTTAGTACGAACTAAAATACGGCATAAAATATACCTTTGGGAAATGAGTGGTATGTTTTATAAAAAAAAGTCGAGTATCCAAAGAGCGGATGCGGAGCGAATAGCGGCATTTATTAAATCTATATGTTTTGTGATTGGATCAGATAATAAGTAAACACATGCCAGATATTTGGCATGTTTATTGTCCGAAAGACACGAACTATCCGAGTGAACTTAAATACCTCGTTATATATACATGTATGCATATTTGTAAGACAATTTCATTTTACTTGATATTCCGTTTTTCATAGAAGTTGATCGGAGTGATCGCGTCCAAGTCAACTAAAATAATCACCTTATTACAGTTGAATTGGAGGCGATTACTTCTTACTTATCTTAAACTTAACCTGGTTTAGTTGAAAAAGTAAAATAAATAGCAATAAACATACTGTAAAGATTTACAAAGCCCAGTCTAGTCTGCCGTGTAATACCGCCGTTAGTTCATTGTGCAGGTTTTCCTATTTCCGTGAGAATAATAAACTTTGAAGATTCATGTAACGTCCCTTTCACCCATACATTTATCCGGTGCACTGTATGTTAGATACTTATCATGTGGTAATAGAAAAATAAACTGAGCAAAATCCAAAATAGAAATTGAACAAAAGAAGCCTATAGCTTCTTTCTAACGTTTCTGACTCCTTCGTTCGGTTCAGTTAGTTAAAGCTGTAGCTCCCCCCCTGCCCCTGACTTGTATGTTCATGACTTCTTCCGAAATCAGACCCTTGGCTCCTGTAGCACCTAGAGTCGTGGCCAGAGCACCTTATGGGAATTGTAGCTTAGCCTTTAAGAATGTTATGTTATGTTCCTTAGTATGTACTAAATGAATTGCAACACAGGACACTTGGATTATTCTTTCCTTCTGCATAATATAATTGGAGCCGAGGATTTAGGGGTATTTTGTTTTAAAGCACAGAACCCTTAAACAGCATATTATAATAGGTCTTTACCTATGAAATTGCCGTTTTGTATGAAAAAATTTAAACGAATTTTTTTCATGAATTTTTTTATTTGTATTAATCGAAGTAATCACCCATGCAATCAATGCATCTTTGCCATCGCAGTGGCAGTTTATTGATGCCCTTCTTAAAGAAATCAGCTGGACGGGAGGCAACAAATTCTTCAAAGGCATTTTGTACTGCCTCTCGGGTATTGAATTTTTTTCCCGCCAAGAAGTTATCCAAATTCTGGAAAAAGTAGTAGTCTGTAGGCGCAAGGTCTGGTGAGTAGGGCGGATGACGGAGAGCTTCCAACCCCAGTTCTTGCAACTTGGAGACCGTCTGCTGTGCAGTATGAGGTCGCGCGTTGTCGTGCAGGAGCAGCGGAGACGAGCGATTGACCAATGCTGGTTGGAGATGCGCCAGCTTCTCCATCATTGTGCTCAGTTCTTCACAGTACACATCTGCAGTAATGCTCACCCCGTTTGGTAAGAAGCTGTGATGAATCACACCGGCGCTAGACCACCAAACAGTGACCATCACTTTTCTAGGGGTAAGTTTTCGTTTAGGGCATTGTTTAGGTGCTGAACCAGGATCCAACCAACTTGCTGAGCGCTTGCGGTTATCAAACAGAATCCATTTTTCATCGCAGGTAACAATTCGGTTCAAAATTCCTTCATTTGTGTGTCTGTTGAGCAGTGCAAGGCACGTCTCGACGCGTACTTCGCGCTGGCGATCATTGAGTTCGTGGGGCACCCATTTGTCAAGCTTTTTTACCTTGCCAATTTGACGCAAATGGACCAATATTGTTTTGACGCTAACGTCGAAAGCTGCTGCTAATTCAGCCGTAGATTGTGTATAATCAGCTTCCACAACCGCCTTTAATTCGTCATTGTCGACCAAAGTCTTCGGACGACCGCGAGGTTCATTTTTCAGGTCGAAATTTCCAGAACGGAAGCGAGCAAACCAATAACAGGTGGTGCGTTGGTTTGTAGTGTTAGCTCCGTAAACGTCGTTGATGTTGCGTGCCGCTTGTGCCGCGTTGCTGCCACGACGGTACTCATATTCCATAATTACTCGAATTTTTAACGTATCCATGATGACGAAAAAGATTGAAATGCGATGAAAATGTAACACTAATCAATAAAGAAATGACTACTTTTGGAAAAAAGAATCCATGTTTTTAAAATAAAATTAATTTGAAATTAGAATTCTTAGCCAAACAAAAATTATTTTGATTTGAAATGGCCAGTACTGCAGAACGGCAATTTCATAGGTAAAGACCTAATATAAAAAAACAACAAACATTTTACTCGCCAACTATTTACAGCAATTACTTGCTGAAAGCTAAAACAAAAAATCGTAATTACTTTTAAAACTTTGTGTTTTATTATATATTTAAACAAAAAGAATTTTTTTTATGTAAAAAAGTTACTTTAATATTATTACTCGATTTTAAATAAGAAAATAACTGAAGGGCAATTTTAAAGGCTAAGGTTATGTACGAGTACATGCTAGAAGGGTTAGAATACCACATGAAATATGATACAATAAGGAAGTAAAGGAAGTAACATCGTCGATATAGTCACTCGCGGCTTGAATAAAAACAAAGGTATTAATAAGGTAAAAGCACCTATTACGGAGGTATTTCGCAACATTTGAAAGTAAGAAACAAAAATAAGCATTTGTAAGTATTTTTAAAGGTACCAAACAACTTTATTGTCAAAAGTGGAACTTACATATTGTATTGCTGTTGAGTCTATGTTTCTTTTCATGATATTTCTTATTTTTAAAAAATATTTAAATAGTCGGATCGATTTTCCCTAATACGGAGGTATGATTTTGGTCAGAGCCTATTACTGCGGTAGACTGCTCCTAATACGGAGGGTCAGAAATTATATTCATTGAAGTTCCGTACAAATAATATTTATTAATTAATGTTAGTAAAGTAAATTGTAAGTTTTTCATTCATTGACCATTGATTTGATTACATTGATTCACTGTTAATGAAATTACACAATATATTTTATTACAAATATAGCATAACCGTGCATTCATATCCACGTTTTAAAAAGCGTTTTGGTTTATTAAAATAAGGGGGATTTTTCTTTTTACGTTCAGTAAAATGAATGTGGGCAGGTTTTATCAATAAAAACATGCATATCAAATAAGAATCCACAAAAAAAAGACACAAAACTCATTTTATTTACGCAACCCTAAATCTTGTAATTTTATGTTCTACTAGCTGGTGCCCGCGACTTTGTCCGCGACAATTTTGAATGATGACCAATGTAACTACTTACTTCTAGCTTAATCTAAAAAATATAACTTTTAAAACAAATAAGAAATATAAATTGAATAAAACCTAAGCTATAAATAACCTTACTAAGAAATAAATGAAAGACTACTTTGCTACTGTTATTTACAAAAAGGACCCGATATAATCAAGCAAAAATCAAAGAATACATATCGATTGTCCTTAAGTATAGTCAGTAAGTTAAATAAAGTAAAATAATAATCAACGATGCATTCATTAATCACAAAGGTAACTCTAGGTTGCGACATTTTGTGAATGAAACCATAGCGCGATCTAAAACGACGGTTACGCCATCTACTAACAATAATATAAACTTGTAAAGCGGTAAAATTAAGATGTGTGCATATATTTTGGGTGAGATTTAGGCGATCATCTATTGATTCAGTTTTGGACTACCTTTTATTTCAAGCATTTATTTATTTTAACCGATATGCCAATTAAGTTCCGCGATCTGAAATGACATTAACGCCATCTAGTTACAAAATTGTGAACTTGTAGATCAGTAAAATTAAGATGTTTTTTGGGTGCGATCATCTCGACACCAACAATTTATACTACGCTAACTCGAATTTTAGATAAATTCGTTTTCTAACCCAATTTGATTAAAATGTCGTTTTTTTAATTTGTTATAATATTTACCAAAAAAAAGAAGTTACAAATCTTATAAAACGCTAAATCTTTACTTTACCTTTACTAAAAAAATACAGACTTCCATACAAACTTACATCGCCTATTCTAGTCATCCTTAGGGGTGGAATTTCCAAAAATCCTGAAATATATATTTAAAATTTTTAAATGAAAGGCCATTTAGCAATTTTCACGCGTTTTCCTCAAAATTGTCACATTTTTCATACAAACTTACATCCCCTATTTGTCACCCTTAGGGGTGGAATTCTCGGAAATCCTGAAATAATATTTTTTTATTTTTAATTGAAAGGCCAAATACCAATTTTCATTAGTTTAACTTCAAAAATGTCGCATTTTTCATACAAACTTACATCCCCTATTTTACGCTCTTGGGGCTGGAATTTCCAAAAATGCTGAAATACATATTTTTTATTTTTAACTAAAAGGCCAAATACCAATTTTCATGAGTTTAACTTAAAAATTGTCACATTTTCCATACAAACTTACATCCCCTATTTTTCGTCCTTGAGGGTGGAATTTTCAAAAACCCTGAAATACGTAATTTTTTATTTTTTACTGGAAGGCCAACTACCAATTTTTATGCCTTAAACTTCAAAAACGGCAAAGTTTCATACTAACTTAGCGCCCCTGTTTTACCCCCTTAGGGGTTGAATTTCGAAAAATCCTTCCTTATTCCTTGTCTACATTATAAAGCAAACATTTGTGCAAAATTTCAGCTTTCTAGGTCCAAGGGTTTGGGCTGGGCGTTGATGAGTCAGTCAGTCAGTCAGGACTTGTCTTTTTATTTATGTAGATGAATAGGGCCGTAATAGGAGATCATATAACCTAATACAGAGTTACCTGGAAATAACTACCACCGTAATAGGAAAAATACTCGTGTTTTTAATAATCCTAATTCTGACCCATCAAAATTTTGATAAACAAAAGAGTGTAAATGCTTAATCAAACGATAACAGTTTTTTGGCTCAGATGTGTAAAACTCAAGTCAACAGTTATACAAACTAAAGAGGATATGACAAAAAAGAAGGTATTAAATAATAGAATAGAATTAAATAAAATGAAATTATAAGCTAGAAATTAGATAAACTACTATTTACCCTAAAAGGCGTCCAATAATCCCTCCGCATCGCTTATGGGAAAAGTGCCCAGAAGGCTGGCCGCATTGCCACGCCGAATCGCAATGCTGATTTTCTGACCCAAGAATAGACCAGCCCTCTGATCATGGGAAGCGTCGATCAAACGTTTACCTATTTCCCGAAATAATAAATGTGCGCTTGGGCCCCATGGTCCTAAGGTTTCTACCCCAAACGGCTCAAAAACAAAATTTGCAGCCAAATTTGTGTATTTGCGCCGTTTAAGGGTTTCCGCCAAAGCAGCAGCAGCGCCTGCAGAACCCGACGTATGGGGAAGATGGGAGGGCGCAAGGGTGTCGACGCATGTTGCGTCCCACACCAAGGGCCTACCCATCTTCCATGGAACCAAAGACATACCATCGGGTCTCTTTCCATCATCACGTGCCAAGCCGCTTGGTTCTAGAACCGCTGGGACGTCAGCGCTGGAAAGAGCCCGACGGATTATATTATTGATCCCACTGTGGCGTGAGATTCTGCCCGCGCTACGGCAACATGATAGACCATGGCGTCCAAGGTGATCGACCGCTTCCCCACACCTACAACGATGCGGAGCAACGCATGAGACACCCAGATGGAGGCCGGCAGCGACGCGAAAAGTACCGTTGTCCAGCATAGTACCTATGTTGGCCGACGGTAACGCCTGTAACCATAAACCCGACTCCCATTCTCCCACAGCCAGTAGACGAGCGCGTTCCGCGAGGTTCGTGCATGTATTTACGAGATTATTACGCACTAGCTCGCAGAGCGGCTGGTCCCACTGTTTCTGGGAGGACGGGTTCGTGGGTAGGTCTGAACTTGGACAGGTCATTTTCCAAACGTTTATGGCATCGGTTAAACACCTTACCTCTGAACTAACCTGAGTAGGTGAAAGAATTTTAAAGATTAGTTCTTTGGTAGAGTGGACCGAGGACAGAAACGCTGGTAAGCTAACGCTAGTAATTTTGCGGATGCCGAGGCCGCCCATGCGCACAGGAAGAGTAGCTTGCGCCCAGGCACGGTCATCCAGGTCTAAATTTAAAATTGAGCATAGCGTGTCACGTAAAATTTGGTCAACTTTTCCAAGGAGGGCCGTATGTTTCCATAATTGACAAGAACGTATGACGTATGTAAATTTGGGAACAAAACAGCAGTACCGAATCAAGGTGTATGATGAATGTGAGTTTAGCTTAGAAAATCGTTCTGAAATTTCAGTAAAATTTTGAATTTTTTCGTCTATGAAAGATAAGTACCCCTCTTCCAAGATGGGAGACCCCAGGAGGCGTAACGAGGTTTTATTTAGTATTTTGATATCTGGGGCTATAGAATTAAATTTAGAAGTTACAGTGCTTTTATTGGCTTCGTTTGTTATAAAAAGTTCGCTTTTGGATGGGTTAAGATCGAGGTTAATTAAACTAAATGATTTGTGATAAATTAAAATACACCTTCCTATTTTTACCCCTTCTAAGAAACAAACATTTTGTACTCAACAGTTTTCATATTTAACTAGATTTCTAATTACAAACACATACCGCAGAATATGGTTTCTAATTTATGAGATTAATAATTATTTCAACTAAACTTGGAACTAATTCAATAAGTTAATAAATTGAAAGTTATAGACAATTAAACATGCCCAGTATTTTTCCTATTTCGGAGTTATACCACCGTATTAGGATTAATCTATAAAATTCGTATCGTATTACGGCGGTATTTTATTTCTTATTTTTTGGCAAAAAATGAGTTACTAATATGAAACGACCTATTTAAATAGTGGGTGTAATAGTAGGAAAATGCTATAAATAATATATAAACAAACTTGAAGGCTTATTAATACAAAAAAACTTAGTTTATAAATATTAGTGTACTTACTTTTGTTGTTCCGCGTTTGTATGGAAACGCCTCTCACGTCGATGCCGTTACACAGATTGATTGATCTTGTTGTGTTGTCTATGTGCTATACCTACTTGCAAACGTCAGTTAAGTCATGAAGTAATAAATTTGGAATAAATAGTTTACGTTTTGGTGTACTTAAACTGAATAAAACAGGAATACAATTCGAAAATAGAAATACCACCGTAATAGGAAGCGATTTTGACTACCGCCGTATTAGGAGCTTTTACCTTAATCAAATATGTTATTTTTTTATTTTTTATTCCTTTTTTGTATTGAAAATGTGGCTGCTTATGAATTATTAAGTGATTAGAAATTAAAAATTAAAATGTTTACTGTTAGTACCTAATAAAAAATTATAAATACTATGTGTCTTTAATTTTTACCAACACATTAACGTACCCTCCTCACCACGGATACTCTAAGATATTAATCTATTTCGGCGTCAACTCATCTATAGACTGAATGACACGCTAGATGCCTCGTCGGTCCCTTATGGACCGAGGGCAATAGGCTATAATAGAATTCCACAAAGCTATCCTTGAAACTATCTTACATCGTCACATGTTCCTTAGTAATTTTCGTTGATACTTTCTTTTATTGAAGAGTTCTTATATCAAAAGTACAAAGTGATATATCTTAACTTTGAAATGGCAATAAAGTATGTAATCCGGAGCGCGAGTGGAACATCTCATGTTGATTTGGCACTTATGCACTTTATGACTCGCATTAGAGAGACTCACAAAATTGAGTGGTTTGATTTTAGTGTTGTTAGGAGATATGATATCTTCACAGCACAATTTACTTGAGAATTTTAGAATTTGGGAGTCAAATTCTGTACTTTCGACTTGCATTAATATTCTAAAAGAAATACGTAATACAATAAGCGGCAAACGGCATTGTTTAAGAAACACTTATACTTACTTCATATTAAATGCACATATTAGTCCCATCGAAACTTGTATCTGATAATTCTAAATTACTATATCTTTGTACAAATCTTTTAAAAAAAAACTCTTCTCTTTCTCTTGATTGTATGGGCAGTGGTTACCCTGGTGTCAGAGTTGATCACTTGTACGATGTAGAAAAATGACTCACACGCTTTGTGGAAATTATTCCCTGCAGTGAATTTGCTTCCATTAAAATCGTAGGAGTGGTATAATAATTTACCCGTTCTATGAACTATGAATATTCTCGGCTCATATTGCCAGATAATGCTTCAAAGAGTGTATCAGAGCGATTAATGCTATGATTCCTTGAATTAGTTTGTTATTAATACCGTTCCATATTAGCAGAATGTGGGTGTTCGTGTCGTAATATCGTATAATGAACCACTAACCATCTTAATTCTGATTTGTTATAATATTGACTAGATACAATTCTTACAGGTAATAAGTGATGCTCCAAATGTCTTTTAAGATTCATAATAACTAGTACAGGGTTCTCAAAGGTATACCAGCCAGGGACCATAAGCTACGGAGACCGCTTACTTCAATAAGATCATTGTTTGAGCTAAGTTGTATAAAAACCAATAGTCACTTGATGAAAATTTTAAACTTATTCATGCTTTAATTTCGTTAAAATTAATATGTTTTTATAGTATATAACCTAACCTAACCATTAGAAAACCCCCGAGTCCAACACATCATTTTGGAAAAGAGCGGTACCGATATTACCCAAACATAGCTAAGAACCACCACAAGGAAACTGGCTTTCAAATGTTAAAATCTGCATCGAAATCGGTCCATCCGTTTGATAGCTCCAATGCAACAGACAGACATACACACACAAACAGACATCGACATCAATCTTATAACACCCTCTTTTTGCGTCGGGAGTTAAAAGAAATTAAGAACCTTTTACCTTTTAGCCATCACAGCGCCAAAACAGTTATCAATTCAAGCAATATTTCCGCAAGATTGGAAACCCAGATAAAATTTTAAAGTTCGAATATTTTGATCAAAATTGGAGGGTAGTCAGTTGAGATTATTAAAACTTCAACTGTTGTGTAGAGATAGTTGATTGAAATTTACCCTTGCCTGATAATTATTAATAACTTTACTCTTGGTCTACTTTTGGAGTCAATAATAACAGAATATTTTTTTAACCTATACTACGCTATATCAATATCGTTTAGTGAACCTGCATACTATTCCTGGGGGGAAACGGACAGATGGGACATTATCAACACTCTCATTTCAAATCTTAAAAGTTGATCTTATCGCAGTGCCAAATTATTATACAATAAACGAGGTAGTGTTCATAGCATAACCGTAAGCGTGTATTAAGTAGGTAACAATGAGAGCATTGTTACCTACTTAATACACGCTATCATACATACATATGTACATACAATTATTTCCTATAAAATACAAGGATTTAATACCTAACGATAAACAAAACCTAAGTAAGTACACAGACCCTACAACTTCGCGCAATCGTAACAAAATTTAGTAAATCCCAATAAAAATAGTTGAAACCCCACAAATTACCTAAAGAAACAGGACAAAGTTGGATTTGAACAAAGAAAAGGGCGGATAAAGCAACAAATTGCGTAAACAAGGGGTCTTATTGGTTTTATTTGAAAAGTTTCCATGATCACGTTTTACTGCCGGCCCACAATCATGAACAACGTCTTCATTAGATATAATCAGGTTAGAAAATTCACATTGAGTTTGATAACGCACTTTACAGCTTTATTGTGGAATATGACCCACTACATATATTTAGAAGAAAAATATAGAAAAACACCAAATGCAACAATCATTCGGAAAACTTGCGCAAATAATATTAAGGTCTTCGGCGCTGGGTCAGGCGTGGTGTTTAAAGAAATTCGCGTACAAGCTTGCCGCTCTGGCCTTTTACTGCATCTATCTAAGGGATTAAAAAAGTCACATTGGTATTTTTACATTTCAATGTATTTTTATTAATAGATTAATATTTCAATTTACTGTGTGACTTTATGGATCTTTAGAAAAACTTTAAATGGGTAACAGTCAGAGTCGTCCTGTACGGGGATCGAACTCGAAAACGAAGGCACCCGTAGGTACCTAGTATAAAATCAACTACCTTAATCACGCCGCATGTACAAATGTTTCAATATTGATATGCAGTAAAGTTCTTAATTTAACCTCCTTACTAATGAGCACACCCGCCCCCTGGTTTACCCGCTCGTCACTGTGACTGAACACATTTTAACGATAGCTACTTAACGTCTTAAAACCCTTATAGACATCAGGTCGCAACCTGTTACCTGTTCAGTTTTTTTACACGGAGAATGTGCGATGAGTTTGTCCGTTGTTCTATAAAGGCACCAGGGTCAAGAGGATCTCCGCCATGCTCTCGTTGATAATTTAAATTGCAACTTTAATTTTGACGCTACTTATTTAATTATACGAACTGCCACGCTTTGGAACCTCGAATGAGTGTAATATATGTTATTCAAAGAATGTGTAACTTATAGATACACGCAGTCTACCTCATCTTTACTTACCATCATGTATGCTATTACAATATTGAAACACCAAGCAACTCACGCACTGATATTTCATCCATCGAAGACGTCTGTCTTCTCGCTTGCGCAGAGCACGTAGAGATAATGTAGGATTAGAGAATTAACGTGATTCTGCTGTGATACTTAACTGCTTGCAGGTTGCTAATGGGACTTTTGCAATTTTAAGGCTTTGATTTACTTGCTAGTGTCGGAGTAAGCGGCATAAATGACCGTATTTTTATTACATTGACTTAGAAGCTTGTTTTACAGTACTGAAGGTCCGGATACCTAATATTATTATTTGATATTAATTACAGCTTCCACGCCTGAATGTAGCCTACCTTCAGGCGTGCTGAGAAAATGACTTTGTCTTCAAGATAAACGGACTGTGAATCCTATAAAGGTTCCTTATTCCTTTTCAGAAACCCTAAAAATACAACAATCTTGCAGATTGCTATGAAAGATAACATGGCTATTCATTAAACGTTCTCAAACTTTTCCAGACCAATAATTCATTAGCTTCAACAAGTTCGTTACAGAAAAAATATTAGCAAACTTCTTATGCCTTAAATCATAATAGTGGGTAATAAATAACCCTTCGTTGGGCTGGAGATGTAGAAACTATTGTTGTCATATTTCGCGAGCACAATAGCAAACAAAACCGCTTGGGATTCAATAGTGCCTTCAGATGACGGGGCGCTTAGAGGCAAACGGCTCTCATAATCTATTCCATCAATGGCGTCAGATAAGATTGTTCCGTCATTATTGGGCTGTAATTAATCTTTGTCATTGTTGCCTCCGTCTTAACTGTTCGGGAGCGATATGGACCCCTCTTTGTTGTATTCCATTGCTTATTTTGCTTTATGCCCTTTGCCAATGCGTAACATCTTCATTCGTTTCTCTATTGTCAGTCATTGCTTTGCTCAATATGAGCCTCGTTTTCAATGGTTTTCTTTTTTATCTATATATTGAGATTTATAAGACTCGTTGTACAATGACAATGGGAGCGTAGTTTTTTAAGACTACGACCGCAATAGGGAAATTAATACCTGTGTCGTGGGGTACTGTACTAACATATAACTGACGGACACACAAATAGTTAGCCTACGCGGGAATCGAACCCGGGACACGAAGCGGCGAGGCGACTGTATTAACTGTGTTAAAAGTGTTATTGGAACTTTTAATTTTATTGGAACAAAACTTAGAAGTTGGCGATGACAGAGTCCCTAGACTCGGAGAGTACGTAAAGCTGTCCTTCTGCCGTCATGGATAGACGTTCTATGGAACATTATATTATGAGTGAGGGTATAGGGATACCTGTTTAAACAATCACACTCCTGCATTATATTATGTCCTGCGTAGTAGATCAGTCTGCGTTCAAATTCGCCCTAGCTGAAATTCCGCTATAAGCTCTATAATTGTAATGTTTTTGGACCACTTTAACACTACCTAACTCCAAACTGCGGGCTGCACTATGACAATCAGACAACTTATAAACAAACTTGTATATTTCATTCAAATACATAGATATTATACATAAATTACACCCAAATACTGAATAAACAATCTTGATCATCACAAAGATTTGTCCTAGGTGGGGATCAATCCCACGACCTGTGGCTTAGTTATTAGTGACGAGAGTAACATTGCACAAAATAAGATAAAAATGGTTTCTTATTTTAATACGCAGTATAAATTATATGAACGTCAGCAATGTAAGTAGTTCTGCATAGACTATAACTCTTATAGGTTTACGGACTTAAATTGTACTATGGACTATTCCTACCTCTTTGTCTTATCAACGGGATAGTATAAGAGCGTACCATTTTTGACATTATGAGTATCTGAGAAAGGATATTTTCGAATGTATATATTTCTGGTTCTGTACATTTAGATCACAAGAGCCCATCAGAGAGAGAAAAAGAGTCGGAAACTCTTTATTGGTCCCATATTATTATGTATAGACGCCAGCTCATTCAGCTAACCCAATCCGTCATATTTATTTTATAGATTTTCTATTTTATCACATAAGCGTTCATTCGCGCAAAGAGCAGCCAGACTGGGGAAGTACCTCCACCTTACAGAAGACATTCCTTAATAATAACATTAATAATTTAATGTTGTGTTTCTGAGTGTGAGTAAGGTCGCCAGAGCTCATCGGGGTGGGGGGAAGGGTCAGCAACACTAAACTTGTTTGCTGACTCTTAAAGGCCGGCAACGCACCCGCGACTCCTCTGGTGTTGCGAGTGTCCATGGGCGGCGGTGATCATTTACCATCAGGTGACCCACTTGCTCGTTTGTCGACCTCTGACATAAAAAAAAAAAAAAATAAGCATAAGGTTCACTTTCAATTAGGGAAATTTGACAGATTGCGGTAGCTTGATGTGCTGGCGTCTGTACTATAACAGTTATACGGCAGGCTTCGTTAACCAAATATTGCAAGTTTGATTTATTTTTGTTTGACAGCTTGCTAAAATAAAAAAAAATAATCCCTATGAAGCTATTTCTGTTGTTATCGCGAATTTAATTTGATCGTGGGTGTCAAAAGTGACAGCCAGACCAGGGGCTCTACCGGCTAAGTCGCTGAACATCGATTTCTTAAATGGCGTTCAAATAAATAAAGGTTAAAAATGACTTAATCAATCGTTAAATCGGCTTCAACGTTGACAATCGGTTTCGGCATTTATGACGTCACATGTGCTCATGGAAGCTGATTTAACGATTGATTAAGTCATTTTTAACTTTTATTTATTTGAACGCCATTAAAGAAATCGATGTTCGGCGACCTAGCCGGTAGAGTCCCAGAGCGAGTGACCGCGTATGTTAGTAGAAACAAAGAAAAAGAAGGCACAATCGTTGCCTGCATGTAGTCGTAGTAACACGTATTTGTCATGAAACCATTGTAAGTAATCCGTGCAAGAATTGTGCTATATAAACCCTATGTTATTAATTATAAGTACGATAAGTAGATTCTTAGTTAAATAAAGGTCAATGAGCTAACTGACTCTCATAAAAATAGTTCGACGGGCTAAATTTCACTAGTTAATTTGCCAATTTAGTACTTTAGTCCAAAGTACGCACAAACTTCTATTGGAAGGGGTATATTTCAAAATGATAGATAGATAACTCTTTATTGTACACCAAGTAAAATAAAATAGAAGGAACAAATTCCGCATTACAGAAATGTACAATTGGCGGCCTTATCACTAAATGTGATCTCTTCAAAACAACCTAGGCAGGGATTGGAGTATGGAATAAAAGTGTTGTGGTAGTTGTCAGTATACAAAAATGATGAAATGGGACGCACTGGTACCATGACTAAAATAGTGAACTTAATACGCTACAAACTTATACTTATATTATACAATTATATATAACTTAAAATTATAACTTGATACTAAAACAATAAGCGTACTTTTAATCGCTAATTTAATACAAAATATAAGTGCACGTGTGGCGCAGCGGCTAAGACAGCCGCCTCGCCGATTCGTATGGCGGCTTCGAGTCCCGCGCCGGACAACTATTTGTGTGACCCATACATAGTTTTTCTGAGTCTGCATGTAATTTGTGTCCGTCTATTACATGTTTGTAAAGTACCCCGCGACACAGGGATTAGTATATCAGGTGCGGGCGTTGTGTTTAAAAAAAAAGACAAGTAAAATATCGAATAGCATTCGTAATTTGAAATTGAAAACATACTACAAATTTGAGCGTACTTAGCATATTGAAACAGTTAAGAGACCAATCATTAAACTCGCCGGAATTTAGCGCTTATTGCCATTGTCACGCACCGGTCCGAAAGTGATCGGCTAGGTAAAGCACCTTGGCACGCGGTCACAGCGCGTGTCCGTACTTCTGAGAACACGTTAAGCTGTCAGTCCACGTTTTTTCAAAAGACAGCAGTCGTCAAGCCATGTCAGAATTCTTCTAGGCGGCTTGAATAGTCCTGATAATAGGGGTCACTAACCACACGATAAAAGAAAGGAAGGAAGGAAGAAAATCAGGGCTAATACTTAAGGCGACGTCGTAGTTGAAAACTCAGTAAGAAGCCCCTTTTTCTTCTTACGAATCTCACGTCTCGAAATAGACACCAAACTAAGAAAAATACAGTAGGAAGCGAAGAATATGAATAAAATAATGAACCGAGTAGATTTCCAAAACAACAAAGGTCTAAAGCAAAAAAAATGTGAAGTGACCTAAGATTAAAAAATTTCAGCTTCTATTTCTCCATATTTTAAGCGACAACAGCATATTTTTTTTAAGAAGTGAGTACCTTAAATAGTGTCTAAAAGAATAGACCGTTTATTTTATAATTTTGCTCTTTATTTTATACAAAATTAAATAAAAACCTTAAATATAAATTGACTTCAGCGTCTGCATTTACAGACAAACGCCCTTCGTTACGCAAAGTTCGACCTTATTAACCGAGTGACAAGAACAAATGTCGGAACGACTTGTACTTTCAGTTCGCGTTCAGACGCTGCACCGGGACGTGGTTTCTGTGTCGCTCTGATCGCCGAACAACTTAATAAAAATTTCAATAAATATAAGACAGAAATTACTTTATCCAAAGTAGCTATTATTTTTTTGTAGTATTAGGTAGGTTTTAGGATTTTGTGTGAACTGTTTTTAACATTTTTAGAAGTAATTGTTTTTGTGAAAATGGTAAATAAACGTCATAGATTACTTAGTTAAATTGGGACAAGGAAACGTCAAACACGTCAACAAAATGACCGATAATATTTTGCTCTAATAGCACTTAAACTCTTTAGTAATAAAGTCCATAATAGTGAAGTCTGCGCTAGTAGGTGGCCGGCAGTACATAGTGTATAGGATTGAACAGTAGAACAATTGACGGAATCGTTGGTCTAGCTTGTTTGGTAACCATACATCGTGGATAAATGAAAGTTTTTAGAAAATTTAGAAGGTCTTGTAGTAGACAGAAAGGCGGGGGAGAGACAAACAGTTTTACAGAGAGACAGCTGTGAATGGTTAGAGCTGAGGAAAAATTTACTCACCGCTTCAAATTTTAGAAGGGGTGTTAAAAGTAAAAAGGTCCTGGAAATTTAGTAAAGATATTTTGTACAAAAAGAATATTTCTAACGTGGCTTCTGTATCACATGGAAAAATTGCTCTAGTGTAGTTGGCTAAAAAAGAAATTATAAAAATTGAGCCTTGTGGCCTATTTATTCATAAAGTATATCCATTCCTTGGGGTGAGTCCAGATGGAATAGTAGGTGATGACACATTGGTTGAAATAAAATGTCCAGTAGCTCCTTCCAAAGTTAGCATGGATGAAGCTATAAAAACAAATAATACAAAGGAGAAGGAATTGACTCCATTCATTCCTAGGCGCACGTGTTAACTGAATCAAACTAGCCTTATTTGTGAGAGGATATAATAACAAGACCTCACTGAAATTTTGGTGAAATTTGGCTATCCAGGAATCAAGTTATATGAAGTATAGTAAAAGTGAGGTTAAATTATAACATTGTAGTTTTTTTACAAAATATTTTTGAATGGCTTCGGTTGTGTTATGGTTTTATGCATGGAGAGTGTGACATGTCGAAGATCTGGCACGTTTGGATCCCCCGCACCCCGTACAGTCACTACAGTCGAAGAAAACCACCAAAAAAACATGGAAAATACGTGTCCACTTAAAACGAAAGACAACGAACGAGTGACAGTCAAAGAGTATGTAAAGGCTGTCAGGCAGAGAAGTGCTGCCCGAAGAAAAATTAAAGGAATACGATCCGTTATTAATCGATTCCACGAATAACACTTGTCACTCGATTTTCAAACATATTCTGAGATTTTACAGATTTATTCTTAATCGATTGCGAGCAATTCATCATTATTTTATCGATTATTTCGTTTCATAACTTAATTTAAGTTTTCTCGCTTCCTAGATAGAAACATGATACCATATTTTGTGATTTTCTTTAGAAAAATATAACGGTTTTTTAATTCACATTTCAACTAGTTAACTGCTGGGCCCAGAAGTTTCCTTCTCCTTTATAAATACAATAAAAAATCTAAACAGTAATTGGTATTTTCAAACCCAAGTTCAGTTGAATATTAGTGGCAGAGAAAAGTGTAGTTTAGGTATATGGGAAAGTGAGAAAACACCATTAAAAGTCATCAAAATAAATAAAGACGAACAGTTTTGGAAAAACAAGATGGAGCAATAGCTGGTTTGTTTACAAAAATCAAATTCTTGTTGAGCTGGTTGACTCACGCTATAGTAGGGAATAACCATTTAGGGACGATGAAACAGACAAGGAGAACAACCAGTCTTATAATGTACTATGGATTACGGAAGACGTAAATAATATAGCATGCAATAAGGATGTCTCTTTCAGTGCAGGTATCAGAATACACGGTGAAGAAAAGAGATAACGGTTCTTAATTTCGCAGATTTTTAAATAACTATGAATTCCAAACATAGTTTTTTAATACTAACTCTTTAAAAAATCCGTTAAGGAGCTACGACGCCACAGATATACACTCAGATACACACGTTAAACTTACCACACCTATCTATTAGTTTCTGTTTTAAAAATTATTGATCGGTAAAACGATTGTACCACTTACTTATTTCCACCTATTTTTTAACTCCTGACACAAAACAAGGTGTCATAAGTTTAACGTGTATTCTGTGTGCCGGTCTGGGGCATCGCAGCTTCTAAAGGGATCTACCGTTTAAAATGCATTTATTTCATCTGATAGTTAGTTTAATTGGGAAGGACATTTCATGAAAATTGGTCTTGCCGTTCGAAAGTTGCGGTGTATTCCCAACCAGTAACACCACAACTTGTAACACTGTTACTGGATGGGAAAAAAATTCCCATCCTGTAACAGTGTTACTGAATGCAACATTCCTTGTCGCAACTTATAGCATTCTAAAGTACATGTTTCATTTGTGGTCATCAGATGCACATATGTCATAAGAAACAAAACATATCATGAGTTGCGGAAAAATGTTCTTTTGTTAATAAGTTTGATTAGCAGCGTTCAAAAATTAATACTTTTTGAATAATTGCCATATTCTATCGAACATTGGCGTGCTATATGTACTCGTAGTTTGACGATTTCAAAACGACTGTAGTCTATACAGTCGTTTTGAAATCGTTTCACATCAAACATAATGTCACATAGACTTTTAATAGGAACTTACTATTACTTTCTTACTATGAATTTTACTACTATTTATCCTACTATTCTCGGATACAACTTTTTGACAAATTTTAAGCAAATGTGACAATTTACATGTAAAATAAAACTACTTGTCTAAAGCATACTTCTGAACGAAAAAGGTTAAGTAAACGACTAAACGTCATCTATACCATTTCACCAAAGATATTACAATATAACAAGATTGCGCACTGAGGGAGCAAAAACGGCCCGAGCAAGAAGTCGCTTTTTTGGATGGCATCTCCTTCTCATAGAGTGACCATGCGTCGTGAAATTATGCGAATGTTTTAACGCGCCAAATTTAAAATTTTGTTTTTATGTGTATGAATAAACTTACTTTTGAAGTATAATCATACTACCTGTGCAGTGCTTTTAAAGTTACTGTTCGCCCCACGGCATACCTAGGTATACGTATTCGAGATGTTTTCGTTACTTATACTTTCTTTATTTTGTATGCCTCTCTGCAAGCAATATAAATTAAATTATACCAAGATTATTTGTAGATTTTTTAAACGTTTAGGAAATTATATAATTATTTATAGTACAATTTCCGCCTAATGTAAGTGTGAGTAGTGGTAGATATTTTGGACAAAGGCAGTAGACTTTCCAAATATTATATATTCGTAATGTATCTAAATAGTTTTCAAGTATATTATATGTTTTATTTACTTATATTCTTTTTCGCAACAAGTGTTTTGTGTCAGTCGGCTATAGTATTCTAGGATAATTATTGTAATACATATATTCTATATAGATTAGATTGTGAAAATCAGATAACACTAATAGACTACAGGCCCGATTTTTTAATTTATTCCACGGATAGTACTATACTCACTACCTTAATAAGAGTGATATTAATAAGAGTGTAGCAATTGTCTATTTTTTACCTATTCACTCATAACAAACACTGACACGAGGAAACAGTAGCCTCGTTTTAGTGTTAGATGTAGTCAAATAGACAATTATTCATCATCATCATCATTACAGCTTAAATAAGTCCACTGCTGGACAAGCCTCCCTCAAGAATCATCTTGACGGGATATTCCATAATCGTCACGCTTGGCAGGTGGGTTGGCGATCGCAGTATGATGGTCGTAGTACTCAGAAGGAAGCTGCTGCCCGTCCTCTGGAAGATATTCCCTCGGGTCGACTTCTACGCCCCCCACGGGATGAGATGGGGTGATGATATTCTGATTCTGATATTTGTCGCCGTCACTACACAGCAGACAATTATTACGTAGGAATAAAATACCTAATATACATTACGACAGGTTGGAAAAATCGTTTGTTGTAAAAGGCAACAATCTCGAGTAGGTATGCTTAGTGGATAATAGTATTTTGTGTCAATGTGCAAAAACTCCGAAACAAATGTGAATGTTATTTGTAATAAAACAGTTAATTGCTATATCAGATTATGTTTAATAAATATAAAGTAAACTCTAAACAATTTAGTATATTCTGAACTCTTCTATTCATAAAAAAAACTAAATCAAATATTTTAAATTAAAAAAAAAAACGATTTCTTTGACGATAAACATAGATAATGACGAAAATTATTGAACTAAAAATATATTTTACTGAAGGCTCATAAGGCCGAAGAAGCCAGAGCCGTAAAACTGGTAACAAGTAATTTTTTACCTTCTGAAAATTTGATGGAATAGCATCTATTTTCAGACGTTTCTTGGACGCACCAGAAAAACTTAGAAAATCTTCTTATTTAAAATGTAATCCACAGACTACCGCGTATTTTGTAAATTTACCGGGAACAATATTCATCCATTGTTTTTTCAATTCCTCGTTTTTGGGAAATCTAGAAAAACGATCCATTAAATACGTAACGAATGGTTACCCTGTTGCTGAACTTAGCCAAAATATAGAAATATTACAAGATAACACTTACTTGTGAAAAGATATACCACTCCCCAGATGACCCTCACTTTTACACCCTTTCACGCAACAAGTTAAAACCATTTTTAAGCGAATTGGAACTGGATTGCAGCACAATACGAAAAATAATTTCAAAACAAACATTCGCCATATTTGTTTACAAATTGAGTGTGGTAAACGTCATTTCTTATAAATACTGCTATTGAATTTACTAAACCCAAATTAAATGTATTTAAAAAGCTATCAAAGAATAAGACATAGTTTAAAAAAACGTTGTGTACGTCTTAAATAAATAAAAAATATTTAATTATAGTTATATGAAAACATAATCCTAGGTGTTTGACCAAAAATTCTACTATTTTATACGTCAAGTAAGTTATTTTTAGGCTGGCCATCTGTTAGACAGGGACAGATTCCAAAACGAGACCCTCTCAAGGGGTCCGTTTTTTCCTATTGGTACACTACAAAGAGAAATGGACTTTATCTTAAAGACTTTGAGTTTATTTTACTTTGAACTAAATCTTGAAGTGCGCAATCTTGTTATATTGTAATATCTTTGCATTTCACAGCCTTTTGACATACATTCAGTCAAAAAAGTATCGGGAATAGATGATTTGTTTATGGTTCCAAATTCAAATTTTGTTTTTTTTGTTGTTGTTAGATTGGCACAACTGTTTTCCATTTTGGCGCGGAGTTTGAGTTGCATATGTTATTTATATTAAATACAGTGCTGGTTTTAGTAATATCATATATAGTGTGTATTGCGAATTTCATAATGGACAAAAATATCGAACAAAGAGTTTGTCTTAAATTTTGCATCGCTAATGGAATTTCGTGTTCGGAGTCACTGAAAATGTTACAGAAGGCTGACGGTGATTCGACTTTATCAAAAACTCGTGCTTATGAGTGGTTCAAAGCGTTCAAAAGCGGTCGAGATGTGATGAAAGATTTGTCTTACTCTGGTAGGCCATCAACGTCTGCGACTGAAGTTAACATCGCAAAAGTGAAGGAAATAGTGACTGAAAATCCTCATTCAACTCTGAGAGAGATAGCCGCCGAAATTTCTGTATCTCACGAGTCGAATCGTACCATTTTAACTAATCATTTGGGTATGAAACATGTTGCCGCTCGGCTAGTCCCAAAAGATCTGAATTTTCTCCAAAAACTCAATCGCATGAAAGTCGCTGAGGACATGGTACAACGAGTCAAATCCGACCCAACATTCATGAAACGCATTGTTACTGGTGACGAGACGTGGGTTTACGAGTTTGACATGCAAACTAGTCAACAAGCTTCGGAATGGCGCCTTCCAACTGAACCGAAACCGAAAAAACCACGCCAAAGTCGATCAAAAGTCAAAGCCATGTAGACTGTTTTCTTTGACTATCGCGGTGTTGTGCACTCTGAATTCTTACCGGAAGGTCGAACGGTAAATAAAGAATATTATTTGAGCGTTATGCGGCGTTTAAGAGAGCAAAGTCGACGAAAAAGGCCAGATTTGTGGACAGAAAATTCTTGGATTTTGCACCATGATAATGCACCTTCGCACAAGGCCATCATTGTGAACGAATTTTTGACCAAACACTCAACAAATACCATCCAGCAACCACCATATTCACCAGATATGGCTCCAACTGACTTTTTTCTTTTTCCTAAACTCAAATTACCACTTCGTGGTACCCATTTTCAATCGGTAGAAGACATAAAGGAGAATTCGCGGCGAGAACTGAACTCAATTCCGAAAGCAGCGTTTAAAAAATGTTTTGATGAATGGATTATTCGTTGGCGTAAGTGTACCGTTTCTGAAGGAGCATACTTTGAAGGTGATAAATTAAATTTGGATGAATAACAAACATTTTGTATATTAATGATCCTTACCCGGTACTTTCTTGACAAAGTGGTATGTCAATTTTTTTTTTTTTAAGTGCATACTAGATTTATTTTTACAACTATAAAGTTACTTTTTCAGGGGCTAATTTCCTAGCTTCGCTGAAAGGTACATGTTATGGCTGGAGTCCCATAGATATATGAAACATCTCCTTTATAGGTTACAAAATATTTCATCATTGCCATTGTAAAACATTTCATAAAAAAACTGCGTCTTTGTAGTGGCAACATTATGCAAACAATACAAACTTGGTCTAGCTTATTGTGAGTTCGATACCAACGCGATACAAAAATCATGCATCCAGTAACACTGTTACCGGATGGGAACTTTTTTCCCAACGTGTAACACCAATATTTAATGAAGTGTAACAGTGTTACTCGTTGCGACAAAAAAAGTTGCATCCAGTAACACTGTTACTGGATGGGAATATTTTTCCCAACCAGTAACAGTGTTACAGGTTGTGGTGTTACTGGTTGTGGTGTTACTGGTTGGGAATACACCGTGTCACTGGTTGGGAATACACCTGACAACGCGGTGTTGCTGCGCTACTGAATGCGTCAAGTTTTTAAACTACCCTCACCGAATCGTTTGTCACATATATATACATAGTTATCTCCCACGGGAGAACATTTCTCTCCGTATTAAAAGAAGGCTCTTAATTTAGGTCTGTAACTCTTTATTCCACATTACATCAGTGTCACATATTTATAATTTATGTGTGTACACAAAATGTTGTAACACAATCGTTTTTATATTATAAACTGCTGTGCCCTGCGGTGTTACCCGCGTTAAATTTTATAAATTTTCTTTGCTATAAACCTCACGGAGCCCGAGACCTTTCCAACGAATGCAAAACCGTGGAAATCGGTTCGTGCGTTCTGGAGTTATAGCGTCAGGAAGGAAAACCCGACTTATTTTTATATAGTAGATAATCATACTCCAATAGAATAATAACTTTACTAAGTAGGTAATTATCCAATTAGATTTACGAGACAGTACAAATCACATCTAAACACATATTGTTTTTAGTCCCTATAACGACCATGAACCGGAAGATGCAGCAGGCCCAAGATGGATCGATGATCTCGGAGGGTAGCTAGAAGCCGTCTGATACGGGTAACGCAAGACCAGCAATTTATGATACCTAGATTAGAGAGAGAGAATTTAATATAGATAGATAGAGCAGAGATTTTTTTATGGAGGCCTTTGTCCAGCAGAGGCATCTTTCGGCTGATATGGTGATGAAGTGGATTTTAGTGTGAATAAGGTCGTCGAAGGTCAGCAGGGTGGGAACATTGATGGTATAATATCTGACGGACATTACTTACTATCAAGTAGATCGTACTTATGCTGAATTAATAGTATAGAAACTGACTGCCTCTTTGGTCTAGCGGTAGCGTGTCCAACAGCAGATAATGAGGTCCGGGGTTCAAATCCCGGGTCGGGCCAAAATGTGATTTTAGGATTTTACTGTTAAGAAAATTTCTCAGAAGTCTGGGAGTTAGCGGTATTACACCCCTGTGCCTCAGAGAGCACCTAAATCCGTCAGTCATGTACCTGACCTCTTTCCGGTCATCACGCTAGTCGTTCCAATGGATCATGAGTGATAGAATAGAAAGTGTCCCTGTGTTTGCGCACACATTTGTGCACTATAATATGTCCCGCGTAGATGGCTAGTCTACATTGCGACAGGCCGCCGTGGTCGAAATTGGTTAGAAGGACATTTTTATTTATTACTAGCTGTTACCCGCGACTTCGTCCGCGAAAATTTCGAATGATGACCAATGTAACCTACACCAAAAAGTCCTAACAAACGTGAAAGACTCACGTTGAGAACTGTATAATGTATGTGAATAACTCAAGAAAGGCCATGTCATTAAATTTCCGTGCTTTTTCTGTTTACCGTTTCTGACAGAAACGGCATACAGAAAAAGACGGCCTTTTAAATCATATTTACATTATAAAATGTTTCACTTACTCACTATTTAACACAGACTTAGTTATGGATAATTTTACTATATTAATATTTTTGATATTAATTTCAATATTAACATTTTTTTTTGTATAGATGATAACAGCTGAAGTTGGGCTTCGTCCGCGTCTTAATTAGTTTATTTAGTTTTTCACCAACACTTCCACCAACATATCTACCAACACTTCCACCAACATATCACACGGAACATTCCCCTCCATATGGCGTAAAGCTTATGTCCATCCACTTCCTAAGGTCACCAATCCCACTCTCCCTACCCAATTCCGTCCTATTTCTATCCTTCCTTTCTTATCCAAAGTACTGGAGTCCTGTGTTCAGAAACAGCTTTCACATTTCATACTTTCCAATAGCTTGTTAAGTCCCCTGCAATCTGGTTTTAGACCTAAACACAGTACTACCACGGCACTTCTTAAAGTGACTGACGATATTCGAGCAGGTATGGAGGATACCAAAGTCACGGTGATGGTTTTGGTAGACTTCTCTAACGCTTTTAATACCGTCGGTCACGATATCCTTCTATGTGTCCTCTCCCATCTTATGATCTCTGACGTACCACTGGAATGGTTTTCTTCATATCTTCGAGGGCGCCAGCAATCTGTACGCATCGGTGAAGCTTCATCTAATTGGTGTGACTTGCAGACTGGTGTCCCTCAAGGCGGTATTCTTTCTCCTCTTTTATTTTCTGTTTTTATCAACCTCTTAACGAAAAATATTCAAAATGCGTATCATCTGTATGCCTATGACCTACAATTATATGCTCAAGCGAGTGTTGACAGCTTGCCTGAAGTTATCGGAAAACTAAATCAGGATTTAGACCTGATCAAAAATTGGTCTGATAACTTCGGGCTTACTGTTAATCCCTTAAAATGTCAAGCAATGATTGTCGGTAGTTCTCGCATGATGAGCAGATTTGATGTTGAAGACCTACCGCTTATATCATTTAATAATTCTGCTATACCAATTAGCCAAAGTGTTAAAAACCTAGGTCTGCACATTGATTCAACAATGAGCTGGCAGAACCAAATAACTAGTGTTTGCCAGAGGGTCACAAATACTTTACGGTCACTCTATCGTCTTAGACACTTTCTCCCATCTGGAACAAAAGTGTTGCTCGTGCAGGCCTTAATTTTCCCTATCATTGACTATGGTGATGTGTGCTACTTTGACCTGAATGCAGATCATCATAATAAACTTGACCGACTTCTAAATAACTGCATTCGATTCATTTTCAATCTCCGAAAATACGATCATGTGTCTAATTATCGCTCTCAACTTAAGTGGTGGCCTATTCGGCAGCGTAGGTCTCTGAGAGCGTTAACTACTCTTTACTTGGTTCTCCCTCTTCTCCCTCGTATCTAACTTCAAAATTTCACTATCTACATAGCAACCACAGTAAATTTCTTCGTTCTTCTCATAATAGACTTCTTCAGTGCCCATCTCATCATTCTAATTTCATTCACTCTTCTTTCGTCGTTCAATCGATTCTTCTATGGAACTCCCTTCCACCGGAAATCAGGATGGCAAAGAGTCGTTACCCTTTTAAACTGAAAACTCGTGCATATCTTTTAAAGAAAATCTAATATCATATTACAGTTGTATTGTTTATTATATAATTTACTAGCGGCCCGGTACGTGCTTCGCTACGTATAAGGCATAGTAATAAAAAATTTATTATTAAGTTAATTTATTCAAACAAAAAAAAATATTTTTAATTGCTAAAAGATGTTGATTTTACACTTTTTCAATACTATTTTTAAATTTTCTCTACGTGCAAACCTTCCCTGAACTTCCACGAATAATTCAAGACCAAAATTAGCCAAATCGGTAAAAGCGTTGATGAGTTATAACATTACAACGAAAAGTGGCATTGATTTTTATATATATAGATTTATTTATATATATATTTATATATATATATATTTGTATATATATATATTATAGTATGTATTATATATATATGATATGTATCTGTGTAATTTATGTACCTTCTATATCTTCTCATCCACAATATTTTGATACTTTAGTGCACCTCCCATGTTTTCTCTGCATCACCCCAAGGTTGACTGGAAGAGAATGCCTTTGGCATTAAGTCTGCCTCTGTACAATTCCGTGCAAGAAGTTTTTAAATTAAAAAAAAAATCACACCATTCAGACAATATGTATAAAAAATAAATATTCAATACATAATATTAAAAAATTTGGTAGAAATCTAGGTGGAAATGTTGGTGGATATGTTGGTGGAAATGTTGGTGGATATGTTGGTGGAAATGTTGGTGGATAAGTTGGTGGATATGTTGGTCGATATGTTGGTGGAAATGTTGGTGGATATGTTGGTGGAAATGTTGGTGGATATGATGGTGGATATGTTGGTGGATAAGTTGGTGGATATGTTGGTGGAAATGTTGGTGGACATGTTGGTGGAAATGTTGGTGGAAATGTTGGTGGAAATGTTGGTGGATATGTTGGTGGATATGTTGGTGGATATGTTGGTGGAAATGTTGGTGGATAAGTTGGTCGATATGTTGGTGGAAATGTTGGAGGAAATGTTGGTGGAAATGTTGGTGGAAATGCTGGTGGAAATGTTGGAGGAAATGTTGGTGGAAATGTTGGTGTAAATGTTGGTGGAAATGTTGGTGGATAAGTTGGTGGATATGTTGGTCGATATGTTGGTGGATATGTTGGTGGAAATGTTGGAGGAAATGTTGGTGGAAATGTTGGTGGAAATGTTAGTGGAAATGTTGGAGGAAATGTTGGTGGAAATGCTGGTGGAAATGTTGGAGGAAATGTTGGTGGAAATGTTGGTGTAAATGTTGGTGGAAATGTTGGTGGATAAGTTGGTGGATATGTTGGTCGATATGTTGGTGGATATGTTGGTGCAAATGTTGGTGGATAAGTTGGTGGATATGTTGGTGGATAAGTTGGTGGATATGTTGGTCGATATGTTGGTGGATATGTTGGTGGAAATGTTGGAGGAAATGTTGGTGGAAATGTTGATGGAAATGATGGAAATGTTCGAGGAAATGTTGGTGGAAATGTTGGTGGAAATGTTGGTGGAAATGTTGTTGGAAATGTTGGTGGAAATGTTGGAGGAAATGTTGGTGGAAATGTTGGAGGAAATGTTGGTGGAAATGTTGGTGGATATGTTGGTGGAAATGTTGGTGGAAATATGGGTGGAAATGTAGGTGAAAATGTTGGTGGATATGTTGGTGGATATGTTGGTGGAAATGTTGGTAGAAATGTTGGTAGAAATGTTGGTAGAAATGTTGGTGGAAATGTTGGTGGATGTTGGTGGAAATGTTGGTGGATATGTTGGTGGAAGTGTTGGTTGAAATATTGGGGGAAATGTTGGTGGAAATGTTGGTGGAAATGTTGGTGGAAATGTTGGTCGATATGTTGGTGGATATGTTGGTGGAAATGTTGGTAGAAATGTTGGTGGAAATGTTGGTGGAAATGTTGGTGGAAATGTTGGTGGAAATGTTGGTGGAAATGTTGGTGGAAATGTTGGTGGAAATGTTGGTGGATAAGTTGGTGGATATGCTGGTGGAAATGTTGGTGGAAATGTTGGAGGAAATGTTGGTGGAAATGTTGGTGGATATGTTGGTGCAAATGTTGGTGGATAAGTTGGTGGATATGTTGGTGGATAAGTTGGTGGATATGTTGGTCGATATGTTGGTGGATATGTTGGTGGAAATGTTGGAGGAAATGTTGGTGGAAATGTTGATGGAAATGATGGAAATGTTCGAGGAAATGTTGGTGGAAATGTTGGTGGAAATGTTGGTGGAAATGTTGTTGGAAATGTTGGTGGAAATGTTGGAGGAAATGTTGGTGGAAATGTTGGAGGAAATGTTGGTGGAAATGTTGGTGGATATGTTGTTGGAAATGTTGGTGGAAATGTGGGTGGAAATGTAGGTGAAAATGTTGGTGGATATGTTGGTGGATATGTTGGTGGAAATGTTGGTGGAAATGTTGGTAGAAATGTTGGTAGAAATGTTGGTAGAAATGTTGGTGGAAATGTTGGTGGATGTTGGTGGAAATGTTGGTGGATATGTTGGTGGAAGTGTTGGTTGAAATATTGGTGGAAATGTTGGTGGAAATGTTGGTGGAAATGTTGGTGGAAATGTTGGTCGATATGTTGGTGGATATGTTGGTGGAAATGTTGGTAGAAATGTTGGTGGATATGTTGGTGGACATGTTGATGGATAAGGTGGTGGATATGTTGGTGGAAATGTTGGTGGATGTTGGTGGTAATGTTGGTAGAAAAGTTGGTGGATATGTTGGTGGAAATAATGGTGGAAATGTTGGTGGATATGTTGGTGGATATGTTGGTGGAAATGTTGGTGGAAATGTTGGTAGAAATGTTGGTGGATATGTTGGTGGAAATGTTGGTGGATATGTTGGAGGAAATGTTGGTGGTAAAGTTGGTGGATAAGTTGGTGGATATGTTGGTGGAAATGTCGGTGGAAATGTTGGTGGATATGATACGATACGATACGATATATATCTATCTATACTTTTAATGAAACTGTAGAAGTGTAAATTCTGTACATTGAAAATATAAAAAAAATAGCAGGGGTGTTATTAGATCGATACCAAACCCAAAAATGAGATTTAAAAAAAGTCTGTTCAAGGATCACGCAAAAGGTACTAGTCTGATTACGATGAAACTTGGTATAATTATTAATGGTTCCATAACTATCTGAGCGGCAGGACTCTGCAGACTTACATTGCGGGGGTGACCGGACAGGAAGCAGTAGTGAACCTTGGCGTGCCAACTGGCTCGGTCTTCGGCCCGGTGGGCTACATAATGCACGTCAATAGTGTAAGTAATGTGGTAGATAAATGTCGGGTCTACATGTACGCAGATGACATGTGCTTACTGTACTCGTCAAAGGACATTCAGGAGGTTAGTGCTGTGCTACAGGCAGACTTCGATAACATCACTAGGTGGGCACACGACAATGGCATTATTCTTAACATAAATAAAACCAAAGTAATGCATATTTATTCACCTTATAATAGATTAGCAAGAAACATTAATTACTCAGATATCAGTATTGTAGGACACACATATGAGTGTATGCACACAAATAATACCAATTGCCATTGCCAATGCTTAGAATATGTTAAAAAATTTAAGTACCTCGGTCTGTGGGTAGATCCCAACATGGACTGGGGTTTGCATGTGGACTCGGTGTGCACTAGACTCAGAGCGGTATTAAGTAAGTTTTATGTCTTAAACGCGCCGCTGAGTAAGAAAACGCTGCGTGTCATTTATTTTGCACTCGCTGACTCGCTGCTTAGCTATGGTTTGAGCACGTATGGACGTACATACAAAACCTATTTAGATAAAATAAAAACACTGCAAATTCGCTTCATGAAATATTTGGTCAATAGGAAAACAAAACATGGGTGTAGAAATAATTATGAAAGATTATTATCTATTAGTAAAGTACTTCCTATACATAAAAAGGTCGATTACTTGGTGGTGCTAGAACAACTGTATGAGGATAAGTACAAAATAAATATAGAAAATAAGTACAATACTAAGAGCGTTAGACAACAGAAATTTGTAATACCCTCGGTAAGAAATTGTTATGGTCAGAGAACTACCAAATATCTGACCCCAAAATTATTTAATAAATATGCCTGGTTAAGATCTAATGTTAATAAAGTAAAAAAACAAACAGTTAGATATAAACTTAAAAATATATTACTCAGTGACTACTTAAATTCCGCTTAAATTTGTTGTATTAGTTTTTATTAGTCTTAGTTAGTGTTATTTCTTACTTTTTTATTTTAGTATTTGTATTTACTGATATAATTATAGTCATTGTGTTAATGAGCGCTAATCCCGCCGACAAACTGCTATGCAGTTTGGTGGGTTTATATTTTATGTAACATGTTTTTATTCTCAATAAAATTCTATTCTATTCTATTCTATTCTATTGGGTAGGTACATTGTATCCCGGCAAAAAAATTTGCAAATAAAACGAGTTTACTTTTTCGGTTCGACCCTAGACACGATTACTGTAACAACCGAAAATAATAAGTTTTATGTTACATCAGGTCATTTAAAGCCATGCCCATATGGTGCATGGTTTTTAAATTAGCATTAGAATCTATTCCTTATTGACAATGTGATAATTATAATGTTGTAATCAATGCCGATAGACGTCCAGGGGGTCTAGGTCTAGTGCAAGGCCTCTTATTCCAAAGTTTTCTAGTTTTTGTAAGAGTATCCGAACAGAGACGGTATCAAAGGCCTTTGCAAGGCCTAGGAAAACGCCAATGGATTTTTCATTACAATCAAGGTATGCAGAGATTGTTGAGGTCAGCAGACGCACAGCTGCTTCAGTAGATTTGTTTCGTCTGAAACCAAATTGTCTATCCGAGAGGAATTTTTGCGACTCAATGTATTTCACTAGTCTATTGCTAACGATGCTCTCTAATATTTTGGAAAAAGTCCGCAGCTACGAAATTGGTCTATAATTATCTGGTGAGTCTTGTAAACCCCCTTTGTGAATTGGGTATATTTATTTATTTATTCAAGTAACAATTTACATTGTGTATGAATTTTACAATACAATTCCTTAAATAAAAGCATAATTTAAAAATCAAACCATATCAATTAAAATAATAATTGGGAGACAAAATGATCAAGAAACATAAATAATTAAAATTAAAACTAAAAAGAAAAAAAATAAGTTATACAAACTTAAAACCACATAATTAAAAAAAAAATAAAAACATGAAACAGATATATCGTCAATTTTACAACACAAAAAAATAAACGGTAGTCAATACTCAATTAAGTTTTCTCACAATTTACAAATTCAGACACACTATAAAAACATTTGCCTAAAAGGTAAGCCTTCAGTTTTTTTCTAAATAAGCTACTATTATAAATTATTGATTTTAAATGCATTGGTAACTTATTAAATAATTCTATGCTTTGATACTAAGAACAGTGTCTTGTTATGTTTAGTTGAGGTATCAAAACATTTTTTATAGTGTTTCTTCGGGACTTCTCTTTTAATTCTCTTTCTAGTTGTGTTTCATATTTATGTATATATTTCGCAAAAAGACTTAGAACACACAAAATATACAAACTTGGTACTGTTAGTATTTTTAGGTTAATAAAATACTCCCTACATGACTCCCATTGTGGAATTTTTACCATAGTTCTAATAGCTCGTTTCTGGAGAATGAATGCTCTTTGAGAATTATAACAATAGCTATTTCCCTAGCACATAATACTATATCTTAGTCTCGATTCCACCAAACCATGATAGACTGCTATTTGGTGTTATAAGTCAATTGTGTCTCTCAGACTCCTAAGTGCATAACATGCCGACGATAAAATAGAGTCAATGCAAGACAACTCTTGTTTCCAATTTAAATTAGAATATATATTAACTCCCAAAAACTTTACACTGTTTACCAAAAAAAATTCATCTCCGTTGATGTCAATATCTACGGTTTCGTTGCATCTGGTTGTAGTTTTGCATAATAGTAAGTTCGTCTTGTTTTTGTTTATTATGAGATTGTTAGCAGAGAACCATTTACAAATGTACTCTAGAGTTTTATTTACATGTATGGTCAATGTGTCTATGTCCCGCGAACTAATTATAACATTTGTATCGTCAGCAAAGACAATAAGGTTTACATCGGTTTGTGTATTATTTATGTAATTAAGTAAATCATTGGTAAAGATTATATATAATATAGGACCCAGAATAGAGCCTTGAGGTACTCCGCGTCTGATATTTGTCACTTTAGATTTATGAGTAATTTCGTGGTTTCTATCATCAACATTTTTTATTTCAACATACATTTGTCTATTATGTAAATAAGATGTCATAAGTGCCGTATATGGATGCCAGTTTCCATATATCAGGAAAAATACCGATAGACAGACTCAGATTAAAGATATCTGTTAGAGGTTTTATAATAGCACTGCAAATTTATTTTAGAAGCACGTTACCAATTCCATCCATGCCAGGGGCTTTATCATAAATACCATCCAGCAACCACCATATTCACCAGATATGGCTCCAACTGACTTCTTTCTTTTTCCTAAACTCAAATTACCACTTCGTGGTACCCATTTTCAATCGGTAGAAGACATAAAGGAGAATTCGCGGCGAGAACTGAACTCAATTCCGAAAGCAGCGTTTAAAAAATGTTTTGATGAATGGATTATTCGTTGGCGTAAGTGTACCGTTTCTGAAGGAGCATACTTTGAAGGTGATAAATTAAATTTGGATGAATAACAAACATTTTGTATATTATTGATCTTTACTATACTTACGTACTTTCTTGACAGAGTGGTATGTCAAATATTTTTTTTAAAAGTGCATACTAGTTTTATTTTTACAACTATAAAGTTACTTTTTAAGGGGCTAATTTCCTAGCTTCGCTGAAAGGTACATGTTATGGCTGGAGTCCCATAGATATATGAAAAATCTCCTTTATAGGTTACAAAAATATTTCATCATTGCCATTGTAAAACATTTCATAAAAAAACTGCGTCTTTGTAGTGGCAACATTATGCAAACAATACAAACTTGGTCTAGCTTATTGTGAGTTCGATACCAACGCGATACAAAAATCATGCATCCAGTAACACTGTTACCGGATGGGAACTTTTTTCCCAACGTGTAACACCAATATTTAATGAAGTGTAACAGTGTTACTCGTTGCGACAAAAAAAGTTGCATCCAGTAACACTGTTACTGGATGGGAATATTTTTCCCAACCAGTAACAGTGTTACAGGTTGTGGTGTTACTGGTTGGGAATACACCGTGTTACTGGTTGGGAATACACCGTGTTACTGGTTGGGAATACACCTGACAAAGCGGTGTTGCTCCGCTACTGAATGCGTCAAGTTTTTAAACTACCCTCACCGAATCGTTTATCACATATAATAGGTCTTTACCTATGAAATTGCCGTTTTGTATGAAAAAATTTAAACGAATTTTTTTCATGAATTTTTTTATTTGTATTAATCGAAGTAATCACCCATGCAATCAATGCATCTTTGCCATCGCAGTGGCAGTTTATTGATGCCCTTCTTAAAGAAATCAGCTGGACGGGAGGCAACAAATTCTTCAAAGGCATTTTGTACTGCCTCTCGGGTATTGAATTTTTTTCCCGCCAAGAAGTTATCCAAATTCTGGAAAAAGTAGTAGTCTGTAGGCGCAAGGTCTGGTGAGTAGGGCGGATGACGGAGAGCTTCCAACCCCAGTTCTTGCAACTTGGAGACCGTCTGCTGTGCAGTATGAGGTCGCGCGTTGTCGTGCAGGAGCAGCGGAGACGAGCGATTGACCAATGCTGGTTGGAGATGCGCCAGCTTCTCCATCATTGTGCTCAGTTCTTCACAGTACACATCTGCAGTAATGCTCACCCCGTTTGGTAAGAAGCTGTGATGAATCACACCGGCGCTAGACCACCAAACAGTGACCATCACTTTTCTAGGGGTAAGTTTTCGTTTAGGGCATTGTTTAGGTGCTGAACCAGGATCCAACCAACTTGCTGAGCGCTTGCGGTTATCAAACAGAATCCATTTTTCATCGCAGGTAACAATGCGGTTCAAAATTCCTTCATTTGTGTGTCTGTTGAGCAGTGCAAGGCACGTCTCGACGCGTACTTCGCGCTGGCGATCATTGAGTTCGTGGGGCACCCATTTGTCAAGCTTTTTTACCTTGCCAATTTGACGCAAATGGACCAATATTGTTTTGACGCTAACGTCGAAAGCTGCTGCTAATTCAGCCGTAGATTGTGTATCATCAGCTTCCACAACCGCCTTTAATTCGTCATTGTCGACCAAAGTCTTCGGACGACCGCGAGGTTCATTTTTCAGGTCGAAATTTCCAGAACGGAAGCGAGCAAACCAATAACAGGTGGTGCGTTGGTTTGTAGTGTTAGCTCCGTAAACGTCGTTGATGTTGCGTGCCGCTTGTGCCGCGTTGCTGCCACGACGGTACTCATATTCCATAATTACTCGAATTTTTAACGTATCCATGATGACGAAAAAGATTGAAATGCGATGAAAATGTAACACTAATCAATAAAGAAATGACTACTTTTGGAAAAAAGAATCCATGTTTTTAAAATAAAATTAATTTGAAATTAGAATTCTTAGCCAAACAAAAATTATTTTGATTTGAAATGGCCAGTACTGCAGAACGGCAATTTCATAGGTAAAGACCTAATATATACATAGTTATCTCCCACGGGAGAACATGTCTGTCCGTATTAAAAGAAGGCTCTTAATTTAGGTCTGTAACTCTTTATTCCACATTACATCAGTGTCACATATTTATAATTTATGTGTGTACACAAAATGTTGTAACACAATCGTTTTTATATTACTTATAAATAATCATACTCCAATAGAATAATAACTTTACTAAGTAGGTAATTATCCAATTAGATTTACGAGACAGTACAAATCACATCTAAACACATATTGTTTTTAGTCCCTATAACGACCATGAACCGGAAGATGCAGCAGGCCCAAGATGGATCGATGATCTCGGAGGGTAGCTAGAAGCCGTCTGATACGGGTAACGCAAGACCAGCAATTTATGATAGATTAGAGAGAGAGAATTTAATATAGATAGATAGAGCAGAGATTTTTTTATGGAGGCCTTTGTCCAGCAGAGGCATCTTTCGGCTGATATGGTGATGAATTGGATTTTAGTGTGAATAAGGTCGTCGAAGATCAGCAGGGTGGGGACATTGATGGTATAATATCTGACGGACATTACTTACTATCAAGTAGATCGTACTTATACTGAATTAATAGTATAAAAACTGACTGCCTCTTTGGTCTAGCGGTAGCGTGTCCAACCGCAGATAATGAGGTCCTGGGTTCAAATCCCGGGTCGGGCCAAAATGTGATTTTAGGATTTTTCTGTTAAGAAAATTTCTCAGAAGTCTGGGAGTTAGCGGTATTACACCCCTGTGCCTCAGAGAGCACCTAAATCCGTCAGTCATGTACCTGACCTCTTTCCGGTCATCACGCTAGTCGTCCCAATGGATCATGAGTGATAGAATAGAAAGTGTCCCTGTGTTTGCGCACACATTTGTGCACTATAATATGTCCCGCGTAGATGGCTAGTCTACATTGCGACAGGCCGCCGTGGTCGAAATTGGTTAGAAGGACATTTTTATTTATTACTAGCTGTTACCCGCGACTTCGTCCGCGACAATTTCGAATGATGACCAATGTAACCTACACCAAAAAGTCCTAACATACGTGAAAGACTCACTTTGAGAAACTGTATAATGAATGTGAATAACTAAAGAAAGGCCATGTCATTATATTTCCGTGCTTTTTCTGTTTACCGTTTCTGACAGAAACAGCATACAGAAAAAGACGGCCTTTTAAATCATATTTACATTATAAAATGTTTCACCTACTCACTATTTAACACAGACTTAGTTATGGATAATTTTACTATATTAATTTCAATATTAACATTTTTTTTTGTATAGATGATAACAGCTGAAGTTGCGCTTCGTCCGCGTCTTAATTAGTTTATTTAGTTTTTCACCAACACTTCCACCAACATATTCATATTCATATTCATATCATTTATTTGCATTCCACAATGTGAACTTAGGTGGTAAACATTAGGCTTATAGCTAGGAGTATTATGGACCCTGTCGGGCACAGCAAAATTATAAACATATATATCGGTAAATTATTATTGTTCGTAAATTATTAAGGAACTAATTGAGTCTTCACCATTCAGACAATATGTAGTAAAAAATAAATATTCAATACATAATATTAAAAATTTTGGTAGAAATCTTGGTGGAAATGTTGGTGGATATGTTGGTGGAAATGTTGGTGGATATGTTGGTGGAAATGTTGGTGGATAAGTTGGTGGATATGTTGGTCGATATGTTGTTGGAAATGTTGGTGGATATGTTGGTGGAAATGTTGGTGGATATGTTGGTGGATATGTTGGTGGATAAGTTGGTGGATATGTTGGTGGAAATGTTGGTGGAAATGTTGGTGGAAATGTTGGTGGAAATATTGGTGGAAATGTTGGTGGATATGTTGGTGGAAATGTTGGTGAAAATGTTGGTGGACATGTTGGTGGAAATGTTGGTGGAAATGTTGTTGGAAATGTTGGTGGAAATGTTGGAGGAAATGTTGGTGGAAATGTTGGTGGATATGTTGGTGGAAATGTTGGTAGATAAGTTGGTGGAAATGTTGGTGGAAGTGTTGGTAGATATGTTGGTGGAAGTGTTGGTGGATATGTTGGTGGAAATGTTGGTGGAAATGTTGGTGGATATGTTGGTGGAAGTGTTGGTGGAAGTGTTGGTGGAAGTGTTGGTGGAAATACTGGTGGAAATGTTGGTGGATATGTTGGTGGAAGTGATGGTGGAAGTGTTGGTGGAAGTGTTGGTAGAAATACTGGTGGAAATGTTGGTGAAAATGTTGGTGGATATGTTGGTGGATATGTTGGTGGAAATGTTGGTGCAAATGTTGGTAGAAATTTTGGTAGAAATGTTGGTGGAAATGTTGGTGGATGTTGGTGGAAATGTTGGTGGATATGTTGGTGGAAGTGTTGGTTGAAATATTGGTGGAAATGTTGGTGGAAATGTTGGTGGAAATGTTGGTGGAAATGTTGGTGGAAATGTTGGTCGATATGTTGGTGGATATGTTGGTGGAAATGTTGGTGGAAATGTTGGTAGAAATGTTGGTGGATATGTTGGTGGACATGTTGGTGGATAAGTTGGTGGATATGTTGGTAGAATGTTGGTGGATGTTGGTGGAAATGTTGGTGAAAAATTTGGTGGATATGTTGGTGGAAATAATGGTGGAAATGTTGGTGGATATGTTGGTGGATATGTTGGTGGAAATGTTGGTGGAAATGTTGGTAGAAATGTTGGTAGAAATGTTGGTGGATATGTTGGTGGAAATGTTGGTGGATATGTTGGTGGAAATGTTGGTGGTAAAGTTGGTGGATAAGTTGGTGGATATGTTGGTGGAAATGTCGGTGGAAATGTTGGTGGATGTTGGTGTAAATGTTGGTGGAAAAGTTGGTGGATATGTTGGTGGAAATGTTGGTGGAAATGTTGGTGGATATGTTGGTGGATATGATACGATACGATACGATATATATCTATCTATACTTTTAATGAAACTGTAGAAGTGTAAATTCTGTACATTGAAAATATAAAAAAAATAGCAGGGGTGTTATTAGATCGATACCAAACCCAAAAAAGAGATTTAAAAAAAGTCTGTTCAAGGATCACGCAAAAGGTACCGGTCTGATTACGATGAAACTTGGTATAATTATTCTTTGACATCCTAGGCACCACACTGGGTAGGTACATAGTATCCCGGAAAAATATATGCAAATAAAACGAGTTTACTTTTTCGGTTTGACCCTAGACACGATTACTGTAACAACCGAAAATAATAAGTTTAATGTTACATCAGGTCATTTAAAGCCATGCCCATATGGTGCATGGTTTTTAAATCAGCATTAGAATCTATTCCTTATGGACCATGTGATAATTATAATGTTGTAATCAATGCCGATGGACGTCCAGGGGGGCTACCGGCTAAGTCGCCGAACATCGGGATAGTGATCGCCGTTCAAATAAATAAATGTTAAAAATTACTTAATCAATCGTTAAATCACCTTCGACGGTGAAAATAGATTATATCTTTGCAACTACATTGACCACCGGCAGGGATGCACGTATGTATTTTAATGTTAGAAAGTGGTGACGGGGCTGAAGCAGCTGTCTTATGGAAACAAATGTACTTAGACTCGCTTGTATTTAGAGTGAGAAGGTTGCGCTGTAGCCAATTGGATATCTGTTTCAAACCAGTTTCTGCTTTTGCCAATGCTTCATTCCATGATCTTCCATGAAACACCATTGCAGTATCATCTGCGTAGCAAATAATGTCACCACTTACTTTGAGTTCATGGATATCATTCATATAAAGTATAAAAAGTGTGGGGCCCAAAATGCTACCCTGTGGAACACCGAATTTCACATCATTTTGTGCACTTGTAGTTTTGTCAAGTCTAATACACTGTTTCCGTTCCGTTAGATAGCTTTTAAACCAGTCTAGTGCAAGGCCTCTTATTCCAAAGTTTTCTAGTTTTTGTAAGAGTATCCGAACAAAGACGGTATCAAAGGCCTTTGCAAGGTCTAGGAAAACGCCAATGGATTTTTCATTACAATCAAGGTATGCAGAGATTATTGAGGTCAGCAGACGCACAGCTGCTTCAGTAGATTTGTTTCGTCTGAAACCAAATTGTCTATCCGAGAGGAATTCTCGCGACTCAATGTATTTCACTAGTCTATTGCTAACGATGCTCTCTAATATTTTGGAAAAAGTCCCCAGCTACGAAATTGGTCTATAATTATCTGGTGAGTCTCGTAAACCCCCTTTGTGAATTGGGTATATGGATGCAAGTTTCCATCTATCAGGAAAAATACCGATAGACAGACTCAGATTAAAGATATCTGTTAGAGGTTTTATAATAGCACTGCAAATTTGTTTTAGAAGCACGTTACCAATTCCATCCATGCCAGGGGCTTTATCATAAATACCATTCAGCAACCACCATATTCACCAGATATGGCTCCAACTGACTTCTTTCTTTTTCCTAAACTCAAATTACCACTTCGTGGTACCCATTTTCAATCGGTAGAAGACATAAAGGAGAATTCGTGGCGAGAACTGAACTCATTTCCGATGGCAGCGTTTAAAAAATGTTTTGATGAATGGATTATTCGTTGGCGTAAGTGTACCGTTTCTGAAGGAGCATACTTTGAAGGTGATAAATTAAATTTGGATGAATAACAAACATTTTGTATATTATTGATCTTTACTATACTTACGTACTTTCTTGACAGAGTGGTATGTCAAATATTTTTTTTAAAAGTGCATACTAGATTTATTTTTACAACTATAAAGTTACTTTTTCAGGGGCTAATTTCCTAGCTTCGCTGAAAGGTACATGTTATGGCTGGAGTCCCATAGATATATGAAACATCTCCTTTATAGGTTACAAAAATATTTCATCATTGCCATTGTAAGACATTTCATAAAAAAACTGCGTCTTTGTAGTGGCAACATTATGCAAACAATACAAACTTGGTCTAGCTTATTGTGACTTCGATACCAACGCGATACAAAAATCATGCATCCAGTAACACTGTTACCGGATGGGAACTTTTTTCCCAACGTGTAACACCAATATTTAATTAAGTGTAACAGTGTTACTCGTTATGCGCGTGCATCACCCCCTCGCATGAAATTTTTACGTGAACTGGTGGCGCCTTAAAATGTGTATGTTATTTTTAACTAAGCTTAACGATATAGAAAGAATCAACACAAAAATAGAACGAACTTAAATAAAAATAAAGAAAAAGAATAAAAAAGGTTTTTATTCACGTACACTTTAAAAAGCGCTTGTAAATAGTCCGAACATGTTTGTAGTAATACAGTTATTATTTCTAGTTACTTATTATAGATATTTAGGTACACGGATTGCTAAAACATTTATAAAATTTATTTTATACTTGTATATAATACTCACGTATGATTCTTATTAGTTTGTGGCACGCTGCACATTTCACAGCAACTTTTCAATTAAAGTTATACCATTACTCGAAACCACATAAACTGAAATAAAGCCAGTGAAACTTTTCAGGTTACGACTTACAATAAACAATAATATAAATTTATTTTCGGTAAAATTTTTCAATAAAATATTTTATATATCCTAATATTTTTCTGAAACGGAATAAAATTAATGCGAGTTCTTGAAATTTACAAGTATAAATAATCTTCCTGTGTTGGTGCCTCACCGACTAGCGAAGGTTGGCAGTAAAAATATAGGTATCGTAAAATTAAAAGTACTCAGTTTATAAAAGGTATGACAAACAAAAACGAATGTAATAAATACTTTATTGTTCAACGACAAATTCTCTTAAAAATATGTTATAACGGTCCGGAATGGTGGCCGTGGCCAGATCTTGGAGCCAGACATTCAATGCTTTCGCTTGCAAGTGCCGAGGTATGCAAAGTACGGTATAAAGTGGGACTTAGGTTGGGTAACACGGCACTGATACCCAGATTCTGCCGGCTCTTCACCAGGCATGTTTTGCTGATACCATCGGACTTGATTCAGAAGTCCATTTAAAGACTTCCAGATCGGCTACGGTTATTAGGTTCAGGTTTGGAATTATTAGCATGAGTAACGAATTAATTTGGAAGGGCAACTCCTTCCCTCCTAAGGTTGCACCTCGGTTTCGGTGGCTCCAAAACCAGTATTTTCTTTTAAAATATTTATTGATCTCGACTTACTTATTTCATAACCTAAATAACACAGAACTCTTAGCGATAAGCAGTAACTCTTTAATATCAACGCGGATTTACATTAATCTAAGATCAAAATCATTTCTATTAAACCAACTTTCAGGGGCTCTACCGGCTAAGTCGTTTACATCGTTTTCGTGAATGGCGTTCAAATAAATAAAGGTTAAAAATGATTTAATCAATCGTTAAATCGTCTTCAACGTTGACAATCGATTCCGGACCATTTATGACGTCATATGTGCTCATGGAAGCCAATTTAACGATTGATTAATTAATTTTAAACCAAATTTTTTTGAACGTCATTTAAGAAATCGATGTTCGGCGACTTAGCCGTTAGAGCCTCAGATTTAGAACTGCATTGCTAGTCGTACCAACTAGTTGATGTGTTTGGTTGTTATGATGTCATATTCAGATGGATACAAAAATACAGATACGCAGATATAAATTCTTCAAACTCCTAAATCATTTATTAGTGTGCAGGTTCCCCGTTTAGTTACTCCTTGCCTTTAAAGCTATCATTAACATTAAACCAGATTATATTTTAAGTTTATTAAATCATTTCATTTTTCTTTCATTCTCCCTAATTTAATAATTGAGTACCGGTTTCAAGTATGTTTTCATCTTCTTCTATTAATTTTCCATTACGGTGGTGTCAAGATACAAAGTTCAAGATTCGATGTCGCGTTTTCTCATTACCATCTTCCTCTCCCTCTCTGTCGGCTTCACTATGGAAGTTAAAAATTAAAATGGGCTTAAGTGTAGTGTCATCTGCTCTTTACAATCTACGGATGACTCTGTATAATAACTTTTTTGCATACACTAGTTATATTCTAATATGAAAACTAAGTAATTGATGAGTAATCCACACATAAAGGGTATTTATTTAATCTATGATAAATAGTAGCCAACTTCTAAGTTTTATCAGTTTCGTGTATGCTACATGCATAATAGAAAATGTTACCGTCTCTAAGCACTCCATTACAGCAGATGGCAGGCGAGTGGGCGGGAAGGGGTCCACGTGGGTATCTCGCAGATTTGTAGCACAAATTCTTCTTCATTTGTTCTACATAAAAAAGATTGAGCTTTCTTGAATGGTCGACCAATCCAGCACTAAATCAGTCGTATATGACGCCATATAACATCCCCAGCATGACAAAGACCTTCTCAAGGACCTGCACAGTGGAATTGTTCCATCGTTTACTCGGTAATATCATAATGTCTTCGAAATTATTCTTTGTGAAATAATTTTCAATTACTTTAGGCATATAATTAGAATTTCATGCAATTCTGAGTCGGCAAACTTTCATAGCCTCATAGAAACAATGTTTTAAGCACGGAGTAAGTGGACAATAATCTGTTACTTCTTATTTCCATAGTTATATTCAGAAAACCACACTATCCACCACCTACAACGATTAAACAAACAACGCAGCAAATTCTAGTGGCTAAATCAGTCGTTAGCCCCATAAATATAATGGCACATAGATCGGCCGTGCATCACGTGTTGGAAGGGGCCGTCGATACAGCGTTAACGGAGATGGATGGCAGCTCGCCACGCCATCGCCTCTTTAATCTTACTGCAGAGCAGATAAACGGGGATCTGCACTGTGTAGTGAAAATTGGCTGACATGGGTAATTTTTCAATGAAAATTCAGATTGCAAAAGCTCTGTAGGTGAAATATTTAGAGGAAGTATATGGTTTAATTTCTACTGCTACGTTGGCCCAATATGTGTGTTTGTCAGAATGGCGGGTGGAAAGTCATGAAATCCAATGAAACATACTGTATTATTTAATAGTATTTTAGTAGTACCTATTTAGTAGCTAAGCAAAAATATTTAGTAGAATTAACAATACGGTATGTAACGTAAAACAAAATCCGCCGGCAAGCTAACGTCAGCTTGGCGGGTGGTAATTAAACGGCGTAAGGTGCTTTAGATTTTTATGTCTGATTTTACTAGTCCATTGTTAGGTAAATAACATTACATTAAATCTTATCTACGTGCTAACAGTTCACAAACCAAAGGCATCACACTACATCGGGAACGCCTATGCATATTATCATAGCAATGTTACTTAATATGGACCTTCCCATACTTTAACAACAGTGAAAAAGAGTAATCTTTATTGTACTCCATACAAATATCATAATACATAGATATCACACAACCTTGCCTTAACTTATCGAAAAATACAGTCGAATACATAGAAGTTAAGTTGTATGACGATCTTAGGAAATAGTGTAAAATATTTTTTGTCTCGGCTGCTGGATATTTTTTGTGGGGGTGATTTTGGACTTATCCCAATATGTTACAGGAAACAAGGGAAGTCCGCGTATGCACGCAATTTGATTTGACCAATGAGCGCGTGCGGTGGCGGAGAGATGGCTGTCAGATAGTGCCAACCTATTTTGCCAAAAGTTTGTATCATGACGTACTGTCGGCCAACATACTATATGTAGTGTATACGATGATATATTCGACCACTTATGAAATAAACACAATATTGGTTTAAATCATTAGTATACTCAATTTTGAATTGTAATAATTTGAGTTATTCCGTCTCAATGCTCTTTTGCTCAACTGTCAAAACATCCTAGTCATCACAATTATTTATTCTAAACATAGACAACTTCAGAACATGAAATGTTAAAAAAAGTTTTTAGTACAATATTTTGTTAATACACCATATTGACTGAGGTAAAGGTACTGTTTAGTTAGTTACTTAATTTAAGTGAATATATAATTGTATTTCATTACCCGTGGTACCAACCTGATGCTGAATTGGCTTCACATACATTTTATACATACATACATAGACTCACGCCTGTTTCCCAGAGGGGTAGGCAGAGACAACGGATTTCCATTTGTCACGATCTTTGCACACGTCTTTTGCCTGGATTACTGTCATTATAGTCTTCATACATGCTCGCCGGTTTAGGGTACTTCTGACCTGTCCATCCAATATACATTTTATCCCAATTTTACTTTAAGGAATGGAACATTTCAAGGAATGGACAACTGTAAGGCTATCTCGATATTTTTGATAAGAGAGGTTGTATCATGCACATGATTTTTAGTTATAATATAATCGAGTTAAATCCTAACTCTATTATATTATAACTAAAAACCATGTGCATTCCGACAAAGGCAGATTAGCTAAACTTTTAACGGAATGATAGAACATGACCATATTTGCAGAGACCTAAAATGAATTTAATGCCGAGGTTTTGGAGAAGCTCCAGTCTTTCTAGTTGTTCTTCTGTGAATACTTGGGATGTAAGGTTTACTCGGTTACTCTATTATGCCTCTTTGACACCATAACTAAAGTCTTGAGATCCCGTTGTATTTTATATCAGTAAATTCATGCGGAAACAAAAAACATTTTGGTTTGTATGTTTGTTTATTGTCAGTACAAAAACACTTCATTCATAATCACATACTCTTAAATTAATCAGTTATTGCACAAAATCAGTCGTCGTTCAGCACCAGGGGTCGGAGGCCACCACGTATGAGGTTACAGGGTAGTAAGTTCTGAAACATAACAACATACAATAACTTAAGTACACAAGGAGATAAGTAAGTTTTGTAACGTAACCATTACAACCGATTGTGGCGAACATAGCCAAATGCTCTCACCGGTCTCTACAAATGATCTGATAAAGCACTTTGGCGCTCGGTCATTCTGAAGATGGGTGATAGAAAAAGCTGTTTCCTTTCTGTGTCCATGCTTCGGATGGAATGTTAAGCTGCCGGTCCCGTTTGTAGTCCTTAGACAAAAGTCATTGACCCAAGACATTTTAAAAGTATTATAATTTGACATTTAACACTACGTCCGTGGATACGCTTTACAATACGAAATAAAGACGCTTTCAATATGATATTGAAAGCGTCTTTATTTCGTATACAGTAAAGGTGGTTTTTAAAAATACAAATATATAGATGTCCGAATATACGTATATTAGATCTTTAAGCATATTAGATCTTTATTGGTTGTCCCTGATGCACCGCCTAAAACTATTTGATATAGAGGCTTCCCCATATCTGCCAAAAGCCTAGCGATACTAAAATTTGCGAGATAAATGCTCTTTTTTTACAAATTTGTATGGTGTTCCAAAAGCGGACCATACGAATTTTAAATTAATAAGTAATTATTGTATACATTTCACTATAGCTTGGCTTCTGCAATTAATTCATTAATACTGGGAACTTTCTTCTATCTTATTTTTATTTATTAGAGGTGTGCTCAACTGGACCAATTACTTATAACTATTAAACTAAATTTATCTACAAGAATCCAATTAATAATGGATTTTCTTGAGGTATTATTAATTCATTATACGAATATACTCGTATAAAAATAAGACTAGATGTACATTACAATTAATCAAAGTTTTTTCTCACGTAATCAAATTAAGACTAACTGTACAGACGCCAGCACATCAAGCTACCCCAATCTGTCAAATTTCCTCAATTGATAGTGAACCTTATGCTTTAGTGATATAGTTGAAAAGCTATATCTGTCATTCTGTCAGCTGGCGTACATTATATATAAAAATAAGACTAGCTGTACATTACCATCAAAGTTTTTTCTCACGTAACCAAAACCCTACAATAGGTACCTATATCTATGTACAATTTAATTCAAACGGTGCAAATGCGGTAATTTGATAGTAATCACATAATCATTTATCTGTGTATACAAGTTACTTTTTGTGGTTTTAGTTTTTCTTTTTAATGCAATTGTATCCATAAATTTATTTAGATTTATAAGCTATTTTGTTGTATATTAATTAATATAATTATATTATGCTACCTACATATTAAGTTATTCTGTATTTACCTGTAGCTAGGCCTCACATAATAGCCATCACCGTAGCCACCACCGTAGCCGTAGCCGCCACCGTAGCCGCCGCCGTAGCCGCCACCATAGCCGTGGCCGTAGCCGCCGCCGTAGCTTCTGCCAGATGAAAGAGCGCTACCAACGAGAGCGCCTCCGACAAGACCGGCCTTGGCACCAATCAAACCGGCACCAAGCAGACCAGCGGCACCCAGACCAACGGCACCGAGAGCACCAGCTAAAGACATACATTATTTTTAACACGCTTATATGAAGTTCACCCAGAATATCAGAGAATGTGTGCGCTAAAACAGTTTTACTTCTCCGTAAAGTTATTTTGCAATTTTTGTAATATCCTTGAAACAGATTCAAGTCTGCAAAATAAACTCGAAATTTTTTAAATAGATAACATGAACAACCTCCCCCTTTGCTTCTCCTAACAGAATGAGTTTGTTCATTCCCGCCTGAAACTCTATCACTAGATGAATCTCTTAAACACAGGAGTGTTTAAGAGACGCTTGCAAATTCGACAAAACATTTTTACTCTTTATAACCAAAAATATGTCAATTACCTGATAATTGAACATAAATATCAGTTCTTCACTGCCTCAATATATTTAATGCATCGTTTTAGCGATTATAATCTGTTGACAACAGCCAATGGATGCGCCTCTTGAAATATAAATAACCAATGAGCCTCCCAGGTCAACAGTAGACGTATATATAAATAAATATGTAATTATTTCATCTGTTAGGCAGTTGCCTACCATGCTCAGTTGCTTGACCTGACCGAACGCTTACTATCAAGACAAGGAATCTAATAGTGAAGTGCTTTAAAATATGACTTTATTTAAAGTCATATTTTATCTGTTACCGATTTTATTTTAAACCACAATCTATATCAACACTAATCTTTGATCTGAGAAGACTAAGTATTAAAATAATTTATGTTAATAGTTAGATCATACGAATGTATTACCATAAATTATTTTTAAATAATCTTAGATACGAGTATTATAAAAAATGTATTATCTTCAAAAGCTGGTTTGCGAACGGGTCAATAAATTATAGACATTATTGTATTATCGTTTTACGATTGGAATTCGAGCGACATCTCTGACTAAAATTGTATTAAACTTTTAAATTTCTAATATACGCTTTATCACACATCACATCAAAGGTCATGCAAAATATAAATAAAGGATGGACCGAATGAGATATAACATAGAATAGAATATATTACATAAAAATACAATTTACCTGTTTAAATTGTATCACAATTTTTTAACATATTAAAGCTTACCCGATGTAAAGCTACAAGACTGGACACTTCCTCAATCTGGGCTACTACTGTGAATATTTCCTAACAGAAAACCAACCCGGGATTTGAACGCAGAACCTCATTATCTGCATTTGATCTCGCTAACGCTAGAACAACGAGGCAAAAGTGTGTATACGCTGAAACAGTGCTAAAGCTCGCACCTCGAAAAGGTGGATTGATATCATAAACTGCATATAATGTTTTTTTATTCCAATAATTTAAACCTACATAGACTTTAAATATATGAACGATAATAATTTGTTCAAAGATTTTCTAACCGCTATTAATGTCGCCGATTCCCTGACATCATAAAATAAAAGATAATTTTTGTAAATAAACCTATTATGATAGTTTTTGGGTTTATGGTACCAAATATTTTCACTAATTTTGCTTTATTATAGACATCAAAACAAAAACAACTGGGAAGTGACACAGAATACAATTAAGGAGAAAAATGGCGGAGATTATTTTATTAAATAGACAACGGACCTAATCGTTCATAAAAATAAATGTCCTACAGATTTGCATTTACGAGTACCCGTGGACCGCTCTCCAAACAGATTTTTATGGTGGCTTTAATTCCCTTACTTACATAATACTTTACTTTTATTATTTATGGCTTGGTAGATTTTATGTTTTTTGTATATCCTGTTTCTGAGCTCTTTAATATAAATCATAGCGGTGATAATAAAAGTTCAAGGTCTTTTAAGGAAATTCTTAAGTAAGACACGCCGTACCTACTACATTAATGTTTAATAAATACAACAATAAGTATTTATTAAACATTAATGTAGTAGGTACGGCGTGTCTTGGACGGAAAAAACACTGTACCGCCACGCTCCATGTTGCGGTGTGCGGTTCAGAGTTTTCAAAGTTGACCAATAGCGTTTGTTTATTATTAGCATAGTACCGCGGAAGTTATATAAAGAACACGACACGCGCCAGTACGCGGTTCAGTTTCAAGTTGACTAAACCTGTATTAGTATTGCATATAAAAACGCATAGGACAACACATTGACAACAGCTCAACGTGCGAGATATTTTTTTAATCCTGCACCCCCACCCACGCTTCAAATGATGGTTCGCGGTTCAATGTTTATAAAATTTCCTGAAAGCATTCATTATAGTAGGGTACCTACTGAGGTGTGCTTTAGATGTAAGTAGAATGCAATGTATTCCGTCAAACACGAGACCGCAGTTTAACGTTTTTAAAATTAACCGAAAATATCTCAGCAGCACTGATTAAAGTACACATCGTACACATACTAACAACTCCTTAACGCGCGTTGACGTAAACCGCATGATACCCCACACGGGCGCGTGAGTATAGATGTACCTACTATTAAGAACACGGCGTGTGTTTGTGATGGGTACTGTGTATGACTGGCCTTATTGATGAGCAAACGGATACGTGGTATTACCAACAGTTTAATAGTATGATATTATTCAATCTCTGGGGCTAGAAAGTGAAGTCTTTAGGGATAGATGAATAACATAGATTTAATTTCTCACCTACTCTACAAGTATTATGAACACGTAACTATGTATATCCTTCGGGGGTTCCACAATGCCAATGATCACGTATTACTCAAACTAACGTAAGTAATATTTATTACTTAAGTACATAGATATTGGATATACTTGTGTAAATAAATGAGAAGAACTGTACGAAGTTAGTAAAACGATTCATTAATACACACACAACACACATTTCTTAAGCGGTTAACGACAGCCTATTTAGTAATTTACCGACAGTGTTTAGTCAATAAATTAAATCCCCTAATGCGGGCGTTGTCTTTAAAAAAATACTAAGTTTGTCTTAGTAATAAACATAATAATATATTCTAAAATTAAATATATTTAAAGAACATCATTAACCAGAAAACATAATTCAACAACCTCTACCTCCAAAAAGTTTTAAAAATAGAATCCTGAAAATTTTGTTGTCAATGTTATTTTATGTGTGCATGTGAGTGAATCATGGTTTGATATTTTTCTCATAAAGATTACTCTATCAATTAATAGTTTTGTTAAATTATATCATGTTGTAAACTGGTTTTGATGGTTTCTGTTCACTATATTTTGACTCATATAACAGATACGGGTCAAAATAGAGTAGTTAAACGGAGAGTGAAATGGCGTGATAAGATGAAATTGTCTGTGGTCAGCCTCTTAAAAGTCTACGTGAAAGTCTACTTGAAACTAAGTACGGAGAGCAACTGAAACAACAGTTCAATAGGTCTAAACAATTTTTGGTTCTATTAATTAACGAAATGCATGCTTCGCGTTTCGAAGATTGTATAATTATAAACATGTATATTAAAAGATGGCTTTTAGATTATCGTTAAATGACAATAAAAATATTATCAAGTTTGTTCGGAGTAGCAAGGTTGCTATGTTGATTTTAACCAATTGATTTACATGGTCAACACTAAAGATACGAAAATCTCTATAGCGGTATCCTCAATACAATACAAAGTGTCAAATCGGTTGTTTTCTATCTTCAGACTGTTAATTCCCAATTAAACATGTTCCTAAGTAATATATATATATATAGGTATATGCCAGTAACAATTTAACATCGAGATCAATAAGAACTTTTTGCTTAACCCGAAGTAATTATACTTATTAGAAGTCAATGGCCGTCCCCAAATTAAGCAAAAACAAGTTATAAATAATTACCTGAAACTTTATTAATTTTGTTATATTAATCCTTTTGACCTCGTAATATGTTATTTTAATTTATTTTTTGGCTTCTTTCATCCATTTTAGACTTTACTTGAATTTGGTAAAACCCAATGAAGTTTCAATTCCACTCCTCCACTTGTCTCTTCATTAGAACACATTCGAGACATTATGAGATATTTATTACTTTATTCAATAAAAAATAATATATATACGAGCAATTTTTTTAGTTCAATGACAATGAAAATACCTTTTATCATTTTTACTTTAAAAGGTTGTTATTTTGTTAAATTTAATCTTAATATTTCTAGCAGTGACGAGGTGCCCGTAAAATACGATTGTAGTCGACTTCCTATATATGGAATATGTCAAAGCAATGGCTGAGACCGTGCCATCATGTTTTAGCATTCTCTCTCCAACGAGTACGTGATCGCTTGTATTTGTTGCTTTCACATGTTCATCGTTTATTATTGACGTGCAATATTTGCAAATATCATCTGCAGAATAAGAGTTATTGGGGAAAATAATTGGTTTGGCTAGGTGTCATGTTAAAATAACATGCTTTCACTGGTAAAAAATAGTAACGGGCAACTCACTTAATTAATTTTAGGTTGGATTTAATCATTTAATCATAATTGTGTTTTCACTAGTTATACGTAAAACAAGATCAGAGATCACAAAGATTTAAAAACCCTAGAGATAAGAGTGATATATATGGAGGAAGATCCACTTACAAGAACGCAGCTCTTAAGCATATATAGATGAAAACGAGGTCATTCACCGTCAGATTTTCTTACAGTTTCAACCCGCATCCAATCTTCTTTGCTATTGAAATATCTCCACAGTCGCCACTGCTACATAGTAACCCGTATTATTACAAATTCCGTGAAATACTTTATAGTACTCTATATATAATCATGTTGAGCAGGTGGGGTTTTAACCCTGTTCTCACCGTTGCAATATTTCACGACGGATGTAAGGGTGTAACAAATCTCTCTCGACTTTAAGGGGCTAGCAGGCAAGATAAGACCTACAAAACTATGGCCAGGGTGAACAGGTTTCCACTTCATCACTGTTAATAAAATTATATCTACATTTTATATCAAAGACAAAATATTCTTTATGCATGCTGACTTGAAAACCATTTTGGATTTATGTTCTTAAGATGCGCCTATTCTTTCCTACCTATAATTGTAGACGTGACAACTCAATTAACCCATTTCAGGCCTTCTGGGCAACTTGAACTAACTGGGTAACCTTTGTTCATACGAAAAATTATTTTATTATATATTTAGCCTTAGAGAATTAAGTATCAAGCCTTCTTTTCATTTTATAATCCAATATTTAATACTATTTAGTATATTAGATTTTTTAAACTATTTAAGTATTGAATTTGGAAGTTGATTGTTTTACTAGCTGTGCTCCGCCGTTTTATCCGCGTTAAACTTTATAAATTATAGCCTATGTGTTAATCCAGGGTGTCAGCTAACTCCAGACCAAATTTTATTAAAATTGCTCTAGCCGTTTAGACGTGAAGTAGTAATAAACATATACACCCACCAATTTTCGTCTTTATAATATTGTTTATTTTACTAGCTTCTGTTCATCGGCGTGCTAACCTTATGTGTTAGAAGAACGTGAACCTACAACGTACAATACTTCATTCATAGATTCATTTTTTTTTGAGGTTTAGCTTTATTTTTAACGAAATAGACTTTCGTACTGGAAACTGCTGGATGCAAATATTGCAATACCGGCAATTGTGGAGATCTTTGGGGGAGGCCTTTGTCCAGCGGTAGACGTCTTTCGGCTGATATTATGATGATGATGAGACTTTCGTATCTTTGGATAAATTAAAAATAATTTTAACCCGTTATCAGTTAAGGTGCTCATCCTATATAACAATTAGCCCAATAGTACCCGAATTGAGCTCTTACAATATATTTTAATAGCCTAGCGATAGTAAAATAGCGGAGTAATTGATCTCTGGTAGCTAATTCATATTGCCTCTGTAGTAGCTATACATAGAGAAACGGTTTTATTTTATAAATAGCAGGACTATCGATTTTACTGCCGGTCGCTTCAACTACTAGACTGAACCAATCAGCCAGAAAATGGATTTTACTTTGGAATAACATCTAGCATTCTAATTCGATTTTTGAAGCGGAAATTTTCTCACCATTTTATGCCTATACCTAGTCTATAAAAAACAATGTTGATAAGTTGACTTATAGACGCCTTTCCTAACTATAATATGTGGCATGATTCTAAACGAACTCCTATGTAAACTAAATGTAATTAGTTATAATGTATTTGATGTACACTAACATTAGTTAGGGATTATCTGTGCTTGTTGGGAATAAATCTTTTTTTCTTTATATTTTTTTTAAACGTGTAAACGTCTCAACCGCTGTCATAACTGTCTGTACAAAGTACCTACTGTGTTAAGAAAATTCACCGATTCGCAAGGTTCGCTAATTTACAATATTTGTAGTATTATTTATATCATCGACCGAAATTAATATTCCAAATACGTTAAAATCCCGACTTCATAATCAATAAAAAAAATAGCGTGGTTATCATAATAAATAATATACAAATTTGATTGCACGCCTCTGTATCAATTCTATTTATTAGTCTGAATCTCGCGGTAAAGCACCTGTACCTGCCAGCATGTTACCGGTGTAGTTTCAAAGGTCACGTTATTAATAAAGTGCTCTACATAACGCATATGATTATAATAAATCTATAATGTTGTTCTAAACAATTTTTAATCTTTTTTTATTTAAGAAGTTTTCGTCAGACCTGACGATGCCAACCTCACGGTAGTCCAGTTACAAATGTAAGTACATTTATTAGTAACTAGCTGTGCCCCACGGTTTCACCCGCGTTGATGTTTATAAATTATAGCCCATGTGTTAGTCAGATATATAAGCTACTAGCGGCCCGGTACGTGCTTCGCTACGTATAAGGCATAGTAATAAAAAAATGATTATTAATTTCATTTATTCTAACAAAAATTATTTTAAATTGCTAAAAGATGTTGATTTTACACTTTCTCAAGACTGTTTTTATTACTATGCCTTATACGTAGCGTACTTTCAAGAATTTTCACTACGTATAAACCTTCCCTGGACTTCCACGAATAATTCAAGACCAAAATTAGTCAAATCGGTAAAGACGTTGTTGAGTTATAACATTACAACGAAAAGTGGCATTGATTTGTATATATAAAATAAGCTATATTACTACAAAGTTTCATCAAAATCCGGTCGGTAGTTTTAGCGTGAAGAAAAACAAACATACCTACACACTCATAAACTTACGCATTTATAATATTAGTGTGATTAATGTTTATTTACAAAAACATTTTTTCTACAGAGCATCCTAGCATCCTCTGACAGGATGTTTTGCTTTATAATTTGCCTATTGATAACATACAGCATACATTTTTTACAGAAAGTAGCTAATATTGTACTTTCACCGAAACTTACATTTATTAAGTTGACATGTATAAAACTCACCACCAAGAAGTAAACCTCTCTTCTGTCTGATTCCTGTGTGGGGGTCTACCTCAACCAGATCCCTGAGTTCTTCATGGTGGGGCTGCTGTACTTCGAGGACTGGACCGTGCTCAACCGCCAGGGCTGTTACGCACACCAACAATACGCCGAAGATAATAGTGCACACTTTCATCTTGAAATCTGCAACATAAGGTACATTTATGAAAAGGCAAAAACATCTAATTTGCATTTTAAGGATATAACCATCGTTTAAATACAATGTCATTTATATGTATGTATATAATAATAATAATAATAATAATAATAATATCTGGGGACAATGTCACAGATCATCCTAGCCCCAAACTAAGCAAAGCTTGTACTATGGGTACCAGGCGACGATATACATACTTATATAGATAGATAAATACATAGAAAACATCCATGACTCAGAAACAAATATTCGTGCTCATCACACAAATATTTGTACTTACCGGGATTCGAACCCAGGACCACCAGCTTCGTAGGCAGGAGCACTACCAACTAGGCTACGGTGACCGTATATATATATTTGTTTTATTTTGCTTTTTTAATTATAATTAAAACAATACTGAAATATACAGCGTTTTTCTATCTTTTTTAAAGTTTATTACATTATTTTTCAATATATGAATTAAATCGTTATAAAATACAGCTAAAATTATTGTAATTACAATTTAAAAAAATATAAGGGCTCTATTGATACGACTATTTTCGTAAAAAGTTGAAGTCATTTATTTCTTTTGATGTAAAATGGTAATATATCTTATTTATCTACCTTTATGGGATCATTAATTCTTACTAACTATAAAACAAATATAATAAGTAGTAGTAATAGTAGTCATTTTATGAATCAAAATTTGCCATTGAATCCTTTAGAAATGTATTTTATAAAGTAATTAAACGTATTAAACTATTATTTTAGATTAATACCAAAATACGAAAAGACTATTGATTACCCCCCACGTTTGTGTAGCATCAGTTATGAAAACCGCACACTTCTCAAAATTAAATATCGATATCGACGAACACTTTTTTATGTTTCAATCAAAAAGTAAATTCAGAATTACGTATAGTTAGAAATTATTAAATGCATATTGATGATTTTTAAATCTACCTGTTATTTTTTTATGACCGTCCTGCACAAACACTGACCACTGTTCTACTGTGACATGATGTCCTGTCAGTGACTTTTATAGGTCGGCAAAGCGAGCACACATGCCAACGGAAAATATTTAATCCGTAGTCTTAAAGAAGGTATCGTTGCCCCACCTATAATATATTATATACACCTGTTTATTATATAAATATGTATATATCACGCACACGACAACACGTAGATCCAGATATTCAATATTCATTAAACGTTATTACAAACATGAAATTGTTAATAGGCATAGTTTCCAACACAACTTTGTTGAGAAATTCAATAGGTATTAATCAAAAGCTACGAGCCTACCTGCGGCTATTGTGTTACGTGCAACGTCGTATTTGTGTGCTATGTTTACTCATGAAAATTTGCTTTTCCCATTAAATACGAAAGGAAACTTAGTATAACATATTATAGTTATATTAAGCACTCACCTGTGTTACGTCAGGTGTTATTCAATTTGATAAGTTGAAGAATAAATCTTGTGTACGGCCAAGTGCGAGTCGGACTCGTGCACGAAGGGTTCCGTACCATTATCTAAGACGTTTGTTGTCAATTCCCCTTAAATATTTATTTAATTTTGTTTTTTAGTATTTGTTGTTATAGCGGCAACAGAAATACATCATCTGTGAAAATTTCAACTGTCTAACTATCACGGTTCATGTTATACAGCCTGGTGACAGACGGACAGACAGAGAAGTCTTAGCAATAGGGTCCCCTTTCGGTACGGCACCCTAAAAAAGGAAAAATATTAAATGCCTTTTTACTGAATATGTCACCAAATACCCAACCACCTTTTCTTCACTCATGGTCCATTGAACGGTTGCCTGGAAGAGATAGCAAGTAACCATAAGGTCATTTGTATAATCTTGTTAAACATGTTCATGTTTATTACTTATAATTTTGGTGTACAGACGCCAGCACATCCAGCTACCCCAATCTGTCAAATTTCTTTTATAGATTTTCAACTTAATCACATAAGCATAAGGTTCACTTTCAATTGGGGAAATTTGAAAATGCTGTTGCTAGTTTGGGAGCAAATGGCAGTGTTTTAGTTGTCCCAAGATACTTATTTATATTTTTTGTGTAAGTAAGAAAAGCATGTCTTAGTCGAATGTATAAATCGAATATATAAATCGAATGTATAAATGTATACGAATAACAGGGAACTAACTCCATGTCTTGAAATAATAATAATATAATAATATTACCAAAAATAGGTGTCGTTGGACTACAGACATATTTAAACTTTAAAAGTATAATTCTTTTATTAAACCCAATAATTGATCTTAATTTATTACGGCAATATAAAGAGCTAGTTAACGGCAATATTAAAGTTTCCACACGGCTTAAGAAAAAGACAAATTTGAAATGTGAATAAAGAAGCGCTATTGTGGCTGAACTATAATAGCTAGACAGATAACCTTACAAATTCGTTTTAGGTAGTAATACATTATTTTATGAATCATCAATAGATTTCGCAAATCACGCCGAAAAATCCCTAATATAGGCAATTTTTTGATATTCATAATTGAGCTTCATAATTGTAAAGAATGTTTAAAAAGTAAGTAGTTTTTAGGGTTCCGTAGCCAAATGGAAAAAAACGGAACCCTTATAGATTCGTCATGTCTGTCTGTCTGTCCGTGCGTATGTCACAGCCACTTTTTTCCGAAACTATAAGAGCTGTACTGCTGAAACTTAGTAAGTAGGTGTATTCTGTAAAACCGCATTAAGATTTTTACCCAAAAAATTGAAAAAATACAATAATTTTGGGGGGTCGCCATACATAGAACTGAAACTCAAAAATTTTTTTTTCATCGTATCTATACATGTGGGGCATGGATAGGTCTTCAAAAATTATATTGAGGTTCTTAATATTGTTTTTGTCTAAACTGAATAGTTTGCGCGAGAAACACTTCCAAAGTGGTAAAATGAGTGTCCCCCCCCCCCCCTGTAACTTCTAAAATAAGAGAATGATAAAACTAAAAAAATATATGATGTATACATTACCATAGAAACTAACAACGAAAATTGGTTTGAACGAGATCTAGTAAGTAGTTTTTTTTAATACGTTATAAACCGCAATTTGCTTTCATTTAATCAACTGAAATACTTGCTGCTACGGAACCCTTCATGTGCGAGTCCGACTCGCACTTGGCCGGTTTTTAAAACTAAGTTACAAAATATGAAATCTTTTCTTTTCATAATTAGTTTAGATATCATTCGAATCCAGTTAAACTACAAATTATAACTAAAATGTCTGTAACAGATTACAATTAGTGATAACGCCGCCAAAATGTCAGTGTTATAATTTGTATATTTACTGAGTTTGTATTGTTTCTTGAAGTGTACAATAAAGAGTTTTATATATTTATCTATCAATTGGCACTATCAACAAGCCTTTGAGTGAACAAACGTCTTATACAATACAAATAAAATTCTTGTTTCCACCGACCGGACCTACATAGGTAATAGTTGAACTTGACTTGTTAAATAGAATTCAAACAATTTGCGTCAAGAGTTAACGACCTGATCAGGATATTTTAGAATAGTTTTCTGTGCCAAATAGAAAATTTTATTCTTTGTATTCAAATCGTCCCGTCGGCCTAATTCTAATATCGGGCATGGAGTTCTTATATTAAAACGTTTGCTTAAAACTAAGCTCTATGGTCAGCTCGACTGGGAAAGTAGCCGGCTAGTAGGAGGTCCTCCAAGTAATGTTGTGATCGGAAAGGGTCAGTAACTTGTGAGTGATGCCACATATGTGTCCCACGCATCTTAGACTAAAGTAACCACTAACTATCAGTCGATGCTTGTTTGCAAAATATGTAGTATTAAAAACAATAAAAATATTATACAAATTGATAAAGATTACTTATATTTCGATGTCACAACCATTAAATCAATTTAAAAGCCTCGTAGAGCCTTTTTGTGAAATTTAATTAGATATAGAGCCGACGTATTTAATCCATTCCCTATGGTTGTTTCATGTTGAGAGTCAGTGACAATTTCAATTTCATATAAATTTACATACAAATTATCTGTATTCTTTAAGGTACCGCATCAAAATAAATTATTATTAAATTAAAAAGGTTATGATGCGGCTCGGTCCAGCCGGCCGTGTATCACAGTGATATATCTAAGCAACTGTGGTATATCTGAGCATCTGTGATGATCATTCCCCAGGCAGGAATCACGTCCCCAGCTGCAAAAATGGAAGTAGCTAGTGGTGTTTAGAAGAATAAGCAAGAGACGGATAAGAAACCCCCTCATTGTTGTTTAACCCCAGCTCAACCATAGAAATGACCATTGAATTAAAATTTTGAAAGTATTCTAGCTACTACAACATACTTACTATCAATGCCCAGAAAAGCAAGCCAACCCTATGGCGAGATAAATTCGCTCCTCCTTTTTTTAAACCGCCAAAGAAATATTACCTCCAGGACATAATTAACCTAGAGGATTCTTAACAAACTACGAACCCAGGTTGGTGAATCCAAACAAAACATGTGCAAACACATCTCAACGCGTCTGCGAGTGTAGCGTGTCACCTCAAAGTATGGCCCATTTATCTGTTTATCCCTCCTATCCTGCAGTCTCCTGCTCCCTTCAGGAGTCGTATGAGGCTTCAGCCTAAGCGTTCAGCGTTACCCAATTTTGGGAATATTAAATTTAATTCTAACCATCAACACGATAAAAAACCGGTTTTTATTATTTTAGAATAGATTTAAATCTAGCTTACCCAAATTACAAATGCATAAATCGAGAAAGTATTTTTATTTTCCAAGCAAAATGGAAGTGGTAGAATTTCCTTTTGACTCCAGGATCAAAGTTTTAATGAAAGGGAATCAGTTCGAGTGCCTTTCATGAAATGGTTTAATAAAAACATTCAATTTATATTTTTGTGTGCCGTTTTGTTTTATGTATAATATGAATCTCCTATACTTGTAATTCAAAATATTTGTAATAAATTTAGGATCATAGAGGTAAGTAGATAAGTAAATAAATAACCGGGACATATCACCCATTGCCATCTTACCCAAACTAAGAAAAGCTTTTTCTATTGATACTAAACGAGACATATTAAAGTGATATTTTTTTCACACGCTTTAATTTTTTTTGGTATATCTATTGCATGTTGAATTACATCCGGGCCACGGGAAATATGGCGGCTGCGGCGGCCGTGGCGCACATCAGCTGACCATGTATCACTTACAATCTCATTCATTTGCGATAATGCTAGATGGTATTTGTGTTTTGACCACTGTATTGGTATAAATGTTGTTGTTCAATTGATGTTTTAATTTTAGATCGTAATAGCCAAAGTTTCACCTGTATGTATTTCATAAAACCAAACAATCTTTTTGTAAATATATGCATACAATATACAGAAAATACCCAAACCAAGACAAATAGACATATTCATGAACACTAGATTTGTCTTGTATAATATTAATCACACTAATATTACTTATACCTAAAGACGAAAGTTTAACTCGGGTAAAACCGCGGGGCACAGCTAGTATTCTATAAACTACCGATTATCGAAGTAACATGGACCATAGAATCCAATTTTTTTTTATTGTTATTGGTTCAATAATAGTATTATCCTGGGACATAATTCACACACGGCCATATGATCCCAAACTAAGCAGAGCTTGTACTATGGATACTAGATAACTGATATAGTACACATACCTACTACTTTTCTTTTGTAAATACATACTTATATTAATTATTACACCCAGTCTCAGAAAAACAGACATGTCGATGCGTGTGCATGAACATGTCATTTGTTCTGTATCTAGAGAATTCTAGAGACTATCCGTCCTGGGTGGGAATCGAACCCACTACCTGTGACGTGAAACAAAATCGTATTCAGCAAATCGTATTAAGCGAAGCACTAGAATGCACTCCACTGGGAAAAGGCATGCGCTTTTCTAATATTAAACTACAGAATGAAACTACATCTGTTTAATTCATGCATTACAAAACTACTCTATACCGTGTCTCAGCAGACGCTCATTAAAACCTTGACACAACGTACATATTTGCAATGCACTCTTAAATCCAGTAAAAATACCTACTTTACATATATGACACTGAGTATGATCTCAATATTTATACTTACGTTCACAAAATGTCTAGAAATGATAATAATCGCATTTGTTCCCGCTCGCTGCGAATATATTCGAGATTTACAATCCTTTTAAAATATTTTTATTTCATTTGTTCTGTACGCTTCTTAAGACAACCAACACAATGTAGGGCATTATCTCGACAAAAACACGTGTTCCTTTCTTAATACATTGCGACTGCTACTGGAAACAAAATCCCTCGCAATGGAATACGGCTGGTGAAAAATTGTACAGAGGAAGTATTGTGTAAGCCCGAAGGAACTTGCATCGCTGTGGATAAAAGAACAACATACACTATATGAGCTGCCAGCCTATTCTTAAATCAAACTAAATATATTATACTACAAGCAACTTCTGCTTCATACTATGTCGTGGTTGGGTTTTTTCACTTTGTAAACTTTTATATAATGCGTAATTGTTTGTAGGTTCAAGGTAAAACTGAACACGTACATGAAGTCTTCCGTCAGTCTGTGTACAGTCTGACATACTATTGCACTGTGAAGAAGAAATGACAATAGCGATGCGTGTTGTTTATAGAGGGACACATTTTGGATAGCATTTTGGCAAACATTTGAAGTAGGAGCACTTGCATTTGTGTGGGCAGCCGGTTTTTCAAACGTCTACCAAAAGGCGCTTTTTTTGCATGCAAGTCCATCGATTACTCCAGTGTTTATGAACTGATTTTGACCATAATTTTTTTAATCATATAAGTATGCTTTAGAGTAGGTACACGGTAAAAAGAGTTAAATAAAAACTGTAATAACAGTAAAATGTATAAAATTGCTTAGTTTACAACATTTGATGTAGTTGCCAACATATTAATTTTCTATTCGAGTTGACAGCAAATGGTAATAATAATAATTTAATATTTAATGAAGGTATAACTGAAGTTGATTTTTTGTTTTTTAATCAGTTTTTATAAATAGCCCGAAACAAAAATTTTAAAAACTCTTTATTGAAATAGTTTGTTTGCAAACTGATGTTTTTTTTTTATGAATTAGTTAAATACGTTTCTGGGATGGGAGTTTATGGGATCATCCATATGGAACTATATAATAAATATTTATTTAGATAGGTTATTAAAAATTCCCAAATAAAGAACAATACTTAGGGTCTTATTGGTTTCAGAAAGAATGTCCTTATTTGGTCATTTAAAACTGGAGGTCAACAGGAAAAGGTGACTAAAAATACCACCCAAATAACATCTTATCTCGTGAAATAAAAATTACTCATATAGAGAAGGCATAAATTGTATCGTTTGCCGGGGTTCGTAGTTTCTAGAAACCTAGTCGACTAATAGGCCAATAATATAATAATAATATCCTGGGACATTATTCACACACGGCCATCTGATGCCAAACTAAGCAGAGCTTGTACCATGGAAACCCGATAACTGATATACTACACAAAGAAAATTACTACCTTTTCTTTTGTAAATACATACTTATAAAGATAATTACACCCCGACTCAGAACAAACAGGCATGTTCATCCACACAAATATCTATCATGGGACTCTACCGGCTAAGTCGCCGAACATCGATTTCTTAAATGGGGTTCAAATAAATAAAGGTTTAAAATGACTTAATCAATCGTTTAATCGGCTTCCGTGAGCACATGTGACGTCGTAAATGGTCCGGAATCCATTGTCGACGTTGAAGCCGATTTAACGATTGATTAAGTCATTTTTAACATTTATTTATTTGAACGCCATTTAAGAAATCGATGCTCGGTGACTTAGCCGGTAGAGCCCCTGGATGGGCATCGAGCCCACGACCTGGGCTGCGGCGTGAAATGCAAGTATCTACCAACCATGTCGACCGGCCCGATCAACCAGCCGTTCGTTGTTAATACCTTCCATCCTGTTGTGTAAAAAGAATATTACCACCCAATTTCATCCCGTGGTGGGCCTAGAAGTAGACCCGAGGGAATATCTCCCAGAGAACGGGCAGCATCATCTTTCTGTGTACTATGACCATCAGGCTGCTAAAGCCAGCGTGGCACAGCATCATTTTGGAAATCTTTTGGGGAGGCTTTTGTCCAGCCGTGGACATCATTTGGTTGAAATGATGAAACCTTCCATCAAATTTATGTTTTCTAGCATTATCCGCAATGCAAAGCGTAAATTTAAACTCAAAACTGGAAAACAATAAATTTAATATTAAAACTACTTTCTGATGTGGGATTAGTAGAGAAGCAGTCTCTTTCTTGAGTATCTGACTTGTGACGTCACTATAATATGATCACATGTTCTCTCTCTCTCTAAAATGAGTTTTATAAACCTTACAACGTAATATAAAACGCAGGGATACATTTTCCTAGTGAGGACGTTGTTTTTCAAAAATACAAATGTCTAAAGCAATTATCTATTCACTACTGGGCTCAGTAAGTAACAAAATACTTATTTCATACAGTCAAATACTTAATTCATAGAAATTCAGAATTGGTCTTGCTTGAATATTCTGTTATGAAAGCGCACCTAAATGAATTGGAATGCATAAATTGTGGAGTAAGATGTGGTTGTATTTCAGAAGCTGTACCTACAGTTTGTGTATCAGGACTATTAACGGGTGCGCGCTAGACCGCTAACTGGTAGTAATTTAACCTAAGTTCAAACCCCAGTTCGTCGGCGAGCCACCACAAGTCACTACGTAGTTACATAGCAAGTAAGGCTTCTAATGCGGTTTCCCTGCCTCCCTACCTCTTAATATAGAACTCATTTTATAATTGCTTACTCTCAGTCCTTTGAACAAGTTAATATCAAATAAGTCATTACTTGTCGATGACGTCACAATAAGTACTTAATTTATACGTAGGTAGGGGCTGTAATTAAATAACCTTATGTTACCTAATCGTCAATAAATTATTTATACTAGGTACGTTTATACTGGGTTATGTTTTGGAGCATAAATAAGCAATGACTTCACGTGTGGCCCGGTGGTTAAAGTATTGTGCGTAGCCTCGTTTTTTGGGTTCAACATACAGACAAACGGACAAAAAATCTAAAAACTATATTTTTGGCTGCGATAACGATAGTAGATCACGCCCCAAGTATCCTTAATATTAAATGTACAGTTTTGACTGTCCTACGATTTTATTATATGTATAGATAATAATACCGTCGCCTATGATGCATAAATTATACCTAAATTGCATTTTCCTTTTAACTTAGTCTCTTTTTCAGCCATTTGACAAGTTTTCGTTTAACTTAGTCTATCTATAGATAATCAATTCCCCTAAAGAATTCGTCAACCTTAAAGAAAACATAGCAGGCATTATTTCAGCGCATGAGTAAGGTCTCTCTTGAGGGTGGGAGAAAGGGAAATAAATGTGTGAATAACACGTTTCACTTATCCAAAAACAACGAGTTACTTAGCTTGTGACTTTATTTTGTTAGACGGCTAAATCCCTCACTCTCCTTTATTTAATAATATCTAGGGACAATGTCACACAGATCATCCTAGCCCCAAACTAAGCAAAGCTTGTACTAAGGGTACCAGGCGACGATATACATACTTATATAGATAGATAAATACTTACATACATAGAAAACATCCATGACTCAGAAACAAATATTCGTGCTCATCACACAAATATTTTCTTTATTACTTTACACATTACAAATATTAGCTTCGTAGGCAGGAGCACTACCAACTAGGCTATGGTGACCGTCAAATCCTTTATTGTTTGGTGAAACAGTGAAAGCCTCTGTAAACTGTCAACGTCATTAAAAAGAAGTCTACAGCAGGTAGGTGTAGTTGCTGCGGTCGTCACACCCACCCGCAGACACTTTTTGTGAGTGGCATGCGTAGGCATTCTCCCTACATTATAATACAAGTATTTTTATGCAACTTGTGCTATCCCGCTAGTTGTTTAATTAAACGGAAAATTACCATTTTTAGTCTCACTCGACGAGTTAGCAGCCCTTGAGAATGGTCCGTATAGGACTGAAACACGTGTTGGATATCGTACTAGCGCATGTAATTTGCGTTTTATATTATCCTTTTTGCATGTGCATATTTTTGCGGGTGGGAGGACGGTGCAAATTGCAACCCGGCATGATTAAACTGACAATTAGCGGAATTAACACTACATATTCATTTGGAAAATTACCTTTAAAGTTAAATCAAATCGTGCGAAATTTCGCAAGATTACTTACTAGGTATCGATTACTTAAAAGTAATGAGGCAATCCACGAGTGAAATGTTGACTTGCTGTCATTGTACTGATAGCCGTTTTGCCCATGACCTGGTGACCGAGACCTGCGACAAATATCTGGAGACTAAGTCAACGCAATACTAAGACTAACTCAATGCCAGATTGGCTTCTCTGTTGTCTGTCGAAAAAATTGTTCCTACGTATAATTTGATAGGTATACTAATAATAATATCCTGGGACATTATTCACACACGGTCATCTGATCCCAAACTAAGCAGAGCTTGTAGATAGCAGATAAATACATACTTATACTCAGGACAAACATAGATGTTAATGCACACAAATATCGGTCACCGTAGCCTAATTGGTAGTGCTCCTGCCTACAAAGCTGGTGGTCCTGGGTTCGAATCCCGGTAAATGCAAATATTTGTGTGATGAGCACGAATATTTTTTTCTGAGTCATGGATGTTTTCTATGTATATAAGTATTTATCTATCTATATAAGTACGTATATCGTCGCCTCGTACCCATAGTACAAGCTTTGCTTAGTTTGGGGCTAGGATGATCTGTGTGAGATTGTCCCTAAATATTATTATTATTATCTTGGATGGGAATCAAACCCACGATCTGCGGCGTGAAAGGCAAGTATTTAACAATCACACCAACCGGCTCGCCATGTATGTAAGTAATTAATAAGTGTTACTGTAAATATTAGTATTTACTTATTTATCGTATGGGCATTCATTACTGTTAGAGTTGTTCAAGCCTCTGACATGTTGTCTTCTTCTGTTGAACGGAGATTCACATAAATTAAACTACTTGGACGGTCACCCACCTATGGTCTGACCGTGTGCTTAGACGCCCACCCTAGTCGATCCCTTCCGGAAGAGGGAGAGCAAGTTCCTCTTAGCTAATTATGTTTTTATCTTTTCTACAGTATCTTAGCAACATTTTTAATAGTAATATGATAAAAACTAAATAAGCACAGTTAGTAACAGGTTTCGTGTGGCAAAGATTTTATTATCCAACACAAATCATTACCACGTCGTAATTCATTCAAAAAAGTCACTGAACTTACAACTATAATAAAATATCTGTTCGAACGTTACAAATTGAGAACTTATTTATGAAAAGGATATTAGGAACATATTAAAGGGCTTACACCAATCGACACTTTCAAAACGGTATTCATATGAGATCCATATTAGAATCCATCTATATTAAATATTTTTTTAGGATTCCGTAATCACATGCTAATCAAGAAGATCAAGTACTAATCGAACGAAGGTCGAACGATTCCGTACTTCCTCATAATTGTACGTTTCATTAATCAAAGGGTTATGAGTGCAACAACTTAGTAAAATAATCAGGATTATGGCAAATGTTCAAAAAATTAATGTACAGACGCCAGCACATCCAGCTACCCCAATCTGTCAAATATATTTTATAGATTTTCAACTTTATTACATAAGCAATAAGTTCACTTTCAATTGGGGAAATTTGACAGATTGGAGTCACTTGATGTGCTGGCGTCTGTACACTATAAATATGTAGTTTTCGCCGACTAAAACAGTTATAGTTACCACCATGTCCGTCAAAAGACGGCCATTGTTAGACAAAGGCCTCCCCAAAAATCTCCAATAAGGTCTGTCTCGCGCTGCCAGCATACAGCGGCTTCCAGTGACTCTCACTAGGTCTTCGGTCCACCTTGTGGGGGACCTGCCCATGCTGTTTTCCATTTCGTTATTGCCAGTCGAGAAACCTTCTGCACCAGCGGCCGTCAGTTCTACAAGCTTCACCTTGGCTTATTAGATAGATAGATTAACTCTTTATTGTACACCAATATTAAGATCTTACATTACAGGAGCATGTAAATAAAAAGTATACAATTGGCGGTCTTATCACTAAAATGTGATCTCTTCCAGACAACCAAAGAATGGAAAATAATAGGGATTATTTAAGAGGGCAGTTGTCGGTGTACGTATACTTTGTTAACAGTACCCGTTGGTACTCAGTACAAGAGCCTACTATATATACCTACTATTTACACTATATACATACATACTATATACATACATACTATACATATACATACTATACACATACATACACACTATATAAATACATACATACCTATAATAGATAGAAACTTACATATCACAATATTACCTACTTGTTCTGTCAATGTATCCTATAGTGATAGGTAGTAATCCTTTACACTTTTCTGGAACTTGTGTAAACTTTGTGCTTGGCGTACTGTTATTGGCAGTGCATTCCACAAACGAACACTCTGAACAGCGAAGGATTTATCAAGAAAGGTTGTGGAATGCGCTGGCATTTTTAACTTAAGATTTTCCGATGATCGCAAAACTCTCGAATGTGACTCGTATAGAAAAGAAAACCGTTTTTTAAGGTATGAAGGAAAGGATGGAGTAAACAAAATGTTGTAGAGCAATGAAAGTATATGAGTATCCCGACGAAGGCGTATAGATAGCCACTTGAGCTTGGTACAAAATTCAGAGACATGATCATATTTGCGAAGGCCAAATATGAATCTTATGCAGACATTTTGGAGGCGCTCAAGTTTATCAAGCTGGTTTTGGGTAAGATCCAGATAGCTGACATCTGCATAATCTAGTATTGGGAGAAGAAGGGATTCTGCGAGCGCAATTTTAGTGGTCATAGGCAGGAAATTGCGTAGTCGACGTAAAGAACCAAACGATGCGTATAGTTTACGGCTAACACACTTCATTTGAGTATCCCAGGACAAATTGCGATCGAAAAAGATGCCGAGATTCTTAACACTTCTACTGAACTCAATTACAGTACCATCGAACGTTATTTGTGGAAGTTGTGACCATGGCACTTTTGATATCATCCTCGGGCTACCGATTATGATGGTTTGTGTCTTGATGGGATTGACTTGAAGCCCGTATGCACGACTCCACCCACAAATTTGTTTAAATCTGTATTTATGTGACTGACCGCAAAAGATAACCTATCTAGGGGAGTTTAGAAATATATCTGAAGGTCGTCAGCATAAAGGTGGTAGGAGGAGACAAGTTGATTAGAGATAGAATTTATAAAAATTGCAAAAAGTAAAGGAGATAAAACGCCACCCTGAGGAACGCCTGCAGTTGTGTTGCACCAAGAGGAACGAGTGTCATCGATACAAATAGACTGCCGGCGGCCAGACAGGTAACTACGAAACCAGTCAATGACCGTTGGAGATACGTTAAGAGAGCGCAAGATTCCAAGTAGTATGTCAAAATCTACGGTATTAAACGCATTGCTGAAATCCAGAAGAGTAAGCACTGTCAGTTCTCCGCGCTCCATGCTAGATCTTATGTCCTCCGTAATATGGACCAGGGCCGTGGTCGTACTGTGTCCAGGACGGAAACCGGATTGGTAAGGATTGAGGAGATTATTTTTGGTAAGAAAGGTACTAAACTGATTATAAATGAGGCGTTCCAGGACTTTGGAGAGGAAAGGTAATATGGAAATTGGGCGATAATCGGAAAAGGATGTGAGGTTGGATTTTTTGGGGAGAGGAATAATTTTAGCATCTTTCCATAAAGCTGGAAAAATGCCAAGGGTAATAGAAGAATTTAGGATATGGCAAATAATAGGAAGGATTTCATTGAGGATAGGAAGGACCATATTACGGGTAATACTATCGTTTCCGACTGCATTTGATGAAATGGATTCGACACTCTTCTTAACGTCACAAGCAGAAAATTGACTAAAAGTAAAGGAAGTGTAATTGGGAGTAGGAATCGATGAAAGAGAATTTAAGGTACTAGTTTTGGTTGCCCTGTTGAAATTGGGCGAAGCAGAGAAGTGTTTATTCAAAGAATTAACATCAAAGTTTTTTGGAATAGCGTTATTTTGAGCTTTTCCTACTCCCAAAGAACGTAGAAATTTCCATATTTTTGCAGGATCTCCATTTTCAATGGAGCTGTGGATGTGTTGACGTTGTGCACTCCTACACACCTTATTACAATGATTTCGTAAGTTGATATATTTCTCCCGATTGAAGTCGTTAGGTCTACTCCTAAAACGAGATTTGGCAGAGGCTTTTTTGTCCAAAAGTATTTTTATTTCCCCAGATAGCCATGGCGCAGGTAAATGTTTCACTCTGATGGCACGACTCGGAGCATGTACATCGTAGAGGTTAATAATTGTTTTGTTAAATATTTGCACCTTTTCGTCAATCGACTCTGCAGCTATTGAAGATGACCAGTCAATGCTGTTAGCATCTGCTCGGAGATGTTCCAAGTTTATACCACCAAAATTGCGCTGCATTAGTATTTTAGATTTTGCCTTAGGTGGGCGAATTTTGTAAGAAAGGAAGAGAAGGTCATGGTAAGAAAAGGCCTCTGCTAAACACTGCCCGTGCTTAGCGACATGGTTTTGAGAAGAGACAAGAATAATATCAAGGAGCGAAGGAGCGGAATTGGGGAAATGATGAGTTGCATTTAGAGGAAGAATACAAAGGTTACTAGATTCTGCAGCAGAAGTTAACAAGGATGAACGAGAGTCGTTCTTTAACAGACAAGTGTTAAAATCACCCATTATAATTGAGTGGTCGTAATTGGGAGTGAATGTTTCAAGTAAGAGCTCAAAAGAAGAAAAGAAATTTATACGAAGAGAAGGACAGTAATATACACCAAGTAAAATTTTGGAATGGTGTAGCTCAACTTCAAGTAGAAGATGTTCACCAGCGTTTGGTGAAGGTGGCTGAGAGGATAAACTAAGAATAGAGTAGTTGAAATGATGACGAAGATATATCGCAACTCCACCACCACCGGTTCCAGTTCGATCATTTCTGATGAGCTGAAAACCAGGTAGTGAGTAAGAGGCTGAAGGGAGACAAGGTTTGAGCCAAGACTCAGAAACAAGGATAGCATGAATATTTTTACATTGGAAACTGGCCAGCATATCGGAAAAATGAGCCGGAATACTTTGGGCATTTATATGAATCACATTGAAATTACGCGATACATCGGCAAAGTGGGATTCCAACGTATCCCCAAGCGATGGAATACTAATAAAACTGTCGCCATCACTATTGGCCGAAAAATAAGATTCAGAATCACTACTTTCATCTTCGGTGTTAGACATAAAAAACAAAATAATTCAATAAACTAAATAATATAAATATATGTAAAATACTTAAGAACAACAATACAAAACAAATAAATATACAATACGCAATATCACCTTTAACTAACCTACCAGTTCAGTGCGTAAAGAGAATTAATGAGAGTTTTAAGTTTGTTTTAATTTTCCGTTTTAATTTTCCTTATTCTTCAGGTTATGTCAATTATTTCGTTATAGTTATTATTATATCCTACTATTATACTTATATGCTAGTAATATTTGAAATCCTACTTTCTACTAATATAATAATTGCGAAAGGTTGTGAGTATGGATGTAGTATAAATGTATGGATTTATGGATCCTCATCGCACTTTTACGCAAAAAATGCCGAACGGATTTGGATAAAACTTTGTAATAATATAGCTTTTATATCCGGATAACACATAGGGTATAATTTAAAAAGTTTAAAGCGGGTAAAACCGCTATGCCAAGCTATATATTTAAAAAAAATCATGAGGTAAAAAAATTGTTCAGGTTTGTTCATAAAATCGTGACTTCATAAAATATTGCTTCCTTATGATTCTGATCTATCTATTCTTATTTTTATCACACCTAATATGTTCCGTTATAAAAAAAATGTGTTACAATACGAATTTAATTGGTGTAAGTACAATTAATTTAAAATATGTCACATACCCAAGTAATCAAGGCAAAGTAAGGTCGTTGAGCAGCAGGATTTCGTAGTAATGTAGTCAAGTTTTGTGCGGAACTCGTTTTTATTCAGTTTCGGAAATGCACTTTCGGATTTCGGATACTCCTCATCATAAAGTATCAAAATTTTGCGTTTTAACGTCAACTCCTCGGGCACCCTGTATCGATAGATAGATAGTGGATAATTGTAATTGAATTGTAAATGAAGATGATATGAAAACGCAACAATATCATCATCAATTACACTTATCCATTCATAAACATATTTATATGATCCTGTAATCAGTGGTACCCAGAGAAGGTACAGAATCCGCAGTACGATTTCGAGTCGCACATGTTTACTATTGTTACGCAGCCGTTACATCGCCAGAAACACGTTTTAAACTATTTAAATATTTTGGTAACCAAATATATCCAAACTTACTCACAACTTGGTCACAACTTAGTCACAAAACTGTGTATGAAATATTAAATTACATGGAAATTACCAAAATGGTGCCAGCCATTACCCTTTCCTATCACTAAAATGTTCATTAATCGTCCTACCGCAAAACAGTTCTACGACGTAAGTTAACAATATAACCAATTTACTTGTTTGACAAGTTCAAGGAATTTCGCAAGTATTTAGCATAGAAATAAATTAAAAGGTACCTGTTCAAGTTAGGATCTCAAATTAATGACAAACTCAATTTTTGGGAAAAAACTATCAAACTTGTTCAAACCAATTAACTGTTCCGTGACAATAGCCATGGGCTTTTGATTAATTAATGCTAATCAATTGTACAAGAAATTCAATATCACATAGAAGGTCAAAAACAGTGAGTAATTTTACTTTTATTTGTGATGCCTCCGCAATATTAGTTATTCAAACAGACATGACATGACATGACTCAACAACTTTGCAAATCAGCATGAACGCAGTCATAGATCTGCGTGTGTTTTTTTTTCTAATATCATTAGTCGAAGGTCGTAAAGACACTGAGTCTTCGGCCCATGCTAGCTTCGCTGCAGCCTGTCCGTCAACTTAATCCTTCTGAAGCATTTATTTATTTACATTATTTTACAAGCTGTTTCCGCGACTTCAATCACGTGGTTTATGAAAACTAAACCTCGTCATTTCGATAAAAGTAAGAAAGATTAAAAAGGGAAGTGAAAGCGACGAACTAATAAACAAATTGCGAATTAAGGACTTCTAACTTTATTTAATAAGCCATAGGAGAAAGAATAAGATAATTAGAAGATAGAGAAGAATTCTTCTCTACAGACATTATAGAGATTAAGCACTCATGGACAGTTGTCCATGAACGCAATAATGGTAATTTCACTTGAAGTAGAAGAAAGATCATTACCTAAACCTGCATCACCTTAAGGTTGACTGGGAGGAAATGCCTTTGACATTAAGTCTGCCATTGTACATAAGATTTAACATAAATAAAAGATAATGGAGAATATTAATCTAAATAATGGTGAACCAGAACAGGTTCAAACTAAACTTCGTACTAATATACTTCAGACATCTAATTATAAATTAGTATAATCTAAAGTTAGTTTCCATTATGTCAAAGTTTAAAAGTATGAAGAATGTGTTTACTAAGTCATATAGAAGGTAGTAGCGATGCAACTACCTAAATCACTGCACCAAACGTCCAGTCAAAATGGTAATAATAGACCATTACTGATAGAATCAAGAGCAGACTAACATTCATACAGCCACGCAGATATTTACTTCTAGTTCATATCACTCATAAATGTTCTGTGGGATAAATACTGGACTGTAAGTAAACTTAAAGAAAATCATAATGAAACCACAAAATGATGAAATCAACATATAATTTCATTCAACCAAACATTACACAATATAATTTCGCTGTCACTTATTGTTATAAATATTATAACAAACTTGACCTGTTAATATGGAGGTATATAATTCATGTTTTCCAGAGAAATTATTTATAATTGGAGATTTGAAAATTACAAAGAAAATGTATATTTATATGCCAAGAAAATGAGCGTTATACATATCTACATTACAAATGAACCTATAGAACTATCTACTATGGCATTCCTTCAGACGTCGGCTTATATTTTATATCCTAGTTTTATGTAACAGGGCATTTACATACAATGCAAGTATATGTGACGTTGATGATATAACGTTATTGCACATAATTTTCTACGCTATTCACACTTGACTACCAAATAGAGATATATCGAGCAACCCGATTCATATCACCTGATTTCAATACTGAATATTAATGATACAACTGCCAATACAATGCATTTTCAACATGCATAAACTTTTAGTACCAGATCTGCCCAATACCATATTAAAAGCCGCAACACCGATCAAAACATATCGATATTCAACAAAATTTAGTCGAAAATCTTCTGACTTCATATGCATATATTTTACGCATATGTATAATGGATATCAAGGCTTGCCATTAATACAAATCCGGTATTTTATCATCAAATAATACGTTGATAAGCACATTTAACTGCTTGATATACAGACTAGTTATAACATTTCTTGAATGACAGTTAAAAATCCAACCAATTTATAAAAACATGACTAAAATCGCTGTTTCAGCTGATATAATCGGTAATATGCATGTTTCTGTCCTTTTCAATGCCTGACAAGCGTCTGTTGTATATCATCACACGTCACATAAAATCTTAAACTATCTTATACACTGAATACCCATAACATAAAGGCCTCTTCTAGATTAAAAATAAGGTACAACTTAATACTATTTCACATATTGTCCCGGCTTCTCTTACAACGTAGACTCATTTGATGCGACGTAAGAAAAGTCCATGAACAATCAATCACCACCACCTGAAAGTCAAGAAAATGTTAAATATCGATAACAAAAACATTATATTACTCTATTTTAGAACCAAATTTCTATTTCGTTGGGTTTTATAAGTTTAGCTGTTCGCTTTATGTGCATATTGCGTAAATAGTGAGTACCACAAGATAATTTGGGTATTCTTAATATTCATTTCGGAAGCTCACTGCGGTATACTAGGTGATGTCATCAATAAAAATCACGACTGTTCGACTCACGTTTTGACAACATTCGTAACATTTTTGCATGTGAATAAGCTCTCTTATATGGTAATTATGCTAATTAGGAAACCAAATATACAACGACACGTAGAGGTAAAATCACAACTTAGGATATAGTGGAGTCATGATGGTTAAACATAAATAAATGAAACAATTATAAAATAGTTACTGCTGACGCAAAAAATGGAAATGTTTGAATTCAAGCATTAGTTTTTGAAATTATGATTTGATGGGTACATAATAATAACAAAATATAAAGACGATAAAGATGCTGTTCGTATACAGGGTTTTGGTGAATAGTATCTAAACAATTGATTCAATAAATTAAGATCACGTTAAAATAATGTTTTATACACTTTGTTCTAATAATATTTTGAGGTTAGACACTAATTACGAAGAACCCTGTATATATGTATCTAAAATAACAATAAAAAATATTTATGTATGGTGCTTTATCTACAGAATGCATGCAGGTAAGCAGTAAAATATGTGCCTTATTTTCATATGATTGAAAATGAGACGTAAAATCTTTATTTATTTTTATTACACAAAAATTTAGTCTTGCTACTAATGAATATAGTTATTAACGCTTTATAGATATTATTAATTAGCGAGACATCTTCTAGTTATGTGATATGGGTGGATGAATTCTTTATCTCCCCCGGCCGAATCCGCATTCCATAACTGATGTCGGGTTTACCAAACATCAGTAGATCACACCATTGGATACAACTAATAATATATTCATAGATCACTCAGGACATGTGTAATATGGAGATGTTGTACCGGTTTATGTTTACAGTAAGTATACATATAAATATTTTAATTAAATAACTTCACGTCGCTTATTTTTATTATTTGAATAGCACACATTACTTTGCATTACGAAAATGTAGGTACAAGTACACATATTAAAGGTTTAAAAAGATGATTTTGTTTTTGTGTAACTTTGAAAAATATTTTTCAAAAAATACTAGAAATGCATTCACTTATATGTCGTTGTGCGTGTTGTGGCATCTTTAGAAACTGTACAATTAGATTAAACAAGTTGTGCCCCGTGGATTCACACACCTCAAACTTTATAAATCATAGCCTATGTGTTATTCAGATATATTAAAATCCGTTCAGTAGTTTTGCGTGAAAGAGTAACTAACATCTATACATCCATCCATACTCACAAACTTTTGTATTTATAATATTCGTAGGATTACTTTAGTGTTAAAAACTTTTTAGATTTAAGAGATGATATGATAAATAAATACATGTTTTCATCGGAGAACTGTGTGGTATAAGGATAAACATGAAAACATATTTTTGAGTAAAAAATGTGGTTTATAGTATATTTTATTTAAATGAATTCTATAAGCATGATTTATATGAAGCAACATGTCCTATAGTTTAGCTTTTCTTTTGTGTATTTAATAAGTTATTAAACTACTCGTAAGTTATCTTCAATTCGTAGGTAGGAGCCTAAAGTTTAGCACTGTCAGTTTGATAAATTGCCATGTGACCAAATTGATTGATAACATATTGGGTTACGGACAGAACCCACCTTTACCTCATTCTTTGTGGAAAACAATTTATATTGTTTGCTAAAAACAATCTCAACCGACAACCTGTGGGTACATATATATAAATATATATATATACGGTGTTCATTTTCGCTCCTCGGTGAATTTTTCTTCAAATTTATTTATAATAAATATTTATCCTACTATACTTATAGATACACGCAAAAACTACCAAACGGATTTTGATGAAACTTTGTAGTACCTAATATAGCTTATATAGCTACCCGAATAACATATAGGCTATACTTTAAAAAGTTTACCGTGGATTAGACCGAAGGGGACAGCTAGTGTGGTATAAAAAAAGCTTATTTCCCTGGAGACATTTTTAGGTAATCAGTTGTCGTTAAAATAGTTACAAATAAAGATTGCACATTTGTAATTTCTTTTCACGTTTGTTCGCAAACACTGCATCCGCGACCGCCACGTTCCTAACATGAACAAACATTTTTATATGCAACCTAAATCTTTTATTTACGGATTTCTATGGTGATCACTAATTACGTAATATCTTATATAAGCAACAGATCTTTTAGGGCAGTGCCTACACCTTACTGAATTAACTGCCGGTAAACAATACTATTCATACTAACATACTTATTATAATTGCGAAGTACTATTTCAGTTTATTATATTTATGTAGTTAACTGCTAAACTGATAATTATGAAAATTGGCAAAGATATTGACTGTATTTTTTTTTTGTTCCTAGGGCCAAGTTTCTATCCACGATATAAAATATAATACACCTAACAAAGTCACCGAAACGCAACAATAAGGGAGCAATGGCAGTATTTACTACGATTTGATATGGAATTGTAACTGTAATATGTGTTACAAATACTAGCTACTGTAACCGAATACTATAGGTAGGCTTCATGTTTAGTTACTGAATAGTTTTTAATGAAAAACTACTAATATATTATATATAGATAATAAATTAGTCGTCGTAATTACTTATACATAAAGATTCAATAAAAAAGTCGCTGAATATCAAAGTAATTACTAAAATCGATAACTACCTTTACTATTTCCATTTATTACCCAATGTAGGTGCCTAAAAGTCTTTCACAATAATTTACTCACTACCATTCTGTTGATTACTTTGTGATGAAAGTCACAGCATTTACACCTATTAGATATTCGCCTTATGTTTGCATGGAACCTTGCAGTAAGTATTTGATTAAACAAAATATAGAGACGTTATCTTCAAATGAATTTGTGAAACTTGGTTATTTATAGAAATGTATCTTAATATACTTCTTAATCCCTAGCTTTCCCATTTCGGTAGGGGGCGGATCTTCGATCTTCGATTAAGTTTGGTTAGACTAAGAATAGAATTATTAATCGTGGGATCTCTAAACCCATACAAATAATAAGCAAGATGCTTTGATACACATAACCTGTGAACCACGGTTGTTTGGGACGCTCTATAGCTAAAATAGCTTGATCGATTTTATCAATCATGATTTCGTTTTTTATAATTTAAACAAATCGCTCCCTAAATTGAACAATTAGATAAATTCTGTGATTCGTCGTACAGACGCCAGCACATGCAGCTACCCCAATCTGTCTAATTTCTTTTATAGATTTCAACTTTATGACATAAGCATAATGTTTACTTTCAATTGGGGAAATTTGACAGATTGGGGTAGCTTGATGTGCTGTCGTCTGTACGTATCCTTGACGAAGCATTTGCAAAAACTAAGTACTTTAATTTCCATAATTTGAGTAAAGATTTTCCATAACACTAGATCCGAATGCATTTGACACCACTCCCGTAGATAGGTTTTAATTTTCACTTTTAATTTTAGATTAAATCTATTTTAAACATGAGGTTTATAGCCTATGAGGATTCTAACACGTTACCGGACTATTAGCCTATAAGGCTTCTATCACGTTACCGGACAATAGACTGGAGTGGGGAGTGGAGCTCACACCGTCTATATGAGGCTTCTAACACGTTACCGGACAATAGACTGGAGTGGGGAGTGGAGCTCACACCGTCTATATGAGGCTTCTAACACGTTACCGGACAATAGACTGGAGTGGGGAGTGGAGCTCACACCGTCTATATGAGGCTTCTAACACGTTACCGGACAATAGACTGGAGTGGGGAGTGGAGCTCACACCGTCTATATGAGGCTTCTAACACGTTACCGGACAATAGACTGGAGTGGGGAGTGGAGCTCACACCGTCTATATGAGGCTTCTAATACGTTACCGGACAATAGACAGGAGGGGGGAGTGGAGCTCACACCGTCTATATGAGGCTTCTAACACGTTACCGGACAATAGACAGGAGGGGGGAGTGGAATTCACACCGTCTATATGAGGCTTCTAACACGTTACCGGACAATAGACAGGAGTGGGGAGTGAGGCTCACACCGTCTATATGAGGCTTCTAACACGTTACCGGACAATAGACAGGAGTGGGGAGTGAGGCTCACACCGTCTATATGAGGCTTCTAACACGTTACCGGACAATAGACAGGAGTGGGGAGTGAGGCTCACACCGTCTATATGAGGCTTCTAACACGTTACCGGACAATAGACAGGAGCGGGGAGTGAGGCTCACACCGTCTATATGAGGCTTCTAACACGTTACCGGACAATAGACAGGAGTGGGGAGTGAGGCTCACACCGTCTATATGAGGCTTCTAACACGTTACCGGACAATAGACAGGAGTGGGGCTCACACCGTCTAGGACTCAGGACTTCATTTCTCAGGGTAGTTACCGTCACCGCATCGTGAAGTCGCATGAGAATTTTATGTCAAACACTTGTATATATGTAGCTACTCACCATTGTCTTATTCGATGTAATTATAGTATGAAACGGATGCAATAATAAATTTATTATATTAAAATAAAGCAATTTTTTAGATTTATTTATCTTCTAATTATTTCATTTCGATTTTTAATATATTTCGCTCACATTTTATATATCAATTTAAATGTACTGAGGGATACTGGTGAGACCTTTGAATTTTAATAATACTTGTCATTCATAACGTGAGTAACAAAAGAACAGTATTGGACAGATAATATGTTCAGTAATCAATCATTTTAACAGCCCAGTGTTAATTATTATTGAAGAAATAGGGCTCGTTACATATTAGAAACCGTTTTCCTTATCATTGGGATTTTTGATACCTATATAAGTAGATGGCAACTAGTTGGAGTTCATAAATTAAAAATAACAAAAAAATCTTAAACCTTTGTGAAAATATAAATTAAACCTTACTGTGTTTCAAAATTAGTTCTACTACACGTAGCCCGCAAGCAGTACAACTCTGTAAGTCTTGAATCAACTGAAATATCAGATGAAAATACCAACTTTGACGCTAGGAATGTAGGTACCAAGAATGCTAAACTCTCTGGAAACCCGCAACGATTTTAATCAGAAGAAACTTGGACGAGAATGAAAACACTATCCGGTCATTTTGAACACCATATTACTTTTAGTTTATGAAGTTCCAAACTTTTAATATATAACATCAAGTTTGTCTATGTCTTATCTATCTTGTCTGTGTCGTTATCTATGCCACTTTTTATAATGGAAATCACAAACCGTAATGAAAAATTGTAACGAGTAACTCACGTAATTAACTCAGTGTTGGATTCGTCCAACAGTTAACTCTTTAGGAGATCTGTGCGAGACGAGATACGAAGTCGTGCGGATCGCAAGCGCCCTGAAGATGATCTCATGAAGGGGTCGAAACTATTGGCCGAACCCAACATTAAATAAAACAGTAACCCGTCAGTTTTAATCATAACACAAACCGTTACTCCAAACTGGGATATTTAATGGGAATAACCAGCATATTCTACCAATCCAGGGTACGATACTTACACCCATATTAAATTTTGACTTTTTTACAGCAAATATTCATAATGAAATGCTTATAGACATTTGCAAAGCTATAGACTCCATCGAAATGTAAGCTAATTCTAACAGTGTCCTTTATTTCCCACGAGTGCCATGCTTAAGTATAAATAATAAGTACATAATCTATCTACAGGTGAAAACTATCATACAAGAAGTGCATATTGACTTATATTTTATGTTTAATTATCTAGTAAAGAATCAAATTGTGACTGTCTTATTACTTCTCTGTTATTCTATGTACACACTATGAGCTAGGGGAAGTTGCTGCAACTCACTCAGTACTTGATTATCAGCGGAAGGTCCCTGTATAAAACAAATCTATTAAAAAACTATGTAAATAGTAATTAATGGTGCATTCTCTCCCTTGCCTTCCTATTTCTATTGAGGTTGTGCGATTAATCGAGCGATTGCCAACTGATCTCAAAACTCTTTGCCGACCCGAAGATGGTTGGACCAGGTACCGGATTTATATGGCTTCTGATTACTTGTAACGATTGAAATAAATATTCTCATGACAACTGAGACCCACATAACTCTTTCCGAATCTCCGGTTAGTACCTCAACCAACCAGATTGTGCTCAGTACACAAAGATTGTTCGGTGCGGAATCGAACCCACAGTTGGACGCAAATGCCGCCCGGACGACTTATAGGGTGTCATAACTAACGGTGCATAATAAACAGTTTCTATTCAAAATTTATTATTATCAAAGAATAGAAAGAAACAAGCAATGCGATCATTTTCTATTACTACTTGTTATAAACCTCCTTTGTATTTCTATTTTTCTTCCTGAAAACGGCAGACAAATAGATAGAGATTGCCTTACGACCGAGAACCGCCTCAGTGATCTAACCTTAAGATATAGAGATCAGTTGTAAATAGCCCCATTTGTTCAGACCGTTCAGAGCTTTACTTTTGATTGAGAACTCGTTTAAAGAAAATCTTATATGACTGACTGCTTCATTAGTCTAGCGGCAGCATATTTAATCGCAGATAATGAGGTTCTGGGTTCAAATCTCTGGTCCGACTATTAAGTGTTTATGGGGCCTTTTCTGATAATAAAATGTCGCCCAATATCAGCACGGATTCTGGAAGTGTCTTGAAGAATACACAAAGGTAATGGTCCTGATTTATTCTGGGTTGGCTCGGTTGACCATTCTATTGGATTGTGTCGGACTGAGGCTGTATTAGTGGACTCACTCATACTCTATAATATTTCCTGCTACTAGACTCAATAGAGACTAACTTACAAGTTAGTCTGTATTGAGTCTAGCCCCAGTAGCAGATATTAGACTAGGGGCACTATGTAACAGGGCATTACATGCGAACGAATATTGAATAGGAGTGCATATTATTTAACTAGTGCATTAATAAGTCTCGCGACTCACCCGTGATGCAAATCTACATCAACGTTGACTCCTGGGTGAGGGCTGTAAAATATTTCATAATTATTTTAGTACCAGATATTAATTATGACGTCACATTAACAGATGCATGAAGAATTATAAATACGATATGATTGGTTCATATCGTATTTAAAATTCTCCAAACATAGTGTAATCTCGAAGTTAGTTAATTGTGTAGAAATTTGGTCATATTGTGAAAAATCTCAACACATTTAATTTACTTCTTATTACACATACATACATACATAGACTCACGCCTGTTTCCCAGAGGGGTAGGCAGAGACAACGGATTTCCATTTGTCACGATCTTTGCATACTTCTTTTGCCTCGATTACTGTCATTATATTCTTCAAACATGCTCGCCGGTTTAGGGTACTTCTGACCTGCCCTTTCTTGAGAACATCTCCAATTTGGTCAGAGAATGTTCGACGTGGTCTTCCCCTTCCGGTTGTCCCATTTACACAGGCCAGGTATACTTCTTTTGTGAATCTACTTTCATTCATCCTTTCTAAATGGCCAAACCATCTCAGCATGCCTTTTTCAATCTTATTAAAGAAGATTAATAACTTAACTGCTAAAACAAACATAAACTGCCCCTATTTAACTACAATTCAAATAATATCTGTGGAAGGTTTAACTTATTCTAATAAAATATTAATTCATAGTCTATCAAAATGCCAAGTTATTCCTGGCCGAGGTTAATCAATTATTTAATTCCATAAATAGAGCAGTTTGGGAGCTGGATAACCCATTAAAGTGAATTATTGTGTTGATGTCCAACCGAATGAATACTAAACAAGTATTTTGCAAATATTGAAATGAAATTAAATTTATTCAGCACTTGGGTATTAACATACACTTGTACTTGTCAAGGTCACAATGCAGTACATAAACATAGTGGATAGTATAAAGGTTACAAAAAAAATTAAGTAGTCCGTCCGTGCGGTTTGTTTATAGCATATATTTTCTGAAATCCTTAAATAAATAACAAGTTTCTAATCTATTATTTTGAAATTTAGTTCTACTATATTAAAATTAAAGAATGGAAGACTAAAGCAAAAAGACGAAATTCTAAATGAGGGTGTGATTTTGATTCATACAAGGTTTAATCATTTGGAGTGCAATTAGAGGATAAGAATCTCTGTTAATTTCTGGACGCACACACGCTATGGTACACGCCTATGTAGTCGCGACCGAGGCGTACTGGGCTAATTGTGGTTGGTCATCTACACGACTAAACTGTGGTGCTCAGAAAACTTGAGAAAACATAAAAACTACTCTATATTCAAAAAGAAGGAGGTTATCAATTCGAGTAGTTGTGTCTTTAAGGTAATTTCTCGTTGGTTGTGAACGTATTTTGTTTTTGTTTTTATTCTAACTGAATTGTTTTCAGAATTGTCCGATATACATTTTTGTAGTTGCTGTTGCTTTGCTGTTGTTAATTGCAGAAAATAGAGAAAACGTTACTTTTTTTATTTATCCTGACTAAGAACCAACAGAATTTTAACTGCTGTAGAATCTTTCGTAATTTCGGCTTCACATTACGTTTAAATGTCACATCTTTTTCAATTAAGTATTACACCCAAATAAACGTGTCGCTCGTCAAGCAAATAGAACTTTGCAAGCGGATCGGTAGCTACTCTTATTTCCATAACTGAATAGTATCAAATACCAAATTATCATTCCAATGATTAATACTCAAAACGTCTACATTAACTATCCACGAATTGTCAATAAATCAAGTAAATAAAAGCTCTAATATCACGTTTGTGGTAAAACTAATGGTTTTGCGCGGGTGGCGATATTATTGAGTTGCAAATATGTCGATTGCTTTTTTTTATATGTAATAGAGAAGTAAACGTACAAGTGGGTCACATGTTGGTAAGTGATCACTGCTGGCCATAGATACTCGCAACTACAGTATTTATTTTTAATTTCGTATTGTTTTTCCTAAATATAGTCACAAAATTCTAATTTGGAACAGGGAAGGATAAACCTTTTTAAGTTGAAAAGATTGGCAGCCTACTTAGAAAGAAAGAAAGAAAATACATTTATTCAGTAAACTGACACAGATAATAATAATATATATAAAGGTACACAAACAGAAGTCCTTAACTGATATCTGTGTGAGTCCGAATTGGTCCCATCTCAGCATTAGCTGCAACAGCGCTGGTTACTTTACCCATTTTATCAAAATTACATATTTTCCAGTTTGGTATAAGATGGGGAAATCCAAAATTTTTAGCAGTAGTTAAAGCTGCTGTGACCAACGGATGAACGAGTTCCTAATCATTTTCCAAAAAAATAACAATTTCTACTGTACTGTACAATTGTTACTAGACCTGCCTAATTTACAAGATCTAGTACGGTAGGTAAATCTGTTCGAAGGACGAAAGTGTAACCAATATAATAGTCATATGTAAAGTACCGTAAACTATGCTAAACAGACCCTTCGGATTTAACTATATGGAAGTCTTAGTGTGGTCTTTCCGAAATTAGTTGTGCCTACCACAACTAATGCGTGCTGATCCCTCGGTAATATTGTTTACTATTCTGACCGTTTCGTTGGTCCAGCGGTAGCGTGTTCATCTATAATACATGAAGTTTTGGATTCAAGTCAAGGGAAAAATGATTGAAAAATATCAATATCAGCCCGCAGTTTAGAAGCACGTTAAGACTTCGGTCCTGTGCTCTGTTCTGTCGAATAGCCAATGCTATCGGATCATGAGCGTAAAAACTAGACAGAATACATCCAGCATAGATATCTAGTAGATATCCAAAACACTGGTTGCCATGACCAAAATTGAACCAGGAAGGAGGACATTAATAATGTTTACCTAAAACGATATCAGAAAGGACATTTATAAAACAGAAGGGACCCCAGTTTATGCTTATAAAAACTATGCAGATAATTCTATTCTATCTTTCGTTATTATTAGTTTCATATTTGATGAACGCTTTCGTCCAAAAATGTTTAAAAATAGAACGTACTAGCCGGCCTTTTTTTACAGTATCGTTATAAATTGGTCTAATGTTGTGTTTTTAATTTGACTTTGACTAGTGCTTTCGCTGTAGTTAGTTGATTAAGAACCTTGCTCAAAGTGACTTTTGCTGCAGTTACTTTTCGAAACCCTTGCTGAAACGCGTGATCGCAGCTAGGACTCAGTGCAGTCAGAAGTAACTTCCCGCTCAGTGCATCAATCTACTTATTTGGTAAGTTAAACTTTTGCCGTAATATGTTATGACATATTACGGCAAAAGTTTAACTTCACTAATTCACGTGTTTTGCGCACGCTTTGGAATGCCGTGCTGAAAAACAGGTTTCCAGATTAATATATAACTTCTAAGTCTTGAATAGTCCAACTGTTCGAGATTATAGTGATCCAGCATCTTATACGCAAGGGCAGTCCACCTTAGACAACATCTTCGCTTATCAACGGGCTGAATAGTGGTCAATCCGGGCCCAGTAAACATTTAAAAACAGCCTGGGGAAGATAAATGATAAATAAATTATGAAATGTTAGTAGAAGCAGATGATTTACCGATAATGATAATATGTTGGGGCCACTGACTTAGGTTTGGATTTGAGCGCTAGTGCGCCCACCACGGCTGCACCTGCGCCGACCTTTGCTGCTTTTAGTCCCAGAGCACCTGCGAATAAAAAAAAGTTCAAAAATAATTGTTCTCTCTGACGAATTTTAGCTACAGCAAGCAATATCAACGGAGTCAAACCAAAGCGAGACATATGGGCATAAATATAGGTGTACTGTCTATTTCCTTAATGGATCAGGGAGAGATCGCAACTGACAGCTGTGCTCATTCTCCGAGGCACGGGAGTGTAACACCGTCATTCCCAGTCTCCGGGCTGCAACTGAGGTATTTTCTTAGGAAAAAATCATTTGTAAGTAGCGAGAGACACGCTACTTGTTTAGTCACAGATATGGAAGTCTCGGACAGGACTGGATTTTTCTAAGAATAATAATTCACAGTAGCAGCCTGGAGAGTAGGCCTGTCCCTAAGCATCACTCACATTTACGTGAAAACTAAACGAATTATTATAGTGAAGTGAGTGGAAATAGAGAGTATTCTACATAGGCAGAAATTCAGTATGACATATGATTATACAAGTATGCACTATAATATGATTATAGTGCAGATGACTAGTGTCCGTTGAGTCTAGACGATATTACTTTTAAACAGTTATTCGAGCTTAACGTCTTTAAGTCTTAAGATAGCCTCGGCAGTTTTTTTTAAAGGTCAGCTCCTGCACTAGGGTTGTGAAGAAACTCATTTCCCTAGTGTGAGAGCAGTCCTTTAAAAAGTGTCGCGGGGTACTTTACAAACATATAATTGACAGACACAAAGTACATCTAGACTCAACAACTATTTATGGGTCATACAAATTGTTGTCCTGTGCGGGAATCAAACCCAGGACACGAAATGGCGAGGAGGCTGTCTCAAACGCTGCGCCACGCGTTCAGTCTACCTGCTAAATCAAAAAATAGTTTAAAACCTAATTAGATGAAGATGTAAGAGGGTGGATAGTCTCTTCTCAGTCAACCTCTTCGTTTCAAACTTTAAGTAACGTTACTTCTGAACTGATAAAATTAATTCCATTTTATAACTAAAAGGAAACCTATCAGCCGCAGTGTTACCGTATCTTAGTATTAACAAAGGTTTAGCCTGTCAAACTTAATGGTTTCTACAAAGCAATGAGAGCGGTGGCTTTTAACATTTACGAGCAGTTACTCGGTCGCCGACGTGAAATAATAACTGTTAAATATCAGGCGTTTGCAAACCTTTATTAAGTTCCAATCAATAATTGTTTCTGTTACCCTATTATGTATATATTCTCATGGATCCCTTAGTAGCAAAATCTTCATCACATACCCTGAATATTTTTGAAAAACCTGTCCAATGTGACATGTTTTTTTTTTATGGTAAACAAAAATTTTAGTCGGCGACGAAATTACCATTTTAATAAACCTATTTCTCATCTTGTACGATATATTCATCATCATCTTTCTATATAGTTCGAAGTTAATTATCGGATTGGAACAACAGTTTTATAGGAGCAACGTTGCTGTCGACTTTTTCGAACAAAAGTGGAGAAGTTGATTTAACAACCGATGTTTAACATAGACTCACGCCTGTTTCCCAGAGGGGTAGGCAGAGACAACGGACTTTCATTTGTCACAATCCTTGCACACCTCTTTCGCCTCGTTTACTGACATTATATTCTTCATACATGCTTGCCGGTGTAGGTTACATCTGACTTTTCTTGAGAACGTTTCCGATTTGGTCTGAGAATGTTCTACGAGGTCTTCCTCTTCCGGTTGGTACTACAAATATTGAGCACTAACCATCCAAAGACTACTATAATATTCTTCATCTATAAATGATATACAAAGAATAAACATTATAGGTCAACATCGTCTATTTACAGATAAACAAGGGTAAACCATCGGAATATTAGCTCAGGGCTCGGCGATACTGTTTAATCAAGAAATCTGACCCGGTTGGACCCGTCACGTTTTCTTATTGTCCCTTCTATACGAAATAATATGTAAATATTGACACGAAAAAATCCTGGTGAAATCTGTATTACTAGGACGTGATAACGTATGTATGACAAAGCATTTTTGGTCCCGTAGGGCGAACTGTATGTAATATTGTATTGTCTTGGGTGTTAAATTCGCGATTTAGGGTGCTCATAGCCAGTTGAGAGCAACCGTAACTGATTTACTCGATAACATTCTGTTGATGTCATAACTCATTTAGTAATCATACTAAATTGAATCACGAACTCGCTTAACTTTCAAAAAATGATCTTTGTTCATACGAGCACTATCAAGCTTTAGAGAGGAATTTGACATTGCACTGTAAATTATTTTTACAATTTAAGCAGAAATGGCAGTTTAAAAGATCGTATTTTTTTATTGGAATCATTGTTTTACTTCCACAAAGTTCCGCGAGCCTATAAAACATGTTTATATCTACGAGTAACTGTTATAATGCTTTTTTAATTTTATTAACACAGACACTACCGCGTCCGTGACATTTTCTTCTTTGTAGTTTGAAAAGACTATTTTCATTTTCATAATAAGTGTCATTTCAGTTTATGTAGGTACAAACATGAATTGGAATATATCATGACCTGCTTGTTCAGACGCCAGCACGTCAAGCTACCGTAATCTGTCAAATTTCCCCAACTGAAAGTGAACCTTATGCTTTTGTGATAAAGTTGAAAATCTATCAAAGAAAATTGACAGATTGGGGTAGCTGGATGTGCTGGCGTTTGTACTTATACTTTTTTCAAAGTCACGGATTAGAACTCACAGTGGTTTTACTATTTTATTCATTTTCTCTTTGTCCGGCTTCCAAAAGCTTTACTTGTTAAATATCGCATGAGTCTGTGCAATTTGAGTAATAAAATGGAATCTCATTTTAATAAACAATAACCTTTTCATTATGTATCGTGCAATTAATATTTATAATTAAGAAGCCCATCATAATAATTATTTCTCAACAGTTAAAATACTATTGTTAGTAACGCTTATACATAATTATGCTACTATATTCGTGTGGTGTCTTTACGTGTTAGTCGAATACGTTCATAATCTAAAATTGCTCATCTTCGTAATAATTGGCAGAATAATACATATCGAACGTGAAAGTCGCACCTAAAGCGGGACTAACTACTGTCCCAAAAATCTTACAAATACGCTTTGATCTTCTTGTACCAAGAAGTAAAATTGGACAATTTCAGATTTAAAAAGAAAAATATAAAGATACCAATCAAACCAAATACCAAGAAATAATGTTAAGTTTATTTAAAAAGTTAAATTTGTTTTATTCTGCCACTAATATTACACTCATATAGAACGAGTTACTTTAAGCACTCCAACCAATATCCAGTACATTAGCATGAAACTCTAACATACAAATAGATAAATAAATATAAACTTACAGTTTACTATATTCTGTCTATAATACGTAGCTAACACTTTCTTTTTTGAATATTCAGTGTAGGTACGGTTTTACGTCTGTAAGCGTTTTAACAATAAAATATCGTACGAAACCTGCGACTCTATCTATATCTAGGTACCTATCTATCTGCACAACTGGTAGGACATCAGTTCGTAAAGCACGTGATTATTTTACCTCTAATTAAATACATCGATTAACGCACTTGGTAGGAAGAACCAAAACACATTATATGAGTATTTCGCTAACTGTTCTGTAACAAGTTATTATTCATAGTACACGTTGTAAATAATCATGCAATAAGTTCCCACAGATGCAGACACCATATCGCATATTAATGTATTCGTAAAAATTAGGTACACCGCTGCGCATGAACATCATGTGACATAAAATATATTTTCTGTGGCTTACTTGAGGTCTAAACATAAATAATTATAAATTTAATTACATGTTTTTGCTTTTGGCCACAGCATCACCTGATGGTGGATATAGATTTGGTCTATGGATCGTGCGCATAAGCAAAAGTGCTAAATACTTGCTGCGGCAACTTGGAATCAACGGTCAACGGCAAAGATGAGACCTTTGTAAGTAACTAGGCACTTTATTATGAAAGTAAAGAGGTTATAAAAATAGACCAAAGGCTTTTGCTTGCTGAATTAGGCTCTCTAATTTGGGTCTTACTTTTAAATTCCAACAAAATGCCAAGTACTGACTGAATTTTGTGAAATAGCTGGAATTAATTAAATTCAAACGTTAATCCAAATATTCTTCATTAACAACGAAACAATCAAATACTGCCTATTGGGTTTCTTAAGGATTATAGACAGTAATTTCAATTTAAACTTAAATAATGTATCACTATTGTTCTTGATTAAAGAGAAAATCACCAAATAATTGTTTAACAATTAATTAAACCTTTCGAGATGAATTAACTTTAAACAAAGATTTTGTAATTTTTATAAAACATAGAATAAAATAATACAGTTGGACTAAGTTATGCAAAAATTATCCACTCTACAAGCTATCAAATTTATGAAATAATGAAGTTACACACGGTCACAATACAGGCTTTTTCGGTATAATTATTTTTGAATACCAGAAAATCACTCACCAAGTAATAACTTTTTCTTCAACAGCAGCAAGCCTCTCTTGCTCCTTGAACTGCTTTCATGTGCGGGGGTGTCGAAGAGGGACTCCTGTAGCGTCTGTTCCGCTGGCCGCGACTCCTGGACCGCCTGGGCCACCACCACCGCGATCAGGCAAGCGAGGACAAGGATTGTAGAGAGCTGCATTGTTCAAGTTTCTGCAAATGATTAAGTAATAATTATGTAGGAGTTACAGAGCTATAACGAGTTTTGTGGTGCTCGTACCCAAGTGTATGTAATCGTTCGGAAAGAGTGAGCACGCAGGTGAGTGGTGTTTCCATATTTGGGTTATTTAAATTACGGAACGTATACTTTAGAGGGGACGTTAAACCGTTGGTCCCAGTTGCAGCCGATAATTGTTTATTATGGTATAACCAAGGACTGGACGCTATGGACAGCTTGTAATCAACGCCTACTTTGCAAGTTCTTCTACTTTTTGGTAAACAAAGTAGCACAGTAGCAGTATTCAATCATTGGGAACAATTGCATAATCAGTCAAAACATCTATATCTGCATAGTATATAACTAACTGATGTTGCCTTTTCTTTTTTTCCCACCTGGTTTATATTTAAATTCCCAATCTTTAATTTTAAGTTTAGGGTTCCATACTTCCAAATAGCAAACGAAACCTTTATTGGACGCTTGTTCGTCTATCACAGCTAATTGTTCCGAATTTACTAGACCAATTAAGTTCAAATTTGCTACCCATAATAATTTATATGACACGGGCGGGTTACGTAAATAAATGAATTTGAAATGTAAGGATGATCTTTAGGGATAAATTAGAAAACCTCGTAATGCGAGTGTACTTGCCGGGTATTTTTTTAGTTATAAGGACCCAGGGAGTTGTAGAGCGAGCGTGATGGATCTCAGGCCACCATAGTACCGGCGGTTACTGACCATAACAATCCCGAGATTACAGCGCTACGTTTCACGTGCGTTTCTTATGGGGAAAGGAGGCCATGGATCCATGTTCGCGTGACACCCGTGGCCTAAGCTATAGGTCAGCCATACTAATTTTTTTATAGAGGGCACAAACACTTTACAGTCATTTCGTCGAGGGCCACAAGCAAAAGTTATTTAGGTCTTAATTAAAACGTGATTTCAAGGTAACGATGTAGTTACTTTATTAATGAAAAATGTTTATATGGGCCAATAAAAAAGTCCCGGCTGGCCACAGGTTGAGTATACTGGCTATAGGTTGTCGAGGCCCCTCGACCCTTACCGACTATGTCAGTGCATCCTCGGTCTACCAATTAAAACCCTTGTTTTAATTGGTAGACCGAGGATGCACTGACATACCCCGACACTGGCACAGCGGCGGGACGATCAGTAACGGATTTCGCCAGGTTAAAAAGTGAAGTTTATATACTATAATAATAACATAATAAATACATTAGAACATGTGTTGAAAGAGCCTATATCGAAACAGTGTTGTGAATTTCAATAAAATGTAGGTATATACATTGTAATGAAATTCCAAAACTGTTTCGATATAGGTTCTTTTGTATAACTTATATCATCAACGTCGATATTATTCTAATCATTTCATCGATTTATCGTGTGGGTTCTTAATTAATAAGCGAACTGAGTCTCAATCGTAAGTCGACTCAATCAGTCTTCTCTATCTCCGCCCATACAAATTGTAAAGTCCCTTTAATACCATTTTGAATACTTCTATAGCAATATCCGCAAACGACACTTGTAATACAAAATCAGTTTCTTTACAAACGATCGGCTTCGTATGTTAATTCGTACACGTATAAAATCAAGAATGAGAACTAATATTTAGTTCGTTTATAGCGAGTTCGCAAACAAGGTGTTCACACGTCTGCGCTAGTACGCAATCGTCGTATAAGCGATATTCTGTATGCAACGAACGTAAACAAAAGCAAGGACTCCAAATTATGGAAATGGTACATGATTATAGACGACTAAGTATTCACTTCTTAAACTGATCCTTCCCAAATGCAAATAGTTGTCATATAGACGTCTCCTACGGTGAATATGTATTTTAATATATATATCTATATATTTTTTTTAAAGACAACGCCCGCACTTGGTTATCTAATCCCTGTGTCGCGGGGTACTTTACAAACATATAATAGACGGACACAAATTACATCCAGACTCAGAACGACTTTTTATGGGTCACACAAATAGTTGTCCGGCGCGGGACTCGAACCCGCGACACGAAGCGGCGAGGCGACTATCCGCTGCGCCAGACGTGCAGTCGAACGATACGAGTATATACTGGTAAAAATATATTGTAATTTGAATTTATAATATTATTCTTATGTTTTTCGTTATCATTCAGTAGTATGATTTGTTATGAATTAATGATAATCTCATGTCGAAATATATAACTTATTGATTTAATCGAGCGACTGTCATCTGTTCTCGAAATACACTAGTATCGAAATCGAACTAGTAGCTACGATGGTCAGATGACGAAACAAATTCTATTTGCCTTCTACGTATAACCTTTGCCGAAGATGTGACATTCATCATTTTAAACAGATATATAATAATAATAATATTTGTTTTTACACTAAGCTTCCTCGATGTGGACATCGAACCCTCACCGTCGGTTTGCAGCGCTCGGACATAGAAGTCCGATAAATTGAATATTTTTAATAATAAAGTTGCCAGCAATGGGGTAGCCTAGAATATCTGTGTTACAGAAATTCCACTCTTGTTAAGTTTAGACGAAAGTAAAAATTGAAAAGGTACCTGTTGGTATTGGTAATATTATAGTAAGTGGTGGTCCTTATTTTATTTATTTAAAAATGAGGTTATTTCATTTATATAAGTTGAAAAATGCTTTAGAGTCAAGAAAAAGATATGTTTAGATTTTAACGATAGCACAATATAATTAAAACATAAATTCAATATGTATGAGAAAATTCAAAAGATATAAGGTTCTGAACATAATTTTTGATTTTTAGGTTGCATAGCAAAACCTTATATTTCAGTCTCACTCCAGAGGGCACTATGAATGCACTAATTCTTTTTACCTCTATGGATTCTATATTTTAAAATCGCCAGTCCTTTCGTTTATATTTAGCTGTGGCGGAAAAAACACAAGTAAAGACTGTCATTAAAAATACTTCAAAATCAAAACATTATACGTAGTACAACTTTCAAACAGGAATTAAAATGAAAATGTCATCAACTTTTGTTTTTTGCCTTCTGCAATACTTACGTAAACAATGTGAGTCTATGTACATATAACTGGTTCACATATGTATGAATAATTCAAGACAAAATTTAAGAACGTCAAGCCCTTGAAGAAATCATAAAATTTCCAGAAGTTGTTCATAGTTTGATAATAGCTTGTTGAAACTATTTACGATTGGGCTATTAAATGTCAGTTTGGGATCAGTGATGGTCTCTTGACAGTTAACAAGGATAATAATTATATACAAAGAATGCAGTGTCATAACAATAAAATTAATCGATCTAAAGTATTTCCTTACGAATATTTTTGCCCTTTTTGGAACCTTTCCGTCTTACTACGTAAAAGTAAAAAAAGTTAATTTTGATGGGTGGTAACTTTATTTACTCCTGGTAGGTTGTTATATTCTCTTCGCTCCTGTCATTGCCTGTGTGTGACCCATTGATTGTGTTTTTTAAACGTGGAACAATGTTTGTATCTGAAGCGTCGTCGCCGGATTTTATATGTTACCTCAAATCTGCTTATGTTCTTATTGCAGTTTTTATTTAAGACTTAGTAAGCTTATTAAATCAACGCTGCTAATAGCAATCGTGACTATTTCATTAATGCAGAGATTATTTACTCCACTAGCGCCTCTTATACCTATTTCCGAGTTACCAACACGAATATGGATTTCTATACAAACAGTCAGATGTTTTTATAAAATACCTAATAGTGATTAGTTGACTGGTTTATAAACGAAAAAATAAACATATTACATGAAAACATGATTTTGCAATAGTTATAGGCAAATTGTTGCAGTTCGCGTCAGCTAGAATCTAGTGATGTTATACGATATTATCAGTCGAGCAGGATACCTTAATATGAAACCTTATCTACCTATAAAACTTTATAAATTGTAAAATATCAGTTTACAAAATACGCAATAATATACTATTCCCATAGAAATATACCGATTAGGTAACGTAAATAGGTATTTTGAATGATGGAGCCTTAATAAATTACAATGTATTTAGCAAGATGATGTTCGGATTCCGTGGAATACTTAAGTAAGTATGCCAACCTAACTGTCCCACATTACATACTTTTAGTTGTATAAATAGAATAATAAAAATGTAGGTAAAAAGCTACAATTTGAATACTAGGTGTTTTCAAAATGGATTGAGCCTAGTTTTAGGGCTTGAAATTTACCTTGGCATAATCATGGTACTGCACAAACTTTTGAGTTCAACTTTAATTTGATAAGCTCTATTCTACGAGATCCTGGCTTTATATTGATCCAATCTCTTGTTTATTATTTTTCAACATATTAAGTAGGTAAAGAAACCCTTTCCCATCCCATTTTTCACAGAACCCCTTTTAAGGATCGGATTATCTTTAAAAGAAACACAAGCGTATTTGTTTATCGACTGAACTCTTATTCTATGTTAATTAAGCATTAAGCCGGACGGATTAGCAGGATTACCGAAATGTGTTAATAGTAATGACCCTTTTAGAGTTCTTAACACAATGTTCTTAGACAATCGTGTAACATACAAAATAAATATTAGCTGCCTTCAGAAACAAATTATCCGCCACTTTTGGCCAGTATAATCTTATTTCGTTTAACAGAAAATATACTTTCGGAATTAAAATTCACGACCTCTGAGAGAAATTTACGTGGTAGTTCAAATAATAAAATAAAATTTGTATAATTTATAATAATATCATAACCTTAATTTCATTAATCTAAAATGATTCGTATTTTTTTTTTATATATATAATTTAAATAAACCCTTAAATTCTCGTTCCTTCAAAATTGATAAACGAAAACGGAACGGAATTGCTACAATTTTTTACGAAAAAGGAATGCTGCAATTCCGTTAAGAAGCGTTCCATCGGAAATTGAGACATTTCTATTTGGTTTTCGTTCAACATTTCCTAGCCATCTCCTTGGCGATCCGGTTGCGGCGACGAGAAAACATTCGTTTCCTACCTATCGGCTGAAGTACGCCAATATTCAGAAAGATACTAAAGAAACTACGAGAAACCTAAAATTACTTTTATAGATAAACTTTAGGTTCTTTAATTCAACGTTACAGTTAATGCTCGATGTTATTGAATGGGTAATGAATAAATTATACGAATCATATATATTTCACTGACGTCAACGTAATATAAAATAATATGAATTATTCATTTACCAAAATGTATTAGTTCGGCTGACACGTGAGGTTTAGGTGTGTCAAATATCGAGTCATCAAATATATTTGTTATTGGGCTCTAAAAATCCCATAATAATGGATAGTAAATGTCACGAGTTTAACTGACAAGTCGTTAAATTCGAATCTAAAATTCAATCACATGGGAAGGAATGTCTATCATTAATACCAATGTAGGTATTTGTTATCAAACAAAGCACAACACTTCGTTTTTTGCTACGAAGAACCACTACATGATCATAAAGATAGGAAAGTGAAACCGCTCGAATAATATTCACAAATAAAGGGTTGTAGATAAGTTAAACATGAGCAAAACACATTTTTCAAATATTTTTCATCAGCAACATTAATAAAAATGCAAACGATTTTCATGACGTTTGATAATTTAAAAAAAATAAAGGAATGAGCGACAATTTGCTATAGATAATGTTTAAGTTTTTTCATAAATGTTGCTGAATTTGTTAGAAAAAGGAAAATGTGTTTTGCACAAATTCAACCGATCCAAAGACCTTAACACATCAAGGTACTCCGACCTTCTGGCCACGTATATGATTTAAATACACTAACTCGTAAAATCATGAACACATAATGTAAGTACCTTGGCTATTTCTATATTGCACACCACACAGCACTGCAGTCACTGATACACAGATGACAAGAGTTGGTGGTCAATTCTTTTATAGATTGCAATAGCGAAGCCACTTGAAGCCAGGGGGAGGGCGGTCGCGACGCTTCACAGGGTTCAAGGAAAAGCACGCACAGTACACCGCACCGGCTGCACAGACGTCCCTTTTGTTTATAAGTACTAGGCAACAATTAATTTACAAGGTCCTCTCACTGACTCGATAGGTTCTGAGTTACGATTATAGGTCTACTTGTAAATTGCATCTTTGTTATTAATGAATTAAGAAAACGTTTGAAAAATAGAACACCGACTTCCAACGCAGGTGACAATAGAAGTAATCATCTCTGGCACCAACTTTAAATATTATTATAAATTTATGTGCACAGCGGAAGTAATGTTATAATTTTAGTTGGTTTTAAAATCAATGTTATGTCTTTTCAAACAATTATTATTTTATAATTTTAAGTTAATTTATATTGCGAAATGCAATTTTACTCTCAACGACGATCTACAACTGTTATTTTCCATGATACAACTAATATTAACGTCATTGAATTTTCAAAAAAAAATATAAGTTAATTATCGCAAGCATATATATTCTAATAAATATTACTGCTTCAATAAACATAAATCTAAACTATTACATTTCTTTGTTAATCTGAAATTTGATGCAAATGGGATCTCTTGAAAACATTGCCTATCAAATGAAAAATAATGATTAGGACCAGTTCACAAATATCACAGGAGTTCCGGTACACACAGTTATAAACATATTATAGAATTTAGTCGTTTTTGAAGTCTGTTAAAATTACATACAGAAAATCTTTGTGAAGTCAAATGAAGAAGCTCCCCATTTTTATGGTTCCGTACCCAAAGGGTGCCAAAGCAACCCTATTACTAAGCCTCTGCTGTCCGTCCGTCTGTCTATCGATGGGCTGTATCTCATGAACCGTAATAAGTAGACAATCAAAATTTTCGTAGAGTGTGTATTTCTATTATTGATGCAACATCAAATAATAAATAAATAATAAAAAAAAATGTCTCTCGGTAGTTTTGGAACACTTCGTGTGCAACTCCAATTTGCACTTGGCCGCTTAAATTAACATCTTTCCTATATCTAAAACATGATATGACAGACAACACCTGAAACTGTTGGAAATATGAGTAACTAAAAAGTCATAGTCATACCTAGAATAGACCTAATTCATAGATAAATTATCAATATATGACGATTTTATATCCCGATTTTTCGACAGCGTGAAATAATATGCACTAAATGAATGCAAGAAAGAAGTAGTCGCGGATGCAACAGTTTAAGTATATAAACAAGTATAACAGTGCATACAACTTCCTAGATATATATAAATAACTAACCCTCTTACTTTACTTTAAAAATTGTTTTTATTACAATGGCTGCATTGTAGTAAACATAAATATTACCATTCCACTGCGGGGCAAAAGCCTCCTCTCACCATAAGAAGAGATAAACCATAATCTAGCATGCTCAAGTGCGGGTTGGCAGACTTTACATACCATCAAGAACATTTTGGAGAACTCTCAGGCAAAAAGGATTGCTCTCAATGTTTTGCTCCGCCGTTTAAAGTACGAAATAATTAATTTCTAATGTTCGAATTACAAAAGGCAGTGGTGTGCATCTCAGTTTTGAACTCGAGATAACTAACTCCACAATCCAACGGTATAACATAAAATAACTACGCCATCTTGTACTTAACAAACTTCTTAATATTTCGTTCATTAATGTACAGACGCCAGCACCTCCAGCTACCCCAATCTGTTAAATTTCTCTTATAGATTTTCAACTCTATCACAAAAGCATAAGGTTCACTTTCAATTGGGGAAATTTGACAGATTTAGGTAGCTTGATCTGCTGGCGCCTGTACTTATTTTACACTTTGTTCGTGTACTCGAACTTCGGTAACAGGGAACTGAAATAAATCTGCCATAAATAATAAAGATGTTATCTATAAAATTTTAGAGAATGAGTTTCAGGCCATTAATAATATTATTAATATGTTGAACATAACAGTTGAATTATTGTTCAGTTCGGTTACGTATGTACGTGTGTTATATATGTAGGTACGATACTTATTTGCTTTGTGCATTAACATGTAACAATCAATTTACCGTCTCAAACCACTTAGGTACCTTGTAACAATTAGCCAGTATTAAAGGTCGTAAACATTAAACAACTTGGAAAAATCAAGGGCATAAGAAATTTACCAAATCTATGAACTAATGAATAAATTTATCAATAGAATATTTCAAATTTCAACCAATTCTGTTAATTTTACTTAATAGTGTCCGTCCGCGTAAATTTCATTTTGGCCTTTCAACGAGGCCCTGTCACAAAGTCAACTCTCAGCTGACGGCTACGTCTCCTACCTATAAACCAACTTACTTCCAAATTACAGATTTACAGGCCAAGAAGTTTTGAGATTTGGTGTTTTGTCTGTATACTTCGAGCATTTTGGTAAATGGTCGAAGTCTGTGTATGAAGAAGTGACATTTTATTTTTAAGATTCCGTACGCAAAGGGTTCTATCGCCTATATAACCCACTTAATAAGCCTTCACTGTCTGTCCATCGATCCTTACGTCTAACCATCCATCTGTCTGTTGGTCAGTAGACTGCATCTCATGAAATGTAGCAGTTGTAGTTTTCACAGTGTTTGTATTTCTATTACTGCTCGAAGAAAATTCAATCACTTTAATAGGTTGTATACGTCAAAGTTATTGACAACCTGTGAAAACGCATTATTTACTTCGTCTCAGTTGCCACATTGTCTATATTTTTTAAACGATGAGATGATTTATAGAAGTATTACCTAAAATAAATATAGGTTTATTAAATAAAAAGAGAGGTTCTTATATTTTATCTTTTGCGTGTACATTATCATCATCATCATGTCACCCGAAAGACGTCCACAGCTAGACTAGGGCTTCCCCAAAGATTGCCGGTCTTGCGGCTTCCAGCGACCCTCACAATGTCACCAAGCATTTGTATAAATAGTGTATCGTAAGTTAAGTTGTAAACTTAGGATAGCGTCTCGGCTTTGAACAATTAATTTTGGTGCGTATAAATGACCATTAAGTTACCATTATATTACAGTAAATAAATAGAACCTCATAGAATGCTACTATAAGTCACATAATATAGTACCAGCCTTCTAAATGGCATTTATTGGTTTTTCAGTTATTTTATTAAATTAAATTTCATCCTCAGGCTGACATGTCCACCACTGGTCATAAGCCTCTCCCAAAGGTGTCTATAACGTTGCCTTTTGGGGGGTTTGGCATAGTCACCGCGCTTGGCACGCGAGTTGGCGACCGCAGTTAGGTAGTACATTGGAGACAAGTGGCGCTGCTGCCCGTCAATCTGGTGTATCTTTGACGAAACCCACGGGATGATATTGACGTTCACCGCGTAGCCTAGTTGGTAGTGCTCCTGCCTACGAAACTGGTGGTCCTGGGTTCGAATCCCGGTAAGTGCGGTAAGATCCGGTAAGTAATATTTGTGTGATGAGCACGAACATTTGTTTCTGAGTCATGGATGTTTTCTATGTATTTAAGTATTTATCTATCTATATAAGTATGTATATCGTTGCCTGGTACTCATAGTACAAGCTTTGCTTAGTTTGGGGCTAGGATGATTTGTGTGACAGTGTCCCCAGATATTATTATTATGATATGGGGTGTTATTCTTACTGGGCCTGAAACTACTGCAATATCCATTCATCTCAATAAACATTTAGTATTGTTTTATTAAATGAATTTACTGACTTAACCTATAACAATGGATCCTTCAGTAGTGTCGTAGGCAATCTGATCCCAAACTAAGCAGAGCTTTTCTATGGAAACCAGATAACTGATATACTACTTTTCTTTTGTAAATACATACTTATATATAGATAATTACACCCAGACTCAGGACAAATAGACATATTCATGCACACAAATATCTGTCCTAGGTGGGAATTGGTCCCTTCAGTAAGGAAGATACGAAAATCCATAATCATTTACCACTTAAAGGGTCTTTTGCGATAGGTGGTCCTGCTCTGGCCACACGAAAACTAAACACGTAACTAAGTTCAGCGTTTTAATGAAGGGAATACTGTCTAAGAATAATTAGCAATAGGTGAATCCTATTCAGTCTAATTTGAGTAAGTATGCGGCAAAAGACAGAAGTTATAGCTTAGAAAGGAAAGGATAATTTTGGCTGCGATTCGGATGTACGTCAGGTAATAGGAAACAAATTGTAATGTAGAAGGAAAACCTATCTTGTTGTAAAGACGAACAGTAATAAAAGAAAAAAAGACATCCTTAATCGAAGCTGGCGAAGTAAATATGGCCGAAAAAGACATTCACTGCGTTATACGTCACGCATTATGGCACAAAATATAAAAGGAAGTAAAAGTATAGGGCTATGAGCAAGGATAGTAACTATATTCGATGTTTTGTTGGAGATTGAACTAGGTTTATCTCGTGAACATAAATCTAAAACCAAATAAATAATAGGAGTAGTATTCAATAATCGTACCAATATATATTTATAGGTGTTTATTAAAGACTAGCTGTGCCCCGCCATTTAAGCCGCGTTAAAGTTTATAAATTGTAGCCTATGTGTTATTTGGATATATGAGCTATATTACTGCAAAGTTCAACATCGTTCGCTAGTTTTTACGTGAAAGAGTAACTAACATCTATAACCCCATAAGAAAAGATGTATGGATGTATACATACATCATACATCCATACTCACAAACTTTCGCATTTATAATATTATTAGGATTTATTTTAAAATAATTATAAAAAAAAACTTTATTCAGTAAATACTTAAGTCTCATTAACAATTTACATCTGTACCTGAACTAGGCTTGACGCCTCTACCTTAGGCAACAGTGCTCATTCTCCATTCCATGCAGTTATACTGAACAATGACTAACAAAACAAACTTAAAAAGGAAAGAAGAGAAAAATATTATACATAGACATAATTATATTTTACATATAAAAAAAACTAAATCTAATATCATGCTTAAAATAAAGTTATGGATTCCTCTCTGTGAGTGTGGTGAGTATGAGTGAGTGTATGCGAGAGAGTGTGTAAATGTTTTTCACCTTTTATTATTATATGTAGGGTTTGATAATTTTTTCGGATTCATTGTATTCAAATTGTTGAAGAAAATCCATCCATTAAAATCAATTTCGCATCATGCAAACGTTTAAGTACCAATTTTGTTTTTCCAACCGGTTTTGTTCGATTTGTACCTAATTAACACGTGATGCTATATTTACTTAAGCGGATATGAAAAATAGTTTTCCTTGGCCGAGATTATCTGCTAAGATAAATTTTCCGAGATGATTTTAATCTTCTTATATACCTACATTTACTAGCAGTTGTGGAGACACTTATATAGAAACTATGTTTATATAGAAACTTATCTACGTTCAAATATTTTTGTAAATTCGTTTGCTCCTCTTCTATCACGGAATCAATCGTAACGATCAACATACATGATAAATTAAATAAAAGGCAAACTATAAAATTGTAACTTATTGCAAATTTCATGATATCGTCATGTTGATTATGCAGCCTATTACTGTCTCTCACGATAATAGGGCTTAGTCCATAGACCATCACGCTGGTCTAGTTCGGGTTGCCAGACTTCACATGCCATCAAAAGCATTCTGAAGAACTCTCAGGCATACAGGTTTCCTCACATTGTTCTCCATCACCATACGAGATAATTAAATTAAGTCATTATTTGGTACAAAGTACTAATTTAAAATATTAATTGCATGCAAAGTCGGTACGGCTCACTAGTGATGAGTAAATAGTTAATGAGTAATCTGGCAATATGAATTTAAAACGTTGTGAACATGTTATGCTGATCATTGTGTAAGGCTTGGCTTTATCTTATCCTTTGTCTGTCTGTCTGGTTTGCGTAGGTAATTAATGTTTGTGTAAAAATAGAGCTTATTAGGCCTATCAGTAACAATATTTATGTCAGAGTGTATTTTGTCTAGACAAATAAATCATCACAAAAACCACCGCTGGACAAGAGCTCCCCCGAGGATGGCCAGTTTTGCGCTGTCTGCATCCAGCAGCTTCCCGCAACTCTACAAGATTGTCGGTCCACCTTTTAATGAGCCTACCCATTGCTAATATATAAATAATAATAATAATTATTATTTATTTATTTCAAGTAACTTGACTCATATTTGTTAGTAACAATAATTCTTAGATCTATATTAGTATACCTAAAACAACACACACACACACACACAATCACTGCCACCATCCCAACACTGAGGTGGACAGCTTGCAGCAGCGACTCACATACAGACAATCGAGTCTGCTGGCCACACAGCTCATGATAATGTTGGGGCTGACCCGTACGCGGCGCACCAGGGAAGCGCATCGTTTTCTCATAGTTGTATAAAAACAATCGACTCAAGCATCCGCAAACATCCCTGATGCACTACAAAAGCGGGGCAACCCCATCAATATCCTGAACGCATTATTATATTGTATGCGAAGGGCGCTGTACGATTTCTGCGTATAATGAGCCCACAGACTGCACGTGTAAAACGAAGTGCAGTATGCACGAAACAGAGTTTTTTTTAACACCCGGTGAGCAACGTGCAAATCTGCGAGCTATCATATTTGCCCTGACCGACAGCGCCCTTCGCTCACGCTCAATATCCTCATCGTCTTTCATGCCAGCGGTCAAGACATGTCCAAGATATTTTATCTTATATACCCGTGTGAGCGGAGTTCCATTTAGACTGACTGGTGGTATAGTTTCTGGACCTAGTCCACCGCCGGAACCAAAGACCATGAGCTCACTCTTACAAGTATTGTATACCAATCCATGAAGTTTGGCATAGGCTTCACAAATGCTCACCAACCTCCTAAGGCCACAAACAGAGGCGCTCAATAGAGTCATATCGTCAGAGTAGGTAATGTTGTTCATACACACCCCATCTATGTAACAACCAGCGCGCTCTCTACTGAGCGACTCGATCAGTTCATTGACGTAAAGATTGAAGAGCGTAGGCGAGGTCAACCCCCCCTGCCTAATAAAGTAATTAGATATTATATTATGTACATAAAATAATTACACACATTAAAAAAATATGATCTTTTGGCAATATCTAATACTATTGAAAATTTCTCATACAGTGCACTAGTAGATTAAACAGGACTAGACCATTGGACATTGAAGACAGTTGTCACGAGTTCAAGCCCAAGAAATTTCAGGCATTCATGTTTTGTAAGGAAACATAGGAAAGACGTTTTCCTTTAATTTCTAATACATATAACAATGCGAAACCTGGTCAGCACAGACTATCTTGATCTAAAAATTTAAACGAGCTTTAAAACATCGTGAGAAAACCTGCATGCCTGAGATTTCTTCATAATGTTCTTGAAGGCATGTGGAGTCTGTCAACCTCCGCTAGCCATGTGTGGTAGACAATGACCTATCAGCTCTCCTATTCCACTTAATTTTATTCTACTTTATTTGGGAAACAAACAATTGTATCTACAATATATCTTACAGCTAAAATGTGATAAGGGTTACATTGGTTAATTATACAATCCACGACGCCGTTTCCACGTATTACTAATATGGTATCTACATATAACATACAGTGGTGTTAGTGTGTTAGGATATTAAATATATTTTAAATCGTATTCTTAAGTACTACGAGTACCTATAGTTAAGAGACCTTTTAAGCTTTTAACTAGTTCTTTTTTGTATTTGGCGTGGCTTGTAGCGAAGATATCTATCATGGTAAAGTTTTTGTTGTAAAGCTTTACTGATCTATGGAGGGGAGCTGGTTCACCTGAATTTGTACGGCTGGGAGTCGAAGCAAAGAGCGGGTAAGCCCGTGCCTCTCGTCTGAGAACCGTTCGAGGTACTATGTAAAATAAGTTATTGACTAAGTCGGGGCAATCGAATCTGTTGTGTACTAACCCATGAAGCATCATTGATTGGAGTAATAGGCGTCTAGAGTGTAACGTAAGTAGGTGGAATTTACTGAGAGTCTGTTCGTACGAGAGTAGTTCCAGTTGACATTTATATTGCATGCTTTTAAGAAATTTGCGCTAAAAGTAATGAGCTGCATCATAGTAGATGCTGAGATATAACGCTGAGACAGACGGACGCACTCATGTACGGACTGAGTCACAACTAATCGTTTTTAATGTGGTCCCTTCATTCTCGTACAAACGACAAGCATAGTTGTATAATTTAATAATCTGGTGACCTTCCTCATATTTGTCAAACGCTCGGCCCATCGTTCGACACATTTCGCAATCTAATTGAGAAGTCGCGCCTATATGGACATAATATGAACCGCAAACGTTTTGTTTTATGCTCTGTACGCAGAATATTAATGTTTTACGTAATATACACTGAGTAGGAAACCATTGAGACGGTTTTTACGAACGTGATTGACTGTTGTTCTACATAATGACGTTAATAACCTACCGATCGAAATGGAAGAAGCTTTAACACAATGGGTTATTTTTATTACAAAATTCTTTTAACTTTACGTTTACATTTAGCCTATGAGGCTTGCACTGCTCCACCGGACAATGGAGGTGAGCAAGCGGGGCTAATGTCGTCTAGCAATTAAGCGTACTAAGCAACCCGCGTCATAGGGCCCTCTTTGGGATACAAACCTCGGCTAAGGGCGGTTATTAGCGTGGGGACACGTGACAGAGTCGGATTTCCAGGAAAGTTTTGTGCAACAGACGTTCTGTGTTTGTACGCAAAGACGCGGTCTGATAAAAAATCCGAGGGGAAAATGGGTGGATGCTTATGACCAAACAATAAAAGTGATAATTTCTTATTTCTCCTTGTTGGGCGGAAAACGAGGCTTTTATGGCGCTAATAGCCAGTAATCAAGCAACTAGGCCCGCGGTCAGTCCATAGATGGGTGATCGCCAAATTGGTATTTCTGAGCATCTAAGGATTTCGGAGGGCACGTTAAGCTGTCGATCCCGATTTTTTTAAAAACAACGCCTGCACTAGGGAATCTAATCTCTGTGTCGCGGGGTACTTTACAAACATATAATAGACGGACGACACAACAACTATTTATGGGTCACACAAATAGTTGTCACGCAACACTAGGAGGCGAGGTGACTGTCTTAGCCGCTGCGCCATACACACATAAATTTAAACTTGGTAGATACCCTATGACTTTTAACCTTTCTCATTTATCAGACATCTTTGATGTATCTTTTTCTCATTTATATTCAATTGAGCTAAAATTAGCTTTGGTGCCACCATAAAAAACCGGATCAGCTTTGAGATCACATAATTATGATAAAATTGTAATTTCATGCCTTTTTAGGATCTATATTCAATTCAGTTGATAAACATCCGTTAAGGGGCCGTTGGCATTGTTATGAAGGAATATTTCCACAACTATAACCTGTCCTTCGCAAATATTTTTTTTAGTTTAATTCTGCAACTAGTTAAAGATTTGTTGAGCACAAGTCAACGTACAGACAGCACATCCAGCTACCAAAATCTGTCAAATTTCTTTTATAGATTTTCAACTTTATCACATATGCATACGGTTCAAGTTTTAATTGGGGAAATTTGACAGATTGGGGTAGCTTGATGTGCTGGCATCTGTACCATGAGTTTCATACAACATAGCTAGGAATGTTTTCGATTAAGCTACGCTTTATAACCAAATACCACATCAAAATCGGCACAGCTAAGTTGCTACCTACAGACACATACACAAACATACAAAGATAGCATCATGTTACATACCTACTTATTTAGTGGGTTAGTATTGGTTTACTTTTGTATTGTTTTATGTGTTTTTATACATACAATAAAAAAAATTGTATCGAAGGATCATTGCCAAGGAATATTATTGCAACATATAACCTGAACGTCAAGAATCTGCTCTAAGTGTAGAGTTGAATTAATAAGTTTTTATGAAAGGGAATGTAAAGAATTTTCTCTATTAAGACTAGCTTTCAGTGTGAAAGCTAAGAATCGTTATAATAGTTACAGCTCCAATGTAGCAAACACACAATTGTTTTGTTTTTGTTGCTTCTTCTTAAGTTTTAGAGGTTTTGATTATATGTACATAGATATGTAGTTATATGGTATGTGCTTTGAATATGATATATCAAGTATTGAAAGATCATGTTAGACAAAGAAGGCGCTATACTAGTATGTGACGTCAAATGTAGCGAAGCCATAGAATAATCGTGTTACGGGAATGGGACAGAAAATCCCCACTTAGTCGCCGCGAAGAACTTTCAACGCTTATATCTAAAAAGATTATTAGCCGATTTCTTATAGTTGTTTGGTTTCTGAATAATATTTATATCATTGCTTATTAAGTCTGTAATATTTAGTAAATTCAACATGAGTCTGACCCTCGCGATCTCGATTGATGATGACATGAATATGATACGATAAATAACAGGGATCCATTTTTTTGTTCTTTTTTAATATTTTAATAAGACTACGCCCGCACTAGGGATTTTAACCCTGTGTCGCGGGGTACTTTACAAACATATAATAGACGGACACAATTTACATCCAGACTCAGAACAACTATTTATGGGTCACACAAATAGTGGTCCAGCGCGAGACTCGAACCCGCGACACGAAGCGGTGAGGCAACTGCCTTAGCTGCTGCGCCACACGTGCAGTCAAATGTATATAAGTATGTATTTACAAAAGAAAAGTAGTATATGTATGTAACTTACCTAGTTTCCATAGTACAATCTCTGGTTAGTTTAGGATCAGATGGCCATATGTATGAAATAATGTCCCAGGTAAAATATTAATTATATTACAATGGCAAATATTATATGACTTATGAAGACAATATCTAAATATTTCAGAAGTCAAATCTGAAGATACTAGAAGAACGGAGCTGAAGTTGTGGCTATCATTAAAGTTAAAATTGGCACTCTACAATATTTTGTATACTGATCCACATTATTGCAACACCTAGTGTCTCTCTCCACGGCTCAAGTTTTTTTAGTACAGACGCCAGCACATCCAACTACCTCAGTCTGTCAAATTTCTTTTATAGATTTTCAACTTTATCACAAAAGCATAAGTTTCACTTTCAATTGGGGAAATTTGACAGATTTGGGTAACTTGATGAGCTGGCGTCTGTGCTTTCTTTCAAACTTTAAATTTTTTAAAGCATTATCAAACCTAGACGGCTTCAGTCCGCACTCGCCGGTAATGTCCACTGAAGCATGTCATGTTCGAAGATCGTAACCGAAACACGAAGGCAGATATATTAGCGAGGCAATCAAAATATATACATAACTCCAGGGATTTACCATAAGCATATTGGAGGCTTCAGTGTTCTTACTGATTACCGTGATTAACGCTATAGCTGGGTAAATCAATAACCTCTAGGTACCTCAAATTGTTAAAGTTGATGTCTTATTATTATTATTTATTGAATTAAATGCCAACAATTATACAAATACAAATGCAATACAATAATTACAATTAACATACAGAACAGTTACAATACTACACAACAAAACAATTAAAACAATATTTCAACATTATCCCGTACATGTACCATGTCACAGTGATATAAGTATACTGGCAGTCGAATGGCTGGGCGAAGGCGCTCAGGATACTGTTTAGGCTGACCCGCACCCTACGCGCCAAACCAAGAAACACAAAGAACATTTTAGATTCTTGTATTAAGAATCGAAAACAGAGTTGATAAACTCGCAAAAATAGCCAACTAAAGAACAATTGTGGTAAACAATCACTAATTGTTATATAGCGATCTTCCGAAGGACGCCAAGTAGTATCAACTTCAACATAACACAATTATGACGCGTGTTTCCTTATTAAGGACCAAATATTATTGTTATTCCTTACAACAGGTTGGTAATTAACCTATCAAGGATAACAGAACTTCACCCGCAAGATTGTATCAAAAATAGCTATAGAACAAAGAAGGCAACACATGACAGATGTTGCCTTCTATATTAGTGGTTACCATAATCACTTTTATACAAATAAAGATATATTATATTAAAACTAATTATTTACATATGCGAGACTGTCAAATAAAAGTAATTACGTGACTTCTCAAAACATAGATACAATTTAAGCATATTCTTCACGGTTGCAAGCAGCTACAAGTTACAGTCTAGATGGATGGCCACCACCAGGGTGACCATCTAGATTGCCCAACTGCAGTCTAGATGGAAGGCAACCACCAGGGTGACCTCTGTTGGGACGTTGGTTTGCAACCGTGTAGAAGATGCCTAAATCTAACCTCAGCTTATACTCCATCAGTTCATTTGAGACTATTGTGAAGTATAAAATGGAAGAGATTATTTTCCCGTTTCATACCTCCTTACCCCAAATTAATAAAATGGAAATTTGCATGTAAATAAACCAATCAATTTTTTATTTCCATGTGACCTGCCACAAATAATGTTATACAACAAAAATTTGATATGCAACTGTGAACATATCAGTCAAGTTCTATAAACAATGCGCTAGTGAAACCAGTGTGTATATCGTTCGTGACTTAACGACTTTTGGGGTCTGGTTTGAATTTAGAACTTCGCAATGTAAAGGGAATAAGGTTATGAAACTAAAACTGGTAATAACATAAACATGTCCCATTTTTCCGTAATAGCCGAACACGTGATACAATTTTCACTTCAGTACCAGCATTCTTCGTGATTATTAGAATAAACAGATTAATTTTGTAAGATAATGATTTTCATAACATAAATACATTCCGGCGAAACCTACTTGAGAATATACACGACACTGGATAATAGGCATATACAGACGCCAGCATATCAAGCTACCCCAATCTGTGAATTTTCCCCTATTGAAAGTGAACCTTATGCTTTTGTGATAAAGTTGAAAATCTATAAAAGAAATTTGGCAGATTGGGGAAGCTAGATGTGCTGGCGTCTGTACGACGATTTTGGTCCAGTTTGAGTATTTATTTAGAAGGCATACACAATATTTACTAGATCGGTCTTAATTTAATTTAATTAATAGTAAATATATCTGTTCCGAACCACATACCATGCAGAAATGTATAGCATGCAAACTGAATTAGGCACTAGATATTAACTAGGGACAAACTCTCGCATATGAGGGCTATAGGGCCTCCAAAGAGTTTTTTTACAGAAGGCAACGAGTGCCATACGGTTTAATATTCAATATACTTTTTAATCCTATAGGAACCCTCAGCCATAAGCGCACTTTTAATATACATCTTGAATTTTATATCAGTCACTACAGTATACAATATAAGTTGGAAGCTAATTATAACATCTAGGTACCTAATACTATTTCCCATAAATTTATTAAATTTATTTAAATCAATAATCAATAAAATTCAGTCAGATCATTCAGGTCAGTTGGTAACTTATTCAAATGCTCCCAAAATTAAAAGAAAACTTATAAGCTATATTCCATTTAGTGAAAACCGCTTAGAAAAATTTAAATGTAGTATAGTAAAACAAATAGCATGGCTGCCCTATCGTGATAATCCGGATCACTTGTGCAACTCTTTATTCAATTTGATTAATGATGAGTTCTGCACAATATTTACACCCAAACAACTGTCTGTAAGTGACCGTCTGGTATTCAGTGATTGGGCAACTCCAGGCATCTATAAAAGTCGGAATCGGTTGTATGAATTGTATGAAGAAAGATCCCATAATCATAATACAGCTTTTCAAGAATATGTGAAACAATATGCCAAAACATTTAGACGAGCCTGTACCGCTGCTAAATCTCTGCACATAAAAAATATACTTAAATCTTCTACAAATATAATCAAAACTACTTGGAAGATAATTAATGCTGAGACAGGTAAAACAAAAATACGTAGTCGTGATTTTAACTTAGTAATAAACAATATAGATATTAAAGGCGATTTGGAGATTGCGACTGAGTTTGAAAAATATTTTTCGAATATTCCAGTCATAATTACTAACTCTCTTTCATATTCTTCTACATCTGCTGAGCAGATACTCAAGCAAAGCGTAGGGTCGTGTGACACAGTTTTTGAATTTTCGGTGGTTAGCCCTAAAGATATTTTAAATGCTTTCAAGAGTATTAATATGAAAAACACAAAGGATCTGTGGGGTCTATCTGTTAAGACTGTTTCATCAATTATTACTATAATCGCCCCACACTTAGCTACTGTGTTCAATTGCTGTGTTGCATCAGGTGTATTTCCTGACTTGATGAAGTATAGTAAAATCATTCCTTTGTTTAAAGCTGGTGATACTTCAGACCCTTCAAATTTTCGACCTGTTTCCGTGCTGCCCACTCTTAGTAAAATATTTGAAAAGCTTATGCTTAGCCAGCTGCTCAGACACTTTAATATACATAATTTACTACACCGGAAACAGTTTGGATTCACAAAGGGTTGTTCAGCCATAGATGCAGGGGTCAACTTATTAAAAAGTATATTCGCGGCGTGGGAAGACTCGCAAGATGCATTAAGTATCTTTTGCGATTTGTCCAAAGCGTTCGATTGCGTTCATCATGATACTCTGGTCAGAAAATTACACCACTACGGTATTAGGAACAAGGCTCTCGAACTTCTGACTTCTTACTTGGGCAATAGAATTCAGAAGGTCGAAATAAACGGTAAAATATCTCCGGGATCTCCAGTGGTAATGGGCGTTCCACAGGGGTCAATACTTGGCCCATTTTTTTTTTGTTTGTTTGTTTTTAATTTATATAAATATTATATATATATATATATATATATATATATATATATATATATATATATATATATATATATATATATATATATATATATATATATATATATTATTACCTTACTATGTAAGGGATAAGCATGAGATTGTGTTGTTTGCAGATGATACTTCCCTGACGTTCAAAATAAACCGACAATTAAGCAATTTTGACGATGTTAATGATGCAATCTCTAAAGTTGTTCATTGGTTTAATGCCAATAATCTTGTGCTTAATGATAAGAAAACTAAAGTCATAAAATTCACTACACCGAATGTGAAACAGGCGACAACCAATGTACAACTTAATGGAGCTAGGTTGGACCCTGTTGAATCAACTGTGTTCTTGGGTATCACTATTGACTCAAAGCTACAATGAAGCCCACAAATAGAAAACTGTCCGGCAAATTAAGTTCTGCAGCATATGCAGTGAAAACTATTAGACGGCTGACTGATGTTGACACAGCTAGAATGGTTTATTTCAGTTATTTTCATAGTGTAATGTCCTATGGAATTCTTCTCTGGGGTAGCTCTGCTGACATTAACACCATATTTATATTGCAAAAAAGAGCTGTAAGAGCTATCTATAATCTTGGCCCGAGAGTGTCTCTAAGAGAAAAGTTCAAAGAGGTCAACATTCTAACTGTACCATCTCAGTATATATATGAAAACTTACTATATGTGCATAAAAATATCGATTCCTTCTGTAAAAGGAGCGATACGCATAATGTAAATACTAGATATAAGAATAATCTCATATTGCATACTACCCGTCTCCACAAAATAAGTAACTCTTTTATGGGGCAATGTATAAGATTCTATAACAAACTTCCCAATGATATTAGAGAATTGTCTACGAATAAGTTTAAAAGAATTATTAAAGCCAAATTGTGTAGCAGGGCATATTACAAAATTTCTGATTATTTAAATGATAAAAGTGCTTGGGATTGAGTTGTTCTGAGTCAACACACATGATTGTCATTAATCTTATGTATATTTTATTTTAAAAAAGGATTCCTACTGAGTTTTCTGGCAGTGTTTCTCAGTAGCTGCCACGTCATGCACTGCACGGTAGGGAAAAAAAATATGACGATTCCACATAAATGTAAAATTTTTACGGAATAAAGTACCTTTGACTTTGACTTTTGGGCCTTACTAACTCTAAAAGCTGGTATAGCCGGTTTGTCTTTATTCCTAGTATTTATATTATGAAAATCACTTATCTTACTAAATGTATGTATGATTTTTTCTAATGATCATATATTTTAATAAAGATGATATTAGATGAGATCTTAAAGAGACACAGGAGATGAATAAATTAACTGTGTCATCTAATAATACCTTTATTATAATATAACAAGCCTCGTAAGGAATCACGACCACCTAGATTATAACTAACTAAACTACTCTTCTTTGTAATGTAAGGATATCTATATCAGCGGCCGAGCCATATAGTAAGATACCATAGTGTATAATGCTAAAAATGTATCCGAATATATGAACGATGCCAATCTAACAGTTACTTCATCATAGCAACTGGTTTAATCCTGATGCTCGTATACTAGAAGTTTTACAATGAAGTCCTATAACAAACGGGGTAATATAATACTTTTTGACATAACAGATACAGTTTGTAGAACAAAATGAAATCAATAAATGATTACACAATAGTTTCGGCCCATTAATTATCATGTTTGCAACGGCCGGGTGCGTTCCCGTCTTCTTCGCGTGGCGATGCGCGATGCAGCTCATGTAATTTAATTACGTGAAATTGCGTGGCCAAAATGATATAAGGCGATTACATTTATCAGTATACCGTATAATGAATGCAGTACGTGGTTGCAGCCCGGACTACTAAGTCCTAAACAACACTTTTGTTTTACAAATCAACGTGCGTGTCGGGGTAAAGCACTAAATAAAAGGCAACTACGTAATTTTGACTCATTAATCTTTTGGAGCGAACAATGTTAAACGTACTACGAATATACCTCCATCTACAATTATATACTGGGCACGTATTTTTTGTGTAATCGTGTGAAAATAGGTTAGATTAACGATACTTCGAATTACCTTGTATATTTGGTCAGTACCGTCCCAAATTAGGTACTTCCTTTTATATGGTTAGTAGTTTATTTGTGGTGTTTTGATGATTTAACGGTACCGTGGCTGTAAGCTTCAGCTTTTGGGACCCCTGGGTAGCGTGAAATGGTAACAACAATTAACTCAAGTAAAGCATAGTGGCCTTTCGCTCTATCAGTCGGACAACTGGAGACGTAACTCAACCATACAGAACACACTGCTTTCAATGGCATTATTATGCACATGTCCTAATAAGGTCGCTAAAGTATTGAACTTTAGCGACCTTATTAGGGGATGGCAGAAAGGTCGCTTACTCGTGGGTGATGCTATGTGCCTTACACATATTATGAACAGGTTATGTTTAGGACTCAAACCTAAAGGCTCTTCCGTTTCCTAGACTGGCCAGCAGATGTATAACGTAGCATGCACTGTTTCGTGGTGTGTTATTGCTATGCCGGAAATGTCTGTAACACGAAGTAATGTCCGGCAGGAGCTACTGTCTCTCCAAATTGTTGTTATACGCCAAATGGTTATTCCGAAGTGGAGCCGGCCACAGATAGACAGACAGGCATATAGACAGTGCCACTGAACTCATGTGTACTAGTATCGGCGGCAGCAAACGGTTAACAGCTTGATCTTTTTGACGTCTCACTGTGGAAATAAAATTTTAGGATTGCGGCTACGACTTAGTCTAGCTGTGTGGAGTCGGCGATCCAAAGCTTAGAATTAAAACCCTAAGTCTAAGGACAGACTTTGCGTCCTCGTACATTGCGCTATTACTAATACACAATGATTCATTATGTTACATAAAGATAATACCTAAATGGACTCGGCCCAGCATACGCTGGAGGATTGCTTGGCTTGGGAGGCCGAGAGGCGAGTCCTGGTCGCAGAGATCGTACGGGATCTGTCCCCACCAGTGATCGTAGGCGCGATGCTGCCAAGTGACTCCACCAAATAGGACGCCGTGGTGCCCTTCGGTGTGGCAGTCTTGCTCCAGAAGGAGGCCACCGAGCGGGATCGGGTACTATCCGATCCCGCTCGTAGACGGAGGAGGCGTCGGGGCGACGGTGCGGCGGCAGCCTGTACCCCAACTCTCCTCGGGACTACGGTGGTTTTTGTGGGTGGCATGCGTAGGCATTCCCAAAAAAAACCAAAATAAGCTGTCTTTCTCTCTCCTATTAAACTAAAAAAACATCTGTAAGTAACACTGGGAAAAGCTTTAAACTATTGCGTATTGACTGCAGTTTTTACGGCTTATATACAGGCTGGGTAATATTTTCGTGTATGTTCGGGAGAATTTTTTTTTTTACACCCTATATGCTTATGCTGTGAGGCTGACGGCATAGAATATCGCCACCCCATCTCATCCCGTGGCGGGCGTAGAAGTCGTCCCGAGGGAACATCTACCAGAGAATCGGCAACAGCGGCGCTCTGCCCATCACACTGCTATCGCCATCCCGTCTGCCAAGCGTAGCGATTATGGCATATTCCAAATGATGGAAACAACTCCATTGGGGATTTTTTTTTTGGATAGGCCTTTGTCCAGCAGTGGACGTCATTCGGCTGACTTGATGATGATGATGATACCCACGGCAACTATCAATACGGTCATACACACGATGCGATGTCATACTTTTTCAATCAACTCAAAACTCATTTTAACGCTTTGCATTTATCGTCAATCAAGGTTATATATCGTTATTCAAAATATTAAATACCTCCCATCTTCAAAAATAAAAAGATATTCTATTTGATGTCCTGTGTACCAATGGGCGATGAGGTTTTCCATAGACAGTCATAGATTTATGAAGTGCGACAAAAAATTATCTACGTTCCAGATATCTAAATGTTACCAACTCACATCAGTTTCCTAAGCTTCATCTGATGCATTTCCATCATAAAGTAGTTAGTATACATATTTCCATTTGATTATTTTGTATCGGCAATACTTAGCAATCTTTAATCGACTAGCATTCGATATTATTTTTATCGCCTATGGCAGCCTTTAATCGGTAATTCGGTTTGCCATGCCCGATTAATGCTGCGAGTATTGCTACCTACCCGTCATATAACCGTCTACCTTTAAGTAGGCCATATTATGCTTATTTGCGCGACATGTTGTTTAAACTACCATACATGAAATGTTTATATATCAACCTTAAAAAAAACCTGTCTTAATAAAAATGTTTGCATGTAAAATTACTTTATTCATAACTTGCTGTGTACTGCGGTTTTACCCACGTTTAAGTTTAGAAATTATAGCGTATATGTGTTATTCGGATATATTACTGCATCATCAAAATCCAATCGGTAGTTTTTGCGTGAATGAAACATCCATACTCAACTGTCGTATTTATAATATTAGTAGGATTTACATAAACGTTTACGTTAAAATTCCTTCTAGTTACAACGGTACATCCACAGATAAAGAGATCTTGGACTCAACTGTCAAAATTAGAACCTATTTCACCGGTAAAAATAAACGCGATCAATGGGCGCGTTCCAGATCATCTAATTTAGTAGGTATCTAAATGTTACCAACTCACATCAGTTTCCTAAGCTTCATCTGAAGCATTTCCATCATAAAATAGTTAGTATACATATTTCCATTTGATTATTTTGTATCGGCAATACTTAGCAATCTAAATCGACTAGCATTCGATATTATTTTTTTTCCTTTAATCGGTAATTCGGTTTGCAATGCCCGAGTAATGCCGCTAGTATTGCTACCTACCCGTCATATAACCGTCTACCATTAATTAGGCTATATTATGCTCATTTGGCGATATGTTGTTTAAACTACCATACATAAAATGTTTATATATCAACCTTAAAAAAAACCTGTCTTAATAAAAATGTTTGCATGTAAAATTACTTTTACGTTAAAATTCCTTCTGGGTACAACGGTAGGTACAGACGCCAGCACATCACGCTACCCCAATCAGTCAAATTTCTTTTATAGATTTTCAACTTTATCACAAAAGCGTAAGGTTCACTTTCAATTGGGGAAATTTGACAGATTGGGGTAGCATGATGTGCTCGCGTCTGTACATCCACAGATAAAGAGATCTTGGACTCAACTGTCAAAATAAGAAACTATTTCACCGGTAAAAATAAACGCGATCAATGGACGGCTAAAATCAGCTACACGACGCTGAACTGACATTAGCGCCAATTGATCGCGTTTTGAAATCGGCTCTTAGTGCCGATTTCACCGTTAAAATTAAACGCGATCAATGGACGCTAAACTCAGTTACAAGAAGTTGAACAGGGTTTAGCGCCCATTGATCGCGTTTAAATTTAACGGTGAAATCGGCTCTTATTAGTCGTTAAGTATTGGGTAATTAATACATAAAACCTGTTGTAACCCTTTAAATTGGGACTCCAAACACTTGCACATGTACAGACGCCAGCACATCAAGCTACCCCAATCTGTCAAATTTCCCCAATTGAAAATGAACCTTATGCTGATGTGATAAAGTTGAACATCTATAAAAGAAAATGACAGATTGGGGTAGCTGGATGTGCTGGCGTCTGTACCATAAAATTTACCTTAGCTTATTTTCCAAAGAAAATATTATTTATTTCTTTGGTTTATTAATTAATTTGGTTTTTTTTTATCAACATGTAAAACTGATATGAACATAAAACTGTCAATAGGTTTTTCTTTTTATCAACTACCCACACTAGTGAAATTAATCTTTGTATAGTGGGGACTTTATAAACATACAATTCGCGAATACAAAGCTCTGAACAACTATTTATGGATTATGCAAAAATTGTCCTGAGTGGGAATCGAACCCACAAGACGGGGTCTCTGCAGTACGATAACCACCGCGCCACAGATACAGACAAGTTGCTGAGATATATCGCAGTGACATACAGATATAAATTTAGTCTTGGGAGTCTGCGAAATCAAATAAATGAATGATACACTGAAAGACTAATCATTTGATACACTGGTGATACACTGGTTTATAAAATACACTGTTGTTTACCTAGTTTGCTATTTTCACCTGACATCATTGCTCACCACATCCACATCATTAGTCTTACATAAGCTCCCTTTTACTGGTTTCTATTCCATCATCATTGTGATGCCTTTTGTACGCGGTTGAAGGTGTGTCATGAATTTAAATTAGAAAATTTTCAAACAGGATCTCGCTATTAGCTAGAGGATGGCTTGGTCGACACCGACTGGGAATGATGCGGACATAGATTACTTACTACATAGAAAACTGATTGCTCAGATAAGTAAATTTAGGTGTTGTGCTCAAATAAATGTATCGACCGTAATATGGAAAGCGTAGGTCTAAACTCAAACTGAGAATAAAAAAATTGGTGAACCTCTCCTTTTTACTAATCCAAGGTAGTTCTAGCAGCTAAGCTACGAACAATATACACCAGCAGATTAAATTAACGTTTCAAACCATTACAGAGGATTTAGATGCTATCTATTGACTTTGTTCTAGAATATCTTACTGGAACAAAGTCAATAGAGAGCTACGAACTAGAGCCTGTCAGTCCGGCATAGCGACTGCGCCACAAACAGATCGCTGACTTCCCGGAGCTGCTTACACGTGGCGGCAGTGCCGGATACATCTCTTACTGCCACCGCAGCTCCGAAGGGAGTTGGGCTACAGGCTGCTGCCGCCCCGACGCCTCCTCCCTTTGCGAGCGGGATCGGCTCCTTCCCGATTCCATTTGGCCCCCTCCTTCTGGACTTCTGACTGCCTCTCTGACTGCCATGCCTATTTGGTGAAGTCGCATGCCAGCATTACACATAAACGACAGCCGGCAGCGAAATTGCAGCGACTAGGACTCGCCTCTTCGCCTCCCAGGCCGGGCACTCCTCCAGCGTAAGCTGGGCAGAGAAGGCGCTGGCCTACGAGCATGAGGGTAGACTGGTTATCATGGATTTCATAGTATTTCGTCGAGTTTCTATAATATTATTTATAAATAAAGTAATAAGGTCTTATTTGTTCGAATCCAGCGCCGAAAACGGATAAACAAACACTTAATGCTATATTTTCTGCTGGCAACCTCATTGATATCCTAATAATAAAAATAGCCTGCACAAATATATTTGTGCCGACTTGTTATATACCTATATCCCTATAGTATTATCCCGGCACAATGCATTTATTGTAGGTATATATAATATACTTGTAATAACAGTAGTAGGTACATAGTAGAAAAAGTGTTGTCGGATTAATACAAAAAATGGCGGCGCGGCTGGATACGAAACTATATAGTGGCCCTTTTTCTTTGTGTTACCATAGCAATAATATTACGATACATATATATATATATATATATTATAAACCTATATTTATAAGGGTTCATTGAGTGGCCTCTTGGTCTAGGGGTATGATTCCTGCTTTGGGTGCAGGAGGTCCCGGGTTCAAATCCCGGAGGGGCCCTGTTTTACTTCCTTCATTCATAATTTTATATTCAATATTTTATCGATTTTCTGCCCATTACAATGTTTGAGACTAGCACAACTGACACTTGATTTTCCATTAACAAATGCAATTAATTAGTATTGCGCTTTTCGGAATTTTATAGGAATATCGCATCTTCAGCTAATTATCATAGGGTTTTAATTTAAGTAATGCATAAATAAACAATCAAATTAATAAAAAAACGGCCTTAAAAATTCATTGCATTGATATAATGACAACTTCTTATGACATGTGACAACGCTATCTGTATCAAAGCTGAAGTACTTAATCGACGCTACAATTGTTTACATTTCTTGTAGCGGCGACATCTATAATGTATTTAAAGCAGTAACGGCTTTTTATTAATTTTAGTGACATCTTTCCCTAATCTGTAGCAACTACTTATCCAAATAATTTAATATACTCACGAGAGATGTCGCTAGCATCGTAATAACAGCTGTTCTATGATGATGTTTTGCTTCTCAATTTGTTGCTAACTTCATGTCACGCCAACCAGCCAGCAAACGAGCCAGTAAGAAATTAATGTTCGATTTTGTGACTTGTGTTGACCGTTGTTTCATTTGGAGAAAAATTATATTGTTGGCAAATTTTGTTGACCAGTGCATTAAATATAGTTGTCGTTACCTCTATAAACCAGTGATTTTATTATAATTTGGGCCGAATATTGTGTGTTACAAAGTCTTTAGTGTGTTCGACTGACTGCTTTCACAAAGGATACACGGGAGACTTCGTGATTTACCCGTGCGCATTTCACCAAAAAGAAACATCATATTGTGGACCGTAAGTAGAAATTTTCAGACATTAGTAACATGTAATAATGCTTTTCTTCTCGAACAATTAATAGATAAAACCGTTTTACGGTCCATCCCAATTCGTTATTGAATTAGTAAGGTAGGTATTCAAAATTTAATGGTGAATAATTAAAACTAAAAATCGCTGGTGGGGTACAGATTTATAACAGCAATCATTTCGTCCGAGTTAAAGGTGGTGGCAGACATAGTTCGACTATCGATTTACTTGTTTATTTTCAATGTTCAGTAGACAGCTGAGTTTAGCAGCTAAACATTACCTGCATTGGTGATTAGTTAACCGTGGCCCAATCTATTAGGTAATTTAGGCTAAAATGGAAAATAGACCAATGGGTGTGAATTCATGTGTCTTTATCACCTTGCAATGCATATATGCACTGAAATTTCATAACTATAATAAAACGCAGGTAATGTAATGCCACTGTGTCATTCACTATTATTGACATAGCTGAAGGAGATTGTCGAAAAGGATACCCACTGACCAACACATCTTTGGATATAATGAGCCTATGCTGAATGCATTATCTTTAAGAAAGTTCACATCTTTTGAAGGACAACATGCAGGTTATTTCATATGAGAAAAATATAGGGTATAACACTTTCTCAGCACATTCTAGGGGCATTTCTATGTTGCAGAAGTCAATGACATTTGGTGATGGAAGTCATTGGTCTGCCAAGCTACCTACTTTGCTTCAATTGAATGAGTCATGTTCCATCATATACTACCATGTAACAAGATAAGAGTAACCACTGCCCATTAAATAAAAAAAGAAATCAACCATAACCAATTAATTTGCAGTACTTACCTAATTAAATAATATTTGAAAATCATTTAAAATAATAATGTGGCCAACTTAAGCCTACATTTGCCGGCTTGAATGGACATCTAAAATATACTGCTTTTTTAATGAAATGAGGTAGGAGTTTGAGCAGATGGCCCAAGTGCTATAACTGTGTATCTTTTACAAAATCAATGTTGTAGTAGTGGCAGATTATGCACTGCCACTGAATCAATAGTAGTCTACTACACTGTATGTTAGATGGATATTTAGGGTAGATTTTTTATTTTATTTTTATTTTACTTTATTGGGACATAAAACAGTTACACATTAGGGTATAGTTAAATTATTACAATATAAATTTGTTGGTGAAGTAATGTTAAAAATAGGTAATAATAAATGCGCGCATTCATTAAGCAGAGAAGTATGTAGGTACTAGTGAGTAGGTATTAATGACTATTTTAGTAGTTCAAATATAGTAGATGGATACAAATTGCACAACACAACCACATGGAGTACAGGTAACCAAATAATCAATAGTTATCTGCTCTTAGACTTCTGATCTGGTAAGACCATAATCAGCAGTATACTAAGAAAAACACTTATGCTGAAAAATGTTTTACTCAATTTTACATATAACATAAAATCCTATAGTTTGTAGTTGTTGATTGGTGTATTGTTGACATGTACAGCTGGACAGCCAGAGTTATTATTATTATGCAAAATATATTCTCTGGCAATGATCCCAGTTTCATCCTGACAATGTCTTGACTTCACATTGAAGAAAATGTATAACTACTTTGTAATATGAGTCTTGTATCAAATATACCTCTCAATTCTATACTTGAGTCATACTGTGCTGTCAATATTTTGATTCCATATGCCTGTTTTTTATTTATCTGCAATCATGTATTTGTTTTTACACCCACTCCTTAGCCTGAAGTCTATTTTGGATTCAAGATGCTTTATGTATGAACTTATCAATCATAGAGATAATTCACACATCCATAGTTCCTGATTATAAAATTATATTTAAATGTTGTGATCTCTCCTTTTTGCTTAGCTAAATTTAAAGCTACATTTAAAACTTGTGTTTAAAATTTTGCAATTTTCTACAGACTAGCTATATATGAAATCAAATTTGAAAATGTTTTAGAACAACTTAGGTATTTTTTTAAAATTGTTAATGGGATGTTTGACCTGACCTGCTTTAATTTGCTATAACTAGTTTTTTTACTATTGCATAGTTTATTACCCAGGAACGTTAACAGATAATATAGGAAAACAATAAATATTATATTGATGGGGTGGTTGGAGTGGTTGTAAGGTATTTGCCTTTCATGCTGCTGGTGGTGGACTTGATTCTCACCCAGGACGGATATTTGTGTTAACATGTCTGTTTGTCCTGAGGATAGGTATTAACAAAGTAAACAGTATACTTATTAGTTATCTGGTTGCCATTGTACAAACTTAAACTATTATTATTATTAAATGTAACAAGGCACATTATATACATATATATTAACACCTTAATATGGTAACTACTAAAGGCATTTACTAAAGATCTTAAATGGGGATTATGACATAGAAGGCTTCCATAAACTATTCCTACGCAGTGATAATTCCCATTTACGAGGACATCATCTTAAATTGTGTACCACTTTATCTCACAACAACCCTCACAAACACTTTTTAAACAATAGAATAGTCAAAGCGTGGAATAAACTCCCAGAAAACGTAATCTCAGCCCAAAATGTGAATCAATTCAAAAATAGACTCGACAAATATCAAAGCTACAATAGAAACTAGTGGAGAAGAGCTGGATACAGGCACTAACCAGATGAATCAATAGCAAAGAGCTTCGAAAAACATCTAAAGAGGCTGACGTTAGGCGGTTGGGTCAAGAACAAGATCCAAAAAGCGGTGCTTTTGGACACGGCTCACATTGTCAGGAGGTTCCTGTCTCTAGAGCCGTAACCTCCAGTAGCATAGACCCTGTTCCTGCTGGTTGCAAATCCTATTTTTTATATTTTAAAATGTATATTTCTGTTTTTTATATATTTTAAAATGTATTTAATAAGAAAGATATTTGGATAAATGATAATAATAAAATTTTATAAATAACAGTGATTATAATAAATATATTGTTATGTCTCATGACTTAAAATATATTGACGGGCCCCTGTTGGCATGGTTGGCAAATGCTTGCTTTTGACGCTGGAGGTTGTGGGTTCAATTCCCACCTAAGACAGATATTTGTGTGCATGAACATGTCTGTTTGTCCTGAGTCTGGGTGTAATTACCTATATAAGTATGTATAATTACAAAAGAAAAGTAGTATCAGTGATCTGGTTTCCACAGTACAAGCTCTGCTTAGTTTGGGATCAGATGGCCGTGTGTAAATAATGTCCCAGGATATTATTATTTATACCTACATACATAGACTCACGCCTGTTACCCAGAGGGATAGGCAGAGACTACAGATTTCCATTTGTCAAGATTGTTGCACACCTCTGCCTCGATTACTGTCATTATATTCTTCATACATGCTCGCCGGTTTAGTGTACTTCTGACCTGCCCCTTCTTGAGAACGTCTCCGATTTGGTCAGAGAATGTTCGACGAGGTATTCCCCTTCCGGTTGTCACATTCACACAGAAAGCGCGACCGTCGTTATAAACACAAGGTCCGCCATAGTAATAATATTTAATCCGTACCTTAATAAAGATAGAACCATTCAAAATATATATTATAAAATAAATCTTATTGTAAATGTTTTCATACAATCCGTGTACCTAAATATCTATCGCTATAGCGCTTTTTTAAAGTCTACGTGAATAAAAACCTTTTTTATTTTATTTATTTATTTACACAGGCCAGGTATACTTGTTCTGTATATTATTCATATATTATTCTTTTATTATACTTACTCAGTCACATGTCGTATACATGTTTATATCCTATCTATACATACAAATAAATATAATTGGAGTGTCTGTTTGTAATATTGAAATAACCGGTTTTTACAACATAAATAATAGGTCTTTACCTATGAAATTGCCGTTTTGTATGAAAAAATTTAAATGAATTTTTTTCATGAATTTTTTTATTTGTATTAATCGAAGTAATCACCCATGCAATCAATGCATCTTTGCCATCGCAGTGGCAGTTTATTGATGCCCTTCTTAAAGAAATCAGCTGGACGGGAGGCAACAAATTCTTCAAAGGCATTTTGTACTGCCTCTCGGGTATTGAATTTTTTTCCCGCCAAGAAGTTATCCAAATTCTGGAAAAAGTAGTAGTCTGTAGGCGCAAGGTCTGGTGAGTAGGGCGGATGACGGAGAGCTTCCAACCCCAGTTCTTGCAACTTGGAGACCGTCTGCTGTGCAGTATGAGGTCGCGCGTTGTCGTGCAGGAGCAGCGGAGACGAGCGATTGACCAATGCTGGTTGGAGATGCGCCAGCTTCTCCATCATTGTGCTCAGTTCTTCACAGTACACATCTGCAGTAATGCTCACCCCGTTTGGTAAGAAGCTGTGATGAATCACACCGGCGCTAGACCACCAAACAGTGACCATCACTTTTCTAGGGGTAAGTTTTCGTTTAGGGCATTGTTTAGGTGCTGAACCAGGATCCAACCAACTTGCTGAGCGCTTGCGGTTATCAAACAGAATCCATTTTTCATCGCAGGTAACAATGCGGTTCAAAATTCCTTCATTTGTGTGTCTGTTGAGCAGTGCAAGGCACGTCTCGACGCGTACTTCGCGCTGGCGATCATTGAGTTCGTGGGGCACCCATTTGTCAAGCTTTTTTACCTTGCCGATTTGACGCAAATGGACCAATATTGTTTTGACGCTAACGTCGAAAGCTGCTGCTAATTCAGCCGTAGATTGTGTATCATCAGCTTCCACAACCGCCTTTAATTCGTCATTGTCGACCAAAGTCTTCGGACGACCGCGAGGTTCATTTTTCAGGTCGAAATTTCCAGAACGGAAGCGAGCAAACCAATAACAGGTGGTGCGTTGGTTTGTAGTGTTAGCTCCGTAAACGTCGTTGATGTTGCGTGCCGCTTGTGCCGCGTTGCTGCCACGACGGTACTCATATTCCATAATTACTCGAATTTTTAACGTATCCATGATGACGAAAAAGATTGAAATGCGATGAAAATGTAACACTAATCAATAAAGAAATTACTACTTTTGGAAAAAAGAATCCATGTTTTTAAAATAAAATTAATTTGAAATTAGAATTCTTAGCCAAACAAAAATTATTTTGATTTGAAATGGCCAGTACTGCAGAACGGCAATTTCATAGGTAAAGACCTAATATGAATATATATACGGTACATACACCAAAATTTTTTTTTACAATTTTTGTTGTCTGTTTGTTCCGGCTAATCTCTGAAATGGATGGACCGATTTTGACGGGACATTTATTGGCAGGTAGCTAATGTAATAAGGAGTAACTAAGGCTACTTTTATTTTAGAAAATGTTTTTTATTTTACTAAAAACAAAAAAAGACGAAATAAACTAATTAACACGCGGATGAAGTCGCGGGCACAGCTAGTCCTATATATAAACATGACCTTTATGCCCCAAACCCTGCTCAGTAGAAAGTAGCGGAGTTTACTATTGCTAAGCTTATGCAAAATACGAATTAAGCTAGGCTTACAAGCATCAATTTTGAATTCGAGCTTATTATCCCTTTCTGAGTTCAGACAGGTGACTCCGTTAAACTCTGAAAAGTTTATGGAAATACTAGCTGTACCCCGCGCGCGTTTTTACCCGCGTTTAACTTTATAAATAGTCACAGCTCCTCCCCCGTAGGTGATAGCGTGGTAATATGTAGCCTATATGTTGACCCGACCTCTTAGTAATATTCATGCTAAATTTGAAGTAAATCCATGTCGTACTTTTTGAGTTTAGCCCGGACATACATGCAGACAAACAGATAAACAGACAAAAATTCTAAAAACTATATTTTTGGCTTCGATATTGATTGTAGATCACGCCCCAGATATCCTTTAAAAAAAAACTTCGTTTAAAAAAACCGACTTCAAAAACTAAAAAGTATAAAAAAAATATCTTAATAAAGATTTAATTTAATACATCACTTATAATATAATATTAATGAAATAATATAATTTGTATGTGCTACCTATTGATAGGTTTGAAGTCGGTGCCAAGCCAAATGTAATAGTAGGTACCACACTCGCCGCGTGTTACTTTCAGCGGGATAGCTTCGTATTTCTACACAAACAACCCAAGCGTGCAGACGTATTCGTTGACGGTCGTCATATATTTTTATGATACAGTTTCATCTGTTTCATATTAATTCATATTGTTCTTTAAGTTTATTTACTTAAGTTAATCTTTAGTGTAGGAGTTTCATCACAAAGTATGAAAGCTGAATGTAATATTAACTTTTATTTTGCTTAGGGCTTGGCACCGACTTCAAACCTATCAATAGGTAGCACATACAAATTATATTATTTCATTAATATTATATTATAAGTGATGTATTAAATTAAATCTTTATTAAGATATTTTTTTATACTTTTTAGTTTTTGAAGTCGGTTTTTTTAAACGTAGTTTTTTTTATTTGTTACTTTTTAGTGTCTAGCTCTGGTTAGGACTTCGAAAGGTGCCGCGCGCCTCAATACTATAGATCCCAACAAACGAGAACGGAAAAAAGAAACATCTTCCGAAAAAATGTTGTTCGAAACTCTTTTTCACGTTCTTGTGGGACAGTGAACGATCTAAAAGACCGTTTGTAAAGTAAGAAAAACTACATAAAATTACGTTCACTCTAAGAAAACTTGCACAGTACGAGTCTAGACTAGCTAAGATTTATGAAAGTGAACAGCAAGCGCATAGGATAGGCCGTATTTATGACTATCTAGCTAACGAGTCTGTGTGCTGAGGGCTTATACACTAAATCTTATTATGAATCGAATGATCTTATGATCGAATAGCCATCTAGTCTTCTGAACAGAGGGTATGAGTCTATGAACTAGGTCTTATTAATGATCGATTAGCCAACGAGTCTACTGAGCAGAGGGGTGATAGCCTAGGTCTTATTTATCATTGATTAGACAATGAGACGGACTCGCCCGTGAAAGGCGGAATGTTTCTTTCCGTAGCAGCAAGTATTTGAGTTGATAGAATGGAAGGTAAATTGCGGTTGACGATTTATGACGCATTAAAAAAACTACTTACTAGATCTATTTCAAACCAATTCTCGGTGGAAGTTTGCATGGTAATGTACATCATCTATTTGTTTTAGTTTTATGATTCTCTTATTTTAGAAGTTACAGGGGGGGGGGGGGCGGCATTTTACGTCTTTGGACGTGTCTCTCGCGCAAACTATACAGTTAAGAAATTTTTTTATTATAAACCTCAATATCATTTTCGAAGTCCTATCCATAGATACCCCACATGTATAGTGTGATGATTTTTTTTTTTAATTCAGTTCTAAGTAAGTATAGGGAACCCCCAAATTTTATTGTTTGTTTTTCTATTTTTGTGTGAAAATCTTAATGCGGTTCACGGAATACATCTGCTGAACAAGATTCGACAGTATAGTTTCGGAAAAAAGTGGCTGTCACATACGGACGGGCAGACATACAGACATGACAAATCAAGAAGAACCTTTGTGAAAGACATTTGGCTACAGAACCCTAAAAATGGCAGCTATTCCGCATCAAACTAAAGAAGAATCACGTACATCGGTTCATAAATCTCAGCGTAATCGGTGTACGTACATAAAAAAATACGCTGGTGTTAAAAGGTGCGCCTACATGCGCTTCCAAAAAAAAGCTTATACGTGCGTATTAAACGCTAGTCGTCTGAAATTGTTGTTTATGTTCATGCCAAGACACACTTGAACAGGATGAGTCTAGCTTGACTAGCTAAGATTACAAACGTCTGTGCATCATCGACATCGTCCACTTAAACAAAAAAAATCATACAAAAATGTCCATAAATTGAAAACTACTGGGCCAATCTATATAAAATTGACCAAATGGCAACTATTCCGCGTCAAACTAAAAAAGAATCACGTAAATCGGACCATAAATCTCCGAGTAATCGGTGTACATACATAAAAAAAAAAAAAAACCGGTGAACTTGAGAACCTCCTCCTTTGGAAGTCAGTTAAAAAATATGAAATGTACATATGATGACTTTCCTACGATTTTATTATATGTATTGATTACAATTTGTTTATTCGAAGACAAACTGAAGTAACGGCCGAGAGTTTAATAATGCATCAAGTGGCACCCATTTCAGATACAATAAGTAAACAAATAAAGCAAACAGCAGCAGGAGATATAGTATTAGGTACCTTGTTCCAATACAACCTCAACCAAATGAACCTATGTGTTAATCTAGGGTGCCAGCTAACTCCATACCAAGTTTTATTCCCTCCAGCCGTTTAGACGCGAAAAAGTAACAAACAGACACACTTACACAGTCACAAACTTTCGCCTTTATAATATTAGTCTATTTAGCACTACTTCCCCTTACTTTTGTTTGGATACGATTCAATAATAAGTACCTACCTAATTAAATTTATATTTTAAATTTTTTCCCATTATCTTATAACGTAAACTACTACGATTATTTATACCTACTAAAAGTATTGAGGAAATTCAAAGAACGGCAAACAATATCCGCACCCTTCCGCTTACAAATCACATTCGCTCCGCAAAACTAATATCCGATATTGCGTACATACCTTAGCTTGTTTCTTTTAACTGTTATGTCTGTACAAAAAGATAAGTTACAATAAGGTATTCCATCGTCAAAAATTTGTATTATTAGTAATAATTATTGTAATAATAAAATAATTATCAAAATATACCTACTGCACTTTAAATATAGTGAAGGCTGTAACTGGTAACTCACAAGTTACAATTAATTACGCTAGTTACCCGTTACAGTTTTCACTTTGTTAGCTTCTTACGACAGTTTTAATAATAATTTGTTCTTAAATTAGATGAAAATTAAGAACTTTATTGAGAAGCTCAACCACGTAAGCAAATATATATAAGATTTTGACGAGCCGATTGGCGTGATTTGTAAAAGCTTGCCTTTCACGCTGCAGGTTGTGGGTTCGATTCCCACCGAGGACAGATATTTGTGTGCATGAACTTGTCTGTTTGTCCTGAGTCTAGGTGTAATTGTCTATATAAGTATGTATTTACAAAAGAAAATAGTATCTTTAATATATCAGTTATCTGGTTTCCATAGTACAAGCTCTGCTTAGTTTGGGATCAATTAGCCGTGTTTCAATAATGTCCTAGGATAATGATCTATTTATTAATTAAACGCGTTACTCGTAACAGTTTTTACTTTGTTAGGTTCTAACGTCTGTGTTAATAATAATATTAAGGTCTTAAATTACATGAAAACTTTATTGAGAAGCGTGACCACGTAAGCAAAGCTCCCATATATTTGACAACTACAAGCGTGGTCTGCAGCAACTTTACCAATAGCAAAGTTGACCGCCGCATCGTCAAGGCTAGCCACATGCGTATAACAGTTTACAGGAGGCAGTTACATTGATGACGTTTCGGATGGTGCGTAGATTATTTGACAATATTGTCCCAACACCACTTCCTTACTGCAACTGCAAAGGTCAAAACTCAAATCACATCTCCTGGGTAGCACTTGATGTTAGACCGTGTTGCCCTTGAGATACCGGCACAAGCTGATTTATATTTATTACTTAATGATTAAATAACTGTAACAAAATTTGTTTTAATTTTATTAATTACTTGTTAGAACTAAGCTATTGAACTCTAACTCGATGGGTATTCTAGTAGTAATTTAGAAGTACTACTGTAACTGGCAACTCATAAGTTACAATTAATTACACTAGTTACCCGTAACAGTATTTACTTCGTTAAGTTCTAAGTCAGTTTTGATAATAATCTGATCTTAAATTTGATGAAACCTTTATTGAGAAGCTTTACCACGTAAGCAAAGGTTCCATATATATATATTTGTCAACTACAAGCGTGGTCTGTAGCAACTCTACTAATAGCAAAGTCGACCACCGCATCGACAAGGTTAGCCACATACGTATAACAGTTTACAGGGGGCAGCTACATTGATGACGTGTAGGATGGTGCGTAGATTACTTGAGAATATTGACCCAACAGCGCTTCCTACAACTGCAAGGATCAAAACTCGAATCACACCTCTTGGGTAGCACTTGATGCTGGGCCGTGTTGCCTTGAGATGACAGCACAAGCTGAGTTATATTTATTAATCGTTAAATAACTAAAATAATTACTTGTTAGAACTAAGCTAATGAACTCAACCCATAGATTAGCTCCATAGAAGATAATTACTCTATTATCATCCAGATTGCACAATGTTGCAAACATTCACAATGAAATGTCAATAAAAAATTGCTTGAAAGTAGGTGGGCGAGCGAACAAATTAAGAACAATTCATATTTATTTGGACAATCTATAGCCGAGCGCGTAGAATTTGATTACATAGTTAGGCAGTTGAAGCTAATCTGGTATAATAATAATAATAAACTGACTCAAATACACAAAGATTTGTCAAAATGTGTTAAAAAATCTAGAACGGTTTGTAGTGCCATTTACCAGGTTCATTTGTGAATCTTAACGTTCATGGAACCCACACAAACACGCACAAAAAAAAAACTAAATCTTTTTTGGAGTTTAGCAGATTTCGCACATAGGGAACCTGTTTTTATGTGTAAAGATTATTAATTACAGGAATGACCTGGCCTGATATATGATATAACTGATTCGATTAACTTACTTAAAAACATACATATGTATCTACATAGACGTACACCTGTTCCCAGAAGCGTAGGTAGAGACAATGGATTTCCATTTTTCACGATTGCACACTTCTTTTGCCTAGTTAACTGTCACTATATTCTTTATACATGCTCGCCGGTTCAGGGTACTAGGCCTTTTTTGAGAACGTCTCCGATTTGGTCAGAGAATGTTCTACGATGATAAAATGATAGTAAAACGAAAACCATGCGGGCTCAGTTTCGGCATCTAAGAAAAGGCAAGGCGAAAATACTTGTTGTGTGGATTCTTCATCGCTGGCAGTTAGCTACATTCAGAGTACACTTCCACGCATCTAAACTTACTGTATTTGTGCACTACATATGCTGTTCTGTACATCTGCAATAATGGCTACTTAGCATTTTAATCTCATACCTCGAGTCAGTAGTGGTAATGGACTATTAACTTTACATTTTGCACTGCAAGCCGAGCACTGAGCACAAGTATAGTAGGTCAGTATGCGCTTCCGTGTCGAGACGGTCGTCGGCGCGGGCGCAGAAATGCGCACCACTTGCCAACCGACACACAACCGCTTTTATGTATTAGTCATACATAATGCTCTTTTTATCTATGCGATTACAGCAATCCATCAGAATCATACTATTTTAATATGTAAGATATATTCGAAACAAGACTATCTTTGACTCTTTAGTATCGAGAGATCTATCAGAACAGAAAAACATCTATTTCTCATACTGAAATTAGCCAGAGAAGTGCAAAGTCTCGACAAATGAAGGCTTGAAATGGAAAATTTTCTTTCATGCTGAATGCAATATTGGCAACGACGATTCGGTAATGTGACACTACAGACTACAGTGTAGAGTATCCGTCAACATCCCCTATAAGCTGTAGTGTCCTTACTCACACCAAGGACAATTTAGCACAACATTAAATTAACTCATGAGACTGGAGATCGGTAGAAAACCTGTAGGTTTAACCGATCTCCGCCTTGCTCTCATTCATAGATACGAACAGTTTTCTGTGATTTCATTGGTTGCACGGTACGTTAGAGTGTATAATGTAATGAGGTATTTGTATTTGAGTTGCTCATAAAGCGTAAGAACGAGATGAAGATGTCCTGTCTCAGTTAAATATTGCTTCAGTTTGACCCTAAGGACACGTGAAGGATAAAAAACTAGTGATGTACCCCAATTACATTGAAAAACAAAAGCATTAAGCCAAAGCAAAGAAGAGAAACATGCATGCTCATTACTACCACGAAGCACAATGACCTGCAAATATTATGCCATGATTTGCTAATTTGACGTCATCGAAGAGCAAATGTTTATATTACAACAGTCTTTAATAAATTACATTATACAAAAAACCAAAATACATCAAGTAATAGATTTTTATAAATCTTGACCGGAAAATATAGAGGCAAGGCTCAAACCGTGTAACAAAATAATCTTAAAACTATGTAACCCGTGCCTAAGGTCTCCACTTTGGGGATTAAATCTGAAAAACAGGGTAGTTACTGTCATTATATTTATTGAACACCGCTTTGTTTTCCTACTAATGATGGAAGCAGTAATGCCTGAACCACTTCTCTTTGCTTATGTTTCACAATATCAGACGAATGACATCCAGTACTGGGCCAAGCACTTTGCAAGGATCTTAAAAAGATATGTCACGCTTCGCAGGCGGGTTGGCGATCAAAGTATGGTACTCATATTATTAAGAGAGAAAAGCTGCTGCCCGTAATCTTGTAGATATTCCTTCGAGATGACTTCGACGCCCCCACGGGAAGAGATGGGTGGTTATAAACATTACCGTCACGCATACAGCTAATATTAAAAGAAGCCTAAATGCATGAAAAGGACTTTTAACATCATATAGAAAAACAACTCCTTTAACACCAATGGAACGATTGATCAATAGCATGATTTTTGCCGCAAGGCTATCAGTTAATTTTGTATGAATTTTTGATTTGTTTGCTCGTTAGATGATATTTGCACGCAATGCGTAATCTTGACCCAGATAATGGAACCTAATTCGTGTTAATTTATTAATTCAGTTAACTGTCCGTCATCAAGTGTTGTTATTGTCAGCAGGATCGTATGTGTGTACGTGCTCTTTGTTACAGCATGCATGTTTCTACCGACTACTGACCCTTTGTCATTTTTCCTTTTTAACTGATCTATATGGTGAAGTGGGTCACGTACCTATCTACCTAGCGACTAGGAGCCAGTGGCGAAAGGTCCGTTTAAGACGATTCCTTTAGCTCTTAAATTCTTTGTTGGTAAATAAGCATAAAGCCCGTCTCATGGTTAGCACTTAGCAGCTACCGTTGCGTATGGACACTTGCGAAAAACAGAAGCATCACTCACGCATTGCTCACCCATCTCCAATCTTTGGATCAGAAGACACTTTTACGGTGACCTGACTCACGGTTTACATAGTAAACAGGAATTAGGCGAGCATTTAATCCTTATTTTGACTGTTGCCTCAGCGTAGGTGATCCTTATAGAGCCGAAGTTAGGTGGCAAACATAAACGTAGTTTAGTTTGTTTGACAGACCCTCGTCTCCTGCTTCTGACGTGACATCACTTAACTTAGGAATATATATATGACTCCACATCAGTGGATATTTTAGCAATACGAAAACTACTCTTATTGCCTAAAAGTGTATATCAAAGAACAGGTTCAGGCTTTGATGGCTAAGCCATATCACGGAGGTCAATAACGAAAACAATCTATTAAAAGTGTGTGCTGAGGCTTATCGAATGTTTTCTATTCTAAATCGGAAATAATCGGAATATGTGAAACGAAGTGCTCGTAATGTGTCTATAGAAACGAGTTCTATTGGCTTAGTTCCATCAAGGGTTTCCTACGGAGTATTAGGTATGGAATTTTCTCAATAATGGTAGGAAAAAGTCTTTCACGCCGCAGGTCGTGGGTTCAATTCCCACCCAGGACAGTATTTGTGTGCATGAGTCTGGGTGTAATTGTCTATATAAGTATGTATTAACAAAAGAAAAGTAGTATATGTAATAATATATCAGTTATATGGTTTCCATAGTACAAGCTCTGCTTCGTTTGGGATCAGATGGCCGTGTGTGAATAGTGTCCCAGGATATTATAGGATATATTATTATTAAATCTTATTATTTGCCTTTAACTGAACCATGGCGTTTCGGGTTCACTTCGCACAGGAAAACCATTTGTGTGACCTAGAAATTGTTATTCTGATATGTAATTTGTGCCCGGGAATTGCGTGTCTGTTGGTTGAGTCTCCCGAGATACATTACTTTACTCTTATAATAGTTGTGTTCGACGTTTTTAATTATTTTTACTCTTATTAACACAAAACCGAATGGATCAAAATATATATGGGACTATTCCGAAAACATTTCCAACCGAATAAAAAATAATTATTAAATTATTTTTACGAACTACACAGAATTTACGTAACATACATATAAAAAGCATGCAGTCGAACTGATGACGTCGAATTGAAGTCGGTTAAAACATAAACAATAAAACATGTCTTAGTTCGCTAATTCAAACATATGACTGATAACAGCTGCGAATAAACCGCTTTGCATTGGCTTATCGTAACGTGGTTAGGTAGAAAAGCGGCATCAACTACGAACTATGTTACCATTCGCCCCTGCTACGTATCTACTTATGGCTGCTCCCATTACAGGTCATAAACCCCTATACCGTAATGCTGCAAACCTTCACTAGATTTAATTGGATATCTACAGTATTTCTAGTAAGAAAGTAGTCCAGTACGTTTCATAGTTCGCGGTAAGCTAAGAGGGCTAGCCAAAATGAACTGACGCAACACCTTGTGCAAGCGCAGCTACCAACGACATCGCCACTGCAAGCTAATTAGAGAGGCGAACTATTCGTAGCCCTTAGTATTTCAAACGAATTAACCAATCGTAATGTATATTCTAAAAGATAAATTAAGGTTATCTATCCTAACGAATATAATTTTAACCTCCTGTGTTTATCTTTAAATACCTATAAACAATATTATTAATAAGTTAATTAAATAAATAACCGATTATTAGGTTATTTTGATATATTTCGTCAGTCCGATAATCAACACCTAATAATTCCTGTTTTTTTTAGGCTACTCTTACTCAGAGTTATTTCAGCCGCGCAGTTCACGTTTGTGGTTGCTGCCTATATATACTCTTTTTATTAGTTTATAATCTTATTGGCAGTTCGAGACGGTTCGAAATTATTGACACTAAGTGGGGGCTATCTGTCAATACAGTTCGACATTACTGTAAGTACATTATTCCGATTCCGGGATCTCAAAAAGTAAAAAATATAATAAACTAGCAATGCCCGCGGATTTCGCTCCGCGTTATAAATATTTTTGTTCCTGCCCGTTTGTACCGCAACTTGAATTACATTATTCAAGTTTAAGTAAAGATGCATTATTAATTTTGGAAGTTTTCATAGCCTATAACACTCCACAATAACGTAGCTTTCTATTGGTGAAATCATTTTGAAAATCTGTTCATTAGATCCAGAGATTACCCCTACAACGTCACAAACTCGCAAACGTTACCTTTTTATAATATTAGTATAGACGCATGGACTGAGTATAATATCCACAACTGCAACCGACAGCCTATCGGACCTTCAGAAGCACAGAATCGCTCCGAAATTAAGCCACTTTGGCGGTTATCCGTCTAGTGATCGTGACAAGGTGACTAGACTAAACGTCTGCCTAGGAGTTTAAACTTGCCAAAATTGGCAGAATAGAAAGAGCAACGCGCTACGAGTGCCACCGCTACATTTTTAGATTATATTAGTTTTCTTTGTTAACTCGCCCCACTTGCGATTTGATGTGATTAATTGAAACATCCCAATATTCATAAGTCCAGTCGGAATCCTGCTAGCCAAACGTTCATACTTTCTTCTTTTTTTTTTTTCATACTTTATCCAAAAATATATTGTGATTAGTAGTGTGTGTAGTGAGTAGTGTGCGAATTACACTACTTAAATCTCAATAGGTTTTTATGATTTTTTTAGTATATGCAACAGCAACGGCGATCATATCGTAACGAATTAATTCAATACCTAGTAACCGGCGCCGTGCGCCGTTTAGACGCGGTGGACCGTGGAGATGGTGAGATAATCTAGACGCCTTCTTACAAAAAAGTTTTAGTTATTTTGTTACCTAAAAGTAAAAAAAAATGGTATTGTCATCACTTAAAAAACGGGCGCTGCGCATGACTTATTCTTAATACGTCAACACTCGAAACATGATAATATGTGAAAAAAGAACCGGCCAAGTGCGAGTCGGACTCGCCCATGAAGGGTTCCGTATCAGCAAGTATTTCATTGATGCATTGATTAAATGAAAGGTGAATTGCGGATTACGATTTATGACGTATTAAAAAAACTACTTACTAGATCTCCTTCAAACCAATTTTGGGTGGAAGTTTGCATGGTAATATACATCATATATTTTTTTTAGTTTTATCATTCTCTTATTTTAAAAGTTACAGGGTCAATCTCGCAAACTATTCTGTTTAGAAAAAAGTGATATTGGGCACCTCAATATCATTTTTGTAAACCTTTGCATAGATACACCACATGTATGAGTAGATACGATAAAAAAAATGAGTTTCAGTTCTATGTATGGGAAAGCCCCAAACTTATTGTTCTTTTTCTATTTTTGTGTGAAAATCTTAATTTGGTTCACAGAATACATCTACTTAACAAATTTCTACAGTACAGCTCTTATAGTTTCGGAAAAAAGCTATGGCTATGGCTGTGACATACGGACGGACAGACAGGCAGACATGACGAATCTATAAGGGTTCCGTTTTTTGCCATTTGGCTACGGAACCCTAAAAAGGGCAAATGAGAGGCCAAAACACTAAACTATATTTCATTTTCTGGGAACTTAGTTCTTACTTGGTGTTTTGGTGAACACTCAACATCATAGCCCACATTATTCTGTACAATTCATGTAAATATACTCAAATTGTGTTTATTATTTATTTTTTATTTTGTAATTTTTTATTTTTGTAATTTCTATGGGTTGTACCCGAAAATAAATCATTCATTCATTGTTAGCAATTAGATGAAACCAAAACTTGGGTGGCTGTTAGTAGTGGTTCAACTTTCATTTTCTAGGTATTGCCGGAAAAAGATTGTCTATGTTTATTATATTCAACCATAAATTCTAAACACCTGCACAAAAGTATGTATGTGTATTTTTAGATTCGTCTAAATTCCTTTTTCCGCACCTTTAAGCTTAGAGAGCGGTATTGGCGTCAAGCTATGAAATAGAGTCTTGTCTCGTAGACCTTCTTAACGGTGGAATTAAGTACCTACTTAGTTAACTAAGCAACGTGCGGCTGTAAAATAGCTTTATATAACGTACCGCGTAAGTTTATATGACATTTTGTACAAGGTTCGTTTAGTTTAGTACATAATGCATTCGCCGCGATGGAAAGTTAACTAACAAGGTCGGTCAAACTCAATCGTGTGCTGCATAAATGGCGTGCACGGATCGCTATTGTAATCTTCGTCTGGATATCGTTGCACTTCTTTTATTATTAGATCTAGATTGAATTGTGTCATATTATCCAATTCGGTGTCTAGGCCTTACAATACAGTGCGGCGTTGTGTACACGTAACAAAATTCGACGCGACTTCACTTATATTAAATTGCAATTGCAGCTTCGCCAATATTCTAGGAACCTGAATCTTAATTTTCCCGGAAATTGTTGAGAGTAGGCCTTTTATTAGGCTCAGTAATTCCGGATAATTTTGACAGTAGAACGTACAATACCGTTTAGTTAATTTCTGTTTACTGTAGAATACAGCGTGGTATGGAAAAGAAAACCCAATTTATCTAAAGCGTGCGACAAATCCCCATCCTTTTAGTTAATTTCTGTTTACTGTAGAATACATAGTGGTATGGAAAAGAAAACCCAATTTCTCTAAAGCGCGACAAATCGCCATCCTTTTAGTTAATTTCTGTTTACTGCAGAATACAGATTGGTATGGAAAAGAAAACTCAATTTCTCAGAAGCGTGCGACAAATCCCCATCCTTTTAGTTAATTTCTGTTTACTGTATAATACAGAGTGGTATGGAAAAGAAAACCCAATTTCTCAGAAGCGTGCGACAAATCCCCATCCTTTTAGTTAATTTCTGTTTACTGTAGAATACAGAGTGGTATTGAAAAAGAAAATCCAATTTCTCTAAAGCGTGCGACAAATCCCCATCCTTTTAGTTAATTTCTGTTTACTGTAGAATACAGAGTGCTATGGAAAAGAAAACCCAATTTCTCTAAAGCGTGCGACAAATCCCCATCCTTTTAGTTAATTTCTGTTTACTGTAGAATACAGCGTGGTATGGAAAAGAAAACCCAATTTCTCTAAAGCGTGCGACAAATCCCCATCCTTTTAGTTAATTTCTGTTTACTGTAGAATACAGCGTGGTATGGAAAAGAAAACCCAATTTCTCTAAAGCGTGCGACAAATCCCCATGTTTGCATTCATAGAGTCGTGCGTTTTCTTGTGACGTAGAGGGACATGATTATTCATTGTCATGTTAGCTACACTGAAGATACCTTTACCCGCTCTTCAGGATAGACTACTAGTGTGGGGATTGGTCGTACGCTGTATAAAGACATGCGTCTTTGTCGATATGCCTCAGTTAGACCGTTTGCTAGATTTTGACTCGATTAGTAGTACCTATAAAAAGAATGTTCTACGATGATAAAATGATATTAAAACGAAAACCATGCGGGCTCAGTTTCGGCATCTAAGAAAAGGCAAGGCGAAAATACTTGTTGTGTGGATTCTTCATCGCTGGCAGTTAGCTACATTCAGAGTACACTTCCACGCATCTAAACTTACTGTATTTGTGCACTACATATGCTGTTCTGTACATCTGCAATAATGGCTACTTAGCATTTTAATCTCATACCTCGAGTCAGTAGTGGTAATGGACTATTAACTTTACATTTTGCACTGCAAGCCGAGCACTGAGCACAAGTATAGTAGGTCAGTATGCGCTTCCGTGTCGAGACGGTCGTCGGCGCGGGCGCAGAAATGCGCACCACTTGCCAACCGACACACAACCGCTTTTATGTATTAGTCATACATAATGCTCTTTTTATCTATGCGATTACAGCAATCCATCAGAATCATACTATTTTAATATGTAAGATATATTCGAAACAAGACTATCTTTGACTCTTTAGTATCGAGAGATCTATCAGAACAGAAAAACATCTATTTCTCATACTGAAATTAGCCAGAGAAGTGCAAAGTCTCGACAAATGAAGGCTTGAAATGGAAAATTTTCTTTCATGCTGAATGCAATATTGGCAACGACGATTCGGTAATGTGACACTACAGACTACAGTGTAGAGTATCCGTCAACATCCCCTATAAGCTGTAGTGTCCTTACTCACACCAAGGACAATTTAGCACAACATTAAATTAACTCATGAGACTGGAGATCGGTAGAAAACCTGTAGGTTTAACCGATCTCCGCCTTGCTCTCATTCATAGATACGAACAGTTTTCTGTGATTTCATTGGTTGCACGGTACGTTAGAGTGTATAATGTAATGAGGTATTTGTATTTGAGTTGCTCATAAAGCGTAAGAACGAGATGAAGATGTCCTGTCTCAGTTAAATATTGCTTCAGTTTGACCCTAAGGACACGTGAAGGATAAAAAACTAGTGATGTACCCCAATTACATTGAAAAACAAAAGCATTAAGCCAAAGCAAAGAAGAGAAACATGCATGCTCATTACTACCACGAAGCACAATGACCTGCAAATATTATGCCATGATTTGCTAATTTGACGTCATCGAAGAGCAAATGTTTATATTACAACAGTCTTTAATAAATTACATTATACAAAAAACCAAAATACATCAAGTAATAGATTTTTATAAATCTTGACCGGAAAATATAGAGGCAAGGCTCAAACCGTGTAACAAAATAATCTTAAAACTATGTAACCCGTGCCTAAGGTCTCCACTTTGGGGATTAAATCTGAAAAACAGGGTAGTTACTGTCATTATATTTATTGAACACCGCTTTGTTTTCCTACTAATGATGGAAGCAGTAATGCCTGAACCACTTCTCTTTGCTTATGTTTCTTGTTTGCTAGATTTTGACTCGATTAGTGGTACCTATAAAATGAATGTTCTACGATGATAAAATGATAGTAAAACGAAAACCATGCGGGCTCAGTTTCGGCATCTAAGAAAAGGCAAGGCGAAAATACTTGTTGTGTGGATTCTTCATCGCTGGCAGTTAGCTACATTCAGAGTACACTTCCACGCATCTAAACTTACTGTATTTGTGCACTACATATGCTGTTCTGTACATCTGCAATAATGGCTACTTAGCATTTTAATCTCATACCTCGAGTCAGTAGTGGTAATGGACTATTAACTTTACATTTAGTCACAACTGTCGCTTACTCTAACCTACCCAAATATAAGTATATGTATATATGTGCACTTTTGACAGTAACAGCTTAAGCATAGCGGCGAGTTGCTTATTATGTTTTTGATAATTTGGATATATAGAGTACAGTAACGGGCGTTCTACTCATCGATCGTTCGGCTCTATTATTAGGTAAAATTCGACAAGCTTTCCACGTGACACAGTCGACCGCTGAAAGTTTTATTTTACTAACCAATGAACTAGTTACGTTCAACATGTATAATTTGGAATTATGATTAAAACTGACGTGACCTAGTGAAACACTGTAACGGGTAACCCACGTTATACATTTTATGGTGGATACGGTGAACCGTTTCAATCTCTTCAGGACGAATGCGACCTGCACGAAATCGCGTCCCGTCTCACACTAAATTATTTATAATTACTATTTATCATTTACACCTACATCTAACTAATAGATCGTTTAGAAATTTATGAAACAATGAATATTGTGTTTTATTCGAACACATTTATTGATTTTAAATAATATATTCGCACCGTCTATGTATTTCAAGGCTCACACACATAATTTAGAACCGGATTCGGTTTACACGTCATATTACGAACTCAGAACAATCTGCTATTTTCGGCTATATGTGTGACACCTCTTATATATACATAAACAATTGTATGTAATCATATGTATGTTTATAGAATTGATACTTTATAGTTTTCTAGCCGTGTACACTCACAATGACAAACTACTCTTGACAATAAAACCTTAGCTTGTTAGTTCCCCTGTAACTACCATACAACTTCACTTTGACGCATAACCTACGCTCATAAATATTCTCGGCCCATATTCTCAAACAACTTGGTTCAACTCTCCAGAAATTACGTTCAATGAGATAAACGACTGTTAAGTGCTAACAGAGATAAAATACGCTTGAAATGATATTCGTTCAATGACAACACACTGCGTTGTTCCATTGCCGTCCATTAAGTTTACATGCGTGGAGAAAAATTACACAGTAATAAATACTATAAAATCATCGATCTTTACGTCAATTTTATGGTAACCCACTATTTAAATTTAAAAAAGAACTTTTTAATTTTTGCTGCATTGTATCCATTTGATTCTCTGCTAATGTATAATATACATGATGTTATACTCGTAGATATTGAAATGATACGTTAATTATAATTATTTAATTGTTCTTGATATCGTCGGCCGAAATTTCGTAAGACGTTAAATGTCAAACAATTTTCGTTTGGATGAATTTTCGGAACGAATGAAACCGTGGTAGCATAAGGCCGAAATTCAGGCCGAAATTTTGTTTTTCGTTGTCCCCCTTATTTAGTCCCCCTGTTATAGGCCCCCTGGGACGACGTTGTTTAGTGGAGAACTTGAACGGACGGTATGACAGGGTTTTTATAACAAAGGTATTAACAATGATTTTCGTAGTGCAACAGTATCCAGTGACAGTACTGTTACTTTTAAATAATTACTGCACAACATTTTATGTCGAGTGCTTTCTTGACCTTTAGCTATGTATAGGTAGGTGGTTTGTACCATTCATTTCTCGTTTGTGACATTTTTATCGCACTATTAACATCTGAAGTGGGTAACCTAGACTGTTACCATTCATATAACAGCGGCGAACACAATAGGCTGAACAAGGACGTCCGTGGCCACTATCACAACTGCTGTTTTGCTTTCATTATGTCGTTACAGAATGCATTTACTATGGGTAGAGGTAACAAAGAAACATTTATTTCTAAAAAAAATAGGTCGTGTGAGCAGTTTGATTATGATAAATAGTATAAGGGACAAGTCCCACCACTGCGAATCCTCTAAGCATAATTATTATCGTATGGCATTCGCTGAAAAGGGTCTGAATGTTGAATCCGCGGCATGACCCAGAATATGGGTAGAACTGTCACCCTCGGTTCCGAAATAATATTTATTTAGAAAGATAATACACATTAGTTAAAAAAATCGGCCAAGTGCGAGTCGGACTCGCACATGAAGGGTTCCGCAGCAGCATGAAAGGTAAATTGCGGTTTACGATTTATGACGCATTAAAAAAAAACTACTTACTAGATTTCGTTCAAACCAATTTTCGTTGTTAGTTTACATTGTAATGTACATCATATATTTTTTGTAGCTTTATCATTCTCTTATTTTAGAAGTTACAGGGGGGGTGGCACTCATTTTTCCACTTTGAAAGTGTCTCTCGCGCAAACTATTCAGTTTAAAAAAAAATGATATTAGAAACCTCAATATCATTTTTGAAGACCTATCCATAGGTACCCCACATGTATGGGTACGATGAAAAATTTTTTTTTAGTTTCAGTTCTATGTATGGGGAACCCCAAAAATTATTATTATTTTTCTATTTTTGTGTGAAAATCTTAATGCGGTTCACAGAATACATCTACTTACCAAGTTTTAACAGTACAGCTCTTATAGTTTCGGAAAAAAATGGCTGTGACATACGGACGGACAGACAGACAGACATGACGAATCTATAAGGGTTCCGTTTTTTGCCATTTGGCTACGGAACACTAAAAAGGATCGTTTCTCCTTATGAGGAATCCTTGCTGCCAAGGCAGTATCGCTTGTCGCGAATACGTGTGAAAACAAAATACTAATCTAATCTCTAATCGGTATGATCGTGATTTAATTTTTTTTTATTACCAGATATATACACCAGCACTCAGAGATAGGCTTTTAATGATTTTTTTTTGGGAACATAGGAAATTCCAGCGCGTGTTTTCTAAAAGCAAAGCAGGCGAAAAATGATTTTAAAGAGCTGAAAGACACATAAACCGAGAGAAGTAGTACCTATGTTTAAAATCAAATATGATCCTGACTGAAATATTGTAGTACATATAGTCTTGTTCTCTCAAATGTAATATACGATTGTAATGAAATAGGCACCAGGCACCCTCTTATAAACACCCTTATACAAAAATTGGGACACGATTGTGTTTTATTTCATTTGCTACTTACTTACTTTGCTACTTACTTACTAAAGAATGACATCTGTAAGGCTAAGAAAAAACGTTTCTCAGGCTGAGCAACGTCTCAATATTTCATTAGTAAAGGCAAAAGGTATATTTTACGGCTATTCGTAAGTTTTCATAAGGGTATAAGTATTTGGTATGTTTTATAAAATACTAGCTGTCCCGGCGAAATTCGTACTGCTATATTTTTTGCCGTCAATACTATCTAAAGTCTAAGATTTTAATAAGTATTTTAATTCATTGTAATGTATAATAAAAAAAAACAACGTCTCACAGCCTTCTGTCTCATTCTCACACTCACTTTTCGGATGTTTTTATCTATTTGCTATTTTTATTTCATACATACCTTCTCCTGACAATAACGGACACATAAAAGAAAGATTTAACCAATTTGACGCAGTCGTTTCGAAGTTATGAGTGTACAAATATTTCGGTGATTCATTTTCTTTTATATAGATATAAGCCCTACAGGAATCCTGTTGTATGGATATTGCGTCACTGATGGATACACCGGGTTCTGTATGTATTAATAAATTAATAAATGTATTGCGTAATTGTGAATTCTGATACTTACATCTGAAGATTGATCATTGACTGGTTACAGAGATGACGGTCAAGTACCTGTAGAGACATATTCTAGGTCAATGCTTAAATATAAAGCCGAGTTATTCTTGAAGTTTTGGTAGTGCTTTTACGATAGCTTATACATTTATTTTTGTACTACTAAGTAGGGCAAAAAAATATACGGTCCATCGAATAGTAGGTGGGTACTGTAGCGTGGTTTGATTATAATGTGAGTAATGTTTCCCTAGCCCATCGGGGAGGGTCATGGTCGGGAATGCATTTGTGCAAGCGTATTATTGCACAAATGCATTCCCGACCATGACCCTCCCCGATGGGCTAGGGAAACATTACTCACATTATAATCAAAGCGTATTCTGTCAGCAAAATACTTCCTAATCGAATTGGTCAAGAGTTGAGTACCTCTCTTTTACTTTTAAACATACCAATTTTAACAAAAGCTAATGTTATACCTCCACCGTTTATTCAATTTAACGATATCCCACTTAAAAGGAAAAGAAAGAATCCGTCAGTTATCTCGGCCTATTACTAGAAAGAATATTTATCCTTAGAACTTATCAAGACTGTTGGCTAAAAAGCGAAGAAAATTTTCTATGCATTAATATGTTAAGCGGCCCACATTACACACACAACTGCCTTTCGTTAGTCAGCTAAACTAACAAGGTCAATGCGGACATAGGACTTATCAATTCATATATTAATAGGTATACAAAGGTGGAAATAACTGATATGTTAAGCGATAAAAATGTGCTGCCAAAAATGTACTATTTTCCATGCGTCATATCCAAGGATTCTAGCGCTTTATATTGCATACGTAATTGATGCATGCTTTAAAAGTTATGATTGAGTAAATAAACACACTTACATGAATCTTGAATACAGAACACTTCTGTTTCTGGGCAGCGGTGTAAAAATCAATAAAACGTAATTTGTGACAAAGGTAAGCTGTTATATCCAAAGGTCAGATATACGAGCTTACGAAGGTTGATTACGGATAAACTGAATTTGAGACTACAGATACATAGAGTGATCGCACTTTGAATCCACAAAGCTCTTAATACGTATGCAGTAGAGTCGGCTTTCGTAGCACAAGTATGTTACTGACGTAGCGTAAACTGAGCTTAGGTAAATAAATACTATACCCGCTCGTCATGTGGCTTAGTAACATAATGAATTTAATTTGTGATTTCATCATATCCGAAAGACGTCCACTGCTTGACAAATCCCTCACCAAAGATCTCCACAATTGCCGATATTGCGTTGCCCGCATCCAACGGCTTCCAGCGACTCTCACAAGATCATGGTCCATCTTGTAGGGGCCCCAAGCTGATTCTTCCGGTTCGTGGACGCTTCTTTACAAACTACGTCGTGTCTTGCCCACTGCCACTTGAGCTGGGAAATTCTTCGGCCTGTGTTACTTTGGATTGCATATTTCGACATTTTTTATTCGATCTGGCAGGGAATCTCCGTGCATAGACCTCTCCATTGCTCTTTGGATGACCCGAGCATTCTTATGAGCCCCATACTTAAGACAGATTCGTATTTAATCAATTGTACCGTGCCCCCGACCCCATAGCGTTAGGTAGGTACATAATAATGTAACCTTTTACGGAAAAGAGTTTGTATACCTAACTAATCTGATAAAGTAGGTAACATTTTATTGTGTAACATTTATAAAATAATACTCAGTTACGCCTTGCCTATTGTTGGACTAGCTGGACTTATTTGTGTAACTGTGTCAGTGAATACTATGAACTTTGTAACAATTGTCACTACTGCTGACTAGGTACTAAATATTGTAGATATGAAATTGAGAGTTTCTCACGAACGGAACTCGAGACGAATGTTGCATTCTTTTGTTATTCCGATTCGTGAACTGTTACTTGAACTACTATGTTGCTGCGCGAATAAAGCAAAAAAATATTTACTTGATGATTATTATAGATCATAGATATTTAAAACACAATTGGTTAATTTTAAAATACCGTTGAAACGTGTCTGTCTAATGTCTATGTCAAATGATTATTGACACCCCGTGCTGCTTTAAACATAAATCCATCTACCAAAATGAGTCGCAGCATAGCTGACACCACCTTTGCTGCATGATCAGTAGCCTCGTCAATAGTTCTACACCTTTGTGTTTTACGTTCGATCCACGTATATGTGTGACCGTTTATATAGTGGTGCTGGTTGTCCTTGAGGTCCGTGCATTACATGCTTGTGAAGTTCCCCATAACCCAAGATATTTTTCGTAATTCGGCCTGTGAAGAATCTGTAGACGCTAATGAAAAGGTTAAGAGCCTAAGTATCCTCCCTAACGAAGAATGTGTACTTCTACGCACTCAATTCAGGGTCGACATTTCCTATATACAATCGATATTCGGTATGTTGATTGTCGATATTGATGTTGTGTGGCTAACAGCGATGAAAATCACCACTACATTTCATCCCGTGCTAGTGTAGAAGTCGTCCCGAGGGTATACTGACAGAGAACGGGCAGCAGCTTCTCTCTAAACTATGACCATTATACAACTATCATCAGCCAACCAGGGAGATTATGGCATATCCCTCCATTCTTATGGGAGACTCTTGTCTTATATACGTCATTCAGCTGACATGATTGATAATGATGGATTGATATAGCAATATGGTTATTACAATACCGTTAAAAACATTCTTAACTAGTGTACATGTATCATTTTAAGGGCAAAGTGAGAATTCCATACCATGCGTGTTAAACTTTACCGGGAGAGTACTTTGTTGTTACTTACCATCGTCATTTTAGGCCCAATCCTAACTGCCCTGCTTAATTATGCCTGCCTGCATTCTGCTCCTTCAATTCGTACGATCTTTCCCTGCGCAAAGACAAAAGACGTACGCTTTCATATCCCCCAGCAACCTTCCAAATAGCATCGAGCTTCTTTAACACCATATTTAGACATAACCCAACGATTAAAATAAATTAAATAAAATCTTTTGAGTGGCATTTATTTCAGATTTCGTTAATTCAAAAAACGTTTCATTATTATCACATAATACCGCGTCGAAAATTAGCTTTTACCAAAGCTTTTTATGTTTTAATCGCAAAGAGAACGACGAGCATAGGTCGTAGAATTCTTTTTGTTGGGAAAATTAATAGGGTTTCCTTTTAGCTCGGTCCTTCAAAGACGAAATACCTAGAGATTATGTTTTGTTAAGGACATTGAGAAGCCTCATAATGTGAGTGTGTGTTTAAATAACCGCCTAAGTATATAATAACATCAAACATGTCTGTTTATGACGTTTCAATTTGCATAGCTATAGTCGATTTCTTTATTAAAGGGATACCTCAATAATTTTGTGGGATTTACATTCACCAAGATATATGTCTTTTAATTTAAAGATAAGAAACTGGTTTTGTGGGTAGGTATATATTTCATGACTATACTTATAATAATAATTATTATTTATTTACCTAAAGAAAGGAATACAATGGTACACAAACATTTCTGTTAGAATTTATAGAAAATAATTACATATTAGGTTCGATACTATATCAAAACTCCCCGCACTAAGCTAAGCCTGTTCTGCAAGAAGTCTGTAGGACAGACCTCAGGATAAGTATTAACTAAGATAAATATATATATATATATATATATCTATATATATATATATATATATATATATATATATATATATATATATATATATATATATAGGTATATATATATATATAATACGTGCGTAATTACGGTCTAGTACCGAGGAAAATACAGTGGGTTGTAATTGTCGTTAAAACATAATTGGCTCTAATTATGTCCTTTTTCCACGTCATAAGAATTAGTTACAAATTAGTTGAAATATTTTTCTTGTTTTTATTACTTATATAATTTTACTAAAAGCAATGTTTTAAGTCGTTGCATACTTATTTATTTTATTAATAGAATGTTATTCCGTAAATTTGTTGGCCATCCTCGCGCAATAAATTTGTCTCACAAGACACGTTTACAAAGTAATTATAACATTCCTCTTAAATGCTACTCTGGTACATTTCCTTTCATTTTCGAAGAAGGCCACTTAAGTCTTTAGGGCCTATAACCAACACACATTCATCAAAAGCCATTTAAAAACATTGTAACACTTTGTAGGCCTACTTAGATAGGTATTGAGGAAAGTTTAAGAATATAAATTTGTATTACTCTAGACAACTTGTAGGACATCATTTTGACGGGCCTGTTGGCGTGGTTGGCAAACGCTTGCTATTCAGACGTGATATTTTGACGGTCACCGTAGCCTAGTTGGTAGTGATCCTGCCTACGAAGCTGGTGGTCCTGGGTTCGAATCCCGGTAAGTGCAAATATTTGTGTGATGAGCACGAATATTTGTTTCTGAGTCATGGATGTTTTCTATGTATATAAGTATTTATCTATCTATATAAGTATGTATATCGTCGCCTGGTACCCATAGTACAAGCTTTGCTTAGTTTGGGGCTAGGATGATCTGTGTGACATTGTCCCCATATATTATTATATTATTATTATTATTATTCACGCCAGAGGTCGTGGGTTCGATTCCCACCCAGGACATATATTTGTGTGCATGAATATGTCTGTTTATCCTGAGTCTGGATGTAATTATCTATATAAGTATGTATTTACAAAAGAAAATCTATCTATATATACTTCTGAATACCTTCGTTATGGAGCTAAGTCGACATTGATAAAACGCATATACAGTAGTCCCGTTATCGACATCTCTTTTGGAATTACTATTGGAAGGTATAATAATAATGTCCTCCTAACCGAACTTCGGCCACGGCGGCCAGTCTCAACAGAGATTAGACATCTGCGCGGGACATATTATAGTGCTCAAGTGTGTGCGCATACACAGGAGCACTTTCTATTTCATCACTCTCATGATCCGATGGGACGCCTAGCGACACGACCGGAAAGAGGTCAGGTACAGGGCCGACGGCTTTACTTGCTCTCCGAGGCACGGCGGTATAATACCACAGAATAAAGAGTACCGCCATCTCCCAGACTTCGGTCTGATGCTGAGAAATTTTTGTTTTTACAGAAAAGTCTTAAATTCACTTTTTGGCCGGACCCGGTATTTGAACCAAGGACCACGTTCTCTGCGGGTGAACACGCTACCGCTAGATCAAAGAGGCAGTCAGAAGGTATAATATTATATAATATTATTATAATAAATTAAATTATAATAAAATATAATACTTGTCTCATAAGTAGATCATAATAACCTAGAATAACCCATATATGAAACGAATGACACACAAAGCTTACCATCGATTTGTTGTGACAAGGTTAAATCGCAGCTCGATAGTAAAATTTATAGCCTCCGACTGTGCTGACTGGTCTTCGTATGGTACAGATGCTAACACATCAAGCTACCCCAATCTGTCAATATTCCCCAATTGAAAATGAACCTTAAGTCTTTGTGATAAAGTTAAAAATCTATAAAAGAAATTTGACAGATTGGGGTAACTGGTTGTTCTGGCGTTTGTACAAGTATTTTTAATTCAATATTAAAATACTTGTACAAGTATTTTTAATCTATATATATAAAAATCAATGCCACTTTTCGTTGTAATGTTATAACTCAACAACGCCTTTACCGATTTTGTTAATTTTGGTCTTGAATTATTCGTGGAAGTCCAGGGAAGGTTTGTACGTAGAGAAAATTAAAAAAAAGTCTTGAATAAGTGCAAAATCAACATCTTTTAGCAATTTAAAATATTTTATTGTTTGAATAAATGAACTTAATAATCATTTTATTTATTACTATGCCTTATACGTAGCGAAGCACGTACCGGGCCGCTAGTTCAATATAAAAATACTTGTACAAGTATTTTTAATTCAACGAACTCAACACAAGCATACCGTCTGCCTACGTTAGACTGTTATAGTAGCCTATAACGCTTGCAACATATATGGTATTCTTCAAGCTATGCGATCTATCTTATTATCTCTGGCAACCATAATGTTCTCCTAGCCGTATCTCGGCCACGGTAGTCAATCTCAATGGAGTCAAGCCATCTGCGCGGGAGATATTATAGTGCACACAATTGGGCCGTTCTTAGAGCAATACGATATATCGTGCCTATGCAAAACGTAACACAAAAGGGTGCTTACTCGTAGTCGAGGTTCAAACCCCTAAGAGGGTTCACTCAAGTTACTTAGTTTGTAGTTCTATTTGCTAGACAGTTTAACACCGCGGTATAAACGTCACCTTAAACAGTTATATCATAAATCGAATTGTTATAAAACCTATAGAATTGATTTGTTATACCTGTGACATTGTGTCGCCACTAACCTCAAGCAGCTCTGAGTAATTTAATACATAGATACCATTTATGGGCAACAATGATTATAAGTTCTTTATTGTCTTCAAGAAATAATGACAAAGCAAACTTTACGAGGTTAGATTGCTTTTTCCACTGAACTACTTCAATAAACGGCGTGTAAAAGTATTAGTAAAAATTAAACAAATCCAATTATAAATAGTGTGGGACGCTTAGTAAATGCCGAGGAGCTGATCCGATTAGTGTGAACCGAACACAACCCGTGTAGAAAAGGATTTCTGAGAAATATAATTTATTTATCACTTTATGCATATCAAATTGTACAAAGGCGCACTCAATGTCCTAGGCATTTTCTGCCAGTCAACCTTGGGTGGTGCAGAGAGAGCATGGTAGGTGCACAGATCATAAACCAAACATTAATAGGAAAAAAACTGGACTATAGTCCTTGTATATTATATACAATGTATTGTATACAATACAATACAATAATATATTATGCAATGCAATACATACTTACTATACTATTCAATCCGAACATGTAATCATATATTTATAATTGAGGGGTTTCTGCTAAGAGTTTCCGAAAAAATTCATGGTCTAACGCACACGCGCTCTCTAATAAGGACTAGGTTGTGTACCATATTACCAATCCTCTGGGCCAGGGGCTCTCACCACATCACGATCGTAAACGCGAGGTTAGTCCATAGTCCGGAAGTGACATGATTTCTGAAAGCCGATCCCGTTTCTTATAAGTTTCGAGTTAGATTTTGAGGTTATCTGAAAACAGTCGTTAAGCCATGTCAGTAGCCTAAGCACTGCCTAACAAAACTCTCAAGTGTCATAATCAAATTAAAGTGAAACAATCACGAAACGGCTGTCACATTAGAGGGGGTGGGTATAAGTTACGACCTTTCAAGGTCGTTGTCGCTCGTTATGCCGTATACAAGGGATACGCAACGCGCCTACGACACGACGCCGCAGCGCTACCACCAGTATCCGCAACGCGACATACCTATTAGAAACTTTAACGTGTAACTCCCAAAAGCATAAGTTTACCTACATATAATACCAAGAATTGGCAGAGTGCCAAGAAACGAACACTTCTCGAATGAGAAGTCTATATTAAATGATCCTTGTTTGTTCAAGAAAATTTATTGTTGTAACCTTGTAACCATCTACTGCTCATCAATTTTCACTCTAAAATATGATACACCTGGTCAAATTTCTTACTAGCCATGGAATTACGTAAGACATGTTATAGTGCACAAGTGCGTGCGTAAACAGCGGCATTCTCTACTCTCTACCTCCAAACTCTTATAAAACTAATATTTTATCGACATCGTTCCGCCGCCGTTTAAGAGAAGGGCAGTCACAACTGACATACAGATAAATTAAAATTAAGTCAACGTGTTCTCGAGATTCAGCTATAAAGCCATTCCAACATAACATTTTGTTATATATTTTGTTGGAATGGCTTTATAGCTGAAATCTCGAGAACACGTCGAATGACTTTTATGTTTAATTAGAACATATTTTAAGTATCTTTAGAGATAGACAGAATCATATATTACGTGCAGAATTATTAACTCATTTATTCGCAAATAGTTAACACCTTTGGAATTGTAATTGTTTAAAATGTCGTGCATTATAATTGCACGAAATGTCAACCTAATATAATTTTGCAAGTGTTAATTAAGTTAAAGTTCGCTGAGCCCGGTTAGGTTATCTTGCGTGTAATATATTTTATGAAAGCTTTTATTCTAAAATATTTAACTGTTTTGTGCCATCACAACAAAAAACTACTTTGTCTGGACTTGTGGCTCTGGGATTAAGTCAGTCGCCTCACCACATTGTGTCCCGGGTACGTTTCCTGTACTATTAACTATTTGTGTGATTTATAAGCAATTCTGAGTCGTGGTGGACTTTGTGTCCGCCAATTTTATGTGATTAAGGTACCCCGCGACGCAGAGATTCCTCTGCCTTTTGCGAACGTTACTTTAAAATGTTAATTTTAAAGAAAAAAACGTTTTATAAGATATGAATCTAAAACCAACCATCAGAAAGAGATAAAACTATTATCTAATGATGAGAGATTCTCAGAGAGTTCATTTGATATTTTATTTGAATTTATTATTCGTGCTTTAACCTTTTTGTTTAAATACAGCTTGGAAATAACGATTATACGTCAAGCGACACACCTTCCAGACACAACGGCTAAACAATACCGTAAATTTTGGTACCGATCGCAGTTCAAAAGATAATCAATTTTATACTTGCGGCGCCATTTATATTGGCAACTGGCAATAATGTGTTCCTCTCACTGTGATTAGTTTCTGAACGACCGCGATGTTCTCTCGTGACTCGCGGAACGAGTTTTCCTGACATTAGATCTAGCCAGATTGATTTTTTTGTCCCCAATTCTATATCTGGAAATTTTATCAAGATCTCTAATTTAATCCGGTTACCAAAACTTGATTACGCATATAATGTACTACCTGTCTCTTCTTCATTTATTTTACTTTTGTTATTACTGTGTGTAGAAAATCTATTAAATAAATAAAAATAAAATAAATAATATTAAGCTAACTACCAATACAAATATTGGTCGTTTAATGACAGTGTGGTGACGGAAGCAATTATCAGAATATCATCACTCCATCTATCCCGTGAAGGGCGTAGATGTCGACCCTAGGGAATATCTACCAGAAGACAGGCAGCAGCTTCCTTCTGTGTTCCTACTATATGACCATCTTACTGCGATCGCCAACCCGTCTTCCAAGCGTGGCGATTATAGCATATCCCCTCAAGATGATTCTTGGGGGAGGCTTTTGTCTGGCAGTGGACTTTTTACAGCTGTTATGATGAATGACAATATAAGATCAAGAATTTTTCTACTCCCAGCACAAACTATCGACATATCATTTGCTTATTTGCCACACGAAAAGCGTAACGATTTTCTACCCACGGTTTAAGTGTAGGGTTATTAGAACTACAGCCTACAGACGAGGGTGCATTCAATCCCTTTTTACTAAAAAAAATATTCGAACTTAGAAATAGTGTGTTTGTATTTTGATAGAACGAAACCCCTTCGACTAAATTGTCTAAAAATTAGACACGTATTATTTGCTTATTTGACTCACGGTAGAAGTAGTGATTTTGGCTTTTAATATTTTATTACGATCCACGGTGTCGTGCCGGTGCCGTGTGGCGAAGTAGAGAACGATATAGATTGGCCTTGCAGGTTGTTAGTTTATTGATTTCCGTGAACTACAAAACTTATTTAGTAGGGGGTTTCGGTACCTATGTATCTTGGTGCTTATATAATCGATGCCGCAAAGTTTTTTTTTACCTACAATAATTTTTGACGTACCGTATTGCGCATTCATACACAAATCAAATCTCATTTACAAAGTAGGTATAACAGTTAAATGCACGTGTAAGAAAGTCACGTATGTTAAATAATACTTAACGACTGATTTGATACGTGTTAAGGTCGAGATAAAATCACGTTTTTCTTGTATGGGAGCGTTGAATTTTGCACAACATTCTTCGCCAAATCTATCTATTACGCTGCAGCAGACGCAGCGTGGGCAGGCCCCTTACAAGGTCTGCGAATCTGCAGTACCTACGTTGCAATAGTTATTCATTAAATTTCGATTTATTATTTTGCAAACGTTGACAACGAATTTAACGTTCACAGCAAATAGTTCATAATTCCATGAAGTAGGCCACGATACTATGAGTGAAATGTAAGCACCAATACTGTTTTTCCTTAGCAGTACCTTAGTACTACGACTTTTGAAAAATAGAGATAAATCCCACAATCTAACGCAACTCGTGAACACCAGTATCAACTCTACTACATACATAGAAAGGCTAGTTCAGTACAGGAAAAAAGCTAAATTACATACTAAATTCTGTGCTTCAATGAATGAATGTGGAAAAGAAACTGTAAAGTAGTTTGCGCAATATGTACTAAGTGTCATTCTATGTTCCAAAGAATGAAGAAAAGAATTTGTAGAGTAGTTTGCGTATCCTACAAGTTCTTCTAAAGTAGAAACAAATCTCATCCGCAAGCCTGCAACTAAAATAGGGATTGCAGTGGCAGGCTTGCGGATGAGATGAGATTAATCCTGTCGTACAGCGGTACGACAGGATTAACCGCGACACACAATCGAAAAAATCGAAATAACAACCAACACCAAGGGTCTTTCAGGTCTAGGATAAAGATATGCAGTTTCGGGTCCCACAACGAATTGGATTAAAAATAAGTAAAGTTTGGAAAAATTCCATTTGTGAAGTGTTCTTCAAGAATGCAGATAGAAGTTAATTACTTTGTGCATTCTGTACCTTTCATTTTTTTTTAAACAATCCCACCAATGCACCTTCTTTATACCAGGATCAACTGTGCCACTTAATTGAAAAGTAACCAACACCAAAAGTTCAGGAAAGTACCGGGCAACGGTGAACTGCCTCTGGCAATAAATTTAATCAGTAAGAGTTAAAGAGGAGTTTAAAAAATTACCTATCACTGCAGAAAGAAATTGTAAGGCACAAGCTCTAACGAAATCGACCCAATAAGTAAAGCACAGCTGCGCATTGCGACGATACGGCGAGGTCATTCTCACAGCACTGATAAATGCTCGGAACTCACTAGTATCGACTATTCTAAATATTAATGTTTGATTGCCCTTTCAACTAGACTTATTTGAATGTTGTACATATCACGTGGCTTCAATAGTAGAACAAGCAGCGATGATTTTTTGTGTTGATCTCTTTATTATACACAATTAACCATCTTTAGACTTTGCATCACGTTCAAATCTTTCGCTATAATTTGTCTTCGATTCTTCAAATGAAACATTGCATGATGCATCATAAAGTCACAAGTAGCTATCCATTTAAAAAATGAACACTCGTATTTATTACTACTTTGTGTCCTTACGGTACCTGCCTAAACTAGTTTGATCGCCTGAAGTATTTGGATCATTGAGTTTCGGAAATCTGACTGTCCACTTAGATTTGCATAGAACATCTTCTGTGCGTTGTAACTTTTCCACAGATTTACAAATCTTCTGCGGTCACGTTGTTTAAAGCATATTTATTACCTGTGTACTTCACACAGCGTATATACAGTCCTCTGCAAATCTACTATATAAAAATAAGTCGGGTTTTCCTTCCTGACGCTATAACTCCAGAACGCACGAACCGATTTCCACGGTTTTGCATTCGTTGGAAAGGTCTCGGGCTCCGTGAGGTTTATAGCAAAGAAAATTTATAAATTTTAACGCGGGTAACACCGCGGGTTACAGCTAGTATAATATAAAAACGCATTCAGGGGGATATTTGGGCTGCCGCGCTATTTGAGCCTGGATTAATTTCTCAGAGTCGTGCGTGGAAGGATTTCATGCCATCATAAGGAAGCGATGTATCTCTTGATGATGAACCGAAACGATCGAATAGTATACAGAACGTGATGGGTGGTTTCGCCTAAATTGCAGCACTGGATGACACAACACACTACAGGTTGTCGCCTCTCAGGATTCATTTAGGCTTGTACCCTGGGGGTATGGTCACATTGATTAGATGTATATTACTAAAACTAATATGGACTGTGTCTGAGATAAATGATTAATTATTTATTACGCACACACTTAGTCACTAAAGCAAGGAGTGCGTTGCGCTATTTTCAGGGTGCCATAATTAATATTATAAGTGGTTTTGATTATTCTATTATTGCACATTTGAATTATGTATTTTAAAACTGTACATTGATTGTAGGTGTTCCACATTGTGAAGAAATAAATAAATAATAACTTAGGTTGTTAACTTACGTAAATAGATACAAACATATAAATTAAAAATACATATTCTTATCCGTTCTATACCCATTATAGAACATTTACCTGTATAGAGGAAAATTAAAAATATTTTTCCTATGTAGAATTTATACCTCCATTGGTTTTATTATTAAATATAAATCTTGTTTTTATATATTTATTTTGAAATTATCCTCAGGACTCAAGTCACGAGACTGTATCGATTATCTAATAAGAAATCGTAAATATTACCGTAAAGCGTAATAATGGCACTTTACTGCATGCCACTATCTAGTAGAACCGTCCTTTGTTTCTCTACTTAAACATTCATTTATGTTTTGTTCAGACAAAATTGAATCTTATTAACATGTATTAAGACCTCTTTTTGAAAGCGACCCAGTTCTCTATTGTTCGATGTAGAAAGTGCACCATGAACTGGGATCACGACCAGCATTCTAATCGTGGTTATTTTACGAAAGGACCACTTGGTATTAGGTTTTTTCGATATGGATATTGAGTCGTGAGCTCGAACCTTTTTTTGATATTTAAGAAACAGGTAGTGTCGTTTTTTGTTTAGTTCAATGTAATTCATACGTGATTTTAGGATTCTTATTTGCCTTTACTATTTTTTAGGATCGGCGCCCAGTCTCTCAACACATTCGGCTACTTAAAAGAATTAATCGAGTGACTACGATCTGATTCATGACCAAGTCAATCAGTTTCATTTGTGGAGTACCACTTATATTATTCGCTACCACTGACATATACAGTACTTTTAAGTCTTCCAAGATTGTCCGTTTTGAACGAACACGGACAGTACGCGACATAATAAACCTCTTCTTATTGTTTCTTGTCGTGGGTACTCAGATAGAAGGGATAAATACAGTGGGAACGTATAGACAACTGGAACCATTGCTTAATAAAAACGCTCTGAACGTTATTAATTTAAACCTACCTTGTGTGAACATAGGTACTTAACACTTTGGCTTGAACTCTCAAATCTTCGTTTCTTGTAGGATAGCTCAGAGCAAATCTTCGTTTCTACTCAAGAACTGTTCGGGAATCCGGGTTCCGACATATAAGTCGTTATTGAATAATTAAAAATAAATTTCGGTTATTTACAACTTCTGAAAAGTTTAACAAATTCGCATATAATGTAGCTACGAACTATTATATCAGATAAAAACGGCTTTGATATTGATTGCTCCTTTCGGAGCTATAATGTTATAAAGAGGCACACAGACATAAAAATCTTACTTCACCCCACTTTTTCTCTCGAAGTTATAAAGTAGTTGTAGGTAGTTGGAGCACTTGTTATAAACTCTACGTACACGTATCCTTATCACCATACTACAAAACTTCCTTATCAAATTATTATTGCGACCAATGGATTAAAATAACTCTACCCGCAACAGTTCTCAATTAGTAAAAGAGCTGTATGTTTCAGAGAAGTTAAGGGATATTTGTAAGCATGTGTTAAATAACCATTAGATTAACCTAAGAAAACTGCATTGAAATCGGCACATCCGTACGAAACAACAATGCCGTACATTATACCCTAACAAAACAAGGACACGGAACGAGTTTGATGCCTGTCGGTGTGTCTAGACAAGCATCAAGCTCGTTCCGTCATTTGAGTTCTTTATGTCCGTCATAGCTTAATAACATGTCTGTACAAAACCTTTGACTCCCAACTAGGCAAAGAGTACTAACTGTTTAAAAAAACTTTTAAAATGGTGAAGAATCAGGTTTCTGGTCAAAACATCATACTGAAATCATTTCATCTACCAAGTCACTGACAGGCAGAGGTTTCAAACACATAACATACGTCTTTTTTGCCGGGAATATACATCAATCGCCGTGATTTTACATGTGAAAGTTTGCATGTTGAAGTATTTGTTACTAAATCACGTACAAAAGACCCTACGGATGACGGATTTGGATGAAATTGGGAATAGATTATTAGAACCCCAAATTACAAAGGCATAATTTACAAAGGCTACAATAAAATCCGAATATGGGGCAGCATGCCATATCTACAACTGACATCTGAGTGACTACCTTACGTACTTAATTAATTAACGATGTACACAAAACCTAACTGTCAGAAACCTTCAACTCCAAATAGTAAAACAGTAGTAACTTTTAAATGACGATGAGCAGATTTTATTGTTCTCGCATTGAAATCAGTTCATCCGCTACAATGCTATACATATATATAGACACAGACTCATATTCGCGGGGCTCAGTCACTGATTTTATACATCATTCAGGTTGTTATATTTACACCTGACATCATTTCAATTCCAATAAGGTCGCCTTGACATAACAATGGACACTGAACCAGCTGTCAAAAGCCTTCAACTCCTATTTGTATAAGAGTTGTAACTTAACGCATGTACAATCCCGATAAACCTACTAATTTTCAGACGAATGAATAACGTATTGAAATCAGTCTACCGATACAATGCCATATACAGATAATAAGTAACTTGTTGGTACGGAACTCTTCGTGTACGAGTGCGACTCGCACTTGGCTTTTTTCTGTAATTAAACTTACACATAAAAGAACCTTGTTTAATTAACTGACAAAAATAAAAAGTTAGAACCCACAGACCTCATGTTATGAAGCTATCTACTTTTCATAACGAGGCCATTAGTGATAATTAAAAATGCAAAACGTTAATACGTACCTACATACAATGGTTTATTAGCTGCTACGTTATGACTGTTGCACCGTTTAGTATTTGCTTTAACCCTTAAACAGTCATAGTGTAATTAATGTACATGATTCATTTGTTTTCGCTATTATTACAACACATTAGAGTTCAGAAGTACCCTAAACCGGCGAGCATGTATGAAGAATATAATGACAGTAATCGAGGCAAAAGACGTGTGCAAAGATCGTGACAAATGGAAATCCGTTGTCTCTGCCTGCCCCTCTGGGAAACAGGCGTGAGTCTATGTATGTATGTATGTATTAGAGTTCACTATGAGGTGGTAACTAATATTCCATTGTGCTGTGTGAGGATGTGAAAGATGAAGTATGTGACCATTTCCACTGATGTTAAGCTTCTAGCGAGACGAGTAAGATGTGCTACCACGATGGCCATGTCTACTTTCGGTGACAAACGTCACTCGCGACCATCCATAGCACGCAGCCATCAATATAAAAACCATAGGTTACTTGAACTTTTCCACCAGTCTAAATGGACCAATTATATGATTGGTGGATATCCAACGCATCCTTAGCAACGTCGCGTAGCACATCTCTGGTGGAAAAACAGCCTCACAAAGAAAATGAGTTAGCTTCATAAGTTAATTAAAAAATATTATATTGAGTTAAACTTGAACTCCAGAACTAGTCTAGTTTATCTCTATTACTTAAATATGTTTAAAGCATACTACCCACCTGATAGAAAATGGGTACATTGGGCTATGACACTTGTTACATACATTGTAAAATTCTCGCCCTACAAAGAAACCACTGCACCACAATAATAACATATTAATGCTATTATCTATATTCAAGAGACAACACCTAAAATCCATCTAGTATGGATCAGACTATAAAACCGCAAAGGAATCAGATTGTCCACTTGAGAGCTACATAGACACAATACCTACTTCAATTTCAAACTTATCACCCCACACTATGTCGAAAAGAAAAAAGATAATTATTGTTTAAATCTCTTACAGGATAAGTATTTTATGAGATCCGACGTCACAATTACTACTCTCATATGTTTTTAATTGAAATGGTTTTTTTTCTATATAGGTATTTCTAATTCGTGATTTACGTTTGTGATAGGTAGACTGCATCCAAGTCAAGTAATAATAATCTTATGCATTTATTATATTCGCATAACGTATACATTTTGCGCTAAAAATGTTATTTAACATTATATTATTAGATCATAAAATCACAAAATGCCAGCTCTTTTCGTGGTGCCATTTTAATACCCTCAAGTGTGTATCTTAGTATCTACTAGTCTGGTCGTAGATTAGTTAATACTAAGATAGATATTCCAGTAATTTTTGCTATATGATATTTTTCTGCGCGGGATTTAAACATATCGAATGGTAATCAACATGAACATTGGACATTTTTTTGGAAGAACCATTCTTTCTGAAAGATTTTTCGGTTACGTATGGCAAATCTCATCATTGCCGAGGAGCCCCGTCGACCTCACTCACACTCAGGACCACAAAATTGTTGTTTTCATTCAATAAATTATTATTATTATTATAATACTTGCGGTGATCTATTGAAATACATAAACTTGTTCCTGTGAGAATAATGCAAACGTAATAACACGCGCAGATAAACGTACATATAGTGTGGTCGTATCTCGGATTATTAGCCGCTGGTCGGTCGGTCTATTGTTTTGTTCCAACAATGAAATACGTACAATATTAGGTCTTTACCTATGAAATTGCCGTTCTGCAGTACTGGCCATTTCAAATCAAAATAATTTTTGTTTGGCTAAGAATTCTAATTTCAAATTAATTTTATTTTAAAAACATGGATTCTTTTTTCCAAAAGTAGTCATTTCTTTATTGATTAGTGTTACATTTTCATCGCATTTCAATCTTTTTCGTCATCATGGATACGTTAAAAATTCGAGTAATTATGGAATATGAGTACCGTCGTGGCAGCAACGCGGCACAAGCGGCACGCAACATCAACGACGTTTACGGAGCTAACACTACAAACCAACGCACCACCTGTTATTGGTTTGCTCGCTTCCGTTCTGGAAATTTCGACCTGAAAAATGAACCTCGCGGTCGTCCGAAGACTTTGGTCGACAATGACGAATTAAAGGCGGTTGTGGAAGCTGATGATACACAATCTACGGCTGAATTAGCAGCAGCTTTCGACGTTAGCGTCAAAACAATATTGGTCCATTTGCGTCAAATTGGCAAGGTAAAAAAGCTTGACAAATGGGTGCCCCACGAACTCAATGATCGCCAGCGCGAAGTACGCGTCGAGACGTGCCTTGCACTGCTCAACAGACACACAAATGAAGGAATTTTGAACCGCATTGTTACCTGCGATGAAAAATGGATTCTGTTTGATAACCGCAAGCGCTCAGCAAGTTGGTTGGATCCTGGTTCAGCACCTAAACAATGCCCTAAACGAAAACTTACCCCTAGAAAAGTGATGGTCACTGTTTGGTGGTCTAGCGCCGGTGTGATTCATCACAGCTTCTTACCAAACGGGGTGAGCATTACTGCAGATGTGTACTGTGAAGAACTGAGCACAATGATGGAGAAGCTGGCGCATCTCCAACCAGCATTGGTCAATCGCTCGTCTCCGCTGCTCCTGCACGACAACGCGCGACCTCATACTGCACAGCAGACGGTCTCCAAGTTGCAAGAACTGGGGTTGGAAGCTCTCCGTCATCCGCCCTACTCACCAGACCTTGCGCCTACAGACTACTACTTTTTCCAGAATTTGGATAACTTCTTGGCGGGAAAAAAATTCAATACCCGAGAGGCAGTACAAAATGCCTTTGAAGAATTTGTTGCCTCCCGTCCAGCTGATTTCTTTAAGAAGGGCATCAATAAACTGCCACTGCGATGGCAAAGATGCATTGATTGCATGGGTGATTACTTCGATTAATACAAATAAAAAAATTCATGAAAAAAATTCGTTTAAATTTTTTCATACAAAACGGCAATTTCATAGGTAAAGACCTATTACATTTATTGGCTATTCAATTCGTATTTGTAATACTTACCAAATCTCAATTAATGACTTATGAATTAAATCAAGCTCCTGAAATAGTAGTACTTCACAAGGAATGAAGATTTTAAAAGAATTCCCCATATTTTTTATATCTAGTATTCTGCAAACATTCTCCAGGTCTCAATAATAGATACCTACCTCTGCTAAGATTTATAATTAGTTACCTTCATGGTTAAAAACTGGCCATGTGCATGTTGGGTCTCGGAATGAAAGAAAGAAAGAGTTCATTCATCCACAGGTTATACTTACTTGGGTTAAACTAAAAATATAGTTATTTTCAGTAATAAACGTTTAATGCAAACCATTTGCATGTTTTGGTCTGCAATAAAAAGTTATCTAAATTTCCGAAACAGGCAAATATTTACAACTAATAACGACATTTGAAAATGCAGTTTATTTGATTTATTTGTCACAGTTTAGCGCCATTTTAAATATTGCGCGTAGTACATATATCACCATTGATTAAATTCTCGAAAAATTTTACCGTATCATCTACTACGATTTTAAGTGTTTTTTGACACCTCAGCGGAGTCGCTTGCTTTGGAGAGAAACTGCTTTTGGAGATGACACTATACAAGTCGACTGTTTATAGCCGACTTACAAAATTAAATGGGCTCATATCAATCTCATTGAATAATTTCATAATTGTTTTTCGTCTACCGCTGAAAACATCGATACTGTTCTGCGTATGAGCGATAAGTGTGAGTCAGATACTTCTAATCCTACAAACGCATTTGGGTGTAAAGAAACTGTTCCCGAAGAATCCCTCACAATTTTATTAAATCAAGAAGGTGGGCCGCGTCTCTTGGGCACGTTGCTATGCTCACTCAGTCAAATATTCAGTGGAACATAGCGACAGGTGACGAAACTTAGATTTTTTGAACTATTTTCATCACCGGAAAAGGCTGTGGAAAGGTATAAAAAGCATGTTTCCAAGATAGCCACGATGAAGTGGCTTACATTTTTCAAAATTGGCTTAATTGTATGAAAACGTGCATTGAAATTAAGGGAGAATACATATTTTGAGAAACAATGAATTAATTTTTATTGTTATTTTCTTATTCATACCATAAATGTTAAACGCGTACACGTACATATAAGAATAAAACATACATTTTGTTCTCTACTTAATGGGCAGGGTAAGAAAAGAGTTTAATATTTCCTATTTCCATCCTGAAATATATTTTGATAAAATCTTTAATTCAATTCTGTCTTGCTTCAATGTTCCACACAAAATGTAAAAATTTCAAGTCTTTCTATTTGTTAGGAGCTTTGTGGAATATAGACACATCTGTCAATATAGTACGGGTCTCTAACAGCAAACTAAATACATCAGAGAATCTGTTTTGCCTTCACGAGTACAGAACCTTAAAAAACGTACTGCGGCGTAATCCTCTTGTCACCTTGACACTAACAGAGTATCTTTTATGAAAGTCATAGCATAATGGCATTCTGCGCAATATCTATGTAGGCTTTATGGAACCATTAAGAATGTTGATAGAAAGCTTTAATGAATGCGACGTTTACAACATTGTACAGACGGATACACATTGACCGTAATAGCGTCTTTTTTATTCTCCGGTGAAGCACTGAAAGCTTTCGTAAATTAAACAACTATCGACTGGCGTGGCTACATTGGCTTACATCATTGATATTTGTCATTATTAATCCTCAACAAAAATAACGGTGTCATAATTTAGAAAACTATTACTGCCTTTGGCATTGTAAATCGCATAATTATTATACGATTTCATTATGATTTGTTAAAATATATATTTTATTAGACACAAAACGCTGATTCCAATAAAAATAAAATGTTAAAAATGGCTACAATTAAAAAGGTTCCGATTAAATTAGCGTTCAGTTGAAAAATCACAAACAAATTAGTATATTTGTGTGAACGACACCGTGCCAGAAATATAGGCACATAAATATACATACCTACATATTTTCGCGCGCGGTGGGTCAGGAGATTCGAAAGACAACTAGCGTTTGTGAACGTAGCCTTTATAGACGTCGATAGTGACAAATGGTGTAACACAAAGATTACGGAACACACGTATACGCACTTAGAGTCGCGGCGACAAGCACTGCGTGAGAGTTAATATGTGGCGCACTTACAGAGTCCGAAGGATAACGGTGCGAGTGTCCCGTCTTACAGGGACACTTCTCGCTTACACTGAAGACTCTGTTCACTTTCACTTTTCAACTTTTAATATATAACTTATAATTATTTATATATATAAACTTCGCGAATCGTCTTTGACTTCACTTGAGTTAACTCTGCCCGTCTGCTGTCCTATTCCCTATAAACCCCTTAATTTATGCGAAATCTAAATATTTTGCTTTCTAAAACCTTTACTGAAGTTCCAAACTAATTTGTTTTCTTCTGTCCTTTTCTTCATCATACTTTTTTTTCTATGTGGAATTTCATTTTTGTATTCGCACCATCATTCTCTTTTCTTTCTCGATATCTATGTCTTTTTCAACAGCTCTATTTTTTATTTTGTTTAGTATTAACTAAATAATTTTGAAATTTCACATAAGCCACCTATACTGATAATGAGAATCGAACTCCGAACCTTAGCGGGATAAGGGCGTAAAACATTGTATTGACTTTGCTGTGCGAAAATCTTCTACACCTGCCGGTTAGACACAACGTCAAATCGGTAACGTGAGTGGGAGTTTAAAGTAACCATTACTCTAAACTCTTTATGTGTGAAAAAGAAAATAATACTAGTTCACAAAATACAGCTTTCGTATTATTTTCAGTAATGAAACTACAAAAATTTGACTTTGCCGAACCGTTTTATTTTTTTTTATTACGCGTCATGTATTTGATACCTATAGGTTTTATTCACAAATAAAATCGTCCTGGAATATATATTGCGCAAAAATGTTTGTCTTGGTAGGACATGAGGAATACGTTTGTATCGGAAAATCGCACAAGTAATGGGTCTTTAAAAAGAGTTACGACGGTTGGTACGGATCCGTGACATACTTGTTTAGAGTTGATGGGCCAGACGAATCACCCAAACACTGAAGATATCCGTTTTTCAAGTACCAACCTAAGTAAAACAACATCCATAATAATAATAATAGTCGATACTTGCGATCGAAATATTCTGAGAAAACTATCCATATTTCAGCACGAATAAACACTTGAATATAAACCGCTGTACAAGCGATTTATTAACGACCTACACCGACGTAATTGAGGTATGAAGTCTACATCACAGTAATAACAGTGGGGAACTTTAAATCGTGTATGCAAAGGAATATCTTCAAATAAAAATGTTACTATTGATGTGCCGTCGACTACTCGTACGACTATGTGTAGCCATGTACAGTGGACGTCACGTCAATGGACACATATGCACAACGAAAACCACCCTTCCTGCCTTCTTAATAAAAACGTTGTCAAGGTTAAAGAGTACCCTAGTACATGATACCTACTATGAAAATCTAAAAGGAGCAGTTAGCGTATTGCGCAATAAGGAGATGAATCAGTGCGGGCGTGCTGCGGCGTGCGACGTTGACCCAGCAGCGGGTCGCTCACCTCCTTACACACAATAACGTATTTACTAAACTATCTGTAATAAAGACCAATGTCCTCTCACGTCCTGACAAACAAGTGACCTCTAGTTAGGAATCGACCCCGAATTATGTAGGTATCTCGAGCTCTACCTAAAACATCGAATAAATACCTGTTTTAATAAAATTACTTGCTTGAACTTGGCTTCATTGGACGAATCTAATAGTGGTAACAAAATTACCATGAACTATTAATTAACACACAGTTAGTACGCACCACGGGTAATAGTTTTAGCCATCTCTCAAGCATCTCCACGGGCTGTACTTAGTTTTTTATTTTTATTTGCTAGACAGACGGCTTTAGCCGCAGTTACGTTTACAGTAAGTGGCTTTTACAGCTTAGCCGAACAATATAGGTGAGCGTGAGCTCAAGGCGTCTAACAAATAAAACTACAAATTAAGTAACCGTGCATGAAGGCCCCCTCTTTGGGGTTCGAACCTTGGCTCAGGGTGATTACTATACTGTGGGAAGCATGAGAAAATTGTTTTTTAGGGACTTTTGTCCACCTGTCGCTCTACGTTAATAGGCCAAGACGCGGGCCGCTGCACTGGTCTGATTGAGGTTCGACGAAGGTATTTCATCCATACGAATGGTATAAGTACTTGTAACGATTGAAAACTGCCGCTCAGCATGACCTTGCTTCAACCACGATCAGGTGTACTACCGGCTAAGTCGCCAACTTCGATTTCTTAAATGGCGTTGAAATAAATAAAGGTTAAAAATTACTTAATCAATCGTTGAATCGGCTTCCATGAGCACATGTGACGTCATAAATGGTCCGGAATCGATTGTCAACGTTGAAGCCGATTTAACGATTGTTTAAGTCATTTTTAACCTTTATTTATTTGAACGCCATTTAAGAAATCGATGTTCGGCGGCTAAGCCGGTAGAGCCCCAGCTTGGTGGACGTACTTTGATATTGACAGCGTCTTTATTTACGTTAGTATTAAGGGCGGTTTTTGTAATGCTAATGTATCCACTGACTTGGCAACGAATGTACCCTGTTTATTGCATTGTTATATGGAATGTATATATCACTTTCAAAGAACCTAATCAATATTTAAAGGTAGCTTGAAAAAAACAATTTCAAGTCTACATTACCAAATTAAAGCAAATAATTTTGTCACACAACATTTGAAGTGCTTCGCTCTGAAGTCCGCAGAGCTTATTAAGAGCCAAATATGACTCGCAATTTTTATTACTTCATATTGATCGCGCACTTTTCAACAAGTAAATTTTCAAAATTGCCAGTGTTATAATACCCACTTATGTAGGTACCCGCTGCGTTAATTTATGGCTTCACAAGATTTACCTTTTAGTTGATGAAGCCATATTTCAATTAGCAAGCCGGTATCTAGGTGTTTCTATATTATATTTAGCAAACCATGTTTATGATATTAGGTCTTTACCTATGAAATTGCCGTTCTGCAGTACTGGCCATTTCAAATCAAAATAATTTTTGTTTGGCTAAGAATTCTAATTTCAAATTAATTTTATTTTAAAAACATGGATTCTTTTTTCCAAAAGTAGTCATTTCTTTATTGATTAGTGTTACATTTTCATCGCATTTCAATCTTTTTCGTCATCATGGATACGTTAAAAATTCGAGTAATTATGGAATATGAGTACCGTCGTGGCAGCAACGCGGCACAAGCGGCACGCAACATCAACGACGTTTACGGAGCTAACACTACAAACCAACGCACCACCTGTTATTGGTTTGCTCGCTTCCGTTCTGGAAATTTCGACCTGAAAAATGAACCTCGCGGTCGTCCGAAGACTTTGGTCGACAATGACGAATTAAAGGCGGTTGTGGAAGCTGATGATACACAATCTACGGCTGAATTAGCAGCAGCTTTCGACGTTAGCGTCAAAACAATATTGGTCCATTTGCGTCAAATTGGCAAGGTAAAAAAGCTTGACAAATGGGTGCCCCACGAACTCAATGATCGCCAGCGCGAAGTACGCGTCGAGACGTGCCTTGCACTGCTCAACAGACACACAAATGAAGGAATTTTGAACCGCATTGTTACCTGCGATGAAAAATGGATTCTGTTTGATAACCGCAAGCGCTCAGCAAGTTGGTTGGATCCTGGTTCAGCACCTAAACAATGCCCTAAACGAAAACTTACCCCTAGAAAAGTGATGGTCACTGTTTGGTGGTCTAGCGCCGGTGTGATTCATCACAGCTTCTTACCAAACGGGGTGAGCATTACTGCAGATGTGTACTGTGAAGAACTGAGCACAATGATGGAGAAGCTGGCGCATCTCCAACCAGCATTGGTCAATCGCTCGTCTCCGCTGCTCCTGCACGACAACGCGCGACCTCATACTGCACAGCAGACGGTCTCCAAGTTGCAAGAACTGGGGTTGGAAGCTCTCCGTCATCCGCCCTACTCACCAGACCTTGCGCCTACAGACTACTACTTTTTCCAGAATTTGGATAACTTCTTGGCGGGAAAAAAATTCAATACCCGAGAGGCAGTACAAAATGCCTTTGAAGAATTTGTTGCCTCCCGTCCAGCTGATTTCTTTAAGAAGGGCATCAATAAACTGCCACTGCGATGGCAAAGATGCATTGATTGCATGGGTGATTACTTCGATTAATACAAATAAAAAAATTCATGAAAAAAATTCGTTTAAATTTTTTCATACAAAACGGCAATTTCATAGGTAAAGACCTATTATTATTTACTTTATTTTATTTACTATTTACTTTATTTACTATTACTATTTTATGCTAGCGTATGAAAAAGGGAACTATTAATTAAAAAAATAATCGAAATATTACATTTTCCTCTCTAATGAAGTACTTACCTACTTAAACGGTTTGTTATTTTATTGACGGACACTAAGTACAGACGCCAGCACATCCAGCTACCCCAACCCGTCAAATTTCTTTTATAGATTTTCAACTTTGTCACATAAGCATAAGGTTCACTTTCAATTGGGGAAATTTGACAGATTGGGGTAGCTTGATGTGCTGGCGTCTGTACATCCAGACTACAAGGGAGAACAACTATTTATAGGTCTCACAAATAGTAGTCCTCCACGGGAATCGAACCCGGGCCATGAAATAGCGAGGCGACTGTCTGAACCGCGCCGCACGTACAATCCTTTTCTATAAACTTTCAGTGTGTTTTTAAATGCCCGTTTTACCTTCAGTGCTACATTTAATTTTGTTTAGCAAATTGTTGACGTAAGTTTAGCTTCTGTGTGCTTCATCTTGGTTACCTTGGCGCATTTACCTAGCAGACTGTTATTTTTAAAAGTTCACGGTCACTCCACCTGCATCCGGAAACCAAGCCTAGTTTTAGCTTTTCTATCGAGAGAGTTTAATTTAGAAGTTATATGACGATATGTTGTGGAAGCTCTTTATTGGCATTTATTTATCAAAAATTGTAACAAATTATATGGAGCTGTTAGCTTCCCTAATAAAATAAAATAAAATATTATTGGTAATAAAAAATATTTTTTGTTAAGAATCTGGGTAACACGATGTGAATGTAACTTTTAATAATGTCGTTTACGACTTAATTAGAGAGTATCCAACAAATTCGTTGTTCAAATTCGGTATTAGGGTTTCGTACCTGAATGGTGCTAACAGACATGTTACTGAACCTCCGTGGTCCGTCTTGTCTGTTTGTCGTCAACTATATTAGGTAGACAGTTGAACTTCTCAGTGTTATATTGATGCTGTAACAACAAATGTAGTGAAAATTGCATGTATTTTGCTCGACGGTTAACAATCTTCTACGATCGTACTTCATCACCCTTCGTGTGTGGCACACTTCGCCGGTTCTTTAACAACGATAAATTTTAATATGATTCTAAAAAGAATGTTCGCATTAGCAATTATGCGTAAATTAAAATAAAAATATTTTCCTTTACATTTTTCTATCCTATCCTATATTCTATTATATATTTTGTTGATTTTTATATTTATCTTATTACAATAACGATTTATTGCCATAAGCAACATTATATGATATGAAAAAGAATTAATGTATTTTACTTAAATCATAGATTGGAATATTTCGGACACAAGATGTAGAATGGAAGCATGTAATTTGTGTCCCTCTATTATATATTTGTAAAGTACCCCGCACCACAGGGATCAAATTCCCTAAGGCGGTCATTGTCTTTAAAAAAAAACTACCAGAAAATTTTCGGAACTACTAGCAGTTCGTATAAAACTAAATAATGCCTAAATTTTGGCATAGATGAAAGTCTAATATTATTTATTTATGTCTATAAATAATATTTTTTCCTAACCCTACAAAGCTCGTCGGTCTTTAAAGCCGATCATAGTCATCTGCTTTATATCGGCCAGTGGGTTATTTTCTATTAAGCCGTTATTTTATACAATCTGCTTCTCTTGCCAAATCCTAGGAATATTGTCGAAATCTTTAAGTTAAACCTTGTAGGAATCGTTGAATAAAAAGTTGAAGTAACAAAACGAGCTTTCTCCGCCTGGTTATGATGTCAGCTATGAGTCACCTTTAGGAAAACAGAAAAATAAGGCTTGTTTAAAGTATAGAAATTAGTTCAGATGGCTGAAAGTATTATATTAATATTTACTAGATTATGACTACATAATAGAAACCGTTACAGTCATCATATAAGATTCTACTGACCAAACTTACTTAGTGTATATAGTATTGTGTATTGCGCCTTACAATTGTTCAGGCCATATTCAATACGAAATCATTGTAGAACTTCACTTTTCTAAATTAAAGTCTCTAGAGTCAATTTAAAAAAATATCTACCTGGACCATGTTCAAGTAGGAGGGATCATAAATATATATTAATTATGGGTAATTTAATACTGTGGGTCGGAGAAAGCGGCGTTTCTATGTTATTCGAACGAGGATAAATTCATACAAGTTTATGGACTAGGCAGATTTATAAATCAGAAATACTTTATATGAATTGCAAAATTAAACTGCAGTAAATCATATGTAGGAGACACTGCAGTTTAATACGTGCCACTTCGTAACCTATTTTAACCGACTTTGAAAGAAGGAGGAGGTTATGATTTCGACTATGTGTGCTTCTATTTTTGTATGCAATTATTATAAATTGATAAATCTAAATATTTTGTACTATTCTTTTTTATTTCACCTGTATCAATAAAAAAATTAATTGAAGCATTATCATATTGAAAAAGTATATCCTCTTAAACCTGACGCTATAAAGAGACAAACACGCAAGGCGAATGTTACAAATCTTTCCTCTTCAATTAAGTAGATTAAAGCTACTAATTATAGACTTATAATATGTATGTATAGGCATCACGGACAAGATAACGGCCCATCATAGTTCAATGACTCTCCGTCCTAATATTGGCTATTTTCAAAACATCTAAATGCCTAACATCAAAACTTTTTTTGTTAAGCAATGTTGCCTCTTAAAGTTGTTTGTGTGTTTAACTGCAGATAATGATAGATGGAGTACATTTTATTGTGCCAAAACATTACAATGTAAAATTAAAGATACCTATTCACCATTAAAAATATAGGTACAGACGCCAGCACATCCAGTTATCCCAATCTGTCAAATTTCTTTCAATTCGGGAATTTTGACAGATTGGGGTAGCTTTATGTCTGTGCAATCGACGTTCTTATCGCATAAAGCTATCTCTTTCTAATAGCCGTTGGATTGACTAAAATACTGAATAAGTGTCTATATAATAATATGTATACATGTTATCATGTACAAACTTAATTAAAGACATTCTTATTTAAAGTTACATTAACATAAATAATACATTTAATTATAAGTATTTATTATTTATACTTACTTACTTACTAGATTAAATACATAAACTGATAATAATGACGTCCAGTGCCCAAATTGTCCCAATAGTCATATTATGATTTTTCTTTTAAGAAAAATATCCAGTTGCAGCCCGGAGTATGGAAGACTGCCGCGGCAATCACGTCAGACTGTCGAGGTCGAACCTGCGTATAATCGATCCCCGGTCGTTTCAAATAGTGAGAGCAAGAGAGTGCACCTAATAGTTGCGCTCACACTCGTCATTATATAATATGTGCCGCGTAATTGACTGGTCCCAATCTAAATTTCTAATCTATATCTATACATATAAAAAATCGTTGGAAAGTCAAAACTGTACATTGAATATTGTTTAAAAAGGATACTTGGGGCGTGATCTACACTCGATATTGAAGCCAAAAATATAGTTCTTAGAATTTTTGTCTGTATGTATGTCCGGGCTAAACTCAAAAAGTACTGCATGGATTTACTTCAAATTTTGCATGGCATCGAATAAATACCTATTTTAATAAAATTACTTGTTTGAACTTGCTTCATTGGACGAATCTAAATAGTGGTAAGCAAATAACCATGAACTATTAATTAACACACAGTAAGTACGCAGCACTATAAGGCCCAAGCTCGAGGGGTAATAGGTACAACCATTTTATCTTTAATATTACTAAGAGGTCGGGTCAACATATAGGCTATATATTATCACGCTATCACCTACGGGTGAGGAGCTGTGATAACTTATAAAATTTAACGCGGGTAAAACCGGGGGGAACAGCTCGTTCTTTATATAAAACTGATACTTCTATCCATTACATACTAACTACAAAAAAATAAAAAATTGAAGAAATAAAAGGCATTTTTATTTATTTATTAATTGACTGGTCTCCGTTGCGATTGTCCATAGCGGTATTACGGCCACGGTTACTATATATTTAAGATAAATAAAATATGTATATGTAAACATTTCGAAGTGTTTCACAAGATCGACGTTAGTAGAAAAACGTTTTATTAAAATTGAGTAGGCGAACAACATTTCACGCGATCCCCTTATAAGTTGTACATATGAATGTGCGCGACCACTTTAATTAAGAACTGGTCTAAGTTTATATTCTTGCGCTGCTTCTATACCTATAAGCGTTTGATATGATGGCCTTGATTCTAGAAAAAGCTTTTTATATTACGTATGACACGTGTATGGACAAAAGCCTTAGTAAATGTACATTGACGAAACTAATACAACCTTAATCTATATTCATGATCATCATATTAGTGGAAAGACGTCCACTACTGGAAGTATCATATATGTATATGTATCATAAATAGTAGAGGTAACTTAAGTAGCGCTATTAGCCAATGAAACTTAACAAATTACAGAACATAATAACATAACATTTTTTTTTCTTCCTCTACAAAATGCATCAGCTAATTGTTAATTTTCTAACTATTTGTATGTTATGACAATGAAATACAAATAATAGGTCTTTACCTATGAAATTGCCGTTTTGTATGAAAAAATTTAAACGAATTTTTTTCATGAATTTTTTTATTTGTATTAATCGAAGTAATCACCCATGCAATCAATGCATCTTTGCCATCGCAACGGCAGTTTATTGATGCCCTTCTTAAAGGAATCAGCTGGACGGGAGGCAACAAATTCTTCAAAGGCATTTTGTACTGCCTCTCGGGTATTGAATTTTTTTCCCGCAAAGAAGTTATCCAAATTCTGGAAAAAGTAGTAGTCTGTAGGCGCAAGGTCTGGTGAGTAGGGCGGATGACGGAGAGCTTCCAACCCCAGTTCTTGCAACTTGGAGACCGTCTGCTGTGCAGTATGAGGTCGCGCGTTGTCGTGCAGGAGCAGCGGAGACGAGCGATTGACCAATGCTGGTTGGAGATGCGCCAGCTTCTCCATCATTGTGCTCAGTTCTTCACAGTACACATCTGCAGTAATGCTCACCCCGTTTGGTAAGAAGCTGTGATGAATCACACCGGCGCTAGACCACCAAACAGTGACCATCACTTTTCTAGGGGTAAGTTTTCGTTTAGGGCATTGTTTAGGTGCTGAACCAGGATCCAACCAACTTGCTGAGCGCTTGCGGTTATCAAACAGAATCCATTTTTCATCGCAGGTAACAATGCGGTTCAAAATTCCTTCATTTGTGTGTCTGTTGAGCAGTGCAAGGCACGTCTCGACGCGTACTTCGCGCTGGCGATCATTGAGTTCGTGGGGCACCCATTTGTCAAGCTTTTTTACCTTGCCAATTTGACGCAAATGGACCAATATTGTTTTGACGCTAACGTCGAAAGCTGCTGCTAATTCAGCCGTAGATTGTGTATCATCAGCTTCCACAACCGCCTTTAATTCGTCATTGTCGACCAAAGTCTTCGGACGACCGCGAGGTTCATTTTTCAGGTCGAAATTTCCAGAACGGAAGCGAGCAAACCAATAACAGGTGGTGCGTTGGTTTGTAGTGTTAGCTCCGTAAACGTCGTTGATGTTGCGTGCCGCTTGTGCCGCGTTGCTGCCACGACGGTACTCATATTCCATAATTACTCGAATTTTTAACGTATCCATGATGACGAAAAAGATTGAAATGCGATGAAAATGTAACACTAATCAATAAAGAAGGGCTACTTTTGGAAAAAAGAATCCATGTTTTTAAAATAAAATTAATTTGAAATTAGAATTCTTAGCCAAACAAAAATTATTTTGATTTGAAATGGCCAGTACTGCAGAACGGCAATTTCATAGGTAAAGACCTAATACGAGGGGTGATCCAAAAGTAATGATAATCAGTTATTTCTAGTGCACACAAAAATACAAAAAAAATATCAGTCACTTGTTCAGTTACCCACTAGTTCAGGAAAAAAAATCATATAAATAGGCCACGATTCCCGGGAGCTACATTCATTTGAATACAGACTGTCAAGGAGTGAACATCAAAATGGAAAAAAACGAAATCAGAGCTGTCATTAAATACCTCTGCTTGAAAAAAATGTCTACCAAAGACATACACAGCGACTTGGTGGAAACATTAGGGGACTCTTCTCCTCCATATTCCACAGTTGCACGCTGGGCTAAGGAGTTTAAGCTGGGAAGAACATCGACGGAAGACGAACACCGCGAAGGACGCCCATCGACGTCCCTCACTGAAGAAAATGTGAAAAAAGTTGAAGAAGTTGTATTGGAAGATCGAAGAATGACTATCAGGCATGTAGCTGAGGTCACAGGGCTCTCATATGGCAGCATTCAAAGAATCCTTGCGAACGAATTGCATATGAGAAAGGTCTCCGCGCGTTGGGTACCGAAAATGTTAAACGACGAGCAAAAGAAGAAACGAGTCGACATGTCAAGAGCAAATCTCGAAAAGTTCCAGGCAGACAAGGATAATTTTTTGTCACGTTTTGTGACCATGGACGAGACCTGGATCCACCATTTTGATCCTGAAACAAAACAACAATCGATGACATGGAAACGACCCGATGAACCGACGCCGAAGAAATTCAAAGTGTCAAGCTCAGCAGGGAAGGTTATGGCGTCTGTTTTTTGGGATGCTGAAGGAATAATCATGGTGGACTACTTGGAAAAGGGGGCCACTATTACAGGCTCCTATTATGCAGAACAAATAAGAAGATTGCGGGAGGCTATTAAGGAGAAAAGGCGAGGCAAACTGCGGGCTGGAGTACTGTTCCATCAAGACAACGCACCGGTTCACAAAGCTGCAATTGCCATGGCTGCCATTCAGGAAGCGGGCTTTGAGCTGGTGGAACACCCCCCCTATTCACCAGATCTAGCCCCCAGTGACTTCTATCTCTTTCCACGACTCAAGGAACACCTCCGAGGCAAGAAATTTGACGATGATAGCGACGTGATGGCCGCGGTTGAGGACTTTTTTGAGAGTCAAGATAAAGATTTTTTTTCTAAGGGAATTTTAGGTTTAGAAAAGAGATGGACTAAATGTATAGACTTGCTAGGAGACTATGTTGAGAAATAAATTTATTTTTTTATTTTATTCATTGTGTTTATTATTGATTATCATTACTTTTGGATCACCCCTCGTACAAACAAATACAAATATTTATTGGAACCAAAAACAGATAATATACAATACTGTGTGTACGTTAGCAGCTACATTAGTTAGGAAAACTGTGTCGTAGCTGTTAGCGCCCACCTCCGAGGTAGACAACAGTGTTCCATATTTAGGATAATAATTAGTTAAACATTTATTAAAAAGTGAGAAGTAATAAAAATGTAAAAGGAAAATCTTATGAACTATCAGATTACTTTGAGTGTGTGTATGTGCGTGTGAGTAGGTGTGTGTGTGTGTGTGTGTGTGTTTTGGTTGGGGGATTGTGTGTGTTTATAGAGTTTAAAGTTTATAGAAAGCGTTTATGTTAATTTCAGTAATAGGAAATTTAGAAGGAAATTAATGGGTGTATTGGATGTTAAGACTCTACGAGACTCTCCAGCTCTTCATAACTAAGATTGCTCAGCCAATCGTGTACACATTTTTTGCAATTTCGTAGGGTCATAGGATATATATCTACTGCCTTGTTTATTTTATTGTAAAGGTTAGGGCTCATGAAGTGGTATTGTCGACTAGTCATTAAATTACTAGCCGACTCCGTTTCACAAACCCTATCCCATCTGCGCTTCTTCACTTTAAAATCAGGATCATATACGAGTTCTGAGTGTTTTCGTAATATGGTATTGTAAATATAAATATGTCTCACTGTTGGAACCCTGCACAGTTCGTACAACTCCCGTGTGGGAAAGCGGATAGGCTTGTGCAACATCACCATCAGAATTGCTCTCTGTGCCCTCTCTAGACGCAGCATTAAACATTTCCCAGCACAGCCCCAGGCGGTTATACAGTAACTTAGTAGCGAGTGTGCCAAGGCAAAGTAGACCAGTTTTAGTGTGGGGAAATCTGCGGACGATCTTAGATTTTTGAAAATAAAGATTAATTTCCTAACACGCGGGATCAGCAGGTCAATGTGATCGTGCCAAGACATAGTGCTGTCTATAGTTACCCCCAGATATTTCATAGTGTTTGTACGTGCAATGCTATGACACTTACATGTTGAGTTAGATATAAAACTACATGTATGGGCAGTTATGGCAAAAGGCGAAACTGGTTGCGATATTAGTCGCGGTGCAAAAGTTATAAATTTGGTTATATCTAGATTGAGGGTAAGGAGATTATCTGATAGCCAATACATGATCGTCTGGAGAGCAGACTCAGCATATCTACGGGTTTCTGACCAGTCTTTACCATGAACAAGTATAGCGGTATCATCTGCATAAACTATAACCTGAGAGTTGGCCAAGGATAAACGACAGAGGTCATTGATGTAGATAAGGAACAGGGTAGGCCCAAGAACACTACCCTGTGGCACCCCATAACTGAGAAATTGTTCTTTACTTGTGTATTTATCTATTTTAATCACCTGGGATCGTCCACTCAAGTAGCTTTTGAAGATGTCGTAAGCTACTCCCCTTATGCCAATGTCGTTCAACTTTCTCAGCAGGATGGGGATCGAGACAGTGTCAAAGGCTTTACAGAGATCCAGAAAAATAGCTAAGGTTTTGTGTTTCTTTTTTAAATTTCTTGCAATAGCATTAGTAAATTCTAAAACCGCGTCTTCTGTACTTTTCCCTGGTCTGAAGCCGAATTGATTATGAGCCAAGTAATTTATGGAATTAATGTAATTTAAAAGTCGTTTATTCAAAATTTTTTCAAGTATCTTTGATAGAGTTGTCAATACAGAAATCGGTCTGTAGTTACTGACACTGTCTCTGTCCCCAGACTTATAAATTGGGTGAACTAGAGCCCTTTTGAAGGCAGTAGGGAAGGTACCTGACGTAAGAGCTAGATTAAATACGTAGCAAATAATAGGCACGAGAACATGTCTTGCCGCTCTAATCAGCTTCGCCGATATGCCATCACACCCTATTGCAGAAGTGAGTCTGAGTCCAAGAATGATTTGCTCAATCTCAAAATTGTCCGTAGTAAAAATAGCCAAATGGTGAGGTTATTCAGTTAATAGATATACAAATAATGCCACTCGTATTAAGAACACGAAAATACTTAACTTTAACTTAATATACAATTAAAAATAACTATGAATATTTAAATGTTTATATTAAAAACATAATAATAATGTCCTCCTAGCCGAATTTCGGCAACGGTGGCCAGTCTCAACAGAGATTAGCCATCTGCGCGGGACATATTATAGTGCTCAAGTGTGTGCGCAAACACAGGAGCACTTTCTATCCATTACTCACATGATCCGATGGGACGCCTAGCGACACGACCGGAAAGAGGTCAGGCACAGGACCGACGGCTTTACGTGCTCTCCGAGTCACGGGGGTATAATACCGCCGTATCCTAGACTTCGGGTTGATGCTGAGAATTTTTTCTTTTTACAGAAAAGTCCCAAAATCACTTTTGGCCCGACCCGGGATTTGAACCCAGGACCTCGTTATCTGCGGGTGAACACGCTACCGCTAGACCAACGAGGCAGTCAAACATAACTTGTATACATAGCACATTATTTTGGTCCATAATATGGTAACCCATCATGATGGGAAATGTAGAAGGTTAGGCCTAATTGCATTCTTAAAAACGTCACCAATACTATGTACATAGTAAGTCCAATAGTAATAGCGGCGATAAGAATTCGGTCTCAGTGAATACTTCTGTTGCTAACCGTGCATGAGCATGTTACTTCAAACAGAATATTTTTGAGATTCCAAACTATAAAAGGCAAAAGCGGCCTCAAATAATATTTTATAGTTGACCCTTGTGGAATGCTTATAGCAACTGCTTATCCAGGAAATATTTTGCCGGTATGCTCGGGTTAAGAATTTTATTGTTAGGTAATGTGAAAATTGAGAACTTCCTACCTTGCGCTGCATACCATAATGCTGTAAGTTTTTTTTATGATTATCGTGCTGTTCGTGGTTTGCTTTCTTTCTTTTATTTTTATTATTGTTTTCCAAGGAGGCTTTTATTCATCACCCGAAGTAAGAGGCGAGCGGGGGCTCAATCTGTCTAGCAACAAACTAAGTAACCAGCGCCCGAAACACCCAAGATTCGGTACACTGCTATACTAACGTTGAGATGAGGGCAAATAATAATAATACCTTGGGACATTATTTACACACGTAAATAATGCACCACGTCCAGATGATCCCAAACTAAGCGGAGCTTGTACTATGGAAACCAGATAATTGATATACTACATTATACTACGTTTCTTTTGTAAATACATACTTATATAGATAACTAGGTGTGCCCCGCAGTTTTACCTGCATTAAACTTTATAAATTATAGCCCATGTGTGAATCCAGGATGTCAGCTAACTCCGTACCAAAGCGCTCCAGCCGTTTAGACGTGAAGAAGTAACAAACATACACACTCACAAACTTTCGCCTTTATAATATTAGTAGGATTACACCCAGACTCATGACAAACAGACATGTTCATGCTCACAAATATCTGTTCTGGGTGGGAATCGAACCCATGACCTCCGGCATGAAAAGCAAGCATTTGCCAACCACGCCAACAGGCCCGTCCAAATGCTTTGGACGATGCGCTAAAATTACTAAGTAGGTATATTTAGATGAAATTGTAACATTAAGTAGTGGAGGTAATTTAAGTAGGTACTGCAATCTTCTTATCCTTAGATATATTATATCACTTCACATTAACTGGGCAATAAAATCACATTAATATTATAAAGGCGAAAGCTCGTGAGTGTGTATGTTTGTTACTCTTTCACGCAAAAACTACCGGACGAATTTTGATGAAACTTTGCAAGAATATTATCCGATATCCGAATAACACATACGGTATAATTAATAAAGTTTAACCGCGGGCACAGCTAGCTAGTAAGAAATAATGTTAACAAAATATAATCATGTACACACGGCTACATATCAAGCTATACATTTCCAGTATAAGCTGATCCCGCATTGTATAGGATTTCCCTACAATAAGAGGTCAGGTTATATTGGAAATGTATAGCTTGATATGTGGCCGTGTGTACTGTCGTACACAGTAATTGTTTACAGTTATTCTGTTTTGTTTGAATTATGATTATGATAACCACTGAGGCCCACAACGGGTGTTTACGTTTAGATATTTGACTATGTTTACTACTACGTTATTGTTACATTATCTTTACTACACGTAGCTATTAAAATTTTATTTAATTACATCAGGATCTCAACGCCTTGCCTAGCGAGCCGCCCTGACTTCGGACGGGTAGGTAGCTAGAAAAAAAATCGTACTTTAGGAATTTATCTAGTTTTTACATTCAATTATCAAAAGGTAGGTAGGTAAGAAAGATCAGGTCAGAAGTACCCTAAACCGGCGATCATGTATGAAGAATGTAATGTCAGTAAACGAAGCGAAAGAGGTGTGCAAGGATCGTGACAAATGGAAGTCCGTCGTCACCGCCTACCCCTTTGGGAAACAGGCGTGAGTCTATGTATGTATGTTAAAGTAGGTAGGTTCTAGTTTGTTCTTTTTATTTCTATTTTGATGGATGGGTTTCCCTTGCATTCGTGTCTACTGTGTTCGTGACACATTTGTAAGCTATTTATATATTTAAATAGAACATCGACCGCTTATACCTTACGTTTTGTAAGTAAACAAGTTCACATTGGTCTTTATATATATATATATTTTCCTTATGTATGAAGTTATTAAAGGTATTACATAACATTCACAAAATAAAAATAGCTTTGTATGGATATATGCTGAATATTCTAGTAACATAAATAAGTCTATATTTTAAGATATAAGGAATATACATATAACATTATAGGTAACAAAACTAAAATCTTGGACGTTAAGTTAAAGATAATCTCCGTTGTTGTAATTAAGAATTAGATGGTTGTAGATGTTTCTAATTATTCGAAAAATGTAGAATATTCTTTCGAATATTTACCGAAGGTTTGATCCTGAGCGTGAACCTTTCTCCATGCTTCCTAATCTTCGGCAAGTGCTTCTTGATACGGCCGTACTTCCACTTTCACTTTATTTCAATAAATATCTTACGACAACTAACACACTGCCATTTAATCCCAAACTAGGCAGAGCCTGATATTTACAGATATTGTACTAAAAACAAACATAATAGATAAATTACACCCAGACACACAACAAATAATCATGCTCGTCACACAACCATTCATCTTGAATGGGAATCGAACCCACTACTTCTAGTTTAGCAGTCAGGATCACTAGTCACTCGACCTACCAGACTTTAATTTGATCAATGTAAGTTGACCTTCGATGAATGATCTTTTGAGGGTCTTTGGAAGCCGCTGGATGCGGGCAGCTCAAGACCGGTAACGGACGTCTTCCGACTCATATGTTAAAATTATCCTTGGTCTTCCCCGACGTATCCTTTCGTCTACTTTTCCTTTCATGATGATTATCACGCCGTATCAAGTATCCCAACATCTTTCTTCGTCTAAGCTATGTACTTAATAGAGAACTGGTAATAATATTTTAGCACGAGACACTGAATAATCAAAGAGTCTCGATCTCAAATGAAGTTCATGTCGACCACTATTCAAATTACTACAAGCCTTCTAAGTGTAGACAGTACAGACAGACAGTAAACAAACAACAATGTTTTCCAGACAGTGGTTAACGTGTTACTTTTGGCAGTGTTATGTAATGTGTTAATATGTACATTGAAATGCATATTTTCTTATCGTTATACAAAAAATTGAATATAGGGCCAGAAATATATTAAGTGCCTAGAATAATCTTGTGATGTTTTGTCTGTATCGTTAATTCTTATAATGCTACAAACAGCTGTGACCGTATAGATAGAATTGAATCGTAGTCTGTTGTTGTTTTAAATAATTGTGATGAAACAATCACTGACAGGACTCCTCAATGATTAGTCAAACTCCAAAACTTATTTATACTAAAATTATGTTTTCCTGTTATGATATGGATAAGAAATAAGGATATTGGAGACCGGCTAGGGAATTCAACAACGGCCGTATGTTGCACGCAACATTATTTGATATTATACGTTCTTGCTGCTATGGGTGCTATAATAATAATAATAATTAGTCTTTATTTTCAGACCACATTAGTGTCCAATTAGTTAGTAACAATTTTCTTATAAACTAGTGTTGGTAATTAGTGTTTTTTAAATATGTAACAAATTTACCTTTCATTGCTGCGTCATTCCATGCGAAATGGCGCAGCAATGATTGACGTAAATACAGTCTAGCCGACTAGCGATCATGCGAAGGATGCTGTTGGTGCTGCCACGTATTCTGCGCACCAGAGATGCGCATCTCTTACGCATCGTAGCGTAGAAACAATCTACGCGATGCTCAGCAAACATCCCTGATGCACTACTGAATCGCCTCAGCCCCATCAGCATCCTGAACGCATTATTAAATTGAACTCGGAGGGCACTGTAAGATTTTTGAGTATAGTTAGCCCACATGCTGCACGTGTAGAATGATGTACAATAAGACCTAAAAAGTGTAATTTTGACTTCTGTCGAACAACGTGCGAACCTGTGAGCTATCATGTTCGCTCGCACTGCCAGTGCCCTCCGTTCCCTCACGATGTCGTCATTGTCCTATAGACCGTTGCCCTCACTGGTTCAAAGAAGCTCGACCAAGCAAAGCAATCGCTTGGCCAGTCTATAGATGGGTGCTTCTTCTTATCGTATCCCTAGCAGATTCCCTAGGGTGCGCCGGACGCATAAGAAATATTAACGCGTCACTCTTGGCTCTGGTTTCTAGTGACATCATCAATGAGGTTTTATTTCTAAGTGTTACCGTGGCTTTCGCTACCAATTGGGCTTACGGCCCACTAGATGGTATAAGGCTACTGTTGTAAGCCTATTATGCTTTACATCATTCACATCTCGCTGACACCTCCCCCTGATCCCGATGAGCTGACATTATAATGTTATCGTCTTGAATTTATGTTCACCAGTGAAGCTGCCTGTAGAACGCTATAATCTTATTAACTTAGTGTTGCTAGTATTGACCGCACCCACAGATCACGAGGTTACTAGAGCTAAAGCCTACTGAAGCGGTAGACATTCTTAGACTCGGAGGCAAGAACCATGTTAGAACTCAGAGGCTTGCATAATTCTGACGCCAGGTATATGTTATTACTATTACTAAGGTATTATTTTACTTTCAGATTGGGAATGACTTCAGCAGACGTTTTAAGACAAAAGTGGTGAAGGTATGAACTTTATTCTTTAATTAACAATAAAAAAATGATACCCCGAAAATTATCACGACAAGTGACTGAAATAGAATGAGATAAAGTTAAAATTTAATAATGCAGCCAAGTACGCGTTGTGCATTACAGGGATTACATTGATAGGAATTAAACAAAAAATACCAAGGCCACATTTTGGCTCCAAGACCTATTATCAGTTATTGAACTCGCTACTACAAACCCAACGAGACAGCAATGAGAATAGCGTGTTGAAGAACATGTAAAAGTTGTTAAGTAAAGCGATAATCCGTGTTGGAGCACTGTTATCCGCCACACGTGCAGGTTACATTAACGTCTGAGAGCTGTGCAAACAACGGGCTCGTACGTTCGATGAAGCACACCCCCATATGCCTCTACATCTATAAACATATGTATTTTGTAATCATAGCACTTACTGCAATACCTTACTTGCTTTCAGCCAGTGCTGAGTGCTTTTTATTTACCTGCTGCAATTTGCTTCTTTAATAATATTATTTTGAACACAGACACAAAAAGATGGGTGTGTGTGTATGTGTTAGTTTCGACATTTATAAATAGTAAAATAATAAATAGGTATCTTGGGACAATTAATACACTGCCATTGATCGGAAAGTAGTCAGCGCCTGTATGTGCTATCGCAACCAGATAACTAAAATATTTCTAAATACATACCTACATATTATGTATGATGTCCTCCCGACTGAATTTCGGCCACGGCGGCCAGTCTTAATGGAGACTAGCCAATTGCACAGGACATATTATATTGCACAAGTGTGTGCGCAAACACAGGGGCACTTTCTATTCCATCACTCTCATGATCCGATGGGACGCCTAGCGACACGACCGGAAAGAGTTCTGGTACAGGACCAACGGCTTTACGTGCTCTCCGAGGCACGGGGGTGTAATACCGCCAACTTCCAGACTTCTGGCTGATAATGAGAAATTTCTTTTTACGGAAAAATCCCAAAATTACTTTTTGGCCCGACCCGGGATTTGAACCCAAGAACTCATCTGCGGTGGATTATGGCAGTCATATTATGTATAGATTACCCCTAGACGCAGAATAAATAATCGTACTCATCACATTGGTAAAGATTTGTCCTGGATGGGGATTGAATTCCCGACCTCCGCTCCGGCTTAGCAGTCAGGATCATGAACCACTAGACCAACAGGCCAGTAAGCCTGAACAACACCCGCTCATGAAGTAATCATACTTGGTACGCGAATCCAACCCGCAGTTGAGTGACTTTTTTTGTTTATATTCTTGCGTTTTAAGGCCATCTTATCTTATCTTTACAGGGGTGTACCTGCGTACAGCCCTTCGACCCTTCAGGATCTTTTGTACTATCCCCCACTGGTTTTTATTCTATCCCTAGAGCCCTGAATGAAGTCTGCACATAATCCAGTACGCTTCTTATGGGTAGATCCTTGTAGTCTCCTGGTTCTGGATATGCCAGCCCCAGGATGGCCATTCTGTGTCTTGCCAATGCATCGCATTTGCATATTATATGCAGCATTGTTTCATTTTCTTCCCTACAGGTCCTGCAGATTGGGCTATTCGACAGTCCCAGTTTGTGTAGTTGATAGTTGGTGCCGTAGTGGCCCGTGAATACTGCTTCTATCAGTCGTAGCTAGTTTCTGCTGTAGTTCCAAAGCTTTTTGGACCAGCTTTTGCCTACTCCTTTTATGAGTTGGTTTGATGGTTCCCTACGCACGGTTTAAGGCCATAAAATGCTGTTTAAAAAGTTATATAACATAAGTCGTTATCTAAAGATCACTTGCATTCTAGAAATTTGCATTTCATGTTATATTTTTGACTATTATTTCTGTTGATACTGCCAATACCTCTATAATTAACGATCTATCAGATTTCTATACCAGTCCCCCATAAAGAACTTTCGAATATCAGATAATCTGTATTTATTCAAATTGATAATAAATAACATTGACATGTGGTGCACTGGTTCTGTTCGTCGGCTCGCTTCTACTTCGGCGATTTATGGCGATTATACGTCGATGCGCACAAGACTAGCTATGCATCCATGAATTTACATGTTTGCAAAATCCGCGCAGTATTAGGATTTATGTCCTGGTAGTTACGAAGACACCGATTCCATCAAGAAAAAAGAATTATCACTAGAAAATGTATGAAAGGATTCTCATGGGACATAACTAAGAACCATACAGTTCAAAGTTGCTTACCGATGTCAAAAGTGTATACCTATTATTCTACGAGGCCAATAACACCTTTAGTATCTTGCGTCGGCAATTAAAATTTTTATTTATTTGTAGTATCAACCCAAAGAAAATGCATAGCTGTCTTTGAAGAACACGTGAGTCATGAATACTTGTCTGGTCGCGTCGGACTAAACCGGTCCTCTGGTTGAGTGGCGATCGTTCATTGCCACTGCATCATACCTTCTCATAATGTCGGCGACTTCAAATTCTTCGTATATTGAACATGAATCTATTTTTATCTTTATGGGACACGTACAGAACCAAGCGATTTAATAGGCAGTAAAGAAGTCTTATTACTTTCCGAGGTGTATATAGCAGTTTAAGCTGAGATATTTCGATTAAAGATCAATTTTATAATTGAGATTTAAATATTTCTTGACCAAAGGAGATGTTATTGGTACCTACGTAACAGATGTTAGGGTAATTCACTTGAAACCTTTGCGTAGTAGGTAATTATTTTGTTGGCCTTCCTCATCGATTCGATAGCACTCCAAAATTAAGGAAACACTTGAAGCTCTTGATTTCTTTCAAGAAATAAGGACCAACAAAATATTTTTATGTTATCGTTTCTTTAGCCACTCATGAGTTGTTCATGATAGCTACGGGCACCTACTGTTAAAGCCCAAGAGATGTTCTTCGTTGATAATTTGGCTCGAAATCAATAGTCTGTATTTATCATCACTACCTCCATTGACTTATCAATTGAATAAAGGTAGAATATTAAATGGTACGACGACCTGTTTATTGGCTTTAGTTCGTGCAACAAACCTATTCATCAATAGCTTGGGAGCCGTGCCCTAACATCTGAACGAGTCCACAATTGGGAACTCTTGTCTCAGTGTTGTGAATAAATAAAAAAGGTAATGTTGAAATATATAAAAACGACTTTTTCGATAATAATATATTGCATCGCTCATCATCGTCTTCCTTGAAGTAAAACATCTACCATATCCAGAGCAATGTATTATTATAATTTAAAAGTATATTGACAATGTTTACACAAGTTTATATAGTAATATGTAGCTGTCAACAACTGAATTATGCATTGACGTCTTGGTGTAGGTATGATATAATGTTTCGTTTCACCACATAATAAAAATTGTTTCACATAATCTACAACATATTTGAAAAATAGTTTCAATAAAAGCTTTTACCAAAGCACTACTGCTTAACCACTTTTAGTATTGTTATACAATAAATAAAGGGAAAATATTAGATTTGTTGTATGTTTTGTTTCTTTGTTTATAACATGCGTTGCGAATAACATGACTGATTTATAAAAAACAAAAAATAGAGATCCCTATAAACATGACAACAATAAAACCCATGGTATCATTAATTTGCGTATAAAAGCATTTTTTTTGCGTGCGCCGCGAAGTTTTGCATCTAAGTCCTAATAACCGCTTTTTTGTTCAAAATAGTAATTTATATTTCTACTATCTATCCGTGCAAGGCTGGGGCGGGCCACTTGTCTGATATATAATATAGCTGTGCCCCGCGGTTTTACCCGCATTAAATTTTATAAATTATCACAGCTCCTCCCCCGTAGGTGATAGCGTGATAATATGTAGCCTACCTATATGTTGACCCGACCTCTTAGTAATATTCATGCAAAATTTGAAGTACATCCATGTAGTACTTTTTGTGTTTAGCCCGGACATACATACAGACAAACAGACAAAATTTCTAAAAACTATATTTTTGGCTTCGATATCGGTTGTAGATCACGCCCCAAGTATCCTTTAAAAAAATATTCAATGTACAGTTTTGACTTTCCTACGATTTTATTATATGTATAGATAATTAGCTGTGCCCCGTGGTTTATTATTTAAACTTTATAAATTATAGCCTATGTGTTATTCGGATATAATAGGTCTTTACCTATGAAATTGCCGTTTTGTATGAAAAAATTTAAACGAATTTTTTTCATGAATTTTTTTATTTGTATTAATCGAAGTAATCACCCATGCAATCAATGCATCTTTGCCATCGCAGTGGCAGTTTATTGATGCCCTTCTTAAAGAAATCAGCTGGACGGGAGGCAACAAATTCTTCAAAGGCATTTTGTACTGCCTCTCGGGTATTGAATTTTTTTTCCCGCCAAGAAGTTATCCAAATTCTGGAAAAAGTAGTAGTCTGTAGGCGCAAGGTCTGGTGAGTAGGGCGGATGACGGAGAGCTTCCAACCCCAGTTCTTGCAACTTGGAGACCGACGAGCGATTGACCAATGCTGGTTGGAGATGCGCCAGCTTCTCCATCATTGTGCTCAGTTCTTCACAGTACACATCTGCAGTAATGCTCACCCCGTTTGGTAAGAAGCTGTGATGAATCACACCGGCGCTAGACCACCAAACAGTGACCATCACTTTTCTAGGGGTAAGTTTTCGTTTAGGGCATTGTTTAGGTGCTGAACCAGGATCCAACCAACTTGCTGAGCGCTTGCGGTTATCAAACAGAATCCATTTTTCATCGCAGGTAACAATGCGGTTCAAAATTCCTTCATTTGTGTGTCTGTTGAGCAGTGCAAGGCACGTCTCGACGCGTACTTCGCGCTGGCGATCATTGAGTTCGTGGGGCACCCATTTGTCAAGCTTTTTTACCTTGCCAATTTGACGCAAATGGACCAATATTGTTTCGAAAGCTGCTGCTAATTCAGCCGTAGATTGTGTATCATCAGCTTCCACAACCGCCTTTAATTCGTCATTGTCGACCAAAGTCTTCGGACGACCGCGAGGTTCATTTTTCAGGTCGAAATTTCCAGAACGGAAGCGAGCAAACCAATAACAGGTGGTGCGTTGGTTTGTAGTGTTAGCTCCGTAAACGTCGTTGATGTTGCGTGCCGCTTGTGCCGCGTTGCTGCCACGACGGTACTCATATTCCATAATTACTCGAATTTTTAACGTATCCATGATGACGAAAAAGATTGAAATGCGATGAAAATGTAACACTAATCAATAAAGAAATGACTACTTTTGGAAAAAAGAATCCATGTTTTTAAAATAAAATTAATTTAAAATTAGAATTCTTAGCCAAACAAAAATTATTTTGATTTGAAATGGCCAGTACTGCAGAACGGCAATTTCATAGGTAAAGACCTAATATAAGCTATAGTACTATATCAAAATCCGTTCAGTTGTTTTTGCATTAAGTACATTCATACTCACAAACTTTCGCATTTATAATATTAGTTGGATATGATCGATTTAGTATGTTGTACATGATCGATTTGATTAGGTATCTAACAGAAGCAAAGTGATAGCGAACTTTGCGTATTAATAGATAGCTTTTAATTACAAATTCGTATTATGTATTGCTGATACGTCATACGGCTTTGTGATAGACGCAATATTATGGCATTAGTCTTCGCTAGTGCTCTTTAAGATACATAATTAGCTCATATGTACTATAGTGATATGAGGGTGATTGATTAATTTTCAGTTATGCGGTGTTAGAACTTTTTCGACGCTTTGTCTTTTAGGGTACCGTATCCAAAGAATGCCAACCCAACTCTATTATTAAGCCTCCTCTGTCCGTCCGTCTGACTCAGTTTCTTTCTAAACTAATCAAACAATAATGATGGTACAGAACATTCCTATATAAATGACGATATATTTATATAGGCAAATCGCAGTCGGCAGACTCTTAGTTTTACCAAAATTTTTGTAGAGCTTTTGCGAGCAGAATGATATATAGATAAATTTGAAAGTAGTTCCAAAATCAGTTTACCTGAATAGATCCTGTTTGGGTATTGTCTCGCGGTGCCTATATACCGATATACGTGTCACTCGTGGCCTCGAGGTCCTTTCCCTCGTTGACGCAGCAACGGCCAAGTGCGCACAACACAACACAGACCTCGCGGTACTCTCTCGCTAGCCACGCCGCCCCCCCATACAATGACATGTTGCTAAATTATTAACTACATAAAGTACTGCAAGCTACACTTGTCGTACAAAAACTGCATTTATTGCATACACAATAAAGACCTTACTCTGCTTTAGCTAGGCTGCTGTCCATTATAAAAGTGCTTTACTAACAGACCTTTTTTAGATTGATTTAGACCATAAGAAGCGAGCATATCCTTCAATTGCGGCCCCTCTGGTGTTGCGAGGGTCCATGGGCAGAGGTGATCACTTACCATCAGTTGACCCACTTGCTGGTTTGCCCTGAAGTTACAGAAAAAAATAAGTTAACCTATACACATTTTGAGCTCGTTCTATGTAACGTAACCCAGACAACACGGAGAGAAAGGGCTCTACCTTAGGTAGTCTGTACCTCACCGGAGCAGCATTCCCGCGTTCCCGGGGCGCCCCCCGTAGGAACTAAGAGAACTCCACGGCAACTTAGGTTTAGTCGATGCGAGTCCGATATACACACCCGCAGTCATCTTTAGTATGCGTGGGCATTCCCAAAAAAAAGGTAGTCTGCCCCCGTGTTGGTTAAGATAAAAGTGTATCCGCAGACGTGACGTAGTAGTGCCGTTTGTACTTAGCCGTATGACCAACTGTAATAAGTATTGTCTATAATGAAATTAATTTAGGCTGGTTATGCGTGGATGAACTGTCATCCACGCATAACCAGCCTAAATTACTTAAGTATAATTTTATGCTTTTTTAATTCCTCATTAAGATTTTTACTTACACTTTCTGCCTGCGCCTTCAGGTCCGTTTTATGAAGAACAATAAAATAAATCTTTGAATAACCCATCGCATTTCAATTTGATTCCAATCTTCAGCAATTTACAATCTTATTCCTTAGATTAGCTTAGCTTAGCAGAGAAGAGAGAACTCATCAAAATTAGCCCTAACACGATTATGGAATTTTAAGTAATTGTTTACGCTAAAATCGTTATTGGATCACGTATTACATGCCAGTGGGAGTTAGAGTATTACAAGAAAATATTATCGACATTGTAATTCACATGTATCCGCCACATTGTCGATTGTAACGAGAACAAACTTGAAATCATTGACGAAGTATCTATTATTTTTGATGCTAATTGAGACCTAATAACGACTACCAATACCCATACCAAATAACAACTTATTACTCGCAAGGTCCACTTGAAATAATTGAAGGCGCACCGCTAATTTAACAATACAAATGTACCACTTATAATATAATAGCGGCGATCATAGTCAGTTTCTCTTACCGGTCCGCAACTGATCGGTGGGGTTACTTAGTCACCTATCTAGTTATAAACTTAGGATCCTTCTCTTAGTGGTCCGCAACTGATCGGTGGGGTTACCTAGTCACCTATCTAGTTATAAACTTAGGATCCTTCTCTTAGTGGTCCGCAACTGATCGGTGGGGTTACCTAGTCACCTATCTAGTTATAAACTTAGGATCCTTCTCTTAGTGGTCCGCAACTGATCGGTGGGGTTACCTAGTCACCTATCTAGTTATAAACTTAGGATCCTTCTCTTAGTGGTCCGCAACTGATCGGTGGGGTTACCTAGTCACCTATCTAGTTATAAACTTAGGATTCTTCTCTTAGTGGTCCGCAACTGATCGGTGGGGTTACCTAGTCACCTATCTACTATATAAAAATAAGTCGGGTTTTCCTTCCGACACTATAACTTCAGAACGCACGAACCGATTTCCACGGTTTTGCATTCGTTGGAAAGGTCTCGGGCTCCGTGAGGTTTAAAGCAAAGAAAATTTATAAAATTTAACGCGAGTAACACCGCGGGGCACAGCTAGTCTAGTTATAAACTTAGGATTCTTCTCTTACCGGTCCGCAACTGATCGGTGGGGTTACCTATCTAGTTATAAACTTAGGATTCTTATTTGGCGACTCATAATGGTATACAATAAATTACTGGTTAGCCGCTGCTTACCAGTAATTTATTGTGTGAGGAGCAGTGTGAGGCTGCATACAATTACGCGCGCTTGTCGAAGAGTTGTTTACGTCAACACAGTTCTCTTGAGATCAGCTGGCCGTGTGTCAATAATGTCTCTGGATATTATTATTACTATTATAAAGACATTTGCCAATTTTATAAAATTATATATGAACATTAACCTTATTGTTATTTTCCCGATGTTTGAACCAAGTTGCATTGATCGTGGTCACGGGATGACCACCACGGGATGACCACCGCGTATCATATATAATTATGATACGCGAAAGTTTAAAAGTGTATAATTTTATAAAATTCTTGCAACAGATTTAAGCTTGCATCACAAATTATTTAATCCGGTCCTGCACGTCACTTAATAAAATAAAAAAATAAGTTATTAAAGAACAGTTTTTCATATTATTATCCTTTAAAAGTGAACCAATTATGTTAAGCTATAACCAAAATAATGTGAAAGACCAATAAAATACGATAATAAGTATTAGTACCGAATCATTTATTATTGTTGAGAAAATTTTAACGCCAATATTCCCAATCACAAATGAGTAAATTACTTTTGGTACATGTATAATTCGCACTTGGCTGGTTTTATGAAAGCTTATGCTTTATAAATATGACATCTATCCCTGAAACTAAATAGGTACGCAATATACGCGTATAAAAAAGTTTTCTCTTCCGATAACAACATGCTGACCAGCTCGTACAAGAACAGCAATTTCTTTTTGTGTGTGTGGCAAACTATGTTGACAAGTTGTTTGGTTCAGTGGGTAGACTGAGCTCTCATGTAAACCGCACTATTGATGTTATACGTTGTCGATGTTTTTATATTATACTAGCTGGCGCCCGCGACTTCGTCCGCGTCAATTTTGAATGATGACCGATGTAACTACTTACTTCTAGCTTAATCTAAATAATATAACTTCCAAAATTTAAGAAAACCTAACCTAAAAATAACCCAACTAAGAAAGATACTAAAGACTACTTTGCTAAGGACCCGATATCATCAACCAAAAAATCAAAGAATACATATCTATTGTCCTTAAAGATAGCCAGTAAGTCAAATAAAGTAAAATAATAATCAACGATGCATTAATCACAAAGGTAACCTATTAGATTAGGTTGCGACCACGGCATTGATTAGTCTAAAATCACATTTGGTGAACGAAACCATAGCGCGATCTAAAACAATGATTACGCCATCTACTAACAAAAATATAAACTTGTAAAGCGGTAAAATTAAGATGTGTGCAATTGTGCATATTTATGGGATTTAGGCGATCATCTATTGATTTAGTTTTGGGCTACCTTTTATTTCAAGCATTTATTTATTGTAACCGATATGCCAAATAACTTCCGCGATCTGAAACGATATTAACGCCATCTAGTTACAAAATTGTGAACTTGTAGAGCAGTAAAATTAAAATGAATATTTTTTGGGTGCGATCATCGATTTTTTTATTTGTTATAAAAATTATGAAAAAGAAGTTACAAATCTTATAAAACGTATATTTACTTAGACGACGACAACTATGATATTTTAAGCAACTTGGCATAAAAAACGATATTATGTATAATTCGAGTTGGCGTAAATTGATGGTGACGAACTATTGAATCAGTTTTGGATTACTTTTTTTAACAACAAATTATTCCCTGAATTTTGATTTAAAAACATGTATTGCTTTATTTTTAACTGAACAAAATACAAAAACCAAATACCAATTTTCATAAGTATAACTCCAAAAACCAACAGATTTTCATACAAACTTATATCCCCTATTTTAGTCGTCCTTAGGGTTTTAAGTTTTAACTGAAATGCCATAAGCAATTTTCATGCGTTTAACTTAAAACTTGTCACATTTTTCATACAAACTTAATCCCCCCAATTTTACGCCCTTGGGGGAGGAATTTTCAAAAATCCTAGCATATATATTTTAATTACAAGGCCAAATACCAAAGCTTATAACATAAAAAATGACCGATTTTCATTAAATATTTCATCTCTTATTTTACTCCCTTAGGGGTGGTATTTTCAAAACCCTTCTTTAGTGAATGCCTACGTCATAAAAGGTGCCTACTGTCAAAATTTCAAGTCTCTAACGCCAGCCGCTTAGACTGTGCGTTCATAATTGATGTCAGTCAGTATAAACTTAACCCTATTTTGCGCCCTTGGGGGTGGAATTTTCAAAAATCCTGAAATCAATGTTTATTGGTTTTTAACAGAAAGGCCAAGTACTAATTTTCATGCGTTTAACTTCAAAAATGTCACATTTTCATACAAACTTACATCCCCTATTTTTCGCCCTTGGGGGTAGAATTTCCAAAAACCCTGAAATATGTAATGATTTATTTTTAACTGGGAGGCCAACTACCAATTTTCATATACGTTTCACTTAAATATTGACACATTTTTCATACAAACTTCCAACCCCTATTTTTCGCCTTTGGGGGTAGAACTTCCAAAAATCCTGAAACACGTAATGTTTTATTTTTAACTGAAAGGCCAAATACCAATTTTCATGCCTTTAACTTCAAAAACAGCAAAGTTTCATACTAACTTTGCACCCCCGTTTTACCCCTTTAGGGGTTGAATTTCGAAAAATCCTTCCTTATTCCTTGTCTACAGTATGAACAAAACATTTGTGCAAAATTTCAGCTTTCTAGGTCCAAGGGTTTGGGCTGGGCGTTGATGAGTCAGTCAGTCAGTCAGGCCTTCTCTTTTTATTTATATAGATTTTTATTTGTCACTTCTAATGCGATTGTGCTATTGTCTTATTTTATTTTGTATGTTTGTAATTCGTCTCTCTAGAACCATTAAATTTTGCACAAATATTCTTTAAGTGACGTAAGTGTGCACACAAAGGATTTTTTTTAATTCAACACCTAAGGGGGTGAAAAGTGGTTGCAAAGTTTGTCTCGAAAAAAGTGTTTTTTGGTCTGTTCAATTTCAAACTTTGTATTTACATCCACAGAAAGATTTTATTAAGCACATGTTTCATAGATTTTTGATATTCAACCTAAAATTATAAAACAAACAGCGGTGTATCAAACTGTTAGCCAGCCAGGTTCCTCTTTTATAAATATGATCTTGATCATATTTATAGAAGATTCATATAACGCAGGCAATATATAGGTAGTATAAATAAAACGTAAAGTACATCTTAGTACAGACGGACAACGATATAAGTCCTACCGTAAAGGTGCTTTTAACCGTTATGGTGTGTGATTCTATAAAAACGTGGTTATAATATTCACAGTACATTTTCACTACGAAAACCGCCTTTACTGCTTACGGAATAAGTAAGCTGTCAAGGTCGCAGTGTATTCACCAACGTGGCGTCGACTGTACAACCACGTTATCTAAACGATGATTAAATTAAACATATATAATATACTTACTGTTTTCCGAGGACAAGCTAAATGAGTTAACATTTTATTTATATTATATATTGCCTGTGTTATATGTTATATGACTGATTAAAACACGTGCCTAACCTACTACTTAAAAGAATTGAGTTTTATTAATATTTCATTAAATTTTTAATTATTTCATGGTTTCATTTTGTCGTAAAACATCGGTGTCCTTGAGATATACATTGTGTTGTGCTACTTTTGAATCTGTCTCTAGCGGGTAAACATATGTATACCGTAAAATTGAATGTACATTAATGTATAAACTAGAGACCGAAATAAACAATGTTTCTTTCTACTCGGCAATATTTTAGAGATTAATTAATGGGTGGGCCTATTAAGTAAATAGTAATCAAGATAAATATATAGTGGCGACAAAGTGGTATATTTTGTTAAGATCTCTATACCTGAACTAGTTAGGAATTCATAATATTTAAGCTGCCTCTATCGTCCAGTGGACCTACCTATCTCCTAGCCTAACTGTAGACGTGGTGTTAAAAAAAAATAAAGAATTGATTTAACTTTATTTGTGGGTAGTTAGTAATAGTAGATATATATTACAAGCCGGATCGGCGTGGGTTTTAATGTCAAACGAATGCAACCCATATTATAAAACAAGCTTGGAAGTCCTGTCTGATTGTATACAATTTTATACGGATGCCGCTGGATTCAGCTGCGCAAGACTAGCACGTAGTGGTGTAGATCTTTGTCCAGCAGTATATGTACGTTTTTCGTCTTAGATGATCCATGATTTGATTGTGATCTCCCACTGCTTACACTATCAGGCATGTAGAAATATTTCAAATGATATGAAAATTCAGTATAACGAATGTTGTGTGGATTATAATTAAAACACTTTTTATACGAGTAAATACCAAAGTTTTGCACATGAATTTAATTTATGCCAATTAATTAAGTAGTAAAATAACAATAATAAGGTAATTGTCTTTTTTTAATAATAATAATAATATCATTTATTTGCATGAAATACGGCAGGCATAAGGTGTTATACAGTAGTAAGTATATGACATATTTCACCCTCAATGAAGGGTATGCAAAGGTTATGTTTAAAACATGAAATTACACATGATGCATTACAATTAAAAATATATCTAATGTATATTGTCTATAGCAGTGACAGCGTTGCAACGACAGATTCGTGAAGATACCGTTGTATCGACCATAACCTATGGCATAACACAGTGACGAGCCTATTAACCTTGAGCGCACACCCATTTCCCCATGAATCATCCTTTTCGTGTGTTTAGATAGGTTAGGCGTAGATAAGTTTGTTTATACTTAATCTTACTTTTTTGTGATTCATTTAGGGAGAGAAGTTGTGATACACCTCAGACTAAAGGTTAGGACAGACGCCAGCACATCAAGCTACCCCAATCTGTCAAATTTCTCCAATCGAGAGTGAACCTTATATTTTTGTGGTAAAGTTGAAAATCTATAAAAGAAACTTGACCGATTGGAGTAGCTGGCTGTGCTGGCGTCTGTACTTCGCACAAAATTATTTTCGCCAAGATATTTAATTAACTAGCTACTCCTACTGCGACGGAATAAAGTTCAGTCTAGCTAGCAAGGACGATGTATGTCTTGGATTTGATTTACGTAAAGTATGCGTGCAATCTTTTCAATCTTTGGCGACAGAACGATCTAGCGAGGTGTTAGTAAATTCTCGATGCACTCGTACAATTTCATTGGGTGCCAAGTGACACAAGACTAGTTATATCATATAGGATCGAAAATGTTAAACATTTTAGTATGGTGTTAGCTTCTAAAAGCGAATTTACATTTAGCCAAAGTTGATTGAGATCACACTAATATTATAAAAGCGAAAGTTTGTGAGTATGTGAGTGTGTATGTTTGTTACTTCATCGCGACTAAACGGCTGGAGCGATTTTAATAAAATTTTGTACGGAGTTAGCTGACACCCTGGATTAACACATATATAATTTAACGCCGGTAAAACCTCAGGGCACAGCTAGTATGTTTATATAGTGCAATATGGTTCTAGTGTTGCTTTTCAAATTACCGACAAAGTTAGAGTCGAAATATCTCACCGTGTGTTTTATGTGTCATTATTAGAGATTTTATGCCTCTCACAACGTGATTACAAACGAAGCTCTCTCACGAGACCGCACTTGACCTGTACAAGTACTTTGAAATCATAACACCCCACTTCGCCTTCATTGAAAATCAATAATATTTTCTTAATAAAATTTTCACTTGAATGGTTTGATAATCTATATCTAAACTTATTTAACTTCTATGTCGCAAGTAATAATAATGTCCTCCTAGCCGAATTTCGGCCACGGCGGCCAGTCTCAATTGAGATTAGCCCTCTGCGCGGAACATATTATAGTGCCCAAGTGTGTGCGCAAACACAGGAGCACTTTCTATTCCATAATTCTCATGATCCGATGGGACAAGTAATATACTTATAATAAAAGTATGTTTTTAGTTAAGGTGACACTTCCCACCATAAATAATAGTAAGAGAAGTTGATTTGAAAGCCGAAAAACATAATATGAAGAAGACTAGAATCCTAAGTATGGAATCTTTTTTTTTAAGTTTTTTATATTATTTCAATAATTTAGGTATTTTAAAAGTGTGCTTACGTTTCTTAAAAGTGGTTATTTTAGATATTTTGTCGTTAACTTTGGACATTCACATTCAGTCTTTTTCCAGTTAACTTTCTAGGCCCAGAAGTACCATTATTACTGTGTTCATTCAAATTAGCACTCAAAACTTATCGAAATGACTCGTAGTTTGAAAATTAACAATATGCAAGCATAGTGAAGCGGTTGAAATAAAGAAACATATCAATTTCAACCGGGAAGACGGATACCGCCTCTCACCATCTTGGAATCCTGTAATAACGAAGTGCCATCGTCGCGTAACCAACGTAGTGCGCCCGGGCGCTGATGTCATTAGTGTCGTGTGTACCGACAGTTTCGTAAAGGAAAATGAAAAATATCAAGACCATGCGAGGGTAGATACCCAAACCCGAGCTTTACGGAGACGACGCTGCCGAGCCACACCAGTCGACCCGTGACCACGGCTGGTGCAATCCATGCCGAAACGTCGGGTAAACAAGGTAATGATTTACCTAAATATTTATCGCGATGAGACCCGTGTCCACAGTATATAAAAATATGCAAGCAAATTTAGAAATTATATTTTTATGTACTCAATCTATTGTGAAAAGCTTGGAAACCAGTAACCACCAGTTCTCGTGATTATTTAGGAGACGTAGGACATAGGCGTATGGGCAAAGGCGTAGGCGTAGGGTTCCTTTATATAAAGATGTTAACCAAAGAGCATTAAGCACTGTTATAGCACAGCGTAATGCCGTTCTAATAGTCCGGTGAAGTAGTGAAAGCCTCTTAGGCTAACTATAGCGTCACGACAAAAAAAAATTGCAGATCAGCAGCTTTTCTGGAAAACGGTATTTCAGAATACGGTACAGGTAATATTATTGCGTACACGGTAGCAGCTTACAATCACGTTGACCGTATACTGGTTTGCCGACTTGACCGTAAAAATAATGTCTTGTTGTACAAACGAAAATTACAGAAAAATACTTCTTATAGCTTCATGGCCTGCTAATAAATTCGGCTAAATGGACGTAAACAAACTTAAAATATTTCTCGAAGGTCTGTTTCAGACAGACTAACATAACAACGTGAAAATTTCATGATAGTTACTATTCATATTGATCCAAACATCATTTTATTATAAAACGTCATAATAATTCGGTTGTGTGGTGTGACTTTGAGAGACAGAATTCGAAATACTGATATAAGAGAGCGTTGTGGTGTGAAAGAGGATGTAGTCACAAAGATTGAAAAAGGTATGCTGAGATGTTTTGGTCATTTAGAAAGGACGAATGAAAGAAGACTGACTAAAGAAGTATACCTGGCCTGTGTGAATGGTACAACCGGAAGGGGAAGACCTCGTAGAACATTCTCTGATCAAATTGGAGACGTACTTAGGAAAGGTCAGGTCAGAAGTACCCTAAACCGACGAGCATGTATGAAGAATATTATGTCAGTAAACGAAGCGAAAGAGGTGTGCAAGGATCGTGACAAATGGAAGTCCGTTGTCTCTGCCTACCCCTCTGGGAGACAGGCGTGAGTCTATGTATGTATGTATGTATTTTACTCATATCGTTGGTTAAATTATGAAACGGAGTACTTAAATGTATTTCAACAACATGACAATAGGAAGTCTTTTCTTAAAATGTGGCATATTGTGGTATACGAAATTTACTTCAAAGAAAGCTCGTGATTGTAAAAACCCGTCCATCCCGTTGGAGGATAGCTAACTAAATCCATACTCATCCATCCACGAATAGACGTTTCAAACAAGTCCAGGATTTATTTGAAACGTCTATTCGTGATGCGACCAACTATTTGTTATTATTTTTGTAACATAATACTTTTTACCACTAATACATCATCTTAATATTATAATACATGCATGAAGCAAAAACTTTGTACCCCTTTTTACGAAAATTGCAACGACGGAAGAGTATGAAATTACAAGAGTAAACGTTCATATGGAGTAGGGCTGCAGAAAGCTAATATTTTTAAATAAAATGCTTAATCTGTAAAAAAAAAAGTTATACACACTACCATGCTTTAGACACACTACCATGCTTTAGACACACTGACAAACTGAGTGTCAAAACTGAGAACAGATTAATAAAATCTTAGTCATTATAAACGTAATGGTCGAATTTCGAACAAGTGCGTACTCTTATGTATATGTATAATATCTTGTAATTCGTGATACGAAATTTATAGATATCCCAATACATGTGTATCACGTCATTCACGACACCAAACTATTCATGAAAGAATAGGTGAGCAGAATCAAAGGCTTCTTTTCTTTAGCCTTGCGCGGACAGGTACCTAAAGTCAATGCCACGTCTGTGGATACAGTAGCACTACGAAAACCGCCCGTACAGCTAATGTCATTAAGTCGCTATCAAGGTCAAAGAATATGTATCGACGTGACATCCACTGTAACAATGTGAGAGCTAACAGCCGAAAATTCGAACAGCCTTTTTTTTTCTATCTGGTTACCATAAGGTAAAAATGTTATGTTTTAACTAATTCAAAAACGCTTTGTTCGTCTCCATATATTTAAAAAGCATGCTGAGTAATACGAGTATGTATATTATAGCTGAGTAATACGAGTATGTATATATGGTCACAATTAGTCACCTCGATCCACCTCTTACTGCGAGTATGATTATCGCTAATTTATCATACGTAATATGTAACGAAGAATCTTAACACTAATCTCAATAGTTTTATTCTTTTCGCTAGTATCAGGCAATACTGTATACCTCACTTAAAGCATATACTTATGTTATCTTTTTACTATATTGAGAAGAATCCGATTAATCTCGTAACATAATTCTAATTCTTACTCTCGATAGAAGTAAGTCGCAATGAAACCTCTCAAATGCTTTAAGTATGTAATGAACTGACTAATCAATAAAAATATTAATTAATTTGAAGTTAAGGAAAAAAATTCATTAGGTGGATAAAAATTATGAAAAGTTTCGAAGATTTGTCATAAGTTTATAGTTTGTGCTTGTATCTCTAATCAATGTTATTGTTTAATTAAACCCTGCTTTTGTCACTAGTTTTGGTATTTTTATATTCACTCAATTTTTACCGATGTAAGCCTCTTAATTGGCATTTCCCATTACTTTGCCTTATTTAGACTGCCACTAAATTTTATCACATCATTTGCATATATATCTACCACCTATCTAGGTATATATGTAATTACTAAATAACACTATTATAGTCTGATATAATCTTTATACCCGTTGCATAGTAAAGGCGCCGCAGTAAAAGTTATATAACGCACTGGATTCTAAATTATTATATTTAATGAATTCACATATTTAGAAAGCGGAAAATGGTACAGACACATACATACATACGCAATAACTGTAATAAGTATAAGTGTTATATATTTAGATGTTCATTGAACACCCTGTGGTGCTTAAATATTATGTTAGTAAATGAAAAAAGGTGCTACAATATGTTTTATATTGCGGTGTTGGTCCCGCAGTGAAACAGTTGTCCCTATAAGCGACCGGTAGCGGTTGGCGCCGCGGGTGAAATTTTGGCATCCGTCCTACTCTGCAAAATTGTTACATAACATTGCAGGTATGCGCTCTCTATAAAAGACAGGATGTTTCGTCGATTTCACTCGTATCCAAGTCAATTATTAGCTGCAACTGATTATTACTTAGTAGATACAGCTTTGACCTTCACGGAGAGTACAGTTACTTATAATGATGATGAATTCTTCAAACGGTGCATGTACAGTATGTTGCTGCTTTAGTATTCAGCCTATACATAAATTACCTACTGAACATACATAATAATACTAAAGTCATAATCATTGCGCTTCAGCAGTATATTATGAATTTAAAATTGGCACTGGCCATGAACACCGATAGTTTCCATCGGATATCATAATGAACCAACTGAAATGAAAACTAACGAGAAATATGTAGAATCTATCTCACCATAATTTAAAATGCTAGCTGGACATTCGTTTGAGCAATTTGCCTGGAAGAATAATATTTGTGGTATATATTTTTTTTTAATTCTATATTTTTATTTATATTCGGAATACTATGTATAGAAAGATGCTAGTTGAAGATTAATCGAATGCCATCAGAATCCTATAGATATTTGGTGCCGATTGTTTAGCCCTGTGGTAACCCGGTAACGGCACTTAATGAGAGCCCATTAGAACGATATTCACTGAACCTGTCCATATTCCAGAGGTCTTCATATCCTGCAATAGACGTACCCTTAAAAGAGGATGACCTTAAGTCAAACAAAAATTTACTAACGGGGCAATAATAATAATTGAACATGCAACATGTTGCCAGTATTCGCAACGTTCTGAGTATTCAGGTTTATGCCATACGGTGAACGGCGATGTCAAGCATCTGTTGTCAGTTGTGACTATTACATTGCAAGGTTTCTTTACCCAAATGCCCTCATTCTCAGTACACTGTTACATCTTGCGGTCCAACTACAGTCAATCTGGATAAAGTTAGAATTGAAGAGGTAAGAATTCAAATTACTGACGATCTTTTCCCGCTAGAAGAGGTTTATCATCTATGGAAACAATGTTTATGGACTAAACAAAACCACTTCCTGTTTCAAGTAAGCATATATTACACCTCTATCTGGCTGGACACCTGCTTCTTTTGGGAAACTGGTTTGAGATAATACCATTCATACAGGTAATTTACGGCGAATTGTAGATAGAGCAGTAATAAGTGCAAACTGAGCTACTAATAAAGTATACATATATGTAAATAACCTTATATAAAGTTTATTTTCAATTGGAGACTTTACATAAAGTATGTAGATCCTTGACCCACTTTTAATAAACCTCTATAGTATTTTTGCATATGGGAAATCCTAGCAGTAGTGCTATTGTCAAATAACTGTGCCTCGCTATTTCAACCGCGTTAAACTTTATAAATGTAGCTATATTACTACAAAGCTTCATCAAAATCATTTTTGTAGTTTTTGCGTTAAAGAGTCACAAATTTTGTGTTTATAATGTTAGTGAATGATGACGTGTATTGTCCACTTAGCTAACTGTATAAAATGTTCTTACTTATAGAGGTGAAGTATGACTTTGTCGCAGTTATGTTTAAAGGATTCACCAAATGTCATCAACCACTCATCACAATCATCACACAACCTTTCTAAAAGTCTTTACTAAATCTTGAACTTTGATTGGTTTGGGTAGGTACTCAAATAAATCACCGAAAAAATTTAGTATGAAAAATAAAATTAAGTAGCTACTTAATTCAGCTGTTTATAAAATTAAAAACAGATGTAAACTATGAGTTAAAGAGATTTCAGAACTCTAGAATGACGTGTCTACTATACTTTTTCCAGGTATAGAGATTCCACTTACACGAGCTTGAATCTTAACATTAAATGTCGCCATATCTATGAATTTGTCGTTATGTACAGAATTTATTTACGTCAAACATTTATTGTGTTGATAATAAATCAAAGTATTTTCCACTCGGTTTTATTACAACGTTGTAAAATTCATAGAATTTTAAGTGGCATACATATGTTGGTTACACCTTGCCATCCAGATTAATTTCGCCTACTGCGCCTTACTCTTGGGTCATTGATTACACGAGTATAGAAGTCATTCAGAAATAGCTTTGGAAACCTTCTAGGTCCTTGAACACACCTTACGGAAGTCTGTCTTATAACAAACATATCAAACCCTGAATCGAACCTTAGTTTTATTCGACCAGTTTCATGTTTGTCTTATTTTATTACCACCATAGTAGCTTACAAAGGTCAAATTTCAGCATATCGGGTGCCATTTGTTTTTCTTTTGAAGAACATTTAACCCTTATTCCAAAATTTACAGACTAAAAGATCATCATGAATTATGATACAACTATTGAGTATCTATCGGTGCATCCGATTGTGAGCTATGACAGACCGGCTACATCTCTTTTGTCAGGGTCTAAAAATCATTAATTTATGTGCACTCTAGAAAAAACAGAAAACTTATTTGAAAAGATATATGTCAGCCGACCCGTCATCGGAGGAGAAATTAAAATGCAAATAGGTCTGGATTGCACATTTAATGACAGACATATTACAATTTGCATGAATGAGGTTTACGATGTGAATTATGTAGTTCTATTTCGCAGTGAACCGGCAACATGCTAGCGAACAGTTACATAGCAATACTCACCGTGAGACTTCACATTGTGTTAATTCACTCACTGCCATTCCATTCGCGAATTTTATAGGTAATCACATCATCATAATCATAAATGTAAACAGGTGTCTGCCACTCACAATTTATACAATGAGTATGCTAATTTGAACGCTGAATCGGGCAAAAAATTTAGATAGATTATGTATACAAATTTAGATACATATACAGGATATTCCGTACATTGTGCGACGTCGAAAAAATCCATAACAACTTGTTATTTAGGTTCTTCATTAATACGAATGGGGTGCCCCATTCTTACAGCGGCAGCACATTAGTGTCAAATATTATCAAGATATTGATGCAAATAGCCGTCAAAAACACCTGACTTGTAGTTGTTTGTCAAAATTGTATGAAGCACAATCGTTCATTTGTTCGTTCCCTACCTTCTAAGTTGGAGCTTTCGTACCCGGTTGCCCCGCCGCGCTTCATTATGGCCGAGCACTTAGGCTCTTATTAAAATTTAAAAATAAAGCAGAGCTTATTCAGCTCCTCTCTAATTGTTTGGGAGTAGTGTTAGTATCCTGCGCACAAATCCTACTTTGATCTTCTAATAGTTCATCTCTTGGTGAAACTTCTGTCATGCTAATTTACAATTAGGTCTAGAAATGTATTGTGAAGTTTCCCTTACTTAGTATATGCTTTAATCTTAATTTCAGTATTTCAGCTGTTGTTATTGCTTTGTAGTTATAACAAGAAAATAAACAGAGTTCTTTGTATTTTTCCCATGTAGACGAATGTATGATTTGTTCAGGTATGTACCTAGTCCAGATTACAGTTACTGAACCGGAACACGAAATTAAGTTATTTTTATCACACGGCAGTTTCGTTTAAATCATATATAAGGTTCCCTTTACTAGGATGTTTACAAACTATATTGCAGGGCTTTTAAATTGATTATTGACTGATTCCGTAGTGCGGAAATGGTCTTAAAAAAATACCCCGATGCAATAATAGAAGTGTTATAGAATCATTGGAGTTGGATCAAGAGATTTTGCCGGTTAGCTAGCTAGAGAGCTAGGCTGTAAGCTCTTTTGGTTAAGTGTTATATTAGACCTGTGTCACTTCACATTCTAGATGCGACTTTACGAATACATAGAAGTGCCCTGATGTATTACACGCAAGCGAAAAAGGGACAGACAATCATGCGACTATAAGATTCGGAGCAAAAGAGATTTTCGTGCCGTAATTCAGTATATTATTCCTCGCGCGTCCTTTATTTAAATATAATACAGCGCTCCACCCTAGATAAATTGAACTTTGTTGCCTTATTACGATAGTATATATTTTAGTACCTTGACCAAGAGAATTTTCTGTATGAAATACTAAACTCTAGCTTCTGTGGCTTACATTACCCGTCTTTTTATCGGTGGGATAGGGGTCTGGAGTTACACAATCAAACCATTTAATCAGAATCCTTTCTAATGTATGGCAGATGCGAGTTTATTTTGACAATAAAGCTGTATACGAAATTATTTTAAAATGTCTGCTTTAGGAACTTGATAAATAAGTTTCAATTAATCTTGCGCAAGTACTGTACGAGGGAAAGGTTCTCGAATAGCCACCACGAACCGGAAAGCGTAGCGTGGGCAGTCCCACGCTACGCTCACGCTCACGCCCAAGATCAGACGGTCTTGGGCTAAATGCTAGTTGCGCAAGACCGGCCATTGTGAAGTTCCTTGAGGAAGGCCTTTGCCCAGCAATAGACGTCTTTTGGCTGACGTGTTAATATTGACTATGGACCGTATAATTCAAGTCCAATTGGTGTTGCTAGTGGCCATGGGCGGCGGTGATCACTTACCATCAGGTGACCCACTAGCTCATTGCCGTGCCATTATATATATTAAAAAAAATATATAACATATTTAAATAACAAATTGTACAGACGCCAGCACATGCAGCTACCCCAATCTGTCAAATTTCTTTTAATAGATTTTCAACTTTATCTCATTAGCTTAAGGTTTTATCAATTCTCACTAAATATTTTTATTTATGAGAAAAATCTGATTCACTCATTTTTCCGATCCGGACTGGAGATCTGGACTAGAGGTCCGGACTAGAGATAGAGATCGGACCAAAGGCAATGAAAATTCCTAAAACACATGTATGTAGGTTAAAAGAAGCCTTTAGCGAAAGCTTTCACAAAATATACAATTAAACGGTACATCGTTGTATTCTCCAAACTGCAATTTACTGCAAATAATGTATTTCCTATAATCTGTATTTGCAGTAAGTTTAGATACGGTATTTTTGCTTTTGCACGAAGTAATGACCGCATATATTTCCCGTTAGATACACTGGTGGGGTACGATTCGCCGGCCATTTGACCGCAATCAACGATTCTGTATACACGCTACTTCTCAGAAATGTGAACGACATTGGACGGGTAGTTCTACCCAGATTTAGATATGTTCATAGTATGCCCAGCACTCCTAGGAGACTCAATCTCCCTAGTAGCACGGGAAATCGATCACATAGCAAAAACGACGCTTTTTTTTTACTTCCAAGCCGGCTAATAATAATACGACCAACCTCAGGAAGGAGATACCGTTGCCTATGAAGCTTGCGACATCATTCAGCCAGCCCCTCAACTTATTCTACCAATGTATTGTCCATTGCTCGTGAAGTATAAAAACGTTATACTCCATCTTAGTCAATCCCTCTCTATAATAGGCAATACTTTGCAGTAAGTACCCCGAAACAAAACATCATTTGGGATTGATGAATAACTAATCACGTAAAAGTTTGTAGGGGTTAACACACACGTTGTTAGAAGTACAGAAATAAACATAAAATTACTTTTAGCCGGCCGAATAATTTACGTGGGCAGAGTCGTTTACGGAAGCTAGCTATTATTATTCGTTTAAACATCGGCTATCTGTTAGTAAATCGCGCCTAAATCGGTCCCGCCATTTAGGAGATTAGCTAGACCAAACAAACCAATAAATTTTATTTAGCGCATATACATATGTATGTACTTTCATATTATTATGCATTTAGTAAAAAGCTGTTGACATGTAGTAAACTATATTCTTCTATTTTAATTTGTCAGATTGGATTCTTTTTGAATATTAAAAACCTATTTGTATGACCGTACCACTATTATACCATAAATAGTGTATAGTGGTATGGTCTAATGAATTGTGTTAAGAGGCCTATTACAGTCCACTAGCGCCGCCAATCGAAAAAATGTCATAACTCGTAAATAGAATCAAAAATACAAAATGTGGTCTATTATTACTGTAGAAAAGGCAATAGCGTAATTTTATAACACATTGTCAACACTTGAAATATAGCTGTTTAGCTAAATCGTGCATTTGTAACAAAAACGGCCGTTTATGTTTTGAATGCACGATTTAGCTAAACATCTATATTTCAAGTGTTGATAAGGTGTTATACAATTACGTTATTGCCTTTTTCACAGTAATAATATAACATATTTTGTATTTTTGATTCTATTTACGAGTTATGACATTTTTTCGATTGGCGGCGCTAGTGGACTGTAATAGGCCTCTTAAGCATTACTTGCACGCCACAAGGCTAATATGGCGCTAATCCTGTACTTTTTGTAAGAACTTATTACTTTATAATAAATAAAACCCATATTTGAACAAATAAAAAAAAACGAATTTGAATCTTTATAAAGTGCACTCAAAAAAGTGTGCAAATGTATAATTTATGATTATTTATTAAAAAATCGTAAGATCATAATGTATTAAATGTCTGTATAACAGGCAGCGCGTATTTTGAACATATTGTTAATATACCTACTATAGCTGATTGTTAAGTCCATGAACAAAATTAAAAAAATAACTAACTAGGCTGTGACGGACGAACAGACAGAAACACGAGTGACCTTATAAGGGTTAGAAAACGATTTATTTTAATTTATAAAATAAAATACATTCTCACAACAAGCCTTTTCGTTTGTCACACGATTTATATACATATATTTTTTAATATTCTTATTTGTGCCCAAATGTGGCAAATATTTATATAATAAATAAATAAAAAATACATAAGTTGTCCCAAAACCGATGTAACGGTTTGTCTGTGAGATTGAATCACCTACTTACAAAACGTTACCAAACAACTCAATCTGTTCAGTAGCATCGGAGCAAATTGGCTGTGACGGACGAACAGACAGAAACTTGAGTGATCTTATAAGGGGTTGGCTTTCGCGGTACTGAACTGAAAGGATGGTGGAAATGGATCTGCGTTCTCATTAAATAGTCAGTAACCTTGCTTCCCATCTATAATTTCTATAGTTACTGCGTCACCCCCATAAGCGGTTGAGTCCAAAACAATTCCAAGTTTTAGCTACACGTACACACGGCTACATATCAAGCTATAATTTTCAAATTTAAGCTGACCTCTCATTATATGGAAATCCTACACAATGCGAGATCAACTTATACTGGAAATGTATAGCTTGATAGCCGTGTGTACAAGGTGTTGTATTGATAACTTTATTGTGTACTTCATGTCATGGAACAAGACGACAGGCCTGTGTCTACGTACAGAAGCCAGCACATCCAACTACCCCAATCTGTCAAATTTCTTATATAGATTTTCACTTTATCACATAAGCTTAAGGTTCACTTTCAATTAGGCAAATTTTACAGATTGGGGTAGCTTGATGTGCTGGTGTCTGTGTACATAACCGATTTAACCTCTCAAATGTGCAATACATCTGCAAACGTAAACTACGTAAATAATAAGATAAAGCTTCAAGGATTCTGTTCAATGTTATCGTGCTATCCAAAGAGAGCCACCTGCACAGCAAATCAAGTACAAATCTTTTGTCTGCGTTGATTCTCCGCACAAAGGAACACATGTTAGCCCCAACCCGCAACGCTGGGGGTCAGTGAATACGGAATAAATCGCACCATTAATAGCCACTTAACTCAACGCGGTTTTATACTTGCTTAGTATTCTTATAAAATTCTTTGTCTTGTATATCATTATGTTGGTAATAATAATAAGTAAGCAGAGCTACTGTGGAAATCAGATAACTGATACTACATATACGACTTTTCATTTAATACGTACTTATATATATATTTACACCCAGATACACGGCAAACATACATGACCACATTAAAAAAATCGATGTTCGGCGACTTAGCCGGTAGACCTCAGAATAAAGACCTTAGCCGTAGAATCGTTAAATCGGCTTCAACGTTGACAATCGATTCCGGCCCATTTATGACGTCACATGTGGTCATGGAAGCCGATTTAACGATTGATTAAGTAATTTTTAACCTTTATTTATTTGAAGGCCACGAAAACGATGTTCGGTGACTTAGCCGGTAGAGCCCCTGGGTGGGAAATTGGGAATCGAGCCCACGCACGACCTGCGGCGTGTAAAGCAAGCATTAAGGTACCAATGCTGTTAGTTTAGTGGTTAGTGAGCCTGATAATTAAGCGAGAGGCCGTGGGTTCAATCCCCCTCGAGACAAGTTTTTTTTGTGATGAGTAGAATTATTTGTTTAGTGTCTAGGTATAATTTATAAGTAACATATAAGTATTTTTATCAGTTGTCTGGTTGCCATAGAACAGGCTTTGCTTAGTCTGGGACAAGATGGCAGTATCTTAGTAAGCCGAAGATATCGGTAGATTAACTTTTTTAATCACTAGTCTATGGCACGAAGGAACCGGTCCAGTGTCGACTGGAACACATAAACATGGCATCACGCACGCGTTATCGACCCTTTTTTTTTTTTTTTTTTTTTTTTTATCGGGACTAGTCCCTCCCTCTTACCCACCACTGCAACTCCTGTAAGCCAGGATCAACAGTGGCACACAATGAAATGACACTGAGCGGTGAAGCTCAGGCATGTCCCGGGGAATCGCTTTAACTGTCTTGGATCCCGCAACGAATTTAATCAGAAACAGAAAAAAGGAGGAGTTAGAAAATGAATAGTTCCACTTCCCTCCAGAGCAAAGCGGGAGACAGAATGATGTAAAGAGGCTATAGCCTCATAAAATGAGAGATTTGCAACTAGAGAAGCCAGCTGCAAAAGCACCGAGGATCAATTTAAGGGTCCTAAGTGAGCTGTTATATTTGATTCCAATAGTAGGTATGGCAAAAACGCTTAAACGCACGGAAGGTGTTCCTTGTTGCTACAAGATCCGTATAATAAACTACTCCAGATATTGGTTGCAAGCTGTTTAACATAATATCACGCTGATTTTGCCAGAGATCACACTCCCACAGGATGTGGTGAGCAGTTTGTTCATATTCGTTACTGGATGTTGAGCACAGACAGATTGGTGAAGATACTAATTTGAAACTATACAATTTACTTTTAAACTTGCCGTGTCCGGTAAGAAATTGTGCAACACAATGGTCTATGATTAGCCAAGTTTTATTTAACCGTTCGAGTACGTCCGGAAAAAACTGGTGCAGATGGCGACCCTTGGTTGACGTATTCCATCTACATTGCCATTCATTTAGTAGTTCGTTATTTAAGTCAGCTATTGGCATAAATAGCCTGGTTATTTTCGCACGGTCGCGTAATGATAAGAAATCATTTTCTAAATTATCGCGCGTAGAATAATACATTGCTGCTCGTCTTTGTACTTCAAGATCAACCGGTAGTACACCCGCTAGGACAGGTAGGGCCTCTGTGCTCACTATGCAGTTATCGACCCTTACTCCCGCCCTTCCTCCATGAGCTTTGGTGACAGAGTTACTAACCCAGTCGAACAGCTCAAAAACCGAAATAACGCTATGATCTCCTGCCTCACTTAAAACTCTTTATTCTACACCAATAGATACACAAGCTATGAAATAACAAACAATAAGTATACAATTGGCGGCCTTATCCATTGAAGTTATGACTTTAGCGAACAAAATTGTATAGTGCTACAAACTTATCTGGCCCGGTGGCCAAAAGTAGAACTAACGACGCCAGTTTGAAATGTCAATCGGCCTGTTATTCCATGACATTCCTGCCATTGATTGTTTGTTGCGCGTATTTATTTTCCTTTATGTGTTTTTTAATTGTGAAAAATGCCGAAAGCTTTAAAAAGTGATGCGAGGAATGTTATATTACAAGTATTGAATTATATGAAGGAAGAAAAACGCCATCAGGCACCAATTATTTTTTACCAATTATACCCTTCAATAAGTTGTATGAACGCGTAGCTGCTGCTACAGGTTAGTGTTGTCAGCTTCTGAAAAATTACGAAACTCCCCCTCGCATTTTAAATTAAAATACATATTTTAAAATACTCATTATTTATTTAATTTTTGCTATTAGCTTTGTAGGTGTCCGGGAGCGATTTGTAAGAAAACTTGTGAAAGAAAAAGAGCAAGCCGATCAGAATATTGGTAGATCGAATTCTGAAATCCTATCATTGACTGCAGAAGCTTTTGATAAAATAACAGTCAATGAATGGCAAAAGCTTTGACACATGTGAAATAATATTGAAAATGTGTATCGAAAAAGGGATGGCTACTTAGTTGAGCTTTTCATCATTCATGTAGGTAGTGATAGTGAAAGCGAAAGCAGTGTTTCCGATAATGATGATAATGAAATGACTTCTGAATTAAACCATTCCGGTGACATAATAATACCTGGAGTATCTCCGTTAGAGAACACTCAGCATACATTTTATGTAAATGATCATAATTATTGTATAAAAATATAAAGATTTGTAATAACAGTATTTGTTTGCTTTTTAGTCAAGTAACATTTACGTTACAATGTTCATATTATTATTACCCACTTTATTGCAAAAAATAGTTACTAGCAACACTAAATGCGATAACAGCGACGCTGCCAGCGGGCCAGATAAGTTTGTGGCACTGTAAATGCTTCTTTTATTGCAGCCAGTTAACCACACTGTCACGTAATCCTTGACAGGTGTTTGACGCGGATACGCATGTAACCATTTAGAATTAGTAAGTACAAGTACTGACGCCAGCACTTCAAGCTACCCCAATCTGTCAAATTTCCCCAATTGAAAGTGAACCTTATCCTTATGTGATAAAGTTGAAACTCGATAAAAGATTTGACAGACTGGGTTAGCTGCATGTACTGGCGTCTGTATTATAACCGTACATTAAACATGTGTAATAGTGACATGAAAAGCCGCGCGGAACTGGCAATCACAGATGACTCCGATAGAACGTCGGTTTATAGACTATTGAGAATTGATTTTGTCGCATTTATGTGTTTCTCTGTTTGTATTAGTGCCATAGAAGTAACGGGCATGACGGCATATTTTCAATAATCCTACTAGTATTATAAATGCGAAATTTTGTGAGTGGATGTATGGATGGGTGTTTGTTACTCATTCCCGCAACTACAAACTACCGAACGGATTTTGATGAAACTTCGTAGTAATATAGCTTATTATATCCGAATAACACATAGGCTATAATTGATCAAGTGTAATGCGGGTTGAACAGCAGGGCACGGCTAGGTCGTCATACAAGTAATGCAGCACATCAAGCGGTGTTCATCGTTTTCACATTATCACGGTCGTAACTATGGTGCCGTTTAGAGTAAAGAGAGAAAGAAAAGAAAACATCATTTATTCATTACCAGGGCGGACATAACAACCAAATGATATAATAACAGAAAAGTACATATTGAAAATCTTATAATATAAATAGTCCGTTTTATATGAAAAGCCACCTATCACAGCATTGGCCGTCGTTATATTGCGGCAGCGCTGATATTCTTATAGTACACAATGGAAGAAGAAACTTATTTCTGTTAAGTCTTGTCTTAGTTCACCTAATGGATTGAACTTGACACTAACATCTTATCTAAATAACATCTAACGTGTCCCAGATAATATTAACAAGAGAAAATTATTGCTTTTTTGGAACAAAATATGCAATCATTGGACCAACGATAACATAGCAAATTAAACTTAGGAGGCGGACTAACTTATTATTTCTCACTATAAGAAAGATGGACCCTACAGTAGAAATCGAATTAAAATTACATAAAGAACGCGCTATTCTAACAGATGACGTCGCTCATAGTGGTGACTAACGGCAAGACTAACAGTCGTTTTGTGAGAAAGGGTCAAATCATCCCCACTAAGTAAGCAAATATCAGAAAAGTGACCGTGCGAATGAGACAGAAGGCTGTTCAGCACTATTTGTTTTCGCTCCGGAAGGAAAAATGAAAAATGTTCTACATTACAATGCATTAAAATAATTACAATTGGCGGTACGAAGTTCGCCGGGTCAGCTAGTTTTTAATAGATTAAACATTATTACGAACGCTCTATTAATAAAGACAATATTTTTTATTTAAAATGCGAGCGAATTTTCGCTTCCATAGCGAAAATTCGCTATGGAAGTTCACTTCCATTTTATACAATTACTATGTATAAAATGGAAGTGAATTTTCGGCCGAGACAATTCTCGAATTAAAAACGGAATTTAAGGTTGTCTTAAGAATCAAGGAGCAGGTATTATGAAATACTAGTAATAATCTTAATAGAAGATATTAATTAATATTTTGTACCGTTTTCTGTACCTATAGGTAGTAAGGTCAAGGTAACGCCAAATTTATTTGTTCATCAATCTTCGCAGTGAAGATAATTAAGAATCGTCACGAAACGTTGTAGTCTATTAATGAATTCATAATAACCGAACAAAATATGTATTCATTGTATGATATCGTGTATATTAAGATTAGTCACAGTGCCACACACAAAATGACCTAGTGATATTACATAGAATATTAACGTTATTAAATAACATGCCAGCGTTCGTTTAGCAAAATTGTCATTAGGAAAATGTTGGCAACCTTCAGTTTTGAGGCGTCGATATGACCTTGCCGTGTCAGCGTTGCGTTTTTACATATTTTGTATACCTACATAATATTAGATTTGCGAAATCATCTATCAATATGCATGTGGTTTGTTGGTAAAATAAATGTGACGCGTCTCATAAGTCTACTGGTTCGTTTTTAAACGCAGTGAGTGTAAACGCAGATTATTACACATTACTGATAAAAATATTGGAACGAAGTTCCTTATCGCGCGTTGCAAAAGGGGGCTAGACGGAAAAAAATAAGACGAAAAGTTGTAACGTCACTTTTTGCTATAGTAAGCTATTGTAAGCCGTGCGGCGTGCACATTTTTCTCTGTCTGTCTCTTTCTCTCTCTCTCTCTCTCTCATAGAAAACAAGCCAGATATTTTCGTTTCGTCTTTCTATTTCGCATTGAACAGTGTGGCGTCGCGACGATTATTTTTTTGACTGTATACAGGTTTTATGTCCATAATAAAAAATAACTTCGTTCCGTCCGGGTGTCCCTTGACACCTATCATTTTATAAGATGTATTCTCTTTATAAACGGTTAAGAGTGGCATTCTTGATTACCCAGACAAGTGTGTACTTCTGGTTATATGTGTGTATTTTACACAAGACCACTAGGTCTCAACGCAAAGTTTGCGAAGAATATATTTTGTGAAAATATATTTTTTTGTCGAATATATATTTAGTTTTAATAGTTGTTAGAAAACTGAAAATTTATATCCAAATAAACAAAATCCCATTCGTTCGTAAAATTGTCGATTGAACCCTTACGATTCGCGATTAGCCAAATTAAATATGAACAAAAGGTTTCATTTTAATTTTCAGTGATTTAATAACGATTTTGAATAAACAATTTGTGTGGCTAACATGCTTTTCTGACTACACTCACTTGCCATAGGAGATTGGACGCTTTGGATGTTGAACACAAATAACAATGACGCCTTCTAAATTATAGTAAAAGGACATAAGTAAAACCTTACATTTTTATACATCGCGAAATTGTTACTACACTCATAAACGCGACGCGTACAGACGCCAGCACATCCAGCTACCCAAATCTGACAAATTTCTTTTATATATTTTCAACTTTATCACATAAGCATAAGGTTCACTTTCAATTGGGGAAATTTGTCAGATTGGGGTAGGTTGATGTGCTGGCGTCTGTACTGTATGCTTCATACTCGTAGGTATGTTATGAAAAAGCTAATTATATCCTCTTTTTACATGGACCTTTGTTTGAGTAGTATCAAGGCGAGTTTCCTCCACGATACATTATGATTTGAAAGCATTTCTTTGCCGTTGGACTTTAGGGTATTTATTCGGAGTTTACGGTCCCTGAAAATTTTAACGGCTTAGTCGATATCGCCTTGTCTATATCAGGTTTCCCAATCAATTAAAGATTTTGTTGAGTACCTACTCATTTAACTTTCGTTGAGTACCTACTCATTTAACTAAGTTAGGAATTTGGCCTTCACTAGATATACCTACCTCAGACTTCTAACTCACCAAACCAACTTACAAATTAAAACTGATTTATTTCTATTGATAGTAGTAATAAGAGCTTTTGGTAAATATATGAATTAATATATATATAGGCTGACTGGTAGGTAATTTATAACCAGTACCGGCCCGGTACTTTACATGATGATAGACGAGTTTCCTAAAGAAATATAATTTATTAGCCATGCAAAAAAAAAGAACTTTTACAAAACGTAAAGAAAAGTGTCTCTAGAAAAGCAAGTTATTATAAGTGCAATCATGTGTTTAGGTATCGGTCACTAAATATATTACAAAAATAATATACGGGGCATATTATTTTTATAATATTTTCCGTACTGGAGCTAAACGAAGTTTCATAAGTTTTATCTCTGACCTAAAACTGATTTGTGGTTCAGTCTGTAAATAAATGTGTAGGTTATTTGGTAGCCGTCTAAATACATTTTTTTCAATCGATTAGAAAAATATGTGCTTCTTCGTTATTATTATTTAAATTATTATATTCATTGAAATTTGTTAATGATTTAAGAAAAAGAAGAACTTTGCCTCATGCTTATTTACTATATATTAGGTCTTTACCTATGAAATTGCCGTTCTGCAGTACTGGCCATTTCAAATCAAAATAATTTTTGTTTGGCTAAGAATTCTAATTTCAAATTAATTTTATTTTAAAAACATGGATTCTTTTTTCCAAAAGTAGTCATTTCTTTATTGATTAGTGTTACATTTTCATCGCATTTCAATCTTTTTCGTCATCATGGATACGTTAAAAATTCGAGTAATTATGGAATATGAGTACCGTCGTGGCAGCAACGCGGCACAAGCGGCACGCAACATCAACGACGTTTACGGAGCTAACACTACAAACCAACGCACCACCTGTTATTGGTTTGCTCGCTTCCGTTCTGGAAATTTCGACCTGAAAAATGAACCTCGCGGTCGTCCGAAGACTTTGGTCGACAATGACGAATTAAAGGCGGTTGTGGAAGCTGATGATACACAATCTACGGCTGAATTAGCAGCAGCTTTCGACGTTAGCGTCAAAACAATATTGGTCCATTTGCGTCAAATTGGCAAGGTAAAAAAGCTTGACAAATGGGTGCCCCACGAACTCAATGATCGCCAGCGCGAAGTACGCGTCGAGACGTGCCTTGCACTGCTCAACAGACACACAAATGAAGGAATTTTGAACCGCATTGTTACCTGCGATGAAAAATGGATTCTGTTTGATAACCGCAAGCGCTCAGCAAGTTGGTTGGATCCTGGTTCAGCACCTAAACAATGCCCTAAACGAAAACTTACCCCTAGAAAAGTGATGGTCACTGTTTGGTGGTCTAGCGCCGGTGTGATTCATCACAGCTTCTTACCAAACGGGGTGAGCATTACTGCAGATGTGTACTGTGAAGAACTGAGCACAATGATGGAGAAGCTGGCGCATCTCCAACCAGCATTGGTCAATCGCTCGTCTCCGCTGCTCCTGCACGACAACGCGCGACCTCATACTGCACAGCAGACGGTCTCCAAGTTGCAAGAACTGGGGTTGGAAGCTCTCCGTCATCCGCCCTACTCACCAGACCTTGCGCCTACAGACTACTACTTTTTCCAGAATTTGGATAACTTCTTGGCGGGAAAAAAATTCAATACCCGAGAGGCCGTCCAGCTGATTTCTTTAAGAAGGGCATCAATAAACTGCCACTGCGATGGCAAAGATGCATTGATTGCATGGGTGATTACTTCGATTAATACAAATAAAAAAATTCATGAAAAAAATTCGTTTAAATTTTTTCATACAAAACGGCAATTTCATAGGTAAAGACCTATTATGTGTCTTATGTATTCTATGTATATCTTGATACGCGGTGGAATCATCTTAGTTAAAACAAACTGGTTTTAGTTTTCTATTACCTTAGCAGCATGAAGTTTTTATTGGATAGTTAGTGGTGGTTCAGAGTCGTCCACTTGATCATCTTCTTCATTAAGATTTTGCTTGCTTTTTGACACTACATCAAGATTTTTTTCATCTGAAAGTGATCCAGATTCTCGTCTATATTTTCGTATGTTTGTAGATCTTTGTTAAAAGTTTCTGAGCTTATATTTTTTTTAGTATATCTATATTCGCATTGACAGTACAATTGGAATGTCTTCAGTTGTCGAATAAGTCAGTAAGATTAAAAAAAAGCATCCAGCATGAAAAACCTAAATAAAAAATGATTTTGCGAGTGTTTATTAGTAGTAATATTGACTGGCGCAAAATCACAAGATTAAAATGTACTTTTTAATAAGCCCGTTCAAATCCTGGCCGGATGTCATTTTTGAAGCCTGTAATATTTTTTGTGATATTGATGAGATGGTTTCCCCTATAACCAAAATTGTATCATTATAAACAAATTTGTTGTAAACTATAGATCATGACTAAATTCTGACTGGATTCTACACGAAAATACACTTTAGTTTATCGAGCCAACCTATATAAGCAATGTATACTTTTGTATGTTCTGTGCTTTTACCCTACGTGGCAAAATATACAGTTATGAACAATTTAAACCTCCATTCGGAATTTTAGAAAAAGCATTGTGAACTTCTTTTCTGACCTGAGTTTTATCCACACTGATGCGATAATTAAAAATGTTCTTGAATTCTACCATATAATATGTATATAAACAACTACTCTACTGTAAATATATATACAGGCGTAGGCATTTTTATAAGATCACCAATAAATTTTAAGCGAATGTCTTAGAACCAGCTTTTCTAGAAGGCTCTGTAGTCTGTACACACGTATAGAATACAAAGCCGTCTACAACAGCTGGTTCTACAGAATAATGATTTATTGGAGTAGGAAACTTATTGAATTGGGTGACTCAATATTGATACAAATATTGATACCTAATGATAACATATTTGTTTTAGGTGGAGCAGTTTCGTGTTGAGGACTGGTATGGGCGCGCGGTGAGACGTAGAGTGCTGCACCAACATGACGGAGGAACGGCACCAGAGCGCCGGCGGTACCAACGCCGCGCCGCAGCACAGAAAAGGACACAGGTGAGATACTACTATGGAAAGGTGAAGCGGATGTAAGATTGCTAGTTGCATTATCTGAGCAGTATATTACTGAGGTACAATTGATTCTAATGTGGGTCTACGCTGGACACACAATACAATCTGTTTATTGTTCTTCTTTTTGCAAGATTTTGCTCGAACCATTTGATGTTAGAAAATCTTTTAAAGATTATTATAAAATAAATAATTAAAGTAAGAAAATATATAATCATAAGTATTTTTTTCTCTAAATCAATTATTACTTTTCTTATTAACTGGGATGACAACAAAAATTGCGCGGAATTAAAATGTAATGGAAAAACGCCGACCAAATTGTTTTTTAGCTCTGTAGGGCATAAGATATGTTGCCCTCTTATTACTTTGGCACTGCCAATAGACTCGCTGACATGTGACAAGACCAATCCTAGACGTACGCTCTCAAATAAACCATTTGCCGGTACTATATATATGCTTCAACGTAGTGTAGGTACATATAATTATAGCTATAGGCCCTGTAGAGCTAATAAAGAACTCGACTGTACAATTATGTATCGTACTCATGAGCTATATCCATTCCAGATACGATAATCTGGATGACATCTGTCAGTTCCGCACTTGTTACGACGACAACTGAACTAACTCGATGTCGACTACACGGTTTTCTTTTATTTTTATCGTGAATCGTGATTGAATCATGTCAAACCCTTGTACAGAAGTTGGTTGAGTTCATAATACTCATAATCACCGGTAGTCACCATTGCTACACCTTTAGACTGTAATTAAACTCCGGCTTTGAGAAACGAATGAAGGCGGGTATCAATTATACATTTCCTCATACGTATGCGGTGTATTTTGAATGGTAACAACTTGTTTGTTTTGAAGGCCATCGTCTTTTAATGTCATTGTCATTCTTTACTTATTGCCAGTAGTTCCTTTTTTCTATTACGGACTATCCATTCTACTTTCAAATTTACAAAATACAATCGTCAATTAACTTTCACTTATCCTTTACAATAACACTGACTGAAAAATCAAATACAACTAAGCTATTCGAGAGTTTCGAATATAGTTTGCAAAAAATGTCATAAATTGGACAGTTAAGAACTGTTGGTTTCGGAAGCGAGCAGTATAGCTCTCAGTTACTGGTTATGTACTGCGTTGCGACATAATTATGGACACGGTCGTCGCAGATACGTCTCTGTCAAATCTCAATTACTGCGCTCTCTATATCATTGAAACTTATTGGGCTGGATATGCGGCTATCGATACCTCTTATACAGTCTGCTACGTCTGGGTATTTCCGCGTTGGAACCTAATTCTACAAAATTATATTAAGTACTATCCTCGTACTGTGATTTATGAGAGTACATATATCGTTCATGATAGTGTTATGTTATGACCCACTTACCGTTATTTCCGATTGCACATTGGCTGCTTTTATCATTTTAGATTTAGGTGCGGTTGCTCTTTGTTTGTTAGTTTTGTCTCTCCATTAATATTTGTATTAATTTGAATAAAATTGTGCCCTACAATTTCCTTTATTTTAGAATGGTTATTTTGATAAGAACAATAAACATGCATCGCAACGGAGTATTATCAGTCAGGTAATTGTTAAGCGATACCGATAGATGGCGTCTTCAGCCCTATTTGAAAGAGAATGATGAATTTCATGACAGTTCATTGTGTCTGAATTGGCAACGCATTAACACTTTATTCTCTTAAATCAATCAATCCCTACTCTGGATCTTCTCCGCTTCACAGTCAGCGTAACACTGTCAACCTTATTGCATCTTTGCAGCACGTCTCACTCATGTCTTTCAATTATTCCAATTATGCGACTACATTTTCCTTCATTATTATTTTTGCCCGCATTGATAAGCAGCTGCTTCTAGTTAGAAGAATCTTTAATTGGATCCAATTCATGATGTATGTATAATTGTATATGTTGTCAATACAAAGAAAACAACGACATCTTAATTACAATGTACGAGCAAAACTTTTTACTAAATTAAGTCTAACCTTCTGATTTGACAGTAAGTATATTGATAGACCTTCATCTATCAGTAGCAAATTTTTAAGAAGACATATATACGATTAACTTTGATGTGTAGATCTAATAAAATAATTGAAACGTTCTGAGACGCGTTTAAAACGTATTTTTTGTTATTGTATTGGTCGAAAGCTCTAGAAAGGCACAAGTCTGCTCAGCAATGTTAGTACGCCGTAGTGGAAAACCACTGTCAGGTACATCGCCGCCATAAACTAATCGATATAAACTGTAGTACTACATAAAACTTTACATGTTTATATAGCACTGTAGTATATAAATACTTTACCGACAAACGAAATAGTTATTGATCATAGATAACGTTTAATCTATGATCTCACTGAGAATAATGGGGCTGGATACCGTCCCATTCATCCGTTCGTCATTATACTAATACAAATATGTACTATGTATATTTTTATAGAGTTATATTATCATTCACAGTAATTTTCGTTGTTCTACAAACATCCAAATAAAATAATAAATGTTTAAGGTACTTTGTGGAGACTGTTATCACGATTTCCTATGGGCAATCTCACGTGGGCAAAGATCAAATGTTTGCAAAAATTGGGACCATGTATGAAATTTTATGGGTATGAAAGGTGGCTTGAAGGCCAATAATAGTGACAATGCTGACGTATTATGTGTTGTGTTCCATATTGAGGCTACTAGGTAGGCTACGCAGTATACGGTGTACGGTACTGCGTAGCCGGTGCTATGGTAGCTGTTTAAACCCTTGTCTACTCCGTCAAATTATGCTATACAACCTTTCACAACTAAAGAATCCTTCTATAACACAATCAGTATATACGTTGCCTGTGAACACCAATTTTACTGTAGTGAGTCGTCTTCTCTTCGATTTATAGCAATCTATTTGTAACAGTATTTTAGTAGCGTTGCGGGATTCAGACTTTGTACCTACTTATATAGTTAAGTTTGACTTATGAAATAAAGAAAATAGTTAGTTTCTTTAGCTGTGATATTTGCACTCATTAGGATAAAATCCTCGCCTGCGAGGACTGCATTACCTTCTCCTGGTCTTCTGCCCCAAACCTTGGTTACCTGTGCTAGTTATTATTTAAACTTCATTTCAATGTGTTCAATAAAATCACTTTCTTCTTTTTTATTACGACCTCTTTATAAATCTGACCCTTTACGGTGACTAAAAGGGGCATATAGGTGTTATCGCTTAGATTATTAAAATAATTGGTATATAGCCATCTGGTCCATGTTTTTACCATTAAAATTCTATAATCGTAACAAACCTGTTACTGTGTTATAATACTTATTTGTGTAAACTTGAATGAAGGACGGCCTAGGTCATCCTCAAAATTTGCAAATATTTATATGTATATATACATGTTCAGAAATGAAATGAAGCGTTTGTTTGTAGTATTATTATAAGAAATTTAAATATTCCAGCTTTAAAGTGTTGTGTGTGGTTATGGCGGTAATTTTTGATACGTCAGGACCGATTTTGACGGATAACTGATGTTGTAAGGAGTAATATAATAGTATAGTAGCATCCGCCCGTGGCTTCGCCCCCGTAAATTAATCGGCGCCTAAAAGTTTTAGCCATGTGGTTGCCGTCCCAGAAACAAGAACAGGGCCACCCTATACCATCCCGTGCGTGTCGTAAAAGGCGACTAACGGATACATAAGGTAGTCGCCACCTGTATAGCTACCACCTAACTGCGGTCGCCAACTCGTATGCCAAGCGCAGTGACTGAGAACCCCTCCAAATGGCACCGTTATAGAAAAATTTGGAGGAGGCCTATGTCCAGCAGTGGATCGTCCAGGCCGATGATGATGAACAACACTTAACTGCTACCTATACTGTCTGTATCTTTGACAATGCAAGTGTATGATTATATCTAAGTGCTAAATAAATTTCCTTTCGGTCATCATATTCTCCCAAATAAAATATTACGTCAAAGCGACGAAGATCCAACAGGCTAAGGTTGATAACGTCACTGTGGCACTGATAACGCCACGTTTGCAACACCTGTCCCATATTCATACATAATCGTATACGCTGATATCATGCATGTTAGACAAAGCTTTAAGTTTAGTCATCTTAGTACCAATATTTTGTTTGAGCACGCACCACGCGACGTTATACCATCATTTACGGTGCGCATTAGAATACCGCTGATTTACAGAAAATTGCGATTTAGTTGATGAATGTATTGCCCTCGTTTTCGTGGCCCGTGTGATTTAAGGAAGTTATTACATTTATCACCTGTAAATGATCGCACCGCATACCGCGATGGTGGAAAAATCGGAACAACTTTGCTATTTATTAGAGAGGTACAAGTCATTTTATTGTTGTTTGACGTTTCATTGGCATTTGTTTCCAAGAATAAAATGAATGTGTTGTATCTATTCATCGATGTGATTGTTTTGCTCGTTTGTAAGTAAACAATGCACAGTGGCAACGAGTCCCACACGGTTCTCTAGCACTTTCCATTTTTAAATGTCTGTCTGTTGCCTAGAAAACAATAAATTAAATATAAGAAAATGAAAGTGCTTAAAAGAATAGTGGAGTTCTGTTTCCCGTTTCGGTGCCACGTGTGAGGATGGATCGAATTGCTTATAATTTGAATTGCCACTGTGTCCGTTTGGTGCATGTGAGAGCCAAAACTTGTCACTCAATTTAGGGTCGACCAGAGCTAACAATCATTTTGTATTTCAACTTTTTAAGTATGCTTGCTCCATCTTATACGTATCATCTATGAAGCTTACTTATAGGGGGTACAGTTTAAAAATATGAAATAGTATGTACTTTTACCTTTTACGCCCCCCACACGGACCACGTTGTCTACTCCAACCTCAGCTCAGTGGACCTTGATCCGCTCGTGTCTTTTCTCTCTCTGTTTATTTCCTGAACTTAAAATTGGTTACTGCCGCCGTATTATCTTGATCATATCGTATCAAGAGAGGGCAGGTCAGAGGTACCCTAAACCGGCGAGTATGTATGAAGAATATAATGACAGTAATCGAGGCAAAAGACGTGTGCAAAGATCGTGACAAATGGAAATCCGTTGTCTCTGCCTACCCCTCTGGGAAACAGGCGTGAGTCTATGTATGTATGTATGATCTTGATGAGTATCGACATTGTACATTGTGTTGTAGAGGAAACCTCTGAGTTTGTTTCTTTGGGTCTTCTTAGTTTGGGCGCGGTAGAATTAAAAGGGGATAGTCGTTACACATATAAGATCCTTCACAATCAGAATAATATTGAATTCTTACCACAACATAGAAATAACCTTTTAGAAACGATTTATTAAACTATATTTATATAACTATAAATATTGATAACTCGTATTTGAACTTTCAAATAACCATGTTGTAAACAACGTTTAGGTATTATCGTAAATAAAATAAATTCAAAATGATTAAATACTCATTTCAGACTAAATATCTACCTGTATTTAGAATTAATTACATATAATTAATTAAGCGTATTTTAAAGTTTGTATATAAAACCGATGTAGAATTTCAGACATCCATATGCACGCGCCTGCACACATACACACACACATACAAACACACATGCACACACACACACACATACACACACACACACACATATACAACGTGTAACAGAAAGTGTGAACGTAACTTAAGGGGGTTATAAGGTATCAGGACGGCTACCTATGGACGAAACTTCAAACAGAAATAATCATTTTTTATTCAACTAGTAATTTATTTTTCTATCGACAACCTAAATCAACAAGTAAGATTACCGACTTATGAACAACACTAACAAAACTCAATGAACCTTTCACAAACTCTTTGGGTACCTACTACTTAGACTGTAAATAAAAAGTGTGGTTCTGTACAGTCACATATTAATTTATTACACGTGTTTATTTTAGATTCAATCAAATGTTTAACTGAATTTTTGCTCTAATTTTTAAAGGTTCCCTGTAACAACATTTTAATCATTCATACAAATTTGATAACTAGGAAAAATCACTGAATTTAATTAAAATTGATATTCCGCAAGATGTTGGATTTAGGAGAAATAAATAATTTAATTGACTTATGTAACTGTAGATATTTTTTTGTGTGTTAAATAAATAGTAAGAATGTTAAGTTTTTCTTTTAGTATGTGAATTTAATCTGGCCGGAAACGAATAGGTACTTAATTTTTAATACAAACTATACAAACTAACCAGATAAACAAACGCGGTACGACTACTGATAAATTACGAAAAAATATGGATAATGTACTAGGCTCATATGAACATTAGGGGACATTTCGAATTCCGTCCTGATTTTGTCGCAAGGAACTCTAATACGGCGGCGAATACAAAGGATTGATGTAGGTAAATAATAAATGGTTAAATATTTTTTAATATTCATCAAAGCGGGCCCCGCGCGCGCGCCGCGCCATTTGAATGTGTTCGTGGTCTAGCGGTAGCGTGTTCAACTGCAGATAATGAAGTCCTGGGTTCAAATCCCGGGTCGGGCCAAAAAGTGATTATGGGAATAATGAAGTCCTGGGTTCAATTCCCGGGTCGGGCCAAAAAGTGATTATGGGATTTTTCCGTAAAAAGAAATTTCTCAGTATCAGCCCGAAGTCTGGGAGTTGACGATATTACACCCCATGCCTCGGAGAGCACGTAAAGCCGTCGTTCCTGTGCCTGACCTCTTTCCGGTCGTATCGCTAGTCGTCCCATCGGCTCATGAGAGTGATGGAATAGAAAGTGCAGGGCACTTTCAATTCTACCGTTAAAATTTAGAGTGATACACTCTAAATTTTAAAGGTTCCCTGTATTAATCATTCATACAATACATACAAATAAAAAAATATGAATAATGTACTAGGCTCATATGAACAGTAGGGGACATTTCAAATTCCGTCCTGATTATATCCAAAGTTACACTAATATTATTATGGTGACAAAATCAAAGAGTTGATGTAGGTAAATAATAAACGGTTAAATATCTTTTAATATTCATTCAAGCGAGCCGCGCGCGTCGTACATACCTAGGCGGCTCTTTTGAGTGGACTCAAAGACGCCGCCAAAGGGGCCGCGTTCGATGAAAGCCGCCAAATTCATCAAATATTGTGCAATTTCATTTATTTAATAAAAATATTAAAATCATCAGTTGTTCGTAAACTGTTGTCTATTTAGGTCGTATTTAGTTACTAAATCGTCTAAAATGTCGTTTAGTAATGAGTAAAGTGTTCCGCGAAATCCTTAACTATGTCGTTTAGTGATCGTAATAATTTTGAACATTTCGTGCATTCATCTATGAAAGAATAGCCTCAGACGTGCACTTTGTGATGATGAGGATTCATAGGTCACAGAATTTAAGGCTGTTTAATTACGAGGAACCTATGTCGTGAAGGGTACAGTGTCGCCATGGAGGCCACGCCTCTTTATAACTAAAAAACATGAAAGCTTTACGATTCTATGAATATGTTGTACATGAGAGAGACTCGTGTTAGTTGGCAAGTCTTAGAGTCAAGCTTTCGGTGTCGGTGCAGATTTTAGTGAACGTGAAATAATGAAATTCTTCCATCAGTACTGAAAACAACTTCAACTAGAAGTTAATCTATAAAAAGATTCTCGTAATGTGTTTGTGTATCACGTACTTATACGATGTAAAGTATCCAATAGCTATTCAGCAGCGCTATAAATAAAAAAAATACTCGAAAATAAAACCAAATATGTGTAGTGAGTGCAATCGGAATCAAACTACCAGGCGTGCATAGAAACACAGAGGTATGTCAAACAATTTCTAGCGTAAATCAGAATCAGCTGTGCTGCGTTAGTACGGATGTTCGTTATATCGATAAAAATACTTATCGATATATTGAATGGTATATTATTTTACGATCAAGATTAAAATGATGGTATTTCGGTATGATATTTTGTGTATAGGTAGGCTTAAGGAGACCGTATATGCCCCTTAAGTTACGTTCACTCTTTCTGTTACACGTTGTATATATACACACCCACACACACACACACACACACACACACACACACACACACACACACACACACACACACACACACAAACGAATGAAAACTATTTTTAACAGGAAATGGATCTAACGTGAGGTTAATAGAGGAAATGCGCCCTCAACGTTTGGTTAGGAAATTAGGGACTGTCTTGCTGATGTCACATCAACAAATTTGTACCATCTCTTTATTTCCTTTATAATATTGTTAAACTGTTCTTAACGGTTTGGAAATCCATTTGAATCTATAATTTAACAACACATGCCATACTAGTAATTAGCCTGCCTAGCAGCTAGCTTCCGAGTTGTGGAGTTAGAAATATTTAATCAAAAGTAGATATTGCACAATATATATTGCCGTTTTTAAAATAAAGGGACACCGTAACCTTGCGATAGCTATTTTTTTCTACGCAGTATTTCGCATTATGACGCAACAAATATGTTAATGAAACACCATAACGGTCTCGCGTCATTGGCTTGAGAAAGCAAACACAGAAGAGCCTCTCACTTCTTTTCAAAGTGTACAACATATCATTCGCTTCATTCGATTTATTATTTAAAAATATAGTACTTAATAATAAAATACTTGAATCAAATTAAGCAAATGTAAGTAGGTCATCACTAGGTCGGTTGAATATGTGCAAAAAAAAGGTTTTTTAAAATTAAATTTGAACTTGTTTTCATACACATTAAATCTATCCACAGCCATTTAGTAGGGGCACTTATTAGATCTCACTAATCATATTATGATTAGGGAGGTCTAACAAGGTATAGCTAATAAGGTTCGTCTATGGTCCAGAATATAAACATACTTATAGGTTTATAACCTGGACTATAATAACAATATATTTATATTAAAACAACTTGAGAGGTGTCAAGGGACACCCGGATGGAACGAAGTTATTTCTTATTATTTATTATGTACAAAAACCTGTATACACCACTGGTATTCACTCAATAAAAATAATCGTCGCGACTCCACACTGTTCAATGCGACATAGAAATGAAAATATCTGGCTTGCTTTCTATAAGAGAGAGAGAGAGAGAGACAGACAGATAAACATGCGCACGCCGCACAGCTGCAAAAAAGTGTCGTGACAACTTTAGCCCCATTTCACAACGAAAGGGGGCTAGACGGAACAAAAAAACAAAAAAGAACGTAAAACTATGTAATAAGCTTATTGGAATGATATCTACAAACAGAAATCGCATCGAATACTAAGTAGGTACTGATCGTCGTCTTGAAATAAGTTTTTTACGTGCGTTTATCTAGTTACTCTCAGGAGCAAAACTCTAGTTCACCATCGAAATCTAGCATATCTTCATACTAACATGGAACCTGTTTGCAGGAGGCAAGAATCAATGTACGCGATGACGGGGTTGTACGCAGAGTCGGGGTGTGCGGATGGCACGGGAGACGACGCGGCCGGGCCCAGCACTCCGCCACACCCCTCGCACCCGCCCAGAGAGTCCATCAAGTGTCACAGCCGGAATCCGTCGGCGGGGATATGCGACAGGTGATATAAGACAACATTTAATCAGTTGCGTGACCATCTATCTATAATAACTTAATACAAGCTAGCTAAATATCACTACCATTATAAAATAAATTGTATAAATGTTTTAACATTCCGTGTACCTAAATATCTGTAATAAGTAACTAGAAATAATAACTGTATTACTACAAACATGTTCTGACTATTTACAAGCGCTTTTTTAAAGTCTGCGTGAATAAAAAAAAAAAAAAAACGCATAAAAACCACCAAAATAACTTATATCGCCTGAAAGTTGCGTAGCTGCGTTCGTTGGCAATTTGAATATGATACTCTTATTTAAATGTGGATTTATATGGTTCGGACGTTCATAATCTTCTTCTGAATCTGATATTTTTACCTTTTAGGAGTACTAATACGATTCCTACAACTGTTTTATACTTGTAGTAATCGTTTAATCATCTTTACGATGTGTTTTACAGTTCAAATGAGAACAGTTATCTATTTTATGAACAGAAATGAATTGCAGTTTCGGCCTCAAGCAGTGATGAATTGTGTCAGTAATTAAAATGACAATGCTATTGGACGTTAAAGACTTGAGTTAGATGACCTATGTGTAGAACCAAGAAATATCCGTTAGAGTAACGACCCTCGCACGCGGCCATAGTTCATCTGATGCTTATTTGTTTTCTCAGTTGCAACTCCAGGCAAAGCCACTTTACAGCATGGTTATTCCGTACGCAGTAAGGTCGATTTTCACGATGCGAAGGTATCGTGGCGTACATGCCATAATTACAGGAAATAATTTGATGTACATCTCCTTATAGAGATCGCGAGAGGGACAAGGAAAGAGAAAAGCCTCGACAACTGTATCCAGAAATCTTAGACATTCCTCATGACGCAAGAGACTGCGGGATCTTGTCATGGAGACCGCTATTCATCCAGAGATTCTCTAGTATTAAAGTAAGGAATAATTAACCTACTTTTTGTATAGGATGTTCCATTACGATGGGTCAGTGAGATGAAATCTAATGAGTTGGAAATATTCTGACTGACCATGTCTTCTACGATTTTAGATAAAAGAAGATCTACATGAGAAATAACAATAGGTATTAAAAGATTACATTCTGCAGTATTGCACTAGTTACCAGAATTGCTAATAAGAGATACTAGATTATAAATAAATGGACTACGTTCACTCATACTTTCTGAATAGTTATGACAGAAATATAAAGTACCTAGCATAAGTACTTCTACGGCCGCATCATTAATGTCGTGTAGTCATAGGGCTGTCATTGTTTTCTAGGACTTGATTCTTCTAATTCTATAAATATAGAATTAGAAGAATCAAGTACGAGAAGCCAGATATTTCTCACCTACAATATTGTGATTACCGAATATTTTGTTATAATCTCGATAAATATAATATCATCTCGCTTGGCATACGAAAAGGCCTATCATTACTTTCTAGAACCTGATTCTTCCAATTCTATTAATTTACGACAAGCCATGTATTAATCACCTACGATTGAGGCAAGCGGAAGAGACATAACGAGCAAAAGCAACACTCTGATGAAGAGATGCTCTAGTTTGTAATGATTCGGTGAATATATTAGTCCGTAAACGTACTTTTAGTAAGTAATATATTTATCACAAGTAGGTTTGCGGACTAATTGATTTTAATCAATGGCTCACAGCGACCGCGTATTCTAGATTGAATTTATTACGTTTATAACGAGAGTTGCTATTTATTTAAGTCTCTTGTCGAAGATTTTTTGTACGTAGCCCTAATAGGTATTCTAATTAAAATGAAGTTAGTGAAAAATGATATGTTAGTAGTGTTAAGTATGTTTATCAGTTTCATGTTTGCCACAGTACCTGTACTATTTTTTGTACTATTTGTCTAGTTTGGGATTACATCAGAGGCGTGTCTTTGTTATCCCAAGATATTTATCAATATATTTATTTATGATATAAATTATTATAGCTTATAGCTAGTTTTAGGTAGAATAGACCTTACAAGTTAAGATTTTCTCTCTAACATCGTTTATTATTTCAGCTGTATTAAGCAAATAAAAACTATTTCTTATAGATTCAGATTTCTGATCAAGAACCTATCAAAATGGAACGACCTGTTAATTGATGTCTATTTGATTTTAGGCCAAAAAAAAGATACTAATAAATAATATTACTTATTATTTGCAGGTGTTTGTATTTTTTCTTTCGTTCCTGGTGACGCTTCAACAAGCGTTGAGCTCCGGCTATATAAATTCTGTGATCACAACAATCGAAAAGCGTTTCGAAATCCCTTCGAGTCTCTCGGGGCTCATAGCGAGCAGCTACGAGATCGGTAACGTCATTACTGTGATCTTCGTATCGTATCTTGGCAGCAGGAGACACATTCCAGTTTGGATCGCAGTCGGTAAGCATTAATCTGATGTAATATGTTTAAATTTACCGCATAACCACGTTACACTTGCTAAGTAGCAACTGAAAGTGCGATGTAATTGTTTGACATGTTTATGTGCTGTGAAGTGGATCTATGTGGAAGTAAATAGTTCAAACAGTGTTCAATCAATGGGTGCGGAATTACCTGACAGCAAAGAGCAAATAGTCTGCTTAATCACATTTAGATACACGTTAATTTTGCAAATCATGTATTTTTTTTATTTGCCACTGAGAGTGAAAATATCATCATCATAATCATCATCATGTGTCACAAAAGCCTCCCCAAAGAATGGGGGGATATGCCATAATAGCCAGGCTTGGCAGTCGGGTTGGTGATCGCAGTTTGATGGTCATAGTTCACAGAAAAACGCTGCTGCCCGTTCTCTGGTAGGTATTCCCTCGGTCGATTTATACGCCCCCACGCGATGAGATGGGGTGATGACATTCTATGCCGTCACCACAGAGCAAGAGTGTAAATAGGTTGTTAATATTCAAAATCTCTAAAAGACATCTAAACAAGACACTACAGTCTAAATATAGATAAAGATTTGTATAATCTTTTTGATACCAGTATCATACCTAAGTATCCATTAGAAATCGAATCAATCTCCATCTTCAAATCGAAAACGCCTTAATATTACGAAATTTCGAAGTCAAAGATTAATAAGCGTGCCGTCTACTCGAGCTTTCCATCAATTACGTTACGAAAGAAATTAGGGCAACATTACAAAAGGGATTTCTCACGACTCTACTAGCCTTGACCTGAGGAATCGAAGTGATATACTATGAAGATTTAATACCGAATGAAATCGTTCGGAATGTTATAAGTGCACAATATAGCTTGGTTTATTAATGTCCTACAAATCACTAATCGACTTATAGTAGTGATAGTAACTACAGTTATGCCATTCCACCGTTTCAATACAGTACTTCATGCTGAACGCCACAGTAGTCGAGATTTATGGAATGCGTTTTCTTATACACTGTATACCATAGTTAGAGCAAGTCTTATTATTGGAGGAATTTAATAGTTCAATGTCGGTGGAGCTACATAATTATGTCGTCCACTTGTAGCTTTAAACACAGTTTAACCATCGAATGTCGTATACATATACAAATTTGGGTGGTGAGCAGTTTTAAATAAATTTGTTGGTTTTTAAAATCTAATTCATCATCATCCTAATATCATGGACTGCTTGGACGCAGGCCTCCCCCAAAGGTTACTATTACGTTGCCATTTGGAGGGGTTTGACGTAGTCACAGTACTTGGCATGCGAGTTGGCGACCGCAATCAGGTGGTAGTTAGTACGCAGGAGGCGCTTCTGCCAGACTACCTGGTGTATCCCTTAGTCGCATTTTACGGGATGGTATGACCCCATACCATCTCTCTCAGCCCTGTTCTTCTTTTTAGGCCGGAAACCACAGATAGCAACATCATTAAAAATATATTAAACTTCAGCAATGTTAGGTCCCATATGTCTTTCTACTGGAATTTTCGAGTAAAATCGCTGTCTATTTGGTGACGTGATGCTATCTTTTCCCAACTCCCTCTGGCTTGTTGTCCTAACCCCGCTGGTATCCACTAATGCCGCTATACTCAACCTGCAAACCGCGGGCCACATGCGGATAATTTTTTCATAAATAAAGTAACTGATTTAACTTGAAATTACGTTTTAATTGAGGCCTAAATGATTTATACGTGCGGCCCTCAACAACATAACTGTAACGTGTTAGTGGCCCCTATGAAAAAATGTTGAGTAAGACTGCATTAATACTGTGCTGGTCCCAACAACCTCTATAATTTGCAATTCCATATACAGAACTATGATAAAACGATATTATTCACAATAGTTCATATTAGTCTAGTTACTGGTACCAATAACGTGTAATGTTTATTGTAGGTGCTGTGATTATGGGTATCGGGTCGTTAGTGTTCGTCGTGCCGCATTTTATAGCGGAAGTGAATAGCGAAACTTTGGCGAACAATAAATCGACGGAGAACATCTGCCAGTTGCCACATGCCTTGGACCAGGATATGAGTTTGGGTCGCCTCCCGGGCCTCCCGCCCAGTAACCTGAGACCTGACAACTGTATCAAGGTGAGAACACATCGGTGTATTTTTAACTTTAATGTATTAGTAAACGGATTTTTTCCTATACAGTGTACACGTTTAATGCAGATGTAGCGTGATTTAATGATCTTTATGATGCTGCTGGTGGTTTCGAAATGGACACAAATGTAATTGAATTCCAGCCAATGAGGTACAAGCATTCAAATGATTGTGCGTATCAGCAGCATCTATGCTGTGATGTTATTTGTGTGTTGTTCATTTAATTTTTTTGAGCTAGAGTGTAAAGGGACGACACTATTTTATTTATAGACTCGAATAATGACGGCTGAGCTGCGTTCCTTTAGCTGATAAGTCTGATAACTTAGAGTAATATGCTTTCGCTGACATGACTTTGATCCGTTTTCCAATTTCAACTCAATTACATAGTACCAACGTTATGCCTCTAGGTATAATAGGCGGTCACGTTTATTTGGCATGTGGAACCAATGCGTTGTCTTATTCGTTATTGTACACAGATATACGTATTAATATAACAAATTAGATAACTCATGTACGCTGCTGCCCGACTACCTTTTGTATCCCTTAGTCGCCTTTTACGACACCCACGCGATGGTATGGGGTGGCCCTGATATTAATTTTAGGCCGGAAACGTTACGTTAGTCAGTTTTCTTTTAGTATTTAATGGTATCAATATTTGTACAGAGCACTCCGAGTACGTTCTTGCCGGTGATGGTATTCGTGGTGGCTCAGCTGCTGCTCGGCTGCGGCGGCTCCCCACTCCTCACTCTCGGCACCACCTATGTGGACGACCACGTGCGACCCGAGTCCTCCAGCATGTATATAGGTAAGCAACACTTTTACTGAAGACTTGTAGTTTGCTGCCAGTTCAATTTCAAGCTTGTGTATCTTCTGTAGTATGTACTGTTAGAAAATACCTTCGGTCCGCCTGTGTGCAAAAAGTTTTTCAATGACTAGATATCGATATACCGATATGCATCATATTCAAGCAAAACGGTGAATGTGGGTACTAATGATTGTGTGAGGAAAACACTGACATTCTGATATGAGGGGGGCTTCTTGGTACAGAATATATAGTAGAGGAGAAATTTGCTATTTGATTTTTTTCTTATTAGATACTCTTCGATTTTTAGGTTTTAAATATTAAAACAAGATTAATAAGAGTATTAGGTAATTTCCTTTCCTGTGTCATAATTTGCAACAGCGTATCTCCATATGGGGCTAACAAGTAAATTGTTTTTGCTCCGCACTTTAATAGTCAACCTCACTACACTTACCTTCCAAAAATCTATACATATTATAAAATCGTAAGTCAAAACTGTACATTGAATATTCTTTTAAAAGGATAGATGGGGCTCCATCTACAATCGATATCGAAGCCAAAAATATAGTTTTTAGAATTTTTGTCTGTGTGTCTGTTTGTCTGTATGCATTTCCGGGCTAAACTCCAAAAGTACTGCATGGATTTACTTCAAATTTTGCATGAATATTACTAAGAGGTCGGGTCAACATATAGGCTACATATTATCACGCTTTGACCTATGGGGGAGTAGCAGTGATAATTTATAAAATTAAACGCGGGTAAAACCGCGGGGCACAGCTAGTAATATATATGCATGGATTCCAAGACACATGTCATAAACAGAACAAAAAACGCCAACATCTGTAAAATTCTTAACACAAAAGAATAATCTCGAAAAATACGAATCACGTATCGCTCAATTTAAATGGATATTTTATATGCATTTTATGATTAAGATAGACACTGTTGTCATATTGTTTATATTTTGCACGTAATTAATTGTTTTATTATTTTTTTTCCATTTTTTACTCCTTCCTTCATTTTAGCTTATACGGACGAGATTGGTGTGAAGCGATAAAATTTTGTGTTGTCAGCCTCATAATGGATGAACAAGTTTAAATACGTGATCCGCTAAATAGTTGCTGCTTATGTTTATTGGATACTAGCTGTACCCGTGGTTTCACCCTCGTTATACTTAAAAAAATATAGCCTGTGTTATTCGGATATATGTATAACCTATATTACCACAAAGTTTCATCAAAATCCGTTCAGTAGGTTTTGCATGTAAGAGTTATAAACATCCATACAACAGAAACTTTCGCATTTATAATATTAATAGGATATAAGAGAAGAATAATAGAAATCCGAATAACTAGTGGAGTTAAATAGAGTCTTGTCTATCTGGAAACCTAACGACAGTAATTCTGTATTTGATGATAATTTGACCATAATAGTTTGGTTGTAAAAGTAAGTACAGAGATATAAGATCTAGTAATAAAACAGGACGGGAATCTTGGGAATTTGCCCAAACATCTGGACTGCTAATATAATAGCAACAGACACTTATTACAAAGAATAACAAGTACCATAGACATAAACTACATAGATCGACTATCGACGTTCAAATGATAAATTATAAAAAGAAAAACATTTTTTTTTACCATGGATAAATTGTTAAGTTGCATTGTGAAATGTCGATGGTGATCCGTTTATACATAAATAAATGTAACCAAAAATTAGAATTTTCATTATTCCCATATACTAGCTATTCATAATTTATTGAAGTTACTAATAAATAATTACTGTATTAGAACTATATATCTGTATGGTTATTTCTTTATTTAGCTAGTTAAAACAAATTTTTAACTGAACCAGGCTATAAATGCGAGCGAGGGCTCAAGCCGTTCAGCAATTAAAAAAAAATAACAGCTATATAGTGTCTTTAAAGTACCTAATTCTATATCTGTTTGTCCTGAGTCTGGGTGTAATTATCTATATAAGTATGTATTTATAAAAGAAAAGTAGTAGGTATATGTAATACTAGCTGTGCCCCGCGGTTTTACCCGCGCAAATTTTAGAAATTATCACAGCTTCTCCCCCGTAGGTGATAGCGTGATAATATGTAGCCTTTATGTTAACCCGACCTCTTAGTAATATTCATGCGAAATTTGAAGTAAATCCATGCAGTACTTTATGAGTTTAGCCCGGACATACATACAGACAAACAGACACACAGACAAAAATTCTAAAAACTATATTTTGGCTTCGATATCGGTTGTAGATCAAGCCCCAAGTATCCTTTTAAAAAATCAATGTACAGTTTTGACTTTCCTACGATTTTATTATATGTATAGATAAAACAAACGAAAAGAAATTAAGAGATATTATTTATTGCTGCTACCGAACTGGTAGAAATAGGTATATCCTACTAATGTTATAAACGCGACAGTTTGTAAGTATGGATGGATGGATGTTTGTTACTCTTTTACCTGAATGAGTTAGGTATATCTGATTTCCATAGTACAAACTCTGCTTAGTTTGGAGTCAGATGGCCGAGTGTGAATAATGTCCCAGGATTATATAAAAAAAAGAAAAAAATGTCTATTGTATAAACCTATATACCGTATTATAACATGTTTACGTATATGGTCGTGACTTTAGCGCGTGTCCTCCATGTATGACTATGGTAGTACAATTCGCGTTGCATGTCTTTATTGTCATGCATCAACTCCGTCGTCTGTAGCGCGTGATGTCTCATGAACATACATCATACAAAATGCTTTAACACTCATTCAGTCACTGAACTTTGTTAAAACCGCCACCACACCTTTTTTGATCGTCATAATATCTAGTTATTTCGACACACCTAACTATAAATCTACCCGTACTTAATATATATCATATTCATACCTATATTTTCACCTCTGATATGTAATTACGGGTTTTATAAGTTAAGTCGTTATGCTGAATCTTCATTGTTACTTTAAGATTATCGATTATTTTTAACGATATCAAGTTCAATTTAGCTAGCGCGGGCGCTGTATACCTTTAATATTATTTACCTAACGCGTGAGGGCTAATATGTACCTAGTTATTACGCTACGAGAGCTTCATTTTCGCTAACCATCGCAAGGTCGTTCTGACTCTCAAACGTTTGCAAGTATGGATCGAATAGTCTTGCGGCCGCACAGTGGAACGAATGTATGGGAGCGGTTGGACGTAGACATGTCCGAAAAAAAAGAGTAAAATTATGCCAAACTAATGATGCCATCTTATTCGATTACTTAATGCCTTCATAACTTGTGGTGATGAATTTCTTCATAACTCCCATATTTCGGGAGTAATTTGAGAAAATGTGAAATTTTACTATGAAAATGAGTGTATCGAGCTCTCTCCCTCCTGATTCCGGGCTTGTTTCAAGTAGCGGTCTCTAATATCATAATGCTAATACTAAGAGCTATATTTAATACTAAGACACATAGTGCGCCAAATGTGCACTTTCTGGGATAAAGAGTGATGTTTATTTTATAACACAATTTTTTTATTTTTTGTTTATTTTGTTGATTAAAACCGTTTTTCTAAAGGTTTACCTTATTACAATAACATTTCTGAGCAGCCAATTAGAGAAGATATAAGCTAATTAGGATATATAATTAGGGACTTAAGGTTTACATATAAAACTGATGCACTAATGATTACTGATAAGAACATTGCTATTATTTAATTACTAAATGGCTCTTAATACACTAATTTAGCATGCATCATTTACTAATTATCACAATAACTAATTACCTTGCAATATTTAACAAAGGATACCTGGGATACCTGGATTTTATATAAATAGGTCACTATTAGTAACTTTAAAATCAGTGTTGATTTACACCTCGTTGTATCCAAGCTAATCTCGCAATGTATTTTCCAAATTTTAATACAAATCTTGATATTCACGTTGCTTTATGCGCACGCGCACATAAAGATTTACGCGACTTTAACTATTTGTTCAGTGTTTTAAAAGATAACAGTTGTGTTCAGTTATGTGAAAGTGCTGAAACAAGTTTAAAAGACTGGTGTCGTCGATTTTGCTACCGCATTTATGCAAAATGGACACAGTCTGGAAGAAGCACAGATAAGTTTCGGAAGAAACATGAGATTTGGCTACAGGCTGCAATTCAATGGCCGGAATTACAGAATGAAAATATGGAACCTTCTACAGAAAATATAAGTGACGTCATCGAGCCCATAATTTCTCCTGCTAAATCTGATGCTTCAACTTGTACACATCCTAGTCCTCGTAAATCTTTTGAGGACCTTAGTAACCGGCAAAAAAGAAGACGCACTGAAGATAGTCTTTCATGCAGCAGTAGCAGCGCTGAAATTATGTTTTCGGCCGAAAGGGCGCTTCAAAAGGCAGGACAAAGCGATACAGCTTATGTTATGAAATACTTGACGGAGAATCCAGAAGAGGCCTCAAAAATCAAAGCCTTCATTGAAGGTAAATCAATTCAGGTACGGGAAATATCCCCTTTGAAGGCATTGGCTCTTTATGTATCGATGAACTTATCGAAATGGCGCTATAACACTCTTCGGGATTTCAACACTCAAGAAGGAGCTCTTCAATACCCGAGTTACTACATGTTGGTTAAAGAAAAAATTAAGTGCTATCCGGCCAAAGAAGATCTCACAGTTACAGAGAGCTCTGCAAAAATCAAATTACAAGCCTTGATGGATTTAACCTCAAGAAGACTTATTAGGTCGTTAGAAACCCCTGTTGATCCCAATCAACAGCTCGTATTGACCAGCAAATGGGGTTTTGACGGATCATCTAGCCAAAGCATTTATCATCAAAGGACGAGTGAAGATGAGCAAATCGATCTTGCTAGTAATTTTATGATTAGTCTTGTACCACTGCGGCTCGTCTCAAAAGGTGTAACAATTTGGGAAAACGAGCGACCATCTTCCACTTCATTTTGCCGGCCAATATTGTTTAAGTTTATAAAGAAAACCAAAGAAAATGTGCAGAGAGAGATGGCTGAAATCGAAGCAGAGATTGAAGCCTTAACTCCATCCACCATCACTGATGGAATTAGTGTCAAACACCAACTGCTGTTGACAATGATTGATGGTAAAATTCATTCCATTATATCCAATACAGCAGCTTCAGTGTGTGACATATGCAAGGCTTCTCCTAAAGAAATGAATAATTTAGAGTTAATCAAAGATAAACACGCAAACGAGGACATGTATAAATATAGCTTAAGCACCCTTCACGCTTGGATTCGCTCAATGGAATGCTTATTACACATTTCCTACAAATTAGACATAAAATCATGGCAAGTAAGGGGTGATATAGCAAAAAGGCAAGTTGATGACAGGAAGAAAAGAGTTCAAGAGGCTGTAAGAAGAGAAACGGGCTTACTTCTCGATGTTGTGAAACAAGGCAGTGGATCCACCAACAATGGCAACTCGGCAAGGAGATTTTTTGAAAACTACACTAAATCTGCTGAACTGACCGGAATAGATGCAATGCTTTTAAGAAAAATCTGTGTGATCTTGCAGTGTATTTCATCAGGAGAGAAGATCAACGTAACTAAATTCCGAGAGTTCTGCTTTGATACTGCTAAGCTTTACGTGGAGTTATACCCATGGTATTATATGCCTTCTTCACTTCATAAAATTTTAATGCATGGGCCAGACATAGTTCAGAACATGTCAATTGTGCCCATTGGTTTTCTATCCGAAGAGGCATCTGAGGCTAGAAATAAAGATTTTAGAAAATATAGAGAGGGGCATTCTCGAAAGCATAGCAGTATCTCATGCAATGAAGATATTATGCACAATCTTTTACTGTCTTCTGATCCACTTGTTACAAGTATCCGTCCAAAAGGAAATAAGTTTGTAAAAAAATCTTCTTTTAAGGAATTTTATGAGCTTACGGATTCTGAGAAAAGTGATATCGAATTTGTTAACATAAATGATTTAGCGGACATCGATTCTGAATTTGAATTAATTGATGATGATGATGATGACGAAGATAATTAAATGATGTTATTGTTTTAAAATGTGTAACTTAGTAAATTAGAGCTTACATCTTAATTATTTATTGTACTTTTAATGAAACTAGGTAATTTATTATCAACTTACTTAAAAGTCATACTCTCATCAGTTCTTGTGAATATTTTTGTTAATATATATTTCTGTATATATATAATATATTTATAGACCTCTTAATAAGTCTGTCTGCGGTTTAAAGTAAATACAAATGGGGAAAAAACGTTTTTTTTTTTTTAATTTTCATTTCCTTTTATCCCAGAAAGTGCACATTTGGCGCACTATGTGTCTTAGTATTAAATATAGCTCTTAGTAATAGCATTACGATATTAGAGACCGCTACTTGAAACAAGCCCGGAATCAGGAGGGAGAGAGCTCGATACACTCATTTTCATAGTAAAATTTCACATTTTCTCAAATTACTCCCGAAATATGGGAGTTATGAAGAAATTCATCACCACAAGTTATGAAGGCATTAAGTAATCGAATAAGATGGCATCATTAGTTTGGCATAATTTTACTCTTTTTTTTCGGACATGTCTACGTCCAACCGCTCCCATACATTCGTTCCACTGTGGGCCGGGTACTGCACTCGTACGCTCGCATCCATCGTACTAAGTGACACAGGCCTGGCAAGCCTATGTGTGGCGTTGCAAATGCCAAAGATATGGGCCAATTTCAGTATCTACGGTTTTACTTCTCCTTATGATAGACGGGCCTTTAAGAAATTTGAGCTCTTTTTGAGATGAAGATAATCTGATATTATACCAATATTTATGACCACAGCTTTAAAAAAAGTATTATCAAAATTTTTTCACAAACAACTGTGAGCTCGTATAACATAAATATTATTAAAAACATTCAGTCGAATCCCGTTACCTCTTCCCTTTTCATGAACAGACGTTAAAAATAAAACACTTTAATGTTTGCCGATCTACAATAACGATTATGGATAATCTTATTTGTACACTAATGAACAAGAACCATGCAAAAGCATGTTGAATAATATATGTTATCATCACCATTCTGACCCAACCCTAAGTAGGTATCATATAATTTAAAATTTCATTATTTGTTAGCTTTTCAAAGCATACATACGATACAAAATAGATTTGTCCATTGTGGGCATGATAAATACTCGTACTACGTGTTATTGTTTATACAATGTATAGTATAACAGAACTAGTTAGTAGTCCACTAACTGTAAATATTTACACATGAATTGTCAACTAAAACTTACTCCATATAAGAAGGAGCGGCTGATACTATATATCAATTAGTATATGCCCTTTTGGTTCAGCGGTAGTGTGCTGAATCGCAGATAATGACGTCATAAGTTTGGGTCTCGGGTCGGGCCTAAAGGTTATACCTACGTAATTTATATAGCACTTCTGGACTATGTTATTTCGCCGTGCTCTGGTCGTGTCAGCTAACGCGTCCTATCGGATCTTGAGAATGAGCGAATAGCGAGCGAGCAACTGTTTGTGTACTATAACATAGGGTTGCCTTGGGACTAGCTAATATTGCCTGAAATCCCACCAGGAGGCTATTATTTTTAATATTTTAGCTGCGCCCCGTGGTGTTCGTTCCAATTTTTTATCAAATGTGTGTCAGTACACACAACAAAACGGATTTGATAAAAACAGTAACAAACATTTACCCTTATGATATTGGTAGAAATATAGTACTGCCCGCAACAAGTAGGTTAACATGTACTAAACTATGAATTATCGCTCCCTATGCAATTGAGGCTAACAGTCGACTAATGAATTATTTTAGCCAGGCATGGCTCTAATTTATGTTTTCACTGCTTCTGGATATTACACTTTTTTTTTTTGTAATTGATGTGGTCCATTATAATCCACAACTTGGATAAAGTTAAATAAGTGGATTACGACGCGTCTATCTATTTTGCAGTAAGGCGCAGCCTTACACCAGAGATGGTTGCGAGGAAGTAGATGAAGTTAGGACATTTATAAATGGCTACCTCTTAATCGCCGTGTATCGACTGGTGTCTGGTAGTCCAGTATTTCTAGCTCACTGCACCTCGTACACGAACTTCGCTCACTATATCTCATGTTATTTCCCACCAGAGCTGCGCCCAGTGATTTTAGGAAAATAAACTGATATTACATTTATATACCTATTCTTATTCTACTTTGTTTCCATCTAAAAACGCTGCCTTAGCCTGAATATTTCCACGAATTCAAACGATTGTTTACACAGATCTCAATTAATTTATGTACTCAATGTAATATGTTAGTAGTTATCATAAATTATGATTAAGTGGCATACTACAGTGTAAGCGGTTGCCTGTAATACAATAAATATATGATTCATTGCTACGGGGACGCAATAAAACTGCAGGATCCATTTAATAATGAATTCATGGAGAGTTTGTTGAACCCAAACATGTTTTATGTGGAACCTACAGAGAATGTCTAGCATTACGAATGCTGAGTACGGGTTTATTCAGCTGACGTTAAATATTTCATACTTTTGAAGAAAGATTGCGGTTTTGGCAAAAATCCATTTATACCATTACATTCTCGACTGTTCCTACGACATTCAGGGTCAGAATGATCATTGATCACACCACTATTTGTTGACTGGACGCATACTTAAATAACAGGATGATGATGAGGATGGACATGTTAAGTATGTTCCTTAATATCTTAGATAATAAATAAAATTATTTTAATAAGGCGACATTTTATGTCTCTTTATTCCAGTTTAGCTTTTATTGTCTTACTCAGATTTTAATGTGTGGTATCGTTAGAATCCTGAATGACTTTGACTACGACACATATGCACGACTAATACGCCCGCGCAGTCTATGTTTGAGGCTATTCTTGGTTACACTAGTTACTTGGGTATTCATTACACGTGAAATAGTTTCCAAAAACGCAACATTAGTTTTACGCGTGGTATTAAAAAGAATGTTCGCATCACCAAAACGAAAATCCCTTTTACATCATATCCCGTGGAATTTTGATAAATCCAGCTTCCTCTAATCCTTAATATTTATCTACATGATAAATGAAACCTCGGCCCAACATTTCGCCTTTCTAGGTCTAAAGGGCTCGTGCACCGCGATTATGAATCAGTGAGTCAGGACTTTTCTTTTTCTATAAGTTTTTATTACATATAGCGGTTGCCTAATCTTTCGTTACTAGTCATAGCGTGAACAGCGTATATTTTTATTTCAAATATACCTTGCAAAATATCTATAGAAATGCCATTAATTTCCACTCGGCCTAAGTGTCACATTCATGCGTGACTACGGACCGTTGTGGGTTGCCATTAATGTGGATTAAAAAAGCCCTGCCTTCATTGGTAGTTGGGTTAAAACTTTCCTTCTTATAGCTTTAAACCTTCTCCACTGTAATATGCGTCAGAATCGGAAACTTTGATTAAAGGTTGAACCGCCGAAAAGTTATATTGAATACGTTATGCAAGCTTAGGAAAACATTTTTCCATTATGTTAGAGTTTACGATGAAAATGTGTGTGTGCCTTGAAAATTTCACTGTTGCTATGACGTCCTTGACCCACTCTACATAACCGATGAGCGGGCTGGTAGGTACTGCTATTAGTATGAAGTATATACATTTTCAGCAAATATTTGTAAACGGGTAATACGGTTATAAGATAATTATTTTCCCTTCATATCACGACGTGTGACACGAGCTCTTTGATAGCGAACAAAATAACAGAATAATAACATCTATATTATATGTAGGCAGGTGTTTAACTTTCTCTTTGCTTTCTTGGTTTTTGTATAGTATAAAGACCAGTAAAGTAGTTAATTTTCAAACTGCGCGCCTCAGTTAACATTTGACAAGACCGAAAAAAAAGATTGCATTGAATAAAATGATAATGAATGTTATATATAATTTCAAATAAAATGACTCTTAAACGACCACAGTTAAGGTATAGATTTTTAAAGGAATCTACTAAAAGTTAACCAAATGACGATATACTAAAAAAGAGAGCTACCTATGTAAATGATACTTCCCGTTTCATATGGCCTGCTTGGCTACATCACGGTTGACTACTCTGGCATGCTGTATTGACCAGCTGTCTGTAGTTAAGCTGTGCCTGTAGTGTTATCGAGGGGAGCCGTTTTAATAAGGCCCTTTACGTACTACGTACTAAGTATGTACTACGGACGCGAGTCGCGACCTGGATTCAAGAGACTCTTGTTTGCGCGACACACGTTCTATATCATCGGTTGTTTGTACAAGTGTTTCTGATTCTTTTTGAGTAGAGTATATTAAATATTCCTATTATTATTTTGTTTCTCATCTTATGATAAAATGAAGGAGCCCGATTTACGATTATTTTATTAAATCAATAAAGTTAGACGTTTTTTTAACTTTATACATAATCCACTATCGATATATACACGCTTAGAATGAATGTTGTCTCTTATGGTATTTTTTAATACCTCACTAGTTGCTAAGTTTAATAGAAATAGGTGTTTTTTTTTAATTATGTTAAACGTTGTATTTGTGCATTACAGAACTCGTTTGTTGCTTCAATTCAATGGGCTTCCATTTTATCAATAATGTGCGCTGTTTCATTTATCGCGTATTAGTGAATGAAATGTAATATTATGGAAGCAAATAGGCAAGTTACTAATACCAACACGCAACCATTTCATAATACAATGTTACGTATGTTAAAATATACATATTTCCCACAATATTTCGTATCGGCATTAATTTAGTTAATGAACCAAGTTTAGTCACATTTACCTCAACAAATTTTGAACGCTTCTGGCCGGTTCATTCTCAAAGAGATTGAGGCTGTAAAAAATCATGAAGAGTTACCGAAACAAAATGGGAGCGTATGGAAATATTTCTCACGCTTTGCGATTTCGTCGGACAATAACTCATTGATATAAGCGAAATCGGAGCCGTTTGGCGGCGAGCAAAACAACTGTGACCTAAATACAGCCAATATTGCTCGCCGGGTGCACTTGCGAATTGACAACACTCCATGCATTTATTGAGGATTTTCTGGTCAATTTAAAATATATCTAGGCCCTGAATTGTTATTTGAAATGTCTTTATATCATAACTAATATTATAATTGCAAATGTGATTATACTATTACGCTTTTTAAATTGTTGTCAGTGGTGAAATGAAACATAGGGTTCATCAGAAAAAAGCGCTGTTTCCGAGGGATAGCGCGTACGAAGGCGCGGATATAATCTAAAAAAATAATATATTACAAAACAATCATATTATATCTACATATTTGTTAAAGTTAAAACTAAATTTTCCTGTACCTACTTGTTTTAGGGTTTAGTCAATTGAAACATAAGTTATTGAATTGTGATTCCTTTTATAAGAGCATTACTGAACGCATTTGTTTGTTTTTGTTTTGATTCTTATATGTAGTTTTGTATCTATTTTCTATATTGAGAACTCTACGCTCTATATAGTCATCGCTTGCAAGCGTTGATGTTGTGTTTTGCTTTGACCGTAAATTTCCAAGTCTAGATTTTTACAGCGAGCGTATTTAGCCGTAGTAAGTAGTAGTCAGTAAATTGGGCGTAAACGGTATAATATTTTTTTCCCACATGGGCCATGATGGCGAGAATTATTATTAATTAGTTTAGGGAATTCCTATTGCTCATAGCAACGTTTTATTGAACTTAATTTGACTTAAGTTACAACTAAATGTCAGTTCTCACTTGTTGAAATAAGGAAGGTTCTTGACCGGACTAAAAATGGATGCAATATTGAAACAATACAACTTTAAATCTTAGAATACATACGCTGCAGCACTGTTTCGAGCGTAGCAATGGAGCTGTTTCAAAGAAACTACAGCTTGCTTTTGCTTGTTATTTGTTTGTTTATAGTTTGGATGATAAATAGTGATATGCATAGGACTAACGATTGTTTACACTGGTATGTACAAGCAAATTAAATAGATAAAACAAATCGGAATAAAATGTAACAAAGCTCTGCACACAAAACGTTGTCGTATCTAAGGTACTAACGAGACAATATAAATAAAATTACTATATTATCAAAGTTGAATTAAAATAAATACACCAATTAAACTTAATAAAACAAGAGTAGGTAACATGTAGCCTTAATTCACCCACCAAAGAAGACAATGTAGTGCTAAGAAATTCGATGTTCGAGGATATACTATAAAAACTGGCTTTAATTTTGCCTAAACCATCATAATGGAGATTGATCCAGTCACTGCAACCGTTAACAACCCAGAAAAACCTTGCGTGGGGCGAATTTGCACCTAGAACTGTCTGCGGAAGACGGAGTGGTGTTATAACCGCGCTTTTATAACCGTTGCAAAAAAATAATCATGTTAACAAATTTTTCTGACGCTACCGCCCCCGTAGGCTGCAACTCTAGTGCACGTGAACTCTGGGTAGCGCTAAACTGTAGCAACACATAAGTTATGAGTATTAATGAGCAGCTCGGCTGTAGACAGAGCACGTCCGAAAGGAGGGGAAAGGTTGGGAATGCACAGCAATCCTGTGTGTTGCAAGCACCTACAGTCAGCTACAGTTACTACAGTTACCGTTTCGGTGGGCGTCTGGTGTTTGCCGACTTCTTAGTATAAAAATACAATGTATATGTAATCCAGATGTTAATATAAGAATACGTCAGCTCTAACATCTAGTCTGATTATGGCATGGCGTCAGGAAATGAATAGTGGTACTCCTCCATATCTAGAAGTATACCTCTCAGCTTAAAACTTGTTTGATGTATATTAAAAATGCTTTTGCATTTATAATAAACTTAGCTAGTAATTACTTTTAAATTCAACACATGTGATTGCAGGGTGCATGTACAGTATGGCTGCGTTCGGCCCAGTGCTCGGTTTCCTGCTCGGTGCCTACTTGCTAAATTTCCACATGGACTCGTTCTCTGGTGCCCACATATCTATAGGTGAGTAAACTTCTTTATCCATAATCTCATCATCATCTTTACAGCTGGAACAAGTCCACTGCTGGACAAGCCAAGAATCATCTTGGGGGGATATGCCATAATCATCACGCTTGACCGCTTGCAACCCAGACGCGTTTGGGATCGCAGTATGATGGTCATAGTACTCAGAGAAACGCTGCTGTTCGTCCTCTGGTGGATATTGCCCCCATGGGATGAGATGGGGATACCTCCTATTTCCAAATAAACTATTTGGGATCCAAGATTTAAGACTAGCGATTCTTCGGGTCGTGCCGAGGCCTCGTCGTTTCGAGCTATTGTTTGAAATTGTTACTAATGGCTTAATCAGTTGAAGGAATATGTAAGGAGAGACTAATCCCTAATAAAATTTTAAAAAATATCATAGAACGAGTGCCGACGTACTTGTACAATACTAACATTCATGGCTCTACTATGAAGTAGGTCAGTTATTCAGTAAGGTTATTTTAAAAAGCAAGTTTGCACAGATTGAGCTTTCTTTACGTTTCATGGGTAAATTTAATATTACCACAGTCGTAAAGTATCTAATTACAGTTTTAAAATACATACGTCTTTAACTTTTCTGTTTGAAAACGATTTGAACAAGATTTATATGCGACCCACTTGAAAGCATTTCCAATCAAATAATATTAGACTCAGTTCACCAACTAAGGAGAAATCACCTAAAATCATACCGTAAAAGCTTTTAAGTCGCTTAAAAAATTTGTCTCCGCATTATGTTGTACAAGTAAAGCTGGTTTATCTATATCCTGAGAGACAAACCCTAAATTTAAAAAGACTGTATTCAGGCTACGTCGATTTCAAATCTAATAATAACTAACTGCATGAACTTTGTTCCACATTCAAGCTAAAACCGTCCAGTTCAGGCTCGATATCATATTCATTATTCATTACAGAGAGAGGGTAAATAAGGATTGACTTGTTTTGCAAGCCCCGTTTAAATTACACGGTCGTAGTATGAAATATTTACGGAGGGCGTACACCTAATCGTGTAGAACTTAAACTACCAATTATGAACGATGTTGTAGATAAATAGTTGAATAGATTTCGAAACATCATCTAGCTGTCCCGGCAAACGTTCTACCGCTTTAATTAGAAATAAAACCCGGAACCTCATCGCAGTGACACCTACCGGGTCCAATTATAAATCATCGAGGGACCCAATCAAATGCAAAAAAGAACAACAAATCAGCAAAAATATTAAAATCGCTGTCAAAAATAGGGGTTAGATGTAGAAGGAAAATTTAGGGCTGTATGTCTATTTCAAGGGCACATCAATATAAAATTAAAAAATCTTTACCCTTGTCATTTAGGGGTATGAACAATAGATGTTGGCCGATTCTTAAAACTAACCGATATGCGCACAAAAATTCATACAAATCGTTTCACCCGTTTCGGAGGAGTTTGGTAACAAACACCGCGACACGAGATATTAGATTTAATCAAATTGAATATACAAATGACAGAGTTTCTGCTACATCATTACGTGATACATATACATGTAGGTAATTATTGCGAGACGAAATGTTTCTTCCCAAACAGTTGAGGGTTTAATTGCCATAGTAGTATCCCATTATCCCTGCAAGAGTATGTAAGTAAATTAATTTATTTTAATAACTACTTGTCTACTTTCAGGTCCGGGTGACCACCGTTGGGTGGGCATGTGGTGGGGTGGCTTCCTACTCTGCGGGTTCCTGCTGATACTGGTCGCCATCCCTTTCTTCTCATTCCCCAAGGTGTTGGTGAGGGAGAAAGAGAAGATCAGACTAGTGGAGAAAGCAGCGGCGGCGAGTGGTTCCTCCACCTCCAAACCTCCTCCGAAACCGCAGACTGACATTAAGGACACGGGATACGGGAAAGATATAAAAGGTAAAAGATTGTAGATTATAGTATAATAATAATTATGTCCTAGAGGCCAAATTTCGGCCACGGTGGCCAGTCTCAATGGAGATTAGCCAAATGCGCAGGACATTTATAGTGCACAAGTGAGGGAGCAAACACAGGGGCACTTTCTTTTCCATACACGATCGAAAAGAGGTCAAGTACAGGACTGACGGGTTAACGTGCTCTCCCAGGCAACTCCCAGGCTTCGGGCTGATGCTGATAAATTTTCATTACGGAAAAATTCCTAAATCACTTTTATTCTGGCCTCGTTATCTGCAGTTGAACACGATACTGCTAGATCAACGAGGTAGTCAGTGGAAAACCGTGTCGGCTCCACCTATTAAATTGCATAAGACAACAATTATTATACAACAAGGGTTGTATTAAAGATGCCATTGCTTTGAATATTCCAAAGGTGAGAAGAACCTGACTGTCTTTAAATATTCTTTTCTAATCCTTGTTTAATTGATCTCTTTTCGTTACAAAAAAAAATTGTAATGTGGCGAGAAAATATTTTATTTTCATAGAGTTAATCGCTCACACTGACTTTTTCCGGATTCCACTATAATGTTATTTGTTATTTTTAAATACAATACAATGCCAATTCAGTGTGCTAAGTGCAATATCGCAAAAACCGTACATAGGTGTTAGTTAGGTGGTGGCTTGTCATCCCTTACCCTTGAAACCGTCACGGAACTAAATGTTTTGTGTTAGTTAGAAGGTCTTTTACAAATTTGTGCCAAGCACCGAGGTACATATTGGCACGCTCATCTACCGCATTTGTAAAACATTACACATCATAGAACCATATTTCGCATGGGTTTAAATAAAAAAAAAACGATTTGGTCGATCAAACTGACATTGAATAAAATAATAACACATATAATACACAACGAAAAAATATTTCAAATCGCGTGATTTTTTTTTTTAGATTTTATCGTCTTAATTTTTTTATATGTTATTGGCGGTGATAAAGAGATAGTGCATGCTCAATGCATCTCAATGCTGCTTTCGCACAAAATTACTGTTAGTATGGAGCGCCATATGGCTCCACTACAAGATTTTTACAAATTTCCCTACTTCGTTTGTTTGAAGATATTTCGAATTACTTGTACTGTTGGCTTTACTTATGAAACGTATTTTTAATGTTCACACTATATTTTGTTTTCAAATAAAATTATATTATTTATAAAAGTCCAAATAAAATTAATGCCATGAAAGGAGCCACCACATTAGAATTTTCCATGTGATGCCAGAATAAATAACGAACTGGGTATAATCTCGGGTTAGTAATATATCAAAAAACTACCATGGTTAGAAAATATTAATAGATCCAAGATCTATTACAACATCTAGCTAGATCCATTATAATTATATCCTGGTGACACTGCGTATAGTTTTGAGATATTCTGCTGCATGGTTAGCAGCAGACAGGTGGTCTTAATATGAGTCATGTTATGATCCTGGGGTAGGAAGTATGGTCTCAGGATGGTGTTACATTGTTGCATCAACGGGCCACTTTGCCAGAGGAAAGGTGCAATGAGCTCGAGAGTTGTCAGTGTCCACCGCGGAGACAGCCATTTTATGAGGCATAAGTTCTTCTTAGTAAGGGGCCGCCCATAACCACGTAATTTTTCTAATTAACACCCCCCCCCCCCCCCCTCTTGGTGATACTTGGTGAGCTTTAAGACTAAAGATAATTCGTGATTTTGACTAATACTCTCTCCTCCTTTCAAGCCTCACGTGATAAATACACGGTCCCTAAGCCATCTAATCGACGCGCGTCGTGAGGTCCAGGAACGTATTTTCTGACTATGTGTTGATATAAACAGAAACTAATATTTTGTATTTTTTGCACAGATTTGCCGGTGTCCATGATGCGTTTGCTGAAGAATCCGGTGTACGTAGTAACGTGCTTGGGTGCCTGCATGGAGCTCATGATCGTGTCGGGGTTCGTCGTGTTCCTGCCCAAGTACTTGGAGACGCAGTTCAGTCTCGGGAAGAGTCAGGCTAGCGTCTTTACTGGTAACGTTTATTCTAAATACTGTTTAGTTTTATACAAACCCAGTCATTTTGCAAAGTTTGGTAGAAGCCCTGGGGCCTCTCCGAAATGCGTTAATCTATCTATAATTATCTATCAATATTAATCTATATAGGTATTTATTTTGTATGTAGTAGTTAGTGCGCAGTGAACACAGAACTGGAGTAAATTGCAAACATATTTTATAAAAATCATTCTTCCCAAATTTGTCATGGCCTCTGAATAGCTTAACAATTTAAAGTTCTGCATTGCCTCGCCGCTTTGTGTACTGGGTTTGAGTCCCACGCCGGACAACTATTTGTGAGACACATAAATAGTTGTTCTGAGCTTGGATGTAATTTGTGTCTGTTTATTATATGTTTTGAAGTACCCCCGACACAAGGATTAGATTCCCTAGTGCTAGTCAGGTTGTCATTCTAAATAATCCAAGCAGCAACAGTAGGCAAGTCTAAACAGTTGCGAGGTAAATCAGATGAATGACAGATTAACGCATACAAATTGAGCAAACGTACACTGCAGAGCGTAGCCTGCCAAGGGTCAAAGTTCCTTAACGATCTGAAGACGCTGCAGTAGGCACTCAAGCCAGGCTTTCGAGGTCTTGGTACTTTTTATTCTGTGGTCTTGGTCTTTGGATGGCACTGTAATTATTGTTCGCGTACCCAAATAAGTTACACACAATGGCTTATACTGGAGGGTAAATGAAACCATGCGCCCAAACAACTGTGAAACCATTCTAATTCAAAAAACTGTTTTATTTTTTTGAATTACAATTAGTCTCTTCTAGTTATTCGACACTTCAAAGTTGATCTATTGTTAATTTTGTACTACCAGCTATATACTCGTGGGAAATCTTAGATGTGTCCATAAATATGTATTGTGTACATGAATCACTAAATAATTAAACTAGTTAATTTACCTAGTTCTCATAATTGTCACGAATACTGGTTTAGCACATTCATGGAAGTTTGCCTTTTCGTTTTGGTGATCGGAACACAGATTGAGATATATTTAGAGCCGCTATTAAAAGCAGAGCTATAAACCTTGGATCTGTTGTTACGTCGACTGATACACTTCCATGGGTATGGACGAAATCTGAAAATAGACGCCATTTATGTTTGCTCAGTAAACAATAAACAACGAGTAGTATAAATATCCTGTATAAACCTGCGCATGATCTGGAAAAACAGTTGCAATTTAATTTAATTAAGTGATTATAGATGATACTAAAAAGTGATTTGATCTTATAGTAATTACTAATTTTGATTAGGTTTGGCCTTCGCATAAAATGTTCAACTTGTCTCATTATTTTAGATTAATCGTTATCTCATCAAATGGTTATAAATCTTATTTATATTTAGTTGCTGAATCCAAGATTAAAAAAACATCATTTAACGTAGCTTTCGCAGCTTTAGCGGACCATTGATTTTATGCGAAAGTGTAATTTATAGGACAACTTTTTCCGTTGACTGCTTTGTGACGCCGCGACGTTTATAGTATTAAAACTTGGTTTTTATACTAGAAACTTCTGATTTTCTTTTGTTATTAAAATCAAAGTTACAAATATCATACATAATTTATTGATATTTTCGTTAATAAAATCACACACAGTACCTATTTGATTTATAGTTACTACCAGTGATGCTTTCTTATTACACATAGACTAACTCTTGTAAGTTTTGTCGAAATAAAATATTTAAAACATTACACTTTAAATATTTGATTTCCTTAGACGTTTGAACTTAAGAGGTATGAGGATAAGGATATTTATTTATATTTAAGTACTAGCTGGGCCCCGCGGTTTTACCGGGATGAAACTTTATAAATTATAGCCTATGTGTTAATCCAGGGTGTCAGCTAACTACATACTAAATTTTATAAAAATAGCTCCACCCGTTTAGACCTGAAGAAGTAACAAACATACACACTCACACACTCACAAACTTTCGCCTTTATAATATTAGTAGGATTAGTTTAGTAAGAGGAGAAACTCATAACACACCCTGTATTCTTTAGTATCAATTTTTTTAAATAGGCTGACTGATCTGTAAAATCTGAATTTCGATAGGCTCCATCGCGATCCCTGGCGCGTGCATCGGCATCTTCATGGGAGGATGTTTACTTAAGCGGCTGGAGCTCCGGCCGAAGGGCGCCGTGCAGTTCGTGCTCATCTCCAACACGATCTGCCTCTCGTGCTACGCTCTTCTGTTCTTCCTCGGATGTGACAACATCAAGATGGCCGGCACCACTATACCATATACCAATAACAGGTACTTCAATATCCTTAAGCAGACAATTTGGGATTCATCTTATAGTATATAGTTGTGCCAGACCTAGTGCAGTTGTCTTTCATTAATGTAAGACACGTTTGTAAAGTCCACCGCGATTTATTTCACTAGTGCGGGTGTAGTCTTCCGAATAAATTATTGCTTTTTTGTGATTATGCTATCTCTGTGTCTAATAGATTTCTTTTCATTAACCATTTTTAACCATCTCTGACTAATTGGCACTATTCGCCAACACATTTCAAATGAGTTCTATGTAGTATATTATGGATCTCTAAAAGCAGAGTTTGAGCAGAAATACTCAAATGGATAAGCGTAAAACTAGGTACAAAAAAAATTGACGGGCCTATTGTCAAATGCTTGCCTTTCACGCCGCAGGTCGATGGTTCGATTCACACCTAGGACAGATATTTGTATGCATGAGCATGTATGTATGTTTGTCAAAAACAAATTCGTATACGTAATATATCTGTTATCTTTTTTGTGGTATGTCAGGGGGAATGCCTACGCATGCCACCCGCAAAAAGTGTCTGCGGGTGGGTATGTCGACTCGCACCGACTAAACCTAACCTACCGAGGACTTCTATTGGGGCCTGAAGGGGGAACTCCTGGGGACGCGGGTATGCTGCTCCGGTGCCCCCCTTTTGCGCCATGTCAAAGATGGTTGGGGCTCTGAATTGCCCTCCCCTAAATATATCTGTTATGTGGTTTCCATACGTGTGTGTGAATAATCCCAGGATATTGGAACGAAGTTCCTTTCGCGCGTTGTGAAAGGGGGCTAGACGGAAAAAATTCTTACGAAAAGTTGTCACGACACTTTTTGCAGCTGTGCGGCGCGCGCAGGTTTCTCTGTCTGTCTCTCTCTCTCTTATAGAAAGCAAGCCAGATATTTTCATTTCTATTTCGCATTGAACAGTGTGGTGTCGCGACGATTATTTTTGTTGAGGGTATACAGGTTTTTTGTACATAATAAATAATAAGAAATAACTTCGTTCCATCCGGATGTCCCTTGACACCTCTCAAGTTTTTTTAATATAAATGTATTGTTATTATAGTCCAGTTTATAAACCTATAAGTATGTTTATATTCTGGACCATAGACGAACCTTATTAGCTATTTTATTATTATTAATATATTTTTCTTTTTGCGCAGTAATTTGGAGCCGTTCAAAGTGAACCTGACGGCGGCGTGCAACTTCAACTGCCTGTGCACGGAGACGGACATGGAGCCGGTGTGCGGGAACAACGGCCTCACGTACTTCTCGCCGTGCCACGCGGGGTGCGCCGCCTTCTCCTCGCCGAGATCTAATTTCACTAACTGTGCTTGTAAGTCTCATTTTTTTGGAAGGTTTAAGTGGCCGTGGCTGTATAAACATAGCTCTGATTTATGCTGAACGACAATTTTGAAGAACACATTTTTATATTGCACTTAAACTATTTTATTTCTTTGTGTTATCTCTGTTCATGCAACATTCTTATTTTTTTCTTTAATCCAATTGGATAACAAACTCGTCAAGTCATAATTTGTAAAAACTTATTGACTTATGATTGAGTTCGGAGTTTAAGAATCAGATTGGTTGGCAAAAATGTTACGTCGAACCTGCGCTGATTCCGGTCAGATTAAGTTTTTAAGCCTGATGCTTTGATAAAGCCCTGTGGCAGATGTTACCAGGAAATTCCTGCGACTGCCTCATTAAACTTAATGGTATTGTGTTGCTAAAAAGTATTGTGGGGATTTTCTTGGCGTGAATATACTAGTGGCAGCCTGGAGTCAATAAGGGCGCAGTGTTATACCTTCGTACTCCGGAGAGCTCCTAAAAGACATCTGTCACGCCGATTTTGTCGGCTCACCTCTAGGCAGAAAATACCACACTGTTTGTGCACATGCTTGTATACTATACTGCCGCGCAATTAATAAACACAGTAAAGAACCTGTCGCACACATGTTCTTTACTGTGTTTATAAATAGTATAATATGTATTGCGCAGTTTGTTATTCTGGCCAACGAGACAAGTGATTATCACGGCCGTAATTAAGGCATCCAGTTTCTAAGGGTTTACTTATGAACCCCGTACAAAGTAACATTCATCGCGTTCATAGCCAGATGCTCTCACCGGTCAGTAAGTGCTTAGCGAGGTTAAGCAACTAGCCCCCCGGTCCGGCCATCAATGGGTAACCGACAATGTGGTTTAATTTCTGAGAGTCTCCGTGCTTTGGAGGGCACGTTAAACTGTCACGCCGGGTTGTAACTATTAGCCAGCACTCGTTTGTCAGAGGCCTACTGGGCGGCTTGAACAACTGCCCATACATACATACATACATAGACTCCAGAGGGGTAGGCAGAGACAACGGACTTCCATTTGTCACGATCCTTGCATACCTCTTTCGCTTCGTTTACTGACATAATATTCTTCATACATGCTCGCCGGTTTAGGGTAATTCTGACCTGACCTTTCTTAAGTACGTCTCCGATTTGATCAGAGAACCGATTTGTTCTACGAGGTCTTCCCCTTCCGGTTGTACCATTCACACAGGCCAGGTATACTTCTACTGCCCATACAATAAGTAAATAACGTAACATTGGTGTGCCTTGTCAGGCGTGCACGAGAACAGCCCGGCGCCCGTAGTAGCGAGCGGAGTGGTGGGCGCGGCCGCGGCTGCGCTGACGCAGTACAGCGAGGTGACGGTGGTGCCCGTGGCCACGGCGGGCGCCTGCAACCCGCCGTGCACCACCATCTTCCCGTTCCTCGTGCTGCTGTTCTTCATGACCTTCGTTGTTGCAGTCACACAGATGCCCCTGCTTATGATCGTGCTCAGGTCAGTAGACAGTACAGCGATGTGTCGATGGTGCCGGTATTATCATGTAGCATGTTTTGTTACGTTGCAAACGACAATGATGAACAAAAGCATATATAATAAGTTACCAATTACTATTAGAAACCAAAGAGATCAGCAACAATTTAAAATGGAACTATACACATTTCTTATAAAAAAAAGCTACTATTCGGATGATTCGGAATATTTTGATGACAAAACCTTCAATTAATATTAAGTAATAATCTAAAATAAATATTGCAAATAAAAATTAATTTGACTTGTCTGCACTTAACATCATATCAGAATAAAGATAGAAGATACTATGTAGGTATAGTACGCCAAGGCACTTATAGCGACTCTCGTTACATCACAATAAAATTAAATCTAACTCGTACGGGTGCTTTACATCTTTGTTTTTATTTACCTTAAGTGGGCATGTTTATAACAAATCATTTTGTTCTTACAAGATTATCTTGTATCACTTTCGCTCAGTATGTATCATGTATAATGATAACTTTAAATATGTGTCTAAAACAAGGCTACTACTCAGCGCGATAATGTTCTTGGAGCTTCGCATTTACATTTCCAGAGTGTTAGGCCTGCCATCTGGCAAGACTTGAGCTAAGCGCGTGTTCAAGGCGAATTTACTGTTAACAGTGTCATCCGAGTTAAGATTTATAATTTATAGCCTATGTGTTATTCAGATTTAATCTATAAAATCGTAGGAAAGTCAAAACTGTACAATGATTTTTTTTATAAAGGATACTTGGGGCGTGATCTACTATCGATATCGAAATCAAAAATTAAGTTTTTAGATTTTTTGTCTGTTTGTCTGTATGTATGTCCGGGCTAAACTCAAAAAGTACTGTATGGATTTACTTCAAATTTTGCATGAATATTACTAAGAGATCGGGTCAACATATAGGCTACATATTATCACGCTATCACTTACGGGGGAGGAGCTGTGATAATTTATAAAATTTAACGCGGGTAAAACCGCGGGGCACCGCTAGTATATGCTATATTACTACTAAGTTTCATCAAAATCCGTTCCGTATATTCTCAGGTTCTTTCGCATTTATAATATTAGTAGGATATAATTACTAATCTGCACTATATAATATCGCCTCGTTAAACCATTCCGTCTCTTATTGCGCTCTATAGGGAAGTGTTTGTATTACTTATGGTTCCTATCTTTAAAGAATAAATTAAGGTTTAATTTTCCACAATGAATCAAAATTCGAGAACAGGTTTTTCAATGCTGAACACTGTAGATATTTTTAGAAAGAACTATCAAATGTGTACACTTAAGATTAGTTATAGACCAAACTGGGCTTCGATGCCTTAATTAAAAACTCTAACTCTAACAATATCACACAAATTATGCCAAACCATACTGAATTGGCCATACTACTTTTTGTAGTAATCCTATTTTTTTTTAATGAAAAATTAGCTTGAATATATATATTTTTGTTGGTTCTTAAATATCAAACACATTCCTTCTTTTCTAATTGTACCATTCACATATCGATAATTTAATTTTTTCATCAGTCAACAACAATATAATAATTTGGAAATCTGACACATCCATAGATCTCAATTGTAAAGATTCCCCGGGACTTGCTTAGTCTTCACTGCTCTAAACCATTTCTTTGTGTCAGCAAGCGTCTAAACGCTTTTTTGACTCAGCCATGCACCATCGCATGCTGTAATTAGTCACAGCAGTCAATTAGTAATTCGGACGATGAGATCGCGTCTTACCAGAACAAGTCAGGTTATTAGAAACTACAGATAAAGGGATAAAATAAAATAAATAAATACAATAAAAAAGGGTTTTATTCACGTAGACTTTAAAAAAGCGCTTGTAAATAGTCAGAACATCTTTGTAGTAATAGATATTTAGGTACACGGAATGTTAAAACATTTATACAATTTCGTTTATAATGTCATTTAGCTAGCTTGTTTTAAATTATTGTCAAGGAGATTATGTTTAGTTGAAGTTTTTAATATCATGTATTGAAATTTAAATTTTACTATTTTTACAAGTTTGATCTGTATGACTGAAAGCCTTGATAATTTCCTTACAGATCAGTGAGCGAGGAAGAACGTTCATTCGCACTTGGCATGCAGTTCGTGATCTTCCGCCTGTTCGGGTACATCCCCGCGCCCATCGTGTTCGGCAACCTCATCGACTCCACGTGCCTGCTGTGGAAGCAGTCGTGCAGCGGCGAGAAGGGCGGCCGCTGTCTCTTGTACGACATAGAGCAGTTCAGATACAGGTATGTTATTCTTTACCATTTATCTATACATATAATAAAATCGTAGGAAAGCCAAAACTGTACATTAAGTATTTTTTTTAAAGGATACTTGGGGCGTGATATACAATCGACATCGAATCCAAAAATATACTTTTTAGAATTTTTGTCTGTTTGTCTGTATGTATGTCCGGGCTAAACTCAAAAAGTTCTGCATGAATTTACTTCAAATTTTGCATGAATATTACTAAGAGGTCGGGTCAACATATAGGCTAAATATTATTACGCTATCACCTACGGGGGAGCAGTTGTGATAATTTATAAAGTTTAACGCGGGTAAAACCGCGGGGCACAGCTAGTTAGATGTAATATATAGACTATTCATTATTTACAATATAAAACAGTTTGCACGTAGGTATGTGTATCTACTGGAAATTAAACGAAGGGAGGATGAGTTAAAAGCTTCTTAGGTACCTATTCGAAAAGAACATTGCAATATAAAATTATAAAATGAATTATAGTTTATGTTTTCCTTTATGTGTTCGGTACGTTTAGCGTTAATTAAAGATTTCAATGGAAATTAATTTATTATTATATTTAAAATGTATACAAATGTAGGTGGTGCTGAGAGAATATGGTAGATGCACTTAAAATAATGTAGCGCTGCAACAGTTCACGGTATACCGGGACATGTGGTAAGCGTATTACGCGATACATGCAACGTAACCCGTTTTGGGTATATAGAATTATACTATGTACTACTTTTCTTTTGTACATACTTATATAGATAATTACACCCAGACTCAGGATAAGCAGACATGTTCATGCACATAAATATCTATCGATTCCAACCCAAATCGAACCCACGACCTCCGGCGTGAAAAGCAAGCATTTGCCAACCACGCCAACAGACCCGTCAGATGGACTCAAACACGATACAGCATGATCCGTAATAGGTTCCATATGGTGAAATCGTGTAACTTCAGCTGGCATCCTTGCAAGTCGTCTAACTGCCACTAACCACAACCATTACATATACTGTTTTCCTTGTAAGCTCAATAACATTATGTGGGTCCGTACAAGTACATTCTGAAACAACAGTGCAAGTTATTGTCCAAAACTGTTAGTTGTAACATGTCTCTTTCTTGCGTGAACAATTATGATATATTATGAACATATTGATGGATATATTTCAGATACGTCGGTCTGTGCGGCGGTATAAAGATAGTGGCGCTGGGCATCTTCCTGGCGGACTGGTGGCTGGTGCGGCGCCGGCGCCACCTCGAAGCCGTGCCGCCGCTCGACCCGCACAAGGACATCACAGGCTCCATCATCAGCCTCGACAAACGTAATTGTTCTTTGTCAATCACACTCTTAAATGACCATTTTGATAGGAATGTTTAAGCTTTCTATAAACCAAGTTGCTCACTTTTCAGGCATCGCCCGGATTTGAGCAAATTGACCAACCTGTTTAAATATAATAAAATTTTATTTGGCAGAACATGCATCGAAAATACTTATTGTACTTAATTTATGTTCTTGTATTTCGATCCCAATCAATTATTTGTGGGATTTGTATTATTAGGATTTGTAGTTTTGGGGTATTGTTTGGGATTAGTATTTTCGTTTGGTTAAGTTAACCTCGCCAGAATTTAATAGTTTATGAATGGCTACAGTTTTCGAGGAGCTGCCTTCGACGGACAACGCGTCGGCATTCCGTTCGGGCGCGCTGTCGGGCGGCAGCTCGGCCACCAGCACGCCGCTGGAGACGGGCGCGCCGGCGCACACGTCGCGCGTGCTGGTGGCGTCGCGCCACCTGCGCCACGACTCCAAGACCATCCAGCTGGAGGCGCGCGCGCCGGACGACGCGGGCCCCGCGCCCGGCGCCGACGCGGAGGACGAGAGCAAGCGCCTCATCGCGGGCGGCGCGCTGCGCCACCGCCGCACGGGCTCGCGCGACGCGCCGCCCGACGCGCGGCCCGACGCGCGCCGCACGCACCGCCGCACCACGTCGCACCACATCACCGTGGAGCCGCACGAGGCGCGCGCCGTGACGCGCGGCCGCAGCGTGGACCAGCTGGCCAGCGCGCGCGACGAGCCCGCCGTGTGAGCCGGCCGAGCGCGGACACATTACGTTCATTCGAATTAGACTCGTTCGACAAGTAGCCAATAGATAAAAAATCAGTGATTTCGAATCATATCTTAACTGTAGTTTCGATGCTTACGTGAGAACCGTTAATGAAAAACTGTCGCTTTGCAGCCGACTAGTGTCATGGTGACGGATTTTACGGAGCCGCGGGCTGCGCCTCTTAGAGTCGATTTAATATTTCCATATGGATCAATTAGTGTGATATCTGACTGTTGTTTTAACATTAAATACTCGCGTCTCTTTGGTTAGTTTAAATTACTTCCTAGATAATTGTGTAGTTCAATTTTAAAATCTTTCCTTTTTGTATCAGTACCGTTCCTACGTAATATATATACCTTCACAAAAGTATACAGTTTAAACATTACTTTTTGTACTTAAACCATACAGCCGTTAATATAAATATTCTATTAGCAAATAACGGTATGTGCGTGCTTTTATCTTTTAAATATAGCTATAGCTATGTAAAAATGCATAAAAGTGCAATTATTATTGTATATGTAGACAATGGAGAAGAATTGGCTTTACAAAGACCTTAATATGACCAGCCTTTATTACTTTGGTATTTTCAATAGACTAATAAAACCCATGTTGGAAAATTATACATTAAAGATTCTTGCAATATAATGTTAGCAAAAAGGCACTACAAAAACAATAATTATCGTTAACTTAAGCACATCACCATGCATGTCCATGCAAACGGCCTGGGCCCAACATTGCCCAAATAAGAGATATTGCTGACTTACAAAATGATGTTGTGCTTCAACAGAAAAGAAACATTATAAAAACTAATTAAGTACATAATTTTATTTGTTTTGAAGACTAATAAACTTATTGCAGTTTAATATTATCTACAGCATTTGCATGGAAAAGTTTATCAAATATTTGATGCTTACTCAGTAGTTTCCAAAAACTAAACATATAAATAAATTTCAAGTGTTGGTGGGAATGCAGATCTGTGATTAGCTGCTGACTGATACCATCATAAGTTCTACGTTTAATTGTCATATGGACATTGAATATTTATTAAGTTTTTATAGATTCACACAAGCATACTACCATCAAAATTAATATAGATAATAATCAATATAGATTCTTTCTGTTCATACTGCCAATTCTTCTTACATGTAAACCTATACATATTAAACTATAGTGCAAGTACCTTGCAATCATTAAAAATCACAGCACAATAAAACATCTTCTAAATTATCACATAAAACATCTTCTAAATTGTCACATACTTAGATAAAAAATATACATTCATACAAATATTGTTTAAAAGTGCCAGAAGTGTGTAAATAGTGATGCCACTACATTAAATCAATTAGAATTTCACATTCTTTCTATTTGCACAAGATGAAGTTATTATTATTTTTAAGTTGCTGTTTGCCATCTATATGACTAGTATCAAATGTCTAGTGATGATAAATAATATGGACATTCCTCTCACTATTGTTGTAACTTAAGTATTGCTATGACACATGCACAAATCAACACAGCTGCTGGATGTATTTGTATGTACATGTTTGTATGAAAATATATTAGTATTGATCTCAGATGGTAATAGTTATCTTCATTGATAGGAATGTGAGTAATTGACACAAAACATTACTAATCATTAATTATTTGTTTGTTTATTTTTGTAAATATTTATTTTTAGTAAATTTACTAAGTCTAGGTTTTAGTTCAAGGGTGAAAACAAAGTGGTACACACTTTTGATTTTCATTTCTCATATAGTTGTTACCCAACTCTAGTACTAGTTGTTTATATAATCCTTGAATTAAAACTTACACTTTATAGCGATCCTGTGAGATATTGTCTATTATGCTCTATTCATATAAGCTAAGGCTAAAAATTAACAGAATACTTCCCCTTTAAATAATGCTTTCCAGATTATTGAAAAGTGAGTAATTGTTTATTTAATTTTAGTTTTAGCAAATTCGAATTCAGTATTGTGCAATCAAAGGTTCTGCTATGCCACACAAGGTCCAAATTACTAAACACTTGCTTCATGAAAATATTTTTAGTTATAACTTTTTATAAATGTATATTTTGGACAGCCCATATTTAGCTTACAAACAATAATTTAGTATATTTATGGTTAATTGTTAAATGCCTTAGTTGTATAAAAGTCCAACCTTAATATTTTACATTTTTCATCATTGTGGTAAAGTATTCTGATATTCAAAAACGTATTTATTGATAAAACTATTTTTGAAATGTAATAATCGTCAATTCTTGGGATGCTGAAGTGAGAACACAATTATTAACTATATCATTTTAAAATATATATAAACATGTATTTTAAAGCAATATATTTATCTAAAATAATGTAAAAAGACAGGAATGTTGTCTGTGTAAATTTTTGTCACATATAGGTATGTAAGAGAGGTTAATAGTTTGATATGAAAGAGAGTGTTTTATCGAAAAATGCCTTATTACTACAATAGATGTTAAGACTTGAAATTGATACTGACTTAGATGTATTCAGTAAGTTGTTATGTCAATCACCCAGACATGTTTGATGATAGCAACTCCTAAACTTTGTTGCATTTAGAGATTAATAAAATTGCATACTTATTTTAAAACATGTTTTATTTCTTTTGAGAACTTCAATGGCTTCAACTCCTTCACAAGTTTGCTTTTTTCATATTTATTTCTTCATTTAAGTCCCCTGAACAACAATCCGTCATTAATTACTTAATAAAGACAAATAGGGAGAAGCTGTATCTAAAAATTAATGATAATAATAAATAAATATCTGAGACATAATCACACAACACCGTCTAGCCCAAACTAAGCAAAGCTTAGCAAAGTATAAAACTTAACAAGCTTTTCTGGATGGATAGATACTAGAAAACAGATATAAATCCTTATAACCTCTTATTTTAGTGTATATCACCAAAAAGTGATGTTCATGAACACAAATACTTTTTTTTTAATCGGGACTAGTCCCTCCCTCTTACCCACCACTGCAACTCCTGTAAGCCAGGATCAACAGTGGCACACAATGAAATGACACTGAGCGGTGAAGCTCAGGCATGTCCCGGGGAATCGCTTTAACTGTCTTGGATCCCGCAACGAATTTAATCAGAAAGACAAAAAAGGAGGAGTTAGAAAATGAATAGTTCCACTTCCCTCCAGAGCAAAGCGGGAGACAGAATGATGTATGGCTATAGCCTCATAAAATGAGAGATTTGCAACTAGAGAAGCCAGCTGCAAAATCACCGAGGATCAATTTAAGGGTCCTAAGTGAGCTGTTATATTTGATTCCAATAGTAGGTATGGCGAAAGCGCTTAAACGCACGGAAGTTGTTCCTTGTTGCCACAAGATCCGTATAATAAACTACTCCAGATATTGGTTGCAAGCTGTTTAACATAGTATCACGCTGATTTTGTCAGAGATCACACTCCCACAGGATGTGGTGAGCAGTTTGTTCATATTCGTTACTGGAAGTTGAGCACCGACCGATTGGTGAAGATACTAATTTGAAACTATACAATTTACTTTTAAAATTGCCGTGTCCGGTAAGAAATTGTGCAACACAATGGTCTATGATTAGCCAAGTTTTATTTAACCGTTCGCGTACGTCCGGAAAGAACTGGTGCAGATGGCGACCCTTGGTTGAGGTATTCCATCTACATTGCCATTCATTTAGTAGTTCGTTATTTAAGTCAGCTATTGGCATAAATAGCCTGGTTATTTTCGTACGGTCGCGTAATGATAAGAAATCATTTTCTAAATTTTCGCGCGTATAATAATGCATCGCTGCTCGTCTTTGAACTTCAAGATCAACCGGAAGTACACCCGCTAGGACAGGTAGGGCCTCTGTGCTTACTGTTCTATAGGCTTTACACAGAAATATCAACGCCAACCTCTGGCTTTGTAGTAATTTACGGCGAGCAGCTCCGATGGTAGCCCTGTCAGCCCACACAGGCGAGCCGTAGCATATACACCCAAGATAGGTAGCCCCGTAAATGATTTTAAGAGTATTAAAATAGAGGCCCCAGGTTGCCGTCGATATCCTCGTAAAGTGCAAAAAAGTTTCGCTTAGCTTTTTCCCCAACTGATTTAATATGTTCTATAAACGAGAAATTCTTTTCTAAAACTAAACCCAAATAACACGTTGATATCTTGCGTTTTATACAGTAACATTATTAAGTTTTACGCTCGGGGGAGATTTTAGTTCACCTTTAAGAAGGAGTTGGTAGGTTTTATGAGGAGCAAATGTAAGGCGATTTCTTTTACCCCATTCACTTATCATACTTAAGCAAGTTTGAGCCAGATTTTCCAACTCTCTCCTGGAGTTACCCTGTATAAGTAAGAGGCCATCGTCGGCATATGCCGTTAGAGAGCAGCGTGATGGCAAGGGTAATTGTCAAGAAGTCATCAAAACCCAAGTTCCAGAGATACGGCGCGAGCACTGAGCCCTGGGGGCAACCCATGGTTAACGATTTAGTGACTCTGTAGTGACCAAGCTTAAGAGTTGCAGAGCCATGTACAAAATAAGATGTGATTATCGAATATATATTACTGTAACAACCGCGTAACTTAAGTTTTTGTAACAAAATTGGCCACCAAGTATTATCAAACGCCCCTGAAATATCTAGAAATATGGCCAAAACGTATTTACATTCGGACGAGTTTACAGCTTTCCTCACTGAGATAGCTGCGTCCACTGTCGATTTACCCGCAGTAAAACCAAACTGATTTCCGTGAAATTTTGGTCCTCCCGGTAGCAATCGCGGTACGATAAGTCGTTCTAGAAACTTGCCTAAGGAAGGCAGTAACGTTATTGGTCGGTATGACTTAGGGTCTTCAGGCACCCTGGGACCGCTGGCGTTTGGAGGAGGGGCACTCCTCTCGTCTTACACAAGCGGTCCCGGGAAGAGGTAACCTGCTGTAGCTCAGGTTGCCTAAACGCGCTTGTGCGTGAAGGGGAGGGGAGGAGGCATTTGGCCCCCTCCCGTCCCCGGAGGAGAGTCTCAGACGCTCAGTGTACAGCGGGGGTACTGGCGAGATCGTTCACGAGTACCCAGACCCCCCGCTACAGGCATTGTGAGGCTGGCTACCATGGTGGTTTTAGTGCGTATCCCGGGACTAGCCCGGCGAGTCCTACATAACCCGTCGCCTCCCCAAGCGGCGGGTATGCGTAAGTTTAATGCATTTCCAACATGTAAAAAAAAAAAAAAGGGTCTTCAGGCAGTTTATCGCCATTTTTTGGTATAATACGAATAAAACCGCTGCGCCAAGTACGCGGTTCCAAAAGTCCCTTCAGATATGCAACTATTAAAAACTTTTAGTAAGTATTGAATCACCGGATTGTTTTGTGGCTTCTATTATCATTTTGTTGGATATTTTATCCTCACCTGAAACTTTGTTAACAGGTAGCGATTTCACAGTATTCATAAACTCATTAATTGTAGGAAGACTAGACATATACGTAGCGAGTGGATTGTTTGCCCACTGTCTAATCTGCTTGTGGTAGTCATTATCGTTCAAGGAACTATCATCAGGTATGAGCGAATTAAGAAGGGATTCCTTGGTCTCCTCTATCCCACTGGTGTAGCTATTATTGATTTTTTTGTTTTGAATGTAAGCTAAATCTATAGACCTATTTGCTTTAAAACTCATGGTATAGGGGTGACCACGGGCCTTCTTTATCTAATTTATCGACTATTTTTCTAATAAGATTGCCTTTGGATTTCTCTATTGACGAGCGGTAACGTGAACGAGCTATTTTGAGATTTATATATGCATTATTTAAAACATCGCCTACAATTTTACGTTTTTTTAGTTTATTATATTTTTTACGTGTTCTCCGAAATTCACATCGAACTTTAATTAAGTAGTTATTCCACCAATCGCATCTTCGAATATTAGTGATAGGGACGCGGCCTATGGCAATATCGGCACAGTAGGTAAAAGTGTCCGACATCATTACAGCACATTTCTCTGTTGTTAGTTCATCCCGGGTGAAATCCCTGGCATGCGCGGCAAAAATAGCTCTGAACAAATCCCAATCGGCCCCTTTGAGCCGATATCTACAGTTACCGTAAATAGCCGCAGGTCTTTGTGCCAACCGAGGAACAAACTCGTACACGATTAAGCGGTGATCATTGGATGAAGCGTCAAGCAAAACACGCCATCCATCTATCCGGACGTCTGAGCTTGAAAAAGTGACGTCAATAAAAGATTCGCCAGTAGGGCTACAATAAGTAGGCATCAGGAGTGTTATGTATTGATAGATTCATCTCAGCGACGAAATCTTCGACGGCGTTCCGCCGTTCTGTATCGCTTGAACGGTATTTGCCATACCATAACGTAGAGGATGCGTTAACATCTGCGCCAATAATGATTTTGTGTCCTTTGAGGGACATCAAAACATGGCGCAAGTGATGTAAATGGGGACCGACAGGATCTGAATACTGAAAATAACAGCTCACTACATAAACTTTCCAGGATGGGGAAGATATTTCAGCGACAGCACAGTGTGACGTCATGAGGTTTCGCATAGCGCTTACCGTAAAATTAGTACGCGTGACGTGAATAGCAGCCCGTGATTTGTTGTCTAGCTGCAACAATTTATTTTTTAAACGCGCATATTGATATTGTTCTTGTACAAGCACTATATCTAAGTTGTATTCATTGACTAAAGTTTCCAACTCTGATGTCGCAACCCTATCGTTGTGAAGATTTAACTGCCTTATTTTTAAGTAAGCCATATTAATATTTGGTATTTAGGACTAACTGCTAAGTTTATGCTTAAATGTGGGGCAGTTGTCCGAGCCGCATTTGTGGTCGTGAGGTTTTTTGTATGCTTTACACGATGCACAAACTGGTTTAAATTCTGGGTCAATGTGGTGACTACAGGATTTTGTGGGATGTGCTTCTGCGCATAAGGCACAGGTGGGTAATTTATTACTACAGTACTTGAAAACATGCCCATATTACTGGCAGTTTAAACACCGAACTACCTCTAAATCATCAATGAAGCGACAAGTACCTAGCCCAGTCGATGAAAAGTTTTTCTTTAGTGCTGACTAAATGTTTTCTAATCTCCGGTTCGAGCTCAATTCCCACCCACTTACGCCCATTAGCTACGTTACGCTTGCGCACAATTTTAGTCTTAGATGTAAAATCGTCTTCGCTGACTTTAAGATCAGTATCTTTGATATTTTGCCTGTATAGCGCCGTTAAAAAGACCTGGTCGTCCATTGACGACGGTATATCTTTTATAAGAATGCGCGGTCGTCGCCCGGATGGAGTTTGAAGTTTTAAACCCGCTGAACGAATGGCCTCGACAGATCGAATTTTATTGAGTTGGGTTTCATTTGCCACTCGGAGTACAACGCCAGAATTGGAAGTTTTTTTAACGCCTACTATTTGAAAAACCGTCGTCCGCGGGTTTTATGGCCTTCATAAGCGCTTCCTTGGTCGCCGACGAAGTCGCGTACTCTGCTGATCGCTCAGCGGTGGGATATGCAATAATTGAAGGAACCGGTTTTCGCGTCTGTACTATGGGGGCGGCGGTTTTTTTAGGTAAACGCAGTTTTAATTGTTCCGCGTACGTAGGAATCTCAGAATTGGTTTTGTTTACGCAAAGATCTAACTGACGTTCTGCGTTCGCCAATTTAGTTTCATTGCCTGAAGATTTAAGCGCAAGTAATGAAATAATACTGGTAAGGCGCTACGTACAATCCATAACCGATAGCTTATTCGCGATATTCATACCCGAGTTGGAATCACTGACTAATTCGTTGATCTTTGACAGATAAACGGAAGCTTGTGTCACAAGATGATATGACGTAGATGTAGCTCTCTCCAGCGATCCGCTGGTTCCCGAGGACCCTCACCACCGCGCTTTGTGTGTTTCTGTTGATTTCGTGCAACTCCACAACCTATCGGTCTGCTCCCGTGTTAAATTTATATATAACCAAGCCGATTATAACTCGATAGCAAACGAAATAAACAATATTGACTGGCAGTCGGAATTAAATCGCGGGTCGCTGGAGGATGCTACTGCTTACCTATACAATACCCTAGACAGATTGCGAAATAGTTACATACCTACCAAAACTATTATCCCGCGAAACCATTATCCCCCATGGTATAGGAGCCCTTTAATAAAAATCATCAAAGAAAAAGCTAAATATCATAAAAAATATAAAAAATACGGCAATTTAAACGATCTCCAGTCTTTCACTGTACTGAGACAGCGGGCCAAAGAAATTGAAAACGAAATGTTCGATAATTATATAATGAATATTGAATCAAACATCACTAAAGACCCACGAGCCTTCTGGCAATACGTAAAGTCCAAAAAACAGTCCAATACATATCCATCAATCCTAAAATATAAAGGACAGACCTCGAGTGGTGGAGAGGAGATTTGTAATATGTTCGGGGAGTACTTCTATTCCAATTTTCTGCAGGCCAACCATACACATGGCAATATATCTGACTACTCTCTGAACAACAACTATCGGCCACAGGGGGATGTTTCAGAAGCTGGCTCAATAGATGTTCAGCAAGAAGAAGTCTACAAGCTCTTCAAACACCTCGACCTAAAAAAAGGTGCTGGACCTGATAATATTCCCCCTGTTTTCATCTATAATTGCGCCAAGTCCCTTACCATCCCCCTCTCCATCCTATACAAGCGATCCCTTAATACTGGAGTCGTGCCAGTTATCTGGAAATCGGCTTATATAACACCTGTCCATAAAAAAGGACCGAAGGATGATGTGCAAAATTACCGGCCAATCTCTAAGCTATGCGTATTTGCCAAAACACTCGAAAAAATTATTCATAAACAACTTTATTCGGCTATTAAATTGAGTCTCAGTGATCATCAACATGGATTTATTAAGGGTCGCTCCACCACATCTAACCTCATAGTAGCCAGTGACTATATATCAGAACACATGTCTCATGGGTCACAAGTGGATGTTACACTGACTACACAAAATGTTTCGATCGTATAGACCATTTTATATTAAAGCGTAAATTATCACTGATGGGTATAAGAGGTGATTTATATAGATGGTTCGTATCGTATATTGAAAATAGGAGTCAAACTGTGGTGCTGAACGGTTACTTTCGCGAGCAATGGATGTTACCTCAGGAATACCGCAGGGATCCTTATTAGGGCCTTATTGGCCTTATTATTCAACATCTTCATAAACGATGTCGTATCCTGCTTTCTTAGCTCAAAAATTATATTATATGCGGATGACATGAAGATTTTGGGTAAAATATCGTTATCTCTTTGCAAAATGATCTGGACCGTTTTAATTCATACTGCATTGAAAACCACCTCGATCTCAACATTGATAAGTGCTACGTGTTATCTTTCACTCGTAAACCCAACCCGATTAATTACGATTATAGACTCGGCTACAGTTATTACGAGAGTGAATACTGTCAGGGACTTGGGAGTGACATTTGATTCCAAGTTGATCTTTGATTCACACGTGGACAATTAATAGAGCTTCCAAAGTGTTAGGTTTCATTTTCAGACTTTCAGCAGATTTTAAAAACATTAGGACTCTCAAAATACTATATTGTGCTTACGTCCGTAGTCTACTCGAATACGCTTCTCAGGTATGGAAACCCAGATATGACACATATATAGTAAGGTTAGAAAACATTCAAAGGAAATTCTTAAGGTACATTCAATATCGCGCTAAAACCTATCTACCTAACTACACAAGTCGCTGCAGTAAGTTCCACATACTTCCTCTACAGAGCGCAGGAAAATAGCTGATGTCTCACTATTATTTAAACTCATGAATGGTTCAATGGATGTCACTGAGCTGATGAACAAAATAGGCCTTCGCGTACCCTTAGCATTCCTACCACGCTGTGTGGTGACGGCGACAAATATCAGAATCAGAATATCATCACCCCATCTCATCCCGTGGGGGGCGTAGAAGTCGACCCGAGGGAATAACTACCAGAGGACGGGCAGCAGCTTCCTTCTGATTACTATTACCATCTTACTGCGATCGCCAACCCGCCTGCCAAGCGTGGCGATTATGGCATATCCCCCAAGACGATTCTTGAGGGAGGCTTGTCCAGCAGTGGACTCATTTAGCTGTAATGATGATGATGATGACCACCAAAAGCAACTACAGATAAAATGCTTTTTTGATAAGGGCAAGTCGTTTGTACAACACTGAATGCCAGAGAGTCGACATTGATATATTTCATACAAGTGTCTCAAACCTGAAAAGGACTATGTGTAATAATTTCTTTGAGTCACAGTGTTCTCAGTAGATTTTTTAGATTTTTTGAAATAGTAATTTAGTAATAGGTATAGGTATGCTGTTTATTGTATATTTGTAATATGTATACAATTTATTTATTTGTGAAAACTTGTAATTGGCCATCTTTTGTATAACTTCAAGAATTTGTGTAACTTATTAGCTGTAAGTTTTCTAAATTTGAAAATAAATAAAATAAGATCGCAATAATTATACTCCGCACTGTTTGTATCGCTAATATTTAATATAGACAAATAATCGGATTGAGATCCCCGAAAACGTTTTATGTCCGATTCCTGTTGACCATCGGGAGTACAAAACGTCGGTGACGCATCGCCTAGCACTCGTTTGTTGAAGCCTGAAGGGGGCGTTCTGGGCGTTTGTTGACTTCTACCAAATACGTTCCGACCTCGATCAGGAGGGACATCATTTATTTTTGACATGTTATTAATAACAAGAAATAAGCAATCGCTTCAATGTAAACAAAAAAAATGTGAACACAAATACTTGTCATAAACACAATCTTTGAATCAGAAGGTAAGTTACTGCCAACTGTATCATGGTGATGATCTATTATTGCTAAAACCTTTCCAGCCCCTATAGAAAAGAACTCAACCTTTAGTTGACCTAACTTAACAAAGCAGTTGGTATTTATTTATTTCATTTTTCGTAAATAATAATAATAATATATAATAAATCCATTTATTTCAGGTAAGTTACACCCATTATAACATAATAATAAATTAAATTAAATTTATAAATTAGAAATAATAATAATAAAATCATACAATAAAACAAACAATAATTAATAATAATAAAAACAAATACTAATAAAAATTATATTAAAGCTTTTTCTCCGGCATTGGTACAGCAATGTGCATGCCACAACAATGCCGGATGAAAGGACAATCCAGCCTTCGCGCAATCAAGCTCAAAATGGTGTTGGAACTGGCCCGTACTCGTCGCACCATGGACGTAGCGCGCTTGCGCATGGTTGCGTGAAAGCAGTCCATGTGCGCCTCTGCAAACATTGTCGAGGCGCTGCAGTATCGGGGCAGCTCCATCACCGCCCTGAACGCGTTATTATATTGGACGCGGATGGCGCTGTAATTTCTATTAGTGTAGTGAGCCCACAGGCTGCACGTGTAAAGTGATGTACAGTACGCTCTAAAGAGCGTCACTTTTACTTCATCTGAACATCGTGCAAACCTGCGGGCTAACATATTAGCTCTGACAGACAACGCCCTCCGCTCCCTTTCGATATCAGCGTGATCCCCGAGGTCGCCAGTGAGGACATGTCCCAAATATTTAAATTGTGTTACCCTCTCTAGGGGAACACCATTAAGTCGAACCGGTGGTATGTTTTTAGGACATTTTGCACTGGCGGTCTCGAAAATCAACCACTGACTCTTTTTTACATTGTATATTAATCCGTGGCCACAAGCATACTTAATCCTCACATATCTGTATCAGCTTCCGTAGGCCACAAATCGATGCACTTAAGAGGACGGTATCATCGGCATAACTCAGGTTATTGACACATATGCCGTCAATACGGCAGCCGACATTTTGACTACTAAGCGCTACAATCAGACCATTTATGTATAAATTAAACAGGGTGGGAGATGTTAATCCGCCCTGCCTAACTCCACACTCGAGCTGATACGGATCCGACATTGTCCCCGCCCATCTAACACTGTTGGACTGATGCGAATACCAGTACTGGAACACACTGATTAGTTACTGTGGTAGTCCTATGTTCCTCAGCTTATTCCACAGCAGGTCATATACTACCATGTCAAAAGCTTTGGACAAGTCGAGGAAGCACGCATACACGGGTGTTTTCCGATCCGTGTAGTATCTGACGGTATGCTTCAGGCACAGTATGGCACTTTCAGTGGACAGTCGAGGACGAAACCCAAATTGGTTGTCATGCAATTTAACATAATTTTGGAGCTGCACATTTAGCAAACCGTCAAACACTTTGGCTGCGATAGTGGCAAGAGAAATAGGCCTGTAGTTACTCTTATCAGTAAGATCACCCGTTTTATTTTTCACTACAGGGACTACCACTGTTTTCATACAGTCGGGAGGTAAGTAGGAGTGGCTCACACACAGTGAGTAGAACATAGTCAAGACCCTCGCAATGTGTGGCCCAGCATGCTGCAGGTGCTCAATGCTGAGTCCATCATGTCCCGGGGACTTGCCCCTCGAAATAAGCTTTATCGCTTCGGTAATACTCTCAGTTTGAAAGGTAGTTCTTACCTCACGACCGTTCATGTCAGCATCGAACACCTCAGCCACCCGACCCAAAGAAGACTTAACACAAAAATGGTTCTTAAAAAGGTTGGCAATTTCTTTCGGGTTACTCACACCATCGACGCTCACAGGAAGGCCAGAAGCCGCGAAAGTCCCCATTGCAATGTTTCACAGCTAGAGCGTCCATTCTTATTTGGTCCTGATGATTTTGGCACCATTTCAGTCGAGATTTAAACACTCTTCTGGTATCGCACATATCTTTATATAAAAATCCCGACTTAGGCCTACCGCCCAACACCCAGGCCTCAAATTTAGATTTGGCCACCCTATGAGCCTCGCTGACATGTTTATTCCACCCCACTATGCGTGGGCCACCCCTTTTCTCCCGCATACCTCCTCGACTCGCCACAGCTGAATCACGGAGGGCAGACACAATGTCGGAGTAGAGCGTATCTATGGCACGCCTGTGGCCACGGTCACCACAATAACAATTAGCGCAGCTTATACACTCAGGCGGAAAGTCAATCACTTTAAGCCGATTATGACACTCACTGGTATACCTCGAAATTTGTTCCTCACTTCTTATTCCCCATATTACATCGTTATTTAAATTTTTAATTTTTGGGCCGACTGTAGGTGATAGTAATTTTAAATTACACGTAATGATAAGAGGGAAATGATCAGACCAGTAAAGACAACGCCCGCACTAGTGAATCTAATCCTTGTGTCGCGGGGTACTTTACAAACATGATATAATAGACGAACACAAATTACATCCAGACTCAGAACAACTATTTATAGGTCACACAAATAGTTGTCTGGCGCGGGACTCGAACCCGAGACACGAAGCAGCGAGGCAACTATCTTACAACGGCTAAGACAGTCGCCACACGTGCAGTCAAGATATATTTCTAATCAATTGGTTTTGAACTTGTATCACAAGTCAATAGATAAACAAAAACTAAAAGTAAAAAATAAATTTACTTGGCTTGGATGGGTACTTATTACTACTGTTGCAACATTTCAGGCAAGTATTATAATAATAATCACAGTAGTATGGAGAAGTCGAGCGCCAAATGTTACCTTTGTTTTTAGGTTGGGCCATTACGGTTCACAAGTTAACTTTACAAGAAAAAGCTGTTATAGTTCTGGGCAAGAAAAAAATCGCCAATAGATATATATATATATATGTTGCTCTGAGTCATGTTAAAACCTTGGAAGTCTTGAGTAAGTCACGAGACATAAGAGCATTGCTAGAGATGACGCGATTACGAAACTTAAATTTAGTCTCAAATTGACGCAAGTAGGTAGTGGTTATCCTATGTAAAACCATACGAAGTAAGCTCATCAAAAGGTAACTGCTGTAAATCATTGAGATATTCCATTTACTGTGTGTGCTCTCCATCATTAGACCTGTAATGGCACTTATCAACTGGTATGGATACGAAATTGTCATACATATCTCACGAATTAAGTCCAAACACAACTTAGCTACTATAAACAGTTAAGCAGTTCCCTCAACTGTTGGCTCCTACATCAGATTGACTCCAGATCTTCATTAAATTGTAGTGCTTTAAATACATAATGAAAAAATGAAATATGCCTAGGGTAACCATCAAAAATGTGATCACCCTTACGATTTTTGATGGTTACCCTCAATTTCTCTGAGATGCCATCATCATATCCTGGTTTCCTTATCAAGGGCGAAATCTTGGGATATCTCCTTTTCAACAAAAAAGAAAGAATCGTCAAAATCAATTCTTAAACAACAATGTTATCCACAAACACACATCAGTCAAATTGAAAAACCTACTTTTTTGAAGTTAGTTAAAAAAAATATACAATATATGGAGGAGAAAAATATATAAAAGTTAAAATAACTTACAGTCATATCAAGCCTCAAAACAAATCTAACTATGTTTAGTCCCATTAAGTTTTAATCCCTATTGATATGAACAGTATCAAGGTTTACAGGTCACAAGTTTCAGATAAAATTAGGATTTAAATACCACATTGGGTTCATCAGACTAGTTAGTTAGTTGGGCGATTGGTTTCCGCACTTAGCCTCCTAATTGGGCCATTGTACGTGAACTTATTTGGCTACTCAAACCATTTTAGTTCCATCCAGAAGTCCAAGAGGCCTCGAAAGCTTGGCTTGAGTACTTCCTGCAGTGTCTTCGGATTGTTTAGGAACTTTTCCCGTTGGCTGGCAATGCTATTGCAGTGTAGCAGTACGTGTGCCCGTGTTTCTTCAGATACAATGCATCCTCTGCACAAGGGGCTGTCTGTGACGCCAATCTTGAAGAGGTGTTTGTTTAGTGTGGAGTGTCCGGTGATTATGCCTATCACCATGCGCAAATCTTTTCTGTTCAGATGTAGTAGACTGCATGATAGACGTTTGTTCAGAGATGGTAGAACTTCCTTAGTCTGTCTGCATGATTCCATCCACTCTTTTTCATGTTGCTGCGTGGATTTTTCACTAAGCCATGTTTTCAGTTGGTTGGTTTCAGTTGGTCATCAGACTAAATGGGTGAAAAATGTGTAAATTGATCCACAGTCAATTACAACAATTATATATATATACAACACTTCTATACCTATTTATTATGACCCCACCCAGGACAAATCTTAGTGTACTGAGCATGATTATTTATTCTGTATCTGGGTGTAATTTATCTATGATATGTATGCAATTAGAAATATATTAATAGGTTTATCAGTTGTCCGATTGCCATATTACAGGCACTCCCGAGTTTGGGATGATGTGTGTGTAAGTTGTCTCAAGATATTTATTAAATTTAGATTATAATTTTACCCTAACAAATATGCTACAGTCAACACTTTAATAATCCCTATACTATTTATTAATCTAGTATGAATATAAAGTGCTATCTTAATAACATCAAAATATACTGATAAACAACCAACAAATTCACTACTTACTCTATTATAATAAGAATAGCTCTACTTACACTTCTTGAAAACCAACAGGAATCTAGCCCTATTAGTCTTCATGGTATGAAAGTTCAAGTTAGGTTCAAAATAATACATCAAAGTACATCTACAATAATCTATATTTAAACAACTTATTACATAGTAACAATATAATACAGAAATAGCAACAACTGGATTAATATGAATATATTAATCCAACTCACCACAATCAGCTATCACAACTTTCTTCTTAGTGTTACCTCCTTTAGATCCAAGACTTTCCATTTTACTAACAATATCCATGCCTTCCACCACTGACCCAAACACTACATGTTTTCTATCGAGCCAAGGTGTAGGTACTGTTGTTATAAAGAACTGAGATCCATTTGTATTTGGACCAGCATTTGCCATTGACAGAATTCCAGAGCCAGTGTGCTTCAGCTTGAAGTTCTCATCTTGGAAAGTGCGACCGTAAATTGATTTTCCTCCAGTGCCGTTGTGGTTAGTAAAATCACCTCCTTGACACATAAAATTAGGAATTATCCTATGGAATGAAGAGCCTTTGTATCCAAATCCTTTCTCTCCAGTACACAAAGCCCTGAAATTTTCAGCCGTTTTTGGTACTAATTCAGTTTCAAGTTTGATTACTATACGTCCGAGGGGCTCTCCATCAGCAGTTACATCGAAGAATACCTTTTTGTCAGATTGTGTTGATGCAAAACGTAACGTTGCGGCAGAGTACAGCGTCCCGTTTACAATTGTACGACGTAATATTGCCGATAAGGCCATGTTGATCACACACCAAGCAGAAACCTAAAACGTAAACTTAAAATTATAAATAAAATCTATGATGTGCGCGAATAAACCTTTAAATTATTTAATAAATATAACCTACCTACCAGCACGTTTCGGTCTCTAATGAGCAAAGAGAATCTAACGAGAATACGAAATGTCAAAAATGAGGTCGATACGAGAGATATATATTTTTTTTTATATATATTTTTTGCCCTCTTTGGGCAGGCTAATGTCTGTGACCATACCGCCTCGTCTTCAGTTATAATATTTCTGTTTCAAAGTCAGTCAGTCATGTCCGTCACGTCCGTCACAGTCATGTCTATCACGTCCGTCACAGTCAAGTCATAGTCCTACCCCAGTAAAGCAGTGGAGACTTTACTAGAGGCTTCTATGGAGTTTTGGTTTCAACACGGAAAATCACAATTCACGGCAATATCGCACTTTCCTCCACTTGTGTACGTTGTCGAAGATGTTATGTCTAAAAATCCACCATATTTACACATAAAAACTTGAATTTACACCAGTTTTTTAAAATAAAACATAGCCTCGATGCATCCTTTTCCGCGTTGGCGCCAAAAACCGGTCGATAGATACTATCATTTAATCAATTTATTTTAAATTTGGTAAATTATGCAAAATGGAATAAAAAAATAGGTCTACATATACATATAATAAAATCGTAGGAAAGTCAAACTGTACAATGAATATTTTTTAAAAAGGATACTTGGGGCGTGATCTACTTACCTTCCATATCGAAGCCAAAAATATAGTTTTTAGAATTTTTGTCTGTTTGTTTGTAAGTATGTCCGGGCTAAACTCAAAAAGTACTGTATGGATTTACTTCAAATTTTGCATGAATATTACTAAGAGGTCGGGTCAACATATAGGCTACATATTATCACGCTATCACTTACGGAGGAGAAGCTGTGATACTTTATAAAATTTAACGCGGGGCACAGCTAGTATTGACATATTTCACGCTTTCATGGCTCACACAGCAATGCTCTGAACAAAAACTTTTTACTATCTGATTTTAAAACTCTCTGACTACGCTTTAGAGATCAATTTATAAGAGTTACAAATTAATTTTTAATGTAAGGAGGGCTCCCGCATTTCAAACGCAAAAATTTGCTAATAAAAATCTTTTGGCCCCAATGAACGATAATTAGGTATCTAATATGAGCGCGACCGTAGCTTCTATTCTACAATTCTTGAATAATTCTACAAAACCACTATTCCAGCGGCTGTGAGATGGGCGGCTCAACCAAATAGTACGGAAAAAGTTTTTGGAAACGTGCTTAAGCTCCGCAGATCGAGTCCGCCGCTGGAAAGTGAATTCCCACTTGGGAACCTTGGGCACTTTGGGGCTTTGGGGTGATCATTGTAGATTCGTCGACGTAGTTCTTTCGTAACTTCAGTCTGTAAGTTTAAATACTCATTGACTTTGGTGTGAATGCACCTATAGGTATTTTACATAACCTATAGGTAAGCTTTGACTCGTCTGTCAGTTTGAATTGTAAACAAATCGAATATAGCCTCAAATTATTTCAATTTAATTTAAAATGATGCATTGCGTTAGATCTATTATATCTATTGCTAGTCAGACCAGGGATAAAATAGTACCTGTTAGGAAAATATTACAAGTAAAGCAGTATGCTATTCAGCCTCCACGATGTTATTCAACTCAAGATGATGACACAGGTGCCCGCTTCTATTTACTAAAATTAACTGGAATAGAAGCTTCATATTATCTATCCCAGTGTTTATGATCAGCCAGCTTAGCTTCCTTCTCTTTTATGCTTCTAATCATAAATCTTCTGCTTTTAACCTAAACAGTAAGATAGTATTATCTTATTTTATCCTATAAGTTAAAGACCTTCATGTTTCAGATAAAATAGTAAATAACATTTGCAAAGGTGATAAGGAAATCGAAAAAAAATTGAGGATCTTGATGTTGGAAGTAGAGGTTATGCGACAAGACGGTCGTTTCGCTCCAGATAATGTCAAAGCAGACCAGTGGCAGCATTTATTGGATTTAACTTCAAGAAATCAGAGGACAAGCTATCTCAGATATTTGTTTAAAACTGAGAAGGCAAAAGAAAATCACAAGGTACTCCAAAGTAGTATATTTTCTTAAATCAAAAGCATACAATTAACTTATTTAAATACATGATAGTTTATTTAAACCTTTCCTTGGTGTGTTTTCATAAATACAGTTATAAGATGGCATCAAGATGGTTGATTGATTATGACATTTTATCTGAAAATAAAATACTTGTTTTTATTAGTTGATAACTAAATTCTTGCCTTGTACCCTTTAAATTGTAAATGTGAAGTATTGAAGGAAAGCATCGCAGTTAGTGATAAGACCCCCACATTGTACTATATTTAATAAAACTGTTACCATACATGTAAATCTTAGTGTGCAACAAAGAAGTATTTTTATTGGGTTGTATTAATAAGTTAAATATGTAATGAATATGACAGACCGGTTGGTAGATGCTTACCTTACATGCTGCAGGTTGTGGGTTTGAATCCCACACAGGACAGATATTTGTGTGCATAAACATGTCTCTTAGTCCCGAGTCAGAATGTAATTATCTATATAAGTATGTATTTTATTCAGTCTACAATCCGTCTTGAAAAGGCAGGTGATATACTTTAGTAATAATTCCAGTTATTTGTTCAGAATCCATTCTGATGAGAAGCTTGGGACATTTTTCATTTCAATATTTTTTTTAGGCTAAGAAAGAAGCTAGAAGGATTGAATATACCACTGCTAAACCAGAATATACAAAAGAAAATGAAGATGATCTTTTATACGGTATCCAACATCAATCACTGTTCCTTCGCATCAGAGACCAATCAATAAATCATTTTGATAATTATAGGTAATAGATTTATTTCATCCTTTTGTACTCACATGTATATAATTCAAAATAATTTATCAGGCTGGTTTCATAATTCTAGTTTTCATTGTGTTTACTATTGGCAAGATAATGTATGTCTTAAACAGCTAAAATCAAGTTTTTGTAAAAGTTGTACCTCTCTAAGATTGATTTGAGATTCAACCCCAATAGCAATGGGAGAAAAAGATCAACTAAACAACTGGAAGCTCTCTTTCAGCTCTCATAGTCAATTTTGATAGCTGAGATGTATTTAAAAAGAAACATTGAAATAAATGGGTGTAGTAAAAGAAATACTTAAATAGGTTAGCATTTTGAGAAGACTGTGGTACTTTAGATGTCCATTATAGAAACTAAATAGCTGGAACAACATAGCTGACTATGGATGGATTAATTTCAACTCAGTTTTATATATGCTTGGTTCATCAAGATGTTGTTTAGAAACTACAAAATTATTTTCTACTTACGGTTCAAGTTTTCCAGTTTGATAATAAAATACAGACCTTAATGTGTAATTGGAAAAATCTTTTTTTTAGAGCTCTGCAAGCCATGATGTATGGACAGTCTGTTGTTATCGATTGTTCATATGAAGAATACATGGTGTATAAAGAAACATTAAATGCTGCAAAACAAATGACATTTGTCTTTGGTGATAATAGGATCCATAAAGAACCATTTAATATACACATGTGCAATGTTAATTTCGAAGGGCAATTTATGAAGCAAATGAGAAAAAATATACCCTCTTTAGATGAACCATGGTTTCCTCTGAATATACATTCAAAAAGTTACTTGGATGTCTTTCCAAAAGAAAAATTGGTTTATTTGACACCACATTGTCGAGAGGAACTCACAAAGTTTGACCATGATGCTGTGTATATTGTTGGGTGCATGGTTGATAAGGTAACTCATGTTTAATTATATTTTTCTCTATTTTAACACTATCCTATATTCTTTTAACTGACGAAATAATATAGCCTATAATGTGATCATTTAACATGTAACACACCTAAAAGATAATCTTTAATTCTTATGTTAAGGATATTTATTTTTACACTATTTTTTGAGCTTTAACAATTTTAACCTTTTGCAAATTTCAGATCAATAATGAACCACTTTCTTTAGCCAAAGCTAAAAGAGATGGAATAAAAATGGCAAAGTTACCTCTGGACAGGTACTTAGAATGGGCCCCAGGATCTAAGAAGAATCTTAACATAAATCACATGATACCTATCCTGTTAGATTTGAAATTAACTTCTGATTGGGAATATTCATTGAGACACATTCCAAGAAGAAAGCTTATGGAAACTAAAATAATAGCCATGAAAAAGAAATTGGAAAATAATCCAAAACTGAAGAAAGAATTTATGAAAAACTTAAATTTATCTAAAGCTTCTACTAAATTAAATTCATTAGCTTTTAAGGATAAAAAGTTAAGATCTAAGAGGAGTTTGTATGATGATGAAAATATATAAAATACCAATTAAAACATGTCTTTATTTCATCTAACCATTATGTATGTATACTTTAATTTTTAACGAGAAATAAGTAAAAAGATTAAGCTAATTATATAATTATAGTATTCTGTTTTGTACACAAATTTATTATATATAGGTACCATACATATAATTAGGTATGATAGTATATTACACAGTTAAAACAAAATTTTACTACATTCTCAATCATCAAAGCTTTCATCATACTCTTTCTTGCCCATTCATCTCATCAACTATGATACTGGGAATTATTGTGTAATCACCTATTGCACAGTCAGTATACATATATTATAATAATATAATATGCTTAGCATACATCATTTCCTTAAGTGAATAATAGTCAAAACTACATCTTAATGTATCTAAAATAATACAATATTTTAGACTAATGCATTAATTGTCAAAGTCTACAAAAGTAGAATTACAAACTAATAGTGAGATATGTAACCAAAGTTTTAAAATGCTATAATTATTCACAAAAACTGCAATATGTTTGCACAGCAAATAAATTTTGTGTTTAAAATTATAAGAAACTACCGCTATATGTACAATGTAACAATTAGTGTCAATGATTAAGGTAAAGGCAATGTACGCATGTCGACGTCCCCACCAGTGGTTTCCGTCCGTTGCTTGATCGTGGCTAAAATCTCTTGGAGGTTGGAGGGCAGCGCGATGTCCGCCAGCGGCACGCTCTGTACGCTCTGCACGCTCTGTGCGCTCTGCACGCTCTGTGCGCTCTGCACGCTCTGTGCGCTCTGCACGCTCTGCACGGCCGGCGGGCTCATCGGCCGCGACGGGGAGTATGCTTCCTCCTGCAAACAAAACTAGTCAACAACTGGAAGCCGACTGACTGTGCTAGCGACTTCGCTCATCGCGACATACTACTACATATACGTGATATGCAGTCACATGCAGTAATATTTTTGGCAAGAGAAGCAGAATATAAGTACATTCTTTTAATACCCCTTTCCTAAGGAACTCTAAAACTACAGACAAGATTAATATAAATAAAAACCGACCACCCGAGGATTCCTTACGTCAACCAAATGAAGATCATACGCTACAAAAGTTGAGAAATTTTCTATATTTCTTTAAATACCATAGAACTTTGATATGTTTTCCTGTAATTAGGTAAAGGACTATTTAATTATCAAATATCCAATCATTTATTTTTATTATATTATTCATAGTGGCCGTCCATATTTAAAATTCATTTTTATATGTTACATTTCTGTCTATCGTTGGGTCACCATTTTGTTTCTCTTTTTTTTTTTACACAACGCCCGTACAAGGGAATCTAATCTCTGTGTCGCGGGGTACTTTACAAACATATAATAGACGGGCACAAATTACACCCAACGCAGAACAACTATTTATGGGTCATACAAATAGTTGTCGGGCGCGGGACTTTAACCCGCGCTACGAAGCGGCGAGGCAAATGTTTTAGCCGCTGCGCCACACGTGCAGTCGACAGTATGTATACCAAATTTTGGCACTTTTGGCTAAGGTTCCCTTTTTTTACCATAAAAAGTTAGATCATAACTACCTCTCCAACAGAAGAGTCCACTTGTGCCATTTTTCTTATTTGTTGTTTCTGTTCTTCTATCTGTCGATTGAGCTCTTCCATCTTGTTCCGGAGTGTGTTGGAGGCTAGGTTGGGTCCTATCGGGCCATGCATACTGCCGCTACTGCTGGACGAGCCGGGGCTGTACGGCTCCTCGTCATCAGCGGACGCTATGGTATAAAATACATAATTAATTACACTGTGCTTACAAAAGTTGTAGTAAAACAAAGAGAATAGTTAAAGGGTGACTTGTTAAGTTAAATTAATTCTGCATTGAGATGAAATAGCCAGGGTACATCATGTTATCGGCTTGATGTTAGTAGTCAGACCTTAGTTTTATTACCTCTGTGTTTTTCCATTTTTCGAAATAAGAAGAATAAATGTATTAAGACGATTTTCCGCCATGGTGGCCAGTCTCAATGAAGACTAGCCATCTGTACGGGGCATATAGTGTACAAATGTGTGCGCAAACACAGGGATACTTTCTATTCCATCACCCTCATGATGGAACGTCTAGCGACAGGAACGGCCTGGGTTTGAACCCAGAACCTCATTATCTCCACCATGCCATTAACGGGCCTGTTGGCGTGGTTGCTAGATACGCTGCCTTTCACGTCGGAGGTCGTGGGTTCGATTCCCACCCGGGACAAATATTTGTGTGCATGAACATGTCTGTTTGTCCTGAGTCTGGGTGTAAATTATCTATTTAAGTATGTATTTACAAAAGAAAAATAGTATATGTAGTATATCAGTTATCTGGTTTCCATAATACAAGCACTGCTTAGTTTGGGATCAGATTACCGTGTGTGAATAATATCCCAGGATTTTATTATTATTATCTGCCGTTGAACACGCTACAGCTAAACCAATGAGACATCAGATTTAATATACGATATTCAATATCATTTTGTAATTATCAAGTCGGCGGCCAATCTTATAGGAAGCTGTTACCGTAGCTTACGTCGTTTGCGACACAAATAGCATGACTTACGCCATGCTGAACCTTTCCCCCATGAGTCCTGGCGACCTTACTCGTCCCAGTCTTGGGAGTGAGTAACAGTATTCCTATTTTCACAAAAATATTACCTTTAATTTAACACTAAACATGATAATTATTATTATCCTAATTTTCTTTTCAAGTCATTTAATTCTCTATTCTTCCTCATCGGATTTAGCTTGACGTCATGTAGCAATGAACGCTTGAAACGCTTAATTATTTATAAGTAAGAGTTTGTCATTCAATAAATGAATGACTCGTCATTTGATGCCTCTGCGTCAACCTCATTGATGCGATTATGTCCATGATTCTAATGAGAACATACCTATTTATATAGACACTACTATTTATAGCTTTGCTATATAATAATATCCAGGGACATTATTCGCACACATCCATCTGATCCCACATTAAACATAGTTGCTTGTACAATGGAAATCAGATAACTGATATAATAAACTATAAACACTCCTTTCTTTTGTAAATACATTCTTATATAGATACCCAGACATGGGACAAACAGACATTTTCATGCACTCAAATATCTGTTCGTGGTGGAATCGAACCCACGACCTGAGAGTGAAAGGCAAGCATTTACCAACCACGCCACTTGGCCCGTGAATATTGAATACATACTTTTAATTTAAAAAAACGTAATGTTAAAATGCAAGTTAAAATGTAATACCTAGGGAAGCAGCAATTTTGTCCTTGACGGAGGTAGAGAGAGCGGTGGAGGCGTATGCCGGGAGCGGCAGCGGGACGCGACGGGACGCGCGCGGGGATGCGGGCGGCGTGTACGAGCGCTTGCGGGACGCGCGGCCCACCTGCACACCAAACAATACTGCCAATCTATCGCACAGCTGCGTTACATATAAAGCTCAAGCGACCGAGTTCAAAATATATAAAAGGCGTAATATAAATAGTATACGAAACTTAAGAACTACACTCCACTTCTCATACAAAAATGTCTATCAACTGCTGCAAGTTGTATGGGGAACCAACGTATATTTTCTCACCATTCGCGATCTTTAATTTACAAGTGTCATGGGTAGAATGTACTCCTTAAATTTTATGAATTATTTGTTACACCTTATATACTTAATGGTATCAATTATTGCAGAACCCCTACAGAATCCTTTTCTTACAAAACCATTCCAATTTATTTAATGATATAGCGCGTTATATTAGCTTTTCGAATAAGACTTAATGGACGGTATTTGTATAGATATTTGGTAAAGTAAATACTATTTACGGTAAAATAGATAACTGAAAGTCTATTAAATACTCAGTCTTGAAATTACTAGGCTACAGGTTTATGGTTTTTACTTTCAAATGTTATTCTACATAAATGTAACAATAATACCTTAGTAACTTGCTATTTATTATTTATTTAAGGATATTAATAATATATGTGACGAAACAGACCGCACGGACGGACTAATTCAAAATATTTTGTTGCTTTAATTACTGTTTTTAAACTGTGTTTATGTAATACATTGTGAGCATGACAAGTATAAGTAATTTCATTAATAAAATGTAATAGGTATATTAAGATAATCTGTGTCGTAATTTTTTTGTAAGTGAATGTATTACACTTTAACCACGATTCAAGCTACGTCCATGCTTAGTTTATTAAAACGAGGATCATCAAGATAAACTTTGTTTTGAAACATAGTGATATTAATAATTTAAAATTTGAAATGTAAGCAATTCCTGCCTTAAATCTGGGATAAGACCTACACAATTAGATTCAGACATTAATTAAGTAGGTAATGTTTAAAATAAGAAAACCACAACGTATGCCCATTCTACGGATACTGTTCCATACAAATTAGTATACTACCTAGTAGCGTAAAACTTTAGTTTTACCAGTTGTTTATTTTCTATTTAAACTCAGAAGTACTTATAATTCTAAATGACTAAATGAGAATGACAGATTTGATCTGAACTTTATACTTCAGTTTTAATCAGAATTTTTATTAAAACCAAGATCAAAAATAGTTTATTTTCTAGTAGTAATAGTTTATTTTTTCAGTTTATAATACGTTACCCTAGTAATAGTCCGAGAACATAAATATACTATTTTCAGTTGTATTTGGACAACCAGTGCCTGTAAGGGCATTTCATTAAATTTAATTGTCTATGCTTAGGACTAATATTGCAAATTTTATTATTTATGCCTGTAATATATGAAAACTTTTAAATTTACTAATAATTACAATTTAAATTAGCTTATAAGGCTCGCAAATTTAAACCAAATGTGCATGTTTCGAGGTTCAAGATTTTTGAATGCCAAGATGTTTATCTTCTAACTAAATATCCCCACACCGAAGGCTTTATTCTACATAACTATCATGGTTTTAGAACACTTTATTTTACATCCCTCACAAAAAATTGTTGATAACTGCACGATTTTAGGTAATTAATATACACTGTACAAATTGGTTGATCAGAATCTATAGCAGATCACGGTGAACATAAAAAAATCTCGCTAGTACTTAGAAGCTCCACTTAGCGAATCTGAAGTCGTAAAATGTAAGCTATATATTAATAAAAATAATACAATTTGAACAACCAAAATGAAAGGCTAACACACCATTACGGAAACCCTGTAACCTTTTGAAAGATCAGTATTTGTACATAAAATATTTAAAACAAAACAAATTCATAACAAGAGCACATTTAAAATATATTTTATTACTTATCAATAATAATGTTATGAGATCATTGCATATATTATAATATAAAGTGTCCTGTGGTCATTTACAAGTTTCTATTTATAATAAATTATCAGTCTTAATTTTATTATATAAACAAATATAATACTACAGCGACATGTTTGGTAAATAACAACGCAAACAAGAAGAATATTTTATTGGATATTACGAGTGTCCTTCAGTCGTCAAACTGACCTTAGCAGGAACAGCGTCAGTAGGAATGTGAGCACCCAAGCGTTTCTTCTTTTGTCGGATAACGATAGCGATCAGGAGGTGCGTTTTGATTTCGCCGAGCCCCGGCCCGTCCAGCGGGAGCAGCACCGAGGGCAGCGCAGTGTTAGCCGGCAGCGGCACTACATAAAAGTCTTTCACTGTTGTCATATTCGACACCTTTACTACGCCTAACCTAAAATATTAAAGTTGCATTAATTAATAGTAGTTGGCCTCTAGTAATTATTTTTAATCTAAAATGTATTGTAATAGGTAAATAAAAATACATGGCAGGAAATAAGGGAAGAGGTGGGGTATGATTTATTGAGCATAAATAATGTTTACAGGATACCGACCTATTTCGACTACTGAGATAACTATACAAGGCGATGTATTGCATTTTTTCTTCATCGTTAGCAGTTTGTAATCTAAGAATAACAATATCTTTATTGCTGGTCTTCTTCATTTTTCCGATGTAGTCCCAAACCGTGTCTGGATTTATTCTGCCGACGATATCTAATTCTGTACTCAGATCATCCTCTAAGTCCATTGCACTGCCCGATACCTGAAAAGTAAGAAGCAGGCCATATTATATATAAGGAATTTCAAGTTCTTGAGTATACTACTACTATTTATACAAAAACTACTACTATTTATATAAAAAACCACGTTGCATGGCCTTGGTTTCACTAATGAATAGGCGTGCGTTATCCAAACAGTTTTGTTTATATTTTTTTAAGCAACGAACCTCGTGGGCGGACACGTAGAACCGCGCGACATCGACCATGTTGATGCATCCACTCCATACAGTGGCAGCGGAGTGCTCGACTGTACTGCTTGGTTCTTGATCACTTTCCACTTCTAAAAACAACAAAATACACACATTATAATCCAACAAGTTGATTTCACATTCTGCAGACACGCTGAATATCGTTTGTATAGAGATTGAAAAGTTTTGACTTTAAATAGTCGCCTAGATATCGACTTGAAACTCTTAGTATTGACACAAAGAGCCCCAAAAGCGGAGTACGGAAGATTGAACTAAACTCCTGATATCAATTATCGTTATGCTGCCCCTAACACCATACATTATAAATATTATCAAAATCACTATGTCCTACCTGGAACTATATCTTGTTTTGCCGTATAAGTAGTCGAAGGTACTGTCGCACTTGTATCTATCATAGCCTTAGTGGGATCAAATTCGGGGTCAAAAGTGCTCATTTCATTTCGATAGCTTTCTTCAAAAACATCCTCTTTAGATTTACGCAAGTCCTCTTCCGAAAAGGCTGACGTTATCATTGGCTCATGAGGATCGTATTCGGGATGGGCCTCCTTCAACATCGCCGATTTCGGCCTTTCTATAGAGTCTGAATCTGTGGAACTATTGGCAAATAAGGTTAATAAAATAATAATTGAATGTTCTATTTATTTACATAAAATAAAATACAAAGATTTAACATTGAAACCTACTCGTTTTTGGCCTTTGTATAAGTATTTTCTTGAGATCTGGAGCGATGTTTTAACTGGTCATCTGAGCTCACTGTGCGTTTAGAACGTGATCTGTTTCTTCTTCGCGAAGTGTCTTTAGAAGGTGAACGGCGCGTCGAGCGGGACCGGGAGCTGGACCCGTCGCGCCCTTGTGATTTAGCCCTCGAATATTCACGAGATTTTGATCGTTTTTTTGTTTTCTCTCTGGACAATGATCTTTGTCGACTTCGTTCACTGGAATCGCGTTTCTCTTTGGAATCTGCCTTTGTCCCGTCTCTGGAGGACGACCTCGCGCGGTTTGATTTCTCTCTTCTGTCTGACCTACGAGTAGGCCGCCTCTGTTCTTCTCTCGAATCTTTTTCTTTCGAGTCTGATCTTCTTCTGGATGTTGATGATCTAGATTTCCGGTCCGAATCTCGTTTTGATTCTCGTCTACTTCTTTTGGAATGACCAGAATTGCCATCTTCTCGGTTACGCTTTTTACTGCTGTGCTTTTTCTCTTTTGGTTCAACCTTTGCGCTACTAAAAATAAACAAGAACGTTAATACGAAATACAAAATATTAAACCGATATATTAATAGCGAAACTCACAACAATAGTTTTACATATACCAAAGTTTATAAAAACAGTTTAATATATGACTTACTCTTCTGGAATCTTTTCCTTCAGAACATCAGATCCAACTGTAGCAACATTTAATGCAGTGACTACATCTTCAACAGGTAGGTTAGGGTCTAATTCAGTAGACACCGATTCTTTGGTTTCCATAACCTGCAAAAAGGAAATAACATTTTTTAATAAATCAGAAACCAAATGTTAAATTAATCTGTTTGGAGGTTGATAATTACCTCTTCTCCTTTGTGTGTTTTGAGGACGTATGTTTTGCTGGCCGCAAGAAGGTCTAACTCAGATTTCTTAATTAGTTCCAATTGATACTTCGCTTCTTTATCTCTCCATTGGGCCAATTCCTGACTGGCTAGTTCCTCTGGAGTTAAACGTACCTGTAAAACAATAGTTAACACAATAATACTTATAACACAAAATATATAAAAGAATTAAAATATTTTTAATATTTGCGAATTTACTTACAAGTTGTTTGGGTGTTATCGATCGATCGCAAATCTTTTCCCACAGAGTCAAGTTCTTCCGATCTTTGATATTGAACATGAGCGAGCGGTACTTCGCCTTATACTTGATGCCCACATCGCGGAACAGCTCGTGCAGCTCAAGCTCCGTATCGTTCGCAAACTCTTGTATTTCTTCTTCAGTGAATTTAGTATCTGCGTTCTCCGCCATGCGGATGCTCATTTGTTCTTGCAGAGCTTTCCGCACATTATCTCTGATCGGCTCACCGCTCATTTTTCCTCTATCGGACGAATCTTTTCGCCGCGATGTCGACGGCGATACTGAAGGAGCCTGTAACGTAACAATTATCGTAAACGCGCCATCTCAGCTTAATAATCAAAGTGCAAACACGTTCAAGGTTATTATCGCTATATTAAACAATGTTCCATATAAAAACTATATGTTACTAAATTAGCAAACAACAATAAATAGCTGTCATAAAACTAACTGAAAGGAATTGATATCTTATTTTCTTAAAAATACTGAACTTAATATTCATATATTTTAAATGTAAATTTGATGAATTTATATTGAAGTTTATAACGTCGTAGCCGCGACTCAACTGATGGTTTTCCGAAGTAATGAAACTTTTATGTGATTTTGATTCAACTTATGCCTCGAACGTAATATATACTAAGCACGTGCGTCGTAAAACAGCTCTCGTCAAAATAGTAGTTAACAACGCCGGGAACGTAATAAATAATATACTGACCTACGCCTATGCGTATGTCATAATTTAAGGATATGATAAATATACAAGGAATTCTCCACGGACTTGACCTTGAACGTATAATAATTCAATAAAGTAGAATTATGTCAACGTAAATTTGGATTTCAGCGACAACTTCAATGACTCACATGGCTACGGCTAATAATAATCGTTATAAGGACAAATACGTGAGGAATTTTGGCTACGGTGGCCATGCTCAGTATAAACTGGCCATCTATATAGGACATATTACAGTGTATGAGTTGGTGCAGTAACGCTCTCTAGTCAGGTGCAATGAAGAAACTGACATGATCAACAGGACAATAGTGTAGCCATTCCCAGTTGTTAACTCTCGAGTTTTGACTGAGACCTACTGAGACTAGGTCTACGCCCTACTTTTACTGCTTGCCGCCGCTACACGCAAATTATAACACACGGCAACTGACCCTGGAGCGTCTAAGTAAAGTCCCTCCATACCTACCCCGTTAGTCACGGCGCTGTATTTTACGATAGAAATGACAGCCTGACCGATAGAACACACATTTCAGGCACAATAGTGAAACAAAGGCGTCTGTATTTTGTTGGCGTGATAGCATCCGAAGGATTATCACCCGTAATGTTAGGTACGGCGGTTAAGCCCATGTAAAACTCAACCTCACCGGTAGCCTTCAACCTCACCGGTAGCCACAGCGTTCAGCCAAACTTAAATTTAATCCGCACCGGTAGCGACGGTTTTGGCTATAAAAGTTTCGGGCGAACGATTAGGCACGGCGCGGCAGTCTCCCCTATAGAACCAGAAGTAAAGGTCTTGTAACACCTACGTGTAACGATTGCACAGGTAGGCAGGGTACTTTTGCGTATATAGTTCAAATCCGCTCCGATGGGGCGATTTCACCCGTAAATAGCCGCATTCGTTGCCATGTGGGTTACGTCCATACATGTGACAGGGGCACGGGTAACCATGATAGTTTCGCTCATGTTAATTACTAGCTGTGCCCCGCGGTTTTAGCCGCGTTAAACTTTATAAATCATCACAGCTCCTCCCCCGTAGGTGATAGCGTGATAATATGTAGCCTATATGTTGACCCGACCTCTTAGTAATATACATGCAAAATTTGAAGTAAATCCATGCAGTAGTTTTTGAGTTTAGCCCGGACATACCTATAGACAAACAGACAAAAATTCTAAATACTATATTTTTGGCTTCGATATCGTTTGTTTGCAGATCACGAACCAAGCATCCTTTTTAAAAAAATTTCAATGTACAGTTTTGACTTTCCTACGATTTTATTATATGTATAGATTAACATCTGGACAACAAGCCCGGCTAGCATCGTTTTTCGTCGTCACGAGCAAAAATTACCTAAGAAGAAAACTGTTGCAGTCATAATAATTTGTGTAAAGGATTCGCCGTACAATGCTAACACATAATAGCGGCACACATTCTAGACACAACGATTAAACGATGGCGCCAGCTGCATATTGGCAGTTTACCAGTTGTATGGTAAAACAATTTCCAAATCCAATTAATTAACAATACAATACTTAAAACTAGAGTTCAATTACAGTGCTAAAATAGTGATGATTGAACTACAGCTTACCTTATCATGCGCGGACTGACTGCGACTAGAGGTAGCCCGCATCAATTTCCTAGGTTCCGGAGGTTTTGCTGTGGAAGTACTGGGCCTAGGAGTGTCTACCAGTTGTGGCGGCTGCGAGCGCGGGGTGACGGGGGACTTCAATAGAAGCGAAGGTCGTGGCTCTTCTCTAGGAGCCGGTATCAATCTGATTGACCTTTCTTTTTTTTCTTCTGGCTGCGGTTGTGGAGTACGAACAGGAGTCGTCTGCTCAGACTTCCTAGGTACCCTTGCAAAATTGAGAGTAGTTTGAACCTTATTAGGTTCAGCACTAGGCTTCTTTTTCATCAATGATGGTTTTATTGTGCTCAAAGTTCCGGGCCGAACAACTTCAAATGTTGGATTACTTTGTAACCAAGACTTTAAATTTTCTGCAGTTGGAGCGTTGGGCCCTGCTAGGAGCCTTCCTGATTTTCGTTCATAAACTATAACCTGTAGAAAGTCATGATTTCAATTAATTCATTGAGAAAATATACAATTTTTGTTTTCTTACACTTTATTGGTATTGGTCATTACATTAGTCTAGTAATTTATCTATACCAGTATGTATTTAAAAATAATGATACCAGTTGTTTGGTTGCCTAGTTTGGGATCAGATGGCAGTGTGTTAGTTGTCCCCAGATATATATGTATTCAGATATTTTATAGCATTTACTGCAAAGTAAAGCATAAATCTAACTCAAAACTGGAAAATTATCAAATTAATCATCTGGCAGTTATATTACCTCCACCCCCTACCAATGCATGGTATGAGAACTATGATAGTCTACCATTATGCTAAGAAGTACTAAGAACCATCCATCAACCTTGTTTTTAGAAATAATGCTGGCTTATAAGTTATGTGTAATAAATAAATGTAATCTATATTAGTTGATTAATTTATGAATATAAAAAGCAACAAAACTATGTATGTCCATTAAATATATTCATAAAATAAGGGGGGGGTCTTGGAAACCCTGTCATGCTGTATGATTTAAACATTTTGTCACAAAACCGCCAGAGGTGATCTCAATTTGGTTCATGGTTATTTGGTGTACTAGGTGCTCCATTACATGCTATTGTGCACCAAACAGATATATGTCACAAATTAAAATTTAAAACCACTAAGTACTAGTAGTAGTCTTTAGTTATCTATTGTTACTTTTCTTAATTTTTTTTACCTTATATTTCGTATAAGGTAAAAAATAATTAAGAAAAGTAACAATAGATAACTAAAGACTACTACGAGTTTAGTTATCTATTGTTACTTTTCTTATTTTTTTTGTACCTTATATTTCGTATAAGGTAAAAAATAATTAAGAAAAGTAACAATAGATAACTAAAGACTACTACGAGTTTAGTTATCTATTGTTACTTTTCTTATTTTTTTTGTACCTTATATTTCGTATAAGGTAAAAAATAATTAAGAAAAGTAACAATAGATAACTAAAGACTACTACGAGTTTAGTTATCTATTGTTACTTTTCTTATTTTTTTTGTACCTTATATTTCGTATAAGGTAAAAAATAATTAAGAAAAGTAACAATAGATAACTAAAGACTACTACGAGTTTAGTTATCTATTGTTACTTTTCTTATTTTTTTTGTACCTTATATTTCGTATAAGGTAAAAAATAATTAAGAAAAGTAACAATAGATAACTAAAGACTACTACGAGTTTAGTTATCTATTGTTACTTTTCTTATTTTTTTTGTACCTTATATTTCGTATAAGGTAAAAAAAAATTAAGAAAAGTAACAATAGATAACTAAAGACACAATTATTAAATAAAGTCATTACCCTCTTTTACTTGAGTACCACCAAAACTAATGCAGCTAATTTTGATTTGACAAATTTAATGTGTTTAAAAGCTATTGAATACGCGTAAAAACTAGTTTTAATTTAAAACACAATTTGCAGATAAAAAGTAGTTATTTCAAAACCAGCTCACCCTAGATTCAGACTTTTGCTTTTCATTAGATTTTCCTGGTTCACTATCTCCTTTGGGCGACGGACCTGGGTTCCCCAGTGAGTCCTGTGCATGTTTCCATATACAAGAGTTGCTGCAGTAAATGCTACTGACGCGGGCTGGCTTCTTGCACACTATACAATTTGTCTTAGACGAGTCTTTTGCAGGAACTTGCAGTGGTTGTGGAGACAACTTCATTTCAGGGGGTGGTGAAGTTTCTGCTTTATTTTGCATTGCAAGTAACTGGAAAATCAAGTTGGGCAAGGCATAATTAATTTATAACGAGGTATAGATAAGATTGACAATCATCATCATCATATCAGCCGAAAGACATCTACTGCTGGACAAAGGCCTTCATCAAAGATCTCCACAATAGCCAGTCCTGCGATGCGCCCATCCAGCGGATTCCCGCGACCCTTGCAAGGTCGATGGTCCTTCTTTTAGGTGGCGTGCCAACGCTGCGTCTTCCCGTTCGTGGTCGCCACTCGAGAACCAGAGAGATTGAGAATATTAAAACAATATTTCAGGGTTTTAGTACAATAACAACTATGTATGTTATCCATATTAATTATTTCAAATGCTGTCTCAAATATAAATTATCATCCCAATCATTGGAACTAATCATTTGGTCCTGACTCATGACCAAAATATTATTTATCTGTAATTGATTAACTGAGTGAATAAATAAAAAACATTAGCCAAAATCACAAACTAGAGCTATGCTTATGAAATGCTTACTTTTCAAGTTGAAAGGGTTCGATTCCCACCCAGGACAGATATTTGTGTGCAAGAATATTTCTGTTCTATCTATATACACATTTACAAAAGAAAAGTAGTATATCAGTTGTCTGGTTTCCATAGTACAAGCTCTGCTTAGTTTAGGATCAGATGGCCATGTGTAAATAATGTGCTAGGATATTACTATCATTGGGACTGTGCCTCACTGAAATCTGAGGAACCTACATTCATAAAACTTATTGGTTGAGCAGTTCCAGTTATTTTCTAATAACAAGGCAAACAATGAAGTAGATCACCTAAAAGTAAGTAATCAGTGGTTTGAGCACAGATCCAATATAAATTTTACCTCCGAAGAATTTACCATAAACTGTGAAATGGATAAGTTATGGTAAGATAACCTACTTTATTAGCACTCTTATTTCCTGGCTTTGCTTTCTTTATGCAGTTAGGACATCTCCACTCAATTCCTTGTTCTTCCATCTGTTGTCCCATAGCTTTGGTGATGTTAACACATTTACCATGAAACCAGTCCTCACAGCCATCACAACATATCATGAAGCGGTTATTATGTGGTTGTTTACATATGCACCATAATCTGTAAAAAAAATAACTTACATTAGAGGATGTTTTAAATTAATTAAAATGTAGATTTGGTCAACAACAACAACAAAGGTAACAAACTTTCTGAAATAATACTATTAAACAGTTATACTTAAAGTAGGGCCAATGCAATAGATCACATTTGACAGTTCATCAAAATTCAACAATGTAACCTTAACTGGCGAGGTGGGCATAGAATATTATTTATTTTTTCATAGTTAGCACTGCACATTACCAAATAAGGTAATAATTACCAAATAATATTTTTACAATTCACTTTACTAGTAACTGACAAATGTCAAATGTGATCTATTAAATTGGCCCTACTATAGATAATATTAATTCATCAACATATATTTTTTATTATAGTGAAATGTAGACCACAAATATTTTATGGTCTTAATTCTACACAGTATAGAATATAGAAGCCATATAAAAACATTTATGTGATAAAAGGTAAAATTTTGTGACAGCTAATTGTCAACAATAAGCACCACGCTAATATTAAAAAGGCGAAAGTTTGAGTGTGTGAGTGTATATGTTTGTTACTTCTTCGTGGCTAAAGGACTGAAGCGATATTAATAAAATTTGGTATGGAGTTAGCTGCCACCCTGGATTAACACATAGGCTATAATTTATAAAGTTTAAGGCGGCTAAAACCGCGGGGCACAGCTACATGAGTATATATGTATATTAAATGAACTTAATTATATGATATACAAGCAGTTTTATGTCAAAATTTATTTGATGGAGAATATTTGACATGTAAGCCCTAGTATCTTAAGTGTACCTTTAGTAGTAAGTTATAATTTGTATGCCATTATGTAAAATGGCTTGTGTGTGAGACTTCAAATGATTACTCTAAGACCTGTATTTTTGACCACATTTTGACAAATAAGTATTATTTAGAATTCTTTTTTTATTGTATATTTTGCACACTTGGCTTAGAATATTCTGAAAAAGTGTATTTTTTTGCATAAATGTAATGTAATCACCCTATAAATATATAATATCATTCTTAGAGACCATTCATCATTTATATAAGGGGTATGGAGTTTAATAATTCTCAATATGACTTTATCTCAAGTTAGATGGGGCCAGATGTCATCCTTATGTAATATTTTAACTTGGAATGAACATTATAGACATTTCTTTCAAGACAAAATGTTATAACAGCAATATCTCAGGGAACATAATCATACAGAATATTAAAAGGTAGTTTAGAAATCTATAAAGGTCTTGAAACAAATAATGATGATGAAGATGTATTTTTTCAGTTGAATAAACAAATTTCACTACCATGAATGATACTAAGTAGTAGAGTATCGTCAGAAATTGGTGAGAAAGTCCAAGAAATCTTATGACTTTAACAGGAGGGTAGTGGGGAGTTTAAAATAGCCAAAATCATCCTTTAACAGGAGGGTAGTGGGGAGTTTAAAATGGCTATAACCATCCCTATATAAATAATGAATAGCCCATTGGGTTGGGATTAAAGATAATGTACCTGTAAGGATCATCTTCAGAATTCCAGCTTTCTTGAGACTCAGCAGACATCTTATCAGCAATCATTGGTGACACTATTGCTGGCTCCTGCTTTTTGGTCAACTTCTTATTTGTATACTGCTTTGATACTGTCAGTACTTGGGGTTCGGGTGTCAATGGTGCCTGAGGCACTGGCTGTGGAGTTACAGGCTGTATGGGTTCATTATTGTTCACATTTTCTATCTGGCTCTTCCGTTTCGAGGAGCGTGTCGCAGGTGCTTCAATCGGAGGTAAAGTAATGACCCTACCATCTCGCCTTACTATCTCTATGGGATTATTTTTAACTGGTGCAACTTTTTGTACAGATTTTGAGAGAGTCTGTGTATATAGATTAGTATTAGCTGGCCTTGTCTGTTGGGGAGGCTGGGGTGTAACTGGTGCAGCTTGAGGTGTTTTAGGCAAAGCTGTATCAACTTTTCCTAGCACCTGTTTATCAATTACTTCTTGTAGATTCTCTGAGCTGGCCACTAGTTGTGCCACAGACATCAAAAAGTCCTCAGTCAATCCCTCCTCTTCAGGCTGAAGTCCACCCAATAGGTCTAATGTAGGTGACAATGGCCCAGCTAACCCAGGACTGTTCATAGTGCTAGCTGTGGAAATGGTTGGTTGACTAGTCACAGGATTAGTAGTTATACCAGTAGTGTCTTGAAGTATTTGTGCTAAACTCACATCATCAAGATGTGGTATTAAATCATAGGGTTTTGTTGTTTTCTCACTAGGACACACTTTTTCTTTAGATTTCATATAAGTTTTAGGAACAACTGTCTTAGGTTTATCAATATTTTCAACAGTCATAGCCTTGTTGTCAACATTTTGTTTGTTTTCTTCTTGAATGTCAACACCTTTAGTGATAGCAGCAGGTTTCTTATCGGTTGGTGATACAGATTCCTTTTCACCAGTTGGAGTTTTGGGAGGTGGTTTAGAGTCAGTAGACACCCTCCTTATAACATCAGGTGTAGAAAATAATGATGACATGTCAGATAATAGAGCTGTGTGGGTCTTCTTCTCCTTCTTAACTGCCTTTGGTGTCTGTTTAACAACAGCTTTACTGATATCACTGCTAGGTGGAGTAGTGGTGGATATTTTAGACAAGGGCAGTAGACTTTCCAAATCAACATCCACGTCTTTCTTCTCCACAACATTTTTTATTTGCAGTACTTTTTCCTTGCTTTCTTTCCTGACTATACTTCTTGCAGGTTTTAGCTTAGTTATTACTCTAGGTTCAAGTTTTGATGCCTTAGAGAGAGGTGCATTCTTCAAGATACGAGGTTTCAACTTATTCTTCTTGAGGCGAAGTGATCCAGTTCTATCTTTAGTATCTTTATAATCGGAGTCAGAATCTCTATCAGGAATGCTGTCACCAGATGAACTTATTGAAGAGGATTCGGCACTCTCCTCTGCCTTTTGTAATGCTTCTATGGGTTTATCTACTTCTTTAACTTCCTTAGTCTTACTTACAACAGGTAATAGTTTGTTAAGAACATCATTTGCTTTTAATATAATTGGGGTCTCAGTGGCAGGTATAGCTATCTTTTTACCCTTGGGTATAATCTGTTGTTCCAAAATAGTAATTTTCTTTGAACTAGGCACTGGTTTAGGTGGAGGAGTATGTGATATCTGGATAACTGATTCATCATAAGGTGTAAAGTTATCATTATTTTGTGGTTCAACCAAAGTAGGAGATTTAAGTGGTGTATAACAGTGGTCATTATGGAATCCTATTAGACTGTTCTCTCGTGTCTCTATTCTTAAAGATTGAAGCATTTCAGCACCACTGTCTGCAACAGTAAAAAGTAGTCGTAAAAGTAAGATATATATTGAGAAAAATTATGTTCTTAAAGAATATATATAGCAACTCACCATATTTTATGATACTATTTGGTTCATCATAGTAGCTATCAACAGAGAGAGTCACATGTGGTACTTTTTCATCATCAGTTTCTGAATCAGTAGCATCATCGGGTTTTCCTTCATGGCCAACCCGAACAACACTGATTCCAGCAGTTTGGGAACCATCTGTGCCTGTAATTATTATTGTTTGAACAGTTAATTGGACATGTATCACATTAAATATATTAATATAAAAGATAGGTGCGTATTAGAAATACTTCATATTTTGGCGCCAAAATATATTAGGCCATCCAGAATGGGAAAATATTTAGGGTATATTTAAAGGGAATTAACCTCTAATACATCATTATATTTATTAATATAATGATGTACTAACATGAATTGGGCATTTAATAGATGATATTTGACTTTGTATGCCATTCTTTCAAGTGCTGTGTTTCTGTTTGCTTTATTTGCTGGAGTCTTTAGTAAAATTATGGCGCATACAAAAGGTTAGAGCACAATAAATACAACTTGATGTCAAGAGTAGGCATCGCTTACCCATTAAGGTTCCAAGTAACTTCTGATCGACAGAAAGAGATCCATCCTTGTTTACAATAACAACAACAGAACTATCAGATTTTGACGAAGGTCCATTGAGATCAGTATAGTTGGTAATAACTGTGTTTGACATTTTTCATTGCAGTTCATGCAACCATTCTAATTCAAATCCTCTATTTATAGCCATTCGAGACACATGCACCGCGTCTATTTATGACGCATCCAAATCCAACACGCCTGACGCCATTTTGGACCCACACGATAAATTCAATGGCCGCGCCGCAGTGCACACTATATGTATCCTAGATATGAAGTTTATTTTCGCATTTATGATTATTAATTAAATGTAAATTTTGCATATGCTCTGTTTTGCATAAAAAAATATATTTTTATTTCCGAAACACTATAATCAACATGAGACAGACAGACCGCTTGACAGATGCGACAAAAAAAGAGATGCAACTTTAAAAAAAATCTCGGCATCATTAAGTTATTTTCTGTCTTTTCAGCAATAGTTGAGTATCGGCAAACAGGATGAATAGGAACATTGGAGAAATTAAAATGTTAAATATAATTCATATAATATATAATAGCGCAAGACCGGCAATTGTGGAGATCTTTGGGGGAGGCCTTTGTCCAGCAGTGGACGTCTTTCGGCTGATATGATGATGATGATGATGATGAATATATAATTAATTTTTGACGCTGTTTAGATTTAGTTTATTTTATATCGATGTAGGTTTAATGTAGTTTTTAATTGTTATCTATGGAACTACTAATCTTTAGGAACTATTAATTATTATAATATTATTTATAAATAGATGTAATGTATGAGTCAATTTTAATTAATTAATATAATTCTAAGTCGAAATTTCCAAAGAATCAAGTATTTTTAAACTATTTTGTAATAGTATAAATTAACTAAAGTATGTATTTCTTATGAAATGAAGTAAGCATGACTAATAAACCAAATAAGATATTTTCAATATTTGTACATATATGTATGTACATTTTAACCACACTCTAAGTATGAGGTATACTTGAAATGTCTTTAAAATATAACACGATTTTATTATTTTATTCTCAAAATTCACCCTTCATCAAGTAATTATTATGTTTGGAAGCCAAGGATAAGGTGGTATATCCAGTGCAATTCCAGATTCCTAAGTATACTAACTTTTGAAGCCAAGTCACACACACTTGATAAATTACTTCAGTAACTCACTATCGGTATCGATACGAAATAATTAGTGCTGTAGTAACATACTAAAATCACTAGCCCTTTCCGTTTCCTAAATCTATGTATTGGTGTTGTTTGGTGACTTTTAAGGTTATAATTTAACGTCATTATTGTAATACGACATTTAATAAATTTGTGCATTAGAAAGAGACATGTTAACGTAATACACTAAAGAGAGAAAAGGATACATTTATACAATACTAAATGCTTGAAATTGAAAATTTGTTGTTGCGGAGTACGAGACGTGAAGTTGTCATAGGTCTCTTTTAAACCGTATTCGTATTACGAATACATGGTTATATTTAATTGTGTGAAATCTTGTGAAAAACTGAAAAATGAGTTATTCAAAGTTTGATTTAACTTTTAAAATAGGACAATACCTAGATCGACATTTGGTATTTCCATTACTCGAGTTCTTAGCTGCTAAAGAGGTAGGTTATGAAAGTTAACCTGTTTTTGCTATTAAATCAAGTTTGTACACCTAATTTCGAATGACTAATGATTAATTTAATTTCAGACTTATGACCAATCGGAGCTCTTGCAAGCCAAGTTAGAAATTTTGAGCAAGACCAACATGATAGATTATGTTATTGATATAAGAAAAATGCTTTATCCTGATGAAGATACTCCAGAGGTATACTACTATTTTAACGCATTATTTATTATTATTATATATTATGAGACAGGTTGTTCAAAATAATCCTAAATATGGTTGAGATGCTTGTCAAGTCTGTTCTTGAACTGATTCAGTTTGAGCTAAAACATCGCTTCCTGGGAGCTTATCCGACACACTGACAACTCTGTTGCTTATAAAATGTCTATGTGGGTTGTTGTGTGAGAAGGTGCTTACCGTCTTAGAGGCCACCACCTTAAGCTTTCAGGTGGTGGCCTCTAAGATGGGTATTGTTGGGACGCGTGTTTCTAAGAAATATTTCATCAAAGTTTTGTATGTCATAATGCGCATTTCGGATCTTAGATGTTTCAATTAAAACATCCTGGTCCCTGCAAAGAATTATAAGTTTCAGTTGTTATTTACAAATGCAAAATATTGGCAACTATTTTGGATAAATCCGCTTGTATACTTTCTACTTTGTATAATGGGAAACATGAATTATGGCTGACTTAGTCACTACATATGGGAATGATGTCAAAAATTAATATTTTTATGGAAATATCTATTATCATTATCAAACCTCTATATGCAATGTGTCAAAAATATTATAACAAAATAAAATATTTGAGCTAACATGCTGCACAAAGCATGGTTTGTAAAGTGGTGATGATGTTAATCATCATATTATTCTTTTATACAAAGCCTGGTGTGTTTACTAATCAAACATCCTTATGGCAGACTTCCAACAGATTCTTGACAATGGCAAAATTTAAGGATGTGAACTTTAATTTTTCTCCTTAAATTAAGGTTTCAATTTCAGTTCTAGAATTTTGGTTACAATGATGGCTCACTGTACGATCTTTGAATCTATCTTTTTGTCCAAACCTAGGAAATTAAATCAAGAAGAGGAGTAGTATTGTCCCAGCTTCAAGAGCTTCAGGATGCTGTGGAGCCAGTCTTGCGGCTCATGCAAAGAGATGATGTTATGAAGACTGTGGAAACCATGCGGGACCCTAAAACTCTCATCACCTATCTCACTACTAACAAAGAGTTTGAGGTAATTCTAATGAGAATTTCAAAATTTGTAGATTTTTTTCCTTTCTGAAAGGCCGGCAACATACTTGCAGCCCCTCTGATGCTGCATCTGTCCATAGGTGGTAGTGATTACTTACCTCCAGGTGACCTGTGGGCTTGTTTATCTTACTATTATAAATAAAATGAATAATTACTAGGTACTTGGTAATTCTATACAAGGGTCTAGACCTAAGAATGTCTATTAGACCAGACCTAAGATCATAATATGAGATGTTGGTACTGCCTGTAGTCATTAGACATTACTGGATCACTTGCATCTATTCAGCAATAACTACACATATAAGACATTTTGTATTACTATTACACTCTATCAATACTTATAAATTCTTAAGTATATTAATATTTTTATATGTTGCTGTTTATTAAGGAATTAAGAAATCTGTATATCCCCTTTTGGAGCTAAGTTGGTTCACTTTGTTATATTCCTTTTGGAGTTATATAGAAGCTAGCATAGAATATATGTGATATAACATAAGATGTCTTAATAATAGTCATCTACTGGAAACAAAACCTATCTTATCAGACAAAAAAAAAATATATAAAAACTTCATTAACCAATAAATTATTTTAAAGATATAGGTCCATAAGAGTCATGAAAATAATATATGATTTAACTAATATTTATTTTATATATCTTTACTAGCTGTGCCCTGCGGTTTTACCTGCATTAAATTTAATAAATTATCACAGCTCCTCCCCCATAGGTGATAGCATGATAATATGTAGCCTATATGTTGACCCCACCTCTTAGTAATAGTCTTGCAAAATTTGAAGTAAATCCATGCAGTACTTTTGAGTTTAGCATGGACATACATACAGACAAACATTCTAAAAACTATATTTTTGGCTTCAATATTGATTGTAGACCACAACACAAGTCCTTTAAAAAAAAAATTTATGTACTATTTTGACTTTCCTACGATTTTATTATATGTATAGATAGATGTACAGATAGTAATGCAACTGTCACCATAGTTTTGTGCCAACAGATTTAACCACTTCAAATGTTTAAGTATTTGAAATTATCACTATTGTTTTACTACATTTTATATTTGTTTACAGTTCAAAATTGAGATGATTGACAGCATGTATCAGCTGGCCAAGTACCGATATGAATGTGGCAACTATGTGGAGTCTGCATCATACCTATACTTTTGCCAGTTAGTCATGTCGCCTACTGACAAGGTAAGTTTTTTTTAATATATTTTATTTCTTTAATATTTTTATACAATTAGTATAATCTGTGAAGTATTTGACGATGACCATGATTTGTTGGTTGTGAACCTGCCTTGTGAGCCTAAAACACGACAAATATTTGTGTTCTTGAACATGTCTAATGTTTTGGCCCATGCGTTTCCTGTGTGTATAGTATACATCGGCGAAAGAACGAGTATTAGCTCAAGAACCCACAATAATCAATTCATTCACATTGCTACTTATAAAACATAATTAGAATCAACCATTTCATGTCATGGAAGATTTTAATATGAAAACATTGTACTTGTGGTCGCTACTGCTAGTCCAGCTAATTAACTTGTTGTTATCGTACAACATGCCTTTAAACAGGTTGGTAGACCGCAGCAATGAGCAATGATTCTTGTCCAGCAAAGCAGTGAAAGCCTCGTAGGCTAACTAAACTTCAAGTAAAAGAAAAATAGTTTCATTCTTGTTTTAGAAAGAAAGAAAAAGATTTATTCAGAAAATGCACAGACAACAAGAATATAAAATAACATAACAAAAAATAAAATAAAAACAGACACTAGTTGTCCGTGCAAGCCTGAAATGGCACCATCTCAGCATTAGCTAGAACATTTTATTGTTCTAGCGCTGGTCATTCTGATGATGCCAAGTGACTGTCACATTGTCATGTTTTAGCCGTGTTACTATGCACAACACCTTGTGTTACTGTATGTTCATGAAATAAACGTTATAAAACATCTTCGAGTTTTACTGTCACAATTTTTTTAAATACAACATTGTTCTGGCCGTCTCATTTATACATATATATTTACAACAAAAAAAGCACTATCAGTATGCATATATATAAACTTTGGTTTGGGATTAATGGTGATGTGTAAAATATCTCAGATATTTAATTATTTGATTTTATTCTATAAGATTTCTATTAAAAAGAAAGACAAAAGTTTGTTTTTTGCATTTATTACAAATAATTAAGTACTCTTTAGTCTAAAATCCTACATTATTTGTTGTTCTTCTAAAGCATGTGGAGCCGTGTCTGCATTATTGTTGGCATAAAACTCACAGCCATCGTAGTAACTCTGGCCCTCATTGATACTGTTATCCTGCAACAAAATAATGATTTTAAACTATTTCCTATTATTTTAAGCATTTTCACAGTGCGGGTGTTTTTAATCATAGAACTAGAGTAGACGTCTTGATCTGCTAGCTATGAATATATCACACAGTGTTTGATCAAGTTTACAATTGCCATTTCTAATCCTCATGATATATTGGCATCATCTATTGGCCAGCTAAATTATGGTCAGATATAATGTTCATAGTTCTTTTTGCCCTGTGTAGGCAGAAGTAGCAGGTTAAAATGAGGTTGGGCGATTAAATTTACCATAGTGACAGTGAGTAATTTAGTCTGTCAATTTAACAGCAAACTGCTCATACTGTTTATATAGTTAAGTGGCTATCAAGATCAAAGTGTATGCACGGAAGTGACATTGTACAATTGCATTTGAGTTGAATATTACAGTCCATAAATTACTATCTTTTTATTTTACTAACTGAATGTGCTATCCAGTTAGTAAAACAAAACGAAAATTGGGTCTTCATACCTAGTCCTCATGTCAGTTAGTACAGACGCCAGCACATCGAGCTACCCCAATCTGTCAAATTTCCCCAATTGAAAGTGAACTTTATGCTTATTGATTAAGTTAAACATCTATAAAGATATTTGACAGATTGGGGTTGCTGGATGTGCTGGCGTCTGCACATGATCAATAAAATATGCGTGCGGTTGTACTACAGATCCGAATATATCTCTATACTTGAGGGCACATTAAGCCTTCGATCTTGACTGTAGTTAGCAGTCGGCTTTGAATCTGAAAGGGCACTGCCCACACAAGTTTAGAAAAACATTCACTAAATAAAAAGCTTCAACCATACCATTCTACAATTCATTGCAATATCTTGTTTGAAATGGTGTTCAGTCTTGTGCACTTTGAGTGGTGCTACAGATGGGAACCATTGACCACACAGTTCACATTGGTACACCAATGTACCCAAAGATTTGTCACCACCTTGATTGTAGTAAGTCTTGGTCATGAAATGTTCAACTTTGTACCTGAAAAAATATATTTTAATTAGGTATATTATTTTGAATAATTTCATTTTTGGAAAGTAGAATCTACCCTAGATAATATAGTAGTATCTACCCTAGATTCTAATTGCGTGGCATATATTTATGTTTTAAACCAATATTTGTGTGTTGTTCACACAAATATTGGTTATAATTCGGAAGCATGAGAATTAGCTTAGTTGATGAAACAAGTTACAGCTATATTTATAGATCTTAGTAGGTTTAGAATGTAACTGAATTTAACAGGAAAAAAGGTAAGAATTAATTTAGATAGAATCTCACGAACCTATGATTATACAACTGTTCATAGTTTCTAAATTTACGGTCGCATCCGTTACACAGCAGAAGTTTAGGCAATGAAAAATTGTAATACATTTTCTGCCATGGACATAACATCCAGTGTTGTTCAGCCATTTTATATGACACAAAGGACATAGCACAAGCGTTGCACTCATAGTTGTTAGCAGTTGTATGTACTTTGGTGTGCCAAAGTAATCGTGGTATGTTTGTGTACACTTTCTCACAAAATTCACATTGCAATAATGAAGAAGTTTTGATCTCTCGAACACTTTCCAAAATATTCGATTTACAACATTCGTTAGAATGCTTCAAGGCTTGATCTTGATGAGGCCAAACCTGAAAACATTGAATGCAGGTCCATACCACTTGCCAACGCGGTGTTTCCTCCGACATCGCATGTCTCATTGAGTAATGTCTTCGTAGACCTGTTTCATAAACAAAACATTTTCCGCACGTGTTGCAGGCATGTGATCTCCCCGATTTCGGTAAACCTATATCGAGTATTTCTCTCTTTTTAGTATAATTCAGCGTTCTGTTGAGCATATGAATGTTCTCCATTATGCGAGCATTGTTTTCCTTTACTTTCTCCAGGCTGTATTCCAGAGGACTCAAATACTGCTCAGAATTATATATTTTATTTGTAAAGAAATGCAACGAAGTATCATTTTTATAAGTATGGCTTTGATTTGGTTGGTTAAGTAATATTGATTTATCATTATGGGAATAATTTAGGTTGATGTTTATCTTGTAAGGTTCGTTTGGCTGTTTGTGTTCTAACAGAGGATCAGATTTAAGGTATATTCCAGCATCTATTGGCTTGGCACTGGAACCTAAGTCCAATTTATCAAATTCATTTCCTGAAACTATTTTAACGACTAGTCGCGAAGACTTGTTATAATCTTTCTTTTTCTCGGGTATTTTACCTTCCGACCATTCACTGTATTTAACTTCAGAATTGAAACTGTCGTCATCCTTAATAGTAACATGTAATGATTTAATACCAATAGTTTCAAATTTGTGAATTAATATTTTTGAGGCTGACATCTTATCTTGTAATATGTCAAACTATCAAAGACACAACATTTTTCGTATTTTTTTTTTGTTTTTATATGTCATACTTTTAAATCAATTAGGTTTATATGTCTTTGCCATAGATAACATTTTTATATAATAACTAGACAGACCCCCCGAAATACACGTCAGGTCGTCTCTTAGCTTCTTTGGGGACACGTAGAAAAACGCTCACAGTTGACTGCTGCTGAAATTCAGTATTTTCCTTAAAAACAAAATTTAACTGTTTGTCGTACTAAGGAATAATAAATTGAAATGTTACCGGGTTTAAAAATGTCGATGTTATCGTGGCAAGAAGACCCCACTAAACGGGTTTCTGGTCTGCCGGTTACTTACCTTGTTTTTTTTTTTAGTGTGGAACCGTTTGTTGTCCGTGGGTGGGTGGAACCGTCATTGGGGGAAAGTATAGATTATAGCGACCCTTATTGGAAGCGACTTACCTTAAGCTGGGTTCAGATTGTTGTGTCGTGATGTGTTGGGGCGCTATGTGTCGTGACGCGTAGTGTTCATACTGGTGTGTCGTGGTATGTTGCAAAATGGCACAATTTTACATCATTAATAATTTGTGACTTGTGCGGTGTATACGTGTAAAATGTTTTTCTTGGAATCATCTGATACTGACAGTGATTTTGATGAAGATATACAATTTCTTATCACGGCAACTCTTCTTAAAAAAAAGAAAAAGAAACGGAGATATTGGGTTCATCCTATAAATGTAGTAAGAGGCAGTAAAGGCGCATTTCACACTCTCGGTCAGGATTTAGAAACTGATGATAAAAATACTTTATATTGGCGTACTAACTCAATAAGTTCGTCAGACATTTTTACAAAATAAAATTACGGGAAACAACTACATTCCCCGAGGTAACGCGCCGTACCGCTAGATTCACATTAGTGTGGTGTGTTGTGGCTCGACAGATCCCCACCACCTCTATTGCGCGACCGGGCGCGAACGGTTCACGCCACGACAGACGCCGCCACAACACAATGCAACACATTGATGTGAATCTAATCATAATAAATCTATGAGACTGATTGCATTCTGTCGCGCCACGACACACCCCGACACAGTAATATGAACCTAGCTTTAGCAATTTTTTATCGAGGATCTTATCTTTATTGAGTGAAAGGTCGCAATCGATTTTTAGGTACGCATCTTTACCACCATAATTTATATGATTCTATTAATACAAATTGAAAACTAATGCTAGTTCGAAAATGCTTAATTTATTTAAAACTTGAATGCATTGAATTGAACACTAGAATGATTTCCTTCTTGTTTTGCTGATCACCAACAATCTGCTCATAATGGTGATATTCCCTTTTCTTATTTGTTTTGATCAAACACCATGTTCATAATATGTAGTCTATACTACAATATAGTTCATAATATACGCCTGTATGCCTTTTCATTTAATGACCTAGCAAACACCGTCCGTTATGAGATCTTTGGGGGAGGCCTTTGTCCAGCAGGGGACGTTTTTTGGGTCATATGATAATGGTGACACATGGATATATTAGGGTCGAGCACATTCAAATTTGAATAGAACCATTATTATGAGTTAAGCTTTTTCGATTATGCATACACTGCTGAACAATATATCGATCTACTGTTATAACTATTTTTTTGTCACTGGATGTTGAAAGCCAGCGAGGCCTCAAGCCATTTAGTAAAATAAAAATTCAATCTAATTAGCTTTGGTATGTATGAAAGAGAGGGTTTTTTGTTCTTTATGCAATACGTGAAGACGGGAAGCCGCTCATTCGATTGAGGATCGGTGATTTTATCGATACGAATGCAAACTAACGATACATGGAAGGCGTTGGTGGTAGCGATGAGTTCGGGGTCGTTTTCCGGCCAACAACTACGATATGTCCGATAGTCGTAGTCATATATATTTTTCGAGTAAAAATTTCAATAGTTAAAATACTTATTTCTTAAAAAAATCTGTCACTAAGGTTACACTCGTTAAAATGGTCTCTATATCGGCAGAATTTCCCCAGCGAATAATCCCATAGGACGTAATGCTATGAAAATAACTAAAATAAACTATTCTAGCCGTTTCTAAATAAGGAAGGCTAGGCTTCTTTTTAGGATGCATATGCAACCGAACTTAATTTATTTTTTCTATTTGTAAGTGCTATTGTAGTTGTGTGTAGTGTCACGAGAGTTTCTAATTTTCTTCCACTGTATGAACTATTACTACTATTTTTGTGGTTCAAGCTAGTCATCACATATTATTCTAAGTTTCTACCTTTACAGAACTATCTATCAGTATTATGGGGTAAGTTGGCTAGTGAGATCCTAGTCCAGAACTGGGATGGTGCCCTGGACGACTTGACCAAGCTGCGCGAGTTCATAGACAACGGCGCAGCCGGCGCTACGGTGAACAACATGCAGGCGCTGCAGCAGCGTACCTGGCTTGTGCACTGGTCACTCTTTGTATTCTTCAACCATGTCAAAGGGCGGGACCTGATCATTGAAATGTTCTTGTACAAGCCTCTGTGAGTATACACGTTTATACCTAAATAAACCATAACTCGTAGATATTTTTTTAGGTTTAAATGTACTTGTACCACACACTACGACATTAAATCTATTACCTAAAGATGAATTAAGTTTAATGGATTATTTTTACAGCTGTCTAGGTGAAAAAGGTTTTATTCACAAGTGCTTTTAATGGACCTATTTCAGTAAGAGTACTTGTAAAAAAATATTAGGACAATTCAAAATATCTACAGTTTGGTCACGGAGCTGAATTAATTGCTTACATTAACCTGTCTCTGTCGCTCCTTCATAATCGCGTCACACTCGCACAAATGCAATGCCCGCCGTCTTTAGCAAATCGATTGCGACGGTAAGTCAGGTTTTCACTCATATTTCTCTTTCGAATATTATAATCTCGCACTTGATACAAAAATATCTGTGACCACTGTCAGTAGCTAAAGAGGTCATTGTACAAATATCTTCCTACTCCGCGACCGTACTTTTTATAAAAGTTAAGTTACAATTTTGGTTTACATACATTTTTGTGATTAAATCTGCGTTTTAGTTCCTGGTTAGCTTAATTTAGTGCGTGTTTCATGATTAACCATTTTATGGAAAGCAGTTTTACCATTTTATCATTTTCCGGTCGCTCTTGCATGTGGTACCACCATCTGATAAATAAGATAAAAATATTTTCAGATATTTTTAATATCAATTCGTATCTACTGGTTAATTTTTAATTTAATTTACTCTAGGTACTTGAATGCGATTCAGACGATGTGCCCGCATATCCTGCGTTATCTCGCCACCGCCGTCATCATCAATCGGTCGCGAAGGAATGCGCTCAAGGACCTTGTCAAAGTTATACAGCAAGAAGCATACACTTACAGGTATTAATTAGAAAATTCTTCGCAAAATGCTAGAATACGAATTTGTCTAAAATGTAATTTATTTTTGAAACTTGGAATATGAAGGCACAAGGATGTAAATGTGAATCCGTCAACCTCCTGCCAGCTATGGAGACCAGCGATGTTTTTATACTCACTACATCTCAATGGTCAGTCTGTTTGAACTGGAGCATTATTAGGAGAACAAAAGCACTGCGTAAATTTTTCGGATTTGACCACGCAGCAGTAAAATGACACCCATTTATAATTTATTGAGGATTGGTTTACTGGCTGCAACGATTGTTGACTATATTTTTTTTTCTATTTCTTAGGGATCCCATTACAGAGTTCATTGAGCATCTGTACGTTAACTTCGACTTTGAGGCCGCGCGCAGGAAGTTGAACCAGTGCCAGACAGTGCTCCTAACTGATTTCTTCTTGATCGCCTGCCTCGACGAATTCGTTGAAAACGCCCGTCTGATGATATTCGAAACTTTCTGCCGTATTCACCAAGTCATCAGTATTGGGTATGTTTTATGAAAGCTATTGCCTATATTTCAAGAATAGTTTTTTTTGAAGTTATACTTCTTTTGGCGCGATGGAGAAAAATGATGAGAGTGAATTTTTACGATGCGCGCGCAAAAATAACAACATGAAGTTAGTTCTAGGTGGTATGAAAATTGATAACTATGTTCAAGTTGTATATTAAGAAGTATAACTTCTAACGCGTGTACATAAGTACACACAAGTTTTTTTTGATAGCTAACACTATGCCATTTGATCCCAAACTAGGCAGAACCTCAACTATACACTAGACTTCTAATAAACATACTTGATTATTTCCCAGTATGTACATGTTATGGATAAATTACACCCAGACACACAAAAATTTGTCCCGGGTGGGAATCGAACCCACGACCTCTTGCTTAATTGTCAGGGTCACTAACGGTTAGACTTCAGCCCAGTCAATATTACATAAAATCAAACTTACATATAATCTAAGAAGCATAACCTCTTTAAAGTCTACACAAAGTTGAACTCTGATCAGATTAAGTCTAAATAAAGCCTCTTTTCATAACTTTGGGAAGTATTATTTGCTACGAGCTGCCAAACCAATAATATTAAAAAGTAGTTAAGTTAAGTATGTATGTTAATAATAAATACTGAGGAAAGTAGAGTAAAGCTCTAAATTAATTTATTTCGATTTACATTCCAGAATGTTAGCTGAAAATCTAAACATGCAACCCGATGAAGCCGAGTGCTGGATCGTAAACCTGATCCGTAACGCTCGTCTGGACGCGAAGATTGATTCCAAGTTGGGGCACGTGGTCATGGGAGCCCAGCCGCTGTCGCCTTACCAACAGCTCGTGGAAAGGATCGACTCGTTAGCAGTACGCTCCGAAGCTCTCACGGCCCTCGTAGAACGCAAGCAGAAAGCCCGTAATCAAGACGTAAGTTTCTATTCCAATAAAACAATTTCCTACCCAAATTAAAGTAGTTTATACAGTTGATTCTGAAATGTAGCAAGGTAGCATTTACATTCGAAATTATAGACTGAGCTTGACAGAGTCTTCGTAGTAGCGGGTGTACTATTTTGAATATATATGTAGATAGAGTGGCGTAAGTAGCGCTTAGCGCGTAGCTAGCATGGCAACGACTTCTTGTCGCTCAGCAGAGTCCCTAATGAAATGATAGAAATGAGTCTATGACTATCAAATGCTCCAGAGAGACATGAGTCTACCTATGTACAACTCTACCATCTTTTATACATACATTGTGGAATGCAATAAAGAATTGAGAATTGAGTCTTCGGCGCCTTGTTAGCTACGCCGAATGGCAATGTAGATAAATAAGTAAATATCTTGTAACAACTAACATACTACCATCTGATCACGAGCTAGGCAGAGCCTGTCCTATGGCAACCAGACCTAAATATCTATGTTACTAGAAATAATAATGTATACAACTATATTACTACAAACATGTTCTGACTATTTACAAGCGCTTTTTTAAAGTCTACGTGAATTAAAACCTTTTTTATATTTTATTTTATACTTCTTCACGTCTAAACGGCTGGAGCGATTTAAATAAAATTTGGTATGGAGTTAGCTGGCACCCTGGATTAACACAAAATTCGTAAAGTTTAACGCGGTTAGAACCGCGTGGCACAGCTAGTACTTGTATATTTTCTAATACTTATATATACATTACTCCTGGACACAGAACAGATAATTGTGTTCATCATACAATGATTGATGTTGGATGGGGATCGAACCTACGACCTCTGGCTTAGCAGTTAGCGTCATCAACCACTAGATCAACATGCCAGTTAATAAAGAAACCAGTGTGTATCGTTCGTAACTTAACGCATAGCGCCTACCCCGGATTGGTGGATAGTGCTGGTTCGATACCCGCCGCACGATGAAATAAAAAAAAACAGTTTGTGAAATACCAAAAATACATTGGTTCTCCATACAAAAAACTCAGTTGATTGTTATTCTTATACGAGAATTTATTACTTTTTGTGTATTTTGCATGTTGATGTGTTACTGGGTGTTCTGTTTCATAGGAAAATGAAACTCCTTAAGGCCTAGCGCGCACCACGATTTTACTTCTTGCGACACGATTTTAGAATCGCGCTGTAAAATATCGCAAAAAGAACAGTGCACGCACTGCGATAAAAAATAATGGTGGTTGTCGCTCAGTCTCATGATGGATTCGGTACAAGTTGCTTGTCTCTATACATTACTTCGGAGGGAAAGAAGAAAAAATAAATATAATCGACAATACTGGACTCATCCTTTAACAGCGGATATATTAATTAAGAGTTTCTTTTATTAGAAATATAACGATCTTCGGATATATACCAAAAAGTTCTATGGCTATTATTGAATGAAAATTTAAACATGAAATCTACATATTCAAACATGAAATCTTCTCAGTTGGGACACATTGGATCCGGTGATAGCATTAAAGCGCAACCGTCGTTATAAACACAAGGTCCGCCATAATAATAATACCTTAATATAAACAGAACCATTCAGACAATATGTAGTAAAATATAGCTAAAACTATAAATTTCTATAATTAAACTTCCTACATAGAAGCTAGCTAAATATCATTGCTATTATAAAATAAATTTTATTAATGTTTTCGTACAATCCGTGTACCTAAAGATCTAACTATGTAACTAGATATAATTATGTATTTAATTATATTACTACAAACATGTTGTGACAATTTACAAGCGCTTTTTTAAAGTTTACGTGAATAAACACCTTTTTTATTTTTTTATTTATGCGGAATTAATTATTTGACTTCATATTATATACAAAAATACTAGATTGCGAAATGCAATCTCAGCTGAAGCAAGGCTGTGAGTCACCCTCAGCTAAGAAAAACAAAATAAATAAGAAATAGTGTGCGATTTTCTGTCGCAGTGCGCGCGGGACCATACAATTCCATACTTTCGCGATAATCGCGTCGCGAGCAAACGCATCAAATTGTGACTAATCACAATTTTTAAATCGCTGCGATTTATTACTCGAATGTGCGTGCACTGCCGTACTAACTCATACGTTGAATTCTTGCGATAAAATTATCGCGCGATAAAAAGTCGTAGTGCGCGCTTGGCCTAAGTCCACTATTTATGTTTTGTGTGTTCAAAAATGTATTGTAATTTACAGCAATTTGTTTTTGTTGCAGATCCGTTGGGGAACTCAAGAGTTTTAATCACATCGAGCTTTATACATACATACTAAGTAAGAATTGTCTCAAAACAACTGGGATTAATGTACTCCAGTCTATCTTTGGAGAAATTTATATTAAATAAATATACATATTACTTGAGTAACATTTTTTAATAACCTATACTTACTTTTAAGAGAGTATTAGGCCTCCTACGCTCTATGCGGCTAACTGCAATGCGGCTAGCCGTGTGGCTTACTACCGTACTCAGACATTTGTACGAGAAAGTCTTTTTATTCGCACTGTGATGCGGCAGCCGGTCAACAATATTAATTGCTGGCTGACCGCAATTCGGCTAACCGCATAGTGCGTAGGAGGCCTTATATTGAATAAAATCCGGCCAAGTGCGAGTCGGACTCGCGCAGAATTTCACGTTTGTTGTATGGGTGTCCCCTTAAATATTTATTTTGTTTTTTAGTATTGTTGTTATAGCGGCAACAGAAATACATCATCTGTGAAAATTTCAACTGTCTAACTATCGGACTACGGACAGACAGACTTGGTAATAGGGTCCCCTTTTACCCTTTGGGTACGGAACCCTAAAAACGGTTCTAATCAGTTCCATCTAAGTGATTTATATATGATCTACTTGTGTTTTCCACCTTTGATAATGAGGCCTACTAATACATAAACATACAAATCTCGAGTCTAGCCAAAAGTCTTAAAGGGAATTTTCTTTCGTGAAATAATCTTAATAACAGTCCGAATTCTGGAATTTTCCGTCGTTACACTCTGTACCTGGAAGAGCATACATTTAACAAAACAACTTTAACCTAATACATATTTTTGTAATACCAAAAAAATCGAGCGATTTTGGCACGGCCCGTGTAGGAGGTGTACCCGGTGCTGTCATCCGCATAGCAATGAATGTTTCATCAAGACCAACGAAATCAGGCCTTTTCTCCGTCACCGTGGTCTCCTTTTGCGAGGCAGTCTTGCTCCAGAAGGAGGCCGCCAAACGGGATCGGGAGCGAGACGATCCCGCTCCCAGACGGAGGAGGCGTCGGGCGGCGGCAGCAGCCTGTAGCCCAATTCCCCTCAGTGCTGCGGTGGCAGTAAGAGAAGTGTCCTCTACTGCCGCCACGTGAAAGGAGCATCGGGAAGACGGCGATTTGTTTGTGGCGTATTCGCTATACCGGACTGGCAGGAGTCTGCAATAGGGGAGGGCCATCCAGAGTCCTCCCAGGGAAGGTGTCCCGACCATCTGGACATGGCGCAAAAGGGGGGCACCGTAGAGAAGAGGTTCCCGGGGCTCCCCTATCAGGCATCAAGAGAAGACCACGGAAGGTAAGGTTTATGCGGTGCGAGTCAGACATACCCACCCGCAGACACTTTTTGCGGGTGGCATGCAAAGGCTTTCGCCCTGCCTTAACAAAAAAAACGAAAGAAATAAAAAAGGCCTTTTCTTCGCACTTTTGATATGATTACGCGCCTCTCGAAAAAAAATTATATGCAACGCGTCTCAGCGCTTTCAGCGAACCCGGGGTCATGTGATCCGTGAGGGTTACAGCACACGGATTACGGATTGTGATACAATCCGTCCAATTGATATGGCCAAAGCAAAACAAGAGTGTAATTTCTGTACTTGTATAGTACAAGTACAGAAACACAAGTACGTTTATTCTGTGTTCAAAGTTAAGTGAATCACGACGAATTATCCATTCGTCTCTAAAGTGTGAATTTGGCCGCCCTCTCTGAACTTGCCGCCCGGGGCATGGGCCCCGGCTTAATAATACATGTAGATCTTCACTAAATCTTGAACATATTATTGTATGACTTACAAAAATCCAACCAATCCAAATGAAAAAGCGAAAGAAGCGTTTGGTCATATAGTAGGCACTGCCCACCTTTGCTGACGTAATATAGGTATATATATTACGTCACCAAAAGTGGTATTAACTCGTATACAATGTAATTCAGAAAAGAAAAAGAAATAGTTGTTAGATAGAAATTGATCTTAATTATCCCACACTTTTTATGTTACACATTGTACACTTAAGCTATTCTATTCTACAGGTTTAATAGTAATGAATCTGGACAAAATAAAAGCAACAAGTATAGTGGAGAGAACAAAGAGACAAACAAATATGTAGAATGTATCTTCAGAGAAGACATCTGTAAAAGCTGGTATCTGATTGTATATCTCTTCCACCACATGAAGGTTGCCCTTCGACTTCGTCATGTTCACTTCTTTTTGGTTGTTTTCTTTTTCTCAGCTTTAGTTTGGATGATGGCGGCTGGCTGTTCCACCGGTGCTAATGAAGAAATATGTTTGTTTAATAACTGCAGCAGTTCTAGACAAGTGAGATTACCACTCTTGAATGTAATGTTCTTTAATTTTGCTGTTTCTGAAAAAGTTTAAGAATATATGTTATTCGCGATGTACAGACGCCAGCACACCCAGCTACCACAATCTGTCAAATTTCTTTTATAGATTTTCAACTCTATTACAAAAGCATAAGGTTCACTTTCAATTGGGGAAATTTGACAGATTGGGGTAGATTAATGTGCTGGCGTCTGTACAAATAAAAATAATCCTAGTTTAAGTGAAGACTATGTGCCCGATTTTATGCAGTAATAACTAATTTTGATATCATTACATTTATTTGTATCGAGCTTCGCGCGTTAGTCCCGACTTGACAGACTGTCAGTTCGGTTTTCGGCAGAGACATTCCACGCTGGACGCAATTAACCGCTTCCTTGCCTTGTCTGAACCCGCTGTTCAAGCGGGCGGGGTGGCGCTGGCGGTAGGTTTAGACATCGTCAACGCCATTTACTCCGTCCCCTGGTGAGCGAGATGGGAAGCACTGGTGCATCACAACGTGCCACCCTATCGACGATTAAATTCGCCGGTCGGAACGGAATTGCGATCCAGAAGGAGCTCCCTTGCAGAGTTCCTCAGAGTCCGTTTATCCTTATGGGTCATGGAACACACCATACAAGTGGTGGAAGTATTGGTAACTACTTAAAATTTTTGTAATGAACCAATTTAATTTTTTAAATATTAAGTTTACTTTCTATAAGTTATAATTACCTGCAACTGCTGGCAATAAGGTGATTTCAACTGTGGGCTCGGACCGATCGCAAACAATTTCAGTTTTAAGAGAACAATTTGGATTTACCAAACTTATCTTTGGCGAACTTATGTAGTGTAGGAAATTCCTGAAACAAACAAAATCATAAGGTTTTGACTCAATATTTATTTTCTAACCCAATAACATTATTAGGTATATGATCAAAGTAATATTTACACAAATACGTGGCTCACTCTGAAAATATTATGATGCTAATATTTTTTATTCTATCGTGGCGAACGGCGGCTCAGGTGTTTGGAAAGAAAACTAGTGTTTGCATACGGAGCCTTTTGCCAGGACGTACACTTGGCACTATTTACCTTCACTTGAATTAAAACTGACCATTCTGTTTAGATACTAGAGCTATCCTTTTTCTTTTGTATTAGAATTAACTAGAACATTCATGAAATGTTACACAAGCCACCTAAAACCCATACTGGTACTAGGGTTCAAATCCAGAACTTACTAGTTTCCATTTTTTTTCCAACCACTTTGTTGGTTGCCATTAAATGCTGTCTAGCCTACTCTCCTTTAGGGCTACCTTACATGCCATTTTTTAGTCTTGCCTTTTTTAGCGTTGCCTCACACAGTCAATGGAACTTTGGGGTTCAAGGAGCAAATTCCTCATTTTCTCATATTCTTGGCATTAAGTAGAAGTCACAAAGTAACACACTGGGATTGTAATTACTTATTCCACCAGTCTATCAGATATGACAGAGGATCACAAATGTTAGATGCTGTTTAAAAAAAAATAATTAAGGTAACTCGCAAATGATTAACTAACACATTAGTTAACAGTAAAATTATTTTTACTGTGAAGCACAATTGTTCAAGTCACCTTCATTAGTCTTTTCAATCATATCACAGCAACAATCCAAACAACAATATTTAGATGGATATCCTCTAACTTATGGTATATCTGACACAAAGCTTCCTGATTGCTAATTGTTTGTGGCATGGAAGGGGGCTTTGTAATAAACTACTAATTGAAGATGATCATAACTTAGTTTTTAATTAGACCACAAAAAATAAAATTCTTGTCAAACACATACTATTTCAAATGCCTCTAATTTGTATAAACAGATAATACACATGTCCAGCTTCCTGAAGAGTTAATTATTCAAAACTAGAATAAATTATTCATTGGCATCATTATTTACTGGCCAATTCTTAACTCCTTCTTACTGCATTTTGGATCAAATATGAACCAAATAACATTTCCCCTAGTATAGCCTAAAACAAAATATAATTAAACGTTTCCTGCATGTTGTGGCAAAAATGTAACGTTACTCTTTCCGAAATATTAGTTTGGCGCCATCTATGAGAAGTCGTGTAAGTTAGTTGAAAGTTCGACATACAGGTAACGACCAGCTACGCGCCGGACTACGTTTTAAAAAGTTGAAAATAAATAGCAAATTTAATTAAAACATTACAAAAAAATATGAAACGTGTAGAAGATATATTTCTTTATGTGAGAAAGGTAAGTTTTATTTTATTTTTTGTTTGAAACTAGCAAATAAATTTGTTTAATAGTATGGATCAGATATGAACCACTATGCAGAAATATTCTTCGAATAATGTTATGCCTTAGGATCATATTTGGCACATCATTCCGAAATATAATAGTATATGTTATTATTATCGTGATATATTTTTTATTTGTTTATTTCAGGCATTTGCTATGGATCCACGTCGTTTTTATGGGGGTATTCATACTATACTACAAGACTTTCCTAATGATAGTTCGGATGACGATATTTGCGACGGTGATACCTGTGCAAGACCAGCTAGAAACAAACTGCCTGTGGTGATTCCTGAAACCGATGAAGAATCTGAATCTGATCCTGAGAATGACATTCCACTATCTGCTATACAAGGTACCAGCTCAAGAGAAGCTAGGAGCCAACGTCCTAAATGGAGAGATGGTTTTCTAGAAAAAAATAATAATACAGAAATTGAGTTTTCTGGTGACTTATCTTTGGGGCTATAAAAACTTTGTTCTAAGTGGTAGTTCAGGTTTCAGTTACGACTTTGCAATATACACAGGTGCCCATGTACATGAAAGTTCACACGTTGATGTTGAACTCCCGAATCTTGGAACATCAAGTAATGTGGTTGTTCAACTAGTGAAAACTATTCCTGTAAACCAGAACTACAGACTTTTTTATGATAATTGGTACACCTCATTGTCGCTATTGGTTTACCTTACTGAAAGAGGTATTCTTCCACTACGAACAATAAAAGCAAATCGAATCCCTGGATACAAGGTCCCATTAGAAAAAGATTTGAAGAGGAAAGGAAGAGGTACTGCTGCGGAAAAATTGATAACTATAAATAATATTGATATATCTGTAACAATGTGGTTTGATAACAGAGTTGTACCTACGTTGGTATCAAACCCATGACAGATGTCAGACGATATAATAAAACAGAGAAGTCATACCAATCAGTACCTTGCCCAAAGGCTGTGACAGCATATAATCAACACATGGGAGGAGTGGATCTCCTTGATTCTTGTCTAGGATATTACAGGATACAGATCAGATCCAAAAAGTTTTCCATCGTATATTTTTTCACTAGATAGATAGATTTTTAGATATGACAACTGTCAATGCGTGGCTTTTATACAGACGCAGATTCAATGACAATGAAGCTTGGTTACCTTTAGCTGATTTTAAAGTTGCAGTGGCTGAAGCTTTGCATAGAGCTAATAAGCCCACAATTGCAAAAAGAGGACGTCCCTCCAACGTTTTGGAGAATGCAATCCAAGAAAAGAAAAGTAGAGGTGCAATCTCGATTATGCCTTCACAAGATGTATGTCTAGACAAAATGGATCATTTACCTATTTGGAAAAACAGACAACGCTGTTAAGTGCCAGGCTGTGCTCGACGATCTTACGTACAATGTCAGAAATGTGAAGTTACCTATGTTGAAATGAAAAAGAAATTGTTTCTTATAGTTTCACACTACTTAACTGTGTTTATTGCCTATAATAGTAGATAAAAGTATTGATTTGTTGTCATTAGTAATTAAAGTTATATGCATGTTGTGCCATATGTGAACCAAATAGGAAAATATATTATTCTCAACTTCTTTTCAAATTAATTAAAAAAATACGAAATACGTGTATTTTTATTTTCCATTCTCTAAGTCATATATTTTTTTCACCTCGCATCAAAAAATCATGCAGTAAGGAGTTAAGGCTTTCTGTGATGTACCTTGTTATAAAGCAAGCACAGAAGTGTTAAATTTTACTAATGTTTAGTTTTAAATAAATGTATTGAAAAGAAGCATGCAGTGTAGTGTCAAAGGAGAAAGAATAAAATCCCTTACTATTAATTTACTTTCCTTAAAACAATCACTTTACACTTGTATCTTGATTTTATTATGACTGGAATATATAATCTAATAAAAACAAAAAGGATTTAAAGGCTCCACCATGATATACTTATAAATAAGTTCCAGCGAGTATGTTAACATATAGTTAATTCCTCAAAAACATTATTTTTCTTGGTTATTATCACTATCATATTCAGAATAGGGTTTCACACAATACACATGAATGTGTACATATAAAATAATTATTTTCTCTATTCTCCCAATCAAATCATAACTATGCAGGCAAACATCTTTCATTTTCAAGGAAAGCTGAAATATCAAATAAAGAATACATATATGGCAGTGTACTATATGGGTTAGATTGAATTGACCCTTAACCCTATAAGATATGCCAACTATATCCCCAATTACCAGAAAAGAGCATCAAACAAGAATTATTTTTGTAACAATTAAAAAAAACAGGAAGAAAATGGGGCATTAATAGTTTATTTTTAACAACATACATGTAAACAATACCAAACATACCAAGTAATTGGGCAGGAACACTGTTTCTAGAAGGTATGAACTATAAATGTCATTCTATTTATAGAGCTCCCCATACTTTCAGACTAAAATGCTCCAAGCCCAACTTATACAGGGAAGAAAGTGCAATCAAACAAAAAAGGCAACCAGAAAGTAATCTAATGGATATCTTCACATCTATGTAAACTAAGAAACACAGAATATTAACTTAGCCCATTGTTAAAATCACTTCCCTTATTGAAATGTATCCCACAACTAATAAAATGATACATACAATAATAATTAAATAAAGGAACATTATTTACTTTTAACACAATGTTTTGCATGTTATTGAAATATAGTTCGCGTCAAACTGAAATGAAGGGGATTGCCTGGAAGTTAACTGCACCACTGACGAGACATGATCAATTGTTGTTTGTTAGAGGTTAGAACACTATCTTAGTACATGCATGTCATGTTAAGATATCGATGATTATTTAGCTTTCTTTAATTTCATTTCAAGTAATACTGCTATCAGTTTCAGACTTACACTTTAATACACAGTAATAAATTGATAGGAGGTATACCTCTTATTTCTACTAACCGTGTATGTGTAACGTTATCACCAAAAGGGTCGAATTTTACTGTAATCCTTTTCGCAGCTTTTAAATTAACACCTCTTAATTGTTTTCCTATTGCAGATACCACTCCTCCTGATCTTCGAAGCGTACCACTGTAAGGGATAGACATATTAACTGAGCGAAAATAATTCTAGTCCGTGTGTTGATCAATAATTTAGGTTCGTTACACACATGACGTAACGTAACTTACTAAAAACAGCTGATTTTTGGTACAGTCTATGGCCATTACAAAAAGTACCTATCACTTAAATGTGAGTGGTTACCTCAAAAAATGTATAAAAATAAACCTATGCATAGTCTTTAAAATTACAGTGCCATTTGCACTGCAGCACTGTAATTTAGGAATAAATATGAATGTATGTTCCACATTGACTGTTGATAATAATGTTATTTAGTTAGCATAAGACTGGGATGAATGCTAAAAGACAGTACTGTTTATATAAATGGTGACCGGACACTTGCGCCACTTGTGCTCACTAACCAATTTACCTAAAATTATAAAATGGAATTTGGGTGGTTTGTAACGCTTCCCCGCATTAACTCAAAGAGTATAACTCAACCGTGCACCATGAAATGTCTTGAAATTATTGTCAAAGGTACAGAAAAGCCATATAGCAGCTATAGGGTAACTTAAATCCAGAAAGAAGAACTTCCCATCGATATTATATGAATACTGCGAGCGTAGCTAGTTTTAGTTTAGCGAACAGTCAGTTGGTTCCACGATTCTAACATTCCGCTATCTTTGATTCCTGAAAACCTTTAGAAGAATTATAAAATCAACCTAGAGAAATGAAAAGCTGAGAAAACACTAGTGATAAGATGGTGACAAATCTGTACATACAATTTCTTTATGCATTTATTTATACCCAATATAACTTTAACAGTTAGCTTAGGAGTCTTTTACTGCTCGAAAATGTTATACTTATACGTTAGTTATACCTCTTTGGCGTACGGAAAAAAAATTAAAATGCAGTAGTGATTAACGATAAATATTAAAATTAATCAAAAAGATTATTTAAATAAAAAAACTTGAATATACAACTTGAACATAGTTATCAATTTTCATACCACCTAGAACGAACTTCATGCTGTTAAATTTAGGTGTCAGTGTGCGCGCGCATCGTAAAAATTCACTCTCATCTAGAACTAACTTCATGAAAAGCGCGGGAAACGTTGAACTGAATGGTCGATTTTTCTTTCCGATAATTATTTATATTCTATTTTGTATATTATAGGGATAAGTACTGTGTGTTAGTGTAAATATTATTAATATTTAGTTTAGAATAATAGTTTTTGTGTATATATAGACTTCGATCTCGGTAAGTTTTTTATGTTTTACTGCATATGAACGAGCCGCCTGATTTACCGGCCCCGGGGGGCGTAATGGTTCCCCCGGCGGCGAATTTTATTACTATATCAACTGTATCCAATGAGTCTGGAATGGACACGGATTGTTCCGCATCTCAACATAAACGGAAAAAATCTAATTTTAATAAAATTTGCAAACATTGCAATAAAAAGAAAAGGAAGCACGCTCAAGCAGTAGATGGCAAAACGGGTTGTCGCTGTGGAGTAACTGAAAACAGTGACACAAACCCTACTAAAGAAATTGAAAATACTCTAATACAAACACCAACTGTCATTCCTGCAATATCCTTTAACGATCCAGATTCCCAAAGTTTTTCTTCTATAGGAAGAAAACAATACGAAGCTCATGACAAGGCCCCATTTAATATTCATGTGCAAAGAGTAACTAAGTCACCTGACGATGGAACTACTCTCCACCCAGGCTCATTCGGGAAATTCCTTTTGAGAAATGGTATAAAGAATATTGTTAATGGTTCTGTTAAGAGAATAGGCAGAAATAGAATTTCCCTAGCTTTCTCAAATTTTAGCGATGCTAATTCATTTATAACAAGTGACAGCATAGAAGTGAACAATTTAAAAGCCTTCATTCCATCATTTCAAATTACACGAATGGGCTTTGTTCGTGGGGTACCATCTGACTGGTCAATTGAGGAAGTAATGGACAATATCTCGGTGCCTAGTGGGTGTGGTAAGGTTTTAAAGGTAAGGAGAATAAATTATAAATGTACCGAAAACGGTTCAACAGCGTGGAAACCGACACAAAATGTTGTACTTACATTTGACGGGCAAGTCCTGCCTCAAAGAGTTTATATGTGCTACAATGCACTACCTGTTAATTTGTACACTTACCCCACGATTCAATGTTTTAACTGCTGCCGCTTTGGGCATACTAAACTTCAATGTAGATCTAGATCAAAGTGTTATAAATCCGGACATGAACATACAGGTGATTCCTGTGACGTTGAGGAAGAGAATGTGACATGTTGTCATTGCTCAGGAAGCCATTTTGCGACTAATAAATTATGCCCCGAATTTAATCGTCAAAAGGAAATCAAGTTAGCTATGGCAGAAAAATCTATATCATATGGCGAAGCAGTCAAACTGTTTCCATCCGTATATAAATCGTACGCCAATGTACTAAATTCAGTCCCAGTACCTCACATGAAACAAAACCATCCAGTGTCTCCCCATATCACTTTCACAACGCTCATCAACCAATAGTTCATATAAAAAGACAGTTAACGTGAATAGACGTCCAGCTCCCAAATTAAATAAAGGTTATGATCGTGAATCACATAACCAAATAATCAATGATTTTAAAATCCCTTCACCCCAAAACGGTTGTGCTTTGAATTCAAGTCCTAACCCCTCCATGATGTCTTCATCGGATATCATTCAAGTACTTATTATGACATTGACACAGTCCAATATTAAGATACCGTCCAACGTTGCCCCTATAATTAATATGTTTAAATCACTAAAACCCGTCAATAATGGCACTTCAGAAGATACTGCAGTGGAATTGTAGAAGTGCAATTCCTAAAAAATCTGAAATTGTTCATTTGATAAACAAGTTTAACACTTGTTTATTTGCACTTTCAGAGACTTGGTTAAAACCAGGCTCTACTTTTAAAATTCCAGGATTTTCTTGCTTAAGGGATGATAGATCGGAAGGGTATGGCGGTGCCGCTTTCCTGGTCAGAAATACCATCCCTTTTTGCCCTCTAGTACTTCCTGCATTTAAAGATTTTTCCGTCGTAGCTGCACGGATAAATAATATATGTATTGTTTCTATCTACATTCCTTCTACTTCTTCTACAGCTTTACATCATCTTAATAACCTTATTACTCTTCTCCCTTGTCCATTCTTAATTTTAGGAGATTTTAACTCCCATCACGTCTCTTGGGGTAGTTCTATATCAACTTATTGCGGTGAACTGCTGTTAGAAATTCTAGACGCACATAATATTTGTATACTCAATTCTGGCTCTCCTACAAGACGTACAGGTCCAAACGAGAATATAAGTGCAATAGACCTTTCAATTTGTTCCCCTTCCTTAGCTTCAGCCTTAACATGGCATACTTTATCACATACTTATGGCAGTGATCACTTCCCAATTGTTTTAAGTTTTCCCTCAAATGGTTCTCGAGATACAAGAAGTTTTCACAGAATGCCACGATTAAAATACAAACTTAATAATGAAAACTTATGGGAGAAATTCAAAACTGTACTAGAGCTTAAAGTTTCAAACTTACCTAGCTTATCGCAGGATGTAAATGAGTGTAGTAATGCATTTACAAATGCTCTCTTGCAAGCTGCAGACGAAACATTCCCTCTAAAAAATGTTGCTAATGGTAGTATCCCTTCTCCTCCTTGGTGGGACAAGGAATGCACACAAATAGTTAAAGATAGGAAAAAAGCTGAAGAATTGTACAAAAATGATATGTCGGATGAAAATTTTAAAACTGTATCTGGTGCTATAGCAAATGCTCGTAAATTACTCAAAGAAAAAAAAATTAAAGGATGGAAAAATTTCTGTCTTTCCATTTCTCCTCGTGTTCATCCCTCGATAGTCTGGCAAAATATACGACGATTTCGTAATGGTGTTAGTGATTGTCGGATTTCTACTATACCTCCAAATTTAAGTGAATCATTTCTCAAGAATCTAGCTCCACCCTCGGCCCCAGAATATAATCTTTTTCAGTGTAACCTTCCTTTTGTAATTCCCCGTAGTCAATTTTCCCTGGATTCCACATTTACTATGGAGGAACTACAGGGTGTTTTATCTAAAATTAAAAATTCCGCTCCAGGTGAAGACGGTATTCCATATTCATTCTTAGCCAACCTTAATCAATCTTCAATTCAGTATTACTTAGATTTAATTAATAAAGTAATGTTATCCGGAAATGTTCCATCTTCTTGGAAATCACAAATAATTATCCCTATTCTTAAACGAGATAAATCACCGGCTGACACCTCCTCATATCGCCCTATAGCTTTATCCCCTGTAATCTCAAAAGTTGCTGAGAATTTAGTTAAAAATCGCCTTGAATGGATTATTGAAAATCGTGGAATATTATCCGAATCACAATTTGGGTTCAGGAAAGGCAGGAGCACCTTGGATAGTGTGGGCACTTTTGTGACTGATGTCCGAGTGGCATTTACAAAAAATGAATCTGCTCTTGCGGTGTTTTTAGATTTAAAATCAGCCTATGACAGAGTAAATCTTAATATTCTGCAATATAAGCTACACAAACTTGCTATTCCACCAATTATTTCATGTTTTATCATAAACCTCTTGTCAGGTAGAATAATTAGGCTGGACCAAGCTCGAGAACATAGTAGACTGGTGTGGAATGGACTTCCACAAGGATCTGTACTCAGTCCTATATTATTTAATTTATATACTTATGATTTGGCGTCTTCACTTTATAATTCTATTAACATCCTTCAATATGCCGATGACTTATTGTTGTACTCCATTGGTAACACATTTAATTCAATATGTAGCGAAATATCAAATTCGTTAAATAATTTAAAAGTCTGGATGGATAAAAATGGTCTAAGCATTTCACCGCATAAAAGTTCCGTAGTTCTCTTCACGCGTCAGCGATTGCATCCCCCCATTCTTATATATTTCGATAATTGCCGAATACCAGTTAAAAATCAAGTCAAGTTTCTGGGTGTTGTCTTAGATTCAAAGCTAACAGGAATGCCTCACATCGAATATGTTGTAACTAAATGTGAAAAGCTTCTCAATTTGATGAGATGCCTCTCGGGTGTTTGGTGGGGTGGACATCCGGTTTCTTTGAAGCTGCTTTACAATGCTTTGGTACGAAGCGTTCTCGATTACGGGACCTTCATACTGGAGCCTTGTAATATAGCGGGTTTGAAGAGGCTGGATTCCATTCAATCAAAAGCTATGAGAATAATTACCGGAGCTATGAAATCTAGCCCTCTGAATGCATTGCAAGTTGAATGTAGCGAGCCACCGCTTAACCTACGAAGGCAGTTCTTAGCTGATCGTCTGCTTTATCGTGTTTTACAATTCTCAAATAGCCCTTTAATCTTAAAACTTCATATTCTTGCAGATCTCATTCAGTCATCAAACTATTGGAAGTACAAAACACTTCCTTGCTTAGTAATAAGTTACTTGAGATATAAATCAATTCAGGCCCCGACACATAGATCTCGTACTCTTGACTTTTTAACTGTAAATATGAAGCCTTAATTTACAATCCGTTTGTATACTATCTTTCTAATATTGATAAATACAATGCTAATATTTCCTTTAATTCTATTGTGCAAGATAATTGGCCAGGGTGGAATCACATTTATACAGATGCGTCCAAGCACCAATTAGATGATTTTGTAGGAGTAGGAGTTTATCATGTTCAATATAACATTGTCCAGAAAGTAAAATGCCCATCTCAAACGTCAGTTTTTACCGCTGAATGTCTTGGCATCGCTAAGGCTTTAGAATACATTCTTATTTTCAAACTTGGAAAAACTATCATTTTTAGCGACTCTATGAGCGCATTACAGTCACTAACTCGATTTCCTTTCAACTCCAAACCTATTTTCCCTCTCTTAGCAGACATTAGAAGTAAGCTTTATGACTGTTATATGAAAGGATTTTATGTTACTTTTGTATGGATAGCCATTATGGCATTGTAGGTAACGAAAGGGCCCATAAACTTGCTAATGAGGCTGTGGTGTGTGGAGATAAATTCCCTTTTGAAAATTTTACTCACGACCTGGCTGCTCTTCCTAGAGTTTATCTCCGGGATTCCTGGGATTCAGTCTGGAAAAAGAGTAGCCAATTAAAAGGGAAGAATTATTTAAATATTCAACAAGAAATACCATCTAAACCATGGTTCGCTGGTATAAAACTTGACAAAATTCCTACAACCATTTTAATAAGAATGCGTCTTGGTCATACATCTTGTCCGGCCCATCTTTCTAGGTTGCGTATTATAAATAGTCCGCAGTGTGAATGTGGTGATGACTTTGCGGATCTGGATCACATATTCTTCTCCTGTCCTAAACATGACCGTTCTTCCTTTTTCGAAAATTTGATTTCCCTCCGTGTCCCGTTCCCGACATCCATAAATACCCTTCTTTATTCTGTGAATGCATCTATGTATAATATATTTTCAAATTTTATTTGTAGTAATAATATTAGAGTTTAAATATGTATATATATATATATATATATATATATATATATATTTTTTAATTTCTTGATATTATAATATGTCTATTTGATATTTATTTATTTGATTACATACCTATAAAATATTATTATAAAGTGCATACTTCCCCTATTGTTATCCAAAATCAAAATCCTAGTCTGATATTTAATTTTTAAACTATCCGTTTCCCTACCTTTACAAAGTTGTAACCGTCGCTAAGTAATAAATATTACAACATAAACCTAAAAGCTACCTACCAGAAAGTTTGAGAATCTCAATACTCGAAACTGGCGGATGCACTGAACGTGCGAGCCATTGCTCCATAATAGGAGGCAAAAAAAAAAAAAAAAAAACTAACTTCATGCTGTTAAATTTAGGTGTCGGTGTGCGCGCGCATCATAAAAATTCACTCTCATCTAGAACTAACTTCATGCTGTTAAATTTAGGTGTCGGTGTGCGCGCGCATCGTAAAAATTCACTCTCATCATTTTTCTCCATAGCGCCAAAAGAAGTATAACTTCGAAAATCAACCGCAATTCTTTATAGTGGCAAAAGAGCTTAATAAATATGTTTTCCCGTCTACTTCACCAGATCTAGACAAATAGCAAATTTACTTTTCTATGAAATTCAAATAAATGATCACTGTGCGGTACCAGTCACTAGCCGGAATATTTCACATTTAAAGATATTATAATCTATATCTTCTATATACATAAAAATGAAAAACCAAAATGTTTTTTCCCTCCTAACTAACTTGCAAACGACTGCACCAAATTGGATAATTTTTTATGCGTTCGTCATTGTCTGGAGCAGATTTGTATGAAAAAAATAATAATTGGAGATATTTAGAAAAATATCCGACGGCTTTTTGACTGCACTAAGTTGCATAAATCTTAATTTAATGTATTCGTTATTGTCAGGATGTTTGTATGAAAAACAGTTAGAAAAATATTGAAACATTTCTGAAAAGTGAGTGCGAATTAGACAAGACTGAGAGATGTTGTTCTTTTTTTATACAAAGTTCATAACTTCCAAACTATTGCACCAAATTGGATAAATCTTTCTTTTATGTATTCGGTAGAAGTCAGGAGAAGGTTTGTATGAAAAAAATAAATAGCAAATACAAAAATATCTGAAAAGTGAGTGTGCGAATGAGACAAAACACTGCGAGATATTCCTAATAAATGGATTAATGGTAAATATGAAATAGGTTTTATATATTTAAACGTTAACTATTACAATACATTAACAAAACTAAAGTCTTCAAATATTTGCTGCTATGAAAAAATATATATTAATAACTTCGAATAATAATGTAAAGAAAAGTACGTCTTGACATCTTCCTTCTGTCAATATTGAAATTGAATAATTGTTTAACCAAAGATATTATAAGTTTAACACAGAGAGAGAAAGAGACAACTATGTGTTTCTAATGCCACGCTACTATCGCACATCATGAGTATATTTACTCTTTGGGCAAACGGGTAGCTTTGTTAGAACATTCACAGCAAAATCTTTTAAAAATCGATAAATAGTCGAGATATGCTAATAATCGACTAAAATCATTCAAAGACTCGTTTTGGTGTGTTACTCCTACCTGTGAAACACTTTGTCAGGCAGCAATTTCCATACAGATCTTGTACAATTTACAAAATATAATGTTCTACATATGGCACTGCCTCTGATTACTTCGTTTTTAACGACACTTCTGTCTGACTTCTACTACCTCGACACTACGTCATAAAGCATTAGATTAGGGCGACGATTTAGAAAATACTTGACACTTTCTACATTCTTGTGGATTTATCACATTGTGTTGTGGTTATTCGTTCGCTGAACACAGTGACTGTAAACTCTATATTCATCAATCAGTTATATTGTGATTGTTGTGTTTTAACTTTTGTTGATTTAAACGCTTATCAGGATGTACCCCGTTGGTCAAGGTAGGTGTTCTGCTCTATGAGAGTACCACTTTGTTTGATCGTTCCACTTACATATTTCAACGAAATGGAATCCGAAGCGGGGCTATCTTTTTAATTATTCGAAATGTATATCCACGTGTGTTCACCTGACAGCTCCAGCGGGGGAGACGAATGCTGGTGCAGTGAGTGTGGCGGGGGCAGTGACCGCAGCCGCGAGTACGCCCGGTGCCGCGCCTGGCCCCGCCAGCACCACTCCCGCCGGGGGAGCTACGGCGGCAGGGCCACCGGGTGCCGCGGGTGCGATGAGCCTCGTGTCACCCGCGGCGCCCCTGGCCGAGCTCCCGACACTCACCTGCCCGCGACGTCCCAACCTTGGCCATGAAGGAAGACCAATAATGCTTAGGGCTAATCACTTTCAAATATCCATGCCAAGAGGCTTTGTCCATCACTATGATGTCAATATACAACCAGACAAATGTCCCAGAAAGGTATGTTTCTTTAAAGATAGATGATGTATAATTTCTTCTCTTCTAAACTGATGTCAATTACTATATTTTAATTTCTTCAAAACATATAAAATATAATTAACTCTGATAATTTGTAACAATTTGAAGTGTTATCACATAAACACCCATAAAACATTAGTGCCTTATGGGTGATTACTTGATACATATAGCACATTGTAATCATTATGATTGGTACTTTGAGCATTTTTACTCATCTATAGCATTTCTATACCTGCTTCTTCCCTTATAAACTCTATTTATTTCAGGCTTTAAATTATTATAAAATGACATCAGATTTTGTTAAATTTGCTGTATACTAAAGATTTTTTTATTTTAGGTGAATAGAGAAATTGTTGAAACTATGGTTCACTGCTATAACAAAATATTTGGTGCACTAAAACCTGTATTTGATGGCAGAAACAATCTGTACACAAGAGATCCATTGCCTATTGGTAATGACAAAGTTGAATTAGAGGTTATATTGCCTGGAGAAGGAAAAGATAGAGTATTTCGAGTTAGCATCAAATGGGTTGCACAGGTAAATGGTATTTTAATTCATGAATATGTATATGTATTAGCTGTGGTTAGTAATAATTAGCTATATATTTATGTGTTGTTAATGTATGTATTGGTGTATCTGTCTATGCTATTGTAGTTCCCAAACAGACAGATCTTGATTATATTTGACTTCGTATATGTCAAGTCTTTGTCAGTATTTATAAAGTAAAGGCTGTGTTCATCTCATACATAATCAATCAGATTATGTATCTTTTCTATATATCTTGTTCTGTACAATTTCCTACCGTAGCAATATAGATTATTAATTTTTTATACAATGGTATAGATGATATGGGTCCTGCCTAATTTCCTTTCATATATTAAAATAAAAATTTTATTTCTACCTTTCTAAATAAAAATATGTGCTACATTTAAAAATTGCAAGTTAAGTATAAAGAACAATGGATGTTTTTGTATGGGTGTAATATCTAGGTCAAATTTTATTTAATAGACACTTAACATGTAAGGTGTAAATATTCATTGTTTATGTGTTCATATTTTAGCTAAGCAATTGTTGTTGATCCTAATAAGAATTTTACAGTACAGATAGCTAAGAAAAGCATATTATTTCTCATATATTGCCTAGGATAATGTTTTTGATAGGTAGAATTGTTTTGTCTTAATGTACATGCTTTTTAAATTTACTATTCACATACTAGTTTCTATTCCAAGGGTTAATATTTCTGACATTTAAACTGGCCTAATATTTCTGACATATTTCATTTGCTGGCAGCACCACTAAGAGGCCTACTTATAAATTACGTATCTAAATAGAATTTTAAATTTAGGCAACCGCCATAAATTTCTATCATACTGTAAATTTCAAATGTATTATTTATTAATTTTAGGTATCATTATTTGCACTAGAAGAGGCTCTTGAAGGTAGAACGAGGCAAATTCCTTATGATGCTATCCTAGCTCTAGATGTTGTCATGAGGCATTTACCATCTATGATGTACACTCCTGTTGGACGATCATTTTTTTCATCTCCAGAAGGATATTATCACCCATTAGGAGGTGGTAGAGAAGTTTGGTTTGGTTTCCATCAATCTGTGAGGCCAAGTCAATGGAAAATGATGCTTAATATTGATGGTAAGTTATATACGCCTTATGGTCTGCTTCACTGCAGAATGCCTTTAGTACCTATGGAGGTTTCTCATTAGTATTGCAATGGTTGAATTAGTATAACATTACAAAACTTGCTTCAAGGCACTCATTTTGCCTAAATATTTTTTTTTACTGCAGTAAATCTTCGGTTTCTTTGGTTGTGAAGCCAAATGAAGCTGTTTGGGATGCTTTGATTTTAAAAATCAATGGTCTGAATAGGCGATAACTATGTAGTAGGGTGTTCTCTAGGATTCTTAGATATGTGTTTCCTCTACAACTGGTATCAAATAATCTGGTATTTCAAATAGTACAAGGCTATTTGAGTTAAAGCCAGATTAAACCACACTCATACAATCCATTTAATTTAAACTTACTATTCTCTTTCAGTCTCTGCAACTGCCTTTTACAAAGCCCAACCAGTCATTGAATTCATGTGTGAAGTGTTGGATATCCGGGATATAAATGATCAAAGGAAACCACTAACAGACTCCCAGAGGGTAAAATTCACAAAAGAGATCAAAGGACTCAAGATTGAAATCACTCACTGTGGCACAATGAAGAGGAAATACAGAGTTTGTAATGTTACTCGCAGACCTTCACAAATGCAATCGTAAGAATATTTGTATATATGATTGTTTTCGTTTTAAACTCACATTCACACACCATTATGGATTCTTTTTGTTGATATAATATTATATTATTAATAGAACTTTATAACAAAACAATAAACCTATAGTTTAGATTTCAATTTTAGTTTGATAGTAAATACCTGCTCAGGGATAAAGTCTAACAGGTGACTTTGAAAACATATACCCAGATTCAGAAAATCAATTGTCAGACTCACAAATAGCTTAAGGGTAGGTCCATTGTGGAGATCACAGCCTCACATAATGGATCGTCACCCTTAATTGCTGCTGTTTGTTGTTTTGAGTGTTTTATGTTTGATCTTATTATGTATACTTTGATTTATGTTATTGATTTCATATGCTATGCAAATCAAATAAATAAATAAAAATTAGTTCAATTATAAATTAATTGAAGCATATGGACATGTGGCAATTGACTTTGTTTGATTACAAAAAAGATTTTTCACACAACACAATAAATAGTATGAACTGTGTGTGGTTGAAGATACAAGATAGTTAAAGTTACTACTGTCTCCCAATCAACTTTTTTTTATTGAAAATGGGTTTGCTCTTGACCATAATCTTACCCGATGGTAAGTGCAGATGTGGTACCGAAGCTGGACCGTGTATACCCACATAAGATGCCTGTTCACTCGAGCTTTTAATAAACCCATTTTATATGAGTCTGGAAACACGTCTTATCTGTTGAGACTAGAATGTGTATACATAGTTGGGGTCCTGTCATATAATTTAAGTAACATTAACAAATTTATTTTAAATCAAATGCACTACAAATTTTGAACATGAAGAGTATAGTGTTAATAACAGGATAATATAGTATACTTTTCCATATCTCCTATGTAATCATTATTATTTCAACAGGTTTCCTCTTCAACTAGAAAATGGACAAACAGTAGAATGTACTGTAGCTAAATATTTCTTGGACAAATATAAAATGAAGCTGAGATATCCACATTTGCCATGTTTGCAAGTAGGTCAGGAGCACAAACACACATATTTACCATTAGAAGTGTGTAATATAGTGCCTGGACAGAGATGTATCAAAAAGTTGACTGATATGCAGACATCAACCATGATCAAAGCGACGGCCCGATCAGCTCCTGACAGGTAACTTAAACATTTCACATCACTCTTTGGGTTCAAATTGTCTTTGCGAAAGTAAATGACTACTCATTTTAAAATGTTAATTCTGAATGATCTAAACCACAAGTTCTCAAACTTACTTCAACTACTTTGAGATAAAAAAATTAAGTAGAGCCCTCATCATGTTTCTTATTTCCCCTTTTTACTTAACCATGTATTAATTATGCAGCCTATTACTGTACCACTGCAGTGCAAGGGCCTCCTCTCACAGTGAGACGGCATAGGCCATAGTCCACCATGCTGGCCTAGTGCGGGTTGGCAGACTCCACTTGCCATCAAGAACATTCTGGAGAACTCTCAGGCACGCAGGTTTCCTCACGATGTTTTCCTTCTGCGTTTTAAGTACGAGATAATTAATTTCTAATACGCACATGATTTTTCGAAAAGTCAGTGTTGCGTGCCTTGGGTTTGAACTCGAGACCACTGACTCCACAGGCTAACGGTCTACCCACTAGGCTATCTCGACACCATTGTCAACGCGCCCTCAATTTCTCTGAGCCTTCCACTGCCCCCTGCGAAATCTTCTAGCGCGCCCACAAGGGGGCGTCGTCGCTTACTTTGAGAAAGACTGACCTAAAGTATTCTGACTGATCTAATCTACAGAATTAGCATGTAATTTCAATATGCATTTGAATGTGTTCTTTATGTAGGTATACCTACATAAGTTCTATACGTAATACCATTAACAACAATTGGCGCGCATTCATTTGTAGACTACATCATAAAAGATTGCTATTTTTATGTTGGGACTACTAAGGAATTAAGCTGCTGACATAACAGGATGATTATTAATCACCAAAACTCTTAGAAAAGGCAGAAAAGCGGCTCTTTGAGGAAGCCAAAACTGTTTTGTCGGTGATTCATTAGAAGCCAGTGTTTCATCAGGCTCAGGGTCCTGGTCATATGCCACATATGGCCTTATACTAAAGATGGAATTATTTGGTGACATTTCGTAATTATGGAATTGTTACCAATAGCAATACATATATGAAAGGGAAAAATATTTCTGGTCATAATTTATTATGCAAAGGAAAAAACGTACTAATTTGTTATCTTTGATATGCATTCTTTTAAGGAAAAGTTAAATAAATTATGATTATGATTAGGATTTTCAACTTAAAGTGAATACCCTATAATTTTGCGTGTTGTTAAGCACAGACAGGGTATAAGTTACATATTTCGGGATGAGTTAGGTCTGGATTTGACATTGAAACTTTAACTTAACACTATACAAGGATTCAAGAATATGATTTAATGAACTCCTTAATTGTGAAGAATGCATGATAGCGATCTAATTTTCATAACAAAATATGAGAGTCCTAAATTAAAGATAATGGCTTTCAGACACTTACAATAAGCTCACGTTAGAATTGCTGCGTCAGACTTAGCATTGCGGGTGGTAGCGGATGACATGTCTTTCCTTCAAACGTGCTGGGTTTTATAAACTTTTACAACACGCGATTTTACCACCATACGGTGTGGAAGTATTGTATACCTATATGCAGAAAATTGTTCAATTGCTTTCGTTAATAGAAATCAGTCGAAAACAGGGTAATTCTACAATTTTAACTCCCACTCCCAACTCGCTCTCTATTTTGAAGCGTACTCGTTACAAAATAGAGTGAGAGTTAGGGTTACCCATAGCACAATATGATCTAACCATTATGGAAAGTGTTTTGACAAAATTATTCTGTGTTCAGGGAACGAGAAATCAACAACCTCGTGCGGCGAGCTAACTTCAACACAGACCTGTATGTGAAGGAGTTTGGACTGACGATTTCTAATAACATGATGGAAGTACGGGGCCGAGTGCTGCCACCGCCCAAACTGCAGTATGGCGGCCGCGTGTCCTCACTGGGTGGCCAGGTAATAAATTCCTTTCTCTTAGGATCGGGCAGAAACCCCATTTCAAAGTAGCTACGAGTTAAGGATATTTGGGATTTGTTGAAATAGTAGATTTATCAGAAACCTTGAAAAGGTTTTCGGGACCAAAAATTGTGTTATTAACATATTAAGCAAAACGTAGGCAGCCGCGGGAAATTTTATCATATTATATGCAGCATTGTTTCATTTTCTTCCCCACAGCTCATGCAGATCGGGCTATTCGGCAGTCCCAGTTTGTGTAGGTCGTAGTTGGTGCCGTAGTGGCCCGCGAATGCTGCTACTATTAATCGTAGCTGGTTTCTGCTGTATTTCCAAAGCTTTTTGGACCAGCTCTTGTCTACTCCTTTCATGAGTTGTTTGGAGTGTTTTAGTTCCTTGATTTTGGTCCACATTTGGTTGTGTTTAATTGTGGATTCGTTTTTAAGGAATGCTCCTATTACGTTTGGAGGAATTCCAACGCACGGTTCTGGTCCACAGAACTGACTTTCAGATCCCTTCCTAGCCAGTGCATCTGCTTTTTCGTTGCCTTCTATTCCCGTATGGCCTGGCACCCATACGAGTATGACTTTATTTTTAGTGGCAAGTTTGTTCAGAGCCGTGATACAGTTCTGGAATAATTTCGATTCGATTTTGTGTGACATCAGGGCTTTTAATGTAGCCTGGCTGTCACTGAATATGTAGATGGTTTCCCTATCTATGATTGTCTGGGCGCTGTTAGTATCGCATATGTCTCAGCCTGAAACACTGTCGCGAAGTTGCCCATGCTTTCGCTAATCCTGCAGGTTTCATTATAAACACCCGCACCTGTGCCGGATTTCATTTTTGATCCGTCTGTATACCAAATTTGACGTTGTTCGTTTTGTTTACAAAGTCCCGATTTCCATTCATCTCTGCTAGGGATGTATAAATTATATTGTTGGTCAAATGTATAGGTTGGTTGCATTTTATCGCTGCCCATCCCTATTACATTGTCAAGATTTTTCCAGTCTTCTATCTGCGTGTGCTTGGTGGGCATACGATCGTAAGAAGTGTGTCCCAAGGCAGTAAGTCTTTGGAGTGTTTTCCTTGCCTCTTCTTGTACTTCGTTGTGTATCGATGTAACTTTACAAGCATGCATTGTATATAGTCTAGTAATTTTGCCGTGGTAAAGATGTTTAGCGAGAAAAGTTATGTTGTATCTGTTTTTGGAAGGTAACTGTTGGATGTTTACCCATAGCAGGCGTTGCCGAACCAAGGCGTTTGGGATATGAGAGGCAAGCAGTTCTTCATGGGAGTGGAGATACGAGTGTGGGCCATCGCGTGCTTTGCGCCGCAGAGGACTGTCAGAGAAGATGCGCTGAAGTAAGTGTTGCCTTTAATATACACGTTATTACACATCTTATCCCAAACTAAACAGAACCTGTATTATGGACACCAGATTACTGATATATTACATTTTATAAATAAATCCCTACTTCCTTTTGTAAATATATACTTATATAGATAATTACACCCAGACTCAGAACAAATATAAATGTTCATGCACCCATGGGATATATGCCCTTGATGGGAATCGAATCCATGACCTGCGGCGTGAAAGGCAAGTATCTATCATCAACGGCAACCGGCCCGTCAAATAATGGCAACCAGACAAATGATAAACATACTTATGTATTTCTAAATGACGACGGTCACCGTAGCCTAGTTGGTAGTGCTCCTGCCTACGAAGCTGGTGGTCCTGGGTTCGAATCCCGGTAAGTGCAAACATTTGTGTGATGAGCACGAATATTTGTTTCTGAGTCATGGATGTTTTCTATGTATTTAAGTATTTATTTATCTATATAAGTATGTATAACGTCGCCTGGTACCCATAGTACAAGCTTTGCTTAGTTTGGGGCTAGGATGATCTGTGTGACATTATCCCAAGAAAAAAAAATACATACCTATTTTAGATAAATTACACCCAGACACAACAAATAATCGTGCTCATGATGTGTCCTGGGGCTCTACCGGCTAAGTCACCGAACATCGATTTCTTAAATGGCGTTCAAACAAATAAAGGTAAAAATTACTTAATTAATCGTTAAATCGGCTTCCATGAGCACATGTGACGTCATAAATGGTCCTGAATTGATTGTCAACGTTGAGGCCGATTTAACGATTGATTAAGTCATTTTTAACCTTAATTTCTTTACGCGCTACCATTACGAGCGCCATTTAAGAAATCGATGTTCGGCGACTTAGCCGGTAGAGCCCCTGGGTGGAGATCAAACCCACGAACTCTGGCTTAGCAGTTAGGGTCACTTACCACTAGACCAACCAGGGACTCTACCGGCTAAGTCGCCGTAAATCGATTTCTTAAATTGCGCTCAAATAAATAAAGGTTAAAAATGACTTAATCAATCGGCGACTTAACGATTGATTAAGTCATTTTTAACGTTTATTTATTTGAACGCCGTTTAAGAAATCGATGTTCGGCGACTTAGCTGGTAGAGCCCCAGGCCTATATTATAATGTACAAATCTCCGCCAGAAATTTCACGCAACAACTCCAAAAGATTTCCAACGACGCGGGTATGCCGATCATTGGGCAGCCTTGCTTCTGCAAATACGCGACAGGGCCCGACCAGGTGGAGCCCATGTTCAAGTACCTCAAAAGCACGTTTGTGCAGCTACAGCTCGTGGTTGTCGTGTTACCAGGCAAAACACCTGTTTATGGTAAGCTTCCTTTTTAAAATCATAATTTAATTGGTGTATCGGCAACAAAAAAAATCCCTGTTAAATAACTAAAACTCTCACATGTAATATTTTGTTTTGAGTCACAAACAAAATATTCTCATTGATCTGTACCTCATTCTGTTTAAGAGCTACTTTCCGTGATAGACAGACAGCGCATTGACAACTATTGGGCTCTGTTGTTTTATTTGTATAAGTAGCCAATAAAGCAGTAGAATTATTTGTAAATATAAACTCGTAGCTCGGAAGACATAAATTTACTGTCGTTATTGTTTAGCGCGATTCGATTGCGTCGATCGCGATTTCTGCTTATCCAGGTTAGATGTTATTTATCGGTTCATATTTATTCAAATACATTATTCATAAACTCTTAGCTCAGAAGTCATAAATTTGCTGCTGTCTTTGTTCAGCGCGATTCGAATTTTCTGCTTATCCAGGTTAGATGTTATGTATCAGTTCATCAAATCCACTGCTTAGCGGTAGCGCGTTTCTAGGGTACACTACATAAATACGAAAAACTTTATTCCGTCAGTCACAAATACGAATTTCAAAATACCGATTTTCATAATTCCGAATGGTTCAAAATTACGAATCATTCCGAACTCCGATTTATCATTTCTCCTATAATTCCTAAGTTTCTCAATTCCTATCGTTTATAACTAATATTCTCAAAATATCGAGCTTCAATAAATCGAATAACAAAAAGTCCGACTTAATGATAATTCGAAACATGCAAGCAACATGCAAGTATGCAGGCATGCAACATGCAAGCAGGCATGCAGCATGTAATCAGGCAAGCAGCAAGCATTGTTTCTCACACGGCTAGGGTGCTGCGGGGTTTGGGCGGCGCCACGCGAGCTTATTAGCGGGTCGCCCCACCCCTCCACGCTTACGCGGGCTAAAATTATACTCTAGGTCTAGACTTCACGCAGTTTGGCCCTACGCAGACATAACTGCGTGAAGTCGGTTTTGCAGCGATTCGTTTCTGGCACTAAATTTTGTACCACAACTTGTTGACTTTGACTTTATTCGAAGTATTGAATAGCCGAATGTCGTTTTTCGGACACATAAATACGAAAATCTTTATTCCGACAGTCACAAATACCAATTGCAAAATACCGGTTTACATAATTCCGAATGGTTCATAATTCCAAATATAACAACTCCGATTTATCACTACTCCTATTTTTATAGTCCCTAAATTTCATTATTCCTAACGTTTATAATTACTATTCTCAAAATAACGAGCTTCAATAGATCGAATAACAAAAAATCTGACTTAATGATAATTCGGAACATCAACAATACGAATAAAAATATTTTAATTCCCTGGTCACAATTAACCTAATAAAAACTAACCTAAGCCAAATGATTCACCAACAATAGAGGGGATCTGGCACTCGGCAGCTACATGCAACATGCAAGCGGGCATGCAACGGAGGCTTCGGCGCTACATGCTTTGAACGCTCACCACCTGCTCTTCAGCTCGCGGGTCGCCCCACCCCTCCGCGCCTACGTGGGCTTAAATTTCACTCTAGGGTAGGGCAGACAAGACTGCCTGAAGTCGGTTTTACAGCGATTAGTTTCTGTCATTAAATTTTGTACAACTTGTTGAAGTTTAGTTTATTCGAAGTATTTAAAATCGGAATGTCGTTTTTCGGACCGAGAACCCTTCGGGAATTTGACTCTTCGAACGTATGAAAATCGGAAAAATAACAAATCTCATTTACGACTGTCGGTAAAATAAATTTCGTGATTTTTAATAATAGACATTAAGATTCTTAGGTATTATGAATTCCGGACTTTTGAACATCGTAACATAGAAATTCGGAATAAAGTTTTTCGGAGTATTTAGGTGTTCCACTTGGGGAATTATGATCATGAGTAAAATTATATAATTCAGTGGCGTTATATGAATATGCAAAATATTTTTATTATTCATAATATTTTAAGCAATATATTCCGGTTTTACACATCATGACATGTCGTTTTCATTCTAGCGGAAGTGAAACGAGTAGGAGATACAGTACTAGGCATGGCGACACAGTGCGTGCAGGCGAAGAATGTAAACAAAACGTCCCCTCAGACACTGAGCAATCTATGCCTGAAGATCAACGTCAAGCTAGGAGGTATCAACTCGATTCTGGTGCCCTCGCTACGTCCAAAGGTATCAGTTTTCGTTTTACGGAGAATGCATAAGATAATCACAATTCACTATTTAAACTTCAGTATACAACTGCAAGTTTTAGTAGTGTATTGTGCTTAGTATTTTAAGATTTTATTTAGGATAGCGATTGTTGTCTAATTTAGGAACACAATAAGAAAGGTTAATTGGCTGTTTAATTTTACAGAATTGAGAAGAGTTATTTCTCAGTCTCAATTCCGCCTTAAAGAACCGACCAATTATACTTTTTAAATATGCTGACGTGGCAAATATTACATAGTATTTGTCTTGACATTCCGAATTATTTATTAACTTTTTTAACTTTAATTTTTAAAGAATGTTAATTTCGTTTTCAATATTCGATTTAATTAGTCATTCATGGTTAAACAATAAAATGTATTCGAATGCGACAATGCGATGTTCAGTCAGTCTCATACTCGACTAGTTAACATCCCTTGAGAATGGTCCGTGGATGACTGAAACACGTGTTACATATTATACCGGCGCATGTAATTTGCTTGTTTATATTATCCTTCTTGCATATGCATATTTTTGCGGGCGGAAAGGCGGTGCATATTGCATCTCGGCTTGAACAAACAAGCGGAATTAACACTACATATTACACTTTCTACTTTGATTATTATGGATTTCCGCAAAGTAACGCCTGATTCCATTATTTAATATCATGTTAGTATTCATCATTCTGTACAAGTGATTTCCGGATTCCATTGACAATTTCGTTATTGTATCATCAATTTGCTAAACCAAAAATGACGGTATATGTAGGGTTGCCATTATTGTTGAGAAATGATACGGGATTTATTAGTGACAAATAAATACAAACTAAATATAAGTTAGTACCGGTTTATTGTAATAAAAAATCGGTCGAACGAGCAATCTGAACCGCCCCTACCTGTCCTTGCAACCGCGGGCTGCGCGCGTTTCTCGCCTGCCTCCGGCTTCGAGCCTTTAGTACGTGTATATTGAAAAGGGACAAGTAACAAAACGGGATGTGATACTTAAATACGGTATATATATGGGACGGTAGTTAGTGCAATGCCAACTTAATAGTTCCGGGTGGTTAGCTTGATCATGTTGTACGCAGGTGTTCAACGAGCCGGTGATCTTCCTGGGCGTGGACGTGACGCACCCGCCGGCGGGCGACAACAAGAAGCCGTCCATCGCCGCCGTGGTGGGCTCCATGGACGCGCACCCGTCGCGCTACGCCGCCACCGTGCGCGTGCAGCAGCACAGGTGACACACACACATACATACATTGCTGGACTGACCGATACAGACGACACCTAGCGTACTATTGTGTCCATATCTGCAATATTGCCTAACTTATCATTCTTATGATATTGCATATTAGTGAACACTTCAAGTCATGAATGTGAGAAATAAACTTGTACTAAATTTTCTTGTCAGTACATTTATCATTCTGTGCGACTGATTTCCAGATTCCAGGTTTTATTGATAATCGGTCGACCACAATGTTTGTAACATAATAATATCTAATATGTAAGATTTTAACTGCAACAAAAATTAATGCATATATTATATTGACTACTGAAAACTATTTTGTTGCGCTTTTTGGAGTTTTTCAGGTTTGATTCTCAATAAAATTTGTAAATTATGTGTAGCCTTGATGATAAATATATGAGACACGTATTTCTCAGTCATCACTTCAAGAGCTCATTCCTGTCCCCGTTTTCCACGATTTCTTGTTGCATCTTAAATTATCTTACTATTCGGCGATTTACTTCCTTTTATGCGGACAATCAAAAAGTATAATATACTATTACTTCGTATAGAAGGGACACTATGAATAAGCACGCTGACATGTAAAGGCGGTTGAAATAATGCCTTAAATTTTTCCAATTGCTATCCGCCAACTGTTAGTAAGAACTTTACTGGTCACTTATAAGTTTGAGACTTAACTGATTTTTAAGTTTTCTTCTAGATATCGCATGCTCACATTCGTTAGTTCTATCAGAATAATAATAAAGTTTAAAATAATTGAACAGCACCAGCGGCCCGTTTACCGGTCATGGCGAGTCGAGAAATCGGTAATTATTAGAAATTTACAAAGTCTTGACACTTGGAACTTAGTGGTTTTGTGTATATGTACTTCCAGATACGCGACATGTGGAAGAACTGTACAAAGCCAGTAAGTTCTCACTTTTGTAAGTTCGAATGAGGAAGGAAAGTGAATCGTAACAGGATAGTAATAAAGAACAAAGTATTATTAGCATTCACCAGCGTCCCGCTTGCGAATCGTCGTAGAGATCCAATGATAGTATCTCTACGCTCTAATGTCGATGTTTATGTTAAAATTATTTATCTAGATAATTAGGTTTTGAGAAATACGTTTGTGCTAGGTTGCGAATAAAAATATGGATGCAAGTATTTTCTATAATTTTAATTTAACAATAAATGCTAAGGCATAAATAAAATAACTTTTTGAGACATTTGGTTTGATGTAATTGATGTTCTTATCTCTGACAGATTTGATAGGGTTCATAGCTTGTAAAAGTTTTACGGTTTTAATGACCCATAACACAATTTTTGCGTTCGATTTGAACACGGGTGTCAAAATTTTTTAATGACTTTTTAAAGCTTTCATTCGTTATGAGTCTTATCACTGTTTAAGGGTAAACACCGAACAAAGTGGTCAACACAATGTTAAAGAAATGCTCTTGCGCCCTTATTTTTAGAGATACGGCGGCAATGGCGAACGATGCATTATCAGATAAGCCCTTTGCTATTCATGGATAACAACCTGATAAGCCAATCTAGGGCGCCTTGCAAATAATATTAAGTTTGAACTATTTCGTAATATATTAACTTCTTGAAATTTCACTAATTTATACGAGAGGACTACCGCCGAATTCGCCGGTTATCGTGTTCGTGATTGGCGTTCAAATAGATGAAGGTTAAAAATTAATCATTTGTTCAATCGGCTTCCATGAGCACATGTGACGTCATAAGTGGTCCAGAATCGATTTTCAAGTCGATTGAACGAATCATTTCGCAATTTTCAACCATCATCTATTTGAATGCCGATCACGATAACTGGCGAATTAGGCGATAGCCCCCCTGATCCTCAAAATAAAAATTGTTTCGAGGGATCTACTCCACCCACAACACTCGCCACTCCAACCCTGCACAGTCATATTCCCTGATGATAAATATCTAGAATAATGTATTTTAGCAACAAAACACAAAATGCAATAGTAGTGTCGTACTATTAGGAAATATGAGAGTTATATTGAATTTTTCAACAATGCTTGATCGAAATACTAATGAAGAACTTAGATTAACTAGGGCTATAATGATCAGTGTAATATTCCAGCTATTTAAATGCATTTCTTGAGATGTCCGAATTGTGGAACTTTTCATGGAAACTGGTTTTAAAAAATGTAACAAAATTCCCATAAATTCTGATTTTAAATTGTTATCAAGACCAAATATACTATTAAATGTCTCATTATTTATTTGTCATGAATGTGTTTCGTTCGTAATACTAACAATCTAACACTTAGTTCTGTGACATTAGGCGTCTCTACCGACCGATGGAAATCTTTAGTTTTAGTCTATAAAAATCGGCCTGACAACAAATGTATTCTTAGCTAGATCACATAGTCACATGTTATTCGCATTCTTCATAACACGTAGGGTGTCACTATGACAGAGGAACATTTCTTATTATAACCTATCTCGCATAAGTGAGAACGGATTTTGTCTTATTTTTTCTTAAACATTTTTTATGATTTTCGCTGCCGGCCATGCATGAATCAAAACATACCTATCGACAGCGAATTTAGTAGGTAATAAGACCTTTCATATTTAATTTCATTTAATTAGTAATTATTTTAATAAGAACTATATAGACTTACTGCTATATTACTGATTACATACCGAAATATTTACATATGTATGAGATAATACACATAACATAACATCTCAATATATAAACTTGGTGAAATAATTCGGAAAGGGGGCTTTCCCAACAAAATATATGCTTAGTCAATTTTACTCAAACATGCGAAGGGATACAAAGCATAATTTGCCATGCTTTCCCAACGCTGTTCGTAGACGCGTAATGACAGGACGATTTGACATTAACGGAAAATGGAATCCTGTCAAAACTTACTTTTATTTGCTTTTTAATGGGTCCTCGATATTCCAATAAGTGATTATTAATAACTAAATAACCCTCATATAAAGTATTAGACAGAAACTAAACACAACTTTTGACTGGACTACATTTTCCCTGGCGTCATCCAAATCCTGCCATTCACGTAGCTCCAGAGGCTTCCAGTGTGAGTTTTCATTATGCGTTAGAGCTACATGGCACAATATTTCTGTCTCGTTTCCTTCTTAGTAAACCTTAACACTATAGTTGCTAAACATTTACTGAAATCTTGCACTAGATCCTCTGATGCCAGTTTTTTTCTGATCTTTAAAGGCCTGCAAGGTGGCTTAATGAATGATTTAATGACCGATGCTATATTTCAGACAAGAGATCGTGCACGAAATGAGCAGCATGGTTCAAGAGTTACTTATAATGTTCTACAAAAGTACGGGAGGGTTCAAGCCGCACCGCATTATTATGTACCGGGATGGTATTTCGGAGGGACAGTTCTTGCATGTTTTACAACATGAACTGACGGCCGTCAGGGAAGCTTGCATTAAGGTTAGTCGAATTAAGATAACAGAGCTTGGTTTGCTGCTGTGGATTTGAGGCCGACACAATACATATAACAAAATTGACACTAGAATTGCAGAATGGTACAGAATGTCAATACCCAATTACCCCACACATGTTAGATAATCATGTTGTTTATTTTAAACAGAAGCAGGATAATGGTGAAATGGATAGACACTTAAGGTATCTATCCATTTCACCATTAGCTGTCACAGAACGGTCAACTCTCGATTTAATTAGAATAGTTTGCTGTAGAGTAAATATTTGATGAATTAATAATGCTATGACAGTTTCATGTTATTTGTTTTCTAATGATTGATTATAAATTAAAATAGCCTATGGTGAATCAAAAGTGCCTACTATAATACTGCTAATATTATAAATGCGAAAGTTTGTGAGTATGGAAGTAAGGATGTTTGTTACTCTTCCACGCCAAAACGACCGAACGAACTTTAATGAAACTTTGTAGTAATATTGCTTATATCCCAATAACACAGGCTATAATTTATAAAGTTTAAGTCGGGTGAAACCGCGGAGCACAGCTAGTGATAGATAATTCAATAAGATTGAAAATATATTAATAGAAACAACCTAATTTTGATATCTGGACGTCGATTTGGAACCGGCAATCCCAAATTAGTATTGAGCTCACCTCCAGCAGCAGAATTCTAAATGTTTGTAAATGACTCGTGAAAGCTTTTTTAACGTAAGTGCTATTGAATAATCCAGTTGGAAGCGGAATACAAGCCAGGCATCACGTTCATCGTGGTGCAGAAGCGGCACCACACGCGCCTGTTCTGCGCAGACAAGAAGGAGCAGTCGGGCAAGTCTGGCAACATCCCTGCCGGGACCACGGTGGACCTCGGCATCACGCACCCTACGGAATTCGACTTCTATCTCTGCAGCCATCAAGGCATCCAGGTAATTGCATTTCAGTTGTGCTGAAGCAGAAGCAATAAATGTATATGTACTGGAAAATTCTAGTGTGCGGAAAGACTGTGGTATGGTGTCTTCAGCTGTCGTCCCATTAGAAGTCATTTTTCCTTTATATCTTCGAAGCCCAGAAAGGGTGTCACTAGTTTAAAGCATTGCTTTATTGGTGGGCCCAATGTAAATACTGATTTTTTTGCGTCTAATTCTTAGTGTCGGTAGATATAGGATCTGCGACATGAAAAATAATAGACAAAGTAATAAATAACGCATAACCGAAGTGTACGGCCTGGTTTTCACCAAAGCGGTGCGGAGAAACACTTCGTCAGCAACAGATGGGAGCATAGGAAATTATGACAATTTGTTAAAGAAAACCCACTTCGGTGGATCAAACTTAATTTGATTAACAAAGCCCTAAGGTTCATCATCATCATATCAGCTGGACAAAAGCCTCCCCGAAGAATCATCTTGCGGGGGACATGCCACAATCGCCAAGCTTCTCAGACGGGTTGGCGATCGCAGTATGATGGTCATAGTAAGCAGAGACCCTGCTGCCCGTCCTCTGCTAGATATATCCTCGGATCGACTTTTTCGCCCCCCACGGGGTGAAATGGGTGAAATACCAAATGTCAGGGAGTGCTTGCTTCTTACCGGTCGAGCGCACACACTACATGTGCGTCCTTCCCCTCCGCAGGGCACGTCGCGGCCGTCGCACTACCACGTGCTGTGGGACGACAACCACTTCGGGTCGGACGAGCTGCAGTGCCTGACGTACCAGCTGTGCCACACGTACGTGCGCTGCACGCGCTCCGTGTCCATCCCCGCGCCCGCCTACTACGCGCACCTCGTCGCCTTCCGCGCGCGGTACCACCTGGTAACACATGCACCACTACTTCGAATATATCTAGACATATCTACTATATTATTTATTAGCAGATATACCACCATTGTTTTTGCTGTTCATCTTAAAAAATTAGCGTAAACTTCAATTAAACTGTACCGAGGTACAAGAACATTAAAAATTAAAAAAATCCCGAGGTTTGTCAAGGTGTTTAGTATTCTACTAGTCAAGCCCTTTCATTTGATATCCATATTGAGGGTTTAAGGAAAAAATATGTAATTCGCCATTTTCTTGTGGCGGCCATCTTAGATTTGAAATTTATCATAGCATTCTACTACTCAATACCTTCCATTTAATACTCTTATTAAGGTGGTTGTGTAAAAATGTGTCATCCGCCATTTTATCGCGGCGGCCATCTTGTACCAATTTCTAACAAACATAGCTTAGGACACTCCGACCAATTCACCTTTAAAACAAAATAAAAGTAGGTTCATCCGCTTGAGGGTTATATAGGGATAGATTCGATTCCTTCATAAATATTGTCTTCCCCTATAGGCTGCGTATAGAACTTGAAATGTTTTTATTTTTGTTGGTTGATACTTCATTGACTCACATGTGCTGTGGCGGCAGGTGGAGAAGGAGCACGACTCCGGCGAGGGCTCGCACCAGTCGGGCTGCTCCGAGGACCGCACGCCCATCGCCATGGCGCGCGCCATCACCGTGCACGCCGTCACCAAGAAGGTCATGTACTTCGCCTAGCTCTGCAGCCAGGCCCCCCTCTCCGCCTATGTCCCGCGAGCCACCGTTGCCCACTCGAAGTTATTTATTAGATATTATTGTATCTGTTTGTCGGCTGTGTTGTTGGGGATAGCGCGAACCGGTACCGTGCCTCACCCATACCGATGGCGTGTGTCAAAGTTGGCGATCGTTTGCACTGAACGTGCAGCCCGCAAGCCTTCCGCCGACTGTACAAATGCTTAATTTGTTCGGCATCCTGCAGTATGGATCTCTTCGTTTCGCGATATCCCCTAGTTGTCTCTTGATACTATCCGTTTGTAATACAAGTACCGAATGCTTACGCGTAAGATCTATAACAAACGTGTAGTGTCGACGTCCGTACAACTCCGCCGAACGTCCGGCGTAATCGACTCGTTTGTTGATATTTTAAGTAAATAGTGACTTCCGATTCGTACCGCTATCCGCCTATCCTTTGAGAGTAACAGTATTATATTATTTACCGTTCTCGTATTTGAAGGATCAGTTCGCCCTAATCTTATAAAATAACTACAGTGATGCCCGAGCTCCGTGGGTGAAATGAATATAAGTGCAATTAATCAAAAAATCAAGAGTCCGTGTATTGTTGTGTATAAGTAACGAGTGGTATTATATTTATATTGTGACAGTGTTATCCAAAGAAATACTAGGACGCCAAGTTTTAACTGTGAAACGTAAAATAATAGTCAATACATATTTTAAAAGTGAATCTACCATTTTTATGATGCATTTGAACGTTAAAAAAATTATAATTAGGATAAACTGCAAGCGCGGATACAGGATCATTTTAAGAGTAGCAGTTTCCATTGCTAAGAAAATGAAACAAAATTATACTCTCTATTTAGCAATACTTAAAGTGCTGAGAAGCTGCTTCATAAATTTGATTTTTCATGTGTGCAAATGAGGGATTGAGTTAAACTTGATTAAAGAACGTAAAAACTCGAATGGAATTCCTCCTGGATCCGCGACTGTCAACATTTCTACTAACAACAACAGGAAAAGCTAATACATATCGTAATGCAAAGTATAACTACTTTTCTTTATTCAAGACAATTGTAAAGTGTGATATTTCCCTTCCATTGAATATTTCACATGTCTTGAATAAGGAAATGCTGATTAATGAACTGGAACACCAAAATTATACAAAAAAACATGTAGGATTGAGCAGATTTATGACAAATGAGTACCTAACCTAAGTGAAGGTCCGTTTCGTGATCCCAAACTAGAAACCTGGTGTAATAAAGGAGCTTTATTTTATTTTTATTTACTTTATCAAAAAGATGATTGCAGGATTATATCCTTCATGAAATGTTATTTCGTTATTTTTCTCGATAAAAAATATGCATATATTATTCAGTTATACAAACCCACAATGTAATATACACATACATCATACACACACACCTTTCACTCACGTACTCATACATACAAACATATTTTATTATCAACTGTAAAAATGTGTTTTTTTAGTTTTAGTAAGGTTTTTATTTTGATTAAGTATGTAATTTACTTCGACTTTTAATAAGTTTAAGAAATGAAATTGGGAAGCAACTAAGTCCTATCTTAGGAAGGGCGAGTGTTTTTTGCAAAGTGTGGGCAAATAATAAAAAAAATTTTTTTAGTACATAGATTTGTTTCAAAGTTGACCAAGTCTTTGCTTATACAGTCGCTCCGATACTGACTTGACTGAACTGCGTTTTATATCATTACATTTCTTTCGACCGTCTGCGATGTGGGGATTTGTCACTTGATCTTCTAAGTCTAACCAAATTTATGACTTGTTTTAAAGGTGTTAAAGGCAGATGACAATTTACTCGTTTAATTCCACAACCATACTGTGATAACGAGCTGTAACAGATTTGACTGAGAACTAAGTCCAATATAGATTAGAAACAAACGAGGTAGAAGAAAAGTTTTCTCTCTAACAGCGTTCTTAACCAAAGGACAGGGCAGTATAGCTAGTATGGTGGGGAACAGTCATATCGCTTTAAACCGCTCGATCAATGATATTACAGAATACACACTAATCTACAACTGCTAGCATGAATATCGATCAAACCGTAGAGATACACGAGTCATGGAGAGCCCGCTAGCTGATACTTGCAGGACAGGTCAACTAAGCGTCATGTTAGAAATTCATCTCCAAACAAGTAATGCAATAGTTTGACAGTTCTAAATATGCCCTATCCTTGTCACACTACCGTTCATAGAAAGGGATGAAATGATATAAAAGTTAATTTAGTACTAGTGTGTAGTAGTATCTCAACATTTTAGAGCTACTGATATTAAAGAAATCTTATCAAAAATGAGAAGTCTAAAAAAATTAAAATTTTTATGGATTATGGAACTAATTATTGCGGTAAATAATGATGACATAACTTGAATACTAAAATACTGATAGCAGAAAGTAAAGAGCCTTACTTTCATTTTATGACGATGCCAATAATAAAAATAGATGTAATGTTTACATTTTTAATGTATAGTTTATATTGATTATTTTTTAAATATCTACTGAATAATTGGCTTTTACGTTATAAATAATTTTATTTTGTAAGACAAAATCAGGATCGAAATAGTATAATTTAGCTTAGTTTTAAATATAAGATACTTTAATCTTTGAAGGTTTATCGGGCTCAAAATAATAACTTAAATACCCATGTCCGTGCCCATCAGAAATAAAAAGAAAATACAGAGACAGATAAAATTTTAAATTTGTCTTTAGATTAACATTTCCTGAATATGATCGACTTTTATATGAGTTATCCAATGAATTAATTAAAAATAAATAACTAAAAATCAAACATGTTAGGAAGTATACTAATAACTATGATAAATGTCTATAAACTAAAACGTGTTAATTTCTATTCAATCTCAGAAGTCAGTACCGCCTATTGTACTATATTTTTGTACAGAATAATATATCGCTTTACTAATTTTCTACGTACAATTATAAAGTTTTAGTGGTAATTGTAGTATGTGCACCTGAAACTTATTTAGTGACGCGTAATTCAAAAAGCGTTATTAATACATAATGTTGATATCGATTACAAATATCTGCTATGGAAACTAAATAATCGAGTGGCTTACTGTTATCATGGTAAATGTAAGTAATTAATAAAGTTAATAGTAGGGTTAGAACCTTTTGTGTGCCCCAATGACATTCTATACACATGGACAAATCATCCCATACAAAACAATGGTGAAAAATGGCACTAGGTCCAAATGTCACCATATGCAGCTGCAACTACTGTGTAGATACAATGCTGCTTGCACTGCAGTAATTTAAAATGTTGTCGGTTCTTCTTGTTCTCGGTTGATCTTTGGGGGAGGCCTTTGTCCAGCAGTGAGCGTCTTTCGGCTGATATGATGATGATGATTTTAATTTCGACATCCTAAAATTTGGTTACTTATTCATATTGAATTAGGAACCAAATAAGGGCCGTAATATTATTACAATCTTTTGATCATGTACATAATATACGTCTATTGTGGAAATTGTCTTTTAAAAAGAAAGAGTATTCGTAATCTCAGTTGTTTGTTTTCTGAATCACTCTGTAAAATAGGTAAACTTTCAGAGGGCTAGCAACTACCCACAAATATTCATATTCAAGAAACTATATAGATATAGCAAAAAAGAATGAGCTTCAGATTTTAGATTAGAAAAAAGTGACTATTGTTCTCATTTCTTATTGTGTATGTACTGTTCACTCCGTTTCCCCGTCTCTTTCTGACTTGCGAGAACGAAGAGACTTACAATACTTGTTAAAGGTTTACGATATTTATTGCAAAATATTATGATTTATTAGATTGTATACAACTTTTTGGCGTGTTATCATCTTTCATAAATAACATAAATTTATCACTGGTAGGTCATACCATCTCCTTTGGGCAATTCTATATGTTTACGGCGTTACGTTCAATACACCACTAAGGAGAAAAATGTGCTTGCATCGCGCTTAAGCACACTTCGTCATTCTGCGTACCGTACTGATTGATGTCCATGTGTATAGTCATTGGTGTGTCTGTTTAAATTCCTCAATGCGCTAGATTTTGGTTATTTATTGACGTCCCATTATTAAGGTCTAAGCGTTGCCGTATGTAAAAGTCGTCATAAAGTTGGGGGTATGTAGGTATGTATTTTGGTCACTTGAGGGGTCTACATTTTATTAGCATCATAGGCACCTTTTTGTACTTTTAAGCACCTATAATATATTTGGCCGCTCAATTTAATTTAGGCTTCTTTGGAGGCGATACTTCAATAAAGTTCTTGATAACATTGTCTTTGTCGATTAATGTGGGGAAATTCATAAGGGCAATATTCATCGCTTCATTTCACGAGCGCTCGAAGTGCCCTCTTAATTTCGTAATACCTGAACCATTGACGCTTAAATAAAGGGGTCTAATGTCTTTTAACTGACGGAATTTTTCCGTATCTATCTATATTGACATGACTGTGAGTGAAACGGCTATAGAAGCATCGCCATTGCCAGTCAGTAATTCAGAGATAGTATTTAACATAATAGTTCTGCTAGTACACAAAGGCAGCATCCATTAACATGTATGTTCCAAGCTATAAATAATTTCGAATTAAAACATTTTTCTTCAGTTAATCATTGCAAATGTCTATTGACGCTTCCTTGTTACAGTGCGATTCGTCGCATGATCGTTACCGTTCTAGGGTGATACCAAAGGCACTTTGGGGCCTTATAATGAAAATTTGTCAACGTCTTAAAGATCATTGTCGCCCCAAGACCAATTCACGTTTAATTTCGGTTTCAGGTTTCCGAAAGCTAGTTGCTATTTATTGGTTCTCTTTTGTTCAAGTTTTAGGTATTCTAAGTAAAATACTGCAACTCTTTTTATTTTTGGTTAATAGGACTAGTCCCTCCCTCTTACCCACCACTGCAAACTCTTGTAAGCCAGGATCATCAATGGCGCACCATGAAATGTACGGAGCGGTGAGGCTCAGGCATGTCCCGGGGAATCGCTTTAACTGTTGTATTTTATATATATAACTTTTGTATTTTTGGTTAGTGTAGTCTGGTCATTGGTAAAAATAGGATTTACTATTTGGTTAATTTCGATGGACATTTCAATCATTACTATATTTCATGCTGATCAAGCGCCGCGGCGGCCTTTATTTTCTTCTCTCTCATTTTGTTAACTTAATTTTAGTTAGTGAATGGATGCCGAAAAATATTTGTTTGTTTAGACACTACGCTATGTTCGTTTGCATAGTTGACTGTATTCATTGACATAAACAACACTAGACTGTATCCCTTTAAAGATAAAAAGCACAGCGAACACGTTTTATAACTTCAATGTACAACTATAAATTATAATAAATTTATAGTTGTACATTGAAGTTATAAAACTTGTTGTTATACTTTCAGTTATCAGTTTCTTTTTAGTAACAGCAAAGTGGGCCCCAGAAAGTAATAATTATAAGACTATCGGTCAGGAAAACACCGTTACAGATAGGAGCGCATTCCGAATGCTTCACTGCAACAGTGAGGGCGACACGTCGTCGGCGCAGTGAAGTAGACGGTAGACCTTACATTACCTTAAAAATACTATGAGAGGAAAAGTAGCTAGCTTGAATTTTAATGTTAATGTCTTTATTTTTAAGTAAGTCAGTAAAGCACGGCACAGACCATCTCTAGTCTTTAAATCAGAATCATAAATTTACATTAATTTGCTCGTGAATATTTCAATTCTCGCGACAAAAATACGTGAACAAGCCATTAGTATCACCGTTTTAAATCATAAATCAATTCTGAAATTACACTACTACTACTGGTACTTTTTATTTAATCAAATAATTTAACACGGACATATTATAAATAGAAATAATATAAATGTAGTTGGGTAGTCAAACGCTGAAGCCCGGTTTCCACCGCGAGCGGAATGGACCCATTAAGGACTTTATTTAAAGTATAAACCGTATACTTGTATTCCCACCAACGAAGGAAATACAAGTTTACTCTTACGAGTTAAATGGACTCCTTAATGGTTCCGTTCCGCTCGTGGTGGAATCCGGGCTATACGATGAGTGTTGTAAAAATGAGATCATTAGCAACTTTTATAAAAATCACACCTATGGATTTCACTACATTCTAAAATCAAAATTGTATGTCCTACTTTTGCTAAGTGTCTTCCAAATAAGACCAAACATTTTTAATTAAACGTCGATTATTTTAGCACTTACCAAAATTGATACCAGGTTTTTAATACATATTATTATATTAATGTAAATACTACTAGCGCTAGTAATATCTCAGTTCTCATGCATGTCCACATCAATAACCGCCCAGAGTCGGGGCTCGAAAACTAATTGGGTTGCCCTCCGGCGTTGGTAATTAATTAGTTTATAGTTTTATATTTCTAGACGGCTCGAGCCCACAGGAAGTTTTTCAGCTACGATACGATACTCTTCTTTCACTGAAAGTATGCAGGAAATAGAAAGAAACGTGAATGGACAAGTTTTCAACTCTGAACAATAATTCAGAGGTAAAATTGCATCATTGAGGTCCTTTGATTGTTTGTGGTATTAGTTTGTAGACGCTGTTCTACCGCTTTTTAAATAGTAGCAAATCAAAATTAGGTAACCTGTGACAAGCAACACGGTAACAAATCGCTTAACGGCCTCGTGTACTTGTAGCGTCGATACTTTATATCAAAAAGTAAAGAACTTTTTTAACATTGTATTGACAGTCAGTGTAGCAGCGAAAAGACCATTACGCATAGTTTGAATGAGAAAATGTTTGTGCTTCTTGAAATAAAGACCCAAAATAAAGAAAATGCTATTCGAAGTGTATGTAATATATTTAAGATGCCTTCATTATCGTCAATCAGTGCCAATCCTTGTTTCATTCTAATAAACTGGGGCATTAGAATCCGATAACTCTTTATAAAGGTAGGATATATTATTAGAAATCATCATTAAAATCATACATGATAAGGATCAAAAATGAGTAAGAAATTTTGAAACGCTCGATTTTACATATTATCGCCGTATAGGTTAAGTGTGTCACATTAGCGTAGGTGTGTAACTGTAATTGTACCTAGAAGAATACTTTAAGTATTGTTACTCGATACTAGTTAGTAGTACAGCAGTGGACAACTAAGTGAGGATATTTTTTAAATTTGTATTCATTTTGGTATTTTTAAATGACGAGAAATCTTTTTCGAAAACATGTCAACCATAAAAATGTATTTAAGTAAATTTTGCAACAAATCTGTATTTTGGTGGCAGGAATATTTATTCACTATCTAATGTAGTTCTATTACTTAAGTAGCTGAATATATTTTGTTATATGAACTAAGGCACGTCAACTTTTTATATGTGTATGTATGTAGGTATATATCTTGGGAAAAACTAGAAAAAAGAGAAAAAAGTCCGAATTCGGAATTCGGCAAAATACACGGTTTCATTAGAATATATACAGAGCATAAGGCAGTCCGGATGGTTACCCGGAGGTTTCCCAAACAAAATGATTTCCACAAAAATCTTTGGGTTTAAATTTTTGCCTACAATGCTGGCAGGGAAGTGTAGACATCAAATATACTATTTCATTGTCAAGCTCGGCTTTTGACTTATGAAATAATATATTTGGCCATATTATGATGAAATGATTTCGTTTTATTGGCCATAGTCGTATCTAGTCTGTCATGCTTACCCTGCTGGATTCAAATTATCTAGGGCAAAAGAAATGAATGTATTTTTATAAAGTTTATGTACACTTACGGGTGAGTGTAAAAGCCCAATCATGAGTTCTCATTCATCATTACTATTTACAGACATTAAGACCATAATTAATAAGAATGGATAACAATTTAATTTCCTTAAGTATTTCGCCTCGAAAATTGTCTTAACTGCAATCCACACTGTCCCTCGAACTCACCTATTGATCAGAATGTATGAAGTATGTGGTTAATAGAATGATTAATGCTTTAAATGTCTTATTGTTTCGATTGTGATAAAGCGAACATATATACAGACAGCAAAGAATATAGGTACACTGGTCCCACAATTATGATTATTGATCGGCTGTATTTACGCTTAAGATACACCATCGGATAATGATTTTGCACGATGACTTGGGCTTTTACCCGTACTTGTATACACTCTATACTTTGCCTATAAATGACAGTGGATAACCGTGTGCCTCTATAATTGTCTATAATATAAAAAATAGGAAAGCGAAAAATAAATCGGGTATACATTACCTATTATTGCTTAGGAAGCTTTATCTTGCAATTTTTATTTTATTTTTATTGTTTATTCTTGTTATCTATTTTGGCTAAACGTGAAGTGTGTCCCAGTTTAACGCGCCTTCGCCGTCTTTAGTAAATTTAAAATGTATAAATAAGATGCTTTACTTTAGAATTTAAATATAAGAATATTTTGTAATTAATATTAATCTAATTATGAATCTAAACAAGGGAGCCGTAAAACAAAGTGTAACATAAATAGTAGAGATACTTGGGGATCCCCATCTACCCATTGAAGTGGATAACTTCTAGAACACGAGTTAGCGAAATACACCAAAACTGTATTTGGCTCTTCATATAAATTGCGTGAGCTGATGTCAGAAGTATGTAGTTCTATATGTTTTTCAGTGCCATGGGTAGGTAGAGCTCCGTAGTGCGCATACTATTAATGTTATATGTTGTATAATTAGAAATAAGTCGATTTTGTAACAGTTATTGTATCAATATGTAACTGTGCTGTGTTCTTATATTTTATTAAATTCGTGCTGGCGAAACAACCCATTTTGGTTACAATTAAACTTAAATTAAATTTTGCCTTCATGTTGAACTCTAAGGGCGGATACGCACTAGGTCGCCCCGAATCAGCGAAAACTCGATCCGAAGTAGAAATATTTGTGGTCACCATACGAAACCTTGAAAAACGTAGTCCAAAGTAGTCGAAAAACCGTACTACCATAATATTTGTATGGTAATATGTCTTAAATTTTCTCGATCTGTATTTACAGGGTTTCGGATCGGACGTAGTGCGAAACAACCCTAACGGCTCTAAGTGTAGTTTGATTCTAATAGATTTTGCAGTGAGAAAAATGTTTTTAACTAAAATTCGTATATATATATTGAAATATTATTTGTACCTAATTTGATATCTTATTAGTTAAGAGCGAAAGCGAATTTACCCTCGTTTTTAACTGAACAAATGTCAAACTGGTATTTCCGTGGACGCATAGTACGGATTTTATATTTCGATTCATGGTTTTGTAGGAAAAGGGGTTTTTATCTCGATATCGATGATCTCAATATAGATTTCTTCACTTACCAAAGATTGATATGACAAACGTGTCAAAAGAAATCATATAAATCAGCAGCACGAGTTTAGTATTATTAACTTATCGAGTATGTAAATCCTCATTACGCCATAATGCATTCATAAAAGCAATAACGTTAGCTGGTAGAAGAATTCATGTCTGACGTCACGCTTTTACATATCCCCGTCGATATTTTAATAGAAACACTTTTTTTTTATTAATGAACTCTTTATGTTGCAATTCTAAAGGTATGGCGTGAGACATATTTACACGAACTAACAATCATTATATTTAAGCACACATAGCACTGCATTCAAAAAAGGACAAATATAATATAATATTTATTGTAAGTCAAGTACAGTCAACGCCATGACGGCGAAAACACTTAGTTTGATAGCGTTTTATTTTGTGGGCGGTAAGCGCGGTTTCATAGTGCTAGTGTATACGTTGACGTGGCGTCGACTGTCTATAAAAGGTGTATCGTAAGAAGTAAATAAAACTCAAGAAGCTTAATTTGCCTATGAAAATTAAAAATGTGTATTATATCACCTTGCAAAATACACAAATATTTAGAAGTACTTCCCATACATTTGGTACGGATGGTAATTTTTTTTCGTATTTCACTTAATTTGTTCATTTTCATGAGTAGATATGGCTCCTTACGTTTTGTTTACTATTTATGTTACAGGTGTAAGCGACCCATAATAAATCAGTTACCGATTTGGGTTGCAGCTAGAACCGCAAAATTCTTTTCTCGGTATATTCATTAGACTAGATGTTACTATACACCCGATGGCTATTACAGCTATGCAAAGTAGTTCATTATATTGTGCCCATATAAAGTGCCCTAATAGTATAAAGGTTGTTTCCCCGCCCTTTAGTTGTTAAGTACGTACCTAATTTGCTTTTTAAAACATGTTTTATATGTCAATTTAGTTATGATGTAATACGGACAAAGTTTGTATTAGTATAAGGCTGCGGTCTCCATATATTCCTCAGCTATAAGCGGTGCGCAGACGCATCGAGACGGGCATTGATTGTTACTAATTTCCTGTTTGCCGATTCAGGAGAACGGGTCCTTTCGAGTTCTATTTTTACAAATTATGGAGAATATTATTTATTTTGTACTTAATATTATTGAAATGCAAAATTATTATAATCCCAGATATATATTGTAATAAATTTGTAACTGAAAATCATAATTTGAATCTTAGTAGTTTTAATCACATTTGAAAATCCCATAGATATATGTATATACAATATGACCGGCACTTAGATCAAATCAGACGTGACCTAAAAATAAATATCTTATGAGCGTTTATAAATGCCATATTGCGGAGCCATAAACAACAAATAAATGTTTATTCAATTTGTTTTAAGTCAATTCAGTTATTGAGTCTAGTCGTGATATACATTGACTTGTGCCACAACTAAAGAGGCTTCCACCAATTCTGAATCCACTCCAAACGGATAAATTATATGTGCGCCTACTTGAAACAATCGAAATAAGAAAAAAAATATCGGCTTCAGTTTGATCTATGCTAGAAGATAATTTAATTATTTAAACTTTAGGCCGCTTACACGTTTCAATAACTATCATACTACGATACGCCAAATGTATGAGAACAACTAATGCATAGCCGGTCATGTGGTACTTCTGCCAATGTTGTCTATTGTAATTTCCGCCTTGCGTCTTTCGAATATACTTAACCTTAACAGTTGATAACGCAAGTCACTGATAGAAAACAAGAGACAACCTATATACAGAAGTGTAAGTTGTTACCATCTCATATGGCTGGACTATATACACCTTCAAATTTTATTTTCGATATCGAAAGCAGCTCACTTTTGTAATCGTGTTTAGGTTTGTTTGTCACTAGGGCATTAGATTTTTAAATTTGCGTTGAGACGACAAAAAATTTATTTACTCGTGAAAATTATTTATTATCTATTAATTATGTCAAAAATATTCATTAGGAACCATATTGTCTCTAGGTTTATATTAGAAGCCAGAGCCGATGTCCTAGACGAAGCTAGTTTAATTTTCACAAGGTAGAATAAACCAGTTGAGCATGGGATCGGATGAGTTACGCTCTAAAGGGACAACAAATTTAGTTTTCGTGGCAGATTTAATCTAGGACCTATGTAAATAAAATATGGTTTTTAAAGCAAAACCGACAATTAAACCGTATCTACCAATTAATAATTTAGTAATACGGTCGGTATTACTAAATTATTAATTTGCAAATATGGTTTAGTTAGATACTAGATTTAGAAATACTGATTTCATAGTTATCGATGGTTAAAAGCCCCGGTTCAGAAGTAATATCACGGAGGTCAAGAAGAATCTGTTAGCAATTTGAACTCAGGTTTATCGAATGTTATATTCTTCAGGGGCAGGTAATTATGTAACACTGCTTAGTTTTGCCTAGAACAGCTAGTATTCTTTCTCCATTATTTAGATCATAAATTGGGTGCAGCATGGAGCCGACAGACCGCAGCCTTAAAGATAAACCAAATATATAAATCTATATAAAATAATACAAAATCGATCAATACGTTTGTTCGTGCTTGCAAAATAAATAAAAAATCTTACACTTAACTCACATATTACGCTTTAGATATAGCTTGTTAACACCAATTGTGTTTGTTTTAAAAACATATCTAGTTATTAGTTATTTTATAAACGGACCACGCTATGTATTCACTCATTTTGTCGATAGCATTATTTTAATCCTGTGACTCCTTCAAGTAGGGTTTCTATTTACATAGACGTTAAAATAGATTGAAATTTCTTCGTGCAGGGTAATTAAGCGTTGATGAACTTAAACGGTAGTAGAGCGTCGCAACAATCTCTGTTAATATTGTGAAGTAGCGCTCAATTTGCGTTATATTTACTATAATTGTGTAATTAAATGTTCTACCCTTATAACATGTTTTATTCACGATTTTATCGTGGAGAATTTCCTCGCCCGATCATACTTTTCGTAACGCTCTCGTCATGCATTCAGTCTAGCTTACCCCCTAGTCAAGCGTGCCTAAAGTTACTTAAAAAAACGTATGTGAAAATCAGAAAAAAATATATATCACCCCTACATACTATATATACAGTTACAGCCCTCTATTTTCCAATATAAATATATGATGTGATTTGAAATTATTTTAAAGGTTAACAAAATGCAGAAGTTAACTTATTTTGAAATATTATTAAAACTAAAAAAATATAAATATAGTTAGTATTTGTGTTCAGTCTTTATCATAACTAGACGCATCTATTAGATACATAAAAACCATATGTAAAGTCGCTAATACTTGTATTCGGACCCACTAAATGTTAAACGAGTTTGAACCTTCGCCATTAACCGTAGGTAAGCGATACATACGACCTTAATGAACTAGAACGACTGGTTCAAGATAAATAAGTTATGCCAATTTGATCTTTAATACGTTATATTAGGGTAGTAAAACATTTTAATAGGTACTGTTTGTTTATGAACCAGTTGTTAGTTAAACTTTAACAAGCAGGATTATTTGGTTTAGAGGTGGTGACATTGAACTTACTACACAGTGGTTTATGGTACAAATCTTGCATCACTAAATAATTTAATTTAATACTTTTCTGTAATATTTACTGACTTTTTGTATTTTTAGTAACTTATATATTATATTAAAATAATATACTAAGTTACATAACTATATCTATTATTTTATATTCAAATGACATTTGTGTTTGAACTACCCACTTATTAAAAGTTAGGCGAAAATATTATAAATTATCAAATGTAATATTTGAAGAGTGTGTACGTATAAAATTCTTTACTTTAAAGCAAGTCTAACAAGCTTAAAGTCAGATATATTTTACTAAATAAATTCCAAATTGAAAACAAAACGACATAATATCTATAGTGAGATTCGAACCAGCATTACGTTTTGCTTAATCCTATACATGGACCACTAGACCAGAGCTATTTATCTGTTTCTATTAAAATAAGCTATTAGTTGCAACTTCACCAATATTATAACGCTTTATAAACCAAAGTACCACTAGTAGTAGTAGTAAAGTACCACAATTCTGATAAATCCATACCAATTGAAAATAAACATTAAAGTTTCAAAGTGCGGGTTTAAATTCATTATTTCATAACTAGGGTCAGGTAATAGATATCACCGACTGTACATGTCCGCAATTCGGCTCTCTTATATAACTCAGTGTGCCACGGAGATTTGCCATTTGCAAAGGTATGGATTTTATACCCCTTACATATATAAATATTAAGGCACTGTTAAGTTAAGGAACCGAGGGCAGAAAGGTTCTCGAATGACGAGCAGGAACCGGAAGATGCAACATTGGCAGGCCCCCTTACAAGACGGATTAAAAATCTAGGGAGGGTAGCTGGAAGCCGCTGTAGTTCAAGACCGGTAATCGTAAAGATCTTTGGAAGATGCCTTTTGAAGCAGTGGACGTCTTTCGGCTGCTATGTTGATTATCTAGTTTAATAAGATGTTTTGTAATTTTAATATCTGATTTTATATTCTATCAAGTGTTAAATAAATGGTGGGTAATTTAGATACGATAGATTGAGCCGGCCAACACGACTGGATTGTTTAAGGAACATCTTTTAAATTTGTACAAAGCTCAAGTCCGACCCTGCGTGGAGTCCTGCTCTCATCTTTGGGATAGCTCTGCAAAATATCAGCTGGACTCTTTGGATTCAATAGACAGACGCGCTCGCAGGATAATCGATGACAGAGACCTAACAAATAAAAAGCTGCAAAGCTTGGATCATAGGCGTCAGGTTGCAAGCTTATCGGTTTTCTATAGGCTATTTCATGGAGAATGCGCTCAAGACCTCCATGAACTTATCCCTCCTTCCCCCTTTTTTCATCTGACTACTAGGCGTGCGTCGGGAGGGTTTTCACCGCTTTGTTGTTGACATCCCATTCTGCCGTACGAAGCGCTTTGCTTCCTCCTTTATCATACGCACGGCTAAGCAGTGGAACACCCTCCCGAACGACGTGTTTCCAGACTCATACAACATGGGTTTATTCAAGGCTAGAGAGAACAGGCATCTTATGGGTACGCGCGGTCCATCTTCACTTACCATCAGGTGAGATCGTGGTCAAGCGTAAACCCATTAAGAATAAAAAAAAAAAGATAACTAGCTGTTAGCTGCCATTTAATACTATATAAATTTGGTACGATCAAAAATCTACCCCCTATATCTAGTGCTTGGAGGCCATATGTATGTGAGGTTTTAAAACTCCAAGTAAGATAAAACTACTGTTATGAGCAATGAGAGTAAGGCCTCAATGGAAGATAGAAGATAAAGACGAGGAATAGGCGTATACTTGATTTGTGCCGCAACATAGTGCATTGTAGCTAGCGCGAGCTGATTTCGTTGGACTCAATATGCGTGCCGACTAAAAGGTTAATTAATAGGTATAATATAACGAATCATTTTGAACGCGAACTTTTGAAGACTGACATTTACACGGTCGAGGTCTGTGGAACGAAGTTTTCCTGCTCCGTGGTGCAACGGATTTTTAAGGAGTCTCAAAATCACTGCCAGTAATACCATAGAGCTCCATATCTGAGGCAAAACAATGTTCCACTAGATCCACAAGTTAGTCAGGAGACAGAAATATAAATAATAAGAAGCATATCAATACATAAACTTTATTTACCGTCTTTAGAGGTATTGTAAATAGTTGATTCTTCATAAGTAAGGAAAGCTAAGCATCTTACAAAAATATTATTTTTATAGTAATAATAATGGACCGAACAGGCATCGGCAAGTAATGGCGTCCATACCAAAACTTTAACAAGGACTTACAAATTTGGGTTATATCATCTATAACATGAACATCAACTTTGGAGCTGTACTCTAATTCATACTTAAGCCAGATACTACGAACATCATGATGTAACTCTGACCCTCATAAACTGCTGAAGTAAAGAACGACAATGACAAGTGACGATCGATCATCATGTTCACTTGGCTTTAACACATTCGAGATATTACGAGTGTCAGGGTGTAAGGCAAATTCACTCTTATGTCGACAATATAATGCTTATATTTCTTCCAAGATAAAAAAATACGTGGGAATTTACACGCATTCTACGGAATACAAGCGTCTGCGAGTGACAAACCCCGATATTGCGCGCGCAACAGTATTTAACATATATTATATATTGTTGATACAAGGGTTAATTTGCTTTATTAACTTATAGATTAACATTTCGATACGCTTTGACTTTGCGCTAGCATGAAATGAGCCTTTCAACAGGTTAATGAATCAACTCCTCTCAAGTATGACAAAAAGCACGGCTACTTAAAAATGTATTTATGTAATTCTTAGAAAATGGTCCGTGGTACCCAAAGACACTAATGCTTTTATAAGGTGAAGTAGGCTTCATATAAAGAAATCTTAATAATTTCCATATTTCAATTATTATTATAAATTATTATGACATATTTTGAATGAAACTTTTGGATCTACTTTTCTTTCGTAACCAGTTAGACACTCTCATTTAAATTTTGTGTTTTACATTAGTGATTATAAATGGTTTAATACCATACTAGTAACATTATTTCAAATAAATCGTAAGACTACTTCAACCTTACGCGCGTTAGACTTTGAACAATATTGAGTATCTAATTAAGGTTAAATTGGTATTGTTGCAATGTTACCAATGCAATTATTACAATACAAATTCGATTTATTCACTTCAACATACGGTTTATAAATCAAAACTGATTTAAATAAGCCGCGCTTATAATAGTTTCCGTGCGAATGGGTGTTTATTTGTTTTAAGCGTAAACTTATACAATTTCAATAATCTTTAGACACATCGATGAATAATACATTCAGTGAACGTGATTTGGAATGCAATCATTTAAGACTGAACGAAACTAGAATAATATAACATATGAAGCATTTCGACCAGCAGTCTCTTAATTAAAACAATGAAGTATTGAGCCACGCCGCAGTATAATTAGTATAATGCATACGCATCAACACGTTAGAAAAAGAGATACACACGTCGATACATCTATCGCCTACTCTTTCAGACTTACTTTTTTTCTACTTAGAGTTTACCTTTTGCAAAATCTAAATAGCAAAATAGACACGCGCCTAATCATATTTGCATAAATATCTATGATGCCTTTCTCGTCCAAACCTCCAACTAAAATTACAGTGAATAATTTCGCAGTGACATACATCGACGAACACTTAACAGCGCCTGACGCATCATACAAGGCGATACATTAACGTTGTTGTATTATATAAGTACACAATAATGCTATCTAATACAATAGTTCATATAAAACGGTGTTATACATCAAATTAGAGTGCATTACGAAGTTGAATGCAGTAACGTGGTGTGAGCGCCGGCGAGTGCGGCGGGGCGGCGTGGCGCGCCGCTCGCTTAGGGCAGCGCCTTGTTCTCGGGGATGGTGGGCGACGTGGCGCCCGACGCACTCCGCGACGCGTCGCGCAGGGCCTCGTCGAAACTCTGCGTCGAATTCGATCTAGAGGTCACTTTACCCTGTGGGATCAAACGAATATATATTTATATATAGCATCGATGCACTCATGCTTCCGATAGCGAACTGTAGCAACTGATAGCAGAGCTCAGTACATGATTCTAAACTTACTCTAATCATACATTTAAATAAGTACCTAACCTAACAATAGATAGATACCCAATATAATTAATATCTCATTACAAAATAAGAATACCATAAGTAGGTATCTTGACAATGGGGGGAACGTAAAAAAAATATGAGTGTGATTAAGACTACACGACTGTCGTAATACTTCAAACTTAACTGACTATGAGAGAAAGAGTGAAAGAAAATGTGCGCTGGCACCTCTCTCTCTTGCGCCACAGACCAAAGATATTATAATATAACAAGATTGCGCACTCCAAGATTTAGTTCAAAGTAAAATGAACTCAAAGTCTTTAAGATACAGTCCATTTCTCTTTGTAGTGTACCAATAGGAAAAAACGGACCACTTGAGAGGCTCTCGTTTTGGAATCTGTCCCTGTCTAACAGATGGCCAGCCTAAAAATAACTTACTTGACGTATAAAATAGTAGAATTTTTGGTCAAACACCTAGGATTATGTTTTCATATAACTATAATTAAATAATTTTTATTTATTTAAGACGTACACAACGTTTTTTTAAACTATGTCTTATTCTTTGATAGCTTTTTAAATACATTTAATTTGGGTTTAGTAAATTCAATAGCAGTATTTATAAAAAATGACGTTTACCACACTCAATTTGTAAACAAATATGGCGAATGTTTGTTTTGAAATTATTTATCGTATTGTGCTCCAATCCAGTTCCAATTTGCTTAAAAATGGTTTTAACTTGTTGCGTAAAAGGGTGTAAAAGTGAGGGTCATCTGGGGAGTGGTATATCTTTTCACAAGTAATTGTTATCTTGTAATGATTCTATATTTTGGCTAAGTTCAGCAACAGGGTAACCATTCGTTACGTATTTAATGGATCGTTTTTCTAGATTTCCCAAAAACGAGGAATTGAAACAAAAATGGATGAATATTGTTCCCGGTAAATAATAATCTGATATAGCAATTAACTGTTTTATTACAAATAACATTCACATTTGTTTTAGAGTTTTTGCACATTGACACAAAATACTATTCCCCACTACCAGCCACTAAGCATACCTACTCGAGATTGTTGCCTCTTACAACAAACGATTTTTCCAACCTGTCGTAATGTATATTAGGTATTTTATACCTACGTAATAATTGTCTGCTGTGTGGTGACGGCGACAAATATCAGAATCAGAATATCATCACCCCATCTCATCCCGTGGGGGGCGTAGAAGTCGACCCGAGGGAATATCTACCAGAGGACGGGAAGCAGCTTCCTTCTGAGTACTACGACCATCATACTGCGATCGCCAACCCGCCTGCCAAGCGTGGTGATTATGGCATATCCCCTCAAGATGATTCTTGAGGGAGGCTTGTCCAGCAGTGGACTTATTTAAGCTGTAATAATGATGATGATGATGATGAATAATTGTCTATTTCACTATATCTAACACTAAAACGAGGCTACTGTTTCCTCGTGTCAGTGTTTGTTATGTATGAGTAAATAGGTAAGAAATAGACAATTGCTACACTCTTATTAATAACAAAAGATATAAAATTATCTCAGTTGTTTAGATTAAGCCACTTAGAAGATATTTTCAATTAAGGTAGTGAGTATAGTACTATCCGTGGAATAAATTTAAAAATCGGGCCTGTAGTCTATTAGTGTTACCTGATTTTCACAATCTAATCTATATTGAATATATGTATTACAATAATTATCCTAGAATACTATAGCCGACTGACACAAAACACTTGTTGCGAAAAAGAATATAAGTAAATAAAACATATAATATACTTGAAAACTATTTGGATACATTACGAATATATAATATTTGGAAAGTCTATTGCCTTTGTCCAAAATATCTACCACTACTCACACTTACATTAGGCGGGAATTGTACTATAAATAATTATATAACTTCCAAACGTTTAAAAAATCTACAAATAATCTTGGTATGATTTAATTTGTATTGCTTGCAGAGAGGCATACAAAATAAAGAAAGTATAAGTAACGAAAACATCTCGAATACGTATACCTAGGTATGCAGTGGGGCGAACAGTAACTTTAAAAGCACTGCACAGGTAGTATGATTATACTTCAAAAGTAAGTTTATTCATTCTCATAAAAACAAAATTTTAAATTTGGCGCGTTAAAACATTCGCATAATTCCACGACGCATGGTCACTCTATTAGAAGGAGATGCCATCCAAAACAGCTACTTCTTACTCGGGCCGTTTTTGCTCCCTCAGTGCGCAATCTTGTTATATTATAATATCTTTGCCACAGACACAATATACGAAAGGTTTCTATCTTCATTAACTTTTATCTCCCTCTCAACTTCGTGCGCCTCGCCCGATCTCACTTTTCGTAATGTATTAAACAACTTACTACTCAAGCAAGCGTGCGTAAAGAAATTTTACTTCAAAATTTTTATTTTTTAATTAACATCCACCTATTGATTGATCGCGAGGCTCGTTGCTTAACCTCGCCGATCACGTACGGTTCGGTGAGAGTATCTAGGTACTAGCGGCTCATACATATGACGATGTACTGATTTGTACTATACAGGTACTCACACTTTATGTAAATCAACATTCAAATTTTTTACCCGGTGTCATTTTGACAGTATTTTTTTTCTTGCCAGGGCCTCTACCGGCTAAGTCGCCGAACATCGATTTCTTAAATGGCGTTTAAATATATAAAGGTTAAAAATGACTTAATCAATGGTTAAATCGGCTTCAACGTTGACAATCGATTCCGGACCATTTATGACGTCACATGTGCCCATGGAAGCCGATTTAACGATTGTTTAAGTAATTTTTTACCTTTATTTATTTGAACGCCATTTAAAAAATCGATGTTCGACGACTTAGCCGGTAGAGCCCCAGGTTTATTATCATTGATAATAGGATGCTTTTGAAATAGCATTCTTCTTAATTTATTGAAAAATGGTATGAGTAAGTCCTATTCTTTTATACTGTTCGTACATGACGACACGTCACTGATTTAGTAAACGGTTATTTAGAAAAGTGTTGGCTCGTAATCATTATTAGGACGACGACCGGTACTGTAATAACGATTATGGGGGCCTCCACGTGTCAGATGACATTAGCAATTTTTTTGGCGGTACTCAAAGAGGCTTCATCAGAGTCGGTATGGATGGCGAAGTTTAATAGAGAAATAGAGAGAGATGTTTGTGAAAACGAATGGGGAAAGTTTAATCATAATAAACATTTATGTTCAGTAGGTTAGTAACACCCACACATATTGAGCATGGGTCGTTTTTTTTTATGGCATAGGGCGACAAACGAGCAAGCGGGTCACCTGATGGTAAGTGATCACCGCCGCCCATGTACACTCGTAACACCAGAGGTGTCACGGGTGCGTTTCCGGCCTTTAAGAGTCAGCAAACAAGTGGTGCTGACCCTTCCCCCCCACCCCAATAAGCTCTGGCGACCTTACTCACACGCAGAAACACAACACTAAAGTAATTAATGTTATTATCTAAATATATTAATGTTAGTAAGGTGGAGGTACTTCCCCAGTCGGGCTGCTCTTTGAGCGAATGAACGCTGTGACCTACCCCTCTTAACTCCTCCTCGTACGTTTGCTCACTTGTTTGTTACTAACCTACTGAACATACATTGATTGTAATTTGATAATAATAAACATTTATGTTCAGAAGGTTAATAATAATCAAGTGACCAAACGTACGACCCATGCTTAATATGTGTGGGTATATATGAGTTTCATAAAAAGTTATATTTAATATAAAGCGAACTGAGACCAGTAATTAATAAACATTTAGGTACGTTCCATAGATATGCAGCCATATTTTTTATATATTCAATTCAGCAAATAAATTACAGTCTTTTGGATATAGTCGGCTATTACCGTAGGTATACCCGGGCATAACTAGCGTTGCTGTCTCATCCCCCTTTCCTCGGAACCTACTCTTTAGATCGGCTTCCACCGAACCGGAGCGAAAGAGTGCGAAAAAAACCTTTGTTTTTTATTAAATAATTATCCCTTCGCCCCCATCTGTTCCCACCTCTTCCCCACTCCGCTTTATTAGAAAGCCAAGATTATCGCTATATGTTCTATAAATATGATCTACAATTTATAGGATAAACTGTATAATAATATTCTATCAGAATCAGTTCGTTTCTGATTCATCATCGATCAACAACATTGAAAATTTAACTCATTGTCAAGTACTCACATGAGTCATGATAACAAGAAAATATTTTACATCAGCAGTGCTGTAATATCTCACCTTAACATTTTCATACGCAGTGCCGACGCGCTCCTCGATAGAGCGGAATGACTCAGAGTTTCGCATCTGGCCAATCTTCGTGGACACGCCGGCAGTGATGCCGCCGAAGATCGAAGTAGTCTTTTCCGCAGTCGATTTTATCACAGATTCAGTTTTTTGGTATCTGTCGACACAAGAAATAGTCATGTAAAAAATAAGAGGTAAACAACCGCTCTATAGTTGAATAGATTAAGAGCAAAAAGCTTTTAAATTATAAATAGGTACCTAAATAAAACGACAGAGGAATGGATGTTGGAGGTAACTTCACATTCAGTGTACAAATGAGTTGGTTAGTAAGTAGTAGTTAGTTGGTAGAAAAAAAATCATCATAAGTAACTGTGGCCTTTGACCATAATGATGTCCATGTGTCATAAAGAAATACGTAAATGCGAATTTTTCCAACTTAGTGTTGTACCTCCTAATGGTTATTATTAGTCACATTTAGTTGACTTGAGAATCTAGTGGGACGAAATGGCGGTATGTTTGTCTGATGAACTATCGATTTGTTCCTAAACCCGACAGTCCTGAAATAAGGCAGGCAGTCCATAAATATTATTAGAGATTTTAATTTGGTGTACGGAAAATATCGTACAAGGTTTTGTTACACAGAGATTATTTAGGGCGGCCTCGTTGGCATCTTGCTACCTCGATCATTTCTGATCTATAGTAGCAGAGCTCCTTGATTTGTTATAGTTCACTGCTTAATCCTGTAGCTTTAATAATCTTCCATATTGATCGTGCAGTGAGTGTTTGCATCTCTTCCGGTTGCATGATATTCTGTCCCAAGTAGCAGTAGGCAGAGATTGAACTGTTTTAAGTCTACACATGGTTTTCGTTCAAACCACTCTATTATCAATAGATAATACAAAAATTTTAATGTTTGAATGAAGTAAATCAAATTCATTGTTTCCCAATCGATAAATTATGAGCAATAACTTCAAAGTAGTTAGTCATATCAGTTTACTCACTTCCTGGCTAAACCAACATCATGGATTTCAATTTTGATAACACATAATACAGTAAACAGTTCAAATATAGAGATAATAAACTTTAATACAAAATGTGTGTAAATATTGCGTAATCCGGACTAGCCTCTACGCAGGATATATGGTACTGGAGGAGTGTGAACACAAACACGGGTGCACTCTCTATACCCTTCTCCCATGTGACGACACCGCCGGAGGACAACATGCGCATGACCGATCTGAATATTAGATATATTCAGATCGGTCATGCGCATGTTGTCCTCGTGATGGGTGTTCGTGGGTTTTTCTTGCTAGAAAAGTCCCAATAGTACTTCTTGGTGTAACCCGAGATTTCAACATAGGACCCCAGGAGTAAATCGACGCCATAGAGTGAAAACCTCGGAAATTATCAGGAGCTATTTGAGGAGCAGTTCCGAGGTAGGTACGGCAGACTGAATGCGATCACGAACAACGAGGTTCTCACATATTATGATCGAAGATGGCGTTAGGAGTGTCAGAAGCTCAGTAAACTCGATTCGAAATATGCGTTTCGAGGTTTTCTTTCAAAACATGCAAAGAAGCTTATTAAGTTAAAATTTGACATTCGACGTTTTCACTCTACGGCGTCGAAATGTGATATAATAAGGGCTTTGTGACGGTTCTATGTCTCGATGTGATTGTTATTGAGTAGATATTCCAAGAACCACATAAAACTATGGCATACGCAGGTATATATAAGTCCAGTATAAATCATGGTATGAAGCCGGAGTTAGTATGAACCAAGGGAGTAAGTATAAATTAAGACCAAAGTATTTTAAAGGAGTTAGAATAAATGGGGAAACTAAAATGGACGTAGTAAAAATGTTATTAACTACTGATCTGAAGACTTTTAGAACATTTTATTTATATTAGGTACAATAAACAGATTTTTATTATTAATTAAACGATTTTGGATTTAGGTTTAGTAAGTGATTTATATTGGAAGTGTGATGAAATTCATATTAGAGCTGTACTCAAGTTCATGAAGCTGTAATTTTTGACTTTCTGGAAACTCAAGGTGCAAACACTCTTTCTTAAACAAGTTGTACCTTTAATTTTATTTATAATTATTTTGCTGTCTTTACATTACAGTAATCTATACAAATAAATAAAATTGGAGTGTCTGTTTGTAATATTGAAATAGCCGGTTTTTACTACATAAATATGAATATATATACGGTACATACACCAAAATAACATTTTTAACAATTTTTGTCTGTCTGTCTGTTTGTTCCGGTTAATCTCTGAAATGGCTGGACCGATTTTGACGGGACTTTTATTGGCAGGTAGCTGATGTAATAAGGCGTAACTTAGGCTACTTTTATTTTAGAAAAAGTATTTAATTTTACTAAAAAACTAAATAAACTAATTAACACGCGGACGAAGTCGCGGGCACAGCTAGTTATAAATAAAATAAGTGCGTGCTTTCCTCATCGAATGAGTTGATTCAGAGGATTATGTACGCTAGACTGGGTCATTCAAATTGTTTACAAAACATTACCAACATTACTTGAGAATCATGCATAATGTACCCACGCAAAATAGTAAATATATCTGTATCTGTAACATGTGATGTGTATTTATTTTTAACTAATGCATTCGCTACTGTGTGTGGGTATTAGCCTGCTGATCTAGTGGTTAGTGACCCCAACTGTTAAGCCAGAGATCGTGGGTTCAATCCACACCTAGGACAATTGTTTTTGTGATGAGCATGATTATTTGTTGTGTGGGTGTAATTTATATATAATATGTATATATTTAGAAATATAAAAGTATGTTTATCAGGTTGCCATAGTAGAGGCTCTGCAGGTTTGGAATCAGATGGCAGTGTGTTAGTTGCCCCAAGATATTTATTTGTTTACATTGATACCGCTATGTTGAACTTATTTCCAGAATAATATTGTTTTCTTATTTTTTAGAATGATAACGCCTGCACTTTTGATACGTATCCTAATAATTTATTATTATTATATAATATGCGGACACAAATTACATCCAGACTCGGAACAACTATTTATGGGTCACACAAATTGTTGTCCGGCGCGGTTCTGCCTAGTTTGGAATCAGATGGCAGTGTGTTAGTTGTACCAAGATATTTTTTTATTGACATTGAGATCGCCGTGTCTAGTTGTTCACAAACAATTATGGGTTTAAATACAACCCATGTTGAACTTAACATCAGAATAATATTTTAACTTTATTTTTTTAGAATGATAACGCCTGCACTTGGGATACTAATCCCTGTGTCGCGGGGTACTTTACAAACATATAATAGACGGACACAAATTACACCCAGACTCGGAACAACTATTTATGTGTCACACAAATCGTTGTCCGGCGCGGGACTAAAACCCGCGACACGAACAAGCGAGGCGACTGTCTTAGCCGCTGCGCTTCACGTGCCGTCAAAATTATCCAAATCATACCAGGTAACAATCGACTGATCGTAAAAGCTATAACACATGATAAGGGACAGGCTCTGTGCTCGAGCGGTTTAAGCCGTCGAGGAACGCGCTATGCCATCGGTGCCAACATGACAATCGTTACAACTCTTCAGATAACAAATAGCAAACCTGACACCTGGTCTTACCATTGTGGTTATTAATCCCTATGGGTTTCGAGGTCAGATGACAGTCGCACGATTAATTGTGGGAGTTAGCCGCAACTGGTTAAACTAGGCCACCGGCCCCAAAGCAAAGGGCAAACAAGAAGAGATGGGACAAGATATTTCCGCTTGTCCCATTGATGGGACGACCTTATGAAATGAGTAGCACTCTTTCCATAAGATTATACACGGTTATATACGGATTTATTGCCATGCAACTATTCAAATCATGCAACTATGAAAAGTAACCCTTGTTATTTCACCAGGATGTTTCCTGAAAGACTTATGTTAATCTTTAGATAATATTTTGCAAGACATTTTGAGGGATAGGAGGTCATTTTAATCTGTTTGTTTTGTTATAACACACTTTTGTTATATAATACAATTCACAGGGAGTATTTTATTCATGCATCGACTTAAGGGTCTACCCATAAACGAAAGATTGAAAAAAATCGACATCTATCCAAACTTAATGCACATTAAGTAATAAGTTTAATTTTAGTTTGATGCTGTTACACTATTATCTGAATTACAAATACGCTGAGTTTATAATATCTCTGTCATGCTAATGTAATTTAATTTTCTAGGGAATGAATCAAACAACTTATGCTCGAGGAAATGATTAAAAATTCACATCGAGCGTATAGCGCTCAACATTTTACTTTCACTATGTTTACAGACATTTGTAGTTTAACACTTTTGAACAGCTAAGACAAACTGAACGTTTTTTATAAGTAAAGGGGTAAAGGATTACTTTTAAAAAAAATGTATTTTCTTTATCTATGCCATGCCTATTAACCTGAGGTATTAAAGAAATATTCTTAATTTACACGTAGAAATATACGTGTAAAGAAAGAGTATTTTTAACATTATTTTTTTTCTTTATCTATCATGTCATGTCCAATATTACTGTCACCTGATGTTTTTTATTAAAATAGATAAAATAGCATTTTCAATAATAAACGTTAAATGTAGTTTCTTTTAGAAAAAAACAACGCATTGTTTTATTGCAAATGAAAATCCTATGAATAAGCAAAAAATATATCTTATATACGTTTACTTCGTTTGAGTCAGAAACTATACAATTTTAATATAATATTATTTTATCTTGTATTATGTAAAAATAATAATTATTTTTAAAACTGAACTTAATGCTAAAAATGGCAATTGGTTATTGTAAGCTCCAATACGAATTACTTATCCAACATCTAGTTCGATTGTTAAAAAATATAAATATTAGTAATTTGATTTAAACTCACACATCAAACTAAAACTGAACTACAACTATAGTATTCTCAGATTAAACTATTCTTATCTTTACTTACATTGGTGCCTGAGTCACAGCCTGTGTAAGCGCAGCCACGCGTGTTTCTATAGTTTGATAGCTGTTGTACAACAAACCAAACGTGAAATAAAAACTAAATAACTCGCCACCAATATGCCGATATATAAAGCAAAAGCAAAATAAAGATAAGAAACAAACTATACCAGGGATGGCGAACCTTCAGATCCACATTGTCAGACAACCCTTATGGCCAAAACAGGCCAAAGTAATATAAAACATTAGTAAAACAGCCGAATAAATTTAATCCATACTCAATACTTGAACTTAAAAGACCCATTTAATGCTGCACTCGTTAGATAAGTAAATCCAATCCTTCTAGTAAGAAGGTATGTTCCGGGTTGTCTGGTTATATGAACTTATACTTCATAAACATAGCCATAGTGAGCCATTAAAAGAAATGCCAGTGGTTTGCTATCCCTGGGATCACTGCACACACTATTTCTATATAATATGAATTTTTGATTCAATGAAGATGTATCGTAAGTACCATTCACCACAATGAAAAATGTTCGTACTTACACTTGGCTTTCTTTAACATTTTTTAAACCCTGATTAACGTCTTCAGTAATCTCTTTCCACACAGTTATACCAAGTTTTCGTTTTAATTCGGAACTCTGACGGATCTGAAACAAAATTTTGTCAATTATAATAAAAAGTACTTTACATTGCATATTCTTCTTCTGGTTGCAGCAATTAACACACTGATATTATAAAGGCGAAAGTTTGTGAGTCTATGAGTGTGTATGTTTGTTAGTTCTTCACGGCTAAACGACTGCATCGATCTTAATAAAATTTAGTATAGAGTTAGCTTATACCCTGGATTAACACATAGGTTATCTATACGTATAATAAAACCGTAGGAAAGTCAAAACTGTACATTGAATATTTTTTTTAAAGGATACTTGGGGCCTGATCTACTACAATCGATATCGAAGCCAAAAATAGAATTTTTAGAATTTTTGTCTGTTTGTCTGTATGTATGTCCGGGCTAAACTCAAAAAGAACTGCATGGATTTACTTCAAATTTTGCATGAATATTACTAAGAGGTCGGGGCAACATATAGGCTACATATTATCACGCTATCACCTACGAGGAGGAGCTGTGATAATTTATAAAGTTTAACGCGGGGCACAGCTAGTAAATTATAAAGTTAAACGCGGGTAAAACCGCGGGGCACAGCTAGTTTATTATATTTTAAGTCTCTCCCTAAATAGGGCCGTTACATATAGACAAATTTGATAAACATCAATTTCACAATGAAGTTATCGTACAATTTCATGAAATGGTATCTACTTAGTATTTATCAGATAATTTGACGTGACTGCTAGAAAAATCTGTACCACTTAATCTTAAAACTTTATTTTACTTGCTATTGGCGAAAAGACAGGTGATGTAGGTGAACGTCATTTATATGTACGAAGTGAAATGTATGACGAATTTACATGCCATATATAGGGTATTAGGCAGTTCTTGTTAAAATTGGATGTTCAAAAACATTAATAAATCACGAAAACCATTGAAAACAAGAGCAAACGGACAAACAGCGTTTTATTCGGGTTTAAAGTTATACAATAAACCTGAAGACAAGGGCTTGAAAATTCAGCATTAGGTATATAATAAAATGGCTGAATGAGAAAAGCATTCAACTTCAATGCCTATTAATAAGGACCTATTAATAATATAATTTGAAAGCATATTATCCAACGTTTTGCCATCTTGGACAAACGTTGGATGAAGGTAATTGAGCGAGAGACTAAGTATATTGATTAAAATACCTATATATCTTCTTAACTTCTTCGTAAGTACAGATGATTTATTGTGTAGAAGCCTTAAAATAAGAATAATCGTATGACGTATGCCGTGATTGGAAATAAACTATGTTTAGTTTCACATGCTTTTAATTGGACACTCTTATGAACACTACTCTGTTCGTGAAGCAGCATACTTATCGGGCGTCTACTATATTTTGGCATGTCCGCAGCAAATAGGCTATATGAGAAGATCACACAGGTAAGATTTTGCTTACTGGCGTGATCTACTTATATAGCCCCGTTTATATTCCTTGTTTACCACTACGCCTTCGTACAGGTCTAATTTTAATTCAGCCCACCATCAGATAATACTTCACAACTAACAGCGCTGCAGCAGCAAAATGTGACAGCCAGTGCAAAGATGGAACCAATTAAGACTTGCGTCACTTAATAATATCGTGATCTCTATTTCAGGCTTCTGTATTAAAGGTGCTAGTTTTATGCATAAAAACCTTATTTCTAAGACACAATTTAGACATAAGGAAATTGATTTGTAGCAGTTTGGAGTAGGTCGGCTTGTTCGGGTAACCTTGCTTCTAATAAGATTACCACAATTTAATTTACTATGACATTACAAAGGAAGATTATACACGTACATAAACACGTCTTTTTTATGTAATGCTTTTTACTTTCTTCTAGTCGGACAGGACAGACGTGATATCTACTCTGATTAGTAACTAACTAAAGAATCTACGAAATGAAGCGTCTTTTTGTATGAAATTTTGCTGGGTAGAGCTAAAACCTATACAAATAATATCCAAAATAAATTACACCAGATTTACCAAAATAAAAATAATATATTACTTTGGACTGAGTAATCTGTCAGTCCTTTAATACACATAAGTATTGGTTTATTTGATCTAATTAATAACGTTTAAAATATTATTTGTCACAATAGTATCTCAGAAATAATATAAACAAACGAATGGATAGTGTTGATTTGAATAGAGTAACAAAAGCTAGCTCTAAGTGTTTTCAATACCTTGCTTTGCAAAACAGTGCGGAGCGTAGAGATCTCGTCTTCGACACGAGCCAGTTCGCGACTCCATTCGGCACGCAACTGCTCGGCTTGCTCGGGCGTCAGACCTGCGAACTCGTCAGGCACGGTGTGCACGTCGCCAGCGCCGCCAGCACCTACCATCGCTTCCTCAGCTGTGCAAATAAAATGTAAACATTAGTTTCAAAATGATTATGAGATTCTAAAATATATTTTAATGATTGCCTGATGGTGAACACAGTCAGAAACTAAGAAAACTTCGCAAATTCAAGTAAATGCTGTCAGGCACTGGCTGTCAATAGCTGGTCATATATAATAGCTGGCTATGAGGATCTAAGGTCGTACCTACCACCTAGCTTTTTAGGGTTCCGTACCCAAAGGGTAAAACGGGAGCCTATTACTAAGACTTTACTGTCTGTCTGTCCGTCTGTCACCAGGCTGTATCTCATGAACCTGATAGGCAAACAGTTGAAATTTTCACAGATGATGTATTTCTGTAGCCGCTATAACAAAAAATACTAAAAATAAAATAAATATTTAAGGGGGCTCCCATACAATAAACGTGAAATTTTGGCTCTTTTTATGGTACGGGGAAGGAACCCTTAGTGCGCTAGTCCGTCTTGCACTTGGCCGGTTTTTTATTTGAGTTTTGTTGCCTTTTACAGCACGTGTACAGAGCCTTACCTACTTTTCTAGTAGCGAATATGCGATTTATTAACCATTCGATATTATGAACGTTCCGAGTATTTAGGAATTCAATTTATAGTGATGGATCAATTGATATTCGATTATTTGGCATAGACACGTTTTGTAATATATCAGCTTTATCTTAAATTAAGACGAATAAAGTAAACTCTTCCTTGGTTTATCGTTAATTAGTAAGTACGTATCTTTGTAGGCTACTATGTAACCTAATCTCTATGTTGAATAATAAATAGAGGAAGCACACCAACTGTGTTAGGGGTCTATCTTCGAAGTTCGAAATAGTAGCGAAATTTTGTTTGTATTAGATAGTTTGAAAAACACAAGCTACATGAGTTTGTATCTGGTCTCAACATCACAGTGGCAGGAAACTCTGAACAATAGCGTAGGAAGTACTAGTGCGATATGTACGAATTACAAGTAGGTACGTCAAAGCGTATAGGTACCTAAGTCGGCAATCACTGGTTTTAATACGTGGTCAGGAAAAGGCTCCCTAACGGTTAATCACAACATTTGTTATCATGCTTAACAAGATGCACATCAAAATGATTGCAAACAAATCTCCAATTTTCTGATATTTAGCCAAGTTCCATAAAACTGATCCTACTTGAAGCTATTACATTCGCCGTGACTTAACTTGGTAGTGAACCCAATACATTTGGTACATCTGTACCAAATGTAGTGGGTTCGATTCTTGCACGGGACAAAAATATTCGTGTTCATAAATGTGTCTTTCTGGGCTGGGCTTTCTCTGAGTATTGTATGTACATACATATATATTTACAAAAAAAGGAAATAAGTATTCCTATACGTTGTCTTATATAATATACCTATAAGACTACGTACCGTATTTAAGACGTTATATAGTATAAGCTTTGCATAGTTTGAGCTAGTTGGCGCTAAGTGAGATGTCACGGATATTTATTACAGTTCAGTACGTGTCAATATTGCAAACCTATATAACCAAGGTACATAAATATGCATGTCAATATTGCAAACCTATATAATTAAGTTAAGTCTGCATGTAATTATTGAAAACCAATTTATCAAATTCAGGACTTAAAACAGTTGCTCTTAAAAAAATCTAAATTCTGTGCGGCTAATGACACGACAGGAAATTGTATGATTATTTTTTTAAGATAAGGGTAATAAAAAAATGACAACAAAGAGCATGGAATCTTTAACCATAAAGGTTAAACAATTTTTAATTACCGGCCTTAAAAAATATCTTAATCGGAGTCTTTAGTACTGGTTTGGAGATAAAATATTGTAATCTTACAAAAGGTCCAAGTAGTTCTGTGTTGGATAGAAATATTAAAGAAATGACAATATGCTTTAATTTGAATTTTATTACTAGTCATTAAATAACATCTTAAGATATTGTGTTACGTGTATGGCACGTCAGTACAGACAGAACGTGCAGAGGAAAGCCGCATTACGTAATACACAACAATTATTATAATAGTATTGCTTCACGCTGCCCCTACCATATACATTTTATAATTCGCTATTGCAGACATTTTGTCTAAGAGGCTGCAATCTAATTTGCGAAATATACCACATAATATCTTTTTATATGTATTTTTATACTACATATTATGTGTAAAGAAAAAAGAAATTGCTTATATTTTTATACCAATAAATAGCGTGTATACTAAAGAATTACAAAAAAATTCGAGCCGAGCCTTGTTTCTTAATGTGTAATATTTATTGATTAAGTGACTGGGTATATATAATTGGCGACTTGATTGTGTTGGATTACTTCTTATTTTGTCGCCGTATAAAAATAAAGACTACAAAATAAATTAATAAACAAAACAATAAAAATAAATAGGACGATTAAAATCCTAGTTAAGACAATCGGACAGTATAAGTACTTGAATTTTTATAGATTTCCAAATAATTACAATTAAGTAAAACGACACATTAGTATTTAACTAATGTGTCGTTTTATTTAATAAATAACTAAAAGAAAAATGTATTTTGCACACTTTCAGCCTATCCAATGCCCTTAAGCTGGCTTTAAAGATTTTAATAATTGAGGTGTTTGATAGAAAGTTTTTATTTATTTGTTTAAAACTTTTGCAAATGAATGTACAAAATCGGACTTCAGGCCCAGACTTCGGCGCTCAGCCATCTCGCTCGCAGATTTAGAACTGTTGAACAGAACATGTTTTAACATAATTGTATGCACTTTCTTAAATGTATTTAACGAAACACACTTTGTGACATTAAACAATCATATCAGATTAAAGTTTTCCGAAATGTTGAATTTAAAAAAAATATCTAAATGTTAAGTTGTACAAAATATATTAAAATGTTAATAGTTGCCTCTATTTCTTTTGGTGAAAAGGTGAATATTTGGATATTTCAGAATATTAATCACACAAAATGACCGATGCATATTCTTCGAAAGTATTGACAAAAATTTTATAACCTAGAAAATATCTGAATGCGAATCTCTGAATGAATCTGAGCGGGAGAGCTTCGCTTTGAATTCTGGGCCTTCAAGCCGCAGGCATTCTCACCTTAATTAAATTTAATGGCTCGAATCGATCGAAGCCTTATTTATTAAAAACCAAGCAGTTTCGGTTACAGAGCGTCCTAGGTATCTAGCGATTTACCGGCATGACCTTGTTAATAGGTAGACAACGAGAGAGCCCTAATAATATTGGGACACGAAGGTGGTGGGTAAGTGATTATTTACGAGGTGACAGAATTTTGTTTGTACTGCGCGAGGCTAATTTGTTAAAACGGGAGATTGGATTGTGTGAATTGCCAAAGCTCCAAAATACACATATAAATATGCAGTTTAAAAGACAATAAACAAGCAATTTTTTTCCTATCGTTGCCGCGTTGATTATCTTTTTAATTAATCCATTACACTACCACTTGTATCATTCATTTGTTTTTTCGTGTACCTATTGTTGATGTACCTACCGCAGGTCTCGGTGAACCGAATAAATAAATAAAATATAATGGCTGGGTCCATTTTTCAACATTAGAGAAATATGGCAAGTTACTGTATCATGCATGATGTAAAACAATGCACTGGCCACTGAATGAAGTGCTAAAGTATAAAATAACGAATCCCGCAACCTATACGTAGTTTAGTACGACACATATATCCTACTTATATTATAAATGCGAAAGTTTGTGGTTCGATCATGAAATCCGATATCGATTTGCAATTAGATTACATATCTAACTTAAAATTTGACAAAACGAAGCTTAAATGGACAAAAATCGATAGAATAAACAAAGCGAAATCGTCATTTGTTTCCCGGAACAAACCCCGCTGTCAATATTTACAACATTCCAGTCAGCAAAATGGCAACTCCTCATAAAAAGTAATATGTTATAAGTTACTCTATAAACGTAGCGGAACCGTTGCTGGAGTTTTAGAAACAGTCTCAGATCACTTAGATTAGTTTAGTCCGTTTTTAACAGACTTTTAAACCATTAACTAAAATTAGAGACTCTTAATTCCTTATCCCGTTACAGGTGATCTATGCGGTTAATTATGACTTCAGCTTCCGTAATCGTAGCGATAGTTCAATTTACAGGTGGCGGTTTTCAAATCTAGTCAAAATATATAGAGACAATCTGAACGGCAGTGATTTCGATGATAGGTGAGCCTAGCCTCTAAACACCACTGTACAAAAGTATATTATATAGTAATACTACGTACCATACGGCATTATTTTCGTAAATATTACCCATTTACAGACATATTTGCTTACAATCACAAATGTCTTATACAGACGCCAGCACATCCAGCTACCACAATCTGTCAAATTTCTTTCATGGATTTTCAACTTTATCACAATTACGGTAGGTTTACTTTAAATTGGGGAAATTTTACAGATTAGGGTAGCTTGATGTGCTGGCGTCTGTACATAAAAACTTTATTTTAATTTTACATTTTTATAGATATAACAAGAAAGGAAAACCCTAAAATGTAATTATTTTAATGCGAAATCTAAAAAAATATGATATTTCTCTTAGAAATGTAATGTCAATAATCTGTTTACAGGGAAAAACATCTTCCTTGTCGATTTTACAAAGAGTAGTGTCCACGATTTAGAAAAAAAATAAAATCCTTGTAGAAAACGTAGCGAGTAATAAAAATATTTTGTCAATTAAATGGGGATCTCCCGAAATCCCTAAGTAAGCAAGAACACAAAATTCGCTGATATATTACATGCCAAACTTACTCGATAGTGACAACAACGTAAACAAACATGAGTATTTCTCTTTGTTATACTTTGAACTAACCTCCAACTGTGATACCTAAAAATTTCTTGTAGTTTGTGGGACTGGACATCTTGGCAAGATAAGGCTTTGATAAATCTTGGAAAGTAACTCGTACTTCTCGCATTTTTTTTCTAAATATTCGCAGTCGACGGCGGCGATTGTCTACGTAGAACTCAGTTTCAATGCAGAGAGCGGATTCCGCAAGGTCAGGCAGCATGCGCCAGTCAGCGTCAGGGTCGTTTTGAGGCCAGCTTGGCGATTCCTCTAGTTCATCCAGTTCGTCTACGGCTACGTCGAAACTGGGTGTGGAGTCGTCGTCGGGCGGTACGAAGTAAGGATCTTCCATATACTCCAAACTCGTCGGCTCTAGGCCGCTGTTCGACGTTACATCGCTTGCCATTCTATCTGCTTCGTCTTCCTTTACACTTTAGCATATTTCGTATCTACGATCATATAATCCAATCAATCCTCTTTATATCACGCGGTGTACACGAGGACATTGGTAGCTGAATGAGATCGCATCTTTTCTCTTCATTATTAGTAACTAAAAAATACTGTCACTTCACAAACATAATGTTTTCGTAAAAAGCACATAGGACACGACTACACGAGATACATGAATGCGTGCACCGGTGGCGCGCAATGATGTCAGTTTCTTCCGCCACGTCGAACCCCTCCAGCCGGCCAGCTCGCGATCGTTTCGCGCCGCTGCCTGATTACTCGGGTTCGCCACTTTCACCAGTAACGCGAGCTCGAATCTACACGTTTTACACAAACTACAATTTTGACCTCCAAAAATATTTGCACATAAAAGCGGATTACAACATTTAAATTTTATATTTTGTATCACACTTAAGAGGCGATCCAACTAAATCGAATAACGTAGTATCAGTGAATCACGCAGGTCTCTGACCAAACAACGAGTTTGCAACAGCGAACAAAACAACAAAACCATAGATTGAGCTCACCTTGTGCCGCTAAAGTTTATTGACAGTGCCGCAGGCGGCGAGCGAGCGGCGCAAACGCTGAACCACAAGGGAATTGCGCCATTTGTTACTTAACGAAATACAACAAAAAATCATCGCATTGCACGATGAAATGACTCACCTCAGGTGGTGCCAGCAAACTACTTTATATTTTAAGCGATATTTTTTACCCTGCAAAATTTATTCCATTTGAATGTTTAAATCCGTATCAGTTTCTTTTGGTTTTGTTCTACTTATTATAAACTCAACTTTGGTTTAAAGTATATATTCTAAACATACGTTTAACAAATGTATGTATGTAGTCATACGACTACAAACATACATTTTGTGGATCTAAAATGTTGTATTTTACTGCATATCGGAAAATCAATAATATTGAAGGAAATCAGGTGGCGATTATGACGAAAAATAAAAAATCATATAATATTATGCCACAAATCTAAAAGTGGCTATAATAAGAAAGAATCTTTTGTAAATTTAGTACTGGTTAAAAGCATCCCTTGGGCTGGAAAGACCTGGACGCAAATACATAGTATAGAACAGAGCATGCTGCTGACGACAAATAACTGAATTATTTGCGGGCCACGTTAATTTGCACAGGATTGATCATTACTGCCATACTCATGTTGTACATCACAAAGGCATTCATCATCAAAGCATCAAAAGTACCCAACAAGTTTAGTAGATTTCTACGGTTCCATCTGAATCATTCTGGAATTATTTACAGGTTTGTTATCTTTCACAGATTCAGAGTCGCCTCCAGAGTCCAGATCGGGTCCAGTAATTCATGATCGGGAGTACATACTCGGGACCCTTTTGCACAACATATCTTGTGGTCTTTGCAACCTTTTTATTTATAACTAAATATATAATAGAGAATTGTAATTTCATGATAGGTATCATTAATAGCCACATAAAATTATATTTTGTATTCATAACCTTGGATTTCTATATGTTAGTTAACTGAATTTTGAAGTATTCTGTCATTGAGATATTGTGAAGAATTGATATTTCATCATTTTCATTCGCGGCAGTGATCGTTAACGTCAATATTTCTTATTCTTAACTAATCTATCAACTTTATTTATCTTTGTCTGCATAGGAGTTTCAAGTAAAAAGCAAAAAACGTCCACTCTTCTACTCCTCCGCTTTCGGACTTAAGTGAATTCCTGCGTCCCTATTAGTACGAAGTAAGCCTATTATCGTAAGGTGATTTCAGGTAACATGGAGTTGGTAGATTTGGCATTTGAAATTGTAAGCTGAAAACAGTACGGCGCGGCATAACAATAAATAAAAATCTCCACTTGGCTTTATATTATTGATCTCTACTCCAGAAGTTTGTTCTTCAGCGGAAGTGTGTTTTAACTTACTAATCCATTGCGAGCTACGTAAGTTACTGGTTCTTCTGAGTATTGTCTTGTTTCAGATTCTGTCACGCAGAAAATTTACGAGCATAAATATGCTAAATATTAAAGTCTTCCTGGTGATCGAGGAAAAATTACTGATCATCTACTACTATTAGATAAGATCCCTTAGTTTGTATACAAGGTAGTTTTTATAGTTCTACACAAAATTGGGAATAAATATTTATAGTATTCTTTATGTATTCTCAATCCGTCCGCTATATGATATAAATCTCACCCGCTAGTACTCGTCAGTCAGTTAGTCTTAGTTTACCCTACCGACAGAAAGAAACAAATTCATATAAAAAGTGGAAGGAAAAATTAAAGTAACCTAACGACCCCACGTGATCCGATACCCGCGGATTAAGTGGACAATCATTGTTTTCGTATTTTTTTTCGTGATGCGAAGTTTTAGACTAATGTCTAATAAATAAAACTTCGAGACGGACTTCCACACAAAAGGTTTCGGACCATCGTATTAGACCAAAAAATTTCGAAAATGTCACATTTCTTGTATGAGGAATAGTAGTTAGAATTCCTAAAATTTTTATTTTTTTGTTTTAGCTGCAAATATTCATAAGATACAGCCCGCCGATATAGTCAAATAGGCGGACAGCGGAGGTTTAATAATAGGCTTCCGTTAGCACCTTTTGTCGACGGAACCCTACTAACGACTAAGAATACCACTCCTCCTTCAATTGTACAAATTTTGGAATGCTTCTGATGCAAAACTGTTACAATTTTATTGATAAATGTTTACGTAAATATTGCAGAAAAATAGAACGATGTTTCTATCAAGAACAGTATTTTGAAATCATGAAAAATCTTTTACAAACAATCTTCGTTTTGCAGTTTGGTTTTTAGTGGTACTTATAGAAGTAATTTCTGTTTCTTGTACTTGCTCGAAGGCGATAAATACATTGAACCCATATCAACACATCTGGAAAAATGCGCGCTCTTATCCCCTTACGGGATTTCTTTCTGACGCCTTTGGATGAATAGGAGCTGTAAGATTTTTTAAATAGTAGTAGAGTTGAAAAAATTAAGAGGTGAATAAAATAGGCAATAATAATGTAAAGGGTCATTCAAAATACTTGTAATGTCTACATTTGTGATTAACCAAACATATGTACATACCGCGTAAGTAAGTTTACGAACGCAGATAGAGTTCTGTATCAAGTTTATTGATCGTGACAATAGTTTGGGAATGTATTAGAAGTATTTGGCAAGGCATCTGTAATCAATCATACAGCCTGAGCTGAAAATCAGCTGTACATAAATACAGTGGAATGCAAAGGAGTATGCAATTTTAAGCTGTGGGATAGTCTAAGGCATCGAAAATGCCTGTCACAGAGAAGAAAATCGTAACGAGTTTTAAACCATACACTCCTGTGCACGTATAAAGCGTAATTTAAATTTTCATGCAAGGGCGTTTAACGCCGATCGGCGTAAATAAAATTTTGGTCTTAACATGGCCAAATTCTAATTGCATACAACAACATTATAGTCACCGTTATTATAAATAACGTTGAGGAGTAACGGAAACCGCCGAATGGCGGATGGATTAATGGCGGAATTGAAAACATTTTGATAAAATATTATTTATTTAAGCTATTAAAATGTTATATTTAAAGGAATTTACAAAATATTACAAGTACAAACAATGTTGATTTCATTTCAGTTTCAGTTGATTGTTACCTAACCATTTGGCTGCGTTAATATTAGGTCTTTACCTATGAAATTGCCGTTCTGCAGTACTGGCCATTTCAAATCAAAATAATTTTTGTTTGGCTAAGAATTCTAATTTCAAATTAATTTTATTTTAAAAACATGGATTCTTTTTTCCAAAAGTAGTCATTTCTTTATTGATTAGTGTTACATTTTCATCGCATTTCAATCTTTTTCGTCATCATGGATACGTTAAAAATTCGAGTAATTATGGAATATGAGTTCCGTCGTGGCAGCAACGCGGCACAAGCGGCACGCAACATCAACGACGTTTACGGAGCTAACACTACAAACCAACGCACCACCTGTTATTGGTTTGCTCGCTTCCGTTCTGGAAATTTCGACCTGAAAAATGAACCTCGCGGTCGTCCGAAGACTTTGGTCGACAATGACGAATTAAAGGCGGTTGTGGAAGCTGATGATACACAATCTACGGCTAAATTAGCAGCAGCTTTCGACGTTAGCGTCAAAACAATATTGGTCCATTTGCGTCAAATTGGCAAGGTAAAAAAGCTTGACAAATGGGTGCCCCACGAACTCAATGATCGCCAGCGCGAAGTACGCGTCGAGACGTGCCTTGCACTGCTCAACAGACACACAAATGAAGGAATTTTGAACCGCATTGTTACCTGCGATGAAAAATGGATTCTGTTTGATAACCGCAAGCGCTCAGCAAGTTGGTTGGATCCTGGTTCAGCACCTAAACAATGCCCTAAACGAAAACTTACCCCTAGAAAAGTGATGGTCACTGTTTGGTGGTCTAGCGCCGGTGTGATTCATCACAGCTTCTTACCAAACGGGGTGAGCATTACTGCAGATGTGTACTGTGAAGAACTGAGCACAATGATGGAGAAGCTGGCGCATCTCCAACCAGCATTGGTCAATCGCTCGTCTCCGCTGCTCCTGCACGACAACGCGCGACCTCATACTGCACAGCAGACGGTCTCCAAGTTGCAAGAACTGGGGTTGGAAGCTCTCCGTCATCCGCCCTACTCACCAGACCTTGCGCCTACAGACTACTACTTTTTCCAGAATTTGGATAACTTCTTGGCGGGAAAAAAATTCAATACCCGAGAGGCAGTACAAAATGCCTTTGAAGAATTTGTTGCCTCCCGTCCAGCTGATTTCTTTAAGAAGGGCATCAATAAACTGCCACTGCGATGGCAAAGATGCATTGATTGCATGGGTGATTACTTCGATTAATACAAATAAAAAAATTCATGAAAAAAATTCGTTTAAATTTTTTCATACAAAACGGCAATTTCATAGGTAAAGACCTATTATTATTATTTGTAATCATTAATCCATCAATGACTGTCGCATAAAGGCGTTACGATGTGTAGGTATGAGTGTGTATGTATATTTAATTAAAATTAAAGAACAATACTTAAAACCAAAAACAATATTATATTATAACCGGAAAACATCTGGGTTAATCTGCGTGTTACGATTTAATAAAGAAACTTATAATTGGCACAATAATTAAAACTAAATATTCACCGTACATGTTTAGAAACATTAATTGCCCAGACGCGAAGTCAAACCGCGCCTACGGACCGCTTCCGAAATGTCGGTATGAAAACTGTCAAAAACGTCGAGATTAGATTAAGTCCCAGTTTGTATACAATATCACAAATCTAAATGCAGTTATTATGTTCAGTATTAAATTACTGAATATGATAATTATCTCTATGTGTAAGCAGAGAACAATAATGTCAGTCTATCTATCTACCTTTTTTCATTCATTTTCAAGATATTTATTTATATATTATGTATAAATCAATATCTATGATATCTGCCAAAACACATAAAGTATAGACCAAGTTTTCTTGAGCAATCTTGACAACGGTACATTGTATACATTATACTAAATTGACACTACATTCTTATGGTATGCTTAGATGCCCCAGACAGCAAATGAAGATCGTCTCTTATTGTGGGTGGGGCAACGATTGTGGGTTTGGCTGGGAGTAATGATTCTAACACTTTAATTCTAAATATATAAGGACATTGATGACTAATTATTCATTTTTAATAATTGATAGGCATTTGAATCATGTATGTGAATGAAACTTTTTGTACAGTTTTAAAGCTTTATGTTTATTTTGACAATAATTGGTGGTGTTTATCTATGTAGCAACCAAATGTTTGTTATGTTTGGCTATAGCATTCAATTTTAGCGAGATTATATGTGGCCATGCTCACTTAATGCCAGCAGGACCTTCTGGTCTATGTAATTAAAAACCCTTTTTGATTTTCTCTCTTCCCTAAAACTACTAACTACAGAAAGAAAAGAATAATTAAAATAGTAAACTGAATACAAATATAAAAATGGTTTGCAATCCCTGGTCATAATTTATTGATACTTACAAACTGTAGCAAAATAACTTATAATCTAGAAATCATTTCCATTTGCAGAAAACGCCAATTTAGCATCCAATATTTTCAATATTAAATGCATCTATGATAGTAATTTCTACTGCCCCCTTGTAATGAGGCTGATTTTTTAAGCTGCATTTAATAGGTGTAGCAGGGTTGATAAGAGTTTTGTTTATTAAGGAAAGCAGCTCATACTCAAGTGGTTGCCAATTGCTAAAGAAAACAATTTGGCACTTGCATTATGAATTATGAACAGCATGACGAAACATGATCATAGTATGGTGATAATGCAAAGGTTTGGAGAAGCTTGAGTTTAACCAATTATTCTGTGAATTTAGACTATTGGCGGAGATGAGAATAGGTAAGAGGTTTCTATAGGGAATAGGGATTGTGCAAGCTCAGTGTAGTGATAATAGGGAGGAAATTCTGTAGGTGCTGGAGCACACCTACAGTCATGAAAACAATGCCACTTAATTTTAAGTTAATGGAATCATGACAATGTAAACTATTATAGAAAATAAATACCAAAGGTGACTTGTGAGAATTTTTATTAAAAGCACAGTGGTCCATCATCATTTAGTAATGAACACAGTGAAGGAAAAAATAAAATCATGTTGAACCAACTATAAAAAGAGACTAGGCAAACATTCAAACCAGTTTGCTATGCAATTGACCTGTGGTATGGTCAATTGAGTGTGTCTAGACTGAGAAAACACAAATTCCTGGACATATACTCACTGTAATCAGTAGTTGAAAAAGAACGAGGATATTCTCAGAGGAGAATTCCTCTTACAAGACATCATAATTCAAAACATCTGCTCTTAGTCTCAAAGACTGATTGCAAGAGGGGAGTACAAAGAAAAACCTTTAAAGCTATGCATTTAGGCCTAGCTGACCTATGTTTTGTCCATGATCTATTCCCAGTCATATAAATACCCATTCATTTGGGACTGATCATATTTTTACAAATGTGGGCTAACTACACTAACTCTTTTTGAGGACCATATAAATCATTCATGCTATTTAAGTGGATTAATTATATTTTTATGTCCTGAAATATTATATTTACAGCTTAATCTGTGACTCATCCTGTGATTGAATTCTGTTTTTAATACTAAGGTGAAAGTCTAAACTTAACAACAAAGTCTTCAGACAAATGTAGGAGTTCAGTGACTCATTCATTTGTTCTTAGTTCCTAACAATACGGTAGAAAGCAACGTAATGAACCAATAACAACAGATAGGCACATCATAATTACATTTGGTACATTAAATTAGTCCAAGTAGAAAATATTGCGCCGACCCAAATCTTAAAATTTCATAATCTAATATTAATTATATCCACACTTTGGCAAATGTATGAGGCTGTATAAAACTGCTACAATCTAGGTAGAATGAAAATAAAAACAATCACGACTTAGAACCTACATACCTGTTTGTACGCCACTCATGTTGGCTGAAGAAACCGGAGTGTTATACAAAATATACGATAAATTTCGGTATATAGGTACAAGTGTAAAAGTTAACTTATATTGTTGTATAACGTGCGTATACAAGAAATAATTTAATTAAATAAAGACTTCGCAATAAAACTTCACTTTATTCTCAGAGTTGAGAAATACCGATTGCAAGTCAAGTACAACACACGTCACATAAAGTCAACATGAAGTTAACCACAGAATTAAATCGTTAAGAAAACGATACGTCATCATTCGACTACGGCAAAACTATCGATATGCATAAGGATAAGGAAACACTAAAATTAAAGCAAGCAACTATAGCAAATTTTAATGTTTCAATCAATCATTTATTTATTTATTTATGATTGATTGATTTCAGCGTCTGTTACGTCAATATTAATTCAATTTAATTCAAATATTTTATTTCAGTTAAAATTATCCATATAATGTTATTATAACTTGGCCTAATGTTAGTATCAATTACATTCCGGATTAATTAAATTAAGGGTGTCATGACTCTTACCCACCTGCTTAAAAGGGGTGAGTTCCACCGGTCTGAATACACATTCAGGATGCCATTGGAGGAGAAGCGCAAGCGCTCCATCATGCAAGCGCAGCGCCTCCACATGATCGCGGTAAACCCGTCGACGCACGCCTCCACGAACATCCCTGACGTTGTACGCGTAGGTCGCTGTATGCCCGCTGGGTATACTTGGTCCACAGACTGCACGTGTAAAATTACTGGCTGAAGGCCTTAAAGACCGTTATCTTAACAATGTTAGTACAGCGTGCAAACGTGCGGGCCAGCTTGTTGCAACGGACAGCCAGCGACCTGGGCTCCCTGTCTATGTCTACATTGTCTTTCAAGTCGTCAGTGACCCAGTCACCCAAATACTTAAACTTCGAAACCCGACTTAAAGGAGACCCAGAGAGTGAGAGTTCAGGCAGCTGTTTGTAGGTTAACGTACCCGATTTAAAAACCAACCATCCACTCTTATCGGTCTTGTACTTGAGCCCATGAGGCACTGCATAACTTTCACAAATTTTAAGAAGTCTTTTCAATGCACCAATTGATGGTCCCAGCAGCACCATGTCATCAACGTAGCTGGTGCAACTGAGCCTACCTATCAGTTTATTTACGTATAGGTTATAAAGACGGGGGGAGCTCAGATCCCCCTGCCTCACCCCACAATCCATACCATACATATCACAATATGAACCTGCCCACATAACTGTAGTCCTTTGACTACTGTACCAAAATCTAAACAGTGATATCACATCAGCCGGGACGGTAGTGTCGTGAGTGAGCTTGTGCCAGTCATAATTGACCAGGTCGAAAGCCCTCGATAAATCCAAGAAACATGCTATTACAGGAGGTTTTCTGTCCGTATGGTATTGGACAGTCTGCTTAAAGCTTAAAATAGCACTCTCCATCGACAAGTTCGGTTCAAAGCTAAACTGCTGGTCAGTTCATTAACCATTGTTCTCTTCATTAACCAGTATCGAGATTGATATGTTTAGCTAGGATTTTGTGAAGCAGACTATCCAATACCTTAGCACAGACAGTGGCAAGTGATATCGGCCTATAGTTGGAGATATCGGAGGAGTTTTATTCTTTATTACTGGCACAACGATCGTATTAGTAAGTTCGACAGGTAAGTAACTATGACTTAGACATAGGTTAAAAACATAGCAAGAACTCGCGGTAAGCGTACCCCAGCGTATTGATGTTAGACCCTGAGGTCGCACGGCCGGCGCCGTCGTGATCGCGACCGGGGGACTTTCCCCTCTCCATGTTTTATATACTTCTCGCGATTTCCGTAGGGGAGAACCTGACGAGGTGAGAATGAGATGTCAAATATCAAATATGTACCTATATTAGCTTACAGTCTTCGTTGTTATTTTACAAGTATATACATTTGACATCTTATAAGTCATACAAACATGCACATACCGACATGCCAACCGCATTGAATTTTTCCCTTTGGGAGCTACTATACTGAGATAATTTTTCAAACGTATAACCTTTTTTTTATAATATTATGTATGTACTTTATTTTAAGTTCCGAAAAATCCGCTTCGAGATTTGTAATCTCTCCACTTCAAATCATATTGATTTTCACTTCAGTTGATACGAATCTTCGACTAAATAGCAGTATATAAAATAGTAGGTATGTAACGCATTCTAATTTTTGGATTGTTAAATTCCTGATTCTGGGATATGACGGGAGGACGTTTCCTTCTTCTATTTATCATATTTGTAGTAATATAATTTCTCTAGTTTTCCTCTTCCATGATGTTATTTATGAAAGTATGTATAATATTAATGCCCTAATATCTTTCTCCTTATATTAATTGTTGTAATGGTGATGTCAGGTAAAGATCTATTCACATGTTTACATGAAATAATGACATTTAATCAGCACTTGGGTATTAAAGTACACTTGTCTTCGTCAATCTCACAGTACTACTCGTACATTAATGTCTAATACAATATGAAAGATACTAGATTTTAGAGGTCCATGAGGTTTGTACCACATAAAAATGTAGAAAAATCATACTAATAGTAGGTATGTAACGCATTCTAATTTTTGGATTGTTAAATTCCTGATTAGCTCTTTAAAGGTAAAAATAAACATGGCATCTTTATGCAGAAGGCTGAGTAATTTACTCATTGGCTTGAATAAATACTTTTTTGGTTTGATTGAACCAATTATGAGCTGCTCATTTGTTTTTTTTTGCCTTTTAGTTTGATGTTTTCTTTTAACGGTCTACGAGAATCGATATAAGATTATTTATGGTCATTTATAGAAAAGTCATTTAAACTCACTTCTATTTTGAAACTAATATTTTTGTACAATAATATTATTATTGTGTTTTTATGCGGCTAGTAAAAACTGAAAAGGTTTATAAAAGCATTTAAATATTTTTTTAACCACATCTGAGCTACATCGATTATTTAATAATAACATCGATATATGTGGTGTATATGTTGCTCATCCTTAATCGTTCGTCACCCATCGTGAAAATTCATAGTCATTCATAATTTTCAACAATAAATAATTTCAGTGATTCGTGATAAAGTAAGTAGGCAAATAAAGTGTTTGTTAGTGCAAACGGTAAGCTGAAAGCTTTATAATAAATAGAACAGGTAAAATATGTAACAATAATGTAAAACTTAGCTGGCTATGACTGTGGGCCGTATTTAACTGGCGCTTGGGTCTCAAAATTTACGTACATAAGTATTTAACTTCCTTTTCTTTTCAGTATCATGTCTGCAACTGCTTTATTTGGTAATACTGGAGGCCTCGGTGGAAGTTCAGGAGGCAATAAGCATCTCGTGGAATTTCGTGCCGGAAGAATGACACTGAAAGGACGCATGGTACATCCCGATAAAAGGAAGGGACTTTTGTACGTGTACCAAGGCGAAGATTCGCTGATGCATTTCTGTTGGAAAGATCGTACGACCGGCGAGGTGGAAGATGACTTGCTCATTTTTCCGGACGACTGTGAATTTGTTCGCGTGAACGAGTGTACGACTGGCAGAGTTTATGTCTTGAAGTTTAAGTCCTTTTCGAAGAAGTACTTTTTCTGGATGCAGGTGCGATATTTATTTAACTTATTGACCCATAATTATATATAAAATACATATTAATATTATTGTAGGTTAATATCTCAAATCAAGTCGCCTTCAATCGTAAGTGAATTAAGGGTGGAGGGGAGAGTGGGCTACCCTCCTGTACCATCCTCATCCCGTGGAACCCCATGGTTATGGAGATATCCATCGTTAATGTTTCTCTAAATGGTCACTGTTCTAACTTAATCTAACCCAAATTATTTCATAAAAGTACATTTTTGAAAAAATATCATGATAGTGACAACGAACAATTCAGTTTTTGTTCATTTTCATTTCATTCAATTGAGTTGAAAATTATATAAAGGTGTTATAAAAAAAAATATCACTTCTAAACAGGAAAGCAATGTTTTTACATTGTATTACAACGCTGTAGGTATCGAAATCGCTACGAAATTTATCAAAATTGTGTTCTGTTTTATGCATTTTTATGAAGTCTTATGACTTTAACAAATTAATTTTAAAAAATTGGCGCGTCTGCGGCAGAAATTAATGCGCTTTGTCACTTAGTACGAACACCCTTAACCCCCCCATATACACACTTAACTCAAATTCAGGCAACTCGATATGAGATCCAACCCTTATTGTAGATTCTTGAAAGGGGTTAGCATTTTGGACTCCCCTGCTTAGTTCCTCATGATTGAAAACAGATTGTCAATACATGATGCTAGAGGGCTTAATTTGTTAGTCAGTTACATGTTAATGGGGGCAGTTTGAATTAGGTTACAACCAGTCTGCTGTTATGTGCTCGGAACAAGCTACTAAAACTACTTAAAGGGTTTGTTTTGAGTGGAGCAAACAATATGGCATTTATATTATTCTTTTTGTATTACTCCAGGTGATGAACAATCTGTAGGGCAAGCCCTATGCGAAATTATGTGGGGATATGCTTGTGAAGGAATATTCAAAGCATCATACTATATTGATAGTTAGTAGCCTATTAAATGACCATGTCTAGTGTTCTGTACATAAAGGAACCTGCACCCTCTGTTGTCTCTCCATCTGTCAGTCATAATGTGTAATTGAAAATTTATTCAAATTCACACTGGATTGTGTTGCAGCTGTATCAACAAATAATAAATAAAATAAAGTTAAAATAAGAAGTCTCAGGTCTTAATATTTTTACTACTACTACAACTGGATTAATATTTTTATCTACTTAAAATATTCCAATTTTAAATTAATATCATTATATATTCTATACAAATGTTTTGCTATGGTTTGATTATTTTTATGTATATTTTTCCATGATGACTGAATTGGTTCTGAGACCAAGGGAAAAATTACATTATACATTATTTTAGAAAACAAGTTCCAACATAGCACCCCTGCAGCCTGTATAGTGCATATGTGTTTGGGGTTCTGGAAAATTGTAGTGGAAGTAGATTTATCCCAAGCAATAAAACAATACTGATTAATTTACTTAAGTAAAATCTAGCAGAAAAATTAATTGCCATTAAAGGTTTCACAAAGTCCCATCCTCTAGATTTATTGTATCTATATCAATAAATTATCATACATTGTGGACATAGGACTCTTTCACAATAATAATTTGAGGTAAAGTTTACCTGATGTTTCTGCATGGATTTCAAAGTACTAATTGCAAAAGTTTAAAAGTCAATAATGCAGACTTAACGTAAACTTTCAAGTGATGAGGCCCTGTAATTTAATGGTACTTTCATAAACAACTAGCTGTGCCCCGCGGTGTTACCCGCATCAAATTTTATAAATTTTCCTTGCTATAAACCTCACGGAGCCCGAGACCTTTCCAACTAATGCAAAACCGTGGAAATTGGTTCGTGCGTTCTGGAGTTATAGCGTCAGGAAGGAAAACCTGACTTATTTTTATATAGTAGATAATCACTTGTGCCACCATTATGTAATTGCCATTTTAGGCACATGTCAAGTAGAGTACTCTGCATGTATGATGGCAATTTCATAGGCAAATACCTAATACATTACAAAGCTTACACTGGTATTAAGACACAATTTCCCCTGATTTTATGCAATACTAACTAATTTTAAAATTGCATTGCAATTCATAGTTATTACGCAAAGGAAATGGTATCTTTAGTTGTGTCAGTATGGGTTTAAAAATAAGCAATGTGTTAGAAGCTGCTGACAAAGCATCCAGTGCCCATAGTAGTGTGCAGTTTTAGTAGTTTGGAAGTACTATGTATGCCTTTTTCTTTACATATATGTATATATATATATATATTGTATATGTGTAAATTTGTTTAGTTGTGTAAAAGACAGGTGATCTGCAATACCAGTGTTTGTGTTTGCAGTATCCCTCATTCAAGTTACTAGATTATATTTTGTTTGTGCTATGTATAGTAGTATTCTCTATTTGTGGACAGGGTTTAAAATATTATGACAGTGTCTTTAGAGGTGGTAGTGTCAATACAATAGGAGGAAGTGACAGAAGAATTGTCAGAACAAAGCTTCAGTTTACATTTTTCTAATGACTCTTTTGAATAAACTATTTGCTACAACCTCATAACTTCATTTTACTTTTGAGGACATTGTATTCCTCAAAAGTAATATGAGGTTTTTTTAAGACACTTGGAATCTTGCTCATACCTATATGAAAAGTTAAATCTAAATATTACTATTTTGAATTGCTTTCTCACATACTAACCTAATTAATGCTGTTATAGCATATATAATGAGTACTATTTATGCTGTTGTAATGCAGGAATCTAAGACTGACAAGGATGATGATTACTGTCGTCGCATCAATGAAGCTTTGAATAACCCTCCTACTTCGGGAGGGCGAGGAGGTGGTAGTGGAGGTGCTCAAGATGGCGAGCTACAGAACTTATTAAACAACATGTCTCAGCAACAGCTGATGCAGTTACTTGGAGGGGTCGGCCAGATTGGTGGACTGAGCTCACTTCTTGGCACTGTTGGGTAAAGAAATATTATTTATTTGTTTGATTATAAGTTATTAGGTTTTTGAGATCAGGAATATCAAACTACTACTGAAAACCCTTTGCATGGTACTGTAAGTCTTTCTACTTCATTAAAATCCTATAAATAGTCTTTTTGATCATGAAATAAAACAATTCCATAAGTTTATTGCTCAAACACAGTAAAGAAACTGGAGTTTAATTCTGGACTGTATTTTTGAAGATATGTGGTATAGTAAATATGAATAAAATACACAAGGTTTACTATCAAACTATTTATGGCTAAATAGTTGAGTAGAATGATCCACACCATTTCAAGGTGTGGATCATGTAGATTTAAGTTTCTACGACATTTTAATTTTATAGCAATGCTAAGCGAAAATCAATCTGATCTAAAAACTGGGAAATCCTAAATTTAAGTTTCCTTTACGTCTCGAACGAGCACCCTCTTCAAATTCCGGGTAGGCGCGATACTATGATTTCGAATTACAGAATTTAATGATTACTTTGTTGCCTGCAGGAACAATAGCAGCAGTACCAGCTCGAGTGCGCGTCCGTCAGCGGGCAGCGGCAGCAGCTCACGCGGGGGCAGCGCGCCGCGCTCCGATGCGCCTGCGCGTACTCCGGCGCGGCGCGACGCTCCCGCCAGCGCTACGCCGCCCGCCAGCGCCGCGCCCGCCACGCCCGCTACACCCGCCGCGCCGGCCACGCCCGCCGCGCCGGCCACGCCCGCTGCGCCTGCCGCGCCCGCCACCCCCGCCCAGCCGAGAGGAAGTAAGAAACCACTACTGTTAAATTTCTTTATTAGATTTTCAACTTTATTACTTAAGTATATGGTTCACTTTCAATTGGGGAAATATGACAGACTAGGGTAGCTTGATGTGCTGGGCGTCTGTACATAAAAATGTCACATTAATTTACAAAGATACACGTATTTATGTGCTTTCTAAGGCACGCCCGTATAACATCGCCAACTTTAAGACACTGGAATGCTACTGGGTGTTTATCTTGCCAGAAACATCCCAACAATTATTTTTGGCCCGACCCATGACTCTAGCCCTCATAATCTGGGGTTGAACACCCACCCTACCGGTAGACCAACAATGTAGTAAATTATTATTATTATTTTTTTTAAATTCCGTTTTACGGCTCTGGCTTCTTTGGCCTTATGAGCCTTCAGTAAATATATTTATGTATCATTTATTTTCGTCATTGAGTCAATGTCAAGTAAAGTCCGTCACACACAGTCAAGTCATACGTAGTCCTTGTCCTACCTCAGTAAAGCGGTGGAGACTTTACAGAGGCTTATATGGAGTTTTAGATTCAACACAGAAAATCGCAATTCACAGCAATATGGCACTTTCCTTCTGTTGTCTAAGTTGTCGAAAATGTTATGTCTAAAAATCCACCATATGAACACATAAAACCCGATTTTACACCAGTTTTTGAAAATGTAACAATGCCCTGATACGCCTTTTTCCGCGTTGGCGCCAAAACTCTCAGTAAATTATTATATCAGTTAGTGTGGCCGGCGACGATATATCGGAAGTTTAAATGAAATGTTTTTTGGTATCAGCAGGTGGCCAGATCTGCTTGTCGGACCTGCAGCGCTACTTCTCGGGGCTCGGCAACGCGCCGCCAGAGGGCGCGGGGGCGGGCACGGGCGCGCGCGTGGAGCTGGCGGCGGCGCTGGGCACGGCCGACGTGGCGGCGGTGGCCAGCGCGCCCGCCGCGGCGCAGCGCCTCGCGCCGCACCTGCCGCCCGCGCCGCCCGGCGCCGCGCAGGACGATGTAAGGACCACCCTGCTCTCCCCGCAGTTCGCGCAGGTGAACCGACAGCGTGTAGCACCGGCCGAGGCCCCGCGCCACCCGACCGCGTAGCGACGTTTTCTTTATAGCTCGGAAGCTGCCGAGAATTTACTCCCGTCACTGCGAAAGATGACGGAAATTTATCTGCAACTTTATCCAACTTGTATAGGTTGTAAAACTTCTGATCTATAGAATTTGGTTGGAAACATGGTTGCTGAACAAGAAAGTCTTCATCAATATTGTATGTACCATAGACTATACTAGTTGGAACTGTTCACTGTTGCCCATTAATTTTCGAGAAAGTTAAAAGAGATTGTGGATAATGGAATGTACACTGTGACAAATGAAAAAAACTCTTTATTTAAACAAAGTAATGGACGGACAATTAATCAGTTATAATTTTATAAAACTAAGTGCGTTTTATAAAACTGTAAAAGATTAATCATCCATAAATAAGTTACTTCCACTTTGTACGGGAGAATTAACTATTAATTAATGAAGTAATGAAAACAATACAAGAGAAGTTTACTAGAGGTAAATTCAATATAATAAGTATATTCTAATTTTACCTATATACGAAAACAACAAAGACAATGAATCAGAATCAGAATCAGAATCAGAATCTTTATTTGTTAACATAGGTCAAATTACAACAAGTTGTGAGATGTTACAAACAGGCAGATCCTCTATGTTTTGCCCAGAGGCGTACAAATATTGTATTTAATTAACATACTGAATAATTTAACTAATAATATTACAAATACATTGGTTACAATAATTAATTTAAATATAAAAATGTCAAAATACGTATTACATGTCATTCTAAATTTTAATGTCGAATAAATTCATAATTGTCAACGTAGGTCAGTTTTATTTTTTGAGGCAGTAATTATAGAATTGTCGTCTAAATAATCCTTCAATGAATAATAACATTTATTTATCAAAATGTTCAATAATTCTTTTTTGAAATTGTCTAGATGTAACGTTTTAATTTTTTCAGGAATTTTATTGAATATTATTTTGGCCATACAGAAGGTACTATTATTCATCAGCTTAGTTTTGCCATAGGTGACTTCGAGTTCTGACTTATTCTTATCCCGCAATCGTCTGTAATGACTTTTGGGAGCTATTTTATATGACGAAATGTTAGTTTTTACAAAAACATTAGTTTCGTATATGTAATCTTTTTGTACAGCTATTTGACAGTGGTCACACTATGTGAGGAAAACTATAGACAATCAACATGGATGAATTTTCTCCCTTCTTAAGCATATATATATGGCTACATGTTGCCTATATTTTCAATAACTACATTATCCTCAAGACCTATGAACATTTTGGGGTCTCAGAAACTTCTCTTAACTAGCCTGATGTTTTCGGCGGGGTTATTGCATATCTTACAAGAACCTAGTGATATTGGCTAATTGTTTTCAATTGCTTATACGTATGACTTATTTGCGTTACATACTTTTCAATTTGGCGGACCAATTGGCGTGGTTGGTAGATCTTGCCTTTCATACCGCAGGTCGGTGGTTCGATTCCCAACCAGGACAGATATTTGTGGGCAATTATTTAAATACTAAATATCTACTTAAATAATTAACCACACAAAAGTAGTCTATCAGTTATCCTGATCCTGATATCTGGTTTCCAGTCCAAGCTCTGCTTAGTTTGGAATCAGATGGTTGTGTGTGAATAATGTTAGTTTATTATTATTAATAGAATCTGCCATACCTGCTATGGCTTCTGTGATGTGATAAAGTATGGGTGTGGGAAAAGCAAATCAATCAATTTAGGTCTCCTCTCTAGGAAAACTTATTTATCTGAGTTAAATATAAAGAGAACGAAACTCAGCAAATTGTACTAAGTTTCCATTATTTCCTACATGGGCTGTCATCTGTAACTAAGCGAAGAATACTAGTTCAAAAATGTCTATTTATCCGACGTATTTTATCAAAAGTGTAATGTTTTAGGAACTAGACTTACTCATTAACCTAAACTAGGATAAGTAGGTACTGTATTTATATTGTAATTAATCCTAATTTATTAAACTGGCCGTTATTGTGCATTTTGGGCATTATTTTTTTTCGTATTCCGGCGTTCGAAAGCATTAAATACAATTTTTTTTTCGATTCCTTAGGCAGTTTACCTTACAGCCTATGCACACCAAGTTTTTTAAGCGCGCCGACGACGCGCGTTAGCGTCGCGTGTGTATCGATACAGACGCGCCGGTGTCGCGCGTGTGTATCGCGTTAACATCGCGTCGACGGCGCGCTTTTATCCTACGGAGCAGTATCTATCGATACAAACGCGCGGAACCGGCGCATCTGCATCGATACACGCGCGTTAGCATCGCGTCTGTATCGCTACAAACGCGCGTCAACGGCGCGCTTAAAAAACGTGGTATGCATAGGCCCTTATTACAATATTGTTAAAAAATTACTTGAAAAAATTATGTCCAAGGGGGTAGTCATTAATATATTTAATTCGATCAAAAGTCTAATTTGGTATGGCTTACTTTGTATAAATTAGTTGCATTCGTGATTATGGGCAATTGCGCTCTCGATAAGAACCCAGCCAGCAAATTCCAAACTATCCACCTCTCGTCCAATTGTCGGTAAACATTTTATTCCTTCGGATCTACTTATGTTTAAGTATAAGTTCCTCAGGATTGGGTAGTAGCATACATGATACACAGTTTTATTTATAAAATAAAGTTACAGGTGGCGGCTCCGTTACTTTTAAATTATTAATACGCAACATTCTAATTTCAGGCGGCTAACCAGTTTTCTTCGGCATTGACGTCTGGGCAAATGGGTCCAGTCATGTCACAGTTTGGTCTGCCTTCAGAAGTTACAGCGGCTGCAAATACAGGCGACATGCAAGCATTCTTCAAAGCTTTGGAAAATACTTCAACAGCATCTGACAGCAGCAAGTCAAAAGAGGAAGAGGACAAAAAGAAGGACGATAAACCCAAGAGTGATGATAAAGGGGACAAGAAAGACGATGATGCAGAAATGTCACTCGATTGAGATAGCACGGCGTTGCAATTATTTACTCGCAACTTGTATGTTTTGTATTGTTTTGTTTCCGTTAGCGATTCTCGATTACATTGAATTATAGAGCCTCTTTTACAACATTGTTTTGAATTTTTAACATCCTATGCGCACGCTTTGTAAAACAATGGTAATACACAATAATTGATGAGTTTTCGAAACTACACAGCAAAGTTAAATATCGATAATCAATTACAAAATTAAGCGTATTATTGAATTCCATTTGATTTGTTTAAATTAAATTAGAACATGACATTCCATATAGGCAATAGGGTCATCTGCAATCTACAAAAGATAGTCGGTCAGTAGCTTCCATTAATCAGAGCTTGTATGACGAGTTGGCCAGTTGTAGTCCGGTGGATCTCCCTATTAATACAACGGTGACCATTGATTTGACTGGCGATGACTGTGTAGACTGCCAGCCAAGCGTTAATTCCGTAAGTAGTGACAAGCTAAAACAATACATACTTGAACTAAGTAAAGAACGTAGGGCATTATTAAACAAATTAGAAAATTATGAAATTAAATTAGAGGATAGCAAACTAAATTATGAAAAAGATACTCAGTATTTGCTTTCTGAGATAAAAACTCTTGAGAAGTCCCTAGCAATCTCATATCACAGTTTCCAGTCATACAAAAATGAAATGCAATTGCTGGCTGGAAAGTGTAATCCTGAAAGCAATAGGACATTGGAACCGGTTAACACCAGTAGTGCAGTAGTGGAGTCATACACACAGCTGGGATCAGAGTCACCAGTATCTCCACAAAATGACAATACTAAACATAGCTCCATACTGTATTCCGATGAAATGGGTAAGGGCCTTGGTACCTTGCTTTGTAATAAGCTGAGTTGTTCCTTTGTCAACTATTGTATGCCAGGATTACATTATAAAGATATAATAGATAAATTAATTCAGAATAAACACAGTGCCAAATCATGTATAACTCTGATGGTAGGAAATTGTAAGAACTTAAAGAAAAAAGACATTACAGATAGTTTCACTAAGATGTTAGAATTAGACTGTAATAAGATAATATTGTGTGCCTTCCCCTATGTGTCCAATGTGCCTGATAGTACAAATAATTATATCCACAAGCTAAATATGCACCTACAGTTTTTGGTTAGCCATTATAGTAATAAATTTATATTTTTGGACACAAATAGTTTTATAGATTCTTGTAGGGTAACCATGAGTACAGTTACTGTCTCAAGAAAATTTTTGAACATACTTGCAACTTTAGTAGCGGCACATATTAACTCATTCATAAGTAGTATGACGAAGTCACTTTTTATACCATCTTTTAGTAATGTTATTAAAATCAATTTAGTTAGTAGTTTAAACATGTAAGCATGATAATAGAGAAGTGTGATAACTTTCTAATTCTATCACATCAAATATAAACCGCTTCTCTAGCAAAATTCTAGACATAGAACTTATTAATGAAAAATATGAAATAGATATTCTTTGTTCAATTGTTTTATATAAATGTGTTATGTGAACTATCTGTAAATGATTGCTATCATATACTTAATTTAAAATTATTGACTCTGTCTCAAAATGAATAATGTTATTGTTTCGAAGTTTTTCTTTTGTATACCTAAATATAATCTAAAATAATAAGCATTCAGACAACCGATCGAGCATATATTGTGTTTGCCTACTAAATAATTACTCTAATTGGACCAAATCCTGTGTTCATGCCCGCTTGAGTATGTTTCGCCGGACCGTCTCAACTGGGTCGTGTTGAAACCGGTAGTAGATGAACCCACTGAGTTTGTTTCGCTGGGTCTTCTCAGTTGGGGCGCATTGGATCCGGTGGTAGCATTAAAGCGCGACCGTCGTTATTAACACAAGGTCCGTCATAATAATAATACCTTTAATTTAGACAGAACCATTGACAATATGTAGTAAAAATTTTAGACTTAAACTAGATAATTAAACATAATCTCTTGACAATAACTTGATACGAGCTAGCTAAATATCATTGCTGTAATAAAATAAATTTTATAAATGTTTTCATACAATATGTACCTAAATATCTATGTTACTAGAAATAATATCTAATGTATACAACTATATTACTACAAACATGTTCTGACTATTTACAAGCGCTTTTTTAAAGTCTACGTGAATAAAAACCTTTTTTATTTTATTTTATTTTATTTATAAGCAAAACGAATAGGACCAACGGAGAGCCTCAAGTAAAACGAAACCCTAACAAAACTATGAAGTCTTCGTAAGTCGTCATAATATGACTCAAAATGGCGGAACCAAGTAAACAATATGAATGTTGATTCACATTAAGTGTGAGTAGGTGCCTATTTAGTACCTACGCGTTTAAGTACTAAGATATTCTTACAATATTGAAAATCTAATTAGGTACTTAATCGCGTTTTACGTTATTACGCTTTTAAAGTACGCCGTTCTGACGTCAGGTTCGCGGGACCACGCCTAGTTCACTATGTCTCAAAAGATGATGCGAATATGCCAATTATTAATTAAAATTAGTACGAAAACATATATTTACTGTACTTCATGTTATACACATTATGTTAAAAAAATAAAATATATTTCAACTGTCATATTAATTGGAAGTTTGTAGTATTAACGCTTATATAGATAGTTACTATTTTAGGATTCCGTACACAAAGCCTAAAACGGGACCCTATTACTAATACTTCGCTGTCTGTCTGTCCGTCTGTTAACATGCTGTATCTCATGAACCTTGAAAGTTTTACACTTTAAATTTTCACACTGGATTCGGCTGTGAAATATCAAAACCCAGTATCTGCATAAAACTAAATTTTACAGGAGTGCCGAAAAACGATTTCATATCTTTGACAGTGTGCCGTTTCAACAATATTAGCCGTACCTTCTTGGAGTGATTCCAAAATTTGAGGTATATAACAGGCTTTATAAAAAAGTTGTTTTAATGCGTCTATCACAAATTTGTACGTAGAGAAGCAGTTACTAATAAAAACATTGTTTTCTTAGACCAAACTTTTTGAGTGTGACAATTTCAAAACCTAGTAAGATCACTTGCTTTGTTTTCATGTAGTTCTAAAATATACTTGGTGGAGACTAAACGAAAATTAATAGACCTAGTTATATCACTTGCTTTGTTTTCATTAAGGTCTGAATTTACTGAGTAGGTACTAAATAACATAAATAAATCATAAACAATTGGCCAGTAATAAGCAGTTTAAATGAAAAATAAAAAAAACAGATAATCGGAAACCAAACACTATTTGTTCACAGTTAAAAATCATACAATAATCACTCAAAATATTTGAAAACAGTCAAATAAAAATAAATTATTCGCTTATTAATAATTGTCCACCAGAAACTAAATTAACTGCATTATTATTTATCGGTAAACTTTGCCCAAACTCCCTTCTGTTCATTGGCATAAGCTGTAATTAAGTTTTGACTATGCCTTCCTTACTTTCTTTAATGCCTCTTGGAATATTTTGTAAGGTTAGCATGGTCCAGGGATTGTATTTTTTAATAAGAAAATCCATTTCGAAATGCGGAGATTCAAAATCATTCTTATAAAACATGGCGGCACCCATTTACAAATTTTACTTCAACCAAAGAACTTAGCAAAAAAATATTCATGAGATCAATCATCATTGCATCGCAGTATGCGTTTCTTTTTCGCCCACTAATACGATTTTTGGACTTCAGTAACTTCAATATTCAATCAGCAACCCAAAATTACATTCATAAGAACTATAGTCTTAATAAAATTTAAAATCATACACAGCTTATTGTAAATCTGCCTCTCTATGTTACCATGAACTCCATCAGCTCACATATGTGTGTGCCCTTTAGTTAGGTATTTCAAAGTCAAACGGAGAGAGAAAAAGGATTCTTTGACTATAGGCATGTCGGGTAACAACATAATTTTTTGTAAACCAACGAATAGTATCTCACAGAGGAAGTATTGTCTAGGGAGGCATCTTCTTGATACTTGGTAAGCATAATTTTTTTCTTGTATTTGATTACTGCTAACTGATGAAGGCAAACTTAAGGTGTTTTCATTTAATCTGAAATAAAATGTTTTTAAAGCATGGCTTTAAAACATTTTATTATCAGCATCACTAAAAATTTGCTAGCGTGTAGGAAACAAAAATCAGAGAAAATAGAGATAACTTTACAGAACGTTCTTTGTAGCACTAGGTATCCACAGGGTGTTTTAGAAGTGCGTGGTCATATTTGAGTGTTATGGTAGTATTTTTTTTTAAATTCCTGAAAATTTAGAAAAAGGCAAAATTATTACTCTAATCAGCTACCCAACACAATCCTTAAATACAACCACGCACTTCTGAAACAACCTGTATAACACCAGAGCAAAGAGGAAATCACAATAGTGACCGGGGTGGTCACTATTGTGATTTCCTCTTCCTCGGGGATAATAGTCGTGAGCGAATAATAATGTGTAAATATGTGGCCTAGTAGGTTGTAGTAACTGTGATTTAATAACTACCCTCGTGCTGCAAAAAACCTATGAAACCGTAGGTAGCAGATTAAGGTACAGACGCCAGCACATCCAGCTACTCCAATCTGTCAAATTTCTTTTATAGATTTTCAACTTTATCACATAAGCAAATATATATATCTGTCAAATTTCCCAATTGAAAGTGAACCTTATCACTTTCAATGGGGAAATTTGACAGATAGGGGTAATTTGATGTGCTGTCGTCTGTACATAACATAGCTATAACAGAAAGTTTTGTGCAAAATTAATTGAAATAAAGTATAATTGTGCTTAAGCAAGATGTAATACCCAGTTTCTAAACATTCAATATTGTATTTGAATGGATACCGTTATTTTTCGTCTCGGTATCCTTAAACTTAAGTTATCGAAAAAAACAAACTTGCAAATACCATGCAATCACATGTTCACTATAACAAAACAAGACACATCATTTTGAGGGTTAGGCCTTTTATTCATAAAAAGCCTTGAAAACAAAAAACTTGACAATATACACTGAAGCGTACTTACATTTGTTCTTTTAAAGCACTCAAGATTAATTTCGACCTATAAAACAGATTTTTACTCATTTTATAGACAAAAACACGCAAGTGGAACGACTTCTCACTTACTAAAGTTACGCGGGAGTTTTGACGTTTGTTTCAACCATTTCATTGACTTAGTATCTACATGAACCAATTAACTACAAGCACTTACTAGGTTTTTAAAATTGTGGATGTTACTATGTTTTAATCTTGTACCTAATTGTTGCATTTAGAAAACGTTTACGGTAGACACTAGGTTTCCGACTTAGTGTAACTTCGGATTTTACTATGTTTTGGGAGTTTTTGCTATCCCAGTATATTGAGAGTGGTCTAAAAGGTAGAAAGATGCAAAAGAAACATATTTTTTTAAATGTTTAGATAGGTACTGGGTGTTGAAATTGGACAGCTGATGTACCTAGGTATTTCTGTTGCCGCCTTAAATAAAAAATGAGAGTAAGAAATATTTAAGGGGGCTCCCATACGACATACGTGTTTTGTAATAATATTCACATCGACAACCGATGTAGACGCTTGAAATATTCTCAGAATATTTAGTTATATATTCACTTTAAAAATAAATAACACATTAGAATAAAAAAAATAAGGGGTATCCATACAACAAACGTGATTTCTTCGAATTTTTATAGATAATGCTACGGTACCCTTCGTGAGAAGAATCACGTAAATCGGTTCATAAATCTCAGCGTAATCTGTCTACGTACTTAGTTAAAAAAATCGCGTGTGCTAAAAGGTGCGTCTACATGCGCTTGCAAATACGAGCTTAGGTATACGCGCGTATTAAACGCTAGTCTGAAACTGTCCTTTATACTCATATTCACGCCAATAAATACTTGAACAATATGAGTCTAGCTAGACTAGCTAAGATTTAAACACGCCTGTGCCGAAGACAATTAAATCGTTCACATAAACAAAAATGTTCATGAAAACTACTGGGCCAAAAGTATGTAAAATTTTTATGGGTCCAAATGGCAACTATTCCGCATCAAACTAAAGAAGAAGCACGTAAATCTAATAAAAATAAGAAATCGATGATATTCACTTTAAATATAAATAACACATTGAAATTAAAAAAATAAGGGGGCTCTCATACAACAAACGTGATTTCTTCGAATTTTTATAGATAATGCCACGGAACCCTTCGTGCGCGAGTCCGACTCGAGTCGCACTTGGCAGGTTTTTGTTTTGTTTTTTTTGTAGTTAATAATGCCATATAATAGTAACGGATGTAGGTATGTTACGGAGTATGTTAGGTATTAAAGTAATAGTTTAGTAGAGGAAAGTAACCAAATATGGAATACAATTTTGTTTTAGGGATATAAAACAAAAATTTGATAGAAATGAAAACAGTTTAATGTTATTACTAATTCGTCATACATTTTTATGTAGTATTTAACAGCTTTTAATCCAATATATTAGTTATCAAATTAAAATTTGACACAAAAACCAAAATCACAAAATGAGTAACCAAATATGGAATAGGTTCCCATATATGGAATATAAGCATAAATCATCATATCAATAACAAAAATTGACATAAATATATATGAGATCAAATAAATGAAAATAAAATATTGTTACAAATGAAAGAAGTTACTAAATTCACTTGGAAAAGTCACAGATCCAAGTATCAAACTCTGGACGAGCGCAATCATAATGTGCCCAGAGCACAGAAGGCTGGATTGAATGCTTAATGTGTGGGAATTAAGACAAAGAATTTAATCCAGCTTTCTCCGTGAAAAGTTTTGAACAGAATACATTCTGTATTAGCAGTGTTAGGAGATACTTGGACCATCCACTCTTTTCCACTGCCTTCATAAAACTGGATATTGTCCTGTTCCTCACAGTCTTCATGTCCACAATCAATCTTATTTTTCTTCGTTTTTTCTTATTCTTTATCTTGATTAATTTACTTTCTTCTTCTTGTCTCTTCATATTTTTATTTACTATCATCATCATCTTTGTAGGGTGACGATTTAATTACTGCTGCTACAGCAAGTTTCTTCCTCTGATAGATACTTTTCTTCATCCCAGGTTTTTCGTTTCTTGGTTGATTATGAAGCCGACATTCTAAAACAAACATAACATTTATTTTTACAAAGAAATAGTAGCAAGTACCTATCATGTGGAAAAATTATGGAATATTCCATAATTAAGATCTAATTATGGAATATTCCATAATTAGACACCAACGACTGTCCATATTTGGATTTTTATACTAGTCAAACTCCTCTAAATATTTATCGGTTCGTGCGTTCTGGAGTTATAGCGTCAGGAAGGAAAATTCGACTTATTTTTATATAGTAGATAATGTCAACATGAAGCAGAATCTTAGCGAGTCTAGACTCATACTGATGAGTCTCATGATGAGATGAGATTCATGAACGTCTGAACAGCAAGCGCATAGGTTAGGCCTTATTTATGACCATGTAGCTAACGAATCTGTGTGCGGAGGGCTCATAGACTAGGTCTTATTAACGATCGAATAGCCAACGAGCTTGCTGAGCCGAGGGCTCATAGACTAGGTCTTATTAATGATCAAATAGCCAACAAGTCTGCTGAGCAGAGGGCTCATAGACTAGGTCTTATTAATGATCAAATAGCCAACGAGTCTGCTGAGCAGAGGGCTCATAGACTACCTACCTAGGTCTTATTAAGGATCGATTAGCCAACGAGTCTGAGCAGAGGGCTCATAGACTAGGTCTTATTAATGACCGATTAGCCAAGGAGTCTGCTGAGTGCAGGGCTCATAGACTAGGTCTTATTAAAGATCGAATAGCCAACGAGTCTGCTGAGTGCAGGGCTCATAGACTAGGTCTTATTAAAGATCGAATAGTCAGCGAGTCTGCTGAGCAGAGGGCTCATAGACTAGGTCTTATTAATGATCGATTAGCCTACGAGAGTATTGTAGACAAAGAGCCTGCTGAGCCTATATAAATATAAAAATGGCAGCTATTCCGCATCCAACTAAAGAAGAATCACGTAAATCGGTTCATAAAGCTCAGCGTAATCTGTCTACGTAGTTAAAAATATCGCATGTGCTAAAAGGTGCGCCTACATGCGCTTGCAAATACGAGCTTATACGCGCGTATTAAACGCTAGTCTTAAACTTTCCTTTATAGGTACTCATATTCACGTCAAGAAATACTTGAACAGTATGAGTCTAGCGAGACTAGCTAAGATTTAAACACGCCTGTGCCAAAGACAATTAAATCGTCCACATAAACAAACATTTTCATACAAAAATGTTCATATCATGAAAACTACTGGGCCAAAAGTATGTCAAATTTTTATGGGGCCAAATGGCAACTATTCCGCATCAAACTAAAGAAGAACCACGTAAATCAGATCATAAATCTCCGAGTAATCTGTATAGATACCTACATAAAAAAATACCGATTAACTTAAGAACCTCTTCCTTTTGAAGTCGGTTAAAAATAAAATTCAGACAGACTTGTTATAAAAGATATAGGTACGTATCAGACAATAGGCGAAAAGTTGTCTTATCATAATTTTTACGAATATACAACAAAAGACCAAAGAAATTAAATTAATATAAGTGAAATCTTAAAATAAACTGTATAACTGGCTGAACAGACATAACTTCTATGATGCAATGCAAGATAAATTTCAAAAAATGTAGGGAAAGTAAGTAAAACACAAAAATAGTTTTGGATTCCAAAGGATACACATATCGACTTATATACTTACATACAATAAAATTATTTTCGTATTCCACAAAATTAAATGTGATTTCTTTAATTTGTTTAGTTTCATGGGTAGATAAAATTATTATTATTATTAGATACCGCCCATTAGTTAGTCCACTCTTTGTGTTATATCACTTCTATAAGATGAAGATTATTACACCAGCGTCTCTCTTCGTTTCAGTTTTGTGATATTTTTATATATTCTTTCGTTTATTACATTTATTAAATACATACGATACTTTTAACATTTTTTTAATTGCATAACGCCATCTAGCGGTTAAGTGTAATTTGGTACTAGCAATGCTACCTAGATGGCGCGTTGTGTTTAGCTAAAGGTGTCGCTACGTATGTTTTCTTTGAAAGTGGTCGCTAGTTCCTAGAGTTCTTAAAATAACGACTTCTTTATTGTTACAATCTGGTACTTTTTCTGTAGGCTAATTATGCACCTATTTGGAAATCGGGGTTTTTTCTTTGAGGAATATTTATTTATATTAGCTTATTATAAAGGAAGTATAAATAAATCTTAAGTTTGTAGGTAGGTACGTTTGATAATAAATATATAACACTACGCCCTCTTTATAAAAATCGTGTGAACTGACATTCTATAATGGGGCAACTGATAAGGTCTTCGAAACGTAATTAGCCTAAACATTGTTATAAACAACCGAGTAGCATTTGCAAATCCTTTACACTGAGTTGTGAGTAAAGGGACGAATGGACACGCCGATGTCGATATGCGCATCGTCCTATGCCTTCTATGTTTGGGTAGATGTAGATAGCGTAGTACACTTCTGTTGTACCAATTCGCAAATACAGTTGACATAATCAATTTTAACCTTTATGGGCTAGACTTAAGAGTCATTATCTATCGCGGAGGCAATGTATACCTATACAAACATCTGTCCGGCTAGCTTGATATTTTGTATGTAATACCTACTTTCAATTCGGTAGTAATATTCATTCTCTGTCGGAGTTCAGCGCGGACTGCGCGTTTTCCGTGTGCTAAATTATTATTATAACAAATACGACAACGTGATTTTCTACTTTTATATAATTTGCATTGAATAGTGCAAATAGTGTGGACAGTGTTGTGCTTTTAACTATGTAAACTAATGTCATAAATTGGTGTAATGGAACGAGTACTGGTTTTGCAAGATGTATGAGTAACCAATGACCGCAGGGCATCCCTGCGCGGGGGCGGACAGGGTGGGGGGAAGGGGAGACCAGATTGCCAGCTTCACTATTGTGGGTTCTTGGGTCATCTCGGCCAGAAATATAGGAATTTGAAAAGTAAGTATCTAAGTTAAACATTGTTTCAACAAGTTAATTTACAGCAAATTTTTTATCGATAAGATTTCCATCGAAGAATTTTGTTATATGTGGATGTAAGGGAATTAAATTATCATGATTGGCTAGAAAAACGGCGAAGGAAAAAATATGATGCGATAAATTTAGAGGTAATCTACGTTTTATCTGCCTTAATTTAATACGAAAAAAATAATATTACAGATTTTTGCGAACACTTGTAGTTCACTAATTATTTGCAAACTAAGTTAAGTAGGTACCTAAGTAGGAACGTAAGTGTATACCTATAATAGATATCAATATTAAAAAAATATATGATACACTTTCGAAAGCGGCCGCAATTCACTTCTGTCAATTCTATTAAAAGAATGTTTATAAAGTTGGATTTGTGAATAAGCGGCAGATTAGGTATTTGCCAGAGTAAAGCAAAGACACGAGCGCTCGGTGACCTCGAGCGATGGCGCGGGGAGCGCGGGGCGCTGGGGAATCCTTCTGGCGCCAGACCGGCACAGCGTCTGCCCGCGCCCCGCCCCTCTCCGCCTGTGCCCACACCCGTACAGCCCAACTCGAAATAGATGCACGGTGATTTACGCCTCGGGCGTATGAGTAAATATGTTGCTTGCCTGCCTGCCTTGGCACGTCCGCCCGCCCCCGCCGCATGCCGATCACGGTCCCATCTCACAACTAACGTTCACCAAACTCGACGGCTCATGCAATAATCTACGCATACAATTTCGCAACCTTTTAGTGTCGACAGTTTTCTTCCGTGATTACTTTAATGGATATAGCTGGGTTACGTTGACGTCATCATTTTTATATTGATCTTTTATGGTTATTAGCAACTTGTAGAATATGTAATCAGCTGTTATTCATGCGGCTTTGAGTAGGTCATCGACAAAAAACAGTAGACTGTTACACTTATAATTCGAGACTCGTAAACGAGTGTGGAATGCGGACTTTTTGCAGAATATACTATCACATAAAAAAGCATCCGTGTACCATTGTACCTACTCGTACTATAGTAGGTGCTCTTCAAACTATTAACGCACTTGAACGTACCCTTCATTTTATGCAATTCAATTGTTGATTTGGGTAGGTTGCAGTCACTTACATAAAATGTACATAAATGCATAACTGCCCTTAATAGTATTGCAATCTGTAAGAACGTAGATAAGTGTTTTTACAGACTGGAAGTTAAATAATTCTTATGGTTATAATATTCATCATAATATCTATAGTACTAAGTACAGCAGGTTTACCATCACCTGCCAAATTTAAAAATGTACATCTTTGTATAGAATATGGTTCGAAATTCGAATTTGACACAGTCTTTTCGTGGATGTTCAAAACGTGCCTTTCATAATTATGATTTTTTTATGTATGAAAGGTTTCTAATTTTTTGACATTACTACTCAGTAATGTCAAAAAATTAGAAACCTTAACGAAGGAATTAGTTGAATGCTAACTAAAAGGTTATTGAAATGAATAACTTATCCAGTTATTAAAATGGAATTTAAATACAATATTATTGGTGAGCGCTTAATATCAAAATATAAAAATAAAACGATTTATTTTAACCTTGTTCTTAAAATCACAGCTTGTGATTGAAATTTTATGGTATTCGAACAAAACTGGGAATTTAATTTTATCAGTTATTTCTTAATATATATTAAGGCTATCGTAAGTGAACAACCTATTGGTAAAGTGGCCACTAATTACCTAAGATACCTATAGTCCTGGCCTTGTTCGTGTACATCGATTTCCCTCGATTTATCAGATCTCTAACTTGTTGGCATTAACAGAGCGCCTATAACAAAAACGTATTTATCCTTTCGCTACCGAACCGAAGTGACGTATATGGTTTAATAATTTTTATTTAGATAACTACTATCGTTTCGACAACGAGAGCCACTATGAAGTTCAAATACAATTTTTATGTTATCCAACGGCATGCGCCATACATTGGCTTAAATGCATTAAATAGGCCTAATGTTTGCTGTACAAATTTGTCTTTATGTTATAGTATCGGCAACATTATTATAAAAAATGTAAACAATAGAAAAGTTGTGCAAGACTTTTATTAGTAAGTATAGACTTAAAAAATAAAGGTTTGCGGGTTTGCGTTACAATTTGCTGTACTTGCTAGAAGATTGTAGCCTAATTGGAAGTTAAAAAAAAATCATCAAAACTCTATTGCACAAGTTTTATATTGTTTAAATTTTGAATTAATGTTACCGATTTTGGTATCAAAGACGTATTTTGTACACATTCAGCCTAACTAAGTAATGAATGCCCTTAAATATTCCGTTGTATAAAAATATAATACAGTTCATTGATTTATTTTCATTGCTTGGGAAAACGTATAGCTTGTGTACGAGAATACATGGCGACAATGTAATCGGCTGGAAAAAAGAGCTAGTTATGGCGGGACCGGTCTCTCAAGTTTCTTCCAATCCTGGTGCTGGGTTGTTGAATGTTGATAACTGCCGCCGTATTTCATTCATTCGATGCTTATGTGTGCTTTCTTTGACTTGTAAAATGGATCGTGTATTTTTTAGGTGTTACGTGATCAGTATATAATGATTGCAAATCTAACCATACTACGTCACACAATTATTTGGCAAATAATTTCTTAGATAGTTCTCATTTCTCACTAAATAGGGACGAATTTTTAGAGAGATCGGGTTCAACCCATAAGATGGGATCAGATATTACAAAGTAAACTAAACTGCACGTGCAAACCACCGTGAGGTTTCAGTAGGTAAGTGCGTCATCACCAAATGCGATTGATATTCATGACGGATTTTTCCTTTTTTAATTTTTTTTTACCGTAAGCCCGCCGCTAAATATTGGGAAGGATCAACTCATGGCGGTGGCGATGACTCATTTATATTTTTCTCTTTCGCGTCCATCACGTGATATTATGTTAAATAGCTTACAATTGATATCTGAAGTAGTTTATTATTCATTGAATATCTTGTAGCTACAAGAACCAACTTCCGTGTGTTCACTTGATGGGACCCTTAAACTTTTGCAGTTGCCCTCTCCAGTTGTAATTCTCTCGTTTTTTGAAGCTCAAGCCACGTTATATCATTCGGTCTCCCAACTTGCTCTGTAGGGAAGTGGAACTACTTTATTTCAATTCCTCCTTGTTGCTCTATGATTAAATTTGCATTGCGGGACACTGTTGATCCTGGCTTACAAGAGTTGAAGTGGCGGGTAAGAGGGAGGGACTAGTTTCGCGTCCATGTTGGATGTTTTCAATGAGCCTCGTGTAAAATTTTAAAATTATGTTTCATTTTTAAATCACTTTAAGCCAAACCTCTAAATAGAAACAACCAAGAGACTGAAACTAAATGCAGAACCATGTTGATATTACTCGGTCGATAATAACTGACTACAATACTCCTATGTGTTCGAACGCACTTAGTAAAAAATACGCGGACATTTTTGCATACAATAAGCATTTAGAGTACACTGTAGCACAAACTTGTTTATCTCCCGAAATCTCGTACGACTGTCGCCGAGATCCATCTCGTTAAAGCTTACCATGATCACGCGAAAATTACATTGCAGAGCCTAAGATATTTGTCGTTATGTTACCATCACATGGTAGGTGCGTATTTTATGTCATACTGGTTTCATTTCTTTACGAATTGCAATTATTGTTAAAATATTGTTATATATTAAAACTGAAACAGTACTAGACCGGCTGGTCTCATACGGGGCGGTGACCGGCATGTCAGGCGTAAGCAGACGGTTCGAAACTTAAACCTGTTCGTTCAAGCGGGCGCATATTGCGTGCGTCCTGCTCGAAACTCTAACATCATGAGCAGTTACAAAAAGACAAGTGACCTCACACGCGCCGCGCCGCTCACCACACCACAGAGCGCAAGCTAGGCTAGCCAGCGCAGTTGTATACACGCGTTCTACTGTCTCGTCTGTCAAATATGTATCGCCTGGCGCAAGACACGCTGTGCTGTTACGGACACGCCACTCACCGCATCGTATAATTATAATATAGGTATGTAGTAGTCCAAAGAGCTCTTAATATAAGTTAACGTTCCAATTTACATAAGTAAATTAATTATGTAAGTGTCGTAGAGGTCATCGGGAAAAACAGTACGTAGTCATTAGTGAATTTTGAACGTTTCAATTTATGCTTTCACGCAGTATACGTGTGATCAGTCCAACATTTAATTATCCTAGTTATTATTCAATATTACTGATTACAGCCAGGTATTTAAGTAAAAAAATTAAGAATCTATTACCCCAAGAAAAAAACCATCCAAATAATAACCCTTCGTTTTCAAGGCCACGTCATAAGACCCGCGTCCCTCAAGAGTTACGACCCTCTAATGTATCCTCCAACAAAAAACCGCCCAAAGTCGAGTTTCGAACCACGTTCGTGCCCTCCGGTCTGGGTACTCAGTTCGTAGTTTGTTTACTATAAGGCATGCTGGTATATATTGTCCGGTGCAGTAGTGAGAGCCTCCGAAAACCGAAAACGTCACCTTAGTTGCTAATTTTAGAGAATGCCTTTGAAGGCCGATATTTCGTAGGAAAGGAAGAAAAGGTCGTGATAAGGAACGCGTCCACTGAGAACTGTTCGTGTTTAGCAACGTGATCTTTGGAAGAGGCATTGATGAGTTCAAGGCGATAATGAACTGGTAGTGGGAAATGGTGAGTCGCATTGAGTAGAAGAATAATTAGACTAGATGTTGTTATAGAGTAACAGATGTCAAGCTGGAGTCATTCATTAGATACATTAGAATAAAACATTAGATAAGATTGATTTTAATATCTTTAACTGAAGCCCTCTTCCTCCTGACTACGTTTGCTGCGCCCGACAGATCCATAACGATGCCATGTAACGCCTAAATGCCTAATGGACTATGTGGAATGCAAAGAAAACATGAGTATTCTTCAACAAATAGGTTTAAAGCTGTCTATTTAAATAGTATGACTCTAGGAAGGTCAAAGAGTTTCAATTAAGAGTTAGAATGTTGTGGTAACATGACAGTAATACCAATACCGCTAATAAAATTGTGGTACGATGAAGTTGGACTTCGAGAAAGAAATGCTCATCAGTATTAACCATTGACAAATGTGTACAATACAGCAGCAGTTCGATTATATCTTCCCTCTTGTATGCTTGCTTTTGAATGCATGGTCGTTATTAACATTAATAGTTCGGACTAATCACGAATGGGCCGGAGGTTTCAACTAAAAAGTGATTAACGTAACGTATTTGTAGTATGCACAGTGCTTATGTAAAGAAGTAGAAACATCATCATCATCATAAACATACCTATTTCAAAATACTATGCACCTTCAGAAGATTGTTCACGACTCGCATCATTTGTCGCTCCGTTTGCTCTTGTTGGACGCAGACTTTGGATGCTTCGGTACGTCGTCTTACTCCACAAGTTTCAAAGCGCTTCTTTTTATTGGGGAAATAGCTGCCCTTGTCAATGAAGATTCGAAGCAGCCAATTAAAGTGGCAGTAACCCAACAACAACTAACGAGAGCTAATTACAAAGTATGATCAACTCGAATAGCGTATAGAGTAAACCAAATGTTTACCACTAGGTTAGGTTAGGTTTTAAAACTAACGAAGAATGTATCTAATTAAGGCTTATATAAAAGATTCTTAAAGTTAGAAGTGTTGTAGTACACCTAGGTAATCATAGTAAAATTACGGGTGGATAGAGATGGATGCATATGAAATTGAAAACTGTATCAATTACAGCCAAATTCTTCCTTTTATAAGGTCCAGGGAACTGAAACTATAGAAAAACTATATTTATCAATCAAATTAACGAGCGTTTAACGTATTGAACACCTTCTTCCAAATCGATACTCATGGTAAATGGCAAAAAGTACCTAATCACTTAGTTACTTTGGTTTGTGATTTGTTCAACCATTTTATATGCATCGTATATTATTTACGATGTAATTCTTTGTACTCAGCGATGAACCAATAAGGCGTAAGTAATTATTATAGAATAGATTGAAAGTTACTATGTATCATACATTTAATTAGGGCTTCGTAGCGCTCTTCATTCGACGAAATAACAATTAACACCAATATGTTTTTGCGTTGAGGTATTTTTTATACCGTGGACTTTTCAGTTATGCATTTAAAACACTATTTTTACTAGAAACAATCAGCGAATGGTTGAGAACTGGTCAACCATTTATTCTTGCTTCGTTTGATCGCCCTAAATACCAAGAAGAATAGTAACATCCCTATCTATTTTATACGATTAAGCAACATAATAGAGGGAAACGAAGAAGATTCTTGGAATTGTCAGGGGCATAAATGCGAAAAGGCTGTGTTGGATGGCTCGGTGAGGGTTTTATAAAGGTTGTAAACCCATATTAAAAAGGTCGCGCCACTACGCCTTTTGAGCAACCCGCTCGCGTGTCCTGGTGTATTCGGAGAATTTCATACTGACTGAACAAACGAACACATTAATAATGTATATTTAAACCTACTGATTAGTATTTAGAACCTAACTTGATCACTTACCAAAGCATGATTAGTAACATGGTACCTAGCTGCAGATAAACTAAATTAACGTTATATTTGATTAAATTTAGGGTTGGTTATAATTTGGTACTTCGACCAAATGGTTGCTTTAATCGTTTCATCACGTTGTCGCAAAAGCTCTTTCACTTTTTGCCAAAGGTGTAAAATGAATCTCAAGGTAATAGAGATGGGAGTGGTATAGATATCACGCATCATGGATCGACTTATTGATTTTGTGAGTTAAGGCTTCACAAGAATATTTCAGGACACCGCTCTCTTTAGAGGATATATATTTCACGATCTTCGAGATCGAGTAGCGGGCTTCGTTTAGAAGATAGAAGTTTCAATAACACTAAACAAAATATTATAAGTTCTGACATCTGGTCTAACCGTAACTTACTGGTTTTCTATGAGTAGCGAAGTCTAATCGCAATCGCTGTTTTCCTGTTTACTAACCGCAGGTCAGGCTCAACCACATAAATGTAGAGTTTGCGAGATACATCTACATTCTAAATACAAATTGATTTAATAATTTCAACGACATGCATGTCTGGTTTCCAGTTAATAATCACATCTATATAAAAAATTAAGTTTTTAAGCTGTTTACAAAAAAAAATAAGTTTTTAAGCTAGCTATTTGTAGGTTAGCTTAGACCGGAAGCCGATATCAAGACAAAGGACAAGGTTGACAATATTAACTGAAACTGTAACGCGGCGTATTGATTTATCTAACTAAATAAAGGATTTTCTTTCGTATTAATTCGTCATAATTTTAACTGTATAGGTTGGGTGCAAACCTGCATACTACATTAAGATAAAAGAATTTAAATCAATCATCATTCATCAATCAATAAACATGAATGTCAAAATAAAAAATATACTTTGACATGTGTCTATTATCATTTATCATACGAAGGCATGAGACCCTACCTACCTATTTAAAATTTTTACTACAACCGTTTGCAAAGAAAATCAAAATACTTTCTCAAATATTATATTTCAATAAGAGGGGCAAACCAGTATCTAAAACTATTATACATTTCAAATCGCTAGCATTAATGGCAGTGACAGACGGACGGGCAGAGTCGCTCCATATCTAAGGGTTCTTATTTACCTACGTATCTTTAACAGTTTAATAAAAATGCTAATTGAATGTGGCGCGTACAAGATGTGCTCGTTTTGTAGGCGCCATTAAATGATGATCGGTCTTTTGTTACGATTATAAAACGGGTATGTAACTAGGTCACCCCCCCCCCCAGAAGTGTCGACTTGTTTTTGATAATTATTTAGGTATTGAATTTCCACTCGCGGATTCATCCGTACCACCTAGAAGCGATTTTGTCTAGCACGGTTCGCTTTCAGCGTTCATACTCGTACATCCTCCGTAACTACGTGCAGGCACTGGAATGAATTACCTGCTGCCCTACCACAGCACCACCACCGCAGCGGGTAATTCATTCCAGCACCTCCGCTACGCCATAATTGTATTTAAAAAGAGTACTAATTTCACGGTAGGCAGCGGTTAACTCTGCCCCTTGGCATTGCGAATGTCCATGGGTAGCGGTTCCTATCAGGTGGGCTGCTGGCTCGTCTGTCTCGAAAAGCAATAAAAAAATACCCCACTTTCAGTGAACGCAAATAAACCCACCTTCAAATGTTCTTTTTAAGGTGGCAGGTACTCAGAGACTTGTAAGTAAACACAATATTCTTCTACATCAGCGATTAAACTTACTCACCAATCTTAAAAAGTTGAACAAGGAAAAGTTATTTTGAATAAAACATTCAAAGCTTAAGTCGCCGACCCAAATCACGAAAGTGGCGTACTCCGACAATAGAGCATAGAGTACGCGGTTGATGCATACGGCATACCATCCCCAGCAACTTCAGGATAGACTTGTCTGATTAATTATGTATGTGTGAGTTACCGTGCGGTACGATATCTGTGTCACCAGTTCATCATCAGTGGTCACCGTAGGTAGTGCCATGTAGGGCGGATAAGTTTTAATATGATAAGGTTTTAAAGAAATTACAAATACAGGGTTTTTCAAGATAGATTTTGACCAGTATAATTTTTTTTGTATTTGGAATGGAAAATGTGATTTTTTATGGAAAGTTTATAATAATAAACCTAAACCTTCTCGAATGACAACCTCGAACTAAATGATACAGCGTGGGCAGCCCCTTATAAGAAGTACCGATTATCTTGTGAGGGTCGCTGGGAGCCGCTGGATGCGGGTAGCGCAAGACCGGCTATTGTGGAGATCTTTGGGGGAGGCCTGTGTCCAACAGTGGGCGTCTTCTATCAAGGTGATGATGTAATATCATGTATGTTTAAAACTGTATTAATGTACGAGTACTAGTAGGTCCATGTTATGCCAATAAAATCGAATCCCGCAGAATGGTACCAACTACGTCGACCACTGCTCAACATTTCCAACCTTAGTTGACAATAATATTAAAAGTTCTAACATTCCTTTCCCATTCTTAAAACTTCGTCAATGAATAATTGTTCGATTCCATAATAATATAATAACGTAAATAATTGTGGTGTTATTAATTAAGAGCTGTCATTAACTATGTAATATTACGAGTATCATTCATTAGTCATTGTTGAGTTCATTGTTAATATGTAGTGTTCCGTAATGTTTTTTATTAAAATATGTAATTCGTAAATCAATTAATAACTAGCTACTACCCTCACAATAAATTGTGATTTATCGTATCGCATCGTAATTATTTTGACTAATCGACTTTTAAAAAGAGCATTAGTAATTATAGCACAAATTGATAGCCTCACGCTCAAATAACAAGCGACTCGTGTCAGCAGTCGATACTGTTGACACGAACCAGGTAATATATTTTATGGAGTATGGGCCCGTCTACTCTGAGACTAATATTGGGCCTCTAAACAGTCGATTCCGCTTTCTCGACGTCGCGGTCGTCGCACGCTGAGCGTTGATTCCGTCGATTCCGTCGATTCAGCGGTGACATAGCCGATTCGGTAGCGGATTTCAGTAAAGTTGATTCCGTTTCTAAAGATCCCATAAGAACCAGGTTTAATTTCGCTCAACTTCTCATCTCACCGAATATTCCGAATTTCGGCGATGCGCTCCTTTACTGAACGCTGTTGAAGCGCATGTGAGCGCGGTTCTCCTCAGTGATATAAGAGGCTAAAGCTATCATACCTGCGTTCTTCTCAGTCATCAAATCACGCACATGCTGCGGGAGCTTCCATCGATTGAACTCATAAATGACTGGAACCGCCCAAAAACTTTCATTCACTTGTTTTTGAATGTGAGTCGTGAGAGATTCGATGACTTTGAGTGTTTGCGTTTCTCTGAGGGAGATGATATGGGGTATCCTGTCCCTCACAGACACCCAAGACTGGACGGCAGGCCTGCATTTTTGAAATAGTTACATACACGTCCTAAGAACCACCGATCGTCGCATTAATTTCTCGTCAGTAACCGCGATTAGGACAACCAAATGAGGTGCCCTCCGGCGCGGGTAGTTTTGCTAGATGGCTTGAGGCCACGTTCGCCTCTATTGTAGTGTGAAGCAGTGAAAACCTCGTTAGCAGACGAGGTCCACACCCACACTGCTTTGCTTTGTAAACATCATGTAGATATAAACAAAAAAAAAGACAACCCCGATTTGAGAATAGGAGTCCTGCTTGCAAATTTTATATTAGTTTGAATAGGGACCTTCGTATATTACGGACAATGTGACAATACTCGCTAATGACGTCATCTGTAGGTAATATTGACCAAGGCAGTAAAGCCGTAAAGGTACTTTACGACTGCGACAAAAACTGGATTGTATTGTTTAGAAACCGGATTAGAGTTAACAACGAGTCCCTTATTCTAGGACTTTGAAGAGGAATCGGTGGAACATAGGATTATTTATAATTAGAAGCTGTCAGCTGAATCCTCGGGGGGTCCCAGTAACTAAAAAGTTATCACTTATCAGTTTTGATTTATTCCAAGTAACTTGTTGTTGTTTTGCAACTTGTGGTTTCAGGTAGAAATAGAACCTCAGTCTAAAATAGTGAGTACGACATACCCACACAATTATTTTAATTTTACTTTTCACAGAATTTGCTTGGCGTACAGCCAGTATCCGTTAAGATAAAGAATTTCAGTACACTCATTCTCATAGCTTCCGATCTGATTCAATGTAGCATTCCTACTAATATTACTTGTACCTTCAAATATTTACGAAAATAACAACAAAATAGATTATCTGAATAGCCTTTTTTATTTCATACGATTATAACTTTGTTGTCACTTTGACGTAGGACAACTATTTGTAGTATAAATTTGTAGTTACACCGAGTCTGGATGTCATTTATGTCAGTAAATTATATGTTTCTGAAGTACCCCACGACACAGGTATTCCTTTCTCTAATGCGGGCCTTGGCTTGGCCTGTCCTGTCCTGTCCAATCTTTGTATGACGAGCATGATTATTTGCCGTCTGATTTATTTATATATAATTCACATCCAGAGATAGATGTATGTATTTGCCTTAAACTGTTGAGTTTGTTTCGCTGGGTCTTCTCAGTTGGGGCGCATTGGATCCGGTGGTAGCATTATAGCGCGACCGTCGTTTTAAACACAAGGTCCGTTATAATAATAATACTGAATTCATACCTTAATATAGACAGAACCATTCAGACAATATGTAGTAAAATATAAATTTCAATACATAATATTAAAAACTTCATCTAAACATAATCTCCTTGACAGTAACTTAATACAAGCTAGCTAAATATCACTACCATTATAAAATAAATTGTATGAATGTTTTAACATTCCGTGTACTAAGTAACTAGAAATAATCACTGTATTACTACATACATGTTCTGACTATTTACAAGCGCTTTTTTAAGTCTACGTGAATAAAAACCTTTTTTATTTTATTTATTTATTTTATTTTGGAAATATGTAAGTACGTTTATCAGGTGTCTGGTTGCCATAGTACTTACAGGCTTTGCCTTGTTTGGGATCAGATGGCAGTATTTAATTAATTTTTTTTATGACGGAAAATCTCCGGGCATTATTTAACCAGGGTTCAGTACTTTAAAATGTTAAATATCGCTGATGCCAACTTGAATTTGTTTTGGTGATAAATAATACTTACCTATTATTTCGCGAAAAGTTGCCATTGCTGTTCAGTTTTACATTAAAACCAAGTTGCTGATAATGTTAGGCATGATAAATTGCGATAACATATTTAAAACAAAATCCGAGGGTTACCGATTCCACAAACAGCTTCATGGTCTTCAGTATAATATACCTACTTATATAACATGATAATTTTAAGCAGTCCCATATCAGTATTGCGTGACATTACTGTGCATTTATTTGCCCAATAAGATCTCTATTAACTTTGACCTATGAATGGATTCTGATCTGTATTAATTTAATCTGGAGCTCTACCGGATAAGTCGCCGAACATCGTTTTGGTGAATGGCGTTCAAATAAATAAAGGTTAAAAATGACTTAATCAATCGTTAAATCGGCTTCAACGTTGGCAATCGATTCCGGACCATACATGTGGTCATGGAAGCCGATTTAGTCATTTTTAACCTTGATTTATTTGAACGCCATTCGCGAAAACGATGTTCGGTGACTTAGCCGGTAGAGCCCTTGATGATGAAGGTTTTTAACTGGCTTTAAAAGGAGTTAACCAAGTCGAATTATTTTAGGGTCCGTACCTAACCAACGGAACTCACTACCATGTCTCTGTAAATACTAGCTGTGCCCCACGGTTTTACCCGCGTTAAACTTTATAAATTATAGCGTATTATGTTAATCCAGGGTGTCAGCCAACTCCATACCAAATTGTGAACATGAGCGATAAAATCGCTCTAGCCGTTTAGACGTACAGAAATAACAAACATACATACTCATAGACTCACACACACTCAGCTGTATAATATAAGTGTGATCTAATGTAATAAATAAATAGTTGAAATTCTCACTTATGGTCATATAACCCACATAGAACGTACATTACAGGCTCTACTTTAGTTTCCAGCTGCCCCTTATAAAATACTTCAGTGAACCAATTAACCCGTAATAATAATAAGCGACTTCACCGATTTCCATGCCCAATCTTCAGTTGCCTGCCTCGTTGGCCTAGTCTGGGTTTTATTTATTTTTATTTTTGGGCAAATTAGCCTCCGACGTCTCACTGCTGCTTTTTTATTGCAGCAACATTGTTTATAGGGGTTTAGATTCTAGGTTTAGTTTTTATTCCTTTTCCAATCTTTTTGTTTAATTTTAAACCTTCCTTTTGTATTGCTTTATTTTTATTTACTTTTATTATTATTCTTAATGTTTTACTAATATTATTTTTTCCCCATGAGACGCGATCAAAATCCAGCCAAAAAGTTTTCTAGGAAAAAAGGAAAAGTTTCTGGCATATGGTGGTGTTGTTAGATGCCCGTGCCTCGGAAAATACGTGATCCGGTCGCCGATAAAGGGAGTGCGGTACAGAGGGTGCACCTGTGTTTGTGCATCCTGCGTCTTTGGCTATTCACCGCTTAGATTGGCGGCCTTAGCCGATTATCGGCTAGGAGCACAAAAAATATTATATAATCGATAAGAATCGTTTTAATATCATAATTAGTGCAATTAAATAGGCTGGTTTAAATCTGTTTGTCTTTCACTACTTCAATTAGAAGATGGGTTCTAAAGTCAGTATCATCATCATCATCATCTGTACCACCTAATGTGCTAGTGGGTATGGTTTCCGCACTTAGTCCCGATGTGGACCATTGTATAAAAGACAGTATTGGTTATATTTATACTTATTGGTTGTTTTGTTTCATGAGGGTGTAATATTAATGTTTACAAAATTAGTTTTATTTTTAAATTGTTTATAAAAAATTGGTGAAAACATTACCTAATGAATGCATTCTTATATTATTATACATATAATAAAAAAACTGACAATTGAAGTCGCTGATCGATGGCTTATATTGAGAATTATCTAAGGTACTAATTTAAACTAACGTTAGACTACAAAAATATTATGAACCATAAAAGTGACAGGACAATATTTAATTAATTCTGAGATATGTAAACATGAGTGCGTGCGTAAGTACATTTTTTATTGTTTCGAGATAAGCTGTAATCTATCGGTTATCGATAGGGATACCTACAACTAGTAAGTGATACGTCATCATTTGCACACGACAAACGCCTACTGTTATAAATAAAAAAAACTTCATCAACCTTAACAACCTTTCCTGCCTGCATTTTGAGACTGGATCAAATATTTTTACGCATTATAATACCGTGCCACAATTGCCATATATGCCATGTTTAGTTGCTGTGGATAAACTTTTTGTAGAAGTATATAATACCCTACAAAGATCACTTAGCAAAACTACATAAAAATAATTACCCGTTTGATTATCTACTGAAAAGAAATATCTGTTCAGTTTTGGAGAAGGAAATCAGATAGCATTATGATAAGTTTGCATGTGCGAAACGTAGCAATCGGTAATACGCACGAGAATTATGACTTATAATTACAATGTAGAAAACATTGTAATTATAAGTCATAATTGTAGTAATTAACACATTTCTTGTGTTATGTATGGTAAAAGCAGCTGATTTTAAAATCTGAATCTATGTTTTATTCGGCTTAATCTAAAAACGGTTACCTACTTTCGGGCAAATGCGCGAAAACAGTGTACAAATTGACAGGGTGTCGCCGTCGACGGTAGATAGATAGATAGAATATTGTACACAATCTCTTTATTATACACACTCAAACGGAAGGAAAAATAAATTGGATATAAAGAACATAACAAAACGTACAACGGGCGGTCTTATTGGCTTAAGCGATCTCTTCCAGGCAACCTTTGGATGTATAGGAGCTTACTTAGTAGGTGCACTCCTACTAAGTAAGCTCCTATACATTATACTAAGGAACTATGATATAAATATATTGCATACCAAATACACGTAGGTACGTTTAGGAGGACTATTTTAGTATTATCAGATGCATGTGATTTGCTCTCTATTTCTTGGAATCATGTTGAATGTTTCTGACAATTCTGATTCGCAATCACAGGATTTTATTAGTGGAGCGTAGTACAGACTAGTTGAGTTAGTTCATAAACATTAGTTATTTCAAAAATGGAGATACAACGTGTGGAAATTACGACCCTAAGAGCTGGTTCACATTAGGTCGGCCCGACAGTTTTACCGGCCCGACAAACGTGTCGTATCCATATTGGCGTATGTATCTCAATAGCGCCGTTCAGATTAGGGCGACCCGACCAAACTGTCGGAGCCGACACTTTTACCGTACGTCCAGCCACGATTTCTGCCCGATCGAACACAATATTGGCGTACTAGCAAGTATGGCGCCGTTCACATTTGTCGGCGCGAAGCGGCGGCGACACCCGCCTGCCATACTCCCACCCGCCCTCCCGCTCTCATACTCCGCTCTCGACACTCGCGCAAGCAGTTTCGTCGTCGTGTATGCAGAGAAGACACGTTTAAATATGGAGGGGGAAATTAATGTAGACGTTTTGATATCTCTTGTGGAAGACAGGAGTTTACTGTGGGATAAAACGTGTGAACAGTACAAAAATAAAAGTTTAAAACTAGCGGCATGGCGTGAAATTTGTTGCATATTAAAGCCTGATTTTATGGAATTAAATTAAAGAGAAAGACAACATTTTGGTAAGTATTTATTTATTAAAAAGTGATTAATACATCTTACGATTTATATTATTATTAAAGTTTAGATTACAATGATACATGTGCCGCTGTATGTTGCCACGAAACCGATCCAATTTCAGAATAAAAATAATCAGTAAACAACGTTCTTACGGAGTTTGGGCCACCACGTGGTGCATGTACATTTGCAAGACTTTGGGTTGACTGATCCATGGATGAGGTTACATACCGGATGTCTTCGAAATTGATGCCATCTTTTTGTCTGACAAAATTATGCAATACTGTGCATGCTTTAACTATTTCAATTGCTGTGTTTGGATGAACATCCAGTGGTCTATGCAATATTCTCCATTTGTTGGTTAAAATGCCAAAGGCACATTCTACATATCTTCTGGCCCTGCTTAGTCGGTAATTGAAAATTTTTTTGTTGTTATCCAAGTGAGTGCCGCCGTATGGTCGTAAAAGATTGTTTGTTAATGCGAAACCCTCATCTCCAACAAATACAAAAGGATAAGCTTTTTGCGTGGTTTCGTGAATAGGTTTGGGCTCCGGGATATTTAAACTACCATCGTTTAACATTTTCCAAAAATTAGATTCTTTTAAAATTGAAGAATCACATTCCTTTCCATACGATCCAATACTCACATAAATAAAACGGTACTCGGAATCGACTATTGCAAGTAAAATAATTGAAAAATAATCCTTGTAATTAAAATAAACTGAGCCACTATTTTTAGGTTTAATGATCCTAATATGTTTACCATCGACTGCACCTAAGCAGTGAGGAAAATGAGCCTTTAATTCAAAAGATTTTGCTATTTCTTCCCATTGTTCTTTGGTATTGGGCAACGTTAAAAATTCGTATTTTAATGCGTTCCAGATAACAGGACACATTTCTTTTATTATGTTACTTATGGTTGATACTCCTACTCTGTAATTATATTGAAGTTCTTTGAAAGAACACCCCGTGGCCAGATATCTGTAAAATAAACAATTATCCTTTTAATTATTTGCAGGTAAATTAGTATCTAATAAATGGTCTAACATAAGAGATGCATTTTTAAGAGCAGGACGAAAAGAAAAGTCAGCGAAGAGGTCTGGGGCAGGAGCGAAGTCATTTAGACCTTACGTTTATGCATCACAACTGAAGTTTCTATTAAAAACGAATGAACCTGGAAATACACATGATTCTTCTAACACCTACGAACAAGAAGCTGCATCCACTTCTTCAGCTGCACCCAAAACTCCAATATCTACACTCCCTGCTAAGAAATCAAAGCTTGACCTTGATAGCAAAATGTCAAAGTTTCTTGATTTAAAGTTATGTGGAGATACTATTTCAAGTCAGAAAGATGATTCTCCACATTTATTATTTTTCAAGGGTATTTTACCTTCCATAAATACATTTAACGAAGATGAGACTCTCGAACTCCAGGCGGATATTTTAGCAGCAATACAAAGAATTCGAAGAAAACGCGGAGCTAATTCGTACGTTTCAGACTATGCGTCTACCACAAACTTTAGTTCATCCGACTACCATAATAGGAGTGGATATTTTACTCGCCACTATGATGACGATCCCACAGCTTCAAGACCAAACATCATCGAACCAGAATCACCTGCATATACTGATATGTCAAACTCAACGCAAGACAGTTTCGATTTTTCGGGTATCTAAGTCCATGGGGGCTTAGATTGGATTGATTTTTCATTGGGCTTTGATTAAGGCGTGGGACAAGCGCTTTTTTTCGTGCGTTAAAACGTGCTGAGTTTTAAGTAAAAGGAAAATAGAACTAAAATGTCACTGCTCAGCACTTAAAGTCAAATACAGGTAAAAAAAAAGCGCCGCACATTTAAAACGTGACATGTGTACAGATACATGGCAATCCATTTATTATATTTCAGCGCTTTTTTAACGCCCGGAAAGAAGCGCTCGTGCGGATGGCGCCTAATAGATATTACAGGGATATTATGACTAATATGCTTATGATGATTAATATAAGTAATATGTAGTACTCTCAAACTGCAAGGAATAAAAAATATGTTGTTGATTAATAAAGGAGAATAATAATTATGTTATGTACGTTAATTGATAAAGAAGAAAAAGATTTATGAGCGTTGATTAATAAACAATTTGTGATTACTACCTAACTACTTTTTATTTTTCACCTTACACACCTTACACCACTTAGAATAAGAATAAGAATAATTTATTTCCCACATAAAAGTGCACAATTTACACATAAATTACAGCTATTAAATGGTGACAAAAAATAGAATTGAACTCTGGTACCCATGATAAGATTTAACTTGAGTTATGGGTACCAGGGCTCTCACACATAGTTTAAGCTAAAAGTAAACGTAGATAGTAGATTTAACAAACGTAGCCAGTAGCAAAAATTTAACCTAGGAGCCTCGACATCTGTACAGAATAGAGATAAATATATATGATGTAGTGTATTAGTACGTGTATATGTAGTGTAGGATTCATGATCGTGTAGTGTTTATTTATGTTTCTGTCAGGTTTACAGAACGGACAGGGTGAGAAGGTCTTCAGTGTCTGTGTATGTCTTTAGCTGAAGCCATTTAGTAACTGTAGATTTGCACCTGTAACTGCACATAGGGTATATTTTACACCATTTGTTTAAAGTGTTATAGAGATGACCTCCTATAACCCGATAGTGTCGACCAGCAAATGTAGTTTTGAATGGCTGAACTGGACACACCTGATAAGACCGCCTTTCGTTCGCTTTCTCTTTCTCGTATAGCAGCGACCTATGTTTTCTTAGAACGGTTTGGAGCACAAAGAGCTGTCGCACCGAAAGGATTTGGCATTCCTCATAAAGCAACGACGTGGGGTACCTAAAAGGTTTGCTCGTCATTACTTTCAGTACAGCTCTCTGTCCCCGTTCTACTTCCAAAAAGTGAGTCTTTGCAGCACCACCCCACACCGTGATGCAGTAACCCAAAACAGATTGGCATAGGGCAAAATATACCATTTTAAGAGTGCCAATATCACTGGAAGAGCGTAATCTTTTAAAAATAAATATAAGTTTCCTTACACGAGCATTTAATTTCTGCACATGACATTTCCAATTAAGTTGGCTATCAATGTAAACTCCTAGATATTTGATGTCATTAGATCTTGATAATATTGGGCAATTACATGGGGAAGCATCAAAAGCTCCCACGCAGGAGTGAGCTCGCAGGTGAAAGTTGTCTAGTGAAGGTTGGTTGGGGGATAGTATAGAAAATGTCAGGTAGGTTGTCTTCGTTAAGTTGAGCGTTAGAAGGTTATCTGAGAGCCAAGACATGACGTGGTACAAGGCTTGTTCCGCCAGGTTAAAAGTAGTTTTCCAGTCACGGCTATAGATAACCAAGGCCGTGTCGTCAGCGTAGGTATATATCGAACAGTTTGTTAAAGAAAGTTTACAAAGAGAGTTAATATAGATCAAGAAAAGTGTGGGGCCCAAGATAGAGCCTTGTGGTACACCAAAAGTAATAGGAGTCTCGGTACTAACATGTGAATCAATACTAACGCACTGGGTTCTATCGGAAAGATAGTCTTTAAAAATTTTAAGCGCATGACCACGTGTTCCCATCTCTTCTAGCTTCTGTAGAAGGTGAGGCACAGAAACGGTATCAAAGGCCTTTTTAATATCTAGGAAGATGCCTAAGCATTTATGCTGGTTATCTAATTTATCCACAATGTGATCTACCAGTGACGCTACGGCATCCTCCGTCGATTTTCCCTTCCGAAAACCAAACTGATTCGGCGCTAAGAGATTGTGTCGTTCTAGGAAATTAATCAGACGTGAATTAAGAATTTTTTCTAGCACTTTGGATAATACTGGTAGTACAGATATTGGCCGGTAGTTGTTTATATCGTTTCTGTCCCCTCCCTTGAAGATAGGGTGGACAATTGCTCTCTTAAATACCTTAGGAAAACAACCACTAGATATAGAGACGTTACAGATGTAAGTAATGATGGGAACCAACTTATTACTACCTTGCTGTAGCAATGTAGTTGCAATTCCGTCCCATCCAATAGCAGCGTCTCTACGTAGGCGAGAAACGATTTCTGCCACTTCGCACTCATCTGTTGGCAGCAGAGTGAGGGAGTTTAAAGGGGAGTTATGTATGGGTCTTGACGAACATTGTAACGCGGCTCGGTGTTTCAGCGCCAGTTCACTACCAATGTTGGCAAAAAAGTGGTTTACTTTACCAACCGATGTAGCTATGGTAGGTTCTAGCTTTAGCAGCTCTACAGCAGAGCCCATCGTGCAATTTGTGTTAATAATATTTTTAATGACCTTCCACATAGCTTTGGGGTTCTTTTTGGCATTGACAAATTCCTGTTTTTCGTGCGCCTGTTTTAAGTTTTTGAGCAACTTATTACAGAAATTACGGTATCTAACATATGTTACTTTTAGGGTGTAATTATTAGGTTCACTTAATAATTTGCGATTCATAGCATCTCTATTGCGAATACACTTTAGCAAGCCCAGTGTGATCCAGGGCTTCAATATTTTATTTTTAGAGGGGATATGTCTTATTTCCGAGTGCTGTTTAACAATTAGACTAATTGTCGATACAAATAGTTCAGCTGCAATACCAGCATCCGAAACATTGAGTATTTGGCTAAAGTCGGTATGTGATATTGTTTTATAGACGGAGGGATAGTCAATTCTAACCCTGGTCGATTTGCGTTTAGTGATCACTGGTTTGCTCTCAATATTAAGTAGAACCGGGGCATGGTCCGTAATATATGTGTCAAAAATCAGGGTGATGGTTTTGAGGTCAGACTTTAATAAAACATGATCCAAACAATTTCCTTCACGGGTTGGTAAAATATGAGTAGGCAACAAGCCGTGCGACGCATTTAAGGTCAAATATTCAAGAGTCTGCGGGTTTTGATTAGATGGGGAGATATTTATATTAATGTCACCCATTAAGACAATATTCTTTATATAAGTAAAGGATGTAAGTATATGATCGAGAGTATCGAGAAAATTGCCTATGTTGCGAAAACTTGGAGACTTACCTTAAACATATGGATAATCTTTCTTCGGGAGAAATACAATCTCTGAATCGTGTATTTTGTACTGTTACACCAGTTTTAACTTTTGCGATTAAGTCATCAAAGGAACGAATAGACATTCTGAAGTAATTATAAAACTTTAGCTCGTCACTTCTTAATTCGCTTATTAAAGTTTGAAAAGTTCCAACTTCATTTCGCTCGGCAATTATTGGATGCACCCAATATTTCCTTTTTCTTTTTTTCTGCCTTTTATTTAAGTACCACATTGCAATGAATAGGTCGTCGTCATCCATCCTATACGAAAACCAACTCACAACTGTTTTGTGACGACCCAGGCCGGGCAGTAAAACGACCGTACCGACAGTTATATTCACATTAGGTCGGGTCGGCGGCGTCTAGTGTGAACAGCAACACCCGGCAGTCGGTGAACGGCAAACTGTCGGCCCGACCTAATGTGAACCAGCTCTAACTAAAAGTCATGACATGGGCTGTTTTAAATGCTGTCTGACAGTAATTATATAATTGACAGTTCGTTTAAATCATCCACGTACTAACTTACTAAATGAAAATTGATTAACTCTGTAGAGAAACCTTGTAAGGAAACCAATACTCTTTTAATACATTAAAAGATGTTACTACCCTCGAATTCACATTGGGTGTGCGTTTCATGACATTATCACGGAGAGTTATAAATAGATGCGAAAATTCAATCGAGTCCAAAATACTGTCCTATGAATATTCTTTTTTTAGATACTGATACTTCAGAAATCCGTTCAGGAGCCACACGGTCTCACAGATATTTTTAAAGGCGGTCGGTATTATTTGCAACTTATTTACCTAGTTAGTATTAATAGATGTTCGCTACTGTCACCTAAAACTTTCAGAACTTGCCATCTAACAAGAAACTAAATTAATGAGTACATACATTCATTAAAGTTTCTTGTTAGATGGTAATTCAGATTTATAATCTGTACACATACAAATTAACAGTAGTTTATTTGTATGTGTACAGATTATAAATAGTGGTAGTTCTTACAAATTTCATTCATTATTAATATTGTTTATTCCTGTAAAGATTAGAGGACTTGAGGGCCTTACTTTCATTGCTCAAATGGAACAACCAAAATACTGTCTATTCAATCTACTATATGAAAATAAGTCGGGTTTTCCTTCCTGACGCTATAACTCCAGAACGCACAAACCGATTTCCACGGTTTTGCATTCGTTGGAAAGGTCTCGGGCTCCGTGAGGTTTATAGCAAAGAAAATTTATAAAATTTAACGCGGGTAACACCGCGGGGCACAGCTAGTCTCTTAATATAACTTAGCTTTTTGAACGTATGAGAATTCACAGTAGATACTTACAATAATATTTTTAACAGCATAGTAGTGGTAATTGACGGGCCGGTTGGCGTGGTTGGTAGATACTTGCCTTTTCTAGCCACAGATCGTGGGTTCGATTCCCACCCAGGACAGATATTTGTTTGCAAGAAGGAGAAATGCTCACAGTATGCAGAGCTATAACCTTTAGTTATTTTTTGATCAGTGCTAAACAGAAAACTAGCGTGGGTGTAGAAATTGCAACTCGAACGAGGGAACACCTCTGGCAAATATCCAAAATAAATTCCGAAGTAATCCAGTAGTAGCACGGAAACTCTCTTATCTCATGTTTTTAACATTGCATTGACTAATAATTGGTGAAGTAACTAACCCACCCATTAAAACATTTATTTTCCTTTAAAAACCTCATTCGCAGTGGGTGTACGGTGTATCTAACCCAGTAGAATAGTCACTCCAAATTAAATTCACACAATAATTGCGTAAACATTGGTAGCTTTATATAAATTGATAAATGTGCAAAATCATTATACAACTCAAGTTAATTATAAAACGTTGCCATTTAAGCGAATCACAATTCATAAGAACGTCATTGAGGAAAGACTTGTGAACGGTGAATAGTCTGAATAGTTATTTATTTGGTCAACTGCTACACAGCTACAGCTCCGGGTGACTCACGAATATTATTGTCACATTCATACATATGGCGTATTTTGGTCGTTGATATGCGAACGCCGGAATTCACAGAGAATGACGCCATTCTCTTAATGCCAATATACAAACGTAAATGAATGTACATTTATGTAAACAGTATTGCTATTAGACTACAGTCGGAGTATAGGAAGGTATTCCGTATTACTACTGCAGTGATGTGGCAGTACGGTAAATAAATACTTACTTTGTAATATTATGTATATTATATACCTATATACCTACTTCTAAACAGAAATAGCTAAAGTATAATCATTATAACTGACTTTAAAAAGAAGTAGGTTATCAATTCAACTGCATCTATTTATCTTTTTAGAATGTTATTTGTTTCTCTGTCCGTTTTGATTATTCTTTTTTTATCCGATAGGGAATGCTGTGAAGATGAACACATATTAATTTTGTTTAACTCGGTTGTTATGATGATAAGTTGAAGTCGGTAGTATGTCTTATACAAAAGTAATTAAAAAAATACAGTTAACTATCTATACGGAATATTTTCTTAGCTGCATAAAGCCTAACGCGATCTACTACTAATCATAAGAAGAGCTTGCCGAGCGATTGTCAATGCTACAACGATATTATTCACATTTTGACTATGCCGTATGCGTATGCAATATGTGGCAAAATGCCGTTATTGTTTGGTATAATATATCAATAGTACCCAATTAAATCATAATATTCTGGTGAACATCTTATGTACGACGTTCGTTGCCAACGACAAACGAAACATAAAACTGTATTTATGATTTTTTTAGAAATGTTTAGCACCGATTCGTTGTTTGAATGATATAGACGAATGCACAGGTGGTCATGTCAGAATTGTACCATGTCACCAAATTTGACGCTGGACACCTTGACCCTGATTTATAGGATGGACTATTATTCCACGACTATCTTAAATATACCACGTGATTTATTAATCAAATGTTATTCACGACGACCATGCGAAACGAAAAAGAAATCGTCCTGTATCTAGATCAAACACATGATTTATTGAATTATTTTGTTATTGGCAAAGATCATTTCTTAATCTTGGACTGTTAGTAATAATAATGTTAGCCCGCCAATTGGCACTGATTCCATAATCGGTACGTACAATTTGTGTCTTCATCTGCTATTCAAACAATTTATTATTAGTACTTAATATATAGACAGTATTTATGTAGGTAGACCACGAAAGCGATGACGTGATGACCTGGATGCTTTCTTACAAAATTAGCTGAAAGAAATTGGCAACAGAGTAACGTGGAATGAGTTGGGGGAGACATTTGCCTAGTGTTAAAATGCGTAGGTCAAAAAAGGATCTAAATATCTTGCGGACTTGATTCAGATACAAAAGCAAACGTCATAGAAATGGCACTGACATTAAATTAACGATTTTCTATGAATGTGTTTCATTGTCTAAAGTCAAAGTTAAGATTAGTTGGAAATAAATATGAAGTAAACGCGGTTTCTAATAATCAAGGACATAATATTTCCCCATTGATTAAATAACTAATAAAGGTGGAGGTGGTAAATTTGACACATGCAGGTTGCACTCCTTTTGTTCCCTTTTCAGACAATTTTCTTAATTCTTATATGGTAGGTAATCATTGAAGCACATATCAAAAACACACGAGAAGGTTGGCTAAAGTTTTGTTATGGGTCTGTCCATGTGTTTCGGAAGGCACACTAAGCGCTCGGTCCTGACTGTATTCATTAGACAAAAGAAAGTGTAAAAGATCGTTATTTTAAGATAAGATTCTCTAGATTAAATTGTGTAATTAATTAAATTTGTGAGGGTAGACCGCATCATAGGGCTTCCTATAAAAATAGTTTTAACGGAAAACATGAGAGAACCATTATTTATTATTGAGTGGGGTGTGGTATGTCTCGGTAGCGAGGCGGTGGAATAGCGGTCGGGCAAGTTAACGATGACCTGGTTCCAAGGGAAGCCCAAGCAAGGTGGGGAGGCGACGCGGATGGTTCTGCACTTGCACGCTACACAACTTGTTTAGTAGGCAGTACGCACGAAGGCGCGCGAACTATCATGACCGAGAATGATGTACATAATAATATGCTGCCTGTATTAAAGTGTAAAGCTAAATTTCTGCACACTGTGGTAATTATTACTGACTGAAACTTTGCAAGAATATAAGCAAAATAAGTGGCATGGTATGGTAAAATAAATACGTTTATTTTTTTAGCTTCCTGAACAGCATTTAATTTAACCTTAAAAATATATAGAGGTTTAGAGTATTGGTGTTAAAAATTATTGGTTGCTGAGAATCATTATGTGACAAAATAAAAATAATTCAAAAATATTAAAAGTATAAGGCCGACATAATTTTTTTTGTATGTATTCTACCCGATATCACCGTTATTTGATTGAGTACAATTTTACAAAAGCTTTCTTTAATCGGTAAGGTGTGTTTTTGAAATGGTCCCATAAAAATTTGGTTCCTATTGATCAGTTGTCTCAACAAAGGTTTTTGTTTTTTAAACAGTAATTATTTCGCGATGCCAGTGACGATTTTGCGAACAAATGAATATCCTTTTTTTTTATTTATTCTGGTGATGGAAACCAGCTAAAATATGTCGATAAAGCGGTTTTCGGTATCCAGTTAAGAAGCGAAGAATATAAAAAGTCATTAAATTAATGACTTATTCTATTCTTCGCTAATCCCTAATGGGCTACAGTAATTTCTAATGGGCTATAGACGCTATAGTGCCATCAATAGATTTTAGATCAGTGCAAATCAGAAAAAGTTAAACGTGGTGAATAAGAACACATTTTACTTATATCTGGATATAAGTATAATCGCATCTCTTCACCCCCATTTACCATTACCTAATAAGAAAATTATCTGGATAAACTGTAATGCACAATTCCTTCAACTTTGTTTTTTTTACATGTAGTGTAAATTTAAGTAAATTGTTATTTTGGGTACCTAACCTAATTATACGTTCCTCCACCGTATGTATGTATGTCGAATGCGATCAGTGTGACTATCACGAATTATAATAGTGTTTGAAGGCTAAGCTAATAAGATTGCTCAATATGCGATTTTAGCAATGAATAGGACGAACTCTTTGTGTTCATTTCAACAGTTGATTCCAACAAGCTTCGGCAGTACGATTGCCTCTAAGACTGGTTTCATGGTTTCCCGCCCACGCGACTTTGTGGCGCCCGGTGGACTTACATACTTATTCAACAGCTGCCTTGCCAAATGCTTTCCATTCGGACGATCGACAATATAAAAACATCACAAACATTACCTGTTTAGTATTCGTAATGCAAAATTATAAAGGCTTTTGCATTTAATTTGCTTTTTACCTTTAGGAGTACAACAGAAGATATAATATGTAGGTACATCCTTATTTATGAGATTAGCTATTTTATTATTTTTTCAGTCAGTGGGTATTCTTAGCCACTGTATAATAAATAATTTGCATTCTCATTAATATTAGGGTAAAAGAAAGTAGGGAAAATACAATAATTGATTATTGGAAAATCCGTTTCTAAAAACTGAACTCAGCAAGGCTCATTTTTTGTGTGAAACAGACGAACGAGGTGCACTATAAATCTTATCTACATAATATAATTTATCGGATAATATATCTGATAGTATATAGAAAGGTATATCTACAAAAGAGGCTTTGAAAGATGTGAACTTTAAGAATTATTAAGAATTACTGCTGGTGGTTGAATGAAATATTACACTTAGTGCAATGTTGTCAGGTACAGGAGACATATTATAGTAACAGACACTCCCCGTGCCGCGTAGCTCAAGGTCGTGACGTGACGTCGCCGCGTCGCGTCGCGTCGGTTCTGGGCAACAGGCGGCGGCGGTGCCTACGCCACCAACCAAACAACGCAACAAGTGCCCCGCGCCCGCGACCCCGCAATTCACATACCATTCGCGAAACACCAGCCGTCATAAGAATGGCTCTAACTTCACCTCTATCCACCGGTGTACTGTCCTTTCCACGAGAGCGGTCATCTTCGAATCGGTCACTATAACACTTTACAAAGATTATTCGTAGATTTGAATTGAATGACGAAGCCTTTAATCAAATCAGGTTGATAAAAACACGTCTTAGATAAACTTACAAATGAAGCATTCCTACTAAAAGTCAACGTATTAATATTTTTTTTCCAATGTATGAGATATAAAAGCATAGAAACGTTTAATTCAAGGTCTAACTGACGTGTACATAATTTTAAAGGAACTAACAGCTGATTAAATAGTATTCGTGGAGGGGGTGACCCCCTCCAATATTTACTAGGTTATTAGATATAGCAATATTCAGATCTATGAAGCGTGGAATTAAAATCCATGCAAAATGTTGAAACACATTTATTTATGTAGGAATAGTAATACAAATCTGTAAACGAGTTCGGAGACAGCGTCGGGAATGATTCGCTTCCCTGCAAAGCTGCTTAGTAGGCTAGTACTCACAATCGACGGACTCCGTGCTATCCTCGAAACTCGTGCGTCATCGCCTCCGCTACACTGATAAGCGCCTACCAATTATCATTGCAAATAATGTGTTTGTATTATACATTCGTATCGTATCTAGCTCGACTGCCTCAAGATACTCCTCTAAAAGTTATTTATCACTGCGTAACTCGGTGACTTTAGATTAATTCTCGTATTATGCCATGGTTATTTGAGTAGGCAAAACTATGAATACGTGTAGCGGTTTGATAAGAAGGTCTTACCGATAATAAGTTCACGAGATAAGTTAAATATAGGAAAATGCCAACAATAAATTAATCTTTTTGTAACCGCTGTACATCATGTTATGAATACTGTTGATTCATACGGCTTTAGGTGTAGGACTAACATTTATTGAGATGAAATTATGCAGTGATCATGGTGCTATATAATTTCCTGCAATAGAGAATGTTAGTGGACGGTAGCACATAAAACCAATACCCGTTCTAGTCGAACGCCAGCATTACGAAATCAGCGCTGCATGAAAATTATATTGCTTGCGTAGCTGAAACACAAACGTTATGTTTTTTGTTATGGTTATATATATCCAAAATAATAAAGTATTATCAAGTATCACTATCTTTCCTTCAAAGTGAAGGTAAATCTACATCGTTATAGGTCGGTACCTACAATTGCAAATTTCAATTCAATTTTTTAAAGTTTCAAAACCGAATTTATAAATTTACATAATTATAATAATTAGGTTAAGTAAAATGACGTTTATATACTTACTTACTTACGAAAAAATTATTCATACAGGTGAGCAAGTAAAATATAAATAGTGATATGCTAATTGTATAATGATAACGCTAATAATTGTAGTAACTTACGGATGATTTGAATGTAGTTAAAGCGCAGGTTAAAGTCCGTGCATATTATGTAGATACATATAAATAGATTACGAAGAACAACCGATCCGGTTGCGGCGAAGGAGGGAGATAGATAAAACGCGACATGAATCACTACTTACAGCGCGGCAGCAGGCGCAGAGCGCGGTGCGCGGGTAGAGACGAGGCGGACGGGGAGCCGAATGGAACGAACAAACCAACGACATTACAAACAGTTGAACACTCATCCGCGGTGCGGTTACGTGCGTCCCTTCTCCGAATATACTATAAACACATTTTTTCCAGTAATACAAGCATCACGAATAAGTATTTGTGTATTAATAATTGTTTTCGTTCGCTAAAAAGAAAGTGGCGTCGCAATACCGGAGTGTTAGTGAGCCTTGTGTGACGATAACACAGGTGTGTCTGTGTGTGTGCCGTGTGGCGTGGATCGTCGCAATTATTAACGATGATTCACTTGCGCGCGGGTGAAATGCAGCCTATCGGACTTGTTGACATTTGTTCTGAAGGCGTCAACAAATGATATCAAGACAGCAGTGATATAATGGTGGACTGATCATTAAGCCGCGGTAAGTTTCACGGAATGCAAAATGTTGGGCCCAAAAGATAAGCAAATACACCACCTCAGATGGAATGCGATGTATAACAATACTTTAGTAATTGAGTTGTTGTTGCGTGGGGGTTTCCTCCCGATCGATTGCTGGGGTCAAGCATTAAGGCTAGATTTCTGTTAATAAATAAGGAAGGTATATGATGACTACTAATAGAAATATTTATGGCAAAGTACGTGCACGGATCATCTAGTTGCCTATGTTTATATGCAGTGATACATAATTAATAAATAGAAACAGGTTTAATAAATCTATGATATGTTCAATAATATTTATTACCTTTAAATGTATAAGTAGTACCCCATATTTACCGTTTATTTTAAATTAAGATTTTTATAATAATTAACCTTCTTCCATGTAATCGGGTACAGTCATTTGGGACACCCTAGCTTGTAAGCCAGTGCTTATTAAAGCCATCAAACCGTCATAACGGTTTAATGCTGTTAATAAGGTTCTGTTAGAAAAGGTTTTATGAAATATTATTAATTCAAATCCGTCCAGCCGTTAAGGTTATAGAGTGTATAAAGTAAGTGTCATAATGAAGCGATTTTGTACACATAAATGTTCCCTATAAATAGTATTAAAACAAATAAGTATTACGTATAAAACGTCGCACAAATATAAGATTTAGAGCATGTTCGATAAACCATCTAATTAGGTTACTTAACTTGCTCAAAGGCTAATGAAGGCGCGAAAATAAAAACATAATTTGATTTATCTGGAAAATGCTTTGTCGACGAGTGGAGCTCGGTCGACCAGGTGTAATCCTTAATTTTGTAACCTTTACATATGAAAGGTTCCAAAATTAAGGATTACACCTGGAAGAACGAGCTCCACTGGTCGTACCAAGCCACTGGGCGAATCATTTTCCAGACACCACTGTCAAAACCAGATATATTTGAACCACTCTGTAAACAATATAAAATTGTTTTAAACTTTTTCTATAACTCGATTACACATAATTTGAAAGTTAACTCATACACTATCACACCTCACACACCTTTTTCTTCGATATTATTTTAGCCATCCTCTATTATAAATACAAAACGGAAGTCATAAATAGGTAACACTGGAACTTACAAATTCGTTCTAAAAGAATACAAATTTAAGCGTATGCGAGCTATGTCTATAGATACTATAGGTACCTACTTAGTTATAATAATTGACGTAAGCTCAGTCGTCGAGCGTATTATAATGCTAGTGTAAAGTGAAGTGATAGGTAGAAGCAATGTATACTGGCGGCGTGCTGGCGGCCGACACAGGCGTCGCCAGGGCCGCCTGGCTCGGCGCCAGGCCGGCGGGCGGCGGCCGACCGACGGGATTCCTTTGTCTCATTACAACACTACTGGTTAGCACCACTTGCCTGGAACACCTCTCTCCTCACTTATTTCATTGTATAAATAGGTATTAACTCCATCTAACCGCGTATAATCTATCAAACCATTATATTTCTTCCTTTACAAAAATGACTAATATTGTTGACATTTTTTATACCTACTAGAAATAGCTTTCTCTTTTAACTACTGCTTCTCGCCCACTTTAAATCTCTAACATTTTACACTTCGCTCTACATTTTATTATTATATTATTATTATAATAAATAATATAAGAATATCGTGGATAGTTGGGCTATCGTTTTTAAATAGGTAAAGCACGCACACACGCAAGTGTTGATATAATCTGCAGCGCCAGCAGCGCTACGTGTGCGTGAGCGGCAAGTGCGTACTGAGCTTATTTGCTTGCCCGTTCTTAAAAGAGCGGAGTCACTTGGTTGTCTCCAGTTCTCAGAAATTGTAACGCCTTCTCGGAACGTACTCGTGCCGCCAACGCAGCGGACCACGGACGCCTCAAGTGAGCGCGAGCGAGGTCGTAAGCCGTCATACTACTACACACATTCGAATTGTATAGATATCAGTATTATCTCTCATTTATACAATTTGTCTTGCTCAGTGATACAATTTAATATCTTCACGTAATTAGTATAAATATGATCCTTGTAAATTAACGTAGTTACAACTAGTAGGTACATAAGTCAGAAATTACGATTGCATGAAATCATATACCTATTGTATAATATGATTTAATAATTGTAGCGATTTTTTTATATTACTTATTATAGTTAAAACAGACATTATTGCATGATTAGGAAAGTCATTAGAAACGGATTGTTACTGAATTTCACAATAATATGGACCACGTAGTTTTATAACAACAACAAACTTAATTTCATCGGCTGTTATAAAAACACGGTCGTGAGGAACGCGGGCTGGGGATATCCTCGTCTATTAGCGTGACGTCATGGTGATGTCACACTACACACCAATAGAAAATAGCGCGGCACATGCGCGTTGCGTCAACACGTACACCGTATCGCTGTTTCTGTTTTGTGTCGAGTGCTTTTCAATGATTTGAAATAAGAAAATATTATGTAGGTATAATAATACACTTTGGATTACATAAACATGTTTGCATTTTACTTCTTTTGTAGGTTTATGTGATGAATGGTGTAAATTTATCAGTTATGAATATATTTATTAACTGTATGTGCTTGTGCGACTATGTATTAGTTTATGCAATTGTTAATTTAGCAATCTGCAATAAGGATCAATCAGAACGATATTTTCCTTCCTTCTCCGTTAGTTGGCAAAATCATTAAGTGGTTAGTTCATGAAAAGAAGCAAGTGTTTATAAAGTTTTTCTTTTTGACTATTGGTGGGTTGAGGTTGATATACGAAACCAGAGACTACAAGACGTCACGACGGCCTTTTAGAGGCTCTGGTTTACATAAATCTTTTGAGTCTAAGAGATGGTGTCATTGCTACTACGGAAACAGTTATACGGTTTTCGGGCATGATTAAACTAAACTATCTAACTAATCGAGGTAGCGCGACATAGTGCATAAAATTTATTCATTAGTATAATCGAATGACAAACTGATAGCTTGGCTTGAGAAGACCTACGAAAAAAATATCCTTGTTACAATCATTGATATTTCGAATAGATTCTGTTTTTGACAGTGTAGAGTACGCCAAAAAAATATAAGCGTAATTGGCTAGTTAGTGTTTAAGATTAGTAAGTATCTGAAAGTCAGCACTGTGTTGATAACAGTATTATTGCACATCCGAATCATAGATTTCCTGCTAACAATGATAAATTTTCGGAACTTAGTAACCTCGATAAGCTGCTTTGAATCATGTTAACACCGAAAATATACTATGAATATATCTGTGGTTCCTGTTAGTACTTGTAACAAATATTAAAATGAAGCGAGGTTCAGGAAGCATTTGGACAGATGCGACTGTCTGTCATTGGCTTTCGATTTCTTATTTCGACTGTAGTAAACTTTAGTAGGAATCTGAATAGTATAATGATAATAGGACGGTGAATTACCTATATACGATGGGGTTTATTGGATTGAAAGGATTTAAATTGGCTCATTTAGGCCGAACCGTCATAGTATTTTAATTAAACTGAGGTTTGACTCATAGTTTATTCCTGTCTCTTATTAACTTGAGTTTATATATTATGATATGCTAATGAATATGCTATAGTCGGTGTTAAAAAAGGGGTTATTCGTTTTATTTATGTCCATGTCTAAGTATATTATGAAAATATTTTAGTATACTTCACTAGCCTAGCCTAGTTAAGAAGAATTTCGCTATAGCTTGCTTTAGAAATGGGATAAATAGGATAATTTCATCAATTATTATTTGGACCTGATTACATTATTTCGAGTGTACGTTAGGATAGAGCGACCTAAATAAACACTAAATAAATACCTATTGTAGCCACTTGGTGTTAACTATTATGTTACGACCTCGAGCGGTGTCTTCCGTGACAGAAGACCACTCAAATTACAACATTAAAACTGCCATCCATCCATAGAATTATAGTACCTATGCTTACTCGTACTACCTATCGTTCCATTCCAAAACAATTAACCACGAGCGCCTAAACCAGTTACTTATTGGTGTTTCGACAAATACCAATAATTATCTTAAGACCATTACTTACCGTATTTTAGTAGTGTCCTCACTTGAACGGCTCGCGTGAAGTTGATTATTATAATATGATGTGACGCAATCAATAATAAAAGTTCTCACTTTCAGGTACAAAAGGCGCGGGTACGATGCCGCTTACTCAAGAAAAACGTTTAGACAGCAACTTTTCAAACAACAATGATCAAAGCTATCTTCATAAGAAATTCAAAAAAATGGCATCTACTATCTCCATGTTCCCTGGAAATCTAGCAAAACCAGGCGAGTCTAGACACATAGCAACGACTGGCAATTTGTCAATTTCTAATGGCAGTATTGCTGCAGCTCATCCAGAAATTGAGAAAATCAAAATAAAGGAAGATAGACAGTATATAAACGTGCAAGACACAGAGAAAAATGTACAAATTAATTTTAATGATGAAAATAGTAGATTAAGTAATGTAAATAATATTGTTCAAGTATCTGGTCACACCAGTTTTACTAATGAATTTTCAAATAAGACTGACAATCTTGAAAATGATTTAATCAAAGATGCCTACAATGGTGGGGTAGCTGGACGATATGTATGTCCCTATTGTAAATTATCCTGTGCCAAGCCTTCAGTTCTTCAAAAACATATCAGAGCTCATACAAATGAGAGACCATACCCTTGTGTACCTTGTGGATTCGCTTTTAAAACAAAATCTAATTTATACAAACATCGAAGATCAAGAACACATGCATTAAGATTGCAAGGAGCTGACGTATCCGTTACATTAAACGATGAAGACCTATCAGCTGGTTCTGAAAGCGATACGTCTATTCCACCTACATCTGTATCAGAGACTGGTTCAGATGCTTCAATCGTACGTGTTGAGAATTTTGAATCAAACGATTCTTCGGAATTGACTAACGATATAATGCCGTCGACAAGTACGAATTCGACTTTAAATGATAACAATAAATCTAAATCGATTTACAAACCTAAGTTTAGGGCAGCATTTTATCAAGACAGTGATGACAAAGATAAGGTGAAAAAGTCAATTTCACCACATGCTGACTTTCTTACGGAACATATCTCTAAAATTATATCAGACAACGAAGCTATTGTTGACGTTATAGATACACCTTTACAGAAAAAATATGGAAAAATCAAACAAATAGCTGAAAGTAAACAATTAATGAGTGATTTAATCGAAATAAAATCTGAACCGTCACCTTTGAACTTGACGAAGTCTAATCACGATAGTGAGAGTTCTTTCAGGAAACGATCTCATTCAGAAAGTTTTTCACAAAATGACTATCATAAACATCCTCTTAATCCAGAGGGTTCTATAATAAAAGATCTCCTTCTTAAAACTAAAATGAACGTAGTAACCCCAGTAACGAGCGAATTACTTGATGGTAACCTATTTATATGTCCTTTATGTCAGATAATTTATCGAAGTGCGGATAATTTAGAAACACATAGAACATTTTACTGTAAAGGTAGCGTGGGTAGTAGCAACGCCAATACAATACAAAAAGAAATAAAAGCTTCTAGGCCAGAAAATGTGTTTGTAAGAAGTAATTCTGTAAATGTTCGATTACCTGAAACACCACCTAATTCTTATTTAAGGACAACAAATTCTGCAAAATTATCACCTTCCCGAATCAAGCCGGATAACTTGATAATAATGAAGCCAGAATCAATCGATGTTATAGCTCCTTTACCCTCTCCCGGACCGCTACTCGGAAACACTAGACTAGTTGATACTAGACTTCCCTCTGATTATGCAAGGAAACACGAAAGTCTTAAAGTTAAACCCATCGCAAGCCCAAAAAGAAGACTAGATAGCCGAACAGAAACCTATAGTCCACGGCTAGTTGAAAACGTTTCGCCAAGATCATCTGACTTAATATATTCACAAGCCAAAATAAGATGCGTAGATGGTAACTCTACAACTATACGATCAGTAGATGAAATGTCTCAACATATGAGACATAACTCAACCTCTCTTCAAATGTTTGGCGGTGAAGTGAAAATCTTAGACCATACTGGAAGTACTACTACGCTAAGAATAGAACCTAGCAAAAATCAACTATCGCCCATATTGATACATCAAAATCTTTCACCCTCAAGGCTTATAAATGATGCAGAAGCAAGTAGTGTTGTGGTGAGGTCTGGTTTACATTCTGGTGGAACGATAATGCACAATCCTCCAACTCCCAAAGAAGTCATGGGAACCCCGCAACCTCAAACTCCTAGAATATCAATCTCGACTACTGCCACAATACAACATTCTAATTTACCTAATTTACGTGATATAACGCATTTTCAGTTTCCACCTTTAAGTGCGATTACAGCATTCAACCCCCTTACTTTGCCACCGCTAAGTCCTTCATCGCCCAATGGTGCTACGACAATTCTTCATGGTGGAAAACTAATACCACATGTACCAGGTATTCCAGGACCGAATACACCAGGGGTTTTTGTTGGAAATCCTAATGTTCAACATAGGAATGTGGCAAACAACGAAAATAACAAAACTTACCTCCAATCTCCACGAGAAGATTTTCACGGAAATTCATTAGCTGGAAATGTTCAGTCTTCAAAAAGCACTATAATTAAATATGATGCCCAACAATTACGTAAGAGCAAAAGCCCAAATTTGAGGCCGCCGTCGAGAGAAAAACATGTTTTAACTACAGAGTCTTTCAGTAGTGAACTGCCGCCATACATGTCAGGTGTTCCTATAATAAAAATAAAGAATGTTGACGAAACGACCTCAAAAACATTCTCATCTAATGTTGTAAAACCGATTCTTAGACCAGAAGGATCTCTTAAAAGAAATTCTGATGGATTGCCAAGGACACCAGTTCTGAAAGAAAATATTATTTATACCTCAAATAAACTTAAAAACCGCGACAGAACTAGTAACATTTCCATATCTAAAAATATTGAGACAAAACCAGAAAAAGAGTTACGGAACTTTAATTTTGAAAATTTGATAACTAAGGCAGAAATATATAACAATAGCCAAATTCCCAGTTCCTCTGAAGTGCAGAAAAATACTAATGCTCAAGAGACGCCCCAGATTTCAATTCATAATGAAAGGTCTGAAACTGCATATTTCCAAAAGAACGCAATTACTAAACCAGTCGCAGAAGATAGAAAGCCGAAGTTTTTGAGGCCATCGACATTGCCTTTAAAACCCGGTACATTCACGCCAAAGAGACACCATGGGATAACGCCTAATGCAAATACCATGCCACTAGTGTCGCCAGAGACGCCACGCCCAGCTAAAGCATATGGCCAACTTTACTTGAATGGAAACGCCTATACATATTTAGGATTAAAATGTTCAACCAAAGTTTTTTACTGTACTATCAATCGCCCTCAACCAACATATGTTCCAGATCAACATTTCCTATCAATGTATAGCAACTGGCAGGTAAATATGTTATTGAATTTTAGAATATTTTGCCGAATGTTAAGCTTATAAACGACGCGGTGACGATTAGATAACGATGAAGTAACATTAGTCATTCACTGGTGTACTGGCTTATTGAAATTATAAGTTGAGAGATGATATCAATGATTGTCAATACATGTATGTATATGTTTACAGTTATTATCCGAGCTGACGCCAGACCCACTGGGATTGTCAGCATCGTCTGCTATGTCTCTTTATGACTCACGTCATCGACCGCAAAGCGTAGCCGTCGCTGTTATTAAACAGGATCTTATACTGACTCACTCATCGCAATGGAATAAAATTGTAAAGGAAAACAAACAGGTACATAATTTGTTTTAAGCATATTTTAAAACTAAACATTACTTCCAACAAGATATGCCCGCAGATTCATTTGCGTACTATGTTTATAGGTATATAATTTATATTTATGGAAAGTTACATTTTACTTTAATACACTCAAAGTAATCCTTTAATTTCACAATAAACAGAGCGTTAATTTATACCCTATAAGCTAACATGTTTTAGTCGTGTATTTATACAAATAATCGATTGTTGGTATTATTGGCGTCAAGTTTGGGACAAAAATGTTATCATCATATCAGCTGAAAGAAGTCCACAATGGCCGGTCTTGAGCTGCCCGCATCCAGACCCTGCCCATGATGCGTCTTCTGGTTCGTGATCGTCAGCCTTTGATTCCCAGCGGCCGTTGGGTCTACGAGCTATGCGCCCCGCCCACTGCCACTTCAGTTAAGCATTTTTTTGGGCTATTACGGCTACTTTGGTTTGTCTACTCATTTTAAAGTTATTGATTCGACCGCGCTGAGATACTCCGTTGCTCTTAGCGTGACCTTGAGCCATGTTGTGAGGCCTATAGTGACCAACCACGTCTCTGTTCTATAAGCATTCACCGGCAACACACACCTTCACGTGAGTGGGTGCAACATGGACGTTCGATATGATTTTTCTCTTATTCATGTTCATTTCAAGATCCACTTGTTGAGAGACTACTGAGGTCATTGAGCATTTTACTGATGTCTTCCATGGCCAGCCATTTAGACACAGTCATCGGCAAATCGAAGGTGGGTGATGTACTCGCGGTTGACATTGATGCCAAAGCCTTTCCAATTGGAATATGTCTTCGGAAACTTGAAGACATATTCCAAAGCAGCGTGAACAGTTTCGGGGATATGACGTCTCCTTGGATAGGTTTTGAGTTCTGGTCCTGAAGTCGGATATGGTGGAGTTCTTGTTCAAACAATTTAACACCTCGATATACATACTGGTAGTCAAATTGCCACCTTTGAAGAGAACTAAGCACGGCCCATGTTTCGATCGAATGAAAGCTGGCTGGTTATACTCCTCGATCATCTGTATAACTTACCGCAGCGTATGTATATGATATATGGTTCTATACTGTTTTCGGAAACTGGCTTGTTTGGGAGGCTGGAAACCAGCGAGCGAGACGATTCGTAGTAATTTTCGAAAAAACTTGTAAACATAGCTGCTCAACAGTCAGATGGGCCTATAATATAATAAGGTTTTATCGCACTTTATGAAGAAAAGCACCAACACAACCTGTGCCATGCTTTTGGCGTTTGACCTTCGAGTATGACGGATTTAAATAACCTCCGAAGGCCTTTTAGGATCGGCGTACTTCTTCAGAATTTCAGCTGTAACTCCATCAACAGGCGCCTTGTTGTATTTGAGTTTGAGAGTCATTCTTATCTTCTACAGGCTGAAGTCCGGAATATTTTCGGCGTAAATTCGGGTAATTCTTGCTCTTGGATCTGAGGCATGAATTTTAACAGGAAGTTGCGTTGTCGTGTATTGATGTCTGTAAAACTTCTCGATCTCTACCAGAAGCCCAGGTTTAGACGTGACGTTCTACCATCGTCTGTCTTCAGCTTCTTTAGTTGGCTCTGCCCAACAGACAAATCTCATGCAAATATTTTAGAGCCGCTGTTCCACTCGATGGCCTCTTAAATACTGAATGTATTAACCTAGCGTGTGTCGCGAGTCAGATGCTTTGAGATATGTCTGTTGAGCTGCCAGTATCTAGTAGCATCATACCAAGACGTTACAACCATTTTCCGTTTATATTCCATAAACTGTACGGTAGAGTCGGAGATCTTTTAGATTCCATTTGTATGGCAGGTTTTGAAGAACCTGTCATGATATACGTTTACTTCCTCGTAGTCCGCTGCGCATTCGATTTGGTTCTGTAGTTCGAAAAATTATATATATCCATGAATATCGTTTTTATAACACGTAGCAATCGAGTTTTTGTATAGATCCTAATGTTATGTAAGATACATTAATGTTAGATAACTAAATTCAAACTTAACTTAAAAAAATTCAATACAATATTATGACGATCAACTATATCGTCATATTTATCGAAAGTTTTTAAATATTATAATACATATTTCCCTATGTTTTCTTTTTACAGTCAATTCATTTAGTGGATACAAAAAAACTTGAAGAAAACAAATTCCCGGGTTGTGATAACTTAACAACACCTAAAAAAGAGTTGGCTGGTGGCTTTGAAAGCAATGAAGAATACACGTACGTGCGCGGCCGAGGCAGAGGACGTTATGTTTGTTCAGAATGTGGAATTCGTTGCAAGAAACCTTCGATGTTAAAAAAACATATCCGCACTCACACAGACGTACGGCCGTATACCTGCATACATTGCGCCTTTAGGTAATTATTATTCATAGACTAATACATAATCACAATTTTCACGTCTGATTTTTTTTGTTGTGTTCCTCTGGAATTAACCACATATTATATTATTCTAGTTTCAAGACAAAAGGTAATCTAACTAAACATATGAAAAGTAAAGCACATTATAAAAAGTGCTGTGAGTTAGGAATAAATCCTAATGAAGGGAACGACGTTGAAAATGGAGAAATGAATCAATGTTCAGGTGAAACAGATGATGACACCGAATCTGACGGCGATGAGGGGAATGAAGGCGAAACAGAATCGAGTGGTAAGAATTTTTTCCATTATCATCTAAGAATCCGCTATATCATAATCGTGTTCAGTATAATAATAAAGACAAATAAAAGTGGGGGAGGGGCCACCATAGCTGGGCACCGTTAATCAAATAGTTAACTTCGTTAATCGTTAATCCGCTACAAAAAAAGTTAGCGTTAACGTTAACGGAAGTTAACATTAATCGTTAATCCGTTAATATATGTAAAATTGCATTTTTATATCTTTGCATAAGTGAATTTATAAAACCTGTTGGTTTAGGTTCTGGAAGTTAACAGGATAGGAACAAAACAAAATAATTGTAGTATTCAAATGTGTAATTTAATCGTCGGGCATAAGGTGCATATTCCCCTTCATGAGCAAAAGTCTCCACAAACAACAGAAGGGAATATATGGAAAAGTTAAGCACCCAGTCATCATTCTGAACCGATGCTGCCAGAAAGACTCCAAGCTGATACTTTGCCAAAGCATGTGCAAGAAACTATCACAAATATTATTCCAAAATCAGTTGTCCAGACCTCTACAGATGACGAAGAAGAACCTCTAGCAGAGAAAAGATGGCATCGTACCTTTTGCAAGAATAAAAAAAAGATTGTCTAAGATAACATGCGCCAAATGCAGTTTACGACGAATACAAAGAATTTTGCTTTTTATGTCTATGAAACCAAATTTGGAGCCAAATAATTATAATTATCTCTGATTATTTTTTATTTGAGTAGTTCTTGAGAAATAATTTAATTACTTTTTAAGAAAAAATATATTATTTTGTGATTTTAATTTGCTGTAAACGAAAGACTGCTATTTTTTTTTGTTTTCGTGTAGAGGTTTTTTGATTTAACTAATATAGTTTTTTATTATTAGTTCAATATCCACACATTAAACTATCAGGTTAATAAATACAATAAAAAGTATTTAATAATAATAAAATATAATTGTGTTAAGCGCCTCAGAAGCGTATTGTTGTTATCTTTAATAGCAGTTTAAATAAGGTTATCTCTCTTGGGTTAACGATTAACGGACTTCTGCATATTAACGGAAGTTAACGTGTCCGTTAACATTTTTAAAAGTTAACTTTAAAGTTAATCCGTTAATCAAAATGTTAACTTCGTTAATTAACGATTAACGACTTAATGCCCAGCTATGGGGGCCACCTAAAATGGTATGTTCAGAATGTTTATTAGATTACATTTAAAATAACAGCCAGCTAGGAGAGATGTTAAGCTCGCTCAAATAAACTTCCTTACCTTAGTTAAAGTTCAGTAGAATTTGATCTGCACAAATATAGTTTCTATTTGAAAAATAATAATACTTTATTTAGTGGGTACGTAGTATTAAATGCTCACTATCTATGTGCTTATCTAAGCTTAACAAAACCATTTATAGAAAATTCTGTGCTATGGGGCCAAATATTACCAAAAACAAATTCTCAAAACTTGAACCGAGAGAGGAAATAAAACTTACTTTTAACAATCACTCCCATTTCGGTGACATATTATATACTTTAGAATAGTGAGTATTTATATGCCAATTATAAAGTTAACAATTTATTTGAGATAAGTTCTGTAACATATCAAACCATGAGAGTGGACACGAGAGTTTCCGATTTAGACAAGCCAATATAACATCCTTTAGCAATGTCATAAGTTGCGACCATCCATCTCACAAATGCGTGAATTTGTTTTGGTCATATATATATATATATTTATTGTTTTTTTTTATTTGTTGCTTAACAAATCTTATATGGAAGATATTCTATATATTTATACAAAATGTATGTTTATAGATGGAAAAATTGGCTCTCAGTGTGAAGTAATCTAAATTCGCGTAATATTTTAAACGATATCTACAAGTTCAGTTAAATATCCTAAAATATCAATAATAAATTGAACCTTTTAAGCAGAATTAATAACCATTAATTTTATATTTTTCAGACACGGAAGCTTATAAGTCACGTTTACCAGAACACGAAGCTGCTCACTGTCTCTTGTCTCTTGGAAGCTGTAGACCGACTTCATCAGCTCCCGGATTGATAACTAGTGCTAGACCTTCAACTTACCCTTATACACCGATAGCATTGGATAATTTGGCAGCAGAAAATAATTTAGAAATTTCAAGCAACTCGCAAAGTTCCTCCATAGATTCCAGAGTTAGTAGCATAGAAAATGAACCTATAGATCTCAGTAAAAGTGATTTGAAGTCAAATCAACAAAACATTCCCGAGATACCAACCGCCAGAGAGTCGAGCGTCCTGGCATCATTAGCTTCTAATACGGCTAAACTTCCAAATCATCAGACTCAATGGTCAAATGGAGAGCCAATGTTGCACACATACTTAACGGAAAGAGCATTATTTGATTCCAAAATAAAACAAAGTCAGCTCACTACCAGCTTGAGTAAAGTGAGGAAAATTGATTTGGAAAAACAGTCGTTTACAGATAGTTACAGCTCCATGGAAGTCAAAAACAAAACAGTTACATCCATAAAGAGTGCTATTATGACCCCAGTGACTTCTACTCAAATTACATATAATGATATAAAAATGGCAGATGTTAGTGAAAATAATAATAGAGGGAAACCTTCTACGATGGCAAGAGAAGAAGAACTGGTTGTTAGAGAATGTAACGTGGCCACTAATGTAGTCAGTGAAAATAAAGTAAACCACAACCAAACTCCCAATAATGCAGAAAATGCAAAACATGTAGTATCTGAATACCTGAAACATGCTCGAATTAATCATATCAAAACACAGGAGGACAGTTCAAAAAATCAACATGACGAAGATGAAGGTAATTCTAATAAAAATAGCAATGAAGATGTGAAGGGAGACGAACAACTCTCAGACTCAGAAGGGATGAAACTGCCATCCCTAGAACATGACCCGGTTGCAAGAAAAGTAGTGATCGGTGTAGGAGGAGTAGCTTATAAAGTAACAAAAGGCAAAGATTTTGAAAATTCGTCATACTCGCCAGGCAGACTCATGGAAGACGGACGCCGGGTTTGTGATTTTTGTAACAAGACATTCACAAAGCCATCACAACTAAGATTACATCTAAATATACATTACATGGAAAGGCCTTTTAGGTGTGGTGTATGCGCTGTAAGTTTCCGAACAAGGGGACATCTACAAAAACATGAGAGGTCCGGATCACATCACAACAAAGTATCAATGACATCAACATTTGGAGCTGCTACATCCTTTAACCCCAGACCATTCCGATGTTCCGATTGTAATATAGCATTTAGAATACATGGCCATCTAGCTAAACATCTTCGAAGTAAAATGCATGTCATGCGACTTGAATGTTTATTCAAATTACCTTTTGGAACATTTACGGAAATCGAAAGAGCTGGTGTTAGCTTAACAGACATCGATACAACAGACTGCGCAAGCTCACTTGCTAGTTTGCAATCACTCGCTCGTAAACTTCACGAGAAGGACCCAACGAAGCTTGAATATCGGGAACCTAATAGTACGACATTGGCAGGACCTCCTGCTGGTAGAGAGTCCTCCGAAGATGAAGACGCTGCCCCATGTGAAAGCATATGTGGAAGTGAGAAAGATAGTGACGTACAGACTAATGAGACTAGTGAAGGTCAGGATAAAGACACGCGAGCTAATTATAGTGCCACAGATATTTAGTGCCAAAATTATTTTAAGTAGAATATTTTAATGTGCAATTTTGTTTTGTTATTAATTTAAGGTATAATAATCATACTGGGGTATGACTCAGACACGTGTAAAACAAAACGATGCGCTTTAATTATATTATTATACATATTATGTATTTAAGTTCGATATAATTGTGAAACTATCTTGTAAATATCTCAAATTTAAATAATTTTAATGTTGTTAAATTTGCTTCCATGTAAGGCTTACATTTGTATTTGTTATTAGTAACTCTAAAATAGGGCTAAAGAAAATTGTTGATTGTAATTCAGATTGATAGTAATATCTGAATTTAAAACTTCCCATTAAAATCCTAAACATTCTTTGATAAATATTTTGGTGGTCCATGTTTTAAGTGAACATTTCAATATCAATGACACATATTGAAAATTCTTAAAGGTAGCAACTATATCTCGATATAAGTACCATTATTACTTTTGTATGTATTTTTTATAAAATATATACTTGTGATGTATTTACACTGTGTAACATCTACTTCCAGATCCTTTATCTAAAAGAAAAAAATAATTGGCATATCAAATTCCAAGAACTAAATTTAGATATACAAAAATCTTTAAAGTCTTCCATATCAAAAATAGTATCTACTTCCTCTAGAAATTTTGTTTTTGTAAATTCTTTCATTCAGAATGAAACTACACCAACCAACAGACATACTTCCAGACAAAATTCCGCTATATATAGTTTGATATTAAAATTGATACCCACATATAAAATTTGTGAATGAAGCGGAATTTTATGCTACTGAAAACTTATGTAAATAATGATAATCCATATAGATAACCATATCATGATATTTTATTATGTACATAGAAAAATAATACATGTATCTACTACTTTTACTATATACCTAAATGTAGAGATTCAATGTAAATGGTCTGCCTAATATACATGTAAGGTTCACTCAAATCCCTGTTCCCAATATTGTTTACGAAGGGAATAAGTAACATAGTATTAAGGGTTATTTAAGCCTATTTAGGGTCTTTTTTGTGCGCTAATCATAAGCTGTTGAACCACGGCATATGTCGCAAACTGTCCAAAAGCTGTAACACTTTGTCACATCAGGTAATTTTAGCTTGATTTTCGAATACTAATCACATCTACAGTAAAAAAATGCGATGTTTAAAAGGGAGGGAAACTATAAACTATATTTTTAATTAACCTAGTCTCCTAAGCAAAATAGGGTTAATTAGAAATATTATTTTAAGTTATAAAGTTTCATTTTGTGTCCTAATTGTATTGGCCACAATGAAAGTGCAAACCTTTATAACCATGAATTGCACTTTGGATATGTTGAATTATATAGAAGGATTGCAATAGATTGTTTTCCCTTCACTAAACTCTATGCAACCTCTTCATAATGTTTTACCTTAGGACAAAAACATTCAAAGTAATATTGTTGTAGATTTACATGCTCTATATTTGGTCAGGGAATTTGGGAGGATCTTATTGCATACATACATTAGTTTTCTCTTTGAAAAATATATCTATTATAAATGTGTAAGATCTTAAGAATTTGAATTTTCCCAGTTAAGTGTCGCCATGATGGCACAATGCTACCCGCACTCACATACTTATATATTGTAATTATTATACAGTTTTTAAATAATCCGGTCGCGTATTTTTATGGGGGAAACATACCGTCGGCGAAACGTTACACTTTTAGTTATATAATTTTAATATTACTGCGAATTTCCGAACGTTCTAAACTTGCTTTGTATGAACAGAATCAAAGTTTTGGTTATTACAAAAGCCAGAGAACATAAAACACCACCACTATGAGCAATGTGTGTAAGGGCACTAGAAAATTTTGAAATAACCAAAAGTCATCCTTTTCTATGTTGATATAAGGAAGGTTTTGAAAGTTATAAAATTCACAGTAATATTGAAATAAGATAGTTTTAGAAGGCGATCATGTTATTGAAACTGAATACATAAATCTTGTACATTTTGCCAATGATTAAAGTGTGTGAATGGTAAAGATAACGAATAAACCTAAATATGTGATAAGAAAATGAGTCGATGTGTAGGTAAAGTACAAAAGCTAAGTACAGAGGTACATTTAGTTTTTTTGTATGCCAATGTATGAGATATGAATTAATTTATAAAAATAGAATCGTAACGAAGAATTTGTACATTACAGTGAGTTGGCTGGCATTGTGCCACATACAACTATTATATACCTAGCTATTATACATTATTGGAAAGGTATGTTTGGAGGAAATGGTGTACTCGTGATGATTGTAGAATTATAGATATAAATTTTCTGATGTTTATTATACGAAAGGGGATTAATTTTACTAAATTGTTACAAGAAAATTGTAATGAAGGAGTTACATAATTATAATACATTGAGTTATTTAAATCTTGTTATTTTTATCTAAATATTATATAACCTGGAACATAAATACTATTGGCTACTTTGGGAACGCTTTTACGTATTATTTATACAACATTTTCAGTTTCCATACAAACATGCCTCTCAGTTTGTTTGGCGTATGTATATTTCAAAATAAACTCATTCAATCTTTAGGAGTCCCACATGAGCCACATTATTTCGGTTGCACGTTGTATAATTCATATCCTGATTATTTTGAATCCTCAAAAGAAACAACTGATGCTAGGAGAGTAGGCTACAAGCTATATGGTACTTTTACAATAAAAGCAGATTGAAAGTTGAAAAGGACATGAAAATTTAACAAATCGCTTCCCGGCAAGAAAGGTGTCACAACACATATTAGGTACAAAATGACATAATCACAGTATTAAATAGCGCGTATTTAATTTGTTAGGCTGAAAAAAATGTTATTATGTTACGCATGGTTACCGCTAGATGGCACAAAGTTCTCTTTTTTACGGAGCCATTTCGCTCCAAACACAGGCGTGAACAGTGTCACATTTGTGTTAATACATAGTAGACGTGTACTGTGTCGCCAGAAAAGTGTTTCAACGTGTGATGTGACTTTTTATCGGTAAGTTTTACGTTTAAATATTTGAATTTTTACTTAAAAAGGCGGCACAATCTGTGTTATGACTGTATTGTTGACGAAAAAGCATTGTAAATATTGCCATATCTTCCAAAAAACAGACATAACATGTAAACGGTCTCTTTTTTTACTGTCACTGATCTATAATCGCAATTTAAGCGAATAATAAAAAAAAACGTAACACATGTAATGTCTTTATTGTTGTAAACTTTTATAATAATCACGAGTTATATGTTGTGTTCGGCCTTTTTTTCTGTATAGAATATAGCTCAATCTTAATGCCACATTATGTATTTTATTTATTTAATAGTACTAATTCTTTATTTATTTAACAGTACTAAGTCTTTACTAATTGTTTATTTTTTAGGATCAATGTGAATAATAATAGTCGGGCAGCATTGATAATACAACTGGCTAGCGAGAAATTTAACGAACAAAATATTTGTAAGTAATCAAAATGCTTTGAAAGACGATGATGTTTTAATGCAAGGTTAGTGTTTTATATTTCAGTCAAATATAAATAAATGTAAGGTAACGTTCCGATGTTCTAGTGGTTTATGTACCGGATCATGATCTTGACCGATCGATCGATCTTGGGTGTGTCATGTCTTGGGTTCGATTCCCGTATCACACAAATAGTATTATGAAATTTGCTCTGGTTTGTAATCACCGACATTTGCTAGACATTTCCCAGATCCTATCATTGTAGTGATGACATGAATTCAATGATGGAGGTCTTTGCCTTGCAGTGGGACAGGCTGATTACTTTACTTTTATGTAATTTTATGAGATGATTCCGTATTGTATTATGGTAATCAAATTACCATAATACAATACGGAATCAGACTGCCGCATGTTAGTTGTCCAGGGATACTTATTTATTTTATTTTTCAGATCTCGACACATCTACTTCGAAAAAATGTAAAAATAAGCAGTACGAAACTGAAAATCAAAACAATGAAGGAGAATGTTTTAATTAGTTATTTTTTATTATTGTATGTGCCTAAATTTTATAATTAAAGACAGTTAACCAATAAAGGTAATGATGATTGTATTTCGACGTATGTTTAAGATAAATAATTTCATGTTCTAAGATTTATATTGTTATCTACCAACGAGTGAATTAATTAAGATTGATTGTTAATTAGACCAAAACTCGTAATTTCTCATTAGGAAGTTATTTTTGGATGTTTTTATTTTATTTTGAAGAGAAGTTTATAATTTGGTTCTTTTTCTTTATTTTTAATAAATATTAAAGAATTTAATAATAAAAGTATTGGTGATCAGCAAATTAAAAGTTTCTTAAAAGTTAGTATAAAAAAAATACAATTTTGCTATTAAATTTAAAGCCCTATAATAAATATATAAATAAGCTATCTACACGCCATATTTCAGCAATCTCAATATTATACTTTTTAAATTATTGACGTCTAGATGAACAAAAAACTATTAAAGTTACATTTTCTCGAAACAGTTATTTTTGTATTCTGACACTTTTTTTGCCGGGAAGCGATATGTAAATTGGTTCAAAAACCTTATCAACACTTTTATTTTCCATAACACTTGTTTTAAAAAACATACACATAAAAATTCGTTATAAAACCCGATTTGAAGAATTCGATTTAATAAAATACGATTGTATAAAAATATAAATATTAAAATCGGTCCACAAACAACGGAGAAATGGATTTAAAAATTCACTCGAATGTACATATTCCTTCTTTAGAAGAACTAGGGTCGGACCTGCCTATGAAAAATGTATGAAAAGTCATAAATCTTTTATGTGTGTAAAATGGATATAAAGTATTTTATAAACGTTTTATGAATTTTATCACTCTACGTAGAAACTTAGTAACTTCGAGATGTCACATTTGAATGTTTCAGTACTAAGAAAATAATAATAAAAAAATAGCCAGTGTGTTATAGAATAACCAACAGAAGCCATTTCCAGCATTTTTGCATTTTTTGTTTATATATCTGTTTGTATGTGTCGCATCACGAAAAAATACGAAACCAATGTAAATAACGTTTAAACGTAAAAATGGTACCCAACTTGAAGTATTACTTAGTTTTTGTTTCATTCCAATCAGTTCATTCTATGAAGAGATATTAGATTTGATAGTGTTCAAGAAGTAAAATAACACATTCTATTCAGTTACTTGAAGAACTAATGTTGATAGTTGAACTCCATAATAATTGATAGATGTCGTTGTGCATATGACGTCATTTTCTGATTCACGGTGTTAAGATTTCCCGCGGAAGAATGACCCTCTCCGGTGTTTACAAATTGCGGAAAATTTGAAAAATCTCAAATTTTCCGAAATATTTCGATGTAAGGTCTTGGTTGTCTAGAAGTAAGTAGTTCTTCTAAATTGGTCAAAAAAGCGTTCGTTTTGTTAGGCAAATTAATTTGTTTCTGCTGTCGTTTCGTTTGTACCGCGACATGTACCGACGATTTTTAGAGCATGTTTCAGTAACTGTTTGTTGTTTTAAAATATTTGTAAGTATATAGTTTTCCGGTAATATCTAGTGTTGTGGTTTTCACCTAATACTTGATTGAATTTATTGGTATGCTATTTTGCTTGAAAATGCCTTCTAGAAAAAAAAAACCTTTCACTGCGTAGCCGAACTGCATAGGTAACGAATGAGAATAGTACAGTCAAGGATGTGAATAAAAGTATAAGACCTTAATTAGCAATATCTTTAATAGGCCGTGGCCGTGGTTAAATAATATTAACATAATAACTTGCATAATATTATAATTCTTATTAGAATCACAATTATTATATTTTAGGCCATGATTGATGATAAATGTATTGTATCAGAAATGAGTTTTGAGTTGATATGATTTAGGTCTCACCATTACACCATCTTTGTCTACATTTAGACATTTGAATGCTGACATATTGTTGCGGCCTGCAACTAGCAACAGTCTACGAGCGCCATCTAGTAATGCCTAAGAGAGTTATTACAGCATGTACTGCTTCTATCACTAACTACTAATGTCATATTTTGGCGATGAATAGCACCGCAATTCGAGTGCACGGTGACATTTGATTGGGAGTACATTCTCTACGGTTTGAGATAAGAGATGAGCGAGTATAAATACGCCGAAAGGAAAGCGGCATTTCGATTTAGAATACAGATTTACAACGAGAAGCGACTTTAATTTATCTCAGGACCCCCAGCTCATAACAATATCTTAATGCCTTTTTATTAATATCGAATCGATTTAAAAAAGGTACATAGATATTTTGACTATGCTACTACTTTGTTCAAATTAAAGCAACAATTTAACAACACAGTCTTTCTTGGAGTAATCTATTCATGCTCGTGTGTATTTAATTGCCTTAGTGGATCCGATCCCTCTAATGCAGTGACAAGTGATGCCTGTATGCACCGACGTCATACTCGTGAACGGTGCTGTGACTTGAAGAGGGGGTATTTGGTTAAGTTTATTTTGATTTACGTCTTGAGACTTGTTAAGAGGCGCAAAATCGGAGCCTCCCCATATGATAGGCCATACCCAGCGAGATCCCGTAACCCAGAATTTTAGACTACCATATCTTTCACCATGATGTTTCGACAAACAAAAAAAAAGTTATTTTAAACATAGGTACGTCTAAAATCTTAGATACTAGCTTCTACTATCTAAAGTCCATTAAATGATATCCTGCCCTCAATGCCATGTCCCTTCCTTGCTTGGTTTTGAACGGTGAAAGCTTGCATTGCATCGTTAGGATTAGTTGCGTCTAGTTTCATAGATAGTCTGAGTATCTAATGTATTCCACATTATTATAGCATTCCTAGCTGGGAAGTACAAACTTGAAATCAGTAAAACTCTTAAATGGATCGCTTAATAGTTTATTTTCACATTTTAGAAATCACAAGATAAAATTAGTCTTAACTTAATGGTAGATATTTTTAACTCTTCAATCCCATTTAGCGAGCATCAAACACAACCACTGAAAAGCTAGAGTTAAGGATAATTACAAGTTTTTTTTCTTAAAAATAACATAACACGGCATGCTAGGTGCCGCAGGAGCCTCTGTTCGAGTTAATTCTAAAAGCAACATACACACCTTGACTGCATGATTGTTTACATTTCTGCCTATTCACCGAGAATTTAGAAGTAAATGAGTGCAAGCAGTAATGTATAACAGTCTGAGCAAATTATGGTGAAAATAGAACATGTGCCGTTTTGTACAGCGTGATTTTTGATGTGGATTAGATGTAATTGAATAATAGATATTATAAATCCTATTAGAATCACAAGTATTGTAATTTTGGCCATGTTCCCTAAATGTACCTATTGCGTCAGCAATGAGATTTTGTACATCTAAATATATATAACTCAAAGGTGACTGACTGGCTGACATAGTGATCTATCAACGCACAGCCCAAGCCACTGGACAGATCGGGATGAAATTTGGCATGCAGGTAGATGTAATGACGAAGGCATCCGTTAAGAAAGGATTTTGATTAATTCTATCCCCAAGGGGATAAAATATGGGATGTAACTTTGTCAATTTTAAACCGCTCGGCCTGAGACTTCGCATGCATAAAGCTACTGTGACGTAGACATCCCTAAGAAAGGATTTTGAGATGCAGGCTATATAAGATTAGTAACTTTTCAGTTTAAAATATACGAATTTCTGTATGCTAGCGCCATCTACATTGAGTTATTTTGGAGAGAACTTTGAATTAACCATTCTTGTGCATAGTTAATTTATCTAGCAGATTATATTTGACGACTAATTTATGTATGCTAGCGCCATCTACATTTGAGTTATTTTTGAGAGCACTTTGACTTAACCATTCTTGTGCATAGTGCATAGATAATATATCTAGCGGATTATATTTGACGACTAGATTTTGCCCACGGCTTGGCTCGCGTTAAGAAGTATTATTATTAATTAGGTATAGTTTTTGCGGCTTTACTTTTGTTTAGCGTGTGTAAAAAATTAGGGCATACAAATACCCTATAAATATACCAGCCCTATAACTATACTACGCTTTGCTATAAATATACCAGCTTTTCATAGAAAGTGATTTAATGCCATTCACATTAATTTAGCCGTGCAAGAGTTGATAACACCCTAAAAGCAATGATGATGTAGATTATACTTTATTGCACTAAATCAAAACATAACATTGAAACGTAAAACTTATATTATCTATGAGGTACAAACAGTAGATTTATTGCTTTGCTACATTAGCCAATAAATAAGCCGTTTCTTCCAGACTACCATTATGATGCAGCAGTCAAACTCCAAAACAGCATGCTTTTAGCAGTCAAACTCCAAACCAGTTTCATAAGAGCATGCAATGATACCAGTCAGACCAATCATGAGTAGCAGAAGCACATCAAAATCTTGTTTTAAAAAGACAAACAGGTGTAATGTATTGTGCACGGTATTTCTAGGTTAATTGCAACTTCTAGAATGATTTTTTTGCTGCAAAAGTGCAAATAAGACTTAACTATGTCAATAAAAAAAAAACGAATTTGATTTAAAATAGGGTTCTGAAAACTAGGTTGTTCTTCTGAAACATCCTTATGTATAACAAGCTGCGTCCCGCAGTTTCACCCGCATTAAAGTAGTTTTGGCGTAAAAGAGTAACCAACATACATCTATACTTCCAAACTTTCGCATTTATAATATTAGTAGAATGTGTACCTCTAGCGGTTTTGGCAGTGCACGCCGGAATAGCTCGCAAATGGTAGACTTTTTCCTACTTACTTGACACTTATCATCATATTTTGGACAATTCACACAATATCTTTATAAATTGTAGCCTATGTGTTATTCTGATATATAAGCTATATTATTATAAACGTTCATTAAAATCCATTCAGTAGTTTTTACGTGAAAGAGTTACAAACATCCATCCATACTTACAAACTTTCGCTTTCGTTTTTAATATTAGAAAGATGTGGTAGGATTACTACTAGATTTTGATTAAATAAATATTATATATTTGCACCGCAGAGATTTGTAACTCACACTTTCTAATTGCTTTATTAATGTGTAATCAGTAGATCTTGGCTAGCTACCATAGGTAATTAGGTGCCAGGCAGATTATGTTCCATCACGTGTGGGAATGTACATCATACATAAAAACAACTCCCAAAGCATTAACTATGTGGCTACAATTTGTAATAGTAAATGTGAGTAATAAAAAAAAAGAACCTGGGTATGGGTCATAATCACAATAACAAAAAAGTCATCCATAAGTAACTCAAAGCAAATGGCAAGGCACCAATTGTATTAGTAAGCACAAAAACCATAAAATCACCAGCAGGCTAGAATTAAAACCTTTAGTTTGCATTTAAGTGAAATGAACACTCACATGCACATAAAAAGACAAAAGTATTCAAGCTGACAGACTTAAATAAAGTTTTTAAAAGGATACATCTTTTTGTTCTCTTCTTGTACATGATTCTGTAACCACATTCTCTGCATCTGATAGGGTCTCTTGGTTTTATTTCATTATCCCTGTGGCACTCTGAAAATATGAAAATTGAAATGTTTATTGTGATTCTGTGTCAGATGTGTCTTCTAGTGAAGATATGTATGTTATTTGTTTCGTGTGCAATGTGTAATTAGATAGGAATCTACATTCTTCCACTCAAACTAAAGAAAACAAAAAACAGATTGAGCTGCATGTGTGGCGCAGTGGTTAGGGTGGTCACCTAGCTAATACCTTGGGGCCCTCATGTTTTTTGACACCCACATAGGACAAGTATTTATGTGGCCCACATATACTTCCCAGTCTGGGTGTCTTTTGTGTTCATCAATTGCATGTTTGTCCAGTGCCATGATGCCATGATATAGAGATTAATTCCTCTGGGGCAGCAAAATAAACATAGAATCCCTCTTCAAATATATCTCTTCAGTTTTGATTTTAGAAAAGATATTGAATACTATATGTGGTGCTCATATCCAGTGGCTGTCACAAATCTCTAAGTGATTAGAGCGATCAAGCATGGGCAGTCAGTCATGTCAGTCTGGTATAGTGCTTTTATTTCCCCATGTGGTTTAATTTCTGTCCGTAATTGTTAGACATTAGTCAACTCTGAGATCTATTGTGCAACTTGATCAACTCTGACACTAGGGTAACCATGGCCCATATGATGAAGCAACTGCTTACTACAGAATTAATTGAAATGTGAGTAGTTGGTTGGTTTACTAGAAGAGTAAAAAAAGCACCTTTATTCAGGAAATTGCACATACAAAAAACAAGAATTAATCTAATAACCTAAAGATAATGGCAGCAAAAATATCTAAAATTCTAATTATAAGTATTTTTCCACTACAATTCTGTGCAAATTTAAACAGTTATAGTTTAATCTAAGAGTTAATATATAGAATGCATTTATTTAAGTACCCTCAATCACTATATGGACAGAAGTCAGTAGTAGCTTTAAAATAAAGAAAATCATATAAAATCTCAATTATGGTTTAAATTTCCATTATGGTCCATCAATTTAACAGATGGGGTATGGAAAGTGTGTATAATCCCTGATCCGTAGAACCCCATGTTCATGGATTTATCCATGGTTAATGTTTTTAGGTTACAATCCCTCACCCCCAGCTAGGGCTAGTTCAGTTTTTGGTATTGTTGGATATTCAAATAGACACTATAAAACAAAATGGTGTCACTTCACACTCCATCCCACAGCATAAACACAAATTTATTATTTTTCATGTAAAATATGTCAATGTATAATACAGCATCAATTATTTTGGACACTAATAACACACCAAATTGAATGAGTGAATATGTGAAAATAAAATTATATTCAAGTAAAAACCAAAACATAAAATTTTACAATACACTTCTACCATCAACAGAAAGTGAAAATGTCAAATTTTCCAAATTGTATAAAAACTTTTAAAAATTAATCTGATAAACCATGAGAATCTGTAACTTAAAAATATGTAAAACCTTCTAAAAGTTATGATTATTATCTACGAAAAAATATGAACTTTCAAATCAATGGTCCATTGATTTGAAAGTTCATATTTTTACGTAGTGGAAAGATTAACCTCAATTATTATTACTGTTTTAACAAACAACAATAACTTCTACTTTTCCTTCCTAAAACCAAATTATATAGGACAATGCTGAAAGTATTTCCTATTGATTAATATCAAACCAATGGAAACCACATAAATGATAAATAAAAATGAACTAAATATTTATAACCATTTCAGTGTGTTAAAAATAAATGCTCATTTAAAACCATTAATTCTGAACTAAATCAAATCTGTCAATATTCTTAGTAAGCTTAAATTATAAAAAAACAAGACACACTAGGGATATAATTCCCCCCAAGTTCGAGTGGAGGTCTCATTTTGGATTGAGCCATGCCCGAGCTACCAAAGGTACTACTCCTTACCTTTCCGATACTCTTGACAATGATGTATAGAAAATAATAAAAAAATTACCACAGTTATGATATTATTGTATTAAAGCTCCTTACCCCCACAAATGTAGATCATGGGCACCTTTGTAACAGATTCCTTATTGCTATCACCCATTTTGATCCGATGTTTACCTAAAACCAAGGCGATGGTTATGAAATGTTAATGCAATAAAAATTTAGCAATCCGGAGATAATGAGTCACAAACTTACTAGAGTAATAGAGTTATAAAACTAATATTAATAAAACTCGGGCCAAACAATGCAAGCTATATTGCAGCGCACATTGATATTGTAATTGAACAGTGGTCTCGAACGTCAAATTGCGAAATCGGTAGAGCTGTCCACTAAAATCGGTATATTTGTACCTACTTGTTCCCAAAATCGGTATATGACAAAAAAAATACAAAATTCAATTTAATTCGTTTAATTATACAGAAATAGTTAACTTACAAACTAATTACAAACACACTTAAGACTTATTAATTATTAGTAGCTTATTTACAAAAAAAAACTACAACAAAACAGCTAAATAGGCTGTCAACATAAAAATACTTACATAATTAGTTTTTAGTACCATACCAGTGTTCTTTGGCCATATTCTCAGTCATTTTTGAATTTATTTCAAAGTCATAACAATTTGCGTCATTGAAGAGTCGTTTAGCATGTAATAGACCAGTGATTGACTCAGTAGATAGCCTATTTCGTTGTTTTGTTTTCATAAGATTAATGTGCGAAAATATGCGTTCAACGTTTGCGGATGAATGCGGCAAAGATAAAATATTAAAGATAAAAGTAGGTAACAAAGGAAACATTTGAGTCTCATCGCCACGCTTTAATAAACTGACTTCATCCCAAAATAGTTCTACATCATCGGAAAATGTTTTGTTTTGTTCACTATTTCTCAAAATGCGCCACTCTGTATCAATTTCCTGGAAATCTTTGCACTGAACAATATTGGGAAATAGCCTACTAATAGGAACTATCGACGCAGTTTTGCCACTTTTAACATTTGTTGGTTCAATTATGTCTAAACTTTTTAGTGGATTATTTTTCAGTGGAAACCGTGTCGTTATTTGCTTACAGGCTTCTATATAAAAATCTAGGCATCTGCATTTAAACAAATTTACTTGATCTGGTGTTAGATCTGGTGAACTACAAAGTAGTGTATTAGACGCCGCAGCACCATAGTATACGGCGTCGATATCCACAAAATTGCTAGGGTTTTTAAAATCAACATTTTCAATTGGCGTGCTGGCTAAATATTCTCTTTTTAAAAAACAATCAAAAATAGTTCTTAATGTTCCAGTAATTTTGTCATATAAATTGTGAATTTTCGGGTGTTCTGCTTGCATTTCTTTATTCAAATCGTTAAATAGTGGTAATACAAAATCTAGAAATTCCAAAAATAATAATATCGTGGGATCTTGGAGCTCCTGTAATATATGCTCTGCAGCTAAAAGATGATCATTATTAGATACTTGGTCTATGAAAAATAGTTTTAGAGCAGAAACTTGTTCCAATATTCTTTTCACTGCTGCATGGACTGATAACCAGCGTGTCTGAGAGGGGTGAAGTATTTTATGTACTTTTAAGTCACAAAACATTTGAAAATTTTTAAACTCTGCCACTCTTTTTGGACTAGAAGAAAAGTAGTTGTAAATGTCCCTTACAAGATCCTCTACAAAGCGTGGCAGTTTGGTACAAGGATATGAAGCGCAAAGGTGGAACGAATGGCAGGTGCATTTAAGTATATAAATATTGGGAATTTCGTTTTGCAGCAACTTCACAACAGAATTATTACGCCCCATCATTACGTTTGCCCCATCAGATGCAAAACCTATTACATTCTTTTTATACGGAATATCATTGCTTCTAAAAAAGTTAACAATGTGTTCAAATAAGGATACTGCATTAGCATCTTCCAATGGAATAAGAGCTAAAAAACAATCTTTGATGCGATGTTTTTTGGCATATCTCACGACTAGGCACAAGTGTTTGATTGTGCTAAGATCAGTGGACTCGTCAATAATAAGCGAAAACTTAGTTTGTCGCAGATCTTCACATAAATTATCGAAACTTTCTTTACCTATAATATGATCTATTATGGCGTGAGTTTTCGTCGTAGAACATTTTATCTCTTCTGCTATTTTTGAATCAGGACAAATGGATTGTATCAGTTTCGGTAGGTGCTCCATAATAGTGAATGGTAGATTGTGTTCAGCAACAAACGAGGCCAATCTTATTTCACCTGAAAATAAAATAAAGAATTAAAATGACGTAGGTATGTCTAGTGGTCATTAGGGCATTCACTATGTCTAGCAGGGGAATGCCAGGCCAGGATCCTCGTGTCCTACAGCGGTATGGGTTGTTGTGATAAAGATGATGATGATGACATCTAGTATAATACACAACGATTAGTAGAAAACAAAATAATAATAACAATGTAGGTAAATAGATAGTAGGTTGTAAAAAAATACTAAATATGTTTACCTTGTTTAACTAGTGTATCAGATTTTTGAGTTTTTTTCACAGTAAATGATGATAACTTCGGTTGTGATTTTATATTCTTTGATGATACCAAGTGTCCTTGTGAAGAACTATGTTTCTTTAGAGCATCTTTCCCTGATGTTATGTTAATATCCTTATTACAACTCTTACAATAGGCATAATTTACGCCTTTACTACTTTCTTGCAGCCATCCTGAAAATTCTTCCTCCCATTCTTTTCTATAAAATTGTAGATATTTTTTTCTTTTTGCGCTTGTACTCGGTTCCTCGTCACACGACATTTTAACTTAATAATTTTCACATTTTTAAACACTTCGCAAACTTTCTTTTCGAAGTTAAGAATATTAATGAATACATTAACCCCGAAATCCTGTATATATAGCCGAGCGAAAGTTTTTGGGTAATCCCTGTTATAGGGAATTCCCAAACGGGAATCCCCTATAACAGGGATTTTTCTAAGCTGTGCGCTTACTATTGCTATTGAGGGATTCCCCTTAACTTAAAACATAAATGAAAAGGGCTGCCAAGTTAGAAGTGTGAAATCGGTAAAAAGATCGGGAGAATTTCCACATATTCTCTGAAATCGTGGAAAAATCGTTGCATTTCGGTATTTCGGTAGGACAGAGCCCATATCGGTAGAAATACCGAAAAATCGGTAGGTTCGAGACCACTGTAATTGAATGATGTTTTGACGTTTAACTTGTTTGACGTGACTGTAGCCTTGCCAGTTAATATTTTATAATTTCCAATGATGAAAGAAAGGGTAGAGGATGAGCTGTAAACTGCATATACAATTTCTTATTGTATAAATATCGGACAAAAATGAACCTCACAAAAAAATAGTATTTATCTCGTTCTAACACATCGTACTTTACCGATGTAAAAAAAGTTCAACATATGTCAAAAACTTCAGAATCCCGTTAAAATTGTTCGTATGACGTCACTATGCCCCGCCTTGAAGCCATGACGCCATTTTAGGAAATCATTCGCGTCACGTAGCTTGTGGTAGTTCATCTGTCATCTGCTTGTCGGTTCGAGTAAATTTTCAGTTTTAAATTGAATATTGTGCCTTTCTTGGTGTTTTGGTGAAGTTAAAGAGATTCATTGAGCAGAAACTAACATGGCAAAGTGTTGCATCAGGGGATGTAATTCAAATTCGCGTAAAAATGACGAAGGATTGTCATTTTTCAGGTTAGTTCAATTTTCTTACTTAACAAGCCAATTTTTTGAGTAATATAAGTGTTATTACTGTAGTAAGTAATTAAGATTGTGCTGCCAACTGTTAACTATAACTTTCATCGAATACTATCTACTTTTTAATAAAAAAATAAACATTAGACTGTTTACATACAAACATAGTGTTGTTCTTACGTGTCTTGGTATTTTGTTGTTATCGATATACGGTTTACCTTGTTTTCAATAGCAGGAACATGAACATATCTTGAGATTAAAACTGTTTTCATGTCGCTATGCGTAGATATCAATTGGTAACGTATTTCAGTAAAGTAAGTTAAAAAAAAAACAAAGTCTATATCAGTATTTTTACTACCAATCTATTAATCTTATTACTAATAAATAAATATATTAACAGTAATGTATTTCATGCAAGCTTTAGCAAAGGAGTAGGCAATAAGGATACCCATCGACCCACATTGATGCATATTATTATTGTTTTAGATTTCCAAAAAATGAAGCTCTTCGAAAGTTGTGGATCGATACAATTGGGAATGAGAACCTAAAACCAGCAGGAGTAATTAAAATATGCTCGAAGCACTTTGAAGAAAATTGTTTAAATAGAACGCTGAATGTAGTTCGGCTGAAAGATGATGTGATTCCGACTCTGTTCCCAGTAAGTATATTTTCTGTCTAAAAAGTACTAGTATATGAAACTCTAAATTTACTATCAATTTCAACTTTGGCTATATTATTATATATATAAAAGTGTGTTGAAAGGACATGTTTATGAGTGGGTACTGCCGATGAGCAGAGAAGAACTAATATTTTTATAAAAGTATATATAATTAATGAATTAACTCTCAACACAGAGTAATGATTGATTCCGGCAACATTTTACTATTGTTCTTTCAATCACTTTCAATGTCAGTTAGAATGTGCAGAATAATGCTGTGCATGAATGAGGACACCACCCGGACCGATTCTTTTCAATTATATTATGGAAAATGATTCCAGTTGAAAAAATGAAGTCCTGCGGTTAATGTAGCACACATGAAGAAAAATAGGATATGAATGGTGATATTGCTCAAGACACGTGCAGAGTTCTGCTGCGCGCAGTTAAACCACAAAATTTAAATTAGAATGTATCAATGTATGTAATAAGTTCTTCTCTACTCAGAGACTGCAGTCTCCAAAGAAACCATAAACATCTCCTTTATATTTATTGTTTGAATTTGATTATTTTACTTATTTTTATTATATTTTTTCAGTTTTCTTCATCTTCTGTGCAGCTTAGAGCGGTGTTGTCAACAAAAAATGATAACACTGGGAACACAACTGATTTGATACAAGTAATATAATTTTTTGTTGTTTGTTTTTCACATTCAAAATACATAATTTAGTCTCCATACTATTCTGAGTAAATGATTATTCAATTTAACGATACTCCTATACTAATATCTCCTCTATATAATAAAATTAACATAATATGTTTTCTTACAGTGTACTTCAATGGATGTAGCTTGCTTAAATCCCATCAATACAGAACAGTTACAAACAGCTAATATGGATGTAGATTTATCCATAAATCCAGAAGACAGCCAGCCAACCTTGGTTAGTATTTATACTCTGTATCCATGTTGACTGCTTGAAACTATGAACTCAAAATGATTGCCATCCGGAACTAGTACATTCCTACATAGAGACTTAAATCCTATAGTTATATAGTCTTTAAAATGTGGAAAATGCTAAATAGTCCTAAGCTATCCTTATTTTATACTACCTTAGATAATTGGCACAGTAATTTTCCCAAATAAAATTAAATTAAATATCAGGATAGATACACAAATATGAATATGTTTCAAATTAGAAATGACGTCTTGGATTATAATAAATAAGAATAAATGTTTTTCTTGCAGCATTTGCCGATGGATGAAGATATTTTAAATCCTCACTGCACGGAGCAGTTACAGCTGACAAGTGTTTCGTCAGGAGATACGAAAAAGAGTTCTATGGTTAGTATTTATGTTCTTCAACCGTAACCGAGAGCCACATACAGTGCTTTAGAATAAATATTGTTCATTGGCTAACTTTTTTTTATGAAAGGGCAAGAAATTCCACAATTGATCTTTTACATAGTAGGTAGTAGATGAACCCACAGAATTTGTTTTGCTGGGTCTTCTCAGTTGGGGGGCATTGGATCCGGTGGTAGCATTAAAGCGCGACCGTCGTTATTTACACAAGGTCCGTCATATTAATAATACCTTAATATAGACAGAACCATTGACAATATGTAGTCAAAATATTAGACATAAACTAGATAATTAAACATAATATCTTGACAATAACTTAATACGAGCTAGCTAATATCATTGTTATAATAAAATAAATTTTATGAATGTTTTCATACAATATGTACCTAAATATCTATGTTACTAGAAATAATAATGTATACAACTATATTACTCTCATGTTCATGTTCTGACTATTTACAAGCGCTTTTTTAAAGTGAATAAAAACCCTTTTTATTTTTTTTATTTTATTTTTAAAAACATTAGGTATTTTTCTAATAAGTAGTAGTAGTACTTATATAGTTGAAGTTGTATTTTTTTTTAATGGTTTTCAATTCACAATATTAATTCTAAAACTGAACTGAACTGAAGAAAATACGTAAGTTAATATTTGTTATGTCACTTCTAGGATTTCGCTGGTCAAGAAGCATCAAATATGCAGAAGATAAAAATACGAGTGCAACAGCAAAGAAAAAAGATTAGAACTCTAAACCAGAAATGCCGAAGATTAGCGCAGAAAGTACACACGTATCAAAACATAGTAGATGTTTTGAAAAATCAAAATTTAGTACAGCAAGAAGGTGCTATTTTGTTGGAAGAATGCGCTGGCTCCCCAGAATTTCTCACAAGACAAATTTCGAAACATCGAGGAGAACCTTGTCCAAGAACGTATGGTGAAGACATACGCAAGTTCGCGCTTACGTTGAACTTTTTGTCGCCTAAAGCCTATAAATACATTAGGACCACTTACAAAGATTGCTTACCTCATCCGAGAACATTGACAAAGTGGTACCAACGGGTAGATGCAGAGCCAGGATTCACTGCAGAGGCTTTTAAAACATTAAAAATGAAGGCTGAAAATACAAAAAGACCTATCCTTTGCACATTAATAATTGATGAGATGGCAATAAGAAAAGGGTTGTATTGGGACAACTCTACCAAAAAGTTTTATGGCAGAGTAAATACGGGAATTAATGAAGAAACAGACTCCACAGAAGAAGCCAGTGAGTGCTTTGTTATGCTTCTTACTGCGATAAATGAGTCATGGAAACTCCCGGTAGGATATTTTTTAATCAACGCTTTGTCAGGAGAACAAAAAGCTCATTTGGTGCAAATTTGCATACAAATGGCGGAGGCAGCTGGGGTATACGTGGTTGCACTTACGAGGGGTGATCCAAAAGTAATGATAATCAGTTATTTCTAGTGCACACAAAAATACAAAAAAAATATCAGTCACTTGTTCAGTTACCCACTAGTTCAGGAAAAAAAAATCATATAAATAGGCCACGATTCCCGGGAGCTACATTCATTTGAATACAGACTGTCAAGGAGTGAACATCAAAATGGAAAAAAACGAAATCAGAGCTGTCATTAAATACCTCTGCTTGAAAAAAATGTCTACCAAAGACATACACAGCGACTTGGTGGAAACATTAGGGGACTCTTCTCCTCCATATTCCACAGTTGCACGCTGGGCTAAGGAGTTTAAGCTGGGAAGAACATCGACGGAAGACGAACACCGCGAAGGACGCCCATCGACGTCCCTCACTGAAGAAAATGTGAAAAAAGTTGAAGAAGTTGTATTGGAAGATCGAAGAATGACTATCAGGCATGTAGCTGAGGTCACAGGGCTCTCATATGGCAGCATTCAAAGAATCCTTGCGAACGAATTGCATATGAGAAAGGTCTCCGCGCGTTGGGTACCGAAAATGTTAAACGACGAGCAAAAGAAGAAACGAGTCGACATGTCAAGAGCAAATCTCGAAAAGTTCCAGGCAGACAAGGATAATTTTTTGTCACGTTTTGTGACCATGGACGAGACCTGGATCCACCATTTTGATCCTGAAACAAAACAACAATCGATGACATGGAAACGACCCGATGAACCGACGCCGAAGAAATTCAAAGTGTCAAGCTCAGCAGGGAAGGTTATGGCGTCTGTTTTTTGGGATGCTGAAGGAATAATCATGGTGGACTACTTGGAAAAGGGGGCCACTATTACAGGCTCCTATTATGCAGAACAAATAAGAAGATTGCGGGAGGCTATTAAGGAGAAAAGGCGAGGCAAACTGCGGGCTGGAGTACTGTTCCATCAAGACAACGCACCGGTTCACAAAGCTGCAATTGCCATGGCTGCCATTCAGGAAGCGGGCTTTGAGCTGGTGGAACACCCCCCCTATTCACCAGATCTAGCCCCCAGTGACTTCTATCTCTTTCCACGACTCAAGGAACACCTCCGAGGCAAGAAATTTGACGATGATAGCGACGTGATGGCCGCGGTTGAGGACTTTTTTGAGAGTCAAGATAAAGATTTTTTTTCTAAGGGAATTTTAGGTTTAGAAAAGAGATGGACTAAATGTATAGACTTGCTAGGAGACTATGTTGAGAAATAAATTTATTTTTTTATTTTATTCATTGTGTTTATTATTGATTATCATTAATTTCGTTTTGCAGCAACTTCACAACAGAATTATTACGCCCCATCATTACGTTTGCCCCATCAGATGCAAAACCTATTACATTCTTTTTATACGGAATATCATTGCTTCTAAAAAAGTTAACAATGTGTTCAAATAAGGATACTGCATTAGCATCTTCCAATGGAATAAGAGCTAAAAAACAATCTTTGATGCGATGTTTTTTGGCATATCTCACGACTAGGCACAAGTGTTTGATTGTGCTAAGATCAGTGGACTCGTCAATAATAAGCGAAAACTTAGTTTGTCGCAGATCTTCACATAAATTATCGAAACTTTCTTTACCTATAATATGATCTATTATGGCGTGAGTTTTCGTCGTAGAACATTTTATCTCTTCTGCTATTTTTGAATCAGGACAAATGGATTGTATCAGTTTCGGTAGGTGCTCCATAATAGTGAATGGTAGATTGTGTTCAGCAACAAACGAGGCCAATCTTATTTCACCTGAAAATAAAATAAAGAATTAAAATGACGTAGGTATGTCTAGTGGTCATTAGGGCATTCACTATGTCTAGCAGGGGAATGCCAGGCCAGGATCCTCGTGTCCTACAGCGGTATGGGTTGTTGTGATAAAGATGATGATGATGACATCTAGTATAATACACAACGATTAGTAGAAAACAAAATAATAATAACAATGTAGGTAAATAGATAGTAGGTTGTAAAAAAATACTAAATATGTTTACCTTGTTTAACTAGTGTATCAGATTTTTGAGTTTTTTTCACAGTAAATGATGATAACTTCGGTTGTGATTTTATATTCTTTGATGATACCAAGTGTCCTTGTGAAGAACTATGTTTCTTTAGAGCATCTTTCCCTGATGTTATGTTAATATCCTTATTACAACTCTTACAATAGGCATAATTTACGCCTTTACTACTTTCTTGCAGCCATCCTGAAAATTCTTCCTCCCATTCTTTTCTATAAAATTGTAGATATTTTTTTCTTTTTGCGCTTGTACTCGGTTCCTCGTCACACGACATTTTAACTTAATAATTTTCACATTTTTAAACACTTCGCAAACTTTCTTTTCGAAGTTAAGAATATTAATGAATACATTAACCCCGAAATCCTGTATATATAGCCGAGCGAAAGTTTTTGGGTAATCCCTGTTATAGGGAATTCCCAAACGGGAATCCCCTATAACAGGGATTTTTCTAAGCTGTGCGCTTACTATTGCTATTGAGGGATTCCCCTTAACTTAAAACATAAATGAAAAGGGCTGCCAAGTTAGAAGTGTGAAATCGGTAAAAAGATCGGGAGAATTTCCACATATTCTCTGAAATCGTGGAAAAATCGTTGCATTTCGGTATTTCGGTAGGACAGAGCCCATATCGGTAGAAATACCGAAAAATCGGTAGGTTCGAGACCACTGTAATTGAATGATGTTTTGACGTTTAACTTGTTTGACGTGACTGTAGCCTTGCCAGTTAATATTTTATAATTTCCAATGATGAAAGAAAGGGTAGAGGATGAGCTGTAAACTGCATATACAATTTCTTATTGTATAAATATCGGACAAAAATGAACCTCACAAAAAAATAGTATTTATCTCGTTCTAACACATCGTACTTTACCGATGTAAAAAAAGTTCAACATATGTCAAAAACTTCAGAATCCCGTTAAAATTGTTCGTATGACGTCACTATGCCCCGCCTTGAAGCCATGACGCCATTTTAGGAAATCATTCGCGTCACGTAGCTTGTGGTAGTTCATCTGTCATCTGCTTGTCGGTTCGAGTAAATTTTCAGTTTTAAATTGAATATTGTGCCTTTCTTGGTGTTTTGGTGAAGTTAAAGAGATTCATTGAGCAGAAACTAACATGGCAAAGTGTTGCATCAGGGGATGTAATTCAAATTCGCGTAAAAATGACGAAGGATTGTCATTTTTCAGGTTAGTTCAATTTTCTTACTTAACAAGCCAATTTTTTGAGTAATATAAGTGTTATTACTGTAGTAAGTAATTAAGATTGTGCTGCCAACTGTTAACTATAACTTTCATCGAATACTATCTACTTTTTAATAAAAAAATAAACATTAGACTGTTTACATACAAACATAGTGTTGTTCTTACGTGTCTTGGTATTTTGTTGTTATCGATATACGGTTTACCTTGTTTTCAATAGCAGGAACATGAACATATCTTGAGATTAAAACTGTTTTCATGTCGCTATGCGTAGATATCAATTGGTAACGTATTTCAGTAAAGTAAGTTAAAAAAAAAACAAAGTCTATATCAGTATTTTTACTACCAATCTATTAATCTTATTACTAATAAATAAATATATTAACAGTAATGTATTTCATGCAAGCTTTAGCAAAGGAGTAGGCAATAAGGATACCCATCGACCCACATTGATGCATATTATTATTGTTTTAGATTTCCAAAAAATGAAGCTCTTCGAAAGTTGTGGATCGATACAATTGGGAATGAGAACCTAAAACCAGCAGGAGTAATTAAAATATGCTCGAAGCACTTTGAAGAAAATTGTTTAAATAGAACGCTGAATGTAGTTCGGCTGAAAGATGATGTGATTCCGACTCTGTTCCCAGTAAGTATATTTTCTGTCTAAAAAGTACTAGTATATGAAACTCTAAATTTACTATTAATTTCAACTTTGGCTATATTATTATATATATAAAAGTGTGTTGAAAGGACATGTTTATGAGTGGGTACTGCCGATGAGCAGAGAAGAACTAATATTTTTATAAAAGTATATATAATTAATGAATTAACTCTCAACACAGAGTAATGATTGATTCCGGCAACATTTTACTATTGTTCTTTCAATCACTTTCAATGTCAGTTAGAATGTGCAGAATAATGCTGTGCATGAATGAGGACACCACCCGGACCGATTCTTTTCAATTATATTATGGAAAATGATTCCAGTTGAAAAAATGAAGTCCTGCGGTTAATGTAGCACACATGAAGAAAAATAGGATATGAATGGTGATATTGCTCAAGACACGTGCAGAGTTCTGCTGCGCGCAGTTAAACCACAAAATTTAAATTAGAATGTATCAATGTATGTAATAAGTTCTTCTCTACTCAGAGACTGCAGTCTCCAAAGAAACCATAAACATCTCCTTTATATTTATTGTTTGAATTTGATTATTTTACTTATTTTTATTATATTTTTTCAGTTTTCTTCATCTTCTGTGCAGCTTAGAGCGGTGTTGTCAACAAAAAATGATAACACTGGGAACACAACTGATTTGATACAAGTAATATAATTTTTTGTTGTTTGTTTTTCACATTCAAAATACATAATTTAGTCTCCATACTATTCTGAGTAAATGATTATTCAATTTAACGATACTCCTATACTAATATCTCCTCTATATAATAAAATTAACATAATATGTTTTCTTACAGTGTACTTCAATGGATGTAGCTTGCTTAAATCCCATCAATACAGAACAGTTACAAACAGCTAATATGGATGTAGATTTATCCATAAATCCAGAAGACAGCCAGCCAACCTTGGTTAGTATTTATACTCTGTATCCATGTTGACTGCTTGAAACTATGAACTCAAAATGATTGCCATCCGGAACTAGTACATTCCTACATAGAGACTTAAATCCTATAGTTATATAGTCTTTAAAATGTGGAAAATGCTAAATAGTCCTAAGCTATCCTTATTTTATACTACCTTAGATAATTGGCACAGTAATTTTCCCAAATAAAATTAAATTAAATATCAGGATAGATACACAAATATGAATATGTTTCAAATTAGAAATGACGTCTTGGATTATAATAAATAAGAATAAATGTTTTTCTTGCAGCATTTGCCGATGGATGAAGATATTTTAAATCCTCACTGCACGGAGCAGTTACAGCTGACAAGTGTTTCGTCAGGAGATACGAAAAAGAGTTCTATGGTTAGTATTTATGTTCTTCAACCGTAACCGAGAGCCACATACAGTGCTTTAGAATAAATATTGTTCATTGGCTAACTTTTTTTTATGAAAGGGCAAGAAATTCCACAATTGATCTTTTACATAGTAGGTAGTAGATGAACCCACAGAATTTGTTTTGCTGGGTCTTCTCAGTTGGGGGGCATTGGATCCGGTGGTAGCATTAAAGCGCGACCGTCGTTATTTACACAAGGTCCGTCATATTAATAATACCTTAATATAGACAGAACCATTGACAATATGTAGTCAAAATATTAGACATAAACTAGATAATTAAACATAATATCTTGACAATAACTTAATACGAGCTAGCTAATATCATTGTTATAATAAAATAAATTTTATGAATGTTTTCATACAATATGTACCTAAATATCTATGTTACTAGAAATAATAATGTATACAACTATATTACTCTCATGTTCATGTTCTGACTATTTACAAGCGCTTTTTTAAAGTGAATAAAAACCCTTTTTATTTTTTTTATTTTATTTTTAAAAACATTAGGTATTTTTCTAATAAGTAGTAGTAGTACTTATATAGTTGAAGTTGTATTTTTTTTTAATGGTTTTCAATTCACAATATTAATTCTAAAACTGAACTGAACTGAAGAAAATACGTAAGTTAATATTTGTTATGTCACTTCTAGGATTTCGCTGGTCAAGAAGCATCAAATATGCAGAAGATAAAAATACGAGTGCAACAGCAAAGAAAAAAGATTAGAACTCTAAACCAGAAATGCCGAAGATTAGCGCAGAAAGTACACACGTATCAAAACATAGTAGATGTTTTGAAAAATCAAAATTTAGTACAGCAAGAAGGTGCTATTTTGTTGGAAGAATGCGCTGGCTCCCCAGAATTTCTCACAAGACAAATTTCGAAACATCGAGGAGAACCTTGTCCAAGAACGTATGGTGAAGACATACGCAAGTTCGCGCTTACGTTGAACTTTTTGTCGCCTAAAGCCTATAAATACATTAGGACCACTTACAAAGATTGCTTACCTCATCCGAGAACATTGACAAAGTGGTACCAACGGGTAGATGCAGAGCCAGGATTCACTGCAGAGGCTTTTAAAACATTAAAAATGAAGGCTGAAAATACAAAAAGACCTATCCTTTGCACATTAATAATTGATGAGATGGCAATAAGAAAAGGGTTGTATTGGGACAACTCTACCAAAAAGTTTTATGGCAGAGTAAATACGGGAATTAATGAAGAAACAGACTCCACAGAAGAAGCCAGTGAGTGCTTTGTTATGCTTCTTACTGCGATAAATGAGTCATGGAAACTCCCGGTAGGATATTTTTTAATCAACGCTTTGTCAGGAGAACAAAAAGCTCATTTGGTGCAAATTTGCATACAAATGGCGGAGGCAGCTGGGGTATACGTGGTTGCACTTACGAGGGGTGATCCAAAAGTAATGATAATCAGTTATTTCTAGTGCACACAAAAATACAAAAAAAATATCAGTCACTTGTTCAGTTACCCACTAGTTCAGGAAAAAAAAATCATATAAATAGGCCACGATTCCCGGGAGCTACATTCATTTGAATACAGACTGTCAAGGAGTGAACATCAAAATGGAAAAAAACGAAATCAGAGCTGTCATTAAATACCTCTGCTTGAAAAAAATGTCTACCAAAGACATACACAGCGACTTGGTGGAAACATTAGGGGACTCTTCTCCTCCATATTCCACAGTTGCACGCTGGGCTAAGGAGTTTAAGCTGGGAAGAACATCGACGGAAGACGAACACCGCGAAGGACGCCCATCGACGTCCCTCACTGAAGAAAATGTGAAAAAAGTTGAAGAAGTTGTATTGGAAGATCGAAGAATGACTATCAGGCATGTAGCTGAGGTCACAGGGCTCTCATATGGCAGCATTCAAAGAATCCTTGCGAACGAATTGCATATGAGAAAGGTCTCCGCGCGTTGGGTACCGAAAATGTTAAACGACGAGCAAAAGAAGAAACGAGTCGACATGTCAAGAGCAAATCTCGAAAAGTTCCAGGCAGACAAGGATAATTTTTTGTCACGTTTTGTGACCATGGACGAGACCTGGATCCACCATTTTGATCCTGAAACAAAACAACAATCGATGACATGGAAACGACCCGATGAACCGACGCCGAAGAAATTCAAAGTGTCAAGCTCAGCAGGGAAGGTTATGGCGTCTGTTTTTTGGGATGCTGAAGGAATAATCATGGTGGACTACTTGGAAAAGGGGGCCACTATTACAGGCTCCTATTATGCAGAACAAATAAGAAGATTGCGGGAGGCTATTAAGGAGAAAAGGCGAGGCAAACTGCGGGCTGGAGTACTGTTCCATCAAGACAACGCACCGGTTCACAAAGCTGCAATTGCCATGGCTGCCATTCAGGAAGCGGGCTTTGAGCTGGTGGAACACCCCCCCTATTCACCAGATCTAGCCCCCAGTGACTTCTATCTCTTTCCACGACTCAAGGAACACCTCCGAGGCAAGAAATTTGACGATGATAGCGACGTGATGGCCGCGGTTGAGGACTTTTTTGAGAGTCAAGATAAAGATTTTTTTTCTAAGGGAATTTTAGGTTTAGAAAAGAGATGGACTAAATGTATAGACTTGCTAGGAGACTATGTTGAGAAATAAATTTATTTTTTTATTTTATTCATTGTGTTTATTATTGATTATCATTACTTTTGGATCACCCCTCGTACTTGTGACGGGCCCGCCGCCAATTTCGCCATGTATCAAGAACTTGGATGTGACCTGCAAAAAAATCAAGAAAAAACGGATTTTTTGGTTGGAAACCAAAAAATTTCCGCATTTATAGACCCCTGCCATGCAATAAAACTAATTAGGAACGCATTTGGAGACTTAGGTAAAATCGTTGATGGTGAAGGGGGTCTAGTTAATTTTAATTATATTAAGTTTCTTCTCCAAATACAGGAAATGGAAGGCCTCCATTTAGGAACCAAATTAAGCAAAGCGCATGTAGAGTTTGCCTCGCAGAAAATGAAAGTTCGTCTTGCCACTCAGTTGTTCAGTAACTCTGTGGCAGATGCACTAGAATTTTGCGAGAAGCAATTAAAACTTGCTCAATTTCAAGGTTGCAGTGCCACAGCACAGTTCATAAGAATATTCAATAATTTATTTGATTGCCTCAACAGCAGATCTCTTAGACCTCCTGGGTGGAAGAAAGCATTATTTTGTAAAAATTATGGAGATATTCTAAAAATGTTCGCTGATGCTAAAACATATATTAAAACACTGAAATTGGAAATTGGGCAGTTGATTATCACTTCTCGGCGAAAAACTGGGTTTATTGGTATGCTTGTAGATATGACCAGCGCACTCAATTTGTACCAAAGATTGGTGATAGAATCAAAATATTTAGATTATTTGCCATTGTATAAAATTTCACAGGACCACCTGGAACTTTTTTTTTCGTCAATTCGCTCAAGAGGTGGCTATAATAATAATCCCAATGCTGTGCAGTTCAAGGCAGCATATAAGAGATTATTAATTCGTGCCGAAATTAGGGAACATGGCATTGGGAACTGTATTCCGCTGGAACAAATATCTATTTTAAATTGTCCTAGTACAGAAGATCCAATTAAAAATATAAACAAATTAACGGAGCGCAATACGTTAATTGAAGAGGACGATAGTACTCTTTATGAAGAGTATCTTGACCATTTAAATATAACACAAAGTGAATATACAGAACAGGTTGTCATGTATATATCGGGTTTTATTGCTAGGAAACTAAGTAAATCTTTAAAATGTGATGAGTGCGTTGGACTCCTACATGGGTCAAAGGATCAGTATCCTACTAGCATTATTGAAAAGAAATCGAGAGGTGGTCTTACCTATCCGTCTCCCGGGTTAGTCAAAATTGTTAGCAAAACGGAAAAAATTGTTAAACATAACTTAATTTATAAACAAAGTCCAGATAAATACTATATTTATATTTATAAGTTTTTAATGGAACATTTTGAAAACGATTCAATTTTTAATAACGGCAACAGCGAACACGAGAGTACCCATAAATTACTGTTAATCAAATCGGTAATATTAGCATATTTAGACATAAGATACAACTTTTATGGAAAGAAACATGCTGAACGAGTTTCAAAAAGAAATTTTTTGACTAAGTTAATATTATTTCGACATGAATAAACAGTTTTAATTTGTTTGAAATTGTCTATTTTTATCCTTTTATATCGATTAGACCCCTAATACCCATAGTATCTAAAACCGTTAACATCTCGTTAACGGTTTCTTTAGAAGTTGGGTGCAGTCTATGGGCTGAGAAGAACGTATATTTTATGAAAATTTAATAAACTAAGGAACTTCTACATAATTATTATAGTCATTGAATTTTAAGCCGTTTTATTGTCAAATATTCAAATTTTGAATATCTTCATATTAATGGTCTCACCGAACCTAATCTATTTTTGTCCATCTCATTGTCACCGGTGCACGGTGGTGGCAACTGGGAATCACCAAATATTACGGTGTTTCCTTGTAATATCTCATTAGGAAGTCGCTGGAGTCAAGGTTTTATATTTAGAATTATGACTATCGAAATGTAGGAGTTATGAACCGACTTCAAAAAAATTAAGGTTCTGTTTTGGGCATGTCACCAATTGAGACGGTGATGCGGAGGAATATACTTCGACGCGTTGTTTTAGATTAGTTTTTAGATTGAAACATCTTTAATCTTGATGTTAAGAATTTTGTGTGTTTATTTTGTATCTAATACAATTTAAACTACGTCTATATAAATAAATAAGTTCAATTCGTAATGATTGCCAACTTTTTCTCTTCAGACTTAAGGTAGAAAAACAAAAGTCTATCGTTATGTCGATTTGGACACTTTCGATGTAATGAGCACAACACTATTCGCAGGGGCGGAGTTGACGCCATATTTGAGAAACATTTGGCTTCAGATCACGTGACTTCATTTCTTATCCTCTACCTTTTCTTTCATCATTGATAATTTCGCGGTACAATTTTTAATAATTTAATAATTTATTTTATATATAACACAAATCTTACAAAAACAGGTATAACGATAATCGCCGCAGTAGTGTTTCCACTGTGTTGCAATTACTATCGCCTTCTTCCATAAAATATTATGAATTACAAATAAAGCTAAAATTGAGACTAAAATAAAATTAAAATAATGGTATGACTTACAGATTATATTTAAACATAAAACTAAATATGAATTTAGTATTAAAATAAAATTAGGGTAAGTATTAAATTATTTATTCGTGTATATGCGTGTGCTGAAGAAGTGAGCGAGTGTATGTGCTTGTGTGTAAAGGTGTGTGTGTGTGCATGCTTGTGTCTGTGAATGCGTGTGCGCGCATGCAATGTATTTGTGTGAGGTAATTACCGAAGTAAAGCTGGTTATTATATACCTATCCACGGTTTTATCGTTGGCGATCTATTCAAGTCGCATCGTAACCACGGAGGGAAATATAAGTTAGTGAAGATAGAAAAAGAGAGAGTTACGAGAATAAAGTTAGTTGGTTAGTATACCTACGGAATAGAACATCAAAGCGCTGAGCGAGTGAAACAAAGAGTATTTAACCTACAGTAGAGTGAAATGTCAATAGCAGCAACAGAACCATTTTTGGTATCTGTTTGACAGTTCTTCGGCACTCATCGGCACACTGAGAATTTGATCCCTGTGATTTTTTCTGATTGTACGTGAAATCGTGGATGTTTATGAAAAATTGTGATTCAGAAACATGGTGACTTTATTCAGTGATCGATTGATGTATAACACAGCGAATTAACCCCCAATTAAAAATGTTTATTTCACTGGTAAATTATTCCAAATCGACACCTCCTAACCTAGGATTTATTTTTGCCAATGCGCTTCGAATTTTAATCACTTAGTATGTTAATTCTCTTCTATATACATTTATAAATTTAAGAAGCAAAGATTGCAACACATAATGCAGAATTTACGAATATTTTGTGTAAAGAAATAATTTTCGTTTTACACTACGGCTGCATCAAGTTATCGATATTTCGTGTCCACTGTCTATCACGTGGTAAACGAATATGTGATTACTGATGTTATTAAGTAACAATGAGACGTTTAGATGTGAATCACCTGGGAATGTACGTAATCCCAATTCCCATTTAAGACACTTAGCTAATCCATAGGTATCAGTGTTGGAATAGATAGATACTATCATTAGTAATTTAAGTATCTTTCAGATTTTTATCTAACTTGGATTTCAGAAATGCATGGCTTAGTTAATTGATGGTCCAAACTGGATTACCATGAAAAAATCATGTATATGCAGTAAGCATTTTTGCTCGCGCAGCGCGAAACAATATACTAAGTGCGGCCCGAGTACGGCGTGGCTTATCTCCTACTGACCTCGACCTCCATGGTCCCGAAAGGCAGCTGTACATAAACGAGCACCTCACTCGCTCTAATGGCATGCTCTTTTACAAAACGCGTGAATCGAGAAGACTACACAATTTTAAATATGTTTGGATTTTTTTTTGACCTGACGCTACAGTTAGCCTAGGTGGCTTTCACTGCTTCACCGGACTATAGAGGCGAGCAGAGGGCTCGAGCCGTCTAGTAATTAAGTAACCCGCGCCGGAGGGCACCCCCTGTGGGGTTTGAACCCCGACTCTGGGCGATTACTGGCGGGGAGAGGGCAGAGATCATCATTTTAGGGAGTTTTGTGCAACTTTCGCTCTACGTTAATGACATGACGCGGCCCCCTCGCGGTGAGGGGGCTTTTTATCGATACGATATGCAAACTAAGGGTCATGGAGGGCGTTGGTGGTCGCGATGCGTTCGCGGTCGTACTCTCGTCCGACGAGTACGAATAATCGGTTTGTGTATAGTGTCACGAGAGTTTCTAAAGATTTATATGTTTGGACTAAAGACGGACGTATTTATGTGAGAAAAGAGGAATGAGCACCAGTTCAACGTATTCGCTTTGATGCCGATTTTAACCGAATTTTTGGGTCAAAATCCCATTAGAGTCTGATTATTACTGTGTATTATTATGTTCCTGCAGATTTTTCAAAACTTATTTAATATTTTTTTACTGTTTTGTACCAAATTTGATGATGTGTGTATTTTTTTTAATGTAAAACGTATGTCGGTTTTGTATGTTCTGCCTAAGGGGTATATTGTCTCAGTGTTTTTATATTCCAATTGGGTCCTACCGTTTCCGTTTGCTAATTCCATATATTGTCACGTAACAACATCTCGACACCGTAATATAAACTATCCATGTTATACACAATTATATTACTATTTTATTATAATGATGACCAGTCCATTTTATCATATTGAACTTATCAGTAATTTATTAGTTTATTTGTTTTGTGCAGTATCCACTTATTTATTTATGGAAATATTATTTTTACACTTGAATGTAACTGTTTGTATCCTTCTGATACGTATAAAAACACTTAATGGTTGGTAAATATCTAAAAGTTGGTTTACTTAACGCGGGCTCACTGGGTACGAACCATGATGAATTTGTTGTTGCAATGGAACGTCATGAACCTGATATTATGGCCATATACGAAACCTGGCTAAGAGTAGGAGAGAGTAACCGTGCTCCCATAGTGTCTGGTGTTCGTTTGCGACATGTCCTACGTCCTTAAAGTTCGCATGGTGGCCGGGGGATGGTATAGGGTTTTATATTAGACGTGGTAATAATATCCGCTCACATTCTCACCATGTCGACCCACGGCACTGGAATGTTGAACAAATGTGGATAACTCTCAGCATATAGGCCTCCATGGCAGGATGTTGATATATTTGTAGATGCCTTAACTTGTTCAATAAATTCATTGTCGTTTTGTAGTCATATTATTCTACTGGGCGATTTTAATATCAATCGCTTTAAACAATCAGAGCCTCGAACGGACAAACTAAATATATTTTTAAGATGTCTTAACTTGAAGCAATTTGTTATGAGTCCCACGCATTTCACAGAACACAGTCAAACACTTATTGATTTAATATGTCCAAATGATACTGTAGTCGATCCTATTTGTGGCCTTGGGGGTCATGTCTTTATTACGGCCACCTTTAATTATAGGAAGGAAAAACTGCGACCCAAGACTGTTATCTCTAGAAATTTGAAGAATTAAATCAGTGTCTTGATACTATTAACTGGACTATACCTATTACGTCTGAAAACGTTAACGAGATAGTGATATACCTCAATATTCACTTGTTATCTTTATTCACTAAACTGGCACCTCTTAGGAATCACGTAATTAAAGAGAGGTCATATCCATGGATAACAAGTAATATAAAGTTCATGATAACCTTACGGGACCAAGCTAGAGCTGTCTACTTGGAAACAAATAGCGATAGCAAAAAAGAATATTATAAAGATCTGAAACGTCTAGTTAATGACGGTTTATACGACGAAAAAGTTGCTTATTACAACACTAATATAAATAGTAATATAAAATTTCCCAAAGTTCTGTGGAAAATAGATTTAAATTTTTCCTTACATGTAGTGGACCAAATAGACATTGCGAAAATTTAAACTGGCCTCAAATCTAATGCGGAAGGTTGCGATCATATCACACTGAACATGTTTTTGAGCCTTCCCCAAACTTTGGAAATACTTACATTGATTATAAATACCTCTATTAAGTACGACCTCTATCTAACTTTGGAAGTTGGCCTGTGTGCGCGCCCTGTTCCAAAAACACCTAATCAAGCCAATTTTAAAGATCTGAGACTCATTAGCGTATGGCCTTTCTTGTCTAAAGTGCTGGAAAAGGTGGTTAACAGCTTACGAAATATATCGAAGATAATAGCATTTTGCCGAATACCCAGTCTGGTTTTAGGAAGGGACATAGCACTACCTCAGCTCTACTGGACGTAACGGATAATATCCTGGCAGCTCAGGACGATGGGATGTGTACGCTGCTTGTGATATTAGATTATTGATGTTATTAGATTATTCCAGAGCGCTTGATTCTATTAATATAACGTTACTTCTCTCAAAGATGACATAATATTATGGTTTCGATCCACGGTCGGTTAAGTGGTTTAATAGCTATCTTAGTCATCGTGCCCAATATGTAGAGATAACTGATATAAATGGGTCCAAGCTATCGTCTAGCATATCTCTCTTAGATAAAGGTGTGCCGCAGGGTTAAATTTTAGACACTACTTTGTTAAATTTTTACTTTGCTGACATTGTTAAAGTCATCTTAAACTCTCATTATCAAATATATGCGGACGATATACAATTATATATCTCTTTTAGGCTTGAAGACTTCTCTAACGCAGTTAAGACTATTAATGGGGATCTTGGGACCACTTAGAAATTCTACCGCGATCCTGGTAGAATTTCTAAGTGGTCCCAAGACAATTCTCTCATTTTAAATCCCGATAAAACAAAATATATGATTTTCGGCACTGACAACCAACTGGAAAAGGTTCGAATAATTGAAGAAGCTCCTGCCGTAAATATTCTGGGCGAGGAGATCGAACGTGTGAGTGAGGCGCGCAACTTAGGCTTATTAATGGAACAATCTCTACGTTTCGAAAGGCATGTAACGAATTGTGTACAAAATTGCTTCTTTTGACTGAAAGTTTTGTACAAAATGCGTCCATATCTAAGTCAACAACTACGTATGCAGCTTATAGAGTCTGTTGTTCTTGCTAAACTTAATTATTGTGATTCAGTTTTTGGCCCCAGGCTTCTAGCTCGTACCCAAAACTTACTATAAAGGGTAAATGCTTGTGCCAGATTCTGTTTTAACATTCCACCTAAGAGCCACGTAACACCTTATTTAAATAAACACAACTTGCTCAAAATTAAACTTCGTAGAAGCTTCACCTTGCTTGCCTTCTTTTCGGTGTAATTGGAAGTAAGTGTACATCATACCTCCATTCAAAGCTCACGTGGGTGAACAATCACCGTCAGCGTATGAGCAGACTTTGGGCTCAGCAATTAGCCATTGCCACGCACAGATCTGCTGCTTTCCGCGGCAGTTTTAGATACGCAGCCTCCAAAGTTTGGAACAATATACTGCCACCAATGAGAGACCTTAAAAGTATATATATTTTTAGAGTACAGTTAAAACGATTTCTTTTTAATTATCAAATTCAGTTTGAAGCAATAAACTGTAACATCTGTATAATTTGATCTGCTTTTGACTGTGTATTAATCTATTAAGGCTGAAGACAAAATAGGTAAAATGAGTGGCATCATGAATGAGACCTTATATATTAACCTTATATATTTAGATATTATAACTTTTATTAATTTATTTTTATATTTCCCCCGCACACTAATTTGCACTATCATTCCATGATCATCACGGGTACCAACGGAAGATCAGCGCTGGGTGTAACCCAGCAAATGCTGAGATGGCGACCCTTTAGGCAGGACATGCAGGAACTACTGCGTAGTGTTTAACTATGTTATTGTTTGATTTTTATATGTATTTAGTTAGTTCTGTTTGTAAATTTCTTGTATGTCTATTGTCGAATAAATGTATTTTCTTCATTTTGAAGAAAAATATTGCCAGACGTGAGGAGCGAAACGAATTTTGATAAAATCTGCAATTCTTTTTAAATTTAGTGTATTCCGCTGAGAATAAATATAATAATACTATTATTCTGATGTTGTTTCGAAGGAGATTAATATCTACTTGAAATTATGTACCTACATTCAACATTGTGAATATGAACAACATACATGCAAATCAATGCACATAATTACGAATCCACATTTTTTTACGGAATAAATGAAGTTTAAATTTATTGAAACCAACGCACGTTAGCTATAGCCGTGTAATCTAGTGATTGAAAAGTATAAACGACGCGATGCCCTTTTTAATCGTATAAAGTATATACGCCCACTAAATTGTCAAACCGTGAATATTTAAGCGACAACCGATAACTCTATTGTGACAAATAAATGATTTAAAACATCTTCTGAGTTTTTCTTAAATATTCTGACTTCACTCCAGAATCTTAGTGACAGCCATGCAAAATCCCATCCCATCCAATTTTAGTACTATCACTCTTACTGATTAATATTTTTTTATGTAAAATGGGTTCGCACTTGACCACGATCTCACCTAATGCGTTCGAAGGTGGACCGCTCGTACCTACAACTTAACCTTGAATAAACCCACGTTATAAGAGTCGGGAAACAAGTCGTTTGGGAGGGGGTTCCACGGCTTAGCCGTGCGTATAATGAAAGAGGAAGCAACGCGCTTCGTACGGCATTATGGGAGATCAACAACATAGCGGTGGTGTATAGAATCGATATCGATACTCATGTGAAAATCGACATACATCATTGACACGCATACAACGTTTGTACACACAAATGTCATCCTATTTCGGTTTCGTTTGACAGCTCTTGTTTGTTACTCTATTCCGCTAGGTATACTAACTTTATGGTTACGAGAGAGATGCTCACATTTTCTTTTTCTCATAGCCAATTACGTTTTACTACGGTCGGGTGATCAAAAGAACACTCGTTTTATTATACTTATATGCAGGTTCTTTAATTAAGTGGTCATAGAAAAGCTTGCAATATTTGTACCGAAACATACATAAACGGCTACATTAATTAAACCTCAAAACAAATTGTTTAGTGACAAACAGAATGTTTTCGGATATTATGCTCTTATATAACGTCTGCCACCATCAATTTGACTGTAATAATAAGCTGTTAAATCAAATATATATCCGTATACCCTATCGTTCGACTTCATTACGAAGCACTCGGAAAAATTCTTTGTTTGCACCTAAACCTTGTAAAACTAATGCAGGTGAACGCTGTCCATTACGAAGGACCATGAATTTGTATAACTCAAATTTCACTGATGTGGAATTCTTTGCAAGTTCACCGTCAAGCTTTAAAAGGGAGATTACTGAAATAATATTTTCTTCATAAGGACTTGCTCCATATGAAGTGTATATTAACTATTTATATTTTTTATAACTGGATGAATATTTTTATTTACAGTGTTATTTAGTACAGTAGTATAGTATAATGATTCTCCCTTCTGTCATGCTACTTCAGTGTAAAGGATATACATTGGGTACAAAATTGTAAAAATAATTTGTGGACGACGGGGCTGGTTCCACTGTAAGTTACTTTTAGAATTTAAGTTATTTATTATATACCCTCAGTGTAACTGTTTGTTGTCCTAAAAAATAAAAAAAGGAAAAACAACTTTTTATATAATTGTAAATATTTGAAATCACAATAAAAAGGTTTCAGATTCGCTCAACAAATAAACAATATACTTTCACATTTTAATATAAGTTGAAAGTTCAATAAATTATAATATACTTTAGCTTGGTTATTGTTACAAACCTTCTTTATGATTTTGAACTCATTTACTTTTATATATAATTGTCATGTCAGTTACTTGTCAATGATTGAAAAATGTTTACTATACGACTTAAAATATTTAAATTAAATAATAAATATAAAAGAATTGTATATATTTATCAGTGGCGACAAGGATGGGATCCCGGATCGGTGTATTCAATTATCAGTACTAAATTCTGGAAACGTATCGGGGCTCCACCTCTCTCAAAAGCACCAGGATTGCGCGCCTATGGTAACATAAAACTTAAACCCAAGGGCCTGACAGATGTAACAGTCCGACTGGAAGGACTAGAGAAAATATTACCAGTTGTAGTCATGAAATCCGCCGACCCAATGCTGTTTGGTTTGCAATGGAGTGAAATGTTCAATATGGATTTTCCCAAACCAGTCTACTGTGTAAAAAATACAAGACGCGAAAATATTTCACTAAAACAAGTCCTGGACCGTTATACTATGCTCTTCAACAAGAAACTTGGAAAGGTCAAAAATTACACAGTGAATATACACGTCAAACCTGACGCTAAGCCGAAACATTTATATGCGAGACCAATTAAATTTTCAATGAGAAAAAACATAGAGGTTGAACTAGAACGTTTAGTTGCCGAGGGTATCATAACCCAAATAGATCCAAACGTAACACCGGTACCATGGGCAACACCGACAGTTAACATAATTAAACCAAACGGTCAAATCAGGATATGCGGTGATTACCGTACCACACTCAACCCTGTACTGATAACACACGCACACCCTGTTCCTTTATTTGATCAATTACGCCAGAGTCTCGCAAATGGAGATAAATTTTCTAAAATTGACCTGAAAGATGCATACCTTCAATTTGAAATAAGTCCAGAATCTAAACAGTTCTTGACTATATCAACGCATAAGGGATACTATCAGTACAACAGGATGCCCTTTGGAATTTCAACTGCTCCGTCAATATTTCAACATTACCTTGACAAATTGATGGAAGGAATACCCAACGTCGCAGTCTATTTCGATGACATTGCCCTTACAGGAAAAGACTACAAAGAACACCTTCAAACATTACGTAGCGTCTTCGATAAATTGCAACAGGCTGGTTTGAAAGTGAACCTTAAGAAGTGCTCTTTCCTACAAAATCAAGTAGAATATCTGGGACACATGATTGACAAAAATGGAATCCATCCTACAAAATCAAAGACTGAAGCCATTGCCAAGGCTCCTTCTCCAAACAACACCAAAGAGCAGATCTAGCAGATCTTTTTTGGATTAGTCAATTTCTACGAACGATTCATACCACACTTGCATAGTGTTTGTGCTGACCTTCATGCACTAACAGGACATCGTATGAAATGGCGTTGGACAGACACCGAAGCTAACGCATTTTAACAAGCAAAAAGACTAATAGTTAGTTCCAAACCACTCATAGCATTTGATGATAAACGCACACTTTACTTAGTCTGCGATGCATCTGAAAAAGGCGTGGGAGCAGTTCTTTTTCACAAGAAAAATAATATTGAGCAACCTATAGCTTTTGCATCGAGGAAACTCCGTCCTGCAGAATCAAAGTATTCTGTCATCGATCGCGAAGCCTTGGCTATATTTTTCGGCATCAGAAAGTTTGACCAATACCTTCGTGGAATTAAATTTACATTACTCACTGACCATAAACCTCTTATATACCTTTTGGGAACGCAACGCCATTTACCAAAACTAGTTAATAACCGTTTAGTACGTTGGGCTTTAGTTATTGGCAGTTACGACTACGAGATTGTGTATACTAAAGGTGCTAACAATCTAATCGCTGATTTCCTATCGAGAATGCCAAATACAGAAGAACAGCCTTCCAAAACAGAACTTGCTGTTCACAGAATTGAAGCGCGTCTGCAAACAGAGAGACTTGGCGACCTTGCACTATCAGAAGAACTTATAAGACAAGCAACAAAAAAGGACTCTACACTTAGTCAGATTTCTCAGTTTATTAACACAGGCTGGCGCGAACATCAATACTCAAACAATTTAAAACCATACGCACGGAAACGCGGGGAGCTGTCACTAGAAAACAAAATCCTTATGTGGCAAGGTCGAATCATCATACCTGATAGTTTAAGGAAAACAGTCCTCAAACATTTACATTGTGGACATCCGGGGATATCTTCGATGAGAGCACTAGCACGATTATATGTTTGGTGGCCTGAGATTGAGGAAGACATAGACACCTATGTAAAAGTTTGCCAAAAGTGCCAGGAAAACCGACCTAACAACTCCGAACTACCTATATTTTCATGGTCCATGCCAGACCATGTTTGGGAAAGGCTACACGTCGACTTTGCAGGTCCATTTGAAAATTTATATTGGCTAGTACTTTCTGATGCCTATTCAAAATGGATCGAGGTCAAACCAATGACTAAAATAACGACATCAAAACTTTGCGACGAACTTGACACCATTTTCACTACTTTTGGCCGCCCGCAGTTTATAGTATCCGACAATGGACCCCAATTCACATCACAAGATTTTCAGTATTAATGTAAAGAAAAAGGTATCAAACACATTAAATCTTCACCTTACCATCCGAAAACCAACGGATTAGCGGAACGCCTTGTCAGAACATTCACGACGAGAATGAGCTCAAGTGTAGAACCTCTCAAAAAACGATTAGAAAATTTCCTATTTGCTTATCGTATTACACCTCATAGTACAACTGGCAAGGCACCAGGCCAACTAATGTTTGGACGCAACTTAACTTGCATTCTGGATAATATACGACCAAGTATTAAAAGATCATTGCAATATAAACAAATTCAAGCTAATATTAATTCTGACGACCAGACGCCCAATTATAGACCAGGTGATGCGGTATATGTACGATCAATCGCGATGAGAACCAGTCACTGTTTTGCGACGCACTCATCGATATTCTTATGTAGTAAACACCCCAATAGGTCTAGAAAAGAGATATCACGCGGAACATATTCGACCTAGTACTACCGTTTTAGATGAGCGTGCCGTTGGACAAACACTTCATCCAGTAGAAACAGCGAAACCATCGGCGCCAGTTTTAGAGACGGTTTCACCGCTAGTGACCTCTCCAGTTCTTGACACAATACCAACAGTAGTTCCAGAGCCTGTTATTTCCCAGCAAGATGTGGGCAGCACTGAGACACCACTTACTTCAGCTATAGGACCGCGTCGCAGCAAGCGCTCTGTTCGACCATCTAGACGCTTGATTGATGAAATGGACTAATATTATAAGGCGGACGAATGTTACAAACCTTCTTTATGATTTTGAACTCATTTACTTTTCTATATAATTGTCATGTCAGTTACTTGTCAATGATTGAAAAATGTTTACTATACGACTTAAAATATTTAAATTAAATAATAAATATAAAATAATTGTATATATTTATCAGTTATTATATACCAAAATCAAGAAAATTTTAAATATATTATTTAGTGATAAATTATTAATGATTTTAACATACATTTTGATACGATTACAAAACATAGCTATTTTATTTATTCTTATTAACGTTTATAATATAAAGGGATAATATCATTATTTGTTTTCCAAAAGATAATTTATTTATCGATTAATTTCGTTCATCCCAATCATCCCTAAAATCTACTGGGTTCTACTGTCATCTTCGAGCATTTACCCATTTTGTTTCTTCGAGCATTGGTCGAAGTATTTGTCTAAAATGCTCGAAGACTGTCATACATTGTTTGTTATATTCTCTTTGCTGTCTTCTTCTTCTTTTTTATAAATATGGCAATTAGTGCCGATGTCGACAAATATTTAGCCGAAAACAACGCAACTGCTCGAAATGAATTTTGTTACATGTTCTTTGGTAGTTGTTAATAAAAACAGCACATTTTGACAGAGTTTTGGCGCCAACGCGGAAAAGGACGCATCGAGGCTATGTTTTATTTTCAAAAACTGGTGTAAATTCGAGTTTTTATGTGTAAATATGGTGGATTTTTAGACATAACATCTTCGACAACGTACACAAGTGGAGGAAAGTGCGATATTGCCGTGAATTGTGATTTTCCGTGTTGAAACCAAAACTTCATAGAAACCTCTAGTAAAGTCTCCACTGCTTTACTGGGGTTGGACTATGACTTGACTGTGACGGACGTGACGGACATGACTGTGACGGACGTGATAGAAATGACTGACTGACTTTGAAACATAAATATTACAACTGAAGACGAGGCGGTATGGTCACAGACCTTAGCCTGCCCAAAGAGGGCAAAAAAAAAAACTTTTTGACAGTATTATTTATGGCAGTTGCAGCCAAAGAGTATTTAACCTTGGTTGGTTGCAATAAGCCAAAAACGAGGTCTCTCTGGACCACATATTTTTTGAATGCTCGCAACTTAATCCTGCTTTTAATTTGTACAGTTGCCTCTCTAATTTAAATATCCCTATCCCCATTAACTTTTCATCATTATTGACATGTTCATCCCCAGAAATTTTCAAAGTTTTAATGGCTTTTATCCGATGCAATCGCATCAAATTGTAAGTAAGTATAGGTGAATTTTGTAGTGGCATATTTCTAATATTTTAACAAATATTCATGTTCATATTTATTATCATTATTATGTCTATTCCGGTGTTATAACACACTCAGCAAGATACACAATTAGTGTTACCAATTTAGTGTCGTTAAAATTGAATTAATTTATTTTCACGTTTTCCCATTTCACAATCTGACATTGGCAGAATTGTCGACATCGGCACTAATTGCCATTTATTTTTGCTTGATTAACCAATCTATCGAGAATGCTGCCTCATCCATTTGTATCTCCCTGGATTCTCTAAATCACACTCAGCAAGATACACAATTAGTGTTACCAATTTAGTGTCGTTAAAATTGAATTAATTTATTTTCACGTTTTCCCATTTCACAATCTGACATTGGCAGAATTGTCGACATCGGCACTAATTGCCATTTATTTTTGCTTGATTAACCAATCTATCGAGAATGCTGCCTCATCCATTTGTATCTCCCTGGATTCTCTAAATCAGTGGCTAAAATTACGACACGGCCTAAGTTTGTCTGCTACCAAAAGCTCAGCTGTTATATTTTCCCGCAATAATAATATCCCTCAAGTTTCAGTCAATATCAACGGAGACAATATCCCAATTGTTCCCAAAGTCAAATTTTTAGGTGTCTTTTGGACTCCAAATTAACTGGTTTTCATCATATAAATTATCTAGTCCAAAGATGCGAGAGAGCTGTTCCTATATTAAAAGCTCTTGCAGGGGTTTGGTGGGGTGCTCACCCATATACTATGAAGCTAGTGTATAATGCTTTAATACGTAGTATAATGGATTACGGTTGCTTCCTTATGGTTCCTTGTAATAAAGGGGCATTGTCTAGGTTAGATAAGGTCCAGTCCATGTGCCTTCGCATCATATCTGGTTGCATGAAGTCTTCTCCCATCAATGCATTACAGGTCGAGTGTGCTGATCCCCCTTTGGCTCTAAGGAGACAGTTTTTAGCGGCACGTTTTATATCTAAAATTATTACTCAGTCATCCCATCCTTTGATTAATATGTTATCTGAGTTAAGCTTTCAGTGTAGACAGGCAAGATTCTGGCGTAATAAAGCTATCCCATTGATTCTTGTTCCATTTCAAGAGTACCAAAATTTAGTGTTCCCCATAATTTCATTTCCCAGACTACCGCTCTTTAGTTTCGATTTTAAAGTTTTATGTTTTAAACCGGAAATATATTTTGATATTGGAATTTCCAAAACTTCTTCTGCTGCGAATGTTATGTTCAATCAGTTAATTGAGGAAAGGTGGAATGGTTATGAAAGATTTTTCACTGATGCCTCAAAATTATCAGACGCTAAGCCTGTAGGAGTTGCAGTGTATTACCAAACCTCTAGCATAATTTTAAAATATAGGTGTCCCAAGGAGTCTTCTGTTTTCACTGGGGAATGCGTGGCTATATTGGAAGCTTGTCGCTTTATAGAGTGTCACAATATAAATAAAGCTGTTATTTTCTCTGATTCCTTAAGCTCTCTGAAAACCTTAGAGCAAAACTCCCACCGATCAAAACTACATAGCCCCATTATCTTAGAAATTAAAAAATCTCTCTTGGCTTGCTCTGCAAAGGAAAAAATTGTTCAACTTGTATGGATCCCCAGCCACTGTGGTATTAAGGGGAATGAACATGCTGATCTATTGGCCAAGGATGCTGTGACATCCCAAATTATAGATGATAGATTCTATTGTTTTTATGGTTATGACCTGCAGAATCTTCCCAAAGGAATCTTAAAACAAGCATGGCAAAATTATTGGGATATTTCTAGCAAGAGCAAAGGTGGCTTTTATTATGAAGTTCAACCGGACATTGTGTTAACGCCTTGGTTTCATAAATATAAAAAGACCTCCAGATGCGTGATCTCAACTGTTTGTAGACTGCGCTTAGGTTTCTGTTGTTCACCTGTTTTTCTACACAAAATACGGATTCGGGATTCATCCCTTTGTGAGTGTGGGCTGGACGAGGGTTCACTGGACCACATTTTCTTTGAATGCACCAATAATAACTCTGCCTATAATTTATATGAACTCCTTCCAAATTTAAAGATTCCCATTCCCATCAACTTTTCCTCGTTGCTTACATTCCCTTCCCCAGAACTCTACGAAGTATTAATGTGCTTTATAAGATGCAATGGCATCAAATTGTGATTGTTACGTCTGAATGTTTTGTTTTAGCCTAATCGCCAAGACACGCAATTAGCTATAACATTGAAAATTTTGGTTAAATTTATCACACGTATTCCCATTTCACATCTGTCATTGGCAGAATTGTCGACATCGGCATAACTTGCCATTAAAAAAAAGAAGAAGAATTGCCATTTATAAAAAGAAGAAGAAGAGGTCTCTATGCTCTGTGATATACAATATATTCGCTCTGTTTAGTGTTTACTGCCCCTCAATACTTCTTCCTTTTATTATATTAATCTTATTTTTGCTGGACTTTAATTAATTACATCAGTATATCTAGTGAACAGAGAGTGGAGCAGAGTAATTCGATATTAGACAGATAGTGTCTTGTGGAATCGCTGTGACAGTAATTGTCAGGCACAAGGCTCATTTTCATACCTACCTGTTAAATAATCCTGCAATATGGCTAATAAACCTGAAGATATGAATTTCTTATCCAATTTTGATCCCGAAAAATCTGTGCGCGAAAGGCGTAAATTACATCGAAAAAGCTATTTCATCAAGTAAGATATATCAACTTGTAGTGTGATACGTAGAATGGATATTATCGTTACTTATGATTTACTTGTGGTTACGTTAATAAACAATTCATGGCTAGTGGGTAGTCATAGGGGATATCTGATTTTATCTCACTAATATTATAAAGGCGAAAGTTTGTGAGTGTGTTTGTTTGTTACTTCTTCATCTAAATGGCTGGAGCCATTTTAATAAGATTTGGTATGGAGTTAGCTGACACCCTGGATTAACACATACGCTATAACATACACGCTGTAATATATAAAGTTTAATGTGGGTAAAACTGCGGGGCACAGCTAGTCTTTCATATAAACCAGGTTTAGTGCTGTTATTCCAAAAGCTGACTGGATCATTTCAAATTAGTTTGCAACTACAATGTTGGCAATCACATTATTTGATGGTGGCAGAACTTTTAAGTGTGATATTAGCTCCTAAACTGTGTGTCTTTATCTCTGTAGTGTATTTGCTTAAATCAGTATAATCCCTATGACATGGGTGTCTACTGCATATATTTGTTAATTAGCTTTTCGAAGTTTGGAATAACTTGAGATGGAAATACAAAAATATACATGGGTGGCTCAGTCATTGAGGTAGTTGCCTCCCTACTAGCTTGACACCAATCCCCACTCTATTAATGTTACTCGGGGTTTATATTAGTTAAATATAACAAAATAACTTTTTTTAGATTACTCTAATAAAACAACATTAAATATTTCAGCAGAAAGAGTAAGAGTATATATAATGAAAAAGGCCAGATAGCAGCAACTAATAAAGATCTTTGTGATTGCCTTGATGAAACATGCCTTGGATGTCACTTCCCTTGCCCCAAATGTAGCTCTAATAAGTGTGGCCACGAGTGCAGGTGAGTCAGCTTTGAAACAAACCAAAAATACTCTCATGTTAATTTCCTCTATTGGATTTAGTTTATTCCTAGTATCTCAAATAATTTTTAGCATTGTAAACTACATAATTATTGTCACAAAAAACTTGCTGTAATCAAGCCCGTAACCATCAAGTAGCAAAAGGTTGAAAAAAGCTCCAAACATTTTGTAAAATATGTTATGTTGTAATTATACATACATAGACTCACACCTGTTTCCCAGAGGGGTAGGCAGAGACAACGGATTTCCATTTGTCACGATCTTTGCATACTTCTTTTGCCTCAATTACTGTCATTATATTCTTCATACATGCTCGCCGGTTTAGGGTACTTCTGACCTGCCCTTTCTTGAGAACATCTCCAATTTGGTCAGAGAATGTTCGGCGTGGTCTTCCCCTTCCGGTTGTCCCATTCACACAGGCCAGGTATACTTCTTTTGTCAATCTTCTTTCATTCATCCTTTCTAAATGGCCAAACCATCTCAGCATGCCTTTTTCAATCTTTGTGACTACATCCTCTTTCACACCACAACACTCTCTTACATCAGTATTTCGAATTCTGTCTCTCAAAGTCACACCGCACATACTTCTCAGAGCTCTCATTTCCACTGCATTTATTTTCCCTCTCAAATACCATTACTTTCGTCTTACCTACATTCATTTTCATCCGTTTCCTTTCAAAAGATTCATGCATATTTGTTACCATCACCTGCAACTCGTCCGCCGATGATGCAAGTAGAACTTGATCATCAGCGTAAAGCAGACATTTGATGAGTAACTCAATCATCCTTACACCACGTTCACTTTCTTTCAAATCTTTTAAACAGCTATCCATGAATAGGTTAAACAACCACAGTGACGCTACACATCCCTGTCTAACACCCTTTTGGATGCTAAAGCACTCGGTGTATGACCCGTTAATCCTCATGCAAGCTCTGGAATTTCTATAAAGAGATTTCAGTGCTTGAACAAGGTTGTCGTCCAACCCATACATGGACAGTACCGACCATAGTTCATTCCTCAACACTATCGTAGGCCTTTTCGAAGTCTACGACGGCACAGTAGATCTTTTGGTTTTTTGCCCTAAAACTTCTCTATTATGCTTCGCAGAGAAACGACCTGATCCGTGCATCCCATTCCTTTCCGAAAACCCGCCTGTGCATCCCATATTTTCGCATCGGTTTCTTTCACAACTCTTTCAACCAATACTTTTGCATACAACTTACCAACGACGCTGAGCAGACTAATGCCCCTATACTTTTTACAGTCTTGCTGTGAGCCTTTCCCTTTGTAAAGAGGTACGATGACAGCCTTGCACCAATCACTAAAAGGCTGCACAGCTGACTTGCTATGACGCCATGTCCAGCCTTCAGCATCTCCGAAGTTATCCTGTCATACCCTGGTGACTTACCTGATTTCATACCCTTAATAGCTTTCACAATCTCATCCATACCAATTTCATCTTTACAATTTTGTTGTTGTCTATACTTAGTGAACTACGTTCACTCTCTGTTACACCTCTTTCATACAAACTTTCAAAATACTCCTTCCAACGTTTTAACATGCATTCTTCCCCTTTCACTATATTTCCATCTTGGTCTCGTATGGATTTCAGTTCTGAGGTTTGAGTTATGCCTCTTACTGAACAAATGGATTTCCAGAAAAACTTAATTTTCGTCTGAAATCCTTAGACAACCTTCTATCAAAAATATCCTTTTGTTAATTTTTTTTCGTTCACCACCTTTTTTCCTTTACAATTCCTTTTATTCTCCTATAATCATTCCAGGCCCTTTCTATATCATCATTCGTCGCCTTATGCATTCGTTTGTTTGCTCTGGTGGCTAGCCAGTCTAACCAAGATTTCTTCTTTTCACATACAACTTTTTGTACACTAATTTTATCCCACCAAATATTCTTCATCTTTCTTCCTCTTCTTCTCTTTATTACACCACATACTTCACCAGCTACACTTACCACACCTTCTTTGACAACCTTCCATAGCTCTTCTACTTCTCTTATGTCTTCAGATTCCTCAAACTTCTCTACCAACTTACGTTTGTACTCATCTGCCACTTCTTCCTCTTGCAGTTCCTCTACTTTTATTCTCTCTAGTCCTTTTTAGTCTCGGGGATTCGGTGGCGCCATCCTTTGAATAGACCACTTATTCGGCTCATTACCAGAAAGTGGTCTGTATGGATTGCGGTCCCACGATAGACTCTTGTGTCTAGAACATTCTTTCTCAGTCTTTCATCTACAATCACGAAGTCAATCATACTCTTTCTCACGTTTTTCCTCCCTCGTGTAAACGTATGGATTCTACTCTTTCTCACATTTTCCCTCTCTCGTGTAAACATGGATTTATACATATAATATAACATATTTTACATAATGCTTGGAGCCTTTTTTCAACCTTTTGCTACTTAATGGTTATGGGCTTGATTACAGCAAGTTCTTGTTATTTAAAGTATGCCGATATTAGAAAAAATTAAATTAATAAATGATCTTCTTTATTGTATGAGTGGTCAAACTGTCGAGAGATTTTCAAGCAGTTCAGCAGGCCTCTGACATGGCTTATTGACTGTTGTCCAATGACAACAACCGGTCCCCGACAGCATAACTTGCACTCCAAAGCATAAATATAAAACTTTAATTGTCACCCATCTAGAAATTGATCACATGACTAGATGCTTTAAGGCATAGCCTGCCCCTGACACGTCTGTGCGTTTCATCATGCCACGCTATGTGCCCTCGACGCAAATCTGCATTTCATACAATATGCACTGTGATAATGTATTTATTTTAGGGCACCGTATGAAACTGCTAGGCAGTGAATGCGTTAACTCCCTGATCATTGACAGCCCTGTGGATGAAACTGGCTATGACGTTAGATATTTATATCAAACCAATTTTACTTAATAGACACTAATATTTAACTTTTTTCTTTCAGAGTTTACAGAAAATGGATGTATGATAAAATTGAGATTGAAGGATATGACTTTGTAATCAAAAATGATTATAAACATAAGTAAGGAACTTTATTTTGTAATTAGTAACAATTAAAACCATAAGTAGGAACATTAAATTGTAATAAAAAAAATGTGAGCCATCACAGGACGCCTGGCAGATGTGAAATATCGACATTATTTTGTAAAAGTAATATGTAGAAAAGAACATATTGTGATAGGAACTAAATATGTCATAATGATAAAATAAAAAGTCGATTGCGCATGCGTCACGGCATGCGTCGCCACGCCAGAAATCTGTTTTACGTGATCTTTATTTCTCATTGGCTAGTAGTTTAAAAAAGTATTCAACTTCATTTGCTCCATCTTCAGGCAGGTCTGTGCAGTGTACTGCATTATGAACAGTGGATTTTCCATACAGTGCTCTTATGGATTCTGGATATAATTGGCGACATACATCCTAAAATAAGAAACATTGCAATTATGATACTAAAATTGTGCACTGTTAGCCATCACCACATTTTATTTAAATGTTATTAATTTATGGTTAAAGATATTTCTCAAACAGAATACAATTCACTTAAAAAGGAGAAAATATAACCAAATTGAAATTCGATTGTTCTTGACGAGAATATGAACAAACTTAAGAATGAATAACAGTGACATGATTTGATAACATTAACTTAAGAGGTAATAACACATAACAAAACGAATATTTTCAATTTTATGTAACCTTAGGATTAAACTAGTAAAGATATTTTATAATTATATTTATGACATATTTGTGAAGCTATGACCGTAATGCAGGCCTATGTTGGTTGCTAATGATAGCATTTAGTTTAGTTGTGTATATAAATGATATTAGGTATGTTTTGTTTTTTATTTTATGCCATCAAAGACTGCTTAACTTGGGGTGATGATAAATTCACTAAAGATAGCAGACAAAAAGCAAAAAAATATAAAACAATGGTATTCTTTTTAGACATGAGCGTTTAAAGTTCATGCGGGGTATAATGTGGAGATGCTCTATTCTTCTCTTGCAATTCAACATATGAAGTACCTATGTAAATGCTAGAGCTTCAGTATAAATGAGGCCACCAGAACCAGAGTGACCCAAACACGAACTACAATTATGTGGATATGTGTCAAAATAGTTAAGGTGAAATTTTAAGTAAATGTAACTTTAAAAAAAACATAGACACTGTGGATAAATTTGTAAAATGTGATATTAGTTATTGGTAAAATTTAGTTTGAGCTATAAAAATAATCAGTATTTTTGTTATTTGTACGTTTTTTTTGCAGATGGGCCACTATGGCACTTAGCATTGACAATATATTTATAAAACAGTGTATAAATAATAGGCCAATATGTATGAACCTTGTAACTTTTTTTATTAATTTCAATGCAAATTGCCATTTTTCAACTTAAATAGTACAAATTAAACTTAAAACTAGCTTCTTTACTACTATGTAATTTTTATTTCAACAAAAGACTATCTTAGGCCTAACATGACATAGTATTAAAAATTATCCAGACAGTCACTCAGTCGAAGAATCACTAATAGCACCATCTAGTTCATTCCCCGCATTAGCGGAGACCTTGAGTTGTTGATAGAAAGGGTGATAGATAGGTGAGCATATTCCAAAAGGCATAGAAGGTCTTTTTTTTCTCGTGGCTTATTTTTCTTCCCTCTGGAAATAAAATTTCTAGTACAAAGTTAGAAATATTTTGGGATGACCTCTTGCTGAAATTGACCTCTGATTGAACCTATTTCTTGTGGTCCCCTGGATGCTGTTGATTCATCCCAGACGTACATAAACATTTCGTCTGTACCAGCATTGTGAATACCTAACAGTAGGTCCACAACTGACGCTTGTAGTAGCAAATACCGGTTGAAATTACTGGTGTTGGGAGAGTCTTAATTAAGTCAAAGATGATGACGGTAGTATCTGTAGTATCCTGCTTCGCATTTTGCATGTCAAGTTTTAAATTTTTCATCGCAAATTCTGCTTTTCTCAAATGAAGTTAATAAGTAATTAATTGGTAAACATACATACAAATAAAAAAGTAAGTAACCTACCCAACGAAAACTTAACATTAAAGCTTCTTCTCATAAGTACTCTAAGCTTTATCAAAATATCTATCCAAGAACGCCTTACGCCAGCAATATACTTGAAAAGACTAATCCGCGAAAAAAATATCACACATTGTTTTACTACGGAACTCTAAAAACGTAAGCTGCTTAGCACGTAAGTCACTTTCAATGTTATCAGTAGCTTCATTCTCAATAGCACTCATTGTAGCTTCTGCTGAACCTGGCCCAAACAAAAGTAGTCAATAAAAACACAGTAAATAAATAATAACACAACGAAGTCTCAACATTTAAACTAAGTGTTACCTAGTATGTCATTTTCGATGTTTTCAGCAGCTCCACTCATTGTAAGCTCCTGCTAGATCTGTCCAAAACAAAAATAGTAAAAATTAAGTTAATGATTTTATTTTATAGGTTAGAATCAATTGACGACGAGAAAACAATAAAATATCTGACTAATAACAGGTATTCTTACCTCTTAAGCTTATTGCTGTACCGCCAATACCTGCCCTCACGTTCACGTAGATTATTAACTAATCTAAACACACTTATTTCGTCAAAACACCAAATAAATAATCCCATAAACTAATATGTTGACACGTAAGTATCAAAGACCAGATTGGCCCAAGTCACCTGAGCCGTGATGGCAGCAAATACCATAGTGACCCAAGTGATCTGGGCCACTATGCACTATTAATATTGTTTTAAGAATCAGAATGCCACAACAATTTTTATAACGCCATCTCTGATTTTTTACTGAAATTACATTTGAGCCACTCTGGCTATAAACTTAGGGGTTCGAAAAGGGGCATTGCCGTGGTCAACTAATATTATCAAAAATTGTGGTTTGGGCCGCTCTGGTTCTGGTGGCCTCAAATGACGTCATATGTTATTATATCATGGTCTATCTCTAAAATGATCTCTTGAGTTCTTGAGTTCTTATGAAAAGGATAGTTCTGTCAATTTAACTTAAGTTTTGTGACATAATACTAATAAAGGACACTAGAACCTGTTGGTCAATTATGTACTACAGTTTTATTAATTCTCTGTCCAAATCTTTCATACATACAAGCTATAATCTGTGCTAGTGTCATGTCATTTAATTAGAGTCGTCATGTCATGGAAAGTAATTAAATTACATTTGAAGCGTTGGGGTTAAGCAGCAGAGCCAAGTAAAGACATGTGTACTAGGTTACAACGTTTATTATTCTATATTATAAAATACATAAAAATGGTGAGACTTACTATTATAGCAATGTGTAGCTTGATAAATAAGATAGGTATGCTGTGATTCTTTTCTCTTTTTTAAAAGACAACGCCCGCACTAGGGAATCTAATCCCTTTACAAACATATAATAGACAGACACAAATTCCATCCAGACTCAGAACAACTATTCATGAGTCGCACAAATAGTTGTCCGGCGCGGGACTCGAACCCGCGACACAAAGCGGCGAGGCGACTGTCTTAGCCGCTGCGCCACACGTGCAGTTTAGCGAGACCAATTTCATGTACCAAGCACCACATTGCTATAATGGTTAGTTGATGTAGATTTTTACCTTTATAAATGATTATTTAATGAAGTGAAATAACAATCTTAAAAATTTCAGAAGCAGAATCTCGATGGCTCTAGCATAGAACATCAACCTACAGACTTTAAATTTATTTATGAAATTTTTTATTTAAATTAAGTAGTTATATTTGTAGTAGTGAATTAAATACTGCAAATATCCAACACCAGTGTTATTTTCAAAGGAGAGGAACTTTTTAGTGTATATGAAGAAATTAGTTCTGTGACTAAAGTGACCATTTACATGTAGTGAGTAACACCGTGCAATATATTAAGTATGTAATGATAAGTTACATGTGATGTCATTTGTGCCCGTCTATTATATGTTTGTAAAGTACCCCGCGACACAGGGATTAAATTCCCTAGTGCGGCCGTTGTATTTTATTTAAAAAAATTACAGGACATAAACCATAGATGGGTAACAAGAAAAATCCCATTATTTAAATCTATACCTATCTGGGATTGTTATCGTCGTTCTGGTAATGTACAACCGTTTGAACATAATATATTATTCAAATACTGTGATATCAAATCATATGCCCTATATGTCCACGTAAGATCGAGTGCGTAAACAAATAATAAGATAGATCTAAGAAAACCAAATAACATCCTAATACACTCAGCACCAGAGGACGAAAATAAAATAAATCTTTATTCACAGAATATTATACAACGTAAATTTTGTTTTATAATTTATGTCAACTACATCAGATTACTTCGTCAAAAGCCTGCGGATTTAACCTCAAGTCTAGTCTAGGATAATCAAACTTTAAAAGAAATGAAATTAAAATTAGAAGAAAAACTACAAATAGTGCACATAGAAAACCTTCTTTAGAAAAATAAAAACGTAGATCCTTATGTACAGAACGAGCGTTCCCATTGAGGGACCACATATGAATGTTGAGCTTTTGAAAGCGTCAACCTTTAGTAAAAGTTCTCAAATAATTGTAAATTTAGCCACTAGTTTGTAAAAGTAGCCACTCCAAAGTTACAATCGGTCAAAGGTGGTCCCTCAGACGTGACTGAGAGGCATCCATAACTCATAACATAGTTACAATTTACAACTGCTATGAATGACCTCTTATGCCCGGTTCCTTTATTTTACGATCCGTCATTGGACCAACGTTACCATCCGTAATTCAGCTACCGATACCGATGCAAAACTAGTGTTCCACAATGCCCTACCTGCGACGAACATCCGTAGTTTAAACCACCTACGACTCGTTCGGCGATGAACCTCTCGCTCCTCTTCACGATTAGTTATAACAAAACTTCTACGTCAATTATGCAACTAAAATCATTTATTATTCTGTAATATTATGTGAGTAATAGTACAAATTACTGTACTTATAGTTACAGTAATAATTTAATTTGCGTTTTAGGTTTAAAATATTTATAAATCATTAGTATTGAAAATTTGATGTTACGAGTGCATGGTGTGAACAAAACGCGTAACATGAAAGCGCATGGCGCATGCGTCTGTCGTCTGACGTCTGTCCAGGAGTATTTCATGGTTTCTAAATAAGTTTTTAAATTGAGTATTTAATCTAAGGTTTGTGGTTATGAAATCTTAAAAGATAGAAAAATAATCAACCCTTTCTAACGGAAAACAAAGCCATGAATTCTCTATCAGTTTCAGAGCTAGACATCACGGAAATCTCCTCAAACACTATGTTAACTACCAAAATAAAATACAAACAACTGGTAAACCGACCGAATTCGACTAGTAATCAAAGCAGTAACGCCTCGTTATTTTGACAGTTCCGTGACAGTAGAAAATATTTATAGGAACACTTTCGAACGCATCTCCATACAATAAGCTTACTAACGTCCTCCCATCCGTTAGTAACCAGACGTTCGTTATTTGGATAACGACTAGTATTTTATAGGAACGGTTTTGCGTTACGCCTGGTAGAAATTCTAACTATCCGTAGTAGAAACGATTCGTTTTTGGAATATAGGAACCGGGCATTAGTAGACACCAACACAATTGAATTATGCTTTTGTGACAAAGTTGTCTCTCGGGCAAACTATTCAGTTTAGAAAAAAGTTATATTAGGAACTTCAATATCATTTTTGAAGACCTATCCATAGATATCCCACATGTATGGGCACGATGAAAAAAATTTTTTGAGTTTCAGTTCTATGTATGGGGAACAGCCAAAATTATTTTTATTTTTCTATTTTTGTGTAAAAATCTTAATGCGGTTCACAGAATACATCTACTTACCACGTTTCAACAGTACAGCTCTTATAGTTTCGGAAAAAAATAGCTGTGACATACAGACAGACAGACGGACAGACAGACATGACGAATCTATAAGGGTTTTTTGCCATTTGGATACGGAACCCTAAAAAGTATCTGTCGGACTGATGACCCAATAGAGATAACACCGCAAGTCGCGCACTAATGGCGTACCATGCTTAACTGGTTCAGTGCGGTAACCTAGTAAATATCTCGTGGCGCCTCTGAGGAGCCAAGCGCGAGGCAATGTGATGGCACCTCTATAGCGACATCTACCATGAATTGTAACTTACCACTTCTTTAAGTTGCGCACTGATATTGAACGTAAACCATACGCCACACGTAAAAGATTTCCATGACGACTCTCGGGTGCCATCCGCATTGAATTGGTTAAGAGGCCTTTTACAAAATTGCATTCTGAAATATTAGGTACCTACCTATATTGAAGCACGGCTACGACTAGCTCGGGGTCACGACTTAACTACACTGTTTCCGTAACGACCAAAAGACTTTGATACTTGTTCTATTAATTAGTAAATTGTTATTATTGTTTGTCATTGATTACTTCTGTAGATATATTGCTTGAAATATATTTTTATAATGCGAGATACTTATATAAACATGAGCTATCCTGAATACTAAAATTGATAAGTATCTAATAGAATGTAATTATTTTTCTAATTACGGTCTTCTATTAGTATGAAATAATCGTATGGGATAATTCAGTAGAAGTAAATAAAGTTTCAAAGCACAAAAGAAGTGCATTAGAGCCCTGGGTGGGGCCAGTTTTTTGGACAGTTGCAAACCGTTGTGTGCATAATATAAAATTCTTCGATTACCATTTATTCCATTATCATTATTTTATTATAGCTATTTGAAATATGAAATTTATTCAAAAACATCCAAATGTATTTGGACATTTTGATAGCATGTCTAGACACAAGGAACAACTAAAATTACCTAGAAAACGAAAATACATTTCATGGCATAAAAATATATTATGATAACTTTAACATTAAGTGTTAAAAATATCAATACCTCAATTTAGAAAGTGTTTGTCCTATTTCCTGACAGATAAATGTCTTTATTTAAAATAATAATGTAGGTAATTAGATTTAATTTTCATGACAAAAATTTGTGCGACCTCTGGTCAGAATATGTTGTACAGACGCCGGCACACAAGGCTACCCAAATCAAATTTCCCCAATTGAAAGTGAACCTTATGCTTATGTGATAAAGTTGACAATCTATAAAAGAAATTTGACAGATTGGGGTAGCTGGATGTGCTGGCGTCTGTACCATATAGGTACAATATTTGAGCAAATAAAGATATGATTTGATTTGCACTGTTTAATTTGTATGTCATTATTAAAATAAAGTCACTCACACTCACGTCTGTTTCCTGTTTTTAAATATGGAGTTGTATTATTATTATTAATTATACTAGGTACTTTAGTATTATCTTATTATTATCTTTGATAATACTGAACTTTACAGGTTCATTTTTTATCGATTATTTAGTCTATGAATAGGAGGTAAGGCGGGATTACGTTTAGAGTATTGACGAAAAAATAAATTAAATATAAGTAAGTAGACAATTCAATCTAAGGAACGAAGATATTTTTTTCATACAATATCGATATTCTTTGGTGATTACACCGTGTTGTGTAGTGTAGTCACTTTATCGAAATAGCTCCTTACCAAAATTCTTCTATCAACATTTATAGATAAATATAAAAAAGAAATGGAATTAAAAACTTATTGCTATTTCATTAGTTGAAGTGTTCGTTATCATTAGCCTGATATTGTCCACAGCTGAACATAGGCCTCCAATAAAGGTTTCTATAACGTTGCCATTTGGAGGGGTTTGCCTTAGTAACCGCGTTTGGCATGCTAGTTGGTGACCGCAGTTACCGGTAGCTAGTTAAGTGTATTATCTATGGTTACCGGTGGTAGCTAGTAGATACGCAGATAGCGCAGATGCCCGACTAACTGGTATATCCCTTAATTGCTTTTACGCCACCCACGGTATGATATGGGGTGGCCCTGTTATTTTTTCTATGCGAGAAACCACACTGTGTGGTATTAGTTAATGTAAATGACATTTTACATTGGCATATGTATTACTTTACCATGTAATAATTTGTATTCTTCAGCCGAATTACGTCCACTGCTGGACAAAAGCCTCCCCAAAGAATAGGGGGATACGACCTCTGGTCAGAATATTTTGTACAGACGCCGGCACACAAGGCTACCCAAATCAAATTTCCCCAATTGAAAGTGAACCTTATGCTTATGTGATAAAGTTGACAATCTATAAAAGAAATTTGACAGATTGGGGTAGCTGGATGTGCTGGCGTCTGTACCATATAAGTACAATGTTTGAGCAAATAAAGATATGATTTGATTTGCACTGTTTAATTTGTATGTCATTATTAAAATAAAGTAAGATATATATTTTTTATTCCTTTTCAAATATGTGTACATACATACACTCACGTCTGTTTCCTGTTTTTAAATATGGAGTTGTATTATTATTATTAATTATACTACTTTAGTATTATCTTATTATTATCTTTGATAATACTGAATTTTACAGGTCATTGGTTGGAATAAAACCAGTATTTTTTATCGATTATTTAGGGGGCTTGCTGCACGGGCAGCAGGGTTTTTCTGTGAACTATGACCATTAAACTGCGATCGCCAATCCGTCTGCCAAGCGTGGCGATTATGGCATATCCCCCTATTCTTTGGGGAGGCTTTTGTCCAGCAGTGGACGTAATTCGGAGAACGGTCTCTGGTAGGTATTCCCTCGGGACGATTTCTACGCCCTCACGGGATGAGATGGGGTGATGATATTCTATTACCACACAGCACATTTGTATTCTCATGTGAACAATTTTGGAAAGTAGCAAGTTAGAAGATTCAATGATTACCGGATCTCGAGGTCCACATAGTTTTCTAAATTCACAAACGCAGTTCATATTGGACTCCGTACATTTAACTTCTAATGCAATACATTTTCCTTCCGCTAGATGAATACACATATTCTGAAACACAATAGGCACAACATTTATCAATAAGACACAATACAAATCGAAATAGTTAAGTCTCGAGGCGCGCTTAGTTAGCCTACCCTACCTATCTCAAAATTTAACCATTTTCGTTTTGTCGAATTTATATACAACTACAAATGTTTTAAGAATAGGTGTTACTAGCTGTGCCCCGCGGTTTTACCCGCGTTAAATTTTATAAATTATCACAGCTCCTCTTCCGTATGTGATAGTGTGATAATATGTAGCCTATATGTTGACCCGACCTCTTAGTTATATTCATGCAAATTTTGAAGTAAATCCATGCAGTACTTTTTGAGTTTAGCCCGGACATTCATACAGACAAACAGACACACAGACAATCGATATCGATAGCAGATCACGCCCCAAGTATCTTTTATAAAAAATATTCAATGTACAGTTTTGACTTTTCTGCGATTTTATTATATGTATAGATGTTCTTTAATTAGTTCCCACCTTTTTGTAACATCTGGACATATTAATCCTACAGAAATAATTCTGAAAATATCAAAACCAAATGACTCTCATCATATCTCAACTATCAAGATTTCAATCTGGTTTTGCACCCGCACATTAGGGCAATATGGTGGATGTAAAACATCCCAGCCACTTTTTTCTTCTCAATTCTGTATATGTTGTTAATAATGTGTGGACTACCGTTATCAACTTTACCCTTGCTGTAGGAAGGATTGCTTTTAGTCCCATCAGAGCAATTACCTGAATTTGTTAAATATTATAGTAGTCTAACGACGGTCTTCCAATTTAATAATAGGTATACATCACATGTGCATTAATCCGGCTTTCACTGGTTCATTCGGTTTTGTTCAGTGAGCTCATGAGACACCCAAATATCGCGACCGCCATATTTTTTTGGGATACCAGAAGTATGGTTACCTATGCCGATCTCGGTCAACTTCATAAATGACATTAATTTTATCAGTAACAGTCATCATCATCATCATTACAGTTGAAAGAAGCCCACTGCTGGACAAGCCTCCTACAAGAATCATCTTGGGGGGATCTGTCATAATCGCCACGCTTGGCAGATAGGTTGGCGATCGCAGTATGATGGTCATAGACCCTATGCAGAAGGAAGATGCTGCCCGTCCTCTTGTAGTTCCTTCGGGTCGACTTGTAAGAAGTTCTTTTTATTTTTATAGGTTGTAACTAGCCTTGTTATTTGTACATCGCTAGTTATGATGTCAAAGGCGACGAACGAAGAAAAATGCCAAACCGGACGCTACGTCGCGTCGTGCGGGTCGCATTTGCCCTGAAGATGACTCTCAGAAGAAGTTGAAACGTTGGCGGATGTCAAAGATGTTCAACCATATAAATTGCATAATTATTATCGAATAATACCTCGTATTCAGGCAACACTCCTTTGTAAACCTCGTAGAACTCTTTAGCATCAGGAAGTTTGACAGAGAACATGGCCATGGCAGATATATAAAATTTCCCGTGGGTAGAGATTTGTTCGAATATAGCTCCCACGTTGCCGTCTATTAGCGCGTGTGGTTTAATGATACAGAGGGAACAATCTTGATAAGTCGCTCTGAATGGAAACCGTGGAAGACCATTTGCTTGGCCGAAGAATAGCTCTAACATCTGCAAAAGAAATCCATACATATAAAAAGAACATCAATGTTTAACCTATCGATAACACTAGAAAGATCTACCAGTTCTTTGGATACTTTGCTCAATGACACTATTATCCAGGATTTCATTCGAAAGCTCGTTCGTTGCACATCGACTTTTTTTTTCGGGAGGAGTCACTCCCTCTTACCTACAACTGCAGCTCCTGTAAGCCAGGATCAACAGTGGAAAACAATGACACTGAGCGGTGAGGCTCAGGCATGTCCCGGGGAATTGCTTTAACTGTCTTGAATCACGCAACGCATTCCACATCGACTTATTAAATTTTAACTTTGGTTAGATCCAATGATTATTATAGTACGTCTGATGTTTTCAATGACTACATAGATATCCGCAGTAAACGCAGGTAGCGCCAGTAGGCGGAAATAATTGGATAATTTTAAAACAAGCAGTTTGTGCTGCTTAAGGTAAGCTGGGTTTAGGTAAGACTGGGGAGTGTGTATGAACTTTTATACATTATTATTAATAGTACATAATAAAGGGTAGGTATTAGTACTGGGTACTATTAAGAATATTGCATTATACATTCTAAAACCGTTAAATAAGTCGCGATGTTGTTAGCTGTAAATAACCATAATAGCTCCTACGTCCATACTCCAAATTTTAATATTTGTAGCCTCTAACACATGCACATACGAGTTAATGAGTGCTTAGCTTGATTTATTATTACATGAAAATGGAACGATGTATCTAAGTAGAACGTACCTACTTTAGTATAATCGTCATTAGGTATTGTAACCATAACCAAACTGAGTTAACGCGATCTCGTTTGCGGTGATAGATAAACAACTCTTTATATCTACACGTTCAATAGTAAAAAAGTATTGTATAGTATCCGCGGTTCGACCCGCACTTGGCGTGTTCTTATTCTGTAGGTGAGCCATTTTACTAACCTCTATAGCATCTTCCAAAGTGTCACAGCCGTGTGCTATGTTCCGCAGTTTATTTTCACCGTACATGTATCTGAGAGTGCCAGGTGCCGCTTGTTCAGGGTCCGTGCTTCCCAAACATTCGCGCCACTTTTTAACAGCATTAGGCGCTATCAGTTCCAGTCCAATAACTTCTCCGGTAGTTATATAGTCTATTATGATGCTATAGACAGTTTTGGAATATAATTATTATCATATAGATACATTATAGCGACCATCATCACTCATCGCAAATTTCCGCTTAAATAAACTTAAAATCTTCCCGAATAAGCCAATATAGATAAGACGAAACACTCAATGCAGTTAAAATATAATATCATATACAAAACTATATTTGTAAAAACTGCCAAGAATAATGAAATTATTTATACACGTTGAGCTGTCGGTCCCGGTTGTAGTCATTAGACCACAGTCGTTAGAGACCTACCGGGCGGAACAATTCTACTAGGGTAGGTAACGACTGCCCATACGGTAAATCAGGAACTAAATTGAGGGTTTGAGGTTGTATATTTGCCTTTCATTTTACTATTTAATGGGGCAGTCACAAATAATAAATAACTAACTAATGTCGTTAGAGACCTACCGGGCGGAACAATTCTACTAGGGTAGGTAACGACTGCCCATACGGTAAATAAGGAACTAAATTGAAGGTTTGAGGTTATGCATTTGCTTTTCATTTTACTATTTAATGGGGCAGTCACAAATAATAACGAACTAATGCAATAACATATCGTTTCAATGTCATGACTATATATTTATGCATTATCGATTTCTCTCAGGTCCTCAGTTATGAAGGTCACATTGGCGGAACGTCCTGATATACTTAAAGCTTAAATTCATACCTACCTACTTGTAGTTAACTTTTTTGACATTATTTACACACGGACATCTGATCCCAAACTAAGCACTGCAAACAATGGAAACCAGATAACTCATATAGGTACTACATATACATAGGTAGGTACTTCTTTTCTTTTGTAAATGGGTACATCCTTATATAGATAATAACAGCCAGGCTCAAGACAAACAGACATATTCATGCACACAAATATTTGTCCTGGGTGGGAATCTAACCCACGTCCTCTGGCGTGAAAATGAAGTATTTGCCAACCACGCCAACAGGCCCGCTAACTAGTGGCATTACGAGTTGTAGTAAAGAATTGGGTGCTCGTCAAAATTTCTCATCATCAATTTCTCTCATTTTTGGCACGGTTGCCCATCCTGCCAAATGAACAGCTAATTACTGATCATCATAGAAACTTAGGTTAACCCGCTTGCAACCTACTGCAATTAAAAAGGACAGCAGATTAGTAAAATGTTACATCCCACCTGTACCTATATGGGTTATGTTCTGGCGAACGGTCTAGGGCACGGCTCGAGCTGTGGCGAGACAGTGCTTGCCTACCCATCCCATTCGTCCCTCCCGCCGAAAACCTTCTACCTGGACTTAAACCTGGACACAAGATGCCGTGGCCAACTTGGAAGTCCCTGAACAGACACCGGACCCAAGTTGGTCGAAGCAAGGAAAACTTGGTCAGGTTTGGTTCTGTCCCTCAAACTATGGCACACTTGTTAACATGTCCTGCGTGCCCTAATGCCTGCACGTTACAAGAACTAATGGATGCTACTGACAACGCTCAACTCGTAACTGAATTCTGGGCTGACTTAATTTAGATTGCCATCGACACGCTAAGAAGAAGATGGGTTAGTGAGTTCAATTAGACGATGGGCCATCTTTCATCATAGACACTTAAGTTAACCCACTTGCTACGACCGTACGTTACCTATATAATAAGTCATAAGTGCTTACGGTAACATACTGTTGCCAGAAAGGCGTTTGTATAGTTGCATAGCAAAATCTTTGCTGACTTTTCCGTTTTTCATCCGGACTATTCGAAATCCTTTCTTCATTATAAATGTTAATATTTTTCCATGTTGACTTGGTGGTACAGGCTTGATTAATGCAAATGTGCTGCAACAGGAATATATTTTTAACTGGAATGACTATTGTCGCGTCCCGCGATTTTCTTATAATGCAAGTCTGATACAGGAATAGTAGACACTTTCTTCAGCATGTTTAAGGTTAAAAATATATTGTAAAAAGGTCCTATAATATATTCGCATGTCAGCCATCTTCTAACTACATCATGTCACGCCACTGCACTAGGTGTAGGTACCTACGCTTCACCGTTTGGCGCAATGGCTTCAACTCTATACAACTACCAACTAGACTAAAATTTTGATATACCTAACTGTATTTCCCTCTAAAATAGTTCTTATCAACGTAACATAAATTATTTAGTTTGGACGAGAAATACTGGGACAAAATAACCGAAATATATAAAGAGAGATAGGTACCTTTTCAAAGCTGGTTTAACCTACCTTTGAACTTTGTCAAACAATTTTTTTCGCGTCGCTGGTGCACAATCCGTTATGAGAAGTAGTTTTGAAAATATATTTACTATATTACCAATTTGTAGCATTTCCATTTTAAGTGTTGGAAGTTGAGCCCTCTTCAATAGGTTTTTGCCCTTCTTCGTATCTATTACTTGAACCGAATTATCAAACGGAAAAAAGTTCAATACTAATTCCAAAATTTCATCCCTATGGTCGTCATACATTTCACATAGGAATGTATGTTTATCAAAGTAATCAAACACCTGGAAGCAAATACCGTAATAATTAAAAAGATGAATAAATAATCATTACTATTAAAAAGAAAACAATTTGGACAATCAAAAGCACCTCTTATTGTGTAAAAAAATTATTATCAAAGTCGGTCCACAATCAACGGAGAAATCGCGTACCTACTCGTAACACAAAAATATGGCCGAATTTAGCCTTTGCGAATTTCAATTACTGCGTCTAACATACACTTATGTATAAACGAAGATAAGTTTCGGGGTCGTGGAGAAATGGCCCCGATGGTCATGAGAAGCAATCCTCGTAAGCCTGATGGATTTGAACAGCAGATCTAAGCACCATTAGTTACTGGTTATGGTTGGCTAATCGGTTTCGTCCAAAGTCAGAGCGGTAGTCGGAACAGTTGATTAGACTGGAAGCAAATCTGCGTAAAAATGGAAAAAAGACGAGGAAGAAAAAATCGCCGCGTTGTTACAAACGATGTCACGTCGCAGGACCTTTTGACAGAGTTTTTATTACGAACGCGGTTAAGTCGTTATCCGTAGTACCAGTGTATCCAAGTAATGTGCGGCCGCAAGCATTATTACAGCGGCCGAGCATTAATTCACGTAACTCTATTATAGATAACCAGATTAGAAATCTAAATGATATAGTAATAGTATAGAAAATGGCAGTCATCACAAGATGCGATTTCTTAGAGAAGTCTATGGCAGAGCCTCTAGCACGAGTTCCTGCAGTTTACTTACTCGATCACACGTATAGTTTCCTCCCATACATTGGGCACCAGCGCCTCTCGCGGAAACTATTATATTAAACTATAAAGATTTCTTCCACTGTACTTAAAAGATACGCTCCTATTCTGGCACCTGTGTTATGCCATATTTTTAATATCTCCTTCCGGACATCCGTCTTCCCGTCTTCTTTCAAAAAAGCAATCATTCATCCCATTTTCAAGGGTGGTGATGGGAATTTGGTGACCAATTACAGGCCAATTGCAGTACTCAGTGCTCTTTCTAAGGTACTTGAACGCCTCATCAATAATAGACTTCGAAACTATTTAGAAAACAATAAGCTCATCTCCCCGCAACAATTTGGGTTCCGCCAAGACAAATCCACATCAGACGCCGTTCACGAACTAACTACATTCATTGTTTCCAGCCTCAATAGCAATAGAAAGGTCCTAACTATATTCTTAGATATCGCCAAGGCGTTCGACACTGTTCCCACGAAAAATCTTTTGCGAAAACTCGAAAGTATAGGTGTTAGGGGTCCCCAACACCAATTTTTCAAAAATTATTTAACTGGTAAAACCCAAGTTGTTAAAATAGATAACCACGTCAGTGACGAACTCCCAATCGAATATGGCGTGCCACAAGGCAGCATTCTTGGACCAACTCTATTTCTAGTCTACATAAATGACCTATGCAATCTCAACATCCCCAATTCAAAAATAATTTCCTACGCAGATGATACTGCGATCACCTTCTTCGCAAATTCCTGGTCAGATCTTCAAAATAAAGCGCAAAGTGGCTTCACGTCTGCCTTAAACTGGCTTTTATCTCACACCCTAACCCTTAACACTAGTAAAACTAAATTTATCACATTCTCAATTAGCTCTATATCTCAACCTAAAATTCCAATAACACTCAAGCCTCATACATGTTTTCCGCAAACTCAACAGAATTGTAACTGTCCAGTTATTGATAATGTCAACTCTATTAAGTACCTTGGCATAGTTTTAGACAGAACACTAAATTTTAGACCCCACATAGAAGCTTTAACGGGCAGAGTGCGTAAACTGATTTATATGAGATATAGAGCTCAACCTAAAATTCCAATAACACTCAAGCCTCATACATGTTTTCCGCAAACTCAACAGAATTGTAACTGTCCAGTTATTGATAATGTCAACTCTATTAAGTACCTTGGCATAGTTTTAGACAGAACACTAAATTTTAGACCCCACATAGAAGCTTTAACGGGCAGAGTGCGTAAACTGATTTATATTTTTAAAACCCTTCGATATGTCGCTAACCAGTTGATTATTCGTAACGTCTACTACGCACTTTGCCAATCCATCTTAACCTACTGCATTTCAAGCTGGGGTGGAACATGTAAAACTATCATTTATCCTTTGGAAATAGCACATAGAGCCATATTAAAGACTGCTACCTTCCGACCAATTCTATATTCTACAGCCCAACTCTACAAAGACTGCAAGGTCCTTAACGTAAGACAACATTTTATTTTACAAACAATTCTTTTACAACATTCCAAGACGCCATATGTTGTGTTGACTAATCGCCGCAAAGATAAAGTTTGCACTGTTCCCAAGATCAAATATTCGTTAACAAAAAGATTCTTCCTCTACCTTGGGCCCTTCTTATATAACAAAATCAATGCAAATTCTAAAATTTATACCTTATCATACTATCAATGTAAAAAAGTTGTTCACTCTTTTCTCCTAGATATTAGTTACGACGAAACGGAATCACTCCTCCAATCCTTGCAATAAACTAATAATACATTCACGCACGCACGCACACACACACAGTCACACACAGTCACACACACTCACAAACATACATCCACTAACACACACACACACACACACACACACACACACACACACACACATACATACATACATCCACATACACGCACGAACATGCACATACACGCACGAACATGCACATACACGCGTTCACATTCTTAATAAAATTAAAGTAGTACTTATGTTGAGAATTAAACACTGTATTCAATCCCAAGGAGACGGCACTGTTTCTCTTTATTACAGGCTATCCCGTAGCCTATCTAAGAGGACAGTACCCTAACCATTTAAGTGTAGTATTTTTATGTGTTTGTAACCTTAATATGCCATTTGTACTGTACTACAGCAACTTTTCTAAGAAATAAAGTTATTATTATTATTATGTCTTTTATTCCATTTCATTCTTATTTTATACATTTACAAATATATTGTTACAAAAAAATATATATTTATAAATATAAAAAATAGACATCCAATCGGCAACGGGAGCAGGGTCCATGCTACCGATGGTCAAGGCTCCAGAGAGAGGAACCTCCTCACAATACGCGCCGTCCTTAAAATAACTGCCTTCTGAACCTGACCCTTGACCCAACTGCCTAACGCGAGCCTCTTAAGGTGACGGTCGAGGCTCTTGGCAATCAAACCATGGGCAGAAACGATAATCGTTATTATTATTATTATTAAGAACTAAAAATCTGTATGGGACGTAACTGTACGTGTGATCGAGTAAGTAAACTGCAGGAACTCGTGCTAGAGGCACAGGTATCGTAGCTCCCACCGGATGAGCGAATTTCAAATTTGTTTCTAACATTCAAAAGATACTTGGAGAAATGGTCCTTAGAAATGTTCCACGTACCCCAATAATTAAATAAAGATTTTTAATAAACATATTAAGTATGCTGTTACCTTAATAATAGCGTTACCTACTATTAGAATTATTAAAGGGAGTACCTACCTAAGTAGGTAGTTTTGAATTGCCAAAAAATGTTTGTTCAGCAAAGGAAAAATTACAGATTTTTAGCTTTTCGTTGTTTATGTTCAAGTAGGTACTAACCATATAAAATTAAAAATTCAAACATAAAATTTTCTATATTGTATAGGTAATCGAAATTTCATATGACTTAGAGTTGGACTCTTCGACTTGGACTATGAAAGTTAATAGTGCCACATGCTACGCGATGGATAATATAAGCTTCCTTGTATCACAAAACTTACCATTTTCTATTTTTTTCTTGATAGATTCAGTTGCATATATTTTATAAAAATTCCGCTTTATAATATTAAACAGTATTGCAAAAAATATCACCACATTGACAGAAACAAAAGCAACAAATCAAAGAGAAAGTTCTGGTTGTGACAGTGCCACGGAAACAAATCACCTTGTGATTAGCGATTATAATATACTCACTGAAAATAATATTCTTCCCTGGGTACATTTGAATTTAATCTCATTCTCATCATTAGATAAAACATGTGGTTCGCGCCGACCGACACGGATCTTTATCGATCATCAAGATCCACCAAAAGAAGCTTTATTTTAACTAGCGGGCTACCGCTAGTTAAACTAAAGCTTCTTTATTGATGGCCTTAAAGGAATTCCGCAAATGAGTCCCTATCATCATTAAAATGGTTATTCCACCTTTCCAGATTGGCTTTAGGACGCTGTCTTTTCTTATAGCCAAACCAAATTTATGTTATATGAGGGTGACCAACACATGCGAATATTGCACTAAAAGCTACTTAACAATAAAGATTAAATTACGTACATTAGATTAGTATTTATTTCACGTAAATCAATGCAGTATTACGGAAGTTATGACTGTGAGAAGTTTTGAGCACTTTTAAATTTCCAAGATATCGCGCGCTCTACGCGTGACGTCAGCTATCGGCTCGGTGCCGGTCGCTCCGTGCGCTTGTGCCCCGCACTATATGAAATATTGAAGTGAAGACGCGCGCGCTGTACTTGTATCATAGCTTAATTTATTAATTTGTTATTATTGTATTACACCAACCTGTTAAATACCTTGTGAGTTACATTATATTTGCACCCTGGAAGAGGGCTACATGGGAGGAAGATTTCCTTACACGACTGACAAACTTTGATTGACTATCTTGATCTATCAATAATGCTCTCGACTTAGTTACTTACTTATTTTTTTGTTTTCAGTACCTTTTTTATTAAATCTAATAAAGAACTAAATAAACTAATATAAAATAAAAATATAAGTAATATATAATAAAAGTATAAGTTTCAATGTCAGATTAGTTATTAGTTTGTAAATAAGTAAATAGTTTATCAATTCACTGTAAAGAGATTTTGTGAAGTAAAGTTTAGTGAGAAAAAAAAATAAGTAGGTACAATTTTATATTTATATATAATTCCAAATTTTAATGCCTTTATAGACGACCAAAATAAGGCCAAACGGCAGAGGATAAACTTACTCAGTGTAAATCTTCAAAAGTGTTAACGATATGTCTAGTATTTAGAATAAAATGAGGGCCGGTACTATTATATTTCTAGCAAAATGTTTGTAAAATTTTGTACACCATCTCCAAGTATACTTACGTACGCAGGTAAGTACTATACTCAGCGGCACGCTAACAGCTGTAGATTAATACCACTGTCATTCTTAACGGTTTTTTTTTTCAAAGACAATAATAATACTATAATACTTTACAAACATATAATAGACGGACACAAATTACATCCAGACTCTGAACAACTATTTACGGGTTACACAAATAGTTGTCCGGTGCGGGAATCAAACCTCGGACACACAGCGGCGATTGTCTTAGCCGCTGCGCCACACTTGCAGTCAATTTTACTTCACTTATATTCAACATACCTATTTTTGCTTATTAAGTATTAGTGGTTAAAGTCAAAGGTAGGTAATAATAACGAAATATTGTATAAGTAGGTAAAATATTTCGTGGTTATTGTATATTTTTTTCAAATATCCCATGTTTAATCTAGGTCAGTATTAGGTTAGGTAACATTCACCTATTCTCATTAAAATATTACGACATGGTTGGTTTATATATTTATTATATTATAACATCCTGATGTCAAGGTTCCTGATAGATAATAACAAAATGTCTCTTATTTAGAAGAATCAATAAACTATTTGTTATAAGATTAATTTGTAAAATCCTTAAATGACAAAGGTAGGTAAACTTAAAAATTTATAAAATGGACCAATAGATAACGTAGTGATTTATGAGAAAAGTATAAATAGAATAGTTATTGACATCAAAATAATATTCATAACAAAATGCAATAGTTTTCAGTCCTATTGAATACTGTCTGCGTATTGCGGTCACCCATTTCTTCCTTATCAGAGGATTTTTAGGTATACTAAAAACACTTTTTGGGTGTGTTAACATTTGAATTAAAACTCTTGGGCACTGCACAGCATTTTCTAATAATTTTCTCGTAATAAAATCGCAAGTACGAGCCACCAGCAGCGGAGATTAAATGAATAGTACCTAGATTTGTACTCGCAAAGCGGCCGGCGCGCTGCGTGAGGGGCTACGTGACGTCACAGGGCGATCAAACGCCGCTTGCGGTTTGAAATAATATCGCTCGAAAATGCGTACTTTGATTGCTATTATCTCAGCTGTCTTTGGGAATATAAAAAAAGTAAAAATGCAGATGTTCTTGTAATTTCTTCTAGATTACTTTCGCATACCCAGAATAAAACATTGGCCAGGCTCATTGCTGGATTCTTTACATCGGGAGACTCGAAAATATTTTTTTAATCTGATGTGTAGTAAAATATCCTTTAATACCTTTCCCATAAATATTTTTTTTGTTGCATGCCTTTGTGATAAGCTAATGACAATAAACACTTATATTTATTGTCATTAGAGTATCACGCATGGAATCCGATTATCACTCATTCAATGCAAAACTCGGACATGTAAACTCTGTGATCAGTAGGTATGTGCATGACTCCAATATGTAATTATTGGTATTATTTTTATGCATAATTATATATATTACATGCATAATTATATATATTGCATGGACAGTTTGATTAGAGAGTTCGTGTCACCGTCGTCGTCGGAGGAATAACAAGCATGTTTGGAGGTGCCAACGGAACTATATAAAAATGTAGGTACTCTGTGCCACCGGTGCCACAGAGCTGGCAACTCTAGTCAAGTGTCAAATTGAAATAAATTGTTGTTATTTCGATTGAATTTGTATTTTCACTTTAACCCGTTTATATGTATATTAATTCATAATATAAAAAACAAGATACTCAAAATGGTAATATTATACGTGGGATATTACTTTTGAATTACTTTGCTGGCCTGGCTAAAATAACTTGTAAATAAAACTTTCAGGAAGGAGCCTTTAGCGACAAATATTCATTTGTTGGCGAATGGTACGATAATCAAGCGAGCTTAATTCGCCGGTTCAATATTTTCTATTACCCCACTGATGACACACTTGAGATGTTTGATTTGAGAACTCGCAAAGTTTTTGTACGGAGAGTTAAAGTGAATGGTATAAGTTTAGATAGTTTTTACATTGGATGTACTTTATATATTTTGGGAAGACTTGTTAAAATTGTGGATTTTGCGTCCGAACACACGAGAAAAAAATTGCATAGGGATATGCAAGTGTAAGTTGACATACTTATTAATAAATATCTTAATTAATATATAATTGGGACAACTAAAACACTGCTATCTGATCCCTGTACTATGGCAACCACACGACATAAACTTACTTATACATACATATTATAGATAGAGGGGCTCATAGCTAGGTGCTCTCACAGGTCCTTAAGTGATAAGCGAGGTTAAGCAACTAGGCTGACGGTCGGTCCATAGATGGTTACCCATTTAAGTGGGACCATTATTATTATTACTAACCACTCAACCAAAAGGGTAGTGAAGTTAAATAATAGTACCTACTTTGAAATTTAAAAAGAAATTACCATTAATTTATTTTATAGTATGTAAGAGTGCAAAAACAAGTGTACTAAACATTAAATTCTATGAGTCTAAGTCATAATTAATTTATCTATTACTTATTATGACTGTGATTCTAAACACACCAGTTTTTTTTTTAAATGTAGTTTTTAGGAGGATTTTACTTGAAAATAGAGGCGATTGAGTTTTAATTGGCCTCATTTCTCAGTGTTTTTTCAGGATTCAGAAAGCATGTAGCTCGTGGTCTCTAATGTATATATTTTTATGGTAGTTATTAAGCCTTGCCTTTAAGTTATTTTATTATGTTTAATTCTTTCACAAGTGTTATCACAGCCGGCCTGTTTTTAATATTTTGTATGACACTGATTCCAGACACAATAATATACGGTATATGGGACTTTGCAAGTTGAGGAGTTAATAATGATTAATTAAATACTTATTTCCAGAACATTTGCTATGATCAAACCTATGGCCACAAAAACAGCTGGTAAAATTTTAACTTATTTCCATGAACATGGACTCCGTGTTTCAAAGATGAAGAAAGCCCGACTTACGGCTGAAGATATTAATATGCTATATAGAACAACGGTAACAGATCCAACTTTTCCGTAAGTACAATTTTTATTAACATATACCACTTCTAAAACTAAAATATAATCACAGTACCAGTATAAATATGTTCTGATTGACACTTCCAGGTTCTTATTAGACTTTCTTACTGGTCAACTAGTCTATGGTATGGAGTTGGTAGGGAAGGATGCAGTATCTGAGTGTTTCAAACTGCTTGGTAATAAAGATCCATTAAAAGCTGCCCCAGGAACTATTAGAGCACTGTATGGAGTGGATCCTGTCAGAAATTGTGTGCATGCTTCAGCAACAGCAGAAGAAGCAGCTGTGGTTAGTATGTGGTCTTTATATGGCAAAATGCAATGAAAGAAAAAGGAATGCCCCTGTCTTAAATATGCGATGCAGTATAATGGCATTCCTTGCTTCTTAAAGTAGCCAACAGAGACAGAGAGCTTGTGTGCACCCATCCTTAGCTTACAAGCAATTGTAATACAATTTTTAATTATTTAGACCTGTTTGGTTCATTTAAAAACAATGTTGTAAAAATTGTAGGAGAATCCTTATCTTGACATATAGGCTATCTAAATACTATCCCCTCATAGCCTTATTAACTGAATTTTCTCATTAATATCTCATAATGAGCTTAAAATAATTTTATTTGATTAATTTTATTACAAATACTATAAATAGAGATGATTGTTATAATTACAGATCTGATAATCAGATGCATATTGACCTAAAGTAATTTTTACGAACAAATTATGGAAGCGGTATTTTTGGACAATTTTTAATTTTTCATAATTTACTGACCTAGGAAAAGCAACCACATTGTAACAGGGTAATTGTCATTTGTGTCAAATAGGGTTTATTAGTTCTCACGGATACTACAGTTAAATTTCATTTTCCAGGGATAGGAGGATTTTGCCATAAAAAGTGCTTTCCATAATAGTCAACATGGGATGTTTAGGTAAACATGCATCCAATTATCTGATCCAGGTTCACACTCTCACTCATCAATGTTAATCAAACTTCCAAGGAATCATTTATATTTTGCTCATGTTAACAGTGGAAAAAGTTTTGGGTTACATTATTATTTCCTAAGGTATTTTGAAACTATAAAATCAAAAATTGCTTATATGTTGTCGCCACTGTTGTGCGGGGGCAAAAGCGAGGTCAAAATTTATAAAACATTCCTGTTTTATATAAAAATAATTGATTTATGTCCTGCATCCGCTTCACTGTGCCAATCACTATTTATGATCATTTTCAGTCCGGTGTGTTACGTAATCGACGGCACGATCTCTACTACATTGTTAGATGCATTCAGACCTAAGAAGTATCTGTTTACAGGACATAGATTATTTCTTTCCGCCCCCTCCGCTACGATCAACACGACTACGGCTGACAGCTACTTTATCAAACTGCACACTCTGCATAGTGAAGCCCCATGCCATCCGTGAGGGTAAACTGGGTGCAGCTATTGAAGCTATCGACGACGGCGGCTTCGAAGTGACAGCCCTGAATATGATTATTGTAGAGAACATAAATGCAGCCGAATTCTATGAGGTTTATAAAGGAATAGTACCAGAATATAAGGTATGTTTATGTTTACATTAATAAACTACAACTGGCGAACTGCAAATGTATAACAATGGGATTGTTTTATTATTGTTTCTTGAATGAGCGTCGAATAACGTACGTATTGGTGATGGTCTTTATCTCCTATACAAGGCGCTGATTCCATTAAAGCTGTCTCAGAAACGATACATAAACGAAAGTGAATTCTGTCAGAAATCATGTATAAGTGCTCTTCTACTCAAAAGCGAGCAATCAGTTAAAAAAAAAAGGTGAAAATGGTAGGCATGTTACAAAATCATAATAATATTTTAAAACTTTCTCCTTTTTAGGGAATGGTTGAGGAATTATCCAGTGGAGCTTGTGTGGCAATGGAAATAGTATCAAAAGATAAATCTTTGAATACCGCCGTGGAATTCAGAAAGCTTGTTGGCCCTGCCGATCCAGTAAGTATTATATTATCAATTGTTTCGACAACCTGTTTGCATGTCAGGAGTTAGTCTAAGCGAATAGTATAATAACTTCGGAGCGATGGTGTTAAGAGAGTATCTCTCTTATCACCATCGATAAACATCCAGATTGTGGGAATCGATCCCACGACCTGCTGCGTGAAAGGCAAGTATTAACCAACCACGCCAAACGGCCCATTACCTCACTTCACAGTTCACGAAGGCTAGGTCCTTTTACCCCTTCAATTTCAACATACCTATGACTAAGAAACCTATCTAACTCTCATCGCAGACGACATTGTATTATACTTATTACTCCGATACCAGTCTGAATGCCATCTACGACCATCTCGTAACTGCCGGCAATGCCTTAGGCAAATGGTTCAAGTCAAAGTCAAAAATTCTTTATTCCGTAAAAATTTTACATTTATGTGGAATCGTCATATTTTTTTTACCCTACCAAGTGCCGTGCAAGAAGTGAAGAGTCGAGGCGAACCCTACAAACAGTGTAGACTTTCTCTTTTCACGTCCATCCCTTTAATAAATCAACCAGTTCAAATGCGAGATTACCTTTCTTAGGTGATAAAAGACAAATATGTGGATGTGATGCTTCACTGAAAGTTGAACTTCAGCTTCAACTTCTGAGTATGGAGCGTTTCTCTCCTTCATTAGGACAACAGGCGCGATAAAAAAGCTACAAATGGTAGTGACCCGTGTTAGAGGGCACCTTTGAGGCTAAAACGTCGATTCAGAGTGGTTAGCGACGAGCATGAGGGTCGGTGCCACGTACTAAAATACCAAATTAAGAGTATTAAGTCTTGGTACTATGTTTTTAATATTATGTCTTGTTTTTCATTGTAGGAAATCGCAAGGTTGCTGCGTCCTTACACAATGAGAGCGAAACTTGGCAATACAAAAGTGCAAAACGCAATACATTGTAGTGATTTAGCAGAAGATGGACTCCTAGAAGTGGAATATTTCTTCAAGATATTAGACTTATAAAATGAGGCTGATTTATCTTAGATATTATTTTAAATGCCACGTTACTTAAAGTGAAATTGATGTGTGTTTGTGTGAAATATTATTGGATGTTTAAGGCGTTTTATGCTTATAATATTGAGGTATGCATCTATGTATAGTCATAAAGAAGATATTAATATAATTCCATGAAATTACAACACGAAATTCCATTATTTTGAAGGCTTTAAGCCAAGCAAATCTATTGCTGACATGAAGTATTAGAAAGTGCTATATACGATTTCTTTAAAAGAATAATAATCTAATTGAATTTGAAATAATACATTGTAAACAATGTATGAAACTCAGTATATTTTCTAAAATAAATATTTATATGCATGTCTACCAAATATCAGCAATAGATGGGACCTAGGTCTTTAGCCTAGTAATTTAACTTCGTCTTTATGCAGCAATGAATTATAATAAAACGTTTTTCAGCAAAATCTTAAATATTCAATATCAAAAAATGCTGACGTGATTGATTTTTTTTATTAATTTTCTCGTAATCAGCCCATCAGAAACTATAGAAAACATTACTCAGATTTCAAAGAGGAAAACCAATGCAGACCTATATATTTAAAAGGTATATGCATTTGACATAGTTATACATCATACATTTCTACCCAATGTGAGAAATTTTACGAATCCTAATTTACAAAGCTTTTTTACTGTAAAATATCTAAGTCTGTGTTTTGGAAAGTTTATGAGTTTCTGATATTTTCGTGATAACCCTGCATACCCCAAATCTGCTGTTATACAATGTGAAAAATTACAGTCTCGTTCATGTAAATATTATTTATTTTCTATTTATACCTACCAATAATATCGACATATGTTGATAATCTATCCAGATTAATTATGATTAGTAGATTAAGAAAAAGAAAAAAAAACAGAAAGCGCAGCGTGGACCCCTTACAACTATCCAGACTAATTGTGATTAGTTGATTAAGAAAAAGAAACAAACCGAAAAGCGCAGCGTGGACTCCCTACAAGGTATGCGGGCAGCACAATACAGGCCCATCTACGTGATATATTTTGTATCTTTAACGCTAAAGCTACCATCCTCTTTCCAATCCTCTGTCCATTAGCCGGTTAGAAATAGAAATAGCTTAAACAAAACATAAATTTTGTTAATATAGGCCAAGGCTGATTATTAGCATAAATGTTATATAAACTACTCATTTATCAACTTACAGAACAATTGTCTTCTCATACAAAGTAGGTTACCGTAATTTATATTTTTAGAAGGAGTTTACTTTGTAAAATAACAACATTTGCAGCTATACATATAACTTACATTTTACTTATCAAACCTACTAATTACAAATGATGTTTGTTACTCTTTCACGCCAAAACTACCGAACGGATTTTAATGAAACTTTGTAGTAATATACCTTATATATCCAAATAACACATAAGCTATAATTATTAAAGTTTAGCTAGTATTAGATAAAACAAAAGACAAACGTAATCCAAGTGACAGAGATATTACGGGCTCTTTTGACATGAACCTGGGAACCAAAGGTGATTTTCAACCAGAGTAGCGAGACGAGACGAGGCGAGAAGTGAATTGAAATTGCACTGAACCTTTTCCACAAAAAATAGCCATCGCGAGCTCGCGCGTGACCACCGCGCCGCCCGTAGGCTTAATTAGATTAAGATATAGGTACAGTGCTGTTTGAGTTTGTCTTGCAATACACACGCACAACGAACAACAATAAGCAGTTAATTTATACTCTATATTGGAAGCAATACGGTTCATTTTTACACAAATAAATATTTCAATTCATGCCTCGCATATTTTCGTCAATCCACACTGTTTCCACCAAAGATGCGCTGGGAGAGGATTTAAAATTTGCCGTACAAATTTCAATTCTCTCCACGACTTGCCTCGCCTAGCCACTCTGGTGGAAAATCACCTTTATTCAGGTCCGTGATTAGAATTGAAAATTAAGGTGGGGTTAGACAAAACCAAATTAATAATAAAGTTTCCATGTATTTTGGGACACACATAAATCTTTGGAGTTTCCACTGCATCCTGCTACTAGAAAAATACACTAGCGATCTAGTGTGTTTTTCTTATAGTACTATATCCGAATAACACATAGGCTATAACTTACATATAAGGTAAAACGCGGGTAAAACCGCGGGTTATAGCTAGTTCAATATATTTTAACCATAATATTTTAATAACACACGTCGCACCGTGTCGCAAACATTGCAATTTTGATGCCCTATTTAAAAAAAACATGACCTAGAGTTAGTTAAACCAGCATCTAATACAATGTCACTATAACAAGTATACCAAATCGTGACATCAGTTGATTAGTTCTTTAAAGTCAATATTTTTTAAGTGTTTGTGTGAGGTATATGATCGGTAAGTGAAGGCTATAGTTTTAGCTTTTATCCGTACATTATTCGCTTAATAAATTACCTGCTTCTGTTAGAAGTACATGTATCTTTGGTCTTGAACATTCATTTACCACCATGAAACGTTTCGTCATTTAAATTTGTGCTTTAAATTACTAGCTGTGCCCCGCGGTTTTACCCGCGTTTAAACTTTATAATATTATAGCCTATGTGTTATTCGGGTATATAAGCTATAGGTATTACTATAAGTTCCATCTTAATTCGTCGGATAGTTTTTGCGTGAAAGAGTAACAAACATACACACACACTCACACACTCACAAACTTTCGCCTTTATAATATTGGTATCATTAGTGTTATTTGATGGTTAACATTAAACCACCAAAACAAGACGCCAAGCTGGCTCTAATGGGCTAGCGTTGTCTACTAATAATTGCTTATTCTAAAATGTTTCTTCGCATGATTACCATCTGTGTTAACCAGTAAACTCGCTATCTTATCACTTCAATATGATTATTCAATAGAGTCTTGAATATACTCGTTGCAATATAATTGATAAGTTGACTTAATCGTATGCACGATGCATTGTTGGTTTGGTAAGACTATTGTTTCCCAAATTGTTAGTTTAAATTTCAATAATGACTTTTGTCGTCAGAATAAAAGAAAATTAACCCATTTTGTTGATTATGAAAAAACATTACTTATTATTACCATTTTATTATTAGTTATTATCTTACATAACTACTAGTAGTCCAGTTAGGTAATTAATCCTTGTTGAAATATAATATTCTCTGGGTTTTCTGGTATCAGCTTTAAATGAGAAAAAATCTACAATTCCATATTTTTTCGATAGAGATTTCATAAAATTAGAGTCTTAGTAAGCGCTTAGAAAAGGAGAAATCATTTAGAAAAGGAAAAAACCAAATAGATAATGATTTGAAATTATATTTATATTCAGGCGCTTAAGGTGGAATAGCTTAAGCGTCTGAATATAACTCAAATTTCAAATCATTTTCTATTTGGTTTTTCTCCTTTTCTAAATGATTAGATCAATTATTTTTATTTTAAAGGGTTAATATGGACATGAATGAATAACGAATCATTAGCGTTAAACTTTATGGCGGCTGCCATTACGCTTTGTTCGTTAAATATAAAAAAAAAAACTGAAATTCTGCCAATTTATAAGCAATAGGAACTTCGTAATATATATATTTTTACATAAATATAAAATCAGGCACACTTATTGTTCGCGATTACTTATACACCAAATTGTAATTATCTATATGAGTATGTATATATAACATACATACATATTATGTAGTATATCAGTTATCTGGTTTCCATTGTAAAAGCTCTGCTTTGTTTGGGATCAGATGGCCGTGTGTCAATAATGTCCCAGGATATTATTATTAAATATCTCAACGGAGTAACTTGGGAGTGTGGATGGCTATGATATTATTGCAGCTTGTTTCTACGAGAACGAATGAGGCATACAATGTACCAAGATGCTCGAGTCACCGTCAGGTATTGCTAAATCTTGCGTATCCCGTGTATAATGAAACTATCACCATTGTTATTATGTTATTAAATAATAAGACTGATATTACTAAGTGGTTTATAAAGCCGGCATTGTAATACTCATTGTGAAATCGTAATAAATGTTTAGAGCAATTTTGTCTACTTCCTCATTTTCTTGAATCCTACGCGAATCCGTTTATCCTATACAGCCGTCACTATGCGTCGACCACGTATGTAACAATGAATTTAACACGTGACATTGGCAGTGGTATTTAGAATTTTGGGGCACAATTTCTCTTATGTATTTTTATATGTCTTTTCAGCAACAGCGTGGAGTGTCGCACCGTGGCCAGTTTGTTAAGTTGGTACTCTTTATGATAAATTGTACCTGGCTAGTCGCACACAGTTTTGTATAAGTTTGTTTACTGTGAATATTAAAATGTCTTTGGTGTACAGCACATAAGTATTTATTATATATGAATATTTCAGTATAGGTACTCTGCTGTGCATAATATCACACATAGTTTGCATTCGTATCGATGAAATTCCCTCTCTTCATCTCTTGTCGTCAAATTACAAATTAGATATAATTATGATCCTTATTGTAATGTTAGTGTTATAGTTTCCTTTTGCCAAGGATAAGCGCCTATTACTACAACATTAATTACCTTTTTGGTAGAAGGGATAATCCGTTTAGTTGGTAACAGAAATAGTGGACGTAACTTACGGAGCGCTATGTAGGTACAGACGCCAGCACATCAACCTACTCCAATCTGTCAAATTTCCCCAATTGAAAGTGAACCCTATACTTTTGTGATAAAGTTGAAAATCTATAAAAGAAATTAGACGGATTGAGTAGCTGGATGTGCTGGGGTCTGTACCTAACCCATGAAACTAATGAAATTGAAGAAAACGTTTGTGAAATCCGAAAGAAGTATCTTCGTTTCTGCATATCATATATATTGCTGTGTGGTGACAGCATAGATTATCATCACCCCATCTCATCACGTGGGGGCGTTGAAAACGTCCGAGGGAATACCTGCCGGGGAACGGGCAACAGCGATTTTCTGTGACTATGGCCATTAAACTGCGATCGCCAACCCGTATGCCAAGCGCAGCGATTATGGCATGTCACCCCATTATTTGGGGAGGCTTTTGTCCAACAAGTACTTTGGCTGACATGATGATGATATGGGGAGAAATTATTTTATTTTGTGAATTATATCTAGGTACATGTGCTAATTAGGCTCTTTAAGTTTGCACACCATTTTTGTTATGTAACATGACATGTACATCAGAAAGTTGGGCCAATCGAGATAGGTAGATGGTTGTTACTCGGGCGGATTGTGACGAGATTGTGACCACGAAAAAATACCAGGCGACTAATTCATGACGGTCCAGTTCAAGAAATAGAGGAGTTTATGTATAGCTGACGTCCTGATATCAGAACGTTCGGTCAACCTGAATCTCCGAAACTAAAGACCTAAGTAAAAGTGTTAGTGACTAAACATTTAGTGACGATATTGTGACGAGCTACCACTTACTACTTACTTTGAATTTAAGTCCTAGCAATTTCAGCATGTTCGGCCATTGTGGTCTTCATAACCGAAGATCCTAGAGAAATCGTTATTAAAATATAAAAATTTAGTAACGACAATGAATCGAAGTTTATTTGTATATTCGGACGACCCACTTAAATAGATAATTAAGTACCTAATCAAACATTTATCCTAAAATAATCGGCATTCATGATTTTTCATTGTACTATGTATTTGTCATCCCATCGTATTTGCCACTTATTCACAGTAACTCACGTGATTTACATATTGTTTTAATGTTAAAAAATGGCAGAGGAATTAAAAAGCTATAAATAAAGTATTTTGTTAGTTGGTGACGACGTGAACCATCAAATAACTAGAGCAAAGTTACTGTCTAATCGTCAAGTTCTCTTTTTTAACATTCGCGAAGTTAAATTGATTGGTAATGAAAGCTAAAATCTAGTCATTCGACATTGTATTATATTTTGGGAAAAAGCTAGAATCCCTACCAGAGCTGAGCCTAACTGTGTAAAAACCTTGAGGATCTTCACCGTGCTTGGACAGTTACAAAAAAAAACGCAAGATGTTGGACAAGCGCCCTGAGGAGGACTTTCTAAAGAAGAACGCCTGCCAATTCTTATTTCATTTGGAGAAAAGGAACAACTTTTAGATGTGCCCACACTGGAAAGCTCTTCCGGGTAAGATCAAGCTGAAGCTGTTTTAATTGCACTTCACTACTGGAACCTCGAGGACAAAGTACAAATATTGTGTTGTGACAAAACTGCATCTAATACAGGGCGACTGAAAGGAGCTTGTGTGCTTTTGGAATAAAAACTAGACAGGGAATTATTCCTCTTTGCTTGCCGCCATCACGTTGACGAGCTGATTTTAAAATATCTATTTGAAACAAAAATCCACCAAATTACAAATACCTAGCTGTGACATTCCGATATTCAAAAAGTTTAGAGACGACTGGAAAACTATTAATCCTGCTGCAAACATTGATGAATTATTGACAATAATAATTGTTGACACAACTGTTTAATCAAGAACTGCAAAAATGCAATGTATGTGACTACTAACGGGAACTAATTGAATTATCTATAATTTACTTAGGAAGACATAATGAGAAAAAGATTAAAATAAGGAGCAATGCATTAAGCCAGGTGGATGGCTAGAGCCATATACTCTTTGAAAATATGTTTGTTGCAATCTCAGTACGAAATTAACGCCAAGGATAAACGAGCCCTTCAAGATATTTGTTTATTCATTGCGGTTATATATGTAAAACCATAGATTGGATGTAGTCTGGCGGTCAAGGCACCAAATCAATATTTGGGCTTTTTAAAAAGTCTTAAGGATATTTCGTAAGTCTTTTTAAAGCGCAAATATTGATTTTGTGCCTTGACCGCCACACTAAAACTGTTAACGAAGAGATCTCCAAAGCAGCCCTGACCAAGTTTGTTTTGTCTTTGGTACTTGTCAGAAAAATAACTGTTTTATCACTCTTTGATGATGAAGTAGATGAACAAACTAAGACAAATATTGTAGCGAACTTACAAAGAGAGACTTTGTATGATTCTGTAAACAGATACATTCCATCGAAAGAAGATATGTCTGATTATTTGTATAGTAAGTGGAAATGCATAATGTATTAAAATGCACATGTGTTCGCGATTATTACACATTTTAATTAAATAACCTAATACGGTTTTATCGCGTTTATCACATGTTTACATATATCTAGACCTGATCTGACTGAAAAATTTAATAAACACCATAAAACCGTATATTCAGTTGTTTAATTAGAATGAAAATGCATAGTTTTAAGTCTTATATCCTTCTTAAATAAATGATAATATTATCTTGGCTTTTGTTACAGGAAAATCATTAAATGATTTTGTGTCTGCCAGGAGCACAAATTTATTTGCGCGTTTAAACATTGATACAAACTTCTTAAAGAAACCAGTTTCTACATGGAAAGCAGATGTAACCTATTTGCAGACATTTGAACTAGACTATTTGAAGAAGGTTTCTTTCTTTAGGGCCGTGAATTATACAGCTGAAAGAGCTGTTAAACATATGCAAGATTTCCATGGTTTAGTCACTGCAAAGAAAGAACAAAAACAATTTTTGCTGCGATGTGTACAAGATCATAGAAATCTGTATCCAGACTGTAAAAATGAGACCCTTAAAAATATCCATACTAATTTGTGATCAAAAGAATTGAATAATAAATACCTGTTCTCTATCTTTCTCGATCTCGATTATTATTTTTATACAATACTAGCGGCCCGGTACGTGCTTCGCTACGTATAAGGCATAGTAATAAAAAAATGATTATTAAGTTCATTTATTCTTCTTAAATTGCTAATAGATGTTGATTTTACACTTTTTCAAGACTTTTTTAAAATTTTCGCTACGTACAAACCTTCCCTGGACTTCCACCAATAATTCAAGACCAAAATTAGCCAAATCGGTAAAGTCGTTGTTGAGTTATAACATTACAACGAAAAGTGGCATTGATTTTATATATATAGATAAACATTTTATTTCATTTTATTACACATACCTACACAACGATAAGCGTCAAAAGACGGTTACAGACAACGATTTTTAAAATATGCAAGGCTCGGTCGGCACGGGTTAATGTTGACATATAAAGATAAATTTAATATATGATTAAGTTTAGGTAGTATAAAAATAAATTTAGGGGTATGCATTACGATATCTGAAAAAAAAAATCACCCATATAAGGGACACCCTAATATTATATATTAGGGTGTCCCAAGACATAAGGGAGCATTTTTTTTCGCGAAATCAAATACGCATACCCTCTATTTTTATTCGTATTGACCTCATTGACTCAAATAATAAATATTATTGCGATTGGACAACGATTACCCGTGCCGACTTGATGACAAACTTTTGACATTTGAAAATTTGTACTGACTTACTGTAGGAGAAATTAAGAATTTAATTTTTATTAGTTAATTAAAACTCCAATACACCCAAATAGTATATTATTTATTAATTTACATTTAAAAATATTAAGATTATTACAATTTTCTTTTTAGCGTTTGTTTTTTAGAGTCAGGATAAATTTTCCGGTGTTCTTGTACGCAACGTAATAGAAATTGTTTTTGTTCCTCCTCAACAGTGATTAATCCATGAAAGTCTTCCATTAACTTAACTGCTCTTTCGGCTACATCGTTTACTACTTTCAGTGTCGAAACGGTTTTCGTAGCTTCTTGAAACGAAGCATTATTTGACCACAAAGTAGGACATTCATGTAGAAAACTGCCTTCAATTTTGAGGCGGTTGAACAAGGCCTTGCTTTTTACTGAAATGAAGTCAGAGATGTTTTTTTCTGAAACAAAATAAGATAAGAGTGTTAAAAATATCCTTTCATATGGAACGAAAGTATTTATACACAGAATGGCCATCCTGGGGCTGGCATATCCAGAACCAGGAGACTACAAGGATCTACCCCTAAGAAGCCTACTAGATTATGTGCAGACTTCATTCAGGGCTCTAGGAATAGAATAAAAACCATTGGGGGATAGTACAAAAGATCCTGAAGGGTCGAAGTGCTGTACGCAAGTACACCCCAACAAAGATAAGATAAGATGTATTTATATACTATGAATGCCAATTTTTTTTATAAACTTACCATACAATGAACCGCACAGTTCATCTTTTGATGGGATGTATCGTTTTCCATGAGTTATTTCTTCCTCTTTGGTTAAATTTTGAACCATTTTAACATTAATTTCTTGGTCCACATCATCATCAAATAGGGATAATATAGAAACTTTGTCAGTTAAATACCACAAGTAAATGCTGAGTAATCTTCTGCAAGGCTGCTTTTGAGATCGTTTTATCAATTTTCTCGTATGACTTCATTGCTTTCAAGAAACACAAATCTTGGTGAGGTGATTTTATTGCTGAAGTGCATTGAAGCCACGGTTTAACGTAGGACATTACGATGAACAAACAAACGTCAATCAATGCCGCCTTTTCTTTGCTTGTGATCTTGAATTGGCCACTAAGTAACGATATTTTCAGAGAATAAATAGCTCTCGCCATCCATCGAGCTTGGTGCATGGCACCTGGAGGTCGAATTTTATTTTTTTTCTCGATATCTCCACCTAAAAATATCACAGAAAGCTCTATTAACTCTCTATAATCATCTCTGACTATTTCTTTTGTCAATTCAGTACGGTAAAACTCTAGCAAGTTGTCAATATCGGAGTCAGGCAGGTACTGTGTAAGTTTTTCTCTAAAGTTCTGTATGTTATTAGGATTAATACTTTTCCAGTTTTCCCGGAACTTTTTAAAGAGCGGAATATCAGGGCTTGAAGTTACTTCACTGATTTTTGCTTCAAATACCCCTTTTAAGACCAATTCATACACATGATGTCGACAAGCGAAAATAAGCAATTCTCTGTTAATTTTTTGTTCAAGAAGCACACAGGCACCGTTAATACGACCTGTATTTGAAGCAGTAGTGTCACAACAAAGAATTTGCACTTTGTCTTCTAAATTCCAGTCTATAATCGCGTTCCAAACTGCCTGTGCTTGTTGACTTCCTGTAGAACTTTCTAGTTTTGGTACAACAATAAGTTGTTCTTTGTTTTCATAAGAAATAACTATAGGGAGACGTTCTTCTTTTGATGCCCGAGCATTTAAAGCAGGCAAAAGCTTGCCGTCCCAATGAACAGTCACAACTTCCGGTACCTTATTTTTGAAATCAATTTTTATGGCCTCAGCGCGTTCTTTCCATTTTAATGTGCGAATTCTTTGGATGGAAGACTTACTTATAGGAAATTCATCAATATTATATCCAAATGCTTCAATAGTTGCTTCAAGAATGAAAACAGAATTTCTCATACTCAATTGACATCTATCTAGCGCTGCCACTAATTTTGGAGTAATAAAATCTCTCCGCATAGAGGTTTTGCTGGGTTGCGTGTACTCGACAAGCTTCGGTACGTCCTCCAGCAAGTCTAAGTTTTCATTAGATTCAGATGATGAGTCGTCTTGCACCGGTACATAAGATGATGTCGAAGGAGTCGGCCCGGACAAATATTTAGCATGTCGTTTTTCTTCTTCGATAGTTTTGAGGCGCGCTCTTTCCTCTCTATCAGACAATTTTTTATCCACTCCTGCTAAGTGACCAGGTCGATCTGGTTCTCTTTGACGCTGTAAAAAGATCCTATCCTCATTTATTTTCATTGACTGAAGCGCATTGGCGTGTGCAATGCCAAACAAATTATCTAAATTATTGACAAAATCTTGAGGGCGCTGCTTAAATACGTCTTGTGATTTTTGTGCATTTTTTTGTAAGTCCCTCCAAACTTGATATAAGTTTATAAGATTTTTTTTATTATATATTTTAGTTGGAATACGTGTTTCCCAATAGATAATACATTCGCGAATAGTGAGATTCGCGCTTTCATTGACACTTAAATTCACTTCACGGATATTGTAAAATAAAACTGCTAGAACTTGTCCATTAGACGGAAGTTTAAACCCGATATTTGATGTTTTACGTCACCTATTAAAAATATCCCCTTTTTAGAACTGCGTAATTGCACTGACATGTTGACTAATTGAAAACAATACGAGTTCTATAACTAAACTACGCGTAATCACAAGCACATCAACACGTTAGGTCGCGCCAGCCTAAGTGAGCAAGTACTGACATGTATTGATGTAAGTCGGCACGGGTTCGGTAACCCGTGCCGACTTCTTAAAATTCTTAAAATTTTATTTATAACTGTTTTGACTCAAAAGTAATAAAATAAGAGGGTATGCGTTAAAAAAAAATGATTTAAATTTTTTTGGGACACCCTAATATATATATGTATATAAGTCATTTTTAACCTTTATTTATTTGAACGCCATTCACGAAAACGATGGTCGGCGACATACCCGGTAGAGCTCCTGCATTAGATAAAGAAATCCACGCATTGCGGCGGACTTTGCAAACATTAATTTCGCTCATACAAAGCACAAATTGACTCCTAAGAAGGATCTATTGGTCACTAAAACACTTGATAACACGAGCGAATAGAGAGTGGCCACTAATATGCACATTCAGTTTGATTGATAAAAGGTGCTTCTCAATTATTAAGTTGTTACATTATTGGTTTTGTGTGGAGGAACTTTGTGATGCCATATGCATCACTGAACAATACTAAAAAAGCACTTTATTGTTTTCCCAAAAGATTATTATTTTTCAATTTGGACGTCGATAAAGAAAATATCGCGGTATTTTAATATTTATATGGAAGGAAGAAAAGACATGCCATTCACATCGGCTTTTGGATTATTTATATTTTTTTAATAATCAGTTAACTATAAAATATGGGAAATACTTCGTAACTTTTCTTGTGTCTAGCTGTAACACTTCTTTATACCGGCTTCCCCTTTAAATACATTGTCCATATCCAACTGACATATAGGTGTGTAAGGTAGCTATAATTATGTTATTATATTATGTTAACAATTAGCTTTTAAAACTTTGCCTAAGAGATCTCACCGAGCGATAAGGCCGCCATTTGTACAGTCTAGTTAAACATGTTCCTATATTTATATAGAATTTCCTTTGTTTACAAGGACCGCACTAGTGGAATGGACCCCTGTGTCGCGGGGTACTTTATAAACATATAATTGAAATTGCAACCAGACACAGAACAACTAGGTACTTATGCGCCACACAAAGAGTTGTCCTGTGCAGGAATCGAATTCGGGCACGAAGTAGCGAGGCCAATGTTTTAACCATTGCGCCACGTAATTGGTTGTTATAATTTTGGTGTACAATAAAGAGTTACTTATATTTCATGTTTATGTAACTATTTTACCGTTTTTCCAAGGAAATAAAAAATTAAAATATATCAAATAACATTATGTCGTTCCTAAGATTTTCGACGCAGCAACTTTCCATGTCTTTCATACTTTTTTCGATTGCACAAAAGAAAACAATAAAAAATGTAAATAGAATTCATGACTAATTTCCGACTGACTAACAGACTGTTTTGAAAAATGAGTACGGCGGTTTTGGCACGCGCCGCTTTTTGTTTCGTGTGGATATTATACGATATCTATCTTATACTATCCACTCTAATGTCAGAGTTTATTTTATAGTCAGAGTATATATTAACTTTATACAAAATTTAGCTATTTGTGTCAATATCATATTATTATGGAGATTATTTTTAAGAGTAGATACACTAATATACATAGCTGGTATACTTATATAATTTGGTACAATTTCATAATAAATTAAACGAAAAAATACTATGAGTAACAACTGGCTACCGTAAGTATACCAAAGGCCAGCAGGTGAGTGCATATTATGACAACAAGTAGCAACAGGAAGGATGTTCAGAATGGACAATGCTCACGCTGTCGCCGGTAACTGGTACCAAGTAGGTACATTTTTGCTGTTATTTTTGTACACCTGTTATTGGCACAACGCAATCCTAAGATTCACTCAGAAACTTAATCTAGTAGGTATTACATAAACTTCGACTTATCCTTTCTAGGCAACAGTCGTGATCTCTGTGTATTTTGTTAGAAGATCATTCGCTTTGGGAAATCTATGTAGCGCTAGGGCCTCTTTACTTGCCTTTCACCTCGAAGATATGGAGTTGAGGCCGATACATACCTTGGTATTGTGGCACGTAACACGGTATGAATAGAGTATGAGAGGGGAATGCATAGTGCAGCGACGCGCCATCGTCAGTACTGAGCACAACTTCAACTAGACGTTGCGTGTGCGCATCGCTTTTGCCCGCGCGTGTGAACCACTAACTAATAAATATTTATTTCTTGACATCCGGTCAAAGTTTAAACTTTTCTTTGGAAATGGATTAAAATATATTCATAGTATTTTTGGAAGTATATAAACAATAGTAGTAGGTACCCATTCGAGGGATTGATAACGCGTTTTGTTTTTGTGGATTTTTTATTTGATCGTGATAAGGCTTTTCCATTTCCTATTGGGTAAGTACGATTGTATTCGCTTGATTTTAATAATTTCATACGTAAGAAATGGTTTTCTTAGTTAAGGGATATATTTAAGTACCACATGTTAGTAGTAGTATCTAGTATGTACTGATTTTAGCGTGATTATATGTAGCCAATATGTTGACCCGACCTCTTAGTAATATTCATGCAAAATATGAAGTAAATCCCTGCGGCACTTTTTGAGTTTAGCCCGGACATACATACAGACATCGATTGTAGATCACGCCCCAAGTATCCTTTTTAAAAAATATTCAATGTACAGTTTTGATTTTCCTACGATTTTATTATATGTATAGATATCAAAATTTGATGAAGTTCTGTAACTCCTCAAATATTTGGTTGTACCTGTATTTGCTTATTTTGGGACAATTTATTGTGTTTTCTAGTGCAATAAAGTGTACTCTATTCTTTCTTTTATATTCGATTCGATATTTCATAGTTATTTTCGTTAACATATACTTTACTTAAGAGATTTCTCCGTATGTCGTGGATATTATATAGAGTATCAACAATACTACTAGGCTACCCAGACATTAACTATAAGAAAAGCATTCCAGTAATCTCAACTCAATAAATTTAAAAACAATGTATTTAACATAACATCAAAATATACGTGCCTTTAAGAGAGAAACATATCATAATTTTATCTTTTTATTTTTCTAACTCGCAATAACTATCTAGTAGGATTATGCCCAGTCAGCTGAATAAATATGTACATATACAATTCCTATAATACAGGTGTTTATTTACTAGTAGAAAATCTTAAACCATTGGGATTTTTATGTACAGATTAATTCAAATTAGAATTAACTGGAAAGTGAGCATCTTCATAATTTGACATAATATTAAGGAGACAACGGAATTTTCATTTTCTAACTCCTCTTATTGCTTTCTCATACTATCTCGTCGGTTGTTTGGGTTTCCCGTTTGGGGTCAAATACCGGGTCAGGCCTAAAACTGATTTTAGGATTTTTCTATTAGGATTTTTTTTCAGTATCAGCCCGAAGTCTGTGAGTTTGCGGTTTCACGCCCTTCCTGAACTCTTTTCGGTCGTATTGGGGGAAAATTAAAACATATATAATTATATATATCACGGACACCTAGACTCAGCACAATTAAACATAAATAGTGAGCGCAACTTAAGAATCAGTGTCCAGTGCGGGGAGTGAACCTGAAACTCACAGGCATTTAATTACCAATGAGTCATACATGCAATGATAATGTATGATCGCCTCATATTGTTTTGGAAGTAACCACTGGCTAATTGCTTCTTTATTGTTCTTATGGTCAGTACTTAACCTAGTGTCAGAGTTGTTCACCGTCTAGTAGGCCTGTGACAGGGCTTAACGACCAGGCGGAGGGAGACGGCTTAGCAAGATCGACAGCTTAACGTGTCCTACGAAACAGAGACGCTCAGAAATTAAACCATTTTAGCGTTCACCCATCTACAGCCTGACGGCGTGCCTAGATATTTTACTTCTTGATCGTTTAAGTGTCATAATTGTCTGCCTGTGGTTAATTAAAATGAATAGCTAGCTTTTAAAAGTGTCACAGTATATTGTAGATGCCAGTATAATAAATAAAAACTATTAGTATATATGCTGTAGGTTTAGTGTTCATCGTGGTATTTAGTCGTTTAACCCTTAATAGGACTATGGTACTATAGTAAGCACCTCATTTTAAACTCTATGATGTTGTAATAAGAGTTTAAACTATAAATCATGAACATACATATGCTATAACGATAACGGGTTAAGGGCATTGGAAAGGCTGAGTACCAAACACAGCTGAGTGTGAAACACATTTTTGTACCAATATTGGCCACATACATTAAAAATGTAAACAACAGAAAAATAATGCAATAGATTTGCACAACGTTGTATGTAAGTTTTGCTTTTAAAGTTTATTAATATTTCTTTTTTTATATGTTTAATGTAATCCGGCAATACGGAGGCAGTACAAAGCTAAACCCTAAGGTTTTTTTACCATTATTATTGAAATACACTATGGCTTAATTTTTTATATGTTAATAGTTACGGTTTAAAATATATGACGTTTTGATAAGTTCTTCGATAAACCGGAATTTTGAGAAACAAAATTATATTTTTTTTCATAATAAAAAATGGATAGTCAATAATATTATGTAGGCATTACTCTTACTAATGTTTTTGTTAGATAGCAGATACATTAAGAGTTAAACGTTACACAATATCGCAAAAACACGTAGAACCTACAAAAAGTTCGGCTTGTTTTCGGTAGCGATGTTGCGATGCGTGACAGTTCAATCAGACAAAAATAGAAATTAAACGTTTTGCTTCGTACTTAATAAGTAAATCGTTTAATTTATAAATTTCTCATCAAGAAAAACAATCACTAAATGACGAATTAAAAACTGAGTCTTAACTTTCAACCGACTTCAAACTACCGAGGTACTCAATTCGATTTATTTATATATTGATAGATTTTTTGCATTTATAGGGAAAAAATCTGTATCGTGGTGGACACCTAGACTCAGAACATATATGTATATAGGTCGCAAAAATACTTGTTCTGTGTGGATCTAATGCAAAATACGAGAGCGCCGAGGTGGACACATGAACCGAAATTGATAATCGTTTTTTATACGTATTTCATATTTGTTCCGAATCAATCGTTGCTAAGAAAAGTGGAAGTATTTTATATATTTTACAAAGGAAATTAATAATTTAAATATATAATAGTTTGTTAACCGGAAAATGTATATACTTAGGTACTTAAAATTTGCTGTTGAATAAAATTCCATTAATTTTTAAACACCTTTAGGGATACTAAAACGTACATACACACTAGGTCAGGCTTGTCTCGTGGATGCTGCGGTGAATCCCGTGACCTAGAGTAAATGGTAGTCGTGGAAACACCGTGGGGTTTTAGTCGGTACACCGGTAATCTACTGGTAGCCCGACATACCCTGTCGCTCGCCCAGCGGCAGGGATCCGTAATGGATTTCCCCACGTTAAAAAAAGGCCTGTCCCGTGGACACCGTACATAACAAATTTACTTGAAAGCGGTTTTTTTATCTATAAGTTACACTTTAATTTGTAATTTAGTATTTTGATTTTAAGTTTATAATTTAATTTATAAACATATAAAAGCAATATCGATAGAGCAGATTTAAAGAGGTACCTAGTTCTTCGTTTCATTTTATGAAAACGCTCTTATCTTGCTATTTTAGGATGAAAGGTACTCGTACTTTTAATATTTTCAATTATTTGGTTTTTAATTTTATTAACAGCTTGTATATAGAGTTCTAAATATATTTTTTAAATTGCAACTGCGATATTTTACACACTGTTACACGTGTATACAGTGTTTAAAAATCATCGTAATGTGAACTCAAAACTGGGTTTCGTCCATGTTTCTGGGCTACCTTGTTAAATGGCGTGTTAAAATTGTCTATCAAATTATTGAAAGATAAAAAAAGAACACTAACTTTCACAATCTTGGGCCAGAACTAGTGTTTCTAATTATTAAAGATGTTTAGAAAATAGTTGTAGCTTAAATTATAAAATATTTTTTTGGTTAATCGACTCAAATGCAAGTGCCGTTATTAAAAGACGTCTTGGGAGACTAGCTATACCTAGTGTTAGTCTTCAGAAATTGCGGTGTTCCCGTTCCTAGTTAATTTTAACTCAGATCTTACTTACTTACAGAGTTGTTCTTGCGCGCCCAATAGGCCTCTGACATGGCTTAAGGACTGTTGCCTAGTGGCTACAACCGGGACCGACAGCTTAACGTGCCCTCCGAAGCACGGAGACGCTCAGAAATTAATCCACTTTTGCGGTCACCCATCTATGGACTCACCGCGAGCCTAGTTGCATAACCTAGCCAATCACTTACGGATCGGTGAGAGCATCTGGCTATGAGCGGATATATCTTCTATACTTTTCAAACAATTATTTTAGAGAACAAAGATACATCATCATACTTATAACCTACTTGACTTGACTGTATTCAACGAACCATTATTTTTTGGTCAAATACTACTTTTAGTAAGTAATATTGTTTTGTAACAATGATTATAAACGATGATCGATTATATTAACAATTAAGTTCAATAAGATTTCAATAACAAATGCCAGACGGTTTTATTTTATGTTTATTTAAATTTTCAATCAATATTTTTTTTATAAAATAGTCAATATTAATAACGTCATACGTATAATTGCTTATTTTTAATTTAAGTTATAAATTGGTACCTATTTTGTAAATAATAATTTATATTAATATGGTTAAATAATGTTATCATCAAAGTTAGATAGAACTGGGCGACCGAGTTTACCGTTGTCAGTAGCGTACATTCGTTCCTGTAACGTGCAGGAATTAGGGAACGCAAGACGTGTTATCAAGTGACCCATATATTAAGAAACAGTAACAGTTTGAGTGCACATGTGACGTAGTGGTTAAGAGAGTCTCCCCGCTGCTACCTGCGAATATGTTTTTGATTCGTACTCCGTACTGGGCAATTATCTTTTGTCACTCTTGACTGTGATTCTGGATGGGCATTGTGTTTGTTAACTGAGTTTATAAAGTAGGTTTATTTGGCTGGTCCAGATGTCGTATTGAACCCGTATGTAAGTAGAGTATCTGTTTCGTCTTTATCGTATGGGCAGTGGTTACCATAGTATCAGATTTATTCAATCCGCCCAGTAAACTTCTGGCATGAAAAAGTGAGTACCTATTGTCTTTTAAATACAACCGGAATTGACGGCTTAACATGTCTCCCGAAGCACGGAAGTAGAGTACTTTATAAAGGACAGCATACAATTTAAAGGAGAGTGTTGATGGTGTCCGTAAAATCTAGGTAGGTATATCGTTCACACACCGTTTTACCGTTACTAAAATCAGCTAATGCACGATATCTTTTCGAGTGATACCAATGGTTTTTCGAACATTTCAATAGGATACGAAAAAAGAAGGCTGGTATTTCTTAATCTAAAAAAAATAATAATTTGACAGGCATATTATTTATGCTCTAGATTTTTTTTTCATAGCGAGTGACGCATGATCTTTTATAATATGTGTCATTATCTAAGTAGGTACCTACTACTTACGTTAATTATCGTAAAATATTCCTAATAAATCTTAATACAGACATAATGAAGGTAAGAATTGTCATTGATGGTGCTCATTAGTTAATTAACTATTAAGTATTTTCCACTTATTACATTAGGATGTGTGATATGATACTTGAGAAGGCCAAAGTACTCATTAAACAATATATGTATTTGTAGAGCAGCAGTTTGAAAAATAAGCTTTTTTTATTCCCCATATAAAGACGACGATATTTTTAAAGTATGACGTGATTTTGACTTAATGATTGTACATGGCTTATTTTAGGCCTTTCGGTTTAACCATGAGATCCTAGATTGAGTGTTTGCGAAGTCGTAATTTTTTTCCACTTCTTATACAACTGTGTGATATGACGATATTTATGTGATATGTTCGGTGCGGAAATCAAACCCGGCCAGGAGTGCCGCGGACGGTCCAATGCCTGACTATAGGTAAGCTACCGCTTCGATCTGACATAATCTTGAATAGTCGGTCTTATACTCTTTTATATAAGATTTTCGTTGTACATGTAGGGTACTAAATACGAGATGTTTAAGATATTTGATAACTAGTTGGTAACACTCGTTAGGTAGGCTTCAAGGATGACATTGAACAGTAAATCAGATTATGTATGTTAAGGATAAGTGCCAATACAACTGTACCTGTTACTTGGGTTGTAGATAAACTGATGTCCATATAAATAGTTGTTCAGAATCGTTATCTGATCTTGAATAAATAGAACAAAATTAATAGAATGTTAGAAACTTCAGGTATGCTTATGTTGAGGACGGGGAAGTTAGAGATGAAAGATATTATGACTGATGAGTGAGTTTTGTTTTCTTTTTTTGGTTATCGTCATTTAGAAACGATTTTGAATGCCTAATCAAGAATCTGAATACTAAATAGCAGCGGAAAGCGCGGGCTGAGGGGCCTCGCGGCGTGTAAAGAAATAAGGCTAATGTAGAGTTTTTTTTGTTATTTCAAGATGCTTATAAACGTCATTAAATAATGAAAGTCCAAGTTTTGTAATAATGCAAAGAGCACATAAGTTTTCTGAGTATCATTACAAAAATTACGCATTGTGGGTTCAAAACTGGTTCTTACAAACAAAATTACGGGGCAGTCTTATATGGACTGCCGATAGAAGTGAAAACTAGTTTTTAATTTCTCATACTCGGAAAGTAGTGTTTATTTGATCCGAGTAGCGAGTGGAAGATGCCACTTCCCACCTTTGGGCGGTAAAGAGTCTTAGTAGGTAATTGCTTATGGTGGGAATAAATTTTAAAATTATAACTAAATTTGGTTAGGCAGTCGGCTGTAAGAATTCTCACATAATTGTATTGTGGAGATCCTTGACTCCCCCAAGGATCTCCGCAATAGCCTCCTTAACCTTTGTCCAACTGTGGACATCTTTCGGCTGACATGATGATGATGATGATGATATTTAACCTAGCTGTTTAAGGAATATCTATGAATGTATATTGTACAGTCAACACTATGTTAATCGATAAGCTTACACGAGTAAAACTGCTCTTATTCTTAATGTAATACAAACGCTGCCAACGGCAAAGTGTATAACATCACGTGGCGTCCACTGCACGTGTAGTTAATTATTTTACCCTACCAACCAAAAAACTTCAAACGATTTTTGTTTCTACAATGTACAGATAATTAATAACAGGATGCGGTTTTAACGTAATTTCTCGAACAAAAAATACTGCCATTTTTTGGGGACATGGACATAAAGCATCTTAATCGTACCCACGCGTACAAACAAAAACTTTGTAGAAGTTTGTGCTGCTTTTTTCTGTTCACATTCATACAGATAAACGCAATTGAAGTTAATATAAAGCCTGGTAGAGGGGAAGCCCGTTTCTTGGCGTTATGTTGTCTCCGTGAGTAGTTCCTAGTGTTGGTAAAACCAAAAGCAATAAGTACGGAAAAAATCGCTATGCAGTTGATGAAACTGCTTTCATGGCAGCGATTGTTTTTCAACCTTCCGAAGGATTCCTTCGGAATAGGAATCTTTCGGAAGGTTGAAAAACAATCGATTGAATTCATCAGAGATATCAGGATGCATAAAATTTCTTCCACGGAGATTTCTTTTAACTGTGAGGCAAAATTTTGCTCAATGGTAGAATTGAGCTGTTGTATCTAAATAACGGCTCAGACTTGCTATTAACGATTTTGACACTTGTTTTCATGGCATAGCAGTATATGTCTCTTCTTCTTCTTCTCTTCTCATATTTCATTCGTCATTCAATGAAATTTCGAAATTTGTGTTTTTGAACGCGTGAGTTGAATATTTCTCATTGGTCGAACACAGTACCGTAATAATATTACCGCATATACGAACTTCTTATAGGTTGGGGCTAGAATCTCCTTTCATTTTAATAGATATCTGGACATAGGATTTATAATTAAAATAGTATTGAAATAGATAAAACAAAATTAAGATGGATTTGTTGTTGTATTGATTTGTAATATAGATGAAGAGAAATAAAATAATTGTGAATTTTTAAATGTCCAGTTCAAGTCTAATGATTAAAATATCTTCGTTACAGCATAATTCATACGTGTTATTATTGAAAGTCTCCCCTTGAAATACCGATGATGTAGCTCTTGATACGAACTGTGGCGACTGTACAGTACAGAGACTTGAGTCGACGTGACCATTACTGGGACTGAAGTACCATGTCAGAAAATGTAGTTTAGTTGTCCTTGATAGCTACTTTTTTGCATAGATAGTAAGCACATCGTAACGCATCAGTGTAATAGTTTGCACTCACGTGGCATCGACTGTACTACAGTCTGGGTGAGTGCAGTTAGTTTTAATAAAATGTCCCGCGAAAATGATACAACCAATCTGGTTGTAAGCGGTCGTTATAGCCTATAATGACGCCTAACATCACTCACGCGTTGTCGATGTTTCACTACTCTGCTAACCTTTCTCACGCACAGAACCACGACATTGACATAACAATGGGAATTCTGTTTGGTGTATGACGATAGTGGTGTATGACTGAGGAACAGTAATGCTTATTATAGACCAATACAATACAAAAATGATTTATTTCATCTCCACAAATTACACGATATTAACATGAAACAAATAAAAAATATATGAAGTTGCAACTTGTGGGAGATCTGGAGTCCAAACTAAGCCAAGGCCTGTATTTTGGCACTCCAAGCCCACTCGAAACCTAGTACATTATATTAATTTGTCAGCAAGATACTATTATATTATTTATTAAGCCAAGTTGTGAAATAAGTAAGTAAATAAGCCTATGTAAGCGTGTGTGTGTGTGTGTGTTTAGGTGTGTGTGCACGCGCTTGTGTGTGTTTTTGTTTATTGAAAATTGAGTAGATACCTCTTTACTTTAATCATGGGATTAAATTAAATTATACATACATTACTAAATAATTACGATAGACCATTAAAACGTTATTCTACACCTCTCCATAAATTTATATAATAGGTCTTTACCTATGAAATTGCCGTTTTGTATGAAAAAATTTAAACGAATTTTTTTCATGAATTTTTTTATTTGTATTAATCGAAGTAATCACCCATGCAATCAATGCATCTTTGCCATCGCAGTGGCAGTTTATTGATGCCCTTCTTAAAGAAATCAGCTGGACGGGAGGCAACAAATTCTTCAAAGGCATTTTGTACTGCCTCTCGGGTATTGAATTTTTTTCCCGCCAAGAAGTTATCCAAATTCTGGAAAAAGTAGTAGTCTGTAGGCGCAAGGTCTGGTGAGTAGGGCGGATGACGGAGAGCTTCCAACCCCAGTTCTTGCAACTTGGAGACCGTCTGCTGTGCAGTATGAGGTCGCGCGTTGTCGTGCAGGAGCAGCGGAGACGAGCGATTGACCAATGCTGGTTGGAGATGCGCCAGCTTCTCCATCATTGTGCTCAGTTCTTCACAGTACACATCTGCAGTAATGCTCACCCCGTTTGGTAAGAAGCTGTGATGAATCACACCGGCGCTAGACCACCAAACAGTGACCATCACTTTTCTAGGGGTAAGTTTTCGTTTAGGGCATTGTTTAGGTGCTGAACCAGGATCCAACCAACTTGCTGAGCGCTTGCGGTTATCAAACAGAATCCATTTTTCATCGCAGGTAACAATGCGGTTCAAAATTCCTTCATTTGTGTGTCTGTTGAGCAGTGCAAGGCACGTCTCGACGCGTACTTCGCGCTGGCGATCATTGAGTTCGTGGGGCACCCATTTGTCAAGCTTTTTTACCTTGCCAATTTGACGCAAATGGACCAATATTGTTTTGACGCTAACGTCGAAAGCTGCTGCTAATTCAGCCGTAGATTGTGTATCATCAGCTTCCACAACCGCCTTTAATTCGTCATTGTCGACCAAAGTCTTCGGACGACCGCGAGGTTCATTTTTCAGGTCGAAATTTCCAGAACGGAAGCGAGCAAACCAATAACAGGTGGTGCGTTGGTTTGTAGTGTTAGCTCCGTAAACGTCGTTGATGTTGCGTGCCGCTTGTGCCGCGTTGCTGCCACGACGGTACTCATATTCCATAATTACTCGAATTTTTAACGTATCCATGATGACGAAAAAGATTGAAATGCGATGAAAATGTAACACTAATCAATAAAGAAATGACTACTTTTGGAAAAAAGAATCCATGTTTTTAAAATAAAATTAATTTGAAATTAGAATTCTTAGCCAAACAAAAATTATTTTGATTTGAAATGGCCAGTACTGCAGAACGGCAATTTCATAGGTAAAGACCTAATACATATATGTTGATGATGTTTAAAATTTTAATCTCTCACTTGTCGAGCAATCAATTGTACGGATTGCTTGTTGATTGTTCGAGTAACAATAGGTATAAATGCGTGACGCCGTGACCTGAGGATTACGGTTTAGTCTTCTCAGCTTTAGTTTGGAATTCTTAGAATCATAATTGATCGTTCACCGTCGACATTGTGCACTTGCACTTTCACCTTTCATTTTGTTGGAAGTAGGTAGGTACAGTCACATGCAGCAGTAGCTTCGCTATCGTGGATTACACTATTATTTCCCAGTCCAATTTTGGGATTTACTATTGATTTGCCATACTAATTGTTAAAACTCTATACACAATAGAGTTTTAATTCGGTTTAAAGGGCCACTGAAGTGAAAACAAGATGAAGACTACTAAGAGGGTGAGGTCCAAGGATCGGACTACCGACTCGGGATCTAACATCAGAGGTTACTAATTCCGGGCAATCAATTTCGAGATTGTACACGAATAGTTAAAACTCTATTATGTATAGAGAACGTCCAGCTTCAACGTAATTTTGTTTAAATTTCGCGAGACCATAACGTACTGAATTGCTATAATTTAAGTATTTTTTGTAACCTCAGATAAAAAAAAATCCATGAAAAAAACAATTGACGCATTGCTCATAGATCAGACGAAAATCTCAATATTTTTTCAAGAAAATTTTGTAGCAAGTTGGGATTTTTTTGGATATGAAGATAAAATAACTTTTGTATATTCGTTTGCCTTCGATGCCGCCTGTACGCTACAAATATTTTAAAGCTACTTTTGTTATTTATTATATTTGTACCTATAATATTGTAAAATATTGAGACGTGATTTCGTTTTATGCAAATGCAGTTCGTCAAATCTAAAAATGAATGCGGTCTTAATTTTTATAAATGATAGTTTTAGCTTTTATTTTTTTGACAACAAAATCTAATGTACTTCGTATTAGCAAACTGACAACCTAAACCATTAGACCTCGTGACCATATCTCTATTCTTATTATTTTTTGAATTATGCAACGTGCACCTAACATAAACAGTGGAGGCAATTTAAGGGTTGCAATATTCCCATGAAGTTGAAGTAATTAAAGATATTAAATACAAATTTTTGGTTCTTTAAATGACAGCTGATATAGGTCCATTTTTGTATAGTAAGTGCTTTTTGTTCAATTTCACAGAGTTAGTTATTATATATGTAGGTACATAAGGAAATAAGTGCCTTGACATCTTAGTTTATTATTAATACATATTTTAAAATAAACACGTACGTGTATAGCGAAGATAGTAAAATGGTAAACACACAGCTAATCTACCGGAAAAACCTATATATGCACACGATGCGCACCATAAACGCGCAGCAAAATACATTTTGTCACTAAGCTGAGTGTAAGGAAGATCTTTTTTAGGCGATTCATGTAGTTAGTGCCTGATCGTACTCTTTCTGAACGGCTAAACCGATCTTTTTGACATTTGGTATGGTAGTGACTATACTTGTGAGTGTATATGAACCCTTCGTGCGCGAGTCCGACTCGCACTTGGCCGGTTTTATTATTACTTAATACAGATATAAGTAATAAAAAACCGGCCAAGTGCGAGTCGGACTCGCGCACGAAGGGTTCCGTACCATTATCTATAAAAACGAGCAAAAAATTCACGTTTGTTGTATGGGAGCCCCCTTAAATATTTATTTTATTTAGATTTTTAGTATGTTATTATAGCGGCAACAGAAATACATCATCTGTGAAAATTTGAACTGTCTAACTATCGCGGTTCATGAGATACAGCCTGGTGACAGACGGACAGACAGACAGACAGCAGTCTTAGTTATAGGGTCCCGTTTTACACTTTGGGTACGGAACCATAAAAATCGGATTCGCCACGGAGGGATAATCACCGAAAGAAACAAATGTCCCATTGAAATCAAAGTCAGCATCATCAGCTTAACTACACTCAGTTTAATATTTATAAGCAGCAGAATGCCTTGCAGACCTGTTAACTATGTATACATAACTTCGAGCCTTATCACATAGCGTCTTTAGTATGAAAATGAATGAAAAAGTCATTTATTCCGTTACAACAATACATTTGTGTGGAATCGACAATTTTTTTACCCTACCGTGCAGTGCATGACGTGGCAGCTACTGAGAAACACAGCCAGAAAACTCAGTAGGAATCCTTTTTTTAAATATTTATTTCTTACATAAAATAACATTGTATTTAAATGTGTTAATTTAGAGCGACTCAATCACAAGTTGTTCTGTCACTTAAATAATCAGAAGTTTTGTAGAAAGCCCTGCTACACAATTTGGCTTTTATAATTCTTTTAAACTTATTCATAGACATTTCTCGGATATCATTGGGAAGTTTGTTATAGAATCTTATACATTGCCCCATAAAAGAGTTACTTACTTTGTGGAGACGGGTGGTTATATCTAGTATTAATATTATGAGTATCACTCCTTTTACAGAAGGACTCTTTATATTTATGCATATAAATTAGATTGTCATATATATACTGACATGCTACAGTCAGAATGTTAATCTCTTTAAACTTCTCTCTCAAAGATTCTCGCGGACCAAGTTTATATATCGTCTTACAGAGCTCTTTTTTAGTACGCAGTGGTCATACTTTTCACGAAATCGCAAACATATCAAAATAGCGTTTGCAGAGCGTGTTACATTTCTTAGGCGATTGGCACACTGCCCCGCATGATGCAGCGTAGTGCGTGTTCTAACTTGCTTGTAAGTATCACGATTTGTATAGAAAACACTCATACAAACGGAGATACTTACAAGCAACGTTAGAACACGCAATCATGCACTAAGCTTTATCATGCGGGGCAGTGTGCAATTGCCTTAGACACGCGTAGACGTGTAACGCCGTGTGCATAGATCTTTTATGCAGCCGGGCGACTTGTATATAAAAGTCAGTGTCTGATGTAACACCGATTCTAAGTATAAAGTTCTAATATTCCAAATACAAAGGTCAACGGTATCTCGTGGATCTTCACCTTTCTTCTAAAATCAAGAAGAAGATGGCGCTTGTGTTCTGCAATGCGTTTTGATAACTTTTTTTTTTTTTTTTTTTTTTTATTGATCATCAACAGAAAATGTTGCAGGTTACGACAGGTACCGGTTACTAAGAACCCAGAGAAAGTGAATCAGATTGGTTAGTTTTCTCTAATCAATTAGATTCCCTCTGCTTCGCTTACGTTAGTGTACCACTTCCAGTTACCTTTCTGGATTGAGCGCTATGGAAGAACGTTTTCCAGTGTCTTCCTGTAAATTAATGTTTTTGCGACATAGTAAACTCCAAGTGTAGTTAATAAAAGAGTAAGAGGGATAGAAACATAAAAAGGCATATTATGACATTACCAGGTGGCAATAGGTAAAACTATTCCATGCGGTTTATTTATAAAAAATATGCCAAGTACTCGTGTCTATGGTCTAGTTGTAATTATCTATATAAGTAAATATTTACAAAATTAAAGTAGTATATGTAGTACTTTAGTTATGTGGTTTTCATAGTATAAACTCTGCTTTGTTTGGAGTATTTTGCAATTATTATTGGCCACCTTTGCTGAAATTAGGCCAAAAGGACTAGTAGTTGTTTGAGGATCTTCTTTCTTTTTAACTATAACGAAATGTATTTGTGTGTCAGTCAGTTAGTGTAATTACGTAGAGAACACTAGTAAGTATAACGCTTACTGAGAGAAATAAACAAACGTTAATGTACTTGTGTATAAGATTTACATCGGCTTTACTTATGACATAAAGCTGATACTGATAGTACTTATCAGTATCGGCTTTAATTCGTAAATACACTAGATCCAATATTGTCGCTGGTAGGTATAATACCTGATGACGTAAAACTAATTTTCTTTTTAAATTACCATAACCAATCAAAGAACGCTTATCAGAGGTCAAACCATCTACCTATTAGACACAGAACAATTACGTAAAAATCATATGCTTGCAATAAATATACAAATACAAGAAGGTAAACATAATTAAGTAATTCATGTACCAATATGATAACCTTACTTATTTATGTTCTAGTCTAAGCAATGAAGATTAAGTTTTTCCCCATTTTAACTCCTTTAAAAATATCTATGTTATGTGAGTATCTCTGTAACAAAAAAAAATACGATTTAATCTCAAAATTCTTTTTATTACTTTATTTTAATATGTTCTAAACACAGACAAATCGAATCTAAGAGGTATTTAGGCCTATTTTTATAATAGTGTCGTTTATATAAAAATAAACTGTTTGATTTCTACATTGGTTTATCATAAAGCATTTACAATTAACTTAATTTAAATTAAGCTCTACATTTTGGTGCCCTCGTGGTTCACAATTATTATTGTTGTGTGATACATATATAATGGTTCTGAGGTACAAGTGTACCTCAGAACTGTAGGTTTTTATTACAATTTGCAGCCCAATCCTAGTTTTCTTAAAAATCTAAACTTATCACATGTCGTGTTAATCTATTGCGCAGGTTTTCTATTGTTACATTTTCAATAAAGGTTGCTGATAGTAGAATAAAAAGAAATATATATTTTGGGAACAATGAACCCTCAGCCAGTTATGATACCAAATCAATGCAGTTTATTTGCCAAAAATATGGTTACATAATGATGATACGTATTGGTATGCAGGCCTCACATTTAGCCCTAAAACATGCAAATATAAAATACAAATTAATATCAAATCACTATATTACAAGAATTTAGTCGTTGTACACAATCAAAATTATAAAAATTTCTAGAAGCATGCTTTTGACAAGCATCCATGCATAAAATGTAGTAATTATGATTTTTTGTTTCTTGTTAAGAATTCATTTACAGAATAATAAGTCTGTTCTAAGTGCCATGCACTTAACCTTTTCTTAAAGGGTACAACCGGCAATATTGTAAGATCTGTCGGCGTGGCATTAAATGTTTTGACACTCATTACGTAAAAATTCTTGGAGAGTAACGTGTTTTGGGTTTAAATGGCGTTACTCATCTATTACAATTTCTTGTATTTCGCGAATACCTCTCTTTCGCCATTTTAAAATGTTCCATGTTTTGATTTACGAATAGAGAAAATGTACATACAAGGTGACGTTAGGATAGTTAGCTCTTTAAATAATAGTCTGTATGTTTCGTGGTTTGGTACACCGCATATAACTTCACACATTTTTTGTGATATAAAAGTTGCTTTATTATTTCTATTTCATTGTTAAAGTGTGTTGTTTTCCCTCACACTATAATACCATATCTTAAAACCGATGCTACATAACTATAGGCCATGAGAGTAGTTAGAAAGGTTGATGTTCTTCTAAGCCTTCTAAGTAAGCATTAAGTATATATCTACATATATTTGTTTATCTTGTCTTTGTACTTGAGATTTCCAGTTCCTGTAGTTATCAATTATTCCCCCTAAAAAGTAGTAATTATGGAGAAAGGGCGGGTTCATGTATTTAGTTTTGCTTAAATTTACACTCAAATTGTTACAGCCGAGCCAGTTGATTGGTTTTGGTGCTTCGCCATTTGGACCGGACTTATTCCTCTACTCACGAAAACTACAACGCGTCGTGCTTATAGAGCTTACCGTACCGTGAGAAACCAACATCCCTAAAGATCAAGAAGAAGTATTACGACTTATCAAATGAATTAACCAGAAACGGCTTTGTGCTTAATTTATATGCCGTGAAAGTGGGTGCGAGGAGTATACCAGCAAAATCCATCTATAACCTATTAAAATACCTAGGATTATTAAGAACTTCCGTAAGTTCTATATTAGAACGAGTATCCAAAGCGGCATTGTTACCTTACAAAATTAGGCTAGGAAGAAGGGGAAAAAATTGAGAGACAGAAGGTGAGCGGTGATGCATCACAGGGGGTCCCCTTAAACCTACATCGGAGTCGCAAGTCTTATAATCTGTCGAGTGTTCCCTCCTCTACCACGCGTAGGACCCGGTTGCCGCACGATGAATACATAGAATGCTAAGAATTAAGTCTTCTATAGTTTTGTTTATTGCAAATTCACGTTATAATATTAATATTGGTCACGGTACTTGAAATTTTATCAGCAAACCGAATACACAGATAAGGAATTATGCCAGGTAGGTCGTTAATATACACTAAAATAGCAATTATTAATGACTAAAAGCCTTTTATAGCATGGGATAGTCGAAATATTGGCAATAAACTTGCTATGAACTTTAAGAAAATAAATAATACTGCCTTTTTTTTCTATATGAATTTGAAGTGACGGGTTACATACAGACGTTAAACGAAACTAGTAATGCTTTCGGAATAGCCCTATATAAATTTAACAAGAAAAGAAATAAAGTCGGTGGTTATATTGAAAAGTTTAAGTCGGTTCTATGTTTTTTTAGAACAACATGGTGAAACCAAAGATTTAAAATAAAATCAGTTTTATAAACAATTTTCTGCGGCTTTTATATTCATTCTACTAAAGCAGCATTTAAATAATTCCATAAACCAATCAGGCGGAATATTGAATAATAATCACCTGAATTTAGCAACGATACGAGATTTTTTTTTATCTATACAGTATTTTTCAAATTAAAATTTATTTATTTTTGAAAAACGAAAGTGTATTATGATGTTGCAGATAGTAGTTAGACAATTTCAGTGGCTAAATAGCCTATTGTTCTAGCGGTGTATGAGTTGTTGAATACGCTTACTGTCGAGGTTAACGTAATCCATATCAAAATCTTACCAAATTTCGTATAACGTTCCACTTTAAGCTGAATTTGGGGTAAACATTTTATAAAAGTTAGCAATTATCATAACATCCTGGGACTTTATTTACGCAAGGTCATCTGATTCCAAACTAAGCAGAGCAGATAACTAATATACTACTTTTCTTTTGTAAATACATACTTGTTATGCATTGCATGTCATTGATTTCATACAGTCCTAATTAATTTTGTCAAATTTTTACAGGTATTTATAAAACACTGCCAACCCCCCAGTTATAATTAAATAAATAAGGGCCATCTGTTTCTTTTTGCAATTCGATATTTTCAATTTCAGATTGCAATCGGTAATATTGCTTGCTATGAATTATTGTTTTCTTTTCATCAGTACATTGCTATCAAACCCCCAAGTCCACGCGATTTGAAAAACAAATCCCCGTCTATATAATATTAACATGGGATGCTTTGCAACATTACTTACAGCAAAAAAATATTTAAAACAATTCTGTAGTGATTCGATCCCTACCAAACTTTATAGGCTCATTCATCATCTAGGCTAATATGAGACTGTCTAAAATCATCTAGTGCTCTAACTATGAAGGTGTTCATGTTTCTAAGTCTGAAGTGAACTATTAACATGATGTCGTCGCCCGTGATTTACTAGCAAGGTTGTCGACTGATAATCAGTGTTGGGCATTTCCCATTCAGCTAATGCTTTGACTTAATTAATTTATTATGCGTCTATTAATATTAATTTTAAATATGTATATACATCCACTTAATCATTGTCTCTAATCTGTAAGCTGTATTTCTATTTCTTGTGTATGTTGTTTGTAATATATACCTATTCTCTGTTTATCTGTTGCGAACTAAATGACTAGGTGGAATTCCTTAAGTATTCCAGATTATTTGAATTACCCATACAAGATACATTGACTCTTCGCCAGGTGATGCACTAACACTACGCAAAAAGTCTAATTAATCATTTATCAAAAGCGATTTCAAAATGAAGAACATTGAATTATTTTCACCATATGTTCGATACGTTTTCTCCGTTGTTGGTGAACCGATTTTGATATTTTTGTTTTATACGATGTGAAGTTCAAATCGGTTGTCACAAAGAAAATTGAAGTATTTCCTCAACGCTACTTTTGGCTGCGGGTCTTATTAATATAAGCTTTTAACAATAATAATATCCCGGCACATTATTTAGAGATATACACGGCCATCTGATCCCAAACTAAGCAGAGCTTGTGCTATGGAAACCAGATAACTGATATAGTACAAATACTACTTTTCTTTTGTAAATACATAACTACTTATATAGATAACTAGCTGTGCCCCCCGATTTTACCCGCGTAAAATTTTATAAATTGTCACAGCTCCTCCCCTCTAGGTGATAGGGTGAAAATATGTAGCCTATATGTTAACCCGACCTCTTAGTAATATTCATGCGAAATTTAAAGTAAGTCCGTGCAGTACTTTTTGAGTTTATCCCGGACATACATACAGACAAACAGATAAAAATTCTAAAAACTATATTTTCGGCGTTGATGTCCATTATAGTTCACGCCCCAAGTCTCCTTTTAAAAAAATATTCAATGTACAGTTTCCAACGATTTTATTATATGTATAGATTACGCCCAGACGCAGGACTAACAGACATATCCATGCTCATAAATATCAGTCCTAGGTGCGAATCGAACCCAAGACCTGCGGCATAAAAGGAAAGTATCTCCTTCAATTTAAATAAAAATTGCTTCAACCAACCACGCCAACTGGATCGTCAATTACTGTTACTAAGATGTTGAATGTAATAGTACAATCTCCATTGGTAATACTTACTTCTGCAAATTAACTAAGTGGGTTTATCTAATGATTAATTTGTAGCCAGTAACCAGTGAAATGCGCTCACCGTTCACGTAGAGCGACAGACGCGCACAACGTACCTGAAAACCGTCAATCTCATGCATATCCACATCAGAAGCCACTCTCAGCCGAGGTACGAATTCCAAAGGAGGTTATGGTTGTTACGGGTTTCCCAAGAGCCCGGTGGTGTTGCAATGGTGTTGCAAGGGTTCATAGGCTACGGTGACAACTTACCATGGGCCGTATGCTTGCTTGCCAACTAAGTTGTATTAAATAGGTACCTTCGGGCGCGGGTAACTTACTTGTGTTTTGATTTGATAGACGGTTTGATTCTTCGCTTCTATTTTTCAGCGACGCAGTGAAATCTTCTTAAGCTAAACATAATTGTCATGTATAGAGACTTTTCCCAGGAACGTTTTAGACGATATCAAATAGAGACTCGTGACTCTATACATAATCTGATATATCGTATTCGCCGGCTGAGAGTACGACCGCGACCTCCATCACCCTCCATGACCTTTAGTTTGCATTAGTATTGATGAAATGCTTCCTCCAATCTTCAATCGCACGAATGCCCCACGTCTTCGCGGTTGTGTCAGTCAAAACGTTCCTAAAAGTCGACCCGCTCAAGCATCCCCACAGCAGTAAAAGGAAAAAGTCATGTTAAATAAAGTAACAGTAATGTTTTCATTGGGCAATACTTGTTTATAGAAATAACCAAGTGTCATTATTTATTAATACACTGCTTTGGTTTTGCATTAATAATATCCCAAACTAAGCACAGCTTGTACTATGGAAACCAGATAACTGATATACTACATATACTACTTTTCCTTTGTAAATACATACTTATATAGATACTCACGGAGCCCGAGACCTTTCCAAGGAATGCAAAACCGTGGAAATCGGTTAGTGCGTTCTGGAGTTATAGCGTCAAGAAGGAAAACCCGACTTATTTTTGTATAGTAGACTAGCTGTGCCCCGCGGTGTTGCCCACGTTAAATTTTATAAATTTTCTTTGCTATAAACCTCACAGAGCCCGAGACCTTTCCAACGAATGCAGAACCGTGGAAATCGGTTCGTGCGTTCTGGAGTTATAGCGTCAGGAAGGAAAACCCGACTTATTTTTTTATAGTAGACTAGCTGCGCCCCGAGGTGTTACCCGCGTTAAATTTTATAAATTTTCTTTGCTATAAACCTCACGGAGCCCGAGACCTTTCCAACGTATGCAAAGCCGTGGAAATCGGTTCGTGCGTTCTGGAGTTATAGCGTCAGGATGGAAAACCCGACTTATTTTTATATAGTAGACTAGCTGTGCCTCGCGGTGTTGCCCGCGTTAAATTTTATGAATTTTATTTGCTAGAAACCTCACGGAGCCCGAGACGTTTCCAACGAATGCAAAACCGTGGAAATCGGTTCGTGCGTTCTGGAGTTATAGCGTCAGGAAGGAAAACCCGACTTATTTTTATATAGTAGATTACCTACACCCATGCTCAGGACAAACAGACTTGTTCATGCACACAAATATTTGTCTTGGGTGGGAATCGAACCGAAGACCTGCGGCGTGAAAGGCAAGTATCTAACCACTACGCCAACCGAGCCGTTTCCTATTTGGGATTTCAAATGCTCTGTTGCAAAGTGGAACGTTCATTTGGGCCAACAAGCCTCCGCTCCAATGCGCCAGTGACACTATATCATGTAATGTGTGGACATTATGAAACGCGTTATTATCTTAACACAATATTTATTTTGGTTCGTTCGTTAGTCTATGATAATTAATAATTAGATAACTAGTACTTTAAGTGGAAAAACAGGTCAAGAGTGAAACGCACTTGTACAGTGGTTCCATATATTTTTTGGATGCATAACATGTATAATTATTTAGTTAACAGATACTACCAAAAAATGTACCACTTGTCTTAATTTTTTTTGATAAGGCTCTTGTTAGTAATAATTCTTTTTTCCTGTATATTATACTACTTTTCTGTATATTCGATCAACTTTTCTCGATATTACTTCTATTTGTCTGCTAAAGGTAACGCAAAAAATGAAGCAAAATTACAAAAAAAGACGTAACGTAGACGTTTTGGGTTATAGCTAAGCTCTCAGAAAGTAGGAAGTGTGAATCGTACACTTAAAACATCATGGCATATAAAGTCCTGAATATTGTTATCGACATTATGGTTATCATTCCAGTTTGTAATTTTTCGACATTTTGTAAGCTGTATGATAATAAAATGAAAGCAAAAATATTATAATAAATTTAAGATAATAATGCTTTAGTTAAATAGGTATTAGTTAAATAGGTAATAATAGAATCGTCTCATGAAACTGTTAATATCGGAGCCTTAAAGCAAGTGCATGATAAGTATACCAATTACCAACTAGCAGTTAAATTATATTGTACTTTAAATTATAATAGTTAATTTCTATTTTTTCCCCTGACTAAACATGAGTATTGATGAAAATTTCAGTTTTATGGTAGTATTCGCATTGCGAAGCGTTAAATCAAAACTTCACTACTAGGAATTCATAAATTTTGCTGTCCGGTGGTGCTTGATACCAATGATACACACTAGAAAATTAATTTACGAGTTCCTTTTCTAATACTCTCACAGAAAAATGGTAGAGGGTGCTGGTTCAATCGCACCGGACGACTTCCCAGTTTTTAGCTGAGTATTCCTATGTAATTGTTAAAATATACCGGAGTTGCACTATATCGGCTACTTTTTACGCCTAAAATAATCATCGTAGGTAACAAGGTAATCAAAATCGTGTCACTTTACGACAAGGCATGGTAGTAGCAGCAGTAGTTGGTACAGCTATCAACGACGAGTTGATTCTGCTAATTTTTACATGATCTGACTTATTGCATACGTTGCTATCGAGCTAAAATAGCAGACAGAGCAGACAATGCCTGTATTACGAGACCCCGCTCTTCCATATCAATTTTATGTTTGCGTGCTTACAATTTACAATATATATATTTCTTAACAATAAATAAAATAAAGTTAAAATAAAATAATGACATAATTGTAATTTTTCCATAATGGTATCGAAACATCAATACTCAACAAACAGAAAGCAGATATAACTTAATTTACCGAAGGTCTTAAGGCTAAATGACTATTTTCGATTAAGATTAAAATTTCACTGTTCTCGTAATTAATCTGCAACTATTTTTCATAATTTTCATTTAAATTGCTGCGAGACCATAACATTTGTCAATTGTATTGTCTTATTTATAATTTAACTACCTCAAAGCTAGCACCATGTTTGAATTTGACAAGCCTGTGCCGCGGTTAGTAAATGCTTGCTTTGCACGCCGCAGATCGTGGGTTCGATTCCCACCCAGGACAGAAATGTGTCTGTGTGTATTTATCTATATAAGTATGTATTTACAAAAGAAAATTAATATATCTAGTAAAGTTATCAGTTATCTGGTTTCCATAGTACAAGCTCTGCTTAGTTTGGGACTGTGTGTGAATAAGGTCCTAATATTAAAATATCAGATAGATAAACACTGAACTTTATAAGAGTCCACAACATCGAATGCAGTTTCATCTTAGTCAAATTAAAAAGTATGTATGTATACATCTACATTACTATTTGCAATACTGCTATACACGTCGTAACTATTTTTTTGGAGTCGTTTTTTGAAGTCTATGTGAATAAAAACCATTTTTATATTATTGAAATAGAATCGTGTCGATTAATATTTTTCGACATGAAACACTAGCCGTCATATAAATATCATCTGTTTCTTGCAGTGAATGTAAAAAATCTCTTGTCACCTTCATGTCTTAAATTTCGTATTTATACCTAATAACAGCGGTCATGCAGGCAGTATGTACGCAGGCATTCTACTATAAACGTGTAAGAACAATCTTATGCTTGAAGTTAATTTTTAAAAATTGCTAAAAACTTCGCTATTAAGGTAAAGGCAGGTATTAACGACTCTCTTAAGGCAATTTAAAAAAACGAAACTTATTTTTTTTTGTATACTAGTTCCTCTAAAGATTAATGTTTCTAAAATGTTTTTACTGAATCAAATAAATTGAAATAGAGGATTATCCTGTAAAAATAATTTACTGTGTGACTTAGTCGATTGTTGCAATTCCCGACCCATAAAAACGGTTGTGAAGCTATTAACAATATTTATGCAACAATTCCCGATCGTGTATGAGGTATTCTGTGACTCCGAGACCCTTTTTGACAAAAGTCAAACATTCTTAGGCCTTCCTAGTAGTATTTTTTTAGTTTAGTTACTGGCCCGGGTGGGTCTAGATTATGTAGTTGTAAGGGACTGGGACTGGTAACTATAAAAACAAGCCGGTTCGGATAATATGATATAATATTTTCTCATCACATAGCCAACTGGCATAACAAAACACAACTATTACAAAACGTCAAAATTATAAAAAGAGTATGTACAGACGCCAACACATCAAGCTACCCCAATCTGTCAAATTTCCCCAATTGAAAGTGAACCTTATGCTCATGTAATAAAGTTGAAAATCTATAAAATAAATTTGACAGATTGGGGCAACTGGATGTGCTGGCGTCTGTACATAAAAGGAGGCGCGTTGCGCACAGTAGTACTAATTGATTTAAACCTGTACAAAGACTTATAGGCGGTGAAATATATAAACTAGATTAATATTGTTTATTTAGCCCAATTGGCCCTAAATTCTTTGACCATGCCCTCTGAACTCATGTGGACTCACAATAAATAGTACCAACAAAATTATAATTTATTGCATTTTTTGTACGATTGTGGTGGACTGTGGGCATTTCACTTTGTTATTTCATTGATATGTATGTATCTTTTATTACGCAAGAAATTATATAGCCTGTTGTTTGCATCTGGTAAAATGCCTAAAAGAGTGAAAGCATTGCGTGCAACTTATTCAGCGCCATGGCAGCAAAAACAAGTGTTTTAAATATTGGTATCTATTGTTTCAGGACCCAACAGTGTCATCCTTCTTCCATGCCTCAGGAACACCGACAGGCTTCCATACATGGAGGGTTGGTGACGAGAAACTTCCCCACCTAGACTGTGTTACATTCGATAGTTCTAAACGCACGTAGCAAGAAAACACCAAGATGCAGTTCATGCGTTCCTTTTTCAAAAGGATCACCGATGATCTTAAACAGAAGAAGCTTATTCCACTGAAAATCTTATTCTTCGTTCATGCATCCAGTGAGTATTGATATTTTTTTATTCTACAAGACTTGCACACGTTAAACCTTTTTGTTTTTAAGCCCTAACGACAAAAACCGGGTGTCAAAAATGTCTGCTTTTGTGTGTGTCTGTCAGTGGCATCGTAACTCTCTAATGGATGGACCGATTTCGAAGCGATTTTTTTCATTTTATTGCCAGTTTCCTTGTGGTGGTTTTTGGCTTATTGTTTGATTTATATCAATCCAGCAGTGTAAGAGTATCATTTCTTTTCAAAAATGATGTAATTAATGTGAAATCTTATTAAGACACCGTGTATATGATTAGAAATATTATCGTATAATTTTAACTACTATCGTGTAGTATTTAGCCCGCACATATTTTAAATTAAATATATTCTATTTACTCTATGGTCTAAAAAAACTGATGTAAAGTTAACGATGAGCGTATTATGAGTCACCTTGAGTGGCCTAGACCTACTTACAAAGCTACCTCTGCTTACCGTACTTCACAAGCTATGACATATTACTTACCGCTTTAGTATGAGCCTAATATGATTACGTCCGCCTACAATTTCCTGAACAGTCTTTATATTGTTATCCGCGAGTAGTATATAAAAATAAAAGTAAACATTTTAAATTTTAATACCATTAAAAATATGATGTCACTTATAATTGAATAAATTGTGAAAGATTGACATGAGTCGCCCTTTAACAGACTATAATTACCATGATTAATTATTTATAAGAATTATAACATTTCGGTGAACAAATCTAAGCAGCCACAGTAGCAACGATATAAACTTAAAGGGCTCCGTCGCTTACAGAATCCTAACAAGTATGTCAGTCATTCTTTTATTATAATCATTACTATTATCACTACTATTATAAAATAAATTGTATAAATGTTTTAACATTCCGTGTACCTAAATATCTGTAATATGCAACTAGAAATAATAACTGTATTACTACAAACATGTTCTGACTATTTACAAGCGCTTTTTTAAAGTCTACGTGAATAAAAACCTTTTTTATTTTTTATTTTATTTATTATTTATATTTTAATATAATATGACTGCACGTGTGGCGCAGCGGCTAATATATGCGGATAGTCGCCTCGCCGCTTGGTGTCGCGGGTTCGAGTCCTGCGCCTGACAACTATTAGTGTGACCCATAAAAGTTGTTCTGAGTCTGGATGTAATTTGTGTCCGTCTATTACATGATTGTAAAGTACCCCGCGACACAGGGATTAGATTCCCTAGTGCGGGCGCTGTCAAAAAAGAAAATTACATAATCCAATTTAAAAAGTTATTTATCCGTTACAAAAATATGTCTTTATGCGAAATCTTAAAAATCTCTACCAAGCGTGTGTGCAGTGCACTACGTGGCAACTACTGAATACGTCCCCAAAACACAGATCCCTTCTCGAAAAGAATTTTAGTTTAAGCTTTAATAAAGAAATTGTTTAATTATACTAATATTTAAATTAACTCAATCACTAGTATTATTGTTACTTAAATAATTAGAAATTAGTTTATTATTTTAAAGTAGGTTTAAAGTTATTGGTGGACAGTTCTCCGGTATCACTGGATAATTTCTCAAAGCCTCATCTTATACGTTGAAATATATATACCGCAAGTTTAAAGAAGTTCTTATTGATTTAAAATCTAGGAATAACGGGTTTCTAAAATATTCATTCACATATATCTGCTAATTAAATTATTTGAGAGTTTAATTATTTTATTATAATAATACAAGTATTTAACTTAACTTAATAACAAAGAACCTAAATAAACTTATGATAAAATTATTTTATATTTAAAATAATGTTAATCCTATTTTGAATACTTTCTTGTTGTCATGAGATTGAGGCAATAAAGAGTGCATTCGTATTTACGCACTTTAAGATAATTATTATTTCTTGCATAGATTGAGACTAACGGTTATGGCCGGAATTAGATCAGGAGGTCATTTATAAAAAAGGTTAAAGTATATTTTGTACTAAAACAAACGATATTTTTTGTGAGACACGTCAATGGTGTAGGTTCTTTACAAGCCATTGGGTTATCCCAAGGCCCAGTGAAAACTTATTGAACAAAAATGGGGAAATTTATAAATTTTCAAACTTTGATCGTGCGTTACATCGTTCCAAAGTCCTTCTATTATCTAATACTTAGTATTTTTTTTATACTATAGTTACATGTTACGTATTATATATTAGTGTTATCTTTTATTTGCTTTATTAAACATTGGTGTTATGCATATATTGTAAGTACAACTGTTATTTGTTCTATTGTAGAAATAACAAGTGTTAAGGACACAGAGCTACTCTTTGTTTAAACAAAATTAAATGTTGTCTTCATACATTCTTACATAATGCGTAGGTGCAGAACAAGAAAGTTCGGCCGTTTTACTTTTGTAAAATAAGACAAAGTCAAGAGGTTATCTACTTTGAAATAATTAAAATATAACAAAATCTATCATGTTTAATATGTTGTTGTATGTTTAACATAACATCCACATTATCTATAGTTTTATTAAAACAAGTACTAATTTTCCAAAATTCTGCGTTCTTCCAAATTCCCCTCGTTACATAAATACTACTAAGATAGATGGATTAGTTCTTTAATGTTCACTTCTAAAATACATTAAACAAATGATAGTACTTACGTAGTCCTATTGGAACCATTAGTACAAGTAGGCAATTAGGTAATGAGTAAAGGCTATCTGTAATAATGATTGATGACACTATACAAATTTCAGAACTGTTGGTTCCGCCTCTAAATAATTAATATACTTGTAATTTTGATGATTTTCTTCCTAAGGCTTAAACTTAAAATAAATACGAAATCAAACTACCGATTGCAAATATTGTATTAGGTAATTTTATTAAGTAGAACAAATCTCGTGCATTAACCCCCTTGAGTATATATACCCGCTGAGTTTGTTTTGTTGGGTCTTCTCAGTTGTGGTGCATACGGATCCGGTGGTAGCATTAAAGCGCAACAGTCGGTATAAACACTAGGTCGACAGACATTCAGGCAAGATGATGTAAAATATATCTAGAAATATAAATTATGATAATTAAAAGTTAATAAACCTATAAATCACCACTTTGACATTAACTTAAATAAATAATTAACTAAATCATTAATATCATAAATCAAACGTTATTTCTAAATGATTTCATAGAAACATGTACCTAGAAATAACTATCTATAATTAACTAAATTTCAAATTCAAATTCAATTTATTTTGTGAACAAAGGTATTACAGGTTGTTACATAATATATATCAATAGTTCATTCCGTGTTCCACCAGTAGGCATACAAAATTTTTCAAATATCATTAAGACAATGTCAATAAAAAAGAAAAAAAAAGTTAAATTACAAATGTCACAAAATGTTTTAGAAATAAAAATAAATACCAAAAATGTCAACAAAATAGAATATTATAAAAAGATTATTACAATTACAATGTTTGATTAGAATTTGTCTTCCAGGTATTCCCTAACGGAGTAATACGACTTGGCAACAAGTAATTTATGGAGCTTGCATTTAAAGTCTTCAATATTCTTGCTGCACTTTATCTGTTCTTATATTTTGTTGTACAACTTTGGTGCCATTGCATATACACTTTTGTGAAGGAATGCTGTGTTTGTGGGTAACAAATGTAAATATTTTGAGCGACGTTGACTTTAAATTTTCCCAAACAGATACATGTTGCTTTTTACAAAAACAAGTACTTCATATATGTATAATGACGGTACAGTCAATATATTAAGTTTCTGGAAATGTGGCTTGCATGATTCCGTTTGTTTAATCCCACAAATAGCACGTATGCACTTTTTTTGTGCGATTAATACGTCTTCAATATTAGTTCCGTTGCCCCAGAATATCAGGCCATATCGTAGAGTAGACGCAACATAACCATGATAAGCTGCTAGAAGTGCGCTGGTATTAGTTGTTTTACGAAGCATATAGAGCGCATACGAAAATTGACTCAGTTTTGTACAAACAAAATCAATTTGTGTTCTCCATGACATATCATTGTCAATATGTAGTCCCAAAAATTTCGTTTTGTCCGTTTCATGAATTAAGTCATCTTTATAATTAGTCTGTAACTGTGGTTGTCCTATTTGTCTTAGCCTAAAATTCATAATTTTGGTTTTAGTCAAGTTTATTTTGAGGTTATTCTTATTTAACCAGTCAACAATAGGTATTAGGCTTGTGTTAATGTCATTTTCAATATTGTTATAATTTCCCTTGCTATAAACAACAGTGCTGTCATCAGCAAATAACGACATTTCATGATTGGTGACTTGGGGAAAATCGTTGATGTAACAAATGAATAATAATGGTCCCAATACAGATCCCTGTGGAACACCGCATGTAAGGACTCTAGTGGTAGAGGAGTAAATAAGTTCAGTCTTAGACTTAACACTCACTTGGCTTATTTGTGTCATTTGTTTTCTGTCTTTTAAATAAGACTGTATTAGGTCTAGCTCATTTCCTCTGATACCATAGCTATAAAGTTTTTTCAGGAGAATGTTGTGATCTACGAAATCAAATGCCCTAGACATGTCCATATACATTGCGACAACTGGTTTTCTCTTATCCATATTAAGATGTATTTTCTCAAGAAACTTGTAAATGGCCATGTTAATTGTTTTATTTTTTCTGAAGCCCATTTGTTCCTTGCAGAAAACGCCATTGCTTTCGAAGTATTTGTACACTCTTATAAATTACCTTTTCAAAAATTTTTGATAAGACAGGTATGAGCGCTACAGGCCTATAATTACTCATTTTAGTTTTATCTTCGTTTTATGCAAAGGCTTTATTATGGAAACTTTTAGTAGTTGTGGAAATATACCATTTTGTATTGATTTATTTACAATGTCACTTAATATAGGTGCTATAATAGGACCCACCGACTTAACTACACTGGTGTGTATATCATCATAACCAGTACTATTTGTGTTTTTGAGGTTATTTATTATCATTACTATGTCACTTGGAATGGTTGGTTCCATAAATAATGATTTATATGTTTTTAGGGTATTTGTCTTTTTGTATGTCTGGTTACAGCTGTCTTTTGGTTGCGCTAGGTCTACAAAATAATTGTTAAAATATTCTACTATCAATTTAGGATTTGTAATATTCTTGTCATTCTCACTAATTACTTCAATGCTAGACTTGGGCACCATAGCTTTCGTAGAGTTTATTATATTCCAGGTAGCTTTAGCTTTATTTGTGCTTGTTTTGATGTAGTAGCAGTTTTGAGCTTTCTGAGTTAAATTTAAAATCTTTTTGTACCTTTTTGAAAACAATTTGTATTCCATTTCCGTATCTTGATTTTTTTTTAATCTAAATTCCCACAATAGGTCTCGTCTTTTTTTGCTACATCGTTTGATGCCTCGCGTTATCCATTTAGGTCTGATAACAGTCGAAATTCTACGTTTCAGAACAGGGAAGCACAAGTCATAAAAGAGTTTAAATATGTCAAAAAATAAGTCAAAGCTTTCATTAACATCTTTTGCCTCAAAAGCATCGGAAAAACTGAGACTCCTAATACATTTTTTGAATAACGTTTTGTTTTCGTTGCTATAGTAGAGTTTTTACATAGTAGAATTTCAAAACACACGTCCTTTTTACAGGAAACTTCATTAGTTGTGCAGTGTGGTCTGATACGCCTAACTCCAATGTATCACTTTTACAACCCCGTATATTGTGTAGAAAATTGTCCAAGCATGTTCCACTACTAGGACGCGTAGGTTCTGTAAATTCTATTTTTAGATTAAATTCTTTTGAGACAAGTTTTAAACGAGTAGAGTATTTAGTTTTCTGGAGTAAGTCAATGTTAAAATCACCGCAAATAATTATCCTTTGCTTTTTATTATAGCAGTAATTCTGTAATATATCAATTAGATTAGTAAAAAATATCTCCATTTTATTTTGATTTGGCGCTCTGTACACGCACAAAATGATAGTGCTATGATCTGTCAATTCTATTGCACAAGCTTCAAAAACGTTCGGAATATTCTTTTTTTTTATAGCTTCTATTTCTGAATAATTAATATGTTTATGAACCAGAATGCAAGAACCCCCATGTCGATTTTGTCTAGTGCAACATGTTGCTAATGTATAATTTGGAATATTTAAAATGTCCACGTCACTCAATTTCATATTGTGTTCTGTAAAGCATAAGATATGAACAGATTTCGATTTTTTTACAAAAGTGTCTAAATGCTCTGTTATAATATCTGATTTTGCCATTAGTCCATTTATGTTCTGATAAAGAATGTACAGATGATTATAAACGAAAAAAAATTCGTTTAAATTCGACATCAGTGTCAGAAGATGAACTTAATGTCTCATTTATTGGCGTGGATAGGTTACCTTTTTTTAAATCTAATTGTGCTATTATTTTAAAGCGTTTACATATTAGGGATCTTAAATGATTGAATATGTTTAACATTCCTTGGTTGCTGATTCTACCACTGTATCTTTTAAACATAGTGTAATCGCATGATAAGTCCAAATTTGAATCAAATACTCTAGCATATTTATACATTTCAGCGTCGTGACAAAGATAGTTGTTAAACATTTCGACCCTAAAATTATACATAGTACTATAATAGTTATGTTTGTAAGTAGGTAAAGAAAGTATAATATTTGTATGTCTAATAGCTTGTAACGAATCTCGTATTTTAACAATAATGTCTAAGTAGTTATAAGACTGATGAAAGTCGTTTTCACCTATAAATACTATGCAATAATCATTCATCGTGAAATTAGTCAATTTTAAGTCAATATTGTCCAAAAGCTTATTTATTCCACAGTTGTGTGAAAGATAGTGGCATATTTCGTGGTTTGGAAAGGTATTCTCTGCAATAGATAATATTTTATTAACGTTGTTGCTAGAGATAATGCATAATTTGGTCTTCGGTCGCTGCTTCCCGTTGTTATTCGATTGGATCATATTGTCTTTTGCTGTAGTTTGTGTAGAAATAAAAGATGTTGACTGCACGTTACGAAGATTTTGTTTGTTGTCTTTTTGGCAACGTTTGGATTTGTTGCCAGGCGTTAATAGCTTTAAACTTTTATTTGGAGTTACTATTTCGCTGGCCAAAACTTTTGTCGCCTTTTTAACCAATTCATGTTTTTTATTTATTACTTCAATCGTTTTCTTCAACGATGTATTTTCTATCGACAAATTGTTTACCTCCTCATGTGCTGAATTTAATTGTGTGGTTAGTTCCTTAATCTGTCGCTTGAGTTCCTCGACTTCTTCATTACTCCAAACACGTGCTTTTTTAAAAGTCTACGTGACTAAAAACATTTATTTATATTAAAGCAAAGTGTTTTACAGATAAAGTGTTCGTAGTTTCCAGCGTGCATATTATTTTTCTCTACACTTCTTTGCTCTGGCGGCACATATGTAACCGCAGATAATGAAGTGACTGTGTTGAAATCCTAGTTGATACAAAAAAATCATTTTAATAATTTTTCGTTCAAGTTAAATTCTTAGTATCACCCCGGAGTCCGTGAATGGGGGCGTTACACTTTCGTGCCTTCGAGAGCACGTAAAGCTGACGGCCCTGAATCTGAACTCTTCATGTTATTTTTTTTATATAAAAGATGGTAAACGATCAAGTGTGGCACCTGATGGTAAGTGGTGGGACACATTATAAGGCACAAGTGTGTGCGAAAACACAGGTGCACTTTCTATAACCTCACTATCATATCATGATCAGATGGAACAGCTTGCTGACATAAGCTGTTCCATCTGATCATGATATGATAGTGAGGTAATAGAAAGTGCACCTGTGTTTTCGCACACACTTGTGCCCTATAATGTGTCCCACGCAATCCGATCCATCCAATCCGATTTGAGTCTGACCACCATGGCCAATATGTGAGCAGGAAAACATTAATATATATATATATATTTTATTAGTTTTAAAACCATTAAGTGATGATGTTTCTTTGAGAGATCAGCCCTCGTTAATTTTCTAAGTTCACTTATATTAATCACTGTGTAATTTTCAGCTCTATTCGTACTATACCCATACTTGACGATACATATGCGAGAGTTGGGTATCAATGTCGAGGAAACGGCTATCATGTCCGCAGTCACGCCGGTCGTCTCCATAGTGATGCCTCCACTAGCCGGCATGTTGGCTGACAAGATCGGCAATTTCAGAGTAAGTATTCTTAAACAATTCTTGCAGTTAAGTTGCCACCACGTTACCCAATGACTGAAACCTTTTCTCACCCACCTGCAAAAACAAATCTCGCACTTAATTCACCTTTGGTGCGAGCGTGCAATGCGTACAATGGTTTTAATAAAACAATCGACCAGTTGGTTATTTTATCCATGCAAACATAAAATATTGGAAGCGTTAGCATAATGACTCTTTTTTTTTCTTCGTCCAATAAGTACTTTTTTAATTGTTATTAATATATTTTAATCTGTGTTAGTCATAGTATTTCTGTTTTGTTTTAAGTTCAAATAACTTGTATGTATGTCAACGTTGTCTATGTTTCGTGTATGTTGTGCATTCCTATAATAGGTGTACATATAAGGACTGAACTATGTAGTTGGCTAAGTATTTAAATGTTGTGTATGTATACTGTTGGTGTATCTATAATAAATAAATACAACAAAGAGAGAGACTGTTCATACCGCCGAAGAGTATTAGTGTTCCGGATTCACCCGGATTATTTTTTTAGAAAGGACAAACGACGCAATACGGTGGTGTATCCGCAGACTACTTATACTAATTTTACGTTTTGTAATGCTCTTACATATGTATTTACGTTCACACTCTAACATTGCCGACATTGTCGGCAATCATGCCGATAAACTGTTTCACTATGAATATGAGAGGAGTGACTGCAAACATGATACCTGTCTCTCTCTGATGTAGTGTCCAACTCTTTCGTGTATTAGTGTACATATGTTGTTAGCAAGCATACCGCCGAACTATGAAAAATCTGTCAATTTTTCATAGTTCGGCGGTATGCTTGCAATGTCAATGGACAATGTCGGCAATGTTAGAGTGTGAACGTAAAGGACATGTCCAAAAATGTATGGACCAAAAACCCAGAATCGACAGGAATGAAATGTATACCAGTGGATTGACATTGAAATATAATATAATGTTACCAAGGGGGCAACCCTGAAATCGTTATAGTATAGGAGCTAGGAGCAAAATAAAATAAGAAAAAAAAAATCGGTTAAAACAATAATAAAATAAGTTTACGTCATGTTGTGGTTTAATATGACATTGTTTTAATGTTGTATCACTTGTGATAATTATCATCAACACATTTCACAAGCAACAGCAACGTAATAACAACATCATATTAAATCACAACATAACAAACACTCTGTTTTTTGTATATTTTTTTTTCTTTTGGCCCATAGATACTACAATCGTTACAGTACTGTGTGTATTATTGGTAATTCTGTGGCTAAAGATTGCAAATATAAAAATAATTGGTATAGTATAGGAGCTAAGAGCCATGTTGTGTGTGAGAATATCGTTGTTAAACATTTATTTTCATAATGTAAGTCTTATTGTGATAAGTTCTAATGATATTTCCTATAACAACAACGACATTCTAATCCACAATAACTTGTGTTACACATGAATGTACAAGCAAAAGAAATACTCTAACTTTTACACTTATTTTTGTTCGCTCATAGATACTACAATCAACATATTGTGTGTTATTGGTAATTATGTTGCTTTGGATAAAAAAAATATCAACAATTATTATCATAAAAACATTATTGCCCAAATAATCAAAGAAAATACAGTTTGGAACTTTACACAAACTAAAAACATGTACGCGGTTTTGTTGTAATTGTAACAGTTATCTCTTTTATTTATTAATTATTTTCTATGTCCAAACATACTAAGTAAAAATCCCGCAGGTTGAATCAAACCCCCCACGTCACCCCGTCCGCCGTGCCGCGCCCGCGCATAATAGCCAGTAGCAACTGTGTAGGGTTGTCATAAGATGATTTTTGCCCACCGTAAAAAAAAAGTAGCAACTGTGTATTTTTTTTATTTGCAATCCTTAGCTACAGAATTACCAATAATACACACAGTACTATAACGATTGTAGTATCTATGGGCCAGAAAAAAATAAAAAAAAACATAAAAAAAAGAATTTTTTACTTATTTTATTTTGCTCTTAGCTCCTATACTACAATGATTTCAGGGTTGCCGCTTTGGCAACATTATATTATATTTAAATGCCAATTCATTGGCACACAGTTGATTTCTGTCGATTCTGGGTCATTTTTTGGACATCATCTTTATACATATGTAAGAGCATTACAAAACGTAAAACTAGTATAAGTAGTTTGCGGATACACCACCGTATTGCGTCGTTCGTCCTTTCTCAATAAATGATCCGGGTGACAATATTACATCTTAACTAAAATGTGTAAATGTTATATGGAACTTTTGTGACACTGTACACAATCCGATAAATCGTACTCGCCGCCCGGCGAAGGTACGACCACCAACCAACGCGCCGCCGGCCGCTGCAGCCGCGTCTTCGCGCATAAGTTTAGAGCGGACAGTTGCATTTTCGCTAAATGCCCTCTCATACATCTTTACGTCAGTAACGGTCTTGAGATGGGCTAGCTTAGACTTGAGCGCGGGTTACCTAGTTTGGAGCCTTATTTGCCAGATGATTTTGTTAATTATATTTGTATTCGATATTGAAAAACTAAATATAAGCTAGCCGTATATTTATTAATACAGTAATTATGTTTATACTTATTCAGGTAGGACAATGTCACATTATTATTTGGTAATACTTAATTGTTGTACTGAAGGTACAACAATTAAGTTGATATTTATGCAATACAATACTCTTTATTGTGCACCAAATAAATTACAATATAAAACATAAATAGTAGCATAATAATGTACAAAGGGCGGGCTTATCACTTGCTGCGATTTCTTGCAGACAACCTTAGGATGGACAAGAGTTCTATGAAATGGTAACGGGTAAAAGGTGTAACAAGTACAGTAAAAGGAGAAAGATTAAAAGAAACAGAAAAAGTGGGTATCAAATATTAACAACAAAGTACTATAAAGTACTTTATAGTACTTTGTTCTAATTTTTGTACGAAATATTTACCTATATAGAGCCTCTAGTGTGGCTCATTGTTACAGTTTTGTTGTAAAGCAGTTGTTCCGGTTTCATATAATCGAGATAATCTGCAGCGTCCGTAACGCAAATTAGCTTCAATTCTGGCAACAATAACCTTTACCTTGTATTGTAGGGGTACTCGCTACTCACACAATCGGCATACGTAGTTACGCGGAGCACATACGACCTCATACAAAGTTAACTATAAGGTGCGCGTGCGTCACTACCGCACTTACCGTACCACAGTATAATAGTACACAGTAAAACAACTTATCAAGAAAATATGCCAGTTATATATATAATATATAATAATAATGATAATAATTACTTTATTTCCAATAGATTCTTCAGAAACACTTACATTGAAATGTTAGTAGCCTAAAGAATAGCGTACAACACAGAAAGTGAGAAGTTTTTAATTCCAATCTGTCATATGTCAATTGCACTCCATCCAAAGTCAGATTTAATTTATTTTATGGATACCACATGGTCTCTAACAATACGTTGGTAGAAAAATTATCTTTAAATGCAGAAGAAAAGTAGTTTATCCATTAGTTGTAGAGGTAGCTTATGTATTCAAATGATAATGAGGTTTCTGGTCATGCCAAAAAGTCCAATTGCCTTTTTATAACAGGAATGTCTACGCAAACAACCAGGGGCTTACGGTGTTACATCCTCATAACTCCGAGAGCACGTAAAGAGCCTTGTTGTACATTTGACCTATCTACAAATATTTTCTTGCTACTTCCATTTAATTATGATAGTGACGATATAAAGAGTAGTACTCATATGTTTGCGTTATGATTAGTTCCACACAGATGGTTTTCGTTGTATGTACTTATCTGAAATGAAATTAAACTAGCAGAACATTATTAAATACGGGTAAGCTAATTTATGCGGGGTATGCTTATTATAATGCGGGTAGATACGCTGATGACATGGTATTGCTCAGTCCAACGGTGAGGGGGAACAGAGAGCAGCCTGAATGTTGTGAGTCTTAAGCTCTAATTCATGGTCTCATATATATAATGTTAAGAAGAGTGAGCTTCTGGTCCACACATTGATGGTTTCCATGCCATTATGCGTAATAAATCCGCCTCATTGATCTGCAGAGTTCTGGACAGTCCAAACTCCATCTAGAAACCTATACCAGGGAAGTATGAGTCTCCATTATTGTTATTGCAAGTAGATGTCAGATGAATACCTGTCTGGTGCCTAAATAATAAAGTTACTAACATTAGGGGTAACTTCTCTTTGCTCGACAAACCCACGATGTACGAAACTGGTCTGATATAAACAGAAATGTCTACCTCTAGCGCATAGTGAGTGTGAGTTATTAAAGTACGAGTGTCAAATCAACACGAGTGCATAATTACTCATTTTGGTAACGTGCGTTATTTTTCTTTCAACTACCAATGTTTCTACCATGATAAAATATACGGTCTACTCAAAATAATAAATCACAATGGAAACTAAGTTTAGTTCATATTCTCCTCAAACATTTCAAACTTTCAATTATTAAATGTTGGGCAGTTGCTAAAAGTGATATATGCGGCAAAAGGGAACTAACAATTTAATTTTCAACTATTTATAGTTCCTATAGTTGAAATCGAAATAGCGATAGTGATATGCTATAGCTATTTCCATTTTTATAACTTTTCTTGCTAAATATAAGTGTCTAAGTTTTACAATGGTACAAAAGGGGCTCCATTTGTTTTTTTTCACCCAGTGCCTTTATTGGTTTGATTTTTATTTTAAGCCAGTATCTTTTTTATCTAATGCATACATTTGAAATTAATCTTATGGGAGACATTAATTAAACCTTTGTGTTAAATGTACTACTAATTAAGAAATAAAGAACAGTGCATTCATGAAAGATTGTGCAACCAGGCGATTTCTTATAACATTTCTGCAATGTGTTGGTTCTAAGCTAAAAATAGTTCCTTTGTGATCGGTGTGATAGTAGTGATTATTGACAACATTACTACGTAGTTCAAAGAAAAGATTATACAATTCTTTTTTATTTATTTTATTAACCCGTGCACATACAAACCACGTTATATCCATTATTTAATTATTTTAGTTATGTATTAGTAGTAAGTCTGTGGGATGAGCTTACTGAAGCTAATATAGGCCACATAAATATTCAAAACTCGAGATACTTGGCTCTATTATGCAACTGTGCGCATTGTGCCATTTTGAGTACTGTTTTCCTTCTGTGTAGTAGATTCAACTTTATGAAGACTCAGTGCCCGGAAGCTTCACTCACAACTGTCTCCTTTATGATATCGAAGACGTAACGCTAACGTCAAACCAACAGGGACCTCCACCATGAGCATGTTCAAGAATATTAGGCCTAAAGTATGTTGTTAATGTCTTATGGCCCTATTGTATTCTGAATTCGTGAACTGTTAATGATTACATCTTTTGGACAGTACAGACTATTGTTTTAGTAACCTACAACAATAGTCTGTACTGTCCACAAGCTCATTCTGTAGGTAAAACTATCCGTTTTATGTTAAAGTTATTTTCTTTTTAAGTTTCGTTTCCAGTTTGCGTTTATTCTAATTTGTTGCGGTTAGTAACTGGAATTAAACCAGGGACTGCCATTTGGTCTCTATCTCAAAGAAATCTCAAAGATCCTTATAAATGAAATGCTTAGACTAGATGTTAAATTCTTTTAGGCTTTTTACTACCTGTCACTATTGTGATCGATGTTATTAGACTAAGTTCCTAACCGACTAGTCTCTCTAACACAAACATTTACAATTTGTTTATATACCATATTTTTTTTAGTTTGGGAATTGTACTGAAAACCGTATTTGACAACGCAACGTATGACATAAATAGTTAGGGGACATTTCAGGATCTTGTACAACTCGGATAATTGAGCATTAGTTTGCAGAATACGTGATAATAGTTACAATGTATTCATGCCTGCCGCCACAGATCCTCTCACCGGAAATGTCATCCATATCACCTGGACGATTGATTGTCCTTGTTTCTTGTAAACAAACTTATAAACGCGCACGAACACACTGTGAAATCAATTAACTGCAGAGGTTTATCCGATTCGGTATAACATGTCAACCTTCAAGCAGCGAGCCTATTCCTTTCTTAAAGACCGGCACCGCACTTGCGGCTCCTCAGGTGTTGCGGGTGGCCATGGGCGGCAGTGATCATTTACCATCAGGTCATACGCTAAATCGATTGCCTTGCTAATTTACTCGAAGATAATATATAATAAAAATAGTTTTTTAACTTAGCATCTCCCATGCTGATCTGGAAGCAATAGAAAAACATCGAATGCATCAGCTGCTCATCATCCCGCGCATGCTGTAAAAGTCAGCTAAGGGAAACGTTTACTCTACCATCCTTAAGTAAACACAGCCAACTTAGGGCATGCGAACTGCCTCAGTATGAAAATGGCCTAAGTTGGACAATTGGCGTTAGAACAGGACGTCAATTAGGGTGGTGACGGAAAACATTAACCATAATGTAATCTGCGGCACCCATGAACCGAGTTAGCAGGTTCACTGTTCACCTATCAACCCGCATTTGACAAGCGTGATGGGTTACGTGTCTAATCCCCTCCATAAACATGATAAACATGATGAAGAAGACGAACAATAGGCCCCAAGTGGCCGGCGTCTCCAGTGGCGAAGATGCTGATGACGGTGGGCAGGCTCGCCCTGGAGCATGGGGTGCGAAGAATCCCCGGGCGAGATCGATCTCCCGTTACACGACCCAGGCAAACCATAAATCGGATAATGATACAAAACTTCACGTTCTAACATATAACACTCGAACTTTACAAACAGAAGACCGGTTACTTGAACTCGAGAATGCATTAAAAGAAATTAATTGGGATATAGTGGGGCTGGCAGAAATAAGAAGAAACGGAGAAGAAACAATAGAAAGAGAAACCAGTATATTTTATTACTATGGGCAAGCTGGAGGGCTTTACGGAGTGGGCTTTCTAGTGGCGAAAAAATGGAAAAACAATATTATAGAGTTTATTTCATATTCAAAAAGGATCGCAGTTTTAAAATTTCAAATAACTAGTTCGAAAACATTGACCATAGTTCAAGTGTATGCTCCCACGTCATCACACCCTGACGCTGAAGTAGAGGAATTTTACGATTTGCTCAATAAAGCGTGCGATGAACACCGAAGCACCTGGAATATTGTTCTAGGCGACTTCAACGCTAAGATAGGGCAGAGGACAGACATGGACAATGAGCTTATTATAGGCCCGCATGGCTCGGGAAACAGAAACGAACGTGGAGCTCGACTGATCCAGTTCGCTTTCGGTCAAAATTTATGCATAGGCAACACATTCTACTATAAGAAACAACAAAGACAATGGACATGGATCTCACCAAATAGCATAACAATGAATGAGATCGACTATATTCTGACATCAAACATACAAATAATCTGTAATGTCCAAGTAATAAACCAAGTTAAATTCAGTTCTGATCATAGGCCCGTGCGCGCAGTAATAAAACTAAATATTAAAATTCATCGCAAAAAATTATTCCAAAATAAAATTAGAAAGTTAAACAAAGAATCTCTTATTACATGTAAAAAAGAATTTAATTTAGCACTAAGAAACAGTTTTGATCTATTAAATGAAAATGAAGAAAAAAATGTAGACACTCAGTATAAAGACATATTAAATAGCATAACAAAGGCCAGTAAAGTTGTAAAACAAAATAAAAATAGAACTAAAAAACTATCGGGAGAAACTCAGAAACTAATAGAAGAGAGACAGGCTCTAATAACAACAAATAGAAATTTACAATATAGGTTAAAAGACAAAGAAGTCAAGCGCAGCATTAGAAAAGATATCAGAGATTATAATAAAAAACTGATACAAACAGCATTAGAAAGGAACCGATCACTGAAAATAGCCAAGCAGGGAATCACCAACCATAAATCGTGGATTACGTGTTTGAAGGACAGCAGAGGTGTAAAACAATTCAATAGGGATATAATTGTTGAGATCTGCACGGCATTCTACAGGAATCTGTATTCCGATACAACTCACGTGCAACAAATATCTAACTATTCATACTCCGAAAATATACCACCCATAACAGAGGTTGAGGTTCGAGATGCATTAAGCACATTGAAATATAACAGATCCTGCGGAGAAGATGGTGTCAGCACCGAAGCCCTTCGAATTGGTGAACCATCGCTTCTGTTTCACCTTACACGATTGTTCAACGATATTCTTCGTACCGGTAACCTTCCTTCAAATTTTTGCCATTCCAATATTATTCTACTCCATAAGAAAGGCGATAAGTCCGACATCAACAACTACAGGCCAATAAGTCTTATATCTCACATTTACAAAACCTTCATTAAAGTTATTGAAAAACGTATAGCTGACCAATTAGATCTAAAACAACCACCAGAACAAGCAGGTTTCCGTCGAGGATTATCCACCACCGAACACTTACGTACAATCAACCAAATGGTCGAGAAATACCAAGAATTTAGAATTCCTTTGTATCTTGCATTTGTCGACTATTCAAAAGCTTTTGACAGTATAACACATTTTGCCATATTTAATGCCCTTCTAAAGCAAAACATAGAACCCACTTATATTCATCTATTGCGTAATATATATACCCATAGCACAGCTGCCATCAAATTAGAGAGGTCAGGTCCAAAGTTCGATATTCTCAAGGGAGTCAAACAGGGCGACCCGCTGTCTCCAAAATTGTTCACCAGCACCCTGGAAAAAGTCTTTCAGACGCTGACAACCAGGTGGGAAGGGCATTGTCGTTGGCGAGGCGAAATTAACTAATCTTCGCTTCGCTGATGATATTGTTCTTTTCTCTCCCACAGCCACAGGACTAGAACATATGTTGCAAGACCTCAGCGATGCAAGCCTCGAGGTTGGACTGAAGATGAACATGTTGAAGACCAAAATCATGACTAACAGCTCCAAAAGGAGCATACATGTAGGTGGGGAGAAAATACAATATGTCCAAGACTATATCTACTTGGGCCAAGTAATCTCTTTCCAGGCAAGACAAGACAAAGAGATCGCAAGACGAACTGAAAATGCCTGGAAGAGTTACTGGTCCATGAAGGAACTTTTCAAGGGCACTCTGCCCATGTCTCTAAAGAAGAAATTAATGGACATGTGTATTCTCCCCATCTTGACCTACGGCGCACAAACTTGGTCTTTGACAAACATCCAAAAGTCCAAACTCAAGGTTTGCCAACGTGCAATGGAGCGCAGTATCTTAGGTGTTAAATTAACAGATCACGTTCTAAACACTACACTGCGCTCCAGAACACAAATTATTGACGTGGCTCAAAAGGCTGCTCAGCTTAAATGGGACTGGGCAGGACATGTCTGTCGCATGCCGGACGAGCTGTGGGCACGCAAAGCTCATGATTGGTACCATGAAACAGTGACACGGGGTCGCGGCAGACCACGAAGGAGATGGCGGGTCGAACTGGATGTCTTCCTTGAGAATTGGAAAGAGATGCACACAGTCGTGAACATTGGAAAGAATGGAGGGAGGCCTTTGCCCAGCAGTGGGACAATACAGGCTAATAAAAAAAAAAAAAAACTTAGCAACATTGAATTGAATACATAAATATTATAAATAATTACATCCCGATACAGAACAAATACTAATGCTCATCACAAAAATAATTATTCTGGCAGGGAGGGGGGGGTCTTGTCTTGCTTAGCAGTCAGGTTCACTAACCACTAGACCAACAGGTTTATAAACAACGGCCAACATAAGATACTATCTATTTTGCAAATACCTTACAAAACATGAAATTATGATAGTACGAAGTAAAAACGTAAAAAAGTCAAAATAAAAATATATCATCAATATTAAAAAATACGACTAAGTTACACTGATAATTAAGTTAGTCATATTTTTATTGACAATTTATACTCGTAATCAATGTAGAATTAGAACATTCTGTGTAGAATATTAGTGCTCGTAATTCATGTTGGTTTTATAGCTATGTGACATATTGATGACATGTTTTTCATATTTTTAATTTTACTATTAATTGATGTATTGTACTTATTTTATCTTGGATCAGTGTCTTGCTGTAAAGAATTACACTTACCAATTAATACTCGTAATCAAAGACATTCTGTATATAATCTCATTGCTCGTAATTCATTTTGATTTTATAGGTATTTGACACATTGTTGACATGTTCTTCATAATTTTGTTTTACTTTTAATTGATATATGCTATTCTACTTATTTTATCTTAGATCAGTGTCTTGCTGTAAAGAATTACACTAACCACAACATGATAATAATGGCTAATTAATTGCATAAAAATAATTGTTATAGCATTTGATTCGCAGTCCTCTTATACCAACATGCTCTTTAGCCGTGGGAACTTAATTGTTCGTTAACGACATCACGGCCTTACGTTCATAAATACCTGTACAAACTATGTCTTACAAAACTAGCTGTTAATATGTTATATTTTAACATTTGACTGCACATGTGACACACAGTTCAAGGCGGTTGCCTCGCTACTATTACCTCAACACTTTCGTGTTTCGAGTCCAATCGCTGCTTAGGACAACTCTTTATGTGATCCATTTTTCGTTGTTCGGAGTCAGTATCAGTATTTGTGTCCGTGAATGCCATGTTTGTTAATTCCCTCGTGATACAGATACCTGGTTCTCTATAGTGCAAGTGATGTCTTTTGTTCAACCTGTATTGTGTTCGACCGATAATGAGGTCCTGGGTTGGGCAAGACAGTGTTATTGGGATTTTCTGACAAGCAGAACCCTGAGAGGTTGTGACAGTGTCACACACAACCTCTCAGGGTACGTAGAGTCCGATCACCGTGATTGGGAAATACTCTGCTGCATAGACATATTTTCTCGAACATTTCTGAAACTGTCTAAGGAAAGGTTAATGTACTAAACTGGAATGATGAATTGTGCATGACACAAGAATCTATTTTTCAAGTACTTAAGAGTGAACTCTATATTTTAGTTTTGTCTTTGGCTTAACATTGAAGTAAAAGGTCCAACATGTTGGGTTATGTAGTACCTTCTTAGTCATTATTGAATATAGGACTAAATGTGTATTTGTAAACTTTCCATTACCGTAAGGGCCTATGCATACCACATTTTTTAAACGCGCCGTCGACGTGCGTTTTAGTAACGCGCGTCGACGGCGCGTTTTTATCCTACAGAGCAGTTTGGTGTTTGTTTGAATTTGAAACGCGATGCTAACGCGCGTCAGTATCGCTACAAACGCGCGTCAACTGCGCGCTTAAAAAACGTCGTGTGCATGGCTCTAAGAGCCTATGGTGAGTAACACGACACTTGCTGAAAAAATTCAAGGTAGAAAATGTCAAAATGTACGGGAAAAGTTTTTTCAATTTGTGACTTGTTGTGTCATGTTGAGTACTCCAATGATGGTTAGTTCTATAGAAGTTTTTGATCAGTATTAGAAACAGGATCAATTGGCATCAAAAAATGTTTTTGTGCAAAATGTCTATTTTCTTGAAACTGTAGTTTTTTTTTAACCTGTGAATGGGGATCAAAATTAAAAAATAAATTGGATAGCTTCCTAAGACCATTTTTGTGTAGCTGCAACGGATAAGGTACTTTCCCTTACTGCCCCCCTGAAAGTTTCCATCCTGTATATGCGGATCGACGATGCTAGTTGTTGATCCGCATATACCTGAAACCAGCGAAATACACGTTCCTAGGGGTGAGAGTTTAAAAAAGGATGAGAATATCAATTCGATTATATGTTTGTTCTTTGTATTAAACACGTCCAATCCATTTTTGTCCATTTGTGAACCAATTTTGATCATTTGAAATTATTTTTATGGGTTCTTTGATTTATGGTCCCGTTCATTTAAAATAATAGAATGAATCCCTTTTATATGTTGTATGTATACTTGCTTTTTATTCTATATGGAATAATTTAGAATCGGTCCCAAATTTTTAATCGGTTTATATAAAAAAGTTAAATAAGCTCGTTTGATTTTAAAACGGTAACTGTCTTATATATAGGACCCTATCCAAAACGTAAAAGTTTCGTTTCAATATTTTCAGTTAATTTTGTTACGTATTGATACGTAAGTTTTCCGTCGAGTGTTCGTCCTCGAACGTCTCTATTCTCGGATGACATTCGCCATTGTTAACTACAATTGCATCGAAATCGACAATTTGTAGCAGTTCTGCTGATCATCGCCAATAAGTAGCGTTTCCTGTTTATGTGTCACTGATGGTCCATTAACATTTTTAAATAATGGGCAAATCATGTTGTTTGCTTTATAAAAAGTAAAAATCGGAAAGTTAGGAAGTTGTTAGTTTACTGTTATCATTAAATTTTAGCATGGTCATCATGTCAGCCGAATGACGTCCACTGCTGGACAAAGGTCTCCACAAAGATTTCCACAATGGAGTTGTATCCATCATTTTTCCTGACAAATGGTTTGGCGATCGTAGTATAATGGTCATAGTTCACAGAGACATGCTGCTGCCCATTCTCTGGGAGATAATCCCTCGGGATGACTTTTACGTCCCCTACGGGATGAGATGGGGTGGAGATATTCTTTGCTGTCAAGCACACAGTATGGTATAGATATAAAAAATGGTTTAGATATAAAATTCTAATTAGAGCTGTACCAAACTTCCAACTAGAGAAGTTGATTAACAAATGATATACTCGTAACGTCCATTGCACATACTTTATTTGAATGTGAGTGAATGAATGACATTTTATTTTTATATACGAGTATGTACATATGAGTAATTGAGCAAGACAAGTTAAAATTACATATTATCTCGGCCATATTGTAATAACAATAAATATTTCTTTTGTAATGTAAATGTAATTAGGCACTGTAGTAACAGTTTGTATTTACATAAGAAATATTAAGATAGGTATGTAGATACTTGCTTGTTGCTTGTAGGTATCTAATTGACTTTCACGCGGCCGGTCGTGGGTTCGATTCCCACCCATTTGTGTGCATGAACATGTCTGTTTGTCGTAAGTCTATGTGTAATTATCTGTATAAGAATGTGTTTACAAAAGAAAAGTAGTATATCGGTTATCTGGTATCCATAGTAGAAGCTCTACTTAGTTGGGGATCAGATGGACGTGTGTGAATAATGTATAGTATATCAGTTATATGGTTTCCAAAGTACAAGCCCTGCTTAATTTAGGATCAGATACCCGTGTGTGAATAATGTCCGAGGATATTATATATTGGTTATGCTGTGGACGCATGCGAGTTCAACTTTAACTTTATCATATAAGGTACTCGTACAAAACCAAAAAAAGGTAGCGATATTTAGAAAAATACCTATAACACAAGCGTTTATACGTTTAGATTTTATATACTCGTATTAAATTTAACGTATTCATCAAATCTAAGTGATAGTCTAAGTGATAGTAGTCGACCTAAATAAATATCTTAAGAGCATTGATTAGGCTGAATTTACGCAAAACACATTTATATTTTTCTATAAATATCGATTAAATTCATTCATTCGAAATGCTGGCCTATATTTAGCCCAACAACTGAGCATTGCTATACAACATGGCAATGCTGCCAGCATTCTAGGAACGTTACCCACTGGCACGAATATTGAATTTGATATTTTTAGAGTTTAGATTTTAATTTAGCGTTAATAGTGTTAATAAACTAGTCTTGTAGGTATTTAGCAATTAATTTGATATATTATTGTAAAATATTAAATTCATTCAAAATGTACCCTATAATAGTTATGCAATTGATTTGCACTGATTTTGATAAGTTTGGATTTAAAAGGGATCCTTTAGATAAAGGATTGGGCTATAATTTGCTATAAAATAACCTACTTGTTAGGTAATTGTAGTCTAAATTATTATTCGTTTAAAAGAAAATATTAAACCAATAAAAACTATTCTATTATTTACATTTTGAATTAATGTTGCCGATTACTCGTATGGTACCAAAATAAAAATGTGATTTGCAAACATTTAGTCTATCCAACAAAGTCCTTAATCCGACGAAGCTGCTTCAACCATGACCAACACTCATTTAAATTAAATATCATATAAATAAATAATCATATAAATGATACCGTGTACTTACCAAAGATATTGACTATGAAGTTATCGTCTGACAAATATAAATGACTGTAGCTTTATCGAAGTTAACAATAAGATCTCACTTCAATAATCTCAACCACTAAAAACCTTCCTTAAAGGTGATAGTCTATGACCACGTGCAGAGCTGCAAACAAAACAACCCACACTCATCTCATAACAATATGCAGAAGTAGGAAGTTATTTATACAGCAGCGCTTAGTGTCTGAGTCTCTACATTGTGGAGACACGTATGATAGAGATACTTTTTTATGTGACTTTAATATACTAACTACTCTTTTTCTATGTTTGTTTATGTGTAACGATTTAACTGATTTTAAAATTCTATCACTTACAGTAGACTAACTTATCAGCGAGTAACATGACCTCTATCTTATATTCAATAAAATATAGATCCTTTTGAAAAGTACATATGTAATTATTATATCAAGAATTTGACTGTAAAAGTCATTGATAGGCGTGGGACACGAAAGCTAGTACAATAAGTTAGCTAAAAAATGACATTACATAAATCATGTTTATTTAGGTACTCATACCTATCCCAAAAATCCTTATTGTTCACCTATTATACTTAAGGTAAATAATTGTTTTTGTTAAAGATACTAATTTATCTTTCTCTCTATTTACCAGAGAAAAGCCGGGCGGGCGACTAAAACCGTTAATAAAATTTGATTTCGGCTGTTTTCTGTACTATGGCTTCACTGTATCTGAGTCTAATGTGGAGTTCAATTAGACACATTGAATTATAATTTTCATATTACGACATGACGTACTTAGTACACGATTTAATAGGAGGTATCTATTATATGTCATTAGTTTGCATGCAACTCATACAAATAACTAGTTAGTAGAAACGTTGGAAGGATCGTTCTATTTACAACTTAAATAAACCCAACCAAACTAACTTACTTATATTCTTCTTGTAAAATCTAACTTCTCGGGGTCGGGACGTTGGTAGTTGTACACCCCATGCGTCGGGGAACACATAGAGCTCTTGTTGGCGTACTAATCCCGTCTGATTATAAGATTGCGCGAATAGAGAGCCCACATGTGTTTGTGGAACAGTTGAGCGCTATAGTGCGTGCCCCGGAGAACGATAGTCTACGTCTAAACTGGCCACTGAGAATCAATTAAGAATAAATTTGACTCAACAATGCTTATATTGTTCTCCTGGTCAACTTTAAACCATGGTGGCTGTAGTATAATAATATGCATAATGTCGGTAGTTTACAGAATATTATTAATATACTACATCTGTTTTCATAAAAAGCTCAAACAATTCTTGTTAAAAAGTGTTTCTACTCTGTTGACGAATTTGTATTGAACTGAGAAACATCGACATTATAATTGAACTTATTTTTTTCTTTTTTATTATTATAATTATTTATTGTATTGTATTACATAGATAATTTAATGAATTTCTCCCATAATAATTATACAGTAATGTACATTTAGTTATAGAAAATTCAGACACAGTGTAAAAATTGTTATTGAATAAAAACAAATAAACTAAACACCTTTAAAAAAAGCAATAAAAATATATTGACAATGTTGGTAGATTCTGTAACCTACCGTCATTATTAATATACTATATTTATAATGACGGTAGGTTCTGATTCTGTAACCGACATTATACATATACTACAGCCACCATGGTTTAAAGTTGACCAGGAGAATAATATTTTCATTGTTGAGTCATATTTATTCTCAATTGATTCTCTTATAAGTAAATGCTAAATCTGTGGTCATAAATGGAAAGGTATATCAAACCATACTCATTTTGTGATTTATTTGTTATCATCAGCGTAGTAGAAAACTGAACGGTGGCCATATTGTTTCAAATTAAGCAGGAAGCATTTGCACAAACTCCTCAATGATATCTTTATGACGGTCACCATAGCCTAGCTGGTAGTGCTCCTGCCTACGAAGCTGGTGGTCCTGGGTTCGAATCCCGGTAAGTGCAAATATTTATGTGATGAGCACGAATATTTGTTTCTGAGTCATGGATGTTTTCTATGTATATAAGTATATATCTATCTATATCAGTATGTATATCGTCGCCTGGTACCCATAGTACAAGCTTTGCTTAGTTTGGGGCTAGGATGATCTGTGTGACATTGTCTCCAGATATTATGTTATGTCAATGTATACTGTATCTATCGGCCGGTTGGCGTGGTTGGTAGATACTTGCCTTTAACGCCGCAGGACGTGGGTTCGATTCCTACCCAGGACAGATATGAGTGTGCATGAACGTGTCCTGATGGTATGTCCTGAGTCTGGGTGTAATTATCAATATAAGCATGTGTGTATTTAGAAAAGAAATATATGTAGTATATCAGTTATCTGGTTTCCATAGTACAGTCTCTGTTTGTTTTGGGATCAAGTCAAGATCAAGGAATGATGTCCCAGCATATTATTATTATTATAAATACATAGATCGGTTGTCATTGCAAATCAGACGTGTCCGAAAATACTAATATCCATTTATGACATGTTGTATAGATCCTATTAAATCCGGTGGTAGCACCATCGAAATACCCACAAGGTCCAATTTAATAAAAGTAAAGAATTCTTGCCTCAATGAACCGAATTATTCAGACACGATGAAATAAAATACACCTGACACAATAAATATCGACAATAAGTATTAAAATCTATGAACAGTACTACGACAGTAGTAAAACTTAAAAATTTAATGTTAAATCTAAATGATTCAATACAAACCACAGATTTATGTAAATATATAACCGTAGACTGTGATACCTTCTTACTTCGTGTTGTTGGGCCATATTACGTTATGATACGCCTATTTGTTAAAGAAAAAAATAATTCTCTGTAACAATTAATAGCGCATTTTTATGGAATATTCATGAAATGTAATCTTCAAAGTTAGCCATAAAGTGGTTTTATGAAGTGAAAACTTCTTTTGCGGCGTTGTTAGCTTTTTGGGATGGGTAAAAAATGTTATTGGGAGGGAATATCTACCAGATGATGGGCAGCAGCTTCCTTCTGAGTACTATGACCATGTTACTGCGATCGCCAACCCGCCTGCCAAGCGTGGCGATTATGGCATATCCCCCAAGACGATTCTTGAGCGAGGCTTGTCCAGCAGTGGACTTATTTAGCTGCAATGATGATGATGATGATGAAAAAATGTTAAAATAGCGACAGGATATGTGACCTGATCTGAAATGCGTAAGACGGAGGGTCTATTTTTTAATTCACACTGGCAGTTTATACACTCACAAGACCGCAGCTTTTTTTCTTAATTATGTTACATATTTTTACTGCCGACTGCTTCAAATAGAGTCTATTTTTTAAATTTGTTGCCACCATAGGGAGGGAAGCAATTACTATGGGTGTTTACCGCTCAAAGCAGTACCACTTGCTACCCGGAACAAATAAACACTACTTTCCGAGTATGATAAAAGAAAAAATAGTTTTCACTTTTGTCACCAGTCCCCAAAAAAAGCCCCGTTAGTTTTTTTACAACCGCTCTCTCTCCGTCTATTTTGTAATACTCTCCTTACCTGATATCGGTCATGATGGCCAGTTTCAACAGTCTAGAATCATCTGCGGGGTATTATTTATCTTATAGTGCACAAAATGGTCGCTCAAAATTCCCCTACTTTCATTGGATTACCAGAGATTAGTAATAAGTCGACACGAGGCGCCAGAGAAACACCGCTAACTATACTTACTCTGTCATACTGTGAAGCCGTCTTGCCAGAAAATTCCCGAAACATTAATTAACTGGAGCTCTGATCCAAACCTGAAGCCTTATACTGAATCAATTACTTTATCATATGTATCAGTTACCCTAGGTAATCGTTGTATAAGTTATCTCTAGCCCGATGAGAAAACCGCTCTCATTGTCAAGTAAACAATAGATATTAATTTTTCAAATATTTTCAGCTATTGTTGGCGTTATCTTCAGCGCTTGGCGGCGCCTCAGCGTTACTATTGTTAGCAGTGCCAGTGGGAAGAATCACAGTCACCTTTCCTCCTGCGGTAGAACTCCTCGCCACCTGCCAGGATAATGAGATGCAGTTGCAGGTTATGCAGGATCACCCTTGCTCACCACTTCACCCTTACTCCTATGATATCAATCTTACGTGAGTTTGTTTTTATTTGAATTACTTTTCGTTTCGTTCTCTTTCTGTGTAAATAAACAGTCTCACAGTCAATATGATTACCTCGTATATGTGACAGTCGCATATTCCACAGCAGAGACTGTGCGGGTTTGTTTTCCGGACCCGAACAAAAAGTATTATTGCCATTTGACTGGCTAGGAAAAGTTCCATTAACTTCATGAAGACAGAAAATTAGTTACACTACTTCATATCTTGTACTAGCATTTGGTTCGGCGTATGCTTTAATTCCGGTAGTGCTGGGGAAATTGGATTATGAAAAAGAGCGAATATAGCCACAATATATATGCGGCGCCATGACTGAAGAATAATCAAGGGGCCTTATTGTATTTTATTTTGTATGTCATGCCTGTTCTAATAGAATTCATTAATTGTTCTAGAGTACTGTCATGTGGCTTTCTTTGCGACCTACCTGAAACATTATCAGAAGATGAAACCAACAAGATACTCCACACGAACACCTACGACGTCCACTTGCAGTCACCAATCGACGCTCAACGGCTTGTGTACCGCCACACCGTCATGCCACAGATCCCTCATTTGATGACTCCTATGAAAGATCAGAGCACATCACGTATTCTTACTAACGACCCTTATTTCAACACGACCATATTCAAGTTGTCCGAACATCAAATATTTTTCCCTGCTCCACGTTTGTATCAAATCGAATGCATTCACGACTCGACCAATGAAACTTGCTTATTTGGACAAAACGACATTTTTAATGAAACTGAAGATCATTTAGATGAAGCTGTTCTTCGTATGAGGATATCACATGACGTCCAAACAGCTCCCATGGATATTAGGAGCTATTTTGTCCAGTCAGTGTCCGCAGAAAAGTTTTCGAAATTCTATGAAGACTATGATGGCGTCGACAGTGTGACCTGCAAAGATAACTTTGTGAGTAAATGTTAATGTATAAAAGCGATAGGTTTATTTAGTCTATAACCAAATATTAAATCTCGAAAATTTTATAAGTAGGGTAATTTTACAGCTAACCATTGAACATAGCTCGAAGAAACTACGGCTGCTGGGGCAAAAAAGTTCTCAGGTAGTGACCACGAGCCGGACGACGCTACCTGGGCAGGCTCCCTAGAAGGTGGACCAATGATCTTGTGCCCAAGCCGCAAGAATCGGGTAGCGCAAAACGGCCAATGCCAAAAGCTTTATCCAGCTATGGAAGTCTATGAGCTGACATGATGCTATGATAAAAAACATTGGGATCTGAATGTTATCTTAAGTTTATAAAATAAAAATCCTGTTTCTGTTGTTGGAGCTGGTCGAGCCCAAACTCTATTTTACTATCCGTTAATTTTATTACATTCCGAAGCAGTGAAAGCCTCTTACGCTTACAGTATAAGTTATGTGGAAAAATTCACAATTTTTAAATATATTTTTATTTTATATGATTATATCCCAAATTTCAGCTTTTTAAAGACATTTTGAGTACGTACGTAGGGTATGTACGTCTTTAAAACTGAAATTTTGGTTTGATGATTATCAATAAAAGAAAGCTTCATACTGTTGGCATTACAGTATACTAGTCAGCCTTATTCCCCGCATCAATAGTTATTTCCCATAAAAATGGAAGCGAAAGCTTGTACGGAGAACTTTTTACTATTAACATAAATTTTATGAACGAAGCTATGGATTAGTTTCTTAACGACCTTGACCTTGCAATGTAAACATATTTAAATCATTATATAAATATTTAATCATTATATATAACCGGCAACATTGATCTAGCAGAATTATTTCATCAGGGTCAAGGTGGAGTTCGCGTGCAGGCAGGTCGACGAAAGTTGTCCGGATGCGCGGCCGCATGCTCTGCCTCGTCGCCGCGCAAGGGGCTCTGCGAAAACACTCAGCAACAAATAGAACTAGACCCTGCCTTCACCTTCTGGGCTTATCTTGCGGTAAGAAATATTTCTCAACTAAATAACAGTGGTGTAGGGTGCATATAACCCTATTATTTTAAAAAATACTGACTTGAGTAGTGAACATAATAATAGCATTCGTGCTTCTGGCTGAATTTCAACGGAGACTGGCCAACTATAATACATATGACAGTGCACTAGCTTGTGCGCATGCATAGGTACACTTCTTATACGATCATTCACATAATCCGATGGATATTGCGAATAACCTGGAAGTAGTCAGACGCAGGGCCACTAGCTTTAGGTGCTCCCAGAGGCTCGGCCGTATAATACCGTATAAAACTTACAGACTTCAGGGTACTAATGGGTTTCTTTCTGTCCCTAATATCTTTTCGGCTCTACCCGGGATTTGAACCCAGGATCACCATCTGTCGTTGGTGGCACTTGCAGGTTTTGTAATATATGATACCACAATATATTACATTATTATGATTTATAATATCATAATGATATAATATATAACTATAAAATAACAATAATAATGGAATAAACATTCATTACAAACATTAATGCATAAAACGTAGCCTTATAAGTTATATTTTTATTGGAATGTTGTATATACAAATTTTAAAATAATGGCTTTTCAAGAGTGTATGGCATTACACAAATCAAGAAAATAATTAGTTCTCAAATGAAATGCCATAGTTTCTCACTTCAAGTACTTAATATTAAACTTGAGCTAAGGAAATTTATTCATCAATAACACTAAAAATATATTTTTGCAAGATACTTCTTGTTTGAAAGCTAAGCTTCTAATTATTAATTAGAAGGCAGAGGCCTTCTAATTAATAATAAAAATACTCTCCAAGCTGCATTGACAATACAAAACAATCTGGATTCTTTACTTGACGAACAATATTCTTCGAAGACGGTCGCATGGAGGTTGTCTCCCCTCCTGAGTAGATCTTTAACTGAAATAAATAACTTAAGTTACCTATTGTAGTCCTGTACTATAGTCGTTTTGGATTGCCTTCTATGAATAATTGTTATACTGTCGATCAAAACAAGCAAGACACTTATAGATAAAGGTAAGGTCTATGAGTTAATACTAGCATTCGAGTCTTTTCTTCCTTTTACGTAATGAAACCATTTCTGTTTCCACCACCCGCGGGATTACATTATCTTTAATAAGCATAATTTATATTACAAATTCACAATTACATACAATCGGCTTCACTTTCGAAATAAATCTCCTACGCCTCTGCTATTAAGCAACAAGGTTCTGTCTAGGTGCCAACGCATTTGATAATAGTATGAGATCCGACGACTCTATTTCTACGCTGTAACGTATTTTTTTTAAGCTGCTATGATTTTAATGATAATGTTAGTAAAACGTATGTATGTTTACCGCAAGTAATTTGATTGGTTGCCGTACTGGATTTGAACATGCTTAGGTCTCAAGGCGATATGAAGTTTTTGCGAGATCTAATTTATTTTTTATTTCTATCAGCTACTTAAAGTCTTCATAGTTAGTAAATATTTTATGCCACCACTATGACAGTTAATTTAATCATTGGTATCTTAGAATTTAACACATATTACTGACAAAATTGTTGAATAATTGCGGCATTTGTTGGTATGAACGCAGATTAGTGGAAAAACTATTTTCATATGTTTTCATTAACATGTTAGCCATATCACGATTGCATGCACTCGTTATGCTCTCACCGGTTAGTGATTGGCGAGGTTAATTAACTAAGTTTGGGGTCAGTCCATAGATGGTTAACTACCAAAGTGGTTTAATTTCTAAGGGTCTCCGTGCTTCGGAGGGCACTTTAAGCTGTCGGTTCCAGATGTAGTCATTAGACAACAGCAGTAAAGCCATGTCAGGGGCTAGTGGGTAGCTTGAACAACTCTGACACTAGGGTAACCACTGCCCTTACAATAAGTACGTAAGAAAGTTGGTAGTTCACTAAATCAACACAATTTTCATGAAACGCATACAAAAAATGATGTGTAAAAACACATCACACAGTTTGAATTTGTACTACCTATATGTTCGTTTATCTGAATGTGTGTGGCATCGTAACGTTGTGTGAATTGGATGTACTGATTGAATGTGATTATTTTATCTGAAACCTAGTTAAATTTAAGTGGTTGAATAACTGTACAGTCTTAAAATACCTTTTCTAGTAACAATTTATTTACTTTGATAACTGATAACTGTAGAATTTTGTGATAACTGTAGAATGTTAAAATGTTTGATAACTGTAGAAAAGCAAATAATCACTTGTAGGCCACTCACAAAATCTAACTTAGGGAAGTTTAATTCCAACCTAGAGACAAGTTTGTGCCATCTTTCATCTAACTCAAATAACCCTAACGACATGTACAGTATATTATTTAATTGCATTTGTAACGAATTTAATAAAGTTTGTAAAATAAAAAACATTAAAGTTGACAATAAAAATATAAAATTTACTAATTGGGCAACTCAAGGCATTAGATGGAGTAGAGATGTCCTATATGAGTTGTATGACAGAAGATCCTATACATCTGATGTCAATTTTAAAAATTATGTTTGTATCTATTCAAAAATTTTCAAAAAAGTTTGCATCCAAGCTAAATGTTTGTATATAAGCGGAAAAATAAAAAACTCCGATAATAAGATAAAATCAGCTTGGCAAATAATAAATACTGAAACGGGTAAAAGAAGATTGAGAGACCAAACAGTGGAACTAAATATTAATGACGAACTTGTTTCAGACAAACTTACCGTTGCCAACATTTTTGCCGAGTTTTTTACAAATGGCATATTTGTAACTACTAAGTGTTACTACTAAGTGCCTCCCGTCGTCACCGGATGTAGCTGAAATCTTTTTAAAACAATCTATTAAACCAATTGTGCCCAAATTCAGTTTTCGATTTGTTACAAATGCTGATATTTTAAAAGCTTTTAAGAGCATTAAAAAAAAAGGCACAGAGGATTTATGGGGACTGTCTGTAATGGCAATTGAATCAGTTATACAAAACATTGCTTCCATCCTTGCAAACATCTTCAATAGCTGTGTAAGTGATGGCGTCTTTCCAGACCTTATGAAAATCAGTAAGGTAGTACCTGTTTTCAAATCAGGTTGTTCAAATAATGCCACAAATTATCGACCCATCTCTATACTGCCAGCGTTAAGTAAAATATTTGAAAAGCTCATGCTCAGCCAGATGTTGTCGCACTTTAACATGAATGGGATATTGCATGACAAGCAGTTTGGGTTTACAAAGGGCCGTTCTACTCAGGATGCGGGGTGTACACTAATGAAGTCTATATTGGAGGCTTGGGAGGGGTCGCAGGATGCGCTGGGAGTTTTCTGCGATCTCTCTAAGGCTTTCGATTGCGTAGACCACCATACGCTCATTGTGAAACTAAAATACTATGGAATTTCTGGCACATCTCTTGATCTTGTAATGTCCTATTTATCAGGTCGAGAACAACTGGTTTCAATAGACGGGGTAAATTCAACACGACATTCTGTCAAAATGGGGGTGCCCCAAGGATCGATTTTGGGTCCATTTTTATTTCTAGTTTATATAAATGATCTCCCATATCTAGTAGAGAAAGTATCAGACATAATTCTATTTGCTGATGATACGTCACTCATATTTAAAGTGAGTAGGAAAGATAAGGATCTTATAGAACCTAATAAAACTCTCAGCCTCATATCAAATTGGTTTTCGGCAAATAATCTTCTTTTGAATGCAGGAAAGACCAAATGCATCAAATTCTCATTGCCGAATGTGACTCATATTAAACCAGCGGTTGCACTTAACGAGGAAGTTTTAGATTTAGTTCCTTCGACCGTATTTTTGGGAATAACACTGGACTCAAAATTACAATGGGGTCCGCATATTGAAAAATTATCTGCCAAATTAAGTTCAGCTTCATATGCAGTTTGGAAAATCAGACAATTGTCAGACGAACCAACTGCTAGACTAGTATATTTTGCTTATTTCCATAGCATTATGTCCTATGGTATTCTGCTGTGGGGCTCAGCAGCTGACATAAGTGCTATTTTCGTATTACAAAAAAGAGCAGTCCGAGCTATTTATAATCTAGGCAGTCGCGAGTCTCTACGAAGCGTTTTTAAAGAGGTAAATATACTTACTGTTCCATCTGAATACATATATCAGAATATAATGTTTGTGCGGAAAAATTTAGATAAATATAAAAAACGGAGTGACTTGCACAATGTCAATACAAGAAATAAGGACAAACTAGCTATACCAGCCTTTAGAGTTAGCAAAACAAAAAAGTCATTCATGGGAAATTGTACTAGGTTTTATAACAAGCTCCCTATTCATTTAACTAAACTACCTGATAATAAGTTTAAGTCACACATTAAACATGAACTTATGGCTAAGGGTTACTACACTACTAAGGATTACATTGACGATAAAGACATTTGGCGGTCGGCATCTACCTGCACATAGTCCGCTGGAGATCTTATAGCCATATAGACATGAGTAATCTTTTATGTTACATGAACTATCTATAATAAAACTATCTATTATTTAAATATTCTGCGAATTTCAGAACTGTTGGTTGTGTCTCAAAATGATCAATGTTACTTTTATTTTGACGTTTTTATTTTCTCTTTCTAATATATTAAACCTAAAATAAATAAATAATCAGACAACCGATCGAGCATATATTGTGTTTGCCTGCTAAATAATTACAGTAAGTGGACCAAATCTCGTGTATATGCCCCATTGAGTATGTTTCGCCGGAGCGTCTCAACTGGGCCGTGTTGAAACCGGTAGTAGAGACACCCGCTGAGTTTGTTTCGCTGGGTCTTCTCAGTTGGGGCGCATTGGATCCGGTGGTAGCATTAAAGCGCGACCGTCGTTATTAACACAACATAATAATATCACCTTAATATAGACAGAACCATTGCCAATATGTATTACAAATATTAGACTTAAACTAGATAATTAGACTTAAACTAGATAATTAAACTTAAACATAATCTCTTGACAATAACTTGATTCGAGCTAGCTAAATATCATTGCTGTTATAAAATAAATTTTATTAATGTTTTAATACTATCAATAAATGTGTACCTAATATCTATGTTACTAGAAATAATAATGTATACGACTATAATGCTACAAACATGTTCTGACTATTTACAAGCGCTTTTTTGAAGTCTGCGTGAATAAAAACCTTTTTTATTTATTTTATTTTTTCATATTTTAACAATTAGGTTATGTATTAAACACATGAATAGGTATAGAAGTATTATCGTTGTATCTTGTATTAAAACAGTAAATTCGAGGATAAAATAATAACATGCTAATGAAGCTGAAGGTGGATCTGATTATGAAATGTCGACTACGTAGCAAAATTTGAAGGGGCACGTGTAGCCGCAAAATAAACGCATGCAGATTGAGCGGCGGAACCGTTGATGGGAAGATTGTCGGCTAATCGTCTCTAACTGGGTAATGGCGAACTTGATACGTGGAGCGGGCGACCCGACCCATTGATCGCGTGGACGCGTTCCCATTCTCGCGACTGCACCTCGTCGCTACTTCCATTACAACTGGACGCTCCCAGTTTTTGCCTCCATTTCTATAGAGTACGGAGAAAAATGTAATGTTATCACTTATCACATTTTACGGTGATCGTTAGTTGGGAGAGAAACTTTGCTCGTCGTATCTTATACCGTCGAATATGGTTGACATAGATGTTATTTTTATTATTTACAATTAAGGAATGTTAAAATTTATTTGTAATTGTTAGTTTGGTCACTGGTATGTTAGCCTAGTGGTTAGTGGGATCGAAACCAAGACCTTTGTATGATGAGCACGATTATTTGACGTGTCTGGGTGTAATTAATCTGTAATATGTTACATATGTAGCTCTTAACCATGCTTTTTAGAAATATATAAGTGTGTGTGTGTTACCCACATTTACTACATTATAGCTGTTAAATTGATTACATTCTTTTCATTCTTCTACTATCATTTGTTACAACTTTATACTTCTCATTTCTTACTAGATTTGTCCACCCCAAGGTTGTCTGGAGGAAATTGCCGCTAGCGATAAGACCGCTCTTTGTACATCTTTTAAAATAATTGTACAAAAAAGAGTATTGTATTGTATGGTGATAGACTTATATAGTCTACTTTTGACTTTTACTTTTTACAATATATGCTACTTTTAACATCAGCAGCTATGTGCAAGTCCGACTGACGCACTAAGGGTACCGTAGCGTCAAGAGACTATTTTTTAGTATCGCTTTATTTATTTTTATTATTTGTTATTAATCTGATAACAGAAATACAGACTCTTTGAAAATTTAATCCCTTTATATATATCCTTTTTATTTATTTGTATACACATTTATATACCTACATGAAAGCAATACATACTGTATTATTTAGAAATCGATGTTAATTGGTTTGCGGTTAAGAACATTATACGTAATTGTTCAAGCAGATTCGAATCATAGGGATTTGTACAAACCGAATAGCTTAGTTTCTGACATAGATAAACTAGAAAATTGACTATTTTAACCAGCTATTATTTATTTATTTAGGGCAACCAGTAACTAATAATAATAATAATAATAAATAAATTTATTTCTCTCACAAAGATCAAGTACAAGGTGGTAATACATTTTATGTCACTTAGAATAAGTAACTAGCTTTGTGAGAGCTGGTGCCTATTGTAGGTTTAGAAGAAAACCTGTATTACAGGTCACCAGTGCCCACTCCCCAGTTTATACCTAGTGAAATTAAACTATATTTTAAGCTAAACGGTACATGACGTGAGACGGTATTTAAACAGATGAATAATTAAAACTAATAGAAAAAGAACATATTATAAAGAATAAAAAAAGAATCTAAATAAAAAGTAGGTAGAGAGTTTGTAGATGTGTTAGTGGGTGTCTGTTTGTGTGAGTGTGTGTGAGTGATAAGTACTTGTTGTGTAGGAAATAAGCGTATCTAGTAATATTAATAAGTTGGTCTTAGGTGTTAGGCTTTATTTTTAAAAGAAAGAAGTACGCAACCATCAAGGTACAACAAGGTAGGTGTTTATATATTATATTAATTATGATAACAAAAATAAAAAATAGGAGATAACAATATGAATTGGCTATTAAATAATTTGTCTCAACAGGCTTTCTGTTCTGTCATAATCTAGACTTTTCAGAAAGCTAGCTACCTTTTGTTTACAGCGGATTTTATTTAATGGATAAAGGTCAAGTCTATTATTTAATTTATTATACAGATAGGCACCTAGAAAATGGAAAAAATTTTGGGAAAAACTCGTATTGCATTTTGAGGTTTGGCATACGGAACCCTTACGCCTTTTATCCTTTAGTAAGTTAGGATTATATTCCAATTGATGATGTTTTTTAAGAATAGTGTGGAGTATAAACGTCTGCCTGACCGATAGGACGTCCCATTTTTTATATAACCCAACGGTTGGAAATCTAAAAGGAAGGCTGGCAGCAACTTTGAGTATAACACGTTGAGCTCTTTCAGCCTCAATTAAATGGATTTTCGCCGCTCCCCCCCAGGAGGTGATACAATAATCTATCAGTGATTGACATAACGCGTAATATACCATTTTTATCACCCGATTGTCAGCCACGTGTTTGAGAGCCTTGAAAATGTATATCATTTTTCGCAACCTCGGGACTAATATGTCAATATGGTGTTTGAAACTAAGATTTTGGTCTATAATAACTCCCAGGTATTTGATGGTGTCGGTTCTTTTAATCACGGGACAGGAGCATGTACTATGTTTTAGGTCGCAGGTGTGTGCAATAATGGAATAAGAAGGTGGTGGAAGTAAATTAGATTTTAGTGCGAATGGTATGTATTTGGTTTTGTCTATATTGAGGGTCAGCACATTATTATTTAGCCAGTGAGCGACTTTATCAAATCCTTCCTGGGCGGCTGCATAAACCTCTTCCCAGGAGTTGCCGGTGAAAAAGAGGGCAGTATCATCGGCGAAAGTGAAGATATGGCCCCCAGTCAATCTGAGCTGACAGAGATCGTTAATGTAGGTCAGGAATAGAGTTGGCCCAAGTATGCTACCCTGGGGCACACCGTACTTAAGAGGGAGTTCGTCACTAACCCAATGATTGATTTTAACTCGCTGGTACCTGTCAGTCAGAAAACTTTTAAATAGTTGGAGGGGGACACCACGAACGCCCATTTTTTCTAATTTTGATAAAAGGTGGGGAATGGAAACTGTGCCAAGGCTTTGGCAAGATCAAGAAAGACAGTAAGGCATTTTTGTTTGTGATCAAGTGAGGTGACTATACGTAAGTATAGTAACTGTTACATTATTGCTAGTCTAAATACAACACTTAAAAATTAAAATCAAATGCACTGTTTATTAAGGTGTCACAACATGCACAGATTCAGGACACTCGAGACATCAACATGTAAAAAACAAAAAAAATATTACAACTAAAACTAAATATTTAATGAAAAATACCACAGCTAAAATAAAATTAAAATTTAGGAAACAAAATTAACATAAAAAACGAAACATATAGGTTTATAATTATAGATAATCTTTATTGCACACTAAATTAATATACTTTGATATTAAAATAATTACATGAAAATGTAAATAGTACATTAGTCCACTATTTATTACACCTTGCATATTACGGCTCTACTGCAAAATTATGACTTGTGCTTTATGCCCTTTGACATTTTAACCATCGATATGTTTATAGTATATTTAATTATTAGAATATTTAATAAGATATTACTGACTAATGTAGGTACATCAAGTGCAGTTTAAATCTCATATAGTAGTAGTTCATACATATACTTCAAACTTGATGTTTTTGCAATACCTTACCTTCACCTCTTTTGTATTTCATAGATCCCTTCTAATTGTTTTGATAACTATACAGATACTTGAATGTATCGAGATAAGAATTGTTCATGGTTTGAAATGAGTAGGTAAATACAGATTTTTTAATTTCGGTTAACACATTCGAGTAAAACCTCATCTTTAGGATAATAGAGCCCACTCAGGAAAAACGGAAATTTCACTCAAGCTCTTTAGCGTGAATATGACTTTAAACTTAGCTTGACTTTATACCTAGAGAGCTAGGTGTAAAGTCAAGTTAGGTTAAAACTCATATTTACATCTGAGTTTGGGTCACCTCAGGTTTAAATTTTAGTAACGATATTAAATTTAAATCTAGTTTGACTTAAAAGCTAGCCTTCTAGGTTTAAAGTCATGTTTCCATCTGAGTTCTTAAAGATTTTGGATAGGCTGAATGTGCGCAAAACACATCTTTCTTTTTGTACCAATATCGGCAATATTTATTAATATTGTAAATGGTTGATTATGCGATTCAGTAAAGCTGAAGACAGCAGTTATTTAGCGAAGATAATAGTGTTACCTCTAATAGATGATACATTTCGCAATGATACCCGTCTGTGCGGCCTTGTCCTCGATGTGTGAGCTTAGGTACGCGTTGCACGTAGGCAGATATCCAATAAAGCACGACAACAGTTTGTTGATGAACTAGTAGGAATATGCATAAGTGCCGGTTGTTACTTTCAATGATGGTTAGACTCAAATTATTGTTTGTTTTTCGTCAGTGGCAACAGCTTGACTAGGCAAGTATCTTATAGAATACACTTCAGGTATTATAATTTCAATGTGGCTAATTGAGAACGGGTGAAGGGTCTGCAACCTAACTATCAGGGGGGTTGCATTCCCGATTGCCAAAATGGTAGTTAAAAAACAAACAAATATAACCGTCTAGGGAAATTAAGCTATAATTATTCATTTATTTATTCTTGGAAGACTTCATCTCCACAATGTTAACATAGATAACAATATAATAAGCGACTAAAAGCCAATAACAGGTCTTCGCTAATAGGTAATATCTTGCGTTAGTTATCAACTAGTATGAACATTCTTAAAAAAAATATATGTATAATAATAACAAATACATATAAGTCCTAATTAGTATGAATATTTTGAGTAACCGTCGTATTGCCTCTGGTCTAGCATTGAATATGTCAAATTTATGCTCTTTGTAATATTTATTAAGGTTACTGCTCGCTCGCCACAATTATGCATTATCGCGGAGAGTCACGAGTTAGTAAAAACAAAAGTGCACTCACAGCCCATTCAGACTCAGAACACAATAATTGAACACAATAATGCGTGCGTGTGTCTGTGAGGTGACTATCTCAGTCATTGACTTTTGAATCGCTTCATATTTCTAGAATCAAATCAATTAATTACTTTATACATAGAATTTTGTTTTTGTTTGTAAGGAACAACTAACACATTGCTATCTGATCCTAAACTAGGCAGAGCTTGTACTGTGGCAGCCAGACAACATAAATAAGCATGCTTCTATATTTCTATATAGAAGCATGCTTATTATATATAAATATATTAAAGATAAATTATACCCACAGAACACAATTAATCGTGCTCATCACTCAAAGATTCGTCCTTGGTAGAGATCGGATCCAGGACCTTTGGCATTCATCGATAAACAGAAATTTTATATAATTCAGAAAGTAATCAACTACAAATAATTAAATAACCTTAAACCGCAACTTAGAAATTAAAATTTATTATAACTGACAAGGGTATATATACGTTATGTGGTCCTTTGGCTACCAGATACCTCATTTATTACTACGCGCTTGTCGAAGAAGTTGGCTCATTTCCAAACGTTCTAACTACTAGTCTTACTAACTCTACAGAAAACAACACGTATAAAAGATTTTGACTCCTTGAAGGGTTCCAATACCTGATCATCACTAAACAAATCTTTTTAAAGATAATTTTTTCGCATCTAGAAAAGTAGGTTAAGTTAGAACTGCATAGAACGCCATATAATGACAGAAACAGAGTTTTTTTTTATACAAAGTGATATTTATTTGAATTTTAGGATAATAAAATAATAATTCTATTGCGGTCACCTATGAACACCTTGTTCCCACCCAGGTGATCAAAGTAATCATCTATATAAGTATGTTCATCTATATAAGTATGCTCATAGCTAGATGCTCTCACCGGTCCGTAAGCGATCGGCGAGGTTAAGCAACTAAGCTCGTTGACCACGAGCTTAGTTGCTTAACCTCGCCGATCGCATCGCTCGTCCATAAATGGGTGACCGCCAAAGTGGTTTAATTCCTGAGCGTCTCCGTGCTTCGGAGGGCACGTTAAGCTGTCGGTCCCGGTTGTAGTCATTAGACAACAGTCGTTAAGCCATGTCAGAGGTTTATTGGGCGGCTTGAGCAACTCTGACACTAGGGTTACCACTACCCATACAATAAGCAAGCAAGTAAGTCTGTTTTTACAAAAGAAACGTATATGTAGTATATTTTTACAAAAGAAAAGTATATCAGTTATCTGGTTTCCATAGTACAAGCTCATAGACACGATGGGGACGAATCCTTAAAATTTATCATGACACTGCATGACCGAAGAGAGCTCCAAATCGTACGTTTCGTTTTCAAACAAATACTAATGCCTCAGTATTTTGTAAATATGACATTATGTTGAGACGAGCCTTTGTATCTCGTACGGCCAGATGGTTTATGTTTACATTGAAAAATCTTTGTCGTACCTGCTGGTTATGTAAAATGGTGTTTAAATGTTATTGTAAGTACGTATCGCTTTGTTGTAATCGCAGATCATCGCGGGTACTGTTAACAAGGTCTAAGTATACCGACAAATGATCCCCATTAAATAATCTCTATCCCTGTGCATTCCTTGGTCTTTTAAAAGAGATTACATGTTAGTAATACTTTGTAATTATATGCTCCTGTAGGTGATGTTACTATTGATGTACAATAAAGAGATTATCTATCTATCTATTAAGGGGCTCAGGGGCCCGCCATTCACGAAAACAATGTTCGGCGACTTAGCCGGAAGAGGCTAAGTCGCCGAACATTGTTTTCGTGAATGGCGTTAAAATAAATAAAGGTTGAAAATGACTTAATCAATCGTTAAATCGGCTTTAATGACCACATGTGACGTCATAAATGGTCCGGAATCGATTGTCAACGTAGAAGCCGATTTAACGATTGATTAGGTCATATTTAACCTTTATTTATTTGAACGCCATTTAAGAAATCGATGTTCGGCGACTTAGCCGGTAGAGGCCCAGAACAGCTAAATGGGTATTTTTCAGTAGGGTTTTAGTCGATACTACTCAGTTCACAATGTTAAAAAAATTACGATAAAAAATGATTTTTATGAACTTGGTTGATTCCTAAATCTTATTTAACTACAAATTACTAATCACCCCGTTATGCTACTTATCCTCGTCAGCAAAAAATGCAAAGACAGCTCTATAAATGATTGAATAAATATAATTAATCAAATACAACTACCACTTACAAACTGTTATTTAATATATAGTCTATTTAAAAAGTATATGTAGTACAAGCGTGGGCAGGCCCCCTACAAGATGGATCGATGAACTTGTGAGGGTCGCTGGGAATCGCTGGATGCGGATAGCGTAAGACCGGTAATTGTGGAGATCTTTGGGGGAGGCCTTTCTCCAGCAGAGGGCGTCTTTCGTCTGATATGATGATGATGATGAAGATGAATATTATTATTAATTTTATAATTAACTAGCAGTGCCCGCGGACTTTGTTACCGTTTGTCCCGCGTAATACTTCGGGATAAATTAAAATTATGATGATGAATCATAGTCAATATCGAATCATATTACACTCCACAATAACTTAGCTTGCTATTAGTGAAATAAAATCGGTTCAATAGATCCAGAGGTTACCCCTTACAACGTCACAAACTCACAAACGATACCGCTTTATAATATAAGTATAGTATAGACAAACGTTACCTCTTTACAATAGTAGCATAGATTAATATGATGAGTTATTAGTGTTTTAAATTTGCTATAAACTGATTGTTCGTTTTGCTGACTCTAGTTTGTCTTTATTCCTAGTAGTAATTGGATTACGCATTTAACTTTTTTAATATATTTTCTCTAACAAATATTATACTATGATATATATTTATTCAGATAGCTCGGTAAGTATATTTATTTCATTAAACAATGGTCGCAAAGAATGGCTGCCTAAACTATAAATGTATCCGACTTCTCTTTTTGCAAAACGAAAATAAATAATAATTACAGTATCAGTAAATGGTTTTGTAAAAATATGATTGCTTTTTAGGGTTCCGTAGCCAAATGGCAAAAAACGGAACCCTTATAGATTCGTCATGTCTGTCTGTCTGTCTGTCCGTCCGTATGTCACAGCCACTTTTTTCCGAAACTATAAGAGCTGTTCTACTGAAACTTGGCAAGTAGATGTATTCTGTGAACCTCATTAAGATTTTTACACAAAAATAGAAAAAAGATAATTATTTTGGGGGGTCGCCATACATAGAACTGAAACTCAAATTTTTTTCCATCGTACCCATACATATGGGTTGTCTATGGATAGGTCTTCAAAAATGATATGGAGGTTCCTAATATAATTTTTTTCTAATCTGAATAGTTTGCGCGAGAGACACTTCCAAAGTGGTAAAATAGGTGACCCCCCTCTAACTTCTAAAATAAGATAATGATAAAACTAAAAAAATATATGATGTACATTACCATGTAAACTAACAACGAAAATTGATTTGAACGAGATCTAGCAAGTAGTTTTTTTTTAATACGTCATAAACCGCAATTTGCATTCATTTAATCAACTGAAATACTTGCTGCTATGGAACCCTTCATGTGCGAGTCCGACTCGCACTTGGCCGGTTTTTATGTTGTTAGAATGCCAATGAAGACTCCTGTCTCACTACAGCGTACCGTGACAGTAGAGCCTCGAATCCCTATGCAGGCGGTCGGATTAATTTTTGGCAAAAAATCCCTAAATATCACATTTCAAACTATTTTTAGCAAATTTTATTTGTCAAAATATCTTATCGCTAATCGAATCAGTTAGTTTTTGACGCGGCACGTGGCGCAGGCTTTGCTCGCTCGGCTCGCACTTTTGGGGTAGCAGTTTTAGAACTGCTGCCAGAAAAGTAGGTTAGATTAGGTTAGTGTAACCTAAACCACTTTTCTGGCAGCAGTTCGTAAGTGAATAAAATGCGAAATATTCCCTAAATATTCATTTGGTAAGTAAGATTAGGGTGATAAGTATTTTGGAAAGTATAAATTGACCAAAAATATTTTGAAGTTCAACTTCGCAGCAGGTTAGAACTCATGTATTTTACATGAATTTATTCGTCGTACATACACTGCACAGGGTCTTGGTGCCATGCTAGTTACGTTGATGTAATGCAGTTATCGTAGTCTATGACCTTTCCAATACACCTGACATCACTAGACGTTTCGGATATTATCAGGAACAAACATAACTTTAGAAGGACAGATTACAAACAGACACTTAAATTTTATTCATTTCTATGTAATGTAGAGGATAGATGTAAATAATTTTATCTGAGACTTTTCTCCTCAGGTTCGAGTGTTTATCGGAATAATCGGTGGGACCGCCTTCGCGATGTTCGAGGGAGCTGTCATAGCTATAGTGAGGGAACAGAAGGCAGACTACGGAATGCAGAGGCTGTACGGCAGTATTGGAGGCATGATCTCTTCACCCCTCTCTGGATTGCTCATTGACTATGCCAGCAGGGGGAAGGGATATACGGATTTCAGGTAAACTATAAGTAGAGTAAACTTCGTCTATTAAGCCGAGACTCAATTGGTACTGAAACTGCCTTTTGATCCAAAAGTTGCGGGTTCAATCCTCCCACGAGACAAATATATGTGTATTTGAACATGTCTATTTGTCTGGTCTGGGTGTTTTCTTTGTATTGCACGACGCCAGCACATCAAGCTACCCCAATCTGTCAAATTTTCTCAATTAAAAGTGAACCTTATGCTTATGCGATAAAGTTGAAAATCTATAAAAGAAATTTGTCAGATTGGGGTAGCTGGATATGCTGGCGTCTGTACATATATATTAGGTCTTTACCTATGAAATTGCCGTTCTGCAGTACTGGCCATTTCAAATCAAAATAATTTTTGTTTGGCTAAGAATTCTAATTTCAAATTAATTTTATTTTAAAAACATGGATTCTTTTTTCCAAAAGTAGTCATTTCTTTATTGATTAGTGTTACATTTTCATCGCATTTCAATATTTTTCGTCATCATGGATACGTTAAAAATTCGAGTAATTATGGAATATGAGTACCGTCGTGGCAGCAACGCGGCACAAGCGGCACGCAACATCAACGACGTTTACGGAGCTAACACTACAAACCAACGCACCACCTGTTATTGGTTTGCTCGCTTCCGTTCTGGAAATTTCGACCTGAAAAATGAACCTCGCGGTCGTCCGAAGACTTTGGTCGACAATGACGAATTAAAGGCGGTTGTGGAAGCTGATGATACACAATCTACGGCTGAATTAGCAGCAGCTTTCGACGTTAGCGTCAAAACAATATTGGTCCATTTGCGTCAAATTGGCAAGGTAAAAAAGCTTGACAAATGGGTGCCCCACGAACTCAATGATCGCCAGCGCGAAGTACGCGTCGAGACGTGCCTTGCACTGCTCAACAGACACACAAATGAAGGAATTTTGAACCGCATTGTTACCTGCGATGAAAAATGGATTCTGTTTGATAACCGCAAGCGCTCAGCAAGTTGGTTGGATCCTGGTTCAGCACCTAAACAATGCCCTAAACGAAAACTTACCCCTAGAAAAGTGATGGTCACTGTTTGGTGGTCTAGCGCCGGTGTGATTCATCACAGCTTCTTACCAAACGGGGTGAGCATTACTGCAGATGTGTACTGTGAAGAACTGAGCACAATGATGGAGAAGCTGGCGCATCTCCAACCAGCATTGGTCAATCGCTCGTCTCCGCTGCTCCTGCACGACAACGCGCGACCTCATACTGCACAGCAGACGGTCTCCAAGTTGCAAGAACTGGGGTTGGAAGCTCTCCGTCATCCGCCCTACTCACCAGACCTTGCGCCTACAGACTACTACTTTTTCCAGAATTTGGATAACTTCTTGGCGGGAAAAAAATTCAATACCCGAGAGGCAGTACAAAATGCCTTTGAAGAATTTGTTGCCTCCCGTCCAGCTGATTTCTTTAAGAAGGGCATCAATAAACTGCCACTGCGATGGCAAAGATGCATTGATTGCATGGGTGATTACTTCGATTAATACAAATAAAAAAATTCATGAAAAAAATTCGTTTAAATTTTTTCATACAAAACGGCAATTTCATAGGTAAAGACCTATTATTAACAAAAAAGAAGAATATAAGTATGCCTAGCATCGATAGTACAAGATTCGCTCAGTTTTGGCTAGATGGCGCTGTGTCATATGTCCCGTATATTTATTGTATTTCTTCTTCGAGCTTACATCATGTGCGGCCGCTTTAAGAATGCCTTTGCCTGTCAGTTGAGAACATGTTACATCAAAATTGATCAAATTTATTTCAAGTAAACATCACTTTATTGCAAACAAATAAGATATCAGTTTATGGCATAATTAATATGCGGCTGCTATAAGAATGATTACAAGACACCTTTAAATTCAGAAAATTTTACTACTATCTTCAGAACTGACAAGTGCAGGTTTTAAAATTATTTTGTACGCCTTCTATTGGCAAAACATAGTGAACATGTATATTCTATTTATTATCATCTATTGTACCTTATACCTATGTTTACAAAAATAAATATTATGATTATGATAACACGACTCAGAAAATCATGTACAATAATGTCTATAATAACCTCATTCATCTTTTGGTTGAATTGGATAGAATATGGTATATGACTGGATCACTCAATATTCCAACTCGGATTAAACAAATTATTGATTGAAATTACTCTGTAGTTCAAAGATATAGATACCATGGTATATAATTAAATGTTTATGTTCGAGTTGCTAATAGCCAGGTGCACTTTCCAGTCCATATATATGATCGGCGAGGTTAAGTACCTCGGCGTGCGGTCAGTAAGATGGCCGCCCAGGTTGTAGTAATTCGTCGTAACTGCACGTGTAGCGCAGTTGTTAATACCTCTCTATAACCTGGGCGCCCTATTGATTCGAGTCTGATCCCTGCACAAGACAACTACTGAGCCCATGATTTTCAGGGTTTTAAAGGTCCCCACGAGACAGCGGTTTATTTCTATAATGCGGGCGTTATCTTTATAAAAGATAAATAATAAATTGTCGTAAGCCGTGTCAGAGCTCAATTAGGCAGCTTAAACCACTGAAGAACCAATAAGAGAAAATGCAAAATAAATATGTACAAAAATAATAAAAATATTTTATATTCCTATTTTATATTCCGGCCTATTCCGGCCTCTGCTGGGTTATGTAATATAAAGTATAGCACCACTGTACTAACATACCTTTAATATGTGGAAAATCTTTGAAGTTGGCCTGTCAAATGCGAGTCAGTGTTTCGCTGTTAGTCTAGTGGTCCCCACGCAGGACAAGTCTTTGAGCGATGAACACGATTATTTGTTCTGTGTCTAGATGTTATTTATCTATAATATGTATGTATTTAGAAATATATAAGTAAGTTTATCAGTTCGCTGGAATTAAAGAATAAATAAGGCTTAAATAAATAAATAAATAATAATCAGTTCGCTGGTTGGCATAGTACAGGCTCTGCCTAATTTGGGATCAGGTGGCAGTGTAGTGTTGTCCCAAAAAATTTATTTATTATATATTTATCAGTATATACAGATACTTTAATAATACATATTGTTTTTGTAATGTAATTTTAACTACTGTTAGGGATAATTACCTTCTGTAAACTTTTCTGAACTGTCATGCACTTCATTTTAAATATATTAGGGTCTGTTTCACAATGTATGAATTAAGTGTCGGATAGCTAACTAACAAATAAATAAACTGATAGATATAAGTCCTGGATAAAACACATTGCGTTTCACCACCACCTTCCCGATAAATTTATTTGCCAAATAGTTATTCGGCAGTTACTAATAGGTAAGTTCGGCAACGTCGCATTTTGTCGTTCCGTCTTACGAAACAGACAACCTATAAATATATTTATTATGATAAACACACCTAAAAATATCTTTTTACTCATTTTTTATGGTAAGCATTTTCAGGTTTGCATAAATATTTTCAAATTTATCTTCTAACTATTATTTTATCAAACAAAAATACTTATATAAATTGATTTTTTTTGCGTGAAATTAAACGTACGAAAGTCAAATAAATAAACGTCAAATGTTAATATCAACAAATGCATTTTGTTTGTTGCGGTGTTTCGGTGGTGTTTTTCTTAGCGGTGTCGGATTTATGCGCGGTTCCGTTACACGATAAAAAAAACATCAATATCGTCTTCAAACCATTTTATAAAATTATTCGCAATAAAACACAAGTGTAACAATAAACACCACCAAAATAAGCATCGAATGACATCTGTCAGATAACTTATCTATTAGTTAATTAAAACAATTTCCTATCTGAAGCTTGATCTGACCAATAGTTTACTTTGCAGTTTATTTGCCAGTTAGTACTATTTATGGATTATGAAACGCAAACGATGTCTATAATCGATAGATAAGTTGCGAGTAGCTTATTCGGGACTTTATCTGGACATTGTGAAACAGACCCTTAGAAGAATAAAAGCGTGGCCGATCTATGAGACTTTACCTACTATGCTTGTCTTTGGTATAAAACCAGCGAGTTGTCTGCAGGATTCAACCGTAATGTTCGGTTCGATCTTTGACCCCAATGAATACGTGTTTATATTCGCTACGTGTTTTGCAAACTTTTATTAGTTTCTGTAAATACCTATATAGTAAAGGGTTTGTTTATGTTTATATAAAGACGCAAAATTACATTTAATGATACACTAAGTACAGTAACACGCAACTTTATGGCTGACTTAAAAATGAAAAAGTATTTTGATAATTCTTTTTATTTTATTTGGAAAAACATAGGTTAATGTGAAATCTACTAAATAGCTACTAATAAATAAAATTGAGCGGAAGTAAGAAATATGGCTTATTCGGTATAATTCTATGTATGCGTCATGGCATCATGGCGCGTGGAGAATGTTTTCGATATAGAATAATTCCGAAATTGTCCCATGTTATTAAATATTTTGTTCAAATTGTATGGTATACAGAAATAATACAGTTGCTTTAACAGAAATTGCGTGTTACAAATGTCAAAGTACCCTAGTGTCAGTAATTCCACCTGGGTAGCCTTCATGGACACTACGATTAGTCGGGTGCAAAATAGTTATATCTGTGCTCCGTTCTTTGATTGCGAGAGCCCGTGCCAGGAAGACATAAGCATAGCGTTTTAACTATCATAGACTAACCCCACTGGATAGGTTAAGCCACCTTACAGATTAAATGCAGTTATAACATTTATTGCTGAGTGGTGACGGCATAGAATATCATCACCCCATCTCGTCTCGTGGGGGTTGTAGAAATCGACCAAGGGAATACCTACCAGAAAACGGACGGCAGCGTTTTTCTGTGAACTATGGTCATCAAACTGCGATCGCCAACCCGTCTGCCAAGCGTGGAGACTATGGCATATCCCCCCATTCTTTGGGAAGGGTTTTGTCCAGCAGTGGACGTACTTTGGCTGACATGATGATGATGATGACAATATTTTATATTAATACATTCAATTTTAGTTATGGTAATCAAACGAAGATGATTGGCTAAGGTATAATATGAGGCATTATTACTCACTGGTAACTGGTGCTAATAAATAGTTAATGTATACAGCATGTAACGTAATTAACGCACACCCTCAAACACCCCAATTAGAATACTATGTTGTAATCATAATACATACACTGACTTTTTAATTTAACAGGTATATGCATTGTTATTACTAAATTAGTTTCATGGAATAAAGTTTATTTTTCTTTATTTTGTATTGAATGATGGAATTTGTATGAATACAAATAGAATTGCGACTTTAAAATTCTTATTACTTTGACTTACGGTCTATTTCAATTTGTTTTGACTGTACAGGGTTAATATGACAATAATTTCCATAGTTTTAATTATTTTGGAATAAAAATTACCTTTATTAAAAATGATAGAAATCGATTCAGTAAACGATTCAGAACAAACTATTTTCAGGATGGGCGTTAATTAAGTTACATGTTGTATATTAGCTAAAAAAATAAGCAGCCTAGTTTAAGGCCAAGTACACGGCGCCGTGTAATGAAAAATTATTGTTCTGAGGAATTGTTCAAACTTATCTGTCATGTGTCACCATACTCTACCACAAAACTCGCTAGAAGTGGAAATTTGATCCGTATTTACTGCATGATTGGTCGTCTGCCACCGTGGGTTTCACAAGAAACTTTATACCGCGTATTACCACTCTGTGAAATCAATTAACTGCGGAAGTATTTCTGATCCGGTATGACTTGGCAACGTTCATGAAGCGAGCCTATTCCTTTATTAAAGGCCGGAAACACACTTGCTGCTCCTCTGGTTGTGAGTGTCCAGGGACCAAAGGCCAGGTGTCAAGATGTTTACCGCGGATAAATCCTAGGGACACAGCTAGTGTTTTATGCATTTGTTTTATTTTGGAAGGCCTTTGACACTTCTTTATACGTAGCTCGTATGTAAATAACTGTAAGCCCATTTGAAGTATTTTTCAGGTGTATTTTAATCAATTGTCAATGTACAATAGCTTAACAAAAACAATACATATCTTCGATTATTTATTGTTATTTGCAAACAATAATTTATTACGGCTCTTAGAAAAAACAACAGCAGTGTAGTAACCTCTACAGAAAAACAAATGTCATGGTCAAATATTGGCTACGGTGGCCAAACTCAATGGAGACTAGAACTAGTTATTAGAGACTATAAGCAGCTGTTAGTACCCTGGGATCGCTGGCGTTTGGAGGAAAGGAACTCCACTCGTCTTGTATAAGCCGTCCCGGGAAGAGGTAACCTGCTGTAGCTCAGGTTGCCTAAAAGCGCTTGTGCGTGCTGGGGAGGGGGGAAGGCATTCGAGCCCTTCTCCGGGTTAGTTCTGATTGACCCCGTTCTTGTTTCGCCCCCAAAATTATTTCGTGGGCAATCGATAGTTAATATATGTATGACTGCCTCATTGGTCTAGCGGTAGCGTGTTCTCCCGCAGATAACGAAGTCCTGGGTTCAAACCCCGGGTCGGGCCAAAAGGGATTTTGGGACTTTTCTATAAAAAGAAAAATTTCTCAGCATCAGCCCGAAGTCTGGGAGTTGGCGGTATTGTACCCCCGTGCCTCGGAGAGCACGTAAAGCTGTCGGTCCTGTACCTGACCTCTTTCCGGTCGTGTCGCTAGGCGTCCCATCGGATAATGAGAGTGGTGGAATAGAAAGTGCTTCTGTGTATGCGCACACACTTGAGCACTATAATATGTCCCGCGCAGATGGCTAATCTCTGTTCTAAGTTATAAAATATAGTTTTAATAACTTTCGGGGGGAATCAGCACTAACCCCCTCTCCTCCCCGGGTGAGAGTCTTGCGGACGCTCAGTGTACAGCGGGGTTACTGGCGAGATCGTTCACGAGTACCCAGAGCCCCCGCTACAAGCACTGTGAGGCTGGCTACCGTGGTGGTTTTAGTGGGTCCAGTCCCACACAACTTGCGACTTGAGCATATCCACCACGTAAAAAAAAAAAAAAAAAGGCGTTACTAATATAACGTTTATGGGTTGCGAAGGGGAATACGGGGACTGTTTCGTGAATAAGGCTACAATAGAAATATATATGTTTGCCATGGCTTTTCTTGCAAGTCAAATAACTTTATTACTTTGACTGAATCCCGGACCTCTAGCGGTACGGTGTTTTACCAATGAGGCAATCAAATTATTTAACAGATAACGGAGAAAGGAATTAAATTGGCTCCAGTGATTGCTCAAGGATGAGACGCCATGTCTATCTGACCTCTACTTTTGATATTGTGAAAGATTGACATGAGGTCTAACAGAATTGGCTGTACATATTTAACCTAATATTTTTTTGAATAACCATACTTACCGTTTACTACTTAATTGAAGTGTCCTTATGAATTAGCTTTCTTGGCATAATGCAAAGCAGGTTTTTGTTATCTATGTCGCTTAATTTCTTTATATTGCCTGTATGTCGTAAAAAAATATTTGTTACTTTTGTTATTGCCTATATACAACTATTTGCCTTCACGAGGGCGGTCTTGAGGTTTACATATTACACCTTCAAAAGTATTTATGTCTATTGAGCAGCAAACTTCTTATAAATAATGTTCAGATGGGGTGCCTTCCCGCGCATGAACTTAGTTTGTAGTTTATTTGCTAGACGGCTTGAAGCATATATTGTGAGGTGAATCAACGAATGCCTCTTAGACTAACTGTAAATGTCATCCGAAAAAAAGATCAAGTATTTGGAAATTAACAAAACAATTTTGAATTTTGAGCGAAGTCATTCATGACAGACCATAATGCCTACTAATATTTTAAATGCGAAAGTTTGTGAGTAGGTACACGGATGTAGGATGTTTGTTACTCTTTCACGCAAAAACTACGGCACGGATTTTGGTGAAACTTTACAATATATATATAGCTTAAACATACATCAGAATAACACATAGGCAATAATTTATATAATTAATTTATAAAATTTCATATAAAATAATTATATTTATGAAATTTTCAAAATATAACGATAAGTGTTAAGTGAAAATATTGCCATTTGCGAGCTATTCAGGCGGAAAATGAAACAGTTTCATTCTGGCGTGCGCTTTAAAAACCACAAAGTTACACGTACATATATAATGTATAATGGAAATGTTTATCTTAAATAGTCCGGATGTATAAGCCATATGCTTATACATCCGAATAACACGTAGGCTATAATTTATAAAGACTAACTCGGGTGAAACCGCGGGGCACAGCTAGTAGTATTATAAATCTTAGATAACATACTTTACATAATCATGAAGTGCACTATACCATAAAATAATAATTTATAATTAATGATATATTCTCAATTTCAAGTTCATCATATATTTACATATATATCAAGGTGAACGGACTGGTATTGGCTTAAATTTTCCGGAAAACTTCGCTGTTGTCTGCTACTTAAAATGGCACGCAGATATAATTTAGTCACCACATCTGTAGACAGACTTACATGCCCAGCGTTGACGAATAGACGCCAATAAATACCACAGTAATGTCTACTTGATCATGTTACAGAATTATAATCTAACTCTTAGATAATTATAATTAAAATTTGGCGCCTAAAAATAGCATAAGAGTGGTAAAGCACAGTGTTCCAAAAATAGCATAAGAGTGGTAAAGCTTAGTGTTCATGCGCTCAAAGACCAGTCCTACTGGGATAAGAAACTCTTAACTCTTAGGTAATAATAATTTAAATTTGGCGCCTATAAATAGCATAAGAGTGGTAAAGCACAGTGTTCAAAAAATAGCATAAGAGTGGTAAAGCACAGTGTTAAGACCAGTCCTACCGGGGAAGTACCTCCACCATACAGAAGACATCAATAATTTTAATGATGTGTTTCTGCGTGTCAGTAACGTCACCAGAGCACATCGGGGTGGGGGAAAGGGTCAGCAACACTTGTTTACTGATTGAAAGGCCGGGAACGCACTCGCGACTCCTCTGGTGTTACGAGTGTCCATGGGCGAGCGGATCACCTGATAGTAAGTGATCATCGCCGGCCGGCCACTCGCCCGTGCTCATTTGTTGCCCTCTTATGTATAAAAAAAATAGCTTAAATTTGGCCGCCAAACTAACATGTGTACTGGGTACTTATCAGTAATAATGGTTTCATATGTCTAGCAGTAGCGAAGTATTCAACCGCAGGTAATAAAAAGAAGAAGAAAGAATATATTTTTATTAGAAACTTATATTAGGGAAACAGTACACCTTTTATTGGTGTACTATATTTGCTATTGGGATACAACGCACAGTAAATACATAAATACTGTAATGCTTACAAATGGTAATATATATTTTTAATAATCCATATTAAGTTCAGTTGAGCATTCTGCTACAGATGACTGTAGCGCAGATTTTCAACTGTAAAGAGGTCCCGGGTTCTAATCCCATCCGGAGTCGAAATCTAGAATTAGAATTACTGCCAAGTTTGGCCACTAATCTATTATTATAATCCTGCATTCACCTCAAAGCAATATAAGGGAAACTCCATTTTGAATTTTATATGTCAGTGAAGAGTTAAGGGGATTACCCTCTGCGGTTTTTCGACGCGGGGCGGCCTTCGCAACAGCTGCACAAAATCTAAGTAATTATGAATATAATTCCGTTTTTCTTCAATGAATATGAAATGTGTGTTTCTCTATGAAAATAGTACTTATATTGATACTAAAGCCATAAATTTCTTATTTCCAGCCAGCATACGCAATACGCTATAGTTTCCATTTTTAAACTTTCTCATAATGAGGTACCTACACCAGTTACTAAGAGGAGTGAAATAAAAACTTTTTTAGAAAGCCGACTTTAAATCAACTAGAAATTATTATTAATGATTAAAATATTTATTTTTCTATACACTAAAGAATTATATATAACATTTAAAATAGGTACCAATAAATAAATATCGTTCTATTATATCTATTGTTGTTGCCATCAGATTCAATTGTTATAATTTAGAAATGTGTTTTTTATCATTGCAAGGTTATGTTTTGCCTATAAACATAAATATTAAAAAAGAGTCATAAAAATATATTTTTTTCTCGGTTAAAATATTCGATGAATGATAATCAATTTAGTGATTTCGTCAATATTTTATATGATTTATTAATAATAGTAATAAGAATACTACTAATAATATACCTTTGAAACTAATGTTACTAATAAAAACGGTATAGATAGGCTCAAAGCATAAGTTAGGGATCAGTAGTGTACTATAATAATAAAAAGAAAAGACGTATAGATTGTGAAGTGTCTGTGAATGTCCCTAATATAAAATAACGTTTCGTTTGTTCCACGCTAACCGTTAAAAAAAAATTGTTGGTTGCCAATAATTATTATTATTGTTTCAGTTTTTAGATTAGGTACTTGAGTATAGATATATCTTGACTACATTTTAGTATCGTTGAAAAACAAATGACAAGAGCCTGAAATTATATTGACATAAAAATAATAGAAAATAGATTCTTACTATCTAAATTACATGAAAGCATACTTTTTGGAATTCATTACGTTATCTTTAAGAATTTTTGTTTCTCTTTAATTTAAACATACGTTATACCTATCGTCATCTCACCACACGCAGCCACGAAATAATTATGTCGTTTCAGATCAGACGCAAGGACTATAAGGATACTCTTCTATTTTCGAGACAGGCCCCTAATTGTATAGAATTGCATCTATATTTTTTACCGACGGAAAAAAGAATATGTATCATAATTCGCATGTTTGTTTTTCGTATCCATGTTACTTGATATTGTGATATCGATAATGATATTTAGTACTGACTGTCAAGAACGATTGTGTTTTTCATGCGTTTCTATGTAGTATGTAGGCATATCATATTCTTCTGCTGCGCCAAATACCAAAACGGCTGAATAAATAAGAGAGCACTATATAAATTCGTCTTCACCATATATACATTTTTATTTAATGCTACCTTGACTACATCATTTTGATTTAAGAACAATACTGTAACTATTTCCTTTTTTATTAAATCATATTCGGTAAGTATATCTTATTATTCGTACCAATGTCATAGGAACTAAATCTAACCTTAGTTTCTTTGCTTCGTTGTTAGTATGTTCAACTATTTGAAATTTTTAAAAAAGTTTTTTTTGCTTATAAAATGGGTGCTGCGGCACGGCATTCCGTTGTTCTGATGATTAATCTCTCTACGGTGGTCAGCTATTCCGTCTTATTAAGTTAAGAGGGTTGGAGTATAGAGATCGAGGGAGAGAATGCAAGTCGTTAGTAGTCGTCTTTTTCTATTTCTAATGAAAGTTTTATAATATTTGGATCTAACCCTAAAGATACTTTAACGCGTTTGAAAACACCAATGGTCTTTGGGATTTATCAGTTAAGGTAACTTTACCAATTACCACTGTAATTTCTTCTCATATATCTACAATATTCAATTGCACTGTTTATTTCGTCTGGTGTATTTCCTGACTTGGTGAAGCATAGTTAAATCAATCTATTAATTAAAACTGGGGTGTCACCCAGACTCCTTTCAGACTCTTATTTCATGCTCTTATTAGAATACTCAAAAAGATATTGCTCAGAAATACATAATTCATTTTACAGGAAAACAAGCATACTTGCGGTTTCGTAGAATTCACACAATGTATGTATTTTTTCCTATTGTTCCAAAGCTGCATCAGTACAGTATCAAGAACAAGGCGACTACGGAAGGTCTCTATCAATGCAAATATATCTGCGGGCTGTACAGTTGTTATAGTCTACCGCAGGGATTGATTCTCGGCCGATTCTTGTTGTTAGTGTATATAAATGATTTACGTTACTACATAAGCGATAAACATGTGAATGTGTTGTGAATGATACTTCTTAATTTATGACAACCACTCAGCTTTGGCTGATTTAGAATGTACTCTATAAATTTGTACATTGGTTTAATGGCAATAATCACATTTTGAATGATAATAAATTCAGTAACCACGTAAGGTGGGTTAGATCTCTTGAGTCAACTATGTCTTGTGGTAAAATCGATTGAAACCTGATAGAAAAAAAATGCAGCATATAACGATAAAACTTCGCACTAAATCCTCAGTCCAGTGAAATCCACTTTTAACTAACAGTGATGTTAGCTAAAAGTGGATTTGCTGACTGACTGGAAAAACGTTATTTGATCGTGATAATTTCTCGATCATCATAATTTTTTGATACACTATACAACTAGAAAAAAGGATTATGTTGACGATTCTACATAAATTATTACTAATATTTAATATGAATCAGAACACTATGATCTCTTAATTTAACAAAGGACATAGTTGCATTTTAAATAAGATATCTCGTGTAATTATTTATGAATAGTTTTATATTTTATTTAGGGACTATTGAGTTATCTTCAAACTTAAACTTATTTATTTGTCAAACATAGGTGTACAAAGATCTTATGTTATAACATTATATAGTGTGCGCTATGTTTTGCCAATAATGACATACAAATTTTTCAAATATGTACTAAACTTATAAAGAAATTACAGTATATCTGACATTATAGAATTATTGTATTACTTAAATTAAATTATCAATAAAAAAATCATCTAATGTGTAATAACACTTTGTAAGTAATAGTTCCCAAAAAATGACTTTAAATTTTATCGATTGTAATTTGTGTGTTTATAAAGATTTGATTCGGTTTTGTTTTTCATATTATTGATTCGTAGTTAATTTTTACTGTAAACTTTAAGGGTGTTAATCGCATAAAATGTAAATAAATGGCCTTGTCATTACCACCTTAAATTTGATTTGGTTTCGTTATGGAATACTTACAGGCACCAAAGTTAATTAAAAACTACATATGAACCAGGCGGATTATATTCACAATGCCAAACAATGGCTAGATTTTCACAGACAATTAAAAAATTTGCCACGACGGGCTATTCTGATGTAATATTCTTTATAAAAATAATTACCGCTTCAAAAGACATTGAATCGACTTCAACTAGTTGTATAATAACATATTTGAACAAAATGTATATGCTTGAAGCATTTTATTTCTCTCAAATCAAACAATATCTCAAAATCGGTTCGAAACAACGGTGAAATCACGTAACGTACAAACAGGCGAATTAATAACTCCTTTTCAAAAGTCAGTCAAAATGTTTGTGTATTTTGATAAAAATTATCCAACCCTACAAACTGTTCAGTCGTAGTCGTCGGTGGAGCGCGATAAACGGATTTTTTAAAAGATTTGTTGATTTATTTTTAATGGACCCTTAAATTTATTCATATTCACAGCGTTTTAATAACGACTAGCTGTGCCCCGCGGTTTTACCCGCGTTAAATTTCATAAATGATCACAGCTCCGTCCCCGTAGGTGATAGCGTGATAATATGTAGCCTATATGTTGACCCGACCTCTTTGTAATATTCATGCAAAATTTGAAGTAAATCCATGCAGTACTTTTTGAGTTTAGCCCGGAAATACATACAGACAAACAGACACACAGACAAAAATTCTAAAAACTATATTTTTGGCTTCGATATCGATTGCAGATCACGCCCCAAGTATCCTTTAAAAAAAATATTCAATGTACAGTTTTGACTTTCCTACGATTTTATTATATGTATAGATTCTGTACAGTAAAATTCGAACGTGTTTATTAATAATTTACTCAAAACCCTAGTCGTGTCCACCATTCGTTGTTAAAGTACGGTATATGCATCGTATTAAACATATTTTATGTACATTCTAAATTTTTTACTGTAAATCATACGAACATATCAGCATAAAATGTACTTAATGACTTTAGGAATTTAATTATTACCCTAATGTGGTAATCGGTATCGAGTATTTTTTTTTCCACAAACTTGCTTACTTTTATTTCATTAGTTATTTTTACACCTGGGCTATTGTAACTTCCTCCCTGAGTCACCTCTAGTTTTAGTTAAATACGCGCTACTGTTGCAGATAACTGTAGCGCGTTTTTAACTCACTGCAATACACTATAATGCCTTTGTGGCCTTTTAGTGACTATTATTTTTTATAATGAATACACACACATAGAATTTTCGATATTAGTATATTTAGTTAACTTTATTTTTTTTTCTTTTGCGGTTTTTTGTGTTTTTTTTACTTGTTGTTGTTGTTATTATAATGTAATGTGTGTATTTGTTTCTTTTCTTCAATATTTTGTTAGCAAATTATTTATTTGGAACCCACCAAATTGCCTTTTTAAATGAAAGAGGAATTAAGCCATCTTATATGCCTACTGTAGCCTGAACCATTTTAACACTAGGGCAGCCACTATCTATTCGATAAATTAATATATGTAATCCGTGTTTAGGTATCGAAAGACATCGCATTCTACTCGTATGGTGCTCATACCTGTCATTCTTATAAAAAATCTGACAGCTCAATAACAAACCATAAATTCGTGGCATATCTCGATTACATAAGACCTCTAAGTTACATCAGCTAATCGGTTGAAACGATGGCCCCTGCTTTGTACGGGACTTTTTAAACATCTCTTATAACTTTCTGATTAAATTACTTGCGGTATCAATCCCTTTAACCCTTCTATTTGACTGGTCTGTTGATCTAGTGGTTACTGATTTCTACGCCAGAAATCGTAGGTTGGGTCCCCACCCAGGACAAATCTTAATTTATGTACTTATATACTCGCTATACCCCGCGGTTTGACCCACGTCAAACTTTATAAATGATAGCCTATATGTTATTCGGATATATAAGCTACATTACTACAAAGGTACATCAAAATCCATTCAGTAGTTTTTGAGTGAAAGAGTAACAAACATCCATACTTCCATCCATACTCCCAAACTTTCGTATTTATAATATTACTAGTATTTAGAAACATTTAAGTATGTTTGTCAGTTGTCTTGCTGCGATAAGTAAGTAAGTAACTCTTTATTGTACACCAAAAAATAATACATAAAAAGAATAGAAGATAATACAGGCTATGCCTAGTTTGGTATCCGATGGCGGTGTGTTAGAGGTCTCAAGATGTTTATTATTTATTTTGTTCTTTATATTTGAAGTTATTCAACTCTGTCGCGATGTCCTTGGCGTAAGTAATCACTGTAACAGAGCTCTCATGGTATAGAAATAAATTAAGCACAGCTTAATTACACGAATATAACAGCAGTAGCATGTCAGAGAGGTCAATCGTGAGGTAGGCGCATGCGGTTGCGTCACCTGTTTTCCCAGAGATCTCTTTAGGTCCGGTGCATGTGCGGTCATGCTCACATGGATTAGGTAATTGTAAATCGTACTAATATTATAAATGCGAAAGTTTGTGAGGATGGATGTATAGATGTATGCATGTATGGATATTTGTTACTATTTCACGCAAAAATTACCGTACGGATTTTGATGTAACTTTGTATGTAGCGGGGCACAGCTAGTAGTATTATAAATGCGAGTTCGTTCCATACGAACTCGCATGTATGGATGTTAGTTATTCTTTCACACAAATCTACTGAATTGATTTAAATGCAACTGTAAAAAATTATTCAAAATATAACGATAAGTGTCAAGTAGGTAAGTAGGAAAATTTTCTGCCATCTGCGAGCATCAGGGCGTGCGCTACAAATTCCGTTAGAGTTACACGTAGGTACCTATATAATGTATAATGGAAATGTTTCTCTTAAATAGTCGCTTAGCTCGCACAGCATGCATATATCTTGTATGTACAAGCCTAATACTATCGCCAAAATAGTGGACCATAAATACAATAGGAGTTTACAAATTGATCCTTAGTCAAAATAAATACTTTTATCGCTTCTGGTATTTAAAGTAGATATACTTCATATACACCGGAACATCTATCCTCATAAACTATAGGAATTAGATGTAGGAAAAGGGTCTCTCGAGTAATTCTTTCTGTCTGTTTCTTCTTTGTGCTTTTACAACAAAACTGCAGAACCAATTTTGAAGAATTTTGGTAGAAAGATAGATCGAAGTACTAATCCTGCGCAGACGCGGGCTGCAGAAGTCGCGGGCCCCTGCTAATATACAAACATATTAGTGTTTATTATATTATGTAACTAAGCATGTACGTTTAGACGTTTCTTAATCAATCACCTAAAAACGGATTTAGGTGAATTCGGCAAAGAGGATTAATGTATATTTCTGTATCCGTTCTAGCAAATACAGTCTCACTGCTTGAATTATCCGAGAAAGACATTGACGGGTTACTACATTCGTAATTATTGATAGAAACAGTAATTTCATCACCCAAACTCGTGGTTATAACTGTTACTTGTGTAGCGAGCAAGTTAACAACGAAATATGACACGTGCGCGTTAGCAGGCTAAGTTTTACTGACTACTATTACGACCTATCAACAAAATGGCTAAAAGCTTCCGAATGGTTGTACAGCGCCATCTAGTGTTTCTGTAACAGACCACATTGATTACTTTAGCATCTACTTTAACACAAAATATATAGGCTAAGTATTTCATTGCTTGTTATTAAAATACTTTAATCTGGTTAATCAAATTAACGATTAATGATTAATTTTATTAATCGCGATTACGATTATTATTTTAATCGAGTTTAATTTAATCACGATTAAGTTTAATCCAATTAAAATTAATCAAATTAAATAATCGATTGAAAAATTTATGATGAAATGGTGCTAACTGAACTCTATTACTGAGACTCCGCTGTCAATACGTCCTTCAGCTCGTACCTACGTCCTCTGTCAGTGTCTCACGAACTGTAATTATCCTATTGCCACTATAATATAAAATAATAATAGAGCCCTCATACAATAAACGTACATGTTTCGATACTTGTTGCTGCGTATGTACCATGGGACGGAACCCTCTGAATTCTTCCCGTCTCGCACTTGACCGGTTTTATTAAAATTACTAAAACTAGGGAGCGTCCCAAAGACCTTAGAGTAACCTTAACATACATAATTCATATGTAGTGTTATTTCCGCTAACGGAATTAACACTACATATTAATTATGTATATGAGTATTAAGTTTCAGTAGGAAAATAAATAAAAAAACGGATTTTATTCACACATACTCGTACTTAAAAACCGCTTGCAAATAGTCGGAACATGAATAGTAGCATTATAAATTAACTATGTATATTTAATTCTATGTCGGACCTTGCGTACAGCGACGGCCGTGCTTTAATGCTACTACCGGATCCAATGCTCCAACTGAGAAGACCAAATAAAACAACTTCAGTGAGTCAGCGGCGATTGTCAGTGATTTCCGAAAAGTACTACATATTACTCTCACAGGGTTCTGCGATTCAGTGCATCAGTTTCCATATTGTGTTTTTGTCAGTTTCAGTTCAATTCGCACAGTAAAGTGACAGTTTAATGACTGGTGTCTGATAAGTGATAACTACAGCCGAGACTGAGAGCTTAACGTGCCCTCCGAAACACAGAGTCACTCAAGAAACCCGCCACATTATCGGTCATCGACATGAGTGACTGCAACCTTGGTGCTTAACCTAATTTTTTGTTTACTGACTCTCAAACAAAACTCACATTAAATTCTAATTGTTACCACACGACATGTACATACATATGTATATACAACTTTATTATATGTATACGTATAACCTTAGTATTTATATATAACCTTATAGTAACCTTATCTTGTTCGATACACTGAATAGCACACGACAAAGATACAAAATGCAGTATCGATCATTAACCGCGGTAAACCATAATAAATTCTTAGGCATGGCGCCTAGGAAATTATAGGATAACAAATTTCTGGTGTGTGGTGACGGCATAGAATATCATCACCCCATTTCATCCTATGGAGGGCGTAGAAAAAGTCCCGGAGAAATGGCCGCAGCGTTTTTCTGTGAACTGTGACCATGAAACTGCAATCGCCAACCCGTCTGCCAAGCGTGGCGATTATAGCATTCTTTGGGAAGGCTTTTGTCTTTGAGCAGTGGACGTTCTTTGGCTGACATGATGGTGAACAATTTACCAATTCATAATATAATCTGAATTGAATTCTTGAAAATAAAAAATAAACAATGGCTTCAGAACCCACTGAAATAAAAATCAAAGCCAGATGCTCTCACGGTCCGTAAGTTATTGGCGAGGTTAAGCAATTAGGTTCGCAGTCAGTCCATAGAAGGGTGAACGTCAAAGTGGTTTAGTTTCTGAGCGTCTCCGTGCTTCGGAGGTCACGTTTAGCTACGGACCCTGTTGTAGCCATTAGGCAACAGTCGTTAAGCCATGTCATAAGGCAGACATAGATAGGCAGGCATAGATAAGTAAGTATAATGTATCTATGAACACCATGTCATTGCGTGGATTAGACGCCTGTTTGATTATTATAACCAATGTACACTAGCTCTGTTATGCAAGTCATTTTCGATTAAAATTATGTATGCATTATGTTTTTAACTACTACCATTCATGATAAGTTTCGACAACATGTTCATTTTTAATTTTAACATTACAATATGTGTTAATTTGCATCAATATACAACGTGAAACATAAATAGTTGTGGGAATGTAAAATGCTAGTCTAGCCATGAAACTGAACAAATAAAGAAAACCAGTTTGTGAAATTATACAACACTAACTGTACCCTGCGGCTTTACCCGCATTAAACTTTATAAATTGTAGCCTATGTGTTATTCGGATATATAAGCTGCTAGCTGGTACCCGCGACTTCATCCGCGAGAATTTTGAATGATGACCAATGTAAGTACTTACTTCTAGCTTAATCTAAAAAATATAACGTTAAAAATAAATAAGCAGTGCAATATAAATTTAAGAAAGCCTTTGAACGAAACTAAAGACCCGATATCATTAACCAAAAATATCGCACAATACATTCAGTCAAAAAAGTATCGGGAATGGATGATTTGTTTATGGTTCCAAATTCAAATTTTTGTATTTTTTTTGTTGTTGTTAGATTGGCACAACTGTTTTCCATTTTGGCGCGGAGTTTGAGTTGCATCTGTTATTTATATTAAATACAGTGCTGGTTTTACTAATATCATATATAGTGTGTATTGCGAATTTCATAATGGACAAAAATATCGAACAAAGAGTTTGTCTTAAATTTTGCATCGCTAATGGACTTTCTTGTTCGGAGTCACTGAAAATGTTACAGAAGGCTTACGGTGAATCGACTTTATCAAAAACTCGTGCTTATGAGTGGTTCAAAGTGGTCGAGATGTGATGAAAGATTTGCCTCGCTCTGGTAGGCCATCAACGTCTGCAACTGAAGTTTAAATCGCAAAAGTGAAGGAAATAGTGACTGAAAATCCTCATTCAACTCTGAGAGAGATAGCCGCCGAACTTTCTGTATCTCACGAGTCGATTCATACCATTTTAACTAATCATTTGGGTATGAAACATGTTGCCGCTCGGCTAGTCCCAAAAGATCTGAATTTTCTCCAAAAACTCAATCGCATGAAAGTCGCTGAGAACATGGTAGAACGAGTCAATTCCGACCCAACATTCATGAAACGCATTGTTACTGGTGACGAGACGTGGGTTTACGAGTTTGATATACAAACTAGTCAACAAGCTTCAGAGTGGCGCCTTCCAACTGATCCGAAACGGAAAAAACCACGCCAAAGTCGATCAAAAGTCAAAGTCATGTTGACTGTTTTCTTTGACTATCGCGGTTTTGTGCACTCTGAATTCTTACCGGAATGTCGAACGGTAAATAAATAATATTATTTGAGCGTTATGCGGCGTTTAAGAGAGCAAATTCGACGAAAATGGCCAGATTTGTGGAAAGAAAATTCTTGGATTTTGCACCACGATAATGCGCCTTCGCACAAGGCCATCATTGTGAACGAATTTTTTACCAAACACTCAAAAAATACCAACCACCATATTCACCAGATATGGCTCCAGCTAACTTCTTTCTTTTTCCTAAACTCAAATTACCACTTCGTGGTACCCATTTTCAATCGGTAGAAGACATAAAGGAGAATTCGCGGCGAGAACTGAACTCAATTCCGAAAGCAGCGTTTAAAAAATGTTTTGATGAATGGATTATTCGTTGGCGTAAGTGTATCGTTTTTGAAGGAGCATACTTTGAAGGTGATAAAATAAATTTGGATGAATAACAAACATTTTGTATATTATTGATCTTTTCCCGGTACTCTTGACAGAGTAATATAAATTTTTAATTCTTAACTGAAATGTCAAATACCATTTTTCATGCGTTTAACTTAAAAATTAACACATTTTTCATACAAACTTATCCCCTATTTTTCGCCCTTGGGGGTAGAATTTCCAAAAATCTTAAAACCAAATTTCATGCGTGAATAAGTAACAAACGTACACACTCACAAACTTTCGCCTTTATAATATTAGTGTTTGTGTGTACAGGTAACGCCACTCACCCTTATTGTTATTTTCCCAACGTTTCGACCAAGTTGCATCGATCATGGTCACGTTAAATAAAACAGTTTGTGAAATGTTTTCATATATTTTGCAAGTTTAATGGGCAAATTAAGCTTGTTTACTTTCTTCCCCTATATATTAAAATCTTATAATAATAACTTATAAAAATAGTTAAACTTTTTAAGACGTAATATCCAGTGCATGACCATTGACAGACTAGACATTTACATTTAAACCCAAAAAAATACTGTTTATGTTCGCAATAAATAACATTATTTGATTGTAATGACATAGTAGTTGAGATTAAGGCCGTTAGACTATCTATTATATACAAAATTTGTTACGTATAAGAACATTGTTTGCGGCTATTAATGTAATTACATACGGCAACATGACCGCAAAGTTACATAAGAAACATAGTGTAGGAGCCGCTGTTACTGAGCTATGGATTTAAAGTTTATTGTATTGACATCGATACGGTACGCAAAGATTTTCAGTTTCAAATGTCTTCGATACCGACGGTTATTGTATTGCTAGCAATATCTATGACATAAATATTATAATCATTTGAATCAATTATTATTGAAATAACCTAACTTATCAACTAAAGAAACATTAAATAAATACAAACATAAATAAAAAGTCTTACCAATGAGCTTATGCGTCAAAAAATTCGTCGACATCGCTTTGCACCGGGAACGTACCCAGAAGGCTGGCAGCATTGCCACGTTGAATGGCAATGCAAATTCTTTGACCTAAGTATTCTATGACATAATTGAGACACTCAGTAGTGTTAGTTATGGATTTACTGTCTTCATTTTTTCCCATCAATATGCTAGTGGGTAAGGTTCCCGCACTTAGTCCCGATGGGGACCGTTATACGTGAAGTTATGGATTTACCAGTACCTAGATGAATTTCGATAGATGACGCTTTGCACTGAGTCGGATGAATTTTGATGGAATACAATGGAACGGAATCTCGTTGGGGTGTAGTTATTTTAGTAGCTTACAGTAAGCTAAGACTCTCACTGCTTCACCGCATTATTCAGGCAAGTGGGAGCTTTAACTGTCTAGCTAATCTTGGTTTAACTTCTTGTTTCTTTCTGATTAATTTCGTTGCGGGATCCTAGATTGTTACAGCGATTCCCCGGGACATGCCTGAACCTCACCGCTCAGTGTTATTTAACTGTCTGTCACTGTTGATTCTGGATTACAGGATTTGCAGTGGTGGGTGAGAGTGGGGACTGATTCCGTTAGCTAATCCAGTTATAGTGACGTGAAGATTCATATAGAAGACAGTTTTAGGTACATTTTGAGCAATGGTGCGATGTTAATACGTGAAGGTATTTAGATTGTCGTATTCAGCTGTTATGGATTGAAGACTACGTGTAAAAGTCCCATTCATGAACGTTGACTTAGCGATAGCATGTTCAAGTCACTGGTCGGGCAAAAAATTACAAATGGGATTTTTCTTCCTAGAACCGCCAGAAAGACTTCATCAAAGTTGACGTTATGGACTTAAAAACAAGCAGTACTAACGATTCTTAATTTTGAAACATGCATTTATCTTGTATAATTTTGTAACACTAAATGTATGTTGTAGTTGTATAATGATCAAATAAAATTAAAGCGGCCCAAATACAAAAGAAACTGAAATTTTAATGATCTTAGTTCAACTTAAGTACATTTTGTAATATTGTTTCAAATATTTGAAGTTGTTTATTTGTCTTTTAACCCACATATCTTGCGAATAGCTTGCGCTGTGAAAGCACGGCTACCTAGCTCTTTCGCTAGACTGCCGTGCTAGCTAGCTGCGTAGCTAGTTAGTTAGTAGGGCGATTAGTTTCTGCACATTTAAATCTTGTTTGGGCCATTGTGCGTGCTACTGACGCAAGGGGGATAAGTGAAGTATGTATTATCTGCTGGTCCTTATAACATTTGTAAGTAGAAGGCGGGATAATATAGGCAATCCAGGGTACTTGTACCGACCATCTGGGACATTACGCAAAAGGGGGGCACCGGAGCAGCATACCCGCATTCCCGGGGCTCCCCCCATCAGGCGCCAAGAGAAGTCCAGGGCATGTTAGATTTAGTCGGTGCACTTCCGACATACCCACCCGCAGATACTTTTTGCGGGTGGCATGCGTAGGCATTCCCCCTGCCTTATAAAAGGCGGGATAAGATAAGCATGTATTATTAGCAGCAAGCTATCATCATACTTAGCTTGCTCTATGTTACATAACCTAGATATTACGAACAACATAAGCTCTGCTTTAGGTAGTATGCTGGTCCTTGTAACGTACTTTAGTAGCAGGCGGGAGTAAGTACGAATGTATTGTCAGCATCAAGGTATCATCATATTTAGCCCGCTCTATGTTACACAACCTAGATATAAAGAAAGCATGAGTTCTGCTTTAGATAATCTGCTGGTCCTTGTAACGTACTTTAGTAGCAGGTGGCATAAACTAAGTATGTATTGTCAGCAGCAAGCTATCATCATATTTAGCTCGTTCTGTGTTACACATCCCAGATATTACGAAGAGCATTAGCTTTAGATAGTCTGCTGGTCCATAAAACGAACTTTAGTAGCAGGCGGGATAACCTAAGTATGTATTGTAAGCAGCAAGCTATCATCATATTTAGTTCGCTCTATGATACATAACCCAGATATTACGAACAGCATCAGCTCTGCTTTAGATAGTCTGCTGGTCCTTATAACGAACTTTAGTAGCAGGCGGGATAACCTAAGTATGTATTGTCAGTAGCAAGCTATCATAACTAGCTCGCTCTATGTTACACAATCCAGAAATTACGAACAGTATGAGCTCTGCTTTTTATAAATTATCGGTATTTGATACATATTCTTGAAAATCGTTAATAGTGATGTAGTTCCAACGACCAAATTCTATATTTCCAATAGTTTCAAATTAACTATTACTGTATCATTAAATGTATGGTGAACGGGCGTGTTTGTTTGCGTTTAGAACTACTCTCAACCACATAACAATCTGTAAAGATTTGGTTCAGTGATTTAGGACATATGTCAACGCATGTCGATGTAAGTTACGCTTGATTCTATTACGTACCGACGACAGGAGAATCACGGTGATATCAATTTGATCCGTTTAACCGGAACGAATCGATTACGGTCAGATATTGTTTAAAGATAGGGATCTAGATACTGTTCAGTACCTACTTATTATAATTGGGTTATTTTTCCGATTTACATAAGATATGGTATGCCAGGTGGTAAAATCAACATACTAAGTAGGTACGGATATTGGTTATTGTTATTGCGTGGGAAAGCCCCTCACCAGCCAGACCAGGACAGATAGACCGACGATCTTACAAAGATCGCGGGATGCCGTTTGATGCGGGTAGCGCAAGACCGGGAGTTGTGGAGATCTTTGAGGAGACCTTTGGCAGCAATGGACGTCTTTCGGCTGATATGATGATGATGATTGGTTATTGTTTCATTTTATAAATCCTATATACCTGTGCGAGGCTGTCTACATACTGTAGATAACTGAGAGCAATAATGATAAACATTTTTATTTTATTTTAGGCCAGCGTTTTACCTGTATGCAGTATTAAAAGTGGCTTCCGGTGCTCTGATGCTGAGCATAGATCTCGAGTTCAAACAACCTGCACAGAATCTCCTTGAAGATGTTATCACCGTGTTCAGAAACGTTGAAATTGTGGCGCTATTTATTGCATGCTTCATAATGGGTAAGTTTTTTAACACGCTTTTATTAGCTTCACTTCTAACTAACGATGGTAAGAAAATCTTGGAATATTAATTTGACCCACTACCCGGTCTCCGATTAGGGTAATATTTTGCACACATGACTAGCTAAGAAACGTCATTTCAAAACCAATATGGCGGCCTCCTCAAGATGGCGGACTGGCTGTTTGAAGTTCACCCCCATGGTATGGATATCAAATGAAAGGGTTTGCTGTCAGGAATACAATAAAAAATAGTCACGTGACATAAATCCAACATGGCGGACGTCCAAGATGGCGGACAGGCTATTTGAAATGCACCCATATTTTGTAATTTTTAGTACGTGCTAAAAGCGTGTTTTTTAGTTTTTTAAAGTATTTTTTATATCCATGTTGGTTATCACTTTTTATTTAATTATACGCAGGGACACTGATAATTTTAGTGTCAGAATCGGTCAAACCACCCGGTATTTTCTAACTACTCCTTGTTTCTTTCTGATTAAATTCGTTGCGGGATTCAAGACTGTTAAAGCGATTCCCAGGGACATGCCTGAGTCTCACCGCTGTGTCATTTCATTGTGTGCCACTGTTGATCCTAGCTTACAGGGGTTGCAGTGGTGGGTAAGAGGGAGAGACTAGTCTCGAAACCACCCGGTAGTTTTGACATGGCTTAACGACTGTTCGAAACTACAACCGCGATATATGTAATTATACCTTATGCCCCTTCTATAGAGTACACTTCAATGGGCTTAACCTCGGAAATTATTTGCGAACCAGCTTTGAACGCGTACACTAAGAAAAAATGTTCTCTGTGAAGTTCTGATAATGCTTACTTAAAGTAATGTTGCGAGGAGACCTGCAAAGAATATAAATTCAATTATAACTTCACCTTCAAAAGAATGGGAGTTTTAAAAGTCAAATATTTTAGTGGTAGAACATCCTTAACCTTTTTACCGCTTGAAGGTCAAAGTTGCGCCGATTTTGCATGGAAATGGGCGACGTAACGTTACGTTAACAAAATGCAAGGTCGCTGTTACGATAATGAACGGATAGATTAGCTCGTAAGCGCCTCGGAATAGCTCATATACAACAATGACTGCATGGTGGCAGTGCGTTGAACCCCGCAAAGGGGAATTTTTTTTAAAGACACCACCGTCCCTATTAGGGTTCCTAATCCCTGTGTCGCGGGGTACTTTACAAACATTATATGTATGTTTGTAGTATAGACGGACACAAATTACATCCAGACTCAGAACAACTATTCTGCGACCCATAGGTCGCACAAATAGTTGTCCGGCGCGGGACTCGAACTCGCGACAAGAAGCGGTCTTAGCCGCTGCGCCACACTTGCAGTCGATATCGTTGTGACCAGTTATAGTTCACAACTATATCGACTGCAAATGTGGCGCAACGGCTAAGACCTCCTTAAGTGTTGTTATGTGTGTGCTTTGTGTTTAAAAAAAAACGACTTTGCAAAGCCCTCCACGATACACGAATTTATTTCTCTGGTGTGAGCGGTGGATCTTTTTAATATAAAATGAAAAAGAGTATATTAATGTTCATTGCACGTCCGTGTGGTGGAGTGGTTAAAGAAGTCGCCTGGCGCCCACGTTTTTCGGGTTCAATTCTTGCACGTAACGCTGTTCTGCGGGGACGTGCATTTTGCAGCCTTAATTGTGATACTGACTTTGAATTTGCATAGTTATTGCACATGCAGGGACTTGGCAAATATTTTATTTAAATATCGTATTGTTGCTACCCCCCAACAAGGTTCATGTTTGATATTCTTGCGTTCAGGTGCTTATAGCCAGTTTATTTCTTCGGTCCGTAACTGATCGGCGCGGTTAAGCACCTGTCCATGCGGTGAGTCCATAGATGGGTGACCGCCAAAGTGGTAACATTTTTAAGGGTCTTTGTGTTTCGGTGGGCACTTTAAGCTGTCGGTCCCAGTGGTAGTCATTAGACAACGGTCGTTAAGCCATCTCAAAGACTTACCAGGCGGTTTGAATAACATAGATACTATATAGACGGACCTTTTGGCGTGATTGGTAAATACTTACCTTTAACGCCGCAGGTCCTGGGTTGGATTCCCACCCAGGACCGATATTTGTGTGCATGAACATGTCTGTTTGTCCTGATTTTCGGTGTAATTATCCATATAAATTTGTATTTACGAAAGAAAAGTAGTCCATGTAGTCAGTGTTTCCATAGTTGGTACAAGCTCTGCTTAGTTTGGGATCAGATTGCCGTGTGTGAATAATGTCCCAGGATATTATTATTATATGTTTTATTATAATTATACTGTAATCACAGTCCATACGATATGTAAGTTAGTAATTCCAAATTAACATATTATGTTTGATCAGCTTGACATTATAACGAAAATTGTTTAAGAAACATATTTAACTACCTATATGTATGACTAAGTATTAAACGAGCAGCTTTATTTTGTCTATACTAGATGTTTCGCTAAAATCACTATGTCTAGTGATTTCACTAAAATCACTATGTCTTGACATAGTGATATTTATACTTGATTAAGTATTATAGACAATATATAGTCTATTATACTTGATTTAGTATAATAAACAATATTAAACATATCAAGCTAGTAGATAAACTATCTACTAGCCTGATATATTTAATAATGCGACAAAGTTAATCTGTTTGTAGGTATAATTTGATTAATAATTTATATAACAAGTATAAGTACGTATATGAAGTTACATGAATTTAGCATGGTGCTTGCTTTCACGCCACGGGTCGTAGGTTAGATTCCCAGAACAGATATCTGTATGAATGAAGATGTCTGTTTGTTCTGAATCTGGGTGTAATTATCTATATAAGTATGTATTTACATAATAAAAGTAGTGTACGTAGTATATCAGTTATCTGGTGGATCAGATGGCCGTGTGTCAATAATATTCCAGGATATATTTTATTATTAACTATATAATTTCACACGCCCGAGAAAACTACTGGAGCCTCGGCGGTACTTGATCCAAATCGATGTTGCCTTTTTTATAAAAATCCATACTTTTTTATTGCAAACACCCGTATTGGCGCATGGGACAACTGCCGTCTTCATCCCCATACGTAAAGCGAAGAAACTTACGAAAGAACAAGGTTGAACTTACTGTTAAATATTGTGATTTACCACACAATTGTTTTGGCCTCCACTTCATTTATATTCACCTGGATCACGGAAGGCCTCTTGTCGAACAGAGGGGTTAGTTTTCGATATGAGGCCTTCCGTGATCCAGTCAATGAACACAAATGCAGAGTGGGCATAACTCCAGATCACGGCTGGCTGCGAAATGGGTTCTGAACTATTAACGATACATAAAGTGAATAAAGGCGTTCGTAGTCAGGTCCACGTTTAATTTAGTAAGTTCAAACTCACCTTCCGATCTGCACTGATGAATTAAAGCGTCACGGCATACACAATATTTTTAGTTACAAAATATTATGACGAAAATATGACGGACCTTATCTTTATTTTAATTACTAAGTTACCGAATAACCAAGTCGGCCCATTTAGTAACGTTGACAATAGTAAATCGGCCAATTGGTTCTTTATATATCTATAACCATGATTATCAATGACACAATACACAGTATCTACCTATCTATAATTTTCCAAAAGTTAGTGTAGTGTTAGTTAGGCACGGTTAGAATAATACAAATTGTGAAGAAAAATGCGCGAACCGTTCAGTCATAGACAAAAACCAAAAACAAAAGCATGCGAAAGCATCGACGTAGAAGTTATTTTTTTGTCAATCAATGAGTAAATAATGATACAGACGCCAGCACATCCAGCTACCCCAATCTGGCAAATTGCCCCAATTGAAAGTGAACCTATGCCTATGTGATAAAGTTGAAAATCTATTAAAGAAATTTGACAGATTGGGGTAGCTGGATCTGCTGGCGTCTGTACCAATAAGTATACGAGTATAAGAATGATTTTCAAACACCTTGGACAGAATTGGTTTAAGTTTCAGTTACTATTGACAGTTTCTATTTATCACTTATTTCAGGCACGGCATGGGGTTACATCGAGAGCTTCCTGTTCTGGCTTCTGCAGGACCTGGGTGCCTCCCGATCACTTATGGGTATCACCATCACTGTCGGTGGTGTGGCTGGCCTACCACTCCTCGTGCTGTCGGGGCCTATCATCAAGAAGCTGGGACATGCCAATGTGCTCTTCATCGGATTCGTATTCTATGCTATTAGACTGCTTGGTAAGTGATGCCTTCTTTGTTTAGCTACTTAAGCTTAAATTGTCAATGGTTTGTTTGTTGCAGTTTAAAATAACAATAAATATGCGTTTCTAGAAACTTCATTCATTCTTTGTTGTATTAATTAATTAGGAGGGTCAACCGCCTAAAATAACAGTGCCAGACGTCACACAAACCTAGCAGATGACGGGACTTACTTGAGAATTCACTCACGAGTCCTTCGGCAGAATAACTCAAGCATGAACTTGTTGTTCGACCCATTTGTTTAAATATTTGTCACTGGTGGAATTTCCTTTTACTTAAAGAAATCTCCACCCGTTCCCAGAGAGCACTAGCCGAACAAGTGCATTCTCCTACTACTCGGGTATTCCTCAATAGTTTCTGAAAAATTAGAATAAGTTTCAAACACACGAGGTTACCGGCATAGCATTCCCCCCTCAACGTAGTTTATTTTCATATTCGATTATTGTGACTATTGAGTAGTAGTAAGTGGGATACAAATTTCCGTTTCCTTTCGTACTACAAAATAGAAGTAAATAATGGGTAAAGAAGTAAATAATACACCTTCAAACTTTACCTACTCTTGCTATTTTACTAGATTTAAAAAGATGCAGTTTGACTTAATGTGTTTTCGACATCTATTGCTAAAATTTAATTAAACAGAGAACAATATGTCGAAACATTTCAAAACGATATTAAACTTAATGATCCTTAAGTGAAATGATAGCACTTTAGATATTGAACGGAGTTAATAAATGAAAGGCGGTGTTACCTAACTTTTAAATTAATAATTTTGGTATAAAACAGTAGTTGGAGTCATTTTATAACATGTCTAGTTCGAATGGACAGTAGATATTTATAGAACCTAATGGAAATCTAAACATACCAATTTAGACTACTTACATTCTCTTGGCTTCTATGTAGATTTCGCTTTTCATATGACACAATACCCGTATAAAGCGACCTTTGAAAGTCAATAATCTAATAATTCAACGGTTAGGAGCCAACCCATCATAATCTTTATTGTTAGATACTTACAAGATATTTTGCGATCAATATTATTATTTGAGCAATTTATATTCCCACTAAGATTAAACATTTGTAACTATACCGTGCGTTGTATCGACGTATTTTCTAGTTCTGAACCAGTTGCGGCGGAAAACAACATCGTATATTGACATTGCAACAATTTTCCAATGAATGGACTACTAATTATGGTGCAGTGCGTTCGCGGGTACTTAGCGGAGGAAATAATTGATGTCTTATACTTACATATAAACCGACTCTCAATAAACCACATACACTAATTTTGATTTAATTTAAAAATAATGTAAATGTTAAAAAAATACATCGTTCGTATTCGGGAATAAGTCTCTGTATTATGGGGGCCTTTAGCAGCATGGAACTTTAAGCACATACAGACTTATAACCACCATATGTATACGGTTCTCACAATTAGTTAATCTGGGCGCCGAAGTAGTGAAGTGACAACCTTTTCCACTGCACCACACATAAGACACTGTTTGGGGTGTACTTGCGTACAGCACTTTGACCCTTCAAGTTCTTTAGTACTTGTAGTTGAATAAGAAGGAAACTAGCTAAAGAGAAAGTTTTCTTTATTTTCCTTGGCAGTTTTTGATTAAACTAAACACACATATAATCTCATAAAGAAGTACTGAATGCAAGTGCACTAAACCAGTGCCTTATGTGCGGTGATATGTTCTGAACTGACCGGTATCATAAAAGCATACAGCTGCATATTAGTAGCAGTATGTGCGGTATGGATGTTGCAAGTACCCACACTTGCAACATCGTTGCCTCACTGACGTGAGCCGAAATTGAAAGGAGCACTAATAACTTTGTGTACATATTCTTTGTAGTTAACCTAGCCTTACTTGAAACAAAATTTAAACAAGCCATAACTAAAAATAAACGTCATATATTTTTTTCCAATTTTAAACACTTACAATTACAAGTTTTCACAAATAAATAAATTGTATACATATTACAAATACAGAATAAACAACATATTACTAAATAACTTTATAAAAAAGCTAAAAAATCTACTGAGAACACTGTGACTCAAAGAAATTATTACATATCGTCCTTTTCAGGTTTGAGACACTTATGTATGTAAAATATATCGATGTCAACTCTGTGGCATTCAGTGTTTTCTGTAGTTGCTTTTGGTGGTAGGGGTATGCAATATATTATGTAACTATACGACTATATAACCTAACTAGGTAGCACTATAAGCGATGTGTCAGACCCAAGGGCAATCTTACTCCTAAATTAGTTAAATCACTATCCAGTGTGAATAATAGAGACTAATTATTCACACTTAATTGCAATTTTACTAACTTTTGACATTAAGTGAAAAGTTGGAACTATCGTAATTTTCAGAGCTAGAAGCTTGAAACTTATTTTCTAGACTGTTGATTTTATATAAATGAATATGACATTAAAAGTTTGTGAAGTTTTACCCTCGAAGGTGTAAAACAACAATAGGGAATAGGGGATGAAAGTTTCTATGGAAATATGTAAGGTTTATGTGAATATTTTAAAAATTTGCGACAAGAGACAAACTATTAGAGATATTCTCATGTAACATTTACGGAGTCATTACAAAACGTGCGGACGAAGTAGCGGACACAGCTAGTGGTGTACAAGAACTTCACTATATTTGCTAGTAAGTCAGGCCTTGTTATTCTGATTACAGTCTTCAATAGAAAAAAGTTACGCTTTTAAAATTAGTTAAGGCGCCGTGATTAATTATTTTACTCTGGTAGTAATTTTCTTACATAATTCGAATAGTATCAAAATGACGTATTGAATTTGACAATTATTTTTATTGGTTTATATATTTACTAAATTTAATTTTAACATGTTTTATAATTTTGCTGTTATGGTAGAATGTACTGTTTTTTTTTACGACAGCAACACCTTTATGTTCTTTACCTACATACGTTAACGGCACATAAAATGATTTGATTTAACCACCCAGGTTAGATATTTGTTTGCATGAACATGTCTGCTTATCCAGAGTCTTTGTGTAATTATCGATATAAGTATGTATTTAAAAAAGAGAAGTATTATATGTAGTATATCAGTTATCTGGTTCCCATAGTACAAGCTCTGTTTAGTTTGGACTCAAATGGCCGTGTGTGAATCATGTGGAAGCAAAAATATTTTTATGTGTTTTACAAACTGGTTTTCTATTAATTGTTCTGTTTGATGTGTGGATTGCGAGAGTAATTTCCGCTAATATTTTATTTATGTAACACTTTGTGTAACGGCTAGGACTTATTATACACGCATTATATATGAGAGCTATCCAGTTTCTTTTACACTACAACTCCAGTTTTTGATTTGTTTTGATATCGTTACTTTTATTATTCACACATCAACATGCCATGATACAAAGTATCAGTGAGATTTCCACACCATAAATATTGATAAAGTTAGCCCGTTCGACAACTATAAGCTGGTGGCTCCACTTTCACTGTGAGATTTCCCCATTACAGTTTTCCCTTTTGTTGCGTGAAACTTGAATGTATATATATGTATATTATAATTGGTACATACCTTATGCTGATTTCACATTTAAGGCGAAGACCAAAGAAGTATCTGGAGGTCATTCATATAATATCGGCTCCTGACCAATATTAACGGAGACCGACCAAATATGCAGGACTATGATATATAGTGCAAGAGTTTGTATGCAATCACTGGTACACTCTCTATTCCCTCACATTCATAATCCGGTGGTTAGCCGACACGAATGGGGAAGATCAGGCGAAGAATAAAAACCTTACGTGTTCTCGGAGGCATAGGCGTATAACACCGCCAACTATCAAAATACAGGCTGTTTCCAGGTTTTTTTACCAAAACAATCTTAAAATCAACCTAGTGTAGTGACGGCGGAAATTATAAGAATATCATAACCCCATCTAATCCCGTGGTGGGCGTAGAAGTCGACATGAAGGAATATCTACGAGAAGACTGGCAGCAATTTATTTCTGAGTAGTATGACCATCATACTGCGATCGCCAACCCGTCTGCCAAGCGTGGCGATTATGGCATAACATGATTCTTGGGGTCGGCTTTTTTCTACAGTGGTCTTCTTTCAACTGTTATAATAAACACGGAATCGCTAAACCAAAAAGTGTGCTTTTTTCTTATAATATTAGGTCTGTCGACAGGCATACCTAGTGTCTACGTAACTGTAAGTGGTAAAAGGTAAAGTTGGCAGAGCTAAAAGCATTAATATTTTGTAGTTTTGAGCTTGGTTTGAACAAAGTTGGCGTTGAGTTACCGGGTCAAAGGCTGTAGCTTTTGACCCGGTAACTCTGCCAACTTTGCTCAAACCAAGCTCAAAACTACAAAATATTAATGCTTTTAGCTGGAGTGGTAAAGATACCGAGTGTTTTTTTGCATCATTTGGACCAATGGATGATATATAAGTTGTCAGCGGCATGCAAGAAAAAGGCTCTAAGCGATGTGGTTCGAGCAGATTGCGGCACAATTTAACTTTTATGTAGGACTATCTATCCCGATATGATTTTAATCAGAATGGTAAAGTGAAAAGCAGAGTTCTTAACGTAGATTTTACTTGTGGCAGAAAGCAACCGACGTTATTTGAGCTAATGAGCTGATCGGCAGGATTACATCGTATGATAACATGATTTTGCTTCTCTTCTTAAAGGTTATTCGTTGATCTACAACCCTTGGCTGTGCTTGATCTTCGAAGCCCTGGAGTCGGTGACATCGTCGCTGTCTTTCACGGCAGCTGTGACCTATGCTGCCCGGCTTTCATCCACCAGCACCGATACTTCTGTGCAAGGGTTACTTGGCGGACTCTACTATGGAGTTGGTAAGTTAACTATAATTAATACTACTAGAAATTTTATAGACATAACTAAATGTCCTCGAATGTGAAAATAACTATGATTTGTTTATTTATAAACGTTATCTCGCCAAACCGTATATATAGTCGTTCTCAAAAGTACGACGAAAATATTTCGACTACGACCCCGATCGCGCCGCAATAGGGAATTAGGGAATTGGATGAATAACAATATTGGATTTATTAAAGATATCAAATATAACAGAAAATAGACGTATATATTTTTCAGAAAGCCCTAACCCTCAGAACTTCATTAGATTTTAGGTGATGTGAATTTTGCTTTTTGTGTTAGGCTTTGTGTATGATCTGTCTTAATATTGCCAAAAAGAAAACGCTGGACCGCACCCCTTTTGTTTAGCATCACCGTTCGTCCATTTCATTAAACTACCCTTTACGGTCTTCAATCGGACGAGCGATCTGTGTCTTCATCCAACAGTTGGGGTACCTAAATACCTAATGTGGTCTTTTGCATATCCACATCGGTAGCTGCTCTGAATCGAGGTTCGATTCCAAGGGATATTTGGCGTGTTCCACTTGGTTTGTAATTTTATTAGCTAGACGACCTGAGCTCGCTTTTGTTCTCCGATAAATAAGCCTCCAGGCATAACTGGAAAAATTCACGTTGGAAAAAAGAACCATGTTTCATGTATGAGTTGTTTAAATAATGATTTTTATCACTCATTCGTTCATGTTTGACATCAAACCGAATATGAAAGTATATTTAATTTGATAGGATAGAAACAATACATGGAGCATTTTATTTGTATTTATAAATTTGATAGGAACATAGGATAACTTGGTCCAATCCAAATCACAGTGCAAAGTAAATCACGGTGTACAAAAGCACACTTCTCCAGACTCGTATTCAAAATTCAACATATCGATTCATTTACCGCCATCTTTTTAGCGATATGCTCAAGTTTTACGTTTCTGTATCTAGTTGTATTTGTGTTCCAAATTAAACTTAGGTGTATTATATTTTGACTTACCTAAGTACAAAGACTGGTTAGAGAAAGCCAGCAGAAAGGTGGTTTTGGTCTTAGAAATCGAATGTATATATCTACTATTGATATAATATAAGCGTGTTTACGCTACGACACCGCGACTACGAATTTATAACGTTTCTATATCATATTATTGATATTAAAGGATTAAAATAATTCTAATTGCGTATGCCTTTATTTTTCAGGTAAAGGGGCAGGAAGTCTAATCGGTGGTTACCTGATGAAATTTTTCGGTACTCGCCCGACGTACCAAATATTTGCTGGAGCTACGTTCATTACTGGCTGCATTTATTATCTATTTAACGCATTTTATCTACGAAAGAGGACTACCATAAGCGAAGATAATGGGTTCTACAAGAAGAAACAAGTGCCATCTGACATCGAGTGTAACGAAGCTAAGGACGGTGATAAAATTGTTCCTACAATAGATGTCGCTAGTAAAACTGAAACTACACTTGACACTGGAGATAAAGTCAGTAGTGCAGACCCGAACCGTGCGAAGTTAGTAGCCGATAGCATAGATGGCGGTAGTGATTCTGGTGTAGACAACCCAGTGTATACCGAAAATGAAACATCAGAGAGAAAAGATGAAAGTAAAGTCAACGCATAGTACCACACGGTACGGAGGCTCTCATTGTGTGATATGAATACAAATTAAATAAGTATTGTCTTAGTATTAATACTTCCGCGTCGCAATCTGACAATAAATGTATAGAGAAGGTAGCTGTTATGACAATAATGATAAGCCGAATTTAATAGTAAGTACCTAACATAATTGCTGACACATTATGATGAGCAGGTAGTTACTCTAAGTTTAGAATTCATACAGTAGAGAAGAAAATTATAGATCACTATAATATACTATTTGAACTACATCAGAACACTCAATTTGACATTAAGCATTTAAATTGAACAACGATAGTTTGGAAGATGGGATTTTGGGTTTAATTTTTTTACAACTAATGTTGTACGGATAGTTAGTTCTGTCTTGCGTAGTTTTTCTTCCCTTCTTCTATTTGGTGGATACATTTGGTCTCAGTGCAATCAGCCCTATGTGAAATAAAAGAGTTCAAATATCATCACATATTTTATCACAATTAATATAAATGAGTGTATTTATTGAGTTTAAGACATGTATTAAACTTTAAAAGAAGTTGATTCCTAATAATTATATTGAAGCACTGATAAGTTTGCGCGATGATGGCTTTTTAATCTTTATTTTTTTAATACAAATAGTTTCTCAAGTTTATCAGTGTCTCAATGTGTTTAGAGGAAGGGGACTGATGTTCCTGAGCGCCTGTTTTAATTAACATAAAGTGTGTGTTTACCTGTAGTATACTATACGAATCCGTCGGTATTTTATTTAGTAGTGACTAGCATATGTATCTCAGGTCTCTAGTTCTATTTTATCCGCTACATGCATGTATAATTTTGTTTGATGTGGTTTCAAAATACTTAGGTACAGACAAAAATTTTGAAAACGTAAATACTTACTTTTCTCGGTTTTATTTGTACAATAATTTTAGTGCTCAGGGCCGACTAGATTTGTCCACGGCGGCCAATCTTATATTGCGGGAGTAGGTATGTGCGCAAACACAAGAAAACTCACTCACACATTACCTCACACTCATTTCCGATGGGATAGCTATTCGATTGGGAAAATTTCAGGCGCTGGACCGACAACTTCACGTATTCAACAAGGCATGGGAGTATAACACCGACAATTGTCAGACTTCGTTCTGGGCTACTACTGAATGTTTTAATTGATGTCCCTACTTGTGTACCATGCATATGAACATGTGTACCGACACATACATTTTTATTTGTACCACTTAGTACAAAGAAACAAATCAAAAGAAAGTCATACTAACTATATTGTCATTTAGCATTGTTACTCGAATGAATGACTGACGGGTGCGTATGATGAACCGCATGATGTGAATAAGCTCTTGCTCTTAATGATCGACTAGCAGTCGTATAGCAGTACATAAGAACCTATTATTATATAAGAAATTAGTTTTAAATAAAACACAAAAATATTCGCATTTACTGCAAAAAGATGCTAACCATTGCGTATTTTCTTGGATCTATTCCTTCAGAAACACCATTTTATTACGCTTTGGGAAAGGTGCTCTATAATACTGGCCCGCCTTAATTTGGAAGCTCTGCATTAACGTAGTGTATGAAACATAATCATGTAAATAGTTTCTTGGAATTTCCATAAAAATTGTGATCTTGTACTATTTAAGGTAATTATTTTACATATTTATTAATAAATACCGAACTATTGTTATATGGAGCATTTTCATTTACCCCTTTTAGGTACGGAATGTCGAGTTTTAGTGTTAAGGCCAAGATTTCAGTGCGAAGCCATTTCAGGCGAGTGCGTGAGAAAACACGGACAGTCCAACACACTGAACCTGCATTTACATGAACGCACGTGGATGCATGTTTAGGGTGGTGAGCTGTCCGTGTTTTCGATACAAACGGAGATACTTACAAGCAACGTTAGAACACGCACTCACGCCCTACGCTGCATCATTGGGGCAGTGTGCCAATCGTCTAACTCGCACATATGCGTTACATACTTTACATCTTGTGAGATTATTATGTCTGCTGAAAAATTTTCACTGCGGAAAACTGGCCTCTCCCAAAGGACCGCCATGATTGCCGGTCTTACGTTGCCTGCATCCAGTGGTTATCAGCGAGCAGCCGCTCCAGAAACATTCTGCCTTCTTCTTCTCTTCGGGTTTTGTCGGTTATTTTAATTTGCCTTTGGATATCGACATTTCTGATTAAAAATCGCTGGGAATCTCAGAATATAGCCCTCTCCATATCTCTTACGGTAACCTTAAGTCTTATTATGAGGCCTAGTAAGCTACTATGTATCGATTCCGTAATTGAGATTTATTACTGCGTATTCGAATGAAATAAATGTTACAAAATATTAACAACAAGTTTCATTTTGATATTTTTTTAATGACTACTAATTATGGCATAAATAGATTCTCTCTTTTGTTAGTGAGTCTCAATCTCTAAACCTGACACGAATATTCAGTAAAATAATGGGCTAGATATATCGACTGGCGTGTTGGTCAAGTGGTTACTGATCCTGACTGCTAATCAAATCTCTTGACAATAACTTAATACGAGCTAGCTAAATATCAATGCTATAATATCTATGTTACTAGAAATAATAATGTATACAACTATATTACTACAAACATGTTCTGACTATTTACAAGCGCTTTTTTAAAGTCTACGTGAATAAAAACCTTTTTTATTTTATTTATTTCATTTTATTTTAATCATGAGGTCGTGTGTATGATCCCATTGAGATTTTGGGATTCAATGGCAGTGTGTTAGTTGTCCCAAGATATTTATTTATTGCTGCGCGCCGAAATTTGGGCCTTACTGTTGGTTTCAGATAACCGCTGGAAAAATGGTTGCTTTATTTTATATTTTTTGAAATGGTACTTAATGTCATACATAAATTAGATGTTATCCTTCTAAAACTTGAACTCGAAAAGAACCTTTGTTGATTTTCTCTGATTCATTCGACTCGAACGGTTACTGACAGAGATGAATGAGAGGGTCAGTTGTTCTAAAGATGTTTTGTTGTCTACGTTAACTGTAGCTCTACGTTAGTACCCGAAGAGGATTTCGGTTTATCGAGGATATTTCATCGGCACAATATAGGCACACACAATTCAAACAATGGGTTATGGAGAACACTAGTGTTCGAGCCGCATACGCGGTTGTACTTTCTCCCGGCGAGTTCATACTCGAAAAGAAAATACAAATAAATAATAAAAAATACTTCTAATAATGGGCCCGGTGCGCATCGGGTATGACATGACAACCTTAAAAAAACCGGCCAAGTGCGAGTCGGAATCGCCCATGAAGGGTTCCGTAACAGCAAATATTTCAATTATTTCGATTAAATGAAAGGTAAATTGCGGTTTACGATTTATGACTCATAAAAAAAAACTACTAACTAGATCTCGTTCAAACCAATTTTCGTTGTTAGTTTGCATGGTAATGTACATCATATATTTTTTTAGTTTTATCATTCTCTTATTTTAGAAGTTACAGGGGGGGGGCACTCATTTTACCAGTTTGGAAGTGTCTCTCGGGCAAACTTTCCAGTTTAGAAAAAAATTATATTAGAAACCTCAATATCATTTTTGAAGACCTATCCATACATACCCCACATGAATGTGTACGATGAAAAACAATTTTTTGAGTTTCAGTTCTATGTATGGGGAACCCCCAAAATTATTGTTCTTTTTCAATTTTTGTGTGATAATCTTAATGCGGTTCATAGAATACATCTACTTACCAAGTTTCAACAGTACAGCTCTTATATTTTCGGAAAAAAGTGGCTGTGACATACGGACGGACAGACAGACATGACGAATCTATAAGGGTTCCGTTTTTTGCCATTTGGCTACGGAACCCTAAAAATCGAGCCTATCCTCTTAAAGGCGGCTTAAAGGAGTGTCAGGTGCCCACTTGCTCGTTTGCCAACCTATCTATATATATATAAATCAGTGCCACTTTTCGTTGTAATGTTATAACTCAACAACGCCTTTACCGATTTGGCAAATTTTGGTCTTGAATTATTCGTGGAAGTCCAGGGAAGGTTTGTACGTAGAGAAAATTTAAAAACAGTCTGAAAAAAGTGTAAAATCAACATCTTTTAGCAATTTAAAATATTTTTTTGTTTGAATAAATGAACTTAATAATCATATTTTTTATTACTATGCCTTATACGTAGCGAAGCACGTACCAGGCCGCTAGTTTTATATAAAAAAATAATATTGCTGTGCGTATTGTAATCAGATTTTGTGGTTTAACGGTTCTACCTATTACCCTGTTCTTATACGAGCTATATTCAAAACAGATGTGAAGATATTTAAATTAGTAATTAGTTTAATTAGAATCTCCTGCATTAACCCATGTTCTAATTAATACATTTAAATTAGTATCAGTACATTTCTTGTTAAAGTAGATCCTATAAAAAGGACTATTCTCGTCTGGTATGTCAATTTAGTTTGGGAGCGAAAGTTATACTGAGGGTAAATAAGGGACTCGTTTTATCCTGTTGACCAGTTATGCACTTTGGACGAGCAGTTTTAGTAGTTTAGAAGTTGCCCTGATCTTTCACACTAGATATAATTTAAAAAGATTTAGTTATATTCAAGTTAGTTTAGTTCCGTGGAATAAAAGGTAGCCAGAACTATTAGGTTTAATTTATCTATTCATATTCATGCTATGTAGGTACTGATATTATAAATGCGAGAGTCTGTTGGTATATTATACTAGTCGGCTTTCAAGTTGTAAAATGGGCATGGAAATAGATAGCTAGATATTAAGGGCTAGGTACAGGTTGCTTTACTTTCAAATGTTTAACAACTAAGATAAATAATATTTATCATTTAATTAAATTATTTAAAAAAATGTGTAGGTCATTAAACTGATTTTCACGCGGATAAGGTCGCGAGTATACCTCGTATGGGTATAAAAAAGTGAAAACGTTATTGATTGTAATTATAAGGAATTTATGATAAAAGGAATTCCTGACCTTTGTCTTAGTAATGCTATATAATAATCTTCATACACAATTGGATAGGCTAAAGACAACTTTCCACTTAGCCGCTCTGAATATGTTATACAAATATGTGACACTTTCTACAAAGCTTTACTAAAGAACGCCGATGTTGATTATTGTGCTAAAAGTGTAAATTGTAACTCGGGTTTGGGTCATCTGAATCGTGCTTCTAGCGTTCCACATACTGAAGTACCGCTAACAATTATCGTAGTTTCACACTCGTCGCATCTGTCCATATCATGTGTATTTGAAATTATTTAGCCATACCCATCATTTTTCAGTCAGTTGTCGTGTCGAGCACCCGCGTATCTCAGTGTGTACAAATGTGCCATAAATAAATTTAAAATGAATAGGATAATCTTACTAGTAGCTCTGCTAATATGTTTAAGTATAAATCGAGTATCTACGATAGGGCTTCCCGGACCCCAAGTGTACGTTATCACACCATCTCCGAGATCACAAGTTGATGGAAGATCGGCGCCGTTCTATTATCATAGCTGGAAGAGAAGAATGGATACACCTCAAAGTGATTTAACTACCACCACCACAACGGAGAAAATTAAAACACCCGATTTGATATTCGCGGAGTTTGAGTCAAACCATAACAATATGAAATCTATTCGAAAACTTCTTGAGAAAGAGAAATTTGAATCCAAAACAACCACAACTTTAAGACCCATTTATGTACCAGAAGATGAAAAAAGTAGTGCCGATGAATCTAATTATGAATTACCAGAGCCATCGACCGAGAAGCCGAAGAATACGGATATGACTGATTATTTCGCTTATTATAACAACCTCTACAACACTGGCCCTATTTATGTACCACCAACTCCATCAGCGATTATTCCATCACCAACCACTGAAGCACCTTCAAGTACAACTACTACGACCCAGTCGCCGATGAGTAACGTAGAAAATATTTGGCAAATCATTGACAACGAGAAACATGACGAAGTTTCTCACCAATGGCAAGAAGAACCTATAAGTTCTGAGCAGGGTGTTAAAGATATAAAGAGTGAAAGTAAACCACAAAGGGAAGAAGAAAAGTCCAATGGAGACATAAATAAAAACTCACCAATTGATGAAAATTTCGCCTTACCCGGGTATGTTTCTTATTTTTAAGCAAATCATTTTACATTTGTTAAGATTCTAGGTCAGGTTAAAGCAATTCAAAAAAGCAAAAAAGCAATTCCTAAACTAAATGTGATTATTTGATTGTTTTTGATTAATAATAGACCACACTTTTATCAATCAAATACAGTAGAATAATCATTAAGTAATAATAAGGTTTCGATAATAAACATATTATGTTGTTACAGATTTGGCACTAACCCCGGTAACGGAGCTGAAAATGAATCTAGAGCCATACACACTGAAAGTAACTACCGTTTCCCTTATGTAGACTTAAAACCATTCCAAATGAAGAGCACCAAGAAATCACAATACTCCTCGTATGCTAACAGTAAGAAAGGCAATAATAATATGCTTAGTTTAGATAGTTTTACAGAAATGAAAAATCCAGTTAGAGGAGAAGTTCATGATTCGGTCCCTATGCGTGAACCTATTGAACGTTTTAATCCAGCTCAACCCTATTTGCCACAAGCATACGGAACTAATTCAAAGCAATCTAGTTCAAGTTCATCTTCGATGCCATCAGGTTTCTCAGTACCTTCGGGACCTCCATCTCCTCCAATAAGAACAGTAGCAAACTTAGTACCCCCTCCACCACCTATTAAGGATGCTAATGATTTCCCAACACCAAGCACCTATGAATCATTCCCACCTTACCCTCCTGCAGCCCCGGCATCTAATCCTGTTGTCGCATCATACAAACCTCCTGAACTACCATCATATCAACCTCCTCCTGTTTCCGCTCCAGATGCTAATGATTCTGGTGAGAGTGATGATGCTCCATTTGACTTGGGATATAGATATAAACCCCCAGCTCCTGTACCAACATCTCCTCCATTTATACCTACGATACCTGCGCCTTCAAAGAGCAAACCATTTGAAGGATACTCGTACAGTAAACCAATTCCACCTCAAGACGATACACCACCGATGATGGATGTACCAAGCAAACCTGACTTTCAAGGCTATCATTATAGTAAACCCGCTCCACCACCCCAAGATCAGCCTTCCTACGGACAGCAAGATTCACCACAGCCTTCCCCTGATCATGATTATCCCGATTTAGTCTTCGATAAGCATCATGGTGACAAGGGAGAAGATTTCAAATTTCCCCACGATTTTGACGACCACGATCACGACCACGACCATTATCATTATCATCATCATAAAACTACAACAACAACAACGACCGAAATGCCTCGTGTGAACAGATACAGTTACTACTACTTAGGAAAGAAGTTGTACTATCTGCCGCTCTACTTCAGTGTATACTTTATTATTTACGTAGGAGCGCTAATTATCAAAGCAGTATTGCGGCACAAGATTGTATATCCTAACAGTTGGCGGCCAAATGACCAAACAGCGTCATTCTTCTCTAAGAGAGCAATTGATTCACACTTGTCGAACGAAAATCTTCACGAGATGACTGGTAGAGTTACCCGAGCTATCGCAACAGCTGCCCAAAAGTATATGAGTGAAAAAGGCGATGAATAATAAGCTCTTATCTATGTTATGGTATTATTGCGACTACTTTCAGGAGATTATGCCCAAGGTGTAGATATAAATTTGTTGTGAACTGGACACGTCTAATTGTTACTTCGTAATTTTCCTATTTGTTTAGATGTTGTTCATTATTACAACGAAATTTTGCTCAATTTTTATATTATTTAGTAAAAATAAGTTTCAAATAAAATATTTAATGTTAAGTTTGCTTTTTAATTTCCCGTTTCAGTCGACCCCACGTCTGTGGAAATATTGCACACTGACACGTGACAAGGGCAAAATGTCCAGGTGGTCTTTGGGCATCTTCCTAGCTGGTCAATTTGTCTTTATTATACTACATAAACAGTGTCGTAAGAATGTTTATGTCACAAATAGAATAAAATAATAATATGAGCGACCCATAAAAAAAAGTATAAACATTTTTCCAATGGGTAAACTCATAAAAAGTAAGTTATTAAAATATAAGTAAATAATCAGGGTTATATGAGCCATCTATTCCTTTGTGTTGCTCTGATTCAATTTTAAACTTATGAACTCACAGTACGTGAGTATGTGAATACCCAATCAAGCCGTTTATGCTAAATGAACTTAGCAACAGTGGTTTACCAAAAATATGCTCGATTGTACAATTAATAGTGTGGGATATTCATGAAGCTCAATATAGATATGAAACATGTCGGTTTTTTGGGTTTATGTTTTCATGTATTTTGTTAAGTAATGTTTTGAAGTTGTTTAGTTTAATTGGTTAAGTATTGTACTTTATTCTACTAACATATTGTATAAGATCTTACATATCTACTTACTATTCTTACTTCAATACTGTTCTTACTAATATCTAACTAGAACAAACAATATTCATAAAAGTCACGAGCAGAAGGTTTTAATTAATGAGTATCTTTACCATTTACAATATTTTGTTTTGTTTTATTGTCTACAATAAAATAAAACATACTCATTCCGAGATGGGGTGATGAAAATAACTATTTAAGTATTCTACACAAAATGATTTGTTTTATTTGATTATAATCATATAACGGATCATATATAAGTATACTGTACTGATATATAATACACTAAATAGGATCATATCCTTCATCTTATTCAAACAAAATAAATAATTTTATGTTGATCACTAATAAACAAAATATATAACATATTTACTAACAGTAATAATTTATAGTGTATGCGGAATTAAAAAAAATTGTTACGTCAGAAAACATATAAATAACGGTTCGTAATGCTCCGAATCCAGGAGATAAGAGATTGATATAGTATCAGTTTCATTGCCAGATCATGCTTTTAAGGTTATAAAGATAACCATCCTCGATGAGACATCGAACAACATAATCTAAAGTTACATCACAGAATTTATACCTTCAACAGAATGATTTTGGAAGTCGAATGACTGCGTCTGTAGGGGCTTTAGGCCTAGTAAACTACCAAGTAACTCTTCGACACGAACACGCTGCGATCACCATTGCTTATCTAGTCAACAGTGTCACGGTAATGTTATCTAACAGTATTCAATATTCAAACAAACGGTAGGAACGCGAGTCATATCTACGCACCTTGAGTTCGGTACACTAACTAAAGTAAAGTAAACTACGCTCTATAGATCTCAGCCTAACAGTCGCGAATATGCGGTAGCGTCAAATGGACGGTGTTATGGTTTTGTAAGCAGTAAGCGATTAGTGACCAATATCGGGGTAATTAGTACAAGGCTTACTTAATATGGCAAATAGCAATTATAGACTATATTGTGCTCTTTTGCTGTTTTTGATTGCTTGAATTGATAACGCACCCACCCAGGGATAACATTTATTAAGTTACCTGTAAAATCCAAAATGCCAGTCATTTTTTTTCATATATGTACCTACTATTAGGTAATTTGTTTTTATATAGGTATATGAGTATATTTGGATTCACATTTTTTTTAGTACATCGCAGTTGAGTCGCTAATATTTTTATTTAAAAATGAGGTGTTTTTTTTATTAAATATTCTAATAAAAAAAAACTGTTTCTAGAACACTACCATTGAATTAAAAATAAATAAGACATATAATATTAAGGATTACAAAACTAAACTACTAACTAACTAACTAACTACTAATATAAACTCAAGTAGATATGAGATTAAAATACTGTAGCGGGCAGACCTATCTCTGTATTGTCATACCGCCAACTTCCAGACTTCGGGCTGATATTGAGAAATTTCTTTTTACGGAAAACACGCAAAATCACTTTGACCCCACCCGGGATTTTAACCCAGGACCTCATTATCTGCGGTTGAACACCTTGCTACCGCTAGACCAACGAGGCAGTCACCTGCCCTTAGTGTGCCTGCAAATATATAATCAAACAGATTGTGTTATACACTTCGAGCATAGACAAAATGCTTGAAGGTTATTACAAAGTGCACCATAAACTAAGGGCGCTACCGCTATCTACCCGTAAATCAAAGAAAAATTAGATAAGTCGTTTTTTGTTTCCACATATAAAAAAAATTCTATATGGGGAAACAAAAAACGATTTATCAAATTTTTCTTTGATTTACGGGTGTTTACGGGTAGATCTGATGCATCAGCTGATCGTTATTCTTGTGAGGAGTTATTTTTAAAGTGAAAACTTCTTTAACGGGCGTAGTGCGCTTTTTTGGCATGGGTAAAAAATTTTAAACTCGCGTCAGGTCACGTGACGTGAATATTCGTAAGACGGAGGGTCTTTTTAGGGTTCCGTAGCCAAATGGCAAAAAAACGGAACCATTATAGATTCGTCATGTCTGTCTGTCTGTCCGTCCGTATGTCACAGCCACTTTTTTCCAGAACTATAAGAACTGTACTACTGAAACTTGGTAAGTAGTAGTATTCTGTGAACCGCATTAAGATTTTTAGACAAAAATAGAAAAATAACAATTATTTTGGGGGGTCGCCATACATAGAACTAAAACTCAACATTTTTTTTTCTTCGTTCCCATACATGTGGGGTGTCTATGGATAGGTCTTTAAAAATAATATTGAGGTTCCTAATATCATTTTTTTTTAAACTGAATAGTTTGCGCGAGAGACACTTCCAAAGTGGTAAAATGGGTGTCCCCCTCCTCTAACTTCTAAAATAAGAGAATGATAAAACTAAAAATATATATGATGTATATTACCATGTAAACTAACAACGAAAATTGGTTTGAACGAGATCTAGCAAGTAGTTTTTTTTATACGTCATAAACCGCAATTTGCATTCATTTAATCAACTGAAATACTTGCTGCTATGGAACCCTTCATGTGCGAGTCCGACTCGCACTTGGCCGGTTTTTTAATTCACACTGGCCGTTTATACACTCGCATGACCGCAGCATTTTTTCTTAATTATGTTATATTTTTTACAGCCGACTGCCTAACCAAATTTAAATTTTAAAAACCAAATTTTTTTTAATGTATTCCCACCATAGGGAGGGAAGCTATTACTATGAGTCTTTACCGTCCAAAGGTAGGAAGTAGCATCTTCCACTCGTTACTCGGATCAAATAAACTTTACTTTCCGAGTATGAGAAATGAAAAAATAGTTTTCGGTTATATCGGCAAAAACTGCCCCGCATGTTTTTGCTTTGTATTTTTTTCTTGTTGATATGTTACAAGTTGATAAGTTATATAGGCAAATTAAGCTCCTTAAGGCGGGTCCAGATATGTGTCATTTGCTCGATCCGATCATCGTATCCGTATCGCCGACGCCTATTATTATTATTTGGACAGGCAAATGATACATATCTGAACCCGCCTTTAAGTAGCGTCCACTATTATTGTAACACCTTGTATAGACAGATAATGACCTAGGTATTTTTATCGCCACAAATTACATAACTCTGACGTAATTAAAATAATCTACTCATTTTAAAAACAAACAATAACTGACTATAGATAATCTAGTCATATTAATAATTAATTATCGTATAGATTGTTCTTTCATTACCTATATGTTCTATGTTTGGCATTTATTAGGCGGATACGCTTTTAACTTGAGCTTAAAAACCATTTTTTGGGGTATACGGTCTACGGTCTAAGTATTCAATTAAATATATGTGACAACAGGGACTAATTCAATTATTTTTGTTACCGCATTTGACTATGTTTATGTACTGCATTGGGAGCTGAAAAGTACAAGTGTATGTTAATACCCAAGTGCTGAATAAATTTCGTGATTTCATTTCATTACGCTTCGCATGTAACTTCTATTCAATGGCTCTCTCCCGATACCGCTCGGTGGTCTCCTTTTGTAGCATTACTGAATCATAGAAAGAGACCACGGTGTCCCATTTGGTGGAGTGGATAACGAAATCACTATTTGCTACAAGTCGAGAGTATACCGATGTATCGTTCTTGCTAGCTTAGAGAACATGTCGAGATAACCAGCGTCCTCAATAACCCGTAGTTGCATTTGCATTCGTATCATTGAAGTGTCCTCTTTAATCTTCAATAGGACGAGAGGCTTGCCCTTTCGCGTATTTAACGTAGAGTGACAGTTGTATAAAACCTCCAAAAACAACGACTCTTTCTAGCATCTCCACGTCAATACACTCAAAGCGAAATTCAAACACGAAATGAGGTACCCTCCAGCGTGGGATTTACTATATACCTATTTATGCTTGAATTTGCAGTTTTACATTGTCAAACGGTTGAGCCGACGCTCGCTTCTATTCTCTGGTGAAGCAGTTAATACTAATTAAACGTCATGTAAAAAATTAACAAAGGAAAGAAAAGAAAAGAAAAATGTTCACTAACTCATAAACTACACACTCAAAAGTGTCTAGGGATCAAGTACATTTTTGACTGCATAACATAAATACTAGGAATAAAGACAAACTTGCAATACCAGGCTTTAGAGTCAGCAAAACGAATAATTTTTTTTAGGAAATTGTTTTATAACAAGCTTCCTACTCATATTACTGATCTGCCTGAAACAAGTTTCAAGACACACATTAAACGTGTACTTATGGCTAGGGGTTATTATACCACTAAAGAGTACATCGATGACAAAGACGCCTGGCGCTCACCACCTACCTGCACATTGCTCGCTGGAGATCTTGTAGCCATATAGACATGACTAATTTGTTGAGTTACGTAAACTATCTGTAATATGATTGCTAACATATACTGAATTTAAATTTATTGACTCTTTCTCAAAATGATAACATTATTCATTTAGAGAAAGAGTCAATAAATTTAAATTTAGTATATGTTTTAATTAGTGTATTGTTTCGATGTTTTTCTTTTGTTTTCTAAATATTATCTAAATTAATGTTCATTCAGACAACCGATCGAGCAGATATTGTGTTTGGCTACTAAATAATTACTTTAAGTGGACCAAATCCCGTGAGTATGTTTCGCCGGACCGTCTCAACTAGGCCGTGTTGAAACCGGTAGTAGAAGAACCTGCAGAGTTTGTTTCGCTAGGTCTTCTCAGTTGGGGCGCATGGGATCCGGTGGTAGCATAAAAGCGCGACCGTCGTTTTAAACACAAGGTCCGTTATAATAATAATACTGAATTCATACCTTAATATAGACAGAACTATTCAGACATATTTAGTAAAATATAAATTTTAATAATTAAACCCAAACACAATCCTTGACAATAACTTAATACAAGCTAGCTAAATATCACTACTATTATAAAATAAATTCTATAAATGTTTTAACATACCGTGTACCTAAATATCTGTAATAAGTAACTAGAATTAATAACTGTATAACTACAAACATGTTCTGACTATTTACAAGCGCTTTTTAAAGTCTACGTGAATAAAAACCTTTTTATTATTATTTATTGAACTATAAAAAATATTTTAACTTTTTTGAATATTTATTTATTTATTTTTAGTGAAATTAATTATTTGAATAAAGGGCTTTCATTTAAAATTTGATTCTAAATAGAAAATTTACGATAAATGCCATAATAATAATAATATCTGGGGACAATGTCACACAGATCATCCTAGCCCCAAACTAAGCAAAGCTTGTACTATGGGTACCGGGCGACGATATACATACTTATATAGATAGATAAATACTTAAATACATAGAAAACATCCACGACTCAGAAACAAATATTCGTACTCATCACACAAATATTTGCACTTACCGGGATTCGAACCCAGGACCACCAGCTTCGTAGGCAGGAGCACTACCAACTAGGCTACGGTGACCGTCATAATATATGTTGGCTATGAAGCTCCATAGCTCTTCGGGCTTGCTGATAAGCGATCAAACTATCCGAAATCGTTTACGTGAAGTGAGTCTGCGTTCCCGAAGACCGCTGAGTAATCCACATATTTCCGATGAATTTCGTTTCGTTAAGAGGCCGAAAATACGTACTTGATTTTGGAGAACATCTGCTCGTCCAGAACGTGAATTTTTATCTGAAAGGATAATTTGTATGGAGGGGAATCAATAATGTTTTAGGCAGGTATTTGGATCCAGTATGTGAATTAAGCATAATTTTCAAAAATTTCAATATCCATGTATTTTATAAACTATAGGGATAAGTTGTTAAATTTAACATAAAAATTAAAGCCTGCAGTCTGGAAAACTGGATTTCATAATTATTAATTGGCTATTTTTTATAACTAAAAATGTACAGACGCCAGCACATCAAGCAACCCCAATCTGTCAAATTTATCCAATCGAAAGTTTGTGATAAAGTTCTTCTTATCGTGTCGATGGTAAGAATTATATTCTATCTTCCCAAAATTGGGCAACGCTGACCCCTTTGGCTGAAGCGTCATACAAGTCCTGAAGGGAACAAAATAAAGTTGAAAATCTATAAAAGAAATTTGACAGAATGGGGTAGCTGGATGTGCTGGCGTCTGTACATACTTCATCTCTTGACACTTTCGATGTGTGGAGTTGTCTTTAATTTGTTCAGGTCCATGGAGTTTTCTCCAATATTAATGATACACCTTGTATATGAAAAACGAATTGTGATTTTTTTTGCAAATCAATTTTTCTTTTATTTTTATTCTATGTGAAATGTCCTCTTTTCGAATACATAATCAGGGTACAAAATTAGGATATATAGAGATACATTAAGAAGTAAGTTATAATATAATTCTAAAAATTATACGGATTGAAGAGTAATTTATTTTTATTTTTATGCAGTTAGCTTAGGTCATGAATAGTTCATTTTTATGTAGTACACTTAGTACGACACCTTTACAGGAATTTATAATCCCCACTAACTGTAGGAAATAAATATAGAGGGTTGATGTCTCTGAAATATTAAAATTATCAGATAGTTTTAAAAATGTTATGGTAAAGATGATTTAAGCCATAAAGCCCAAAGTGGGCAACCTCAATCAAATGCCACTTGTCAATTACGACGTGCCTATACTGGTTAACCGTTACTTGAAAACCAGCGAAAATGAGGTAAACCAATAAAGCAGTAGTAGAGTAGACCGAAGCGATTCGGGTCACAATAAGTAATATTTCCAAAGCCGCCCAAGTGTGAGTCGGGCCACGCTCTATTTCCTCTATAAGTTTCGTAAATATGACGTGAAAAAGAAAAGTTTATTAGTTGTGGCCATACTTATTAAACTTTATATAGATTCGGCACTTTTCCTATACATAAAAAATTGATAAGAGACCTATTTTTAGGGTTCCGTAGCCAAATGGCAAAAAACGGAACCCTTATAGATTCGTCATGTCTGTCTGTCTGTCCGTCCGTATGTCACAGCCACTTTTTTCCGAAACTATAAGAGCTATACAGTTGAAACTTGGTAAGTAGATGTATTCTGTGAACCGCAATAAGATTTTCACACAAAAATAAAAAAGAACAATAATTTTGGGGTTCCCCATACATGGAACTGAAACTCAATTTTTTTTTCATCGTACCCATGCATGTGCGGTATCTATGGATAGGTCTTCAAAAATGATATTGAGGTTTCTAATATATTTTTTTCTAAACTGATTAGTTTGCGCTAGAGACACTTCCAAAGTGGTAAAATGAGTGTCCCCCCCCTGTAACTTCTAAAATAAGAGAATGATAAAACTAAAAACAATATATGATATACATTACCATAAACACTAACAACGAAAATTGGTTTGGACGAGATCTAGTAAGTAGTTTTTTTTAATACGTCATAAATCGTAAACCGCAATTTACCTTTCATGTAATCAACTGAAATACTTGCTGCTATGGGTCCCTTCATGTGCGAGTCCGACTCGCACTTGGCCGGTTTTTATTCTTATTATGAAAAGTGCCGATTCAATATAACGTTTAAAATATAGTACCATAAAGTATAATTTGGAAATGGAACTCTTTGACTTCTAAATGTTTGTTTCATCTATTTGTCACTCATTTTTAATTTTAGCGCCATTTTAAATACTACCTGCCCACATGACTATGCCGCTATAGTCGAAAGTCGGCAAATCCGTAATATGGTTAATTGTGATTTTTATTATAGTGGAATTTTAATTGTAGTGTCTTCCAAAGGCAAGAATACTCTGCTGAAGCGCCAAAGCAGAGTATTCTATCCCTTATACTGCTTTTGGGTATGTAACTCCATGCAAGTCGACTGTTTATAGCTGGTTTGCAAGATTCAAACTAATCGTCGTATATATGTGTATATGTATGTATTATACACTATTAACAAAAGCAAAAATTCAAATAACATAATTTTTCATTATCTACTGTACATTTCTCTTCTTACCATATTTATTTATACTTTATTCAATAAGCTAACCGTATTTTATACGCTACTTTACGTATTGTTATAATATTATAGCTATGTTTATTAATAACTTGAAAAGGCTGATACTCAATCAGAACAAAAGAATGATTTATATAAAAAGATTAGTGTTGACACAGATGCTATATATGTTATTCACAAGGCAGTGGAACTATACACATATTCATATTAAAGCCTCGGTCTATACGAGTAATGCCCTTTTACATCAAATGATTATATTTAAATACTAGCTGTGCCCGCGACTTCGTCCGCGTGTTAATTAGTTTATTTCGTTTTTCTTGTAAAATAAAAGACGTTTTATAAAATAAAAGTAGCCTAAGTTACTCCTTATTACATCAGCTACCTGTCAATAAAAGTCCCATCAAAATCGGTCCAGCCATTTCAGAGATTAGCCAGAACAAACAGACAGACAGACAGACAAAAATTGTAAAAATGTCATTTTGGTGTATGTACCGTATATATATTCATATGAATGTAGTAAAAACCGGTTATTTCAATATTACAAACAGACACTCTAATTTTATTTATTTGTATAGATTATTAGTATAATTATCGACTGATTGGTCTAGTGATTAACCCTGACTGCTAAACCAGAGGTCGTGGGTTCTATCCCCACCCAGGCCATCTTTGTGGGTGGAGCACGATTATTTGTTATATGCCTGCATGTAACTTATATATGTATTTAATAATATACTATATATTGAGGATGTTTATCAGTTGTATGGTTGTATGGTTGGATGAAGTCGCAGCCACGGTAATAGGGAGGCAACTGCCCAAACCAAACCCGTGGCATGACCCACGGGTTCTCCTTAGTTTGGCGTCAGGTCGCCGTGTGTTATTTGTCCCAAGATATTCGGTTTGGGTAGTTGCCTCACTATTACCGTGGCTGCGAATTCAGAGTTCCATTCCCGTACAGGATAACTATTTTTGTAGCCCATATGTAATTTTTCTGAGTTTGGGTGTGATTTGTATCCATAAAGCACATCCGGTGCGTCCGGCAATAGAAGGTTTTATGCACCTCGTGCAGAATTTTTTTAATAACTTTTATTTTCCACAAAACCAAGGTTTTGTATCAAATAATCCTATATGCCTTTCATAGAGGGCATGCAACATTCGTGGTTGAATTTATATAATATAAAATAATTAATAAAAAACGTAAATCTATACGTAAACCACGGTTTTTTTTGGGTTGACCAGTTAAGATGCACTTTTTGGATCCCATCTGGCCATTCGTACTGCTCCCTTGTCAGTGACAGAGTCCTTGTCTATGTATGATTCGGGATTTGCCAGATATGTTTTTATTTGTTAATTTAAGTTATTTGTTGAGTCTTTAGCTAATTTATTTATATAATTTAGATTTAGATATAATTCAGATTTCTTAAAGTGTTTTATTTTATTGTTATATTGAGTTTATTTGTTTGTTAATTTAGTTCAGTTTTGAGCTTATTTGTCCTAAACCATGGTTACCAATACCATGATTAATACATATGGTTTACCTATAGATTTACTGTTCAAGATCTATTTATATTTACATATGTGTATGTGTAAATACACATATGTAAATATCCTATCGTCGATCCGTCATATCTACTCTGTAGATCTGATGGCAGTCACTTGGATAACTCTCGACCAGAATTATACGTGTGGCATTCAATGAACAGCGAGAGATTAAATGAGACAGGTCGAGGTATAAGGTTAACAGGAAGGAATGAGAATTTTACATACGCAATAATATTTTTTTACGTACAATCCCCTTACAACATATGTATTATACAAAATGTTGTGCTTCTAAATAATATAACTTTTTTTATCGAGAAGGACGTATATTGTTAGATATTAGAGCTATGGAAATATCGCGAATATGCAATGTCCTCTAAAATTATTATAATAATTTTACTAAAGTTAAACTGCTGTACCATATGTAATAATAAAATTACAAGTAGTCTAAAAGAGCATCATATATAATAAAAAAAAATGTCAAATATGATTTATTCCGTAAAAATTTTACTTATTCTTATATCTAGTGTATCGCTCCTTTTACAAAAGGAATCGATATTTTTATGCACATATAGTACGTTTTCATATATATATACTGAAATGGTACAGTTAGAATGTTAACCTCTTTGAACTTTTCTCTTAGAGACACTCTCGGGCTAAGATTATAGATAGCTCTTACAGCCCTTTTTTTGCAATATACATATGGTGTTAATGTCAGCAGAGCTACCCCAGAGCAGAATTCCATAGGACAATACACTATGAAAATAACTGAAATAAACCATTCTAGCTGTGTCAACATCAGTCAGCCGTCTAATAGTTTTCACTGCATATGCTGCAGAACTTAATTTGCCGGACAGTTTTTCTATTTGTGGGCTCCATTGTAGCTTTAAGTCAATAGTGATAGCCAAGAACACAGTAATTCAACAGGGTCCAACCTAGCTCCAGTAAGTTGTAAATTGGTTGTCGCCTGTTTCACATTCGGTGTAGTGAATTTTATTATTTTAGTTTTCTTATCATTAAGCACAATATTATTGGCACTAAACCAATAAACTACTTTAGAGATTGCGTCATTAACTTCGTCAAAATTGCTTAATTGTCGGTTTATTTTGAACGTCAAGGAAGTATCCCTTACATAGTATGGTAAGTCTTTTATATAAATCAAAAACAAAAATGGACCAAGAATTGACCCCTGTGGGACGCCGATTACCACTGGAGATCCCGGAGATATTTTACCGTTTATTTCGACCTTCTGAATTCTATTGCCAAGTAAGAAGTCAGAAGTTCGAGAGCCTTGTTCCTAATACCGTAGTGGTGTAATTTTCTGACCAGAGTATCATGATGAACGCAATCGAACGCTTTGGACAAATCGCAAAAGATACCTAATGCATCTTGCGAGTTATCCCAAGCCGCGAATATACTTTTTAATAAGTTGACCCCTGCATCTATGGTTGAACAAGCCTTTGTGAATCCAGACTATGCTAATATATCAGCTTAAATTTAATAAGTGTGCGGAAGAAATCTTATAGGCATCGATAACGAAGATAATAAAAACAAAATAATAATATTTAAATAATTAAAATTACATATTATGGTCTACAAAAATAGTTATCCTGTACGGGAATGGAACTCCGAAGGCGCCTCCAAGGTAATAGTGAGGCAACTATCTTGGGATAACTAACAAACAGCCATCTGATCCCAAAATAGGCAGAGACCGTGCCATGACAACCATACAACTGATAAACATCCTGAATATATATATTATTAAATATTATAGATAACTTGCACAGAACAAATAATCGTGCTTCAAACACAAAGATTGCCTGAGTGGGGATAGAACCCACGACCTATGGCTTAGCAGTCAGGGTTAATCACTAGACCAATAGGCCAGCCGACGGGCCTGTTGGCGTGGTTGGCAAATGCTTGCTTTACACGCCGGAGGTCGTGGATTCGATTCCCACCCAGAACAGATATTTGTGTGCATGAACTTGTCTGTTTGTCCTGAGTCTGTGTGTAATTATCTATATAAGTATGTATTTACAAAAGAAAAGTAGTATATTAGTTATCTGGTTTCCATAGTACAAGCTCTGCTTTGTTTGGAATCGCGTGTGTATTAATGTCCCAGGATGTCCCAGGATGTCCCAGGATAATTATTCTAATAATATCTAAATATAATAATTTGATGTAATAGGGTATTACTCGTAAAGACCGAGGCTTTAATATGAATATATGTAAATAGTTCCACTGTCTTGTGAAGAACATATATAGCATCTGTGTCAATGCTAATCTTTTTATATAAATCATTCTTTTGTTCTGATTGAATACCAGCCGTTTCAAAAGTTATTAATAAACATAGCTATAATATTATAATAACAAGTATGGTAGCATAGAAAATACGGTTAGCTTATTGAATAAAGTAAGTATAAATAAATATAGTAAGAAGAGAAATGTATAGTAGATAATGAAAAAATATGTTATTTGGATTTTAGCTTTTGTAAACATACATAATATATATGACGATGAGTTTGAATGTTAGTAGATTTAGACAAAAGCCTACAAAAGAAATGAAGTTAAAAGTATGTCCGGAGTAGAGTGGAGAGGAGAGGAGAGAGCGGCGGAGAGAGGAGTCGTAGTGTAGGGTCCCTGATATGTGATCCCCTACTTAAAGCCCGCCCTAGCGATCACAACTTCAGTATGTAAAGCTGTTTAAGCACTCCAGCGGTACTGTAAGTTACAGACCCTCAGACGCTCGATATAGACGTGTGTCACCTAGATTTTTAAAACTAGAGTACGACAAAGTATCAGAATAGAAGCAGGTGTCTTCTCTCTTTCCACTTGGTCGGTCTCTGATTATAATTTATGTAATTGAATAATCCTAAAAAAAATATGAAAAAATAAGCTATATGAAAAACAAGTAAATTTTAAAATGATAAATATCTCGGTCACGATTAAATTTATAAGTAACAGTAAATGAGTAAAAGTTACTATGGATATGAAATAATTTACTTTAGTTGCTTCTTCTTTTTCTTATCGTATAGGCAGTGGTTACCCTAGTGTCAGAGTTGTTCAAGCTGCCCAGCAGGCCTCTGACATGGCTTAGCGACTGTTGCCTAATGGCTACAACTGGAACCGACAGCTTTACTAGCCCTCCGAAGCCCAGAGACGTTTAGAAATTAAACAAATTTGGCGGTCACCCATCTATGGACTGACCGGGTTAGTTGCTTGACCACGCCGCCGATTACTTACGGACGGGCTACAGCATGTGGCTATGAGCCGTCTGGCTAGGGCGTGTTGCTAACATACTATGATATTGTCACACACACTTTGATATTGTCAGCATATTTATTCCCTACGTAGGCAGTAATAGGGTTTCCGTATTGGAGGTATCAGTTTAACGTGGTATTAAGTGTACTTAGCCAAAATTACTTACATTAAACGTACCAAATTACAGCTTTACTACGAATTTCATACATTATATAAATGAAGACGGAAGACGCATCGTGGGCCCCCTACAAGGTGGACTGACGATCTTGCAAGGGTCGCGGGAAGCCACTGGATGCGGGCACCGCAGGACCGGCTATCGTGGAGATCCGAGGCTTTGTTGAGCAGTGGACGTCTTTCGGCTGATATGATGATGATATAAACAAAGATGCCGCAATTAATTAATGAAATATGCAATGGTCAAAACACCGAATGGAACTGGTCCACCTGCTTTGTTCACCTAGGTAGTCCACGGGCATTCTTTCTTGCCGGTGGTCCACCTCAGTCCACCTAGATGGACCACGGGCACTTTTTCTTGCCGGTCACCTTTAGAAAATAATATACATGTTACGGTGAGAAATAATGCATTAAAAAAACGAAGGAACACAAATCTCACGTACAGATCGTTCGCACAGGTATAGGCACGTTATCAAATTATTTTGGTTCATTTAAATCTGACAGGATCACGTGGAATTACTTTTAGGTGGAACATGGCCTATAGACATTTTTGATTTGCAAATTACTCAACATTTAGGTGGACCACCAGCAAGAAAAGTGCCCGTGGCCCACCCAGGTGAACTAAACAGGTGGACCACGACCCAAACCTGGATAAAACTAGCATTGTTGACTATAGCTACATTTATACCCTAAGAAGCGTACTGGATTGTGTGCATACTTCATTCAGGGCTCTAGGGATAGGATAAAAACCAGATAGTACAAAAGATCATTAATGGTCTAAGTGCTTTACGCAAGTACACCCCAACAAAGATAAGATAAGATAGCTACTTTTTATATATAACTTAAGGTTTGTGGTAATAAATAATTAAATAAATCTTTTAAAACACTGTTTAATTTTGATTGTTATATCCAATTTGGAATTCCTTGTTTCTTAAATAGTAAAGGTCCAGAAATGCAAATCTATCTTTAAAAATTCTTCTTCCAACTTTGAGTTCTGAATCAATGTTCAAGTAGTAGAGCGAATCTTTGGTAGCGGCCGGCCATATAACAGGAAGCAACTCAGTTGTTACTGGTGTAGGATTGCTGAAAAAAGGGGATAATTACTATTAGATAAATATTTGTGGTTCTTAGTTCACATTTTTTTATTTTTTACTTTTAAAATGACAACGCCGAGGGAATTAAATCCCTGTGTCGCGGGGTACCTTTCTTTTTTTTTTAAAGACAACGCCCGCACTAGGGAATTTAATCCCTGTGTCGCGGGGTACTTTACAAACATATAATAGATGGACACAAATAATATCCAGACTCAGAATAACTATTTGTGGGTCACACAAATAGTTGTCCAGCGCGGGAGTCGGACCCGCGACACGAAGCGAGGCGACTGTCTTAGCCGCTGCGCCGCACGTGCAGTCAATACAAAAATATTGGAGGGAACTTAAGGAGCGGTATCTATTCACGAAACAGGACTAATTAAACTGTTTATTAAAGATGATTGGCGAAAATGACACGAAATGTCACTGTGGTACAGTCGATGCCGCATGCACTTGCGTGTCCTTCATTCATGTCCCGATACTTGCACTTTGGTAGATCTCATGGTGGCCTCCACCAATGCAGTGTGCAGCCATCGAGGTGGATTTAATTAATAATTGCTCGAAGTAATTTGAAAGACTGACTCAAAAAAAGAAGATGATTTTTTTCTGTTCCTTATTCAAAATGCATCATCCATTTTTATGTAGGGAGGTAATATAATTTTTTGAGTATTTTGCATATTTATATGCTCCACGTTGTTCAATTTCAAAGGCAAATAAACTCTTAAACTTATGTCCACTATTTATGTTACACGCTGTATAGTGTATTTTGTATTGCGCTGATAAACTGCTGCTATCCAATTTCTGGATTCAACGGGTATTGAATACCCAGGTTTACTGGAACAATTCGCAACTGCGAATTATACTTAAGCCTTAAAAAGGCTGGGGAATATACACCAATTTCCATCTTATTACTTTGGAATAAGATCCAAAAACAATGAAAGGTCATAAGACTGCAAAGTCAAAATACACCATTCACACACAGTTGCAGTAATAAATATACCATAAAGTCATTATTCTACTACAACTGTTTTGTCTTAGAGCGCGATGCTAAAACCTAAATACTGCCAAACTTTGTGATGGGAAATTGACAAAGACCAAATCGCTTGGTAGGGGGCATAATAGTGATTCTTTTGAATTAGCGAGAGTTAAAACGTGAAAGGAAGCTTGAATAGTGGATTTCATCTGAGACATAAGTGATCTCCTCATTAATAGGCAAATCTGAAGGACATTAAATATACAGAACTTCAGATTTGTATAATGGTCATTAAAACATGGTGTACGTACCCATACTTAGCAAAATTTGCCCATAATGTGGTCACACGGTCAATAATAAGTTGATCTTCTGGTGTCGGCTCATCCATATATGAAATATCGAAAAAGAAAGAAATTTCATCTGCATGAGCTGCTCCTGGTGCAGTTATGTTGAGTCTGTTCTTCACAAAATTCCTTTCACTATCGTAGAAGAATACGTAATAATAAATATCATTAACGCCGTTTTTCAGATATTTTTGTAAGGACCTCATCGTGGGATAGTTATATGATAAATCTGAATTGAAATTTTTCATGCCTTCTTTCATATTTTCACCTAATGTTTCATCTCCAATATAAAAATTTGACACAACTGCTATCATTTTATCAATGTCCTCTTCATTAAAATCAAAATACCGGTTTAGGTTATTTTCAAAGATATTGGAATTAGCAAGACTTTCACTTGGCATATTTTCGAAGGATACAAGAGATTCATCACTATTGTAACCTAAGAGCACGGGCATATTTCCAAGGTTTGGCTCTTGTATATTAATTGGATAGTCATGAATAAATCTATCAACATTTTCGAATTCTAGTTCAACACACGGCCCGAATGACAAACCTATTTCTGTCCTTGTTGCGATTATTACCAAGGGATCTACGGTAGATAAAAAATTTAATGCTTCGTTCACATCGGTCGTTGATACTCCAAGAGCTTCAGCCAGTTTTACAGGTGCCATTCTATCGGGCGTAGACACTGCCCAAGGAGCCATGGCGGTTCCACTTTGCATGATAACTTGATGAAATAATTTTTCTTGGCCATAAATTAAATGAAATTCAACGGATACTCCTCCTGCACTATTACCAACAATTGTGATTTGATTATTATTTCCACCAAAGGCTTCAATATTATTTTTAATCCATTTCAAAGCTAACTGTTGGTCTTTTAACCCTTGGTTTCCTGGAACTTCTGGTCTGTCGAGGCACATAAATCCATAGGGACCGAGGCGGTAATTTAATGTCACTAGGATAATATCTTGTTTCATAAAATACTTGGGCCCGTACAAATATCTACCAGAGAAACCTATTGAAAAGCCGCCTCCGTAAATAGAGACTAACACCGGCAACGAGTTTATGGAGTTAATCGAGTCTGGTACATAAATATTTATATGAAGGCAATCTAGTGTTCCAACTAGAGTACTGTTGAACTCTTCAATTTGAGGACATATAGCGGTATCGTCGAATGCATCAAATACTTCATCAAATCCCGGGTGAGGTATAGAAGGCTAAAATGGTAAAAGTATTCTTTATATAGTCTACATTGTTGAACAAAGGCAAGCACAACTTAAATATTAAAATGAGCTCACCCCGAACGGATTATTTTCCTCTACCATTGCATACGGTATACCCATAAACATGGAATATTCACCATCAGAAGCTCTCAAGCCCCGAATGACTCCAACTGAAGTTTCAACTAAGGGATCGGTCCTCGATAATCCGCTGCCATTATGGATCAGGCAACATAAAAATAACAAATACATATTTAGTGTCCATTTCCACATATTGCCTTGGACTATTCGTTGGTACTAATATACAATCCATTAATACAAATAACATGGCTAATCGCATATCTATATCAGACTATCGCTTAAATAAATTTATAGCGTATAGATATTAATAATCTGAAATATCTAATTTAATAACATTCACTTCATATACTTCTACAAATATGACCTTTCTTACCCAAATAGATAAAAAAGTTATCTTTGTAAAAAACAATGCGTTAGCCAAAAATTAAACAAAACAGATTAATACAATTCAAAGTCTAGTAAATAAAGTTCGTCTCAAGTCTTTCAGTCTCTTCATCTCATTCTAACGTTGCAAGTACTAACCTTAGTCCTTTATTAGATATAATAAAACAAACCAACCAACCCAAAGCTAAACAAAATGTCATTCCACATAATCGGTGGTTGGTTGTGTGGTACTCAAAATCCAGCTAGAGGTTTAGACTAAGAGAATAAAATAAGATAAAATAATAGTAATTTTTATTTCACACTCAATATTCGTACAACAAAAACACAATAATGATACGATTTAATATTTGTAGACTCAACATCTATTAAAGACGTTTTAGTAGGTACAAAAAATAAATCGTATCAGTTGATGTTTTTTTTATGTTTTATGTAATAAATTTAAAGACCCTGCCTTCTTGTCATTTTTGTTTCGAATTTCAAATTCTTTGTTCCTCAAATAGAAAAGGTCCCAGAATGCGAATCTTTCTTTGAAAATTCTTTTACCAACTTTCAAATCGGAATCGATATTCAAGTAGTACTGCGAATCCTTGGTAACGGCAGGCCATATGATGGGAAGCAATTCAGATGTTACAGGAGTAGGATTACTGCAAAACACGAAAATAATGGATTACTACGACGACGTACGACGTTTCTTTCGCATTTATATTTCTTCGATACAGGATTAATTTTCTAGGTTAATTCAATTCATTATTCAGTTTAAACTAACTTTATTCTTCAAAAAGCGCTTCTAAATAGTTTGACCATGGATATTACAAGTTAAAAATATGTCAAATTTAATTCTAAGTACAAATAGATGATGGGATCAGTGATTTATATTTAATCATTAAAACAAAACAGACACACTTCTTGAATTAATAATAAATAATATTAATATTAGACACGGCCATTTGATCTCAAACTAAGCAGAGCTTGTACTATGGAAACCAGATAGCCTATGTACTACTTTACCTTTACCCTTATTTTGTAAATACATACTTATATAGATAATTATATTATAACGATGATAACGGGCAGCAGCGTTGTCCTGAGTACCATGTCCACCTTACTGCGATCGCCAACCCGTCTGCCAAGCGTGGCGATTATGGCAAATCCCCTCAAATGATGGACACAACCAAACCGCGGCCCCCAGTCCCCGGCAGCCCTGCTATTCCCAGCCGTGGTAACAGCCGTGGTTACAGCAGGGCAGGGGGTGCTAAGAATCCCCGGCAGATTCCGCGTTACCAACACCGACGACCTCTGGCCCTGGCAACATATAACACACGTACACTGCGGTCCGACGAGAAGATAACCGAACTGGAGTCTGAATTGAGCAGGTTACATTGGGACATTGTAGGATTATCTGAAGTCCGAAGAGAGGGGGAGGACTCGATAATACTGAAATCCGGAAACCTGCTCTATTACCGGGAGGGTGACCAAATATCCCAAGGTGGTGTCGGGTTCATAGTCCACAAGTCCCTCGTGAACAACCTAGTGAAAATCGAGAGTGTGTCGACGAGGGTTGCGTACCTTATACTCAGAATCACCAAGCGGTATTCGTTGAAGGTTATACAGGTATACGCACCCACTTCGACACACTCCGACGATGAAGTCGAGGTTATGTATGAGGACATATCCAGAGCCATACATACCTCTAACTCCTATTTCACTGTGGTCATGGGGGACTTTAACGCGAAGCTGGGCAAACGATTCGGTAATGAGCTGAGAGTGGGGCAATTTGGAACTGGAGACCGGAACCCCAGGGGCCAAATGTTGGCCGACTTCATGGAGAAGGAGGGACTCTTTATGATGAATTCCTTCTTCAGGAAGCCGGATCACCGCAAATGGACCTGGGTGAGCCCCGATGGTAAAACTAAAAATGAGATAGACTTTATCTTGTCGACGAGACGACAGATGTTCAATGATGTCTTCGTGATCAATGCGGTTAAAACCGGGAGCGATCACAGACTGGCCAGAGGCTCATTGAACCTTAATGTCAAACTCCAGAGGTCCCGACTGATAAAGTCTACGCTCCGACCTTTACCTATCCACGTCCAAAACCCCGAACCATATCAGCTCGAACTGCAAAACCGTTTCGAATGCCTAGCAGACTGCGAGGAAGTGGACTCATAATATGACAGGCTCGTAGAAGCTGTCCATACGGCTGGGTCTAAGGTCTTCAAGGCCCGTCGTACAAACAGAACTAAAAAGATCTCTGACTTTACCCTGCAACTTATGGAAGATAGACGGAAAATGGTTCTGACATCCTCAGATGATGCTACCAGATATCGGCAGCTCAACAGACAGATCTCAAAGTCTTTGACTCGCGACACGCGGCAATTTAATACAATTAGTATTAAAGAGGCCATCGAGCGGAACAAAGGCTCCAAAGTGTTCGCAAGAGCTCTGTCTGTTGGACAGAGCCAACTGACGAAGCTGAAGACTGAGGATGGTAGAATCGTCACGTCTAAACCTGAGTTGCTGGGAGAGATCGAGAAGTTCTACGGACAGTTATATACGACAACACAGCCACCTGTCAAAAGTCATGCATCAGATCCCAGAGCACGACTAACCCGACATTACACCGAAGACATCCCGGACGTCAGCCTGTACGAGATTAGAATGGCTCTCAAACAACTCAAGAACAATGAGGCGCCTGGTGATGATGGAGTTACAGCAGAGCTTCTAAAGGCGGGTGGTACACCATTCCTACGGGCCCTACAGAAGTTATTTAACTCCGTCATACAGATGGTCAAACGCCACAAGCATGGCACAGAAGTGTGGTGGTGCTCTTCTTCAAAAAGGGCGACAAAACCCTATTGAAGAATTATAGACCCATCACACTGCTGAGCCATGTTTACAAGTTGTTTTCGAGGGTCGTTACGAACCGTCTCGCGCACAGGTTTGACGACTTCCAGCCTCCCGAACAAGCCGGTTTCCGAAAAAGCTTTAGCACCATAGACCACATACATACGCTGCGGCAAGTTATACAGAAGACCGAAGAGTATAACAAGCCACTGTGCTTAGCGTTTGTGGACTATGAGAAAGCCTTTGATTCTATCGAAACATGGGCCGTGCTGAGGTCTCTCATAAGGTGCCAAATTGACTACCGGTATATCGAGGTGATAAAGTGTTTGTATGAAAACGCCACTATGTCAGTGCGACTCCAGGACCAGATCTCGAAACCTACCCACTTGCAGCGAGGCGTGAGACTGTTCACCGCTGCATTGGAAGACGTCTTCAAGCTTCTGGACTGGAAAGGCTTTGGCATCAATGTCAATGGCGAGTACATCACTCACCTTCGATTTGCCGATGATATCGTAGTCATGGCTGAGACCATGGAAGACCTCGGTACAATGCTCGATGACCTCAGCAGAGTCTCTCAACAAGTGGGTCTGAAAATGAACATGGATAAGACGAAAATCATGTCAAACGTCCATGTTGCACCCACTCAATTGAAAGTTGGTGACTCTGCACTCGAAGTTGTAGAGAACTATATTTACCTAGGACAGACCATCCAACTAGGTAGGTCCAACTTCGGGAAGGAGGTCAATCGTAGAATCCAACTCGGCTGGGCAGGTTCGGGAAGCTACGTAACATCTTCTCGTCCAAAATACCGCAGTGTCTCAAGTCGAAAGTCTTCGACCAGTGTGTGTTGCCAGTGATGACATACGGAACAGAGACGTGGTCGCTCACTATGGGCCTTATTAGAAGGCTCAAGGTCACCCAAAGAGCAATGGAGAGGGCTATGCTCGGAGTTTCCCTGCGGGATCGAATCAGAAATGTCGAAATCCGCAGGCGAACCAAAGTCACCGACATAGCCCGAAGAATTGCCAAGCTGAAGTGGCAGTGGGCAGGGCACATAGCTCGTAGAGCCGACGACCGTTGGGGCAGAAAGGTTCTCGAGTGGCGACCACGAACCGGAAGACGCAGCGTGGGCAGGCCCCCTACAAGATGGACCGATGATCTTGTGTGGGTCGCTGGAAACTGCTGGATGCGAATAGCACAAGACCGGCAATTTTGAAGATCTTTGGGGGAGGCCTTTGTCCAGCAGTGGACGTCTTTCGGCTGATATGATGATGATGATGATGATAGATAATTACACCCAGATTCAGGACAAGAGACGAGTCATCATGCACACAAATATCTGTCCTGGGTGGGAATCATATCCACGACCTGCGGCGTGAAAGGCAAGTATCCACCAACTAAGCCAAACGGCCCGTCAATTATTATATTACGCAGTATAAGTACCGTCCATGTACAGTTGCGACCACGTTAGTGCAGTTTCTTGCAATACTAAACCCCTCTTAATGCCTACATAGTAAACTCCAGTACAGCTAGAAAAATCCTCTGATCGCTGGTAATTTTTGCACTACAAATGTTTTATCATTGCACTACAAATGTATTTGTCAATAACAACTGGATCGCTTAATACGATACGATTAAACTAAACCTACTTTTACTATGTGAATCAGTTTATCTGTATAGGTAGTATATGTTTCATTAAATTAAAGAATGGAACTGTGTAAAAATGCTATTATAATATAAAAAATAATAGATAAATGATGAAAATATATTTGTGTTACATAAACAAATGAAATAATATTAAGGATTCCAGTGAATGACGCTGTCTTAAAAAATAATAAATTACGGGTTCCTATGGATGGCTTTTTTAAGAGACAAAGCTTATAAGGCTTATTTGCTTAGATAGTATAATATAAAAAATAATAGATAAATGATATTTATCTATTATTTCATAATAAAATATTTAAGTATTTTCCGTGAGGTAAAACCTTTTACAATCATAATTTAAAAAATAGTGTACTTACCCGAACTTGGCAAAGTTTGCCCACAGACTGGTTACACGGTCTATTATTAGTTGATCTTCTGGTGTTGGTTCATTCATATATGAAACATCAAATAAGAAAGAAATTTCATCTGCATGCGCTACTCCTGGAGAGGTTATATTAATTCTATTCTTCACAAAGTTCCTTTCGCTATAGTAGGAGAATACGTAGTAATATATTTCATTGTTTCCGATATCGAGATATTTTTGTATGGTTCTAATTGTAGGATAAGTAAAAAACAAGTCTCCGTAGAAGTGTTCTAAACTTTTTCTCACATCGATACTTATTTTATTATCTCCAATGAAGAAATGCCTCACAACTGCTGACATTTTAATCAAATCCTCTTCACTAAAATCGAAAAATGATTTTATTGTATCTACAAAAAAGTTGTTTAAGAAGTCATACAGTTCACTTGGTATAAACTCAAACATTGCAAGAGCTTCATCGCTATTGAAACCCAAGAGAACAGGCATATTTCCAAGATTTGGCTCCTGAATGTTCATTGGATGGTCATGTATGAACCTATCAACATTTTCAAATTCTTGTTCAATACATGGGCTGAATGCTAAGCCTAGTTCTGTTGTTGTTGCTATAATTAATAAAGGATCTACTGTGGATAAAAAGTACAACGCTTCGTTCACGTCCGTCGTCGATACACCAAGAGCTTCGGCTAGTTTTAGAGGTGCTAGTGTGTCTTGTCCTGATACTGCCCATGAGGCCATAGTAGTTCCACTTTGCATGATAACTTGGTTGAATAATTTTTCTTGACTATACATTAATTGGAAATCAACAGATGATGCTCCGGCACTATTACCAAATATTGTAATTTGATTAGAGTTTCCACCGAAGGCTTCAATATTGTTTTTAATCCACTTCAAAGCTATTTGTTGGTCTTTAAATCCTTCGTTTCCAGGGACTTCAGGTGTATCAAGACACATGAATCCATAGGGCCCCAGGCGGTAATTAAATGTTACTAGGATAACATCTTGTTTCATGAAATACTTTGGTCCATACAAATATCTGCCAGCGAAACCGATCGAATATCCTCCTCCATAAATATAGACTAGCACTGGCAACGAATTTACGGTATTTGCGGAGTCTGGCACATATACATTTATATGAAGGCAATCGAGAGTACCAACTAATGTATTGTTGAATTCTTCAATTTGTGGACAAATTGCTGAATCATCGTATGCTTCAAATACATCGTCAAATCCTGTGTTAGGTATAGCAGCCTGAAAACAAACATTTTGTTGTAAAAAAATTACACGAACATGATACAGGTTACAAATATTTAATTCAGCTTACCCCGAAAGGATTGTTTTTATCTACCGTTGCGTACGGGATGCCCATAAACATGGAATAATCCCCATCAGACGCTCTTAAGCCCCGTATTAGTCCGACTTGAGTTTCAACTAAGGTATCAAACAATGACAATCCGCTAATATAAGAAATCAGGCAACTTAAAAATATTAAAAATTTACTTGACGTCCGTTTCCACATATTGCCACGGAGAATTCAAAGATGCTAATAACAACTCATTAACACTAATTACTTAGGTAATCTCATATTGATATCAGATTATCGCTGAAATATCGATGAGACATCGGTAGATGAAATAAACATGTGATTATAGTAGTTTTACTTAAAATAATACAAATAATTTAATTAAATTTACACAGCACCTAATTTTATAAGGTAGTCAAACAACGTAGAACGTTGCAAAACAATAATGGCTAAAATAACATTCGAAAGATAGTCAGAGACCTTAGAATCAGATTCTTTGTGATGATGATGACTTCTATTATTAACCGACAAAAAGGAAGATGTTATCAATTCCACTGTATATTTTTCGATAATCATCCGTTGTTTGTCAATTGATTTTTATTATTTTATTGATAAGAAATACTTCCAAGATAACAATATTTTTAAATCATTCTGCTTTAATGAAAGAAAAGAAAGATATTTTTGTTTTTTGTTGAATCTACTTTTACACTATGGTTTTATATTATTTTGACATATTTGAACATACTTCAATAAAATATATTTAACTGATATTTTGCAGTTCAAGGCATAAGACGGACGGACACAACTGTGGTCAATGGATGCCCAGAAGAATTTTATAAAAAGATATATCTATGCAAACTGCAATAATGATAAAAAGGAATAAATTTTTACAACTGTTATTTAAACAATACAGAAGTTATCATGATCAGTTGAAAAAATTAATGGGCAGTTATTAAATTTTTCGGCGGTTAGTAAAATAGTGAGTCATTAAAACATAAGCAGTAATTGGGTGAATTGCCCAACCAAAAAAAAATACACGGCAAACCTGAGAACGGTAGTGCAATGTGCAGATATTTTATTTTAAACATTTTTTCTCAACAACGAATGTACTTCTCTACCTTGACAAAAAAAATCATAGATTTCTACCCTTTAATAGACCGAAAAATAAAATTACAAAGTGTTATTTTATCATCACGGTGGCCTGTCCTGAACCCAATTCCTCTCATAAAATACCTTCCCCTGCAAATACATTCGTAATATGGACTTAAATCGATTTTGTTATCATTAAATATAATATATTCGATCAAATAAAACTATTTTCGTTTGTTTATCTTATTTCTCATGAATTTGACAGGCAGTCAACTTTTGTCTGGAAAAAAGTTATCATTTCAGAGGACAGTAAGTTTTAGTAGAATAGCCACTTCAACATTGCGTTGTTATGCCTCTGTCAACTTTCCTCACTTTGGATCAGTCCGACTCAAGATCTCGGCATAAACGCACTGGTCCTAATTGTCTTGCGGTTTCCCACCAAAAAGGTAAGTTTATCGTTTCAATGATATGGGGACAAAAATAGTTTCATTTCGGTGGCTGTAATAACTCGTGCTAGATTTGTTTAATTTGTTTCAAAATTATGTGTTATCTTCGCCGTAAGAACTGTTTTATTTGAGTAGTGTTCATATTTTTTTAATAATTTATTTCGGAGTTTTAATATAGAACTAACCTCTATTTTATCATCTCAGTGTTATTATTTCAGTGGATTCGGTGGACTTTTATACCAATTACAGTCCACCGGAATTAAATGTATCTCCGAAATTATAAAACCATAAAGATTTAGAGACCCTTGTGTAAATACAAAGTCATAGTTTTGTAATGTATTATTATTTTTTTTTAATTATTCGGGTGTATTTGTTGTGTAATATTTGTGTTTAAGATATATAATAAGCCGGCCAGCCGGCCTACTACTACATAGATATATAATATAAACATATATCTATGTAGTAAGTACATGTATATACTTTTGATTCACATTTGTTCAGCTCAACGATAATGTGATGAGTGTGTGAGTCACCACTGTGTAGATTTTTATTCTACTATTTGTCTACATAATAATTATTTCGAGGGTTTACCTTCATTATAAGTAAGTTACTTACCTTTATTTTTGTGTCATTTATTATGTGTAAATAATATTTGATATGATTACAAAATTTCTAAATTTTACAAGATATAACAAATAAATCTATGATTAAACTTATTAAAGAAGACTGATGTTTACAATAATTATAGTGAAGACGTGTTGTGGTGTAATAATGAAAGAAGACTTGTTTAGTAGGTACATATCTAAATTTAAAAAACTATATTTATAGTCATTAAAATAAGCTGATTAGTGAATTTGATAAATTATTGTGTGATTTAAAGTAATAAGATGAAAAATTGAAGGGTTTTTTACAAAAACTACGTAACTAACAATTTCAACGATTTTTTTTTATTGATGGCAATATGATCTATGGAAAAAGTTACACTAGACAGTTTAATTTGATTTTACAAAAACAGAATAAATAGCACAGAATCTCACTGCAAAAAAACACATATTTTACAAAAACTACACAACTGCGTGCAAATTTTACAAAAACGACGTAGGTGAACGCAGTTAAGTAGTTTTTGTGGAAAAATAAAACATCAGTCACAGCTGTCAAAAATGTCGGACTACGCGCAAAGCGAGGAATTTTCTAATTCAATTTATTAAAGAAAACGCAAATAAAAGAAGGGTACGATTATTAAAAATGATTATCACTCATGACAAGTTTTTTGATCTGAAAAAGGCACTAGAGCCTTATTTTTAGGGTACTGTACCCAAAGGGTACAACGACCCTATTACTAAGACTTCGCTGTCTGTCTGTCCGTCTGTCACCAGGCTGTATCTCATGAAATTTGATAGTTAGACAGTTGAAATTTTCACAGATGATGTATTTCTGTTGCAAACAATAAATACTAAAAAAACATATTTAAGGGGGCTCCCATACAACAAACGTGAATTTTTTGCTCGTTTTTATAGGTAATGGTACGGAACCCTTCGTGCACGAGTCCAACTCGCACATGGCCGATTTTTTTAAAAGCTGTAAACAAGCAATGAAAATTAAAGCTGCAAAATTAACTTTACTGGACAATGGGCAAGAATCCATGTACGGACATAGCGTCCACTGCCTTTGGAACTGAATTTTAGTCCATTGTAGAGTGTTGGAGATTAAAACATTTTTTGAGTGAACCCCACAAGATGACTATTTATAATAAAATATGTGAAATTGTTGCTAAAGAAGGAGAAGATATTTTTATTGATAATGAAGATGTAAGTGGAGGAGAAGAATAAATAATAAGTTAATTATACTATATAATGTTTTGAATGGCAATAAACTACTTAATTATGATTAATTAATGTCTTTCATTGCAAACCTTTTACTTTTATTTTTACAAAAATAACATAAATGCATTTTTTTTACAAAAAGAACACTAGTACAAACTACATTTTACCATTTTATTCCATAACAGTAGGTATAAATAATAAAAAAATGTTATATATTCAATACAATACATTAACATGAATAAATGATCGAAAGTTCTAACTTATTCCATGAAAAATATGGATTGGAGATCGTTTTTTTTATTTCCTGTAAAATTGTTACTAAAAAGTTGTGTTGTTTTTGTAAAAAACCCTTCAATTAATCTTTTTAAAGTTCATACTTGAACCTACTCGTAAATACATATCCAGAAAGATTGATTCATTGGAGTAACTATAATTCGCGTTTTTGTTCTATTTGGATATGTACGATTCTCTATTGTTGTAGTAATTTAAGAATAACGTGATCTCAATTTGGTTTCTGTTATGTTTCATACGTTTATGTAAAATGATTAAAAGAACTAAGCTATTACTACTAAGATATTTTCATGATGTTTTTTATTCATTAATTGTGTTTTAAAAATATAAGAGTTGATTTAATTTTAGAAGTTTTACTTATATACCTGTAGAAACACTATTCTCGTCTAGTTACCAATTTAACTGAATTATACCTAGCATTTTTCTCTTATTGCAATAGGTAGACATTATGTTTTACTATTAATGGCATCACTTACAAATGCAGCCATCATATTAATCAGAAACTTTAAGCTTCGTAATCACGCTTAGTTAACTCTTTTGAAAATATATCAAGTAAATTAGTATTAGTTCAAAACACATTAAGCATACAAACATATTTATTTATGGTTACCAGCATTTAAGATTAAGTATTCCAACATTTCACACAACAACAACCAGAAAAAATACCAAAGGTTATAATATAATAAGTAAAGAAACAATACAATATAAATATATAAGCAAAGAAACAATTCATCAATTCATCAAAATCAAACATTACATTACATTAATATCATATTTTAAGGTTGATGATTGTTAATGATATATGTAAAACTAACTGTAATATATGTATATTAATGATAATATTAAAATAACTGTGTACTGTCCTGTCTCAGTGTTTATCTAAAATTTGTGGAAATCAAACCTAACAAAGTACGGAACCCTGGCTGCCCGGCACGGTAGTTCTTAGCTGTATCATTTCGGTAGATTTATTTCATTCCGGTGCACAGTCTATCATTTCGGTGGTCATTTATATCATTTCGCTAGATGTAGGTAGGTAACTCCGCATATAGTGTGAATGAATAGTCGCTGTATTGAATGCGATTCTATAATTATTATATCATCCAAATTAAACTACTGTAGAATTCGCATTGTTTTATATCTAAACTGCAGGTTTTACAGTAGTTTAAATGACTGACATTGGATGATAGTCATGATATTTGTGGGCATGTATTCTAACAAAATTTTAACATAAATTAAATAATAGTCAAATATCATGTTGGATGTACTTATTCCATTGAATGGCAAATGAGAATATACAACCAAACACTTTTATAACTTACTAGCAGTGGCCGCGGACTTCGTTCCGCGTTATAAATATTTTTGTCCCTGCCCGTTTGTCCCGCGTAATACTTTGGGTTAAAACTGCGGTATAAATAAAAATTATGATAATGAAAGCCACCTTCACACTTCACTATAACGTAGCTTTCTATTGGTAAAAAAAATTATAATCGGTTCAGTAGATCCAGAGATTACCCCTTACAACGTCATAAACTCACAAACGTTACCTCTTTATAATATTAGAATAGATTTATTTTCTCATCATTTATTTATACTTTACATGGCGTTGCAACAGCTTAGTTACACATAAATATGTATGGATTGTATAAAAGTCTAGAGCGTGGTCGCTTTATGATTAGGATCTTTTCTGTAACTTTTAATTGCAAGTTATCTATTTCTAGTAAACGATAAGCAGCATTAATATACCTAATTATCAAGATTAATCGGTTTCATTATGTTTCTAGAAAACAATAGTTAAAAAGCAGGTTCATTAGGTGGCATACGAATATTTTGGTTCTATTTACCCTGTTGGTTTAAATACGACAAAACTGTGCATCATATGTCAGTTTTGTCGATTTCTTAGGAATTTCTACTAAAACGCCCTTCTCGTTTTACATTTTGTGGCAACTGACAACAAAGTCATCCATAACAGGGCGCCCAGAGCTCATTATAAAATAGCGTCAATTTTCCTAGCTGTATACGCTATCTGCGCTACGCTAAGGTACAATACATAGACCACCGAGCGCAATATAAAGATAAAATAGATTGCAAATTTTCGACATTCGTTTGTTTATAATCTGATCACTCTGAGATTTCATTACGTATCCAATGTTAGAGTGAATTTAGGACCAAAATCATGTTGAAAAATAGGGTGATTTACCATCAGGTATGGCTTTTCTAAAATCAAGAAATAAGTTGTTACAGTATTGATTAATATGTGGCAGTAGTCTTTGTAAATTAATTGGTTGAAATTTAAAAACGCATTATTCGTTCACAGCAACTATTAGTTTATTGTAAATCTTGTTTATCTTAATTAAAATTTAACATTTTCACAACCATAATGTTTTTAAATGTAAATTAAAACGTTGCAAACTAGGCAAAGAAGTAATAAATAAATAAAAGTTATTTCTAAATATAATTTACTAAAGTAACATTAATATGGATTTCAGCTTAATTATTTATATTCCTTGAACTTAATTTTCATTTTTGTATCCGACTTGGTACTTTTTATTCATCATATAAAAGAGATCCCAGAAAGACATTCTGCCTTTAAAATTTCTCTTTTCAGCTTTAAGTTCCGTATCGATATTCAAGTAGTTGAGGGTATCCTTAGTAACAGCCGGCCATATAATTGGTAGCAATTCGTTAGTTTCAGGCGTAGGATTTCTGGAACAAAATTTACTTTTTAAGTATATAATAATAATAATATTAAATCCTTTATTATCGAGTGCCCATGACTCAGTTTTGGTTAGTAATAATAAATAAGATCAAAAACTTAAGCATAAGTTAGTATTTACAAAAAAAAATATCGTATTTTACTATGCACTACGCCATGACGGTCATCGTAGCCTAGTTGGTAGTGCTCCTGCCTACGAAGCTGGTGGGTTCGAATCCCGGTAAGTGCAAATATTTGTGTGATGAGCACGAATATTTGTTTCTGAGTCATGGATGTTTTCTATGCTTATAAGTATTTATCTATCTATCTAAGTATGTATATCGTCGCCTGGTATCCATAGTGCAAGCTTTGCTTAGTTTGTGGCTAGGTTGATCTAAAAAAAAATGAAAAGAAAAGTTGCACAGCAGTGAACTCTAATATAAATCGTATTTCTTTTCATTTGAATCACAAATATTAACTACGTATCAAAAAGCTACACTTTAAAATACTAAAGTGTATTTTTAAAATTTTGCTTATTTTCACTCAGTTGTTTCGTATCGTAAGATTTTAGGAACCACATGTGCATAATAATTTCTAACCTCCGCAATGAATCACAAAAATAAGTCCAACAGAAACATTTGTGCAACTAATTATTATATGTATAATGAGGAGAGAATAACAAACACCGTAATACCACGTACATACATGAATTATTAGATATTACACACCTGCATCTCCAGAAGGCATCATATACTCAATTAAAGTTAAAACAGATAAGGCACATACACAAATATAACATACGTACCCATATTTGACGAAATTTGCCCATAAGGTCGTGACACGATCTATAATAAGTTGATCTTCAGGAGTGGGATCTTTCATATATGAAATATCAAAAAAGAAAGAAATTTCATCTGCGTGTGCTGTTCCTGGTGCAGTTATATTAAGTCTATTCTTCACAAAGTTTCTTTCACTATCATAGTAGAATATGTAATAGTACATATCTTTTACCCCATTATCAAGATATTTTTGTATGGTTCTCAACGTTGGATAGTTAAAAAAGAAGTCCGAATGAAATCTTGTCAGCCCCTCCTTAACATTTATACTTATTTTTTCATCTCCAATGTAGAAATGTGTCACTACTGCTAACATCTCACTAAGTTCCTCGTCGTTAAAATCAAAATACTGTTTTAAATTGTCTTCAAATATATTTAAGTTTTCAAATTGCTCACTTGACTTGGTCTCATAGTTTCCAAGAGCTTCGTCACTATTGAATCCCAAAAGAACAGGCATATTTCCAAGATTTGGCCTTTGCACGTTTATTGGATACTCATGAATGAATCTTTCAACATTTTCAAATTCTTTTTCAACACATGGCCAGAATGTAAGACTTAGTTCTGTTGTAGTTGCAATTACTAATTTAGGATCCACTGTAGATAAGAAACGCAACGCTTCATTGACATCTGACGTCTTAACACCAAGGCCTTCAGCCAGTTTTAGAGGTGCTAGTGTATCTTGCGTGCTTACTGCCCAGGGGCCCATGATAGTACCACTTTGCATAATAACTTGATTGAATAATTTTTCTTGGCCATAATTTAAATGGAAATCTACGGATGCCCCTCCCGCACTTTCACCAAATATTGTTATCTTATTGGGGTTTCCACCAAAAGCATCAATATTAGATTTGATCCACTTCAGAGCCAATTGTTGGTCTTTTAATCCTTGGTTTCCTGGAACTTCAGGTGTATCGAGACACATGAATCCATAGGAACTCAGGCGGTAATTGAACGTTACAAGGATCACATCTTGTTTTATAAAATATTTTGGTCCGTACAAATATCTACCAGAGAAACCGATTGAAAATCCGCCTCCATGGATCCAAACTAATACAGGTAGAGGGTTTCTGGAGTTAGCTGAGTTTGGCACATAAACATTAATATGTAAGCAATCTAGTGTTCCAACTATAGTATTGTTAAACTCCTCAACTTGAGGACATATCGCTGAATCGTCGTAGGCTTCGAAAGCGTCTGCAAATCCTGGGTGAGGTATAGAAGGCTGAAATAAATTTAAGTATTATTAAAGTTTAAAGGAGAGACGAACGATACACATGAGTTAAATATTAAACATGGCCTACCCCAAAAGGATTATTTTCATCTACTGTTGCGTATGGGATACCCATAAACATAGAATAGTCGCCATCAGAGGCTCTTAAGCCTCGAATCAGTCCAATTTTTGTGTCCACTAATGGATCGATCCTTGAGAGCCCACTCCCATTATGAATTAGGCAATAGAAATATAAAAATGAAATATTTGTTGTCCACTTCCACATTTTGCCACAGAACTTACAGTAGTAATGAATCAAGATATTGTTTCTACAGTATATATCAGAAGTTATATAAATTGATAACTGGGATGAAGATTACTGATAGTAACTATCAATGAATTGCAAAAATACATGAGTATGCTAGGAAAGTAGCTTCATAATTGATAATACGTAAAATAAACGGTTAAGAGCATGTGAGGCTATGTTTATTGTGGGGCTCTCTAGTCTAAGTATAGCGAAATAAAAGAAATATACTCTTAACACTTAACAAAATGCGAACAGTCTGAAGCTCAGACTATAATGTTCCACCTCAGTTAAGTTTAGTCTCGAGCTCTGTAGTGTGATAACTTAGAGTCTTAAAAACTAAAAGCAACTATTGCTCAAAACACATAAATGCTTTAAGTATTCGTTCCTCACTTAGTTCGTCACCTCCGAATGTCTTCTATCACCTCAAACCATAGCTCTTATATAGTGTGTACAGCGTGCATGGACCTACTGTTCAGCATTCGATACGCGCTGTTTCGCAGTCACACATCTATTGTAAAAAAAAGAAGAACGTTTCTTATTATTCTAGTTTATGCGAATAAAATGATTTCTTTTGTGCTATGGATTAATTTGTAAAGGCTTTAGTTTTAATATTATCATTCGTATTTAAATAATTTTCTTACATAAAAGGTATTGTTATTGATATATGAAGTTATGTATATGAATGTTGTTGTTTTTTTCGTATTAATAAGTGGCTAATTAATGTATTATCTATGGTATTTCTAGTTAAGAAATTTAAGCAGCGATTTATGTGCCAGTTCTCTAGATGAACATCACAACAAATTGTTAATTCCGACACAAGTCCATCTTATACTTAAGCTGCTTATTTTGAGTCAATTTGCGTTATGTGTATATATGTGGATATATTTATCTTCTGTCTGGGAAACGATTTAGTTGTTTTTTTTTTAATGGATAGGGATTCTGAATAACTCCAGTTAAATTTCCAATCATTCCACAGCATCAGCCTGAAATCATCCGATGCTGGACATAGGCCTCCCCCAAAGGCTATAAGGTTGACATTTGGAAGGTTTGCCGTAGTCACCGCGTTTTGTATACGGCGACCGCAGTTAGATGGTAGCTATAGTACACAGGTGGCGCTGCTGCCCGTCTGCCTGGTTCATTTAGGCGCCTTTTACGACAACCATGGGATAGTATGGGGTGGCCCTGTTATTCTTTCTAGGCCGGAAACTACACAGCTATCATAATCCAATAGTTTTCCTAAAAGAAAACTACAAATCGGTTAAGTATTTTTGGAACAGTAATTATTTGACTTAAATGAATCATCGCATTCAGAAGTGACATTCAACGTAAGTGACAAACTTACGTTGAAGGTCACTGCAGATTCCAATGTGGATTGAGACAAATATGATGCCAAAATGGCTTTGAATTAATTGTATTGGCTTTCGCCACGGTTGGACACGAGGCTCATTGTTGAGATGACTATGCGTTCACGTGCGGCACCTGGTTCGTTCACATCGTTGCTGTTGCGTGCCGTTTGTGGTGCGTTGGTTCTACAATGGAAATCGAATTTAAAAACCTTGTTATACAGATTTTTCTATGGTCACAGATTTGATGTTGTAAATGAGAATAATTTAATAGTTATTAATATAGGATAGAGGATTATTTACTAATTTTAATAATTAACTTAACTTATAAGAACAAGAAAAATATCAGCTAAATTAACTATAATACCTCTCTACTATAACTAAGTCATAGGAGCATGACATGATTTAGTTTATCTATGTATGTTTAATCTAGTTTTAAATTTTTACTTATATAGTAATAGCTAATATATCTTTAGGAACTTTTTAATTATTATAATGTTATTTGTAAATTAAATAATAAACATTTAATCCTAAACATAGTCATAGGGCGTCGTAAAATTCCTCCGCATCGTCGGGAGGTAAGGTGCCCAGAAGGCTGGCCGCATTGCCACGCTGATTATAGCTTATAGCAATGCTGATTCTTTGACCCAAAAATTGGCCAGCTCTCTGGTCACGGGAAGCGTCGATTAAAAGTTTCGAAATTTCCCGAAACAATAAACGTGCGTTAGGGGCCCACGACCCCAAAAGGCTCAAATAGATAATTTTCAACGAGATTGGTGTATTTGCGCCGTTTGGGGGTTTCTGCTGATGCGGCAGCAGCGCCCGCAGATCCCGACGTATAGGGACGATGAGAACGTGCAAGGGTGTCATCGCATGTAGCGTCCTACACCATAGGCCTTCCCATCTTTCACGGTAACAAAGACATACCGTCTGGTCTCTCCCATCATTCTGAGCCAGACCATTTGTCTCAAGTACAGCTGGGACGCCACCGCTGGAAAGAGCTCGATGGAGTATAGCGTTGATATTACCGTGACGTGCGATTCCGCCCGCGCTCCTGCAATATGATAGACCGTGGCGTCTGAATTGATCAACCGCTTCCTCACACCTACTACGATGTGGAGCAACGCATGGGACACCCAGGCGAAGACCGGCAGCAACGTGGAAGGTGCCGTTCTCCAATATAGTACCAATTTTGGGTGACGGCAACGCCTGTAACCACAGACACGACTCCCACTCTCCCACAGCCAGCAAACGAGCTCACTCCGCGTAGTTAGTGCATGTACCTATGTATTAACGAGATTATTACGCACTAGCTCGCAGAACGGCTGGTCCCACTATCTCAGAGAGGTTTACTTACGGGTAGGTTTAAACTTGCAACGGTCATTTTCCAAGCGTTCATGGCATCGGAAAAACACCTTACCTCTGAACTAATCTGTGAAGGAGAAAGGATTTTGCTGATTAGTTCTTTTGCGGAAGTTCTGACAGAACTTTAGAGTGAGACTTCTGTCAGAAACTTCCGCAAAATTTCTAGTGTTAGTGTCCTCGGTACACGTACACTAGAAATTTTGCGGAAGTTTTAAATAGAATGAAATATATCGTCACAATATCAAATTACATAGTAGTTATGATTATTTTAACTCGAATAGTCATCGGAGGCGCTCATAGCCAGATGCTCTCACCGGTCCGTAAGTGGTTAATGAGTTTAAGCAACTAGGGTCGCGGTCAGTCCATAAATTGGTGACCACCAAAGTGGTTTAATTTCTGAGCGTCTCCATGCTACGAAGGCCACGTTAAGGACTGACGAACAGACGTTAAGGACTGCTGGGCGGCTTGAACAACTCTGACACTAGGGCCGTGACTCAGTTGGCACTGACCCTGATTGGAAAGTCAGAGATCGTGGGTTCGAACCCCACCCAGGACAAATCTATGATGGGCACGCACGAGTATTTTTCCCATGTCTGGTGTAATTTATCTACGAGTATAATATCTATGTATTTTTAAATATATACCTAAGCATGTTAATCAGTTGTTTGGTTTCCAAAATATGTTTTTATTTATTTAGAGGTTTATTTGTGTTGTACTTGGTTGTTTTTTATGTATTGAATGTACATATATATTCACAAAAAAATTAAATAAGAACTTCTATTACTATATCTGTTGTCTAGTATCCATAGTAACTAGCTTAGCTTATTTCGCGGTAGATGGCGCTGTGTGATGTCCCAGACATTTCTTAATTTTAATATTAATTAGTACTACACTTTAATAGAGATATATTGACGGTGTGTATTTAAAAATAAAATGATTCTTATTCACCCTGCATAGTGTAGTTAAATTTCATGCAACTGTTAAATATGGAAACAATTAAGTATGCCGTTATTGTTATATTCATCAACTAGCTGTGCCCAGCGGTTTTACCCGCGTTAAACTATATAAATTATAGCCTATGTGCTAACTCCATTCCAAATTTTATTTTTATCGCTCCAGCCGTTTAGACGTGAAGAAGTTACGAACATACACACTCACAAACTTTCGCCTTTATAATATTATAGTGTGAAGTGTGATAACATTTGCTATAATTAATTGTGGGAACTGTTATAGGTTATGATGGGGCTGCAGGTACTCAATAAATACCTAAATGAAGTATTGTGTAAAGGCAACACAACACCTCCGTTTGAACTATAGCTTTATTTTTTTACAAAATGGGTGTAACCACAAAAAATTCAGCTGATGGTCTGTCTGTCTATAAGATACTATTAAGGTTTATTCTTCCATGTCTATTGGTTTGTCATATCTAGACGTAAAACGATTTTTTCTCCGACTACCGAACTCTAAAAACTGCAATGATGGTGTAAAATGTGTTTTCAATATAGGTATTCAATAAGTTAATCTTATCTTATCATTGTTCTGGTGAAACTGTTAAGAGTAAAGTAAAACGATGATTTTATACAAACGGTAACACACATGACAATAAAAAGTCATCAATGTAATTTATTGTTTAGGTTGATAAAATTAGGTCGAAAATTGTTTGTAGCTGTTTTGTAAGGTTCACATGATTGTTAATAATTTATCAAGAAATATCTGAGCACGTAATATAAAATAATGGCAAACAAATTAGTAGGCGTTTGAACTAACTTATCACTACGATACACGCGCCCCTTTTTCTTACTTAAGTAGGTACAAGCGTAGCCTAATATGGTAGGCCATTATAAAATGACAATAACTAGTGCAGTCTTGCCCCATTTTTCTGTGGACCGATTTCAGGTTCTTGAGCAGTGTGCACATCGACCAACACATCCTAGTTATGTACATTCATATTTAGTGGAGACGGCCTACTAACTAACTCATATAAATTTAAAAAAAGTTGGGCTTACCTCTCAATTTTACTCTATACTAGCTGTGCCCCGTGGTTTTACCCGCGTTAAACTTTATAAATTATCACAGCTCCTCCCCCGTAGTTGATAGCGTGATAATATGTAGCCTATATGTTGACCCGACCTCGTAGTAATATTCATGCAAAATATGAAGTAAATCCATGCAGTACTTTTAAAGTTTAGCCCGGACATACATACAGACAAACAGACAAAAATTCTACAAACTATATTTTTGGCTTCGATATCGTTTGTAGATCACGCCCCAAGTATTAAAAAAAAAATTCATGTACAGTTTAGACTGTCCTACGATTTTATTATATATATACATATAATAAAATCATTATATGTATCTATACATATAATAAAATCGTAGGTAAGTCAAAACTTTACATTGAATATTTTTTTGAAGGGATACTTGAGGCGTAATCTACAATGGATATTGAAGCCAAAAATATAGTTTGTAGAATTTTTGTCTGTGTGTCTGTTTGTCTGTATGTATGTCCGGGCTAAACTCAAGAAGTACTGCATGGATTTACATCAAATTTTGCATAAATATTACTAAGAGGTCGGGTCAACATATAGGCTACATATTATCACGCTATCACCTACGGGGGAGGTGATGATAAATTATAAAATTTAACGCGGGTAAAACCGCTGGGCACAGCTAGTAGATAATAAAAATAATAAAAAAGATTTTCAAATGGTAGGTCAATCATGAAAAAAAATACTAATCGATTTGAGTACCTTCTTAATTTTTCATTACACACACAACTCTGCATTAGAATTGCGAAGTTGTATGACAGCATCGTTTTAGGTTATGCGTGGACAGATCTGGCAGTCAGGGGGGTGACCGCGTGAGTCACCAATCATCGTGTCGATTCCGGAACATTTATGACGCCAATTGAATGAATGAATTATTTTGTCATTTTTAATCGTCATCGATTTGAACGCAAATCATGATCACGATCGATCATCGTGATCTTGATTGGCATTCAAATAGATGACGATACAGACGGACCAACATACACAAAGTTACCATAGTTACGGACTACGGGTCCCTAAGAGCTCTAGTGATGGTGTAAAATATTTGTTTCAATATCAGCAATAAATGTATCTTCTCTTATCACTGTTTTTATGAAGCTATTGAATGTGATGTCAAATATTTCGAGTAGGTGAAGGTATGAAAATATAGTTGATATGAGAAAAGCAACACGGCTTATCATTTTAATCGAGATAAAAAGGCTGACATTTGTACTAGATCCTTCTTATCGAGATGGTGCGAAATGATGTGTGCTCACGTTACTACCCGGCACATACATACATAGACTCACGCCTATTTCCCAGAGGGGTAGGCAGAGACAACGGATTTCCATTTTTCACGATACATGCATACCTCTTTTGTCTCGATTACTGTCATTGTATTCTTCATACATGCTCGCCGGTTTAGGGTACCACTGTCCTGGCCTTTCTTGAGAACGTCACCAATTTGGTCAGAGAATGTTCAACGAGGACTTCCCCTTCCAGTTGTCCCATTCAGACAGGCCAGGTATAATACTTCTTTTGTCAATCTTCATTCATTCATCCTTTATAAATACCCAAACCACATAACCGGGCACAATCACTCATATAATCTAAATATATATAACTCAAAGGTGACTGACTGACTGACATAGTGATTTATCAACGCACAGCCCAAACCACTAGATGGATCGGGCTGAAATTTGGCATGCAGGTAGATGTTATGACGTAGGCATCCGCTAAGAAAGAATTTTGATTAATTCTACCCCCAAAAGGATAAAATAGGGGATGAAACTTTGTCAATTTTAAAACGATCGGGCTGAGACTTTGCATGCATAAAGCTACTATGACGTAGGCATCCCGTAAGAAAGGATTTTGAGATACAGGCTATATAAGATTAGTATCTTTTCAGTTTAAAATATACGAATTTCTGTATGCTAGCGCCATCTACATTGAGTTATTTTGGAGAGAACTTTAAATTTACCATTTTTGTGCATAGTGCATAGATAATAAATATACCTCGCGAAATATATTTGACGACTAGCTTTTGCTCGTGGCTTCGCTAGCGTTAAGAAGTATTATTATTAATTAGGTGTAGTTTTTGCGGCTTTACTTTTGATTAGCCAAATCACTGAACGGATCGTGCTGAAATTTGGCATGCAGGTAGACGTTCTCTGGATGACGGTGGATTCTCTGTCAATATCAAGGTTGTTACAATAGACAATCGTTGGGTGGTTCCTTATAATCCAGTGCTATGAAGAACATGTAACGGTCACGTGAACGTAGAGTATTGCCATTCAGTGAAGTCAATCAATTACATTTGCATATCCCGTTCGAATTTAAACGATTGCAGTTTCCCCTAAAAGTCTGCTTTGCCATGATAATAAACAAGTCTCAGGGGCAAACTCTCAAATTAGCGGGTATTGACTTGAGAGAACATTGCTTCTCTCATGGACAGTTTTATGTTGCTTGCTCACGAGTAAGTTCACCCAGTAGCTTGATAGTTCTGGGAACTCGACGTCCAGACAGGGTAACAGTATTGGAAGCTGATAAATAAAAGCTTAGGATATTCAGGAGAAGATGTTAATTTTATTAACTAGTACCATGACAAGACAGATAATAATTTGAATATAAGATTTTATAACATGCCAGTGCTTTGATTCATCATCATCATCATCATCATCATATCAGCCTAAAGACGTCCACTGCTGGACAAAGGCCTCCCCCAAAGTTCTCCACAATTACCGGTCTTGCGCTATCCGCATCCAGCGATTTCCAGCGACCCGCACAAGATCATCGGTCCATCTTGTAGGGGGCCTGCCCACGCTGCGTCTTCCGGTTCGTGGTCGCCACTCGAGAACCTTTCTGCCCCAGCGGCCGTCGGCTCTACGAGCTATGTGCCCTGCCCACTGCCACTTCAGCTTGGCAATTCTTACGGCTATGTCGGTTACTTTGGTTCGCCTGCGGATCTCAACATTTCTGATTCGATCTCGCAGGGATTTGATTAATAATTAGAAAGTAGGTTTCAACAATAGTTTTAGCGCCTAATAACAGATTAACTAAGAATATTGTGTACAAAGAAGCTTTTTAGGCCCTAATTTTTAACACACGCTAAACAAAAGTAAAGCCCCAAAAACTATACCTAATTAATAATAATACTTCTTAACGCGAGCGAAGCCGCGGGCAAAAGCTAGTTTAATTTAAATAAATAAATATTTTTGGATAACTAACACACGCTATCTCTATTTTTATAGACGGCGCCCGCTCTAGGGTAATTAACCCCTGTTTCGCGGGGTACTTTACAAAGATATAATAGACGGACACATCCAGACTCAGAAAATAATAATAATATCTTGGACAATGTCACACAGATCATCCTAGCCCCAAACTAAGCAAAGCTTGTACTACGATATACATACTTATATAGATAGATAAATACTTATATACATAGAAAACATCCATGACGCAGAAACAAATATTCGTGCTCATCACACAAATATTTGCACCTACCGGGATTCGAACCCAGGACCACCAGCTTCGTAGGCAGGAGCACTACCAACTAGGCTACGGTGACCGACGAAAAACTATTTATGGTCACACAAATTGCTGTCTGTGCAAGGCAAGCATTTACCATCCACGCCACATTTACGTATTGAATGTTGTATGTATTTGGCACCGCGGTATCTATCAGGTAAACAATATTCTTTATTTATTACTACTAGCCGTGCCCCACGGTTTCACCCGCGTTAAAGTAGTTTTGGCGTAAAAGTGTAACAAACATACATCCATACATCTATACTCACAAACTTTCGCATTTATAATATTAGTAGGATGAGTACCTCTAGCGGTTTTGGCAGTACACGCCGGAATAGCTCGCTGAAGGTTTTTTTCTACTACTTGACACTTATCGCCCTATTGTAGGCAATTCCTACAATATCTTTATAAATTGATGTTACTATAAATTATATTATTGTAAAGTTTCATTAAAATCCATTCAGTAGTTTTTATGTGAAAGAGTAACAAACATCCATCCATACTTACAAACTTTCGCGTTTATAATATTAGTAGGAATAACTGGCGGATTTAGTTGAACTAGATTTAGTTGATCTAATGGACTTTGTCACATTCTGTTACTAGCCTGAATGAACAGACGAGACGGAGAGAGTATCACAGCCTAATATTTTATTACTGTTAGGGACCACTTGCTAACTAAATATTTCCGCTTTCTCGACATTATTGGAATGTAGGATATGATGAAACTATGTCTACGGCGTCTAGGTGCCACATAGTTTACCTTTATGATGTCCTCCTAGCCGAATTGCCGAATTTCAGCCACGGCGGCCAGTCTCAATGGAGACTAGCCATTTGCGGGACATACTATAGTGCACAAGTGTGTGCGTAAACACAGGGACACTTTCTATTCCATCACTCTCATAATCCGATGGATGACTAGCGAGACGATCGGAAAAAGGTCAGGTACAGGACCGACAGCTTTACGTGCTCTCCGAAGCACGGCGGTATAATAGCGCCAACTCCCAGGCTTCGGGCTGATACTGAGATTTTTTCTTTTTACAGAAAAATACTATACATGTATGTATGTTTGTATATGTGTATGTCTATCTGTTGTTCCTTCGGTAGGAGATACAAGGGAATAGATTAATTATTATTGCTATCAGCCGCGTGTCCATAGGATATACTACTCTGTCGAGAAAGTACCGGGCAAAGATCAATAATATACAAAATGTTTGTTATTCATCCAAATTTATTTTATCACCTTCAAAGTATGCTCCTTCAGAAACGATACACTTACGCCAACGAATAATCCATTCATCAAAACAGTTTTTAAACGCTGCTTTCGGAATTGAGTTCAGTTCTCTCCGCGAATTCTCCTTTATGTCTTCTACCGATTGAAAACGGGTACCACGAAGTGGTAATTTAAGTTTAGGAAAAAGAAAGAAGTCAGCTGGAACCATATCTGGTGAATATGGTGGTTGCTGGATGGTATTTGTTGAGTGTTTGGTCAAAAATTCGTTCACAATGATGGCCTTGTGCGAAGGTGCATTATCGTGGTGCAAAATCCAAGAATTTTCTGTCCACAAATCTGGCCTTATTCGTCGAATTTGCTCTCTTAAATGCCGCATAACGCTCAAATAATATTCTTTATTTACCGATCGACCTTCCGGTAATAATTCAGAGTGCACAACACCGCGATAGTCAAAGAAAATCGTCAACATGACTTTGACTTTTGATCGACTTTGGCGTGGTTTTCTCGGTTTCGGTTCAGTTGGAAGGCGCCACTCCGAAGCTTGTTGACTAGTTTGCATGTAAAACTCGTAAACACACGTCTCGTCACCAGTAACAATGCGTTTTATGAATGTCGGGTTGGAATTGACTCGTTCTACCATGTCCTCAGCGACTTTCATGCGATTGAGTTTTTGGAGAAAATTCAGATCTTTTGGGACTAGCTGAGCGGCAACATGTTTCATACCCAAATGATTAGTTAAAATGGTACGAATTGACTCGTGAGATACAGAAAGTTCGGCGGCTATCTCTCTCAGAGTTGAATGAGGATTTTCAGTTACTATATCCTTCACTTTTGCGATGTTAACTTCAGTTGCAGACGTTGATGGCCTACCAGAGCGAGGCATATCTTTCATCACATCTCGACCGCTTTTGAACGCTTTGAACCACACATAAGCACAAGTTTTTGATAAAGTCGTTTCACCGTAAGCCTTCTGTAACATTTTCAGTGACTCCGAGCACGAAATTCCATTAGCGATGCAAAATTTAAGACAAACTCTTTGTTCGATATTTTTATCCACTATGAAATTCGCAATACACATTATATATGATAATTATATATGATTACTAAAACCAGCACTGTATTTAATATAAATAACAGATGCAACTCAAACTCCGCGCCAAAATGGAAAACAGTTGTGCCAATCTAACAACAACCAAAAAAAAACAAAGTTTGAATTTGGAACCATAAACAAATCATCCGTTCCTGATACTTTTTTGACTGAATGTATGTATAACATTTACGTAGAATATAATAACATTGAGAGTTTTATGAGTGTATGTAATATAAGTTCCTTATGTATATGCCAAAAAACAATAAAACCTGTATTACCACAAATAAGCGGTAAAACAAAGATTATGATTTTTGGGTACGAACCTTTTGCTTAAAAAGGAGTTTAAATTTTCATTCATTTTCTGGTTTAAATAATTTTAACTTTTGTTAAGTATAAACCAAAATCTGGAGAAACAACGTATAATCAAAGCAACCTCATAGCCAGATATTCTCATCTTTTTGTAAGTGATCGACCATGTCCAGCAGGTTGTAGTCATTAGACAGCAGTCATTAAGCCATGTCAGAGGCCTACTGATAAGTAAATGAGTCATCATCATCATAATTGACGGGCTTGTGGCGTGGTTGATAATCGCTTCCTTTGCGTGCCGCAGGTCGTGGGTTCAATTTGGAGGACAGATATTTGTGTGCATGGACATGTCTGTTTGTCCTGAGTCTGGGTGTAATTATCTATATAAGTAGGTATGTACTTTCGAAGAAAAGTAGTAGGTATATGTAGTACAAGCTCTGCTTAGTTTGGGATCAGATCACCGTGTGTGATAATGATATTATTATATTCACCACCGTCACCACACAGCGAAGTAAGTGAGTAAGTAAAGCAAAATTAAGGCGGTCACTTTAATGCATCAAAAAAAATGTTTTTAAATAATATGGGGCAGGCCCCCTACAAGGTTAACCTTGTAGGGGGCCTGCCCCATAGGTTGACGTTGATCTTTATTTTACCGTTTATTTGTGGTAATACAGGTTTTATTATTTTTTGGTACTTATATACATAAGGAACTTATATTACATACACTTATAAAACTCTCAATGTTATTATATTCTACGTAAATGTTATAGGTATATTGCAAATATAATTTCGTGAATAATAATTTTAGATCACCGATAATGTGAATTCTTTTTTGCTTAGGTATACTATATTATTGCATTATTACTACTCATATTTAGAATAGAACAGATTAAATAGCCGTCTTACATCTAAATTCCTTCACCGCTCTACATTTGCTATCAGGTGATGTGGTGTAGTCTAGCGTATCCCTTCTTACGTAAACGAAATAGAAATTCAAATATTAGACAAGTCACATATTTGATAGAAAATCAAAAGTCTAAAAATCCTAATAAATCTGAATTAGACAGAGTTAGTTCATCTCAAGCTTTCACTAGTGTGTCAACTCTACAAATTTAATTTACACACCAAGACCAATACACGCTCAGCGTGTTTACAGTATTCATATTTCAGATGCTCCCTTTGGTGTGTTAACTAGGGCGCGAACTCACCAAACTGTCAGTAGCTTGTCCACCGGCAAACCATGAACATCAAATAAAAAAAGTTTTTTTATAAAATAATAAAATAGTGAAACCAAAGTAAAGGATCCCACCTGATTTATATTTATTTGTCATTTGCAATGGTGTCCAAGGGCGCTTTAGTGTTGTCCTGTCATGGCCTTATCTGGGTCGGTGCGGTGGTCCTCGCTCTCTGGGCGGGCGGTGGGCGGGCGGCTACACATTTTGACACAGCGACGCCGTATACGCCGCCCTACAGCAAATACAAGTTCATACCACTGCAGTAAGTGTTAAGTTTTATTACCTTAGTTTAATTTAAGCTTTTAGTCACTTTAAGTATTTAATGTTTTTCTTCAATATTATTTATTCAGAGTTAGTTATTAGATCAGAGTAAGGAAACTATCGAAAATTAGATTACAACCTTACATTTCTGGTATTTTGTTTTGCTTTTATCGTAAATTTCCATTCAGAATGCACTTCCACTAGACTGCACGTGTGGCGCGGCGGCAATACAATCGCGTCACCGCTTCGTGTAGCAGGGTCGAGTCCCGCGCCGGACAACTATTTGTGTGACCCTTAAATAGTTGTTCTGAGTCAGGATGTAATTTGTGTCCGTCTATTATATGTTTGTAAAATACCACGTGACACAGGGATTAATATACCTAATGCGGGCGTTGTCTTTCTAAAAAAGAGAGAAAAAAAGGAGTTATTAAATCAGAGTAAGAAAAATATCGAAAATGTGACCTTAAATTTTATGCAATTTTTTTGCTTACATCGTAAATGTCGATTCAGAATTTCAAGAATTGCAGTAGGAAATACATACAGTTGAGATAATTTATGCTTAAATTACTTGTTAAGCAAAGATAGTACGTGTAACAGTTTTAACTTGGTTTTTAAATGCCTGAATATTATTTTAACTTGTCCTTGCTAGTGAAAATCTTCATAGAGACGTATCTGTAGAGGATGGGGTGGTAATCATTAACTATATCTCCATGGCATGACAGGGATATCTCTACTGCAGTGACTGCATTATTGCTTATATCATCGCTATTTTAACAAATAATATAAGCAACATTATAGTATTCAGGCATATCTACAATAACATTATTGGTGTGGTACAAAACTAAGCGATTTTTATCAAATACCTAATATAAGGTATGTTATATAATTATGGGAAATCAAACTTTAAAACATGTGACATTGAGTTTAATGTAAAGCCCTAAATTGATTTTAATTATTTTATTGAATATGATGTTATGACTTCTTGGATCTTAAAAGTTTCAAGTAAAAATAAATAAACAAGCAAGTATTTAAAATGAAACTTTTATACTAGTATCACATAGTACTATTGTACCTATAACAATAGTACCATGCGATTTGAACAATGCATTTATCTATTTTTTTTATCAGGACTAAAACCTCCCTCTGACCCACCACTGCAACTCCTGTAAGCCAGGATCAACATGCATTTATCTATATGGGATCATTTTCAAGGCATTAATTAGAACATCCCTTTAAATGTAAAGTTAATTAAAAAAAAAGACTTGTTTATTGAGAACATCTACTTATTTTGTAATCGGTTTAAAATTATGGCAGCGGAGAAATAATTAAGGACAAATAAACTAAATTATTAATAAATGTCTTTTGAGAAGACGATATTTATGTCACTTCATAGTCATAATCCGAAGAGGTGATCCGAATATGACATACATTTGTATTGATAGGACACTACGTTATTAAACTAACTCAGAATATTGTCTTAAAACCATATAGTTTGTTTTCAACTTCATATATTGAGGTCAGTACAAACCTTAAATCATTTAAGATAATAGTACGGCTATCATTTTAATCGTAGCAATGTGTCCCCCGTCTACGTGCATCAATTTTAAATCAGGCGCTTTAGTAACATATCATAGTATAAATAGTATTGTTAATAGAATATAGTTTTTAAACTTATCTTTTTATTATTTTATTTATTTATTAAATATATTATTTCATTACACATTACATTTAACAGGCCGAAGGTTTATGTGGAACTAACTAATTGTTAAATAAATATTGGACAAGTGAAAAACGAAAAACAATTATTACAATCACGCAAGCAAAATTTAAAACCAAATCAATTGCCAAAAGATAGTTTTAGCTGCTGCTGATATAGGTATACCTACCGACGTTTGAAACGAACAAAGTTGCACCATAAGTTTTCTTAATAATTATTAATGTTTTCTAAATGATGAGTAATTTAAATGAATAAAATGTGTTGCTGCACTAAGTTACGCTAATTTATACTAATATATATCTCTGACCAGGGATCTTCATTTTTAAACATCCCGTTAATCGGTTTGTGAAATTTAAATCGAAATATAGATATTTACTATACTATAATATCTTGGGACAATGTCACACAGATCATCCTAGCCCCAAACTAAGCAAAGCTTGTACTATGGGTACCAGGCGACGATATACATACTTATATAGATAGATAAATACTTAAATACATAGAAAACATCCATGACTCAGAAACAAATATTCGTGCTCATCACACAAATATATGTACTTACCGGGATTCGAACCCAGGAACACCAGCTTCGTAAGCAGGAGCACTAACAACTAGGCTACGGTGACCGTCATTTCACAACATAGAGTGTGTTATTTTACACCATGAAATATACGTGAGCTCATTTGCACACAAACTTTATCTTTTATATTTCTACGATTTTTAAATATAGTTTATTTGTAATTTACATTAAGCACTCTTAGTTTAATAATATCAAGATTAGATAATTAAGTTTCATTATATCTTTCACAGCCCAGTTGATACAGACTCATCAGGAGATTCAATGGCACCATCTGTGGAAGATGAAACGCCTCAGAACCACATGCCGATCTCCGAGTTCGTAATGACAGCGTTACGTACTGCCTTGGATGTCGTCAGAAATGTGAACAAGCAGAGAGCCCTGACACCTGTTCATACTAAAAAGAACAATACATCAGTTTCGGTAGGCATTTTTTTTAAACTCGTAGTATAGAATTATAAGCTCATTCCTAAACTGCCCCTATCAATTTTGCCTTTAACCTAGACTGACACTCGAACAACATTAACACCCAGATCCAAATTGCTTTTCTGCTTTTTGATATCACTAGTCCCTCCCCTTACCCACCACTGCAACTCCTGTAAGCCAGGATCAACAGTGGCACACAATGAAATGACACTGAGCGGTGAAACTCAGGCATGTCCCTGGGAATCGCTTTAACTGTCTTGGATCCCGCAACGAGTTTAATCAGAAAGAGAAAAAGGAGGAGTTAGAAAATGAATAGTTCCACTTCCCTCCAGAGCAAAGCAGGAGACAGAATGATGTAAAGAGGCTATAGCCTCATAAAATGAGAGATTTGCAACTAGAGAAGCCAGGTGCAAAAGCACCGCGGATTAATTTAAGGGTCCTAAGTGAGCTGTTATATCTGATTCCAATAGTAGGTATGGCAAAAACGCTTAAACGCACGGAAATTGTTCCTTGTTGCCACAAGATCCGCTTTTTGATATCAGTGTTTATGCCTGTGTTCTAACATACGAGCTCCAAGAGCTCGATAAGTGCATTGTCTTTCGCTGAACTGTTTTATGGTTAGTTTGACTGCACGTGTGGCGCAGTGACTAAGACAGCCGCCTCGCCGCTTCGTGTCGCGGGTTTGAATCCCGCGCCGGACAAGTATTTGTGTTACCCCATAAATAGTTGTTCTGAGTCTGGATGTAATTTGTGTCCGTCTTTTATATGTCTGTTAAGTACCCCGCAACACAGGGATTCAAATCACTAGTGCGGGCGTTGTCTTAAAAAAAAGTTAAAAAATTACCTTCAATTGGCTCTCTTAAATAGAATTTCAGAAGATGCAACATCTTCGTGGTGACACTGATACAAATGCCTATGTAAAGATAACTAAGTCTATATATAATTAGTAATATCTCGGTCGTGGTCAGCGAGGATAAGATCATCCCCAAAAGGTATACTTTTTGAAAATAATTGGGTTGATTCGAGCATTTTAAATTCTTTAGGTAGATATAATTCCATGCCTGGGAGGACACGGGGCAGTCACTTCAATCCCAGAACAGACTGAAGAATTCGAATGTTTGTATTTTTTGCGCCTGGTTGGTTGCTGGATTAATCATCAAAAATTCTTACGAAAACACGGCGTTTAACGTGCGTAGCGCGTGTAGCGTACTTTCATAGAACACGCTAAACGGTCTGTATTGTGAGGATTTTTGTGGTATCAGGTATCAAGTATCAATAAATACCTGGACTTAACTGACCCAGTTTTCTCAGCATTCGTTTTAATCTTTAATATAAAAGTATAAAAAAAACCATATGACTTTTAAAAGCTATTCAAATAATTTAATGCATTAACTAACATTATAAAGCGGATATCGCGACTGACTTGGTACATTTTTCCATTAATTACTACCACAGCTTTTCAGTCATCTTCCATTTTATCACACAAGTAGCGAACTATGAAAGATACTGAGTGGTTCAGGGCCATCATGTAGAATAATGAGAATTATTTTATACTTGCCCTGGCCATTATATAAATAACTAGCGGCCCGGTACGTACTTCGCTACGTATAAGGCATAGTAATAAAAAAAATGATTATTAAGTTCATTTATTTAAATAAAAAAATATTTTAAATTGCTAAAACATGTTAATTTTACACTTTTTCAAAACTTTTTTAAAATTTTCTCTACGTACAAACCTTCCCTGGACTTCCACGAATAATTCAAGACCAAAATTAGCCAAATCGGTAAAGGCGTTGTTGAGTTATAACATTACAACGAAAAGTGGCATTGATTTTTATATATAAAGATATATTAAGAAATAAAATAGAAGGATAACAAGATAAATTCCTCCACTTCCCTCCAGAAAATGAACTATTCAAATTAAAACATTTCATAGCTATGCGCTATTTAGTTCAGAAGATTAAAAGACGGACCAATAAAATTGATTAACACATGCAAACTTCTGAATTTATCGAAATACGCTCGAAGCCTATCGAATGGCATGTAGACGGACTATCTAACCAGGTCAAATTACGGTACTTTCTGAACTAGGTGACCGAGTCCATGGTGCTAACTGAACAATTTGGACACGAGCATATTGAGAAAAGCGACACACAACTCGTGGTTCACATGACTGTGTAAATCGAAGAAAATCGGCTGATTAGCTCATTTCATGTTTAATCTCTATATATGTAGCAATAATTGGCCGCATTCTACTTTTTCGTGTTCTTTTCATTATACACATATAGAGCAATGAAACCATGGTCATTCAGAACATGTCTCTGAACAATGCGGTGATTATATCTAGGTAATTTTTGAATTTTAACTTAACCCTAATTTTTTTATGGATAAATGTTTTACTTACTGCATTATATCTAGGTAATTTATGAATTTTTACTAAACTCCTATTTTTTAATGGATGAAGATACCTTTACCCGGTTATAATCAGATAAAAAAGAGGGGAAACAATACTAAAAGAGCGTAAAAAATAAATGAGACATAGTTTCAACAGTAATTCTAACTGAACTTTTGTAAACATAAAACGATTTTTCATAATCAGGTAAAATTTGGAGAGTAAGGGATGAAATTTATCAACAGAGCGTAAAAATACCGGTGAAATTTTTGTTTCAACTGAAATTTCAACAAAATTTTGGTAAACATAAAACGGTTTTGGGTTCAATCTATAATTGGTTTCAGCGAACTCCAAGCAAAAAGAGTATGTGTGAGGTTTTCAACGTAATATCTAATGAATGTTCAAACCACCAACTAGATGCGAGGTGGATATTAGATTTAGTTCATTCGACAGATTTTATTGGTATAAATCTATACTAAACTAGCTATGCCCCGCGGTTTCACTCGCGTTAAAGAAGATTTTCCCGCTTTTCTGTTGATATTTTTCCCGATTTTTCTTTGCTATAAACCTCACGGAGCCCGAGACCTTTCCAACGAATGCAAAACCGTGGAAATCGGTTCGTGCGTTCTGGAGTTATAGCGTCAGGAAGGAAAACCCGACTTATTTTTATATAGTAGATTACAGCGTACCTGACTCCATGTCTGGTGCAATGGTTAAGATGGTCAAATAACTGCTACCTCAACACCCCCGGGTTTCGGGTTTGAGTCCCCAAGCTTGCTTACAAAAATAGGCTTTACAAAAAAAATAAATATGGCTCGATCATGTCCAGACTGTTTAATGGTATAAAACATTGGAGCATTAACTTCAATATACCTATACAGATTACTCACGTGTATATTTTATCGAATAATTCCGCCTATAGCTTCGAAGTGCATCAGGGAATATTATAAATATTGCAGGCGGGAAATTGAAAAGTTTTCAGTGTCTAAAATGACCTTCAGATGGGCTTCGAACATAACAGTTTTATTACAAAAAAAAAGTACAATTTTAATAAAATTTTAAAAATATAATTTTTAGGTGAGACGGACGCAGCCAATCAATGAAACGGTGGGGAGTGGGCGAGGATACGAATCCTATTACGACGAGCACGACGATCACTACGAGACCACGACGACCGCAAAGCCGATGAAGCAGGGTCGTTACACTGACCCCTGGGCCGGCTACTACGACTGGATCATCAACGAGGGCTCCTTCAAATTCTGGAGTGTATTCCAAGTAAGCAACTTATTTACTTGTATTTATTTAAAGTTCTCGTAATTATTATAATAGTAATAATCTTTATTTAAAAAAAAAAAACAAATAAAGAAGTAAACAACATAGAAAAACAGAACCTAAACCAAAACTAGGAAAACACTAATAGGTACTATATTATTACCGAGTACTATAATACTCTATTAAATTTTGATCAAAGGCAGCCTATTAGATTCAAATTTTTTGCAATCAAACTAATGAAAGTAAGCAATATTTTCCGCCAATAATCCTAATTAGTTACCTCATACGAGCTCAGTTCTATGAAAACATTCGTTCCAAGCCAACATGATCTCTTCGACCGCCCCACGCATACAAATCACTCCTCCAAGTATAATTATGACACTGAATGGATTTCTAAACCCTATATTTTTTTAGTTTTATTCCTTGGAGGATTCAGAGGAATGAATCTTGCATAAAATTTCTAGAACCGCGTTAAATTTCGGTACCCACGGTTACATAATTTTTTTAAAGTATAATACAGCCCAAGCTTTTTTTGGTAATGTAGCTTTCTATAGGTGACAGATTTTGGGAATAAGTTCAGCCTTTTTTGAGTATTTCCATTACAAACAAACAAATAAGCATGCAAATCAAATCTATTCTTTTCATAAAACTGGTTAATTTATAATAAATATGAATTTTCGAAACGGATTTTTACCTATAAACGTTTTTGTTCTTGGTAGACGTTTTCTTCTAAACACGCAAAAATAGATATGACCTCAAACGCAGCGTAGCGCATCGTAGCGCGAAAATTATTGTTGTTCGTAATTTCGTAAGAAAAAATCGCTATTACGTTGTCATTTAACGATCAGCCGGTAGCCATAAGACATAACATTGACATAGTTTTGAGTGGATGTATGATGACCGTCGCGGTAGGACGATGTAGCTCGCCAGAGGCCTTGCCGATGTCGTTACCACTAAATATTTCCTAGATTGAGGTCTCGACAATACGGCATAGGTATTAAACCAACGTAAGTTCCGTTTAAATTAAACTACTAGTTGTGGCCGTGACTTTTATGAGAAATTTAGCGAATAATGCTGTAAATACATAAATGTTATAGTTTGAAAGATGTTATCAATCTTCTTAGGGTGTCGATAGCATTTTTTTGTGAACCAGAACGTGGCCACGCTTTGCCAGCCACGTGGCCATTCATGGCAGGATCTTAGGAATGCCACAATGGGGCAATTGTGGCATTCCTAAGATCCTGCCATGAACATGTGGCACGGCAGGCTGGGCACGATGTCAGGTGGGCCATCGATTGGACCGATGCTCTACAAATGCAGTCCATTTTGGGGTTACTCGACAGTCTACACCTAGACATGTTTTCAATGTTTTCAACAATATGTTATCAATGACCTTTCACATACAATACATCAATCAGTCATTTTAATCTAAACAGTCAATGGATAGCAAGTATGAATGTACATCCTCCAGAAGGATGTTAGTTAGGGAATGGTAATTTTGAGCTGCCTACATCTACTCAAATAATTATAATATAAGCAGCTAAGTGTCTACTCCGGATTGGTAGAGCACTTTAGCAGTCCATCAACACTTGGTAGAATTCCGCGTTTGTAATCAATAAACTATCACTACAAAATCTACCTTTACTAAAGCTAAACAACGACACTTATTAAACGCGCAGGCAATAATTATCCTAGTGTCAGAATTGTTCAGTCGTCCATTTGTATCTCTGAACCCTTAACAATCGTTGTCTAATGACTTGAGCTGACACCGCCAGCTTAACGTGCTTCGAAGTGAGAAGACGCTTAGTTATTAAATTATCGCGACATCAACGGGCATCTTATAAACCTTTCCGATCGGCGATTCGGATCAATGAGACAGTATCTCTCATTGAAATTGCTTTGATCACTTAACTCACCTCACTACGTAATAATTATGATGTTAAAGCGCTGACATCAGCTAAATTGTTGATTTTAGGATTTTTTTTGCCAATAAACTACATAAATAAATGTAAACGACGAAAGGTATTACGTTAATCTTATTACAAAATATTAACCCCAAAATGGTCTCCATTTCGAATAACATTATCGACCCCAAAATACGATTCAACTACTTTTACGCATCATCAGCCTGATATAATAATAATGATATATTTATTTATTCTCTCATCACAAAGGGTTGAAAGAAGCGTACAAAAATAAATAGCATGAGCATATCATCCTCTGCTGGACATAGGCCTCCGCCAAAGGTTTCTATAACGTTGCCATTCGGAGGGCTTTGCCATGGTCACCCTGCTTGTCGTGCGAGTTGGTAAGGGAAGGTAGGTTGTAGCTATAATACACAGGTGGCGTTGCTACCTTAGACGCCTTTTACGACGATACCCACGCGATGGTATGGGATGGCCCTGCATTTTTAGGGCGGAAACCATACGGCTTTAAGGAATATATGAATCTATACATATAATAAAACCAGTCAGAACTGTACATTGAATATTTTTTTAAAAGGATACTTGGGGCGTGATCTACAATCGATATCGAAGCCAAAAATATAGTTTTTAGAATTTTTGTCTGTTTTTCTGTATGTATGGCCGGGCTAAACTCAAAAAGTACTGCATGGATTTACTTCAAATTTTGCATAAATATTACTAAGAGGTCGGGTCAACATATAGGGTACATATTATCACGCTATCACCTACGGGGGATATGTGATAATTCATAAAGTTTAACGCGGTTTTATTTAAATTAATATTTATGTAGAATAAGTTCCTTACGATTTTCTATTTACTTAGCGTATGGGCAGTGACTGTGGTTACCCTGGTGTCAGAATTGTTCAAGCCGCTGTTCAAATCGTTAGGCCTCTGACATGTCTTTTACGACTGTTGCATAATGGCTACAACTGTTGCCGACAGCTTAATGTACCCTCCGAAGCACTGACACGCTCAGAAATTAAACCACTTTTGCGGTCACCCATCTATAGACTGACCGCGAGCCTAGTTGCTTAACCTCGCCAATCATTTACGGACCTGTGAGAACATCAACATTTATTAAATGAATAGATTTATAGATTTCCGTCGTTTAATGTATTGTTTTTATTGAATAATAAGAGCAATTATTGACAAAGCATACGGGCGCAGGCGCAAGATACAGCACGTACTATTACGCCCATGGCCACGCGCACGGCTTAAGTGCTTCTTCTTTTTAAACGTTTCCTGATTTTTTCTGGTAACTAACGTTCGTAGCAAAGGGAAGATATGTCTAAAAACTTCCTGTATTACCATACGGAGGTACTTATTAATTAAAGACATATAAAACAATGTTCATCCTGATGAATTAATTAATTAGAATAATAAAATATTATTACGCGAACATCACGATATTGTAACTAGAATTTCCGTCATGTACTTAGGATTTTTTTTAACTATCGTATCCCTCACCAATCCGTAACTGATTGATGAAGATAAACACCTCAGTGCGCGGTCAGTCGACGGATAGGTGGGCGGAAAAGTGGTTAACTGTCTCATTGGTCTAGCAGTAGTGTTTTAAACCGTAGATAAAGACGTTCTGGGTTCAAATTTCCCTATAATATATACCGGATAAACCCGGAGAACCGGAAACCCTGGATAAACTTGCACTAAGTTGGCGGTGCTAAAGGCCCGTGCTTTACGTGCCCTCCGAGGGGCACGTAAAGACATCGGTCCTGTAATTGTACTTTTCCGGTACTACTTACCCATTGTGTGATGAACATAATTATTTGTTCTGTCTGGGTGTAATTCATCATCACCCCATCTTACCTCGTGGGGGGCGTAGAAGTAGTCCCGAGGGAATATCTACCAGAGGGCAGGCAGCAGCTTCCTTCTGAGTACTATGACCATCATACTGTGATCACTAACCTGCCTGACAAGCGTGTTGATATTGACATTTGCCCCGCAAGGTGATATTTGGGAGAGGCTTGTCCAGCAGTCGTCTTCTTTCAGATGTAATGATGATGGGTATGTTTATCGCTTGTCTAGTTGCCATAGTCCTGAACTATGGCAACTCTGCCTAGTTTGGGATTAGATGACAGAGTGTTAGTTTTATTTATTGATGTAACCAAAGAAGGATTCCAACTATGAGTCATAAATTTAGTATATAGAATATATAAAAGTGAATAGAAAGTATTATATGTAAACATGAATGCCAAGCTAACCCAGGATTATTGTGTGATGATCACGATGTAAAATTTATTCTATATTAAATATGTATTTAAAAATGTATAAGTACATAATATGTTCATCGGTTGTCAGGTTGACATAGTACAAGTAACTTCAAATACTACCCTTTTTAGGGTTCCGTAGCCAAATGGCAATCCGTAGCAATCTGTCTGTCGGTCCGTATGTCACAGCCACTTTTTCCGAAACTATAAGAGCTGTACTGTTGAAACTTGGTAAGTAGATGTATTCTGTGAACCGCAATAAAATTTTTACACAAATATAGAAAAAGAACAATAATTTAGGGGGGTCGCCATACATGGAACTGAAACTAAAAAAAAAAATTGTGGGGTGTAAATGGATAGGTCTTCAAAAATGATATTGAGGTTTCTAATATCATTACGACTCGCACTTGGCCGGTTTTAAATATTATGCGTAGCAGAAGAATATACTCGTATAACAGCTATGTTGAGTGGATGGTATAATTTTGATGCATACGGCCACAACTTTAATCTCTTCATAATACACAAGTGATGGCTCTGCCTAGTTTGGGAGCAGATGGTAGTGTGTTAGTTGTAAATAACAACAGATATACATACGTATGTCAGTTTTCTGGTAGCCATAGTACAGGCTCTGCCTAGTTTGGGAGCAGATGGTAGTGTGTTAGTTGTAAATAACAACAGATATACATACGTATGTCAGTTTTCTGGTAGCCATAGTACAGGCTCTGCCTAGTTTGGGAGCAGATGGTAGTGTGTTAGTTGTAAATAACAACAGATATACATACGTATGTCAGTTTTCTGGTAGCCATAGTACAGGCTCTGCCTAGTTTGGGAGCAGATGGTAGTGTGTTAGTTGTAAATAACAACAGATATACATACGTATGTCAGTTTTCTGGTAGCCATAGTACAGGCTCTGCCTAGTTTGGGAGCAGATGGTAGTGTGTTAGTTGTAAATAACAACTGATATACATACGTATGTCAGTTTTCTGGTAGCCATAGTACAGGCTCTGCCTAGTTTGGGAGCAGATGGTAGTGTGTTAGTTGTAAATAACAACTGATATACATACGTATGTCAGTTTTCTGGTAGCCATAGTACAGGCTCTGCCTAGTTTGGGAGCAGATGGTAGTGTGTTAGTTGTAAATAACAACTGATATACATACGTATGTCAGTTTTCTGGTAGCCATAGTACAGGCTCTGCCTAGTTTGGGAGCAGATGGTAGTGTGTTAGTTGTAAATAACAACAGATATACATACGTATGTCAGTTTTCTGGTAGCCATAGTACAGGCTCTGCCTAGTTTGGGAGCAGATGGTAGTGTGTTAGTTGTAAATAACAACTGATATACATACGTATGTCAGTTTTCTGGTAGCCATAGTACAGGCTCTGCCTAGTTTGGGAGCAGATGGTAGTGTGTTAGTTGTAAATAACAACAGATATACATACGTATGTCAGTTTTCTGGTAGCCATAGTACAGGCTCTGCCTAGTTTGGGAGCAGATGGTAGTGTGTTAGTTGTAAATAACAACTGATATACATACGTATGTCAGTTTTCTGGTAGCCATAGTACAGGCTCTGCCTAGTTTGGGAGCAGATGGTAGTGTGTTAGTTGTAAATAACAACAGATATACATACGTATGTCAGTTTTCTGGTAGCCATAGTACAGGCTCTGCCTAGTTTGGGAGCAGATGGTAGTGTGTTAGTTGTAAATAACAACTGATATACATACGTATGTCAGTTTTCTGGTAGCCATAGTACAGGCTCTGCCTAGTTTGGGAGCAGATGGTAGTGTGTTAGTTGTAAATAACAACAGATATACATACGTATGTCAGTTTTCTGGTAGCCATAGTACAGGCTCTGCCTAGTTTGGGAGCAGATGGTAGTGTGTTAGTTGTAAATAACAACTGATATACATACGTATGTCAGTTTTCTGGTAGCCATAGTACAGGCTCTGCCTAGTTTGGGAGCAGATGGTAGTGTGTTAGTTGTAAATAACAACAGATATACATACGTATGTCAGTTTTCTGGTAGCCATAGTACAGGCTCTGCCTAGTTTGGGAGCAGATGGTAGTGTGTTAGTTGTAAATAACAACTGATATACATACGTATGTCAGTTTTCTGGTAGCCATAGTACAGGCTCTGCCTAGTTTGGGAGCAGATGGTAGTGTGTTAGTTGTAAATAACAACAGATATACATACGTATGTCAGTTTTCTGGTAGCCATAGTACAGGCTCTGCCTAGTTTGAGATCAGATGGCAAAGGGTTAGTTATCTCAAGATATTTATTTTTATATTTATTGACGTAACCAAAGAAGCATTCCAACTATGAGTCATAGTTTTAGTATAAAAGTGAATAGATAGTGTGTAGCAGCAGAGCTATCATGTAAACAAGTCGTAATGTTTCCAAATGATGGTCACGAGCGGGAGGTAGCTGGGGCAGGGTGGGGGGAGATTGTAGTTCCAGCGCGGCGCGTGCAGGTCGCGGTAATGAACCCTCAGCTCATTCAATATTATACATATTCCAAATGGACGTTTACATTTCTGTAAACAATTTGTTCGCTTATTGATGGATGTCTGATGTTTCAATAACTTTGATTCACAATGGTAGCGTTTAACATAGTATACGGTGTCACGGCTATTAATCGGACTGTACCCGTAGTAGCTTGTAGGTATGCGTACAGCCTTAGTGCGATCAGATGTAGTCTATTTTTTTTTATATCAGGGACAATGTCACACAGATCATCCTAGCCCCAAACTAAGCAAAGCTTGTTCTATGGGTACCAGGTGACGATCTACATACTTATATAGATAGATAAATACTTAAATACAAAGAAAACATCCATGACCCGGAAACAAATATTCGTGCTCATCACACAAATATTTGCACTTACCGGGATTCGAGCCCAGGACCACCAGCTTCGTAGGCAGGAGCACTACCAACTAGGCTACGGTGACCGTCATATTGGTAGGTATCTGTTGCAGCTTTTGATAAATCAGAAGAAGAAATACACTTTATTGCAAAAATAAGTAAAACAGAACAATGGTTCATTATTACAGTTTTATTGAGGCGCACCGGTCCCCAAGTGATCGGCGACGTTAAGCAACTATGCTCAGGGTCAGTCCATAGATGGGTGACCACCAAAGTGGTTTCATTTCTGAGCGTCTCCGTGCTTCGGAGAGCACTTTAAGCTATCGGTCCCGGTTGTAGCCATTAGACAACAGTCGTTAAGCCATGTCAGAAGCCTACTGGGCAGCTTGAACAACTCTGACACTAGGGTAACCACTGCCCATACGATAAGTTAGTAAGATTACAGCTGACATAAGTCCACTACTGGACAAGCCACCCTCAAGAATCATCTTGGGGGGATATGCCATAACCGTCGGGTTGGCAATCGCAGTAAGATGGTCATAGCACTCTTCTGAGTGCTATGACCATCTTACTGCGATCGCTAACCCGCCAAGAAGGAAGCTGCTGCCCGTCCTCTAGTAGATATTCCATCGGGTCGACTTTGATCTCCCACGGGATAAGATGGGACGATGATATTCTGATTCTATATATAGTATATATATTTTGGAAATATGCGTCTTTGTAAAAAAGCACTCAGAATTATTTGAGACCATAGGTGATATGGAAAGTAGTCGTACAAGACACAGAGAGAGATTGCGCTTACCGCAAATACGGTTGGAGATTTTTAAAAGAAATGTCTACTGCATGTCCATAATAATATACAACCATCTGCCTAAATGTTTAAAAGAATTGCCATTACCAAAATTTAAAAAACAATTGACTGACATGTTACGTATTATAAAATTATTACAAATTAAAAGATTACCTAGAAGATAAGTTGACATAGCATTAAGAAGAATTTAATTTAATTCCAATTAATAAATATATTTTTATTATTGAGCATGTATTAAAATTTGCACGACTTATATTGATGACAGAATATGTAGAGCATAATTATGTAACACCAATATTACCATGTTCTAGCAAATAAATAATTCTGATTCTGATTCTTATATTCGTAATAGTAACAAACAAGGAAATTAATTTATTTAAATGCTATTGGCCTATTACAATAAGGCCTATTGTTAAAAGCGATCACTTCCAGGCAACAGCTTTGCGTCGAATGAACTAGTATTGAAACCACTGCTCTGAGATTGAAACTAATCTCATGACGTAGCTACATCATACTAGGTTGAGTTAAATTAGTGAACAAAACTTCTTATAGCCCTATATTCTAACTAAAAACAACTAAAATAATTTAGATATACATATATAATTAACATATTAATAATAAGTTTATTTCCAATTAATATCAATACATAATTAAGTGTGGTCTAGTCCTCGCACTAGGATTCCCTGTGTTGCGAGGGCTATTCTATCCTTCCATTTGTGGTAAGACTAAGATGAACACGTTATTATTCTTATAATATCTTACATTAATATGTAAATCATAATAAAAATAACAATTATAATAACCAGGTTATGTTTCTATGTTGTGTATGTCTGTATGAATTTGTATTGTATAATTTGTCGTGTATTGTGGATTAATTATTGAATTTCTTTCTAAAAGCGTTCTTGTGGCAAAAGCTCAACTTTTGGAACTCCTTACTCCAGGTCCCGTATCTATGTTCCCGGACAAACACAGCCATGCCTAACTAGCCGAACTCAACATTTCCATTTTATGATTACAGCTGTTCACCGCTGCCCTGCTACTCTACGCCTGCTTGTCCGCCATCTACTACGCAAAGTTCAACCCTGTGCTACCAGACTACAGTATGGAATACGATGACTACTTCCTGGAGCGTACGGTCGGTAGAAAAGCCAGGAGTTTAGACCAGAGTGAGATGCCCTCAGGATACAGTTGGATTAATCCACGTACCTTCCAATTCATATTAGATGCTATAGCAAAACATTATGAAGAGGAATAGACTATATTTGTGATGGGCTTTCTTTTCTATCCATTGGTTTGCTTGCGTGGTCAGGAAACAGTTGACGCTACTTCTTTTACCCTAATAGGGTATTTATTACTTAAGTAGTAAAGTCTATTATGGTAGTGTAAGTGTAACCACTGATGTGCCGTCAACTGTACAAACCACTTCCACCTATTCATAGAATAAAGTTACTTCTGCATAGTCGTTACTTTAGAGAATAGCGATTTGAAATTTGTCTAGTACAAAATCTCAAACGGAATAGTTGGTTTGAACGAGATCTAGTAAGTAGTTTTTTTTTTTAATACTTCATAAACCGTAAACCGCAATTTACCTTTCATATAATCACCTGATAAAATACTTGCTGCTACGGAACCCTTCATGGGCGAGTCCGACTCGCACTGGCCGGTTTTTTATTATTCTATAAATAAACAATTTTATAAAAAAAATATGTAAATTGATATAGATGATTTTGTACTAGACTAATTTAAAATCGCTCTCCTCAAAAGTAACGATTAGTCCGAAGTAACTTTATTCTACGGATAGATCAACTTTTAGTTTGATGTTTAATATGGGGTAACGATGACATTTTTAGAGTTATGAAAGTCTACAGTAGGTAATCGTCAACAGTACCACGTGTATTAGGTCTCATTTCATAGGGATTTATTAGTAATCTGTATTTATCAGCAAACTTATTTTAAATCTATTAAATGAACAAAACTTTCCTCTGCAGTACGGACTAACTACTATATACTTCGAACAAAAGGTAGTATGTTTAAACTGCCTTGGAGCACGAATAACAACATTAGTCCACGTTCTAAAGGAGGCTACATAATGCTGTTTTCCTATACAAAAGGAGTGGCCCTCAAAGATAGCTTTTATAGCGATAATCCAATTATTAAATTCTGTTCGTATTTTCAAATAATATCGAAGTGTAATTGTTTTATAGGACTAGAGTTTTTTTCAATAGTAAATTAATATTATTTTTTAATGGAAGGTATAATAACACGATATATGTAAACATAAATTGGGACTCACATAACGGTATTGTCCGTTAAAGCAGTGAAAGCTTCATAGGCTAACTGTAAACGTTATCTTAAAAAACCCAAAATAATGGTGCTGTTAATTAGGAGAAATGAAAATCATCATAATTATTTACTTCAAAATTATATTTTAAGTGTTTGTCCTTGTTACCCTGGATTAAATTTCATTTAAGATTCAACTTAAGTTGTAGTAATATTCTATTAGGGACCTTTATTGGAATTATTTCATCCTCAAATATAGTTGAAAAAATAAAGACCTGATTTGACTGAACTTTATTCTAAGCTCTTTTGAGTCGGGTCTTGGTAATACTTCTTTTAATATTTAATTAGTTTTAATGTGTACACCTGCTCAATTCTTAGTTCCTAGAAACTAGAAAATAAACATGGAACATAACAATTGGAGTTTTTTTTTATTCTCTGCAAACGCTCGAGTTTATTTGTTTGAATTGTGTGCTTTTAAAGGAGTTTTAGGCTCGGGGCATAAAGTTATGTTATGGGGGTCCGAAGATGTTTATGTGATGTGACGCCCTCGCTGTGGAAATAAATGTTGTGTAGAAACTTCAATGGCTTAAGGTTCGACGTGCATTGCACCTACAATGACCGAATAAAGAACTCGTAAGGGCTTGCTCACCTGTTTTATTTTAATGAATTGATATTTTATGCGTGATCTATGACTAACAAGAAATCATGATTGAATTTTTTTTGTATTAGTTTATCGTAATCTCAAATCCCATGTTAAAGGTATATGACTCGTTACGTACGAGACGTTTCCCTTTGACATTTCGTTAACTTAACAATTGTTTAATTAATATAAAATAAAATAAAAAAGGCTTTTATTCACGTAGACTTAAAAAGCGCTCGTAAATAGTCAGAATATGTTTGTAGTAATACATTAAGTAGCTATACATAATTATTGCATCTAGTTATATATAGATATTTCGGTAAACGGATTGTTAAAACATGATATAATAAAACAGTGTTATATGAAAGTATGTATTAAGCTAATAGCTAATGTCATATTGCCAAGTGACAAGTATAAGTGTATAACAGAGTCACACTTGCATTTGTAATTTAACCAAAGACAATCAGGCACAAGTCTCTTTACTTTTTTATTATTTGCATTTAGAATCAACAGCACTTTATCATCATTAGCATTCGTGAATATGAAATATTGATTGGCTTTGTGCACAGAATATGTGTTTGAAACAACGTTATTTTGATTACTAATCATTTAGACTTATAAATTGTTTTATCGATAGTAAATAATTGAAGTAGATTTCCATATTCTGCCCCGTAATACAGAAATAAAACATATCAAAACTTATTTAAGAAAATTAAGAGGTAAGAATGCGCAAAGGATTGGACTGGACTTTCATGCTTCAATACTCACTAAAAGTACATACTGCTAGAACTTATAAATACAGTGTTGATTTTCAGATATCTAAATGTATTCTTTAAATTACATTACCACATTTAACATTACCTAGTTGTGTATTCCTTTGATTCCTAGTATTTAGGAATCAAAGCTTACTGAGCCTGGTCAACTCCTCCTACTGCACTATATTTTTTTCATATTTGATGTTTTTTTACTGTAAATTATAATGGAGCAAAATAACTGTCTGATTTAAAAGCTAAGCACTAAAGAAAATTAAAAATGTTCTAGTTATATTTCGGTTATTTCGAATCTTAGATTAAACTTAAATCTAAGACGGGGATAAAGTAGCTAGTTGATTGATAATGCATAAAATGTGTCAACTCCTACTACTAGTGACAACGAGCTGATTCGCTTTGTATGGAAAGCAAAATTTTCGTGCTTGTTTCGCAATTAAACTATTATATAATATAATAACTAGGTAGATAGAGCTTTTAAATAGTGAGCAATAATACTGTTAAGTTTAAACAGGTACAGGCACAGGTGTCCATCATCGCAACTGGTAGTTAAGAATCGTTATTAGATCAACACATTAGATAAACATAAAAAAATCGAATTATTTTTTATTAACGTTAGCTTAGATAATTGTCGGCAACTTTGCTAATGCGAACCATCCTACTACCAAAAATTGAGAAAATTTTTTTTTATCTAATAACGATTTTAAACTACCGTTTGCAAGGTGTACCAAAAATCGGAATAATACAAATTTTAAAAGGCAACACACCTGCGTTCTTGTAATAACCAAGTTTATATAATTTAAGTAGCAGCTGGATTATAAAATTCCTGCCAATACTTTAGCTCAGCCATTTTTTAAGTCGTGATCTGGCGCGTCTGTGTGCGAGTATGTTTACCTCCGCCGTGCGGGCAAGTTCGATGCCCGGTCGCGACCACTCGCAGCCTAGGACATCCACAGGATGCCGCTATTATAGAACCTTTATACAGCCTTTACTACCACAGCTTTCCTTGCTTATTGCTACTTAAAATATCTTGTTTTATTTCTAGGATCTTTTAGATTTATGTATGGGTGATCGGGTGATCTTATCCTTAGTAATGTTTTATGGTGCGAAAACATTTTGTACGGTTCCAAGTAAAATTGTTATCATGATTTTTTTTACAATATATGTATTAAGTTTATGATAAAAGCCTGCAATAGTGCAATTTGCTCGAAATTTAAACAGATTTGAAACGAGTATATAGGATGTTAACGATTTTTTAGGTTATTTAGTTTAAGGAGATATAGAATAGGGTTTGTTATTTTATTTATTCCGTGGGCAGTTATGTCTCTTACGTATCTTAACACCTGTTATCTAATTACAACAGCCGGGACCCTAAGCTTCACTTACCTTTCGTAGCAATAATATCTGAAGATACACTAGGTGACCGGAAACTAAATAAAATTGTATGTTTTTCTGTGTCCTTTACTTCTGGTTACTAAGCCTGTTGCCTGAAAGAGATCGCTATATGAGACAAGCACACCAATCACATTAGTTATTCTTTATAAATAGCGATCATTTGTTTTTATTTGTGTATAAAGTACTACTTGTTTCTTCTTCTAGCTATACTTTGCTTTGAAACCTGTACCTAATAATCCTTCTATGTATAAAAGTAAACAAGTACAACATTTAATCATTATTAATTAGTTTTTTTAATTGTCTTGTATGAAGCTGATTTATTTAACATGTAGGTATGTCTGTTTTTATGTATGTGTCGTGGCCTTGCGTGCTGACTTATCTGATGATAATACTCATTGTTGTTTGTAATGAAACCAAATTAATTATGATTATTCATTATTTATAACAATTATCTCTATACAGCAGATTATTTGAATAATAGGTCTTTACCTATGAAATTGCCGTTTTGTATGAAAAAATTTAAACGAATTTTTTTCATGAATTTTTTTATTTGTATTAATCGAAGTAATCACCCATGCAATCAATGCATCTTTGCCATCGCAGTGGCAGTTTATTGATGCCCTTCTTAAAGAAATCAGCTGGACGGGCGGCAACAAATTCTTCAAAGGCATTTTGTACTGCCTCTCGGGTATTGAATTTTTTTCCCGCCAAGAAGTTATCCAAATTCTGGAAAAAGTAGTAGTCTGTAGGCGCAAGGTCTGGTGAGTAGGGCGGATGACGGAGAGCTTCCAACCCCAGTTCTTGCAACTTGGAGACCGTCTGCTGTGCAGTATGAGGTCGCGCGTTGTCGTGCAGGAGCAGCGGAGACGAGCGATTGACCAATGCTGGTTGGAGATGCGCCAGCTTCTCCATCATTGTGCTCAGTTCTTCACAGTACACATCTGCAGTAATGCTCACCCCGTTTGGTAAGAAGCTGTGATGAATTACACCGGCGCTAGACCACCAAACAGTGACCATCACTTTTCTAGGGGTAAGTTTTCGTTTAGGGCATTGTTTAGGTGCTGAACCAGGATCCAAACAACTTGCTGAGCGCTTGCGGTTATCAAACAGAATCCATTTTTCATCGCAGGTAACAATGCGGTTCAAAATTCCTTCATTTGTGTGTCTGTTGAGCAGTGCAAGGCACGTCTCGACGCGTACTTCGCGCTGGCGATCATTGAGTTCGTGGGGCACCCATTTGTCAAGCTTTTTTACCTTGCCAATTTGACGCAAATGGACCAATATTGTTTTGACGCTAACGTCGAAAGCTGCTGCTAATTCAGCCGTAGATTGTGTATCATCAACTTCCACAACCGCCTTTAATTCGTCATTGTCGACCAAAGTCTTCGGACGACCGCGAGGTTCATTTTTCAGGTCGAAATTTCCAGAACGGAAGCGAGCAAACCAATAACAGGTGGTGCGTTGGTTTGTAGTGTTAGCTCCGTAAACGTCGTTGATGTTGCGTGCCGCTTGTGCCGCGTTGCTGCCACGACGGTACTCATATTCCATAATTACTCGAATTTTTAACGTATCCATGATGACGAAAAAGATTGAAATGCGATGAAAATGTAACACTAATCAATAAAGAAATGACTACTTTTGGAAAAAAGAATCCATGTTTTTAAAATAAAATTAATTTGAAATTAGAATTCTTAGCCAAACAAAAATTATTTTGATTTGAAATGGCCAGTACTGCAGAACGGCAATTTCATAGGTAAAGACCTAATATTTTGGATTTTACTGGTTTTTTTTGTGCTGTTGAATTTTTCCTGTAATGAATACAAGGCATGCTTGTTCAATTGAGTAAGCGTTATATCGTTATAAATTATGATAGAAATAATGTGTTTTCCTGTAATTAATACAAGGCATGCTTGTTCAATTGAGTAAGCGTTATAACGTTATAAGTTATGATAGAAATAATGTATTTTCCATCAATAAATACTAGGTATTCTTGTTCAGATTAGTCAGCGTTATAACGTTATGATAGAAATAATGTATATTCCTGTAATGCTTGTTTAATTGAATAAGCGCTATAGCTTTATAATTATAATTGTAATATAAATAATGGATTTTCCTGTGATTAATATAAGCCATGCTTGGTCAATTGAGTAAGCGTTATAACGTTATAAGTTATGATACAAATAATGTATTTTCCTGTGATGAATACTAGTTATGCTTGTTCAATTGGGTATGTGTTAGAATTTATGATAGAAACAATGTATTTGAATAAATCTATATAATAGCATCATATTAAGGGCCGTACAAAAAGTAATATTATTGTAAACTACTAGATGAATCTGGGCGGCTAGTTATAGGTGACAGGTTGATGTTCAACTGTCAATACACCAATCTCAAAAGATGGCTGAGTCATCGATTTGCTTTTTTGTTACGGCTATTATCTATCTAGAGCAACGACAATTAGTGCATTTTAGATATAGTATTAGATACAGCTATGATAACGTTACATAGATAGCGATCTCTGAGCGATCAATTAAGCTATCTCTCGGCATCGGCTCACCACAACACAGTTTCCAAAATGCTTTTGCGGTTTGCTGTCCATTGCCCATGTTCATATTTTGCGCTACAATTACTTTGGTACAACGTACGTACATGTTTCTCTAAACTGGTTAAGTTAAGAAGCGTTTATTCTTCATCTAACGTAGTCGTCGAGGCGTGCGTTCCTCTACGGTCGGGTTGTCGTGCCAGTTCAACGTTCAAGTGCAGCGCGAGCGCACATCCGAAGAGACCGCAAAGGCGCGCGCGCGCTTCCTTATGCCGGTATATTCGAAAATCGAACGAATTAAGAACAAACTGAATTTTGAATTCAGAACGCAGTTGTTTTAACTACGGTATACAGACTTTGTCCAAGTGTTCAGTGTTTGTTGACGTTGTATATTGAAACTGTTACTCCAGAACGTGCTGTGCTGTTTTTGGGGTCGAATAAGAAGGTAAATATCTATTTACAGTTACGTTCGATACAGTTAAGATACGACATTCCTAGGTAGAATCCTTTGGAATAAATGCATATTTATTATATAAGGCATGTGCTTAGAAATTATAGAGTAATTACGTTCCTCTGTACTATTTTGATCTATATCATATTGTTGTTTGTTAGTTGCTAATCTCGAAAACTATGCAAAGCATTAAGCAAAAGTTCGCAGTTCTAGTTGAACTATCCCTTGCATGTAAATAAGCCACATGTCTTACTTATTCCGAGTTTGATAAACTGAGCAGATTTATTAATATGTTGCTCAAGTTTGAAACACGACGGTTTAAATTAAATAATAATTGGTGCAACCCTTCGAGCTAGTTATATGTGGACCTTATCACGAATTCCCCCGTTATATAATATAATGAAGTAATCTAGCAATGATTCGTTTTGGACAATTTTTTTAAACAATAAAAATACATAGTTATGCTCATAAAACCACCATAACTAAGGTATTATTTGAAAACGACGTAGTTCTTCCATGAAACATGTAAAAAATATTTACAACAGTAAAATATGCAAAATCTAATAAATAATTTATTTAAATAAGTAAGACATAAGTTATCTTATTCAGACGTCATATTATTGTAATAACGTCCATTATTAAAATTGCCGGAAAATTATAATTTAATACGTGTGAAATTTCCGTAGCATATTATATTCGTTCATAAGAAAGACATCAACGCGTGTGGTGTGTCATACATAATAGTAAAATATACACTTTCGGTCATTTATTTATGATACAAAATATTGCCATACGTGGATTTCAACTGCGACTAACCATAACGAACACCATCCAACTACATAAGAGGTGGTTGGCGTGGTTGGAAAATACTTGCTTTTCACGCCGCAGGTCGTGGGTTCGATTCCCACCCAGGACAGATATTTTTGTGCATGAACATGTCTGTTTGTCCTGAGTCTGCGTGTAATTATCTATAAAGTATGTATTTACGAAAGAAAAGTAGTATATGTAGTCTATCTGTTATTTGGTTTCCATAATACAGGCTTCTGTTTAGTTTGGGATCAGATGGCCGTGTGTCAATAATGTCCCAGGATATTACTATTACATAATATATTAGTTAGAACACAAACAGAGATGCACTCTCTTTTCTGCCACTCTTAATCCAATTGATGTCCACAATCGGATGTGGGAGTTCAGTTGCAGAATGGCCAGTTGCTTTCTGAGCCCCGGCTTCCTAAATCAAAGCTGTTAGTGGAGCTTGTCTTGACAGAAAACTACCACCATCACCATTTCTGGCCCTCCCCAGGAAGAACCCGAGACTAATCACTTAATCTACAAGCTAAACAAGCTTTCTATTTGACTTAAATGTTCGGATGTCAGCTACTCAATCACGCTAATATTATTAAGCGAATTTGGATGAAACTTAACACAAAGATAGTTTAGTCAATAGTAATTTAATTGCGAATATAAACTTTATGTCAAAATTGTTCACATTGATACCTATAACAAGAAAAACCAAATGTCAGTAATAGGTTTTCATGTCAAAATCAAAAATAAATGTCAGTAGATCTCCTTGTTAGTGGATAAGTAAAATTAGAATACAAATAAATAAATATATTGTTTCTAGGATTATCATACAGGATACTTTACCTTTATTATATTACTGTATCTTTCACTATCACATCATCAGCCTGATATCATCCACTGGTCGACATAGGCCTCCCCCAAAAGTTTATATAACGTTGCCATTTGAACGGGTTTGCCCGAGTCACCGCGATTGGCATGCGAGTTGGCGACCACAACTAGGGGGTAACTCGTAGTACACAGGTGGCGCTACCGCCCAATTACCTAGTGTATCCCTTAGTCGCCTTTTACGACACCCCCTAGGGTTTCTTTCTAGGCCGGAAACCAGAAGGCTTTATCTCAGAATATCATTATGTTGGATCTAAAAAAACAAAATGCAGACTTATACGAATGAAATTTAGTACAGATGTATCTTTTTCTTATTCTAAATTCAGCGCGTATTCAGTTGCAGACAGAAACTAGTAATTAGATAAATAGTATATTTTCTGTTCATTCAAAGAGTAATACAAATATTTTAGCTGTATAATTACCAGATAATATCCTCAGATTAACAGCAATTCTCACAAAATTCATATTATTTATAGATAATAATACCTACGCACGAAGTAAAACAATGTCGTATCTATCTTGTAAATATATTATTAAATACTGAGTCATATAATATGCGTGTAGAGGGAGTAGCCGCCGAGCCTCAGAGAACACGTTAAATCATCGGTCTTTGTTGGCATAAAAAACCTATTACAATGCTTGCAAATGACCTGCATTTGCAGAACTGGGAGTCGTTTACATTAAAAACAAGAAGTAAAATAAGAAGACCGAACTGAAGTACCGATTAAATGTCCTAATCAATCGGACGAGAGGCCCGCATCTTTACGTATTAACGAAGAGCTGCTGCACAAAATCTCATTAAAATGTAATGTCCCACTCATGCATCTACTCGGATCTCCCCGTCAGTAACTCCCCAGAGATGAGGTATGAACACCCAATGTGGTGCCCTACGGAGCGGAAAGTAAATTTGTATTTGTATTTGCTAGAGGTCTTGAGCCTGCAGTGAAAGCCTCCTAGGCTAACTGTAAACAACAGTTTAAAAATAAACTTACCCTTCTTCTTCTTCTTAGCGTGTCGATAGCAAACTAATTCAACTTTTGTGGCTCATAACTCAGAGCAATCAGTGTAGCCACACATTGATTGCTCTGCTTGTGGCATTCCTTTGCCATGAAAATGTGTCAGGGCAGGCTGTGCACGATGTTCGGTGGGCCAGGCAAAAACCCCCATCGCCAATTAGAAAAATTGCTGTAATTTTTAGGCTGGAAAGAATTTCATCAAAAATCTTAATCAAACTATATATCAGTTTAAAAAAACACATAGGAATCGGTTCACTATTATCGGAGCTATTATGCAACATAATAATATAGACACATATGCAAGTTGTAAGAACCAAAATCTCTCTTGAGACTATACAAATTAAAGTAATCCAGTAATTACAATAAAAAAAAATCTCGCCGTCATTACCTTTTATATAGCAACTCAGTCTAATTTTGTATATTTTGAAAGTTGATGTTCTTCACGAGATGGTTTAGTTTCATAGGACAATTCAGGTCCAGGTTTCGTCCACTATTTCTGTTACACCTTGTAATAACTTCAAACTTGTTGTATGCCACATTCTCTGTTAAACATAAACCGTTTTCAACTATCACATACCTTATTGTATTGATTCATTTTGTTGATAACAATAATACATTAACAGTTATTCTCTAATGACACTACGAAACAGGTTTCATTCAGTAATTGATATTATAGTCATCGACACATAAATAGAAACATCTTTATTGTAAAATGGTCCTTATCATTAACGTGTTAAAGTTCCCTACTGTTACCTCTTACTTGAAATTGAATACTCAACATTATGATAATTAATTCGACTGCAACCAGCTATGTTAGGCTGTTAAATGGAATTGCATGTTGACTCCGTTATCTATGTATTAGCCATGGTTTTTTACCGCGGATGTAGTAAAATTTGATTAAGATTCTCTGATTTGGATAGTAGGCAGGATTTTGAACACCATACTACGTCTGTTTTGAGATTAGATACGGCAATTATCTCAATTCTCAAGGCATCGGTACATTTGGAAGCGATATTGGTACCAAAATACTTGATATAATAATAATAATGAATGGTTGGAATTAAATGCTGACGAACTCGAATCACTCGAAGAACACTTGTTACTTTAGTAATTATTAATTAAAACTGTATGTTCTCTTCATAAAATTTAGGTGTAATAAATAGCGAGTCTCGTTAAATTTTAAATTTATCGCATACAACAGATTCAGAACTCTCTTTTTAATTGTTTTCTGTAAAATGTTCTTCATAATTGTTTTATTTCAACTCTCTTTATGCGTTGTTTGCGAACCTATTTTTATATTTTTTTGTTTGTTTAATAGTTAATACTTTTCATTATAATTTTGTAAAATGTTTGTTCTGTTCAAATCGTTGGACTGAACAAAAAATAAATATAAACAACGGAGACATAGGGTAACAATACTAAAAAACACTTAAAAAATGTCTTAGATTAAAAATTTAATCTTAGGTTTGCTAAAATGATATGGATCGAGCCAATCCCCAAGATGAACTTGTGAACCCCAGCACTACCAAAGCTGAAATGAAACATTCGGCACTTCCAGTGCCGAATGTTTCATTTCAGCTTTGGTCCGTATCTATTGATAGAGAGCACAGTGTTGTCAGGACATAGCATGTATTTTTGGTGCTGATTCTGCTGGTCAATAATAAAATAAAAAATTAATAGTCACAACATCAAAAAACAAATGCGAGTGCGGCGTGTCACCCCAAAGTATGGCCCATTTATCTGCTTGTCCCTCCTTTTCTCTTCAGAAGTTGTATGAGGCTTTAGTCAGATAAAACTTAATTCTTACTATCGACACGACATGTATGTATAGCGGCTATATAGCGAATAGAAACGGTAGTTAAAATAGTAGTTATACCTGGTCTTAAAAAATAATAATAATAGGTTTGAGAAGCTAATTAACAACAACAATTTTTTCTTTGATTTTCCTTAAAAATTGAGAGTTAAACATATTTATTATATTGTGTTGTACTCACCGCAACGCCCCCTGTTTGTCTCTCGGTCCGACCTATTTCGGGTTTACTTACGGCAGACGAACACTCTGTACCAGTTACAATGAATGGATACGTGTAGTAATTTAAAGGCAATCTCGAAGTGATTGGGTGCAATTGTACGTGGTTTATGTCGTAGAAAAAAATACATTTAACGGCTTTTACATTTCGTTATTCTCCATAGTATGTTCGAGTGCAATAAAAGCACGACTAGAAAATGTTCTTTTACCCTTTAAATATATTTAGGTACTTTATCAGATTATAGTACAAAGTTCAATAAATGAGTCGGCATCATCCATGTTATAAAATTTTGTGACGGTTTATTAATTGGCTGATTTGGAAAAATATTTTTATAAATAAATAAAATATCTTTAAAATGGTTTCGGACACCTTTTTTTATGAATTGACAACTTATTTAGCGGAGTTGTGCACTTTTTTTGGATGGGTAAAGAATTTTAAACTCGCGTATGTACATACACGTGACTTGATCGAATATTTGTAAGACAAAGTAGCATATTCCACTCGCTACTTGGATCAAGTAAACACTCCTTTCCGAGTATGAGAAATGAAAATTAGTTCACGTCTATTGACAGTCCCCAAAGATGTGTTTTGTTAAACTGAACCTTGGTTTACTTTGGTTGTTATCCCAGTATAACTATTTATTTTTAACAAAATGTTTATGTTAGGAGCTGTTGTCAAAGTTGACAATAAATTTGGTGCATTAGGTCCTTATAAAACTTACTGCCGAGGACGTCATAGTTCTCCTTGGGAATGTTATTATGATTCTACATTCCCATGTATTAATTTGAGTTTGAGTTTTAGTTATTTTTAGTTGTTGTTGTTTGAATATTCAAAATCGTGTATACATGTCAAGCTAAATAAACCGGTGATGGATCAGATTTTCCGTATTATTTTTTATATATATTTAAAATTGGCGTTCGTACATCAACATATCCATATTATCAGCACGAAATTGTATTTGGAAATACGGATTCTTAGTGGCGTTGCTGCAGAGTATACTCTTTAGCAGCGCCCTAGAAAATTCATATTTTCTTGAAAATGACTGCACTTACATATTCCATAGTAACTGGTACACGGAGTTCATCCGTCGTACGTTAAACTACAAAAAACGAATTGCGGTAGAGTACAACAAGATATATTTCCTTTCATAATAATTTGCCAGGAACCATTTTCACGTTGAAATTTCGATGAACGTAGTCAATATTTGCCTTCTGGAGTCTGTATATTGGTGGGTATATATCTAGACTATTTTGGGTTTGTCCCACAGTACCGAGTAAGTCAGTACTTATCGTTAAAAATACAGGTAAACCCTGTATTTTTAACGATAACGCTTACTAGATCAAGATAAAATTTTCAAGCTCTGTGTCTTAAAAACATGCTTGGGTGCAAAGCACTAATTACTTAATATACTGTGTATAAATGGTTATAAATAAGGTTAATTTTATTGCAATAAATCCAACTTTCCATAGTCTAGACAACTTAATTTGAAGCTTTCATCATTTTTATTTTTATATAGAAGCGGACAGTGTTTTGTGTTATGTCAATAAAATTAAATTACAGTTAAATAATCCATACGTTTTCTTACATATTATAAAAGAAAAATCACTGTCTATGCGATAGTTAGCTTGTTTCACTATATCTAGAACTTAACTTTTTTTGTCAACGTCCATTTCACCTTTTTCCTATCCTCTTTTTATGTCAAAAGATATGTAAATATTAATATTAAAGGAGCATAGAAATTCACTAGACACATGTTGATATAATACTTCTTAATGTAATACATTTAGTTTCAATTATTTATTATTCATCTTTTTTGCTACAACAGAAACGTCTCTGGTACCTTTATTCATTTTTATATGTTGTAAAATAACCCAAAACACTTCCTTGTATATACAAGGATCCCAAACGAATCATTTTATAGTTGCATTAATATTCTGAACAATGCCTCTAGTGCGTGTTTCTGCCATTCCACATTCCACTTAGATGCATATAACGGAATATTTATTAGTAATATAAATTTTGAAACCGTTACTTGCGATTATTAAACCTAGTCATCATGTCGGCCGAAAGACTCTGATAGACAAAGGCCTTCTGCAATGATCTTCACAGTGGCCTAGTATTAGGATTATGGCGTATTCCTCCAAATGGTGGACAAAACTCCATTGTGGAATACTTTGGTGAAGGCTTTTGTAGAACAGAGTACGTCATTCGGCTAACATGATCACTTAATATATAAATTTGCAATAACCATATTCATACTCGTAATAGAACCCGTAACAAAATTGCAAAGCATTATTTTAATATGTAACGTACTTTTTCAAATACTGTTTTTGTTAATATGCGGGTACTTTATGGCACAGAATGTCTATCTCACAATAGCTGTGAGATGCATTGCTAACGTAATTATATCATACTGCTGATATAAAATATTTTCGAGCCACCTGTAAAATGCTATACTTTACGATACCTTTTGAATAATGTAATACAATAATATGTTAATTGAAGCAATTGATAGTATAATTGAATAAATTATGCATTGTTTACGACTGTTTCTAAGTACCCAATAGTTTATACATATACGTTTAATATAAACGTAAAGCTTAAGCTTACTTGGAAGCTGTTTCTCTGACTGAGTCCAAAGGCAAACTACTTCTAGTTCAGTTTCAGCCAGGTAAAATTCGATTAATTTTAGCAGCGGTTAGCAGTGGTTACTCTAGTGCCAGAGTTCCTCAAGCTGTTCCTCAGGCCTCTCACATGGATTAACAACTACAACAGAAACCGTTAACATGTCCTCCAAAGTTTGCAACTCTCAGGGATTAAACTACTTTTCGCGGTCACACATTGATAGAGTAGTCACTCTATCAATTTACAGTCGTATCTCTATATAATCAACCTCACCCTTCACTTACGGGGCCTTTGACTATGACCACGTCATGGTAACAAGTTATCCATTTTTTTTTATTTTGGGGATCTCAATAAAAATGTTAGGAAATGTTGATTTACTCTACATCCAGTCCAGCAACTGCAAGCGAGCGAAAGAAAGTTAATGACATGTTTGTTACTGATGTTCACTTATGTAGGTGTCGTGTCGCTAGCGGTAACTGTGTGGCACAGTTACCAGTGTTACACCATGCGGTAATTGTATGCTGAGTTCACACAGATTGTTATGATATGCAAATACATCGGTTACTAGTTAATTGCGTGATAATGGTTATTACGATTTTATAACTGACATTGCATTTTCAACAACGCATTGGTATCCAGCGTAGTAAAGTTTTACGTCAACTTTTCTGTTGCTGTTGACGTAAAATGTTGTGAATTGACTGATGACATGACAGCTATCTTACAACAGCCGCCAATTATGTAATAAGTGATCTTCGTCAAAATTAATAATAATAATATCCTGGGACGTTATGCACACACGGCCAAATGATCCCAAACTAATCAGAGCTTGTACCATGGAAACCAGACAACTGATATTCTGCATATACTACTTTTATTATGTAAATAAATACTTATATGGATAATTACATCCAGAATCAGGACAAACAGACATGTTCATGCACACAAATATCTGTCCTAGGTGGAAATCGAACCCACGACCTGCGGCGTGAAATTACTAGTTCAGAATCATTATTAAATTTAAAAATAATGAATGTTTTAAAACATAGAACTGACATGAACTTTTCTACATAACAACCGATTTCCATTCCACAACCATCCTCTTTAAAAGAAAAAAATATTAAAATCAATTCGCCAACAACGGAATAATCGCGTAAAATACAAAAAAAAACACACCGTCGAATTAATAACCTCCTTGGTTCCTCCAAAATTTTAGACTGGTCACAAAAATCCTCGATCGAATCTTTGCTCCGGCAATTTCTTTTTGTCAATCTTATCTTACAACGGGTATAGTAAAGCCAATGGGGCTCCGCGGCTGGCGTAACGGTTAAAGTAGTCACTTCGCCACTACCTCGGCGCCGACGTGTTCAGGGTTCCAGGACAATTGTGTGTTCAACATTATAGTTGTTCTGAGTCTAGATGTACTGGGTTCGTTATTCGCATACCTATATAAAAAGTACCTAGCCTACACGGCTTTATTACCGTAAAGCTGCACTGATCCTTGAATTTAAATTAAATAGACGGTACGGTAAATTTCGGCCACTGAATGGTTACGTTTCTGGAAGGTAGGGATCGAATGGATGACGTACTTGAATTAATATTTTTGTTTTAATATTTTCCTTAGTAATCTATAATTTTAAAATTATTAATCAATATTGATGGGCAATAAATATTTTAAAATTTTGCTAAATTTAATAGTTAGGAACGTTTTCTTATTAACAGGATTTTATTTGCCTAATGCTGTGTACGAAAATCTTTACTACATCGTGACTTTTAGGCAATATTTGGTAGTCCTAACTACCTACATCACAATCCAAACAAATGATACACAGATTAAAAGGTCAATGTACCATAGTGGACTTCTCTATTTAATACAATAGTCAATTAACGAATTCACATCACGTACAAAGTACGCACATAATTTTGGTATTGTATTATTTTCTACGGATATACTATTCTTAAAAGTGTTTTCCAATCCTCTTGTCCTTTTTTTGTTTTCTTTAAAAAGACAACGCCCGCACTAGGGAATTTAATCCCTGTGTCCCGGGGTACTTAACAAACATTTAATTGACGGACACAAATAGTTGTCCTGCGCGGGATTCCTCACCTAGCCCCCCCCCCCTCCCCCAACTCCCCGTTGCGGGAGATACCTGTGCTATGTACATATTTGAAATGAAACGTTAGCTTATCAAGGTTTAAAAGCACGCCTGTGAGGAGAACTCTGTAGTAAATAGTTATTATTGTTTTTAATACAATATTGTCAAGCAAGCGTATGGCTAACTAGATGGTTATCGCTCACCGTAGCCTTTAAAGTTTGCAAGACCATCCACACCTCCTCAATGGGCACTGGCGAACTTTCTCACACACAGTAATACAATAAAGCTATTGTGTTGTTGCTTTCGATTTGCGTCAATCAGGGATCCCTACGCATGATCTCTGGTTATAAGAGGATGCGGTAGCATTTGACCTTAAAATCTGATTCTTTAAGGTAGCATTTCCCGAGCTGAACTCTACCTCAATTTAGCTGAGTCTATGGTGTGGCGGAAGCTAACATATCGGGAAGCCGCTACGCAAGACCGGCCATTGTAGATATTCTCGGGGATGGCTTTGTCTAGCAGTGAACATCTTTTTGCTGGTATAACGATGACGGTGCACAGTGGAACGAATGTATGGGAGCGGTTGGACGTAGACATGTCCGAAAAATAAGAGTAAAATTATGACAAACTAATGATGCCATCTTATTCGATTACTTAATGCCTTCATAAATTGTGGTGATGAATTTCTTCATAACTCCCATATTTCGGGAGTAATTTGAGAAAATGTGAAATTTTACTATGAAAATGAGTGTATCGAGCTCTCTCCCTCCTGATTCCGGGCTTGTTTCAAGTAGCGGTCTCTAATATCGTAATGCTATTACTAAGAGCTATATTTAATACTAAGACACATAGTGCGCCAAATGTGCACTTTCTGGGATAAAAGGAAATGAAAATTAAAAAAAAAAAAACGTTTTTTCCCCATTTGTATTTACTTTAAACCGCAGACAGACTTATTAAGAGGTCTATAAATATATTATATATATACAGAAATATATATTAACAAAAATATTCACAAGAACTGATGAGAGTATGACTTTTAAGTAAGTTGATAATAAATTACCTAGTTTCATTAAAAGTACAATAAATAATTAAGATGTAAGCTCTAATTTACTAAGTTACACATTTTAAAACGATAACATCATTTAATTATCTTCGTCATCATCAATTAATTCAAATTCAGAATCGATGTCCGCTAAATCATTTATGTTAACAAATTCAGTAATCATTAGTGCATCAGTTTTATATGTAAACCTTAAGTCCCTAATTATATATCCTAATTAGCTTATATCTTCTCTAATTGGCTGCTCAGAAATGTTATTGTAATAAGGTAAACCTTTAGAAAAACGGTTTTAATCAACAAAATAAACAAAAAATAAAAAAATTGTGTTATAAAATAAACATCACTCTTTATCCCAGAAAGTGCACATTTGGCGCACTATGTGTCTTAGTATTAAATATAGCTCTTAGTATTAGCATTATGATATTAGAGATCGCTACTTGAAACAAGCCCGGAATCAGGAGGGAGAGAGCTCGATACACTCATTTTCATAGTAAAATTTCACATTTTCTCAAATTACTCCCGAAATATGGGAGTTATGAAGAAATTCATCACCACAAGTTATGAAGGCATTAAGTAATCGAATAAGATGGCATCATTAGTTTGGCATAATTTTACTCTTTTTTTTCGGACATGTCTACGTCCAACCGCTCCCATACATTCGTTCCACTGTGCGGTGGTGAGACCAAAGGCTTGCAATAAGTCAAACCAGAGTATTTTTTTTTGTATCCTGCACCGCGGCAAAACCTCGACTGGGACAGGCTTTAATGTGGCTCTTTAAATTTCTCCTGTCACGAAATTTCTTGCGAAATAAGCAGCACCTTTGTACTATTCATTTCTTCGTACTTATCTTTATTTATTGTATATTTTATGTGTACAATAATTAATGTATAGAGATTTTATTATATGTCTCTCTAAGAGAGTTTGGGCTCTATGCCTCTTTAATCTTTTATGTTGCAGGTTAAAATGCGATCTTAATATTAATACTTTTTAACGATGAAATTTCATACATCGATTCTTCGCAACTATATATAGTTGCGAAGAATCGATGTATGAAATTTAATCGATGTATGAATTTCAATATATATATTGAAATGTTAAAAAGCTTGCTGCATTTTAAGTTCAAGTTTATATATAAGTGCAGTGACAGTGACATTGCAGAGCTCCAGATACGTTTACTGTTACAGCGGTTACGCGACACGCATGTCTTGTGGTGAGATAGGTAGGTATGATATAGATATTATGTTGTCGATGAGGAAAAACATCATACAGCCTGGTGGCGAGGTCTTATTTTATTGTGTTGCTACCTGCACCTTGCTGTATCACCCGTGGTTAAACAATGTATGTATTAAGTCTGAGTATAAGCTATAACCATCCTAAATTTTATCCAAATCCGTTCAGCCGTTTCAGTTACAAACTATAAAATCTAAACTTATGTTATAAAGAGAAAAGGTTAAATGTTTTTTAAAAATTTCAATGGCACTACTAATAAGCATATCATAAAAATAACGTTACATTAAAAGTACTAACCAAAAGGAGGTAGTAACTTCATATTTTTATAGTTTTTAGTTTATACAAGGAGGTAGATTAGTATTCTTTTTTCATTTATTAATTAATTTAATTTCATTTATTTATAAATAAACAACAACATAAAGTCATTGTGTTGCATGTACCCATAGTACATGCAACACAATGACTTTATGTTGTTGTTTATTGACTGTGAAATTCAGGAAGTACGTAGAAACAACAATCAAATCGTAAGCACCATAATGCTCTAAGGTTTTATTGTATTATTATTTCCTGTATTTCAATTATTAATATGTATAGACACTGTATAATAGTGGAAACTTGTAATTGGCCTTATTTTAATATTAATATTTGATTATTGATTGTATTAGCTGTAAGTTTTCCAAATAAAAATAAAATAAAAAATTCCCTCAGCCTATAAACGTCCGTTGTAATTGTAAGTTCATCCAGTAATTACTAACCTCATTTTACTAAAATCCCCTTTAAGCGGACTTCTGCACTCACATCTAATGTTAATCAGCTAATTAATTATAGTAATCGTTAAAACCATTCGACTAATACACATTATCTGTCAATCAGGTTGCACTACCGTTATACTAATTAATGTTTCAAGATTATCTGTTGAGCGTTGCAAACATAACACGATTTTTTTATATATATTTATTAGAGTAGAAACAAATATACAAGATCTAGAAGATAATAAAATAAAATAAATTCATTAATTACGACTATGATTTTTCGTTATTTGAAAATGCGTTCATTAATACGTGTATTAAACATGGTAAAACAATAGCTTTTCGTTGGTATGATAGCAGCTAAACTTGAGTACCCTAATGTGTATTTTGCAAGCAAAAAAAAATAAAAACTAATATTAACACTTACACAAACTATACTGATAATTCGACACATATACATACATAGATAATCATGTAGTCAACTTGCAAACTCCTCGGTTACAAAAAAAATATTAAATAGACTTTCTGGTTTTGTCCTGTCAATCGTACAGATACAAAATACAAGAGAGATTTATGTAAAGTAGGTAAAAATGTACTGTTTGTTTATTGTTCTTTTGTATAAGTTAAAAGTATAAATGCTCGCCAATGTTTGAGCTACTTGTGATATTTATTGTCTTTAACTATCTGGGTGACCAAGTTCCTCGGTTTACTCATAACTCTCGAAAACGAGTTTAGCCATACATGAGACCTATTTACTTCGATATTTACCCCCAACACCATGGGGATTCTATGTAAATGGTGGGATCCATTTTCCAATACCCCATTATTCCTACTAATATTATAAACGCGAAAGTTTGTAAGTATGGATGGATGGATGTTTGTTACTCTTTCACGTAAACACTACTGAATGGATTTTAATGAAATTATAATGAAAAGGCCTCCCTCAAAGATCTCTACAATTGCCGGTCTTGCACTATCCCCATCCAGCTACTTCCAGCGACCATCATAAGATCATCGGCCCATCTTGTAGGAGCCTGCCCACGCTGCGTCTTCTGGTTCGTAGTCAATACTTAAGAACCTTTTCCCTCAGCGGACACTTCAGCTTGGGAATTATTCGGACTATGTCGGTTACATTGGTTCGCCTGCGGATCGCAACATTTCTGATTCGATCCGAGTTACTTAGTATATTTCAAACCCTGAAGCCATATAAAAAGGATACAGGTGCCATAAACTACCGTAACGTGATATTTTAAAGTGTAAACAGTAGTAGAAACTTTAAGCTATCACGTAATAGCCTCAAATCAAAAGAAACAACTTTTGCCTAAGTTACACAGAACATAAACTTAGCCTAAATATTTGAATACCGTTACTTACGTTGTACGGTCTTAGTATTTAATAAGTAATTAAAATTCTTATAGATATTATTAATTGATTGGCCAAGTTGGGATAAGATAAGATGGGACTGTGGTTTGTGAAAACAATTACAGTCCGGCAAACTTTTCTGACCCGGTGGCAGCGTCGCTGTTATCGCATTTAGTGTTGCTAGTAAATATTTTTTGCAATAAAGTGGGTAAAAATAATATGCACATTGTAACGTAAATGTTACTTCACTAAAAAGCAAACAAATACTGTCATTACTAATCTTTATAACATCTTTATATTTTTATACAATAATTATGATCATTTACATAAAATGTATGCTATGCGTTCTCTAACGGAGATGCTCCAGGTATTATTATGTGACCGGAATGGTTTAATTCAGAAGTCATTTCATCATCATCATTATCGCAATCACTGCTTTCACTTTCACTATCACTACCATGAATGATGAAAGGCTCGTCTAAGTATCCATCCCTTTTTCGATACACATTTTCAATATTTTTGTACATTATTGCAATGCTTTTGCCATTCATTGACTATTATTTTATCAAAAGCTTCTGCACTGAATGATAGGATTTCAGAATTCTATCTACCATGCTCTTTTTCTTTCACAAGTTTTCTTACACATCACTCCCAGACACCTACAAAGGAAACAGCAAAAATTAAATAAATAATGAATATTTTAAAATATGTATTTTAATTTAAAGAGCGAGGGGGAATTTCGTATTTTTTCAGAAGCTGACAACACTAACCTGTAGCAGCAGTTACGCATTCATACAACTTATTGAAGGGTATAATTGGTGCCTGAAGGCGTTATTCTTCCTTCATATAATTCAATACTTGTAATATAACGTTCCCCGCATCAATTTTTAAAGCTTTCGGAATTTTTCACAATTAAAAACCACAAAGAGAAAAATAAATACGCGCAACAAACAATCAATGGCAGGAATGTCATGGATTGACATTTCAAACTGGCGTCATTAGTTCTACTTTTGGCCACCGGGCCAGATAAGTTTGTAGCACAGTACCTTATCATTATAGATGAGTTCACAGATTATATTAGTAGGAGTTTAAACTCTTTACTGAATCAGTGGGCAAATTGGCACTGGTTAATCTAATATCAGAGTTATGTAAGCCGTATTAGACTATACATATATGTATACTCTGTTATCTGTGACTACAACCTGGACCAAAAGTAAACTATGTACCGCTTCTCCAAGCACGAAGACGCGAAGAAATTACACCACACTTCAATAAAGTATTTAATAAACAAACCGTTATAAAGCCCCCGATTGCTACTAGAAGAACAGGGGGCTTAAAATATTTAGTTATGTTGATCCGCTTCTGTAGACAAATAATTGCTGCTGAGACTGTGTCGCTCTCCGCCCATACGTATGAAAAAGGAAACAAGACTAAAACCTGTAAAATATTTGCTTTGGTCAATCAGCTCCTTTATATTATCATTGCTGTTGAGACTATCGCTCGCCACACATATGTATGAAAAATAAATCAATACTAATGGTGATGATGATGATGAATCGAACGACAGTAAAATAGACTTAAACTACTTGACCATATTTTTTTTGTTGAAGGAGCCATATTTGTTTACCAGCCAGTTTTGTAAGGGTCTCCAAAATTAAACGATAAGGTACCTATATTTGTGGCCAGTATTTCTACTATGTCTAGGGAAGTAAATGATAACTATGCTTTAATGAGCAAATCTTAGCCAATTATGGCCTTAACTTTATATTTAGATAAACGACCCAAAAATAGTTCAAAGCTTATGTCTGTTCGTAGTATCGTGGGTTTAAATCGTTTGGCTTCGCTTCTACGGTAGTTCGATTTCATTATGATTACTTTATTATATATAACGACTCAGCATCACTTTTAGAGATTCTGAGTGGTTATCCGCGACAAATATCACTGACACATTTCATCCAGTAGTAGTCGTCCCGAGGGGATAGCTACCAGAGAACGGACAGCACCGTCTCTGATAGATCAGCATGCCATAACTACTTTACTGCTTTATTATGGCATATTCTCTAAAATGAATTAAATTCTCCTTCAACTTGTGGACGTTCTTCGGCTAACATGCTTTAAAAGCTACTTTTAATTTGGATGATTCTTTACTATTCTCTTGATACCCGTACAGCCAGTAAAACAATCTTGTTGCTTGCAATTTCCAGCACAAATAGGGTTCTGACCAGATTGTTTCTTAAAATGCACATTATTATTTCTGATTAAATGTTCAGAGATACTTGATATTAAATACTGACGTGTTTTTATTACGTAAACACTATTAAATAAATGACATTGAAGTGGTTAATTGTTTCGATCGTGCTCAACTATTAGATAACACAACGCGACTGCACGGTGAGTAACGATGACGTCACGAGGACACTCACGGATCCACCCTGATGTTGAGGATGCCTTGTGCACGTCACGACCGCTAATCGACAGCAGGAAATGTTCTGCCTCTGATTAAAATAATAGCTGCAGATTATACCAAAAAGGTAGCAAATCTCATAAAACATTTTTAATATTATGACACTGGCCGTCAGATAAAAACTTTTAAATTGTAGAAATAAATAAAGTTTTTTGAATGGTTTATGGTCATTTCGAATTAAGAATAATGTTTGATATTGAAAATCAGTTTTGATTTGATCTACGAGGAGTGAACATGTTAAGACGTGGTGTATCGTGCTATTAACTAGACGTTTATTTTATAGATATATCGCATTTTAAGAAAAAAGATAGAAGTGTGGATTTAAAAGTTGGATAATTACAGCAATTAGTGTTTGGGTTTTAACAAGCTTTTAGTGTTTTTTATCATTATTTAATGTACGCCCGAAGTTCAACAGCCTGTAAGTAAAGATGCTCAGAATGGCCTTGAAAAATTATAAAGTTAAAATATTACCTAACTGGTTTGCTTTTAACTTAGCTTTTTTCTAAACAATTATACATTCGTGATGTTATAAAATGTTTCTTCAAAACTTATGGCTAAAATTTTATCATACGAACTGTTGTATTGATTTTGTGTAAATTAAAAACGCATGATTGGAAAATATAGGTTATTATCCAATCATAAGATATTTAACCTGTAGATCAATTATTTTTTTACTTATAAACCAAATACGGTTTGAGACTTATATAATTATTGAGAATACCATCATAGAGCGCGAACGTTTTCTACTTTATGAATTAAGCGTTTTATAAGTCTATCGTGGGGAAGAATTGGCCAAGATAGCGTAGAAATTATTAGGTCTTAAAGGCAATATTCATCTACGCATAACTTTAATCACTTTTAGAGGATCATGTACTTTTATAAAATTGTAAAGCGCTCTAAAAGTACGCAATTATATTATAAGTGTTTTAAATCATAGTTATTTATTAATGGGACTTGATTTTATACTAAATTCTTAGTTTATTGGTCATCCAAATTAAGCTCTTTAATGACTACTTCAATTTGATACCCGTTGTATTTTCCCACAATTACATGTACCTACGCCGATCTGTTAAATATCAATCATACAATTAAGGTACATTGTTAATGTATTAGCATGGTGTGTATTCCGCGTTGTGTGCGCACGCGCATTTACCGTTCGGCCGAATTCCGCAACATTTCGCGTTAGCTCACCCACATTTTATTCGGCTATTTAAATAATCTTGACATATATTCGAAAAGAAAGCTATATCCACGAAACTATAATACTTAGGACATTAAATAACTGGTCTCTAACTGGATACTAGACCGGTTTTATAAATGACAAGTGCGTGTAACGATACTTATAACTGTGTGTTATGACAGCTATATTGTTAGATATTATACCTACGTAAATAATTAGTTTTATATCGTAATTAATTATCATAGATTGATCAAATGCAACTCGGGATGCGGTATATTAACTGGCCAGTCTGATTAGCCATCTGCGTAGGACATATTATAGTGCACAAGTGTGTGCGCAAACACAGGAGCACTTTCTATTCTATTACTCTCATGATCCGATGGGACGCCACGCGACACGACCGGAAAGAGTTCAGGTACAGGAACAATGGCTTCACGTGCTCTCCGAGGCACGGAGGTATAATACCGCCAACTCCAAGACTTCGGGCTGATGCTGAGAATTTTTATTTTAACAGAACATTCCCAAAATCACTTTTAGCCTTTCTTGGGATTTGAATCCAGGATCTCGTTCTCTGCGAATGAACACGCTACCGCTAGACCAACGAGGCAGTATATGCGGTATATTAAGGTTCTGTCAACAACAATTTATATTTATGGATTTAATACCAAAAGATAATTGTCAATATTCGGTAATTATTGTTACACGTATATAAAAGATCTTGTGTGTACTTATGTACACGCGTTAGAAGTTATACTTCTTAATTTACAACTTGAACATAGTTATCAATTTTCATACCACCTAGAACTAACTCCATGCTGTTATTTTTTTTGGTGTCGGTGTGCGCGCGCATCGTAAAAATTCACTCTCATCATTTTTCTCCATCGCGCCAAAAGAAGTATAACTTCAAAAAGATATTCATTTGTTGGTTTTCCTACCTAAATGCGACAGAGAGGAAAAATTTTAAGTGATATCTTATTGTCTTCAACTTATATAGCGCAGATGCGCGCGCATCGTAAAAATTCACTGTCATACCACCTAGAACTAATCTCCATCGCGCCAAAAGTATAACTTCAATAATACTATGTTGTGTACACACATATACTTTAAAAATCACTTGTGAATAGAACATGAATAATAATTGTACTATTACAAATTTACTACATAATAATTATGGTTACAAATAGATTATCAGATCGTGACTTATTTTTGATCATACGGAATTATAAATTAATTTATAATAGTCATGGTATAGTTAAATGTTTAGTTTGTTGAATATCTTCTTATAATAATATCTCAGGACATTATTCACACACGGTTATCTGATCCCAAACTAAGCAGAGCTTGTACTATGGAAACCAGATAACTGATATATCAAATATACTATTTTTCTTTTGTAAATACATATATTTACACCCAGGCTCAGGATAAACAGACATGTTCATGCACACAAATATCTGTCCTGGGTGGGAATCGAACCCACGACTTGCGGCAATAATTTACCAACCACGCCACAGGGCCGTCAATATATTGTCAAAATGGCTCTTTAAGTTTATACATATTTATAAACGTTACATTTATAAATCGTTTTCAATATATTTGTAACTAGCTGTGCCCGCGACTTCGTCCGCGTGTTAATTAGTTTTTTAGTAAAATAAAAGACTTTTTCTAAAATAAAAGTAGCCTAAGTTACTCCTTATTACATCAGCTATCTGCCAATAAAAATCCCGTCAAAATCGGTCCAGCCGTTTCAGAGATTAGCCGGAACAAACAGACAGACAGACAGACAAAAATTGTAAAAAATGTTATTTTGGTGTATGTACCGTATATATATTCATATTTATGTAGTAAAAACCGGTTATTTCAATATTACAAACAGACACTCCAATTTTATTTATTTGTATAGATTCAATATTGGCGATGACTATTAACAATGAACATAAAATATTCAAATTCCGTTTCTCGAACTAACTTAGTTATCAAGATGTAGCAAGACGACGAGAGAGATAAACCGATAGTTTTAGCAAGATGGATGTCTGTGGATAAGGCACGCAAAAAACCTTATCAAAAAGTTTATGAAAGTTTTAACTGCTTTGAGAAGTGTTTAAACGACATGAAGCCAGTCTCGAGTCCGAGTAAAAATAGTGTCCCTTACATTTGCTTCAATATCGTAACATGGCAAAGTTAAAAAAAAGGTCTTATAAACCATAAATCTTGCGCAATGTTTCCGATCGTCCGATTTGCAAACGTCGTGTCGCGTCGTAACATTTCTTGTTCCATGTCGGAGTTGCGATCTCGGTGCGGTGTCTCAATGGAAAGGTGACATTGACATTGGACCGCGCTGAGGCCGCCGGCCGCCCGCACCTGGGATACATTGAACTTGCACCTGTTTACCAACACCACGATGTTTATTTTAAAAATTCAAGCTTTGCTTAGAATTTAAAATAAATATTTTGACGCATAAGTTAAGAGTTTAGTAGTGAAGAATAAATTTATACATGCAGAACACAATCCTTTTTATAATGAACTACACCTTTAACTAACTTCAAAATAAGGAGTTCATCTATGCGTCCCTTATTTTCGTATGCTAACCTCATAGATATACTTGCCGTTAACTAAATCAACACATACAAAAATACACTTTTTAAATTTTACGCTTTTTATAGATTTCGTGATAGGACTTAATAAAAAAATGTTGAAAGCATCAATTGACAAGTGGTTCCAATGTAAAACACAGATTTTAAGACTACCAAGATATATAATGTTGATAATTACAGATGTACACTACATTGTTACATGTGACGACGGTGCTAATTATTACGTATATTAATTGCGTACTTTTGTTGGCACTTACTTCAGATATTACAATTCTTATACAGCATTGTAATATCTGAAGTAACTAACTGAAAATAAGCTTTTAAGACAATTTGAAGCCAAAGTTTTGTTTTTAAATTAATTTTATTTCAACTTATTTAGAAGCAAGAATATCCTGGTTATAAATACATTCACCCTAAACAATAAACAATGAAATTAATTTTATTTCCACTTATTTAGAAGCAAAAATATCCTGGCTATAAATAAAATCACCCCAGATAATAAACAATCATGGACAAAGGGCTATTTAAACTTTATCGCCTCATCGATATTACCTACAATTTTTTCGCTACAGAAAAGCTCATTTTATAGGCCTTAGATACAATAATATCCTAGCAGATATCTAAAGAGCCCTTAACAAAAGCATACCTAGTTATTCCGATTAGATAACAAATAGACAATATAAGACTTGTAGGTTATTCATTATTGTTTTCCTCTTGAGGCTACTGATAAGCCGGTTAAGTTTCCCACGGTGCCCATGGTAGCAATGAGTCACGGCGACCATGCACGACAAGGTCTATGCTACTCCACTTGAGCAATGTATACGTGTTAACGATGTATAAGTGCCGTAACGACGTGCTGCGAAAAATTTAAGGGCATTATACTTAGATGTTACGGTATGATGTAGTGTGAGATAATTCTGGTATTGGTTTCCTTTAATTAGGTCAGTTGACGTCATATGATGATAATTAAACTGTATATATGTGATGAGAAAAATAAATGGTTTTATTATTTTTATTTTTTCATTGTTTCAAAATTGATATTTAACTTTGAACAAAAAATGTGCCTACTCATACACATATTTTTGGTATCACGATCAGTTGCTTCAGAAGAAACCTTATTATAAAACCTATTTTTTTGTTTAGCCTTTTAATCTTAAATTAGATAATCCAAAGAACACCCGTGAACTCGATACAACTTCCTGATAAAATCAACAATTAATTTAAACAGTTTTTTGCGAATAAGATCATATTGTGAGAAGCTTGTATCGATACTTAGTCGTTAAAAAACAATATTGTATAATGCCCATTCATCCGTGGCATCGAAATAATGTAACAATTTACGTACACAAACAGTGCAACGGCTGGCCCTGAGCTAAGGCCGAATAGTAAATACTCCATCAATGAGATAAAAACGTAGCGCGCGTAAAAACAAATATTTGGCACCGCCTGACTTAACGTGAGAACTGTCACAACTTTAAATTGATATCGGACAAGTGACCAATTGAGCTATGTATGATTGACAAAGAGGAAAAAAGTTGTGTGAAACAATACTGAATCATATATTTTGTTTTTCTTCGACTATGACGGCTTTTAGACAGTTGCGCAAAATTCTATGCTAAAAATAACTAGAGACACGTTAAGAAAGTGTTTTATATTATGCTACGTAAGTATCTCGGGTACATGCCATGTTTTACGAGCAAATAGGGTCTTTTGTTGAATAAAATACGACCAAAGAGTCGTAAAACAGTCTTAAAGATGATTAGGACGACATCGAGTAAATGCTTTCTATTCCCGTAAGTAGTTATACTGGAATACAGAGCATTTACTGGATTTCTCAATGTTATATAGTATTTTATAACATAAGTTTCTACATTTACATACTTATGTACTTATCCAAACATGTAAAAATTCCTGTGTGTCGAAATAATTGAATTTACAATTTGTAGAACCTCAAGTTCGTTAAAACGACACAATATTGTGTTGATGAATGAAATGGAAACTGGTTGTGCGCAGAAATTCAATTAAATAAAAGTAACGACAAAATAATGTTAATGTAAAATTTTACGATGTGGCGGGTGAATCCTGGATTTCCAAAAAGATTAACACATATTTAACGTCTTAGTCACATAAATAAATATGAATGTGAAACAGACAATGTTTGGAGCAGTGGCGTAAGTTTCATATTAAGCTTCCTATATTTACTAGTAAGTACATTTAATAGTGTTCTAGGGGGTCATATCACTAATACCTAGGCTAATCACACTGGTGAGCTCTTATTCAGTCAGTCCTCTATGACCCTTTGTTTTCATTTGTATCCAAGAAACACCCTTTCCGATTTCGAATCGGACGTGAGCCCTGCCTTTTCTCGTGTTAATGTATGTAGAGCGACGGTTGCACAAAACCTATATTCACGTAGCCGCCCAGAGTCGTGGTATGAACTGACGCTGGTACTAAGTTTGCAGTTTTATATTGCTAAACGGCTAGCGGCCTGACCCTACGCTCGGTTCTTTTGTAATTGTAAAACATGTAAAAAAACTGAGACTGACCGCAAGCATATAGATGCTTTACCCCACCGACCGTTTACGAACTGCAGAGGACTCTTGACTATGAATATAATTAAACAGTCGTCAAGAAGTTTTCCTACACCAGTTTTACATATGAAACGTATAACTCTTCGCCACTACATTGTAGCTTCTTATCTATTTCCTTAAACAGTCTAGTAGTTTTAATCAAAATATTTTGCGTCACAAATCAACAGTTATGTCAATCCATCATTCGTTGCAGTAGCAGGTATTTGACCGATTAAAATTCGTTTTTGATTTACAACAACCATCGAAACGTCTTGGTTGAGTTTGTTTACTATGTAAACAGGTATATATCGGTGTGAAGTGGAGTTTTTGTTGTAATTTATATTTCGGATCTGGTGCTTTGCGTAGAATCCCGTTAATCGGTTTAAGTTTTATCAAACATGCAAGATTTATCTCGTAAAACATAATGATACCAGTTATAAAACTGGGACACAGCAGAGATAAAAAATTAGTACCTATGAAAGAAATTTGGAGTGCATTTTTTGTGAATCTATCTCGTTTTCATCGGCATTTCAGAAAAGATTTTAATTATTCTGTGGAGTAATCGTAGGACTTATAAGTAAATTACCAGTTGAAAATATTAAGAAACGTGAAATTAGTAAAGCAAGCAAGTATACCGAAGAATTTGCGATTCAGGCTCTAAAATAAAATAAAAACAAAATAAAAAAGGTTTTTACTCACCTTTACAGACTTTAAAAAAGCGCTTGTAAATAATCAGAACATTTTTGTGGTAATATATAATTAATTTATAATTATTTCTAGGTACATATAGATATTTAGGTATACGGATTGTATGAAAAAAATTACAATAAAATGGAAACGGCTTCAAAACATAAACCAACATTTTTACCTAAATATATTTTGTAATCAACGTTTGAAGTCAGGGATATGTTTTTAAACAGATTTTACATTCTCTCCATATCATATGCAATATGTCTTTCGTTTGAGGCTTTTTTATGAATGTCATAATAAAATTATGTAAAATGCTCAACACACACAACAGATCGTCACATATCATCCCGGACAATTTTTGATTCAAAGCATGCGCGCGCGTCGCGCGTCGCCTCAAAATTATTATGCTCCATACAGCTTTCATTCAACTAAAAGAGAGTTTTAAATATTGGGTTTAAATTTTATTATAGTAATATTCAGTTTAGCTTCGTTAGCGGTTGATAGCTTAGTGACTCGGACGGGTAAGTCAGAGGTTATGGGTTCGATTCCAACCAGGATAAATCTTTGTGTCATGAGTCATGAGCACAATTAATTTTTCTGTTTGGTTGTAATTTATCTATAATGTGTATGTATTTAGAACTATATATATATAAGTATGTTTATCAGTTGTCTGGTATGCATATACAAGCTATGGCCTAGTTTGGGATAAGATGTGTTAGTTGTCCAAAGTTTTTTATTATTATTACTATTAATACTTTGATATTAACTATTCTAAAATATTAAGTAGGTATACAATTTATTTCTAGAAAATTATTCATAGTATAGAGTGATTAAACTTTTTAATAATATTTAAATATCCATTTATCAAAATTGGATATAAATATGTTTTGTTTTAAGTAGACAAATTATACTAATTAGCTTTTATATACGAACCTACTAATAAGCATAAGACTCACCGCAAGAGAAGCGGGTACCATAGCCTCTTGATGCTTGTGACACACATGGCGCACCCTCTTTTTAGTGAGCATTGACCGAGCTTATGCACACGCAGGACTCCAACAAAAATATTTGAATGCTATGCGTTATAGTATAATTCCCTAAAGTGGATATACGAACCCACTCGAGCTCTCATAGAGAAAAAGACCGCTAAGATCACCCTCCTCCTCCTCTCCGTCTCCTCTTAAATTGTGCCACTGTTTAGAACTACCCAGGAGCCACATGTAAGGTTACTAGATCTAAATACTATGGACGCTATACCATTAAATCTCTAAGTAGTATGCCACATTTAACCAGTTATCCTAGAATAACTTATCAACTCTATGTTTCTTTATTCCAGAACTAATCGGGCGACATGTGATACCTAATCTCAGAGCAACGGACTTTAACTCCGGAGAGATTTAGTGAGCCTAGTGTTCAAGATGCACACGATGGACACCATGGGCTACGGCCACAAGAAGTACCGGCCCCCAATCTCGCCCACAAACTTCTACCAACACGACTATTACTCCAGACACACCACACTTCGTCCCCAGGTAAGTTCCTCAGAAACACCAAATTTCACAATAAGAATAGATGAAGTATAATAAATAAACCTATATCTCAGACCAGTCTTATACATTATGGGGCAATGTATAAGATTCTATAACAAACTTCCCAATGATATTAGAGAATTATCTACGAATAAGTTTAAAAGAATTATTAAAGCCAAATTGTGTAGCAGGGCATATTACAAAATTTCTGATTATTTAAGTGATAAAAGTGCTTGGGATTGAGTTGTTCTGAGTCAACATGATTGTAATTAATCTTAAGTATATTTTATTTTAAAAAAGGATTCCTACTGAGTTTTCTGGCAGTGTTTCTCAGTAGCAGCCACGTCATGCACTGCACGGTAGGGTAACAAAATATGACGAATAAATAAATGTAAAATTTTTACGGAATAAATGATTTTGACTTTGACTTTGACTAAGGGTAGGTATATCGTTGTCAATGTCTATTTATAAGATTCTTATAAACCTACTTTTATACATCTTTAAACGAGTTGTTACAAATTTAAGTGCGGGGTATCCGGCCCCATTTGAATTAACTGCTCCGCGACCGCACTGTGGTGTTCGGACTCGAACTGATTCCATGCTACATTAACTTTAAAGTTAAGGAATCCCTAACGCCATCTTACCGGAGCCTGCGCGGCTAAGACGGTATACCAATATTTGGATTAGAACATTACCAACAGGTATTTCAATTTAAATTCTAATAATGAATAAATCTTAGTTTTTACTTTTTAATAACAGTATTTCCTCCGACGAGATCGTATAATTTCGGTTGGCCTAGCGGTAGCATTTATATCATGAGGTCGTGGTTCCAATCCTAGATCCATCCAAGAAAATTAAGTCAAGTTTAACTTTTACAAAACAAGTTCGAAACGTGACTTTTCTATATAAATAAGATTCCTTACAAGTCAATACACACCGTGTGCGTTTGAATTTATTTGGTTTCTTTTATTGACTTAGCATATATGTTAATTCAGGGTATAACCTACCTCTATTTCAAATTCAATAAATTGCCTACAGGCACTTTGCTTGATCGAATCATACAAACAAACAAATAAAATAGTCAATTTAGGTTGTCTGGTATTCTTAATTTATGTACAGACGCCAGCACATCCAGCTTCCCCAATCTGTCAAATTTCTTTAATAGATTTTCAAGTTTATCACAAAAGTATAAAGTTCGCTTTCAATCGGGGAAATTTGACAGATTAGGGTAGCTTGATGTGCTGGCGTCTGTACAAACCATAGTGTCGTCGTTTAGCTGCGTAGTAGCTATATTAAAACAACAACCCGAATCAACATTAATTTTGTAGTCAAAGATAAGTCAATTAACCGATATAGACTCCGAATTCATTCTTCAAATAATACAATCCATAAAGCACTAATATAGCGAACTACAGAAGTTCTTCAGAAGTTAGTATTTGGGTAAAGTAATACTATTATTATGTACAGTCATTAAACCTACGACCGTTGTAAATTGAATGGCGTCGGTACTTAACGTGAGATGATCGGAATAATCTGAGCGTTATTCAATGCTTAGGGCCCGGTAGGGTCCCGTTATGCGGTGGCATCGAACGGTACTTGTCAATGATATGGATTTTAAGTGAGATCGAGCATAACTTTCTTTCGTTCTATGAGTAGTTTGACTAGAGACGTACTTCAATCTTTATAAATTAATCTCCAAGTAAAATAGTACTAATAATTATGTTAATGGTATTTTATAATGTTAGTAAGATTTCTAGAAACAACCAGTAAAGGGGATGAGTTGGCAACACGTGAGTGATTCTATGGGTTTTATTCGATTAGTATGGTCTATACCTACGCAGTGATATGAAAAAAGTATGCATGCTATGCATAACTTTTTGTTATTTTGTTGGTAGCTGATTCAGCCACAGTTAAAGAGTTAACTACAACATGCTGTAGTTTATCCCGAGGCCATTTGATGAACCTTGAGGCGTTGAGGTCACACTCAAGATGCTAATGGCAAAGAAGATTCCACCGCAAAGGTGTAGTCAATACAGAGGTACTAAAAGAATCACAGTTTCATATCTGACCAGACTCTTTTGAGTATACCTTATATCAACTATTTGCCCGAGACTAAGGGAAGCGACTCCATACAGATTTATGCTATAATATTGTAGTATATTTAATAAGTACAATAAAAACCCTATTTTGGTCTTTATAGAAAAGAGGTCCACTAATTTGCAGAGTACGCATAAAAGACGAACTCGCATTAAAGTAAACATAACACATCGTTCGTTTAAGTTTATGACGTGTACTTATGTGCAGGCCCTACTGTACGTGTATGTAAGCTAAAATGATTTCCTCAATCGAGGAAGGTCACTACAAGACCAAACATAAATGTGATTTATCTTACAACTTATGTGTGCTTCAATGTGCTTCCATAATGACACAATAAGTACACGACAATTACACGTAAATTCAACGGACCAGATGGCGGGGTTGTTAGATGCTTGCCTTTCACGCCGCAGGTCGTGGGTTCGATTCCAACCCAGATATTTGTGTGCATGAACACGTCTGGTTATCCTGTGTCTGGGTGTAATTATCTATATAAGTAGGTGTGTATTTACAAACGAAAAGTAGTATATATAGGAGTCAGTTATCTGGTTTCCATAGTACAGGCTCTGCTCAGTTTGGGATCAGATGGCCGTGTGTGAATAATGTTCCAGGATCTTATTATTGGCTATTGCATTAATGCTGTGCGATTTTGGCTACGGCGGCCAATCCCGGCGGAAACTAGCCGGACAGTTTCTTTATTTACTTATTTAAAAGGCTTACCAACTAAATACATACAAAAGAATGACTTACAGTTGAGGCGCTCGTATAGATGCTCTCACCGATCAATCATACTCTCTTAAACCGATGGGACGGCAGTCCCAGGATCAGGCACAAGACCGACAGCTTTACTAGCCCCCTGAGTCACGGTAGACCACGGTAGGTTATTGTTAACTTCAGAGATAATTTGTTGCGAATATCACTTTTTGGATCTCGACTGTTGAACACGATACCTTTTAACCAAAGAGACAATCGATTTTTCGCATAGACGGACTAACGAAATATGTTTGTTACTTTTATTCTATGTGTAGTCTACTATGTTTATGTACTACATTGTGAGCTTGACAAGTACAAGTGCATGTTAATATCCAAGTGCTAAATACATTTAATTATTAATACCTTCAAAATAACTGGGCGTTTTTGCTGATAGCAACAAGTATCGCCATTCTATCATCATTCATAGCAGGGGGCATGTAGAAGTCATTATCAGACAGCAAGATCCTGCAACAGCGTCTCACTGTGTACCTACTATGACCATCACTCTCCAACCCGTCTGCCAAGTGTAGAAAATATAACATACTTACTATGCCCCGCGGTTATACCCGCGTTAAACTTTATAAATTATATTATGTCAGGTAACTACATACCAAATTTTAGTGAAATCGCTCCAGCCGTTTAGACGTGAAGAAGTAACAAACATACACAGTCGCACACTGACAAACTTTGAAAACTGAAAAGAGGCTTTTGTCCAGTAGTAGACGTTATTAGGCTGCCATGATGGAACTTCATCACGTTGACTGTATAACAACAAAGGCTATAACGCCGTTTATATTTATGGGCATATTAATTATTACATGCGCGTTTATTATGTTAAATCCATAGTGATTCGTGTATGGAGGAGTCGGAAGCTCGTTACGATGATTTGTCAAACAAATATAGTTCATGGTCTCTTTGTTGTCAAACTGATATTGTATTAGTATGATGTTAACCTTGCTTTTGACATAAAAAGGATAATTGTTTGTATAGGTATGTGTGTATAGCCTAGTTACTACTTAATAAAGATTTACTATAAGGTATATATTATCTATGCACAAGGTAACCAAGATTATAAGATGCCAAGTATAGGAACAAATAAAATCTACCTACGTTCCTATAGTAGTCATGTTAGAGACATTTTTTTAAAAGCACTTGTGTATAGTCTGTTGTGTTTTACTCTGACTTGTTAGCCAGTTGTTATCAACACTTCGTAAACAATTTGTGGAGCACCTAAGCAAGCGATTAGCCTGTAGATGGCTGATCATTAAAGAAGTTAAAAAAGTGACGAAATTAGTACAGCTCGACAACTACTTCTATTTCTTGGAAATATTATACGCTCGTAATGTTAAGGTTTCTAAATTATTGTATCTAACTGACCACCTTTAAAACAAGTAATTCCAATAATTCATCATCATCATCAAATCCGCCGAAATACGTCCACAGCTGAACAAAGTCCTCCCCCCAAAGATCTCCACAATTGCCGGTCTTGCGCTATTCGCATCCAGCGGTTTCAAGGAGCCGCACAAGATCATCGGTCCATCTTGTAGGGGGCCTGCCCAAGCTACGTCTTCCGGTTCGTGGTTGCCACTCGAGATTCCAATAATTATATGAGGAAATTCCAAAAACCTTATTTACTTGAATAATAATAATTTTCTTCGTAAAAAACTTATTATTAAAAAAAATTGCCCTCCCTTCTTCGGCTATTCCGATCAGTCAAAATGAAGTCTACCATCTGCTCAGGATATATTATAGTGCACAAATGTCTGCACAAAAACAGATGCACTTTCTATTCCCTGACTCCTATGATCCAATGGGACGGCTAACCGATACGATCGGAAAGAGGTCAGGTAATGGACCAATGGCTTTACGTGTTATCCAAGGCTCGTTGAAGTCTGTCAAATTGAACTTTTTTTCGTAAAAGATAGTCCCAACAACACTTTTTTTCCAGACTCAGAATTTGCACCCAGGACCATATTATCTGCGATTGAGCATACTACAGCTAAACTAACGAGACAGTCAGGATATATGTAGATATAACTATGTTATATATATTACCTACACCAACAAATGAACAATAAATGATTTATTCCGTCTGAGAAATTTATGAGTACATTTATTACTTATTAAAAATAATGTGGTTTTCGCACTACTTCTGCACTGCTAACACAGCAGTAGAAGTCAGTTTCATCTTTCTAAAATTAAATTATTAGTTTTTAGAGACCATACTTTGTATGTTTTAAATGCTGAGTTACATGATGTATAATAGAATATATTTTGTTATAAGACCTAAAAACACATCCCATTCAAATTATCCAAAATAAAAAAATACATAGCCAATAACATTTTCTTTGAGAGCTTTCCTATCATGCCCGCCCTGTTATCCTAAATAAGAACGAATATGGTTGGGGACAAAAAATGTAAATTTTTATATAAAATTAAGTGGACATTTCTATGCAGGACCGAAATATTTTGGTACAGCCGCCCTGTACCTAAGTTTAAGGGCTAAAATACGGCCTATTTTACATTTCTTTATATATTTCTCATGACTACACGTGTGGCGCAGCGGCTAAGACAGTCGGCTCGCCGCTTCGTGTCGCGGGTTCGAGTCCCGCGCTGGACCACTATTTGTGTGACCCATAAATAGTTGTTCTGAGTCTGGATGTAATTTGTGTCCGTTTGTTATATGTTTGTAAAGTACCCCGCGACACAGAGATCAAATTCCCTAGTGCGGGCGTTGTCTTTTTAAGAGGTAGAAAAAAATATTCTTACTCCGTGTGTGGACGGGCCTCTTTTTCTGATTAACCTGCTAGTTACTAAAGTACTAAAGCTTAACTTATACTGTTGAGTATGTTTCTGAAAATGGGCACCGTTGAAGCTGGTGGGAGCGAATCCACTGAGTTTGTCCCGCTGGATTATTTCATAAATTTGTTTAAATCATTATTATTTTGTTCTAAGCTAAGGACATACTCTATATTACTTAAGTAAGCTATCAATATCGATTTGCTTTGACTGAAAACTCATTCGAAATGTCTTGACCGTTTATTATGAAATTATTTGTGCATATTTGGTAAGGCTAAGAGTCGGTTGTAAACTATTTTATATACCCCTAAGTTATAAACCACACCAATATATTTTACTTTTTTATGATGATTGGGCATTGAAAAATACATACAACCCTTAATTTTCCACCCTCTATAGCCAGCCTCTATTTTTATCGCGATTTTAATCATTTAATTTTTTTGTTTAATTTTTTTTGTACATTTGATTTGGGCTCCTCGATGATTTAGGTTTACAATTGGACCCGCTAAAAGGCGTTGCGAAGAGATAATATATATCTCGGGACAATGACACACAGATCATCCTAGCCCCAAACTAAGCAAAGCATATAGTATGGGTACTAGGCGACGATATACATACTTATATAGATAGATAAATACTTAAATACATAGAAAACATCCATGACTCAGAAACAAATATTCGTGCTCATCACACAAATATTTGCACTTACCGGGATTTGAACCCAGGACCACCAGCTTCGTAGGCAGGAGCACTACCAACTAGGCTACGGTGACCGAGATTTCGGGATTTATTTCCAATGTTAAGACAGTACTACGTTTGTCGGAACAGCTAGTATGTATGAATCAAATCTTAACTGAATTATAAAAAAAACTAGCGTTCGTAACAATAATAAAACTTATATTAAAATAACACAATACGCAGCATTATTAACACAGTAAAAGTAACGGTTTTTTTGTTTTTGACATTGCAGTAGACAAATCAGTGTTAGCGATCGTCGCATTTTTATCGATCGATACAATTCGTCGATCGCACGGTGTCGTTCACCGATGCAATACCGTTATAATCGGTGCTATTCATTAGATTAGGCGAGTACCTGCCTTATAAAATAAAAATAAAATAAAAAAGGTTTTTATTCACGTAGACTTTAAAAAAGCGCTTGTAAATAGTCAGAACATGTTTGTAGTAATATAGTTGTATACATTAGATATTATTTCTAGTAACATAGATATTTAGGTACATCTTGTATGAAAACATTTATAAAATTTATTTTATTACAGAAATGATATTTAGCTAGCTCGTATCAAGTTATTCATCAGGCACTTCAATTATCTCAATTGAAGTGCCTCTATTAGATGCTATAACCAAGTATCAAAAATCTTTTTACACTGTTTGAAGTAAAACGTCTTACATTACGCTTGACTTGGGGAGTAAGCTAGTGAATGCGTGACGAAAGCGTTACGAAAAGTGTGATCGGGCGAAGCAAAAGAAAATTGCGAGGGAGATATAAATTAGTGAAGATAGAGAGAGTTCCGTTTCGTATATAACTGTAAGGGCCAGAGAGAGAGGTGCAAGCCCATATCTTCTTTCTCTCTTTCTCTCATAGCCAGTTACGTTTTAAGTTTAACTTCAGGCTTATGGTCAAAAGCACAATCTTTTTTTTATTTTTAATGACAGTGGTTGCTATAAATACTTGCTTCGAGGAGGACATTATTAATATTCACTTTATTTAAAGATCAAATCAAAAAGAAAATCTTAAATTTAATTTAAACCTATGAAGACCGGCAATTGTGGAGATCTTTGGGGGAAGCCTTTGCTCAGCAGTGGACGTCTTTCAGCTGATATGATGATGATGATAATGACTTGCCTTAACACCCGGGGAGGTAAGAGAAGTAGGGCACAGCGTTCATTCGCTCAAAGAGCAGCCCGACTGGGGAAGTACCTCCACCTTACAGAAGACATTCCTTAATAATAACATTAATAATTTTAATGTTGTGTTTCCGAATGTGAGTAAGGTCGCCAGAGCTCATTGGGGTGGGGGGAAGGGTCAGCAACACTTGTATGCTGACTCTAAAAGACCGGCAACGCACTCGCGACTCCTCTGGTGTCGCGAGTGTCCATGGGCGGAGGTGATCACTTACCATCAGGTGACCCACTTGCTCGGTTGTCGCCCTCTGATATAAAAAAAAAGTAACAGTAACACCCAATTAATTGAATAAATTGATGACCTTTTACATAAGTGTATTTAGAAGATCTAACGTCCAAACTGTATACAAATCAAACAGTAAAAAATTCACAAACCATTGATAATTTGTACTTGAACTTCACACTTTCTATAAGAAAAGTGTCAAACAATTTTCAGAATTTCGTATATTCTAGATTGTAAACCGATTACGAGTGAAATAAAATGAGAACAAAAAGCAACCGTCGCATGCTCTAGTAAGCTACATCGCGTCGGTCATGATAATTTCCTTTAAATTACAGCACGTTGCGGTAACTTCTATTAAAATAAATCTCATCTGTCACTCACTAACATTGACAGGAAGCATAATAAACCTACATATTACATATATATATATATTTATAAAAATATATAATTGCTGTTCGGTAGTCTCGCTAAATCTCGAGAATGGCTCAACGGATTTATCTTATCTTGGTCTTGAAATGTTCGTGGAGGTCTAGGGAAGGTTTAAAAGATGAAGAAAAATTCGAATAATTGCCGGGAAAACCCTAAAAACAGCCCTTTTCTTTTTTCTATATAAACGTTTTCTAAAAGAAAAGTTTAGGTCTTTTATTTATCGATTGAGGCAGTATGCCGGGTCAGCTAGTTATATATACTTACTTATCGTATGAGCAGTGGTTACCCTAGTGTCAGAGATGTTCAAGTGGCCCAGTAGGCCTCTGACAAGGCTTAACGACTGTTGCCTAATGGCTACACCCGGGACTGACTGCTTAACGTGCCATCCAAAGCACGGAGACGCTTAAAATTAAACCACTTTGGCGGTCACCCATCCATGGATTGACCGCGAACCTACGGACACTTACGGACCTTACGCATCTAACTATGAGTGCCTCTATATAGAACTCAATCAAAACATGATGCTGAAAATCTTGAAATATATATAATTACTTTGAAGAATGGTCGCAAGGAAGATTAAAGTTTGTTTGAAAGCCGTGTCCCATACACGATATTTCATATAAAATACGATCTCCAAATTGTAGAAATTACGAGTAAATAAGCCTTAATACGCATCCAATGACACATCCAATGACGTCCACTGCTGGTCAAAGGCCTCCCCAAAGATCTCCACAATTTCCGGTCCTGCGCTATTTGCACCCAGCGGTTTAATACACATAAATAGAATAAAACGGTCTTAACGTTACAAAAAAAGAATATTACCGTAATGATCAATGAGTATGAAAAACTTAAAATCATCCTACAATACATTTCAAACTGTTCAATTAAATATCTTCATCGAACTTTTAAAACATAATTGTATCCTGCAGCATACCGAAACTAATTATTTTACCGTTCGACACCTTTTCTTTTTATATACTGTGCTGCGCTTCCATAAAACATTACTAACTAACCTCGTGATTAGGAACGCACGAAGAAAACTAAAGTGCTCATTCACTACGCTCAAAAGTTTCCCGTAAATCTTAGAGCTACCCAACGTTTATGGTAAGGTGAACTGTCACTTAAATATTATTTACTAGCTGTGCCACGCGGTTTTACACGCGTTATACTTTTTTTTAATTATAGCCTATGTGTTATTAGGATAATTAAGCTATATAACAAAAGTTTTAACAAAATCCGATCGGTAGTTTTTGCGTGCAAGAGTAAAAAACCTTCCATACATCCATGCTCTCAAACTTTCGCATTTATAATATTAGTAGGATTTATCTACTCACAAACATCTGCAAGCCTTTTAAATCGAGCTTTATTCTATTAATTACCAATCGACCAAAGAACTACTATAACAATAAGGATAGTAAAATAAACATAATTAAATTCACAATAAATTACACAATGCAAATTCAGAGACAATATACAAACAATTTTCCTTATTTTTTGTTTTATTTTGCATGATTAGATTTTTATGATTAAACCACATTTGGAAGGACCTCATAACGGTCGCAACACAGGGAATCCTAGTGCAAGGACTGGACCACGCTTTACCTAATATTTATATTTTATTGCAATTTTATTTATTATTATTATTATTTCAAATAAACTTATTATTATACGTGTATACTTAGTTATTTAAAATAGGTTATTCAACTATTTTTTTGGCTTGGCATATTATTATTTAAAATTCTTTGCGTAAAACAGTAATAAACTTTTATGTTATGTTTATATCTAACACTACCTATCGTATTTACGGGATAGCCAACTTTATCAGGACGCATGCGATACCTTAGATCCGTCAAACGTAAGTAGTAAAGTAATAAAAATTAACAGAAATAGAATAAGTTTTAGAAAATTAGTTTGCAGAATATAAGTTTTTATTTCCCATACAAACATTCCGTACAGCTGTATGAATCGACAATTCTTTTTTAATTTTTTAACAAACTCGTTCTACAAATTATTCCGTTTCATAGACTAAGGGTTATGTCTTAAAATTAAAAAAAGAATTAGGTTCGAATATTAAAATTACGTTTATGTTTTTCCTTGATGTTTTATGTTCACTCGTGTTTCGCTGATGTATTTTTAGTCCCAAATTAATCAGAAATATATCTTTGTGAAGCTATTTCTGTTGCTGTCGGTACACCTGGCTGCTTTGGCGCTAGTTTTAACCGGTAGTGTGCGATCTTATGATAAATTAGGAGCTTTATTTTTATAGATCATCTCATAAGTTATAATTGATATGTTGATATTATTATTTAGATATTTTGTGCGTGATAATAATAATCACGGATGAAAAAGAAGCTGGTAAGGTCAATTTCCTTATTAGTTATTAAACAGGAGGTGTTTGAAATGACGTGTTGTGTGCACGTTTTCGTCAAGAGGTTAACTAATTGACCTATCAGATGTAACAAGTAAATTGATTTTTTATTATCTTAGGTAGATATGAAGCTCATTATTTTCCGAGGTAAAAATCTAGTAGTAGTTTACGTAAAGGTACTACATAATGGGAGGTCAGATGATGATCTGATTGATGAGATGCTGAATAGTAAAGTAATATTGATATCCACAGTAGCTAGAGGTAAGGGACCGCGTATTGAAAAAATATATTTTTATTAATTCGATTGATTATCCTATGAAAGTAGGAAATACGTTTCACATCACTTCAGGATTACACTTAAGATTAAGAATCGTAAACGTTGTACTAATATATAAATACGTGTGAGGAATTTATTTTCGCTAAAGTATTATTTATTAATAATAACTATGTACGTCAGCGCAGGAGTGACTAATTTACGTTTAACTTATTATCCAGACCAGGTACCAAGACTTTTTTTCTCATCATATTTCTGTAATACATTGTGAAATGAATTGACGCTTGATTTTCCGTGGTTGGGTCCGCTATCGCTAGGCTAACAAGGAAATGTAATTAACACCAGTAAGAGCACTTATATTACTAAGTGCACCGTTAGAAGCTAGATGCAGCTTACAGACCAAAGCGAACGCTATTCCATGAATTATTAACATAATGGTTATGATGTAAGATGGTGCGCGCACGAGCGCAGCAGTACGGCACGCGAGACCACACATCTGCGGTCGCCCCACTACAGAAAAACCCAGGAAATATGAAGCTTTTAAACTGATGTTCTAATGAATAATGATCAATGGATTTCCTCATACTTGCCTAATTACCGACGATCTCTATACAATATATATACATACATACTAGTATTTTATTTACTATTGTTTACCACGCGCCGCTGCTCCCGGAGGCACGCGTTCTTGATATTATTATTATAGCAACTCTACGGAACCATGAACTTCAGTAGTGGAATTTTAATGAACTAATATCCTTTATTATTCCGTTAAATTTACTTGCTTATTGATTGTTAGCTATATTGTTGGTAAATTTAACTACGTTAATTTTTCCGCAAGATTGGGTAAAGGGTCAATTAACCTTTTAGTTTGGGTACACAGGTACTTACATACAGTTTTAGGACTAAACTTTAGAATACCCATCTACTGAGAGATAAAATATGTATATACTAAGCCAACCTGAAAACTGAAGTTATTTTTCTGGTGGCTATCGACAAAACTTGGGTAGTTTATAATGCATATAAGAAAATGTAAATATGGATTTATTTTATGGATTTATTTATTTTTGATATTTTATACAGCAATTCTTTTGGCTACTGAAATAGTAGGCTAGTTCTATTTTAGATAGATAGATAGAGTACACTTTATTGCACCAAAAGAAAAAATATATAACTTACAAATAACCAAATACAGGTACAATCGGCGGTCTTATCGCTTTGTATCTAGGTCTATTTTATTTAGACTTACCGATTTTTTTTACTTGCATCAGGCTATGAAAACTTTACGAATAGTGTTGCTTGGCAATTATGTCATACTTAGAAAAGTTCCTGATTTAAATAGATTTAGATCTTTATCGCAATATCGCAATTCCTTTGTGAAGAGAAAATATTCCTTAAACATTTTTTTTACGCTTCAAGTACAAAATCCAAAATAAATAGATTATGTTTTTGATTAACTTATTACAATCAAATTATAGGAAAGAATACTTTTTAAAAAGAAGCTTAGTACCTGTTAATAAAAAAAAACTAAAAATATAAAAATAATTTATTAAGAATAATAATAAGAAAATATAATTTAATAGACCCAATTTTTTATAAATAAAAGAGTGAACATCTTTTTTTGTGATTTCATCAGTCAAGCGCTGAAGAAAGATGAGGATTAGCGCCCATACTAGCACCACTGGTTGAGCATTGGACTAAGATACAGCAGGATTTCAGGTTACATTTGGAAGTACTAAATCTTCTAATTAAAAGGTTTTATTACAATTAGTGGTTCCTCGGCTTATTGACACGATATGGACAAATTTATCACTACAGAGGGTACATCGCAAATCCCAAAGGTATTGTAATATAAGCCCCAGATTTCGCCGCCAACAGCAATAGTTTAATATTCAGTTGGTTTTATATATTTTTATAGTTTTGATTTAGTTTACTGTTTAATTAAGAGAGTAAATTAATGAGTAATATAATTTCAGTCACATTTCAAGTACCTGACTAACATATACCAACTTATGAATATTTAACAAAGTATCTTTAATCACTATGGGCATTTGCTTCCACAATAGAAATATGAAGGAGAGTTGGGAATCTGGGGCAAAGAGTACATCTAAAACGCATTTAGAAACTTCACTAATGCATATACCTTGCAAATGAAATAAGACTTTTGTACTATTCTGCATTCTACTATTTTGTACGAAAATAAAGCACATTTATCATTATATTATACAACATATAGGTATAGAAAGTATATGAATCTATTGTCATAGCGCATCAAACTTATTCCCATTATGATTGCCATTCAACATACATAATTGTAAATTGGTATTTTTTGACTATATACTCTAATATTACTGAAAAGGAAAAAGCACTTTAAATTGAATATATAAATATATATAATAATAAGCAATTTAATAATACCTACTTAGACTAGCCACATTTCGCTTACGGTAGTCAATATTGACGGCGACCAGCCAATACAAAGGATATATTTTAGTGCACTCTCTATTCACTCACTCTCAAAATATGTCTGATGAGAGAAAACAGTAAAATTCTGATAACAATTATAGCCCACACGGGATTTAATATCTGCGCTTAACACACTACCACTATAATAGTAAAATTATAAATTGTTTAATAAGGCGTTTGCCGTTCAGATACTCTTTACTTGTACATTACATTTTTAAGGGGTAGGCATTTTTACTTATTTTAGACTAAACTAGTAAAAGCCAAGGGTTTTAAAACAATCCGGCAATATACTATAAACTTACTTGCTTTTAAATGACAGCCCTTACACTCCCCTAATTTGGCCCTCTAACAAACTACTTATGTAACTGACGTCTCCTGCGGCTTGCCTTTAAACTTCTAATCTGGCAAATTGTATCTTTATAGGTCAAGTAGTTTTCGAGATATTAAGTGTGAATGACTGACCTTTCACTTTTATAAAATATGGATCAAAATAACTTTCTTTAACGAATTTTTACTATCAACGTTGTACGGTGGCAAGGGGTACGTACAAATATTACAAAAATATATTTTGACAATACTTGGGAGTCGAAATCGGAACCCCATTAGCTGCGGTTATTGAACGCGCTACACTACTACACAGCAGGCAGTTAAGCTCATAAGTAACAAGCAGGTACAAAAGTAAATGCGTTGAACATTTACAGTTAAAACCAGTTAACTGTTTTAAGTGTTATATCTTCCAGTCCCTGCTAATGAAAAATTATACGATTAATTTATCACGCCATGGGAAATTTACACATTGTCGAAATTTCAACGGTATGGTAGGAGGTCGGGTCACTTAGTGTCACACAACGGTTCCTATACGAACAACAAAAATTCTGTGTCAACCATCTCGCTTTTCTGCTTAAATATTCCAAAAAACACTTAAGTTATTTTTTGTGTTGTAAAACCGGGCAACCAACCTGTTTCTGTATTTTATATTAGTGGTCGATACGACTTTCTCTATTGTATGTTTGTTTTTAATGAGATACAAGATGCGGTGTTGAACCGTTATCCAATATGAATGAAGGTCAACTAGTATAGGATTCTATAACAAGGCATATTACATCACTAAAATCGGTTCAAAGAAGTCTTCACTTCTGGATGCACGCATACCTACGGGTTCTACGAAATCGCCACAAAAAAAAAACAAATATAATTAATCCTTGTTAGCTTGAAATACATTAGACATGAATTTTTATTACTTTTTTTGCTGGTTGGCATCTTAATAATGTAATCAAACTTTTAAATAATATAAGAACATTAAATTATTTGTTTATCGTTATAATATATGAACATGTTAAACATTTTTTAAATTTATATGTATTTAAATACTAAATGCTACCACAGTTACCCCGGATAAATATCAAATTTGATGCAAGGTTTTATGTTATTCAAGTGCACGGTCCAAATTGGTTGTTAAGAAGTTTTTATTACAAATTTATCATTTTAACCGTGTTCTCATAAAGATTCTGATACTATTTTTAGTGAGGAACCCGAATTTCTTAAAACCCTGTAAATATTTACCAAACAGTCTTCACGTACGTTATATAAAAACAGATAGTTATATAAAAACAGATATCATAAATCTGTTCGTAAAATAGTTAAGTAGGTATTGTGGTAAATACTTACTTACCTTCTTAAATATTGTATGGCAATAGTCCAATTTAGTCTGCAAAAAATATATTTTGACGTAAAAAGTGTGCCTAATCTACCTAATATAGTGGTAGAAATTGAAGGGCGCGCGTGCATAACGTTCTATTCTGCCGAGCAACGCCATCGTTATTCACAGTTATACTTGTATAGCTAACATTAACTCGATTAATTTCTTAGATAATATCTTACACTATTACATTATTACATTACATTCTAAGATAAGAAAATTAACTGTTTGGCACAAGTTACAGTTACAAAATTATTAATAACAGAAACAGCGATTGCCTGATGTGCACTATGAACATTCAATCAAACATATTATGACATAACATCAAACATTTAATGGAGTAAGTAAGTACTCTTCATAGCATCCATTTATAATCAAGGAATATAAACTACAGTAATAGTGAAGAATTAAAAAGAACCACGTTGAGAATAATGGAAGTGAGCCCTAGGCTAATTTCTAGTCGGCTGCTGGACACCATGGTTGCGAAAAACTAGTCGAATTTATTTACGACATTATTACCAATTTATTTATACAATCCACTGTATTTGTGTTGTTATGTCAAACTTATGTCTTTAACAAAACAAGTATTAAAAAAGGAACAGAGGAGAGCCTAGGTAATCCCTGATAGATCATTAACACACGTTCGCAAACGTCAATGTCATTATGACGTTCAACAACCAGCCATAATATAATTCGTCTTCACGCCACACTGGCTTTTTTGGTTTAATAGTTAATATAAAAATATTCATATGATTTAAGTCACGCTTACTTATAAGTAATAATTCTCTTGTATGTCTTACGTCCTATACTACTTCAATTATAATATTTCAAATTACTATTTTATTTTATTATCCACTGAAGCAAAGCTTTCTAGGCTAACTGAAAACGTCAATTAAAAAAAACAAATCATTATACATTAATATATTATACATTTAGGTATATATATCGATTTAATTACTATGCTTGGTAAATATAGATGATAGAACCTGATAAGAGCATGATGTAGAAATTAGATTTTATAAAAACAACTAGCTACTGCGTTAGATCGTGTCGTGATAGATATATCTCTCTCTCTCTCTGCATCATTTTGTCGATGGAAACATCCCCTTAACAGATGTAATTGCAGAATGAATTATTGGGGCTTCCCTGTAATGCTGTTCGTTGTTATACCTAAATTAAGGTTAAATACTCTATTAAGTCTAAATGAAAAAATATAAAACAGAGATGGGTTTATAGCATTCATAAATGTTGACACGAGTTGCTAGTTCCTACGAATTTCCTAAGCAAGTCATTAACTTTTGTTACACATATAGATATATAGGTATATTATTGCACCAAAATAACACAATAAATTATCTTAATATAAGCAAATACAGATACAATCGGCAGTCTTATCGTTTTGTAGCGATCTCTTACAAACAACCGCTGGTTGAACAAGGCGGTAGTTGTAAGTGTAATATCGTGTGTATAAAATATTAGAGGCCATTCCGGATATTTTTGTTTATGTTTTACCACGCTACCTGTGTGTTAAGTTAAATCATTTAGTCCTAATTGAATAAAATGGTATTATAAACTTAACAAAAAATATACTTAACGCACCAATCTTGACTGGAGGGCATAAAGTTAGTCTTTTTATAGTGTTTGACGGTTAATAAACGTACAGAATCATTGTATCGCGTGATCAATTCATAATTTTCTGCGATGTCATTGGTAAACTACCCCGTAGGGAAACTAATGTTTACACATCCTTGCTATAGACACAGGTATGAAATATCATATTTAAACAAAGAACTAAATGGCGTATTCTGTTCTTTTTATATTTTGTTGTTGTTTTTATATTTTATCGTATCTGTAAACTCTTTCTATGGGTCGCAATTAGTTACCCGAAATAAACATATTTTATTTATTTTAAATAGCATAGGCTTTTCCACATACACAATACATATGTCAAGCTCACAAACAACGCCATCATAGAAATATATATTTTTTTATGTCGTGACGAAGGTCTCTGGTCATAATCACAAAGTTAACTTATTTTGTTCCTAGTCATTATTCCTAATTTTTACTTTCACAATATTACGGGTTCTGAAACAAAAGTGAGAATTTAAGTACCAAGCTCACTGATTATTTAGTAATCCTCTGAGAGGCTTGTAGGAAGATGTAGGTGTTGGTACTTATGTCTAAATAAGTTATCCAAAACGGGTAAAATGAGCCTTAAACAAGCCTTCTTGATGTTTTAAGTACTTATAACTCGTGTTATAGTAAATACGATACTAACTAGCTTAACGCTATTGTTATTGATGACTGTCTCTTTGGTCTAGCGGTATCGTGTTCAAATACAGATAAAGAGGTTCTTGGTTCAAATCCTGGGTCAGGCCATGCTATTTATTATTATTATTTATTTTTCATAAAACAATTTTTCACAAAGAAGTTATCGAAATTCTAGAGTAAGTATTGCAGACACGCACACAAACACACACACACACACACACACACAGACATACACTTAACAGCACATACACCACACTACACACACACTCCACACACACGCACACACCATACAAACACACACATACTCAAATTATGTTGATTGTTCTAGTTTCGGTTTTAAGTTCTAGAATTAAGTTTTTGTAAACGGATCGGAGCCTAGGTCCTACAACACAGGGAATCCTAGTGTAGGATCTGGAGCATAACCAATAATGTAATAATTTCTGGCAATAAACGATTTTCATTAAAAAAAAAATTACATTTTATCTGAATGTGATAGGTATGTTATGCTAAAATATTCGGATTGTTCTGTTTAAAAAAAAATCTGTATGAGTCCAGAGTCTGTAAGTCGGTGCCCAATGCCTCGGAGTGTACGTAAAGCAGTCCTGCGCAGTTGACTAATCTATATTAAGACTGGCCGCCATGGCAAAGGTTCGAGCTAAAGGACATTACTATAATTATTTATTGAGGAGTATTTCATTAGAAGGACAGATAGAATCGCCACTATAATGATTATAAAATTATATTAACTCATTTATTTCATTAAAGTGTTCATTAGCTAAGAGTGTTGTTTAAATTTTATTACATAGTTAAAAGTCTAGCCAGACTGCAAATTCCATTCACTTATCTATTGGGATATCTTGGTCCATTCCCAGAACATTAATATTTATAGAATCTAGTTGGTATGTTAATGGATTTCAATGCTCATGGTATAACAGGAATTTCCTTATATAGTAAACTTCACATTCGATTCAGTTTCATGTAAAATTATAGGTTATAAATGCATGTCAGAATCTATACATATAATAAAATCGTAGGAAAGTCCAAACTGTATATTTAATATTTTATAAAAAGGATACTTGGGCAGTGATCTACAATTGATATCGAAGCCAAAAATATAGCTTTTAGAATTTTTGTCTGTGTGTATGTTTGTCTGTATGTATGTCCGGGCTAAACCCAAAAAGAACTCCATGGATGTACGTCAAATTTTACATGAATATTACTAAGAGGTCGGGTCAACATATTATCACGCTATCACCTACGGATAGCTTATAGCTGCTCCAGCTATGATAATTTATAAAATTTAACGCGGGTAAAACCGCGTGGCAGAGCTATATCAAGTATAACTTATATCTACTCAATTATCTGTCCATTCATTCTACACCAGGTTGATATAACTGTAGCTGTGTTAACAAAGTGTAGGTACCTATATTGTGTATTTAAGAAGCTAACGAAGAAACAAAGAGAACATTTTTCACACTTCATGGTACTATGTTTTTGCTCGTAACATTAATTAAATTTTTAATTTAATGCATAATTTATCCTGAAACAACCGGATACGACGGCACAAGACTCTTTTATTTTATGCCCCTATTACTCGGAGGCAAATTGTATTTATAAAAATGAACAGTTTAATAGTCAGCGCAAAATAATTTCAATTATTTATAAAGTAGTTTTAAAATACCTTATCCCACGTGGAAAAGGTATTTCAAAATTGGAAAAATACACACGTACCTCGACGATCAACATCAGAATATCTGGAATTATACCTTGTGGGTACACACCCGCATTTAATACATGTATTTTGGGGTTCCGTAGTCTCAAAGATAGCCTTTATTATTTCGTCATATCCGTCTTTCTCTTTATACAATAATACAGTAATATGCTGGGTTTTTTTTCATTATTCTCTCACGGCCATCTGATCTCAAACTAAGCAGAGCTTGTACACACTCCAGCACATCCAGCTACCCCAATCTGTAAAATTTCTGTTATAGATTTTCAATTTTATCACATAAACATAAGGTTCACTTTCAATTGGGGAAATTTGACAGATTGGGGTAGCTTGATGTGCTGGCGTCTGTACTATGGAGACTTTATAACTGATATACTAAATATATATACTACAGATATACTACATTTCTTTGTAAATACATACTTATAGTGATAAATACACCCAGACACAGGACAAACAGACATGTTCATGCACGCAAATATCTGTCCTGGGTGGGAATCGAACCCATAACCGTGAAAGGCAAGCATCAACCAACCACGCCATCCAGCTAGTCAAAATAAAATAAGAAAGGTTCACATAGACTTTAAAAAAATGCTTCTAAACAGTCAGAACATTATGTAGTAATATAGTCAAGTAAACATAATTATTTCTAGGTACAGACACCAGCACATCAAGCTACCCCAATCTGTCAAATTTACCCAATTGAAAGTGAACCTTATGCTTTTGTGATACCGTTGAAAATCTACAAAAGAAATTTGACAGATTGGGGTAGCTGGATGTGCTGGCGTCTGTACATATAGATATGTAAGTACACGGATTGTATAAATATAAACCATTTACATATAACTATAAACAAACTAGCTGTGCCCCGCGGTGTTACTCGCGTTAATTTTATAAATTTTCTTTGCTATAAACCTCACGGAGCCCGAGATCTTTCCAACGAATGCAAAACCGTGGAAATCGGTTCATGCGTTCTGGAGTTATAGCGTCAGGAAGGAAAACCCGACTTATTTTTATATAGTAGATTTATGATTTTGTTATTTAGCTTATATATTATAATTTACAATGTTATATATATTCATTAGTCGGTCCATCTTTCTGCCTGACTCGGCCAATTTATAAATAAGTATCATATCTATAGAGACTACAAACCAACTAGTTTAGTGCATGTAATTTCAAGTACGGAATCCTGCAGTAACCGTGGCCATGTCCTTAACCGTTGTCGTGTTTCCTATTCAGATTATATGCCTCCATATTTTCCCGTGTTATATTATTATTATTAATATATGGAAATAGATACTTATCTTCAAAGACTTTATTTGCTTCCCAACATAAGTGTTTATCTTATTGAATTATGCGACCATAATAATAAATCAGTGATTTAATTTATATGATCGTTGTTTACTGAACGCAAGGTAAATTAGGTTTATTTTTCTTTATATTACTCCATACTGCTATGGTTGTTACGTCACTTATGTACTATACGTCGTCCATTCCATTTCGAATATACCTACGTTGATAGATCAAAATTGGAAAAAGACCGATCATTTTGTAAGTTTACACGTAAATAACTGCTAAGTCTTGATTGAACTGATATTTATCTATACTTGTCCCTTTACTTATATAACAGATGGCTATGGGCAGGTTCCATGTGTGGAAAATACTTTTGTTTATAATTTAGGTACGTATTAAATAATTCATATTAGTTTCAGCCTGATCCACATAAGGAATCTATCAGTTAGAAGCCTTTATCAAACCAGACGTTAAACGTAATCAAGCTATTTCTTAGTTTGGTTACATTTCGGTCATTTTTGCCAATATAGTTCACTACAATAACAATATATAGGCGCCTATAGCCATCAGTCTGTAAATGATCGGTGAGGCTAAGCAACTAGGGGTCAGTTCATAGATGGGCGACCGCCACAGTGGTTACATTTCTGAGTGACATGTTAGATTGTAGGTCCCGGTTTTGAGTACACATTCGAACAGTAATTAAATTTGTAATTTAATGCATAATTTATCCTGAAACAACCGAATACGATGGCACAAGACTCTTTTATTTTATGTCCATGTTACTCGGAGGCAACTTGTATATATAAAAATGACCAGTTTAATAGTTAGCGCTAAATAATTCCAGTTATTTATAAAGTAGATACCTTTTCCCGCATGGAAAAGTTATTTCAAAATCGGAAAAAATACACACGTACCTCGACGATCAACATCAGAACATCTGGAATTATACCTGGTGGATACACAACCGCATTTAATACATGTATTTTGTACACCAAATTGTTAATAATTATCCTAAACATCATGAGACAGACGTCGTTCAACTATTTCAGTGACGTATTCAGTGTCTCGAACAAGTTCAGCACAAGGTAACCACAGCCCATATAATAAAGTAAAAAAGCCACCACCACTACCAATGTAAAAAGCATTGCAAACAAAACAACTGTCTGCCACCGCGTGTTCGCATTTAACTCTCGTTATGCCGTGTTACGTCGAGGAGAGGTTTGCCTTGCACTTGCGGCTGCGCAGCATCTTCAGTGCAACACCCGCTCACACTCGCCTCGAATCGGGTCACCACAAACCGACCGGTTTATAAAACACCTACCTACGATTCACAACGATTTATCATAACCATTGGAATATTCGAAAAAATACCGTATCTAAACAGAATTAACTGTTAGCCGATAAACTTGGCGGATGTATCGTGATGTGTTTGATGAATATACGAATTAGTTTGATATAACGAGCCGAATATTACCTTGGTCCTGATTAACAACTCAAGATATATTATTATTTCGGATTTTTAACAAAATTCAAAAAGAATCTTGCGGCATCGCAGGTAGGTATTAACTAATCGCACTTTTTATATTGTTATTTTTGTTTTTCCTAATTAAAATAATTCTAAAACACAGATATATTATATTATTGTAATAAAATTATTTATTATTATTATTTTGGCACTTATTTTATATTTATTGCATGATATAATTTATCGATTGAATCATTCTAACACAAATTTTAAATATTTTTTATAAATATAAAAGAAAAAATAAATTGCCACTATTTCTTTTTGTATTGTATTGTTGTACGTATGTTATTCCATTACTCCGTTGTTATTTTGAACATATTTTGTAAATGGTATTAATGAATTTTAGGGAATGCTAACGGAATGGTCCTATACAAATTTAATTGAAATTAATTGTCATGAACAGAAGATGAGGTTGGTTCATGTTTTAATTGATTTCAGTAAAAGAAGGCTATGAATACGGCTTTATGATGTTTTTTTTTTTTATATTACTCGATTGTTCCATTATACATGAACCGATTTTGATGACCGTTATGACTCGGTCGGTAGTGGACCTGCCTTGAATTCGATCTTCGCAGAAGACAACCTTTTGTATTCAAGATTGTCTATTTGTCTTGTTTTCTGTGTATATATTTAAAAAAACATACATTATATATACAAACAAGTAAATAAGTATATCTGTCAGTTGTCTAGTATCAATAGTACCTACAAGCTTCGCTTTGTTTGGGCTAGATTGCGCTGAGTCTATGTCCCGGATAGTTTTAATTATTATTAATAAATTATTTCATCATTTTATTTTCTTTAATTATGTTTTCATACGGAACAGTTGAAGCCCATACTTTATTTTTCGAAGCAGTAATCATCATCTCTATATGCTGATAGCCATTTAGCTTCTATCGCCCCTCTAAAGTTGATAATTGAATAGTTGAAGACAGCTAGTCTGATGTATGAAAAAGTTAAGCCTACTATTTGTTTTCTTTGTGGACTAGTTGAGTTTATATTTAGCGCTAGTGTTACCTGCCAACATGCCCCGATCCTGTTTACCAAGCAACCCCCTTTATGTTCAACGCCAAGGTTTTAATTAAACTCTCTGAGCTATTGAACTGACAAGGTATAGACTGGGTTTTGTAATATTTCAAATAAGTTATATGAGGTATTCGTAAAGATGATATTTAATTTTTTTTATTTTATTTTATTTGGAACAACAAACAATTACACAATAAATGTTACAAAAATATTAACTATTACTAATAAACAATTGGGTATTCCACAACGTTATTCACTGAATTAATAATTATAATTAAGGTGAGTCGCTCTATACACTAAATGTAGTTAGTAGAAGACTTAACTAGCCAATTACAAATTTACAATTTCGATTACAAAAACCTAAAGTGAGAATATTATACGTATTAAAAGATGTTTATTAATTTATGAATCATAGATTTTGACGTCATGTATAGCGCAACGATTAAGACACTTGGCTCGCCAATTCGTGTCCCGGGTTCGATTCCCGCACGGAAAAACTATTTGTATAACTCTTAAGTAGTTGTTCCGTGTGTTAAACATACCTAAAAACAATCACTTAGATAGCAAAAAATTACGTGAATAGGGAAACACTAAAAGTACTCTATCGCTAAAAACAACATCTTCCAGGAAACCTATGAATGGACCAAATTGTGGATGAACGGAATCCCTAAGAACGTAGATGGGCAACCAAAGTGGTTAAATTAACCATTTTGGCCATCTGGTCTTGGTTATAGTAGTTAGACAACTGTTGGTAAGCCATGTAACAACTCTACTTCGCCTACTACTTGAATAACTCTGACACAAAGGTAACCACTGTTTATACAATTAAATAAATAATGTAAATATATTTTATTAAAATCGACTAGGTAGCACTATAGGAAGGTATGAATGTATTCTACACAAAAATTCCTTCACAACGCTATTGTTTCGTTAAACTGTGAATACATAATCTAAGCGATGCCCCTGATTTTCTCACGTACATACCTACTGGTCAAAGAAACGGTTTTTTGATGAGCGAATGTCAGCAACCATAGAAAATTATGACATTGAAATGTATTGTTATATGCATAATAGAATACTTAATTAATAATAGTCAAGACATATAATTTTAGCCAACCTACATCTGCTTTCTCTTTGAACAAATCTTAGTTAATTCCGAAACAATTAGGTACCTATTGAACAAAGTTGGTACCAACGCCACCACATCCATCTACCCCAATCTGTCAAATTTCTTTTATAAATTTTCAACTCTATCACATAAGCGTAAGGTTCACTTTCTATTGGGGAAATTTGACAGATTGAGGTAGCTTGATGTGCTGGCGTCTGTACAAAGCCATGTTCAGTGGAGTAAACAAACGGCATGTGGCTTGTACTAAGTGATATTATAAATAGCAGTGAGGCAGAAAGTGGCCGTTACCAGGTCAGTAGGTCCAGCGTACACCTTTCTCCAACTGAAGACAAAAACTATACATTTCCAGCTGATTTTGTGATACTATTTCGTTCGCCACAGGAAGACTTAAAAAAGCATCGTTAACATGCAGACATATTGCTACTGTACATTTACTAGTTTTTTTTTTATGGAAGTAAAAGTAAGGAAGTAATAATGAGTGTGACAGATACACATACTTGTAATGTTTCTACAAGTAAAAGTTTTGCCGACATAATTACTTTACAAGCTGTAAAGTTGCAATTTGTATGCTTCAAAACTATTTTAATTACGTTCATAGTTGATAGCTATTGTGGAAGTGAATATACTGTTCAGAGAACTATCTTTATTATATAAAAATATGTAGTGACCTACTGGAAGCTCTAAAATATGCCATTATTGTATGTCTGCATGTAATAAACAACTCGAATTAACAATGATTATTAAAACATTCTGAGTTGTAAATTGAGTGTCACGGTATTACAGCAGCTGCACGCTGCAACCATCTTTTCCTTATTTCTGTAGTGATATTCTGTACCTAAGTTAGTAGTAAACATGCTTTGTGACACAAAAGTTACGAATTCGATCCCCACAAGACAAATATTTTTGTTCGTGGGCATGTCTATTTGTCTGGATCCGTGTGTTTTCTGTATATTGTATATCCATAGTACAAGGTTTGCTTTTAACAAATCCTTTTATCTTGAGGTTTTGAACAGAAAATTAAGTAAGTAATCAAGTAATTTTAATAACTAATTTTTTGTAGTCTGTATCACTTATGCAATACATAGGCAATCGGCGAGATTAGTTTTACTAGAACCCAGTACCAGGGGGCGAGTCCTCGAACTGAGTCGGTCCAATTTTTTCTAAGAATCAAACTATGGTAAGGCCAATTTAATAGATCAATTAGACATCTGTCAGTTACTAGTAAAGTGAATTGTAAAATGATCTTATGTGGTAATTGTTACAATAAAGATAAATCGAAAATGAAATAAAATTAAGTAAATGTGCAGTTCTAACTACGAAAAAATAAATAATATTCTATGCCCACCGGTTAAGGTTACGTTGTGAAATTTTGATGAAGTGTCAAATGTGATCTTTTAAACTGACACTACTTTAAGGAGCCTTATACAGTATGGAGTTTTACCTAGAAAAAGTTTATTGGTATCGCGGTGTTGTTACTTTTCGTCACAACCACTTTGCCTCCACTGATTACCAATAGGTTAGAGCGAATATTAGTCTGGGCTTATTAGTCATGAATGGTACCTACCTAAATAGTATAGCCAAGTACATATTTAGCACAACAATGAATAATAAATACATCTAGAGCATTACAATATTTACAAATAAAATACCATAGTATTAATACGTTGGAGCATTTCTTAAAAGTTGATAGCAAAAAATGAAGAGAACCAATCTTGTTACGTTTTTAACATTGCATTTATTTTTTTAAAATACATAGCGTTCGGGGAGATGATTACGAGCAAAATATTTTAACTATAAGGAAGATCTCACCCTAATGCATAGCCGAACAATCGGCAGAGGCAAAAACATAATTGGCGTGCTATTGCGAAACATCAATTCATCAGTAGATACCTATACGGTTATAGATATTGTAAATTGCGGTAGCTGACCTCCGTTCGAAAGTATATTGAAGATAGAACATAAACTAAGTACTCGGATCGGCTGACAGTTCATATCAAAAGAGATCAATAAAATTAAAAGAGTTGTACGTTGTTTTGTTTCATTATGGTAATGTTTTGAAAAAAATTGAATCTTACAAAACAATACTAAAGATGCCATGATGCCAAGATGCCATGTTTTTGCCAAGATGCCATGTTGTTGACATGCAAAACTAAATTTAGTATTTTATCGTCCTACTCTGCTTAATGAAATATTAATACAAAGTTAAGTTATAGATTTGTCGAACTAAATGTTGAACCGCATGACGTCAAGTTTATGGAAGAAACAAAACATACCCAGTCTATGAACTACTTTTAGAATGTTAAATCTATTATTTGGAGTATAAACTTTCTTTGCCACACTTTTATTGGATATAAACTTAAATATTAACGTTTGCATTAATAGTGAAAAAAACATGTCGTATATATTTAGAGTTTTAACATTCTAAGTCAAGGCAATCTCCTACAGCAAATATTAAATATTACGATCAGGCCACAAACAATGCCGGCAGACTGCGTAAATTTATCAAACATAGATAATGTATGAACATGGTTTATGACTGCTGTCACCGGGCTCCAGACTTTTAAAATGTTAATAAATTAGACTCAGCAATTCGCACGAATCTAGAATGAAAAATCTTTGTTGGATAGGCATTGTATTTTTGGGCGTTAAAAATGTATACAAGGCGAATCTTGAAGGGTTTTCATTCAACCTAATAAAGAATTCCTTACGCCGCAGTCGAAAGTCTGTACACTGATATTCTCGTAGTATTGTTTTTTTTTTGATCAACCCAAAAAGTGAAACGTATTGGCGATTCTAATGCAGTAGCTCTGCGTAGTCCTGAACCAGCGCTACCCCTTTAAGTCGATAGTGTAACATCCTCGTCCATCACAAAGCACCGCGAGGGTTTTCTCTCTGGTCATATCCATTGCACGTCCCATAAGTGTATAGGAATAAAGACCACACCTCTATTTCCACACTTACTTGTGCACTATAAAATCAGCGCAGTTGCTTTGTCTTCATTAAGACGCGCCGCAATTCGACCAGAACTTCTGTCTATCTATTATATTCACGGGTATAATCTTTGTCTTAATACAAATAAATAACGTAAGAAACAGTTATCTACTTCAGAATGCAAAACTATTTGTCAAATGCTAACATGCAAATGACTTGACTCAACGTAAACGACAATAGTATAAATAAACGATAAATAAGCGTCCAGTAAGTAACCACACGTAGAAATATTCGTGCAACAACGCCACTTATTAAAAGTTAGCTTAGTTTGTTAGCCCTTGTACAGACACCAGCACATACAGCTACCCCAATCTGTCAAATTTCTTTTACAGATTTTCAACTTTATCCCAAAAAATAAGGTTCACTTTCAATTGGGGGAATTTGACAGATTGGGGTAGCTTGATGTGCTGGCGTCTGTACATCCTAGGATAGAGCCTTAGACAACCCATGGGGTTAAGAGTATACCCTCGTAACCCCCGGTTTTAACAACATTGATCACACCTCGTTGTTGAACATCTGTCTTCTCTTCTTTTGAGATTAGAGATTTATCTTCTCGTTGACAAGATGAAGTCTAGTTCGTTTTTATTTCCCATCGGTCTCACCCAGGTCAATTTACATTGATCCAGCTTATTTCTCATATTCCCATATGTGAATAGAGAGTTCACCTGTGTTTACGCACATACTTGTGCATGATACTAGCAGCAATTTGCCTAGAAGGATGTTTTTATTTGAGGCTACACCTATTTATAGTGGAAACTTTGTTTCAATACAAATAAATAACGTAAGTAACTGTTATCTGATTCAGCTTATAAATCTGTCTGTCAAATGCTAACAGGCAAATGATTTGACGTAACGTAGGGGTTTTGAGAATAGTATTAGCGATAAATAAGCGTCGGTTGGCACTGCAAGGCTTTTGACCTCTGTGAGTTCAACGATCGCTGTACGTGCCTAGACTGGCCTGGGACGAACTTAATTACCTGTTATTTCGAGTACTTCTTTTTGTTAAGTAAATAATGTAGCATAAGCTATTGTAATCCCTTAGCAGGTTAACTAATATTTCATGCTCATCCAGGGAGGATAGCGGTAGCATTGCGAAACCCTATTGGATTTTTTTTAACGTTACGATAGTCTATTTTCTTTAGGTTGCGTGCAAATTTAATAATGAGTCCCGGATTCAAATCTAATGATACTTTGCTGCCAAAATAGCAATAAAAGCCCGGAGTCAGGAAGACCCGTTTCGCAACGTTTCTGGCAAAGCAGGTAGATTCGTCTGTCTTGTTCAAGAGAGTAAGGCAATTATGAATGCCCTTATCTTTTCACCAATTAAAGGATTGGCAGGCATTACTTAAAAACAAATTGATAGTACTCCAACGTTTTTTCGTTAAGTGTTGTCTTTTTTGTAAATTATAACAATTCTAAACAATCAATTTGGGTGATATATTATCCAAAAACAGCTTTTTTATATAACTTACACGTAGTTGGCAAACAAGCAAATGGCGCACCTGATGCTAAGTGGTCACCGTAGCCTATGAACGCTTTTGGCACCAGGAGCATCATTAGCGCGTTGCCTTGCGCGTTGCGTTTATTAAACACGAATTGAGAATCTTCTTTCTTTATGACGTCGGTTAGTTTATTAGCCTGTATCTGTGTCTTACTGCTGAGCAACACCTCTCTCTTGGTTTTCCAGATTTCCCTGTATTAGTCGGATAGATACCGTTAAAAAAACATACACCCATATATTTTTTCACAATCGTAACTTTGTGATCCGATTACTTCGGACACCTCGAAAGCATTATTTATCGAATAAAACAAGAGTTATCGAAATCCAATCAGTAACATATCTCAGTTAACTTCATTTTTGATGTAGTTACATTATTTTATGCATATTACGAATACCAGTGTACCTTTAATTAGCTTTAGATATTATGGGAAAATTGAGCAGAAGATATCGTACCGACAGCGACAACTGCATTCCATATCAGCGTGCGGAGTGCATTTTGAATGCAAACAATACTATCACAAAATATCTGTCAAGTTTCCACGCTACCATACTTACATTAAATAGCAACCGTAGGAACACCACGTACCGTGAACATCGATGGGTCCACTTTAACCTTGACAGTTTTATTACGTAGGAGATAAAGGCTGTTTTTGTAGTACAAGTGTAACCATTGAATAGCGTGCACTGTACCTGATGAGTTAATTGTATATGATCACAGGCACACTGGTCCACTTCCAACAGGTTATGAGTCGGTAAGTGGGTCCAATGGTGCCACAATGGTATTTCATTAGCATATCAACTCTGACGAACCATGATATACAGTTATGCTATAAAAATTAGTAAGACACCTGATTTCTAATTATAAATCTATAGGAGTTTCGAAATTGATAGTTCAGAATCGTTATTAAATCATAAATCGTCGATATTTTGGCCAAATTCACTTAGGTATTTACACCATACAATTCAAAATTTTAAGCTCTATAGACTAATGTAGTAAACACTTCCCATGTGTATGCGACGTTTCAACAGTTATTCACTTACGAATTTCAACAATTCTGAAATGTTTCCTTCGCATAACGTAATGTTCTAAGTCCATTATTTTTAGTTCATTACTAATATTATTTCAAATATATCATTTACTCATCCATAACAAAGCTATAGGAAAGTATTTTATTGTTACCCATATTTTTGTTTTAGATCCTGTTCTTACATCCTGTGATTGGTTTTTATTGATTTTCTCGTAGAAGGCGTTTAGGCACATCACAACGTCAAAATTTCGGTTTAAAATTCATAAAACTTACTGACTGACCGATTAATATAAAATTTAGAACGACTTGCCTGTTTTTAATTGGTGAATTAATTGAATTAATACGGAATCATAAATAAATCCTAACAGTAAGAACTAACTCCAAATCACCTTATAGTATTTAATGATCGTGTTGGATAGAGAACGCGCTAAACTAGGTGACGTCATACCTATAATGAAGCCATAGAATCTCCATACCGTCAGTCGTATTGGACGACCCGGGGCATCTCATTTCTACTATAACTCCGCCAAGAACTTAAAACGCTTATATCTAAAAATCTGCTGACAAAAACCAGATTATCAGCATATTTTCAATATTTGTTGCTTTCTGAATTATATTAGTGATTATTTTTATTAATCTTTGGTAAGTTCAACAGCGGTTCACCGATAAACATGTGAAAAATAAGAATCTATGTATTGCAAGAAATACTGTCTTGCACATGCTAGCGACATTTTTTTAAGATACATTAACGCTCTGGGTTAGTGATCAAGATGCAAATGCACTTAAGACTATGCGAACAATGACGCAATAAAAGTAAAGTAGACGCCTATTAAATATGAATGGTATAAGATTACAGGGCGGTTTGATACACTTGTGATGCCCTCCGGTAATGCACGTGTAATACTCAATATGCCCCAGTATAGCCTGCTATTCATTTTACATTTTGCTGTACACAACATGTTATTAAAAAATATATAATTACAAACAAGATCACTATTTATTATACAAAATTTGACGACAGCCGTGACTCAGTAGGTTGTGAAACTGCCTTCTGATCAAAAGGTTGCAAGTTCGATCCTCGCATAAGACAAATATTTGTGTACATTAACGTCGTGTCTATTTATCTAGGTCTAGGTGCTTTTGGTATGTATATATTTACAAAAAAATATGTTAGTATTTTAGCCATTGCTTATTATCCATAGTACGAAAACGAGATGCCTAGTTTGGGTTGGATAGCGCTGTGATGATATTTCCCGGATATTTATTGTTTTTATTTGTTTGTAAGCTATTTTACTGACGAATATTACCAGCCTATCTCATCCCTTATGGGATGGGCGCCTTACGTCTGCCCAGTGTGACCATTATGGCGTAACCACCATCCTCCTTATTAAATAAATTTGTCTGCGTCTGCCTCTTTGAACATCACACCACAGTAAAATAAAATAAGAGCTCATAGCTTGCACTTAATTTCTTTTCATTATACCTTAACAGCATTATTAATAATGAACACCTCATTATAATGAAATTTAAAACTTGCAGATGTAACACAGACGCTTCAAGAACTTCATTATACGCATTCTAACGGAATAGTATTCATTAATCTTCATTACATTACATATTATATAATAGCTTCCGCCCGTCAGTCAAAGCGAAGTCAAAGATGAACAGCAAATAGGTAGGTTACTCACAGAACTATATGCACAGGCATTGGGTAAGCTTATATAATTGGATAGTCTGTTTTTCCACAATCTGGGTGCGTCCTCAGTTTATAAAATCAAATACTATATACTTATATAGTATTTGCAAAAGAAAAGTATTATATGTAGTTTATCAGTTATCTGGTTTCCGTAGTATAAGCTCGGCTTAGTTTGGCATCAGATGACGTGTGTGAATAATGTCTTAAGATATTATTAATATTAATGGGTGCAAAGTACATTATTCTTTTGGCAACATAAATAAAAAAATGGCTATAATTTGCAATAAAAGTTGGTTTATGTAAAAATCAAAATTCAAAAAAATTGTGAAAATATTACACAACGTTTCTATGGTCAACATTTTAAGCAATTTTTCGTATAAAATAATAATGTGTGTTGCAAATATTCAGTCTACCCAATGCCCACGCCATGCCCAATGACGTACGTTTGATCAAACAGATCAGAAATTCAATATTGCTATAAAACTTCTCTAATTCCTTATTCCCATTTGTATTGGAGTTGGTTCCCAGTGCAATCGTTAGCGGCTCGCTTCCACAAATAATCGATCGACAGCTATTTGATTTTGAAACCAGTCGCCATAGTTATACTAAAAGCGGGTTTCATAACTAGGCTTCCGATTACTTGTAAACATTGTTATAACTGTTCTAATGACAACCGGACTGACGCCGAGGCACGGAGATATACACAAACCTAATCTGAAAAATACTACGTTAAATATACTGGTAATAAAGATGCGTAATATCGTGCGTAATTGTGCCGCATTTGCTTTTAGTCGAATTCACTTCCTCCTGAATGTGCGCAGTAAATTGTCCCTTGCCAACAAAGTGAAAATACGACGTGCTTTCGACCCATTATGACCTGCGCGAGTCCGGTGTTCGGAGTCGCCGCTTATAGGTTTCCATATATACTCCAAAAGCTTCAAGCTTGGTTCATGGGACATGCAGTAGGCGCCCATGAGTTCGTTTGCAATAAGAACCTTTATGACAATTTTCAATTGCCTACTATTAAACATTAGATGAACTTAATTCTCGACAAGCTACCAGCGTTTACGAGTATCAACGTAGATGTCTCTCTACGTTAATACTCGAAAACTGACTAGTAGCACTAAACGTTACTATAAACTGACCCTCTTATGCATCTCCACGTCAGTAACCACCTTGAGCCAAGATTCGAATCCCGGAGGGATTCCCGTGGGGTTTGTTGCGGGTGCGATTCCCGCGTGGGACAACTATTTGTGTGACATAAGGATTAATTTCCATAGTGCGCGCCTTGTGCTAGGCCAAATGTCTACTAATTCAGAACCATATTTGGAAACTATATTCAATGCTCCAAACAAGAAGAAGGTGATTATAGCTAAGGAGGTCGCCTTTAGCTGAATAAGAACTCGATTGTGCAAATATTAACCTGCATAATATACGAACACAAATTTTAAAGCAGGAATACCCAAGGCACGTCATATAAGGAAATGGCGGTAAGTTTTCTGTGGGTCATAATTTGTAACAAATGCCCGCTGCCAGCCATTGTATTTCTTGCCATTGTGCAATACTGGAAGGACTCCAATTTTACAGTGCGATTTAAACCACAGATTAATAGTAACTTAACAGATAGGAAACTGCATAGTGCAAATAAGATGCAGAAAGTAACGCGACACGCGAATCTATATATTATGTAACCATCAATATCTACCTGACCTGACTCAATATCTATCTGAATAATTTGCGTGTATGTCAACTGATAGCACTTTTGTAACTAGGAATTGTATGCGATGGATAAAATGAACAGGCCCTAAGCTGTGAGGCTCTGTCAGGTCTCGAATATCCTTCCTTCATCTTGGATCTTTGAATTTAATCAGAGGAATGGTAGCTAGAGGAATGTAGTAGATGGAGTTGGAAAATTGCATTACTCTTCTTTCCAGCATAAAGTGCAAGACACAATTTAACTTCATGGGGTAATTAACCTAAAGCCAGTCGTAAAGCACCGCAGGTATGTATATACTTAAAAACATATTTTAATTTTAGAACTGTAATAATTATGCCCTTAATGGAAATGTCAAAAACATCTGAACGCTCGTATTGTCTTATTGTTTTTTAGTCTTTTTTATGCTGCAGGCATTGATGAGTTCAAGGCGATAATGAACTGGTAGTGGGAAATGGTGAGTGGCATTGAGTAGAAGAATAATTAGACTAGGTTAGGTTAGCCAATGAAAGTGTGCACAATCGTGTTCCATAATATGATTTACAAGTTATTCATGTACACAGACAGTAATTTAGGAGTTGGTAGTAAGGAGTTGCGCCGAGCAGTGTTTCTGCTGACATCCACTTCTAGCCATCTATGCCCCGGGTTTTTGCGAACCTATGGAAAATTCAGACGGAAATGGTGTGTTTGTTTCAAATGTCATATTTGATATGACATTTGAAACCTAAGATGCTTTTCGCAAGAAATATCAATTTATACAACGGGATCGTTGTTTGTATTTATATTCTCTCTCGTGAAGTAAAAGTGCATGTTGGCGTGGTTGGCAAATGCTTGCTTTTGAGGTCGTGGGTCCGATTCCCACCCAGGACAGATATTTGTGTGCATGAACATGTCTGTTTGTCCTGATTCTGGGTGTAATTCTGGTGGTATAAATCTATATAAGTAAGTATTTGCAAAAATAAGTAGTCGATGTAGTATATCAGTTATCTGGTTTCCATAGTACAAGCTCTGCTTAGTTTGGGAACAGATGGCCGTATTATTATTAAAGTGGAATCACATTTCGGTGTGCTTCCATGTCGATTAAGTATTTCTTCAACACACATGACAGGCTCAGACAACGGTCTACATGCTTTCTAATGAGTAAATAAGTACAAAATATGTTTAGGCATTATAGTCGGACAAAGCTAGCAAGTTTGACTGCACGGGTGGCGCAGCTAAAGCTAAGACAGTCGCTCGCCGCTTCGAGTCCCGGGTTCGATTCCCGCACCGGACAACTATTTGTGTGACCCATAAATAGTTGTTCTGAGTCTGAATGTAATTTGTTTCCGTCTATTATATGTTTTTAAAGTACCCCGCGCGCGAAACAGGGAGTAGAATGCCTAGTTCGGGCGTCGTCTTTAACAAATATATAAAAAAGCACGAATAAGGATGCGTGACGGAAATATTCCTCACGTTAGCCTAATGACGTCCACAACTGGAGAAGGAGAGTATACCTTACGTCCGCATGGAGTTGTGCTCATTATTTGGAGGGATATGAAATAATCGTCACGCTTGGGAGAGGGGTTGGCGATCGCAGTATGATAGTCATAGTACACAGAGACGCTGCTGCCCCTTCTCTGAGAGCTTTACATTCGGGTCGACTTCCACGCCCTCACGGGATGAAAGGGGGTTGCAATATTCAATGCCGTCAACCACACAGCAATATCATTACATCTAATAAATCTGATATTTTTAATCATTCAATAATAATGGATTACTAATGCTCTGCTGACTTATTATGTTGTTTTTTTTTAATTCGCATTTATTTAGTGTTCATATTAAATTAAAGTTCGTCAGTCGTACATTCGCAATGTGGGTGTAAATAATTATACAAAGCAACATGTGACTGATGTAAATTGAACCACTAAAGACGAGGGCGGGGTGTCACTAACCCCGAAAGTCCGAAACCTGTGTTCATGGGACGATATATTTGAATTTAGAATTTGCCAAATTTAAAATTTAGAGATGAGGCCTAGTTGCTTAACCTCGCCAATCACGGAGCGGTGAGAGCATTTTATTATGAGCGCCTCATAAAGAACAAATATATTAGAAATTTGTGCCCAGACTTAACGAAAGTATTTTAGTCGAATTCGAAATTTGTAGATTGGCCTAATCGAATATTTTTTTTATTAAAATGCAAGGAACTTATTTCAAAAGTGAGTTTGTTGAGTTATAGATAATTATAGTCCAATAAAGTCAGTTATCATAGTAAAATGTCATAAAAATTGTAACTTAAAATATATTATATAGTACAATCTCCTTAACACTAAACTGTACCAAAATAATAAAAAAACCGGCCAAGTGCAAGTCGGACTAGCGCACGAAGGGTTCCGTACCATTATCTATAAAAATGAGCAAAAATTTCACGTTTGTTGTATCGGAGCCCCCTTATATATTATTTTAATTTGTGTTTTTAGTATTTGTTATTATAGCGGCAACAAAAATACATCATCTGTGAAAATTTCAACTGTCTAACTATCACGGTTCATGAAATACAGCCTGGTGACAGACGGACAGACAGACATACAGCGAAGTTTTAGTAATAGGGTCCCGTTTTACCCTTTGGGTACGGAACCCATAAAAATAAACCCACTTAGTACCTACAATGTCATTTAGTAAAACTAGGTAGGAATATTTTTTCTAAATACTACGTTTAACCACAAAATTGTAAATTACCAAGGCTCTAGTCGAGGAAGCTATATTCACAATCACGTTGCATATTCATTTATATATTCACATTCGTGATTTGGCCACATAGTTTACAATTTGTATGTATTAGTTATTCAGTTTTATCATATTCATTGTCAGGTATAATAATCAGAAGCCAAACATAGTTATACCGGAAAACTCAAATTATTTAAATCGTAAAAACTAGCAACAATAAATACACACGGTGGAGTTTATCTCATCTAAATATGTACCCGCATCTATTGCTGTTAATTTGTGGCGACTACTTGGGCGACCGGAATTCACCCATTTTGCTCATAACAAAAGGATAAAAATAGCCATGAGAACTAAATCCATTTTTATTCAATGAAAACCACCATACTGTGGTTTTGATCTCATTAGTTAAGTAGATGCATTTTCCAAAACGGAATCGTTTCCGGTATATTTTTAATCACAAATATTGCTTGTTTATTAGTATAGGATAATTTCTTAATAATAAGTTATTCATCGCCATTGTTATTTGTGTAAAATGTATTGTTAATTATCTTATATTTTTATGAATAGATGCAGCGTTCATCTTAAGATTAGATTTACTGTTCCTACATAATTATTGTATTCAATTTAAATTGCATTTTATTATACTACCAAGTGTTAAAAAAATAAATTTGACGCACCCGTTAGTAAGTGGTTACCGATACAAATACAGTTGAACTAAAAACCTCCTCCATTTTTAAAGTCTGTTAAAAGTACCACTCGGAACACCGTAATTCGCCCAAAGGCCGGACTCACAAATTAACACTATGGTAGAAAGTCAAACTAATTAGCTTTAAGCATGAAGGAGGTAGCTTACCAGGTGGTCAGCCAAATAGGTCCTATACCAAGCGTGTTATGAGAAGCATTATATGAGAGTAGGCAACAATAAAAATGAAAAAAAAAGTAAACAGTCAAAATATTATTTATAGTTACTATTAGGACTGGAAGGCACACATTATGTATATCCTCACCTATCCAACTCGGGAAGACGTCAATTGGGATGAGCAGGATTACTGAACAGTGTTTTCTCTTATAAATACAAACAAACGAATCAAGTAGTAGTAGCTGTCAGACTCAAACCGTGTATAAGGAAATTCTTCCTACACAAAGTTTTTTTGAATGAGTGTATACGAGATGGAAAGTTAATAGTAGGTAGTTAGGAGTGCTCAAATATGGAATTTCCTTTTAAGATGTCACCGTTTTGTGCGGTCAGTGTGTCGCGGTGACATCAATGGCCGAGATTGTATGTGGCTATACTTCATTCAAATAAAGTTAATAACTTACTTTAGTTTAGCGTATGGGTAGTGGTTACTGCTACAATTGTTAAAGACGCCCAGGAGACTTCGAACATGGCTTAACGACTGTTGTCTTACGACTACCACCGGGACCGATAGCTTGATGGGCCCTTAAACTTTGTCCATCACCTCTCATTGCAAGGGTACGACCAGTTAAGCACTAGCTCAACCTCGTCAAAAGTAAGCCACCCAGTGTTATTAAATGACTATCAACATCCCAAAAACGAGACTAAATGAATGTGATTATACCCTGCGTCTTTTGTGGGTCTACGGTATGGTTTCAAATACTCTGTCACTAGGATAATAAAAATATACAATTAATTAACCTACAATACTGTTTTCACTTTTGAATATATTTTGTTTGATAAATATACTCTTACAAATTTGTATCTATGGGGTTGGCATATCCTTACTGGACAAAAACCCCTAAAAAAAATAAAGATAAAAAAAATATTGTATATATAGAAACGATAGCTTTTTTAAAAAAAATAAAATAAAAAACGTTTTTATTCACGTAGACTTTAAAAAGCGCTTGTAAATAGTCAGAACATGTTTGTAGTAATATAGTTGTATACATTATTATTTCTAGTAAAATAGATATTTAGGTACATATTGTATGAAAACATTTATAAAATTTATTTTATTATAGCAATGATATTTAGCTAGCTCGTATCAAGTTATTGTCAAAAATTATTAGCCGTGTGGTTGCAAGCCTAGAAAGAATAACAGGGTCACCCCATACTATCCCGTGGGTGTCGTAACACGTAAAAGGAGCAAAGGAATACACCAAGGTAGTCGGGCAGCAGCGTCACCTGTGTACTAACTACCGCCTGACTACGGTCGTCAACTCGCATTCCAAGCGAAGTGACTAAGGCAAATATCCCTCCAAATGGCAACATTATATTTCGAGCAGTCGACGATATCAGGTTGATGATGATGATGATAAACCTCAGACATGCATTTTATTCAAAACAACAAAATTGGAACTAAAACGAAATGCAAATGCTCGATTCCGAGCCAGACTACCGGATTTGCGGTCGACGCGTTTTGTGGCGTTCACATTTAGGTATAGCTTCGATTTCGTGAACCCGTAACCTACTGAATTGCTTACTGTAAGGCAGTTGATTTATTCTTGGTGTATAGGTAAGTACTTTCACGGCCTTTTATTTCAGTTCATTAAAACAACAATTTGAAATAATTAAGCAATAAAAATGTAATACGCGGAAAATCGATAAATGCTGCGAACAGTTTTTACGGATCAATTAATTAAATTAATGGAATCATTTTTTACCACGAAGATTTAGAAGAAGTATTTTTATAATAATAAAAATCATACCTCACATCCCTTAAAATAAAATTATTTTATTCCACAACATGAAATAATAACTAAATGAATAATACACCTGCGTTCAAGTGTACAAAACATCGACCACAAAACGAAATAAAAACTATCAAATAATCTCATCAATATTTAATTTATTTAAAAATAGAACGTCCACATGGGATATGAAATAATCCTTCCCGATACAATTACAACGATAAAACATGATCACATAAACTAAAACTATACCCAGTTCCATTTTTAAATCATGGTCCTAATATTTTGGGTTCGGTCTTCTCAGTGAGAGGGCTCTGGGTGAGTGACCGTGTCCTTGACCCACAGCGCGGTGGTATCCGCCGCCGTCTAGTCCTCAGACAACTTTATTCAATTTTAGGAAATCAGTTATAACGTGTTACGATGTCCCGTTTCGTCCGGCGATATAGTTTACTTTAATGCATAGAAATCAAATTTCGTTGATTCTGGTCCCTTAAATACATATTTAAGGTAAGAATATTGGTTCATAAATTTATTATTTTTTGCGAGAGTTGCTTGGGAGAGATCTAAGTAATTGATAAAGAATGTAGGAGCTTAACCTAATATGTATTAAGAAACATATTAACCATTACTTATAGCGACACTCGGCTTAAAATGAAGAGAGAATAGTTTGTCCTATTCGGAAAAGGACATTTGAATGATAAATATAGAATTTCTCTCATACTAATCTATGCCCAAACTTAATATAAGTAAGGGTGTTTAAACTTATCTGGATAGTTCCATGGTTTATTTAACTGTTTAAATCACTTTTTTATTATAAAGTAATTAAAAGCAAAAGTTTACCGTTGTGTAACTATATTATTACGTATAATTATGATTTATCTTCGACAAATATTTTTGTTTGTATGTACGTTTGGCTTTGGATTATTGTTTCCCCGTTTGAACATGGTCACGCAATTTGTAAAGAAAATTTTATGAAAAATACATATTTACACGATAGAGATTGGAAGGAATAAAACATTTCAAAAATAAAATACCTACCTGAAAACCAAGTATAGTGCTTGGTTCGCGGGCGGATCACGCAGTACCACGCGGGAAAGCTGCTATTTGTGCGAAGGGAGGACAAATGAAGACTCCCCCGCCCACGCTGTACTGTGCCCGAGGTTAACAATAAATACTTCATGTTTAGGTTTAAAGAAACTTATTTCCATTAAGTTTTACGTCACTTACATGAAAACTTAAAAGTGTTCTTTGGCATACAATAAAAAATACAAAATGATAACAATATTAAAAAAAAGCTACTAATACTAACACAACAAACGTTGGTAGAAAACATATTACAAACCAAAATGATATCAAGAAAGTAATATATGCCAAATATTTTCAAATCGGTATTTTTGTCTTTGTATGTTTTGCTTGCGACTTTATAAATACGTTAAGTTATTTAACATTCTGTTTTCCAAGGATATCTTAATAAAGAAGCGCGTGGCTTCGCTTGTTATAGTTATTACACTATACTTAGTTCGCGTCTTCGGTTACTTTTAAGTATATAACAAATAATATTCTATATTTAGTTCGCGCCACTAAGTATAAAATCGTTCCTTACTCTTGTCCGTTAGACATTTTGCAAATAGCTAAAATCATCTTACCCTTAAATTATAACAAAGCATATCAATCACGCCATCCACGTGCAGATGTAGTGTACTTATATTTGCTTGTTTAGAATACAATTGCGTCGTCAATACCAATCCAATATTAAATGCAAATACATTTGCAACTTGGAAATATGCAATAAATATGATAAACCGTTGATTACCATACAACGTACTCAGATTCTCGGATAATTACATAATCGCGTACAAAGGCTTTTTGTTGGCATGCACCAGAATCGTAGCATTATGGTGTTACACTCAATTATTTATTAATTACCAATAGATGTCACTGTAATTATTTCCGCACTCCACGACACTTGGATACAGTACGTGGAATTTCAAACAATTTATAATTAGTTTAAAAAACAAAGCCCGTACATTAATAAATACCTCTAACCTGAAGTAATTCACAAACAGTCAGACTCAGAACAATATACAAAGTGTAGCAAAAATAACTTTCAAAAATTAAGACAGACGACAGATTACCCATGAAATTAAACAAATTAAAGAATTTCATTTGAAATATTAAATATATATTTTGGCTCCCCTTAAAAAAATGCATTATCATGTCAGCCGAATGACATCCACTGATGCACTCCCCTCTCAGGCCTCCCCAATAGATTTCCGCAATGGATTGTGTCCATGTTTTGGAGAGATATTTCATAACCGCCATGCTTGGCAGACGGGTTGGTAGAGATCGCAATATGATGGTAAAAGTACACCGAACGTTCTCTGAAAGATATTCCCACGGGACGACTTCTACGCTCCCCACGGGATGCGTTGGGGTAGTGATATTATAATGAATGGAGGAAAATATTAGTTGACTCGAAAACTAAATATTATACGGTTGGTTTTCACTATTAATGAAATATGCCTGTATTTGTGACCATTATTGTAACTGTTATCTTTTATGACGACCACCGTGTCTCAGTTGTCAGTGAACCTGCCTTCTGACTGCCAGGTTGCGGGTTCGATCCTCGAAAAAGACAAATATTTGTGTTCATGAACATGTCCCTTTATCTTCATCTGGTGTTTCCAAGGTATTGTTTGTATACCTTAACAAAAAAACATCCATTCCACATCTTATCACGGAAAATCTTTTAATATCTAGACCGTGCGCCTGCGCAATTTACGGGCCACAACAACAAAACAAGCTCATTGGTAGTACAAATTTAAAAACTTAGATTATGATGAGCCGTAGTAATTTTCTGCTTTTATTAATCCAAATTTCGTAGTTTCATTGTTTTGTAACATAACACAAGTATCTAGAATTATATGTATATGAAGCCAATATTGACCGATGCCGCGATAGTTAATCTTTTTGATGGCACGTGTAGCACAGAGGTTAAGATAATCGCCTAGCCACTTCGTATCCCAGGTTCGATACCCGCACAAGAAAGCTATTTGTGGGTCCCTTAACTATTTGTTCTGGGTCTGAGTTTTGTGTGTCCATCAATTAAATATATAAGTGGCCCGCAAAACAGGGATTAATTTAATAAGCGCGGGTGTGACCTTTTTGATAAAAATAAGTCTTTTGTTATCAGCATTTTGCTATAGGGTTTTCTTTGGAAACTCATAAAAGGTTTATCCACAAAAGCAGGCACAGTAGTGCCAGATACCTATGTTGCGCAAAAAATAAATAGCATTTTCTTCAAATCTAGAGAAGAAAATGAATGTCTTGTAGGGATACATGGTAGGTAAGATGGTTTTTAAAGTTCAAAGTATATGTAATTTTTGTAGATTTCCTTAATATTTGCAAATAGTTCCATAAGTTATAAGTTTGCCACAATCTTGTTATCCAAATTGAATGAACTCATCATATTGCTTGGGTCAATTGAATTGAATGCGAGATAATTTCGTTACCCATAATAGGGAGCCTCTACCTACACTGATAATTTTGTGTGGAATCCGATTATAACTAACTAAGTGGGTGCTCGTACATTCAGCGGTAAATTGGAATACTAAGTCGCCTTTTCAATATCAATATAATATAATCCCTTATATCCATCCTACCTACAGTGGCGATTTTCCTTCAGACATTTCTCCCAACGCACTGGGCGTTGGGAGAATGTTCAGTTCAGTAGGTCAATAGGTCACACTTAAAAAGCATCTTAAATTCCCATCCTATAAAACTGTTACTTCGCTGTTAAGTAGAGATTTTCCACAGCCTGTGGAAATCTCTTCCGCCTAGCATGTGCGATTGTAATACCATCTCTCCATTTCAGAAAAGGTAAAAGGACACTACCTGTCCACTTTAATAATAATAATAAAAATATAATAAATATCCTGGGACATTATTTACACACGGCCATCTGATTCCAAACTAAGCAGAGCTTATAGTAATGCCATTTGAAAGTCTGGTATAACATTTCTCAAGCTAAGCAGTAGATGAGATGGCAAAATAACAGTTTGACTTTGTTTGCTGTTCTTATATATTTTTTGTTTCTTGTATGGTTCTTATCTGATAAACCGTTCTGCCTCTCTTCTGTCTGTGAATGCCTCGTTGGTCTAGCGGTAGCATGTTCACCCGCAGATAACGAGGTCCTGGGTTCAAATCCCGGATCGGGCCAAAAGTGATTGTTAGAATTTTCTGTAAAAAGAAAAAATTCTCAGCATCAGCCCGAAGTCTGTGAATTGGCGGTATTATACCCCCGTGCCTCGGAGAGCACGTAAAGCGTCGGTCCTGTGCCTGACCTCTTTCCGGCCGTGTCGCTAGGCGTCCCATCGGATCATGAGAGTGATGGAATAGAAAGTGCCCCTGTATTTGCGCACACACTTGTGCACTATAATATGTACTGCGCAATTGGCTAATCTCTGTTGAGACTGGCCGCCGTGGTCGACATTCGGCCGGGAGGACATCATAACATTTCTCAAGGTAAGCAGTAGATGAGATGGCAAATGATAACAGTTTGACTTTGTTTGCTGTTCTTATATATTTTTTGTGTCTTCCTTTGTATTGTTCTTATCTGATAAAGCAAACAGAGTGGGTATTGATAGAATCTCGTCACTTGTCCGCAGCACGCTGCGCTGCGTGACGCACGGTCCCGTTACTTGACACACTATCGCTGTCGCCGCCGCGATGCTATCCTGCTTTCTATTTTAAAATCCTTGCGGGCGTTATTAAGTTAGTGGTACGTTAAACTTATAAATTATTTCTGAGAATGTCTTGTCCTCGTTGATGAAGATTCCACGCTCAAGCCTCTAGTAGTTCGAGCCATCCACTTTAAGTGCTTACCCCAAAATAACTCATCAGATTTTAAATTTGTTTGTTATCTCTTTATGCTTCAACTACTATACCGATCTGCTCGAAATTCGAATTCGGAAGTATGAATTAAACACATAGAATAGGTAATAATATCGGTAAATTGTTCTAAGCTAGTTACTTACCTCTAGGTATAATACGAACATACATACAAATATGTCCACCAAAAACCACTTTGTATCTTAAAGTATTCACCTCAAATGTACAAGTCATAATTATAAAAGAATGAACTTGCAAGTGTGCGTATAGGAATGTAGAAATTATATTTTCATATAAAACGAAATGTAGTTTGACAATTGTGGGTTAACCTTCCCAGATATACAAGATATCGATACTAAACTTAATGAATAAATATTAAAATCGTTTCACATGGTGACGAGAGTAGAAAAATAAAATATTATCTTTTATCATTTTCTTTTGCATGCATATGAGAATTATTATGTACGATTATAAGTACGTGTACGGGTTCAACAGTAGATAATGCGATCGTGGGTGAGTAATAGCGGGATTCCGCTGCCAAATAAAACATCCTATCAGCCCTTTTTCAAAGAGCACGTAAAGATTTCCGTCCCACCTCTGATCTTTCTCTGTTTTCGGATTGCCGTCTCATTATGAGAGTTGGGTATAGAGAGTGCACCTATTTTATACATTCACTCGTACTCTATAATATGTCTTGTACAGCTGTAGATTCTTATCAGATTGCTCTTCTTCTTCGAAATTCGGCCAAGAATTTATTTTAACCCAATATTACGAGACTTTCAAATGTGAGGTAAGTAAAATCGTGTATATAAATATATTTTATAACCTCCATTGTGTGTAAGGTTAGGGTTTTAAGATAACACAGGCCATCCTTTATACGTTTACAGCTTTCATTCTTAGATGTATGTCAAGTGGTGAGTCGTGATATTTTATTTACATAAAATCTGTGAATTTTAATAGCCTATCCCGTTGACTTGAATACCGCTGAGACCCGTTTGCCTCATCGGAATTTACAAACAGATGTAGATGCTTTTCCATGTAAATGTGACATAGAATAGTAATAGCATTAATAAAATTAGCCGTAGTAAGGAAAATGCACTTATGCGAACTCTGCTTTGTTCTAGCCTATGACCTGCACAACGCGTACCTAATCTATCAACATCCCATACAAGACAACGGAACCAAACACATCTTTTTCGTATTTATTTTTGATTTGTTCAGTTCCATTTTCCATTTTCTACTATTTATGTTACATCTTGTATAATAGTAATCATCCTGAGCTGAGGTGGAAACCACAAATGGGGTGTCCATCGACGCGGTTTTCTTAGCTTTTATAGTCTTATAAAATTCATGCCGTCCACCAAGGACGCCATGAACCTCTGAGCCCTCTGATATCTGTTGAAGGAGTAAGCGACTCCTAGGCTAACTGTTAACGTCATGTTATTCAAACAAAAAGAAAGGATGTCTTACTACTAGAGTATTTTCTTCATTGGTAACATTCATCAAACTGATAAGATAACTATTAGTTCATAGCATGTGTTACTATTTTTGATTAATTATTTCCAAGGAATGACGACAGCAATAGAATTCAATTATCGTTGAATTGATTAAAAGCAGAAGCCAATTTATAGTACCTGCGATAGGCATACAGAGCAATTACAGTAATTGCCTTCATTGCGCGTTCAGGGAATATATTTGCAAACTTTTACGTACATTGTGAGAGCAACATTGATTTTCTTCAAGCTCGACCTTCACATAATAACCAATATTAGCTTTCCCGATATTTACAAACCACTTCTGAATATTAAATAGTATCATACCTATAATAAAAGTAAGTGATTTGATAAATTACTTGTGAATTGGGTTTCCATTAAGTGTCCAGTGTTGCTATGTCTAAACTTCTAAATATTAGACTTAATATAAAAAGTAAAATAAAATCTGATTATATTCACGCAAACGTTAAAAACCCCTTATATAAATAGCGGTCCGAACATGTACGTATATTATAATTAATTACAGATAATTGATTCTAGATACATATAAACACGAGATGGACATTATTATAATTTAAAATTAACATGAATTTTATGATAATAATAATTAAGTTAATTTATACATATTTTTTTAATTTTAATTTTGTTCGCTACTGTCAAAGATTCTGGCTTTCATTACAAAAAAATAATACAGATCATTATTCAACATATTGATTAATGCCTACTTTAAAGTAATTATATTTATCTCTTTATATAATTACCTTTTTATGTTTGCTAGTTAATATAACTAACCCTGCTATTGCCATGTTCATAAAATGCCTGCGCATAAAAACTGCACCGACCGCTACTCGACATTCTTGGACATGATTACTCGTGGCGAAGTCGGATATATCAAAATCGATAGATGATGACAATCACCAGATCTTAGAAACATCTTGATGTCCATAAAAGTGGAATGATGCGGCAACGCAGGAATGTCGAGTGATCGCGATGTAGAATCATTACGACAATCGGCGTGTTATTTTTACTGAAGCTGCGAACGCGCGCATTATCTCTGCATGCCTTGATTCATGTCCACATTCCTAGTCAATTAGAATTGACTGTTTGTACTTAAATACGAAAAAACTAGGATATAGTGAGTTAATGCAGAACAATTAAGTATCCGTACTCATGCATTTGTACCCATACAACTGTGATTGCATCAGTGAGCAATCAATGAACCAAAAGTCACTTCAGGATTGGTTTTCGCTAACGGAAACAAACATGAAACATAAACTTAGTACAGTGCAGTCCTACATGTAACAATAACTATTCGATTTACGTCATATTAATACACATCCAAAATCAAAACCGATCAACATTTATTTTTATAACTTTTCTAACTCCCTAAGTTTAGACTCGCTTAAGGAAAGAAAAGGTTTGATTTATTACTGCACTTATTCAACGTTACCTACTTACATTTATAAATCTATTTTGATGTTCTTGATGGATAAAATAAACAAATAAAAAGTGCCAGAGGCGTAGTGTAATATATAAAATTTAAAAGAGTTAATTAAAAGTTAAGTATGTCCTATTATGAGAAAAATATGTGGGTAAATTTCTACATTCCTTTTCAATACTTCGCCTGCAATCAGCGAATGCTTTACGAGATAACGTCGGACGAAATTGGTCTCGCTAACAATAACTAATGACACTTTCATTATTCGACAATAGCCACCCGCCACTCACTGACGTCTTTGGAGGTTAGTCATTTCGCATGGCTCTGTCTGCTAATGAGCGTAGCTTTCAAAACCATGAACTACTAGTCAGAATAGTAAGTTTGGACACAATAGATAGCGCGGTCAAAAATCGAATGGACGCTGTACGGATTCATTTGGAAGTAAATAATAGATATTCGATAGTCTAGATATTAAGAATAGAATATTTATTGGAGAAATGAAAGCGTGATTTCGGATCTCTGGGCGGTTAGATGGCTCGCAATTTGCGAATCACGGTCGGTTATTCACGCACGTTATCACATCCAGTTCTTCTAACCTTGATACAGTTCAAAGCCACTCCGTCAGTTATGATTTTTTTCGCAAGTTATTAGTAGCATTTATGTACGCATGTCAAGGTTTTTTTGTCAGTTTTATCGGTCTCCAACTCACTAAAGAGTACTATGCTAATTGCCTACTGTGGAGTACCTACATGCTGATATCAAAAAGTCAATGATTCATGTTCCCATAGACATATTGGCGGTCGTGATTTGTTTTTGTACATGTGTATTAAATTAACATAGTGTGTATCTACACTTATAGAAGCATAAAAAAAAGATACACAAACAGCAATTGTAGCTCACAAAATATTTTTACAGAAAAGTATCAAAGAAAAATCCTCAATGGTACACAATAATACAAATTAGCATAAGACGGTAAGTATATTCCGTTTTTGCATCGTTTTATTGCGCGATGAGTTCGTGAAACTCGAAGGCTTTTGAACAAAAAATCTTCCTGTATCAGCAACAATGATTATAAATAATAAGGGTTATTAAACGTAATCTTCTGCGGAAGGTTGACAATGAGTGTCAGAGCTTAGGTCTCGCTGGCAGACATTAGAATAAGGAAAATTGGATAAATTAAAAACTTCAAGTAGGACAGACTGTGCGGCTGGCCGTGTCCACTTTTATAGTCATTACAGCGACTGATAAACTGCTTCTATTGACTTGCATTGCCATTAAATTATTCCATTGTAACAATTATTTTTAATAATCTCATGTTTATTTATAAATATCTACTAGACTAGACTTGCTCTTCGAGTGATAAACTACCTATTGAATTGATAAATACGGTGGAGGACTGACATGATACATCGGTCATAAATAGTAATTGCTTATTTCATAATATCCCAAAATATTTAACATCACATTGGCTATACGATAAATAGAATTCCTGCCACAAATCCCAAAGTACTATCCTGCTGAGAACAGAACTTGAATATTAACTCTAAAGTTCTAGAATGCAGTTTCATAGATAAAAACTTTAATAACACCTAGATTTATACCGTGTTAAACGGCTTACAATAAATTATGAATTTTGACTTGAGGAGGATGCACATATAAAATATATTAACACCACTGACTGAAACCTAAATTATTTGATTAGTACGTTTTATTTATTAATAATGTATTTATTTATAAATTGTGTCTAAATAAGATTTACTAGAACCATAGGGACAGTTTCAAACTTTATATAATATCCTTTAACCTGTAGATTTGCCGGCGTTGTGCCTCTAGAACATTCTTTTTATGTATGAATACCCTATGTCCTTTTCTGTGCCCCTAAGAACATATGCCAAGTTTATTGATTAGTAGGCATGAAATATAAAAAGACTAGCTATGCCCTCGGTTTCGCCCACGTTTAACGTGAATGATGTATAAGCTATATTATTGTAAAGTTTCATTAAAATCCATTAGGTAGTTTTCACGTGGAAGAGTAACAAACATCCATCCATACTTATAAACTTTCGTATTTATAATATGATATAAAACAGGAATTGAAGCTCGCAAAATATTTGACGGAAAGTTATCAAAGAAAAATAGGCCAAGATACAAATTAGCTTAAGTCTTAAGTAAACTTAAGGATTTTCTGTTTATTGATCGTTTTATTGCGCTATGAGTGAAAGTAACAAATAAACCCAACTTCGCAGATATCATATACTAGCTGTGCCCCGCGGCTTTACCCGCGTTAAACTTTGTAAATCCAGGGTGTCCGCTAACTCCATACCAAATTTTATTAAAATCGCTCCAGCTGTTTAGACGTGAAGAAGTAACAAACATACACACTCACAAACTTTCGCATTTTATATTAGTGTGATGTTAGGACTAGCTGTTCCCGCCACGTTATCGCTTTACACCCTCGAGGTTAAAACTTTTACAAACTTTGAATGTCATATTTGTTTATATCGAATCAACAGCCTTAAGCATAAGTTTCAACCTTCTATCTCTAAAAATGACGATACTCCCATACAACTTCCCTCCATTTCCACCCTTTACAACCCTTTTTGCGCATTAAAAAGTAGTCTATGTCCTTTCTCAGGCTCTAGACTATCTATGTACCAAATCTCACTTAAATCGGTGCAGTAGGTTTTACGTGAAAGCACGACAGACAGACAGAGTTACTTTCGTATTTATAATACTAGCTGTGCCCCGCGGATTTACCCGCGTTAAAGTTTATAAATTATCATAACTCCTCCCATATAGCGTGATAATATGTAGCCTATATGTTGACCCGACCTCTTAGTAATATTCATGCAAAATTTAAAGTAAATCCATGCACTACTTTTTGAGTTTAGCCCGGACATACATACAGACAAAAATTCTATAAACTATATTTTTGGCTTCGATATCGATTGTAGATCACGCCCCAAGTATCATTGTAAAAAAATATTCAATGTACAGTTTTGACTTACCTACGATTTTATTATATGTATACATTAGTAAGGATAAAAACACAGTCTTTAGAGATAAATAATGAAATGGTAAATGATTATGTCATTCCAGTTGAATAACTAAGACCGTATCATTTAGCCGTGACCCACAGATTTGTTCCTCTGTTTATATTATTATACCTAGCACATACACCCGTGACCTACGTGTATGAGCCTTGTATACTAAATTACTTGCAAATAAATAAAAAAACTAACATGCTTGTTGGTCACGCTTTTCCGTAGAAGCAAAAGCTTTAAATGAAATTAATTTACTTTTAATTTAAATGGAAGATGTGTAAGCAATGGCATTAGTACGACTCTCACGTTAATTAGGAACCATCACGATGTAGAGAGGATTCGAATGCCAAGAAACGGCAGAATATGTATCCTCAGAAATGTTTACAATAGTAATTTAAATCGTGCAATTTACATAACTTAAGTATACTTGTTCTGTGTTGACTGCACTGCGTTTATTGATCGCGTGTGCAACGGTAAATGATGAGGTCTTTGGTTGAAATCCTGTGTCGAGCCATAAGTGTTGTTGGGATTACCATCGCAAGAAAAAACCCAAGGAGCAAGTTTGCGGTGCTATAGTCCCGTGCTTAGAAGAGCAAGAAAAGCAGAGCTATCGCTATTGGACCTACGCCTGATCTCTCAACATTCGTGCTGGAAAGCCACCCCGTCAGATTATGAGAGTGAAGTAGGGAGTGCATACAGGTTTGCACACACGCTAATATACCATAAAATGTCTTGCGTATTTGTCGATGTCTTCGTTCTTGGTCGCTGTACCCGCAATTTGGTCAGAAGCACTATTAATTGTATTAGTAGGATTATTTCGGTATAAGCTTAAACAATCACTGAGCAATTAGGAGCGCGACTGATAAACAACGAGCTCTGTGTACGAATGGTACAAGTCTTTCAATCGAGCCTTTAAGGTTTCATATAATTCCCGACGGTCTTCTCTCGAAAGCACCGTTGCCGCGTCGTTTCGAAAACATTTTAAGATGATTCGGACAACGAGATCGCGAATTAGTCTTGAAAATTCAAGGTTGTTAGAAACTCTCGTTACCTTATACAGTCCAGTAAACCATACTCGCTGGCGACCACCATCGCTCTCTATGAACCCATGTATGTATGCATTCGTGTCGTTGAAGCGGCTATGCGGATCAATGCAGGACAACAGTTGCATTAAACGTCCGTAACAATCGGAGCGTGTTATATATCTCCAAGTTAGTAACTCCCCTGAGACGAGGTTTGAATCCAATACGTTCTTTCTGGCTTTCGAATCTTGTATTGTCTTCTGCAAAATAGTGTATACTAATACGATAACCGAATAAACATCAACAAGATATAAAATAACTAAAATACTGGCCAAGTATACATCAGACTCGCACATCATTCATTCGCTCAAAGAGCAGCCCGACTGGGGAAGTACCTCCACCTTACAGAAGACATTCCTTAATAATAACATTAATAATTTTAATGTTGTGTTTCCTGTGTTTCCGAGTGTGAGTAAGGTCGCCAGAGCTCATTGGGGTGGGGGGGAGGGTCAGCAACACTTGTTTGCTGACTCTAAAAGGCCGGCAACGCAAAAAATGAAGGGTTCCGTACCAACGTACAATATCTAGCAAAACCGTTCATGTTCACGTTTCTTGTCTGGCACCCTTACATTTTATTACCAAGATCATATGCACAGTTGGACGGAGGGAAGGACAGCGGTCTTCATCCCTCCGTTCAACTGTGCATCTGATCAAATGACATGTTGTGTGATAACAACAAGTACTCTAGTGTCAGAGTTAGTGTCAGAGTTGTTCAAGCCACCCAGTAAGCCTCAGACACGGCTTAACCACTGTTGCCTAAACGCTCAGAAATTAAACCACTTTGGCGGTCACCCATCTATGGCCCGACCGCGAGCCTATTTGCTTGACCTCACCGATCACTTACGGAACGGTAATCTGGCTACACGTAATAAAAATTAAATTAAATTAAAAATTATCTCGTGAATTTACGGAACCCCTCGTATGTGAGTCCAACTCGTACTCGGCCTATTTTAAAAGTATATTATTATTTGATATTATAACGGCAATATAAATACATATGTACTCTGTAAAAACAACTCTATATAGACTTGGGTTCATAAGACTGACAGTGAAAGCCTAATAGGATTTCGTTAGTACGTAGTAGTAAACAAACAATTTTAAAATAACTACGCATTTACTTAAACCAGAATGTTAACCCAACTAACCCTTGTATTACGTATCAAAGCAAACAAAACGTGACCATCCTCATTAAGCCACGCCACACTTTTGTTTGCATTCCTACTAACTTCACCAGGGCAGCGGGGTGCGCCGTGGTCAATGAACAAACAGACTCCAATTAGAGCGCAGGACCAAACTAGAACTGGGATGAGGCCGCCATTGCAAGGTCGACTACTGTATACCTGTTATACCAAGGGCATTAAACATTATGTTATGCGCATCTTCGGATATAAGTATTCACATAGTATTAACTAGCTATGCCCCGCGGTTTTGCCCGCGTTAAATTTTATAAATTATCACAGTTCCTCCCCTGTAGGTGATAGCGTGATAATATGAAGCCTATATGTTGACCCGACCTCTTAGTAATATTCACGCAAAATTTGTCGTAAATCCATGCAGTATTTTTTGAGTTTAGCCCGGACATATATACAGACAACAGACACACAGACAAATATCCTAAAAACTAAATTTTTGGCTTCGATATCGATTGCAGATCACGCCAAATGTATTTTTTTTTTAAATATTCAATGTACAGTTTCGACTTTCCTACGATTTTATTTTATGTATAGATTATGATTTTATCTGCTCTAGAATTACTGGCAATAACAAGGATGATATTTCGAGCTCATTGCTTTATACAGTAAAGTGTCTCCTCCCGAGAGGAAATTATGGTTGACGATAAATATTGATTGCATCTTCATGCGCTTGTTATGGCTCAGCGAAGTGTCTTTTCTACGGAATAAATACGAGGGTATATCTAAACACGCGTTGAGGCTGCGTTCCCGCCAGAGATATGCGTGGAAACTTAAAAATGATAGGATACACATTGAAGCTATGAATCTAATCTATCCACCAGAGTTGTGCGTCAAAAGCTGAGCGATGCGAGAATACGTAGCAAATCTATTAAACGTAATTTATTTATATTTACTACGCAAGATATTCGTATGAGAATTAGTTTTTATCATGAACATAAACTAAAAACGTACAGTTCTCAAATTCATCACAAATAATTTTAAAAGATTCTTTGTGCATCCTTAAACCTACTCAATCCTCCAAATTTTTAAATAATAATAATAATATCTAGGGACAATGTCACACAGATCATCCTAGCCCCAAACTAAGCAAAGCTTGTACTATGGGTACCAGGAGACGATATACATACTTATATAGATAGATAAATACTTATATACATAGAAAACATCCATGACTCAGAAACAAATATTCGTGCTCATCACACAAATATTTGCACTTACCGGGATTCGAACCCAGGACCACCAGCTTCGTAGGCAGGAGCACTACCTACTAGGCTACGGTAACCTGCATAAGTTTGTGAGTACGGATGTATGCATGTTTGTTATTATTTCACGCAAAAACTACATACTGAACGCATTTTGATAAAACTTGGTAGTAATATAGCTTAAATATCCGAATAAATATATAGGCTATAATTTATAAAGTCTAAAGCGAGGGAAACAGCGGGGCACAGCTAGTATAAAAAAAATCAAAGTTTATATTACTGTTTTTAATAAACATAGAATCTCAATTTTTGTTTATGACAGCCAAGTTTAACAAAAAAAAATACGGGGCCGATGCTAAACACTCATCTATCGAATAAAAAATACTATTTCTTAAAATCAGTTCACAAACAGCGTACTAATGACGTGACATAGAAAAGAAATATATTTGATTTAAAAAACCTCCTTCATCGAAGTCGCTTAGACATGAAGATTCTTGGTGATTTTTTCCTCTCGCATCGCTTATCTTTAATCGCAAAACGCAGCCTTAATGCGACGACCACAATGCAGAGTATTATTTTTCCCAGCTTGGATGACTGTTTGTATCGATTTCTACACTACACTGGAATTTGCATTCCTGATTAAGAAAACCTGAAATGCAACAAGAATGTAAAAGAGTGTGTAACAAGAATAGCTCAAGCTCAATGTGATTATGTAGAGTCCATGTTGAACTATTATTGTTTTTTGTGTGGGTAGTGGTTAGCCTTGTGTAAGACCTGACCTCATTGATGGGAATGCAACAGGGTATACGGTTACCCAATAATTCCACCGCGGGGTTCCTGCACCCACCTGCAGTCCGGGCCTGCAGTTCAGACAAGTACTGCCTCACATCAATCGAACCTCTCGAACATATTATGTCCCTTTCCTCAAGAGAGGCGAATGTGTCTGCCATGGCATATACCGTAAACCGATGACAGATGTCATTGAGCTATACCTAACTAGTGATGGGACAACTGGACTGTTGTCTAAAACTATAACAGGGGTCAAAAGCTTAACATGCTCTCCGAAACACGGTGGCGCTCTGAAATTAAACTCCTTATACGGTCACCCATCTATAGACTCACAGTACATAGTTCGCCGATCGTTTACAGACTGTTATGGGTACTCGGTTATGTCCGTCTGTTATAGACATATGGATAGTATTAACTTAGGTAATAATTTTTCTGTGCATATACAAATATTCTATAGCACGTGTGGAGAAATTAGTAAGGTAGTGACGCCGTGCAAGGCATTGCTGGATCGCTCTGCGCTAAGGGCAACCATTTCTGTGACCCATAGATTGTTCCAAGTGCGCGTATACTTTGTTTTGTGTCCTTGATCTATTTTTATTTGTTAAGGCAGATATAGAAAAACAAAATCAATTTAAAAAATTGTATGTGTTGTTACTTCTCAGCTAATAAAATTATAAGATAACAGAAGTCCCGGAAAAAATATCGGTTTTTCCAGCAACAATGTTCATGGAGACACTAATTTTTAGTATGCATAGTAAGATGAGATTCCACCTACAAGGCCTGTGCCTCCGATTTCTTTTGTGGTCCGGTAGAACAGTGAAAGTTTTCTAGGCTAACTATAAACAAGGTTTAAGGAACGACCCGCTCTTTGAATAGTTAATAAATATTATCTAAAAACAAAGTACATAGTTAATATTAAAAACACGAAAAATTCTAAACAATAACAATTAATTACGTAGAAACACGTGTGTTTTTTCCTTGTTATCTGTATTTGGTTTCCTTCATTGAAAACAAACGTAACCAAAAATCTTAATTTGACACGAATATTAATAATAGTAAAATAATCAAGTTATTAAATTATCAATTATCCACAGTACGGTGCTAATATAGTACTTAAATGAAGCGTATAGTCATTCCGTGGTATCATATCAATCAATCATATCCTAACTATTATTAATGCGAATGTGAGTTTGTTTGTTAAGTTTTATTGCTTTAACTAGTCAGTCTAGCATCGTGAAATTTTACGGACACGTTGTTTACGGTAAAGAAAAAAATACAAGGTACCTTTTATCCAGAAAGTAATACTATTCCCGAAGGATAGAAAAAAAATAATTACGGCCAAATCAAGTGAAGGCGTAGGCTGTGCGTGGCCAGAGGCTACGCCCGCCCTTTATTGGCCCTCACCTACGTAAATAATTAGTCCGTATAATTTTTTTTATAATATATATAATACTGGTTAAACTTATTTAGGTTTAAAATACAAAGTTTATAGGTATTATTTAAATTTCGATACTGGCCAAATATTCCCATCATAAACTGTACTTTTTTTTTATTTTTAATAATATAATGGAGGAAAAGACGAGAAAAATGATTAACGTAGACTTTTATAAAAGCGCTTGTACATAGTCAGTAGATGTTTATAATAAAATGGAAATGCAGATCTGCAATTTTTTTTAATAGTTCGTGGCAGAGAATATTAAGTTAAATATCTAACCATTTATGTTACTGTGAGAATGATTTATAAGTTTAAACATTTATCTTTGTCGATATTTATAGTCAAATGTATTTAACTACATCTGAATGGTTCTGTCCATATTCCGGTAAAATTTAAATATTATTATTATGGCAGACGTGTGTAACGACGGTCTCGCTTTAAAGCTACCACCGAGTCCAATGCTCCTTCACTAAGAAAACCCAGCGTTACAAAATAAAAACTGTAATGTTGTTTTACAATGTATTGAAAGTCATCTGCAAATGCCATAATAGACAAACGGGGCAGTTAATACATAATACCGACTACAATATTTCTGTTTAAGTCCATCAATAGATATTAATCAAATTTAATTGATGCTGTAATTTATTAATCATAACTTCGATCGTTATACAAGGTATTATTAAACATTTACCGGGTAATGTGGATATAGTTGCAACTATATTTTGAACTCTATTGCCTTGTAAAAAAGTTCAAAATCAAATAAATTATAAATACACTTACTGCCTTATAAAATACTAAGCTCTCTCATATAGAATTGGTATAGCTCGACTCGACGCTTACATGTTTCGGGTTAATATTATTGTTGGTAGTAACACTTTTGGGTGTCAACCATTTCCGGGGTACTGTACTACTTACTTACTTACCGTAAGAGCAGTGGTTACCCTTGTGTAGTCTGACATAGCTTAATGGCTGTTGTCTAAGACAGGGACTGACTGTTAACGAGCCTTCCGAAGCACGGAGACGCTTAGAGATTAAACCATTTTAGCGGTCACCCATATATCGGCTGACCGCGAGCTAGTAGCTTAACCTCACCGATCACTTACGGATCGAGAGGAACTGGCTGTGAGCGAATCACTAGTATATACAATTTTGTAGTTTAATAATACAATTTAATTTTGATTACTTGCAAATGTATCTTCCTGCAATTTTTTTTTAAATGTTTTAAGCTAGTATAACATTATAATGGCATAATTACACACATACATTGCATAACACGTAGGTACATTAATTTTCATTGAAGAATATGTGAAGAACCGAAACAATACGTTTAAGTAGATACATTCGCGCAAACACGCACATAAAACAATATTGATGACCCTGTTCATCCATAAGAATCAGCGGTAGGTAGGTATATCTTCTCTCCTTAACCTGACCCAGTCTTTAATCAAAAGTTTTGCTTACAGTACCAAAATGATTAACTTTATGTTTGGGATGAGCCCCTTACATCTCCTGTTACTAACATTTAATCCATTCCCTAAAAAAGGGCGCATCGTTATGAAATTTGTAATAAGATGTACATTATATTCAATACAACGATGTGTGAACTCTTTATTTAGGTATCCAGTTTTGAATCGCTAAAATTACTCCGTATCTTTCCTAAAACACGTATATTTTAATTATTTTAATACGTTTATCATTAACTCACGATTTTGGAACGAAGTTCCTTATCGCGCGTTGTGAAAGGGGGCTAGACGGAAAAAAATCTTACGAAAAGTTGTCACGACACTTTTTGCAGCTGTGCGGCGTGCGCATTTCTCTCTCTCTCTCTCTCTCTTATAGAAGAGAGATCTCTTATAGAAAGCAAGCCAGATATTTTCATTTCTATTTCGCATTGAACAGTGTGGTGTCGCAACGATTATTTTTGTTGAGTGTATACAGGTTTTTTGTTACATAATAAATAATAAGAAATAACTTCGTTCCATCCGGGTGTCCCTTGACACCTCTCAAGTGTTTATGTTGCCTTTGTTTTGAAATCGGCTAAGGTCATCTTACGTCAGCTTGCAGGCTCTCAATGAATTGGGGCTGGTCATTAATTAGAGGCATTTCTAGCCCCTCCCTCTTACCCACCACTGCAACTCCTGTCAGCCAGGATAAACAGTGGCACACAATGAAACGGCACTGAGCGGTGAGGCTCAGGCATGTCCCGGGGAATCGCTTTATCTGTCTTGGATCCCGCAACGAATTAAATCAGAAAAAAAGAGGAGTTAGAAAATGAATAGTTCCACTTCCCTCCAGAGCAAAGCGGGAGATAGAATGATGTAAAGAGACTATAGCCTCATAAAACGAGAGAAGTTCAACTAGAGAAGCCAGCTGCAAAAGCACCGAGGATCAATTTAAGAGTCCTAAGTGAGCTGTTATATTTGATTCCAATAGTGGGTATGGCAAAAGCGCTTAAACGCACGGAAGCTGTTTCTTGTTGCTACAAGAGCCGCATCATAAACTATTCCAGATATTGGTTGCAAGCTAATTAGGCAGCTATTTAGGGGCATAAATGCATAATAATAATCTGCCATAATCACCACGCTTGTCAGACAGGCTGGCGATCCCAAAGCTCCCTCGGGGTGACTTTACTACACGCTTACTGTGTAGTACGTCATTATGTGCATTATAAATATATATGGTGAAGTTAAGATACATATTGAACATGTCGCCATTAGCACGGTGCATTGGGACCACGGTCACCGTGTCATCGAGCCGCACTCAATCCTCGAGTGTGCATCATTTATTTGCATGACGCTGCCTGGTTTTATTTTACATTTGTAGTTGTTTGACAATGACCAACAACATTCCTAAGGCCATTGTGTACTAAATTATTCTCAACAATAAAGAATAACTATGTAAATTACTTTATAATATAAAGCTGCAACTAGAACTAGCAACTATGTTCCAATCTAATACCTATATGCCTCAGTCGTCGATCAGATGACCGTCTTCGCTTCTTTGCGTATTAACTTAGAGTGACAGACACAAAGCCGTCCCGATAAACCGACCCTCGTAAGCATCTACCCGTAAATTAGGGCCCTGAACCGAACTTCGGGAGCGGCTTGAGCTCACCTCTATTATTTTGTGAAACATAGAAACTGTTTGTATGTAACTGATTGGCGAGGTTAAGCAACTAGGCCGCGCTCTGTCCATAGATAGGTGACCGCTAAAGTGGTTTAATTTCTTAGCGTCTCCGAGCTTCCGAGGGCGCGTTTAGCTGCCGGTCCCGGTTTTAGCCATTATGCAACAGTCGTTAAGCCTTCAAGACGGCTTGAACAACTCTGACACTATGGTGACCATTACGCATACGATAAGTAAGTAATAATCTATTAAAATACCTTTATCTGAAACGAGAGCTAAAGTATATAAGCTGTATTCTTAAACCACAGTAAGACTTCATTCTTTACTACATATCTAAGTTTAAAAGTTATCTACAAATAAGAGATTAGTGCTACCGCGTCCATACGCTTTAGCCATAATGACCCTATATTTGTCCCGTGGTTAGCACCTAAAGAAAGGATGTATGTATATGTGAGGTAGAGCTCAGCGTTCATTAGCTCTATGAGCAAGGCGAATGGGGCAGCACATACATCCTACAGAGTTCGCTCATTGGGAGAACGACAGGTAACGTGTGATTGAAGCAATTTTTTTGTAATACGGTCAAGTGCGCAATAAGCCTTTTGCTTACTTAGTAGTTAGAAAAATACGTCTCAATCGAAAGCCAATCAATGAGGTTGCCTGATCTATGCTAAATCTATAGGACTAAATTACGGCCAATTTAATAGATCACATCTCACAGCTGTCAGTTACAAGTAAAGTGAATTGTAAAATGACCTTATTTGGTAATTATAGCAATTAAGATCAATCATAATGTGCAGTTCTAACTACGAAAAAATAAATTATATTCTATGCCCGCCTGTTAAGGTTACTTTACGTAAAAGTTCGTATATTTAGAAGTATACGAACTTTTACACACGTGGGGTGCTATAGTTAATGGTGAAAGTATTTTTTATCTCTCTAGTCGTAAGAATCATAATTTTTACTCTAAGCTTCAACGGTCCCATGGTGTAATGGTTAGCACTCTGGACTCTGAATCCAGCGATCCGAGTTCAAATCTCGGTGGGACCTAATTTTGTTATATTGCCTTATAATATTAATTTGTTTATTTTAACTTTGATTGTAATAATAACTTATCATTGATTTCTGTTAATCGATATTTTATCGCTACAAAAGGGTGTATCAAAATCTTGTCAAAGCTGAAAAAGCAGTTAATTGAAACCGAAATTAATGACTCAGATAATTAACTAACATTAATACAATGTTCATTAATTACCCGAGGTAGTTACTTTACTGGAGTATAATAATGCGGTTTGGTGGGGTCGAAGCTCTCATTACACAATTTCGTTTAAACACTCCTGCAATTACCCGCCCATCTCAGATGTCGATGTGCCTTCACGAAATGAGATAAGTCGCTATCATAATTATATATTAAAGACTGAAGTCCTGGCTGGAGAAACTCCAAAAATGCTTGCGTTATTAAGTCATAAATACTTAGAAAATAGGGTTGAATTTATTATAATCAGTTACATGATTATAACCATTTTTAACCCCAGAGAAAGAAGAGAAATATTATAAGTTTGTATGTTTTATGTCTTCTGTACAGTAATATTCACATAAACTCATATAAGTTATAAAATTTTTGTTTTTTAGCATTATTAATAAATTAATAAAAATTTTGTTGATTGTTGTTTTGTTGAATTTGGTTGATTAAATTAATAAAAAAGACTTATTGAATAAAGCATGACAAACTTCACAATTATGGTAACGCTATCGTATTCTGCAAAGAGAACAAACAAAAATTATGTCGTATTTCTCAAAACGGTTTTATTTAAATTTAATTTGTTCAGTTATTTTTTTAAAGACATAGCAAAGGCACTAGGGAATTTAATCCCTGTGTCGCGGGGTACTTTACAAACAATTTCATGGGTATATCTCACTCCTTATATTTTCTCTATTATTTATGTTACAATCTGTGTAACTGAAACATAAGTTTATCATGTGTATTAAAAATGCAATTTATATATAATAAATACCAAGCATTTTAGTTTCCAACTACTGAAAACGAGTAAACTAATAGCAGAAAATATTTTCCAGTCATATCGACGTATATTTTACATTCCAATGCTGGATTATTTTTCAAATCAATGTAAATCGAATAAAAACCACCTTACGTAGGTATGTACATACATACGTATACGTACAATAATTCTAAGTGTTATTTAAGTACTTCTAAAATATACTACTTAAAATCGCAGTCCTAATAAAATTTTAGTGCAACCATGAAATTGAAGTTTTTTAAAAACTTTTATAATTTTATAAGTACCTACTCCTCACCATAATATACGAACAGTGTACATTATCTACCGCCAGAAACAAATTAAAAATTAATTCGAATCTCGGGGCCAGCGCCCGGCCAAGCATCCAAATTTTGTTCGTCTCTTCCAAACAACATTCCCAAGCGTTTCGCAGAGATCGGTTTTGTGGAAGGATGATTAACGGCGCAAAGTGACAGGTGAACCATGAGGCGAGGTGCAGATGGATGGCCCACCGCAGGCGGTTCCCATGCACTGTCCACGTTCTCATCGTCATCTGCACTTTAATAACTTATAATTCGCAACATAAAAAAATATTATATTTAGAATTTAATAATCACCGCAAATTAACTACTGTACAGAGATTCAGCTTCGATGCATTAGAATGGGAGGAGCTCAATTTCACTGGCCATACTCCTTGATGCCCAATCGTTCATCGCCTCTATTACTTTTTGCATAAATAGATAATAAATGAAACGTGACGGACAGGTCAATCATGAGGAGAGGTGCGGGGTAGGAACAGGAAGAATACGTACCCTTACACACTAACATCTGACTGTACAACATTTATAAAAAGTTCATATCACTCAGTGTACTAAACCGGTGACCGTGAACTAATATATACACCGATATGTGAGTTTTAGTAATATGATCCCTTTTAAATTTAGTTTTAAAGCCTAGTCATTAACTCTTCATCGAACAATGGTATGATAGTTACAAACTCATTTTAATCTCTATAGGGTTGTAATAAGAGCGAAAACAAATATAAACGATATAACCGATTACGGTTTAAAAATTTATATATTTTGAAAATTTTACTTGCCACAAATACAATAACCCTTTTTAGTAAGGTAATTGTAAAGTGGGTTGTTCTTTGTACATAATTTTAAATGAAGAGATGGACTGTATTACAACGATTTTATATCTTAGCCGAGACTACCTTTCTTCTTCTTTCTTTTTTAATCTTAACCGAGACCACCTTTCGTTGACGAAGCAATGTAAATACCAAAGAAATAAGATAAAAAAATTAAGAATCGTATTCAGATTAATGCAGCTGACGGCTACACGTCACATTAATTTAAAGGGCAGCATTGATTATTTCCGCGCACAAAGATTAACTTCTATTTGATGTTATACTATGCTGTCACACTACATAACATAAACCAACACAATGAGACATCCACATTATAATGATTTTAATCGCTCAATGCTATTCGACTAATTTATTTCAAGAAGCGAAGTGCTTTAGTAAAAAAAAATGTACGATTTCCTCAATTTTTCGTATCATAACAAAGACACGACAGTAATTGATGATATCAATATTAAATCGACCAGATTAATCTACATACCACGATGTTCTTGAAAAATGTACAGTCAAAAAAATATAACACGCCTTTTGTATAAAAAATACTCCATATGCCCGTTGGCTACATGTTTATACTTAGATGATTAGCATACATTTAATAAGTATATTGTCTAGTACAAGGTACAAGCGACGTCCCGTCAGTGGATTCACTTGCACTACAAAAAGCGCCCTTATTTTTAATGAAATAAAGTTACCGTTATTTCACTTACGTGGCATCGACATGACGGTACTAGTTGAGTGTGATCTAATTATGTAAATTATTCGAGGGAGGAAAAAAGATTATCTACGTGGTATGTTTTTGTTCTAGCAAGCTTTTTATATCCAATCTTCTTACTAATGAGTATGAATAAGTAAGACCAGTTATTCATTTAGAGATGAAAATTTTGTCACAGGCGTGAACTGCATACTTGAGAAACTAGTTAACCAAACAAAAGTGGAAATTTCCCAGATTGCCTTGTTATTCTACAAAAAAGAAACAGTATTAAAATACAGCTCCTCAAATTTGAGGTTATGCACAGCTCCAAACCGAGTTTCATATCTACGAGTGGGTTAAGGATATCCACCCCACACAAATATGCATAGTCAACCCTGTCAACAACATCCTATCAGTAAGGTGTCGGATTTAGATGTTTGACAGCCCTAGGCTTATGTCAAAATGCGCTCCTCAGCCTACCCTGAATGGGTGCTATCCCTTTCCCAAGAACTACAATGATTTTTTTTTGTTTAATTGGTTGTCTGTGGTCATGGATTAAAGAAAAGCCATATGGAATCCAACATTAAAAATGTAGTTTTAATATTTAAAGTGGCCAGTAGAAAGTATCGATGGGGAATTATTTTAAAAAATACATAAACAATAAATATTAATTCACTGAGCTCTCACAGGGTCCTTGCGCCCTGAGCTCAAGCCTGAATAGCCTGTGGGTAAATCAGACCCAGTATCAGTACTTTGTTTAGTTTCATGTGCAACTATGAAGTGGTTTTAGGGTTCCGTACCCAAAGGGTAAAACGGGACCCTATTACTAAGACTTCCCTGTCTGTCTGTCTGTCTGTCTGTCACCAGGCTGTATCTCATGAACCGTGATAGTTAGACAGTTGAAATTTTAACAGATGATGTATTTGTGTTGCCGCTATAACAAAAAACAAATATTTAAGGCTGCTTCCATACAACAAACGTGAATTTTTGGTGGTTTTTATAGATAATGTACGTAATGTACGGAACCCTTCGTACGCAAGTCCGACTCGCACTTGGCCGGTTTTTTTATTTAGTTATAAGTATAATCAGCGGTAATAAACTGTATATCCATTTTGCTAGTGCACGTAAGTTTATGACGGGATATTTTTAAGTAATATCGTTAAATAAGTAATTATTGTACTAGTAACGCCGCTGCATCGATATTATCAGAAGCACCATTATTACAACACGGATTACCTACTTTGAGCAATATAAAGTCTGTCACATTCAAATGTCACTTTACATTTAAGCGCATGAGTGAGCGAATGAAAAAACTTGCATATTAACCACATCGCTCATGCAATTGCAAGTAAAAAAAAATACTTCGAAAGCTTAATAAACATATTTTTTCGATGTATATAGTAAATCCTGAAAAAATAGCTTTCACTGTTACACCTCACAATAGAAGCGAATAGAGCTCAAGCTATCAGGGAAAATTAGTTTCGATTAATTAATGAACAAAAGGGTAATTTTTAACCGACTTCACAAGGAAGGTGTTGCTCAACAACAGTACTACCACAGTCAAACTATTAGTTGAATTGCTTATCCAGAACTTACCATGAATAATTTCACTGGGCTTTTTGGAGAACTTCTTTTAAAATATTATTTTATGGTGGAATAGAACGTAATTAAAGAATGAACATTTTCATAAATTATAAAATGCGTTACATGTTTCAAAGTAAACTCAGTTGTATTACAAGTGTTAATTACTTCGGTTTAAGCTTTTGGGGTACTAATTAAATATTTATGACGAATAAAGATGTCTGGAAAGGATTTCAGCCGATTCCAACGAGATGCCCAAATTGTAAGGTCACTCCTTCCCTATCTCTGCCGTAATTAACTAATTAACAAGGAAAACTTTTTGTTTTAATTAAATACCCAACTTAATTCCGCCATTCGCGAAGGCAAGATTCGTTGGGATTGTTGGGAATTCTTCTGTACAGACCGCTGCCGAATATTTAGGCCGCTAATTACTCTTATTTGGACCACTTGGGATACAGAATGTTTCTGTGAATTATTCCCAACAAAATATCTGAATATCTTTTGGAACGATACTGAAATTATGCATTTACTTTTGTTTGTATTGTGTCAGTTTTCATATCTCTTATATGAATTAAAAAAAGTTATGACGGCTGACTCGTCTTACATTGCGGCTAGACCAATAAATAAAATAAAAAAGGTTTTTATTCACGTAGACTTTAAAAAAGCGCTTGTAAATAGTCAGTACATGTTTGTAGTAATACAGTTATTATTTCTAGTTACTTATTACAAATATTTAGGTACACGGAATGTTAAAACATTTATACAATTAATTATTTTATAATAGTAGTGATATTTAGCTAGCTTGTATTGCCTTATTGTCAAAGAGATTATGTTTAGGTTTAATTATTGAAATTTATATTTTACTACATATTTTCTGAATATTTCTGTCTATATTAAGGTATGAATTCAGTATTATTATTATAACAATGATGTAAATATATAGATTTTGGTATACCGGTATTACGTACTTCAACTCTACAAACTTCAACTCTTGTCTACTATTCTATAATCTAAAAGTACTACTCTGTCAAGAAAGTACCGGGAAAAGATCAATAATATACAAAATGTTTGTTATTCATCCAAATTTATTTGATCACCTTCAAAGTATGCTTCTTCAGAAACGATACACAAAAATCCATTCATCAAAACATTTTTTAAACGCTGCTTTCGGAATTGAGTTCAGTTCTCGCCGCGAATTCTCCTTTATGTCTTCTACCGATTGAAAACGGGTACCACGAAGTGGTAATTTGAGTTTAGGAAAAAGACAGAAGTCAGCTGGAGCCATATCTGGTGAATATGGTGGTTGCTGGATGGTATTGGTTGAGTGTTAGGTCAAAAATTCATTCACAATGATGGCCTTGTGCGAAGGCGCATTATCGTGGTGCAAAATCCAAGAATTTTCTTTCCACAAATCTGGCCTTTTTCGTCGAATTTGCTCTCTTAAACGCCGCATAACACTCAACTAATATTCTTTATTTACCGTTCGACCTTCCGGTAAGAATTCAGAGTGCACAACACCGCGATAGTCAAAGAAAACCGTCAACATGACTTTGACTTTTGATCGACTTTGGCGTGGTTTTTTCGGTTTCGGTTCAGTTGGAAGGCGCCACTCCGAAGCTTGTTGACTAGTTTGCATGTCAAACTCGTAAACCCACGTCTCGTCACTAGTAACAATGCGTTTCGTGAATGTTGGGTCGGAATTGACTCGTTCTACCATGTCCTCAGCGACTTTCATGCGATTGAGTTTTTGGAGAAAATTCAGATTTTTGGGACTAGCCGAGCGGCAACATGTTTCATACCCAAATGATTAGTTAAAATGGTACGAATAGACTCGTGAGATACAGAAAGTTCGGCGGCTATCTCTCTCAGAGTTGAATGAGGATTTTCAGTCACTATTTCCGTCACTTTTGCGATGTTAACTTCATTTGCAGACGTTGATGGCCTACCAGAGCGAGGCAAATCTTTCATCACATCTCGACCGCTTTTGAACGCTTTGAACCACTCATAAGCACGAGTTTTTGATAAAGTCGATTCACCGTAAGCCTTCTGTAACATTTTCAGTGACTCCGAACACGAAATTCCATTAGCGATGCAAAATTTAAGACAAGCTCTTTGTTCGATATTTTTGTCCATTATGAAATTCGCAATGCACACTATATATGATATTACTAAAACCAGCACTGTATTTAATATAAATAACAGATGCAACTCAAACTCCGCGCCAAAATGGAAAACAGTTGTGCCAATCTAACAACAACAAAAAAAAACAAAAATTTGAATTTGGAACCATAAACAAATCATCCATTCCCGATATTTTTTTGACTGATTGTACACAATGAGTAACAGATTTTTCCTTTGTTCACAGAGCGAGTACCGGTTTGCGGGGGGAGGGTATCCTCGAGTTAGTAGTTCTAATGGTCGGAGCGGAGGGCTATGTTCAGCGGCGCTTGTGGGCGGAGCTCTACTGGCTGCAGTAGCAGTGCTGGCAGTGGCTGCCCTCGCCTTTTATATGGGAGCCCTCAGACCCGACAATGGGGAACGTAAGTTTTGTAGCTAATGCCAATTTTAATCAAACTGGATGAGATGGCGAATAGATCTCTAATCGCATCCTATGATTTATGAATGTTACCAATGTTAATATATACTCGTATTTACTCCAGCCATTATAACAACAAGAGCTATTCAGACCCTATTGCTTAATAGCACTTAAGGAGTATAATATACTTATTGGATTTTCTAAATCTTTACTGAACAATACTTTTGAGTTTAAGGTGATTTAGTATTTAATAAATGTTTTAATTTTAAGTTGACGTGAGTAACAATTAGAATCATAAATCAGAAATATAAAATAATTTGGTGCATAATTGATGCAACAAATACTTGACAGTAAAATTTTAAATTTTTTTAATAAGTATAATAACGAAGATACCGTCTCAATTTTATGGACGATTGTGACTCCAAAATTGTCCGGTAAATCAGTGAAAGCCCCCTTGACTAGCTGTAAACGTCATGATAAAAAAATCACTTATACATTTAACTCCAAATAAAGCATTACTAGAATTATATACAGAGGCGCTCATAGCCAGATGCTCTCACCGGTCTGTAAGTGATTGGCTAGGTTAAGCAACTACGCTCGCGGTCAGTCCATAGATACGTGCGCCAAAGTGGTTCAATTTGTGAGCGTCTCCGTGCTTCGGAGGGCACGTTAAGCCGTAGCCATTAAGCAACAGTTGTTAAGCCATGTTAGAGGCCTACTGGGCGGCTTGAACAACTCTGACACCAGGTTAACCACTGCCCATACCATAAGCAAGCAAGCAAGAATTATATACAAAACGAGAATCAACTGCATGTGTGGAACAGTGCCTAGGCCCATACACTTAACACTTAACTGAACTGGCCACTTTGATCTCAAATCGCTGGCTTTTGCTGGCTTTTGATTAGGAATTCCAAATTCAAAAATATTTATTGTTTCTGTATTGTTTCGAATTTAGAATCGCATTTGTTTTCACGTCATTTGTTTTTTCTTTGGCCATATTCTATTCACAAAATGGAAATTTTTAAATAAAGCGTAATTTAAGAATATGAGCTCTATCGAGACACCAGCTCTGTAGAATAAGTTTCAAGAATTATTAATGTGTATCGAGAATAGACTCCATGCTACTGCCCTCGTGTTTCAGATTCGATTCCCGCATAGAACAACTATTTGTGTCGCCCATACATAGTTGTCACGAGTCCGGATGGGCTTTGTGTCCGTGATTTTCATATTTGTAATATTCCCTGTGATACAGGGATTTAGTTTTTGTTTATCTCTAAGAAAACACAAGAGGTAAAATCTCAGTAAAGGAAATAATGTAAATTTCTAACCCTATAGGTGTCAAAAAGTTATAACCCTTAATTGTTACTAGAAGTTAAACAAGATCGGCACATGCACTTCATGATTTTAAATTTTGTTCTAACATTAGACTTAATGAGAAGGAGACACTTAAACCCTCTTTACATAATATCGGTTAGTCGAGTGGAACAAGGAGCATGCCCAGTCAAGTGGAAATGAAAAATAGCTAACCTTCCGCTTATTGAAGCACTGTTGCTACATAGGGAAGTGGGTTACTATGTTATTGTTGTGTACTTTACGTACGTATGTCTCGAAGCATCTTCTTGAAACTTGACAGACACTTTGTTTAGATATGGAAGAACGTTTGTAGGTAAATCTCTTGTATTCCACGTGAGAAACATGTAAATATAAAGTTTGATATTACTATTAATATATAGGAAACATTATGCAAGAATGTACTACCTACTTAAAAGTATAAGTAAGATAATTGAAAAAATTAGAACTACATGTGTGTAATGTATTCACTTATATTGTATGCTATAACCAGTTAATTACAATTCCAGCTATAATGTCGTTTGAGGGCACGTTCCGTGTGACCCGCGGTGATGTATATGGCGGCGTCCCAGGCAGCCCCTCGTACAGGGAGCGTGCTCGCCGCTACAGCGTCGCCTTGCGCCAAGTGTTCGCGGCGCCCTCGCCTCTACGACAAGCCTTCACGGGCGCCATCGTCACAGGTTTCGGGGACCGAAGGCTAGATGTGCATTTCAGGCTTTATCTTGATAGGAGAAAAATACCAAGGTACTTTGTGCTGCTTGTCATTAGCTTATCGCTTACTATTCACCGGAATAAGTAGAAAATAATATATTATAATTTATATTTTTATTGCAGTTCGGTGGCAAATATCGAAGAAACTTTAAAAAGTATTTTAGTTCAAGACCTTAATTCAAAAAATCCAGCAATTGGACAAAGTATTAAAGTTGACACTTCTAGTATAGTCATTAAAAGAGATTTAGAGCATACGTATCATTCTGAGTCTTATGTGAAAGAGGCAATGAATGAAAGTATTGCAGTAACCAACACCAAAGTCACACCCCCCTCTCCGGCAGGTATTGACAAATCTCTTCAAACACGAGTTGGTGTTGTAAGGAAAACAACAGTAAAACCCAATCAAAAGAAAGATCCGGACGAACCTGATATTGATACAGAAAATATTCCCGTAGTACAGGGATCGTTTCAAATTACAAAGACTGAAGCAGATATAACAGAAAATAAAAAGCTAAATTCTAGTCCACCACGTCATGAAGATAAGCCAAGTCATAAGCCGTCGGTAGTTAAATCCACAACAACGACAAAAGCTCCCACAACTAAAACTACGATGAGAACTACAACTACGAAAAGATTTCCTACCACAACACCAAAAAACCGGCCATTTACCATAACATCTACTCTTAACGTTAAAACAAGAACAGAACCGACTCCAAAAAAAGATATCGAAAGAAGTACTAAAACACCAACTAGTACTAATAAATCAATAACCAGTACATTATCAACGACCACTTTGCAAATGACAACTCCATCGAACAACGTATCTCAAATATTGCTCGATCTTCTTACGAACGAAAATCATTATAAAGACCTACCCCAAATTGATACGTTATTTACCGTACCCCATGTAATTGATAATGAACCTTGGAGACCAATTACACAGCCCAACCCCTACTATGAAGTAACTAGCAAAGTACCACAAGCTCCTGTTGAGTTAACTAGCGAATTAAATGCCGAAGACCGCATGGGAGTTGCAGAAGTAGTAGATGATGTTTCAATTTTAGAAAGTTTTCTGACCCCAATACCACCGGTAAAACACAGAGACCGAACGACTGCTAGACCTACTAATCTTCACAACGTAAATTCAGATTTAGCAGCGGATGTTTATGTACCGAGCCCTGTTTACACAAGTTTTACTTTACCAACATTTTCACCACCCTTGAAAAATATGGAAACTTTAGGATCAAATTACCCAAAACCGCATCCGATCCCAGTTGATAAGATTAGTGGTGTGGTTGAAGCGGTTGATGATGTGGATTTTGATGACAATGACGATGGAAAACCGATAGAAAGACCTCCAAAAGATAAGAAAACAAGTGTTACCATAAATGTGTTGCAAATTGATAACTCTGATAATGACACTGAGAAATTTTCCTTTGAAGGAGCTTCAATATTAAAGAAACATAATATGTCAAACACAACAAGCTCCACTTCTTCTACTACTAGTACAACAATAGCAGCAAGTAGTAGCTCCGCGCCAGTTAGTAGTACAAGCTCTACAATTTCTGAATTAGAAATAGTAAACACTACTTATAAAACTCCTGACAAAAAACAAAATGATACAGCTAAAGAAAACGTCACACGTCGTCCAAATAATAAAGTGTCTATTATACCTAGTACTGGAGCGCCGCACCTAACGTGGGAATTAGTGAATACTTCAACAAATGATAATGACACTTTCAACAAAAATTCACCAGAAAAATACTATAATGACACTTTACAAGCTATTATAACAAAAAATGATGATGTTTTTCCCAATACTACTCCTAAATTTGGCGGTAAAGTTTCTATATTAAGAAATTTCACTGATATTATCAAAAGATATTCTACACAAATCACCACAACCACACCAAAACCTGAACCAATAATAATTAATTCAGAAGTGGAAGAACGAAACAATGACAATAAAATGACTGGTTCTGTAGAAGTGGTGCTGGATGAAGAAATAGAGATTACAACTGCCGGGGTAATTACATTACTACCTGCTAAATCTAATTTAGGTGTCAATCGCCCATTAAGACCACGTCCAATGATTAAAATTGACTCTCAGCCAGCAAAAGAAAACTTACGCAGTTTTTTTCGTAATGACCCGGAAACACAGAAGATAATAGATGATTTAAGCACCGAACATTATTATCAAACTCATGAAATTGGCCATACTGAACTGGATAGTTTGAACTTGGAAACAAAAGAGGAAGAACCTGATGCAAATTCTTCAATGGTGACTCAAAGTATTATCGAGAGTGTCCCATCAAACAGTAGATTTCCTAAATCAAACGTTAAATTAAATTTGACACATGAAAATGACGAATCTATGAAGGTCGCAAATACAACTAATGTTCCCGATGGAACTTACCGAGTTTCTTACCATGTGACAGGTAGTGTCAGCAGTAAACGTGCAAATAAAACTCAAGATCTTCCAGCTTACGAGCTAACGCTAGAACCTGATGTAGTTTTAGAAATACCTGTTAACCAAACAAATACTTTAACTGTTGATAAATTAAGGCAACTTGCCAGTCTTGCTACTATATCAGATTCAAATAATAACACTTTATTTCGATCCCCTGGAGGTGTAATTTCCACAAAAGCGATACCTTCCAGTTATACGTTGAATCAAGCAGGTTTCAAAATATTAACTAAAACATATAATAGCAAGGCACCACCATCGAAACAAGAAGAAAATAGTTTTGATAAACCTGAAAAGACTTACAGTAAACCTTTTATAAATAAGGTGAAGAAAGACAAAGAGAGTGTGAATGTAATTAAAGAAGTTATCCAGGAAGGTATGTACCAGCAAGCCAATATAACATAACTGAGATTAATAATATAGAAAATGTACCTATTAAGTAATATATGCTGGTTGTTTCAGACGAATGCAATAATATGACATCGTTCCGTTGCGCAAGCGGAGCATGCCTCGCGCTTACGTCTCGGTGTAACCGGCTCATAGATTGCCCAGGTGGAGAAGACGAGCGCGCTTGTACATGCGCAGATTATTTACGCGCAGACTTCGCTCAGTCCAAGATATGTGATGGCATCGTCGATTGCTGGGACTACTCCGATGAAAATAAATGTGGTATGTTTTAAAGGAATCAAACTACCTCACCTAAATATTGAATTAAATTGAGTTCAAAACTATCAGCCTAAGTTACTTTAGAAAATGTATACATACATTACAGAAAAATTACAGTAAAAGCGTGATAGGAGAACAAAACGAATAAAATAAAATACGCAACGATATTTATTTCAGATTGGTGCGAGAAAGGACAGTATGTTTGTTCAAACGCGCAGCAGTGTTTGGATATGGCACGCGTATGTGACGGGACACCAGACTGTCCCCTTGGAGATGATGAAAAGAGTTGCGTGGCTTTAGCCGAAGAGTTGGAAGATAACGAAGTGATTCCTTATAATGAGGAAGGTAATTATTTTAAAACACATAATCAGTATACGCATGTAAAACATCGCCCATTCGCTGTGTAGTGACGGCGTAGAATGTCATCACCTCATCTCATCCCGTAGGGGGCATATAAATCGTCCCGAGGGAATACCTACCAGAGAACGGGCAGCAGCGTTTTCTGTTAACTATGACCATCAAACTGCGATCGCCAACCCGTCTGCCAAACGTGGCGATTATGGCATTTGGTCCAGCAGTGGACATAATTTGGCTGACATGGTATATAGAACATAACGACGGTATTAACATTTTGTATAGAAGTTATTGTTGTTAAATTTTCAGGTTACGTGATGGTGCGTAAGCGGGGCGTCTGGGGTCGACTCTGCGTAGAGAGCTTTGCAGACGTGGTGCAGGAGGCACACAGCTCTCTTCAGCTACCAGACCTCGGCAGAGCGGTGTGCAGAGCGATGACATTCCAGTATGTGTTAACAATATAAATATTATGCCAGAACATTCTAAAAGATAATTTAATAAATAAATATTAACGAAAACGTCTTCGGTGTCGAATATTGTAAGAAAAAAAGACACAACAGTAAGAAACCTAATCAGCGATTAGCGACAATGTACTTTAAAATTTGAGTCTTTTATATGGTAACTTCTAATTTTGAATTTTATTTCAATATAAAGTGCACTACTTTATATTGAAATAAAATTCTGGACATTGGTCTGAACTATTTTCTCTAAACTAATAGGGTCATGTAAGTACGCTAAAAATGTTTCGATTGGGTGGATTATAAGAACACCTTTATGAAGATCACTATCTTATAATTTTGTAAAAATCATACCTACTCTCTTCTAGCAACAGCAGTAGATTGTTGTTGATAGATCTTTATATTACTTCCAGTGATGCAGGCTGGGCTCGCGAGGCTCGTGAAGGCCGACGCAGCAGTTCATCAGGCTATTGGGAAGTGTGGCACAATGCTGGAGCTCGGGCGCATGATACTCGCCTAACATTTAGAAGGGCGTCTTGTGCCAAGAAGCGTACCCTTCGTGTCAGGTGCACCGGACTTGATTGTGGAATCAGACCGCACGCTGATGCACAACAGCCCAGGTTAATACTCTTTTTTTTGAACACCTAGTGGTCAACTTAGCCAGGTTTAAAAGCTTTTGTACCTTACTCTGTAAACACTGGGTTGTTTAGGATGCGCGGAACTTGCAGTTCCCAAATAAGCCTATGATTTTTTTAAGTTCTATTAGCAAAAGAGCCTGAGTTACAAAACGCAGAGAGACATGACTAAGAGGACACTAAACTTAGGCCCGTATTTAGAAATGAAGTACAGGTCAGAACCGTGCTAAGCTTAGACATAAAGTACTGATTCTTGAATTAGTTTCATGAGTGTGTTATGTCGAGCTCTCAGTTGAGTTTGCATTCTTAATTCAAACCATAGTCCCGCACCTCACCTTTCTACTGTACATCGCATTAACGAACATTGAGATGTGTACTGAGTTTGTTGACCACTTATATTATTTCTCGATACTAACAAGAATTCATGTGAAGAATAAATAAACGCGATTTAAATAAAACGTAAAAACTAGGTGAATCCTGACGAAAAAGTGTATCGAAAAGAATCAGCATAGATGTACTGTTGCTTTATATTTTAATTTCACTTGGCGTCAATCAATTCTGCTCTTTCCCTATAAAACATTTTTTTTTCTATTCCCTAGAGATCTGCCTCGGGACTGGCGACAGTGTTATATTGCCTTGTCACAATTCAGTTTCAATTTGAAGTGATGTATTAGAGTAGAAAATCAGGTATAATGACCTTTGTAATATATGTATGTAGAAAAAATCCTAAATGATATGAATCGGAGTATAAAATCAAAAGGTACCTCGTTGGTCCATGGGCCCCGTGTTCCATCCCAAAGAACGAGGTCTCAGTTTGAAATCCCGCATCGGGTAACAAATTATTATTGGAAATATGCTTGTAACAAATCTATATATACTTAGCAACTTACAATACTTAGCAACGAAGTAGATTTGTTACAAGTATAATTCCAATAATAATTTGTACAAAGAATCAGAAAGTGTCTGTCCATATTTACATACTCTAGTACGTAGATCCAACGGTCTTCGTTTAACGTCACTCCGGTGGTGTCAGGTTGCACATCCTATTGGATAAGAGAGGATAGGTTGCACCTGTAAATATGACGCGATCATATTTCTAGATTCCGTTGTAACTGGGCACTATACTAAAGTTCATTCAGTAGGAAATTGCTATTGTATTACGCTTCTATGGATTTACACCAAAGCACCGCAATTCAACGTGCGCCCAACTCGGGGCCAATGCAATCTTTACATCTCGCCACTATTTGTTGCTAACACTTATTTTATAAGTTCTTGCTAATGTTTCCTATTGATTTTATGGATTATTTTATTTAAAAATGTTATTGTTCTACCATTTATTATGAAACGAAATACTCAATTTGCAGGGGAAGCTTGTTTTGCTTAGCTCTATTGTTATGGCTTAATCGTAATATTTTTAAACTTATTTTGTGATAAGAAAGTTTGAGAATTAATCGTTTACATACAGGCTGAGTACTAGATATATGAGTATTCAAATTTGCCATTGGTACGATGACTGTACCTATAAAGGATATCAAATATTCTCGAAAGGTTATCTGTGCTGAGTTAAATCGGACAAGTTCCAAAAAATCACCTTTATTACTGAACCTATTCGTAGTCTCTGTTTAGTGTGTTTTATGTATCGAATAATGTACTATAACAGTATACTTATAAGCTTTATAATACAATGCATAATTACGCCTAACCATTACACCAAACACGCACGCTACGCCATTTATAAGCAAGTCACATCATATTTGTTGCACATGTTTTACTTGTGATTTGGGATCCGCACGCATTTGGCGGTAGGCGAAGAAAACTTAAATAACCAATATCACCTACATACCGCATAGCAGCAAACCGCATACAACTACGGTTGCACGACAACCTGATGTTCCAATCTCGTCCCACTGTACAAAGTGTATGACCATGTATCGATATAATCCTTTAAAGGATTTAAAGGATTATATCGATAAATCCTTTAAATCCATCCATATATAATCCTTTAAGTTAATGACCATTATTTAAATTTTCGACACGGTGCAATACGATATTTTAGAATGCTGTGTCATTTTCCTTGTAAACATTTTCTTAGCAAAATCATTTTTCTACTTGCGTGATCTAAATCTATAGGAGAAAGAAAGACTTCTATTACCCAAATTGTTGATCTATTAGCAAAGGTTTTTAGACGAAGATTTTCCGCAAAGGTATTCACAATGGTTGGCCAATCCAACATTACATCCTATATATTTCCATAAGCAAACAATATGCATATGGTTTCCAGATAAATATAAATATAATATTATTCTGGTATTTCAGTGAGTCCTATTAGGGAACGTTGGCGGCAGACCAAAACCCCAAGTGTGCGAATCCCAATATCAGGTTGCGGTTTAAATCTGGTCACATGAGTAAACATGTTCTCGTATACTCGTGTGGTTGAGCGTGGCGTTGTGATGTGATGGGTAGGGCCGTAACTGACGGTGTGGTGCGCCGCGGCAGGGTGGTGGGCGGCGACAGCGCGGCGGCGGGTGCGTGGCCGTGGCAGGCCGCACTCTACCGCGACGGAGACTTCCAGTGCGGCGGTACGCTCATACACGCGCAGTGGCTGCTGTCTGCCAGTCATTGCTTCTACCAGTGAGTATCAATATGATTTTTATTTAATTAGTCGAATGGTTAAAGTTGTCTCAAGAATTCTTTTCTATTTAGAAATATTGTCCGATTCGTAAATTAGCTTTTTCAATCATTCGATTTACATTTACTTTACAAGATAAGGTTTAAGTGATAAGCGGGTTGGAGCCCAAAACACGATTTGAACTTTTTAGTCGAAACTTAATAAAGAAAATGAATGAAAAAAAAAATGAAAAAAAAATGAAAAAAAAATAATAAATAAAAAAAAATGAATGAAAATTTCTTTATGTTCTGTTCAATTTAAATTGTTATTTAATTAATAGCGTATTATTGGAAAAGGACAAACATTATCTTAGAGTTGTCATACAGTTTATTATTGTGGCCACAATAATTTAGTACATTGTGTTTTACTGTGTTTTTAACGCAGTTTAATTGGGTTCTGTTCATTTGATTTTGAGGTATACTTGTTACCTTATACATACGGAATTGGCGTCATCAAATGGGTTGCTTAAGGACGAATGTCAGTCATGGATTTTTTGATAATTAAAAAAATATATATTTAAAGTGTGTCTTGTATGGCAGGGCGACGGAAGCGCACTGGGTGGCGCGGCTGGGCGCGCTGCGGCGCGGCGCGTGGCCGCGCGGGCCGTGGGAGCGCGTGGCGCGCGTGCGGCGCGTGGTGCTGCACCCGCGCTACGCGGCGCGCGGCTTCCGCAACGACATCGCGCTGCTGCTCACCGAGCGCGTGGCGCTGCACGCGCGCCTGCGCCCCGCCTGCCTGCCGCCGCCGCGCGCGCAGCCGCCCACCGGCCACCACTGCACCGTGGTCGGCTGGGGACAGCTCTATGAACACGAAAGAGTCTTCCGTAAGTCTGATTTTTATTTAATACGCATATGACATTCCTGATGGTAAGTGGAAACCTGTGAAAAATGTTATTTGTTATAGTACTTATACCTACTATTTAAAACCATGTACTAAAAAATATTGCTTGTATATTTATTTAAGGACTTCAAATCATTTTTATATGATAATATCAATGAATGAGCGATTCATTTATTTAAAAACTAGACTCCATATGCAACAGATACGAGGCTCACGAACAGATAAGGGGCTTCCCCTTACATAATAACACCTGGTCAATATTACTTTAACCGGAAGCTTGAGGCTTTATGATGTAGGTAGTAGTATTAGGTAGAAGAAAGTCTTTTTGCATTATAGTACGTATTTACTTCTCATGAAATCTGTTTGGCTATACTTTTTGCAGCTGGCTGGTTTTGGCATCATTGAAAGTTTAAATTTTAAAAAACATAATTCCAAATTAAAATTAGGAAAATGTGTGATTTTCATTTGTTTTTCGTACTGTCAAGATGAATGAATGTAATGAGGCTTTGTACCAAGAAAAAACAGTGTATTATAGGAAAAATATAAATAGTAAAATAAAGTCCCCGAAAGCTCTGTGGAAAAATTTAAAATCTACATTACTACCTCCTAAAAATACTGCAGACCTACCCTCACATTTAAACGACCCTAACGCAATGAACTTACACTATCAGATCTTACATATTTTGAATTTAACAGGTTTCACAACAAAACATTTTCATTAAAATCGGTTGAACAATCTGATATAGCTAAGGTCCTAATCAACTTAAAATCGAACGCTGAGGGATTTGATCGGATCACACGGGACATGTCCATGTTAAGCGTCCCTCAAACACTTGACCTATTGACAGCTATAATTAACTCATCCATAGCCACGTCAACTTTTTTTTTTGGAAAGTTGCCATTGTACGACCCATTCCAAAAAATTCTAACCCGGTGGAAATTAAAGACTTGAGACCGATAAGTATATTACCCTTCTTATCTAAAGTGCTGGAAAAGGTTGTAAACACGCAATTAACTAAGTATATAGAAGACAGCAAAATCCTGCCTGAGACCCAGTCCGGATTTAGAAAGGATCGTAGTACTTTAACAGCTCTACTAGATGTGACAGACAACATATTAACAGCGCAAGGTGGCGGCATGTGCACTCTGCTAGTACTATTATATTTCTCTAGGGCCTTTGATTCCATTAATTTAACCTTATTGCTTTCCAAGATGGCGTTTTACGGGTTTGATTCAAATACGGTTCAGTGGTTTTGCAGCTACCTCACACACCGCTCTCAGTATGTGGAGATTCGAGACTCAAATGGCCTAACGTCTACGTCAAATATGGCTGCACTAGATAAAGGCGTTCCCCAAGGGTCAATTTTAGCACCGTCTCTGTTTAATTTATACAATGCAGATATAACTAAGGCTATAAAACATTGCCGGCACCATGAATACGCTGATGATTTCCAAATTTACATATATCTCATTTAAGCCAGAGGAATCCACGGTTGCAATAGAAGCCATTAATAAAGATCTAGAAAGTATAGTGAAGTGGTCCAACCGTAATTCTCTCAATCTGAACCCCAATAAGACTAAATATATAATCTTCAGTTCCAATGGTCAACTAGACAAACTGCAAAGAGCCACGATCTCCCCTATTAACATCACCATACTGGGAGAAAATATAGAGCGTGTATATGAGGCACGTAACCTGGGCCTACACATGGATCAATATTTAAGATTTGAAAATCATATAGTTAACTGTGTGCAAAATTGCTTCTACCGATTGAAGATCCTTTACAAATTGCGCCCACATTTATGTGAACAGTTAAGAATACTACTTGTAGATTCTATAATCCTATCCAAACTTAATTACGCAGACTCTATATTTGGTCCCAGGCTTCTATCGCGAACCGAGAAATTGATACAAAGGGTCCAAAATGCATGTGCACGCTTCTGCTTTGACATCCCGCCAAGAACCCACGTAACTCCATATTTGAACGAACACTTCATTCTAAAAATGAAGTTACGGCGTAAATTGCACCTGGCCTGCCTACTTTTTGGAGTTATTAAGCAAAAGCATCCATCATACCTATATGATAAAATAAATTGGACAAATAGCCACCGAGAGCGAGAAAACAAATATATATATATATATATATATATATGTATATATATATATATATATAATTATTACCACTATTTTTTATATTTATTTTCTATCCTTTTTACTGGATTACATAATTATTTATCGTACACAAATACCAATAATGAATATACAGTATGTTAGTTTAGACGAGGGACGTATTCAAACCCATAATAGTGTATGCTTATATGATACTAATAAAAATATGAACAAAAAAAAAACACTGATAAATAACAAACAGAACCATACCAAAAATTTCGCAAAAGTCTCACAACGTGTATACACCCTTGCGCTAACGTGTTTAGTATTATCGCAGAACATGTGTGCGGGTCAATGACCTTTAGGTAGAATCCATTTTCGCTTCATACTTTAAACCAAACGGGTCTAAAATGGTATGGGTGCATTCCTTCTTCATGCAGCAGCTTCCACACAGTCCAATGTGATACGCCGAATCGTCTTGCAGCATTTCGAGTGCTTTCTTGTGGGTGATGCTCGAAGTATTCAAAAATGGCTTCTTGTAGGTGCACTGGGTATGGCTCCCTCCCTCGTCCTTGGGGATGCGTCGGTACGGTGAACTGATCGAATGTTCGCAATCGTTGGTTGACACCTAGCATAAGGTTGTACAACGGAATCAGGCGGTAGGGAAACATCTCTCGGTACAAATTAATAGCTCCTCGTACACTATCATTCGATAACACGTAGGTACGAACCATATCCCAGTTTTCTTCATTGGAATATTGATATGACGTCATTTTTAGTTAGTCAAGTACACGTTTACAGAACACACTTATCGGTAAGCGGGGTTGTTTATGCAATACGCGGATGCGCCAGACATGCGGTACTAGCAGCGGCGCGCTCGCATAGACTGCGGGTGCGGTCAGCGCGGGGGTGGGTCCTGTCGGTGCATCGGAACAACACAGAGGAAAGGGCGAGGGGGAGGGCGGGGTTTACGCACGAGCTTCTACTGTTTACAAGTTCACTTCTTGCGCGCTCAGTGTTCATGATAATGTATTTTATAGGACAATTACGAAAAAAATTAGGTTATATGTTTTTAAAATATTTGGGACGAGAATCGAATACTGAACACCCTCCCTTAATATGTCCCTCGTCTAACCTAACATACTGTATATATATTTACGAAAAGGACATTAAATAACAAATTTTAATTAAATTATAGATAGTTTTATATTTACTGATTCGAATTTAATTATTACCACAATTTTTTATTTTTTATTTATTTTCTATCCTTTTTACTGGGTTACATAATTATTTATCGTACACAAATACCAATTCATGTCATAGTAACATAATATAGGTATCACATACCACCGTCCGTGAGTCCCTCACAGGGTCGCCAACTGAAAACCAGTGCTAGGTGCACCTCACCTAGCTTTTGCTGAGATGGTGACCTTTCGACGGAACATACAGGAGCTATTGTACTTTCATTATTTTGTTGATTATTTTAACGATATTTATTATTTTTTGTGTTTACCTTGTAATTACTCATTTCTTGTGTGTTCGTGTTGAATAAATGTATTTCTATTCTATTCTAATGAAGAAATTCGATACATTTTAAAATTTTACTACAAAAATGTAAAATTGCAACGGAACCGCGAAAAAAGTTTGCGATGTTTATGGACCTAGTGCAGTATCTGTGAGAGTAGCATAAATGTGGTTTAAGCGTTTTCAATACGGAAATTTTGATGTCAAAGATGCACGTCGCTCTGGTCGCCCTATTACGGATAAAATGGATGCCATTTTTGAAAAAGGGGAGCAAGATCGGCATATCAGTAGTTACGACGTAGCTGAAGAACTGGGAATTGACCACAAAACAGTTTTGGCGCATTCAAAAAAAACTGGGTACACAAAAAAGCTCGATATTTGGGTACCTCACGAGCTCACTGAAAGAAACTTAATGAACCGTGTTCTTATTTGTGATTCTTTATTACGACGTAATGAAACCGAACCATTTTTGAAGAAGCTGATAACTGGTGGTGAAAAGTGGATCACGTACGACAAGAACGTGCGAAAAAGGTCGTCGTCAAAGGCCGGTCAGGCTTCACAGACTGTGGCGAAACCAGGGTTAAATTAAGATTGGAAGGCCATTATTCATTATAGCTGTGCCCCGCGGTTTTACCCACGTTCAATTTTATAAATTATGATAGCTCCTCCCCCGTAGGTGATAGCGTGATAATATGTAGCCTATATGTTGACCCGACCTCTCAGTAATATTCATCCAAAATTTGAAGTAAATCCATGCAGTACTTTTTGAGTTTAGCCCGGACATACATACAGATAAACAGACAAAAATTCTAATAACTATATTTTTAGCTTCGATATCGATTATAAATCACGCCCCAAGTATCCTTTTTAAAAAATATTCTATGTACAGTTTTGACTTTCCTACAATTTTATTATATGTATAGATGAGCTGTTACCACAAGGCACGACCATCGATTCTGAACTCTACTACGAACAACTGATAAGATTAAAGCAAGACAGGGTGACATGACAGGGCCTCGTATGGCATCTTGCTTAATAAACTGGAAGGCGAAACGAGTTCGAGGTGTTGCCTATAATTGGTTCTCCTCTTATCTTAACTCTCGCACACAATATGTTTAAATTGAACACAATAATTCACAAACCGGTGAAATATCACATGTCCGTTCAAAAAAGAACGATATAAAGAACTCTATCCCTCAGGGCACTGTACTAGGCTGTATATTATTCTTGTTATACATAAACGACCTTCCAAAAATCATAGATTCAGCAAGTATCCTATTTGCTGATGATATATCAGTAATATTTCTATGTGAAAAACATATTAGATTTAAACCCTAAAATTAATAAAACCCTTTCCGAAATTGTAACGTGGCTTGAAGACCACAACCTTGAAGTTAACTTTACTAAAACCAAAATTATGCAGTTTAAACCATATCAAAAACGTCCAATAGTAATCAACTACACCCATCATAACACAATAATACAATAGGTACGTTGACTCTTTTAAACTATTAGGCCTACACTTAGACACTAACCTAAATTGGAAATGCCACATCCATAACACAAGCGGGAGACTATCTAGGTTCACATATGCTTTAGTCCAATCTAAAAAATCTACAGATCTAACATCAGCAATTGTTGCCTACTATGCATATGCAGTGTGCATGCAGTGCTGGCTTGTGTATGGAATAATACTATGGGGTAATAGCAAGAACGCAGATGTTCTATTTAAACTACAGAAGAAATGTATAAGAATCCTCACAAACATCGACGGAATGGATAGCTGCAGGCCACACTTCATTGAACTTGGCATACTAACATTAACATCTATGTACATCTTTAATCTGCTTATTTGTCAAAAAACATATTCACTTATTTTCCTTAAAGAAAGATCATTACTCACAACCTCGTAACTTAAGAAATAAAAATTCACTAGCTCTACCGACATCAAAGCTATCTATCTATATTTCATTCTGGGTCCTATGTAATGTGTATTAAGATATATAACAAAATACCCCAACAACTAAAAGAAACATCCAGCTTCAATATATTCAAGAATAAATTAAAAAAATACTTAACCCAAAAATGTTATTACAGTATAAAAGAGTTTATCGACGACAGAACTAAACAGTAAGACAGTGTGCAATATAAAAAATAATTAAATATAAAGTATAATATAAAGTAAATAGTATAAATATAATGATAAAATAATAATACAGGTATATATAAATATAATAATATATATAAATAAATATATAACCTAAGATTAATTAAATAGTTTGTAAGTCAATTTATATTAAAATTGTATTTCTGCGCCCTAACAGGGTATCATGTATGTACCTCTACATTCTGTAACACCTATGTAACACTCATGATTGCAATAAATTTTTGTATTTGTATAAGAAGTTGAGAGAAAGCGGCCGGAATTAATCAATGGAAGGGGTGTGGTCTTCATCATGATATCGCTTGACCTCACACATCTTTGGCCACTCAGCAAAAATTAAGAGAGTTTGGCTTTGAGGTGTCAATGCATCCGCCGTATAGTCCTGACCTTCAGATTTCAACCTGATTCGGTCTCAAAATTCTTTAGGCAGTGTCAGGTTAACATCATCGACACCACATGTCGCGGTATTTTGATCAGGAGTCCCAAAATTTTTATAGCAATGGAATCATGTCCCTAGCTACAAGATGGCAAAAAGTTGTTGAACAAAATGGTACCTACATACTTTAGTTAAATATAAAATATGTTTTGATATTCTTAAAAAATGCGAAGTAACTTTTTCACCATCCTATTATTTATCACATCATGTACAAATTTCAGTATATGAACTGTCTCTGTCCATATAACGAATGTATCGTTAGATAGATGACATTTGTAGGTACATGATGTGAAGTGTAGAAATTATTATTATGTCTATGACTTTGGTATAAATATTTTGGTTTTATTTTGTAGCGGACACTCTCCAAGAAGTGGAGCTGCCAGTGATATCGACAGCGGAGTGCCGGCGGCGCACGCGCCTGCTGCCGCTGTACCGCGTCACGGACGACATGTTCTGCGCGGGCTACGAGCGCGGCGGCCGCGACGCCTGCCTCGGCGACTCGGGCGGGCCGCTCATGTGCCAGGTACTGCTGACTTTTCACGAATGCTGTAATAGCACTTAAACACTATCTACTGTATAAGGTTACACAGAGAAGGTATAGGCAGGAGACCTGAAGCAATAAGTCAGTCATTAGTGAATTTTCTTAAAATAAAAGTTATTTAAGAGTAACAAATATCCATCATAGTCACAAACTATGGCATTAAATGACAGGTTTATTTAATGCCATAGTTTGTGACTAGGATGGATATTTGTTACTGTTTCACGCAAAAACTGCTGAACGGATTTTGACAAAACTTTGTATTCATAAAGTTTCTAAATAACACATGGGCTATAATTTATAAAGTTTAATACGAGTAAAATCGCGGGGCACAACTAGTACTTTATAAGCCGATCGCTACAGCCGATCATGTGATTTAGTATTAGTGTGAGATGCTAATGCATTTGGATGTCCTACTTACCTACTCGCCATGCTGCAGAATATTTTTCTCAATAATTACCAAAACACTTTGTATTACAGGAGTCAGACAAATGGTACGTGTACGGCGTGACCAGCAACGGCTACGGCTGCGCGCGCGCCAACCGGCCCGGCGTGTACACCAAGGTGTCGCACTACATCGACTGGATCGACAGCGTCATGAACACATACACTCCACCACAAAACGACACTGCTCCTGGAGAAGACGCAGAATCTTCCGAAGACTTCTACGCAGACCTTGAAGTAGCGGAGAACCAAAGGTCACTTAGATTAGACACGTGTAAGGGTTTCCGATGTCCACTGGGTGAATGCTTACCAGCTTCCAGTGTCTGTAACGGCTTCCTCGAGTGCTCGGATGGCAGCGACGAGTGGCAGTGCAGCAAACTAGCAATAAACGACTCCAATATTGACACATGAAGTTAGACGTAAAAAGTGGAGTAAACACTCTGAATTCTTAATTTATTTGGTTTGTTTTAAATGGCTATTCAGAGTGCACACTCCATCTTGAACTTCATGTCTGTCACCCCGATTGCATTCAGCGGGTACACTACTTATAAGCCAGTACTTAGATGCTAGGATAGATAAATGTTCTAAATTCGACTGATATTTTATAAGGATATCTGTAAGTTATCGATTCGTGAAATATAGAGGTACAATAATGTTAGTGCGCTTGACAAAACCAACATGTGTGTGTCGAATGTATTTTTGATGAGGCTATCTTCATTATATAAACACAATTTTCATTTTCCTTTATTAACATATGGAATTAATAAAAATAAATGTTAATATAATGCTACTGCATTGTGACCTTGACAAGTACAAGTGTATGTTAATACCCAAGTCCTGAATAAATTTCATATAATTTCATTTCATTATAAACAACAACAGTTTAATGGTATAAGTAGAAAAATATCTATAATAAATAAAAATAAAAGTTAATATAATGCTACTGCATTGTGACCTTGACGAGTACAAGTGTATGTTAAAACCCAAGTGCTGAATAAATTTCATTTCATTTCATTATAAACAACAAGATACAAAAAGACTTTGCCAACTCCATCCTATGTATTAATATTTCTTCTTTAAAGTTGAAATACTAAGGACTTAATACAATGGCATTCAATAAAAATTATAAAAAAAATCTATACGGTTTTGACAAGCGCAATAATTCTCATCATTATAAAAAAAGTCTCATCATTTCACATTACTATAGACGGTTTCGACGCCATAATTATTGTATAAAGTTATTAGGGCTCTTTTGTACATATAGACATTCTATTTAATGCCCATATATTGTTGTTAACCACTGCACGATTTATACTAAATTGAATTTATTTATTGAAACTAATGACTTACCTTTTCCGTTTGAATGAATTTTTCAAATGGACGACGTAAGCCATTTTAAAAATCAAATAAAAATGTAATGATAAATATTTTTTGTTTAATTTTAGAGTAAAACCTCCGTCCTTTTAAACCTTCATCAAACTAAGCGAACGGCAGCGTCACCGCCATGTAGAGCAAGCGCAGCTACTTTAAAGGACGAACATTGTTTTAGATCAAGTTAAAAGCGTGAATGATATTTATTTTTTACATGACGTTGAGAGAGTTGAGAGTTGTCAGTTTCTTAAGGACGAATCTGAGTAATGGATAGTTAAATACTTAATTAAAAAATATATTTAAAGTCTGACTTGTATGTCAGGGCGACGGAAGCCCACCAGGTGGCGCAGCTACAGCGTTTAGGAGGCTGTGTGTCCCTGCTTCACCATACGATTGAGGTGCGCTTGGGTACCAGCCGTCCCTAATTTACAGTGACCAAGAGTACATAATACCGTAACTATACTGTAGCCCAAAATTATATATATACTCGTATATCGAGGCAAAACTTGCAACACCGACTACCTCATTTTGCATGTGTTCCTAACGCCGTAAGCAAGTGATTCATGACGATCACCTCCACAACATTACCTACGGTCCGACGAATGGAGCAAAGTATCATTGGACGACTGCAGTGGAACCGTAAAGGCGCAAGAGAAAACCGCCTACCTCCACTTTGCTCGGGTCTCCGCACAGAAAACTTTTGGTGAAGATTCTCTCTTTTCGAAACCACAAAAAGGTACACGCCCCAACACTCTGCTGCCCGCCGGTCCCTACCACCGGCACCGATTTAAATCAAAGCGGTAGACGTAGGAGAGGCATGGATCCTTCAGAATAGGGGACACGAAATCTTCTTTCCCATTGTTCCATGAACTATCTGCTTAAGTTTAAGCTTGAAATAAGGACAGACAGACAAACAGACACGACCCACAAACTGATTTAAATTCGGGGTCATCGTGATGAATACAACATTTCATGGGATATAGTTCCGCATATAAGGTACAGGTAGGGAATTTATTACCCATTACAGTACTTAAAAAAATGCTCATGTTACTGGCAATTTAAACACCGAAATACTTCTAAATCATCAATGAGGGGGCACTTTAGCCAGCCGATACAAATTTCTTAGTGTGTAAAGGTCAGCGTAGACGACTTCACATCTTTGAACAGAATTGTGCGTAAGCGTAATAATAATAAAAAAAAAGCTTGTGTGTACTTATGTACACGCGTTAGAAGTTATACTTCTTAATATACAACTTGAACATAGTTATCAATTTTCATACCACCTAGAACTAACTTCATGCTGTTAAATTTTTTGGTGTCGGTGTGCGCGCGCATCGTAAAAATTCACTCTCATCATTTTTCTCCATCGCGCCAAAAGAAGTATAACTTCAATAAAGAAAACAGTACTTAATGTTTTCTTATTTTCGGTTCGAGCTCAATTCCCTCCCACTTGCGACCATTTGCTACATTACGCTTACGCACAATTCTGTTCAAGATGATCTCATCAACTTTAATATTTTGCTTATATAGCGCTGTTAAGAAGACCCGGTCGTCTTTGATAAGTATGTGGAATCGTCGCCCAGCTGAAGTTTGAAGCTTTAAGAACGAATGGTCTCGACAGATTTTATTTTATTGAGTTGACTGCATTTGCCTGGGTTAGCAGTTATTTTTAGTAAGTACCTAATAAACGCCTATTACCTACCTACTTGAAAACCGTCGTCCGTAGGTTTTATGACTTTCGTAAGCATATTCTTAGTCACCGGGGAAGTCGCATATGCGATAATGCAATAGAATGAAAGTATGGAAATACTCTTTATTTATGCTTACGTATTGTACCAACAACCCGAGTAATTTATTTCTCGTAACTTTAAAAAAAAACAATCCACCTGTTCTTTAAATATGAATGTTCATCGTACATTGTTGCTTACAATGAGCTTCTAGGCGGCAGAAGTACATTAATTCACTCTAGCCGGCTTAATCATATAAAAATACAATGTAGTGAGACTCTTGGAATGAAGTATTTCACCATTTTATTTTTGAGCAGAAGAGCAAGTAATACAATAACTTCTAAAAATGAAATTTATTCAGCACTTGGGTATTAACTTAAGCGCTTGTTTATTTTTGGTGAAAATCTATTTCACAACAAAATGATATTTCTTCCGATAGACGCCGGGAAGTTCATAGTAGAAGTAACCGGACGGCCAGAATGACCCTTAAGCATTAGCAAACTTTTAAATAACACGTTGATATATTGCATTTAACAGTAAGGTTATTAAATTTTACGTTCGTAGGAGATTGTAGTTCACCCTTAAGAAGGAGTTGGTAGGTTTTATGGCGTGCATATTTAAGGCGATTTCTTTTACACCATTCACACTGAGCTAGATTTCCAACTCTCTCGTTGTATAAGTTACCCTGTATAAGTAAGAGACCATCGTCGGCATAGGCCGTTAGGGGAGCAACGTGATGGCAAGGGTAATGTCAAGAAATCATCAAAACCCCAGTTCCAAAGATACGACGCGAGTACTGACCCCTGGGGGCAACCCATGGTTATGATTTAGTAACCATGTAGTGACCAAGCTTAAGTGTTGCAGAGCATAAACTAAGATGCAATTATTGAATATATATTACTGTAACGACCACGTAACTTCAGTTTAGGTAATAAAAGATCCGACATAGCGTAGTGTGAATTATTTGCCCACTGACTAATATGCTTGTAGTACTCACTAGCTGTGCCCCGCGGTTTTATCCGCGTTCAATTTTATAAATTATCATAGCTCCTCCCCCGTAAGTGATAGCGTGATAATATGTAGCCTATATGTTGACCCGACCTCTTAGTAATATTCATGCATAATTTGAAGTAAATCCATGCAGTACTTTTTGAGTTTAGCCTGGACATACATACAGACAAAAATTCTAAAAACTATATTTTTGGCTTCGATATCGAATGTACATCACGCCTCAAGTATCCTTTAAAAAAAATATTCAATGTACAGTTTTAACTTTCTTACGATTTTATTATATGTATAGATTATCATTCAAGGAACTATCATCAGGTATAACCGAATTAAGTTAGGGTATTCGTGGTCTCCTCTATGCCGCTGCGCTGGTATAGGTAAGTGTTATTGATTTGTAAATATGTGCTAGATCTATAGAACTATTTGCTTTAAGCTCGTGGCATAGAGGTGACCACGGGCCTTCTTTGTGTAATTTCTCGACTATTTTCCTAATAATAGATAGCCTTTGGATTTTTCTGTTGACGATCGGTAATGTGAACGAGCTATTTTTAACCGACTTCAAAAGGAGGAGGTTCTCAAGTTCACTGCAATTTTTTTATTTACGTACACCGTTCTTACATTTTAACATATAACAAAATTACGTAGTTTGGTCCAGTAGTTTTCATTTTATGAACATTTATGTATGTAAATGTTGGTTTATGTGGATGATGTAATTGTCTTTGGCGTAGACGTTTATAAATCGTAGCCAGTCTAGCTAGACTCATACTGCTCAAGTGTTTCTTGGTGTGAACATAAAACAGTTTCAGACGACTAACGTTTAATACGCGCGTATAATACATTCAGTCAAAAAAGTATCGGGAATGGATGATTTTTTTTTTGTTGTTGTTAGATTGGCACAACTGTTTTCCATTTTGGCGCGGAGTATTGCGAATTTCATAATGGACAAAAATATCGAACAAAGAGTTTGTCTTAAATTTTCGCATCCATCGCTAATGGAATTTCGTGTTCGGAGTTACTGAAAATGTTACAGAAGGCTTACGGTGAATCGACTTTATCAAAAACTCGTGCTTATGAGTGGTTCAAAGCGTTCAAAAGCGGTCGAGATGTGATGAGAGATTTGCCTCGCTCTGGTAGGCCATCAACGTCTGCAAATGAAGTTAACATCGCAAAAGTGAAGGAAATAGTGACTGAAAATCCTCATTCAACTCTGAGAGAGATAGCCGCCGAACTTTCTGTATCTCACGAGTCGATTCATACCATTTTAACTAATCATTTGGGTATGAAACATGTTGCCGCTCGGCTAGTCCCAAAAGATCTGAATTTTCTCCAAAAACTCAATCGCATGAAAGTCGCTGAGGACATGGTAGAACGAGTCAATTCCGACCCAACATTCATGAAACGCATTGTTACTGGTGACGAGACGTGGGTTTACGAGTTTGACATGCAAACTAGTCAACAAGCTTCGGAGTGGCGCCTTCCAACTGAACCGAAACCGAAAAAACCACGCCAAAATCGATCAAAAGTCAAAGTCATGTTAACTGTTTTCTTTGACTATCGCGGTGTTGTGCAAATAAAGAATATTAATGAGCGTTATACGGCGTTTAAGAGAGCAAATTCGACGAAAAAGGCCAGATTTGTGGAAAGAAAATTCTTGGATTTTGCACCACGATAATGCGCCTTCGCACAAGGCCATCATTGTAAACGAATTTTTGACCAAACACTCAACAAATACCATCCAGAAACCACCATATTCACCAGATATGGCTCCAGCTGACTTCTTTCATTTTCCTAAACTCAAATTACCACTTCGTGGTACCAGTTTTCAATCGGTAGAAGACATAAAGGAGAATTCGCGGCGAGAACTGAACTCAAATCCGAAAGCAGCGTTTAAAAAATGTTGTGATGAGTGGATTATTCGTTGGCGTAAGTGTATCGTTTCTGAAGGAGCATACTTTGAATAAATTTGGATGAATAACAAACATTTTGTATATTATTGATCTTTTCCCGGTACTTTCTTGACAGAGTAGTATAAGCTCGTTTTTGGAAGAGCATGTAGGCGCCTTTTAGCACAAGCGCATTATTTTATGTACGTAAGTAGATACACCGATTACGCTGCGATTTATGAACCGGTTTACTTGATTCTTCTTTAGTTTGATGCAGATTTTAAGGGTTCCGTAGCCAAATGGCAGAAAACGGACCCTTATGGATTCGTTATATCTTTCTGTCTGTCCGTCCGTATGGCACAGCCACTTTTTCCGGAACTATACTGTTAAAACTTGGTAAGCAGATGTATTCTGTGAACCGCATTAAGATATTTACCCAAAATGGAAAAAAAAAACAATAAAGGAGATCGGCAATCCGCCCATACAAACATGGCCTGGAATGGACATAAATAAAACAATATGCATTTTGTAGGGGTACTAATATTCTATCGCCCTGTATATTTACTTTTTATGTAAAACATGGGAGTTACGTAATATAAGGCGTATAAGGTCAACAAGATTTCAATACTGTATTAGATCATGGAACGAATTTTAGTAATAATTATACTACTTTCTATATATAAATAAGTAAAACAGGTTCAGATATATTGTTTATCACAACCGTGGTAAGTTCACATATTCAAAAAAATAACCGCGGCCATAGTTGCTTAGGACAAAATATGTGGTCCGAGGTGCAAATAGCAGAGGTAAATCATGATGCGTAGATTCAAAGTCCAAGAAAGCCGGGGTCAGTTGGGAAGTCAAAAACAGAATCCAGAAACAAAGCCAAAGGTCGTCGTAAATACACAAGCCACTAGAAAACATTCACGATGCAAGTCAAGCAAGCCTAAACACGAATGTAAATAAAAATTCAATCAGTTCAATATGACAGATAAAAAAGTGTTGCCATTACTATGAAGAATCGATTCCTTCATTGATTTATAAATCAACATACCATACATACTATTGATTTATATTATGACTATTGAGGATAATATTATGTACGCAAATAATACATATTTCAATACAGTGAAATTATAACGCCTCTGACAATGACAATATAATAATAACTGCATGACTAGAAAAATAAATATTTCCCCAGCGGCTCAAAAGACCGAAGCAGCCAGACCCTATAAGACAGTTTAAGAAACATGAATGCCGGAATAAAATTATTTACTTTTAAGAATTGAAATCATTTTCCCATGTTGTATAAGGAAATAAAAGGCATCGAGGGATTTTAAATATTACAATTTCTTTCTTAAATAGTAATATACTTTTGTCCATCACAGGCCGGGATTTGCCGAAGTCCTTTTGGAGGTTCCTCATACTTAGAACTGAAACTCAAATTTTTTTTTCATCAAACCCATACTTCTATTGTTATCTATGGATAGGTCTTCAAACATGATATTGAGGATTATATTATAATTTTTTTCTTAACTGAATAGTTTACGCGAGCGAGAGACTTCAAAAGGCGTAAAATGTGTGTAAAAAATGAGCTATGAGCCTTCTCCTCAGTATGAAGGCGACTTGATTTGAGATATTTATACCGACTTCCTGTTGTGGAGATTTCAGGAATAGTTTCTGGACTTGTGGATTAGTGTCGTGAAACAGTGATTCAAACGCGCCTAGCAGATCTGAACGGGCCCCCGATCCTGATGCCGGTGCGGTGGTGTAAGAAACCGCGGCTGCTGCGCTACTGTGACTTCAGTATTAGTTTTACAAGGTATGTGACCTTTCTTTTTTGTTTTGAGTTAATTTTTGATGTGCTATGCAATCTTCTAGGTTCTGTCGTGCAGGACTGTCGCCTCTTCGACAGATTTGAATCTGCAAAATAAAGCTGAAGTAATTTCTAGATTATTTAAGTATTTAAAGCTAGTTCGCATACTAGAAATATGGTCCAATCAAAAACTATAGGGTTTACTATTGTTTCCAATCCAGACAGGAAATCAATAGGGGGAAGGGAGATGCCATGCAGTTCTTGACTTGATTTGAACATTTTTTTCATAGAAATAGTTAAAACATGTTTTATAATAATAATAATTATTTATTTATTTACGTCGAAACATGGTTCACAGGATGTTTAAAAATAGAATGGACAGCATGCTTCGCAGTTAGCACGGCATGTTACGCAAGCATCGCCAGAGGAAAGTGCAAGTATGCACTCGCTTCAATAACACAAGCGCTGTTGCCTAACCGCTGATTCTGCGAAACGTGCCGAAGACGACACCGGCACCGTGGTTCCCAGCATTATGTTAGAACGGCTCACTTCTTGGTCGATCGCCGACATAGCTAGGTTATTGTTAGTAATAAGTACTTTTACATTGTAACTTTTATTTACTTTATATTAAATTTAATTTAAACAATGACAATTTTTGACATGTCCGGCCACCGGCGCAGCCGGTGAAGCCCTGCTGGAGGAACTTACGGCCCTGACTAATCTCATGCTCAGCGGCAATGTGTGCGGTGCCGTTATCGACGTTCTGTACGGAGCTAACCTTTGTGCCTTGTACAAGCGTGATGGCGGTATCCGTCCCATTGCCGTCGACTGTATTTACCGGCGCATGGTAGCCAAAATTTGTTGCAAACTTGTGTTTAACAAACTGTCTTCCATTTTCCAGCCTCTGCAGCTAGGTTTTGGATCTAAAGGGGGCTGTGAGGCTACCATACACGCTCATTCAACTTATTTAGGTGGCAGTGAAGGGGATGTCGTTCTAAAAGTTGACCTGAAAAACGCCTTTAACTCGGTAAACCGAGATACCTTGTTGGCCGAGGTAAAAAAACAAACCCCTGAAATTTATAGTTTTATTTGGCAATGTTACAGATACCCAACAAAATTGACGTACAAAGGCCACACATTGGAATCAGCTGTCGGATGCCAACAAGGTGATCCCCTTGGACTAGTCATTTTTAGTCTTGCCATACATCCAATAATTGGACAACTAAATTCTAAATTTAACGCCTGGTATCTGGATGACGGCACCCTAGGAGGCGATTGTGATACCGTTCTGAATGACCTGCTCCTTCTGAAAGATAAATTAAAATCGATTGGGCTGGAACTTAACCCCTCCAAGTGCGAACTTTTTATTAGAAATGAAACCAACAGTCCAAGTATCATAACAAAATTTAATGCTTTAGCCCCAGACATAAAAATAGTATATAAAAACTCGCTCCGCCTCCTTGGGTCCCCAATTTTAGACGAAGGTTTTACACATTTCATAGATGAGAAAATTCAAAATTTTAATGAGATTTCAGAAAGATTTTCGAAGTTAAATACCCACTCGGCATACACAATAATCCGGCACTGCTGTTTCGTTCCTAAATTCATATATATAATCCGCTCGTGTCCTTTATGGAAAGATTTAACACTTCTTGGAAGAGTTGACAAAGTTTTACGAGATACATTGAGCTCAACTTTAAATTTAGACCTGGATGACCGTGATTGGCTTCAGGCCACGCTTCCTGTGCGCCTGGGTGGTCTCGGCATCCGCAAAATTTCTAGTGTTAGTTTACCGGCGTTCCTGTCCTCGGTCCACTGTACCAAAGAACTAATCAGCAAAATCCTTTCTCCTTCGCAGATTAGTTCAGAGGCAAGGTGTTTGTCCGACGCCTTGAACGCTTGGAAAATGACTGTTCCAAGTTTAAACCTACCCGTAAACCTGTCCTCTCAGAGACAGTGGGACCAGCCGCTCTGCGAGTTAGCCGTGTCGCTGCCGGTCTCCGCCTGGGTGTCCCATGCGTTGCTCCGCATCGTTGTAGGTGTGGGGAAGCGGTCGATCAATTCGGACACCACGGTCTATCATGTTGTAGGAGCGCGGGCAGAATCGCACGTCACGGTAATATCAACGATATACTCCGTCGGGCTCTTTCCAGTGGTGGCGTCCCAGCTATACTTGAGCCAAGTGGTCTGGCTCGGGATGATGGGAAGAGACCAGACGATATGTCTTTGTTACCGTGGAAGATGGGAAGGCCTTTGGTGTGGGACGCTACATGCGTTGACACCCTTGCACCTTCTCATCTTCCCCATACGTCGGGATCTGCGGGCGCTGCTGCTGCATCAGCAGAAACCCTCAAACGGCGCAAATACACCAACCTCATTGGAAATTATGTATTTGAGCCTTTTGGGGTCGAAACGCTAGGGCCGTGGGGACCTAACGCACGTTTATTGTTTCGGGAAATTTCGAAACGTTTGATTGACGCTTCCCGTGACCAGAGAGCTGGCCTTTTTTTGGGTCAAAGAATCAGCATTGCCATACAGCGTGGCAATGCGGCCAGCCTTCTGGGCACGCTACCTCCCGACGATGCGGAGGAATTCTACGACGCCCTATAGATCACTTAGTTATAGTAGTTAGTTATTATAGTTAATTTAGCTGATATTTTTCTGTTTCTTATAGGTTAAGTTAATCAATAATTAGTTAGAATAAGTTAATTATTTAAATATGTATTTCTTTATTTAAACATAATAGGTTTTTTTTGGAACCCCTGTGGCCAGGGTTCGTAAGTGGCGCAGTCTATTAGTAGAATCGTAGCTAGGGTTCTAATATCGAGCATAATATAGAGTTTCATAAAACTATGCGATCAGTTAGTTATTGCCTATTTTAGAGTAGAAACAGGTTTCGAATTAAGTAATTGCGCTCTTTTAAACGGCATTCTGAATAAAATTACCGGCTCCGCGGCTAGACTTATGAATTCCAACGGTATTCCAGACACGTGGCAAGGCATAAAAATGCTCTCATTAACAATTTCGCTGATCATCGCGACGAAACCACATTATATAATGATTTATCATTACAGTCTCAGGGGTCCTCTACCCCGCAGGAATTTTATGAACGTTGCCTAAATTTAATAAACATACATTTCGTTACACGAGGAGGTTGAGTCTACTATTGAAGCTAAGCGCAATCTTTATAAAAAACTGACGTTACAATGCTATCTGCGAGGTTTAAAAGACCCATTAGGTTCGAGAATACTTTGTATGAGACCCGACACCATAGAAAAAGCCTTGGAATATGTCCAAGATGAACTTAATACACTTTACATGCAGCAACGTACCGAAATCCCGCCGTCTACCAAAAGGGATGTTCAACAAACAGTTAATACGAATTTTAATTTGCCCTTGAACAATTTTGCGCAACGATTACCAGTATTTAATACAACCAGCCCTCCTAGACAACCCGTATATAATTTTCAGGGTCCATCAAGGCCCCAGGCAATGTATTTAAATTATCAAATCGACCCCAACCACAGCCAGGATACAATGCGACGCCTTTTAATTCTAATAATACACCGCGTCCTATGAGTGGCGTAAGTAATTTTGTACCAAGGCCCTTAATGCATGGCCATGATTGGCGTAGAAATGGCAATCCACCACCTATCAATTATTTTAAAACCCGTGAAGTTAATTTTAATGAATTAAATGATAATGAGTACGAACCGTATTGTGATAGTGATTACTATTGTTCGGATTACTATCAGGATTATAACATTTATGAGCCATATCCCGATGGCTACGCTAACTATGAACAATATTCTGATAGTCCAGTAGTTGAGGAAATCGATTCTAATGATGCATCTCACGAACAGCAAAATTTTACAAAGGTTTCAAAATTAGAAAAGCCAAAATAGAGGTAAATTTTCAGATTCAAAGGCAACTTGGGTATATTCAAACACATAACCCACCATTAAAATTTTTGATAGATACTGGCGCTAACCAGTCTTTTCCCAATATAGCCCTTAATTATGACCCGTTCGAGGTTACAAATGTACACGCTGTAAGTAAGAATGATTATTCTATTACATTACCCAGTTTTCCCGAATTTGGAGAGAAAACTGATATTACGTTATATATATACGATTTCCACAACTACTTCGATGGATTACTAGGTTTCGATTTGCTCGATGCTTGGGATTCTAATATAGATTTTAAGAATAAGAAATTAGTAACTCGTAATGTAGAAATACCTATTGAAATGTATAATTCACGCAATGTGAACTTATACGAAGATATTATACCCGCTCACTCATCTAAGTTCGTAAAATTACCTATTAATTTGCAAGATGGAGATGTTTTTGTCCCTAATCAATCTATATGTAATTGTTTAATCACTGATTGTTTTACTAGAGTTAAAGATAACAGGGGATGGGTAGAGATTAGTAATGTTTCTTCCAATGACGTAGTTTTTTCAATGGACCGTCCGGTATCGGCCGAGATATTTAATTTTGAATGTGATCCCACTGAAAGTCAGTCGCCCCGCACACAGGAAGTTTTATCACGTCTCCGTACCAGTCATTTAAATCCCGAAGAGTTAGTTAATTTAAAAACTTTGTGCGCGCGTTATGCGGATGTATTCTATCTCGACGGTGAGTGAACTTTTACTAATAAAATTAAGCATAGGATAAAGACAACCGATGAAATTCCAGTTCATACTAAAAGCTATAGATATCCGTATGTTCTTAAACAGGAAGTTAGCGATCAAATTAGAAAAATGCTTGAGCAGAATATAATAAGACCTTCCGACTCCGCGTGGAGCTGGAGATGCTTCAGGAAAAACAAAATGGCGTCTAGTCATAGACTTCCGCAAAGTTAACGAGAAAACTATAGATGATAGGTATCCCATTCCAAATATTTCAGATATATTAGATTAGTTAGCCTTTTCAGAAGTCAGCTTTCGAGAAGTTGGACGACCGTCACTACACTGTCAGCTTCCCAACACCTACCGAGATATCCCTTCAGCCACCGATACATTTTACAAAAGTTCGAACGAGAGCCTTTACCACACAACCATACCTATATATGTACTACTATTAAGTGCATGGGTACTTGCTAGTGGACTGACCTACAGAAGTTATCGCTTGAAACTTTTAAAGCCTCATAATAGAGAATCAGATAGTAATGAACCTGAACTGCAAAGGATGTACGCTACCTCTGACAGGAGAAGAAATAATCCAGTCATCTCCCAGCGCAATTTACGACGAGTGTCTCCAATAGTCGCTGTTCTACGGGGGGAGGTGTTACGCAAGCATCGCCAGAGGAAAGTGCAAGTATGCACTCGCTTCAATAACACAAGCGCTGTTGCCTAACCGCTGATTCTGCGAAACGTGCCGAAGACGACACCAGCACCGTGGTTCCCAGCATTATGTGAGAACGGCTCACTTCTTGGTCGATCGCCGACATAGCTAGGTTATTGTTAGTAATAAGTACTTTTACATTGTAACTTTTATTTACTTTATATTTAATTTAATTTAAACATAATTGGTTTTTTTTTGGAACCCTTGTGGCCAGGGTTCGTAAGTGGCATGTAAATATTACATGAACACAATATTATACACACACAATAATAAACGCTATTTATAGTATAAATTAATTCCGTTTATAAATCAACATTATCCATAAGTCATATATAATGTCATAATTAATAATTTATTGAGTAAATGTCAGAAATTAAGGTAATAACAATTAAGTAGTAAGTACAAAATTAATTTTGATTATACAATTCATAAACTGGATGGTCATACATACTAGTACAGAAATATCATTAGTTGTTGTCTTAATAACTATAATACATTTCTTTCAATTCATATGGGCACTTGTCCAATAACCATTGTTTAAGTTTCTTTTGAAAAACTCTTAGGGGTAATTCTCTTAGTTCTTTAGGTATTGAATTGAATACTTTGATTGCCATCATGCTACTATTCTTTTTATAGAGCGCTGTATTGCATTTAGGTATCATTAATTTGGTTTCATCACGGGAATATTTGCCTATTTTATATAATGAATTTTTGGCTTTGCCAAATAATGACAAATGATTTTTAACAAATGTTCCTATTTATAAAATATATAGGCCTATATCAGTTAACAGTTTATGTTCCCTAAATAGTGGTCTACAAGAGTGTAATGGTCCTGCCCCAAAAACAGCTCTAACACATTTTTTTTTGTGCAATGAATGCTTTGTTAATATCAGTAGAATTGATAATCCCATATCTCAATATTGATGATACGTAACCATGATAGGCCATAAAAGCAGCATTTGCTCCAACTGTATTTCTGAGATTTCTCAATGCAAATGTGAAACTATTTAATTTGGCACAAATATATTGAATACCTATGAGATTTCCAATTACAATTTTCGTCTAAGAATAATCCTAAAAATTTCGTGTTATATACTGCTTTTATTTCACTGTCATATCCTTTAACTGTAAAGTTTTCTGTTAAGGTTTTATAATTTCTAAAATTAATATACCTATTTAGTTTTAAATGTTAGCAGATAAGTTATTATTTTCAAGCCATGTTAATATTTTTTTTACAGCAATATTAATAGCATCTTCGTGCCTGCTGTTTAAGGAATTTTTGGTTATTATTATTGAGACATCATCAGCAAACATGATACATTGATGTTCCGTTATTCTGGGCAAGTCATTAATGTATATTAAGAATAACAACGGTCCTAAAATGCTTCTTTGCGGTACTCAGGAGTACCGCAAGGAAGCATTTTAGGATCGTTATTAAATTATTAAATTTATATGACGATTGACGTTTTTCAACTTTATTGTTATTATTAATACTAGATACTTCGACATATTGTTGTCTATTCTCTAAGTAACTTTTTAACCAATCCAGAGTTATTCCTCTCAAGCCATAAATTTCACATATTTTTAACAATATATCATGTTTCACATAATCAAATGCTCGGCTCATATCAAAATTATGAAGAAAATGTTCAAATGATTCCAAATATTTTTATTTGTTTTTACCAAAAGTATCTGCACGTGAATATGCCAAAACTTAGTACCTACCATAATCGTGCCGGAGGGAATATTGCGCACTCGCTCGGTTCCTGAGATTTTTCCTTTTGTATTTTCTCTCATACAAATTTTAATAAAATATGTACTTCTGAAACGTACGATGTACATAAAAATGAAATTGCTGTGACTTCTAATCATACTACATTTATTTCAACGATGTAAAATCACGTTAATTTTTTATAGGCCTATGAATTTTTCGTCTACGAAACTCGATTTTCGATGCAGTGTGCGGCCGGAGCAAAGAATTTCTTGTTGGAGCAGTCTAACTGCCCCTTGTACTGTTTGTTCGATCTTCGAAGTTTACTGTAACGATGGACCACCCACCCAACGTGATGACAGCATTGCTGATACACTCATTTTAAAAACAACTGTATTCCGATATATACCATTTGTACTTACAGTTAATGACCTACCCTCCGATGCAACCCTGCAATTTTGTCAACGATTTACTCACCAACATCGACCCGCTGCCATTTCAACAGAAATACGATCAAATATGTGTTTACCTCTCTGGCATATATTCGATCTTGCCTTAAATACTACTATGAAAAACCTTTATGCCGAATGATATTAATGAAATACCACTTTATAGCTACTCATTCATCAGCCTTTGAGAATAGTCTGAATAAATAGATTTATTTACGAATTGATTAATATCCGTGATATAGCCGACGGCAAAGAATACCACCCCAACTCATCCCTTGGACGGCATTGAAGTCGTCCTGAGGGATTATCTCCCCGCGAACGAAGTTATACCGTTATCTCCTAACCGTTTGACAATCGTAGCGATAATGGCATATACCTCCGAATGATGGACACTATTTGTGGAAGATCTTTTGTAGAGGCTTTTTTCCCGTCTTTCAGCTGATATGATGATGATGAAATATCCGTGGAACGAACAACGTAATTTCAAGCAAAAGGATCAGTTTGCTCTACACATCTGAATCGAATTAATATTGTTTCGACTGTGCTTTGCTTTTATTTCCGAAAGGCATTCCATCAGGTTAAAAACAAAATACTTCCCGCAAAGCTTTACATCATGCCTTGAACTCCTCCGAAATCGATTCTTTCTGATGACCAACAGTAGGTTTAACTTACGTTAACTTTATGAATCTCAGCCATACCATACGTAGGTACCTGGTAAGAATCAGGTTCCAATGTTTTGCTTTTTAATAATGGTCAAGGCTGTTCTAACTCATGTCAGATACTTTCTTTATGCGAATAACCTGCTGATTTAACAAACATTAAAGATACAAAATGACATCAATGCTGTTAGGTGGAGTGCCAAAAACAAATTGGAATTTAATACGTTCAAATTTTACTTCCAAAAACATATCGCCCCAGTTTAATTTACCAGTATTTGGAGTGATGGACTGCAGACACTACGTTATCAATAAAAAATCAATAATTCTTAAAAATAATTTTAATCTCTCGACAAATAAATTAACAAAATGCAAACTTCAATATTACAATTATTATTCTTCAATGAGAGGACAAAAAATAAATAGCGACTGTTAAATATTCACGATATCAGCAAATTATATTAATTACTTGAATACAAATAACACTGATTTACATATTTCTTAGAATTATTCAAATACAAATAATTACAATCACAAATTAATTAAATATGTCCTTAATTAAAATATACTTTGGGTGATAATACCCAATCAATAAAACATGACAATATAATCATGATTGACGATAGTGACAATTCTGTATTCCACACGACACAACTAACTTTAATCACATTTCCATATACCGACTATATTGAGTCAGTGGAAGAAAAACGGAACATTTTTAAACTGACAAAAATAACATTTTTTTAAAAAAGCACATAACCGACAAATACAACTCAAATAACAGATTTTTAATAACCTTTTTTGTATTCTGAAGTGAATGATGTATTAGATATACATTTGAACACACACAGATTTTGGATTATGGTTTTTTTTCGGTTGCCTGGCGCGGAACATTCATAGACAACTTTAGATTTGTCACTTTTTTACTAAGTTGACTAATCTAAAAATAATCTTTTCACACAAACTTTGTAAGGAAATATCGTGATAAGTGTAATCGGTGCAATACAGAATTTATGTAAATCAAATTGAATGTAATACAATACAAAAATTAGACCTTATCCGTGTCAAGCTCCGGGGTTTGATCATCGCCAAATATTATAAATACAAACAGCGAAAGTCTAGAATGAAATATTCCCTTAGTTTTGAAACTCGATACAGTCACACACCTTACAGCTAACTTAACTAACTCCCGTACCGAACGGTACTCCGAGAATGTTGCCTTTCTCACAATGTCAAATCTCAAAATATTAGTGTAAGGAACATCTTTACATTACACACAAAGGCCAGTAAATACTTGAGTTATAGTTATATCTACGTCGTATTAGATTTATAATATTTAAATACTACAATCGAGCGCAATGAGCAAGAAAAACACAGTTCTTAATTAAGATGATACAAGTAAATGAACGCTCCAACTCGAAAGCGAACGCACCAATGCAGGTGTACGATTTGTGCTTAACCGGTTACTTCGAGACGAATCGTGGTTGTGAACTAATATTGAACTAGACCGTGCAAAGTATTATCTTAATTAAATAAGGACTCGCCTCGCGTCGAACAAGTAATGAAAGCTAGTTGAGTGAACGAGCATTTATTACCTCCTATGCGCCGTGTTCAGTCCTCTTATAATACGCTCAACTATAGATGAACTTGTCAGTGAAAAAAGGATTCAAAATCCAAAAGGCAGCCGTTCTACTTTTAACCTAAAATATATGATATTAAATCACTTAATCGACAAAAAATACCCAAATACGCGGCCTGCCAGTAACTTCTATTTTAGCCCATGGAAACAAACTGAATATTTCTGTTATTCTGAGAGGGGGCGGGGTCCACACCCCTTCCTACCCTTCCAATTGATTGGTTTTGTACTTTATTACAAAGTTATACCAGTTCTCAGTAAACCAGGCCCAGAATGAGTTAAAGCCCCCTGAATTTGCAATGGATAGGCCATATGACGACGCGTTTTGCGGAGGCTCATGATCTTGTGATGGATGCGGTAGCGCAAAACACAGACAAAATACTTAATGGAGGCCTTCGTCTAACAATCTATGTCTTTCGGCCGATTATGTTGATGATGAAATTCAAATTATTTTTCCACTAAGTCTTTCATCTTTAGTTGATTGTAGTTAGAGTACTAAACACGTGATAGTGAGGAGGCGCCGCTCGCCTAGCCCGTGCTCTCGACGGGCGTGGTGGTGAGGCCGCTGTGCGCCTTGTTCAGCAAGGTCTTGAACTGCTCCGGGATCGGGTGCTCCGACTGCACAAAAGAGAAACAAATATATTAATATAAGTCGTTCATAGCCAGCTCTCACTGCTCCGTAATTGATTGGTGACGTTAAGCACCTAGGCGCACGGCCGTGGGTGACCGCCAGAGTACTTTAATATCTGAGCATATTTAGCTGCCGGTCCCCGCTGAGGTCGGTAGATATGTCGCTAAACCTACTGGATAGCTTGAACAACTTTGTCACTAAAGTAATTACTACTCATAGGAATACATAAAATATAACGCTGTATATTTCTTTACTAGCTTTCGCCAGCAGCTTCATCCGCTCCGCATTATAAAATAACTTTTTTGTTAGAGGAACCACGATATACTTTCAAGGGGAATTTTCAGAAAAATATTTTCATATTAAGTATAGCGTTTTTTTGCAAATCAAAACTAATATGACATAGAGTTCTTTTTTATATCTTTGTTAATATTGTGATTAGCCCTAAAATTAGTTAATCGATTGTGAAAACTTTTACTAATAGAATCCGTTAGTAGAATGGGCTGCATTTTATCTTCAAATAATGTTCAAGATAATGTAGTACATATCTATATTACTCATCCATACCCATAAAAGAATCCTTGAGGTTACGATTATAGCTGAGACACAATACCCCGTTTTCGTTAAATTTAGCCAAACATAACACGGGTGATATGAAGAAATTAGGTAAGCATAATCTATCTATTCAAATTAAGTACCAATTTAAAATAGTATATATATAAATATATTAAACTACATTTGAATAATATGTAAAACTACTCTTTTTTATTTCATATTAATTTCAATTTAGTCGCCAAATTGATGAAATAGATATTTCGAAATATCTGTTAATATAATTTTATAAAATTTATAAAATATGTATACTTTAAAGTAGTAAAACTGTTTCGGTGCGAACAATGTTTGCACATAAGCTTAGTTGCGTACAGTTCTTTTTGTTTATTAATCTGTCATCTCAACAATTTTGTCAGCTTTTAAAAGTAAAAAGACGTCTACTTACATAATCGCCATTGCTCTTTGGCACAAGCACGTTCATCTCTGAAGACTTGGAGCTGACGATCTCCACGTCGAGCGACTCCAGCGACAGGTAGATCTGACACCCGTCAGTCTTGTCAATGGACACCGTCGGCACCTTGCCCAGCACCTGACACATACAACATCAATATTGTACAAGGGTTAAAGGAAAAAATTGCAGACGTGCCTTAATAATAGATCAATTCTGCCGTGCAATCACGATCAAGATCAAGATCGCCTTAACAAAACAGCAGCTATTAAGATAAATGACACTTTAGGACGGCTTAATAGAGTAGCATTTATTTATTTACCATGACACATTTTAATATATAGCGGCACTCTAGCATATGCACGGCAGAATTGTAGAGATGATACTGTCGTCGCCTAAGCTACCTGTAGCAGTGCGGAATGGTGGGGCCGTGATCTGCGTCCCCGCGCCCGCCCCCGCACCCGCCCCCGCACTAGCCCTCACGTTGCGCCAGCTTTGGTCTCCGCTGGCTTACTTGCCTTCCACGCGAGCCAGGGAACGGGTACGTCTTATTGTTGTAAACTTGACCTACTATTATCAATATACCTATTTTATACAGTCCACTGTTTTTATTGAGAACACCCGTTAGGGCCTAAACAATACTGTATCAGTGGATACACACGAAATCAGCACTTGCAACATATAAATAAAGACGCTGCCAAGACCCATCCATCAACTTGGTATTAATTGTAGAAATACATAAGATACTATAAAACTAACGTGATGTATTGGTGGACACAGGATAGCACACACTAGAGACTAGATAGATGATAGTGTGTACTACTATTCTATACTTTATCATTATGTATTGATTAGCAAAATCGACTGGCCGTTCTTGTATTATATGAAGTATATCAGTTATCTGGTTTTCAGCTTAGTTTAGGATCAGATGGCCGTGTGTAAATAATGTCCCAGGATATTATTATAAATTTAAAAAAAAATACAGCGGCCAATGTCCGCCATCTACGCAGGAGTGGAGATGATGCCCGAGTGTATGCGCAACCACACTATTATTCCGTCAATAGCTTTACGGGCTCTCAGAAACATGGGTTTCCCACAGCTTTTCTTGTTAGAAAAATCTCAAAACCCCTGATTTTAAACTCCGGACTCTGCAGTAAACCACAATAACGCTAGAATGTGCCTATTCCCTTTTATAAATCCACGTAATCCATGCATGAATTTCAAATATGCGTGGATTATGCCACACTATTCATGGCAGAATAGCTCAGCGTAATCATCAATTTGTTGAAAGCCTATGAATTGTATAGTCAGTTTATGATTTGAGATTATGAAAAATAATGTTAAAAAAGGTTGCGGGGTGCCAAAAACTAGTCATAGAGTTTTCTTTGTAAAATTTAAAAAAGTGATAGACCCATATTATTTGACTTTAACTTTTATTAACATGTCAATGTCAAACGTCTCAATATTTTTAATTCAAAATTAAGCTTTCGTTACAGATGTGTAAATCACAGATTTTTGAACATTTAACGTTTAGATGTGGCTTTTAATAATCATTTTGGTGGTACTCCAGTTAGAAACGTTTACTATGAGCGAAAATGACGATTCTTACATTGTCAGCACCGTAAATAACGGAGCTGATAGAGAATTCAACAAGTACTACAATTTTATTATCGATGAACACGGCTTGCCCTTTTCACAGTATTGTATTAGCCTAATATATTACCTCTACACACGACTGACACTCGTAAACGTGGTGAGTTGCGCGAAGTACAATCGTATCGTTGGATCGATTTAATTTAATTCCTAATGGGTCTTACCATCTCTGCAGTCGATTTTTCTCCTGAAATACGTGCCGACGGCGTTCTACTTGTACAAATTTATTAAAGACGTATATCTAACGTCCCGGAAAAGGATACAGCAAAAACAAATCGAAACCGAAGATATAGAACTTCAGGTTCGTGTAATTTATTATATTGAACTTTGGATTGGACTTACTTTAGTCAACTCAATAAGAATGTCAAAATAGTTAATAGTCTGAAATTAACTGTTTAAATTCTCAGACCCGCCACCAAGATAATAACTAAACCGATTTCAATGCAGTATTTTTAATATACTCCACTGAAGAAGTTTCCTTATGCGAGAATACAAGATTAGGCAGTGACTCTTAACAGCAACGCTGCGAGCAAATGTAACTGACTAGTTTCAACTTCTTTTTTTATTGACTGACAGTTAATAGCAATAGCCCGCTACTCAATACTCCTACTACAACGTCACTTCTAATACAACGTAATACTTCTTCCCTCGCATCTCTTGCACACATTTCTCGCATTCGTCCGCTTGTTTTGTATGTACAAATACTTCCGCTAACGCTATTTCCACCAGAGCGAGTTTATAATATAAATAAATAAATAGAAAAATGGTATGGCGGTTAGCTTACTTGCACGGCTCTAGTAACATAGCCTAATTGAGATTGCTCTAAGCTATAGTTTAAGGCCATTCATTCAACGATTCTAAGTTACAGTAATTAGGTTAAGCGCTTTTTGCAAAAAAAATACGTATCGTGTGTATATCGTATCGTGATATATTCCCTTTCAAAATGTTAATTGTCACTTGACGTTGACTGGCTAACTTGTAAATAACAGAAGGTTTTGATATCACTAATCATGTGCCCTCGAATAACTGACCACTACACTCTTATTATTTAATTTCCGTGGCGTGCACGTAATAGCGTTCGTCTGGGTATCGCCAATATAAGCAGCAGTGGATTAATAGAGATGAACTTTTTTTACGAGGGTTCTGCAGGGTCAGTACGAATCTGTAGAGCACGATAATGTTTGAACGAATGCGAGCTCAAAATAGAAAAAACGAAGCATCGGCATTGATCAATCATAACACTGTAAGAGCTGAAAATTGTTCGTATGTTTCTTTTTCTTGTTAACTGATACCAAACTAAAACAATGAGTATGTTGTATTTTTTTAATATCAGAGGGCGACAAACGAGCTAGTGGGTCGCCTGATGGTAAGTGATCACCGCCGCCCATGGACACTCGCAACACCAGAGGAGTCGCGAGTGCATTGCCGGCCTTTAAGAGTCAGCAAACAAGTGTTGCCGACCCTTCCCTCCACCCCTATGAGCTCTGGCGACATTACTCACACTCGGAAATACAACATTAAAATTATTAATGTTATTATTAAGGAATGCCTTTTATAAGGTACTTCCCCAGTCGGGCTGCTCTTTGAGCGAATGAACGCTATGCCCTACCTCTCTTAAAATGTATTCTCGTAAAATGTGTGTGTTGTATAATTGTAATCGCTTTGATTAGTCTTCAACATTCGCTTGTTGCTTTGTAGATTCATATAGTGAATACGAAGCTGTGTATCCGCGACGCGGATTTCAAAGAACGCGCGGAACAGCTGCGGCGCGGCGTCGAACGTCTACGGCGCGTTCGAGAGAACGTGCGACACGTGATCTCGTCCGACGACACCCTGCGGAAAGCTCTGCCAGGCGACAACTGGCAGCCTGGTAACGGGCTACCCTTGAGCGAAGATGCCATGGGAGAAGGTGCTTTGTTTACATAAATGCATTTTACTAGGCCCATATAGTGGAACTAAAATAGACATGTGATTGTGTGCCGAATAAAAGGTAACAAATGATATTTTATAGTATTATTGCTGATTTTTTTTTTATTAATAATTGAACTTACTGTTTAAATACTGAATCTATAAAACTAACAAAATTTTAATTGCGTGCATTCCATTCATCCAATTATTTATTTAGGTAGGTATTCGAAAATTATTGGGTCAATAAATTTCTGCAGTAATTCTATTTTTAGAGATTAATCGGAAAGGTTGTCAAAAAGTGCGTGGATTTTTGTTTAAATACACAGGTATTAAATCAAATTAATTTGCATATTATACGTTTGTAAAATACCCCGCGACACAGGGATTACATTCAATAATGCGGGCGTTGTCTTTTAAAAAGAAATATGTAGACTTGCAGATATATTCAGAAATAATATTTAATCAACTTAAATGAAGTATTAAAGATTCAATTCTACAGATAATAGTCCATTTTTTCGCTTAAAACGACCGTTTAAGCCAAGAGATTCACTGTGATCTTTTTATTATTGAAAAATATGTTTACACATTATTATAAGTCTGAACATTTACATTTTGTTTCAATATCTGGTTAAATTTGAAAGTTAGCCGCATGTCAATAATTAACTCCGCCATTTGTCAGTAAGTGCAGTTGAAATTAATTTCGGTACATTGGACTCAATCGGTTTGAATGTGACCGTGAGACTGATATACGAACTAACGTTTAAGTTTGATTATTTATGTTTATATTTAAATTGCGTTCGTAATTTAATTAATAATTATATATATTTTAATATTTTGATTAATTGCATATTTTTTTATAGATATAACGATTACGGTCCAGATAAACTTTATTTCTCATAAAGATATTTTTTAATTAAATGATAACTCAAATCCAACCCATACTACTTTTACAGTTTGCTATTCGTCCAGCTTGCCGTACAATCACTAGATAGCCGTAACAGAACAATGAGATATTAATGTAATTGTCACTTTAATACGGTGTCATAGAGTAGCCTTTACCATGACAAGTTTTATTAGGGCAATAAGTATATGCCCGTTGTAAAATGATAATTTTATTTAATTTAATATATATAGTATTATTGCTTGTATAGAATAGAATTGTATACATAATTGACTTCCTGAGAAACAAATGTCTAAAACTAAGATACATAATTAGAGATAGAGCGCACAAAGGTGCATATATAAAATAACAAAACATAATAATAAAAAAATGAATTACTCTTGCTGTCAGTGCAGCAAGTTTACGTATAATAATCTTGTAGAAATTCAGGCATTAATATAATTAGCCGTGTGGTGTCCGGCTCAGAAAGAATAACAGGGCCACCCCATCTCCTGGGTGTCGTAAAAGACGACTAAAGGATACATCAGGTAGTCGGGCAGTATAGCGCCACCTGTGTACCTACTAACTACCACCTAACTGCGGTGGCAAACTCGCATGCCTAGGCAAACTCCTCCAAATGGCAACGTTATAGAAACCCCTTAGGGTCAGCGCAGACAGAGAGGAGCGCAGCGGAGAGGATTTTATTAAGGCACTAGAAAATCAACTTTAGAACATACATACATACATACATAGACTCACGCCTGTTTCCCAGAGGGGTAGGCAGAGACAACGGATTTCCATTTGTCACGATCTTTGCATACTTCTTTTGCCTCGATTACTGTCATTATATTCTTCATACATGCTCGCCGGTTTAGGGTACTTCTGACCTGCCCTTTCTTGAGAACATCTCCAATTTGGTCAGAGAATGTTCGACGTGGTCTTCCCCTTCCGGTTGTCCCATTCACACAGGCCAGGTATACTTCTTTTGTCAATCTTCTTTCATTCATCCTTTCTAAATGGCCAAACCATCTCAGCATGCCTTTTTCAATCTTTGTGACTACATCCTCTTTCACACCACAACGCTCTCTTACATCAGTATTTCGAATTCTGTCTCTCAAAGCCACACCACACATACTTCTCAGAGCTCTCATTTCCACTGCATTTATTTTACTTTCATTCTTTTTCTGCCATACCCAACTTTCACTTCCATACATTAAAGTTGGCACTAACACTCCATCGTGCGTAACTTTAGAACTATAGGAATAAAGTGCATATATGCTTGAACCTGACAAAATGCTCGCGCAGTCTCGCGCATTATAATGTTCAAGCATACATGCACTTTATTTAAATAATTTTAAAGTTTATTTTCTAGTGCCTTAATAAAATCCTCTTCGCTGCGCTCCTCTCTGTCTGCGCTGACCCTTAGGGAGGCATATGTCCCGCAGTGGAACATATCAGGCTGATGATGTGATTACATTATGGACATAATATCCGTCCGTGACTTTACTTATCGGTACATATTGGCCTTATCGGAATACCAGCAATGCAGAAATGTGTCAACGGTGAAGTTAGCATGATATATCTACAATATAAATTTATATAAAAAATGTATGCTGATGAAATGTAAAATAATATGCATCATATTTTATTATTTAACCAGTAAATGGACTATTTAATTTCAGACCGAGAATTCATAGTGGATTTACTGAAGGAGTTGAATTATGATTATTTGAAGCTCCCGGAGAGTCCCCTCGACCAACATGAGAATATGGAGTGCGGTGAGCGAGATCAGATAGACCAGGAAGCTCCGCTAGATGAAGACGAACAAAAAGACTGCCGCGTGAAAATAGTCAGAGTGACCAATGTCTACAAAGTCGCTTATCTTAAGCACTACATCAAACAAAAGAGATTGCGAAGAGCCAATAAGCAAATACTGTTGAAGAAAAAAGTAAGTAAAATAAGAGATGATCGTAAACTTTCTTATTTATGATCTTGTTTACGGCTGGCCTGTTGATATTGTTCTATTGGATTATGACACTGACTGCTAAGCCAGCACGGGGTTCGATCCCCACCTTCGACATTTTTTTTGTTTAAGGAGCACGATTATTTTAAGCAAAGTCCTGTGTTTGGGTGTAATTTATCTATAATATATTATTTATTGTATTTAGACATATGTAACTATGATTATAAATTGTCTGATTGTTAGTACAGGCTCTGCCTAGTTTAGGATCAGATGGCAGTCTGCTAGTTGGTTGGATTCGATTATAAATACCTGTAAACAAAGACTTTACAATATCCCTACGATACGGTAAATTCCATACACGCCAAAATGTCAAAAGATATGTATTTATAATTCTTGTAACTTCCTTTTAATCTATAACAACAAATCTGGGGGGTCTTTTATAATCAGGTTAAAATGTTGATTAATTTAAAACTTCAACGGTGTGTAATTGAAGTTGATATTACAAACGCTGAGACGCAAGCCGCTTGACCTAGTGAGGATCAGAAGGGGCATTTTATCGATACTAATGGCATAGACATTGTCCTTCTTAGATACAGTAAGGACAGTTTTCATAGGGGCGTAAGCCATAAAGTTTCCCAGACGGCTTTAACCGAAAACAACGATATACTTTGCATCCGGCACTGATTCTCACATACATATGCTATTACACGTTTGTACACAAAAATCGGTGTACGCATATGACCACACGATACAAGTCAAAACTTTCTGTCGGACAGTAAAAGTAGCTGATGAAAACTGCCACCGACCCGAGCGCGCTAGATTACGAGTGGAGCCGATTAAACCTAATTGAGCGCTACCGGACCCAAAAATGGCTGTTCACTTTTTTCAGTCGTCAGCATACCCTAACCGTTAGAAAACTCCCGACTCCAAATTATAATTACGTCATTTGGGAAAGAGCTGATTGTAGTATTACACTGACTAGTATATATACTGCTATAGTAGTGTACTGACTCTTTCATTGCTGGACCGATGTTAACCAAACATACACCTAAGAAGCACCGCATCGTAATCCGTCCATCCGTTTGAAAGATACGATGCTACAGATAGACAGATACACACTCAGAGACAGACATCGACGTCGAACTTATAACACCCTTTTAAAAAAATCCCTTTCCAAGTTTTGATTTCATAAAGAAATGGCTATGTTTAATTCATTATAATAAGTAATTATTTCAGATGGAAAGTATCAAAAAGCTATTGGAAGATTGGCAGAAGACGTTGAATATGGTAATAAACAGTAAACTGACGATACTGAACATAGACGCGCATCCGTTGGACATCGCCTCACAAGAAGCCATGGGCGACTACTCCAAACCTCGCGAGTCTTCAGACTCCGACTCGGATCTAAGGAACAGTAGTACCGACGTATGCTGCGATGAATACAGTCTTAGCTGGGCACAAAACCCATACAAGCCTTATTCATATAACTATGAGGTTGGTACCTTAATGTATTTCTGCCGCATCAGGCCAAATAGAAGCGTATTTTATTTTATTTGGAACCACAAACAAAATATTATCACTGATAAACAATTGTGTAATCCACAACTTATTCACAGTATAACTTCATCCACACATAACGAGGTTCTGGGTTGAATTGCCGGATTGGACCGATTCACCCAGTAGAGACCCGAAGTATATAAATTCAGAGTTTGGCACCTCTTTCCGGTTCCGTTATAAGATTAGGGGATAAAGTGTACCTGTGTTTAGACATCCACTCCAGCAAAATTTTATGCCACCTGGTGCCGTTAAAGATTCGGCCGGATGCTCTACTACATTTTTGTACCTTATTATTTTTAACTTGTTTTTACCTAGGATTAAGTACGCAGTAAAATGAACGGCGAGAGATTACGTTTCAATCCGTCTAATCCTCAAGAATTTGCAGAAAGAATAAATGAATGATTGAAAGATGATTCTAACCTTTATTTGAGGCGAAAAAGAAATACTTAGGACGTAAAACGTATTGTATTTGCTCAATTGCGATCGAGCCCTTAACCTTAAGCGTTTATACTAACGTAGTTAAATACAAAGGAACTAATTTATCACCCCCCAATTACTTGCCACAAATGTATGTTACACAGTTGTTAATCTCAGCGTGTCAGAGAGATCAATTGTGACCTTTGTGACCGTGGTCTGTGTTTACGCACCAATGTAAATATGTGAATACGTTACGGCCATATCCTGTAGGGAGAAATGAGTCTGCGTCGCCATGCTAGATCCGTATTTTATTTTATTTATTATTATTTTTTATATATATATTTTGAAGATCAACTACTACACAATTCCTAAACTATGTTATTACTATTGGCAAATGGTTTTCTAACCCTTTCCCGGGCAATGTGCTATATTACAACTCTATTGAAAGTTCAAAAGCAATCAATTAAAATTATAGTTTGTAGTTTGTTAGAATTCAGTAATTTTGACGTGAAATCGCGACAGCCAGACACACCGACTTACTTTCGCATTTATAATATAGTAAGGATAATAATAAGGATTAATTACACGATAATTATCTTTATAGGTGCATATATTAATAGAATAATATTGGGTACATACCCAATACGACAAAATATATTTCTTTTGGTTGCCAACGATAAGTTTAAGATTTTGATTGTTGTAGGATGAAAATATAGCCAGGGAGTATTATGACCCCCAAGATTTGGGTGACGGGTATTCAGCATCGTACCCGTGTGACCGGACGAAGGCCGTCAACATGACGTCCATCATCGAGGAAACTAACAGCCAGGTGGCTATCGAAGAGATCAAGGGCGAGGACGAAGACGACTGTCGAGACCTCATTGCTTTGTAACTAGTACTTTTATTTAGACATTTTATTACATATTTTTTACCATTTAAAACATAGTTTTATTACACCTAAGAAGATACAAAGGCCCTCCGGATTATTTACTAATCCTTATCAGTATTATAAATGCGAAAGTTTGTGAGTATAGTTGGATGTATGGATATTTGTTACTCTTTCACGCTAAAACTACTTAAGGGATTTTGATGAAACTTTGTAGTAATACTGGTTATATATCCGAATAACACATAAGACTATAATTTATAAAGCTTAACGCGAAGGAAACAGCTAGTTATCTACATAGTATAGTCCTCGACTCCTATTAGTGGTAAGTTTACTTTTTTATCCTAATCACTAAAGGACGAGTGCGATACTTTTTGACCCCGATGCGCATTATTGTGGGGCGTATTAGCGCGCATTTTTAGGAGTTCTATGAATGCGCAGTTATTTCCATACGAGCTATATTGGAGCGTTGTAATAACATTTAAATTACTTAGTACTGTACTGTAAAAGATGGAATCGATCTTTAATTCATTAAAACCTAGATGCTCTCACAGGTCCGTAAATGATCGGCGGGGTTAAGCAGTCGCGGTCAGTCCATAGATGGGTGACCACCAAAGTGGTTTAATTTCTGAGCGTCTCCGTGCTTCGGAGCTCGGAGTTAAGCTGTCGGTCCCGGTTGTAGTCATAAGACAACAGTCGTTAAGCCATGTCAGAGGCCTACTACTGGACTGGCTTGAACAACTGATACTACGATAACCACTGCCCATACGATAAGTGACTAATGAGGTACCTGTAAGATTCAGACGCTTCAAATTACTCTTCATTCCAAATAGTATATAATTTCACCCTTATCACAAATTATATTAATAGATATACATATTATTTAGTTGTTCAATGTAGTTAAAGTATAATATCAAGTTCTATTGTTATTTAATGTAAAAGGCACGATGGGGTTGGCATATCTGTTTAGATAAAAACCCCCAAATAAAAATAGAGTTAAAAAAAAAATAAACTCGTATTTTATTTGACCTAGTCTGGTATTTATCTATACGTATGATGATAGCTAGGTTTTAATGCGATCATTAATAATGTTACATGTTACAATGGTCACGCCCACAACCCTCGGGCGTACCCCAATCAGGTCGGAGCTCCCTAATATCAAAATTAATTTATACCATTATTTATCCACGCTCCCGGCAGAAAAATATATAGTCCTTAGAATAAAATATTTTAATTATGAGTCATAGTCTCTCTAATTAGGGTATTTAGCCTCTAGCAAAGAAAAAGTATTTACTAGGCGCTAGGAGATTTGTTTAAGTACCGAAAATTATTACTTTTATATAAAACATGACCCGCCGTAATTTTATTTTGCAACATATTTTAACACAACTTATATGGGATCTAATTCCCTACCTTTAACTCGGTTAGATAAAAAAAGTATAATTATTATTAACAAATAATTGAAAACCACAAAAAAATACACGATTCACAAATAATGTGATGTATTTCCCATTTAACATAATAATATTAATAAATATCCTGGGACATTATTTACATACGGCCTTCTGATCCCAAACTAAGCAAACCAGATAACTGATACTACTTTTACTTTTTCTTTTGTAAATAAATACTTACATAGATAATTACAACCAGATTCAGGACAAACAGACATGTTCATGCACACAAATATCTGTCCTGGGTGGGAATCAAACCCAACACCCACGGCGTGAAAAGCAAGTATTTGCCATCCACGCCGACAGGCTTGTTAAGAATTTAGTACTAAAAGTCGTAAAATGTGCTTTAGTGATCGCTTAATTTTTAGTTTGATGAATTTAAATTTTTATAAAATATTGGATTTTGGGAAGCGTCGAATTTATTTTTGTACTTTTTAGACGGCATTTCAATTTAAAAGTATACATCAGAATACATAGGCTACATATTTATAAAGATATTGTGTGAATTGTCCAAAATATGACGATAAGTGCCAAGTAAGTACGAAAAAATCTACTATCTGCGAGCTATTTCTGCGTGCACTGTCAAAACCGCTAGAGGTACACAACCTACTAATATTATAAATGCGAAAGTTTGTGAGTATAGATGTATGCATGTATGTTTGTTACTCTTTTACGCCAAAACTGCTTTAACGCGGGTGAAACCGCGGGGCACAGCTAGTATATAATTACTACAACGATAAAACTATGACGTTGAAAATTATGACGGTCACCGTAGCCTAGTTGGTAGTGCTCCTGCCTACGAAGATGGTACTGGCTTCGAATCCCGGTAAATTCAAATATTTGTGTGATGAGCACGAATATTTGTTTCTGAGTCATGGATGTTTTCTATGTATATAAGTATATATCTATCTATATAAGTATGTATATCGTCGCCTGGTACCCATAGTACAAGCTTTGCTTAGTTTGGGGCTAGGATGATCTGTGTGACATTGACCCAAGATATTATGAACTAAGAGTAATGAGAAGCCAGTGATCCCACAACATCTGGCGTTCATTTAGGTATAACGCCAAACAGACTGCGGTTTTAATAATATAATAAGTAGCGTTCTGTTATAAATATTAATATAATAACTTTTGCTCCTCTTATTAATCTCCGGTTTGCTCTTCGTTAAATATTAGGTCTTTACCTATGAAATTGCCGTTCTGCAGTACTGGCCATTTCAAATCAAAATAATTTTTGTTTGGCTAAGAATTCTAATTTCAAATTAATTTTATTTTAAAAACATGGATTCTTTTTTCCAAAAGTAGTCATTTCTTTATTGATTAGTGTTACATTTTCATCGCATTTCAATCTTTTTCGTCATCATGGATACGTTAAAAATTCGAGTAATTATGGAATATGAGTACCGTCGTGGCAGCAACGCGGCACAAGCGGCACGCAACATCAACGACGTTTACGGAGCTAACACTACAAACCAACGCACCACCTGTTATTGGTTTGCTCGCTTCCGTTCTGGAAATTTCGACCTGAAAAATGAACCTCGCGGTCGTCCGAAGACTTTGGTCGACAATGACGAATTAAAGGCGGTTGTGGAAGCTGATGATACACAATCTACGGCTGAATTAGCAGCAGCTTTCGACGTTAGCGTCAAAACAATATTGGTCCATTTGCGTCAAATTGGCAAGGTAAAAAAGCTTGACAAATGGGTGCCCCACGAACTCAATGATCGCCAGCGCGAAGTACGCGTCGAGACGTGCCTTGCACTGCTCAACAGACACACAAATGAAGGAATTTTGAACCGCATTGTTACCTGCGATGAAAAATGGATTCTGTTTGATAACCGCAAGCGCTCAGCAAGTTGGTTGGATCCTGGTTCAGCACCTAAACAATGCCCTAAACGAAAACTTACCCCTAGAAAAGTGATGGTCACTGTTTGGTGGTCTAGCGCCGGTGTGATTCATCACAGCTTCTTACCAACTTGGAGACCGTCTGCTGTGCAGTATGAGGTCGCGCGTTGTCGTGCAGGAGCAGCGGAGACGAGCGATTGACCAATGCTGGTTGGAGATGCGCCAGCTTCTCCATCATTGTGCTCAGTTCTTCACAGTACACATCTGCAGTAATAGATGTGTACTGTGAAGAACTGAGCACAATGATGGAGAAGCTGGCGCATCTCCAACCAGCATTGGTCAATCGCTCGTCTCCGCTGCTCCTGCACGACAACGCGCGACCTCATACTGCACAGCAGACGGTCTCCAAGTTGCAAGAACTGGGGTTGGAAGCTCTCCGTCATCCGCCCTACTCACCAGACCTTGCGCCTACAGACTACTACTTTTTCCAGAATTTGGATAACTTCTTGGCGGGAAAAAAATTCAATACCCAAGAGGCAGTACAAAATGCCTTTGAAGAATTTGTTGCCTCCCGTCCAGCTGATTTCTTTAAGAAGGGCATCAATAAACTGCCACTGCGATGGCAAAGATGCATTGATTGCATGGGTGATTACTTCGATTAATACAAATAAAAAAATTCATGAAAAAAATTCGTTTAAATTTTTTCATACAAAACGGCAATTTCATAGGTAAAGACCTATTATATTTTGTTACGTGTCCATAGTAACGAAATACAGAAGTATAAGATCGTAATAAATTGCTTTGGAGGAGAAAATATTACGGTGTTAAATTTATGCAAAAATATTATGTTCAAACTCATATTACGAATTTGTTGGGGAATATCTTCGTGGTCTTTTTGTTCAGCGCTTGTAGGTAAATTTGAAGAGTTGATATGACTTGTGTCAGCAATTAAGGTATAATTACGCCTTACTACCCGAATTTTGGCTAAACGGCTATTCTCAACTTACCTATAGTATGGGCAGTGGTTATTCTAGTGTCAGAGTTGTTCAAACCACCTATTAGCCTCTCTTTATTCATCATTAACCTCTGGCATAGCGTAACGACTATTACTATTAGACTACAACCAAGATTGACAGCTTAACAAAGGGAGGCGCTCAGAAATTAAATCACTTCGACGGTCACCCATCTATGGACTGACCGCGAGTCTAGTTGCTTAACCTCGCCAATCAATTACAGATCATTTAGAGCATCTGGCTATGAGGTGCATTCTCTACGAAGACTAGGCAACTACGCAAGACATACTATACGGTTCACGTGTGGTCGCTAACACAGGGGCAGGACCGACATAATGTACATAGTACAGACTGCTACTAGCTCTATCTTGCCTTAAAACCCAACGGGGTTCGAACCCAGGCCGTAATTTGAATTATATGCGGTTGACAACGCTGCCGCTAGACCAAGGACATAGACACTTATTTTACATACTTGTATGTTGTGTTATTATAGCCTCTTTTTATTTTTACTTAACTTATAGATTTAATCACATTGGATGGTTTTTCCACAATTGGGAACTTAAGCAAACAAACAAATCCGAACTGAGTTTCATCTCTAATTATCAGCCTAAGTCTATTTTTATTTAGTAGGAAAAAATCTATTACAAGTTTTTCTAAGTTCTCGTCCCGGTCATTCCCTAGGCACTTAATACCCCAATTTCCGTATACCGTAAGTTTTCCTCCACATAACTCCAGATTGATATAACATACAGTCGCACTCTATTAAGGTTGCCATTCTTTCCGAGTCCCCTATGATCTTTGCGGCCGTTTCCAATATTTCATCTAGAGAATTTCGGTACGATATAATATTGACCTCATTCGAATCTAGTTCGCTTGATTTCAGTAAAAATAACTACGACATACGCGTAGTAGTTAGTGTCGTAGTTTAGTTATTTATCTAAGCTTAATTTATTATAACACATTGATGTCTTCCCGGCCGAATTTCGGCCACGGCGGCCATTCTCAATGGAGATTAGCCAATTGCGCAGGACATATTATAGTGCACAAGTGTGTGCGCAAACACAAGGGCACTTTCTATTCCATCAGGGACGACTAGCGACACGACTGGAAAGAGGTCAGGTACAGGACCGACTGCTTTAAGTGCTCTCCGAGGCACGGGGAATACCGCCAACTTCCAGACTTCGGGCTGATTCTGAGATATTTCTTTTTACGGAAAAATCACTTTTGGGCCGGACCCGGGATTTGAACCGAGGACCTCGTTTTCTGCGGTTGAACACGCTACCGCTAGACCAACGAGGCAGACAGTTTATAAGGGCTACTGCTATCTTATTTGCCGCAACAATTCAATGATATAAAAAAATCTGATTAATGAATACTAGCATGTAATTAAAGCCAAATGGTACCGCGAAAAGCAAGTATTTCGCTTCCGCCCCAAATGTATCTACTGATTTATATCTTTTGAATGCGAGCCTTTTTGATTTAACGAGCTAGATGTGTCGTTTGAGGAATTGGTGACAATTTTCAGCGAAAATTATACGTGAGTAAACTCTAAAGGTTATATTTATAAATCAGTGTTAAGAATATAATTAAATTAACAACTATATGTATTTTACTATTATTAGAATTCCGAAGGTGTCGTGTGTTCTTTACTTCCTTGACCAAAGATAGATGCTAGCCTGGATTTATATATATGGTAACAATTCTAATTATATTTAATATTAGTAATGGCCACTTGATTAACATGAGTAATAAATAATATTGTAGGTATTGACGCATGGCCATCTGATCCCAAACTAAGGAGTTTGTACTATGGAAACCAGATAACTGATAAACCACATATACTACTTTTCTTTTGTAAATGCATACTTATATTTAGTAATTACACCCAGACTGAGGACAAACAGATATGTTCATGCACACAAATATCTGTCCTAAGTGGGATTGGAACCCACGACCTGCGTGATTGGTATCACGCCAACCGGCCCATCAGTAACAATCATCTTGTTTGTTTCAACACGCCATGGTTCAGCAACTGGCCTGAATCTGCACAAACTACAGTGAACGAACTCAATACTGGAGACGAAGTTATCGATCACGACTTTGTGTACCAGTCGAGTACTATATCGTTCACTTTGTCACGGTGTAACACTACACAACTGACCTGCATCTGCACAGACTGGCAGTTGACGGACTCAATACCGGAGACGAGGTTGTCGAACACGACAGCACAATTGGTGCGCGAGTCGTGCACCATACCGTTCACTTTGTCACGGTGTCAACACAGTAACACTACACAACTGACCTGCACCTGCACAGACTGGCAGTTGACGGACTCAATACCGGAGACGAGGTTGTCGAACACGACAGCACAATTAGTGCGCGAGTCGTGCACCATACCGTTCACTTTGTCACGGTGTCAACACAGTAACACTACACAACTGACCTGCACCTGCACAGACTGGTAGTTGACAAACTCGATGCTGGAGACGAGGTTGTCGAACACGACGGCACAATTGGTCCGCGAGTCGTGCACCATACCGTTCACTTTGTCTCGGTGTCAACACAGTAACACTACACAACTGACCTGCATCTGCACAGACTGGCAGTTGACGAACTCGATGCTGGAGACGAGGTTGTCGAACACGACGGCACAATTGGTCCGCGAGTCGTGCACCATACCGTTCACTTTGTCTCGGTGTCAACACAGTAACACTACACAACTGACCTGCACCTGCACAGACTGGTAGTTGACAAACTCGATGCTGGAGACGAGGTTGTCGAACACGACGGCACAATTGGTCCGCGAGTCGTGCACCATACCGTTCACTTTGTCTCGGTGTCAACACAGTAACACTACACAACTGACCTGCATCTGCACAGACTGGCAGTTGACGAACTCGATGCTGGAGACGAGGTTGTCGAACACGACGGCACAATTGGTCCGCGAGTCGTGCACCATACCGTTCACTTTGTCTCGGTGTCAACACAGTAACACTACACAACTGACCTGCACCTGCACAGACTGGTAGTTGACAAACTCGATGCTGGAGACGAGGTTGTCGAACACGACGGCACAATTGGTCCGCGAGTCGTGCACCATACCGTTCACTTTGTCTCGGTGTCAACACAGTAACACTACACAACTGACCTGCATCTGCACAGACTGGCAGTTGACGAACTCGATGCTGGAGACGAGGTTGTCGAACACGACGGCACAATTGGTCCGCGAGTCGTGCACCATACCGTTCACTTTGTCTCGGTGTCAACACAGTAACACTACACAACTGACCTGCACCTGCACAGACTGGTAGTTGACAAACTCGATGCTGGAGACGAGGTTGTCGAACACGACGGCACAATTGGTCCGCGAGTCGTGCACCATACCGTTCACTTTGTCTCGGTGTCAACACAGTAACACTACACAACTGACCTGCATCTGCACAGACTGGCAGTTGACGAACTCGATGCTGGAGACGAGGTTGTCGAACACGACGGCGCACTTGGTGCACGAGTCGAGCACCACGCCGTTCACTTTGCCCTTTACTGTGAGCGCGGAGTCGCGGCATCGGAACATGTACACCACGTTGTTCATATCTGCGTTCTCAACCACTAAGTTCCGGTTGGCTATTTGATATTCCTGTAGAACAAAGTTAGGTTTCAGAAGAATGCGATGGTTCCTAAAGTGTTTATTTTAGCAGTTTTTACTACAACAATTTAAATTTGACATCCTTTTACAAGGTTATCTCCAGTACAGTCCTAAAAGAAAATATTATAACATTCAAATATAATTGCAACTTAATTCTTCAGCATTCACATGATATCGTCGGCAGAATGCGAAATGCTTAAGAGTTAGATGTGCTGGTTTAACCCTGGCTTGATTGTGGACGATCTTATACAAACTGGCACAAAGCTATTGAAGATACTTCTTATTCAAATCCAACCTTCGTACTAGATCATAGACCAATGTTTTAGTTTAAGACAATAATTTTGTACCATCTTAATAAGAAAGGAACAGACTTGTGCAGTCTGCTGTTCTACCGTCTTGAATTAGAGTATAATAAATGGCTGCAGATTTTCTTTAAAAAGGCCAATAGATATAATTATGGGCTGCAGATTTTCTTTAAATACGCCCATAGATATAATAATGGGCTGCAGATTTTCTTGAATATATTCCCTAAAGGTATAATAAAAGAGCCTGGAGATTTTATAGAATATAGGCCATAGAAATGCAGATATTTTTTGAACAGAGAAATAAAAAAGGAAACTGCAAATTTTAAACAACTGTTGAGCGTATAAGGCAACTTACAATGATCCACTTCTTGCCATCTCGAGTGAAGACAGGCGGCTTGTCGGGCAGCGCGCCGGCGCCGGGCATGGGCAGCGGCTTGGCGGGGCGCGCTGCGGGCGCCGCCTTGAAGGGCGCGGGGCCGGTGCGCAGGCCGGGGTTCTTGTGCGTCTGCATGTCCGACGTCACCTTGCGCAGGCCTGGCGCATAACAGTACAAATATTACTATCACCGTAACTTTTATCAATTATCATATACTAGCTGTGCCGCGCGGTTTTACCCGCGTTAAAATTTATAAATTATCACAGCACCTCCCCCGTAGGTGATAGCGTGATAATATGTAGTCTATACGTTGGCCCGACCTCTTAGTAATTGATGCAAAATTTGAAATAAATCCATGCAGTACTTTTAGAGTTTAGCTCGGACATACATACAGACAAAAATTCTAAAAACTATATTTTTGGCTTCGATTTGTAGATCACGCCCCAAGTATCTTTAAAAAAAATATTGAATGTACAGTTTTGACTTTCCTACGATTTTATTATATGTATAGATGTTACTATGTTGACAGATGAATATAATTTTTACCTAAAGACACTGCAAGCTAACCATTGCCTAAGTGATTACATTCCAAACTGAATGCTTTTTTGAACCTTATAAACTTAAAAATATAATATAAATTCTGCAATGTTATCGTTTCAATACGAAGATTATCGGAAAAGGGTTCATGCTATTCCAAATCATGTACAAGTAAAGGGACTATCAGAGTCATAATTGAGTCATTTGTAAACCATTTCTTATCATAAAGCCTAAACAACAAATCTTAAATAAAAATCTGTCTTATGTTAATGCAGTCCTTTCAACTTTGTTTTTCTTTCGACAACGGTACAACGATGCACAAGTGTGTGCAAACACGGACACTTTCTATTCCATCACTCTCATCATCCGATGGGACGGCTAGCGACTCGACCAGAAAGAGGTCTGGTACAGGACCGACGGCTATACGCATGGGGTATATAAAAAGCGCCAACTCGCAGATTTCGGGCTGATACTAAGAAATTTTTCATAAATCTCAAAATCACTTAGTGGCTCGACCCGGGATTTGAACACAGGACATCATTATCTGCGGTTGAGCACGCTACATACTGAGTTAAGTAATATTTACAGATATCTTATCTATTTCTTTTTAAGAAATGCATTGAGATGCATTAGTAGATGTTGAGATATGCCGCTGTGACGAACGGAAGGACGTATTGAGTCGCACTATGGGAGTTCTATTTTCCAATTCCGTACGGAATTCCAGAAAATTATATTTAAAGGGCTTTTAAATATAAATCCAAGCAGTATAGGCAATTAAATGAACATTGTATTATCCGGTGATTGTATCTTTACAGCTAATAGCAGATTTTTATTATAGGTATGACTAATATACCAATACATTACACAGCTCAGGTACTAATCTGTCTTTATCTTGCGTCATCTTTAATACATGACTCATTATTACTTGTAGTCTCATAACACGAACTAGGAAAAAATGGTGCCCTAAACCATTCAAGTTGACACGCCTTGATTTTTTCACGATTCTTTTTTGTTTTCATTTTGTTTATTATTATTCACACACGGCCGTCAACAAGCAGAGTTTGTGGTGCTGCTGGCCGAATTAGGGATAGGGCAGTTTTTTTTATATTTTGCGACATTAAATACACACGGCCATCTGATCCCAAACTAAGCAGAGCTTGTACGATGGAAACAAGATAACTGATAAACTGCATATGCTACTTTTCTTTTGTAAGTAGGTAAATCCATACATGAAATAGAATGACCGGCCTGTTAAACCGATGGCTGTTAGTCAGATGCCGTGGGTTCGAGACCCACCCAGGACAAATCTTTGTATGATGAGTACGATAACTTTTTCTGTATCTGGGTGAAATTAATCTATAATATGTATGTATTTAGAAATATATTATTTTTATCAGTTGTGTGCTTGCCATAGGGCAGGCTCTGCCTAGTTTAGGATTGCAGTATGTTAGTTGTCCCAAGATATTATTTATAACTTCTAGAACGTCAGTTAACGAAGTACCCAAAAACGTTTGACCATTCATACAGAGCGCGTCGGCTGATCAACATACACGGGAAGTGATTTTTCACATACATTAATACCTTATAACGTGCTACTTAACTTTTTGGACGTCATTGTCACAAATACGTGACAAGTGAAAACTGAGCCGTCACAAATATGTAGAAAAAAACGGTGCACCAAAAAATACAATAAATACAAGACAGAAGAAGTGTTGTAATCTCTATTTTTGTGTTCTTATTTTCACAGAACTTTTGGCTTGGGGCTGGGGTTGTGGCGATTCATATTTCCCCTGGCGGTTTAAAGTTTAAAGAACTCAATCAGAATATGACGTTAAAACTTTAAAACGTTAGTTTCCAAACTATATTAAAAATGTTTGTCTGTTCATACACAGGCGCCAGCTGATTGGCATTCTTCTTATTAAGTTGGTCCGGTGAAGAATCTTATGATTACAGTTTCGAAGCCGTGGAAGCCGTCTGGTTTGGCTACGGCAGTAAAGAGGGATCTCTTTACTACGGTACATACCGTACATCTCAGAGATCTTCCTCGATGTCAGGGTCCGATCCTCGCACCGGCTAAATCATTGTGTATATAGGATTTGATTCGGGATCTGGTTCGTTGAGGTAACTACTCAGTGTGTCCCGGAAAGCACGTTATACAAAAAATATCTAAAGCAATTGATATAGGTAGTCCAGAAACTTACAGGTATCTAACGTTAAGACCATGGTTACTGGTTCCGTACGGATTTTGGGGTCAGAGGGCAGGCCCTTTCATTACAATAAAAAATATATGAATTTGATTTATGGTTGAGGTGGGGCTCGCAGCCTAACAGACATGGGGCAAAAATGGAGGGAGGATGGCTTGATGATAGATTTGGGGCCATTATCATTGTAACCAAGTACTTACTGCTAGTGATACCCTCGCCCTGGTTGATTTCGGCGAAGAGAGCGCTGCGGTCGTCGATCGACAAGTTAGAGAAGTCCACGTCAGGCAGCACGGGTGGCGGGGGAGGCATGCCGCCGGGGGGAGGCGGGGGTGGAGCGCCCGCACCCGTACCTGGACAATGAAAAGCGATCATGCAGATACATTGAAAAATATCGCAGTACGAAGTTAACTAAAATCATCAGCAACTAGCTGAGCCCCGCGATTTTATCCGTCTTAAACTTTAAAAAATATAGCCTATGTGTTATTCTGATATACACACATCAACACAATCTAGGGATATTGAACATTTCATTGATTATCTAGAAAACTATAAACATTTTGTTATGACTGTAAATGGAAGAATTAAAGATAATTTCATGGCCGATATTTAAACATTAACAACACGATGCGATTTTGTTTTTCTAATTAATATAAGTCTTAAATTAATTAAGCCATAGAAAATTACTGAGTGAACAAAAACATTTTATTCTTATAAAATTATTCAATCGAATTAAATGAATAAAAATCTTACCAAATCTGATAATCAGTAATCGGTATTTCCTCCTCTAACATTAATCACACAGCGGCAACGATTTTCCATACTTAAAATTAAGGTGTCAATGTCTTGCTGGGGTATGCAGTCCCAAGTTCTTTTTAAATGTTCGAAAAGTTGTTCTTCTGTTGTCAAGTTGGGCGGAAAATCCCTCAATGCTCTTCGCTGTAACATGTCCCAGGCGTGTTCAATTGGGTTTAAGTCTGGCGACTGTGGAGGCCAATCTAATACCTGAACATCGTGTTCTCGAAGGGCGGCCCTCACCAGCCGCGCTGTATGGGAAGGTGCATTGTCATGCATGAGCTGAAATTCTTGCCCCGTTAGGGCCCTGAGCGGGACAATGACACGTTCTACTACCTCCTCACGGTATCTATGGGCAGTCATGCTGCCCTAAATCCAAATGAGTTGGGTTCGTCCGCCGATTCGTATTCCTGCCCACACCATAATTGTCCCGCCTTGGTAAGAGTGGACCTCCTGTGGATGTCGGAGACGGCTGACCCTGCCTGGAGTTCTCCAAACGCGTGTTCGTCTCGAATCTGGATGAAATCCATAGCGGGACTCATCAGTGAACAGCACCAATGACCATTGTTGATCACTCCATGTCAAATGTTCTTGAGCCCATAAAAGTCGCCTACCGCGATTGCCACGTCGCAGCGCTGGGACTCGTAGCGGTCTGCGAGCATGAAGACCAACTTCATGCAGCCTCCTTCGCACGGTTTGGTCGCTCACCAGCAGCTGCTGACCCTCCTGGAGCCTTTGCACTAGTTGCATCGCTGTGATATTGGGTAGTCTTCTGGCGGTCATTTGGAGAAATCGATCCTGTCTCTGAGTGGTAACACGATATCTACCTGTGTGCCGTTCTGCCACATCTCCAGTAGCGCGATAACGTGACCACAGCCTGGATACCACATTTTGGCTTGTGCCCAGAGACTCAGCAACGACGCGTTGAATAGCACCGTTTTGTAACATGCCAACTGCCCGTAACATTTCATCTCGACTCAAATGATGGCGTGGCATGACGCTAAAAAGCTTACACAACCAATTGAGAAAAGAAAATAAAACAATTTATCAGGTTTTCTTCAATTAACACGCAAAAAAAATTTTAATGCAACTTCTTGAAATTAGATACAACTCAAGATTGCGCTGTGCTTTGCGTGTTTTCATTTGTTTCTCATTTTAATTTTTAAATTTTGAATAAAGAATAGACAAGGTTTAAATCTGTAAATAAACTTTTTAAGGAAACTAAATAGGTTTTAAACAATAAAGCCATGTTTGATTTCAAAATAACGTATCCCTAGACTTTGTTGATGTGTGTATAAGCTATATTACTACAAAGTTTCATCATAGTATAGTACACACAACATCCATACATCCCTACATCCATACTTACAAACTTTAGTATTTATAATATAGGCCCTGTAAGACATTACTACGGACCACCACCTTGTGGTATTATTAAAATCTAGCATCCGATTCGTGACAATTTTTGTTGATATGCGTCAAATGAATGAAACACAATAAAATCTATTGAAAAATTGGTTCGTTTCTGCAAATCGTTCAATAGACTTTATCATATTTTGTTCATTTGACGGATCCAAAGAAAAGTTTTGTTTTATGAAGTGTGTTAAGAGTTCGTCAAACTGTTGAAATCGTAATAGGTAACCTGTTTTTTGTGCAGTATCATCCAATAGGTACTTAATGTCTTCAGGCCAGTATAAAGCCAGGACATAAAAGTAAAAGTACTGGTGACATTTTCAGGTGAAGGTGAATGGTAATGCATTTGCAACAAAGTTCCAGTAATGGATGGGGTCATTGTAAGTTACGTCCTCATTTCTCACAGACCAAGCCAATGCCGATAAGGAATTAAGTTTAATAAGGGGTAGTTTATTTTGTCGCTTTTACAGAATTGAGTTTCTTTTCTAAATATGGTAGAGTAGAGAGAAACTAATCTCAAATTTTGCGATTGAAAATAAGGTATAACCCTATTTGTTATTCCAAATTGCATCAATAAAGTAAAACAATTGTGTCTGCCGTATAATTGCAAGTTATCATTTAAACTTGAATTGATCATTTTATAACTATTTCTTTTAATGCCTACATAAAATAATAATCATTTTTATTTTGTTTGCTCATAAGATTATCTCTCGAAATATTGCTGACGCAAACAAGCTTAGTTTTGTATGAATCTTTCTATTTCCTTTTGTGTTCATGCGTGATCTAATAAGGATTTTATAAACTTTATTAGATTGCGTCCACGTTAAGGAAAATATATAAATTAAATTCTGTTCATTCGATGGCTACCGTACTTTATAGGATCATCCTCTTCGATAATATAAAGCATGTCATCTTATGCAGCCTATGTGTTCAATTAACGTATAACTAACTTCTCTCCATTGCAATGGATGTATAAATGGGTCACTGATTGACATATAGTTAATGTATGAACAATTTTCACAGATTTAAACCACGCAATCAAAGATATTAAGACAAAGATTCGAAGTTTAATTAATGCAATAGATAAACACGAACCTGGCACACCTTTTCAGATAGAACATCAGAAAGAAATAGGTGTTATTCAAATGAATACATAAACATAAGTAAGTGATTTAAACAACTTTTCGTTTTTCCATTTGTGTTTATTTTTCTCGAGGCAAATTTCGTCCTTTAGAAGGCAATGATAAAGTAAACTTACGTAAAGGATACGCATCGCCTGCTTGCTCAGCGTAGCAATGATTCACGTTGAATAGTGTTTGTAGATAAAGATCAGATAATAGTGCTCCTACACGAATTTTGCCTACGGTGTACAATCTCAATGAAGACTAAATAATATACGGCGGAAATATTTCCGTGCACTAGTATAACAAAACACAAGTGCTTTCGTGCCAGCCGGAGAGAGTTCAGAGCATAGATTCAGATCTATCGAGTTCAGATTTTAATAGAAGATACGTAATATTAAAGAAAATAGTGAGCACACAAGGTTATTAGTTTGCATTCGAATTTGGAATTGATGAATCGGAGGGCATATCTTTTATGAACATAAGGTTTAAATTAGCTTATGAAGTTACAATGGCAATGGCAGTTACAAAGTTACTGGCCAATATAAACATTCGAAAAATTCAATAAAAAAAAGTTAAATTATTCTCATCATTTCTAGAATCAATTGAGTAGAGTATTAATGAATGTCCTTAATTTAACATACTGATGTTGCTCTTGTTCAGCCAAGCTAACTAGAGTTTTTGTACTTTATTTCAACCCGTACATATAAATTTATACGGGCCATATTGGGTACACACGTAATACGATAAAATAGTCAGCCTCTTGCGGCCAGATTTGACGATAGAGGTTTCACATCAAAATTATTCCTGTATACATTAGATATCCTCTATACCAGTGTTTTTCAACCTTTTTAATGACGCGGCCTCTTTAGTACGAAGAAATATTTCGCGACCCCCCTAAATTCTTTTGCGATCCTGTGACTAGCTCTCCCAACCTTTTGCAACTTCCCTATAGAAGTTTCGCGACCCCCTATAGAAGCTTCGCGACCCCGCTAAAAGGCTTCGCGACCCCCAGGGGGTCGCGACCCACAGGTTAAAAAACACTGCTCTATACAAATCATTGGAATTTAATACTCACACAAGGCAGCCGAGTCGAACCGATAACAACAATGACACAACTCTAATGAATCACCACAACCTTGACGACTTAAAACATAAAACTTCATATATGTAAATAATTGATGTATGTTGTGTGTATGTACGTTCTTTAAGCTCAAGCAATTTTGATGAAATTTTCAAATTAGCCCAGAGAAATTAACAATAATCCAAAAAAGCCTATTAATTGGATTGATTTGGTTCTAACAACTTAATAAGTATATAAAAAAAATTACAGCTCCTATCCATTCAAAGGTTGTCTGGAAGAAATCGCTTAATGCGATAATACTAATAGAATAGAATATAATACTCTTTATTGTACACACAAGCAGGATAAATAGGTAGGACAAAAAATAATAATACATTTAGTACAATGGGCGTGTACTAAATTGTATTATTATTTTTTGTCCTACCTATTTATCCTGCTTGTGTGTACAATAAAGATTAGTCGTATTCTATTCTATATTTTTTTATCCGTTGCGTGACTTTGCAGCGTATTCCGAGTACAGGTAGTAAAGTATACGTTATAATAGTAAACAATGTACAGACGCCAGCACATCAAGCTACCCCAATCTGTCAAATTTCCCCAATTGAAAGTGAACCTTATGCTTATGTGATAAAGTTGAAAATCTATAAAAGAAATTTGACAGATTGGGGTAGCTGGATGTGCTGGCGTCTGTACAACATAAATTGTGTGACAACTGAAAGTTGTGAGTTGTGATATCTGAATGCTATTTCATTAATTTGCCCGATGACGAATCATAGCCTATGACACTCCACAATAACGTAGCTTTCTATTGGTGAAATAATTTTGAAAATCGGTTCAGGAGATCCAGATCACCCCTTACAACGACACAAATTCACAAACTCACAAACGTTACCTCTTTATAATATTAATATAGATAAAAACTACATTGCCGAGATAGGGTTTATTTTAATGCCTTATAAATGAATCATCCACGCAAGCGCGCATCACCGCGGATAGACTACTAAAATAAATAAAATGCTTTTTCACGGTAGTTAGAATTCCAGTAACCATTTAAATGAAAGTCAAATATTACACATAGCTACGGGGAACGCCGCGAACAGATTCTAGTAAAATAAATAAAACGTTTTTCCACAAAAGTTGGAATTTCGGTATACATTTAAATGGAAATCAAATATTAATACAGCTATTCACATTATCTCCTTTCCATAAAAATGGAAAACGACTAATATTTTTTATAATAGTACCATTTGCAAAAACCGTATAATGGTTAAATAGGGCACTTAAACACAACATTTAAGTCTGACATAAATGTTTCTTGATTTAATATTTTTACTGTCGACAGCGTTAATAAATACACTGGGCTCTACAAAAATCACCTTTACTGCCTACAAAACGAAACCACTGTCAAAATCAAAGAGTGCCCATCGATAAAAGCGTTAACTGTACAACTTTATTTAATATTTATAGAAAATATTACGCGACTGGAAAATTTATATTGTTTGTTTGTATTGATATTCGCAAAGTTAGCAAAAAGCCGCTTAGCCGTACCTGTCAATAACAAATAAATTGAACCCCAGTTGTTATGAAATGAAGAATGAGTTCACAGAATAAAACAATATGCCTATTGTTTTTACGTAATTAATTTTAAATCGAGATTAAATGAAAACGTTATTGATTAAGCTGCTCGGAGAGCTGCTGTGTTGATGGTGGGGCGGGCACAGAACGTATGAGTGATGTCGCGGGTATTACAATACATGCCTTCGTTACTCAAGCTATTTGCTTTTGCCGGCTAATTTGTTGTAAGCATAAAAATATATTTTATAGTAAGTACTATAAATTGAAGTAGCGGAAAGCAAAAAAGAATCTGAAAAATCTATCATTGAGTACAATGAAGATATACGAAAATTAAGATATAATAAATTATATAGGTTTCTTGTTTAATAGAGGTAGAAAAAAATCTAGTTTACGATAGGAATAGTGTTCTTGGCTAAATTTCGCCTACGACGGCTAATCTCCACGCATTCTAACCAACCACGTAGACTGTATTATTTATAAAGATATTATAGGAGGCAAAGAAGAATAAATTTAAGTATATTCAATTAAAACAATAGATACTTATTGTATTAATTGAATATATCTCATTACACACAACTCAATAATGACTACCAATCCAAACTTTTATTATAATTCTGAAAGTGTATAATGTTTGCTTGATTGTTTTGAGTGGGTATTTTTTCCTATTTACTGAGTACCACCCCATAAAGTAGATCAGGTTTACCACACGATTTACGCGCGGGCGAAACTGCCGACGGGAGGTAGGAGGAGGTTGTTTATAATCTGTCACTGTAATACCCTTTTAATAAGATTTTGATAAATTAAGATACGATTCTCCGTAATCCTACGTGTATGTCGTCAAATATTGTCGTATTTGATGATGCTAGGGTTGCTACCGCGCAAACACTCTTCTTGTTAAGATTTGTAAATTACAACTAAATTTAAATCGCCGCGCGCCGGCGTATTTTATCAGTCGGCTTTATTTATTCATTTGAGACTTAGTGTTAACAAATAACAAAGCACCTTTCAATTATCACCTTAAACTATATGTTTTTGACGGTAAGAGTACAGCTTTATCAAAAAAAAAACTGATATTACTTAAGGTCCTTATGTAGCAGGTTAAGATTCATCACAACGTAAAATCACAGATTACATAACCATATGGGCAGTTTTAATTCATTAGTTTTGGCGCATAAATTTTCATTACAGCTGTTACAGAGCTGATTACAAAGTACAAATTTATTTATTATGTTAATACAAGAAATGGCCCAGCACTGGATAATAACGTACACAAAACAGATCTCAGGAAAATCTAGTTGAATGGCAGTTTTTTGAAGACCGTTCAGAGCGTAGCTAACTCCACCTATACTGTGCAGAATATATGCAGTTATAATAAATTTATTTTGTACTCCCGTGTATAAGTTAGGTAAGCTCCAGCTCTTCAGCGAAGGGGTTGGGTAAGCTTAGCGTGCATTCATACGCTTCGGCAACCGCTTAGCATCAGGAACTTATCGTTATTTAACAAAATCCAGCGTGTGCTATGGAAGTATTGTATTTTGCCCCGTCAGCGAGACGAAAGTCGAGATGTTCTCTTATGGGGAGAACATTTCTATAAGTCTGGGAACCCTGGACATGACTGCATATTAAATTATTCAAGAGCAGTGCTCTCCCGTGTCATTATCAAAAAGGTCACGTTTAACCTTATGTGGGTGTTAGAAATTATGTAATGAGATATTTGTGGTAAAGATGCTTTGCAAAAGAAATTAAATATCTTCGACCTGGCAGTAACCACCCTAAGACAAACCCAGCGTTATAGTGTTATCCAGCGTGGGTTACTTCATTTGTACTTTTATTATGGTAGATAGATTGAGCTACCGATCGCTTCTTTTGTCTAGTAAAGCTGTATCATAGCCCAAAATGTGAAGTTAAATTTATAATAATATCATAATAGGGACTTAACTATGTGAAACAACAAACAAGATTAAATATAGCCCGACTGGGAAAGATTCATATTAATGATGAGCAAGTACTTAATGGTGTGTTCAGAGCGAGCAAGGCGATAGTGATGTCTCCCTCTCTCTCTATCCCGTGCCTCTCCTCCACCAGCGTATAAAAAATATTTGTTTAGCGTGCTTCGTATTTGAAAGCGTCCACAACAAACGCCCACACGACAAAACATGAAAGCCGGGATGTTATTACGTAGGGAGAACATTTCTTTAGATCTGGGAACCCTGGAAGACCCCTTTCCTAAATGTAACTTACGGGTGCGGTAATACTCGGTACGAGGGGTTCGACCGTAGGTATATTAAATTATTCAAGAGTAGCGCGCTCCCGTGTCAAGTTCACCAGGGCCACGTCCCACCTAATGGAGGTTTTGTTAATGTATCCACTTTTGGCTCATTTCTACAATTACAAAGCTTAAGTGGAAAACTTTAGGATTTAAGTTAACATTTACGTAGACGTTTGAGATTTTCATATCTATTGGTGACAGACGTCGCTATAAATCTGATATACAGTTGAAGCCACGACTTTAACTTTGATAACATCTTTATTGCGTAGGCGGTAAGGGCCGTTTTTACAGTGCAACAGTATTATTGTTTGTAGTTGTCTAAGATAACAAGTGGTCATGTGCTGTGCAAGCGCCAGAGTTTGAGTTAAGTCAATATAACATAACCATAAAAATCCCAGGAACCACCCACCATAATTTCACGTATCTCTGGATGCATCTTCAAAAAACGACGCTAAGAATAATCTAGAATAAACTCGTTTTCAACCATAGAAAATGCTAACGAATCGGTCCACCCACTTGGTGCCTACGCTACCACAGACATAGGCTTAAAGTTTCCTCACCTTCCGCCCAGAGGAAATATGATATGGCCATTTCGCTGATTCAGTTGAGGTTACATCCGTGGACTCACACGTTGTCACCGGTGTAGCGAAGACTATACCAAGTCAGATTTATCGTTAGAGTTACTTAATATAGCAGTCCGAATAGCTATGTTTAAACTAAACATTTATTCGTCTGACAAGTTATACAAGTACCTACTTTGTGAGATTGCTCTTTGTGAAAATATTATTCGCTACTTGAGTAGTGTAGTGTCGTCTAAGTAATTTTCAACCTAAAATGTTAATACGAATTTCATACAGTAATACATTTTGATGTGGATACTTTAGTCCACTTAAGTTAAGTAAGAAAAATAATACGAAACAAAGACGTAAGATATACACTGCTCTTAACTCCCGACACGTACCTGACCATCTTAATCTAGTGCATTGGGATGTTCATTTACGTAAGCTTACTTTACAGAGGGCAACTCAACTTAGGCCAACTCATATACACGTCTTACTGCTTGAACTTGCGATTTTTGTGTAGCCTGCGTCGTTCATGTATCTTTCGTAACAACTGGCTACCCATCTAAAAGTAGTAAGTATACCCTCGGAAATGTATGTATATGTAATATAGAGACAAGAATGGAGGTGTTAGTATTGTTAGAATAATTGTACTCACCGGACCATACTAATCCAGTAGTGTGATACTGCTTGACGTAAGCTTGCAAGTCTGAGAGCAGTTGGACCCAGGCACGACACCACTCAACATGAGTCTTGTTTTTCTCCTTCCACTCCTTCAGAACTCTGTTCGTGTAGAACTGGCCTGCGTCATTCATCTCCTTGACGTAGGGGCCTGGGGTGGGAGCTATAGCCACCCATCCAAGAGCTGGGATGCTCTCGGAAATAGCGGATAAGTGGTTGAAAAGTGCGGATGCACGGTTCTTCTCCCGGAACTGCTGGATAGCGTTGATCTGCTCGCTGGTTGGCGCCAGAAGTTGCATCTCCTCAGCCTGGGAGGGCTTGCTCCTCGTTGTAGCCAATTGGATGTAGCGAAGTTGAGCCCTATGCGCAACATAATTATATATTACCTTAGGAAATGACAACCCCTAGGAATAGTTCAATTACATTTCTCGTTAAGACGACAATCTAGACAGATGGTAGATATTTAGATATTGATATAGTGATCCGAGAAATTTAATGATGAAATGTATTTAGCACGTGGGTATTAACATACACTTGTAATAATTGTTAAGCTCACAACGCATTCCATAAATATAGTCATATACAATATTAAAGTAACAACTTTTTTTAACTAGTTCGTCTTTACGTTCTTTTTTATCACATACAATTTTGAGATTTCTTTGAATAAATCATACCTAAGTTTTTTAGTTATTTTAAAATTAGGTACTATTATTCTAAGAATTAAATATTGCAGACAACGAGCAGTTGGCGCACGCAGAAGGCTCTCAACCAGTAGCTTAACTGAAGGGACAAGTACCTCAGGGACCCTTATGGGGTTCGGCCCTTGACTCAGAGGGCCACTGTAGTAAAATGCGGAATTTAGAGATCTTGTCGTGTACGACTTAACTGTCGACCAACGAAAATTTGCATCTCATATTATAACAATGGATTCATATATAGTATAAGCAAACGGGACATAACTTTTTCTCATGTCGGACACCAGTATCACTCTAATGATTATTTTTCTGTATTTAGATCTTATGTTATTTCAATTATTAATTTCAAAAGAAAAAATCTCTTATGTTCCAAGACTTAGCAAGAATGGTTTTGATGGACCACCGAAGAAGCCTTTACACATACTTTATCGCATGATCTTAGCTTGTGTGATATTTATTTGTCTGACAAGTTATACAAGTACTTAACGTTATTCCGGAGAAGAAGATTTAACAAGAATGGTTTTGACGGACCACCGAATAAGCCTTTACACATACTTTATCGCATGATCTTAGCTAGTGTAGCTATGGTTTCCTAGTATTCCAATTGGTGTGTGACACTTATGTTATACAACCTTATCAATAAACCACCAACTTTATTTTAAATATACTCTTATTATAATCTTGCAATTCATTCATTCAATCAATTGGCACAGAAACAAAAATATGTTTTGCAACCTATCAAATGCCATTAATGCTATATGAAAATGGTCCTATTTAATATTGCCTACCACACACAGCACCACAACATTAACATAATAATGCTATAGGTAACCTGGCTATGGAAGTACTTCCCCAGTCGAGTGATATTTGGATCGAAGGGATGCTATGCTCGACCTCACTTAAATGTACCTGTAAGTGCTACCCAGGCGGTCACGTGGCTTCCTAGAGCTTTTTTGCCACCGTAAGCAATATACTTTAAAGATTTTACGTAGAAATTTAGGAATAAAAGAATTAAGAGAGATCTTACCAATATATTTTACACGTTTATATACCCATAAAATTTAGCGAATCGCAATAACTGTCCAACAATCGTACAATAAACTCGAGGTAAAGAGACAAAGCTCTACAAACTCGGAGCCATCAAGTTATACGGCTCCTTAGAGTCGGTACGCAAACTTTATTAAGTAATTTAATAAATAATACCGGTTCACATTTAATACAGGTACAACAAGGGGTACAACAAACAAGGTTAGTCGGGGCGTGTAAACTGTCAGTTAAAAGATACAGTCGTCATTACGCCGGTAGATACACATTGAACTTAACAAATTACGTCTTTATTACGTGGACAGTTATAGCGGTTTTCGTACAGCAACTGTCGCTATTGATCTGACGTCAGCTGTACAAATAGCAAATCAGCTAAAAATATTTAAAGCCTTGAGTTTCACCAATGTCCCGCGGGATCGATCCAGACCTCTCTACCAATCTAGGGTACGCGCTCTGTTGTTAAACTAAGAACAATACACACGGGCGGATAAAATTTATGATTCCCTAACCAATTCCCTTGCGGAGGATGTAGGTGCCGACGGTCGTCGACATTGTTTCTAAAAACATGGCCTTTGTCAATTACATTCAATCACCCAATACCTGGTCTCTTCTACTCGGCTCTTATAATGCGGCAGTTGAGGTACATTTAAGGGTCCGATCTACATTAATTTTGGTAAGATAAAATAAATTTGTCCGCACACGTCCTTAAGATAAATCAAAGGCAAACAGCGAAACAGAAAATAATTAACCTTAATCTGAGGGGAACTACTAAGGGAAAATAAGCGTCGTCGCATGTCAAAATAAGTCCACTAATTATCCGCTACATTTAACTATATTAATAGTTCTAATAATGCCCTGTGCTTTGGTTCCAAAATTATCAGTGATTAGTAAAATTGGCTTAATATTGATTGTGTATTTTTACTGTCTCATGGACTTCCGCAAAATAACGTTTCATTTCATACTTAGTTCATCATCATTATTCTCATACTAACAAGAACGTCCGGATTAAAAAGTTTGGCATAAGGTTACTTACTGAAAGGCAGAGTTGACGAGGTTGGCGTGGGATGCAACATCTCCGCCGATCTGCTTCGACAGCTGCAAGTACGTCTGCAGCGGACCCTGTGACAATGAACAAACTCATAAAACAATTACGTTCAGAGTGAAGCACTCACATGGTAAAACTCGTTAATGAACTTTGAGTAAAATAATATTAATATAATAATATTGCTCCTAAATTTCGGCTACGGTAATTTCAAGGGAGTCTAGCTATCTATGCAAGCCATATTATAATGCACGAGTGTGACCGCAAACATAGGTGCACTAACTATCCTCATTCCCATAAACCGATTTGATTTTTTCGACACGATTGAGAAGAAATCGGGCGCAGGACAAACATCTTTACTTTGCTTTGCCAACCTCCAGACTATTTCTTGTCGGAAAATTGCAAATAACACCGGCGACCCGGGATTTGAACCCACCAACCCCTTTTACCTCATTATCTGCGGTTGAACATGCTACCGCTAGTCCATGAAGCAGCTTCCTTTAACGACTATTATGCGCCGCAATATTCGTTGTAGTAAAAGGTTACCGGTCTACCAACATCTTTTTTACATCCGACTATACATATGTATGTATCCTTATGAGTTATGACATAAAGGTCGATCGGTAAAGCTTATGATTGGCTATTGAAATGTCCTTCAGAACCCAGCACAATAAAAAAATAAGGTTATATATGCAGACTTAACTCATACCTATCTCAACCGACTAAAATGCTAACAGATGCATCTTACTAAAACATTTTATTTGGTAAAGAAAAGTAGCTACTTCTAAAACATGGTAGAATTATATTTTAAACCCCAAAGAAAATGCTCCTGAATAGCTGTAACAATATAGATAATTAAGAATCATAATTTTCAAATTTTTTATACGTTTTTCAGTATATATAAATACAAATATTTGTAAGTAGTACGAATTCTGCTGATTGTTAGTTTAAAAAGGATAAACAAGTAAATTACATGCACCAGTATGATATCCAACATGTGATTCAGTCCTCAACTATTCTCAAAGGATGCTAATTCGTCGAGTGCTTCATATATTATGCAGCGGACGGGAGGTGCAACTTGCATCCCGGCTTGATTTAAGTAACAATTAGCGAAATTAACACTACATATTAATTTTGTATTTGGACTGTCATGGATTACTGCCAAGTAACGCCTGATTCCAATATTTATCTTTTCAATTCATAGATAACGACGGCGAGATTAATAGTTATCATGTTTAATTTTAGCCATATATTTTGTTTAGTTAAGAAAAATAAGCTGACAATTCATTAGTTATCACTTATCACGTTTAATTTTAGCCATACATTTTGTTTAGTTAAGAAAAGTACGCTGAAAAGAAGGTATATAGTAAAATGAGCAAATAGTAGGTAGACACAACCGTAAGCGCAAGTATAACTTGGATTGAATTGACTTAGGTACAAGTAACCTTTTTTAACTGTCCCTGAACATAGCCTTAGCGACCTCTTCTCATCAAAAATAGAATTGACCAGATTGGTCCAACTCCAATTAAAACAAAATCAGTGTAACTTAACTCCCAAAGGAGAAACTACACCTCTTGTTTGTGTTCAGCCAATTAATTTCAGCAGACCGTCGCGTTGCGTCGCGTCAGCTATCATAGAACGAACGTATGAGATCCGACGACAGTATTTTTACCCTCATATATATACATATTTTTTTCAAACTAAGATATGTTATGGAAACTTAATAACACTTAATAAAACTTGGATTGCATTAACTTACGTACCTACAAGTAACTTTTTTTAACTGTCCCTGAACGTAGCCTAAGAGACCTCTGCTCATCAAAAATAGAATTGACCAGATTGGTCCAACTCCAATTAAAACAAAATCAGTGTAACTTTACTCCCAAAGGAGAAACTACACCTCTTGTCGACGACAGGATGCCTACCCTCATAATAATAATATATTCACATTTTTTTAATAAGATATATATTTTCAAGTTAATAAAAATAAGACGGATGCGTTTATACTGACTTGCGACAACAAATATGATGCCACGTAATTTTTCCCATGTAATTTTATGCACGCTGGATTCGAAGTTAAGTGTCATGCTCATGAGATAATATTACGTAAGAGCGTCAAGGGCTTTCTTCAATATAAATTGGAAGCGTTTTAATTACTTTATGAGCCCAGAATACGAGTATATACACTTTCTATTCCAGTCGATTTGAAAGAAATACCTAGATAATTTCAATTTAATAATTACGGTTGGAAAGTAAGCCCAAAACAAATTAAACAACACTTTCAATAAGAAGTATCTACTTGCTGCCACTATAGTATAGTATAGTAAATTTAACATGTTTATTTGGAAACACGTTAACGTAGTAATAATGACGTCGTATCTCGTAATATACGAAAATAAAAGTAATATATATAATAAACGAAAGAAAGGTTACCTATTTATTAAATAAATCATTTCGGAGCAAAGGAGCGTCTAATAAGTGATATGAGAAATAATATATAGAAATGAACCATAAGCCTTATTACAATGTAAATGTCGTATTCGGAAATACCGCAAGTAAATAAAAGGCTCTGGTTATGATACTTTACTCAACATATTTTTCTCGACAGGTAAAGGTAACTCAAGCCAAGCCATTATGATAATAATGGAATTTAGTTAATATTTTGTTTACACTATTTAGTCAGTTAATAATAATACGGCCCGCCTGATGGTTACACGGTATTTGGACGCTTATTCTAACTGGGAATCATTCACGCATTGGTGACGCATCTCCCCTCCTTGATAAGCTCTGGCAACCTTACCGACACACGATATTTATTATATTTACATGTATACTGTACTAGCTGTGCCCGCGACTTCTTCCGTATATTTTGTAATGACTCTATAAACATTACATCAGAATATCTCTTATATTTCGTCTCTTGTCACAAACTTATAAAACATACACATAAACCTTACATATTTCCATACAGACCCTCATTCCCAATTCTCTATTGTTATTTTACACACTTGAGGCGTGTTTATTAATATACCACAGCCTAAAATATAAGTTTCAATTCTAGCTATAAAAATATATATTATTACTTCCATAAAACTTTTCATCACCCTTTTCAACCCATATTTTACATTAAAAAGTAGCATATGTCCTTTCTCAGAGTTTCGACTAACTGTGTACCAAATTTCATTTAAATTAGTTCAGAAGTTTTGGCGCAAGACACAAATAAGTTTCAAGCTTCTAGCTCTAATAATGACGATACTTCCATACAACTTTTCATCACCCTTTTCAACCCATATTTTACATTAAAAAGTAGCATATGTCCTTTCTCAGAGTCTAGACTAACTGTGTACCAAATTTCATTTAAATTAGTTCAGAAGTTTTGGCGCAAGACACAAATAAGTTTCAAGCTTCTAGCTCTAATAATGACGATACTTCCATACAACTTTTCATCACCCTTTTCAACCCATATTTTACATTAAAAAGTAGCATATGTCCTTTCTCAGAGTCTAGACTAACTGTGTACCAAATTCCATTTAAATTAGTTTAGAAGTTTTGGCGCAAGACATTTATAATGATGTTGGAAGTACATAATCTCATCTCAGTGCGTCATTTACTGAATCGGCCAAGCTGCTCTCATTTGGTAACCACCGCTGATAATATATATTGGAATCTATAACTTATCCTTGTATGCGACAAGACAAGCCGATCAATGATCTTGTAACGGTCCCTGGATGCCGCTTCATGCGGGTAGCGCAAGGCTGGCAATTTGAAGCATTTGGTATTTAGGTTTTCGGGTGAAATGGTGATGCAAATAATGATGAGTAATACTTTACTGTTTTTTCGACTATTCAGTCGAATTCGCAGCTCAATCTTAACCGTGTGTGCAGTACAAAATAGTATGACTCTCCAGAAACATTAACAATTAAATTCATAATTGCTGTTTAAAAAACATAGAACAGACTTATACTTTTCTATACAACAACCGATGGGAACAATATTTATACAAAAAATATTACCTATGAAATAACGAAATAGATTATCAAAATCGGTTTACAAAAGGACGTAATCAGATAAACACTCATTCAAAAAAGGAAACCTCTTTAAGACTGTTAAAATTACGTTTATATTCCCTCCACAAAGCAAATTAGAGGTTAACCAAAATTAAACAAGTACTTTCTTTAGACTACAAAAGTCCTCAGCTACAACGCAATTTTGTGAGAGACTGGTACCTGATGTAAGTTTGGAAGAAACTTAACATAACAAGACACTAACTAAACACAAAAGACTAATAAATCGAAAATAACTATTACAATGACTATAAATACATATAAAAATTAAGATATTTTAATTTATATTTCTAACTAATATTATAAATGCGAAAGTAACTCTGTCTGTCGCGCTTTCACGCCAAAACTACTGAACCGATTCAAATGAAATTTGGTATACAGATAGTCTAATAGAGCCTGAGAAAGGAAATAGGTTACATTTTAATGCGAAAAGAGGCTGTCGATTCGATGTATATAAATATGACATTCAAAATTTGTAAAAGTTTTACCCTCAAGGGAGCAAATTAACAATAGGGGATAAATGTTTGTATAGCAATATGTAAGGTTTATGTGAACGTTTTATAAGTTTGCGACAAGAGACAAATTACTAGAGACATTTACGGAGTCATTAGGAAATGTGCGGACGAAGTCGCGGGCACAGCATAAAATAAACATTTGAAGAATCCTAAGTCAGTTTAGTATTCCTAGAGTTGTGTTTAGGCGTTGCGTGTGTGTTTATGAGATGATAACCAATAACGATTAGGGTGGCGATTAAATACACGTCGTAAGGATTCTTCGAGACTAAAAAAAAGCTTAAAATCTCGGAAAATACTTTTAAATCGGTGCCTCTAAAAGTAATATTCCGCGAAGTTTGGCTTTTTGAAGTCTTCAAAAATCTACATTGTTTCTTTTCAAGAGCGAGTTAAGAGTAAAGAATTCTTTTATAGAAAATTAAGACTATTTCGAAGAATTCCACAATCTTAACTCTATTTACACCGGGTGTCTATGTCGGATGGAGGAAATTGAGCGGTTATCATATTTCCTTTTGGCAACTGAGTCTTTGAACGGTGCCACCGAACCGTTAGATATTAATTGACATAAATCTGGTGAAATTGTTTACTATTTTTGCAGCTTGAGTGACGGATGATGGGTGGTCTTTCACATTACAGGAAAAATCTTCCTTGGTTGAGTAATCGGCACTGGCACTGGGACCGCCCAGCTGTTGCGATTCTGGGAAATGATGTGCGCATTTCACTATCTCTTCAAAATCTGAGTAGCGAACTGTCATTGTTAGACATTTCTTCATTTTCTACAAAGCCAATGGTGAGTTTTCACATACAATGTGTTATTTTAATAAACAAACTATAGGTTTTAAGTAATTTTAATTACACGTTATATATTCATATACTTTTGTTGTTTTTGTAATAATATACGATAGGGTAAACTCTAAATTGCCAATTTTTTTATTCCCAACCTCAAATTATTTATCTCTTTTTTTAATATTTAAGAAGCATGGTAAAGGAAGTTTGCTAGGATCGTGTCAAATGAAAATCAACAGGCGTGAGTGTCTATCCATGAATGCATGTGAGTGTAACAATTTTTTTGCCTATTTTTGTAGAATTGACAACAACATTAATGTTACCAAGCATTTTTCGAACCAAATATATGTTGTCAACTTTTCGCTTGTCTGCCATTATAACGATTTCTTTGATTATGATAAATAATACGACCAGGCGGCCAATACTACATTAGAATGTAAACATTTTTCCTGTTGCATTTTACTTTTTTATTTCCAATAGGTGTGGACTCCCAGTCTAACCTGTTGTGGCTATTTGACCTCGAAAACCATAAGAGAGTTACCAAAATGGTTACACAAGAGGACCAAGTCTTCTCACTACCTGTAACGATTGTCATAGGACAATATGCTCAAAATAACGTAACATGGATTAACTATAAATAAATAGCTTAACTAACTTAAACAAGTGACTTCTCATGCTCTCTGAGGTCCCAAGGATAGTCCACAACCACAATTAACCGGACCTCGTAATAAATCTTTGTTTTTAACCGGCTTTTAAATAAATAAGTTATCAAAATTACTGTATGTTTTATACAGGCTTACAGGTTAAGTCGACCTAGATCCTTTAAGAGGTTGTAGTTTCTATAATTTCTGACTGATTTGTCTATAAAACACCATACCCCAAACTTAACTGTTTTCAAAATACTGGACTTTGAAGGTTTTTTGAGATAAAATCGGTTTTATGACTATTGGCCTATATTTTTTTGAGGGTTTTGCCTCTAACTGCGTGTGTTTGCAATTTTTGTGTAGTAGATAAGTTGTTTTATTATTCTCAACACTAAAATAGCAGTTCACTGAACTGACTGGGTCGTAGTAGACGATTGATAGTTATAAATTGAAATAAATTCGTCAAAAAATATTTTTTCTTTCTGAAATAATAAAAGAAAAGTCTATGACAGTTATGCTGCAGATGTGCTTAAAAATATCTACATTTCATCAGCTATCCAACAAGGTATAACAAGCTAGGTTATTATCAGAATTCTTAGTAAAAAACTTCGATGAAAGGCTCTCGGGTAGTAGTAAAGATAACAGTACTAATTTATCACGGGTCAGAAAACAAAATAAAACAATCCAAATAGGTACAAAATGACATCTATTACTGCTATTTTTACAGAAAGTCATGATTCATGTTCCACATGGCCGCCTCTGTTTCGCACACATATTCTCATTCTGTGTCTTAATCCACTCTTTACTACACCAGTTGTTAAACCCCTTCTTATTTCATTTGCCGCATCGATTATTCTCTGTCTCAAAACATCAACAGATGTGATTGGATTAGGTTCGTTGTACACCAAACTCTTCATGTGTCCCCACACATAAAAATCCATGGGGGTCAGGTCTGGACTTCTAGCTGGCCACGGTATGGGTCCACCTCTTCCGATCCACTTATTAGGATAATTAGTGTCTAGCCATTCTCTGACACTTCTCCTGTAGTGTGCAGGACAACCGTCATGTTGAAACCACATATCACGAATGAGATAGAGTGGTACGTCGTCTAGTAAGTCGGATAAATCTTCTCTTAAAAAGTTTTCATAATGTTCTCCATTTAAATTGTCGGGAAGAAAGTAAGGCCCAATCAAATGGTTTGATATGATTCCCATCCATACATTCAATCTGAATCGTCTTTGTGATGCCTTTGGCCACTTCTTATTGGGATTTCTTTGAACTTTTGGGGCCCAATAATGAACATTGTGGTAATTGGTTATGCCGTCTATATCAAATTTGGACTCGTCTGTCCACAAGATCTTTTTAAAAAATGATGGATCTTCTAAATCTGCATTGAGCATGAATCTGCAGAAATCCAACCTCCTCACAGGATCTCCTTCTTCGATGGTGTGTACCGGCGTGTAATGATAAGGATAGAGGCCGGCAGTATTCACCGTAAACCATACTTTCCACTGCGAGAGTCCAAGTTCTCGGGCAACAATATTGGTCGAAGTAGTTGGATCCAATCTAAACCGTCGAACTATTTCATTGTCTTGCTCTTCATCATCATCATTGACACGTGGTCTACCCAAGTCTGTTCGTCGCCTCGAAACAGAGCCAGTCTCTCGAAGTCGTCGGTAAACTCCGTCAAAGACACTAACATCCGGTACTCGGCGGCCTGGGTAACGTGATATGTATTCATCACGAGCTCGTGCGGATACACAATTGCAGTACCCATAACAAATCAAAATATCAGCATATTCCTCGTTCGTGTAGGTCGTCATCTTCAACAGTTCCAAATCAGAAGCACAAATCAATAGTCCAGTTTGCAAGCACAGTCACGATTTGAAAGAAACAGTCCAGAAATCCAAGCCAAGTCGAATGAAAAACCAAGAGCACTAAGAATCGCATCTACTACAGACGAATCGCGTAAGCAGACTAACCAAACAATAACAACAAAATGGCTGTGGTTTTTTTTTCTCGCTCACACCTAATTACATTGTATGATATCTCGCTTGCACGCACCGCAGTCCCATGAAGAACAATAGGCGCAACAAGTAACGCAAGGAAACACGTTATCTTTACTACTACTACTACCCGAGAGCCTTTCATCGAAGTTTTTTTCTAAGAATTATAATAATACCCTAGCTTGTTATACCTTGTTGGATAGCTGATGAAATGTAGATATTTTTAAGCACATCTGCAGCATAACTGTCATAGACTTTTTTTTTATTATTACAGAAAGAAAAATTATTTTTTACGAATTTATTTCAATTTATAACTATCAATCGTCTACTACGACCCAGTCAGTTCAGTGAACTGCTATTTTAGTGTTGAGAATAATAAAGCAACTTATCTACTACACAAAATCGGAAACACAAATAAATTAGAGGCAAAAAACCCAAAAAAATATAGGCCAATAGATGTAAAACCGTTTTTTTTTTCAAAAAAGCTTCAAAGTCCAATATCTTGAAAACGGTTAAGTTTGGGGTACGGTGTTTCATAGACAAATCAGTCGGGAATTATGGAAACTATCACCTCTTAAAGGATCTAGGTCGACTTAACCTGTAACCCTGTATATGTACATAATACCTCAATTAGTTGAGAACCGATTTTTACAATTATAATATATCGGAATAGTCCCATATAAATTTTTTTCGGTAGTCGCAAAAAAAGTCAAAGTTGATACAATATTTTAAAAATGCTGTAAATATGACACACTAGCTGTGCCCCGCGGTTTTACCCGCGATAAACTTTATAAATTATAGTCTATGTGTTATTCGGATATATAGGCTATATCTACAACAAAGTTCCATCAAAATCCGTCCGGTAGTTTGTGCGTGAAAGAGAAACAAACATACACACTCACAAACTTTCGCCTTTATAATATTAGTGTGTCAGCTGTGCAGTTTTTGACTGCGGCGATTAAAATTCCAATATAGAATAAAGGCTCTACCGGAAGACTTACGTAGCTCAAACATAGACGTCGTGGACGCATAAGAAGATCTGCCTATTTCTAACAGCATGTCTCCGTGTTTGACCCGAAACTAATTTGAATAAAGATCTTGCTAAACCATTTGATAAAGGGTCTACACGGATTCAAGGGTATACGTGATATGTAACGCATAACAAATCTCATAATAAAACAACGTATCCTTTTTACCCGCCAACCATGTTTGACATGGAACCCATGTCAATCTTTTCACTTTTCTACTTCAATTATTTATTTTCTCTATAAAGCTCAATTGTATAGGAAAGTAAATATCCATGTTTTACGAACACTTCACGAACACCTACATATCACACGCGCGCATTGCACACACACTCACTTATTCGCACATTTATATAAACACTTAGTTAGTAATGGTATCGTCTTTTTACTGCTATATTAATTTTTTTTCTTATGATTGTAATATTTTTATACGTTTTTAATATTTTTGTTATTTATTTTATTTAGTTTGTATGAGGTATTACCTACTTTAGTTAATTAAGTACCTTAAGGAGAGTGCCCTGATTCCCAAGATATCAGTTGACTTAGCTTGGGAATCACAAATCACAACTTTTTAAATTACGTGTATTGTGTGAAAATAAACGATTTTTTATTTTATATTTATTTTATAAGTGAACGAAACCTCATCAGACTATTATGTACCTTACTCCTTAATATACAAGATGTAATATAATAGTGAACGGAACTTAAGGAGCTTAACTTATCTATGGAACTATACGATATGTAGCACATTAATATGCAAAATAACCAAAGTAAATATAACCATCAGCTGATGCATTTCGTATGGGGAGCCAACTAGTTATCTTTTTTCTTTCAGTTATTTCTTTTGGTCAGTTTTATGGGCAGATAACGTTCCTGAAGTTTACTGAAGTATTTATGTTACACGTTGCATAAATAAATCACCATTCATTACCGACTAAACATGAAATTTTAAATGCTGCTTAATCCATGAATCTGCCATTTTTGCGATTCGGCTCGACCATCTCCTTCTAAATACCACATTAGTATTGAATCAATGCACCTGTACTGAAAAGATCGCTGGGGACCAGTGAGTAATATAAGAAAAGAATACGTACAGGGTTTTACTTGATCACAAATCGCCCTCGAAATGTTGTTATTCAGAATCATAATTAGGGATCTAATAATAATGTAATGTAAAGATTCTATTTTCAGTGATATAACTGTTTCATCCCAGCTTATGCTTTGCTTAAATTTGTATGCACACTTGACTTTAATAACGCCTTTATTAAGTTAGCAATAAGAACGGTTATTCTCTTGCAAGTGTACCCACTGATATTGTCTGATAAAGTTGCGAAAGTCTCTGAGGCTAATTGTAATCGCCATGTTAATAATAATCCACTTTGACTGAGCATAATTTGGTAAAGGGCTCTCAGTCTCTCAGCATACCCTTATTAGTACCATTCGTACAATTACTTCCCAAGAAACTGTCTGTACGAAATCGCAGATTCTATTTTATTCCGCTTTTTTAATGTAGAATAAAGAGTAATGTGTAATTCAGTCATTTGAAGATTAAACTTTAACTTTGTCAACCATTATGGGCGCATAATCCTATAATTTTGTCTCTCTCAAACATGTTATGAATAATTTATGAGACTGAAATATTTATACGGTCGGTACTTTCATTTCCATTTTTACAGATATGAGGGCAAAATATTGCGAGCGTCTGAACTAGGGTTACCAGATGACAAAATGAAAATATGTAAAATTCCGATAAGTTAGAGCTCCAAGTCGGTTATTTTTCTACAAATGTACTACATATAAACCCATATAACCATTCTGCCATAAAACCGTCTACACAATTTCCAATTGCACGAATATTTGAGTGCATAGTTGGTCTAGCGGTAGCATGTTCAACCACAGATAATTAAGAATGAAATAACACGTCGCGGCGTCGGGCCAAAAAGTGACACTGGGATTATTCTAATTTTTCAGTATCAGCCTGGAGGCTGTTGGCGGTGTTATACCGCCGTACATCAGAGAGTCAACTCCAGACATCGAGCTCGAAATCACATTATCTAAAATCACACATCGTCCACGACACAATCTATAGAAGGCACTAACACGTTGGGGAAAATCCTGTCGTCTGGCAACACTGGCTAGAACGGGTTTAAACAACGGTTCAACGTACTTTTATACCCATATATGTATAATAATACACTGTTGTTTTTATAGCAATGAGTGTATTGCATCTTAGCTCATGACGATGCTCTATTTTTTGCTAAGGTTCTTACCACTAACGATATCATTATATCTTAGCAAAGCTATCAGAATGCGGACCACGCACGGCAATATTTTCATGCTTCGATACCTGATTGTAGCCAGGTACAATCGCACCACACAAGTTTGCCATACATATGTTAGATACGTGAAGTATCGCAGAACAAGATAAAGTAAGAGAAGTGAAACGGTAAAGCGTAACAAATATACATACTTACCCAAACAATTGACAAATTGCGAACATGTGATAAGCCTAGTTTCAAACTATTAAATGATAATTGTTAGGATTATATATAAAAATAATAACATAAAATGATATATTCGGAACTAACTTATTTACTATTTTTTTTTAACCCACCAGACTGCTTTTCAACCGGAATAGCGCTTAATGTCTAATTTTCTATACACTTATAGATAACCACAATACCTCCGACAGGATATTAAAAGATACATGACTTAGAATAATACCTCAAATAAACTAGCAGAAATTTAATTATTAAAGAAATTACACCAAATTAAAGCACGCCCTAATCTCTGCAAATAGTTTCAGTAATTCTAAAGTTCAAACATACATTTTGAAAATAATATGCTGCATAAGTATGTATATACTGCACTTTAGTTTCCTAAAGAGACGTTAAATAAAAAAAATAACATCCCAGCGACTCATGAAAGAGTATCACGAGTGATACATTTCCATTATTTTTTATTATTATACCTCTTTTTTTTATCACTGCGATAAGTGATTATACTAAGCAACCAAAATTCAAACTAGCGCTTAGAGAACGATGACTAAGAATTCTTAGTTTAAGAATTTATCCCCTGCACCAAGATTAGCTTCACTGATACAAACTTGTATGGCACGTAGTGTACATAAGTCGATATATAGAATAATTTAAGTGATGAGTGAACACACTGATCGCCGATCAACAACCGCAAGACTTCGTAAATATGAGTCGTGGATTTATTAAAACCAATGAACTAAGATATTATAAGAGTTTTTTTTAAATTCATTTAATGGCAATTTAGAATGAGATCCGATTTAGGATAGTAGAAAATGAGCTCAATTCCAATACAACCCTTTTCCTTTATAAAATAATTATGGTAAAAACTTGGTTAGGTACGGTGACGGATGGTGACTATCACATAAAGCAATCTCTTAAAGACAAACTTCAACCTAAAGTTACTCTCAAAGGGTTAGAGATATCACTTTCGTACTAATATAACATCGTGATATAGTTGTAACATAATTAGATGACATAAGTTTAACTTGTCTATATAAACAACTTCAGAGCACCATGATGCAAAAATCACGATAAAAAAATAAGAACTTCCTATATAAGAATAACGGTCATCTGATATAGTTTTCTTTAATTTGTTTAGTTTAATGGGTAGATACGGTCATCTGATATAGTTTTCTTTAATTTGTTTAGTTTAATGGGTAGATAGCTCTCTTTAACTTATCTCCAATATAAGTTACCTTTTTGTTTTGTTTTTTAGACTTTAAAGAAAGTTTGTGAAATGGGTGTTGTATTCTGAGTATTCTGGAGATTCTAGAACTGTTGTATGTTTATAATAAACATTCAAAACGTTCGTCATTTGTGTGTCCCGAGCGTAGCCGTTGTGGATGGTGTATTATTGCTGTCGATTCTGGAATATTACATCTGATGATGTATCATTACTGCCGAGTGCCGAGGGTGTATTATTACTGCCGAAGGTGTATTATTACTGGCTTTGGTGCATTGTTACTGTCAGAGTTATATTTGTTTTAAACCCCGACGCCAAATGATGGGCTCTTATAAGTTTGACGTCGATGTCTGACTGTGTATGTGTGTTTCTGTCTATGGCACCGTGGTTCTCAAACGGATGGACCGATTTAGACATAGTTTTTTTCAATTGAAAGCCACTTTTCTTGCGGTGCTACTAAGCCGTATTTTATCATTTTGGGTTCAGCAGTGTGAGAGTATGACCTCTTTTCCAAAATGATGCAATTATAGCTGGGGTCGAGGCTTTTCTAACGGCTAGGTTAGGTTAGGTTATTAGATATTACTAACGATGGTTTGCTACTACTGTCTGTAGTGTACTGCTAATGGTATATTATTACGCCCGACAGACGGTGCACTATTATTTAATGGTGTACTGACCTGTACAATATCTTGGTACCCGTTGACACTCATGTTGTCGACCGGTTCGAAGTATACAGGTGGCGGTGTGGGAATAGACACGGGCGAGGGCGCAGGTGAGCGCGGCGGTGTCGGTGTGCGCGCGCTTAACACTGGTAGCCGTTCCAACCTCGAGGTGACGCGCTCAAGACGCTCGATCAAAGCCTCGAGCTCAGAAGCTGGGCTCTGAGTCACAACTGCAGGCTCGACTTCGCTACCTGTCAACAAAAAAATATAAAATTAATTAGATCGTCAAAACTATCAAGTTTGCGATAGCTATCATAAATATATTACGATGCTCTATAAAAAAAACTAAAGTGGTTAAAGATTTCAATGGTCATCTGCAGTATCTTCATCGGTTTTTAACGTATGGCTTATGTTTCTTTATTTAGCTTTCGTCCAGCAAAGAAAGGAAACCCTATTTAACTTTAAATGTACGGGTCCTAGCTGCTACTTTGGCGCTCACATGTTTCAGGTGCACAACAATGGCTATACGGTCTATTTTTTAATTTTATTTATCCTTTATATCAGTTCATGCCCAAAGTCATCCGATTGGTAATTCTTGGTTCTGTCAGTCTGCCGGTCGACATCGAGCGTGTATTGAGTCTGTAAACTCCTCCGCGATACAGGGAACAATTTTCCTTAGTGCGGGCGTTATCTTTTTAAAAAGAAAAATAATTTTATGCTTCGTTCCCAGCGCCATCTATATTTCGTCGGATTTCTTACTTATATTGAAATAAACGCCCCAAGTTTTTATCTTTCTTATACTTAGAAGAAAATACGAGCTTAGCTGAAATGAACAGGCTGTAGCTATTTGGTTCTAATGTCCACATTAAGTTCAAGCTAGAGCTCACAATGAATGGGAAAACTATTTACTGGAAAAGTTTTTCTAACTTTCGTACTCTACAGTGGATGCTGTGTCATAAATTCTAGAATATTTATGTGCTATAGAGCACACTCAACCTGTCTGAACGAAATATGTCTTTGGGGAGATAGTTTTAGTTTAAATGAAATACAGTTTCTGTCTCTGACGATCTCCGTGTTCAAGTTGTGTGGCAAAGCCGTTGAGCTGGCATGGGAAAGCGCTGGTTCAATCTCGGCACCGCACTTTATAGTTAGAAGCAAAACAATGTCTTGCGTCTGGTCGTCGGTATGGGTGGCTTAACTGAAGCTCTTACTCATCAGTTTAGGTTTTTGTAAACACCTACTAAAGACCCCATGGTCAAAATTTGCCGACGCGGTGTTCCGCGAAAAATCGAATATTTAATACTGAGATTTATAAAGGGAGTTAGTTATTTCTAGCTATTTCGCAAGACAAATATAAAATAATCGCATGTTATAGTGCCGTTGTTATAAATCAGAATATATAAATAGGAGCGTGACATCAGATAAAGTAGTTTGCTTACATTTTTACTGAAATATAAACATCTGTGTTTAAAATATTTCGTCTGGTTGTCGGAGTTAGTTAATTCGGAGTGGCTCCGGGCGATCTAGTCTTAGGGAGTTTAACAACGACTTATAAAGTTTAGTCATGTCTGCCAAATGTCATCTACTGCTAGACAAAGGAATCAAACCAAAAGATCTCTACAGTGGAGACGTGTCTATCATTTGGAGGAATGTGCCTTCATCGGCACGTTTGACAGATTGGTAGGTAGTGTAGTGGGATGTCATGGTATTTGATAGGGAACTTTTAGTTCAATTTGTTTCGTTATTTAGTAAAAATTTATCGTAAACCAATTTAAATTGAACATGAGATCTTGTACCAGTCTACAATTTCTAGTATGTAACATCGAATTCATTAAAAAGTTATATGCTAAGTGTTTTGTTAAGATCCTTTGTATGCCTTCTACTCTTTGTGAGAGTACTGCATAGTGAGGGTTCCACCCCACGCTGGCATATTCAAAGTGCTTTCGTACTAAGGTGTTCTATAGCACAATTTTTCTTCTTACCAGCTTAAATGCTTCAGTGCTTCTCTTAAGAAATCCTAGTTGCCGTGCCGATTTCGTAACGATATGATAATATCGTTACGAAATCGGCTTCTGCAGTAGACCTTAATTTACCTTCGAGATTGGTTTGGATTTGTACATAGTAGACGTTAAGAAAACTGTAACCGAAAAGATGATCAGGATGTTCGGGTGGTGTTATTCTCCGAAATTATTAGACACACCTCTGTAAAACTAAAGCAATTTGGCGGCCTCGACCGATAAATAAGCTAATCATGGTTTCATGAGGCAGAAATGAGGGCCTTTCCTAGCAAATTATGTCGTCACCACACCTAAACTTAATTTTTGGTAGATCTTCTAAAACACTTTAATTAATTAAAACTTTACTCTGCTTTGATTTGTGTGATGCTTCCTATACAGATTTCAGAAGAATTCATGATTTTTTTAAGTGAAAACTCTTTTAGCTGCGTTGTGCACTTTTACGATGGGTAAAAAAAATGATAAAATCGCGTCAGGACACGTGACCTGATCAGACAAGAACCTTGTATAGACTACAAGTAAAGTTTGCAGTGTATACAAACTTTACTCAGTTATGATATACATATAAAACACAGAAAACATCCCGACCAAGACAAATAGACAAGTTCATGAACACAAATATTTGTATTACGCGAGGATCAAATCCGTAACCACTGAATCAGAATACAAGTTCACTACCAAAACGGCAAACCTACGGTAAGCGATTATCAAACGACACAAACGATACAGACCTCTGGCCAACCTATGTACCCAGACAGAGATATGAACTAATTTTACAAGCATTTATAACGTCGTGAATAAAGTTGCGGATGTAGCTAGTATTTAATAGAGAAGTAACAGTATAAGTGTATAATCCTGTACCTATATTTTAACAAAAGAACCCCATTGTATTGCTTTGTTGGAAAATTTCATTATAGATATTCGACTCAGATCTGTGGATACACTTTGACCTCGACATCGCCTTTATTACATAGGCAGTAAGTAGGTAGTTTTCGTAGTGAAGTGTATCGACTGACGTGGCATCGCCTATTCAAACACGTCAGCAATTGCTAAGAAAAGTACAACAATAGCTCTTTTAGCGTAGCTTTACCCTTTTGCGATTAAACATGTATGACTGAACAACAGAATGAATACTGAAGTAACAGGTGCTACGTGTAAAACGACATTAATTCAGAAGGGCGTGCCCATCACTTGTTACCTTTATCGTCCGATTAAATAACTCGAGCCAATCTTATCCTACACTAGTCAACCAACAAATAAGCATTATACATATATGCAGCATTTTAGTTTATTGAGTATTGTTATACCATAATATTAAAAAAAAGCGATACCAAAAAAAAAAAATTCCGTTATTACATACATGAACATATCATGTTTATTGTGGTCTAAAGACATAAAATCTTCTATCTAATTATATAGATTTATACAACATGTTACACAAACAATGATGCAACTCAAGAAGCGCTGTCTGCCCATGAAATTGTACAAATGAAAGTCTAGTATGTGAAAAACATAAAAAAAATCTCTTTAGTGTAATGTTGCATGTTGCTGTGCTTAGTTCCGTATGCAAATTTACAGTTCAACATCGATGTAGCTAGAAAGAATTTTCCAAAAAGTCTTCAATATAATCGGAGATCAGTGGCCTAGGTTTTGGTATTTGGATACATTTTCCCGCATGAATGTAGTTCCAAATCTATATTTTGGTATTATAACGATTATAAAACCAAAATATAGATTTGGAACTCATGCTCGGGAAAACATGTTTGAGCCAGTTTTATGCGAATTTAGTCCTCCAAAGACATATATTTTGTGTGTATACATTATATGAAAGATCTGATTAAATTTAAAGAATAAAGTTCCTTGTGGACGCCATATCAATCTGTCTTAGTTTAATGTTCGGATAAAATGTTTTCGTGAGTTATGGGCAGAGTTCGGGGGTTCAGGAAGTACTTTTATTCTGTGGTTCAGGTACTGTTATAACTTATAATAATAATTTATAACGTTACCTAGAACTAAGTTATAGGTCTCTTGAGTTGTTCGCAATGTTTCTACAATTTCCGCTGCATTCTCTTCTTCCGCTGCATTCTCCTCTTCCGCTGCGTTTACACGTTCAAACAGCTCGATGAGATGTTTCATATTTCGCCGTAAATTGCCTTCCATTTTATATTCAATCAGCACTCACTACACTTAGTAATAAATAAAATGACTGGTTTTCTAGAACTTCAACATCTTACTCAACGAACAAAGTTCCAGACTAAACGCTCACTATCGACTGACTCAGATTGAGATATGCGATGATAACATTATTTCTTCATAAATGTAATCATACAATTTACAAGTAGAAAGATAAACGGACTAGTAGGTATGTTCACGGGCGAATAGGACGTCATTCTGCTTTCACTTGTCTTTTTAGAATCAAGTTATATTCATGTCTATAAGATATATTCACAAACATGTCACGTGACATGCACATGCATGAGAATTTGCATGGACAGGACAACTTCTAATGCTTATCACTGCGTTACTATTAGCCAAAAGGCTTTAGAATTATAAAACCCCAGTCAGTGTATGAAGCTAGAGCTACTCACAACGCAACCCTCTCACCCCGCTGTGCCTCCAACGTATCTAGCCATTTTCAAACTGACAGCCGCGACGCTAACGCTACGCCAGAGATACGTAATCCTGCTTGGGGCATTTGCTCAGTGTCATCGATGCGGTGCCGTCTCGCCAGGGCGGCGTTGACGTTGTGATGCAAGGCGACAACTCTCGAAAGACGCTAGTGTGGGGGGGTGTGATTCTGCAGGCCACAGTACAATAGTAATTAAAGATATGAAACTCATTAATCCTTGTATTCAAATAAAGGGAAACGAGTTGAATACCAATGGGATTGATCATTACATCGACATAACTCGGGCGCCCTACGATTTGCATAAAGAAGATGGAAGGCGCCGATAACATTATTAGATTCGTAATAAGAAAATAAATAAAGCAAAAGGAATTCAGTATTCTCATTCCATTGTCAATAGACAGTTATAGCATTTATTTAATTAATTTTTAGGGCTCCGTACCCAAAGGGTAAAAAGGACCATATTACTAAGACTTCGCTGTCTGTCTGTCTGTCCGTCTGTCACCAGGCTGTATCTCATGAACCGTGATAGTTAGACAGTTGAAATTTTCACAGATGATGTATTTCTGTTGCCGCTATAACAACAAATGCTTAAAAATAAAATAAATATTTAAGGGGGCTCTCATACAACAAACGTGAATTTCTTGCTCGTTTTTATAGATAACTAGCTGTGCCCCGTTGTTTCACCCGCGTCAAACATTATGAATTTGCCTATGTGTTATTCGGATATATAAGCTACTTTTTACCCCTTACAACCCCCTTTTCGCAATAAAAAGTAGCCTATGTCCTATCTCAGGGTCTAGACCATCTGTATACCAAATTTCATTCAAATCCGTTCAGTAGTTTTGGCGTGAAAGAGTAATAGACAAACAGACAGACAGAGTTACTTTCGCATTTATAATATTAGTCCGGATGGTACGGAACCCGTCGTGAGCGTGTCTGACTCGCACTTGGCCGGTTTTTTTAAATACTTCCCACCCACACTTAAAATACATTTTAGAAAAGATGTCTGTAACTTATATAATTAATGTTCACTTAAACAATAAGGACTCCTGTGCAGACTGAAATATGGCTCGTTATATATTTTTTTTATTCATGTATGATTAACATGTACAGTTAGTTACAGGACAATAGAAGCGAGCAACGCCTCGAGCCGTTTAGGCTCATGTTTTACTTTTACTATAGCACAGGCAACTTACGTATCTACGAATATGTAAAAAAGCAATTCAGGTAAGGGATTATATGTGTTATTTGTAAGAGCATAAGGCGCTACCACCTGCATACGACTACATTTGCACCATGTATACATTTATCATCGCTACCTGCCCGCATATAATTTACGCACTATTCAGTTGTTTTGTTTAGGAAACTGAATAGCGCGTGAATTCAGAAAAGTGGCCCTATTAAACATTATAAACACGTAATAAACACGTTTGCAATAAGTCATTATATAATCTATTGTTTCTGTGATATCATTAGTTTCGACTAATCAAATCGCAACAAACACAGCGGTGTCGACAGAGATGACATGAGTCAACTTCGCCATGCCAGCTCCTCAGAATATTTCGTCTCTGCGTACTCTTGTCCAAACCATAAAAATGATACATTATTGCGACTGAAAAATGAGGTTGCTTTCGTATACTTTGCAGATTACACGAACAAACTTAGATAATTTTGTCTTTAGGAACTTAGGTCATTTTGAGAAACTAGTTACATTTATGACTGTTTGTTGGAAGGAAGCCTTTAAGATATACCTACACCCTGTCTGGCTTAGGAGACAAACAAGCCAATAACGGTTAAATTTACAACTAGGATGAATTTTTTTTATAACCAAGTCAACAAACAACCTTTAGGTATATCGTTGTCTGGGAGAGTTAGCTTCATTGTTTGTCTGAAGAGATAACGCTTTGAGGGATGATTATGCCGATTGATTTGAAATACTGCAAATATTTTTGTGTGTACAATAAAGTGTACTCTATCTATCTCATACGGTCCACCTGACGGTAAGTGATGTTTATAACCTATGGACGCTTGCAATAGCGGATACCTCTCACCTGTTGCGAACCTATACCACTTCCCGATGAGCTCGGCAACCTTGTAAATCCACTGTATTTTTTTTTCCTTTCCGGCTGCACTATGAGTCTTAAGACGCTATGTCTTCCAATATAACGGACGGAAATCTGCTTGGTGTCGGACAAGAAGTCTGGAGAGTATCTACACAGTTTGATTTACGACTATTTCATCAATTGGATTTTATTGACTTTTGCAATCAGCGTGATCACTCAAACGCGCGCGTTCTTAAATAGCAATAATGACTATTCAAATTTCTCCTAAACTTAATCACGAATTGACGGTACAAATTTGTCTCTCTTCTGAGACTGTAGAAATTACATATTTTGTCATCTATAAATATTTATTAAGCAACCCAATTTCTATTAGAAACTTGCTCAAAACTACACTGAATCCCAGATAAATTTTAGTCCCAGATACAGCCTCGTAAAATATGGATTTATTGATATCAAAGGCTTTTTAGGTTAACCCTCGGAGGTTTGAAAGGAAAGGGGGTAACTTAACCTACGTAGTACCTATGTATTATATCCTAAATGAGGAATATTTGTATAATAATGAGAACAGCTTTTGGAAACCGGCTCTGAAGATTTCGATTATAGCTCTGTATTTTCTGCGCAGCTATCTCGCTCGCGCATTCAGATGTTTTATTGAACATAGAATAATTGTCAGCACTTTGTGACACCAAGAATGTGCATCACTCATTTTCTGAGATTCGTATTCCAAAATAAGGTAAATAAACGTAAGGGGTTAACGTAGGAGTAAAAGTTTGTAAGAAACTTGAGCAAATGTATAAAAATACGTATATTTTTCTGATGGACAATAGGGTTAAGTCCTTTACCATAGTTAAAAGAGGAAATAACTCCGTTTTAACCGATTCGATGCCTGATTACGCCTTCCGCGCGGACTAAGTCGCTGGCAAAAATGTGGGCGCGCGATGGTTAGACGCTGAAGTTTGGGTGTTAATAGCCACTTCTAGCTGCCATTTTCCTATATTCCTTCCTGGATTTAATACTTCATATTTATTTTCAAAATGTAGATGTCTGCTACGACTATACCTAACAGTTTCCGGTTTCCGACCTTGCAAAATCTTTATTAGATACTAGCTGGCGCCCGCGACTTCGTCCGCGTCAATTTTGAATGATGACCGATGTAACTACTTACTTCTAGCTTAATCTAAATAATATAACTTCCAAAATTTAAGAAAACCTAACCTAAAAATAACCCAACTAAGAAAGATACTAAAGACTACTTTGCTAAGGACCCGATATCATCAACCAAAAAATCAAAAAATACATATCTATTGTCCTTAAAGATAGCCAATAAGTCAAATAAAGTAAAATAATAATCAACGATGCATTAATCACAAAGGTAACTTCTATTAGATTAGGTTGCGACCACGGCATTGATTAGTCTAAAATCACATTTTGTGAACGAAACCATAGCGCGATCTAAAACAATGATTACGCCATCTACTAACAAAAATATAAACTTGTAAAGCGGTAAAATTAAGATGTGTGCAATTGTGCATATTTTTAGGATTTAGGCGATCATCTATTGATTTAGTTTTGGGCTACCTTTTATTTCAAGCATTTATTTATTGTAACCGATATGCCAAATAACTTCCGCGATCTGAAACGACATTAACGCCATCTAGTTACAAAATTGTGAACTTGTAGAGCAGTAAAATTAAAATGAATATTTTTTGGGTGCGATCATCTCGACACCCACAATTTATACTGCGCTAACTCGAATTTTAGATAAAATCGTTTATTTTCCCAATTTGATTAAAATGTCATTTTTTTATTTGTTATAAAAATTATAAAAAAGAAGTTACAAATCTTATAAAACGTATATTTACTTAGACGACGACAACTATGATATTTTAAGCAACTTGGCATAAAAAACGATATTACGTATAATTCGAGTTGGCGTAAATTGATGGTGACGATCTATTGAATCAGTTTTGGATTACTTTTTTTAACAACAAATTATTCCCTGAATTTTGATTTAAAAACATGTATTGCTTTATTTTTAACTGAACAAAATACAAAAACCAAATACCAATTTTCATAAGTATAACTCCAAAAACCAACAGATTTTCATACAAACTTATATCCCCTATTTTAGTCGTCCTTAGGGTTTTAATTTTTAACTGAAATGCCAAATAGCAATTTTCATGCGTTTAACTTAAAACTTGTCACATTTTTCATACAAACTTAATCCCCCAATTTTACGCCCTTGGGGGAGGAATTTTCAAAAATCCTAGAATATATATTTTAATTTTTAATTACAAGGCCAAATACCAAAGCCTATAACATAAAAAATGACCGATTTTCATTAAATATTTCATCTCTTATTTTACTCCCTTAGTATTTTCAAAACCCTTCTTTAGTGAATGCCTACGTCATAAAAGGTGCCTACTGTCAAAATTTCAAGTCTCTAACGCCAGCCGTTTAGACTGTGCGTTCATAATTGATGTCAGTCAGTATAAACTTAACCCTATTTTGCGGCCTTGGGGGTGGAATTTTCAAAAATCCTGAAATCAATGTTTTATGTTTTTTAACAGAAAGGTCAAGTACTAATTTTCATGCGTTTCACTTCAAAAATGTCACATTTTCATACAAACTTACATCCCCTATTTTTCGCCCTTGGGGGTAGAATTTCCAAAAACCCTGAAATATGTAATGATTTATTTTTAACTGGGAGGCCAACTACCAATTTTCATACGTTTCACTTAAATATTGACACATTTTTCATACAAACTTCCAACCCCTATTTTTTGCCTTTGGGGGTAGAATTTCCAAAAATCCTGAAACACGTAATGTTTTATTTTTAACTGAAAGGCCAAATACCAATTTTCATGCCGTTAACTTCAAAAACAGCAAAGTTTCATACTAACTTTGCACCCCCGTTTTACCCCTTTAAGGGTTGAATTTCGAAAAATCCTTCCTTATTCCTTGTCTACAGTATAAACAAAATATTTCTGCAAAATTTCAGCTTTCTAGGTCCAAGGGTTTGGGCTGGGCGTTGATGAGTCAGTCAGTCAGTCAGGCCTTCTCTTTTTATTTATATAGATAAACCCTGACTCCATAGTAACAAAGTTGAATTTACACTGTACATATTTTTATAATTTCTTAGGAGTTCAAAATACTTGCAAACCAAGTTCATATCTATCTCGAATATATAGGGCCGACAACATCAACAGATATTTATTTTACACCCGAGTGCGTTACTGCGAATGGACTTTTATTGCAATGACGTCAATATGAACACTAAGATGAAAAAAACGCTTGTCGGCAGCGCCCAGCGCTCATTAACGTTGAATTAATAAGAAATATCGCCGCGAGCTGAATTACAATACGCTTCGTTTAGCACAAACTGTATGATGAAAAATACAGCCTTAATTTCGCACGATTATCGCCTAACGATGGAAGAATTAGATCATGTATACTCTTATTTTATAAAATCTTGTATCATTATTTTACAATCTTTTATATTACTAAGTCTGTCTGTGTTTCTCAGACGGCATCACTCACGTGTTGCCAGCCCGCTCCCCAATGAGGTCTGGCAAACTTACACACCTTATTATTATAACATAAAAGTATTTATTTGTTCTGGAGTGTATTCCGTAAGGTAAAGAAATGTAGGGCACTCCTCATGAGCGAAAAATACTATGCTCTACCTCTCTTAAATGTTGATACTGTTTACCCAGGAGTTACGTGAAGGGATTCTGTAGCCGAAGCCATCGGATGCGGTAGCATTTGAACCCATGACAGACGCAGACTACAACTTCTATTTGTAACTCTGAAGGAAATTCCCATGAAGTATTTCTCATCTAAACTATCTAAATGAATAGTAAAACAAATACAAACAATAGTAAAACAAAAGATTCGATATTTTTGTGGTTGTAGTAATACTAAACAGATTTCATATGATATTGATGATAAAATTATTGCGTGGAAATAAAGCTGCATGATCAACAACTAATGCTGTATTTTGAAGAAAACATTTGAAATACCTACTAATATTTCAATATAATGTAAACCAAGGTATCAAAGATATAAAGTCCTTATTTGGCGTAAAGTAGTAATTTATCTTTGTATCTATCGATACAAAACGTTTCACTAGTCGATTACAGTAAAAGACTATTTACATACGCGTTCTATGCCACTGCAGTGAAGAAGATGCTGTCTAAACAAAATTATTAATACAGTAATTATTTATATAAATATGTATTTACAAAAGTAAGTAGTATATGTAGTATACAGTTATCTGGTTCCCATAGTAGCTCTGCTTAGTTTAGGATCAGATGGCCGTGTGCGAATTATGACCTAGGATATTTTTATTATTATTATCATCAGATTAGATCTTATTTAGTAGCCAAGTCAAGCCAAAGAACTAATAATCACTTGCTGCACTTGCGACACCGACCAGTCTTAGCCGTTACGTGTGGACTGCTGCCATGTAAGGATTTAATTGGGGTCACTCCAGTGTTCGAGTGCAAGCACCGTTTTAATGGCCGTGTTCACGGAAACGTTTATCAATCCCTTAAAGGTAACTAATAAGGTAATTAGTATGCCGAAGTTAGATCTCAATGTTTTTTTACTTCAACTAGATCGAGAGAACACTACTTATTTGTATATGCGAGAGTAATAATTCTCTGCTGAGTGCGAGAAAAAAATAATATTTTTTCTGATATATGAGTGTAATTTATCTATAATATTTATGTAATTAGAAATACATAATTATTTTTATGAGTGGTCGGTTTGCCATGATACAGGGTCTGGCTAGTTTGGGATCAGATGGCAGATGTTAGTTGTCACAAGCAATTTTCATTATTAATTTATTTTAATAAATTTAATTAAAAATCGTATTTGGGTTTTACCTGTTCAGCTGAATTCGGAAAGATCTGAGTGTTTGTGGTTACTACTATTTATATATTGCATAGAGCTCGATCTAAAGCCACACCTTTATTCCTAATCGCTTAAGAATATGTTCTTTTATCAAACAATAAGCCAAAAACTGACATGAGAACATGATATCAAAGTTTTAACATCAAAGTGATTCATTAACATCAGAAGTGAACTGAAAAGCCACGACAAATTTTTATCTAAAATATGATGGTCAATATTCATGTATCTACAAATGCACACTGCTATGTTACCACATTATGACCTGACTTTTGCGATGTGCATTTTAAGATACATTGCCAAATATACAACACTAAAGCTTACATTATGCAGTGTGCATTTGTAGATACACCGCCAATTTATTACATAATTCTAAACCTATGCGATTATAATTATTATGCACTAAAAATAAACACATACTATATATTTGTTTCCTTTTCAGGCTGGTACAAGAGCACAAAAAATATTGACTGGTTCGGAAACCAGGAGCGAGTTCAGATGGCTGGAGTATCGAGTATTGTCTACGATTTCTTGATCTATAGTGGAGAGGACATTTTACGATTTCATTAATTCAGTGAGGAAAAAACCAGTATGGGTTGGGATCTAAAATAGTCATAGGTTTGAGAAAGTCGATCAAGAGCCCGCTTGCAGTGTAATTTATTTTGATAGTTTTTTCACCTCCATCGCATTAGTACATTATTTGAAAAATGAATTCGGAATATTTTCTTTGCGACTTGCTTTTCTTTGGCGACTGTGAGACCAAATCGTCTTCGCGGAGGTGATAAAAACTTCCTACTAGTAAAGTTTTGAAGAAAAAAGGCCAAGGAGCATTTTCAAAAATCTCTTCAAATCAACTAAAAATAGCTGTTGCCAAATGGTTTGACAACAAATGTTTTACAGTCGTTAGTTCTTACGCTGACGCTCATCTAGTTCATCACGTATTGCGATATAACAAAAACAAAAAGCGCAAAGAGCCTGTGCCTTGTCCGAATATAGTTCGTCAATATAATTCCCATATGGGGTGTGTGGACTTAGCGGATATGTTGATTGCACTTTACCGCACAGAAATGCGAGCACATTGATGGTACATACTTCTATTCTCGCAAATGATTGATATCTGTATCAACAATGCATGACTCATTTGTAACTATCATAAGAAGTAGTAAGATATCTTCACCTTATTACTTCGTATGATAATGTAAAACCACCACGGTAGCCAGCCTCACAGTGCTTGTAGCGGGGGCTCTGGGTACTCGTAAACGATCTCGCCAGTATCCCCTCTGTACACTGAGCGTCCGCGAGACAGTCATCCGGGGAGGGGAGGGGCCCGAATGCCTCCTCCCCTCACCAGTACGCACAAGCGCGTTTAGGCAACCTGCAGATTACTTCTTCCCGGGACCGCTTATACAAGACGAGTGGAGTTTCTCCTACAAACGTCGCGGTCTCCGACTGGGCGCCGCCCAGGGCCGGCGCCCAGTCGGGGAGAAGCCACCCGGGCGGCGCATACTCTCTCGCGCTGGAAATAGCTCCCAGCGCCGGCGCCGATGAAGGAGACATTAGTGTCAATGTCCGCTTCATCGGCGCCGTCTCTTCTGCGGGAGGGATCGCTGCGCTCCCTTTCGCGCTCGGCGGCCTCCTTCTTGAGCATAACAGCTTCACAGAAGGAGCCACCGAGTTCCATCCGGTTGTCGCTGCCAGCATAGCCGAAACCACTGCTAGCGGCGAAAGGTCCAATCCTATTTCAGCGACCAGGACCTGCCTCGCGGGGCCCAAGCTGGGCATTCCTCGAGTGTATGTATGTTGGGCCGAGTCCGGGCCGCCGCCACAATGGTGACACGTTGGAATCGATGTGATAGGATCACATCGATACCAACTGTGATTTAAGACTGTGATTTTACATATAATTTGATTAAAATATCTATGTCTAGAAGACCACATAAATAAATATTTGTACAAAATTAAAATGTATTTTATTTTCTAACAATCAAGCAGTGAACATGGACTTCCAAAAGTATATCCAAAGACAACTTGGCAATGTGCATAATTAGATACGTGGTATAAATACAAAACGAATATTGTTGGAATTTTATTTTTATTTTTCTGGGGTCTATTTACCAGGTAATAACCTAAATTTAAGAAAGAATTTAAAATCTAGTGACATCAAACTCTCTGCCAAGTTAAGGGATAAGGAAAACAACATTATAACTTTGACAACGCCCGCACTAGTTAAATGAATCCCTGTATCGCGGGGTACTTTACTAACATATAATTCACGAACACAAAGTAAACCCAGACTCAGAACAACTACTTATGGATCACACAAATAATTATCCTATGCAGGATCGAACCGGGGTACGAAATGGCGATGCGACTGACATAACTGCTGCGCGACATGGGCAATCCAATATTTACATGACCCATAATGTCTTAAAAGTTGAAATCTGTTGTATGTTACAACAGATTTCAACTTTTCTTTAGTAACTCTAAGTTCATTATCAAATTTAAACAACATAGTTATATTTTGATTGAACACTGAACCTCTTCAAAGTATTTCTTATTGATAAAAAAAAGATTTATCAATATCTGTTCACAAAAACGAAGAAATCGCGTAACTTATATAAATATAACAACAGCGAACTGCCTGCGGTTTACAATATTGCAGAACTTATTTGTTTAGTGAGGTAGAACATAGCAGTATTTAGATGACATTATGTAAATATAGTCAACGCCACGACAGTGGATACACTTGCAATATGGAAGCCGACCTTAGTCCATATATAATAAAGATGATATCACACCAGCAATACGTAAGCTGATACCATATGTATATCAGCTTACCATCATGGCAGCCGTATGCTTATTGCTTAATTGGTACTATGACAAAAAAAAACTTTAATCGTTCAACATAACTGATAGACAAGGTTGTTGATAATATTGTGCACCCAAAAGTTATGACAATAATTTTGCGGGCTTTATAGTTAGTAAAGAAACTTTGTCTTTAATTTGAAGTCCAGCAGAACAAACCCGACTCTGATAAAATTAAATCCATGTGTAATCTAAACCCACCAACATAAAAACAAATCCTACTTGAAACATAAACTCAAACGACCCTTTCCAATTTGTATTACGCTAAAACATCATTTGATAGCTCATAACGGGGTTTTTATTCAAGAATGCTGCCTAGTAAACAAGCATTGCGCTTTTAACATCGAGGAATTCGTATAAAAATATCATCATCATCATGTCAGCCAAAGTACATCCACTGCTGGATTGAAGCTTCCCCAAATAATAGGAGGGATATGCCATTATCGCCACGCTTGGCAGACGGGTTGGCGATCGCAATTTGATGGTCATGGTTCACAGAAAAACGCTGCTGCCCGTTCTCTGGTAAGTATTCCCTCGGACGATATCTACGCCCCCCACGGGATGAGATGGGATGATATGGGATGATGATATTCTATGCCGTCACCACACAGCAGCCATATAAAAATATACTACAGAACAATCTGGGGTAGATTTTCAGCACCACTGTTAAAAACCAGTGGTGTTGGCCACACCATAACATGATTATTTGCAGATTCAATTATATTTATCTTACTTGTACGGTTATTTTTCTATACTGGCTTGCCTATTGAATTAATTGACCCTGCCCCACTAAATTGTAGTATAGTGGTGTTTCTAAACATAGTACATACACGGCGGCATACACATTTATTTTCGACCTAGTGCTATTTGGGTAAGGTCGTCTAAATTTGAAACGATACTTGTTACATAAAACTGTTGTTTACAACAACAAATTACAGATGTCAATAAAGACAAGAATGAGATAGTCTTGTGTGTTTTATTGATACTCAAGAGAAACCGACAACCACTGACGATCCTTGTAAAACGTGTAACGGAAATAGTGTAAGAGTGGGAAACATAAAAAAATCTGCTTAGGTAAGCAGTTAGTGTTGTTATCGCCTCCATAATTAAAACTGTCTCGTTGGCGGTAAAGTGTTTACCCACAGAGAACGAGGTCCTGGGTTTAAATCCCGGTTCGGGCCAAAAGTGATTTTGAGAGTTTTCTGTAAAAAGAAAAATTTCTCAGCATTTTTTTTTAATGTCGTACGGCGACTAACGAGCGAGCGGGTCACCTGATGGTAAGTGATCACCGCCGCCCATGGACACTCGCAACACCAGAAGTGTCCCGGGTGCGTTGCCGGCCTTTAAGAGTTAGCAAACAGGTGTTGCTGACCCTTTCCCCCCCCCCCCCCACCCCAATGAGCATCAGCCCGAAGTCTGGGAGTAGACGGTATTACACCCCCGTACCTCGGAGACCACTTTTCGGTCGTGTCGCTAGGCGTCCCATCGGATCATGAGGGAGATGGAATAAAAAAGTGCTCTTGTGTTTGCGCACACACTTGTGCACTATAATATGTCCCTCGTAGATGGCTAATCTAACTATAAAATTGAAACTGGCCGCCGTGGCCGAAAATCGACTAGGAGGACATTTTATTATTACTAAAGATAATCTTAGTAGATATTGAGACAACTGGGTATTTAGTGATGAATATACCTACTACAATCTCGAAGCCATGTCTAAAATATATTATATAGGTATCAGGATAAAACAAAATCAGCAATTCGATAGCGTTAGATAATGGATAAATGGATTCATGTTATATGGCACATATTGACTAAATCGATTTTCATAAACTAGTACACGATAGTCTTTCTAGTAAAGTAAATGCCACGTCAGCGGATAGGCTTGGAAGAGAAAAAGCACCTTACTGTCTACAAATAAAGACGATGCTAATGAAATAGCATACACAGACATAGATATATAAGTTATTAGACAGGCATTACTTTCACATAAGACTTACTTCTGCAGTGTCCTTGAAGCGTATGCATTATTTATTATTCATTACGACATATCGATCTGCAAATAGTAGAGGGTAATCTTTATACGCTATGAGTTTTAGCGTTACCTCCATAAGTAATCGGCGAGGTTAAGCAATTAGGCACGCGGTCATACCATCGATGGGGACCACCAGTGATTTAACTTTTGAGTGGTTCCGTGCTTCTGAAGACATGCTAAGCTGTCGGTCCCGGTTGTAGTCATTAGACAACAGTCGTTGAGCCATGTCAATACCCTACCGGGCGGCTTGAGAAACTCTGACACTAAGGGTTACCTTAATGCCCATACGTTAAGTAAGTAATGTTATAAGCTTTTTGAGCTCTTTGATGCAAAACCCCTTTCCAGCAGTTGATTGATTCCACAGGCTACCACTCTACGCGATAAAAAGTAAAATAATATAAGTGTAACTCTGTACTAACTCACAATAACCACATAATGTGTACCTACATCATAAACTCATTTGTTAAAGTTTAATAGTTTTAATTTTAGGTGCATTTATTTGTTTTTTTTTTAAATACTCAAAAATATTATTAGGTAGGACCTGATAATCTTTTGTTTTATGTTAAAATGTTTTTATTACTGGTAACAATATCAATTTATGAGAGTAATGCAATTGATTAGAGAGTTTATGATGTAGGTACACATTATGTGGTTATTGTGAGTTAGTACAGAGTTACACTTACATTATTTTATGTTAAAATGTTTTTATTACTGGTAATAATATCAATTTATGAGAGTAATGCAATTGATTAGAGAGTTTATGATGTAGGTACACATTATGTGGTTATTGTGAGTTAGTACAGAGTTACACTTATATTATTTTATGATAAAATGTTTTTATTACTGGTAACAATATCAATTTATGATAGTAATGCAATTGATTAGTTAACTTACTTAATTTCATTCGTTTTATTTCCTACTTAATTAGTTTCCAAATTAAGTACCACTTGCATCGAATTTGTCTGTTCGATAATAATCAAACAATCTAATGGTAGATAACGAAAGTGTTAGTCTAACTCACCTAAATCAACAACCTAAATCATCTACTTATAAGTTTCATAGTGCCCCATTAATTATCCCATATGAAACAAGAAACTTTCTCAATTCCTTTCGTATGCGGAAAGATATTCTATTCTTATGTGTAATTATTCTCTTGGGGGTAATATCGGATCTCTTTAGTGGTTCACCGGGCAAGCGAGGAAAAGCTTTTATCCAAAAATATAACAATGCATGTGAACATCACATTTCCCCAACTTTATATTGTTTTTTCAGACATTTGTTAACCCGCTTACTACTACAGTACTTTATAAGACAAATGAAAAGTTACGTCCTGATCCTCGTAGTATTAGGGCGCCACAAAAGGAAAATTGTTATAATTTTAGGTCTTAGAAGATATTTCTTTACAGTTAGCCTATGAGGCTGTCACTGCTTCTAGCAAGGGCTAAAGAGATAGGCAAGATAAAAGCAAAAACAAAGAAACATGTGCCACAAGGAACTTTAGGGTTCAAACCTATATATGAGTATAGAGTATATATGAGTATTTGGCGGTTATTGACGGATAGATACATGAGAGGTAACCTAATTGATAGAAATATAATATAACGCTACATTTAATATTGAAACTTTGAATAGTATTTAAAGTCGAATGTGGTTCAACGAGTAACCACAAGGCAACCACAGATAGTCAGTAACTCTACAACTCGGCCAGTACCTATTCAAGAGACGAACTATTATCAATTTGAACTTCTTCGAAAGTCCAAGATACGTTAGTTTAATGAATAAAATTAAATATTCTGTTCGGTAAAATGGATATGGATATTATCGACTTGGATTATTAACAACAATGAGATGAGTCAATAGTTTAGGGTAAAGTACCAAATAACAAAATAAATATAATAAAAATATACTATTATTTGGTATTTTTCATAGATGTTTTTTAAACGACTTCAAAATGAAAGAGGTTATGTATGGTATGTCACGTTGGTCTAGCGGTAGCGTGTTTTACCGTATATAACGCCCTGTATTCGGGATTTGAATCCACGAACTCATTATTTGCGGCTAAACAAGCTACCGCATAATAGTGCGAGGCAAAATGTGTTTCGGGATCAGCCCGATGTCTGGGAGTAGTCGGAGTTTACACACCTCTGAGAGCACGTAAAACCGTCGGTCTGTATCTGAATTCTTTCCGTGCGTGTCGCTACTCATCCCATCCGATCATGGAAGTAATGGAATAGAAACTGCCCCTGTGTTTGTGCACACACTTGTGCACTTTAATAGGTCTTACGCAGATGACTGTCACTGTGCGCTATAATAGTCCCCATTGAGACCATCGCCGTGGGCGGAATTCGAGCAGTAGTACATTATTATTATGTTATGCCGTTGTTCGTAAAAGTAAAATGATAATTGCTTTATTCGAAAGGGAATTCATTCTCACTCAGGTCATTCGTTCTCTAAATTTTCTTCTAATCATATATAGTAAGTCGGCTGTATGTTTCTTAAAACATTATTGATTAAATAACCGTAGAAAAATAGAGACCTATGGTAAGTTTTAAAATATTTTTGGTAAGAAGTTTATTCCAGAAACTATAGAGACCTATGGTAAGTTTTAAAATATTTTTGGTAAGAAGTTTATTCCAGAAACTATAGAGACCTATGGTAAGTTTTAAAATATTTTTGGTAAGAAGTTTATTCCAGAAACTATAGAGACCTATGGTAAGTTTTAAAATATTTTTGGTAAGAAGTTTATTCCAGAAACTATAGAGACCTATGGTAAGTTTTAAAATATTTTTGGTAAGAAGTTTATTCCAGAAACTATAGAGACCTATGGTAAGTTTTAAAATATTTTTGGTAAGAAGTTTATTCCAGAAACTACATATTAATCCGATTTTTTGCGAAAATAAAACAAACACAACCCACTGAAAACACACAAAACAACGACAACAGCATGGTAGCTCCATGGACAACAGCGATATCAGACTATTACGTACAAAACCCTAAATGTGGAGACCATGTTTCCATTAATTAACAGCTACTTTTTTAGTATTATATTGATTCTAAACAAGAAATACCTCGTAGAATATTCTCTGACCAAATCGAAGATCTTCCCAAGAAATGCCAGGTTAGAAGATCCCTAAACCGGTGGGCATGTATAAAGAATATAATTAGATTAAACGAGGCAAAACAGGTGTGCGAGGATCGCGATAAATGGAAACCGTTGTCTCTGCCTACCCAACTGGGGAACAGACGTTAATCTATGTATGTATGATTCAAAAGCTTAAAGCGTAATACCCAATAAGAATCTTAGTTACCAACGATTAATTTAATGATTTCAATAATAAGAAAATGTTGCTTAATTGTTGCAAAGACTTGTCACGTAGACAGTACACGACCTTAATATTAATGTCAGACAGTAGCTTTACGCTGCCTGTCTGTATTTAAAGGTGACTAAGGAGGGTCGCTATGTAAATAATTAATAGAGGCCGATTTACTCAGATTACACAGAATTAAGCCAAATCAAAGTTGGCAATTAGATTGCTGATATTGATATTTAAAGTGGATATTAAATTACCACAGTATTTGAAATCTTTGATTTAACATAATGTAGGAGACATTGATGAGGGGCCTGTTGGCGTGGTTGGCAAATGCTTGCTTTTCACGCCGGAGGTCGTGGGTTCGATTCCCATCCAATACATATATTTGTGTGCATGAACATGTCTGTTTGTCCTGAGTACGTATTTACAAAGTAAAGTAGTATATGTAGTATATATCAGTTATCTGGTTTCCATAGTACAAGCTCTGCTTAGTTTGGGATCAGATGGCCGTGTGTAAATAATGTCCCAGGATATTATTATTATTAATATGAGAATCATTTATTTAAAATTTGGTACTATAATTAAGCCAATATGTGTTCTGTATTGGCTATAAATGATCGTTAAGTGATCGCTGATGAGTCGAGCTACGGTATCCTACTACTACTACCGTGGATATAATTTATATAGCTGTGGTAATATACAAGGTGAAACATAAGTTATAGAGAAATTAAAGAAGCTCAATGTATCCATAAAACTGAACAAATGAACAAAAATCAGTTCGTGAAAAAGGAATATTTCGTTTTTTAGCTCCCAATACATAATGAGACAAAAATCAAAAAAATCAAAATAGTTTATTATCACAAACAACGAATTACATAAATAAATGAATTTGTATGGGGTCTCATTTTAGGCAGACAATGCCTGTATTACGAGACCCCGCTCTTCCATATCAATTTTATGTTTGCGTGCTTACAATTTACAATATATATATTTCTTAACAATAAATAGAATAAAGTTAAAATAAAGGATTGCTCGTGTGTGTGTGTGTGCGTGTGTGTGTGTGTGTGTATGTGTGTGTGGTGTGTAGTGTATGTGGTGTGTTGTGTTCGTATTGATGTGATTTTTGTTCACTCGCTATTTTCTAGTAGTGCCTCTGTGTCCTCGTAGGTAAGTAATTTTAACCAACTTGTTAGGCTTTTTTTGCACTCGTAGTAATTTTTGTCAAATATATATATTTCTTTATTAATTTTGTTATACAGCTGAGCCGAGCGTTTATTAAGCTGCCTGCTAGCAAATGTGGTTTTAGTTCGTGGAACTTGCGCAACGATATCCTTTCTCCTTTTGCATAGTATCGTTTTGTTGTAGGGTAGGTTTTTATGTTGTTTGAGCGTAGTTTGGGTTATGTACAATTGAAAATTTATGTTTTTTATGTAGGTACTTTGTAAAGCTAAATTTTATCATTTAATTCAACATTTTCTTTTAGATGAATGTCTTAGGAGGTGAAACTAATTGGCATACATATGTAATTTTATTATATTTAAATTTTAAGATTCTGTTGAACTTTGAAATCTGATGTTAACCTTAACTACTAAAGATAAGTGTATTTTAAGCTATTATCCAATTTCAGTAACGGGAAGAATAAAATTATGTAGGTACTGAACCCTTGATATCAGTTTTTATCACGGTATTCGTTGCTAATACTATGTTATTTAGTTTTTACAGAACACGGCTTTAATAACCTGAACAAGCATGAACATAATTTACAATATTTTCTTATTTCTATTTAACATATATCATAAAAAAAATATATATTGTACAAGATACCCATACAATAAATCAGTTTATTCCACATAACATAGGCTTGTTATTTTTTTATATAAAATATTAAATAAGTAATGGAATCAGGCGTTACTTTGCGGAAATCCATAACAATCAAAATACAAAATCAATATGTAGTGTTAATTCCGCTAATTGTCAGTTTAATTATGCCGGGATGCAATTTGCACCGCCCTCCCGCTCGCAAAAATGTGCACATGCAAGAAGGACTGCTTCGAGCACTCGACGAGTTAGCAGCCCTTGAGAATGGTCCGTGGAGGACTGAAACACGTGTTGGGTATCGTACTGGCGCATGTAATTTGCTTTTTATGTTGTCCTTCTTGCATGTGCACATTTTTGCGGGCGGGAGGGCGGTGCAAATTGCATCCCGGCATGATTAAACTGACAATTAGCGGAATTAACACTACATATTGATTTTGTATTTTAATTAAAATATTAAACTAAAACCAAAGGAATAGCTGTGAATATTTCGGCATAGAACCCTGAAAATCTTGATTCAACATCGATTCTGAACAAAAAAAAATTGAAAAGCTGTATTAAATACATCGTTAGGAGAATATTTTAACAGTTTGGATACCATCTGGCGCCTAAGTGACGGTTTTGGTGCGGCATGTGTCAGTCAGTCTCAATGTGAACAACACCGACCATGGCCAATAAGAGTTCGCATGAACTTATCCAGCGTATTAAATATTTATCATGATAACAGCGAGCTTACTCCGAGAGTAAGGTATAAATAGCGTTTAAAAACAGTTTCAATCAAATTCCACACAAAATTGTATTGAATAATATTTAAAATCAACAGAAAAATAATACAAAGCTAAGCATGCTTTGAATCGCAAAAAAATGTGCTGGGGAAAATATAAAAAACTAGCTGTGCCCCGCGGTTTTACCCGCGTTAAATTTTATAAATTATCACAGCTCCTCCCCCGTAAGTGATAGCGTGATTATATGTAGCCTATATGATAATATGTAGCTTTAGTAATATTCCTGCAAAATCTGAAGTAAATCCATGCAGTACTTTTGAGTTTAGCCCGGACATACATACAGACAAAAAATCTAAAAACTATATTTTTGGCTTCGATATCGATTGTAGATCACGCCCCTTCAATGTACGGTTTTGACTTTCCTACGATTTTATTGTATGTATAGATATTGCCAATTAATATGATCAGCTACAGAAAAAAAACTTTTTAGCATTCTTTTTTTTTACGTAGCACGTGCAGGATTTTTTTTTTAATTTACGTATTCCACATTATGGTTGAGACACAACGCTTCTTTTGTTTTTAATATTATTTGTTTTTAAAAGACAACGCCCGCACTAGGCTAATGAATTCCTGTGTCGCAGGGTACTTTACAAACGTATAATTAGCGGACATAAGGTATCCTCAGGCTCAGAACAACTACTTACTTACAAACAGTTGTCCAGAATCACGAAGTGGCGACACGATTGTCTTAACAGCTTCGCCACATGTGCGTATTTAATAAAACAAACTAAATACTTTTTGACCAATTTAATAGAATTCGGCTGGGGATCGTCTTCCTCCCATACCTCACAGCCAGGTTAGTTATTTGAAAGTATTTCTTGCTCGTGCGTTTACACATATGTGACTTTGAAAGTGAATATTGTAATAGGCATTTGCATATCAATATAATTTCAAAGATAATGTTCAGAATCGAAAATTATATAATTTAAAAAAAATTATGCTCACAGCATAATATGCATTATTACATATATGTAGGATAACACTATTTCCAAACTATTGTTAATTATTTTGTCAAACTCTACTTATACAATGTATATATTTAATATGACAAAAATGTTTTTATCTATTATTCATTGAATTAACAGACAATATAAATAACATATAGCCAATATATTATTTATATTGTCGATTAATTCAATGAAATATAAAAAAATAGTTAGAACTTGTTTTACCTATAATTAATTGAATTAATGTTTAAGAAAATCCTAGCCTTGAGTTGCTTTTTTTTTCTTTCTGTTCTTATTTGAGTCATTGTCAATTCAGGGTTACGTTTGACTACGATAAAATGGCGTCATGCCATTGACATGTTCACGAGGGACGGGTAAACGAACATCTGACAACACCGTTTGGAAAGTACGTTGCCAGAGAAATTTATGGAATATGACTCTAGTTAAAGTAATAATTGATATGAACAAAGCCCGCATTGGGGAATCTAATCCCTGTGTCGCGGGGTACTTTACAAACATATAATAGACGGACACAAATTACATCCAGACTCAGAACAGCTATTTATGGGTCTCACAAATAGTTGTCCGGCGCGGGACTCGAACCCGCGACACGAAACGGCGAGGCGACTGTCTTAGCCGCTGCGCTACACGTGCAGTCAAAATTGAAACATACGTGTGAAAAACAATACCAAAAGTGAGGTTTTGTATTCGCGTACGTATGTCCTCCTCCACGACTGAACCGAATTATTTTTTAATGGTTTTATCCACAAAAACAAAACCGTCGGGCATAATTGTGGTAAGTATCTATATTGCGTCCGACATAATGTTAATCTCGTCTTAAAATATATTTGCATGGTACAATGGCGCTTAGAATGGCTCTTAATATTGGTTTAAATTCCATGCCTACAGGATAGTCCAACCCTCAACATATAGAGCCTGTATTATTTGTTCATAGGTAATTAATTCTGATGATTACAGAAATCTACGAACACTTTATTACACCAATAAACATTGGACATTGACAAAAGAAGTATACCTGGCCTGTGTGAATGGGACAACCGGAAGGGGAAGACCACGTCGAACATTCTCTGACCAAATTGGAGATGTTCTCAAGAAAGGGCAGGTCAGAAGTACCCTAAACCGGCGAGCATGTATGAAGAATATAATGACAGTAATCGAGGCAAAAGAAGTATGCAAAGATCGTGACAAATGGAAATCCGTTGTCTCTGCCTACCCCTCTGGGAAACAGGCGTGAGTCTATGTATGTATATGTATGTATGTAAACATTGGACAAAAAAGGATAATAATAAATTAAAGTAAGCTTTTACCGGTTTTATTGTAATTTTACTACACAAGTTACTTACTTAACTCCCTCATAAAAAAGGCCGTTATTGTAATGCTCTGTATTTTTATGCTTCCTAAAATTGGCGAAAGGCATCTTGGGTACATGAATGTTCATCAAAAAACTATAAACAGAAGAATTTTATGATTGAGATATCTAGCTTCTTAACTCAGATACTACGAGCATCAGGATGTATCCTTTCACGAATTTACTAGCCTTTGTAAAATGTTGCAGCAGCAAGTGCGTTGACATTAGTCTCTACGATGTGCTAGGGTCCATACTAATTGTGACGTCACTCTATCCTACATTACTCAGATACTACAAGTGGTTGGATGTAACCTTTCATTAGTATACTATTCTTTATGCAGTGCTGTAGTAACAAATGGGTTAACTGCTTCGACACTATGAGCGAATATCCATAATCATTTTGACGTCATTCTATGCTACAGTAGGTATATATGGGTATGTTTACAGATATATAGAACATTTTGTAAAATTTCCATTCACCATATTTCATTAACTTTAGGCATCTGGAACTTGATATTCAGGTGTATATATATGATCTATCGTCACCAAATAAGAAAACATCAAAATTCTGAAAAAAAAAAATTGTATCGTAGTAGTAAAATTTCTATTTTTCCTTCCTGCTATGATATTTTTACAAATTAGTTAAAACCTACTTAATTCCACCTAATATAATAAATAATTAGATATGTAGTTCCTTTATATAAATAACATTGTTGTTTTCATTAATTTGCTCAAATGTGGGTAGTCTAGCCATCTCCAATACCGTTTTCACAAAGTAAGTATATTAGACCGCTCAGATGCTGGGACATGCCCCGAGGTAGGCCATTAAACTGATAGATCTATGGATAACCCAAGTAAAAATACAATAGGTGACCTTGTTGGCCATTTTACTCAACGTTTAAGTTCTTACTTTGGAAATAAAGTAAATACAGATTTATTTGAAATTTTTAAGTGACATTTACTACCCAAGTTAACCTTCTCAGGGCAGACTATGCTAAAGAAATTACGCGATAAAAAGAAATTAATTATAATACCTACCCCTAAAACAAATTTCGAGCATTAGAGGAAATTTATTCTACAAATTATATGTAAATTAAATTACTCTAGGTGTCTAAATATTTTTCGTCTAAAATTTTAAGGCGTCTACTAAACGTGAGGTAGTGAGAGCCTAATATTACAGCACCACTAAACGACTCATTGGCGCAAATAGAAAGGTAAATGGGTATTCTCGACAATAATAAAAAGAACTTAATTATAAGTAGCGAACATAGCCTAAAGAAGTACCAAACTGAAGTGGTAAAGGGCACGGGGCACATAGCTCGTAGAACCAACGGCCACTGGGACAGAAAGGTTCACGAGTGGCGACCATGAAGGTCGACCGACGATCTTGCAAGGGTCGCGGAAAGCCGCTGGATGCGGGCAGCACAAAACCTGCTATCGTGTAGATCCATGTGGGGCGGCCTTTGTTCAGCGGTGGACGTCTTTCGGCTGATATGACGATGATGATATTAGTCCGAAAATAAGTTTGGAGTAGTACCTACAGCAAATTTAATTTATAAATGACTATTTAAATTAAATTACGCTAGATGTTTATATATTTATCGCGTCTTAAAATTCTATGGCGACTACTATACTTAAGATAGTGAGAGTTTAGTACAACATCATATTTTAACGACTCGTAGGCGCAGATGGAAAGGCAAGTGGATACTCTCGACTTGCTCCACATTTGTAAAGACCACCTCGCTGAATTACATACTCATATACATTTTTAATGAGCACATTTCCGACTTGAAATTAGTTACAAAGCGTATATCTTAACCCGCTCGTTACTAAAGTACTTTGTAAGGGATAGTAGAGTAGCCAAATCAGAACTTATGCCATCCGTAATATCTAAGTTACGTTCTAAGCTTGAGGTATTTTTTAGAAAGATATTACCAATGCGACATTGACCGGTATTTCTAAGCTTGGGCGTTTGGGTCTTCTAATGAAAAAGTGTTGTGCAAAAACAAGAATAATAAATTCGGACAGCGGGTAGCAAGGCGTTTCGTAGAGTAGACGGCACGTTCACCTTGACAACGACTTCATTGGCAGTAAGGGCTGTTTTCGTGGGGCAAGCGTATACACAGCTGTCCTGGCGTCGACTATGCGTTGTATTAGTAGCAAGGTTAATGCCATGGATTGTCGGGAGACGCGCGTTGGTACACCTAGCTAATTATATATCTAAGGAAAATTAAGGTACATTGGCTGTCATCATAGTGATTCTGTTTATGGCTACGGCGGCCAATTTCAATGGAGACTAGCCGAATGCGCAGTACATATTATAAAAGAACACGTGTACATATATGCACAAACACAGGTGCACTCTTTGTTCCCATATTCCTAATCCAGTGTAGAGGCTATCCGATATGACCAGGGAGAGATCAGACGCAGGACCGACAGCTTTATGTGTATTTATTTTTGCCGGTAAAATCGCAATACATCTTTTTGGCCCGACCCGGTATTTGAACCTAGGACCTCGACCTTAAACACGCTACCACTTTACACGTTGTGCTCAACCACCAAGTATAGTTCTATAGCATCACCGCAAGATATTTGTGATGTTACGAACACTGATGTCATATCGCACTCCAGTAATATTCACAGTTCTATATTTACGTTACGCTTGGGATTGGTGCCAGCTGGTCAAAACAGTGTTTGATAAAGATTGTGTCATATTAACAAATTACTTTCAACTAGTTCTACCCATAGCGTCGCCTGTACGAGAAGACAACGAAACTTAGTCCATGATATTCCAGACTAATCCAATTCCAGTCTAACTACATATCAGGTATAGAATTTCCTAAGCAGAACAGAAGTTCTAAAGAGTATCACAAACAATAATTTTACTTAAAGCGAAAGTCCAAGGGAACACCGCACAAAATACATCAATACTTCTTGCGATTTAAATCAACAATGTGTTACATACGAGTAAATAGTGGACGTAAAGGAGCTTAGTTTGCCTATGGAACTGAACAACTTGTAGCACATCAACATGCAAATACACAAAAGAAAAGATTAATTTCACATACAAGAATAACGTTCAGCTGATGAATTTTGTACGAGGAGCTACAATAGTTTTGGTATATTACAAACTGGTTTTCTCCCATTTGTTCAGTTTCATGGGTACGCTTCTTGAATTTCCTCCGCTCTTCATGTTTCACCTTGTATACAGGCTTGTGTCACTGTGTTAATGAGTTAACACAGTGACACAAGCCGTCCGAATAAATACTTTAGGTTAATAAAATATCCAAATAATATAGCGTCCGCGCTGGCAATATTGAAGTTTATAGCGGCGCGGCGTAAGGTAAGTAGCTTTTAAATTTTAAGTGTCCCTTGTAAAATATTTGTGCTAGAATACTTTTTTAATATTCATGAATTAGTAAAATCCAATAATTAATTGATAAAATTCATTTCGAAAACATAGGAACGAACCGCATACATATAACTCTTCTAAGAACATGTTAAATATAGCTATTACACCAACACACATTGCTTAAAGAAGAATAAAAGTTAATTAATTCTGTAACTAATGTTCTCGAAGTGTTTCAGTTACGTGGTAAAAATAGGATTATAATTACTTCAGTAACGTATCGCACACTATTTGCGTTACAAATTGAATATGAAGATTGCGGGATAACATTTACAGGTTTTAGTAAAAATGTATCTCAATAGGTCTCATCACATAAAATTAGGAGTTATTATAAGAAAGCAGGTCTCGGTCACCCAGTAGCCTAAACTAGTTAACCTACTTGCTTTTGAAATGTTAACAGAATAAATAATGTTTTTATTGCTCTTAATAGAGCTCTGCCCAAGATCATTGTTCTAGTTAGTAATTCATCTATTCACGTGAAAGATGCATCATCTAGTTTATGGTCGAAGGCTTGTCGACTAATGTATTTGTGTATTGACAGCGACATTGGACTAGCGGTAGCTTGTTCGTGCTGCAGACAGGGACCGTCCGGATACTCGTTGAACGGGTTTTTGAACGGGTATTTTTAAGCGCTTAAAAAATAAACCCTATGATACGAGTTACACCTTCGAACGGGTGTAATGAACCGCTTCCGAAAGGGTTACCCTTTCATACCCTGTAACACTGTAACAGGGTAAGCCATTCCAGCCAAGACATTGTAATATGCACTCTTTCGCATCGAAATTGGTTTGGTAATTGCATAAACACCACCGCACGTAACATCTAGTCGTAATAATTTGGAATTTATTATTTTAAAGTTCAATTTTGCTTGTCGCTAAACACTGTAATATTAAATTTTTCGTCAGTTCTTGTTTGTTGTCATAATTTCTTTTAATTTGGAACTTGGTAGGTACTACAGAATTAAGTACAAGCAATTTAGCAGTTCTTTTTTTAAAATATGTGTTACGCTTCGTTGGTCTAGTGGTAGCGTCTTCAAACGTAGATAACGAGGTCCTAGGTTCAAATCCCGGGTTGGGCCAAAAGTGTCTAAGGGATTTGTGCGTAAAAAGAAAAATTTCTTAGTGTCCGCCCGAAGTCTGGGAGTTGGCGGTATTATAGCCTCATGCCTCGGAGAGCACGTAAAGCCGTCGATCCTGTACCTGACCTTCCGGTCGTTCCGCTAGTCGTCCCATCGGATAATGAGAGTGATGGAATAGATAAAGCCCCTGTGTTTGCACACACACTTGAGGTATGTCCCGCTCACATGGCCAGTCTCCATTGAGACTGGCCGCGGGAGCCGAAATTCGGCTAGGAGGACATAATTATATTATAACAAAGAATTTGATTTTCATTCTGTTAAAGTTAAACCGCGGAGGCGTAGTGGCGTACACCGTTATTGAATAGATGCATCATCATCATAACCATCACCATTATCATCACGTCAGCCGAAGGTACTGCTGGGCAAAGTCCATTACTTCCCAAAGATACTCCACAACTGCAGATCCTGCCTTGCCCGCATCCAGCGGCTGTCATCGACCCTCGCAAGATCATCGGTCCATCTTGTTGGGGGCCCCACGCTGCGTTTTCCGGTTCATGTTCGCCACTTGAGAAACTTTCTAGCGGCCGTAAATTCTGCAAGCTATGTACCCTGCCCACCGCCACGTTTGTTTGGCAATTATTCAAGCTATGTCGGTTTTTTGATTTGCCTCTCTTGGTTGGATCTTGAGATTTGTGATTTGATCTCGGAGGGAAACTCCGAACATGGCGTACTCCATTGCTCTTTGGGTGACCATGAGCCGTTTTATTAGCCCCGTAGTGAGCGGCTACGTCTTGTTTCCCTAATTCATCAGAGGCAACACATACTAATCGAAGACTTTTGATTGGTATTTGGGACCAGAAGCTTAGCTTTCCGAACGCTGCCCAGGCAAGTTAGATTCTACAATTGATCTCCTACTCGAAGTGGACCTCTTACCTTTTTTTTGATAAGGCAGGTCGAATGCCTACGTATGCCACCCGCAAAAATGTTTACGGATGGATGCGTCAGACTTGCACCGACTAAACCTACCTGCCGTGGGCTTCTCTTGGCGCCTGATGGGGGAGCCCAGGGAACGCGGGTATGTTGCTCCGGTGCACCCCTTATGCGAAAAGTTCCAGATGGTATGATGGTCCCACACGTACCCTGAGAGGGCTCTGGATTGTCCTCGCTATTTGCCGACTTCTGCCAGTCCGGCACAGCGACTGCGCCATAAACAGATCGCTGTCTTCTTTTAGCTGGTAACATTGACTTCTCTTACTGCCGCCGCGGCTCCGAGGGGGAGTTGGGCTACCGGTTGCAGCCGCCACCCTGACGCCTCCTCCGTCTGATGGATCTCTCCCGTTCGCGCTCGGCGGCCTCCTTTTGGAACATGACTGCCTCATAAAAGGAGACTACGGCGTGCCATTTAGAAGAGTCACCCACCAGCATTGCCCCTACGATTGCCGGCAGGGACAGATCCCGTCCGATTGAGATCTTGAGTCGCCTTTTGGCCACCCGCGCCGGGCACTCAGCGAGAGTGTGTTGGGCAGACTCCTTTCCACCCAGGCCTTGAGGTGAGGTAGGATGGAACCGACAGCACGCTGGCGCGCGTTTAGGCGTAACTCTAGCCGTGCGCGCCAGTGCACTAATACGTGCCGGTAATCATCCCGTCGGTATTCATTGAACGTTTCTTCTGGCGCCCTCCCGTTCTCTTGGCGCACGCAGATTTCGGTGAAAACCACCGCGTTGGACCGCCTCCCTAGTGGGGTGGTCTGTCCTAGGTATAGATATAGCTCTCCACAACCTCGAGTGCAGAGTCCCTTACCTTAATTGGAATGGGTGCAACCTGAATGTTCAACATGATATTCGTCTTATCGATGTTCATTTTGAAAACCACTAGTAGAGAGACCCTGCTGAAGTCTTCGAGCATTGTACCGAGGTATTTCAATGTTTCAGCCATGATTACGAAGGTAAGGGATGTATTCGCCATTGAGATTGATGCCAAAGCCTTTCAGTCCAGGAGCTTGAAGACATCTTCCAATGCAGCGATGAATAGTTCTGGAGATGGAGATGTTATATCCCCCTGTCTCACGCCTCGCTGCAATCGTATAGGTTGCGAGTTCTCATACAAACACTTTGACACCTCGACATACCGGTAGTTAATTTGGAATTTTGGAAAGATCACAGTACATCCAGGTTTCGATTCAATCAAACGCTAAGCATAATGGCTGGATATATCCTCGGTCTTCTGAATAACTTGCCGCTGCGTATGTATGTGGTATATGGTAATAAAGCATTTTCGGCGACCGGCTTGTTCAGGAGGGTGGTTGACGTCAAACCTGTGCGTGAGACGATTCGTAATGACTCTCGAAAACAACTTGTAAACATGGCTCAGTAACGTGATGGGTCTGTTATTTTTTCAAAGGGTTTTTATCGCCCTTATTGAAGAAAGCACTACCACACCAATATGTGCCATCCTTGTGACGTTTGACCTTTTTGTATGACGAAGTTAAATAACTTCTGAAAAGCTCGTAGGATTGGTATACCATCCGCCTTAAAAGCTCTATTGTAACTCTGTTATCACCAGGAGCCTTATTGTTCTTAAATTGTTTAAGAACCATGCTAATCTAATCTTAAAAGGTCTTTATGCATTAAGTTACAATATTTCAGACAAGGCCAAGTTAGTCAGTTAGAAATTTAGCTGTTTGGAAAATTTTAAAACAACAAACAGGCGTTTTCCTAAAAGATTAAGTTTCAGAGGTGTTGAATTATTTTTCAATCACTAGTGACAATGGCAGCTATTATAAAAAAATGACAAGATTGTTGGTAGCTCATTGCTCTAGAATAATAGAAGATATTGATTGAATTGGTATGATCGACGACTAAAATGTTGGTGACTGAGAGATATGTAAATACTATAACCATTAATACAAACGTCCAAATCTTTATTAATAATAGGTCTTTACCTATGAAATTGCCGTTTTGTATGAAAAAATTTAAACGAATTTTTTTCATGAATTTTTTTATTTGTATTAATCGAAGTAATCACCCATGCAATCAATGCATCTTTGCCATCGCAGTGGCAGTTTATTGATGCCCTTCTTAAAGAAATCAGCTGGACGGGAGGCAACAAATTCTTCAAAGGCATTTTGTACTGCCTCTCGGGTATTGAATTTTTTTCCCGCCAAGAAGTTATCCAAATTCTGGAAAAAGTAGTAGTTTGTAGGCGCAAGGTCTGGTGAGTAGGGCGGATGACGGAGAGCTTCCAACCCCAGTTCTTGCAACTTGGAGACCGTCTGCTGTGCAGTATGAGGTCGCGCGTTGTCGTGCAGGAGCAGCGGAGACGAGCGATTGACCAATGCTGGTTGGAGATGCGCCAGCTTCTCCATCATTGTGCTCAGTTCTTCACAGTACACATCTGCAGTAATGCTCACCCCGTTTGGTAAGAAGCCGTGATGAATCACACCGGCGCTAGACCACCAAACAGTGACCATCACTTTTCTAGGGGTAAGTTTTCGTTTAGGGCATTGTTTAGGTGCTGAACCAGGATCCAACCAACTTGCTGAGCGCTTGCGGTTATCAAACAGAATCCATTTTTCATCGCAGGTAACAATGCGGTTCAAAATTCCTTCATTTGTGTGTCTGTTGAGCAGTGCAAGGCACGACTCGACGCGTACTTCGCGCTGGCGATCATTGAGTTCGTGGGGCACCCATTTGTCAAGCTTTTTTACCTTGCCAATTTGACGCAAATGGACCAATATTGTTTTGACGCTAACGTCGAAAGCTGCTGCTAATTCAGCCGTAGATTGTGTATCATCAGCTTCCACAACCGCCTTTAATTCGTCATTGTCGACCAAAGTCTTCGGACGACCCACAGTGGTTCGTGTAGAACAAGCTAGCTGGACAATATTATTTGTTTCGATTTTTATTTATAAATGAGGTTATTAAGCAAAGATATAAGGGTCATAATACTATTTGAGGTCCATTGGTCGTTTGAGCAGGTATAGTGAAATAAAAACACAATATTTTTTTAAACAATTTTATAAATAAATTTAACTATAAATGTAACTATAAAATCTAATATCAGATACATATAATACCTACTTAAAAACTAAATCGATCACTCATCATCACTATCATCAGATGAATCATCCATTGAATAGTCATGATCATGAGTGGCAGAACTATGAAAACTAGAAACTATATTAACATTTTGTTCCTTAAAGCTAGGTTGAACTAATAAATCTAGGACTTCGATAGGGAATGAACCTATTTTCTTCCGGGGAATTTCTCTTAAACCATTTATTACAGGGTCAGATGTTATCAATAACATATTAAGTAAATCTCTATTCGTAGCTATTCTTTGCACAGCTGCTATTTCTTGCACAGCTGCTCCACTTTTCAGCCAATTTTGAAGAATATTTTGAGATGATGACCTTGACGTCTCTCAGGGACTGCTCCGTAACACCATCAAAGTCATGTCTCAAAGATATAAACCGAAAGAGCTCCACGTTTCGCGTTTCCTTCGGGTGTTTTAGCCATTCTTCAAAAAAGTCCATTTTTGAGACGGTGAAAACTGTTTAAAGAAAAAAAAAGAAAAAAATTAGTTGTGCAAATAATTCGCAATATTTTTTTCTACTAATTACTACTAGATACTTGTGAGAATCATATAAAATAGATTTTACAGAGTGGACATGAGTGGACATGTAATATTTTGACTATTGAATTCAAAAATATGGGTGAAAAAGTCCACTTTTATCGAAACATTTAATTTAATAAAATTAAATAATGAAGATCCTGTGATAAAAATTAACTAAAACAAAACTACTTACCCTTATGTACACAATCCATCACAAAAACACTATCACAAATTTCTTTTAGTGACTTAAAATAATGTTAACAATATGGTGTAAAAATGCAAATGAATGCACTTTGAATTATCAACACTTTATATACTTACCTTAATGACGGGCCTAATGAGGGTAATTACGAAAATTAATAGATGTATTCCTTAATGTATAGGGCTAATGAGTTCATCTTAATAATTAACTATTAGGAATTGAAGAGTTGTTTTTGTCCAGCTAGTTTGTTCTACGCGAATCACAGTGCGACCGCGAGGTTCATTTTTCAGGTCGAAATTTCCAGAACGGAAGCGAGCAAACCAATAACAGGTGGTGCGTTGGTTTGTAGTGTTAGCTCCGTAAACGTCGTTGATGTTGCGTGCCGCTTGTGCCGCGTTGCTGCCACGACGGTACTCATATTCCATAATTACTCGAATTTTTAACGTATCCATGATGACGAAAAAGATTGAAATGCGATGAAAATGTAACACTAATCAATAAAGAAATGACTACTTTTGGAAAAAAGAATCCATGTTTTTAAAATAAAATTAATTTGAAATTAGAATTCTTAGTCAAACAAAAATTATTTTGATTTGAAATGGCCAGTACTGCAGAACGGCAATTTCATAGGTAAAGACCTAAATAATCAGAAATGAACACGCTGTTAAAGCTAATAGCTTGCAATTTACTTGCAAGAGCGGCGGTAACCTTCTTTTTTTCGAAAAACGTTATAACATCTCAATATTTAAAAAAACAGGTCAAGTGCGAGTCGGACTCGCCCATGAAGGGTTCCATAGCAGCAAGTATTTCAGTTGATTAAATGGAAGGTAAATTGCGGTTTACGATTTATGACGTCTTACAAAAATCTACTTACTAGATTTCGATCAAACCAATTTTCAGTGGAAGTTTGCATGGTAATGTACATCATATATTTTTTCAGTTTTATCATTCTCCTATTTTAGAAGTTACAAGGGGGGGGGGGGGGGGGGGGGGGGGATACATTTTACTACTTTGGAAGTGTATCTTGCTCAAACTATTCAGTTAAGAAAAATATGATATTAGGTCTTTACCTATGAAATTGCCGTTCTGCAGTACTGGCCATTTCAAATCAAAATAATTTTTGTTTGGCTAAGAATTCTAATTTCAAATTAATTTTATTTTAAAAACATGGATTCTTTTTTCCAAAAGTAGTCATTTCTTTATTGATTAGTGTTACATTTTCATCGCATTTCAATCTTTTTCGTCATCATGGATACGTTAAAAATTCGAGTAATTATGGAATATGAGTACCGTCGTGGCAGCAACGCGGCACAAGCGGCACGCAACATCAACGACGTTTACGGAGCTAACACTACAAACCAACGCACCACCTGTTATTGGTTTGCTCGCTTCCGTTCTGGAAATTTCGACCTGAAAAATGAACCTCGCGGTCGTCCGAAGACTTTGGTCGACAATGACGAATTAAAGGCGGTTGTGGAAGCTGATGATACACAATCTACGGCTGAATTAGCAGCAGCTTTCGACGTTAGCGTCAAAACAATATTGGTCCATTTGCGTCAAATTGGCAAGGTAAAAAAGCTTGACAAATGGGTGCCCCACGAACTCAATGATCGCCAGCGCGAAGTACGCGTCGAGACGTGCCTTGCACTGCTCAACAGACACACAAATGAAGGAATTTTGAACCGCATTGTTACCTGCGATGAAAAATGGATTCTGTTTGATAACCGCAAGCGCTCAGCAAGTTGGTTGGATCCTGGTTCAGCACCTAAACAATGCCCTAAACGAAAACTTACCCCTAGAAAAGTGATGGTCACTGTTTGGTGGTCTAGCGCCGGTGTGATTCATCACAGCTTCTTACCAAACGGGGTGAGCATTACTGCAGATGTGTACTGTGAAGAACTGAGCACAATGATGGAGAAGCTGGCGCATCTCCAACCAGCATTGGTCAATCGCTCGTCTCCGCTGCTCCTGCACGACAACGCGCGACCTCATACTGCACAGCAGACGGTCTCCAAGTTGCAAGAACTGGGGTTGGAAGCTCTCCGTCATCCGCCCTACTCACCAGACCTTGCGCCTACAGACTACTACTTTTTCCAGAATTTGGATAACTTCTTGGCGGGAAAAAAATTCAATACCCGAGAGGCAGTACAAAATGCCTTTGAAGAATTTGTTGCCTCCCGTCCAGCTGATTTCTTTAAGAAGGGCATCAATAAACTGCCACTGCGATGGCAAAGATGCATTGATTGCATGGGTGATTACTTCGATTAATACAAATAAAAAAATTCATGAAAAAAATTCGTTTAAATTTTTTCATACAAAACGGCAATTTCATAGGTAAAGACCTATTATTAGAAACCTCAATATCATTTTTGAAGGCCTATCCATAGATCCCCCACAATTACGGGTACGATGACAAAAATTAGCATCAGTTCTATGTATGGGGAACCCCCAAAATTATTGTTCTTTTTCTATTTTTGTGAGAAAATCTTAATGCGGTTCACAGAATACATCTATATATACATCCAAGTTTCAACAGTACAGCTCTTATAGTTTTGGAAAAAATTGCCTGTGACATACGGACGGACAGACAGACAGACATGACGAATCTATAAGGGTTCCGTTTTTTGCCATTTGGCTACGGAAGCCGTATAATTGATTGTCCTACTAGATTGTCATCCATTTGTCAAATTCTAAGACCATTGATTTCTGTAAAAGATATATGAGATAGCCAGTTTGTCATTTTTTCATACGACTTCTTGGTACAAAAAAACAGGCAGTTGCCTTAAGCCAATTAATGACGCCACAGAAGCCGTATTTTTATTTCAACTATATTTGCAAATAAATTAGTAACTAATATGAAATTACGGTAAAGAACTTTATTGAATACAGAATTAGTCTTGGAAAACTTGTACCTAGGTGGTCGCCTAAATGTATTTTTATCAGACCAAGATTGCTGTCTATATATGAAATATATAGACAGTTGCATAACCTAAGATTGCTTGACTCTGAAAATTCTTAAAGTGATAATATTCTTATGATAATGAACATTTTAGTCACGACAATGATGTTTTAGAATACCCATAATATATCAGTTCATTTTATACAATAATTTTAATAATAATAATATCCAGGGACGTTATTTACACACGGCCATCTGATCCCAAACTAAGCAGAGATTGTACTATGGAAACCAGATAACTGATATATTACATATACTACTTTTCTTTTGTGAATACATACTTATATAGATAATTACACCCAGACTCAGGACAAACAGACATGTTCAAGCACACCAATATCTGTCCTAGATGGAATCGAACCCACGAGCTCTGGCGTGTAAAGCAAGCATTTGCCAACCATGCCAACACGCCCGTCAATTATTTCATCGTCCTCATGTCAGCCAAAGTACGTCCACTGCTGGACAAAAGCCTCCCCAAAGAATGAGAGCTTGGCAGACCCCCAGAGCCGCATAGCTTGGCAGACGGGTTGGCGAAAGAAAGTTTGATGGTCATAGTTCATAGATAAACTCTGCTGCCGGTACTCTGGTAGGTATGCCCTCGGTCGATTTCTGCGTCCCCTACGTGATAAAATGGGGTGATGATATCCTATGCCATCACCACACAGCAAAATATTATAATAATTATTTAACAAAATATAATCACATCATACAGATTGTCACAATATTAAGATTAAAGTAAGTCAGTTCTTTAAATAACACGTTAATTATTAGCTCGACTATTTGTCGTCACTAAACTTTCAAATTTAAAATATAAAAAGTCGTTCGTTCGTCAAATTTGTTTTACCTACCTAAAAGTAGTTAGGCAATGAGGCACCGCACGGGTGTGAGTATACCTAGTCCCATCTACACGCTGCTAAGTTGATTGGGTAATTCAGGTTAACACGAATAAAACCTTTTCAAGAAGGTAAGCTATTCAAGGGCTTAAGTCATTGAAGAGGTTAACCCCTTCCCGGGGTTACCATAAAAAATGTGTTAACCCTTTCACTGGGTTTCGAGGCTGTAAGTCAATCAAAGGGTAACACTGCGATACGAGTTACCCAATGAACGGGTTACCCTATCAAACGGCTTAACTCAGAAGCGGGGTTGTCCGGTCCCTGGCTGCAGATATAGAGATCCCGGGATCTAAAGTGTAATAAGAATGTTTGTGTCACAAGACACCCAGTCTGGTAACTTTCCGGACGTATCGGATAACTGACCCATCAGATAATGAGAGTAAAGAAAGATAAAGCACTTCCATGTTTTCGCCCAGTCACTATAATACGTCCAGCGAACTCATCTAAATTAAACGTAATATATTTCTGCGATCATTGATAATACCAGCTCTTATTAATATATATATATATAAATAATACACATAACACTGCAATTCATTACATTAATCAGCGGTCCTAGTCAGTAGCTGATTTATGTAATATATTACTGTAATATATACTGATGTGGTCCGTAGTTTTAAATATAGCTTATCTTTTGGATGACTAATAAATAATATCACCATGTTTGTTCATAACGTTTATTAACATTTCTTTATGTTAAGCAATGCGCTTAACATAACTACACAAATAACTTTATGAACATACGTTAGCTGACTACCAAAAGGATGATAATGATGTGTACCATGCATGCTCGTCTTTTGCTTTTGTGTGTCCTAATGTTGTGAATATCTTATACTGTATGCCGCTAAAACATCAAAAAGACTTTTAAACATTATTTTTTATAATAAAGAGATATACAGAGCAGATTATACAAATAAATATCCATTTATAAGTATAATATATTCTGTCGTACAGCACAATTGAAAAATCTACTTTATTGAATTATCTTGATGAGGTAATTTCAAGTCTGCATATTGTATTTAGTATTACATAACCCTTAAAGCTGGTTCTAGTATCAAAATAACACAATGTTGGCACAATACTGATGTCGGTGTTAGAAAATTGAATAGTAGATAACCTACTATGGATTTTCCACACGAGTAACTCGTTCAATCGAACAATGGCGGGTGGAATCGATTGTCGAAGCATAGAGCTACATCCTGGTAAAAATGGGAGAATGCAAATTGACGGAACCCGACAATAAAACCGCGTACAAAATACATACGACGGGAACAAGTAAATATATTTACTTGTATGCTCTACATATTTACCATTTCAAAAGTAATTCTGTTTCTTGTTCTTTTGAAGATTCCTCAACGGAAAACCGGTGTTTGATCTATTTCTGTGCGATTAGACAGAAAGTTAGCAGTACAAACCGAGAGCTCTATGCTTTTGGCAGTGAATAACATTTTGCAAAAGATTTACTTTTCATAAAGACCCAATCAGCTTGTGTAAATATTTTAAACGTTTTGAGGAATAAGGATAATATATACATACCAAAATAACTCGAACAAGGAAACAGCTATACTAGTATGACATACTCGGTTAATGCACGCAAACAAATAGGTAAATGGCATGTAGTACATAGTATTAATAGTACTTAGGCGACCGAGGTAGGACTAATGTTCGCTGAATTTTGCAGTAATGAGCCTTAAGAGCGAATTTCACCCGTATCAACTTGAAGGTATGGACCAAAAAAGGTAAACAGAAAAACATCAAAACGATTTAAAAGCAGGGTGAGATTGAACAAAACCGTGAATTGTGGCAATAATATACAATTTATGACAAGTATGAAACAATATTTTTGTGCTGTTTTTAAAACGCATTATTTATAAATAAGTTTTATCTAGAGTGAAAGTAGTTATTTTTTTATAAAAGTTGTATTGGCTAAAAGGCAGAAAAAATAAACAATTTGACTATTGTAACTCATTGACTCGTTGATTTTATTCCTAAAGTTGACAGCCGTTTTCTAGACAATTTTACACATACATTTCGTGTTCAATATGATTATTATGATGTAATCGATTAAAAATTAATTAAGCGTGAATCAACAACGTTCTGTGTAAACGAATGTATAATGGGCTAGTAATCAAGTTCACTGACACGAGTCGACTGGTATTACGTCCGGTCTCACTCCTTACATCCTTGACATTGATAAGATGTCTATATGAGCAGTCCGCAGCTTGTATTTCAAACAGAATATTGCGGAATTGAAATCAATTAAAGTTTTAACATTTATTGTTTTAAAAATCGTATACTAACCAATAACGAATTATATGGCACCATACTGAAACCATCTGTTCACAACCAACGAAGAAAAATCCAAAAAAAGAATACGATAGTATACTAACCGATTTCAACAAAATTTATATAGAACCATTCCTGACACCATAGCCTATCGAAGAATAAATAATAATTTAAATCAGTTCAAATTCTTTGGATATCGCGTAATATACGCATATACAAACAAAAATGTAGAGTCTAATTGATAACCTCCATCTTTTTGTCGATGGTTAATTAATAATTACAGCTATTTGTAATCAAATCCTGTTATACCAACATAAATTTGTACAAACCAAAAGAAAATACTGTTTAACATTTTAAATTAATTAATACGACTTCTATACGTAATGCTTACCGGTTTTGTAGGAAATTGGTCCGAATAAGAACGAATATGAGCACAGTAACAAACACTAGGAGAGCACTAAACCGTTGTTTTCATGCACTGTTAGGAAAAGCACAATGCGTGTAAGCATGCGCCGGAGTCCGCGGCTACTGACGACAGTTGGATCAGCGCGACGGATGTACGCCGATGATTCAGAAGCCGTGTGGCCGAACGTTCTCTACCAACTATACTGACGATCGCAAACTAAATACTTCTAGCGCGGCGACGAACACACTGACTCATTCATTACGATGACGTACTATCGTTAAAATGATAACAGCAAGTATATAAATAGATTTTCTAATTTGGGTAAATTTGGCAAGAAGTTTATAATGTCCTTTTAATCAGATATTAGCTTTCGCTTGCCGTTACGTACACGTATTGTATTCATCTGGCGTAAACTTATCGAGCCCTATCTTTTTATGGCTCTGCCCTCTTTTGACAGAAAAGGAGAGATAACTTAAAAGATATCCTAAATAGGTTCTCGAATTTAGGGAGCTAATAATGCCCTTCTATTTTCTTAAAACTTGGCATTTTGTATACATCCGACAGGAACATAGAGTTATATCTCATTTAGGGCTCTGCCCTCTTTTTACACAAATAGAGGAGTGTCATTAGTTTTGTGCCTATATCTGTATGTCTGTGCTAGTAACTCTCCGGACGAAGATTATTTTTACCAAAAAATTAGTTTAATCAAGATGGGTTCAGGTTGGTTTGAAAGAAAATAATAAATAATAACCTATAACTTAAGCTATTAGTAAAAAAAATCTTACCTATACACTTGCTTAAACAATAATCTCTTAAGTAGACGAGATATTTTCTAGAATTATAAACATATCGTGACTACGGTAGCTCGATATAAAATTTTGATCAAATACTGTAGTTGTGATGTTACTATACAATAGTACACAAATACTCTTTATTGTACACCAAGATTTACATGTTTCTGGTGAACATAAACATTAGATAAAGTCCAATGGGTGGACTTATCACTGACTGCGGTTTCTTCCAGAAAACAACTGTGATGTAACTTCTCTGCAAATTTACCTAAGCTGGTGCCATTAATTGAGCTATATGCTTCTTGAAACCCTCCAACGGTACGATTAGACATGGCTTATTTATTAACATCATTTTGGAAGTAACCTCGGAGCCTTACAATGCATCACCGTACAATTAGGGATATGTTTCTTGGTAATAAATAGCACAGATGCATGCATTGGCATTTATCTGTTGTATCAGTTTACATGCAGACAGTCAAATCAATAATTATTGTCAGAGTTGTTATTCACTAAGGATATTCATCGCCAAAAAACAAGAGGCAACGTTGTTAAACCGCCAAATGTATTGAGAAACAAACTATGTGATGAAGTTATGACGTCAGTACGAGCGTTAGCAAGAAACAATATTTTTTTTATATTGAACTAGTCCCAGCCTCTTACGCACCACAGCTACATTTATCCTATAAGGTAGGATCAACATTAGCACACAATGAAAAGGCTTTTAAGTCTGAGGTGAGAAAATCGCACCCGGACTGTTATGGATCCCGCAACGAGTTTACCACAGAAGAGATCATGGAGGATCGTGAAAAGTAACTGCCCTTTATGGGGACAGCGGACACAAAGTGATATAAAGAGGAAAGGGCCTCTTAATACAATATAATTGCAACTAGCTGCAAGAGATACCAAGGGTATATTTTAAGAATCCTATCAAGTGATCTATTCCACTCGATTCCAATAGTATGTAGATATGGCAAAAGCACAGAAGTTGTTCCAACTTACTACAAGGTCTATAATAACGTACTCCAGATATTGGAGCAAACTATTTAACATAATATCTTGATCAGAAACCAGATAACGCACTTTAATATTAACAATCGGTATATACCCTAGCGAGTCCTAAAAGCAAAAAGCATTGTCGAAAGGGTACTCCAATATCGACTCTAATTATTGGCTGAATGTGCCATATTTGCGCACATTCAACCAAGTTTTAAGACTTTACCTTAACAACGAGGATTATTAAAAAAAAGATACCTTCTTTTATAGTTTGTCCAATACTAGCCAGTATTGGGCAAACTTTTATAGGTATGAAAATGTTTCAGTCCCAAAATTGTGGACAGCTTGGTGAGACAAGCAGCCGATGTCAAGAATCCGGCATCTCTTCTGGCAACACGACAATGCCGCTCCGCACACTTCTGCCAGAACACTTACCTATTTTTATGCAAATAACGTGTCTTTCCTGACTCACCAACTGTACTTCCCAGCTCATCCACTCATGTCTCTACAGCGCCGCAGCGTTCGCATAATTACATACATACATAGACATTAGGCAGTCGGCTGTAAAAAATCTAACATAATTAAGAAAAAAGATTCTGCGATCATATGATTGTATAAACGGCCAGTGTGAATTAATAAAAAGACCCTCCGTCTTACGAATATTCGATCAGATCAGGTGTCCTGACGCATTTAACATTTTTTACCCATCCCAAAGAAGTCCGCTAAAGAAGTGTTCTCTTCAAAAATGAAGTAATTGGGGAGTAACTAAAACACATTAAAATTTAATTCTAAGGTATCTCATAGACTTATAATATTTCTAACAATATTTCCAAAAAATCCGTGACCACGATCAATGGAACTTGGTCAAAGCATCGGGCAAATAACAATAACAGTTAAAAACCTGTAAACAATGTTGTATACTTCCAAAAAGTTTATAACATTTCAAAATCTTTTGACATCATTAATCTAATGGCGCGCTATTCATTGCAGCGCTCTAAACTTCTTAGACAGTTGTTTAATGTTGAGAAAGTTGTGAAGTACCTACCTACTTACATAAAAATTAATTGGCTACTGAAATATGTAAGGAAATCGTCATCGTGCATGCCTTTATAGAGGTTTCAGGTAATTAACACAAATTACCTGAAGCGGTACAATATGGTTCTTTAGAATCTTTAGTAGAAAATAATCAACATAAATAATCAGTTGTCCCGGCAGAATGCTTTCCTGTACTGGAAATATAAAAGTAACCTGGCATCTGTTCGCAGTGTCAGTTATCGAGTCTGTTACAAATCCAAACTATTGAAAAATACATCAAAATCAGTGCAGCTGTTTAAAAGAAGTGCAGTCAAAATGATGTATGGTAATTAAATTGTAAACTGATTTTCTGTTCTTGATTTCTTCATTTTTCCAATGCAAGGACACTTCTCGATGTCAAATAAACATCTAACAGTCAATCTGTTTTCAAGATATCGCCAAAATAGTCATTCCATACGAAATGTGTGAATTTCCTTCGTAATTGTTTTTATTTTCGTTCATGTTTCGTAGACTTTCATTCTATTTCATGCTTCCTTTACTCTGGTATTCGAGGCAGACACAGCTGTTTTTTTTAAGGGCAGGTAGTGCCATAGCGTTATGTGATAACTTACAAAACAGAGAGATGATCGCTCACCGTGGGCCTTATCAGGCGGCTCAAGGTCACCCAAAGAACAATGGAAAGGGCTATGGTTGGAGTTTCCCTGCGAGATCGAATCAGAAATGCTGAGATCCACAGGCTAACCAAAGTAACCGACATAGCCCGAAGAATTGCCAAGCTGAAGTGGCAGTGAGCAGGGCACATAGCTCGTAGAGCCAGCGGCAAAGTGTCTGCGGGTGGGTATGCCGGACTTGCACCTACTAAACCTAACCTGCCGTGGACTATTGGGCCAGACTACCTAAAACCCAGTATATTTTTAGGTTGTACCTGTGACAGATAGACATGAATTTTCTCTCAGCAGTTACATATATAATAGAAATACTCATAATTTAATAACTACCCACTAGGGATACAAACTTCCAAGTATAACAAAGGGGTAACAAGCCTTTTAGTATCTCAGAAACAACGATATTCTTGTAATAAAATTAAAAATAACAGAAACGGTCATTATTATTAAGTTACATACTTTGATGGAAAATACCCTCGTCTTACGTTATTATGTACAAAGCCATTTTATCAGAACTTTACCAGGAGTCCCTAAGGGCATTATACTTGATATGCTGAAATGAACCCGATTTTAATATAATAAATATTATCGTTCGTTTAAATGTTAATCATGCTCTACGCTCGCTGATATCTGAATACACATTGTATATGCATTTTTATGTATGCAGAGAATCGCAAGCCATTATTATTCTTTAAAATATCTTCATTCTTAACTTGAATTGTTCATTTCTTCCATCATTAATTGATTGGCTAGATCTGCCAGTATGGATAGTTAGTAACTTACAGTCTTATTTAAAAACGCTACTTAAATTTAAGCCGGCCGCTTACCATGGTTTATCAAAGTTTTCATTTAAAAACACGATTTAACTTTGACCCGCGGTTGAGCCATGTCAAAATTTAAACCACGTCGGCCCCTGGTTTAAAGCTTGCTCAAATATGGCGGATTTTATTTGCATCAGCTGACGTTTTGTTTGACGTTTGTTTGTGAATGGAGGTTTTATTGAAGTTACTAACCGTTTTAATTTTTAAATAAATACTGAATTCCAGTGGGAATCTTATAACAAACTTCAAAATCCACCGAAGAAAATCAATAGTCCTTGAAAATGCACTGTTACGATCATAAATCTATCATTCCATGTCTACCATAGAGCAAAAATCATAGAGTTTTGATAAATAATCCGATTTAGTCGATTAATTTTGGTCAAGCTCTATACCAGTCTCAGAAATGTTGACAGTGTAAAATAAAATGACGTTACTTAGCTGAGAAACCTTTAAGTAGGGTTTTTAAATAAAGAAATAGTTGAGCGGGGTTTAAGTGGTTGAGCAGGGTTTAGCTGAGACGGTTAAGCGGCGGATCAAGGAATTATTTTAAATAAGAGTGTTAATGGCAAAGCTACTACCTCAGACGGGTGTTGCTTTGATCCCCGCCGAATGATAAAATTTTTGAAGTCCAATTTTTGACCATTAACTATATAGGCAATAGCGATATTTGTAAATACCTAATGGTTTAAATCAATTTCTGACGGGCCGGTTGGTGTGGTTAGTAGATAGTTGCCTTTGCGCCGCAGGTCATGGGTTCGATTCCCACCTAGGACAGATGTTTGTGTGCATGTCTGTTTGTCCTGAGTCTGAGTGTAATTATCTATATAAGTATATATTTACAAAAGAAAATAAGTGCATGTAGTATATCAGTTATCTGCTTAGCTTTAGCTTAGTTTGGGATCAGATAGCCGTGTGTAAATAATGTCGCAGGATATTATTTTTAATATTATTAATATAGTAAAGAATACTAAGTTTAATATATTAGTACTATGACCGCCTATCACGATCCTAGAGCGTTATCAGATTTCCTTTCGTTGAATCTTAAATAAGAAACATCGTGAATATCGTCTGTCCAATTGTCTAGGAACATACATAGGGGCATGCTTAGGCACACGCACATTCCCGGGAAGAGGTAACCTCCCGGGAAGTGGCAACCTCCCGGGAAGCGGCAACCTGCTGTAGCTCAACTTGTCTAAACGCGCTTGTGCGTGCTGGGGAGGGGGGAGGCATTCGGAGGCATTATACTGGCATTTCCAACACGTAAAAAGGTACACACACATAGGCTATTAAATATCGCGATGTGTGAGGCAGGAACAAACGGCTGGATTGCTAAAAACCCGTCTAATCGGCCGCTACATAATCACTCACATATATTATTGAAAGATATTTTTAATTTAATGTATACCTGGCCTGTGTGAATGGAACAACCGGAAGGGGAAGACCTCGTCGAACATTCTCTGACCAAATCGGAGACGTTCTCAAGAAAGGACAGGTCAGAAGTACCCTAAACCGGCGAGCATGTATGAAGAATATAATGACAGTAATCGAGGCAAAAGACGTGTGCAAAGATCGTGACAAATGGAAATCCGTTGTCTCTGCCTACCCCTCTGGGAAACAGGCGTGAGTCTATGTATGTTTGTATTTTTAATGTTTTCGCAAATATATATAAATATCTTGGGACAAATAATAGCAACCGGACAACTAATAAACATTCTCATTTATTTCTAAATACATATTATAGATCAAGTCAATAAATAATATTAATCAATATATTGAGACAACTAACACACTGCCATCTTAATCCTAAACTGGGCAGAGCCTGTACTAAGGCAGCTATACAACCGATAACCATACTTACATATTTCTAAATACATACTTATTATAGATAAATTACATCCAGACGCAAACCAAATAATCGTGCTCATAACATAAAGATTTTTCGTGGATAGGGATCGATCAAACGATCTCTGGTTTAGCAGTTAGGGCCACTAACCACTAGACCAACAGGACAGTCATGACAATTTTTTTTATTTTGATAATATTTTTTATGAACTTTTAAATTAAATTATTAAATTAAAATGTGTTTAGTAACAGACAAAAAAAAACGATTTTAGATTTTTATTATTTATTTCTATTTATATGCCAATTTAGTTAATTTACTACAATGTCGTAAATGACCAGCTAGATGCTCTCGCCGATCCGTAAGTTATTGGCGAGGTTAAACAACTACGCCCGCGGTCAGTCCATAGAAGGGTGAGCGCTAAAGTGGTTTAATTTCTGAGCGACTTCGTACTTCGGAGGGTATGTTAAACTATCGGTCCTGGTTTTAGCCGTTGGGCAACAGACGTAGCTATGCAAGCTATGTTAGAGACCCAATGGGCGGCTTGAACAACTATGACTGTAGGGTAACCACTGCCCGTACGATAAGTAAGGCATGACCAGTGTACGAGCTATAGCTAGTTCTTATGTATAAGAAAACTCTCTTTCCAAAACGTCTTTACAAATCGAGCGGAAATCAGTCATCCAAACATTTGTTTATAAAACAAGAAAATACCTTACAATAATAGAATTCAGCAAAGATATTGATTTAAATTAATTACTTAACTCTCTAGAAAGAGATTTGAAATTAATTGAAATTGCTTTCAACATTTTCAGGAAGATTGATTTAATTACCCAAGACGTTATCATTATCATATTGTCCAAAGAGCCGAAGAAAGAAAATCCATTTCCTTTGAGTCGTTATTCTGAAATAAATATAGGCAAAAACTCGGACAACGTTAACCAGAATATATTTCTATCGTAAAAGTCCAAATAAATATAATAATCCTAATTAATCTTGACAATATCTAAAGACGCCATTCATCAAAGCCCAACGAGATACGCGTCAGTGTTAATTAAGCCTGAGAGATGATATTCGAAGTATTACCTATATTATTATACTCGTATATTAAAGGGTGCATGCTTTTGTTTTAATTACTATCGGCATAAAAAGGGAAAAATATATATAAAATGTTATGAGCTTGTTCTGGGCCCTTGCGTTCAAAAATAAGTGCGCACACACCGGAAAAACACGAATAGTAACGTTGTAGAATTGATAATCTCTTTCTTTTGAAGTCGATTAACAATCAAATTTTTAGGTAATAATAATAACTAGGCAGAAACTGTACTATGGCCACCAGATAACCGATAAACATAGTTATATATTTCTAAATCCATAGATATTACACAATAAATAATCGTACTCATTACACAAAACTTGTCCTGGGTGAGGATCTAACCCACGACCTCTGGCTTTGGAGTCAGGGTAGATACCCTGACTCCTAAGCTAGAGGTCGTAGGTCTACCCAAGCTAGTACCACTAGACCATCAGCCCAGTCTTTAAGTCCAGATGAATGCAACAATTTCAAATTATTTAACTTAGTTTAAATCATGCTTATAATAATTTGTCGAGCCATCGTATAATAACAGCTTCTTATCTAGTTTGAGTTGGGGGCTTTTAACGGTTTGTTAATTAGATTAAATTGAAGTGAGTAGAGTTTAAATGGCTTAGACATTAAATCTGGTCATGTAAGGGTGGTCCAACTACTACTTTATTTGTATAATATACATTATTACTACATTAGTACGAAAAGTTTGCCGGTAGTCTAAAATATAAGATAAGATAAGATAACTCTTTATTGTACACCAAAACATTACAGAATACAATAGCATACATTAAAAAAATGGTACAATTGGCGGCCTTATCACTAAATGTGATCTCTTCCAGGCAACCTAGGCAGGGATTGGAGTATGGAGTAACCGAGATAGGGTAGTTGTCAGTGCACATGAGTATAGAAATGATACGCACTGGTATCATTACAAAAAATGTCAAGAGTCATTTAAGATAAATTACATATATATTATATATTAACCTACATACTATATTATATATATACTTATATTTCATAAATAAATAAATAAATACATTATCATAAACAAAACTAAAGTAGGAACCGTTGCTGAAGTTCATAAACTAGTTGAAAGTAAATTATTTCGTACCTTTCTGCAGGGACAGGTAGTGATCTTTCACTAGACTCTGAAAGTTACGTAAAGATTGAGCTTGGCGTACTGACAATGGCAATTCATTCCACAAGCGAGCTCCTTGCACAGCAAACGATTTGTCTAGAAAGATTGTGGAATGTGCTGGCATTGTCAATTTTAAATTATTCGATGATCTCAGAAGCTTCGAATGTGATTCATAAAGGAATGAAAAGCGTGCTTTGAGGTAAGAGGGCGTTGAAGGAGTAAACAAAACATTGTATAGAAGTGAGAGAATATGGGCATTCCGGCGAAAGCGAATGGGTAGCCACTTGAGCTTGTTACGAAATTCAGTGATATGATCATATTTCCGAAGACCGAATATGAATCTTATGCAGACGTTTTGGAGACGCTCAAGTTTATCAAGTTGGGCTTCTGTAAGATCAAGATAGCTGACATCTGCGTAATCTAGTATTGGGAGAAGAAGGGATTGAGCAAGCGCGATTTTGGTGGTAGTTGGGAGGAAGTTACGAAGTCTTCTCAAGGATCCAATTGATGCAAAAATTTTCCGACTGACGTTTTGTAGTTGAGGGCCCCAGGAAAGGCAGCTGTCAAAGAATATGCCTAGGTTTTTAACTTCACGACTTATTTGTAAAACATTGCCTCCAAAACGAAGTTGTGGTAGTTGTGACAAAGATGCCTTAGCCAACATCCTTGAGCTACCAACAACAATCACTTGAGTCTTCTGTGGGTTAACGTGTAGTCCGTGAGCACGACTCCACTCACTGATGTTATCTAAATCGGTATTCAAATTATTCACAGCTTCAGCCAATTTATTTAACGGAGCCTGATTATAAATCTGAAGATCGTCTGCATAAAGGTGGTAGGAAGAATTAATACGTTTAGAAATAGAATTTATAAAAATTGTGAATAATAGTGGAGACAAAACGCCACCCTGAGGCACGCCTGCAATAGTATTACACCAAGAAGAAAAGGAATTATCAATACGAATACATTGCCTGCGGCCAGACAGGTAACTACGAAACCAGTCAATAACTGTTGGAGATACGTTAAGAGTGCGCAATATCCCCAGCAACACATCAAAATCCACGGAATTGAACGCATTGCTGAAATCTAACAGGGCTAGCACTGTTAGATGTCCACGTTCCAATCCAGCTCTAATGTCATCTGTAATATGGACCAGGGCTGAGGTAGTACTATGGCCAGGACGAAAACCAAACTGGAAGGGATTAAGGAGGTTATTTATTGTGAGAAAAGCACTTAATTGGTTGTGGACAAGGCGTTCAAGTACTTTGGACAGGAACGGAAGGATTGAAATAGGACGGTAGTCGGAAAAGGATGCTGGTTTGGCTTTTTTTGGAAGGGGAATTATTTGGGCATCTTTCCATATCACTGGGAAGATACCCGAACTTATAGAGGAATTTAAGATGTGAGTTATGGCAGGAAGAATTTCGTTGAGGATAGGAAGGACCATATTACGGGTGACATTGTCATTGCCTACTGCGTTAGAAGTGATGGATAAAACACTCTTCCTAACGTCACAATCAGAAACTTGACTAAAAGAAAAGGGAGAATAGCTGGGAGAGGGAACTAATGATAGATCTCTTAAGGTGTTTAATTTTGTTGCCCTGTCAAAAATGAGCGAAGTTGAGAAGTGCAAATTGAGTGAATTAATGTCTAAATTATTAGGAGTAGTTTCATTTCGAGCTTTCCCAACTCCCAATGAACGCAGAAATTTCCATATTTTAGCTGGATCTCCACTCTCAACCGAGTTGTGGATGTGTTGGCGTTGTGAATACCTACACACCTTATTGCAGCGATTTCGAAGAGAAATATATTTATGACGGTTTACATCGTTAGGCCTACTCGCGAAACGCGACTTAGCTTCTGCTTTCTTAGCTACGAGACTTTTTATTTCAGGCGTTAACCACGGTGCGGGGAGGTGTTTTACCCTAATTTTTCGAAGTGGGGCATGCACATCGTATAAACTAAGAATATTTTTATTGAAAATGTTAATTTTCTCATCAACTGAATCAGCGGCTATAAGAGGAGACCAGTCAATTCTGCTAGCATCTGCTCGAAGAGAATCCAAATTAATACCACCAAAATTACGTTGAAGAATGATTTTTGATTTTGCCTTAGGTAGGCGAATTTTATAAGATAGGAAAAGGAGATCGTGATAAGAGAAAGCATCGGCTACGCACTGTCCGTGCTTAGCGATGTGGTCTTTCGAAGAGACAAGAATAAGATCTAGAAGAGAAGGAGTAGAATGAGGAAAATGATGAGTGGCATTAAGAGGAAGTATAGATAGATTACTAGATTCCGCAACAGAAATAAGGGTTGAAGAACGAGAATCATTTTTCAACAAACAGGTGTTGAAGTCACCCATCACAATCGTGTGGCTGTAAGAAGGCAAGAAAGTTTCAAGTAATAGTTCGAAAGAGGAGAAAAAATTTATTCTAAGAGATGGACAGTAATACACACCAAGTAAAACTTTAGTGTGGTGAAGCTCAACTTCGATAAGGAGATGCTCACCAGCACTGGCAGGTGGCGGTTGCGAGGACATGCTGAGAATTGTAAATTTAAAATTATTTCGTAAGTATATAGCAACTCCACCACCTACCGAACTAGTTCGATCATTCCTAATCAGTTGGAATCCAGGAAGTGAGTAAGAGGCTGAAGGGAGACATGGTTTAAGCCATGACTCAGAAATAAGGATAGCGTGGATATTTTTGCACTGAAAATTTGCCAGCATATCGGGGAAATGAGCCGGAATACTTTGGGCGTTTATATGAATCACATTGAAATTCCCGAGAACATCAGAAAAAATACATTCAAGGCTGTCAGCGAGCGATGGTATACTGACAAAACTGTCGTCATCACTACTAATCGAAAAAAAATCAGCATCAGTATCTACATCTTCAGCATTAGACATATAACATATACTAACTTACTATTAAAATAAATATAATAATTCTACTTACAAATAATTCTATTGACTAACTTTTCTAATATTACAGTAATCTACACTCAATACCTGCCAGTGAAGTGCCACATAGGTAACATCGTTTCTAGTAACAATAAACATTTACAGATTCCATTTGAAAAGAATGTGTCTAAAAATGTAAAATGTAACGCTTTTATTTATATATAACACGTACAGAAAAAGAGAAAAATCTTTAATTTAAAGCAATTTATCATCTTACAGCTAGAAAAACATCAAAACATTTAAGCATGGTTTAAAGTAAAGAGATAAACTGAATATTTTAATTATGGACTATTTTAAAACGAGATATTGCTCCTTTTCTTAACAATCCATAGAATCAATATAACAGCTACAGATGTTGCTCCTTCTCTTTATAATTCATACAGTAGGTACAACAATTTGACAGTTGTTGTCAAAAAACAATACGGTAAAAAATCATGTGACAGATAACCTAAACTGACCTAAAGAATTAATTCTTAGTAACAAATAATAAGAAGGTAGCTCATATAATTAATAAAATGTTTTGTCAAATAAAAACTAAAGGCAAGAAGTTATTAGAAAAGTGGGTACCAGACACAGTATCACAAGTGTTTGTGTTCAAAATGGCTTTCACTACAGGCCGGATGATATCTGATGAATGATGGAATTTATTTCTTGGAGACAGCACCTCGTTTAGGCCTGCCTGCTGCTGTAACAGGCTTGCTGGTTGACGTGCTTTCCTGCGTATTGCCCTCCTGCACCGTTACAAACACAATTTTGTTGAGATCGTTCATCGTGACCACCTTATGTATTTGGCCCCCTGAGGCTTGAATATATATCACGCCGTGTCGACTCCAGCAACTAGATATTCCCCACCGCTGGCGTGCAGTCATAAAGACTTCATGTCTAGGCTTGGTCAAAAACTCCGAGATTGTGATTGTAGTGCCTTTAAATTTGGTTTTAGCAAACCACACGCTATCATGGGCTTGATAATTAGTGAATTCCACCAGCATGGGCCTGGGTCTATCAGAGGTCGGAGCGCGGCCTAAGCGATGTGAACGCAGTACATCAGATTTGGAAAAATCTGATAGTTTCAAATGCTCTGTGATGGTGTTAACAACAACCTGAGTGGACATTTCTTTCTTCTCTTCTGGTATGCCATGAAACAAGAGCATTCTACGCCTACCTCGCATCTCCATTTGGTCACAACAGAGAACAAGAGCATCTAGTTGCTGTTGGAAGCAGCTGAAGGATTCGTACACAAACTTCTTGAATGCAGCAAATTCCAGTGCTAGTGTGTCTGCAGTGGCAGGTGTTCTGGGTGTCTTCTGGAGCTCTTCAAACTCAGTCATGCGCTTCATAAGGTTCTCCTTCATACTTGTGAAAGCATGGTGCATGGACTCCATTGCAAATAGTGATGATAATTGTTATGTGATGTGATAGAAGAGAGATAACACTAGGCTGGCAGGGTGAGTGTATTAACTTAACTTTAAGCACATAAAATGTTTATAATAATACTGTTAATTAAATTTAATTAAATATAAATTGAGCAGATCAATATAGTTCAACTTCTTTCAACAACTACCCGCGCGCAAAAAAAAAAATAAATAAAAAAAAAAAAAAAAAAAAAAAAAAAAAAAAAAAAAAAAAAAAGCTAAAACTTCAATACATTTTTTTATTGTAGCGTTAATCCCTAAGAGCGCAATATCGAATACAGGGACTTAAGTTATTTATTATTTAGTCTCGCTTAATAAGAACCAACTATATATTCTATTATTTATAGTGCATTTTACATCATCTATTTTCACCGTCCAAATTGCTCATACAGAACCGTTATTAGCTCATGAAAACAAGAAGTTCGCCTAGTCCGAACGTAGTATGTTTCAACGTTTGTTTGAAAAAACATAAAATTATAGTGACATATATATTTTATTATTCTGGACAATAAATTTCTCATGTGTATATATGTACTGTTTTGTACTTATAATAATAGCCTATTTCATCATAATTTATATGAGGCCCTACAGAAAACAATTCTCATCGAATTATCAAAATCAGTACGCAAACTGCGAAGTAATCGCGTTAACATACATACAAATATAAAAATAATCGAATGAAGAACCTACTTTTTAATTGGTTCATAAATCAACTCCTAAACCACAATAAAATAATTTACAAGTTCGGTAATGATAAAAATATATTACCGCTATTATTTACCAGCTCTCTTAATTACTATTTATGCACTAACCATTAGTTAATCATTAATTTGAAATTATGAACAAACATAATTAATTAATGAGTAACATAAAGCTCATCGATTTAATTACTTTCGATAGAGTTCATTAAAATGAAACCCCAAAAATGTTAAATTAAATTTATAATTAAGTAAGTGTAAGGGTGCTATGCTAACAACAACGAAGCGTTATCCCATGGGGGCAGAAGTTATCCCCAGGTAATATGTACGAGAGAACAGACAATAGCATCTCTCCGAATACTGTGACTATCATACTTGAGTTGTGACCGCCAATCTCTCTACCACGCGTGGCGATTATAGCATAACCCCCCAATTAAGGGCCATGGGATGACCTTAGTCCAGCCGTGCATCTCCTTCAAAAATCAATTAAAGGACTAATATGTATTTAATGGACGAACAATTTAGAGAAACTGAATATTGCCCCTGATTCCATACAATATAAAACTAAACTATTTTTAATATCTTTTCATTTATACCTAACATAGTTATTATGATCAGGACATGGCATCTTTAGTATGAATTTAGTTTTGGCGCAAAATACTATACACAAATAAGCGACATGATAGAGCGTTCCAATTCATATGCCCCCGTTGTATGGATTAGTGGGCAGTTTTAGTAGTTAGATACAGATATGCTGACATTTCAATTAATTTAGTAGTGTAAATGACAGAATCGTCAGCATTGTTTGTTTTTAAGTATTGGTTTTACATAGGAAGTACCAGAAATATATATTACATTATTATTATGAATACTTTAATACATAGATTTTATAATATATATGATTTCGTTTTTTACTTTTAGCACTGTAAACATGCTAGACTGAAAACAAACTTATTCTTCAAAAAATGTCTGAAACTCGACATATATATTTTTGTATACAAAAGAATCACGTGGGTAAATTCTTTATTTTTGTTGCTTGAATGATGCAATGAATTCAGAAGACGATTTGGTATTATTCTGGCACGGTGTACCCCTATGAAAAAAATTACAAATGTTTATTGTGTCTCAAATGGTTCCATCAGCAAATGTGAATGAAACAGCCCCAGTAAGTAATTAATAATACTTGTGTTGGGGTTGTCTCGCTCCTTCCCTAATTCCATACTTAACAACATTTGAGAAAGAGATGAATATAACTATTACATTAAAAATAAGATCCTATAGTTATAGGATCTTACGAATGTGATAGGTAATGTAAATGTGTTAGTTATTATGGTTTTAAACAAACTTCAAAAGATGGAGGTTAGTCAATGTCGTATCTTACACAATGTATATTTAGACTTTAGACATTTGGAATTGGACGCAATAACGGCCGAATAAATTAAATTCAAATTTGGAATGTACCTAAGCTATTAAACCCTGGATTAACTCATAGATTAGAATAAATAGCTGCTCAATCGCAAGTTCCACAGCGGTTCCTATAGTTTCAAAATCGATCAGTTTCGGTAGACGGTTGAAAACGAAAGAATTTGAACAATTATTTATTCCAGACCAACAGAGGCAAATAAGTAATATTTTTTATTTTATATAAGGATTTCACACTGAACATAGCTCTATCCAGGTTGAATTAGAGTTATGGACAGTGTAAAATCCTTATAGCCACAAAATCAATAATCAACTAAATTTGGAGTTGGGATCAATTACAATATTACAACACATTTACTGACAACTCTGCCCCACCCAAATCAACACCATCCATTAGCAAACAAGCCACAGCTCTGTATCTTTTGGCATGGAATCTTAATGGCACTGGAACCCTCTCAGCACTGCCAACTTACGAGCCCATACTTCACAAAAGTTTTAACTGGTCCCTGCGAGCATTCTAGCGTTGCGAGTTACGTAACATGAGATACACAAAGGACAAAACATTGTGTACAGAATACGTGTGTTGGAAGCAATGACACATACTAGAATACACTATTATGATAGCGTGTTCTTGTATGTGTGTCATTGCATCGTATGAGATCCATCACAATTATAGACTTATTTTTTAACTTTAAATTTCCTAAACTTACTGCTACTTGAACAAGCTATTTACTAGTTTTAGTAGGAGTCTTAATGGATAAATTTTAACAATCAATAGTTGTAGGCAAAGAAGGCTTATTATGAAAACAGTGCTTATTATAAATTTTAAGATAAAGTCACTCAATAAGATACTGATTCTAATGAAATATATGATTTTTTATTTTTTGGCAGTGTTTCTAGAAGAATAGGAAAAAAATTGTGTAGACGATAATATAACGTACCTAAATTAAACAAAAATATGAGTACTTAAATATGAGTCGATGGCAATACCGACATGTGTTAGTATTAGGTAATGGTGAATGCATTATATAGATAATTGATATTCAACTGTTTATACGTTATAAAGCCACATACAGACTTATGTAGCAAACTTATAACTCCCAAACTTGTTGAATTAGAGATTAATTCTATTTAATTAGAGATTATTTCTTTCTATCAAATTCTTTTGATATTATTCCATATAGATCCTCAAGTCATACTCCACTTAACGTTTACATAGCAGTACAGGAATTACAGCGTCAGTAAACACACTTGCCCTGTAAAATCCTCTCGTACTGCATGCATAATAAAGACGCAGTTAAGGCCAAAATGTAGCCCCTGACGTCTCGTCGACTGTACGATAACTGCGTATATTATTGCAACTCTCCTGGATCCTGATAAGGACCAAAATAATGAGTGATGAAAATTTTCAATACCTGTGGTCCTGCTCATTTGTCCGCATACGTCGCTATCAATATTTGTATTAATTTGGTAACTCAGGAAATTAGCCGTTCAATATATAGAAAATGAAAATTCTCCATGAACACTATTTCACTGAATTCTATATATAGCAATTGTAACGAAGGTTGTACATTAATATGTCAATATCATTCAAGTACATCAGCGCCGGTCAGTATTGGTATAATAAAAGAATGTACGCTACCATGGTATTGGTAATAAATTGATTGTTCCCGTAATTGGATGACTTCGGCTCTATACCAACGTATATGTACAGTCAAGTTCTCTTACCGAGGCTCTACATATTTAGACGAGCTTATAGCATTTCAATGGTAAATTTTAGTTGTTTTATGTTCGGTCATTCTCTCGTATTGAGAAAAACAGACAGACAGACCTAAAATTCTAAAGATAGCGATTTGAGTTCTACTGCCTATTGCTAGATCCTGTAGTTTGTTTTCCCGAAAAAAGACGACTCCCATAATTCAATAATTTCATTGTATAGTCAAAATATCAAGACATGCACACTCCGATAGAATCTAAGCCAATTATAACACGCTTTATAATCTGCTGTATACGAGATTCAAATATCAGCAGTAAAGTTTTACACCATATATGTATATCTCCCCGTCATTATGCGTCGCCTTACACGCATACATGGAGACAAACTTTGCATCCCTGGAAATTAAACTACTGGCAAGACGGGAGAACATACAGGACGAAGTAAACGCTGTAGTAGGACATGACTTCGAAACACACGAAGAGAAATCCGTTTTCAGGCGCTCACAGTCAGATACTCTCACCGATGTGTAATTGATTGTCAAGGTTAAGCAACTAAGCTCGCGAACAGTCCATACACGGGTGACCCCGACTGTTGGTCCCGGTAGCCTATAGGCCACAGTCAGTAAGCCATATCTGAGTTCCAAAGATCGGCTTGAACAACTCTTGACACTAGGGTACCCTAGTGTAAAGTAGTGTCTAGTAATTAAGTATTATTAACTTGAGTCTAATAACATTATATTTTCTTTTACGGCATGGATAATAAAAATGATTTCGAAAACCATTGAGAACTAATAAGAATATTTAAATTGTATGAATAATTCAATTCGTCCCGTTCTCCTCTTCGACATTACTCAGAGCATTGTCGCCTGACCTTCGTGCTTGGGTTTAGAACATTACAGACGTCGCACCAGACAGTCGGTCGTCAAACTTGGCAGATAAAAGCAAAAAGAAATTTACAATTTAATTCATAAATTTGGAAAAACCTTCCAGTTAATCCGTAAAAATCACGTACTTATAAAAGGTGACCAGTTTGAATGCTTAGTTTCAGCATAACGCGTAAGAGCAACAATGTTTCTTTTTTTATAATATCCTGGGACATTATTACATATTGACATATTTACACACAGCCATCTGATCCCAAACTAAGCAGAGCTTGTACTATGGAAACCAGATAACTGATATACTACATATACTACTTTTTCTTTTGTAAATATATAGATAGATAGATAGATAAACTCTTTATTGTACACATTAAGAAATAATACAAAAGCGACAACATACAAACTATATACTTATATAGATAATTACAACCAGACTCAGGACAAACAGACATGTTCACGAACACAAATATCTGTCCTGTGTGGTAATCTAACCCCCCACCCCCGGCGTAAAAAGCAAGCATTTGCCAACCACGCCAACAGGCCCGTCAATTATTTATTTATTTATTTATAATACATAAATAAATAATTGCACCAAAAAGTCCCTAAATACCGAACCGAAGTTATATCTAATTGGCTCTTTACAATTAAGAATAGATAAAGAGCAAAGATAAAAAGCATATTTGAGTAAAGGAAAAAGGTATCATTCTGTATCCATCAAAGCATACTTGAGTAAAGGAAACAATAGAGGGAGATTTACGATAAAAAGTGGCTCCGATTCTGACTGAAAGTAATTTTAATATCGCAATTTTAACTTTGAAATTTCTTTAGATATAGGGTATTTTAGTTCTGTCAAATGAATTAAATCGTTTCATGATTAATAACAATTTAGTATAGTCTAGTATGACAGTGCTAAATTAGAGGTTTAATGTAAGCCTAACTTTTTATTATATTTGTAACAAATTCGAATTTTTTAATCATATTTTTTAGTGTACCTTGCATTTACTTTATTTTGTTATATCGCTAAACTGGCAGATGATGGTAAGTCTTATATATATTTGAAATCAACGTTGATAGAAAGTAATAACCATGTCTTCAATTTTGTGTTACAACAGGTTTACGATCATTATTTTACTTAGATAACGGCCAACCAAAACGATTTTCTCGCTACCGGTTTATCTACATATCTTTAAGAAAAGTCGACGGAACCATAAGCCTCTTAAAATAATAATCAATCACAAACCTATCAAAACCTTCGAATTAGTTGTTCAAAATCGATCTACAACCATGTTAAAATATAAACAGTTGTTTTCTTTAAGTTTGTTAGCGATACCGAATTGTCAGTGCGTTGGCGCTTACACGAGTAAAGATGCAACCCTTTACATTTGCGATATTATTTTAAAGTACCATGATCGAATAATGCATGAACTATCAATTATAAAGTTGTACTTAATTTTAATAACACCGACTATAAAATTTTAAGGGGAATTATAAAACGATCGAATACAAAAATACTTAGCGACTGATGTTGAGATACTGTTTTAATAACTTGAGCGGCATGAATTTGAGTGAGCGAATAATTAACTAAACTAACGACGAATACTGATTAATAATAAAATCCAGAAAGAGCTTAAAAAAAGTGGGTTATAATTAATCCATTTCAGATATCAAAATTCTAGCAGGGCAATGTCCATATTAGGATAGAGACGAGTTTTCCGGAAGTTATTTGGGTTAGGTTAGAACTGTGACCATCAAGCCAGACCCTATTGTTACTGAAGATTGGTGGAGAGTTTTCAATAATCCCATTTATTTGGAGCTTTTTGAATTTTTCAGGAGACATACAATGCAAATCTAAACAAAAACAATAGCGCTTGAAGTCCGCCGCACAAGCCTCTGATCTCTCGGATTGGTGCGAAGAAATATTAGGTCGCTCAAATATTATGAAGCTTCTTATTTTGTATTTTAAGTAACTCAAATTAATATTTGTTAGTTGCTGTTCTGTTGATTTCTCGTCACTCGCAGTCAGTCGTTAGTAATACTATAACGTAAATTCACTATTTTTGTCACTTAAAACTTTAATGTACAGTCACTCGTTTAAATACTACCCAAATTTTAAGTTTATTAAGGATTGTATGAATTTACATTAAAACAAACATACACCCATGTACCATTTGATCTCAAACTAGACTGAGCCTGTGCTTGTCATAGCACAGGCTCAGTCTAGTTTGACCAGAAGAAGTACACTCTATTGCAAAAATAAGTAAAATTAAACAATGATTACAAACAAGGAACTTAAGTTATTTTAATGCAACCAGATAACTGATAAACATACTTATAAATATACATAAATAAACATACTTATAAATAATATAATATACTTTCGGGACTAGTCCCTCCCTCTTACCCACCACTGCAACTCCTGTAAGCCAGGATCAACAGTGGCACACAATGAAATGACACTGAGCGGTGAAGCTCAGGCATGTCCCGGGGAATCGCTTTAACTGTCTTAAATCCCGCAACGAGTCTTTATACACATCCATATTATAGATAAATTACACCCATATTGTTTGTGTGAAGAGTTCTCATAACACAATTATTTATCCTAGGTGGGAATCATACCCACGACCTTTGGCTTAGCAGTCACGGTACTGAACCACTAGATCAACATGTCAGTTAAGATTAGTTTAGTGCTTATTGTTTAGACTTTATTACATTAAATTAAAAAAATCTAAACAACTATAATGTTAGTAAGATAGTTACCTAAATTTATTTTTTAATATTTTTCAATATTTCGCAATTTTAACATGACTACGGTAACTTCCGAAAGGTATCTGTTGAGTCAGGGTAAAACAAAAATATACTTAAAACTTCTTCAAACATTCTTACGTTATCTGATTATTCGGAACCACTACTTTCAAGTTTCATGGTACCCCCCAATGTTTCAAGGTTGACTTCTACACTTTTTAGAAATAACGGTGTGTCCTTCCTCGTCAGAGGTCATATTTTATTACACAAGGTGATAAATAAAGAAGGAAATTAGTGGATACAGCCATAAAACTATACAAATTAAACAAAAACCAGTTTGTAATATTAAACACATATTTTTAGCTGCCGATACAACATGCGTCAGATGATCGAGTATTTGCAATTTGATGTTCTACATATTGTTCAGTTTGATAGGTAAATGAAACTCCTTAAACTACACCTGTAATGTGAAAAAATATAGGTACAATTTGTTGTTCAGAAACGACAAAGTTTATTTTTAATTTAACAAGTAACGTCACATTTAATGTTTTTATGTCTTTCCAAAAGGGATATGATGCGAGCGCTTACATGAACGAGCAAAACTAAATATTTTATCATTTTAACATAACCAACGATTTTATGCGTGTACTACCACATGGAAATATTCTGTTATTTAAATAATACCTCATATACATATGGTTACTGGTCACGGCTAGGACAAAGTATACCTATACTATTACTTCGTCCTGTACCTGACCTCTTTCCGGTCGTGTCACTAGGCGTCCCATAGGATCATGAGAATGATGGAATAAAAAGTTCTCCTGTGTTTCGGCACACACATGTGCACTATATATATATATGTCCCGCGCAGATAGCTAATCTCTATTGAGACTGGCCGCCTTGGCCGAAATTGCGCTAGGAGGACATTATTACGACATTATGACATTAGTAGTAGTTATAATACCATATTATAACTAAGCTAGGCGTAAATATGTGTTTTATTAGTTTTTAATTTTTAGGTTTAGGTTTTTACCTGTATCTGCCACAGTTGGGCCGAGAGGATCAAAGCGTACGCGGTGTTCAACCGCTGCACGTGCTGCACATACAAGGTCCGAGAAAAACCGATGCCTCCTTAGCGCCAACTCATCTCGCCCCACCGGTGTCACCGGAGGCTCCCGAGGGCCCTCATTTTCTCCAGGCTTCGGAGTATTTACCTCAAACACTTCGTCATCTTCCGTGTCTGACTCCTGTTTATTGCTAGAGCGATGTTCAGATATCCCATTGCTGCTGTTAGTCGTAGATTTCAAAATACCACTAGATTTTCGTCTACCACCGGGTCGGACATCGACATTAGTTCGTGCCAATTCTTGTTCTAAACGCGCAAGTTGCTCTAAAGTAGCGGAACCTCGACGGCAATCCATTGAAAATCGTTTAAAATCAAGTCGAGGCTTTTTATAATCCACAGAGTATCTTTTTCTTGTCGGATCTGTTTTGTTAAGTACATAATCTAAAGTGTCTTCTTCCCCAGTCTCGCCTATGGATTCATTTAGCTCATCTTCTTCTTTAATACCACCATCAGAGCTAGGTGTATCGACTATTTTTTCAATTTCATGTTCACAGATTTCTTCTTCTTGTACCGGTACGGGCTCTTCAATTGTTTTAGTCATTTCAACCGCGCCATGTGTATTATTGACGTCACTTTCATCCAGCTTTTCTTTTGGTGGCACAGTGTCCGATTCTGACATTGAATCCATGTTTTCAGGTTTTGATTTGCTTTTACTTAGTTTTTTAGCAGGTCGCGCGCAGCAACTTTTGAACATAATTATAACGTTTTAATTTTAGACATAAATATCTCATTTGAAAACAAAACAATAAACTATGAAGTCAGTGTAACCAATTTAAAATATTTTCATTACAGCATCATATACACGAATAAGATGTATTTTTAACTTGTGCGAATATTATTATGTCAAGATTTATTATTCAAAGATATCGCAGGCCATAGTATTCTTATGGCGGGGAGGTCTAGGGAAGGGTCGGCGGCCGGCCGAGCGCGCGGCGGCGGGCGACTGACGGCACTGACGCAGGGCGGATGCGCCGCCCGCCCGGCGCATCCTGACACCCGGCACCCGCGCCCACTCGCCGACCTGCTCACGGGATTCGGGAGCCGAAAAACAATGCTTTTCCCAAATCACACTCAGTAATAAGACGAAATCAAAATTATGACGATTTAAATACGACTAATTTAAATTGTTCAACTTTTTAAATAACAACAAATGACACTCGAAACCGTCGATAAATATGATCGAAGTTGCCGTTAAAGGCTTTTCTAGGCTGAACATAGCCTGTTTCAAATCGGCAACTTATTGTTCAACAATGAAGATAACAAAAACTATTATATCATAGTATACTTACACAATTTTTTTTTTTACTCCATGCGTTGTTGTCGTTCATAAAGTCGTCAATAGTGTAGTATGCCTTTTTAATTAAATTGTATTTTACAGCTAAATTAAATTTGGAAGGGTCAGGAAGCCATTTTTGAAGGCCCACTAACGCTCTAAAGTGTCTACTCACAAGGTTTTCCATCACTTTTATCATATAGCCGATGAAAAGATATATATTTAAAAAAACTCGCGGTTACTAAATTCTTAGTTTTTCCCACTACAGAATAGATTGACGACCATTAAACAATCTATAAAGAAAACATGCAAAGTAGCAAGGCACATTTCCTTTTAACAAAGCAAAACCGAAAAGGCAACCAAAATAAGAAGAAACAAACAAAAAACACATTACCATTATTTGTTATGGCAGCGTTAGGGAAAAGATTGGTGTGTTTATTTACATTATTCCGCTCCTTTGTAACAATTCAACGCCCATGAGCTTCCCTCGCGGCGTCGATATTCGTGAGAAAAATATTTTTAAACCAATGTATAATCTCCTCCGTAAAATTAACACCTTATTTTCATAATTTTAAGATGGAGACCCTGTTCGTAATTAGTAGAGGACACTTAACTCGTTCATCCACATGGCGAGGTGCAAAACCCAAACCACTTCGAATAGCTAGTAACTATGGGGTAATTATAATGTTTTGCTACGAATATCCGCCACGGCAGCGACTCTCAATAGAGACCAGTTATCGACGCGTTAAATTATGGTGCACAAGTACGTGCGTAAACAAAGGGGCACTTTCTATTCCACTCTCATGACCCAATGGACGACCGGCGATACAAGCTGAAATAGATTAAGTACGGGAGCGAATACTTTTCGTGCTCTCAGGAGCTCTTTTTGGCCCGACCAGCAATTTGAACCCAGGTCCTCATTATTTGCGGTGGAGCTGCCGCTAAACCAACAAGGTAGTCAACTACATAACAAACTGCATAGCGGCGTTCACAAGCCAATGATGAGTATCGTGTTCAGCTCAAGACAATTAATACAACATACTTTTTTCGCTCTATCGATAAGATACCTGGAGAATTACTACTACCATACAGAGCACACTGCAGGTAATTAATAGCATGTTGTGTTCTTGTGCGTTTGGAACGAAGCCAGAACTCATTAGGGAGAGCTGAAAACAGGCTACGCGTGAGTGATTCCATGCGATGTGGCTACAGTATACCTACGTAGCTGTTTAAGATTATGTGGTTCGATTGCTTCTTTGCCGAAAAAACATAAAAACGACAACCCCAACACACTGGACATTCTCCAATTTTCGCAACAATATATAACAAATAAAAGTCCAATGGATAATTCCTTGATGCTATAACAATGATGAGGATTGATAACGGGAGAATTTCAACGTGGACAAGAAACACATATTGGAGGAGAATTTTCACAAAGGCTAGTTTTTCTAACAAGAATCATTGTGAGCTTGTTCACATGATGTATATAATTATTATGACAAAACACAATAAAGTAATCGGTTGCGCTCAATGTAATCTACATTGTACTCTACGAATGAAAACAAATAATAGTAACGATACAATAAAAAATTTCTTTATTGTACACCAGAAATAATAAATTAATTACTCAATAGTTATAACACTACGATATGTGCTATAAAAAGAGTGTTAGGCCAGTAATTTCACCAGGATTCTCATTAAATTTCAAATATAAAAGATTTTTATTTCCGTTGTTTAATTCCTAATAAATAAATTTGGTCTGAATAAAGTTCTTCAGCTAAAAAATGAAATATTAAAGATAAGACTGAAGGACGGACGCGACGAAAAATTTACCAACGGGAATTACAGAAACATTGATTTGAATCTAAAATGAATCAGTTCGGGTGTGTCTGTCTCTGACACACTACACCTTGTATCAATATCTATCTTTCCACTATAGGCAGTAATAGCGGTACGCGGTACCTAGTTGTGAGCTGTACATTTTAAGACAATGCGAAACCCGACTGCAGTTAACGACCCTGACAGCGAATGTTAGTGGCAACATTCTGCGTCACACACCACAAAACATTTTTTATATCACGCAGAATAAATTAGAAAATAGATAAATGTTAGGTAAAGTAGATTTATTTTAGCTCTGTTATATCGAGCATATTTTAAGCAGAGTACTAAGTCAAATCTTCGAAAAGCAATTAATCGAACATTACATACTCGAACGTTCATAATATCCAAAGGTTAATAAATCTAACATGCGCTACTAAAAAAGTAGGTTAGGTTATAACTGCGACCATACAACGAATGCCAGAAACAAATTAATAGTCTATCGCTAAAGGATACATTCGATTGTGGACGATCAATTTATATTCGATTATTTAGCATTCGATTTTCAAGGTAAACCAAGGTACAAATAACTCAAATCACTGACTAAATTCGGAAACGTATGTATGTATGTATGTAATGGCATATGTAGAGCACGATCAGGAAAAAGGATTAGGAAAATTATTGGTTGGTGCTAAGCTACCAACAAGGACAGAGAGGGTACCGTCGGCATTTTATTTATTCTGATTGTCATAACTTTTATCATCTATTCATTCAGTCCTTTTTCGTAACTCTTAGAGAAAATAGATATCGATTGAATTCTCAAATCAATTTCTCACGCGCTATTTGGTGATTTTGCTATCGATGGTCGCTGATGATGTGAGAGATTTGTTTTATTTTGTCCATCTGTAAATTAGTTATTGTGTGTATTTTAACTGATCGTTTGAATTACTTATCTAATTCCTCCTCAATTTGCACATAGAGTCACTGATCTAGCAAATTTATTTAAGTTAATACTATAAACATAAAGGTTTATTTTATTTAGTACAGCTATTAAGCCTTTACGTTGAAACGATTTTGGATGAAATTTCAAATGGAGACCTGTCTATAATATGTACCTAGAAAATTAAATATATAAGTACGTTTATCAGATGTCTGGTTGCTATAGCAGTCTCTGCCTAGTTTAGGATTATATGGCAGATTGTTAGTTGTCCCAAGATGTTTAGATATTAAGATATAGTAGCTTATAAGTTAATAAATGTTCAAGGTGTATAATAAATAGTGAACGTAACTTACGAATCCTAAATTACCTATGAAACTGAACTACGAATAACACATCAACATAAATTGGTTTCATGATAGGAGATAACATTCCTCAACTTTCCTCCACTAGTAATGTGACACGTTGTGGGTATAAGCTCTTATAATCATTTAGCAGTTCGATCGTGTGGCTGAACTAGTGTATCTATAATTCTGTAACTTTCAGTAACACACTATTCTGTATCTTGAGTAACTCATACACCACACTGAGATAGATTGAATCATACATCCGATTTCCCGCCAAATTGAGCAGTTTTCCTCCTTGCCCCAATGCCAGGCTTCGTAAAGGAGGAAAAACGGAACCATTTCTTATATACCGGTTTGTTTGTTTCTTGCCGTCTCTTATTGGCAGTGGAATATTACTAACATTATCAACAATCACAAAATGTAACTTAATCTATAAAAACATACAAGTTATAGTAGAGCAAGTTTTATATAAAGATGTAGGTAATATAAATGTGAAAGTAAACAAAATTGGAATCATCTCACTGCTCATGTAACTGCTTAATTATAAAGTTGCCACGTCTTCGCTGAATGCGGTTCTAATTAGTGCGTTCTTCATATAATATTAATGCCACTTAACCCCAACAGATATGGTAAACAAGATTACATATAGAACAGGATGGGGCACAATTTAGAGTAATGCAATATTAACCTGAATGAATTATACCTGATATACATTAATTACAATTGGAAGTGTGACTGACGAAGTCTATGTCCTAGCGATGTACACCGTTTGTAAATCGAAATCCGTGAAATAAATCGAAAACCAGAGGTCGTAAATTCGATCCCCTCCCAGGACAAATTGTTTTGTGATGAGCATGATTATTTGTACTGTGTCTGGGTGTAATTGATTGGTATATCAGTAGTCTGGTTACCATAATACAGGCACTGCTTAGTTTGGGATCAGATGGTAGTGTGTTACTTGTCCCAAGATATTTATTTATTATTTGACTTTAGAGTCTGGTTTAGATTGGATATTTAATTATAGATACGTGTAGACCAAATATTATTCAATTTCCCCACGATATGGTAGATTCCATAGAACGGTAACACTGACGCCCAAAATGATCTAATATCATAACAATCCGATAATTTGGTAGCAGTTAAATTCAGTTAGCCTTGTGTACAGAAATAGAAATCGACAATAGGAACATTGCTCACTCAAACTAAACATTAACAAGCCAAATTGTTTACCTGTATCCTACCAAGTTGCAAATTCGTAGTTAGCAAATGAAAATAAATATGTAATGATGTACTGAGCTATAGAACATATAACATAAGAAATTATATCCATCTAACTATTTGTTATATTTTTCAGGTTATCTAATATTGTAGTTAGCAGACTAGCTAAAGCGAAGCTCATGATGTCGAAGTTATCTAAGGTGTGTAATATAGAGTGAGCAAAAGACGAGGATATATAGGTTGTGTTGTTGTCGCTCTCTGTATTATAGAGTATAATACATATATTAGAAAGGACAGCACACTAGCTAAAGCAGAGCCCGCGGGGACATTATTCATCTAATAACAAACTAAGCAGAGCTTGTACTATGGAAACTAGATAACTGATATACTACTTTTCTTTTGTAAATACATACTTATATAGATACATCCAGACTCATGATAAACAGACATGTTCATGCCCACAAATATCAGTCCTGTTGGGAATCAAACCCACGACCTGCGGCGTGAAAGGCAAGGATCTACCATCCACGCCAACCAGCCCGTCAAAATGATTATCATCTTACGAGGTTATCATCAAATGGGACAGTGATATCACACTAATATTATAAAGGCGAAAGATTGTGAGTGTGTATGTTTGTTACTTCTTCACGTCTAAACGGCTGAGCGATTTTAATATAATTTGGTATGGAGTTAGCTGACACCCTGGATTAACACATAGGCTATAATTTATAAAGCTTAACGCGGGTAAAGCCGCGGTGCACAGCTAGTCAACAATAAATCAGTCTACCAAAAAGATATTAGGCTTATTGGCATCAATAGTCCGGTCCCAATAGAGCTTGGTACGACCGTTTTCTAAAACTGGTTCCGGTACGTTAGTTTAATACGGCACTTCGGTATCTACAAGCCTATGCCGAAGAGCTAGTTGATGGTGGATAATCCTGGCTACTTGGTTATGCCTGTGCAAATTGCCGTCGGCAAGATAGGGACAGCCAAAACAATGCGTCCGATAGACTCTCCAGGACGGTGACACGCCCGTCAGATGTCGATAGTACCATTCCTGAATATGTGCCTTAGGTAGTTCCACGGCTTGACAACTCCATCAGTAATTGCACAAGCAATACCTTTAGTTGCCCAAAGAGGTCGCCGAAGCGTAGCCATGCAACTCCATCGCATCAGGACCATGTAGGTCCTGATCTTCCAAACGTCAATTTGATACCGAGTGCTAAGTGCCTCCGGCTTATTCCAGTTCTCTTTAGCCAAGGAGAGCAGTGTAATTCCGTTGTCAACTGCGCTGAAGTCACGATGCTCCCCACATTCAACACGTAGGAAATATTCCCTGAGGTTGCATACCTCACAGTTGTGTAGGTTCTTGGCATTGAGTAAGCCTCTAATTGGTGATAAGTGTGGATGGTACATACGGTACGTCTTTAGGCGTATCATCATTCACCAACTGCTTAATGTCTCCTAGAACATCGAGACACTCAGACATACTAAGGTATTTGTAAATTTCGGTTTCAGAAAGGGATCTGAGAGTCCATTGCCTCTGTGAGTTGTAAAATTTCATAATTCACAACTCTGGCCGTCTGTACATGTATGACCGCACATTTATCTACAGCGAACCATATTCCAATACCACTACTAAATCTTTCCGTGAGGTTTAGTAGGGATACTAGATTTGGTTTGTTCGGAGCATAGTTCAGTTTGCGGCTAACAGCCATGTCTATGAGGAGGAGCTCCTTAGTACCACAGGTCTCAACTCTACATCCATTTTGTGCGGGATCAAAAACGTGATTAACAAAAAAATGTTCACTCAATTTTGACGCCAGAATGTATGTTGAATATAGCAGAAAAGTGATAGTATATGTCATAAAAGGGGGGAAGCTTCTTGGGAGTGAAAAGCTAAGCGCGCATGCGATCTCAGCAACCACATTAACCAGAAATTATGCAGTCCATCATCCGGCCCAGGAATTTTCCAGTTAAGGGTCGAACCGCATTCCGTGGTGAATGCGGTTCATACATAGTTTCTGGAGCTACAATTTCACAAACATATATTTATTTTTAATTTATAATACTGCTTCTTATTGATGGGGTTTTAAATTCAAGTTAAAACATTACTACTTCATCTCTGCGTTAAACGTATAACTTCAGTTTTCATGTTCTTATAAATAAACTAATTGGTCTTAGAATGAATAAATTACCTAAGTATTTCGAAAAGTTTTAACCAATGAGATTTAAGAACGACCCGATTGCTTCGTAGATAGAAAGATAATTAGCATTTTAAATTAGTATTTTATGTAGACAAATAGACGATAACAAGAATTCCTGACAGTAAAATCATCATATCTCGATGTTACCCGTGGTTTGATTGACCATTTTAAACATACAACCGTTATTGTGACTACTAAGAATATAGACGTATAATAAACAAAATACTATAACCTCATAGATATTTTTGTGGGTAATGATGAGTAGAGACACACGGCTACATATCAAGCTATAAATTTCCAGTATTAGCTGATCCCAGCTTGTATAAATTTCCATACAATGAGAGCATCAGCTTATATTGGAAATGTATAGCTTGATATGTATCCGTGTGTACTATTCACGTGTAATATATTAATTTGTGAGTGATCAATAGTTTTCACAAGGAAGTGACTCCTATAGGAATATTTTTGATACCCACCCTGAGTGACATGATTGTAATTACCGTAGCGTTCTTTATTTCTTTGATAAATAAAATAGGTTTTGCCGATAAATATTGGAAAATTTCATTCGATTGAAAAAATGTTGGAAAATTTCTATAAAGTTTGTAGTAATATTTTTGAATGAGCTATTGGAATTTAAAAAATTACTAAAATGTTTAGTAAAATTCCCATTTTGCTATCATGGTCATTCCATTGTATCAAATTTTTAGAAGATTTTTATACAGGTACACAAGCAAATTTCAATATCGTATTAATAACAAAATCCTGACATTAATCGAATCTGGCATTATTCTAATAATTCGTAGAATCAGGCTTTGCAGCATGTAGCATTCATAGAATCTGGTGTGAAATTTCTCATTAATGGCCTAATCCATAAAATACTAGATATTAGATTAGTTTTACGATTATTAGATTATTTTTGCTGATATTAGACCTTATTGTAGGTTTCTTTTACAAAAGTTTCAAAATCAATTAATTTGTTTTTGGAGATTATCCAATACAGACATACAAAAATATTAAATCTTTTCTGTTTGAAATCTTATTTCAGATATTATTTACTCTATATTTATAAATTAAGCCTTCGTGTAACATTCACTACCAACCAGGCAGTGCCAGTAAGTATTTATTTACTATCGTTTACATAGATCAGTCAATATATTTTAATTTGAGGGGCAGTTTGGCATGGTTGGTAAATACTTGCCTCGGTCGGGGGTCCGATTCCCACCCAGGATAGATATATTTGTATGCATGAACATGCCTGTTTGTCCTAAGTCTGGGTGTAAGTAAGATAAGATAAATACTCTTTATTGCACACCAATTACAGATAAAAATATAGGAAACATTGAGATCAAATTGTACAATAGGCGGTCTTATCACAGTCAGCGATCTCTTCCAGACAACCTTTGGATGGATAAGAAGCAGAAATATTGAAAGAGAACACAATAAGGGTAGTGCAAGATACAATCATTTAAGTAGGAATCTAAATACTTACAAACTAATAATGGCATTTATTAAATAGTATTACTACCATGTCATTAGATATAATACATACTTAATTACATAAACATAATAATACATACATGGATACATACATACATAATAAACAATATAATATGGAAGGACAGTGGAAATGCATTCATAGTGACACGTAGTGGTAAGTATTTATATAAGTATATACAAAAGGAAAGTAGTAAGTATCTATACATATAATTAACTCGTAGGAAAGTCCAAACTGTACATTGAATATTTTTTAAAAAGAATACTTGGGGCGTGATCTGCAATCGATATCAAAGCCAAAAATATAGTTTTAAGAATTTTTGTCTGTGTGTCTGTATATATGTCCGGGCTAAACTCATACTGCATTGATATACTTCAAATTTTGCGTGAATATTATTAAGAAGTCGGATCAACATATAGGCTACATATTATCACGCTATAGCCTACAGGGGAGGAGCTGTGATAGTTTATAAAATTTAACGCAGGTAAAACCACAGGGCACAGCTAGTATGTAATACATCACTTATCTGGTTTCCATAGTACAAGCTCTGCTTAGTCTGGAATCAGATGGCTATGTGTGAATAATATACCAGAACATTTTTATTAGCCAGTGTTTTTAACAATTCTGTCCACAATTTACCCTATTTTTTAAACTGTAATTAATCATACCATAAGTTGGTTAAGTTGAATAAATGTAGGAAGATGGTTCATGCTGGAACTTATTTCTCAAATAATCATTATTTTTAATTTTACTAGACATTTCTGGAATCCTGTTTAGGTTAGTATTCAGACATGAGGCATCTGGCCAATTAAAAGTCTCTAAATAATACAAAGTCTCTCAATTATTTAAGCCAATTAGTGTGACTTACAGTATCCTGAGCTTTATAAGGCACCACAGTTGTCAAGAACTCCATCCCGATATGTGTTTATTTACATTGAGTACTGTAGTAAAAATATATAGTGTATATATTTTGACTACAGTACTCAATGTAAATAAACGCATATCCGGATTGAGTCATGGTGATATAGCTATGTAGTTCAAAGTCACTAAAGTAGAGTCTACTCTTAATAATAAATCATATTTTAAAAGACTTCAAAAAAAGAAGGTAATCAAGTCCAGTTTATTTATTTTTTGTTTGTAAATTACTCAGTTTCCCCATTATTTGTGAACTGATTTGGATAGTTTTTTATGAATAGGGAATCGAATGTGGCAATTAAAATTTTGTTCTAGTTATTAATTTTAAATTTTATAGCATTATTCGCAATGCAAAGCGTGTATGTTCTAATTGTTTTTCTAGGAGATAAGTTGAACTCAGTTCAATGTCTTTTAAACAGTAATTATTGACTAGGAATTTGAAAATTGCAATAATGTAATTGTTTCTCATATTCTTATAATTAACCCTAACCATAACTCTATGCCCCAAACAATTTGATTTTTCTATTGTACAGTCTGCTCATAACTCAATAACGCATCCTAAATACTTAACCTATGTCCCTGTGCCTATGCCACATAAAAAAAAATAACAACAAAGTCACAAATGTGTTGTCAGGCACTGAAGGTAAGTATACAAAGATTGTATGAAAATGCAATGTGGACTTGGCCATGCGACATGATAAAGATGAGAAAAATATATGTTCTGGAATTTGTAAATGAAGCCAATGACACCACACATCAGCTAAAAGCTGTACTCTAATTTTTAAACACAGGCCTTATTTACTTCCTTTTTAACTACTGTTTTTGTAAGCATATAAAAATATTTTTTGAATTAGTTCTCTAAATTAGTATGTGAAACTCAGCCTAGCATTATATTATATTCTTTATAGGTATATATTATCCAACTACAAAATGTATATAACCTATGAGAAGGATTTCATTTGCATAAACACATACATACAAATCAAATTCACAAGTTATGTAGCATAGTGAATGGCAGCATTTTTATTGGCTTTAAGGCAATTATTTTACTATTTTGAATAGTTATTATGTGGTGGATTTCTTAACAATTTATGATTTGTTACAAAACAAATGCCCATTTTTTTTCGTGTTAAAGTGATCTCCAAGGTTAAGAATCTGTCCCTCTGAGCATGTGCTTGGCTTACAGAGCATGTAAAACTGTCTGTCCCAGTTGTAGTTATTAGACAACAGTTGTTATGCTATATGATAGGCCTAGTGGGGAGCCTGAACAACTCTGACACTAGTGTAACCACTGCCCTTTATACAGTAACATTGTAGTGGAGTAAGACACTACAAAATAGGAGTTATAAGGCTATTAAATGGTCAGGAATATGCAAATGATGCCCTAAGTGTTACAAGTATAAAGACTAGAGCGACCACTAACCATCAGGTATACTACATTCTTGCCTGTTGAATTATTTTAATAAAAAATCTAGGAGTTTTGATGGCCAGTCTAGCTTTGGCATACATTCAATCGTATTAAAATTCTTCCTCAATTTTATGTGTCAGTTATATTTCCGTGGCGTCAAACTCAAACACAATCAAATAAACCAAAAATCGATGATTTTGGTTTGGATGATTGGAATATCTTCATTGAATACACTTTTCTAGCTCAGGAAAAAGTGGAGATATGAAGCAAATTAACGTAAGATTTTGCACTATAATGATAAACAAATGTATATCATATTAAGTCTATCGGAACTACAAATTAAATGTAATTGGTCTTAATACTTAAAATATTGTATTTTAATATGTCCCATCAAAATAATGACTTGGCAGAGCTCAACGCACAGTAGGCGTGTAATATAAAGTTTTACACAATATATAATTACAAAAAGAGGCTTTATAAACTGAAAACACTCACCAGTTTTGGTGGAACCGCTGATTTGGTTCTGATATGATTGTTTGACAAGTAATTCACTACTTATTTACGTATATAAAACAATAAAAAATTCAGTCTTTTTAGGTTATTTGTCAGATAATGGCTACAACAAAATCGCCGATAAGGGTTGCCATTAAAAAATATATATCCCTATCCTAGGGTAGGGCACAATCTGCACAATTTAGAGAGGAATATTTCTTTTCGCACGGATTAATTATGACCTATCATGAAACAAACAATAATGCTACGATTGTTCAATGTTCATCATTGTATATACATAAAAAAGAGGCATAAATAATAAAAGAATACATTAAGGTTAGAAACCATGACGGGATACATTATATACTAATACAGTATGTCAACAACAGTACTTGCATAAATAAAATAAAATAAAAAATGGTATTCATTCAAGTAGACTTTTACAAAAAAAAACCCTTAGAAATAGAACATGTTTTAAGTATTAATTGTTTCTCGAAACCGTAACAATATTTCGTAATAGGAATGCTAGTTCTAATTACCACTTCAATTATATAAGCGACGATCTTTTGATAGGTTTTTTAAGTTCATTAGGATGTATCCCATTATACAAAATTAAGTCAAGGTTGTATTGAAAGATGGGTTTCAACAATTCACTTATGTCGAAGTTGAAGCTCTTGTGGTAACCGAATGACATACCTACTGTAGGTTAAATACTCTTTGGACATACCCACAAACCCGCAAAGAAAGTCATATCTAGTAACTCATGCAAGTGTCAGATTGGGGTAGCTTGATGTGCTGGCGTCTGTCCGTTAATTTATTTTAATACATTTCTCTTATTGTAATGTAATAACGTTACTGTTCATTAATGTTTGCACCGACAAAATCTGAAACAATGTATCTTCTTTGGACACTAGCGTTTATAGCTGATATGTTACACAGTTTTCAGCTATTGAACCTGTCAGTTGCAGAATGGACCCATCAAGAGGCTAACTGCGAAAAACAGCCACCCAACTTAGGTACTTATGTATTTGAACAATTCTGTAAATGTTTTATGTTTCAAAGTAAATAATTGAGTCATTTATCACACTCACCATCATACCTTTATGTAACGGTGAATAATTGAATACTATGGTAATCTACGTAATACTAGGTATATTTTAAAGTAATAAATTACACTTCTGAGAAGTACTAAGCTATATTACAATTTATTACAATTGTCGCAACGATCTTTGGCGGCGCTTCGCCACTATATTATACTAATGCTACGTAATACTATGCATCCTATCTAATGTTCTATGTTAGCAGCTACGTTATTCGACATAACGCTACATTTTTCCATCATACTACAACATGCAAACTTATACAGAATAATGTTTGCTTCGTGCCACAAGTTTTTCCACCAGAGCCACGCTCAACTCAGATTCCCCGAAAATCATATATGTGTATAAATAACCCCGAAAATCAGATAAAACTCTGGAAATTTGCCACACTTGAAAAGGCAAAGGAAGTGTAAAAAGTAATAGAACATGATGTAATCGCTCCGAGCAATCATTCCTCCGAGTGTAACGATTCGATTCTAAAATAATATTCGATTTGGTAGATTGACAATCGAAATATTTTAGTTAATATATTAATGTTACTTTTTTATATCAGAGGGCGACAAACGAGCAAGTGGGTCACCTGATGGTAAGTGATCACCGCCGCCCATGGACACTCGCAACACCAGAGGTGTCGCGGGTGCGTTGCCGGCCTTTAAAAGTCAGCAAACAAGTGTTGCTGACCCATCCCCCCACCCCAATGAGCTGTGGCGACCTTACTCACACTCGGAAACACAACATTTAAATTATTAATGTTAATTATGAAGGAGTGTCTTCTGTAAGGTGGAGGTAGGTACTTAACCAGTCGGGCTGCTCTTTGAGCGAATGAACGCTATGCCCTACCTCTACTAGACTAGACCTAGACCTCTACTAGTTATAATTCGTTTATATACCTATTATAATAATTAAAATATTTATACATATATAATTATTAACTGGCTTCGTCTTCGTGATAATGGGGAGGATGTGAACAATTAATTCTTTAAAGCATAACTACTTATGATCAGAATTTTAAATTCGTAACATTATAAAAGATACGTAGTCGATGTACCTAATGACAGCGGAATATGGACATATATTACAATCTCACCTTATCACTGAAATACAATGCCATTGAATTGATATGGGCATAAATCAAAGGGAGGGCAACAAGTAAAAGCACATCGCTGCCGTTTACAGCAAATAAAATGATAATATAGCCTAGTTGGTAGTGCGCCTGCCTACGAAGCTGGTGGTCCTAGGTTTGAATCCCGGTAAGTGCAAATATTTGTGTGATGAGCACGAATATTTGTTTCTGAGACATGGATGTTTTCTATGTATATAAGTATATATCTATCTATATAAGTATGTATATCGTCGCCTGGTACCCATAGTACAAGCTTTGCTTAGTTTGGGGCTAGGATGATCTGTGTGACATTGTCCATAGATATTATTATTATTATAATTACTAGTCGTATTGGCAGTGGTTCCTTTAGTGCCAAAATTGTTCAAGTCGTTCAGTAGGCCGCTGACTGACATGGCTTAACGACCGTTGCCTACTGGCTAAACCCGGGACCGACGCGGCGACGGTTTAAAGTGCCACCCGCCGAAGCACGAAGACACTTAGAAATAAATCACTTTGGCGGTCACCTTTCGAGGGACTGACCGCGGGGCCTAGTTGCTTATCCACGTCAATTACTTACGGACCAGAAAGAGCATCTGGCTATGAGCGCTTCAATAAAATTGCACAATCATTAAATAATGCGTATGATGATATCACACCTGAAAACTGGGCGGGTGACGTAGTGGACAAAAAATAATAATGTGTGATTGGGGATCAGGAATTCGCGCGTCGCCATTGGCAATATAAGTGAATAAGAATTGATTATGCATATGACCGAGAACTCTCTTGGTTACATGAATAATCAATTCTGTTCAATAATTGACAAGTCTAATTTAAGCTATGAAGAGTAGTCTGATGATTCATTGTAATAAATAATATTTAATAATTTTACAAGATGGACCGATGGATGTGCGGGTCGCTGGAAACTGCTGGATGCGAACAGCGCAAGACCGGCAATTGTGGAGATCTTTGGGGTAGGCCTTTGTCCAGCTGTAGACGTCTTTCGGCTGATATGATGAATTTTACTTATTTCATGTAGTTAAAGTTAAATTTCACTAATTGCGTGCACAGTAACATTTTAAGTCAGTTGTCAAAAAACATTATGGACAGAGTTATTGTTCTTTACTCTTTATTTTAGCTTAAATTCCAAGATTTCTATTACTCTTCGCACTTTATTCCTTACAAATAATGAATCATATATATATACGATTAATTATTTAATAACTCTGCCCATTAATTTAATTTCTTTTTGGCAGCTACCTTAGAACGTAACTATGCACGCGAAAAAAGATAATAAATGAGTGGACAGTGTTATTGTACCTTAGTATTTACAGATTGAAGTTTGAACTAAAATTTAAATACTCAATTTCTTGTAAATAATTAATCATGGAGTCAAAGTCGTTTACTACCCATCTTTTTGGCAGCTCACGCCTATGAATTACCGTTATCTTACTCGTACTTTATTGAAGGTTAACGCCCACTTAGTGAACTGCCCTGTGCATAACAAACAATCACAGACTATAAAAAACCGGCCAAGTGCGAGTCGGACTCGCACATGAAGGGTTCCGTAGAAGAAAGTATTTCAGTTGATTAAATGAAAGCAAATTGCGGATTATGACGTATTAAAAAAAAAACTACTTGCTAGATCTCGTTCAAACCAATTTTCGTTGTTAGTTTCCACGATAATGTACATCATATATTTTTCTTAGTTTTATCATTCTCTTATTTTAGAAGTTACAGGGGCGGGGACACTCATTTTACCACTTTGGAAGTGTCTCTCGCGCAAACTATCCAGTTTAGAAAAAAATTATATTAGAAACCTCAATATGATTTTTGAAGACCTATCCATAGACACCCCACATGTATGGGTACGACGAAAATATTTTTTTGAGTTTCAGTTCTATGTATGGCGGCTCCCCAAAATTATTGTTATTTTTCTATTTTTGTGTAAAAATCTTAATGCGGTTCACAAAATACATCTACTTACCAAGTTTCAATAGTACAGCTCTTATAGTTTCGGAAAAAAGTGGCTGTGTCATACGGATGGACAGACAGACATTACGAATCTATAAGGGTTCCGTTTTTTGCCATTTGGCTACGGAACCCTAAAAAGGTCTTGAAATCGATCACACCCTCGTTAGTTTCGATTCAAATATAAAACAAACATATAGTAAAGTAATGTAAGTAATTAAAAGTCCGATAATAATAAAATGCTCTTTATTAGGTTCTATTACACATAAGTTTCTCTACTAAGCAAAGTTGAATGCATTAATTACATCACTACCACAATAATAATAAATGTAGTAAAAAGTGTGTTTTTCTTTTCTATTATTATATTTTTTCTATTATTCTATCTGAAGGCACAGAAACACACGATGAACCGCTCAGTGCTTATTAACCTAAGAGTCCCGTGACAACATAAATTTTGTGTTATTTATTATGTATGTATGTTTAAGTAAAATGTACTTTTACTCTTCTTATATTAGAGAATAAAAGTGTTCAAACTTAGATTCATAAAAAATAAGTTCCGTTTTAGGTTCAAATACAATATTGATTCAGCGGTGGATGTGCTACCTTAGGCTTTATTAAAATATTTACTATATGCTTATATATAAATGATCTTAGCTACCAATTAACATTTTTATTTCATTTTAATTTATTTTAGATTTCTTTCAATTTATGGACGGAGTAGATCCAATAAACAAAATTGTAGAGCAGGCAAACAAAATGGTGTAATTTATACAACAGGCCAAATCCTTGATTTTAATCCAATCCTTTGCGTTCTCCTCAATTTAAAAATACAAATTTTATAAAATTGAAATTGTATTAGGATAACTACTGTAAACTTACGGAAGACATTCTTTAATAAAAACATTAATAATTTAATGTTGTGTTTCTGAGTGTAAGTTTTTCAAAATTTTTTTATTTAAAAAAATAACGAAAAGTACGTGGTGCCGTAAATGTGTCAAATTCAGGGTGTAACTTCGACCATATTTGTTCGCCAGCTCCTAAATTAAAATTTTATATTGGTATAGGCAATTGCAACAATAATAAGTAGAACATGATCTGTAATAGATTAGTATAAACTAAAAAACCTGGTCCAAACGCACATCTCATGTCATTGCTGAATAAACAGACATGTAACTAGTTATAAATTAAAAAACTATTAGTGTATATATGTTAGAAAATATAAATAAAGCGAGATTAAAAATAAAATAACCTACTTTTAAATTGTAGCTTATTCAGTAATGTTGCAATCAACAATAACCTTGCAAAGGCATATTTACAGGAAAATTTTATTCACAGGCTATATAAATACTTAAAAAATAAACATGCAATATGTTTTGATTCTAAATATTACTAATATTCAGGCTTAAATCAATTTAGTAAGCGAACTCCCGAATGGTAGGTATCGATAATAGACAAACAAAAAATAAAACAAGACGTAATATTCTTTATTCACCTTGACATATTCAAATTATCGTAATTTATTTTCATATTATACATCCATTTTTTTCTACTTTAAGTTCAATTACTCTAGTAGAACTGGGAAGAAATTCATTCAAATAAAAATAAATAATTACAATAATAAATATAGCTATTAAAAAGTCTTAGCAGACTTTACTCCGAATCCTTTCTATAAAATCCAAGAGTTTATAGCATGCTTTTAATATAAATTAATCTTGTACGGTGGTTGGTATTGAATAGTTATCTAGCATTAACCATCACCTAAAGTGGACCAAAGTTATTTTTTATTTAATCTATCATTGATACCTTTGCATTGCTTTGAAGCCCTACTGACTGATTTGGTTTTCTATATTTATAAAATATGTTGAAGTATATAACTTTGTTTGATTGTATTATAACTATAAAAATATGAAGTATTGCTTTTGTATACATACTCTACTGAACTAAAATGTTCCATAATATATATCACAAGGACTTAACACCAACCTTAATAACCAAAACGATAACCTAACATCACTTCACTAACCTAGGAGGTGAACTAAATGCACTAGTGTATTAAATACCCAATTTGTACAACATGTTACATTATCTCTCTTCTAAACTTAACTAAACATATAAGTGCCATAGACATTGTGTATTTCATACATGGAACTCCTTACTTATAAACAGTAATAAGTTTGAAAAACGTTTTACCTTTATTATTCAAATCTAATTTCACATACGAGTGAATAAGGCAAAACATTTCTCAAGCTAGGATGAACTCGTGCTAATGTACTAAATACGCAATTAAAGTAACAGTTTATCGTCTAAACTTAGCTAAACGTGTAAATAAGTGCTACAGTTCGAAGGTGTTACCGGGCTTGTGGGTAGCACAGATATCATCCATCTGAAACCTTCATATTATTATACACATTGCCAGTTACGTCAATGTCAATGACAGATGTCAAATTTTGAATAGGTAATCCTCCATCTTGATTTTAAGATTATTTTACATTTCACATCTCTCATTAATAATGATTTTATCGAAAATGTGCGGCACCCGCAGCGGGATACTATTGTAGTTTCAGATGCCATCACTAGGTGGTTTAGAGCCATTGACAATTGGTGATAACAACATTAAAAGATATTAAAAAAAACCTGACTAAAATAGTTTATTGTTTAAATTAGGTGAATAATGTGTATAGACTTCATAATGGAAACACCTACAGGATAATATTAAATAACGAATAAAGTGACCATAAATAGGTATACTTAAGGATCTCCAACAAAACTAAGCAATTATTGAAGGCCAGCTTGCAAAAGACAATAAAACACTGTATACAGGCTTACTTCTAAAACACCAAAGGCAGTACTGGATAGTTACTACCATAAGCAACCACTTTTAATATTTTGTTAGATTTCCCGCTTGAATTTTTCCAAGTCTACGAGCATCAGAAAGACGCACACGTGCGCGTGTGAGCTAAGCGTCGTTCGCGCGTTGTACCACAGAATAAAAAGTACGTCGTACTTTCGTTTAGGAATGAAACATAGACCTACAAATTTCACGACAGTACAGCAAAACGTAACAAATGAAGATTCTGTTTCTGAAAAACTTTTAAAATATTTTTTTTATGTCTTGAGTTATGTCCGAACTCGTAGAACGAAAGTACTTGTTTAAGACGTTAGCAATCTAGTCCTGCGAGATTGTTGGTATTTTACAAATAACCCTGAATACTAAAGGTCAGTTGATCGTCATGTTTTAACTATATTTATTATTTACTACTATTTTGAAAGTCATTTTGTATGTCATCCCAGGGAAAATTTACCACAGAACGGGCAACAAAGTCTCTCAGTGTAATATGAGCACCATACAATACAAGCGTAGCGAGATCCTTCGGGAGGTGGTCCAGCATTAGATGTCATTCCCCGGATATGGTGATTATTATTACAAGTAGTAACCCAGTACCATAGATATATTGGGGACCATAAATCTGTACCCCTGAGGTGTATTATATTAAGGAATAAATAATTAATAATACAGAAGCGAGGAGTTACTGAATGTAGGAGGACTCCATAAGACACTTAATCACTTATTATTTTGTAAGTACTGGCGTAACGACCTTATGCCGCGAAGTGAAAATGCCTGATTAGAAATGAAATATATTTTTTTACATAACTCTCCTGAAGAATGGAATCATGACCTATGTATAACTACACGATTTATTAGTAGCACTGGCCCCGGAATAATACAGCTAGCTAGCTAGCTTATCCAAACAATCATTATATGTGAATGTTACGAAGATACACTACTACTAAAGTAACAAATATGTGGGCCCATGAATAGTTTAAGGAATGGCGTAACGACATCGTCCAGGGCCCATGGCATAATGTTAGTGGGGCCCATGGCATAATCTTATAGCGCGGCCCTAGGCATCATTTTATAGTGGGGCCCATGGCATAATCTAATACTGGGACCCAAGATATAATCTTATAGTGGGGCCCATGGCATAATCTTATAGTGGGGCCCAAGGCATAATCTTATACTGGGGCCCATGGCATAAACTTATAGTGGGACCCAAAGTAATATATCATAATACATAGACTCGTTAGAAAACCTAACTTTTCGCTCGCCAAAAAAGTTAAATACATTTATACTCTTCAGCTGATATTTTAAATGTATTTATCATATTATTAAGTTAGTATAATATATTGCTTTATGGGTAAATTTTTCGGTCTTTACGCCAATCAAATTGCATAGAACCTCAGGTGTAAACTGTCACACACATGAATAAGGAATGCAATATTAAATACTTTTGGAGAATCGCCGAAGAAAATAGTTTTTTTGGTATTTCATAATAACACTACTTTGCTCTATTTGACTAGGAATAAACTTGAGAAACGCTGTACCGAATATGCACATTGTAAATCGAATTTCAAGAGACCACATAATATAATACATTCTTTACACTTAACATTGTAACCTGTACAATCACAAATACAATATATTATTTTTCTATAAAACCCACTAGATTCTAAACTTACATTTCGCGAGGGATATCCCTTTCGATCTCTACTTCTTAGAACGTACAACATAACATTATTGTAGTAACCATTTGAGCGCTGTCTCGTTGTTCACATTATACAAGGTGTAACATAAATAGACATTACTTAACCCTCTAACTAGTAGTGGCAATATAGTTGCCATCATATTTTGAACCCTCTTGGTTTGTCATCAATATCAATCAATTTGACACTTATTCTACCAGTCAAAGGTACGTTAAGGAGCGAACATGCGAAATCCACAAAAAGGTTAACCTCCCATATAAGAATAATATTTATCAATGCATTTTATATGGGCAGACCACAAATATTTTTCGTACCTATACCACCAACAGATTAATTGTACAGTTTGGGTAGATACACTATTTATGATACACCTGGTATAGGCGTAATTTAATTTGAGAGCGAAACTTCACAGGAATGCTAGGTAACTATAATAAATAACATAAGTGTATTATATTGCTGGCAATAATATTCATTAATGACAGTTTAAAAAGATATTATTTAGCATAATAAAAAGACTCCCTGTCGTTTGCGAGGTTAAATATTAAATGACATTCCATGCGCTAACCTGTTCCAGGATCTTACTGCACAAATGCCAAATGTATGTTTTCACGCCTTTTTCCCAGAGGGATAAGCAGAGACAACGGACTTCCATTTGTCACTATCGTTAATGACATTATATTCTTCATACATGCCCGCCGATTTAGGGTTATGTTTTTAATATGTCAAAGAATATATAAATTATAGTACCACGGGGAAATCGCATTGCGCTCGTTTTGCAATGCACTTTTTAGTGTAAAGTGAGCTTTATTTATTGCTTAATAAAGTCTCAATTTCATACTTTAACTGGTAGCTTATGTGTTTAGTGTTATATTTCGTCTGAGGATCTAACAAAAACGAAAGTACAGATTTAAACGCGCTACTATAAGCCACAAATTACAGAAAAATAGCATTTCTTTGAAGTTTCACTAACTAGTATTATCATTATAAATGTATCCATAACTTAATATAAATATCTAATATATAGTAAATATATTTTGTTCTTACATACATAAGTTTTATATATAGTCGCATTTCTTTTCTTGTATAAAAAGAAAACTATTCCAATCTATAATAAGAACTTACCATACATTATTAAGAGATACCAATGCATACAAGCTTACTTGAAATTGGTTCCATTATTATCCTTAGAACCATTGTTGGATCAGAACCTTAAACTACACCTCACCATCGCATTTGTAGAATCAAATATAAAGGAATGCCTGTTTAGAGAGAAAGTTCTCAAGCAGATAAGTGGGTGTGTATAATGGGACGAAATCTCGCCATTTATTACGCTAGATGGAGCTGTTGTAAGTTATAGAACTGTATTGCTGTTTTGTGCTCTCAAACAGCAGACTTTCTAGCAGTCTCGTTCGACTTGCATTACTACATTTTTTTTTTATATTAAACCCTTGCATTTTAATATTATATTAATAATAATATATGAGGACATTATTCACATACGGTCATCTGATTCCAAACTAAGCAGAGCTTGTACTATATAAACCAGAAAATTGATATATTACATATACTACTTTTTATTGAGATAATTACACCCAGACTCAGGACAAACAAACATGTTCGTGCATACAAATATCTGTCCTGGTGGGAATCGAAACCACGACCTTGGAACTTGTAAAGCAAGCACTTAGCAACCACGCTACAGGTCCGTCAAAAGATTAAACAAGTGGTCCAATAATATATGTAACACAGTATTCATAAAATACACGAAACGACTACTCATGAAAGTATAGGCGAACAAGACCACTTCGAACTTCTCTTATCTTTCAAAAACAATATTTTGACAGGCACAGTTGACAGAACTAACATGTACAGTAACGCCATCTAGTGTATTCTTGTAATTAGGTACTCAAGTGTAGATGCCATTAATAATGTCATACGTACAGTTCACAAAACCAACCTTATTACTTCGTAATAAAAGAGCTAAAATGTATAGATGAGTCTAATACAATTTATAAAATATGGCATACACCATACAAAAAATTTGAACATTATTCATATTGTGTTAATTACAAGCTGCTCAATACATATGCTTTTAGAATAGTATATAATTATATAAGTAGAACAAAGGCCGACCTAATTCACCATTCACTGTGGCATGCATACATCAATAACAATCAACAAGATATAAAAAAAAAACCATCAATTATTCTTGCTGCTTGGTAAATATACAGGTTTAAGCAAACCGACACAATATGGTCTATTATTTCGAGTGCATAATCCTATGAGCAACATAAACATGATTGCGCATTTCGATTCAAAATTTCCATTGGTGTACAATATAATAATTAATACATTTTGCGCCCGCAAAATATAATTTCCTTAAAATTATTATTATGAGAATATAAGCTTGTAACCTCATACTTCTGTACTTGAGGAACCGTGGCGAAGCTCATTGTATGGCGTGCGATCAGTTCTGCTGCTTTCATGAAAGTTCCCCGATAGGAGCGTTCTGCAGCCACAAGTCGTGTATGAAGTTATACAAGTCATCGCTGACAGCCACCTGGAAAATAAACAAAAATTTCATAAACGTTGTGATCAGTATTTACCCAGCTAAAATGGGGATGGTAAATTTAAAGCATAACTCATTTTTTCTAAAATGGCATTTATGAGTTGGCCTAGGAGGTTGCCCTAAGACTGACCAATGCTTCTCCGAACAATAAAACCGAATGAAGGCTCAGGCTGTCTAGAATAATAAATCTTCAAACTTATTACACCTCCCATATTATTTTAACATTATCTTTATAGTTAGCTCTTTCACTGCTTCACCGGAAAATAGAGAATTTAAATGTAAACTTAGAGTCATGGAGGTCGATGGTTGCTCTCAACAGACGAGTATGATATATTGACAACAGTGTCACGAAAGTTTTTCACGAGAGTTGCTCTAGCAAAGCCATCGTCCCTTCCTGGGACGGAACTCCTCGTGAGAAAAGTTGATCGTCTCGTATTTGACTACCGCGACCACCAACGGAGTTGGATGATGTATGTCTGGATTGAAAAAGCGTTTAGACGCTGTAGCTTCAGTTGGGAATCGGCGAAAATTTTGCGCCGATTTTCACGCATTCCTCGTGCATAATATCTTGGTATATCTTTGGGTACGTAGCACACAAACGGAGAAGTTCATTTCATTGTGGTTTCATATAAACATGTAAATTCTAATTTTCGGGGCTGGGTGTGCACTTTTGGACCACAAGAAGTGCTTATCTAATATGAAGATGTAAGATTTAAAATTGTATCAAACATTTTTGTTTAATGTTGCGTATGTATTTAGTTGGTTAGCCTATAAATAAAATAAAATAAAAATAAATTAAAAAAACTGACGCTGCCCGTCAGTTTTGCATAGATATAAGACAAATCATTGAATTAGGTTAATATACAGAATGTTGTCTACCACTTGAACTAACATTTTTTTTGTTGTATCTTAAACACGTTTTACATTGTATGCATCGCTACACACAAGTGTTTTAATTATCGATATGAACTATAAGCCCATCTAAGTAGATACCGCATATTTTTGATTCTTATACTGAGCTGTGTTCTAAAAGAAAGAGAATGCTAGAAGCTATCTCCAGTGTGAGCTCAAAAATACTTATCAGGATTTTGCTGTTGAGTAAAGTGCCCAATAGCAGTGCAGCAGTGCCTGAAGTCAGCAAGTTGTGAGTGATACAACCACCCTGCACAGAAGACCACGAAAGGTCGTCGTTTAACCATTATTTCAAACTGCCATCCCATAGCACAATAAGAATAACATTATAGTAATTGCACGTGTTTTTGTGCAATATAATATCCCATCATGTCAGCCAAAGTACGTCCAGTGCTGGACAAAGGCCTCCCCAAAGAATGGGGGATCACCACACAGCAGTATAATATAATATCTACCAGGTAGATAACTAGTTAGTGAATTTTAAAGGATATGGTAATACCTTGTATGGGGTGGGATTCAAATTCCTCTTGATGTCTTGCCGCAATGTCCGCAGTGAAGACTGCACTCGTTCGCGCACTTCGCGCAACGGCTTGGGTATCGTAGACATGCAGCCATCTTTCCAATACACCTGCATAATGACACAATCTTAGTTACTGTATCTCTAGTTCTACTCAACCGGGATGAGAGTATTACGGATGGTGCATTACCAGTCTATTCTGGTTTTAATTATTAATTGACAAACGTTAAGATAATTCAAGGGTTTCTGGATTCAATAGGTAGTTCCCCGTGCGAATATTTCTCTAGACAATTATTTAATACACGGTGCAAGCTACGAGTGGGCAGTGTGACGACGAGTGATATATACCATCATATATCATGTAGGTGTCGTAGGTGACTGGTTATGTTTCTACAAACATTTGCCAGAGAAGTCGTAAGTTCGATCTGCTAGTGTGGTTAATTCTTAGGTTAACGGCATAGCTCCTATCCTAGATTAGTAAAGGGTACGACAGCCACCGGGCGATTTACATTTATAAGAGAGAGAGATCCCAGTGTTGTGCTTAGATTTATGCTAGTAAACACAAATTTCCTTTCTTTAAATTCGTTCTTAAAATCGTTCCAACTTCGAAAATTGCGTGTAGACGTACCATTTTAAAGTTTACTAGATTCTGACCCGTACTTAAGCTTATGCAGTCAGAATGACACAATCTATTTGGGTCATGCATGACAGAATCTGAATATATGTATGTTGGTATAATTGCTACGCGTTTTATCGCAAAATAGTCTATAATGATGATAACTATTTTAGTAGTTACAACTAGGTATATAATAGTCCGTAATCACTAGAGTATTATATCACTTGTGTAATGATTTGTTTATTAAGTTAACATTCACTGATACGCCGCGTAACAGTACCTACTGGAACTTGCCGTTTTAAATATTTATCTTGCAAATATGGAGCGTACGATACAGACTTTCCAAACTAAATTGGCGCACCTCTACACACACATATACAACACACTTACATACGATGCGATAATTGTAAGACCTATACATCGGTAAGGGAGCCATATGTATTTATGGTCCGTTGCCTACACTATTAAGCAACTAGGCGAGCGGTAAGTCTTTATACAATTCACCGAAATGGTAGTTTAGTATATCAAAAATATCATCTTCGCGCTTCAGATCAGAGGCCATATTAGGTAAAAGACGCACTATGGGGTTAGCCGGAATGCGGTCAGCCGTCAGCAATCAATATTGCTGACCGGCTGCCGCATCACAGTGCCAATAAAAACTACTTTCTCGTACAAATATCTGAGTACGGTCAGCCGTACGGCTGGCCGCATTGCGGCTAGCCACATAGTGCATAGGAGGCCTTAGCCTTTTATTCTCGACAACATCCTGTTATTAGACAACAGTCGATAAACAATTTCAGAGGGCCTGGGCGGCTTGAAAAACTCTGACATTAAGAGTTATCACAGCCCATAAGAATGAATGAATGCTGCCGTTGTTATTGCAAACAACGCAATTAATAATAATTAAATAAAACTAATTGACTACACATATGGCAACGCAACAGCAAAGGTACCGAATAAAGAAAAATACTGAAATGTGTCTGTTACTTTCAGAGACAGAACCATATCCATTTTAATTTTTATAGTGCGGGATACTATATGCTGGAACTGGATGCCAATTGAAACAAGTACTGCAGTAGACCTAAACGAACTACTTTCTGATGCACGGTCGGTGGAAGCGCTTTACCCACCAGTCAGACCAATTAGATGAGGACAATAAACGAACCTAAGTTATGTGCGATATCGAGTGCCCAGGATGGCACCGAACACCCCGTTTCCGGGCAGATAAAAAGTATGAATGAATAAAAGATTTATTTGCCAGAATACGAGTACATAGAAGATGTTTATGTTTACGTAGGATCATCATATTCTACCGATCTTGTCGGTGTACAAATTCACATTATTATTACTTGAAAATATTTAACATTACAGAGATTACATTACATTAAAATTACATTACATTATAGATTAAATTACATTAATATACAAAGACACAAGTTTGCTCTTAAATAGGTTTGTTTGTGAAGCATTTATGAAGATTTAGACTAACTATGCCAGTCTGTTATAATCAATGTTTTATTTTTCCAATAATATTAACGTAAACATTTATCAATAAAATTATATCGGACGGTAATTGTTTTGACTTCGTAAACCACTTTGCATAACAACAATTAATTATCAATTTTGGAATTCACCCTTTGATATAAAAGCCTTTCCAACAAGCTAACCTAAACAATCTTGACCTGAAATCCATCCAGAATTACGTCATACGTTAAGTGGGAGGGAGGGGAGCAACATAAGTTTTGTGTAAATTACATAAATTACAGTATTACATCTAGCATTTTTGTGCTAAATGTTTACCGGAGCATTTTGTCACGCCTTCCGAAAGCCTTCTGCCTGACATCAATTACCGTGGCCGATCTGGAAGTCCCTAAATAGACTCCGGACTCAGGTGGGCCGAATCAAAGATAACATGTCTCGGTAGAGACTGTCGAACAACCCCAAAATGGACTGCATTTGTGGATCATCGGTCCAATGCATGGCCCACCTAACATCGTGCCCAGCCTGCCCAGCCACAAGGTCATGGTACGATCTAAAGAATGCCACAAGCAGGGCAATATTTGTGGTCACGTTCTGGGCCACAAAAATTTAACTAGTTTGCCATCGACACGCTAAGTAGAAGAAGTATTAAATCTCAACCTTATTCTAATTTACAATATTTAAAAAGGTGGGGAAGGGGTAGAAAAATTATAATATTCTTGTGATTTGTGTGAACTTTTCAATTATGTAATATTTATAGTTTAATTATGTATCTTGTTTCTCCTCGAAGTGATTGTAAATCTTTGAGAAATACAGAAATTCCAACCGTTATTTGTGGATGGCTTACGTAAAGAATTTTGTTTCTATTTTTCAATATGTCTGAATTTTCGAAAACATGTATCTAGAACCATTCCGAACTATCAAATCGGTAAGTAATTTTAAAGTAGTCTTACCTTATACAGGTGTTCGACCTTGCTGGGTATAACATAGGCTCTCTTGGACTCCTGGAACGGATGCCTGCAGAGCACCTTCTGGCCGACTTCAGGCGCGGGCTCCGACGACCGCTGCAGCAAGTCAATCAGCGCGTGCCCGTCGGCACCGAACAGTCTATATGCCTGGCAAACAAAAGATAGTCAAGTTGTATGACAACTAGAATGTATTTAAAGATATAAGTAAGCAAGAAAACTAAGACTTAACGAACCAAAAATAATAAAACAACTTAATATTAACACATATTTAAGTCGTTACCAATGACATCCTTTACACATGGACATCGCATCTCGGCATTAAACGCGGTACGTCAAAAGTGTGCTTAAACGCAATATAAGCACACTTTTCTCCTTAGTCGTGTGTTGGTCGTGAAGCCGCAAAGATGACTAAGTGACTCAGTAATAAGTGTTAAAATAATGTTGCTACGGTTTAACGTCACCCAACGGTCTTGTAAAGTTACTAGAACCAAAGCTTAAGGACGCAGATGAACTCTGTAGTAATAAATAACCCTAATAATATCCTGGAAGCCGCTGGATACGGGTAGCGCAGGACCGGCAAATGTGGAATTCCTTGGGAAGGAACTTTATTCAACATTTTAATGGACTTCTTTCAGCTGATATTATGTTAATGACGAATACTACCTTACATTGGAAAATCGCCCTACTAATTAATGCACTGATAAACCCCAACATAAACCACAGATCGAGTAAAGAAGCTCATAGCAGAACAGTAACAGTTTCTCTTTAAAAACTGTATTACAATGGCTAAGTCACGACTCCTAAGTTCAACGAATATTAGCATATTCATGCCCCACAAATTAGTAATATAACGACTACTGGAGTGACATAATTTCCAAAGCAGACAATTTACATATCTGCAAAGCATATCTATAGCGGGAAAGCTTCGTTAGCGAGCCCTATAATTTGTTCTGCGTAATGTTAACTCTCCTGCCTTACAATTGGTCCTTTGTTATACGAAGGACCAATTACAGAGCAGAAGACCTATACCCGCAATTCCCTCACTATCACAATCCGATAAGTAGTCCGATAGAGGAAGAGATCATCAAATGACGAATGTATAATTATGCGAAGAAATGTATTGATGCAATAAAAAATATTAATTGAATACAATGTAATACTTAAATAAAATGGGGTGTTAATTTATTAATTAATTAATATAATGTAAATTTATCATGTTAAATTTTATATTCCTGTGATATATTTTTTTTATTTTACTGTTCCTACTACTGTTGTTTCAAATTTCAATGTTAGTTCTTAATTTTTTAATTTAAGTTGGATTACTAATACTGTTTTCAGATATTGTTTTCTTTAATTGTGTTTAATTTACCTACCATATTTAGTGACCAAATTTTTCATCGATGTTGTATAGATTCATAGAAATTGAACACTTATTTTAATCAGAACAATTAGTCTTGTTTTTTTTAACTGTTTTTCAGATTTAAGTTGATGACGTATGTATTATAAATAATAAATAAATAACACTGCCAACTCCTAGACTCCGGGCTTCTACTGAATATTTTTCTTGCCAGAAAATGCCAATAGCTTACTCTATTTTTTATGACTAAGATATAATAATCCTTTCATCCCGGATGACTTTACAAACTAAATTCACGGACACAAGGAATACCCAGACTCAGAACAACTATAAATAGGTCACACAAATAGTTGTTCTGTGCGGCCATCGAACCCAAAACACGAGGACGCCGAGTTACTAGAATGCGATTGTATACGCCATTGCCACTACTTAACTATTCCTAGGCTTCGTACTAAATCTATGCAACTATAGTAAATAGTGAATACAGACAATAAAACTGACAAGTATTCGTAATTCACGAGACCTTGTCGTTCGACGTTATTATACAAGTTTATACGTAGCTATTCATATTCATGACGTTCGTATATATTTTTTTCTCGGTGATAACACGCATTGGTTCAGGGCCGTACGTTATACGATATTCTACCGTTCTTATACTTTACCTAATCTACTCATGACATAAATTATACGTTTATCGGGTTATCACTAAGATATATACATATACAAGGTGTAGTATAAATAGAGGACTAAACTTTAGAAGCAAAATTAAGTATGAAACCGAAAAAGGTTTAAAACTACAAATAACAAAATACAAGGAATAATATTTTAAAAGTAGAAAGCCAGTTACTGAACCCATTTTTTATTGTCTACCCATATTGAATCAGCTGATCAGCATTTTATTTAGAAATCGACATTTCATACATATAATTATGTCGATCAGCTGACGCCTTATGGAGAGACAAAATAATTTTGGTTCACTATACAGAGTATTAGTGAACCAAAATTATTCCATATTTCCATTAATTTATTATCTTTCTGACAGTTTGAGGCAGTTCTAAATTAGTGACGTCCTCATAATAATATCGATTTTAGTTAAGACGAACTTCCAATCGATTTAATGTATCGATATATTTTTGTTTAAATATTAAGTATTCATTTATTTAATTATTCACTAAATATAAATCATATAACAAATATAAGCGCATTATAAACAAGTTGTAAATGTCATTAGCAACACTATAACGGAACGCATCTCTGGCGGGGCGCCGCGCCGAATACAATGATGCATTTATTAAATATTGATTTTGATGATGTGACACCTGAAAACTGGGGAGTTTCGTGGAAGACAAAAATAAATAAATAGGTTTGATTGGAATCGGGACGTTGCGATTGACAATATAAGCTAACAAGAAATTGATTATTCATGCTACCGAGGACTCAACTAATGAGTCTAGTGTAAATTATGAAGAGTCATTGTATTAAATAATCTATACTTATAATAACATCGTAGGAAAGTCAAAACTGTACATTTTTTTAAAGGATACTTGAGGCGTGATCTACAGTCGATATCGAAGCCAAAAATATAGTTTTTAGATTTTTTGTCTGTGTGTGTTTGTATGTATGTCCGGATTAAACTCAAAAAGTACTGCATGGATTTAATTCAAATTTTGCATGACTGTTACCAAAAGGGCGGGTCAACATATAGGCTACATATTATAACGCTATCACTTACGGGGGAGGAGCAGTGATAATTTATAAAGTTTAAAAGTTTTCCTTGATTCATTTGTTACCCAATTACCTAGCTAGTTTGTTAAATAAATATGTAGGCAGGTATTTGATTTTGCAAGTATATTTGTTAATAAGTCTTGATTTAAAATTGATTTAGACTTTAATAACCACGCGCTCTAAAGTTAAATTTCACTTGCGCACATAATTAAATTGTAAGGCAGCTGTCAAAAAGAAAACGAATGAATGGACAGTGATTTTGTTCTTTATACTTGGTTTGAACTTAAATTCCATGATTTCAACTTAGTTCCTTGCAAATAATTAATCATGGATAGTCCAGGTAACAAACGACCCAACATACAGACAGGCTTTCGGAATAATAATAAACTGGGACATTATTTACACACAGCCATTTGATCCCAAACTAAGCAGAGCTTGTACTATGGAAACCAGATAACTGATATACTACATTTACTACTTTTCTTTTGTAAATACAACATCTCTCCTGTGTGGAAATCGAACCCACGACCTGCAGCGTGGAAGGCAAGCATTTACCAACCACGCCAACAGGCCCGTCAGGTCCATAATACTAGTATGGATACAACTAGTATGGATACACACACGTGGCGACGTTCCACTTGCAGAATGGTACCGTTTTATGACTAGACTTTGTCATTTCTTTTTAATTATGACATGAGAAATCTGTCGCAGGGTCTTAGCCATGTTTAATTAGTAGTACCGTTAAGGGTGTTCAAGGTTAGCTAACTAGGTCATGGTCTGTCACCAAAACAGTATTTTACGTAATGAAAATATTCGTCTTTCGCGACTATATTGCGAGAACAAATTGCACGTTACTAGGTCTTCGCGTGATTTTTTTTATATACAGTGTAACAAAATAAACTGTTAATATTTAAATAGCTTAATGTTGTATCTTCTAAACTAACGATATAGGTATAGTTGTTATGTTTCGTTTACGTTCAAGATGAGTCAGGTGAACTTGTTTGTACGAGAGATGTGTACGTGTAATATATATATGAACATAGGCATGCGATCAGCTTACGATTAGCAAAATGTATATTTTTATAAATACTTCCGAGGGCGATTCTTTTCTCAGCTCACATGCTAGGCATTGGACAACAGTCGCACACACATGAAGGTCTTACTGTGTGATATACAAATCAATGAAATAAAATAATTATGGGAAATCAGTTTTCATACTGTATCTTTAACTGCATTCAGAAAAACGATGTTATCAATTCAATTGTTTGCTTTTTTTTAGTTTGTAGTATGTATGTATGTCAAGAAATTTCTCCGTTGTTTGTGAACTGATTTTGATAAGTCGGTTTTATTACATATGCTGTCAGAATGTTTCAATATAAATTTTGTTCCAATCATTTGTTATGTGGTCTTCTGCAACTTTATACTTCTTTCGAGTACTTGAAGTTGATTTTTATTGCAACTATAGCAAAAAAATGTATATAATTATGCCACAATATTTTTACTACGTTAACGTCCGCGCTTCGGAAATTAAATCCTGTATCGGAGAGGACTTAACAATCTTGAATTTCACGGACACAAAGCACACCTACATTTAGAACAACTATAAATGGATCATTCAAACAGTCGTCTTCTGCGGTGTTGAATAGCAGCCCTATCGGATTATGAAAAGTGAAGGATAAAGACTTGTACTATAATATGTGATACGTAGTTGGCTAGCCTCTGATGATATTAGCCGTTGTATTCAAAGTTGGGGTAGAAACACTTACTATTATTATACAGTTAATTTTGTTGAACTTCATTTTGACGGTCACCGTAGCTTAGTTGGTAGTGATCCTGCCTACGAAGCTGGTGGTCCTGGGTTCGAATACCGGTAAGTGCAAATATTTGTGTGGTGAGCATGTTTCTGAGTCATGGATGTTTTCTATGTATATAAGTATTTATCTATCTAAGTATGTATATCGTCGCCTGGTACCCATAGTACAAGCTTTGCTTAGTTTGGGGCTAGGATGATATGTGTGACATTGTCCCCAGATATTATTATTATTATTTATACTAGGTGTACCTAATATAAATAGTGACAGTAACTATATAATGAAATAATATGACTGATAATGATGTAATGATTATTATGTTCATATGCCTATTAGAAATTATAGAAAGAACTCTTACTAAACCCTTAATCAGTCATAGCATATGCTCATCATTCATTAGTTTTAGCTCTTATTACAACATAGAACAGTTTAAAATAAGGTGGTACCTATCATGCCGTTGTGCAATTAAGGGCTAAAAAAGTTTAGTAAAGCATCGTGAGCCGTCACCACACAGCCATTTTTTTAAGTAAGAGTTTATTAATTTCTAATAGGCATATGAATCCCAGGTTTGATTCATATGCCTATTAGAAATTAATTAACTTTTACTTAAAAAAATAGCTGTGTGGTAACGGCATAGAATCATCACCCCATTGCATCCCGTGGGGGGTGTAGAAATCGACCGAGAGAATACCTACCAGAGCAGAACGGGCAGCAGCGTTTTTCTGTGAACTATGACCATCAAACTGCGATCGCTAACCCGTCTGCCAAGCGTGGCGATTATGGCATATCCCTCCATTCTTTGGGGAGGCTTTTGTCCAGCAGTGGACATAGGTACTTTGGTTAACATGATGAAGACTTAAAAAATGCATGCCTGACAGCTCTCTTCCAACCCGCACCAGGCCAGTATGGAAAAATATCATTGCAAGAGGAGGCCATTGGCCTGAAGTGACAGTAACGGGCTGCATTATTAATATACCTCCATATCCATTTAGAAAAAACTGTTATTTTGACATTACAAACTAGACACTTAAATTGAATCTATTTGTATTTTGGATGTATTTATCCAACATGCCACCAAGATTTTTAGTTCAGTTTCTATATACTGCTTGCTGTGATTTAAACTGTAACCTAAACAGAGTTCTGATAATACGGCCGAAGATATGCGACATTAGGTAGATTGCAAATTAAGTTCGATTATATCAATGCGGGCCAGTATAGTGTTGGTAAGTAAACTCGTATCTAATAAGTGTTAGTGCGTCGCTCACAAACAAGTTTTACTAACAAGGTTACGTGTTATTATTATCGCAATTCGCAATATGAGAGCTAGATTGAGTAATTTACAAAAGCTTTGCAACTTCGCAATTTATCTCGTTAGATGACTGTATTGAGAACGTTTATAGTACCTACCGTAAAAAAAAATTACAAATAAACTGATTAGGTACTACAATTATCTATACATATAATAAAATCGTAGGAAAGTCAAAACTGTACAGTTGAAGAGCTGTTTTTAGAATTTCTGTCTGTTTGTCTGTATATATGTCCGGGCTAAACTCAAAAAGTACTGCAAGGATTTACATCAAATTTTGCATGAATATTACTAAGAGGTCGGTTCAACATATAGGGTACATATTATCACGCTATCACCTACGGGGGAGGAGCTGTGATAATTTATAAGGTTTAACGCTGGTAAAACCGCGAGGCACAGCTAGTGAATAATAAAATCAATACATTTATGGCAAGCTTGAATTAAAATGATGTGAAGAAAATATTTCCTTTCCTATTCACTTCCGAATTTTGAATTGACTGACCTATTGGTCTAGTCATCTAGTGGATAGTAGCCCTGACAGCTAAGCCAGAGGTCATGCGATCAATCCCTACCCCGGACAATTTTTGGCCACCATTATTTGTTGTGTCTTGATGTAATTTATCTATAAGATGTACATATATATTGCTATATATTAAGAAATACTAGCTGTTCCCCGCGGTTTTACCCGCGTTAAATTGTATAAATTATACAGCTCCTCCCCCGTAGGTGATAGCGTGATAATATGTAGCCTATATGTTGACCCGACCTCTTATTAATATTCATGCAAAATTTGAAGTAAATCCATGCAGTACTTTTTGAGTTTAGCCCGGACATACATACAGACAAACAGACACACAGACAATTCAAAAAAATATATTTATGGCTTCGATATTGATTGTAGATTACGCCCCAAGTATCCTTTTAAAAAAATATTCAATGTACAGTTTTAACTTTCCTACGATTTTATTATATGTAATATAAGTAAGCTTATCAGTTCTCTCTCAGGTTGCCATAGTACAGGCTCTGCCTAGTTTGGGATCGGATGGCATTTTGTTGTCCCAATATATTTAGATATTTAATTTAGAAATATACCACAGCGTCCATATCAATTACTGGTTCTATGAATCAACCATCAAGATTAGACGATAGTTACCGATAATTGTATTATTATATAAATAACAACATAATATTTCTAGTACCGTGCTTACATCGCCATAACTCATGAGGAACTGATGAGTCGTGGCAAAAGGTCGGCTAAACGCAATTGTGTTAGAAGTCACATGAGCTTCAGTAACCGATTACCATAAGGTGGTATCGCCGCCTTAGCGTGAAAAAGCTATTTAATTATAATACATATTTATCAACATCCATTTCACCCGATGACTTTAATTTTAGTTTGTGATTTATCAATAAGATGATAATCTCATTCTCAAATCAGTCACGGTTTTACTTTAATACATATATGTATTATGATCAAAAGTCAATTTGAATTTACAAATTGCATGAAGTAATAAAGTTTAACTGTGAAAATAAACGTAACTTATTATAAAATATATCATATAATTTATATCATTATCATAATAATCCCATGGGCGACTACTGCGTAAACCAGGTAGTGGGGCGGTAGTCGTTTTTTAGCATAGAGCGTTTAAACCCAACGTTTCCTGTAAATACTTCTAACTCCGTTAGTTTTATGTCAATTTAAACAATGTTTTTAATATTAGGCTTCATTTGTGCCCAGTCTTAATAATAAGAAATAAAAGACGTTATTTAAGCATTTGGAAACGCTCATAGAGTCAAAGGTGACGGATGCATTTTCTATTCAAGAAATTAAATGACCGAATATAATTTTGAAAAATGGTTTAGATATATGCACGGCTGCACGTGTGGCGCAGCGACTAAGACAGTCGCCTCGGCGCTTCGTGTTGCGGGTTCGAGTCCCGCACCGGACAACTATATGTGTGACCCATGAATAGTTGTTCTGAGTCTGGATATAATTTGTGCCTAAAAACGTGTGCCTATAAATTTCCTTAGGAAGAGCATGGTTATTTTTTAGTTCCCTGTTTGTATGACACTATATACAGCCTCTTTTCTACCAGTGTCCGTTAAGAGCTAACCGTAAAATACTAGCGACTACAAATAGTAAACTCACTAGATATTTTTTGAAGGGCAAAACTGACTCTATTAAACTAGCTTTCAGACAAAAAAATCCCCATTGAAAAAGGTTTTACCATTTCACAGGTAAGATAAAACAGATACAAGGCGAGATGCACAGGTTCAATTTATAGAACACCTCTTTTTACCTCGGAAGTTGAATTGAGTTTTTCTGTCCATTAACCTTTCAACTGGCGAACTGCCAATCAATCTATTATCGTAGACGCATTGTTTAACTGTTGTATCTGGAACGTATACCGCTCTAACATCTTATAAAAGAAGTCAAATATCCGCTTAAAGTACTCAAGAAAGATAGACCATGTCTTAGGAAACGAGGTAAAGGTGACTAAAAACAATGCCTTGGGTGTCGAATGCTACCGCGACCGTAGGCTTTGGCTCTAGGAACCCAATACGTGGTCCCTGGATCACGCTAAACGGTATTACATTTAAAAGAGGGAAAGCATAGCGAAAGTATCTCCCACCATATGAAATACACTCCAGGTAACTATAGCATAAAATTGTTAATGTCGTGGTAGTGGGTGTAAGTAATGTCACTAGACCTCAGCGGGGAGGGAGGAACGGTCATAAGTGTCGCAACGTAATAGACTACTGTAACCACGTAGATGGACCGTATGATAAAAATAATAAATAAAATAAAAAAGGTATTTATTCACGTAAACTTTAAAAAAGCGCTTGTAAATAGTCAGAACATGTTCGCAGTAATATATAATTAATTTATAATTTTTTCTAGGTACATATAGATATTTAGGTACACGGATTGTAGGAAATAATTTACAATAAGATTTATTTATAACAGTAACGATATTTAGCTAACTAAAATTAAGTTATTGTCAAGGATCATGTGTAGGTTTAATTATCTAAATTTTAGCTATATTTTTACTACATATTGTCTGCTTATTGTATTGCTACATAATGTATGCTTATTGGACGTTCATTAATTACTAACATAGTACAGGTACTTCTGCTATACATGTTTTAAAAGACCGTACACACCAAGAGTTCCGTAGCATCGTGCAAGATTGTCAGACATAAATACAGTCTGTGTCAAAATTTCAGCTATCTACCTATTACGGCTCATGTGATACAAAACGCCGATAGACGGACGTACGTACGGACGGCTAGTAAGACGGATGGAGAGTGGAAGATTAATAATATAACATCGTTGACACCCTTTTTTGAGTACCCTAAAAAGTCTTGACTGTAAACCCAAACATCATCTCAGAGCTAAGATCGTTAGAATAGTCGGTATGTTTGCAACATTTCCACGTTTCAACTACAATAAAACCGGCCAAGTGCGAGTCGGATTCGCGCACAAAGCGTTCCGTACCATTATCTATAAAAACGAGCAAAAAAATTCACGTTTGTTGAATGGGAGCCTTATTTTTTTTTTGTATTTGTTTTTATAGCGGCAGCAGAAATACATCATCTGTGAAAATTTCAACTGTCTAACTATCACGGTTCATGAGTGACAGACGGACAGACAGACAGACAGCAAAGTCTTAGTAATACCAGAATGAATAATAATAATACGTTTTACCCATTGGGTACGGAACCCTAAAAATTGCTAAATTTCGAACTTAGCTCGATCGAACAACATTAAGAATTTCCACGCAAGCAAGCGCTAGTAAAACATAACTATAAATCTTAATATATCGGTATAGTTACCTCTTTGTGGCCAGGTATGGTGACTTTCCCGACATCTTGGCTGAGTTTAATACGGGGTTGTCCATTTATTTCAACTAATTTGTAAACGCATCCCAAAGCAGGCTGCCGTTGGCAAGTCACTGTAACACAAGAATACAATAGTTAATAACTCGATGACTTCACACTTTTATGAGGTAATTTTCTACTACAATGTGTAATATAATAATGTGAATACTTAAAGTACTCATAAAGCATATATTTTTTTAAGTTATATTATGCTAATGTCCAATCCACCTGATCTTTCGTGGCAGTGGACTCCAAACGAAAGGAGTGCTAGTAGGTGAAATATTGTAATGGGGTTTCGCTTGACCACAAACTCACCTAATGGTAAGTGAAGATATGGTCGAAGGTGAACCGCGCGTACCGATAAGATGCGTGATCACTCTAACCCATGTTATATGAGTCTGGAAACACGTCGTTAGGGAGGTTGTTCCACAGTTTAGCCGTGCGTATGATAAAAGAGGAAGCAAAGCGCTTCGTACGGCATAATGGGATGTCAACAACATAGCGGTGGAGAGCCTCCTGACTAGAGATGTAAAATGACTGAATATGACTAGTCACAATTGTCATAAACCTTAAATGACCGATAATTTACTGTCAAATTCAGTCAATTTGACTCAAATATTATTGTCTATTCTCGACTACCACCCAATTATTTATTTATTTAGGTACCCAATTTATATGCATTGTATGCATTATTTTGCATTATATCATGAGAGGATAAGACGACATCAAAGTCGATTGCGTGAGGCGATGCGACATTGCCATTTTGTTTTAACCCTTTATAAGGCAGTAGGTATAGTTTTAATTTATTGGTTATGAACTTTATTACAAGCCCATAGAGTTCAAAATATGGTGGCAACTATACGACCACTGCCCAGGAAAGGGTTAAATGGACGCATGATTAGAAATGTACAATGATTAACACATAAAACCCACTTTTTTGTTCCAATTTAGAAGTTATAGACTTTTATCAACGACAAAAACTTAAAAGGTACTAAAATATTACTGAAATCAAATTGACTGAAAATGACCATTTTTGACAGTTAACGACCATTTTTGACCAATTTGACGCTACTCCTGACGCCTTGTAGTCCGATGAAAAAAGCAGATGGAGGGATACGTTTAAGTAATGTTGCCACAATTTTCAATATATATTGGATGATTGTGTGGCTTACGGCCAAAAAGAATATCGCCACCCCATACCATCCCGTGGGGGACGTAGAAGTCGTCCCGAGGGAATTTATTCCAGAGAACGGACAGCAGCGTTCTCTTCAGTACTATGACCATCTTACTGCGATCGCCTACCCGTCTGCCAAGCGTGGCGATTATGGCATAACCCTCCAAATGATGGACACAATGTATTATGTAACTCTTTTGGGGAGACCTTAGTGCAGCAGTGGACATCATTCGACTGACATGATGAAGATGATGATATTCGATGACATTATGTAACTCCCGTCAAATTACAGTCAAAGTTAATCTATCTAAGCAAATAAGATAGAACAGTTCCGAATGAATCTACTTAAAGAACAAAAATCTCTTCCCTTATAAACATACAGATCAGCTGAGGCATTCTGTTTGATGACTCCAGTTTATTAGGTCTTTTGCAAATGTAGGGCCAGTTGGCCCGGTTGGTAAACCCGGGACAAATATTTATGTGCATGAACATGTCTGGTTGCCCTGTGTCTGGGTGTAATTATCTATACATGTAAGTTCTTACAAAAGAAAAGTAGTATATTTATCTGATTTCCATAGTACAAGCTCTGATTAATTTGGGATCAGATGGCCGTGCGTGAATTATGTCTCTGGATATTATTCAAGTTGTTCGGTTTTGTTGTAAGATTGATCCCTTTAAGTATCACTCATCTCCCTAATGGTGGTGAGTAGTAATATATTAAGTGAAGTCGATTACAAACTGGTGCAGAGGAGCCGCTTCAGACTTCGGTATGCAGTATAATTGCATAACCAATTTAGAACGGAAGAACTAATTGCTAAAAATACATGTATAGACAAAAGTATCTCACGTTAATTCTCAAAAGGCAAACCGACAGAAATCTTAGTCGATAAACCCTATACCACTGAAACTACAATACATTGTTGAAATAGACAAATATTATTTAATTAAATTCAGGGCAATTCATTAATAAACGTCATTAATCAATAAATTACACATAATAATAAAATATTCCATAAGTTATGCCGATTATCTTTGCTTTCTTTTCTTTTGTAAACTCAATCCAGGCTATGGGGGCTAAAAACTTTTACCGGAAGACTTTACAAATATGCAGTTCACGGACACAAAGCACACCCAAACACAAAACAACTATAGGTGGGTCACACAAATAGTTCGGACATCGAACCCGAAACGCGAGTACGCCGAGGTAGTAGCGAGTTGGCTACTTGTCTACCTGCCTTGAATTTAAACGATGAAACGATACAACTGAGGCATAAAATGAAAGAAAAAAACAGAAACTTGATCAACGTATGAATTTACCGGTAAGGTATCGAAGTTTGTTAACAATTATTCTCAAAAGGCAAGCTGTGAGGAATAGTTGTATACTAAGATACATAATGAAATGCCTAATGGCTTTAGCCCATACCTATGAATCTGAACAAGATGTATAACGTCAACTTGCATAAACTTGCCATAAATATTTGGATATCCAGGCTGACGCATTTTGTTTTTGTCTTCTTTCACAAACTAATTATCGATTTATTTGCTAAGTTTTATGGATAGATTGCGCTATTTCCATTGCCTCCGTTATTTATGTTAGTTGTATACAATCTACGCGACTGACACGCGTTACATTATATAAATAAGTATTATTTAATTAACTTAAGAATGATTATGCATTTGATACTAAATAATTAAACGCCATTCCGATAAGATGTCTTAGGAAAAGCCTAATCCATTATCCTAACAATCTTTGAATTTTTGATAAATGATAAATATTACTTTAGTTATCTGCCACACTCGAAGACAACGCAATTATTAATCATGTGTTCTATTGTCTTTATCTTTCAAATGTATTTTTTATTAAGTACATATAAATCATTGTTAAGCTAGTTCATTATTAAATAAAATTCCCGAGGCAGTAGGAACCACTTCACAACTGTGTCTATTGATTTCAGTTAAATTAGAAAGTGGACTAAGAAGGAATATATAGGTTACTTTCGTGATACAACACGGCGTAAACGCAAACACAGAAGCACTCTCTATGCTCCCACTCTCAAAATCCAATAGTATGAACCTACTATATAAATAAATAACTCGGGACATCTAAGACACTGACATTTTGTTAAAATCTTTTTTCACACTTTAGGCCCGATTAAACATACTTTATATGTATTTATATGCAAAGTTGAATCCCGAATTACGCGAATTCGACTTACACGATTAACTGCTCGGTACCACCTATCGCGTAAGACCGGGGTATTACTCTATATAATACAACATAGTTTTTTATTTGCAATATTTTTTATCCAGAATTATCCAATCTCAATACCAATACTGCACGAGTGGCGTGTGGCGCAGCGGTTTAGACAGTAGCATTTCCATTTCGTGACCCGGTTCGAATACCGCATAGGACAACTATTTGTGTGACCCATGTTAATGAGTTTTCATAAAACTTAAACTACGACCGAGTTTGCACCGAATGCAGCGCTGTGATTGGTTACTGTTATGATGGCGTGATAAGTTTTACCAATCAGAACGCTTCGTTCCCATCGTGAGCTCGACTTCGTGGCCAGTAGGTACTTTTCGTGTAATCTAGAACTCTATTAAGCCTACTGATAAGGGGAAAAGTTCTGGTTGTATTACCGTACAGTAAAAAAGTTTGTCATGCCTTTGATTATAGAGTGAAAGGGAAGGGATTAAAAGTCATAGTAGAATTGTTCTAGACTCAAGCCTACAACATTAAATGTACATTTTTTACTATCGCTGGCGTTTCAATAAAAAAAACCCATCACAAGTGGAGCTTCTACAAAGTATGTAGCACCATTCCTACGTACTTTGTAGTACCGTTACACCGTTAACCTTAATTTATAAAATATATATTATTAATTACGATTAAGTATTAGTATGAGAATCCTATAAGGTACTAAGGACATATAACAATGGTTTTGTACAAATGTAATGTAATTTAATACCTAGATGTGTTCCAATGCCGAAGCAGTCGATTTTGTGACCTTGTTCATTCAAACTGAGAATAGTATCTTCGTTGATGTCGTTAGAGGCTACAATGGTCAGTTTAGCGAACCAGGGCAACTTGAAAGCATCAGCAATACTCTCAAAGGTCTCCCGCGCTAACACGGACAGATAAGCCAAGTCACCGCTGTCGATACGAATACCGACGGCTCTGTATCCACAGTCGTTTAGTGCTAGGGCCACAGCACAGAAGTTTAATAAGCCACTCCTGTTAAAGAACATCACATAAATAACACATTCATACGCAAACAAATACCAATAAAATCAAACCCATATTCAACTACAAGTACCAAATGTGCCAACCATTAGAGTTATCTTTGCGGCTACATAAAGACCTCAGTATATCAAAGTTCTAGTCTCGTGGGCGTGTTAGAAGCGATGCGGTATGATGTCATTTGCAATTACATTCACAAACAACTCAGTGACCACTACAATGTATTTACTACGTACACTGAATGGACGGATGCTGAGAAAAATAAACTAAAAACCCAGACAAACGTCTCAAATATTAACTATGGTGCATGATGGTTTTTATACATGCAATACAAGTACAGACCACGCCGCATCAGTGGATACACTTGCAATACGAAATCCGCCCTTAAAGCTCCGGAATAAAGGCGCTGTACCGGTCAGAGTGTCCACCGATGTGGCATCGATTGTGCATCTCGATTACTGTGAATTAGTGCATATCCCTATACAATGCAACTGTGCCCAATAACTTAGATTGCCCCTATCTTGCGAAGGGTCACGACAGGACGCCACACTGAAGCAAATATAATGTTCTCGTCGGACGTGTTCTCAATTATTTACATTCGGTTGTTTATGAAGCGACGTCCAAATACGCTTCACTGAAAAAAGCCAAATAAAACATAACAGTAAACTACGGGCATGAGGGTAATGTTAACATATCCCAGCGGAGCCCTGCATGTGTTGTTAGACGGTGCTCGCGAGGCATTCCTCCCAATGTTATGAGTGTACATGCCCCCCATTTGAGAATGAGTATGTAATGAGATGCAGCGACCGGATCTCAGTCAGCACATAGAATTATCTAAGTAATAGTAAACTCCACATAACTTATAATATAAATGAATATGCAAAACAATAACAATTTTATCAGACACCAAATGTCAATATGAGTTGTCTTTTTGCATCTTTACCTCAGTGTGCGTTCGACCGTGCTAAATCCATATGTACTATGTATACTCGGTGAGATCAGTACTCTAGTACCATTGGTTCCACAGTTGCTATTGTATCCAGAATGCCCATTCATATTACGCTGGCTGTGTCGTGTGGGTAAGCCTTGAAAATTATACCTCTTGACATCGTACGTATCCACTAGGGCCATGAATCCGGAGGGGAACGCTAGGGCATAAGATATGAGGGCGGCTAATTCACCGTCGCTGGCTTCCTCGGGGGATATATCTATGATGGCGGACACACGCTTGCGCCATGCTGTCGCCAGCTCTAGCAGGTCGTGATCGCTCTGTGTGTCGGCGTGGCGCAGCACCACGCTGTGCACGTCGGCCAGCGTGCTGAATGACGTCACAAACGAGTGAGCATGTGTACCCTTCACAGGTATATTGAACATTTTCCCAGCAAGCACATTACTCGTACCATCGAAACCACCTAAAACAATAATTTATGCAGTCACGAAACATCGTAGGTTATTATGTTTCTGTATGAGAAATGGTGAGCTTCAAATAACCATTAACAATAAACATGCCACATCCATAACCCGTAGCAGCATTAGTTACATCATGTAGTACCAATACATGAATGTTTGACTCATAGGTATAAAGTTAGTCTCGTCATGCAATGTCCTTAAGTACTAGTAAGTACCAGTAGTCTATGTAGGTATCGCAAGGCATTTTATTGCGAGCACAAGGTAAGTGGTGTCACCGCGGACCGAACTCAAAAGATATAGAGCATATTTTTCACTCTAAGAACAGCTCGACTGGAAAAGTACTTCTACTTTACAATGATAATTCGGCCATGTACGTAAGAAAGGACACCATTTCTCACCAGGGTATGGGGAAGGTAGGCAACACGTGAGTGTGTGTGTTGCAAGCATAATAGGCATATGGTCCGTACCGAATTTTGTTTGATGACTGTAGTATACCAAATTGACTTTGTAAATTTATTAAAGTTACATGGTGTCTAATTGTACAAAAAGCAATTTAAAACTTCGACAGAAGTCTACATAGCGAGCGAGGCATTCAAGGGCAAGGTTCGCGAAACTTGCCTGATTAAACCTATTAACGAAAAGTATATTCTGTATCGGAGGATTCTTATGAGTCAATGGCGCGGCAGGGTGTTTTATATTGCACAAGTTTGAATAGTGCCGCGAGGTCGGTGCCAGGCACCGGGTTCGCTAGCCACCCAGCTACGGAAACACGCTAATACAATCAATAATACAAAGAAACGTTAATTTTCGCCACAAAACACACCACTATTATGTGTTCACACAAAAGACTATTCTTTACCTATACCTATTTACCAGGGATGATACATTTCATAAGTGAAGCTGCGCGTTTTCTGAAGGATACCTGAATGTCATTCTTTAAGCCAGTATATAGCAACATTATTTCAGTCAATTAAATTAAATGCGATAATGACTGCCAGAGTAGTATACCTACCTGGGTCGTGGGTAACGTTATCGTCAATAATCCCGACATATACCGAAAATACTAGTAACTTATACACATGAACGCTAGAAAGGCACCTTATTAAAATGTAATTATAACTAACATAGGTAGGAAACCTGGGTCATGTGTTAAAAAGGAAGGTGATAGATAGCCAGTGCAAATGGCTCATAGACATTAATTAGATTCGAGAAAATCTTTAAAATGTTAACTAAACCTAATGTGATCATAACTGACAGTGGCTGTACGATAATCTGTGTCGTAGGTTACAATGGATGACAAAACTCTATCGATACCAGAGTATACTGTCATTGCAACTGATTCAGACTTCAGAAAAGGTTAGCCTAATGAACATTGCAAAAGATTCACTAACATTTATTCGGAAAAGATTAGCCTAATTAACAAAATATAACGTGATCCCGAAACCAGAGGCAATAGCAAAACCTGTGGCATAGACATTGATTCATGAAACTTAACCTATTAAATTTGCACAGAAAGAAGGTTGGTGTTTATTTCAACTATTTAATGCGGGGACATTTGGCTCCGGGACTAAGGCAAGTCTACCTGTCGCTGGGGCTATATGAACCCGTGAACGTGATAGTCATTAACATGTACACAGTAGGATTTCTAAAGGAAGATAATAGTCAGTCGAAGTTTGTGTATACCGGCATACAAGTAGACTGTAAGCAAGACTTTGATTCTGGAAAGGTAATCGAAATTAACATAAAAAAGATTGTGTTCTATAGACCCACAGCTACTGCTAGGTATCCTATAAAAAGCTTACCTATATAAGCATATTTGGATGCTGATAGTCCACCGTCTGGCCCTTGTGCCCTTCGCAAACCGAATTCAAGTAAGGAAACATTTTTGCCTGCGACCATTCTGTATCGCGCTGCATTTGTTGCCATCAAACTGTAAAAAAATCTTTGTTAAATAATTTTCTTTGTAAGATATTTGAGCTTTCTCTAAAAGCCATAATAATAAAACATATTCATTCTCTCATCATAAAATCTTAATAACATGGTTTAATAATTCTTGTATAAAATAGAACTTTGTGAGAAACTGGTGCCTGATTTAGGTAATAAATACCTGTATTAGAGGTCACCAGCCAAGATAGGCTTTGGAAGGACTATACACAGCTATCTCATTGGCCATACAGATCAAATATGAGACGGCGCGCCCATCCTGAGATTGGAATTAACACCAATAATCACACCCTTGTTTAATACTGTGACATTCGTTAATTGGATCCACTTTTTGTTTTAAATGATTCGTTAAAAGACAATGCTTCGTTCCCATTGAGAGCTTGAGTCCTTGATAGGTTCCGTTTTCTGTATAGTTTCAACTGCTGTGTCATAGCACTTTAACTTACATACCTTCTAAAGCAGCTAAAATGATGCTACTAGTATGCGACGTCACTTTTTGTATATTTGATTGTATTGTATTTTGATATATCGAATACATGTAGTAATTGTGAGATTTTCAAAAACAAATATTATTTATAATATGCAGTCATAATTTCTGTTACTGTAGCTAGAAGCTTTTTTAATCATCGAGGTAAAAATTTACTCCAAGACAGCAAGATGTCTCTACAATATCATCCTGGGCTTAATGATGCGCAACATTGATTTTTTCATGGGGACGAATTTACCGCGACGCCCAGTCAGTGCGCTTGTTGCTCATTTTCACGCCTAGAATAAAGCCTACTGATAGTATGGTTTTTGAACGATAAAATGCTTATAACAAGAGTGTTAGAAAACGAGTATACCTCCCATTGTATGCAAGTGGTATGCAATTGTACTGTGGTATCTATAATAATAATAAGTTTATTTCCCAGATAATTGTACAATAACCACTTACAATAAATCCTTTTTTATGATGTACATAAGCAAAAAGACTAGTTCAACTCTGGTACCCAAGGTAAGATTTAAGTTGTGTTATGGGTACCAGTGCCCTCACGAGTTTGCACATTTAGTAGATATCCTTTGGAAGGAACGTGGCAGATAAGTCACCTATTAAACTTAAAAACTTACTGTTGCATTAGATATTCTATGTTAAATCCATAATATTTTTTTAAAATCATCTACGAAAAATTGCATAAAAATCAAATAAGAGTTGGATTATGTGACCTCTACTACAACAATAAGGTAAAATTTACATATGGCAAGTATTTTTACCTTCTAAAGAGTATTTGAAAAGGATGTGTAGGCAGATGTGTAGACATGTAGGCAAATTAAATTTTATTTCAATCCCGTATTATTTAACAAAGACTGTTTATCGCAGCTTTCTGCATCTGTACGAACGATGACATAGAACGCGGCCTTCCTTATCGAATATTCTTATATTATTAGGTGATATCTATACTAATATTCCATTCCAGGTGTGTGTCAGTTTGCTCGTGAGTATATTTCTTTGTTGCCCTTCCTTCCGTGAAATTTGAAACGTAGAAATTTATATAATTATCCTGGTTGGTTTCTGAGCAGGAATTTCCTTCCTTCCATTAATATCTCGTTAATCAGAATGTGCATTGAACCATACATTTTAATTGTAACGAGTAGGAAACACGGCAACCGCTTTCCCGATGTATTCCCTTTAACGGTGTTACATTATTGTCCTTCCCCAATAAAAGTTATCAATAAATATTGCTTTACAATGTAACAGAGATGTAATTAGTCTGTCTACCCATGCTTGACTACCAACTGATAAGTCGACAGCCAATCGAATAATAAACATTCATATCTATCATATCTTTGTATCACGTAATACGGAAAGATAAGGATAATGATTAATTAAACTGGCACCTCATGCTCTAAATCTACTACGTTTAATAGTTGCACTCCTCATCGGCTATACGTTTTAGTACCGTAGTATAAAAACTATATAGTAGATAATCTTCGAACTGAGCAATAGAAATGTCAGTGAAAAGTTGGAATTGGTTTAGTTTACACCAAGTTAGACAGGTCCTGTAAATAGGTGTATTCTTGCCTTGTGTTCGTTAACGCCATAGATTTCAGTAATGGCTAAACCTAAGCGACATTTCTGGATTGCGTATCTCATTCGTTTTAAAATGAAAAATAGTGTTAACTTTTAAAGAGTTGTTGATTGTTTGAATTGATTTAATTAAATAATCAAATCAGTCAGCTCACAGAGTCAGAAGATTTCTCATGCAAACGTCGTTAGCCATTATAGATCTGAATTATTTTAAATTATATTAAATATTTCTTCAGCGAGTGCATACGCCACATATTTCTTATACTTTGCTTTGGCGTTTCCAGTTAGGCAACAATAAATGAATCAGTTCAATTAACTTTGTGAACAGTAAATCTCAATTCATTGATGTTCTTAACATCGAAAATGGTTTGATCCGCCACCTATTATAATAACACACGTGGATTTAATACAGCTTAAATCTAATTGGTATAGACATTAAATGGCATTGCTAATGTGTTATTTTTGAAGCCAGTCCCGAGTCACTTACCTTGCGAAGTTAACTAGTGTCAATAAGGTGGTCTCCAGCAGCTGAGCTACAATTAAAGGTCCTTCAACTCTTAATAAGGGTACTCTGAAAGACAGATAACATTATTTGTAAACAATATAATGATCACATCAACCAGCATACAATGTAAACTTAATTAATATTAAAATTCATTCGTTATCGTCATCGTAGTGAGAAAAATATTTTTTACATGAAAATGGTATTTTGTGATTTCTAAATAGGTAACAAATTTATTAAAACCTCATAATCGCGCAGTAATGAGTTACAATGTTCTTCATTAGAGTGTTAAATTGATTCGTTTTTATTATACAAGGCGTAAGAAACTTAAGTAGCTTAATTGGTATATAATACTGGACAATGTGTGGAACATAAACTTGCAAAATACATACGTTGACGCTATTTGTATGAGGAGGCAAACTTTTTTTTCGTATTTCTCAAACAGCTTTACAAGAAAAAAATTAAAGCGAAGCATATCTTTATATTTTTTAAATTTCATGTGTAGACTGCGGTTCTTAATTGCCCTAGCATCTGGAACTGCTGTTGGTTTATAAATTCAGCATGTGATTTAGAATCAAATCTCAGACTGAGAGGCTGTTTAAGATTAACGTTGAGATTCAAGTTAGGCTAATAGATTCTCAATAGTCGATTTGGTATATCCGCTGAAGCATTATAATGTCTTCATAGGCAGACAGAAAGACGCACGTAAATTTACGTCACGCATTAAATGGCAGGGAAACAAACATGACCATTCTACAAAAAGAAACATTTTAAAGTGAACATGATTTTTTAAATTTAAATATATTTGACGATTCATATTACCTTTTAATAGAGGATCGGACAGATGCTGTAATTAATAAAAATAGCCACAGAAATAATTCAGAAATCAAGAAATACATTAAAATCACCTGATAGATTTTAGATACAAGCGTTGGTGTGGATGCTAAACTTGCTCTCACCCTTTCTCCCAAAATTATGCAGCTGACATGCCTTCATCCTCGTTTTATAATAGTATATTGCGTTCTTTATGTAACATGAATGTTTTAAAGGCGTATAACTTCAATAGCTTTAAGGTAATTTAAATTTGGTTTTTACTGTTAAGCCTTTTTTGCGGGTAATTCAACTGTGGCCCCAAGCAGTCCCAATTTTTATGTCCTGTTTGTCCTACATTTCGATCGATAAATTATACCCGTATAAAAATTATTGGTCCACTCAGTTGGTAATTATTGGTCAACTTTGAATTTAGTTGATTGGACAGGTGTGTTTAAAATAAAAGTAAAATTGTTTCTTTCCGTAATAATTGGTAGTTTAACAAACATTAGCCAAATGCATGTACATATGTAAAAATGTACAGACGCCAGCACATCCAGCCACCGCAATCTGTCAAATTTCTTTTATAGATTTTCAACTATATCGCGTAAGCATAAGGTTCACTTTTAATTGGGGAAATGTGACAGATTGGGGTAGCTTGATGTGCTGGCGTCTGTACTATGTTACTAAACGACCTTTTCTTTCTAAACCCCAGTATTTATACAATTACAGCAAGACAGACATATACGAGTAGGTAAGATCTCAGATTAACAACAATAAGGACTAGTCCACATTAATACTGAAATTAGAAGAAAGCACACCTATAACCATATCACTTTATACTATATATCACGATCAATATAAGTCACGATCTAATAAATAATTTAATTGTACCTATAATTAAATATATACGGTTAATTTGTAATACTACAATTCATTGTCTCAATATTTAAGTCATGTTATTTGTATGTATATTATCTATGTTAGTTTAATATGCATTATTTTTAATTTTATTCTATGTACTTTGAATGTTTCGGTTCTTGACCAATATGATAACATTTTGTGTGTTGCTTTACTAAGTAGATACATTCAGTTTCAATCCTCAATGTAATAACTTTTTTACGTTAATATTAGTTTCAATCACAACACGTGACGTTAACAATAGCTATTGTTTATATTATTAGTTGTTTTATTATAAAACTAGCTGACCCCGCGACGTTCGTGTGAACTCGGATTGTACTTAAGAAGCTGACAAAGCCGAACTCTAGGGTTTCCTGCTCTTAAGCTTAATATATCAAACATAGGGAATAGAAAACAATCAAAACAGGGTGAAATTTAATTTCACCCTGTTTTAATATTAGTTAGTACGGTAAATATATACGGTTTCCCTTATCATAAAATGTTATATTCAAATTCAAAATTCGTTTATTCAGTTAAAATGTAGGTAAAATTTGTGTGGAATAAAAAAAAATACCGTGCAGTGCATGACGTGCCAGCTACTGAGAAACACTGCCAGAATACTCAGTAGAAATCTTACTACAAATTTAAAAATTCCTACTGGGTCTAACATCTATTTTACATGGGTATAACATAAAATTAAGTTTTTTTAAACGTGCTTATTTAGATATACAACATGTAACGTAGGTAATTAACGCACACCCTCAAACACCCCAATTAGAATATTATGTTGTAATCATAATACATACACTGAATTTTTAATTTAACATGTATGTGCATTGTTATTTACTAAATTGGTAGCTTTGAATAAAGTTTATTTTTCTTTATTTTGTATTGAATGATGGAATTTGTATGAATAAAACTGCGATTTTCTTATTACTTTAACTTACGGACTGTACGGGGTTAATATGGCAATAATTTCCGTAGTTTTCATTATTTTTGGGATAAAAATTACCTATATTTAAAATTATATAAATCGATTCAGTAAACGATTCAGAACAAGCTATTTTCAGGACGTGCGTTAATTAAGTTACATGTTGTATATAATATATAAGTAGTAAACGAAACCAAGTAGTATTTGCTAAAAACTTTCGGAATACAACCAATTTGGGTCTTTTCAGTCTCTTAAGAGATCCCGGTCTATGAAACCAGGATACCAAGCAGCATATCTACTTAATTCATGGCTCCAGCTGAACATTATGCACCATTTCATTCATGCAGATTAAATTATGGTAAATTTGTGCTGTACTTATTTGTATTTTCTATTAATATTTTATAAAACCGAATATAAAAAAATATATTGAGGTAGATTAATTTTATGTACAAAGTAAATTCATAGTAACGAGTTAATTTTACTTAAATTGCTATATGTTTTAGTTTTAAAGAAGAAAGGTCAAATTTCGTTATTGTCATTGAATTATACGAATGTGTTTTAATTTTAATCACGACAACTTGAAAGTGTATTGTTGTTGATATTACGTCTAGCGACACAATACAGACATACAATAGGGGATCCGACTGATATTGATTTTTTAAATATATATAACAAACTTAATAAGAAATAGTCACAAATATTATACGGAAAGCAAATAATAATTAAAATCGTCCGATAAAATTTTATGATATAAGCGTTTTAAGTTGGAATGCTCAGTCTCTTTCAGGCTGAATTACTGTTATTATGGAGCTTCTATGGTTCCACTACAATTAACATCTCTTAGTATCGCGCGATCTTTATTTAACATTATTTTTTAAATTCTTAAACTAAGCTTCATCAGTTTTTAAGGTAAGTACTTTAAATTTTATTTTTATTGGAAGACTTTTGTCAACATTAAGAAGGACCATAAAGGTCCTTCTTAATGTTGACAAAGAAAAAAACCTTAGTCCGCAGCACTGGTATCCTAATGTCTTCTGATAACTCCTTAGTACTAAGGGAATGTAGAACAGTAAATGAAAAATCGTCCTTAAGGTTAAAAAAATCTCTCGCAAGTTAGTAAATATTTTTTTCATGTGCCAGGAAAAGCTTTCCGTCCATATTATGCTCATATAAGGGTAAATTTCCAAAATGGTAAGTATCAGACCTTCTAACTTTTTTACTTAGCTTTTTACCTCCCCAGCCTATCTCCTAATACAGCGTCGCGTCGCCAGGATATTCTGTCTTGGATCGTCTCTTTAGCGTCTTAATTTTTATTGACAAGTTGTGATGTTCGTCTTTCACTATGGTTTTCACTTATTTCTAAATGACTAACTTCTAAGAAATGCTTAGTTACGAAGGAATTAACCTGTCGTTATTCCCTTCTTGACGAAACATTACCTACTTTCATCTTTACTTCAAAATATTTTGTCTGACGTTTTGAATATTTTCAACATATTTTCGTATAAATTATGATCCCGCAGTTTAAAGCCTTAGGGTTGATTTTGCAGAATATGTTGCTAAATACATTTCTACGTTATAAAATGTACGCTTTCTTAACTTTTTATATCGCAAGTTACCATAAAGTACAGACATCTTGTTAATAATAAAAATGAAGTATTTTGCATTTTAGGTTTAAACAAAATATTGCCTAATTATAAGTTCGTCGTTCGTTTAAAACTGAAATGAAATTTGAATAAAAGCTCTTCTGAAACTGATCATAAGTTTCTCAATATCTCAAGTAAAAAGGTATAAATTTCATGAAAGTAGCTTTTGGGTTAAGCGGAGAACTTTTTCTGTTATTACAACAATAAATTGTATTAGAGAATTTTAGCCCTTTCGTATCAGTGCTTTGGTATCGACTTATTCCTTAAACCCCTTATTTAATATTTTCGCAAAATGGTTCGGTTATTATTAAAATATTGTTTTGAGTTGCATATTGTATAGATCGCGTATAATGAATGAAATCTATTTCAATTATTTATTAATTCAATTTCTATTGGTAACTTTATGTTTTCAAATCGAATTGGGATTTATGGTTCGTAATAAACCATTATACCTACTTAGTTGTCATTGTTCTTTGTGAGGATTTTAAATCCGACAACTATTAGAGCTAGCGCGCACTAGTGACTTTTGTCAGCGTGATAATAAAGTTGTTGTCATTGTCACGTCACGTTACCAAAGTGGAGTGCGCACACGAAAGGTGACAGTGACAATTTTTTTGAAATGGAAGCGTCGTTTGCCTATATGGATTTCGAAGAGACGGTCATTCTCTGTGAACTCATGAGACCCAGGAGAAAAAGAAAGCGCAAAGAATACTGGTTACACCCCCTTTGGAGTGACAGGCTACTACGTGGAAAGTTCTATACTATGTATTATAAACTTCGAGAACATCCCAAGATTTGCTTTAGATATTTCCGAATGAGTGTTAGAAGCTGAACTATTCATAGGAGAATAATTTCGATGGGTACTGTGGGAGTTTTGTTTCTGTACGTCTTGAAAAATTTGTAAACTTTTCTGTACCTTTAACTTATTTTCGTCCGGGATTGCTTTTAACAATGGCACCAAGGATAACGCAAAATGGTTTTCCCTGTCATCGTCATCACAACTGCTTTTATTAACTTGTTATCGTCAACCCTTTTTTTATTTAAAATGTCCAGAAGCCTTTCTTCGTAAGACATTACTTTAGTTTTTTTTTTTCGGGGATATTGGCTTCGCTGTGGTACATCTTCATCATCATTCCTACTTTAATCTTCGCAATCAATGGCCTCTGCATTTCCGGAGGTCTCTCTAGTGTCCATGCGCGCCAAAGACGGTAGTAAATGGCGAACGACCGACGACGAGAGTGACAATTTTGTCACCAGTGCGCGCACCGCTATGAAAACCTACCGGCGCGGTGGCAGTTTCGTCACGGGCTTGTTCGCCGGTCGGCGTACACAAATGTCACCCAGTTGTCACGTCGTAACATGCGCGCATCTCCATACATATCCACGGACTTGATAAGAGTGACAAAACTGTCACACTGACAAAAGTCACCAGTGCGCGCTAGCTCTTATGGTAATTAAAATAAATGAATTTATGATAGAAAATGGGTTCATGTTAATGGAAATATAAAACTTTTACGGAATAATGCCAAGGAAGCATGAGAATAAAAAAAATGTGTGAAACAGACTTGCGCTGATTAGAGAGCCTAGGCACGCCAATGCCTTCATGAACAATAAAAAAAACGGTAAGAATGTTGCATTTTGGTTGATAATTGCCTAAGTTAAAACAAGACTGGTATATGCTATAGCATTAAGACACCAGATTTATAAATATAGGCCAGATAAACCTCTATACTGTAAATTATTAAACGTAAATGAAAACATATTTAAAATGAATTATGACCCATAACCTCATATATACCAATCAATATATACTATTACCATGTATGTAGGACAACATTGGGGTTTATCTAAAATTCAAGCAGATTTTCCCCTTATAATTTACCCATGAGTATATTTTTAGCAAAGTGGGTAAATATATAAATCATTTGACAAGCCTTGGGAAGCAAATTTTACACTTTAATGTACAAACATTACAATAAATAATACAAAAGTTAGCAAACCTAGGGAAGACAACTGATCCTTCTTCAATAGCACTCACTTGTATGTCCTTACAAGTTAAATCCTTCATATATGCAAAGAATTCTGGCTCAATATTTTCTGGCAAAGTTTGCTTTAAGTATTCAATATCTGAAATAAAAAGCTAAATAAAAAAGTAATTAAGCTTAGTCCTACCACATAACTTAAAAATGACTTCCTAGAATAAGTAAATAATATAATTTCCTAAGATGGCAAGACAATTATTTTTTCCATGCAATAAGAATATCCTTAGCAATATATTCATGGGTGACTGTTTTATATTATTATATTGCTAGTGTTAATAACTCCCGTAAATAGTCATAAAAATAAAAATCAAATCTTATAATATTATTCATTAAATCATTATTTTCATTCAATTTTAAGACTTTGTCTTTTTAAATCCCTCAAAGAAATTCTTTATATTTATTAATTTTTTGATATTTTCCTAAATTAGCATTTATATTTAGTATTAAAATGTTACATACCACTATCAGAGTAATGAAAATTTTCCAGAAATTTCAAGCATTCTTCCAAGCCAGCAAATATGGTGAATTCACCTTGGAATGGATTTGTGCGGAAAAATAAATCAAACACTGCTACATCATTTACTTTCCCAGACTTCCAGTATGCATAGGCCATTGTAATTTGGTAAAGATCTGCGGAGAATACATCGTTAAAATATATATACTAATTAATTATTTGCAAGTTAAACTGAGCACAAATTTGGAGAAGATTGAAAATAATTAAAATCCTATTTTATAATATTTACAAAATTAATTTGTTTTACTTGTTTCCGGCATATATGACAAGCTTTGGACAATCATATTCACTTGTGTACCTGTGTTCCGCGTAAAAATAATATGATTTTAAAAATCACAAGAATATCATGTAGTAATTCATATAAAAAATAAGCAACTTTTACAAATGAATATTCAAAGATTAAATTTAAACAATCAGATGATTATAGATCTTTACTTACAGGATAATAGTGTAAATTTAACATTAGCAAATATTGTTTTGTATATATATTACACTATAAGGTTTGTTAAATAATTCAAATACACAAGACTACTAATGGATGCTAACCTATTATTTATTTAATAAATAGTTGTCTACATTATTGATATTTCCCATAACATTTCTACATAAATCTCATACAAATGATGTATGTAGAATGTGGGTATTAATTTAAGAGCTCAATCAATCAATCAATTCATGCCAAATATTGATGTAATATTTTACTGAACCAACTCATAAACATAATTCTTGGCAATATTAAAGAAAAAAAATAATTTGTGTCAATCAAACCAGTGAGCAAAACCTCACAGTTCTGCTTGATATTAATATTAAATCATAAAGATAATAAACACAAAAAAAAATTCAAACTTGGTGACAGCCATCAAACTAAACAGTCTTAATATTTGTTTACTTATCTTTTTATAAAAGTATATCTACCCAAGTGCAAAACACTCAGTATAATCAATAGATTAATGTCCCCAGACAGAAATCCATATAAAAGCCATGACATTTCCTAATAAAAAATTTATAAAAATATAGTTGTTTGTAGGTAAATTATTCTTAGTTTTATTATAGAAAATGAGTATTAAAGCATTTATTGCGACAGTTAGAATAGCTTCTGAATTGGTGAGCCCACAACATGGGGATCTATATCCCGCTTCATAAGAAATATTCAGATAAAAATAATAAAATATAATACAAAATTCTTGAATGAAACAAAGCTAAATAACAAAAAGTTATCTCCATACATATATAGCAGATATTGATGTATTAAAATCTTCTGTATGGTAATGTAGGTACACTTAAATAACATTTTGAATACACAAATAATTCAAATGCATCCAAATTATTATAAAATGACTATATAAATGTTACTATGTTAATGAAAAAGAGTATTCATTAGGCAGACAAAATAATCATTAACATATTCATGATGTTGCAAAGCTTATTTATTCCCTAAGTACAATCAACATTCAAAAATTCGCACCAAATATATTATATTTTACTCACCAGTTAAGAGTGGTTGCACAATACCATTTTGCCGTGCCATCTTTCTAATGCTATTTAAATCTTCACTCGACATTTTCGTTGCAAATATTAAAGTTTCTGTAGGCGCGTTTCGGAACGTGAGTAATATAAGGTATCTGTTCGACGACTAAAATAAGTAATTTCATCGTGATCAAGTGCTCGCAGTTATCAGCGCGCCAAACAAATTTTGACGGATAATCTACGCATGCGCATTAAAAACTATCGACTGTTGACTGTAAAGGTCATTCGTGAAGGTCGAAGTTAGTTAAATAATTATAAGTGTTTTAATTATCAAAGGTATAACACATGTCTTGAAAATTAATTTGTTACTAAAATAAAATAATAATGACTAAAACAGGAAAATTGAATTGCTCAAAGTAGGTAGTTAAAAATACAACTGTCACTTTTCTTTCGATAATAGGTAGGGTACACACATCACTGAACTTAACACAGATAATAAACTTTAATAATATTTCCACCGCTAGGCTGCTTTGATTTCAATTAAAATTTATACAACTATGTGTGTACCTAAAATATTAGTAAAGCGTCATTTTATATGAGCTCATTAGAAAACGCGACATTTACATCTACATTCAGTATGCTGTATAACCTCTTTGAGCTAAATGCCCATTAGAGTAGGTGATGCTTCTAATGCTGTATGTATATACTCCAGTCTATCTTCAAAGAAAAAGAGCAACATTTGTTACTTCTTCAATTTATATCCTCTAACGTATTATTTAAAAAATCTACTTATTTTATCTAACTTTTCTGTGGTTTAATAAAAACTGATTTCGTCTGAAACAATCGTATAAAAATTTTGAGATTTTTACGCTAGTAGCCCTTATGTGACAGCCACAAGACATGCTTCTGTTCTTTTTGTATTTCATTTTCTCAACATCACGTTGGATTATAAGCTAATATTTTTATCATACTGTCTAAATCAATCAATATACCCCATAAAATCTAGTTTTGTGGGAAAGACGATAATAAACGTTGAAATATTAATTTCGATAATTTTTTGATTCCTCAAAATATCCAGATTTTAAGTTAATTGCCCGTGTTGCAGTTACGTATCAAAGTTTAATCTCATTAACAATGTTTTCAATTTTAATGAATAGGAGTACCAAGCACATATTGTTATTAAAACCTATATCATTATAATAGTTATTAAGTGCTGCATTATATATAAATTTTCTATTGATATTTAATTTTAGTAAAAACGCACTTTTATGAACTTCAGTATACGTACAATAGCTATAGTACAGTCATATTAAATTTAAATATTTCGCAAATTATACCTACCACAATATTGTGATATTTAGAACAACTGGGTTCAATTTCGAAAGGACATCGCGGCTGAGTTTAGGTACAACATGTATGAAAGCTTTGCTTGCCCTAGGTTTTTAACATGAAAATATAGAAAATATGTATTTTAAGTTACCTTTTGTAACAAGTGCTAGTAAAGAAACCTACTTCTCAAAACAAGAGAAACATATAAAAAGCGTTGTAGTCACTTGTAGTGGTACAGCTGTCAGTTAGGTTAACACACTTGACAATGAAGTGATCCCAAAGTCTAAAGCTGATGTCATTAATTAGTACCTAAGAGAAATAGAATAGAATAGAATACTCTTTATTGTACACACAAGCAGGAAAAATAGGTAGGACAAAAAATAATAATAAATTTAGTACAATGGGCGGTCTTATCGCATTAAGCGATTTCTTCCAGACAACCTTTGGATGGATAGGAGCTGTAATTGCTTTAAAAAGTGGGTGTGTAATAAATGAAGTAGTGGATAAATAACATTAAAAAAAAAAAAAGAAAAAAATGTGTATAAAAGTGTAAACGGGTATACCAAATACATGGTACCTATGACTACATATATGATAAACATAAATACATACATAAACATTACATAATATATACATTCTATAAAATACAATACAGTGTATAATATATAAAATAACAAAATACATACATAATATATAAAAGAGGAAGGATCTTTACAAACGCAGGTAGTGTTCTTTAACACCTTTATTAAACGTAGCAATAGTTTGGGCACGTCTTATATTGATTGGCAAGGCGTTCCATAACCTTACTGCTTCAACGGCAAATGACTTGTCCATAAATATTGTGGAATGTATAGGATTATGCAGTTTTAAGTTATGCGATGATGTTAGGAATCTCGAATGCGTGTCACAGAGAAACTCGAATCGGTTTTTAAGATATGAAGGCGTAGCAGGGTTAAAGAGTATGTTATATAATAAGGAAAGAATATGTGCATTCCGACGAAGGCGAATTGGCAACCACTTGAGCTTTAAACGGAATGATGAAACGTGATCATATTTGCGAAGACCAAATATGAATCTTATACAAAGGTTTTGGAGACGCTCAAGTTTATCCAGTTGTTCTTCCGTGAGATCTAGATAGCTGGCATCGGCATAGTCGAGAATAGGTAAGAGAAGTGATTGTGCAAGAGCAGTTTTAGTGGTAATAGGGAGGAAATTGCGTAGACGCCTGAGGGAACCTGCTGATGCGAAAAGTTTACCACTAACATTTTTAAGATGAGGACCCCAGGACAACGTATTGTCAATTATAATTCCCAGATTCTTGACGTTATTACTGGGAGGGATAACAGTCCCGTCAAAGATGATTTGTGGTTGTTGAGACCAGTCCACTTTTGAAATCATTCGAGAGCTGCCAACTACTATAGCTTGGGTCTTAGATGGATTAATTCTAAGACCAAAGCTATTACTCCACGTCTTTATCCGAGCTAAATCACCATTTATTGCCGTGATGACACTGGGTAAATTTGCAAGCGAACCATGGGAATAAATTTGTAGATCGTCTGCGTAAAGATGGTAGGCGGAAGCAAGATTATTAGAAATCGTATTTATAAATAAAGCGAAAAGTAATGGAGACAGAACGCCACCCTGCGGCACGCCAGCAACTGTATTAGACCATGTAGAAAACAAGTCATTAATACGGATTCTTTGCCGGCGGCCAAACAGGTAAGATCGAAACCATTCAATTGCCGTTGGAGATATGTTAAGCGAAGTCAAAATGCCAAGGAGAATGTCAAAATCTATAGTGTTAAAAGCATTTGTAAAATCAAGTAAAAGGAGAACTGTAAGATTTCCACTCTCCATGGCACTCCTGATGTCATCCGTAATATGGACCAGTGCTGTGACGGTGCTATGACCAGGACGGAAACCGGATTGCATAGGGTTAAGGAGATTGTGTTTACAAACATAGGAGTTCAGTTGGGAGTAAATAAGCCGTTCGAGGACTTTTGATAGGAATGGGAGAATGGATATGGGGCGGTAATCGGAGAATGAGGATGGATTTCTAGTTTTAGGAAGGGGAGTGACAAGAGCTTCTTTCCATGCGGAAGGAAAAAAGCCACAGGATATGGAACAATTAAGAATATGGGTGATAATGGGTAGGAAATAACGTTTTTAATAAATAAATTACTGCTTTTTATAATAAAATAATACTATTAACATAACCATCAATAAATAACCTTTTATAATGTCTCACATTATAATTTTTTTTTAACTTGATGTAGTACATCGAAATACTAATATTTATTGTATTTGAAATTTCTGTTTATGCATGGAACTGAACGTACTAGTCCAGTTTTGGTGTCCTCTTTTGAATAATTAGGAAGGCAGATGGTTTGAGACTTTTTGGATCTTCATTACAGTTGTACCGACTCAGAAGAATGAATTATGATAATTTTCATTACTACGAACAGTGAATAGGGTACACAATAACTGCCTGTAGTAATAAAATTTGCAATTTGTTCAAAGAGTCAAAGAAATACTTTTGTGTGCTATTTATCGTCACATGATTTAGAATTGGCGTTGGATTTTCAAGACTCGACGATTCGATGGAACAATTTTCCTCTTAATATCATGGCCCCGAGAACCAGATGCTCACATAGCTTATTTCTGGCCTAATTGCATCACATAAGTAGGTAACCAATCATAAGTAATCATCATTCTACTGGTTAGCGGATAATTAAGAGGATGAGAGCAGAAATAAGAATTAATATCGTTGTCACATAATATCTTCTGTATGGTTCTACAAGAATAAAGGTATGGTTCCGAGTTCCACATGCCTACCACGTATAAGCTGACCGAAAAAACTAATATAATAACAAGATCAGTTAAATCGATATCAATAAAATAAGGTTAATTGTTTAAAGTATAAGTCAAATCCTTACTAATATTATAAATGCGAAAGTAACTGTCTTGTGCTTTCAAAATTTTAAATGAAATTTGGTATACAACATTAAAAAGAGTATCTTTTTAATGCGAATGTTGTATGGACGTTTAGTTATTATTAGAGCTAGAAGCTTGAAACTTATTTTTAGGCTGTTGATTCGATATACATACCTAAATGTGACATTCAAAGTTGCTAGGGAGAAATAAGTTTGCAACACCAGAAAAAATATTAGAGCTATTATGAGGGGGGGGGGGATATGTCCGTGTGTTTGTTTACCCGAACGGCAGAGGGCAGACGACTGTGCCCCACGCATGCGAATACTGATGTCCGAATGTTATATATAATTCTACTCTTTCATCAAATTCGATTCGAAGAATGACCCTCTCATGCACCTTCACACAGTAACCACCCAGAGCCGAGCCGTTTCAAAACGTGCATTCGACCTATGATCACCATCTATGTTACTAGAAATAATAATGTATACAACTATATTACTACAAACATGTGCTGACTATTTACAAGCGCTTTTTTAAAGTCTACGTGAATAAAAACCTTTTTTATTTATTTACTCCATTTCAAACGCTTGATTTTCAGTTCATGCGACGTGCCGTGCGTGCACCATGGTACAATTCTCTTTCAAAATATTCTACGGGGTATGTTCGCTCTATCGCTCTCGCTTAACAGTTACTAGACTGATATGTCACAGTGAAATTTAAAACGCCGCTAAGATTCACTTTAGCATGATTTAACTGAATATATAAAATCTACTTGATGTATATGGTCGGTCTTCACTGGATAATGCTGTTGTGTAACTTACATTCCTTATTATAATACGTTTTTTTTAAGACATCGCCTGCACTAGTGAATCTAATCCGTGTCGTGGGGTACTTTATACACATAATAGACGGACACAAATTACATCCAGACTCTGAACAACTATTTATGGGTCATACAAATAGTTGCCCAGCGCGGGACTCGAACCCGCGACACGAAGCGGCGAGTTGACTGTCTTAGCCGCTGCGCCATACGTGCAGTCAAATTTATTTATTTATTAGCTATAATAATATAAGAATATTTTAAGGGCATCTAGCCTTTAAAATCACACAAATATTATAAAGGCGAAAGTTTGTGAGTGTGTGACTGTGTATATTTGTTACTTCTTCACGTCTAAACAGCTGGAGCGATTTCAATAAAATTTGGTATGGAGTTAGCTGACACTCTGGATTAACACATAGGCTATAATTTATAAAGTTTAACGCGGGTAAAACTGCGAGGCACAGCTATTCTTATATAGCCATAGCAATTTCCTACTGAGGAACTAATAAAAAAGAAAAAACATGTCAACATAGAAAAAAGTGAAAGTTTATTTGAGCAAAACATTTTTGGATAGAAGTGCTAAAGGCCGGTCCTTGGTAGGATGTTGTCTATCATGATGGATATGTAAACCTCTTCTTGTCATGAAATTTGCAGCACAAAATGAACATTCAAAGGGTTTTTCTCCTGTGTGCTGAACCATGTGGTACTGAAAATAATAAATATTGGTATTATGTAATGTTGGTTGATAGGCAGTTTAACATCTTAGAGCCTATGCACACCACGTACTTTAAGCGCGCCGCACAGTGGTTCGATCCCATACAAGAGGTCGGACATAGGACATGAAAAAAGAAATAAGTCGTAATTTGAAATAACTGAATATGCCACCGGATAGATATATTATAGAGAAACAAATTCTAGTAGTACGAGTTTTAAGGCTACACTAACGCTACGGTAAAATTTAATAAAACCGTTTCTAATGTATGGGCAATGACTTTTAAACATGAATATCTTTTGATTTTGGTCCGTTTTCGTTCTGGTATTTTTATAGTAGTATCTTATCATTATTTGCAACAAATTTGCCAAAGACACACAGTGCTACTTTTGTGCACTTTTTGAGATATTAAATAAAGTATTGGAAATAGGAAAAAAATTGTCCAAGTAAATAATAAATGTATAATTAATACAAAATAACTATAAAAAATAACGCTTCAAACTAATTACATTAAATATTAACGAACAGTGATAATCTGCAAAAAAACAACAATCTACAGTATTATTTTTCGGCCTAGTCATCATCGACATCGTTATCACAATAATCTGTGTCTGAATTTGAAGTTTCTATAGGTAGTAAAGCAGGATCAATGAATTTAATTTCATTATCATCACAAACAAGTAAAGCCTCGACTTCATTGATAAATTCTTTTCTATTGTATTGAACTTCCTACGTAAAGTATAGAAAATAAAAAAGTGGGTTCAGTTCCATCAAAGTTCTTCATTTAGCAGTGTAGATTTGTCGACGGCTATCATGACAAGTCTGGTGCCCTTAAAATTAAAATACTTTATTGCAAAATTATCGACCCTCGTCCACAATGTTCTTTCGTCCAATTTCGTTCAAATTTATGAAAGAAACAGAAGCCAACATCAAGTCAGACTTAGCTGCAGTTGAGTGTGAGATTACAAACCTCACTCCAACTGCACACGAGAATATAAAGGTGACACATAACATGATGTTAACGATGATAGATGGAAAAGTCCACTCATATATTTCGGAAGCATCGGCTGCTGTATTTGATCTGTGCAAATCTCGACCTAAAGAGATGAATAAATTGGAAATAGTGAGATCAAAACCAGTGCAAGAAGACCTTTATAAGTATGGTTTAAGTTCACTGCCCGCGTGGATTAGGTCCATGGAATGTTTGTTGCACATTTCTTATAAAATTGAAATTCAATCATGGCAAGTGCGGGAAACAGAATTGTAGCAGAAGATAAAAGAAATGATACAGGAGACTTTCCGCAGAGAAACTGGTTTATTACTAGACATAGTAAAGCAAGGCAGTGGTAACACTAATATCGGTAATGGAGCTAGGGGATTTTTGCCGATGCAGATACAATAGCTCGAATCACAGGATTAGACAAAGGATTAATCCAAAGGTTAGCTGTGGGATACAATGCATTTGTTCGAGTGGAAAAAACAACGTCATGAAATTTAAAGAATACTGCGATGCAACAGCGAATTTGTACGTTGAATCGTATCCATGGAACTATATGCCACCAAGCTTGCACAAGTTGTTGATTCACGGGCCTGAAATAGTGAATTATTTTAATGTAGTGCTTATAGGTTTCTTATCTGAAGAGGCATCAGACGCCAGGAACAAGGACTTCCGAAAGGTCCGATTAGACCACACTCGTAAGTGTAACAGCCTCGCAACAAACGAGGATATTCTTAATAATCTTCTTTTGTCATCGGACCCAATATTAAGAAATTTACGTAGGAAGTTCAATTCAAAAGAAAAGAATTTATCAAAAGAAGTCGAGGCGTTACTTGTTCGTGATGACAATGAAATTGAATTCATTGATCCTTCTTTACTACCTATAGAAACTTCAGATTCAGACACAGATTATTGTGATAACGCCTGAGGTGATAGTAATGATGATGACTAGGCCGAAAATTATACTGTAGATTGATGTTTTTTTTTATCGATTATCACTGTTCGTTAATATTTAATGTAATTAGTTTTAAGCGTTATTTTTTATAGTTATTTTGTATTAATTATTCACTTATTAAATACTTGGACTATTTTATTCCTATTTCCTATACTTTATTTAATATCTCAAAAAGTGCACGAAAGTAGCAAAGTATGTCTTTGGAAAAAAATTTGCTAATAATGATAAGATACTACCATAAAAAACCAGAACGAAAACGGACCAAAATCAAAAAATGTTCATGTTTAAAGATTATTTCCCATACATTGGAAACGGTTTTATTCAATTTTACTGTCGTATAAGTGTAGCCTTAAAACTCGTACTGCTAGAATTTTTTTCTCTATAATATATATATCCGATGGCATATTCAGTTATTTGAAATTACGACTTAATTTTTTTTCATATCCTTTGTCCGACCTCATTTCTGGGATCGAACCACTGTGCGCCGTTGACGCGCGTTTGTAGCGATACACATGCGCGTCAGCATCGCGGTTGTATCGATTCAAACAAACACCAAACTGCTCTGTAGGATATGCAGTGGTGTGCATAGGCCCTTACAGGATAAAAAAGCTTTCGAAAAGTGTGACCGCTAGTTAGAAAGTTACACTTTTCACATTAAAATATATACATTTTGATTTATTGAGTCTTGTTGAGTATTCTTTTTCATTTTCTAACAAGTTATGCCTGTTCACTCTTGCCTTAAATAAACCCACGTTATATTTGTTTAGACACACAGGAAGGCATTTTGCAGCTTTTTGTGCATTATGACATAAAAATCAAAGCTTTATATGGCCTATTAAAGACTTGTTATTTATTGCAAATTTGTGAACATTACTGGCTTACACGGAATTGTTTGCAGCTATGCCTTCTGCCCTAACATAAAATTTACTATTCCGATTCATATGTACAGAAACTGCAATGTGAAGAGCCAAATAAGATGGTCAGTCTATGATATTGCCTCATGAAGAATTATTTTGTGAGGCACTAGGCTTAGCGTTGGCTTAGGGGTTATGGCATTTTTTTTGGGGAACCCATGTTCACGCTATTATTATATTTTGCTAAATACTTTTATGCCTCATTGGCGAATCGTTAGACCAGGGGCTCTACCGGCTAAGTCACCGAACATCGATTTCGTGAATAGCGTTTATTTATTATAAAGGTTAAAAATGACTCAATCAATTGTTAAATCGGCTTCAACGTTGAGAATCGATTCCGGACCATTTATGACGTCACATGTGCTCATGGAACCCGATTTAACGATTGATTAAGTCATTTTTAACCTTTATTTATTTGAACGCCTTTTTAGAAATCGATGTTCGGCGACTTAGCCGGTAGAGACCCTGTTTGGCCAAGAAATGTGTAAACCATTCAGAAACATAATACTGTATTACATGCATATCTACTATGTTCAACCAATCTGCATGATCATATTCATAGTTGCAACAACATGCTTGTATGTTTTTCTGTGATTTTATTGGTTGAATGCTGTGCTGTCCTTGATGCAAGTTAGCTATGCTGGGATGATACAAGGTTGGTTGTGCAAGGAGACAGTATGTTTAAAGATTGCCATTCATTACAATGGATAGCAGTAGTAGTGATAATGAATATAATGTCAAGAACTAAAATTGTTAATTTTGCCTATATTTCAAATACTTATCACACAGAAACAACAGTTCAAGTGAGACATAAATGTACAATTGTTAGACTTTTTCAATTTTACCGCATGTTCTCTCATACGCATGCTTCAATATTGGTGTGTGACAAATATGTCAATTACCCTGACAAATTAGTTCAAGTATATTTTCTTACATATACGGTTAGAATGGGACTCAACTCAATGTGTTCTATAATTTGCAGGACATACTTACTGTGAAATTGTCTTTCTTCATAAAGCTATGATCACATATAGTGCACTGGTATTTAAATATTCCGTTTATAGATATCATGTTGTCATCTGGCTTAGTCAATGGTTTCGGTGCAATTGGACGAAGTTGTGGAGAATCTTTTGTTAAGTTAAGATTAGGAGCTAACCTCCTAGCTCTGGTACTAGCCACTGCTTTGACAGGGTGCATGCGGCTGCGATGAGAGTAGCAGTTGCCAGAACTTGCAAAAGCTTTATCGCAGAATGGACATTTGTATGGTTTAGCTCCTGTATGCTGGTTTATGTGAAACTGAAATTGAATAACAAGGCTATTAATAATAAAAAAAAACAATTTGCTTCGTTTACGACTATCATGATTCCCGACGGTTATGTCGGAAGAGCCTGTGAATTGTGGTGGGGACCATCGCCGGACACTGCTTACTCAATAATCACTTCCACACTATCAGCATAACTGACAGCCCTCTGTGCAGATCATGCATGGATGCTGTGGAAACGGTCGCACATATGCTCCTCGAGGGCACAGGCATCACGAAAATCCGGAGGGAAACCCTGGGATCACCAACAACTCTTACGCACAATGGTTTTACAATGGTCCACACCGGGACTGAGTGCGGAACCCATACACACTAGCATATTAGTGAGAAAAAAGTTACGTCAATATTCTAATGCATGAATCATGGTACATGTACCATGATTGGTAGTACAATGGTAGTACCATTGTACTACCATGCAATAACATAGGCATTGCTGACTCTTCCCCTGTACAAAGATGAGCTTTGTCAATCATTCTAACACCTAGGTTGTTAGAATTATTGGCAAAAATCACCTTTAACGAAATGCTTATAGCACTATTGTGTTTATGTTGTGGTAGTTTATTAAACTCTGACAATAGCTTAACCATTTCTCATATGAATATTAAGAAAATAAATTACAAATTTATAACAGAAACAAGGAAAAAGGGGTGTGCAAAGGCCATGACAAATGGAAATCTGTTGTCTCTGCCTACCCCTCTGGTATAGTAGTCTATGTATGTATGCAAATTAAAAATATAATGTTAAATGCTACCTTCAGATCCTGATTCCTTTTAAAATTCTTCTTACAATAATGGCACTGGTATGGTCTCTCATTACTGTGTGTTATCATATGAGTCTTCAAGCCTCCCCAGCTGTTGTACGAGCGGCCGCAGATCTTACAAGTGTAAGACTTATTTGTTGGTAAGTGGACAGACATATGAGCCAAATATGTCCTTTCAGATCTAAACCTATAATTTGACAAAAACTTACATTAATAATTACATATCACTAACAAGCTACATTATCTCATTATTATGAACTAATAGGTACAAAATCACCAACCCAGCTTTAAAAAAATAATCGTGTGATATTTTTTTTATCTTTACAATATTGTCTAGAATATCATTCTCATTTGACATTGGTAAAATCATGCAATGATAGTGTAGATTGCCATTATTCAAATTAAGTATTATTTATTTACTTAACTTTATGCTAAGTAAAACAGAACTTCATGTATTTTTTTTAATTGCCTTATTTATTTGTACTAAATACTTTCGAATCTGATATTTACTACTTATTTACAAACTGAAAACCACTACAAAATGTCATATCCACATGTCAAGAAGTTTTCAATATGTTGAAGCAATTTTAGTTAGTAATATAACTATTCATTTTAAAATAACTTACACTCTTCCACAGAGCTGACATACACCTGAAGATTGATGTTTCTTCAAATGGGAAACAAGATCATATCTGTAATGGAAGGCCTCTAAGCATGTGAAACACTTGTACTGCTTTTCCATCTTTGTCTCACTATTGTGAATCCACCCATGATTTTTCAGTGCCAGCTCTGAGCAAAAACGCCTATCACATGATGAACAGGAAAAAGGTTTGTTGTCCTTGTTCTCTTCAATCTTTTTCATATCACCCTTTCTAATCAATTTTATTGTTACATTTTCTGCATCAACCCCATGCATATAAGTGACATCTTCCATAGGAATGCTATTATTGTCATCGCTCAAAGGGCCCTCTTCATTTTGAAGCACCATCATGGGATCTACACTAACTTCCATATTCCCTTCATCATCTGACTCTTCTTGTGTTTCAGGTTCAGTCTTGTTTATAGGCTTTACTTGATCAAGCATGGAACATCGTTTTATTAGCTCCTCCTGTGCCTTCTTAGCTGTGTCAATAAAATCACAAACAGTTTGTAACTTTGTACAGCATTGTATGCAAATGTTTTTAGGCAATCTATCATCTTCATCAATCTGAAAGTTAAATATCATTGAAATGTTTAGTAATGTTGCTTTTACCACAATACATAATCCAGATAAGATTCTAGGTGGAGTTAGAAAAAGTTAATTCCTTCTGTTTAAAATTCAAATAAACTTCCAAGTAATATTATCAGTGTGGCATCTGATGGTGATGTTATAATGATGTATCAACAACTTCCCTCAGAAAACATTTAAGTAAGTGCTTTAGATTACAATTTTTTTTCAAAGTCACATGAATGCAGTTTGATAGTTTCTGCTGAGGTTGGCAATAAGAAATAGAGAAGAATATGTTACGAACTAAAACGACGGTCACCATAGCTTAGTTGGTAGTGCTCCTGCCTACGAAGCTGGTGGTCCTGGGTTCAAATCCCTGTAAGTGCAAATATTTGTGTGATGAGCATGAATATTTGTTTCTGAGTCATGGATGTTTTATATGTATTTAAGTATTTATCTATGTATATAAGTATGTATATCGTCGCCTGGTACCCATAGTACAAGGTTTGCTTAGTTTGGGGCTAGGATAATCTGTGTGACAATGTCCCCAGATAATATTATATTATTATTACTTATAAAACTCATATCCAAAAATAGTAATATTTATTATGGATGAAGTAACTTATTTTTATGAACCATGTATACTGTAATGATTTTTCCATGTTTCAGCCCAAAAACATAGTTAAACACCAATCTGTTATATTTAACAGATCTAAAACTAATTTCAAAAAGAACTATTAAGTAATAAATTAATGAAGTGTTAAACTAGATTTCTAATTTATTCTTAATATATTTCAAGAATTGGCTTTTACATTCACATTATTAATCTTATAGTAAGATAATAATGCAGGATAAAGCAATGGTGTGTTGGTCTGGCATGTGGAACATTTAGTGATACCAACAAGAGTTTTGAATCTTTTATTTTTTTTTCAATAAATTGACTTACTTTATGTCTCTATGGGCCAAGTATTGAAATAAAATGTAATAATAATTTAATATCCTGGCACATTATTCACACATAGCTATCTGATCCCAAACTAAGCATAGCTAGTACTATAAAAACCAGATAACTGTTATGCTATAAATATTATGTATAGATAATTACACCAGTCACAAGACAAACAGACATGTCCATACACACAAATATCTGTCCTGGATGGGAATCGAACCCCCAACCTGTGGTATGAAATGCAAGTATCTACAAACCAGGTCAACCGGCTAATCAACTATTATTATAACCTGAAATATATATTGATATGTTTCAAAAAAATAAGTTTATCCAATGTTAAGTCTAAAAAGGTAACATAACATATTGAAGAAGGTGCAGATGTTTGCATACCTTATTCAATTTTAATTTTACTGTCAACATCAATTCAGACTTTAATAACATACACAAAAGTTTACTGAAGTGGTTTCTTTGCTTTTTAAACTATGAATTGTAACAGCCACATCCATAAAAAAAAACTATGGGTCAGTGGGTATTCTTAGGGGCGGTTTTTAATGATTAAATAATCAATATTGACGTGGGACATGCACCACTGTATGCACTCACCTCCATTAGTAAGTATTTGTTCAATTTGTTCTCTAGATGTAAGGCCTGTGCTTCCTGACTGAACAACATTATAGTTACATCTTGTTCCTGAGCGCATAGACGACAGCATCTCTCAAAATCAGTGAGCGACATTGTTAAATTATTATGAACATAGTACACGCAGTGTTTCCATTGCTATTGCTTAGTATACTGTAATGATTTTTCCATGTTCCCCTCAAGCGAAGAAGGACGCATGCGCGGTTTAAGATAGCGATGTTGGGCTTCGTATACTTCATTTTTATTGATATTTCCACTGAAAAGTACCAGTATACTATTTGGTGCAACAGTAGTGCGCAAACTCCTTTTGGAACGGCAATGTACAACTTGTGGTAGAATAGAATAGCCAAGCAAAATTGGTACTTGGGTCGAGAACTTGTCTCATTGACATGTTAAATATTCAAAATATTTATTACGAGAAATATTTAGCGCCTTGATATTTAAAAGAATTATGTTAGACTATAAATATCGACAAAAACCTATTTTCTAAATTCAAATTTCGTATGGTTTTCTTCACACATTTTTATTTGACAGTTAACGTAACGCCAACGCCACTGACATTTTTTTTTCTCGCTTCATACAGTCAGTCTGTCATAATATCCGTCACGTCCGTCACAGTCAAGTCATAGTCCTACCTCAGTAAAGCAGTGGAAGCTTCTATGGAGTTTTGGTTTCAACACGGAAAATCACTATTCACGGCAATATCGCACTTTCCTCCACTTGTGTACGTTGTCGAAGATGTTATGTCTAAAAATCCACCAAATTTACACATAAAAACTTGAACTTACACCAGTTTTTGAAAATAAAACATAGCCTCGATGTGTCCTTTTCCGCGTTGGCGCCAAAAAACCGCCACTGACAATCGTGACATAGAAATTTACTAAAATTACTTGATATTTTATAAGCCTAATATCTTTAGTCTTTTAAGCTAGTGGGTTGGATACTCCACATTAAATCAGACCCATAAAGTTAGTATACAGGTATACTTACTTTATGATCAAACCACAGAATAACGGCTGCCACATATATATAAGAAGAAACTGTAGAAAGAGTAGAAGAAGATCAAATAAGTATGGTGTTTAGCTTGATTTAGGTAGAACAGGATATATAGATGTCTCGAGGTAGAAGCAGGCACAATTTCTTAACGTTATTTTAATTTTATTTGAATACCAATTTACTCCTAGACTTTCGTTCATTAATTCCATTTTATGGTTCTAAAACAAAGGCAACACAGTTGGTCGTAAGCATTACATTTGTCACAAAATAATTTGTTGTGAACCAATAATAAGTAGGTATGTCAGAAGTTTGCAACCAATGAGGAGACGCAGTGGAATGGAGAATTCCTGGCAGAATTTTATAACTATAGAATCCTGCATATTACGCTCCTTATTCTCTAAACTCCGCTTGTTTTTTGTTTAACATGTCGAGCCTAGTAGGCTTTCACTGCTTCACCGGACAATAGAGGTGAGTGGAGGCTGAAGCCATCTAGCAAATAAAACTACAAACTCAGTAACTAGCGCCAGATGCCACACACTTTAGGAGGCTGCGAACCTCAGTCCAGAGCGTTTACGACGCGGCGGGGTGTGACGTGGAGATGCAGGAAAGGGTCAGTTGTAGGGACATCTTGTTCCACTGTTATGTAAAGACGCGGGCCGCTCGTCCTATTAAGAACTTTGATGGTGCATGGCAAAATCATTTAGATACTTGCTTTGATCAATGCTTCATGGTAGGTAGGTAATTGAGAAATGACGTAAAGGTTTTTATTGTGAATGTTCCGTGGGATACATGTACGAGATTTGAACGGGTCTCAAATGATTAAAATATTTGGTTATTAAATTTCTAAGTGAGATCACATAATGTTTCCGTACATCATACTGTATGTTCATGATATGAAGATATTGCAAAAAAAAACGAGGACACAGGGGGTCTACCGGCTAAGATGCCGAACATCGATTTCTTAAATGGCGTTCCAATAAATATAGGTTAAAAATGACTTAATCAATCGTTAAACCGGCTTCCATGAGCACATGTGACGTCATAAATGGTTCGGAATCGATTGTCAACGTTGAAGCCGATTAATGATTGATTAAGTCATTTTTAAACTGTATTTATTTGATCGCCATTTAAGAAATCGATGTTCGGCGGCTTAGCCGGTAGAGCCCCTGTTTACTAATACTGTGTACAATTCATTGTAATTTACTTTAATAATGTAACATTTGAATGCTGTGGTTGTCTTTATTTTTAAGTATGTACATGTCCTTATAACTGCATGAGTGTTTTTAACGTTGAAGATCCTTAAATATATAAATAATAAAAATAAAATACAAGCTGATTTAAATCGCTTCCAAACATGCTGCTTACAAAACAAGCTTGAACTGATTGTCTACAAGTGATAAGTTTGTCCTTAAAAAACCTAATCACTTAATTTACTAATACAAGCTATTGGATACTGTGAGGAAGCTAGGGCGAATACTGTCAAGGATCTAGGGGTTTAATTTGACTCTAAGCTGTGATTTAATGCCCACATTAATGAGAACATAGTTAATAGAGCTTCTAAAGCTCTGGGCTTAATTTTAAGAATTTCTAGCAAATTTACAAACATTAAACTGTGTAATTCTTGCAGTGTGCATATGTCTGTAGCCACTTATAATATAGGTACTTCACAGGTATGGAATCCTAACAATGAAACATGTATTTTTTTTATCTGTTTATTTATGAAGCCCCAGCAGAGGATACACGTAATACAATGTCGTTCATTAAAAAGATACAGGTATTTATACAGTTTGCTCGTCCAATTATAGGAAGCCACAGCATGTACTATTTAATACATAGGTACCTACTTGAACAATTTTGAATATAGTATCAATAATAATAATAATTTATATATTTATTTCGGACTAAGAGTATCCATATGAAAGAACAATAACATTATCACAATTTAGACATAATTATTACCCATATATGTATATATGCACAATACTAAAATTTCACAGCAAGGTAATGATCTAAAGGCCAATGTTATTGCCTCGGTAAACAAAATTTAGGTAGAAAAGAATATTCACATTTTCACATTTGTCAAAATTACCAGAAACGCTTCAAGTCGTTGTTATTTTATCATGTCACTCACTTTGATGCATTACACAAAGATATTACAAAGAGGTTTGAGGATCTCTGAAATTTACAAATTCCTCAATGGATAATAAATTCGTACAATGTCACAGCCACGAAAGAGGCTGATATTGTGGAACGCGAGAAGATTTGGTAACCATCAGCACAGATGAGGAGCTTAAGCTCAGCACACAATGATTTGTCGTGGGTTCGAGCCCCACCCACCCAAGACATATCTTTATGTGATGAGCACGATGATTTGTTCTGTATCTGGGTGTTATTTATCTGTAATATTTTTGTATTTAGAAATATATCGGTAAGTATAATAATTTATCAGTAGTCTGGCTGCCAAAGTACAGGCTCTGCCTAGTTTGGGATCAGATGTGTTAGTTGCCCCAAGATATTAATTTAAGTACAAGTTCAACGAAGGCTATCAGAAATCCTGTGTAACAAACACAATGTCCTACATTGTAGAATAATACTGAATGAGCATACTGTCATAATGGGCGACTTTAATCTGAGTTCCATGATTTGGGAAATCGACGTAAATTCTCGGATAGGGAAATCTAAGCCTAATATTATTAACACTGGTGAAGTTGCTAAGAGGTTTTTGGATTTTATATCCCTGACCGATCTTGATCAATACAATTATTTAATTAACATCAAATCGAAAACATTGGACCTAGTACTTTCTAACATTCCTTTGCAAAACCTTAAGCGTTGCCAAGTAAGTGACGGTAGAAGATCCATTACATCCCACAATCGAATTTTCTATCCCCATAAATACAGTTATTAATTACCTACAAACTAGACCATCGACAAAACCAAATTTCTTTAAGGCAGATTATGACAGCATTAAAGCTTCACTTAACTCAGTAGATTGGGAAAAAGAACTAGGTGAATGCAGTACGGTTAATGAAATGGTTACTATCTTGTATAAAATCATGCAAGACGTCATACAGAGATGTGTTCCCTTAAAAAAGATTTCCGGAAAAAAATATCCAATATGGTTCTCGTCAACGCTCATACGGTTATTAAAGGAAAAAAATAAATATCGCATTAAAATAAAAAAGTACAATAACCCTCTTAACGTCATAACCTTTGAAATACTGCGATCAGATTGTAGCAAGCTTATAGACGTTTGCTATTGGGAATATATTGCGAAAATAGAAAATGAATTGCTAAAAAATCCAAAGAACTTCTGGTCTTACATAAAGCAAAAAAGGAAATCCACAAGTATGTATCCCTCTGAAATGCAATATAACAACAAAACCGCATCATCTGGCCCAGATATATGTAACCTGTTTGCAGAAAATTTTGCACAGGTGTATAGTATGTCAACACCCACGCCTTGCGCAAATATGAACACCAACATAAACACACCGACTCTATGTAAATTCGAATTTGGAACCGAGAAAATACACAGAATACTAAGATCATTAGATGAACATAAAGGTGCGGGAGATGACGGCATTCCCCCCCTGTTTATTAAAAGATGTTCGAGGGCGCTAGCTTTTCCCTTAAATAAATATTCCACAAATCGCTTACAGACGGATGTTTTCCTACACGCTGGAAAGATGCATTAGTGGCCCCAATTTTAAAATCTGGTGATAAACAGTTTATATGTAACTATAGACCAATTTCAATTTTCGTAATGTTTGGTAAAGTATTGGAGAAGTTGGTAACAGAAAGTCTATCGTCACACGTCAAACACCAAATCACTAGTAACCAACATGGCTTTATTAGATCTAGATCTACCACCACTAATCTCATGTGCTATATGTCATCAATTTCAGAGTCCTTAGATAGGCGTATACCTATCGACGCCATATACACTGATTTAAGTAAAGCTTTTGATAAGGTGGATCACTTTCTTTTAGTGAATAAACTTTCTCATCCAGGCATAGGAGGATCTTTGCTGAATTGGTTTCAGTCATACCTTAGTGGCAGATTTTCGAAGGTCGTAATTAATGGTTGTCAATCAAAGCCGTTCAAGGCAACGTCTGGTGTCCCACAGAGTTCTCACCTAGGCCCAATCCTATTCAACTTCTTCATAAACGACATTACCGATTGCTTTAAACATTCCCACTTCTACCTTTTCGCAGATGATATAAAAATAATGAAGCCAATATCTACCACATCAGATACTGTACAGCTGCAAAACGATCTCCACAGAATGTCGGACTGGTGCATACAAAATAAAATGTTATTAAATTTATCTAAATGTCATTACATCCAGTTCACTAGAAATAAAATGGCACAACCTAACACACAGTATAAACCATCAAAACTTAGTTAAAGTAGAGGAGATCCGTGATTTAGGAGTTACGTTAGACAAACAACTCAGATTCGATAAGCATATCATAAATATAACAACCAAAGCTTTTAAAATCCTCGGTTTCATATTGCAAACGAGAAAAGACTTTTCTAAATCTTTAACCAGAATCCAATTATTTAACACCTTGGTCCGCCCGATACTTGAATACGACAGTGCCGTATGGAATCCTCATTATGATGTATATACTAAACATCTAGAAAGTGTACAAAAGCGCTTCCTATATCACTTGCGTTACAAAGACTACCTAACTAAAAAAATGTCAGTTATAGGGATAGACAAAAATACTATAAAATGGTATCACTAGCGCATAGGAGAAAAACAGCCGATCTGATATTCCTGCACAAACTGTTCAACGGAGAGCTAGATTGCAGCGAGCTTCTCGGCAAGCTGCAAATAAACGCGCCGACTCGCCTGCCACGCATAGGTAGCTATAATTTATTTAATATTTCGCTTACCAGGACGAATTTGGGACATTTTGCCGCTTTGCCAAGGCTCTGTAGGCAATACAATGACTTTTTCAAGCGTTATGGTTTAGATATAGCCTACTCGCTTCCGAAGTATAAGAAGGGGTTGGAAACCATATTGTCTGAAGAAACCAAATGAATACTTTTACTGTTTTCTCATTGCGTTTGCTAAGTCTAATTTCGTTTTTACGTCAATACAGAAATAAGAAATCTTATGTTCTTTAAATTTTATTTTGATACTGTTAGTTAAAATTAGTTATTAGTTAAAATTAGTTATTAGTTAGTCGGTTAATTAAAGTTAGTTTAATTTAGTTTTTTATATGAAATAGATTACAAGTTATATTTTAGTTTATTGTTAACGTAGGTTATTATGGTTAACAGAGCATGCTGTGGCTTCCTGTAATTGGAGGAGCACACTGGAAAGGACCTGTATTTTTTGTTTTGTTTTGAGATTGTATGTGTGTATCCTCTGTTGGAGGTCCATAAAAATAAATATATAAATAATAAATAAATAATCCTGAAAAATACCTTATCCCTTTTCATCATCATACCCAGTCGAAAAGCGATTCAAAGAAAACTTTTAATGATATATGATCGCGGAGGTTTAATGCTGGAACTCACCAATATTGACCTGGATCGCGCTAGATTGGCAAAAGAAAGTCAAAAAAGTTTCACCCATCTCACAGATTTTTTTGTATTTACTGTGCGATATATTGGGTTTTATTTGGAAAAAATATTATCTACCAATTGTTAATAATTTTTATTTACATTTATTAATGACACCTGATATTTATACTGATCTTTATATCAATTTATTTCGTTAAAATTTTGATGGGAAATTTATTTGAATTTTGTACGAATGAGAAAAAGATAAACTAAAGATGACTTTTAAAGTAATTAAGCTATGGGGGGTCTAAGGAAACAGTTCATTTTGGCTTATATTACAGTATACTTTTGGCATACTCTAGAGAAACATGAGCTTTTGTCGTCTTGCTAGCTGCGGTGATACATTACATTAAATATAGTAAAATTAAGGAATACGCCAGGGAGTACCGAAAAACAATTGCAAAATTGGAAATAGTAAATTATAATTATGTTATTTCAACGCTTTATAACGTCAATGTAAGCTTACGACCCGTATAATAGTTCTATAAAACAACCCGCCCTACCTTAAACTTTTAATTTCCTTATCAACCCTAAGATATTATTTTGATTTGAAACATAAACAAAAGAATAGTTAAATCCTATAAAAACTTTCACAACACCGGAGATAATGGGTTAATAAAAAAAATAAAAGAATACACATAATTCGAAAGCGATTTTAGTCTGGTAAAAGCAATTGTGCGTGAATATTGTTGTAAATTCAGATAAAACTTAGATATGAAAATCTTTACACATTTAAATTATGATGAACATTGTAACTTAATTCCATCGAACTTGTGGTCCAAATGAGAAAAGAGTGCAAAGTTGCTTTTTAACCGCGTGCTCAATTTTGATGACCGAGCAAGCGAAGGATTAAAAAAATTATTAAAAAATTAGAAAATCATTGCCTTCGAGTTTGCAACGAGGAAAAAACTTAAATAAAAGATACCTACTTTTACTTTAGTTTAGGTATTAACTAGTACATTATGAATTATGATAGATAAGTGTTACAGAATAATCTTTAAATTATAACAAATAATACTTAGATATAATTAAGAATATTTGAAAGTAACGTAGCTACAGTTGCTTGAGTGTAAGTAATATTTTTGTTAGAGACTGTAATGTTGGCCTAAGCAAATTTTAAAAAAGTATCCCAAGTAATCTGAGTTTTTAAGAAAGTTTTGAATTCACAAACTTAGTGCACACGATGTTCCTCTAGCCGATCTAAACTACTTTTGCACTCACTTATCGTAGAGCAAAAATACTCTTTCCGAGATGTGGAATAAAAAAGCAATTTAATCATTTAATAAATTTGAATACTACTTAGGTAGGTACTTCTACAAAGACTGCAACGGATCCAGAATGGAACATTGTGGGACGCCCCTGATAGATCTTTAAAACAATATTTCCTTTCAGTATCATGGCCTAAACTTGTAAAAAATCTAGTTTAGCTGTTATAAAGTTATTTAAAGCTAGAAATGGTCAGCTTTCGCATCATGGATTGCGAAAGCTGACCATTTCTAGCTTTAAATAACTTACTAGTCAGTGAATGTTAGATGCAATAGCTAATGTTAACATTTAAACCCTTTGTTACCGTGCATATAAGTATTTATTAAATAAGTTTATTTTCTAAATTACTTGCATATTTACTTGCTAGGTGTATTTGATTGGAGCTTACAAAACATTATTTTAGTTTCATTTATTAACCTGCTTAGTCTGCTTTTTACAAGTAACTCTTGTTAAAAGCAAGAAATAGTTACAAGTGACAATGACTTGAATGATATCGGAATAATTAATAATATAATCTTTCGAGGTGCAGTACTACTTGCTGGTCGGTAGGTGTCTACTCCAAAGACCATTTCTTAAGACTTCAGCAGGGCAAATATGGCATAATAGACATAATATCTTTCTACGACATTTGACCAATACATTTGCAGACAGAATCTGGACTATTACGTGATCACGTGATAGAACTATTTTGTGATTTCATTGGACGACCGCAGTAAGTAGAGGTTTGCAGAAGGGCAAACATAGTGTTATGAACTGTAAAATTGTGAGAGTAAGCAATATCCATGTACAATTAATCAAAATGGTTTTAGTTAAGGTTTTCTATATATGTACCTAGATTTGGTGTGTAAAGTTGTTAAACACTACATAAATGAATGATTGGTCAGCACACCATTGTTATACTATACAATTTATGGTAAGTCAGGCAAAGAGATAGTGGGTGAGCGGGGTGAGGGGCATGATTCTCGAAGCGAAGACCGGTCTGTGCACCATACATACTATGCTATGCGCGGGTGGTGCGGCGGGTGCGCGTGGGCAGGGAGACTCGGCGGTGCGGGCGGGGCGCGCGTCAGTCGCGTAGCGATCGCCATATTGCAAGAACGTCGGGTGGCGCCGCGCCAGCCCGTCGCGTGCTAGTGTTGTGTCACAGCGGTGGGCCAGGTCGGTTTCGAGATTTCTTCGTTCCGACGTAAACCATGGCTCTCAACTCGGACGCTGAACAGAAATCGAACCTGGTCCTCCGCGTGGACCAGGATTCCGACTCGGTTCTACAGTCATTGTTCGACACAGTGCTCAAGCCGGACTCGAAACGACCGCTACAGGTGCCTCTCCGAATGCGGCAGCTTCCAAAGTCGTTCTTTAACCCGCCGTCAACCGGTTCCAAGTCGCCATCTGTGTCTCACTCGCGAGAAAACTCGGCTGACTCGGCGTTCGGATCGTCGTCCGCTGCTGGCGCCTCACCGGTGTCCCACTCTCGTGCACACTCGTCACCCGCGAGCTTGCAACAGACGTATGCCGCTGGACAACAGAACCAGCAGCCGCCGCTACATCACCAACATACGAAACAGAGGTCCTACGATGTCGGCACACATATTCCTGATGAGCTTGGTCCACTTCCGCCTGGTTGGGAACAAGCCCGTACGCCAGAAGGACAGATTTATTATCTGAAGTAAGTTAAAATATGATAATTTTCTTATACTTTCAGTTGTTACTAATATTCTGGTATAAGATTTTACTAAAGAAGAAATATACCGGTTGCCACTGTTACTCCAAATAAGTGGCTTAAGGCAGTACTTACAAACTCCTTAAGTAGAAACATTATCCGAAACCATTCTATTTCTGGACTGTAATTCATATAATATCAAAGAAGACAACTTGTGTTACCTGCACAAAGAAACGTTTTGATGTATACAATACATATACAGGTAGGTACCTAGTTATCACGGTGATTAAAATTAGAGATTTATTTCTTTAATAGTTTATCAGTAGTACTTTTATTGTATTATGATCTGCACTCAAAGGCTGTTTATGAACAAGGTTATTTACTCACATAGATATTATGTTTACGTTATTATACGATGTATACTGAAAACCAATACTTAAAGATACAAGCTGAACACTTGTATGGCTTCATTTATTGCTCAGGTGGTTGACATAGTGAAAGGGGATTACAATCTGTTGATGTCAGATATGAAATATAATCTCATACCTTTAATTTAAAACTGTAACAAACGTATGTTTGTACGAAGATAATAAAAATAAAGATTTTGATGTTTAGGTGACCCTGGCTCCAGATTTCCGGTGTTTTTAATTTTGGTCCGTCTATTAGACTTAAATACAAGTTCATACCTATTATATCTGGACACTATAATGGCCAACAAAGATAAGATAACAAAACTATAAAATAAAGTTTAAGCCAAAAGCTTGCCATCCACTTATAAAAATATTGAGTCACTGATCATCACCAGGAAAATTGGTTTGACTCTTTCGCTCAAATGTAAAAGAAATTTAGATGACAAAGACAAACATCTTTCGTGTTGTTCTGTTTGTCAATATTGTTTGAGAGTAACCAAGTAGGTACCTACTTATCGTAATGACAAATGATTCTACATTTGAGTTCCAATTAATTGTTCCGAAAATTACTTCTATGAAGTAATATAAATAATGTAGTAATATAATTATGTTTTCAGTTTAAATTCATTACACATTACATATTACCTGCTTTATTTATTCATTATTTAATTTCGATAAATATTCACAAAGAGCAGGAACCTATAAAAGATAGCAGACCATTTTGCCTTATTGTTCCTCAAATCACCGTAAAGATTGGGTCCAAAACTAGATTATTTTAAAATATTGTGTAGTCTTCTTTTGACAACGCATTGTCGTCACTTATTATCTTATCATGATATACCTGGCGTCAGTACATAATGATAAAATATGATAAGGCCGAGAAAATGGATGATAATTTACACCAGCATTATAATTACGTTACTTATGAATCATCATTTTAACCATACCTAAACCGAATTATATTTCACTATCGTATTAACTAGGTTAAATTAAATTAATTAGCGAAACTACTTCTAGTAAACACGCTAGAATATATCTATAGTAGATTAATAAACAAGAGGAAGAAAATTAGATAAATATTATAAAGAGATTTATACCGAATAATACAAAAAAATGTTTTACGGGTATTATGAAACTTGGCAGGAATGCTAGAACTGTTTTAACCTATCTATAATACAGCCGTTACCAATGATATTATATATAAAAAAGAGGTTTTACTATATCATTGGCCGATACACATTTAACAGCTGTTATCTAAGTATGTTAATTTATTTATTAATTTAACTTTTTAATAAAAGCGTAAGAAATAAACAAACAAAATTATCCATGTCTGTAGACATGGATAAAATATTTATAAAAATATTCTGAATAGGATTATGAGCAACCAATTTGGCGTATCGTATAATAATAGATGTACACTAATAAGCTGTTATCGTCTTTAATTTGGTAAAATTTTATATTATTTACTATTGATCGAATGGTTTGGCGTTTCTGGTTTAAATCCATTGGTAAATAATACATTGTACACTGTAAAACCAGACTAATATAATCGCTAAATTCGTAAACGCACCCTATTGACCGTCCTCACTTTGACGCCAAAATCGCTTAACCTTGAGCCAGTAAAACATAATATTAACTTTGTTTCTACTATGATCATTAGAGTATTCAGATATCTCTCCACTAATTCAGCTGTCCATACGTTCTTACAGAATAACTACACCATTCTTGATTTACTCATTGTCCGTAAATACTCCATATTTATATCGTTTTAATAAAATATATTTCGTAATTACCTCTTATTATTGTTATATTTATAAATAGATGCAATTAATGGTATGCTTTATATGCAATTTCTAAACATACACTAAAATTTCGCAAAAGAAACCACATATTTAAAATTTACAGGGAACATAAAGTAAAAAAAAATTCTGAGAGATCTGTTGCGAAACGGCGACGTTTTTATGTGTACCAAGAACTAGAGGCGGATATAAAACAACTTTTTCCACAACAATGGAGAAAATATATTTCATGCCGTAGACGTAAAATAAATTCTCTAAAATATATGATGATGATGATCTCAAAGTGCGAATAATATCCTAGATTAAGCATCATGGCCTTTGCCACCAGCTGTCAATAGAACTAATACTAACTTGTGGCAGTTCCAAAAGTCCAAATAGGATGAAAATAAAGGGCTAATTACGCGTAATTATCAAAGCAAAATTTACTTTAAGTATATATATTTTTTTAACTACATCAACCAAACTTGAAGTGTATATTATGTTGAAATATTTTTTTATTACCTAACCTTAGCTGGAACAGGGAAAATACTATATGGACTAGAATGTAATGACATGCCGTTTCGTTACCGAAAATTCACAACATGTTAACAAAAATTTTATTAATTTTTGCGGTCAAGTAATATACTTTACAAAATATACTACGATATAAGCGTTTTCTTTAAGCCGAAGATCGTCGCACGCGCAGAACGTGTTTCTTATCGCTAATCGCTATTTTGAACAGTGCATGTCCAAAGGGAGGGAAGCCATCCTAATTACATGGGGTAACTAGAGCGTTCCAAGAAGGTACAAACTTGATGGACTAGGAGAGACCACTTACAAATAAAGTCCGAAAGATGAAATGATGAAATTGGAAATGATGTGTTAGATAAGGATAAGACTGAAGAAACTAAGAAGATTATTGTGGTTCTTGTGTTATCGAGCAACTGCTTTCGTTAAGCTAGTAATACAATATATTTTATAATTACCTCATTTTATTTGCAATGTACTGACGTCTTGGAATCATTCCACGATTTTTTTTATTCTTATGGTATTTTAATCCAGAAGTGGTATTACAATATTATTATAGTATAAAAATTACAATAGTGTCAGTTTATTCTTGTAACTTTTATACTATACCGTCCAGATCAAGTGCAGAAAATAAAATAAACAGACGTTTTCGTATGACTTCAAAAACCTTCGGCAAATGAATAGTGTTCCGTGGTTTAAGTCTAATAATAATTTAATAAACAATATTATAAAATTTTAGCCACATTCATTTCAGTGGTTTATTAATATCAATTAATCAAATCGATCAGACTGTGGTTAAATTTGAGTTTATCGAAAATCCAAACAGATGCCAGATATTAGGCTTAAATCACATTAGCGCATTAAAATTGGCGCGGCATACTGATTTGCCTTTTATATCAACAATATCATTAAGGTCAAAAACAGGTAAAGCCAACAATCGATAAATTAGACGTAACTAGAAATATTAAAAAAAAATCATTCTCAGCTAATTTTCGTTTCCCATCTACCTTTACGGATACGAACACAGGTAAGCTCTACAAAATTTGTGGGGACTTAATAAACAGTAAGATGTCAAATATTCTTGTTACTTTATTCTAAATAAATTCGTTTCCACAGCTTTACGACGTTTCGGTGATGTTTATGTTGCGATTGGCGTTGCGTTTTCCCAGCATTTACGCCATTCATGATGGTTGTAAATGCGCCTACGCTCCGCACGTCAATTGGATATCGCCTTAGCGCTTGAAGTTGGTTGAGTGATTCGAAATATGTAATTATATCGATAATCAGTAATGGCTGGTCTGTAGTCTGGCGCCGTGGCCATTATTGTCACGTTATTTTCTGTTGTGAGCGTAGCGCACATTTGAACCCGTGATCAAACCTAAATGTTCATACATTTTAGAAGATTGATTATCTGGCATCTGTTTTCGATAAAAATACACATAGTCCCACATTCGATGTTTTTCTATTTACTTATTAGTATTTTAGGTAGGTAATGGTTCTGTTACAGGAGTAGGTGTGAGTAATTAGGTATTAAAAATCTTTCTAGTATCAACATTTTAAAAAGAATTATGTTAATTTGAAATACTATTATATTGTGACCATGTGATCTAATAATTGATTATCATTGTAGTTATTAAAAAAAAAACCGATTTATACAAAATATATAGTATGAATTTTACTAATAGTAAGGTGACGATGATTTTGTGCGGGCCGCTGGAAACCGCTGGATGCGAATAACGCAAGACCGGCAATTTTGGAGATCTTTGGGGGAGGCCTTTGTCCAACGGTGGACGTCTTTCGGCTGATATGATGATGATAAAGGTTATAAAATTTAAAGTTATTAGGAAAACTTCAAAGCTGATATGCTCCCTTCTCAGGTCTCCGAATCTTCTTGGTTTTTTATTTAATTTTTGCATTTGTATATTAATCTTCACTAATATTATTGACAACTTTATCGTGCTACATTATATAAATACTCAAAATGATTGGTTCCTTTATTCTCCATGTGGTACCTATGTCTTTATGTACACGGAAGACTATAGGTACGTACCCAATGTTCATCATTCTTAAGTTGCTAATTTTATATATCAGAAAAACCCTGAAGCAGTTCAGGATTTTTCTTTTACCTAAGAGTTGTATAATACCTATATACTATTAAATCCTACGCTACATACGATCCTCATATGTATATCGCATCTGATAAAATGTGAACTTTAAATTTTGGTCTGATTAAAATCTCTGTCTTTAATAATTTTATGTTTATTTTTTAATTAAAAAAGAGATATCGGATTATTTATATACTTATGTATCAATCACAAATATATATTCCAAATGTTCATATCACCGTAGTTATTTAGTGATGACAAAGGTATCAAAGGCATTTGAAGGTGCTTATATGGAAATTTCAATGCCATATATAATTATATATAGGTACACTTTTGATAAAATCATGTGATGGTATTGCAATAAACTGGTGACAACCGACTTCTTTCAGGGGGCATTAGAATGAAATAAAACTGTCATCTAGATTGTTTCACGTGCCTTTATGTTTTTCTATATATGTTATCTACAGACACCTCTGAATAAAAAAAATCTTGAGTACCTATTACTATAAGAAATTGAGAATTCATGTAATCAGCGGTTATATTATTTAGGTTGTGGTGACAAACCTAGTGGAGTAGTTACTTAGTGGTTTCCACGACACTATTCAGCGTTAGTCACTTGCGGAGTGTGGAAGTTCGCCAACGCGACATCAAAGCTTTTGCCACCTCATAAATAAACACTACCTGTTGTACACACGACACGCTCTGAACTAAGTAAATTATAATTTTGCGTTCTATTTTGACATTAAATATAGTATAATGTTCTAAAATATGGAGTCTATAAAAGTATTATATCAATTACGATTTCCTAACTGGCGTCTCGCAAATTTTGGGTAGGTATCTAATTTTGAATGCAATGTTTGTCATCATGAACATAGATATATCATACGTTACAGTGTTGCTCGGAATATATTTGCAAAAGATTTATATGTATTCCGTTTAACTCGGTTCGTTAGAGCTCGTTGTAACTGCCAACACGGAAGGCCTGTATGTTACATCTGCAGCGACGCACTTCATAAGCTCCCTTAAAATATTGATATTTCGAATATCAAAGGTATTAATTTAGACGGGCGGGCGCTTGGTTCTGGTGGTGCAGGAGCATGCCGCGATGGGCCATTGCAAGCGGTGCGTCTCTTCCGTGTCGGTAAATAGACGAGCGCGTCGTTTCTTAATTGCGAGCTGGGGCCGATGCTTTATAAGCTCCATAACGTCCGTCGACGTGCGTCTCGACTGCGAAATGTTTGCTTTAATTATTATTGGAATGGAGGGTAATTCTCGGTGGTTTTGTTCGGCTAGACTTGGCGATGTTCCGAAACGGGTAGCGATGCAAATTGCCTTGGCTGACGCCCAACGCGGCGCTATCAGGACCAGCAGCTACGAAGCGTCACACCTTTCTGCTGACACTTGACCTGAACATCTTATCTTCTTGGGTCATTATTATTCTTATTCAATACCAAGCCGTAGGGATTGGCAAGCCAAAAATTATCTACGAAGTGGAACTAAACCATGACGTAATTTTAATTTACGGTTTTTCTTATAATTGTAGCCATTTATGACCAATTTCGTTGTAAAGATGACCATTGTTCTATATTGTACCTTTATAGTTTCTGAACTCATGTTTAGAATAAGCCAAAAGTAAAAACCTCACCCTGTTCCATGACTATATGTGCCCACCTTGATAAAAAACAACTTCTTTACATTACTATGACTACTACGTTCAGTATATATTATATTATAAAAAGTTCCCTTCATTCTCTTTTGTGTCCAGTCCACACAATGAGCAAATTGACCAGGCTACGGTCAATATATTTCCTTTTAAGTGCTGCTCTTTGAATGCATAATAAGAGAAACGCCTTGGGTTGAATACAAACAACGAAATAGTAGTTTCAAAAAAATACAGCTGAAGTTCATTCAACTGTTTTTATAAAGCTTGACATCGGTTATGTTTGGAAGGCACTCCACTTTTAACACCTTTAAAGAAAAGTTATAGTTTTGGGGAATTAGTGTTCTTTCTTACATACATGATACAATATATGGTTGTAATATTTTTTTTTTTATTTAAAGTTATTTAAAGTTAGATCATAGAACTTTAAAGAAAATGGAAGAGTTCTTTTTGTCATGGATAAACTTACTTTTTTCTAGTTTTTATTAACCCATATGTTAAGTGGCGCACATTACATACACAATAGTTAAGTAAAGATGTTTGTCTTTCGGTGGCATGGTCACAGTAAACGGCTGATCAATTTAGCTACCTATAAATTTGATATATAAGTATTACCAAGAAGTCTTTTTATCTCCTATGAGACTTCCTTTTTATAATGAAGCTACGCTTAGGCGATTTCTTCGCCACCTTCTATTTAGAGCTCTTTTTGTTCTCTTCTTTTTCCTGTCGTCTTCAGAGTCACTGGAACAACAATCTTCTGAATCACTGTCACTTGATAAGCTCACTTTCTTAGCCTTTTGTAAATGCGCTTTTTTCGCATATATTAATAAATCAAATTACATATTTCATTCGGCTATTGTTAGGAGGAAATTAATTTCAAACATATTCTAATATGTCATCATTTCTTCTTTTGAAAGAGAAACAGATTCTGCTTTATTTGAAATATTAAGTATTTAGATTCCAGTTTCGTTACCTTAATCACTCGGTGGATAGAGACGATGCCAATATAATGTTTTCTATATCATATAAAATATATATGTATGTGTATACCGCTAGACAAAATGGCGTATATAGATTTACATACAAGTTTAATATAATAGCTATACGTTGGCAAAACAGGTATATTGTTATTATATATATGTATATACATATATTAAGCATAGCGAAAGGAATAACCTTTTAGACGTCTTTGGCAAGGCCGTTGTTCTCTGCGTAAACAAGCCTAGCGGGTTTCGAACTCGATAATTTAATTATTTTATTGAAGTACTTACTTAATATGTCTTTTGTATTATAGCAATATAATTTTATAATTACTTTATATGTAAAATGTGTAATGTGTGTAAAAAAGACGAAGATATGTATATTCGGATTAGGTAGGATTTATTAGCGCTAAATTGGTTACCAATCTATTTTATTTCACATGGCACTACAATCCTTTGCCTCTTCTATATTAGATACCTAAATTAATCTCTAATTTGAATGATTATGTAATAGTCTGGATTTCTTTATAAATGTTTTATCTCAAATATTATTTAATGCAGCAGAATAAACATTGTACAAAGTTCGAGTCGTGATATTATCTGTTACCGCTTTGTTTGTTATTAAATACCTAATTTAGTTGTACTTAATTGATAATGACTACTATTATGAGTCTCGCAATAGATAATGTTGGAAATGTTTACCTGATGCGATGCGCAATGTAACGAAATGTACCTGCGAGGTGCTCGTACGTAGATAGAGCTGCCTGATGGTTTCTGAGAACATGGTGGAGTAGTGACATGCGCAACTAGTGGACTTATCGCTGTGGTGTATTCACAGCGATGCGATAACATTAAAATACAGCCCACTATCGCCTTCTAAGAAGTCGCCCGACGACGCGGTTGGCTATGTTGCGCCAGCGCAGTAACGCGACAGGTAGCTCTAACGGCATTCACTCAGAATACAATTTTGGTTTTAGAACAAAGTATTATACTATATTATAAGGCCGTTAAAAACTTTCTCTTGTCATTAACGCTAACATTGATTAACATAATTAAATTTATTCTAGTGAATGTATTACAATAATAGATATTTTATCAATTGGCTCTTGCTTGGGTTAGGCTTCAGAAATTAAACTTGGTTCAAGCCATGTTTACTATCAAACGTGGGGAGGAGGTTAGCAAACTAGGCATACATATCCGCACTTTAGTTTTAAGTTATACCCGTGCGTGTATTACTTAAAATACTGAAGTTTAATATTGGAAATACAAGTACCACTCCAAATGGAACCTTCTATACTTCAAATTTTACAATAGATTTGTTAACACTCAGCTTAGTGGCATTCATAAATCACCCATGTAGCAACACCTAATGCTTTCCTTTAATTACACTCACATTAAGTACCAAGTCATTAGGTATTATGATATTAGCACTATTCATAATACCTCATTATTATAATGGATTGGTATCATATTTATATAGCATTTAGTGCTAAGGTAATTCAATAGAATCGCGTATCGTATTGATAAAAAAGGAAGATAATTAATAAATATATATTTTTATTATGTAGGTACGTTGTTGTGTAACGAATCGGTTTTAAATAACTTTTTCTGCCTTGTACACTTATGTCATGTATAAAATTAAATGGCCACCCAATGCCCGTCCTACGAATTTGTGCAAGTAATCTTTACGTGAATATTTAATTATTTATGTGATGACAACGTTACTTCCACGTGTACACTGACGCGACGCGGCGACGGTACTAGCATTAAGTATTCTAGTCAATGTTTATAAGAATATGTACCCTATATGTTACGTAACAAGGAACATAATTCAATACAGCATAACAACAAGGTACTCACTCAGTTTCCACGCTCTGATTACTGGATGTTGGCTCGAGACAGCGTCTTTATCGGCTACGATCAGAAACCGAGCTCAACAGGAGTGTTTTGAGAAATCGGTCTAGTATTGTATGATCGTTTAAACTTCTAGTCAAATCATATAATAATATTAATTTTATTTTTTATCAAAATCAGTAACATCAGATATAGTAAAGTAATTGTTCAAGTATTCTACTTATATTGCTTAAAAATATTTTGGTAGATAACTTTACTTACGTATTTTTTTCTACAACGAGTCTCAGTATCCGCAGTCTATTGTAGTATCTTGGGGGAATCTTGAGCAACAAATTTAAACTTCCAAACTTTTTTATTCAACACAAACTGAAACTGCACCCGGTGTTACTATTTGCTAAATTAAGATTTACAATAATTTGAGAATATTTACTATTCTTATAACTTATCGGTCTATGAAACTACAAAAATTGTCTAGGTAATTTTAATTCACGTAGTCAGGTATTAAAACGTGATTATACTTTCCTTCAGAATCTCCCTATAAACACGTTCATTATTAAAAATAACAATAATTGTATTTTATTCATTTCATACTTAAAAACACCACGTGCAGTAACGGTAAACATATCTTACTATGGCAACATTCGTAATAAATAATATGCTGTCGCGTATTATTTGAATATAATTATAGTAGTGTTAATAATGTATTCAAGCCATTCGAAGTGGATACATGGTAAACAAAAATATGTTTTGTTATTTAAAAATATTCAATTGCCAGTACTGAAAAATAGTGTACTGTGTAAAAGAATTACGGATTAGTTTGTAAGGTACAAACTAATGATGTGCTCGAGATTCCTACTAATCATTCTTCCTGAATGACGCAATCGAACGTAAAAAGTGAAAACACTTGAATATTCAACATTCTTTAAGTGCTTTTGAACAAGTGCATCTAATTTAGGGTGTACGATGTAATCTACATGGTATGGGTTCTCCTCTATAGTTCCTTCAAGGGCAGATCTTTGTTCGCTCCGCTGCATTATCAAGTCTTGTAGACACAGTTGGCTCTCATCGCCTGGTGTCATCAGTATTAATGTGCTTCCAATAATACTTGCTTTGGTCAACAAAGCTGCTTGTTACGATAAATAGTGAGACAGAGTGTTCGCTGAGACCACACCGGGCGGGCCACCGTGCTGTGGAAAGTTCTGTGACTCGTCTGACCTATATAAAGCATTTTTGTTTTGCTAAGTTGATAATGCAGTTACATTGAATTGATTATTGTTACAGCAACAATGATACATAATGTAAATAATGCTTATCATGCTTGGTCATAGCCAAGTGTTCTTACCAGTTTATACCTAATAGTACCCGCGATGTTGAACACCTTAACAGTACCTTGAGAGATGGTTGATCTTCTACACGTTAATCATCTGCTTTTCTTTCTGAGCTGATCTCTGTGCTTTGACCGGTATACAAGGTATAACATAAGTAGTTGACGTAAGTTAACGGGCCAATTTGCCTATGCCACCAAACAACGTGTACGTACCATACCAACATGCAAAATTCACATAAACATTTTAGTAGCACGATTGCCATGATGTCGAAATCAACAGGTAGATTTTGACATTTTAAGACAGTTAGATAAATGTAACCTGATCATCATCATCATCATATCAGCCGAAAAACGCTCACTACTTGACAAAGGCTTCCCCAAAGGATCTCCACAATTGCCGTTCTTGCGCTATCTGCATCCAGCGACCTGATACTTAGGTAAAAATTCACAGGTTGGCAAAGTAAGGTTCAGTATAAAATATCAATGTTCTACGTTCCTTGTGGAGTAAACTTTTTTCAAAATTAAATATTAACTCATCGCCATCATGGTTGAATTGTGGGAGAGCGGAGAGTATCGCCATGCTTAATTGTAGGATCAAAAGGGGTCAAGTGTGTATATTGACAAGCGCTTTAGGGCCAACGTCATGCCCAAGAAGGCTCGCTTCGGACCATCACGTCAGCGTTTCATTACAAACAATTCGCTAATGGCGTTTTAATTAATGTATGTATCACAATTGTTGTTTAACTAGTGTCAAATAACTAAAATTGTATGCTAATTTTGAAGATTCAGTTTTATGACTCTGATGAACTGCTAAAGTACTTAGTTGTATGTGGAAGTGAGTTAGGAAGTTGTGTTAATCGTTTTTATTACTATGTAGTTTTTTTTAATAATATCCCAGGGCCATTATTCACGCTTGCTTGTACTATGGAAACCTAACTGATATATTACATATACTATTTTTCTTTTGCAAATGTGTATATAGATATCAGCACACAAATATCTGTCTTGGGTGGGAATCGAACCCACAACTTGCTGGCCCGTCAGTGTTTTTTTATTTACATGTGAAGTAAATTGAACAGAATGAGGTGCAAAACATGTAACTTTTTCATTCACTGATTACACTTCTTGCATAATGTAGGTTCCTTATATCAATATGAATCAAAGCAGAAGATTAGTTCAGAATGGTCACAAAATTTTAACAATTATAACACGTAAATGTATTATAAACACATTCAGTCAAAAAAGTATCGGGAATGGATGATTTGTTTATGGTTCCAAATTCAAATTTTTGTTTCTTTTTTGTTGTTAGATTGGCACACCTGTTTTCCATTTTGGCGCGGAGTTTGAGTTGCATCTGTAATTTATATTAAATACAGTGCTGGTTTTAGTAATATCATATATAGTGTGTATTGCGAATTTCATAATGGACAAAATATCGAACAAAGAGTTTGTCTTAAATTTTGCATCGTTAATGGAATTTCGTGTTCGGAGTCACTGAAAATGTTACAGAAGGCTTACGGTGAATCGACTTTATCGAAAACTCGTGCTTATGAGTTGTTCAAAGCGTTAAAAAGCGGTCGAGATGTGATGAAAGATTTGCCTCGCTCTGGTAGGCCAACAACGTCTGCAACTGAAGTTAACATCGCAAAAGTGAAGGAAATAGTGACTGAAAATCCTCATTCAACTCTGAGAGAGATAGCCGCCGAGCCGCCGCTTTCTGTATCTCACGGGTCGATTCGTACCATTTTAACTAATCATTTGGGTATGATCCCAAAAGATCTGAATTTTCTCCAAAAACTCAATCGCATGAAAGTCGCTGAGGACATGGTAGAACGAGTCAATTCCGACCCAATTCATGAAACGCATTGTTACTGGTGACGAGACGTGGGTTTACGAGTTTGACATGTAAACTAGTCAACAAGCTTCGGAGTGGCGCCTTCCAACTGAACCGAAACCGAAAAAACCACGACAAAGTCAAAGTCATGTTGACTGTTTTCTTTGACTACCGCGGTGTTGTGCACTCTGAATTCTTACCGGAAGGTCGAACGGTAAATAAAGAATATTATTTGAGCGTTATGCGGCGTTTAAGAGAGCAAATTCGACGAAAAACGCCAGATTTGTGGAAAGAAAATTCTATTTGCACCACGATAATGCGCCTTCGCAAAAGGCCATCATTGTGAACGAATTATTGACCAAATACTCAACAAATACCATCCAGCAACCACCATATTCACCAGATATGGCTCCAGCTGACTTCTTTCTTTTTCCTTAACTCAAATTACCACTTCGTGGTACCCGTTTTCAATCGGTAGAAGACAAAGAGAATTCGCGGCGAGAACTGAACTCAATTCCGAAAGCAGCGTTTAAAAAATGTTTTGATGAATGGATTATTCGTTGGCGTAAGTGTATCGTTTCTGAAGGAGCATACTTTGAAGGTGATAAAATAAATTTGGATGAATAACAAACATTTTGTATATTATTGATCTTTTCCCGGTACTTTCTTGACTGAGTAGTATTACGATTTTGTTTCTTTTCCTAAAAAGTTGAGAAGTTATAAATTTTCAAGTTAGAAACTAAAAATTATAACCACGCGTACAAATTTAACATAATTTTTAGAGATAATTTTTCAAAATAAAGGATTAATTATTACAAATGTGTGTGTATGTTCCATGATTTAGTCCGCCTTAAGACGAGATTTTTCAAACGAAGAAAGTACTTTTGAAAAAATCACAGTTAAGAAGGGCCCAAAACACAAAGGGGTCCCAAAAAAGGGTCACAAAACATAATATTTACAGTTAAAAATTCTTGTAACTGGCGTTAATATAATTAGCATTGATGAATTCGTAAGGAGTCAGGGTTTTAACATGACATTATTGTTGAAGCTGTGTCCCGCGGTGTCACCCGCGTTACACTGTATAAATAATAGCCTATGTGTTATTCGGATATATACTCGTAAGCTATATAACTACAAAGTTTCATCAAAATGCGTTCCATAGTTCTTGCGTGAAAGAGTAATATATATTTTTTCATGCGAACTTAGGGAATTTAATATTATAATTTAAATTTGAAATGGTTATCACGAAAACCTGTAAGTGATGGCATACTATTTATACTTGAATCATTAAACTATTCCTCTAAGAATTATTTACGAGTATGTGGTAAGGTAAAATATGTTATCTACGTTTTGGAGGAATATGTCCGAAACGAGGCAGAAAGATACAAGCTGTGTGGTAACGGCCGCAAACGTCAGAATATCATCACCACATCTCATCCTGTGGGGGGCGTAGGAGTCGACCCGAGGGAATATCTACCAGAGGACGGGCAGGCGCTTCCTTCTGAGTACTATGACCATCTTACTGTGATCCCAAACCCGTCTACCAAGCGTGGCGATTATGGCATATCCCCCAATATAATTCTTTGCGGAGGCTTATCCAGCAGTGGACATTTTTCAGCTGTAATGATGAGGCAGACAGATAAAAAATACGGATGTCTATGGCACTGACGGATCTGTATTAAATAGGCATCTGTACCAGATTTATGTAGTCACTACGATGTGTATTACTAATTCTAGCTTCTTATCGTAAGTATCGTATAAAATTATTATTGTTGGATTAAATCGCTGGTAGTTAATCAGTATGTACTCGTAATAGAGATCAGAAGCATTGTATTAATTGTATTGTAGAGGCATATATGCGACATCAACAAAATTCAGAATGTTAAGACTTATTACAAAACTGGGCCTTTAACACAATATGGTCCATAAAAAATCCCTTTTGATGATGTCGAGTCCTTCAGAAAAGCCCTTTAGTTCGTCCTTAGCATGGTATTAAGTACAAAACTTAATGTGTAATGTTTTATCTACGTGATATACTTACCTATGCAGATGACATCGTCACATCTAGTTCATAGGTATACGATACGAGTATGTTGATTATTTAGTCTAAAATAATATGAGATGTAACATACCAACATGTCTAACTTATGAAATAATGATAATATTAACTTTTAGTTAAAAGCATTATTCTTAATGCAAATAGCAAATCTAAACTGAAAATTTTAATATTATAGTAAGGCCAATGTAATCGGTCACATTTGACACTTCATCAAAATCAACCTTAACCGGCGGGCATAGAATATTATAAATTTTTTCGTAGTTAGAACTGCATATATATGCAGTTCTAACTACGAAAAAATTCGCTAATTTTTTTTTCAATTACGATTTATCTTTATTGTTATAATTACCAAATAAGGTCATTTTACTACAACTTCAACTCTTATTTGTGGCACTTGTGGGTTCACCACCACAATTTCGCCAATGTCAAGTTATGATAGCCAACAAACGAAGGAAAATATTAATCGGTAATAAATGGCCAAGTAATATTTTGAGTTTAAGTAGATGAGTAGACCGTCGTCAAATCAGCAACAAACAAAATAGACACACACATTTATCAACCACCAACATAAATAAGTAAATAAAATTCATAAATGTAGGTACTTAGATAGACATTTACAAGGTCATTTTACAATTCACTTTACAAGTTAGTAATTGACAGATCTCAAATGTGATATATTAAATTGGCCCTACTATAATACGTGAATATCATTGAACCAATTCAATTAGTAAACTAAATACCCACTTGGACATTGGGTAAACTGAATGTGGGCAAAACACGTTTTACTTTTTGTACCAGAATCGGCACAATTTGAAATGTAAACAATAGAGTATAGTAGATTTGCAATTACAATTTGTATTTAGCAAACTCGTTATATTAATTTGACCAGTGTCATGGGTAGAGTTTATACTTAAGTTTCCTCCAGTATTTTTATTACACCTTGTACAGACGCCAGCACATCAAGCAACCCCAATCTGTCAAATTTCCCCAATTGAAAGTGAACCTTATGCTTATGTGATAAATTTGAAAATGTATAAAAGAAATTTGACAGATTGGGTTAGATGGATGTGTTGGCGTCTGTACATACATATAGTATTTTCCGACTAGCATTTTAAAAGTCAACTTTGTCCGAACACGTCCAATTTATTGTTCTTGATGGAGGATGCCCAGTGCCAAAAATACTAAATCAATAGCTATGAAACCTTTTTGGTACCTTTTCTTTGAATAAGAAGTTCTGATTTAGCATAAGCACTGTTTCGAGTAGGAATGGTTATATGTGATCGGTCTTAAGCATCTCCTATAGAAATTGTCTTCCCTTCTTGACTATTATCAACTCTTGCTTTTCTTTAAAAGTTTATTAACCCTTTATTAAATAAATGTATCATTAGGTCAGCGTAAAGTTAAACGGGATGCGGAAGTCCATCACTTTGAGTTGAAATCGGCCGCATGTGTGGCCGGGATACATCTTGCTAATTTTTTCACACATCCGTCAAAAGAAGACAGTTGCGGCCGTAGGAACGAAAAAAATACACTGACGCCATTTTAGCGCGGGGCATCGCGCGATATGCGTAAATAATGACAAGTATCTGTAGAGTATTGACGGGCCGGTTGGTGTGGTTGGTAAATGCTTGCCTTTCACGTCGCAGGACAAATAGGTATGTTTGTCCTATGTCTGGGTGTAATTATCTACTTATATAAGTATATATTATCAAAAGAAAAGTAGTACATATGTAATCAGTTATCTAGTTTCCATAATACAAGTTCTGCTTAGTATGGCCGTATGTGAATAATGTCCCAGGATACTAATCTATACAATTAAATAAAATTGGAGTGTCTGTTTGTAATATTGAAATAACCGTTTTTTTTCTACATAATATGAATATATATACGGTACCTACAACAAAATAACATTTTTTCAAATTTTTGTCTGTCTGTCTGTCTGTTTGTTCCGGCTAATCTCTGAAATGGCTGGACCGATTTTGACGGGACTTTTATTGGTAGGTAGCTGATGTAATAAGGAGTAACTTAGGCTACTTTTTTTTTAGAAAAAACAAAAACATCAAAATAAACTAATTAACACGCGAACGAAGTCGCGGGCACAGCTAGTATAAACTAAAGAAAAAAGAAGCTCCAAATGTTAGGGTATAACTTAGTACGTACTTACTAGGTACTTATCGTATGGGCAGTGGTTACCCTAGCGACAGAGTTGTTCAAGCCGCCCATTAAGCCTCTGACATGGCTTAACGACTTTGCCTAATGGCTACAATCGGGACCGACAACTCAACGTGACTTCCGAAGCAGTTGCTTAACCATGCCAATCACTTGCAGATCGGTGAGAACATGTGGCTGTTAGCGCTGGCTATGGCATATAACTTGATATGATGGTATTCATGAGTAGAGTCAATGTCTCTTATTACCATTGTAACAGGATTGTTGTGCTCCTGCAATTACTCATCGTACGATATCGCAGCGCGGTACGACTCAGCTGACTGTTTGCTTCTGTATGCGCCTTTATTGAATACTGATAAGTTTACTCATACAGTACCGTGACTTATTGTTTTCATATGGCAATACTTTATTCAAGGCCGAGTTCGTTATACGTAAGGCCTTCATTGTGTGGATTTGTCGCAAAGCTAACTACCTAATTCAGATAATGATTGCAGTGTAGACAAGTCATCATGGGTACCGAACGAAGATACTCTTTCTTTATTTGTGTGCATGGACATGTCCGTTTGCCCTGAGGCTGGGTGTAATTTATCTATATAAGTATGTATTTATAAAAAAAAGTAGTATATGTACTATATCAGTTATCTGGTTTCCATAGTATAGACGAAAGCACATTCAGCCATCTGTCAAATTACTTTTTAAATTTTCAAGATTATAACGTAAGCATAAGGTTCACTTTCAATTGGGGAAATTTGACAGATTGGAGTAGCTTGATGTGCTGGTGTCTGTACAAGCTCTGCTTGGATTCCAGATAGATAGATCCCAGGATATTATTATTATTTTACCTCTGTCTCGCGAACTCGTATGTAACTGGTTGACGTTATCTATGGTTACGATTATAAACAATTCATGTTGGTCCTTTCAGGACGACGACTGTTGTGTTGTTTATTTATTGACGTTAGAAAATATTGAATATTATGGGTGTCCCTTTTTATTTATTTATCTTTTATATTATAAATTATTATATAATTTATTTTGTTCAAATTGTATACCTAGGTATGTTCGAGCGCAACTATAAGCGCCTAGTCAATTAGTGTCAGTTTTAATTGAGAGCTCGGGGTTTTTATTTATGGCACCTGTGTGTTGTCCATAGACACACCAGGTAACTACAAATATTTTAAAAGTTAAGTTACCAAAGCACATCTGCACGTATGTACCTATGTATGTGCGTGGTAACTGATTCATATATTTAGTTTGCGTCATCGTTCATATTGTAGTAGTGTAATATTATAATGTTGTAGATTTATCATCAACATATATTGTATAATGTATAATGAAAAATAAGGGAAGATTGTTGAAATATGTTTTGCTAATTTCAAAATATGGGTATAGATTCAACCATGTTTAATTTATTTAGGTATGTGTAGATCACGGAATCATCTTCAAATACAATATCAATTATATCATTTATAAAGGAAAGCCCGCACTATGGAAATTAAATCCTGCGCGTAACAGGGTTTAATTCCCATATTGCGGGCGGGGGACTTTACAAACATATAATTGACAGCTCCAAAACACACCTAGACTCGTTAAAACTACTTATGGATCACAGAAATAGTTGTACTGTGCGGCCTTAATCGCTACGCCACACGTGTACGTTATATTCCTTACTTAACCTTTCCTTTGAAATTACGAGCTCTATCATCAAACTTACTGATCGGTCTTCATCCAGGCCAGAATCTTTTTAAAATGAAGTGGAAAGTTTAGTACTTTGATGGTATAATAGGTATGAGTCGGGCAGAGCTAAGTGAGCGACGCCGGCGGCGCCTCGTGCCCCGTCGTGTTTACGTCTAATTTTGGCGCGAGCGCCGCGACGCCGCCCCCGCGCTCCCGCACTGTCCATTGAACACGCCGGTGTACGCGCGCGGTTATTTCGGCCTGCCGAAGGCGGCACGGCGACGCCACGGAATATCCTCACTCTGTTACTTTCTTGTACCTATCGATGTAGGTTAACAAATTTGTATTTTATTCACTCACATATTTTGTCCACAAGCTTTGTTCGTTACCTACGGATGAAAAGGAAAGCATTAATTTGGCCTGTTGGCGTGGTTGGCAAATGCTTGCTATTCACGCCGGAGGTCGTCGGTTCGATTTCCACCCAGGACAGATATTTGTGGGCATGAACATGTCTGTTTGTACTGAGTCTTGGTGTAATTATCTATATAAGTATGCATTTACAAAACAAAAGTAGTAGTGTAGTATATCAGTTATCTGGTTTCCATAGTACAAGCTCTGCTTACTTTGGGATCAGATGACCGTCTGTGAAAAATGTCCCAGGATATTATTATTATTAAATTGGGGTAAACCGTAAATCCCATTAAATCCCATCCAATCCACGCAACTTTTTAATCCTAGGAATTATGACAGGTAGAGTAATGAAGGCGCAACCACAATATATCTATCAGGAGCCTTTGACCCAACAAGGAAAACCTCAGGTATGATTTTCAGTAGAGTAATTACAATGATTGGAAAAAGTTTCGTCATAGAATTTATAGAGCCCTATATACAACGACTAATACAAATAAAGTAGATAGGATGTAGGGTGTTCAATGAAAAAATCGTAGAAGATCGTTTTCCTAAATATGTAAGTTTGGGTTAGAGTGCAAACTACATCGGCGAATCAGAATATTTTTGTTAAAAGTCACCTCATAGTGTATCTTGCTAACCACTTTTAAAGTAGTGAGAGAGAGTAAGAACAACGCTAAAGGCCTTCACCTATAATCGCATATTATGAGGATATGTCTAAAAAAATGCTGTAAGCTTTGGATCCTTTGTATGACTGAACTGACGGATTTGTAGGTTCATTATTTTTTTATTAGATAATGTATCACTAATAGATAAGGGCAAAACACTCACTAGATTTCTTTTCGATGAAAATTATTGTCTAATTATTTCCTTTTACATTTGCCACGGCGATATTATTACGAACTGTTTGACATTATTATGTTTTATTCCAAGTATAAATGATCATAACTATATTCCAAGAAAGCAAAAGTGCTTGTCAATAAAAAATAATTTCGAATTTGCACTCAGTATGCATTCTTAACACTACACAATCCCAGAGTGCAAAAGCGAACGCGTCGAGCGCGACCACCGGGCGGCGACGCACAGTGGTTCGTGTAGAACAAGCTAGCTGGACAATATTATTTGTTTCGATTTTTATTTATAAATGAGGTTATTAAGCAAAGATATAAGGGTCATAATACTATTTGAGGTCCATTGGTCGTTTGAGCAGGTATAGTGAAATAAAAACACAATATTTTTTTAAACAATTTTATAAATAAATTTAACTATAAATGTAACTATAAAATCTAATATCAGATACATAAAATACCTACTTAAAAACTAAATCGATCACTCATCATCACTATCATCAGATGAATCATCCATTGAATAGTCATGATCATGAGTGGCAGAACTATGAAAACTAGAAACTATATTAACATTTTGTTCCTTAAAGCTAGGTTGAACTAATAAATCTAGGACTTCGATAGGGAATGAACCTATTTTCTTCCGGGGAATTTCTCTTAAACCATTTATTACAGGGTCAGATGTTATCAATAACATATTAAGTAAATCTCTATTCGTAGCTATTCTTTGCACAGCTGCTATTTCTTGCACAGCTGCTCCACTTTTCAGCCAATTTTGAAGAATATTTTGAGATGATGACCTTGACGTCTCTCAGGGACTGCTCCGTAACACCATCAAAGTCATGTCTCAAAGATATAAACCGAAAGAGCTCCACGTTTCGCGTTTCCTTCGGGTGTTTTAGCCATTCTTCAAAAAAGTCCATTTTGAGACGGTGAAAACTGTTTAAAGAAAAAAAAAGAAAAAAATTAGTTGTGCAAATAATTCGCAATATTTTTTTCTACTAATTACTACTAGATACTTGTGAGAATCATATAAAATAGATTTTACAGAGTGGACATGAGTGGACATGTAATATTTTGACTATTGAATTCAAAAATATGGGTGAAAAAGTCCACTTTTATCGAAACATTTAATTTAATAAAATTAAATAATGAAGATCCTGTGATAAAAATTAACTAAAACAAAACTACTTACCCTTATGTACACAATCCATCACAAAAACACTATCACAAATTTCTTTTAGTGACTTAAAATAATGTTAACAATATGGTGTAAAAATGCTAATGAATGCACTTTGAATTATCAACACTTTATATACTTACCTTAATGACGGGCCTAATGAGGGTAATTACGAAAATTAATAGATGTATTCCTTAATGTATAGGGCTAATGAGTTCATCTTAATAATTAACTATTAGGAATTGAAGAGTTGTTTTTGTCCAGCTAGTTTGTTCTACGCGAATCACAGTGCGACGGTGGCGTCGATAACCGCCCAGAATCGAGGTTCGAACTCCGAAATTGGCCCCCTTAATATATTTGCTTAGGCTTGAGTTCACCCTCATTTTCCGGTGACGCAGTGAAGGACTCCTACTCCTAAAATGGTATCATAAGCTAATTATAAAATAAATATATTAAAGTTCTTAGCCCGTAAGTGCAGAGGACGATATTCCATTTCTCTGGAATGTATTGTATGCCATAGTAATGGCATAGGACGCCACGCCGTGACGTCTGAAAATAGGAAAATATTACAAATGTCAAAATCGGATTTCAAATAATCCGATATAAATACGATGAAAAAACGTGACGTTTATTATCTACGTTTAATAAATCATATAGAAACGGTGCCTAAATTTTCCTGTAACATGACACGGGTTTGTTTGACATTCGTATATAAAATCCTACAACCTACTAACTTAAACTAACATTCTTGTAGCGTATATAATTTCTAAACTTGTACGTCAAAGTTCTATAAGCGCCTTCCAACAATTTTAACATTCTGTTTTTTTATTTTTATTTAAAAACTCGCACTGGAGTGATGAATCTCTTGCCATACAGAGATTCAATTCTCTTGTGAGGGCGATGTATTTAAAAAAAAGAAGGGGACTTTACAGTCTTGCAATTCAAAGATACAAAGCGCACCTAAACTCAGAACAACTATATGTCACACAAATAGCTTTCCAGGAATGGAACTCAAAACACAAGGGCGCGGTGCGTATCGATTTATCAGAGATGCGAAAGTAGTAATAACAAGATGTACCTACTGATTGATTCTCCCCACAACACAAGGTTACTAGGTTTTGTTGTTGTGAGGTGTATTTTGATAATTATTTATATTCGATAGGGAAAAGTTTGGAAATCCTTATACATGTTCGTTTGTTTGTCTATCAAATCGCTGGCTATAAAGAAAAGTTCAAGTCTGTTTTCATTTCATTGTCAACCTCGATAAATAAGAAAACTAAAACAAACTAATAAACATAAATATTATACCAACCACACACACCACGCGAGCTTCTAAAATCTTATTTGAAATTTTATTCAAACTGTTAGTGGTTGAATCATTCCTTTTTCACCTCGGGAGAGTTAACGAGCACATGTCTTGTGATGTTACCGCAACTAGCCTTGGAGGCTGCGGTGCGATCCGACTTCTCAGAATCGCGCCGAGACCGTCCCGCCACCCCTCGTAATCGCCTTTCCTGTCAGGACACGCTTATAGTTGTTTATGGTACCTGTGAGAGAAGCCTGTTACAATATCGATACTCACGTCGCTCCTGTTTATTTCAAATCGATTTGAAAAAGGAGGCAGGTTTTTAATACGATCTATATTTTTTTCGAATATGAACGGATTTAGATTTTTTATTTTTTTATATGAAGGGGTAGGATTGGATAGTCCCATATGAATATTAATATCGGATAATATTTTTTAAGATATGTAAATTATCAGTTGAAAAAAGTGAATTGTTGTTGAAATATTACGGATTATTTGCGAAATTACGCTCGAGGTAGGCATTATTGATTGACACTAAGAGATATATTGAAATCAAATATTGTCTTCAAAACCAATTAACTTTAACCAATTACACTAGATTATAATATTGGATGTTAGTACCAACAAGAGCTGGGAACGAATATACTTTGGGGCCATCGTCTAATGGTATAATTTAGTGAATCGCTAAAATAATTTCATACTTCACAGTTGGTTTAAAAACTAAGCTTTTTCATTACATCTGCATTACATAGGCCATTATTCTTAGTTTCTATTATTGGGCAATTATGATAATTGCAACACTATGGTGATTTTATTGATACTGGTTTTTTTTTGAGCCCACGCGGAAAAAGACGCATCGGGGCATTGTTTCATTTTCATAAACTGGTGTAAATTCGAGTAAATATGGTGGATTTTTAGACATAACAACATGGACAACGTACACAAGTGGAGGAAAGTGCCATATTGCCGTGAATTGCGATTTTCTGACATTGACTAATAAATTAAATAAAAATATTTTACTGAAGGCTCAATGCCGAAGAAGCCAGAGCCGTAAAATGGAATTTAAAAAAATATATATCAGGGCAGTATGCCTATCCAACCCTGACGAACGACGAATCATTACTTGTCAGAAATTGTGACTGATAATGATAGAAAGAAGATGTAGTAGGCTTTTATTGAAGTTATAGCAGTGATATATAGTGACCTACTAACGATTACATAAATTGACATTATAATACGTGTCATATTAGGAAACAATTCCTCTTCGAGTAATAAAATAATTACCGTGGGAAGCGGATGGGCATAAGTCTAACCCGAGGCAGAGTATTGTTAAAACTGACTAACGCCGCGTGCTACTTCGCGAAACTAGAAGTCTATCTATATCCTATTGTTGAATTTTAAAAGGACGTATTATACTGATAAGATAATTTAAGTTTCTTTGAAATTATATTAAGTATTGATAAGCAACCTTATCTAACTAAAAATAAAATACAATGAAAATTACTTACTATAAAAGTTGTGAGTACTTGGTATTTTCGTATTATTTAAAGTAATCTTCTTTAACGTATGTACAGTGGTGTTCCTTGGTGTCAAACTTGTTTAAGCCTAGGTCAATGTTTAAGCCGCTCAATATGTCACAGGAATATCGACCACAACCGGGACTTAGCTTAGGAATTATTCCGTGCCCTCCGAAGCACGGAGACGCTCAGAAATTATACGAATTTGATAGTCACCCATCTACACACTGCCTGAGTACCTAAGTTCTTTACCTCGCTGATCAGTTACGAATCAGAGATTGCAACTGGCTATCAGTGTTAGGTTCTATTTTAGTTTCAAGAACCCATGTTGGCGGTGAAATTCTCTAACGACATCTACTTTTCTGTGTCTTCAGCTACCATAAGCTTATGTGTGGCCGGCTATATTTCAAATGTCTGCAAACGCAAAGCTGTGATGCAAAGCTAAAAACTTTACCGTAATTATTATAACAACAAATTACAGAACATTTGTTCATTTTCATTTTAAAATTGTTATCGATAAAATTTTGCTTCGTCACTAGCCTCTGTCAGTCTATCTTGGGCAGCCTTTTTATTTTCTTTTTGTACACCTGAGTTGTTAGTAACAAAAGCATTGATTTTTTTCTCTCGGCTCCGCCCCGGCCTTTGAGTGCCTGCCGCGTTTCTCAGTACCGGCGGCGGCGGCGCCCACCATTCAGTAATCTTCACTAGTTTATCGATAACGTAGGAGTTTCTGCTTGGACTGTGCCGATCTATTTATTAATAATCAATAGATGGAAATCAATAAATATTATGTATTTACACCCTTATTTAAAAACAAAGTCTAAAGTTAAACTGCAGTTGAATTATGGATCAAGCAATCTCATTGGATGGTTTTCGACTAAACCAGGGATCAACTGCAGTTCAACTTTAGACTTCGTTTTTAAATAAAAGTGTTATTGGTTAATAAGAATGGAGCTTAAAATTCACTCTATAAGATGATGGTTAAGACCGAGGGCCAAAATGGTTAATTCCAACTAATATTAATCGGTGTACTTGCCATGCTGAAATAAGAATGTAAAAAAATTATCTGTTTATTTAATACCTTCACTAATCCCAAAATACAATTTGTGTGCCAAAAATTTTAAACTTGTTCTGTTCGTTCGTTTAGATAGATATACTCGTACGGAAAAAGTACAAGAATACTTTGGATATCAAGAATATAATGTACAACGAGGGCTTATCCCCTTAAGCGATCTCTTCCAGACAAACTTTGGATGGATAGCAACTGTAAGTAAAGTAAACAGTAGCACGAGTGCAACAAATAAATTATCCTAAGGAAATGTGTTTATTATATTAGTTCTCGTTGCCACCTAAAATGAAAAAGAAACTTGTCATACATATAGTTAAGAATAGCTTTTATCACATTTTTGTCTGTAAAAACTTATCCAATAGTATATAATTACAACCAAAAGTATGTAAAATGCCCGAAAAATAAAATCCATAAATATGAGTTCCAAATGTTTTAAATTGAACTAAGTACCACCAATTGTTATTAGCAAAACGACGCGAGGCTGCGTCGCCCACGTGACTACTTAAATATATTAAAGTTGCAATAGGGCATAGATGCGTGTATCAAGACGTTCTTCAAAGTTCACGGCACAGCAGCACCCGAACTCTTATTCATTCTCAATACCGTGTTAACTAATAATAATGCAATTTCATGTAACGACCTTGATTTATCGAACAATCGTAACTGGGACGAATGTTATGTAAATTAGTATAGTGACATTTTACATCTAGGGGCGAGGTATCTACGTTCCCTTCTCTCCTTTGGCGTTTCGCAACCCAACAAGGCGCTTTGTTATAATTTCCTCTGTTGTTTCACATTGCAAAATAATTCTTCGTACCTAATATTCTTCTTTATTTTGAGTGCTCTAAGAGATTTTTCGTTATACGCATAGAAATAAGAGACTCAACTTCCAAGGATAGAACTCCCAAAGAAATTATAAAATATTTTTGTACTAATATGAAATACTCGCTGTGTTTCACCCGCCTTTAATTTAATTATAGCCTATGTCGGATATATAAGCTATATTACTACAAAGTTTCGCCAAAATTCTTTCCGTATTTTTTCCGTGAAAGAGTAGCAAACTAATTTCTCGCATAATAATTATATAATAATGTACATTTAGTTATAGAAAAATCAGACACAATGTAAAAATTGTTATTGAATAAAAACAACTAAAAAAAACTAAACAAAAAACATCTTTACATCCATACTCACAAACTTTCGCATTACATACAAATATTACATTCATTCGAATTTTGTATTGTACCCATTGAAATTCTGTTGCTATTCGGATGTTTAGTTTTATATTTTAGTATTTAAGACACACGGCAGTATAAAACTGGTCATGTAAATCTAATTGGGCAACTTTACGGAAATTATCATCTTAACCGCTAGAACTTGTAGCAACATTGTTTGACATTTAAATTTATATTGCGATGTATTATATATTTTTTTGTTTAAATCACGATCAAATTGTTTCAGATATAATACACTAGCGTCCGCCCTTAGTTTTGTCTGTATGGAAATTTCTGATGGAAAAACCGATCAATTTTCCAGGATGTTTATTAACCCACTTCAAAATTCGACTGTAGGGTTGTTAATTGGTTCTGATAACACGATACATTATTTACGTATAATTATACATTATTTATTTTGTACCAAACAAATTATGTACAAAAAAAGTTATAAATGGTTTTATGTTTTTTACAATAGTACTTATTAAAGAAGATTGGTTCAGTAGGTAAGGTGGGAAGTGCAAAACGTACAAATCGACTATCCGAATTGTAAAATCGATTTACTTTTCGAATACTAAGATGAATTAGAACGAAATAACTTATCAGCAGTTGGCTTTATCCTGTTGCATCAACGGCGTTATTGCCGTGGCGCAGGAAGGTTCAAGGACCGCTAAGTCATTTAGTAGCCACTAGCCAGGTATAAGCTACTTGGCTCGAGGCGGCCCGCCGCCACACCGATTCACTCGTTTTAAATCTGCTTGCGTGTGGGAAATGGTCTTTCGTCCTGTCCCTGATATCCGAACGCGACATGGTGTGACTTGGATTAATTTTGCAATTGTATAAATTACTTTATTTATAATCTCAGTCTCAAAAATATGCTAAAACGTTTTAGATATGATATTCATGCTTTTCCTGGAATTGCCTGCCTCTTTATTTTAAAAATAAATTTAAAATAAAAATGGTTCATGATGATCAAGTAGAATTCTAAAAAGCGCTTGTCTATAGTCAGTTTTAGAAATTAATTCTAGAATACATGTAGAATGTAGATATTTAGATTTGCGGATTGTTTTGAATCTAAATGATTCGATTAACGTTTGATTGGCGATAGTAATAATTAAGATATACTGAGCTAATTTAAGTTATTGTCAAAACTGTTATTTGCATTAGTTATAACTAATAAACATGTCTGCAATTTTATCCCCATGTTGTTTTGAAGTGACAGATGTATTTATAGTCTGACAGTTTTGCTAGCCCTACCAATTAGCATGATAGCTAAATTATACCACGTAAGTTCACCATGTTTTTAATCAATTTTTTTTTGGAAACTCAATATATCTCGAGCTTGAAGCTCAAACATAAAGAGGCATAAAATGTTGTAAACTCTTTTATATTATATATTCCGCATTTAAATCGAACTATTACATTTTACTCTTTAGAATATTAGAACATAAAATAGTTTATTCACGTAGACTTTAATAAAACGCTTGCAAATAGTCTGAACATTTTGGTAGTAGTATAAGAACAGTTACTATATAATATAATTAAATTAAAAGTAACATATAATTTATGATAATAATAAAGCTACTTAGAACTTGTTTAAGTTATCATATGTTTATATGCCTCTAGATCTATATTAGTTTCTATTAATTGTAACTTAATGGGCAGCACGTTAGTCTATCATCGATGATAAAAAATACAATGATTTGAACCATAATCTCGGAGCATTTGATGAGCTAATGCGAATGGCCGAAGCCGCAACGGAATGATGGGCGCGAATGATGAGACTGCCGACTGGTACGACGTCGAGTGAGACGCCCTCTGGTCCGAGAGAGGGAACGGGATGCAGATACAAACACACTCGGGTCCAAAGTCCGCGACCGTCGACCGGGGCAGGACAGTAGCCTCGATGCTGCAGCAATACGAACTAGTAGGCCGAGAAGTGCTAGAACTAAATAATATTTTCTTTTGAGTAGAAATATACCTCTTATGCTGCTGTTCGTGCCATATTGATTAAGATTTTATCTTTATATACATAATTTTCATCAGTCATAGTTGCAGAACCTTACACTTTCGGTTTTATAAACATGAATAGTACCAGTGGCACAACACATTAGCTTATATAAAAAGAGTGTCCTGTCCAACATGTTAACTGTTTAGTTCCTGCCTACATTCAGTTCCGGTGCAGCAGCAGCGAGCGAATGTCGAGCGCGACCATTAGAACTTCCTGCAAATTCACCAGTGAATGGGCGCACTATCCGCGACCTGGGTAGCGTTCGCCATATGAATGGGTAGTACGTACCGCACAATGAATTATTCGTGCCAGACTGGCTTCCGTTGGCGCCGGACACATGCTCCGTGATCTGCCTTTTTCGCTGATTAACGTCTAATTATAGGGCTACAGCTCTCCACCACATGACTCCTAGTGACTCAGCCGGACTTAATAACTGCACAATGCCGATCGGGACTTATTAGTAGCTGCACTCGGTTTAGGCACGTTTTGAATTTAGAACAGTGGGTGTAAGTTCACGAGTATTCAATGCTCTGTACCTACCTATTTATAAATAAATAATTGATTAAGAATTGTGGGTGTACTCTCACTGATTATTTCTTCTCGCAATGTTTCGAAATAGAAGTTTCAATTCATAAATATCAAGGACCTTCTTTGTGATGAATCTGACTCTGTAGAAGAAAATAGATAAGTTATATCCGGCCAAACTTAATTAGAGGTATTATGTCCGATTAGGTAATGGGTTTAGTCATATTATTATGTAGTAGTAACTATTATTTTCTATTTACATTTTTGTTTTAGGAAAATCTAATGAACTCCATATTTTTGTGCTATTCTGGAATGATACATGATGGACTGACGTAGTTTGCTACACAGCTTCCCTTTACACGTTTCTAAAAGTGACTTTTATGAGCAATTTTGCGAAATATTTTATGACGTTTAAAATAACTTCATTATAGCTTCTAAATATATTTTGTCTTCATACGTTGATAACGTTTCAGTTTGATCTTAATTCTTATAACCCATTTGACTACAGTACTGTTGCTTACCCACAACTGCAAACAAGTTGCTCTGTCTATGCAAATATCCATTTTACTGTTCCCATATTTGATTAATATACCCGATAAATTACTATAAACAGACATTTGAGTTTTCATCTCATTAGAAGATTATTAGGTTCTGTTTTCCCAACAAAATAATATATGATAAGTTACATATTATTTGATTTGATAAAACAACTAGCAGACACGGAATGTGCTGTACAGCCATAAAAACTAAAAAAAAACTGGTATCTGATCGCGACGCTCCCTGTCGGGTGCAATTTTAATTCAAAACTATCCAGAGACCCACTCAAAGACACAAATAAAAAACCTAGAGCTTGATTATAACTCCATCTGGTCAATTATGAATCTAAAACATCGAGGTATAAATATATAATATATAAATAGGTAAAATTTAAATAGTATCCACAATATCGGTGCAGTTATTTAAGTGAACTTCAGTAACAAACATATGTACAGAAGAGTTATATATAATATATATAAAGAAAAAAGCATTTAAAACGTACCTAGTGAATAGCACCACAAAGCCCATAGGTATGCTATTCACTAGTTACGTTGTAAATGCTTTAATTTTTTTATTAAAAGTAAAGGATTTTCATACGATATATTCTCATAATTAAAAAATAACAGTACTCTAACCACGATATGTCTTGAAGTCGCTCATCGCCATCTTAAATTTGGGTTCCGAGAAGACAAATCAAGTGAACGCTCGGTTCTAACTACAAGAAAAGACCCTGCCACTGGTGATGGATAGGGTTCAGTAATTATTAGGGTGGTAGGTAACTAAGCAACGTACCAGAATCCAGTTGCATAAGATACAGTAAATATTAGATTGATTAGGTACAATTATTGTTGTCAGCGAACTCTTCCATATAGCCTTATATTGTTGTGTGTTCTTTAAAATTCGGTTTGTACGTGAAATTAATGAGCCGAAACTGGAGGGTGTGGTTCAAAAATGTCAAGCCACTAATATAAATTAATTAATTTATATTAGTGGTTTGATATTTTTGTTGTCTGCTAGATTTCGTATTTTATTTAGCAATATACAAACATTGTAATAGATCAGCTACAAAATATGTCTTCTTAAAAATTTTTATAATTTAAAGACCAATTCGATTACCGGAGTACGCCATTTTTTTCTGTTTCGTGAACTAGGGTGTTACCCAGTTCTTTATTTTGTTTTTTGAATATAAATATTTTGAATATCTTCTTTTTCAAATTTGGAGCATTACAAAGATGGGACGCTGACAAGACGATGTTCTCTTGTTTTAAGCATTGCCACTTGTATCGAAAAAATCTATTTTGGTCGCGTTATTTAATGTATGTTTAGTATGTTAAGAAATATCCAAAATTTCATATATTTTTTCAAATAAGGTAACAGAATAAGAATACTTACTGATACTACTATGGTAAGTACTTTTCATTCTGTGGTATTGATACATAAGTAGTGTAAAAATACAAATGTGTCTGTTGTCAGCCCCTTAAGCTACGGCAAATGTGAGTCACAAGTGTTTTATTGATAGGTACTTATTTAAAATTGAATTTCTGGGAATCTCTAGTAAGTTCGAAGAAGTCAGAGATAAAGCTTTGTGGCGTCGACCCGGATGCAGTCTCAATAGCGGCCCCTACCTGACTCAATTCTACTTCGCCAGGTCACGACGCGTCTATCCATGTTTTACGCATATGCATATAACATTCTTTCTCCTTATATATATAATAAAACAAAAGTCAAATGCAAATGTTGAAGTATATTATAATATTAAAGCAGAATTCAAGAGACCTGACATAACTTACCACTTATCAACGCAAGTAATTATGTAAAACAATGCTCCGTTTTTATGGGTTTTGAATGATTATTATAGAATTATGATTATGTTATATAGGATACATATATGTACTTCAAAATCTTGTAATCACACTAATATTATAAAGACGAAAGTTTGTGAGTGTGTGACTGTGTATGTTTGTTACTTCTTCACGTTTAAACGGCTGGAGCGATTTTAATAAAATTTGGTATGAAGTTAGCTTATACCCTGCATTAACACATGGGCTATAATTTAAAAAGTTTAACGCGGGTAAAACCGCGGCGCACAGCTAGTACGAAATAAACTTAGTAATATTAATGTAAGCTTGCTACAGAAGTGACATATCATTACTGTTCACAGTATGTTGAGATAAGGTGAACGTGGTATTATCTCCTTACTTTCTAAAGCTAGATGAAAAAAACACTTTGTTAACCTCTGGCAGCGAGAGGCAGGCCACCGAGCGGCAAGGCCGACCGGTCGCCGCGCCCAGCCGCCAGCCTGCACTGCCGTGCGTGAGTGCGTACGCACCGACAAACATGTGTCTATTACTACATTCATTTTAATCACTATTTATTTATGAATAATCAGATTTGAAATTGACCAATTTTATATTTAACCTAGTTAATGTTGTAAAAGTAAATGTTTCAGTCTTGTTATGGAGTCTTGTGCTTGGTTATTCAATATCATGACAAGTATTTTCGGTGCAGAGCAGACTTAGTAGTAACAGTTATATAAGTATTTTTATACCTGCTCTATCTTAACCTATATCTGTGTCCCACTGCTGAGCAACCTCTCCCTTGGTTTTCCAGATTTCCCTGTCTTTTGCAAGTTCAAGCCAGTCGTTACGACACGAGATCAGGTCATCATACCATCTCTGTTTGGGTCTACCACCGAGATAAGTTAGATACTTTAAATTCCCAACTTTCAAACGTTGGGAAACAATAATTAACAGCTGAAAGAAGTTGATTCAGAAACGGATAAATTTACATATTTTATTACTGTTAAAGACTTAACAATGTATAGAATAATAGTAAATATTATAAGGAACAAGTCGCTAGCGATCGCCTATCGCATACAATATGTTAAAAGTACTTGAAAGAATCCTTTTACTGGGATGAAATAACAGAAAATTCATTTGTAAATTCTGCCACTTCCCAATGTTAAGCTTTAACACTGAATTACTGTATGGTTACTATGTAGAGTTGGTAGATTAATGATTTCGTGTACGATTCACCGAAAATATCTAATAATAGCACGATCTGTCCGTAAACGTGTTTTCCCAGAAGACATTTGTTTTCAAATAATACGCAATGTGTGTCATTTTACTTTAAAAAAATACTAGCAGAACTGATAAACGTTATAGTTAGTGAATGTGAGAATTGATTCAAACTGATATCTGTAGCGTCTTTGAAACTACCTTCAAATTATATTAAGTACCTACCTTCTACTAAAAATATATAAATCATAATAATACTGCGGCAATTCCAAAACTGTACAGACTAACCAAACTGATGGTGCCATTTATTCGAAGAAAAATTAGGTCTCAGTAACCAAATATAAAAGTTCAAAGAAAACAAAAGTTCAAAGTAAGTTGTAACAAGGTTGTGATGATAATTCATTATATCGCCTAAGGAAAATACGTTATACGTTTTGGCTGGAACAGTAGATCCCATAATAAAATCATCGGCCGGAAGTCGATGCGTCACTAGTGCGTTTTCGTCCACCTCTGTTAGTGTGAGTATAATGTGCGCTTTACAGTGTAGGCAGCCCTGAGTTGACACTGTGTTATTATTGCTCCCGATTGTCAACCGTTGCGATGACTCTCGACCGAGGGGGCAGGTACAACACTTACGACACTCTGATAAGACTGGAAACATAAAATAAATCTAAATTAACCTGTTGTGTACTAGTCGGGTTTATTTGTGTGATGTGGTGGTTACACGTTGCTCTAACGCTTGTATAGTGTTACTGATTATTCGTGTGTGCGTTTATTTACGTACGCGAGCGCCGACTCGTCCGAGATTCAAATTTAGAATGCCGTCTCCGCCATGTTGTTCTCGGCGAAAAATCTACGATCCATCGTGAGGAAACCGTGGATTTGTCGCAAAGATATCGCGAGATCATACTTATTAATGCGTACATATGAATTCCAAAACATACTTATATTTAAAACATCTGTGTATGTAATAAACATCAATGTATGAACCATCCTTTAGTCCTACCATTCAGGAAATCAAAGAACCCTTTAATTTTCATCCAGAGCAATAATAATTGTATGTTTAAATTGTCTGTCGTTCTATTATCTAGAAGACGTCTGAAAATCCAGTTAACGTAAATAAATTTCGTTGGTTAGTAAAACGTGTGTTCATGTGAATGAATGACTCACTCTAAGAATTGGTTTTGGTTCAGTTATCTGGCAGATTGTTGCAAGTAACCTTTGTAATTGTAGGTTACTCGTATAAATAATGTCATGTCTCGGTTATTATCAAATAACTTTATATTCCCTAAATCGTTAAAACATTGACGATACAATAAATCTTTTCAATTCGCAGATTGGATTGGATGCTTAATAAACATAAGGACTCGATTTTCAGAAGAGAGATAAAAACAAGTTGTTTCCAAGACATGCACTAAAAACACAAATATTAGTGTGTAAAATTAGCCGTTTCATGATGATTGCATAACGCACGTGTCTACTGTGTCTAGTAGAGCAACAACAACAATATTGCCGCAGTTTTATTTACACAGATACTGATCACGGTGATCACTGACACTAGAACAATGTTTGCCAACAGGCGCTTTGTTGACGAAACGACACACTTCGGTTAACGGTACACATTCGTACTGTTGATGCTACCATCTATTGCATTACCACTACAAAGAAACCATTTGCATGTCAATATTGCGTCGATATTCCACGATTTCCACATGAGGTGCCGATTGTTGCACTTCAACCGTTTTCTCAATATGCAGCTTGCGATGGAGAAGATAGTTAGTCTTTTTATATTATTATTCAAATTCCTTTATAATCTTATGTAGACCGGGTCCTTTTTAGAAGGAACTGATTTTATAAATCATACAGTTTTAACGATGCCACGTTTTATCGTTTCCGGGTTTATTAATTCTGATTCCGCAATACAATGACGACATAAACATGATGTTAGAAATGTTATTTGGTTTTTGACCTTAACATTTGTAACAGTGAAATTAAAGAGCCGTTAATAGTTTAGCAGGTTTTCAACGAGCTTCGAGAGTCAAGGAAAATTATACATTTAATTCATTATTAAGAGGATATTTCATTGTGGTTTTGAGTATCTTGTTCCTGGTTGTTGTATATAATATACATACTTATATTGAAATCAAAAGCTGGATTCCCTGTTCAATATATATTATTCAAGTCTGACTGAGAAAAGCTTTTAACTAAATAGTGGCATTTAATAAAACGAAGTCAAATCTTTATAAATTAAGATGTTAGTGCCCGCGACTTCGTTCGCGTGGATGTAATCGGGATAGATTTAACTGACTAATTAAATATAGGAAAATAATTATTATCAATGTAAGTCCACGTTGTGGGAATTCAACTCAACCCGTACGGGCATTTAGGTATGACTATGTAACCTAAAAACAAAGCTAGTGTCGGACCATACCTACGACTCCGCCTTCGGGCAACTACAGACAAAAAGTCTCACCAATTGGAGATTCGACTGAATATTAAGCTTCGGCCAGACATCGATCTTCAGACAAAACAAGACCTACAAATAATAAAAATATACAAACTGTCATATTTATAATATTTAGTAGGATTTGTGGATGATTGTGTGTCAATTGACTATTTTAATGAACCTCTTAACATTAATATAGAGGAAAAAATAAAAAATTAACACTCAATGAATAGTGTAATTGTTGCCGCACATGAACTTGATTATATAATCAATTCAGGAATATTAAGTTAGTTTGTTTCGAGGTTACTAGGTTCTGCTTTCGTATATTTCGAAGTAGGTTCTCGATTATTTCTGGCTCGAGTGATGCTAGTGTGTAGTCAGGCGTCCGGATAAAGCTGGACACAATCAGGCTTGTGTGTGGGGCCAAATTAGACGGTATCCGGCTTTTAAGATTCACTTTTTTTTCTTACATTTATCATGCCTGCCTGCATGTATTGCCATATGCCATATGTAAGCGAACAGAATGTAACAAAGATCCATGTCCATCCATACAAACATTTTGTTTAAATCAATACTCAAACACTTTGGATGTCTGCCTTTTTTACTCGTAAGTCCGACTAAAGTGGCTGTTTGTCCGCCTTTTAGATTTCAAGACTTGGTAACCCTAAGTGGAGCGAAATCAGTTGCAGGAAGATTGCCCACTGACGAGGATGTATGTACGTCCAAGACTACGCATATCCGCTGCAACAGAGTACTGTCATTGTATAGAGATGCACATTGCTGCCTTACCGTCTCACGATACACACACTTTGACTATATAACAGACGCTGCTTGTAAAGATTCAGTGTTTCGATCGTAACATTGACTAGATTTAAGTGGTTTCAATTGTAAGTGATGCGGGCTATAATTAGGTTTTATAACGTCATCCAGCGATTTAATTCTTAATTGAAGTTCTAGTTTCTGGTTGTTTAGTTTACAGATGACATCATTATACAAAATACTTTGGTATCATTGTTTCCTACTTAGTAGTAGAGGGAGCACACGTCCATTCATTATATTATACGTCTTAGGTAATAGTCATTTCATCAATTGTAATAAGTGTGAAACTGAATAGTTTTATGTGAGCTAGACTCTTAGTATCAGAATTAAATACAGTTTAAGTAACGTTTAAACGGGGTTGAGTGGGCGCTATTCATACATAAGGAAAATTTTGGGCTCCTCTCTATTCACCCCGTTTTTTAATTTAATTATATAAAGATACTAGCTGTTACCTATTGTTATTTTACACCCTTGAGGATAAAACTTTGAATGTCATAAGTATTTATTTATATCAAATCACCAGATTAAAAAATAAGTTTCAAGCTTCTAGCTCTAGTTTGACGTTACTTCCATACAACTTGTTATGCCCCTTTCAACCCCTTAGCCTATGTCCTTTCTCCGGCTCTAGACTATCTGTGTAAATTTATTTTAAATCGGTTCAGTAGTTTTGGCCTGAAAGCGCGACAAACCAACTGACAGAGTTACTTTCGCATTTATAATATTAGTAAGTATTACACTAAAGTAAAGACCATACAACGGCTAAGACTTATTATCAAAATTGAGCCTTATGTGTTCTCAAACATCATAGTTATTTTAATGTTTATGTTACGACGACGAAGGTGATGCCAACTTTATTTTCCGTTTAATTGAAACATGAGGCATTTCACCGAATTCTTCATATTGTGCTCGCGAAATTGTTTACGATACATACTTTGTTTGCGACGCAATATTTCAGTAGTTTCGAAAATAATATTTTTGATCTTGAAATTGAAACTATTTTAATAAAAGTTATATTTTAAAATAAAATATAGTATTTATCCGGACACGAACGCGTCCGTGACTATTTTGTTCTCAAATATTTTAATTGAGTTCACTTTGTACCAAACACGTATAGGTCTGCATATGTATGGGCTGTGTGGTGACGGCGCTCATTATCAGCATATCCTCACTCTATGTCATCCCGTGGGGGGCGTAGAATCGACCCGAGGGAATATCTACCAGAGGACGGGCAGCAGCTTTCAGCTAAGCGTAGCGATTATGGCATTTCTTCCAAGATGATTTGTGGGAGAGTCTTGTGTTCTTTCAGCTGTAATGATGATGTATAAATCGATCTTAACTCGGAGCCGTGCTTAAGTACTCAGCTGTGGAATCAGAATCAGGATGTAACCATTGACTTAAACCCAGCCACTGACGGCGTTCTGTCAGTTAGTCAAGACTAGAGATGAAGTTAAATAAATAAGAATAATATTTATTGCCTGTTGACATAATAGAGTAACAGTCGCAGCAGCGAGGGCTTCCTGTCAGGGATCTAGGGGGAGATTTTCAAAACGACAACGAACGAGTAATACACCAATTATATTGTATTTTATTTTATAAGAATAAACTATTTTCACAACACTTTACTATTATATAGCACATCACTTTTTTAACTGCTGACAATTTCCTATTAAACATTAGATTATACTTTTTTTATAAATTCAAACACATTCTAAATCAAAAGCTATGTCCAGCTATTTTTAAAATATTGAACAGTTTTCTAGCTTGTATCTCTCAAAAAAGGTTTTATTTTATAAGGAGGGCACAATGAGGTAATAACATTACAAGAGTATAGTTATCTTTACTATTATATCTAATGACAACAAATAGGAGAAGTCAGTCAGGAATGCATTTAGCGGCTGGACTTAAGAGGTTATATCCTGATTCTCGTAGTATCTGGGCTAATTCTTTTACCAGCCGGACTTTAATCTGCTTTTTTTGCTGAGTTATGATGACTAACTATTCGCATATTTCCTCGCCCCATCCTGCACAGACCAAATACTGCGAGGATATAGGATGCAAATTGTCAAACGATTAAGGCACAGATCAGTAATTAGAGATATTCTTTTCTGAATACGGGCCCTAGAATCTTAAATAAAAGTAAGAACTAGTCTTTTTAGAAAGATAAATTAGTAGTTTCAATTAGTAACTAACACCAAATAATAACTTTTATTGGAATTTTTTAATACCTAGAGTAAAATTATTGTAAATATGGTAGGAATCACTAAATTATTGAAAATAAAATCCAGTCTATGGATACGCACTGATAACGCAGCTTTTAAAAAACTTTTAAAGTCAGTTCAGCCGTTGTGAAGTCATTACAAACAAACAGAAAAGTAATGGAATCAGACGTTATTGAAGTTATACTTCCTTTGGCGCGATGGAGAAAAATGATGAGAGTGAATTTTTACTATGCGCGCGCACACCGACACCAAAAAATTTAACAGCATGAAGTTAGTTCTAGGTGGTATGAAAATGTATGAGAGTGAATTTTTACGATGTGCGCGCATCGTAAAAATAACAGCATGACGTTAGTTCTAGGTGGTATGAAAATTTATAACTATGTTCAAGTTGTATATTAAGAAGTATAACTTCTAACGCGTGTACATAAGTACACACAAGTTTTTTTTTGCGGAAATACATTACATTACATTTGGCATATTTTTTGCGGGCGGGAGGGCGGTGCATATTGTGTGCCGGCTTAATTAAACTGTCAATTAGCGGAATTAACACTACATATTAACTTTGTCTTTTAAACCATAGACAAATCATTTCTCTTCTCTTTATAACAGAGTACACTTTATTGCACCAGAAAACACAATATATCTAATATAATCTCAATATAGCAAATACAGGTACAATCGGTGGTTTTCCAGACAACCAGGAAAAAGTAAGATAGAAAAGGCAGATAGTTGTTAGTGTAGTTAATATTTTAATTACTAATAGCTGTATCTAATTTCGTATGCACGTTTTTTATTAATGGTAAAATTGAACTTCCGTCAACTGTGGAGCTTATCATTTCATCAGAGTTCTGTTATTATCAGATGTTAAATCGGCATGTCAAAAGTTCCTCAGTAAGACTGTCGAAAACTAAAAGTTGGCTAAAATTTCATTTGGCTTCTAGATATCATTGGGCTTTGACAGTAAGCCGATAGATATGAGTAGCATGTTACCGTCTGACACCAAGACCGGCACGGCACACCGGCTGCGAGGTTGGGTAACACCAAAAGGCCTTCACGAGAGAAATGGCGGACTGTTTCTTAACCCTCCTTGTCATAAGTCGATTGTTCGCTTGCGCCTATTATATGTATTTATATTCTAATTTTGCGAGGCTTTGTGCGTATGTCATGTCTGTTGTTGCGAGCTGGTTGCGTATTAGGCAAGTGACTGGTTTTTGTCTAGTGCGGGTCACGTTTGATACCTGTATAGAATTGGTAGTTTGACATATGCGATAGATAGCGATGTAAATTAATTTGATAATTATTAATGAGGTCGACAGAAAAATATACAGCGAACAGATTTGACCAATTGGCATGTAAGACTCGTGGGGACAGTCGGGGATGATGATAATAACGTATAACGGTGACATAACGGTTCGGCACAGGTTTATTATACCTACTTTCTCTTCACTGATTCATAATATTATCTGCGCGGAGGATACAAAGTTGTAACGTAAAACACTTTCTCGTTTGCAGTTTTGTTTTTTCTATGTGCTGACTTCGCGTGTAAGCATTAAAGCGACACATTCGATGGAAACGTGGCAAAGTACTCCGAATCATATTGAGTGTTTACCGCTAATCAACAGTGACTAAAGATGGTTTCTCCCTGCAGCTAACTTAAGTGATCAGTTTTCTCAGAATCATTGATTACGTGTCTCATCCAGATTGTGTTCAAAATAATGTGAATGTGTACAAACAAATGTGTGCGGCGATACTTGTATGTACACATACAGCAGTTTGGTTCTTATGCAACTCGAGTCATCCCTCCCCCGCACCCCGCCCAAGCTGCTCTGTAATTACACGCTGCCCGCTCACCCCGCGTCTACACACCTGATGTGACGTGATGCGCCTACCACAGACATGTATTTAGTCAATAACATCTGATACATACATATTCATGTTTGAATACTGCAGAAAAAAGACCTACACGTGGATTACGATTAAGGTTCATGTCTCTAACATACTTATTATATACATACCTACTATGTACATACATGTCTGCTTAATTATTGTTTTGCACTTGGGCACAAGTCAAGAAAGAATGATACATTTAGTTCCGTTGATTAAGAGCGAATTAAGCTCATATTTCTCATGGTATTTAAATCCTGGCGGTATGGGGAACTGCAAGTGCAGGTGTGGGCATTATTGTTAAGGAAAATAATGTGAAGTGATTTCGTAAATTTATGAGTCATACCAGTATTCGAGAAAACCACAGCTTAAGATGGTATCATGAGGTGTTACGATTTGTCTCTCTTCCGTTGATGTTCACCTCCTTGATTGAGATCGATTTTGCATGGAAATTACATAAACAAGATATTGAAGCGGGTAGAAAAATATAAATTCTAGCCGGAGAGTATAAAGATAGAATAATATTAGCATATAAAGTCCCACTTCTTTTTGTCTATTGCAGATGATTCAAGGAGTCTGTTTGGTGTTTTACACGCGAATACAGTTGCTCTATGTTACAATGTGCCTTTAATCTAATTGTCTTGTAAAAATTCTGTGTTCGGACTTTTACTAAGATTCAATAAAAACCAATAATAGTTATTGAGCAAACTCAGTACTGAAATCTGCAAACTTAATTACCTGAGTTGAACCTACTAATAGTAAATTTGGATGGCCAGAGAGTTGAACGAATTGGACATAGCTCAGACCGATGAGTAAGGCATTGTAAGTTTAGTCGTGAAAGACAAGATTTGAATCTACAAGACCCATGTTTTATAAATCCATATACAATAATTGTATAGGTAAATCTGTATGAATATATTATTATTGCGTAATCCGAATGAAAACAATAGCATATAGGAGTAAGGCTCATAAAATTACTATGACTATTGAAGTTAATTACCATGGGTTACGTAATGCATGTGCTGAGTGCTATAGCAAAATGATTTTATAGATCAAAACAAATCATCACTTCGCTAAATCATTAAGTACCTAACTGTAGGTAGTAATACAGAATTGGATACTTGGAACACTGTTGGATGGTAATTAAGTACATATAACATGTTGATAGTTACTTTATTAGTTGATATTTAGTATAATACATAGTGTAAAGTAGGTTTAAGTAGTAGAATAAGAGTGCGTTTCGTCGTAAAAACAATCGAGTTTGGCGAGGGAAGAAATCTATTAGACCTAGCAAAATTTCCGCTACGATGGCCAATGTCAACAGATATTCACTCAATCAGTACTTTTTATTTCAGTCTTATTTCAGTATTGCTTAATATATGACATCGAAAACATTATAGTAAGGGTTATAGCAAGATATATTAAATACTCAAACGAGTGATCCCATCCCTTCACACTTAAAATCCTACGGAACACAGATCTGACATGTCTTGGAGAGTATGAATGATCGGTTAATTGTCAAGGCCTTGCAATTAAAAAAATAGGACTCAAAATATATACATTAAACTACTTATTTATAAGTTTCACATTCAAATATATTTTGCTGCTATGATTCAGAAGAGGAAAAGATAAAACTAGAGAAATAAACTCAATATCCATTAAATTAAGCTGAATCAATATTGATAAGGATAATGCTTGAGACTTGGAACATTATCCTTATTAAAATTATTATTATATATATTTGATCGTGAGATCGCTTAAAAATGAGTATTACAAGTACACAAAAGTTATATGAATCATATGCATTTTCACTTGTACTATGATAACGAGAGGATGGAAGGGCAGTTAAAGTTTTATTTCGATATCGATTGCTGAATAACTATAAATATAAAATTATGTACAAGCTTTTAATAAACAGTGTTCCGAATCGAACCTTTTTTGGAACACTTTATATTCAAAATTCTTGTGCTATTGTAAATTTTATAATGTGACATTGTCAGTTCACAGTTTGCCCCTGTAAATAAACCATAGTTTCTTCTTTTACCAGCGAATTATTATTATATGTTTAATTTCCTTCCGATAATTAATAAACAGGACTGATGATTCGCGATAATTATAATATCTCTCTTCATCTGATCTTCTGAACTATAAAGTAATATTATAAGGAGCAAGATTTTACTTTTTGTGTACACACGGCTACATATCAAACAATACATTTCCAATATAAGCTGACCTCTCATTGTATGGAAATCCTATACGCGAGATCAGCTTATACTGGAAATGTATAGCTTGGTGTGTAGCCGTGTGTACAGTGGACAAACGTAGAAATTAAATTGCTTTTAAAATTATTTCACCTCGCTGATACTGTAGCATTTTAACATAATCAGCGAGTAACATGGGCTGTATTTTATTTTTAAAAGTTTTCGTCGATTCCTATGAAAATTGCAATGGTGTAGGCCAAGGTATCAAAATATGCCCTACAAAAGTCTTAATATCAAAACCATTATTTGTAAGACGTATTTATAGTAGGTACTCTACACAACCCACACTATATCCATGAGATTATATTCCTAACTATGATAGTAAAGTCACAATAAATTTTTTTGTTCACATTTGTCCTATAAACCACGGGTTGAATTGAAAGATGATATCAATGCGTACGAAGCCGGGTGCGGTCATTACCAAATTAAATATTAATCATGATTATGCAATGATTATAACTCAGAGTGTAGTCTTAACAACTAACAGTAGCAAAATAATACGAGTATGTATAAAATAATTGGAAGTAACTACCTCGTTTAAGATGATATGATCATATAATTTAGTCAAGCTGACTATAATATGTACTTAAATACGTGTAACTAAGTATGAAATTACAACGAGCGTGTATGAGTACCCTGGTTGGTTACTATTGTCCAGGTGAATTGGTATAAAGGTTACACATACATCTAGGCGATAATAAAGAACGAAATGTAGTTGAAAAATAGTGGAGCACTGCAGGTGCGGTGCGGTGCGGCGTGCCACGTACAGGTGCTGCCGTGACATCGCCAACAGCTGATAGCGCGGCCAAGTTCATTACCGTTTCGTGCAAATCGATTTGTCGTGGTAATGCCCCCATCAGCTTTCCAATGCTTAACCTTTTCTTATCTGTGACTGTAAATTGCGATTATGAACACAAAAAATCTCGTTAAATATTAGAAAAGCGGTGTAGTTTTTAGCAATCTGTACGTAAAGTCGATCGACATGTTGCCGAAATATTGCAGACGCGACTGCGAGTGTGATGATTGCCTACTTTCTGTAAAGAAAGTAAAAGAGACATTCATCATAGCGTTGGCTATTCACCGGTTGCACTCGCACACACCGCGTGTCCGGTTTTGTCTACAAATTGGTCACATCGACCGCTAAGTGGGAAGATTTGGCTCACACGATGTCGATGTTGTTAACGGGTTTGCAATGAATGCTTTGCTCTTCACGAGTAATGTCTTTGCGGAAAATACGATTCTAAGTATTACTATTCGTTTATTTAGTGCTATTCTCGAATATAGATGTAATCTTGAATAATCTAGAACTTTTCTTTTCTTTTCAGTCAGCTATTTAAAATTACATACCGTAAAATGCGGTGAATAGAGACAGTAATAAAATGTTACTTATGTATGGATGTTGTCAACATTTCTTTTCGTCTCGGGATTTCTATTCACACTAATTTACTGAACTTACTTATTTACTGTTGAGTAGGTATCTATGTTACCTTTGTCTTCAAGGATATTAATACCTTTAAATATCTAATTACTGCGTTATACTCATAATGTTTTTTTTTTAATTCCAGTCACATAACAAAAACGACGACATGGGACGACCCTCGGAAGACACTCGCCGCGCAGTCAGTGGCCGGCAGCGTGCAGCATCAGAGTACAGAGACATTACTCACGCAGACCGCCACACCGCAGAGCATTGCCAGTACACCTACACCACCAGGTATCTATTTATACTTGTTAATTAATCATTGTCAATCATACTTTCCTAATGGTAAAGAATTACTTCCTGTTTTCAATGATCTTTTTACGCAATGTCGTCACATTACTCAGCGGACTGAAATCTCAGAGGCACTTTCGGGAAAATCGCAAAATATATAAAGTAAAGGTGCGAGAAACCAATAATATCTTATTATTTATTGAGGAAAATGTAGGTACGTAGATAATAACCGGCCAAGTGTGAGTGGGATTCGCACACGAAAGGTTCCGAACCTTCGAGTGACAGTGGTATATATTTTTTATTTATTTTTATTATTTGTTGTCATAGCGGTAATAGAATTACTGTCTATCTATTGCGGTTCATAAAATACAGATCGCTGATAGTTAGAGGAACGGTTAAGGGAGTCTTAATTATAGAGTTACGTTTTCTTCCTATTATCTCATAATGATGTCAAAGATGTCTTTTAGATGATAAATTGAATAAAATATTTATAACTAAGTGACATATATAGCTCTTTAAGATGACAAAGATATTGTAAGTGGTAATGATGAACGCAGACAAGAATAATTTATTGCTGTTGTTGTTCCTTAAGTGACAGTCCGGAAAAACAAAACGTGATAACTTATGGTGAGTTTACTAAATGTCATCGATTCAAATAATAGTACGTAAATTGACATGAATAAGTATGTTTAGGTGGATAGATACAAGGTTCTTGTGTAAACGTATGTAAACACAGAATATTTATAACTAATCAACTGCTTCTGTCTCTTTTGTACTTAAAGGAAAATGTCTTTCCCTCGGACGAGGTCCCGATCTTCGCTTTCTAACGAAGAGCGATATTTGCTTAACACGTCCCTTACAACCTGACCCTCTCGTGCATCCCCACGTGAGTAAACGTCCTGAGCCCTTTGCTCCCTTCGAAACCCTCTTGGGCGGGTATTAAGTAACCCGCCCAAGAGGGTGGTGGGGAAAGCATTCAGGCCAACTGAAACGTCAATTAAAAAACATCGTCTTAGCCAAGATGTTAATGTTTGACAGTAATCAAAACAAGTTCTGCTGGTCTACTCCAAAATGTCCGTTTCTCAATGAAAACACTAATTACATTATTGAAAATAGAGCCTTACTAATAAAAACGAAGGAAGGAAATAGAGGAATATTGGGAACCTCTGCTAGAGAGTAATCTATACAAGTTAATTGACAATATTTATAAAAAATGCCGTACATAACATACTAACACGATTTTCGTTATTGCAAAACTACGAGTGAACGTGGTAACAAAAATCATATACAGCGGTATAGATAGAGCTGTCAAAATTTGATTTAGTAATTGTATTAAGTAAGTGCGCCTATACACAAGGTGTATATTTTGTGTGTTTATTTTGTGTATTGTGCATGTTGATGTGCTACACTTTGCTAAATTTCATAAACAAATTAAGTTCCTTAATTAACGTACAGATGCCAGCATATCAAGCTACGTCAAATTTCCCCAATTAAAAATGAACCTTATGCTTTTGTGATAACGTTTAAAATCTATAAAAGAAATTTGACAGATTGAGTAGCTGGATGTGCTGGCGTCTGCTGACTATTTATCTTACAACTTTGTTCATATACGCATGAAGAACTTCTGTAGAAAGTCTGTTTTAATATATAAGCTAATTAAATTACGATGATAATTAAGTTAACTCTTAATTCATCATTTATCTTTATTTATATAATGGTAAATAAATTAACGTCGAATAAGTATTGTTGAGTTACAAAGATATTGTTAAATCCGCTACCAAGTGTAATGGATTTATAGTTGAACATAAACCAGAAGCTCTATACTAAGAATTATTATTGATTATATCAATAATAATTCTTAGTATTATATCAATAATAAGTCTTTTGATTAATTTAAATAATGAAGGAAGAAATGGATAATTCCTACTATGATAGCCTTTTTAAAAATGTAATTATAAGGAATGAGAAGTACCTAGTGGAACTTTATACTAAAACGATAAAAAAACAGACTTGATGCAGAGTTGAGCGTTTTGCGTTCATTGAATCTCAAAATAAATGGCGGTTGAGAGCTTACTAATCAAACCATTTGTGAATCATTTGAGGAAGACAGGTTATGTAGGCATGAACTGAGATCTAAATTAAATAATGCTTATTTTTTATTCGTAGCAATATTATAGTTTAAAAAATCCCCAGGAGCTTGGTAATTACAATAATTATTAATATTAGGAGATTAATATAATAAATAAAAGAAGAAATGTTCACTTCTAATGCATTGCATGCAGACAATGTCGAGTACCTCCAGGAAGTCACGCGGACATGTACGGAGATCGAAATGATGACTTTTGTCTATGAATATAAATAAAGAGCAATTAGATACCTAATTATCTTCCTAAATTTTAATCTTTTTGATGATTTTTTTTATTATTTTAACAATACCAAACCTGATTATATTAATAGGATATTAGGTAATCGGCCCTCTCGAGTTGTTCAGAATTGTTCTTAGATCATATTGTGGTAAAAAAAGAGGAAATTTTTAGCTTCACCGTGATTTATACGACTAAGTTTGAAGAATAAATTTGGAGGAGTGTTCTAATTAATAAAAAACTATACAAAATACTGTTTATTTATCTAGTCCTTTGTTTCATATAGTATTCTATTCTACTTTGCTCTCGTAACAAGCAGGTTAATTTAAGAAGGTATCTTTGAAGAGCTCATGCTCAATGTTATATAACCCCCATATCACATATTATATGTTACACCATATACATATAAATGGCGTGTTGTTCTCGTAGTGAGTGATCCCGAAAGCTAAGCCAGAGGTCTTGGATTCGATTGCCAGGACAAATCTATGTGTGAGCATTTTTAATTCTTTTGTGTCTGGGTGTAATTTATCGATGATGTGTATTTAGAAATATATAAATATGTTTATCAGTTGTCTGGTTACCATAGTACAGGCCTTTTCTATTTTGAGGATCAGATGGCAGTCTATTAGTTGTCCCAAATTATTATTTATTAAACAATATATCCTCCGTAGTAATGGCGAAGGTAATTAACCGTACCTTGGTGCATACGTTTAAAAATATATCCGTTAATGAGGCAAAACCAGAATTACCAAGTAAGTGCTCATATGCAAAGGAATAAACAACAATATTTTAATCAAATTAATGACCACAATACTTTATCGCCATACTGTTTCACAGTGTGCAAATGACGTTGATGGTATTCCCAGAGTCCCATAGACACTATATTTTAAGGATACTGCTAATAGTATTGTAAACACTAATTGGTTCACAAATGGCAAGGAGGTACAATATGTGAACTTAACTGATGTCATTATACCAACAATAACACTGTTAAGGAAATAAATGTGTAATTAATAGTATTAATACCCTCATAAGCACTTACAGTCATAAGTCATTCAATACCTATTTCGTAAAACCAAAAAAGAATTACCAAGCACAATCTTAGAGGAAAATATTTTTATGAAAGAGACCAGTCCTTCATATAGGTTGGACTAAATTTTTATAATATTTTTTATTTTTACTAACTACAAATCTTCAAAAAAAAAAAGCAGCCAGGACTCCCATACGAAGAGCTCCGTAGAAAATAAAGAATATAGTTTATCTTTATAAACATTTTAATTTTACAAATTGTTGTTATGGGGCCAATAGAAATGCACACTCTCTGAAATTTTTACTGTCGTTCTATTACGGTTCATGAGATACAGCCGACTGACAGTTAGACATGTCAGGATACGACAGACAGCGGTAGCTTAGTAATAAAGTTGGTACCCTTTGGGTAAGCAACCGTAAAAAATCTACTAGAGTAATTAGATACCATTGTGAGAATGAACCACGATTTCAGCAGCTATTTTGTACCAGTAACGCCGGAAAAAAAACTTCTACACGTAGCTTGGTTTGAACTACATACCACAATATAATGTTCAGGCTAAACGTTAGATAATCTAAGCTTTTATTCATTGAAAACAAACAAGTCGTGAGTAATCACATCTAAACTCTATTTAGATACCAAACTAACACAGTCAATTGTAGGACAGTAGGATTTCAGTATTTTAAACCGAACAGTTTCCACGTGATCTAATTGGACACACTGGCATGTTTAAAATTATCATGAAACTAAAATAAAAACAAGTAAATAACCCGAATTCTAAAACTGATTTTATGACGGGAATTAACGCGTTGTTTCCGTCGGCCGATGTGAGACGAGCGTTGAAAGGTGTTCGGAAAATACATCGGTGTCGCGGCGCCGACTGTGGCGGCCATGGCGCCCGCGGCGCCCGCCACCAACTTGCGACACATCCGTTACCCCATAATACTACTACTACTAGTCATTGCACCATCTTACCAACTTCATTGTTCTATCGTATCAAAATATTTTCCCTCAGCTCTACATTCTGTTCTCAACGAGTCATCTCCTTTGTACCGTCGTCACTAGCTGCAAGTAATTGCCGAAGTAACCAAACGTGCTCATCTTTACAAGTTCGTTTCGAAAATTAAGATACTTTAGCTAATACGTGACCTGTTCGCATATCGCATCACGTTCGGTCGCGATGCACCGCGCTGCGAGCAGGGCGCCAGGTGACACTGTTACATCTAACTTTATCTCGGCTCCTACAAACACGTATGTAGATCAGGTGACAATACAAATAATATTGTTTTCACAGTGCGTTCCTCCTTAATCTTGTGTCGCGATAACAAAGGTAACCGCTCTAAGGCCAAATATTTTTTATACGACGCATCAGATAGTAATGTTAAATTTGGAATTCTTCATACAATCGGGAACTTTCACTAGATTAGCTAAATATAGTTTAGCGACCACACTAATCGTTCTGTATAATAAACAAAGAAGCGGTCGAATGACTATAATTATTCACCCTGTTTCGTAGCTGTAACAGTACAAGATAGCGGTAGGCAGTCATAACGTAACTCTAACGTAATATCGCGGTTAGTCGCCGAGCTCTGTCGACTGTTGAGTAATGATCATTGTATATAATGTGTAATAATTACACTGCATGGACTGCACAAAGGCAACATACTTAATAAAGACATTATCCCGATCGCGACTACGCAAATCGACCTGTCTTGTTTTAGTGAATGCTAATAAAATCACAAATATACCTACTACTCAAACCGATGTTCAATGTTATCTTTGATTTCAACTAGCCCTTATTACTCCGCATCGTCTTCATGTACCTACAATATAAAGAATACTAAGGTAAAGGGTAGATATAGACACTCTAACTATTACATTCTTATTTGCTACCGTTTTTGATAAAATAAGAGAATACGCCTTATAGTATTTAAGGAAATTGTAGCAAATAGATTCGATTGGTACTAATGACGATGTTATTGACAGTCAATTAGCCGAGTAGGTGTGAATACTTTATGAATGATCGGTTGTTTGTTACGCGTATGGATGCGTGAGCGCGAGGATTTAGCGCCATCACCGCGCGCCGTGCTCAATTGCTCGGCGTGAGTCAGGGGCGGCCAGGGCGCGGGCAAACGTCTGGCGCCGTCGTTTCTTGGAACGAGCTCTCGGCGACCTTCCCGATCTCCACCTGACTTTTAGTCACGTGTCCGTACGTCTTAGTTCATAATGTGCTGGCTTGCAACTAGTCGCTGTTGAGATAATCATTACTATTTTCCTATTGTAAGAAGTGTAACGATTCAAAGGTACTGATTACGTACGTTTGATTGATTTCAGCAGCGAAGAGTACAAGTAGTAACACACCGACGGATGCACTAGGGCCCCTGCCGGAGGGATGGGAGCAGGCCGCGACCGCGGAAGGAGAGATCTACTTTATAAATCATGCTGCGCGCACGACATCCTGGTTCGATCCAAGGATACGTAAGTATACATAATTATAAAGTGAATGTGAGCGACGCGTATTTGTCTGATGTGATTATGTATGCTTGATTAATAAGGTGAAGTCACAAAGTGGACGATGGAAATCTGGGTCCGCTTAAACGCTTTGTTCAGAAAGTGGTTATATAGCGTTGATTGACGTGGTGTATTTTCTGTTTGCAGCACAACACCTGCAGCGCACTCCGGCGGCGGCAGCGGCGGGTGGGCCGGATGGCGGCTGGGCCAACGCTTCGTTACAAGCCTGCCAGCAGAAATTGCGACTACAGTCGCTACAGCTGGAACGTGAACGGCTTAAGCAACGCCAGCAGGAGATCAGACTCCAGGTAAAAGCGATAATAACCTTGTTTGCTTACAACTTTCTATATTAATTTAACACGTGATTAAAACTTCAGCAATAGTTACACAATTAGTCACATGTGCAGTACAATCTTGGATTTAAATATTATTACAACGTTAGTTCTGTAAAGTATAACGACAGTAATAACATTATAATCATCATCGTATTCATCGCATAATAATGTAGTTTCTCTCATGGTTTTCAGTTTAATTCCATTATTATATTTCTCGATAGTAATTCATCTATCTAGTCTTCCTTTATTTGTAGGTCAATCCTTTATTATCTGTATGAATGCTCCTTATAGCCATCTTTTCTCTGAACTTATTCACTTAAGGACTCCTCCTAAAGTAAATTCGTATTCTACTCCTTATTTTGTTCATATAGTTCACTATGTTTCACTGACCAGAGGAGAGTTCCTCACGTTCTTTATCTCTTCAACCTTTTTCAGACGTTAGTATCCCTTATACGAGCATACATCTTCCGCAAGAAATAATTTGGTTTCGTAATCGTGGATTTAAATATTATTACAACGTTACTTCCTTAAAGTAAAACGACAGTAATATCATTATTATCATCATCGTATTCATCGCAAAATGTTGTAATTTATCTTATGGTTATCAGTTTAATTCCATTAAAATATTTCTCGATAGTTATTCATCTGTCATCTTTATCTGTCATCTTTTCTCTGAACTTCTTCACTTAAGGACTCCTCCTAAAGTAAATGCGTATTCTTTCAAATAGTTCACTGAGTTTCACTGACCGGAGAAGAGTTCCTCAAGTTCTTTATCTCTTCAACCTTTTTCAGACGTTAGTATCACTTATACGACCATCTTTCGTAAGAAATAATTTCGTAATTTGAGTACAATTTTTGGTATCGGTCTTTTTATCAAATCTATCATCTTCTTTTTTATATTTTCTATAATTCTGAGGTCAAAGTATTTTTTAGTGGTTAGTTTATTATTCTAGAGTTTGTTTAAAATTGTCTATAGATAATCTGAATCACATTTTTTCAAACGTCTTGTTGTCATCTACAACATGTGGTAAAACATGAATTGACATATTTGGGCACTATTTTTATTAAGTCGCTTAACACTGATCCTTATCTCCGTCATACAAAATGGGTTTAAAGTCAGTACCAAAGTTAAACCGTGGACCAAGCTTACGATTTGTGTAAGCGTATTTATAATATGATGTCCTCGAGTTATTATGACAAATTGCAATCAGCTACTTTATCTTTATTTAATGTCACGTATTGCTGTAATTTAAACAGGCAACTTTTATATGTAGCTACATAAGTAGGTATATTGTTGGAGTGTTTTGATATCAGATTACAATTTACCTTGCTCGTCAACATATTTGATTGATTGCGCATCCGCAAAGCATTGCTTTGTCTTTACTCATTGTTAATTTTGTTAGATCAAGTCAAGCGTCTTTTTATTACATACAGGTATAGTAGGTATATAGATAATATGTACGTACATATTATACTATGACATAAAGTTTGATATTTTGATTCCAACTCACTGGAAGAACGCTCTAAATATCATGTTAATATAGATTAACATGATATTTAGAGCGTTCTTCCAGCGAGTTGGAATCAAAATATCAAACTTTTGAAGTAAAAACTTCTTTAGGCGTGTTGAACAATTTTTGGAGTCTATATATATGTGTACTTTTTCGGTGAACAAAAAGCGTGAAACTCACGTCATCTTTACTTCTAGCTTCCCATGAGTATTATATTGTAGATTATTTAGATTAGAAGAGTAGAAAATGAAACATAACAAAATCGCAACGTTCGTAAAATAATAATATTATTTTACGAGCGTTGCCTAGTTTGGGAGTATTATTATTAAAATATTTATTTTAAATATACTGATGTATTATTAATTATTAACATCTAACGGTATCACTGAATAAAATTCTTTAATCATTGTAGTTAATTACTTTAAAGCCTTTAAATCATCAAAAGCCCACGCACTCATACAAGTGTTTTCTGAACTATATTACTACAACCTTTATTTTAAAATATGTGTCTTTATAACATTTCAGCAAGAGCTAATAATGGCGCGGCAGTCGTCATCAATAGTCTCGTCGCTGAGTAGCGCAGGCGCAGGGGCGGGTGCGGGTACCACTGAGTTGCCGTTGGACCCGTTCCTGTCGGGGCTATCGGAGCACCAGCGTCAAGAGTCTGCGGACTCGGGGCTGGGCATGGCGGGCCCCCACTCATACTCCATGCCGCACACGCCCGAGGGCTTCCTGGCTGGCATGGACGACCGTATGGACTGCACCAGCGAGGCCGGCGCTATCGACTCCGATATCACGCTCGCTGATAACCTCGACTCCACTGACGACCTGGTTGGTATCTTATTTTCCATTCCATAAGATTGTTTCAAATAGAGTATAAGAATATGAAATCTGTGTAATTTTTACATATTGTGAATAAGAAAATAACATACGAGTGGGATTAATGCGATTCTGTGTTCCTAAATTATAATAGGATAAAGAATATTAGTTCCATATATTGACCGGCAAACATATTCAATAGGATATGAATCAAGTTTAAGCTGCACTAGGTATATAGTTTCTTTTTCGATAAGTCAGGGTAAATGCCTACCGCAAAACGTGTCTGCGGGTGGGTATGTAGAACTCGCACAGACTAAACCTATCCTGCCGTGGATTCGGCATCCCTCTTTTGCGCCATGTCACTTGGGACACGTAATATGGGAGGGCTCTAGTTTGCTCTCCTTAATCGCCTCTTTCACACAGCCTTTCCTCTGCCAGCACAGTTTCGGGTCCGAGCTGAGCACGCTCGGAGCCTCCTTCTGGAGCATGACTGCCTCATAGAAGGAGGATGTTTATTACTAATGCATAGTTAGTTTTAATCCAAAAGTAATAGTAGTGAGTCATACATATATGTAATTTACGAATAAAACTCTGCTAAAAGCATTTCAAAACAAACACATGTTTAAAGTAGGTAAATAATATAGTAATTTTATTAATATGTCTTTTTCCATCGTTCCAGTTGAACGATTTCACAAACGACATACTCCTGGACGACGTGCAATCGCTCATAAACTCGACGCCGAGCAAGCCCGACAACGTGCTCACGTGGCTGTAGGCGCAACCGCCTACTTTCAAATTAGGTATTATAATGTTTAATTTAGCGTACTTACCGACGAGACGTCGACCGCTATAACAGTGTCGGTGACAAAACGGTAACGAAGGTGTAAATTTCACTGAAAATGACAATTATAGCGTAACATGTGTATTGACTGATGTGGGATTTCATGTGTGCTTATGATTTAGGAATAGTTAGATTTCAATACCAGTACGATGGCTTCCATGAGAACAGTTGAACCGATGTGGGCTGACATGTTTGGCCTGCGTGGTGTTTTCGCCAGTATTTTTTTTAGTTCAAATAGTTTTTTTTTTAAGTTACCCGCATCGGTTTCACTATTTCTTTACTGTATCTGCTCGCTTATTATGCAGAATTGGTTTTTTCTCTGTCTCTGCATTTATTCGAATGAGATAGGAATACGAAATTGTGTGGGTATAATAAGAATTCTACTTCGTTATTAAATGTTATGATAGATGTGTGGAGTCTCTGTAAGTCTGAGTTTATAATCTTTCACTCATTGCAATTCCTGAATAAGTACTTGGCGTCCTAAGTATTGTAAATTATTGTCTTTTCACATGTAGGTAGTTAGCAAATAAACGCTGCGGTAACGTAAGGATATGGCGATTCTCTCTTTGTGTGCTGCGCTGTATTGGGTGCTAGCATTGTCAAATGTCGATTCCGTAGGGAACACAAAGATGAGTACGAGATGAGATGCCAAGAGAGTGAAAGTGGTGAGCCAGAGCAAAGCAAGCCTATCACGAGTGGCTAGTCATTGACGTTAGTGCTAGTGAAGTGACGCCGGCGAGAGCTGCAAGCCTTCTTTCCTCACAGAAAGTAGTTGTGTTGCAATGTGAATATTCGTCATCCAGTTTCCCATATTCTTATTATCGAGACTATCGGAAATCGTCCTTTATATTTCGGTATATAAACAAACAATATTTTATGATAAATTTTAAAATTAAGATTGTGATAACATCTTGATGTAACAGTGCCTTATTGTGCCTTGATAAAAATTATTTATTGTTGTAATAATTTAGATAATGTTGAGATATTTTTACAATTTTCTATTGTCAAACTATTGATGTTATAGTGATTTGACAGAAAATAAACTACTTATATACTTATAGATCGTGGTTTGTCGACTTACACCGTCCTTGTGAATTTTCGAGATTATGAATAGACGTTAAGTTTAAATAGTTAATCAATGAACTAGATAATTATGTTGGCAACTATTATGTTTACTTATTATAACTCGGGTTGTAAGTGAACTGTGTGACTTTACCTAAGCAATATTCAAATGTATGGGTGCAGCTAGCTAAATAAATAATGTAAGGGAGTAATTGGAGCTCGAAATTTTTCCTATAAGTGCCTTATACTAAGCATTACGTTTATCTGAGGAGTTCTGTAGCATGACGTACAATTTATGTATGATATTGTGAACTGCCACAGAGCAGACTTCGCGATCGGTGCCAACTAAGTATAACTCTATCTTCGATAACTATACTGTTACGTGATTAGTATTACTTCATTATTGTTAGTTATCAACTCATTTATTCTTTATTGTTCATATGATATCAACAAATCAAAGCGTTTCAAAATTTTGTTAGCCCACCTAGTCTTAAAATGTTTGTATGAGTGTAATGAATTGAGCTATCGCGTTAATATGATGTGGAGTTAGACCTTCAATATCAAATGCTACATTGAAAACTTTGCCATATTAGTAAAAGTACTATTATTCTTATAAGACTTTAATGTAGTCTTCAGATATGACGAATAGCAATAAATAGCATCTGTGTAATTATTGTAATTAGAGGTAACGGTGCTGGGTTGACGATACATATAATTTTGTATTCTGTAGATCCATTTGTTGTATACTTTATATTTGTATTTGTCGTGTATTATTTCTAAGAGTCCGTAAGGTTGGAAGCTTCTCTTATTGTTCGGTTCATTATTCTGTCGCTCCCCCCTCCGTTGTATTCGTCAAGTCTAGAGCGGCGTGACGTCACTAGTCCCGCCGCTCGCGTCACAAGGCTAACCATAGTTACATCGAATGCTTAAAAAAAGTAAATAATTAAAAATAAATTCCGCATCATATTTGATATAAACTTACGAATTTAAGTAATCTACGTTACGTTCTTATCAGTTCATATATCTAATCTAGTTTGCAAAAAACTAAAAGTATGAACCAATTCGAGCTCTCTGTTAGTATGCTACGTTGTCGAGATGACGTGATAAGTTCATTCAATTATAATGCTTCATTCCCACCGAGAGCTCGAATCCTTCATAATACAAAACCTTAAGAGCGTTTGATTGAACCAGTAGTTAGCCTACACGTAGCGTTGTTACTGTCGTTTGCTTTAATGTCAGACCGAGAAACATTCCATGCCAACAGTCGCCGCTCGAGAGCTCGCCACAAAGAATAATATTCAGAACAATAGCAAGTATAAACTGTAATCATTATTTCTAAGAATAGCCTTTACGAAAAACATATCTTTTCAGTCTGATAACAGATGCAAGTTTTCTATGTAGTGTATGTAACTACGTGTATCAATGTTATAACAATGAAATTACGCGTCAAACTTATTAATTTACTATAATTTCATTGTAAATAATTCGATATTCTTATATGAATTAAATAAATATTTGTTTTAATACCTATTTTCTATTTCGTGTGTCTTCCCATACCTTAGCAACTGCTTCGTTGGTGTACTCTCTTTCAGCGTGTTTTGTCAAGCGCTGATAATAGGATCCCGTTTCGGGACAAACTTTATTGTATTTATGTGGCAAGAAAAACACCCAATAACAGTCTGGAGTAAGTGAAAGTGCGGTTTGTGTTGTGGCGGTTTCATACACTGCTCCTAATTTCCTCGTGCTCTTAAACCACCCCGTCATTGAAGGAAAGGGAGAGCACCTGTGTTTGTGCACTCTTTCTGTCTAACTTATTTTAATTAGCAGGCCACCTTGCGATTGGCTTGCCGTACCACCGTATTACTCTTATCTAATCAATCTTACAATTCAGCTTCAGCGGAACTATTTCTCACGTAGCTACGCTTGGGCTTGACTGCGGACTGAGCTGTCGCAGTTTTCGAAGGGTATTAAAGCATGGGGAAAAAGGAGTAATAAGGTTTTGAAAGAGTCTGCAATCCATGAGTAATGCCGTTGATTTTTCAGGCGTCAAAATCAAAACGCATTACAATTCGCTGTAAGCTTATAGCGAATTGCGACTGCTTACTGTGATATGGCGTGCTTGCTTTTTGACAAAAAAGCAGGCTAAAAAAAAAATAGCTTCTATAAGTTTAAAAAAATCTGTGCTAAAACATAGCTTTAACTATCCTTTATCATCATGTCAGTTAAAACACTACAGCATTTGGGGATATTCTATAACCGCTACGCTTGGCTGACGTATTGGCGCCCGTAGTAGTAATCCTTAGCACTCGGAGAGACGCTGCTGCTGGTACATATTCCCTAGTAACGATCCCCCACGGGTTGATATGATGTCGTGATATTCGTTACCATACAGCACGTTACTTAAATATTACAGGAAAATGGAGAGGAACCACGGTTGCCGCAATTAATTATAAATCGAAAACAGCACGTCATAATAACCATACTAAAGATATCTTTTGGAATGTAAAAACGAAGTTTTTTTTCTATGACACCTACTTACATTCAAATATTATTTAGGAAAGAAAGAAACTCGGATCTGAGGCACGGTTAATTCGCACTTTATGAACTTCTTAAATCTTATTGGTTATTCAGTTCCTCAAATGAAGCAGGGTTTCGCGCAGAGTTGGATTTATAAATATTTTGTGTTTGTTGGTGGTTACTCTTCTGATGGTAAGCGAAAATCTGGAGTAAAGTGAAGCCTTCACACTAATGTAATATTAAGTGAAAACCTTGGTGCTGGCTGTTAGGATTTTAACGTTAAAGAGTAGGAAACCCTCGTTAGAAGCTCGAAGGCAGAATGGGAATAGATTGGGAGTCTTGGCAGTTCCCAAGCGTATTATCTGTCGAAATTGACACACTTGCATCTTGACATCAATGATTCAGGTTTTACAGCATGTTACGTCACGCGAATGTCTGATTTACCTATCGTACATAAAAAAATATATTGGCCTACAGAAAATGTGCTTCGATCATCTTCTCTTCTAATACATTTAAGGTATGTGTTTGTTTGACGAAAATATAGAGCATACATTATTAATTCTTTTTTATAAGACTATTAAGTACTTAAAAATATTATTGAACACTGATAATGATTAAACAATTTGAAATATCAGTCTCACAAGTTGACCAAAGCAGATTTGTAGAAAGTGCATTAGTGCAATAATCTTGGGTCGTGAGATAGTTAGATTTTACATTCTGGTTCTTAGTCAATCAGCCATGGTTGCCAGGAGAACATCAATTATAAATTCAAAGGAAAATATGGCTAGATTTTATTTAATTATTTATTAATTTAAAGAGATCGAAAAGAAAGGAAGATATACTTTTATTCCAATTATAGTGAGCAGTTGAAACGAAACATAAGTTTGCTGCGTACCATAAATGGGTATCAACTTCAGCAAGAATCACTGCAGCACTGATATTCTAGTTGGTTCTAGTATAAATTACTCTAGGGCCGCAGTACATAATAGATTTTGCATTTTCGTGGAAAAACAACAAAACACATAAACCAAAACAAAACAGAACACACAACATAATACTTAACATAACACATAATATGGATAACACATAAGATTTTTTTTGTGATTTAAAATAATGGTTAAACTTATTCAAAACTAAGAATAAATATCTACCTATGTTGTTACAGGATAACATTAATAATAATGAAATGCAATTTAAAATAAACGGAGGTTCAAGTAGGTACAACCTAGAGTTCGCTTCTGTCTCTTGTCTGTGGAAAATAAAACATAAAAACAAAAAATAAGTTGAAACATACAACACATTACGAAGGAAAAGTCTCGAAAAAAGTGCATTAACGTATATTTTCATTCTTATAGATTTGGCAAATAAATAACATGCACCTCAAGCATAACTCTGTTATGTATTTACAATATTAGTTGTTACAATCAGCACCGTGCGTCGCCAAACACCTTCATGCTTCAATTTCGTACCTGTTAAAAGGCAAACTTAGTAAAACTATGTTCATTCGACATTATAAGCAGGCACCAGTGGCTAAGGGCATTTTTGTAATTTATTTCAATTTCCGATTTTAAAAACAAAGCTTTTTGCTTAGATAACCTGATCTGTTCGTTACATATTAAACTTTGAACCTAAAGGTGCCCAGCAGGTGACATCGGTGGCGTCATTATTCCGAAATCAGAAATGCCACATATTAAAAAGCCGATATATTAATAATGAATAACATAAAATTATTACATTTATTACAACCCTTTTAAATGAAATGTCATAAAATAGTGACATTTATTAAAGTTACATTTGCTGCTTATATTTTATAGTTCAGGAAACATTTAGATTGGGTTCTTTGAGCACCCTTTTGCCAAGGAATACTAAAAAGCAAGCCGGAATGAATTCGCCACTGATACCTTCCAAATGTATCATTCCAATAAAAAGCAATATTTATAAAGAAAATAAACTTAAAAGGAAGTGCTTAAATTCACTAAATAAAGTAGGTAAGTACCTACTCGTATATCATGCCATTACCTGCATACATACTAGGCTCAATCAATCTTGTTAGTGAAACTGCATATTTTGTTTTAACACAGTATGAAGTTTATTAAAGTAAACAAGAACAGTCCGTACAGTCAACGCCACGTTGTGTGATCTACCAACGTGGCGTTGATTGTACGAGGATTACGCAGCTGTTAAAGTATCACTACACTTTGACATCTGCGTCATCCCAAAAACGGAATAAGAGCGAATTTCGTACAGCGCAGTCTTTACTAACATCCATACGTGATAATATGCGTTGGGTTGATTGGTGGCTACCCTAGCTTGGTCATTTGATAAGTTAGGTGATGTTCAAGATTTGGATGGCGGAAAACCAGCTGTGGTTCTATCTACGTGACGTTAAAATTGGCGTATTATGTCAATATTAAGGCCAGGTGTTACGTGTGAAATACTGGGAAAATTACAACAAAATTTGTTAGGCGATAATTTTTTTTAAACACCTTGATATTAACATAACACGTAATAAAACACATGTACTACAAGAATCTTGAAACACCATACCTATACTTTTAGAATACCCAAAACAGTACATAAATAATGTAAGTAAGTACAAGCATACGAAACGAATAGAGAGGCAAGCGATATTGAGCATCATTACTGTCTAGTGAAGCAGCGAAAGTCTCCTACTAACACATTAACTTCATTTTCGAATATGAGACTACCTTGAAGTATGAAATCGGAGGACAGTTTCATTCCAGGCTCATAATACTCGAAGGCCGTAGGTAGGTACAATATGATTATTTTTAGGTAATTAGTTCTCTCTGTCCAATATTATATTATTATTTATTATAATATAGGAGGTTCGGTGTAGCTTTCTCCATTCCTCCCTCCCTATCTTCACCAAGTACGAACTTCTTGATACGACCCTACTACAGCACCTTTTCTTTAATTTTATTGATGTAAGTATTCTTGGTCCGCCCCGACTTCTTCGTTATGTTGTAAGTACGATAAGTTTGATTTGGTAAGTTTTAGCATATATATAGGTTTTAGCCTATACTATGTAGTTTTCTTTAAACACATAACATCAAATGTCAATATGATAGCTTTACTTACTTGAAATTTGAGGCTCTATTTCACATTACGACAATACAATATATGTCTTAATACAAAATTGATAACAATTGTTCTGCTCATCATCAGTTTATTAAACAAGCCCGGATCGCAATCATCGAATTGCTTTCCTATGCTTGGTGTGTTTACATGCTTAGAGAATGGTCAGTAAAACAATGTGTTTTGTTTTACTGACCATTCTCTATGCATGTAAGGTATCATTCTGGTACATGTAATTTGTTCCCGCTTGTGAATTATTTTTTGCGGGTATTTGGGCAGCGTAAATTGCATCGAAGCTTGATTACACTGATAATTAGCGGAATTAACACTAACACTAACATTAATTACTGTGTTTTGATTTAATACATTTAAGAGTACGTTGCAAACAAACTAACGTCGAAAGAATCACCACTAAGACTACTATTATTATTTACAGCTTATTATGAATCGGAATTCGTAATATATAACGTCTAATTACTTGATTATCTTCCGTCACTAATTACCATACAAAATTATTTTCGTTAGGAATAAAAAAAACATAGAAATAAAATCTTAGCATTTCTAACATATAATTCCAAATTAAAGACATTGCGTGATCAGTGTGATCACCTTTTCCATAAAACAAAAAATTATAATTCCGCTTCGGGATCGCTTGGCGTGAAGAGTTTTGTGATTAACTACCTACCCTTCTGTCTAGTATTAAAGCCATCCAGTACGCACCTGCCATGTCTTAACCCTTAATTAGTTGCAGGGTATGTTTATATTTCATTGGGTTTTAGTTCTTATTACAACACGCTAGAGTATAAAATAAAGCGGTAACTACTATACCATTGTCCGTTCAAGGATTAAAGACGTATAATTTTTTAAGTTGGAACCATCATCTCAACTTGGTCTCTGATGTATGGAGACGCTTAAAAATTACACCATTTTGGCAGTCATCTTTTTACTAAAAGTGCAAAACCTCGGTCATCGAGCGGTCCGTCAGAATAATAATAAATATATACAACTATGACTACATCTCGAGGACACTGATTTAAAAGATAGCATATTTACAGATATCGGTCGTTTAGTAGAAGTGAAGCGGTAGACAGAAAGAGCGGTACAATAATAAGTAAGTACAAGTATACATAAGAAACTAGAAGTCTAGTTTCTTGCTACTAAGCTAAGTGAAAGAACAGAACAATTGATATTGTTAGCCTTAGAGCTAAGCATAGAACCTGAATACTCTGCGCTGAGCTCAGGCTCAGTGAAACTTAGAGAGCCCTCCATAAGATAAGTATCGGTCGTATTAATTAGTTACTAAATAATTAAGGTCAAGATATTTATTATTTTGATTCTAGTCTATTAAACGATCTGCTAGAGGCTATTAAATAAAGCGAGTGAACCTTGCAGTAATAAGCCTGTTTCCTTTTGAGATTTTAAATCCGCTAGAGGCAGAATTAGTGGGGTTACATGTGTCTTATTTTAAACGTACTTTGTTAAAATGGAGTGAACGGAAGGTGTTGAATCTGGAGAAAAAATAAATTTGCAATAATTCAAAATCACCTTGTCCGGGCTTTGTTTTAATGAAATACTTTTTACTTGCCGCTGGATGCGGGTGGCAAGACCAGCAATTGTGGAGATCAATTCTTCATTGAAATTAATTTACGCCGCCACTTTCATAGTTAATCTTAGTCAGCGAAATCTTATGGTGAGCTCTCAACACTTCCTAATATCACAGAGTTAACATTTAGCTCTTACAGCGGGGTCCTTGAATCTGTCGTCTTGTGGGAGCTCGCGGTTGGCGATGAGCTGGCGGTAGTACTCTACCGATAGCTTGGGGGTGCGCGGACGGTTAGGGTCTGTGATATCCACGTAGTAGAAACCGAAGCGCTCACTGTAAAGGTAATGACGTACGTTTAATAAATATTATATTAGGTCTTTACCTATGAAATTGCCGTTCTGCAGTACTGGCCATTTCAAATCAAAATAATTTTTGTTTGGCTAAGAATTCTAATTTCAAATTAATTTTATTTTAAAAACATGGATTCTTTTTTCCAAAAGTAGTCATTTCTTTATTGATTAGTGTTACATTTTCATCGCATTTCAATCTTTTTCGTCATCATGGATACGTTAAAAATTCGAGTAATTATGGAATATGAGTACCGTCGTGGCAGCAACGCGGCACAAGCGGCACGCAACATCAACGACGTTTACGGAGCTAACACTACAAACCAACGCACCACCTGTTATTGGTTTGCTCGCTTCCGTTCTGGAAATTTCGACCTGAAAAATGAACCTCGCGGTCGTCCGAAGACTTTGGTCGACAATGACGATTTAAAGGCGGTTGTGGAAGCTGATGATACACAATCTACGGCTGAATTAGCAGCAGCTTTCGACGTTAGCGTCAAAACAATATTGGTCCATTTGCGTCAAATTGGCAAGGTAAAAAAGCTTGACAAATGGGTGCCCCACGAACTCAATGATCGCCAGCGCGAAGTACGCGTCGAGACGTGCCTTGCACTGCTCAACAGACACACAAATGAAGGAATTTTGAACCGCATTGTTACCTGCGATGAAAAATGGATTCTGTTTGATAACCGCAAGCGCTCAGCAAGTTGGTTGGATCCTGGTTCAGCACCTAAACAATGCCCTAAACGAAAACTTACCCCTAGAAAAGTGATGGTCACTGTTTGGTGGTCTAGCGCCGGTGTGATTCATCACAGCTTCTTACCAAACGGGGTGAGCATTACTGCAGATGTGTACTGTGAAGAACTGAGCACAATGATGGAGAAGCTGGCGCATCTCCAACCAGCATTGGTCAATCGCTCGTCTCCGCTGCTCCTGCACGACAACGCGCGACCTCATACTGCACAGCAGACGGTCTCCAAGTTGCAAGAACTGGGGTTGGAAGCTCTCCGTCATCCGCCCTACTCACCAGACCTTGCGCCTACAGACTACTACTTTTTCCAGAATTTGGATAACTTCTTGGCGGGAAAAAAATTCAATACCCGAGAGGCAGTACAAAATGCCTTTGAAGAATTTGTTGCCTCCCGTCCAGCTGATTTCTTTAAGAAGGGCATCAATAAACTGCCACTGCGATGGCAAAGATGCATTGATTGCATGGGTGATTACTTCGATTAATACAAATAAAAAAATTCATGAAAAAAATTCGTTTAAATTTTTTCATACAAAACGGCAATTTCATAGGTAAAGACCTATTATTATATTTATTATTCTATTTCTATAGAAAAAGGTAGCTGCAAGATACTATAGATAAACAAGTAAGCCTAATTTACACTCTGATATATACACTCTCTTGCAAAAACACAACGGGCATCTAAGCAAAACCCTATTTTTACTTCTAATTTATAATATATTAATAAACTAGGAATTTTCGCCACTTTAATTGTAGTATTTTTAATTCAAATATAAGAGATAAGAAATAGTAAATATCGCTTTACACCATCCTCTATGGTGTTGAGGTCTAGAATTCCAGTTAGCCAATGAACACAACGAATTCCGACTTCTAGCATAGGTAATATATGACACTTAGCTCTTGTTCTCGCATATAGTATGCGATACGTTTGCTTCCACACCACCAGACTTCATTGAAATGCAGTTATTATTGAAATTGTAATTTTTTTTAAACCATGACACTTTTAAAATTGGTCTGTGACATATTCAAATGGTTTAAACTTTTCCGACTCTCGGCAGAAAAATATTAAAACAGTTTGTTTAATTTTTATAAATTGGGGTTCAAATGGAAACTAAAGTAGAACGAATGGTGGACAATATAGCCTTTAAATAAACAAAAAACTTTAATAATTGGTCATTCCGCTAGGGAACAACGACACCACATACAGAGAGACACATTGACAAGAGCTACAATGAGTGTCTAATATCGAAGTATTTAAGCCTCAAATGGAAACTATAGTAGAACGGACGGTGGCCTTCAAATAAAAACAAAAATAACTATTGTAATTTGTCCTTCCGCTTGGGAACGAAAGAAGACACTAAGTACGTATATGTATGTTGTATTTTGATTTATTAGTCATATTGGTATAATATATTAGGTACCTATAGGTATTTATTAATATTGCTACTTACGAGAATCCGGCCCTCCATTCGAAGTTATCCATAAGAGTCCATGCTGTGTAACCGAGCACGTTGACGCCATCGTCGTTAATCACGTTCAGGATTTCAGTCAGATAATCCTATAAAAATAAACATTTAATTGTTAAATTAATAGAAACCTCAAAAAAGTACATACCAATACATTTATTAATCATCGTACCGCTATGGATGTTAGGAGATCCTATACTACGCGTTGGAACGCTAGGAGTGTTATACAACAGGCAAAAAGCAAAAAATAACTACCAAAACAGAAGTTTTGTTGCTTCGAGTGCTACGCAATACGATGCATTGTTCTAGAGCAACTTCATCATAACGTTCTTAACTGTTATGAGAGCTACGTTTTGCTACGCAATTTGATAAGTACCTATTCTTAGGTATGTTATATCACGTTAGAATCCGATAGTTATAGTAGTACCTTCCCATAAGATATTGAGGTTTTCAAAAATATTTTCCTTTTTTTTTGTTTGAAACTTATTTTCATATAATTTTTGTTGCAATGTCATATCTATGTTAACGATAGTGATGTGCCGGATATCCGTATCCGTATCCGTATCCGCGGATATCCGAGGCAGAAGAAAGATTCGTATCCGTGTCCGTATCCGTTACTTTTTGGCGGATCTTTTACGGATCTATTTACCTTATTAATTTTAAATTTATAGATAAAATTCTTTAAGGCGAAGGGTAAGGCTCACTAGCGACGCCAATTACCGAGATTCTGACGGTCCACAATTAGATCTGGTTTAGTAGCTAACAATTTAAAGCAATTGGCGTCGCTAGTGCGCCTTACTCTTCGACTTAAATAGGTGATTAGGGAGCAATAAAAATCTATTAAATTCAATACAGATACTTTTTATTGAATTATTATATGTTTTCTTTGTAAATGATTTTTTAAGGAAGTTGTACCTTTACCCTTACGAGAATACTTTCCATCACAAATATTACACTTTGCACATTCATCATTTATTATCACAAAATAATTCCAAATTACACTACTAAACTTCTTTGTAGACATTTTTTTAAACTCATGTACCAATAGCAAACACAAACGTTATCTATGCTGCCCAGTGTCACATTAAACTAAAACAAAAGAAAAGAAAAACCCGCCGCGCAATGCAAGCCAAAACATGTCTCAACTCAAGATCGCGCACACCGACACCGATTGAGTAAGAAAGTTAAGATCCGTATCCGTATCCGTATCTGCGGATCTTGACATCAAATATCCGTATTCAGATCCGTATCCGCGGATCTACATTTTTGACGATCCGGCACATCACTAGTTAACGACTATCATAGAAGACGTTCCAACATAAGTAATCAACCGACGAAGACACAGACCCAACTAAATAAAAGAGGCCCTACTTTTGACTGACTTTCGGGATTTTGCCTGGGAACATATCGACTAATATTGTGGCACAAAAAAGTGGTATCTAAATGGTACGTTTAGGAGCTACGGTGCAACAGAAAGATATTGTATGCAAAGGCGTCAGCTTAGTAATACCTATTTATCTATCGAGGGTTAAAATGAAAGTATAGTGTAAAAATATAGTATCAATAAACTCACGTTGAAGTATTTGATGCGGCCGTAATCTTCCAAGGTGCCACGATCGGAGAAACCGTTCTCGGTGATGTAGATGGGTGGATCATTATATGAGCTCTTACACCAACGCAGCAAATTCGCAAAACCAGTTGGGACCACCTTTATTTGAAACAGAATTTTAAATTAATAAAACCTTTAAAATATTTTATACCTCTAAAGATTCACGAACATTATTTATGGTATTGAGATAAATTTATTTAAAGGAAGGCCTTTTATCTTTTTGAAAGCAGAGAGCAAATCATCCCAGCTAGATTAACTAATTAGTGGAAGTAACACCACATTTTTACTAATTTGCAAAAATGAAAAAATGTCATGCATGTCCGCAAAGTAAAGTTGATATTATTGCTTCAATAATTGGTAGTTATTTTGACTAACCCTCAACCATTCAGAAGCAGAATCGCCTCCAACTTTCATAGTAGTAACTGCGCCAATATCTTCTAACCAAGACGGCGACTTGGCGGTAGGATCGACCCCAGAGCCGGTGATCAAATGTGTTGTGTAGTGGTTGATGCCAAGATAGTCAGAGGTTCCCTTTATTCTCTGGGTCCAGTACTCATCGAATTGTTCTAGTCGGGGTTTTGGTAGACCCTCAAGTGCACTCTGCCGTGCGACGTTCTCGACCATCACCGCTGGGTAGCCACCTTCTTCAGTAAAAATGGGGTGAGCGAACCAACCGAACTGAAAGTAAGACATCAACATTTGTATTAAGCGCATGAATAAATTACACCTAGGAAGAAATTATTTTATTTACTATATATATTTTTATTTAATTTAATAAACTTTGGGTAAGAATAATTTATTGCTTCTTACTTTGAATTGGTTAGCAACTTCAGCTAACACAACTTGCTCAACGTTATCAGGGTCCGCTGGCTCATACCAAATCGAGTTGATAGAAATCATGATTTTTCCGTTTTGAGTAGGGCGGTATTTGTCGTTGTACAAGTGGTATGATTCCGCGTGTGCCTTGAGGAGAGTGTCACTGCACAGGTAGTTGCCGACTCCATGGCTATCGACAGCGGGGGCCTTCTTTTCGTCACCGTAAGCATCTTCACAAATTTCGTAGGGCTCATTGAATGTAATCCAAGACTTGATTTTGCCTCCGAACTCTTTAAAGCAAAGATCTGAATAATCACGGAAGTAGTCCACCATTTTTACATTTGCCCAGCCACCTAGATCTTGAAGGGTTTGGGGCAAATCCCAGTGGAATAAGGTGACCTGAAATATGTAGGCTTTGATAAATTAATAGAAAAATAAATATAACTTAACTACGTTTTGGAAAATCTAAAGGTGATTTGAAAATAAAAACTATTAAAAAAAATTAAGTGATTGTAACTTACAAGAGGTTCTATATTGTGTTCTGCTAAAGCATCGAGCAGCTCGTTATAATAGCGGATACCATCTGGGTTGACATAATCCACTCTTCCAGTGGGCAGAATACGGGCCCAAGATAATGAGAAGCGGTAAAAATCCACGCCAAGATGGACTAATTCTTCTACGTCTTCACGGACGCGATTGTAGGAATCACAGGCAATGTCACCGTTAGTGCCATCCGCGATCATATCTGGACGTGTGTGTGATAGCCGGTCCCAAACATTTTCGGACTTGCCTGTAAAAGTAACACGTTATCCTCATTAGGGGTTTTAAAAATGCATACAGATAGGCTACTATTATGCATTATAAAGACGGAGATTACGTAATACGTTACAAGAGTTTATTTTCTTATTAAATTTGCCTTGTTTCGTAATACCCAACCTGTCAACTGCCAAAGATTACAGTGATACCTAGTAACTGCAGATAATATATTTAGTGATTGATAAGGCATCTTATGTGTTGAGATCGACATCCGTAAGTCCTTTTGATAAGAGTCAAATATATAAGTTCAAAATTTCAGTGTTCAATTTGGTTCAAAATTTTTGTAAGTAAGTACATGATACTACCTAAGTAGGTAACGCGGACTATCAAGGCAGGTATTTTTAAGTACGCTGTAATGTTTTTAAGAAGAGATAAGAGATACCCTTAATATTCATAAAAAAAGTAATTCACGATAAGATTCCTTCTCATTGTTTTCTCTTTAATCCAATTTAAAAAATAACATTTCCATTTGAGTATATTATAGTTTTCTTGGATTGACACTGGTTATTTCAAAATATATGAACAAATTTACGTATTTATTTTTTATTACCACAAATCAAGCTTTCAATGAATTTTCACAATTATCACATGACCTTCGAGGTATACTAGTTTTTTAACCAGATCCTTAACAACTTTATTCTGTTTTTTAATTGAAATGGGTATGCGGTGCAATGCCTCTTACAATTGTCGTTTAAATTCATTATAAAACTTAGGGTGTATGAGAAAAATTAATAATTCTAGCACTGATATCGGAGTTTTACGTTTTCATAGAATTTGCCAGCGATACCTGGTAGAAAGAGGTAAAGTAAAACATATTCGTTCCGTATGTTCATACCGATCTACAAATGAAATATAAATCATGAATGTAGTTGTAGATGGAATTATTTAATATATTTTATTTGCTTTTGTCGGTGTTACATTTTGAAATTGTTACGGGCTTATATAGATTGATACTTAGCCTTACCGCTAACGTTCCATGCTCCTTCGATTTGATGTGCCGCGGTCGCAACTCCGAATGTGAAGCCTTCAGGGAATTTAGTGTAGCCTGCAATGCTCCTGTAATTTATTGACATTTCACTGACTTTGTCTGTTAAGACTCAAAAGCTTTCCGTGTCACTATGACCCATGTTAATTCTACATGTATCATAGTAGGTGGTTGTGATGTGTATGATACATGTGGATGATGATACAATATTTAACGACCACGGTAATACAGACGGACATGAGGTCTAACTGCCTACTTATTTTGTGTACATTGGTACAGGTAAATAAAAATTAAAAGAGGCCCTCTTAGAAAAGTATCAGGAAAATGTGTTGAGAATCTAAATATGTAATGGTTTTTTTAATGGTTCCTTGACATTAGTTACCTTACTTTATTATGGATAAAGTGTAGGATTTTCCTGATAATAAAAATAAACGTTTATTCGCTTGAGTTAAATGGTGATCAAGAATACTACAAGCACAACCGAATTTTTATTAATTTAGAGTCTATACGAACCGATCAATGTATACTTACATTCGATAATTCATTTCCATTCAAAAGTCCTTAAAACTATATAAATGGAACACAGCAGTATACCTACACCCAGTAAAGTAAGTACTGTAGGTATCGATGACGTCGAAAGAAATATACATTATAGCGAACTCTAGTATGTATATTTTTCAAACAAAATGTTGAAAAAGTTAGTTATAGAAAGCCTATGAGAGTCTTAAAATAACATTATTTACAATTCCTACCATTAGCCTGCTGGGTGAATGTCACCCTCGTGTTGTACAAACCTAAAATTGAAACCAATACTAAAATATTGATTATTAAGATTTAATTAAATGTATTTAAACATCATTTCATTCAAGTGAATTAAAATGTCTTGGACGGAATTTATCTTGTTTTTCAAGTGTACTTTCGCAAAAAGTAGGACATAATAACAGTAGATTGCTTTTGAAGTCGCTCAAATGACACTAAACCGAGGTTGATTTAAGTTTGGTAGGCAATGTATTACGTATTTTATTGTCTATTGTTAAATCGAATATGTGCCTCGATTACCAATAGAAAAAAGGTTTAATAAAGACCGAATATCTTTGTTGAATATTGTTGGTCATTCGTGCAACTCAAGCGAAGGTAAAAAAAAATAATGCTGTATTTGTTTCACGGATTGTGATTTGTTTCAACAAAGAGTTGCTAAAGAGTAATACAGTAGGTACTTGTAACAATATTTATGAGACTGTAAACAAAGAAACTCACGATTGACACAGCGCCAACAGTCCGATAAAGGTCCACAACGCCATGGCTACAGCTCCGTGTCGCACCGACGACCTCCTCCGGCGTACTGTACAGTTGCCAACGTTCACTAACTAAAGTTAACATCAATACCTATTCTCGATCATCTTTGTCGATGTAACAATTCAAGTGCGGACATGTGCAGATAGAGCTGTAGATAATAAATGTATGAAGTGGTTTGTTTATTTATTGACAAGGGATTAAAGGGCTACTTCAATTTGCTTGGCGACAAGTGATCGACATTTGGTGAAATAACGCAAAAAATGTGATAAACGAGCAGAAAAGTTTAATAGATCTAACGAATATCTTGTACCTAAAATCACTATTTACGGTAATGACAGGTATGAACTTGTAAACAATATAGAGTTAATAAACTATCGAAGTAGATAAGAATGTGCTATTTAATTAACACCAAGTGTTTATTGTATTTGAATATCTGCTCTACTTGCAGACGTCCTTATAGAATTGAATATAATATATTTATGTGTTGTATAAAGTGGGTCTTTTAAATGTTTAAATTTTTTTGCGAGCAATTCACAGACGTCATTGTTTGTGACGTCAACTATTGTGTATTATACATAATTTGATGTTCAGTTATAGTTTCAAGACATTTTCTAAGAAATAGGACTTTAAACTAATATTTGTAAGATGTGCCACTTGTTTAACGTACTAAAGAAAGAAGCAACTTAGTAATTTGAGAGCAGACGAATATAACTACAGCGTTTGTAATTGTTAATTTTTTAAAGAGAAACTTGAGTTAATCACCAAATTTCATGGAAAGAAACTTAAGACATGGTTAATAGAAAATAACTTTTAATAGTGTGTTCTAAATTAGTTTTGTAAAATAATTGAGCCGTGCAAGGCTTAATCGCACTTGTCCTGTTTTATCTTTACTTCATGTATATTTCGGATGGAGCCGTAATCTGACAGACATATATATATATGTATTTTTTCTACTCTGGGAACGAATCCCTAACTCAAAATTTTTTTAAATGTTTTTCAATTAAGATCTAATCATGGAGAATCAACAGACTGTAACAAAATGTGCACTAAATGTATGCATTGATTTGTTTCTCGTTAACAATTTAAATGTTAAATTTAATATCTATTGGCAATCTGTTAGGATGTTGATTTGCAGTATGAGTGATTATATGCTGCAATGTCTTGATCTTAATTCACCATTAATTTCTTGCTATTCCAGTTTTATTCGAGTTATGTTTACAATAGTAATCACTTTGGCTTACCCTGGAGTTCTAACTTGCGACTGCACGTGTGGCGCAGCGACAAATATTTGTGTTACCCATTAATAGTTGTTCTGAGTCTGGATGGAATTTGTGTCCGTCTATTATATGTTTGTAAAGTACCCCGTGACTAGGGCATACTATCCGGATATTCGGATACCGAATTATCCGGATATCCGCGAAATAAAATATCCGGATATTAATTGCATTATCATCCGGATAATACGGCTAAAACGGATAAACTGCGACAAATAAGCCAACAGCTAGTAGAATCTTTAAAAGCACGCATTATTCAACACCAAAAAACGGAAGTTATTAGTAGCTACCTACATTAAAATTCTAGCACAACCCTACGAAATTCTATAAATGTATAATACCTATCCAGTATTTCTTATAATATAGTGCCAGTGTCAGAATTCGTTTTAATTTATTATTAAAATATTTCTATTATTACTGAAACTGCGGCGGATAGTAATGACGATGATGACGAGCAAAGGACATGTGATGAATCTTTGTCAATTAAAAACATTTAAGCAAGGATGTCGAAAAATCCTAATGAAGCACACTATCAACATCCACTGCATTTGAACGCAAAATGAAGACTTAGAAACACCATGCCAGTAGAAATGGCACTCTTTGATAGAAGAGCTCCAAGAAGTCATCATCTTGGTCAAATATTGACGACACATATGACTTTCTTATGACCATTCCTCCAAACAGTGTGGAATCTGAAAGGGAGTTTTCGTGAACGGGCTACCTGTGCAATAAATTGACGACAACTCTTACGAGGATGGTAGAATCGTTACGTCAAAACCTGAGTTGCTGGGAGAGATCGAGAAGTTCTACGAATAGTTGTACACGACAACGCAGCCACGTTTACAATTACCACCATGTTTTCAAGTAGTTTTCGAGGGTCATTACGAATCATCTCGCACGCAGTTTTGACAACGTCCAGACTCCCGAACAAGCCGGTTGCCCAAAAGGGTTTACCACCATAGAGCACATCTACATAGCCTGCGGCAAGTTATACAGAAAATCGAACAGTAAACCAGCCACTATGTTTAGCGTTTGTGGACTATGAGAAAGCCTTTTCGATCGAAACCTGGGCCGTGTTGAGGTTTCTCCACAGGCGCCAATACGACTACCAGTTTATCATGGTGTTAAAGTGTTTGTACCAAAATGCCACTTTGTCAGTGCGACTCCAGGACCAGAACTCGAAAACTATCCACTTGCAGCGAGGCGTGAGACAGTGAGATGTTATAGCTCCGAAACTGTTCACTGCTACATTAGAAGATAGTAGTCATGGCTGAGACCTTGGAAGGCCTCGGTACAATGCTCGACGGCCTCAGTAGAGTCTCAGAATAAGTGGGTCCGAAAATGAACATGGATAAGACAAAAATTATGTAAAACATCCATGTTGCAGCCGCTCAAGTTAAGATTGGAGACTCGGCACATGAAGTTGTAGTAGTATATTTACCTAGGACAGACCATCCAACTAGGTGGGTCCAGCTTCGACAAGGAAGTCAATCGTAGAATCTAACTCGGCTGGCAGCGTTCAGAAAGCTACGTTACATCTTCACGTCCAAAATACCGCAGTGCCTCAAGTCGAAAGTCTATGACCAGTTTGAGTTGCCAGTAATGACTTACGGAACAGAAACGTGGACGTTCATTATGGGCCTTATTAAAAGACTCAGGGTCACCCAAATATCAATGGGGAGGACAGCCTTCTCCTGGTTGACCTCTGTTCGCAGTTGCATGTGAAACTTCATATCATATTGGGTAAACCATAAACCATATCACCTTCAAAAGTATTTTTTTTTTGTTTTATAGCATTATTCACAATGGATAGCGTAATCTAAAAATCGCTATAAAAATATATTAAGTATTTAATTTTTTCCATCGTTAGACTGAGTATTGAGTATAAATGATTGATGATATTGTGGTTAGATCACTCCTATCCGAATTATCCGTATTACTTACTTATCGTATGGGCAGTGGTTACTCTGGTGACAGAGTTGTTCAAGCTGCCCAGTAGGCCTCTGACATGGCTTAACGACTGTTGCTTAGTGGCTACAACCGGGACCGACAGCTTAACGTGCCCTCCGAAGACGCTCACAAATTAAACCACTTTAGCGGTAACCCATCTATGGAATAACCGCGAGCCTAGTTGCTTAACCTCGCCAATCACTTACGGACCGGTGAGAGCTACTGGCTATGAGTGCCTCTATAGATTTATCCGGATAACGTTATCCAACTATCCGATTTATCCGAATACCAAAATGAGCGGATAATTGCATGCCCTACCCGCGACACAGGGGATTCACACGTGCGGGCGTTGTCTTTAAAAAAAAAACTAGTTGGTTATAGGTAGTAAGTAAGTAAGTAAGCATTTATTTGCATAAACATGTGTACACATACAAAAAAATATAATTGCATGCAAGATGTAGTAGACATTATTATGTTTGGACATGTTTGCTATACAATAGCGTGCAAAGGTTTTATAATAATATTAAAGGTTTTCAATTTAAGAATTATTATTTGTAAACTCTAAAAATTACATTTCCAAAAAAATCTATTCAATAATAAATATATCATAAAATTAAAAATAATATGTCAAAAATAAAATACCAGTAAAATAAATGTCAAAAAATTATAAAAAGTTGATTAAATGTCAGGTTAAAATTTATCAACTAGAAAATCTGATGTATTATAGTAGACTTTTTCGACTAAATATGATTTAACTTTTTTTTAAATATAGTGGTTGGGAGGTCTTTCCAATCTTTTGGTATTTTATTAAATATGACTGGAGCCATGCAAAGAACACTTTTGCGCATAAGTGTAGACCTAGCCTAGATTAATTTATTATACTGCCAATATTGAATTACAATATAGTACCTACCTAAGTATATCATGGAAGTTACCAAGGTATACAGTATGAAATGTTTATCACAAAGTAAAAACTCTATACTACTAATTTCTATTATAACTCCGAAAAAATATATTTGGATTGATTAATTACTTATAATTTATATATTATAAGGCATTTACTATCCAGTTATTTTCTGCGAAGATTTTTGCAATTATTTCATTAATAGAATTATTTAAAATGTATTTTTGTCACAATATGTAAATTTTAAAGTAACGGTGAGGTAAAAATCGCACTTCTTAACTTAGGTTATTTTAAGTATATTTTTCTTCAAAATCATAAGATTTTTGGGCCATAGAGTTTAGTCTAATAACAGCAATAAGTCCCCATACCTACTGGAACCAAAACAAATATTGGTAACTTACGCTCATGAACTTCAAGCGTAATGAGCCAGAACATATGATCAAGAAATGAAATATCAAGAGATTACCAACGTAAAAACATCCGTCAAAACGTTTATATTGAAACCGGGTTCTCCCAAAACAGCAGGAGTATTTCTAGAGTAATTAATTACCGTTGATAATAAATAATATAACGGATGTTGCTTAAAATAACGTTGTTATCATCATTCATAGCAAAGCGCCTATCAAAAATCTACTATCGCCTATTAAAGTAGGTCCCAGTGCTGTACGTGGGAATTAGAATTGCTAATTTAATGTACTAGTTAATTATTTTATCATGTTTATAGAAACTGGATTTAAGGTTGTTGACTCCCAATTTTTAACTCTAAACCTAATGTTATGTAATACAATAAGCTGTGCCCGCGTATTCACGCGCTTTAAAGTTTATAAATTACTGCCTAAGTCAAAAAAATGGGATATCATAAATTTTATCGTCCGGCGGGTCTTGAACCAACTCCATCTACCAATCCGGTGTAGGCGCTAAGCTACGAACGAAACACACCGGTAGATCAAATTTAGCATTACCTTGCTAACTCCCTTTCGGAGGATGTAGGTGGCATCCATCGGTTTGAATTTTGTTTTTTTCTAGGAACATGGCTGACTGATATGTTCAGAGTTGCGAGTGAAAGGGTATATCATATGGGAAATACCTTGCAAACTATTCAATTTTATTTTTATAAGATTATTCGCATAGTAAAGTGCGTAAATCTAATCTCAAAAATGGGACCATTTCCATTTTTGAGATTATATCTACGTGTTGCATTGCGAAGAATACTATAGCCTACTATGTGCTAGTCGGATGTATATGCTATAATACTATATATTTCAATCAAAATCCATTAGGATATTTCGTGTGAAAGAGTTACAAACATCCATCCATCTATCTTCACAAACTTCGCAAACTCGCATTTATAATATTAAGTAGTAGCTTTGTGTTTATGTGTTAGTTTTTATTAATAGTTTCATAAACAGTAGTAGTGTTAGTTTGGATACGAAACAAATAAGGAGACGAAATCTTCAGATCGAGACCATAGGTACACGACTTCTTCAGATCGAGACCCCTGAGTAGAGCTGAAACGGTAGCAGGATACAAGTGAGGATGAGCATGGCACTCATTCGCAAAATGAGCAGCTCAGCTAGAGAAGCACGCCCACCAGTCAGAATACATACCAGGTAATAGCATTATTATGTTCATTTCGTTGCCTCTTCCCATCACTTATGCGGAAAAGTGTGTTTTGCATGGCTCCGGTGCTGTATAATAAAATACCAAATAGCTGGAAAAACCTTAACAATAATATGTTTAAAAAAAAGTTAAATCGCTTCTTGTTGAAAAAGCATACTACAATGTTACAGAGTTCTTAAAGGACAAATTTTAATTTTAATTAGTATTATTATTTATATTGGAATGTATGCTTTTCATCTATTGACATGTACCTAACCTTAATTTAATTTTTTATTCATGACATTGTTATTTTAACTTATTAGATTTCATTTGGAATATATGATTTAATTATTTTATCCAATTGACATACTAATATATATTATTGACTTTCGTAATTGTAATGCTCATATTTAATTATAGAAACCTGCATGTCATAATTTTAATGTAATAATTGTACCTATACTAGAGACATTACAAACGGGCGAACTGAGTCATAAATCATTTCTATCAGACCTCTCGCTCACACTTATAGATATATCGGAAGTCTCGCTCGCACTCCTAGTGTTGTGTGTAACAATAAAAAAAGGATTTGTCGATAGTCAATAGCATGTAATGAGGGAAAGGTTAAGGAAATAATGCAAAATATGTTCTAGCATGATTTTTTTATTTCATAATTAATTTACTACATTTATACATAAAACATTGACACAAAACATAAGTACAATATATTAAATGTTATAAAACTTTATTAAGTACATACAAAGCAAAGTTACTCGTACTTACAGATTATAATATAAACAAGCTTAGAATATTAATCTATGTCTGTGTCATCTTCTGAGCCGTCACTGTCATCTTCCTGTAAATTTATTATCAGAGGCAGTATTGACTGATCTCTCAAAATTGCCTTGGCTAAGTCCCGATCCTGTAATTCCTCTGCATGCCTCACACATTTGACCCAGTCATCTTTGGATACATTTCCGACAGCTTCGTGTAGAAGGACCTCGACGTCTGCTATTTTGAATGTATTGTTTTTTGATGCGACTTCGCCCTTCACTTGTGCCCATATCAATTCAATGGGATTATATTGGCAATGATACGGCGGTAGCCGAATAACTTCATGACCGTACTCAATTGCCAGTTGGTCAATTTCATAAATCTTTCTTGGGTTGCTTTGTTTTACTTTCATTATTAATTCTTCTTTTATGTCGGCATTCGAAAATAAAATATTCTTCTTTTTGAGCCATTCCTGAATGTCATTTTTTTTCCAAGACATTGTCGGTATGGATTCTAATTGCTTGGAATGGTAGCTGGCATTATCTATAACGATAATGGATGGTTCATCCAAAACTTGTAAGAATTCCTTAAACCATGCCATATATGTTCCTGCATCCATTTCAGTGTGGTAATCGGCGTTATTGGATTTCACAGCTCTAAAAACTAATTTTGCTTCTGGTACGAAGCCTGTCTTAGCGGAGCCGGCGTGACACACAATTAAACGATGTTCTTTCCCCACTGGCTGATTTTTGAAGCCACCTTGATCATTTTCTCCAAGCCACATTCGCTTTCTGCTGTGGTTTTGATTAACCCCGGTCTCGTCCAGGTAAAACCGCGGACGGGTATCGTTTGTCTTCTTTAATGTATCAAGTTTTCGTAAGAACTCAAGTCTAGCACAGACAATATCAATTCGTTCCATTAGGTGTTTTCGGCCATCATTGTTTTTTTTGAATTGGTAACCTGTTTTCTTCAAGATTTTTTTCAACGATGACTTACCGCACTTAAATTCAGGCATCTGTTCTTGCATTTTCTGTAATATTTTATCCACTGTTGGGTATTCGCCGTTGTCATAAAATGAAGAAATGGTGCGTTGCAACAAACAAACTTTGAAGTTATCGATATTTGTGACTGTTTCTGGTTTCAAATATCTTTCCCTTGGTGTACATGGATAGCCAGTTTGAAGAATCTTTCTTCACTTTGTCCACAGTTCTCGTACTAACTCCACAAAGAAGTGCTGTAATATCTCGTGGTTTATTTAAATTTAAATAAGTAATTTTTTGCGGGTCACTTTTCAATTCGTTAAACACTGTCAACACATTTAATTTAAACAAATTTAAGTTGGAGAAAAATGCGTCCATGGTTAGCTTGTGATAGTCTAATGACAACCAACACAATTCTTATAAACACCTGCCTACCTACATTTTTGCTAATGACAAGTACCTAATTGCATTAGTCATCACCGCGGAGTGTCCTAGCTTAGCTACCTGCGCAATTGCGCCCGAGCGGCATCCCTTTATCGATAAAGAGTGACGCGGCATTGTCACATTCCTATGACAATAAGATTTATGACTCAGTTCGCACGTTTGTAATGTCTCTAGTATAACATTTGCATGCCACTATATGTACGGCAAACATGTCTGAACATAAAAACTTATACCTACCATCCTACATACAAAGCACCACTGTTTGTAAACACATGTTTATGCAAATAAATGGTTTCTGTTACTGTTTCATCAGGTGGTTTGAAAGGTAGTAAGCCAACTTGGTAGCCAAAAACCTACAGGAATCCTCATTTAAATCTTTATTAGAAAATTGGTACCTCAACCACGTAAAGCACCAATTGTAAAAAAAATCAATTAAATTGTACGTAAGAGTAATATATTTTGAATACTTATTAACACCCAATGCTATTTAGATTATACTAAACATTTCTGGTTGCTTTAATTTATTAGTTTTAATTTTATTAAATTTGTGCCTAATTTTTAAGTTTCGTCGAGCAATCCTTGCATAACGCAAAGGTAATCAACTGACGTGGCCAGAGAATGTGCGAGGAGTATGCCTCGCGTGAGTACTTCGCGTATTTTCCACACGTCTTGAGGAGATGCAGGTTTGAACGCGACAGACAGCGCACGGCGAACGATAGGTACTGGCATAAACCGCCATGGCTGGTCCAGCCACCAGCTGGAAAATAAAAACAAGTTTTCAAATCATGATATTTATATAGGATGCAAGGATCCGCGTTACGAAAACCAGCACCCAAGTTAGTGTACTCTTGAAAAAAGGTTGGAACTTTCCGGTTTTTTCTTGTAGGTACAGACGCCAGAACATCCAGCTACCCCAATCTTTCAAATTTCTTATATAGATTTTCAACTTTCTCACAAAAGCATTAGGTTCACTTTCAATTGGGGAAATTTTTCAAATTGGTAGCTTGGTGTGCCGGCGTCTGTACCTTATTCATATGGCGGATCTTCCACAAATATTATTGGTTATATTTTTTTGGTTATATATATGTAACGGTCTCCAATTTATAATTATTGTTGGTAAAGTACTTCACTGCCAGGTGTTTTAACTATTAATATATTTAATATAAGTAGGTTCTAGCAGGTTCTGACACATGTTTGTATGGTGCACTGGAAAATTTGAAAGCGAGTAACACGTTTCTGGTTTTGTAAATATTCATTATATTCAATTGGTGAAATCATAAGAAATAACATATGATTACATTATAATCAGTAATCATGATCAATAATAAAGCATCTCAATTTTCAATCATCAACATATCAGCCGAAAGACGTCCACTGCTGAACAAATGCCTAAAGGTGCGCCCACATTGCGAGCCTAGCGCCGTTGAGACAACGGGCGCGAAGTATAATATAAAGAAACAGATTACGCAAAAATGAAATTTAATACAAAACCGTAACGTTTTGAATGGTTCGATTGATGTAGAGAGGTGTCGAAGTTGCAAAAGAAAAGGCGTTTTTTATGGCGTAGCTAATTACCTATGTAGCTAAGGATCCCTCTACTGCCAAATTCAACACGGCCCAGTTGAGGAGTTCTCTCGAAACATATCAGTCAAGTATTTGGTTTATTTAATGCAACGAAAATGCAATTAGGCGAACAAAATCTTTGCTCCAATAATTCTCTCTCTCTCTGAACGTATGAACAATAATCACCTTAAAAACAAGCTTTCGAGTGTGAAGTACGTAATAACTGTAATGAAGATTGGGTATATAAGCGGCAGTATGACAAGCAGACACAGCACCAGTGTTCCAATGAGCTTGAGGAAGGTTGGGAATGGAGCTCCGTAACGCCAGAGCGAGTGCACGTCGCCCACAAATTCTCTGGCCAGCACAACAATACGACCTAGTCTTGATGCAGAACGTAGCTGCTGAAACATAATTAAAATGGGCCTTATTATAGATATAAAATTATTACCATAAAAGATAGTGTTAAAATCGCATGCGGATGAATGCAAAAAAAATGAAAAATTTAGGATTAAGACACTTACCTATAAAGACATTGAGCCAAATTTTGAACACCTAAGGTAAGAAACAGTACACACAAAGCATACTCTCATACAGGCAAACACAAGACATACACACCACATAAATATGGAATTTGCTTTACTTTTTCTTATTTATGTCAGAAATCGTTATACACACGCTATGCTCTGTTCTAATTTATTTCTCCTCTCGCGGGTCTGCTTCAATATTTTTCTATTGATATAAGCAGTAACTTGTGCAATCTTTTTCTTTTGTTATTGTTTTTTTTTGGGTGTATCCTTATAATTTGATCAAATATTTCTTGTAATATTTGCTATTCGATGAAAAAGCGGAGTTTTCTAACCAGATCTACATGCTTAAAAGAAATCTTTCAATATTTTATGTATTTTGTATCATCTATAAGGTCTGCTCTTAGGTAGCCTTCAACATGGCTCATGTTCTCTATTGACTGCAATCAGGACATCTACTCGTCCCCTCCGATGCACGGAGATGCTCAAAATTAAACCAGATAGACGGTCATCCATCTATTGACTGTCACCCCCGATCACTTACGGACCGATTAGAGCAACAGACTATGACCATATAATTCAAATAGGTACATAATAAAAACACTTCTTTTGCTCATACAGACTTCTTCTCTGTAACTTCCATATACTAGAAATAAGTGGGCCTGAATTAAGAAGAAGTTTGTTCAAAAGATCCGATTACCCACTTCTCGGGAACGTTTCCTAGTGTTATGGTGTCTTAACAGTCCGCAGACTGGGATGGCATGGCGACGGCAAGGGATTTTGCCGTGAGTCTTCGTTTGAATGTCCATTAGTAAAAATGTAAATCCCTTGCCATGCCGTCCCAGTCTGCGTAAGCCTTTATGTACCTACTTGTTATTGAATAAGTAGGCGTTCGTCTACGGAAGCACACTAAAGGTATAAATGTAATACAATTAAATACAGTTCCTTACTTCAATCATAAAAAGTTTATTGGTTCTTCGGTATGGTTTCATGATATACAAATATGAGGGATTGTTAAATGCTTCGCTTTAGTTTTGTGTCAGACATATTGCTGAAATTGTTTTCAGCTCTGTTACTTTTTATTCATGTTTATGTGACATTGTAGTTCTTGCGATTATTTTAGAAAAATAACTTGTTGTGGTATCATCTCTACTTAGGAAAAGTCAAAATTATGTGTCAAAGTCAAATGGAAATTTAGATTATATAATGGATCATACACATTCTGAAAATAAAAATATAATTATATGGCATAGATTATAAATACGTCTTAAGTAATTATATACTCTTTGACTGGAATTAAACACTTTTTAGAGATCGTTAACACAACAATTGAAAACATTTTATGTGGGAATGATCTCTAAAATTTTTTAATAACTTGTCTAATAATAATAGTATCCTGGGTTAAAGAAAAGTAGTGTATGTAGTGTAAAGTATGTATATGAAATGAAGTGTTATCTGGTTTCCAGTGTACCTACAAGCTCTTTTGTAAACACATACTTAAACGGATAACATATTCATGCACACAAATATCTGTCCTGGGTGGGAATCGAACCCACGACCTGCGGCGTGAAAGGCACGAATTTATCAACCACGCCATACGGCCTGTTAAATAACCTTCGGATGCCAAAATAAAAATATCAAATAAGTGAAATACTAATCATTTTGAGATGGAACCGGATAAGAGGTCTTATCTGTTGTAAGAGCTATGTGCCTAAGTTTTGTTGCTGGGCAATAGTTCGGAATTGCCTTTCGAACTGAGCGATTCGCAATGGTAAAATTTTCAGGCGTTGCTAGCGATATTTTCATAGATAAACCGATTATTATATCAATGCAATACAGGAATCGGCAAGCAAATTAAATGAGTTGTGACCGAAAATGTGTACACACACGTATGCACCTTTAGTTACAAAAAAAATAATCAATAAAGCATATATGTGATTGTTACCTTCATATAGCTCTTAATTGCTTTTATATATTAGCTTTACTTAGTCTTACAAAGCCATATCCCGCTAATTTCAATATTTATGTAAATTAAACTGGAACATAGTAAGTGGGTGTATCAAAAGGCATTATGAAATTACCGAAAAAAAATCTGGCCAAGTGAGAGTCGGACTCGCCCATGAAGGGTTCCGTAGCAGCAAATATTTCAGTCGATTAAATGGAAGGTAAATTGCGGTTTACGGTTTATGGCGTATCAAAAAAACTACTTACTAGGTCTCGTTCAAACCAATTTTCGGTGGATGTTTGCATGGTAATGTACATCATATATTTTTTTCTAGTTTTATCATTCTCTTATTTTAGTACTTACAGGCGGGGAGGCACTCATTTTACCACTTTGGGAGTGTCTCTCGCGCAAACTATTCAGTTTAGAAAAAAAAGGTTATTAGAAACCTCAATATCATTTTTGAAGACCTATCCATAATATCACACATGTATGGGTAGGATGAAAATAAAATTTTCGAGTTTCAGTTCTATGTAAAAAAAACCCTAAAATTATTGTTCTTTTTCTATTTTTATGTGAAAATCTTAATGCGGCTCACAGAATAGATCTACTTACCAAGTTGCAACAATACAGCTCTTATAGTTTCGGAAAAAAGTGGCTGTGACATACGGACGGACAGACAGACAGACATGACGAATCTATAAGGGTTCCGTTTTTTGCCATTTGGCTACGGAACCCTAAAAAACAAGTCATCTCTTTTTATATATCCTCACTAGGGAAACTAATCACTGTGTTGCGGGGTACTTTCCAAACATATAATAAAATCGAAGAATAAACGGACACAAAGTAAATGCAGACTCAGAACAAACAGAATACAACGTTAGCCCGATAAGCTCGGCATATATACACGCTAATCGGAACACCCCTACAAAGAGCAACTGAGAGAGTCACTGAGGATCTATCTGATAATGAGGATATAGAGAGGGAGCGCAGGGCGTTGGCGGTTCGCTGTAATATGAATAAGGGGTTAAATTAATGCTCTTCAAAGCTTACTGCCAAACCTTCTACGCATGCAGCCTGTGGATAGGCTATACGCAGTGAGCCTACAACGGTTCCCACGATTCTGTAGTGCATCTAAGATGTTCGCCGAGACACATGTTGAAGACGTTTACGGCATAATGAGAAAGCGATCTGCTTCAATGTTGCCTCGGTTGCATGGGAGCACCAACGAAATTCTAAGAATGCTAGCAGGGAAAATGGATTGTCCGTTCCTTGAACAGGCTCGGCTCCACGTGTCAACCCGAAGTTCAAATCCTGCTAGATATAAAAATAGATTATTTTTTATAGCTGAAATAAAGTATTTATCAGTATTATATATATACTGTATATGATGTCCCATAAAATAAAATAAAATAGAAAAGGTTTTTATTCACGTAGACTTTAAAAAAGCGCTTGTAAATAGTCAGAACATGTTTGTAGTTATACAGTTATTATTTCTAGTTGCTTATTACAGATATTTAGTTACATGGAATGTTAAAACATTTATACAATTTATTTTATAATAGTAGTGATATTTAGCTAGCTTGTATTAAGTTATTGTCAAGGAGATTATGTTTAGCTTTAATGATTGAAATTTATATTTACTACATATTGTCTGAATGGTTCTGTCTATATTAAGGTATTCAGTATTATTATTATAAAGGACCTTGTGTTTAAAACGACGGTCGCGCTTTAATGCTACCACCGGATCCAATGCGCCCCAACTGAGAAGACCCAGCGAAACAAACTCAGCAGGTTCATCTACTACCGGTTTCAACACGAGATGAGACGTTCCGGCGAAACATACTCAAGCGGGCATGAACACGGGATTTGGTCCACTTAAAGTAATTATTTAGTAGGCAAATACAATATCTGCTCGATCGGTTGTCTGAATGAATATTAATTTAGATTATATTTAGGAAACAAAAAAAAAAAAAACATTGAAACAATAACATTATTCATTTTGAGACAGAGTCAATAAATTTAAATTTTGTATATGTTAGCAATCATACTACAGATAGTCACAGATAGTTCACGTAACTCAACAAATTAGTCATATCTATATGGCTACAAGATCTCCAGCGAGCAATGTGCAGGTAGGTGGTAAGCGCCAGGCGTCTTTGTCATCGATGTACTCTTTAGTGGTATAATAACCCCTTGCCATAAGTACACGTTTAATATGTGTCCTGAAACTTGTGTCAGGCAGATCAGTAATATGAGTAGGAAGCTTGTTATAAAACCTATTACAATTTCCCAAAAATGATTTATTCGTTTTGCGGACTCTAAAGCCCGGAATTGCAAGTTTGTCTTTATTCCTAGTATTTAAGTTATGCAGGTCACTTTTTTTCTATAGTTATTAATATTTTTTCTAACATAGGTACAATATTCTGATCTATATACTCAGATGGCACCGTTAGTATATTTACTTCTTTAAACAAAGTTCGCAAGGTTTCGCGACTACCTAACCCATAAATGGCTCTGACTGCTATTTTTTGTAAAATGAAAATAGTACTTATGTCAGCTGCCGAACCCCACAGCAGAATGCCATAGGACATAATACTATGGAAGTACGCGAAATATACCGATCTAGCAGTTTGTTCATCTGACAATTGTCTTATTTTCAAAATAAAATATGGATGCATTACAGAATTGTACAATTGGCGGCCTTATCACTAAATGTGATTGATTGAATTGATCGACGTATGTGTAACACAATAACGTGCAAAGTCCCACAAAAAGAATATATTCCAACCCCAGAGTACGCACGGTCCAATCAGCTGATCAACCTCTATCTTTTTCTTATTTCAAATACTGGTTCCTTTAATTTGTTTAGTTACATGGATAGGCAGCGAACCTTAAGAGTAAGTGAAAGAGTTTCTAAATTAAACAGCGGACACAAAGATGGACGACGGATTGGCAATTCCACACAAAATGTAATAATTTTACGGAATAAATGAATTTTGGTATTTTGATGGACGTTGCGGATAATGACGGAGTTTCTCCAAGTCTGTAAGTCAACAGACTTGGATAAACTACATTACATACTACGGAACCTTAAAACATCGTGGCCGTTGTTTCGTTGTGTGTTAGAGTTGACTTTGGTACCTTGATAGTGTTATCTTTGACGAAAGAAGTCACAAAAATGGCGCGGACGAAGGTGTATAAAAATATTATCTAGCACATTTTTATTGAATTCGTATTTGCCCACAAAAATAACTATGCCTGGTATGAGTACTTCTCCGTCGCATGGTGTCACTGACCTAAGTGACTTCTTTGCCTGCTAATTATATATACTTCGCCTTCGGATCATGTCAGTGACCTAAGTGACTTCTTTCGTCAAAGATAACACTATCAAGGTACAAAAGTCAACTCTTATTCACTAAAAATAACACAACGAAACAACGGCCACGATGTTTTAAGGTTCCGTAGCAAGACAAAATGTAGTAGTCGTCATGATTTGAAACGTCCATCAAAAATTCAACATTCATTTATTCCGTAAAAATATTACATTTGTGTGGAATCACCAATCCGTCTTTCTGTCCGCTGTTTAATTCAGAAAGTCGTTAACTTAAGGTTCGCTGCCTATTCATGTAACTGAACAAATTAAAGGAACCAGTATTTAAAATAAGAAAAAAATAGAAACCAATCGGCAGATTGGTACTTTTGGCTTGGAATATATTCTTTTTGTGGGATTTTGCACGTTATAGTGTTATAACCTGTTTGAAGGTCTCTCTATGTGCTGCTAGCTCCAGCAACACACACAATACCTTTCATTAATGTATCTAGCAGAGTTTAAATTAAAACCACAGTTTCAGCAAAGAAACGCATAAATATATTACTCGTATTATTTGTACAGGTATAACAAATAATACATACATACTGGAATAATATGTCGTCGATCAATTTCATACTAAAATTAAGCCACTTAAATTGCGTCCATTATGATTTTTTCATTCATTCATTATCGAATGGGCTGTCGGACCCCGGTGTCAGAGTTGTTCAAGTCACGCAGTAGGCCTCTAACATGGCTTAACGAAAGTGATCGTTGTGAATAACCGACAGATTAACGTGCATCTTAAGTACTGAGACGCTCAAAAATTAAACCTCTTCGTAGGTCGCCCTTCTATAGACTGACGGCAAGCCTAGGTGCTTTACCTCAGCGTTTAATACAGGGGCCGGTGAGAGTGAGAGTCACATAACACACCGCCATCTAATCCCAAACTAGGCAGAGCCTGCATCGTGGCAACCAGACAACTAATTAACATGCTTAAAATTACACCCAGACACAGAACAAATAATCGTGTTCATGACAAAAAGAATTGTCCCGGGTGAGATTCGAACACAAGAGCTGGACCCTGGCTTAGCAGTCAGGATCTCTAACTACTAGACCAACAGGCCAGTCAGAAATCACATCGCATGAAACAAGGCTTTACAAAAAACAAATAATAGTTGACCAACTAGTAAAATGGAAAATGCACTCGGATAAGTATTCCACAAATGAAACCGACACCTTGACCATTCATTAGTGTTATTTATATTATACCCTAGCTGTGCCCCGCGGTTTTACTCGCGTTAAACTTTATAAAGTTATTAGACCAGGGTAGAAGCCTTTAAAAATAATAAAAAGTGAAAAAAAATAATAGTAGGATGAAACCCATTAGAAAAGGAGGGGAATATTATAAAAATTAAAGGAAAAATAATTTACGGGCGATCTGAGGTCGGGAAGGGGATGGGGGTGAGTTCTTAAGGGTAAAAACGGTTTTTCTCGATTTCCGGCAAAACTAAAAGTCCTATCGAAAAAAGTCAAATGGCAAAGTTGTAGGTAATAAAAAGATCTAAAACTTTTGTATTTACACTTTTTTCACATAACCTCAAAATTTATGTGAAAAATTAAAAAAACCAAGTTTTTGGTTTTTTATTTTTATCTTTTACTAAAATTTTATGTTTTGAACGAAATTTGGTGAACTCTTACCTTTTTATGTCCTAAATACGCTGTAATTTATTTGATTAAAAATATTGATTTTTTTCACCTTATTTTGAATTAATATCGAAAAAACACCCTAATTTTCAATCGAAAACTCACCCGTCAAAATATCAGCTTTTTTCAAAAAGTTGGTATGTTTTCTGTTTGTTGAAATCTCTACTTTCCGATGGTGAAAAAAAATATATATGTTACTATAGTAAATCTTCTCAGAAAATGCAAAAAATCGAAAAAAATCGAATTCGATTTTTTTAAAATTATTATAATAAAATTCAACTAAAAAATGTGATTGCTGCAATTTTGTCGATTAAAAGGTTGATTTATTTAATGCTAATTACATTTATGTCATAGAAAATCTCATTATATATAAATATAAAATGTAAATCTTACAATTAAATGTAGATACTTTATTCTGATTACGTTATTCATAACAATATTTTTAAACACATTAATCTTATCATTCATAAATACCTTATCTACAATTCTAATCACTTATCCACTAGTTTTTATCTTTTTGATGGATATTCTTCATCTTTAGATTCGTCAAACATCTCCGATTCTAGTAGATCTTCGAAATCTTCACCATTACCTTCACCTTCTTCCCCTCCAAAATTATTTCCAGACTGCGTTGGTTCTTCATACACAATTTCTTCTGAATCATTAACTTCCTCGTAGGTTTCTTCTTCAATATTCAGAACCATGACAGTTTGAACATAAATTTGTGCATTTTAAACCATGTTTTCGGCAACCACATTTTAAACTGTTACATCCAGTTTCATAGCTGCAGCAAATAGTTTTTAGCAATATTTCCGGAATTAATTCTTTTTGTGTAAATTTGGGCATAATTCCACGTTGATATTGCTTCCAGTCCCAATCTCTTGCTGTTAGTTCGTTACCCAATCAAGTTTGAAGCTGATAATATGCCCTGTAACAATGTTGTTCTGCTGCTCCTTCTGTGGGTGGGAGGTTTGCCAAAACGAAAGATGATTTAATTTTTGCCAATTGATATTTTTGAAACCTTAATTGATTCAGTGTAATTTTTCATTTTTACATTTATAAATAGATTTGATTAGTTGTAATCCATTTTTTTTTATTTCTTTCTTATAAAAAACATTGGCCAAATTTGACAAATATTTTAACGTCTAATAATGAATTGACAATACTTTTCTTTCCTTTTCCGGCAAATCCAGATGTTGTATCGCAACCAGAATAACAATGCAGAAATGCAACAATGTTTCTTAAGGATTCATGTTTGAAACTATTAGACGTGAAAATAGGTCTTTTACATTTCCAGAACCTGGTTTGAGAAAATAAATGTCATGATTATATGAATTTAACTGATTTAAAAGGACCAAAAGATCAATATCTTAGCCCACAACAATTACAGTTTTATTAGTACTCATTGCAACTTTTGCATTTTCTGAGAAGATTTACGATAGTAACATATATTTTTTTTGTCATCATCGAAAAGTAGAGATTTCAACGAACAGAAAACATACCAACTTTTTGAAAAAAGCTAATATTTCGACGGGTGAGTTTTCGATTGAAACTTGAAACTGAAAATTGTGTTTTTTCGATATTAATTCAAAATAAGGTGAAAAAATCAATATTTTTAATCAAATAAATTACAGTGTATTTAGGACTTAAAAAGGTAAGTTTTCACCAAATTTCGTTAAAAAAGTAAAATTTTTGTAAAAGATAAAAATAAAAAGCCAAAAACTTGGTTTTTTGAATTTTTCACATAAATTTTGAGGTTATGTGAAAAAAGTATAAATACAAAAGTTTTAGATCTTTTTATTACCTACAACTTTGCCATTTGACTTTTTTCGATAGGACTTTTAGTTTTGCCGGATATTGAGAAAAACCGTTTTTTACCCTTAAAAACTCACCCCCATCCCCTTCCCGACCTCAGATCGCCCGTAAATTATTTTTCCTTTCATTTTTATAATATTCCCCTCCTTTTTTAATGGGTTTCATCCTACTATTATTTTTTTTTGGTTTTAAAAATTATCGACCCTGGTCTATATAGCTTATGTGTTAATCCAGGGTGTCAGCTAACTCCATACCAAATTTTATTGAAATCGCTCCAGCCGTTTAGATTTAAACGTGAAGAAGTAATCTGAGACCGACACCTGTACCATACATTAGTATTTATTTAGCTAGCTGTGCCCCGCGGTTTTACCCGCGTTAAACTTTATTAATTAAAGCCTATGTGTTAATCCAGGGTGTCAGTTAACTCCATACCAAATTTTATTGAAATCGCTCCAGCCATTTAGACGTGAAGAAGTAACAAACATACACACTCATAAACTTTCACCTTTATAATATTAGTGTGATTTAGGTTAGCAAAACAGGATATGGTCACCCTGATGATAAGCTATTGTAGCATAGGTATACTGGACACCTTATCCTAAAGCGATATTTATGAAGCTTAACCTAACCTTAGCCTAAAGCGATTGGAATACCGAGAGGATCACTTAGGTTGCTTTGACAAACTATGGGACATTATTATAGATAAAAGCCCGATGATGGTTCAAACATACCTACACTATACCCTGTGCCAATTAAAGTTCACTAATGTAATAGTTGGTAACATATACAATAATAACTTTATAAATATAAACACATTAAACGACATGTTGAAACTTGTGTGTCAGAACCATGGAGCTATTACAAAGAGGAGACGTTGTAATTCGATTTTTCTATGAAACAACGCGTGACATTTTGCGGGGGGGAGAGGGTGTTAGATCCCGCCTACTTCTTTGTTTACATCTACCGGTAAATAGGTAAACTAATCGCATGTTTTGTCGACTATCATTAGTAGTAATGTAACTTTCTTACACTAGATGTCACACAGTGCAGGATGCAACAGGGCCGGACTCATAACTTCGTTCCCGGGAGTACTGTTTTTTTTTTACTTTCGCGAACCATAATGATATCCTTTTTTTATTGACATTCTTATTATAAAATAAATGTTAGAATAAAAACGTCATTGATGAATGACGATTGAAGATTATAGGATTTTGTTAATTACTTATTTTACAAAAATAGCGGCTGAGTCGGACTCGCCCATCAAGAGTTCCGACCTGCAAGTATTTGAGTTTATTGAATGAAAGATAAATTGCGGTTTAAGATTCATGACGTATAAAAAAACCTACTTACTAGATCTCGTTCCAACCAATTTTCGGTGGAAGTTGGCATGGAATTGTATATCATATATTTTTTTAGTTTTATAATTCTCTTATTTTAGAAGTTAATAGGGGCGGGGAACAAATTTTACCGCTTTGGAAGTGTCTCTCGCGCCACTTATCCACCCCACAATGGGTATGGTATGGGTTTGATGAAAAATAAAATATTGAATTTCAGTTCTGAGTATGGGTAACCCCCAAAATTTATTCGTGTTTTTCTATTTTTGTGTGAAAATCTTAATACGGTTCACAGAATACACCGACTTACCAAGTTTCAACAGTATAGTTGTTATAGTTTCGGAAAAGTGGCTGTGATATACGGACGGAAACGTTCACTAAAAACAGCGGTTCCCAAATTCCAGGTAATCATAAAGTATTACAATAGTTGGTGTTAGATGTAAGGTTTTAATAAAACTTCATAATTTACAAAAAGTAAACAAGAGACTGACTAAGAAAAATGTTTCCTTAAAAATATAATTAATTTACTTCAAAAGAAACAATCGATTGATAATTCAATATTTTCCGATTTGACTAAAAAATTTGAGGTTGCAGAATTGTTTAATGGAATGTACATTAAAAATAAAAACAGTTGTACGAGGGCCTTCAAAATACATTCTCCGGGTACTAGAAAATTTACCTTAACTCTGCATTTTTAATCGCCATCTGCTTATAAATATGTACGTGAAATGTTTAATAGATGTTTACCTCACCTCCATACATTACATGAATGGTATCGAAGTGTAAATGCGGAACCAGGGTTTTGTACCGAAACTTTAAATAGGCTCGAGGAAAAGTAAAATCTAGTGATAAAAAGTCTATTGGGAGGCAAAAGATATGGACAGGTAAAAGCTATGAGGGCCTAGTAGATATGGATTTAGGTAGCGCTGATAGAAGCCAAATGGCTACCCAAGCTTATGTTTTTCAGTTAGTTGCAATCAATGATTCCTGGAAACTACCATTAGCTTATTTTTTATTGACAGTATTAAAGCAGATTCACATAAAAATTAGAAAAATGCAATCAAATCGGTGTACAAATTCGTTCTGTGACATTCGATGACTGTAAAAGCAACATTGCAACAATGAAAACACTGGGTTGAGAGTTGGATGATATAAAAAACTTAAACACTGATTGAAACACCAAAGTGCTGATTATAATGTAGTTTTATTTTTAGACGCGTGTCATATGTTAAAACTGATGCGGAACACCTTTGAATCTAAGAGAGTAATTTAAACTATTGGTGCAAAATCAATGCAATGGCAATATTTATCGGAATTAACTTGCAAGAAGAAAACTGCTTACAACTGGCAAATAAACTTTCACATCGACATATCCATTTTAAAAACAACACTTGTAGATGTGGTAGGCTCTGTAAATTTTCTTTTTAACTGTAATATAAAGGATAAAACAATAATACAATACTGAACATGAAATTTACTAATTTTCCCACAAAACAAGTGAGTTTCACTTGAAATAAAAACTGTATACTAATAAATATTTTATTTTATTCCAATATAATTATGAATACAATTCGGAATATTAATAATAGTTAACGCTTAATTAAAACCTAAACTCAAAAAAAAAAATTCAAAACTCGTACCAGTGGGTAACGTTCCTAGAATACTGGCAGCATTGCCACGTTGAATAGCAATGTTCAGTTGTTGAGCGAAATACAGGCCATCATTTCGGGAACGTGTCGTTTCTAGAACTACTAGTCAAGCTGCCGTTTCTCTATAGATGGTCGATGACTTATTATTAATATTCCGAATTGTTATTCATGTTATATTGGAAATAAAATTAAATATTTTATGGGTAAAAAATGCATTTTTACGAACCGATTTATCCCGTTTTAAACAAGGTAAAGTTCCCTTCTTTAATTTTCTAAGGCCTTTTTTTGTTACTACGAAGTTTTCGTCGTTAAAATGGCAAGAACAAATTTTTGTATATTTAGAGGGAGACCAGTCTTGTCTGTTAATTTTTGCTATCCATTTTTGTCTAAGGTTATCTTCAGATGGCAATCTATAACATTCATAATTTTAAAATTTGACTAAATAAACTAGGTAGGCTTGAAGTACTTAATTTAAATTAAGTAAACAACGAGCATACTAATGAAGGGAAGTAGGTACTTTAATTAAATTACTGTACATAGAATATTTAATTTATAGGAGATTGTATTTTTTTGTGCAGTGCATTCCATGTTTAAGTACTTTCTATTTATGATACAGCTGCGGGACATTAGGTAAAATAACTGGATCCTAATTACGGCCCTGTTTTTGTTATGTTCATATTTGTTCGATAGATGGCGGTTTTTTTTTTAATTATATTAAAAGCTACAAAAATGTATTTTGGCCATTAAAGGGGTTTTACGAATGAATGTAAAACAAATTTCAGTACATACGATTATTAGATTATGATAGTACTGAGCTCTGCGTACCTAAATATTTTTTATTCCCATGACCCCAAGTATCGCCATCTAATGTCGTGTAGAATTATGTTTCGAAACGCCGACGTTAAGGGAATTTTCTAGAACTATTTTGATAAAAAATCGAATAAAATTACTTACAAATGAAATTTGATGCCATCCATAGCATTAGAACGTCTGTCCGAGTAGTTTTTACAAGATAAAACACAACACTTCATTATTTTTATCTTCTAGCGCAAATATAGCTGTAAATTGTAAACGTGACGTAGATGTGCACAGGACGAACGCCAACAATACATTGACTTAGGCCACGCCTACATGATGACGTTTGGACTCAGTTGAAAATCACAGTTCTCAGTTGCTTAGGCCGTCTCCTCTTTGTAATAGCTCCATGGTCAGAACTGTGTAAATTCAAACTTTATTTCTCTAGACTCGAATTATTACGACAGGAAACCAAAATATGTAAACAAGTTGCATGCCTGTAGACTAATTCATAGACAAATTTTACACACAAACTACTTACTTAATTATCTAAATTATACAAAAAAGGCAACAGATGCAAGCGGACCTAAAAGTTTTAAAAATATATCCTCCCAAACGGAATGTATTAGCTCACCTCTTGGAAAAAGAAATCAATTAAGTAATGAATTTGTAAATTCCGCAACACAAACTGAATTGACTTCACAACAATCACATGTTTTTAGATAGTAATTTAGAAATAATCAACCCAATGCCCGAATATGTACCTACCTCACCAAATTCTCTAATTAAAATGAGTATAATTCACCAGAATGTGTGTGGAATCAACAATAAGAAAAATGAATTAGAACTTTATTTACAAACCTTTCATAAAACGGTAGACTATATATGTTTAAGTGAACATTTCTTGAATGATAAAAACATAGAGTTATTTAATTTAGTAAACTACAATCTTGTGTCTTATAATACTAGAAATAAGAAAACAAGGGGAGGAACTTTAATTTTAGGATGTAAAGACAGAACAACTGAAAAAGTAGACGTAATAAACAAGCTTTATAGAGTGGAAAGCTTTGAAATATGTTGTATAAAGGATATCAGTACTAGACTTTACTTGTGTTGTTGTTACCGCAATCCAAATGATAAGAATTTTGATCAGTTCATGAATAGTTTAGAAAAACTGCTAGAGCATTTGTTTAATAGGAAGTGCATAATTTGTGGTGATTTTAACATTGATCTTCTTACAGATAGCAGAAAAAGAACTGAATTTATGAGCCTGTTGACTTGTTACAACTTTAAACATCTTATTAATACTCACACCTTTATACGTAATAACTCGTATTCATGTTTAGATAATATTCTGACAAACTTGCCTGAGGACTGTGTAGAGCGATGTGAAGTAGATCATAATGGTTTAGCGGATGGACACGGGGCCCTATTAGGTAATTTTTTATTGGAAGATATAGCTAAACTGGAGCGGTATGGGAATAAATACATTTTAGAAGACCATTGGCAAACTGTTTCATAAAGTTTTTAAAAAACGGGAACATAAAATCAAATTAAATTGCAATTTCCAACTCATATGGGCTACAAGAGGTGTGAAAACATCGAGCAAGATGAAACGACTCTTATGTACTGGTGGTAACAATCTTGATATTAGTCTTCTTAACTACAGAAAGTTATTCGTCAAAATTTATAGAAAGGTAATTGTGAAGGCTAAAAAACTAACAATACGTGAAAAAATCAATAAGTCAAAAAAATTAAGAAGAGATATCTGGAAAGTAATGAATAAGATTACCAACAGGGTTAAAGTAAAGCAAACGGATATTCGACTTAAAATAAATAACCACATTATAGAAAGTCCACAGGAAGTGGCGGATATTCTTTTGAAAACATTCGACAGCAAATACATCACACCTAAAATTGATGACCAAGATCCAATTCATTTCCTTCAACAAAGTACGGATAGGGTAAAAAACGATATGAATATTAAGCTTACAACTCCATGTGAAATTTCTAAAATCATTAATAGCATGCAAAATAAAAAATCATGTGGGTATGATGAAATTCCTATATCGATAATTAAAGACAATTTATCTATCTTATCAGAACCGCTTTCGACATTCTATAACAAGTGCATAATAGAAGGCATCTTTCCAGAGCAATTTAAAATTTCTAAGATCGTACCAGTTCATAAAAAAGGCACAAAAAATGATCCAAAAACTACAGGCCTATATCTTTACTACCAATTCTTTCAAAAATCTTTGAAAAACTTTTAAAAGAACGATTGTCTCTTCATCTTAATTTAAACAAAGTCATTCATAAAAGACAATTTGAGTACCAGAAGAATGTAGGGACAGAAGATGCCATTCATAGGTTAATTGGCGATGTTATTCATAAAATGAATTCTAAAATGAAGGTTGCCGGCATTTACTTAGACTTAAGCTCGGCTTTTGACACTATTGCTCACAAACTACTCATTGCAAAAATGGAACACTATGACGTACGCGATAATAAATAATATATATTATTCACGAATGACCTAATCAACTACATGGGGAAAGTCTTACCAGATATGGAACTTACAGTTTTTGCAGATGACACTAATTCTGTAGTCGCAGCTAACAACATCGAAGAACTTAGAGCTCAGGTAAATACAGCTCTAGCGGCTTTTTATCGTTGGTTTACCGCAAATAAACTGACAATAAACGTAAACAAAACAAATGTAATGTTATTTAAAACAACAGCGCGTAACAAAGACAGTATCGATATTGAATTAAATAAAGATATAATATAATAAATATTGAATTAAATAAGGCATACATATAGACGTATGTTTAAACTGGAAAAATGAATTAGCTGCACTAGATTCATCTATATCGTCTGCTTGTTATGCGCTGCGTACTCTAAGGGATGAAGTAAGCACAAAGTATTTAAAAATGGTTTACTACGCACTAATAGAGTCAAAATTAAGGTACAGCAACCAATTTTGGGGCAAAAGCTATAATTACAACTGCCAAAGGGCATTCATCTTGCAAAAAAGGGCTATTCGAACCATTATGAGTATATCCCAACAAGAGAGCTGTCGACCACATTTCGAAGAACTAGGGATCTTCACTGTACCCAGCCTCTACATATTGGTATTGTTAAGCACTTTTAAAAAATATTTATACCAATATGAAACATACGAGGAGAGGTTAGCAAGGGAAAAAACGCGTAGAAAAGATTTTGCCAGCAACTTCAAGCTTCTATTTGATGTTGCTAAACATAGTCCTCATTATCAGGCTGTTAAAATTTTTAATAAGTTACCGATTGAGTTAAAAGGGATGCTGTACACAAGTTCATTTAAACCACAACTTAAGACACTCCTATTGAAAAGATGTCTCTACTCTATAGACGATTTATAAATCATTATGTTATTAATTAAATAATTTATTGATAATAACTATATATTTATATTTTTCTATGTATTTAAGTATTTATCTATCTATGTAAGTATGTATATCGTCGCCTGGTACCCATAGTACAAGCTTTGCTTAGTTTGGGGCTAGGATGATCTGTGTGACATTGTCCCTATATATTATTATTATTATTATTATTATCATATAATCCATTAATGTTATATGGATTTTTTGGATTTTTGTATAATTAATAATTAATAGTTTTTATCATAAATGTTTATGCATGTTCATTTACTTATTTTAAATTTATTGTACTGTTTTTTAATTTGTATTGTTTTTATGTTTCATGTTTGTATAATATTCACACACAATTTAAATTGTTCATGAATAAACGGAATTGAATTGAATTATATATATATATAATAATAATAACAATTAATACTTTATTTCAGCTATAAAAAAGCCATATAGTGTTAATACAAAATACTTAAAAACTATATGAGTAAGAACATAATTAGGATATATTCTTCATATCTAGCAGGATTTGAACTTCGGGTTGACACGTGGAGTCGAGCCTGTTCAAGGAATGGACAATCTATTTTCCCTGCTAGCATTCACTGCAATATAATAAGCGCTGAATAAATTTCATTATTTCATAAAGCCACCATTTCCATTTTACGATTTAACAAAATCAGAACGGCGGCGGCAACGCTATAGCAAGATATTCTCGAATGAAGGAGTCGTACCCTATTCAAATTATCAGACTTTGATATAAAATAGATATTTAAAAAAAAAAATAAGTTTACATACCTACATACCTACACTTGTATGCACCTAAAATTTATAATAAGCTTCCTCAACAATATAAATCTTTAAATCTTAATTTGTTCAGGATTAAAGTTAGAGAAATGTTATAAAAAAGTGATATTACAATCTAAATGACTTCTTAAATGACAAATTGTAAATTCATATCTTTTAATTTACTATTTATTCACCATTAATTACACTGGTCTGCGAATATTTTTTTTTTGGAAAGTTTTTTTATTAAATGGTTAACATTTGTTTTAATTGTCTTAAAAGTAATAGAAAACGGCATTCATATGATATATACCACGTCAAGTTTATCAGATTTAGATGATATAGCATTTGAATACGAAAAATAACAAAACAAAAATTCAATTAAATTAATGAGAATCATTTGTGAATATTTTGTAAAGTTTTATTGAGTATGTAGCTATGAAAATACTACATTAAGGTACACATAAAGAAAAAATTTAATGGTAACGTGTTTTTTTTAAAAAAAGCTGCGTTTTGTTGGTTTTCGTTTATGATTTTTTATTTCATCTCTGTGTATCATCCAGCAATAGTCCGCCATCATATTAACGTCCCAATGACCTTGATATCTTCTTTCCATCTCTTTTACGTCCTGATGAAACAGTTCACCTTGTTCTTCACTGTAGTCGATTAGATTTTTTGGACTAGATTTTATGGGAAACAATCAATGTGAGACTTCAAAAAATGAATTTTCCGACTCATATTAAAACCCATTTTTTTTTAGGCGTTTAACATTTCCTGCACAATATTTTTATACTCAGGATATTTGTGTTGCCTAGAAACTTAGATACGACATTTTTAAAGCCATGCCATGCATTTCGTTCCAAGGTTGTCATCACTTTGTCAAATACTGTATCCGTAATCAGTTTCCTGATGTCAGGTCCCGTGAATATTCCCTCTTTCAACTTCGCATCAGTTAAGCTAGGGAAACATGAAATACTTGAAAGTATTTCCATCATGCGGTAATGCCTTTACAAATTTCACCACTGCTTTGCAGATGATCACTGTGTTCTGAATTTTGTGATAAAGGCGTTTTGAAGCTATTAGTGTCAGTAGGAACTGGTATGAGAATATCGGGCCCATGTGACAAAAAAAAATTTTTTTTTTTGTTTCTTTTTCTCACACGGGAAAGGCAGGTTAGTAACAATAGACTATAGGATGATTGGTCATAGAGTATAGAATAGAAATATAGATCATGGAATCGATTAGATAAAATAAACAAACTAACTTACCAATCTAACGAACTATTATATATTTATCTATATGCAAAAAGAATGCGACGTGATACGTTAAAACAAAGTTTATATTTGCTATATACAGACCAACATCTACATGTTTGTGATGAATTTATTTAAAAAACTTTTTCATCGCAGACCTGTGTTATCATTATTGTATAAAAAAAAATTAAATACTATTATCATTTGACATTCGGATAGCGCAAGACCGGCAATTGTGGAGATCTTTGAGGGAGGCCTTTGTCCAGCAGTGGACGTCTTTCGGCTGATATGATGATGATGATCATTTGACATTGCAATCCAACATTTTTTTACTTTGACATTTCTATAACGGACTTTTGATTATTTTTTTTTTTTGATCTTTCTTACAATGTCACACATATCATCCTAGCCCCAAACTAAGCAAAGCTTGTACTATGGGTACCAGTCGACGATATACATACTTATATAGATAGATAAATACTTATATACATAGAAAACATCCATGACTCAGAAACAAATATTCGTGCTCATCACACAAATATTTGCACTTACCGGGATTCGAACCCAGGACCACCAGCTTCGTAGGCAGGAGCACTACCGACAAGGCTACGATGACCGTCAGTTATTATATTATATACCTAATTTAATTAATTCTATAATAATTCAATTGCGCATTCAATTTGCAAGTCGATTATGGCAAGATGTGTTGACACAATTTAATCTGTACAACTGTTTTAGGATGTATTTCCTGTAAACCACACATGTTTTACGCAAATAAATATATCTTTATCTTTAGTTGTCATTCTCACAATGCAATACATAAACACAGTTTAATAATTCAGGCAAAAAACTATTTTGAATTAGTCCGTCCGTGCGGTCTGTTTCTTTATTTAATACACGTGTATTTTTTTTTGTATAGTTTAGCAAGTTGTTTTACAATAAATTAATTCGCCTCTATTTCTAATGGGCGTCATGATAATTGGCGCTCTATGTTGATTAACTTTTGTATTCCACAATTCGATTATTTATTCATCATCATCATCATATCAGCCGAAAGACGTCCACTGCTGGATAAAGCCCCCCAAAGATCTCCACAATTTCCGGTCTTGCGCTATTCGCATCCAGGAGTTTCCAGCGACCCGCACAAGATCATCGGTCCATCTTGTAGGGGGCCTGCCCACGCTGCGTCTTCCGGTTCGTGATCGCCACTCAAGAACCTTTCTGCCCCAACGGCCATCGGTTCCACGAGCTATGTGCCCCGCCCACTGCCACTTCAGTTTTGCAATTCTTCGGGCTATGTCGGTGACTTTGGTTCGCCTGCGGATTTCCACATTTCTGATTCGATCCCGCAGGGAAACTCCGAGCATAGCCCTCTCCATTGCTCTTATAATAATATAATAAAACAATATGCAGTTGTGCTAACTGATATCCGGCTCTGAACATTCAAATTCAAGCCGACCGTCTCCTGTATCTGTTTTCAGACAATCTTTTTATCTCGAACAATCTATGAAAACAGCGTTTTCTTTAAATGATTATAAATCGAGTGAAGGAATGACTCAAGAAATTTCACATTCATTTTATATAATACCCTACTTATATTACTAATATTATAAATGTGAAAGTTCGTGTGTATGGATGTTTATTACTCTACTATGCAAAAACTATGGAACGTATTTTAATGAAACTTGGTAGTGATAGAGCTCAAATATCCGAATAAGCTATAATTCATTAAAAATATCAAATAGGTTCCTTCAATTTACAGTTATTTATAACTGTACCTATGTATAGATGACAGCACATCAAACTACCCCAAACTGTCAAATTTTCCCAATTGAAAGTGAACCTTACCTATGCTTTAGTGATAAAGTTTAAAATCTATAAAAAAAAATTACAGATTGGGGTAGCTGGATGTGTTGGCGTCTGTATGTATTGGTAGTGTTTTCTCACTTTAATCTTCACTACAATATAGCTTTTAAATTGAATTTACTGTTTGCTTGCTCTTTTTGTGGACACGTTTAGACAACGTCTGCGATAGCTTTGTAGATGAAGGTACAACGAAAATTATATGAATGCTTCCATTATTTAAATTTATATTACTACACATCACTTCCTTGTTTATTTAATTTATTCATAAAACCAGTGTAATGTATGTTCAATTAATATAAAATAAAAATAATGATGTCCTCGTCCATGAACTAAGTAGGTAAATATAATTTGAAATAAGTAAAATAATTACACCTATATTACACTAGCGCTTGTTTTTGCTTAACAATGACTTGCATTCAAAACCCGATTGCATAAACGATTTTTTTGTTAATGTTTTTTATGCTAATATCTAGTATTTTACACAAAAAAGAAAAAACTATTTAAATGTGGGATTAACTTCAATTACAGATCAAACTACTGACATTCCTCTTCCAGAGTACATAACTGGAAGAAGTTAGCTGCGTGGTGAAAGCGGAATATCGGAATATTATCATCCCATTTCATCCCGTGGGGGGCGTAGAAGTCAAGGGAATACCAACCAAAGGACGGGCAGCAGCTTCTTTCTGAGTACTATGACCACTAAAATGCGATCGCCACCCGTATTGTATTATGGCGTCCCCCCCTAAGATGTTTCTTATCAGCTGTTATGATGATATATATCATAGCCAATTCTTCAAATGGAAGATCCATCGTTCCTTGTTCGCTACTCTAGCATGTTACTTCCGAGTTACAGTCACGGTGCGTATGCAATAAAAATCTCGCCAGTGTATACTCACCACAGTCACCACGTTCCATTCCCAGTCCCGTACACGTTACATATTCAACGACCTTAAGAGGAGACACGCAGAAAGTTATTTTCATGCCACTGTTGTAGCCGACCGATTGTTTCATCGTAAATACCTCGCTGGGAACATTGGAAGATCAAAATGAGTATGTTCAACTTCTTGGATGATGCGAGCTATTTGAAACTAACTTAAACGTTATTTTCCAAACATTCGTACTAGAGATACATCGATTAACATCAATGCATAATTTATTAAAATCGAAGTGCCTTTTTAAGTAAGTAACATAAACATATATTTATGCATATATATTTCCATTTTCAGTTGCTTCTACCGATCTGTTAAGTGATCAAGCATTGAGGCTAAGCTGACGGTCCCGGTTCTAGGCATAAGGCAACGGCCGTGAAGCGATCTTACACTTACAGCTTACTGGGCGGCTTGGCCCACTCTGATACTATGGTAATCACTGTTCATATAATAAGTAAGTAATTCTAATGATATGCAAATATTAGAAGAGGCGAGTGTCTGGAATTGTTAAGTATCAGTTAGGTACCGTTCGGGGTACTACAAACTTTGGTAAAGCAATTTATTACGACGGTACTATTCGGTTATAATATTTGCCTATTCATAGTAATTCTACACAAGTAGGTAAATAGCTACTGACACTAGGTATCTACATAATTTTTCCCAATACATAAGGTAGAGTTGTCATATTCCGTGCTCAAATAAAATAAAATATATGACATGGTCCAACTCTCTTACATTACTGCAGTTTGGATTTCTTTTATGACGATTTATATAAGATCATAAAAAATAAATAATCACTGTTAGGTATCTAAAGAGATTAAAACACTAAAGAATCAACTTTCCGTTTGAATCCGTAGTAACGTCTTTCTTGCTTTTAAATGTTTCGTTTTTAAGAATATTGTAAGGGTTGTAATTTCTATGCACCTGTAAGGCAAAAACCCACCGAACTAGTATTTAAACATATAGTGTAGTGTAGTACTCAAATTGTAAAGTTGCACTGTGTAATCTTTTTTTTTAAGACAACGCCCGCACTAAGGAATCTAATCCCTGTGTCGCGGGGTACTTTACAGACATATAATAGATTGACACAAATGACATCCAGACTCAGTACAACTATTTATGGGTCACACAAATAGTTGTCCGGCGCGGGACTCGAACCCACGACACGGAGCGGCGAGGCGAGTGTCTTAGCCGCTGCGCCACACGTGCAGTCATTGGTGTATTGTTGGTCGTTGCGCGATGGTGTATCGTTTACAATACATGAATAAATATATTAGCATACCAAGGTTTTATACACAATCTATATATATACATTATATAAATGAATGTCTGTCTGTATGTCCTTTATAGAACCGTAAACTATGCATTTGATACTGTTATAATCTTCAGCAACGTGCTGTGCATGGGCACACGAAGGTTTATGAGTTGGTCTACATAGGCTATCACAATAATATTATAAATTTATGAGTGTGTATGTTTGTTACGTCTTCACGTCTAAACGGCTGGAGCGATTTTAATAAAATTTGGTCAGGAGTTAGCTGACACCCTGGATTAACACATAGGCTATAGTTTATAAAGTTTAATGCGGGTAAAACCGCAGGGCACAGCTAGTAAGTTATAGAGTTAACACGGGTGAACCGTGTGGCACACCTACTCTATTGTATTTATCTTAAGCTTAAATTTTACTTGTATGATCCCATAGATTTTAATTACATTAACTATCTACATTAAAATGGGAAATGATTTATCCATCTTTATCCGCAATTTTCTATCTATCCATTTTATTTACACTCCCTCACTTATTATATATTTTTTGATACGATCTAGATATCGTAGATGTTAATTTGTTCTATTCGTGTTCGAACATACAGAAAATTCAAAAAGTCGCAGAATATCATAAGTTTACCCTAAGTATTAAAAATAATAGATGATAGCTATTCATGATTTTAACGGTATTTTATGTAAAACTTATTTGCAGTTACCTGTGAATAGTTCCTTGTCATTGACGTTCGATATCAAAATGTTATTATATCTATTTATTGTTATTGTGATTTTGTGCGTTATACATGTAATATTTAATTACAATGAACGAGCTAGGATGATCAAAAAGATACCCGGACCAGTGGATCACTTTATAGTCGGGAATGGATGGACAATAATGCGTCCAGCAGGTATTATCAAAATTATTAACTATTTAAACATGAAATGGCAACATCGTTATTGTTTAAACTATCCCATATAAACGAACGGAGTTTGAAGTATGACAACTCTAATCCGTCGCAGATAAGTTTCAGAGATTTAGGTTTCTTGTGTTTGGAAGAAACCCCATTAAGATTAATATCAAAGGCCTTATTATTATTATTTTTTAATTGGGTCTTGATGCCTGGTTGGCATCTTGCTACCTCAACCATTTCTGATTTATTGTAGCAGAGCTCCTTGATTGTTAGAGTTTACCGCTTAATCATATAGCTTTAATAAACTTCCAGATTGATTTTGCAGTGAGTGTTTGTATCTCTTCCGGTTGCATGATATGCTGTCCCAAGTAGATACTTCTGTAAAGCATTAGTGGTCCGCATGAGCACAAAATGTGCATTGGAGTTTCCTCTGATTCTTGGCAGAATCTGCAAATTGTGCTGTTTTGTAGCGTTTGAATTCAAGTAATTCTTTCAACAATTTTTGTTGTAGCCCCTGATAGCCGCCTTTGAGTGTAGAGATCCAGCTGAGGATTTCCACTGTTCTATGGCTGCTGCTGTGCATTGGTCGTTGAGAATGGAGTAGGCTCTTAGGTTGTTTATACCACAAATTGGTTCAGGTCCGTTTTGAGGGTTAACGGCTCCAAGTCTCGCGAGATTATCTGCCTTCTCATTCCCGTCAATTTCTGAGTGCCCAGGTACCCATCTGAGTGTTACTCTGTTGGATTGTCCCAGGGATTTCAGGGTTTCTTTGCAGCATTGTACTTGTTTTGTGTTGGTTTCAAAAGAGTCCAGTCTCTCCATACGGAATCAATAAAATATACTTTTTGTGTAACCAAGAGCCTTGATGTCTCGGAATCCCTTTAGGTGTAGTAGTGATTGATGGTGGAAATACAATGCGAGCCAGACAAGAGAATATATGTCTTTTCCTATTTCCACGAATATTACCACATAGTAAAGTAAGTGCTGAAAACACTCACTCACTGGCAAATCCCGCCCCTTTCTTGTGTATTGACGATGCGATGCACCGATGAAGCTCATTTTCGCGCACGTAGAGCCTGCGCTCACTGATTGAATTCTATGCGAGTGTGCCGGTATTTCCGCATATCTTAATGATAAATAAAATATTCCAATGACGATAATGAAATAATATGATCCATTCCTAAGGTAAGGTTCCCAACCTAAGGCGTATTATCTTTTCTTTATTTTTTACACGTGTATTGCGATAAAATAATGTAGACCTTGGTCCTTGGTAACCAAGATAATTTTGCCTGTCCTAGTCCAAGTTTAAAGTACGTAGTGGTCATATATAAACATCATTTGAACGCGTTAATGACCTTAGATAAGATAAATAGGTCAAGATAACGCTACTAATATCCATTGTGGACTTTGGAGCGGAGACTTTGAGAAAGTCAATATCAAACTAAACGATATGTAACGGGTACTATTGACCCAACTCCGGCTTACAACCTGCCAGCAGTTTTTCCCTCTTTATGCAAAAGATAACTAGAGATTGTGGATGGGTCCTGTTACTCCCGTTCGCAATGCCAGAAAAGCAGACAGCCTTATGACGCTTACCCAAAATCTTTCAGTTTTAGCGGCGCTGTGAGTTGAAAGGATAAGTAAGGATAAATCAGCACCTAGCACATAACTACCTATTTCTTGCAATTATAAACGTTTACGATTATAACTTCTACTTAACATCCTTCTTCGAAAATGAGATGGTTAATCCATCACGTCATGTAATTGTACCGGCAAACATAATCAAAATATAATGGCCAATTTGTGGAAAACCTGTAATTGATATTATACACCATGAGATCCGCCTAATTTAAATTAGGTGAAGTGAATTGTAAATAAGTAGCATATAATTTATAAGCATTTAAGTTAAACTTAAGTATATAGATATTGATATATAGTATATTAATTTGACTGGCCCTTTGGTCTAGTGGTTAGTGACCCTGACTGCTTAGCCAGAGTTTATGGGTTTGATTTGCACCAATGACAAATCTTGTCATGTCTTGTCAATCATGTGATGAGAACGATTATTTGTTCTGTGTCTGGGTGTAATTTATCGATAACATGTATGGATTTAGAAATTTATAAGTATCTTTATTAGTTGTCTAGTTGTCAGTTGTGCAGGCTCTGTCTAGTTTGGGATCAGATGACTGTGTGTTATTTGTTCCAATATATTTATTTAATAACTAACTAAGGTACATTTTCTGTTTCTAGATGAAATAATGGACTTAGGACGCCATTATGCTAGCAAATGGGATGGAATTTATCGATTGTGGGTATATCCTTATGGTGCAGTTGTTATATTTAATCCTGATGATGTTGAGGTAAGTAGCTAAAAATTTAAACATATTTATCAAATAGGTAGGTAAATAATAAGTATTTGATTATTCCTATTTAATAAATATGACTGTAATATGAATTAATATCGGCTAAAAAGAAAATAATCTGAGCTTGGAGCTGGATATTGAATGCAATATTTTTAATATATTATTATCAATATTCTTTATGAGTAGGGGAAGTCAGGAAGAGACTTTAGTATTAGTAGAAAAATCTCATATTAGCTAATTGGACAACCTTATGTACACAGACTAACACTAGGTATATTTGGTTTAGATGGATAAATTCTATATCGATAAAGGAACGTCACCTGTCGAGCTGCTCTTCGAGCAAACAAATTACTGAATTCGAAGCCCTGCCACGTATAAAAAGTGCGGCACCCTCGCTGTATAAGTACACTATTCCACATAATTGCAAGTTTCCATTTTCACAACTTCCTTCATCTGGTCCTTATATTTACGTCTCGGTCTCCCTCTCTTTCTCTTGCCTCAAGCTTCCAAAGAAGTCCCCAGTTCACAACACTTAAGTTAAAAAGAGAGACATAATTGCGTAATTCCTGTTTCTAATTATCCTGGATGAATTTAAAAATTTATTTTCAGAAAATCTTGTCAAGTATGAAATACGGCGATAAAAATGTTGTATATGCGCTGTTGCGGCCATGGTTACGAGATGGATTGCTAATTAGTAATGGTAATTTAGATTTCTTTTCATATTCAGATCATGAAGGTGCTTGAAATATTTATGTAAAAGCGTTTGAAATTTTTGATAATATATATTAGTACAGTCTAGAAAAGTATAGTTTGTATATGAATGTATTCGATTGTCTCGTCATATATGCGAATGGTAAAGTACAATATAACTGCTACTTATATGCTGTCTTTGACAATTACAAATGTACATGAATATAGAATTGCTGAATAAATGTAATTTATTTTATACGTACAATGTGTGTGAAAATCCGTATATTTGTATTTAAAGCCTGTACAGCGCTACTCCATGTCCGTAAATTATTAGATATGTATATCATTTTCAGATACTTACTTATCGTGTGGGCAGTGGTTACCCTGGCATCAGAGTTGTTCAAGCCGCCCAGTAGGCCTCTGCCATGGCTTAACGACTATTGCCTAATGGCTACAACCGGTACCGACAACTTCACGTGCCCTCCGAAGCACGGAGATGCTCAGAAAATAAACCACTTCGGCGGTCACCTAACTATAGACTGACCGCGAGCCTAGTTGCTTAACCTCGCTAATAACTTATGATCTGGCTTTGAGCCATTGATATACAGAAAACCCGGGTTTTTATACAGGCTGGCCCAGGAGTTGACGCTCGAACACAAAATTTAGAGACTTTATAATGAGGAGTATTCGAATCACCCCAATGTGTTCTACTATATTGCGTAGTTTTCGAGATAGAATTTTTTAAATGATTTTTTTCGTATATTTCGCCTAACATCAGCTTTAGATTTTTTTCTCGTTCTGTTGAACATTTCTGGCTCAGTTTTTTTTGTGATAACTAATAAGCATAGTTTAACCAAACACCTTAAAAAGTATGGTTTATCTAATCATTGCAGAACTGACTTAGAATTTATTCGAAAGTTCAAAATTAGGGTTTGAGCTCAGAACTCATAAATTTTCAAAGTATCAAAAACACTCAAAATCGTAGAACATGCATTGTGGTGATTCGGATACTCATGATCCTAAAGTATCTAAATTTTGCGTTTGAACGTCAACTCTTCGGCCAGCCTGTATATCAATGCTATGAGCGCCCAATTTTGTTGATTGAAACGTTGATTTCCTAAACCATTTATATTTACTATTATCACGTCTCGTGTTAATATTATTTTCGTGAAATCTTTATTTCTAGGTAAAAAGTGGCAAGAACGTAGAAAAATATTGACACCGGCCTTCCATTTCAATGTTTTGAAACAGTTTTTCGAGATTATTGATGACAATACTCATCGGCTTGTAGCTAGAATAAATGCACTGGGTGTAGAGCCAATAGATGTTGCTCCGCTGCTGTCGGAATATGCCCTGAATTCAATTTGCGGTAGGTTAAAAACACATTATTTTGAATATAGAATGAATAACTTACTAGACTAATAAGTCATTATTATGACATTATATGTATTATATTTATATTATTATATCTTACTCTATAAAAATAAGTCGAGTTTTCCTTCCTGACGCTATAACTCCAGAACGCACGAACCGATTTCCACGGTTTTGCATTCGTTGGAAAGGTCACGGGCTCCGTGAGGTTTATAGCAAAGAAAATTCAGGAAAAATATCAACAGAAAAGCGGGAAAATCTTCTTTAACGCGAGTGAAACCGCGGGGCATAGCTAGTTCATTTATATATATGCGTCAGTCCGCAGGATTGAGCAACATTTAGTAGATACATATTATTATTTCCCCCTACCACTGTACCTATGTGACGCTTCAAGCAGGAGCTATTATTTTGACTGTCAAATTTCTTTTATAGATTTTCAAATTTGACAAATTGGGGTAGCTTGATGTGCTGGCGTCTGTACAAGTATCTCTACTGGAAATGCAAAGTATTTCGATAAATCTTTTGTGGTACAATATATCGCTAATGGAATGATAATCAAAAATTGAGGTGCCAAAAGTTCTAATATCTGCGATGAATTTTGGACTACCTGCTAAACTACTACTACTAAAGAGTTTAAATTTTCATCATTAACTTGTATGTATCTTGTATGTATTATTGAAAATCTGACGACTTTATTCAAATTCAAGTCCTAGGTACACTTGGAACATATTCTTCAGCGTATTCCTCAGCTACTTATAAAGCTAGAAAACTATGCTCAACATCACTTGCATTTATTTAAATATAGATATCTAAATAAATACATATCTTGGGACAACTAACACACTGCCGTCTGATCCCAATACTAGGCAGAACCTGTACTATTGCAACCAGAGAACTGATAAACATACTTGTATATTTCTTAATACAAACATATTATAGATATATTACACCCAGACTCAGAACAAATAATCGTGTTCATCACACAAAGATTTGTTCCGGTGGGAATCGAACCCACCCTAAGGCTTAACAGTTAGGGTCACTGACCACTAGACCAACATTTTATTGTCTATTTAGTACTCGTACAGTAGTAGTTACGAAGTATTTACGTAGCTATGTGATTTTAACAGCTGTTATGTATGGCATTATAGTAAATTATCTTTACAATTTTACCACAGATCTTTGTTATAATTTGTCAATTTATCAACTACGATAAAGTTATGTCAGGCATTAGGCAAAAAAAAAACAAATACTGCTTGCGCTCAATATAAAAGATTGTGGCACTTAAGTTTTCTGTCTATCTGATAATGAAATTATTAAACATTTGCCTGCACGTGTGGCGTAGCGGCTAAGACAGTCGCCTCGCCGCTTCGTGTCATGGGTATGCCCGCGCCGGACAACTATTTCTGTGACCCGTAAATAGCTGTTCTGAGTTTGGGTGTAATTTATGTACGTCTATTATATGTTTGTAAAGTAACTCGCGACACAGGGATTAGATTCCCTAGGGAGGACGATGCCTTAAAAAAAAAACAAAAAGTTTCAACTAGAAAATCATTTTCAGAAACCGCAATGGGCACTCGCCTAGACGAAGATACAACCGGTGCAGCCAAAGCATATAAAACCGCTTTGCATAACATGGGCTACTTATTTTACCAGAGAATGAGTAGGGGTTACCTGTATCCAGATTTCATATTCAATCTCACGTCCTTAGGACGAGAACAAAAGAAATGTTTAAAAATAATACAGGGATTTACTGCACAAGTTGTCCAAAACAGAAGGGAATACTTAGAAAAAAATGGAACTACTTTTGCAGAAGACTCTTTATTGGACGGCGAGTATTTAGTATATAACAAAAGGAAAAGAGCTGCAATGTTGGATTTGCTTATTTCTGCTGAGAAAGTTGGACTTATAGACAAAGCAGGCATTCAAGAAGAAGTAGACACGTTTATGTTTGAAGTAAGTAAATTGTGTCATTTAAATTCCAAAGAACTTTGAAGATATTTTAATGGTTAATAACTTTTTCGTAATACATTATTTTACTTGCAGGGACATGATACTACGTCATGTGCATTAACGTTTTGCTTGATGTTGTTGGCCAATCACAGAAATATACAGGTATGTTAGATTGTGTTGGTGCACATAGTGAATTAAAATCTACTACTAATTGCATACCACATAGTGGATTAGAAGCTACTCTACTCTACTATTACTACTCTACCTCTCGCTACAAATTAATTAATTTTCTTTGTTTGAAACTGTGCTTGATAATTTGACTCCTTCCTACAGTCATGGGATCTTACAATAATATATGCGGGCGACTAGGGAAATGAAATCCTGTGACGCGAGGTACCTACTTTACAAACATAGTATTGACGGACACAAAGTACATCCAGGTTCAGAACAACTATTAATAGTTCACACAAATATTTGTCCTGTGGGGGAATCGAACCCGAAACGCAAAGTGGTGAGACCACTGGTTTATCGCTACGACACGCGTATAATCGTTTTTAAAATTGGTTTATTCATGCGTTAAAGTGCATTGAAGCTAAGGAAGAACACATTAAGAAACCATTCAGACAATATGTAGTAAAATATAAATTTCAATAATTAAACCTAAGCATAATCTCCTTGACAATAACTTAATACAAGCTAGCTAAATACCACTAATATTATAAAATAAATTTTAAAAATGTTTTAACAATCCGTGTACCTACCGTGTAGCCGTGTACAAACATGTACTGACTATTTACAAGCGCTTATTTAAAGTCTACATGGATCAAAAGCTTTTCTTATTAAAAAAAACAATTCATAAATTTTGATCATTTATAGTATTTTTTCTTATTCATTCTAAATTAAAAACTTTTAGGTTGCCCCACTTATTTATATATTTATTTTGTTCACTTTACGTTACACCTTATTGTATATTATAATTATATATAATAGTACGTTATGTGTTACTATTTTATGTATTACTAGCTGTGCCCCGCGGTTTTACCCGCGTTAAAATTTATAAATTACCATAGCTCCTCCCCCGTAGGTGATAGCGTGATAATATGTAGCCTATATGTTGACCTGACCTCTTAGTAATATTCATGCAAAATTTTAAGTAAATCCATGCAGTACTTTTTGAGCTTAGCCCGGACATACATATAGACAAACAGACAAAAATTCTGAAAATTATATATATATACGGCTTTCTTATATATTTGGCTTCGATATCGATTGTAGATCACGTCCTAAATATCCTTTTTAAAAAATATTCAAAGTACAGTTTTGACTTTCCTACTGTTTTATTATATGTATAGATTGGATGCATTACATATAAATTATGTATAATAATATATTAGAAATATAATCTTCTAAGATATTAGTGTAAGTAAAGTACTTCTTAATTTAACACAAACTTTTTGGTACCATATTTTTTCTGTATCCCATATATTTCTTTTAATAACATATTAATAAATCGTTACTGTTTTTATTACCCTTTTTCAATACATAAACACTGGTCTATCCTAAGGTTGTCTGTAAGTAATCGCAGACAGCGATAATACAAATATTAACTTTGTTTTGTCATCATCATCATATCAGCCGAAAGACGCCCACTGCTGGACTAAAGCCTCCCCCGAAGACCTACACATTTGCCGGTCACAAAAAGGAGTACATAATTTTGTTTAAATAACATATAATTTAATACAATTTTTAAATCTTAATAACCTAACATTAGGTAATATTGTCAATATTTTGTATTACAATGTTGTATCTAATAATTATCTCCATGTTATAGGGCAGACTTAAGGTTAAGGCCACCGACATTTTATTCTCAATGTCGTGGATTGACAATTGAGTTCCGTCGTTAATTTGTTTCCCAGCATACTAATAATTTGATTGTATATTTTGTTTAAAACATAAATTATTTTTGTATTCTAGGACAAAATAGTTGAAGAACTGAAGAAAATACTAGGTGGGTTAGTCCCAAAGGATTCAGGTAGAATGGAAGATTTAACTAAGTTGAAGTATCTGGAATGTTGTATCAAAGAGAGCCTGCGGCTTTACCCCTCAGTACACTTCATTAGCCGAAATTTGAATGAAACTACAACGTTAAGTATGCTTTAACTACCTAATTATTTACTACTTTGTTGCAATATGTAAGAAGAAAAGTTTGCAGCAGGATACTAAATTAACTTGTGAACATATTACTAGCATGAAATGAATAAATAATTACCACTTTCCACGTTCATGAAATCTTTGTAATCGTTAACCTACAAAGATTAATACATATAATGTTATCCGGTAACACAACCAAGAGAAGTAAATTTGTCATAATTTTTTTAAGGACCCGTCTTATGATAAATGATTTCATCTTCTTACACTACTGCTTCTTAGTTTATTAAATTCTTGCAAATCTTAAGTCTCCGGGCAAAGTCTAATTCTATACCTCTAAAATAACTTCAAGTTACGTTTTTCTCATACATCATGCCAATTTATTACCTAATGTTTATCGAAATTAATTATTTTTTTGCCATTGACCTTTTCAGACATCAACCCATAGTTATATTTCTATAAATATTAGAATCAAATAACGTGCCAAATACTAATTAAATATATAATGATATAATTCCGCATAATCGAGTAATTTTTTAAACGAGAAATCTAAAGATTATCAATAGAAATAAAAGTTAGACTCTGTCGCCGAGTTAAAGTTATTCATGCAGAATTGCTGTTGGTGTTTGAAATTAAGAACACACACTATATAGCTGAAAAATAAAATAAGAACAAGGCTATTTATATTACCTTGTTCTTATTTTACTTTTACTGGAAGATATCGCTAAAGGTTATCTCTTCCAGGCACTTCCAGGCAATTGAACCGATTTGCGTTGGATGGACCAGAATTGGAAAGAATCAGATGAAGGTACCAGAAAGTAAGTGCAAAGAAAAATGTTAAATGTTGATATTTTTGTGTTTTACAGGTAACTATACTGTTCCAGCCGGTACAATGTGTCATATACCAATTATGGATCTACATTACCGTCCTGCTTTATTTAAGAATCCTAAACAGTTTGATCCAGAGAGATTCTTCCCAGAAAACAGCACGGGCCGCCATCCTTATGCATATATACCGTTCAGCGCCGGACTTAGAAACTGTATAGGTCAGTACTGTATTTATAACAAATCATATACGATTTTCGTTTTCTTATTTTCTATGCTAAGAACATCTTATCAGTTGTATCCAGCATTACTTTCGGTCTGAGTTCAACTATTCCACATACTGGCAACAGATCCTATCTTTATATAAAACAGTTGTAGCATGTTACGGTCAAAGGTATCCCAAACCCCGCGAATATTAATTCGAATCCACTAATTATTACCTATATGTTTTATCAGCAATATAGGAAAATTGGCGTGCACCAATGCAAACAAGCAACGTCCTGACGAGTAGTTTGGCTTTAGCGGATACGTATATGTTCCCAAGTGTTACCGCATCGCCCGATACGTCTTTGTTAAATAAGCTTGGTACCGCTGTGATAGCCGAACTCTCTTCGAAGCGTTTGGCAAGGTCCGGCATAATAACTTTTAAAATGTAAAATAGAAATGTTTTACCGTCATGTGCGCTTTTGACAAGATTAACTTTCGGGGTGAACTTTTAGATATACCGCATCGAAGGGATTCTGAAATACGCGCAATAAAATCTTTCTACAAAATCTTGTAGTACGTTAGTGCCTCTTAGTACGTTCCCAATTAATTCGTTTACGCCAATTTCCGAAGCAAGTGTCTAAAAGCTTCGTCGATTTAGGGAGCCACCATCCCATTCCTATTAACGAAATGCCTTCTCCAATCTTCTATAATTATATTAATAATATCCTGGGACATTATTTTACACACGGCCATCTGATCCCAAACTAAGCAGAGCTTGTACTATGGAAACCAGATAACTGATATACTACATATACTACTTTTTTTTGTAAATACATACTTATATAGATAATTACACCCAGACTCAGGACAAACAGACAAGTGTCCTTGCGTTTTAAAGAAGAGCGACGGTCGCACCAAACGTCTCTTCAAACCGACCCTCTCATAGAGATTCACGTCAAAAGCCGGGGTTCGAACCCCAAGGAGGTGCCTTCTGACGAGCGTAACTTTGTTTGTAATTTTATTTGCTAAACGGATTTAGCGCTCGCTCACTTTCATTGTCCAGTGATTGAGTGAAAACCACCTAATTGTAAACGTCACGTCAAAAATAGCAAGCAAAACCTGACATGCTTCTATCTCTACTACTCGACATCAACAATTTTCAAATCGTTTTTGGAATGAATCGTGGTGTTGATTATACGGTCAATCGTAGTAAATTATTCGACAATATGTAGTAAAAATATAGCTAAAATTTAAAATTTTGATAATTAAACCTACACATGAACCTTGACAATAACTTAATTTAAGTTAGTTAAATATCGTTGCTGTTGTAAAATAAATCTTATTGTAAATTATTTCCTACAATCCGTGTACCTAAATATCTATATGTACCTAGAAATAATTATAAATTACCTAATTATATATTACTACGAATATGTTCTGACTATTTACAAGCGCTTTTTTGAAGTCTACGTGAATAAAAACCTTTTTTATTTTTTATTTTAATTTAAAATCCAAGTGTGTAAATAATAAATAAAAGGTATAAATTTGTTCTCGATGTTTAAAATATTAATTTAATTATTAACAGGTCAAAAGTTTGCCATGATGGAGATGAAGATAGCTGTTGTACGTTTGCTTAGTGAATTTATTCTGGAGCCTGTAACCACACCGTTGGATATACATTTCACCGCAGATGTGGTGTTGAGGAATAAAGGACCTGTTTTCATCAAATTTGTTAAAAGATCATAATTATAAATGTGATGAAATAATTATGTAAAGGTGATCTGATTCCAGTTTACTACATACTTAACTGTTTTCTTAGAAGTGTAAAAATATTAAAATATATTTTCTACTAAGTATATTGATGTGTGTAGATAATTTAAAATCTGCTTATTGATAAAAAGAACCTGTTTCTATACATTACTTATATTCCGGCATACAATGAATTGAGATAATCAATAAGCAATAAAAAATATTCCTGACGTTAAATACATGCATGCTCGCACGTATGCATAAAAGCGCAGAATATAATCTACGTGATTCCAGGTAATTGGATTCTCCTGTTTGGGTGTCTAATTGGTGTTTATTCTTCAAATAAACCTAGTAATCGATAATAAAGTAAAATCGGCGATAACAACATTGTTAACGAGTAAAACTAAGCAATATTTTAACTTATAATTTTATTATATTCATTATGATTTAATTCGAATCTGAACAATTTGGCACGTGGACATGATACATCGCATAGACAAAATACATCGCAAGTCTTAATTAAATACATAAATAGCTTTGATTATTTTTTTATTATAAACTGCCTAACACACACGGCAGAGGTGTTCCTGTGAATCCGTCATTACCAATTGTATAAATGGTAAATGCTCAAATTAAAAAATATAACTAATAAAGTGCTATAAAAATGGACTATAAAGCATGTTTTGTCTAAAATAAAATATACTATAGGTAATATAGTTATTTACTAGAAATATAGATAAGTACTTCAATTAAAATTTGTGAAAGGAAGTACGTAAAATTAGATTTTAAAGTTTTCATAATTTTCAAATGAATATTTTAAAAACGGGATTGTTCAGTTTTTTGATAAAACCAAATAAGTACTAGTTTTTTGCGACATACAGGTCAAATCGCAAATGATTAATATGATGGATGTATGAACTGATGTGTGTACTGAATTGCAGGTATAAAATAATTATTAGTATCTATCTACCTATAATATACAATATTATATTATATGGAAAATAAAGAATGGAAAATATTTTATTTTATTTGTTTTCCTCAATAAAACGTCCCAAAACAACAAGGTGAGAAGAACAATGAAGAGACTTGCTTATTATAATTAAAACGGCAAAATAAAATATTGTGACCTGACATTCATGCCTGCATGCCTGACATTTCTCCAAAAAATTATGGTGGTGAATTATTGCCAGTTTCTTCTCATTGCGAGAGCCCTTGTTCGGTAGTGGGCTGTTATGAGCTGCATTATATTGTTCACAATAGAATACTATCCATTACGAGTATAAACGATATGAAGAAGATTTTGTTTCTTATAATGCCTAAAAGGATTTAATAAGATAATATGTTTTTAATGGAATATGCTAATATTTACGGATAATAATAATAATAGGGGTGAACAGGTCTCATAAATGGCAGACTGACGGGAAACATAAGATCGGTCATTGTGCAGATTCTTGAGACCTTTGAACAGTGGGCGTCTTTATACAACGATGAAAAATATTATGAGCGACTATTCACGAATTATATTAGTTATTCCTAATACCTTTGACATTATGGTAATTGCTGTCCTGGTGTTACCTATACATATATATAATATTATAATGCTAAATAGAGAATGCTACAATATGATCAGTCTTCTATTAGGGTTCCGACTCACATTTGATCTACGGTATCCTAACTGGGTTCTTGTTCCTAAATAAAAATAATCATGTTCACAGAACGTAGACTGTGAATTACGAGTAATTATTATCAGTATTGTTTTGATATTTGATATATATTCAGACGCCTACATAATGTTGTTGTACATTTTTATAATTATCGTACTATTGTGTGTGCTGCATATTTTATTAAACTACAATAAACGAGCCCGAATGATCAAAAAGATTCCTGGCCCGACCGATGACTTCTTGGTTGGCAATGGGCTGCGAGTAATTCGGTCAGCAGGTAATCACAACCCAAATTATTTCCCATTTAATTAATCTAATCGTTTTATCGAATATACATGCTATCGTCAATGTTATATCTAGGTCATCTACAGAGTAATTGAGCCGATATCTGACCGAGTTTGGAGGGCTCGTATTTCTGCATATGGAGATATTTGTTGCTAGCAGAACAGTCTGTGAACCAGGGTTATCAGGGTTGATAACTACAGAATATTCGCCCCTACACAAAAATATAAATAGTTTATTATCGGCATGACAGCCGAATGATGTCCGCAACTGGACAAAGGTTTCTCCAAAAGATTTCCACAATGAAGTTGTGTCCATCATTCAGAGGGGTATGCCATAATTGCCACTCTTGGCGTACGGGTTAGCGATTGCATTTTGGTGGTCATAATATACAGAAAGATGCTACTGCCCGTTCTCTGGGAGATATTCCCTCGGAACGACTTCTACGCCCTCCACGGGATTAGAATTAAAACAAAAAAATATCAACAGATCAGGTGATTTTTTTTGCTGTCAGGTCCCAGCAATATCAAGATTATAATGTATTTTTGAAGTGAATAACTTTCCCTGCTCACTTAAGCGTTTGCTTATCTAAGACTGGTTAATCTGCGGAACACCTAGTTAGAAGGACATAAGTAGGTACTCTTATTCTTCTAAAACTCTTTCAACCATCTATAACTAGAGTACTTTCTCAAAGACAACAGACTAGCTATGCTATCCGTAATATGAGTATTATAAGATTTATATAATATTTTATGGTGGCGGCCACAATAAAGACAGTTTTAAGTTTAAATATATGTTGGTTTAAGACAACTAGTTTAACTAAATCCCGATAAATATAAAAAAAATCTAAGATTGTAAGATTGTTTTGTTTACAATAGCGTTACCCACGGTGAGCAATAAGTAATCCAAACACTGAATTAACTTAATTAATTACATTTTCCACAGTTGATATAATGGTAATGGGTAGAGAATTTGCAGCCAAATGGGATGGGATATACAGAATTTGGATATATCCTTACGGTGCCGTCATGATATATAATCCTGATGACATTGAGGTAAGTACAATAACAACACAATAGCGTCTCAATATAAATGAGCGTTTATATTTGGAATCAGATCATTTAGGGCCCTTTAAATTGATCCTCGGTGTTTTTGCAGCTGGCTTCTCTAGTTGCAATTCTCTCGTTTTATAAGGCTTCAGCCTCGTTCTATCATTCTATGTCCCGCTTTGTTCCGGACGGAAGTGGAACTATTCATTTTCTAACTCCTCCTTCTTTCTTTCTGATCAAATTTCTTGCTGGATCCAAGACAGTTAAAGCAATTCCCAGGTACATGCCTGAGCCTCACTTCTCAATGTCATGTGTGTGCCACTGTTGATCCTGGTTAACAAGAGTTTCAGTCCCGATTAGAAAAAAAAATAATCGTTGCTTATCATACTTAAGTCTCTCAATATACATGTCTAATTATTTGTAAAGCAAAAAAATCCATTGTTTTAGTTTTTAATAAATTAATCTCTAATGCAATATTGAATTAAATACAGTCTTCAATGGAAAACTTATAACATTAAAATTATTTAAAATATAAATAAATCTGGAACATAAATGAACGATTTCCCTAACTTCGTTTAAACAGATAAATATTGAACAGCAAACAGGAACAAGTTTGAGGGTTATCACTTATATTGATTCAAAGTACACAGCACCAATGAAAGTATAGCTACTTTATGTTAATAATAACATAAAGTAGCTATACTATATACTATAATATATATATTAGAAAATCAGAACTACAATAATGTAGTTCTGATTTTCTAAATAATTATGTATTGACGCAATAATATCTATAAGTTTTTTGATGCAACTTGATTTGAGAAACCAGTTGAATAAAAATAGGTATTTAAACGTTGACTCGATACTAGCTACCGAATTTTGAATGGTGATGATAAATTACATTTTTTATAATTTTATTCTAGGACACCCACTTCACACCTTCTATGCTAGGGGCAGTAGACATCATGGCGAATTGTTAACTTACCTATTTCGGACTATACCTACCGCTAAATTGAAAGAATGCCCTGTAAAAACACATGTTTTACCTTTTAATGGTATTTATAATTTAAGTGACTCTCATAGCCAGGTGCTTCATCGCTGCGTAAATAATTTATCGCTGCGTATATAATTATTATCGGCGATGTTAAGCAACTAGACTCGCGGTCAGCCCATAGGTGGGTGACCACAAAAGTCGTTTAATTTCTGAGCATCTCCGGGCTTCGGAGGGCACGTTATGCTGTCGATCCCGGTTGTAGTCATTAGACAATAGCCGTTAAGCCATGTTAGACACCTACTGGGTAGCTTGAACAACTCTGACACTAGGGTAACCACTGCCCATACGATAAGTAAGTAATACAATGAACAAGACAGTTTTAGCCACATTTATCAACAGTGTTACCTACTTAAAAAGATAAATATTTAATTCGAATAAAGAGATTAAACTAGATAAGGAAATTAATTGAAATTTGTTTGACACAAAAAGTACGAAATAAACATTATTAATACTACTAATAATACATACATAGACTCACGCCTGTCTCCCAGAGGGGTAGGCAGAGACAACGGACTTCCATTTGTCACGATCCTTGCACACCTCTTTCGCTTCGTTTACTGACATTATATTCTTCATACATGCTCGCCGGTTTAGGGTACTTCTGACCTGACCTTTCTTAAGTACGTCTCCGATTTGATCAGAGAATGTTCTACGAGGTCTTCCCCTTCCGGTTGTACCATTCACACAGGCCAGGTAAACTTCTTTTTTCAATCTTCTTTCATTCATCCTTTCTAAATGGCCAAACCATCTCGGCATACCTTTTTCAATTTTTGTGACTACATCCTCTTTCACACCACAACGCTCTCTTACATCAGTATTTCGAAGTCACGTGTCTCTCAAAGTCACACCACACATACTTCTCAGAGCTCTCATTTCCACTGCATTTATTTTACTTTCATTCTTTTTCACCCAACCTTCACTTCCATACATTAAAGTTGGCACTAACACTCCATCGTGCACGGCCAGTCGAGCCATCTTTGAGACTTGTCGGCTACTCATAAAGGCGTGTAGTGCCCCATTCACTCGGTTCCCCGCATTTACTCTTCTTACAGTATCTTTTTCATATTTCCCATCTCTCGTAAACAAAGTTCCCAAATATAAAAAACTCTTTCACCTGTTCGACTTTCTCTCCTCCAATCACAATATCACATGCTGTCGTGTATTCATCCCTCTCAAATACCATTACTTTCGTCTTACTAACATTCATTTTCATCCCTTTCCTTTCAAAAGCTTCATGCGTATTTGTTACCAGCAACTCGTCCGCCGATGATGCAAGTAGAACTTGATCATCAGCGTAAAGTAGACATTTGATGAGTAAATCATTCATCCTTACACCACATTCACTTTCTTTCAAATCTTTTAAACAGCTATCCATGAATAGGTTAAACAACTACGGTGACGCTACACATCCCTGTCTAACACCCTTTTGGATGCTAAACCACTCAGTTAATCCTTACGCAGGCTATCCCTATAAAGAGATTTCAGTGCTTGAACAAGGTTGTCTTCTAACCCATACATGGACAGTACCGACCAAAGCTCATTCCTCAACACACTATCGTAGGCCTTTTCTAAGTCTACGAAGGCACAGTAGACCTTTTGCACAGCTGACTCGCTATGATGCCATGACCAGCCTTCAGCATCTCGGAAGTTATCCTGTCATACCCTGGTGATTTACCCGATTTCATACTCTTAATAGCTTTCACAATCTCATCCATACCAATTTCATCCATACAATATTTTTTGTCTATACCTAATGAACTACGTTCACTCTCTGTTACACTTCTATCATACAAACTTTGAAAATACTCCTTCAAACGCTTTAACACGCATTCTTCCCCTTTTACTATATGTCCATCTTGGTCTCGGATGGAGTTCAGTTCTGAGGTTTGGGTTATGCCTCTTACTGATCTAACGAATTTCCAGAAAAACTTAATGTTCGTCTGAAAATCCTTAGACAACCTTCAATCAAAATTATCCTTTTGTTCATTTTTCTTTTCGTTCACCACATCTTTTACTATTCCTTTCATCCTTTTATAGTCAGGCTCTTTCTATATCTTCATTCGTCGCATTATGCATTCGTTCGTTTGCTCTGGTGGCTAGCCAATCTAACCACGCTTTCTTCTTTTCACAAACAACTTTTTGTACACTTTTATCCAACCAAATATTCTTCATCTTGCTTTCTCTTCTCCTCTTTATTACACCACATACTTCACTAGCTACACTCACCACACCTTCTTTGACTGACTTCCATAGCTCTTCTACTTCTCTTATGTCTTCAGATCCCTCAAACTTATTAATCAACTTACTTTTGTACTCATCTGCCACTTTTGCCTCTTGCAGTTTTTCTACTTTTATTCTCTCTAGTACACTCTTCGTCTCAGGGATTTGGTGGCGCCATCCTTTGAACAGACCACTTAATCGGCTCATCACCAAAAAGTGGTCTGTATGGATTGCGGTCCCACGATAGATTCTTGTGTCTAGAACATTCTTTCTCAATCTTTCATCTACAATCACGAAGTCAATCATACTCTTTCTCACATTTTTTCTCTCCCGTGTAAACGTAGAATCCATACGTTCAAACATAGTATTTGTGATACAAAGACCCCATTCCAGACACATCTCAAGCAGACTGTTCCTATTCTCATTCATCAAAACCATCACGCTTTACCCCAACCCAACCATTAAAATCACCTAACATTATTACTCTTTCATTATACCGACTTATTCGTAACACATCTCTCAGGGTCTTCTAGAATGCCTTTCTTTTCTCTTGTTCTCGCTGTGACACAACTGCACCCATATCTACAGGAAGATACGGGTCATACCGACTTTCATTGTCAACCAAATAATCTTGCATTCACGCATTCGAACTCAGTCACACATTCAGACATACTTGTGGAAAGAATGAGACCCACACCCTGGCAAGCTCTGATGGTATTCGGTACGCCAGAACAATATGCCGTGTATAGTCCGTGTTTTGTAGTATCACATCCTTACCGCTTCGTCTCATTCACACACAACACATCGATCCGTATTTCACTCATCAGCTGACATACTTCGTCCAACTTACCTTCTATTCCTCCTCCTACATTCAACGTCGCAAAACGGCTTCCCGCTGGCCACTTTTCGCCTCTCCGGGTAACGAGACGTGACGGGTGGTGGACCACGTCGCCGCCATTTGAAGTATTAAAATTTCTTATCTCCATTGCGTTCCCACGAGTATTAGGGACTAAACGGTCCACTCTCGCAGAGCCTATGACCGCCAACATAGACACCCTCCGTTATCGACCAGACTGCCCTCTGGCCATGGATCCCTTAGCACGGGTCGGATAACACTTTGGATCGGGGTTTTGTTTCAGGTATGCTCCCTCGTTTGGACTAAATAGCTCACTTGTGCTCGTCCCCTGCGTCTCGGTGAGCGTACAGTAAGCCAGCTAACTCGGCCTGTGAGCGCCGCCGTTGCTATGCATAATTATGCCTACTCTTCCGCCGCCGCTCTAAGTTACTATCCTGTACTGATAGTAACTATTCTATCGTGGGCCTCTGATGAATCCTTCGATTCTAGAGCCCCCGATAGAGGCAGTTTAAGGTCATACCCGGGACCACTACTAATAATAACTCTAATAAATACAATACTGAATAATAAATAATCATAATACTAACATCCAGTCAAAAGGATACAGCTCATAACAGGAAAAGGTAACATATAGTTAACCCAAAGAGCACAGTAGTAGCATTTACTTATTTTATAAATTAAATTAAATTAAACCATTTCATGAATAAAATTAGGTGAAAAAAACTTTATTAAAGACAAGCTTTTATTACCTGCCAATAAAAAGAAGTACCTAATAAGTTGAAAATAATTGAAACCTGATAATATTATTAAACAGACTTAATTTTTTTATAAATAAAGTGTGTTGCATTTCGATAGTACCTACTGTTCAGGGCGTTAAGGTTGATATTGAAATTGGCACGAGTTTAGAATTAATAGATGTGTGGACGATGCAACTGTTTATTTTCACTAAAGTATTACAAACGTTTTGAGTGGACTGTCTAATAAAAACATAGGAAGGTTGACATTGCTATAACGCGCTTGGACATTCCGCTCACCAAAGGATATATCCTTTTTATTAATAGAAATCAAAACAACATTCAAATTAAACTACAATATACCTAAGCTAACTCATAAACATAAAAATAAACTCAAAACAAAGTATCATTCTTCCAATGCAACGTAGGTATATAAAGATAAGCATATACAACTATTAAGAATGGTAAGTAATTAACAATTTTATAAAATCAACAGGAAGTACTAAAATAGCTAAAAACTAGCTTATTTTGTTTCTTAACCGTGAGAGGGTAAGTATAGTAGGTATATTGCAATCGTAATTTCTGACCGCCCACCATTTTTAGATTTTGTTATTCATCCGTTTTAAGTTATTAAGTTATAAGCGTACATACTTATTGGTAGGCTGTGAGAAGTTATGAATGCTCATTATAATGAACAGGTGTGTTCTTAGATTATGAATGATTCATGTAGATTTATACAAAAACAAATAGTTAGGAAACTAAATTAGGTAAGTATAAAATATGCAACATACAAATTAATATTTAGATGTAACTCAATAGGCTTTTTTTCTCAATTACATTTTAGTACAACATACCTAAATAAGAAGTAGGTAAACTAAGTTGAACTTTGTTGAGGTAAAACACATAACTTGCTTACAGGACGTTTATAAGTACCGTTCTTACATTTAACCGTTACTACACGGGTGATGCCATCGGGGCCCAAATATTTTTGAATCATTTTACCTAATAACCATTTACTTGGAGGAATATTATCTTCCTTTAAAATGACTATATCATCGATTTTTGGTTCAGTATATTTTGTACTCCACTTATATCATAGGTTTAAATTTACGAAGAATTCTTTGTACTATCTGTTCCAGTAATCGGTGACCATTTTTGCGTTAGCCTCCATCTATATAAACTAGATATTGCAATTGATATAATTTTCACCACTTAAGTTTAACAAAGGTTCGCCGATCAGGAAGTGACCCGGTGTGAGCGGAAGAGGGTCATTAGGATCATCACTTAACACAGTTATTGGCCGCAAGTTTAAACACGCCTCAATTTGGGCTCATAGTGTAGCTAACTCCTCGTACGTCAGAGTAGAGTAGGGTGACTCTTTTAAGATGAGTTTTAGTACTATGCACGCCAGCCTCCCATAACCCACCGAAATTAGGTGCATGAGGAGTTATGAAATGCCATGTTGTGCGCTCTAGAGCTAACAACTCTGCTATCTCACCAGGAATGCCATTGTCACTGAAAATGTCATAACAATGACCTCGTCTTGCGGTAAATCGTCGGAATGCTGCTATGACCCCCTTCGCAGTCAAGTCAGTTACGGCCTCGAGGTGTATAGCTCGCGTTATCATACAGATAAATAAACATATGTAGCCCTTGTACGACTTAGCTCCCCTGCCTGGTGAAAAACGAATATTGATAGGACCCGCGTAGTCCGCGCCAGCTAATTTAAAAGCTCGATCAGGTTTTACTCGCACATCTGGCAACTGACCCATCAGTTGCGTATTATTTCTTTTATTTCTATTGAATTGCCTTCTGTTGAATTGCCCCATAGTAAGACACCATACCTCAGGATAGAACCAAAGTACCCGTGATATGCCATTAATACCATTGGTAATGAGGCTGTTTTGCGAAGTCGTGACAAAACGTATACAAACCTATTGATTCTGATGCATATTTGATCATTGTGCAATTTCCAGTCACAATAACGATCAACTGTTATTAGTCCGATTAAGGAATGACTCAAAGGAGGGTATAGACTGCGTGAGCGGGAACCTAAGGGATATTTTCAGAAACTTGTTCAGAGTACTTAGAGAGAAATCATACTAAAAGTCCTGACGTCTAGGAGGTGAGGCGGAGGGAGGAGGGGGAGGGGGACAAAGACCTCAATTTTAGGTTTTTCGCTAATATCTATTAGAAGGTGCGTTTTAGCAAAAAATGTTCTGAGATAAAATGAAAGCTTATAAAATTCACTATAAGTTTGATCTCATATACTTTTTCATATTTCCATTCGATTATGAGCTACACGCTCCAGAAATATAGAAAATTTTAGTTATTCAGCGGAACTCTTACAGATGCCTTGAGAAGTTTAGGAGACGTGATATGCTTCTGGAGGGAGATGTGGTGGATGGAGTGAAGGCTGTCATGGCTCACGTACAATGGTCCTCATCGGGACTAAGTGCGGAAACCATACCCACTAGCATATTAGTGGGAATAAGATGATGATGAGTTATTCAGCGTGATGACCATTACCTGATGCCCGAATTATCTCTAAATTTGTTTTAACATAAGCTGGGGGTACCTCCACGTCGTAAGGGCGGTAACAGTAAAATATCGCGTTTTTTTGTAACAGCGGATAACTTAGCTTAGGCGGGAAAAAACATCATGAAGATTGCTTTTCGCTCAATGCTCACTGTAGGAAACGCAACCTTACTGGCTGAAACTGCAAAATGATGATGAATTAATAAATGACAAAAAATGAGATGCAAAAGCATGAAAATGAACACATCATCTTCTTACACTCATTTACAGGCTACGATACAACATCAGCAACGTTTAGAAGAAGCAAGTTGGGTTTCTGTAAATTGTATTTAAATTCGGAAATTATTCAGGAAGCAGCAAAGATCTTTTACAACCCAAGCTCAAGCCATAGTGATGTTGCAGAAGCTGGGAAGGTGTGCTTCCTGAAATGGTATGGGGCACCAGCAAAAGTGACCCTTCTCAATCAATACCGCTTCCAGTAATTCATGAGGTTCATGAGGAATTAAGCCCGATATCAGCTCCCTCTCGCCAACTAAGAGAGTAGCTAAATATAATTCCTGAAGCACATATCACCAAGTGCAGCAGTGGCTCGGGAATGAGCTGCTCCCTCAATAGTGGGGGTGGAAAAAATGAAGGTGATATCTTAGCGCCAAGAACAACAAAAGATTTTGTCGCTGCACCAAGGATTGTAGCAGCAGTAAATGAGGATGTCGCAAACCTATGCTGAAATGTTCTGATGCGTGCCTTCATTGCCAAGGAAAATGCTTCACCGGCGTTTCTTTTAGCGAGGAAGACAACGAGAATGACCATGAATATGATTGAGAGCCCTCTCAGCACTTACGACTGAGGAGGGCGAGGAAGAAGATACCACAGAAAACGACCTTTTGCCAGGACCCTCACGACCTAAGAGAATAAAAAATGTGAATCATTCACAGAATTGGACTTAGAAACGAATATAACAAAACTTTTTTTATTTGCTTTTTGCCAGAGCCTGTAGTTCGAAAACGGATGGGAATATGGAAAAGTATCAAAGTTATGGAAAATTTTATAAGCTTTCATTTTATCTTAGAACATTATTTGCTAAAACGCGCCATTTTTGAAAATTTGCGAAAAACCTAAAATTTAGGTCTTTGTCCCCCTCCCCTCCCTCCGCCTCACCTCCTAGACATTAGGACTTTTTGTATGTTTTCTTTCTAAGTACTCTGAACAAGTTTCTGAAGAAATCACTTAGGTTCCCGCTCACGCACTCTACAACTACTTTATTAATTGGACTATGTACCAAAAATCTTCACATTCTCTTCTTTGTTTATGACCATTGTATTTTATATTTAGTAAATATGATTAACTTCTTTTTCTCAAAAATTTTATAAAGCGTGTCTTGCTCAAATTCGCGGTCAGATTATTTTTATCAAGCCAATTATTTAACATATTCTATGCCAAAACTATAGAGATGTCGTCTGCAAACAAAGTGTACCTATGTATAAGGAGTTATATCTGGTATGACATTAATATAGAAAAGAAAAAATACTGGTATCAGCACACTGCCTTGTGGGACTCCATGCTTATTTACGAGATAGTCCGATTGGCAATATTTAATTAGAGTTCCATTTTCCAGAGTGGCATTTATTACATTTTTTAATTTCTTTTACTCTTTTCTTTTTAATCTGTGATATGATAATGAATAAATAAACATCCGGGTCAAATATCACGTTAATACAAGCAGCTCTTTAAGCTGAGAGATAAGTCAGTCATTGTTATTTTAAGCGAATAAAATATTTGAGTTTGAGTTTGAGTTTATTGTTATATGACGGCAAATTTCGCAATCTCGTGATTTCATTGAGAGATTTGATATCATGAGGATGTTTTAGTAGCTTGCGGTGGTACAGAGTACTAATAATTAAACCATCTAAAGATCTAACCTGGCTTTATAAAAAATTCAAAATTCAATTCAATTCAAAGTGCACGAACTGAGATCGACAACGGCTCGATTCAAAGTTGTCCCTTGCAACTTGTGTACAGTTACACCCCAACATAATATTAAAGGTAACATTTCTCTTTAAATTTTACCTTGTCCACAAAGGGCATGAAATTCGGCTGTTGATAGTTCGATTCTCACACCAACCAAAGGGACGTTATTCTTTATATCTTTGTCATTGCATTTAAAACAATTTGATTTCGGTAGGTACCTACCTATATATAGCTTTTCAAGTGAAGTTAAGTACTAAATCGTTTGAAGTTGGGAATGGGCGACCGTGTTAGACGTTAGATACTTTAGGTAGTCCAATATACCTAATAGATACTTTATTATATGTCCATCAACACTCACACGCACAGTCATACGAAGTTTTAGTCTTTTCATCGTAAATTTCTACTGTCTTAAAACCTATATGTGAAAATAGTTGTTACGCAACTTTAAATCGATATAGCTCCTAAACGGCCGGGCGAATCGAAAAATATTGAAAGAAAACTAAAAATGTTTTTTAAATTCCTATTCAACGATACCCCACATGATATAGTTTGTTGACTTAATTTTTTTTAATTTTCACAATATGGCGTCCAGTAGTCACCATATTGAATTTTAACTATCGTCATGTCTTTAGTGACACTTGCCGGACTGAAAGGAATCGATTGACGTGTGAATCATTAAAATCGGCCCAGGCGTTTGGTCTGTATAGTGCTTCAAAGGAACATACATACATACATAGCCTGATAAACACATTACCACTCCTTTGCGTCGCGTAGTCGGGTAAAAAGGCTTTTGTGATAGGAGTAAAATATACGATAAATACTTTGAGCTATAATGTACTACGAAGTATATTATATCCCAATGGATAAATACTCTTTATTCTACAAGTATACTTAAGATACATGAGAACAAAATTACAATATAAACATGTACTATAGGCGGTCTTATCGCCGTGAGCGTTCAAACAATCATCTATTCATTATCCATTTATTCATTTTGTAACAGAACAAATAATTTTAAATGATTATTAAATCCTATTATTAAAATCGGTATACAATTTTCACTTTATGTTACAAACTTCCTCGAAATTTACACTTTGGACTGGACTGGCAGGAGTCGGTAATAAGAAGAGCCATCCAGAGCCGTCCCAGGATAAGTGTCCCAACAAAGGTTCCCCTTTTGCGCCATGTCCGATCATGTCGGAGTAGCATATCCGCGTTCCTAGGGCTCCCCCCACTTGGCACCAGAAGAAGTTCACGGCAGGTTAGGTTTAGTCGTTACGAGTCTGACATACTGTGGCCTGCTTCCACTGTAGTTGGTAAGATGACGTGAGTCAAGGCTTAGTTGAAAATGGCAGTCAACAGGCATTGAGAAAACTTTCAACACACGTTTGGAAATCTTTCTGAGCCCGGAGCTTTTCTGGTATAAAGGTCCTGGATCAAAAGACCTCACCTCGTCAACTGTCACTCCTCTTAGGTGGAATCGACCTTAGAGATATTGGAGTCGGAGATTGCTGGTAAAAACCATGTACTGCTATGAGCAATTAGAGTAAAGCCCTTGACCATAAAATTTCTCTGATGAACAGTACGTTAGGTTGGGTTAACCATAGAATGATAATAATGAAACGAGGAAGAAATATGCGAAAATTCTCTTTAAAATTATCATTTGTTTTATTTTACAATATTTTTAGGTCATTATGTCAAGCATGAAGCACGGAGAGAAAAGTCTTTTATACGATTTACTGAGACCGTGGTTACGAGATGGATTACTCATTAGTAAAGGTAAGTGTACAATAATTGGTATATATATATATATATATATATATATATATATATATATATATATGTATATATATTTAAAAAATATATGAAAAAACATTTATTTCAGACTTTACTGTCCGTAGGTCCAAATTACACAAAACAAAAACCAACTCTTTAAAAATGACATAAACAAATATCGTGGGAGAACTATCACACTGTTATCAGATCTCAAAGTACAGGCTTTGCCGCCTGTACTATGGCAACTGATAAACATACTTATATATTTCTAAATACATACATTTTATAGATAAATTACACCGAGACGCAGAACAAATGATCGTGCTCACCACGCAAAGATTTGCCCAGGGTAGCAATCGAATCCATGATCTCCGGTTCAGTTGGAGGCACTAAAAAGACCAATTATAAATTAAGAATAATAATTATGTTTGTTCTTTTTTATATATCTTTTCGAAATACACTTAAGCGTATATCAAGAGGCTCAAGACTCAATAGTAAATCAAGATAACTTTTATAACAAAATAGATGTATTCATCCAGCGATTAATATATACTATAACATCTTATTGATATCATCATATCATATTGATTGAAATCACTATATATTTTATTGGTATGTCTCTTAATTTCTGTGTACATGAGTTTCATCATATCAGCCGAAAGACGTCCACTGCTGGACAAAGGCCTCCCCCAAAGATCTCCACAATTGCCGGTCTTGCGCTATCCGCATCCAGCGATTTCCAGCGACCCGCACAAGATCATCGGTCCATCTTGTAGGGGGCCTGCCCACGCTGCGTCTTCCGGTTCGTGGTCGCCACTCGAGAACCTTTCTGCCCCAACGGCCGTCGGCTCTACGAGCTATGTGCCCTGCCCACTGCCACTTCAGCTTGGCAATTCTTCGGGCTATGTCGGTGACTTTGGTTCGCCTGCGGATTTCGTCATTTCTGATGCGATCCCGCAGGGAAACTCCGAGCATAGCACTCTCCATTGCTCTTTGGGTGACCTTGAGCCTTCGAATAAGGCCCATAGTGAGCGACCACGTCTCTGTTCCGTATGTCATCACTGGCAACACACACTGGTCGAAGACTTTCGACTTGAGACACTGCGGTATTTTGGACGAGAAGATGTTACGTAGCTTCCCGAACGCTGCCCATCCGAGTTGGATTCTACGATTGACCTCCTTCTCGAAGTTGGACCTACCTAGTTGGATGGTCTGTCCTAGGTAAATATAGTTCTCTACAACTTCGAGTGCAGAGTCACCAACTTTCAATTGAGTGGGTGCAACATGGACGTTTGACATGATTTTCGTCTTATCCATGTTCATTTTCAGACCCACTTGTTGAGAGACTCTGCTGAGGTCATCGAGCATTGTACCGAGGTCTTCCATGGTCTCAGCCATGACTACGATATCATCGGCAAATCGAAGGTGAGTGATGTACTCGCCATTGACATTGATGCCAAAGCCTTTCCAGTCCAGAAGCTTGAAGACGTCTTCCAATGCAGCGGTGAACAGTTTCGGAGATATAACATCTCCCTGTCTCACGCCTCGCTGCAAGTGGATAGGTTTCGAGATCTGGTCTTGGAGTCGCACTGACATAGTGGCGTTTTCATACAAACACTTAATCACCTCGATATACCGGTAGTCAATTTGGCACCTTATGAGAGACCTCAGCACGGCCCATGTTTCGATAGAATCAAAGGCATTCTCTTCGGTCTTCTGTATAACTTGCCGCAGCGTATGTATGTGGTCTATGGTGCTAAAGCCTTTTCGAAAACCGGCTTGTTCGGGAGGCTGGAAGTCGTCAAACCTGCGCGCGAGACGGTTCGTAACGACCCTCGAAAACAACTTATAAACATGGCTCAGCAGTGTGATGGGTCTATAATTCTTCAATAGGGTTTTGTCGCCCTTTTTGAAGAAGAGCACCACCACACTTCTGTGCCATGCTTGTGGCGTTTGACCATCTAGTATGACGGAGTTAAATAACTTCTGAAGGGCCCGTAGGATTGGTGTACCACCCGCCTTCAGAAGCTCTGCTGTAACTCCATCATCACCAGGCGCCTTGTTGTTCTTGAGTTGTTTGAGAGCCATTCTAATCTCGTACAGGCTGACGTCCGGGATGTCTTCGGTGTAATGTCGGGTTAGTCGTGCTCTGGGATCTGAGGCATGACTTTTGACAGGTGGCTGTGTTGTCGTATATAACTGTCCGTAGAACTTCTCGATCTCTCCCAGCAACTCAGGTTTAGACGTGACGATTCTACCATCCTCAGTCTTCAGCTTCGTCAGTTGGCTCTGTCCAACAGACAGAGCTCTTGCGAACACTTTGGAGCCTTTGTTCCGCTCAATGGCCTCTTTAATACTAATAGTATTAAATTGCCGCGTGTCGCGAGTCAAAGACTTTGAGATCTGTCTGTTGAGCTGCCGATATCTGGTAGCATCATCTGAGGATGTCAGAACCATTTTCCGTCTATCTTCCATAAGTTGCAGGGTAAAGTCAGAGATCTTTTTAGTTCTGTTTGTACGGCGGGCCTTGAAGACCTTAGACCCAGCCGTAAGGACAGCTTCTACGAGCCTGTCATAGTATGAGTCCACTTCCTCGCAGTCTGCTAGGCATTCGAAACGGTTTTGCAGTTCGAGCTGAAATGGTTCGGGGTTTTGGACGTGGATAGGTAAAGGTCGGAGCGTAGACTTTATCAGTCGGGACCTCTGGAGTTTGACATTAAGGTTCAATGAGCCTCTGACCAGTCTGTGATCGCTCCCGGTTTTAACCGCATTGATCACGGAGACATCATTGAACATCTGTCGTCTCGTCGACAAGATAAAGTCTATCTCATTTTTAGTTTTATCATCCGGGCTCACCCAGGTCCATTTGCGGTGATCCGAGTGAGTTGACATGAGAGAGAGACATGAGTTTATATTCGTGTTATACCTACAAAACGCCCTACAGGAACAGCTACGAATGACGAGCGAACGTTATTATTTATTTAATATCTCTGAAGAGATATTATTGGAGATCTTGTAACTACTATGTAGAAACGGTGTGCAATAAGGGTGTATTTATTTACCTTATCTTCTATAATAAATTTCGTTAGTATTGCTTTGACTGTATGGTAGAATATTATTTATATGGTCTCAAAGATTATATAAGAGCAGCCCACAGTCTATTTGGAAAATTACGTTTTTGGCTGAATTTGGAATCGTAACCATATACAAAATTTTGAGTAAAGTTTTTTTTTCTAACACATGCTTGATTCGTTGATATTTGTGGTATGTGTAGTGGACTACAGGATAGTGTGAAACCATACAATGTAATTCTTCTAATTTATCTGCATATCAGTCGAATTACGAGACAGAAGAAACAGAAATGTAAAGATTAGGTGCAAGTTTGTCTAAGATGGCCGCCAAATTTCTAGTGGAAGGATATATTATGTAGATATATATATTATTTATAGATAAAAGGTAATGGAATTATTTAATATTAATAAATTATTATTCTGTTCAGGTTTAAAATGGCAGGAGCGCAGAAAAATCTTAACACCATCATTTCATTTTAACATTTTGAAGCAATATTGTGAAATTATCAATGAAAACTGTGTCCGATTTGTGGAAAATCTAAAGCAGACAGTCGGGAAACCCATTGATATTGTGCATATTCTTTCTGAATTTACGCTCAATTCTATTTGCGGTTGGTATTTTATAATAAATAATACATCACTTATGTGAATAATATTTTAACAACAATAAATTAAGTATGAATAATATTATAATCGGTACTGTCCATATATGGGTTGTACGACAACCTTGTTCAAGCACTGAAATCTCTTTATAGGGATTCCAGAGCTTGCGTGATGATTAACGAGTCATACACTGAGTGGTTTAGCATCCAAAAGGGTGTTAGACAGGGATGTGTAGCGTCACTGTGGTTGTTTAACTTATTCAGGGATAAATGTTTAAAAGATTTGAAGGAAAGTCAATGTGGTGTAAGGATGAACGAGTTACTCATCAAATGTCTGCTTTACGCTGATGATCAAGTTCTACTTGCATTGTCGGCAGACGAGTTGCAGGTGATGGTAACAAATACGCAAGAAGCTTTTGAAAGGAAAGGGATGAAAATGAATGTTGGTAAGACGAAAGTAATGGTATTTGAAAGGGATGAATACACGACAGCATGTGATATTGTGATTGGAGAAGAGAAAGTCGAACAGGTGAAAGAGTTATAATATTTGTTTACGAGAGATGGAAATTATGAAAAATATATTTTTAGAAGAGTAAATGCAGGGAACAGAGAGAATGGGGCGCTACACGCCTTTATGAGTAGCTGGCAAGTCTCAAAAAAGGCTCGACTGGCCGTGCACGATGGAGTGTTAAAGCCAACTTTAATGTATGGATGTGAAAGTTGGGTATGGCAGAAAAAGATAAAAGTAAAATAAATGCAGTGGAAATGAGAGCTCTGAGATGTATGTGTGTGACTTTGAGAAACAGAATTCGAAATACTGATGTAAGGGAGCGTTGTGATGTGAAAGAGGATGTAGTCACAAAGATTGAAAAGGTATGCCGAGATGGTTTTGCCATTTAGAAAGGATAAATGAAAGAAGATTGACAAAAGAATTATACCTGGCCTGTGTGAATAGTCAAACTGGAAGGGGGAGACCTCGTAGAACATTCTCTGATAAAATGGAGACGTTCTCAAGAAAGATCAGGTCAAGAAGTACCCTAAACCAGTGAGCATGTATGAAGAATATAATGTTAGTAAACGATGCGAAAGAGGTGTGCAAGGAAGTGCGTTGTCTCTGCCTACCCCTCGGGGAAACAGGCGTGAGTCTATGTACGTATGTATAATATTATAAGTTATTTAAAATTTCAGAGACCTCTATGGGTACAAAACTTAGCGAAGATAGGACGGGTGCTGCAAAAACTTACAAGCAAGCTATATATGATCTTGGAACGTTGTTATTTGAAAGATTTGTTCGAGTTTACTTATATTCCGATTTCATTTTTAATTTAACGACGATGGGTAGAGCACAAGCTAAGCATTTAAAAGTTGTCCACAATTTCACTGAGCGAGTGATTGAGCAAAGGAAAAAATATATTGATGAAAACGCAATCAATTTTGGTGAACAAATAGCAAATGATGACGATTACATATACAAGAGAAAGAAGAAAGTTGCCATGTTAGATTTGTTAATATCCGCTGAAAAAGAGGGACTTATAGATAGATCTGGCATCCAAGAAGAAGTTGACACATTCATGTTCGAAGTAAGTAGATTTTTTACGCTTCTTGACAGAGTTTAAAAGATACCTTGAGCCCGAATTTTAATTTACATCAGAATGATCGGGCCACACTTCCTGAGCACCTGAGTGGCCTCGGCATCAGTAAAATTTCTAGTGTCATTTTACCAACGCTCTTCACCTTGGCCCTCTGCACCAAAGAATTAATGATCCTTAAAAAATCCTTTCACATTCTCCGATAAGTTCAGAGGTAAGGTATTTGTCCGATGTCGTAAACGCTGGCCCAAATTAAGCCCTACTCATAAACCTGTCCTCACAAGGCAGTGGAACTAGCCACTCTGTGAGTTAATGGTAATACGCAAAGAACGCACGCTTAGTAGCTGTTGGAGACTGGGCGTCGCGACTGTTGTTATGAGCGTTGCCGTCGCGACTGTTGTTATGAGCGTTGCCGTCGCCCAACATTGGTACTTTGTTAGACAACGGCATCTTCTGCGTAGCTGTCGGTCTTCGTCTAGGTGGCTGATGCATTGCTGCGCATCTTTTTAGGTGTGGGGAAGTGGTCAGTCATGTCGGGCAATATCGCGTGTCTTGGTAATATTAGCGATATATTCCGCCGGGCTCTTCCAAGTGCTGGCGTCTCTGCTGTCCTTGAGCCAAGCAGTCTGACTCACGATGATTGGAAGAGACCAGCCAGTATGTCATGGTTATCGTGGAAGATGGAAACACCTTTGGTGTGGTACGCTACATGCGTTGTACTTTCCCATCTTCCTTAAACCTAATAGTAACAGTTACAAACATTACGCCCTGTTCTATAGGATGCAGTAAAACTTTAGCTTGAACTTGGCTTGACACGCTACCGCGTCTCTAGATAAAGATACAAGTCATATCATGATTTTATAAAACCATATATATCTTAATGGTTTTACAAGACATTTAGTCCTCATAAAGAATATAGAATAGAATAGAATAGAATACTCTTTATTGTACACACAAGCAGGATAAATACGTAGGACAAAAAAAAAATATATAATTTAGTACAATGGGCGGTCTTATCGCATTAAGCTTCCAGACAACCTTTGGATGGATAGGAGCTGTAATTGTTTTAAAAAGTGGGTGTGTAACAAATGAAGTAGTGGATGAATAACATTTAAAAAATAATAATAATAATAAAAAAGTGTGTATAAAAGTGTAAAGGGGTATACCAAATACATGGTACCTATGACTACATATATGATAAACATAAATACATACATAAACATTACATAATATATACATTCTATAAAATACAATACAGTGTATAATATATAAACTAACAAAATACATACATAATATATAAAAGAGGAAGGATCTTTACAAACGCAGGTAGTGTTCTTTAACACCTTTATTAAACGTAGCAACAGTTTGGGCACGTCTTATATCAATTGGCAAGGCGTTCCATAACCTTACTGCTTCAACGGCAAATGACTTGTCCATAAATATTGTGGAATGTAAAGGATTATGCAGTTTTAAGTTATGTGATGATCTTAGGAATCTCGAATGCGTGTCACAGAGAAACTCGAATCAGTTTTTAAGATATGAAGGCGTAGTAGGGTTAAAGAGTATGTTATATAATAAGGAAAGAATATGTGCATTCCGACGAAGGCGAATTGGCAACCACTTGAGCTTTAAACGGAATGATGAAACGTGATCATATTTGCGAAGACCAAATATGAATCTTATACAAAGGTTTTGGAGACGCTCAAGTTTATCCAGTTGTTCTTCCGTGAGATCTAGATAGCTGGCATCGGCATAGTCGAGAATAGGTAATTGATTATGCAAGAGCAGTTTTAGTGGTAATAGGGAGGAAATTGCGTAGACGCATGAGGGAACCTGCTGATGCGAAAAGTTTACCACTAACATTTTTAAGATGAGGACCCCAGGACAACGTATTGTCAATTATAATTCCCAGATTCTTGACGTTATTACTGGGAGGGATAACAGTCCCGTCAAAGATGATTTGGGTTGTTGAGACCAGTCCACTTTTGAAATCATTCGAGAGCTGCCAACTACTATAGCTTGGGTCTTAGATGGATTAATTCTAAGACCAAAGCTATTACTCCACGTCTTTATCCGAGCTAAATCACCATTTATTGCCGTGATGACACTGGGTAAATTTGCAAGCGAACCATGGGAATAAATTTGCAGATCGTCTGCATAAAGATGGTAGGCGGAAGCAAGATTATTAGAAATCGTATTTATAAATAAAGCGAAAAGTAATGGAGAAAGAACGCCACCCTGCGGCACGCCAGCAACTGTATTAGACCATGTAGAAAACAAGTCATTAATACGAATTCTTTGCCGGCGGCCAAACAGGTAAGATCGAAACCATTCAATTGCCGTTGGAGATATTATGTTAAGCGAAGTCAAAATGCCAAGGAGAATGTCAAAATCTACAGTGTTAAAAGCATTGGTAAAGTCAAGTAAAAGGAGAACTGTAAGATTTCCACTCTCCATGGCACTTCTGATGTCATCCGTAATATGGACCAAGGCTGTGACGGTGCTATGACCAGGACGGAAACCGGATTGCATAGGGTTAAGGAGATTGTGTTTACATACATAGGAGTTCAGTTGGGAGTAAATAAGCCGTTCGAGGACTTTTGATAGGAATGGGAGAATGGATATGGGACGGTAATCGGAGAATGAGGATGGATTTCTAGTTTTAGGAAGGGGAGTGACAAGAGCTTCTTTCCATGCGGAAGGAAAAAAGCCACAGGATATGGAACAATTAAGAATATGGGTGATAATGGGCAGGATTTCATCAAGGATAGGAATGATCATATTACGGCTGACACTGTCGCTACCGACCGCATTGGAAGATATCGACAGGATACTTTTCTTAACATCACAATCGGAGAATTGATTGAAAGCAAAAGGTGGATGATCGGCAGTTGGAAGAGATGAAAGATAGCTTAAAGTTTGAGCTTTAGCTGACGCATTACTCGAAGATGAAGAGGAAAAATACTGGTTTAGAGAATTAACGTAAAAGCTCCTATTACCGCCAGTTTTAGCTGTCTTAGGATTCACTTTAAAAAAATAGATATAAGCTGTTATGTTAGAAAAGATGTTATAATTTTTATTTAATCTCAAGAAAGTATTCTTTGCTATTCAGTACTTAAATTCAATATTCTATAACGCAATAATTTCTAAATAATTATTTAATCCAAAAGAGTAGTTGATTCTATTACCGACCCATAGTATGCGGCAAGATTCTATTACCGATTTTTCTACTTCTTTTACCGACCGCTACGAAGATGTCACTTCTTCTCTACTATTAAATAAAATAAAAAATGTTTTTTAAGGTATATATTATATAATAACAATATTATGAGATCACCATTATTACAATATGAACATATTTATTTATTGCAACGCTTAGAGAACTTACTTTTTGTTATTTTAATTAATTAAAAATGTAACCAATCTCAGAAAACAGTCTTCAAATAATTAAAAGCTTACTTTTTCATTACCTACATACTAATTATGTACTATAAATCAATAACAAAAATATTGTATCTGTAATACAATCACAAAATACCTTTATAATAGGTTAATTTTATAATAACACATTTATAATTCGCTTAATACAGAAGCCGACCCCAAGATGCTTGGGATTAATAAGGCTAAGAGAAGAGAGAGACAGACATTAATCAACGATATAGAATTCAGAAGAACTGAATTCTATATCTTATATATAAAGAAGATTTAAAAAGTTACATGGCCCTCATTCCGTCCCGCAATTTTATTTGATTTGAAAACATATGAAATATATCCAATGCCATTAAGCCATGAATTAAACTGGATAGCAAATATTATTTTACATTAATAATATGGCCTGTGACAAAATCTCTCAAAACGTCACGTTAGCAAGAAATAAGCCAATTTGTTCAAAAATATACATTTTGGTTTTGTGTACTATAATACTACCAAAAATATCGTCATAGCTGCGAGTTGGTAATAGAATCACGTATGAAGGTTACAATATTCTATTAGCGACCAATAAAATTAATAATAAACAGATAAAATATCCGTTTTATGGAATACTATTAAATTCTATCTCATTACTATATTATTTTTTTAGTCTCAGTTAGTCTTTAATTCAGATAATAATGGTTATTTACAGTATAATATAGTTATAATAATAGGGATATTGTCTAACGTTGAATCGAGTTTTACAGAAAATCTTAAAGAAATAGCTGTGTCGTTAATAGAGCAAACGAAGAAAAATAATTTTAAGAATTGAACAAGAAAAAAGTAAAAGCGAATCAGGTAGTTTATAATAGATATTATTTAAAAATACTAAATGTTCTCAAAATTTAACAACGCCATGGGTCGTTATTAGAATCAAGTTTTGAAATTCGGGTTCTATTACCGCCTTAAATTAAAACATGATTTTATAACACAAAAACCAATAAGAAGTATTATATCAAGAGTTAATTTAGAAAACAAATATATACGTTACAGTTGTAATGTGATAGCAAGAAGACCAATCCATTCTTAGTGTGTTATTTTCCTTAAGTAATATTTAGGTGTACTTACGTGGCCGGAGACGCGACACTATGAAACGTGCGTCAATTTCGGGTGCGTCCCACTCATTGTCAAATTATTTCTTTTACTTGCTATTTACACACATAAACTTTAATCTTTTTGCTGCCCAACTAAAATAAATAACTAATTTTTTAAGTATCACATTCTGGAACCCTATATTATGTCTAATATGAGTGATTTAAAAATTAGATCGTTAATAGAGTACACTTTTTAGGGGGTCGTTAATAGGAGCTTTTACGTTAATATCTAAGTTATTTGAAAGTAAAGTTTTCCAACTCCTAGTGATCTAAGAAATTTCCAGATTTTGGCTGGATCTCCGTTTTCGATGGATTTATGGATATTATGGCGTTGGGCGTTCCTACACATCTTGTTGCAGCGATTTCGGATGGAAAAATATTTTTCTCGAGAATAATCGGATGGGCGACACTTATATTTTGATTTCGCTGCTGCTTTGAGGCTTATTAGGTTCTTGATCTCGTCAGTTAGCCAAGGCGCCGGTAGGTGTTTTACCCTTATAGCACGAATAGGCGCATGTTTGTCGTACAGATCAATTAGAGTGGAATTAAAGATATCGATCTTGTCATTGACTGATGTGGAATCCCAAACTAAGCTCCAGTCAATACCCCCGGCAGCTTCTCGAAGACTTTCAAGGTTCATACCACTAAAATTGCGCTGCAGGAGAATTTTCGACTTAGCCTTTGGTGGACGGACTTCATAGGAAACGAAGATCAGATCGTGATATGAAAACACGTCAGCCGAGCATTGGCCATGCTTGGCGACGTGATCACGAGAAGAGACGAAGATAAGATCCAAGAGAGATGGAGTTGCATTAGGAAAGTGGTGTGTTGCATTCGAAGGAAGGCAGAAGAGATTAGTCGATTCAGTGACCGACAGGACAGGAAGCGCGAAAATCATTTTTTAGGAGGCAAGTGTTGAAATCACCCATGATAATAAAATGACTGTAAGAAGGAGAGAATTTGTCAAGAAGTATCTCAAAAGAATTGAAGAAGTTGATACGGAGGGACGGACAATAATACACACCTAGTAATACTTTCGTATGATGCAGTTCGACTTCAATAAAAAGATGTTCCCCTGCATTCAGTGGCGGTGGTTGTGGTGAATGATCTATTACGGTAAAGTTAATGTAACTGAGGAGATAAATTGCTACTCCACCACCACCACCTACCTCGCGATCATTGCGTATTAATTTGAAGCCTGGAAGGGAGTAAGAGATCGATGGAAGACAAGGTTTTAACCAAGATTCAGAGACAAGAATGGCATGGATGTTCTTACAGTCAAAATTTGCCAGCATCTCTGGAAAATGAGCCGGAATGCTTTGGGCATTGATGTGGACAACATTGAAATTCCTAAGAGCATCATTAAACTGCGAGTTGAGGGTGTCACCAAGAGTTGGAATACTTAAGTAGCTGGAATCACTACATGCGGTTTGAAAACTATCAGAATCACTGTCATAGTCAGAAAGTGACGACATAAAAAAATATATATAAATATATATATATATATGTATACTATATATGAATATATGTATAATATATAAATACAAATTAAAAACGCAAATAAGATGTTAATCTTAAAATACTACTATCCACCCGCCAGTTTTGTGTAATTACTGGTATTACATTTAACAATAAAGAAATCAAATTGAAGGAAAGTTAATTAAGGCACAAGCTACATAATTTTATCGAAGATAAACAATTATTAATTTATTTACATTTACACTGTTCTTTACATGTACAATACATGTACAATATTCACTTACATTTTTTACACGAAAACATGCTACAAGCACACTTATTTTTAGATATTTTCCGCTTTGAACTATTAAATACCAAATAAATACTTATTAAGAAAAGTCTTTGAAAATATATGTTTTTAGATGTATTCATTCTATTTCATTGGTATTTTTACAGGGTCATGATACTACTGCCTCTGGATTAACCTTCTGCTTTATGCTGCTGGCCAATCACAAAAATGTTCAGGTGAGTCGGGAGAAACTAATATTTACCGGTCTCGCCAAGACAAACAAGACAACGAGAGGAACTCAATACCCACAACATGGTGTTATACTTATTACTCTTCTAATCCTGTATGAAAATGTACTAATAGGTTGGGGAAAAAGTTTCTACGCATTTTTTAAGAAAATTCAAAACTTTTTTTAATATAGTTTATTTACATTTAACTAAAGTATGTAGGGAACCATTTTGTTCGATAACTTTTTGCCATCATCCCATTAGGTAGGTAGGGACATGATCCCATTGCTTTAGAAATTTTGAGACTTAAGAATTCTGAAGAGACCGAAACAGGTGGAAATCTGTAGGTGCAAGGTCAGAACTATACGGCGGATGTATTACCACCTCCCAGCCAAACTCTCTTAATTTTTGCTGAGTGGTTAAAGATGTGTGAGGTCTAGCGTTATCATGACGAAAAACCACACCCCTTCTGTTGATTAATTCCGGCCGCTTTCTCTCAACTTCTTGCTTTAATCTCATCAGTTGTTCGTAATAGAGTTCAGAATCGATGGTCCTGCCTGGTGGTAATAGCACATAATTAATAATGCCCTTCCAACAGTGAACGCAAATGCGTTCACTGCCTTCCAATCCTACCACACACACAGAATCACCTCGTTGCGAGTTAACCCGGGTTTCGCCTGTCTGTGAAGCCTGACCGGCCTTTGACTACGATCTTTTTCGCACGTTCTTGTCGTACGTGATCCACTTTTCATCACCAGTTATCAGCTTCTTCAAAAATGGTTCGGTTTCATTGCGTCGTAATAAAGAGTCACAAATGAGTACACGGTTCATTAGGTTTCTTTCAGGGAGCTCGTGAGGTACCCAAATATCGAGCATTTTTGTGTACCCAGATTTTTCAAATGCGCCAAAACTGTTTTGTGGTCATTTCCCAGTTCTACAGCTACGTCGTAACTACTAATATGCCAATCTTGCTCCACTTTTTCAAAAATGGCATCCATTTTATCCGTAATAGGGCGACCAGAGCGAAATTTGTGCTACTCTCAGATACTGCACTAGGTCCATAAACATCGCAATTTATTTTCACGGCTTGCTTTGCATTTTTCCCTTTTTGTAGTAAAATTTTTTTCTTCATTAGATTCACTCATCTGGCCAGTACGAAAAACAAATGAAAATTACTCATTTTCCTAATTTGAATTTGGAATTACCTATGTTCTTTAAAATTTTAACTTTCAATGATACTAAAACCAGCCAGATACAAATAGTATAGACGAAGAGATTTTATGAGAAGTTTATACCCCAACCTAATATCGTCGGTTCAAAGGTAAAACTCACTTTGTGTCATAATCGATTAATGGAGATAATGAGTATTATGTGTTTTTTAAATGTGAAAAATAATGAGTGTGATATTGTGTTCTATAACTTTCTGTGCACATGTGGTAGTCCGTATTATACAATAAAATTTTAGTACTTTTGCCTAAAATCTAATAGTTTGGGTGTAAATAAGAAAAATGTACTTAATGATTTTTTCCTCTTTTTTTTCGGGTAGGATATTGTATATAATGAAAATCTTGATTTTAATTTTTATAAAAATATAATTAATTTTCACTTTAATAAAACTTGCATATTTTTAAGAATCAGGGTCCAAGATTAATTTTCATCTCCACTTTCATTTACATCTGGTTCGGGCAAGCAGCCTGTATACTTACGACCTATAACTATCGGTGGAGCCTTCCTGCCAAATTTTGCAGTACGCTGATGATTTGGCAGTATATATGTATTTCCAGTAAGTCTCTGGATGTGGCTGTAACCCGGCTGAACTCTGCTCTTGGTTACTTAACTGATTGGCTTCTTCAGCATGGTTTATCGTTATCAGCTTCCAAAAACAGGACTGTAGTTTTTACGAACAAGAGACATGTTCCTCCTGTCTTAATTGTAGTTGGGAATGAAACTATTCCCCAGGAAGACAACGTAAAGTTTTTGGGGGTTTGGTTAGACTCTAAGCTCTCTGGTATTGCACACACTGATTATATAATCCAAAAGTGTGAGAAAAATATCAATGTTTTACGTTCACTATCTGGAGTTTGGTGGGGTGCTTGCCCTATTTCTCAGATACTACTATATAATGCTATAATCCGTAGTCATATGGACTATGGATTATTTCTTCTGGATCCGTGCAACCAGGCAGGTCTTCAAAAGCTTGAGGTTGAGCTTGAGCTTTAAGGTACAAGCTAAATGTTTGCGTAAAATCCTGGGTGCTATGAAGTCATCACCAATAAATGCTATGCAAGTAGAATGTGGTGATCGAATTCAATTAACAAAACGATTAGCTAAAAATTGTCTGCGCAGAGCAACCGCCCGTTGCTCTGCGCAGACAATTTTTAGCTAATCGTTTTTATTTTGACGGTCACCATAGCCTAGTTGGTAGTGCTCCTGCCTACGAAGCTGGTGGTCCTGGGTTCGAATCCCGGTAAGTGCAAATTTTTGTGTGATGAGCACGAATATTTGTTTCCGAGTCATGGATGTTTTCTATGTATTTAAGTATTTATCTATCTATATATGTATGTGTATCATCGCCTGGTACCCATAGTACAAGCTATGCTTAGTTTGGAGCTAGGATGATCTGTGTGACATTGTCCCCAGATATTATTATTATTATTTTAAACTTGTCCAAAATCCAGGTCACCCGCTTCTTCATAGGTTAAAAGAGCTCTCTGCCCTATACAATTCACGTGAACACCAGTCCCGCTTGAAATTGCCTTGTCTTCTCAGTGCCCATCTACAGTTCTCCCGTCTTTCTGCTTCACTTTTTCAACAGATTTTAAATCCTCCACATTCAGCTCTTTATGAGTCTCGTATATTTCAACCCAACATTATTCTGTACTTTGGCATTGACAAAAACACCATGGAGGCAAACAGGGTATTTATCGAACTAGTCGAATCTAAATATAAAAACTGGCTCCCTTTTTGCACGGATGCTTCCAAAGTCTCTAATGATGGTCCAGTTGGTGTTGCAGTGTGGATCCCTTTCACCTTTATCATCTTGAGCTATAAATGCCCCTCTGCAACCTCAGTGTTTACAGAGGAATCTCTTGCCATTCTAGAGGCTATACGTTTTATTATTATTAATTTAAACGGTGTCCTAACGTGCGCGTTGTGTGCACGAATCTTTCGAAATAAGATTGGTTATTGCAGTCATATAAGGGCACATGAGCGGGTCGACCAGCTAAGCTCCCGCAATGATATCCAACAGCAGTCGCTGTAACCGAAATCGGTTTGGAACAATCATCATCATCATTAATTTTAAAACGTCAATATTTTTCTCTGATTCCAAAAGTTGCTTACAAGCCATGATGTCAAACCCTTTCCGTTCAAAATCTAGGTTTTCCATAATACTTAAGATAAGAGAGGAGTTGTCTCAGTGCCACAATCTTGATCTTCAAGTGATTCTTGCTTGGATACCTGGTCACTCAGGTATAGTGGAAAATGAATTAGCTGACTCCTATGCCAGTGGTGTTCATCTTTAAACTAAATTTATACAATTCATGGACTTAGGCATGGCAAACCTCTAAATCGATTAAACGTAAATATTGTGGTGACATTCAACCTTCAATACCGAATAAACCCTGGTTTTCCAAATTTAAAAATATTGATAAAGTCACCACTTCTACTATTTGTCGCCTGCGTTTGAACCATTCCTGCAGGGGTGCAATCTTCCTGGCTAAACTTAGGATAAGGGACGCCTCACTTTGTGAATGTAGTTTGGATGAAGGCTATGTTGACCATATATTTTTTAATTGTAAGAATCAGAAGTTCTCTTTATATAATGTCATTCCGTCCCATACCCCTCGTCCCATCTCCTTCAAATACCTTCTGTCCCTAGTATATACACCTTTTATATATATTATACTATATGAATATATAAGAATTAATAAAATTAAACTGTAATTATCTACCTAAGTACACTTATGAATTTATTTATTTATTTATGTTGGTGGTTGATAAATGTGTGTGTCTATTTTGTTTGGTACCGTGCCGCTACTCATATACTTATAGTAAACTCAAAATAGTACTTGGCCTTTTTTACCGATTAATATTTTCCTTCATTTGTTGGCCTATCACAACTCGACATTGGCGAAATTGTGATGGTTATCCCACAAGTGCCACAATTAAGAGTTAAAGATGAAAGTTTATTAACGACGGAGTAAGTTTTACATGCAAAACATAATTTAGGGTACCTACAATGAAGATTGCAAGAAAAATTAGGTGCCAAATGAGTTTTACTTGCCAAGGGATTAGAGATGATGTGTACCTAAAGACTTTTTCCACTGCACAGTTTTGTTATGGAGCACAATACGCACCTAGTGAATTTTTCTTATCGTAGATTTTGTCTTCAAAGAAGCAATAATAGCAAAATCTCCTTATGAGTCAAAGTGGCACTTAGTGAGTTTTACCTTTGAACCAACGATATATTCCAATTGGTCGGGTACCCTACCGAGAATCCCGAGGATTAGGAGCAGAGTTGAGTAGGAGTAGAAAAAAGGCAGGGTAGATAATTAAAGGATTCATAAAAAAATAATATTTATTTATGTTATATATTGTATTTCGTGTTGTAATTCAGAATAAACTTTAATGTTTTCATATTTTTAGGACAAAATTTTACAAGAACTTAACGACATATGCCCTGATGCTCAGACACCAATAAGGATGGAAGACCTGCCAAAGATGAAATATATAGAATGTTGCATCAAGGAATCCTTAAGGATATATCCTCCAGTACATTTTATCAGTCGCCAATTGAATGAGACCACAGTATTAAGTATGTATACATTTTTATTACTTGTAATATAGAAAAAAAAACGTAAAAATCTAATTCAATTAATATACAATCCGTTCAAACACTTTTTTAGGTAGAATCAAGATTATTATACCTTAAACTTGATTCTAATTAAAGTTAGCAAAATAATTGTAGTATATATATTATGTAAATATAGCCCAGAAAGTTTTTATTTGATAATACTCGGTTTATCTTGATAGTTGAATATGCGAACAAGCACGAGATTAGAAACAAAATTAAATTTTCCGATTAACTTTGTTCGTGGGTATACTGCAAAAACTGTACGCAACCATTTATCTAATATATATCCCGTTATACCATTTGTTGAAATCCTTTCCTATCCTTAGTATTTTAAATTTCGCTAAACCAAACACGGGTTTAATTTTATGTTTTTTTTAAATTATAAAATAATTTTATAGCTTCGGTTTGCGGGCACGACCGCATTTGACTTGATTATTGTTTTAGCATATAAGATATAGATAAGTGTGTAAACGGGTCTAAATAATACGGAATTCATTCTCCAATTAGCCGTATATTCCGTATCATGATCCAATTACGACACTGAACTACATATTTAAACATTATACACTAATTAATTGTTTACTATTTGTTTTAAACTAAGAATTTCAATTAATCTAATGATTTTAAAGAATTTTACTTGGAAGAGCCTAGATCATCCAGACTTGGGGATTGGGTATATTCTGTTTCAGAAACATTAATTAAACAATTTTACTTCAATTATTTTTACGTAAATATTTGACGATATCAATATAATTTTAATCATCATCACAGGTAAGTCTTATGGGGAAAGATTTTTCATTTTATAACATATAGGTACATAAAATTATTTTATTATTTCAGGTAACTATACCATTCCTGCGGGCACCCTTTGCCACATACCTATTTTAGATCTTCATAATCGCGCCGATTTGTTTAAGAACCCGAAAGAGTTTGATCCCGATAGATTTTTACCAGAGAACAGCGTGGGTCGACACCCCTATGCGTACATACCTTTCAGTGCAGGACCTAGGAATTGTATTGGTAAGAGACGATTTTATATATTTTATCATTTCTTGGTAAAAATGTCACGATAACCTGCGATGTGTTAGAAAACCATAAAATATCATTATCATTTTATTGTCAGGGTAAGTAAATTGTAAGTATAATAATAGTGGTTATGGAAGCAGTCCAAAAGACTAAGTATTATTCCACTTTAAAACAAAATTAAATATCCCGATTACTACAAGTACTAAAACTGTTTAGTAAGTACAAACAATGCGAATAAAAAAAATTAAGAGGATATCTCAGCATAGCTTTAAAGCACATTATAAAATTAATACCTATCACTTGTGCCGTCTCACTTACAATGGCGTGCAAGAGCCGCAGCAATTACACAGTTTATTCATCTCCGTTTGCAAGCAACGGCAATCTAAAGTAGTCACTTATCTGATCACTGACCATATGGTCACAGTGTTAATTTAATGCAGTACTACTTTGTGGCAGTCTTTGCCGATATCAGTAGCAACCGCGGTCTAGTGAACAATACATGAATCCCCAATATCTTGGCGAAAATTATATGTTTTCACTAGCTTATGGCCGCGACTTAGCCCGCCTAATTTAGATGGCTGAATAAATTACGCAGGTGAAGCTGAGGGTGGAAGGTATATACTACTTTCGACCCTCGGCTTCGCTCGCGTATAAATCACTCACATTAGGAAAGGCTAGTGACGTCCCCGCAAAAATGGTTCAGCCGTTTTGCATTTTAGCCGGAAGGAGAAAACAACTCATCCCAACCCATGGGGCATATAAATCGTCTCGAGGGAAAATTAGCTAAATAGGTCAGTGGCGTCTCTCTGAATGCTTTGATCAACATACTCCGATCACCAACCCATCTGCCAAGCGCGGTGATTATAGCAAATCCTCAAAATTATTAAATGATCATTGCGGGACGGCAGTGGACCTTGGCATTTAGTAAAATGGTGTCATTTTGGCATTATGGACAACCACTTTGATGTTATTAATTTGATTAGATAGATAGAAAATATCTTGCTATATTCATGTATAACAGTCACATGAGCATATACAGGGTGGAATGTTATAATTGCACCTGGAGGGAAGTACTCTATATAACGGAGATATCAAATTTTACTTTAAGGTAAAATTCCTTTATTAAAAACTAGCTTTCCCCTGATATAAACTTTATACATTATAGCTTACGTGTTATTTGGATATACTACTCTGTCAAGAAAGTATCGGGAAAAGATCAATAATAAACAAAATGTTTGTTATTCATCCAAATTTATTTTATCACCTTCCTTCAGAAACTATACACTTACGCCAACGAATAATCCATTCATCAAAACATTTTTAAACGCTGCTTTTGGAATTGAGTTCAGTTCTCGCCGCGAATTCTCCTTTATGTCTTCTACCGATTGAAAACGGGTACCACGAAGTGGTAATTTGAGTTTAGGAAAAAGAAAGAAGTCAGCTGGAGCCATGTCTGGTAATATGGTGGTTGCTGGATGGTATTTGTTGAGTGTTTGGTCAAAAATTCGTTCACAATGATGACCTTGTGCGAAGGCGCATTATCGTGGTGCAAAATCCAAGAATTTTCTTTCCACAAATCTGGCCTTTTTCGTCGAATGTGCTCTCTTAAACGCCGCATAACGCTCAAATAATATTCTTTTTTTACCGTTCGACCTTCCGGTAAGAATTCAGAGTGCGCAACACCGCGATAGTCAAAGAAAACAGTCACATGACTTTGACTTTTGATCCACTTTGGCGTGGTTTTTTCGGTTTCGGTTCAGTTGGAAGGCGCCACTCCGAAGCTTGTTGACTAGTTTGCATGTCAAACTCGTAAACCCACGTCTCGTCACCAGTAACAATGCGTTTCATGAATGTTGGGTCGGAATTGACTCGTTCTACCATGTCCTCAGCGACTTTCATGCGATTGAGTTTTTGGAGAAAATTCAGATCTTTTGGGACTAGCCGAGCGGCAACATGTTTCATACCCAAATGATTAGTTAAAATGGTACGAATCGACTCGTGAGATACAGAAAGTTGGGCGGCTATCTCTCTCAGAGTGGAATGAGGATTTTCAGTCACTATTTCCTTCACTTTTGCGATGTTAACTTCAGTTGCAGACGTTGATGGCCTACCAGAGCGAGGCAAATCATTCATCACATCTCAACCGCTTTTGAACGCTTTGAACCACTCATAAGCACGAGTTTTTGATAAAGTCGATTCACCGTAAGCCTTCTGTAACATTTTCAGTGACTCCGAACACGAAATTCCATTAGCGATGCAAAATTTAAGACAAACTCTTTGTTCGATATTTTTGTCCATTATGAAATTCGCAATACACACTATATATGATATTACTAAAACCAGCACTGTATTTAATATAAATAACAGATGTAACTCAAACTCCGCGCCAAAATGGGAAACAGTTGTGCCAATCTAACAACAACAAAAAGAAACAAAAATTTTAATTTAGACCCATAAACAAATCATCAATTTCCGATACTTTTTTGACTGAATGTATAAGCTATATTACTACATAGTTTCATCAAAATCCATTCAGTAGTTGTTGCGTGAAAGAGTAACAAACATCCATACTCACAAAGCTTCGCATTTATAATATTATTGGGATAGGATAAAAACAAATCTGCGTTCAAGGATTTTTGAAAAATCACTTGCCACACTCGTTAAGCGATCCGACTAAAATCCGGAAAAAGACCTACCAATACTCGTATGTAGTAGTTACGTATGAACAATGTTTATCATAAATGATAATATTGAATGAAAGGAAAGTCATAAAATCTTAAATTATTTCTTTTAATTAAATTAAATAAGGGTACACTAACTCAAAATAAGCTCTATTTTGACCGATACACTTTATTCTTTTAAAGAATTGATAAATATTCAAAATCGTATTGCCACTCTGTATATAAAACGTTTATTATTAGAATATATTACTGTGATGCATAACGTTACTTCTACATATTGTTTACAGGTCAAAAATTTGCTATGATGGAGATGAAGATAGCAATCGCGAAGGTAATTCGAGAATTCGAGCTGGTTCCTGTCACTAAACCAACAGATATACGCTTCATAGCTAATTTAGTTTTGAAAAATGATGGACCAATTATTGTCAATTTTATTAAAAGAATTTGATATTCTGAGTCGGTTATTTTTTATGCAGCGTATGATAATGCTTTCATTAAATATATAAATTATATTTCAAGCGTAGACTTGTATTAAGTACCCCATGATAAACAACAATGTCCTTTCGACTTATTACACTTTTATATATACACTAGCTGTGCCCCGCGGTTTGACCCGCGTTAAACTTTATAAATTATAGCCTATGTGTTAATCCAGGGTGTCAGCTAACTCCATACCAAAATTACATTAAAATCGCTCCAGCCGTTTAGCTGTGAAGAAGTAACAAACATACAAACTCACATACTCACAAACTTTCGCCTTTATAATATAAGTGTGTTAAGTGACGTCCTTTTAAATGAGCAATTTTGCATTTTACTGGTTTCTGATATCGGGAGAAGAGAGAATGACGTTTGACAATGACCTTAAAATCTCAAAAAATTTGAAATAAATATTATTATATAAATAAAACCTACGAAATTTGACTTTCATTCATCTACAATAAAATTATAAAATGTTATCATATTACCCCGTTCAGTTTGCGAACATAATTTTTACGTGAAGGGTAAAGGGCTAGGCAATCAGTAATTTCGTCTGAAAAGAAACCTAAAGATAATTCAGCTCGACCTTGAAGTGGTTTTAACACATAGGAAAATACATTAAAAAGAAGAATTATATCCTCAAGAGGTTCCAAATCGGCCTTGGGCTAAAGTAGGTATTGATCTGTTTCAGACAGAGGTGACGATTACGTGCTTTTAATTGTTGTTTTAGTATGTTTTAGAAATGGTTAAATTACGTAGTACCATTTCTTACAGTATAATTAAATGTCTATAGGATATACCTGTTACTGTCCTCAACTCACAGGATATGAATTTAAACAATTTTCGCTAGAATGGAATTTTGCCAATGTGACGTCATCACTCTTTTACCAAAAATCAAATGGGTAGATAGAACGCACGTTTGAGACTATAAAACAAAGTATACGAAAATCTATAAAGGGGTTTTATCTATTTTTTTTGTGACGGAAGATGTCATGTTGTCAATATGCAGGTATTGCGAAATATTGTAGATGGAACGTAACAAAGGCTGGTGAATAAAGATCAGTCATTATCCTACTCTCTGGTTTTACTTACGTACCGCAACTAAATTAACAAGGGGTTACTTAAAAAGGAAATAAAACAGTCCGACTTGGCCATTCTTATAATTTTATAACTCAAGAGAAATTGTGATTAACCTTGTTTTTTCCATACATTTGCGTGGAGGGCAAGACAACGTTGGAAGTTGAGCCTCTTAAGGGTACACGTACCACGTGTGTAGTTGAAAAGAAGTGTAAAATGTGTAGTTTTGTTAATGAACATAATATAGCATAGACTAAGAATAATTAAGTACTTTACGCCCATTCCGAACACAGCGGAAACATAATGGCGAAGTAAAATGACTTGGTCCTTAAAAAGAAATCCACAGCTAAGCTCAACTAAATGTGGACCAGAATCAAGGAACTGAAACATGGACTGCTCCTAAAAAGTAGACAAGATCTGGTCCTAAAACCTATATAAGTCCAGCAGAAACCAACTACGACAAGTAGTAGAAGTTTTCACGGGCCACTGCGGCACCAACTGTCACCTATAAAATAAAATAATAAAATAAAAAAGGTTTTTATTCACGTAGACTTTAAAAAAGCGCTTGTAAATAGTCAGAACATGTTCGCAGTAATATATAATTAATTTATAATTATTTCTAGGTACATATAGATATTTAGGTACACGGATTGTAGGAAATAATTTACAATAAGATTTATTTTATAACAGTAACAATATTTAGCTAACTAAAATTAAGTTATTGTCAAGGATCATATGTAGGTTTAATTATCTACATAAACTGGGACTGTCGAATAGCCCGATCTGCAGGACCTGTGGGGAAGAAAATGAAACAATAACATAATAGCCATCCTGGTGCTGGCATACCCAGAACCTACAAGGATCTACAAGCAGACTGCATTCAGGGCTAGAATAAAAACAATAAAGGGAGTTAGTGCAAAGATCTTGATGGGTCGCCGGTCGGAGTGCTGTACGCAAGTACACCCCTACCAAGACGAGACATGTCTTGGTACTTCATGTGTGGGTCAGATTCATCAACTGACAATATCGTGCTATCCTGAGAAGTATAAAAATTTTCAGCTAGTCACGTTGTTCTACTCCATCCTGAGTCACCGCAACGAAATCAGTGTAGATACACTATTAGCTTGTTGAATGTGCAGACGCCAGCACACCAAGCTACCCCAATCTGTCAAATATAAAGTGTACCTTATGCTTATGTGACTTCAACTTCAACTCTTATTCGTGGCACTTGGGGATCACCCATCACATATGCTTATGTGATTGAAATAAAGAAATTTGACAGATTGGGGTAGCTTGATGTGCTGGCGTCTGTACAATTCAAATTAAACGAAATTATTAAATGTGCCATAAATACATGGCGTTCCGGTCTCCATTTTTACAAACTTAACTGCACTCGATTATTAATAATATATACCTTGGACCTGCTCCAGGTTCTGCTCATAGTCCAGGCATTTTCAAGAGGATTTCTTAAATAATACGCAGGGTTTATTAAAATCCAATCACGGCCCTTTATTTAAATGGAATATTATAAATTACTGTTCAAACTCTAGGTCAACACATCAGCGACTCCCTCTGTCAAGAATTTTCTATCATAACATTATTTTTAATCTGGAATTCAAACCCGTTCTAACTATAAGTCCTATGTCCAGCTATTTAAAGAATGAAAAGAGATTCGAGCTTCTAGTTCTAATAACCTTACCGTTAGGAAACCCCCGACTCCAACTATAATTGCATCATTTTGTATTAGAGCTGATATTCTTTCACTGCTGGACCGATATTAACCAAACATAGCTACGAATCACCGCAATGAAATTGGAAATTTCAAATGAAAAAAGGTCACATCCAAATTGGTGCATCCGTTTAGTCCAGCAAATATAGTAAGTTCACCTCGGAATTCGAGATACCCAGCTGTAAGTCTGTAAATACTTGTATATTGACACCCTAAAGGTGGTCTCAAAACCTACATATGGTAGGGTGTTTAACTAACTATTAAATTTCAATGTCACAAAAAATCGGCGTCTGGCGCTTTTTTTTGCAAATATCTCATTTCCTATGGGTTTTTTTGCTATTTGTATTATTGATATCAATATTGTAGAATGCAAATTTCTCTACAAATTTTAATAAATTTTTTTTTCGGTAAATCGTTGTCGAGCTAGAGGGCGGAGAGCGCGCGGTCACAGCATCACTTCTGGTCAACCGGTGCCTCCGGTCGACAACGCGCCATATATGGTGGATAAACTATCGATAAATCAATGATTATAAATATTTGTCAATTTTTATTAACTACTATATTATATTTTTTCCCTAACCTATCCACTGCTTATTCAGTATTAATTTATTTGACAACACCATGTAATGACAGAATTGTTAATGAAAATTTACGAATTGTATTATAAAAAGCGCAAAAAGCGGATGTTTGTGACCTTTGACCTTGAAATTTAATAGTTGCGAACACCCTACCATACGTAGGTTTTGAGACAACTTTTAGGGTGTCAATATACAAGTATTTACAGACTTACAGCTTGGTATCTCGAATTCCGAGATTCTTACCTAATTTAAGCTTAAATGACTGGACTATTTGAGAGCTACTATGCCACAGACACTTACACACACACACACACACACACACACAGACAGACATCGACATCAAACTTATAACACCTCTCTTTTGCGTCGGGGGTTAAAAAGTAGTTGTTTACATCAGGTAATATCATTACACTACACACAATCTGTTATATCGGACCAGAAACTCACGACTTCGCATATTAACGTATTGCGACAGTTGCACAAAACGTCCGTAAAAACAATGACCCTGTCATGCACCTCACCCTCTGGCACGGGTAGTTAGTTTGTAGTTTTATCTGCTAGACGGCTTGAGGCCACACTCGCCTCTATTGTCCGGTGAAGCAGTGATAGCCTCTACTACTTTAAATATGAAGACTAAGCGATACATCATACTGAATTGCAGTGTGATTCGGAGACGCTCCCGTCAATTGCAGCTATTCAGTTAATAAGCGTTCTACCAAGCCACGGGCCCAAAATCAATTCTATAACATCTCTTAATGTTTTACTTAACTGCTACCAAATAGATAAGATATAAAGAAAAAAGATTATTATAATATATAATACAAGGTTATTTTCAGGTGATTCGAAGATAAGTATTGATAATAAACCCTACCCGTACAGTGCAAGTCTAAATTGCTATCCGAGGGTTCCGTGATTCCTTTAGACTTAAAAAAAGAATTAGTCATTATATTCTAAAAATCGAATGCATAAGGTCGTTTAGCGTTTGAGTTCGTAGTGATACACATCGTATAGTTAAAAATCATCCAATAATAATATTTTATGTGGGAATTAATTTTTACAACAATACAGAAGTTATCATGATCAGTTTTTCGGCGGTTAGTAAATTAGTGAGTCAGTAAAACATAAGCAGTAAGTAATAAAAATACTGGTCTGTTATTTCATCATTCGTCATGCGGGCAGCGCAAAACCGTCCAGTGTGGAGATCCTTGGGGGAAGCCTTTGTCCAGCAGTGAACGTCTTTCGGCTGATATTCGGTTTCTCCATGTATAAAATGCTTTCTTTCAAGCAATATTACTGAGAACTAACAATAGTTCGGCAGATTATTTTAAATGTTTCTTTCTTCTCATCGGTAACTGATCGTAATGATCAGTCACTTGTTATTTTCTTTACCGTTCCAAAATATGTTATTAAATTAAGTGTATGAGAGTGATGTTATCCTTGCTGGTTTATAAAACAGATTAATTAAGTAGGATATATATATGTCATAGAAATTTTCACACTCTATTAGCTTTTTCATTAGAAGAACATCATTGGGAAGAGCATTTTCTATAACCAATTCAAACAAGGAAAAGTACTAATCTTCTGGTATAGCCGCGACGCTTCTAGAAGGAGGGCGGACTGCCCATGCAACTTTTAAGATTCCTCTTAATTTAACAAGCATTGAAACGCTCATGTGTAATGTAGGTATGCAAAGAAAGCAATCTTGCTCAAGTGTTAAAAAATACTAAAATTATAGTCTGGGATGAGTGTACAATGGCGCACGAAGGTGGAATTGAAGCTTTAAATAGATTATCATTACAAGACATACTAAACAATAAAAAGTTAATGGGTGGAGTGACAGTATTATTGGCAGGTAATTTTCGCCAGACATTACCAGTTATTGCCAAAGACACTCGCGCTGATGAAATAAAGGCGTGCCTTAAAATATCTGTATTAAGGCATTCGGTCAATGTCATGAAGTTGACAAAAATATGAGAGTATAGAGGAAGGGGACGAATGTGCTCGTGAATTTTAAAATTTATTGAAAAAAATAGGAACCGGGAAATTACCTTACATGACGGTTTAATTTCTATCCCAGAAAAATTGTGTAAGATAGTCACCAAAATCGAAGAACTCCTAGAAATAATTTATTCAGATGTTGCCCACCTTAATGACAAGCCTACGGAATGACAGTGTGAGCGCGCCATTCTCACTCCAAGAAATGACCAAGCTGCGGTTATAAATGATCGCTGAAATCTTCTCTAGGAGATGAGTTGGTGTACAGTTCCATAGACTCCGTATTGAACGCAGACGAGGCAGTCCATTACCCTGTAGAATTCTTGAAAACACTTAAACCCTCAGGTCATCCATATCACAAGCTAATCTTAAAATTGGCACTCCAGTTATGTTGCTAACTAATTTGAAATCACCAAAGTTATACAATGTAACCAGATTACAAATAAAAGTTTTACGATAGATGTGCCAAACGATTTTAATACCTCGCATTCCCATGATCCCAAGTTATTTACCATTCGAGTTCAAGAGAGTACTGTTCCCTGTTAACGTCTGCTTTGCCATGACCATTAACAAAACACAGGGTCAAAGTTGAAAATTCGCCGGATTAGATATAAGAGAAGGGGGCTGTTTTTCTCATGGTCAGCTTTATGTGGCTTGCTCGTAGGTTAGGGCACCAAATAGCTTGGTCATTCTAGCTCCAGCCTCAAAACTGGTTAAAAATTTTGTTTATAGAGAAGTACTGTAGTAAACTGTTACCTATCGTTTACGGCAATACTTCGCTGTCCGTGTAGTGACGGATTAAGAATACATAAAGTCACTACCCCATTATATCCTTAAGGTGTCGTAAAAGGCAACTAAAGGAGTAAGTTTAAGCAGACAAGATACTGCAATAAAAGGAAAATCCGAAACAAAACCTTATTTCAACCCGTCTGGCCAGCGTGGTATAGTAGGCTAATCTCCCTCCACTATTTTGGAGGAGACCAGTGCCCAGCAGTGGGACGTTAATGGGTTGTAATGGAAGTTCCTTGCTATACACAACACATGTCACAATTATAAAGGCGGTTAATTAAAACATATGCCCTGATAACTAAAGTATACGCGAACGAAGTCGCGGGAAAAAGCTAGTTTGATAATAAAAGAGTTAGTGTCAAAATATGTCACTAACTGATTATGAAAGCAAATATCCCATCACTCTTTCTACACACATCTATTTTACATTATACCAGCTGGTAATAGCAAAGCAATAATTAGTATCTCTTAAATTTATTTTCCTTTTTGATGTTCTACACTGTTTTTACCCTTCTTCTACAAATCTCCCTCTGTCAGTGGTTTGCTGGACGAAAACTCAACAATCAGTAAAGCACATCAATTTACAAATACACTTGTATGCAATAAATTTTCTGTGTGCAGTAAAGAATAAGAATATTTTGCTCCTGAAATAGACTTAAGCATAAAAGCGTAGCATATATTGCGATAACCAAATTAAATGGCACTAGAACTAAATTATTCATATCTATTAGAGCTGGTTTAGAAACTTCTGATAAGTCAATCAATTTTGTAACTGACTTGAGAAATGAGGAAGGTTATATTTTTACGAATCAATATGTTTATATGCGGGGATAGAATTACTCTAACTTAACGAATCTAGATTTAGGATATATCCCAAATACACATCTTATTTTAATATTTGGTTTTATTTAATATTTTTAAGGCTATTTGTTTTAATTTACATCAAATCTCACAAATAAAACAAATCTCCAAAGACACGCCTTAACGTAGGATTTCGATAAAACAATATTATCTGTATTAAGTATCCGGATACATAATACAGATAAAATTGTTTTTGATAATTGACGCTATTTCGTCGTTAACATAATCACTCATTCTTCAATAATTAGAGTCCAGTATGGACGTAATTTCGTTATAAAAATAACATGTTTCTGTACTTTGTTGGTATCATCGTATTTTTGTGCTTTGTTCACATTTGTTTCAACTACAATGAACGAGCTCGATTACTTAGGAAGATACCGGGACCTAGGGATGACTTTATCATCGGAAACGCCTTGAGAATTATTCGTTCACCAGGTACTTATTAACTTTCAATCACTATTCTAATTGCTTAGTAGCCTATACCAGTCTTCATAGCATTTTAAATATTTATGTGCTACTAATAATTATACCTTAAATGGGATGAATAAAATATGTAAATAAATAAAATTAAAATGGACTTTATCAGATAGACTTTTAAAAGCGCTTTGTAAATAATCTGAACATGAATTGTAGTACCTATTATATATATATTTAATTGTAGGTACAGATAGAGTATTAGATCAAGACTTATATTTTGACCATCATCATCATCATCATCATATCAGCCGAAAGACGTCCACTGCTGGACAAAGGCCTCCCCCAAGGATCTCCACAATAGCCGGTCCTGCGCTGCCCGCATCCAGCGGCTTCCCGCGACCCGCACAAGATCGTCGGTCCACCGTGTAGGAGGCCTGCCCACGCTGCGTCTTCCGGTTCGTGGTCGCCACTCGAGAACCTTTCTGCCCCATCGGCCGTCAGTTCTACGAGCTATGTGCCCTGCCCACTGCCACTTCAGTTTGGCAATTCTTTGGGCTATGTCGGCTACTTAAGTTCGCCTGCGGATCTCAGCATTTCTTATTCGATCTCGCAGGGAAACTCCAAGCATAGCCCTTTCCATTGCTCTTTGGGTGACCTTGAGCCGCCTGATAAGGCCAATAGTGAGCGACCACGTCTCTGTTCCGTAAGTCATCACTGGCAACACACACTGGTCGAAGACTTTCGACTTGAGACACTGCGGTATTTGGGATGAGAAGATATTACGTAGCTTCCCGAACGCTGCCCAGCCGAGTTGAATTCTACGATTGACCTCCTTTTCGAAGTTGGACCTACCTAGTTGGATGGTCTGTCCTAGGTAAATATAGTTCTCAACAACTTCGAGTGCAGAGTCTCCAACCTTAACTAGAGTGGGTGCAACATGGATGTTCGACATGATTTTCGTCTTATCCATGTTCATTTTCAGACCCACTTGTTGAGAGACTCTACTGAGGCCATCGAGCATTGTACCGAGGTCGTCAAGGGTCTCAGCCATGACTACTATGTCGTCGGCAAATCTAAGGTGGGTGATGTACTCGCCATTGACATTGATGCCAAAGCCTTCCCAGTCCAGAAGCTTGAAAACATCTTCCAATGCAGCGGTGAACAGTTTCGGAGATATGACGTCTCCGTGTCTCACGCCTCGCTGCAATTGAATAGGTTTCGAGTTCTGGTCCTGAAGTCGGATTGACATGGTGGCGTTTTCGTACAAACACTTTAACACCTGGACATACCGATAGTCAATTTGGCACCTTTGAAGTGACCTCAGCACGGCCCATGTTTCGATAGAATCAAAGGCTTTCTCATAGTCCACAAACGCTAAGCATAATGGCTGGTTATACTCCTCTGTCTTCTGTATAACTTGCCGCAGCGTATGTATGTGGTCTATGGTACTGTAGCCTTTTCGGAATCCGGCTTGTTCGGGAGGCTGGAAGTCGTCAAACCTTCGTGCGAGACGATTCGTAATGACTCTCGAAAACAACTTGTAAACATGGCTCAGCAGTGAGATGGGTCTGTAATTCTTCAATAGAGTTATATCGCCCTTTTTGAAGAAAAGCACCACCACACTCCTGTGCCATGCTTTTGGCGTTTGACCTTCGAGTATGACGGAGTTGAATAACTTCTGAAGGGCCCGTAGGATCGGTGTACCACCCGCCTTCAGAAGCTCAGCTGTAACTCCATCATCACCCGGCGCCTTGTTGTTTTTTAGTTGTTTGAGAGCCATTCTAATCTCGTACAGGCTGACGTCCGGGATATCTTGGGTGTAGTGTCGGGTTAGTCTTGCTCTTGGATCGGCATGACTATTGACAGGAAGTCGCGTTGTCGTGTATAACTGTCCGTAGAACTTCTCGATCTCACCTAGCAACTCTGGTTTTGACGTGACGATTCTACCATCCTCAGTCTTCAGCTTCGTCAGTTGGCTTTGCCCAATAGACAAATCTCTTGCGAACACTTTAGAGCCTCTATTCCGCTCGATGGCCTCTTTTATACTAATAGTATTAAATTGGCGTGTGTCGCGAGTCAGAGACTTTGAGATTTGTCTGTTGAGCTGCCTGTATCTGGCAGCATCACATGAGGATGTTAGAATCATTTTCCGCCTTTCTTCCATAAGCTGTAGGGTATGGTCCTACTGAGTTTTCTGGCAGTGTTTCTCAGTAGCTGCCACGTCATGCACTGCACGGTAGGGTAAAAAAAATATGACGATTCCACATAAATGTAAAATTTTTACGGAATAAACTTACTTTGACTTTGACTTTGACTTTGGTCGGAGATCTTTTTGGTTCCATTTGTACGGCGGGTTTTGACCATATATAATTATAATTTAATTAATAACTCATTTCTTGAAGATATTGTCAAAGTGGTTATTTAGGTTTGTATGTATCATATAATATAATAGACATGGTGTTTTTCTTATCACTTCCTAAAGATATAAATCTCCACGATCAAGATATAAATTCTGCCCTTTAAATATATCTAAACCTATAAAGGTAAATATATCTAAACCTATAAAGGTTTAGATATATTTAAAGGGCAGAATTCAATATTAATCTTATGAGTTGCGGGTATAGTGACGTCACGCTTTATTACTACTATCGGATCCAGTCCCATCCAACTGAAATGACCCTGTAAAATAAACTCAGCTGGTTCATCTACTACCGGTTTCAACACGGCCCAGTTGAACCAGCGTAATATACTCGAGTGGGCATGTAAACACGATTTGGTGGACTTAAAGCAATTACTTAGTAGGCGAACACATTATCTGCTCGATCGATTTTCGGTTGACTGTATACATATTATTTTAGATTTATATCTTAGGAAGTGATAAGAAAAACACCATGACTATTATATTATATTATTTGTTTTCAGACAGAGTAATTATGAAGTTAGTACATGTTAGCAATCATATTACAGATGGTTGATGTAAGACAACAGATTAGTCGTGTCTATTTGGCTATAAGATCTCCAGCGCCATCGCGCCAGACGTCATCGATATACTCTTTAGTGGTTTAGTAATCCATAAGGATACGTTTAATGTGTGCCTTAAAACTCGTAACAAGCACATCAGTAATATGAGTGGGAAGGTTGTTGTAAAACCTAATACAATTTCCTAAAGTAATTATTCGTTTTGCTGACTCTAAAGCCTGGCTTGGCTATTTGTCTTTATTTATAATATTTATGCTATGCTGTTCACAAATTTTTCTATATTCACGTACATATTTTTTCGTAAGTATATTTATTTCTTTAAACAAAGTTTATTTCTTTAACAACTGCCTAAACTATAAATGGCACTGACAGGTCTTTTGCATTGTGAAAATAGTATCTACGTCAGCTGCCGAACCGTATAGCAGAATGCCATAGGACATAATGCTATTGAAGTACGCAATATATTCTCATCTAGCGGTTTGTCCATCTGACAATTTTTATTGTCATATTTTCCAAACGGTATAGTAAGCCGAAAGCAATAATTTAAGTGCAAATTTTTCAAGCTTCAAATCTAACACCCCCGTGTTAAATTAGAGCCTAGTGTAAATCCATAGCTGGACACAGTTAATCAAATGGTTAACTTCGTTAATCGTTAATCCGCTACAAAAAAAGTTAGCTTCGTTAAACGTTAAAGCGTTACATCTCGGAAAAATTAACGCAAGTTAACGTTAATCGTTACTCCGTTAATATGTGTAAAATTGCATTTTTATATCTTTGCATTGTGAACTTATAAAATCTGTTGGTTTAGGTTCTGGAAGTTAACAGGATAGGAACATAACAAAATACTTGTTATAATTCAAATGTGTAGTTTAATCGTCGGGCATTAGGTGCGTATTCCCCTTCATGAGGAAAAGTCTCCACAACAGATGGGAATATATGGAAAAGTTGAGCACCCAGTCATCTGAACCGATGCTGCCAGAATGACTCGAAGCTGATACTTTACCAAAGCATGTGCGAGAAACTATCACAAATATTATTCCAAAAACAGTTGTGCAGATCTCTACACACGATGAAGAAGAACCTCGAGCCGAGAAAAAACGGCATTGTACCTTTTGGAGGAATAAAAAATAAAGATTGTATAAGAAATGCGCCAACTGCAGATTACGTCGAATACCTACAAAAAAATTGCTTTCTATGTCTACCAAATTTGGAACCAAATAATTATAATTTACGCTGATTATTTGTTTGTTGATTAGTTCATAAAAAATAATTTAATTACCTACTTTAAAAAAAAAAGTAGTATTTTGGGATTTTAATTTGCTGTACTGTAAACGGAAGACTGCTAATTTTGTTGATTTTTTCTAGAGGATTTTTGATTGAAGTTTAATGTTTCAAATATATGTATAAATAAATTAACTAATAAAGTTTACATTAAAACTATCAGGTTAATAAATACAATAAAAAATATTTAATAATAAAAAAATATAAATGTATTATGCGCCTCAGAAGCGAATGGTTATCTTTAATGGCAGTTTAAATTAAGGTTATCTTTCTAGGATTAACGATTAACGGACTTCTGCATATTAACGGAAGTTAACGTGTCCGTTAACATTTCTAAAAGTTAACTTAAAAGTTAATCCATTAATCAAAATGTTAACTTCGTTAATTAACGATTAACGGATTAACGAGTTAATGCCCAGCTATGTGTAAATCCCAAAAATGCGGTCAATGGGACTAAATCTAATATTTCCTCATTAATTGCAACTTTTGGTATTATGTGAGTCACATTTGGTAATGAGAATTTGATGCATTTAGTTTTCCCTGCATTTAATAAGAGGTTATTTACTATTTACGAAGTTAAATATAATTACGAATTTAAATATTAGCGAAGTATTACCAATTTTCGAATTTGCAATGGTGAATCTAGCCTCGGGGCCTAAATTCACTTTTTGTAATAATGACTAAATTGCAGAGATTTAAATATGATCATGGTAAATTAATATTTACCACATTCTATTATATAATTCTTAAGTAATAAAATTTTATTTATATCCTGAACTGGCAAGGAGTTAATATAGTTAATCAACATTACAATATAGAAATTTATTTATTATTTTAGTTGAATTAATGAAAATGGGAAGAAGATATGCTAAAAGATGGACCGGATTCAGAATATGGATGTTTCCATTTGGTGCTGTTTTTATTTACAATCCTGAAGATATAGAGGTTAGTGTTAAAATTTGCCTAATAAGAAATATATTAGTTTAGTGAGCTGTTTTTAAGTTTTCAGACGTTTACACATTGAGAAAAATCCTCTAAAAATACATGGCCTTAATCCGTAGACTAATCAAGTGAAGCAAGTGTTTTTACGATAATAACTTTTGAATAATTCCTAGTGAGATGTGTAGGGTGAATATTTCATTTCGTGCATATTGTGGTCTTTTCGAGAATAGTCAAATAAATGTGCCTAATCATGTTCTTTATATGTTTTTTTGGAAGTATTTAATGATTATAAGTGAAATATAACAAAGGGACGGTAATCAGAGTTTTAGTTTTGAAGTTATTGACGTTTGTTTTTTTGAAGGAATGGTAATGAGATTTGACACAAACGGAAATTAGATATCTATAAATGGTAATGAGGTAGAAAATATGGTAATTAAAAATTTAACGACAGTTTGATAAATCAGCATTTAAATGCAATAAAACAAACCTATTAATTAACTTCAAAATAGGAACATAATAATAAAACTATAAAATAATACAGAAATAAAACATAATCATAAAGGAACTCTAAAATAATCTTTGATACTGCAGCTTGGAATGGACTTCAGAATAATAATTCAAATAAAATAATAATTATGGAAATCGATAATTTTATATATATATAGAATGGAGGCAGTACGCCTCTGAAGTACTTAAGGCGTAATTCTCACTAAATTCAATGTGGATAATTGCTTCATGTTCTTTTAAATTATTTTTAATGGCAATTATGGCAGAAAACTGCCACCTTCGTATTCCCTCACGTTTTAAAAAAACAGAAATGTCTTTCTCTAGCTCTGCAATAGCCTCTTTTGGAAGCATAGTCACTTCAATTTTTTCTATGATCCTCTTTACCTTTTCCGTACCGTTAGACATATATGTGGTTTTCTTACTTTCGCACTTTTTAAACTGTATTGGCTCTTCGTTAATAAACTCCAAGTAATTTAGTATTTTGTTTCGGCATGCCTCACATTGTTTTAATAAGCATTCCGTTTTTGGGCAACAAAGACTTTTCGTACATCATTTGGTGTTTTCTCTGATAAAATGCTTTGCTTGTTCAATCCCTGAATTAAAAATTCAATATTTGCATGTATTTTACAAACACATCTTGCATTGATGTCGGGAATAAGGACCCAGAATGGACTTTGTTTACAGAAAAATGAGTAACTGTTCTTACAATACTGTTCTTCAAAGATTTTGTGAAGATTTTTTAGTGAATCCAATAGATAACTTTTTTGTTATTGTACCTTATTTCGTGTGATTACTTCTTTTCTTCCAGCCGTAATCCTTGAAACGTCATCGCGTTCATAAAAACCCAGTATATTTTGTTTAACGATTTAGTAGTTTTGATAAGATTTTCCTTTTTGCCTCGGACACAAAACTTTTTTACTTCTGACAAAATTCTGTGATCTTTTATTATTGGTTTATCCCCAGTTAATGCATCGCTAAATTCTTTTTTGCCTTTTTTCGACTGTTGTTTGTAGTTCTTTTCCAAACTCTTTTTCATTGCTTCACAAAGTAATATTTTGTTTTTAGCTTCTGACAGTTTTAATTTATCTTTCAAAAGTTAATTTACTTTCGAATTAGGACTTTGCAATCGTTTTTTCAACCTTATAATATGTTTTTTATAACTTTCAACTTTTTTCTCCATAGTATTTATTTTACTTTTAAATGCCTTAGTCTTTTGTAGCATAATGTATTTTAATCTTCTTTTTTAATTCTGCCTCAGTGGATGTTTCTTGAGCTGCTTGACATGTGGATGGTTGTAGATCTACCATTACGCGCTGATTCTGTGAACAATTGTATCTTGCTTCGGAGTTTCAGCACTATCTACTCTAGGTAAATCTTCACTATCATTGCAACTTGGGGTATTTGCATTCATCAATTCGACACCACGATTATGTAAAAGTTTTTTTTTAAATATTTATTGAAGATTTCCCTCCATCTTTTTCTTTTCTGTTTCTTTGCTTTTTTGTTCTTTTCTCTAGATATCTTTGGTGTTCCTTTTCTTTTTGTAAAGCATAAAGGACAGGGTCTGATTTCATATTTTCATATCTTTTTCTGCGTGCAATTTTTGCCCTTTCTAGTATTTCTTCTCTTTTCCTCCTGCTTCTAGGCATTATGGTCTAAAAAAATATTATTTTTTATACGGAGACATAAATGACGAATGATAAACAATAACAATATCTATGTAAGTACCTTTGTCCGTTATTAATATTAAAACTTGTGCATTTTATCTTATGCCTGTTGTTCTGTTCTGTGTTAATTTATCATATTGTAAGTAATTGTTTTATTACATATAATACAAGTTAGAAAAAATACAGTTTATACAGAATTAAATCACAGAATATAATCATTACCGTTCGTTTCTTCTCATTACCATTCGAATCAAGAAGAATGGTAATCGATGGTAATTAGAAGAATGGTAATTAGATTCATAAATATTTTCAAAAATTATCGTTATTTGGAATAGATACAGCATTGTTAAGTTTATCTGCGGAAAAAAAGACTTATACGGAATACATCTGACAAATAATACTTTAGTAAAAATAAATTTATCTACCTTTTATAACACGAACGGTATGCAGAAATATTCCGAACCATGTCACTTTTTGGACAGGAGAACTTAAATTTTTGTGGTTGAAATCAATCTTTCACGCGCGTGTTAGGCTCGTTGATCAAGCATTGACTGTCGCCGAATTCTTTATACGAAGCACGGTGCACAGAGATGCGTAAATATTAAAATATCGGATCAAACATTCCGTCGAATGGTAATTATGGGAAAGTGTTGTATGAAACTGTTTAAATATGTTCTTCTTACAACAATAAATCGCCTCTGAATAGATTAACTATCCTTATATCCTAATACGTAATAAAAATGTCGTTCTTCAAACACAGTTTTTTACAGGATGTGCCACATTACTAAAATCTGGTAAAAGGGACACGGATGGTAATTAGATTTTCGATCCTTTGTAGGAAATTTAGTGCATTTCTAATTAAAAAAAATATTTTCTAAGGGTTGCTCCTAATAGAACACCAAGTAAACTATATAAAAACAACATAAGGTTAAAATTCTTTCAGCGTTTCATATATTCTTTATCGTCTGCCGTGTAATATGCACGAAATGAAATATTCACCCGGTAGGTAAATCACACATGACACAGATTTTTTAAGCCCGTATATCATCATCATCATCTAGCTCTAGCATCTGGCTGGCCTGAAAGAAGTTTGACTGAGGAAAAGTATCATTAAGCCCCTATATACTTACCTTGATTAATAAATATTTTGTATCTAAACAGTTTTGACGTAATAATGTTTTGATGCAGTACCCCCGAAAACTTACCTCAAAATGGGCCAACTGTCTTATCATTCGTCAAGACTAATATTATGTGACTTGTAACTTCACAGTGAGTGCTAATTAAAGTGACTTCTAATTAATAGCATTATTTTCCTCTAAAAATCTACATTGTCCTTTGAATTACGAAGTAAGCCACTATAAATGCGTGACAAAAAATACTATGTTAGCCACTATATATATCTTCGAAGTAAGCTACTGTTAATACAAGTTAATATGGTAGTTATTTTTTATGACACCAATAAAGTAATTGTATCTACGTCTAGTTTTATAACTCATTTAATTTTTCGTTTTCTTAAAATAGAAAAACAAATCAAATATTCAATTTTGGTTTATTGTTTGTGTAAATAAATATCCTTCCGCATTCGCCGCTTAGTGTTGTATGCCCGCAGTTCTTCTAACCTATTATTTCCATAATATATATGTTTATTGCTTGATTACTTTGTTAAGTAAATTAGCAGACAGATGTTGAGTCTCTAAAATGTCTATCAGTAGCCCCCTCACAACATTTGTCGCCGAGTTATGATCGTGTCAATATATTTATCGGTAGCTCTGAGTCATATCAATTTAAGTTCATAAAATTACTTTGTGTTTGATATTCTGTTGAAATAATAAAGATGATGAATTAATGTAATAGAAGAAGTTCTATTAAATTCGCAGTCTACAAAAAAGTTACAGATGTTAAGTAAACTTTTGTTACTGCACTTATAATTTCCCATTCACAATTTCCGTTTTGTTATAGTTTACGTAGTGACCGAAACATAAAATTTTGAGCAGTTGCAATTTTATGCAGGACCCAAGGTTTTTTTTACTTCATCTACCACGTTAGACACCATTGCGATTCATGGCTTAGTTACATGAAACGTTTATTACAGTTGGTTATGTCAACTATGAAACACAATGAAAAGAGTCAGATCTACAGTATTTTGAAGCCTTGGTTAAAAGACGGTCTGCTGATCAGCAACGGTAAGACTTTCCTATTTTTTTACCCGTCCCAAATAAGTGCACAACGCCGCTAAAGAAGTTACATCTCAAAAATTAAAATGATTTTGTAGGGAAATAGGTTTCCTTAGTGAGCTCTTGTAGCAGCCTAAAGATTATATATTTTATTTACGTCGACTTTTTCAAATGCATCACATCTATTCCACATATATTAAGATCTTCTACTCCTTCAGATATAGCATCTATTTCATTAATTACACGGCTGTCATCGTTCCTTTCTTTTTTCAAAATATTACCTTTTTCGTGTTCAAACCCACCAGATGCAAACAAGTCTTTGAATTTGGTTCGTCTAAAGGTATAATCCAATCGTGATTACCGGAATTATAGTCTTTGCATTTTTACACATGAATCATATGTTTAAAAAACAACTACAAAGACTTTTGAGTTGTAATAGATATAATTCAAATATAGTGATTTATTTTTCCAGGTGCAAAATGGCAAGAGCGCAGAAAAATTCTTACGCCAGCTTTCCACTTTAACATTTTGCATCAATTTTTTAATGTGATGGAAGAAAATGCTCGTCGTCTGGTGGATACTTTGAATCAAAATATTGGAAAACCTATCGATGTTGTGCCCATTCTCTCAGAGTTTACACTGAACTCTATTTGTGGTAAGTATATGTATAAGCCAAAACAACAGGAAGTAAACACATATCGTAGTAAATTTAAAAGTGAACAGTTTATTTAGAGTGGTTTTAAATATCGTATATATTACTTCTCTCTTCTCTTCTCTTTAGAATTCAATGGAATCTTCAAAATCACTAAAGTATCGATCTGCTATAGTGGTTTTTTCGTTTCGTAATTCAGTTAGAAAAACGCACCTAATTAGACTGTATGTATGTAACATCATAACATCTCAGTCATCTTTATACATGGTTTGGTTACAGAAACTGCAATGGGCACTCAACTTACTGAAGATAGCACGGAGGCAGGAAGGGCATACAAGAACGCTATTTATGAACTAGGATATGGTTTCGTTTACAGGTTTATGAGACCGTTCCTTTTCATAGATGCAGCTTTCCAATTGACCTCATTTGGTAGAGCCCAAACACGACTTTTAAAAATAGTCCATAATTTTACTGAAAATGTAATTAAGCAGAGAAAAAAGTACATAGACGAGAATGGACATATTATACTGGATGAAACAGAAGAGGGTGATAATACGGTTTATGTATATAAGAAAAAGAAGAAAACTGCAATGTTAGATCTGATGCTAATGGCTGAGAAAGAAGGGCTTATTGATAAAGCTGGCATTCAAGAAGAAGTTGACACTTTTATGTTTGAAGTAGGAATCTTCATTAAATATTTTTATTAGTTGTGATTTAATCGTATCATATACCTACTGAAAGAAATTAAAAGAGTGGATTAGTAAAAACCATTAACCATAGTCTAGAGGGTGACACTTTAGTATATATACATGTACTCTCTAGTTTACTGCTCTCGGTGCTTTTTGGAATTTCCTCCAGATCACAGGAAAACATTAAGATAATCAGAAGCTATAGTAAAATGCGGTTAATCTATGTATCCAGAAATGCAATAAAGCGGAAAATGATATTGTTTTTAATTATGTTAAGAATATTAAGAAGATAGTTTTTACCGTTTAGACCAAATTTGGAAAATGACCTTTTAATAACTAAAGCATATCCTGTATAAATATATATCTTATGTTTATCAGAAGTATTTCTATGTGTCGTTCCCTACAATGTATGTAGGGTCATAATGTAAAATTATTAACGAATATAATGAATAAAAAATAATGACACCATTTTGATTTCAGGGACACGACACCACTGCCTCAGGTCTAACCTTCATGTTCATGTTGCTGGCCAACCATAAAGATATACAAGTAAGTGAAAACATGCGGTATCTTGTATATCTCTTGGAGTTAAGCTAATAATATATTTATAATATATGTATTTTTTTCCCTGGGACATTATGCACACACGGCCATCTGATCGCCAACTAAGGAGAGCTTGTACTATGGAACCCAGATAACTTATAATACTTTTCTTTTGTAAATACATACTTATATAGATAACTAGCGGCCCGGTACGTGCTTCGCTACGTATAAGGCATAGTGATAAAAATAATTATTATTAAGTTCATTTATACTAACAAAAAAATATTTTAAATTGCTAAAAGATGTTGATTTTACACTTTTTCAAAACTGTTTTAAATTTTCTCTTCGTACGAACCTTCCCTGGACTTCAACGAATAATTTAAGACCAAAATTAACCATATCGGTAAAGGCGTTGTTGAGTTATAACATTACAACGAAAAGTGGCATTGATTTTTATATATATAGAAGATTACACCCAGACTCAGGACAAACAGACATGATTATGCACACAAGTATCGGTCCTAGGTAGGAATCTACCATGACGCCAACCGGCCCGTCGTCTTTATTTTTCTGTATTATCTCTTTTAAACACTACTTAGAAAGAGACCTTCCTATTGAAATGTAAATTATAACACTATATTTACCCATGAATGATAAAATTTATCTCTACTTTGTTTGTAATGCATACACCAGCATATACTTATTGGGTATAGGAAGTTTGTTGCACTGACCTATTATTTTTATAATGGTATTTTACTAATTAACGCGATATCATGTGTGACGTTTCCGGAAGGATGAATTTTCTAAGATAATATAAGTATCGTAAACAGAGTCGAGTTCAAGGCCACCAAACACAAGCGATTCTTTTTTCCGCCAAGAGCCCGTTCTATCGGACTCCTACATTTGGTGATGTGTCTGTACCGATATCCAACCTACTGGAGTTATTGGATCTTAATATATCTTGTGACCTGAATTTCGGTCGATCCATCGAGTCCAAAGCTAAGGCCTCTGCCAATAAGCTTAGTATTCCGTATTGCCAAAAAAAATACAACTCATTTAAATATCAAATTCAATTATTATTATTGTATAAATCTAACCTCAAAAATCCAGCCTTGATGCACTTTCAATAAATGTAGTAAACACACAAACACACGTTTTGGCTATGCCCCGTTACGAGTACTTTTCAGAATATTGAATATTAATAATTTACTGAATGAAAATTTATTGCCAAAATCGGTTCTCAAACAACGGCGAAATCACATAAACATAGATACAAGAAAAGCCATAGGGATTAATAAATAACACTATTTTTCGAAGTAGGTATATTAAAGATATATAAATATTAAACAATCAATAATGTGCACACTATTTTTTGAAGGATAAAATAGTTGCTGAACTCCACGAGATATTGGGTGATACCAAGCGACCGGTTAAGATGGATGATTTGGGTAAAATGAAATACTTAGATTGTTGCATCAAGGAATCTCTCAGATTGTATCCACCAGTACACTTTATTAGCCGGAATATTAATGAAAATACCACCTTGAGTAAGTATGTAGTAAAACAATAAACTGTTGTTACTTGTTAGTTAAGAGCTGTGATGACTTAAATTTTATCAGTTTATAAGTTATAATCGTAGTTATTACTGTTAATGAAAACTTTATTTAATCAAAATGTACAGACTCCAGCACATCAAGGTACCCCAATCTGTCAAATTTCCCTAATTGAAGGTGAACCTTATGCTTTTGTGATAAAGTTGAACATCTATAAAAGAAATTTGACAGATTGGGGTAGCTGGATGTGTTGTTGGCATCTGTACAATGTATGTACATGTCTTAGAACTCATGTGACGTAGACATATTTTATTAATTCTTAATAACCTTAAAGATGGCAAATCATGTGCGGGTTAAGTATCAGTTTTCATTACGCCATATATGTACATAAAGTGGATTATGGTTTTCTTCAGATTTTTTATTTTTAGTGTTTGTCTCCTAGTGTTATTAAAAATCGTCTTTTTTTTAATAGGCAACTATACAATTCCTGCTGGCTCTCTATGTCATATAGTTATTTATGATCTGCATCATCGGGAGGACTTATTTCCGGAGGCTGAAAAGTTCATCCCTGAGAGGTTTTTGCCTGAGAATAGTGTTGGACGACACCCCTACTCATATGTTCCTTTCAGTGCTGGTCCCCGAAACTGTATAGGTACGTAGAAATAACAACTACAAACTAACTACATTTGCCTGAGTCTTAACTTGGTGGAGGAAAAACGTTACGTTAGAAAAATTCATAAATATAGTGTAGAGTAATCGAGGTAAAACTATTATTTATAAATTATATCTGCTGTGCGACTGACGGCAAATACCATACCACCACCCCATTTAATGCCGTGTTCACGATTATAGTACATCTCTCCTAATGTAATGGAGAAGTTAATGCACTCTCGTATTACTCAATTCTTAAATAGATACAAAGTACTTAGAACTGAGCAAAACGGATTTCAGAAAGGTAAATCAACAACATTGGCAGCTTTTAAACTAGTGTCTAAAATTAATGAAAATGTTGATAAAAGGACACGCGCCAGCGTCGTCATTTTTGACAGGAGTAAAGCATTTGACTTTGTCGATCATAATACTCTTCTTTACAAATGTGTAAAGAAGAGTATTAAGTAAGGTATGGCTTGCGTGGTTTAATAAATGAATGGTTGCAAAGCTACCTTAAGGACAGGTCTCAATATACTGCAATTAGTAATATGAAACCTCACAAAGAAGTATCAAACACGAATTCTAGTACCAGGCATAACAATACAGGAGTTCCGCAAGGTAGTATTTTGGGTCCTTTATTGTTTCTGCTATATATAAAGTTTCAAACCACTTTTACTCACTTTTCGCAGATGATATTGCAGTAGTTATAACAGAAAGTAATTTTATAGACTATAATAAAGAAATCAACGATACGGTACATGCTATAATAACTTGGCTCCAGAAAATCAATTTGCAAGTTAATATCAACAAAACCCACTATATGCAATTCAATAATAAAAAGCCTACGTCAAAACTACAAGTCATATATGATGGCCAAATTATCAAAGAAATGAATGAGGCCATATGACTATATAATAAACTACCAGTAGAAATCCAAAACCTAACAGTAAATCGCTTCAAAACCGCTCTATGTCAATGGCTTATTGATAGATGTTTCTATTTCCTTGACGAATATTTTAAATATAAGATATAAATTAAATATAAAATACTAATTCCATAGATGGACATAATTTTGGGCCGAATGGAAATAAGTTACACGTATTTATTATTAGTACAATTATTTGACATATTTGACAATTTTATACAATGTGATAAGTACTTAATAGTTAATATAATTATAAATGTCTTTAAAATTATTAGAATTTATGAAATGGCTGTGCCTAAATAGATTTGATTATATATAAGTATGTAAACACTTCACTGTAATTGTAATTTAGACATTATGGTAATCAATAGACGTAGACTTAATTATTAACACATAATTTTTTTGCATGCTATTATATAGTGAATTGTACAGCACCATTTAAATAACAACACCTGTAATGTATACTTCAATTCTGGCAAAATAAATTATTCATTCATTCATTCAAAAAATGGTGAAACTTTGTGGAAATATTTTAGGGTGGCCTTTTTCCAGGAGTGGACGTCATTCGGCTGTCATTTTGAAATATTGTATAGATTTATTATACTATATCCTCTTTATAATAATTATATATCCGTTTTGCCCATCCTTCTCGTAGTATATTAAATGAGGGTTACAATTTAGACCGAAACGCGATCCTCATTAATGACCACACTCTTTTAACCTGCTAATCTGCAGTTACGAATATCTGATTATTGATGTTGTTATAATTCCATTGTCCAGGTCAGAAGTTTGCCATGATGGAGTTGAAGATCGCGGTAGCTGAAGTGCTAAGAGAGTTCGAGCTAGTACCAGTGACGCGGCCATCCGATATTCAGTTCGTTGCAGACTTGGTACTTAGAAACGACGGCCCAGTTAAAGTCACTTTTATTAGACGACAATAATACATAATAACAACCCTTTTATATGTTTTTAATGGACCAGATATTTATTTATTTATTAAAGTGTCGTAAAGTTTTTAAATATTTCTATAACCCTTCTTATAAACCCATACTCTTTTGAAACACATGAAAACGGTATGATTTAGCTGTGATTTCTATGATTGAATTCAATAAAAAAAATCGTTACCATCTTTAGCAGTTAGCAGTATTAATAATGATGATCTCATGTTGTCTAGTAGCTGTTTAGAGAACCTGTACCTCGATATAATTATATCCACTTTTGAGCGTGGATCTAAGTATTGGCAAATAGTTTATTGAAAAGACAACATGTCTAGTCCTTTTACTTTCCTTCAATGTTATATTATCGGTCTTAAATAGAAAATGAAGGCTATTATTATAGGTCCTTTTCAGCGAGCACCGCAGCAGCATAGTTCCCGGGGCTCTCCCTATCAGGCGCCTAGAGAAGTCCACGGCAGGTTAAGTTTAGTCGGTGCGAGTCCGACATAGCCACCCACAGGCACTTTTTGTGGGTGGCATGCGAAGGCATTCCCCTGTCTGAGAAAAAAAGGTCCTTTTCACCGAAAAGACGTACATAAGTTTGTTCCAACAAAGAGTGCACCTGCACTTTATTCTCTTAGTCGAGTTAAGGGTATTCAACCTTGGAACTTTTGTTAACCGTCCTTCGGAGGTATTTAACATACATACAGAATAAATAATCGGGTCTAAATAAATAAAATACTGAAATTCGATAATAATAGGCTATTTACAGGTAGATCTCATTTAGGAATTACAGTTTCTTTTATATTTATTTGGGAAAACAACAAAAACAATGTACAAAATTATATAGATACACTAAAGTATTAATTAACGTGCACTCACAACGTTATCCACAAATTATCTTCTACAAATAGACAGTTTTTATCCAATTTATTTGATACTTACTTATCGTTTGGGCAGTGATTATACTTTTTTTTTTTTTTGATAAGCCAGGGGGAATGCCTACGCATGCCACCCGCAAAAAGTGTCTACGGGTGGGTATGTCGGACTCGAACCGACTAAACCTACCTGCCGTGGACTTCTCTTGGCGCCTAATGGGGGAGCCCCGGGAACGCGGGTATGCTGCTCCGGTGCTCCCTTTTGCGCCATGTCCCAGATGTTCGGGACACGTACCCTGGGAGGGTTCTGGTTTGCCCTTCCCAATTGCCGACTCCTGCCAGTCCGGCACAGCGACTGCGCCACAAACAGATCGCTGTCGTCCCGGAGCTGCTTGCACGTGGCGGCAGTAGAGGACACTTCTCTCACTGCCGCCGCAGCCCCGAGGGGGAGTTGGGCTACCGGCTGCTGCCGCCGCCCCGACGCCTCCTCCGTCTGCGAGCAGTATCGGCTCTCTCCCGCTCCCGCTCGGCGGCCTCCTTTTGGAGCATGACTGCCTCACAAAAGGAGACCACGGCGTCCCACTTGGAGGAGTCACCCGCCAGCATTGCCCCTACGATTGCCGGCAGAGTCAGATCCCGTCCGATCTCTGCGACTAAGACTCGCCTTTCGGCCTCCCAGGCTGGGCACTCAGCTAGAGTGTGCTGGGCCGAGTCTAAGTCGCTCCCGCAGTGGTGACAGTGTGTCGTCGCTTCTCGGCCTATCCGGTTCAGATACTCACCGAAACACCCATGTCCGGTGAGTATCTGAGTCAGTCTGTAGGTGACGCAACCACCTCTCCTTCCCACCCAGGCCTCGAGGTGAGGCAGGATGGCACCGACGGCACGTTGGCGCGCGTTTAGGCGTAGCTCTAGCCGTGCGCGCCACTGCACTAGTACGCGCCGGTGTACATCCCGTCTATATTCAATGAGCGTCTGTTCTGGCGCCCTCCCGTTCTCCTGGCGGACGCGGATTTCGGTGAAAACCGCTGCGTCAACTGCCGCCAGGAGGTCAAATGGCGGGAGGCGCGCCAGGAGTGTCGCCGCCTCGAAAGATACCGTACGGTATCCTCGTGCGATCCGTATGGCCACCACACGCTGCAGGCTATTGAGTATAGTTCTGCAGCGGGAGGCACCCATTAGGCGTTCAGACCAGACGGGTGCCCCGTAAAGGGCCATGGATCGCACGACTCCACCGTAGAGACGGCGAACTTCTTCCCGAGGACCCCCGAGATTCGGCAGCAGCCGGTGTAAAGCGCCGGTTACGCGGCGCACTCGGGGGGCCAGACGCTCAAAGTGCTCCTCGAAGCCCCGGGCAGTGATTATACTGGTGTCAGAGTTGTTCAAGCCGCTCTTACATGGCTCATTAGTCGTTAACTGTTGTCTAATGACTACAAACGGGACCGACAGCTTAACCTGCCCTCCGAAACCACTTTAGTGTTCACCCATCTATGTACAGATCGCAAGCCTAGTTGCTCAACCTCGGAATTTTTTTATATGATGAAAAAGTAAAATACTTAAATATATTTAAATGCATTATTTTGAGTTATGATTATACTGCATTAGTTTATTCTCATATTTATTAGCAGGTGGGAAAAATTTCTATATTTGTAAATAAATGATGATAATTGCTACATATGTGACGAAGCGGAGCGCGGACAGCGGCAGTAAATAGGGGGCGTATTCGCAATTCTCTTCTCATCACAGTCCTTGGAAGAATATAAGACAATGTAAGATATAATTTACTGCCTAAATCGATGCAGTTATATCTTTTATTTCATGAGTTGGAAAAAGGGGGAAAAGGAGCATGGTTTCAAGAAACTCTCACTGGAACTCAGTTTCATTCAATTATACATCATAAGTAAGCATCGGTTTAAAAGGAATGCGTTGTATGCTGTCTACATATTTTTGGTAATAGGGATTCCATACGTCTACTTCATACTCAAGTTGAGATCTTACCAATGATTTATAAAGGTGTAGGTGCTTACCTACTTAAATTCTATGGAGGACCCCGTTACTAGGCCGGTATATATTTTTCGAGATTGACTCAATGTGTTGGCCAAGGTGCAATTTATTATCCAGCAAGGGTAAGATGCAATATATGACAAAAATACATTATTTATATTACCTATATCGTAATTTGAAAGTCAATCTAGATCCCCTTGAAGTAAATGGCAATCGGCATATTTTTTAATAGTTTTATACATTTTAAATCGTCAACGTAAATTATACATGTTTAACTAGAAATACCATTAATAAATAAAATAATTAAAAGGGGGCCAAGTCACAGATGCTTATAACCTTTATTGACAACCTTTTGAGTTATGTTGGTAATGTATGAAGAAAACCACCGTAATAAATTACTCCTTATGCAGTTATATGCATTTTGTTCAGGAGATAAACATGATGTGCCTTGTCCAATGCTTTTCAAAAATCTGTATATACCTATTTGGCGTTTTATAAGTTTTGTAAACCGAATAGAAAAAAATCAATGAATATGTTGCAGTTATCCAGAAACGTTCCAAACTAGTTTTTATAGGTCATAGACCGAACACCTTCATGTCATTGTTATCCCGCAGTTATTTTATATTTTTTCATATTGTCCTCGTATTCTATGTAACGCCCATAACTACTATTACACTCGATATGGAATCTACATCCCAGAAAATAAAATTGTACGTGGTCAGAAATATTTATATAAAGCTTCCACGTAACCCAAGCTAAATCACTAAATTGTAATTATAAAAATAACAATAACAGTTATTTCTAAAACTAGAAATTAGTGATTTTAAGAACCATATAGAAAATTTGGAGGATTTTGGTTTGCAGTTCAATTTTTTATGACCTTAACGTTAACGCATTGTTCCCATTCAGTCACACTTAATTCGGCATATATTCTTTCTTAATCCGTGTCCTAATTATATTTAACTATATCGGCGCGCTTGATGGTGTTTACTGTACTCTTATAACTATCATGATCCATAATAATTAATCGTAATACACAATTTGTCATTAAATATATACTATTATATAATTACCTATTTTTAGTAGAAACTAGAAATAGGTAATTTATTTTTGTCTGTATACTAAAGGTGAGGAACATATAAATGATCATAGAGACTAGACTATAAAGTTTCTTATCATAACACAATATGACGATAAATATGTTATTAAACCCATTTAATGATAATTAACTGCATTATCTCTTATTTATTGGCAATAGTGCAATATTTATTAAAACTCAATAAGAAAGAAAATTCTTGTCTATTAGGGTATCAGTAAGTAATTAGTATAAGCCTTGTAAAGACGTTATATTGTTATAATATTAAAATGTTATTGTATCTTGTTGGTGTCATTGGTTTTTTGTGCCTTATTCATGTTTGTTTTAACTGCAATGAACGTGCTCGCTTGCTCAAGAAGGTACCGGGACCAAAGGTTCACTTTATTATCGGGAACACCCTCAAACTTATACGTTCACCAGGTATTTAATTACATAATATTTAATCACCAACTTCATAGAATACTTATCATCATCATCATATCAGCCAAAAAACATCTACTGCTAGACAATGACAGCCAGCGACTTCCAGGGACACTTCACAAGATCATCAGGCCAGCTTGTGGGGTTTTTGAACAATAGCTTTGTATTCCCGGATTACGAAGGATCGGTCAATTTTTGTTTTTGTGTCTGTCAGCTTTAGTAACAGTAAATCATCCAAGTGATTGTCGACATCATCAACAGTTATTTTTAAAAGTTCATAGCCACGACAAGCTCCATGTACTCAGAAAATTAAAGCCACCTGTAACAAAACTGAATGTGAATAAGACAAGTACCGACGCCAGCACATCAAGCTACCCCAATCTGTCAAATTTCCCCAATTGAAAATGAGCCTTATGCTTATGTGATAAAATTGAAAATCTATAAAAGAAATTTGACAGATTGGGGTAGCTGGATGTGCTGGCGTCTGTACCTACCTATCGAAGTACAGGTGACAATCATTCATCGTGCGCATTTTAAAACGGTTATGGTTGTACTTTACATATCCACCATACAACAACATACCAGTATACAACATGTAACTTAATTAACGCACATCCTGAAAATTGTTTGTTCAGAATCGTTTACTGAATCGATTTATATCATTTTTAATATAGGTAATTTTTTATTCCAAAATAATTTAAACTACGGAAATTATTGTCATATTAACCCTGTACAGTCGAAATAAATTGAAATGGACCGTAGGTCAAAGTAATAACACTTTTAAAATCGCAGTTTTATTTGTGCATACAAATTCCATCATTCAATACAAAATAAGGAAAAATAAACTTTATTCCAAGAAACTAATTTAGTAAATAACAATGCATGTAAGTACATGTTAAATAAAAAATTCCGTGTATGTATTATGATTACAACATAATATTCTAATTGGGGTGTTTGGGTGTTCGTTAATTACGTTACATGATTAGTACTAACTTGACGGTAAGAAAGACTTTGTTGGGTGCCTCATTAAGAAAAGTCTCCACGTGTATAACTGAGAACATTTAGAATTTTTTAGGTTAATATCCATCTTCAGGTACGCTATTAATTTCGAATATGACGTGTCAAGTTTTACGTCGTTATTAGAACTGACTGTTGATTTTAGCATTGAGTAGGTACTTCAAAGAGTTCAAGGTTGTTTAGTTTTGGCTAAGTACTGGAAGTAGGCCAAAAACACAGATTATGAAAAATTCTAGGCACCTCTTGTATTTCTCCAATCAATAAAATTACCATAGGCTTTCATATACTTCTCCCGCACTTTTGCTGGTTATACTTAGATTATCCATCACATTTCTTACTTCAGTTCTAATATTTTCAGGAGTTAATCCTATGCTTTCACTGTTACTCGAAATTCATGGTTTTGTTTTGAAAAATGAATTTTTCATATTCATTTTTCAAAACAAAACCATGAGTTTCTAACAATCCGTGAAAATTGTCAAAAACGCGGGCTGTATAGTTTGCTCGTTTTTTGTCGCCATTTATGGGGCTCGTACCAGCTATTCTTTATTCAAACAATATTTGCGTTCGACTTCTTTGGCGTTGAACACTTGCTTGCTTATCGTATGGGTATATACAGTCGTGGTCAACTAATTAGGAACATTCAAGATAGTGAAGGGCTATAACCGGTTATGTAGGTACATATAAATATAAAACCCTATTGATTTCTCAGCAACTATTATTTGCATAATGTGGTCCCATTATTATGCTATAAATGGCTGTAAATAAAATATTAAATAAATAAAAAAGTATTTAATATCAAAGATTTAACATGTGCTTTTTTTTTTTTGCTTGTGGGTAGTTCAAGTGCCAACACCAAAAAATTGTGCTCTGTTATTTATTTAAATTTAAATATCTTACTTACATTTAATTATGTTTAATTAGTGGTATACTTAATCTATAACCTCTACTGCACTCACTAAAAACAACATTCTCCTGTTAACACTCACTTTCACCATAACAACAATAGAAGATGGATGTATACACCAAGCTCTCTGAACAAATGGAAGAGATGTCTAAATCATTAAACAGCAGGATGGCCCAACATGAGATTGAACTGAAGGCTGCAGTAAGCTCTGAAGTTCCTCACAAAACACTTGCAAGTTTGTCACGGGAGTTTACAGACTTCAAAACCTTTGTCTGTAAGACACTTGATGCATTGAGGAGTCAAGTAGAACTTTTGAGTTTGGGGCTGGACCGTCACGAAATGGCGTCTCGTAGGAAGGTGTTGCTGCTACACGGTGTTACTGAAGATGAGGATCCGTTGCCCACAGCCTTGAGTATTTTTACTGACAAGATGCAACTGGCCGAACTAACTTCTACTGATATAGCTGTCTGTCATCGCCTCGGAGCCAATAAGAGCAAGCCTCGGCCTGTCCTGATCCGCTTTCACCAGTACACACGGAGGAGTGAAGTTTGGAACGCCAAAACCATGCTGAAGGGTTCGGGTTATACACTCTCGGAGTTCCTGACAAAACCACGTCACAAAGCCTTTATGGATGCGCGCAGAAGTTATGGCTAAAAACAGGTATGGACATCAGCAGGTATTATCATAATCCAGCTAGCAGGCCAATCGAAGCGGAAAATCGAGACTAGTAGTCAACTTCGTGCTCTCCTGGCTGAGTTTCCGGCCACGCAGCCACTAGCGTGCGATGCTGCTAAGGGAGCCGAAAAGGGAAAGTCTCTGCAAGACACCGGCAAAGGTGCAAACACTTCCACAGCTACGAGGTCTCGCAGGCCGGCGAAATAAAATCTTCTGAGGTAGCTGTATTCCGACAATGTTTTGTACTACATTAATTAGTAGCATTATATAGTATGTTCATTCTCATTTTATCACGTTAATATTGTACTCTTACTGTAATTTGACGGTATTTAAGATTTGTATACAAATAACTCGGAGGTAAATAATTATGCGTTCCGTGTAGAAATAACAATTATGACATTGACATTTTAACAATTTTGTTTCATCGAATGTCAATCACACCCCGCAAGACTGCGGCTTTTGGCGCCTATCGTTACGGATGAAACGTGGTATGACTGCACTGGTTGTCTAATATTTAGTTGTTTGGTTTTATTTTTATATATTTTTTTAGTATAAGGAGTGTGTAGGGGTTATTATTATGTTTAGTTGTATTTTGTTTTATATTTGTTATTTTATTACTCATTTATAGTATTGCTATTATTATTTAGTTTATTATGTCTGCCGGTAGCGATTGCGACGATTTTCTTTCATGCACTTCTTCCTCTACGTCTGAACACTATGCTAGTGCTTTTAGTGATGATGAATCACTTCAACTGCGCGACCAGCTCTATTCACATCTTTCGTTTTCGTCATCTAAATGTTTTAATGCGGTACACATAAATGCTCAAAGCATTCACGCTCATTACCCTGACCTTCTGTCATCTTTTGACTCTGACCTCATTCATGCTATTCTTGTTTCTGAAACATTTCTTAAACCAGCACTTCCTTCGAAACAATATGCTATACCTGGCTATAAGCTAGTGCGCAATGACAGAACTGGAAAGGGGTGTGGTGGAGTGGCTATCTATTTACGCATGGATTTGAAGCATAAGGTGGTCGACAAGTCTCCAAGTGATTATTCAAAATTTGCCGAAAATCTATTTATCGAGATTGCCGTAAATCATTCGAAAATGCTTTTGGGGGTGTATTATAGTCCATCATGTCATATCGATTACTTCTCTTCTTTCGAATCTAAACTGGAAAATCTTGCACCCCAATATGATAACATAATAATCCTTGGAGACTTTAACACCTGTTTACTTAAGGATGATGCACGGAGTCGTAAGCTTCTTTCTTTGATTTCTTCGGTCAACATGCACATCCTACCACTGGAAGCTACACATCATGCTCCTCACAGTTCTCCTTCTCTTTTAGATTTAATAATTGTATCCGACCTATCTAAAGTATCTTCTCATGGCCAGTTGCCGGCCTCCTTTTCCTATCATGATCTTGTATATCTATCATACAAAATTCGCTGCCCTCGACGTAAGTCTCAATTTGTCTTCATACGCAGCTTCAAAAATATTGTCCTGGACCGTTTGAGGGAGGATGCGGGCAGTATTGACTGGTCTCCTGTTTACGACTGTAACGACTTGGACACCAAAGTTGCCACATTTACACGCTTAATTTTAAATTTATATAATTACCATGCTCCGATTAAAAAAGTGAAAGTTAAACATGTACCGGCACCATGGCTGTCGGATGAAATAAAAAAACTTATGTCTAAGCGCGACAAGGCCAAAAGACGCTATAGAAAGGTTGCTTCGAATGAGAACTGGGACGTATATAAAAAGCTCCGAAATCGCTGCAGTCGTATGTGTCGAGATGCTAAAAGACGCCACATACATAACTCGATTAATAATCTCAGCACTACAAAAGTATGGCATTTCCTAAAATCACTTGGTGTTGGCAATAGTGAAAATGGCAGTGTTACAGCTGTTGATCTCAATGCCCTCAACACTTACTTTTCACAGCCACCAGTCGCATTGGATGCCACCACCAAATCTTCAACTCTTAGATACCTCTCTAACCTTTCAATGCCAGATTGTACTTCTTTCTCTTTTACAGCAGTTACTGAGCGAGATATCAAAAACTCCTTCCGATCTATATCCTCCAAAGCTGTAGGAGTTGACGGGCTCCAGCTACAGATGATCTCCCTTATCCTAGAGGAACTTGCTCCTATCATAACTCACCTTATTAACTTCTCCCTGGAGACAAGTTCCTTCCCTTCTATTTGGAAAAAAGCCCTTATTCTACCGCTTCCTAAATCTGCCAACCCTTCTTCCTTATCCCAGTACCGACCAATTTCTATCCTTCCCATCCTATCTAAAGTCCTCGAAAGTGTTGTAAACAAGCAACTCTCTCGGTATCTCTCTTCCGAAGGCCTGCTGAGTCCCTTCCAATCAGGTTTCCGACCTGGCCATAGCACTGCTACAGCTCTGGTCAAAATAACAGATGACATCCGATTGGCCATGGAGCGGAAATCACTAACGGTAATGGTGTTACTGGATTTCAGCAGCGCTTTTAATTCAGTTGACTTTGACATCCTTCTCGGTATCCTGTCCTCTCTAAATATCTCATCTTCAGTAATTGTGTGGTTTGACTCTTATCTTCGAGGGCGCTCGCAGTCGGTACGTCACGACGAGGCTACCTCCGAGTGGTGTAATCTTACTGCAGGTGTTCCTCAAGGTGGCATACTCTCTCCTCTTCTCTTCTCGGTATTTATCAATGCTATTACCAAAATTATCTCTTCTAATTACCATCTTTACGCAGACGACTTGCAGCTTTATCGTCACTTTAAAGTGGAGGATTTTAGTTTAGCCATAGCTGCCATCAATAGTGATCTTGGTAACATTAGCGATTGGGCCAAAAGCTTTGGCCTTCTGGTAAACCCATCTAAGTCACAAGCTCTCATTATTGGTGGCCAGTATATGCTTAACATTATAGCACATATATGTCCACCTCCAGTAATCTACAATGACGTTCCCATAACTTATTCCAAATGCGCCAAGAACCTCGGAATATTTATTGACTGCACATTGTCATGGTCCGAACACGTTGCAGAAGTAAGCAGGAGAGTATACTGTTCATTTCAGTCCCTAAAACGGCTACAGAAATTCTTGCCTTTTCGCACTAAAATCTACCTTGCTCGATCACTTCTACTTCCTCTTCTTGACTATGCCGATGTCTGTTTCCTGGATGCAAATGAAGAACTTCTCAACAAGCTCGAACGTCTACAGAATTTATGTATCCGATTCATTTACGGCCTCCGAAAGTATGACCACGTGTCCGAATTTCGGTCGCAGTTGAATTGGCTACCTATTCGGAGACGTCGAGATTGTCATATTCTGTCATTCCTCTATTCTATCCTTCATAACTCCAATGCTCCCACATATCTCCGTGAACGCTTTGAGTATTTAGTCCCGCGAGAAAAAATCTGCCGTTCAACCACTTCACTTCTTCTTCGAATGTCTTCTCACTCCTCAAGCCGGTATGACGGCTCATTTACTGTTCAGGCAGTGCGTTTGTGGAATGCTCTTCCTCATTCAATTCGCGCTACAACATCTCTTGACGTGTTTAAGAGAAAAATAAAAGAACACTTTTTACAATCAACTAAGCAGGCAGACAGCTAATATTTATGTATATATTATATGTTTATTATATATATATAATATATAATTAGGTATGTAGTTACGTAAGTAACTTGGTATGTAGTATTAGTAAGCAGGTTTATGTATATATTTATTTACCACTGGTAGATTTTATTTTGTTTTATTTTTGAATTATTTTTATTACCTTAGTTCATAATTATTTCAAATTGTTGCGCACTGTTTGTAACCCATTCATATAAGCTCTCACTCTAACAAAGGTTTGCTGGAAGAGAACTCATAGTTGAGTTAAGCTCGCCTGTGTACATGATATATGTAATCTTTAATATAAATATGTATTTCTGTGTGCAATAAAGTATAAATAAATAAATAAATGTATTAAATATTAAGGTACAATTCTGTAGTGGACATTTAATTAAGGACAGTAAAGTATAATGAAAAATACAGTTAAACAAAACTTATAATCTGCAGTGTTATAATATCTTTAACAGCTCCATTTTATTACGTGTAAAATCAGTACCCAGTAGCAAAACCTTTGTTAGTAATTACCGCTTGACACCGATGTGACATAGACATTATCAGTTTCTGACATGTTTCGACAGGAATGTTTGCCCATGCCTCACAAAAAGCTTCATGAAGTTCATCCAAATTTGTATTACGATAAGTGGCAACTTTTTTCTTGATTTCGTGCCAAAGGTGCTCAATTGGGTTGAGGTCCGGGCTATTTACTGGCCAATCTAGCACCGATACAGACTGACCGAAACGACTTGACTGAATGGGCGGTATGTTTCGGGTCGTTATCCTGCTGAAACGTCCATATAATAGGGAGATGCTCCTCAGCATAGGGAAGCATAGTTTCTTCCAATATTGCCTTGTATTGATGTTGGTCTAAGTTACCCTGAACTTTCCTCACAGGTCCAACTCCACGTCCAGAAAATGAACCCCACATTTTAATGTTTCCACCGCCATGTTTCACCAGTTTTTTTGTGAATCTTGGATTCTTTTACAGGACGCCGTACATATTGCCTTCCATCTGAAGAAATCAAATTAACCTTGGTCTCGTCAGAGAAAAGTACATGTTGCCATTGGGCGTAGGTCCAATGTCCATATTTACGTGCAAACTCCAAACGAGCATTTCTATGTTCTTTCTTCAACAACGGTACTTTGCGAGCCACTCTTCCGAACAACCCTGCTTCTACCAAACGTCGTCGAACGGTCCTCGCAGATACACCGGCTCTTTCGTTTGCCCCAAACACTTCGTGTTTAATTAAAATAGAGCCTAGAAACGGATCTTTCTTAGCTAACCTGGTTATCATTCTATCTTCTTGCGGAGTCGTTTTTCTCGATCTTTTTGTTCTGAACACATTTAAAGCTGTGTTATAGCGCTTGAAATGTTGCACTGCATTGCATACCATAGTTTTTGAACAATTTAAATGTTGTGCTATCCTTCGGTATGCCCAACCACGCTCGACAAACTTCATGATAATTTTTCCTAGTGTTGGATCACAACTTTTATTTTTGCCCATTTTTCTTCAAAATAATTCTCAAAACTTAAAATAAAAAATCTGGATTGCCGCCAAAACGACCACGAAACAATAAGAAAAGGAACAAAAAAGTATTAATATTCCAATTTTGTAATTAGAACGCAATTCCTCAGTGTCCCTAATTAAATGGCCAGCCTGCTTCTTTGAACAAATAGCACTATGATAATATATCAGCTATACTGTAAAGAGGTTTAATGTTTAAGAAGTTGTTATTGTTTGTATAATCGCGCACATAAATGACTTATTACACTTACATGTAAAAGATATGAAATATTTTTAAGACTCGTTGGAAAATAAAAAAAATATTCACAATTTGGCTTAACAAGAGATTGTCCCTAATTAGTTGACCACGACTGTATATGTTAATGGTAACCCTAGTGTCAGAGCTGCTCAAGCCGCCCAGTAGGCCTCTGATATGGCTTAACGATGGTTGTCTAATGACTACAACCGGCCCGACAGCTTAACGTGCCCTCCGAAGGACGGAGACGCTCAAAAATTAAACCACTTTGGCGGTCACCCATCTATTGACTGACTGCGAGCCTAGTTGCTTAACCTCCCCGATCACTTACGGACCGGTGAGAGCATCTAGCTACGAGCGCCTAACACTAAGATGTTCGAAATTAAAAAAATGCGCGGCAAAGATAATTGCGGCGCACTTATAAAGAGGATTCATAACTCATTACTGCCCGCTAAAAGACATTTTACATCTATGCAAGTATTGACCTATTGTTCCAGTTGAATTAATGAAACTGGCAAGAAGATATGCAAAAAGATGGACCGGCATATTCAGAATATGGACATATCCATTAGGCGCAGTTGTTATTTATAATCCAGAAGATATAGAGGTTAGTGTTAAATTATTATGGTTCTCATTATTATTTTCCGCGATGTATGTAAAGATACATATTGTCACGTTCGGGGTATGAATCCAGTACCAGCGAGAGATTTTGGTAGCTTTTGTAACATTTCCACATTGTTCTAGTTTAATACTAGAACAAGAGAAAAAGGATAGCTCATGAAAAGGAAATAGAAAATTACTTACCGTTCGACCTTCCGGTAAGAATTCAGAGTGCACAACACCGCGATAGTCAAAGAAAACAGTCAACATGACTTTGACTTTTGATCGACTTTGGCGTGGTTTTTTCGGTTTCGGTTCAGTTGGAAGGCGCCACTCCAAAGCTTGTTGACTAGTTTGCATGTCAAACTCGTAAACCCACGTCTCGTCACCAGTAACAATGCGTTTCATGAATGTTGGGTCGGAAATGACTCGTTCTACCATGTCCTCAGCGCGACTTTCATGGGATTGAGTTTTTGGAGAAAATCCAGATCTTTTGTTTTGACTAGCCGAGCGGCAACATGTTTCATACCCAAATGACCAATGGTACGAATCGACTCGTGAGATACAGAAAGTTCAGCGGCTATCTCTCTCAGAGTTGAATGAGGATTTTCAGTCACTATTTCATTCACTTTTGCGATTTTAACTTCAGTTGCAGACGTTGATGGCCTACCAGAGCGAGGCAAATCTTTCATCACATCTCGACCGCTTTTGAACGCTTTGAACCACTCATAAGCACGAGTTTTTGATAAAGTCGATTCACCGTAAGCCTTCTGTAACATTTTCAGTGACTCCGAACACGAAATTCCATTAGCGATGCAAAATTTAAGACACACTCTTTGTTCGATATTTTTGTCCATTATGAAATTCGCAATACACACTATATATGATATTACTAAAACCAGCACTGTATTTAATATAAATAACAGATGCAACTCAAACTCCCCGCCAAAATGGAAAACATTTGTACCAATCTAACAATAACAAAAAGAAAACTAAAATTTGAATTTGGAACCATAAACAAATCATCCATTCCCGATACTTTTTAGACTGAATGTATAATCCATTTTTACCTAAAATTAATGTACGTATAGTTAATTTAATTTTGTAATACTACAATTCATGTTCTGTCTATTTATAAGTGCTTTTTTAAAGTCTATGCGAATAAATACCGTTTTTATTTTAATCTGAATTATTGATGAAGGTTCTAGAAACATAAGAAAGTCTTTCAATATATTTTAAAGGCCAATGGGAAAGAGAAGTCTCTAACAGATTTGAAATAAGTGTCATTTGAAGCGTCTAGTAGGATAGATTTTTTTTGACTATGGTGACGTACTCAAATACATGGGGGGTTTTATAATATATTGTTTTTTTTTCTTTTTCTCTTACACAAAATGTGTGGGTGTATGTGTGCAATAAAAAGGATAAGAAAATGGCGATCTTAGTATTTTTTTCATTAAAGATAACTTTTACATTAGAGTGATCATAAAACAATGCTTAAGTATAATTATCTCTTTCTGTGTCAACCTAATAGATCTAAAATTGCGCATAAAAATAGTAATATCTACGCTAATAGCGCACACGCACCGTCCAACCAGGTAGTCGCAGTCGTCACGTAATTCGGGACTCTCGTGGTTATCATTACATAGGTATCGCCTTGTTTACGACGCAAAATGTTCCTGGCTTGTTTACCGGACTACGGACTGTGAGAATATCTATAACCTCATCTTGAGTTTTAAATGTGGACATGGAGGGCGGAGCGTAGCTACAGGCTACCCTGACGGTACGCTTTACGATCACCGTAGCCTAGTTGGTAGTGCTCCTGCCTACGAAGCTGGTGGTCCTGGGTTCGAATCCCGGTAAGTGCAAATATTTGTGTGATGAGTACGAATATTTGTTTCTGAGTCATGAATGTTTTCTATGTATATAAGTATTTATCTATCTATATAAGTATGTATATCGTCGCCTGGTACCCATAGCACAAGCTTTGCTTAGTTTGGGGCTAGGATGATCTGTGTGACATTGTCCCTAGATATTAGATATATGTCCCTAGATATTTGGCAGCCTCGGACTTGGTAATTAAGTTTTAAATATTTTAATGAAAGTGGCCAGTTCCGGATATTTTTGTAGGCCCTTTAAAACTTTAAGTGGATACTTTTGTTTTTAGAGTTTCGTATTCAAAGGATACCAACGTAACTCTATTACTATGCTTCCACGATCTGTCCGTCTGTTTGCTTGTACCTCTGTCTCTGTTAGCGGGCTGTGGCTCAAGAGCCACACCATTCACAAGATGTGTATTTTATTGCCGCTAAACTACAAAGTTAAAAAGAATAATTTCGATGGAACGGAACTATTGATGTGGAAGTCCGACTCTCACTTGGCCGGATTTATATTTAGTTAACAAAACGAAACCTTTCAAATCATTTTAGTTTGAATGTCTAATATTTTCTTACAGTTGATTATGTCAAATATGAAACACAGTGATAAGAGCGTGACCTACAATATTTTAAAGCCTTGGTTAAAAGACGGACTGCTGGTCAGTAAAGGTAATATTTTGGTTTAAGCTAGTTTACTGAATAGAATATTGAAGAAGTGATAGTATCTCAAACACGTCTACTGTAGACGTTATTTTGTCGTATCTCTGGCCTGGAGCAGGATTTTCATATGAAACTAAAAGTGTAGATATATGTTATTTCAAACACAACTCCCCTATTAGAGAACTAAATCCTTGTACCGCGGAATACTTTGTAAACATAAAATTTTCTACACAATGCCATTTCTAGGTCACACAAATAGTTGTCATGTCTGGGGTACAAACCCAAATAGGAGGGCACCGAAGTGTTGGCGTGGTTACCTTATCCACTGAGCCACCCGTCAATACAGCGGGAATTGCAATGTAAAACTGCTACTGGACTTACGAACGCCACCTTTAATAGTAATTATTCTACTATACATTAATGGCACTCATAGCTAGATGCTCTTACCGGCCCTTAAACGATCGGTGAGGAAAAGCAACTAAGCTCCCGGTCAGTCCATAGATGGGTGACCACCAGTGATGTAATTTCTGAGTGTCTCCGTGCTTCGGAGGGCACGTTAAGCTGTCATAGTCATTGGACACCAGTCGTTAAGCTATGTCAGAGACCTACTTGAGCGGCTTGAACAACTCTGCCTCTGACCTGGACACTACCTACGTAATACACAAGTGCGTGCGCAAGCACTCATGAAATGGGCAAGTGGACACGGTGGAAGAGGTAGCCGATTCTTAGTGTTTTTTAAGTAACTTCTTGAGCTAGGGTCCGATCGGGGATTTTTTTAAATATCCTTATGAAACAGCTGAAGTAAAATTTTGAAGTTGGGTTCCAATTATTGGTGCCTAGTTTTCATTACATAGTGGAATACATATTTACTATTTTAAATTATGTTTTTTACCAGGTGCAAAATGGCAAGAGCGCAGAAAAATTCTTACGCCAGCTTTTCATTTCAACATATTACGTCAATTTTTTGAAGTCATGGAAGAAAACGGTCAGCGTTTAGTTCACAATTTGAATCAAAATATAGGGAAACCTATTGACGTCTTGCCCATTCTATCAGAGTTTACGCTCAACTCAATTTGCGGTAGGTAAACATATTGTTAAGTTGATATCCCTGATTGGTTAATACATCAAAAAGAAGAAATAATCTTATTAGTTCACACTTTTATCGGCTTTAGAACGTTTTAACGTAAATGTTAGTAGAGGCATACTAAGTTATACCTGACTAAATATTTTTCTTTCAGAAACGGCAATGGGTACACAACTTTCTGAAGATTCCACGGAAGCGGGAAGCACATATAAGAAGGCTATTTACGAACTAGGACAAGGTTTTGTTTACAGATTTATGAGACCTTACCTTTTATTAGATATAACTTTTAACCTGACTGCATACGGAAGAATCCAGAATCGCTTTTTAGAAATAGTTCATAATTTTACAAAAAATGTTATAAAGCAGAGGAAAAGTTATATTGATGAAAATGGGCTTAATTTACTAGACGAAACAGAAGAGGACCATGATATAGTATACGTGTACAAAAAAAAGAAGAAAACTGCTATGTTAGACCTGCTATTATCGGCAGAAAAAGAAGGTCTTATTGACAAAGCAGGTATTCAGGAAGAAGTTGACACTTTTATGTTTGAAGTACGTTATTCATATTTTTATTACTAATTGTTTTAAGTATCATACATTATTGCATGAAACTTTAAACGATAAGTAAGAATTTAGAGTAATCAAAATACGACAAAAATCAAATCTTTTAATATTATAGTAATACAATTTTTGTAGTCTCGATATATGTCGCGGTTTATATACTATGTTCTTTATTTTACGCAATCAGTAAAGTTACAACTCAAAAATGCTTACAAACGATAAACTTGCTCGAAATATAATTAACTTAATACGGAAAACAAATATGTTGACCTTTCCCGTTTTAATATACTTCTTGTTTATATGCGGTGGATTGTAAATAGTGAGGATAACGAGTGAACCGAGTAGCATCTAAAACTGATAACAATTGTTTTTTAAGCCAAAAGCAAAGCAATGTTGAGACTCTGCTTCAACTCATTAAATTAAATTATAAAATAACAAAAACAGAATTTTGTTCCCAGGGTCATGACACAACTGCGTCGGGCCTCACTTTCATGTTTATGTTAATAGCCAATCATAAAGAGATACAAGTAAGTAAAAAATATAGTTTATTCTGGTGGTGGAACTGGAACGGCAACAGTTTATACCACCGGAATAATCCACCGACTTCGATAACAACTATCAAAACTTGATGAAACTAAACCAAAAAATTTAAAAAGAAACTGATTCGAACACTCGTTGCGTGAGTCCGACTCGTACCTTGAGACGGACTCACACAACGAGCGTTCCGCACAAAATAGGTATGCATATTGTTCATCAACCACGGGTATGGATACTGGCACATATATCCCGCTTTACTGTGATGTAATGACAACTTAATAGTCTTCGGATATTTCCCTTTAAACGTATTTTCGAAATCGGAACTTAATTTAAATTGGGACGAAGACAGTGCGTTATAGATTTTCCATCGAAAGCGTGTTCTTTTGAATGCGTTGACTTCAGTTCCAAGGGATGGCCAACTTCAGTATGGGATATTAATTTCACCTTCATACCTTGACGCATTTCTAAGAGGCAAACAGGCACGTTCATGACAAACAGATATAAACTACTACTACGACTAGAAATAAGACGATAAGTATTTATTACCTTTGATGTACGGATTTCTTAAACAGCCTGAATTGATAAATGAAAATGTTTGTTAAGTTAATATTTATTATTATTTTCTTTTTACAGGATAAAATTGTTGCTGAAATAAAAGATGTACTTGGTGAGCGACGGGTTAAAATGGAAGATTTGGGTAAAATGAAATACTTGGATTGTTGCGTCAAAGAATCGCTCAGACTATATCCCCCAGTGCATTTTATTAGTCGGAATATTAATGAGAATATCACGTTGAGTAAGTATCATAATAATTATCAAAGAGCTATTTTTCTACTTTACAGTCTCAGACAATCAAGTGTATGGCCCACCTGATGTTAACTGGTTGCCTTATAATGCAACACGCATTACGTTACTCCCGTATTGCCGGTTCTTGCCAATGAGCTCTGACGAACTAACTGTTAATAGACGAAACTTCTTAATTTAAATTTTAAATCTTAAATTTCTCATTACAATTATATTTTGACCACAATAATAATAATAAATAAATATCCGGAAGACATCACAGACCGCCATCTAGCCCATGCTTGTACTACGGATACTATACAACGGAAAGATAAGGCCAAGTTTTTGAACACCAATATTAGTCTCGTGCGAAGAGCGAATCTGCAATCGTGGAATCAAAGCCAGGTTCATTACTAAATGAGTCACGGCGGTCGTGATGGACACATAATTTAGATCGTTTTTCTAACTTGTCTTCTCAGTTTTTCTTCACTCTATTTCGGTGTCTTAATATTATTATCTGCAGTGTATACGTTAAGCTGGAAGTATCTCCCCAGTATAGTGTCTTAATGTTCACATCTTCTTCAGTTTTGGTTTCTTCAAATAAATATATGTGATTAAATAATATAATAATTCAATCACATTATTTCGGTCGGGGAACGGACCCAGAACGCTGGCAGCATTGCCACGTTGTATGGCATACTGATGATTTTACCAAAGTAAAGGCCAGCCTTCTTGTCACGTGAAGCATCAATTATCATTTTTTCGAAGTGTTTCGCCCCCAAACGGCTCAAAAACATAACCTCCAACGAGGTTAGTGTATTTACGCTGCATTATGCTATAGCCCTTGTTTCTTATTAAGTATATGTGGTAATATATTATTGCTAATATCATCTTCTTTCCATAGGTAACTATGCAATTCCTGCTGGTACTCTATGTCATATTCTTATATATGATCTGCATCATCGAGAGGACTTATATCCGGATGCCGAAAAATTCAACCCTGACAGGTTTCTGCCGGAGAACAGTGTAGGGCGACACCCCTATTCGTATGTACCTTTTAGTGCTGGTCCCCGAAACTGTATAGGTACGTAAAAATACTTGAATGGGTATTTTTGTAAAAATAATTGGGTTTATTCAATTCAATTTATTTATTACGAACATAGGTAAATTAAAAGTACAGATATATTTCACCGTGTTATGGAAATGTTTGGATGTGGGCATGCATCTGGATTGAACAAATCTTTCACGTGACTTTACTACATAAATACAAAACGTTACAATTCTAAATTTAAACGTATATGTACATATGTCAGTGATAAATGTAACAATAAAATTAATTAGAGAGAAAATAAACAATTACAAAGGTCAAGAACAAAGTAATCACCTTAGAAATAAGACAATAAGTGTATACTAGATATGGTGGATGGTTGCTATTAGTTTAGGTAAGGTACTTAATTCCAGTTAACACGTAATAGAATGAGATTATTACGCATGCACAACATATCAATGTATCTAAAACGCTGTCAATGTAATACGTTAAAAGACATACAGTTTAGAAAATTATTTCTTTTAAAATTTTTGTTGACAAATTTAAAACATAACGCAATTAAAACTAAACATATAATTTAGCGTTTCCATTAGGTATTTTTGCTTTTCTTCACACAATGTTTTTGTATTCACAATTAATGACTGAATGAATAGCTTGTAATTATATTTTTTGTCTCAAACAACACCAAGCGCATCAGTCATTTGTCACGTTAGTTTAGAAAATGATAATAAAATATGTACAGGGAAATTACTAATTGTTCGTATTCATAGGGAAGTATTTATGCTATATCTTCCATTCAGGTCAAAAATTCGCCATGATGGAGATGAAGATCGCGGTGCTCAAAGTTCTAAAAGAGTTCGAGTTAGTTCCCGTGACAAGGCCCTCTGAAATCGAGTTCGTCGCAGACTTAATTCTTAGAAACCACGGTCCAGTCGAAGTCAACTTTATTAAACGACAATGATAATGTTTAATATAATTTGATATAGTATTTTAAATGACAAAATATTAATAAAAAAAGAAGAACAGAAGATTTTCCACAATTATATGTTATTAAATTTATATTATATGTTATTTAATATAATTACAAAATTATTAAACTTTATTTTCAACGGCCTATTAACTCACAAAAGCTTTGCTGTAATTTACTCTATAAGATTAGTTTAGATCTCATTTTAGTGTAGTATTGAAGTCACTGGCAAATTTTCGTGTGTGGTGGCCTAATAGAACCAGGCGATGAGCGGAACAAAAAGAGCGGTATACAAATTAAAACATAACTGACTGAACATTAGGTACATTAAGTTGCTAGCATCTTGAGGTAGCGTTGTTGCCTTTATATATTAATCGAAGATTATTTTATGAATATTCTACTTACCTTCCAAAAATATATGTTTGGCAGTTAAGTAATAGTACTATTCAAATATAAAATAAAGATGTTATATAACTACTTTATTTTTGCCTTTCCCATAAATGACACCTTCCTTATCCGGTCCTGATCCAGTGGTCCACCGAGAGTCTTTTAAGATGTTGGTCGAGGATCTTTGCTATGAGAGTGTTTACCAAAACGACTATCGGGACAATTATAGTTCACTTCCCACTTGGTGGTAAACTCGTGAACCAAGTCTAAAATATGTGACAACTTGCCATTTTCGTCTCTTAGGCCCACTTGCTCCACCCCAGGTTAAATTAATTAACTCAGAGTTAGTGGCTAATATATGTAGGGTTAAATTACAATTACGTCTTGCACCACCAAGAGTTAGGGACTAACCTTGGGTTATTTTATTAAAATTTTAACCCACCTATTTTGGTGGGTTAAATCACTAACTCCGGATTAATAATTTCATTTGAGAGGTTATGTTGGGTTACAGAAGTGAAAGTCAGAAATTTTAAAACAGTTTTGTGTCCTAAACAATTATTAGTGATTTTTTATTGTCTGATGATGATGAAGAAAAGGTCGAATATATTAGCTCGGATTTTTATAATTCTATTTAACATGACAATATTTGAACGACTCAAAATTGATAGATTGGTTTCAAACACAAACGATCAAACTGAAATGCCTCTGAAAAAACTTAACACAAATAAAAATATACACATAACACAAAGAGAAAAGCTTTGCCCTATGGAGTCCTTCAAGGTAGTGTGTTAGGACCTTTATTATTTTTAATATATGAAAGAAAGAAAGAATATATATTAGTTAGACACATAAGGAACATCAATAGAAATCAGGCAATAGGGGTACAACACACAGAAGTATACATATTTCTATAATCCAAAATTTAACGCACCTATTAATATAACCAATAATAATAATATAACCAACTGCGCTCACATTGACCACCAACTTGTAGAGCAAATGTGGATTAAGCTTAAAATTAATCATAATAGGATTATAATAGGTACCGTTTATCGCCCACCTTGGCTTGATACCACGACGTTTCTGGATGCCCTAATGGACTCTATATCCGCATTTTCTGACTATGATTACATAATGTTGTTGGGTGACTTCAATATAAATATGTCTCAGCCATCCGAAGCTAAGACCGTGTCATTTAACCGTTTTTTAAACTGTTTGGGACTGAGCCAATTTGTCACAGAACCAACGCATTTCTCGATAAATGGTACTAGTGTTATCGATTTAGTTTGTACAAATGCTCACGTGCGTAATGTACTGGTAGATAATATGGGTCGGCTTTACGGTCACGCATTTTTAGTCACGGAATTTTTGTTTCGTAAGCCTAAAATACCACCTAAAATTATTTCATATAGGCCACTAGCAAATATAGATATGGATAAGTTCGCTAGTGATTTATTGTGTGTGAATTGGAACAGAATCCAAGGTTTGGATAGCGTGGACGAAATGGTAAATGACTTGACCATTACATTACGTTATTTATTTGATCTTCATGTACCAGTTGTAACACGTACAATAAGGGATTTGCCTACACCTTGGATTACATGTAATATCAGACGCATTATGAGAATTAGGGATGCAGCACTCCAAAGGTACAGATGTAGCCGCTTAGATAAACATAAATACTATTATAAACAATTAAAAAAACATACCGAGATAATGCTATACAATGATAAGAAATGCTACTTTGAAATAAATATCAATAGACATATAAAAAACCCAAGAGTGTTATGGAAAAACTTAAAGTCTAAAATAATTGCGCCCAAATTTAACGAAATTCCACCGCATCTAAGTAATACTAATCTCATTAACCAACATTTTTTAAATATTCCTGGCAATACGAACGTTCCTTTATCGTCCTTAACATATTTTGAATTTAACAGAAAGTACTCTACCACGTTCAAACTTAATACTGTAGACAACTTGGATGTATGGAATATCATTAAGACCCTGAAGTCCAATGCCATGGGGTTTGATGGATTATCACTGGATATGCTAACTTTATCTTTATCGCAAAGCTTCGAAGTAATTACAACTTTAGTAAATAGATCAATACTTAACTCGAAGTTTCCCTCAGAATGGAAAACGGCAATTGTACGCCCAATACCGAAAATACCTAATCCTACCGAGGTTAAAGATTTGCGCCCCATCAGTATTCTTCCATGTCTTTCTAAAGTGTTGGAGAGGGCAGTTAGTTTGCAACTAACTAAATACATAGAAAATAATAATATTTTACCTGATCTGCAGTCTGGATTCAGGAAGGGACGGAGTACTGCCACCGCGCTGCTTGACGTTACTGATAACATCTTAGCTGCGCAAGATGAGGGTATGGGGACACTACTAGTCTTGCTAGACTTTTCTAGAGCATTTGATTGCATTAACATTCCACTATTGCTATCAAAACTTTCATATTATGGATTTCATCCGACCGCAGTTAAATGGTTTGACTCGTATCTCAGTAATCGTATGCAACTGGTAGAGGTACAAGGTGCCGACGGCTCCGTATCCCGCTCCCATCTTACTCCTGTTAATAGGGGTGTACCACAGGGATCCATTTTAGGGCCTCTGTTGTTTATTTTGTACAGCGCAGACATTGTGGATCATATCCAGCATTGTAACTATCATATCTATGCGGATGATGTCCAGATTTACTTATCTGCTAAGCCAGGTGGGGTGGATGAGGCAGTCCAAAAAATTAATGAAGACCTTGAAAGCATAAACAGCTGGGCAAAACGTAACTGTTTGGTACTCAATGCCTCTAAAACCAAATATATGATACTTGGTGCCAAGACTACAGTTGATAGAATAGTGTCCTTAGCCCCTCAGGTTCGTATTGATACTGACAGCATCGAACGTGCAACTGTGGCTCGAAATCTGGGTTTGCTCATGGACGAAAACCTACGCTTCGAACAACATATAGCTTGTATTGCTAAAAACTGTTTTTATCGCCTCAAGGTACTCTATAATATACGCGATCACCTTAGCATCAACATGAGAATACAATTAGTAGAATCACTCATCCTTTCCAAATTCAATTATCTTGACGTAGTATTTGGTCCAAAAACATTAGCCAAAACTTCTAACCTTATACAAAGGGTTCAAAATGCTTGCGCAAGGTACTGCTTCAAGATACCTCCACGACACCATGTAACACCCTATCTTAACCTGTGGAAAGTTTTAAAGATGAAATACAGACGGGAGGTTCATCTGGCTACACTTTTATTTGGTATAGTCAAGACTGGCAAGCCAATATACCTTTCTTCGAAGCTCTCTTGGCGTAGTGTAGACAGTAGGTATCCCTCCCGTGCATCAGTTTCTGTGTTAAAGATTCCGCGTCATAAAACATCGGCTTTTAGGGGCAGTTTTAGGTATTGCGCTTCTAAGTGTTGGAACAATTTACCACCACCGGTAAGAAATATTAACAATCCTGTTAATTTCAAATCAAAAATAAAATCAGTGGCTTTGGAAATTCAGCTTTCCAACACTTAGTAGTTAACATGTGAAATCGAGTGTTTTGGTAAACAATTCTGTGACAATAGTGTACGTTTTAATTTTAATTTTAATTCAAATTTAATTTATATTCCTATTAATTCATATATTTTGTAACAAAATCAATTATTACCACCTGTTTTTATTTCCTGGATGTATTTATTTTATTTTTCAAGTGCCTGCATTATTTAGTATTTTCTCTTACACCGTCATATTTATATTTATTTTTATATGGATGGCCGTTGGCCACAGTTGAAAATCAGCGCTACAGTCATCTGTGGCAGAATGCTGAACTGTGGCCTTTTAGTCACAAAGGTGCTTAGTATGGGTACCACATCGAATAGGTGCGTAAATTATGTTATAGAAAAATGTATTAATTGTTATTTATAAGTATCATTTTTTTTTTTTATGTATTCTTCTGTGTGTTGTACCCTTATTACTATTACTTAATTTATACTGATGTACTTTGTGTCTAATAAATATATATTCTTTCTTCTTCTTTCTTCTATTCAATGTGGTACCCATACTAAGTACCTTAATGACTAAAAGGTCACAGTTCAGTATTCTGCCACTGATGCCTGAAGCGCTGATTTTCAACTGTGGCCTTTTTTTACGTGGTGGAAATGCTCAAATAGCATGTCATGTAGGGCTCGACCCACTAAAATCTCTGGGTACTTGTGAACGATCTCGCCATTTTATAATAGTAGTGATATTTAGCTACCTTGTATTAAGTTATTATCAAGGAGATTATGTTTAGGTTTAATGATTGAAATTTATATTTTACTACATATTATCTGAATGTTTCTGTCTATATTAAGTAATGAATTCAGTATTATTATTATAACGGACCTTGTGTTTAAAACGACGGTCGCGCTTTTTAGCTACCACCGGATCCAATGCGCCCCAACTGAGAAGACGCATTCTCATTAAGTACATGAGATACCCGTTACTATTTCTGACTATGTTAGCCCTTATCGTCAGTTTTAATTATAATACTAAACTAACCATTGTTCATACGATAAATTAAATAACACCAGCTATTTATAAAGTCCACAAGCAGTTTCATTCCACCACTAACCTAAAATCTAACAAAGGCTTTAACAACACTATTTGAAGATGTATAATTATATAATAAGTAAGTGTGAAATAGGTCTCTGTAAAATTATAATACATCTTATTAAAGAAATTAATAGAGATTTTATTCCATGTAGATATCAAATTTAACAGCTCTCTTGTCGTAGATTAGCGACTGTTGACTGAGACTGAAAGACTCAGAGATGCTGCTCCGAGAACTTCTTATAAAATAATAATAATAATACGTATAAATTGCACTACCCAACTTTAAAACTTGCATACAAAATTGTAAAAAACAACTTATACTTCATAATTAATAAAACTTTTTTAAGACTCATTTTTTAACTTTCGTAAGTGTATATAACTACATCTTTAAGCAGCCAAGTGTGCAAAATGTTGCCAAACTTTGTAATAAAACCAACCATTTTAATTGTTTGTATTCAAGACTTAAATTTCCCACGGTAATTATTCGATAATCCTAGCATCCGTATAGACGTATGAATAATTATATATTCGAGTCAAAATTATCAGTTTATTTATCTTGATTCTAAATGGTATTTGGCAAAATTTGGCCCAATTATGATAGACAGGCGGTGTTGCGGTGCTTAGAATGACTTGCTAGTTTTATAGGAGTATTAATAAATGATTCTCCGCGTAAAGCCATCAACACAACTTAGAGGTTTTCCCTTAAGATGTTTGTAATTATAATAACTCATTTAAATAACACAAAATCCATTTCTTATTTTCTTTATGAGACCCGATCTGGACACGATTAATATGAAACCCATACCGAAAGTATTTCCCAGCAGTTTATTTACTCTGAAACATAAATGAACGACCAAAATTGATTTACGAACGACGGAGAAATCGAGTATTGTATGTATGGTACAATAAATAATTCGAACTTCAAACATTTATTGTAGACTGAGTGTATATATAGATATTTATACATCTAATAAGAACACTTTTTACTTGGCGCCTTTTACAAGCATTGCAGTATAGAGGAAACTAACTCAGACAGGATGTGTGTATCCATGGCGCGGTGGTACGCCATTTTTATTTATTTTCTTTTCTTTTCATTCATAATAAAATACAATTAAAATATAATAATAGTTTTAACTCGGTTAAAAATGCATTTAATTACCCATTATTATTCATCTCGATTTTTATGATGCGAAATTAATAATTTTCTTCTCCGCAGTTTCTCTATTCAAAATCCAGACCCTATCTGCTCTCTATATGAAATTATAGTTTTGTAGTGTGAATGACGTATTAAATATTCACGACATGAATACTTAAAAATAAATACAATATACACTGCATATAAATGGCAATGACCGGTACCAATAAAAATATATGCACAGAAACATTACTGATTCAATAAGGTCTTTATATCCGTATAAACAGTAGAAAATTCGGTATAGTTTTGTTAATACACTGTTTTTATAGTTACAATATCTCCGTTTTTAAAGAGCACGAGAAACTTGCTTGGGCCTATGCTTGCCCTTTTGATTTTGGTGTTAAATCAAAAACGTAATCATTTGAGAGCAGTTAATAAGCCATATCAGAGCCCCATTGCGTGGTTTCAAAATCGTGTGTAATCGTGTGTAACCAAACTACTAACGATGAAAACGCTTAACTTGCCCGGATAGACTAAATTCAAATATAATTTCCTGGGACATTATTCATACGATCATCTGATCTCAAAATAAGCAGAGCGTTTACTATGGGAACCTGATAACTGATATACTATATTATATGTATTATATTTTTTTTGTAAATTAATACTTATATAGACACCCAGACTCAGGACAAACAGACATGTTCATACGCACAAATATGCGAGTGGGAATCGAACCCCCAACCAAAATATATTGCGGAGGCTACAGTGTACAGCGGGGGCGCTGTACACTGTAGCCTCCGCGAGGCTCTCACCCGGGAAGGGGTGGGGGCATCAATGCCTCCCCCCCTCCCCAGCACGCACAAGCGTGTTTAGGCAACCTGAGCTACAGCAGGTTACCTCTTCCCGGGACCGCTTAGAAAAGACGAGTAGATTTCTCCTCCTCCAAACGCCAAAGATCCCGATTCAACTGTGGCCTAAGGCCATTCGAAATATATATGACGGTGTAATCATCATCATCATTGGCCACGGCATCTATGTAGATGTTTGTTGCAGCGCTAGTGTGTATACTGCCGTCATAAGACAGAGGGGCACATCTATCACTTTGGTCCAACTGAGATAATTGGGATTAAAGTTTTTAACATATTCTGCTTCATAATGTGTAAACCTATAGCTTAAAAGAAAATAAATACTGATGATATATGAGTTAAGGTTAGGACTATAATATTTTTTACTTTTTAGTTTTAATATATAATTAATTATGAAATAAATTGAAATTATTCCTTTCAACATAAAATAAAAATATTTAAAAAATTCCACTTACTATACTACTACTTCATTGAAAAGGCATAATTGACCAAATGTGACCTTTCTTTTTAATATTTCAAGCAAATTGGTCATTGAGTCTAAAAGATAGGGCATATTTATCTAATTGCGCCTTTTTAATGCGAATAGACTTAATGTTTACTATAAAAAAAATTAATAATCATGTGAAGAAAGTTTAATAAACTGTATAATAAAACATATTTACAGTCAAGCTATTTCTGGTTAGCTTATCCAAATAACTGAAACAAAACTGAACAAATCTTCTTCTAGAACACCAACATTTAAACAAAAAAAGTTCTTCATAACGTTCTTAATATGCAATTATTAGTGATAAGCATCTACCTACAATTTTAGTTAAAAATAGAACTTATGAATTAAAAACAAAAAGTTCTAATACTTAAACTAAATTACACTTTTGAGTTAGTTAAATAATTAAGGAAAGTAAAAAACTAACTTAAAAATCTATAAAAATAGTTACTTAATTTTGAATCTTTATTAAGCTACTCTATTAGAGCTTATTCTGATTATTTATTGTTCATTTACAGGAAATAGCTTAGACTCGTAATTAATAAAGGCACTCATAGTTTAATATTTAAAAATGTACTTATATTTTTATTATTATTATAAAAGTCAACGTAAGTATATCAAATATAACATGGCACTTGGTTGAATTACACAATGCAATATATTAGTAATAATTATATTTTTTTTAAAGTAAATGAAATAATCAATTTTGCTTGAAATATTAATTAGAAATAGTCTTTAACGCCGAAATACGGCTAGTAGGATATCAACATATGAACATTATAACATGTAAGTATTTTATTTAGATTTACATTTTTGTATTCGTAATATCTTTTGAATTCAAAGTCCGATTTCAATAATTCTGAAGCAATCTATAGGTATTTAAACATTCTTGAATACGAAATGGTTTATTTGGAAAAGGATTAATTCGAAGGTATGGATAACGTGTTTTGATTTTCGTCAGCATTTCTTTCAACTTTTAAATTGTATAAAAAGAGTTATAGTGACATAACTATAATAGTTGGACACGTGGTATCGCAAAGGTTGTTGTAGATATAGAATTTTTCTTTAATATTGTAAAATTTTTTTCCTAACTCTATGGTCCGCAGCGCATGCGATGAAAGACATTTTATGGCTCATTATTTACACCTTTACACATTATTGAAGTTTTAGTAGGCATCCCTAATTTTTTCTAGGATTAAATATAGCCTATGTTACTCAGGAATAATGTAGCATTCCAAAGGTAAAAGAATTTTTGAAATCGGTTTAGTAGTTTTCGAGTTCATTTGGTAGTTTGGTACAAACATACAATAATACATAAAACGGACGAAAAATACATAAAATTTTGACAATTACCATTGTTCATCGTAGCCTAGTTGGTAGTGCTCCTGCCTACAAAGCTGGTGGTCCTGGGTTCGAATCCCGGTAAGTGCAAATATTTGTGTGATGAGCACGAATATTTGCTTCTGAGTCATGGACGTTTTCTATGCATTTATGTATTTATCTATCTATATAAGTATGTATATCGTCGCCTGGTACCCATAGTACAAGCTTTGCTTAGTTTGGGGCTAGGATGATCTGTGTGACATTGTCCCCAGATATTATTATTATATTATTATTCATCCTACCTACTTGAGTTAGAAATAACACGTAAACATGGATAAGACGTAAATGATATTACCTAGCGTGGGCAGGCTGCTGACAAGCGTAGAGTCGACGTCGCAGGCACAACTGGCGCATTTCAATCAAATCCAGCCATCCTTTCCTCACCCCTAATCGTAAATAATTTAAAAGAAAAGGCACAACTGGTTATTTGTGCCTTTTATACGCAAATTAATTGAAATATGCATGGATCATTATTTAAGTAGTCGGGGCACATCTGAGGCATTTGAGACCTTTCTTTATGTTATGTTACAGGTGTGCCTTTTCAAAGTAGTTTTTATTAAAAATCTATGTACGTGTTTGTGCCTTTTCAATATAATGGTAAATAACTGTGCCTTTTCATTCTATAAAGCATGAATATTAGTGTCGTTTGTGCCTTTTCAGCCTACTGTATCTCAGAATTCCATGAAGATAAAATTCTACAAAAAATTTAGCAGATGCGTTTTTTTTTTTTATTCTAAATATGTATATAACTCAATTTTTTCAAAAATGTTAGTTGTGCCCTTCTGTTCTACGACGGCAGTATAAATTTGAGTTTAAAACTACGGGTTGACGCATCGTCGCTTATGGCTATAGAGCCCTATAGCCGCGCGGCCTTTTTTCCGCAACGTTCACAAGTGAAAGGAGTATCCACAGGAGGTGGTAATGCACGACGTAGACTTTACTGTTTGAGATTTTGCAACCAGTCTTCATCGATGAAGATGGTGTAATATGACATAATAAATTAGGTAAGGAGTTGAGTTTTGTATTGAGCAAGAAGCGCAATACGTAAAACTCAGCTCAACCCAACGTCAAAACACTATTCTTTGATTATCATGCAAATCAAAACTGCTCCGAGCCAGTATATTTTGAATAGCACCTATAATCTTTAATAAAATACGGCTAAATATAAGATAAAAAATAAACTGATTACACTCCTTACCCAAAAAGTGTACCATTCAGTCAACGAATTTTTGAAAGATGCCGTAATGTAGTCTTTAATGGAATACCATACCAATAGTGTTGTGTATTAATTTTATTCCTTTGGAAAATGTACATTGTATTTAATTTATATTTTTTTTACCATTTATTTATTTTTACTTCGTCGTTGCTATTTTAATGTGTATATGGTATTTTAAATTCAAGTGTTTTGTGTTATAATGAATGTGTAATGTTTAATTTGCATGCCTAACTCATAAAATATATCTGAACATAAACAAAGAACATCTTTATATACCTTGGTTATGAAAAAAATATATATTTATATTGTATTGTATTCGACTATATTTATGCGGAGCATTATGAGCTTGACAAGTAAGTATCTGCTGAATAATTTCATTAATATTTCCAAGCTCATCAATAAAGCCCAGTCGCTGATCAGTTTTCAGTAGTGACGAGGTGTTTTCTTATCTCTAGTCCTACCTCAGTTTTCACCCACTTCCGACCACTTTTGCACGAGTGTCTTTTATTGTATTTGGAACAAAAACAATTACACAATAAATATTATAAACAATAACACACATAAACAATTGTGTTATCAACGACGTTATTGACATGTATTCAACAATTATTCAATAATGGTGATGCCCACTATAAAAGTAGTCTTATGATCATATATCATCTTATCGTCTTATGTACCACGTTTTTAAGCGAAATAAAATACTTACTTACTTACTTATATATAAAATTATCTTCGATGACCTTGACATCATCATCGTTAATATTTTGAAAATATTATGAGGTAAGCTCCCTGAACAAACGATTTTATTCATTGAATTTCTTTCTCGCCTTAAAGTACAACATCAGAATTGTAAGGTTTTTAAACGCCTACAATATAAAAACCAAAGACAGCCGGTTTCATAACCTTCATGATTTTATCGAAGACCGATGACAATACACTAATTTGATAAGATTTTTGCCAATTTATATATTTTTTATCTATAGTCGTTAAGGCAGGAATTGATGTTAAAGTAATTAATATGTTTAAAAAACAAAATAATTCCCTTTTATATAAAATTTAACTAAAAAATTAAAAATAAATAATAGTTTAAAAAACTAAAAAATACGCTTTATATAAAATTCAACTAAAAGATAGTAAATAAATTTAAATTGAAATAGCGTAAAAAAATATTTTATTGTAAAAAGAAGAGTGCTTTTTAAGATATTATTAAAATAATAATTATTATACTCATTTCTGCCAGAAAAATATTTATAACTATTGACATCATGCACCCTATGCTTTTTTTACAATGAAATATAATTTTTTATTCCCTAATTTAAATTTATTTACCATTTTTTAGTTGAATTTAATATAAAGCGTGTTTTTTAGTTTTTTTTTAACTATTATTTATTTAGTGTTTTATCTCTACTTCGACTCTTGCCCTTGATCTCTTATTACAGTATAAATTATATAACTCTAATATAAAACTTATTTACAATATTGGAATGAAGCTATTTTATCATACAAGCTCTATATAGCAGTTCAATTAAAACTGGAAATAATCAGTGTTGTTCGTAAATAATATACGTATCATAAAATAATTCATAAGAGGTTCGTCACATTTATTCTTTTTTATATATATTATAAAGGAAATAATTAACAATAATATTTAGACCCTCAAATAAACAAGTTGTCTTTTAAACTACTAAACCCGCAATCAAACATATCGGTATCGGTCACCGTAGCCTAGTTGGTAGTGCTCCTGCCTACGAAGCTGGTGTTCCTGGGTTCGAATCCCGGTAAGTACAAATATTTGTGTGAGGAGCACGAATATTTGTTTCTTGAGTCATGGGCGTTATTTCTGTATATAAGTATTTATCTATCTATATAAGTAATAATAATTATGCAAAACGAGGGAAGATAGTGGAATCTCAGAGCACCCAACTCTCAGCTTCCATTAACTTAGTAACCCTCTCTGCAACCGAAACCTACAAGTACTTGGGTATGTCACAGGCATTAGGCATCAAAGAGGCTGACATGAAAGAGTCATTGCGGGGGCGCTTCTTGGGCCGCTTGACAAAAGTGCTGAAAAACCTATTGTCCGGAGGGAACAAGGTGCGTGCTTACAATGGCTGGGTCATGCCAGTCTTGTTGTACTCCTTTGGAATACTCAAGTGGACTCAAACTGAGCTAGACGCCCTGGACCGAACAGTCCGAACGCGGCTGACATCACATCGGATGCATCACCCCCGCTCTTCTGTGATGAGATTGTACATCCCACGGAAATGTGGTGGTCGTGGCTTTTTAAATGCTAAATCTCTGCATAACCGTGAGCTGTATAATCTTAGAAACTATTTCCTACATAATAGTGTGGGTATGCATGCGGACGTGATCGCCGTGGACAATGGATTCACCGCTCTATCCTTAGCCAAAACTAACTGGCGTCAACCTACGGTACTTAGCACCAGTGACCGCAAGGAGGTATGGCAGAGCAAGGAACTTCATGGCCGATTTTACAAGGCCCTGCACGGGCCAGATGTAGATTTAACAGCATCAGTAGCCTGGCTACGGTTCGGTGACCTTTTTGCGGAAACCGAGGGTTTTGTCTGTGCAATTACTGACGAAGTAGTAATGACGAATAACTACCGGAGATTTATACTGAGGGATGGTACTGTTGACATTTGTCGGGCATGTCACCGCCCTGAGGAATCCCTCAGACATATAATTTCTGGTTGCTCCCGTCTTGCTAATGGTGAGTATTTGCACAGGCACAATCAAGTAGCCAGGATAATCCATCAGCAACTTGCTCTGCGGTACAACCTTGTGACGTCGGAGGTGCCGTACTACAGATACGTTCCAGAGACAATACTGGAGAATGGGCGTGTCACATTGTACTGGGACAGATCCATCATCACAGATAGGACTATTGTTGCCAATAAGCCTGATATTGTGATGGTGGATCGCCAAGAGCGCCGGGCAGTGATCGTCGATGTTGCTGTCCCACATAATGACAACCTTGTGAAAGCTGAAAAAGACAAGGAAATTAAATACCTTGACCTAGCACGCGAGGTTGTTGACATGTGGGACGTCGACTCGGCGATCATTGTACCGATTGTCGTTTCTGCCCATGGTTTGAATGCCAAGAGCCTCGACCGTCACCTTAAGAGGCTCGCGTTAGGCAGTTGGGTCAAGGGTCAGGTTCAGAAGGCAGTTATTTTAGAGACGGCGCGTATTGTGAGGAGGGTCCTCTCTCTGGAGCCTTGACCATCGGTAGCATGGACCCTGCTCCCGTTGCCGATTGGATGTCTATTTTTTATATTTATAAATATATTTTTTTTGTAACAATATATTTGTAAATGTATAAAATAAGAATGAAATGGAATAAAAGACATAATAATAATAAAATACGTTTATTTTCCTTTCACAAATTGGAACTTAAGGCTAGATTATAATTATACTTAGATACTATTTTCATTTGTGAAGGACTGGTGCCTGAAATAGGTTGCGAAAACCTGTGCCACAGGTCACCAGACCCCCTCATGCAAAAGTAAGTACGTGCATAATTGAAACTTACAGTTTTATTACTATTAAAAGAAAGGATGCAAATAAGTATGTATATGGCAGGGTGTGTGAATGTACGTGTTAAAATGGGTCTGTATGTGTGGAAGTGAACTGGTATGTGTGTTAAGTGATAGCTATGTTCGGGTTGATGTGAGAGTAAGGGTAGGTGTGTGAAGGTGGATGTAGGTGAGGTATGTAGGTTTACTATGGTGGATGGAGTGCTTGTTCGGTGCTCTCATAGTTTAGCGCTTTTAAATGCAGTATAACGGTTTGCTTGCACTTGTACTTAACAAGTGGGTAGATATTTAGGATATTGCATTCATCTTGTTATACAGGTAGTCCCCAAGAAAACAGTAGAAATGTTGTGAGAATGCTGTTCTTCTGGGTTGATGCGTACAAACCGTACCCTTTCGTCGTTTGCCTTCATTTTTGTTGGGGTTATACTCGGTTTCAGAGTGTTTCATGACTATGACTCTAAGGATGAAGGTTTTCCTGATTGAAAGTATGTCCCACTCATTGTAGAGCGAATCTGTCGGGTGACGGTACGGATAAGGGTACGGATAAGTATGTATATCGTCGCCTGGTACCCATAGTACAAGCTTTGCTTAGTTTGGGGTTAGGATGATCTGTGTGACATTGTCCCTAGATATTATTATTATATGGAAAAAGATGGAGTAGGTAGTTATAGGTTATCCTACCTATTACGCTTGCAACATTCCCGACATCTAAGTGATCTTCGATTACCTCTCCTCTTAATAACCTCTGGTACCCACAGCGTCTTCTACAATCTGAAGGTATATTCTCAGTTGAGCTGCTGTTATAGCGAAAAAACGCAGTGAGAAATGATAAGCTGTTTAGCTAGCTTTGAGTTGCTTAGAATGTTGTGTTGTAGATTTGATTAAAATAAACTGGCTTCTGGTGAGTTCCGGTAGGCCGTTATAAAAATATTCGTGTGCTACTTCATACCTACTAGGATTCACCTTCACCCCAAATATTTATTTATTTATTTAGGACAACGTACAGACGCCAGCACATCAAGCTATCCCAACCTGTCAAATTTCCCCAATTGAAAGTGAACCTTATGCGTATGTGATAAAGTTGAAAATCTATAAAAGAAATTTGACAGATTGGGGTAGATGTGCTGGCGTCTGTACAAAACATACACTGATACATTAAATACATACATGATATGAAATTACGTGCTAAATGTTGCTTTACTTACAAGTCGCCACGGCATGGTTCGAATAATATGAATATCAAGCATCTATGTAATTAAAGTTAATAAAGACTAAGACTACAAAAAAGAATGTTGTTGTTGTTAATTCATCTGTATTTCTATTTAGTGCATGCTCTTTTATGTATTATGCGTTTGAGATTTGATTACCGGGTAAAAGTTAGGACTTATAAAAATAAACCACATTATTGAAGTCGGTTATATGCGTTTAAAACAGTAATTGATTCAGACCTTTGCTGAAAAAGTTAGCAATATATTTATTCAATTTTTATTCCTTTTGTCCTTTCTTCCTGTGACGTTTCGTTTTTATAAAATTAAATAATTTTCAATGCAAAGGTTCTATTAGCATACTAGATTATGGGCGTGGTATCATTCGTACCGTAAATCAAATTGTTTGATTAACCAATACATAAACTCACTTAGAATAAAGGTTTGTAAGCGAACACATCTCTGGCAACAATGTGAACCCCCTTTACAAAGTGTAATTACAATAATTGCGAATCTTGCTACTATAAAATTACGCGACATACAACAATCAAAAATCAGTAGCTTTGAGTACTGTGGAGGGCAAACACGCTCCTAACAATGTTCTGGATTTTAATTAGTATTGTGGTATTATTGTGTTTTGTACATATTATATTCAATTACAATGCCACTGCCCGAATGCTCAGGAAGCTACCGGGCCCTAAAGATTCATTTATCCTTGGAAACGGTCCAGAATTGTTAAGATCATCAGGTAAGTAAATTTAAGCCAAGTTTCCATCTACAGTATCGATGCTGAAACAAACAGTATCTAATAAATAAAATAAGATTATAGAGGAAGATCAGTATTGATTATCGTTTGGTATTATATATACCAAAACACACCGACACAATTAGAGGAATAGAAAAAAAAGGATTTATCGTAGTATTTAATAAAAGTGACATTATTAATTTATTTATTTTTGTTACGAGCTAATTTATTGTACGAGGTCAATCTGAGGAGAATTTTGAAATGTTGTGAATTGTAATTCTGTTAAAATAACCTTAAATTATGGCAAACTAGCTGGTGCCCACGACTTCGTCCGCGACAATTTCGAATGATGGCCAATGTAACTACTTACTTCTAGCTTAATCTAAAAAAATTAACATTAAAAACAAATAAGCAATATAAATTTAAGAAAACCTAACCTATAAATAACCTAACTAAGAAATAAACTAAAAACTACTTTGCTACTGTTATTTAAAAAAACGACCCGATATCATCAACCAAAGAAATCAATGAATACATATCAATTGTCCTAAAGTAGGTACAGTCAGTAAGTCAAATAAAGTAAAATAATAATCAACGATGCATTAATTACAAAGGTAACTCCCATTAGATTAGGTTGCGACCACGGCATTGATAGGTCTTATATAAAATTTTGTGAACGAAACCATAGCACGATCTAAAACGATGATTACGCAATCTATTACAAAATATAAACTTGTAAAGCGGTAAAATTAAGATGTGTGCATAGTTTTTGGGTGAGATTTAGGTGATCATCTATTAATTCAGTTTTGGACTAGCTTTTATTTCAAGCATTTATTTATTTTAACCGATATACCAAATAAGTTCCATGATCTGAAACGATATTACCGCCATCTAGATACAAAATTGTGAACTTGTAGATCAGTAAAATTAAGATGATATTTTTTGGGTGCGATCATCTCGACACGAACAATTTATACTACGCTAACTCGAATATAAAATATAAAATGTCGCTTTTTTGGTTTGTTATAAAAATTACCAAAAAAAAAGAAGTTACAAATCTTATAAAACCCTAAATCTTTACTTAGATAACAACGACGACTTGGCAAAGAAAAGAATTTCTCTAAAATTTGAGTTTGCGTAAATTGTTGGTGTCGATTTGTTGAATCAGTTTTGGATTACCTTTTTTTTATCGACAAATTATTCCCTGGATTGCTTTATTTTTAACTAAAAGACCAAATACATTACATGCGTTTACTCCAAAAAAAAACAGACTTTCATACAAACTTAAACACCCTATTTTAGTTGTCCTTAGGGGTGGAATTTCCAAAAATCCTGGAATACATATTTTTATTTTTAACTGAAAGGCCAAATACCAATTTTCATAGGTTTAACTTCAAAAAAATCGCATTTTCATACAAACTTACATACCCTATTTTACGCCCTAAGGGGTGGAATTCCCAAAAATCCTGAAATATATATTTTAAATTTTTAACTGAAATGCCTAATACCAATTTTCATGCGTTTAACTTAAAAATTGACACATTTTCCATACAAATTTACATCCCCTAGTTTTCGCCCTTGGGGGTGGAATTTCCAAAAACCCTGAAATACATGATTTTTTATTTTTAACTGGAAGGCCTAATACCAATTTTTATGCCTTACACTTCAAAAACGGCAAAGTTTCATACTAACTTAGCGCCCCTGTTTTACCCCCTTAGGGGTTGAATTTCGAAAAATCCTTCCTTATTCCTTGTCTACATTATAAAGCAAACATTTGTGCAAAATTTCAGCTTTCTAGGTCCAAGGGTTTGGGCTGGGCGTTGATGAGTCAGTCAGTCAGTCAGGACTTGTCTTTTTATTTATATAGATGAAATACGAAGATATGGTCACACTTTTAGATTGATACCTGTTGAAAAAGTAATTGAGTACTTTTTTAACAATAAGAAAAATCCAATTGATATTTACCAAATCTAGACTTTGATTCCGATGGCAAAGTTAATAACTTACCCTTATATATTGTAAAAGGTGGAAATTAACTAATTGCGGTAGATACAATTAGTTAATGTCCTCAATTAAATTGCAACAACTGTTATCAAAAAGATCATCGCGTGTAGAATCGGCCTTCGGGTTAAATCATCCCAATTGTTGAAGTCCCAAAGAGAAAAGAAAAATACCGAGGCTCCTAGCCTTCATCTATATATTATATATCTTTTTCGCAACAGTTGTCATCCGTCTATACATTATAAAATTACTTAAATTTATGTAAACTATCATCTGTTGAACTTCGGGAAGTCCAATCGACTTTTAGCCGATTTTAACCAAGCTTTAGTTGTGCCAAGTCAAGTTTTGGAAAACTATGTCTATGTATATGAATTTAATCTTCAAAAAATCCCTACAAATTGGTTAATTTCCTCCAATCGGGAAAAATATTTTCATAGTTTCCGTGCTGAAGTTAAAAAAAAAATGAGAACGCCCGCACTAGGGAATCTAATCCCTGTGTCGCGGGGTACTTTACAAACATATAATAGACGGACAAATATTACATCCAGTCCATCAAATTACATCCAAGTCAGGTATTATTAATGAAATATAAAAACTACAGACCAATATACATGACTGTTGTGTCTTACCAATCATATTAGGTCTTTACCTATGAAATTGCCGTTCTGCAGTACTGGCCATTTCAAATCAAAATAATTTTTGTTTGGCTAAGAATTCTAATTTCAAATTAATTTTATTTTAAAAACATGGATTCTTTTTTCCAAAAGTAGTCATTTCTTTATTGATTAGTGTTACATTTTCATCGCATTTCAATCTTTTTCGTCATCATGGATACGTTAAAAATTCGAGTAATTATGGAATATGAGTACCGTCGTGGCAGCAACGCGGCACAAGCGGCACGCAACATCAACGACGTTTACGGAGCTAACACTACAAACCAACGCACCACCTGTTATTGGTTTGCTCGCTTCCGTTCTGGAAATTTCGACCTGAAAAATGAACCTCGCGGTCGTCCGAAGACTTTGGTCGACAATGACGAATTAAAGGCGGTTGTGGAAGCTGATGATACACAATCTACGGCTGAATTAGCAGCAGCTTTCGACGTTAGCGTCAAAACAATATTGGTCCATTTGCGTCAAATTGGCAAGGTAAAAAAGCTTGACAAATGGGTGCCCCACGAACTCAATGATCGCCAGCGCGAAGTACGCGTCGAGACGTGCCTTGCACTGCTCAACAGACACACAAATGAAGGAATTTTGAACCGCATTGTTACCTGCGATGAAAAATGGATTCTGTTTGATAACCGCAAGCGCTCAGCAAGTTGGTTGGATCCTGGTTCAGCACCTAAACAATGCCCTAAACGAAAACTTACCCCTAGAAAAGTGATGGTCACTGTTTGGTGGTCTAGCGCCGGTGTGATTCATCACAGCTTCTTACCAAACGGGGTGAGCATTACTGCAGATGTGTACTGTGAAGAACTGAGCACAATGATGGAGAAGCTGGCGCATCTCCAACCAGCATTGGTCAATCGCTCGTCTCCGCTGCTCCTGCACGACAGCGCGCGACCTCATACTGCACAGCAGACGGTCTCCAAGTTGCAAGAACTGGGGTTGGAAGCTCTCCGTCATCCGCCCTACTCACCAGACCTTGCGCCTACAGACTACTACTTTTTCCAGAATTTGGATAACTTCTTGGCGGGAAAAAAATTCAATACCCGAGAGGCAGTACAAAATGCCTTTGAAGAATTTGTTGCCTCCCGTCCAGCTGATTTCTTTAAGAAGGGCATCAATAAACTGCCACTGCGATGGCAAAGATGCATTGATTGCATGGGTGATTACTTCGATTAATACAAATAAAAAAATTCATGAAAAAAATTCGTTTAAATTTTTTCATACAAAACGGCAATTTCATAGGTAAAGACCTATTATAAACACAACAAATCAAAGCAAGAATAACTAATATTAATCTTATGCAATATTAAACCTTTTGGCACATTGTTTTAACTTTTAACACACGATTACCCGTTGCTGCCATATATATCGACTGTAAGTGAACTGTATTTTGCAGTTTCAATCACACTACTTTTGAGAATACTATCCGAATAGGAGGCAGTCTAATCAAGCAATGCGCCTTTTACTTAAACGATAGAACCTCAAAAGTAGTTGTTAAATGACATTCATTCATACCGTTCCTAGGCAATATCATGTTGCCCCTGGTGCTCACATTTTACCCTAAACCAGTCCATGCCAAGTCATGCCAGTCATGCCGTTGTCGCCCCGTGGTAGGTACGTTCGAAATAAAAGCCTTCAGCCCCATTTCAAATTCCCATTGGATACAAGCAAGCGCTTTTTAGACTTTTTCTTCTTGCCTTCTTAATTTTAATTTATTATTCTTAACTAGTGTATATTTGTGATGACTATTTAACTAATATTTATCTTCTACATCATGATCCATTTGTAATTTCACTGAAAGTTTTCTAAAGCAATACAATTAAATACCCCTACATATATAGATATATAAATAAACAAGTATCTTGGGACAACTAACACACTCCCATTTAATCCCAAACTAGACAAAGTCTGCACTATGGTAACCAGACTAAATACATACACACAACAAAGTATTCATCAGATCAGATCAACGATTTGTTCCGGGTAGGAATCGTATCGAATCTGTCAATCACCGTTAGACCAACTGGGGCACTACCGGCTAAGTCGTCGAACATCGATTTCTTAAATGGCGTTCAAATAAATAAAGGTAAAAAATTACTTAATCAATCTTTAAATCGGCTTCAACGTTGACAAACGATTCCGGACCATTTATGACGTCACATGTGCTCATGGAAGCCGATTTAACGATTAATAAAGTAATTTTTTGGCCTTTATTTATTTGAACACCATTTAAGAAATCGATGTTCGGCAACTTAGCCGGTAGAGGCCCTGGACAGTAATATTATTATGAACAGATACTGCACTTTCTTAAACTCCTTTCGCATTCACTACCTAGGTTGTCTGAAAGAGATCACATTTTGTACTAATTGTGCTTTTAAGTAATTAGTATTAGTACAAAGCGAGAAACACACAAATCGTATATGTTTCCCGCTTCGTATTGTTTTTTGAGGTATACAACAAAGTGTTTATCTACCTATGCATCTAATATGTTTAATGTATATCTATGTTCTTACATTTAAATTTTGTACGTCATTAAGTTGGCAAAACATAGCGGTTTACCTTTATACCTGTATAACACCCATGTAATATGTACCTATGTTTACGAAATAAAGAATACTGAATACTGTTCTACGTTCGGGTCTTTCGTATTGTCTTTTAATGTGGTTACATTTGGAATTTTATTTTTAAAGTAATGCCCCTACTATTTAAATTAATCCTTGTCTCGCGGGTTACTTAATAAACATATAATTGACACAGAAGAGACTCAGAACAAATATTTAAGGCTCACACAAATAGCTGTTCTACGCGGGAATTGAACCCGGAACACGAAGTGGTAAGGCGACTGTCTTAACTGCTGCACCACACGTGCAGTCAGTTTTATTTTATTTATCTATTTATTTATATATCATTATTATATAACTTAAATACTGAGGATGTTTTTGAATGTTGCGACTCTATTATTTATATGTATTTACGTGTCCTAAGAACTGTCTGTGTGTTTAACGTTGATGATCCTTAAATAAATAAATAATGTTATATGATAATAATATATGATAATAGTCACTAACTACGCTGTTTATCCGGTTGCGCCCCAAGGCTATTATTAATGGAAGTTATTATCTGTATTCAGTTGGGGTTCACAAAATACATGTTTTAAATAACTAAACTAAACCAAGGTATTATTTTTTCTTATATTTGATAAAAGACAACGCCCGCATTTGGGAATCTAATCCCTGTGTCACGGGGTACTTTACAAACATATGATAGAAGGACACACATTACATCCAGGCTCAGAACAACTATTTATGGGTCACACAAATAGTTGTCCGGCGCGGGACTCGAAGCCGCGACACGAAGCGGCGAGGCGACTGTCTTAGCCGCTGCGCTACACGTGCAGATATTATTGATAGAAATGATTATTTAATATAGTAAATTTGGTATTCCAGTGGACCTAATGAAACGTGGAAGAGAGATGGCAGCGAGTTCTGGTGGCATATTCAGAATTTGGACATTTCCCTTGGGAGCTGTTTACATATACAACCCGGAAGATGTAGAAGTATGTAAACAGGAAAATACTCGTTTATTTCACAATATTGTAATATTGTGGCAAAGTTCATTTATAAAGTCATTATAGACGATTGTTTCAGGTATGAAATTTAATGAAAAAAGTCATCTATATACTGTTTTAAGACCATGGTTGAGAGAGGGACTGCTTTTGAGTAAAGGTAAATATAATATCTTTTCTAAGTAAATACTTCGATCATATTTACAATTTTCATCCGTACTTGCACCAAGCCTGTATCTCAAACCGCAGTGATCTCCAGTGAGTCATTCTCTAAGCTAAGCAGTTATACTGTACAACAAATAACAAAAACAATTTCAGAAATATTTAAAACGAATAGTTATTGTATTATGAGTTATCTCATAATACAATAACTATACATATATAACAAACAAAAGATAACCATTCCTTTCTGTGTGCATGTGGGGAGTTTGAGTGAGAGTATGTTAGAGGGTGTGTAAAAGTATTTCACCTTTTATAGTAAATGTGGGGTATCGAATTGATTACAAGTCTTAAGATTTTATTTATGAAATAAACTCATCTTTGAACTACGATCATTTGAAGATTTTTAAGATTATTAATTGAGTGGTTGCATTGCTCTGAACTAAGTAACATTTATGAATACGAACCAAATACTTCAAGAACAAATTTTCATGAATATAACAATAAATTAATTTTCTCAGGATCCAAATGGCAAAGTCGGCGAAAAATACTGACACCCACCTTCCATTTTAATATACTACGCGGATTCGGCGAAACGATTAAAAAAAACGCCCATCTGTTAGTGCAAAGTATTGAACAAATTACAGGCCAGCCAGTGGACGTAACACCGATCGTTTCTGAATTTACTCTAAATTCTATTTGTGGTAAGTTTATTTCCGTTTTACGTAAATTAATCTAAAATTTAAGAAATAATAATAATAATCTCCTCGACTGATTTCGGTCACGGCGACCTCTTCAACTCCGTTCTAGCTGGCGTTGATATCCTCGTGTGGGGCTAACGTAACCGATCTTATTGATATAAGTCTGCGCACAGTGGGGGCAAGTGAGCACACCATTGCCGTAGTTATAAGTGATAGCACAAGGTGGGCGTGCTTTCAGTTCATCTCGTCAAGCATCTAGTTCCGAGCGGCGATTCTCCTCAAAAATTTTGTCGTTGCTTTTCACCAAAGACCTCTGGACTGATCGTCGAGCGGCTGTTGTGTGTTGTAAATGTACTTTGAAATAGTATAATGTTTTAACAATCGAATTCTTGGGGTTTCACTTTAGAACACTTAAAAAGATTAAGGAGCTAATAAATTTGATTTGCCGGTGTTTATCGTTCGTATTTAAACGGGAGAGGGCCTACCCCGGATAGTTTAATCCCAATGAGATACCAGCTTATATTAGAAATGTAAAGCTGGATATGTAGCCGCTATACATTTCCAGTATAAGCTGATCTCTCGTTGTATAGGATTTCCATACAATGACAGGTCATCTTATATTGGAAATGTATAGCTTGATATGTAGCCGTGCGTACTATAATACTGTGATTTGACAGTTTGGGACAGATGTTATCAATAAACCTAAACTGAATATATCAGACAGCCGTATTTTCAGAAATAAAGCCACTGCTTTGCACCTATATCCTTCGTAAGGATGTTAGTAAAGAAATCATAAATTTGTACTGCCGGAAATCCGGTTTTAAATTAAATATGCGCTTGTGCATTGCGACAAATGCTATAAAACTAAAAATCAAACAAACAAATACTCAATCTACGAATAATCGTAAACTACTTTGAGTTAGTCCGTATAAGATGATCCCAGAATCTGTTTGAATGTTCAGTTACATACCTTTTATATACCTTTATATATTATATATCTAGGTACCTTTCCGTGTTTTGCACACCGATGTTCTAACAAAAAAACAACATGTAAGACATCCGTGCAAAAAGTTCATTTGTTTTGAGTGCTATTAGACTTTATTGTGACTATTTTTTGATAGTTATTTGCTGCCGCCACTAAAGACTATCCTGGTTGATCTTCTGTTACTCAATGTACCAAGTCGTTTGTCCACTCCTAAGTTGAAACTATGATATCAATGATTCATGTAGTTTTCTAACGCCTCAAAAATATTTTAAGTCATTTATAATTATTATTCATTTAAATAGTAAGTATTCTAACTACGTTTTAACAGAAAATGTATCTTTTAATTACTTTAAATCAAAGATGGTGGCGAGTATCAGGAAGAATTGAGGAAGCTGCACCGAAAATAGCTCAATTCAATACATTAATAAAATAAATGAATTGACCTACACAATATGTTAGGCATTACAAAGATCTGTAAAACAATAGTAACACTGTAAACACGTTATCTACTTATATCTATACATATAATAAAATCGTAGGAAAGTCAAAACTGTACATTGAATATTTTTTTAAAGAATACTTGGGACGTGAGTTAAAATCGATATCGAAGTTTTTTTTTTGTTCAGGTAGTGGGAATGCCAGCGCATGCCACCCGCAAAAAGTGTCTGCGGGTGGGTATGTCGGACTCGCACCGACTAAACCTACCTGCCGTGGACTTATCTTGTCGCCTGATGGGAGGAGCCCCGGGAACGCGGGTATGCTGCTCCGGTGCTCCCCTTTTGCGCCATGTCCCAGATGGTCGTGACACGCACCCTGGGAGGGCTTGGGATTGCTCTCCCCTTTGCCGGCTCCTGCCAGTCCAGCATAGCGACTGTGCCACAGACAGATCGCTATCTTCCCGGAGCTGCTTTCATGGCGACAGTAGAAGACACTTCTCATACTGCCACCACAGCACCGAGGAGAGTTGGGCTAACGGCTGCCGCCGCCACCCCGACGCCTCCTCCGTCTACGAGTGGGATCGGCTCGCTCCCGATCCCGCTCGGCGGCCTCCTTCTGGAGCAAGACTATCTCACAGGAGACCACGGCGTCCCATTTGGAGGAGTCACCCACCAGCATCACGCCTACGATCGCTGGTGGGGACAGATTCCGTCCGATCTCTGCGACCAGGACTCGCCTCTCGGCCTCGTATGCAGGGCCGAGTCCTAGTCGCTTTCGCAGTGGTGACAATGTGTCGTCACTTCTCGGCCGATCCGGCTCAGATACTCACCGAAACACCCGTGTCCGGTGAGTATCTGAGTTAGTCTGTAGGTGACGTAATCGCCCTTCCTTCCCACCCAGGCCTCGAGGTTAGGCAGGATAGCACCGACGGCACGTTAGCGCTCGTTTAGGCGCAGCTCAAACCGTGTACGCCACTGTGTTAGTACGCGCCGGTGTGCATCCCGTCTATACCCAATGAGCGTCTGGTCTGGCGCCCCCCCGATCGCCTGGCGGACGCGTATTTCGGTAAAAACCGCCGCGTCGACTGCCACCAGTAGATCGAAAGGCGGGAGGCGGGCTAGGAGTGTCGCCGCCTCAAATGGTACCGTACTGGCCTCAAATGGCCACCGCAGGCTGTTTAGAATAGCTCTTCAGCGGGAGGCGCCCGTCAGGCGTTCAGACCAGACGGGCCCGTAAAGAGCTATGGATCGCACGACACCTCCATTGAGACGGCGAACTTCTTCCCGTGGACCCCCGAGGTTCGGCAACAGCCGGTGTAACACGCCGGTTACCCGGCACACTCGGGGATCACGCTATCACCCACGGGGGAGAAGCTATGATAATTTATAAATTTTAACGCGGGTAAAACCGCGGGGCACAGCCTGTCCTAAATAAAACTAATTAGAATAGGTACGTGCGGAGCTTACTAAATATTACTGAAAGGTATAAACTAATGAATAAAATAAATGCTATGACTTCTTATTTAGATATTCTCAGATGTGAAATCGATGTTTTCGTTCTTCACTGTGGTAGACGGAGGGCCAACACGAAAATCGTCACTGAGATTGAATTTGAATTCAATCCACCTATAAACCGCCGAATTACAAGGTGCTCGTCAAAAGCAGTTTGAGGGCGAGCATCACTCTACTTAGACGTCAAACTACACTTAAACCGAAGTGGTATACTACGAAAAATTATTTTTTTCGGACTCCTCCTCTCAGTATGTATTTACAAAAGAAAAGTAGTATATGTAATATATCAGTTATCTGGTTTCCATATAGCATATCTAGGGTTCGACATACTGGAGACTTGGCTCTAGCGACATTAGGCCATCGCAGAGCTTGTGATCCCAAGCTAAGCAGAGCTTGTAGCTCTGCTTAGTTTGCGATCAGATGGCCGTGTGGGAATCATGTCCCAGGATATAATTTGCGAAGCCGCTGCATCATACTGTCGCTAGAGCCAAGTCTCCAGTATGTCGAACCCTAGATATGCTAAACGTCCTCCTGATTGCCTATCCTGAATGCGATGTGTTTGCCGGTAGATGGACAGACATTAGGCGAATATGTTTGGTTTTCTGCGAAAGAAAGTATGCAAGGATGTCCGGTATTTTGTATTGAAGTTTATATGTAACCCTAAAAATAAATAATGTAATTGTTTCTATGTGAATTATTGTAATTGGTTATTAACCGTTTTATTTAACTATAAATTAATAATTATTTAATTTAAAAAAAAAGAATAGTTGAAAACATGATTAGATAGACCGACTGTATTTACATAGTGTACTATTTCCGGAATAGGCCACATTATTTGTGGCCTATTCCGGATATAGTTCGCCTAGAATAGTTCGAATAGACAGCTTGGACTATGGAAACCAGATAACTGATATATTACATATACTACTTTTCTTTTGTAAATACATACTTATTATAACTAGACTATAAGACTCGGGACAAACAGATAATATGTTCACACACAAAAACATCTGTTCTGAGTAGGAATCGACCTGCGGCATGAAAGGCAAGCATTTACCAACCATGCCAACCGGCTCTTCAATTAACTTATTAAATTTAAGAATATGATTAATCGTTTAGATAGTAAAGGTTCTTGCCTTAGGTATGATGTAAATGAGGAAAAAATATGTTGTTTGTTTTAACAGGCGACAACCAATGTACAACTTAATGGAGCTAGGTTGGACCCTGTTGAATCAATTGTGTCCTTGGGTATCACTATTGACTCAAAGCTACAATGGAGCCCACAAATAGAAAAACTGTACGGCAAATTAAGTTCTGCAGCATATGCAGTGAAAACTATTAGACGGCTGACTGATGTTCAAACAGCTAGAATGGTTTATTTCTGTTATTTTCATAGTGTAATGTCCTATGGAATTCTTCTCTGGGGTAGCTCTGCTGACATTAACACCATATTTATATTGCAAAAAAGAGCTGTAAAAGCTATCTATAATCTTGGCCCGAGAGTGTTTCTAAGAGATAAGTTCAAAGAGGTTAACATTCTAACTGTACCATCTCAGTATATATATGAAAACTTACTATATGTGCATAAAAATATCGATTCCTTCGGTTAAAGGAGCGATACACATAATGTAAATACTAGATATAAGAATAATCTCATATTGCATACTACCCGTCTCCAGAAAATAAGTAACTCTTTTATGGGGCATGTGTAAGATTCTATAACAAATTTCCTAATGATATTAGAGAATTGTCTACGAATAAGTTTAAGAGAATTATTAAAGCCAAATTGTGTATCAGGGCATATTACAAAATTTCTGATTATTTAAGTGATAAAAGTGTTACACATGATTTTAATTAATCTTAAGTATATTTTATTTAAAAAAAGGATTCCTACTGAGTTTTCTGGTAGTGTTTCTCAGTAGCTGCCACGACATGCACTGCACGGTAGGGTAAAAAAAATATGACGATTCCACATTAATGTAAAATTTTTACGGAATAAAGAATTTTTGACTTTGACGTTGACTATGCAAAATGGGTTTGCGCTTGATCACAATCTCACCTGACGGTCAGTGAAGATGTGGTCGAAGATGCCTGTTCACTCTAACGTGCGTATGATGAAAGAGGAAGCAAAACGATTCGTACGGTATAATGGGATGTCAACAACATAGCGGTGGAGAGTCTCCCGACGCCTTGTAGTCCGATGAAAAAAGGGAGATGGAGGGATAAGTTCATGGAAGTCTTGAGCACATTCTCCATGAAACAGCCTGTAAAAAAACGATAAGCTTGCAAGGTTAGGTCTCTATCGTCGATTATCCTGCGAGCGCGTCTGTCTATCGAATCCAAGAGCCTAGCTGATACTTTGCGGAGCCGTCCCAAAGATGAGAGCAGTACTCCATGCAGGGTCGGACTCGTTCTTTGTATAAAATAAAAAATAAAAAAGGCTTTTATTCACGTGAGTTTTAAAAAAGCGCTTGTAAATAGTCAGAACATGTGTGTAGTAATACAGTTATTATAGATTTAAAAGCTGTTCCCTCGTGAAGTACCGTCTCACCTTATTGAGTATATCAAGCTTTTTCGCAGAGACCTTAGCTTTGGACTCGATGGACCGGCCGAAATTCAGGTTGCAAGATAAATTGAGACCCAATAAGTCTAGTTGATTGGATATCGGTACAGACACATCACGGAATATAGGAGTCCGATAGAGCGGGGTCTTTATATTCACAAGTATTAAACAGGTTTTTGTTTAATATTTATATTATTTATCTTTAAATAAAAGTACGTAGTGCGTGCAAAATCCTTACCCGTTTACTTTATCTTTTAATATATTTTTTTAATATTTTCATTTATTAATAACTAGCTGTGCCCGCGACTTCGTCCGCGTGTTAATTAGCTTTTTAAGTTTTTTTATTGGATTTTCTAAAATAAAACAATTTTTCTTAAATAAACGTAGCCTAAGTTACTCCTTATTACATCAGCTACCTGCCAAAAAAAGTCCCGTCAAATTCGGTCCAGCCATTTCAGAGATTAGCCGGAACAAACAGACAGACAGACAGACAAAAATTTAAAAAAAAAAATATTTTGGGGTATGTACCGTATATATATTCATATACATGTAGTAAAAATCGGTTATTTCAATATTACAAACAGACACTTCAATTTTATTTATTTGTATAGATGTAAGAAAACATGCATTTTTTATATAAATCACGTTATTAACCAATAAATCCAGAAAATCATGCTACTTGATAATGTCTTTATTACCATAGGGTTCTCCTGACCATTACAACAGTTTTAGAGAGGAAGAGGAGAAAAGAGAGGATTCTCAGTAAAAGTTCAAAAGTAAATGCTGGATGTAAAAGCTGCATAATCTGTTAGATAAAAGACAGCAGATTATCACAATAAAAACATTAGGAATTTGTTTGCAGTTTGTTGAAGCGTGTTGGCGAGAATGATGACGCATGATTATTAATGGCTGTAAAAATTCACAATAAGTCATTCAAGATTTATGATTTATGAAAATTATTACCAACTACTACTACCAACATAACTCACCGACTCACAAGTTCACAGTTACAATGATCGCAATCCTAGCTGTTCGCTTTGAAATACTAGAACAGGTCCCATATGGTCCAGACCTTGGCCCGAAAAGTTATTATCTATTTTATAGGTTAGTAAAGTCTCTGATAGGATAACAATTTGGAGATGATAAATTAGTAGTATTTACAGTACATGATTTAGAAGATAGTTTTATTATCATACTCCAAGAGCATTATACTAAAACAATCCTAAACAGACTCATTCTACTTTTTATAAAATTAGCCTAGCGTTCCTTAGAATCTAAAAAGGGCTATAATATGTTTATCATAAATTAGTTATGAAGATTAATTGATATATTATTTACAATTGCGTGGATTGATCATAAGATAGCAAATTGAAAAGTTGTAAACTTCTTTGCTACAGAAACCGCCATGGGAACATCGTTGAATGAAGATTATTTGGCTACTAAACCGTATAAAAAAGCAATATACGACTTAGGATTTATTTTCTACCAAAAATTTATAAAACCATATTACTTAATCGACTTCATATTTAATCTTTCACCGCTTGGTAAAAAGCAGAATAAATATTTAAATATTGTACACGATTTTACCAAAAGAATTATAAATGAAAGAAAAGAATATTTAGAGAATTATAACACGATAACAACTGATCAAACTGTTGATGATGATAATGAATTAATATATAAGAAAAATAAAAAAACGGCTATGTTAGATTGGCTGATATCTGCTCAGAAAGAAAGACTTATAGATAATATTGGAATTCAAGAAGAAATAGATACATTTATGTTTGAGGTAAGATCAACATTGTTACTTATTAGCCTTGTTTATCATTTCAATTATTTACATTCCATTCCACAGAAAACTTGGAATGTGAACATGAAAAATAATATTATAGAAACTATATATTTGTCTCTTCTTATCCACGTTCCAAACTTTCTGTAGATTTCTTATTCTTCGTAGAAATTTGCGCATATAACACCTCTATCTTAAAAATCTCAATTCTTACACTAAACATTTACTTTGTTCACATAGCGTTTTAATTATATTTTACTCAGAAAGATGTTAAGGATAAAGCTTCGTGGCTATTGATAATACATATTGTGTTCCCTTTGATACACTGTATAATTTAAGTACAATTTAATTTTTCAGTAAAAGCTCTTTATTCGCGGGTATTCGGTTCGCAAATATACCGCGAATAGAGAAACCGCAAACATGGAATGGTAATTTATATGGGATTACGAGTATAGGAGATACGTTCCTAAGTTCTTTAAGGTGGGCGTAAAAATCGCTAAAAAAAGTCTTCACGCCCATTTTAATTACCTTCTTTTGGACTATTGGATCAGGCAGGGGCACCCTGGCACACCTTTTTTGGTTGCAGTCTTCGATCCATAGTGATAATGCCAGTTCCAATTTTCCTATTGCTAGATCACGAACAATTTTCGCTGACAGTGAAGTTGAAACTTGAACAGATGACCTTACTCGTATTTTATCTTCGGATTTTTTTTATCACGAAACAAGTGTATAGTACACTTGTTTCGTTGACATTGAATGAGCATGATATGGATCCAAACGCCCCTCCATCCAAGGCGTAAACGTACAAGCATGTCTATTTTCACTTTAAGCGGTAACACAGATATTTTTCACATCGAACCTTATCACAGCGGCATACATTTAGGCATAATTGTAATAAGGTCTACTCTACTTTTTTGTTCGTCCAAATGACACATACTTCTTGGATTGGATATCTATTGTAATACTTTTTATTAATGTGTACATATGTTCAGATGTACTAATTAGATCCGCGTAAAAAGGAATTGCAAATAAACGATTTGATTTGATTTGTATTGGGTCGCAAATTTTAGTCCGCGAATAGTGAAGATGCGAATGAAAGAAGAGAGAGAGAGAGATATATAAATAGATTTTTTAAATATTCCTAGTGATTTCTCTGGTAGTGTTTCTCATTAACTGCCACATCCTGCACTGCATGGTAGGGTAAAAAAATTGACGATTCCAATGAAACATCAACATCATCATCATCATCATATCAGCCGAAAGACGTCCACTACTGGACAAAGGCCTCCCCCAAAGATCTCCACAATTGCCGGTCTTGCGCTATTCGCATCCAGCTGTTTCCAGCGACTTGTGCGGGTCGCTGGAAACAGCTGGATGCTGTCCATCTTGTGATCGGTCCATCTTGTAGGGGCCATGCCCACGCTGCGTCTTCCGGTTCGTGGCCGCCACTCAAGAACCTTTCTGCCGCAACGGCCATCGGTTCTACGAGCTGCAATTCTTCGGGCTATGTCGGTGACTTTGGTTCGCCTGCGGATTTCGACATTTCTGATACGAAACTCCGAGCATAGCCCTCTCCATTGCTCTTTGGGTGACCTTGAGCCTTCTAATAAGGCCCATAGTGAGCGACCACGTCACTGTTCCGTAAGTTATCACTGGCAACACACACTGGTCGAAGACTTTCGACTTGAGACACTGCGGTATTTTAGACGAGAAGATATTACGTAGCTTCCCGAACGCTGCCCAGCCGAGTTGGATTCTACGATTGACCTCCTTCTCGAAGTTGGACCTACCTAGTTGGATGGTCTGTCCTAGGTAAATATAGTTCTCTACAACTTCGAGTGCAGAGTCACCAACTTTCAATTGAGTGGGTGCAACATGGACGTTCGACATGATTTTCGTCTTATCCATGTTCATTTTCAGACCCACTTGTTGAGAGACTCTGCTGAGGTCATCGAGCATTGTACCAAGGTCTTCCATGGTCTCAGCCATGACTACTATATCATCGGCAAATCGAAGGTGAGTGATGTGTTCGCCATTGACATTGATGCCAAAGCCTTTCCAGTCCAGAAGCTTAAAGACAACTTCCAATGCAGCGGGGAACAGTTTCGGAGATATAACATCTCCCTGTCTCACGCCTCGCTGCAAGTGGATAGGTTTCGAGTTCTGGTCCTGGAGTCGCACTGACATAGTGGCGTTTTCATACAAGCACTTTATCACCTCGATATACCGGTAGTCGATTTGGCACCTTATGAGAGAACTCAGCACGACCCATGTTTCGATAGAATCAAAGGCTTTAAACACAGTGGCTTGTTATACTCTTCGGTCTTCTGTATAACTTGCCGCAGCGTATGTATGTGGTCTATGGTGCTAAAGCCTTTTCGGAAACCGGCTTGTTCGGGAGGCTGGAAGTCGTCAAATCTGCGCGCGAGACGGTTCGTAACGACCCTCGAAAACAACTTGTAAACATGACTACTGCTGAGTCATGTTTACAAGTTGTCATGATGGGTCTATAATTCTTCAATAGGGTTTTGTCGCCCTTTTTGAAGAAGAGCACCACCACACTCCTGTGCCATGCTTGTGGCATTTGACCATCCAGTATGACGGAGTTAAATAACTTCTGAAGGGCCCGTAGGATTGGTGTAACTCCATCATCACCAGGCGCTTTGTTGTTCTTGAGTTGTTTGAGCTTGAGATTCTAATCTCGTACAGGCTGACGTCCGGGATGTCTTCGGTGTAATGTCGGGTTAGTCGTGCTCTGGGATCTGAGGCATGACTTTTGACAGGTGGCTGTGTTGTCATATATAACTGTCCGTAGAACTTCTCGATCTCTCCCGGCAACTCAGGTTTAGACGTGACGATTCTACCATCCTCAGTCTTCAGCTTCGTCAGTTGGCTCTGTCCAACAGACAGAGCTCTTGCGAATACTTTGGAGCCATCGACATACATCGACATTATCACACCGTTTTTAATACTCTTCTTTCTTCTACTTTCTTAATTCTTACTAAAGACACAACAATTATGCAATTATTATATCTACCATATTTAATTCCAGGGACATGACACGACAGCATCTGGGTTAAGTTTTTGCTTTATGCTGTTGGCGAATAACAAATTTGCACAGGTACGTAATTTAAATTATTATATTTGTTTTCTTTTTCAAAGTGTTGACCTGAAATTTCAAACGTCCTAAAACTAATATTCCAAACGTCCTATATCCACTGACCAATCAGTCCCGAACGTAAATCTACGCCGATTTAAGTTATGGAAATGTGGCCCCAGGTAGATGAAATAATTGCAAATAAGAATCTCTTCAGGTGTTTTTTGTCATGACGTTTCTTGGAATATAGAGGCGACCGGGTGGTTACTGGAGATATGTGAGAGAGTCACTTTTTCGGAACGTTTGTACAACTGTCGTAGTAGGTTAATTCGCTAAGACATGGGCCGGTCATCCGATTGGGGGATTTTATTGATACGAATGAAAACTAAAAGCCATGGAGGTTGTCATGGTCGTGGCGGGTTCGGTTTCATACTCTCGGCCGGCGAGTAGATTTCTGGGACGACGTGCTTACGGAAGAGAGCAAATAAAGGTGTATTTGACAGCCGTAACTACCAAGGGACGTGAATTGTGCATGACTAAATTAAAAACCGTTTCTTTTAGTATCGGATGCAGATATATTAGATATGGAGTATTTCACGGAAGCGTATTGGGTATAGTTAGTACTGGTCTACATAAACGACCCCACAAAAAATATCGGTGGTCCTATTGTATTATTTGCCGATCTATTACCATAGTTATTAAAACCAATAAAACTTACAATCATGATCAAGAAATAAATAATTCTTAAAAGCAATCAATAGATTGGCTAGAATCGCAAAAATAAATATTAATTTAGAAAATCTCACTTAATGTAGTTCAGTCAAAGATTGTTAAATCAACACTTCGATATCAATCATAATGGAATATCAATAACTCAACAAAATTATACAAAGATTTTAGGATTAAGTATTGGTAGTAAATTGTCATAGAAACAGCATATTGCAATAGTATGTAAACTACATTGCTTTGCCTATGCACTATATAAGTTGACGAAATTTGTTGATCGGAAGGTGGTGCTTATAGCTTATCATAACTATGTGGAAATTATTTTACACTAAGGGTTTGATTTATGGTGTAACTACAGATAAACAGGACGTGTTTGCAGCTCAAAAGAAAGTGTATATGAAAAATATGTAATGTACCTCCTAGAGAAAGCTGTGAATAATGTTTTATCAGCCTTAAACTTCTCACTTTCCTGTCCATGTGTATTTATAAGTTAGCACTGTTTGAAATTAGAAAAAGGAACTCTGAACACTCTACTTGAAACTGGACCTTATTCCTTATTCAAAAAGCTTTAACTAAATCTCGATTCACAAGCCAACCTAGTGATTACAATCGTGAGAAATATGTTGCTTTAAGTAATCATTCCAATAAGGTGAATAGGAGTGCCCGAAATGACGCTACTCTGAATAAACTAGATATTGACTCTTTAAATAAACATTTCTCTTCCTCGCCCAATTTAGACAGGGCAACTAAAGCCAGTACTTTAAAATATATTTCATCTATTCCTCCTCCTAACTATTCTCCTTTTACTTTTTGTCAATTTACTGATTGTGACGTGAAGAAGAGTATTGTATCCATTACGTCTAATGCCTTTGGAGATTACGGCATCACCCGTAATATGGTCCTGCCTATCCGTGATGAAATCTTACCTGCCATATGTCACATCCTCAATTAAGTACACAGTAAGTATATTTATTTCTTTAAACAAATTTCGCAAAGAATCGCGACTGCCTAAACCATAAATGGCTCTGACTGCTCTTTTTTGCAATACAAAAATAGTACCTATGTCAGCCGCCGAACCCCACAGCAGAATGCCATACGACATAATGCTATGAAAGTACGCGAAATACACTAATCTAGCAGTTTGTTCATCTGACAATTGCCTTATTTTCCAGACAGCATAGGAAGCCGAACTTAATTTACCTGCTAACTTTTCAATCTGAGGACCCCATTGCAATTTTGAATCAAGTGTCAATCCTAAAAATACGGTCGATGGGACTAAATCTAATATTTTCGCATTAAGTGCAACTGTTGGTACAATTTGAGTCACATTCGGCAATGAGAACCTGATGCATTTAGTTTTCCCTGCATTTAACAAGAGATTATTTGCCGAAAACCATTCTGATATAAAGCTGAGTGTTTTATTATGCTCAATAAGATCTTTATCCTTTCTATTTACTTTAAATATGAGCGACGTATCATCAGCGAACAAAACTATGTCTGATACTTTCTCTACCAGATAAGGGAGATCATTTATATAAACTAGAAATAAAAATGGGCCCAATATAGATCCTTGGGGCACCCCCATTTTCACAGGATGACGTGCCGAAGTGACACCGCCTATCGAAACCATCTGTTGTCGCCCCGATAAATAGGACATCACAAGATCAAGAGATGTGCCAGATATTCCATAGTACTTCGGTTTAACAACGAGCGTACGATGATCAACGCAATCGAAAGCCTTAGAGAGATCACAGAAAACTCCCAGCGCATCCTGTGATCCCTCCCAAGCTTCCAATATTGATCTAATTAATGTGCAACCTGCATCCTGAGTAGAGCGGCCCCTTTTAAACCCGAACTGCTTGTTATGCAATATCTCATTCACGTTAAAGTGCGACAACATTTGGCTGAGCATCAGCTTTTCAAATATTTTACTTAAAGCTGGCAGTATTGAGATAGGCCTATAATTCGTGGCATTTTTTGAACAACCTGCCTTGAAAATGGGTATTATCTTACTTATTTTCATTAAATCGGGAAAGACACCATCACTTATACAGCCATTGAAGATGGCTGCAAGGATTGTAGCAATGTTTAGTATGATTGATTCAATTGCTTTAACAGACAGTCCCCACAAATCTTCTGTGCCTTTCCTTTTAATACTCTTAAAAGCTTTTATAATATCATCACTTGTTACGGATTTAAAACAAAAGTTAGGTACAGTTTGTTTTACGCTTTGATTTAAAAAGAGTTCAGCCACATCTGGTGATGATGCGAGACACTTAGTAATATCCACGGGTATATTTGCAAAAAAAGCAGCTAAAAAATTGGCAATGGTAAGCTTGTCTGAAACCAGTTCATCACCAATATTCAATACTAATGTTTGATCTCTTGATCTACTTTTACCAGTTTCAGTATTAATTATTTGCCAAGCTGATTTTATTTTACTATCAGATTTTTTAATTTTATCTCTTATATATAAAGATTTAGCTTGAATGCAAACCTTTTTAAAAAAATTTGAATAATTTCTAACATAATTAATAAAATTGACATCAAGGTTATAGGACCTTCTGTCATACAACTCATATAAAAAATCTCTACTCAGTCTAATGCCTTGAGTTGCCCAAGAACTAAATTTTATCTTATTACTGTCAACCGTTATGTTTTTTATTTTACAAGCTTTATTAAATTCTTTGCAAATACAGTGGAATAATGTAGTGTACATATCGTTAGGGTTACTTTTGTTTGGCAATAGATGGCACAAACTATTCTCCAGGTTGTTACTGAACTTTCCCAAATTAGATTTTGTTAAAGGTCTAAACTAATTTTTTTTCAAAATACAAAATCAATATTTAGTGTTAATTCCGCTAATTGTCAGTTTAATCATGCTGGGATGCAATTTGCACCGCCCTCCCGCCCGCAAAAATGTGCACATGCAAGAAGGACAATATAAAAAGCAAATTACATGCGCCAGTACGATACCCAACACGTGTTTCGGTCCTCCACGGACCATTCTCAAGGGCTGCTAACTCGTCGAGTGCTCGAAGGAGACTAAAAGCCAACGAGGCGAGCGCTCTTTTATATACTACCAACCGCATGGACAATTATTTCTAACTACCCCCAAATATTCGTAGTAAAGGAGATGAAACTAAATTTGTTTGGTCATTCAACAATGCAAAACTATTACTGCTATGTTTTAATATTTCTAATTGTTCCAACACACATAACCGGAAACTTTTATCACAACTATGTAAAATATTATACGTATTATTGTCGCCCAAGGAATGGCCAGTTTCAATTAAATGTTTGGCGTAATGAGATTTATCAGGATGCCCATTCCTATAAGCAGCTACATGCTCTTTATACCGTATTTCAAAATTTCGGCCTGTCTGACCTATATATACCGCGTCACAATCATCGCAGACCAACCTATACACGCCGGATTTCTTGCAATTTTCCAAATTATCTTTTCCATTACAAAGACGTCGTATAGTTTGGTCCGTCCGAAATGCAACGTGAATATTATTTTTACGCAGTAAATTGGCAATTCTATCTGAAATTGGGCCCATATAGGTCAGACTACCAACATATTTGTTAATACGGTCAGGGGGGCATGCATACAGTAAAGAGCGAACCCTACATCTCTGATTATTTTTAATCAAATTATCAATAATAGATTTTGGATAACCGTTTGATAACGCGATTTCATAAAGAATATTAAGTTCTTTTATGTAATTCTCATTAGACAAGGGGACCGACATTAACCTATGAACATAGCTGCGGAAGGCAGCTAGTTTATGTTGACGTGAATATTATTGTTACTGCGTAAAAATAATATTCACGTTGCATTTCGGACGGACCAAACTATACGACGTCTTTGTAATGGAAAAGATAATTTGGAAAATTGCAAGAAATCCGGCGTGTATAGGTTGGTCTGCGATGATTGTGACGCGGTATATATAGGTCAGACAGGCCGAAATTTTGAAATACGGTATAAAGAGCATGTAGCTGCTTATAGGAATGGGCATCCTGATAAATCTCATTACGCCAAACATTTAATTGAAACTGGCCATTCCTTGGGCGACAATAATACGTATAATATTTTACATAGTTGTGATAAAAGTTTCCGGTTATGTGTGTTGGAACAATTAGAAATATTAAAACATAGCAGTAATAGTTTTGCATTGTTGAATGACCAAACAAATTTAGTTTCATCTCCTTTACTACGAATATTTGGGGGTAGTTAGAAATAATTGTCCATGCGGTTGGTAGTATATAAAAGAGCGCTCGCCTCGTTGGCTTTTAGTCTCCTTCGAGCACTCGACGAGTTAGCAGCCCTTGAGAATGGTCCGTGGAGGACCGAAACACGTGTTGGGTATCGTACTGGCGCATGTAATTTGCTTTTTATATTGTCCTTCTTGCATGTGCACATTTTTGCGGGCGGGAGGGCGGTGCAAATTGCATCCCAGCATGATTAAACTGACAATTAGCGGAATTAACACTAAATATTGATTTTGTATTTTGATTGTTATGGATTTCCGCAAAGTAACGCCTGATTCCATTACTTAATTTTTTTTCTTCTCCCAATACTAGATTATGCAGATGTCAGCTATCTTGGTCTCACTGAGGCCCAGCTTGATAAACTTGAGCGTCTCCAGAACGTCTGTATAAGATTCATATTTGGGCTCCGTAAATGTGATGATGCTTCCGAATTTCGTACTAAGCTCAAGTGGCTCCCTTTACGCTTCTCTACAACATTATTTTTAGTCCATCCGCTCCCTCTTATCTCAAAAATCGGTTTTCTTTCCTGCATGAGTCACATTCAAGATTACTGAGATCGTCGGAAAATCTTAAGTTAAAAATGCCAGCGCATTCTACAAATTTTCTGGACAAATCTTTTTCCGTACAAAGTGTTCGATTGTGGAATGCACTGCCTTTAATAGTGAGTCGTGCACAAAGTCTGCAAGAATTCCAAAGACTTGTCAAGAATCTGTCACTACAAGACTCACAACACAATTAGGAACATAATATATTATTTGTATATATATTATGTATTATTGTTATGTATATATAATATGTTTATATATTTTTATTTTTTTTATCATGTGTACTATTACCATAGGTACTATTTGTAATGTATCGGTACACCGCCAACTGCCCCTCTCAATAACTCCATTCTCCGATTTTTACTTTGGTTGTCTGGAAGAGATCACATTTTGTGATAAGACCGCCCATTGTATAATTTTAAGGTTTTAATTGTTGTTTTTTATTTTGTAATACTTTGGTGTACAATAAAGAGTTTATCTATCTATCCTTATCTGTTTGAACGTTTTTACCAATAATTTAACATGTGTACTTCGCACTTCCACTTTCTACTTTTAAAAACATAACCCGGTTATAACACAATACTACTATGTACCATGAGAGCCCATTCCAGTATAAAGGTGACACAATGGCAGCTAAAAGTTACCCCTTACATAAAATTACACCTTGTTAGTCATATTTAGCCGTACCTGTCTAATACCATATTTTGTTGTAGGAGAAGATATATGAAGAATTGAAAGACATCTATGGCGATTCAGAACGGCCCATTCACATCGACGACTTGCCAAATATGCGGTACTTAGACCGTTGTGTTAAGGAATCTTTGCGGCTATATCCTCCGGTGCACTTTATAGGCCGGAGACTACATGAACCAGTCACATTAAGTACGTATGTAACTGTATACTCTAATATTTCCTTTTACATGAACCGAAATTATGGAATGAAATGGTAAAAAAGGTGGATTTCCATAAATTTGAACGTATCTTTGCGTTTAGATATTTTTACCCTAGGAAGTTTTATCCAATAAGTCGAAGAAAGTTCGATATTTAATATGTTTAGTTTTGCAAATGTTTTACTAAGAGTAGTCATTCATAGCAGTTGTTATGTTTACTGTGTTAAGAGTTACGAATGCCTCTCAGTTACTTCTGACGGACCACTTTTGACCGATTGTACCGTTGGAGTGGCTTAGAAACTAGTGGCTAAATTTACAATTGTTTGAGAACTTTTACTAGAGGCTGACGCTTTCTAAAGCTCAACATTCATATGTGGTCCCTCAATGGGAACGAACGCGGGGAGCCATCACGGTTCCAGCTTGAAACAGCGAAGCAGACTCCATGTTCAGCCGCAGTTATTATCTTTCTTTTTATGCCCCAAGTATAATTAATCCAAATAAGGAAGTAAGTTAATAAATGACATGAACGGCAATCAAAATGTCTGCCTGCTAAATCGTAATAAACATTTCAATTAGATATGATCAGATCGAAGTAATTAAAATTAATTTTCACTAATTGGCATAAGTGCTCCATTCCACTTGATAAGATGACGTAGGTTATTTTTAGCAACTGACCATGTCAACTTGGTAATGGAGTTAAACAGATTATGATAGATATGATCTCATATTTCACACACATTAATTTTTTTAAAGACAACGCCCGCACTGCATATTCTGTACCCTGTGTCGCGGGGTTACTATACAAACATATAGACGGACACAAATTAAATCTAGATTCAGAACAACTTTTTATGGGTCACACAAATAGATGTCCGGCGCGGGAATAATACACGGACACGAAGCGGCGAGGCGACTGTTTTAACCGCTGCACCACTCTTGCAGTCGTGCAGTTATTTTTATTGATATATATAAAATATTGGCTATTTGAGGAAAAGAGGAAGGTTTCGTTACAGTATTTTCTACAATGCATTTTTGAGAAATTAATAGCTTAGTAACTTTTCAAATTACGCGCTGTTTAGTAGGCCGTCCATGTATAGCGCACAAAAAGAAATTTTAGTAACGATTAGTATGGGCAAACTTATTTTCAAAGCGATGTAAATAAAATAGGTAGGGTAGACTGGGTACGGTTGTAACGGGGTGCGGTTTTAACAATTCAAATATTCGCGGGATAAGTCACCGTGCGAGGCAGGGTACAAGGAGAGAGACACGCGGCTTACGCGTCTAGACATGATTGCCAGTGCTGCGTCGCCGTCCGCGCACTGTATACGTTTGCAGAGGCCTATTGTGTTTTGTCAACCAAAGGTAAGTATTTTTGATCGATTTATTTCATAAAAATTATTGCAAATAAAGCGTTCTAATTTTTTACTGTTTTAATGGGTGATTATTAGAGTTTAAACGTACGAACACAGTATTTCATTTTTGTGTAGGTTATTTTACGTTGTTACTAAGATTGTTTAAATGGTAGAAGGGTAACACTTTTTTTAGGTACGGTTATAACATTAGCTATATTTGTATTTTTAATTGCAGATGCCTAAAAACGTGTCAAGGAGACGTCAATTGGAGAAATCGAGATGTTTAGCTTTACGGAAGCTTACGATCAGGTTATAAAATTGGGACTTCTTCTTCACCACGGGTATCCCCCGCTTATTAACTACTAGCTGTGCCCCGCGGTTTTACCCACGTTAAACTTTATAAATTATCACAGTACCTCCCCCGTAGGTGATAGCGTGATAATATGTAGACTATATATTGACCTGACCTCTTAGTAATATTCATGCAAAATTTGAAGTAAATCTATGCAGTACTTTTTGAGTTTAGCCCGGACATACATACAGACACACAGACAAAAATTCTAAAAACTATATTTTTGGCTTCGATATCATTTGTAGATCACGCCCCAAGTAGCCTTTTTAAAAAATATTCAATGTACAGTTTTGACTTTCCTACGATTTTATTATATGTATAGATGTTTTTCTGCTACGCTACAAAAGAAAGAGACATTTAGCGACCGAAGCTGAGGTGGAAGATATAATAATGGGTAACAAGCTCATAACAGAGTCTTTACAGAAGATCATGGACTCGATCAGCAGCTACATATATACTTCGGGCTTTTTATAATAGAGTTTAGAAAGTTGGCTTATGAGCTTGTACAGTATTATGATAGTTGCAATGCCGCTAGCTCTGACCCAATCAAATATTCAGGCTGGCTTTCGAAAGACAGGAATGGGGTATTCTATCGCGATTTATTTCAAGATATTGACTTATAACTTTCATTGGTGACAGACAGGCTAAACCAAAATGTTACATAAGAATTGGTTGTTCCTAATCAGAACATTCTTGTACAGCCTTGGTGATATAGTAGTCACTAGCTTTTCAATGTCTTGTGAAATATTAATATCAGCGGTCTGTGTTGAAACTACTAGGCTAGCTTTAGCCTCGTTCAATAACAAAGGTGATACCGGTAGTGTTTTGTCGTCAAGACTGTACGAAATTGTTTTGTTTAGGAACAATCACCGTTTCTGTAACATTTGGATTTGGCCTGTCTGTTCCTCGACCAACACTTGTCTCCTAAACCGTCTAGAAACCATCAAACTGTGTTTTCACCAGAGGTATTACGGCTCTACCCAAAAGCTGCCCCTGGGAGAACTGTAAAAAAGTCGAATAACTAAAAAGTCTGCTATTTACACATATAACTTTGAAAGCTGTTCGAAAGGAGTATGAAGAACAACAGTAAAGATTGAAAGATAAACAAGTGAAGAAATATTTTAGATTCATAACCTGGACGGAAAGGCAAAGAAAAGCAAAGAAGAGAAAAGTGAACACGCCACCTGCATCATTAGAAGAAGAAGAGTTTTATTGCCTGGTTTGCCGTATTAAAGTAAAGTAATATATAAATAAGTACTTGATTGTGTTTAATAAGCAATAAACGTGATTGAAATGCATGCATTGTCGTCGTCTATCTTAGGCACCAGTCTCCCACAATATAATTAGAAAATTGAATTTTTATATGTATTGTTATTGATGCCATGTAAAATGTACCTTATATTGTGGTGAGAAATAAAACATTATTGTTATTATTATTATATTGTGTATTATTTGAGTATGTTACAATTTTCCCCCCTCGCTGTTACAACCGGCCCTGGTATGGGGGTCAGTTGTAACAGTAGCCCACATTTAAGTAAGTTGTAATTGTCTGGAAACTATTGCCTCTAGTCTTCTAATTGTTATGTCTATTTTAAGACAAATGTTTACTCTTTTATTTAAAACGTTTAATAAGTTGTTAGTACTAATAATGCGATTTCTACGAGCGATCAACGCAAAATTGTTACAACCGTACCGAGTCTACCCTACCTATAACTCGTACCTTCACAACTACTGAAAGCGTCATGCGGCTATAAGAATAGCGGTTATAATTATACTTGTAATTTGAACATATTGCAACGATAAATACATCAAAACTGTATAATTTAACAAATATCAATATAATAAGAAATATCTATCTAATGATATGTCACGCTAGTCAATCACCGTAATAAAAAATACGGCATTTTACACTCGTATATGTATTAAGTCTATGGCATTTTATGTTACATATTTTGAATTTCTCAAAGTTTCGGAGTCTTTAGGACATTCCTACTCACAAACCGAAAGCAAAGTATGACACTCATAATCTAGTGTCGTAATTTTAACAGGATATTATAAAAAATAATTCAGTACGAGTTTGTAGAAATTGCTATTATGATTATGGGCGTGTGTGTAATTTGGATTAGTTATATTAGGTCTTTACCTATGAAATTGCCGTTCTGCAGTACTGGCCATTTCAAATCAAAATAATTTTTGTTTGGCTAAGAATTCTAATTTCAAATTAATTTTATTTTAAAAACATGGATTCTTTTTTCCAAAAGTAGTCATTTCTTTATTGATTAGTGTTACATTTTCATCGCATTTCAATCTTTTTCGTCATCATGGATACGTTAAAAATTCGAGTAATTATGGAATATGAGTACCGTCGTGGCAGCAACGCGGCACAAGCGGCACGCAACATCAACGACGTTTACGGAGCTAACACTACAAACCAACGCACCACCTGTTATTGGTTTGCTCGCTTCCGTTCTGGAAATTTCGACCTGAAAAATGAACCTCGCGGTCGTCCGAAGACTTTGGTCGACAATGACGAATTAAAGGCGGTTGTGGAAGCTGATGATACACAATCTACGGCTGAATTAGCAGCAGCTTTCGACGTTAGCGTCAAAACAATATTGGTCCATTTGCGTCAAATTGGCAAGGTAAAAAAGCTTGACAAATGGGTGCCCCACGAACTCAATGATCGCCAGCGCGAAGTACGCGTCGAGACGTGCCTTGCACTGCTCAACAGACACACAAATGAAGGAATTTTGAACCGCATTGTTACCTGCGATGAAAAATGGATTCTGTTTGATAACCGCAAGCGCTCAGCAAGTTGGTTGGATCCTGGTTCAGCACCTAAACAATGCCCCAAACGAAAACTTACCCCTAGAAAAGTGATGGTCACTGTTTGGTGGTCTAGCGCCGGTGTGATTCATCACAGCTTCTTACCAAACGGGGTGAGCATTACTGCAGATGTGTACTGTGAAGAACTGAGCACAATGATGGAGAAGCTGGCGCATCTCCAACCAGCATTGGTCAATCGCTCGTCTCCGCTGCTCCTGCACGACAACGCGCGACCTCATACTGCACAGCAGACGGTCTCCAAGTTGCAAGAACTGGGGTTGGAAGCTCTCCGTCATCCGCCCTACTCACCAGACCTTGCGCCTACAGACTACTACTTTTTCCAGAATTTGGATAACTTCTTGGCGGGAAAAAAATTCAATACCCGAGAGGCAGTACAAAATGCCTTTGAAGAATTTGTTGCCTCCCGTCCAGCTGATTTCTTTAAGAAGGGCATCAATAAACTGCCACTGCGATGGCAAAGATGCATTGATTGCATGGGTGATTACTTCGATTAATACAAATAAAAAAAATCATGAAAAAAATTCGTTTAAATTTTTTCATACAAAACGGCAATTTCATAGGTAAAGACCTATTACTTTAACAGCAGCAAATACGAATTGATATTTGATAAGACTTACACTATTATAATGTTGTTTGCAAAATATAATAATATAAATTTTTTTTGGAGTAATTTATCCCATTCCATTTTGTCTCTTTTCTACTTGGGTTAAATATTATATAAAAGTTAAACTAGTTTGTCGAGAAATAGATTGCATTAAATAGTATCACTTTTTTATATTTTCTTCTACACCATCTAATTATTATTATGGATTAATTGTGCAGCCGATGTGGTTTTCCCTACTATTTTAGACATTTAAATTATAGAGTACTAGTTGTGCACCGCGGTTTGACCCGCGTTATTTATAAATTATCACAGCTCCTTCTCCGTAGGTGGATAATATGGAGCCTATGTGTTGACCCGACCTCTTAGTAATATTCATGCAAAATTTGAAGTAAATCAATGCAGTACTTTATAGTACATATAGATAAACAGACAAAAATTCTAATAACTATATTTTTGGCTTCGATTTAGATTGTAGATCACGCCCTAAGTAACTTTTAAAAAAAATATTCAATGTAGGTACAGTTTTGCCTTTCCTACGATTTTATTATATGTATAGATAATATGATTTCTTATATATTATAGATAGATTATATATATAGATTTATCTATAAGAGTAGTAGTAGGAATAACATTTTTTATTCCTTGCAGGTAATTATACAATACCAGCAGAAGTATCTTGTAACATAAGTATTTATGACTTACATCGCAACCCGGATCACTTCAGAAACCCAGAACAGTTTGATCCGGACCGGTTTCTGCCGGAAAATAGCGTCGGTCGACATCCCTATGCGTACATACCTTTCAGTGCAGGACCAAGGAATTGTATAGGTAACTAGCTGTGCCCCGCGGTTTCACCCGCGTTAAAGTAGTTTTGACGTAAAAGAGTAACAAACATACATATATCCATGCATCTATAGTCACAAACTTTCGCATTTATAATATTAGTAGGATGTGTACCTCTAGATGGTGGTAGATTTTTTCATACTTACTTGACACTTATCATCATATTTTGGACACTTCACACAATATCTTTATAAATTGTAGCCTATGTGTTATTCTGATGTATAAGCTATATTATTGTAAAGTTTCATTAAAATTGATTCTGTAGTTTTTACGTGAAAGAGTTATGAACATCCTCGATGGATGTTCATAACTCTTTCATCCATACTTACAAACTTTCGCTTTTATAATATTAGTAGGATTATAAAGGTCAAAATGCAAATGTTACAAAATTAATTAATATTATTTTTGGAATTGTCATATTGTTTATAATATTAATGTTGGAATTGTCATATTATACTCACATTTGTTGTTCAACCTGAAGCTTCTCATAAGTCAGACGACTTGTTGATTTTGTCACTTATCTTGATGTTTAATAAGAAACGTAGTCATGCTTACTATATTAAAGTTATTTTGATTACACACACTTAACCCTTAGTGATTATATTCAATGAATTATTTATATAATCTGTTATCATAAGCTCCCCAGAACAAGATAGGCAAAGTACACTTACTTGACCCGTCTGACCCATAAGATACCTATATTGATAAATTACCTTACCCAACTGACGAACTCACTGTTCCATTTTCAAATTACACTACCAATTTAAAAAAAGAAGCTATTGTACAACCCAGACATTATGGACCGAATGAGTTCTGCTTTAACTAGTTTGCTGTCGCTTATACATTTCTTGTAGCTGACGGATGTTGAAACCTTGATGACAATTACGTTTTCCATAGATTGATGAAGACGTAAAGTTGAACTATGATTTGGGGCTAAAGAGGTTAACTCTATGCTGCTGTACGATACACAGTACGACAAATACTAACTGCCCTATTTTGTAATTCGCTATCTGAAGTATAGTAGCTATAAATAATAATAATAAATAAATACCTTCGGACAACTAACACATTGTTATCTGATTCCAAACTAGGTAGAACCTGTACTACTGCAACCAGACATCTGTTATCTATATATGCTTCGAAATACATACATATTATAGATCAATTACACCCAAAGACAGAACAATTATGTAATCGTGCTCATCACACAAATATTTGACCAGTATATGGCAGACTTATATATGTGTTTGTGCCGCGTAAACGTTGTAAGGAATAAGTCTAAACTTACGAGTACTTATAGCGCTGGTTTAAAGTTGATCGAGTTAGTAATCTTTATTATCAATATTTCCATCTATTTGCCAGGTCAGAAGTTTGCTATGATGGAGATGAAGATAGCGGTTGCAAACGTATTAAGAAAATTCACGCTGGAGCCTGTCACACGACCTGAAGATATACAAATGATTACAGACATTGTCATAAGGAATAATGGCCCCGTTGAAGTAATATTTGTGAAAAGGCCTTAGTAATTTAGAGCAGTTAAGAAGATAATGCATTAGTTTCGGCGAAAGTATGTGTCAAGCCACCATAATTATAGATACGTATCACCTTGAGGCGATTAATTATTATTGCTATTCCTTTTGGTGTAAAATAATGAGTATTCTGAAAGATTTGAGGTATAATTCTTTTGTCTTCTATCAACGTAATATTTCTTATATCGATAGCTATATATTAAATATATTTTAAAAATCTCATATTTTTAATAAAAATGTGTACCCTGGAGTATAATTTTTCATGTACAGACGCCAGCACATCCAGCTACCCCAATCTGTCAAAATTTCTTTTATAGATTTTCAACTTTATTAACAAAAATATAAGGTTAACTTTAAATTAGGGAAATTTGACAGATTGGGATAGCTTGATATGCTGGTTTCTGTACATTTCTTAATTTTCATAGAGCTGACACTCACCTCTAGTTATAAAATCCCGTTTTACCAATATTTCGTACGGATGAATGAGATAAAGCGGGATACAGAAAATTGGTTACTTACGCTGAAGAATCTATCGCAGGTACATTATGATATTAGTCTGTAATACTGCCGAGCAATTTATAAAAGCAGTAAAGAACATGTGAGTGCCATGTTCTTTACTGCGTTTATAAATTGCGCAGCAGAATAAGACTCTGCATAGAAAAGGACATAAATATAGTATTCGTTCTTTTGTTGTGATGATCTAAAATTAAATAACTATTAAATACATACGATAGTATTTAATACTAATTTAAGATCATTGTCACTAAGTTAAAGCAACAATTTGTAAGTCAAAAAATGCAGGTTGATTACTAGGCAAAAACTAAAGACTTGGAATTCACAGTACATGTATATATTATGATTGAATTTGTACAATTAAATTCAAAACATCCACACACCGATACAATTAGCGGAACAAAAAAAAAGGTTCAGTATACAATTATAAAATTTATAATGAAAAAATAAACAAATGTGAAGTAATAATCAACCGACATGTTTTAACATCAACTTTACAAAGTCCTAATCTATTTAATTTAATTAAACTTTATTCAAAATAATCCAAATTGTAGCAAAGTGCACTTTTATATTTTTTTTTATATTATAACACAAACACTATTGTAAATTTATAAATAGTGAGATTTTAAAATTAAATCGATAAATAACGAGTGTTTCTCACTCGTGCTCTGACTAACGTTTCGTCCGTCTAGTAATGCTGAGAATGATGTTATTAATTGTGTCTTGGGCCAAGCTCGGCCACTCTTCGAGTAATGCGTTTTTCACTTCTCCCACATTGTTGACGGGCGGCATTCTGCTTTTGACGCTTCTCCCTAACAAGTCCAATACACGCTCTTTAATAATAAATATATAAATATTCGGGATATATCATACAACGCTATCTCGCCCAAACTAAGCCAAGCTTGTACTATTGGATACTAAACAGGTCTTGTTCATGAACATGTCAATTAGTCTTGTTCTGAATGTTTTATGTGTATTGTATGTATATATTTACAAAGAAAAGTATGTAAGTATTTGATAGAGAAGAGAGAAGTGTGATATCATAGTGCTAGGACGATATCCCTAAAAAATAGGATAGGTAGGTTACTGAATTTATTTAATCAGAGTAAGAGCCTATGTAGTTACTAAATTAATGTTTCCAAGCGAGGACAAAAGGTACTACTCCACATCCATAATACTCTTTATTTATTTTGAATTCATCTAGATATTATTTGTTATTAAATTGACAATCCGTTTGTAGACTCGTAATGACAGAAATCAGGTCAGCTAATATCTAATAAACAATTGCTCGCCTACATATCGTCCGAAAACACGCCGTAATTTTGCATACCGCTCGGATATTGAACAAAGTCCACTTTTCTTTCTAGAAATATTGTAAAGTCTTTACATGAAAACATGTATATTTTTATTAACCGATGTTGTTGTTATGAATCGCTTATATTTACATTTTATTTTTAAAAGAATCATAACATTAACCATCACCTTTTTATCACAGGTTTGTTGCGGTTTTAAATACAGTTATAGCAGCAATGTTTTAGATAAGCAGCCTATAAAAGGATTGTAAATTAGAACTCCCTAGCATTTGTTATTACTGAAATATAACAGTATGACAAATTCCACAAATAAATGTTTCTTTATACTCTTTTTGTATGGAACCTTACAAAAGTCATCACTTCACCTATCAAGTTCAAAATTTGATAAGAGATATACTCCAAAATCAAAAGCTTCATAATGCATTGAAACATGGGTTATACTTATTTTCGGAATGAGTACAATGTAAATCAATCAGATAATAATTCACTAGCAATACTGCCGTCATTAGAGAGAAAGCCGTAACTACCTCAATGCTGATTCCGAGATAATTAAAGTTTTATCTAAAATGAAGGCCCGCGATTTACTGAATGGTTTTAGTAAGTGGTTATTGTTTTATAAAATGTCAATAAATACAGGCGTTATTATGAACTATAATTTATTAAAATTTACTCACGCGTATTAATTTTATTAAATTTTTTCCCTTTTGTTTTAGTAATAATATAATAATAAATTGTGAAATACTTATCTCAAAGGGCGTAATTGCAAATAATGTAATTAAGGCTTTTTATTTAAAGAACTCAATCTACTTAAAGCCGAAATCCTTGCATTTAAAGCCTCATATGTGCAGCAAGAAGACTTATTAAAATGAAACCAAGAATATTTACTTAACAAAATTGGTACTTTATTCATTCAGTCAGTCTTATAAGCTGAATTTTCAGTCTAACTTAAAATATTACGCAAGACACATTCAAGTAGGTATATACAACTAATTCCAGTTACCTTGAAGTGTTTTTAAACAATCAATTCTTGCTTTTACTAATTAAATAGTATTTATCAAATTATTTTTAAAGGAACATGTTTATTAATCAGATATTAGGTCTTTACCTATGAAATTGCCGTTCTGCAGTACTGGCCATTTCAAATCAAAATAATTTTTGTTTGGCTAAGAATTCTAATTTCAAATTAATTTTATTTTAAAAACATGGATTCTTTTTTCCAAAAGTAGTCATTTCTTTATTGATTAGTGTTACATTTTCATCGCATTTCAATCTTTTTCGTCATCATGGATACGTTAAAAATTCGAGTAATTATGGAATATGAGTACCGTCGTGGCAGCAACGCGGCACAAGCGGCACGCAACATCAACGACGTTTACGGAGCTAACACTACAAACCAACGCACCACCTGTTATTGGTTTGCTCGCTTCCGTTCTGGAAATTTCGACCTGAAAAATGAACCTCGCGGTCGTCCGAAGACTTTGGTCGACAATGACGAATTAAAGGCGGTTGTGGAAGCTGATGATACACAATCTACGGCTGAATTAGCAGCAGCTTTCGACGTTAGCGTCAAAACAATATTGGTCCATTTGCGTCAAATTGGCAAGGTAAAAAAGCTTGACAAATGGGTGCCCCACGAACTCAATGATCGCCAGCGCGAAGTACGCGTCGAGACGTGCCTTGCACTGCTCAACAGACACACAAATGAAGGAATTTTGAACCGCATTGTTACCTGCGATGAAAAATGGATTCTGTTTGATAACTGCAAGCGCTCAGCAAGTTGGTTGGATCCTGGTTCAGCACCTAAACAATGCCCTAAACGAAAACTTACCCCTAGAAAAGTGATGGTCACTGTTTGGTGGTCTAGCGCCGGTGTGATTCATCACAGCTTCTTACCAAACGGGGTGAGCATTACTGCAGATGTGTACTGTGAAGAACTGAGCACAATGATGGAGAAGCTGGCGCATCTCCAACCAGCATTGGTCAATCGCTCGTCTCCGCTGCTCCTGCACGACAACGCGCGACCTCATACTGCACAGCAGACGGTCTCCAAGTTGCAAGAACTGGGGTTGGAAGCTCTCCGTCATCCGCCCTACTCACCAGACCTTGCGCCTACAGACTACTACTTTTTCCAGAATTTGGATAACTTCTTGGCGGGAAAAAAATTCAATACCCGAGAGGCAGTACAAAATGCCTTTGAAGAATTTGTTGCCTCCCGTCCAGCTGATTTCTTTAAGAAGGGCATCAATAAACTGCCACTGCGATGGCAAAGATGCATTGATTGCATGGGTGATTACTTCGATTAAGACAAATAAAAAAATTCATGAAAAAAATTCGTTTAAATTTTTTCATACAAAACGGCAATTTCATAGGTAAAGACCTATTATTTCTCATTATCTATCTAAGCAAAGTCAACAAAACATATTATTCATACTCCATCCCGTGGGGGGACGTAAAAGTCGTCCAGAGGGAAATATATAAACCAGAGAACGGGCAGCAGCGTTCTCCTAGTACCATGTCCATCTTACTGCGATCGCCAACCCGTCTGCCAAGCGTGGCGATTATGGCAAATCCCCTCAAATGAAGGACACAACCAAACCGCGGCCCCCAGTCCCCGGCAGCCCAGCTATTCCCAGCCGTGGTAACAGCCGTGGTTATGGCAGGGCAGGGGGTGCTAAGAATCCCCGGTGGATTCCACGTTACCAAAAACGACGACCTCTGGCCCTGGCAACGTTTAACACGTACACTGCGGCCCGACGAGAAGATAACCGAACTGGAGGAAGAATTGAGCAGGTTACATTGGGATATTGTAGGATTATCTGAAGTCCGAAGAGAGGGGGAGGACTCGAAAATACTGAAATCCGGAAACCTGCTCTATTACTGGGAGGGTGACCAACTATCCCAAGGTGGTGTCGGGTTCATAGTCCACAAGTCCCTCGTGAACAACTTAGTGGAAATCGAGAGTGTGTCGACGAGGGTTGCGTACCTTATACTCAGAATCACCAGGCGGTATTCGCTGAAGGTTATACAGGCATACGCTACCACTTCGACATACTCCGATGATGCAGTCAAGGTCATGTATGAGGACATTTCCAGAGCCATACATACCTCGAACTCTTATTTCACTGTGGTCATGGGAGACTTCGACGCGAAGCTGGGCAAACGAATAGGTGATGAGCTGAAAGTGGGGCAATATGGAATCGGGGATTGGAACCCCCGAGGCCAGATGTTGGCTGACTTCATGGAGAAGGAGGGTCTCTTTATGGTGAATTCCTTCTTCAGGAAGCCGGCACATCGCAAATGGACCTGGGTGAGCCCCGATGGGAAAACTAGAAACGAGATAGACTTCATCCTGTCGACGAGGAGACAAGTATTCAATTATGTCTCTGTGATCAATGCGGTTAAGACCGGGAGCGATCACAGACTGGTCAGAGGCTCATTGAACCTAAATGTCAAACTCTAGAGGTCCCGACTGATGAAGTCTGCGCTCCGTCCCATACCGTTCCACCTCCAAAACCTTTTAACTCGAACTTCAGAACCAATTCGAATGCCTAGCAGACTGTGAAGAAGTGGATACATACCACGACAGGTTCGTGGAAGCTGTCTATACGGCCGGGTCTAACTTCTACGAAACCCGCCGTACAAATGGAACCAAAAAGATCTCCGACCATACCCTACAGCTTATGGAAGAAAGGCGGAAAATGATTCTAACATCCTCATGTGATGCTGCCAGATACACGCAGCTCAACAGACAAATCTCAAAGACTCGCGACACACGCCAATTTAATACCATTAGTATTAAAGAGGCCATCAAGCGGAATAGAGGCTCTAAAGTGTTTCTCTCTCTCAAAAAATTTCAGTTACGGCCTTATTTATTATGACGGCAGAATACACAGCCAACATTGTTGATCCTACTTTACTAAAATCATATTACATTATAACTTATAAGTCGTATTTTTTAATAAAATTATTTATTGTTCTGTATATAATTTACAATAATTTTAAATACTACTGGAGGCAAAGCAATATGATACATATTTTAAATACATGAGTTATGTAGCAGTGCTTATTAAAATGTATTGTTTTGTCTTATGAGTGCATTATATCTGTGTTTACTAATTATTTTATAACTAGTTACACTCAGCGATCCGTAAGCGATCAGCGAAGTAAAGCACCTAGGCTTGCGGTCAGACAATAGATGGGTGACCGTCAAAGTGGTTGAATTTTCAAGCATCTCCGTGCTTTGGAGGGCAAGTTACGCGCTAGAAAGGCTTAGAATTGTTTATGTCAGTTTAAGAGCCATTTTTGAGCGGAGGTTTCATCAGATACTTGACAGACAAGTTAAGCTTATCTTGCTGAATTATTAGTTATTACTCGCATATACGCGGTTTTTAACCGCATTAAACTTAATAAGTTATAGCTTATGTGTTATTCCAGGGTGTCAGCTAACTCCATACCAAATTTTATTAAAATCGCTTCAGCCGTTTAAACGTGAAGAAGTAACAAACATACACACTCACACACTCCAGACTTTCGCCTTTATAATATTAGAAGAATGCTATGAATTCCTGTAAGACTCGTTTGGTCATACAACTAATTTTGATTCTCTTAGTTCATATTAATCATTTCAGTTGATTTACCTTTATGTAATGACTGGAAAACACATGTGGTAAAATAATGTTTGATTATCACAAGAATTGATACGTAGCGTCGGTCGTTTAATTTAGGAATATCTATATCTATACATATAATAAAATCGTAGGAAAGTCAAAACTGTACATTGAATATTTTTAAAAACGGTACTCGGGGCGTGATCTATAATCGATATCGAAGCCAAAAATATAGTTTTTAGAATTTTTGTCTGATTATCTGTTTGTCTGTATGTATGTCCGGGCTAAACTCAAAAAGTACTGCATGGATTTATTTCAAATTTTGCATGAATATCACTAAGAGGTCGGGTGAACATATAGGCTACATATTATCACGCTTCCAACTACGTGGGAGGAGCTGTGATAATTTATAAAGTTTAACGCGGGTTAAACCGTGGGGCACAGCTAATAATAAATATTAGAAAAAGTCAATGAACTTATATATTTAACAATTTTCCTAATATTATCATTACTGTGGCCTTGTTTGGTCATTAAAAAGTATGGCTGGACTAACGTTTATTTCCTGGTGTATCCTGCACGTTTTCCTTATCACGTTAGGTTAATCAATCTCAAAATATATCTGCATTTATTATAAACTTTAAATTTTGTCGAAAATCGATTATTTCTAAACATAAATCTATACGTTGAATATTTTTTTAGAGGAATACTTGAGGCGTGATCTACAATAGATATCGAAGCCAAAAATATAGTTTTTAGAATTTTTGTCTGTTTGTCTGTATGTATGTCCGGGCTAAACTCAAAATGGACGGCATGGATTTACTTAAAATTTTGCATGAATATTACTAAGAGGTCGGGTCAACATGCTTTATATTATCACGCTATCACCTACGGGGAGGAGCTGTGATAATTTATAAAGATTAACGCGGGTAAAACCGCGGGGCACAGCTAGTTATTAATAAAATATTAAATATCAGCTAAGTTGCCATTCATGGGTTTGGTAATAACTGTCTCTTTAGCAGCTCTTTACGAGCACGCAGCGAATATATATAAGCAGCCAACTAGAATACCATTATAGAAGAATAAGTTGTTGATCGTGAACAGTCATTAATATATTTTTAAACTCACGACCCGTACATAGTAGAGCCAAATAGATCTCATAAGGAGATTGTTGAAGCAGACTGTCCCACCATCATATTACTATCATACTCGTACAAAAATAAATATAGTACACAAGTTCGCTACTCCTACTAATTTGGCACTGGTACCTTGTTGTAGTATATTTATAAACGGTAGAGTGAAGTAGAATGGCTCAGTGTGGCGTGCGCGGAAGTAGCGTCCGATTCGCACAATTTTCGCTTCATTCCCCGCGTCTTACGGCGCACGCGCATCATCTGCGGACTCGTCATATTGTTATGCGGGACTTAACCAGTGGTGGTTTCGAAGAGTTCATGATGGAATATGACAATGGTTTTGAGGTGAATTTATAATTTTTAATATTTTTAATCATCGCATCGTGAATTTCGTAAGTACATATATTTCAGTTGAGTTTCAGTTCTAGATTGTACATTTCTTCAGTACATTTTTAGTATGTTTGACCGTGACATAGATTTACGAATTCAGAATTTTATTTAGAAATGCGCGTAGTTTCTTCTAGTATAAGACAAACCTATTGAATAATACAAATTCTGCTCTCGGCATTAAATCAATATTTTTACCAATTATTGGCAAGTCAATCTGTTCTGTAAAATTACCATGACGCTCAACTTAGGTGAACACGTAACAATTTTACATACCTTATATTCGTGTAGTTATACGTATTCGTAACAATTACATTATCGAAAAAATGTGCTAACAGATATTGTATATTTAATTTGGCTGCAGGAATGTAAAAGTCGAAAGAGAAATGATTTTAGTTCAACAATAGACAATATCTTTCGCCTAGTTATTCAGGCTTCAATTAAATTATTCATTTCATTACTCTGTGAAAACTCATACACATAAATAATTTTCTTTTAAAACGAAAATCACAATGAAAATATAATGAAACCAAATAATTTATTGTATATTATATTATAAATAGTACATATTATTCAATATAATAATTATTTCACTACTTAAGCACATTATTTGATTAGTATCAGTGTTCGTTAGCAACTAGATTGGTAAATAGGTAAATATTTTCTAGTAATAATGATACATCTTATTTTTTTTCACATAATCTATAATGTAGTTTATTTATGAATGTGAACAGAGGTATATTTACGTATACATTTAAAAAGAAACCGTCGTGCGCAGGTCAGGCACACGGTCGAATGTTTTCGTATGTGCCATAGTCTATTAAAAGTTATCTGCATATTTATATGCCGCCAAAAACTGAAATACATAATTAAGCTAGTATGTAGAGCCTTAGTGATTAAAAAAAATCATAAAATACGCAGTTTACGCAATGTTATTTCATAATACATTTTTAATGGGAAATGGCATAGCTTTTAACATTTTAATTTAAGTTAGTACAATACAAATAAAGGTCAAATACTAGCTAACCTAACCTAGTAGCCCTGTAAAATTTGAAATAAATCATAAATGACATAACAAATACCCAATTAATACCCAAGTGCTAAATAAATGACATTACACTTTTACTTGTCAAGATCACAAAGCAGCAGTAATTTCTGATACAATAATAATCTTACGTCATAAGAAACTAGACTTAATGCTAGTCCGTCCGAGCGGTCTGTGTTATAACATAAAATACTGAGAATTACTTAAATAAACAAGTTATCTTGCTACTAATGTTTTTAAACTTTCACGATTTGTACACATTTTTATATATAACAATTCAAGGCAAATCATTACCTGACGTTTACCCGACGTTTCGGCATGGATTGCACCAGCCGTGGTCGGGTAACCTAAAGGTAATGATTTGCCTTAAATTGTTATCGCGATTGAGACCCGTGTCCACAAAATATAAAAATTATCTAGCTACTACTTATTTTCAAATGTAATACTATAGTTTTACTAAATTGGAGACACCGACAGTTGTAGAGTTCAGAAGGCTCTTAGTCGGTAGTTTTTGACTTTGTTTTAGAGGACACGCTTATGGTGTTCGGTACAAAACTCAGGTGGCCAGTGACACGGAATTACAGATCAAGAGTAACGGGTGCTACCTAGATGAAAGACCTGGGTTGTTATATACATAGGTATATTTGAATTACTTATTAATGTGAATTGATACAAATTTAAAAAAGTATAACCCCACTTATCGTATAAAGCTCATAATATTAATTAAGATTATACTTTCTTTATTTTAAAAAAATATATCATGTAATCTAATGTTACAAAATGGCATTTCTAGTTGCTTTTTATCTACGGGGTGGAAATGCTCAAATCGCATGTCCGTCGCTTGGGGAGGTGACGGGGTATGTAGGGCTCCCCACTAAAACCACCACGGTAGCCAGCCTCACAGTGCTTGTAGCGAGGGCTCTGAGCACTCGTGAACGATCACACCAGTACCTCCGCCGTACACTGCAGCCTCTGCGAGACTCTCACCCGGGGAGAGGAGAGGGCATGAATGCGTCCCCATCTCCCCAGCACGCACAAGTGTGTTTAGTCAACCTGAGCTACAGCAGGTTACCTCTTCCCGGAACCGCTTATACAAGACGAGTGGAGTTCCCTCCTCCAAACGCCAGCAATCCCAGGGGCGGCGCCGCATACTCTCTCGCGCTGGGATTTAAAGTTGAAGGCACAGGGCAAGTAAATTAATCTTGAAATTTCTTTCTTACAAAATGTTAACATATTTAATGTATATCTATAAACCTGTATACTACAACGATAAAGAAATAGAATCTCTGTACATTAAAGTGACGATTGCTGCTTCTTAAAATTATGTAATGAAACGTTTACGGTGAGCTTAATTACGTTTACGTAAGCCGGCTTTTCTTAATAGTGTTGAGTTTCACTGAGTCAATCGTTGCTGTGTGGTGACGGCGAAGAACATAATGACCCCATCTCTGGGAATACCTACCAGATAACGGGCAGCAGCGTTTTTTTGTGAATTATGACCATCAAACTGCCATCGTCAACCCGTCTGCCAAGCGTGGCGATTATGGCATATACCCCATTCTTTGGGGAGGGTTTTGTCCAACAGTTGACGTATTTGGTTGATATGATCAGTCAATTCATTGATCGTAATTTATGATATTCGTACATTTTTACAAATCTTATATTTTGTCAACCATTACTTGTGAATCATCAGTCACAACTGACTACCGCTAGAAGAAGAAAAAGCCCCGCTGAATATTAAATGGAATGATTAGGTCCATGTTTTGTTTATTATATATTAAATAATTGTATTACAACTGTATTTTAATTAAATACTGTTGTAATAAAATTGAAATGGTTATGACGTCAAGCTATCATTAACCAAACCATAAATCAAGTTTTATACCTATCTAAATATCTACACAATAAATCATTGTAGTAGTTAATATTAATGTTTAATATTATATTCAATGTTCATGTTATCCAGCAGAAATTACTTAAAAATTCAGTAAATAAAGCTAATCTGTCTTTTATACCGCATAAAACTAGGGTAACAAATCTATGACTGAATAGATATTAAATCAATCAATCTATCTATCCAGTCATGGGTTTCTTTCACTTTGTAGCAAATACATTAATTCACTTTTTAGATCATATAAAGCGAACGAATTAAAACCCTTACAGGCAAAACATGATCAGTATAATTTGATTATCAGTTCCAAAAAAATAACGTTCTCCTACAAAAAAAATCGAATGAACATATTAATCCAAGTAAAATGTAAACAGTATTTACAATCTTAATATACAATTACATTTATGTAAATAGTAAATATTATTCGGAAAAACACATACATCGGTGTTTCTTCAGCTCATTGTGCTATGGAATCCATTACATAATATACCAATGTGCACCTGCATATTTATATTTGCACCACAAACATAAAGGAAGTAAAAGGGGATAAAAGCGTTTTATTTGTTTACGGTCAGTTGCATATTGGACGATTGCTATTCTTAATAAACTGTAGATTTCATGAAAAGCGTAACAGAGTGCATAATAGCTATCGTAGCATAGCTTAGCAGCCTTTGCAGTAGGAGTAGAAGATATCATTGAGCGAAGTAGTAGACTTTTCGTAGCGCCGCGCCCGCGCCGCCGCGCCGCCGTGATCTCTACAATTCATGCCTTGGTGTAGCAGCCTGTGTAGCATGGTGAAGCGGTCTACGAAAATAGAAGGGGCATACTGCTTGGTGATAATTATTAGTACAACGTAGATTAATGGGTAGCATTTAGACAAATGTCAAAGTGCGGACGGGTTTGCGCAGTTGTACTAATTTCAGTGAGGTCGATAGTAGCTTTGCGTTTGCGTTAGAGTTGTACCCAATCTGCTAGACGTAACCGATGCGGAGCATTATTTTATGTGCTGTCGTACAGACTAAGAATAACAGACTTTTATTTGCATTAGAGTGACGGACTATTTATATCACAGATATGTGAACCTTCCCGAAACTCGGGCAACGTTAATTTAAAATAATTTTATTAATGCAAATTATTCAGATATGAACAGCATTAGAAGTAATAAGTGCCCAGTGTCAAAATTATTAGTGTGGAAATCTTATAAGGTCACGGCAAACATAGCAATTTTTTTCATTGTTATCGTAAAACATGAATCGTCATATTGGTAACGCGATTACATATGATTTTTCTGAACGAATAGGTATTATAAAGAGAAAAGTTGTGAATTTTGTTCTAGTATTTATTAGACAAACTCAAATAAATTCGAAAGCTACATTATCAGCGAGAGACATAAGTTATATTTTATAAAAAAATACGGTAAAGATAGGTACCTCCGTAAATTACAATAATGTTCAGACGCCAGCACATCCACAACTCCAATCTGTCAAATTTATTTTATAGATTTTCAACTTTATCACAAAATCATAAGGTTCACTTTCAATTGTGGAAATTTGACAGATTGAGATAGCTTGATGTGCTGGCGGATGTTCCAACAAAATGCCTATAGGTACTTATATAATTATTTCCATGTCAAATGATGAATGTCTCTTATAGTCAATATTTTGATTCACTTCCTTGCCGGAAAATCTGTATATTACTCACAAAATGTCCATGAGGTTATATGTCTACTGTCATACATATAAGTCACAATAACAGCTTTTTCTTCGTATTATTATTAGTCAATCAAAACACGGGTAAACTCAAAAGATGATACGTTACTTTAAGGAATTGTTGTTATCTACGCAGGCGAAACCGGAAACGCTAGTAAATATCAATAACAAATATAACTAACTATAACATTACCTAATCCCTGTATACTTGTCCGCTTGTTTGCAGAGTAAAAAATTTACTGATAAAACCTCCTTGAGATTGCCTATTTTGATCAGTAGGAAATTATCCCTTTTTAACCCCGAAGCAATAATCTGATAAGTTTGACGTTGATCGAGACTCTATTCTAAACGATCAATGCACCTCTGCAGCCATGGAACTGTGGAAATCCTCAGCTGGATCTCTACACTCAAAGGCTGTTATTAGTGGTTATAATAAAAAAATGATGAAAGAATTACTTGAATTCAAACGTTACAAAACATGTCACACGATAACCCGAATTCTCACCGGACACTGCAAGCTAAATAAGCACATGTTCAACCTAAAGTTGGCCGACAGCACAATTTGCAGATTCTGCCAAGAATCAGAGGAAACTCCTTTGCATATTATGTGCTCGTGCGGGCCGCTAATGCGTGATAGAAGTACGAGTATCTACTTAGGACAGCATATTATGCAACCGGAAGAGATACAAACACTCACTGCACAATTAATCTGGGAGTTTTTAGAAGCTATAGAATTAAGCAGTGAACTTTAACAAAGTTAAGGAGCTCTGCTACAACAGATCAGTAATGGTCGAGGTAGCAAGATACCATCAAGGCATCAAGCCCCACACAATAAATACAATACAATTGACATCGATGTCAGTCCGTTTGTCTGTGTTTGAGTGTCTGTCTGTGGCATTGTAGCTCTCAAACCGATTTCAATGCGGATTTATTCGTTTGAAAGCCAGTTTCCTTGCGGTGGTTATAAGTAATGTTTGATTAATATCGGTCAAGCAGCATAAGAGTATCAGCTGTTTTCCAAAATGTTTTAATTAGAGTCTAGAGAGAGTTTTCTAGCGGTTAGTTTTGGTTATATTCTCGGTGTTCAGCTAACAAAGAAATTGAACTTGAATCTGTAGTTAAATGTAATTATTGTTTCTATTTGGCAATCCATCATACGTCAACTTGAATGTAAGCGGTTACCGTAGGTAATAACGCTTTTAAGATATTACCTACTCAAGCGTTGCCCTTCCCCCCTCATCGATGTGTTTACTCACACCTATGACTATTCAATTAATTGTTGTCACGTGCATAGCGAGCGAGTCTAGATGGATGGCAACCACCGGGGTGACCTCTGTTGGGACGTTGGTTTGCAACCGTGTTGATGCTTAATAACTGGGTAGCATTTAAGAGTAATTTTGTATCGACACTAAGAAGTGCAAAGTGTGAGGTGTATCGTTTATTCGATTTTAAGAGTAAAATATATATTATCTTCTACGAAATAATACTTAAAATCACATAAGTGTACCTAACGTTATCTTTTACATGCCGTCTGAACTGTACGAGGTATTTTTAGACAAGAAGATAATTATATATATAAGATATGGATCGTAGGTACACAAAAAATTAAGTAAATAATTACTATGCAGTAATTCACAAATCACGCATACAATTGTTATCTAATGACCGACACAAAAGCGGGGTGTTATACATTTTATTTAGAGATTAATAAATTAAGAAAGACTTTGAAACTACATTAACTAGGTAACCTACCTGTTGGTAATCTTAATTAATTATTAGGTACACTATTCATTCTAAGAACAATATTTTGACTGCTTACGCTTTACCTGAAATATTGATCTATTTTAAAAGACAAGTAGGTTCCACATACTACATGTCCCCATAAAATCAGTATATCTTTTATGAAGCTTTGTATGCTCGTCTTTAAATTTTGTTTTAAATTTATCGTTTGACAGCTGTCACATGTGAGACATTTGTTAAATTTTGTAAATCGTGATATATCATATAGCTTTCTTAATCGATGCTAATGAGGCTAACTATATTAAAACGAATACAAAAATATAAATGACATCAATATATGTAGGTTAGGTATTTGGGTATGTGGGGACGAGACAATGAGTGAACAGCCGTCGATATTAAGGATAGTAAATACGTAGCATATTTCTATGTCTCGAATAAATAAAACCTTATTACTGAGGATAACACTTTTTAGTCATGACTAGCCTTTTCTACCTTACCAATGATGAGTTGGCTCCATATAAATATATATTTTGTTGTTTGTTTTCCTACCTAAATGCGACAGAGAGGAAATATTTAATGTGATATGTTATTGTCTTCAACTTATGCCTAATATAATACACAAGAGCAAGGAGAGAAATTTAGTTATGACTAAAATTTAAAATTGTTACATGGAATTTTTTGTGGTTTATGCTACAATGTGTGCAATATTTGTGTAAATAGGTACTTTAAACAGCCTTAGCCTTTGCCGGAAATAAATCGTCTTCAGATCCTTACCATTATTCTTTATCGATCGTGAGATAAGTTACTCAAGCACATCAAAAATAGTGCTTAAAGCTTATCTGAGTAATCATGCTTATAATCTATGAAAGTAAATAACTACATATATATATTAGAACTATAAATTGATCAATAGGTAGATACCTAAATTGTAAAATATATCATGTATATTACCTCTTTTTAATAAATACTTAGGTAAGTAACTCTCTCAATGCAATAACATAATATTTATCTCCGGGCATTTGAGACGAAGGCGTTAATCATAAGTACCTTTCACACGGCGTATAATCGTCATTCAGTAAACACTGAAAGTAAATAGATAGATAAGAGCGGAGGTTCTCAAGGCGGTAGTACCTGTGGTAATACCGTGGCAATCGGTTGGCGCACGCGCGTTATTAACGCCGAGCAGCACGCCGCCGCAGTTGCCGACCGGCCCAACTCGCCGTATGCGTTACGGCAGTCGCCATGAACACCCGCCGTCAGCTGTGCCGCCTCGCGACCACCGCACGCCCTACCATCACTGTCAGACCCTTGATATGCACGTGCTATCGGCAATATAGTCAAGTGAGACCCGTCTATGTAATAGAAAATCGTGAAGTGAGTGTCCTATTCTTGTTTCATACTTTCCCAATGGCGGAGCGGCTTATGTAAATGCAAATTGGTCATATGAGATGAACTAGCGAAAGTAGGAGAGCTAATTCATATATTCCCTTGCCATTCGAGATACGGAAAAGCTTTTTGTGTCATTCAGAATTGGGTTTAATGTTTGGGATCTGTAACCAAATAGAGCAATGCAAATGATGCATCGTTTATTATTTTCAGAAATGGCGCAATTCAGCTCCTCACTTCTACTCCGCACAGTCCATCGGCGACATAAGGTATGCATTAATGTTGAATCGATGCACCAAGTGTCAATATTTATTAGAAATCAATTGCTTTTAACAGCCCACAACTACTCCTATTGATCTATATTAAACTGGTCGGCGCCGGTACTTCTTCAATTCACCCTTGACATTTGAAAATGGAACTATAGGTAGCTACTTTGTATTATACCGTAGGAACTTCTTTAATTAACTTCTGCAAATAGTTATGTAATATTTTCTGGAAAAAACACGTAACGCAGTAACTATGATTCGTGGTAATGATAAAATAATCATTAAATAAAAAATCAATACCCGTGTTCATTGTGATAAAACAAGAATAACTGTGCGTCACTCATTCATTTACCGTCGCCGATTTGTTCATGTACTTATGTCGCTATATATTCGCATCATTCGGTCAAGTTCAAGTGACACTGATAACATTTTCATATTTTTGTTCACGCTACAAGGAGCAGACAATACTCGTTCGTGCATAACATCGACCCAATACAGTAAGTACAGGCATCACCTTCATAAACATTCCGCATGGTTTCGTACGATTTGTGAACACAGTTACAATTTCCGTATTTTAGTTATTGTGTTTCAGTTTGCAATTTTTAGCACGCTGTTGGAGTTTTTTTTTTCAAATTTAAAAATCAAAATAGAGAGTTAATAGGTATGCAGTGTTAATTCCGCTTATAGTCAGTTTAATCAAGCCGGGATGCAATAGGCACCGCCCTCCTGCCCGCACATTGCTACCCAGCTTGATTGAACTGACAATTAGCCGAATTAACACTACCTACATATTAATTTTGTATTTTGAAAGTTATAGATTTCCGCAAAGTAATGCCTGATTCCATGACCAAATTTAGAAGCTGTTTTTATTTATTTGGGCTAATTTTTATATAATAACATTTCTACTAGGCATTACAGCAGTTTCTCCTAATCAGAACTTAATTATATTGAAGCTTGTAGGTAACGAAGCTATGCCCCTTCGTACCTTTCATCCCACTCGTAGTGTCTACGAAACTGGAAATCCAGGGGGGCTACCGGCTAACTGCTAAGTCGGCGAACATCGTGATAGTGATCGGTGTTCAAATAAATATATGACTTACGTAATCAATCGTTAAATCGGCTTCCATGAGCACATGTGACGTCATAAATGGTCCGGAATCGATTTTCAACGTCGAAGCTAATTTAACGATTGATTAAGTCATTTTTAATCTTTATTTATTTGAATGCCGACACTATCACGAAGTTCGGCGACTTAGCCGGTAGCCCCCGTAGAATAAATGTTGAGTGCTGCTTTCTATCAACAATAATGTAGGTGCAACAATCGGGCATCAGATGGTTGTTGTTGCCAATTTTTGTTCCATAAAGGTTAAAATTCATTTTCTTTCGTCGTTGAAGTATGTTAGAAAAACCAGTTTCCTTGGCATTCTCGTGTTTCTAAATATAAGTACATCAGGTGACAATAAACACATTGGTGAGTGCCGCGTCGTGGACACACCCGCCGGCTACGTAGTCACGATTGGTATAAATAACTTGTTAGTACTCGTGACGGTGGCACCACACGGTACCATTATTTGCGAAATGTATCATTTCTTAATTACCATTATACCATGTGCTAATGATTTATGACCACCTGTCGTATGTTTCCAAGAATTTACATGCTTAATTATCTTGAACATATGCATGACATTTTGTTTTGATAAGATGATAGCTCAACGGTTGTTTCCAACCAAGTCATCGTACAGGTTTCCTAAAATTTTCTTAGCTATTAGTCGGATGACGTAGAATCTCAAATATTAAAATATATTAATATTAGTGTAGGTACTATAAATTAGTAAGAGAGTTCAAGGTATTTTCTTAACACTTTGAAGGCAAATTCTACAATGTTTTTGGCGAAAGAGTTCAACATTTCATTTAAATTAGTTAAGTAATATAAAACTGATTTAAACACAAGGTCGTTTACGTGTATAAACAAATGATTACTTAAATACAAAACGATGTGCAAATAAATTTTATATTAATTAATTTAAGTAAAACACTCACCGTCTAAGAGTTAGCACGATACCCTCAGTGTGTGAACCGACTCGCACTTGGCCGTTTTTTGTAATTTTTCAGTATTATGTAGATTTAGTTTACCAGTTTTTATTCCGGTTATATGTATCGAACACATATAACACAAATACAAAATCAATAAACATCATCAAAAAGGTTCTTACGTTAAGCTATTTTCAAACCTATTTCGAGGCCATAATCCCAGACGTACTAAACAGCTTAGTTATGTAGGTACATTACACAAGAGTAGAACTCTGTTACGTGGGTGAAAAATTGTGCATATCTTGCTGAAAAGTACTAAATGGATTATGAGCAGATCTAAATTACTATTTTTGTTTTAATTGAATCATTTATTTCATAAATCTTACTGTTGCATGCCCGATACGGGTAACTGTTGATACTCTAAAATTGTATACCATCTACAACCATGTACCTACACAGTTTATGCAATAAAGAAATCTTTGTCTATGATTTACGGAGTGAATACCATGCTAACCAGATTGGCTTATTGTTGTTTAGTTTGTTTAACATAATTTTTTCTTATAAACGGATTTGTGAAATTGCCATAAGGTGACCTTCAAAAAATGTAGAAACTATTTCACAATAATTATACCGCAAAATAATAATTGTACAAAAGACAGATTCCCATTTAATATTCTTGTTTCGGTGGTAAGATATTAAACCATCAGATTCAATGTTCAGACGCCAGCACATCCAGCTACCCCAAATCTGTCAAATTTCTTTTATAGATTTTCAACTGTATCACAAAAGCATAAGGTTCACTTTCAATTAGGGAAATTCATAGATTGGGGTAGCTTGATGTGCTGGCGTCTGTACGTCAGTTCTCGAACTAGATACTGCAATGAGATAACGACCAATAAAATAAAACCGCTAAGTAATTATATATTATAACATTTTTGTTTCCACTTACAGAGGTAGCGAAGGACCGCACAAGAATTCTGACGATGTCCTTTTTGACATGTTCAAAAATGAAGACTCGGGACTACTCCCCGTTGGAAAGTTTCTTGCCGTAAGTTCCAGTTATATACCTTACCTTGACAGCGTTAACTATAGATTAGTCCTGCCATTCCGCGAAAACTAAATGATGTAAGCTTTGGAATGTACTGCCCAAATATGAAGTTGATAGCATTGTTGTAACTTTTAGAACAACACCACCTAAGAGCTTAAATTCATGGCAGGATATTCGTTGTAATATAAGTAAAGTTGTACCTATATCTAGGCCAAGTACAGCGTCTAGCCAACCTTTAATGATACCATGTAAATATTCTGACCCAACCCCGATCTGTTTCGACCCTTTGATATAAAAGAAGTACTGAGATAAAAGTTGGTACAATAATTATTTACGGTAGACGTTAATACATAACAATTAAATTAACCCTTACCAGTCTCAAAATAGGCTAAGTATAAGAGACATTCTTATAATTAAAATAAGCTTATTACAACACAATAGTTAAATAATGGCGTCTGTTTTAAGTTGGCATGATAGCGGAAGGGTTAACATTGAAAAAATGTTTTTTTGGTGCAAAGGCAACGCCCGATCGACTTAAATAAAGTTTCTCAGTATACAGTGTAGGTATACTGAGAAACTACGACATTGAGCAGTTACGTACCCATTATAAATGGGTAATACAGGGCGTGTTCGTATAAAAACCAGAAACCAGCTCGTACTGTGCCTCTAGCACGAGTTCCTGCAGTTTACTTACTCGATCACACGTACAGTTTCTCCCATACATTAAGCACCAGCGCCTCTCGCGGAAACTATTAAGAACTAAAAATCTGGTGCTCAATGTATGGGACGAAACTGTACGTGTGATCGAGTAAGTAAACTGCAGGAACTCGTGCTAGAGGCACTGATATTGAGTAGCCCTGTATAACTTTTATTAATTTTGGAAATAAACATAGGTAATTTCTTATTCTTTATTGCACACAAAAACATAGATACATTTAAATTAAATTTTACGATAAAATGTCATGTAGGTACATAGGCGAGCTTAATACATTCATGACCTTTCTTCCAGTAAACCATTAGGAAAAAGCAGTACAACAAAATATTAAATTAATATATAATATAAAATACACACAAATATTTACATACGATGCATATCTATTATATACTTACATAAATTAAAGAGATAAGGAATTATTCTTAGTTCTGATTTTAAAAATACTCAATGAAATGTCACGTATGAAATGTGGTTAAGAATTCCAAAGGCGCACTGCGCGTACAGCAAACCAGTAAACGAGCCGTCATAGCGGCTGGAAGTATGAGAAGGAGTCCTTAGAAGAAGAGATACCTACCTAATTTATATCAATAGTGTGAAAAAAGATCTCACATTTTGTATATCAGATTTAAATAGCATGGTTTTAAACCTTTATGCGAATAAAGAAGCATTCTGTTTTACTATAACGTAGTTTTTAAATCAACTGACTCTCATTGTACCAACGTACAATGCTTACATAGACTTTTGTACCTAATTTACACGTAACTTAGGTATGCGAAATTATCTTCTTGCTATTGTACAAGTACCAAAATAAACATAGGTATGGTAATAACACTACCTATTAAATTTTTTGGCACATTTCCTGTTAAATATTAGAACCTACCTACTCACAATGTCTACTAACAAACTTAATTGGAATTATTTGAATTCAATTACTCTGCATTTCGAGTGAATCTAAACAATATTAGGTACCTCTGTAGTAAATATTACTTTAGAACACCGCTTCAGAAATCATATAAGACCGATTTATTATTTTATCTATTTATTATATCCATTTTTATCATTTTCAGGCCTTGAGAACAACAGGCATAAGAAAAAATGACTCGCGAGTTAAAGAAGTGATGCACAATTTATACAAAGTTCACAAGGAATCGAATTTCGAAGGAGGGTCCCCTGAAACGCTGAAATTGGACCGAAAGACATTTAAGGAAGTGATCGCTCCGAATATTGTCCTCATTACAAGAGCGTTCCGCAGTCAGTTCGTAATTCCAGATTTTCAAGACTTCATTAAAGACATCGAGGAAATGTATTGGGCTGCTAAAAGTAACTCTGATGGAAAAGTTGCCAGTTACATTCCGCAACTTGCCAGGGCAAGTTCAGAAAACTGGGGTGTCAGCGTTTGTACAATCGATGGTCAACGATTTTCAATTGGTAAAATATTTTCTGATAAAGATAACTATGTATTTAAAAATACCGGTAAACCCTCTTTCAAGTTACTGTCTTTCTTGAACAGGCGACGTGACAGTGCCATTCACTCTTCAATCGTGCAGCAAACCACTCACATATGCGATGGCTCTTGAGACTCTGGGGCCTGATACAGTACACAAATACGTTGGCACAGAGCCCAGCGGCCGCAACTTCAATGAACTCGTTTTAGACTTTAATAGTAAGTATCTACGCCTACGATGTCTTGTATAATTTGTTTTGCTCATGAGTTTTCATGACGTCACGACTACAAAGTAAACATTGTAATCAACAAAACTATTGCCAACAACGCTGTTGTGTATAGCAATTATTATTATTTACAATTTATTTTTACAGTGAAGCCACATAACCCGATGATCAACGCAGGAGCAATTTTGGTGTGCTCGTTGTTAAAATGCCTGGATAAACCCGAAATGACACTCGCTGAAAAGTTCGATTATGTAATGTCCTTCTTTAGTCGACTTGCTGGCAACGAGGCGCTGGGATTTAATAATGCAGTATTTTTATCCGAACGTGAGGCTGCTGACCGAAATTATGCTCTCGGATTTTATATGAGAGAGCACAAATGCTACCCAGAGAAAACTAATCTTCGTGAAGTTATGGATTTTTATTTCCAGGTCTGTTTCAATCAAATTATAAATTCCACCGACGACCCTTGAAAATGACATTTAATTTGAAATTGTATTATGCGTGTGTTACAGTGTTGTTCCATGGAGGCCAACTGCGATATAATGTCCATAATGGCAGCAACTCTGGCAAATGGTGGCATTTGCCCAATCACGGATGAAAAGGTTCTTCGGCCTGACTCAGTACGAAACGTGCTCTCTTTGATGCACAGTTGCGGAATGTACGACTATTCAGGACAGTTTGCGTTCAATGTGGGACTCCCAGCTAAGTCAGGAGTATCTGGCGCTATGCTTATAGTCGTTCCTAATGTAATGGGCATTTGCACATGGTCGCCACCGCTGGATCCTCTCGGCAACAGTTGCAGAGGCTTACAATTCTGTGATGTAAGAATTTCTTCTATTTTTAATTTAATGTCCCTACGGAACCTAACTATCGACCATTGGTACGCTGTTCCACCAAACTATTCTGATCTTATGCGAACTGAATTATGTATTGTGCTCACCATTCTTTCATGATGACGATGACGAACTTGTTTTTCCCCACAAGCATAACTTGTTGCTTTTACTTTACCTATTAACACAATTACGGTATTACCTATTAGATACGTAGGTAGAACATGCCTACATGAAGTGGATATAATGTTCATTGCTCACAACGAAATTATACGTGCTAAGGATATAATCTGTTTAAGTAGGTACCTAAGAATTAATATTTTAGGAATATAGTACCTATACCTACCGACTGCTATATTATAATATTAATAGGTAATATACTGCTTGATTTTAATTAGTAAGGAGAAATTAAAATCCTCTGCTAGTAGGTAGGTATATAGGTTAGGTACCTCTTAGATAGAAAGAAGTTAAAAGTTACTAACATACCACGCAGAATTTATGAAACATAATTTGTTTTTAAAAATATTTAATAGTGGGAATGTCTTCCGGTGTTCTTTGCAGTAGGTATGTCTACTGAGTTTGATAGGAATGTAGTTTCGCATGGTGAAAACACTTTTCGTGCGTAATTTGCAAGTTCTCCTTGTTAGCAATTCAGACAACCGAAGTAATCATTAACCTAAGACACCCTCTATATCCACATTTCAAAGACCTCGATCTCACATTGACATAGGTCAAGTCGTTATGACATACGAGTTTGATACTTTAGTTCGAATGACGTTACCTCGATGGTCATTACTTCGATGTCTCTAGCTCGACGGTACACTTCCCCGATGGTTCGTTACCTCGAAAGATCACTACCTCGAAGGAGCTCTTCCTCGACGGGTCTTTTCTTCGATGGTACATTTGATCGATCGGTTGTTACCTCGAACAATCATCAAAAGTAAAATATATGTGTGTAACTGAAATGTGTAAAAATACTAGTGAATTGAAATGAATATCGATATAATCATAGAGGCAACATAATATTGTGATCATAAATGTAAGTAGGTACACATATTTTAAATATTTAAACAAAAAGCTGTAATCATTTGTTGATTTTGAAATACGTTGATTACAGCTTGTTGTTTAAATATTAAAATGATGATGATTGTTCGAGGTAACAACCCATCGATCAAATGTACCATCGAAGAAAAGACCCGTCGAGGAAGAGATCCTTCGAGGTAGTGATCTTTCGAGGTAACGAACCATCGGTGAAGTGTACCGTCGAGCTAGAGACATCGAGGTCATGACCATCGAGGTAACATCATTCGAACTAGAGTATCAAACTCATGACATACATATATCTACGCGTCGTTTTCAGTAGTTAGGTGGTAATTGAATATCTACAAATTTTCAATATTTTCAGGACTTGATCAAGAGGTTTAATTTCCACAAGTATGACAACATCCGTTACGCAAGTCACAAGAAAGATCCTCGGCGATACAAATTCGAGTCTACCGGTCTGAACATCGTTAATCTCTTGTTCTCTGCGGCGAGTGGCGATCTCAGTGCTCTGAGAAGGTACGAATCATTTAGTGAACAAAATATACCTAGTGCTTATTTACAAACAAATTTTATTATTAACTTAAAATTGAGTAATTTATTCAATTATTAAGTTCAATAAGTACAAGTTGACAAAACCGTGATTATAATAAAGTACTGTTCAACAGCCAAAGGTCTGATCCGTCTCTACTTCCTGTACCGGTGAACACTTCGAAATAAATTGCTATTACAAGTACTTATCCAGTACAAGTATCTGCTTACGTACATAGTACTCCAAGGAGACATTATAATCACGTTCGCCTATGCTTGTTGTATGCTTGTATTTCATAATAGTTAGTCTAACTTCATATTGTAACGCTAACATAGTTGATTGCACAGCGTAGGTACCTAAGTATAATAACTTAGAGTGGGTCCATTATTATCATTGGTGTCTACATATTTCAGTACTTAGTCTACATGAGTAGGGCTTCTTATAGAATATCACATTGATTCGAGAGTGCGCTATAAGAATACTAAGTAGGTATTTCATTGTTTTCTCAGGCATCATCTCTCCGGTATGGACATGACTCTATCGGATTACGATGGTCGCACAGCATTGCATCTAGCAGCGGCTGAGGGCCACCTCGCCTGTGTGGATTTCCTCCTCGCTCAGTGTGGCGTTCCACATGACCCTCGGGACCGATGGGGAAGCCGCCCGCTGAACGAGGCAGAGACTTTCGGTCACACTGCAGTAGTACAATATTTGAAAGATTGGGAACTTGCACATCCCAGCAACGCTAATCCAGAGTCGTCAGCTTCTCACGCCCAAGAAATCTTAGAAGTGAAACCAGATGCTGATGATGCTGTTAAAGATCCAAGTATTCAAGAGATTGTATCTAGAAATGGAGACAAAGTCCAGTAGAATCTCAATGATTAGAATAACGAATGGTTGAAACTGTCAAAAGACAAGAAGTCCTTATTTCAAGGTGCGGCGCTGTATTGTATGACCTATATTGTGTGTTATCTGTATGAATAACCATATAGATAGACAAATATGTTACCCAAAACATTTTACTTACCCGCTTATTGTATTAGGCTGTGCAGTGACTTAACTAGAAAGACAAGCAGCCAAATTATAATCTATTTAACTTATTTTTAAGTAGGACAAAATGCATTTTACATTTGGACAGCTTTACCTACCCTTTGATTTTTTTTTACTATAACCAGTGTTGATGTTGAATAGTAGTAGATATTTTATAAAAGTATTTACCCCCCTTTAATCATGGGATGAGTCTCCACTGAGATATTCGGTCTGTCATTATCGGTGACATTTTAACAGGTAACTAGTTGCAATGGTGTATTTTAACCAATTGTAAGTTCAAGGGCGTGATATAGGTACCTAGGAAATAATAACTTTAATACAAAAGGCTACATCTTGGAAAGGAATGATTATGACGGCAACATGAATAAAGGAGAGATGCTTAGGGAAAGATCTGTGTGATGAAGACTTACTTACTAAAAATAATTACTTATCTAACAATAAGTATGTAGCTCTCTGTACCCTATTTATAGCTACATTTGTGTACCCTCAAAATTTTACAACTATATATGTTGAATAGTAGTTTTTAGCTGTTTTATTTTAGAGGAATTTATTAGTAATTAGATAGAGTTAATCACTAACTTGTATTCTTGGAGTGTTAATCTCTCATAGCCAATCTCAAGCATCTGTCTCCTAAAAGTCCTCTCTTAAATGTATTTTAACATTCCATATGTATTAAATATTATCTTATATAAATGTCTAGATATTGTTACAGAACATAAATGAAATAGTAGATACATATCTACTATTTCATTTATGTTCTGTAACAATATCTAGACATTTTTTTAGAAATTTCTTCAAAATTAATAAATTAACTAACTAAAAATATCAAATAAATAATAACTGAAGGAATGTTAAAAGTCTATTATTCCTATAAAATTAAATACATAAGTGTTTACTTATATTCTGACAATAAATAGATTTTATGCAGTCATTATTGATGTTGTCCAAATGTATGTCAATTAAATGAAATGTTGACTTAAAAACAAACTGTGTTATTATTGGTACAATATACTTAATATTTGTTAGAACACAAGGTCCACTTGATATGTGACAATTGATTCAATAGCCAACTGTCTAATCTATAATAGGCCTGCCTAATATTGAGCCATGTTCCAAAGCTCAAGAGCCAATTTAAACAATAGTATCAAATAGATTGAAGTGTTCTGTTGTGATTCTTATTGCCTAAGTAAACTATATTTTGAAATGCCTCAAATATCACGAGTTAGGAAAATAATGGAATTGTTATTATACTAATTTGGGTTAATGTAGCATCATAACACTCAATTAGATGGCCCAATTGTAATTTTTGTTATAATTTAAATATTTCAACTACCCTAAATTGATCGCAATATTTTTGATTAATAATAATCAAAGATAAAGATATCTTGATTTTTCTGGTGAATTTTGGGTGCTTTCTGCTCAAAAAGCAACTTATTATTTATAAGAAATTACCTGATATCACACTATATTATTAGGTTAATTTATAACCAACCACCAGTCAAAAGATTTGGTTACTTACAACAACAAAAATATAATGATAGCAGTTCTGGAGGAATATCAGCTACAGCACTCAATGTGGGCAGAGATGGCTAGTTTCTATTGAGATTCGCTGGAGACTATGGAGGACATATCCGTACCACGCGTGAATACGTTAAAAACTCGAGATGTCGTTTTTTTTTTTAGTTTAAGGTCTCTGCACACTGCGGGCGCGGCGCGGCGGGACGGGACGGCGACGCGACACTGAGGAGTTGTAATGTACTAGATATTACGGACGACGCCACACACAGCGTCGCGTCGAGCGGGACGGCCCTGTGTGGCGTCGCCCGTAATATCTAGTACATTACAACTCCTCAGTGTCGCGTCGCCGTCCCGTCCCGCCGCGCCGCGCCCGCTGTGTGCAGAGACCTTTAAACGCTTCTGTGACCTTATACCCTACCGGTATTAAAAACTCAACTCGAAATACTCAAACAAAATCAAATTATTGCTTTCGTACATAAGTGAGTATCTACAATTATGGCAATAAATATTTGATAAAACGACATGTCAAATTAATAATACTTAACTGACAGCGTTTATAATATTGCATTTCGATTTATCAACATAAGTCAGAACATGCATTAGTTAATATATCAAGATATACATTTGTGGATTTGCAAGTGTAATATGACAAAATCAGTTATCAAGTTATAAACGTCTTTGAGTACGAAACACACACATATATATCGAATTGTCTAGTTATGCCCGCTATTAAAAGTTGTGATATTTTAGAACATTTCGAATTGTCTAGTTATGCACGCTATCAAAAGTTGTGATATTTTAGAACATTTCGAATTGTCTTCTTTTATCATTATAAAATCACACGAGTCAACGAAACTCTTTAAAATGGATATTATATTATTGTTTATAATAACAAAGCGTGAATTGTTACGTTTACTTACTTTGAGAATATTTAAAATACGCATATAATTTAACTTTTATAAAAATAAAATAATTTCATCGTTTTAAGAGTTTGATGACAGTTTGATGACCGTATTTGACTCAAAATCAACTTTTAGGAAAACTTTAAGCGCAAGGTAATTTGAACTCAATTGTAAACATATAAGGCAGGTTTATACTTGAATGCCTTTCATATTACAAGTCACTGCCGATCTGTAGGTACCTACATGATCAAAACAAAATCAGTTCGTTCTAGCGTTGCAGAACTATCGATAGTTTGACTATCGATAATATCGATAGCGCCTTAAAGCAATAATATTGATAATGGCAATACTATCGATACTATCGATAGTTTTACATCCAATAGTATCGATACTATCGATAGTATTGACAAGTGGAAATACTATCGAGAGTAGAATCGATTTCCTGAATAGTTTACTATCGATAGTATTGCCATTATCAATATTATTTCTTTTAAGGCGCTATCTATATTATCGATAGTATTGACACGTGGAAATACTTTCGATAGACTATTGATACTATTGTGTTTTCCTTAACTATCGATAACATATCGATAGTCAATAGCCAACACTAGTTCGTTCGTTCAAAAGATCGTGTCGGAACTTGTCAGTATCGAGTATCTCGTCGTCTGAGGTTTTATTGTTAGTACGTTACTTAAAGTGTTTTGTATTACAACAACTGCATATTATTATTATAAAGTAAAACAATTATTGTGGCTTATAATAATTATGAGTGATAATGAGGAAAAAGTAAGTGCGCAAAAATATGTCTGTGTTTATCAGATAGGTTATAATATAAAATTAAATTTGCATTATGTGCTTGTTATAAATACTGATTGTACAGTTGTTTTTTTTTAATATTTTAGCAGAATGTTTTCAAGGGCTTATTACGGTGAGACAGTTTTTATGCTTTTGTATCGTATTTTTACCATATTTGCTAATTTATTAAATTATGAGTACTGTTACGTTCTTAGCTATTTTTTTGTCAAATGGGTTTACTGGTGTAGGAAGGAATTTCGTGACAGGTGATGGAATTCTGTTGTTTTAATCACTTTAACTGCCGCACTCAGAGGCGCCCATTAACGCTAATCTCTGATTTACTAATTTTGTCATTAAATAATAGCCTATAATCTTTATGATATTAAGTACCTTAGGTTTTGCTATAATTGACATTTAAGTAAAATGACGTCTCTGTGTGCGGCAGTAAGACTGTATTAAGAAGTTTTACAAAAAAAAAATCAATTCAAGTTGTTAAATATGTGAAAATGTGTAGCTTAATGAATTAATTAAGATGTTTTAAGTAACTTAGTAAGTTTGAAGTCTGAGAATGCTGTTGAAAAATAATCGATTATGTTAATATCTTTTCAGATACATGCAGTTCTGAAATGTTATTTTCAAATGAGCCACCCTCTATTTCTCCTCCCCCCTTTTCTCCATTGACTCCTTTAATACAGGAACTAAGACATAAGAACTCAACTCCAGGCAATTATTTTTCTTTCTTTTTTTTATTATTGGATATAAATGTTATAGGTACAGACTTTAAACGAAACCATATTATTTCAGGTGAGTCTAATTTTGATGTAAGAAGTAACACATCAGAAGGATTGAGATCGTCTCCATTATTAAAAGATCTTGAAAATGAAGATCATACTTCGTCCCCTATTCGGCCTATGTCACCGGGAACGAAAGAACTTTATGATGTATTAAATGAACCAGACCTAGAATTCGAAAATATTGACTTCATGCAATCTCCTGATTTAATGGCAAATAAAACAAATGCTGTACAGGATAACTCTGAAACTGATTGCGAATCTTGTGATGATATTTTATCACCTAAAGATTTACAAAAAAATACATCTAATACTGATCAAATCGATAACAACCTAGTGGAAAGTGCTGTTTCTGTAGAAAATGAAAAAATAAGAGCAGAAAACCAGGAAACTATCCCTAACATTTCGAATGATAATACACAAAATATAGCTACAGCTTCTACTTCAGGTGAGTATAATAAGTTAAAATCAATGTAAAATAGGGACAGTTATTATAAAATAGTTTTATGAATATACTGAAATACATATATTTTTGCAGATATTAACAGTGTGACAGAGGCAAGGAATGAGGATCCAACTAAAGAAAATTCGAAAGTGAAAAAAAAGGGTAGATCAAGGAAGGAGAGGGAAGAATCTAAAAGACTAAGGAATTATGGTAAAGGCTATGTAACGGAAAAAGGAAAAAATATGGGTGAGAGGATATTAAGTTCACTAAGAATTTGTAGATTAAAATGTTCTGAACGATTTTCTGAATTGGAAAGGAAACAATGTTTTGACGAATATTGGGCTTTGGGCAGTAGAGATCGGAGAGCAATGTACGTAGCTAGTCTTATAACAATATTACCAAAGAAGACACAAAAGACTGATAGCAGAATAGTTCAGAGAGATTATTACTGCAAATATAAACTAATTATAAATAATGAACACAAACCAATTTGTAAAGAATGCTTATGTAAAACGTATGGAGAAACCAAAGGATTTATAAATATTATAATAGATAAGAAAAAACACTCTGTAAGCGGAGTAATAACTGCTGATAAGAGAGGAAGGCAACCACCTAAAAATAAAAAAACGATTGATGATACTACTACAGCTATAAACCATATATTGTCATTTCCCAATTACGAGAGTCACTACTGTATGAAAAGAACGAACCGAAAATATTTGTCTTCAGATCTGTCCATTGCAGCTATGTATCGTTTATACAAAGAAAGTTGTTCAAACCCCGTTTCATTGAAATTGTACTCAAAATGTTTTCATGACTTAAATCTATCCTTCAAACAACCGGCAAAAGATACTTGCCATACTTGTGATTTACTTAATACAAAGATTTCGTTAGCTCAAGGACAGGAAATCCAGGCTTTAAAAGCTGAACTTGCTGCACATCATACATTAGCTGAAAAAGCTTATTCCGAAAAGAGGAAAGACAAAGACGATGCAAAACACGACCCATCAATTCGTGCCTACACGTTCAATCTTCAGCAATGCTTACCTACTCCTTACCTCAAAACTTCAGTTTCTTTTTATTAAAGGCAATTGTGGTCCTTCAATCTAACAATTCATAACTTAGCTAATGATCAAGCTATTTGTTATATGTGGGACGAAACGATTGGCGCACGAGGTGCTAACCAAATCGCTTCTTGTTTATGGGATTTGCTTCATAATTTACCTGCAAATGTAAAACAGGTCACATTTGATTCGGACACATGTGGGGGGCAAAATAAAAACAACACAGTTGCTGTGATGTTCATGTTTCTATTGCATCAATATCCAACATTGGAAGTGATAAACCATAAGTTTCTTATCAGCGGACATAGTCATATGGAATGTGACTCGGACCATGCTATAATTGAGAGAACTAAAAAGAAGACACAGATTAAAATAAACCATCTTAATGATTGGATACAACTGGTTCGGTCTTCCAAAGTTAAAAACCCCTTTGAAGTGATACCTATGAAGCAAGAACAGTTTCTAAACTTCTCTGAATTAAGTTCAAAAAAAGGGCCGTTCACAATTAAAAAGAAAGACGTCTCTGGAAGCAAATTCCTATGGCAACCTGTAAAGTGGTTGCAATATAGAAAACCCATTGGAGAAATATACTTCAAGACAAACCTTGACAGTGACACTCCATTTAAAGCAGTAAACTACAAAAAAAGAGGCAAATACAATATTATAGATAACATACAGTTAGAACCAGTGTCCAGAGAGCAATTGACAGTAAGTCGAGAGAAGAAAAAAGATTTGCTGGATCTATTACCTCTAATAGATCCAGTATTTCATGAATTTTATAGAAATATAAAAACGGATAATACTACAGAAAATATCGACCCCGATCTTGACGAAGAAGATCCTGATAGAGAAGAAAACACAGAAGAATAAGTAATTTAAAAAGAATAAAGGATCTTAATTTGTTTCTACGATTAAAACTTTGTTATTACTTCATTTGGTTTTTATTTAAATTCCATTATGACAGTTAGAATTTTTATCTTCCTTCAGGGAATAAGTTGATAAGTCGTCGGTGAACAATTGGATAAGTCTGTTTTTAAATGCATTAACAAATATTACATTTATTTTGTAACGTAGACTTAAAACAGCTCCTTAAAGAACCTAAATTCAACTATTAAAAAAGTAATCATCATTATTTTCGATTTACCAGAAGATCGTAAACTTTAAATTGGCTGCCCTGAAAAGTATGCATAAATGACATATCAACTTATTCACGCCAGGTACGGATATAATAGTGCAGTAGTGTGTATGCAAATATAGGTATAGTCTGATGGGGCATCTATACATCAAAACAAAGAGAAATCAAGCGCAGAACTGACAACTTTATATACTCTCCAAGGCATAGGCATAGAACAATATCAACTTCCCAATTATGCTGCTCCTAGGTGTTTTACTTGGTACAAAAATACCAATAACTGTTTTAGGTCTAACCAGGTATTTGAACCCAGGATCATTGTCTTCAATTAAACCAGTTTAACTACACTAACAAGGCCATTAGGAATATCAAATCAGACAGTTGCACAAAAATAAACTACAAGTCATTTGAAACATAACCATATTTAATTATTTAAACAAAACTACTATTCATATAAAACAATACCTACATTTTAAACTAATTACTTCTCACTTACTGCAGTAGCTCTTGTTGGTGTTGATATTAGCCCTAATAATTTACAGTCGGCTTCGAGGAGTGTAAGATCAGTACTAGAGCCGAGGAACCGTGATGAAAGTTCTAAATCTTTAATTTGTATCCTCACTCTTGCTCCTCGTACATATTCATCACTTCTAACTGTTGGCCGAGTGCACACACAATGGAACTTCCAACCAAAGTCAATGTACAGGTCATCTTCTACTACATGGTATATTTTGCCAATCACCATCTTATCCGTAGGATCTCCAAGCTGAAAATGAAAGAGACATTTTACTCTAGAGACATAAATCAATATCTGGGGCATATCAGTGCCATCTAGCCCAAACTGAACAAACCTTTTCTATGGATACTAGGCATGAGATATAAATACTTATTTGCTTTTTATTAAATATATATGTCACCATAAAATTGTAAATACTATTAGATTATAATCAAGAGATTGTGAATGGTAACAGACTTAGCTAACAAATTAACACATTTATCTAGAGCTCCGCACTTGCTTAGCTCTCATGCCTACACTCCTTAATGGTCCTAGTTCTAACCTAACCAAAATCATATCATAACAATAGATTTTGGCAAAAATGTTGTAAGCATGTGATACGGTTCACATTCTTTCTAAATTTCAATCTTGCAACATGGATTATAATGTAATGGTATTTACTATTTCAAGGTGATACATATATAAATAAGTACAATACACATAAAACACCCAGACCAATACAAATAGACAAGTTCATGATGAACACAAATGTTTGTCATGTGCGAGCTTTCAATCTTCAACCTTGGATTAGAAGCAGTTTCACTACTGAGACATGGCTGTTGTCAAGCCAGATTATGACGTTAAATATAACATTTCTTTCCAAAATTTCCCTAGGATATCATTAATTTACTATTTACCGGCTAAAACTATGGTAAGTTTATAAAGAGTACACACAAAAATACTATATTGATTGAATACTTACATCCATAAGCTTTGAATTTCGAAGCAGAGAACGAAATGTATGATTCTCCTCATTTTCCTGTGAGTCCACTATTTGAGATTGTTTATCGAAGGCTTTCGCAAAACCGCTAACTTTATGAGCTGTTGTTTCCGAAATCTGTGCATCTTTATCCGTGCTCGTAGGATTGCAATATGATCGTGTAGTTATTATAATACTCGACTCTAGACATTTAGTTATTTTTGCTGTAGTAAGCATTATATTCCTTAAATGTTGAGAAGACTTTTGTAAATGGAACATCTTAATCTCAGGTTTATGTTACTGATTCATGAATTTAAACAAAATATAACCTAGAAATCTGATTTTTACATTAGAGTCAATGACATCTGTCTCTGACAATCTCTTGGTAGTCTGTGCTCTGACCAAAGATATAATTCTATATCTTTGGCTCTGACAACAACAATAAATAAAGCTGTTCAGAACCATTTACCGTTTTTTAATCGATGTTTGGATGAGGCTCCCAAAAATATACTTTTATCATATTTTCGGTATAAATATTATATAAAACTACTCCTTTGGTTTTAAAAATTATGTCCCTTTTATAAACACTACCAGCGAGTATAACCGTGTTAAGAATTCATTTATTTTTTCTACCCGTGCTAACCAAACATAAGTTAGTATCGACTAAAATTTAAAATCGCCTAAGTTTCATGGCTTAATATTTAAGACTTAAGCTTCATACAATTTTAAAACTTACCTACCTGTCAAGTTAATGTCAAAAAAATTACACACGACACACGGTTTTTTGATAATGTTGAACGGTTGCCTAAATAGTTCAGGAACTCAATAATTAAATTGTATAATGACTGAAGATCAAGATGCAAAAGACTCGCAATCGGATTCGGGCAGTAAAATATTTGTTAATAAGAGCAAAGACAAGAAAACCAAGACTCAACGGCCTCTCACAAAGGTGATGTTTGCTTATTGGAGCAATGCTGAGTGTAAATACAGCTTTGTGGAGTGGTTAGTTTAACGATCTGTTAATTGTTTCAGATCATTTTACGACGCCTACCACCTACCATGACCGAAGAATCGTTCCTTGAACAGGTGTCGCCAATTCCTGAACATGATCACTTATATTTCGCTAGGCCCGATCCATCTCTTGGCAACAACCTCTATTCCAGAGCTTACATAAATTTTGTAAATGTAGATGATATTTACTTGTTTAGGGACAAGTTTGATGGATACATTTTTCTTGATGATAGAGGTACATAAATAAATATAAACTATTCTCGCAAAATAGAAATTTCACCAGTGATTATTATTTAAATATATCACAATTTTTTTTGCCATAATCCATTTTGCTAAATTCATCACTATTCATGTAGCACTTTTGTCTCATAATATACCTTATATAAACTTAACATTTCAGGAGTAGAATATGTGGGTATAGTAGAATATGCTCCATTCCAGAGGATTCCCAAGAAGAAAAAGAAGAAGGATCCAAAGTGTAACACCATAGAGAGTGACCCAATCTACCAGGAATTTGTGGAAAGTCTCAAAAAAGATGCTGAGTCTGAGAGCCAGCCTAAACTTGAGTACTCTTATCCAGTTAATGATGGTAAGATGGTAGAATCGACATCTTATAGAATATGCTGCTAATTATGTCATCCTACTTGCTATTTGAACAGTTTGAGTCAGCATACTAGGATCTAGCATCTAGCTACAGAGCTTATGCTGTATGTATAGAGCAAACAAATATGAGGATAGGCTTTTCATTCTTATGCCTTAAACAACAAATATTTGTGCACAAGACCTACAATGTAATAGTATTAAGATCTCTTTTCTAATTTATACACAAACTCTCTAGTATGTAAATGAAGCTCTAAGAAGGGGGTTCCACTGTACCATATGTTCTTTCGATTTGGAGCATCATATTTGTTTGATATTATTGTTTCTTAAGTACATATGAAATTACAAAACCAGATACTGCAGTTTTTGAGAAAAAAATCATATAGTTCTGCTATTGTTGGTGAAGATCACTGTAATGATGAAATAGAGGCGCTCATAGCTAGATGCTCTCACCGGTCCGTAAGTGATTGGCGAGGTCAAGCAACTAAGCTCGCGGTCAGTCCATAGATGGGTGACCGCGAAAGTGGTTTAATTTCTGAGCGTCTCCGTGCTTCGGAGGGCACGTTAAGCTGTTGGTCCCGGTTGTAGCCATTAGGCAACAGTCGTTAAGCCATGTCAGAGGCCTAATGGGCGGCTTGAACAACTCTGACACTAGGGTAACCACTGCCCACACGATAAGTAAGTAAGTACTGTAATGTTAGGGCCATTCTTTTTCAAACTATTGGTTTTTTGTGTTTTGGGTTTTCACAAAAACACTAAAACACTATATTCTATCCAAAAACATATAAAAAGCACTTGTACATATTGTTCACTGCTTCCAAGATTTGTTTCAAAAAGTAACATACTGAATAAATTTATGTGTGTGAGCAAAAGTAGGTAATCACGAGCTATAGATATTTAACTAAACCTGCTTATTTATTATTATTTTTTATTTATTTATACAAAAGACCACCCGCACTAGGCAATCTAATCCCTGTGTCACTGTGGGGTACTTTACAAACATATAATAGGCGGACACAAATTACATCCAGACTCATGACAACTATTTATGGGTCATACAAATAGTTGTCCAGTAGGGGACTCAAACCCACGACACGAAGAAGCTTGTTATTTTTGCAGTTGTGAAGGGACAATACATAAGCTTAAGCAGCATTTATTCTGTTATTTCTGATTGGCAACATGTAATTGATGCTTTGCATGGCACTAGAATCATAGCTTACCAACCCTCTAGTGGGCCATAAGCTTGTTATTTGTATAAAAATCAGCTTGGCTTCTATCAATCTAAATTTAAATCAATAAAACAACCTAATCTCAACAAAAGTAATTTGTGTAGGGTACTACCAACATAGTATGTATACAAATTGAGTATTATGATCTTCCAACTGATTGTTGATCTAACTTGAGTCAATGTATCCTCATATGCAATGAGTAATTGCATAATAGAAAAAGTTTAATGAATCAATATGACTTCCATCATATAATTTAATTAGTGAATAAGTAAGACAGCATTATTAAACTGTTTTATCCCAATAGTAAACACATTATAAGTATATAGGATATCCAAAATGTATAACAACATAATATAAAAATTGAATTCTAATTGTTAGCATTTCATAACATCATGTTGATGATTGATGAGGTTGATTGTGTGTGTAAAAGTTTGGAACAACATCATATAATATGTGCTTTATTGTCCTGGGGAAAGCATCTGACTGTGTACCGAGGGAAGCAGTCTGGTTGTCCAGCAAAGTTGGTGCACCTCTTTTGCTATTTTCATGAAGGGATATCAGCCAGGAACCTCACATGTTATTTCCAAGAAGTGATGGCAGCCCGAGTCCAACACAATGCCTAATTCACTGTACAAATTTCAGTTACCAGAGGCATTAAACAAGGAAGTGTAATGGCTCCTACTTTGTTAGCTATCTATTTTGCTGATGTGATGAGAGACACATATCAATCTCGTTAAGAGCAGTTAGAGCTAAATTGTCAAAGCGATAAAAGTGATTTGATATAACATGCTTCCATACAAGACATAAAACAAAGCGAAACTTTGTCTTGGATGTATTGTGTGCCGGTGATGTCTGTCTGATGGCTGACAGCGTAACTATTCTCCAGGACTATATTAATGCGTCAGACGGTTCATGCCGCAAATTTATAACTCAAGTGCTTTCAAAACATTGGTTATGAAGTATACCCCCCCAATACGTGGGGTAAAACTCGATCACTCAATGTTAACATTGCGTGGGAGACATCTCGAGGAAGTGCCAACGGATACCTAGGCAGTATCATTCGTGATAACAACAACCTAATCACTGAGATTTTTCTGAATTTCAAAATTTTTAACTAGTATGAGCGCGTCCCACATTCCCAACCTTCGCCAAACAAGTATGACTGGCATGAAAACCTTACATAAAAGTGGTCAGCGGTGGTGTGGGCATCTTTTTTGTATGAATGACTCAAGGCTCCCCAAACGGGCATACTTTTTTGAGCTAACTAAAAGGAAGTGAAAATTTGGGGGACAGTTTCTTCGATACAAAGACGTCCTGAAATGGTACCTATCTGCATAATGGGACATTTCCTGTGAAGACTGGGAGAAACTCGCACATCGGACTATTCAATAAACTGTAGCGCGACGTGTGGCGTAGCAATTAAGTTATTCGCCTCGCCACTTGGTGTCTCGGGTTCGATTCCCGCTTACGTCAACTATTTGTGTGATCTTTAAATAGTCGTTTTGAATCTGGATGTAATTTTTGTAAGTCTGTTATATGTGCGTAAATTACCCCGCGACAAAGGGATTCGGTTCACTAGTGACGTTATCTTTTTTAAAAACACAGGCCAAACAAAATATACAAGGCTGCCAGGTTCAATAACCTAGACACTGATCACTAACAGAAAAAGGCAAACCAAAGCCAGTATATAAATATACATACAACTCATTTAACCAGTTGTAGTTTTGGCAAAATCCGCGCCTACTACATACTACTATCATAGTAGGGTACGCCATCGACGGCGTTGACACTCCTGGTGCGCCTTCCGCCATTAAATCTTATGGCGGCAGTCGACGCGTAGAATCAGTTGCTCATTACCACTGTAGCGCGTGCGGTTAGAAATGCCGCGGCAGCTGGTAGCCCAATTCCCCCTCAGAGCTGCGGTGACAGTAAGAAAAATGTACTCTACTGCCGCCACAAGCAAGCAGCTCCGGGAATGAGATCTGTTTATAGCGCAGTCGCTATACCGGTTGGCAGCAGCCGGTAATCCGGGAGGACACGTAATTGTCCTCTCAGGGCCAGTGTCCCTCACCTCATGGGACATGGTGTAAATGAAGCACCTGAGCACGATTCCCCACAGCGACAAGACAAGTCCACGGCAGGTTATGGGGTATGTAATAAAAAAATAAGGGTTCGCCACCGACGGACACGTTGCGGAGGACATCATCATTGGCATCTATAAGTTTGCCATCATTAAGGTGCAATAATAATGGTAGAGGTCATTTAAAGAATGCATTATATGTATGAGACTGTCGAAATTAAAGAAAATCCATTTTTTTAACAAATTTAAAATGGTTTAACTCGCCATGCAAAATGCATTAGCTGGTTGACAGTTTGTATGAGAAGTTAGCCTTTTTATTTACTACATTCCGGCATAGGCACTTAATAACTATGCCTATGTTTTTAATGCTCCTTAAGTTACGTCCACTATGTCTATTACACTTTGTATATATGCCTCTTAATTCACAAGTATTTTATCAATATTTACTGTATCTTTAGAAACAAAATATCTTAAGAATATCAATTTTTACTTTTTGATATTTGCAAAATTAAATTGGCATTCTAATTTGATGTACAAAAGTAGTCTATTAGTTGAAAACTTGATATCAAATCAAATTATCGTACTTTCAGGCAATGACAAGAAGGTGCAATCCACTCCTCTACTAGAGTACCTTATTGCACGCAAACAAGATAAAAGAGGAAGAGATGAGCGGCGAAGGAGAGAGAATGACAAGAGGAAAATGCGGATCGAGAGAAAGAACAAAGATGGTTCCATTAAGGTATTTATAGTCTTATCAATAATTTTGTGTTACAAATCCTCATCTACAAAAGAGATTTTCCTGCTTCTGTTCATCATTATGTTTTAATGATAAGATATATTTACTTGCTTATCGTATAGGTAGTGGTAACCCTAGTGTCAGAGTTGCTAAAACCGCCCAGTAGGCCTCTGACAGGGTTTAACAACTGTTTTCTAATGACTACAAACCGGGCCGACAGCTTAACGTGCCCTCCGAAGCACCGAGATGCTCAGAAATTAAACCACTTTGGCGGTCACCCATCTATGGACTGACCGCGAGCTTAGTTGCTTAACCTCGCTGATCGCTTACGGACCGGTGAGAGCATCTAGCTATGATTTATTTAAAAAGATACAGAGTTACCTAGTCTGTTTCTCCATGCTTCTTCCCATTTCTCTTGGGGACGTCCATTTGAATATACTTTCGCCATTCGGCTCTGTCATTGAAGTCAGGTGTATTCACATAATTTTTCGAAGTTTCTCCAAGTGGTTTTAAGGCATCTTTGGGTTAGTTTTCCTACGTTAAATTTTAATGCAACTTTAACAAGATAATCATTATCTCCGCACATTGAATGTGCCTACCATCAAATGCGGCATTTGTGTAGTTTATCTAGGATGAGTGCGACTTTAAAACTTAGATATTGATCCGAGATTCTGTACCATTTGGAAACACCAACTACCAATTTGACAGGTGGCATTTCCAGGTATATAGATTAAAGGAAGAATTGATTGTACTAATATAACATAGTCATCTAATATACGTTAATATTTGAAAGAGCGTAATTTAATTTTAATAAATAACTAATATTTGTACACTAGACTCACAATGTTTCTGTATTTAATTATCCAATTTATGGAAAACTCTAATATGTAAATTAAGTTCTAAGAAAGATTTATCTCAAAGTAAAACGTTCTGAATAAAATTACGTGTGTGAGCAAAAGTAGGTCAATGGGAATCTTGCCAACAAAATATTAAATTTTAATGTAGTACTAATAACTGTTCTTAATGTGTTATTAAGAGTCTGCCGTAAGTTGAATAATTTATAAATTATACTATATAATTTATATTATTTACAATTTCTTTAGAGACCTGGTGAGATTTCAGAAGATGAAAATGTAAATGATAAGAGCTGTTACGAACATAAATACAGTAACCACAACTTTTGGTATGGAGAACAAAGAATATATCATAAAAGTAAAATGAAGTGTTCTACTGCCAAAACCAAACTGAAACCCCAGGGTTCAGATGAGTTTATCAGCACAGATTCTGACTGGGATAGCCACTTCCCAGCACTGTCAACTAAAACTCATAATACTTTCACTTTGACATCTGGTAAATTCTGTGACAAAAAAGAATTCCAAGAGGGTAGCCCGAAAAGTGGTGGCGATACATATCATAAGGTCCTTAATTGCAATATTGCTATTGTGTATTCATGGTAGTATTTATGCATAAAGTTGTGTACTCAATAGATAGTAAAATTAATTAATTTAAGTTGGGTAAATTGTATTGACATTCTATATCTTGATTATTTTCACACATAATTGTAGTTATTAAATAGATTAACCATTTAACTGTCCATCAAAGGTTAAGCCTCTTCTACGTAACTATGGTAGACACTTTTGACCACTTTAGCTGATTAAATTAACAATCCATGTCTTTTGTCTGCAACTTGACTGACCATATTTTTCACACCATTGTAAGACATATGTTTATACTAGCATGTTGATGTATTGATCATATTGATAACCACCCATCAATCTGATCTAATCATTAACATGGTACATTAATACACATGCAAACAAAATTATTATGTATGCTGTTAACATTAACTGAAATAATGATGACATTCATACTGATCGATCTGATGACATTCATTTATAGACTAACAGTTCACGGCTTTGGTTTTGATTAGACAAATCAGCAAGTTTGAATCTTGCTGAACAAATAAATATTTTTAATTAGGTGACAACCATATTTTAACACAGATTGACAACTAACAATGACTTAACGCTAAAAGTACAAATAGTTAGATTGTAATGTTAGCATAGTTTTTTCAAGTATGCACTGTTACAAATTGCTAAAAACATAATTGTATTATGCAGGAAGAAGATATTGTGGAAGGTGAAGTTAAGAAAATCAAATCAAGAGAATGGGAAAAAGAAAAACCTGATAATAAAGATGATATAAAATCAGAGAATAAAGATGGATCTGTTTTTGAATCTAAATCATATAGAGATCGTAAGACTGGTATTAATGTGTTAAGTGACAAAAAGAAAAGAAATGATGACAAGAAAGAGGTATTTCCCAAAGATGATGAGCAAGGCGATGACTCAGATAAAGGATTTAAAAAAGACAAACGTGACAAGTTTAAAGATTCGACACGTGATCAGAAGAGCAAGAAGTATAGCGATACTAGAAAGGATAGAATAAAGAATGATAATGTGAAGTCCGATAAACAATTGGCTATTAACAAAATTATGGCATCAGAAAACAAAGTAAAATCAATCAACCATGATGATATCAAACCATTCACTCAGTTACCACATGTAAAGACTGATGACTTGGCTAAAATCATAGAAGGAATGGATAAAAAACTTAAATTAGAAGAAAGTAAAAAGGAGACCAAAACACAAGATTCAAATGATGGACCTTTTCATAAGACTACAATAGCAGGTATATCAAAAATGAGGAGAAACAGTTTGGAATCAGGTGAAAATTTACCTACAAAGGATGAGTGTGTGTTGAAGAGGCAGAAGTCATTAGATGACAGAAGTAAATCTTCTGACAGGGAAGACTCTGAGGAGAAGGAAAAAAGTGAAAGTTCTGATCGCCGCACAGAAAGAAGAATCAGAAATAAGGTAAATAATGTATTTACTTACTTTCTCTTGATGAATTGTATTGATTTCAGTATTATGACTTGAAATAAATACAATTCAGTCAAGATCATAAAATTGCTTGAATAAATAAATTGAGTTTAAGAAAAACAAAAGTAGTATTAGAAAGCAAATTAACGTACAACCTCCTGCCCAGACACAAAACAAAAATCATGGTCATAAGGAGAATAAGAGACAGTGACAACAGCATTTTGAGAACGGTTGCTGAAAATTACAGCTCACCTATTGTTGGACAGTTTGTGCAGAGGGTAATAAAGTAAGGGTGCATTATTGCGTTCTGCACAGACAGAGTACCTACCTTAATTTGTAATACCTCCTCACCAATTTTCCTTACTAACATTAGTTCATAAGTCACTTTATTAACAAAATATGGATCTGTATTGTTGTCCGAAATAAAAGTCATTTATTTATTTATTATAACACAAAGATTTGACCTGGGTAGGGATCAAACCTAGTAACCCATTACGATTAGGATGCCCATTTGTCGTGCTATAGTTAAATAACATAGCCTTGGTCTTCTTAACATCCAAGTTATTTATCAAGCAATTTAAATTTTCTTTTTGGAGTTCATTTTGTATTTGCGTATTTGCTTGTATTTTAATAAACTAACAATAAAATTAGTAAAATACTCTCAAATGATTTGGATACTATATAACCGAGCCTTCGAAATTTAAGTCATTTATTGGAAAAAATTGTTAAAATCTACAAGATCTACTTTTTCAACATTGGTAATTATTATTGTGTTTTGTTTTTCATTGAGCAGGATCGGCCAAGTCTCGTGATCTATCAGCCAGGTATGGGCAGGTTCAGTAAACAGCGTCTAGCTAAGGAGAAGGACACACAACCCCCATCCAAACCGATCAGCGATAGTGAAAAGAAAGACACCTGAAAACAAAGTCATCCTTCACAAAACTTGGACAACATTTAACGGAATTACCCTGAAGCTGGCATTCTCTGGTCCTGGCAGACTCTGTAGACGAGGTCATTTGAATGTGCCAATTGAAGGAATCTATGTTCGTGTTCATTCAGCTCTGTTTTTATTGATTTGTTTAGTTTACATACATTACCATAGAATTGGAGATGTTTTAACGTAATTACAGAAATCAACGTAGCATTTAATGCAACTTATTTTTAGCTTATGACAATTTAATTCAGTTTGTTATTTTCATTTAAATATAATTCATTTTTGAAAGGGATTTTTATGGATTTATTTTTTTACAAGCAATATAAACATTTTATTAATTAATAACACATTTATTACTTATCACAGTGGATTTTATATATATACGTACATTTTTAAATAGTAAATTGTTATTAAAAGCAATGTCTTTGGCACAAAATAGGCGCCTAAGCCTAAGGGTTAATGTTCTATTACTTATTGTGATGCCTCACTTAGAAATGTTTATACTTCTAAATACAGAAATCATACACATTTTTTTCTACGACATAGTATTATGTACATCATTCGTAATACTGTGTCGTAGTATGTATTTAAATCTATTATTATAGGTTATACAGCAACCAATCAAACAACCGTGGTTTAGAAATAGCACATCTTATAACTTCATAAATAACACTTACTACTAAAACCTAATTCATATCGTGCATGTGAAAACTACGGATTCTTTCTACATACAACGTGTAACATGATTAGTAACTATAATACTGAACATCAGTGTACAAATTGCGCGGACTAAAATCGTATGTTTATTAAAAAATTATATTCCCTTTTTGCGAATCAGAGGTTCTACACATTTTTCAGTTTCATTGGTACTGTTTATGTTATTCGTTGTACGTATAGAGACTGTGGAAATACTATTATAAATTGCTTAAATAAATTATTTCTATTATGGTATAAAGATCGTCGTCGTAATCAACAAATAGTTTAGCCAATTTGGTCGCAATCGAAGGCTCACGTTTAGTGATTTAACGAAATTTACTTTAACAAATAATGAGATCCGGATAAAACACCGGCGTCTTAACGCAGTTCCTCTGAAAAGTACAGGATATTTTTATTTCCGGCCATTTAATTTAGCAGCGTAATACTGAGAAAAATACAGTATAATTTGACAGTTCTAATTATCCCCTTTCCTTTCCATACAGAAGGCCACCATCAGGTCACTCCTTTCCTTGACGTATATGTCTAAGAAAGAGTGACATTTGAACATATTTTCTGGATACCCATGATGGTTTACGCTAGGTGTAGTGAGTTCGGGTTTTATTGTTAAAGTGCCTTGATGAGGTCTTACTACAGGACATTCATTTCTTGACGATTTCGAGACGATCTTTCCATACAGTCCTGGAACCGGGTGACAGCATTACGACGTGTAATTTAGACAGATTTTTGCTAATGACTGAATGGAGTCATAGACCAGGGTAGAAGCGTTTAAAATTAATAAAAAGTGAAAAAAAATAATAGTAGGATGAAACCCATTAGAAAAGGAGGGGAATATTATAAAAATGAAAGGAAAAATAATTTACGGGCGATCTGAGGTCGGGAAGGGGATGGGGGTGAGTTTTTAAGGGTAAACAACGGTTTTTCTCGATTTCCGGCAAAACTAAAAGTCCTATCGAAAAAAGTCAAATGGCAAAGTTGTAGGTAATAAAAAGATCTAAAACTTTTGTATTTACACTTTTTTCACATAACCTAAAATTTATGTGAAAACTTCAAAAAACCAAGTTTTTGGTTTTTTATTTTTACCTTTTACATAAATTTTTCTTTTTAAAGAAAATTTTGTGAAAACTTACCTTTTTATGTCCCAAATACGCTGTAATTTATTTGATTACAAATATTTATTTTTTCGCCTTATTTTGAATTAATATCGAAAAAACACCCTAATTTTCAATCGAAAAGTCACCCGTCAAAATATCAGCTTTTTTCAAAAAGTTGGTATGTTTTCTGTTCGTTGAAATCTCTTCTTTCCGATGGTGAAAAAAAATATATATGTTACTGTAGTAAATTTTCTCAGAAAATGCAAAAAATCGAAAATAACTCTAATTCGAATTTTTATTTATTTATTATTAAAAAATCATCTAGAAATGTGATTGCTGCAATTTGTTTCAATTAAAAAGTTGATTTATTTAATGCTAATTACATTTATGTCATAGAAAATCTCATTATATATAAATATAAATGTAAATCGTACAATTAAATGTAGATACTTTATTCTGATTACGTTATTCATTACAATATTTTTAAACAACAAAATATTAAAGAAATAAATGTCAAAATGTATAAAAAATATATTATAAATATATTAAAAATCTACTTAAAATGTATAAATATATAAAAAATATGTATAGTAAATATGTTTTTAATAACTAACTTTTGGCTAATTTTCATGTATGTTTCATATATTTTGAATATATCTGAAATATATTTGAAATATATAAAATATATTTGAAAATCGGCCAAACGTTTGTTATTAAAAATATATTTACGATGTATATTTTATATATTTTTTATAGATTATTAATATATTTTTTAGGATTTTGAATTTTATTTTTTTATGGGATTAACTAAATTTGTTTGTGCAAAATTAAGGAGATTATTATTAGTATGTATGTAGTACGACCCAGACCCGCCTAGCCCCTTCCCCACTTCTCCATGAAATACCTTTTGATGGGCTACTATTTTTCGTAGGTCACTCAGGTATATAATTTATCTTAAAATATAAATAGACATCTACGCATATAATTTAAAGAAGATTCGACAACTTACTCCAAATATTGTAGATGTCTTATTAAATATTCATTTGATTAACTTATTTGTTTGTTAATTATAGTAGTATATTTTTATTTGGATTTTTTTTTATCAATGTTACATGTAATCTAATGTTTTTTGAGTAATTAAAGTGTTAATTTTAATATATAGCTCAAAATTTTAGATGTAATTAAAAAAAGTATTCGATTTTTTTTTGCATTTTCTTAGAAGATTTACTATAGGTACATACATATTTTTATTCACCATCGGAAAGTAGAGATTTCAACGAACAGAAAACATACCAACTTTTTAAAAAAAGCTGATATTTTGACGGGTGACTTTTCGATTGAAAATTAGGGTGTTTTTTCGATATTAATTCAAAATAAGGTGAAAAAATAAATATTTTTAATCCAATAAATTACAGCGTATTTGGGACATAATAAGGTAAGTTTTCACCAAATTTCGTTAAAAAAGAAAAATTTATGTAAAAGATGAAATAAAAAACCAAAAACTTGGTTTTTTGAAGTTTTCACATAAATTTTAGGTTATGTGAAAAAAGTGTAAATACAAAAGTTTTAGATCTTTTTATTACCTACAACTTTGTCATTTGACTTTTTTCGATAGGACTTTTAGTTTTGCCGGAAATCGAGAAAAACCGTTGTTTACCCTTAAAAACTCACCCCCATACCCTTCCCGAACTCAGATCGCCCGTAAATTATTTTTCCTTTCATTTTTATAATATTCCCCTCCTTTTCTAATGGGTTTCATCCTACTATTATTTTTTTTGGTTTTAAAAATTATCGACCCTGGTCTATCAGTCTATTATATGTTTGGGAAGTACAACGGCGCCACATAGGGATAGACTTCCATAGTGCGGGCGTTGCTTTACAAAGATATATATTACTGTACCTCGTAACTAAGCCGGTGACTAAGATTGGACTATATTATATTGTGAAAGTATGACGACCATCACTTGTTACACACACTCATTCCTAATATAGTTTATGTTAATCTACCAAGTTCCTCAGTACTTGACTACTACAGAAAATAACATTTTTGGAAATCAGATCGGCAGTTAATGAATTCGTTTATGCAATATGGCATTATATAGGTACTTCTATAGTTAACTATCAAAGTATTCTTTTCTCATTCCGCAACAAGCATGTCTCTTTACCAGTTTCATCTCTAAATACAAGCCTTAGTAATGGTACCTAAGTAACCAAGTATGTACTAAAAATGTATATCAGATTATACAATAACAAAAAGTTTTACGTCACATAATTAAAACTAGTCAGCCTTGAAGCTTTGAATTCCAAAACAACAATTACAACTCTACTACCTTATAAAATATAAGAACTTATATCCTAGAAATGTTATCCTAATAGGGGTGATAATTTAGTGCTTCGCGAAAAGTGGCAATGAAACCAATGAAAAATCCTTTAGTCATTCAACACAGGTCATTTTTTGCAGTAAGTATCTATCTACCTTTACTAAATTAGAGGCAGCATAAACTCGGCTGTCCCTTTCACTCAAGTTCTTTTGTGATGTGATTGTGGTGGTCAAGCCAAGCGACTATAGTGCGCTAAAATGTATATTGGTTGGTTGGATAAGTTGTCGCTTCAAACCTATCCTCAAATTTCACTCCTTATAGGTTACATAACCTGGATTTTACGTACAGCAGGACCTCAGTCTGTTTTAGTATGCTACCTTTTATACAGTACTTTATTGGCAGTCTGGTTATATTATTTGGAACCTCTATTTCGACATACAGATACTCAAATTCATTGCTACCAAAACGCAAATTATCTGCAGATAGGAACTCTTTTAGAGTCCCTCCCCTTTCTTACAAACCGACGTGCATAGTTACTCTAAAACTAATACCACAGGTGATCCTCATTTTAATTCAAATGCAACCAATGAGAGGGCCTACCTGAATACATGGTTCAGCTGTAGTATTTGTTTTAATTACTTTTACTCGTATCTTAAACCTATTGCACCTTATTATTATCAGCCAAAGTCATCAGGATAATTGTTTATCTTGATGATAGAAAAGCTTTAACAGAGCCTTCGAAAAATAATATGTAGTATATAGCAGGGTGAATAAAATCGAAGGGTGAACAGGGACGGGAAAAAATTGATCGTGTTTGAGTATGCCATGAGATATATTATGCCAGATAAGGTGACAAAATATTTCTAGACAATATAAAATGTCATACACTTAAATTACCATTATAATCTAAACATTAATATCTGAGTAGGTGCTGTAATATTGTTCAGAAGTAAGTATTTGATCTCCCTGCCAGCTACAATACCTAGGTATATCTGACGTTGACTCTACATAATATATTTCACACCGTTTTACTACTATAGGAAATATGTTTGTTGTGTGTGTGTTAGTCATCCGTTTAAGTGCGTTGGGAGCCCATTTTGTTGTTTTAAATTTAATAATAACAATATCTTAATTTGTATAAAAGTGATTGTAGTTTCAACTAATAATGATACATAGCAGTGCTTACGGCTATATTTTATACAATCTTATGGGTGAAGTTCTGTTATCCTTGATAGGTTAATTACTAACTTGTAATAAGGAATAACAGTCCGCTTCCCTTTGGTATGTACAGTAACAATAATAGTTTAGATATGTATTAGATATTTGTTTTAAATTTAACATTAAGCACGTCAGTATACGCCATGATTGCGCAGACAGGATTCAAGCTTGTAGGAGCTACATACCCTACTATCAAAACTGAGTAGGTAGGTAAACAAGAAGAAACAAACTATTTTTCATTTAAATACCTGCATTGAGATAACTTATATAAGTACCTACTTATATACTAGAGTATATTGGTACTTATATAAGATATCTGCGTACCTAAATAGGTACTCTGCATAATGGGAGTCTATCATAATCTTGCTTTACGTTATCTAGACATTCTTCATTTCTTATCGTATCATTTACACTCTATGGCTCTGTTGAGTATTAAGCACAGAAATTATTACAAATTATCCGGCGTACCTATAGCTATACATGCACAAAATTGGTAATTAATACAAATAAGCACATATATACATTCGTTCAATTTTGTCCTCGTCCGTGTTCGCGTTTTGTGTTTCTATTCACACCCCATTAAATAGTATTTTAAATGTGCCTAAAAATGCACCGATCGGGCGAGTGGACCAGCGCGTTGGGCATTGTTTCGCAATGGATTGTTTTGAAAGACGAGAAAACGTAGAGATCAAGTCAGTCAGAGATGTCATTCTCGAATTTAGTTTAAGCGATCAGGCAAAATAAAGAACAAATACGTTTCTTTAGAAGATTATTGATTACAACGTTTCCAACGCCATCAAAACTGATATATTACTTCCTGATCAGCCTGTTGTAGGAATGACATATATTAAAACCATGTTATATTTAAATAATTAGTTACCACGTGATGCAATGCTACGTCCATCGTGCAATTCCAAACGATTAGGAAACTAATTATATATCTATGAGGCGTTGTTGAGGAGTATGGCCGTAGCGTTTTTATCTGAGTCACGCGGAGTGGCCTGTTTCATTTTTTCAGCAGCGGTTTTGGTTCTAGCTACGTTATGTCTATGCATAATATACAGCAGAAGTATGAAGCCGACGAGAAAACCGGCAAGGCCGCCACCTATCGTCAGCCAGGTGCGTCGCGACGTCCTTATACTCTGCACCTGAAAAATACGAATTTGGTTGGTAAGTAGTTACTTCCAGTCTGAGACCACTGAACATTAAATTCTGGATGGATCGTGCAGGGGACAGGTCCATCACGTGGTTTGAATAATTGACAGGTTCCGGGATTTGCGACTCAGATGTCGGTATTGTTTCATAGATATATAGGGAAAAAGAGCGCTTATGCATCGTTAGGTAATATTCTTGCTTATAAGGAGGAAATTAAAAAAAGACTGTCCGTTCGTCTATATCTCATAAACTTTTACAGAGTGTGCATCTCATCTGCATTCTATTGCCGTATAAATAATAAAAATATACTTACTTCTGGGTGCACTTATCTATATTAATACGTATTTACAAAAAAAAAGTTGAATATGTAGTATATCAGTTAGGTAAGTATCTGATTTACATAGTATAAGCTCTCAGATCCGTGTCCGTCCGTGTTTCAATAATGTCTCAGGTTATTATTATTATTACAGATACCTAATTATTATTTCTCCCTGATTTTATAAGTAATTCCAACCAATTATATTTAAACTACAAATTAATACATAAACGCTTATAAATGATAATTTATAAGCGTTTATGTATTAATTTGTAAAAATATACTTAATACATATTAAAATCTGAATAAAGTTAGCACCCTCAAATTCTGTTGACGTACCTGCGAATAATCGGCTCTACATATGTGATATGTCGAGTTATAGATTAACATTTCTGTCGTATTTGCGCCTGGGCAGCTTGCAAACTCTGAAACAAAAATAATGTTTACATTTACCCACATTAACATTTTATTGTGATGGCGATTAGTAAAGGCGACATCAATAGATATAAAGGTAGAGAAGTAAAACAAAAACAATTTCTTTATAATAATAAACATTATTTTCGGTTTCTTGTCGATTGTCTTAGCTTGACCTTGAATGTAAATATTAATAATTAGTCATCTTTAAAAATATATGGTTAAAAACTGGTTCGTTCACCAAGTAGTAAATATGATGTTAAAACTGCTATAACATTATGTCTGGAGATAACAGCGTCTTCGGTTAGATAATGATAGAACTAGCTACCTTTATATCTGATGTTATCGACTCTACCTAATTGATTCCTGTAATACTGACCTGCAGTGTTCAATTTCGAATAGTCTTTTAACTGGAATAATACTTTCTTCGCTTGAAACCACAGAATTGTAGATCTCATGCTGCATAGTGGCATATCGTTGATTGATTCCGTTAAATCTACCTTAGCCAAGTTGCACATCTGTGCAAAGTGCCCCGTGCTGAGACTCGTCAACGAATTGTGGGAGATATTGTAAAATACCAACTGCGGTAAACTCCCCCAGTTTGGTAATTCTCTAATTTTGCAGTCAGAGATATCTAGAAGCTCTAGTGGGGCTTTGATAGGAGTCGTTAGTCTGAATTCATTAGGATCCTTGTGGAGTATAGGATTCCCTCTAAGGTACAGTTTTCTTAACGAAGGTAGTTGGAACAAAGAGTTAGGTAGTTGTAATATGACGTTGTTTGAGAGGTCCAACGTTTCCAAGTATGTTAGGGAGGTTAGTGCATCCTCGTCTATTTGGTAGATTTGGTTTTCAGTTAAGTAGAGGAACTTGACGCCGCTGAGACCGGAGAATGTATCAGCGTGAAGCTCGTGGAGTTTGTTGTCACTGAAGTCCAGAATCTGAAACCATTCAAATTTTACGTTAAGACGTGCTTCTTGAAAGATTCACATAGCATTTGGTTCCTGCTTAAAGGGTAGCCCACTGGGGCAGCCCTTATAAAATACACTGCCGTCTTAATTAGCCTTCTCGCCAGTGAATCGGCTAGTGCTGCAAGGCGTTACTTACTTTTTAAAACTCTTCAAACACAGATCAGCTTGGGACAAGTTTTGTCTTTATTATTTAATTGACTGCGCAGTGGCGAAGGTAGTCGCCTCACTCATCGCCCTCTTGTTTAGAGTTCGATTCCCGCACAGTATATGTAACTATTTTCAAGTCATTTATATTATATGTAGATATTTCGAATCTTAGTGTGCTGTGTCCGCAAATTTGGTACGTGTTTGTTAAGCCCACCGTAATACAGAAATTCATTACAGTTGTCGAAAAAAACAAAGCTGCTCCCAAGCTAATCAGTGTGGTAACGTTTTTATAAGTAAAGAATATATCTATAGGTGGAACCAGTTACAACGCACCTCAATTCCTCCCTTGAGATTGGGTATCTTGTAAAGCCGGAGGCCTGCGCAATGGGCTCCGTACATGTCGTATGCATATTCATACGTGCAATGTGTGGGCAGCGATGCGAGCGCCTCGATCTCTGTCATCTCCTTGCCAAATGTGACAGAGAGACGCACCACCAGTACCAATAGAATGTTGTTATACCTGGAAGTTAGAAGAAGAGTCCATTTTACTTTCTGTGGTATGGGATGCAATAAGCTCTCTTTGTGTATACGATCCGTACACAAAGAACAAAGCGGTGTTATTTATATTAGAACCCCAATAGAACGACGACTGACTCGCTTTTGTTGGCCTTCTTAAAATAAAACACATGACTTTAGTTTGAAGAATATAATTATGATATATAAAAATAAATAGGAATCTATATATATAAAAATCAATGCCACTTTTCGTTGTAATGTTATAACTCAACAACGCCTTCACCGATTTGGGTAAATTTGGTCTTGAATGATTTGTGGAAGTCCAGGGAAGGTTTGTACGTAGAAATTAGAAAATTTAAAAAAGTCTTGAAAAAGTGTAAAATCAACGTCTTTTAACAATTTGAAATATTGTTTGTTTGAATATATGAACTTAATAATCATTTTTTTTATTACTATGCCTTATTCGTAGCGAAACACGTACCGGACCGCTAGTATACTATATAATAAAATCCAGAAGACTTATATGTACAGACGCCAGTACATCCAGCTATCCCAATCTGTCAAATTTCTTTTATAGATTTTCAACTTTATTAAATAAGCATAAGGTTCAATTTCAATTGGGAAAATTTGACAGATTGAGGTAGCTTGATGTGCTGGCGTCTGTACCTAACCTAACCTCTACGTCTCTACACCCTATAAACCTGCTTGGGACTTACACGTGAGTGCGGCCCATTAGGTTTATCATATTGTTAATGATTCGTTTATCATGGAGTTTAAAGTTAATTAAGAGGGCTATCACTGCTTCATCGGACAATAGATCACTTGAGCGTAAAAAAAACGTGCTAGATTTTAATGTCATTTATAGCATGCCTCTTCTCATAGCATATAAAAGTAGGATAGGTATCCTCTATACCTGGGCCCTATAGTCCCAGGTATAGAATTGCTCTACGGTGAATCTGTCGTTAGAGGCGACTAAAAGGGTACGAGAGAAGAAGTGTCGGCAAGGCTAACTGGCTAATGTATCGGCGGCGCCCCTATGTGTTTTAAGGCGATGAGTGACGTAAGTTGGGTTAAGGTAGCTTCTTTTGTCGAACTTCGTCCCTGGTATCGACCACCTACCAACTATATATCTGGGGCTCTACCGGCTAAGTCACCGAACATCGATTTCTTAAATGGCGTTCAAATAAATAAAGGTTAAAAATGACTTAATCAATCGTTAAATCGGCTTCCATGATTTCACGTGACGTCACAAATGGTCCGGAATCGATTGCCAACGTTGAAGCCGATTTGACGATTGATTAAGTCATTTTTAATCTTTATTTATTTGGACGCCATTTAAGAAATCTATGTTCGGCGACTTAGCCGGTCGAGCCCCTGGGCGGCCAAATTCCAAGTCTTTGCTCATAAGTCACGTCTAGGCATATCCCATCTTCATCTATGTCATAGATAAATAATTACATAGTTCTAAATCGGGTTTTATCCCCGAAAACCATTATTTTCTGAATTGTATCAAAATAGCAAAGTCGTTTTCTATACATATATAATATAAATATTGCTCGTTTAGTAGTAGATACTAGGTAGCACGTTCTAAATCGATCTCAGGACTTTTATAAAATTAAATTTCGTTACTGGGGGAGTAAGCGTATTATCTTTAATCGGGCCTGTTGACGTGGTTGGCAATTGCTTGCTTTTCACGCCGGAGGTCGTGGGTTCGATTCCCACCCAGGATAGATATTTGTGTGCATGAACATGTCTGTCTGTCCTGAGTCTGGGCGAAATTTATCTATATAAGTATATGTTTACAAAAGAAAGTAGTATATCAGTTATCTGGTTTCCATAGTACAAGCTCTGCTTGGTTCGGGATCCGATAGCCGTGTGTGAATAATGTCCTAGGACATTATTATTTAATCGACGTATATATATATTATTTGTCATATTATTATCTCCAACTATCGCCTAGTTCTAAGAAAACAGTAGTTAAGTCTGAAATCCGATAGAAACAAAGGACTGTCCAGAAGTTATTGACATCAATATGTTCTTCTTATCTGCCGGCACGATGATTAATGGCTCTTACCAAGAAGTTAATGTGTAATTAGTAAACCCTATAATTAAAGTGGGGAAAATCCATTTTAATTTAACCGTCAATATGCCCAGGCTCTCAAGTAGTCAAATGTCTTTAATATTTGAACAGCTGAATGGTACTGAAATGATTCGTTTACAGACACCATATCGGATGTAGGTACAGATATAGGATTCAAATTTACAACTTTATAACAGGAATGTCCTCTATTTCAGGAGAGGTGTTATTATAAAGTTAAAATGACTTAAAGTCCCTAGACCTAAGTCTTCCAGGTTCAAGTGAACTATTCAGTTTGGTCCAACACGGTTACATTCACATCCGGTCAATCTCATATATGAATTAACATTGAAAGCCAAATCACATGTAAATAAATAGATTCATCTTCGAGTAATAATTTTTTTGTTACTGATTTTGACCAGTGTTTTATGTTTTTGTTAGTACGCTTTATGCGTCGTATTACTGATCTTACCAGGGTCACCGTACGCCGCATAAGGGCAGCGCAAGAACGACCATAATGTAGATCATTGAGGGAGGCTTTTATCCTACAGTGTACATCTTTCGTCTAACGATTACCTACTGTTTACTTTAATTTCTTATAGAGCTGTTTGTTACATATATAGTATTTCTGTTAAGGGGCTTAATGTTTCTATGAAACCGAACTCCAATTCACAAAAATATAATTAACTTTACATACACAAATTAATATGTCGACCAGCTGACGCAATTTCAGACGCAAGACATTTTTTTTCCATCACTATTTTACAAACATTCTTAAATAGTAAAGTATATACCTAGTAGTTACACCTTATCTTAACACAATATTGCAATATGCCTAGAAAAAAAGGTCCCAATCCTCTAAAAAAGAATAAGTAATAAATGAAATAGTAATATAATCAAATAGTTGGCATTGGAGAATCTTCTTCAGACATTTAGGTACATCTTGCAAGTTCGAGAGAGCGCGCATATCGCGAGTTAGAGAATCATACGCAAAACATTCAGTTCGTTTAGCCGAGCAAAATGAGACTTCTTTACAGCTGTCGAGCGTTTGGTTGAAATTATTTAATTAGCTGTGTCCCGCGGTTTCACCCGCGTTAAACTTTGTAAATTAGAGCCTATATGTTAAACCAGTGTGTCAGCTAACTCCATACCAAATTTTATTAAAATCGTTCCAGCCGTTTTTACGTGAAGAAGTAACAAACATATACACTCACACAGTCACACACTCACAAACTTTCGCCTTTATAATATTAGTGTGATAGACTATGTGCTAATCCAGGGTATCAGCTAACTCCATACCAAATTTTATCAAAATCGCTCCAGGCGTTTAGACGTAAAGAAGTACAGACATACATACTCACACAGTCACACACTCACAAACTTTCGCCTTTACTTATAGATAACATTAGTGTGATATTATGTTGATTGGACTCATTTTTGAAGAAATTTAAGATAGTAAAGCTATTACAAATGTTTGACATAAAAAATTAATACACGTGCGAAGCCGGGAGGGGCGACTAGTTCTTCTATATTTTCATAAAAATTAAAAAGTAAAAAATCTTTTCGTTCTTTCAAAGAATAATAATAAATTCATTTATTTTAGGCAACAAAACCCATAGTGGAAGAAATAAAATTCACAAAACAATACAATGCAAAAAATGATATGCAACATTGTCAGTTAAGTCAGTTTAAATTATTAATTCATCACATCATCAACATCCGTCAGCCGATAGACGCCACTTTTATTTTATGTTCATTTTAAGACGAAATTTAAAAAAAAAATTCGGTATTAACCGAAACTTTTTTTTTATTTTTAAACTAATATTTTATTTATCTCTAAACACTTGCCTCCCAAATGGCAATTTTTGCGAGTTGGTGCTTTGTCAAAAGTAGGTACTTTTCGGGGATTACCTTATAATGATGTGTAGGTACCTATATATATTTCTGTTTTGATGATATAGGACCAATGAAATATACCTCTGGGTGAACTCTGCCTATCGCACCACGTCTCAGTGATGGGCAGATATTATCGTCTGTGTATTCATCTCTTGAGGGTCGCCAGGTCAAAATGAACGCAAGTAGGTACGAGATAAGAACTTTTCTCGGGACGGGTTATCAGCTTCCTTGGCCTTTAGTGAATAACATACAGTAACTAAATGCATGTACAAAGATTGGATTGTTGTCTTTTCAATGCAGTTGTAGGTATTTGGGTATTTATGATTGGTTCGGTTATGATGTCAGAGTAAGAAGAAAATATTGTTTTTTTTATATTCTTGTGGTTTTAACGCTATCGTACGCAGTTGGGACATCTCCATATACGAGCTCATTGGATACGCCTGCATACCACCTGTAGCGTAGGTTATAAAATTAAGAACTTGGTTTTATTCCTGTTGTGTAAGTTCAAGTGACAAAATCCGTTTGCTTTAAATTCTCTGTTTGTATATTAATACTAGCTGTGCCCCGCGGTTTTACCCGCGTTAAATTTTATAAATTATCACGGCTCCTCCCCCGTAGGTGATAGCGTGATAATATGTAGCCTATATGTTGACCTCTTAGTAATATTCATGCAAAATTTGATGTAAATCCATGCAGCACTTTTTGAGTTTAGCCCGGACATACATACAGACAAACAGACACACAGACAAAAATTCTAAAAACTATATTTTTGGCTTCGATATTGATTGTAAATCACGCCTGAAGTACCTATCCTTTTTAAAAATATTCAATGTACAGTTTTGACTTTTCTACGATTTTATTATATGTATAGATAATAATAAATATAATAATATTTTATTATATATTAAAATAAATTATATATAAATGAATGGCTGCGAGCATGGGAATTAATCGAACGTTGTAGATATATTTTTAGCCAAGCTAGCTATGCAGTTATTCGCTGAATAATTCCCTATTATAGACAGGCTATAAAATTAGTTTGTAGAGATAGTTGTATACAACCATTGTTACACTAGATTTGAATTTCTTCAAGTCGAATGTCATTTGGTCCTTTTCTTACACCCAGCTGGAACATGATCGTGCATAAGTTTACCACATGCAATACAAAAGGTTTTAAATTGGTATCTAATGATATACTACCTATCTATCTTTAACATAGCGCGATAAAAACAGCATTGATAATGGTCTGTGATGATAACGGCGAGCATAATTATAAATGTTTACTTTTGAATGGGTGACATGCTCTAACTGGGTGAAAAATAAAACTGTACGACACAGTACAATTTTATTTTCACTCACCACGTGGTAGCAGTCGTCTCGAGGGAATATCAACCACCAAACGACTGTGATCGCTAACTCGTTTGCCAAGCATGGCGATCATGGCATATCCCTTCAAATTACGGAAACTGTTATTATGAGATATTTTACCTTATTGCGCGTCAAGTTGATGAATAGTCCTGATCCATTCAGTACGTTGATGTGCGAGTTTCTTCCAGTCTTCGCTTCAAATTCCATACCTATAAAGACCTATGCCATACCTATACCAGATAGGTGCCGTGTTGGAGTATCCTTGTATCGTAGTAGTTAACGGTCCCCCTAGTTTGCGCTTCCCTAGAGCTATTAGTCATTCATACGAACAAGATAACCCTAGTCATCCCAGTTCGGTGTAGAATTACCAGGATAGGTACTATCTTGGCACTTTATATGCAAAATCCCTTCAAGTGGAAGACGTCGCTTTTGTAAAGAAGTTTGGTCTCAGTGTCGTAGGGCAATATGATGAGTATGATTGCTTCGTTTGCCAGCTTTCCAAATTACGTGGCGGCCTTGGCAATGCGATAAGAACTCTCGGTGACTAGGTGGTTTTCACCACGTATCCCGCCTAACGAAAACTTGACTAGGGCTGGACTGAGCTGAAATTTTCCAGATTAAGTCCATTAGTGGCGGTTTGTGCCAAAGTATTATCAGTACATAGTAAGTCAGTAATAGTATTTGAGTTAAGTACGGTTACGGGAATCGAAGGGCCCTTGAGGGCTGACGTTTTTACGGACCATCTCATTATAACCTTGACTTCTCATATTAACTTATGCATACCGGGAGAAGCGGGAAGCTTCTGTCCAGCATTGGCCGACCTTCAGCTGGGGTTACGAAACAAGAAAAACAATAATTTGGACAGAAGCTTCCCGCAAAGATCTTGGGAGGGTACGCCATAATTGCCATACTTCGCAGATGGGTTAGTCATCACAGTCACCATAAACAACATATCAGCGGAAAGAAGGCCTGTCTCACAGTATGATGGTCATAGTACTTGGTGATGCTGCTGGAATATCTAATAGAGAACGTACAGCAGCATCACCAAGTACTATGATCAGTCATAGTACTTGGTGATGCTGCCGTACGTTCTCTATTAGATATTCCTTCTGGACTACTTTTATGCCCTGCATGGGCTAAATTGGCGTGGTGATATTTGTCGCCGACACCACACAGCTTTTTGTTTATTGTAATGTAATAATAAGTTTTATTTTTCAACTTGACATTCACAGTGTAGCCTAGGCTCAGCTTCGCTGGACGATGTAATCAGAGCTGATGAGCTTGCTTACTCCGATTCATAATCACTCCTATTAAACCGACACTTACCACTGTCATTAGATCGTTCAGTGTGCCTATCGTACAGCAAACCATAGTGGCAATTAAGGCGCTAACAACAGGATATAATACATACATATTTTTATTGGAGCTAATCCCATCCTCTTATCCAACTTATTTCCCTACTCACTCTATTTTGTCCAGTTCTTGTAAGCTTATTAGTTCTAGGTATTTTTTTTATTTATTCCCACCATATGGAGGGAAGCAATTACTAAGAGTCTATAGGAGCCGTGCACCAGCCTACTATAATACACTATACCATATTTTACCGTCGGTCGTGAGTGATGTTTTTCCGTCGATGAGGCGTTGAATTTTCAAGTTGGTGGTAATTGAGGAAATCGGCGCCTCATCGATGGAAAAACATTCACGACCGACGGTAAAATACTTCCTACAAATCATCCTACCGTACGCAGCGTCGACATACAACAATCGTATCACAATATACTCGCAGAATTCCCAGGTACTACTCGACTTACATCAATGGAACTCACACCTAAGCACAACGTCGAGCACTACGTCAAAAACGGCCTTTTTTGAGGCTACAACTGTTCTTGTTCCTAGATAGTACGTCGAGTAGCTATATGGTATAGGGTATTATAGTAGGCTGGTGCACGGCTGCTATAAGTCTTTACCGCCCAAAGATGGGAAGTAGCATCTTCTACTTGCTACTCGGATCAAATAAACACTACTTTCCGAGTGTGAGAAATATAAAAAAAATATTTTACATTGTCGGTCTTTGGGAACTGCCGACAGAAGTGAAAACTATCATGTTTTTTTTTATTTATATTGCGCTCTATGATTTCATTGCTCTACGATAACTTATTTAGTGGGAAAATTCTAGACTTTTTAAGTTGTAAACAGTGGCATTATACTAGTTCCTGTTGCGTACCTACCTTACTATAGCTACGAAGAGAAAGAAGATATATGTTCATTGCTACAGTAGTTTAGGTTCAAGTTACACGGGCTTTGCCCTGTAAATGGTAACCGTATGGAGCGCCGGGCTTCGTATTATCATTTATGTTATCTGTCTATTAACATGGCAATTGAATTCTCTTAGACAAGTCGATATTTTTGCATAAAATCTTTTGGAAAAAAAGTAGTTGTATGTAACAAGTACTTTTTTTTAACGTCCGTTAAAGAATAAGGTAGGTAAGGGTAATTTCTTCTTCCTCGGTATTACTGCGTTGCCCTAGTGTTTCGGATTATTATTAATAAAAGCAAATTATTATTAAAAGCCTACGTCGAAAATGAAGAAGCTTATCCCAGCGTGCGATCTAGGAGGAATGATATAATTACTTAATTAATGCATGTTTGAAAATATCTATACTGTAAATTCATGCCCAAATTGTTTTCTATCGACGAAGGTTCATTTTTTACGGTCCGTAACGTAGTTTCGAGAGTCATATGTTCGATGAACGGAAAATCGACTGAACGAATGTTCGAATGGAAATTATCGCGAAACAACCTTTTCTCGTCAAACTGAACGATTCTTCGGAAATGAATTAATGGATGGACTGCTCTTTCGAATGTTAAATTGAGATTTGAGTTAGGTTAGGTTAGAACTGTGACCATCTAGCGATAGATACACTATTGTTGATGAAGATTGGTGGGAAGTCCCTTCATCCATATAACACAATATTAATTGAGAATATGCATATACATAATATATGCATTCTCTCAATTTAACATTCGAAAGAGCAGTTCATCGATCAATAAATTTTCGAAGAATCGTTCAGTCGAAGCAGCGTTTGGTTAGAAAAGGTTGTGCCGCAATAAATTCCCTTCGAACAATCGTTCACTCGACTTTCGGTTCATCGAACATATGATTATCTTGAGCAGGTAGCCTATATACGAAAATCAAATCACGATGAACAAACAAACAAATTAATATTCCCATCAATAAAAACCATAAGCGTTATTTTAATTGGAAACAATTTTTAAAGTGTCTGAACTTTTTACTAAAAGCATTATTTTAATCGGTAACTTCATCTTTAAAGAAAAATAAGTAATCCATTAAAACGAAATGGTAGGGCATAGTCGTGTCAGGGATGTGTAGCTAAAAAAGTTTATATAGCTCTAGACTTAATAACGGAGAAAAATTGGTATGGAATTAGGTATAAAATAGGCGCTAGGATTGGTTCGTATTGGTTTGTTTCGATTTTTTTAATAAAAATCACTGAGCCATTCATAAAAATAAAAGAAATCTCTTCACAGTCGTGGATTTGTGGCAATTCGTTTAAGGTTATTCTATGTCAATTAGTATTACAGAAAGAAGGCAAGGCTTACTATTCATTCACTAAAATTACTCATTTGATAACAGACATTACAATGACCATTACTATACGAGTGACGAACACGGAAACGTTGCTGAAATAAAAATGTTTACTATGTTTTGTGGTACGGCACACACACCTGTAATTTATTAACGTCATGTGGTGACATTGTAAAACTTAGTTCTTTATTCTAACTAATGTCAGCAGAAATAATGAAAATAATGGAGGCAAAATAATATGAAATTAGATGGTTTAAAGTAATGCAATAATGGTGCGGTGCAGTGGATAATGAACGGCATCCTGGTATTCACGATCACTTGTGATATGATAACACTGGGAGGCTCCGGTCATGTGGTAGGTAGGTACCTAGCTGTATGTCAGCCAGTCACAGGCGCTTTTGTTGATGCTGTGATGCAAATTGCTATTTAATTTCTAACTATAGCAGTAAATATGAACAAATATACCTTATACGTCATTTGACAGGACTGTTGGCGTGGTTGGAAAATGCTTGCTTTTCACGCCGGAGCGGAGGTCGGTCGTGGGTTCGATTCTGGGTGTTATTATCTACCTATATAAGTATGTATTTACAAAAGAAAAATAGTAGGTATATGTAATGTATCAGTTATCTGGTTTCCATAGTAAAGTGCTTAGTTTGGGATCAGATGGCCGTGTGTAAATAATGTCCCAGGATATTATTATTATTATACACCGGTGACAGACAACAGGCGTAGAGCCAATTTGTGATAGCATGGTTATTCACAGTTTTTAAGAAAATGCCCCACCAGAGTGAACTTAATATAAGGATTCAGATAATGGGCGTTGGTGGTTCCAATTCTAGGTCGAGATTATTTTTTATGAGACTGAGGTAATAAAGAGTGCACTCACTCGATGACCCCAAGGGCACTTTACAACTTTCAATAAATTAGGTTTAACGTTTACAAAATTTGAGTACTTAGTTATTTTTATTATTATCACATGTTTATTACCAATTATTTACAATATATTATATAAGGGTATTTTAATTCGAATACAACTCATAAAATATATGGGCTACATGGAGAACAATTTCCGCACAATCCTGGCATTCGCCAGCAAAACCGCCTTCTGCATGTAACTCTCCAGCCAGATATGAAGCCCTAAACTTACAAGGTTGATTTTCAGGGATTTAGGAATATCCCCATTTGTGGATATAACAATAGGTATGATCGCAGGCCTTTATTATTATTAGTGTCGTTTATTTGGTATATTCATGTTAGAACTAAATAAATAATACTGTTTAATTCATTCCAATTTAGAAACATTTTGTAGGATAGCCTAAACTAACCACTAAAAAGATACAACATATAATATATAAGAAAAATGGGTAATGCTCAAGAATAAAAATAAAATATAGCTACATTTTTTTAAAATAAATTAATATTAAAAGACATAACATTTCATTAGGCTGTGGAACTCTCTACCGCCTGGCAGCTGTCCGCTTTGTTAACAGTAATTGTAATTAATCATCTCATAAACCAACATAAATGCACTGATAATGAAAAGAAGTGCAAGCATACAATGACCTGATTTGTAATCTATGTAACGTAAGTGAGTGCCTATCATATAATTGACCATGTACTAGATACGCAATGGAGATTTTCGTCAAATGTTATGGGCTTTACTATCACGATAGCATTTTGTGATTCTTTTACAGAGATAGCAGAGATAAATGTTTTAGTTATAATTTGGTTTGTGGATAAAAAACCCAAGGTGAAGAAATGAAAAGATATATATACTGACAATGAACATGAACTATTTGTTACTATCAATGATTTTATAACTAAATAAATGTTTACTTTAGACAAATTGTAGGTTGTTTTATTGATGAAACAATACTTGAAAAAAAAATTACTAAAAGAAATGTTACTTTAAACATTAAAAGAACGTAATTTGTGGAATAAGTTCGTTATTATATCCCGTGTCTTCAAACACAGGTACCTAATAAGTTTCTTCCAGGTGAGGCAAACAGAGGACATGAAATCTTCCCTAGACACGGTGTTACATAGCCTTGCCCAAGAGAACACGTAAAGCCGTTGTGCTCCTGTGGTCTCCTTATTGAGTGTAGAAAATAGTAGAAATAGAGAGTGCACATATGCACTATTACACTATAATATGATTTGCGGTTCCTTCTCAACTTATTAAAGATAATATTACAACAAACGTTGAAAAAACAAAAAGTGTGTTTGTTTTAGCTATAACTAAATTGGTGGTTTAGTGATTATTCAAATATATATTATATTTAAACATGATTGTTATATTTAAATTTGCAATTTTTATTTGCTTACTTAAGTATTTTAATTTCTCAATTATAATTTCTTATTTGATCTCAATTATTATTCTGCTTTAATTTTGAAACTCATTTTTTACGAAGCTTAAATATAAACCCTTTCTGTATAATAATATAGGTATACGTACAGACATTTCGTTTATATTTGCGTGGCAAAACTGTTCCAAAATTTACCCCATAATCCCGTTCATGTCATCATCATCATCATTACAGCTAAGTAAGTCCACTGCTGGACAAGCCTCCCTCAAGACTCGTCTTGGGGGATATGCCATAATCGCCACGCTTGGCAGGCGAGTTGGCGTTCGCAGTCAGATGGTCATAGTAATCAGAAGGAAGCTGCTGCCCATCCCCTGGTCCCTGGTAGATATTCCCTCGGGTCGACTTCTACGCCCCCCACGGGATGAAATGGGGTGATGGTATTCTGATTCTGAGTTCATGTAGGTACTTAAAAATAAATAGTTATGCAGTTTAGCAGAAGTGAAGTATTTAGTAAATTTGAGTAGATAAAGTTTACCCCCGGCATCTCCTGTAATTGAAACTAAACATTAATGTGGTATAGTTTCGGTATCTGGGTTGTTTTATTCGTATTGACTAACGAAAATATTTTTGCAGTGAATAAGACAGAAGAAATAGCCATAGCTAGCAATAACAAGGGTCTCTGTCAACGATCTTAATTGGCCAGAGGTCAAATTAATTCCTTCTAATTATTGTTCTTGACTCTCCCGCCAGGCAAGACAGCAGGACAATATGATTCGTTGAATACTGATATTTCTAAGAAGTCATATGACTTTCTGGATATTAATTTAAAAGTTCTAAGTACCTATTACCACTAAGTGAGTTTCAAGGGCCCGTAACTACCTAGTAGAGACAGTTTTTGAAATACCATACCTAACCGTTAAAATATGACGGCTTAACTCAGTGCAGTGCCGTGCAGTCATGTACTGACAAAAACTTGAGAGGTGTCAAGGGACAACCGGATGGAACGAAGTTATTTCTTATTATTTATTATGTTCCACAAACCTGTATACACTCAACAAAAATAATCGTCGCGACACCACACTGTTCAATGCGAAATAGATATGAAAATATCTGGCTTGCTTTCTATAAGAGAGAGAGAGAGAGAGAGAGAGAGAGAGACAGACAGAGAAACATGCGCACGCCGCACAGCTGCAAAAAGTGTCGTGACAACTTTTCGTAAGAATTTTTCCGTCTAGCCCCCTTTCACAACGCGCGATAAGGAACTTCGTTCCAATAAAACGAGAATAGATTCCTTTCTTACTTTGTTGAATAATTTAAAAAATACTATTTGTAAAGGGACCTATTGGTATGTCAGGCTGTTGTCGCATATTAAGTCACGCGAACTTTTTGATTTCTTTACTTGCTAAGAATCATTTCATAACTATTAGAGCTAGCGCGCACTGGTGACTTTTGTCAGTGTGACAGCTTTGTCACTCTTATCAAGTCCGTGGATATATTGTATGGAGATGCGCGCATGTTACGACGTGACAACTGGGTGACACTTGTGTACGCCGACCGGCGAACAAGCCCGTGACGAAACTGCCACCGCGCCGTTAGGTTTTCATAGCGGTGCGCGCACTGGTGACAAAATTGTCACTCTCGTCGTCGGTCGTTCGCCATTTGCATTCTGACTACCGACTTTGGCGCGCATGGACACTAGAGAGACCTCCGGAAATGCAGAGGCCATTGACTGCGAAGATTATAGTAGATAGGGATGATGATAAAAATGTACCACAGCGAAGCCAATATCCCCGAAAGAAAAAAACTAAAGTAATGTCTTACGAAGAAAGGCTTCTGGACATTTTAAATAAAAAAGGGTTGACGATAACAAGTTCATTGAGGCTGCGAGGTATAATAAAAGCAGTTGTGATGACGATGACAGGGAAAACCATTTTGCGTTATCCTTGGTGCCATTGTTAAAAGCAATGCCGGAGGAAAATAAGTTAAAAGTACAGATCAAAAGTTTACAAATTTTTCAAGACGTACAGAAACAAACTCCCACAGTACCCATCGAAATTATTCTCCTATGAATAGTTCAGCTTCTAACACTCATTCGGAAATATCTAAAGCAAATCTTGGGATGTTCTCGAAGTTTATAATACATAGTATAGAACTTTCCACGTAGTAGCCTGTCAATCCAAAGGGGGTGTACCCAGTATTCTCTGCGCTTTCTTTTTCTCCTGGGTCTCATGAGTTCACAGAGAATGACCGTCTCTTCGAAATCCATATAGGCAAATGAGCTTCCATTTCAAAAAAAATTGTCACTGTCACCTTTCGTGTGCTCCACTCTGCACTCCACTTTGGTAACGTGACGTGACAATGACAAAAACTTTATTGTCACGCTGATAAAAGTCACCAGTGCGCGCTAGCTCTTTGGTTACAGAAAAAGAAATTGGTCGCCTGATTTATCCGAATACTACGATACTACTGACAGACAAACACATAGACATAGTCTTTGAACATAACAACCTTATTTTGGTGTGAGGGGATACAATAACATAACCGTTAAAAATCCCCGACTCTATGTAATATTACCATTGAAAACATCAAACTTCTAGTGAAAAAAAAAACTATAATATTTAAACAGCTGAACGTACCTACGTATAAATATGCCATACATATTTTATACGCATGTACGACAATTACAGATTTAAATAGTACAAGTTTCTGTTATACCCAAATGCTGCATAATTGTATTATTTTATTAGCTTTAAGAAAATAAACCGATATGAAATCACACACACATTAGCACAATAATGCATTCCACGAACTTATAGTGACGATTTAGTAGTACGTATTCCTAGAACATAGACAAATCAGTGAGTTTTCAGGTTATTGTGCCTGCTCGATCGGTTGATTCAACGGAAGCTATTGAGAGACACTCCTGCGCAACATGCGTGGCGGCCCCAATTGTCTGATTGATCTTTATGATGCCCACGCCCTTGTCGCTGTACCTACCTACTTCCAAAGGATTGGTACACAATATTTTTCATAAGTATCAATTTCTATAAATAACTTAGTTAAAGTTACACGCTCACTTTACAGCAATGATCTATTTCAAGCACTTTTTAAAGCCTAGGAATAAAATCATTTGTATTGATTTTTTTAGGCGACCAAACGACTGTAAGTGCGAATTTTCTTTGTAATAGTTATTTGTATACTATGGGTCTTTGAAATACCTATGCATATGAACTTAATATATAATTTTGTTCTACTAATCTAAGAGACTACTAAGTTACCTTTATAAAGAATAGAGCGGCCTAGAGCTGGGTTAGATTATACCGCCTACTTCAACCGTGAGGAAAATTTTAACAACTACTTAACTAGTGCTTGCTTCAAGTAAACGGTTACTCTTTCAGTATACTGTCAAGAAATACACGTTAAAGTAATACGACATAGGCAAGCGGATTGTTTCTTTTTTACATTACATTAACAGTTAGCCTAAGAAGCTGCTTTATCTAACAATAAAACCTTGCGGGGGCTCAAGCCATCTGACAAATAAGTCTACAAACTGGGTAACACCCACCAGAAGACACCCACTTGGGATTCAGGCATCGATTCAGGGCGGTTACTGACGTGCATGAGAGGATTGGTTTTACTTTTTTACGTTTGTACGTGAATAATAATATCACGGGACATTATTTACACACGGCGATCTGATCCCAAGATCAGATGTTAGTTGTTCCAATTGTATCTATTTATATGATTTATTAGCAATAAGTCGAGGTAGTTTAGTAGTTAGTCTTTTTTTTAAAGGACAACGCCCGCACTACGGAAATTAATCCTTGTCTCGCAGGGTACGTTACAAACATATAATTGACGGACACAAAGTATATCCAGACTTCGAACAACTTTTTATGGGTCCCACAAATAGTCGTACTGCGCGTGCGTCGAAACCGGGACACGAAGCGGCGTCTTAACCGCTTTCCCACACGTGCAGTCTGTATGACTGTGGAGTCAATGGTCGCGAGTTAAACCAGGTACCACTGACTTTAAGAAATCATGTGGTATTTTAGTTATCTCCTACATAAAACGATCCCAAGATTCTTACTATGAAAAGCAGATAACTAATAAACTACATATAGGTACTACTTATTATTACACCCATACTCAGGACAAACAGACATGTTCACGCAAACAAATATCTGCCCTGAGTGGGAATCGAACCCACGACCTGCGGCGTAAAAGCGTGAAAGGCAAGTAAGGCAAATACAGGGGCCACTCGTTCAATTGAAGATCAGACGGCGCATTTCATCGTTACGAGTGCAAACTAAGGGTCATGCGATGCGATGATGGTCTCGACGCGTTTGCGGTCGAGCTCTCGGTTAATACGTCCAATTGTGTGTACACTACACAAGGGTTTTTTATAACATTCATCATTATCATCATCATATCAGCCGAAAGATGTCCACTGCTGGACAAAGGCCTCCCCCAAAAATCTCCACAATGGCCGGTCTAGCGCTATCCGCACCCAGCGATTTCCAGCGACCCGCACAAGATCATCGGTCCATCTTGTAGGGGGCAGCCTGCCCACGCTGCGTCTTCCGGTCCGTGGTCGCCACTCGAGAACCTTTCTTTTATAACATTAACTTGTTGCAAGTATATCGTAATATCGTAGTCCGGATCGTCTACAACTTTCAGGGATGACAGTACTTAGACGACGATCGGGGTACATTTGACTACCGCGATCCCCAAGGGACATGAATGGTGCTTGGCAGAGTCGAATGCGCGCATTCAGGAGGCAGGGTAGTCGACTAATAGCTAATGCACACTCGCTAAAGTTTGACATTAACATTACATTCAAAAATTTAGCTTTCCTCTCACAAAGCTCGCCGAACTTTTGAACTGATTCAATTGATGGAGAGAGGTTGACCTGCAAAAAGGGCACCGCGACTCTTTTTGAGGTACTCACCTCGATTCTCCACTTGCAGAATCATTTACCTAAGGAGTTCGCGAAAGCCAGAAGATGTTCGTGGATGGCATTCGGTCTTATACTGGAGTACTATGATTTCATCAAAATCCGTTCGGTTTTTTTTGCGTGAAAGAGTAACGAACATCCATACATTTATATTCACAAACTTTCGCATTTATAGTATTGGTAGTATATATTAAATTTAGAATAATACACATTCAGACGATCTAGATATTGTGTCCGCCTACTAAATAATTGCTTTAAGTGTGCCAAATTCAAGTCCCATGCCCACTTGGGTATGTTTCGCAGGCCTGTCACACCAGGGCCGTGTTGAAACCGGTAGTAGAAGCCGCTGAGTTCATAATCTACCACACAGACCCCTTTATTAAAAAAATGATAAAGACAAAGCCTTTCTTGTTGACTAATTAACGAGCAAAATATATCGTAAACAATTTCATTATAAAATTATAATTACTGCATCGATGTATCTAAGTCTTATGACTGGGAAACCTATTTCTTTCTCTAACTTAAAATAAAATTTGGTGGCTAATTTACTTAGATTTAGGATTTGCAATTTCCATAATCTCATAAATGTCGTGGGTTCTAATATCAAATAGGGCTAAAAAGTATTAATGGAATTTGTTTAAACAGATAATCCACCTACTAGCAGTCTGGAGTGTGAAAGTTGATGATAATACACCTCCGTGCCTCAAAGAGCATGTGAAACTGTCGGTCCTACCCCGGATCTCTCCCAGTATCGATTCACCATTCAATGGGGTTATGGGAAGAAGGAAATAGATGCATCTGCGTTTGCGCACATGCTCGAGCACCACTATCTGCTGAGAGAGACCGTGGCAGCACAAGTTCAACGAGGGGAACTATATAATCTTGAAAAAATCATCACCATTCTAATTTTACCTAACTAAATGAACTGAACTGAACCTAGCTAAATGTATGTATATCATAGGTATGATTCTTCGAAACCTACAGGGATTCAGGGGCTCTACCGGCTAAGTCGCCGAACATCGATTTCTTAAATGGCGTTCAAATAAATAAAGGTTAAAAATGACTTAATCAATCGTTAAATTGGCTTCCATGAGCACATGTGACGTTATAAATGGTCCGGAATCGATTGTCAACGTTGAAGCCGATTTAACGATTGATTAAGTCATTTTTTTACCTTTATTTATTTGAACGCCATTTAAGAAATCGATGTTCGGCGACTTAGCCGGTAGAGCCCCTGTAAATTATATTGTTTTATCCAGCCAATAACGAATCGGTATACAGTTGCCCTATTTGTACCTTATTTGTAGCAATATTGCAGTGGATTCGATTCAAATTGCTTTGCCACTTAGTAAAGTGGCAAAGCAATTTGAATCGAATCAATCTTTACTAAGTTCTTAGGGGGACACCTAAGGACTAAGTAATTCACACTTCATTTCAATTGTTCAAAAGTATTTTACTAAAATAATAACGTAGTGACAAAATAACTAATTCTGTAATCTACAGACCGACGTCTTTACGAAATAAATGATTAGCTTGTATGTACCTAGATAAGATTTATGCGTATTTTGTCTGATGATTCAACTTTAGTCACAAGTATGTGTTGTATTGTCAATAGACGAAATATAGACATATAATTTTTCCTGGAACGTTTTCAGCATGAGGAAAATAGAAGAAGGGCCAATTACTGCTGACTGCACGTCGCCACTACTACTCTCTGAATGAAGTGAAAATAATCTTAATTCTCCCGAATAAATTGAGCTGATTCCAAAGCAGTCATCAGCTATTTAATACTATTTTAATGGTATATCGTAACTAACTCTGAAATGGATTTGAACCTAAAGGGTTTACTGAGTGTATATATAGATATATTTATTAAAAGTTAATTATCGCGCAAAAAGTTTTAACTGCTGACAAGCCGGGGCTTTCCGAATTCAGCCGTCCCTAGAACATTGCAGCCCTAAGACTTATGTCACCTGTTGATAAAACCAAGACTGCCTCCTTTCACTTATTATATTCGTCTTAACTGGGCCTTTCCATGACACTAATACTTATTATTTATTCGTTCAAATTATTTATAGTTGGTTAGCTATTTACTTATTATAATAGAATAGTCTTAATCGTAAAAGAGTAATACATTTGTGTGACTGTCTGGCTTGATGGATATCTTATGATTAACTAGGTACTTAGTTAGCACTTAAGTAGAATAACACTTGGATTAATCATCAGTTTGTCCATCATCTTCAGTTCAGCTGGGATCGGTATAACCAAGCTCTTGGCTGTTGCTCGTTCACAATGACAAAATATCATTGCTTATTATCTAGAGTGTTATTAAAACACGACTACCAAAATATTATTTATTTTGCAGATTAGACCTATTGTCACCCAGTATAAGTTAATGATCTTGTGAGGGTTCGTAGAAACCGCTGGATGCGGATAGCGCAAGACCGGCAATTGTGGAGATGTTTGGGGGAGGCCCTTGTCCAGCAGTGGACGTCTTCCGGCTGATATGTAGATGATAAGTAAACTGTAAAAATATATCTTAGTCTATTCAGAAATATTAAAGTATACTTTACATGAATAAAAATTGGCTTGACGACTGAAAATTGATTATTAGTGGGATTTAAAAGAGCTATTTTGTGAACTCCATAGTAACAGTAACCCTTTTTTAGCTTAATACTGACTAAAAATTAACAACACTCCTTTTTAAGTAGTCATATAAAATACTCCCAACAAACTTCTTACAATAACTTTCCTAAGTATCCGTCCTAGATAGTCATATGTTTTCATAGTTGTTCAATATTTTAATGTTTCCTTGATTGGAAAATGATTATCAAGTGTATTATTGATTGTCCACTATTAGACGATGATAGTCATTAAATTCGACTTAAATAACGATAATGAGGATATCTACTTGCCTAATGCACTATTCTAGAAATTATCGTAAGGGAAATTATACCTATATACGAGTATTAATTTCGTAATAATTTTTGAAGATGACTAAAGTTACGTACGTATTCTACTCATGAAAATAGCTAAATTGAGATGTTGCGTTACAATTATGTAATTTCTTTATCTATTTATGAAACTTAAAAATATCTTTTATTATTTCTGTATTCTCATCGCGATTCTGAATATGCGATTTTATGGAAAGCCTCAAGTTACTTAAAGTCCTATATTAATATACCATAAACTATTTCTTTGCCCACCAAAAAACAATCTGGAAAATGGAAAAGGGAAGAAAAAGGAGTCAAATTCAGTACCTGAACATCTTTGGATTCTGTGCTCAACACTGTATCATCATTCAGCACCACTCCCTGAAGACTTGCACTTCACTAGCACACAACACAACACAAACACAACTTGTAGAATCCAATATTGGTGCAGTATGACAGAACACGGTTAGGAAGCTGCAATCACCGACGGAAGACATTCGTTGAATTAATCAAATTAACCGAGTCACATGTACACTCGATCAGATTCGACGTCGCTGATGAGATGGTGCCGCGGCGGTCGATCAACAAATACTGACGCTGTTCTAATCTTTTATCAGCGCGTCCTTCTATCGAGCACCCTGTATCTCAGCACTGAGACAATACCACGGCCGATCGCTTCGAATAGCTACTACAAAAGATACTGCTAATATCACAACGTTCTGATTGGTTAGTTATGTTTATTCTTTATTAGGTACCATATTTGTCGAATAAATTGACATCTTTGTTTTGATATAATGGGTAGAACGTATCAATTAGCGATAAGCGTACCGGTAATTAATTTATAATGAGTATCATTAGATAATGACGTACCTATCAGCTTATGTGTAAGTATTTACAGTAGATTCGGAAAATATGTCAATTATTAGGCATCAAATGACAATACACGATTCAAATAAACAATGATTTTACAGAGAGATGTAACTAACTTAAAGTATAGGTGGCACCGACTTGGGTACGGGCTCCTTAAGTGCCCTCAATTGAATAATAGAGAACGAATTGTCGCTTTCGTCATCTTCGTTATACTAATATATTCGCATATTTTGAAACATACATGGGACCTTAGTCAAATCCCCAGTGATTTGAATCGAATATATCCCAATAACTTATCACAAGAAAAGTAAAAAACGCTCTGTCTATATGTCTCGTCATCTTAGGCTGTTATCATTGGACGAGAATATAGCAAAATTCTTCTATTGGAACCAGTTGACTATTGCCCCTTTGTAGAAGTTTATATAATTGGTTTAAAAACTAACAAAACCGTGGACTTGTTTTAGTAGGCGCTTATGAGTAAGCCCCTACTGGAAAATGGTTACTAAATTAACTTCAAGTCACTATGTTCTGCAAAGGATATGTAAGGGCCAGCGCTCGAAAGGACATTTAGGTTCGTAATTATAAACGAATCCCAACTATCAACTAAGCCATGCTTTACTTCATATTTGATAAGCTGTTTTTATTTCTAGATTATATCAATATTTTTCCATATCTAGTGAAGGCTAGCATTTAATAGTTTACAAAGCCGGAGGACGATGGCTTCAGTTAGTACTTAGTATTAATCTGCGGATATAGCAGCACGAGAGTATCTAGCTGGAACTCTATGTCGGAACTTACTTAGTAAATTCAAACTGTCTATTTTACACCGGAAATTTAGTTTATGAAGATAGAGTCCATGATACTTGTGCATGTCTCCAAAGATATCACTGAAGTAAAATAATCTTCCTTCATAACTACTCCGGAAGAAGCTATTTTTGCATTTTGCAGGTTAAGAATTGTATACGTAATAGACAATAATATATAGATTTTTAATTCGGCGATATGACATATTCGCCTCGCTTGGCAGACGGATGGACGATCGCAGTTTGAGGGCATATAGTGTTCAGAGAGAAGCTGCGGCCGGTTCTATAATAAGAAGGTATACTCGGGACCACTTCTAAACCCCTACGGGATGAGCTGGGCGGGTGATTGGGCATATCAATATTTGCATCGAGGATATCCAGCACTGACAAATCTTACAAATTTTCATTACTCTTGGGACTGTCCAACTTTGGTTAGTCGGCCAGTCCTATGAATAATGCAAATTATTAAGGAAACATTGTTCAATTTGTTATACGACTAATACTAAGAGAAAAAATGCAAAAAGTACTGCGTTTATAATATTCAAAATAATTTTATCATAGCTTTTTAAAAATGCATGAACACCAATACAATCAAATGAAACAGGTCACACGATGGCAAGCGATTACCGTTATCTAAGGACCCTCGCAATGCCAGGAGCTTTTTATTCACAGCTCTAGATTACATTATTATACCTGTATGTATTTTCTAAGATGAAGTTACTAATTTTTTATACTCCCTACCAAATCTAGAATCAAGCATACGGGCCACGGTAATGGTAAGCGGAAACTGTAGTCTATGGCGCTTGCGACATTCATAGCACGCGTTGCCGTCCATTCGGTATCCCCGTCGAACTTTGGCGCCATTACTCGTATTCAGGGCTAACCATAAAGCTAGTATACCTACGGAATAGAGCATCAAAGGGCTGAGCGAGCGAAATGACACTAGCAGCAAAACTGATAGGTACTGATAAAAAGAGATGCGTGATGCGACAGAACAGAACCGTTTTTGGTATCTGTTTGACGGTTCGTCGGCACTTATCGGCACGCTGAGAATTTGATTCCTGTGACATTTTCTGATTGTATGTGAAATCGTGTATATTTTTGAAAAATAGTGCTTCAGAAACATGGTGACTTTGTTCAGTGATCGATTGATGTACAACACAGCGAAATAACCCCGAAACATATTCATTTCACAGGTAAATTATTTCAAATCGACACCTCCTAACTTAGGATTTATTTTTGCGAATGCGCTTCGAATTTTAATCACTAAGTGTGATAATTCTCCTCTATAAACATTCAATAATGTAAAAACCAAAGATCTAATACACATAATGCAGAATATACGAATGTTTTGTGTAAAGAAATAATTTTCGTTTTATACTAGGGCTGCATCAAGCTATCGATATTTCGTGTCCACAGTCCATCACGCGGTAAACGAATATGCATTACTGATAATAATGTACCTATGTGACGTTTAGATGTGAATCATTTGGGAATGTATGTAATCCCAATTCCTATTTAAGACACTTAACCGATCCATAGGTATTAGTGTTCGACCGTTAGAATAGAATATAGATACATCCTATATGCAGTAAGCATTATGAAGAAAACTGTTTATAAACGCGAGGAGCGAAACGAATTTTGATGAAATCTGCAATTCCAACTAGGTTTATTCCGGTAAGCGTAAATAAAAGAATACTATTATTCTGCTGATTAATATGTTCTTAAAATTATCTATCTACATTCAACATTGTGTATATGAACAACATAGGTACATGCAAAAATGTCGAATCCACATAATGTTTTTTGAAGTTATACTTCTTTTGGCGCGATGGAGAAAAATGATGAGAGTGAATTTTTACGATGCGCGTGCACACCGACACCAAAAAATTTAACTGCATGAAGTTAGTTCTAGGTGGTATGAAAATGTATGAGAGTGAATTTTTACGATGCGCGCGCATCGTAAAAATAACAGCATGACGTTACTTCTAGGTGGTATGAAAATTGATAACTATGTTCAAGTTGTATATTAAGAAGTATAACTTCTAACGCGTGTACATAAGTACACACAAGTTTTTTTTACGGAATAAATAAATTTTGATTTTGAATGTATTGAAATCGACGCGCGTTCCTAGCTATAGCCATGTATTTGTCCATTTTAATCGTATAAAGTATATAAGTTCACAAAATTGTCGAACTCTATTGTGACAAATAAATGATTATCTTCTGAGTTTTTCTTAAATATTCTGACTTCACATCTTAGTTTCAGCCATGCAAAATTCCATCCCATCCTATTTTAGTACTATCACTGTAACTAATTAATTTTATATTTATGTGAAATGGGTTTGCGCTTTACCACCAACTCACCTGATAGTAAGTGAAGATATGGTCGAAGATGGACCGCGTATGTCCATAATATGCCTGTTCACTCTAACCTTGGATAAACCCATGTTATATAAGTCAGGAAACACGTCGTATGGGAGGGTGCTCCACAGCTTAGCCTTGCGTATGATGAAAGAGGAAGCAAAGCGCTTCGTACGGCATAATGGGATGTCCACAACATAGCGGTGGAAAATATTATCGATATCGATATTAATGTGAAAATCGACATGAAATACATCATTGACACGCACATGTAAACATTTATACACACACAAATGTCATCATGTTTCGGGTTTGTTTGACAGCTCTCTTTGTTGCTCTATTCCGCTAGGTATACTAACTTTATGGGCCTAATACATGGAGTGTATTCTATAAGTAGAAGGTCCGCCTTATAGCTGCTCAAAACGAAAAAAATCTGTGATCTGCCTCATTTCAATGTTGCTACGGTGTACAACTACCGAGAGGTCACGTATAGGGTTGCTAGAGTAAAATCTTACGATAGGCGATCATATTTCAGCCCTCATTAATATGGGTTGCTCTTAGAGCGAAACAAGTCGTTGCGTTTTGGTGCCATCGCGTCGCTTGGTGTAAGTTGTGCTAAAGAACAAAGACTGGTATCTTGCAGGATCAGTAGATTATACCAACAACCGAGTTAGGTTTTAAGGGAATTGTAAGACGCGTGTTTTTGAAAGTAACTACCATTAAAGTAATGTTCTTTCTATAGTTCTATCCAGTTCCCACGCGGTACAGAAATTAAATAAGTTTCAGATATTGCTCATATTTTAATACTTTTATGGTCCTTTGCACCGTCGGCATCAAGTCAGTGCATACAATAGAACTTAACAACATAGTAACTATCAGAGAGTAACTATGTAAGCCATATGTAAGCTTAATGTGTACAACATTAATTTAAGCGCCTGACATAATAATAAATTGGGCAGGCGCTTAATTAATATTGTTCATATACGTGAAGGTTCGCAGAGTCTATAATATTATAGGCGAGGTAAAGATAATATAACTTTTCTTTAAAGACAACGCCCGCGTTAGGGTAGGTAGGGTAAAGGCACCATTAAATGAACGGTTAAGCGTTTCGGACAACTTTGAGCAGCTATATGTCAGTTGTTTCATAATTTTGGGCCTTGTAGGATTTTTTTTATTACTTCAGAAATCCTTAAAATTTGATCGATTAAAAAAAAAACACTTTCTAAAGTATACAATTATTTTTTAAGTAGCTTTGTTTAAAAATATTTGGCTTTTACCCCTATAGTTGAACAATGAGTCATAATTATGAACGTTTTATATCTAATAGTTGAACTAACATTTTGGGAGAAATCAATAATAGGTACCACATATGTATGTTATTATAAAATATTTTTCGAAATGAAAGAAATGGTATATGAATCAATGCTTTTTATTAATAATCTACAAAATTATAGTTATGACTATGCCTAGATTATTCAGAGTTTATTTGCGGGTGTTACTTGATCTCAAACAACTAGATAACAAAAAATATTATTAAGATATGTAATAATATTTTTTGTAATCTAGTTGTTTGAGATCAAGTAAGACCCGCAAATAAACTCTGAATAATCTAGGCCATGATAACAATAAACATAAAATCTTTAGTATCACTTAAATTGAGATCTAATTGAGCATTATGAATAATCATCTTAAAATGTAAACGAAATATAAAATCTAAATACGAAATCATTCACACAAATTGAGATCATACTGAACATTTTCAAAAGTAATCATTCCTCTTCTTCCAATTTGAGGAGCTGGCAAAATAATTTTAACAGCTGATGTGGACACTTCTGTATAATCAACTGTAGAAGGCTCAACGAAGTATGTCAAGTTATCAAATTTGCTGGCTTTCTTTCTTAAACACTTAACTTTGATGAAGTTGTTCTCATAGTCACACATTAGCACTTGCCCGACATAATATCGGTTTCTTTTATTAGTCTCAAATTCTACAATGAAATATTCACCAAAATTTATATTCTCCTTATCTTTACTTTTGTTATTGGGATTGGATTTTTCAGTCACTGGAATTTTAACTGCCTTATTTGCAGTTACTGCTTTTATGCATGTGGTATTTGTTTTCCTGCTTTTGATTTTTTTATCTCTACTTTTTTGTTCCTTTTCGGCTTTCTTTTGTTCGCGCTGAATTTTTCTGTTCATTATATCTTCTGCTTTCTTTATCTTTTTCTTTTCCTTCAATTCAAGATATTCTTTAAATTTTTTGGACGTTATTGCTAGAGGTACTGGGGATTTTGACTGCTTTCGTTTCGTGCCTTTTTTGCTTTCAGGAAGCTTGAGTAACTCATCAATTTTAGCTTCTTTAGAAGAACCCGGTTCATTGGTGTTAAGGGGGGAACTTTTTTTGTTCTGAATAATCAGACTAAATTCCTGGTTCTGGGACGTTTCATTGTACCAAGGCAATGGAATGGCCTGTTTTGTTTGATTGCTTGATGAAACTGGTGTAGAAGTTGTGTACGATAGGGGGGAGCTCACACCTATTGGACATGTTTGGCGTTGTAGGAATTCTATGATATCTGTTTGATTGCAATCAGTCGCTCTACTTGGTGTTATTTGGTTCTCGTACGTATCTCCTAAAACGTCATTCATCATAAAAGTTACTCCTTCTATTTCAATTGGCATGTTTTCAATATCTAAAACTCCTTCAATGTAAGTATTTGTCCCAAGAGTCAAATCTTTTTCTCCAAACGGTGTTTCCTGAGCAATTGATAATTCTCCTTCTTGACGCTGTTCATGAGGCTTAGATGTGCCTTCTATATATCTAGTATGCATGTCGGTATTAGAATTATCTATTCTCAAACTGTTTATTGCAGAATCATCAATATCGGATGATTGTGATAGCAAGATATTGTCAATTTTATTTTTGCATTTGTTCCAAAATTTAAAAAGGCTGCTCTTACATTTTTTATTGCGTGTTCTGTACTCTTTATACTTGTTCAGTATATTTTCCTGTAAAATCTTCTCGATTACGTTGACAGTTGTTTTATAATCATTCAAAGTTATATCATTGTCAATTTTTTCTTGCCGGTTGGATATGCATTTTGAATAATCCACAGCATTAGGGTTGAATGGGAAAATTCCACATGCGCTTTCCTTCATAGACATTTTAAATGCTTGTGCAAATACTTTTGCAAAGTTTGACCTTGTAATTTGTACATTATCTCTATTTTTGTGTTTTCGTACTGTAGTTTTCCACGCTGCCTTCAGAGGGCCAAAAATTCCTACATCGCATGGTTGTAGAATGTGTGTCGTATTAGGGTGAAGGCAATAGAGTATAATTTGATTTTGGCCACAAAAGTCGTGCAACTCTAAATTGATGTGACTTTTGTGGCCGTCAAAGAGCAGAAGTATTGGAAGTGGAACGCTATTTTTCTGGAGCCAAGGCAAAAATATATCTTTAATATAGTGAAAGAATGTTTGGCCAGTCATCCAACCTGAATCTGATCTTCCAATTCCCCAATCATCCGGAACTGATTGAGCTACTTCTTTTGAAATTCTTTGCAATGGGTATACAATAAATGGTGTGACTATTCCACCGTTGGCGGAAAAGTTGCACAGCACAGTAATGCTTTGTTTTTCCTGTCCAGAGGCGATATTATACATCGCACGATAATTTTTAGGTGCCAATATAACTCCAGTCTTTGGACAAAGCTGTACACCTGTCTCATCGAGATTGAAAATTCGTTCAGGATTGTAAAATATATCATCAGCATTTTCCTCTCTCAGATACTGTTGCAAAGTTTCAAACCATTTCCTAATCATTTTCTCTGTGACTAATGCTCTTGCTTTAGATATTATTTCTGAATGTCGTTTGGTGATGTTAGGGTGCCTTTGTAAAAATAGTTTCATCCATTTTTTTCCCGGCTTCAAATCTGAGCCTTTTATTTCAAAAATCTTTGCAACAGTCTCTCTGACATCATTTGTGTTGACAGGATAACCAATTTTAGCCATATTTAAAATCCAAGTAGCAATTTTTTCTTCTTCATCATCGGATAATAGTTTCCCTGGCCCTTTTCTGCATTAGAGGGCCGTTTTTCCGTGAATTTTATTATGTAATGTACCCTTTGGAATATTAAATTGAACACTGGCTTTGGACAGGGATATGTGTCGTCCTTTAACCATACGTACAGCTTCTTCCAGAGTGCTCTGTTCATATTTTTTCTCTTTTTTGCCGCATGTAGACATCTATAACAGTAAGAATAAATTAATTGTGTATCCGTTCACATGTAAAATACCTGTGATACACATTTCTGAACTAAGTGATTTAGTTCGTTCATTTTTTGGATTACATAACCACAAACTGAACGTGATAAATCTAGATGAACGTTCAGTTTAAGATATGAGATCCAAAAGTTGAACTAATCAAATTTGTATGTATTCCTTAGTTCAAATTATGGGAACAAATCCTAAAGCTGAACATTTCAAGGTTTCATACTGTAAAAAAAGCTTTAAAGTAATAAAAATAACAAAAATCAAGCGTTCAACTTTTGGTAACTATAGTAATAATAATACAACAAATCATTTGAGTGATTTTGTTTTGATTTACAAGTATTAGATTATAAGTTATGATACCTGTAAAAATATGCCGTTTCTCCTTTAGTTGAACGCCGTTCATGTATTGGATCGAGTTAAGGAAATTTTATCCATTACTTGAACGGCAAATTTCTCTAAAAGTAGGGTAATTAATATGTATATTAATCAACTAAATCAACGCTTAATATACCAAGAATTCATTCTAACCAAAACCACTCAGATGTAACATTAATTCTCTCCTTGAGCTGTTAAAGTTCTTAAATTTGGAGGTCACTTACCTTAAGTAGGTTTCCATAGAAAATAGATTTTTGGCGGGAAACGTTCACGAAACAGCTAGCCACGAGCGCGTCCGAGTCTTTACTGTCGATGTTGTTATGTTACCATGATGAAAAAATGTGGCCATATCAAAGAAAAAACATTCCACACGGCTAAGTTAAGCGGTATTTTAGATTTTTTGTATATTTGATTGATTGTTCATCTATTAGGGGTCGTTCATATTTTGGTGTCATTACCCTAATTATTCCCTGGGTCGCGAGGTACTTTACAAACATATAACTAACGGACATAAAGCACATCCAGACTCAGTACGACTATTTATGGGTCACACAAATAGTTGTCCTGCACGAGAATCGAACCCGGGACACGAAGTGGCGAGGCGACTGTCTTAACCGCTGCGCCACACGTGCAGTGAACAAACTACAACTCCTTTTTTCGTTTGAGTGAATTTAGATTAAGTAACAGCTATGTCGTCAACATCGCTGCCACTCATGTTAACATTAATAACTTAGCCGTGCAGAACTTTAGATGAACCACATAGTAAATAATTTGTTTTTTAATTAAATTGACTAAACTGACAACTTAAATCGAACTTTTTTTTTATTTTAATGTTGCAAGCGTTCAAGCGTAGTATTGTAATACGATCGACTTAGTCGATTTTATTTATTTATCGATTAAGGATTAATAAAAACTTCCTAAAAAATATTTCAAATCTCATACAATAATGCCTATTAATGTGTTAAATATTTTCTATTAGGCAAAACTAAACATTTTATTGTTAATCGTGTTAATAGTATGCTTTTTAGTTGAGGTTTGTTGATGTTTGAGTCGAAAAGTGATAGCAGTGACTGTACTGTAGTACACCATAGAAATTAATGCGGAAGATTTAGGGGAGTGGCTTAAGGGGATTTGGCCTAAATTAAAGAATTCTGTTTTGTTTTTAGATAATGCCTCTTACCACGTCCCACTACGGCGTGGCGCAAAGACCATATGCCAGGGTAAATGCTAAGAATAAAAATTTAAGAGGTTTTAATGATTATAACCCACCGGCAAAATTATACTTGAGTTATCCACAGGTTACTCTGTCGGGCACGCTCAGCACAGTAAGCGTAGGGCAATTTGTAAAGCTAGACAAGCTTTAATTTTATATCAATATTCACCGCACCTTACGTAGTTAAAATTAAAAAGAACTGTGCGTGATAAATAAATCAGACCAAGTAAGTAAGTGATAAATAATTATGTTAAATTAAACTTTTAATTATTTATTTGGTTCTTTTATTTTCGATTTACACAATAATACCCGCCAAATATATTTTAAATATATATAGTAGAAGGTATATACATATGATTGTTATATGTAGCCTAGATTTTTTAATGCATAATCATTAATAATTGCATAAAAAATCATTATCCATTTTTAATTACTGATTTACAATATTCTTAAAATTGCTGTTTGGCTGATGGGACCCCTTATCAATGAGTATGACGCGGACGGCTTGTCACCTATTTTTTCGCAGACGCCGTGTCAAATTTAAGTATCGACTTAAATTTGACACGGCGTCTGCGAAAAAATAGGTACTCTCTACTTACTACACTGTGTCAGCTGTCTAGAAAACAATAACATAGTAGGATAAGTATAATCTGTTTACTGAAATTTACCAAAACCGAACGCAGATAATTATTGTCTTATTTATAATTTTTATGTAGATACATAACTAGTGACCATAAGACTATAAAGAAAAATATGGAACTGTTTATCCTTGAAATCCAATATTCGTGCACTATTATGACAAATATTGCAGTAATTAAGCATTATTATTTTGAATAACTTACATGGCATGTTTTTAAAATAAGATTGGCTGTATTGTATCCATTGCCTACCTGATAATTTATAGTTTTTGAATTCCTATTATATTGAAACAACTACGATATTTTTTTACTTCAATATGTACAAGGTTCTAAGTACTAAGTTTAATTAATTGATTTATAATAGCTACTTGGTGATTATTATTATCAGAATTATATTATTATAATGATAACCATAACCGTCGAAGTCTGCTAAACTATCATGCAATTTTTGCTGACCAAAAATATGTAGATTTCGGATACAATTTTTCGTCAGTTAATAATTAATAAATTAATTATTAATCGAGATGCTAGGATCACAGAACTAATAAGTTTAAGTTTTTCTTTTCAACAAAGACGTAATATCTGCGTCATATTACTTGTGTAGTGTGATAGTTTTAATGCATAGAATATGGCTTAGTAAATATTATTTTGTAAATAGAATTGGTCTTGTGTGCTTTCATTGTTTTTAATCGCCCCGTTCCACAGCATCATCGTTGCCAGCCATTTGAAACCGTATTAACGATTAGTTTCATCTCTACAACACTACACCAATAACTATTATTTGACATGTCCATCAATGACAGTTTTGACTAGACATTTGCGGCTTTTTGGTTGTATCGCACTTTGGTGTAAACAAATTAATTTATAAATCAGTAAATGTTCTCCTTGATACGTTTTCTGTAAGAACAATGAATGCTACGAGTTTATACGTTTCAACGTGCCGCCTAATCATTTTGGCTGACGCGGCAGACAAGTCGTCATGGACAGATTTATTTCGTTTGGTTCCTTATTTACGACAGTCTTTATCTTGTACAGTGTGTGGAAACTTATTGAAGGAACCCTATACCCCAACAAATTCAGTATGCCAACATCATGTTTGTAAGAAGTGTAAAGGTGGTAGGAAAAAACTTAAACCTTCCTGTGGTTGGTGCAAAGATTACGATAACTACGCTGAGAACCTGCAGTTGCGGATACTTTTACAGTGTTACAAGAAATTGTGTGAATACTTTATAGGTACGGACGTGTACAGAACGTTATTGGACGAGGGGGAAATTACAGCTGGAGTTAATGGGGGCACAGTTGCCAGTTCGGGATTAATAGACTTAATACAGGAGGGTGCCGGGTTTTCTGACGACTACAAGAGTACAGCTGGCCTTTCCAAGTCAGCATACAGTATATTACCGTGCGTGTACACAAATTCGGCAGGCACACAAACACTGACTGCCTCTTCATCAGGTAGTTCTGAACCTAGAGCTACTAAGGACTCACCAAATTCTAGATCTACTTCAAATGGCTCACCATTATATTCTGTTATGTATGCTGGCTCAGGCAATAAAATAACTATAAAGAGAAAAGCTGTTGATGAAATTGATTCACCTCAAAATGAGCCTTCCAGTCGAGAAAGTAAAGTAAGTGGAGTGTTTAAAATGTATAACAATAATTACTCTCTTTTGTTTTAGATTTACAATGTTTATGTTTAATCTATATAAATAAAAATGAATCATTGAAATGTTTGTATGGTTATAAGTTCCAGACAACTGTACCATATTTGATAAATCTTTCTTTTATGGGCTAGTTATAGTCTGGAATAGAAAAAAAATAGCAAATATTTCAGTAAAAATATTAGAAAAGGGAGTGTGTAAATGATACAGACGACTTGAGATGTTTCTTTTATTTTGGCTGCACACTAAAATCTTTAATTACAATGCATTAAAATCTTAGACTTTAGATGATTTTGACATCAATAAAATATGGTGGTACAAAGTTTGTTAGGACAGCTAATTTATAATAAGCCATGCTTACACAGTTCAATCTATGTTATATTCTTCCACAGCACCATGGAAAATTGAAATAAAAACATCAATAAAAAATTATAATAAAAAAATATGACAAAAATTATGATGATGCACTTTCTACAAAGCCATAATTTTTTTGTATATTTTCTACTGTCTTGTATTATTATAAATAATTTTACATTATTATAAAAAAAATCAGTAACAAATTTCCATGATGTGATTAAGTAATTTATAATTATTTTATTTTAAAATTGTATGCTCTAGTTATATACAGAGAAGATGCAATAAGGGACAGTAGCCAGATTACCACATATGCTGCATATAAATATATCTTCACAACACACTTCCAGCTGTTGCAGAGCCTAGCCTATCACAACCAGATAACTGATAAACATAATTGTATATTATAGATAAATTACACTCCGATAGACCCGCGCCGGACAACTATTTGTGTGACCCATAAATAGTTGTTCTGAGTCTGGATGTAATTTGAGTCTGTCTATTATTTCCCGCAAGATAGGGATTAGATTACCTAGTGCGGGCGTTGTCTTAAAAAAAAACAAAACAATGTGCCCTGGGTGGGAATCGGACCCATTCCCACCCAGGGCATTTTTTTTTTTTTAAGACAACGCCCAATGTGCTATGGCTTAGCAGTCAAGGTCACTAACCACTAAGCCAAGAAGGAAGTTTATCTATTAGTTAGTCTATTTCTATCATATTGGTCACAATTACTGTTGTATTACGCATTTTGTATCTACATTTCAGTAATCATTGTTATTGTTTTCATTTACAGTCAAATCAGTTAGGTTTTAAGAAACCATCCAATAGGTCTCGCAGTTCAGCTAGCAGTAAGAGAAAAGGTTGTAGATGTGGCAATGCCACAGCCACTCCGGGAAAGTTGACATGCTGTGGACAGCGGTGCCCATGCTATGTAGAGAGTAAACCTTGTACAGAGTGTAAGTGCAAAGGCTGCCGGAACCCTCACCGACCTGATGGCATGAAGGTATTAAAATTTTGGAACATAATTATTATCATTTCTTAAGTTAACATTTGTGAAATATTACAAAAAAATTGACTAAAATGTCTATTTTCATATAATGGGACATATTGGTGAACTTGTTGAAACCACAAAAGATTTGCCTCATCTGTCTTCATTACTACACTCTTATTACTATTAAGGTTGGCTCCAATCAGAATTAATTTTAGTGAATGGCTTGTGTCCCCATAATATTATGTGAGTATTATGGACGTCAAATAAAGCTCTAAATAAAATAAAATTCTAAATAACCTTAACAGTTACAATTTTTGAAAATAAAATTACATCTTTTTCAACAGTAGTAAGTGGTCAACAAAATCTTTAATTTGCACAATAGTTGGTATTTTGGTCTCTGAATATAATATCTGTGTAAAACATTGTTTAATGGTTCCAGGTGCGACCCCACATACCACAGCTGGAAACCCTACAACTGACTATAAACACAAATCCAGACACTTCACCATCATGTTCTGGCTCTATGGACAGTCTAGACACTGATGCTCTAACTATGGAGGCAATGGAAGAGTCCCTTAACTTTACCTCAGATCTCAAGACTTCTAATATTAAAGGTAAAATATATACCATAATGAACATTAAAGATAAAATGTTTGTAGGGTTTCAGTACTCTGGTTTTTTAATCTAATTCTAAGGCATTCACAGCCAGTTGTCCAGACATCAAGTCCTTAAAAGATTGCAGGTAAGCACTAACATGTGCAGTCAGTGTAGAGTTTGGTCACAGTGGTTTAATTTTCCCAGTGTCTCCGTGCTTCTGTTATTAGACAGCAATTGTTAATGAGATGTTTTGGGCGGCAACCCTAGAGCTATGGCTGCCCATAGAAATAAATAAGCTCATTCTTACATATAAACTGTGGTATTTTTCCTAAATGTTGGTAGGCAATGATATTGAAATAAAGTAAGATTTCAATGGCATAAAATAATACCTTTATTTCTTAAAACTGAGTAATTTCAATAGGTTCCTAATATGACTTGAGTGTGAAGTATAATCTAGTTGAATAGAATAAAAAGAAAAAAACTAATATAGTTTATACATACAGGTTTATTTGTAAAACACCAACAACCTCTGAGGACAAAATTGCTAACACCATAAGCAACAACATTAGTTCTACGAGTTCGGACATAACTCAATACATGAAAAAAAAAAATGATTTTAAAAGTTTTTGCTGTATTGTCATGACATTTGGAGGTCTATGTTTCACTCATAACGAAAGGAAGACGCGCGAACGACGCTAAGCTTGCGCGCGTATGCGCGTCTTAGCGATGCTCGTATAGTTATAAACATTCATGCGGAAAATTAAAGTAATACTTATTTTTGTATGAAGATAAAATCCAACAAATTGTCAAGTTGTTGCTTAAGGTGTTAACTGTCTATTACTGCGAGATTATTGGTGTTTTAGAAGTAACCCAATATTGTCAACAAAAGTTACTGAATTTGAAAACAATAAATAAAATTTGTAACATTCCAGTGTATACAAGTCAACTGCAAGAAGTATCTCCGTCACTACCAGCATCTATAATGATGGATGAAGAGTCACCAGGTTCACCTGAAGACGAGATGAGTTCCCCGCACGACTACGGGCTAGGGTCTCCGCGTGACCTTCAGGACACCCAGCCATCACCTCCTTCACCGCTCCACGATGTCACGCACGATGTCCACAGCGATATTGAAGTAGATGTATGACATACGCTTACCCTCAGGGACTAGGACTCGTTGTGCCTCGTCCTGACGCACATCACAGCCACGTGAATACATAACCCAGAAAGCAGAAAACAAAAACAGACAGCAAACTTATTGAATAGATATGATCCTCTATACATGCTGCCTTCATCGGCGTGCGTTCACTCTTATCAATTATTTCATGTGACTGTGTGTGTGGACTGAATTCAGAGACTGTATTACGGTTGACTCTCTTGTGGTTGGTTTACTTGTAGGCTACAGTGGCCACAGAAACAACCTCTGGTTGTTCTGTATGCCTCAGCGGTCATTTATCAAGGTGACATTGCTAGTCAAATGTGTGCGTCTAACTGGTATTAGATGTAAGTTCTACTTTTGTATTGTTTTAGAATGTTAGTTTCGTGCCACAAATTAAATTATTGATAGGCCGCATGTTTGTTGCTTTAAAATTTGGTAGTAATATGTTGGGGTCCATCGAATTTAAATTAGATATTGTGTGTATAGCTTTAGCGATACTTAATTGAGTACTTAAACTATCCAAAGTTTGTTGTCTGCTGTTCATAAAGAGAAGTGCCTCACTCGCACAGGTGCAGTTTATATTGATAGAAAAAATTGAAGTTGCAAAATGAAGGAAAAACTTCTACTACTATTAAATAATAACACAATATTCTCTTAGAAAATCCTTTCTAGCTACGTTATCCTTATCACTTCTTCAACAATGTTTGTAATCATACAAAGTTAACACAGTCAATTGGTAGTAAGTAGTAATCATCACTAAGCAAAATATTTCTAGTTATTTCGCTCATACCGTGTGTCTGTTTGTTTGCAAGCTCTAATCTCGAAGAGTACTGAAGAGGTTACATTAGTCAGTAATGGTTTCTGGTATAAATTCAATCAAGCGCAGCCTCAAGTGCTAAACATTTCATTTGGAAGTAATATTGGTATAAAATTGTAATATCACATGAAAAGTCACAGATTGCTTGTAAGTTCGTTATGAAAAGTCGATCAGGGTCAGTTAATTATAGAATCTTGTACTGTGGTTTGGTAATGATTTGTATTTCTTATTTATTTATTGACATTCCACACTATACATGCACTATTGCCAATATAAAGTAAAAATTTATATTCTACACGATATTTTTAAGTATGTTTGGGATACTAAATATGGGTCGAATACACCTGGGTTTTGACACAACTGTTCCCCACCGAATAGCTGAGCATAATCCTCTAATTAATTTAATGGCATTCCACTACTATCCACGCACGATATTGCCAATATCAAGTTAGAATTGATATTCTGAACACAATTTTTTTATAATTATTTGAGACACTAACTATGGATAAAACGTGGATTACGGCCGAATAGCTAAGCGTAATCTTGATTTTTATCAGTAGTAGGTATAGTCAAAATAGGTTGCCTAGTCATATTAAAGGACTCGTATATCCGAAATTTAATGTTTTTTTTAATCACATAATTGACTGTAGTTGCAACAAGTTGTTTCATTCGAAACGCTCCTTTAGGTTATACTGTTACGCGAGTTAATTGTAAACAAAACACTACGTCTGTTTCTCTTACACAAAACAACTACAGCAGTTCTCCATAGGAGTAAGTTTAAGCCAATTGAGACTAACATAATTGATTGGTTTTATCATGAGGTCTTAAAGTTAAACTAAAGAGATTCATTTTGATTTTATAGATTCACAGTAGGCAACCATCTTTGCTTAAAAACTTGAGATGCTGATTAAACAATCACAATTATGAAGCGCTTCTCAACTGCAAATTTTAGTTAACGAAACATCCGGTAGAGGCGCTGATGGCTTCATGATGCTTTTTTATATCACCGCTCTTTTATTAAAAAAAATAAAATGAGCCACATTCCATTTAGAATCTTTGTAACAAAAGGGCAATATTTTAATTTCTTTTTTATTATCTAATCAAATTAGTTTTGATACATGTAAAATCTATGGCAATTCACATTTTTCATGCCACCTGATTCTGCCAATATCAAAAGAGAATTATTATTATGGACGGTATATCTAGGGATTTTTGGAACAGTAAATATATATTTAATACCGTCATACAAAACAGAATAGATGAACGTAATCTTTGAATTGTTTTTACAAAGTAACAAAGTGTTTAAGTGTTATATATAATAAATCTGTACAACATGACGTAGCGATTTGTTTTCTAATATTCTATACGGAACTTGGCTTAAGTTTACTAATATAGGTGTACAGATGCTTCTGTTGCTGACCGTACCAAATGCCTCCCATCTTTAGTATGCTTATCCAAGTCATGAAGGCCGTAACTTTCAATTTAGGTTTTAAAAACAAAGTACTGTACTAAATTTGAATCGCGTTATGCTGATTAGAAACAATAGTGAAAATTATGATTTAAATGTGAATTCTACAGACCTCTGACTGCACTGTGCCTGTGTGAACTAGGTGGCAAAATAAACTCATTTAATTTGTAATAATTAATGTAGGTATACACTGAATATACCTACATAGTGTGACTAGCTTTTACTATTTTAGCTTGATAATGTTTTACATTTTTTAAATAATTGTAAAATTTACTTTACTAGATTTACATATATTTTTTAAATAAATTGGTATAACATAATAATATGATCTTCATATTGAAATGGTCTTAAATGTTCTACTTTTACTGAAATACGGTGGTTTAAAACAGTTGACTATTATTGTATGATATGTTATGGAGTTTATGACTAGACATTGCCAAGTTATAATGAAATGTTAGATTAAGTAAATACATAATATTATCTGAACGTTAATTAGGTACAAGTTATAATTTATAACATATTGGGTTAAGTTAAATTATGAACCAAACTCCGCAGGTGAGCAAGTATTCGAAAAAAGTTTATACAGGCGAAAACATGGACTAGCGCATGTTGGGCCACGTGTAGTATAGCTTCACATATATATAATATTATATAATTGTGAAGTTTTTATTTTATATGGAATTTTACAGTACTTTTTTAAGTTGTTCCAATTTTACACTTTAGCTTGTAAAGCCTACATAGCCGAGGCAGCTTTAATTTTAGCTGGGTTATGTATACATTCATTGGGAATAATTTCATATATCGTTTTAACGTACCAAGAGTTTCTGAGTAAAACCAGCAGACTGACTTGTCCATACTATATGGGTTTCTTATTATATTAAGGCACCCTTAAAACAACAAAAAATGTTGATTGATTTGATACTGACACACGCAGTGTCAGCGCGGAACTAAATATTAAATATTTTTTATGTTACTTTATTTTTAACCCGAACCCTAAGGCAGAGTTTTATAAGTTTGAAGTTTATTTCTATGTAGCTGCCAGTCTGTAGCGCTCTAGCTTCCAAACGGATTTACCGAATCATTTTAGGGTTCCGTACGTCCAAATTAAAAAACGGAACCCTTTATAGAATGTCTCCTGTGTCTGTCTTTTTTTATCGTGACTTTACTGTCACACTTAAAAAGCTATCAGTCATAGTAAAGTTTATCCAAATTTTCTCTACCGATGAAGTAGCAAATTGGTTTACAAATTAATTTTAGCCACCCAATCACAGGCATGTATAATGAAAATAAATGAATTTTTATTAAGGGGGTCAATTAAATTAAAAAAAAATGCGTTTTGTACCGTGTGACATATCAAATGAAAGGGCTTGTTGTGGGGAACTTAAAATAATATATTATAAAATAAATAATTTAAAAGTTAAAAAAAATGAAAGAAAATTTACAACACCCTTCTTTATCTCCGAAACACTTTGTACTAAAAGTACAGAAACTTATTCTTTACAACAACTCGCACTTTGTACGTTTTTTCGGTTTTTGTTGCATGACAACCTGTTCTAACATAATAATGCTTCAAGACAATCTTTTCAAACATAAAAACCGGACATAATCTATTTTATAGTCTCTTGATTTCTGCAAATTTATTTTTAAACTAGCTGTGGTTTACCTGAGTTAAACTCATGAATTATAGCCTATGTGTTAATCCAGGGTGTCAGCTACCTCCATACCAAATTTAACTAAAATCGCTCTAGTCGTTTAGACGTGAAGAAGATACACACACTCACAAACTTTCACCTTTATAATATTAGTGTGATTTCAGACTTGGGACTAAGGCCTCCTCAATAATACATTGTGACAATCGGATCAAAAGTTATAGGTTTTTGTTAAGGCAGAGGTTTGCGACTGACAAGTTAGGTTATTATGTACCTATTAGTATATTATCGATACTTAGCATCACTGCGGAGTTTCGTTCAAATCTAATTGAACCCAGTATTTCTTCCAAAGATTTTCGTAAAATCTGACTTCTTTCAAAAGTATTGTTAGTGAATATGTTGTAAATAATATTTTCCCCTTACTTGTAAGCATTGTCTTGTTATTATTGTTTTTGATTCCACTTATAAGTACATTCGATAAACCCATATCTCTCCAGTCTAGCTCCTCCAGTGGGCGTCACTTCCACGTAATCCATTGTGAAACGGACAGTTACATTGTTATATATACTTATAATTCCTACATGTGTAATTTAGAAATGGAAAATAATTATTAAAATAAGAGAAAATGGCTATACTGAGAACTTTCCGTTAATTGTAAATGCATTATATGTCTACAAAGCTAACTGTGATACAGCTGTCACCATTCTTATAGTAGATGCCACACAATTTCCAGTAGAACTTTGGGTATATTGTATATTATAATATCGACGCTTAGACTTATAAACGGCACTGGAGTACAAAATATTGTAGTTCTACTTACTGTAATATTAATGTAAAATAATGTATAAATCAATTATCGTCTCATCTGCAAACGATGAAATTAAAAGTATTTTTTGTTAATTCCATGTTTTTATTTCTTACTCCAACACAATAATAATAATCGACAACTAAATATTAAATTAGTAATTACAAATAGGTATAAATAATCTGTAAATAATCTGTAACATAAATAGTGTAGGATATTAAACGAGCAGAATGTAACCATAAAACCGAATAGCTTGAAGAATATCAGAGTTACCTAATGAACATGATTGCAATTAAAAGCCTCGTATCTATATTTCACACTAACTCGGAACTGTGCTTAAGCACAACCTTAAAGAGCCGAATACAAGGTCAGATTTAAAATCAGCTCAAAGAGTGAAGTTAAGAATGGTTCTGACCTGAGTTACATGACTAAATACGGGGTTGTAAGTGAAAGTATTAAGAAATAGCGAAATTTGTTGATCATTTCGCATTTACCTACTCGTAGAATGTCTCTAAACGTTAAGCATCACCTAAGGTTCTGCAAAGTTGCACTAAGAAAATACGGCATTTAAACATGCTGATCAAATGACGAACTTTGTATGAGAAGGCATCATACAAAGTGCACTTTAATGATAGATGTAATTATATTTTGCGATTTTTGTAAACTATTTTACGCATACTTAGAAAAAATATGATTTCAGTAAGTTTCTTTAGCCCCTCACTATTTATATAACTCTTTGTTTATCAAAATAATTAAATCAAACTTATAATAATTACCTAATTAAACTGATTACACTTATGTCATTTTAGCGTGTAATATGTCAGAAACAGAATTCCATACTCTATCAAATTCTCTCTTCATTGTGGTGACTACTGCCGGGTGTGAGGTCAACACCGTCGCATCTCTGTCACAGTTGACGCGTACGGTGTCGTAGTCAAGCGATCCCATCACGGCCACTGCATCGATGCACCCTTCCGACGCGTCGATCAACACGAACTCGTGCTCCAAACGCACGGTCGGTTTTATTACCTTCACTTCTATTCCATTCCGGGCGAACAAATGCAAATGATCAAATTTATCACTATTGTGTATGGTGATCCTTATTTTCACATTATTCTTCTGGTGCACAGCGATGAGACATTTCGCTATGGTATCGCTGAGAAGGCTCGGAACGCACACATCCAAGGACTTGCTCGCATGAATTATCATGTAATAAATGCAATAAAGATTGTCTAATGCAATTTGCTTCTTATGCTCCTCATTATCAGCTCCATATAACAAAATTTCGTTGATCGCCGGGTCACATTGTTCACTGCTTTTAAACAAACTGGGTTGCAGTATTTTCGAAGCGATTTCGGTTACTAATCTTCCTCCGTTGTATAAAAATGTTTTCCATGGTGTATCCATTATAACGTTTGTGAAAATAAAATACTTAATTCTGTGTTAAAATGGAAATTTAAGCGCAATTCACTTTATTTCGATACCTACTGTATGAATTCATGACTTAATCAATATATTCTAAAATATTATTTTCTGTGTACCCGCATCTCACAAAATCAAAGAAATAAGTTCACTATAACTTATGCTCAATTTATGTTTGGTTTAGACATTAGGTGAAGTTGTTTAGTTTAGTCTGCCGTTGGAATAGGCAAGATGAATGGCTAATTGGCATATGTTAATACAATCCGCTTACTAATTCTCCTGAAAATGACGGTGATTTAATATGATTGGAGACAAAATTAAATTGCCTAATAATATGAGGTTACCATAGCCTGTGGTCGCTAATAAACAATTGTCAATTTTGAAATATTTCAAAGACTTTGTGGAAGAAGGGAACCTATTATCCATAAATTAGAAATTAATATTAATCTTGATTATAAAACTGGTTTCCAGTAAAAAGTAAAAAGAGATTAATCCCTATTTTCTTATATTTAATGTAGGTATGTATATAGGTACCTACATTGTTATTTTTTATGTTACGGGTTTAGAGTTGCAGTTCCCTGTTTGATTAAAAAAATACCTAGCGCTCTGTTTACTTCCTTACACACTCGATTTCATTATAAGTAGATATTCTGAGGGAAATGGCCTGGCAGAGTGTTGTCTTGGGGACGGTATACTTCTGAGGATAACGCCTTCTCCTCCGCTTCTTATAAGTAGGTACAGCTGACTTAGTTGGCAGTCAACTCACAACGGTCAAATCATTAGCAGGGAAGTTCCCCACCGGGAAATCTAAACTATATTTAACTTACCTTGTTCAGTACATGAGCACTCAATAATATTATTATGTTCACGGTCGTAGTACAAAAACATGTAATAACAATCTTACGATGACCTTCGTAATGAATTCAATTCGCATGTCTTCGCTCATGAACGATTGAAATAGGAAGCTAACCCTACAACCTAATGTTATTAATAGTATATACAATCTTGCGGCAGTCGTGAAATAATGAAATTTATTCAGCACTTGGGTACTTATTAGCATACGGTTGTTCTTGTCAAGCTCACAATGCAGTACATAAACGTAGTCTACATTAGAATACAGTATAAAAGTAACGAAAACAAGATTATTAGTATGTCTGTGCGTTGTCACTATTCAATTCCGGCAGGCGCCTACTACTTGTATGTGACGACGACGTGACAAGAAAACGCCAGTTGCATAAAATGTCGCTTAAAACCGACCCTCATCTCCACGTCAGCAACCGCCTGGAATCGATGTGCGAACTCCAAATTGCCCACGAGCGTTGGTTAATTGTAGAATTGTTTCCTAAACAGCTTGAGCTTCAAGTCCCTTATATTGTCCTGTGAAGCAGTGTAACGATGATTCACTTGTGGCCACTTACATTTAAAATGTTTTTGGGTCGTAGTGGTCGTGATTGGTAACAAACTTTTTTATGATTACTTAAAAAAGAAACAATAGAACAATTGAAAGTGTAGATTTTGACGTTTATATTTTATATCCATATTTTTAATAGGTATATTTTTTAAGAAAAGTTGTCATTTAGTATATATTTTGGTGCATAATCTACTGGAATTTGTTTTATAAGGATGTTGTTGTGATTTGAGTGATGCCTCGGCAGCCGTTGCGCAACGAAGCATCAGGGACGGGGGATGAGGCACGCTGTGCTAGCCAAGCTGATGCGTCCGGGGATTCTGCCTCGTACACAGTTCACTGCAGTGACCAGAACCAACGAAGCAGAAGCAAGAATAAGATTCCAAAAAGTGTACGATACGATTTGGAGAATGCTTTAGTTAGTGTAAGTATCTTTTGGAAATATCTGAGCAAAATAGCTGTAGTTCGAGTGCATAAGGAGCCCTAAGGCGCAAGGGCTCAGGACTTCTTTTAAAATCTCTGTAAGAGAGATCACTAAATATTAATGGACTTCAAAGAAATAAGGACTTATAGCTTTGACTGTACTTTTTAATACCTAATATATGTTAAATAATTTCTCCGTGTGTTCTTGTCCTTTGATAATTGTTTTTTACCGGTAAGGATTGTTTTCGCGATGGCCCCATGTAAATGTTGTAGGTATGAATCGGATTACGAACTTGAAATTTATGAAGAATAGTTGAAGTCAGCTATATTTTTTTATAAAATTGTGATTATTGAATTTAAAAATACCATAAAACTCCAACTGGACTCTTGGTATTTGCGACACGCATTTGAAGGATTAGGTATTGCAAAATCTAGAACATTGACGTCAATTACAAGTATATTACTTTATCCACTTGAGATTTAAATTCTGATAATGCTATCACAAACTCCATAAGGTCATCATCCTCTTACCATGCGATGAGCGTTTGCTTTCCCTTATACTTAAGGGCAAGCGGTGTAGTTCCTTTACCAAAAACATGTTTCTACGCACAAAAAAAAAGTTGTATTATTTATTCATGGCTAGCTGGGGCCCACACTAGACCGCATGTTTAACGTCAGCGCTAATGCTACTGTTCTATTACAGTTGTGTGACATCTGGTTTGAAGAGATCAAACCACACTTAGTACACAACAATGTAAAATTGCATGTACATGGGCAAGAGTCGACTGCCAGCGCGAGTGGTGACTTCGAGCGCCTGCCGCCTGGAGCTATCAACTGCTCACACCGCGACCCAGGTGCTGCATCCGATGTACGAGCCTCGCTCTAGCTCCAACATCATAATATTACATATTTAATTTACTTAGAAGTGATAGCTTATCATTTGATAATTAATTTTCGCTGTGTGGTGATGGCGAAGAATATCATTACCCCATCTCATCCCGTGGGTGGTGCAGAAACCGTTCCAAGGGAATACCTACCAGAGAACGGGAAGCAGCGTTTTTCTGTGAACTATGACCATCAAACTGCGATCGGCAACCCGTCTGCCAAGCTTGGCGATTATGGGCTTTTGTCCAGCAGTGTACGCAATTTGGCTGATATGATGATGATGAACTAATTTAACTAAATATGATCATTATTATAGTGTATGCAGATAACTTAGTATTCAGACTGTTTGAAGTATTTAGGTAAGGGATTTGTGATTAAGAAGAGGCAAATGTTAAAATAAATCTGAGCATTTATGCAGCAACGTAAGTTACGTAATGCAACGCTAGCAATAGAGTGTGGTACCATCATTTACATAATTGGGCACAAACCAAAAGGTTGGGTCTTTTGGCTTTGAAATGCTTTATAGTAGTAAGTTGACTTAATATCGATATTTTGAGCTGAAGTACTAAATATAAGTTAAGATCCCTACGAGGTAGGTATCTACAGCCGTTTGCTACTTAGTATTACTTCGTGAAGTAAAAACTTTGTACCCTTCTGCATTTTCTATCCCTTGCGCAAATTACGCGGACGGAGGAATATGAAATTTGGAAAGTTAACGCTCATATAGAATTAGATTATTTAAAAAAAATAACATTACACACCATGTTTTTGAAGTTTTGACTCACTGACAAAGGGAGAAGAGATGTGAAACTGAGTGTCAAATTTGCGAACTTTAATATTATGGAACCTTTATGGTCGAATTTCGAACACGTGTGATCTCTTGTTGGTATTCAATAGGTGTTTATGACCCTAACATTAACCCCTATAGTTCATTTTGAGTTACCTGTTGATTATTGGTTAGTGACACTAATTACTAAAACAAAGGTCGTGGGTCTGATCCATACCCTATACTTATATTTATACATATGTATATAAGTATAGGTATGGATCGAGAATTTTTAATTAAGTATAATTAAAATAATTAGTAATCAGTAAAATTACATAAAAATCTACTGTAAACGGTGTGATCTCGATATTTCTGACTCTATCTCGCAGGGAAACTCCGAGCGTAGCCCTCCCATTGCTTTACGAGTGACGCTGAGCTGTCTCATAAGGTCCTTAGAGAAGGACCTCGTCTCGGTTCCGTATCTAAGTCATCACTGGCAACACACTGGTCGAAAACTTTCGACTTGAGACACTGCGGTATTTGGGACTAGAAGATATTACGTAGCAGATAGTACTCAGAGAGACGCTGATGCCCGTTTCTTGGTATATATTACCTAGACAACTTTTACGCCACCCACGGAATTGTATATTCGGGCATATAACTTCTCATTTATCGGGAATCAGTATATAGTATCATGCTAAGGGTCGTAGCGTGACTAATAGAATTTTTTACAATTTGAGATCATTATTCTAACAATAACTCGTTATAAAATATGTAAAACACTTGGGTTTAGAATCCTCGTCCGCAGAATGCGAGTTATGCCGACTGCTGTATAGCGCGGCTAACAGCATTGAGAGCGCGTTGTCGCAGGCCGCGGGTTGTCATTCGCCAGCCACAGCTTCCGCCGCTACCTTCACTGCCCACAAGCCCTCAAGAATCGAAACAGGTATTTAACTTGTTGAGAATATTCTAGAAAAAAATAAACGATACGAATAGTTTGGCACTCCAAAAGTAGCATGCACGCCATAACCTGAGAATGCTTAGCATATGCATGGATTCTTCTTCTTATAGTGTCGATGGTAAGAATAAAATGTTATCTTACCAAAATTGGGCAACGCTGACCGCTTGGCTTGGTTGAAGCGTTATACAAATCCTGAAAATAACAAGAGCCTGGAATGGAGGGATAAGCAGATAAATATTTATAAGCGCCGATGTTCTGAGCAAAAATGAATAAATAATATTTTCTTTTTATTTTCTTTATAAATGTGCCATACTCTTGACACCGCACTCGCAGATGTTTTGTGGTGCGGATATGTAACCCCATTTGCACATGTTTTCTTTGGATCTACCAATTTGGGTACGTAGTCTATTAAGGGTCCTCCAGTTGGCCATAGCAAATTATGTCCCGGAGGTAATTTTTCTAATTATCTATCTAGTGTGGATGGGGGGATAATAAAATCTCTGATAGATATTATTTAGGCTTCAGTGTTCGCTAACATGGTGCTTAAGCTAAGTGTTGTGAATTTGATTCGTTCATAAGTATAGAGAAAATCTAAAAATGAGCTACACTTGATCGGTCCAAGTGGTCATCCATCTGGTCAGTTTATAGATGGATGACGAAGTATTTTTATTCTTAATCCTCTTCGTGCTTCAGAGGACATTTAAACTGTAGTCGTTTAGACAACAGTCGTTAATCTATGACATGGGCCTACTGTGCAGCTTGTACAACTATGCCACTGGGGCACTGCCCATAGGATAAATAAAAGCAGACATCTAAAAATTACATGCCAATACATTATCTCCCAATCTTATGGTTGCTAACAAGGGTTTATTTTCTAGAATCAACCTCACAAATGTGAAGAGAAGAAACTAGAACTAGAACAGCCACGTACCCAGAAGAAAAAACGAAAATCATATCCGCAGTCGCAGTTGGCTAGGCGTGTGCCTCGCCTGTGTCAGACGTACCACGTTCTATCAACCAGCCCTTCCACGTGGAAGCCCGACAATTACTACGTTCGTCTTAGTCAATCGTATATTATATTTTTTACTTTACATCTCAATCTCTAGTCGTCTTCCCCGCTGTTTGAGGAGACGACGGGGCATGTGGGATCCCCTGTGTTACCCACTAAAACCACCACGGCAGCTTAGCCTCTAGATGCTTATAGTGATGGCTCCGGTAACTCGAAACGATTGTCATCCGGAATCACCACCGTTGCACCAATGCGTCTTTAAATATTCCCGGGGTGTGAAGCCTCCGTTATACATTTTGTGTAGCCTCGCCTATGTCAAGTCAGCAACAGCATGCCATTAGTCAGCAACAGCATGCCATTAGTAAGCAACAGCATGCCATTAGTCAGCAACAGCATGCCATTAGTCAGCAACAGCATGCCATTAGTCAGCAACAGCATGCCATTAGTCAGCAACAGCATGCCATTAGTCAGCAACAGCATGCCATTAGTCAGCAACAGCATGCCATTAGTCAGCAACAGCATGCCATTAGTCAGCAACAGCATGCTATTAGTCAGCAACAGCATACCAACCATTAGTGACCAGGCGCTCTCTTATAATCGATTTTCCTTAGTAATAGATCTCAACTACGTATCCACCAGACATTTTTGAACGAAAAATTCAAGGTAATTATGCTTATCTCATTCTATTGGACGCTCGCCTCACCATTGTCAAGCCAACAGAATCGTGGTTACAGTCAAAACAAAAGTAGGGATCTGCCTCGCTGCCGGGTGGGCTGTATCCTAGCCTAATATATTAATTATTAAAGCAGCGTGCTGCCTTTTTTGGTACTCGAGTAACTTTATACGGTTTATGTTAAGTATTAAAGGTGCAATCATACATTTCAGCGCAGCTATCCTATTCTGTGCGAAGTCAACAATAATTTTCTACCAGTAGTTGGGTTGGCCCTCTCGAAAATCGACTGATCTAAGCTATGGGTGAAAGCGCATATGCGTCTTTCGTTCTATTTATATGAAATTAATTGGTATACCAGTCTAGCATGTCCTAGTTAGTAGTTGAAACAACGTATAATATAATTTATTAATATCTAAACTTACAGGTGCAATTTATTGGACCTCGGCGTAGACATGTGAAAAACAAGAGAATACAAACGCTGCCGCTCTCCGCTGTAAACGAGGCCTCTCCAACACCTCCAAAGTCCATGGGTCCATCGCTAAAGAAGCATTCTCGTCCTAGATTGGCATCTTCAGCTGGAAACGAGATATGTCCAAAACGGCCATCCATGTTATTCCAGGATGTAAGTATATGTAACAAGTGTTAATTCCGAAGTCTTGGAAAGCACGTACCTTACCTCTTTCCGGCCGTGTCGGCTAGACGTCCCATCGTATCATAAACATGAGAGAATAGAAAATGCGCCTGTGTTTACTACTCAGATGGCTAGTTTCTATTCTTATTCTTTTACTACTTCGAATGGTTAACGATTTGAAATTTTTGGACTGTAAAATGGTATCATAGACGTAAAAATGCCTAAAATTCTTATATTTTTATCAAGGAAATATATTAACACAACTGAGACAGTTAATATAGTTTATTATTAAATTAGTAGGTATCTTATTAAATAAATAGAATACTTTACACCGGTTCATATACTTACATTCGACTTCACTTTTTTTTTAAATAATGACAAAAAATTAAATTAATAGAATACTTAACAACGATTCATATACTTACATTCGACTTCACTTATGTATGAAATATAGTAGTACCTCTTGCCATTTTCGGCTACGCGACCTGACTAATAAGTTAGGGTCAACATAACGCAAATAAGGACATTTTACGTCAGTTTTTTAGGTAATTACATAAGTAATGTCCTTACCACCGTGCGTTTCACAAGAAACTTTTTATCGCGCACTTCAACTCTGTGGAATCAATTAACCGCGGGGGTATTTCCGATCCGGTACGACATTGCAACTTTCAAGAAGCGAGCCTATTCCTTTCTTAAACTCCGGCAACGCACTTGCCGCTCCTCTGGTGTTGCGAGTGTTCATGGGCGGCGGTGATCACTTACCATCAGGTGACCCACTTGCTCGTTTGTCTTGCTATGATACTGAAACAAGTAAGTCTGAACAGTATTAAAGTTTAATGCTTAAGAAACTGCTGTTTTGGTAGGTGTTCCAAAATGATGAAATGTTTATGTACATAATTCCAAGTTCAGGTGTTCATCAAGGCTCCAAATTAGGTCCTTTATTATTTTTATTATTTATAAATGACCACCTGGACTAACTGCAATGCGAATGCCTAGCATATGCAGATGATCTAAAGATATTTTCTCGAATAACTGTTGAAAATGACAGCTCAAAACTTCAAAACGATCTTGACCTTCTCCAGCAATGGTGTGTGGACAATAAAATGACGTTCAATTTAATCAATTATTCACCCACATAATTAAATTTATAGACAATAAATACCACATTGACGGAGTGTATCTCGACCGAGTGCCTGTTATTCACGATCTTGGAGTTTACTTTGATACCTCTTTATCCTTTAGCCAACACGTGGATTACATAATGCTTAAAGCAAAGAAAACTCTGGGATTCGTTATTAGAATGACAAAACCATTTAGGAATAATAATAGCATTATACTTCTATATAATGCTTTGGTAAGGAGTACTCTCGAGTATTGTTCAGTCATATGGTCTCCCTATTACTCGACCTTTTCGAATGGTATTGAATCCACCTAAGCTCGCTTTATACGTTATTTGTCTATAAGAAATGGAATCCGTAAGTCGATTCCTGACTACAATGACAGATTGGCACACTTCAAAATGGTATCATTAAAGTTAACTAAATAATTTATAAGTCTATGTAATTGTACTGTTGGTGTGCTTATTAATAAAATGAATAAAATAAATAAATAAGCGGAGATAATATTTTCTCTATTTTTCTGTAATTATCTAGAAAATTCATTTGGTGATCTACACTCGCGTGTTATTAGTTTAATGATGACTGCTGTTAAAGTTTTCTTCTCAATGTACTTACAATAGTTCTTACAAGTTGATGGAATTTTTACTTATAGCTTGTTAACATCTGTTAAACACAGTAAATATTTTCCCTATTATTTATTTAAGCATCTAGAAAATAAATGCGTGGTCGGCATGTACTTCACATCGCTTCGTACGCCCCAATTTCAATTTACATATGTTAAGTTTATTTTAAATTGGGGAGAACCATTGTCATTTTATGACGCGCGCCCAGCAATTTGCTTGCACTCGTAAATTAGTATTGTTATATTTGCACGTTCATGTACCTAGTGACTTTTGTAAATAATCAGTAAGCCACGTTTTGTGAACCTTAGTTCCCACTTGGTGCGTGAGCCTGTTAGATTGCTTGAAAAATCGGGATTTTTGCCTATATTGTACAGATACCAAACCATTTTAACCAAAGAATATAGGTACTCGGTGGTAACGTATCACGTATGATATTATTATCATTTTCATATTGTGGGAATATGAAATATTGAAAATACCTAGGTATCTATCTATTAGCTTAGTTATTTCATGTTCAAATATAAGTAGAATTTCATTTATTTATTCTATCTACACTAATATATCTAATATTTAAAATTGATATCGATTTATGGCAGTAAAAAAACAAAAAGGGCACCTGGTTTTAGCGTGCGCATTCGTGCACTATGATATCCTGCTTTGATAAGTCTTCATTGAGTTTTGACGCCGCCGCTGTCGGTAAAATTCTACCCAAGCACTATTATCGTAGTACACTTTATATTAATTTATATATTAATTATGTGTATATATATTACTTTCTTAACATCTGCTGCTAAATTATATTTGAAGCAAACATTGTTATAAATAACCATTACTGTTTTCAGGACTTGATCGATATTATAGGCGAAAGCAATGATAAAAGGTTACAACTGTTGTGCAATCGCCTTGACACTGAGGCATCAGAATTGATGAGACTGTATCCCAACAATCTTCATGGTCCCGGATCCAAGAAGATACCTCCATGGAAATAAGGTGCACTTAGTAAAAATGTGACAATAGTGACCAAGCTTCCAATGTATTTTAAAACTTTGTACCTATATTTTTATTTCGTTTATGAGTTAATTTCATAGAAATAATGTTTGTTATATTTGATGTACCTACTTATTATGTCAGATATAAGCTGTGGAATGTGAAATAAAAACCTTGCTATAAAAACGTTATATTTTAATTATTTGACGGGCGTTTTTATTTATTATTATTATTAACCTTTTATATTATTATAAAATATTACAAAAGTTTTTCCCGGTGTATCAAAAACCTAATCAGGTTTGTCCGGTGTGCATCAGAATCGAGGGCCCATTTTTCAAACTTATGTGAAACAAAATAAGACTTTTAGGAAAATTAGTTAAAAATAGTTAAAACTTAAAGCAAAGGGCCACGAATTTCTTAAACGTGAATCAAAACTGTTATGATTAAATAACTTGGGCCCTCAATCCTGACGCATGCATAAAGTGGCATAGTCTAAATCTCTGTAAGTACTATCTTTGGGGTTATAATTTTTACTTAAGAATTTAGTTAAGAATTTCTTAAATATTTTAAGAAATTCTCTAATCTGCAGAATATTTCATTACAGATTTATAGCGGTATATATAGGGCCCTCAATTCATTATTGTCTGAACTGAGGAATCTGCAATACATGAATTTCTGTGAAGAAATACATAAATACGACTTCACCATATTTTACTTAGACGCTCAAGTGATTTTGTTAAAAAGAAAAAACGACACAAAAGTCAATTGTTAAGAAGTAAATGAAAGTAGAATTTTACTAAAATACCAGAACTGAGAGCCCAATATTTTCAACTTTATTGACTAGGCACAACCTGTTAGATTAGCGCAAATTATAACAAAAGTTTTAACTATTTCTTAACTAAAACATCACATATCGTTCGTTCCTCTAAATTACACACTTTCAGAGAAAATTGATTTTAAACTTTTCATAAGAGAAAATACTGTAGGGTGACCATAATGTTCATAGAAAGTAGGTATCTGTATATTTAGTAAAGCTCGAAACGGAAAGTCGTACTATTTGCAGCTTAAAGTGTTATATACTCGCTATTTACACTTTAGTTTTCTTTATTTTTGAATATATGATGTTTGGCCTTTAGATACGTACTGCTATGAGCCTAGTTGCCTAAAGCAAATAATTAAGAAAAACATACCATATATTTAGTTTTAACAATGTCTACATAAAATGAAAGGCAGATTAACCGACTACAGAGCGACCAACGAAAGAATGCGTTTTTGATTGTGTTAACTAAGTACATTTCATGTTAAATGTGACGTAAGATGGTATAAAATGAACTGTAATGACAGGCTTCAAGAAAACATTCTCTCATTATAGTACCTAATATGTATAAGAAGTTATCGTAACTATGGATCACTGTAGCACCAGAGACGTCAATACGGAATTCAAACAAAATTCTGATAAATAAAACACAATCGGTATAATAATGAAAAATCTACTTACTTAACATAAATGTAACCTTAAAATAATATTTTATCCTAAAATGTACGAAATTGCATTTGAGTGATCGAAGTTCTTTATTTTGCAAAATTAGTATTAACCAAACCGTATGTCAGAATGTGTAAAAATATAGGTTGTTCTTCTCTACTATAGTCAAATCTAAGCATTAAATCAGCATAACAGATCACGCGGCCGTACACAATACGATGCGCCTTGTAGTGACCGAGATCAGCCAGTTTCAACGAAGTGACATACTCAACAACACCTAATATTTTAAAACATATTCCTTTTAAACTGATAGTTCCGGGTAATTCCTTTAAACGTTTAAATTACGAGCTTTAATTTTTTTTGTTGGACGCTAATTTGTTGGTCGCACTGTAGTCAGTTAATTCATTTTATGTAGACATTGTTAAAACTAAATATATGGTATGTCTTTACTTTTTCATTCGCTTTAGGCAACTAGGCCCAGAGCAGTACGTACCTAAAGGCCAAACATCATATATTCAAAAATATTGAAAACTAAAGTGTAAATAGCGAGTATATAACACTTTAAGCTGCAAATAGTACGACTTTCAGTTTCGAGCTTTACTAAATATACAGATACCTACTTTCTATGAACATTATGGTCACCCTACAGTATTTTCTCTTATGAAAAGTTTAAAATCAATTTTCTCTGAAAGTGTGTAATTTAGAGGAACGAGCGATATGTCATGTTTTAGTTAAGAAATAGTTAAAACTTTTGTTATAATTTGCGCTAATCTAACAGGTTGTGCCTAGTCAATAAAGTTGAAAATATTGGGCTCTCAGTTCTGATATTTTAGTAAAATTCAATTTTCATTTACTTCTTAACAATTGACTTTTGTGTCGTTTTTTCTTTTTAACAAATTCACTTGAGCGTCTAAGTAAAATATGGTGAAGTCGTATTTATGTATTTCTTCAGAGAAATTCATGTATTGCAGATTCCTCAGTTCAGGCAATAATGAATTGAGGGCCCTATATATACCTCTATAAATCTGTAATGAAATATTCTGCAGATTAGAGAATTTCTTAAAATATTTAAGAAATTCTTAACTAAATTCTTAAATAAAAATTATAACCCCAGCGATAGTACTTACAGAGATTTAGACTATGCCACTTTATGCATGCGTCAGGATTGAGGGCCCAAGTTATTTAGTCATAACAGTTTTAATTCACGTTTAAGAAATTCGTGACCCTTTGCTTTAAGTTTTAACTATTTTTAACTAATTTTCCTAAAAGTCTTATTTTGTTTCACATAAGTTTGAAAAATGGGCCCTCGATTCTGACGCACACGTTTGTCCGTACACTAGTATTGGTGATTAGGTACTCATCATGTTGGTCTTGTGTTTAGTGACTGTCTACTAAACTAGAGGACGTGTGGTTCGATCCCCACCCAATACCAATCATGGTGTGATTAGCACTTAATTTGTTGTGTATGGAGGCTTTAAAATATATACCTAAGTATGTTTATGAGTTGTCTGGTTGCCATAGTACAGGCGCAGCCTATTTTTGGATAAAATGGCGAGTGGCCGAGTCTCACAATATTTAAATTGAAGCAAACGTTGTGTGTGCGCTACTCGTTCAATGTACGTTGCACTGGAAGCAGATATGTTATTTAGTAAGAATGCATGGCGTCAGGAATTCAATGCCCTGCTTGAATCTGTTAAAAACTTATTTATAAATATATTACATATTTACTAGCTGTCCCAGCAAACGTTGTTTTGCAATATACATTATTTCTATTGAAAATTTTGGTAGTTAAATAAAAATGCAATACTTATAAACTTAGTGTGTGGGGATGTGGGTGATGTGGTCTATGGCTGAAAGAGGAATGAAACACCGTGGATGACGGCCTATTAAAATTACCAAATACCAACAATTTTTTTAATAATCGTTCTTTATTCTGCAAATTGATGATTAATTTACTATGAGAATATAATTAACGTGTACGTTTAACTGAGAAAGTAAAATGATAAGTATAACGACACTGTTACGATCGATGCGCAAACAATTATAATGGTTGAAAACTTGTGTAGGGAGTGAGAGAAAGCGTCTTGCGTGCGAAAGACGGGGAGACCGGCTTCATTCTCATCCCTACTCCGTGCTGTTAGTTTAATCGGTGAGAAGTGACACCGGTAGACGCCTGGCGGGGGATAATTGATCAGTTATGGACCACTGAGAATTACATTATTACAGTAGGTAGGTACTAATATCGCCTTAATAGGTAATCGGTACTACTCGTTGGTCTATCGGTAGCGTGTTCAACCGCAGACAATGAAGTCCTGGGTTCAAATACCGGGTCAGGCCAAAAAAATGTAATTTTGAGATTTTTCCGTAAAAAGAAATTTCTCTGTATCAGCCCGAAGTCTGGGAGTTGGCGGTATTATACCCCGTGCCTCGGAGAGCACGTAAAGCTGTCTGTCCTGTACCTGACCTCTTTCCGGTCGTGTCGCTAGTCGTCCCATCGGATCATGAGAGTGATGGAATAGAAAGTGCCCCTGTGTTTGCGCACACACTTGCACACTATAATATGGCTGAGACTGGCCGCCGTGGTTGAAATTCGGCCGGGAGGACTCATCATCATCATCACTAATATCGCTGCTAAAAATGGGGATTGGTGGTAAAGTGTCAAAATTCGGAGTTATATGTAGATACAAAATTAATAATTTTTTCAGAAGTATAAAATATTAAGCTATAATAATTGGTGAGTTACTCCAAGTAAGCCATCATTCAGGGCAATAAAAATTAGTTTACGACTTTTCAGACCTACCGAGTATGTACAAACAATTTCGATAAAGCCGGTTAATAATAATATCCGGGACATATCACATAGCGCCATCTAGTTCTAACTAAGCAAAGCTTGTACTATGGATACCAGACAACGAAAAGAAATGCTTATTTCATTTTTGTAAATATACACACTATACAGAAAATACCCATACCATGACAGTAAATGCACAGAAAATTTGTCTTGTGCGGGAATCGGACCCGCAACCTTTGGAACAAGGCAGGTTCATTACCTCATTCTTGATTCCCAATGTTATGTGATTCTAAGCACCTCCCTCCCCAATTTACTCAATCAGGAACTCAAATTCGTAATTCTTCGTAAATTCAACATATTGTTAGAAGGCTTTCACCGCTTTAACAGAGACCTAGTTAACTATTAAACGAATTTAATGTGCGGTAATTAAAGCTTGGTGACGTCTGACAATACAATACAGTGATTTAGGTTGTACCTTTTAATCTGACAACCTATATTGGTTCAATTTCCTAACAACCCAATTCAAACCGCTCCAGTGGGCTGGCGTGTTTTTATGTAACATCCATACGAAAGTACAGACTTACGGTATTTATTTCTGATGAGTTTATTATAAGGAAAATAAATCAAAAATATTTCTCACACGACACTTTTGATTGGTATGTTTAATTCTTTTTTAACTTACAATATAATCTTACTTACGACTCTTTACAAAATTACAACAGACGTATCGACTAAAAGGCAGATACAAGGTGCTTTACACACGAATAAAATAATTTACAAAAACAGTCGTACATATACATCACGCTCATTATATAACTAAATAAATATTTCACACAGTCACCGAGCTTCGATCGCGACCGCGATAGCGCCGAGCGCCATGCGACCGGGGCCGAAGCGCGCACGCTCTTTGGATCCGAGTAAAGTTTGTGGAACGTCCTCGCGTCACATTCACACTGCTCGCATTCGCTAATTTGTGTGTTTCACGTAATCCGTCTCGTAATATGCGGCTGCCCCATGCGCGCCCTTCCTGTCAAGCGCGCGCACTCGCACGAACAAGAAAGCGGCGACCAACGACGCCACCACCAGCACTAGGAGCAGCATCACCAGCCCCGCGACGAACGACGGTACCGACATGCAGATGGTCTCCGGATCGGTTGCCGGAGATTGTATCACTACGGTCTCGTTGGCTGCAGCATTGTTCAGAGCGAAGTTAACGTCTCCAGGTGCAACCACCTGGATCGTTCGACTAGTGTTCACATCGGTCATTTCTTGAGCGTCTCGTTTGTAAATTCGTGTGGGTGACGATGTTTCTCGTCGCCGTCTCGCTCCAACTAACCTTTCCGGCAAGTCGTCAACGGACCGAGGCCGTCCTCCAAGAGTGGCTAGATTAGCGTGACCTTCGTCTTTCCTCTTGACCGTGTTGTAAACACCTCGTCGGCCCGGCGGTGGTGGGGGAGGTAGATTTACATCATCTTCGTCCCGAACCGGTGCAGGTGATGAAGGGTTGGGTGCGTTAGGTGTCGACGAGACTTGCGCTTGTGGAGGAGGTACGGCGTCATCGCGTTTTTCCGAAAAAGATCCTACCGCATCCGCGGGGTGTCGCGGATCCGGGAACGCAGGGGGTACGCCGTACTCCGTATGAGGACCTGGTGGTGGCGGCCCGTACTCACCGTGCGGAGAGCTTGCGACAGAATATTCTTCTACACCTAGAGTATTACCACCTAACAAAGGAACTCCATAATCAGCGCCGATACCGCACTTTGGTTCAGGGCAGTTATACCTGCATACTTGAATTACGCATTGGAAGTGCACATTCATCGAATCTGGGAATTTAAAAGCTTGGAAGTATGCGAAAGACACTACTGATGCTGATGGACCAAAATTCTTTATCTTTTGGAATTTGCTCATTATTTTAGGTCTTACCACACATCCGTATTGATCCACAAGCTGAATTGGTGCACGTTTTCCATCATGGGCTACACAATTTCGGACTAACATGTCAAATTTGTTTTCATCGTCTTTAATTGCAAGCACCATTGTCATGGTCTGACCTATTTTTACTATTCCTGACACTTCAGAGGCCCAAGGTCCTTTTCCAACCTGTATTTGCATCCAGCATTGCAAGTTATCCCCGAGAAAGTTCGCCGTAACAGCATGCAACATATCTACTTGGAAAGGTCTAAACGTGACAGCTTTTTCATAGAAGTCATACCACGTGCATCGTAATTTCCTTGCTTGATCCCATACTTCTTGTACGTAAGGGTCGTATTGGACAATGATTGTGTTTTCGACGTAGGAACCACTAGGAGTTGGACTGCCATAGGTTGCAACATTATGGTTAGCAGAACTGGCCATACCACAGCTGTTGAGGAAAATTTCGAATGTAGCGCTCAGATGACCAGTTCCAGGCTTTAAATGCATACAATGGGAGTCGCTATAAAATCCTTTAGAGAAGATCATTCCGTAGAAAGGGCGATCAAATTCTATATTGACCCGCATGCGTGTTTTCTCACACTGAACTTGAAGATGTTTTATTTTTGGACTATCCGGTGTAGCTAAGGGCCACGGATCGTCCGTGTGCGCTGGTGGTAGAGGTGGGCCATAGCCGGCTCCCGTTCGATGTTCCAAAGGTAACGATGCTGAATCCACCGGAGGCTCGCATGATGCTTTCTGAAATTACAAAAGTTGAATATTAAATTCAGTTCACGGTAATTGATTTTCTTAAGAGTCTAGTTCCGCAAAGAGCGTTTAGTTAGAGAGCTCTGACAAAAATGCGTATATGACATTATTATTATCTTCATAATATCATAACATAGCTGGAACATTCCAAAGTAGCGTCTCACTCTACATACTGCGCGCCACGCGAGCGCGTGCGTACCAATCGCCCTCGCCGCATCCCGCGAGCGCCGTTCTTTCCGACTTTCTACACTGATGGATAGCTCGCGCGATCAATTATAATATTAATCAGTACAATCATATTGCTTAGATGAGTTACACGAATGCTTTCATGATACATACACTGTACATTACTGTACGTTTATGAGCAATTTGGGGGCGCGGCAGCAATTGCTTTAGTATCTCTAAGTAAATTAAAACTGCAGTGAGATGATACAAGAGCTTGATGTCAATAACTTCACTTTAAACTATAGTAAAATTAGAAATCTAATTATTTTCATTTATCTGCAAAATGTTCAAGACAAGCAGACTGGACTATACTGTATTTGGGTGTTAGAAAATTATGGCGTGAGAGTTGATGTGGCAGGTGATATAGGCAATGTAAGAATAGCATCGAGCGGCAGGTACCGCTCGCGTTTTCTAAACCGGTTAGAAATTACCTACTGATCGAGATTGTGAGTAGCGGAAGAAAACACCGGACCTATAAACATACGCAACACATCTTCAACAACGGGAGCTTTCTTTGACAGTTTTCACGAAGGCATCTAAAATGGTATCTTCCTTCGTATTTTTTCCTTCTTATTAAAATTTTCAGATATATCTAACAGCTGATCTTGGTTTGATGGCCACAACCAGAATTAATAAGAGCTATTACAACTTACTTATAATTAAGAAAGTACCTATTAAAGTACCTACATATATCTGGTTCAAGCCCAATCAATCCGTAAATAGGGCCATTAGTTATATTTTCTACTGCACTAATGTTTATAATTAGGATAGGGCCTATTTTCACCGACAACCCTCGTGCCATTGAATCGAGATGTAACGCGCTTTAGCGTTTGTTGGGATCCAAACAATAAAGAAAGGAGGGAATCCCTTGTAGGGGAACTAAAGTTGAAATACAATCTAATGTGGTAATAAAACCGAAAACTGTTGATGATTAGTGCTATTTTGCCTAGTCAGTCTTCATTTCATCAGCTCGTCAAAATCTACGAGCTTCACAACATACGAACTGCTTGAAATGAAATCAATGTGGAATTATTATGATCCAGTTGTAGAAAACCTCTTGTAAGGAAAGAGTAGGGATCTCGATTTTTTAAGTAGTTGATATTTTCATAACTTTAGCTGCGTTATAAGTAGATGCTCATCTTACAACTGCGTCACATTGTCTTACAGCTTGATAGTTGTACATACAAAATGTAATTTAGCTTTTCAATTGAGTAGTTATGATAGGCTTAATAAATGTCTATACGGCTATATAGGTTACCGAGATATTTAAAATAGTTTCCATTTTGCTTGCATACTCCATTACAAACGAAAAAGTAGAAATTAATTAACAACAAAATGATTCTTGTATCTACTCACAAATATGAAAAGTACGTGACTATTCTGATGCTTGTTACCGTGGATAATGGTTGTGAGAAATTGATAAAGCCGATTACAAGCATGCGCTTGCGTCGAGAACGCGACAGGTGCCGCAGGTGAAAGTAAGCTTTGCGGCTACATCCGTTTCCTCCCGAATTGAGCTCCCCTTTTGGTTTTGGCAACTTCGTTGTTGCTAAAGGGAAGCAATATACGAAGGGGGGTTTCCATGTAGACAACCGTTATCGTTCTAAATCAGTTAGTAGATATATCGTCGGGCGAGTTATTATTATCCTTTATATAAACCACGTAAGTAGTTTTTGTCAAATGTATCATTTTCCACAATTCGCTATAGGATCGTTAGTTGTCCCGACAATCGGAAACAAGAAACAAAGAAACGAATCTTGTAAACCGTAACTGGTCGTACTCTGAGATAGCAAGTAGGTACGATATGTTGGGTTGTATGTACTTGTAAGTGGCACTTTTGTATGGTCATAATTTGATATAGGACTAGAGCTTTCAACTAGAGCGAATTCTGGCATTAATTTGTGTTTACCTCTGGACTAAAAAAGGCTTGCAAGAGCCATAAGACCTCGATTATGTTATGACACCACAAATTGTCCTCTTTCCCTCATTAAAATACGTAAATTAAGATAGCATAATTATAATATTATTGACGCAAAATTTTTTATTGAGCCTTGACGGCTTGAATACAACCTAGTAAAAATATTGAGATTGTGCCAGTAAGTTATACAGTTCTCTTACATAAGGTGCGTGAATTGTTAAGACTTTTAAAGAGTTTTGCCTACATACTTTAGTTCAACCGATGAAAGTTTTAAATGAACAAGAATAGCGTGGAACCGGATTTTTGTTTGTGTTCTGCTTCTCAATTAGGGTTAAGGCTATATATGTTATTTGCATACCACACTTGTTATCAATATATATTTATCTAGCCTGGCCACAAGTTCTTCTCTAAATTTTTTTGCATAGTTAATTAAGTATATAATTTTGCATTATTTTCTTAAACCAACCATACTCTAAAACAACTATATTTTATAGCTATTTTAATTTTACTGCGATATTCATTTAAATATTTACCAATTGTAATTGTGGAATATCAAATCAGGTTTCCAAAACTTGGAAGGCTTGATCCATAGTTCATCCGTAACATGAACTTGAGACTTATATACAGTTTGAGGGGAGAATTTATTTTTTAATCTTAAATCTGTAATACTTATTTAGTTATAACGTATGTAGCGATTCGTAAATATGATTAATTAATCTGCTACTCCCGTGTGGAGTAAAGATAATATATAATAAGACAGTATAAGAAGCCAAACAAAATGAAATTAATTTAATTTAATGTTGTAACTGCTCAATTTAGTTTCCTTCCAGCTAGAGGAAGGAAATATGTCAGATATTTTTGAATTGTCACTTAGTATATCTATATATATAAAAATCAATGCCACTTTTCGTTGTAATGTTATAACTCAACAATGCCTTTACCGATTTGGCTAATTTTGGTCTTGAATTATTCGAGGAAGTCCAGGGAAGGTTTGTACGTAGACAAAATTTAAAAAAAGTCTTGAAAACGTGTAAATTCGTAGTTTTTACTAGCTAGCAATTTAAAATATGTTTTTTTGAATAAATGAACTTAATAGTATTTTTTTATTACTATGCCTTATACGTAGCGAAGCACGTACCGGGTCTCTAGTTCTACATATAGATAGACGTTAGTATTTTACTATCGTATTGACAAGACAATCTCGCTAATTCATGTTAGAAAGCAATTGCTAAAGAAAGTGCAAACGGACATCGCTTTCGTTTGTTGGTTGGACATCTCACAGCATTTTATTGTCTGTTCGGACTAATAGTTGAGCTATTAAACTATTGGTTATAAAATAGACAAGATGATAATTAACTAGACACGTCAGTAATCATAAAATACACTCCCAGTTTATCTCGCGAGGGAAATTAATTACTTCCTAAATCGATCTCTGCGTAATATTCTTACGATCTTTATACGAGCTTGATCTTAAGTACGTAACTTTGATACTTACAATTGAGAGAATACGACAAAAAACAAAATCAAGCACTCTTATTCGTATAAGATAATATTAAGAATCCCTTTAAAGATTAATTACATAATTATAGATTATATAATTTATAATTTAAATGTGACTGATTTTATTGTAAGAAATTTCTTAATTGAAAACAGCTACGGCTGAATGCTAGAACAACTTGTTATAAAACATAGCCACCTCGCCTAGATCTACTTAATATAAAAAAAAATAATTAAATACAACGCCCGTTTATGGCATCTAATCCCTGTGTTGCGGGGTACTTTACAAAAATACGTTTTTGTAAAGTACCCCGACAGACAAAATTGAAATCCAGACTCAGAACAATTATTTACACAAATAGTTGTCCGGCGCGGGACTCGAACCCGCGACACGAAGCGGCGAGGCGACTGTCAAAGCCGCCGCGGCACACGTGCAGTCAAGTTAAAATCGCTTCATCCATTCGGCGCTATGCTTCACAGACAGGCAATACATAGGTAACAAACTTAACCTCGCCCTCTCGGTATCTCTTTGGGATAAATGAAACGAGTGTAAGAATATTCATTGGAGACTAACCACGTCATATGCCCCAATAGTTTGATTATTGGATAGTTTAGATTCATTAAGGTCCTTTAGGTCGATTTATATTGTACCTCTAGGTCCCAAATTAGCAGAAGGCTAATAGTTTAATCTCCTTGAAGCTACTTCTGCTGCCGAACATGCAACTTGCAACAAAAAACAAACCTACCTTTAAGAGAGAAATAAACGATTTTTTTTGTAATAACTTAGGTGATAATAATAATAACTACATACACTGCTAAATGTAATTAGAATAATGTGCGGCTGCTAAGTTTTCTACATGATCAGTGACTTTGTCGAGTTTTGTGTTTGACATGCTTCGAAGCAACACCAATAAACCCATAGTCTTATCCTGTCTTATATGTTTTGCACGTTAAACCGTCGCTCCCGGTTGAGTAAGTTAGACAACAGGCGTGAAGCCATGTCAGGGGCCAACTGGGCGGCTTAAACAATTTTTTCAACAGGGTAACCACTGCCCATACGATAAATAAGAAGAAGATAGACCTTTAAGGTGATCTGCCTTACCGCACGCCATGCAGTAGCCGTTTAAAACGTTTAAATCAGTTATTTTTAATAATTTCATATGGTCAATTGATACTACCACACGTTGTTCAAATTAAATATGTTACTTTATCTCAAAATATTTAAGTAAGTTCAATTAAAATATTTTTAGTCTGTCGTGCGAAATGTGGAGTTACTGAAGGGGGTGAAAGGTCACTTAATTTACATACATCTGCTAGTTGACAAGAGATGTGCGCTTTCAAATTTCCAAGTTTGTTACGGTGTAATATGAGATTAGCCTTGACGGCTAGTACGTGTAAGGGACTCGAAAGGTCACGAGGCTTGTATTAATTACATATCTACCAATGAAGATGATTTCAAAAAATACTATTGTAATCAAGCGGTTTTCGTGCGACCTCTTGGTAAATAAAGACATTATAAAGATTTGTCTGAAATCGTATGACTTGTAAGCTTGAGCTTAAACTACGTCGCAAAGTTAAGTGAAAGCTAAATATATTTTACATGCATTACACTTCCGCTTTAAAGCTTAAGGAAATAAAACGTGTCGCGCAGTAGTTAAGACGGTCGCCTCACCACTTCGTGTGAGAGCTTTAACTCCCGCACAGGACAATTATTTGAGTGACTCATAAGTAGTTCTTCTGAGTCTGAGTTAGCATTGTGTCCTTAGTTATATGTTTGTAAAGGATTCCGCGACACAGGGAATTTTATCCCAATTACGAGTGTTGTCTTAAAAAAAAAGATATACTTAATTTGGGAAACGAAAGCTACCGCATCCGTGGATTTCATCTGTATTTCCTATCCGTTCCCGTGACCCCTGGGTAGCGCTAAAGTAGAAACTAGTAAATTTGCTCTCTCGCGTGGAGAAGCACCTCCATCACAGAATACATTCCAAGTAATAGCATTATTGTATTAATGGTATCTTGCATGTGAACAAGGTTGACTGAGGATAAGAGCTGGGAGAAGGATTAGCAGTGTGTGAATGTTTGACGGATGTGTGTTTCAAGTGACATAGGTTACGGTAAACGCTTTATATTATGTAGGCTGTATTATTTTCAATTTATAGATAACGGAAGCATTTTAAAAACATGCAATAACAGACACAAAGCGCACACTGTCTCAGGACAAAAACTTATCGTTCACACAAATAGTTATCTTGTGCGGGATTCGAACTGGAAATATGTGACCACTTTGCCTAATTTCCATTTTGTTAGTTTGAGAAATGAACGCGATGACATATTGTAGTTACAGTAAATGCATGTACTCTCAGCATAATTTAATTAAAATTACTTGTAAGTTAAGATTTTCCAATAGCTTTTTATAAGTCCCAGTGCCATATCAAATAAGAGGAACTGTTTTTATATTTTCATGTACAGACGCCAGCACATCAAGCTACCCTAATCTGTAAAATTTCCTCAATTGAAAGTGAATAAAAATGAGTTGGAAGTTAAAATTTAACGATCGCATTTTATAAGTCCGAGTGTCATACGCACATTCTCGTATTTTTACCTGCAGTTGAATATGCCACCGCTGGACAATAATTTATTTAATTTTAGACTTAACATTCGGTACAATAACCTCTGACCTTGACTGCACGTGTGGCGCAGCGGCTAAGACAGTCGCCTTGCCGCTTCGTGTCGTGGGTCGAGTCCCGCGCTTAACAACTATTTGTGTGACCCATAAATAGTTGTTCTGAGTCTGGATGTAAATTGTCTCCGTCGATTATATGTTTGTAAAGTACCCCGCGACACAGGGACTAGATACCCTAGTGAGAGCGTGGTCTTAAAAAAAATATGGTAAGAAATTAATGTACTGTATTCAAGGTATCATTATGCGTTAGTTCCTGACACTCGGTATATAACTTCTGAACAAAGACACACACACTTTCACTTATTTCTAGTTTTATAACTGGAAAGTGTTTGCGAGGATTTGTAATTTTGCTCTAAGTTCATGTGCATGACATTTTCATTATTTGTACCCGCACTTGGAGTGTGTTTGTGAAATGGCAATAAATAAACTTGCCAATTGTTTAACCTAAAGGGTTAACAATTTGCAAGCTTTCATTGTTTATGTACGTCTAAGTCTGTAAAGACAAATTGTAGTTAATTCTACGGTATTTAATATCTTTCGACTCAAACTATAATAGGAGCCGCAGTTCTGAATTGGTAACTCATAACATTCTTTTCTCTGTGTTGGAGTTTCGAATCACCAATCACATAACTGGTTCATCAACCTTTAACGGAAGATATTGTATTTTATTGAATTCCCTTCCCTTATTCACACACAGATTTACGTCTCAGTATGTATTTTTTAAGTTTTAGTTTAAAAATATTCAAATTTATTTTTCACCAACATGTTGAATAGCAAGTATAACAAGTTTTTAAAGCAAAAATGTAATTTTCATTATTCTTATTTTATACTAATTTAACCAGATGTATCTTAACAAGTTATCATTCATATAATATACTAATGTCATGTTGGTTATAATATTACAAGAACTCCATAAAACTTCGTGCCTTTGTGAAAGCCCTTCAAGGTCCGTAGAAGAGAACAGGTGGTAGTCTTGAGCTCAAGTTATCTGATAGTATTTGCACCGATCAGTGGGCATACTTCCCACGTGCCGGCTCTACAAATTATACAAGACAATGCGGCGAGAGCTGTGGGAGATGACACTACATTACATAGCTTACAGAGCTACATGCACAATGTTTAGGTACCAACCTATTGTTTGTAGTAGCTAATAAACGACTTAAAAGAAAATCTATTAATCAAAGTACTACAAAGACACAAAAGCAGTTTTGTAGACAAAAAATAAGAAGATATTGGTTCATTTTGGCTTACCTGGAATGTCATTGGGCTATTTTGCTGTATGAGCGACTGGGGTAGATATGATATAGTATCCACTGCAAGTGATAGTAAAAAAAGTTAACGCCCGCAGAAGAAAAATGAATCTCTGTGTCGCAGAGAACACATATGCAATTCACGGGCACAGGCACACTCAGAACAAGTTTTAATGGGTCACATAAATAGTTATCCTGAGCGGATATCGAACGGAGATAGTAACGAGCCGACCACCTTAATCGCTGCGCCATAGTCATATCAATAACGCTCTGTTCCAGTGCGTAAGAATACTGGTAAAAACTAATCACGAAGGGCTAAAAGACATCAACGCGTTAGTGACGCTATGAGATTGCAAGCGTCCTATTTGTAATCATATTCTTACTATAAAGGTAACAATTGACCATCAGGTAAGCCGTATGATCTATTAAATATACTACATTTGCTCATTAAATCATGTAAAACATCTATTTTGGATAGACTAATTGCACGTGTTCAGGAACAGACTTTTTAAATTGTATGAATAAAGATATCTTGTACTGTTATGATATGTTATCCTAAAAAGCTTAGTGTAGGCGGATAAAGAAAATAAACAGTAACATAATAACACAATTAAAAAGCTTGCTTATTATTACATAGTATCTATTACCGGTGGCGTTCTCATTGCCAAAAACGAAACCAATTACACAATTCGATTGCGTCACACCTTTACAAAGATGCGAAATTTTATCAGTGAAAGTGTGGTTGAAAAGATGTCTTGTTTGACGGTCGACTGGTCGATTGTAGTGGCTCTTTCAGTCTACACCAAAGATCTTATTGCGTCATTTCATGCGATTCTTTCTCATTGTAATTGTGACCAGTTACTTTGCGCGATCTACAATAGTTACTTCATGACCTGTCAGAAATCATTTTAACTTAAAGCATCAATAGGCTTAATTACATATCTGAGAAGTTAGGTTTATTCTTAAATAAGATATTGAAGAAGAATAAGAAATCAGTTCCTCTAAAACTTATAATTACAAAAAATAAGTACCTAATGTAGTAAACTTTTAAAAAAGAATTTCGCATTTAGATAGCCCTTAAAACCTAACCTAAGCATTTTGAGACGAAGTAATGAGGGATATCTTCTTCGTAAGTGACGTCATTAATTCGAGGTATGACGTTAAATTTTAAAAAGAAAGCATGAACCTCTAGTATGGATTAACAGAGATGTAAAACATCTGTTAAAAATACGCCAGAGCGAAAGCGATATCAAGAAGGTAAATAGCAAATGCAGTTTTGGAAACTGGGCAAGTAAAATATTTTTTAAATTGTGCTGCAACAGCTACGTAAAAATATCTCAAGACCTACAACATGATAATTTTATTTGGAATGAAATATAATAAAATTGAATAGGATATGGATAAATTTAATTTCATTTATTACCCATAACTTTATATAATTTAAAGAATACCGATAAAATTCATGAAAGTATGTATGTTACTTTATTTCCACCTTTGCTTGATGGGGAAATAAAAATATCGTGCTTGTGGTGGGCCTTAAATTGGAAAGTTAATGTGATGCGACTTGCTGATTGAATTAAGTCTGATAGTTAATTGGGATCGTCAGCTTGCAACCAATATCTGGAGTAGTATATTATACGGATCTTGTAGCAACAAGGAACAACTTCCGTGCGTTTAAGCGATTTTGCCATACCTACTATTGGAATCAAATATAACAGCTCACTTAGGACCCCTAAACTGATCCTCGGTGCTTTTGCAGCTGGCTTCTCTAGTTGCAATTTTCTCGTTTTATGAAGCTATAGCCTCTTTACATCATTCTGTCTCCCGCTTTGCTCTGGAGGGAAGTGGAACAATTCATTTTCTAACTCCTCCTTTTAATTATTTCTGATTAAATTAGTTGCGGGATCCAAGACAGTTAAAGCGATTCCCCGGGACATGCCTGAGCTTCACCGCTCAGTGTCATTTCATTGTGTGCCACTGTTGATCCTGGCTTACAGGAGTTGCAGTGCTGGGTAAGAGGGAGGGTCACAGTACAGATAAAAAAAAAATTGCGATCGTAAAGATAGAAGTGTAAGTTATATATATGTAGATAAGTTCCCAAAACGGCTGTCACAGGATTACGGGGGCAAATAATCCATTATTTGCCCCCGTAATCCTGTGACAGCCGTTTTGGGAACTTATGCAGATATGATAATTATCTGGGCACTTTGGATGGGTGAGTCACGAGCGGAATGTGTGGATCTCGAGTCCCAGCTTATCATATTGTTACATCATTTTACATTACTATTTCATATTGTTGTACCTGCACCATATGCTTAGATATAACAACATTCAGCGAGCTACTTTCAAACTGAGAAATAATTTGCGGTAGCAGTTATTAAAAGGCAATTATCAACCACAAACATTAATTTATCTCAGACGCATTCAATATACGTATCAGCATACGGTTAGTTTCCAATGGTCCGGTGTTCTGTGGATGTGCTAACGGAATCATTAGCCTAGATGTGGAGAACGCGAGCGGAAAAAGCTGAATAATGTAGGAGTAGAGCGCAGAATGTTCGACAAGGCACCACGCACGTCTGCCACGCCATATGCTGTCCGCTCACTGAACATCAGTTATTTACGACATTAAGTACGTTATTTTTAGAAATAGAAAACGTTATGTGTATGTTACTTTACTACCCGTAACAAAAAAAATCTAGGTTTACCAACTTAACGTCGGCATTCTTTTATAAACGTAATTTTTGACAACGGTATTGAATCTAATTAAATGAGTCAAGTTAGCAGAATAAGATTTAGTGGGGATCATAACAATATGGAGTTATAAAATAAATTTTAACAGTAGGGTCTGAATGTGGTCCCGTATGGTAAAGTGGATGGACTGTTATTTGGTCTGTTACATCAGTGTATGTTTGTAAGCCGAACGGTACCGGTGCAGTGAGCTCGGCGGATGATTGGTAGTGGTCATTATCAACTGTTATTATTTAAATTAGAACTAATGTTATAGTGTCACTTCAGTACGTAGACTATATCAATTATATTTATTGCACTGTTAGTGAGTGCGAGTGTATATATCGCAATGGCATTCACGAAGAAATAAGGAATCACAAAAACGAATAAGTTTATGTAAAGTAGGATCCATCATTTTAAAAATGCATTTTTGATATACAAAAGCATCGTACTGTAGTGTACCGTAAGGCATCGTAAAATATTTTTTTCTCTAATGAAAAATAAAATTATAATCGTATTCATTTGTAGTTAGTTTAGGATGCTATTCTAAAGGTTAATAAAAGTACCGAATATATTAAAGTAAAATAAGCTTCATTATCATTTGTACCAGGAATCAATTCATTTATATCAGTAAACCCCAAAAGGTCTAGGTGCTGTTTTTTAAATCTGATTGGCTCATTAACTCCTGAAATTTATACATAATCACGGTTTCGATCTGCATTTCGAAATAGGAGTATATATTTATAGATAGAGTACGATGCCATTGTACCAACCTCTTTAACTTTGAACTGTCATCTATCTGATTGAGGTATTCAATACTTATTTTATATGAAAAAAAAAAACTAAATGATAAGGATGTGTCTGATGTCTGATGAGGAGGTATCACTACTTGTTGAAAGTTCAATAAATAAGATTGCTTACCTGTATGAGTAGTGTGGCGGCCACCAGCAGCAACCTGATCCGCTTCATGGTCACAGTGCAGTCAGTCAGCACCCTGCAACCAACCAAACACAAGGTAAGCACTAGCCGAGTGCACGGAGACGGGCGGCGGTGGCATGGGCGCTAGCGGCGCGGCGGCGCGGCCACAGCAACCATGGCGGGGACGACTATGGTCGTCGACTGGGGCTCCTCCGACACCCACACCCGAACGCCCCCCTCCCCGAAGCCCAGTGGGGGTGACCCAGTGACCGAGTGCAGCGCCGCCGGAACTGCACCGCCTGCATCTTTCACTGTGGCAAGGCGCGCGCGCACCGCTCCCGTTGCGTTGAGAGGAAACCACGCGCGGCCTTCACCTTATTACGGCACAAGGTCGATTATGTTGGTACATAGTAATGTTTGCTTTTACTGTAGGTATTGGAACAAACTTTTTCCACGACATTGCAAATATGTGCAAGATCCTTGCGTTTTGCATAACTCGATCTTAAAGTTTTATTTTGGAGTTGATTGACGAGTGCTTTTGAGATCGTTTATATTCTAATTTAAAATAATGACAAATATTTTTACGTTATTTTATTTATAATGCTAACCGTGTAGCAATGCCCACATAATGTGTGTAGCGGACACGGTCTGTCCAGCGCTGTAGCGGCTGATTTCACCCCAGACACTCGATCGCTTGCCGGTTAGAAAGCACAGAAAGTCTACTCTGTAGATCTCAGAATATACTATATCTGCATGAAGGCGTTTAATGTGACATTATACGTGAAGAGCGTAAACGAAAAAATAACTTCACTAGATTTAGATAGTAGGAAATCAATTATCTTGTTATTCTTGTCTTGAAATTCTTGTTGCGGAATGTATAAACTAATTTCAAACATTGGAAATTTGGATTGAATGGAAACATTTCAACAATGTTTGTAATTAATTTTTATATCCTCCGGAGAAAGAAGTCAAGACAAGAGTGATGTCAAGTTGAAACAATAGTAATTAATTACTATTATTTAACTTGACGTTTCCAGTTAGCCTAGGAGGCTGTCACTGCTTCATCGGACAATAGAGGCGAGGGCTCAAACCATCTCAACAATCATTACCTTTACCATGAAAGAACAGAGTAGGCATCGGATTATGCATATATATAACAGGAAAACAAAGAACAGAAAAAAACACTACGTTTCTAAAAAGGAAAACCTAAACCTTATGAAATCGATCATCTATCTAGCTAAATATCATTGCTATAATAAAATAAATATTATAAATGTTTTCATACAATATGTACCTAAATATCTATGTTACTAGAAATAATAATGTATACAACTATATTACTACAAACATGTTCTGACTATTTACAAGCGCTTTTTTAAAGTCTACGTGAACAAAAACCTTTTTTTATTTTATTTATTTTATATTATCGTGTCCGTTATTGCCAGAGGTTTTTCTCAAAAACTATGTAACGAGTACCTATGTTACAATTTCGTAAAATATTTTGATTTTGATCTTAAATGTTACTTTACTAATATTTTCTTTATTATAAGGACATAATTTTTGTTTCTTTTTTTATAGGACTGATCCGGTAGTATTTTTCACAATTTCGGTAGTACTAATAAGTTCAACAGCTAGTTGAGTTTGTATAGGCTTTTCAAGTTTAATTATGGGTTTTAAAAAATTACTAGAAAACTGATGATTATTATTAGAAGATATGAAGAAAAGTGTAATTTTTGCACATGTACAAAAGGCGTAATTTTAATTTAAGTAAATTCTGATTTTAAAAAACGTCCTAAATAATAAAAAATATATTTAAACCATAGCCGATGTCTAGTTTTTAACATTGGAAATATAAACATTTATATGTGCATTTTTTACACCTCAAATTAATGCAGGTGTGGCGGCATTATTAACTTACTCGCCTCGCCTACAAAATAAACATCCTGTGTTTGCGGATCCAGGGTTTTAACCCTGGATCCGCATCGGGTCCTTAAGGCCCTATAATAATTATTATCGGGCCTTAAGGACGCGGGTGATACATCAAAAGGTTGCATAGAAGAATACAATGGTTTACACCATTTAAATGCTGCACCAAGCATTTCTGTAATCCGAAATGAATCTGAATCAACAGCTTTAAATAAGAATTGGAATTGGAAAAATCAAAATTATAACGTCTAAAGTCATCTAAAACTGTAGAAAAAGAGTCTCTATCAGTGTTTTGAAGATGAAATGAGACGTTACATTGAATTCGGAGTTTATGTCGAGTTAAAGATTATTTCTGGGTACTTGAACTGCGAAACTTAGGCTATAAGCTATAACGATAAGACATGGTTTTAACAGAACATAGCAAAGGTATACACGCCTAATATTAGGTCTTTACCTATGAAATTGCCGTTCTGCAGTACTGGCCATTTCAAATCAAAATAATTTTTGTTTGGCTAAGAATTCTAATTTCAAATTAATTTTATTTTAAAAACATGGATTCTTTTTTCCAAAAGTAGTCATTTCTTTATTGATTAGTGTTACATTTTCATCGCATTTCAATCTTTTTCGTCATCATGGATACGTTAAAAATTCGAGTAATTATGGAATATGAGTACCGTCGTGGCAGCAACGCGGCACAAGCGGCACGCAACATCAACGACGTTTACGGAGCTAACACTACAAACCAACGCACCACCTGTTATTGGTTTGCTCGCTTCCGTTCTGGAAATTTCGACCTGAAAAATGAACCTCGCGGTCGTCCGAAGACTTTGGTCGACAATGACGAATTAAAGGCGGTTGTGGAAGCTGATGATACACAATCTACGGCTGAATTAGCAGCAGCTTTCGACGTTAGCGTCAAAACAATATTGGTCCATTTGCGTCAAATTGGCAAGGTAAAAAAGCTTGACAAATGGGTGCCCCACGAACTCAATGATCGCCAGCGCGAAGTACGCGTCGAGACGTGCCTTGCACTGCTCAACAGACACACAAATGAAGGAATTTTGAACCGCATTGTTACCTGCGATGAAAAATGGATTCTGTTTGATAACCGCAAGCGCTCAGCAAGTTGGTTGGATCCTGGTTCAGCACCTAAACAATGCCCTAAACGAAAACTTACCCCTAGAAAAGTGATGGTCACTGTTTGGTGGTCTAGCGCCGGTGTGATTCATCACAGCTTCTTACCAAACGGGGTGAGCATTACTGCAGATGTGTACTGTGAAGAACTGAGCACAATGATGGAGAAGCTGGCGCATCTCCAACCAGCATTGGTCAATCGCTCGTCTCCGCTGCTCCTGCACGACAACGCGCGACCTCATACTGCACAGCAGACGGTCTCCAAGTTGCAAGAACTGGGGTTGGAAGCTCTCCGTCATCCGCCCTACTCACCAGACCTTGCGCCTACAGACTACTACTTTTTCCAGAATTTGGATAACTTCTTGGCGGGAAAAAAATTCAATACCCGAGAGGCAGTACAAAATGCCTTTGAAGAATTTGTTGCCTCCCGTCCAGCTGATTTCTTTAAGAAGGGCATCAATAAACTGCCACTGCGATGGCAAAGATGCATTGATTGCATGGGTGATTACTTCGATTAATACAAATAAAAAAATTTCATGAAAAAAATTCGTTTAAATTTTTTCATACAAAACGGCAATTTCATAGGTAAAGACCTATTATAAGAAGTTTTCATTAGCAAAATTATCTTCAGTAGAGGTGACATAAATTGACCTCCAAGAAGTTCTAATTTAACCCCTATAACCCCATTTGCCAACGGGTAATCCTAAATCTAAAGTTTACGTCATGGAAAGTTCCCTGCGGTTCAAGGATTTATTTCTATAGTCTCAAAGTATTTTAGCATTATAAATAATGAAATCCAAACCAATAATTAAACGTGAAAGTGTGAAATGTTTGTTGAATAACTCATTATAAAAATATAAGTTATTATAGGTTTGTATATTGTAACAAACGTATAGGAACTTATATAAGCATTTAATGATGTTTTATTGATATAAACAACATTTCTAATCGAGAGTGAAGAAGACGATTGATTCTATAGTTGGTTGAGGTGCGGTGCACCTACTTGGTACAGGTAACTGGGCTAGTCACTTGTAAGAAAGCGGGCCCTCGGCCATTTTCTATTTTCTGTAATCTGCGGCTATACCATAATAATAGATATTACAAGCGGGCGTGTTCAATTAAGCACATCCGAGCACAGCCTCCGCTCGCCACCTCGTAGAATGTGCTGGCAATCAATTTGATAAGACCTTAGGCCTACCGCAATACTAAGAAGCATAGCACATTATATATATACAGAAGGCGTGTCTGGAAACGATACCAAACCGCAAAAGCCCAACAGTTGATCAAATTCTGCTTCCCATTATTTTATAAAAAAATATTTTATGAACATCTATTCTAACGCCTATTTATGAATTTCATTGTCACTATCAGGTCTTTTGACTTAAGCCAATGGTAAGCTATATTCATTTTTGTTAATTCTTGAAAGTGTTCTTTTTAATATTGTATGGTTACTGAACTAAAAATATTGCTCAAAATCTAGGGTCTAATTATATAGATCCCGTTCTAAATTTGAATTCATTTTTATATGGGTACGGGTAACAATGTAAAAGGAAATATGTTTGGAATTGTAAAAGTAATCGTTTAATTGTAAAAGTATCACTACCCCAAATATATTTCGCCGGGGATAATGATAAGAACAGCGCAGTTCATCAACGGTGACTGGCTATAAATGCAATGAAGCCGAGTTATCCACCTTATAACGGAAAACATAAAAGTATTAAAAATGACGAAGAGTTTATTCGCATCATTGCTTTTTTGTTAAGCACGTGTTGTTACAAATCTACTTAAGTAACCTTTATTAGTTGTACACTATTTATGGACATTTTATGATAGTTAAATAATTGGAATATGTATGTAAACTGATTTCTATTCCTACTCCTTTACTGTTCATGCGGTTAGGCTGTGGAACTCTCTTCCGCCAAATATTCGGAACAGCAATTCTATTTATTCTTTCAAAACACAAATCAAAAAACACTATCTATCTATTTCATCCAGTTAGAATGTACATTAGTATTAGTATTTAGTGTATTTTAAATTAAGCTTTGAGTATAATAGAGGTATATATTCGTATTTAAGTATTTATGTAAATTATTAGTATGTAAGTATATTATTGACCTACACACAGTATTCACTATCTTTAATTATTTGTTTCCTGTCGCTGCGGGTCTGCTGAAAGAAATTTCTTACGAAATAAGCAGATCCTATGTACTCTTTGTTTCCGTTTTGTTATATTTTGTATGTTTTTTGTGTGTACTAAAATAAATAAATAAATAATTAATATTCTAAGTCTATCAATACGCGTCAGTGTACCACACATGGTGCTTGAACCAAACTATTATTTGCACCCATCTATTTGAAATACCTTAATTGGACTGTCAAAATACTCATCAATTGGCTTGAAGAGTATATTATCCAATTTACCATTAATTGATCAACGTCAAAATAGTGAGAAAGTTGTTCTTGTTTTGTATTTTTTAATACAAATCAGATTATTAATTGGGCGCATCAATAGATCACGTAATGATTTATGAGACATTCTGATTGATTGTATGAGATTATTGTTTCTATAATGAGTAAACTATGTGAAAACGTCGCTAATGAAGCGTGCCGGGATGGGTGCCACGTGATTATCTCGTTGGTAGTAAGTAGCTGATGCACATATACAGGGTGTAGGGGGCATTAAAACTTCTGGAGCCAAAATGTTGTTACACAATTTGAAATCAATACATCTGTTCTATTAACAATATTTATGAACATTTTTCACTTGGAAAGGAATCAAAAACTTTCTCTATATTGACTTCAGCAGAATTTTGTTTAGTTACGTAGTTATTTACAAAATAATAACCTAGTTCAAGTTACGTTTGGAGACATGGTATCGTATTGATATAATTTTGACGTGCAATGCTACTATTATTATTTATTTAGCAAGTAAGTAAAGTTTATTGTGTCAAATAAGTTATAATCAAGAAATATTAACAACCAAGCCAAGTAATGCTAATGCAATAGGCGGCCTTATCACTATTATTATTATTTAATTTAATTTATTTGTAGCACCGAAGCAACATACCAGCGTTCCCAGTACTCCCCCTATCAGGCGCCAAGTGAAGTCCACGACAGGTTAGTTTTAGTCGGTGCGAGTCCGATATACCCACCCACAGACACATTTTGCGGGTGGCATGAATAGGCAATTCCCCTACCTTATCAAAAAATAAAATGGTTCTAACTATGTTGTCAGGTTTGGTTGCCCTTCTCTTACTCATTTCGACGTCGTAAATCCGCGTATCGTAACGATTCATACTCGACTCATTACACATTTTGTGGAACCGACTAACAAAGCCAGAGTCACTGCTCAATTATTAAGATGCATAAAATATATGAACAGATTTCACACGAGATGATCAACAAAAAGTAACGTGAGTTGCGACTTTACTCAGAACTTTCATTTTCTGGCTATGTGATCTGCAAGTCAATGCGTTCAGCATTACAATATTTTATTGTTTTCACACCAATACCTTTTATATTAGATGACTATGTAATTATTCTGTCAACATAATCTACAAAGAGGACATTAAGGCGATGACAAATCATTTAAAAATGCGTCTGAACACATATTATAAAGGTAGTAAAGGTATAAGATGTTAACGTGATTTATGATATGGTCTCGTAAATCTCTCACAAATTAGTAGGTATTATGAAGCGCGACAGTAACGTCTTCCTTTAATGAAATCTACAGCAGTAACAAAGTGATTTACCACCCTTCTTTAACATAATTTGGAAGCATTCGCTCTCGTATTTTATGAAGAATTTAGCGACTACAGAACTTGGTGAACTAAGTTTGCACGTAGCTTTCTTAGAGAAATTGATAGGATCAAAAATAATGTTTTCACACACAAATTTAATTACATAACATTTACATGGTTTTATAGTGGATGTATATGCAAAATACTTTTGAATAGCGATTAAGGGTCATGTTTGTGACCTTTTGAAAAGAGCCAATTGTTATAGCTCACTTTTATATCTTCGTTGACATCTTTACTGTTACAGTTCCAACAATTTTTCGGTATTTTGACAGATTTTCACAAAAGAAGTACTTTAGTATTTTAATGAAAAATACCAATTTTTCTCCACCGCGACAGTGTCAGTTTTCACCTAATGGTTAGTTTGAATTTTGTCAAGTTACATTACATCTTGTTTTAGTTATTTTTAACAAATACACATGACACTTTCCCTTTATTGTTTTAATAATAGTAATCTCTATTTAAGACTATCAAAGATATGACATAGATGGTAAGTAATGGTAAGAATTAGTACATAGTACTTGAAACTCAACTAAATGTAAATAGGCTATAAATTAATATTTGGAAGATGTTTCTTTAGTCATGCTTAAATAATAAAGTCTGCACATATTGAAAAAAAATATTGCCCAGTAAGTATAAACTTTCAGTTTTATTTTATTACCTACTTTCTGGTTTATGAATAACATAAAATTATAAAAGATTACACGTCAATAATTGTAATTTTTGTAATTTACAATGGAAGTCATGTAACGCAGATTTCGCGAGCTGTTACAATTTAAAGTGATACTGCGAAAACATTTACTGCGGTAATATTTCAAACGTTTCCGGGTATGTCGTGTAATAGAGGTCTAAATTGGTTGCGCATGCGATGCTCGAGAAAGCTGCTAAGTCACGTAAAGCAATTACAGCAAGCGATAGCACTTCTCATCGTTATCAGCAGATCTTTACACTCCATCCTATTGTGTTAAGCACTGTTTGATCGAAATTGATATCAATCATAATGTAGATCAAACCATTTTTGTTTAGCGTTTAATTCTGTAATGGTTGGGAACTATTATGGTACCAACTACATACTTTTTATTTTTTAGGGCTTCGTATTGAAATTGGCAAAACGGACTGGTGGCCGACTTACACAAATATAATTGTTAAAAAGAATCCGTAAAAGTCCAAAAAGCTATTTGAAAGTAGTGGGTCAGTTTGGTCCAGAGTAAAGTACTGATTGAGCTTACCTATATTTAGCATACCTCCAAGAACAGTTGATCTTTATGGGCTTCTTGATATTAAAAAAAAGTCGTAAAAATTTTCTGAAAATACCAATAAATAAAATACAATTAAGGCTGTCCTCCTAAGTTTGTAAAATTATCTTTTTTATTTAATGGACATTTTATTTAGTCTCCGTTTATCGTTAAACAGCTCATTTATAAAATGTGATACAAAGTTACAGACAAATTACAGATTTGGTATTTAGTTAGGAAGGCCTAAAGACGTTGGTGAGGCTCAAGGCACAACCGCATCAATTTTTTAGGCAAGTATAAATAATTCCTACCAACAACTATATGTGTTACGATGTACTTTACCGATGATTGTGAATAATTTGTTCTCTTTTTCTAATACGGTCTAGTTTTGCATAGTATTTAACACGCGCCGCACCCGTCGGCATTGAGTCTGATCTCTTCTGTCTGGATGGCATAAAATAGTAAAAGAAAATATAATGACCTGTTCTAGGAAGTCTGTTGCCATGGTCGTAATTCTGCAGGCACAGTATATTTATTGTACTATATAAGTACAACCTAATAATTCCATTAAATATGAATTTATTTTTACGGAACCCAGCAAGACCTGATTCGTACTCGGTCAATATTTTAACGTTGTATTTGGTTTACGTTCTAGTTTTTGGGATAGGTATCATTAATTTCTAGATAAATCAGAGAGGTTATATTATTATGTACTTATAATTATGTTATATTCGTGACTAAGAGAAAATCGCAAAGCTATAAACTTCACAAAATGGATACCAACTGTAACTTGAATGTCCAATAGTTGTATGAATAAAAGATATAGAAAACACATCTCATAAACTGTTTAAGAGATAGTGAAACGTTTTTGTATGACATGTTCGGGAGATGCAGTGTTTTGTATTGTCCCGCCAACCGGTTTACAACAGTGAAAGTGTTATTGATAAACAAGCGAGCAGCCAAACATTGATGCTATTGTTGTTATCGTGATATATGACGACATCCGACAACACATTGTTACGTGAGCCACTTTATTATGTTCATGATCAAGTAACTGGGCGAATATACTCCGCCCGTTCTATGTTCGAATATTACATAAATCACTCAACTAACGTCGAGACGCTTCATAAGATACAGAAGAAGCACGATAATTTCCTCATTAAAGGAAGGAATTGAAAATAGAGTAATATCTCTAAGGATTTATTAACTCTGTGAGTTTTCTTTGATTGTACGAAATATATAAATACAATAAGAAGATGCAGTTTAAAACATTCGAAGGCCGTTAAAAGCGATTTAAGTGCGTTAAGAAAATATTGAACGGATTATATAAATTCGAGTCTGAGAATTATGGTGCGTTCATTTTAAAGATGTCTGTAACTTAATATGATTATCTAGATTACAAAACGTACCTCAAAATAAAATAAAACAACATGAACATACGGCACCCTACAGTTACACGGTTCGTACAACAACTCAACTATTTGTGTGATACATAAATAGTTGTTCTAAGTTTGCGTGTACTTTGTGTCTATGAATTACATGTTTGTGACGTCCCCTGCGATACAGAGAGGTATTTCCCTCGTGCGGGCTTTTTAGTTTTATTAAACAACAAAAAAGTTACAAGTTACATCAAGCTGAAAAATATCGGAATATATATTAAATAAAAAAACTGCAAAGGGTAACCCTCACCTCAACTCGTTTAATTGTGCGCAGCAATAGTACGCATTATTCTTTTTTTTTTGTTAATCCAGTAAACCTATTCACATTGGTCTGTTTGTTGTAATTTACATTTAAAAAAATATGATTACTATATTTATTTATTTGCAAATTGTGTAGATGCACAACAAACTAAACATATTGGTAAAATAAGTAGGCAGTCCGATAGATGTTCTTTACCAATCGAATTAAATTATAAAAATATCAATGGGAGAATTCTACAATAAATAACAATGTATGTTGGTTTCTTTGTCACCTTTCAAAATCAAACATGCAGTTTTTTTTATTTATATTAAGGAAGACCGGCAGTTGTGGAGATCTTTGGGTGAAGACTTTATTTTAGTTTTAGTTCATAAAAAATGTTCTTGAAATTATCAAGATTATCTTAAAAAGAAATATCTAATTTACATATTAGGATATAACTTTTTAAAATTTAGTATTTCAATAAAACTCAGAAAAATATTTGGAGGACATAAAAGAATATTATAAACTGTTGTATATTCAAAGCGTTGGTACGGTTCTGTCGTATGAAAGTATTGTCGTATCGTGACACTACTTTCATACAAAACATTAAATGTCAAAACAATTTACGTTTCGATTCGATGGTTAAATCTGTTAGTTTTTGACTAGCAGTTGAAATAATGTCGGGAAATCGGACGGATTTTCACATTTTCTCAACTGCTAGTCAAAAACTTTGGTAAACAGATAAGTTAATTCCATGATGAGAATACATTCAGAGTATTAAAAACAGCACATTGAAAAAGGTGCATTGTGCTCCCACTCAATTAATGTCATCAGATTTTTTTTTTTGCAAAATGTACTTTACCTATTGTGTAATTAATTCGAATTTTTATTGTAATGATTCGTTTGAGGAATCGGACACAGTTTTCGGCGCTAAATATGTACATACGTGATATGAAGTCTGGGGCTTATTTATTAAGTTACATTCCCGAACATTATCGCATGGGCAGTGGTTACCCTAGTGTCAGAATTGTTCAAGCCGCCCAGTAGGATTCTGAAGTGGCGTAACGACTGTTGCCTAGCGATTACAACCGGAACTGACAGATTAACGTGCACTCCAAAGTACGGAGACGCTCAGTAATTAAACCGTTTAGACGGTCATCGCTTTACCTCTCTGATCACTTACGGGTCGATAGCAACAACAGGCTATAAACGCCTCATTTATATGTTAATGTTAATATATTCTTTACTTATTTGGTGAACAAGGCCCTACCTAGGTTAGTACGCAATAATAGTAAAGTCTAGATTTCCTTTCATACTTGGTATTATCAGTATACCATTCTGTTTTATTACTTTCATATGCACAAAACACATAATTCCCAGGTAAAACAAATCACATGGGATTTAATCGGAGTGAAACGATTAAGTTTTGTTTGAAAGACAAAACTCGGTTCTCTAACTCTTAGATGAAATAATATTCTACCTCTATAGATATAATTGCATCTTAACGTTTTCTCAATACTTAATACATTGAATCGTTCGGTGGAAATCGAGACTGCATCCACAATCATTCACTGCATGGATTCACATACTCTGGATGGATTAACATTGTATTTCTTTTGCATAGAATTTTAAATATCCATGAGTAGTTACAGTAAAAAGTCATATAGTAGTAAATCTAAGAACTAATCTAATCGATATAGCGATGCATTCTGCTATAGTTCTGTACGAAGAAGGGACCAGACTATGTGGCTCGTACACCTTTAGCATAAAGAGTGCTCAAAGGAAGCAGAAACCATAACGAGAGCATATTAGAACTAGAATTGCAGTTCTATTATAATTTTAGGCATAATTCCAATTGTTATGATAATTTACGAATAGAATATACACCATTTTATAATATTCTTTTATGTCCTCCAAATATTTTTCTGAGTTTTATTGAAATACTAAATTTAAAAATACTAATATGTAAATTAGATATTTCTTTTTAAGATAATCGTGATAATTTCAAGAATATTTTTTATGAACTAAAACTAAAATAAAGTCTTCACCCAAAGATCTCCACAAGTGCCGGTCTTCCTTAATATAAATAAAAAAACTGCATGTTTGATTTTGAAAGGTGACAAAGAAACCAACATACATTATATCCCTTTTTGTTATTTATTGTAGAATTCTCCCATTGATATTTTTATAATTTAATTCGATTGGTAAAGAACTGCCTACTTATTTTACCAATATGTTTAGTTTGTTGTGCATCTACACAATTTGCAAATAAATAAATATGATTACTATTTAAATGTAAATTACAACAAACAGACCAATGTGAATAGGTTTACTGGATTAACAAAATAAAACTAAGTTAATGTGAATTTATTTATTTATTTTGAATTCCCTTTATTTTAGAGCAGTAGCAGATAATGAAATAAATACACATAAGTATTTAAAGTAAAGTTAACTAATTGTAGATCTATTTTTTTATTCAATTATAGTTCTATTTAAATGTAAATTGGTATGACTATTAATAATTATTGCCTCTATGTTCAGGTGAATTAAAATATTTACTAAATTTTCCTATATATAAACAGACCCTAAGTAATTAGTAAATTAGACAGTTGAATAAGATCTACAATGAACTGGATTAAGTGCACAAGGCAAAGATTACTTTATTTTCTAAAACTGCACACGAGTAGAAATACAATCACCGTCACATTGCTTGCTCAGTCACTTTCGGCTCTGATTAACGACTGTAGGCACATCTACTGACTTTTAATTGCTCTCCTAAGAGCTGAAAGTTTTTTTAATTAATGAATGGGAATCGCTTAGTAGATTAACTTTTCTTCTCCCATTATTATATTAGCATACATCGCGTTTAGAAAGCGAGCGTGTATTTATACTCGGATTTGCTATTGTTGAATGGCCGGATTGCTCAGGAATTAACTAGCAGAGTAAATTAAAACGTGCATTGGTAATACAAGACTGGAATGAATTTCTCCTGAGCTAAATCGTAAAAAAAACTATAAATAATCAGAATGTATTGAAGCGTTTCCAAGAACAGACTGATTTGCTGAGGCTAGAATTCACCTATGAATAAACGTAAAGCAAGCTATTAGCATTGTTTTACTGACTTTCATTTCTAAAGAAAAACTGCTTGTCATTTTTATTGCACCATTTTAAGATGTATGAGATCCAGGGTCAATGATCTGCATAGATCATAAGAACATGTATGGGAACCTTGTAATACACTATTATTTATTAATAGTGCAGTTTAAGTACAATTGAGTGATAAATGATGTGCATTCTGTGATTATTTCTTATAGATTTATGTAAAAAAAAAAATTAAAACAGGCATCAGTTATTATTATTTGATTATTTCGGCTTTGCATATTGCATTAGGTGTTCACAGTAGGATATGATATCCTTTTGTGAACACCTTCCTCACTAATATTTTTCGTTTTATGAAATACGAACTATAATATATGAAATCAGAATGCTGTCCAAACGACAGCATATCTTGCCATAGAAATATTAATATTCGTTAGTTCGTAGTAGTAAAATATAGCTAAAATTTAAAAATTTTGATCATTAAACCTACACATGATCCTTGACAATAACTTAATTTAAGTTAGTTAAATATCGTTACTGTTATACAATAAATTTTATTGTAAATTATTTCCTACAATCCGTGTACCTAAATATCTATATGTACCTAGAAATAATTATAAATTAATTATATATTACTACGAATATGTTCTGACTATTTACAAGCGCTTTTTTAAAGTCTACGTGAATAAAAACCTTTTTTATTTATTATTTATTTATTTGAGAAGATGTCTTAGTCTGGTGTGCTCTAAAATGGCAAAATATGCAGTTACAGTGATTATTACTGTTTTAATTTGTTTTTCACATGTAACTAGTCAATAGAGCAAATGAGTCAAAAGCCATCCAAATTTCTAAATCAAGGTCGGCACTTACGTACTCCGTAAGGATGCTAACAAAATGAATTCGTAAATTTGATCTTGCTATATGGATCACTGGAAACTAAAAGCCAGGATTCCCACAAGGGGAAGATTTTATTCTCGTCCAACGGCATAACATATGATGTTTCAGGTTTTCAGATTTTATAGTATGACTTTGCGACGATAATGTAAAATTTAAAGTGACAAAATCATTTGTTATGACGCGAGAATTTGGACTTATTCAAGAATAGTAGTATTCAAAAATATTGTATTCACAATGCAGTGTGTCCGAATTTTCTGCTAAAGCCAATCGATGTCTCGATACCTCAATCGGTTTAACATTGTACTTAAATATCCACACCACGTAGTAAATCATAGCGGTTAGGTATACATTGCCCCACAATCAATAAACCACAACTATTTGATTTGAAAGTGGAATTCGATTGAAAAAATGTTATTCGATCTGTATTCGTTTTTTAAAAATCGTATCTCTTTGAGTGGGTATTTTAGTATTTAGGCTATTATTGAGCTAACGTTTAAGACTAAAATATATAGGATATTAGGCTCAAAACCGATAAATTATTGTGTGGATTTATTTCCTTCTACCATTTAATTTTTAGTTATTGATTTGCCGAGTTGCATGCAGTTAGTATTAATCTATGCACGCCGTTGTTGACGTGTGTGAGTAACATCTTTGTAACCACTTTTTCTTGAGAATGTACTTAATAATTTAATAAACAAGTTTAAAATCGAAAGAACTATAAATTAAGGGGTCAAATAAATATCTCGATCGTTTGTTGATAACAAGCGTAACAGAACACTTGCGTATCGAACACATATCACGGTGACGTATTGATTAGGTGATTCGCTAAAGAGCAGCGTGGGCTCAAGGTTACGCCACGCAATACTTTCACCGGCCGCAGTTCGTTGCACTCCGAATTCAACGTCTCCATACAGTCAGTATCAATGGTCATCCGCTGCAGCTCGAACCATGGAGCGTGCGAGAGTTCCCGCCAACTGGCTCCACGCTATATATTGCTTCACAAACAAAACCCAACTCAAACATCATGGCAATAGCTTCTAGTTGCAATCAGAGTGGACCGCCAAGATACTATCCGTTGACGTTTACGTTCAATGCCCGTGTTAATGGTACCGAGAAACATAACGTGGCCCACTTTCTCTTTTAAACACACGTTGTCTCTGTCTACGTTTTGTACTGCGAGGTCCGGGGAGTGAGACGGCAGTAGTTAAGATGTTTCGTTTGGGAAGCTGGGCTCGCTTTCTTCGCCGCACTTGGCATTGGAGTTTTACAAAATCCGGTAACTTTCGTTGGCAGCGCGACGCGGACGGCGCGGCCGCGGCGGCGTGCGATTGTGTAGTATCTGTGGGTCGCATTAGTGCCGGTCGGGCCAGGTCGTCGCGTTACAATTAGCCGGTCTTTCATGGTTATGTAACTATTATTTTATCAGTTCGGTAATAGAAAGTATTTGTTGCACAGTATACTATCATAATAACAAATAAGTTACCGATATAAACATTTATTACTTTTGGTAAATAATTTTCGTTAGTATTCAATTTTAAGTATTTAATTTAGGTAAACGAGAACATTCTTTGCGAGTACATTTCTATTTCTTATTATTTATGAGGGATGTATTTATTACTAGATTTTGCGTGAAGCGTCGCCATACCAGTATTTCTATTTAAATTCACTTATTTGAACTCCTGTTCAAGTCTAACTGGAAGCGTCATCGCTATCAGTTAAGCTACCTACATATTTATTATGAGGCTTACACTGCTTCACCGGAAAAAAGAGAGAGCAAGAGCTTTATCCGCCAAGCAAAATAAAATAACTAAGTTAGTAGTCCCGCGCCAGAGTACACTCCAATAGGGTTCGTCCCCTTTCGGAGTCAGGGCGATATCTGTCATGCATATATGAGAGGGTTTTAGTGCAACTGTCACTCTGAAGCTTCTATTCCGCTTGAGGATCGGAGAGGGAATTTAATATAAGAGTTGAACCCTCAGGTTTCACTCGTTTCAAATTTCTGTCCAAGGAAAAGTTAACAAATGTATGTGTGCTAGTTTTTCTTAGACTGAATATGAATGAATTCATTCCAAATTATAATATTAATATGGCTAATAGCTCATTATTTAACATCTAATGAATATGACGCACTATATTCGTACTCGAACTTACTAGCTTAAGTTAAATTTATGAGTATAAATTTGCGGGTATGCGCGGTATCAGTAATGCTTTACAAAAAAATGGTGAAATTGAAATATTTCTTACCTTCGTCAATCAATAACTAATGTTAACATCTCACTACGACTTATAATTAGTTTATTCAAGATGTCTACAATACAACACACATATCAGACAAAACTAGAACGGAACGAGAAATCAGTTCTACATTTGAATATTACTTAATCCTCGAAGCATTGTCACATAACTTCGCTATTATATTCACATTAGCTAGAACAGAGAGACATAAAATTTGCCCAAACCAAATTTGGTTACGTAACTGAAAGTAGGAACTGAAAATTACTAATAAGTATTCCGTGCCAAGGTTTATAATTAGTTATAAAAACGGAAATAAATCTGTAGTTATGAAGAAAACTTATTTAGTTACCTTGAAAATTGCCTAAATTGATTGGTATATGACTTGCGATCCACATAAATCGTATTGAATTTATTGTAATTCGGTGTGTTAATGAAAACAAAAGAAAGTCATGCGTATATGTACCTATATTTTAGAAATGTATAAGAAAATTATCAATTTAAAAGTAGAATCATTTTGAAATGGCTGAGCTTCTTTTCTTATGGTAGTATTTTCAAATGGTTGAACTTTTAAAATAATGAGATCAAAGTACACGTTATTTTCATCTGTATCCTATAAAAGTAATTTTGACCAAATGATTGATGATGATGCTAGTGAAAACTATCATGTTCTTGGCAATGGAATGTCCAAACATTACTTAGACGCGCTCATTCCAGCATATTTATTATTTACTTTTTTTATGTACACACAGTAAAAAGTAAATAAAAGCGAGTATACAAAATAAAAGAGTAGTACAAAGGCACTGCTTATTTCTAATGAAATCTCTTCCAACAGGCCCGCGAGAGGAGATATAATGAAATAATGAAATTTATTCAGCACTTGGGTATTAACATACACTTATACTTGTCAAGTTCACAATGGAGTACATAAACATAGTCGAATACAGTATAAAAATTACAAAAATATAATTAGTCTAAAAAATTAATCTATTATTTTGAAATTTAGTTGTACAATATTAAAATTAAAGAATTGAAGGCAATGAGCATTTGGCTAGCGCAGAAGGCTCTTAACCAGTAGCTTAAATTAAACAATTAATACCCGAGGCCACCCTTTTAGGGTTCGGGCCACAGCTCAGGGGGCCGCTGAAGCAAAAGGACAGAATTCTAAGAGAGGGTGTGATCAGTTGCACGGGATCACCAATGACGCGTCAAGGGGCCAAGGCGATCCTCGCCGCAGAGGAGCCTACCCTAGCTAACCTGTAGTATGAAAGAGGAATGTATAGGTAGGTTATTCTAAAGATTAAATACAAATACTTTACATACAAATACTTAAATAAATACATTAACAGTTCTAAACATACAACCAATACAATAAATAAACAAATTATGTAATTTTTATATTCCACTAATTGTAGAAAATACTAATTTCGCTACCAGTCGCTTTTTTATTTTAATCTAGTCTATCCAACGGTGGACCGCCCGCTGTACTTTCATAAAATAGTTCTATATACCTCAAGCTCATTTTTTAAATTGCAATTATTATTATTTTATTTAATATTTTATTAAATTTTTGCAATGTATTGTACCTACCCTATAAGTTTTGACCCAGTTCCAGCTACGTATGCCGCACTTAAGAATTCCACTACATAAATAAAAGTTCATTCCGTATACTACTTAAAACGCGTATTATGATAATTTTGCATTCAAAGAATCCGCATTTAATAGACATTATATATGACATATAACAAAACACCTATAGACTGGCCTGTTGGACTAGTGGTACTGTAGAAAACTCGCAGCAGCAAGAGGTACTCTGTAACGGGATCTAGGGAGACCTTCACAACGATAACACACGTATTAAACACCAATCACTTATTTTATTGAAAAAATAAAAAAAAACTAGATTTCACAATGTATTCTTTAGCACTCCATTTTGATAACTATTCACAAACATCACTCAAACTTAAAATTATACTTTTTATTTAATTCGAATTCTATTTTTAACTTTAAAAGCTATGTCCAGCTATTTTAATAAAATGACCAGAGTTACCCTCATATAGAATAAAACCTCTTTTGAGAAGAAAAGAGGTTTTATTCTATATGAGGGTAGGTAATATCATTACAGTACCTATATGACACAGACTCCTACGCTAGAGGTCGTGGGTTCGCTCCCCACCCAATACAAATCTTTCTGTGATCAATACGATTTTTTGTTCTGTGTCTGGGTGTAATTTATCTATAAAACTAGCTGTTCCCCGTGGTTTTACCCGCGTTAAATTTTATAAATTATCACAGTTCCCCGTAGGTGATAGCGTGATAATATGTAGATTATATGTTGACCCGACCCCTTTAATTTGAAGAAAATCCATGAAGCACTTTTCGAGTTTAGCCTGGACATACATACCTACATACAGACAAACATACAAAATTCTAAAAACTATATTTTTGGCTTCGATATCGATAATAGATCAGGCCCCAAATATCCTTTAAAAAATATTCAATATACAGTTTTGACTTTCCAATGATTTTATTATATGTATAGATGTATGGTAAGTATTTATAAATATCATCATTTTATAAATGAATATACCAGTATGTTTTTCAGTTGCCTGGTTACCAAAGTACAGGATCTGCCTAGTTTGGGATCAGATGGCAGTGTGTTAGTTGTACCAATATATTTTTCGAGGAAGACTACAACACAAAAACTTCGATCGTGTAACTTGATGCTGTAATAAGCATGTTAACAGCAGCAAAGATGTCTAATGTTTATCATTACCAATTGGGTACTTAAATCAGAATCTAGGTTCCTAATGAAACCTATAATTTGAAATGTCTGTCTATCTAATAAATACAGTAGTTTGGCGATATGTTTTATTTAACTTTTTCCTTTCTAACTGCTCTAATAATACCTATAGTAATCGCTGTTCATTAAAGAGTTCTACAGTAATAAATAGCTCGCTACACTGACTTATTACGATATTATTTGGTATCTTATTCAAACTTTGAATGGTAGCTTCAGGTTTTAGTTTTGTTTTCAAGGTAATTTTTAAGTTCCTTTTTATATTTTTATCAATGCTGGCAGTCAGTATAGGGATGAGTCGACAATTTGTGGTATTATTTTAATAACCAGATACCATCTTACTTCTTTGCATGAGGTCGAGGTAGACACCAAGAAGATTGAAGATGTCTGCAAGGATAGTAGCAATGTTGCCTGCTGAATGTGTATGCCTGATCCAAAAAGTATAATTGAAAATTCAAAGAGTATATTTGTAAAAAAGTAGAAAAAAATGGCAAGGGTAAGTTTTATCGGAATCGCTCTAATAAATATCGAGTAACAACAGCTCGATGATAAAACTATGTGAAAACGCTTAGAAAATTGATAGGGCAAAATCCTTTTAGTATCCTACAAAACAATTCTTCTGTAATTCCGGTTGTCGGCGAGTGTGACACTAACTGTAGGTAGTTTACTAATCAGCGTTCGATTGTACGCCGCGCGTTGAACTATTTTAATAGACAAAATATTAAACATCAGTACAGTTGTACATAATAATATATTATTTGTTTCGTATTTCGTTTTTGACAATCCTTTTTGTAAAAAAGTAAAATTCATATTTTTAAGAAACATATACATATATCACGATTAGATTTAGTGTTTAATGTTCATACCCAAATTGATGCCGCGAAATATTTCTTTAATTCAAATATAGTAAACTTTTTACTCAAACATTCAACTCATAATTAAAAGACAATATTGGTTGGGTTTTAATTTCAAAGACTACGCCGCCTGGCAGAAGCCGTTCTATATCAATTTTTAAATTCTTTACAAAGTTAAAAAAAATGGACAAACGCCCACTGCAGGACAAAGGCCTTCTTCCCGCATTCCCGCAACCCTTACAAGATCATCGGTCCAGGTTGTGGGTAGCCCCACATTGTGGGCATGCCCACGCTACGTGTTACGCTTTGCATGGCTATTAAATATGTATATCTAGTCGTATATTAGTAGTTACACTGCGGTTGAGGTGTGCTCGATATGTCACTGGTCGGATAGTAGGCCACCATGATGGCCACGTTTCTAATAGCCCCCGAAGATCTTAATCGTATTTTACACGATTGAAAATGATGCTTATCACCCTTGGACATTAGGGTACACTAATTGAAATAACAAGCTAATACGAAATGCAAGCTTATGCAGGCCAATGAAACTTAAAGAATAATATGAGACCTAGTTAGGAAGTCGATATGATCAAAAAATGTGTCTAAAACCAAAAATAATGAATGTTTTGTTTCTGCAATTCAGTGAGGTCACTAAAATTCTTAAAACGGGATGGCAACGGTTGGAGGACATAAACTAAGGTATTATTTTAATTGTTTTAAGATGATACTCATGAGTTTATAATAACACTACCTATGCGCCGCGGTTTTACCCGCGTGAAACTTTAGAAATTATAGCCTATGTCTTAATCCAGGGTATCAGCTAATTCCATACCAAATTTTGAAGAAGTAACAAACATACACACTCACACAGTCACACTCACACAGTCACACACTCACAAACTTTGGCCTTTATAATATTAGTGTGAAGAGAATATGACCCTTAATCCAAGATGGAGAGCTTCCTCCATATAACAAAATATACACTGAGAGATATTCCAAGCGATGAGTACGATAGTTCTCTATAGATATCAATCTTAGTTATATAGGTATACTACACGTGTAGTCAAGTATGGTGCAGCGGTTAAGATAGTCGCCTCGCCACTTCGTATCCCGGGTACGATTCCGGCTCAGACAACTAATTGTGTGATCCATAAGTAGTTGTTCTGAGTCTGGGCGTGCTTTGTGTTACTATTTAAATCTTCAACTGACAAATTGCCTATATATGCCAGATGCCATTGTATTATGCCATAACGTATTAAGTGTATCATTCATCACAAGGCCGCCTATTGTTTATTTTTATTTATTCTTATTTTATATCAAAACCAAAATAATAATCTAGGGTGTTAAGCAGGAAAACAAAGCCACCTGCTATAAATTATCAGTTTACCAGTTGAATGTTTAATAGCTGCCATCATCGATTAGTGGATTTAATCATGCGACTAATATATCTAATCTCATTAATATGGATTCAGTTCGACAATATAAATAAAACTATCATCAACGTTTAGATGAAGAGGTTTGCACGAAATATAAATCTATAACTAATTAACTGATGGTCATTCTATGCATAGTCAGATCCAGCTTCCGTATCTCTAAGAAACTGACCTGCTTTTCTTAGAAAATTGCCTTATTTACATGAACTTGATACTGGTTTAAAAAAGTATATCAAAGTCCATCGACCGTTACAGACACAATGTATATGATCTGTATTTGAATTACCGAGCTATGAATAGTAATAATATTGTGTTGAAAAGTATGTAGGATAATATTGAAATAGAGGGTCAAAATTATCATAGGTTTAAAGTTATAATACTTAAAAAGAAGATAAAAACGCTACGTATTCAAGTAATAAGTCTAGACGTTAAGACAAATCAATTCACTTTATCTGTTTTTTATAACGTTGTAGCATTTTATTATTTTACATCAAACATCTTTATAACGTTAAGTTAATGGTCGAATTAATGTTGTATTAATTTGAGTCCAAACACCTCACCGTGGTGGTGGAGTGGTTAAAGCAGATGTGTGGTTAAACCGTATACCCCACGGCACGTGGGTTCAATATCCACCTAAACTTAGATTTATACAACTCATTTTAAAGATACGTGAAATTTGTTACTGTAATGAGTATTTAACTTTTATAGCGTTGCTAAATATGTATATGTAGAACACACTGTTGCATAGTGAATTGGCTTGTTGAAAAAACACATTAATGAGTTTACCTAGCCAGAACTCAGTACTCAGTATGAACTCAGTGTGAACTCAGTATTTGCCAGAGGAATTATAAATCGGTCAATTAAAACGCATGTTGTTTTTCAACAAACTTGTACACTTAACCAAACAGGTACATAAACCATACGTGTGCCCAAACTTTGAAAACGAAAGTGATTTTACCAAAACTTGTTCTGTAAATTTATATACGGAATAATGAGGGAACTATCAACATTTCCGACGTGGAAACCGGAACTCCAGTGAAACGAGTCGCTCCTAGACTTTTCTCGACAATTGATACTGGCTATCGTATAACGGCCATGTAAGTGAAATCTGTTTAAAGCGTATTTTCTATAAAGCTATTTGTATCGTGATTAATAGTTATTAGAAAATGCATAATAATAATATGATGATCATAAACGATCGTGTTAATTGGGATTATGATGAGTGAAAATAAATATAACGTAAATAACAACATTGTTGCCCTCCCTGGCGTTTAAAATGTAAAATATTATGTAGACTTATTGGAATTATACATATTCAAATATAAATGTGACATAATAAAATTAATATTAATATAATCTTAAGATTAGCAAGTCAATGTTTAATGATGCTTTACTTTCTTTCGTAACTTACATAACATCATGTAACATCAAAAAGAAAGTAACACAAGAATCATCTACATCTCTTTTGGAGAAATTGTATATTAAATTTGTTGAACTTTAACTTTGGTCTAGAATTTTGGCGTTTTACATTTAATATTATCTTGCTTGGTACGCTGTGCGGGAAAGTTTAAATGTACGTACAACAAATGAATAACGATTTGCGGTTTATACAAATTCAGCAATTTATCAACGCAAACTTACACCACTGAGGTACAAATTTTGAGTTAATTTTGATACACATTGGTAAAACAGTCATACTTGTAAATCAGTTTAAGCTGCCTCGTATTCTACAGCCAGTAAAAAGACATAATAATTTTATCAACTATGCTATTATAATATCTTCTTAATAATACCTTAGGACATTATTCACACACGGTCTTCTGATCTCAAACTAAGCAGACCTTGTACTATGGAAACCAGATAACTGATATACTACTTTTCTTCTATAGAAAATTCAACCTTATTGCCGGAAAAAAAGGTTGAATTTATTGCGAATGGTCAATATTTTTTTCATAATTAAATTTGGTAATAGGATATTATTGATCCAGTCATTGTTTATATTTTTTTCTAGCTTGGCGCCCGTGGGTTCTCCTGCATAGTTAACATATGATATTGTAAATATACCCTTGACGGGAGAAAGATCAAGAGTGGAATCGTACTTCTCCAGGTTTAAATCCATCTTCTTGTCTTACTTCGTGACGATCAGTTTATTGGTTTAGTTGCATTGCATTGCGAAGCTAAAATACGGAAAAATAGCAAATCATTAAACCGAATTACGTACGACCGCCATTAAAGCGTCATTTTAAACCTTTTGGATTGATTTTAATAGAAACTGTCGTTTGTTTGTTTGTTTGTCTTTATGGTACACGAATAGTCGCCTTTATAAATCGCTGACTAAATCAGTATTGTTTAATGTAGGAATGACTAGAAAACTTATTATGTTAATTGTATCAAAATGTACTAATAAGTCACGTGTCAATCTAATGCAACGTGTACGAATGACCTACTCACCGACATTGGATGCCGGTAGTGTTATCGATACTACTCTTTTAGTTATGCTAATGTATGCTATGCGCGCCTCTACACCACTGCATTATGGAAATTCTATATAATTACCTACTGGATTCGAAAATAAGACCCTTGCTTACAATGCATTTAGGTCTCTTATAAATAGTAACTCAGAATGCTGAGAACTATTTAATCTTTAAGACAGGCCATATATAAATCTTTAAACAACGGGCTAATTATGAGTCATATCTCTCTCTATTAGGGATCTGTACGTAAAACATTGAATTATTCATCATCACCAATATTGATATTGAAAAATTCTTTATTCAGAAACTAACATCCAGTAATTATTAATTACAATAACATAACTTACAACTATTGTAAGTAAAGTGACACGATATTGGTGATTCAGTATAACACATTTATTATATCACCATGTTTATTGAATTTAAATTTATCGCTTATTATTTTGAGGATGCTGTTGTTAGTTTCTCGTACTCTGCTTAGTAGAGATGCAGCCTTTTTGCAAATCACCTTATGAAAGCCGTCGGTTGGATGCTGCCTTATCTATATGATCCTAATGGTCCAGTGTAATAGTAAAAAGTCTCATAGGCTAACTGTAAACGTCATGTTAAATAAAAGCTAGCGCTTAATTATTAGCTTAATGTTTCACGGAAAATTTTCAGCTACATATATCGTACACGTTTGGCATTAAAGGTACTCAAATTTATATTCTTAATTCAACGTACATTTTGAAATAATATACAATTATAATTTAGTGTGTCTTTTAATAACCATTCTCACTTTATTTGCCACATGATGTATTTAGGTGGTGAGTCCACATGAGGTAACTTCATCATGCGAACAGTGCTTTCTCCCAAAATCTCTTCAGGGAAAATACAACCGTTCAAAATTGGGGTTTCTTTATATACACTACGACTTTATTAATATTATCCGTTCAGTATTTTAAAAATTCAGAATTGAATGTACATAACTTAAAATAGTGAAATAAAAACGGCAACCGCATTATCTTTAACTCCAATTGCATAATTTAATATAATTTCTTTTTGGTGGATTTTTTTTTATAACTCACGTTTGATTTAAACAAAGGCTAAGAAGCGCCAAGGCCATTGCATAGCTCTTTTTACTTACGCGATGAGTTTTATCAGTCACCTCCTACCGCCCAGTAGAAAATACATAATTAAAACTATAAGGGATTTATGAAGAGCACATAAAATAGATGTTTAAATAATAATTGTGTATAAAATTTGAAGTATTATTTATGGAATTGCATTCCAATAACGTTCTTAGATTATAGATGTCACAATTTAATTAGATATGTGAACGGTAAAATGTGTTAAAAGGTATACCTACTCGTAATTTGATATACCGATCTCAATTATACTTACGTTCAACTCAAACACAAAACTACAACGTAATTATTTTTGATATCATTATTATTACGAAATCAGTAAACCTTATCGTGGCAATGATCTTCACGGGCCTGGAACACGCTGTGGAAAGGAATGATTTATGTTGTCCGCGACCACGGGAAAGAGAAAGTCCGGTTCGTTTACAGGCCAAGGACGAGGGCGTCGCTCCCGAACCTTGCGTAACACTGTGAGATAATTTATTACATTGACCGGCGGTGCACGCGCACTCAACCTTATATGACGAAACAATGACGCCGATCGAAGGACAATGACTCTTAGTATCCGATTTATGAAGCAGGCTTCCCAAGTCTGCTTTCACTTGCATGAGAAAATTATTTTGAAAATCATTGTCCAAATTATTTGTATCGACTCACGTAGACATAAGATTGTAAGATAATCGTATCTATTAGGTTGAGTCGTTTCTGGTATCTGTGTAGTGGTAATGAAGATTGACTTGATCAAATAAATCGGTAAAAAGATTAATGGAATTAATTTTTACAATGGAAGGTAAGCCATTCTTAATAATATTAAATTTGTGTATCAGAAAAGGCAAGATGTACTTTGAAAGACAATTTTCAAGAACATCGGTTTTTTATTTTGTCGTATATTTGCATGGAAGCCGCTGGATGCAGGTAACGCAAGACCGGCAATTATGGAGATCTTTGGGGCAGGCCTTTGCCCGCAGTGGGCCTCTTTCAGCGTATGATGGTGATGGTGATGGAATGCGCATGTATTCAGTATGGTAATTTGTATTTGTATTGTAATGACTGATTCCAAAGCATTCTTGCAAAAGCTAGATTAAACAAAAAAATTCTAAGCAATATTTCTTGAATGTCCGTTTATCCGTTAAAATTTAGAATTTCACAGTTCATTTCATCGTATCAATATCTGGTTCTATGAAAACTTAAGCTGAGCTTTCTGTATATTCTTAATTGAGTGCCAACGAGCATTACGTGCAGAATACGTCCTTGTAGTACTTTCACTCTCTGTACACAAAATGGGTGTACATATACAAACATATATTGCATAACACCCGCGTTACACCTTGTTCTTGCATAGGTAATTACTTAGGGAGAAAGTCGATATATTTCGAAGAAAATGATTGAAAGAACATGGGTCACTTTCAGATCTCGAATATCGTTGCGTAATTCGAATTTCGTGTATGGAATTAAGTCAATATATTATTGCGTAATGATGACACATGGTCGTTGCATATTTTCTTTTTTTCCTACCAACTATAATAAAAACATGACTGTAAGAATGTTATGTTAACGATGAAGTTTACATAAGATATTTGACATTCAACCGTTTTGGAAAACCCTGGATATCTAAAAATGTTGAATGGGGGTTAGGTTCAGTTTTACACTGCGCCCTGAGTTATTGAATTGTTTATCATATTTAAATTATATCAGATTATACATAAATACGGCAACGTAATCATTGGTCAAAAATTAGGGCGCTAATCATACGTAAAAAATCTAACTTTATAATTTTTTATGTATGCATTTACAAATATCCTATGGAGAAGGATCCACGATAATCCTTTGTCTTATAGGTGAATCGAACCCTATGAGCCAAAACATCCCAAAATAGCTTATGCCAACACAATGAGGCAATCAGTGCGTATATTTAGTACGTGTCTAATTTTAAGGTAAGTATACTTACAATAATTACTTGGTGACATAAATTTGTGTGTGACCCGAATTTAGAAAGCCTGAAACAATAGAAATACATAATAATTAATATTCATATACTCATTATGTAACAATTTAAGTAGGTGTTTCATGCTTACAATAAATATGTGCCAATAAAAAGTTTTCGTAAGTATTGTTATTCTATTAGTCACCGCACACTACCTCATTGGATATTTGACACAATTCATTGTACTTAGCATTAAAACAATACACTGTCATGTGACGGATGTCAAATTTTATAGGAAAGTATAAATTATTGTGGTAAATAGAGACCAACAAAAGAGCACTGCAACACGTTGTGCGACAACCAACCAAGATTGGCGCTTAATTTCAGCCTCACCACCCATGGTCATGTAAACGTAATATTATTATGTTTCTACGGTGTTAAACCAATCAAATAAAAAAAAACCATTTAGTCACGCAATTAAATAGATTACTCTCTCTATTGGTCGTACAAGGACCTAAGCTATAATAACCACTACCTTTCAACAAGTAAACTAATGTTAATATTTATAAATATTATAAATTATACACATTATCTACTTTATGTAACGATATTTTTCTAATGCACATGGCCTTTTATATTCTATAAATTAAGTCTCAAAAATTAGTCTTAAAAATAATTTAATTGAAGAATCAAAAATGCCTTTATCATGTCCTTTCATAAAAATATATGTTTTTCCATTTGGAGCGCGTATGATAAAGAATAACCACCAATGGCTGACTTAATAAATAGAGCTATATTTAGTTAACGATGATACATAGATGATAATAATAACGAAAAGAAAGGCCTCATCACTACGGCACGAAAAACACAAAGCCGAAGGCGTGGAGAATTATAATTGTGATGTTTTGTTGATGGAGCCATGTGCTGCTGTTTCGTTGAAGACTTTCATCAAAAGGAATTATTAGTGAGTAAGGTCCCATTGTTCTTTTATGATGTCATCAACAATAAAATTTATCTATTACCGGAGTTATCTATCCATTGTATCGTAGTGAAATCGTCCTTGCGATAATGTCTCTAGACAATAAGTAGTTTTACTGTTCTGCCTTCCTGTAGGCTATCGCTGCGGAAACGCGAAAGTGAAAGCATATGAATGAGGCAATGGAGCAATTAAGTAACTTTTTTAAATTAAGTAGAAATTATGTAAAAGGGATCCCCGCGTGTTACTGATAAGAAACAATTGAATAGAAAAAAATACTGGAGTTTGTACTATTCTTAAATCAGTATTAATAAAAAAATATATATTTGAAAAATAACACCCCACCTTCGAGCATAGAGTGGAATAACTTTACCATTTATATGATTATAACTTTATAGGGGCTGAGAATTTTAGCATAATACTGTTCCTAAAAACCAAGTAATTAAAAACCTAGGGAAAAAACATAATTCTAATTGTGTTGTCGAATATTTCTGCTAATTCATTATTATTTTTTTCAGCTGAGGATAATACGAAATCTTTATTTCGGTTGCTTTCAATTAGACTTCAATCAATAAATCAGAAATACATGGTTGATTTATATTAATTGCGTTTATGAGCAGGTGAAACTGCTACCTAGAATCTAGAATATTTATAATGTTCCATTCTTGTTAGTTAGATTTTCATCTCATCATAAAAAAACTAAGGGTATTATTATCTAGTGAAATTGAATAAACTTTAAGGCATTAAGACTCTAAACTCATCACTTTATAGTTTATATTAACGGTATAGAAGATTTCAACATAATACTTCAGCAACGAGTCTACCATTACAATGTCACTTATTACCAATAGCATAAAATGTAAAATAACAATATTCTATTTACCCAAAAATATAGAAGTTGTCTATACAACTTTTATATTGTTATTAGTGCTATAACTAATAACATAGTAGAGCCATCGTTTCTTCTCAAATTGTGCAACTAGGTAGCTTTGCTTACTGAGCCGTCATTCTAGTCTTACTACTCGTATATAGAGTGATCGTAGGATGGATGTGTTCTACAAGTACTCGTAAATACAAGATGAAAGTGGTGAAATCTTTAGACGGGCCGCGAGAAATCGCCGTAATAAATAATGCACTAGTTCGCTCGCAATCCCTTGGAATAACTGGTTCTTACCTATAAGTAATTCGACAAGAAATATTGACAATACTCGTTTAGGTGCAGCCGAATATAAGTAGCTATTAGTTTATATACAGATTTGTCTGCTTATTTAGATACATAGCTGAAGATTGAGTCATTAGATTAATCGATTCGATAAGGTTTGGTTACGATGGTACGTAAGATTTAAAAATTAACGATGATTCGAGAGACAAAATTACTACTATTCAGAGTTTCACTAGTTAATTTGAGAATGCAGAGCACTTATTATATGCAGGTATTTAAGAAGTTTTCTCGGGTATTCCGCTTCATTAGCCATTGACTATGTTAATGTAAACATTCTTAATCGATATGTTGATTTAACTACTACTTAATAGACTTTTTATCTTGTTTTACATTGTTATTGTGTTAATTAGGTAAGTAGATAAGCTTTTTGAAAGGTGTCATGTTTTATTAATTCTGTAGTTGAATGAAATAGAATTTATGTTTATTTTTGAAATTCTTTATACTTAGGGTTAAATTATTTTGGTGCATATGTACAACGGGCTGTGTGGTGACGGTGGCGAATATCAGAATATCATCACCCCATCTCGTCTCGTTGGGGGCGTAGAACTCGACCCGAGGGAATATCTACCGGCTAGCTTTCTTCTGAGTACTATGACCACCTTACTGCGATCGCGAATGAGCCAAGCGTGGCAATTATGGCATTCCCCCCCATGATGATTCTTGGAAGAAGTTAAATTTTTGCTCCTTCTGGATCCTTTTATGAAGAAAAAATAAATATGTGGGGCAGTCTTTGCGGACCGCCGATAGAAGCGAAAATTACTTTTTAAGCAAAATAATCTACAATATAATAGTTATAAATATAGCTCATGGGAAGCTTGACGTGAAAATGACGCGAGTTCTATGATTTTTGTTCAACCAAAAAGTGTTCAACCTACCTAAATAAGGTTTCGCATCAAAAATTTAAATTGTGAATAAGTTTGGGACTAGTCCCTCTCTCTTACCGACCACTGCAATTTCTGTAAGCCAGGATCAACAATAGCACACAATGAAAAAAGGGATGTCCCTGATGCTTCCACTGTCCCGCCCAAATTTAATCAGAAAGAACAAGAAGTAGTTCCACTCCCCCCCAGAGAAAAGCGAAGCAGAATTATATAAAGTCCTCATCGTCCTGATAAAATGAGAAAATGGCAACTTGAGAGGCCAGCTGCAATAACACCAAGGGTATATTCTTGGTGTTATTGCAGCTGGCTCGTCAAGTTGTTATTCTCTTGTTTTATCAGGATGAGGACAATCCAATCAATCACAATCCAATTAATTTAAGGCTCATGTCAAGTGAACTGTTCTACATGATTCCAATAGTAGGTATGGTTTCAGAATAAGTATTCAATACAATCGAAGTTGTATTGTATTTTTAAAAAATTCGCCCAAGCCATCCTGTTATTTGAATCATCCAAGTTTTCTACCATAGTTTTCTATACAATTTAATTTATTTTAATAAAATATAAAAATTTTATATAAATATATTGCCATGCGACTCTTGTTTTATCTTTTTTCTTACATATACTCAAGGACAAAATATACATATTATAGTTTTTAGTTTGTTTGCTTCTATAATACAAATAAAATATGGCGTTAATATATTAACAGTTTCTCCGGAGAAGAATCACAAAAGTATTATTTAATGAGAGCAAAAATATGAAATGCACAATTCTGGCTGTCTGAAAATTAAGTACCTAACTATTAATAGTTGAAACACTGATCTAAAAACTCCTTGGGTCACTTATTGAATTATACACACGGTTAACTTGGAATCAACCTGTTCGAATTTCAATACACAATCGAAATCAATATCTCAAATGTTTAGCATATTATAAGAGCTGTCATGTTAATTCTAAGCCGATTGTAATCTCTTTATTAATGTCCAATTTGATTATAAAGATGGAGTGAATTGATGTCGCTTCCGACTACTGTCTGACATAGTGTCGGTGTCCACATGCCTAGAGGAATCATTGAATGGATTTTGGTACTTAAACTGGTTCTTATTTCTTTGTAATAAGAGCGGTGCGATGACTGTCTCCAAACGTGGCGCCGTCACCTTAACCACATCCGCCGTATCGCCAGTAAAATTCACTTGGTGTAACACAAAACTTCACGTCATAATTGGAGCACAATAATTTGATATACTTTCACCGATCTAACGTTTAAATAAAACATAAAAATTTTAACATTGTACACGCGTATATTCATGCTTGACTCTAATTAACACTTTCAGTTTCTTCTGGAAATTAAAATAAAATAACAAAGCGGAACTAGTTTGGCTTTCCGTATAATAAATGTCTGTGGAGTGGAAAGCGCTAGGTAGTAAAACTAATGAAATATGACAAGTTACTACCTACATCAACTATATCATGTTATATATAAATAAAATTAGTAACCGTAACTTTACAGACATGCTCATCAATATTAAATTATTACGATAATAAATTACGTAAACATTACCGGAAAATATAATAAATTATCATTTTCCAATATTTTTGCTGTCCACAATGTAGGTCAATAGAGCTCATCGAGGAGAGAAGTGTCTGCAATGCGTGAGCGATGCCATGTGTTTCCCAAGCGCCATAAGGTTGATGATGCCATTAGGAGGACCGCATGATTATTTGCCGAGTTGTATGTATGTGTATAAAAATTAAAACAAATTTAAGTTACATTTAAGTGTGGCTGACCACCATTAAATGGGATAAAGCTTCTATCATCAGCACTAAATTCGGATTAAAAACCAATATTTATAACCTATTTCGAAAAGATTATCAATTAGATTTTATTTTATTTTTTATCTCCGTTATCCAATTTCTCGGTTGTTTGTGAAACGGTTATGATTATTATATTCTTTTGGTACGTATTTTTTTTTCTCTCAATTGCTAGATATTTTGTTGTAGGAGTGACTTTGGAAAGGGGTTGGAAATATGTTACAGGAACCCGGAGAAGCGCGCGCTATATGATTTGACCAATGATCACACGCGGTGGCGGAGAGATTTGTTTTATTATGTGGTCCAATATATCACCGATACACCATATTGGCCAACAGTACATCGTGGTAACAGCTAAATTAGCTTAAGGGAGATTTCCCCTCAATTTTATTATATCGAATGATAACATGTCATATGTGACTACTGTAAGGCTCGCTCAAAATTAGTATTTTTTATTCTATATGGCGAATACTAGAAGTACCATCCCATATAAATGTTATTTAAATCGATTGTCATACAAACAAGTGGAATTGGATAATATATTTTTTTAAATCTTAATTTTAAATCAACTACGTGAAAGGGAAATATTTATCTTGTATGCCTCCTCCTAATCACTAATAGAAGTGCATAACAAAAGTGAAATCTGCTAAATTTCCCGGCGGGTGCTCGAACGCACAGTGTCGAGCTGAATGCGGGCACTATCGGGCACTCTCGTTATGACAAACATACGGGCGCAGCTTATTTGCTACTCCTGTGATCATTACGTAGTACCTAAAATGGTTACATTGTTATGACTACAAACGAGATATCGTGGCGCTTTCTAATGATACATTGCTATTATTACGAAATCCTGAAATGTATCGATAGCCGAATAATTTGCAAGAAATCCGCCAAATAGCGTAATTTTATTTACTAAAATTATAGCTCCATAGGTTAAATTTAAAATTATACGTGCAGAAATATAGTGAATGACTTTTTAAATGCGAATATCTGAAGGTGTATTGGTCGTAACGAGCGCTAAATCGGCGCCGGGGGGCATTCGAACCGATCAAAACAATCAGTGGAAAGCTGTTAGTAGCTGGCCACTGTTCGCAAAACCGCATTCCTTGTGCGGGTCATCTGACGACAAAAAGAAAAAGTTACGTCAGCAGGACCTAACTTACTTAACGGGATTTAACGGGAAATAAAAAAACAGACATCGCATCAGTTATCGTTGTAGTACGGGATCCCAAAACACTATTTTTACTATCAAATGTTTTTAAGCTTTAATTAATAAATTTTATACGATGGTAACGAACTAGCAATATAAGTATTCGTAACACACAACCCTTCGTGTCGCGGGTTCGAGTCCCGCACCGGACAACTATTTGTGTGACCCATAAATTGTTGTTCTGAGTCTGGATGTAATTTGTGTCCCTCTATTATATGATTGTAAAGTAGTAGCTAGTCTTTAAAACAAAATAAGTATAACTGCGGTTTTATTATCTTTATAAGTTTTTTATTTATGACAAAGGTGATAACACTTAATATTTATTTTGTTTTACACGACGTTTACAGTTAATGTTATAGGCTTTCACTGATTTATCATATACTAAAACTGTCTAGGAAATTAAACTAAGTCATTTCTAACCTCCGTTTATGGTGGTCACTGACGTAGAGATTGGCGAGAGGATTAGTTTTTAAGAACTTTTAGTGCATCTGTCGCTCCACGTTAATACGTGAAGAGGCGAGCCACTTGGGTGTTGAGGGTGGTGGAATGGATGAGGATAATAATTGACGGGCCTGTTGGCGTGGTTGGCAAATGCTTCATTTTCATGCCGGAGGTCGTGGGTTCGATTCCCACCCAGGACAGATATTTGTGTGCATGAACATGTCTGTTTGTCCTGATTCTGGGTGTAATTTATCTATATAAGTATGTATTTTTACTTATAGCAATATCACACTTATATTATAAAGGCGAAAGTTTGTGAGTGCCTGAGCGTGAATGTTTGTCAGTCTTTCACGCAAAAACTACCTAACGAATTTTGTTGAATCTTTGTAGTAATATCGCTTATAAATCCGAATAACACATAATTATGTTATAAATTATTAGGTTTAACGCGGATAAAACCGTGGGGCACAGCTAGATGTAATATAAAATGATGTAGTATTCCATCACTCTCATGAACCGATGGGACGACTAGAGAAAGAGGTCAGGAACAGGACCGACGGCTTTACGTGCTCTCGAAGCACGGGGGCTTAATACCGCCAGCACCCAGACTTCGGGCTGATAATGAGAAATTTTCTTTACGGAAAAATTTCTAAATCACGTTTGCCCGACCCGGGATTTGAACCCAGGACCAACCAACAATAACAATAATAGACAGTTCTACAAATTAATTGAAATGTTTGTTCGTAATGGATAAACTCAAAAACTATTTACTGATTTGAAAAAAATCTTTCATCTATAAAAAGCTACTTTATCAGCAAGAAACATGGGCTGTATTACATTTTTATATTTTACACCTTAATATTAAATATTTCTTCTTCGCAGTGATTTCTAATCACTAAGGAAATTTCAATAATTATAGACATCAAAAATTTGCCTATAAAGGTCATTATATATAATAATAATTACGGGCCACTAGTCTTTTAAATATTACTACAGCCATTTTAAATTTTCATGATTTTCTTAACGATTCAGCAACAATTCGTTTTATGTGATATTTTGGCTTTAAAACTGAAATTAACGCCCATCATGTGGGAATGTATGTAGTGCCATTCAAGATATTCTGAATTCCTTTACAGTTACATTCTTTACCAATTGCTGTGAATGTATATTTTATAAGTGTGTATAATCGAGTAATAACCAATAATAGTATTCTATTTTAAAGGAGGATTACTTACGACCGCAGCTGTTATTTCCGGTAAATGACCTACTGCAAAATAACTTTTTTATTGCTAACGAGTATAACAAATACTAAGCATAGGTTTTTATAATTTTAATATTTACTTTATGTTTAGTATAGACTGTATTTTTTTATTTGGTTTATATTTATTACTAGGTGTTATAATATAGGAATAGATACTTTATTTTTTTTTAACAGACTTAAAAAAAATGGTATTTTTATGTTTGTTACCGAATGTAAACGATATGGAAGATTCTTTTTTTATATGAAAGCTAGGGCTGCCCATGTGGTCCCATTTCAACGCAACCAAACCATATAAGACATAAATTTGCATTAGGTATGTGCGCCGCAAATGGACAAATAACTCAGTATGACGCCAACCGATTTCGATGATTATTTTTTTGGTGGATAGTATGTACTTCAAGGATAGTTTGATGATAGTTTGGTTAACTCTTAAATTCTAAGAAGAGAGAAGTTTGGTGAAGTAGTAGAAGCCTCCTAGGCTAACGGTAAACAACATATAAAAATATATATTGGTGTGTGGTGTGTATTATAGACCAAGAAATACCGCGTATTCTCATCGTTTCACATCAGTCACGTTTAAGTCATTTCTCGTTCAAGATTTAGGTATAATTCAGGTCCCCATCATGAATATCCATCGCTAGAATAAGAATACGTTTGTTCATTCTGTCGCATCCTCAAATTATAAGAATGGCCATGATAAACCTAATACAATTTTTCAGAATTACCAAAAGCAATAATAATAATATAATCTTGTCTATGCTATTTTTTTTATTTCGATCACGAACAAAAGACCATCCCCGTGTGGTCTAACTCTTTACTCACTGTGTATGTTCTTTGTGTAAGCAAGTTAATCATACCGTTTATTGTAATAAAGGGTATGATTATCTTGCTTACACTACTTACACATCAACAGTGTTAAAATTGACCTTGTTAAGAACATGTCATGGCTTATTTCCCAAGCAAAAGAAAAGAGTTTTATGTTGAATGTGTGCCTTGAACAATACCGGGGCACGCGCGCTCCCGCGCTTCATCGCGATCCTAAGGTTTAGCCAACGCTTTCCATTGGACTGATTTAGTGGAATACATTCAGCTATGATGACGAATCGAAGTTAGCGATGTATTTAAAAGTTGGTAGCCAGCACATCCACCTAACCCAATGTGTCAAATTTCTTTTATAGATTTTCAAATTTATCACATAAGCCTAAGGTTCACTTTATTTTGGCGAAATTTGACAGATTGGGGTAGCTGGATGTGCTGGCATTTGTACAATATAGACATGACGACATTGCGATACAAAATTTAACTCGGTGGTCAAAATCATAAAGCTACCTCCACCTTGCAATTCATCAGAAAATGGGGTTGAGCCAGTAAAGCATGAGTGATACCCTCTGTATTGTAAACGTATGCTAATCAAAGTTTTCTAACGTGGTAGTTAAGTTTAGTAACAGATTATACTAGTTAGTAGTTTTGTAACGAAATTAAACAGGAGTATGAATTCTACAGTAGTAAAAATGAAAACATTTTCAGATTAGTATTAATATCTACAGTATTACAATTGAATTGGTTGATACTAATTGTCTTAAACTATACAATGAACTTATTTGACTGGCAATAACTTTCGATTTGTTATTCTAGTTTTCATAATTGGTGGAGAGATAGATGATAATATAAATTACAACCATGTTTTTCAAAGACATCGACTTAGCTTTAGTAGTAAGAAAACTTGAAGTCTACTTCTACCCATTAACCTATTAATTACGGCAAACATTTCTCCAGATCAACTTTTCTTCTATAATGCACTTAGCTATACCTGGCGACTATGTAAAACTATATATTTATTATAATTATGTATATACTAATTCGATTCATCGGCTCTTTTGAACAGAATATTTAAGTTCAGACTCAAAGCAACACTATCTAGGCCACAGCTATAAAGTAGACGTACCTCCTTTATTAACTGGCTTCAGTTACCACACACAACATCTCAATTACAAATGATATGTTGGTACATAGACTTAGTAAAACGAAATAACTTTGTATACTTCGATTTCATATATTTTATAAATGTTTAAGGATATAACAAAACTACGGAATTGGGTCAAAATTCTCAGATGACATTGATATAATACCTTCTTAACATAAAACAGTATATTTTATTATAGCTCACCCAAAGCAACAGATCTACTTCCGAACAGTTAACGCAATGTTTTTGCCTGTACTCGATGCATACATAAGTGCAATTACGCGCAGTTTATGGGTGACAGCTCTGACGGAACCGGGCTTACACTAACTAACCTGCTTCCTTACATCTCGCGATAATCCCACCTCGCTGCTCTAGTTTTTCAACCTAAAAAGACCTTCGATTTCCCTTAGACGTGTGATTAACAGCACGAAATTTAGGACTACGCACAGTTTTTACATGATTTTGTTCTTATCTTCGGATTTTCGCATATTTTACTTCCACGAATTTTAATAATGGAAATACCAGCCGGAATGACAGATGACTATAGTTTGTAATAAAACGTCATTCTATTCAGCCTACTTTCGACTCGTATAAATGGAACTATTATAATAAAGCTGCCACAAGACATTCGGAAGTCGGTCAGCATTACACTGGTAGAATGTTATTAAAAGGGTATTAGTTAAACATTGATCAGGTGTATAGAGATGAGCGAATGAGGAGTGTGCCTCGGTGGAGTGCTGACACACTGACTCGCTTTCCAGCGATGTCGACAACAAGTTGCCGTCTATCTATGCGCGTTACGACGCATCGCACACTTCTTGTAAAACACGGCAAACTATAGATCGTCGTCTTATAACAAATCAATGAAATAACAAAATAATATATCGCAGTTTGCTTCTGTAGCGCAGTTGACATTGCAACTTTGTTGAACACCGAGTTCCATATACAAAGCGGGAAGTGATTATAAAAATAGCTTCATTATGATATTTAAGAATGCATATTTAATGCATAAATTCTTTTCTTTATTTCAATATCGTGAGTATAAAATGTTCATTTGTAACGGTCGTTGCCCAAAAGAAAGCCAATCTTCAATTTATTTCGAATGGTACCTTGGGCGCGTCGTTTTTTATTATATTTGTATTAAATGTTAAGTACGCGTTTCGGTACAAGTTTGTTGAGATTTAAGCCTTCTTGACGGAAATTAAAAGTGAACATGCTCATTAGCGCTTTCTCTCGACTGTTTCCGTAATTTCGTTACATTCGGAGATTATTTTAATGGATTCCTATAGTGTGAAAGTGAAATTTTAAGTTGATTTTCAATCATTTTAGCATTTACTTAATTATGGGTATCCATAAGTCTCGCTTTAAGCGGAGAAGCTTACGAATAAAATACGTAATAAATGCAAACTAAATGCATAATATTACACATAACTTAAAAGTTATGTATGTTGCGTAACAACATGAAATCTCTATTTTTATCTAACGTGTTATAGAAAGTTAATTCGCCAACGTTAATTTGGCGCACTCTATGATAAATGAGTTTCGAGAAAATTTTAATAGCTTTGGTCTTTAGACACTTACAAGCTTCACAATTGCTCTAAAAATAAATGTATGCGATTATTTTTATCTGTCAAAAGTAACATGATATGAAAGAAAATTAAAAGAATAACTACTAGGCATTGGCCGTAATAGTTATACTTTTAATTTTCTGACGTTGAATTATTACTCCGTATTTCAAGAGAGTAAAACACATAGTGGTTTGTTTTAAGCCAGTTTAGTTTTACTTAAAGATTTCTCAATGCTAATGATTAGAATTATGGCTTAACTAAACGGATCAATTTTATTTACTTGCAGTTGATGTTTTGCATAATATACATGTTTGTCATGTGTTTTCTTATTTTTTCCCGCAAGCTTTCTGGACACGTGTCCAATAGGGAATAGAGGAAACGTAAATACCTAGTGCTACAGAGAAGGGTCGAGTATAATGTTATAGGATATGCAGTTTTTACACGCTAATCAATTAAAATCCCGCCGTAAAACGCTGAATGGTTTAGCTTAATAAATTAAATTACTATGTCTGAGCACAGCCAGAATTCATATTTATAAGAAAAGTTGAGCTAATTTCCTGAACCTTATTTTTTAACTAAATGTATAGTTATTAAATCACGTATCCTCTACCATTAATGAATGTATGTCTAAATGCGTTAAAAATTAAAAAAAAAAAAAACATTTTAATAATTATTATTTTCCCGTTGTTGACATAGATTAGCGAGGCTCAAGCCTTCTACCAAATAAAACTATAACTAACCGGCACCAGAGGGCTCCTCTTAAGTTTTCGAACCTCAGCCAAGGGTAATATGATATAGTGGACTGTAGGGAGCATTGATATAGCTGTTAAACGGGACTAGTCCCTCCCTCTTACCCACCACTTAAACTCCTGTAAGCAAGGATCAACAGTGGCACACAATGAAATGACACTGAGCGGTGAGGCTCAGGCATGTCCCGGGGAATCGCTTTAACTGTCTTGGATCCCGCAACAAATTTAATCAGAAAGAAATAAAAGGAGGTGATATAGCTGTTAATCTGATTTGGTTTATTTAATTTATTTATATCCAATGACAGATATCTACTATACGTAGGTATGAATGCCAACACCATTATCAAAACCTGAAAATAATTTGCCTTTCAAAATCTCAATGTCTATTTGCGACACTTCTGTTTCATCACAATCCAGGAGACGTCAGCTACCGTGACGCGTACTTACAAAATCTCGATGCACTCAGACAATGGAATGGGAAGTCCTACTGTGTGGACGAATTTCGCAACACATATAGTACCAGTAGGTAATAACCGTAGAGGCTTTACCGCATCCGCTGTTTTAAAGATAACGTTAATGCGTATTTTTTTTCGCATTTTATGACTTACAGGAATGTATATGGTTTTGTAAGTAGGTAACTTTAATTACTAGGAAATGGAATAGAAATTTTCTGTTGAAATACGATTTAAATTTTATGCCGTGATAACTTTAATGAGTGAAATTTGACTGCACATATGACTGGTTAAGGTAGTTAACTCGCTACTATCTCGGGCCCCTCGTGTTTCGAGTTTGATACCCAGTTATAACAACTATTTGTTCGGTGCACATGTAGTCTTTATAAAGGGATTTTATTAAGTTGGGAATATAATTTTAAGGAACTGATTCGGTTTTTGGGTGGCTCTCTCCTTTACAGGGGAATTTAAGTAGACAATATGGCTATGACTCTACGCCGTATAGTGACAAATAATTATTGTACACTCAATAATAGTAATTCATTCGGGACTTGAGGGAAGTAGTACTCCCGAATACGTACTTCTTTAGACATGAAGACAAAAATGACTAGACAATATTTGTTCAGGTATGGGCAGAGTTTTAAGTAATTACTGTTCACCGACCAAATTGGTCGTCATAAGCTTTATTAGATCACGATTAAGGATACATTTTTGATAAAAGTTACGATCGCCGAATTTCAAGTTTGTAAAAGCGTCGCTCAACACTGTGCTAACGGATAGAACCATGTTTTCTTTTGTCGGCCTTTGTATATTTTCGTGTTTATCGTGCTAACATATTTCTGAGGTTTCTGTGACTGTATAATATTAAACATTAAAGGACCATATGCGAAGCGACAACAACGGATTTATAATGCCACGATGTTTACTTCACTGTCGTCTTCTCGTTATTTTCTTACCGATTTCAAAAATAAGTTAAATAAGTTTATCAATTCAACTGAAAGTTTTTTGTATGTATGTTTCTTAGTTGCTTTTGCGCGGATTTATTTATTTAAAGATGCACCAACAGCTTCTGTATAGGTCTTATACAGTTGCCTACAACAGGTGAACCAACCTTTAATCATATATAAGTTATATATTGTTCAAATCGGTAGTTATAGAGAAAATTCAGTTGTGTTTACAGAAAGTCAAGATAACGTAGTGGTAATTTCGTTGGACTGGGGAATCAGTGGTCTTGAGTTCAAATCCAAAGCGCGAACCACTGTCTTTTCGAATTCATGTGGGTATTAGGTAGTAATTATCTCGTACCTACTTAAATGGTGTAGGAAAACATCGAGATAAAACCTGCATGGTGGACGGTTGTCCAAAAATGTTCTTCATGGCATTTGAATTTAACAACCCGCACTAGGCCAACGTAGTGGACTTTGGTCGCTGTGTGTTAGGGGACGCCCTTGCCATGCAGTGGGGCATGTATTATCATGCATTTAACATGAATATTTTTTTACGGAGAATAAAACCATCTCATAGATCCGGCCTTCTTTATTTAGTTGTCCTTCTCTAATGTGCCAACGTCTCCGAAATACCATAAATATATTCTAAAACTAACACACTTAGTCATAAGTTGCGTTTTCTAATCCTATTGTATATGATGTCGTGTTCTTACGACACACTATCCACCGAATTCCATTTCCATTCCTAGACTTCTTTCAACATTCAAATGACTATGTATTGTGCCAAAGAAAACTTTTACCTACCTCATGCCTACTATTAAATCATAATTAAAAATTCATTATGGTATTCAAAAAGAACGATATTGTAGCTTCCTAATGGTATAGCTGTTCTTGATATTTATAGGTATAATAAATCGTTACGATATATCTTTCTATTACTTGAGTTTAGTAACAAATACAAATAAAGTTACAAATGATGAGCTCCTCTCTTTATGGTTTGCATCATTAATTTAAAAATTGTAATAAACTCTTTATAAGCTAAATTCACATAGATTTAACGATAAATAAGGAACCCCTCAGGTAGTAGCATAAAATGCGAGCTGTGTGACGCGTAACCTACTTTCCACACGCCGGCTCCACATGTCGTCTCATCGACTAACTCTTAACAATAACCGAATAAAGAACATATTTCCGTAACAAAATTATACGTAAAAACGTCAGCTGCGTACAGAAAAATTGTTGAACATGCAAATTGAGTAGGTATGTTCAAATACTCGCGATACAGCAAGTGATTATTTGGCTTGTGCAAGTGAAAGTAAAAATTATGCAACTTTCTACAACTGTATAATAAATTGTTCAGAGATAAAATTTTACGCATAATTTTGTGTACAATTTATATTGTTACCGGCGTTACGGCGTAGCATTCCGTAGAAAATTCAATCCACCGCAAAACAAAAGCGTAGCACTTACTACGGCATCAATAAACTTCATGTAATTGATTAATGAAAATATATTTCAGGATACAACATTTACCAATATTTAGTTTCATTTGATGAATGGTTATATGTTTGGATAATGTGATAAGCAACGTTACAAAGTTTTATAAAATGAAGAAAACATACAAAATTAAATATGAAAATAAGACAATGGGACTCGCACGGCGTACTTTACACGGCTATTTGAATAATGTTTAATTGATTAGAGATATATTTTATTTATCTCTAATCAATTAATTTGTTTTATTAAGCACCATAATTTTTGATTGGGTAAACATCCGAAAAAAAATAGATAAGTATACACATCACTTTCACACATTTTTCAAACACCTGGCCACGTTCCTGTAAATTTAAAAACACAAAATCCGGTACCTTTTCAGGTGAGAGAAGTAGAACAAATCGAAGAAACAGTTTCAGGATAACACAGGCTACCAATCACTGTTCCAGAGTTCGCACAATCACTGTCACAGTCTCATGAATTAAATCACTTTCGTTTTCGCGTGATGTTACGATGTACGATGTAGTACGATGCGCATGCTCGCGCAAGTCTCGTGCACACTGGCCGCGCGGCCGCCCTCACTCGAGTTTTATACGCGTGAAAGTTCCGCGCCTGCACTCCCATCCCGGATCATATTTGACGTCCACAATTTTGAAATCCTTCGATGACGCAGGGATTTTATCGCGTGGGCTAAGGATTATCTAATGGCCAAAGAATTCCTTGTTGCATGCATGTCCAAATTCATTATCTGTGATCGTGTCATGAGATGTGTAACTGAAATAATCTTTTTTATAAGATTTATTGTTCGTCTCTGTTTTTTTTTATTATCGTTTTTGTATTTTAAATTATGTGAAGAACCAAATTGACAGATGACTTGACGGAAAAAAAAGGTAATATTACAAGCTATCGAAAGATTTTTTGAAGAATAATAAGTATACTTAGATAATGCATCTGTTACAAGATTTTTGTCAATTTTCTCTAAGGGCGCTATTACTAATTTTAATTAAGTTGTCATAATAAAAACAATGTTTGAATACCTCAAACATTATTTCTATTACTGCTGATAGTAGTCAATATGTACTTGTACCTACAATTACAAATTTATATTAGTTGCTCTAAAAACTTACCACTGGACGCTCTGTACGATATTTATTTAAGTTTATGGTTCGATATTATGCTCCATATAAATTATACTATATTTATACAACTTGTGATCTAAGGGTGATCAAGGTGAACGGTACGGAAAAACGGTAACTATTTGTATTTATTCAGTCAATTACAAAAACCTTAAAGAACCCTAATAATTTGATATTTAATTTAGACAAATTCAATAAAGCCGTCAAAGTTACAGGATTTTTTTTAATAAAAAAAATACTCTGCTGTTATATAAAATGTAGCATATGTCATTTTTTAATTATTATAAAATCGTTAAAAATATCTTAAAAAAATAAAAACTGGAAACTGTGTGTTTTAGGTTTAAGATAGGTACTATCATTGTAGAAACAGAATCCCTAATTGATTATTCTCCTGTCAGTTTCTAAGTTTTTAGGATGTGGACATATTACATTCTTATTTAAAATAATGCATTGATCCGCCGCTTAACCATCGCTCAGGTAACCACTTGAACCACGATGAACTATTTCTTTATTTAAACACCCTACTTAAAAGTTTCTCAGCTAATAAAAGTCATTTTATTTTACTCCGTCAACATTTCTGGGTCTGGGGCCAAAATTAATCAACTAAACTAACTTTTCAAGGACTTTTGATTTTCTTAGGTGGTATATAAAATATTAATTTTAAAATGTAAAACAGCAAATAACTTCCTTCACACACTAATGTAAAAAAAACGTCAGCTGATGCAAATAAAATCAGCCATCTTTTATCTACTTCTTCTTCTTATCGGGTCGATTAGATTTTATCTTCCCAAAATTGGGCCAAGCTGATCGCTTTGGCAGAAGCGTCATACAAGTCCTGAAGGGAACAAGAGACACGACAAAAGGGACAATCAGATAAATGTGCCATACTTTGGGGTAACACGCCGCACTCGCAGATGTTTTGTGATGTGGGAATGTAAACCCATTTGCACATGTTATCTTTGGATCTACCAACCTGGGTACGTAGTCTATTAAGAGTCCTCCAGGTTGGCCATGGCAAATTATGGCAAATCATGGTACTCAGAGTACGCTGCTGCCCATTCTCCCCCCCCCCCCTTGAATGAGATGGGGTGGCGATATTGTATGCCGTCAACCTCACTCCAAGTCCTCTAATGATAAGAGGTTACAGTATAATACGAGGCTTGTGAAACAAATGACATGATAAAGGTGTTGCGGGCACTCCACTTTCCCCAGTGAGCTCTAGAATAGAATACTCTTTATTCTACACCGTAAGAATACATGTGATATGAAATTACATAGACAAGTTGTACAAAGGGCCCTCTTATCGCATAAGCTGAACTCTTCCAGACGACCTTATGATGGATAGAAGCTGGACATTAAGTTATAGCAATAGGTGTGTAATAAAAGACGTACCAAAATTTATATTGGCGTACAATATTTTTAATAAATTTACTGTTAAAATTAAATTATACAGATAAATAGTGTTCTCTGACTAGCTTTTTGAAAGCTTAGCACGTCTTATTACGATCGACAAGGCATTCCATAGTCGAGCTGCCTGCAAACTTAACGAATTTCCCATAAATACAGATTTTCTGATGATTATAAGGATTACAAAGGAACTCTAAGCGTTCTTTATGATATGTCGGAGTAGTAGAGATAAAGAGCATGCTATAAAGCAAAGGAAAAATATGAGCATTCCGGCGAAGACGAATTGGCAACCACTTGAGCTTAGGATGAAATAAGGAGACATAATCATATTTGTAAAAGCCAAATATGACCTTCAAAAGTTTTGAAGTCGCTCAAGCTTATTGAGTTAGTCTTCAGTAAGATTAAGACTCTGCGTAGTGGAGGATCGGTAGGACAAGCGATTAGGCAAGCGCAATTTTAGTTCAATAAATATTTCCATTCTTTATGCCACTCCTGATGTCTTCCGAGATGTGCAGTGTAGTGACAGTACTATGACTGGGACGCTAACTGGGACTGGGATTGCATTGGATTTAAGACTATTTTTGCAAACAAGTAAGTTTTTAAGTTAACTTATACTAAGGCTCTTTGTTTCACTACGGAACCCTAAAAGACGTGTAGCGCAGCGGCTAAGACAGTCGCCTCGCCACTTCGTGTCACGCGTTCGAGTCCCGCGCTGGACACCTATTTGTTTGACCAATAAATAGTTGTTCTGAGTCTGGATGTAATTTGTGTTCGTCTGTTATACTTGTATGTTCGTAAAGTATCCCGCGACACATGGATTAGATTTACTAGCGCAGGCCTTGTCTTGAAAAAAAAATCGTATACTAATTCTCAAATATCACCTTACCCACCCCACTGTCACATCTCTCCTATGTGGCGGTTTAATTCTGGTTATTTTTTAATTATGTTTAGTTTATCTGACCTCAGATGAAAATACGTAGTTCTTGCAGATCATTCGGGTGCCTGTCTTCCCATCTGTTACCGCATGTTACCACTGGCTATTAACTTAAAAAAGGCATATTACGATTAGATATGTTTAACATGTTTGAATTCTAAATCAGTATGTCCAATTTATTTTAAAATATTGGCTTTCCAAATTCCTCTAATCTAAATTCGTTCTTAGATGTTTCTTCTTAAATAATTAACTAATAACTAGTAGGTTTCTAGTCGATTGGTTTTGAATTTTATCCCACGCCTATAGGATTCAAAATATGGTGGTTATTATATTCCCACTACCATTAAAAGTAACTACTACAATAGCTAACACAAACAAGCAAGCGTAATATACAAATCCAAGGCCAAAATACCAAAAATAAGTATAATTGTCACGGTGTGATGAGCTCAACACTTTCAGTACTGGCCGCTGTCTTGAATTAACATAATAGAAAGGAATAGGAGAAAGAACTTAGCTCTAACAAAAAGAACAGTGACATAAACTATCTAATAAATAAAATGGCTATGTTAGATAAACGGACAATAACACTTGGAGAAACTAAAGGGTGAACCCTTTTAGTTTCTCCGAGTGATTAATGTCTTTAGATGCTAGAACATAATATTAGCGCAATTTTTGAATATTTAGTATGATCGAAATGTAACAAGACAGATATTTCTGTACAAGTAAATGTTTTAAGTGCCTCAACATAGCTTACGATTAAAGTAAGTATAGGCATATTATATGCAAGATTGTGTGCCCATCATAAGGCATTCTACGCCTTTACTTCCAACGTATAGCTAAAGGCCCACTCCTACAAAATATTAAATAGATAAAACAGGTAACAGCAACCCAAACTGGAGCGGAAGACTTTAGGCGAACAAAATACTGTAATTTTCAAATACTTAATAGTCCTGCAGCAGGTGGTGGGGCACCTGCTGCAGGACATTGTAACTATGTGAACGATATGTCCACATGCACGTAATATGGAAAATTCCTCGTTAGAAGATTAGTTACATAAGCCACATGCAAGTTCACGTACGATAATTACAGGTCGAGTTAATGTAGTTGCCATAATCGGTCGCATCGTATCAAAGTAATTGGAGGCAGCCCACTCTTTTACTTCTTCAGAAATGTTCTCTAATATCGACTTTATCTACACTCAAATATGTTTTAAAATACTTTCATGTGGCGTCATTATGATGTATCTTTAAAAGTATGCAGGGTGCGACATAAATGTAGTCAATTGCAGCAGTTTTCTTCTATGGTAGGAAACGTATAGTACCATGATAATAATCACATTGTGAACAAAATAATGTGATTTCACAAGTTCTAAGATAATATCTAGAAATACAGTAAATAGTGCAGTTTTACATTAACAGATACCTCAACGCGCACATGTTGCGGAAACGCCTCATACCCCGAATCGATAATCTGATAGGTGCTCTCCACAGACCACTGCCCAATCGGGAGTCCGTGAGAAGTCCGTCGTCTTATGCAGGTAAAGTGCGGTCGGTAGCATTTCATGGGGCCCCTGTACGGTCAAAGTGCCTACCGGGCGTCCGTCTTTACCGTCTATAATTCAATAGGCTTCAACGTATAGTGGCTATCAGAATCATAAGAGGTCATCGTATGATATGGTTTGATACTGCAACACTTGTACACTGCACTGCACGTTTTCCGTCCTTAAATATACTCGCAGATATAGATGAAAGTATCTACTACCGAATCCAAGATATCCGGCAGAGTGGCGCAAACTTTTTGGCATGTTTCGCTAGACGCTGTTTCGGTGACGCTAGCAGTGTATCCAGCTTGGAGTTCTGAGTGGCAGGCTTTTTCCGATGTAATTGGACTGAATCTATCTGCCAGCTGTGGTAACCGTTAAGTTAGCTAAACGCATGAGAATGCAGCATTGAGAGCAGTCACCTTCTTTTTGCGATTTTGATGCAAGATGATCGCTGAAATAGATCGTGAAATAGTTGATCCTACTCGAAGTTAAAGAAGACGGTGGCGTTAAAATATTGATTTACATGCTCTGTAGTTGCGGGAAAAGAATTGGGCTACAGTTGGTTTTAATAGTCGTCAAAGGGATACAAAGGAGGCTATTTAGGGTCACGGGCAGGGTGAGAGGCAATTTATCACGTCCATTTAGTGACTTTGAGAGGAACGGCAATGTAATGTGGCCATATGCTGCAGTTGTGGTTGTAGTGGAAACAATTATAATAATATAATAATATCCAGGGATATTATTCACACAGTGCCATCTGATTCCAAATTAAGCAGTGTTGGTACTATAGAAATCAGAAAATTTATATACTACATATACTATTTTTTTAATAAATACATACGTACATAGATAATTACACCCAGACACAGGACAAACAGACTTAATCATGCCCACAAATGCCGGTCCTGATTGGGAATCGAACCCACGACCTGAGACGCGAAAGGCAAACATTTACCAACCACGTACGCTTATATCGCAGTTCGTCGCAGCTCGTCAGCGAAGCGCTGACGAGCTGCGATGCAATCTTGCATAGAAGAGGCACCGGCATGTTCCACAGGAACTAGTATCCTTCCATTCATGCCGAGAGACCACCGTGGGGTTTTATACAGTACGATTGCGACATCATCCGCCTTTATTCCCAATAGAGAGATAGGGAAATCCGTCATGGATACCATGGAAAATCCATCATGGATGGATTTTCCCATGTTAAGAACAGGATAACTATATTATCCGATATATTTTTTCTTTATTCCTAATGTTATAAGAATAGTGCTCCTGGAATATATTCTGAAACAGCCAGGCTCAACGAAGAATAACCAATTGCGTAAGAAATCAAATCGCACTCAAGCATTGTGAAAAAAACTCAGGTGCACTCTATTTTCTTTCACTATCATAAACCGTTTGCAATAATATGTCATTATCGGGAGAGATCATGAGCAGAATGAAGATTATACGTCTCTTACGCACTGGATAAACATACCCATATAGACCGCCAAATTCGAGACTTCTAACTGTAATAGAGAATTCTTCGTACCAGAGAAGTCACAAAATGTTCGTTCGTATCTTCAGTTGAGCATTCTACCGCTAGTTAGACCAACAATGTACTCAACAAAGTATAGTAAGAATACACTAAGGAAGAAAATTCATATATTAAAAAGCCTTTTCAGGAAACAATGAGACCGAAGCTACAAAACCGATTTAGTAATATTTTAAATATCAAAACTTTAGCTTCAGAATCACAAGGTTTAGAGAACGGTCTTTATATAAAAATTGATAAACTGCTACTAACAAATTACAACGTTTTTTTTTTGGTTAGGTTAGGTATATATTTTCTATGATTCTCTCATATCATAAAAATAAAGATATTTTTACCGATTAAAAACACAATGTTAGTTTAAGGGTACTGAAACCGCACGACTAAATAAATCGCAAACATTAAAACTAAGTTTATTTGTTACGATGATTTCAATGTGCGAATGTCATATTAACGTCAAAGTATGTCAATATTAACGTTTACATCTATCGGTTTTTATTATTAATGATTTATTGCATCACATAATTCGGTGAAGAGGTGAATGGTTTTCTTTATTTTTTTATCATAGAAAACAGGCAAAACATTAATGAAGCTTTTCCATATGAGTTTAATTCCCATTTAAATTGAATTCGAGTCTGAGCATCACAGTGCGGTAGCGGAGCGGTTAACGCACATGGGGCCGGATACCCCGTCGTTTGATTCCCACCCGCACTTTTTTTTAAGACAATGCCCGCACTGGGTAGACTAATGCCTGTGTCGCGGGGTACTTTACAAACATATAATAGACGGACACATATCACATCCAGACTCAGAACAACTATATGGGTCACACAAATAGTAGTCAGGAGCGGGAGTCGAATCGAAGCGAGGCGACGGTCGTAGCCGCTGTGACGCACGTGCAATTATTAATATAAAATGAGTTATTTTATGCCAGAAACTAAGTACTACTGCCCGTATTGCATATATATTGATATACCCCCCGATACCAATAACCCTTTTTAATTTAAAATTATTTTCCTATTTTGCCACATGCAATAAATTTTTTAGACAACACATAAAACTTCTCTAAACTTCAACTTCAACAAATCAACTAATGCTATTATTAATGTAACAACTACTAATGTAGTTGGGACCTACCGCTGTCACCAATGGCTTAGAAAGTCACAGATGGACGGACTGAGACGCACCTTAGGTGTTTCATTTCACCAATTTGGTACAGAAGCTCTAGAAATATGTAATTGAAAGAGACAAACAAGTGGAACCTGCTCAAGGTAAAAGGTAAGGTATCCATGCCATACAAAAGACTTCAACGAATATACTTTGACAACTACTTATGGGGGTTTCTGCCGCAATAATCTTGCCACGGTTGAAACCTTTTATCCAGATGATTTATCGAAACCTTACTCTATGTCACTATGATTTAATAGGATACTTAATATTGAATAATACCTGGACTATTAGTTCTTTAAAACAATAAAAAAATACATTACATTCTCCTGGTAAAAAGAATAAAATAGATTCGACTTCATTGTTAGTAACTAAAACTTTGTAAATAATATATTTTAATATATTAATGAAACATAACATATGTCCACATATTTTTTTAAATAATAAGTTTAACAATATGATTTTTTTTATTATCTAACAATTCTTTACCCTACATATTTACTCTTTGGGATAGAATTTGGCTTTTAACTAAATCAATGTCTTGTCAGTCACGAACGAAGTGCGTGTAGGAATACGGGGAATTTCTACATAGCATCGTCCGAAGAAGTCCCCCGTATTCCTACGCCATCGGTATTCCTATATCTATGAATAATTTAGTTGTTTCTCTGAGGCCAAACCTAAAAGTACTAGTAATAATTTTAGAATAGGTGACGATACTGCTCGGGCCTAATAGGCTTAGGAAAAGCCAAATAGCTATTTACATATAGTGTCAATAGCTATTTGGCTTTATATATATATCTATATATATATATATATATATATATATATATATATATATATATATAGTAGTCAGGAGCGGGAGTCGAATCGAAGCGAGGCGACGGTCGTAGCCGCTGTGACGCACGTGCAATTATTAATATAAAATGAGTTATTTTATGCCAGAAACTAAGTACTACTGCCCGTATTGCATATATATTGATATACCCCCCGATACCAATAACCCTTTTTAATTTAAAATTATTTTCCTATTTTGCCACATGCAATAAATTTTTTAGACAACACATAAAACTTCTCTAAACTTCAACTTCAACAAATCAACTAATGCTATTATTAATGTAACAACTACTAATGTAGTTGGGACCTACCGCTGTCACCAATGGCTTAGAAAGTCACAGATGGACAGACTGAGACGCACCTTAAGTGTTTCATTTCACCAATTTGGTACAGAAGCTCTAGAAATATGTAATTGAAAGAGACAAACAAGTGGAACCTGCTCAAGGTAAAAGGTAAGGTATCCATGCCATACAAAAGACTTCAACGAATATACTTTGACAACTACTTATGGGGGTTTCTGCCGCAATAATCTTGCCACGGTTGAAACCTTTTATCCAGATGATTTATCGAAACCTTACTCTATGTCACTATGATTTAATAGGATACTTAATATTGAATAATACCTGGACTATTAGTTCTTTAAAACAATAAAAAAATACATTACATTCTCCTGATAAAAAGAATAAAATAGATTCGACTTCATTGTTAGTAACTAAAACTTTGTAAATAATATATTTTAATATATTAATGAAACATAACATATGTCCACATATTTTTTTAAATAATAAGTTTAACAATATGATTTTTTTTATTATCTAACAATTCTTTACCCTACATATTTACTCTTTGGGATAGAATTTGGCTTTTAACTAAATCAATGTCTTGTCAGTCACGAACGAAGTGCGTGTAGGAATACGGGGAATTTCTACATAGCATCGTCCGAAGAAGTCCCCCGTATTCCTACGCCATCGGTATTCCTATATCTATGAATAATTTAGTTGTTTCTCTGAGGCCAAACCTAAAAGTACTAGTAATAATTTTAGAATAGGTGACGATACTGCTCGGGCCTAATAGGCTTAGGAAAAGCCAAATAGCTATTTACATATAGTGTCAATAGCTATTTGGCTTTATATATATATATATATATATATATATATATATATATATATATATATATATATATATATATATATATATATATATATATATATCTCTATGCCAATTGACTCTATGCACCACACTCTCAGTTACAGTTATAGTCAAAAAAACGAAACTTTGGTATTCACGACGTCCACTGCCGGACAAAGGCTTCCACCAAATATCTCTACACGCTCCCTACGCTGCGTCTTCCGGTTGGTGGTAGCCACTGCCGTTTTGATATTAAAATAATATAATTCACCTACGTATGATGTAGTGAACGAGGGTATGATAGCTTCACGTGCTCCCCGATGTCCAGGTCTAGAACACTGCCAATTTCCAAACTTCCAGCTGCTACTTTGTTCTCTTTTCAAAAACATACCTTTGTTACTTTTTGGCTACCGCTACACCAACGAAGCAGTCATACTAACTGGCAAAGAAATAAAATGTAATTAGATTATGTTTTATTTTACAACTTTTACCTAAACTGGTTTTGATGATGACTCGGCTCAAATCGCAGACAACTATTTTACATCAGATTTCATAACCGAATTAGTAATAAGTATCTAAGCATTAAGTGGCAATTATATTGTCCGTTGGACTTTCTCCACGTATCCGTATATGTAGTATTTATGTAAACTAATTGGTAATATTGTAATATTATCGGTAGATTATCACATCCCGATAACATTTTTAATGCGGAATATCTAGACGGTTTTAATTAAGATTAATAGTCTGCTAACGGTGATAACTCATTTAGTGGTAAGTAGCCGTGCGTGCAAGATATGCAATCTTGCATCCTTCAGGTCCAAGGGTTACAATTATTTAGTTAACTGAATTCCTTACTATTCGAGTTCATCGGTATGTATGATATAACATTATGGAAATTACTTATTTTTATTTATTTATGCCCAAATATAAGAAAATATCCCAAAATAGTTTCTATTCAAAATAATGATTGAATGAGAAAATAAGGGTTAAAATCAGCACTTCCAAATAAATTATGTTCTTGGATTTGTTTTACTTTTCTTTTTATCTGCAAAGAATAATACTAATATAGTAATAATAAGGAAGATAATTTAGTTCTAAAGTTATTTTAAGCATGTTGGCAAACATTTTAGCTCAACCTTCATTTATGTGAAGGCCGATCCTATGGGCGGTAAAGCCGTCTCAGCGGTAAAGCGCCCTGGTGTCTAAGAGTGGATCTGCCTAGCAATTTATTATTTGAACAATAATCCACATTTTTTATGTTTTTATATTGACCAATGACTTTGCTCATCATACCAAGTTTTACTAAAAGGTACTAATAGACACTAAGATTCAAACGTCAAAATTTAAGCACGCTCTCACAACTCACCGGGCTGCAAATATGAAATTTACGGAAAGAGTGAAATCGAATAAATTGCCCATTGTCTTAGTACGGTGCACGAATTTGGTCGTATTACTTTCTGTTTTCATCTCAACATGTGCGGAGCAGGTGAATGATCTCAGGTAATTGTTAACGAGTACTCGACTCCCTATTATTACCGCCGGTGACTCTGTTATTACTTGTATTTGTTATTCCACTCTTATTATTATCCACCTAAGCGTTAATTGTTTCTTTTTATTAGTTTAATTAGAAAGATTTAATGGAGACGTAACCAGCATAATAAGATTGGAAACTCTCTTAAGTAAACGCAGTGAATGAGCAAAGAAAGTTACGGAATTAATATGCGAACCCCGCAAAAATGTGTTTCCTATGTGATTAGAAACTAAAGAACAGTTTTATAATGAAGGATGAGTGGATGGGGCTCTGATAGATGGTCTGATAATGATGATAAGAGCTACATGTGTAGATACTCTAGCGGTATCGCCCCCTTTAAGGACAATAACCTACACTGTTTCCGCGACCGCTCAGCGATTTAACCCAGGGTTTACGGACAGCACGAGCTCAGTGACAGCACTAGTCTGGTGTCCTTCAAAATAGTATTCTAGAACTATGTGTTTTAAACAAGCATAAATATACAAATCTAAGCTTATGCGTACAAACTCAACGTTACTCATAACCTAATTTAGGATATTTACGATTTTAATCAGGTTGTCATAATGTCATCATTCACTACTGCTACTTCTACTTCATACTACAACCTTCTGGGTACGGCGCTGGTGGATTGCTATGCAGGGGAGGCTCTTAATATACGATTAATCTATGTGTATACAAATACGTTATTTACTATTTTACGTTTAATATTATGAATAGTAAGGCTTGATTCGAATTTATTCTATTTACCTGTGTAATATTATGTAACATTAATTTCTGAAAATAAGTAGGTCAGTTCATTAACACGCTTCGAATAATGCTTGAACAATAAAAGGAATTATTGCTACAGAATAATGAAATTATGACCTCGACAATAATGATATAACTTGCAGGACCATTAGTCTGACACAGTTTAGTTGCGCAGTTACTAGATGAGTTACTCATAAACAGCCACATGTTTTGAAGTGTGCGGATTAAAATACAAGGACGTATGTGCACATAAGCAGGCTCAGGCAGTCTGCCACAATGTGCCCAGATCCGCTTTGCATAACAATACAGTGTCACAACTTTCTTGTAAACGGAACATAGTCTGAATTCGGGTTATATTAGTCACTGTTCTACGCCAAGTGTTCCGATTTACATAAGAGGCTAAGCTACATAGCATTATCTGTATTATTGCAAAGCTGTCAATATGTATGAATGTACCTATGTTTGTATTGAACGCATATAAAAGTGAAAGCTGCTTCAATTTTACAAATATAATTTCAGATGGTAATACACTTAAATTTTAAATGTATTTAATAAGGTAAGTATGACCATACTTTCAAAAATAATATCGTAGATCTGTTCGTATTTATATACAAAAGAATGTTAATTCGTAGTTATACCTTCTGCTCGAATGAATAAGAATGTTTGAAAGTTATGCAACATTTTTGTTATTTTCGTAATAAACTAAATTTCTAAATTTCTGCTTTTAGCAATTTTTATATGTGTCTATTCGACACTGTCAGAACTGCATATCATGAGCTTCTAATCCTAAGTATACCTATATAAAAATAAATATTTCATGTCCAAAGTAATGATCATAAATTCAATAAAAATAGCAATAGGCTAGAATATCTGATACATGTTGAACCTCAGAAGCATATTCATTAGGATTTATCAGAACAGAACTCCGAATCAGAAAACAACTAATACTGCGCATACTATTAAAAGAACTATTTTAGAAAGAATTGCAAATATATTATAATTAGTTTAGTTGAATTGTATGGAATCGGGACAATATTAATGCCTGAAAGTCACATAATTGTAATGACTGATTATTAAATGAAATTTGGCTTTCCTTTATACTATCATTCATGGAAGCTGGTAATAAAAAGTTTATTAAGAACTAATTTAATAACACGTTATTAAAATAATTCAACTCGCTCAAGAAGATTACGTTTTCTTGCGTTACATAATAAAATTATCATCCGATTACCATCGCCTGACGCTTCGTTCAAAATGAAAGTAGACAAAAATAGTTTAAATGCCATTTGTACTATAGAATCTTCAAATAAAACTAAATAAATCATACATTAATTTATTTGAGCCATAAATTACTTATAGTAACTTATCATTATACGCCATTGACCTTTGAAAAAATATTAGTTGTGTAAGTATCACGTCAAACGTTCATTAGAATGTGTCGGGGGCGGTTCCGATTATTCAATGGCTGCGATGATGACGCGTTCAGAATGAGGCCGGACTTAAAACTATGTATTTCATAACTGATCGCCGTCATTGTAGCTTCACTTTGGGGCTTCCACGGAAGAGGAAATTTCCAGTATTTTGCAATCACAAGGAAAGTCCGTTTTGTACGAAAGTGTTGTCAACATTTCACGGGAGTTTGGTTACTCTATTGAGTTAGTTCAATCCCTATCCACTTAATGTGATATGATTTAAATAAACAGGGACATGTAAAAGTTTTCAACTGACATATAGATTCACCTGTAATAGCTATACCTACTATTGTATACATATAACTGATTTGTATGCCCTTCCCATTTCTATTGGGGTCTGCTACCAGCCTAAGTCGTTCGTTAACAACTACTAACAATTACCATAGCGACTGTCACCTATAATAACCATTTCTAAATAATTTTCCTGTTTTGGACGGCTGTCATATTTGCACGCTTTGTAAGTATTCCAAATTTAATAGAAAAATCCGTCAAATGTAAGTCAGACACGCGCATCGACTGATCCGTGTCGCCCACCTGCACAAAAAGTTATTTAGTTAATCATAAACGACTAACTTCCTGATCGCGCATTGCAAAATATATTTTGGTGATTTAAAAGTAAATTAAAAAATGTTAGTTGTATATTTTTCTTGAAATGTTCACGTAAACTTATATTGACTGTAATTACCTCCATCCAAATATATTCGTTAAAAATTACCTCAAAGAAACAATTTTGGAATGGGCAAATGATAGCAATCCACTTGATTTTATCCCTTAACTATAGGAGATAAGAATCTAAAATTATTTCAGTTTCATTAATTATTGAGAGTTTCTACGATACAAAACTGAGTCATAATATAAAAGATACGGATCCCTAGAAGTGAAGTTTATGCAATCTATGCACTGGGCATTAATAGCACAACAGAGGTTACAGATTTCATACAACTAAGTTTGTATCCTGTATCACTTTCTTTAGTCTTGAATGAATTGGTACCAAAGGATACAGGAATGGTGTTGACTGGTCAGGTGCCAAATGAGCAGATGGTATTTAGAAATGCTAATAAAACCTAGATAGTCTTAGCGAAGTAAAACGGAAAAAGAATAGAAAACAGTAAATTAATAAGATAACTTAAAGCAACCCTTGTGACATTACGCCATCAATTCAAGAGGTCTTAGTTTATTTTACTGAATTACTTTTACATCGATAAATTATCTATTAATAGATAATTTATCGATGTAAAAGTAATTCAGAAAAATAAACTATTTTAAAATAAACTTCGTTAAATAATATTAATTAATATTATATAACGTAGTTTATTTTAAAAAATGCAGCAATAAGGCAAGCTTTACCTTTTCATAAAATGTAAAACTAGTTTTCTGTATAACACACACTAGCGGCCCGTCCCGGCTTCCCAACGTACAGTAAATGCAGGAGATACCGAAATAATTATTTATTTAGCAATAGTTCTCTCAGCTTTAAGCAACATTCTGAAATTGAAGCTTCTCTCGAAGTTTTTGCCTAGAATAATTTTCCAGCAAACCTCTATCTCGGCAAGCGACTTGGTAGGTTTCTTTAGTAACTCCGTCAACGGTTTTTAAGGCCTGTTACGATGTTGGGCGTCGTACATGATGAAGTAGTAACCTGAGGTAAAAACACTGACTGGGAAGGATGAACGCTGTACACTCTTTCCAATGCCGATCAATATTTTTTTATATCAGGATATCCAACTCTCCAGCACTCCAGCCCCGGCAAGTCACGGCGGCGTCGTAGCGGTGAATTAATTTTATTTCAATTTTATTATACTCGTAATATCTTTTAAATGGAAAGTCTGATTTTAATAAACTAAAAAGTAATTTACAGGTATTTACACAGCCTTGCTTGAGAAATCATTTATTTAGGTAAGGATTAAGGCAAACTTTGTCTGATTTTGGTTGGAATTTCTATTAAATTTTGATAAAAGTAGTTATAGTGACATAACTATAATAGTTGCAAAAAAATGTCGCACACATGCTATCGCAACATTTTTTTATATATTGATATGTTCTCTAAGATTGTCGAACATCTGGGGGCACGGCAGTGCCCCAGCTAAGTCAAGCGCGAAGCAACACTGCCGTACCATCCTTTTCTGGAACCATTTCCCCGCATTTTCAGGCGCCCACACACTTGAAATCCAAAATTTCAAGTCGGCAGATCGAAGCTTAGTGAAAGCAAAGTTTCGCATTTTCGACACTGACACATGATTATCAAAATAGAACTGGTACTTCCCATTGACCTAGAGCACTGAAATTTGGTACAGAAGTAGAGTTTGACGCCCACATAGAGGAAAATCTATCAAAACTAGGATCATGGACGATCTGGACTACCTGGTGACCCTGATGAGAAACCGTAAGAGCACACCCAAACTATTAGCGTTATCGACCGATTGTCTTTGCAAAATTTATTCTGCGTAGTGGGACTCTGCTTTTAATATGAATATAAAATGAAACTTACCATATTCCTACTATCTATACCAATAAACGCTCTGCTTATTTCAGTAAAAAGCTTTCTGCAAAAAGAAGTGACTTCCCACCAAAAACATTCTGTATGTTGTATAAATTTTAGTAGGGATCCTTATTTTTTCTTGCAATTAAAATATCCTATATTAATCAGTGATAATGTAGCATTCAAATGGTGAAAGAATTTTTTAAATCGGTCCGGTACTTTTTGAGCCTATTCGTTACAAACATACATACAAACCTTTCCTCTTTATAATATTAGTACCTAGTACCTATTATAGATCAAGGCAGTGAAGATTGTATATTTATTTTTAGTAATTGTTATGTGTTCTAAGAACGATACGAATATAAATAAATAACTCAATATAAATTATATAAAATGTCTGTGTGTATAACTTTTTGTGTTTTAACTTCCGTTTTAACTTCTCAAATGAAAATCATTACCCATCTACAAGAAGTTATTTAGTCAAAATAAAAAACTACAATTTATAATGTCTAATTGAATCCCATGAAACTGCATTTCACGTACAAAATATAAGAACACTTTCGCCCGGCTAAGAATGCGTGTATTTATGAAGTCACAAAATGATCTCAACCCATTGTGTGCAGATTTACTTGACAATGTACAATATGATCACGATAGGGTTGTTTGAATAATTTTAATGATATATTCCAATAATATAGATATATTATTTCGTCAAATTGAATATAAATGTGAGGCTTAAGAAAGCACAACGCTACAAACAAACGATCCAGGTCAATACGTAATTTCTATTTTTCGCAAGTTATTTTAGTAACCAGCGAGAAAATATATTTATTAATACGATATCGTATTAAGAATTCAAAATTGCTTTCATATTAGACTTTTACAGATTATTTTATGTGTCTAATTTCGTGAATGTTCTCGAGAAAATTTCAATAAAACTGATCGCGCATTAGACATCGATAAAATATTGCATAAAAATAATAATATGATGTATTTGTGTCCGTTTATAATACGTTTGTAAACTAAAGAAAATTTCGTTCTCTTAAAAAATATATAAATATATTTTGTAGTGTTCTACGCTAGGTGACATAATGAAAATATTGTTTACCTAATGTACAAAGTAATTACTATTCGTGTTAAAGCGTTCTATAATATATAATATACTAATTATATAAAGAAAACTTTGAAAGGTTTGTAATAGCATTAAAATTTTGATCTCAATTTAGCAAAGATTGTTTGCTAAATATTTTTATACCGTACGTCATGGCATAGACTCTGTGGAAACGGACTCATTTGTTTTAAAATACAGTAAATGAGTAATTTAGAATTGAAAGAACAATAATTGACAAACGGCTTATTTTGTTGCACTATAAGGCTATTGTTTCCTTTATCATCAACTGTACTGTGTATCATAATAATAGGTCTTTACCTATGAAATTGCCGTTTTGTATGAAAAAATTTAAACGAATTTTTTTCATGAATTTTTTTATTTGTATTAATCGAAGTAATCACCCATGCAATCAATGCATCTTTGCCATCGCAGTGGCAGTTTATTGATGCCCTTCTTAAAGAAATCAGCTGGACGGGAGGCAACAAATTCTTCAAAGGCATTTTGTACTGCCTCTCGGGTATTGAATTTTTTTCCCGCCAAGAAGTTATCCAAATTCTGGAAAAAGTAGTAGTCTGTAGGCGCAAGGTCTGGTGAGTAGGGCGGATGACGGAGAGCTTCCAACCCCAGTTCTTGCAACTTGGAGACCGTCTGCTGTGCAGTATGAGGTCGCGCGTTGTCGTGCAGGAGCAGCGGAGACGAGCGATTGACCAATGCTGGTTGGAGATGAGCCAGCTTCTCCATCATTGTGCTCAGTTCTTCACAGTACACATCTGCAGTAATGCTCACCCCGTTTGGTAAGAAGCTGTGATGAATCACACCGGCGCTAGACCACCAAACAGTGACCATCACTTTTCTAGGGGTAAGTTTTCGTTTAGGGCATTGTTTAGGTGCTGAACCAGGATCCAACCAACTTGCTGAGCGCTTGCGGTTATCAAACAGAATCCATTTTTCATCGCAGGTAACAATGCGGTTCAAAATTCCTTCATTTGTGTGTCTGTTGAGCAGTGCAAGGCACGTCTCGACGCGTACTTCGCGCTGGCGATCATTGAGTTCGTGGGGCACCCATTTGTCAAGCTTTTTTACCTTGCCAATTTGACGCAAATGGACCAATATTGTTTTGACGCTAACGTCGAAAGCTGCTGCTAATTCAGCCGTAGATTGTGTATCATCAGCTTCCACAACCGCCTTTAATTCGTCATTGTCGACCAAAGTCTTCGGACGACCGCGAGGTTCATTTTTCAGGTCGAAATTTCCAGAACGGAAGCGAGCAAACCAATAACAGGTGGTGCGTTGGTTTGTAGTGTTAGCTCCGTAAACGTCGTTGATGTTGCGTGCCGCTTGTGCCGCGTTGCTGCCACGACGGTACTCATATTCCATAATTACTCGAATTTTTAACGTATCCATGATGACGAAAAAGATTGAAATGCGATGAAAATGTAACACTAATCAATAAAGAAATGACTACTTTTGGAAAAAAGAATCCATGTTTTTAAAATAAAATTAATTTGAAATTAGAATTCTTAGCCAAACAAAAATTATTTTGATTTGAAATGGCCAGTACTGCAGAACGGCAATTTCATAGGTAAAGACCTAATATCTTATATTTTGTTTATTTATTTAGTTTTAAATCTATATAAATAAAAAGACAAGTCCTGACTGACTGACTGACTCATCAACGCCCAGCCCAAACCCTTGGACCTAGAAAGCTGAAATTTTGCACAAATATGTTCTTTATAATGTAGACAAGGAATAAGGAAGAATTTTTCGAAATTCAACCCCCAAGGGGGTAAAACGGGGGTGCAAAGTTAGTATGAAACTTTGCCGTTTTTGAAGTTAAAGGCATGAAAATTAGTATTTGGCCTTCCAGTAAAAAATAAATAAAATCTGTTTCAGGATTTTTGGAAATTCCACCCCCGAGGGCGAAAAATAGGGAATGTTAGTTTGTATGAAAAATGAGACAATTTTTAAGTTAAACGCATGAAAATTAGTATTTGGCCTTCCAGTAAACAATAAAAAATGACGTGTTTCAGGATTTTTGGAAATTCCACCCCCAAGGGCAAAAAATAGGGGATGTAAGTTTGTATGAAAAATGTGACAATTTTTAAGTTAAACTCATGAAAATTAGGATATGGCCTTTTAGTTCAAAATAAAAAATATGTATTTCAGGATTTTTGGTAATTCCAGCTCCAAGAGCGTAAAATAGGGGGTGTAAGTTTGTATGAAAGATGTGACATTTTAAAGGTAAACGCATGAAAATCTGTATTTGGCCTTCCAGTTAAAAATTATAAATATATAGTTCAGGATTTTTGGAAATTCCACCCGTAAATACGTAAAATAGGGGATGTGGTAGTTGGTATGAAAATCTGTAATTTTTTGGAGTTAAACGTATGAAAATTGGTATTTGGTCTATCAGTTAAACATAAAGCAATATATGTTTTTAAACCAAAATTCAGGGAATAATTTGTTGTTAAAAAAAGGTAATCTAAAACTGATTCAATAGATCGGCACCAACAATTTACGCCAACTCGAATTTTAGATAATTTAGTTTGTTATGCCAAGTTGCATAAAATGTCATCTAAATAAAGACTTAGCGTTTTATAAGATTTGTAATTTCTTTTCTTTGTATAATTTTTATAACAAAAATAAAATACAATATTTTAATCAAATTGGGATAAACAACTAATATACGTAAAAGTCGAGTTAGCGTAGTATAATTTATTGGTGTCGAGATGATCGCAGTTGATCGGACCCAAAAAATATCATCTTATTTGATACTAGCTGTGCCCCGCGGTTTTACCCGCGTTAAACTTTATAAATTATCACAGCTCCTCCCGCGTAGGTGATAGCGTGATAATATGTAGCCTATATGTTGCATTTATGCAAAATTTGAAGTAAATCCGTGCAGTACTTTTTGAGTTTTATATCAGCTCAGCTTTATATCAGAATGGTTTTTGGCAAATAATCTCTTGTTAAATGCAGGGAAAACTAAATGCATCAGGTTCTCATTGCCGAATGTGACTCAAATTGCACTTAATGCGAAAATATTAGATCTAGTACCATCGACCGTATTTTTAGGATTGACACTTGATTCAAAATTGCAATGGGGTCCTCAGATTGAAAAGTTAGCAGGTAAATTAAGTTCGGCTTCCTATGCTGTCTGGAAAATAAGGCAATTGTCAGATGAACAAACTGCTAGATTAGTGTATTTCGCGTACTTTCATAGCATTATGTCGTATGGCATTCTGCTGTGGGGTTCGGTGGCTGACATAGGTACTATTTTTGTATTGCAGAAAAGAGCAGTCAGAGCCATTTATGGTTTAGGCAGTCGCGATTCTTTGCGAAATTTGTTTAAAGAAATAAATATACTTACTGTGCCATCGGAATATATATATCAGAATATAATGTTTGTTAGAAAAAATATTCATAATTATAAAAAGAAAAGTGAACTGCATAATATAAATACTAGGAATAAAAACAAACTAGCCATGCCAGGCTTTAGAGTAAGCAAAACTAATAAATCATTTTTAGGAAATTGTATTAGGTTTTATAACAAGCTTCCTACTCAAATTACTGATCTGCCTGACACAAGTTTTAAAACACATATTAAACGTATACTTATGGCTAGGGGTTATTACACCACTAAAGAGTACATCGATGACAAAGACGTCTGGCTCTCACTTCCTACCTGCACATTGCTCGCTGGAGATCTTGTAGCCATATAGACATGACTGATCTGCTGTGTTACGTGAACTATCTGTAAATGATTGCTATCATATACTTAATTTAAAATTATTGACTCTGTCTCAAAATGAATAATGTTATTGTTTCGAAGTTTTTCTTTTGTATACCTAAATATAATCTAAAATAATAAGCATTCAGACAACCGATCGAGCATATATTGTGTTTGCCTACTAAATAATTACTCTAATTGGACCAAATCCCGTGTTCATGCCCGCTTGAGTATGTTTTGCCGGACCGTCTCAACTGGGTCGTGTTGAAACCGGTAGTAGATGAACCCACTGAGTTTGTTTCGCTGGGTCTTCTCAGTTGGGGCGCATTGGATCCGGTGGTAGCATTAAAGCGCGACCGTCGTTATTAACACAAGGTCCGTCATAATAATAATACCTATAATATAGACAGAACCATTGACAATATGTAGTAAAAATATTAGACTTAAACTATATAATTAAACATAATCTCTTGACAATAAATTGATACGAGCTAGCTAAATATCATTTCTGTAATAAAATAAATTTTATAAATGTTTTCATACAAGATGTACCTAAATATTAGGTCTTTACCTATGAAATTGCCGTTCTGCAGTACTGGCCATTTCAAATCAAAATAATTTTTGTTTGGCTAAGAATTCTAATTTCAAATTAATTTTATTTTAAAAACATGGATTCTTTTTTCCAAAAGTAGTCATTTCTTTATTGATTAGTGTTACATTTTCATCGCATTTCAATCTTTTTCGTCATCATGGATACGTTAAAAATTCGAGTAATTATGGAATATGAGTACCGTCGTGGCAGCAACGCGGCACAAGCGGCACGCAACATCAACGACGTTTACGGAGCTAACACTACAAACCAACGCACCACCTGTTATTGGTTTGCTCGCTTCCGTTCTGGAAATTTCGACCTGAAAAATGAACCTCGCGGTCGTCCGAAGACTTTGGTCGACAATGACGAATTAAAGGCGGTTGTGGAAGCTGATGATACACAATCTACGGCTGAATTAGCAGCAGCTTTCGACGTTAGCGGCAAAACAATATTGGTCCATTTGCGTCAAATTGGCAAGGTAAAAAAGCTTGACAAATGGGTGCCCCACGAACTCAATGATCGCCAGCGCGAAGTACGCGTCGAGACGTGCCTTGCACTGCTCAACAGACACACAAATGAAGGAATTTTGAACCGCATTGTTACCTGCGATGAAAAATGGATTCTGTTTGATAACCGCAAGCGCTCAGCAAGTTGGTTGGATCCTGGTTCAGCACCTAAACAATGCCCTAAACGAAAACTTACCCCTAGAAAAGTGATGGTCACTGTTTGGTGGTCTAGCGCCGGTGTGATTCATCACAGCTTCTTACCAAACGGGGTGAGCATTACTGCAGATGTGTACTGTGAAGAACTGAGCACAATGATGGAGAATCTGGCGCATCTCCAACCAGCATTGGTCAATCGCTCGTCTCCGCTGCTCCTGCACGACAACGCGCGACCTCATACTGCACAGCAGACGGTCTCCAAGTTGCAAGAACTGGGGTTGGAAGCTCTCCGTCATCCGCCCTACTCACCAGACCTTGCGCCTACAGACTACTACTTTTTCCAGAATTTGGATAACTTCTTGGCGGGAAAAAAATTCAATACCCGAGAGGCAGTACAAAATGCCTTTGAAGAATTTGTTGCCTCCCGTCCAGCTGATTTCTTTAAGAAGGGCATCAATAAACTGCCACTGCGATGGCAAAGATGCATTGATTGCATGGGTGATTACTTCGATTAATACAAATAAAAAAATTCATGAAAAAAATTCGTTTAAATTTTTTCATACAAAACGGCAATTTCATAGGTAAAGACCTATTATCTATGTTACTAGAAATAATATCTAATGTATACAACTATATTACTACAAACATGTTCTGACTATTTACAAGCGCTTTTTTAAAGTCTACGTGAATAAAAACCTTTTTTATTTATTTATTTATTTTATTTATTTATTTAAGTTTAGCCCGGACATACATACAGACAAACAGACAAAAATGCTAAAAACTATATTTTTGGCTTCGATATCGATTGTAGATCACGACCCAAGTATCTTTTTTTAAAAATATATTATATAAAGTTTTGACTTTCCTACGATTTTATTATAGATATGAACCTATAGATATCTTACTGATCTACAAGTTCACAATTTTGTAACTAGATGGCGTTCGTTCGTTTCAGATCGCGGGACTTATTTGCCATATCAGTTATAATAAATAAATTCTTGGAATAAAAGGTAGTCCAAAACTGAATCAGTAGATGATCGAATAAATCTTACCCAAAAAATATGCACACATCTTAATTTTACCGCTTTAGACGTTTATAGTTTTGTTAGTAGATGGCGTAATCATCGTTTAAGATCGCGCTATGGTTTCGTTCACAAAATGTGATATTAGACCTATCAATGCCGTGGTCGCAACCTAATCTAATGGGGGTTACCTTTGTGATTAATGTATCGTTGATTCTTATTTTACTTTATTTGACTTAGTGACAATAAAGACAATTGCTATGTATTCTTCCTTTTTTTTAAATAATAGTAGCAAAGTAGTCCTTAGTTTCTTTTTTAGTTGCTTGATTATTTTAAATGTTATATTTTTTAGATTAAGCTAGAAGTAAGTAGTTACATTGGTCATCATTCAAAATTGTCGCGGACGAAGTCGCGGGCACCAGCTAGTAATTAATATGTAAATAATACGACTTTATTGCTTTCGTCAATCACAATGGGATTTCAATAATTGTCTAGAAACATTTCTTAACTTACAATTTTAATAAGAATGATGCTATATTACTTGTTTACTATCAGGCGGGCCGTGTGCTTATCTTAGCAGTAAAAAAATTGCAACAATACACTCCTGTGTTGTTGCAATTTTTCTCTCAGGCTCATTTTTTAATACCTGCTCTCAGGCAATTTAACTCCTTAAATTGCCTGAGAGCAGGTAATAAAAAATATGCCACGGAAATAGACAACACTATCGGGAAAGAATTTTAATGTTGTGTTAGTTTTTTTCCTATTGAGGATAGGTGCTAAATGGGGCTAGCATAAAATCGTTACGCAGTTAAATGTCCTATACCTTATAAATGCATGATATAATATTCAAATTGCATGAACATAATTTTTAAGAAATTTTAGCACCCATATTTGTTTCATGAAAAGTGGACGTAAAAAGCGAGATGTAGTTAGCATTTTTTTAAGAAGTCATCAATAATTTAATATACTTAAAAATTGTCTATTTTAGCCTCGATTTTTCTACAGTGGTTTCTGTACAGGGCAAAGCCTATAATGACCTTCTATTAGTTTAGAGAATAGAATGGAGTACCGGCCAAAGGTTATTTGTCTTATTCGCCTTGTAGGTATTCGGATATTCCATTAACTAAATGTCCTATGAAACAAAGTGTACTTTCTCTTGAAGTATATTAAAATAATGAATGGGCCTCAGTAATATTTGACATATCCGTCAAATATTACTGAGGCCCATTATGGCTGCATGAATAATGAAATATACAAGTTATTACTACAAAAATATAAAGATCCCGCAAATAAAAATGGTATTTCCCATGCATAGTTTTAACTGTTTATAAAACTGTTAAAACCTCTTTTCACTTTAACGAGGAAATTATAACATATTTTACTGGACCCTTGTACTGACTATCTTCTCTTCTTCTTTGGCTTTTCTTCTAATCGGGGCGACACCCATAATTGTATTGATTGTAACATTTATAATATTCATTTTTTTCTGTTTAGTTGCCAGCTTCATAGATACCTAATAATAAAGATAAAATAAATTAAAATAGAGCTATTTTAAATTCAAAGATACTTTTCGTCTAAAGAGTACAATACAACAATTATAATAGTAGCGAACGAAGGCTCTAGTCGTCAAGGAAATAAGACTGAAAACTCAAGTTACCAGCATCTGAGGGCAACCCCTTTGGGACACGAACCTCGGCTCAGTCCAGTTGTTGACGTCCGACTGAAGTTCGGTTTTTAAGTAATTATATTCAGTTTAAATTTGGTGCCAACCCTAGAGACTATTTTCATTGTCTCCATAGATAGTCACGATGGGAACTAGCAAGAAACTAGATATGTCTATTGTTTGATTAATATGCCTAATTTATAAGTAGCGCGTTAACGATAATTGTTTGTCAGGTACCTAGTGTTTCTTGTTACGAGAGTTAGTGTGCATTATCCGTAGAAATCGTAGATCAATATTGACGGTTACGTTCGAGTTTAAAAACCGCAATTAGTTTATAGTAGAAATTATTCCAAAACGTGAATTGTTTAACTGTGAATTTATTTGGTAAATACTTGCCTTTCACGCCACAGGTCATGGGTTCGATTTTCACCCAGGACAGATATTTTTGTGTATGAAAATTGTTGTTTGTCCTGAGTCTGTTTGTAATCACACTAATATTATAAAGGCACAAGTTTGTGAGTGTGTATGTTTGTTACTTCTTCACGCCAAAACTGCCTTACGGATTTTGATGAAACTATGCAGAAATATAGCTTATAAAGTAATAACTAAACCTCACTAATATTATAAATAAGTAATCCTACTATATAATATTATAACCGCGTAAGTTTGTAAGTATGGATGTTTGTTACTCTTCCACTTAAAAACTACTGAATGAATTTTAACGGTACTCGTATATTCGAATAACACATAAGCTATAATTTATAAAGTTAAACGCAGGTGAAACCGCGGGCACAGCTGGTTATCTTTATAAGTATGTAGATGTAAAAGTAGTATATCAGTTATCTAATTTTCATAGAACAAGCCCTGATTGATCAACACAACTTGATTGTGGAAATCTTGGGGAGGCTGTTGTCCAGCAGTGGACGTCATTATGCTGACATGATGATAGTACAAGCTCTGCTTCATTTGGAACCAGATGGCCATGAGTGAATAATGTCCCAGGATATTATTATTATTATATGAAACAACTTTGAATCGACGCTCTTTTTCGAGCTGAGTTTCAACATACGTATATACTTACAGACCTAATTATTGTAGTTATTATTCCAATATATTTTACTCACCACTTTTATCCACCATATCGGTGTCTATAGATATGTTGCAAGACTATTTCTTTGTTATCGACACCTACTTTGTAAAAACTAGGATCCGAACCAAAAGAAGTGATTCGGTTGTGTATAGTCTATTTTCTTGCAAACATTATGAAATAGAAATTAAAGCAGTCCAATTTTGAAGCAAGAAATAGAATAGCATTGTTTTCTCTTTTCATACAATTTTTTCTTATTTGCGTATACAAATAGGAAAATCTCATTTTCTAATAAAGTTTTAAAATCAGTGGTATAACAAAGTTCTAACGAAAAAGTCACTTCGTAACTATAAGATTACAACATTCCGGATGTTTAATAACGTTCCGGCCGTTATACCAATATACACAAACATTTTCGTAAGATTTTATTGTGATGGATTTCAGCTAGTTTTTACTAACATCATAATTGCATCATATAATACAAACCTACTTTTGCTGTTCAAGTAAATAAAACCGTCTCGTAATAATATTGTTTATTTAAACGTATTTTATATTATTTAATCGCAATAAAATATCTAAACTTCTATATAATATTCAAATTTCATATTTCTTTGTTGATAGAGGTGAAAATATTAATTCTAGAGTAGGTAGGAATAGTTATGAAATAAGAAAGTAAATGATTGTTTTCGCGGTATAACTCACCCCAAAGGAGTTTTGCTAATTTGGTCATGACCAAAGTCGCATTGTATTTTGGCAAGGGCGTTGACTCATTGTTATTAAGCTCAAAACGCGGACACGGTGTTGCACAATATGAAGTATGTAAGAAGTATAAGGCATCCTGTAGACGTAACCGCATGATTCACACAGAGAGTGAAAGTGGCACATTTCGTGAACGACACAGCTCGTAGCCCTATCTGCGCACTCGTGCGCCGTGCGGTGTGTCGCCTCGCTAAATCATTAGGTCCGGGTCGCTACCCTAAGATTACAGCTAATCGAGTTTCATTAAATATAGGAGTATATTTAGCTGTGAACCAGTTAAATAACCTATTTACAAAATAGAGTTTTTAGCCTCGTGCGCAAACCGGAAAACAAAGCATATATATATATATATAGATAGCGTAAGTGGTATTAAAATTATGTAATGATTTACTTATATTAAAATAATAAATGAATACTTGGCTGTATTGCTACAAACATGTTCTGACTATTTACAAGCGCTTTTTTAAAGTTTACGTGAATAAAAATCTTTTGTTTTAATTAGATTTTAGATTATTAAAGAGCTGTTTAGATCTACGTTTTAGTCAAGAAAAAGAAGAGAGAAATTCAATCATTAAAAAATGAAAGAAGGACGCACTCGTGTATTTGAAATAAAATATAAAAAGCGTAGCCAACTTTTAAGAAGTTTCGTCACGGAGTAACGAAATCATTTTAAGAGCATTCTTGTTTCCATTTGTTACAAGACCGTCTTTAGGTGTCAACATAAGACTTGTTGCATACCTAAGCCGCTAATGATAAATTACAACATCCATTGACCAATTAGTTTAGTCCAATATTAGTTTAGTTCGTCAACAATAAAAAAATAATCATCATGTCAGCCAAAGTACGTCCACTGCTGGACAAAAGCCTCCCCAAAGAATGGGGGGATATGCCATAATCGCCACGCTTGGCAGACGGGTTGGCGATTGCAGTTTGATGGTCATAGTTCACAGAAAAAACGCTGCTACCCGTTATCTGGTAGGTATTTCCTCGGACTATTTCTACGCTCCCCTCGGGTTGAGATGGGGTGATGATATACTATGCCGTCACCACACAGAAAATACCTAAAAACTACCTACTAGTTATTTCAATAATACCAACATAAGTATCATTTAAATAATTGGATAGTATTTTTAATGGAAATTGTTGTTTCCTACCGAAAGATGATGGATAATTTGTTTTCTTTATTATTAGTTGATATAAATAATGTGATTTGTTGCGCTCATAGCCAGTTACACACACCGAGTAAGTTATCGGCGAGGTAAAGCAACTAGGCACGCGGTCAGTCCATACATGAGTTCCCGTTAAAATGGTTTAATATCTGAGCTTCTCTGTGCTTCGAGAGGGCACGTTAAGCTGTCGGTCCCGGTTGTTGTCATTAAACAACAGTCGATTAGCCACGTAGGAGTAAGTATGTAAGCAAGTATTTATTTCGCTTAAAAAAGTGGTACATACAGGATGTTTACATAAGGTTTAAGTTCACACATTTTCTCTACAGAGACATGCGAATATTTTTGTTTTACAGTAGTCTTAATAACTATACAATTAATTATTGTAATATAATCTAATACATAATAATAAGAAAAGACCATCATAGTAATATAAAAATCAATAATCAGAATATGTCAATAATTATAAGGGGCTACTGGGAGGCTAGAGCATCTATGACATCACATTAGGAAATTTATATAAATAATCCATAGAGTAACTTGAATTTCAAACTTCAGAAGGTGATTAACTAATCGTAGTTGGGAATCAACTGAAATGAAAACCTCGAGATGCCACCTGTCTTGCGATCGGGTCAGTAACTAAATCGCATTCAAGGACAAGAAACAGGGTACACTAGTTCCAAGGATCTATAAGTTAATGTATAATACAGTTCGCAAGATCGAATAAAAAATTACAGGGCGCTATCCAATTGGTCTCAACCCCATGATTCTGAACAACCTATTTGAATGCGTTGTTTGGAATCGGAATCAATATTAGATCACGGTAAACAAGAATCGACAATCTTACAAGGGTCGCAAGAAGCCGCTAGTTGCGGGCAGCACAAGACCGGCCACTGTGGAGATTCTTTGTCCAGCAGTAACCGTCTTTCGACTGGCATGATGATGATGAAACAAAAAAATAAAAAGGAAATGTAGGTGAAATCACACATAGCTTTCCGAAGCCGAAATTGGGTTCCGGCGACTAACCCACCACAATGTTTTTTCACTCCCATGAGCCTATATGGGATGGCTTGACGATACGACCGGAAAGACTTCAGTTAGAAGACAGCTTTACGTGCTCTTCAAGGCACGGTGGTGTTCCCGCCCACGGCTAGACTCCGGGCTGATCAATGAAATTTTTAAAATCCCAATATCATCTTACAGTCCGCCCCGATATTTGGCAGTCAAGTTTTTCACGGGGATTGATTTTTGCTGGATAGGACTACACCAATCAGTACACAGGAGCAGAAAATATGAAAAAAAATTGCCAACGATTTTACTTTATCGTTACGTTCAAAATGATATGTAAATAGTATGGTATAAAATACTATGTGTCATGATAGCTGTCATAATTAGCACATTTACTACGTATCTATTAAAACAAACTAGGTACACAGAAATGTCTATTGCTTCATTTACTGAAATGTAATAAAAAAATATTATGAAGTTGTTTTCCTTTTACATAAAAACCATTGCGGTTGCGACGGCCGTCGATAATGTAAAAGTTTTAAAGTAGGTTACCTACCATGATACATTTTATTTATGTTCGGTTAACTATAAGATTAAGACCACCAACGAGGTTTAGCGGCAGCAACTCTAACCACGGATAAGTAGTTTTCCTTAAGTTTCCACTGTTATATATGTTCATAATAATGTCATCCTGCCGAATTTCGGCGACGGCGGCCAGTCTCATGGAGACTAGTCATCTGCGCGGAACATATTATAGTGCACAAGTGTGTGCGCAAACACAGGGGCACTTTCTATTCTATCCTTCTCATGATCAGATGGGACAACGAGGTCAGGTACAGGACCGATGGCTTTATGTATTCTCCGAGGCACGGGGGTGTAATATCGCCAATTGGCAGCACCAGACTTCGGTTCGATACTGAGAAATTTTCTTAATAGAAAGTTCCCAATATCACATTTGCCCGACCCGTGATTTGAACCCAGGACGTCTTTATCTGCTGTTGAACACGCTTCCGCTAAACTCACGTGTGTTATGTACCATCTTGTGTAAGTTAAGTTGTTGTTAGGTATAGATTGATGTAACTAGTATTTATTTATGTACACAAATTTAACATTTCGTCTACTAACCACTAGCTACCGCCTTTACTATCTTACTTTTCCAAGTCAACCCAACGGTTGCTGGAAGAGATCGCCACAAAGTGATAAGACTGCCGATAGAACCTATATTTGCTTTTGTTGAGATAGGTACTGTATTTTGTTTTCTGGAGCAATAAAGTATAATCTTAAAGTATAATCTACTCTATACAAACATAGTACACTTATAAAGGTCAAATGCAAATCTTTTTCAAAAAGTTCTATAGCAAATGAAACACGAAATTTAATGAAATTTTGGTATAAATATATCAAATTGCTTGTTCCTGTTAAAATAGTTAAATAATTTTCCTGTATGAATTTACAACATGTAGGGTCATTAAGGCAAATCCAAATTTCAGGCAAATCGCTAAAAGAGACCAACATTCAAAAACACTTTTGGAATTAAACTACTCCTAACATATAAGGATGAAAAAAATAGTACTCGTTATTTTGGTCCTTAGTAAAAAGCTTTTGATATATGTGTTTAGAAAAATAAGTTCTATACCAAATATCATGAAAACATGAGCAGTCATGTATTTTGATTCAAGGAGATTCATCTTGGGGGATATATCATAATCGCCACGCTTGGCAGACGGGTTGGCGATCGTAGTATGACGGTCATACTGTTCTGAGTACCATAAGGATGGTCCTCTGGCAGATTCCATCTGGAGGACTTCTACGCCCCCCACGAGATTACATGGGTTGACGATATTCTAATATTCGCCGCCGCCTCCACACAGCAAAATAAAATGTTATTATATAAGTACTAAAATTAAAATCTTCGATTTGCACATTTGTGACTTTTTGTGATGATAAATTTTCTTAATAACTGCTCTGTTAATGAAGCTGTGAATTGTAGCTGATATAAATTATTGTCTCTTGTGTTTGAAAGCCGTGGGATTACGAGAGCCGACGCAATGAATGAGTGGTACCTCGGCGTATTGACCAGGGTTGCCAATTACGCCTTTTGAAATCCCCATTATTTGTCCCAAATTCCTCAGTTAGTGTTCCTAACTGCCTAGACTTTGGCTTGGTCGACTATTTAAGTTAAGTTAAAAATTGTCTCCGAAATACATAGCCTCAAAATGCAAAAGTGAATGTCAATTCAAGCTTACCAGTCACTGTCATTGGGCAAATAGAAAAAAGAAATGGTTAATGAATAATTTATGTAATAAATACTATGTGCCATGATAGCTGTCATAATTATTCTGGTGACCACGGTTATGGTCACCATAACTAGTCATAATAAATTTCTTATACTATTATATTACTTACTTGACAGTCTCGTCGGTCTAGCGGTAGCATGTTCAACCGCAGATAATTAAGTCTTAGGTTGGAATCCCGCATCCGCAAATCTTCAGTACCCGCACTTTAGGTAGTACCACCTCTGTCTCTAGAATGACAGTAGGTTTCAATAAAAAGGGTCAAAATTTCATTGTGATAGCACTAAAACCTCTGGATATGAAACGCATTTTGACGTATAGACAGACGGAATACGGAACATAAACATGAAAATACAATATTAATAAATAATACAATAAGGGACTCGAAACCCTAAAAAGATCCAGATACTGATTCACACATTTTATTCATCAAGCCAATTAATTTGTTTTTCAATAAACTGTCAAAACTTAATATGAAACTACTTTTAGGTCAAACTTCAGAAACATGTTTTTCACTACGAGGTGCTCGTATATTATTAAACGAGCAATGTTTGTACAGGAAGTTTCTCTATGTTCATTTTAATTAGGCATTAAATAAGGATTTTGGACGGACTAATTATAACTAATTTTAAAAAGGGAAAAAGTTATTTTTGGTTTATTAAAATCAATTAAATAATTTTGTCGAAGGAATTATCACTATACGTGGGAATTCCCACTACAATAACTTTGAAATTCTAAATTCTTTATTACACTTACACACTACAACTCTTTGAACTTTTATCTTAGAGAAACTCTAGAGCCGGCTTTATATCTAGCTCTCCATAAAATTAATAAATATTTGGTGTATAACATTATATATCAACATTCCAATAATATAAGATTAATGTTCATTATATGTTCCAAACAAGGCCAATTTGTGAATTCAATGAAGGCATTAGCAATTTTTTGACTATTTACCTATGAAATAATCGTGATTAAAACATTTAATTGAAACAAAATAACATTATTTTTAAAGACGATTGCTACTTATTTATTAGCAGTGTTTTTAATTCTCAGTTTTGTGATATTGAAAAAAAATGAGTATAGTCTATCATCGTCGTATTCAAAGATTTAAGTAACTTATTCTGAAAAATATAGTTTTATTTATTCGGACAAACAAAACTATATTTTTCAGAATAAGTTACTTTAATCTTTGAATATGAATGCTTGACTGGTCTGATTAGTTATCTTGTTACCCATAGAGAATACTGTCAACACCGAGCCATCAGTGTCGCCCATGTACACCCTGTATTACTTACGCCGCTAACACAACAACTGCAACGACATACAACGCAGATGTTGCATCATTCTAATTAGTACGACAAGGCTTCCCTGGAAATTAGAGAACTGTCTGACTACTTTCAGCCTTACGGTCAACTCCCTTCCCAAGATCTGGTTCCCCATAAATCGGGGGACTACATGACAACTGGCAACCTTAGGCGCGGCTTACCCACGGCGACGTCGCCGTACACTTTCACTGTTGGAATAGGCTCCATGCCGATTGTTTACGACTATATCTTGTTAATGCGCCTTTTACGTCCCATCTAGATGTATCCGGCTGATGTGACGGCCGTTGACTTTGTTTCTAATTGTGGTTAACTCCAAGATTACACATTCTCTTCATACTTTTTACTTAGCAGGTGTATAGTTTCACTATACTCATCAGCGGCAGCCGGCGTGCCGTGTAATTTCTTTTTCAGCTATTTAAAATGATACTAATCCGGATTACAAAGGTGAAGTAAAAATATTACGCAACAAAAATTTTTGCAAATAAAGATAATTTGATAATATTTTATTATTACTTATTACGAAAATATATAAAACTAAAATGATTGCTGGAAGAAGGTAGGCTTCCAATATTTTTATAGGTTAGGCCTGGTTAGGCATTCTTCACTTCGCGAGCCCTTGGCAGAAGCAGCGAAAGGTTCCTAGACTAAACGCCATGTTAGAAAATATGACCACTAATAATATATTAAATTTTATTTTTATAGCATTATTCGCATAGGAAAGCGTAAATCTAAAAAGGAAATCGAAATATTTATCTTTTGGCGGGTCACGAAAAGGTTTAACAAGGGAATCCTTAATTTGATCTGCCAGTGTATATCGTTCGCAACTTAACGTAGATCGCCTATCGCAGATTGGTAGAGAGTGCTGTTTTGAGACCCACCGGGCAATAAAATTTTCGTTTTCCCATTTTTGAGAGTAACCATTTTCAGCACGGTGGAATTGTGAACGTACCATTGCTTCATACGATGGACTCTTAATCTTATCACAGGGTACATTTACGATTTCACTATTTGTAGGTGACGTATTCTTCTTCTGGATTGCCTTGTTCCTTTTGGATTTTGGATTGGGGTCGGCGCCCAGTTTAACATGTGCTGGTTAACAGAATTATTTGGCAGTAGATGTTAGATAGGGATGTATTATTTCCCAAAAACACTTTGCCCTTTATATCTGAGAGCTTCAAATTAAAAAAAAAATTGGATAAAATAAAAACGAAAACAAAATTTAAAACGAATCTTTAATAATTAATATTATTGATTTCCAGTGAAATGGGGCGGTATCCCAAATGTCTAATCAACCCTGTTTTACAGCTTGGCTGTAGCTGTAAGGTCGGATGACGCTACCTTTACCCTGACTGTCATAGAAGTTAACCAGTGACTTCACACTGCCCGGTCCTGGAGTAGTGATGGGTCTTGCTGCTGGTACCGGGTTTACTGGCACTGGCTTCGGCTGTGTGGATGGCTGAGTGGGCTTCGGCTGTGTAGGGGTTTGCACAGGTTTAGGTGCTGGGGTTGGTGATTGTGGAACCACTGGCTTAACGACTGGTACAGGTGCCTTGGTAGTCGGCGTAGGGGAAGGTACAGCTGGCTTTGGTACCGGCTGCGCAGGCTGCATAGGCTGCACCCTCACTCCGCCGCCCTCCTTTTGAATAAAATCAATATTCGCATTCTTGTCAATAGGAACATATTTGCGACCACCTGAAATTTAAATATAAAGTATCTATGAAATGTTCTATAAAACTAACCTATAAATAAATATACAAACGGTATACGTCGGTGTCTTTATTAACATATTATGAGTCACTTATTTGATATGAAAATACATACTATAGTTTCCTTTAAAATGGAATTTATATATGTGGTTATAAAAAGATGCAAAAATATAAGAATAAAGTAACTTGGTTTTATTTAAATTTAACATCAATGTAATATAAATATTATTATCTAGTAGATAAAAAATATGTTTTACTCACATTCAACAGAACAGAATACGAACAACAAAAATAAAGCAGCGGCCTTCATTGTGGTGGTAAATTGACTAGCGCTCAGACTTTGATGTATGCACGAACTAAAGAATCAAATGTTTGGCACTGGTTGTTGCAGGGTCAAGTTGGCGGGGCTACTGCTCGGCGGCGGCTCCGATACGCAGCGCGCGACCTCTGCCGGCGTGACCTCATCGATAACATGTTTCTTAGTACTGCCGATGTTTATATCATGTTTATTCTACACATTAGCATACAAAAAACAAATCTGTAACGGCTGTTTTATTAGTACTAGTTATGACCTGATTGATTTTTACTATCGTATACTCGGTGCTGGTTTTGGGTTTCTATTACCACCCCATTTCTTGGTTCAGCTGTAGTGTTCAATCGCATTTACCCATTAACTACATCAGTAGCAGCCACAAACCAGGATATAAGAATAGAAGAAGCGCCTGTGTTTTCATTTATTCAATAGGGAGAAATTAAACAAATTATTATGCGTTTACATAAGTGGGTCATATATATGTATGAAACAGCTAACACATAGGATCCCATGAGTATTGAAAACAGCTCTTATCACGTAATTTAAGTATTTACTTAACCAACACTAGATTTTAGATTATACTACCAATGGCAGTCAGAGTAATCCCTTCTTTCCACTTGAAACCCCCGTTTGTACCCCCTGGGGGGACCATGGACACTGACTATTACACTTGGAGCCCCCTGGGGGGCCCATTGCTTCTATTATTTTCACTAAAATTTCCCCAAAAATCAAATTAAACTGTCATCCCAGCAAGAGAGAATTATAGCATGTACGTGAGAAAGGCGCATTAGCAAACAGGAAATACTAATAAAAAAATAAGTATATATAATGCCACTACCCCATTTCCTCATGAGGCGACTAAGGGCGTAAGTTAAAACAGACAAGCCACGGCAAGAAAAGGTAAATTCAAAACAAAGCCCTATCAGAACCTGTCTGGCCAGCGACGTATAGGAGACTAATTTCCCTTCACTATTTTAGAGGAGACCAGTGCACACCTGTGGGAATGAGCTGTTATGAGTAATGAGCAAAATACGCAAGAGATTTTATTTCATAAGAATTGTGCTTTTCAGACTTTTGCTTGTTTTGCTAATTTGTTTGTTGGTTTACGAAAATAAAACCCTCCACAACCATGATATTCTCTTTTTTCCGTTTTCTATAAATCAATTAGAAATTAATGTATTATATTTAAACGTCCTCATTAGATAAATTAAGCCCTGTATGGCGGGGACTATACAAACATGAACTTCAAGAACAAAATGTACACCCAGAGTCGAAACTTATAAATGGGTCACACAAATATTTGGCTATGCGGGCATCGAACCCGAAACACTAGGGCGCTGAAGAAGTAGCGAGTACTTAACCACAGCGCTATACGTGTAGACTAACTAATATATGTTTTCACGTAGTACCTGGGCGACAAATTCCGCACGCTTTCTTGTAATGACTCCCATAAAAAAAGAAATTAAACACGTTTCATATTATTATGTTCAGTTGTGTATATAGTTTTAAATCGCAATAAAATAAATAAATAAAATAAAAAAGGTTTTTATTCACGTAGACTTTAAAAAAGCGCTTGTAAATAGTCAGAACATGTTTGTAGTAATATAGTTGTATACATTATTATTTCTAGTTACATAGATATTTAGGTATACGGATTGTATGAAAACATTTATAAAATTTATTTTATAATAGCAATTATATTTAGCTAGCTCGTATTAAGTTATTATAAATAACAATCGTTATACAGTTATCGAAATAATATTTTTGCGTACATACATAGACGACGAACTGAGTAATAATATACACAGACATACAGGCTATGCTCGGAGTATCCCAGCGCTATAGAATTAGAAACGTTGGAATCCGCAGGCGAACCAAAGCAGCCGACATAGTCCAAAGAATTGCCAAACTGAAGTGGCAGTGGGCGGGACAGATAGCTTGTAGAACCGATGGCCGCTGTGGCAAAAAGGTTCTCGATTGGCGACCGCGAACCGGAAGACACAGCGTGGGCCCCCTACAAGGTGGACCGACGATCCCGCAAGGGTCGCGGGAAGTCGCTGGATGCAGGCAGTACAAGACCGGCAATTGTGGAGATCCTTTGTCCAACAGTGGACGTCTTTAGGCTGATATGATGGTGATTTAAGTTTTACTATTAGTGGGTTTTTTACATTTAACTGTATAAAAATACTTTCAATTGCTTTATAGTACAACTGGCTGTGCCCCGCGGTTGTGCCCGCGTTACATTTTATAAATTATCACATCTTCTCACCAGTAGGTGATAGCGTGATAATATGTAGCCTATATGTTGACCCGACCTCTTAGTAATTTTCATGCACTATTTGAAGTAAATCCATGCAGTACTTTTTGAGTTTAGCCCGGACATACATACAGACAAACAGACAAAAGTTCTAAAAACTATACTTTTGGCTTCGATATCGATTTTAGATCACGCCTCTAGTATCCTTTTTAAAAAATATTCTATGTACAGTTTCCTACGATTTTATTATATGTATAGATTGTGTTGTTTCTTAATTTAATGATTACATAATCGTGAAAACTACTAGAGATAAAGAGAGTTGTACGTAAACAATTAACAGGAATTTTAATTTTTTTAATTGTTGTTTATATACATATGTTTATATACATATGTTTGTATGTGTAAGTGCCAAATTACGTGCTTGCTCCATTTACTAGAATCGGTTAACGATATAATTAATAATCATATAAACAAGGAAAATCTGAGAAAACACATTCCTTAGCGCTCAAATACGTACCAAATGAATTGTGTTGAAACTTGAAATTAGTGGGAAGTAACAAAACCACAGTGGCCGCATGCAAATAGTCACAATAATAAAACTCTATTGTCTCAATTTACTTGACATTGGTTGATTTGACTCGGCTGTTAGAATTGAATGCGTAAGCATTGATCATTTCTTCAGTTAGTCTAATAGGTTCATAGTCGTAAATGTTTTAGTCATGAACGTGCGAATATAATCCTTATTAATATAATATGCAAAAATATCTCTGTCTGTTTGTCTGTCGCGCTTCCACACTAAAACTACTGAACGGATTTAAATGAAATTCGGTACACAGATAGTAGATAGAGCCTGATAAAGGATATAACTAGGCTACTTTATAATGTTAAAACAGGGTTGTAAGGGTTTGAAAGGGGGGGATGAAAAGTTGTATGGGAGTATCGTCATTTTTAGAGCTAGAAGCTTGTAACTAATTTTTTAGACTGTTGATCCAATATAGGTATATAAAAATGACATTTAAAGTTTGTAAAAGTTTTACCCTCAAGGGTTTCAAACTCAAACTCAAATATTTTATTTGCTTAAATATGGGTTATAAAAGATCTTAAAAATAATACAGCGTACAATCCATATTAGCCTTTCGGCGTGCAAATATTGTCATATAGGTATTTACCAATTTCATAACTAATCAAATTTAATAAATTATTTAATTTGCCCATTTTATTAATACACTTATATAATTACACATTATTCATTTGTTAACATTTTATATTTTACAATTATGGATTCCTACTTAATAATGTCATCTTAATCATAACTTATCATTTAAATATTCATCAACTGTATAGTAGGCTTTATTAATAAAAAAATCATACAGATTTTTCTTAAATATTTTTGAGTCTTGGATACCTGTTATATTTCTTGGAATCTTATTATAAATCCTGGGCGCCATACAGAAAACACTCTTATTAAAAAGAGCTGTCTTATGTAATGGCATGCACACTTTATTTTCATGTCTTTTACTCTTTAAAGAAATAAATAGTTCCTTGTTTGTATTGACGAAAAGAACTGTTTCATACATATACAAACAAGGAAAAGTCAAAATCTTATATTTAATAAAATGCGGTTTGCAGGAATCTGTTTGCTGCATATGAAATACTGCCCTGACACATTTCTTCTGGGCCCTGAAAGCTCTATCTTTCTCGGTTGAGTTTCCCCAGAACATTACCCCGTACCTAAGAACAGAAGTGACGTATGCATGATAAGAAGCAAGGACAGCGTCTTGATTCACAACCTTGGATAACATAAAAAGGGCATATGAAAACCTACTCAATTTATTACATATGTAGTCAATGTGTGATTTCCAAAGGGAATTTGGGTTTAAAGTAATCGAAACATGTTAGAGATATTCTGATGTAACATTTACAGAGTCATTACAAAATATGTGGCCGAACTCGCGAGCACATTTGGTAAATAATATTATGTACCGATTCCTAGTATGCAAGAAAACACCTACCCAGCAAATACTTATTTTGACTGCCTCGTTGTTCTCGCGGAAGCGTTTTCAACTGCAGATAATGAAACCCTCAGTTTCGGTCTGGCCAAAAATCTCTTATAGTGAGTTTTCGGGCAAGAAAATGACCCAATAGCCCCGAGTCTGAGCTGTAGGTCGTGTAGGGTGGACGTGCCATGGCTGGAGTACCTGTATTAGCCCATATACTCCTGCATAATAGAACATGATCATATTTTATGCTCTCAAGAAATATGATGATGTAACCAACTTTCGTAAAGATCTCAAATGGCTCTCTATCCCTCTTCGTAAGAACAACCGCATATTGTATCTCTTTTTCAATGTCCTTCACAATCCCACACACCCCGACTTACCTACGGGGGCGTTTTTCCTTTATTATTTTATCTAACGCCTCCTGTAAGGCACACCTAAGATTCCTCCTTTAAAAAACCCATTTTCGCTCCTCCTCTTTTGATACATGCAGAACTCTTATGTTGCAGCTCCGTCCCTTCACCTGCACAGCGTTATATATGAATTACTAATGGAAGATATCGTTCATTATAATAGTTATGAAATATATCCAATACCTTGCCATAGACACGAAAACGAATAAATTATGAAACTGAGAAATTAAATATACATGAAATAGCGTACATTACAACCTAACTCTAGATCTCATGCTTTTGTAACTGAAAGGTTTTTCGTAGTCATTCGGAAATACATTTTAGCACCATTATTTTAAAATATAAAAATGCCATATTTATATTTCTGGCAAAAATAAATCAGTACTTGTGATTTATGTTTGGGGATAAGCTATATAATCCGTAACGATAACTTAAGTAACGATATATGACAATAACAGCACATGTTTATTGCAGAAAAGAGCTGTAAGAGTTATATATAAACTTGGTGAGTTTCTCTAAGAGAAAACCTTAAACAAGTAGGTACTGTAGCAAATCATTATACTTATATATGAAAATCTACTTTATGCACATAAAAATAAAGATTATTTTTATTAACAGGAGCGATACACATAATATCGTTATTATCATGACGTGTGTATCATGATGTCACCCATTGCTGGACGTAGGCCTCCGAAGCTTTCCATTACGTTGCCATTTAGAGGGATTCGCCATAGTCACCGCGCTTTGCATGCGACTTGGCGACCGCCGTTAGGTGGTAGCTAGTACATATCATACGAGTATTTTCAAGTACAGACAAGCTATCCCCAATCTGTCAAATTTCCCCAATTGAAAGTGAAGCTTATGCTTTTGTGATAAAGTTGAAAATCTATAAAAGAAACTTGACAGATTGGGGTAGCTGGATGTGCTGGCGTTTGTACATAGGAGGCGCCGCTGCCAGAGTATTGAGATACCTTAGTTGCCTGTAAGACACCCAAGAAATGGTATGGGGTGGTCCTTTTATTCTTTCTCGACCGGAAGCGACACGGTATACATAATATAAATTGCATAGTGGTATTATGTAATTTATATTATGTATACAGTCTCCATCGTAGGTTCTCGAGTGGCGACCACGAACCGGAAGACGCAGCGTGGCCCCCTACAAGACGGCCCGATGAACCTGTGAGGGTCGCTGGAGGTCGCGGATGCGGAAAGACCGATAATTGTGGAGGTCTTTAGGGGAGACCTTTGTCCAGCAGTTGACGTCTTTTCGCTTATATGATGATGATATAACAGTCTCCACAAAATAAGTAAATCTTTCACCTATAGAGGGGTACTTATTTTCATTATGAAGTTTGTTATAGAATCTTAATTCTATCTCGGCCAGCGAATTCGCTTGACTGTACACCGGGGTTTCTTGGGTTCCTTTTTGAGTACCCTACCCGCTGATGGTGACTTGAATACATTTTTTTACTCGTAATTTATTTCTGTATTATTAAATATAAGTATATGATTTTAGTTAATTAAGTATATATTATAATAACAAACAAATAATTACGTATAAGGTATTTAAAAAGACTTTACAATATGGAGTAAAAATATAGCTAAAATTTAAAATTTCGATAGTTAAATCTACACATGATCCTTGACAATAACATAATTTAAGTTAGCTAAATATCCTTACTATTATAAAATAAATCATATTGTAAATTATTTCCTACGATACCTAAATATCTATATGTACCTAGAAATAATTATATATTACTACAAACATGTTCTGACTATTTACAAGCGCTTTTTTAAAGTCTACTTGAATAATAATCTTTTTTATTTTATTTACTTCGTGTCGCGGGTTTGAGTCCCGCGCCGGACAACTATTTGTGTAACCCATAAATAGTCATTCTGAGTCTGGATGTAATGTGTGTGCGTCTATTATATGTTTGTAAAGTACCCCACAGGGATTAGATTCTCTAGTGCGGGCGTTGTTTTTTTTAAGAAAAAACTGTTATTATATAGAACTCAGACTACCAAAATATACTGTTATTATTGGACGACATTGAAGTTTGGGCATTGATAACCATCAGTAGAAAACAGCGTGGCATAGAAAACCACAAAAATCCATTTCGAAATTTGTACTCCATTAAAGCCCTTCTATAATACATATACTTGACATTATGTTATACTCTATATATAGATAATAATAACTCAGGACAAACAGACACGTTCAAGCACACAAATATCTGTCCTGGGTGGGAATTGAACCTACGACCTGCGTCGTGAAAGGTAATCCACGAAAACCAACCACGCCAACCACTATATAATCACATCATACCTAAGTGTTTATTTTTAACAATTTTTACGGAAACCTAGTACCTTTTTAGGGTTCCGTAGCCAAATGGCAAAAAACGGAACTTATAGATTCGTCATGTCTGTCTGCCTGTCTGTCCGTCCGTATGTCACAGCCACTTTGTTCAGAAACTACAAGAGCTGTAGTGTTGAAACTTGGTAAGTAGATGTATTCGGTGAACCGCATTAAGATTTTTACACAAACATAGAAAAAGGACAATAAGTTCTATGTATGGGGCATAGAACTGAAACTCAATATTTTTTTTTCTTCTTACCCATACGTGTGGGGTGTCTATGGACAGGTCATCAAAAATGATATTGAGGTTTCTAAGCGCAAGAGACACTTCCAAAGTGGTAAAATGAGTGTCCCCCCCCACCCTGTAACTTCTAAAATAAGAGAATGATAAAACTAAAAAAAATATATGATGTACATTACCATGCAAACTAACAACAAAAATTGGTTTGAACGAAATCTAGCAAGTAGTTTTTTTTAATAAATCGTAAACCGCAATTTGCTTTCATTTAATCAACTGAAATACTTGCTGCTACGGAACCCTTCATGTGCGAGTCCGACTCCCACTTGGCCGGTTTTTCCCATCTATTTTTTATTATGTACAACATGGTTATTAACTTAAAACTATGAGGAAACGGAGAACATGTTAAGCTCACTCAGTTAAATTTAACTAATAACAATCGTACCTTCAGTACATCACATCACACACACCCATACACACCCACACCCACATCCACATCCACATACACAAACACACACACACTAACACACATACATTTTTGCATGCTTTTTTTTAAATTATTAATTGTTATTTAACTTCTTTTTTTATTCACTAATCATTATCTTAATTAATCAATCAATATAGTCTAATATTAAATAAATGTATTTTCATAATTCGCTACCGATGTCAGCGTGCTCTTCAGGGAGTTTGGGCCTAGCATCTTTATTACAAGTTATTTTAAAAATAACTTAGCGAAGATGCTAGTCACCACACCAATCTATGTGTCCTAGCATCGTAATGAACCTTATATTTTTATTGTACCAGTATACTACACATACTGTATTTTTAAGCACACTTAGTATACCTAAATGTACTCAATGAATTTGATGTGGTGAAAAATAAATTATATTATTATTATTATTATCATCTAAATAAATGAATTGCGGTCGGTAAATAAATAAATAATTGCGGTCGACCATTTTACGAACTTCCGAGTGTTTTTTTTACGATTCTTTGGATACGTGTTAAAAATAAAACTGAGAAAGGAAAATAATCATCGTTATTTCTTTTCTCAGTTCAATATATAATAATAGTAGCGGATATAGTAAAATAACAACAACAGTGATGCATGGATAGCATTACTGTTGTTGTACCTAATTTTCGAGTTACAGTCGATAACAATTATATGAAGCACACATAAACGGCTTTTAAAAAATAACTGACCACAATGCCTCGGAACCCTACATCCACCGTGTATAGACATACCTACCTATATTTTTTTACTTACACATGGCAATCTCCAAAGCATTCCGAACAGTTGCTATGTACTGTTCTTTAACAGCACCATACAAGTATTCAATCGCTCGGCCGAGAGTCTAATGCATAAAACATATAGTCTAGAGATACGATTTTCCCGCTGCGCGTACGCCTAACACGCCACTCATGCATTGCGCGAGCGCACTCGCCTGAGACGATGCGCTTCTGATAATGTCTCTTTTCTGACGACTTTCTTTTATTTGTGGGCTATAAATACTACTACAATTGAAACATCCTGATTGCCCGGGCGATTTATCTAATGATTGTTCTAATTTCAAACGGACTAATACACTTGAGTTTATGGTCCCTGGAGATCTAGTTTCATTAAATGGTTTGTTCTAGATCGCTATATAAAACATCGACTGCAGTGAATGCAGGGGCTAATACAATTTAGGTGTATTTGGATAAAGTAACATTGCAACAAGACCAGTAGGTACTTGGTAGAGTCACCCGCCAGCATCGCGCCTACGATTGCTGGTGGGGACAAATCGCGTCCGATCTCAGCGACCAGGACTCGCCTTTCGGCCTCCCAGGCCGGGCACTCCTTCAGCGTATGCTAGGCCGAGTCGAGGTCGCTTCCGCAGTGGTGACAACTGTCGTTACATCTCGGCCGATAATAAGCCTAACCTACATTCAACTAAGTACACGTTTTGACTAATCCAATAAAGAACTTGAGAATTAATGATTTTGTATGGCAGAGGTCAACTAAATTTCAATTGTAGTGACTTAACAAGAAGCTTGATGGTAGAATCTAATGATCCACCTAGCTAGTACCTTCAGACGCTATTTCGGCGCTAAGCAGTTTTACTATCTTCTGTCGTGGGTATGTGAGAAAAAGCGTCTAAAGGAACATTTACTTAAACTAGTTCCATATGCTTACCATCAGATGTCTAAGACAAGACACCGCCTGCAGTTAAGCCATCACCGTGACATTTTAACATGATTGCACTGAACGCTTAATACCAGCTTGGGTCATGTTGTTAAGGAACAGCTAGACTCAAAGTGGATTTGCTTGGCTAGTTGCCATCTTTAAGCCTAAGTCTTGTGTTAAGTAGTTTTAGTTTATTCCATATGCTCCAGAAGGAGGCCACCGAGCGGGTTCGGGAGCGAGCCGGTCCCACTCGCAGAAGGAGGTGGCGTCGGGACGGCGGCGGCAGCCGGTAGCCCACCTCCCCCTCCGGGCTGCGGTGTCAGTAAGAGAAGTGTCCTCTACTGCCGCTACTTCAAGCATCTCCGCGAAGACAGTGTTTTGCTTGTAGCACAGTCACTGTGCGTGACTGGCAGGAATCAGCAATCCGGGAGGACAAAATAAAGCTCTCCCAGGATACATGTCCCAACTACCTGGGGCATGGCACCGGGGCAGCATACCCGCGTTCCCCCCCTTCAGGCGCCAAGAAGAGTCCACGGCAGGTTAGGTTTAGTCGGTGCAAGTCCGACAGACCCACCCGCAGACACTTTTTGCAGGTTGCATGAGTAGGCATTCACCCTGAAAGTCTATTCCATCGTAACAGCCAGTGCCTAATATTGACTTATGAACGTGGATCAGCGCAACCCGTAAGGAATAGATGACAGTGATGTTATATAGTTACATAGTAGTACATTCGTGGTTTAACTAATTGCTCATCGTTTTAAGCCATGTTTTGAGTCAATATGACTACATTCTGTTACTCATACTTATAGGCATGATTGTATCGTCAGTAATGGAGGTGACCACTTATCCTCGTTTTGGCCACACTCGTCATATTATAATGTTAATCAGCGTTGGTCACCTTGATGAGCAGGTAGTGGCTTTGAATGTCTCTATGTGCTATATTGTATGTTTTTGATATAATTGTTATTCATTTGATGCATTCACGCAGTTGCAAATCCCATTCATTATCCATAAGCTGAAATATTGTTACCAAGTAAATTCGGATAATGGAAGAGGTGCGCAATATTGTACTGCAATATTGATAACACTATACTTACATATGACGTCACTTGTAGTGGAGCCATAGAAGCTCCATATTAAGTGATTTTGTGCGAAAGGGACAGTGCATCCCTACTTTATCCCCGCCAGGAATTTAAAATGCTAATAGTTAAAAGCTTTATCTACCATTAAAATATTTATGACTATTTTTTATGATTTTTATAGCTTTAATAAGTCAGTATAGTAGTCCGATTCCTTATGCCGTACTCACGTACGTGAGCTAGCATACCTACAGAAATCTTATAGCCGTAGCAGTGAAGGCCAAGTTTGTTTACCAAACCATAAACGCTCCATCTCATATTCCATTCGGAACAGTCGCCATAGCCATCGCAAAACTGTAATTCCGCATCAAGAATCTCAACAATAAGTCGTATCTACACGTACGTGGGCATGACATCACCCAAAGGTCGCGCAGTATCGGAGCTCAGCGCGGGCACAGATCACTAGTGCGCCGAGATCGCGCTACACACAACGTATTGCACCCTATTCAAAATGAAAATAGCACTAGTCCTTCTTGTTTGTTTTTCAATATGTCGCGCGGACGATATCGCCCACGCCGCAGGACAAATCTTTAACAGCATTTTGCCCAATTTGATAAGCAACCAAGTGACCGGTCAGCAAGGAAACACTGCTGGAAACACCATCCAACAGATCGGAACTGTAGTCGGAGGAGTAGTCGACTATGCCAAGAAAAAGAGTTATGATGACTTGCTGCGCCAAGTGCAGGACTCTACCACCGACGAGGATATATTGAGAATCAGTGAGGAGATGTTCAACGCGGATATTAACAACGCCTTCAGTTATATTCAAGTTAATCTACAGGGCAAAACCAGTCCTATGTCGAAGAACGATGAGGCACAATCTAAGTGAGTAACTATAGCTAGTTTATTGTACATTTATCGCTAAAGCATGATTTCATTTAAGTAACTCTATAAAGGTAATTAAGTATGAGGCGAAGATTATCTTAGTTAGGGTTATCTCGCATACGAGAGATACGTAGTTGTTTTTCTTTAGTGATATCTAAAGTCTACTTTTAACTCCAAAGTATTTGAATAAACAACTATCAAGCACCCCTTTTTACAAATGTATGGTAAAAATATGATGGATATCTTAAAAAAATTAAGTTATTCGCACCTAGTAACGATTTTAAAGGAAAAAGTTTATTTTATATTTGGAAATCTTAATAAACTACAGTATTATATGGGCATTACGATTTATGATCATTTTTAATATTTAAGATTTACAATGTTTATAAGTATTAACGGGTACTGGACACTTATCGATATATGTAGGTACTTGATGAGCGAAAATGAAGATATTGGTGGTTATAGAAACACATAAAAACGTACAACTATAAATAGTAGGCACTCAGTGTATTAATTAGAACATAAATGTAGCGGAATGAGTTCTTTGCCCAATCGGTACCGTAATGGTTATATTGAACCGGCATACATTAATTAGAGCGGCTAACACTTCAAATCATACGAGCCCAAAAATTAAAAAACATTTTAATATTTTAGCTATACAGGGTTACTTGTAAACACCAAAAACATCGCAGGACTAGATAGCTAACACCATAAATTGTACCAACGTTTGTTCTACAACTTATCAGTATTAATTAAATTTTCCCCTTGAATGTTATAATTCTACGCGCATCACAAAGATATTACGTAAATATACCCTTGCGAGGGCGCGGAGAAGGGGTGAAGCGCCTTTGAACTTGACTCATTTCTCTGGTTGCCAGTACATGTAAAATATTTATTTTTTCATGTATTGAGTTATGACCGAACTCGTAGAACAAAAATTGTTGGTGTTTTAAAAGTAAAAGCTTATAACCCCTTATGAACTAGTTACAGCGAATAAAAGGAGTTGGAGTTATAAATAATAATCTAGGAGACCCTAATCCTTATTGAAGCTTGTGAGCTCCTCAGTATCTAGATATACTAAATAAATATTATCTTCCAACTGCAGTCTTGACTCCGAAATTTTAAATCGTAGATATATAATAGCCTATATGAGTAAAACGAGAGGATCTTAATTACTACGTTCACTTCGTATGTTTAACAACAATAACCGTTTACTTAAATTATAAAGTTGAAATTCCAGTTTCGATTCACGAAGGCTTTTATCAATATCTATTGATAAAAGCCTTTTAGCATAGTTACTTTATATTTCTACAATCGAAGTTAAAAAAAATATACCTATTGTAAATGTGTATCAAAACGTTTATCAACGGTTATTAACTATAATAGTCTATCATTATACATATTTCCAGTCCTCTATAAATATTCAACTAAATAACGTTAACTACAATGGTACTGAGCAGGCAAGTCATTAACAATAAGTACTAATCAGAATCGCTCGGTAATTCTTTGATATTGTTGCAGTCTCCTGAACGTGCCTGAGAACGTATGGAATGGACCGACTATAAGACCATTCGTAGCTCTCTTTGACAATTATCATAAAAACGTGATTCGGCCCGAGTTCATTACGCCTAATGTAAGTCTTACCTATGTATATAACATTCACAATTGAATAATTCATCCGACGTATAAGCACCTGCATATGCGGACAAGGTAAACTAATCTGGTGGTGATGTCATTGCAGGAGGAAACGGAACAGACCACTTATATCAACACTATCCTCGCTACGGGCCCAATTAGAAGCCTTTTCAACTTTTTGGCAAGCAAAGGTAAAAACTAAACAAGTTATTCGACTTTGGTTTTTTAATAATAATAGGTATAGGTCTCGAGATGGGTCATCGACATCAATTTAGCCAGGTGAAAGACATATTCGTGCTGATTAAATATTTTTCTATGATTGAAGCTGTCTCTTCGTATTCGACCTGCCAAAAGGGAGTCGTGGTTTGTTCTAACAGGGTTCCATACACGTAGATACCAATACGCAAAAGCGCATGAAGAAAAAATGCTTGTTTCGATCACAGCTTAGACAATAAACTGAAACTTTAGTTTAGCAATCAACGTTTAAAAATAGGTCTGTTATAAGTGCACCTCAAACCTATATCTATGTCAAATTGTAGATTTTTCAGCTTTATTTATCGTAATGCGTGACGTAAACTTTAAATAAACCTGGAAAATCTTTAAATTTAATCATGTATATGACGAAAATCCAACACGTCCGACGGCAACATGGTTGCAGGATTGACTTGGCTTTAAATTATTTTTGCAGTAAAGGGTGTAACACCCCTAACATCCTAACTCTAGTTTGCTACTGAATGCTTGTCATGCCAGAAGTAATTTTTAGTCCTCATAAACGAGAACATCCCAGTCATATCACGTCTCACTCATGTAAGTGGCAACGTGTTGGCAGTGATGAGTTACACAACAGAGACGTGATCACTTACTACATGCCTCATAAGAAGGCTCACAGCTACCCTAAGAGCTATACTCGAAGTTTTGCTGTGAGATCGAATACAACAGTCGAAATCCGTAGGCGAACCAAAGTTCCAACATAGCACCAACAATTGCCGAGCTGAAGTGGTAGTGAGCACGGCAACACAGAGAAAAAGAGTTCAAAGAACCGATGGCCTCTGGGGCATAAAGGTTCTCGAGTGGTAACCACGAAGCGAAAGACCGGCAATCATGGAGGTCTTTATTCGTGATGAATGCAGTTTATAAGAAAGCTCCAATATTAAATCACACTAATATTATAAACGCGAAAGTTTGTGAGTGTGTGAATGTGTATGTTTGTTACCTCTTCACGTCGAAACGGCTGGAGCGATTGTAACTAAATTGGGTATGGAGTTAGCGGACACATTGGCTATAGTGTATAAAGTTTAATGCGGGTAAAACCGCGGGGCACAGCTAGTACAACATATGTAGTTAATTTGTAACAATACTGTAAAATAAGTTGTTACAATATAAGAAGAGTATCGTATAGTCTACCATTATACTGGCGTACCTTCTTATCACTAATTACAGGCTTTTGTCCCCAAGTTAATCTTCACTTGAATAATAACATTGTTTTAGTAACGACACACATAAACTGGATTAAGTCATGTTTTTTATGCAAGTTGGCACTTATACGTATTGCGGATCACGTATGAATTATTATTATTATACATTGTGGTACACACGGCTACATATCAAGCTATAGGTACATTTCCAGTATAAGCTGATCTCGCGTTGTAGGTATAGGATTTCTATACAATGAGAGGTCAGCTTATATTGAAAAGTATAGCTCGATATATAGCCGTGTGTACGATGGCAAATGACAATGAATTTACTTGATAGGTATCTACTATTATTATTAGTAATACTTGTGTTTTTTTAAAGGAACTTGCTACCCCAATCTGTCAAATTTCCCCGATTGAAAGTGAACCTTATACTTATGTGATAAAAAGTTAATAATCTATAAACGAAACTTGACAAATTGGGGTAGCTGGATGTGCTGGCGTCTGTTCAAGCTAGAAGATAATAGAATATGGTGTTTAAAAAGTGTACCTAAGTAATCAGCTACATCGACTGCCACACACTTTTCGTGTACTATATACCTACCAACGCTCTTATAAGATCAACTCAGTTGCCCCATATGACAAATTCCGTAACGCAACTGTGAACGTGTAAGTGAACAGTAACAGAAATAGTGGAGGAAACTCATGGAGCGTTATTTTGTTACTTTAATATTTTGTTAATTCATTTATTGCACACCTATTTTACATAATTAGAGCTCCTATCCATCCAAAGGTTGTCTGGAAGAAATCGCTTATTGCGATAAGACCGCCCATTGAACATGATTGTTTTTGTGTTCTATGAATTTATCTTGTTTGGGTATGTGCAATAAATATTTACTGCATAGTGAGTTTGATAAGTACAAGTGTATGGTAATACCAAAGTGGTAAATTCATTATTTTTTCCTATAAAAAGTGAGATCATTCCCTAAAATATGGCGCGTAGCATACATTTATAATCTGTGCGTTACTTTCAAGGTTTAACTCAATTAAACGAGTATCCCGAACAAGTAGAACTGTTGAAGAAGATCTGGTTCACCAAGTACGCCCGCCACTGGACCGGCCTGTGCAAATGCAGCTGCGCCTTCGAAAACATATTTATGGCTGAACTCAAATCTAATGACGTGCTTGGTAAGTTAGTTGCTATTTCTAATCGAACTTTCATATCTAGCTTAACAGGCTCAAAGGAGATGCGACATTAATTCCAAATATAAGTACCTATACTAAATTGTGATATGGAACTAAATGTCCTAAATTAATCCTTGAGGATATATCGCCCCAGTCCAGTATCGGCCATGGCGGACATTTGTAACAGATTACCGATCTGTGCAGGGCAAACCATGGTGCCTATTTGTGTGTTTGTTGAACTTATTACCTATCTGCTATAAGACCAATTGAACACGCTATGTATACTTACCATTAGACGCATTCAAAACAAGGCGCCGTATTACCTAAAAACTGACAGCATTGGTATACCTGCAGAGCTTATTCATTCATCACTTGCCGCCAGATCTCAGAAAAGGTACTCTTTCTGCGGTAAGAGGATGGAAATGTATTGAAGGTGATGACATAAGTGATGATGTCTGTAATTCTAGCGAAATGTGTAAACGACTTATCACCTTAAAGTAGGTTACAACATTTTTTGGCCCACCAAGAATGAATATCTACACAAAAAAAAAACACATATTTCAATATAGCCACTATCAGCCGCCATTGCGTTATTTTCCTATATCGCTATGAGCTAAAAGATATCAAAGTAGGGATTACAAATATATTAACATAATAACATTAAAGATATTAAACCCTATAATATATTAAAACCGCCTGCAAACGTACCAAAACAAAACTATGTTTTCTGCCACTTAACTTCGCTACATTGCCTAAATCGGGGTCCTTGACTCTAATTTCACAGTACCAAAATTAGTTTTCAGCGGAAATGTTCATCTTAATATATTAAACTCTTTGTAATTTATATTCTACAGGTCTCCACAGCTGGTTGTTCTTCGCTAAGCGTGAACAAGACCGCAAAGCCAATTACCTGGGCTACCTCGACAAACTGGACTTGTCTGGTGTAAGTTAAACATTTTAGTAATATACATAGGGGTGGGTTAGCTCTGTGTATTTTGGCTCAATTATGTATGTTGTTCCTTTGGACAACTGGATATTATTCCAATTGGCTTGGCCAGGACTTTTTAAAGCAATAATATTTATAAGGCATTCAAATTTCTTTGTCAACCTCTCACCAGCTTAAAGTGTCTATACTGTCCCCATTCCATTCTATTTAAATGCCATCTAATTTCAAATTACGCAGAATCTGTAGGTACTATGACAACCAGATATAAATATACTTATATATTTCTAAGTACATTCATCCTATAGTTAAATTACACGCACGACATAGGACAAATAATCGTACTCATCACACAAATATTCGTCCCTGGTTGAGGATCGAACCCACGTCCTCTAGCTTAGCTGTCAGGGCCACTAACCACTAGACCCATAGGCCCATTCATAAAAAGCTAAGTAAGCTTCGCCAAATAGGCCGAGTAGATACATCAATACAGAATTAAAGCTGCAATGCAAAGGTCTTATTATCCTGATTGTATCCATTTTGGCCGCAAACTATTGAACCGACATTCAACAACAAACATTAACATTACAGAAAGGCCTGATCCTAAAGCAACACTCAGTGCTAAGTGAAACTAAGGACGCACCTGAGATCACCATGTTTGTGGGTACGTCGCCCGAGTTGGAGACAGCGTTGTACACGCTCTGCTTCATGGCGCGCCCCGACCGGCCCTGCAAGCTGCGCTACAACAACATCAACTTCTCCATATCGACCAAGACATTGAAGTCTGATAACGTGCTGCTCATTGACACCGCGTACCCTAGCTACTAGTTCACAGTGTAGTTTTAGTAGATGATCATAGATGTAACTTACCAGGAGGGTACCTACGTAACAGCGCTGACAGCCGACGTGCCAAGACTACTCGGCTAAATTTAATGGTACAACATACTTTTACATCTTAACTAGCATATCAACCCTCTTGCCAACTTATCTAATAATGATGAACTGGGATGAGAACTCTCCAGTTAATGATAAAAGGTAAAAGAAAATATGTTTAGCCCAAGTCATATGTAACACCCCCTAGTTACGTCTGTGATTATTCTAAAATATAGTACTCATTTTTAAGTTATAAAATACCTAAAGCTCTCAGTTTTATTAAATAAAACTAAATAGTATAAACAAGTAATTGTTCATTATCCGCTACGGAACAAAGATAATGATAGAAATAAACTATGCTTGTTAAAATAATTGTTATCAATTCTCGCAATTTACGGGTCTCGCCCCAGAGAGATAACTTATATTACAATATGTAATTTCGCAACGTCTATTAAGGTTAATAAGATAATAAAACAAACTGATTGTATATAACGTTTATTACAATTTATATATATTTCTCTAAAACACTGACTAACACAGTTCTAAGTTCCAGTTCTTTGAGTTAAAAATTGTTAGATCGCAAATAGTGCAAATAGAATTCTTATTGTCTGTGACGATGGCACAAGAACAGTTTTTATCTACATCCTAGTAACACTCAATAAAAAAGTAATACTCCATCGATTGAGTAAATGGCAATACATGTCTACACAACTATCTAGATATCTATTATAAGCTCTAGAAGTATATTCGAATTATGAGCAAAAAATGCATAAGCCAGTGACTAATAAAACTTTCCTACGCAAACACACACTTAAATAAGATAAAACAATACTTTAGCTCTAACTTTGTTATTGATAGGCTATGTATATTTGCCATTTGAACTTCGAACAATTATGTATACAAAAATATCTACATAACGCGAAGAGCATCAAATAAATATATAATCAGTGATATGCTTGAATTTAGCTTAACATATATTAAAATATAACAACGATTAGTATGCCAACTAGAAGTCATAGGAATTATGGCAAAACTAGTAACATTACACTTAGGTTCTCTTAATAAAGAGTTAAAAAATGCTTCAATATAAATTTACAGATAATAACATAGTAAGAACAATGTAAGTTTGACCTTTTGTATTTCATCAGCATACAATTGTTTATTGCCTACTGTATGGTAACATAATCATCAAACTTAAGTATACATAGTAGTAATTGCCAATTTGTGATAACATTTTTATATAATAATTTAGTAATGACAAGATTAATTACACGAATACGTTGCGCCAATTCTTCTATTCAGACTAACTTTTTTATTTATTATCGAACTCAACTCAAAGCTGTGATGAACTTCAAACGTGAGAAGCCAATTGATCAATCTGATTTAAATAAAAATTTACTCAATTTTCAATTTAAGCATTCCTCTGAGCTGAGTTTAATTTCTAAAAACGGACCTAAGATGTCTTTAGCCGCTAATTTCTGAGGTGCTCCAAGGCTTCCGTCAGTTAACTCGCGAAGTGCAAGTGAAAGCAATTCATCACCCCGTTAACAAACACTAAAGAAGGTTTTTTGCTAAGATTTTGATGACAGTAGACTTTTTAAATTTAAATAGGTATTAGTACAGAATATATATATATATATATATATATATATATATATATATATATATATATATATATATATATATATATATATATATATATATATATATATATATATATATATATATTCTGTACTAATACCTATTTAAATTTAAAAAGTCTACTATACTTTGACTCTAATAACAATTGTTTAGAGAATAATATCGAATACGAAAGTATTTAATTCAAGTCTTGTTTGCGCATTTGGACGTCAACGATCAGAACAGCCTATACAACAGTTTTCCTGCAAGAATGAGTAAATAAATAACCCACATTGAACGGGACTAGTGTAAAAATTAAATTTTATGTATTAATACCATGCTCGTATTTTTGGTCGCTTTGTCTAATCAGTCACAGTTTTTACATAATATACTATAATGAGCAAATAAGACTTCACAAAACAACACGGCTAGATGTATTTAAACCCGTAAATCAATTGCTTATACTCTGTTGTTTGAGATTTCAGTGATAACGGTAGAAAATTAATTGGGAAATCATAAATTAAAACACCCAACGAGATTCGAAAACGCGTCTTCTGCCTAACTAAGGCAGACACCTTTGAATACTAGACCATAAACGAACCATACTGGTTGGTTAAATTCACGATTACCTTTCTTACAGCCCGTATAGGGATGTCATTGCGAAATTAAAGTTAACAATATAGAAAAATGAGTAATATTTATAAAAAAAACTTGTGTGTACTTATGTACACGCGTTAGAAGTTATACTTCTTAATATACAACTTGAACATAGTTATCAATTTTCATACCACCTAGAACTAACTTCATGCTGTTAAATTTTTTTGCTGTCGGTGTGCGCGCGCGTCGTAAAAATTCACTCTCATCATTTTTCTCCATCGCGCCAAAAGAAGTATAACTTCAATAACACTGCTTATAAAAAAAACTAAAATAGCCTGGGCAAACTATACCCTCAAAAACTTATGTTTTTAAATTATATAATAAGTTATCCATAAAACTTGAGTGTAATTGATGCGAACGTTCGCGTAGACTTACTCTGTACTTATCTAATAAATACAATGCGTGCACTAGAATGGCCTGAAATCCAATAAAGATATGTTAATATTGGCGAATATATCAATAAAGAAAAAAGCTTAAAGCTCACACAACATTAAATACTTCTGACTAGAACATCGTTGGATGAATTGCGGTATATCTACAAAGTAGACATAATAGTCTTTCGTTGATTCATTAAATTAATATCATACTAAAAGTACTACACAAATATGTACAACATAACAAATACCTTAGAAAACTGATAACAAAAGTATATAATATCATACAGTAGATACAATATAGGAACAATCTATGTTTTTTTTTAATATACGGCCCAATACAAATAAATAAAGTACACACACAGGATCTGAGGGACAGCATATTGAAGACTAGCGTCATGGTCCAATTCTGACAACTTATCTGCAGGAATTTTCCATCAAAATTATTTATGTTAAAATTAATACTGAAGAGGACCCATTTTAATCGTTATTTTGCATTAGGACACTTTCAGACCTAGGAAACTTTTTGGCAAGCCGATAAGATCGGAAAAGTTGCGGGTGAAATGAAATTCACTAACGTAACTTCTTAGAAAACTTTGAAAATTTAGTAGTTAAGCAAAAACGTTTTCAACTAATACAATTCGACGGAAGAGTACTTATGGATATTTCGACATTGGAATCTCCTGAAATATATTTATATAGTAGGTAGTTTATTTTCACGAAACGTGTAGTTAAACTCGTGCGAGACAAACGGCGAAGTCGAGCGCGCTTAACCAACGCAGACACCATGACGTCTCTGCTGACGCTCTTCCTACGGAATTTTGGCGTAGCACGTGTAATTTGTAATTTAGGGGCAGCAGGGCCCGTAACCACCACAAGACACCATTTTTACGCACTTTTTTTTAAAGGTTACAAAGATATGCTAATCATAGGTTCTTCAGCCAGATTTCCAAAAGTATCTAGAAAAGTCTATTTTTTGTAAAGTTTTAGATTTTGTGCAGTTTTAGTGTGTATTACTCGAGCCATATGATTGAGATTTATGTTACACTGCCCCTTACATCCTGTGTTGTAATTTAAAACAATTTAATTTATTTATACAATGAAATGCTGTTGCTAAAATACTTAATGCTCTTAACTTAGTTGTAAACTACATATTACACTTTAGCTTAAACAAAATAAGAACCATATTCGTGTGGCATTACACCGCGCCGTGGGTAGAAAGTGTGTGAGATTGAGTATTTCATCATATTGGTGACATTCGACGTGTAGATATCGGCGAAGCGGAACAATCGCCTCGAGAAGTACGTCGGATTGTGGTAGGTACGGAACACGCTACCAAATTGTTTGTTAAACACAGCCTTTATATCGTTCCTGGAAGTGAGACAACTCCTATATTGGAAGCATGAAAACAAATAAACACACAAGCGTTATTTTTATGGCCGAATTAAGAGATACATACATGAGATATAATTTTTTTAAAGAGTAAGCCAAAATAAAATGCGGTGTTATAATAATAATAATATCTAGGGACAATGTCACACAGATCATCCTAGCCCCAAATTAAGCAAAGCTTGTACTATGGGTACCAGGCGACGATATACATACTTATATAGATAGATAAATACATAGAAAACATCCATGACTCAGAAACAAATATTGGTGCTCATCACACAAATATTTGCACTTACCGGGATTTGAACCCAGGACCACCAGCTTCGTAGGCAGGAGCACTACCAACTAGGCTACGGTGACCGTCAATTGTGTGTTGGTTGGACATAGATTATAGCTTTGTCTATACCCGCATTTTTTCCTATTAATTTGGGTGTAAGTCATCATATACACACAACGCCACGTCTCTTTGGCATCAACAGCGTCTTTATAAGTGCAGCCGTAAACCCATAGCCAAAACGTTTAGAGTGATGTTTAAAAGCTAACGCTGGTAATTTTGAATAGTATTAACATTTTTTATAATCTATACCGCACTAATATTATAAAGACGAAAGTTGTGAGTGTGTCAGTTTGTATGTTTGTTACTTCTTCACTTAGGTTTTTTACGTCTAAAAGGATGGAGCGTTTTTATAAAAGTTGGTATGGACTTGGCTGGGATCGTTGCGCTCCCTCTCGCGCACGGCGGCCTCCTTCTTGAGCATAACAGCTTCACAGAATGAGGCCACCGCGTTCCATCCGGTTGTCGCCACCAGCATAGCCGAAACCACTGCTGGCAGCGAGAGGTCAAATCCTATTTCAGCGACCAGGACTCGCCTCTCGGGGGCCCAAGCTGGGCACTCCTCGAGTGTATGTGGGGCCGAGTCCGGGCCGCCGCCACAATGGTGACACGACGGTGTCGCCTCTCTACCTATTCGACACATCTGTATCTTCGAGTATCTGTGTCAACCTGAAGGTTAGGCTGCCCCGTTTCCGGAGCAAACCATGGCAGGACCGCACCGACAGAGCGTTGACGCAAGCCTCTCGGCAATTCAAGCCGCTCGCGCCAAATCTCTAAGGCCTGTCGGTGCGCGTCCCGCCGTACGTTTGTCCAGTTGGCTGACACCCTGGATTAACATATAAGCTATAATTTTTAACCTTTAACGTGGGTAAAACCGCGGGGCACAGCTAGTTGATATATATATACATTATTAGGTCCCAGAACGTATCCACACTAATTGCCACGCTTGTGGCAAGATCTAGCCTTGAATTTGTGGTAGGGGAGGCTGGGCACGACGTTAGATGGCCATGGAAGGCGGGACTTTCGGACTAACTGATCCAGTAAACATTTTTATGCATGTCCGATACTATATCATACATAGACGGTCACCGTAGCCTAGTTGGTAGTGCTCCTGCCTACGAAGCTGGTGGTCCAGGGTTCCCGGTAAGTGCAAATATTTGTGTGATGAGCACAAATATTTGTTTCGGAGTCATGGATGATTTCTATGTATTTAAGTATTTATCTATCTATATAAGTATGTATATCGTCGCCTGGTACCCATAGTACAAGCTTTGCTTAGTTTGGGGCTAGGACGATCTGTGTTACATTATCCCTAGATATTATAGATATTATTACATCTCGCTGTCTAGAATTCGGTCGTCAGCGGAACGGTGCATTTAACAAGCACTTATAATAGACATGTTTATATGATAGACAGAATTTATGACACGACTAGGAACTGCGCAAGTTGCGTGTGTGTCATAAGCGTATGCTGTTACGAACACCTTAAGGGACAGAACACTTTCTGGACAGAATTTTGCTGAAGCGAATTATGAAATCATGTATCTTTTGTTAATGTATATCTAGAATCATAATAATAGATAATAATCAAATATCTCTAATTTACCAAATATTAGCTCTTGACAATTTTTCGCAATGCAAAGAGTATATAAATACCAATTTGGCAAATCCTAAAGTGGACGTCTTGCGACTGATATGATGATGATGATGAGAGTGTTAATCGTTAATTGCCATTAAGTAGTACGTACACACACACCGACAGACCAAATCTAAATGTTCCCTTTCACCCTTACGGAGTATGCAATAAATAAATAAAAAAGGTTTTTATTCACGTAGACTTTAAAAAAGCGCTTGTAAATAGTCAGAACATGTTTGTAGTAATACAGTTATTATTTCTAGTTACTTATTACACGTTATTAATTATTTAATTATTTAGGTACACGGAATGTTAAAACATTTATACAATTTATTTTATAATAGTACCTAGTGATAATTAGCCAGCTTGTATTAAGTTATTATCAATCTAAATCTAATAGCTTTCCTCTTTGCACCTTTAATTTATTAGCAAAAAAATTAGAATTATTTTTTATTACTTTAGAAGGGTGAATAATTAAAAAATCATCAACTATAACGAAAAACTATAATAATTAATTAAAACATGACTGCACTCCGACGTTTGGTAAGCGAGCCTCAATGGCTATGCCTTAAGTGTTTTATATGAAAGCTCAGATGACGCTATCATCTACTATGATTTAAAATATACTATGCGGGAGTCCCACTTTAATCTTTTTTACCAACATATTTTCTAAAATGTTCATACTGACTTGCTGCGCTAACTTTGAATCATACAAATTATACTAACCAGCTACTAAATATATTAAAACAAAATGAATCATACCTAAGATAATCCCTCTCCTTCATCCACTCGTTGATGACTTTCAGTTCCTCAGGGTCCTTACAGTCCTGGTGGTCTTCTATCAGCTGCGTCAACATCTGCAGCCAGTTCGCGTTCTCCTTATACGACGGCATGTTTAGCGTTTTGATTTCATGCTTCAAAAGAAAAACACGTACACGTATGAATTAATTTATTGATGTCTTTGATAAGTAGACGGCATTGCTTAGCTAATTTCTGTAATCTCGATCGTTTAATTATTATTAGGAAGCAACAACGAAAAAGTACAATAGGATTAGCACCGATTAGTTTTGACGTCAGAGCCGAAACTTTAATCAATCGCCCCGTATGACTATCAAATATATATACATACATACAGAAATTAGTTTGATCGTAAATTTTTATAAGCGTAGATTTTTTATTTTATTTTGCTAAGACAGTATAAGATTGCAGGGCATGTAACTAACTAACATACTGTTTCCGTAGTTTTACTTTTATGTACAAAAGTCAAATTTTCAGTACATTAATTGAAAATATCAGTTGATAATAAGGCAATATACACTTTATGCCTTTTGCAATTGCAAGGAGTCACCTTTTCTCCTAGATATGTATTTCTCTAGAAGAAATAGATAATATTCCTATAAAAAAAATATATATATATTACGGTGGACTGGACAATGACTTAAGACCTGTTTTATATAACACGTGGCTATTCTTAATAGTTCGACGAAAATCCATCAGTCCAGCAAAATTATTTATCCGAGGATTATCAGATCGGGCGCAGATTGCGGGTATAGGTTAAAATAGGGGCAAGATGACATTATAATTAGGTACCCATTACACATAAAGAGCACTCGTAGAAATAATGGTGTTAATTCTTAATCCTAATAAACACGTAATTGTGGGTATTACTTATGGGAATATACTAACGGTTAGCTCCTTGATGATAGCACCCGTCCGCCAGCCGTGCTCGAGAGTGACGTCGGCGAGGTCAGTGTAAGGCTGGTCACCGAAGTACAGAACCTGCTGCCCCAGCCATCCCGTCAAGTCTTGCATCTGCTTCACGTTACCCTGAAAATACCACAATTTTTTAATCAATCTTCTGGAATTTGCACTCATTTGAATGTGCAATTAATAAATACTTAGCTGAGCCGGCTGCCAAGGACCAATAACGTGTTATGTATTTTTCAGAAGAAATATAAATCTAAATGCCTCATATAGGTATATCAGACATTAAGATCTGTATTTCTTCTATGTATGTTTCAGAAGAAGAAATACAGACCGAAATGTATTATATATTTAGGTATATGGGACATTTAGATCTGTATTTCTTCTACTGAAACATACATAAAACGTTATTGGTCCTTGACAACCGGCTCAGCTAAGTGTTTTTTTATTTAATTTGTTAAGATATGGTGAACCGTCCACACCATGAGCTTCTAATCCACTTCTAAAGTTATTTAAAGAAGTGCTAGCATTATACGGAGCCCGTTTTTAAAGCCCGAGACCATTTTCAAGCTTGAACAAAAATATTCAAGTACGCATCTTACGATCGCAAGAACTTAAGTTATGATCTTCGTAGGCTGTCTTGGAATTCTCATAGCGGGTAACCAACTAAACTACATTAAAATGAGTTACAACTTATTTTTAAATAATAAATAAATAATTTGTAATAAACACTGATGATTTAACCCAGTATTATAGAGAGACTTAAAACACACCTCATAGTAAATTATGCCCTTTTCGAGCTTAGTGACTTTCTCCCATATGTGTGTTTCGGAGTGTTTGTCGAACACTCTGATAGGGCGCGACATCTCAGTGAAGAACTTGGGCTTGTTCGCGTTCACGATCACCACGTCGAAGAAATCCCGCCAGTCGTGGCCCATCAACAACTCCATACCAGCGTTACTAGAAAAAAGACATTTTATTATGAAAATTCGGCTTATTAACGTATCTTATTATTGTATTAAATAAAAATTGGTCTAAAAACAATAGAATAAAAAACATCTGCAGTATTTGGGATGTAGAAAGCACTCTCCTTTATTTTTTAGCGCTAATTAGATTTTCTTGTTTCCTATACAGCCAATTTAACATAAATTCCATTTGAATTTAAATAATATTACGGTTGCAGCATTTTGCAAATCTAGCGTAAAAACAATTAAACAATTCACTAACGTTATCATTTGTTGTCATAGCTAAACAAAGCCAAAGGCCAAAGGCAAAGTCACTAACTACGATCCAACAGTCATTGCACCGAACAATCCGTGTACGGCCACGAAGTCGGCTGACTCAATCATGAGGTTAAAATCCAAACACTCGGTCAAAAAGTCGATAAAAACTCAGAAAAAGAAGGAAGATTGGAAGAAAAGAACCTCGAAACCAAATAAATAATATTTTTTTTTTTTTTTTTTTTTTATTTTAAAACTTTATGCACAAGAATGTACAGAGGCGGACTTAATGCCAAAGGCATTCTCTGCCAGTCAACCTTGGGGTGATGCAGAGAAATCATGGTAGGTGCACTATAAGGACAGTGAGTAAGAAAATTAAAATCTGAGGATATATAGAATACACAAATACCTATATTAAAATAAACTAATAAATATTATATATATATATATTATATATATATATATATATATAATATACTAATATATATATCAATATATATTATACATATAAATAATACAAATAAATAAAATAATACTAATGTGATGATTCTGCCAATAACTTTTTGGTTATATGCTCCCGAGTTTTCTTTTTGAAAGAATAACGACTTTTAGCCATTCTGATTTCTGGGGGAAGAGCATTCCAAAGGAGGATGGACTGTACCAGGAAAGAAGAGTGAATGAAATCAGAGCGGTGTGGGGGACATTGTAGGAGACGGTTATGAGAAGAACGAAGATTTTTGTTGTGGTTAGTATGAAGATATTTAAATTCAGAAGTTAGATATGAAGGAGAAGAATGAGAGTCAAGTAAAGAGTACAGTGTGGTTAAAGCTCGCAACGTTCTCCGTTGGCGAATTGGTAACCATTTTAACTTTACTCGATAAGAAGAAATGTGATCAAATTTACGTAAATTGAAAATGAACCGAATGCAGTTATTCAAAAGTCGGTCGAGTTTGTTGAGGTGATCTGCATTCAGGTCAAAGTAGCACACATCACCATAGTCAATTTTGGGGAGGATTAAGGACTGCACGAGCAAAACTTTGGTTTCGGATGGTAAAAAGTTTTTCAGCCGATAAAGACTGCGCAAAATAAATGTTACACACTGGCTGACAGCAGCAATTTGATTCGCCCAGCTAAAGGTCCTATCAATGTGTAAACCAAGATCCTTTACACTTTGGCTGAAAGAGATAGGGGATTGATCAAATACAACCCGGGGTAATTGGTCGATGTCTAATCTGCTAATCATGCGGGAGCTTCCTATAACGATGGCTTGGCATTTATCGGGATTAACTGTAAGACCAAACCTATTAGACCAGATCTTGATCAGATCCAAGTCCCTATTAAGATTTACAATCGCTTCCGGCAGAGTATCGATGCATGCCTGAGCATAAAGTTGAAGGTCATCGGCATAAAGATGATACGCACTCTGAAGATCATGGGTTAAAAGGTTTATAAAGACAGAAAATAAAAGAGGAGAAAGTATACCGCCTTGAGGAACGCCTGTGTCAAGATTTCTCCAACTCGATGAAGTCTCACCGACACGTACACATTGTTGACGTTCTCGAAGATATGAGAAAAACCATTCCAGTGCTTCGTCTGAGACCATAAGATGGGAAAGGACGGATAGCAGGATATCGTGACTGACGGTATTAAAAGCATTCGAAAAGTCCACCAAAACCATGACTGTGACTTTGGTGTCTTCCATGCCCTTTCTAATATCGCCAGTCACTTTAAGGAGGGCAGTGGTAGTACTGTGGCCTGGTCTGAATCCAGATTGCATTGTGCTAATTAAACTATTAGAGAGAACAAAACTAGAGAGCTGTTTATGGACACAGGATTCCAGTATTTTGGAGAGGAAGGGAAGGATAGAAATTGGACGGTAATGCGTGGGAAGTGACGGATTTGAGACTTTAGGAAGGGGATGGACAAGAGCTTTGCGCCATAACAACGGGAATGAACCAGATTCAAGGGAATGGTTGATTATATGGGAAATCGCAGGAAGAAGTTGCTCCAAAATAGTTGTAATCATGCGACGGCTGATGTTGTCGCAACCTACCGCGTTGGATTTGATGGCTAGGATTATCTTTTTGATCTCATCTGAATCTACTGGAGAGAAGAAAAATAGATTTATATTAGGACGCGCTAGACCATTAACAAAGGAAATAGTTTGACTTTTGGTCAGATGATCAATGGATGAAATAGTGGAGAAATGATTATTAAGATCATCTAATCCGACAGAGGGAGGAAGGTCTACATGTCGCGGCTTGCCGATACCAAGAGTTCCTAGGAATTTCCAAATACCGGCAGGCGTAGAAGAAGATATATTGTTTAGAATGTGACGGCGTTTAGCGTTGCGTATCATCTGATTACACCGATTCCTGGCGACCTTGTAACTGTTCCAGTTATCATCAATGCGTTCTTTTTTAAATTTGCTGAATGCTCGGTTCCTACGTCTCATCGCCATTTGAACTCCTTTTGTCATCCATGGAGCTGGGGGGCGCTTAAATTTAACTTTTATGACTGGAGCGTGTACGTCATACAGTTTGGTAACAGTATCATTGAAGATGCGGACTTTATCATCTACGGAGTTAGCTTCTTTCAAAGTACGCCAGTCGACTTTTGATGCATCCGTGCGTAACTGTACCGTATTCATATGCGCAAAAGAACGCACGTGCAGCACCTTAGGTTTAGGTTTAGGAGGTTTCAGGATATAAGAGAGGAAAACAAGATCGTGACGGGAAAATCCGGGAGCTTCATATTGTCCATGTGAGGAAACCAAGGAAAGGTTAGAGGTCAGGATTAGGTCGAGCCAAGTGTCATCGCCAGAAATGTTATGATGGGTAGCTTGGAGAGGTAAAACTTTCAAGCTACTTGACTCGACAATATGCAGGAGTTTTCGGGAACGAAGAGAATTTAAGGCGAGGAGATTGGTGTTAAAATCATGAGTTAGTAGTAGAGTAGGTAAAGAAATAGATATCCCAACAGTGAAGTCAAAAAAGGTGGTAGTGCAATAAGGACATATGAAATTCAAGGATCGGAGCGGAAAAGATATTTACGTCTGGCTTCTACAAAACGAAACAACGAAAGAAAATTTGGAATAAATATAAATAAATGAAAAAGGTTTTTATTCACGTAGACTTTAAAAAAGCAGGTGTAAATAGCGAGAACATGTTTGTAGTAATATAGTTAAGTAGGTATACATAATTATTTCTAGTTACATAATATACATATTTAGGTACACGGATTGTTATAACATTTATAAAATTTATTTTATAATAATAATGATATTTAGCTAGCTTGTATTAAGTTATTGTCAAGGAGATTATGTTTAGGTTTAATTATCGAAATTTATGTTACATGTTAATAAGATGTTACGGTAAGAGTAGAAAGATTCTCGGTCTTTAATTTTACGTAAAACTCAGAGGGAATACAGTGTATTGACTTACCTAGAAAACTAGTCAGTCAATATTGGATTGAATGGATTTAGTATCGTCGATCAACCAAAATACAAAGTCGCCAAAATAAACCCATGGAAATACTAGCAAAATGTGAGAAGTCTTCGAACAATAATGAAAGAATTTTATTCTGGAATGTTATCGTTAAATGCGGATTTGGTTCCTATAACCAAAGCTTGGATTTACCATATTAAAATATAATCGAACGGAAGGATGCAAACAAGGCGGCGCGTATCTCGTGGCCACACCGCGCTTTGATATACGACGCGAGCACACTGACATTAACAAAATTTATTTACGAAATAGATTGTTGCGTTTAGTGCGCGTGGTATACATTCCATTTAAAAGTAGTGAACATGAATATATGTTATTATTTAGTATCATAGAACGATACTGTAATAGATATAGCAATGTAAAATAGTCGAGGACTACAATCTTTATTACTGATCAAAAACGATATGTAATTAATATGAATAGTTTTTAACCTACTGTGGATTCACTCATAACAATAGTATATGTAACTACAATGATTGCCAGTTAGATGTGCCGGTAAGATTTTCGTCCCATTGAAGTATTTCATTGGGATATTTTAGAAATAAATACGATCTATCAGAGATGCCGCGCCCGCGTATAAATGATGCGTGCACTTCGGGCGCTAAACCACATTGCTACGGAAAGCGCTATTTTCCACTGTGCTCAGAACAAACTCAGAAGTATATTAGATATAAATACGATATGTAAATAATTAATATTGAGTCAACACTACTGTATTCCCCAATACAGTAGTCAAGCCGGTAAAAGTAGATGTAAGTTGGAGAAAAAAATATAAAGCAGTTGAACTTACACAAAATTAAAGGGGCTATTTGTAACAAGAAACAGCTTCTTATCATTGTCTCGGAGCATTGTAAAGTATTTCTTCAAGTTTGGGTCTGGAGTAATGTACTGCTCCACATTTTCAGCAACTATCTTATGCATGATGGGATGACTTGCTTTGATTGCGTTCTGGAATCAATATGAATGTTTCTTTTAATGACATAACTGTAACATTTAAAATAAATTTAACACTTACATGAGAGCCTCAGAATTAATCACGTTGGAGTTAAAGTGTTTCTATGTGATTATATCAGTGGAGCTAGCATAGCGTCGAAAATTCATGACTCTTTACAACATTCAGCCAATTATATCACAGAAGAATACGCTCGACGCACGAGATTGCTGCAACGTTAGCTCGGCAGCATACAAGTATAATGATCCTGATATATTGAAAGTGCCAAACCTTCAAAATATCGTTATGTTAATATCACCAAAATATTACATATTTGGAGGTAATATCGAAAAAAAATTATAAACGTGATCTGATAAGAATTCTTAAGAAACTATTTAATGGTTTTGCTCAAGTTGAATAACACATTTCATACCTACAGGGTTTTATTACTCCCTCTTATCGTATGTAACCTAAATTAAAACATCATTGATAAACTGATTTCCACTCACATTTACATCTAAAAACAGAATTTCCGGATGGTAGTCAATGTGATTCTTGTTAAAATATTCTGCTACATTACATATCAGACCCATTTCAGGAACAGAAAACAGATCTGCTAAATGCACCATCTTCTTTTTGTTTGCCTGTAATATATATAAAAACACAATATAGTAAATATAAAGAAAGGAATAAAAATACTGTTTGGTTTAGTGGCTATTGGAGTGTGGTGTGATATTAGTGATTGTTGTTAAATCAATTAGGTATTGTCCTGCGTAAACTTAATGCTTAGATACTCTCTGATTTTGTGCGACCACAAGTGGACATGCAGGTGAGAAATTAGGTTCTAGATAGTGTCAGTCTATAAAAGAAATTCTATAAAATAGTATAAAATATCATTATAAATGTTTTCATACAATATGTACCTAAATATCTATGTTACTAGAAATAATAATGTATACAACTATATTACTACAAACATGTTCTGACTATTTACAAGCGCTTTTTTAAAGTCTACGTGAATAAAAACCTTTTTTATTTTATTTATTTATTTATTCAAGTAGGTGGTACATAGCGTTCTTTCGTTCTAGGTGCGGTAATTCTGACGCTGATACGGTAACCGCGGTCATGTTAGCCGTGTACTAGTTTACAGACTTGATAATACTAAAAAAACGACCGTCGTCTCAAAACTGGGAAATCATAAATTTGATCAGTCAATAGAGATTTAAGCCTATAGCATCCAAGGGTGCTTTGCCTTGCTGCTAAGCAAGGCGAGATTGAGATTTACGCTTTGCATTACGAATAATGCTAGAACACTAAAAAATCCTTGATTTTATTAAATATTTTATCTATACTGCTAACATTGGATTCTATTTAGTAAATAATTAGGCACAAGAAGTTCTTAGACATAATAAACTACAGATAACAAAATATGTTAGATAAACAATGTCTAAGATCTGTATTCACTGATACCTCTGCCTATATCAACATGATACACATGGTCCTTGTGTCAACAGAAGGGGAGCACAAATGAATGATTGCTTACAAGTGCCACTGATTACTCTACATTGTTCCTATGCCTGTCAACTAATAGTGAGACCTATTTCAATGTGTACAAGGCATTAAATGGACTAACAAGTTCATATTACTACTATTTGTATCAGTTATGTTAGCAACATGAGACAGTTATACTTCAGTTAATTGAATGATACCATGATCTAGATGCAAAGTTACAACTAGGTAGACATGAATGTCCTGTTTTTGAGACATTTTTAAATCATATTTTTCACTTTGACATGAAACTTACTTTAATTGGAGCAAGTCTTAACGTGAAAAGTTAAGACTTGATTTTATATTTACCACATTGATTGAACCAATATGGTTAATTAAATAACTAGTCAAATTGAAGCACTGAAATCCAAACTCAACTCCACCAATCAGATTTATGAAACAACTCTAATTAAAGCATCAAAACTTGTCAACAAGAATTCATAGATATTATAGATACAAATTGGCCTTTTTAGGGAAATTTCTTCATTGTCAGCATAATTTTAAAGACTGATTTATTGTCACCTTCCAAATTTAAATATTGTATTCTTTTGTGGAAAATAATACAATATTTTAGAACTAAGTGATGAGTGAGTTACTCAGAGAATGATAATAATTATTTCGGAAAAATAAAGAAATTTATAAATTTAAAATTGCTCTTTAACTAATTTGAAGTTCAATAAAATATAATGCTTAGAAAAACCTTTGGAAAAGAGTAAAAACCGACTTCTTGTGTAATGTGGAAATATAATATTTGTTTATTATATCATAATTTGAGGGTCACCTCATTGAATAATATAGGTAGTGATTGAGATTTGAGATTCAGGTGAATACAATTTGAAATTGATTTTATTGAAAAATAAACTCCAGTTGAAATGCTACAGCTTGACCAAATACAACTACTTGATTAAATTAGATTTAAACTTTTACCCATCTTACCATACTTATACTATAATTGTGAAAGCAACTATGTCTGTTTTTTTTTAAATTACTTATCTAATAAACTCATGGTGTTGAAACTTGAAAGATATTTTAAGCTCACTGTTAGTACAAAATATCAATTGCTGATATACAATGGAGTCCATATGGGGAGAAAGAAAGTACAATATAAAAAATACTACTTTAAAATCATACCCTGTGAGCTCTCATGTCACCCTCGACAAAAGCAATTGGTATAATCCTATTTTTGTACAATTCAAGTACTTCCTCAGTAGACACAGGAGTGAGACCTCGGTAGACTGATCCAAATTGGATTTGTAGAAAAGAGTCCAACTTTAGAAGGAGACCCTTCTCAATGTCATAGTGCAGTCCTCTTACTGAGAAATGAGGAAGGTATTCCAGTTGGGCAATTTCTGCAGGATACTGCAACAAAACAAGCAGGTTTGGTATTCTTGACCATATTTTATCAAAATGTCATAAATGCATTACAGTTTTGTGACTTTATAGTTAAATAACATATTTACAAAACCATGTCAAAAGTGTTAATTAATACTAATTCATGCAGTGAATTCCATACTTTAACATTAAACTTGTTCAGCTGCCTTCCTAAAGTTAAGAAATGGAATAAATCAAGTTATTACGACAGACGTGGTTGGCAAATGCTTGCTTTTTACGCCGAAGGTTGTGGGTTCGATTCCCACCCAAGACAGATATTTGTGTGCATGAACATGTCTGTTTGTCCCGAGTCTGGGTGTATTTATCTACATAAATATGTATTTACAAAAGAAAAGTAGTATAACATGTATATCAGTTATCTGGTTTCCATAGTACAAGCTCTGCTTAGTTTGGGATCAGATGACCGTGTGTGAATAATGTCCCAGGATATTATTATTATTACAGTTATAACAAATATAGAACAGACTCACTCATAAACAACCATTATTATAAATATTGTTTTATAGCATTCTGTTAACAGGTAGAAAAGAGGGTTTCTTCCCATTGACTCACATCCTCAACTGACACTGTGACATATTGGGATTTTTCTATTCAAAATTTCCCAACATTTAACTAAAACAAATACCAACCAGTCACACTGTTACTTGTTGGGACAACTTTTCATGTAGTTGTCAACAAGTCATATTGCTGGATATTGAATTAAAACAGAAAGAACTGAAAATATCGGCAGGTTGCCAAACTAAAGAAAAAAACAGAAAGACAGCTCTGAAATGTGAAAATAACAATTGAAAGATAATTTAAGATACTAGCCACCAAGCGTCAGATGGGCCATCATGTTTTGACACTTGAAGGTGCAACTTGATATCAATAGAAGGAAAAGCCAATCCCAATCATTATAAATGAAAATATATATAAAAATTAATTGCAGTTCATCTAGAACTCGAGAACAGCTGAAATGTTCGTGGAGGTCTAGGGAAGGTTTAAGAGGCGAGAAAAAATCGAATAACCGGGAAAACCCTATAAACAGCCCTTTTCTATTTCTCATATAAACATTATCTACAACAAAACTTTAGGTCTTTTATTTATCGATTGAGGCTGTATAAAGTCTGCCAGTTAAGTTAGTAGATCAATAATTTATCTAATTCACATATATCAAATTGTTTAGTATTTATTTAAATTATGTTTAATATGAATTCCCTGTATCTTAAGGGACTATACAAACCTATATTTCACAGATTCACTGATCAACTAAATATTAGTCATACAAATAGTTGTCCCGTGAGGGAATTAATCCCAAAACCCCCATTAAAACATGAGGGTGAAATACCTAAACCATTACACCAAGGTACAACACACTTACTTTATATTTTTCCAGAAGTACTTCTCGAGCAAGGTTATACAGTAGATGCAAGAGACAAGGTTTATAGTCTGCCAATGTGTAATCATAGTCATATCCATATACTTTGACTTCAGATAGATCTAGTTCATTGCATGCAAACACTCCATGTGGGTTTACATCTTGAGGTAATTTTTTTGCTGTAACCATAGATATGTTATTGGAAGTGATAGGAACAATAAATAATAATTGCTCGTTTATGTTATCAATTACGTGTAAAAAAAGATTAACGACATGCGTTCATATTACTCACATTTGAATTTTAATTGAGTCTGACGATAAGATTCTTCTAACTTTTGACGGGTCGAATATCCCCTACGTAAAGAATCTTCACCCTTCAATATTCGAATTGCAGGAGCAAAATAATTACGCACGCAAATTCTTGACGACATTTTCCGAAAATACACTTATTTTACTTAGTAATAAATAAAAACAACTAAAAGGCACAATGATTAATATGTATGCACATTACTACACTATTCAACTTATATAAATAATGCAAATTTAATGAAAATAAGGGCAGTTTTATTAATAATTTTAATACGTTGCATAATTATTTTTCAGATACAAATTCACACACTGCTTGTGAGTGAATAAGTATGTAGGTATGAATGAAATGAACAAATGTCACTAAATAAATGACAGAATTCGATTTACCGTCAGCATGTCTGTCAGCTCTAAGCTATACGTCAGTTAGTCTTATTTCTTGACCATGGATATTGAATCTTTCAGTCATAATGGTCTCATTCATTATAGCATGATATAGGTATGTAGCGTTTTCTTCATTAAATCAGTCCTACCTATCCTACCCCAGTAAGGTAGCGGAGGACTGGAGTCTTTATCAGAGGATTTTGAGGAGTTTACTAATCAACACGGCAAATCACAAGTCACGGTAAGTAATATAGCATTTTTCTCCACTTGTGTAGGTAACGTTGTCGAAGATGTTATGACTAAAATCCACCACATTTACTCGAATTTACACCAGTCTTTGAATATGAAACAATGCCTCGATGCGTCTTTTTCCGCATTAACTATAGACGCCAAAACTACAGATTAGAACAAAACTATTTTTAATTAATAGACAGCTGATCAGAGCTGCCAATAAAATACCATTCCCCTGTTTTTAACTGGTATATGATCTATTTTTAAAGGCCAGTTAAGGACTACGCTTATCTTTTGGAAAGCTCTCAGGAAGAGTAAATTATAGCAGTGCAAAAGCAAAAATCTGTGTCCCTCCTACGTATGAACTATTTACCTGGCAGATTTCAATAGCTTTATACGTCAAGTGGTTGCAGATTTCGTATTTAATAGGTAGTCAGTGCGTTAATTACAAACCTATGCTTTTATACTTAAGTGAGTAGATATTTTTATTTGACTTGACATGCATACCTACCTTGACGAATTATAGCATTGGCTAAAACAAACAAATAATAAATTAAGAGGTATAAAATATTTTATTATGAATTATTGAAATAATTTAACAACGGTAATGATATTTAACATACGGTGTGTCCATCTCAAGGTTGGTCACGTTTTACATATCTACTTAGCGTCCGCTTGTACCTTTTAATACACGGGAACTTTTTGTAAGAATAGACTTATTCAATAATACCTCTATAAACATGTGTGGTATTCTTAAATCAACCTTTCTAGGTGCGTTAGGCGCTAATAGTCAATTGAATAACAAAAACCTTGGCCGGCTAATCGGCTTAAAACGGTATCTTCAAAGCAGGTACAATAGATCATTTTATTAAAAATACATAGATATACATTATTATTAACTTTAGAAAAAATAGAGCAGCAGCAAAATAACGAGCTGTTTCAATGTAGTTTGTAGTAGTTGGTAGTTCGGTTTAAACCGCATCACTTCTGGTGATGGTATATTGCTCAATGCTGTTGAAGTGCGGCGCGCCGAGCTGGAATCTGGCAGCTATTTCTGCTTCATTATATTGCAGTGTAGAACCAACGCGTTGAATTCGTTCCCATAATTACTTAGGAGCGGCGTGAGACGATAAATTATTTAAGACTGGAATGATAAGTATTTCTTTTTATATACTTTGAACGAAAGCACTTCCAATCAGATTTTTGCTTCTGTAACGGAAATTGTATGTTGCAATATTAACATCTTTGTTTGCGAGCTTCAGCTTGCAGTCGTCATCAACTCGTGTTACGTAGCAGAGTGTATATAGAGCCATCTCTAACTCAGGTGATGCTCCAATGAACAAGGCGTTTACTGGTTTGTCCAAGCCGTTGGCATTTACGTGAAGTTTCACAATAGATCCTTTCTGTAAAAATATGATCTTATCTTAATAGTTATAAGTTACATTTACATACAGTTTATAAAAGTATAAAGGTGGTCAGTATACTAATATTACGTTGGTATCTTATTTCCACTTATCTCTAGGTAATTGTAAGTGTGTTAGGTACTTAGAAACTCAACCTGCGTATCTTAGATTTTTGCTGACCGTCGCGGCGTCGCTGGTCAGTTAAGCAATGCAGTACCTACATATAAACGAATCTGAATACGACAACCGATGAATTATCTATGAATGATAAATCTGTTTCAGGGGTGTTAAGTTAAAATGGGCCAGCTCAATCACCCGCGTTAAGCGTAAAATTAGAAGGATTTCCTAAGGCAAAAGTTGTACTATATTGATAAATGATTGAGTAGCTTTGGTATGTAAACATTCGGTATTTAGAATTAGAGTAATTACTTAACATTTTGGAAAAAGGGAATACAGTAGGTAAATGTGTCTAAACTCATAATCTTTGAATTTAGACAAATGCTTAACTTAATATAGTTATTTTACTTACATCATTTAATTCTATGTATTTCATATAGCCCAAGTAATTAACGCGATTAGCAACCTCTTCTTTAGAAAAATAGATCCAGTTATGAAATCCTGAAAAAAAAACTTGTTAAGAAATCTGATCTCCAATGAACGTCTACGAAACCCTTTTTTATACATGACTGTATAATATTTACGAATATTACGACTACCTAGTTATGATTTCAGTTTTAACAATAAATAGTTGACATGCATTAATTACAATGAATGAATTATTCTAATGTGGTTTTACTCATAAATTTACTAAAATGCTATAAATCAATGTTTTATATAACTTGGATTATAATGATTAGCCATACATGACACGGACGGAAATTGTGTTTTCATGGTAGATAATGCACGGATAGTAGGTATTGTATACGTTTATTCGTAAATGAACTAGGTATGATTTGATACCCACCTAAAACTGTACTGTCTCTTTGTTCTGAAAGAAATACGTGTTCAAACCCGGAACTGCTGATTTTTCCTTTACCTCTCGAATAGAGTGAAAACCACAACTGTTTTACGAAATCTCTTTGTTGCCTTGGATCTGGGGTTACATAGCCTGCAAGAAACATTTTCCACATCAACATATTATTTAAAATAGAACCCATATGTATTTGAATCGTTGCACAATGGTTGCAGGTGAATTAAAATAACACAAAGTTGTAAGTACTTTCAATTTCATTATGTCAGCCGTAAGACCTCCATCGGTAGAGAAAATGTATAATAGCTACGTTTGTTAGACGGGTTGGTGATCGCAATATGATGGTTATAGTACTCTGAGGGCTCCTGCTGCCCGTTCTCTGGTGGGTATTGACCTTAAGACGACTTCTATTCCTTACCCCCTATATGGGATGAAATGGGGTGACCATATTCGTCACTGTCACTACACAGTAAAAAGGAAATACGCTATGGAGGGCGCACACGTTATTTTGTATATATGTACGGTGTGTTAGCCGTTCATTGAGTAATATAGGTGCAATTAAATGTATGTATAAAATATCAGTGAATGTTCAACCGACGTCCGAAAACTTCTTTAGGAACACTAATCTAAAAATATTACAAAAATGTTCTGCTGCATGTCATTGCACTACCAAATGTAGGTTGCGATCAAAGTGCAACAACGCGGGCCTATTCTAACTTAGTTTGCTAAATAAACATTAAGATCATGTACGTGCACCGTAGGTAAAGATTGTACATAATACAGGTCAGTTTTATATGTTCTAATCAATCCCAACTATTGGTATATGTAAAGAGTTGTTGAGATAAGTAAAATAACTACTTGGCAGTTAATTATAATTTCTCCTATATGAGCAACTACTCCAATACCACATGATCATAAAACTATTAATAAGAATATTAAACTTGATAAATAACATTAACCCATACCTTTATTCTTTAGAAACGTCATTAAATGCCTCATAACAGTGGTAGACATAATAGCATCCATAAACGCATTTTCTTCATTCCTTTCCTGTTGGCATAATTAATAATTTAATTATAAGTTAGTGGGTATAACATATACCTACCATCATGATATTATGCGTACATGGGCGTAAAGTTACATAGGGGAGAAATTTATCTATGGTTTGTACTATGTAACGGTTATTATAATAACATTATACTAATAATAATAAGTCGTTATACCTACAGACTACAAGATCACAGATCTGGGATTGGGGAACCAAAGCGGCGCTCACTGAGGAATAATAGCCTAGCAGCTAGCCTGCGGCCTTTACCTAGATGAAAGACCCGAAAAAGAAAGTAAGAAAGAAACAACTATTTTACCTGTTCCTTGGTGTTTTTATACTATTTTTTTTTTTGATAATGCAGGCGGAATGCCTGTTCCAGATGGATGCGAATGCCACCCGCAAAAAGTGTTTGCGGGTGGGTACATAATATGTCGGTTTCACACAGACTAAACCTAACCTGCCGTCGACTTCTTCTGGCGCCTGATAGGGAGAGTCCCGGGAACGCGGGTAGGTATGCTGCTCCGATGCCCGCTTTTATTTTACTTTGTGATTTACTTTTATGCAAGACCAATGTGACCAAAATAATTGTGAGGTGATAATTATTAACATTCAATTCCACTCAAAAAATTAGAATAATATCCATCAAGATGAACAAGCGGTGAGTGCATCCGCGTAATTTTCCAAATTAACCGTATAAAGTTATACCAGAAGCGACGACTACCTATATAAAAAATATATTCAGTAAACATCCCGAAAGCTAGTCGACCGGGTACCGTAATCAGTCGTTATATTTAGGTAGGTACTTACTTGAGGCGTGACGTATTCGTTCACCAATGTGTTTTTCTCGTAATTGTCTAATAAGGGTACGAATTTCTGAATAGTTGGAATATTCCACGCTTCAGGTGATACGGTAAGTAAACTGTAAATAAAAACAAAACATTCATCATGTTCATAATGAATCTAATCTTGTTAGGTAATGCATCATCTAATGTAATTAACATGTAGGTATGTAGGTAGGAAAGTGTCAGCAAGTTTTAAAACCAAAATTTACTATGCGCCGAATAGATACTTTCAACGTGATGGATAATAAAAAGATGCTTTACTTAGGTACTATTGCAACTTAATCTGAATAATAAACAGTTCATTAATTCCCCAGAGCTGGCATTACAAACTTTAATGAAGATCTATAACACTGTACAAACTAACTGCACCTAATCAAAACTGACGGCGGCGCCAGAACTAGCGATATAAACTCCTCCATAACAGAACATTTGCTGAGTCTCGTTTTGACAGTCGACGCGCACGGACACGTTCGTGCGCTCCTGGCTTTACCCGACTATTTCCGACTATACGTGCTCGTGTACGTTCGTCAGTTGAGATAAATCGATCGTTAGATTGGTTGAATCTCGGCAAACCTTCACACTATTAATTGGTGTAGTGGCGTCTTTTTCAAGACAGCGCTACCCCAATATAGTGTGTGTTTCTTTGTACTTTCGTGCCCCTTCAGGGAAAATCCACTTTTCTAGTGGTACTTGGTGGAAACGTAACCGTGCCAACTAAGCCAAGTTAGTGTAGACCCAAGCACTAGGCCTTGCTCCTTCAGAGCAACGCCAGTTAATTGGAAGCGGTTTGGAATCATTGGCCTTGGGGGCTACCCTAGTCAACTCCAAATCGGAATCCCACCTCCTTAACCTACCTTCCCATTCTCTCCTGTTGTTTGGGTGCTGACGGCTTCGGCCCATATCGCCCTCTGCATTAGAGCTGCTAGGAACCCTTTCGCACAATAAGACTGGCGAGAGGGATACAAGCTTAGGGCTCACCATAGGTACACATACCTCCTCGTCTAACCCGGCGAGGAGGGTGATACACACACCAACACACCCTCGGGCCCGTCCAACCCGAGGTGATAGTTGTTAGGGACATTCAATTGTTAGAGCGACAGCCGAGAAGTTTCTTGTTAGTTCTTCTTCTCGGAACGCTCCGGGAGCGAACTAACGTAAAATTCGGTAGCTGTTAGGCTTTTAAAACCATCACAAGATGGCCGCCCCAATACCCGCCTCCATGGTAGACATTACCAAGGATCCCCGCTTCGTTGAAGCGCTATTCAAGCTCCTCAAGTCCGACCCAGTTGGCTGGGCAAACTTGATGGAGACCGTCAAGACAAAGCTCATGCTAGACGATCCCCCTTGCTCCGGCGCATCTGCGCAGGAGAATCTCAGTCTCTCTGTCCCCTCCTCTTCTGCCCCGTTCACCCAGACGGACAGGCAGTCGCCACTCCCCCGTAACCGTACCCCCTCTCCATCTCAGCCTCTAGCCACAGAGGAAGAGATGGACGTCGTACAGATTGACAGCGATGACGACGCCCACAACGAGTGGACAACCGTCAGGCGCGGGAAAGCTGATAAGCGGACCCGCGGCGACAAGTCGTCATCGTCCTCGTCTGGCAGCTCTTCGGGCTCCGATTCTGAGTGTTCAACTCAGGAGAAGAGCAAAAAGAGCGCCAAGACGAAGAAGTTGCGCACGGAGAGACCCTCCGTCACCAACTCTGTCGCCTCTTCCCCCACTACAAGCGCCTCCGCCTCCCAGGCAAAGGCCAAACCCTCTGGCCTCACGGCCAAGATCACCAAGCCCCCTCCTATCATGCTACTCAGCATCGATAAGTGGGAAGACTTGTCCACCACGTTAAAGTCCAAAGGTGTAGTCGCACTTAGCACTACATACATCCTCAAGGAGCAGATGTACAAAATACAGCTGCAGACCCCCACTGAATACAGGACAACGCTCTCTTCGATGCACGTAAGGTAGACTACTACACTTACGGCACCGCTGAGGACAAAACACTCCGCGTGGTTATCCGCCGAGTGTGCCGTTACCTTCCCATCGACTCCATCAAGGAGGACCTAACCACCCAAGGGTACCCCGTGAGAGAGGTGCATCGGATGCGCCGATCAAACGGTGGTGAGCCCTTCGATATGGTGCTGGTCCACCTTGACGACTCGAAGGAAGGACAGAAAATCCTGACTGTCCTAAAAACAGTTTGCGGCGTCGGCGGCATCGTCGTCGAACCGCCGCGGCGAGGGACCGTACAGGGGCAGTGCCACAACTGCCAACTGTACGGGCACTCGTCAAGGAACTGCCACGTAGCTCCGAGGTGCGTTAAATGCCTGACCCCAGGCCACCACACCTCCGACTGCACCCGACCCAAAGATCGTAGCGAATGCTCCGATCCACCTGGTTGCGTCAACTGCCAGTCCCTGGGACACCCTGCGAACTATCGCGGCTGCCCCAAGGCACCGGCGAGGAGACCCGCCAGGAGGCCTCGTAGCAAGCGCAACGCTCGGAAGCCCCAGGCGCAGACTAGCTCCGCTAAGCCCCAAGCAAGCCCTCCCCCGCTAATGTCCTTGGATGTCCAAAAGACATCCCTGCGACCAGCGAGACCACACTGGCCTCTGCCAGACTACGTCCCCTCGACCGCACCCAAGGCTGCGGGTGAGGCGGTCGCCCCTAAGGCTGTGCCAGTCCCAGCTAAGGAGGCGTCCCCCAAACCCTCAACCAGCGTGACCCCTCCCGCCCCATTCCAATCGGGCTGGGCTTACAACCCGCTGACTAAGAAGTCACAGGCTCCAAAGGCCCCGGCCAAAGGAGCCCAGACTCCAAAGTCATCAGCCCCAGCGCCCAAAACCAAGGCGCCCCTAGCGAACAGCAAAGGGCGCGCCTCAGGTGTTGCCGAGCGCATTATGACTCAAGGTTGGGAATTGCTCGACCAGTTTGAGGACCTCTCCCAGAGGGCCGAAGCTGATCCGACCAATATCCAACTGGCCATCGACGCGGCTCACGTCTACCGCCGCTTTATCAAATCCCTGCAACCGTAATGGCTGTACACCCGCTAATGACTACCCAAACCACTTGCAGGCTAAAACCCAGATCTCTAAAGATCGGGTTTTACAATGCAGACGGATTAGCGAGACAACGCGATGAAGTCGCAGAATTCCTCTGCGATCATCAACTTGATCTCATCCTCGTCCAAGAGACATTCCTCAAACCGAGTAAACGGAGGAGTCCTACAGTTGCCAACTATCGTATAGTTCGCAACGATAGGACCCACTCCGCCAGAGGGGGCACGCTGATTTACTTTAAGAAATCACTGCATTGCGTACCTTTGGACCCTCCCGTGCTGAAGAACATTGAGGTCTCTGTCTGTCGAATAGGCATGACAGGCCATCAGCCAATCACGATAGTCTCGGCCTACCTCCCCCCAGACAAGGAGATGCTACTTAGCGACCTCCAAGTACTGTATGACTTAGATGGCTCTGTCATAGTGGCAGGCGATCTAAACTCCAAGCATGAGCAATGGAGCTGCCGTACGAGCAACTCGAACGGCCGCGCACTTGCTAATCACTTGGCAATCATACCGTTCGACCCTATAGTCCCTCTCGAACCGACCCACTTCCCTAGAATTGACGGTCACCGACCCGACATACTCGACATAGCGCTCCTTAAGAATACAAACCTACGTTTGGCTTCTGTAGAGGTGCTACACGAGTTAGACTCTGACCATAGACCGGTCATCCTTAGTCTTGCCTCCCGCACAAGCCACTCTGGCGCGGATAGCAACCTCCCACCCAGATATGTTACCGACTGGCAGAAACTTGAGGGTAAACTCAAGTCAGCCACGTCGGAGCACTTAGATTCGATACCGTCCCTCATAGAGACCCCCGAGCAAACGCTCGCAGCTATCGGCTCTTTCACGACTCACGTCCAAATCCAAGTGAACGAATGTTCCCGGGAGGTCCCAGCGGCTGACGCGTTCAGACGGTGGAAGCTCCCGGAGGATTTGCGTGAGTTAGTGACTGAGAAGAACGCGGCCATCAGAGCCTTCGACTCCTATAACACCTTGGAAAACCGCACTCGAATGCGTGAACTACAGCGTACCGTACGTGAACGCATGACCGAGAGGCGGGAATCCGGGTGGGATAGGACGTTAGCCGAGATTCAACCCTCGCGGAAGGCCTTTTGGAATCTCTGCAAGCGACTCAAGACAGACACCGACTGGACCATCCCCCCGCTGACGCGTCCGAATCAACGCCCCGCGTTCGATGACGACGAAAAAGCCGAATGCATGGCCGACAATCTAGAGACCCAATGTTCTCCCAGCAACCTACCAGTAGACCCGGAGCACCTCAATGAGGTTGACTCCGAGGTAGAACGTAGGCTCGCCATCCCTCTCCCTCCGACCCCAACTGCCCCCTCCCGGGAGGATGCAGACGTCGACGACGACGACGATCCCCTGAGGCCAGTGACCATCGAAGAGGCTAAAACTCTGATCATGAAACTCCACCCTCGTAAAGCCCCCGGTTATGACGGACTCACCAATCGCGTCTTCAAGCAACTCCCATTGCTTTTACTTAGCCTGATGGTCGCGATTTTCAACGCGGCCTTTTCCAACAACATCTTTCCACACCAGTGGAAACAGGCGAACGTGATTGGTATCCCGAAGCCGTTTAAATCCAAATCCGACCCGGCGAATTACCGCCCCATTAGCCTTCTCTGCGCCATGGGGAAACTCTATGAGCGCATCATCCACGCCCGTTTGTCGTCGTACATCCACGCAAACGATATTCTCCCAGACGAGCAGTTTGGCTTTCGAGCCAGACACTCCAGCGTTCACCAGGTGCATCGCATTGTCGAACACATCCTAGTGAAAGCTGCCCGTCAAAGATCCCACACAGGAGCAATCTTCTTCGACGTGGCCAAAGCGTTCGATAAGGTCTGGCACAACGGCTTATTATATAAGCTGATTAAAGTCAAAGTGCCTGACCGTCTCGTGCACATCCTACGAGACTTCCTTACGGACCGAACGTTTCGCTACCGCGTCGAGGGAAATTACTCCTCCCTCCGACCGATACGTGCAGGAGTTCCCCAAGGCTCAGTCCTTGCCCCGCTCCTGTTCTCGCTGTACACCAGCGACATCCCCAGACCCAAGAAGGCTCATCTAGCCCTCTTCGCTGACGACACGGCTCTCTACTACTCCAGTAGGGACCCGTCAGCCATTCACCGAGAACTCCAATCCTCAGCCGATGCCCTCGGCAAATGGTTCAGGAAATGGAGGATCGAAGTCAACCCGACCAAGAGCGCAGCCGTGCTCTTCTCTAGGGTACACCCCGCGCCCACCACAGATCCCGTCCGAATGTTTGGTAAACCGATCCCCTGGGAGAGGAAAACCAAATACTTGGGAGTGATCCTCGATCAGAAGTTAAACTTCAAGGACCATCTGAGATACGCTCGCAACCGTGCCTCATTTGCCCTTTATCGATTACACAGCCTCCTGAATGCACGCAGTAAAATGTCCCTTGTAAACAAGGTGAGAATTTACAAGACGTGCATTCGACCCATGATGACCTATGGGAGCCCGGTCTTCGCGCACGCTAAGGAACATCTCATCCACCTCCTACAGGTAGTCCAGAACAAGTTTATGCGACGAGCCGTGGGCGCACCATGGTTCGTCCGTAACAAAAGCCTCCATGCCGATCTCCAATTGCCTACCATCAGGCAATGGATGAAGCAAACGTCCAAAAGGTACTTTGACTCTGCCACTCACCATCCAAGTAAATTGGTGGTACAGGCGGTCAATTACACTCCCCTCCGACTCACAATTAAGCACCGTCGTCCGAAGCACGTCCTAGACGAACCGGACGACGAGACCACCGTTTACCTTGAGCACATCAAATCGATTAGAGACTCTCGCAACACTGCACAACCGATATTTCGTACTCGCCGGATGCGAGTACGACCGCGAACGCGTCGCGACCACCAGCGTCCTCCATGACCCTTAGTTTGCATATCGTACCGATAAAAAGCCCCCCTCAACGCGGACGGGGGGCCGCGTCATGTCATTAACGTAGAGCGAAAGTTGCACTAAACTCCCTAAAAACCATGATCTCTCGCCCTCTCCCCGTCAGTATCCGCCCAGAGCCGAGGTTCGAGCCCCACAGGGGGCGCCCTCCGGCGCGGGTACTTAGTTTGTAGTTTATATTTGCTAGGCCGGTTAGAGCCCACGCTCACCCCTAATGTCCGGTGAAGCAGTAAAAGCCGAGAGGCTAAATGCACGCGTCACGATAAAAAAAAAAAAAAAAAAAAAGAACATTTGCAAACATATACAAACCATCGCAGCGTTACAATGTGCACAAACTTATTGATTACTAATTTCCCACTGGGAATTCGAACCCTACATTATACTATTCATTTATATAACTACCTATTTACTAATCTGAATTGAGATTAGTAAATAGGTAGTTATATAAATGAATAGTATAATGTAAGGTTCGAATTCCCAGTGAGAAAATTAGTAATCAATAAGTTTCCTTGAAGTTGGCTTATTCAATAATATACTTGAAAGAACAACCCACAAATAAGATACATTTTTATTCAAAAAGTTAAAGTTTTTATTCACGTAAACTTTAAAAAGCCGACCAAGTGCGAGTCGGACTCGTACATGAAGGGTACCGTAGCAGCAAGTATTTCAGTTGATTAAATGCAAGCAAATTACGGTTTATGACGTATTAAAAAAAACTACTTGCTAGATCTCGTTCAAACCAATTTTCGTTGTTAGTTTCCATGGTAATGTACATCATATATTTTTTTTGTTTTATGATTCTCTTATTTTAGAAGTTACATATGATTCTCTTATTTTAGAAGTTGAAGGGGGGGGGGGGGGGGGCGGACACTCATTTTACCACTTAGGAAGTGTCTCTCGCGCAAACTGTTCAGTTTAGAAAAAAATGATATTAGAAACCTCCATATCATTTTTGAAGACCTATCCATAGACACTCCACATGTATGGGTACAATGAAAAAAAATTTTGTTTCAGTTCTATGTATGGCGACCCCCCAAAATTATTGTTCTTTTTCTATTTTTTGTGTAAAAAATCTTGATGCGGTTCACAGAATACATCTACTTACCAATTTTCAACAGTATAGCTCTTATAGTTTCGGAAAAAAGTGGCTGTGACATGCGAACGGACAGACAGACAGACATGACGAATCTATAAGGGTTCCGTTTTTTGCCATTTGGCTACGGAACCCTAAAAAGCGCTTGTAAAAAGTCAAAACATGTTTGTAGTAATTTACCAAGTTAAGTATACATTTTCTAGTTACATTACATATAATTTAGATATTTAGCTTCCTACCCGGATTATTAAAACATTTATAAAAGGAAAAGGAAGTAAGTAAACATCTTTTTGAATATCGAATGGTAGAATGAGTTTTTTCACTTTTTAATAAATGTTTCATTCGAATGACACAAGATATTATATCTATAAATAATTGTTATTAAATTTTAGCTTTTAGTTTTTAATATATAACCATTTTAAATCGAATAATTGTTTAATTAATCATGAATCAAATACTTACGGCCGGGGTGCTTTGTCTTCTTTTGATTGTGATGTTGTACGTTCTTGATAATTGACGGTAATATATTTAGCTGCATTGTTGCTATCTTTCCGTAATAATTCTTCGCTTATTACTTGTAATTCTTCGTTCGTAACACTGTTTCCGTTGACCGTGCCTCGATTATTGTTTACTATAGAGCTGGGCAAAACAGTACCTCCTGGTCGAGATGCAGGCGTACCTGGCACAACAGGAGTTGGTTTGGGTGTCGTACCAGTAGACGTAGCGCCGGGTTTATTGCTGCCCGAGACAACTGAACTAAAGCTCATAGGTTTTGTTGGATGTGTTGAAATGGTTGTCAAAGTCGAAGGAGTAACGGGCTGTGTAAATTTTGTCGTTGTTGAAGTCGATATTGAATTAGGTCCATTTTTATTGTTACCTTGTAGAATAGAACTATAACTTGGAACTCCTGAGTTTGTTCCCGAATTCTTATTATCGTATAAATTTATTAGATCTTTCACCTTTCCGCCAGTTGGTTGAACAGGTTTAGGCGTTGGATATTGTGGCGCAACGTAGTCTCTTTTATTTCCGCCTCCTGGTTGATTATTTTGTTGGACCGGTTTTAGCGTGGGAAACTGTGGTGCGACGTAATCCCTTCTGGATCCATCAATTGGTTGATTATTTTGTTGAACTGGCTTGAGCGTAGGAAATTGAGGCGCAACATAATCTCTTTTCCCATTAGACGACTGGCTATTGTGTTGAGGCCCTGAGTTTATATTACCAGTCGTAGTTGTACTCGTACGCGATGGTGACGCGGTAGGTGGACCTAACGCAGGAAACTGAGCTACATAATCACGTTTCCCTCCATACGGGTTATTTTGAGATGTTTGGCTACCTGATGCAACATAGTCTCTTTTTGGTGCACTAGATGGTACACCACCTTCATGTAAAAGAAAATCCGTATTGGCATTAAGCCTCTGGTTTTGGTTATATTCTAATGCTGGAAATTAAAAAGTAATCATATTATTATAAGTCGTATTCAGATTTACTGAACAATAATTAGAGGTTAGATTACTACTACACACATAAGTTTATATACAGTTGTAATTTAATTCTGGAATTTAAGAAATATGTAGTTATTATGTATGCATCTAATTCAATTTTACGTAGTTATAAAATCGTATGAGGTTCGATAACTATACTTGATAGAAATAATAATTACAACTCGCGCACTATATTCATGCCATTTGTATTAGGTAAACATGTTTAAGAATAATTTCTATAAATAAAGTTGGATGTAAACATAATTTAAAAAACGTTAGCGCTTTGGATTTAAGGCAAAATGAAGCCTAATAGAGTAAGTATCCAGTCTTGGGCCATTTTCTGTTAGTATCTATTATATTATACATATAATTAAATCGTAGGAAAGTCGAAACTGTACATCGAATATTTTTTTTAAAGGAACCTCATACGATAGTCGATATCGAAGCCAAAAATATAGTTTTTAGAATTTTTGTCTGTGTGTCTGTATGTATGTTCGGGCTAAACTCAAAAAGTACTGCATAGATTTACTTCAAATTTTGCACTAAGAGGTCGGGTCAACATATAGGCTACATATTATCACGCTATCACCTACGAGGGAGGAAGTGTAATAATTTAAAAAATTTAACTCGGATAAAACCGCGGGACACAGGTAGTGTAATATAACTTTGGGTTATTATTAGCCTGCCTCATTTATAATATTATAATCTGCTAAAATGTGTTGTTTTCATCATAAAAGTTAGAGTAATATTAAAATTATATAATATATAAATTTTTCTCGTTTACAGTAACACTTATTTATAGTATCACATTTAATAATGTAAACTGCAATATATCATATGTATAAAAAAGTAATTTTTTTTAAATATTGTACATTTGTTACAACTTGTCAACTATTTTAAATTTTCGCGGCACGATATTGATTATACGTAGGTAGGTAATTGTTTATACTATTTGTATTTAAGCTGGTATTAGGGCTACAAAATAAATTTAACAAACTTGAAAAGTTGCTCGATTAATAAAGTGTAAATCATCTTCTAACAGATGACTGTAATCTAAGGTCACGCCAAAAATTCTATAACAGAAATAAGGTCAAGAACAAAATGAATTAGTTACCTGTACTACATTTTAATATTAAAGCTATTGTAAACACTATCGTAGCACTGTATTTCTGGTAAATGTTTCTCATTGTTCACACGTTTACATTCATTTAATATCAATCTATTTCTAAACAAACAAACAACAAGTGATTACGTTACAGACAGAACCGTATGCTTGGAACTCTAAAGTTTAATACACTACACTGAACAACCGCTTAGTGAGATCAATGCAAGCATAGTGAAACGACTCGTTTCTTATCGCGCTGTATGTCAAAATGAACTCTTTGTACCTTACACAGAATATATTTTGCTTTGATACTTATTTAATAATGAGTAACAGCTGATGTCATGTCTAGACTCATTCCATCTTATACCTACCAGAAAAATACTATCTATGTATTACTTGTATGTGTGAATATATTTAGTCAGGTTTTCCAAAAAATCTTAAGCGATTTCGAAATATTTTACTGAGTATCAGTGGTAAAAAGTCAATTTGACTGGGTCTCTTCTTTGCTTTTGATTACGTGAGGTATAAAGAACAAAACAAGCAAAATTCTGCTAAACAGGAAAAGAAAAGATTTATTGAATATCATTACTAGGTTAGTACCATGTAAGTATTACTATTTGACATTACATTACCCATATTAATTAATATAGGTACCTACTTCCACACACAGAGTTACTTATTGGAACTATTAAAGAGACGATAGCAAGCTAAAAGAAACCTCGAATAAATCACTTTTGTTGGATAACCTTTGTTATTATAATCAATAGGTTATCGTATCTACGCAGTTCAATTCTGTTCATCATACAAGACGAAATATTTAACTGGGTAGTTAGGAATTCTTGTAAATTAAAGATAAAATAATCTCTAAAAACAAGCTAAAAATATTTTCTAGTAAGATAAACAATTTAACTGCACGTGTCGCCACACGGCCACGCCACAGTGGTTAAGGCAGTCGCCTCGCCACTTCGAGTCCCGGGTTCATTCCCGCGCAGGACAACTATTTATGAGACCCATGAATTGTAGTACCGAGTCTAGATGTCTTGATGTCTAGAGTCTTTCTGTCCATCAATTATATACCTATTTGTAAAGACCCCGTGTCAAAGAGACTAACTTCCGTAGAACAGGCGTTATTAAAAAAAAAACAAAATTAATAATAGGTCTTTACCTATGAAATTGCCGTTTTGTATGAAAAAATTTAAACGAATTTTTTTCATGAATTTTTTTATTTGTATTAATCGAAGTAATCACCCATGCAATCAATGCATCTTTGCCATCGCAGTGGCAGTTTATTGATGCCCTTCTTAAAGAAATCAGCTAGACGGGAGGCAACAAATTCTTCAAAGGCATTTTGTACTGCCTCTCGGGTATTGAATTTTTTTCCCGCCAAGAAGTTATCCAAATTCTGGAAAAAGTAGTAGTCTGTAGGCGCAAGGTCTGGTGAGTAGGGCGGATGACGGAGAGCTTCCAACCCCAGTTCTTGCAACTTGGAGACCGTCTGCTGTGCAGTATGAGGTCGCGCGTTGTCGTGCAGGAGCAGCGGAGACGAGCGATTGACCAATGCTGGTTGGAGATGCGCCAGCTTCTCCATCATTGTGCTCAGTTCTTCACAGTACACATCTGCAGTAATGCTCACCCCGTTTGGTAAGAAGCTGTGATGAATCACACCGGCGCTAGACCACCAAACAGTGACCATCACTTTTCTAGGGGTAAGTTTTCGTTTAGGGCATTGTTTAGGTGCTGAACCAGGATCCAACCAACTTGCTGAGCGCTTGCGGTTATCAAACAGAATCCATTTTTCATCGCAGGTAACAATGCGGTTCAAAATTCCTTCATTTGTGTGTCTGTTGAGCAGTGCAAGGCACGTCTCGACGCGTACTTCGCGCTGGCGATCATTGAGTTCGTGGGGCACCCATTTGTCAAGCTTTTTTACCTTGCCAATTTGACGCAAATGGACCAATATTGTTTTGACGCTAACGTCGAAAGCTGCTGCTAATTCAGCCGTAGATTGTGTATCATCAGCTTCCACAACCGCCTTTAATTCGTCATTGTCGACCAAAGTCTTCGGACGACCGCGAGGTTCATTTTTCAGGTCGAAATTTCCAGAACGGAAGCGAGCAAACCAATAACAGGTGGTGCGTTGGTTTGTAGTGTTAGCTCCGTAAACGTCGTTGATGTTGCGTGCCGCTTGTGCCGCGTTGCTGCCACGACGGTACTCATATTCCATAATTACTCGAATTTTTAACGTATCCATGATGACGAAAAAGATTGAAATGCGATGAAAATGTAACACTAATCAATAAAGAAATGACTACTTTTGGAAAAAAGAATCCATGTTTTTAAAATAAAATTAATTTGAAATTAGAATTCTTAGCCAAACAAAAATTATTTTGATTTGAAATGGCCAGTACTGCAGAACGGCAATTTCATAGGTAAAGACCTAATATATTTCCATAGTCGCAATCCATTGCCACGCTTATCTTGCTTATGTCAGAAATAGAATAGATTTAGGCTGTAGGTATAGGTACACCCAGCTAAAACAGCTATTTTGCAGAGTGTTGCCTGCCTGGCGCTAGTCATAGAATATAATAAAATTCCACAATATTATGAACAACTAAGCCTTATCTTTTCATACGATGTTTAGGTACAATTAAGCTTAAGAGGCTTCAGCCCCGGATCTTCATTATTTTTTAGGCGGGGCAAAAACTGAAAAATGCCGCCCCTGCCCATTATATTTCTCATCACATTTAGCATAAAGATGCTATTTCAGATATCAGATATCCACTACATTTGGACATAGTCCTTCCGGAAACAATGCATCCGTCGCTGTTATTTCTGTCTTAAGCCTATTTATTTACTGATATATAGATTTGGACGTGTAGGATATATATTTATAGATTACAAGGTTTTACCCGCGTTAAACTTTGTAAATTATAGTCTATGTGTTATTCGGATATATAAGCTATATTACTATAAAGTTCCGTCAAATCTATTTGGTCGTTTTTGCGTGAAAGAGTAACAAACATCCATACATCCATCCATACTCACAAACTTTTGCATTTAAAATATTAGTAGGATACACCCTACACGTTCATGTCTATAAAAATAAAAATCACACTAATATTATAAAGGAGAAAGTTTGTGAGTGTGTATGTCCAAATCTAAACTAATATTATAAAGAGGTAACGTTTGTGAGTTTGTGACGTTGTAAGGGGTAATCTCTGGATCTACAGAACTGATTTTCAAAATTATTTCACCAATAGAAAGCTACGTTATTGTGGAGTGTCATAGGCTATGATCCATCATCATATTTTTTATTTATCTCGAACTTTTAACCCGAAGTATTACGCGGACTTCTACTGACTAAAAACCACCCCGGTGGTATATATCTCACACCTGCGCCACGGGACCTTACGATACTTCCGCAGCCCCCGGTTGCTGCCGCCCGTGCCCACGTCGCACTGCCGCCTCTGGTCCGAATATGTGGGGTGCAACTGACGTCCCTGAGTGGACCCATTTAGGGGGCCGGAAGAGGGCGCTGTATACCCTCCACTGACGCCCGGTGCGTCAGTTGCGGGCCGGGTGAGAAGATGTAATCTCCCTCTCCCATTCCGCTGCCTCCTTCCTGTTGAGATGACTGTCTCACAGAAGGAAACCACCGCGTCCCGGGACTCCCGGCTCCCCGGCTTGCCCCCCCCCCCCCCCCCCCCCTAGATCCGGGCCTGAGAGGCTTTCACTTTTTTACCGGACAGTGGGGGCTCAAGCCGCCATAGAGCAAATAATACTACGAAGTAGGTAACCCGCATCAGACGCTCGTTTGGGCGTCGAAACTCGGCTCAGGGCGATTCTGATCAGTCTTGCCAGAAGGTGACTTTTGTAATTTTAGGTGAATTTTGACCTGCATTGGTACTTTTAGGTGATTTTTCTGAATTTGTATAATTAATTTTATATTTACATAAAAGCAACGTCAAACGGAACGCTCGTTTTAGAATTTTTCATGTTGGTAAGCTTCTTTTTTTGTCAGTAGTCGAAAGCCAAACCATAAAGTTTTAAATGTCAAAACGAAATCAAGATTGCCAACTTCTAAAAAGATTCTTGATTTACAGGAATAATTAGGTTTGCGGATATAATTTATCCCGTATATATTAAAAAAGATATATGAAAAACCTGAGAAAAAGAAATACGATACCGAAGACAGTATTATGAATTACTGGTGTATACATTTCAAGACAAAAGCGCAACACAGGAAATCTATAATTTGACGTGGTAGACTAATATACGTAATAGACGATAATACAGAGCAGTACATAAAGGTAAGGTAAGTACATAAGCAGTACATTGAACACCTATTAAAATATTAGTAGGATACACCCTACACGTTCATGTCTATAGAAATATATATATATCAGTAAATAAATAGACTTAACACATAGCACGGAATAGGGTTTAAAATAAAAATCACACTAATATTATAAAGGAGAAAGTTTGTGAGTGTGTATGTTCAAATCTAAACTAATATTATAAAGAGGTAACGTTTGTGAGTTTGTGACGTTGTAAGGGGTAATCTCTGGATCTACAGAACTGATTTTCAAAATTATTTCACCAATAGAAAGCTACGTTATTGTGGAGTGTCATAGGCTATGATCCATTATCATATTTTTTCATTATTCTTCAATCTTTTGTCAAATAGGTACTTTACTCGTTATTGTGTAAGTCTGGGAAAAACTTTAAGTCGGGGCACTACATATTAGCCGGCAGTTATTGTCCGAGAATTTTATGTCAAATGTAATTTTATTACATCATGAATGTCCCGAGTTTAAACTGCTTATAATTCACAGGACACAAATTTTACAAATTTTTAAACCGCATTTTACAATACCTAATTACTATAGTTTAAATGGATCGTTTGGTTGAACTCCCTGAGCATCTCTCGTTATTCTTTGTCGTTATTTTTTATTCAAGTGCTCACCCTACTAATATTGTAAAGGCGAAAGTTTGTGACTGTGTATGTTTGTTACTTCTTCATGTCTAAACGGCTGGAGCGATTTTAATAAAATTTGGTATGGCTATCGCTGTCACCCTGGATTAACACATAGACTATATTTTATAAAGTTTAATGCAGGTAAAACCGCGGGGCACAGCTAGTACTTTATAAATGCATAAATTTATTTGTTTTTAGGACAAGATAAAATTAATTTATATTGCTCGTATTGCACGTGTGGCGCAGCGGCTAAGACAGTCGCCTCACCTCTTTGTGTCGCGGGTTGGGGTCCCGCGCTGGACAACTATTTGTGTGACCCATAAATAGTTGTTCTTAATCTGGATATCATTTCTGTCCGTCTAATATATGTTTGTAAAGTACCCCGCAACACAGGGATTAGATTCCCTAGTGCGGGCGTTGTCTTTAAAAATAAAATAAATAAAAATAAAATAAAATATTGCATAAACTATTCTATCACCTATTTTATTTCTAATAACGACATTGTTACATATCATTATACTAAAGAGAAATTAGACTGCGAAAATCGGGGAACTACACAATTTTTAATGGCAGTTCTGGTTGCAATAGCCGTCAAATTTGAAAGAATAAACTTGCTTTTGTATTGTAATTTCGTATTTTGTTTATAATTTTTAATTATTTTTGAAACTTTGTTGTATTAAAATCATATCAAATTGACGATATTAACTATGAGTGGAAAATTACATAAAGTTGAAAGTGCTGTACATTTATTTGGATGGATATTTGCTTGCTTGTGTTCTTTGTACAAGTTATTTGCAGCGCAAACAGGTCTTTTAAGCAATGTTAAAACTTTAATTTGATTTTATAACTAACTATCCAAGTGTTTAAATATTTATAGCTAAGTAATGAGATCATTCTACAATTTCAGAACTTATGGAAACTCATCCATATTTACAGTATTCATTGCGAGACTTGACTAGAGGTTGGAGGTTTACAGAGAGGCTAAAAGATGAATCAGATGTGGAATGGAGTACATGGAAATATTTTATTCACACGGCATGGTTTTATATGTTGATACAATTTATTGTATCCGAAACAATTAGAAAAAGAGATAATGTCTTGTTATTGAAGTTATGGTATATAATATCCAGCATAGTTTTTATAACATATTATATGGGTATTCGTCAATTGGTTGTTATACTAATTCAGCCAGTTTTATTTTTGGCTATTATTTATTTTGGAGGTGAAAGGGTCAGTATATGGCTCCTGAGTATTGCCCTACTGGTTTGTTACAATTCACTCAAATACATGTATTATTTTTGGTACTTTTTTGAGAAAGAACATTTAAAAGATGAAGAAGTATTTATTATCTTATATGGAATAGCATGGGTGGAAATACGATGTATTAGTTTTTGTATTGACTATGTTGATGAAAAATATGTCAAAAAGAGTGAAAATACTAATAAATGTTACCAAGAATCATTATTACAGATTATTGTGAATATGTTTAGCTATGTACTGTACTTACCGCTATTGTTACTCGGCCCCATAGTTCTGTATGAAGATTTCAGAAGAAGTTTTGATGGCAAAAATGAGAAATTGTCAATGAAAATCAAACAATTCATTAAGGACATGATTCTGTTTCAAGTGTATACTTTTTTACTGGATCTTGCATTTCATTACATTTACTTTTATGCTTTACAAAGTGATATGGCGGTATGTACTTTATCAGTTTTATAATTCATGAAGATTAGGAGCTTATTAGTATAGTAATGAATAATAATTTGTTTCAGGCCATTTACAAGTTACCAAAAGTTGCTCTAAGTGGTGCTGGGCTTTGGATGGGATTAGAGTTTCACGTGAAATATGTTATTTCATATGGAACAACCGCAGCATACTCCAGATTAGATAATATTGACCCACCGCCAACTCCTCGGTGTATTGCTAGAATTCATGTTTATTCTCACATGTGGCGATACTTTGATGTTGGTCTATATAAATTTCTAGTGAAGTAAGTAAAACATATTATAATACAAGGTGTAATATATGTAGTGAAGAAACTCAAGAGTTGTTAACCAAGCATGAATAAATAAAAGAAAACCAGTGTGATATATAATTAAAAATATTTTTTTCAAATACCTACACAAAATGCATCAGCTGATAAGTATTCTTGTATGGAAGGCTTTGACATCTTTTATTGAGTATTTTGCATGATGATGTCAGCTGTTTATGTTACAGCTCATATTATATGCAATTCAATTCAATCTTTATTGCAATCATGTATTCATATTAGAAGTTTCAACATGATACCCTGTTAGGGCATGGCAACATTAAATAATTAATAACAATTTCAATAAGCATGCAATTTTCAAGTATTGGTAGGTATGTTAAAACATTATAACATTATGCATGATCTATAGGATTATAATAACCTTGTTTAGAATTATTTTAAGGTTTGTTAAAATCAGCAAAATGTTAGTAGGTATTAAATAAAACAATACCTATATAAACAGTAATAAACACTGTATGTTGGTTTTCCAATCAAATGGTAAAAAAAAGTTTTATGTTCATCATGATAGATGAACATAAAAAAGATGAAAATGTCAAAATATTCTTGTCTCTCTAATTGTAGCAAGAGTGCCTTCAGTTAAAAATTATTGAATTTCTACATAAAATGTAGTTTCAGAATAGTTAATACTACATAGTTAACCTTGTTTTTTATTAAATTATGATTTTTCTTCTTTTACAGGTACATTTACAAACCAATTCACACACAACTGTTAAACCATGAAATGTTCAAGATGACAAAAAAGATAATTTCCTCATTGATCACATTTATATTCATTTTCATGTGGCATGGTACTACATGGAATATATTTGTGTGGTCAGCCCTTAATTATATAGGTATTTTAATAGAATATGCTGGTAAAGCTATAGCTAAAACTAAAAAATATTTGTGGTTTAAGAAAAAAGTGCTAAGAACAGATGCAATGGAGACCAGATTCACTGCCTCCTTGTGTGTACCATTGTTAATGTTGTCAGCAATATCAAATATCTATTTATTTGCTGGTACTGAAGTTGGTAATTTATTTTTTACAATATTGATGTTCCATTCCTTTTATGAATGCTTTTTGTGGTTTATTTCATTTTACTGTTGTTGTCAAATATCTATTGCTTTACAAAATTTGCCTTCTAGAACTGATAGAACAAACAATCATGAAAAGACTGTATAGGTATAAGTACTTGCCAACTTATATTAAATAATTTAGTAGTTGTCTTAGATTCACAATAAAAGTATTATGCAGTTTTAATTAGCTATAAGTATTGTTTTAGCAATGAATCTCGTTTCAAAAATGACTCAATTATGTTCCTATTAATTTCCTAATTAGAGATATTATTTAAGTAATTAAAATTGCGTATATTCCTGTAAAAATATTAAATACAAGCACAATTGATATTATATTTTACTAATTAATTGTGATCAGTGAGTCTACTAGGAGAAAAATATCTCACAGTAAAATTACATTCTTTCAATCCCAAAGTAAAATTTTAAATGATTTATTTACTTTGTCATTTATGTAACTACTTTGCTATGAGATTGTATAAGTTCATTTAGCAGTTATTTAATTTGTGTTAGTTTAGTTTAAAATTTTAGTTTATAAATATGTAAATTATTTGAAACTGTCATTGTAGCATAATGACAAGCACAATCGATATTATATTTTACTAATTAATTGTGATCAGAGTGTACTAGGAGAAAAAATATCTCATAGTAAAATTACACATTCTTCTAATCCCAAAGTAAAATTTTAAATGATTTATTTACTTTGTCATTTATGTAACTACTTTGCTATGAGATTGTATGCGTTCAATTTGCAGTTATTTAATTTGTTTTAGTTTAGTTTAAAATTTTAGTTATTTTATAAATATGTATTAATTTGAAACTGTCATTGTAGCATAATGACTATACAATTCTCATTTATTTCAAAAGTGCTCGGAGCATCTAGTCCTTCGGCGGAAATACATGTATTCTCGAAATTTTACATGATTTCTATGTATAATAATAATATTATGATTTAAGTCAATCATTATATAATTGAATAGTTCTACTATTACCGCCATTTTGTTGTGATATTACCCTCGATTCTATACAATACCAACTAAACAAATTTTAATACATTTCTTTCTAACCACGTTCTTATAAAAATGACAGGAGATTTTTAGTGGAAGTAAATTAAATTGGGGCGCGATATGCAGAGGAAAATTAGCGACACATGGCTTATTATAAGCAGTTCTATTAGATTGCCAGTTATATATATGCCCTTTTCCTGTTCAGATGTTCTGTTAGAGAGGAATATCTAATTATATTTAAATTAGTTAGTGATGATGATACACATTCACCAGCATTGTGTCATAATAGCTTATAATCCACTTTCACACTACATGGACATGCATATAGTTCTGCTTATTTGGTGCTACTATATCTGATGTAGTATTAAATAAAAATATGTTTAAGAAGTTATCAAGTATCTGAATCAAACAACAATACAAGTCCCAATCTTTTAGACTGCGCGAAAAGCTTCATTTCAGAATTATATTTCAAATAAGTATAAAATAGATTGAAAGTTACCATTTTTCTAAATCAAATGCGTGTATACTTAAAACGTATTTATATTGCTATTAATTGATATGTATTAGACCCTTTTAATAGTAAATAGGAATGTATATGCATGGCTTCGATCAGGTCGTTAGGGTCTCCAGCTACACCAGCTGCTTTATGGATTTGTATCATTTCTTGCCGGGTAAATATATCTTTTCCCAATTGATGTGCTCGTCTTGTTAATGCGTCTAGAAATTTCTTTAGCTGAAATAATAAATACCTATTTTAGTTGATATTGACATAGACATAAAATGCGACAGGGGTTATATATAACTTATAATAATAATCTTTTCCTCAAAAAATAAAACAAAATATAGGAAATCGAACAACTTCAATTATTTATACAATACTATTTTATATTTGAATATGTTCTAGTATAATTTTACCTTGAATTTGAATGAATTAAAGTTCCGATTATTAAATGGATTTTAAGTTTTGTTTTTATTGTATTTATTTCAAATAGTAGTAGTAATTCACTTTAAATATATAATATATTTAAAGTGAAATAACACAATATATATATTGTTGTAAAAAGTACCTTGCTTCTCGAACTGACGCCTGACCCGTTAATCGACCTTGATAATTGGATGTTCCCAAACTCATCGCTAAATGTATCTATTAGGCTGTGTTTTAATAGGCTTATGATGTCATTGGCATCTTGGACTGTGGCCTCCTCTCTTAGATCTACTCTTGCTCTAGCCTTTAAAACACACAAGCAAATTAAATAAAAATTAATGCTCAATTTGAAAGGAATAAAGTAAAAGAGATACTGTAGTGGTCATTGTGAATTAGGCGACATTGGATCTATAAGTAAAATTACCAGTAGTCATATAAAGAACGATTCGCGATATGCCTGTTTCTGTAAATGTTATAAATAAATATGATGGGACGTCTCTCGCGCAAACTAGTCAGTTTTTTGAAGACCTATCCACAAATAGCCCACTAGTAAGGGTTTGATGAAAAATAAAATGGAGTTTCAGTTCTAATCATGGGAAACCACCAAAATTTATCGGTTTCCTATTGTTGTGTGAAAATCATAATGCGGTTCATATAATACATCTACTTATGTATTAGTTTCGGAAAAAGTGCCTGTGACATATGGACGGACAGACATGACGAGTCCATAAGGGTCCCATTGTTTGCCATTTGGCTACGGAACCCTAAAAATATTTTTTTGCACACATTCAGCATTATAATTTAATAATATATAATATAAAGGGACAATGTCACACAGATCATCCTAGCCCCAAACTAAGCAAAGCTTGTACTATGGGTACCAGGCGACGATTAAATACATAGAAAACATCCATGACTCAGAAACAAATATTCGTGCTCATCACACAAATATTTGCACTTACTGGGATTCGAACCCAGGAGCACCAGCTTCGTAGGCAGGAGCACTACCAACTAGGCTACTGTGACCGTAACTAATACCATTACTTAAATCAAACGCTTACAGCATCCGCACTAGCTAAATTGAATTCTATTGCATCGCTACAAGAGTAGCTATTTATTTATTGTCATGAGCAATCTGTAGGTCGTAGGTACTTATTATTACTACGTGGTATAGTAGAATTGGGGCCATTAGGCAGATACTTACTTGAGTTAAACGTATACAAGCTTCAAGTTGTCGCGTGGTGATAGGTGTGCCATCTGCCGCCCCTCCTTGGTGGTTATGCCGAAGCTCCAAATAAAAGCCTTGCAACACATCGGCAGCCTCTCTGCTAAGTTTCGGATGCACATATCTTCTGCCGTAAGCAATATACTTTCTAAGTAACACCAGAGGTAAATGATCTATTACTTCTCCCGGTTTTAAACATAGCCTCTGCCTGGAACGAAAAATTATTCAGAGTATGATGCGACCATATTCCTGTAGGGTTTGAGGGATAATGTTTATTATGAATCAGGTGTGACTGGAATCGTTAAGTTTAATCATATTTTTAATAGATTTTAATCATTAATTCATTTCAATTATAGGTTTTTAGAGTTTCCCGAAGGGTGCCAACGGGACCTTATTATTAAGCCTCTTCTGACTGTCCGTCTGTCTGTCAGTGGGTTGTATCTAATGAACCATATTAGGGTCTTTAAAGACGACATAGTCACGGCCTAGACGTCGTCGTCATACAACTACATAGCTGTGATCTTGGCGTGCTGGGCACATTTTGTTTAGTCATCTATACATAGGGTTGCCATTATTGTTGAAAACTGATACGGGACTTATAATATATATAAAAACTGGAAATAAGGATAGTAAAGGTTTATTATAATAAATAATCAATGAAAAACAACGACAACAGAAATCATTCATTCCAATCATGATAAATTAATCGAAAACCAGTTACTCACAACATTTACTGTTTAGAAGAACCACCAGAATGAAGTTCCTATTTTTTCGCCCAGTCATATTTTGATGTAGATTTTACTTTATATTGAAATGTCGATCAACGGGACAAGTAACAATACGGGAAGTGATACTTAAATACGGTGACAGTCCCCTTTATACGGGACGTAGTAGCGGACAAAGGTTTAATAATAAACTGTTCGTATTTTAAATTCTAGTATCGGTTTAAGTTATGCTGCTCTTAACATTACACATTGTACAAAATAAATTTATTAGATATTTGTATATACGACATTATGGATTATATCCATTTTACCCTTTGATGTATCCCACTCTGTTTATTTTAGGCATGGTGGGATATAATGAACGAAGAGTTCGAATGGAACAGGTACCTACTAACATGATGTTTTTAAAATATTTAGGGGTAAAATTCATAATGCTGATGTGTTAGAACAGATAGCCCTGTGTGTCCCGGACAGGTATGTTTGGAGAAGGAGACGGCCGCGATTGCTAGTGGAGCCGTGTGTCGGTCTAACCTTATATATGAAGCGCCCCTGACGCGTGCTCTCGGTACTCTTAACCTTATAGCAGCTGAGACTGACCTATTTGTGTGTTCTCTGAGTGAGTTCACGAGAAGTGGATTATTTATCATTAATTATAAGTAAAATTTGTTTAGGCGTATAAAATTGTATTGTACTTAGATAAGAACTCTATCGCATTTGACTTATACCTGTAATGTTAGATGTAAGAGGAAATAAATAAATAAAAAATTGCAACTGATATATATATACCTGAGTGAAATCTCATTATCACTTTGACTAGTGGTGATAGTAGCATTGACGCTATTGGCTTTTGTAGAAATCTTTCCTTTCTGTCCGGCGTGTAACGCTAGCACGTGCTCCGATAACATGGCATCTATTTTCTGCAACAAGATATATAGGTACACTTCATGGCATACGAAAAGGTGACATTATATGACAGACCAACTGTATTAAATTCAATTACACAATTGCCGCCACCTCTTTAACAAGAGTTCTAACTATCCGTGATCTAGGCATCACCTTCGATGCTAAGTTACTCTTTGATGCACATATCAACACCATTGCCAAAAGAGCATCCAAGTCACTGGATTCGTCTTACGAATTCAAAAAAACTTAAAACGTTAAAAATTCTCTACTGCGCCTTTGTTCGAAGTCACCTGGAATATTGCTTTCAAGTTTGGAATCCTAACTACGATATTTATGCGAACCGTATCGTGAATATACAAAAACAAATCCTAAGATATATTCAGTTTCGCGCCAAAATTTATCTACCCGACTATACAACCCGATGCAAGAAATTCCCATATACTTCCTCTGCATGAACGTAGAAAAATAGCAGACTTGGCGTTTCTACACCAGCTGGCAAACGACACCATTGACTGTTCTGAGTTGGTGGAGAAGATAAGGCTACGAGTTCCATCCGCTATGTTAAGAAGTCATAGGCTTCTCCACGTACCGGTAGTTCACACCAACTATAGACAGAACAGTTACCTACATGGTAAGGGCAAGTAGGACATTCAACATGGTGTGTCCGAAAATAGATGTTGACCTGTTTCATAAAGATACATTACATTTAAAAAAAAACAAATTGCGGATTAATTTTTTAGCGCATTATAAGCCGTACTATTTATTATTATATTATTCTATTGTATTAATTATTGTTAATTTAATAAATTAGATTTATGTTACTTTTATTTTACGTATTCTATTTTATTATGTTATTCTTTATTTTCCATGTCTATTTGTCTACCTACTTTAAGTTTTTTTCCTAAACTGTGTATATATGTGAAAACTTTTAATTGGCCTTCATCTTCTATTCTGTGTGTCATTTGTATTCGAGCTGTAAGTTTTCCTTAAGTAATAAAATAAGTATAACCTTACTGTTAGAAAACCTCCGACTCCAACTATAATTACATGATTTTGGAAAAGAGCTGATACTCTTACACTGCTGGGCTGATATTTTTTTTTTCATTCTGACGCTACTAATAATAATAGATCTTTTATTTCTCTCATTTTAGGTACATATCATCTTAAACATAATATAACAACATAACAATTTGATAGCTTAGATTTAGACCTTTGTGAGAGCTGGAGTAGCTGGAGGCAATAGCCCTCTTAATTAAAGAAAAATAGCTAAGAACTACCGCAGGGAAACTGGTTTTCAAATGAAAAAACCGTATCGAAATCGGCCATCTGTTTGGCCACATACAGACAGATATCAAGGTCAAACTTATAATATCCCTCTTTTTGCGTCGGGGGTTAAAAATAACACAATAGGCGTCGAATAAAGCGATCTCTTTTAGACAACCGATAGAGGATAAAAATAAAATTAAATACTATATTTCAAACTAACTGTACCCGGTACCATTTAGATACCACGTAAAGGAAAATTAGCAGCACAATAATGTCTGATGATCCTATCGCTACTAAACTTTACACAAGAATATTCATAATACCCTCTTGCCTAATACGAAGACTGTCTGAAAATTTCATCAAAATCGCTCCATCCGTTTTGGCTTCCATAGACATACGAACATCGATTTTTAAATATTCTTTCTTGTAGCATAAGTATAACCTATCACTAATTCGAATTTCATCAAAAGCTTTTGCGTGATTGAGTAACATACTTAAAATTGTGTATGGCAAGTATTACACAAAAACCCAAAATATCTGTTATTCTGATTGTAACCAGTCTTTACACTGTCTCCCAGTGTAATACGAAGATTATCAAAAAATTTGATCAAAATCGCATCATCCGTTTTGGATTTGTTGTTCCACAATTGACTAAACTTAAGTAACATATAATAAACAGCAAAGACGGGCACTAGGGAAATAAAGTCATACTTGACAAACTTGAGCCCAGCTGCTTCCAGCGTCCCTCACAGGAACATCGGTCCAACTTGTAGGGGCCTGCCCAAGCTGCTTGCTTGGGCGTTTTTATTGCCAGTAAAATTCTGGTCTCGTGCTTCGATTTCAACCCAAGTAAAGGATAGCTTGATTCTTTGAAAGGTTTTATATAGTTCTCCATGGGGGCAAAACCGCGGGTAAAAATGTAGGATGTTGTTATCAATCATTGACGGTATTGACCTACAGTGTTGTTTAAGTAATTTTCCTTATTTGTTATAATTTATTTATAGTAATTATCAGCCGAACTACGTAAATGCTTATACCTAAATGTATGTTTATATATTATTATAAAGTAAATAGGTCTATTAATTTTATCATCGTTACATTTAGTCACTACATTTTACTGATGTTATTTATTATAATACAATACTAATAAACATACTATATTTATAATTTCATCAAATTCGGCATCATATCAGCCAAAAGACGTCCATTGCTGGACAAACGTCTCCCCCAAGATCTCCACCAGCTACCCTCACAAGATCATAAGTCCATCTTGTAAGAGGCCTGTCCACGATGCGTCTTCCGGTTCTTCGTCGCCACTTATATAACAACCTTTCTGCCCCAGCGGCCGTCAATTCTACGAGCTATACCCTGCTCACTGCCACCTCAACATGGCAATTCTTCGGGCTATGTAACAAATTTATTTAACGTCTAATGACCGTACGAGTAACTATGGAAAGAAGTTCAGTGTCCATAATATATTATACTAAAGACGCAAACCCTTTATATGGCAGACGTCACCAATTAATATTAACATCCCTTGCAAGGTTTTGGTAGATTTCGGCCACGGCGGCCAGTCTCAGGCCACCGTGGCCAAAATCTACCAGGGGGACATTATTTATAAATTAGTTAGCAAAACCTTGAAACTGGGCATCTACGAGGGACGTACACAAGCGGGTGCGCTAACACTAGGTTACTTTCTATTCCATCACTCTCATGATTCGATGGAACGAATAGCGGCACAACCGGAAAGAGTTCAGCTGCAGGCTTAGGCTTTACGTACTCTCCAAGGCACGGGGGTGTGATGCCACCAACTCCCAGACTTCGTGCTGATACTGAGAAATTTTCTTGAAAGAAAATTCCCAAAAATCACTTTATAGCTCGACCAGTGATTTAAACCTGAAACTCTTTGTTTTATATTGTCACTCTGTGCTTCAACTTGCTACTACCAGACCAACTAATAGAATTATAAATTAATATTTTAATTCACACTACCCATCTTTAACCAATTAGACAAAGATTATTAGGATTTTACTGTAATAGGTAGACATAGTCATGGATTTTGGATTAGAACATTATTACATTATCATTTTATCACAAATAGTTTTTGGAGACACGCCCAATAATGCCTTTTATAGGCCAATGCTGTATACTTTGCTTTACGTTATTGTATTTTTCACAGGGATCTCTAATTACTACTCGCTAGTAATGCAGCTTTCCATATGTGGAAGAATTGATGAAATACGTTAAGTATTATTTGAGATTATCCATAGAAATAAAACACACAATCATAAAAAAAACAAACATTTTCTCTTTATAACATTAGTTTAGATGTCTCTTATATTATTACAAGTTTCGTCTTCAAATGATTTCCCGAAAGCCTGGGTCGCATAGGTATCATTTTTAATTTAAACAATTCTCGAGAAGGATTTTACGAAAATGTCTAAAACTATCGCGTCCTAAAAACTGAACCCTGTTCGACTTCATTTGCATCCGTACTTCGTCTAAGTAATAAATAAAACGAAAGCATTTATTACCTACCTCGTCTGGTTGATCCAAGAGAATAAAAACTAAATCAAATCTCGACAGAAGTGCTGAATTCAGTTTCAGGTTTTCGGCAACAGTCTTCGATCTGAAGCAAAAATAAGTAGGTTAGGCTACATTTACTGAAAACTTGCATACACAATAAATTAAATAATTTGAAACAACAATAGCCAAGAATGCAGGAGGGCTAACTATTTGACGAAATTGTTTTTTATACATTCTCGTATGAGTTGGAATAATATAATTACTTAAGGCGGGATTCTACTACTATAGAAGCGATGTTCTAAAATTCGTTGCTTATGCTGGCGCTTTTTGAAAAAGTGCGTCGACGTACCTTCATATACTTAAGGATCCGTAGTTATTTCTTATTTAATAACATGAATTCATTTATACTTACTTATCGTATGGGCAGTGGTTACCCTAGTGTCAGAGTTGTTCTCGTCGCTCATTAAGCCTCAGACATGGCTTAACGACTGTTGTCTAGTTACCGACAGCTTAACGTGTCCTCCGAAGCACGGAGAAGCTATGGAATTGAACCTCTTTGGCGGCCTTCAGAACATTCATTGAACCCATTTGATCGGTCACCCATCTATGGACTGACCGCGAGCCTAGTCGCTTAACATCGCCAATCACTTACGGACCGGTGTGAGCATTTAGCTATGAGTGCTAAAGATCTCGGAAACGGACTTTTCATAAAAATATGAAAAATATTAAGTATCCTGCTTAATATTATAAACGCGAAAGTTTGTAAGTATGGATGTTTGTTACTCTTTCGCGTAAAAACGAATGACATTATTTACAATAATATAGCTTATACATCAGAATAACACATAGGCTACAATTTATAAAGATATTGTGTGAATTGTCCAAAATATGACGATAAGTGTCAAGTAAGTATGAAAAATTCTACCATCTGCAAGCTATTCTGGCGTGCACAGTCAAAACCGATAGAGGTACAGACGCCAGCACATCAAGCTACCCCAATCTGGCAAATTTCCCCAATTGAAAGTGAACCTTATGCTTTTGTGATAAAGTTAAATATCTATAAAAGAAATTTGACAGATTGGGTTAGCTGGTTGTGCTGGCGTCTGTACAATCCTACTAATATTAGAAATGCGAAAGTTTGTGAGAATAGATGTATGGATGTAAGTTTGTTACTTTTACGCGGGTGAAACCGCGGGCATAGCTAGTATGCAATAATAATAATAGGTTGAAACTGTAATAGGCATGATAATATACAAAATAAAATGAATCAAATACCTATTGTAACTGCCCTGCGCGGGGTTGGCGGCGGCCAGTACCGTGGCCCGCGCGGCCAGGCTGCACACCACGCCGCCCTTGGCCACGCTCACGCGCCGCTGCTCCATGGCTTCGAGCAAGCTGCTGTGGTGCGCCGTCATCTACAATATCCACACCATTATAAAACTAATAGAGACATATCTTTTATTTTATTTTTATTGACGGTCACCGTAGCCTAGTTGGTAGTGCTCCTGCCTACGAAGCTGGTGTTCCTGGGTTCGAATCCCGGTAAGTGCAAATATTTGTGTTATTAGCACGAATATTTATTTCTGAGTCATGGATGTTTTCTATCTATATAAGTATGTATATCGTCGCCTGGTACCCATAGTACAAGCTTTGCTTAGTTTCGGGCTAGGATGATCTGTGTGACATTGTCCAAGGTATTATTATTATATCTTTATATGATGGGCCGTTTGGCTTCGTTGGTAAATGCTTGCGGTTCACGCCGTCTGTTTGTTATTAACGATTGTATGAAAAATAGCAAATATTTGCTATATTTAAAAATATCAGAAAAGTGAGTGTGCCTATGAGACAGAAGAGTGTGAGACGTTGTATTTTTCTTTCATACAAACCTCAGAACTTCCAAAGGACTGCTCCAAATTAGACACATCGTTGCTATGTGTTCGTTATCAACAAAAGGTACGTATGAAAAAATATAAAAAATAAAACTTGTGTGTACTTATGTACACGCGTTAGAAGTTATACTTCTTTGGCGTATGGAAAAAAACACCAAAATAATATTTATTTATTCACACTGTTTAATTGTACCCTTACGAAACACGTGTTCTACATATAAATTTAACAGCATAAAGTTAGTTCTAGGTGGTATGAGAGTGAATTATACCACCTAGAACTAACTTCATGCTGTAAAATTTAGGTGTCGGTGTGCGCGCGCATCGTAAAAATTCACTCTCATCATTTTTCTCCATCGCGCCAAAAGAAGTATAACTCTATATCAAAAATTGCAAATACTTAAAAGTGAGTGTGCAAAAGAGACAGAAGACTGTGATCTGTTTTTCGTCGTAGTAGTATAATTTAAACTGTAAAGCATTTATGTATTATCATTTCGTGGTCTCCAAGGCTACTTTGCATTGCGTTGCCAAATATTGAACAATAGTTGTAACTAATTGTAGAAGTTTGGCAACATACAAGTGGTATTGCAAGTGTGAAACGTCCATGAGTTGCTGAAATTTCAGCACTGTGTGGTTGTTAGCCGACTTCGCTGTTTACAAGGTGTAACATAAATAGTGGGCGCCACTAAATATTTCTTCTTTGTTTAATTTGTTCCGATTAAGTTTCCTACTACTACTAAGTTACTAAGTTTCTAGTGTGGTGACGGCATAGAATATCATCAACCCATCCTGTGCCGGACATAGAAATCGACCGAGAGAATACCTACCAGAGAACGGGCAGCAGCGTTTTTCTGTGAATTATGACCATCAAACTGCGATCGACCTCTGTCAAGCGTGGCGATTATGGCATATCCCCCCATTCTACGGGGAGGATTTTGTCTAGCAGTGGACGTACGTTGGCTGACATGATGAAGTTTCCTACATTATTTATGTTACACCTTGTATAAAAATAAACAAGATTATGTACCTTATCAAGCTCGTCTATACAGCAAACGCCCTTGTCAGCTAAGACCAAAGCGCCGGCCTCCAGTGCGAAGTCCCCTCCGGCCTCCCGGCCCAACGCAACTGTCAGACCTCCCGCTGATGCTGAAGCACCGCATACGTAAACACCTGTATAAAAAATTCTAATGTTACAGTTTGTGCCACGAAGAACTTGGTTCAACTTCTATTACACTTTTGGAAAAATAAGCCTAAGCCCGTAATATCATCTAATCCTTTTTTTTCGCATAAAACCTTTAGTATATTATATAAGATTCTGGGACATGATTTACAGGCGGCCATCTGATACCAAACTAAGCAGAGCTTGTACTGTGGAATACCTGGTTTCCTGGTTATATAATATACTAAAGGTTTCTTTGCGAAAAAAAGGATTAGATGATATTACAGGCTTAGGCTTATTTTTCCAAAAGTGATGAACTGATATACTACATATACTATTATTCTTAGCACAACCACACTCCGAACAAACAGACATGTTTATGCACACAAATATCTGTCCTGGGTGGGAATCGAACCCACGACCTGCGGCGCGAAAGACAAGTACCGGCCTGTCATATAGCAGCCCAGAGATTGGAACTAGGCAGTGTCACACACCCGTGCCTCGGAGAGTACGTAAAGCTGGCCGTCCTGAGCCCGACATACCCCGGTTGTGGCGTATAATGAGAGTATGTCGTATAATCCGTCCCATCGGATTATGAGAGTGACATGGAACAAAGAAGGTGTGTTTGCGCACACACTTCTGCACTATAATAAATCCTGCATAGGTAAGTCGTCGCCTCGTCTCCGTTAAGATAAGCAGCCATAGCCATAATTCGGCCAGGACCACTATTATTAACATGATTATTAAATTAGATATTTTGACGGCACCATGCCTATATATTCTTGTATTATTGACTAGTTTTGTTAAAAATTTGCAGAAATACGAGACTGATGAGGAACAACAGCTGAGAGAGAGTACTCGTAGGAAGGACTTACCCTCTACAATTCAACCTAAATTGAATGTAGTTCAGCATAGTTCCAAAGTACAATCTGTCATCTTATATAACAAGCTGCCTATAGAATTTAAAATTATACACAGAGTGAACTTATTTAAAAACAAATTGAAGACATTTTTATTGAAGAAAGCCTATTATAGTATTAATGAGTTCATAAATGACAAACGACAAATGTAACAACGTAGGTACTCTTGGCCGTTATGTATGATAGTTTCTGTTAGTTGTATTTTGTATTTTAGATATGTCAACAAATGTTTCAACACAATTTAAATTGTTAAGAAATAAATGACTTATGACGGCTACTATATACTTGCTAAATAATTTAATTTATACGGCTACGTTCAATAAACATGAAAATACGTATGTATAGCCGTTATGAAGATCCTGAAACTAAACGCGAGCTTCGAAAATCCAGTCCCAAGTATTACTACAACTACACATTACATGCGCAAGCTCTATTACGCTTATCGCGACCGCTCGAAAATAGGGTGCCCAAAATTGATAGTAGTATCGAGTAGTATAAAAATAACATATTTTCGAGAAGTATCAGGTCTCGAAACTGATGTTTGAACATTTTGTTAAATATTTGTGCGTTTCAACCAGAGATGTGCAAGAAAATTGAGCAGAGAGCGAAAAATAAATCCACCAATCGCACCAATCTTTCCTGTCTCACTCAGGGCAACTCTAGAAGTATTTATGCATACAAATAACAGAGAGATGTGTGTGAGGAATGCGGCCAAGAAACGTGTGACGATCTAGCGAGTTAGAGCTATTATAATAATCATAAAATAATAAAAATTGTTTATTTTCACACATTTTTTAAATTATTATTTGTTTATACACTAGCAGCTCTATGAGCTGATGCGTGTATATCACTAAAATTGTGTATTGTCAGTAGTAAAATATTTATCGAGTAAAATGTTCACTGTTGTAAACTGTTCCACAATTTCATCACACGAAAGGCAAGAAGTGAGTTCTGGGGTTGCTAGCACATGGAGGTTTGGTTAGCTTTAAAGAATGCCCTCTTAGATTTCTATTACTATTAATCATAAACAAATCCTTTATGTTTCTGACATTGTAGTGGTCATTGAGTATCTTAAATATAAGGTCTCTTCTTTTGCGTCTGTTCCATTGTTGTCAGGTTGAGTTCGTTGAGGCGTTCTTCGTAGGGTAATTACTGAATTTTCATTGTACAAAAATTCAGTAGGCTTCACCATACAGCCCAGCTACAGTCTATTTTTTCTTACTTGTCTTATTTGGTAAACAAACACTACTCGGTACGAAAATCAGTAGTTTCTTCATCAATCACGCACTTTTAGTTAGGTATGAACATCTTGATTGTTGGAAGAAACACATACTATATAAATAACACCAAAAACTGCTTCGAATTAACCATTCACACACATTAATTCTCTTAAAATCAAAATAATATCAGAATCCATTTCCACAGATTAAACATTATATTGGCAATTTGACATTTCAAAATGCTAGTTTGTCTTTGGAACTTAGAGAAGGGAAAAGTGAATGAATGATTCTGACCAGTGTGAACTGTATATTTTTTGTAAAAAAAAAACTGAATAATAAAGCAGAATGTTTATATATATATCAAGTTATATGTGTGTATGGTAATGTAAGGCATTATTTTTATAAACTAAAGATTTTGTTGTAACTGTTCGTAGACTAAAAGTATTATTTGACAAGTGAAATAATACTTTTGTGTGTTTGGACGGTTTTATTCTTTAGACTGACGACCTTTGGCTATTCTTCAAGGACGTCGATAAAATACAAATTTATTTGTCGGGAAATCCTACATTACGAAAATCATTCGGTTACAGCTGTATGAATTCGTTCAGTCCTTCATTCGATAATTTCCTAACTCTATCAATTGTCTTTGGTTACCAGTACGCCATATTTGTTTACCAAATAAGACAAGTAAGAAAAAATAGACTGTATATACCGTTTCATAGCATAATGGAAACCTAGTCTTATACCTCTTGGTGCAGCGTGCGCAGCAGCTTGCAGTAACTGCGACTTCCCTAGTCCCGGGTCGCCTACTACCAACACGTGGGGGTTAGACCTCGTTCCGCTCTCATGCTCCGTGCCACCGATGAGGCCCAGTATTAACCCCGCTTTAACTGCCTCGTGACCGAATATCGTCGGGCAGAGAGAATGCACCAATAGTCTGAACACATCTTCAGACGCGTGAATTTCCTGAAATTAATTTAATTTGTAATTAAGGAAGTGGGAGTAGTGTTTATTTTTAAATACAGAGTAAGTGAGAAATAAATAAGTCGATATCGCAGCTTTTATAACTGTATGGGAGCCACCTTAAATCTTTATTTAGTATTTGTTGTTATAGCGGCAACAGAAAAATTCAACTAAAAATAATTAACTGTCTAATTATCACGGTTTATGAGATACAGCCTGGTGACAGGCGGACAGACAGACAGACATCGGAGTCTTAGTAACAGTGTCCCGTTTTACTGGTTTATACTATTATATAATTATATTAGGTATGTATATTGTTTGTAAGCCACAAGTTTTGAGTACATCACGGATCAAAAACCGAGTAATTTAGTTATAGCGATATCTATATTCTTAAATAGTCATCCTGCTACCCCAATCTGTCAAAATTCTTTTATCGATTTTGAACTTTATCACAAGAACATGAGGTTCACTTTCAATTGGGGAAAATTGACAGATTGGGGTAGCTTGATGTGCTGGCGTCTGTACTAATTGTAAGAGTTATTTCACTGGAGTGACATAGTCCATCTAATTCTAAATTACGTTTGTTTTATTACTATTATACAGGCTGGCCGAGGAGTTGACGTTTAAACGCAAAATTTAGATACTTTATGATGAGGAGTATCCGAATCTCCCCCATGCATGTTCTACGATTTTGCGTAGTTTTCTAGATAGAATTCTTTTAATGACTTTTTTGGTAAATTTCACCTAACATCAGTTTTCGATTTTTTTCGCGTTCGGTTGAACATTTTTGGTTCAGTTTTTTTTTTGTGATAACTAATAAGCATAGTTTAACCTAACACTCTAGAAAGCATGGTTTCTCTAATCATTGCAGAACTGACTTGGAAATTATTCGAAAGTTCAAAATTAGGGTTTGAGCTCAGGACTCATAAATTTTCTAAGTATCAATAAACGCAAAATCGTAGGGCATACATGGGGGTGATTCCGACACTCCTCATCATAAAGTATCAAAATTTTGCTTTTGAACGTCAACTCCTCGGCCACCCTGTATATTAGAATTTATCTCAGAACCCACACTTTGTAACTAATCTTACCTGAATAGCGTAATAGTCCTTCAGAGTGAAGGATAATGTTGGGTTGCTAAGGTTCCTGTGGCTGTGCACTGATACCACTTCAATGTACAGTTGCAACAGCCGTGCTGCCCTCTTGCCGTCCTCGCCACCTTTACTCTCGCCGCGAACCTGAGTTACAACAGATAACAAGAAGAATAAAAGTGTCATGAGTCAAGAGATATAATGTACTAGCTGTGCCCCGCGGTTTGCGCGACCAAACCCCGACCACCCGCGTGAAATGATGCTATGACAACATGATGACTCCGAATTCTCGATGAAAGCAAAGCGTCGTGATTGGCGACACTTATGTAGGTATTAAAGAACCAACCAAAGCTCAAATTGGGTAACATGTTTATTCTTAGTCATTCGGTAGTAGATGAACCCACTGAGTTTGTTTCGCTGGGTCTTCTCAGTTGGGGCGCATTGGATCCGGTGGTAGCATTAAAAGATGTTTCAAACTTTATTAATCAAACAACTTTTCAAGTTTGTTATAGTGTTAATTTCCTAGTGTGGCCTAAATACCTACGTAATTACAAATAGTATTAACAATCAAACCTACGAGTAAACAATAACGTGCCGCGAAAATTTAAAATAGTTGACAAGTTAGTAAGCAAAATATTGTAACAATTTTTACTTTCTTGTATATATTGTAGCTTACATTATTAGATATGATACTATGAATTGGATCCGGTGGTAGCATTAAAGCGCGACCGTCGTTATTAACACAAGGTCCGACATAATAATAATACCTTAATATAGACAGAACCATTGACAATATGTAGTAAAAATATTAGACTTAAACTAGATAATTCAACATAATCTCTTGACAATAACTTGATACGAGCTAGCTAAATATCATTGCTATATACATTGTATAAATGTTTTCATACAATCAATACAATGTGTACCTAAATATCTATGTTACTAGAAATAATAATGTATACAACTATATTACTACAAACATGTTCTGACTATTTACAAGCGCTTTTTTAAAGTGAATAAAAATCTTTTTTATTCTATTTTTGTTTATTTTTAATCTAGTACTATTACATGTACACACGGCTACATATCAAGCTATACGTTTCGAATATAAGCTGACCTCTCATTGTATGGAAATCCTATACAACGCGGGATTAGCTTATAGTGGTTATGTAAAGATTGATGTGTAGCCGTGTGTACTTGTACTGTTAAACAAACCTGTACAATTCCTGTGACAGACAGCACATCTCCAGGACATGCTGTGCCAACTAAATCACCTTGTAGTTCTATTTCCACACTTCTCGGTATGGTACCAGACAGACTCTAAAACATAAAGTAATTTATCACTCAAACTGTGAATTGATATCTTCTATATACATATAATAAAAACATAGGAAAGTCAAAACTATACATGGAACATTTTTTTAAAAGGATACATGGAGCGTGATCTACAATCGACATCGAAGCCGAAAATATCGTTTTTAGAATTTTTGTCTGTATGTATGTCCGGGCTAAACTAAAAAAGTACTGCATGGATTTACTTCAAATTTTGCATGAATATTACTAAGAGGTCGGGTCAAAATATAGGCTACATATTATCACGCTATCACCTACAGGGGAGGTGCTGGGAGGAGCTGTGATAATTTATAAAATTTAGCGCGGGTAAAACCGCGGTGCACAGCTAGTAAGACAATAAAGGCTACTATTCTACTACTAACTATTTAAGAGGCCTATTACAGTCCACTAGCGCCGCCAATCGAAAAAATGTCACAACTCGTAAATAGATCCAAAAATACAAAATATGTTCTATTATTACTGTGGAAAAGGTAATAACGTAATTGTATAACACCTTATCAACACTTGAAATATAGCTGTTTAGCTAAATCGTGCATTCAAAACATAAACGGCCGTTTTTGTTACAAATGCACGATTTAGCTAAACAGCTATATTTCAAGTGTTGACAATGTGTTATAAAATTACGTTATTGCCTTTTCTACGGTAATAATAGACCACATTTTGTATTTTTGATTCTATTTACGAGTTATGACATTTTTTCGATTGGCGGCGCTAGTGGACTGTAAAAGGCCCCTTAACTACCCAGAAAAATCAATGAAGCCCTGTGATATGGATTTAATATTTTGTTTTTAGTGCCTGTTATAGCGGTTGCTGTTTATGACTCTTGCAACAGATGTGACACCACTCAAGTGTTGTGGACCTTCCACTCCCTGGGAACCTTACTAACACCCACTATTACAGAATTAACACAATAATGCAATTAGTGATAAGGATATATATATGTATCCCATTTAAGAAATAAACTCATATTAAATTATTACTCTTCATAAAATATATTTACATTAAGTACTTTATTTATTTTGAGTCAAATCAATCTAACAAACCACAGATATAGGCTCTATATTTAAATTAAAACCACAGATCAGTACTTTTTCTTTCATATTTGCGACGGATCTTTGTGTATTGCGTAGTGGTGTATTTGTTGTTCATAACACTTACTGGAGATACTACAGGTCTATTGGACTAAGACTTAAGTATTTTCCTTCATAAATTAAACCTAGATACAGAAAAAAGAACAATCATGCTCATCACACCAAACTCAGTCCTGGGTGGGGATTGAACCTATGACCTCACCTTCACAGTGAGGGTCACTATCCTAGACCAACTGGTCAGTCAAAGTAATAATAAGTGTACAAGCCTGTGACTGTATTTCCTGTATTTTGGCAACCTGCCAGTCTGTAGTATTTGTAAATGGTGAGGATTGCAATGGTTCAAATCTGGATCCACCGTGACAGCTCTGGCATGAATTTGGAGCTAAAAAATAAATTATTATTATGAATGTTCTAGTAATACATAAATAATATAGAATATTTAAAGAATAATTAATATAGAATATATATATGAAACTGGAAAAGCCAATTGCTAGAAAAGGAAGATTTTTGCATTTTATAAACAATCACTGAAGTGCACATTAATAGTTTAGGGTTCTAAACATTTATATTATAATAATATATATATATATTTATAAATTAATGTTGGTCAAACTACGACAGATAGCGCCACTATCAAGTCAATGAATTCCATATATTGTAGTGTAAGACCAACTAGCTTTGAAACCATCTTATTTATTTACTAAGTATTCAAAATCATAAATAAGAGTCCTCTAAATTTATAAATTTTGTATCTTTTTTCAGTATGAATGTCTGTAATATCCAACTCCAAAGGAGTAGGTTATCAATTCGACTATGGGTTCTTTTTGTACCTACATGTTAAGCCATTTCCCCCTTGTAGGTTTTGATAATATTTTAATTATCCAATAGTGGATGGTATTCACATAGAAAAATTGAAGTTGTAATTTATTGTAGTCTATAGTGTAATTTTTACCTCCTCCTTTTTCATGTAAGGTTATAGCTCTCAAGTAAATGGACCAATTTTAAAATACTTACTTCCAAATGAAAGCTAATAATTAGGACTGACCTTTTTATATAGTAAGAGTTAGTTTAGCTGTAACGTTAGTTTACTATACAATTTATATTGAAATATTTATAATGGCTAAACTAGGGAGGGTTAGCCTCTATTATAAGATTTATTCCCCTTTGCTTATTCCCATGATGGTACTCCTATTAAGGCTTGTTACCCAGCGACTTAGAGTGCTAATATATTAAATCTTCATGGTCACCGTAGCCTAGTTGGTAGTGCTCCTGTCTACGAAGCTGGTGGTCTTGGGTTCGAAGCCCGGTAAGTGCAAAAATTTATGTGATGAGCACAAATATTTGTTGCTGAGTCATGAATGTTTTCTATGTATATAAGTATTTATCTCTCTATATAAGTATGTATATTGTCGCCTGGTACCCATAGTACAAGCTTTGCTTAGTTTGGGGCTTGGATGATCTGTGTGAAATTAGCCAAATCGGTAAAGGCGTTGTTGAGTTATAACAGTACAACGAAAAGTGGCATTGATTTTTATATATATAGATTAATTCCATACCTGTGAAAACACCTTGAGGCTGTATCACTGCTTGCACATTATGGCAGCTGCAACATTCGAACGCCATAGACGTACAGATAAGGCCCACACTACCCACTCTAATTACTGTGCCCTTAATCGTGACCAGTTTACCTGGAAATATGTAGAAATAAATTGATTTAATTTATTGTAATGTACAGACGCTAGCAAATCCAGCTACCCCAATCTGTCAAATTTCTTTTATAGATTTTCAACGTTATACAAAAGCATAAGGTTCACTTACAATTGGGGAAATTTGACAGATTGGGGTAGCTTGATGTGCTAGCGTCTGTAAAAAGCAAAAAAAAAATTCACCCCATGCCGCCTACAAAATTATTATTTCCAGTTCTACTGGTCTAAAATTATATATACTGAACAACTACATTTTGATTAATGTAGAGGAATTGGTTGAAGTTATCTTATAGTCAAACAATAAATTTAATACTCTTTACAAGCAAGTGAGCATAATTATGTCCATGATGGCAGGGAGTTGCCTGCCATAAACAACTTTATGGCAGGCCTCACTTGCACATAATTGATCCATCAGCCACAGTGAGCTCTGGAGCCCTTGCTTCTGTGCCTGATAACATAATTACCCTTGGGGCTGCACTAAGTGAACTGTCCTCTATTGCCACCACATGCAGCAGCTCTGGGAAGATAGCAATCTGTTTGTGGCACAGTTGCTACATATGAGTAGCACTCAGCAGAAAACAAACCAAAGCCCTCCTGCAGTGTATGTCACAACCTCCAGAGGTATTTCACATAAATATTCTGTAAGGAGGTCATAGTACAGAAGTTAGGCTGCTTTATAGAGGGTTAAAATGCTATGCCCTTTCTCTCTCTATCCAATGTACCCACTACAAAATAAAATACACTAACCATGTATTTGCACTTATTTTTGGAAAATTGAGAAGGTTACATTTTGAGCATACCAATAGATCTGTTAGTATGTACTTACCAAAGTAATTTACTTTTAAATTAGCCAAAGGAATAACAGGTTGATGATTTAGTATCCTCACTTTGATTTTAGACTCAAACTTAAAATGCTGAAATGAGAAAACAATATTTTGGTAAATATTAGTAACTTTGTAAATAAATAATATTTTATGAAATATAGGGTGTTTTGCACCTTACATGTAACACATTTTTTTGCCACATAAAGGCAATCATTTACTTGCATTAATAGAATGATATTCTGAGTTCAGTATTTATATATGAATGCCATTTACAATCTGTTTTAACTTAAAACTGTAGAAATGGATTACCCAATCTGTTTTACCAATTGCTTTGCAACAATAAACAAAGAATATCTGCAATTAGAATGGTTTATAGCAGGTGAAATTGTATAACACAGAACAGGTATAACACCTGTTCTGTGGCTGGATATAATTTATCTATAATATGTACCTATATATTATAAAATATGTACCTAGGTATGTCTTTCAGTTATTTGGTTGCCATAGTGGGCTTGGGATCAGATGGCAGTATGTTAGTTGTTCCAAAATATTTATTTATAACTTTACTGTTCTAAAAAGTTATTGTGGAGTAGTTACTAAACTAGTATTGTTGGTTATCAATAGGTAACATTCTAACATAATCAGCTTATGATGTCATTATCTACAGTTGAACATGCTAGCACTAGTTATACCAAAGAAGCAGTCAGTAGGCAGATATTAGTGAATATTATCACCATAAACAGAATTATATCTAATTACCTCATGTAAACAATACTCTAAAAGTCGTAATGTACTATCTGGGTGCTCAAACAATTCGGTACTAAATGTAGGCCAGTCTTTTATGAAGTCTGTATCACTTATCAAGTTAGTTACATCTAGGGGCACACTTCGAGTCTGATCTATCTTTTCTAAGTCAAATAAATTTCTGTTCTTCTCAATGAATGACTTCAAACATTTTATATGGCTAGATAATTCAGGGTTGTGCTGCTGGTCTGAAATATAGAAAGGAATTAATTAATTATATTGTACCTACCTATAATCAGCTACAAAGAATGGGCCCTATGAGTGTGTGCATACTGTCTATTCCCACTAGAATCATCTTTAATTTAGATTGCTATTGACATATTAGAAAGAATATGACTTCTTTTATATAAATGGACAAAGGAGTTTAGACTGGCCTGTTGGATTTGCAGTTAGTGTGAACCTGGCTTCTAAGCCAAATGTTGTGAGTTCGATTTGCACCCAGGACAAATCTTTGTGATGAACACAATTATTTGTTGCGTATGGGTTAAAATGAAAATATTATAATGTCTAGTAATATAAAAGATGTTTATCAGTTGTCTGATTGGTCAGTTTAGGATCACATGGCAGTGTGTTAGTTATTCCAAGATAATCATTTATTTATACATATTTTTTCAGTCATAAACAAGGGTTAAGGGTTAAGTTATAGTAAAAGTCACAAAAAAACAGTAAGTAAGTATTAATTATTTTGTTACAATTTCTCTTCCTATTGTTTTCATGGGATAAGTATTCATATAGGAAAATTTATTTAATTTAAGTATTTGAAGATTCAAATTTATTGTGAATATTAATGATTAAAAACACATTGAATTGATGTTTTACCTTCAATAGGAAAATATAGTTTCCAAGTATTATTTACATCGATTAGGGGTATTACTGTGGGCAACTGATTGGCTGGAGCTCTCGAAGACCCAGCAGTGCTGGTGACTCTGTGAGTAGACGATGAATTGTTTACACTTCGACATTCTGAACTGGTATTTTTATTGTTACGTGAATTGTTCCAATTGTTTCTATAACGGCCTCTCCAACTGCGGCGCATTTTGGTACGATCGAATAGTATTTTAGCACAACATTCAGGATAAATTCAATTCTTATTAAAATTAAGTAAACTTTTCCCGCGTATCAATCATTGTGTTTTGTAATTTTCGTATGTCAGGGTTTCTAATTCAGAATGTATAATTCCCCAGTTTCGCTTCCCATTCCGAGGTGCGATTACCGGTTGCTACGTATCGACTGTCCATAGAGAAATACTGTGTGGTGTGAATGAGCGACTGTCGACGCATAAACTACTATTTAGATTATAGATATATATATATATATATACAGGCTTACAGGTTAAGTCGACCTAGATCCTTTAAGAGGTTGTAGTTTCTATAATTTCTGACTGATTTGTCTATAAAACACCATACCCCAAACTTAAATGTTTTCAAAATACTGGACTTTGAAGGTTTTTTGAGATAAAATCGGTTTTATGACTATTGGCCTATATTTTTTTGAGGGTTTTGCCTCTAACTGCGTGTGTTTGCAATTTTTGTGTAGTAGATAAGTTGTTTTATTATTCTCAACACTAAAATAGCAGTTCACTGAACTGACTGGGTCGTAGTAGACGATTGATAGTTATAAATTGAAATAAATTCGTCAAAAAATATTTTTTCTTTCTGAAATAATAAAAGAAAAGTCTATGACAGTTATGCTGCAGATGTGCTTAAAAATATCTACATTTCATCAGCTATCCAACAAGGTATAACAAGCTAGGTTATTATCAGAATTCTTAGTAAAAAACTTCGATGAAAGGCTCTCGGGTAGTAGTAAAGATAACAGTACTAATTTATCACGGGTCAGAAAACAAAATAAAACAATCCAAATAGGTACAAAATGACATCTATTACTGCTATTTTTACAGAAAGTCATGATTCATGTTCCACATGGCCGCCTCTGTTTCGCACACATATTCTCATTCTGTGTCTTAATCCACTCTTTACTACACCAGTTGTTAAACCCCTTCTTATTTCATTTGCCGCATCGATTAGTCTCTGTCTCAAAACATCAACAGATGTGATTGGATTAGGTTCGTTGTACACCAAACTCTTCATGTGTCCCCACACATAAAAATCCATGGGGGTCAGGTCTGGACTTCTAGCTGGCCACGGTATGGGTCCACCTCTTCCGATCCACTTATTAGGATAATTAGTGTCTAGCCATTCTCTGACACTTCTCCTGTAGTGTGCAGGACAACCGTCATGTTGAAACCACATATCACGAATGAGATAGAGTGGTACGTCGTCTAGTAAGTCGGATAAATCTTCTCTTAAAAAGTTTTCATAATGTTCTCCATTTAAATTGTCGGGAAGAAAGTAAGGCCCAATCAAATGGTTTGATATGATTCCCATCCATACATTCAAACTGAATCGTCTTTGTGATGCCTTTGGCCACTTCTTATTGGGATTTCTTTGAACTTTTGGGGCCCAATAATGAACATTGTGGTAATTGGTTATGCCGTCTTTATCAAATTTGGACTCGTTTGTCCACAAGATCTTTTTAAAAAATGATGGATCTTCTAAATCTGCATTGAGCATGAATCTGCAGAAATCCAACCTCCTCACAGGATCTCCTTCTTCGATGGTGTGTACCGGCGTGTAATGATAAGGATAGAGGCCGGCAGTATTCACCGTAAACCATACTTTCCACTGCGAGAGTCCAAGTTCTCGGGCAACAATATTGGTCGAAGTAGTTGGATCCAATCTAAACCGTCGAACTATTTCATTGTCTTGCTCTTCATCATCATCATTGACACGTGGTCTACCCAAGTCTGTTCGTCGCCTCGAAACAGAGCCAGTCTCTCGAAGTCGTCGGTAAACTCCGTCAAAGACACTAACATCCGGTACTCGGCGGCCTGGGTAACGTGATATGTATTCATCACGAGCTCGTGCGGATACACAATTGCAGTACCCATAACAAATCAAAATATCAGCATATTCCTCGTTCGTGTAGGTCGTCATCTTCAACAGTTCCAAATCAGAAGCACAAATCAATAGTCCAGTTTGCAAGCACAGTCACGATTTGAAAGAAACAGTCCAGAAATCCAAGCCAAGTCGAATGAAAAACCAAGAGCACTAAGAATCGCATCTACTACAGACGAATCGCGTAAGCAGACTAACCAAACAATAACAACAAAATGGCTGTGGTTTTTTTTTCTCGCTCACACCTAATTACATTGTATGATATCTCGCTTGCACGCACCGCAGTCCCATGAAGAACAATAGGCGCAACAAGTAACGCAAGGAAACACGTTATCTTTACTACTACTACTACCCGAGAGCCTTTCATCGAAGTTTTTTTCTAAGAATTATAATAATACTCTAGCTTGTTATACCTTGTTGGATAGCTGATGAAATGTAGATATTTTTAAGCACATCTGCAGCATAACTGTCATAGACTTTTTTTTTTATTATTACAGAAAGAAAAATTATTTTTTACGAATTTATTTCAATTTATAACTATCAATCGTCTACTACGACCCAGTCAGTTCAGTGAACTGCTATTTTAGTGTTGAGAATAATAAAGCAACTTATCTACTACACAAAATCGGAAACACAAATAAATTAGAGGCAAAAAACCCAAAAAAATATAGGCCAATAGATGTAAAACCGTTTTTTTTTTCAAAAAAGCTTCAAAGTCCAATATCTTGAAAACGGTTAAGTTTGGGGTACGGTGTTTCATAGACAAATCAGTCGGGAATTATGGAAACTATCACCTCTTAAAGGATCTAGGTCGACTTAACCTGTAAGCCTGTATATATATATATATATATATATATATATATATATATATATATATATATATATATATATATATATATGTATATATATAATGTCTGATCTAATAATTACTATAGACATTTTATGTTATAAGTACAAACTCAAAGTCGTATGTTATGAAAGAGAACTGGATAGATTAAAAGGGCAATATGTGGGTGTTCCTGCAAAGACGGAAGGAAGCCATTTGAGATCCTTCTTAAGACATGATTATATTTATTGAAATATAAAACGAATGCATAAGTTTTGCAAATGCTCAAGTTTGTTTAGCAGCTCCTCAGTAGCAATAAGATAACATCAGTCCCCGTCGTCCAGAATCCCTCTGATATATATATATATTTAAAATCGTAACTTAGTGTATAGGTACTTCCCTAATAGTAAGGATTCTAATATACCCCAACTCGGGTAATTACCAGGTAATTGGTAACCCAGACCATTGTGTTTAATTATACGATTTCTTTCTATACGAATTGCGTTCTACGAAAGCGTTTCTGACGTCTGTATATGAGGTCTTGAGTTCAAATCCCGGCTTCGGCACGGCACGGCACGGAAATGTCTGGCTTCGTGCCTCGAAGAAGCATGTAATGCCATCACTCCTACCTAACTGATCACTTTACGGTCGTGTAAGCTAGCCTGCGGCTCGTGAGAGTGAAGCAATATAAAGTCCATCTATGTTTACGAACAGACTTGTACCTACACTATATTAGGTCACAAGTAGATGGCTAATCTTGCCGGTCAGCCCGAAGGACATTATTAAGTAGGTATTATTATTTACCGTAAGTTACATAGAATATCCTAGATCGTATAGATCGTAGTGTATTGCAGAAGAAATAAAAACACCAAAGAGAACATAATAAAATCAAATGGACTGCACGTGTGGCGAAGCGGGTTCGAGTCACGCGCCGGATAACTATTTGTGTGACCCAGCAATTTGTGTCCGTCTATTATATATTTGTAAAGTATCCCGCGACACTGGGATTAGAACCCCTAGTGCTAGCGTTGTCTTTAAAAAAAACAATACTTAAATAAAATCAAAATTGTTTAGAGCCGATTTCACCATTAAAATTAAACGCGCTCAATTGACGCTTAACTCGGTTTTAAATACAAATGGTGAAATCGGTTCATGTCGCGCAAGTTCCCCGATACACAAAAGCCATACAGTACTTACTAAAGAGAAGCTTTTAAAATTGTGTACTTTATATAACGCTTAGGTACCTCCACTTGAGAGTAATGCAATAATTATGGAACCCTGATCAAGTTCAATTATCCAGTACTTAATCGAAAAAATATATAAATAATTATTTGTAGGTACACTATTCGTTCAAAAGTAATTATTACTATTCTTACCTACACTTTGATCTTAGCCAAAAGGCCGAGAAGCGATACTATTCTTACCTTTCCAACACTGGAAAAAAATACCTATAAAACTTTTCAGATAGAATTAAACTGGCTGGATATCATTTAAGTTTAGGGTCATTTTCATTCAAATTTGGAATTATAATGTCAAACTTTTAATTGTCAAATTAGCGTTAGATTTTATAGTTTCGAATATAGTGCAAATAGAATATTGAATTTGGTTTTGTAATTTAATTTGCTATATTTATAGCTGCATATATACTTATTTTCACAACTAAGTGGAAGAATCATGGAAGAGGATGGTGGTGGTGGTCCTCCGAAAATGCCAGATGAAGTACCGCCGTCTGAAGAGGGACCAGTGGCTCAAACTGAAGCTGAGGCATTAACACCTATTGACGAACAAGGGGATGGGTCAGAAACAGCTATCGAAATTGAAGAGTTAGCAAAGAAAGCTGTACCGAAAATGTCTTCGATGTTCTTCGGAGACGATGAACGCGTAATAGTGGACAAAACTAACTTGGAAGCTATTCTCGACTATAGCTCCCGAGTAAAGGACGTAAGAAAGAAGAGCGGGTTGTCTATGAGCACACTTGCGTTAGCTCATGAGTCGTACAAAGACAAGCAAGTAAATAAACTTATAAATAATTAGAATGTTATGGTTTTATTTGTAGATATTGATTTACATGGAACTTTTTGTGTTTGTAGGCGAAAGCTAAAGAGGCTCGAAATAACCGTGTGGGCGGTATAAAAACACAACACAGGTTCTTGTTAGAGAATGCAGCAGCGATATTGAATAAATCACCGGAGTATGTTTTGGTAAGCACGACGGCTTATGGCTAATTCAGCTTTGTAATTTCTTGTTTAATGTTTGTCTTATTTAATCTAATCACACCCCACATACCTACATGTTTTATGTAAGTATAAAGATCCCACCGTGAAATCTCCATGAAGCTGAAGTAGCGAGAAGCGCTAATGAAACGTGTGCACGATTTATTTCCAGAAACACTAGTAATTTTACTAAACATAGTACTTTAATTTTTCTTTTAGGAAAACATCAAACCAGCCAACTGTTTAAATTTTGTTCAGTTTAAAGTTGCTTAGTGAACTGTTTTGCTAAAATGAATGTGCGGGAAAAAATGTTAAAAAAACAAAATGGGGGACTGGAGCGTCTTTTGAATTGTATTTCTCAAATTGATGTACTGATTTCTGAGCTGCTTTCTTTATCAGAAAGTTAATATAATGCAAATGGCTTGCAGCTGTGTTTCATAAAATCCGTTAATATAAAAAATAGCTTTTTCGCCTTTAAATTGGTGATATTTGACGTAAGGTTATTTCTGATAGGTTCTCTTTCGTTACAAGGAATAATAAATACTGCGTACGGTATTATTAGGTAACCCTTAGTACATACTTCTCTTCATAAGATATGCAACACAACAAAATCTAAACATGTATCGAGTAAATGAATCTGTACCAACTTAAGTATAATATACTTAAGTTGGTACAGATTCTCATTTACTCAATACATATGGTCCTTATTATAAGATAATATCTAAAAAAATACAATTGGTTCTGAAGTAAATACGAGTAGTACCAAAACCGAAACGAAACAATGGTTGTTTTTAAATTTAATGGGATTACGCTTGACCAAAATCTCAGCTAAAAGTAGCCGAAAATGTTAAAGGTGTACCGCTGCGTATTTTGTGTGAGACTGAGACTTTGTGCGGTAAGTTGGAATGTCAACAATAACGCATTGAACATTCTCCCTGGCATGGCTGGTCATTCGCAGTAAGATTGGGGAAGGTAGGATAACGGAGTTCTTCCGCTTATTCTCCATAAAATAGTCTGTAGGATACTTGTCAGTTTGCAACCTGAGGCAGTGCGTCCGTCAATCGAATCAAAGAGACAGTTGAAACTTGGCTGACCCATCCCACAGATAAAAATAAGGTTGGACCTTAGGTTTGGTATTCAGGCTATTTCCATTTAGGTACTTATACGTTACGTCGCCACGTCCCCTTGATTAATGAGTAACTAGAGCTGAAGAGTCTATAGACATTGCTTAGCTTTGATTGCTCTTAGCTTCTATTATCCACAACACATGATTTCAGCCGGGTTAACAATACTATCTATTAAGATCAAAAACATAACACTAAATTGTAAGCAGCAATAACCTTTACTTGGTCTTGTCTTCTCATTCTTCTTCCTTCCTTGCTTCACTTCATTTAAAGTAAATATTTAACTAGTTATATCGTTTTATTACTCGTTAAGTGCGCAATGGCCTAATTTGAGTAATGAAAGTGAGTTCAGAGTCGTTTGTAACTTAATCGTTGAAGAGTTGATTCAGAAATTCTATTGATTATAGTTTCTCAAATATTCGAATACAAAACGACTTACATCTCTAAAATCTAAGCTAAAAATATCTAAAATTTCCGTGAATATCATATCTTTGGACCACGGCAGAAATTTCAAGTCAAAAATTTATATGCTCTTGAAAATGTAACAAATAAAAGTGTCGATCGGTGTGTGTGAGTTAATTAATATTTATGTAAAAGATGATCTGTATTAAATATATGTGAGTTAAAAAAATGTAAGTAACAACACAATAAAATATTTAACAGATTTTGACTTTGGATTAACAATGTACAGAAGTGGTCTAGACATCCTGACGTCAAGATGACTGGCCTCTTTTATGTTTGTCACACTGTATCATCGTGTTTTATATTTATTCGGTGATTAAAACTATGTTATATATTTTATTCATAGAAGGTAAATTATTACAGGAAGGCGTATATGACGCAGATAATCACATTGACTTGCTGGATAGTGCAGTAGCTGAAGGTGGCAGAAATTGCATAGTATTGTGTGATGCATTGCTGCCACCTGTAAAAATGGGTAATATTAACGTTTTTATTTTGTTTTTGTACTTATATACAAGATTTGTGCGAGGTGGTCCCAAAAAAAATTTATTGATTTAGATGCAGTACTTTTACATTAGCTCCAGCGATTAGGCGAATGAACTAAATTATTCATATTTACATGAATTATTTAGTTCAATCGTCTACAAATTCGTTATATAATGTAATCCGAAACAAATTCCTAGGCACTCTACTTTATTCCTCAAACCCAATTGATCAGCATAATGTAATTGTTAACGCATAGCGTCATCTATCACCAATGGTGAAAATTGTATCCACTAGATGGCACTGTTTTAAACTATAAACCGTAAAACTATTTTTTATGTTATCTGTGCAAAACTTTTCTTTTGAAAACTTTCAAAAGTTAAATAGTGGTCTAATTTCAAAAACGTAGACAGGACAGAGGACAACTTCTTCCCGCGGATTATTGTCGGATGTGTTATGTATCTAATTCTATTTTTTTACGTCATATACTTATACAAATTGTCTCAAAATAAACAAACAAGAGGAGTCATTTCAAGTCACAATATTATTTATGAATATAACTATACAAATTTATAAAAATATACCTATTTTGCTCCTCAGTAGGGCATTTACATTTGCTATTTCAAAATGACAGTAGATACTATGAACGTACCTTATTTTTACAAAAAACAATTTGCTGAATGTTAAGCATTTAATTTGTTTATTGAATTCGATAGTCATAAAGCATAGCCAGTGGCTCTTTCTTAAGTTATTGGGGAGGTTAAGCACTTATGTCCACGGGCACTCTTTAGTTGGGTGACCACCAAAGCGGTTTAATTTCTTAGTGTTTCCGTGCTTTAGGCTACAACGAGCACAACCGAATCGACAGATTAACGAGCCCTTAATATGCCGATCCCGGTTGTTCCTAATCGTATAGGCTTGTTGTTTGAATGGAGATGGAAGCGGACGGTCTTGTTAGTAGTAATTCTCTTTTAGGCTTTTATTTATAATAGGGTGTGTTTTAGATTCTGGACGATTTATTCCGAATCAAAGAGGAATGATGGACCGCACATACTTATCGGATGCATCAACAATAGGCACAGAGGGGCAATGTGTAGCTATGTACAGAATAAGAAATAAAGCAGTCGATATTAAGAACGTGGCAGATGTGAGTTTAATTAAATTTCGTGCAGCATAAATAAGCCACCCAATAAGCCATGCAGTTTTAATGATTATTTTATAATGTCTATAGCTGAGATCGACTTCTATTACGTCATAGTGAAACACCCCACGATAATTTATTTAATCTAATGATCCCACCCAAATAGATGTTCTATTAACGAATGCTGATATATGGGTTCGACTCTCATAGGTATTATATTTTTATTAAATCTGGGATAAATCCTTAAAGTAAATTTGCTTCTTTGCGTCTTGGTAAGTACTCATCGTAATTTTTTTAGAGTTAAATCTTATAATTACTATTAATTGTAAAGAATCTGTTTGAGAATTGGCTTCAATATAGGATTCGAGACGGCGCATTTTGTAGAAGTAGCTCACAATATTTAATGATTGCAGGATTATTATTTAGTACACTTTAATATGAACCGTGATACTGAAAATGTAGTATCAGCAATTTATAAAACGATGATACGTGTTTATGTACCGGCCCTCAACGAATGTAAGGGTTGGGGAGACCTTAACCCACCAAACCCTAAAAGTGAAGAAATTATCAAAACATATATATCTAAGATAATGTTGTTTGTGGATTATCTTGCCAGTGAGTAGTAAATATGCAATAAAACAAAAAATCCTAATAGAAACGTCCTCTTAAGCAAATTTATCAATAATCATAATAATTCTGTAGAAACGAAGATTGATCTAGACTGCTGCACAAAATTCAAAATAAACTTATTATTATATGAAGAAGAGTTAGCTGACCCTGAAAAAATGAAACAAGCTATTACTAAGACAGCTGTCCTAGAAGAGATATGCTCTTATGTGAAGCAATGGATGAAACAAATTACGATGGTAAGTAGACCACGAATTCCGATTTTCTACTATACCATTTAAAAGCTAAGGAATTGATCCATTAAGTAGTAGCAATAAATAATTTTTCTTTAAACAGGTTTTAGTACAAAGCCAGCAACTAAGACGTGAACCTTCAAATATTGGTCCCCTTGCAGAATTAGACCACTGGAGACGACAACTCACGACGTTTACATCTATTATTGAGCACATCAAATACGATCCAACCATGATGTACATACACACGTTAATACGAGCTAAATCAAAATTGATAAAGGTAAGTGTTTTAATTAAATTCCTAATATCGACAACAAACGATTAATACATAAGCTATCAAGTCAACAGTTACAATTATATATTATTTTTACTTTAGAAATGGAGGCAATTGGATAACCTTGTAACAGATTATTACAATGAATCCTTTGACAACGTAAAATATTTGTACGCTTTGGAAAAATACTGTGAACCACTGTACAGGTAATACTAATTAACAGATTTTTTTGTATATAGGGAGCGTAATAGGAGCTCTAAAATTGTATTGGTTTCAGATGCGATCCCCAGACTATGCAGCAGTATATTCCGGGTCTATTATACACAATTCGGATGATATTTGCGACTTCTCGATACTATAATACCACTAAACAGATATCTACGTTGTTAGTCAAAGTGACCAACCAGATTCTGAATATGTGTATGGCGTACTTGACAAAAAATGGAAAGAAAACTATTTGGAATCAAGATAAACTAAATTTTATCGACAAAGCTAGAGTAAGAACGTTCTTGTATTATGTATTATTAACCTTCATCAATTTTTTACTCGAATACAGTAATTTTCAACCTCCTTGTAACCATTTATAATACAGGTCAACAAATGAAATAATTTTTTTTGGTGCCGAGATCTCATTTGTTGTTTTGTATTATTATGTATGCATTGGCAACACTAAAAATATTTTTTACTCTTTTTCCTACGTGTTGTTTCGTATCTACCCTCCGTTTTTTAAATGTTCTGTAATTAGTACCTAGTTTCGGGAACACGGTTTCAAGTCTGATTAGTACCTTTATATAAATAAATTGATTTTGATATCATGTCTTTATCGCGAATAAGTTGTCTCAATTATCCAAATGTATTTTGTTACATTTGTGGGGAATACGCAATCAAAAATTTCAGGAAATCTATAACAGCTTAATTTTCGTACTTTAATTCGCAAATTATGGACGAAAAGAAGCCGTGGATACCTCAAATTGTTTGCAAAATGTGCTATGAACACTTGAGACAGTGGGTCAGTGGTAGACCAAGCCGTATTAGGGTACCAAATCAATGGTGAGATCAAAAAGTTCACTTCGATGACTGTTACTTCTGCTGTGTTAATTTGCGTGGTGTTAATGTTAAAAAAATGATTTATCCAGACTTACAATCGGCTAGAAGACCTTTCAGAACAAAATGTTGGAACAGGTACCTGTTCCAACATTTTGTTCTAACCGTGAACCATTTGAAGAAACCTATTGTGAAGTGTCCAGCGATCTCCAAAGCCAAAACCTTTTACCCAAGTAGAATTAAACAATTTAATAAGGGATCTTGAACTACCTAAAGAATCTGCAGAGTTTTGGCTTCTAGAAAGAAAAAAACATGTTGGCATCAGATACAAAAGTGACTTTCTATAGTACAAGAGAGCAAGACTTGCTACCATTGTTTAATTCAGAAAATGATCTTGTTTTTTGTGCGGATGTGCAAGCCCCCCTTCTTAAAATGGGTCTTTCAGAATACCAACCAAATGAATGGCGTCTCTTCATGGACAGCTCTAAATGAAGCCTTAAGTATGTTCTTTTACACAATGGCAACCAATATGGTTCAGTTCCCGTTGCTCATTCGACAAAATTAAAGGAAGAATAAGATAAAAGCGGATATTTTTGAAGGCCCACAGATAAGTATATTGATAAAATAAATAAATAATATATAATATATACTAATTCCTCAAGTTAAATGACCAGTTTGGAACAACTTGCGTGGAATTAGTTTATTGAAGTTACTAAAAACTTTCTGGGAAATCACAAACTACTCTGAAATCATTAACAACATGCTGGAGAATATAAAAAACTTAGGATGTAACATGTCCATCGAAGTGCATTATCTCCACAGCCACCTTGACCAGTTTCCAGAAAATCTTGGTTCGTATTGCGCAGAACAAGGGGAGCGGTTTCACCAGGACTTAAAAACTATGGTGGAGAGGTACCAAGGCCGATGGGATCATCCTATGATGGCTGACTACTGCTGAGGGATGCAACGTGATTGTCCTGATACATCTCATTCACAAAAATTCCATAAAATACGGTTTTTATGTACATAAGAATTAAATAAATGTTGTTTTTCGTGTGAATTTTTATTTTTTCTGTTCTATTAAAAATCTAGAAAACTACACGTAGAAAATTAATATTTTTGCTATAAACGTAATCAGTTTAAGGTCCTAAATAAAAAAATATAACAGCTTCTTGGCACCAAAGCCGCTGTTGACCAGTAATTAACCGACACACATTACCCCCTTGAAGATATTGAAAAATTAACGACTTCCAATTTTTTGGCACGATCGCAGTGAATAAGTAATATTATATCGATATGTAAGTTACCCTGTTTAATCTACAGTAAAGATTTTAAGTACATTTTGCAATATTTTACAGTTATGTCTGAATCTATACAATTTCTATCGGGAATGCTATACTGAGACACAGAAAGAAATGATGGAGGCGGCAGATGAACGTCCATTTGATTGTTCTGAAATGTATATTTTTGGCAAATTTGAAACATTCCGTAAAAGGTTAACAAAGGTAAAGTTATGGTAACATATCCTACTAGTTACATAAAGATCATTGATTAATATTTTTAGATTGGGTGTTGAGACATGATCAGAGCAAATACATATCCTTTACGCCAATGTCACAAATATCTAACAAACTAGGTTTCACCCGCGTCAAATGTTTTAAAATATAGTCTACGTATGTCTTATTCGGATAAATTATATAAGTACAAATTTTTATCAAAATCCTTTTCGTAGTTTTTCCGTGAAAGAGTAACAGAGATCCATAGAATATAATAGAATAGAATACTCTTTATTGTACACACAAGTACACACAAGCAAATAGGTAGGACAAAAAATAATAATACAATTACCATACATCCATACTCACAAACTATCGCAATTATAATATTAAGTAGTAGGATATTACGGTGTGCTCCTGACGGAGGCGACCAAGCGGGATCGGGAGCGAGCCGATCCCGCTCGCAGACGGAGGAGGCGTCGGGGCGGCGGCAGCAGCCGGTACACCCATACTCCCCTCGGGGCTGCGGTGACAGTATGAGAAGTGTCCTCCACGTGAAAACAGCTCCGGGAAGACAACGATCTGTGTCTGGCGCAATCGCTTTACCGGACTGGCAGGAGTCGGCAGTAGGGGAGGGCAGTCCAGAGCCCTCCCAGTGTACATGACCCGACCATCTGGGACATGGCGCAAAAGGGGGGTACCGGAGCAGTATACCCGCGTTCCCCGGGCTCCCATCATCAGGCGCTAAGAGAAGTCCACGGCATGTTAGGTTTAGTCGGTACGAGTCCAACTTTTTGCGGGTGGCTTGCGTAGGCATTCCTCCTGCATTATATAAAAAAAGAATACTAAGGTGCACCATACCAAGAAATAAATACACGATACTGAATTAGTGGCTTAGCGTTGAGCGTACGTTGATGCGTTTTTGCTCTGGCGGTAAATAGTTTAAAGACATATCACTGTTTTATCTATATGCTATTGTTCTGCCCACTTTCACAATGTAATTTTTTCGGATCATAATATATGTAAATATTTTCAGATCATTGACTTGTTCCAAACATATATCACTTATTATGTGTTAAATAAAACAACTCTAGAAGGTATAGAAGAATACGCTGCCAATATGAATAAACTGTTCAAGACTATTTCAACAAAGACATATGATGCTTTGGACCATAGGTACGATTTCGCGCAAGTTTACGGGCAAGATGATAATAATGATTTGTTGTATTCCATAAACACTGTATCAGTAGTAGAAACTGAAATTTAAAATATCAAAAGGATTTTAAATTTAAAGTTCCATAATATCAAACTGATATTATGGAACTTTAAATTTAAAATCCTTCTACTGGCACTGAACTTTAAAATTTGGTGGTACAATATAATCTTTCTTGCAGGAGACCAGATTTTGATAAGGATTATAAAATATATAAAGACGCTGTTGCAAATCAAGAATTGCTTCTGGAAAATTTTATGATAAATGTAATAAGACTAATAATATAATGTATAGTAACTAACTGTCATTATAAAAATAATGGTATTTAGATATAAAATAGTAAAATGCTATTATTTAGATTATGATTAGGCAGGTTATAATATTTTGTAATAAAATTATAGGTTTTTAGTTCTAGTTTCTAGTGATATACCCACACATACCCGACAATTGTAATTTGTATATTTTATTATTATATCACAAGCTTGTTATTTGTTGTTGCTATTGATTTAAACTAAAAAGTTTGTTCTTTTCATTATTTTCATTATTATATCGCAGTTAGAGTAGTGATAAATAACATATTGTACTTATATTTCGCAATTTTATACGTTTAAAATATATATCTATATTACCTGAATAGGACGGAGAATGGATTTAGTTCTAACGTTTAAACACTCCTTCATAATTTTAGAGCGTGAACAAGTGCCCCACAACTGAAATATCACTATACTTACTATCTAGATTTGAAAAACTGAAATTGGATTGTTTGTATTTGGAGGATCAATATTATGATTTAATCAGTAAATACACTGCTGAAATAGAATCAATACGCGACAGGTATGACCCTCTATTTTTTAATTATCTGAACTGTAATGACCCAGACCCTGTAAGATAGTTTATATACCCAATTCGAATAAATATATAAGTAAGGGTTATTTACTTATATATTTATTCGAATTGAACTGAACTATAAGATAAATAATCGTCTCTTTAACTGTTATCCAGGTACAATGAGGAACGAGAAGATCCAGAGTTGCCCAGAAATATGCCTCCAGTTGCAGGAAGAGTAATGTGGATCAGATTTTACGATAACAATATTAGAGTCCCCATGGAGGAATTTAAACAGCATTATGAAGTGATTACTCATATGGTAAGGAAAATTTAATGGTTTAAAAAAATTGCTGTTATGCTTAAAACTTTTCGCCGTTGTGTTGAGAAAATGAATGTAATGAAATGATGTAAATTCTTTCATGTTTACAGAATACACAACGTTGCATAAAACTATACAACGTGATGACGATTGTATTTACTGAATATGAGCTTATTTATCACTACGCTTGGGCTGAAAATGTTGGGCAGGTGAGTGTGTTATTATTATTATTATTGCTTTAATGTGAAACTTGTATCTAAATTTTGTAATTTTCTTAGGTTCGATTGGGCCTTGTTGCGCCACTTTTGATCCGTCATCCAACAACGCATATGTATATTATTAACTTTAGCATCTATATTCCGGAATGTATTAGAGAAGTCGAATATATGTGGCAGCTGGGACTACGTGAGATCTTTTGCTTTATTTTTGCGTTTTTCTAAAAGAATTTTGAATTTATCTTTAATTTTATTATTTTCAGGGGTGCCAGATTGCGCTCAGATAGTAGCTTTTTGTAAAGATAAAATCTTTGGAAACTTTGAAAAAATTAAATATCTGGTGGAGAGAAACAATCAAATTCGAAAGTAAATTAAATATTAATTTAAAAATACTAATTTTAAGCTAAATCTTCAATGTATATTTTGAAAGGCTATTAATTTTTATGGATTTAAATTTACAGAAGCATGCCCAAATTATACTTGCCACTGTTACGTGCACAACTAGTAAAATTGGAAAAAGCATTCCAGCCTGGATTTTCAACGATAACGTGGACATCATTAGAGATACCATCGTATTGTGACAGCATTGAGAAAGTTTTAGATGAAGTCGATCTGTTTGTTAAAGAAGTAAGACTCTACTTATTACAGTGTCTGATTAATTGAGGATCATAAAATTAATGGAGCACAACGTTATTATTGTTCTTATTTGAAACAGGTAGTTGATATGAAAGAAGCGCGTATTGATGCCATATTGAGATCTATATCAGAAACAATGCTAGTATATTTGCCGGAAGTAGCTGTAGATCCAGGAGTCTTCTACGAAGATAATCTTGTAAGGCGTGATGAAATCGGTGTGTATATTATAGAAAACAATTGTTTCTCATAAATTTTGATGGATTTAAAGGTGGTCTGTCGTTATATAGTTCTTTATTTTATTAGCTTCCGAGATTCAACAAAAATCATGGAATGCAGAAATTGCTGTTATTGAACTGGTACATAAGTTTCTTGAAAGTGTACCATCTAAGCAAATACAAGATCTGAAAGACCATTGGTAAGGCTTTTATTTTGTTTTAATAATTATTTGTTAGGCTTATTGCTAGTAATTACCTGAGTAATATTATAAACTATGGAATGTTTTAGGTTGGACATAGAAAAAGCAATGAAACAAGTAACATCGGCTACAAGAGTTTTGCCAGAAGATGCTGGTATGTGTAAAATAACTTCTATTTCATACTGAAATAATTTATTTTAGTCAGGTAGGCTGATGATAAATCGAAATTGGCTGAAACGTTCATATTTAGGTATAACAATGATCTCAAATTGGAGTTAGTTGTTCCGAGTAGAAGTTCATTTCATAGATAAAGTATAAAAATTCATAAAAATGGCTACATATGTTACACACACGGACTATTGGACCAGTTCCACACTAAAACACGACGGGAAAGTAACTCGCAAACTATTTGTACTGAATAAATTTTCATAATTTGTAATACGTTTTTTTGCAGCATTTGTGGAGGTGGAAAACCCAGATCGTTTTGAGATGGGTCCCATTATAAATGAATGCAATGAACTATTTGCTTACTTTGCTACGAAATGTGTTGAGGCTCTAATTAAATGTACCAGACAAAGTCTTGATGTTTTGAGACGACGGGCATCAGTTTCCAGGTAATCTAGGATAATATCCTGGGATATCCTGGGAGATACTTTTTTTTGTAAATACATATGTACTTATATATGTAGATAATTACACCCAGACTCAGGACAAACAGACATGTTCATATACACACATATCTGTCCTGGTTGGGAAACGAACCCACGACCTCCGGCGTGAAAAGCAAGCATTTGCCAACCACACAAACAGTACATCACATTCTGAATATTCCTTTGGAAAGATTACTTTATTGTGTTTAACCCTAATTTTATTAAAGTCTAAGCACAGACAGGATATAAGATAGAGCACGGCAGTTCAAGTGAATGAGTAATGGAACATAGTAAAACAACATACATATTGGAGTTAAATGTGTTGGTAGTATTTAGTCAGGCGGACCTAGGTGCGGTGCTATGTTTTCTTGACTTCTACGCAGTGTTTCCAGTACACTGTTAGGAACCAGTTGTATTCTATAACATGTAAGTATGTTTCATGGAGATTTTCAAAATTGGTTTGAATATATTTTCAGTTTTTTGACAATGACTACCGATCCCGAGGAACAAAAGAAGTTAAAGCCACTTATGCTGACTGGCATGTATTTGCAAATTCCGAAAATTTTAATTAAACCAACTTTAGAAGAAATACAGACCGCGTTCTCTCAGGTAAAAAAATATACAAATTACTATTAATTCGTATTTTGAGGCGTTTAAAAGCCACGGACCATTTTAACATGCCGCCGCATAATAGTTATGTGGGTTACTAAGATTGTATAACTGATAACTACTGTTCACAGTGCAAATGATTCTAATTTTATTCAGGTAGTACTTAACTGTATTATGGACATCCACCGAAACGTATTTATGTGGGGACAACAGGAGCAAATAAAGATGTCTAAGACATTAGCAGCATCTAGCTCAATTATGACTCAGACGTCAAGTGGTATGTAAATATTTTGCTATAACATTCCACCGTTGCAGTAAGCGATAAAATCCAATACTTACTGACAGCACGCTGAGGAAAAGTGCATGTTATAGACGTCGACAAACTTCAGCAAGTTTAACGACACGCTAATCTGGTTAGTTACTTATCCCTCCCATCTCCCGTAAACAAAATAATATGCTTAATCATGTAGGTATGTATATGTAAGAAACAGTGCCTCAAAGGATATGCATCTACATAAACTTGTGTGTTTCAGTTAAGGGTTCGACTATGACCCTAAAACGGCCACAGTCGTAGTCAGATTAGGGTTAGGGTCAAAACCTAATTTTGCCTGATGGTGGCCACTTTTAGTCGAAACACAAATTTAATTAAATATTATTATTGCGGGCACTGCATATACTGGGTATACTGGCATATACATGATTTAGCATTTAATGGGAGAATGTAGGGTTATGTTGAAAGTAATTTTTTTATATTTCAAATCGCTAATGTTTTAGTGGGATCACGTTCGGGATCTTACCTTTCTGGAATTAGAAGTTACTTCCGGACGGTTTCGGAACATAAAGACATAGTCAGATCTGTCATGGCGCTACAAGGGATGATGTATATGTTTAAGCCAGATATAGAAAAACTACTGAAGGTGACAGTTATGCACATATTATTAGCATACGTCAGCTGCATAAATCACAAAAATAATATTATAAATAATTACGATGTATACACTTTTGTAGGGCTACGGAAGATTTGCTCATTTATGGGCGGAAGACAGGGTAAATCAAGTACAAGAGTTTGTTGATTCGAACCCTCTAAATGTTATAGTTAAGGATATGCTTAACAAGTACGAGAGCCAGACAGAGGAAGTAGCTAATTTACCAGAAAGACATATAATTGGATCTATTCAAATTAATATGGGTAAGATTCTGTCTGAAATTTTACCTGTAAAATCTGTACGTGTTTGAGAAAAATATTGATTAGTAAATTTAAAAAATAATGTAATCTTGCAGAAAATATTAAATTGGCTTTACATCTAGAGTCTATTGAGTGGAAGAGAATATTAGGCAAGCTATTATGCCAGGCTTACAAAGAGCGTGTGACAAAGTTGATGCAATTCATCAACGATCGCATGAAAACGATGGGTAAGAAGATAAAAGACTTGGATGATGTGAGAGTCGCTATGATGTGCCTTGAGCTTATTAGAGAAGAATTTATAGGGTGACTAATTTTTTGTTTTCATACTACTTCTATTGTTCTGTTGTAGTTTTATCAGTAGGCTTAGTAGACTCTACAGAAAGAGAAACTTATTATCGAATTTGTTTTGTCGATGGGAATGAAGCGTTGAGAGTCGTGAAAGATATATGTTTTGTTGATAAAATGACACTGGTTATTGATTTTGTGTTTTACAGAATGGATATGGAACTTGACCTAATTGAAGAGAGCTATTCTATATTTAATCAATTTAATATTACAATACCAAAAGAGGATGCTGACATGGTGTACGGATTGCGTTATGCTTTCCAGAATATGCTGTTGACCGTATGTATCCAGCTGAAAAAACTTAATCAAGTCTAATTTTAAATTATTAATTAAGTTTAGAAAAAGAAAATGTTTCAATCGGTTTTTTTAAAGTGGATTGTATTTTTGTTGCTTTTATCTCTAGTCTCAACAAGTACAACAAAAGATAGTGGATATGCAAGGTCCGCTGCAAAAGGAGTTAACTGAAGGAGTGGCTACATTCTTAGAGGACGTCTTAAAGTTCGACGCTGATTATGACGCTTTTGGACCAATGACCCCTGGATTATCAGCTCGAGAAGCTAGCGACAGGTTTGTTGCTTGCTTATGCTTCAGGGCTTTTGAAGTGATGCTAATTTTTTAACATTGGTATTACAGAGTAGTATGAACTATCTTCTCTAAATTCTATAAGGTTTATTACTAATCGCTCCCGGTTATAATATTTCAGAGTCATTATGTTCCAATCAAGATTCGATGAGCTATGGAGAAGGTTCGAAATGTATTCAAGTGGAGAAAAATTATTTGGTATGGAAGTACAGGATTATCCTATTCTTCACCAGAAGAAGAAAGAATTTAATTTATTGAATAAACTGTAAGTATTACAAAGGTTATAAACCTTTTATATCAAAAGTGGATGTTCAAAAACTGATTGATTTGCAAGAGTTATAAATAGGAGTTCACGCGCATTTTAATTTAAAAATGAATAAGGTTTTGCCAATGGCCCTTCAAATTTGACTTCGTTGATTTTTTTTTGGTCTCTGATTTCGTATATTTTCTTCTAAAATATTAATAAAATATAAAACCAAACTATATATATTTTTTTTTTTTTTTTAATCCTGAAATTATTTGCGATACATAATTTCTTTTTGGAGTTAAGCATTAATTATTTGGTCATTTTTTGATAAATCCGTTTCCATCGTCAGAAACCATTGACGTGTCCAAGTGAATGGTTCTGCAATTAATATATAAAATAAAACAACGCTTGAGTTGTATTTATGAACGCACTACTTGCGATAATAACACTAGATTAGTTTTATACACAATTGTTTTGCTCAATTTCCTATCTACTTCATTTTGTGACAAATATTACCTATAAATTTTTAATTTACAGGTACAATTTGTATTTATCTGTGATGAACTCTATCGATGGCTATTTTGAAACACCTTGGGTTGATATCAATATAGAACAAATTGTTGCACAGTTGGCAGAATTTGATTTAAGGTAAGAATGTAAACATATTTAGTGGGATTATTGCCGCGCATAGAGCGCGGGGTAGGGCTAATTGGATGAAAGTGGCTCGGTAACACTTAGTGTACTAGTAGAGTCCAAATATCAACTACGCAAAAAATAGATCATCGATATGATTATCAGTCAGCCATTCGAATTTCGAACATTATGTCATTTCAGTTACAATAATTTTAATGTGTTGTGGATATTGTTTCCAGGTGTCGAAAACTTCCGAGAGGCATGAAAGATTGGCCTGCTTTTATAGACTTAAAGAATAAAATTGACGACTTTAATCAGACTTGTCCGTTATTGGAGTTAATGGCTGACAAGTCTATGAAGGACAGGCACTGGCGAAGATTGGAAAAGTTAATGAGTTAGTGAAAAATGGTTTATCATTGTTGTGAAGACATGAAAACGTTATTATCTATATTTTGCGGGAGAAGTAAAAATAAGGCAGGGTGTTCACCAAAGCGGAGCGGGCTGGGGATATGCCTAACCTGCTTAAATTAGATTCGGTCAAATCATCCCTTGGTTGTTTACACACTTTTCCTCTCCGCTCCATTATGGAGGAAATCGGGACTAAAACGTACTTGTATTTTTTAATATTCACGGATTATTTGGTCATTTTATTTTTTGAAGATGTCTGAATCTTTGCCTTTACAATGCTTGAAGTAAAATGAGTCAATTGAACAATGGAGAAATACCATCTGTAGTGGTTCAATATAATGATTGGCATATTAGCCACCCATCTTAACAGTGCTGGTTTCAGTAAGTTTGTCTTAGCGTCTTCATTAGCGTTTCGTGTAATTACGTATCAATTGAAATCTGATACCGAAAACTAGCGGATACCCCGTGGTTCGTGGCTTCGAGGCCCACTGGTACTTAAATGTATACAATTTATTTTAAAGACGTCTTTAATTTAGGGGGAAAGTTATTTGATCTTGTTGATTACAACGAATATTACATTTTTCGTTATAAAAAGACATGTGAGTTTTGTATGAAAAGTTGATAATATTTGATGATATATTGCAGATTGCGTATTGGATGTGGAATCTGAAGCATTCACTCTCGCAAATGTTATGGAAGCGCCGCTTTTGAAATATAAAGAAGATGTGGAGGTTTAGTGTCTTAATACTCTATGCGTCGAACTTATAACTTATATGTTGATGATGATTAAAATTCATTAAGCATTAGAACCCCCCGATAGACCCTCTTTGGAAACTATTCTATCATCACATTACAATTAACCACAACCTTCTGCTATTCCATAGGATATCTGTATTAGTGCCGTAAAAGAGAAGGACATTGAAGCTAAACTTAAAGATGTGGCTGCAAACTGGGCTCTTGTGGATTTAGCATTTGCTAACTTCAAGAATAGAGGTGAACTGCTTATCAAGCCCCAGGAAACCCTCGATATCATCACCATGCTTGAAGATTCACTAATGATACTCAATTCCTTAGCATCTAATAGGTACCGCTCTTCAGCAGTATTTAACTGTATTTATTTATATTTCACGTGAATGCAGTGTTAGCCAGGTTTATCTGAGAAGCTCTTAGGAACTTGCCCGTGGAAAACCACTGAAAATTTCTCACCACTTCTAACTCGTCCGCGATTTGCGGAAGTGAGACTACTTACCGATTTACAACCGAATGACTATAGATCATCATTATTAATTGCACACTTCAAGGTATAGCCAGCTTATCTAGTTGGTCCAACTAGCTTGTTACCAGCTTATTTTTCTCAGTGTATATCAATAAAACCCAGCCACAGAGAATCCTTGTTCAAATAAACATGCGTTCTTTGTCGCGTTAAATCTCTACTTAGGAAAAATTTACATCGCCTGGAGCGAACGTGAAGTGTGTTGGGTGAGTCGGCTCACTTTACTCCCGCATATATCCGCCAAGAACTTTTCAATATTATTTCACTTCAGGCCATATATCTTTCTTAAAAAGAACAAATTGTATCGCGAAAATGTGAGATTACGATAACAACCGCATTCCAAATCTCACTCGAATTGTCGGTCTAAAAATCACTAAAATCGGCTTTTAACTTTTATATTATTGCAAAGCAAATGATGTAGTGTATCACCTCATTGTAAGGGATCACCGCCGCCCATGCACACTCGCATTCTCTTTATTGTAGATTGCTTTACTTGGTGAATAAATGGTAGGTTCGATACACAACGCGAATCTCATCTCACTCCTCCTACTGCAGTAACATGATAGGTACACTTCATGAAAATTATATTCATGGAAATTTCTGGTGTCATGATCTCGGTGTCTTGTACAGCCATCTTGAGGTTTCAGTTTTAAACAGAGAGATTTAACCGCAGATACAACGCACCGTTCAAGAAAGACATATTATTATGGATCAATAAGTTGGTGAACACCAGCGAAATCTTGGAGAAGTGGTTGCAAGTACAAAATCTATGGATGTATCTCGAAGCAGTGTTCGTAGGAGGTGATATTGCCAAACAGTTGCCTGCAGAGGCTAAACGATTCGCGGTTAGATATTGTTTTTCATTTTGGGGATAGTATTTATTAGTTTTTATGTGTTTGAGCCATAAATTTGTAGCAAATAATGTCAACGTAATTTTTTAGACAATCGACAAACAATACGTGAAGATAATGTACCGCGCCCGTGATATAGTGAACTGCGTTGAGACATGCACTTCAGATGATACGCTAAAACAACTGCTCCCACACTTGTTTGAACAATTGGAAGCTTGCCAAAAGTCCCTCAGTGGTTACTTAGAGACCAAGAGATTGATCTTTCCCAGGTTCTTCTTTGTCTCAGATCCTGTGTTACTGGAAATTCTTGGACAGGCTTCCGACCCTCAATCTATACAGGTTTGTTTTGTTTTATTATAAGTGTTTTTTTTTTACTTTTAAAGTTGCGTTTCCATTATAACAACTAAAAGGTTTAACCTACTTATTAATGTTAACATTTATTTCTTTATTACAGTTAATTACAGATTTTTTTATGTACTATTTCATTCCATAATTAATGACATCGAGCTTGTATTTCAGCCTCATCTGCCGAGCATTTTCGATGCCATGTATACAGTGGACTTTGATGATAAAGAGAGAATTATTAACATGAATTCGAATAATGGGGAAACTATTCCTCTTACTAAAGCAGTGGCATGCGTAGGAGGTGTAGAAGTACGTAAATATTGTATCGATAATTATTGATGATGCGTGAATTGAATTTGGTCTTGTTAATTTAAAGCTAGTTTTTTAAGCGTTGTCATTTTAGTGCTTTTTATTACTTCTTATAAGTTGATGCTGTGCTTACAGAATTGGCTGAATGTTCTGTTGGATACAATGAAAGATACCGTCAGGGGTATTATTGCTAACATAGCTCAAACAATGAGTAGTGATCCAGAGTTTGAGTTTTTGGTGGGTCATTGGAACTTTGCTGGCCAGGTAGTTATTGCCATTGAATACAGGCATATTGCCTTCTATCACATGATTCTCTAAGTAGAATCTTTAACATACATAATGATATTTTTCTAGGCAAGTCTTCTAGGTATGCAAATCCTATGGACTACTGATGCAGAATATGCCCTCAAGAAAGCAAGAGCGGATCGTTACATCATGAGAATTACAAATCAAAAGAACTTAGACTTGTTAAACGGCCTCATCGATCAAACAATTAGAGATTTGGAACCTTTGGATAGGACTCGCATAGAAACTATGATTACTATTCACGTGCATCAAAGGTGAGTGGTTGTATCAATAAAAAATGAGTGCAGCATTGAAGTAATTATTTTGCGTTTTTATACACAAGCATGTGTGAAATATTGCGAAATACAGAAAAATCTATGTTATCGTTGAATGACATGGAAAAGATACATAATAATGGATATTTACCATTATTCAGTAAATATATTATTTTGTATTTGATGTATGTTACAGAGATATTTTTGATGATTTAGTAAGAATGCGCATTAAGTCGCCGATTGATTTTGAATGGCAAAAACAGGCCCGATTCTACTACTATGAAGAAACTGACGACTGTTTAGTTTCCATAACTGATGTAGACTTCTTATACCAGGTAGTTTCATAAAAGAGTATTACAGTAAAGGATAGAACTATAGTCAGTACCTATTTGGTATAGTTTAATCAGAATAAAGTATTAATATTATATACAAAACCTTAGCTTTTGTAGAAATTGAACAAAATCAGGTTCATGATGTATAATAGTAGCCTAGTGAAAATCTTAGTTTCTCATAGAAACAAAAGGTTTTTATTTAATGGGATAAAATATCACTCCCACAGAATGAATACCTGGGTATAACAGAACGATTGGTAATTACGCCGCTAACAGATCGGTGCTATATCACGTTGTCTCAAGCTATAGGAATGAGTATGGGCGGTGCACCAGCAGGACCAGCCGGCACCGGTAAAACGGAGACTACTAAGGATATGGGGCGGGCTTTAGGAAAACTCGTCATTGTGTTCAACTGTTCTGACCAAATGGACTTCAGAGGTAAATTGATCTATTTCATATATATTTATCCTAGAAACTTCATTCTGCGATTCTCTTATGCCCAACATTAACTACACGCAGTCATTACCTCGCACCATTCCCCGAGAATCAGGAAATTTAATTAAGGTGAAGAATTTATTCTTAGAAGACGTAGTTTAGTCTCTCAGTATTCTCTTGGATATGTTATCAGGGTTGGGTCGTATCTACAAGGGCTTGGCGCAATCTGGAACATGGGGATGTTTCGATGAGTTCAATCGTATCGAGCTGCCGGTGCTGTCGGTGGCCGCTCAACAGATATACATCTGTCTAACTGCTAGGAGGGAGAAGAAGGATAGCTTCCTTTTCAGGTATGATATTAATATTAACAAAAAGGCTCTGATTTTAATGGGCAATATGGATGATAATAAAATAATGGAATCCATTTGAATTGAACTTTCTTAACGTATGTTATTAAAAACGGAGGTTGTTTACTACTTGGTTTTTGATCGTTTTCGGTACACATTATTTGACAATTCTGATCCCAGATCCCAATTCTGATTAGTGGATAATGGTGTCGTAAATTTAATGATATAGACTATAATTATTTGCGTATAATAAAACATAAGCATGATAACCCTGTGCTTATTATGAAAGAATTTGTCGTTTTTTTAAATCATCAAACGAGCATGTTTTGTCTTGTATGTCTAGTTTTTTTTAGGTTAACTTATCGCTGAATCACTTAGCAGTTAATTAGAATCTGTATAATGTAGCTTTATTGTGCTTACATTTTTCAGCGATGGAGATACTGTGAGTTTGAACCCAGAGTTTGCGTTCATCATCACTATGAACCCTGGTTACGCTGGACGACAGGAGCTACCAGAAAACTTGAAAATTCAATTCCGTTCCGTTGCTATGATGGTACCAGATAGACAGATCATCATCAGAGTCAAATTGGCCAGCTGTGGTTTCAAAGAGAACATTGTGTTGGGTAAAACAGATTTTTTTCTTTCTGTAGAAAAAGCAAATAGAAGGTTCTAACAACATTAGAAATAAAATTAGTTAATTTTTTTAGTTAAGAATATCCTTGCAACACATTAAACGAAACCTACCAATTAAAATAAAAAAATTAATTGAACTCAATTTAAATGTATGAGTAATAATTTTTGCGCTACCAACCCAAATTTCTCCTTCATTGGCTTGACATTTTATCAGAGATCCTGGTTGTGATTCCCGGACTTTGATTTTAATGCTCTTTTAATAACGCTTGCACGCCTAAGCAATGTATTGTGGGACACTTTATCCCATTGAGTTGTATTCACGGGCACTAAGGACACTCATATGATACTCATACCAACCATATGAAGTTCATATAAATAGTTCTCCGAGAGTTCTAACGAGATTGAGCCTGAAGTAATGCGCCACACGTTCAGGCATCAATTGCAACATTACTATAGTGTAGTACGTTAAAGTTTTATTCAATTACAAAATTTCAGTATTGTCTGTTTAGTGACGAACTTTTTTTAATTATCTAATATTTCTCAAGAGCCAATTTGTAATATTCTAGCCCGAAAATTCTTCACTCTGTACAAATTATGCGAGGAGCAGTTATCAAAGCAAGTGCACTATGATTTTGGGCTGCGAAACATTTTGTCAGTGTTACGAACTATGGGCGCACAGAAACGAGCTAACCCTGATAGCACTGAGGAGAATATTATGATGAGAGTATTGAAGTAAGTAGACAATTAATATAATCATTAATGTATTCTTAATTATTTACAGTTCGATTTTTATGAAAGGGCATGAGGAAAGGGATATTTATCGAAAACAGTTTTATTTAGATGTTTTATATGGTATGTTTATACGTAGCAGGTTTATGTATGTACATATAATGTATACTTCACAGAGAAATGAATGTTTCAAAATTAGTAGATGAAGATGAACCCCTATTCGTGTCATTGATTGAAGATTTGTTCCCTGGCATGAAGCTCACCCAAACGCAATGGCGGTAAGGTTTTTTATTTTACAGTACGTGACACCAATAAGCTTAATATTTCTACGAGAAGAAAAGTGTAAAAAGTAACGTTAATAAGTAGAATTAGTTGAAATTAAAAATCGATTACAATTAAAGCAATATTTTTCAATTTAAGGGACATGCAACGTGCCATAGCCCAAGTATGCGAACGCACTGGTCTTGTTAATCACCCTGATTGGAATTTGAAAATCATCCAATTGTTTGAGACCTCTTTAGTACGGCACGGGCTGATGACAATGGGACCGACCGGGTCCGGCAAGACCAACTGTATGCACACGCTAATGATGGCATTGACGGATCTTGGTAAACCGCACAAAGAAACTAGGATGAATCCTAAGGTAGATTTGGAACATGATTGGCATCAAGTAAATTATTACTAAATTTAAATAATTAATATTTTTTATTACATATAAATACCAAATATATAAACTAAAATTATAAACTTTAACTACTGTAATTCGGCGGCTGCGGTAAGGTTCCCGAAAGCTAATTGAATGGCAAGGCGCCTGGACAACTTCCTTCAAAGCACCATGTTTCTACTTCAAGTAGAAATAAAATGTTACCTACAATGGTAGCAAATTTCTTCGACTAGAGGCTCTTAGCGGGTTCTGCCACAGCACTGTCCGCTCTCGAACTAACTTGTGGGTTGGAAATTTTTGGAAGAAATTTTAATCTTTTTAGGCAATCACAGCGCCTCAAATGTTCGGACGTCTAGATGTGGCAACAAATGATTGGACCGATGGCATATTCTCCACATTATGGCGGCGTGCATTAAAGGTGAAGAAATCTGACACCACATGGATCGTTTTGGGTAAGTATATAGCTTAAATTAGGCATTTTGCCTATTTAACCGTTTTGTATTTTTGACTACTCTGACGCTATTGCTGCATTTGGTGACATAGGCGCCTTTTCCTCGCTTTTATGGATACTGTCGCATGCTTCCAAACATCACCTAAGTCAACTAAGTTAAGGGCTATGTGTTTGTTGCGAATAAACCTTTTGCTTTTTTTTACTACTGGGAAACCAATGCGCTGTGGCTTAGATGCAATTTAAATACAGAAGTTGTGCAATAAAAAAGATCATACAGGAAAGATGGCCTTCATTCTTTTAGTGGAAAGTTATAGAAATCCCTGTAGGACTTTATTAATATAAAGAACTCTACAACACACTATTAAATATTTCAGATGGTCCGGTGGATGCGGTATGGATTGAAAATCTCAATTCCGTACTCGATGATAATAAGACGTTGACTTTGGCCAATGGTGATCGTATCCCAATGGCGCAGAACAGTAAGCTGGTGTTTGAACCAGATAATGTAGACAACGCTTCACCAGCCACCGTCAGTCGGATGGGGATGGTGTTCCTGTCCTCCTCGGTGCTTAAATGGCAACCCATTTTAGAGGTAAACTTAGGATATTTTTCTATACTATATTGCATTTTTCTATACTATATTGCATTTTTCTATACTTTATTTAGTTTTCTGTACGAGGCAAAATACAAGAGGTAAGGAAAGCCCAGACTTTCTTTCAGGAATTTTTTTAGGGTCGTCCACCTAGGTAGCTAGAGAAAGCCCCAGGTTAGCTAGGGTAGAGTCCTCGCCGACAGTTCGCGTTGGCCCTCTAACCCTTGGTTCGTAATCACTAGGATTACACCCTCTTGGTCGGATTTCGTCTTTTTTCTTCAGCGGCCCCCTGAACCCCATAAGAGCCTCAGGTATTAGGCGCTTAAGTTATACTACTATGTCGCAAAAGTTAAGAGCCTTTTGCGTTTTCCAACTGCTCGGTGTCTTTTATTTTTAATATAATAGTACTCAATTTAAAAATAGTAATTAATTACCTTGTTATTTGTTGAAGGATTTTATCTGAAAAAATAGACCGCAACGACGGACTAGCTTTAATACCTACTTACTCTGAAATTGTAATAGACTACTGTTACACTGTGAGCATGACAAGTATGTGAATACCCAAGTGCTGAATTAATTCAATTATTTCATCATCATAAACAAATTCAAAGTCAAAAATTATTTATTCCGTAAAATTTTTACATTTATGTGGATTCGTCAAATAAAGTACCATGGTTACTTTGCCATGCTAGTCTTTTCAACATATTTTTCAATTAAATATGTCTAACTACGATTTTAAGACTTAATTGTAAACAGGGTTGGTTGAAGACGCGCACGCCTAGAGAAGCTGACGTTTTTAGGGCGGTTTTCAATAAAGCGTATGATGACGTGCATACTTTCGTACAACAAAAACTAGTGGCCAAAATGAATCTCCTCGAGGCTATTTATATCAGGTAAAAAATGTGAAGTCCACTAATAAATACTGTAATTGATTTAATGATTATATAATCACATAATATACATAAAGATAATTTATTAAAAGATCCCTTTTTTCAGACAATGCATAGATGTACTGTCTGGATTACTCCTAATTGAAGTGCCCGGTGGCAGTAAGTATTAAGTTTTGTTTTAACATCAGGCAGGAGTCTATCACTGCACTTAATCTGTGTGTTCATACCGTATAGCTTTATTAATACCTTGACTGATTTTTTTTATGGGAATCACCTATTGGACAGCCTTGGGGATATGACCGACTCTTATACCGTGACAGCAAACGACATTACCCTCTTTTCTAAAATCTCTTGGGTACTTGTTAAAGGATTAGAAAGTCTAACAACAATAATAATAAGAAATCCGTAATTTTTACCCCTTTAATAAGGGGACCCAGTTTTATTGTGTATAACAATAACCAAACTAACTTATAGTCAGGCGGTTAGTTAGTTAGGCGATAGGTTTCCGCACTTAGCCTCCTAATTGGGCCATTGTGCGTTAGCCAAGTGGTTAAGACAGGCGCCTCGTCACTTTATTTCCCAGGTTTGATCCCCAACAGAACAACCATTAGTGTGACCCATAAGTAATTGTTCTGATTCTGGATGTGCTCTGTGTCCATTCGTATAATATGTTAGTAAAGTCCCCTCGCCACGGCGTCATATTTTCCCTAGTGCCTTTTTGTTGCTTTTATGGGTTGTCTTTTTTTAAAACAAAACTTGGAATAGTCGTATTAAGCTGAAATTTTTATTCACATAAATAATGAATGAAAATTACAGATTCTTAATCTGTAATTTTTACCAATTGCCCGGTGAACCACTGAAAGAAATGATGAAAAGGTCTGTAATTTTCATCAACATTTTTTCTAGCTACCTACTTATATCATAATGAAAACATCATTATGATATAGGTATACATAATTATATGACCTTGCTTTTATGCAAAACAGTAAAATTAAAAAATATATATTTTATTTAAGAATTCAACTATTTATAATTGTTAGTTAAATAAGTCATATATATAACAAAAAAACAACCATTTAGATTTGATAACATCTTTCTTTTGGAGTTGTATAAAAATGTGTAGATATGGGAGTTACTGAAAACATATATTTTAATAAAATCTCCATATTATTATGTATTTTACTCCACACTTCTTTATTGGTTTTCTTTAATTATAAATCTTTAAAACGATTGGTTTCGATCCTTAACATATGTTAAGGATCGAAACCAATCGTCATGGTAGATACCATGCATAGATATTTTATCGGCTTATATGGCTGAGCTCACGTATTCTTAAAATACAGAAACGCACACGGATCGCCACTTGGAACGTTTATTTATCTTCGCTATGATGTGGTCTTTGGGAGCGGTACTTGAGTTGGACGCTCGTACCCGCATGGCAGAGTACATGACTAAGTTGCCCGTTCGCCTAGATTGGCCAGGTGCTAAATCCAAAGAGTGGGTGCATCCTTTCGAGTACATGGTCAATGAGGGTGGTTCATGGCAGCATTGGTAAGATATATTATACCAACTAAAATTAAACTTAAAATTTTGGACGTCGCCAGGTTTTTCAACAAAATTATGTTATTATTCTTATAGGTCCGAAATCGTAGAAGATTACTTTTATCCACCTGATTCCGTACCCGAATATGCGTCTATTCTTGTGCCAAATATAGACAATGTCTGTATAACGTTCTTGATCGAAACTATAGCGAAACAGAATAAGGCAGTGTTATTAATCGGTGAACAGGGTACCGCAAAAACCGTTATGTTGAAAAGATACATGTCACAGTATGATAATGAAGTGAAATTATTCAAAGTGATTAACTTCTCTTCTGCTACAACGCCGAATATGTTCCAAGTGAGTTATAATGACAGACAATATTTACAGAATACACTAAATGCAACATTTGACATACTTACCTATATAAATCGCTCTTTTTTATCATTTTAATACTAGAAATGCGTTGGACCTAAAAACTCACCTGCTGAGCTATTCGTAGCATGGAGACAAAGATCCTTGGCTATGGTACCATTAAAAATACGGTTTCATTGTATGACGCGACTAAACGACAATTTTCTGCGATTTAATTGTCCTAAAAGTTGAGAGAATTCATGTCTATACTGCCATACTAAAGAGACTAATAAAAAGCGGATCGGACCTAGGAAGTACCAATAACTCCACCACCAAAAAATATGGGCTGACAGAGTAGTGTTACACACAGTACTGAATAGCCTATAGCTTTATAACAATTGCGGAATGTTTCGTGGAATACTTAGACTATTGTTAATTCAATTACTATTTGGTCACCTTTCTATGCTATCCATACGAACCGAATATAACAGTTGCAAAAGAAATGCCTACATATAATGTGCCACAGGCTCGGTCTTGTAAGACAACTAAGATCATATAAAGAGAGGCTCAACAGATTCAAATTGCTATCGCTTGAAACTCGTCGTAAATGCTATGACCTCACTTGTCTTCACAAGATAGTGCACTCCATAATCGATGCCCCTGACTTAACATCCATTTTGAATTTCAACACAAAATTTAGAGCCCGCCAACCTCATCTTAAAAGTTTTACGTTAAATGTTCACATAAATAATACATCGTATTACAATCCACTTGTTAGAATGTGCCGTCTTTATAATGAGCTCCTGCTTCAACATAGCAACGAATTAGATGTTTTCAACTTCGGAATCCAAACTTTTAAAAGGAACGTTAGACATGTCATGTCAAAAAGTTAAAAATCAAATCTGCTTAAGCTTCAAACTATTAGATTTTAGTTTTAATTAATTAGTTTTAAGGTGCATGTTCACCTAGGTGCGACTCGATTGGATCATTGTGTTACGGATCGTGCTTCGGTGAACTTCAAATCTATTTGTTTTATTATATAATTTTACTTTATGTCATGCGTCACTATTAGTTCCACTCAAATTGTCATGCTGTGTACACTTGTTTAGGAATACTGTCTAGAGCTAAACCTTAATGTATACTTTTCTGTAATGTATTGATGATATTCTGTTTTGTGTGCCAATAAAATAAATAAAATTAAATAAAAATTAAACTTTGTAGAGAATCATCGAATCCTACGTGGAAAAGCGTGTTGGTATGACTTATGGGCCGTCAAGCGGTAAGTCGATGACAGTTTTCGTGGACGACATTAATATGCCCGTAGTCAACGAATGGGGTGATCAGGTATCAATATATATTTTTATTTAGCGCTGAACTAGTTATATTTGAGCCCTTTAAATGAAGCTACCTTTTAAATGGCTCATAGAATGGTCCTATTTATTACATTAAGTTTTAATATCATCATAAAATGGTGTGCCTCAAATTCTGATTTTTGGACAAGGTTTCAGAGTTCAGAGATTATTTTATCTATTACATACCATGTCATCTTCATAGCAAGCAAAAAAAAAAAAAAAAAAAATATGTTGTGATAGCTGGTGAAGCTATTGCATTGAATAACAAATTTGGACACGGGCTCCTCTTGGCTATTGCTTCTTTCATATTATATATTTTGGTGTATTTTAATATTACGCCATTGGAATATAAGTGTACGCTATAATTGGTTGCAACAGTCTAATGAATTAAGCCTTTAATATTTATTTTGTATTTCGCTTAATTATAATCTTACCTGACTGAGGATAGCAAATATATTTGCTGCTTAACAAATTTTCTTACTTTTGTCTTTATTATTAAAACGTAATAGACCACTTCCTAAAGCTACCACCACTAGCTAAAACTGTTTTAACGTTGTAGGTCACAAATGAAATAGTTCGTCAAATGATGGAATGCGGCGGATTTTACTCCTTGGAAAAGCCTGGTGATTTCTTTATAATAGCCGACATCCAGATGTTTGGAGCTATGATTCACCCTGGTAAGTAAATGCCGGTCAATAGTAACATATTTTTTGCATTTAAAGGTTCTCGGTTAAATTATAGAACATGTTCTAATATGCATCACTATAACGTCGTACATAGCATTTGCATAACTTTGTAACTCAAGTTTAACTATTATTAGCAATAAAAATTTGTGATGTGTAGACATAAATTTCATAAAGTAGACAAAACCACAAAAGGTAATAAAAAAACAATAGTAGTAATATGTACAACAGCATATTAGCAGCAATATTTTATTACTGAACACAGAAACACCATCATCAAAAGTATCAAGATCGGGATTTTTTGAGACAATAAGTTATAGTCAGAATAAATTTTGAGCTGAGATTAGTCTTGGCCGTCGGATTGAAAAATAGTCTATGCTTGCGACTTCTGGGGTATTTTTAAGGCACTGACAGAGACACGCTTGATAACTACAATTCAATTATTTATGAAAGAAAACCATGCTCAACATCAGTCTTCTGTTATGAAGACTTTTAATTTATAACATAAAATAGTCTTAGGTTGTATGGTTGTCTATCAGAGAATACTAAAAGGAAGATACCTTGTGAAGATACTCTGCGAATGAACCGAAGAATAGGGTTTCCCGGCACTAGACGCAAAGTTCCAAATGGCTGCGTACTTTTTTTTACAACACTTTAGTGCTGTACAATTTAGGTGGAACACAATGGAAGCTTGTAGTGATCGTTTTAAAAAAATTAACATTTTGCAGGTTTCGAAATTAATGCAATATGTGATTTCAATGAAAGAACCCTATCAATAATAACTCCTAGATTGCGTATTTAATATATCTCAGCTAGGGTCGCATCACCAATTTCGTACTTAGTAACAAGTGGTTGTTTTAATCTACTATATAATATGTTGGCACTTATTGATATTGAGGGTTATGCAAATTGACCGACACCATTTATAGATATTGGCGTGGTCTTATTGTACCAACTTTCTATCGTGGACTGACAGACCTATAAATTTGTATTGTCAGCAAATATTAATTATTTTAGTCTGTTAGCCGTTTAGTCTGTTCATTAAAATAATCTCATATCACATAAATTATTTTAAAATATTATACTGTGTACCTTTAGACATTTGTAAATGGTTTTTCGATAAATTAAAATTGTATCAAAAATATTAAAAAATGATCTAATTTTGAGAAAAAAATGTAATCCTAGATCTATGTATTTAACAGGTGGTGGACGAAATGACGTGCCACCGCGATTGAAGAGACAATTTAATATATTCAACTGCACACTACCAAGCACGGTTTCAATGGATAAGATATTTGGTAAATAGCGCAACGCATTATATTACTTTTCCATAACTTAGATTCTCAATTCTGTATAAAAGTTATTTATATCTATATAGATATATTCTTTATTTTAGAGACAATAAGTTCCGGATACTTCTGCAAAAGTCGTTTTGACAAGAAAATAGTAGAGTTTATGCCAAAACTTGTACCAGTCACACGAATAATATGGCAACAGACTAAAGTATGTCGTTCTTTAACTTAAATTAAGTGTATGATGTAAAATAATAATATCCTAAATTGTATTTTTTTATGTTTTAAGGTAAAAATGTTACCAACACCAGCAAAGTTTCATTACGTTTTCAATCTGAGAGATTTGTCTCGTATTTGGGAAGGCATTCTTTTTATTAAGAGAGAAGAGTTGCCGAATATTGGTGTTGCTATCAAACTTTGGTTTCACGAATGCTTACGTGTTATTTCAGACAGGTACGTATAATATATATGTGCCATAATATTAACTATATATGTGTGTTTTAGGATTATGCTGTATGTAGCATAATCCTGAAGAAGGGATATTTACACACGAATCAGACATGGAATGAATATACCTCTAGGTATTTATAATGCATTTATTTTTCTAGTATTAATGTTCTTGTTCTTATTCTATTCGTGTTATTCTTTCGTTACTGATTGTTTTTACCTACTTCTTGTATGTTCTTCATTGTTGTGTCTATATATTTCATTCTCTCTAAATCATAGGCAGCTGAAGCCGTGATAAAACACGTAATATAAACAAAATGCATGCGTCAATGCTTTAGGGCATATCCAGTTAACGAATTTATTTACTTTAGTAACACTTACCTAACAATCTTAGCTTTAGTAAAAACAAATTCATTTTTACTGGTAAAACTTATTAAATATTCTTGTAGTTTATGTAACATATAAAATATATAATTTTATATATAGGTTCACTACTTTTGATGATAAAGACTGGTTCGTCGCAAACTTTTGGAAAACAGCAACACAAGAGTTACCTGAATACGTAAACGATTTTCCGGAAGGTGAGACGTACTTTGTCAATTTCTTACGAGAACCCATTGATCCAACTGGAGATGAAGACGAAGATTTTAGTACTGATGCTCCTAAAATATACGAGGAATTACCATCGTTAGTAAACAATATAGAACTTTATTTTATTTCATAAAAATGCCAAATCTGTTGTTATAATTAAATTAGGTTTTTGTTGTTTCGTTAAAATATGAATAAATGAACGAATTTATTTATTTCATCCGCAAAGGAAGAGTATAGCCAGCACTTATGAGTACTAGGAATACAGTGTTACAGATCCCTAGACTCTCACCCGTCATGAGATGACATCATTAATATATACAACATATATTGTTTTGTGTGCCATGAATGGATCCAGCTTCAGCATTAGCTAATGCCTTAAGTTATTTATGTAAAAGAATAAATTAAGAAAGTACTTTAAGAAGTTTGTGTGGTTCAGAAATGTCCAATGGATTTTTACAAGCCAATGAAAATGTATTTTAATCTATCAGGTACTCCGTATGGGCTTATCATTTATTTATTTTTCAGGTGGGAATTCGTACTTAGTAAACTTGGGACATTTCAAGAACAATTTAATGAACAAATCAGAGGCGCTCATTTGGATTTGGTATTTTTCTATGATGCGATGGTTCATTTGTTTATTATTTCAAGAATAATAAATACTCCACGGTATGTGAATCTGAGCTGTCCTTATCAGCACGCCATTACGATTATAGTATTTATTGAGATCATTCTTTCATATTAATTTATTAAATTATTTATGTAATTGAGTTTTTGAATTGAATTTTTAGTGGAAATGCATTACTCGTCGGTGTTGGCGGGTCTGGAAAACAGAGTTTAACGAAACTGGCATCATTCATAGCAAACTTTTCGTTTTATCAAATAACTTTAACTCGGTATGTAACCAATCCTACTCTTCGTTTTATTAAATACCTTTAAACTGTAATGGAAATACCGGAGAGTTATCATCGTGTTTTGATAAAGTTCACGTATTTTGTTAATTTTACAGGTCATATAATGTGAACAATTTCATTGATGATATAAAAATTTTATACCGCATCGCTGGTCTGCAAGGACACGGTATAACATTTATATTCACGGATAATGATATAAAGGATGAACAATTTTTGGAGTTCCTTAACAATATTCTTAGCTCCGGAGAAATCGCTAACCTTTTCCCGAAAGATGAAATGGGTTAGTTCAGCTCCAACTACTTAAAATATTTAGTAGCCTAGTATCGCTATATGGATGTACATATGTTTAATAACAAATAATTTTACCACAGATGAAATTTTAAATGAATTGACGCCTATAATGAAGAAATATGCTCCAAGAAGAATTCCCGTACCGGACGTGTTGTACGAGTATTTCATCATACGATCGAGAGCAAATTTACATGTGGTCCTGTGTTTCTCACCAGTGAGTTTTGGATATTCTGGGAATTTTTCAATTGGAATTAAGTTTTGGCAATGCCAATTAATATGTGTTTTATTTAAACCAAGGTAGGAGAAAAGTTCAGGAGTAGAGCAATGAAGTTTCCTGGGCTTATATCTGGACCAACAATGGATTGGTTTCAAAAATGGCCTAAAGAAGCGCTTATCGAAGTAGCACATCACTTTTTGTCGGAATTTCAGGTTGGTGGTGTTCGAATTTACTAGTAATTTATACAAACTCTGATAGTACTACTATTTTATGTCATAAAATATAAGATAAAAGATAAAATCTGGTTTTAGGTGGTCTGCTCACCGGAAACAAAGACGCAACTAATTGAAATAATGGGCATGGTACAGGACAATGTAGCAGATACTTGCGTGGAATATTACGATCGATTTAGGAGACAAGCACATGTTACTCCCAAATCTTATTTATCTTTCCTCGAAGGCTACAAGGTGTTATATAAAAAGAAGCATGAGGATATAGCAGAAATGGCTAGAAGGTTTATAAGTTTAATGAATGTGTATATACATGTAGCTCATATCTCTAAGAGCATAATTTTATTTCATTTTATTCTATTAACACGAAGGTCTATTTTAGAATGACAACCGGTCTGCATAAGTTGGTTGAAGCCGCACAGAGCGTGGATGTATTGAAGAAAGAGCTAGAAATAAAAGAACAGGAAATTAAAGTAGCTACAGCTAAAGCTGAAGATGTGAGTTATTTTGAGTAAAATGGTGAAGTTAATAAGAATCAGTTGAAAACTTAATAAAAAATTGTAGTTAATGTTGTTTTATCTATTGAAATTAGATAACAATAGCATTAGACTCCCGAACTACGTATTCAAATTATGATATGGTTGTAGGTATTGGAAGCTGTTGCTGAATCGCAAGCGGCAGCTGAAGTTGTCAAAGGTGAAGTGTTGGAAGTAAAAGAACGCGCTGTGAAGCTGGTCAATGTGATTGCCGCGGAAACTGCTGTCGCAGAGGAAAAACTAGCAGCGGCTAAACCAGCATTAGACGCTGCTGAAGCTGCCTTGCAGGTACCAAATTCGTAACATCATTAAGTTTACATGTAATATTTAACTTCTTGATAATGATAATGATTTTCAGACTATATATTACTATTTCTATTTCTTGCAGACTATTAATGCCGCCGATATTGCAACGGTCAGGAAACTAGGCAAACCACCATTCCTTATTACCCTTATTATGGACGCTGTGATAATTCTATTCAGAAAGAAGATTGACCCTATCAGGGCTGATCCAGAGAAACAATTCTTAACTGCATCTTGGGCAGAATCTTTAAAAGTATGAGATATAAACAGTTGTCTGCAATTGAACCACCGACTCGTATTGTAATAATATAGCATATTTTTTGTTAGGTAATGGCGGATGCAAGATTCCTAAGCAATTTGAAAAATTATCCCAAAGACGAAATAAATGCCGAAATGGTAGACTTGTTACAACCTTATTTTAACTACAGGTATGCTCAAATCACTCCAGAAAATTAGATATTTTTAATAAAATTTTATGTGACTATCGTATAATTTCAGCCAGTACACATTTGAGGCAGCTAAAATTGCTTGCGGCAATGTCGCCGGTTTAATATCATGGACTATTGCTATGGCACAATTTTATTCAGTGAATAAAGACGTCTTACCGTTGAAAGCAAACCTTGCGGTGATGCAGGGCAAGTACGATGGCGCTAAAAGAGAACTTCAGGCAGCTGAAGCTCAGCTTGATGCAAAAGAGGTATTTATGTGAAGACTTATTATTAAAAAAAGGTTCTGATAGTAATAGTAATAAACACCTAAACTGGAATTTGCCTACGTTGGATAAGTTTAAACAATAAATACTTACAAAAATTGATTTTATGATACATAGGACCAGAAATGTCCTGACTAGATCTTTCTAGTGGTGGTCGAATATGGTTCTTGGTTTTAGTTGTGTAAGCACGGGTGCGTATGAGCATGCGCCTGTAAACATTTATATATATAAATATCAATGCCACTTTTCGTTGTAATGCTATAACTCAACAACGCCTTTACCGATTTGGCTAATTTTGGTCTTGAATTATTCGTGGAAGTCCAGGGAAGGTTTATACGTAGAGAAAATTTAAAAAAGTCTTGAAAATCTTTTATTACTATGCCTTATACGTAGCGAAGCACGTACCGGGCCGCTAGTTATACTATATATAATGTTTACAGGCGCATGCTAAGAGAATCGAACGTGTTGTAATATTTTTTAATTATTAATTAGGCTGTCCCGCTTTTAACATAAAAGCTTTCAAAGAAAATTATCAGAAATCGTGGTTTAATAAACCACGCTGGAAGACAGTTAATTTGCTGGGTACCAGACGTAAACGACGGTAACAATCATAATTTACCAAAATTATAGAGCAACGAAACATCATCTAAATTCCCAACTAGGGACAATTCATAAGCGTTTAACTCCATTCTGCTAGTTTCTGCCTCATAAAATTTGATTACCATTACAATTACTGTGCTCTTCTAGAAATACACAAAGCAATTCTGCCCATCACTGTGCTATTTCATTTGATTTTTTATAACTTACTTGTTTATAGCGTGAATTAGCTGGAGTACAGCGTCAGTTTGATGAGGCGATGTCTCTTAAGCAAGCGGTGCTAGATGATGCGGCAGTATGTCAGCAGAAGATGGACGCAGCCACTGCCCTTATCAACGGCCTCAGTGGAGAAAGGATCAGATGGACTGAGCAGTCTGCGCTCTTCAAGTCAGAGATAGAACGACTTGTTGGCGATATATTGTTACTAACAGGGTACGTACTGGCCTATGGCGGTAAATCTCAATAAAGACGAGCGAATGGGCTTCAATGCAGTTATGTGCTTAATGCAACGTAGTACAATATGAAAACAGACGTGCTCTATTTTTTATGGTACCGCATACCGTAATTCACACAAGCTACGGAATTAACCGGAGATAAATCAGGCGCAGAAAAATATTACGGTTTCACATTTTCTTCGATGCATAGGTAGCTCTGTTAAAGAGGTTTCCTTGCCAAATATATCTTAGTAACCCGGCATTGGCCTGTTCTGTGGCTTTAATCATTTTCCGTTTGTACAATGTAACAGATTTTTTACAATTTGAATTGCGTACGTTTTATATGAAATACGTATAATGTTACCTATTTTACATGAAATCATGATCTAATTACAAATACGTTAGAATATAAATTTCTTGTGTTCTTTTATCGTGTCTTAAATTTACAATCTATTTTGGATTGTATTTTAATGATGTATTTTTGCGATCTTATAACAATAATGCACTCATAAAATATGATTTATGTTAAATGTGTATCTTCATAGATTTTTATCGTATGCTGGACCTTTTAATCAAGAGTTCCGAACACAATTGGCAAGCAACTGGACAAGTGAATTATTGAAAAGAAAAATACCCGTTTCCATGAATTTAAATATTACAGAACAACTTACGGACACGGCAACGGTATTTATTTCATAACGTATTTTTGTAATTAAGCTATCTGCACAAAGAGGTGATGTTATATATATGACTAGTCGATATTTACTATTTTACCACTTAAGTAGTTTTCTAAATTGACCGGAATTAATCTAGTTACGTTGTATAATTAACACAAAACTGGCTTACTGAAAGCTCGATTCAGGGTGCTAAATTACTAAGTCATTTAATTTTTGTTATTGGCCATTTGGTGAATATATTTGGTGTGGTATTTCATCTGAATGAATGTTAGATACAGTTTACATACATCGAGAAAGTATATAATTCAGATAGATGAAATATCACACCGAGTAGATGATACCTATGAAACAAATATCCAATAGTGTTTAGATATTGTCCCAGATTATCGAGTATGTGTCCTAATAATAAACTATTGTCACCCATTGTAAAACTTTCGAACTCTACTGCCAAGTGTATGATATACACTTATATTAAAAATTAATTATAGAATGCGAAAGCAATTTAAGCAGTAGTTCAATTGCTTGGTGGATAAGTAATACCAGTATATAATTGATTTTGATCGAGTTTTTTCATTTTGTTTATCATGGCGGTTTTGACTAATCGCATATATTTTGGAAGAAATTGACCTTTAATATGCTGTTATAATATTTCGTATTATACCTTAGATTGGTGAATGGAATTTATGCGGTTTACCTACGGATGACTTATCAATACAAAATGGCATAATCGTAACAAAGGCAGCCCGCTTCCCGTTGCTCATTGACCCGCAAACTCAAGGCAAGATCTGGATAAAGGCGATGGAAAAATTCAATAACTTGATCGTTACCACGCTAAATCATAAGTATTTCAGGTACGATTTTTATATTTTTCTTGTAAATTATTACCACTACATATTGTGTGTAATGGCAATAGCATTAGTATTGGCTCCTAAACTACACATTTTACTACTTTCTAGAAACGCTTTCTGTTGCTTTAGGTATGAATATGATTTCAGGAATCATGTTGAAGATTGCGTTTCGTTAGGCCTGCCTATGTTGATAGAAGATGTCGCTGAAGAATTAGATCCAGTTTTGGATAACATCCTTGAAAAAAACTATATTAAAATTGGATCGACATACAAGGTGCGTCTTATAATTAAATTAATATTCTGGTTCTTGCTAATTTTGAAATACGGGTCAACATTAATTAACAATATCGTTTCCTTTAGGTCAAATTAGGAGATAAAGAAATTGACGTTACAACCGGCCACAAGATTTATATAACGACAAAGTTGCCTAATCCTGCTTATACACCTGAGATTTCGGCTAGAACTTCTATCATTGATTTCACCGTAACTATGCAAGGTATCTGACTTTTTCTAATTATTATCTTTTAATAATAATTACTTAGACTATTTCATTTACTCATATGAACTCCAAAATTTATATTTAAAAAGGATTGGAAGATCAATTGCTTGGTCGTGTAATCTTGACGGAGAAGGCGGAGATGGAAGCGGAACGTACACAATTAATTAAGGATGTCACAGCTAATAGGCGAAAAATGCAAGAACTAGAAGCCAATCTGTTGCACAAACTGACCACTATACAAGGTTCTCTCGTGGAAGATGTGTCATTGATTCAAGTGCTTAACATTACTAAAGCTACTGCTACAGATGTAAGTATCTTATAAAATAACAAAAAATGTTAGCACAATTTTAAATAAAGCAGTATAATTTAGTATTTTGGTAGCAATGTAAATGAAACTTAAAAGATTTATTTTATACGGAAGTATACATGTAAACAATGCGGATATGTTAATGTTAACTATAGTTTTGAGTATATCTTTCGAAGAAGAGAAAAATAATCTCTGATGGATTCAACACTATAGTGAGATGCCTTAGATATATATAATCACAATAATATATGTAATCACAACAATATTATAAATACGAAAGTTTGTGAGTGTGTGACTGTGTGAGTGTTTATGTTTGTAACTTCTTCACGTCTTAACAGCTGGAGCTCATAGCTCGATGCTCTCACTGGTCCGTAAGCGATCGGCGAGGTTAAGTAACTAGGCTCGCGGTCAGTCCATAGATGGGTGACTACCAAAGTGGTATAATTTCTGAGCGTCTCAGTGCTTCGGAGGGCAAGTTAAGCTGTAGGTCCCGGTTGTAGTCATTAGACAACAGTCGTTAAGCCATGTCAGAGGCCTACTGGGCGGCTTGAACAACTCTGACACTAGGGTAATCACTACCCATACGATAAGTAAGTAAGTAAGCTGGAGCGATTTTAATTTAAATTTGGTATGGAGCTAGCTGACCCTGGACAAATAGGCATTTATAAAGTTTAACGCGGGTAATACCGCGGGGCACAGTTAGTTATTATATAAAAGTCACCTGCTATCATACTATGATAGTTATTCTTGAACGGTACTGCAGTTAATTTTATATAAAAATTAGCAATAACATAACGTTGGGATTATTTAGGTTAGAGAAAAGCTAGACGTGGCTAAAGAAACAGAGGCGAAGATCAATACTGCTCGTGAGGAGTTTCGACCGGTGGCAACACGCGGTTCAGTACTATACTTTCTGGTGTGCAATATGTCGCTCGTGTGCAATATGTACCAGACTTCACTGGCGATGTTCCTGGAGCGTTTTGATATCTCGATGGAACGGTCGCCACAGAGCCCTATCACTAGCAGAAGGATCAATTTCATAATCGAGTATTTGGTGAGTAACTAATTGTTACCGTTTTTCGAAAAGTAATAGCTGTAAGTAACAGCTATTACTTTTACCGTGTGCGAGTCCGACTTTCATTTGGTTAGTATTTTTATCATAAGAATTAATACGTTACACAGTAATATTTTTGAATTAATTTATTTTCTAGACGTTCGATGTGTTCAAATTCATTTGTCGAGGCTTTTATGAGAAGCACAAGTATTTATTTTTGGTGCTGCTTACATTGAAGATAGATTTACAAAGAGAGTACATAACATTTGAAGAGTTTCAGACGTTTATAAAAGGTAAATTACTTAGGTTTCATATAGTTATTCTACCCATTTACACAACACATTCTCATGGAGGAGTAAGGTACTCATTAAATAAATATCAACTGAGATTTTAGAATTAGTTTTGACAGAGTATAGCATATTTAAATACTAGGCATGTTTGAATACGTTATAACACATTTCAAGTAGGTACCTTGTTACAGGCAGAGTAACGAGCTTACTTAGAGCCTGTGCACACCACGTTTTTTAAGCGCACCGTTGTCGCGCGTTTGTAGCGAAACACACGCGCGTTAGCATGGCGTTTGTATCGATACAAACAAAAACAAATTGGTCTGTAGGATAAAAGCGCGCCGTCGACAACGCGTTTAAAAAACGTGGTGTTTATAGGCCCTTAAATGTCTATTATACTACAGTAGATTGACGTGCAGGTTTCATGGCCATTTCAAATTTAAATTTTTTGTGTAAGGTATGTACATAGAAATCCAAACAATAATTTGTTGATTTTGTTTTCTAAAGGTGGAGCTGCGTTAGATCTCAACGCTTGCCCACCGAAACCCTTCAAGTGGGTGACGGATATGTCTTGGCTGAATTTGGTCCAACTTTCAAGCTTAAGGCAGTTCAGTAATATATTAACTCAAGTAACTAATAATGAAAAAGGTTGGAAATCTTGGTAAGTCACAGAGTATTTGAATCGGGTAGATGTCTTACTTCGATCAAATATACTACTCTATAAAATGCAATAACAATAGTTTCTTTTTAATATGACTATGACATATAGACTACCACACACAAGCGCTCTAGCAAAATAAAACTATAAATAAAGTAACTGGTGTCAGAGGTCACCTTCTTTGGGGTTGGAACCTCGACTCAGGGCTGTTACTGACGAGGATAAGATAAGACATGAGCATGAGGCTCACGTTATTTATGGGGGTTAGTACAACTATTGCTGTCTAAGTTAATAAACGGAGACGCGCAGGGTCACAGCTTGCTGAAAAGAATTTTCTCCAATATAAGACGGTTACCTAATTGTTTCCACGGAAACTTCTTTTTCTTAATGTTTAACAGTCTTTGGAGGACTTTTTACTGCGGATTATATAATATACAGGACTAGCGGCCCGGTACGTGCTTCGCTACGTATAGAGCATAGTAATAAAAAAAATGATTATTAAGTTCATTTATTCAAACAAAAAATAATATTTTAAATTGCTAAAAGATGTTGATTTTACACTTTTTTTAAATTTTCTCTACGTACAAACCTTCCCTGGACTTCCACAAATAATTCAAGACCAAATTCCTGAAATTAATATATTCCAATAATTAATATATTCCTGAAAATTACCCAAATCGGTAAAGGCGTTGTTGAGTTATAACATTACAACGAAAAGTGGCATTGATTTTTATATATATATTATAGATAATGCGGTTTATTTAAACCTACATTTTAATAATTAAGACTTAATAATGTTGAAGGTTCGACAAAGAAGCACCAGAAAACGAACCTTTGCCAGATGGCTATCACACTTTGGATGTGTTCAGAAAACTTTTGGTTGTGCGCGCATGGTGCCCTGACCGGACTATCGCGCAGAGTCTGTAAGTTTCCAGATTTTCAGCATAAGTTACCCGCACATCATGTAACATTACGTAATTCTTAAAGATGCCCTAATGGCAATTTACGACACTATATTCTTGCTTTATTTTACAGAAAGTATGTGGTAAACTCTATGGGGGCGAAATACTCCGAAGCAGTAATTGTAAATTACGAGGTACATAAGAGAACTACAATTGATTCAACTTATTTATCAATAAATTTTGGTGTGTAATTTATTTAATGATTATGTTTTATTAGCAAATGGTATTGGAATCTCGTCCATTGGTACCTTTGATTGGATTTCTGGCTATGGGGTCTGATCCTACACCGTCTATTGAAATAACAGCCAAACGAATGGAAAATCTTTGCTCCTCTATATCTATGGGGCAAGGGCAAGAAGTGCATGCAAGGAAGCTTATTGATCGAGGTCTTAAAGAGGTATGTATATACAAAAATAATCAGAGTTCAATATACTTTTTAATCTATAAATATATCTTCAATAGATCGCGAGAAGCTTAGTAATTCTCGCTAACATTTTGGATACCGTTTGAAATTGTGTCCTATTTATTTTCTAATAACTAGTTTCTTAATTGATACTTTGCAATTTCATGCTATAGAAAAAGCGTTCTAAAGCTATATATATATTTATCTAGTAAATAAGAACTTAATGGTTAGTTATTTCACTTATTCATATGGGCACTGGTTTACTGTTGTGTCGGGAGTTGTCCATGCCCCACATTAGACCCTAACATGGCATAACGACTGGTGTCTAATTACTACAGCTGGGAGAGCGTGACGTTCTTTACAAAATATAGAGACGTTCTAGATATAATTTTCGAACGTCCTATGTATAAACTAACCACTATCCAGGTGTTTAACCTGCCATCATCGGCTATTAAAGATCGCTGATGTTTAATAGCCGATGATGGCAACCAACTGTGACGGCCACGTTAAGTTTTGTAGTTATTTATCCTCCTAATCCTTCATTTGTCTGTATATTATATCCCTTTTATGTAATACTTTAGTGTAATAATAATTATTATTGTAAAGATACCCAATAGTTAGTAAGTTCTGAGCATCTACGTGGTTCAGAGGGCACATTAAGCTGTCAGTCCCGTTTGTAGACATTAGAAAACAGTCGTTAAAACAATTCAGAGGCCTAGAGGAGTGGGTGGCTTGGATAACTTTTGACACTTAGATAACAACTGCCCATACGATAAAGAAGAAAGAAAACCCTATATTTTGACTTATACGATATGTACTGGTACTTTTCAGGGTTTGTGGGTGCTGCTACAAAACTGTCATTTAGGTCTCGGATATATGGTAGAAGTGATGGAGCAAATAAGTGAACTTGAAAAGGATCCATCACAGGTTCATGAAATGTTTAGGTATGTCTGTATTATTTAACATAAGACCACACGAAGTAGATTACGTGAATAATTATTTTTAACTATTGCAGACTATGGATCACTACTGAGATTCATCCCAAGTTTAATATTACTCTATTGCAAACGTCTATCAAGTATACTTGCGAACCTCCTGCAGGTGAGATGAAACTGATTAAGATAGTTTTCACACACTTATTATATTTGTTGTACAATACCAATTTATTTTTGATAAGAGCCGACTCCCTCTTGTTCGTATGTACTCAAACTCAAAAGTCATGTATTCCGTTAAAATATTACATTTGTGTGGAATCGTCAATTTTTATTACCCTGCCGTGCAGTGCATGACGTGGCAGCTACTAAGAAACACTGCGATAGAACTCCGTAGGAATCCTTTTTTTTTATATTTTCTTCGTAAAATAAAATTACATTGTATGTACTTAAATGTTTTAATCTAGAGCGACTCAATCCCAACTGCTTGGCCTGACTTAGCTGTGAGAGTGGTGGCTAGAGATGTACTTATTGATGAGAGCGCCTAATAAATTCCCTGTTGTATTTTTAAGGTATCAAAGCCGGTCTTATGAGAACCTACGACTCCATGGGCCAAGACTTCTTGGACTATAGTGATAGTCCCTTCTACCTTCCTCTGATTTACACAATATCTTTCTTGCACACTGTGGTACAGGAACGGCGCAAGTTCGGGCCTTTGGGCTGGAACATACCTTATGAATTTAATTCTGCCGATTGGTTGGCGTCTTGCATGTTTGTGCAAAATCATTTGGATTCCTTGGAACCAGGACAAAATGTCAGCTGGACTACTGTGCGGTATCTATAAAACTTATAATAATAATGTTTTAATTATATAATTTATATAGTTTTAATTATAATAATAATAACGCCCGCATGCGGGAAAACCTCGTGTCGCGGCGGGGACTTTACAGGCATACAAATATGGGCATAGAGCACATCCAGAAATAAGTCAACTATCTATGGGTCACACTAATTGTTAATCTGTATAAAGCTCCATCCCGCAAATACCACTGCCTATTTGCGGGATCGATCTTCCGATTCGCTGTAATAGTGAGGCCGAGTTAATAGTGGGTGACGAGGTAATCAATCACCAAAATTTTTGCGCCCCATTTGCAGCCGTATTATATTTACTTAGCCGTATTAGACTTATTTAATATCAATATTAATCGTGTTTTTAGTGAACTTTTGAAATAAATTACGAAAGTGTGGCCCGGTAGTCAAATCGTGTACCTACATAGTAAAACTCTGCTTCGCTCTGATTTGTAAATTTTGACTAAGTATACTTATATTGTAGCTACATGGTTTCGGCGGTTCAATATGGCGGTCGTGTCACGGATGATTACGACACTCGCCTGCTTACCACATTCACCAGAGTCTGGTTCTCCGATCAGCTGTTTACAGATGAATTCCAGTTCTATAAAGGATACGGTATAATGAAACACAAAAATATTCATGAATATGTTGAGGAAATTGAGAGAATGAAAACTGTAGACCCACCTCAGGCTTATGGATTGCATAGTAACGCAGATATTACGTAAGTTGTGTATATAATTTTAAGTCGTGCTTAATTATAAATAATATTATTTTATTTTATTAACACGCATTATAAATTTTTAAGACAGAGTAAAAACCATATTAATTAAATGAGTGTCATCTAAATTATAGTTCTGAATGCATCAGTTTGAAACGTACCCATTAATTTTATCAAATATTTCAGATATCAGCGTAACACAACCCAAGAGATGGTGGACACGATATTGTCTATTCAGCCAAAAGAGTCAAGTTCGGGTGGAGGAGAAACCCGTGAGGCATCGGTCTATAGACAATCAAAAGAAATGCTTGATAAAGTGCCCTCAAACTTCGATCCACATGAAGTTAAAGAGAGGTAAGCGCCTGTGCAGCTGATTCTGACGATTCAATAATACGCCAGGATTATTCTACTTTCAAAATATATAATGTATAACCATATTATTTCAGATTAAGACTGTATGGACAATTTAATTCTATGGTAATCTTCTTACGCCAAGAAATCGACCGAATGCAGAGAGTAATTAATTTAGTCAGAAAAACATTAAAAGACTTATTGCTTGCTATCGACGGAACTATTATTATGAACGAGGTAAAATTGGAATAATCAGATGACAGCTTGTGAATAGATCGATAATTATGTGTGAACAACAATAACAAGTTAATTTGGTTGCGGGTACTGCGGTATTAATGCGGGAAACATAATTTTTTAATTCATAGAGTACAAGTGTAACGAGTATTTTTAAGTATGAATCCCGAAACAACAACATCCTGAAACAGTGGCAGTGAAGGGCCATAAACGCCAAAGAATATGACGTAACTCTCTCACTAACTTATGACACTAACAATTTTGGCCTAACTAGCGATAAAATATAAGTCAACTTGATCAAAATGTTTGAAAAATTAAATATGTTTCATAGTCCCGAGTTGTATGTACTTATACTTTTCCCAGAATTTGTATAGCTACTTTCGTAGGAATCTCTTTTTGCCAAAAGCGAAGCTCTCTATTCAATTTTCACACATCCACTTCGACTTCCCTTCTTCTCGTCTTTCTTCTTCCCTTTTTCAAGAATATGTATGACGTGGCGAACGGTCGCTGTGGTCTTTGTCGCCCTTATTAAAATATGGTTTATGACTATTAAAGCATGTATCCCAACCATATATTTAACTTTAAAAAGTTAAGTAAAAATTACATTACGCCTCCATGAGAAATGCAAATTCTTAGCGTATTTTTACAAATAATTGTTTTACTATAACAAATTTTACCAAGTGAACAAAAGCCTATCTTGAGCAACAGAGGCCAGTTTAGTGAAGTAAAAAGACATTTTTTCTAACAAAGAGTCGCAAATTATTTTAGGCACTTCGTAATTCTTTGGACAATATCTACGATGCCAGAGTTCCAAAGATTTGGTTCCGAGATTCATGGTCATCGTCAACTCTTGGGTTTTGGTTCACTGAATTTCTGGAAAGAACCATACAATTCCAAACGTGGTGCTTCACGGCCAGGCCTAATTCTTTCTGGATGACTGGCTTCTTTAATCCACAAGGTAAGTTTAATTTTTATTGTTTCACTACTTAACTTTTTACACCATACTTTTTACACATAGTGTCAAACCCTAGGTTCACCTGTTTGTGTTGCGCGTTGTCTGTTAATTTGTCAGTAATAAGTACTGGTGGACTTACCGGAAGACACATGGGCAGGCATTTAGAGTCGCGGAAAACCGCTTTATGAGGGCACCGCAAGCCTATAAATATCCAGCAGTGGATGTTATTCGGTTAATATGATAAAGTACTGCTTTGTGGAATTTATCTGCAGGGTTTGCGGAAGCTAGTGTTAACGCTCCAAATTGATCATACGGTTCGGAATAACGTTACAAAAATAAAAAAATTGTTGTGATAAGTTAAAAAGCGCGTTCGCGTTGTTCTTCCGTAGTTATTTTGGCGACAGAATCTCATCCTCTTTACTTGGATTAAACTATGGATATATACTTACCGATCAGCTTGTCAATTTTTTATCTTTTAAAAGTGTTAATTTATATTTTAGTAGTGAATGAGATAAAAATATTCCCAAGCTGACTTGTAAGTCTTCCATTTCCTTATTATTTATTACTCTCCAGCTGATATTCTGTCTTATCGTCAGTAATAGCTTTATATTTGATTATACAATTACAGGGTTTTTGACGGCTATGCGTCAAGAAGTGACAAGATCACATAAAGGCTGGGCTTTAGATATGGTGACATTACACAATGATGTCACGAAATACGTTTTAGATGAAATTAAGGCACCGCCACTGGTTAGTTTCTTACTATAGCAAACATCATAACCTACTTGAGCTAAGATTTTGTCTATTCTTGGATAGGTACTTGAAACTTAAAAAGTAACTGAAAACTAAGTTCGACACCTCAAAAATTGGTGACATAGTTGCTTAAAATAAAATTGTCTATGTTCAATTAATAATGTCAAAGTGAAACACTTGTTGAGTTAACAAGTGTTTCACTTTGATAAGTCAGGTATTGAGCTAGTTAATTTCCAAAGAACAAACAAAAAATAATGAGTTGTAAAATAAAAGCTCTTCTAGATACTTAAAAGCTTAAATCAAAAGGCAGTCCTAGTTGAAAGCCGTCAATGACGAATATATAGATTTCTTACTAAATTTTGAATATTTATCTTACTGTGCTCCTGTAGGTATGTTCTAAATATTCAACTTAACTTAATTTTACCATTCCAGGAAGGCGTGTTTATTCACGGGCTGTTCTTAGATGGCGCTGGATGGGACCGTCGGAACATGCGGCTTTGCGAGTCAACTATGAAAGTATTGTACACTCAGTTGCCCGTAATACATGTATATGCTATAAACTCGACCGCACCCAAGGACCCTAAACTTTACCATGTATGTATGCTTGTATATATATAATATAATTTATTTGTATACTGATATCTGTTTATATTTGAGTAAAATAATGTTGGTATCTATTGCCGTGTCACATTTATCTAAATACTCAAGCTATGACAATTTAACACAGCAATAGTATACCACCATTGCGGTGTTATGAACCTCAGGTTCGGTAGTGACTTGACAAAAAATCTCTATGGCAATAAGATAAAATAGAACCCTTTCCTACAACTTATGGTCGAGGTGTTATATCATGAGTTTTAATTATGTTTCTTGTTTCCAGTGTCCATGTTACAAAAAGCCAGTACGTACAGGGTTGACATTCATCACTCCCCTCTGGATGCCAACAATTAAGAATCCAGACCACTGGATATTACGAGGAGTTGCTATTCTATGTGATATTAAATAATAATTTAAATAATTGATGGTCACGGTCGTATTTATAGCAACTTTTTATAATCAGTATTTTAACTTTTGCATATTATATTTAGTCAGTAAATTTTACACCGGTCTAGTAAAGTTGTATGATTTTATATTATTATTGTTATTTTAATTTTTGAATATAATTATGTTTATAGAGAAATAAATGAAAATCATCGTAATATTCGTGTATAATTTCAAAAGCATCGAGGTATTGCAATTTATTTACATCAAATGTAACGAACAATACTGTGGATGGATTGTTTACATACTATGGTCAAACTTCGTTGACTGGCTTTGTTTCACATTAGTACCATTAGGTGTGTTTGATATTTCTTGTTCAAACTTAAACTGGACAAATACAAAACGATACACAAAAGAACTACGCTTTATAACAATGTTAATGGACGGAGTAAATTCGTTGGATAATTTACAACTGTCATAACGGGAATGAACCAGTGATAATACATACATATATAAAAAGATTTATGTTTGCAGTGAACTGCTAAATCGTTGAAATAATAATTGATTAGGTATAATCGATCTCAAAAATGTAACCCAACTCTACAAGATTAAATAAAATCTTTAATTTGTTAAAATTATGGTCAAACCTATGATAGGTGAATATATTTATTATTACATAGATTTCATTGAAAATCTGAGTATAATATTGTTATGATTATGTTTTGGAAAAAAGTATTCGGAAATTTAATAGTATTTTAAATAAAATGTGTTCATATTTTTGGATCGATTTCTATTTACCTAGAAGTTTGAATCCTGTTATACAAAAAAGAGCTTAAAGATTTCCGAGTCTAGTCTAAAGCTTTGGCAGTAATGTAGGTACTCATATTATTATTATTTAAATATATCAGTCTGATTGAATGTATATTTGTCATGTGTTTATTTAGGAAGTCTAGTCTTCTTGTTTGATAACATCGTAACAAAATGTTCTATGACTACTAGTATATACAAGTTACAGCAAATAACGAGATCTAGCATTCCTAACATACTTTAACAAGAGCTATCGATAACAGACTACAACAAATAATTTATATTAGCTACAGCTATACATACAGTCTTATTTTACGAAGCTAATAAAAATTTAACGTAATCATACTTAAATACAGTTTCTAAGAAGATGTACAATATGGTGATATTAAACAATACATCGTTAACTTGATAATCATTATAACAGTATAATTAATAAAATTGTAGATACTAAAAGATAAATATTTTACCAACAATTTAGTCGACTTACGGATAATTTCTCCATCCGCAGATAAAACATACTTGAGGAGTAAAAATAAATGTTGAAAAATTGTTTAGAAAATGTGTCAAAGTTCAAAATCATTTTTATCTGAAGATGGAAAAATTATTGATTAAAGAGATATCTTGTGTAACAAGCGTCTTATTTTTGCCTTTGGCTAAATTAATTAAACGAATTATTGCACTCGACAACAATATTCTGTCTTTGGGATGTTCTAAACATTTTATTCCCGTTTAACGTCACTCCGGAAATTGCCAAGAGGTTCCACTGATCTTGACCTAGGTGCTCTGAAATATAAAATTTTGATCTTTTACTTTACACATGTTTTGATATTTAAATTAGATTGCTTAATTATATCTTTCAATAAAGTAGTAGATATACACATAAATATTTACCTTCTTCTTGAAAGCGTCAGTTCTATTTTTCCTTCTTTCACTTGTTTAAAAAGCGATATGGCCCCAGCATGGCTCAGTCCACGTGTTGGCACATTGTTTACTGACATGATTTCGTCACCTACAACATAAATGTTTATAGTTAAAATACAATAAATAGTAGTTAAATTTTAAATAATTTTATCCATTTTGTGAAATTATATATACCTTCAAAAATAGTACCCTTATCCGCCGCTTGACCATTTGGGAAGACAGTTTTGACAAATATACCCATTTGTCCTTTGGGTGAATCAGTTCCTCCAACAATACTAAAACCAAGACTTTTATGTCCATGACCTTTCCAAAACTCAACTTTATGCATTGAACTGTGAGCATAATGTCCTCCGTGTTGATGATTATCTTGATGCATGGAGGCATGCTCTTGAAGTCTAGATATGTGAGGTCCTGGATTTGGGGAGCATCGCTGGGAACCAACTCTACTGAAGAATCGACCTCTGCTACTGTTCCTTAGTTGCTCAGGGATGCTTTCGAATGATCTATTCTGATAAAGCCTTGGTACGTGTTTAATATAGTGAGAAAAGTTTTCTTTAATTTCATTATTTGTGTTGTCATTATAGCCATTGTAAGGTGCTATAGGAGGCGGTGCTCCAGAGCTATGGAATGATATTGGTCGATAATTATTGCCTTGATTTTGTCTAGGAGTAGGCGAGGACCGCAATGAGATTTCAATATTTGTGATATTTTGTAAAGATGCTGACTGCGTATAACAGTGCCTTTCTAATAATTTTTCATCGTCACTTTTTTGATTTGAAAGAATTGGGCTATTGTTAACTTGTATTCCCACTTCACATTTCTGATGAAGATCTGTTCTACTTGAATTTATCTGTTCATTTGAATTTTCTTTGGTTCTGTTATTAGAATTGGTGTTATAAAATTGATTATCGGTAGGAAAATGAGTTTCGATTATTATTTGGTTGGGTGACGGTGACGGTTTATGTACTGTTTGTGATATTATGTCTGGAGGGACGTTTGATATTGGGGGTTTATTTTGTTCCACTGTTTGACTATTTATAATTCTGCTCAGTGTAATAGGTGTAACTTCGTCATGCGCCATTACTAGGTCGACTTGGTATCTTTGGAATAAAGCCCCATCTTCAATAGTTGCTTCAGTTGAACAGGAGTTTACTATATGCTGAACTTCTTTCAAAGAAGCTAAACCTCGTAAAACTCTTCCATTGACGTTGACTATTTCATCGCCAATTCTTAGCCTACCATCTCTGTGAGCTATACCATCGAAGTCCAATTTAACTACTATGTATCGTATTTCATAGTTGGATCCGCTACTGTCAAAATCTACTCTGTGTTGTGCTAGATAAACACCAAGACTTTCATCTAATCTTGATTTCAATAGCCTTATTTTCCTAAAACGTTTTGTGCATGGTCCTCTGCCAAAAATGTCTGTTTCAGAGTTTTGTTGTTTCTGCAACTGAGATTGTGAAGTAACGCTGTTATTTAAATTAGGGTTAGATGTGTGTTCTACAGGTAGTAATTGAGAATGCAAGAATTTAATTTTTCTTGTTTGGACACGTTCATCTAATGTTATTGTTTTGTAAACATAGGGTTGTTTCTTATTCATGGTTTTCTTCGGAAGAGGCGGTGGCTTGGATTCTATATGTTCGAACATTGCGTGATGTTTCAATACCTCGTTAGAAAATTTATTGACTTGTTCGCTGTTTTCATTATCAAACTCGTAGGAATTGTTTTTAGTTACAGGAAAAAGTGCACATGGGGTAGAACTTCTTCTCATTGGAACTTGAACTCGACTTATGTTAATTTTGTGATTTAAACTCAATTGCCTTGAAAAAGTTCCATGACCTTGTTCACTATTGTAGTCTATTGGTTCCTTTCTCATTGACGTATGATTAAAATGAGAAGAGTATCCTGGTGGAGAATGATTGCTATGTTCATCGGTGGGTCGACCGTCGCTATCATATCCAGACTCGTTCGAACTAACATAATTACTTAGACGATGGGCTTGTACTTCTGCATTTTCTAGGCCATGATGAATGCTTTGAGAAGATGAAGTTATTTCAGTTTTCAAATCTCTCAATGAACCTAGTACAGAATTGTATTCATACACTGGTAAACTATTTCTATTACGTGGAATAAGCATAGGATCATAATCCAAAGGTGTTCGTTGAGAAATCATAGATGATCGTCGCGGAGCATCATCAATACGCCCAGTGTGATACATATTCCCATCTATTTCATTAATACTTCTCATTGAACTTCTTGAAAAATCATAATCTTTTCTCAGAGCACCATTATAAAGCAAATGTTCTTCGTGAATGGAAATACTATCACTGCTCTGATATCGTTCCTCGGACCGTGAATTTGGTAAGTAAATTCTTTCTTTTCGAAATTTTGGTGATCTCCTATCTATTCTTTCAGATAAACTTTGTCTCATAGAACAATTTCTTTGTGAGGCCATGCTATTTTCTTCTGGTAATACTGATAACTTTGATCTCAGAAATGCATATGGAAAATTTGGTTTCTTAGAAGCCCCATTATTGGTTTGGCTGTCGTTTAAATTTGTTATATTATCACAACTGATGGCTTTAGCCGATGCTGTCACCAGAGTATCTTCGGAACGAGCACCGTTGTGTTTTTTAGGGGAATTTTTAGTTTCATTATCAGCATTTTGTAAATCTATGTCATCAGACGGGTCATCAGCTTTTACATACGTAGAAAGGTGTGAAGTAGAGCAACTGCGGTATAATGAGGGCCCATTTGCAACTGGGTAATTTTCAGTAGTCTTATGCATGTTGAGAGATTGTGATTTTGTTGAATTGAGCATTCCAGTAGATCCCATCCTATGAAAAAATGATTTAAAAGGGCTTGGTGACCGATCTCTAGAACCACTTCTAATGGAATCTGTATCATTATCTTTCTTTAAAGACGTAGAGTCTGAACTGCTTCTACCCATTTTCCAATTTTGTTTTTTTTTAAACTGACCAGTACTAATAGAAGAAGAAACTTCTTCTTTTAAATCGGCGTTTGTAGTAGCTTCTTGTTCCTTAGGATCAGGTTTTTTTAACATTTCTAGTTTCTTGCCCATACGTCGACCCCACGTAGCAAACACTGAAACAGGAGAGTAATATCGAGTTATAATAGCTTGTTTGGAAATGAGGTGTTAAGAAATGCACTGAAAAGAAGGAGTAATAAGTAAGAATACATTATTTTACCTTTCTTCATCTCTTTGGCATCATCTTCCATAACCATGGCTGGTAGTGCGGTTACGAGCGTGAAGTCGTGTGTAGCGTGCGGCTGGGCGTCCACGACGTCAGATGCGGCGGCGTCTCGGCGCGGAGACGGCGTCGCGACAGCACGCGGTCCGGTCACTTCCCTGCGCTTCGGCCCGCGGAAGAGGCGCATGATGACCGATCACGCAACCATCGCGCCAAACCGCACGCGCTTACTGTTCTGCAAAAATCAATTTGGACAGAGATTTAACAATATTACTTGCAATGCTTTTCGGTTCAAAAAGATTTTAACAATGTTACATTTAACGGTTTTTATCAATATTAATTTTTCTCTGTAAATATTATTTGTTAAAAATAAGTTTAATGATGAATAAGCCCACGGCACTTAAGGATGTGGACTGTCTTTGACTGTTATTAAATTTGCGTGATGGACACTCGCACTATAATTTTAAAAGTCGCTATTCTAAGTAATAACATGATACACATAAGTAGTCGGACGTTTATCTTATGCGTTTAGTTTTAGTGACTCACGAACGAGTCACTACTTTGATAGTAGTAGTTAAGCCGGCCGGAAATCTTAGTTCTTGAAACGTCGGTCTTGTCTAATCATTACCATCCCGAGCCAGTCTGATATATTATATTTTTCAGGACAGGGTTTTAACTGAGGTTCTGCCTCTGCTACAACGCATATAAATTAATAACTGTGCATTCGTGAAACGGTTGTGCTAATTACCCGAGCAGTCATTCCAATGCAGGAAATGTTAATAGATTAAAGGCGATTTATTGCAGTACCTTGCAAGAACAAGTTCTTTTAATAGATTGTTTAGAGGCCTCTAAGCAATATGGGAATAAATAGAAAAATGGATTGACAAGTTCGATATAAAATGGAAGTCGAAACCCAGTAGTAGTGTTCAGGGCAGTTATCTTAATATCGATCAACCTAGGTTTCATCTGTAAGCAAAATCATTTTTGTAAATATATGTATCTATAATATATATCTTGTCCGTTACTTGTCCGGTGATCTTCTTGGATTATGTCTTATACTTTTTTACTGGGATGTATTTTGGGAGGCGCTAATGACGTAACGCGCGATGGATTCAGGAAGTGACGGTTCCTGCCGGATGCGAGCCACACGCACAGCGTGGTTATCGGTCAAAGATATAACCCATTCTGGATGTACAAGCTTTTATTAGTACTGGCATCTGTTTAAGGAATCATATTTTTATATAATTTTTATAGGTCATTTAAATAGTATTTAATGAATTAAAAGTTTATACTGCCTCGTTGATCTGGTGGTAGCTTGTTGAACTGTTGCTAAATTTGGGTTCAGGTATATCCGGGTCAGGACAAAAAGTATTTTTGTAATTTTCTCCCAATATTATTAACAACACGAACGTATTTTTTTCTTTTATAATACTATTATAATATATATTATTTATTATAATAGTATAAATTATGGCATCACCATGTACAAATGCGTGAAAAATAATGGTAACTTAGTATGTTAACATTATTTTTGATTTATTTAACTTTATGATATGCATACCTTTTTGTAGCGTCTGAATTCAAAAGTTGATAATATTTATTACACTCTCGGTGTAAACGCGTAAATCCGTCAATCCTGCGCTAACAGACTCTCCAGTCGTATTGGATTTTCGTTCCCACTATTATAACAAAATAAAGTGACATCTACTGCCTTGTTGTATAAAGTCCTTAAATTATGATTATGGCTATTATTGAGGTTTTGCCAAGAGTTTTACACCTATTCTAAAACAAAATAGGAAAAAAGCATGAACTAAAAAGGGCGGTCAAAACAGTTTCTTTGTTAGGTTCCGTATAAATTGCAATCATTATTTAATTGAAAGGGCTGAAAGACAATTAGTGACCATTAACTAACCCAATTAAGTTCAGATTCTGAACTAAAGACGATGATTAACTTAATTGAAAGCTTTTTACACAACAGAAAAAACGCAAGAATGAATATATATGTAGGTATGTTATCACGAAATATAATTGTGATTAATTTGACCTACTTCGTGAGGTTTTTAATCAATTAGCTCCAATCATAGTAATTATTTGGTCTAATTGTGACTTGTTCATGTTATAACGTAGATATGTAACAAAACAATTAATTTTGACATTCTTCAATTTGCTTCTTTCACATTTCACAATATTTAAGCCAAAACAATTATTTAATTAATAATAATTGACGCAATCAAAGGATTAAAGATTATGATGATATTCAATTCCTGAAAATTCACCGTTACTTATTATCAAACATTTTTGCAACTTAAGCGATGCATAGTCTTGTCTCGTTGTATTGAAAGGTTAACAAGGGCATGTAATTAATACGTAACATCCTACCCCGTTACGGTAGTATCATGAACAGTCCTCGTGAATGCGGTCAGTTTGCATTCCAAAGAGTATTTTGTACAAAAAGTACTGAAAACGGCGTTAGTTTCTTTTTTCAACACTTCCTAATTATCAGTCTTCAACTGCAATGCAGTTTATATTTTAAAATATGCTAAAGAAATGTAATACATTCCTTAGGTGTAATTATTATTTATGGCTATGAGTACTAATTGCGTAATTTCAGAGTGGTTTGCAACGACACTGACAGTTATGAATCTAGCTGGGCATTCTTGAATGTCTGTAGATTTCTCTTCGCTGAAGAATCCTAGCGGTGCAGTAAATACATTATTATTCTAGGGGCTAATTTGTTTACGTTCTTGCTTAGTATGTAATTACGTTTTTCAGAGTGGCGCTAATGCGGATATATGAAGATACTAGTAATCGCCTACAAGCTCTTAGCAATTATATTTTTTGCTACCGGAAATGTTGGTAGTAACGTGTTAAATATATATTGCAAATTTATACTGTTATTTTCTTCAATATTGATATAACGTTTTAAGATCCATGTTTATGTTATTGAGCTATTATGTAAGTGAGCAGTAGTTCATATCTCATTTCAATGTAAGTACAAGGTAGGCTAAAACTGCTGAATGCAATAAATATTTTGGAAGTATTAGTTCTATAGCTTATATTATTATTATAACTTATATTATATATACTCAATTTCAATCCTAGAGTTTATTAAAACTCTCGTGACCGCTTTTATTGAGGAGCATTCCGTAATCACCCTAAACATAAATCCTAGGTTACAAATATCATTCAAGTAAGGTAGAGTATAGTTTTCATTGGCTCTATGAGCAAGTCCGAATCGTGTGGCACGTGTTGTAAAGTTTATAAGACATATGACTGCCTCGTTGGTGTAGCGGTAGCGTGTTCAACCGCAGACAATGAGATCCTGGGTTCAAATCCCGGGTCAGGCCAAAAAGTGATTTTGGGATTTTTCCGTAAAAAGAAATTTCTCAGTATCAGCCCGAAGTCTGAGAGTTGGCGGTATTATACCCCCGTGCCTCGGATAGCACGTAAAGCCGTCGGTCCTGTACCTGACCTCTTTCCGGTCGTATCGCTAGTCGTACCATCGGATCATGAGAGTGATGGAATGGAAAGTGCCCCTATGTTTGCGCAAACACTTGTGCACTATAATATGTCCTGCGCATTTGGCCAATCTCCATTGAAACTAGCCGCCGTGGTCGAAATTCGGCCGGGAGGACATCATCATAAGACATATATATATTGGGGTTCCGAGTTATGGTCGATTCTATGGCCTTTAATACATTATTATTAATTCGCTACTAAGTAGCAACAATCTATTCCAATATTGTGAGCAATACAAATGTTGAACAAAATTCTGTAGGCAGTAACTTAATTTTCTAGTGGACGAAATGAAGTGAATTATGTTTATAGCAAAATTAACTTGATCGCAGTAGTGGAATTGCTAGCGTTATTATAAAGTACCTAGTAAAGTAAGTAGAGGCGGGAGGGTCGCGTTTGACGGACATTGACATCGAGTCGCAAGGCAGGTGTGCGTCGCTAACTAATGGCGAGCTCACGATAAATGTATAGCATGCTGCATGGTTTAGCTTAGCTATATCCACTTTTGCTGTGTGGTGATGGCATAGAATATCATCACCCTCTCTCATCCCGTGCGGGGCGTAGAAATCGTCCGAAGGTATACCTACCAGAGAACAAACTATGACCATCGAACTGCGATCGCCAACCAGTCTGCCAAGTATGGCGATTATGGCATACCAATATAATTGAAATTGGCTAACATTATATCCAATATTATTTTTAGGACTATTTGATCCAACCTCCAAGACGAAAAATTATAATTACGAAGACCATTTCAATAGGATCTGTCCTAATTAAAAAATAGTTGTCAATCCATTTTATTTCTATGTGGAGAATTGATGGGTTTCATGAAAACATGATTCAGCTACGGATTTAACCTAGTTATTATTAAAACGTTATATTATCAATTTATAGTTCTCTTCAACCACGGGATGCAAATTATTGCCGTAACAAACAGATATCAACAGTCTTATTTGAAATCTCTAACAAAATTCTGGTTTCTTTCGATTCGATTCGGGCGCATGAGACAAAACATTTTCTAATTGATACGATTTTATAAGTAAGAATAGGAGTGATAATTCAACACACTATAATCTATAAGCTTAAGCCCGATCTGAATTTAAATTATAATATTTAAAAGTACCACTAAATGAAATTCAGATCCGGCTTAGCACATAAGAAGCGGATTCGTAAATCTAATTAAACTTCTCTAGTATGATGTTAATCACGACTTCAAAGTCTTCGTTAATTAAACAATAGTCGTTGATCTAATCTGGTGTTAGTGACGTAACATTTTACCTATAAAGTCGTCTATTGAACTAGCAACACCTAGGTACATCACATGATACGAAAAATGATCACAGTAATTTCCGTTGCAAAGCAAGAATTTCATATGCAACAATAAAAATATTAGAGTGTAACTGTTATACTCAGTAACCTATAGTTTATAAATTTTATTTGCCGCATTATTGTTAGTAATGATAAACATATAACCATATCTTTTATTGTGCTACTCAAAAAGTGGCAGCTATCGCGAATAGTTGCCTACATGATTTAAGGTACAACAAAACTTATGCTTTCCTATTTATTAAATAATTTACGCTTTGTAGTCATTCCTATTTATAGTTACGGGTTTACGAGAGTAGCATACTGAGTTAAATTCATAACGGTGACTCACCTCATACCAGTGCACATGGGGGTGGCAGCGATGCAGCGCGGGCGCAGGAACCGCGACGTCACACTAAAACAATAAATATGTTAACATAACATTTTCTAATGGGAATAAATATATTATTAAGATCGATTTTAATAGAAGCAATTAATTTTAATTTGCTTTCACATTTAAGAATATAAAGCGTGGGACACAATTTAATTTTCCTCATCACGTGTTACACGCTAACATTGATATGTATCTACTCTATCGGAAAATTATAAGAGAGTGCTCGTATAGTTCATGCTTATTATGATTTATTTAAAAGTAATGCCTTATAATATTATAATGCTAGCAGTGTCTGAGGATCGGAAACATAAAAATTCCATCACGTAGAGAGTGTTTTATCGCCATCTATTGCAGGACAATAGGGCGGCGTTGAAAGAGTGTGTAATAGCAATCTAGTGAGATTGAACGGAGCCGCTTACCATGACAAGCAAATAAATAAAAAATATACCCTGACGCATACATAAGGTCATTGGATAAGCGAATTGTGCACAGAACATATTTAACTTTTAATAAAAAAATCGGCAACATTAATTAAAAATGTAAACAATATAAAAGTTGGGCCATAGACTTCCACGATTTTTTTTAAACTGACGTGTAAGGCTACAATTTCTTAACAAGCAGGCTATAACCAACTACCTATTAGCAAATGTACCACAGCCCTTCAGTTTTTTAAATTTATTAAACGCCTTTTAATAATATTATTTATATTTTATATTTCTGCTGATTTTGGTACAAAAATACGAATATGTTTTGCACATATTCAGTCTATCCAATGTCCTTAACATATTTACCTGTCGATGTCCTTAGTTCAAAACATTTTACGCTGTAGAGATAATCTCCCCCAGCGGAACATCTTTTAATACTTTTAATGTCCTTCCATTTAAAATTCTTAATAGCAAAGTTTGACACTGGATACTTTATCGCTACTTGAGCTAGAACCAAACATCCGACATTAAAAGTAAGACGTTACAAATTCATTGTTTTGAAAATTACATAATGTCTTCGTGAACTCTTTTACAATACAACAATGTGTGCGATTGTGCACGTTAAATTGAAAAAATATGTAGGTCTAATTTACATTCACATACTTTTTAATTTGGCGTTCGTATGTGTGATGTGTTTTCATAAGCGTGCTTTTATGTAGGACGTAAAATACAATAGTAAATAAAATGTGTAGCTAATCTTCAGTTGGGTCACAATAATATATGTTTGCGATGAGCCGCCAGACGTCATTAAACCCACATTTCCTTTACTTGTTGTAACATTACAGTTTTTTTGGGTTATGTGGGTATGTCTTTTGTGATAATTACAATTTATATTGTCTATAATTGTAAGTGTTCTTAAAATAAATGGATGCTAACCAACCAAAACTTATACTAGCTGTGCCCCGCGGATTTACCCGCGTTAAATTTTATAAATTATCACAGCTCCTACCCCGTAGGTGATAGCGTGATAATATGTAGCCTATATGTTGACCCGATCTCTTAGTAATATTCATTCATGCAAAATTTGAATTAAATCCATGCAGAACTTTTTGAGTTTAGCCCGGACATACATACAGACAAACAGACAAAAATTCTAAAAACGATATTTTTGGCTTCGATATCTATTGTAGATCACGCCCCAATCCTATCCTTTTTAAAAAATATTCAATGTACAGTTTTGACTTTCCTACGATTTTATTATATGTATAGATAATATATAAACAGATAACATTGCCGTGTATAATGCAATGTATGGTGCGATTAGCAGCTGTATCAAAATGTGATCTCTTACAGACGAAAGTCAGTGTTGTAGGGATTATTAAATTTATATCCAGTTTTAGCTAGATTCATTTTGCCATCATCATTGCTATCATCAATGTTAATAAAACTACCTACCATCCTCCGTATTATGACCTCACTGGAGTTAACATAAAAAAAATATAAAAAACCACAGACGGAGTTTCATATGTTTAAGTAACTTATTGCTGAGTGTATACATTTGTTTACATACATTTTGCTGAGTTACCTGCAGAATACAAAGAAACAAATAAACAATACGTGTATGTTGACGTGCCTTCTTGGTGTTACTTAAATCTCGAAGTAGGATTCATTGTTTGTGGGTACTATGTAAACACATCATCGTGCTTTGTCGGTAAATCAAGCAGCACTTGTGACCGCAAGCAAACGACAAATGATATTCAAGATAGGCAAAAGATAAAACGCATGCTTCAAGAACACGTGCCGCGTGTTATTTTTATAACTTCGAACATGTACTACGATATGTGTTACAGTTAATTTAATCCACTCTTTTGATTTAATGCTCCGTGAACGCACCATACCATATAGAAAATATTACGTTAGAAATGTTATATTCATTAGATCGCTACTCCATACAAGATGGCCGCAAGTTTCTTCCTTTAAAATAAGAAACATTCATATAACTGAGTTAGCGTATTAATTCGAGTTTTATATTTTACCACGTGGTGATATTTTTGAGTATCCGAGACTAGTTTCTAAATTACTCAACCTTTTTGTTTCTTTTGTTATAAATATTTCCAGTTTGTTATATAAAATCCTTTGTTAGGACTTATAAAAGTAGTTCCCAAGATGACGACGTTTAACAGATGTTTGGGATATTGGTCCAATAAGTAAGCGTTGGTTTTATAACCTTAAAGTGTATTATTGTATGAAATCAAGGATGTCTACAGCAGAATAAAACAATGATGATATTATTTTATTTTCTTTTTTATGCGAATAAGCATCTTATTATAGTGTGGTATTTGTATGATATCTTTTATTTTGTTATGTAAATTGTTATAATTTTTTAATATTATTATCTGTTAGTAAAATAGTATATAGCTTACGTATGCAATTCAACTCGGTATTACACCAGTTATGTAGTAGATATATTTTTTTGGTAGGTATAAATAATTTAAAATAACCTTAAGTCTGCGTACCACAGGGTAGCGTTCTATCTCTCTGCTACTCTTAATTCTTCCTACCACCTATATGCAGATGACTTGCAAACAAATACACAAGCCGAGCTTAACGATTTGCCGATGCCCATCGATAGATTGAAAGAGGACTTATGACGGTTTTACAATTGGAGTAAAGAATATGGACTGAATGTGAATCTGAGGGAGTCTAGTTCAATAGAGATAGTAAATAAGTTAAGCTGACAAAAGACACAGGAGCTGAAAGCCGCATTATTATGTAAACAATATACGTATATAATTTATAGTTTTCTTAATGTACCGGCAATAGAGGCGAGCGGGGGCTTGAGCCGTCCAGCATCTACAAACTACGTAACATTAGCCATAGGACAAAGCTTTTGGGCTCACGACGGTTAGGGACGAGGAGATTCACGAGAGGCTTGGTTAGGGAACATTTTGTTTAATTGTTGATCTACGTTGATACGCAAGGACGGGGACCACACGTTCTATTGGGGATCGAAGAGGATCGATAGAAATGAAAACTAAAGGTCATGCGGGGCAAAAGCGCTTATATTCTCAGCCGGTAAGTATGACAAGATTATTTTAAAACTTTGACTTGTACAGACGCCAGCACATCCAGCTACCATAATCTGTCACATTTTATAAATTTCTTTTATAAATTTTAAACTTCAACACAAAAGCATAAGGTTCACTTGAAATTTGACAGATTGAAGTAGCTTACTAGATAAGTCGCTAGTCGTGATCACACTGTCCGGATCAATATTGTAATGTTATGAAGCTCATCAGTGACGTCTCACTGATGAGCTTCATGCGTTTCCAATGTCTCCCGTCGGAGAAATTGGAAACGCATGAGTATTGTCATATTTGTTTATTAAACTTCATAGTCTGTGGTATCTATTTACCAACAGGCCAGTCGTATCTTAAGTTGTATAAGAAAAAGGAAAACTATTGCCAATGCTGCGCTTGTTCAAATAATATCGTAGTGTATGTGGCATGACAGTGAATCAGATTGGGAGGAATTATACAAGGGACATGGCATACAGATATGTCCACATGAGACCAGAAAACTTGCTAGTGGTTAGCATAGTTTATCCCGGCTAAGATCGTCAGTGTAAAGTTTCACTCGGTTAAAGCAACGTTTATAATGTACGCAGCAGATTGTATTCCGCAAATCGTAATGTGCGTTTCTTACTTTGTAATAAGTTTCTAGCGGTAACTGTTTTTATCTCGTGTAGGTAAGATTGGAAATATATGTATGAGATAATAATGTTGTCAGCTTAATGAACTTAGATAAAATGTGTCGTCGAGTTAGATTTGAAGATGGGGGTTTTATTAAAATAGACGAACTTGGTTATGGTTGTTAGTTGCAGTACGAATTATTATTTATCTTACTCGCCGGCCGAAAGTACGACCGCGACGAACACTCCGCGGCAACCAGCGTGTCCCTCTCCAATTGGATGGGACGCCTGCCTTTTCCCGTATTTAGGTAGAGCAATATAGTTTTACTAAACGTTCCAAACCATCTGATCCTTTCATGCATCTCCAAGACCAGATTCGAACCCCAAATTTCCGTATCCGGCGAAGCAGAAAACGCCTCCTAGGCTAATTGTAAACATCAAAGAATTTACGTATTATTGCGGTGATCATGGCCACGTATCCTCATAGGGTTGAAAGCGATCAGAAAGGTTAACCACTAAGGCTGGCAGTTTATTTGACTTTTGATTATTTGTCATCTTCGTGTTTTGGAAAGCACTTTAAGCTATCTGCCATGGTTATAGTCGTCGAAAATAACAACACAAGGGTAAATTTTACTACTTATACACAAATTAATCAGGACTTAGGATTCTTTGAAAGTATCTGGGCGACCTTAGTGTATTTTTATAGATAACATATACAAATAATAGTCCTGTATCTAATAGTATACAATAAATAATGTAGACATATTTAACTACCTATTTGCGAAATTAATACTATGGATAATAAATAACATTCGTTTCAGAAACATAAATGAATTTAACTGACTACAATATGCCAATAAGTTAAGAATATTATTGGCAAATTATAGTAAGTAAAATTTATTCACGTTTGTAACGTTCAAATTATTGTTAAAGTTATGATTCATCTTGTTTATAAAATTATTTTCCACATTTCCATTTTCGATACGCATCATTAAAAGTATCTAATAATAATAATACATCGATAACTCATACATAACAGAAAAATTACGCATATTATGCGCAGTTATCGCACTTTAGCTAAGTAAATTTGTGAATAACAAACGCAGTTAGCAACTTACATTACGCTTACATATTTTAGTAATGTTCATACAAACGTGCAGTTTGTTATTTGTACATCATTAACAAATGCCGTTAATCTCCAGCTCGCTTTAATGCCATATAAGTCCAATAGTAGAGCTTTTTCATAGACCTAATCGACCATAGATATTATAGCCACCAAAGTACACACTTTAATTTTTCTGTTATGTATGAGTTATATATGTATTATTATTATTAGATATATTAGATACTTTTAATTATGCGTATCTAAAATGGAAATGTGGAGATATTGACCACGAGTTCCTCAAGTCAAGAGCTGATATTTGAGTAAATGAGTATTTTATAAGAAACACTTAGGTAAATAAAGGTATTGAATGTAGAAATTGTGTAGATTACGATAGCTTAGTCCTGATATTCGGTAAGAGACCATCAATACTGGAATCTGTAGGATAATTGTATGTCTACATCACTTACAATCAAGACTCCCTATGAATTTATAGTAATTTATTACAGTTCAAACGTCACTGGTACGCCTCTAAGCATTAAGGTTATTATTCATCTGAAGCTAATTTACATCATAAACGAACGTTTAAACACGATACCCATCGTATTAAGATTAAAGGACCGCTATTATGTCCGGTGCGCGAGTAATTTGTCGCGGGTACAGTTAGGGAACAATTTACAAGCACGTGGGCGGGCGGACGCCGGGTACCGCACGCTGCTCGTAGGCGGACGACGCCATTCAAGAGAAATGCTCTTTCAAACTATCTATCCTCCTACAACCCAATGTGGTTTTACGATCTACAACAAAACAGGCCTTAATAAAAGTCTAACACCTTTACAACGGCACGTTTTGTAAAGCTAACAATAAGAAGAATGTCGACGGCTAGTAAACAGAGCAAACGTTGAGAAAGCACCTTTGTTTGGTTAATGCCTTTTAATTTCCTTGTTTGCTTTGTTAGATTTTAGCAAATTTTGTTTTATTGCCTAATTGAGGAGGTTTAGTAAAATCCATTACAGATAAACGTGGGTGACTTACAATTACTGTTTGCAACGGTATTGGAAGTGGATATACCTTATCTGTGGTGTAGGAAAATCAAGCATTCCCAGCTTTGAGACGTTAATAGCCACCAATAAAACAAACTAGACTGTTTCCTGTCACAGAATTGGATCCCAACCACTTTGCATTGAACGTATATTTACGATTATGAATTAGCATACTGTAATATTTCCTTGGAGAGGAGTTCTGTACCGATTTGATGTAATCTATATGATTCAGGGTCGCTAGATTAATTATATTCATTCATCCGGAGGTGTGGAACTGTTTCGTAATTTGTATCCATATTTATGATACACTAATTGGAAACTATTATTTAACTGAACAGGTTAATGGAGGCAATTGTCGAGACTAAAAGTCTAGTGACAATACATTTATTTTATTAAGAGATTTTCTTCAAGAGGACAGAACATTTGATAGTACAAATACCAGCACATCAAGCGGCCCCAATCTGTCAAATTCCCCCAATTGAAAGTGAGCCTTATGCTTATGTGATGAAGTTGCAAATCTATAAAATAAATTTGACAGATCATCAAACTTTATGGATTGGCATATACATTTGTATTGTTGCAATAAAAAGAAAATAACCACGGGAAAATCATTTACCCTTTCATTATGAAGTCTATGTTTTAAATTACCTGAACTGATGACTGATGAAAACAAATATATATACAATTATAATTGTTCTAAGTGCAACTACTTATTAGAGTGTTAAAATAATCCCGCAAAAAATAGTACGTTACAATAATTCAGCTGTGCATGCAGTTTTCTCATGGATGATAATGCGTTTTACTTTTACAAAACAAGTAGATCGGATCGATATACTTGGCTTTATTATCCGGAACTCGTGTCTGATTTGTTTCACATGTGATTTGCAGAATTCACCAATTACCTTGACCAATTATTTCTAGTTGTTGGTTATGCTTCACGGTCATGGAATGTTATTTTATATCGAAAGATTTCATCAAAATCAAAAAGACTGATGAATCATCTGGTTTCATTGCTCTAAGTTTTGGAGTACGAATGTGCTATTTAATTAAAACTTTCGTGATCAATATAATAATGTATCATTTGGGTACAGTATAAAGCACGTTTATGACTATTGAAACTTTTGTAAGGAATTTATCACAGAATATATTTTATAAAATTTATTACTACGCCTCGATTGTTTATTGCCTTTCAAGTCGAGATGAGGAAATTGTTTTCCATCCGAGCCCAACATACTCCGGCACGGTATGGTTATGCGAACTCTATGGTAAAGCGTGGTCGATGCTCCGTGACGTGGTCAAGTATTCGACAAGCAGTAATGTTACCTAAAAAAGCATTGCGTGCTGCTTCGATTGTAATAACTTGTTGGATCCAGTGAAAGCCGTATTACTCAATATACGTAATAAATTCAGAAAACCATTCCCGCTGGGGCAACGAGTTATTCACAAGTATCTTTCATTAGTAAAAATTAAAATTCCAATTAATACTTATCTCCGGTTCGTGGAACCTGTTCGCTTCCGGAGTTACGCCTAACCAGTCTGCCGACCAATTTGTTATTTTTTAAATCACCTTTTAAGAGGTTCCAATGGCTTTTCCATGCTCTCTTATTGTGAAACTACTCGATTTGGTAATTGAATTAATGATGACAAAGTAACAAAATAAAGAAAATAAGAGACATTTATTATTATAATCTTAATGATATAGAACAATTACTTCAAATATTTTTACTGGAGACTGGCCATTAGGAAAAGAGTAAGTGTATGTAAAATATAAATATGGTATTATAAATTCTGTATCGAAGTAATGTACCGTGTTCGAAGTGAACTAATAAAGTGGACTTTCCGATCGTCGCGTTCTTATCTCGGCAAAAACTTTATATGCGATAACTTCTTCTGCATGAACGCTCATTTAAATAATTTCGTTATCAACGCTTAATTAATGTATCTACTCATAATCTTTGTTTTTGCATTATGGAAAAAATATGATTAGGTTATATTACAAAAGAATATTCAATCTTAACCTATATAGTATATTATAGTCAGAATGTCAAGACAATGACGTAAATATTTGAATTATTCGTCTGCCTTTCGACTAAGGACGTTTGTTCTTTATTTTTAGTCTTTCTGGTAATAAATTAACCCAAGTAACTGAGATCAGAGACCTCGGTGTAATCCTGGATGCAAAATTACAATTTAATCTTCACATAGATCGTATTATTTCTCGATGGTACAAAAATCTGGGCATGATTCTTCGCTTGGCTAAGCCATTTAAACATCCTCTGACTTATAAAATTCTTTATTATTCAAAAGAATATTTCGTAGCATTTTGGAATTTGCGAGTGTTGTGTGGAGTCCACAATACTCAATACATATTGACAGGTTGTAGAAAATACAAAATAAATTCTTAAAGGCCTTGTCATATCGGTCCGGTCATCCTTTCACCGATTATGATTCTTCCTCTCGTAGATTTAAAATGGTCCCATTACATCGGAGACGTATTTATCTAGATGAAACATTTCTATATAAAATATTAAATAATAAAATTGGTCAGCATCTTTTCTGGAATAAACACATGTTAATGTACCTCGAATCTCCTCCCGTTCTAAAACCACTTTTCGGATATTACCATGTAGAACGAATTACGCTAGAAACACATTTATTAGACGTTCATGTAGAAAATACATAGAACTACTGGAAGACGTGGACATATTTGCTTTGTCTCTGGATAGTTTCAAGAAGAATGTGGGTGACATAATTTACAGGGTTTCTTCTAGATTTGTAAATACCTACCTAAATTAAGGTTTTGTATTGTTATTTTCATAATACCAGATATAATGTAGAAGAAATGTATATTGTATTGGTTAAATACCGATGCAACAGACATTTCTTCTATAACAACGGTTAGCTTTTTATTTCTGTTTTTTATTTGTGTAGACATTATTGCTTTTATTTCTTCTGTTTATATTGTATTAAATAGGTATTCGCCTGTTGTGTTTTAGGTAATTATATATTCGTAACTTTTTGGTCTTATTGTAATTTGGTCTTATATTGAATTGCTTGTTAACGACTGTATGTTTCATGAATAAATAAATAAATGAATTTATCTTGATATACAACATGTAACTTAATTAACGCATATCCTGAAAATAGTTTGTTCAGAATCGTTTACTGAATCGACTTATAGCATTTTTAGTATAGGTAATTTTTTATTACAAAATAATTAAAACTACGGAAATTATCGTTATTTTAACCTTGTACAGTCAAAACAAATTGAAATGAACTGTAAGTCAAAGTAATAAGACTTTTAAATCGCAGATTTATTTGTATGCATACAAATTCCATCATTCAACACAAAATAAGGAAAAATAAACTTCATTCCAAGAAACTAATTTAGTAAATAACAATGCATATACATGTTAAATGAAAAATTCAGTGTATGTATTATGATTACAACATAATATTCTAATTGGGGTGTCTGAGGGTGTGCGTTAATTACGTTACATGTTGTATATCTCTGGACAACGAAGACACTGCCATCTGATTTCAAACTAACATAGCCTGTACTATGGCATCCAGACAACTCATAAACATATTAATATATTTCTAAATTCATCAGCTTGATATCCACCCCCAAAGGTTTTAATAACATAGTAACCGCGCTTGGCATGCGATGGCGACCGCTGTTAGGTGGTAGTGGCTCTGCTGCCTGGCTCTACCCATCGTATCCCTTAGACGCCTTTTACCACACCCACGGGATTGTATGCGATGGTCCTCATTTTCCTTGGGCTAAATTAAATTATCTATAATATGTATGTATCTATACATATTATCTATTGACGTTCACCGTAGCCTAGTTGGTAGTGCTCCTGCCTACGAAGCTGGTGGTCCTGGGTTCGAATCCCGGTAAGAGCAAATATTTGTGTGATGAGCACGAATATTTGTTTCCGAGTCATGGATGTTTTCTATGTATTTAAGTATTTATCTATCTATATAAGTATGTATATCGTCGACTGGTACCCATAGTACAAGCTTTGCTTAGTTTGGGGCTAGGATGTTCTGTGTGACATTGTCCCCAGATATTATTATTATATTATTATTATTATAGATAAATTACACCTAGACAAACAAATCTCACATGCTCATCACCCAAAAATTCGCCCTGGGTAGGGATCAAACCCATGACCTCTGGCAGCGCAGTCAGTGTTACTAAATACTATACAAACAGGCCAAGCTCTCTCTTAAATTTTTCTTGTGCAGCCTACAAGAGAAAAGATATCATATCTTCTCTTGTATAAGAATTGTCCAATATTGCCTGTTAGTGTGGTTGGCAAATGCTTGCTTTTCACGCTGGAGGTCGTGGGTTCGATTTCCACACATTACAGATATTTGTGTGTATGAACACGTCTGTTTGTACTGTGTCTGGGTGTAATTTATCTATATAAGTATGTATTTACAAAGAAGTAGTATATGTAGTATATCTGGTTTCCATAGTACAAACTCTGCTTAGTTTGGGATCAGATGTTCGTGTGTATATAATGTCCCACGATATTATTATTATTATTTATATCTCAGAGATTCTCTGCGAAATAGTCCACCGTAGATTACTAAGTGGTCTTTATTGCCCGAGTTTCCGTTTTAAGACCGCCTATGTCGACTTGTGGTCTTGTATGTTTTTTAATGTTTACTGCTTGTCTTGACGTTTTCATTGCTTTTTCTATCTGTTATTGGTGGTAGTGTATAATCCACTTAGCTAGTATACATCTTAGAGCAGATGGTTGGAGATCAAATGCAGCTTACCCAAAATTGGGATTATGGTGTCTATAATATCTCCACGTTGCAGGCTGAAGTATAGTAGTTGGCTGCGCTGCATCTCTGTGTCTCGATTAGCGCGTAAAGCTGCGATTGATCTCTACTTGTCTGATTATCAATCTTTTTGAAGTTATACTTCTATTGGCGCGATGGAGAAAAATGATGAGAGTGAATTTTTACGATGCGCGCGCACACCCACACCAAAAAATATAACAGCATGAAGTTAGTTCTAGGTGGTATGAGAGTGAATTGTTACGATGCGCGCGCATCGTAAAAATAACAGCATGAAGTTAGTTCTAGGTGGTATGAAAATTGATAACTATGTTCAAGTTGTATATTAAGAAGTATAACTTCTAACGCGTGTACATAAGTACACACAAGTTTTTTAACTTAACCAGTATACTAATCCAGGAATTCATAAACTGTGGTTGTACACGGTACCGATAGGTCAATGCGGACGGTCTGTTGATAGAAATATGATGAGCGTGACATATTTTAATGTTGAAAATGAACCAGCGCAGTGAGAATTACAATCGAATTCACTTTGAAGTTTTTCATTTGATTACATTGAAATATGCAAAGCACGGGATCCTGGCCTCGAGAGATGGATCTGATTAACTTTCTTTTCAACGAGTTCCTCGGTATTATTAAATTATGCAAATGAATGGAGATTGTAAAAAACCTTGTATAGTAATAATAAGTATACAGATGGGTGACATTTATGATCAAAAGTTCAATGAAACTGTAATGCAATAACGTGATAATGTGCAAATGAAATAGACTTCATCGGGTTCTGTATATTTCAATGTTATTGATTAAGATTTATTTTAGGGCGCAGATCTCGGACTCCGTCTATCCGTATATGTCGCGTTAGCGTAGAGACGGACTCGGTAACCATATATGATTGGAAATTTTACGCAAAATAATAGCCATTAATAAATATTAAGATTTATTATTATCTCTGTAAGAATGGAGTAAGAGATGTAAAGCATAGATACTTTTCCATTGCTGTATATTATTTGTGTAATAGTTGTGCCCCGCGGTTTTACCTGCGTTAAACATTATAAATTATCACAGCTCCTCCCCGTAGGTGATGGTAAATCCATGCAGTACTTTTTGAGTTTAGCCCGGATATACATAAAGACAAAAATTCTAAAACCTATATTTCGGCTTCGATATCGATTATAGATTACGCCCCAAGTTTCCTTTAAAAAAATATTCAATGTACAGTTTTGACTTTACTACGATTTTATTATATCTATAGATTACATATGCCCTTTACGTTCAATTCAAGATGAAATGTCAATGATATGCATTCCTCTTTTCCTCAAACATAGTAAATACCTACGCGAAGTGTGTGATCCAACACATCAGAAATAATTACAGTTGATTAATGTTACGTAAATTTTCACTATGAGTCCGAGTAGCTTGGTCCGTTAATCTCTATTAAGTTTGCATAATCATCGATCTAGTACATTATTGGATTAAGATAATGCCGTACATTCACAAATGAACCACATTTCTTTTCTACCAGGAAACGCGTGTATAAGAAGTTTTTATTTTTAATTTAAATCTGCAAAACTTCTTATCTTAAAAAGTACATTTAAAAAAATAACAAGTTTAAACCGAGGTTATCAATATATAACACTGTCTTATCAATATTGTATTGAAAGCACATCGAAGCAATTGGACTTGTTTTAAAACTGCAGAAACCGTAAAACAATATTGTGAACGACCAAAATAATTGAATATGTTACGACGTTTTTATAGTGTTGTTTTAAAATTTTTGTTTTTGATAATTTTGTACCCACAGACCGTAAACTGCCTTCAAAACGTACATGCATACCAATCTGCCTACAGACCGTGAAATGTGTAATCAAGCGTTAGGTATACAAAGTCAACAAAACCCTAAAGTTGACACCTGCAAAGCGGTCATACAACATTTATTTGCTTGTATTCAAACTTGGAAAAGATTACGTCATGTAGTGTATCAAAAGTGATATTTCAAAATACAAACGTAGTGTGAACGAATTTTTATTAAAACATTGTTCAAGATGTGCGTTTAATTACCGAAGGTGATGTTGATGAACTGTTCAGATTAAGGCGACGCACTGATAAAGAAAAATAGGAGAGGCAGTGAGGGGCGCTGATCTAGCATTTTTGTAACATGATGTTTGCCTAGGATGCTTTTACTAGTTCACCGTACTGTAACCGGGCTCAAGCCGTCTAACTGATCAAGTTTTTATCGAAGGGTCATTTATGCCAACATTTTTCTTTTTATAAAATCCTATAAACAGATTTTAATGTACAATGCGAAGTATTTTGATAAATCTGAAGACATAATTCGTTCTCGTCACGGAGTAAGTAAGTTTTTGAAATAGTTCTCTTTATTTTACAAGTTAATAAATGTACATGTAAAGCTATAACCAATAGTATGTGAAAGACCTGATAATAAATAAATATATAAAATTCTTGGGAAAGCAAACACACTGTCATCTGATCCTAAACTAGGCAGAAACTGTCCTATGTTTTGACGACCGCGCGCCACGCCGCGCCGTGAATCAGTTGGGAGTGAGACTGGTTTTTGATCCAAAGATCCGATCATCGCAGACAAATATTTGTGTTCATAAATGTCTGTTTGTCTATTGTATTTTATGTATATATTTGTATAAATAAGTATTTCTATCTGTTGTCTAGTATCCAAAACACAAGCTTTGCTTAGTTTGGAGTAGATAACCCTGTGTGATATGTCTCGGATATTTATTACATTTAATTATGGCAACCAGATAACTGACAAACTTAATGATTTATACCTATTATATTATATAAATATATTATATATATATACATAAATATATAATATATATTATATATAATATTATATTATATTTATATAAATACATATCAGGGAAAATTACACCCAGGCACAAAACTAATAATCGGGCTCATCAAGGGTGGGGATCGAAGTAGGACTTCTGAATTAGCAGTCAGAGTCACTAGCCACTAAACAACAAGCCAGCAAATAAAATACAAAAGTTTCTGAATAAAAACTACAAAAATAAAAACAATGACATCTGATGACCTAAGTCAAAAGTTATGGCTAGCAACAAGACAATGGACAAACATACTTATAAATTTTAAAATGCAGAAATATTGTTGTTTAGCTGTGCCCCGCGGTTTTACCCGCGTTAAACTTTATAAATGACTAGCGGCCCGGTAAGTGCTTCGCTCCGTATAAGGCATAGTAATAAAAAAAATGATAATTAAGTTCATTTATTCAAACAAAAAATATTTTAAATTGCTAAAAGATGTTGATTTTACACTTTTTCAAGACTTTTTTTAAATTTTCTCTACGTACAAACCTTCCCTGGACTTACACAAATAATTCAAGACCAAAATTAGCCAAATCGGTAAAGGCCTTATTGAGTTATAACATTACAACGAAAAGTGGCATTGTTTTTTTTATATATATAGATATCCAGGGTGTGAGCTAACTCCATACCAAATTTTATTAAAAATTGCTCCAGCCGTTTAGACGTGTAGAAGTAACAAACATACACACTCACAAACTTTCGCCTTTATCATATTAGTGTGATAATTATACCCAGATACAATACAAATAACCTCTGGTTTAGCAATCAGAACCATTAACCACTAGTCCCTACCGCCAATATTTTCAATGCGTCTTCTTAAAACTTTGGCCAAGATATATGTTTTAATTACGGAGGGCGTTGTTGATGAATTGTTCAGATTAAGCCGAGACGGTCTGGTGGCAACCAGGAACCAGGTCGCATGTGTGCTCCGCGGCCCATTGCCAACGGACTCAATGAGCCTGTTTTATCTCATGTAAAATTTCAATGTTTGCAGATTAACTCAAGCAGCTGTGTACTTGTGTTGCGAAACGCGTGTTGAACTAAAAACCAGTTTATAAAAATGCTTTTCAGCAGCAAGCGAAGTGTTAAGTAGTTGTGAACATTAAGACCGATATTTATTATTTACTGTAACTTTTACGATGGTGTGGATATTAGGGTAGGTATGTAAAGGTATTTTATTTTTATTAAATGAAAGAACAACTGTACCGATTCTATCATTATGATACAGGCAGTGGTTACCCTGCCGTCAGAGTTCTTCAAGGCGGTTTTGTAACGACAGCTTTAACGCTCGATATAGAAGACCTTAGACGGTCACCCGTCTTAAAACTGACTGCAAGCATATGTGCTTTACCTCGTCGATCACTTACGGATCGGTAAGTCCAGCGATCTATGGGCGCCTCAATATACCAAGAGACTGTAACTAAATATTTAATTGTTTTGGCAAAAACGCTATTAGAACTAGATTGCTTAAATTGGGCAACGCTGTTGTCGTTTCTTGAAATATAGGTCATGCGTATTTACGCATGCTATAAACACACAGATGTCATTGCTCCTTTGACATTGCGTGTTAGACCACCTCATCCCCTCGTTTTGAATGAGATGAGAACCAATGTAGTCTAATTGTAGTTGTGGCTGTCTTTACGACGGAGCATGGACGTTTTTTACCATAAGCGTGGAAGTATGTTTTGACTTGGAACTGTGTTTCCTAGAAAGTTTGTGCGGTGTTAATGGATGCGTGTGTGTGTAATTTCTGCTTTTAAGCAGTCACTTGTCAAATTTAGTTTTGAAAGAATGACATGTATAAGAGCTTGTAAAATTACATAATAAATTTACGAATTTCATACTAAAAGATAAATGTTCATTATTGCAAAAGTAATGCTTTTACTTGGACGAAATAACCAGCCCTCTGTCTATAGTAATATTATGATCATCATCATTTCAGCTGAAAGACGCCCACAGCTGGACAAAGGCCTCCTCCAAAGATCTCCACATAGCCGATCTTACGCAGTAATATTGTAATATAATAAAATATAATTTATATAAAAATTGAACATTGAAAGATTTCTTCTAAGACAATTTTCAGGTGGCGTGGCAATTTGGTGGTTACTTTTTAAAATCGTTACTGTTAAGTAATGTGTTTATCCTGGTAAAACGTGAAAGTACATATATGCTGTATAATATATGCAGTATAAACTGTGCTCTCAACCCAAAATCATATACACTGTTGGTTAAAAAAAGCAACCAATAAGTAGACACTAAACTAAGTTGATTTTAGTGAAACGTTACGTAGTAAAACTAAAATTAGTGATTTTGTGCGAACAAGCTTTTAATCTTGTTTTATAAATATTGCTTGGTACCCTATATCACTTCATACTTAATAGGCATGAAATGAAAGGTAAACATCTTTAAGGTTAAAAAAATGAAGCCCCGGTGCTAAAAAATATATAGAGTTGTACGGTAGCTGCTATTTCGACATTCGGTTTTTTGCCTATAGTTAAACCTGTTCTAATTTGAAAAGAGTAACACAAAAGTGTGTAATATTTAAGGCCCTCTATTTACTCATAACTAAACAACTTGTAAAAGACCAGTTTGTGAAACGTGCAAATATATTTTAACTCAACTTTATCCGTATATAAATATTGCTTCACCGGTTGGCATCAAACATTTTGATTTCATTATAAGATAATAAATCATAGGTACTTAAGTCAAAACTGTACATTGAATATTTTTTTTAAAGGCTTGAAGCGTGATCTACAGTCGATATCGAAGCCAAAAAGTAGTTTTTAGAATTTTTGTCTGTTTTTCTGTAGGTATGTCCGGGCTAAACTCAAAAAGTCCTGCATGGATTTACTTCAAATATTGCATGAAATGCATACTAAGAGGTCTGATCAACATATAGGCTACATATTATCACGCTATCACCTACGGGGGAGGAGCTGTGATAATTTATAAAATATAACGCGGGTAAAACCGCGGGGCTAATAATATAATAATTGAGAATAAGTATACCTTAAGTTAATAATTAATTTACAGTAAGGAGGTTTTATTCGTGCAAACACTTTTTTCTTACCTTCAGAACCTGTCAGTGCAGTCAAAGGCTTGAAAAGCAATTTAATTGAAAATAAAATTTGTATGAATTCACGAAACAACTAATAAAATAATTTCATTCTGATGCTATCATATCGACCAACACCAGAGCTGATAACACGCACACACACGCGCACACGCACACACACACTTCCTTTATTATTACTTTTATTTTATATTTCTCGATATTAATATTTTTTTTTAACAAATGTAACTGTTCTATAATTTAGTAAAAATTTATGTACCTATCTTAAATGACTGGTATCACATTTTTTTGGGTTTTCACGAGACAGGCTAGCCCTAGTGTGAAAGCCATAAGCAATAATTATACTCCTTCTTGTACTTTATTTTAGTAACTAGATATAAGAATTTTTGTAACTTTACTTTGGATAATAAATTATTCTTATTCTTATAAATTGGGTATCAATGGAATATAAAATTTTCGGTCTACTCATACACATGGTTCCCGGTGAGCGATCTAGAGATCTTACTCATGTTCCGGACCAGAATATAACAAATTACTTTATGCTAATGTTACCTAGACAGTATTATATAATGAGTAGATAATCACTGTCTTTACGAATGACGAATACATAATCAGAGATATTAATTAAAATTTTAACAAATACAATCGATTTATGCTTTTTCCTAACAATCGATTCAAACAATCGTATAAATATTTTTTAAATCTTTTTTCTGACAACGAAGAATGCGAGTACCATGCATCAAAATACATACATGGCTAGTTTTCATGTTCAGGAATGAAACTTGTTAGTTTTCGCGTAACATCACGAACACAACGAACGGAGTTCGGTTAGCCAGTCCTAAGTAGTAAGTAACTCAGGTTTATCTATATTACGTGAGAATTTATAGTACACACAAAGGTTGTTTTACTGCAACGCCAACCTTGAGCTTATAAATGTCACAGTATTTCAAGCATCGATTAATACTTATTAATAAACCAGTAGTCTTTATCTCATTAATTATACCATTATTAATCTCACCTTTGAGTGGAAGCTCGAATGTAAATTGTTGGTTAGGTAACATTATTTTGTTTGTAGGTGTGTATATTTGATCTACAGTGTAAGCGTCAGAAACAATTCAACGTTATTCAACCGTGAAGTGTCGGTATAAACAAAAAAAATAATAACTGCGTCACATGAAATTGCATCATTAGCTAGCATGATCACCTGACAGGACATCAGGTAATATTTCCGCATTCGATGCTAAAATCACACCAAAAACTTGACCTTTTTAGGGTTCCGTAGCCAAATGGCAAAAAACGGAACCCTTATAGATTCGTCATGGCTGTCTGGCTGTCTGTCCGTCCGTATGTCACAACCACTTTTTTCCAAAACTAAAGAGCTGTACTGAAACTTGGTAAGCAGATGTATTCTGTAAACCGCATTAAGATTATTACACAAAAATAGAAAAATAATAATAATTTTGGGGGTTCCCCATACATAAAACTGAAACTCAAAATTGTTTTTTTCATCGTACCCATACATGTGGGGTATTTATGGATAGGTCTTCAAAAATGATATTGAGGTTCGTAATATCATTTTTTTCTAATATGAATAGTTTGCGCGAGAGACACTTCCAAAGTGGAAAAATGAGTGTCCCCCCCCCCCCCCCTGTCACTTCTAAAATAAGAGAATGATAAAACTAAAAAAATATATGATGTACATTACCATGTAAACTAACAACGAAAATTGGTTTGAACGAGATCTAGTAAGTAGTTTTTTTTTAATGCGTCATAAATCGTAAACCGTAATTTACCTTTCATTTAATTAACTGAAATACTTGCTGCTGCGGAACCCTTCATGGGCGAGTCAGACCCGCACTTGGCCGGTTTTTTATATGAAAAATCATCGCCCCATGATCCCAGAGTCAGGAAGTTAGCAGCATTATACCCTCCTGCCTTAGAGAGTACGCAGGCATTAAAACCTCCAAGACTACGCTTGGCCTGTCTTCTACTGTGGTCAGGTGCCTAATGTTATATAATTTTTAGGGCATTTTATCTTCTTCCCCTACTATATTACTCTCTATTCGTGTGCGTATAGTTAGCAGCCGCACACTTGAATTTTGATTGTTTTGAATATGCCAAATAATTGTAAGTAAATAATAATAATAATATCTAGGGACAATGTCACACAGATCATCCTAGCCCCAAACTAAACAAAGCTTGTAAATAGTGGCAGACAGCGTATAAATAGTGACGCGGTTATTCAAAAAATATTTGAGTATATTAGGCTGCTAACTTGATATTAAGCTGGCAGACACACTAGGAAACCAGTCCGCACAGAGTCAAAAAATTGTGAGTGACATAGTGAGTTGTATAGACAAACATTCAATAATAAATAGTGCTCCAAAACATTCCGAGATATTATAGTCTGTCAGTGAGGCCGCTAGCTTGACGTTTATGGCAATGGTGATTTCAATGAAACGGGCACTATTTTCCAACCGTTGAGCGACATTATAATATATTACATTATGATTAATCCATTTGATCAATATTAATGACCTAGATTTTATACAATAGGATTAGTAGATAACGGAATATAATTTTTCACGTTTTTAGTTTTGAGTTTAATCTTTAGCTTTTTTGTTAATATGTTGGTTAATATAAATTATCATTCTTTTGTAAGTATCAGAAATTCTAATCAGTCTATTAACACATTTGTAATAAAATATACCTACAATAAACAGTGTGCCTACATGTTCATCCGTTATGGTATCATTCTTTATGCGTTAGCTGTATTTCTTTAAAAACTCTTCGCAATAAGCAGCAACCTGATACTCAAATGGTTGGAACAATAACCATTCATTCAAGAGCAAATAACAATTAATGAAAGACTAAAAAGGGACCTTAAAGTTAATTGGCTTAATGAATACGAACAAATTTTGTGAAACAGGTTATCCAATTTGCACGTTGTTTTTATTCCATTCCCTATTTTGTTTATTCCACATTTTTTACCTTTTGTCGTAATAAAAATGAAGTTAAAGAGAATGCCGAACATTCACCAAAGTAGTTGCCACTTAAAGAGAACTGCAATACCTCACGAAGGGACGATGATATTTACAACTCGTTATAACAATCACCGCCGCGCGCCGGTCTTGTTGGATTTGTACTATACTGTTTATTTTAAGCGATCTATAAAAATATGCATAATTTCTATATGTCATGACACGTGATATGTGTGACCAACTGTATGCACGAAAATAGTGTAATGCTCTTTATGTAAGCTTATTCCTAAATTGAGCTGATAAACAATCTACCTGGTAGTCACTAAAGTTAGTTCCTGTTGGATTTGTACTATTAATGTGTTTATTTTAAGTGATGTATCAAATATACGTAATTCGAACAAGACAACAAATCATGATACGTGAAATGTGTGGCCCAACTGTATGTAACTAAAAAGTATAATGTTTTGTATGTACAATCTACCTGGTAGCCACTTAAAGTTAGGGTTTGTTAGATTTGTATTATGTGTTATGGTGTTTAATTTAAGTGATCTATCAAATATACATAATTCGAACGAGACAACAACTCATGATACGTGAAATGTGTGACCCAACAGTATGTAGCTGAATAGTACAATGCTCTGTACGCAAGATTATTCCTAAATTGAGCTGATAAATAATCTAACTGGTAGCCACTAAAGTTAGTTCCTGTTGATTTGTAGTTTTAATGTGTTTATTCTAAGTGATCTATCAAATATACATAATTCGGACAAGGCAACAACTCATGATACGTGAAATGTGTGGCCCAACAGTATGTAGCTAAATAGTACAATGCTCTGTACGTAAGACTATTCCCAAATTGACCTAGTAAACTACAGGTAGCTGATAGTCTTTTAAAGTTAGGTGTTGTTGGATTGGTATTATTATCGTTGGCGGTTATGGTATTCTCACATGACAACAAACCATAATACGTGAAATGAGTGGCATAACTGTATGTGCCTAAATAGTATAACTCTCTATATGTAAGATTATTCCTAAATACTACGACCCACCTCCCTAATAGTCACTTAATGTTGAGCTACACATTTTTTATGTTATGTAAGAGAATTGTACCATCTTTTAGAAGAGATATTGTATGGTATTTCGAAAAAAATACTTTTTCTACTTAAAGTTTAATTGTATATTTGAATTGGCAAAGAAATACGTTAATCGTCTTCTCATTATCGTTTAATATCCATTTATAAGTTTAATTATAGAGTAAGTATTTATTTGGGACACGATACAATAATTTGGTAAAATCGACCCTATGTTCGAGACAGAATGTATTTTGATAGAGACGGGGACTAGGCAAGAAAAGCTATGGATTTTTTTATCATGAGTTTTACAGTTAGCCTAGAAGGTTTCACTGCTTCGGGACAAAAAGCTTTTGTTTGTTACTTTTAAAGACTATTTTCGTACTAGTGCAATTAATGCTTAATGCCTGTATCGCGGGGGACTTAATCAATATGCAACTCACGAGTATACAATTCGCATGGTGTGCCTGTATCCTGTGCGGGGATCGAACTAAAACACGGGAGTACTAGCAAGGTGAACTTCATTCGACGGGCCTGTTGGCGTGGTTGGCCAATGCTTGCTTTTCACGCCGGAATTCATAGGTTCGATTCCCACCCAGGATAGATATTTGTGTGCATGAATATATCTGTTTGTCCTGAGTCTGGGTGTAATTATCTATAAGTATGTATTACAAAAGAAAAGTAGTATAATATGTAGTATATCAGTTATCTGGTTACCATAGCAATTAGCACAAGCTCAGCTTGGGATCAATCTGTGTGTGAATCAATAGATGTGTGTGACTCCCCTGCGCTGGACTCACTACGCCACACGTGCAGTTTTCATGGCCGTTAGTTTTGTCGTAATGTATGTTATTTCTTTTTCTTAAAATAGCACGTTTTTTTATAAATTTAAACTTATAACCTTAGCTATTTATAATAATGTTATGCTACTACATAAATAGGTAGTTAGTTAGGTGTCCGTAAAGACGCCAGTCATTGTGATCTTGATATATACTCTTCCTTGCGACAGTTTATTCTTGATCTAGAGCAACTTGCACTTTGTAAATGTCAAGTCAGAAATAGTCACAATTATAACATTAAAGTTACGGAAGTGCTTTAAATGTAATTGCAAAAATTTACATATTTAATTATTCACACAATTACACATTAATAAAATCTATCAATAAATAAAATAAACACTGTTCTTAAAAACACACAACAGAGTAGATTTTTCCTAATAACAACATTTATAAGGGATTAACACAAACGCATTCCTTATTGATCTTATAGAATTAACAGGATGGGTCACAATCAAAAGGGAAATTGCGAAAGAAAAATAAAGGTATTTTTTATTTTGTCCTTTTGAAGTCGGTTTATCATGGCATTACATATTCCTTCTACCTTATTGCAAACTCAACTTTTATAAAAATACAATCGACATGAGTTTTTTTTTCAATTTTAGTTTTGTTTATAATATGAATTCAACCGAATTGGTAACCGTTTTTTAATATTTTTCTAATAGATAATTTCAAATATTACCTTTCATGAGCACACATTAAAATATGATGTGACATATAACATCATATTTAATGTGTGCTCATAATATTCGATTAAATTACTGTATAATACGAATTTGAATTAATTACAAGTGATAAATGTGTTTAAAAAGGAAAACTTCAGACATATTATTAATATAACTGTAAATTTTATTATTTAATTATCATTTCGTTCATTTTCACAGAACAATTATTTTAACGATCTTTTCCAATAGTTAAACCAACTTTATAATTAACTTGTTAAAATGACGTGTTGTCGGATTATATTGCGTTTTTTAATTAAATTTACAGCCCCGTATGTAAATAATTTTAATTAATCTTTAAACCGACTTCAACTTTTATATAACACCAAAACAAATTTATCTAACAACTTCTTGAACGCATTTCATATCGAATAAAAAAGGAATTAACAAAATTGTTTTTCAAACAACGGAGAAATCGAATCTAAACGTGACATAGGTACAACAACAAAAAAACACACAAAAGATGATGTGATAAATACAAATAATAAGTCGGTTAAATACCCCTGCCTGTTTAGGTTTCATTTTCCAAATGTAAAAGAACAAATACATTTGCAGTCACAAATTGGAGTAATTTCATGGATACCATCTGTTTAACCGTATCTTAAAGTAACTCTTTTATATTACTGTCGGAGTATAAATGTTTGTGTGTGTTGTATCTCCAACATCTAAAGTTGGTTGCTTAGGTGTAAGTTCCTATGTGTTTTGTACTCAAAGACAGACAGCAGACGTTTGGGATATATTTAGAATCACGTATACAAACATTGGTACCAACATTATTATGATCGTGGCTATAGAAGTTTAGACACAATTTCAACCAGTTAAATTAAATAGGTATATTATTAGCCGTACTTTTAAAGCTTTTAGGAATTTTAAAGTAAGTAATATAACTTATGCTAATGACTTCTAACATAAGTAATTATTAATCTAGATTGTTTGAAGGTTCTAAATTATAAGACATTAAATCAATGTTAAAGACGTAATCAGACCTTCTATTTAAATTTAATGCTTAGTAATTAAATAATTTAATAATAAATACCTTGTAATTTGAGACATTGAAGTTAAAATTGAACCAAAGCGTATCTTATGACCCCGTTATTTAGTGAGCAGTGTAATATTTTTTGCTTTATTTACGTTTTATATTAGTTGTGGATGTCTATTTCAACACTCTCGAAAATGGTGAAAAATGTGAAAGTATCTTGAAGGTAGAGTTCACTGTCAGTCTAAATTAAGTAATGTAGTTACTTTGTAATAATATCTACCTCATTATAGATTCATTAATATTGCTCCATTTTATTGTAGTTTATTTTATATAAAGTTCTTTATTCAAATGTAATGTTCTGTAATATCTGTGGTAGAGTCACTACTTATTTCACACTTCACTTCGCGTTTGGTTCAAAATTAAATCATGACTGAAATAATAGCAGGCATAACTTTTAATAAATCATTAATAAGTTTTTTAAATTAGTAATAAGTAACTTAGACATTATTTTGGACGATCATTTTAAAAGTAATGAACCAAACTTAACCAAAAGGAACAAGTATATTAAAATTATATACTCACATCAGCTAATCCTTGAATTTAAAACTTGAAACTCAATAATTATCCTGAACTGTCTGATTATAAAATGGGAATGCAATCACATGTCAAACACAGCACGTTATTATTCCGAGGGCATTATTCCTCAACACTGGAGAGTCACAGGGTCGAAATCATAGATCTCGAAATTTTAAATTGCCGTTATCAGTTCAAGCGCGTAAAGACATGCGGATCGATCCCAATGCGGGATTGTTTTGATAAGGGCGCGGTTGTACCGGAGTTGGTCCGGGAGCGGAGCGGCAGGTTCGGTGCGCGCGGCGCGACTGACGGTTCGGCGACTCGGCGTCGGTCGCCGCTGCGGTACCGGTCGCCTACATCGCTCTCGGTGTATTCTACTCTTCTCTGATAAGCCAAACACGCGACAAGTGCATCCATTCACTCCTCCCTGCGCCATCCTATTTTAAACAATGGATTTATGAATAAAATACCAATGAAAACGACCTGTGCCGGAATGAAAACAATAGGCTGTTTTTGGTACGCACGTAAACAAGTTACACATACGTTGATCAAAATAGACAAGTTTATAAACAAATATGAATGGACCTTTAATAAGTATACAATGAAAATTAGTCATTCATAGTTTCAAGAGTTTGCAAGAGGACATGTAGGTACACACAAGCATAGGTACGTTTATACATATATTATTTGCCAAAACCTTGATATGAACAAGTTAATTTTAATATAGAGGTGAAAAATCTAACTTATTGTGTGAATAATGCTGGTGAGTACCTACTTAAACAATACAAGAGGTACTATAACACAAACTGATAGTAATAACAATATTAGGGACCTAGCAGATTTTTGACAAGTAGGTAATCGCTCGGAAACTACCCAACTGCTCAGGAGATATTATAACCCATGTGCTTGTATGTTCATATCTAACAGGATCGGGTGTAACACCTACCAGACTTCAAGCTGCTGCCGAAATATCTAAATAACACTTTGGCCCACCCGGGACTTGCACCTACGACTCAATTGTCTGTATTAACAAGGCAGTCAAACGGATAATAGTGTTATAACGCTCACAAGAAACCATAAGATGTGATTTTACGTCAGACTTCATTACATTTTTTACCTACCTTACTTAGTAACTTTTTATCTGTCGAGGTAAAATCAATAAAGACTAATGTACCTAATTTAGCGCATGCCTATTCGTAATTTTTTATTGTACGAGTTTTTCGACACTTGAGTTATTTTTCTTAAGTTCATTTCAAATCTTGAAAGTGTGTTCTTAATTAACAAATATATATTTGTGGCTCTCAAAAGCACCTGTTCTCACCGGTCTACAAGTGATTTGGTTGATGGTTAAGCACTTATAAATCAAAGTTATTTAAGGACATTGATAGGCTGAATGCACATTCAGACTATAAATGTCCGCAAACAGATTTTTATTTTTGTACCAAAGTCTGCAACATTAATTAAAAATGTATACAATAGACAAGTTGAGCAATAGATTTGCGAGACCATAGATATTTATTCTTATTTCTTTTGAAATAATAAATTCGCCTAAAATTTCTCAATCTCAAATCTGTATTTATCCACCATTACCATATATTAATACCAATTATAGTATTATGTATTTCGATACTGAGGAAAACCAGAAACACAAAACCGAATATTGTTTTTTTATAATTATAAAAAAGCAATATTCGGTTTTGTGTAAAATGGTTGCTGGTTTTCCTCAGTATCGAAATACATAATACTATAATTATTCAATTTAAAAACAGAACATAATACACATCAGTGATATGAGATATTGTATGTAATGTTTATCGAACTGTCTTTTCTACATAAAAATGGTCTATTAAATATTTCAAAAATCAGCACAGCCTCAAAATACGTGAAAGAAATCAGATCTAAATAGTATCCCAAACTTATCTCCCAAGTCAAAGTTATAAAATTTATTCCCTATTATTATACATAAGTATTGGACAACTTTAGAATATTCATAATTAAATTAAATGATAATGAAGAAAATATTTGAATTAGTTATGTAAAACAATGCTCCAATAAATTGCTCTTTTATTTTGTTCGCAATGGTTAATGATGACTAAAGAATTTCTTCTTGGAAATCTTAATAGGCATTTACAATATTCTGAGAAATCATTATCGTTTTATATTCAAACAATTAAATTAACTCTAAGTTACAAAATCGAGTTTGATAATCTTATGTCACGTAACTTTACGATACTTCGATTATCTTGTTGAAAGTTTTGTTATTTTCGGTAAGCTTAACGATATCAGTCCCTACTTAAAGTTAAGTGACTATTATCGTATGTTCAGCTTTCGTATCTTGTTACTGAGTACTTTTCTTATCATTGCGTTCAACTTTTCTGTGGCTGTTTTCTGAAAGTTTTTGGAATATTAATAAGAACTAATAATAACTAACATTCATATCGATGAAATCGGACGGGCTGCAGGCCCGCGTTCTTGCTTACTTAAACGAACTGTTTTCTGAAACGACTGTTGCTCAAATTAGGGACAATTTGAGCAACAGTCGTTTCACTAAAGGCGGTTCTCTTCCAAGTGAATAACCACCCTTAGCCGAGTTTTGAATCCGGGGTTACCTAGCTTGTAATGTTCCTTTTTGCTAGACGGCTAGAACCCACGCGTGCCTATGTTGTCCTACGAAGCAGTACACAACAAAAAATTAAGTTACGGATGTATGCATGAGTTTATATGTTTGAATGTATTTATATTATAATTATTAAGTACATTTTGATTTTGTATCTAATAATCTAATTTAAAACCACGGAACATTTTTTTATTGGAGTAGAGTCAACGCTACGTATGTACGTTAGTACACTGCACTTGCACTACGAATATCGGCCTTACTAACTACGTCATAAAGACACTACCAAGGTTAAAGGTAACACGCGTGTCTTCAAGATGGGTGCCTAATTTTAAATAAGTAGCAATTAAAGATGTCTTCGAGATCGTCGATTTGCATGAACTAAAAAAAAATTATCACATCCTAAAGACCTTTATCCTTAACAGCACAGTCTTTACGAAATTTTCTCTCCAATACGCCCGAACAGCCATACTTAACCTTTTTTATAGGGGCCACAACCACGTTACAGTCTTGTTGTCGAGAGCCGCAAGCAAAAATTATTAAGGTCCTAATTAAAATTTCAAGTGAACAATGTAGTTACTTTAGTAATGAAAAAAATAGTATCTTCCGATGGGCCAATAACAAAGGCTCGGCGGGCCACATGCAGCCCGCGGGCTGCAGATGAGTATAGCGGCGCTAAAGCTTTACTGAGTTACCATGGTTACCCCAGGGGAATATAGCATGACGCCTTACAAAACGGGGGTAAATTTAATTTCTAGACAGTTCACAACGGTCAAGAGACTAGCTACTGATTGAAGTGAGTTTCCGGGCTGTTGCAACAGATAAGTGAATAAGATGATATCAACGCGATGGGAAGTAGCACCCGTCTTTATATTGTTACTTCACTTTAGGCCTATTTCCATTCTTCCTTTTCTCTCCAAAGTCCTAGAGCGTGTAATCCATTATCAATTGATAGAATCGTACCTTTGTTTGTTCTAAAGACCTCACAGCCCTAGGCAATATCACGGAAGATATCAGGCAAGGTATGGAATGTGGAAAATTAAATAAACTCTCAACATATCTCCAACGACAATTGACTGGTATCGCCGTTACCTGGATGGTAGCCGGTGTTTGCATCGATGATGCTATGTTATCTTCGTGCGATAAGAGCACTAAGGCACATAAGCTGGAACTTTAGAAGACTACTTTGATAACTGTAAAGACATACTAATGTAGTGGCAACAACTACAGTATAAAACCTACTTTCTACAATTTCTCTATGATAGTGAGTGACGTTTAAAAAAGATATATAACTTCAAAAATTAAGTCAGAGAAAAAAACATAATTTTAACATGTGAACTCGCTTCTGATTTTTTACTCCTTCCACAAATTGAGTAGTCTCACTAAACTGGTGACTCCTACTAAACTAATAAATATACATACACATTCAAAGTGTTGTTATAATATTTTAACAAAAATATCTGTTCAAAGCAATGAACAAGAGTTAACACGATCTGATCGTAAATTCCTGTAAAACACAAAGCGTTTCACAGGAAATTGTTAACGCTATCTCGATTTAATAACAACTTATTTAAAAATTCTATTAAATAAAATGTACTAACTATTCCGTTATCGATTTCCTTATGGACATAAGCCTAACACAGAATTAAAAAAAAATACAATCAATGTAATGTTATATCGTTTTCTAAAAGTGATCATATGTCTATAATGGTTTCATTATGATTAAAATTAATTGCCATAACAATATAGAATCAGACTATTTAAAAAAAAATGTACACCGTTAATATTGGTAGAATGGGTTGATCTATATATAAGCCGAAAAACTTCCACAGTTGGGCAAACTCCTCCTCAAGGATCTCCACACTCAAATTATGTCCATCATTTGGGAGGATATGCATAATCGCCACGCTCGGCTTACGAGTTGGCGATAGCAATTTGATAGCCATAAGAGAGACGCTGCCAGTATTGTGGTAGATGTTCTCTCAGGAGAATGTCTAGGTATATATGTAGATACTGTCACTATTAACAGCACAGCTCAATATAATGATACAACTCTTAATTTCTGATCTATTAAAACTAATTATAACTATTCAGGAATAGAACAATAAGTTGATATAATTGCACGTATATTTATTAGTGAGCTGGTTTTAGTTGAATTTTACATTCTTTTCCTCGGTGAAATGGGAACATGGGGAAATTCTCCCCAGCAAACTACTAACGTAATAGAGGCGTCAATTCATGCGAGTTTACAGAAAATAAGCTTGCACCTGGGGCTCCACTCGAGTTACCCATCATGGGATAGTCGCTAAGGCTCCTGCTTACGTTTCTATTACCCTTAAAAAAATGTGTAGATTAGTGAGTTAAAATTAAAAATGACGGTGCACGGGTAAGAGTGCTTCTTCTTCATTATGGTGTTATGCATGTCACTATAACCTGGCACAGTCTGATTATTTTAACCGCCCATTAGGGCACTGACACGGCTTAATGACTGTTTATGTTGAGGTGCTCAGAAATTAAACTATCCACCACCATATGGTCTGGCCGCGCACTTAAGAACAAAACATTACCAATCGCTTACTATTCTTAACAAAAGTGTTCACTTTATTCATTACAACTCTATTAGCCACTGAGAAGGAAATGTCCTAAACTTTATCTACGGTAAGTCCGGTTTCGTCTGTATGAAGTCAACAATAAATTTTGTAATCTCAGATACATAAAGGCAAAAGAGACGTCTTAGAAGTCTATCTGTAAGATACACAACATGTGATAACTGATGGCTGAAGAAGAGTATGATAATATAAATAAAACCTCAAGCAAATCTACAGGCAGAAAAGCAGTTAGGTACCAACTAACATACTCTTCGCTGGCACGAATGAACCGCACAGCTGACTTTTGCACTAACTACACGCACGTGCTACTTCCAAAGTTAAATAAAATCTTTAACGTCATCACCAATCATAGAAATCTTAACCCCTATCACAAATTATTACCGTGGAACATTTTGCACGTTTTGCAAACTTTCGTTCGAATACCTACTCGTACTCGTAAAACAAATTAGCGTCAAAATTTTTTATTCATATGACGTAGGTACATTTACCGGAAGCTGGAGCTAGTGCCTCCTTCGAGATGGACCGATGATCTTGGGTCGCTGGAACCCAATGCTTGCGAGTACTGTATGACGGGCAATTTTGGACATCTTTGGGGAAGCCTTTATACAGCAATGAACGTCTTTTGGCTGATATAGTATACGGCTTTTGCGTCTGTTACAGACTACTTACGGCGCATTGTCTGAGAGACATTTCTTTTCGTGGCTAAACAAACCGATGCGAGAGCGAAATAGCCTGCCGCAGGCCTGACAAGAGAAGTTTGCGGTGGCTGATATAATATCATGATGAAATTATAACATTAATTTTGTAAAGTTTTTTTTTTTTTTTTAACAAGACGCTTACAGTTATTCTGGGATATTTTCATGCTGGACTGACAGGAGTCGGCAATTGGGGAGGGCAACTTAGAGCACTCCCATAGTACGTATCCCGACCATCTGAGACACGGCGCAAAAGGCACCTGAGCATTATACCCGCGTTCCCGGGGCTCCCCATCAAGCGCCAGAAGAAGTCCATGGCAGGTTAGGTTTAGTCGGTACGAGTCCGACATACTGCAGACACTTTTTTGGGTGGCATGCGTAAGCATTCCTCCTGCCTTAAAAAGATTGTTTCACTGCTTCACCTTAAAATGAGAAAACCATCACTGCTACCGGATAATAGAGGAGAGCGGTCGTTCAAGCTGTCTAGAAAGGCACCGCCTTTGGTGTTCTGATCTCGGCTCCGGACAGTTACTGACATGAAGATGCAGGAGAGGGTTGGTATTTAGAAACGTTTTGTGAAACTAACGCTCTACTTTTTTGAGAAAGTATTAATATGACCTTTGTTTACACCGGCTTATGCATTTACGGTTAATTAATTTCTTTACACAATATGCACTTCTAAAAACGATTTGCTTTGGTGGAAAACAGTTATTAAATAGTTTTATGACTTGTTTCCGGTCTTCATAGTGTTAATATATTAGATAAGTACTACGTAGATACTTAAACCTTAATTAGCTGCGTGGGGTATTATACACCCCAATGGTTTTAAGAGTTAAAACCATTAAGGATCAGTTAATCACACTAGTGCCTTCCGTAACTTTGTAAAAGCACGTGAGCTTAGTAAAAATGTTGAGTGACTGGATTGTATAGGTTTTGTTTTGTTTTCTTTCTTTCTTTATCGATTGCTGTTATTTTAATCTAAGAGTTTAAATCGTGTGGTTATTACGTAAGTGTCTTAAATGTTGAATCATTCAAAGTTACAACTCTTTAATAAAAGGCTTTCGGGGCTCTAGTGTGTATAAAAGTAAGTTTTAAGACATAAGTAATTAGGGATTAAAAAAGCTTTACTGTTTATTTGAAAGATTTAATTTACAGACGCCAGCACATCCAGCTACCCCAATCTGTAATTTTTTTTATAGAAATTCAACATTATCACTAAAGCATAAGGTTCACTTTCAATTGGGGAAATTTGACAGATTGGGGTAGCTTGATGTGCTGGCGTCTGTACGTTGCGGCAGTCATTGACATTTGATGCTGGGAGTATCTAACAATAAGTGGAACTTGCTAGCGTGACGGAACTGACACAAACATCATTACATATTTCATACATTTTACACGGCTACATGGTCCAAAGAGTTGTCTAACCGTTACACGATAATTATTCGACTGTCTTGTTCCATTCTTATTTTGAAATTCATATATTTAATACACTACGTTCTACCGTCACTTTTCGAATAACTGTTACTTTGCGAATTAACTAACTCTTAGTTATAAAATGTTGTAAAATTAACGAAGTATAGTAATTATTTAAAATTTTATCTTTGTTTGTGTATGCAAGGAAACTGGAACGGTGTACAAACAGTTAGTTTTTGTAATACGACCACGAGGCGTAAATATGAGTATCTACATACCTAGATCTGCGAAACGCACAGAGGCTTTTAGAACCAGCGTAATGTTCCATTCTATTAAAAAAACAATATTAATTGCTTAAATGTAATTTGGTTCTCCAAAGGAATTCGATAACGTTTACAGAATTGTATAATTTCGCAGTAAGAAAATCGGGCTTGCTGGTAGTACTTATCTCAGGATAACTTTTTGAGATAAGGAGGATATAGGACCATAAATAAGGAAGCAGTACTCGATCTCCCATATATGTACTAAGTACTTGTATGTAAAATGTGGACTATTAATTTTCTAACTCCTTGTTTCTTTCTGGTTAAATTCGTTGCGGGATCCAAGACAGTTAAAGCGATTACCTGGGACATGCCTGAGCCTCACCGCTCAATGTTATTTCATTGATTGCCACTGTTGATCCTGGCTAAGAGGTAAGAGGGATTAATTCCGATAAAAAAATATACCAAGTATTTAAGATTTATTATATCTTTTATAAAATTTCTAAAAGTTGTCCATTTTCATAGCCATTTTCCACTCCTGTTACTGGAACTGTACTCCGATCGATGAGAGAATTTTTACATTGAATTATGTTGCTTCACGTTATTTTAGTCAACGCTGATCAAATTCGACGTTAAACAAACTGAATTATAATGAATAGAAATGACAAGTATCAGAAAGGCATTCGTGGATAGTAAATAAATTAATATACAAGAGACAGTCTTTGAAATTGTGGCAAAACATTTACTTCGAGTATATAAAATGTTACCTAGATTATTCATATTTTCGTGTAGAATTAAGTCTTATATTTAAAGCATTAGCCGACCGTTAAAAAGTAGAATCGTGTTACCATATTGTGTTACCCTTTTTTTTGCATAACCTTTATGATTAGCTTAAGTAACTTTCACTGCGTCACCGGAGAATAGACACGACCGTGGGCTCGAGCCATCGAGGTGTGTTACATGTCAGAAGTACCCTCCTAAACCGGCGAGCATGTATGAAGAAGATAATGACTGTGAACGAGGCATAAGAGGTGTGCAAAGACATATAGAAATCCGTTGTCTCTGCCTAATCCTCCGGAAACAGGCTTGAGTCTATGCACATATGTATGTAAGAGTATTTTTTTATTTAACACGAGAAATTAAAAAAACGTTTTCTTTCACGACTCATAAAATCGTCAGATTTAATTAGTTCAAGGATTAATTGATGAAAGCTAAATGGTTCACATGTCTATGATCCACACATCAACGTGTTTCATTACCATGATCCTCTATTTTAGTCAAATAGACTACTAATACTCCAAATGTCCCTGTGTTCTTATAACGGTTATATAGTCACCTTTCTACAAACGTGGTTCTATTCTAAATACACATTTTTAAAGAACGAGCCCTATAGACGAAGACTATGAAGAATGAGAGACTATGAAACAAAAAAATTATTTGCTTGTGTTTTCAAGCGGTAAGTATAATTTTTAACTGCGTTCTTTTTTATATTTGGTTATATCGTTTACAATATCAAGCATCTAATGTGTCTAAGGGTATTTTAAACCTTATAATTATCTTCATTCTTCTTTTTCCAAGGACAAATAACACACTGCCATCTCAGCCCAAACAGCAGTGGCTTTACTATGGCAGCCAGCCAGCTGATAAACATAGTCATATATTTCTAAATACTTACATATTATAGATAAATTACACCCAGACACAGTACAAATAATCGTGTTCATCACACAAAGATTTCTCCCGGGTGGGAATCGAACCCACGACCTCTGGCTTAGCAGTCAGTGGCACTTACCATTAGTACAACGGGCCATTCAATTCTAAACATAACCACAAAATTGTCGTTCATAGTCTTTTAAAACCTTAAAATTCAACAAATAATTGAAGTTGATTTCAACCGAAAGGCTAACTAAGGTTAAATGCATACATAAATAAGAAAGCCCGATAACCGGCCGGAAGGACATCAATTTCAGAATCGAGCTGCGGTGAAATACCATAATTGTTTGCGGTGCCGACATTACCCGAGGGCAACATAATATGCGATAACTTTACCCAAGAACTCTCAAATTTTCCCATCCTCCGACATAAAACGTTGGTTCCGAAAGTACAGCTCATAAATAAGTTCTTCCGGTACCCATCCATTAATGGGAGCTGTCAATATCATGAATTTATATAGGCCGCCGCAAAGACACGACTTATCGACGGCGGCGTATATAAATAAGTAAAAATCAATAAGTTATCTCACTGTTTCCTTTGTAAAGAGAAATACATCTATTCAACACTAACTCACTCGCTTCAGCGTAGTTTCTCACGCATGTTATTAATAAATGATACCAGAACAAAGATAAAGAGTAACCATGGTTTGTTTGTACGCGTGGCTGAGATAACGTCCGATTAATTGAGCACAAATGTATACAAATATATTTGTAATCTACTTGCTCATTTTGGCAAGTAGATTATAAATAAGTGAAGGTTAAATCAAGAAGCGATAATTTAATATAATGGCCCACTTCAAAAATGCTAGTAAATTCGGAGCCAGATGATAACATACTTTACGAACGCGATGAACTCCACTTTTAACATAGGTAACACCAATCAGAAACGTAAGTTTATATGATAAGGCCTGGAAAATTGTGGGTGATACACGTTTGTTATATATTTGAATGACTCCCATCGAATAATACATTAAGTAGCTGATAATGTATTCGGCTAATAAGTAATTTGGAATTCGTATTAAACCAACAATTTGGCGCAAATTGCTTAGCTTTTTTTAACATGACGAATAAAGTTAGCCTAGGAGGCGGTTTACGGCTTCAGCGGACAATCAACATAGTAGTTTTATTTTATAGTAGTTTATTTCCACGCACGCAAAAGCACGGAGTTGAACTCTTCAGGACAAACGTCAAATCGGACACCATAGCTTGTCCGCGGGCAGAGCGGCACATCCTCACTAGCAAATGTTACTACATAATACCTACCTATTATAGCAATTGGTACCAACATTTTATGCTTCTATTCGTCACGTCGCGACGTGCGTCGTGGAAGCCCTTGTAAATTAATCTAATACTTAGTTCTACGTGTTTTGTCTGATGTCCAACTACTTTTGGATCAAAGTCAAAGCGTTTGGTTGAAGTTACTTGATTAGTTTGTCTTATTACGATAATTCGAGGACTGACTTTATAAGATAATCTTGAGATTAAAATATTTTTTGTATTGGTTCATATACGGGCCAGTTGGCGTGGTTGGCAAATGCTTGCTTTTCACGCTGGACGTCGTGGGTTCGAATCCCACCCAGGACAGATATTTGTGAGCATGAACATGTCTGTTTGTCCTGAGTTGCCCTAGCTGGTGCCCGCGACTTCGTCCGCGACAATTTTGAATGATTACCAATGTAACTACTTAATTCTAGCTTAATCTAAAAAATATAACTTTTAAAAGAAATTAGCAATATAAATTTAAGAAAACCTAACCTATAAATAACCTAGCTAAGAAATAAACTAAAGAGTACTTTGCTACTGTTATTTAAAAAAAGGACCCGATATTATAAACCCAAAAACATCAAAGAATACATATCAATTGTCCTTAAGTAAAGTCAGTAAGTCCAATAAAGTAATATAATAATCAACGATGCATTAATCACAAAGGTAACTCCCATTAGCTTAGGTTGCGACCACGGCATTGATAGGTCTAATATACATCACATTTTGTGAACGAAACCATAGCGCGATCTAAAACGATGATTACACCATCTACTAACAAAAATATAAACTTGTAAAGCGGTAAAATTAAGATGTAGGCATATATTATGGGTGAGATTTAGGGGATTATCTTTTGATTCAGTTTTGGACTACCTTTTACTTCAAGCATTTATTTATTTTAACCGATATGTCAAATGAGTTCTGCGATCTGAAACGATATAAACACCATCTAGTTACAAAATTGTGAACTTGTAGATCAGTAAAATTAAGATGATATTTTTTGGGTGCGATCATCTCGACACGAACAATTTATACTACGCTAACTCGAATTTTGGGTAAATTACTTTTTTATCCCAATTTTATTAAATTGACGTTTTCTTAATATGTTATTAAAAATACCAAAAAAAAGAAGTTACAAATCTTAACGTTAAATCTTTACTTAGACGACAACAAACACGACATTTTAAGCAATAAGAAACGAATTTCTTAAGTTGGTGTAAATTTTTGGTGTTGACCTATTTAATCAGTTATGGATTACCTTTTAACAACAAATTATTCCCTTGATTGCTTTATTTTTAACTGAAATACCAATTTTAATACAAACACCCCCTATTTGTCACCCTTCGTGGTAGAATTCTCGGAAATCCGGAAACGTATACTTTTAATTTTTAACTGTAATGCTAAATACCAATTTTCATGCGTCTAACTTTAAACTTGTTGGCACTTTTTTCGTATAAATTACGTCCCCAATTTTACGCTCTTGGGGTTGAATTTTCAAAAATCCTGAAATATATATTACAATTTTTAACTGCAAGTCTATATACATGCCTTTAACATCAAAATTAAGGTCTTTCATAAAATATTTTATCCCTTATTTTACTCCCTTAGGGGTGGTATTTTCAAAAACCCTTCTTCGGTGGATGCTTACGTCATAAAAGGTAACTACTGTCAAAATTCAAGTCCCTAACTCCAGCCGTTTAGACTGTGCGTTGATATGGCAGTCAGGCAGTATAAAATTATATCCCCTATTTTCCGCCCTTGGGGGTATAATTCCAAAAATCCTGAAATAAATGCTATATATATTTAACATAAAGGCCAAATACTCATTTTCATGCGTTTAACTTCAAAAATATCGCATTTTTCATACAAACTTACATCCCCTATTTTATGACCTTCGGGGAGGAATTTTGAAAAATCCTGAAATATATATTTTTTATTTTTAACTAAAAAGCCAAATGCTAATTTTCATGCGTTTAACTTAAAAATTTAAACTTTTTTCGTACAAACTTACATCCCCTATTTTTCGCCCTTGGGGGTGTACTTTTCAAAAATCCTGAAACACATATTTTTTATTTTTAACTGCAAGGCCAAATACCAACTTTCATGCCTCTAACTTCAAAAATGGCATAGTTTCATACTAACTTGGCACCCCCGTTTTACCCCCTTAGGGGTTGAATTTCGAAAAATCCTTCCTTATTCCTTGTCTACATTATAAAGAAAACATCTGTGCAAAATTTCAGCTTTCTAGGGCCAAGGGTTTGGGCTGGGCGTTGATGAGTCAGTCAGTCAGTCAGGACTTCTCTTTTTATTTATATAGATATCAGTTATCTAGTTTCCTTAGTACAAGCTCTGCTTAGTTTGGGATCAGATGGCCGTGTGTAAATAATGTCCCAGGATATTATTATTATACAACTAAGGTTATTTCGTATAAAACAGTGGACCAAACTAGAGACTCTTGTAATACTGCCACCATTTCGTTCCATATAGACCTCGCATGCTATAAGAATTTATCGATGAACTCTAGGGAATTATCAAGGCTGAAAAGGCTTAGAACCTATGCTATTAGCGTCTGATATAAGTTTGATAACATTTATATGGTTAGACAGACGGGCTTTACTCGTAGATAAATTAAGTCAAGCAATCCAGACTTCAGTAATGTAAAAAATCGATATATTTGCCGCGTTATGTCATTACCATCTTCATCACCATGTCAGCCAAAAGAGGTTCATCGCTAGACAAAGACCTCCTCCGAAGATCTCCACAATTGCTGGTCTTGGGCTACTCGCATCCAACGACTTCCGGCGGCCTTCAGAAGATCATCGGCCGACCTTGTTGGGGCCTTGCTACACGGCTTGACCCCACGTTTTTATGTCATAGGACGACAACCGTCACCTGATGGTAAATGATCACTGCCGCCCATGTACACTCGCAACAGGTGTCACGGGTGCGTTTCCGGCCTTTAAGAGTCAGCAAACAAGTGTTGCTGACCCTTTCCCTCACCCAATGAGCTCTGGCGACCTTACTCACACGCAGAAACACAACATTAAAGATATTATTAAAGAATGTCTTCTGTAAGGTGGAGATACTTCCCCAATCGTGTTGCTCTTTGAGCGAATAAACGCTGTGCCCTCCTCTATTATTGGGTAAAGCAGGGAAAGCCCCTAGGTTTACTGTAAAAATATACTGGAGGCCTGCCCACTTAGTATCTTCCAGTTCATTCGGTTCAACGAGCTATGTACGCAGGGTACATAGCCATTGCCACTTCAGCTTGGCAATTCTTGGGTTATGTCGGTATTTCCGTTCTTTTCTCAGGGAAACTCGAAGCTCACTATTTCTCTTTAATTGACCACAAGGCTATTTGTGAGGTCCATAGTAAGCGATCACATTTCTGTGATCAGACTTGTGACTTGAGATAATGCGGCATTTGCTTCACGTGAAAGCTGACAGCGTACTTCTAAATTAGGTAGATGTGTACTAACCATTTCTCTAGAAATTACCATCGGACCTGCCTGGTGGTAAATTAATCACTTTTGTTGCTAGTGAACTGCAATCGGAGTCGAATATACCTAATTATGAAGTTATTAATCAAAGTATTTATGACGGCTTCCTTAAACAATTAAGCGAGGGATGTAGCATGTAGTCTACCTACGTACGGCCTGTGTCACAAGTAGTCTAGCAAACACCCAAGTGGATAATAAATAATTTAAATGCTTAAAAACAGCATTTCTAATTCCATGCGGACACAAAAGAGATTAATAAATTTGGCGTCATAATGGAGGCCACTTGTTCAATCTTAATAATTGACTTAAGCAGGTTTCATTTTATTATCATCATGTTATCCAATTTATTTATTCGTCAAGAGTTTATTTTCAACCTTTTGCCTTTTTCAGATATTTCTCGGATAATACTATTTGTTCCTGCTTGTGAATGCGAAAAATATCAGAATAACATCATCCCATCTCATCCCGTGGGGGGCGTGTAAGACGACCCGAGGGAATATCAGGAGACGGGTAGCAGCTCTATTCTGAGTACTATAACCGTCATTCTGCGATCGCCAACCCGCCTGCCAAGCGTGGCGATTATGGCATATAATAATAATATCTAGGGACAATGTAACACAGATCATCCTAGCCCCAAACTAAGCAAAGCTTCTACTATGGGTACCAGGTGACTATACATACTTATATAGATAGATAAATACTTAAATACATAGAAAACATCCATGACTCAGAAACAAATATTCGTGCTCATCACACAAATATTTGCACTTACCGGGATTCGAACCCAGGACCACCAGCTTCGTAGGCAGGAGCACTACCAACTAGGCTACGGTGACCTATGGTGTATCCCCCCAAGATAATTCTAAGGGGAGGCTTTTGTTCAGCAGGGGCTTCTTTCAGCTGTTATGATGATGATGACTCTTAGTTCAAAAGATATTGGTAGCCAGTTTATATTTACCTAGTAAGATAGTAGTAATACTAAACTGAATATTGCGAGTAATACACACCTGTATGAAATTATTCACGTAATAAGGCAATTCAATATTTGTATTGTGTTCTTTATATGCTTAATGGCTATCGGGTTCTATTTCTCTTTAATGTGCCGATTGTGGAATCGTATGACATGAGAAACCTCCTGTATAGGTATATAATTACATGACTCGTGTTGTTTATTTTACGGTAAATGATTACTCTTTTTGCCTCGTTGGTTTAGCGGTAGCGTGTTCACCCGCAGAGAACGAGGGCCTGGGTTCAAATCTCGGGTCGGGCTGAACGTGTTTTTGGGACTTTTTCTATAAAAAGAAAAAAATCTCAGTATTAGCCCGAAGTCTGGGAGTGCCTCGGAGAGCACGTAATGCCGTCAGTCCTGTACCTGACCTCTTACCGCCGCTAGGCGTCCCATCGGGTCATGAGACCAATAAAAGCAACCTAAGATCACGTGACATAGCGTTAGATTATAGGATTAGTGGCAAATATATTGAAAACGATACCAATCCCATTGCCAGAGCCATGAAGTAGTAAGACAGTCGAGAACATACTAAATATAAGAAAATAATAGTCAATTAACCTTCCATCTATTTTATCTACTCTGTCCAGCCCTCTGAAGGATTACTAAAAGTCGTCACTTTGGTGCCTTACCCGAGCTTATCTCACCCTTTCATCTAAAATCTAAACTCTTCACTGCCTCCATTTTTCACGTTCTTCTTGGGGTCGTAATCCTTGAGATGTATATCTGAATAAGTTGGTTGAGATCATAATAGTTTAAATTAAACTCGCTCGCTCACACACTTATGAAATTCCGCTTTATATATATATATATATATATATATACACATATACATACATATATATATATATATATATATATATATATATATATATATATATATATATATATATATATATATATATATATATATATATATATATATATATATATATATATATATATATATATATATATATATATATATATATATATATATATATATAATCGCACACTTTTTTACGAAAAGAATATAGATATATATTTTTTATTAAGTATTTTGCAATGCAATTTTGTGTATGCCTCTGTTATAGAAATTCTATCTACTGGAATCAATACAGATTATACAGTCTGTGCAGATGATTTTCACCACCCCGAATTTTATAAATCAGAAGAAAATTGTGTAATAAATGAGTTGCAGCAATGTCTGCTGAGTATTAAGGGTGACGTAGAGTTTCCAGCCAAACTACTAACTATTGTAATTTTGAGACGATCCCTTGTGAAACGAACATGGGGCGGTCACGTTGTTGACGAGAGTCGTCCTGAAAATTGATTCCACTAGATAAATTTACTAGTCTCGGTTTCTTAAAAGAGAGCTTACACATTATCATTTGAAATATTCAAGCCTCTGTATAATAATAGCAGTCAAGACTCTGTAATTAACAATGCCCACTTAGGTCCACTATACATTACCTAGAAACTTGATACGAGCTAGCTAAATATCATTTCTGTAATAAAATGAATTTTATAATGTTTTCATACAAGATGTACCTAAATATCTATGTTACTAGAAATAATATCTAATGTATACAACTATATTACTACAAACATGTTCTGACTATTTACAAGCGCTTTTTTAAAGTCTACGTGAATAAAAACCTTTTTTATTTTATTTTATTTTACTTCTTCTTTTTTCAATTTGGGTTTGGGACATGAATTATAATTATAAGGCTTTAATTAATTAGTGTTGATCTGTCCCACTTGCTTATTCAAAATTCCAATTGTTATTATATTAATGACAACGTTTAAAATAATATATTTAATAGATTCCTAACATTGCTAAATATCCGATTACATTTATTATCTGAAAAAAATAGTGAACTTGAAGTTGGTTCCATTTCCCAGATGATTTTCTTGTAGAAAACAGGAGACTTCCTGTTTCCTACTCGAATACTTGAATATAAAGAAGTAGAGCCCAATCTCTCGCGTTGATTAAACAAAGTGCAGCCAGCACTTTGTTTAATCAACGCCAGAGACTTTTTGATTTTTTATAGAAAATCCACATTTCCTCACAATCGCCAATTCTATTCAAAATTTATCCTACAAGTGTTATCTCTCATTTGTGTGCCTATTCCACATCTTAAGGCATGTATCGCCGTATTGAGACAATGTTATTGTTGTTATTGTTCAGTTAGTTCATTATTTAAGGTATTTAACTTAACTTTTACTTAAGGTTATTTAACGTAAATGAATCTGCCGCTAATTTCGATAAGTTTGAGATTAATTAGTGTCCAATGCGGCTTTTAAATCATAGTAAATAACGACTATTTTATAGCCGATTCGTCACCAACAAAACACTAAAATTCAAGGAAAATCGAACGGCAGGAAAACAAATGGGCAACAGATTGTTTATAAGATGTATCACAACTACCTTCGATTTGGAATTCTTAGTAGAATGAAATATATCCAACCTCACCCTAGACAGTGATAATACTAATAATAGGTAAGAACAGTAATATAACATCACGTATTTAGTTCTGCGGGCTAATTTCATTCTATGGGCCTTGTATAAAATTGTTAAATACTACTAAATAAAATAAATCATTGTCTCCGCATTAAACTTGTATTAACGACTTCAACCGCTGATAATGAGGTCTTTGTTTTATATCCCGGATCATACCAAATAAGTAATATTGGAAGTTTACTCTTGGCTCTGAAAGTTGACGGTGTTGCACTCCCATACCCGGACACCACATAAGGCCACCAGCCCTATACCTTACCACATTCCGGTCGGGTCTGCTAGCCATCCCATTTTAGACTACTGAGGAATATATGTATGTAATATGTGCGCCTGTGTTTGATCATACACTTTTACACAATAATATGTCCTGTGCATTAAGACCGCAATTCAATCAGGAGTGTGCGAGTTAGTATGCTTGTTACTTCTTCATGATAAACTCTGAATTGACTGGTCCAGGGTCCGAATTATTGGACAGTATACGGCATCATACAAAGGGGGGTATTCGTGTCATCTTAAACGTAGGTAGGTAATATTGGGCTCTACTTCTTTATATTCAAGTATTCGAGTAGGAAACAGGAAGTCTCCTGTTTTCTACAAGAAAATCATCTGGGAAATGGAACCAACTTCAAGTTAACTATTATTTTTAGATAATAAATGTAATCGGATATTTAGCAATGTTAGGAATCTATTAAATATATTATTTTTAAACTTTGTCATTAATATAATAACAATTTTGAATAAGCAAGTGGGACTGATCAACACTAATTAATTAAAACCTTATACAGGCTATAATACAACAAAGGTTAATAAGGCAAAATTATTTATAGCATTTTAATTAAAAGGACAACCTTTTTTATGTGGTCTAATTTCTCAGAAGTCAACCCTCTTAAAATCTGTAAAAATAAGTGTGATACCAACGAACAAGTATCTTAGTATATCAATGATAACTAGTCATAGATTAAGGTCGGTAGCTATGGTTACTACAGGAAATTGTGATTTTATATAATTTAGTAAATTATATACTGGGTTATTAGATTGTTAGTGCCCACATTCCGAATTGTAGTTACAGATTCCTAATAGATCACGATAAATACAATGTACTTACAATATATAATCGTCAATTTAAAAAATACAAGGGTTTTCCTTTTTTTTCGTCATTTATTTAAGTGATAAATTGATAAGTTTGGTAAGTAAACATTAATTACCTGAAACCCTGTATATTACATCAAATTTATTGTAGTCAATGAATAAGCCATTTTATTAAACTCGTATTGCACATAAGTAGGTCATTGGTAGTTTATTGGAACAATAAATTTAAGTATACTTAGACTGCAATTATGACAATGGGAAACATGGAATTTATTCGTAACTTTCCAATTTTCTAAAAGACAAGGTCAACAATATTTTTCAGAACATAAGTTACAAACTTATGTGTCTTAAACCACACATTTGATATGCATGCAGACTATACTTAATTAGAGGTGAACACAAGATAAAAGATTCAAAATCTTACGAACACAGTATGGAATTGTTATTGACGTCGTGGGTGCCGGACTAAGAAATTGGTGCAACTGTTGGTAACATCCATTCATTGATTTACAAAGCCTGAACAAATCACAAGTCAGAAAATCAATGGCAGTTTAATAAAAACGAAGGAATCAATAAATCCATTCGTTGACTAGAATAAGATTGGTTTACTGATTATAAAACACTTAACTAGAGACAGAATTGAAATTGTCTATAGATTAAGGTTCGCCATTCGATCGTTCTAAACATGCCCACTCAGCGACGCACTATGATAGACGAATCAAAATAGATCAATATAGATACTAGGAGCACTCCTACCTCTGTCTTACCGCTTATCTAGGTTCTTCGGAAGCATAGACAAGGCGACGTGAGTAACAGAATTTGGACGATGTCTTCTGCCTTCTCTCGTCTTAGCCATCTTTCTCTCGCTTGGTTCAGCAAGGTATAAGGCGATCATAGTACTCATAACTACCATAAACTGAATTGTCAAATTGTCAATGTGAATGGTTAGCGCATGCAGCGTGGATCACAAGCTTGGATGGCTAGGCGTCGTTCGAGAACTTCGCTAGCAAGAGCATTGGTGTAACATTTTCTTCTAGTTCGGAAGTGGGCAATGGATTAACCACCATTGAATAGAAAAAACCTTACGAGGGAGACAGATGAAGGGCCATACTTTTATAATAACCAGCGGTAGTTTCTTACCTTGCGGTAGAAAAGAATAAAGTTTCTACGTTTTCTCTTAATTCTCTATCCCGTCTCGCCATTAGCTCGTGCTGTTTTAAGCGTTAACTAAGTGTAGCTGTGGCGGTGGTGAGTGATAACTCAGCAATTGTCGACGAGTTATTGTTGTAAACTGTAAAGAGGTAGTATTTCTTGTCTGTTTCTACACCATTGTATATCTAAGTCAATGGATATCAATTTTGTACTGCTATCGGTACAAACCAAAAGCTGCACAAAAGATAAGAATACCCATTCTATTTTCAGTCCAGTAATATGGTAAACTACCACAAACCGTAGAAAAAAGACAGAAAATCTCATGTGTATTTTATAATGGGTATATGATGATGTAATAAACAGCTTCATAAATGCTTAAAAGTTATTTTAAATCCTTTCAGTTATGTAGTCTTTTACAATAATGGCATTCACGGTTTTCTCATCTCCAAAGCGGTCCCTAGCGGTAATTCAATTTTATTGAATACGATTTTATGTTCGTAACACATATTTGCAATAAAGTAACAATCAGTTTTATATTATATAAAGCAATGGCAAGTATGTGTTCAATTTGTATAATAAAATGTTCTATGTATCCGAATAGCAACGTCCATGGTACAGTGGTCGCAGTAAAAATACCAAGTTCCGCTAATTGCCTAACATAGCAAAACTTTACCAATTTGTTTGGCAGTTAACTCGCTCCGCTATAACTAGATATGATGTTGCGGTGATGCACGCAACTAATAACATTTATTCACGGGAATGTTGTGGGAATCCGTAGGATATAGGTAATATTTATTCAGTTGGTACCGCATGGCAGGCGTTAGGCATACTGGTCACACCATCAACCTATAAAATGAGGCAGTTGAAATATGCTATTAGTTGTATTCTTGAAAAATTCTCTTGCATTTTTTAACAGTACGACTGGAACATTGTCACATAAAAACGTTAAATGTATGCGACGGTCCGTGAAACGTTTGGCTAACAAACAGCGGAAAACAACCGAGGGTAAATGATTTCGGCATTGTAAATTCAATTTTGTGCAACGCATGCGAATATAATCGTAAATATCCTGAGGTAGGTATTCATTTCAGAAACTTATTAGGACGTTACGATAGTAATTCAGGAATGCAGTAGATACGCGTAATTCGAGTCGTATCTGCGTAAATAACAACTATCAACGATTGCCAAACGATAGATGCGAACTGTAGGCTTCCTATGAGATTTTGCAACGGCGGACGTCGGCTCACCTTGCAATATATTGCTATCCTCAATCTTAATTATAACGGTTATAGTTTATTATAATAGTTCTCTTTATTTGCAAACTATATATGTAAGTGTAACAGGCCTTTTGGGTTGTTTTTTTCAACGATATGATTCGAATTGGTTGTCATAAGAAAGACGGCTATAGCAATATCTTCATATATTGTAATTTCTTGTCTAACCGACTCTACTAAAGGTTTTCTGTGGATCATTAGTCCTTGAGTAATATACAAGTCATGTTATCCCTAAATTAAGTTTATGAGCTATGTTTTTGTATGTTTTATTGTGAATTTGAGAATAAGATTATATAACGACTACGCGGTTTCTATACATGTCTGGCGACTTTCATTTTGTTTATTTTTATTTGTATGAATATTTTTATGTGACTATTCAGTTGATGAGTACAATACATTATGGTGCACAAATGTCTCTGCAGATAGAGGTTCACTCTACCTCTATATTGTACCTTTTACATTTAATCCAATCGGATTTAAAAGTCTACGTGACCAGAGAGCATGGGAATATTATTTTATGTTTATTTTTTTTCTTAGGAAGACCAACAGCTTTCAGCGATATTTTTGCTTTATATCTTATACGTGACAGAGAGCCATTAATAGGTTTCCACGCATAAAACATTGTTTACGGATCTATATGTGGTATTCTAAAATTAAAAACAAATAATAACAATAAAATTAAATTAATCACGTACTTAAGGCTAATTGGATTAACGATTATTATAGTAAATTAACACAACTAAAATTACGTCACTGGTTTACTGTCTCCTAGCTGCTACTGAGAGTTTTCGTGGCAACCTTGTGATCCTTTTTTTGGGCTAACTAAGGTAGTTCCCGGTTAAGACTCTCATTATTAAAACCAGACCCTCATTAGTTGCAGTTGAAGACTACTACCAACTAACCACTAAACATAGCAATGTGGGAATATTTTATAGATCATGCCTCTTATTAGAATCTCTAATAAACAAGGTGTAACATGAATATTGGACGTAACTTAATTTGTGTATGACACCGATATATGTATGTGTAGGACTAAGTATAAGAGTAACGATCACTTGCTGCATATTGTATCCAAGAAAATATTTTTGTATTTAATAAACTTGTTTTGTTCAATTTATTCAGTTCACGGGGCGCAAGGAACATTTATAACATAACATCAATAGTGAAGGACACATAATAGCATATGTACAGCCAGCAAAAAGGTTTATACTTGCTATGATTGTTTCCTTATTCAATAGAAATTACTATATGAATAAATCGAAAGTACTACGAGTAGTTCCAAATCCATCCTTCAAGTTCAAGTAATTCAATTCATAGTCTGGTGTGACGTCATATATTAAAGAGGCTCTTATAAGGTAGTCTCGTGCCAACAAAAAATATCATGTCAGTCAGAAGAACTCCACTGCTGGATAAAGAGCTCCCTCAAAGTCCGGTCATGAGATCCTCGCATGCAGCGACTTCCAGCGACCTTCAAGAGATCATTGGTGTAACCACTTGAAGGCCTTACTGCACGTGCGGCCGCCAGGTCTACGAGAGATGTGCCCCACCCACTGCCACCTCAACTTGACAATTCTTCGGGCTATGACGGTTACTTTGATTCGCCAGCGCATATCAACAGTCCTGATTCTTGCAGGGACACTCATTAATAAATTTAAACTTTTTAATTGTAGAAAACAAATACGTGAGTTTTATTACTTGTAAAGTCACAAATATCACGCCATTCTCCTAATCATACGACATCACACTTTGTTCCCTCCTTAACTAAACTTATGACGTAATATTTGGTAGATAGCCTCATACCTTTCTACACCGTGTGCATATTGTTTTTGAGGGATAATATTTTGCTGACTGTCCTTTGATATACCTAAATACTTTGCACGATACGGACCGAATAATCATTATTAACACTAAGCACTTGTGACTCCTTGCAATGTACTATCTGGGTCATCATTGCATCGGCAAGTGAAGCAGTCAATCCTGATTTATGCTCGTTGTGCACGCACTGTTCACTACGACTGTACAATCCAATTTGCCTACGTACATAGTAATAGTCTGCGACACCTAAGTGGAAACACTTATGGACCTTAAATATGCGGATATAAGGAATATTTTCCAATACATATAATGTTGTGAATGTGGAGTTGACTGCTACTACACTAATATGAATACTAAGCCTTTTTGTAAGCCTCTTACTTGCAATGGTGTCCTAAGGTTACGTTGTATAACAGTCAATAAAGTATACGTAAACTATTAATCCTGTTAATTTTTGTACTATTACAGAGCCACAGTTATATAATGGATTAAATTAAACTATTTAGCGGCAGGAATACTAGGCCTGTTATAATATAATAAATGCCTATATTATTTACATGATCGGTCCATCTATAGACCTCCAAAGTTCAAGTTTAATTTCTGTGGGCACATTAAGTCTATGTTGTAGTTGTTAGTCAACAGTTATTAAGTCATACCAGAGGTCTATTGGTCGGCGTAAACAAGTATGACAGTACGTCTTTGAACGCACATGACGCCCAATGTCATGTTTTTGGGAAGATACCCGTACAGGACATCTATTTATGTGACCCATAAACTGTTGTTCTTAGCTTGCGTTTATAAAGCCCCCCCGCCATACAATTTATATCCTTAGTTCAAGATGTCACACACACACATGTCAAAAAAGAAACAATTATGGTAACTCCATCCCATACGATAAGCTAATTACTAAATATTTTAATGTTAGTTTACTTCGGACTTTTACTGGGTGTTTTCGTGCCAAAAAAATATCGACAATACTTTGACAAGACCATTTTTTTTTTGTCGGATTCGCACCTAAGCCTGCCGTGTACTTCTCTTGGCGCCTGATGGGGGAGCCCCGGGAACGCGGGTATGTTGCTCCGGTGCTTCTTTCCGACCACAGATGGTCGGGACACGTACCCTCGGAGGGCTCTGGATTGCCGTCCCCTATTGCCATCTCCTGCCAGTCCGGCACAGCGATTACGCCACGAACAAATCACTGTCTTCCCGGAGCTGCTTTCAGGTGGTAACAGTAGAGGACACTTCTCATACTACTACCGCAGACCCGAGGGGATTTGGTCTACCGGCTGCTGCCGCCGCCCCGACGCCTCCTCCGACCGCGAGCGGGATCGACTCGCTCCCGATCTCGCTCGACGGCCTCCTCCTGGAGCATGACTGCCTCATAGAAGGAACTTTGACCAGGCCTGGGATTTGCCTCGAAATTAATTTGAACTACGAGGCAGTGAAATACGTAAAATCCTCATTTTTGGGAGTTATATGCAAATCAAGCGCAGCTCGGTCGTTCAGCCACTAAATGTTACGTAACAACAGAAACGGTAAAGATGATAGTGACCTAAATATTCTGTTAATTATAAACATTAGCCGCACGTGAGATTGTTGCACGAGATTGCGGATTTTGCCGGAGTATTTGGCTAAAAAGGGGTTTCCTAATTACCGAATTTTTAAAATATCGATTTTGCGGGTATAAATTCATGTTTTCTCCAGTTATGGCGTCAGCAATCATAGTGGGCTTAAGTTTAGCTGTGAAAAAGGAATAACTTTTTTTAAGCCTACTAAATGGAGACTAACTAAAGCTTGCATTGCAAAAGTTAGTCTCCAGTTTAAGTACAAACAATTTAAGTTATGAAAAACCTCTTTATAAGTCACAAAAAAATTTTCATGTGACCTTATTTCTTCCTTTTTCATGTGTATTAGAGCTGCCAAAGCCGCCCAGTAGGGCTCTGATATGGCTTATCCACCGTTCTCCAACGACAACAGCTGGAACCGATGACTTAACGTGCCCTCAGAAATGAAACCACTTAGGGTCTGGTTTGGTCTGTAAAGTACCCAGCAACACAGGGATCAGATTTCCTTGTGCGGGCGTTGTCTTTAAAAAAAGTGGGATTGTTTCCACATTCCAAAGCTATTTTAATCGAGATGACTGTTAGTTGGCCACCGAGTTTGAGTTTTAGTCTACCGGAGGGGTCCACAGAAGATGATAGAAGTATAGCCCCGAGACGTTGTAATTAGCTCTGATTACATTGAATTAGCGACGGGGACCGGGAAGCAGCAAAAGAGCTATAAGGGTGCGGCGGCCAGTCCGGTAGGATGGACTGAGTTACGAAACGAAGGGTAGGTTCTGTGGTTACGCTGCAATTTAATAAGCGTACCCTTGGAGTCAGTCAGTATTGACACCAGTACTGATAAAGGGCTGAATTAATCGTATTAGTAAAGGCGTATGAACAGAAATATGTGGGTATTAATCCAGTCCCAGTAGGTCAAGAAAGAGGAACGCATTTGGAGAGTCACATATCCTACACGTGACTCCTGGTTGCGTAAACGGTTACTATGTATTAGTAAGGTAGAGAATAGCATCCTTTTTAGGGTTCCGTAGCCAAATGGCAAAAAACGGAACCCTTATAGATTCGTCATGTGTGTCTGTCTGTCCGTCCGTATGTCACAGCCACTTTTTCCGGAACTATAAGAGCTGTACTGTTTAAACTTGGTACGTATATGTATTCTGTGAACCGCATTAAGATTTTCATACAAAAATAGAAAAATAACAATAATTTTGCCGGGTTTTTTGTTTATAAAAGACAACACCTAGAGGTTGGATCCTGGACTTTCGATCTCCAGCCATATTAACCTTATAAGTAGTTACTGCTGTCTACGTAATGTTATTTTTCCACAATAAATGGTAATTAAGACGCATGTTACAATGCGCATGAGATGGCTCACTGAGATTGTCGGAACACAGTAATTAACCATCTGTGTGTAACACGTTTGCATATATATGTAATTCGCAATGTACAGTCAATTTGACTTGACGACAGTGGAAACACTTGCACTACGGAAACCGCTTTTATTACCTATATTATAAAGATACTGTTAGATTGATTCATTCACTTAGCTTTTACTACTGCTTCTATACGATGGAAAGAATGATTTTATTTTAAATTATCCATAGGTAGGTACACTCATGTGTCATGGTGGTTGATCAAGCAATATACATACAGGGTTTTTGGAACGAACGAAATAATGATTTTATTTTAAATTATCCATAGGTAGGTACACTCATGTGTCATGGTGGTTGATGAAGCAATATACATACAGGGTTTTTGGAACGAAGTTCCTTATCGCGCGTTGTGAAAGGGGGCTAGACGAAAAAAATCTTACGAAAAGTTGTCTCTGTCTGTCTCTCTCTCTCTCTCTAATATCTGACTTGCTTTCTATAAAGAAAGCAAGCCAGATATTTTCATTTCTATTTCGCATTGAACAGTGTGGTGTCGCGACGCTTATTTTTGTTGAGTGTATACAGGTTTTTTGTACATAATAAATAAAAAGAAATAACTTCGTTCCATCCGGGTGTCCCTTGACACCTCTCAAGTTTTTTTCTTTTTAAACTTACATTTACAGTTAGCTAAGGAGGTTTTCCCTGCTTCACCGGACATAAGAGACAAGCGGGGGCTCAAGCCGTCTAGTTTAGTCTAAATACGACGATAAAGTGACCCGTGCTAGAGGTCAATGTAGGTACCTTTGGGGTTGAACGGAACCAGTTGCATGGTGTTTCTTAATTTGTGTTCACTCTTTATCATATACCTTAGCTATATACGTGAAATCGGTATATTTGTTTCATAATTTTAGATTTGGTAGTCTTCCTGTGCTGGAGGTTAAAATTCGTTATATTGGGGTTACGTTCGACAAATAAAATGATAAAAGACCAAGTTGATAGACGAGGAATATGTTTCAAATTATTTATAGGTATGAACATAATGTGCTACCTATACATCTAAGTCCAAGTAGGTATTATATTTTATTTTAGGTATTAGTTTCGATTAACTCATTATCATTGTACTGACGACGACACCACGTCTTCGCTTACAACACTTTGAGTACGCGTAGTATTTTTATTACGTGTAGGTACAGATGCCGGCACATCAAGCTACGCCCATCTGTCAAGTTTTCCCAACTGAAAATGAACCTTATGCTTTTGTGATAAAGTTGAAAATCTGTAAAAGAAATTTGACAGGTTGGGGTAGCTAGATGTGCTGGTGTCTGTACGGTATATGGTACGGTACGGTAAGTAACGTTCGTAATAAAATGGCGTCTGAAAGCACAATATTATTTTGATACATATTCTAGGTTAAGAGGCTGGCAATACCCAATTTTATCGTATCATGCCAATCTTGCCCATTTACCATATTGATAGCGTACGGGTCAATATAGAGTGAATAGAAAACTATCCAAACGCGTTAAAAAACAAAGTAAAATTTAAGAAAATATTAATAAATTATAAGCGTAAAGCGTATAATAATATACGCTTTACGAGAAATATAAACAATAAAGTTTTTTCTTAACATAATATGGACTATATATACGAGTATAATAAAACTATAAATTTAATTATAATCCTTCAATTTTCTTTTGTTTTCGTGTGGTAACTCGGTGATTTTTTTTCAGTGCGAAAGTAGTAAATCTTGTTTTAAAATCAATAGAGATTTTGTTAAAAAAATGTATTATATATTTTGACCAAGATGAACCTACTAGGCGAAAAACTAGCAGAAAAATCAAACTGGCTGTTACTAGCGCGTTAAGTGTCTGTGTATCAAAGAGAGGAGTGAAATGCATTATATATTTCCCAATATTTTTGCCAGTAATAAACATATGAAATCTGTCAGTCATTAATGTTCATCTTACCATGGTAAAGTACACCCACTAGTGGATGGACCTAACCGTTCCAGACCCCAACTTCAACTATAAAAAGTACTGTAACTTTTGAGGGGCTTATGGCACAGCACAGAACCATCTCGATCAACCAGGCTTTAAAATAGACGTCGACTAAAAATAACAGCTTTAAAATTGACAAATACAAAGAAAAGATATATCTTATTCGCAATGAAATTTGTATCGTGTATCTGTCAAATTTGAACTTAAAATTTCGTAATTCGAATCATATTCCAATCCAAAGTTGCCACTACTACTCGTACGAGTAATACGTTTAATTGGTCAATTGACAAATAATAACTTTCAGCATGTTTCAAATTTGGAACAATAAATTTAAAATTTTTGCTGTCGTGTATCCACACCGAAGTTATTTTTTGTAGAGCAACGTTACGTAAGTAACATAATAATTTACGTCGCCTACTAACATTTCCAAAAGTTGCTACACAAAAAACAACATTAGGCTTTCCTTCAGCCTACGCTACCCATGATAAGAGTTTATACCACCATATTTAAGTCATATCTTTTTAATTAACCGTAGCATACCTAAGTTCGAAGCTCTGTGTCTGTTGTTTTGCCGTATCGCTGCTCTCAAGCAAATGGATTAAACCCTGTTTCCATATCATACCTACTAAAAGGTGATCGTTTATGTGCATGCATACAAGTTTATGCGATTGACTGTACGTGAAGCTGGAGCGTGGGAATTGAGAAATAAAATTAGGTAACCTGATAACCATAAAGCGGCAGGTGAGCGAAGACTAACAAGATTCCTACAGTGGTCCATCAAAAAACTAGGATTTATTTGCGGGATTGGTACTCCACAATTAACCGACTTAAAAATGTCGTCCGACATCCGCAGAAAATAAAACATCGACACCTGTCCCGCTGAGCGACTAACAAGTATTTCAGCTTTAAGTACTCGTCTTACTATTTAAAAATGCTTAATTACAGATTTTTTTGATTACATTTAGAACTAGTTTTCGCGCGTTATTATTTTCACACACATCCTGTTTTATACATTGTCGGTGCGCTTCTAAAACTTGCATGTGGATTAATTTACTTCGTTTTTTCTCACACATGACACAACAGAATAATTAATTAATTGTAGGAAAGTATGTAATTATCTTTTGCTAATGAATTCGATTATAGAATATTAAAAAAAAGACAGCAACGGATTCTACCTGTTATTTAGCACCCCACCGATCATCAAACATACAATGAACTAAATAAAAAAAAATTGTGTGATTGAATATTTTTATCCTAGATAACATCATATCAGCAGCAGATCGATATGTTTAACTTTAGTTTTACATTAAGTACCAACCCTACTATTAATTCCAGACACAATAGTAAAGCAATATCGCTGCCATATTCGAGTAAGCGCACTTCACTGGTTTAAGGGTCCTGGCTTCATACGCACAAGTAAACACCCGTAAATTACAAAATTATCTCTTATAATCAATTTGGTTCATAAAGTGTTTAAACTTCTGCCAAGTTTTTGAACATGCGTATAATGCAATCGTAAAATCTATACAAAGCTTATGAAATTGGCTCCAATAGATTATCGGATAATGGTCATATCAGTCAAAATCTCAATGATTTTTTTTTATTGACGTTGTTAGGTACAAATTAAGAAACATAGATTTAATATTTGGTATTCTTGTACTTACCGTACTAATTATTCCAGAAGTCTTCGTCCATAATAAATAATATATATAGTCCATAATATATAATAAATCAAATAGCAAGGGAATCGTTCGTATCTAATCGGCAGAGTGCCTACCCCTGGATTGGCAGAAGCTGCTGATTCAATGATTATATTCATGATTCTTAGATTAGAGTATACAATTTGATGGCTAAAGATATATGTAACAAGGTCTGATAGTTTGTTTTGTTATAATCGTTCGAACAAATCTATGTTATAGCTTGACCTCGCAACTTGTTTGCATTTCACAATTGTAGGACCCCAATTCTTTTTAATTATGGCTTTATAATGTTTGAAATAAAAAACACTTACCTTTACTTATTTTATTATAAAAAATTACTTAAATATGTCTTTTTTTTCAATATACTTAGTCAATATACGTAGTTAGAGACTAGTAGCACGTGACGACCGCAAGAGACCCGACGGCATTTCTCTGCCACCTTGGAGGGAGGGAGGCCTCTAGTAAGAGACGTAACATGCGTCGATTCCTTAGCGCCGTCACCCCTTCCAAGGAAAAGCCAGTACTGCTGCTGCTTCTCCGAAGCATTCCAAGCGGCCCAAGTATATAATTCTGCAATTTTTTATTAAGATTATATATTTGAGCCGTTTGGGGTTGAGACGCTAGGGCCTTGAGGCCAGACGCGCGGGATTTATTCCGCGAGATATCAAATCGCCTGGTGGACGCTATATGTGACCCGAGTGCTAGTGCTTATTTAGGATAGAGAGTAAGTATTGGAATCTGGCGCGGATACGCCACCAGTCTTCTGGGTACGTTGACGGTGGATGACGGTGCGGACAAATACTTCGGCGCTCAAGGGTACTGACAAGGTTTATAATCTATGTATATAATCTAAATTATTATTACTTTTACTGTTTTTACTTTTAATGTCATAAGGCGACAAACGGGCGGATCCCCTGATGTAGACTCGCAAGACTCGCAACACCAGAGGAGTCACGAGTGCGTTGCCAGCCGTTAAGAGTCAGCAAACAAGTGTTGCTGACCCTTCCTCCCACACGGATGAGCTCTGGCGACCTTACTCACACGCAGAAACACAACATTATAGTTATGAATGTTATTGTTAAGGAATGACTTCTGTAAGGTGGAGATACTTCCCCAGTCGAGCTGCTCTTCGAGCAAATGAACGCTGTGCCCTACCTCTCAAAATATAAGTTCATGTTATTCAATAATTATTCATATATCATGTGATATACTTATCTAACACACTAAATTCACCTGCTATTAATTAAAATTATAATACTATATTGTGATTCTATCTTTTTTAGTAATGACAGTTTATTATTATACTGAAAATCGAGTCGAATACTCATACGATTTTTGGCAGCAACGGCATCCTACATACCTGTGTTTTTGTGGTCTTGCCTTCATATTCTCATGAAGTATTATTTATAATTAGAATGAGAAATACATATTTCAGGGTCATTATTTGGTATTAAGTGTACATCTCTGCCACACAATCACTTAACAGAACATTATATATCAAGGTAAATGTTACTTTAAGGTGATTAAATAGAGTAGTATTTGCCGCAACAAATTTCCTTTTAGGCCCTTTAGAATATGCACGGCAGATCTATTGACCTAGCCTTGGAGGCAGAACACATTATGTAGGTGGTTTATAAGTTCTTAGTTACTTAATCCAACTAAGACTCATGTCTTTTATTATGTTTGTATGCCCACACAAAATTAATCACTTCTTCACTTAACTCGAAAGTAAGTACATCCTATTAAAGACGGTAAGTAACTGATACTGCTCAAGTTCTGAGTTATTACGCTTGTTTCTTATTATACGTTATTTCATTATTTACCAACATTCTTTCGCTAACTTGATCAACTAATTAACAAAGACCTCTACAACAAAATTAATAATAAAGTAGGTACTAACTTGGAATGTTGTAGATTTTTTTTTAATATATGGATTTATATTTTATTAGTAATTATTAGCCGCGCCTTCAGGGCGCTGTTGAAGCTTCCACCTTACTGTAGTGCGTCAGGGATGTTCGCGGATGCGCTCACTGACGATTATTTCGCGATCATGCGCGAAAAAGTGGCATCAGTGATACGCAGATTGAGGGGAAGAAGCAGCAATAGCATTCTGAAGGTGTTTGCAGAAAGGATAGAAGGACCTACAATGGATAGATTTATCAAACTTCATGTCAGATATGGGACTTGATAAATCTTCCTCTAATCTTGGCTGTATTATTTTATTGTGTATTTGTGTTGTTATTTTTGTATCCATGTGTCTAAGTGTTACATACTAACATAGTATTTAAGTTTGTACTGATTACTAACATGCTATGGGCCGTCGACGCCTGAAAATAAACGATTTTTATTATTTATTTATTAGGACCACAACAACTGTCTTTGAATTTTCTACATGACAATCGATCAATATTTATGTACATTTTAAAGAATAGAATTATGAAAATCACCACAGAAAACTCGAGCAATGTTATTTTTGCGTGTATGTACACGCAACAAAACATACAATGGAATTAAACTTCAAAATTAAAACATTTTTGTATGCCAATATGGCATAATTACCTAAGTACTTATTCATTGATATCGTTATTTTTGAAGTCAGTTAATAAGCTTGTAGTTACATCTCATCATAAGCAGATTGGAAATCAATATAAAGCCTAAGGTTCATCACTTATCAGTTATGAACCAACATACAGATTCAAATCACGTGTTCACGTTTCTGTTCGCGTACATTCATTTCTTATATTTTCTTTAGTTATTGTGATGTGGCTGGCAGCCGCTCCGATGTATCGCGACGTTGACAAATCGAGAGGCGGCCACATTACGACATTCTTAGTCCTTTGACGTGCATGTACTATTTGTACTTCATACATTTAAAGGTATGTGTACAACTTATAATAAGTAATCTGGAATAGAATTACTTACGAGCATCACTTTGAGAAACACGCAGTGTTTTTGAAGTAAAGCTTCTATACGCACGCTTGAATTGGGAGTAAGCTGGTGAATGAACGACTAGAGCGTTACGAAAAGTGTGATCGGAAGAGGCGAACGGAAGTTGAGAGGAAGAAATAAGTTAGTTAACATAGATTAAACTTCTATATACACGCTTGACTTGGGAGTGCGCGACGAGAGCGATAGAAGTTGAGAGGGAGACATAAGTTAGTTAAGATAGAAACAGAGAGAGAGACTTACGGTTCGTATATTATTAAAGGGGTAAGCGAGAGAGAGGTGGGATCACACATTGCTATTGCTATGTAGCTTTTGTTTTTAGCATGTTTGACTGGCTGGGTAAAACAAAAACTACTAGAAGGAGAATTTAATGCAAACAAGCGCCAAGGATCTATGAAGCCTGTTGAAGTTAGAACTGCCCATCAGTCTGACCACAACGAGAGAAAGTGTGATGCAAAAAACAGGTGCACATCACGTAGCCCTTTCCTATACATAAGATAGAAATTGTTTTTCGGCCTTCCATACATAAATATCCCCATGGATTATTAGTTATTAGAACTGAACTCACCTACCGTACTGATATTTCACTTGTTTTCTGTTATACTCTAGGGAAATTAATACATGTGCCGTGGAGTACTATACAAACTTTTAATTGAAGGACAAAAAGTACATGCAGACTCAGAACAACTATCTATAGGTCACACAAATAATTGTCCTGCGCGGACCGAACCCTGAACACGAAGTGGCGAGGGGACTACCTTACTCACTGCGCCACACGTTCAGTCGTTTTGGAAAAAAGGAGTACAAAGTTGTTGCTTCACATTTACGTCAAATTTTGAATGAATATTACTAAGACGTCGGGTCAACATATAGGCTACATATTATCACGCTATCACCTACGGGGGAGAAGCTGTGATAATTTATAAAAATTAACGCGGGTAAAGCCGCGGGGCACAGCTTGTATAATATAATGCTGGGCTGGATATTACAGTTATCTATACATATAATAAAATCGTAGGAAAGTCAAAACTGTACATTGAATATTATTTTTAAAGGAAACTTGATGCGTGATCAGTGATCACCAATCGATATAGAAACCAGAAATATAGTTTTTAGATTTTTTGTCTGCCTGTCTGTCCGAGCTAAACTCATAAAGTGCTGCATGGATTTACTTCAAATTTTGCATGAATATTAATAAGAGGTCGGGTCAACATATAGGCTACATATTATCACGCTATCACCTACAGGGGAGGAGCTGTGATAATTTATAAAGTTTAACGCGGGTAAAACCGCGGGGCACAGCTAGTTCATAATAACTTATCGGCAAGGCCACACATTTCCACCTTATAATAATATGGGTAATTACACGCAAGGAATCTTTATACGCTTATTTGCTCAATTGAACAAGTTTTATCATGTGATATTAATAGGTTCGTGTTGAAAGGCACTAATCGGCCAATGAACGTATTATTTGACAACAGAACCAATCTACAACTTCGGGTCCTAAATGAATAGGAATATTTTTGTTTGTTCATGTAATGTATCAGGTGTTTATTAAACAGTAGTAAGTATAAGATAAACAATCAGGTCACTATAAACAAATGTTAATTATAATTTATTAGCATAATGATTGGAATATAAATCACGTGTATTTACGCATGTATTATGTATGTGGGATTTATTATAGATGTAATCATATAGTTGCAGTGGCGTAGGTTTCATGTAAAATAATGACTCTCCTTCCGGGATCCGTAAAACAATGGCTTCCACCCGCAACTCTGAGGGAAACTCAAAAAACGCCTAGGATTATTATTAACTCTTGCATCTATCTCTGTTCCTAATTTCAATTTGCATGTTTTGGAAATAACAGTATTATTAAAAATATTAGTACTTTGGCTTAAACACTACGGTATGCAAACTCTCTTAAAACATTCACATATAAAATCTATTGAGGTGTAGGCAGAAACAATGGATTGCTAAGAGCATAACGTCTCCTTTACCTGCTTCACATTCCTCATATAATCATGCCGAATGGTACTTTTGGCATTAATTCGGTAAAAGATACAAGCGATACTCTATACCGACAACTCTTGTGAAATCATCAAAGTCGAGGTTCTAAATTGCTTGTTCAGAACTAATATCTGATCATGAACAAAGTTAAGTTTAAGTTTGTTGGAGTGAGCGAAGTTGAGATCGACGATTATACTAAAAAAGTAGAAATAATGTTATTATACGACTTTTCATGTTAACCGTGTTCGAATAACTGTGTCTTATATTGTGAAATGAATAAATTTATATTGTGAAAAAACCGTGTTCGAATAACGATTCTGAATAATTTAGAACGTGGAGACCATAATTAATACTCTAATAAAACTCTGAGAAAACTTCGCCACTCATAGCTTGGTGTACACTTAGCTATATCTGCGTTGCATATTGTGTCAACATAGGCATATAACAATAAAGATTCTATGAGCGGATCCTATCTGTTCCTTTCGTAGGTTGGTTAACAGCCGAAGCTTGTCAGACAATGCGGCGTGGCATTGAATTGCAGCACGCGTCCCACTGCTCACGTAACATTTCCCCAAAAGGCATGAGCGCAGGAAGGACCACTGAGTCAGCGGCCTTATGTGCTGACTGTTTGCTGCCATACGCGCACCCCACACGCCTTTCACGATGCTCAATAGGCCTTTAGATGTGTGATGTCATAATCATTTATTGATTTGCATTTATCCACACTTACCTTGTAAGGCAAGTATGGTGTCGGTTCATTTGCGATTGTATGTTATTGTTAGTGAACGGCAAAGCGACTTTGAAACGCTTTTGAGAACGACATGATAACCTAACTACGCTGCTATGACCGCTGGATAGCAGTAACATCTTATTTCGGATAGTAAACGTTTTGATGACTAGTGTCGAGTTGATGTCAAGGGGAGCCGAGTTAACCAGATTAAGCGTCATGTGGCGTCATGACCCGAGCGTGACGGTCCACTTACGTTCACTCCTCAGCAAAAAGGGACCTATAAAAGTGGCCCTACATAAAGCGCGAGTTGTCCTTTTACTTTTACGTTTAGAAGATAATAATCATTCAGCCGCCATGTTTTTAATGGTATATAAATAACTAAATTATAAACGATTTTATAGACTACGAGTATTATGACATTGACGTAATAGGTATATAGGCTCTGCATTCGCCTTGTTTCACGTTGACATATATAATGTTGTCTATGTACTATCATCTATCTCTCAACCTCAAATCTAAATTTAAAATAAAAATGATACGCGTCTGTATTTATAAAAAACCAAATACAAAGAAACACAACGACTAGCTTAGCTAATTTTATCTACCGTATTTGAACAACAACTGGACAAACTGTGGGAATAGAAAGAGCTTTTTTTTTAAATAACACCGGTACAATGGAAATACTAGGTAAATTTACAATTAACGGACACAAAACACACCTAGACTCAGTATCACAATATATGGGACCCATAAACAGTTGTACTGTCAGAGGATCAAACTCGAAGGTCGAGGGCGCCGAGGTAGTAGTGAGGTGTGCCGTCGACTTTAGTTATAAAGAATGGAACACTATAATAATAATAACTAATAATGTATTTATTTATCTCTTTCACAAAGGTTTGGTGTACCTACATACGAGTATTATGTAAAGAAATACAGAGAAAAACTATCATACCTTTGTGAGAGACTGGCGTCTATAGTAGGTAAGACCTGTGTTACAGATCACCAGGCTCCCACCTCTGGGTCACATCTTGGTGATAATTACAAATTATTGAAAACACTATGTACTTAATCTGAATATACTATATACTGTGTAAGAACGATAAATATAAAAAAGCCAGCGGTCTTGGAGTAGATCACGTATCATGCATAATATTACTAATTCGTTTGTCACTTCATGTGGAGTGGACGTCGTGAATCATTACTATGTGAACAAATTAATGGTGGGTTAGTGACGTGAACGACCGTCCGTAGTTTGTTGCACTCGCGACTCACTAGGCCTGTCCGTTGACACTGGGTACTCTCAACTACTACTCATTATTGACGTACCGTGCAATGTTGCCCCCCTGCATATTGTAGTCAATGAATTCAGTATCTATAAAACTAAATCGATAAAGTCAAAAGTAAAGCAAATGCCATCTTAGAAGTCTATAAAGGTATAATAATAGGTTAAGACAAAAATGATGATCAAAGTTACAGATTTTTTCTATCGCTGCCTTTAACACGTTCAATGCAAGAGCAACTTAGTACTATCTGTCACTATGATATCATCAGATCAAAAAGTATTTGTATTGTTCTTTCGTAATTCCGAAAAGTAAGTCTCCTCTTTAAATCTCGTCGTTTAAATCTTAATATTTTTATGGAAATTGCTTAATTTTGTGCTTCGTACGAGATTGTTACGCGTCCTTGAGAATTCCGTATTGCACTAGCTGTTGCTTTTTACGATCTAGTCGCTACAATACCTATCAAGAGTCGTACATATATATATTGTTTAAAATATTACACCTTACACCTCTTATCAGGAGAGGTTCAATCATGAGATGATTGAACCTATCCTGATAAGAGGTGTAAGGTCTTACCCTAAAATAACATACAGAAAATACGCACTGATCGTACATGATTCAAAAGGTCTCATAACGCAGTGAACATATATATTAAACCAATGTTAACTACTTAAGAATTATATATTACTTAAGAAAGATTGTTCTAAGCTAAAATATAATTTAGACAATAAGCCTTTACAGTTATAGGCCGCTATCGCATTTTAAAAACTGCCAGGCGATGCGACCTCAGAGCATTAAATACTATTTTAGATATCTGTAGATGCGACACATCAAGTTTACGAGAAAAAAAAAGCATTATTGTAACCTTCTAAGTCTATTAAATATAGAATCTCAAACGTTTCGCCTTTTTTGGATTTTATTTCGGCCATGTCTGTTAATTTATCATTCTTAGATATTCTAAGAATAGGTACTAATATTATACTCACACTAATATTATAAAGGCGAAAGTTTGTGAATGTATGAGTGTGTAAGTATGTATGTTTGTTACTTCTTCACGTCGAAACGGCTGGCGCGATTTTAATAAAATTTGGTATGAAGTTAGCTGACACCCTGGATTATCACATAGGCTATAATAAAGATTAACGCGGGTAAAAGCGCGGGGTACGGCTAATAGTAAATATTGCTTGAACTATATTATTATAAATACTATAAATATATTTACTTTAAATATATTTCTAGTTAGTTTCTCCTCTCGCGAGTCTGATGGAAGAGATTTCTATTGAAATAAGCAGTACCTTTGTACAATCTTTTCCTGATATTATTTATTGTTCTTGTGTTTTATTTGTGTGTACATAAATTATTATAAAAAAAAACATATAATTACGACTATAATGTTGTGTGAGTATCTGATTTACACGTTTTTCTAATGATACCAAAAACATGCAGTCTGAAAGGGTAAAGGTGATAACACTGTCGCCGTGGCCTATGAAGCTTCGCCAGACTTTCTACAATGATTCTCTCCGATTAACAGAATGATTGGCGGGGAGCATCTTTGTCTGCGCACGCGACACACTTAACTCTTGTTACGTAGTACGAGTCATGCAATTTGGGTAAATACATTTATTAGATAAGATATGTCATTTAATTTGATTTGAGTCTTGTCTATATACAATTATAGGGGAATATGAGCTTTTGGTTATGGTACAATATACGCGTCTAACATATCCTGTTGGTTGGACAAAAAGTTGTTAAGCCACGTCAGAAGCCTTCTGAGCGACTTGAAAACGTCATACACTAGGGTAAACAAAGCCCATACAAATGAATTAATTAGTGAATTAGTGTTATAACTGTTCAAATTAGTTGTTCAGAAACCTTATTAAATCAAAATTCGATAGGTTGACAAATATATTCAGACACGTTCATGGTATCTAAGTTACGATGGACGAATTATTATAATTATTTTTATTTTTAAGATCAGGCAAAAATTTTATTCATATATATTTAAAAATATTAAAGCTTTGGGATTATTAAGGTACTTAAGCATAAAATAGTATATATATATATATATCATATCTTATAAGTATCATTGAACAGGGGGTGCAAATTTATAAAAAAGAATAAGAAAGTGCGAAATCCTCGCGGATCAAGTCGCAGAAGCCTAGTGCGATTAGTGTTGATGTAAGTTAAAATGAGCACCTAATTACATTGTACATAAATCTATCCAATTTTTATATGCAATAGTGTAGCAGGTTGTACTATTTTCGATGAGTATGCTAGTTGCGTACTTAAGCGGCATTTGGTATTAAAGTGCACACTTTCACTTCAATATGATTACACGCGCATGCGTACATTAAGTAGGCACAATGCTGCATAATTATCAAGTATCTATGGTACCATCTTTTACGCAAGCGTACTTACCGGTTAGTGTCAAAGTTCTTGAAAAATTCCTTGCAATTGTATAACAGAAGCATATACATTAGACTTATCACAATAACTATTATGGTATAACAGCTAGAATAAAAATAGTGCGTGTTTAACACTAAATTTTATAACGCGCGGTGTGATTCTTAATTTGAATATAGGCATCATTTTGAACCCGCGTGTGGTGAACGAATATTAATGAGAGTTATAAAAGTACTATGGATGAAAGGGAGCATCGACAAGTGTCCACTGCTGGACAAGCCTCCCCAAGAATCATCTTCACTTGGCAGAAGATGGTCATAGAACTCAGAAGGAAGTCGACTTCTGCGCTCTCCACACGGTGAGATGAGCTGATGATATTCGTCTCCGTCATCACACAGCAAGCACGAAATGATCTAATACAATGTTAAAAAAAACATTGATATCGTTATAAAGAATTCACAAGAGATCATGCAAATAAGTTACCTCTTTTAAAATCTGCAGATTTTTAGCGACAACATAATAATTTGGTTTTCGAATTACCTTATAATTATAGATATCTCATATCTAATTTTAATGAACATTGGCAATTAATATGTATTTTCAACCTTGCCTCAAAGATAAAAATATCGAACCTGTACCGCGCCTTAAAAATACCACCAGTTTTACAAACTAACTACGATTTTACTAATTATTAGTATTGTCGGTTTTCTATACAATAGTATGAAACTTATAAATTAAAATTAATGTGAGTTCATTAAATAAGCTCATTTGGTTAGCTATTAACTTAATTAGCTCCATATTGAGCTCACTTATGTTACATAACGCAGATATTACAGACATTATGAGCTAGCTCTTGTCCCGTTTGTCTGCTTTTCCTTTTAAAATACTCTAGATAGATTAACTCTTTATTGTACACCAATTAAAATCACTGTATGATACAGGAGCATATAATTAAAAAGTATACAATTGGCGGTATTATCACTAACATGTGATCTCTTCCAGACAACCTAAGAATGGACAACAATAGGGATTATTTAAGAGGGCAGTAGTCGGTGTACTTAAACATTGTTAACAGTACCCATTGGTACTCGTTATAAGAGCTTACTATATATAGTAATATATACTCTAGAAATACTATTCTGCAAAAATGGACTAGTAAATGTATCTAACTTCAAAATCCATAGATTATAAAGATATGTCTAGAATTTAAAAGAATTACTCAGTTTAAAAAGTCACATACCTGAATTTCATCGTTTAGAAAACTTCCTTCTTAATGTAAATGTGTTAAACGGGGAATGGAGATCTTTGTAGCATCTAGATATAAATTAACGTAAAATCTCTTACAATTATACCTCAAGAATGGTAAGAATTTGGCATTAAGCTTGTCGCTTTCCTTTTAAAATACTCTAGTCACACTAATATTATAAAGGCGAAAGTTTTTGAGTGTGTGTTTGTTACTTCCTCACGCAAATACTACCCGACGGATTTCGATGAAACTTTGTCATAATATAGCTTATATATCCGAATAGCACATAGGCTATAATTTTTAACGTTTAACGCGAGAAAAACCGCGGGGAACAGCTAGTATATACACACATAGTATATTGTTTAGCACAGATAGTATACATATATATGGCCTTTGCGTCTGTTACAGACGATTTACGGCGCAGTTGTCTGAGAGACACTTATTATGGTGGCCGGCGCGAGAGCGACATAGCCTGCCGCAGGCCTGACAAGAGAAGTTTGCGGTGGTTGGTGCCGAGCCGCTTTCATGTCGCTTCTGTCTCTTACCAGCAAGTACTCCGAACCAGGCTTCATCACAGATCTTACGACCCTCCACTACACGTTTGCGCCATTCAACCCTATTTTCAGCGAGCTTTTCCCAGCTACAGTGGTCAATTTTAAAAGCGGCCATATCCCGCTTTGTGCAGTCTTTAAAGCGAAGCAGAGCACCCAACAGAACAGCACAGATAGTATATTGGTTTATTCACACAAAAATTCACAAAATATTATATCACATGAAAGTGGGATAGTGTGAACCGGTGGCCCGCTTGGCAAAATGTCCGACCTACATATTTTATGGTACGTCGTTATTGCATTACCCAAACCTCACCCAATGCGAAAATTTCCGAATTCATCCCTCGTAGCTACGTAATACTCTACAAATATATTTTTATTGTCTATTGTTTGTTTGTTTTTATGATGCTAGTGAATATGTGAATAGGGGTTTTTGAACAGCGTATTATCCCTACTAACGTTACGATAAATCATAAGGTTAAATGCCGGAAAAGCTTCAGCTTGGATTTAATAAATTGGGAAAGTTATTATGACGAATATAAAGAGAAGGATTGTATAGAAATATTACTTTAACATGATGATTGAATCGTTATAGGTTAACTGTAGATAGTAAAGCTAGGACGATTTTACGGCGTCACCAGACAATAGAAACGAATGAGCGCTTATTTTTTTTTTATAACTATGTTTCAATCTTGGCAATACACAACTTTATCAATCTTGTCTAACAACAATAGGCAAATGTATAAAGTTAGGTACGATACAACATCATACAAAAATATATTAAACAGATTTTTTTTTTTTTTCATTTTAGGGATAAATAAGGGCTTATTAAAAAGAAACTACCAACCACCACGCTAAAGAGCACCTTTGAGATCCAACCTCCGATTAAGAGGCCTATTACAGTCCACTAGCGCCGCCAATCGAAAAAATGTCATAACTCGTAAATAGAATCAAAAATACAAAATATGTTCTATTATTACTGTGGAAAAGGCAATAACGTAATTGTATAACACCTTATCAACACTTGAAATATAGCTGTTTAGCTAAATCGTGCATTCAAAACATAAACGGCCGTTTTTGTTACAAATGCACGATTTAGCTAAACAGCTATATTTCAAGTGTTGACAATGTGTTATAAAATTACGTTATTGCCTTTTCTACAGTAATAAAAGACCACATTTTGTATTTTTGATTCTATTTACGAGTTATGACATTTTTTCGATTGGCGGCGCTAGTGGACTGTAAAAGGCCCCTTAAGGCGTTGCACATCATCAGTCTGATATCGTCCACAGCTGAACATAGGCCTATACACAAGGTGTAATATAGATAGTGGGCGTAACTTGAGTAGCTTAATTTGCCGACAAAACCGAACAACAAGTAAAATATCAATATGCCAAAATTATTAACTCCCCATGCAAGCATACTGCATGTGTGGCGCAGCGTCTAAGACAGTCGCCTCGCCGCTTCGGGTCTCGGGTTCGAGTCCCGCGCCGGACAACAATTTGTGTGACCCATAAATAGTAGTTCTGAGTCTGGATGTAATTTATGTCCGTCTATTATATGTTTGTATAGTACCCCGCACAGGGGTTAGATTACCTAATGCGGGCGTTGTCTTTAAAAAAGATAAAAAAACTGATAAAATGATGCATGTAAGGAGCCACCACCATGTTTTTAAAGTAATAAACATGTTTTCATTAATTTAGTAAGTTTCATGGGAAGATATCGCACTTTAAGTTACGTCCACAATAATTGTTACTCCTTGTAAGAAAGGGCTAAACGGATAGTCCTATAAATGTAATAAAATGTTACTTATTATTATTTATTACTACCTAAATATGTTAGAGAAACTTTAATGGCAAATTCTTTTATACAGATGGGGATTCAAAACCAAATAGGTACATATATAGCTCGAGGATGAATGGCAGTGCTCAGAATTCGTCCAAGAATTATAAGGCAATTATTACTTGTCCGCAAGTAACATCACCATTGCTCGGAAGTTTAGAAGACGTTTGATTGAGGTCTAAAAGGCTCGGCGCGTGTTCGATGTTCGAGTGAGTCAGCGAATCATTGGAATGCTATAGTTTCCTGAATCGGTCGTTGATTGCCTTTTATTTGCAATAGGGCTGTCAAGCTTTTTTCTAATGTATAATGGAACAAATATATAGTTTAGAAGGGTATGGGTTTTGTCGATAAAATTTATTCGTTTTATCTTCTAGGTGATTGACCTAGGATACCTTCTTACTAACTTAGATATTATCTAATATTTTATTATTATTATTTAGTAATGAAACTTAATATATAGTATAAACACATAATATCTATGTAAAGTATACTTTTTCATTCCTTCCAATTTTATAAGGATTAGGTATATTATTATAAGACTATATTGTGAAAGCAAGGAAATGTAAACAGTTCATAACTTATATTGTTTTATGAGATAGTCAATTATTTATATAACAGTTTGTTAACTTTTTGATGCCTTACCTCCTAAATATTTAGTTATAAAATTAATATACAAGTCAAGGCCACGCGGAGTGTAAGTTTTATATTAAAAATATATATCACACACACAATTAAATACTTTGAGCGGGCTTTACATGTAAAGTTGTAACGATTTTTTTACTTATTACACCTACACTTTTTACGTTGGTCGATTACTACGTGCTTGCTAAATCTTAGAGCCTACTTGGCTGAGGTAATTTCGTTATTGTACACCTATGGCAGAGGGTAAGGGTAAATGTAAAAATATTCATGGCTCTGAGGCAAATTAAGTGCCATAATATAGGTATTATTTCAACATGTAACTACTGTTTATATCACAGATTTCAAAGTATGTACTGTCACTTTATAATTTATAAGTACTAATGGGTATAAAGTATGTGGGTTAGAAATTATAATAATAACACCGTTATAAAAGACAAAAATTCTTCGCATCCCATCGTCCCAAGCGGTCGCAAATTATGATTCCATAGAAACGTTTATGCTACTTGGAGCGTTAGAAATTCTACAAAACACATTTAATAATTAGCGGTGGCAGCGGTCAAGCGAGTTATGCGGATATATCGCAACCGCGGCGGTTACAATGCGCGTACGTCCTTCGAGGTCGTTGATATGTAGGGCTGACAATTATCGGATTTTGATTCACAAACTTACGTAAACTTGGATATAAAATACAAGGTTTTAGTTATTAAGTATTCACTGTCAAAAGACGTATTTCAGGTCCGTTATTACTTATTAGATTACAGTAAACATTTTAATGATAGCTAGAAATTATACTATACCTATATTATAATTGCTGTGTGGGTGTATCTTCCAATGAACACGCAGCAGCGTCTCTGTATGACCACCATACAGCATATCAACAACCAGTCGATGGCAAGCGTGAATATGGCATATCTCCAGATGATGGGAACCTCAGAGCATTAAAATCTATGGGAACAATTCTATTGTGGAGAACCTTGGGGATGTTTTTCTTCCAGCTGATATGATGCAACATTAAAAAAAAAAAATGAATATATATTTCACCATTTTTAGGGTTCCGTAGCCAAATGGCAAACAACCCTTATAGATTCGTCATGTCTGTCTGTCTGTCCGTCCGTATGTCACAGCCACTTTTTTCCGGAACTATAAGAACTTCAGGTACTGTTAAAATTTGGTACATAGATGTATTCTATGAACCGCATTCAGATTTTCACACTAAAATAGAAAAAGAACAATAATTTTGGGGGTTCCCTATACATAGAACTGAAACTCAAAAAATATTTTTCATCGTACCCATACATGTGGGGTATCTATGGATAGGTCTTTAAAAATGATGTAGAGGTTTCTAATATCTTTTCTAAACTGAATACAAAGTGGTAAAATTAGTGTACCCCCCCCCCCCTGTAACTTCTAGAATAAGAGAATGATAAAACAAAAAAAATATATGATGTAGGTACATTACCATGAAAACTAACAGCGAAAATTTGTTTGGACGAGATCTACTTAACTAGTAGGTTTTTTATACGTCATAAATCGTAAACCGCAATTTACCTTTCATTTAATCAACTGAAATACTTGCTGCTACGGAACCCTTCATGTGCTAGTCCGACTCGCACTTGGCCGGTTTTTTATTTTAAATTGTCGATCTAAACTAAATCTAATAAAAATAAGTAACTCTTTTATGCGGCAATGTATAAGATTCTATAACAAACTTCCCAATTATATTAGAGAATAGTCTACGAAGAATTATTAAAGCCAAATTGTGTAGCAGGGCATATTACAAAACTTCTGATTCTTTAAGTGACAAAAGTGCTTGGGATCGAGTTGTTCTGAGTCAACACACATGATTGTAATTAATCTTAAGTATATTTGATTTTAAAAAAGGATTCTTACTGTTTTCTGGCAGTATTTCTCAGTAGCTGCCAACTCATGCTCTGCACGGTAGGGTAAAAAAAAACCGGCCAAGTGCGAGTCGGACTCGCTCATGAAGGGTTCCGTAGCAGCAAGTATTTCAGTTGATTAAATGAAAGCAAATTGCGGTTTATAACATATTAAAAAAAAACTACTTGCTAGATCTCGTTCAAACCAATTTTCGTTGTTAGTTTCTATAGTAATGTACCTACATCATATATTTTTTTTAGTTTTATCATTCTCTTATTTTAGAAGTTACAGGGGGGGACACTCATTTTACCACTTTGGAAGTGTCTCTTGCGCAAACTATTCAGTTTAGACAAAAATGATATTAGAAACCTCGATATGATTTTTGAAGACCTATCCATAGACACCCCACATGTATGGGTACGATGAAATGTTTTTTTTTTTTTGAGTTTTATTTCTATGTATGGCGACCCCCCAAAATTATTGTTCTTTTTCTATTTTTGTGTAAAAATCTTAATGCGGTTCATAGAATACACCGACTTACCAAGTTTCAGCAGTACAGCTCTCATAGCTTCTGAAAAAAGTGGCTGTGATATACGGACGGACAGACAGACAGACAGACAGACAGACATGACGAATCTATAAGGGTTCCGTTTTTTGCCATTTGGCTACGGAACCCTAAAAACGATTATTTATTTATTTTATGTAGGTATGCACGAATATTTTAGACAAACAGTCGCCAGATCTTGATGAAAGTCTGTAATATTGATTCACTACAAAGAAAATATATGGGATATGAGAAAAATTGCCTACGTAAAAACCAGGCCTCGGTTTTTTATTCCGTAATAAATATTCGTAAGTATAGAAAGAAAACCAGCTTTTTCTTAGTTAACAGAGTAAGGATGCCATGGCAACGTTGGGGTCATTCTGTTTAGGGAAGTTTTGTCCAACTGTCTTTCTACGGCAACAGGCGAAAAAATATATATTACTCTGCAATCTATCTCAGTGATGATATGTTTATACATATATAATATACAGGATCATAACTGTTACATAATTATACTATCATTAGAAACGTATTCCGTAACAAGTTCTCAGTCGAGTTGCTCGATCTATCTGAATATATCTAACTATTTGTAAATAGTCCAAATAATTTATAAACTCTCAACAATCAAACGAGTCGAGCAACTGCAGTTGCATAAGCGTCCTTCGAGGTCGTTCTAGTTCCACAGGGCACAAATGCAAGCGTCATAACCAGGGACCGTCCGGATACTCGTTGAACGGGTTTTTGAACGGGTATTTTTAAGCGCTTAAAAAATAAACCCTATGATACGAGTTACACCTTCGAACGGGTGTAATGAACCGCTTCCGAAAGGGTTACCCTTTCATACCCTGTAACACTGTAACAGGGTAAGCCATTCCAGCCAAGACATTGTAATATGCACTCTTTCGCATCGAAATTGGTTTGGTAATTGCATAAACACCACCGCGCGTGACATCTAATCGCAATAATTTGGAATTTATTATTTTAAAGTTCAATTTTGCTTGTCGCTAAACATTGTAATATTAAATTTTTCGTGTCTGTTCTTGTTTATTGTCATAATTTCTTTTAATTTGGAACTCGGTAGGTACTACAGAATTAAGTAAAAGCAATTTAGCAGTTCTTTTTTTAAAGTATGTGTTACGCTTCGTTGGTCTACTGGTAGCGTCTTTAAACGTAGATAACGAGGTCCTGGGTTCAAATCCCGGGTTGGGCCAAAAGTGTCTATGGGATTCTTGCGTAAAAAGAAAAATTTCTTAGTGTCAGCCTGAAGTCTGGGAGTTGGCGGTATTATAGCCTCATGCCTCGGAGAGCACGTAAAGCCGTCGATCCTGTACCTGACCTTCCGGTCGTTCTGCTAGTCATCCCATCGGATAATGAGAGTGATGGATAGATAGTGCCCCTGTGTTTGCACACACACTTGTGGTATGTCCCACTCACATGGCCAGTCTCCATTGAGACTGGCCGCTGGGGCCGAAATTCGGCTAGGAGGATATAATTCTATTATAACAAAGAATTTGATTTTCATTCTGTTAAAGTTAAACCGCGGAGGCGTGGTGGCGTACACCGTTATTGAATAGATGCATCATCATCATAACCATCACCATTATCATCATATCAGCCGAAGGTTCTGCTGGGCAAAGTCCATTGCTTCCCAAAGATACTCCACAACTGCAGATCCTGCCTTGCCCGCATCCAGCGGCTGTCAACGACCCTTGCAAGATCATCGGTCCATCTTGTTGGGGGCCCCACGGTGCGTTTTCCGGTTCATGGTCGCCACTTGAGAAACTTTCTGCCCCAGCTGCCGTAGATTCTGCAAGCTATGTACCCTGCCCACCGCCACGTTTGCTTGGCAATTATTCAAGCTATGTCGGTTTTTATGATTTGCCTCTCTTGGTTGGATCTTGAGATTTGTGATTTGATCTCGGAGGGAAACTCCGAACATGGCGTACTCCATTGCTCTTTGGGTGACCATGCGCCGTTTTATTAGCCCCGTAGTGAGCGGCTACGTCTTGGTTCCCTAATTCATCAGAGGCAATACATACTAATCGAAGACTTTTGATTGGTATTTGGGACCAGAAGCTTAGCTTTCCGAACGCTGCCCAGGCAAGTTAGATTCTACAATTGATCTCCTACTCGAAGTGGACCTCTTACCTTTTTTTTTATAAGGCAGGTCGAATGCCTACGCATGCCACCCGCAAAAATGTTTACGGATGGATGCGTCAGACTCGCACCGACTAAACCTACCTGCCGTGGGCTTCTCTTGGCGCCTGATGGGGGAGCCGCGGGAACGCGGGTATGTTGCTCCGGTGCACCTCTTATGCGAAAAGTTCCAGATGGTATGATGGTCCCACACGTACCCTGAGAGGGCTCTGGATTGTCCTCGCTATTTGCCGACTTCTGCCAGTCCGGCACAGCGACTGCGCCATAAACAGATCGCTGTCTTCTTTTAGCTGGTAACATTGACTTCTCTTACTGCCGCCGCGGCTCCGAGGGGGAGTCGGGCTACCGGTTGCAGCCGCCACCCCGACGCCTCCTCCGTCTGCGATCTCTCCCGTTCGCACTCGGCGGCCTCCTTTTGGAACATGACTGCCTCATAAAAGGAGACCACGGCGTGCCATTTAGAAGAGTGACCCACCAGCATTGCCCCTACGATTGCCGGCAGGGACAGATCCCGTCCGATTGAGATCTTGAGTCGCCTTTTGGCCACCCGGGCCGGGCAACGTTTCTTCTGGCACCCTCCCGTTCTCTTTGCGCACGCAGATTTCGGTGAAAACCACCGCGTTGGACCGCCTCCCTAGTGGGGTGGTCTGTCCTAGGTATAGATATAGCTCTCCACAACCTCGAGTGCAGAGTCCCTTAGCTTAACTGGAATGGGTGCAACTTGAATGTTCAACATGATATTCGTCTTATCCATGTTCATTTTGAGAACCACTAGTAGAGAGACCCTTCTGAAGTCTTCGAGCATTGTACCGAGATATTTCAATGTTTCAGCCATGATTTCGAAGGTGAGGGATGTATTCGCCATTGAGATTGATGCCAAAGCCTTTCAGTCCAGGAGCTTAAAGACATCTTCCAATAGTTCTGGAGATGGAGATGTTATATCCCCCTGTCTCACGCCTCGCTGCAATCGTATAGGTTGCGAGTTCTCATACAAATACTTTAACACCTCGACATACCGGTAGTTAATTTGGAATTTTGGAAAGATCACAGTACATCCAGGTTTCGATTCAATCAAACGCTAAGCATAATGACTGGATATATCCACGGTCTTCTGAATAACTTGCCGCTGCGTATGTATGTGGTATATGGTACTAAAGCATTTTCGGCGACCGGCTTGTTCAGGAGGGTGGTTGACCTCAAACCTGTGCGTGAGACGATTCGTAATGACTCTCGAAAACAACTTGTAAACATGGCTCAGTAACGTGATGGGTCTGTTATTTTTTCAAAGGGTTTTTATCGCCCTTATTGAAGAAAGCACTACCACACCAATATGTGCCATCCTTGTGACGTTTGACCTTTTAGTATGACGAAGTTAAATAACTTCTGAAAAGATCGTAGGATTGGTATACCATCCGCCTTAAAAGGTCTATTGTAACTCTGTTATCACCAGGAGCCTTATTGTTCTTAAATTGTTTAAGAACTACGCTAATCTAATCTTAAAAGGTCTTTAGGCATTAAGTTACAATATTTCAGACAAGGCCAAGTTAGTCAGTTAAAAAATTTAGCTGTTTGGAAAATTTTAAAATAACAATCAGGCGTTTTCCTAAAAGATTAAGTTTGAGAGGTGTTGAATTATTTTTCAATCACTAGTAACAATGGCAGTTATTATAAAAAAATTAAAAGATTGTTGGCAGCTCATTGCTCTAGAATAATAGAAGATATTGATTGAATTGGTATGATCGAAGACTAAAATGTTGGTGACTGAGAGATATGTAAATACTATAACTATTAATACAAACGTCCATATCTTTATTAATGTAATCAGAAATGACCACGCTGTTAAAGCTAATAACTTGCAATTTACTTGCAAGAGCGGCGGTAACCTTCTTTTTATCGAAAAACGTTATAACATCTCAATATTTAGAAACACAGGTCAAGTGCGAGTCGGACTCGCCCATGAAGGGTTCCATAGCAGCAAGTATTTCAGTTGATTAAATGAAAGGTAAATTGCGGTTTACGATTTAGGACGTCTTAAAAAAATCTACTTACTAGATTTCGATCAAACCAATTTTCAGTGGAAGTTTGCATGGTAATGTACATCATATATTTTTTTCAAAAAAGTTACAGGGGGGGGGGGCATCTTTTGGGGAACCCCCAAAATTATTGTTCTTTTTCTATTTTTGTGAGAAAATCTTAATGCGGTTCACAGAATACATCTACCAAGTTTCAACAGTACAGCTCTTATAGTTTTGGAAAAAAGTGGCTGTGACATACGGACGGACAGACAGACAGACATGACAAATCTATAAGGGTTCCGTTTTTTGCCATTTGGCTACGGAAGCCGTATAATTGATTGTCCTACTAGATTGTCATCCATTTGTCAAATTCTAAGGCCATTGGTTTCTGTAAAAGATATATGAGATAGCCAGTTTGTCATATTTTCATACGACTTCTTGGCACAAAAAAACAGGCAGTTGCCTTAAGCCAATTAATGAGGCCACAGAAGCCGTATTATTATTTCAACTATATTTGCAAATAAATTAGTAACTAATATGAAATTATGGTAAAGAACTTTATTGAATACAGAATTAGTCTTGGAAAACTTGTACCTAGGTGGTCGCCTAAATGTATTTTTATCAGACCAAGATTGCTGTCTATATATGAAATATATAGACAGTTACATAACTTAAGATTGCTTGACTCTGAAAATTCTTAAAGTGATAATATTCTTATGATAATGAACATTTTAGTCACGTCAATGATGTTTTAGAATACCCATAATATATCAGTTCATTTTATACAATAATTTAAATAATAATAATATCCAGGGACATTATTTACACCCGGCCATCTGATCCCAAACTAAGCAGAGATTGTACTATGGAAACCAGATAACTGATATATTACATATACTACTTTTCTTTTGTGAATACATACTTATATAGATAATTACACCCAGACTCAGGACAAACAGACATGTTCATGCACACCAATATCTGTCCTAAATCGAATCGAACCCCCGAGCTCCGGCGTGAAAAGCAAGCATTTGCCAACCATGCCAACACGCTCGTCAATTATTTCATCGTCCTCATGTCAGCCAAAGTACGTCCACTGCTGAACAAAAGCCTCCCCAAAGAATGGGAGCATGGCAGACCCCCAGAGCCCCATAGCTTGGCAGACGGGTTGGCGAAAGAAAGTTTGATGGTCATAGTTCATAGATAAACTCTGCTGCCGGTTCTCTGGTAGGTATGCCCTCGGTCGATTTCTGCGCCCCCTACGTGATAAAATGGGGTGATGATATCCTATGCCATCACCACACAAAAAAATATTATAATAATTATTTAACAAAATATAATCACATCATACAAATTGTCACAAAATTAAGATTAAAGTAAGTCAGTTCTTTAAATAACACGTTAATTATTAGCTCGACTATTTGTCGTCACTAAACTTTCAAATTTAAAATATAAAAAGTCGTTCGTTCGTCAAATTTGTTGTACCTACCTAAAAGTAGTTAGGCAATGAGGCACCGCACGGGTGCGAGTATACCTACTCCCATCTACACGCTGCTAAGTTGATTGGGTAATTCAGGTTAACTCGAATAAAACCATTTCAAGAAGGTAAGCTATTCAAGGGCTTAAGTCATTGAAGGGGTTAACCCCTTCCCGGGGTTACCATAAAAAACGTGTTAACCCTTTCACTGGGTTTCGAGGCTGTAAGTCAATCAAAGGGTAACACTGCGATACGAGTTACCCAATGAACGGGTTACCCTATCAAACGGCTTAACTCAGAAGCGGGGTTGTCCGGTCCCTGGTCATAACAATGCCTATTTATGTATACAAATACTTTAACACTTCGCAATAGAAACAGCAATTTGATAATAGTACCTACACTTATATAAAACATTATATATAGTAAAACGTTGTATATGGATACAACATGTAACATACATAATGTAGCATTCTTCAAACGAAACAATTTTGCGACACCATTTGGATGCAAAAATGTCTTCTCGGTGAATAATGTGGTCAAGAATATTTGTGTGCCGCGATCAGTCCATAAATAGGTGACCGCCAAAGTGGTTTAATTTCTGAGCGTCTCGGTGCTTCGGAGGGCACGTAAAGCTGTCGGTCCCGGTTGTAGTCATTCGACAACAGTCGTTAAGCCATATCAGAGGCGTACTGGGTGTCCTGAACAATTCTGACACTAGGGTAACCACTATCCATACGATAAGTAGGTAAGTACCTAAGTATTGGATCTGATTCTAGCTAGAATATTATTTATTGTGTCAATTATCAATCTTAAGTGTAAGTACTACATTTTTAACAATCATCATCATCATATCAGCCGAAAGACGTCCACTGCTGGACAAAGGCCTACCCCAAAGATCTCCAAAATTGCCGGTGTTAATTTTTAACAATTAAGGCTTATTATTTGCATAAGAGATGATTTTTAGTAAACATTGTTTCTATGAAAAAGATTTATTGCAAAGCGATATTTTTCAATTTTAATCACTCTTTATATAAATTCTTGGATCATCTAAAAAGTAATCACTGAATAACACTATTCAGAGTATTCAGTGATGTGGCTCTCAAACGGTACACTATAAACTCAATTATACAAAATTATTAAATCAATTTGAAATTATAATTAATTCCGCTATGATTCATAACCGCAAAGTATTACTTTAACGTGTAGGCTTATTATTTTGCTGATTGATTACTAACACAGAATGAAGGCGGCATTAAATCATTTACTTCACTTTAAGTACAGTACTAAGAATTGTAAAATAACTTTAGTTGCCTCCTTAGGTCACCGCAATTTACTACTGTGTACAAAGATCAAAGCCATTTGTTGCATTTCTGAATAGTGTAACATTACAGGTGATTTGAGGTGATCTATGATAGAAATAGACTATAAGAAATGTAGTGCGATCAATAGCACGATATCCGTCTGATGTGAATGGTGGTAATCAGTCTTGTTGGAGTAGTGTAGGGGAGTGTACTATAGGGAATTGACAAAAAATCAATTCTACTTATATAGTAATACATTTATGAACTTTACATTTGATAAGATTTTTTAATGCGCGCCGGATGAGTTTTCGTTTACCTCGCATACCATTACAAATTTCGTAAATACCGCAAGATACACGCTGTATAACTCATAAATCTAGACTACTGACTAATAATAGTGTTTAAAAACCTAGAGTAGTAGTAGAAGAGTGGAAATAGTAAAATAATGTACACCACAAAAACTCTGGTTTAAAAAAATAGGAATCTTACATCGTATCTAGGTATATACTGACTGATTTTTAAATCCAAATTAAAATATGATATCTTTGAGGAAAATAATAAAACATGTGTTTTGTTTACTAAAATTACCACCAAAGTTACTATGCTAATTACTTAGGAATAATATCGTGCAGTAATATAAGCAGAGCGTGTACTATGGAAACCAGATGACTGATATATTGTAGATACATAGTTATATCTGTCCTGGGTGGGAATCGAACCCACGACCTGTGGCGTGAAAGGCAAGTATCGAACTTCCAACCACGCCAACCGGCCCGCCAAATATACGAGTATTCTTCAAAAATAGTCTTTCAATCATATCTAATGTCTAGAAGGTAGAAGGTAAATATTCTTCTTATATAATCTACATTTAATGGCCTTCATCGCCATCCTCATTACAGCTGGAAAATATCCAATGCTTGACAAACCTCCTCCTAGAATCATCTTGGGGGAGGCACAACACTGTCAATTTTATCAACTGCGAACGGTCACAGTTGATATATCCATAAAAAGAACATTGAATTGAACATGAAGCCAATATTGTGCAGTAGATCAGAGGTCCGTCGTATAAAGGCCGAGTGTCAACAGATTGCGTTTATTACGGGAATTACGTAGTAATACAGAGCTGATGAGGCGGCCGGAGTAAGGTAATGGCGCCTTTAGATTACGATTCGAGTGGAATCGCCGACGCACATCCGCCCTCACATGTAATTGGTCATTCACTTCACTGGATTCTGAGTCTCACGATGTATGGGAACATCAGTTTGATTCATTCGAACGTTTTCAATCGGGTTAGGTGATTCGTTGTGTAACTTATGTACCAGTATAAGTGCACAAAACAGGAAGGAACTAAGAAGCCAACTTTTATATATCCTGTTTTAAAAAGTGTTGCAGCTTCCGACTAATCCAATAAAAACTGAGTATATTTTTTACGAACATTATGGAACTCTTACAAACTTTGACTGCACGTGTGGCGCAGCTGCTAAGACAGTCGCCTCGCCGCTTCGTGTCCCGGGTTTGATACCCACGTAGAACAACTATTTGTGTGACCCATAAATAGTTAATGTGAGTCTGGATGTACTTTGTGTCCGTCAAATATATCTGTAAAGTATCCCGCGACGCAATTATTAAATTGCCTAGTGCGGGAGTTGTCTTTACAAAAAAAAAGCAAGACGAATATAAAATGAGTACACGTAAATATTAATAAAGTTGTGTATGTAATTTTACGTAGTTGGCAAGATAATTGTAAAAAAGCGATACCACCACTATATTCCGTGAATTACTGCGACACGGCCAAAGTTATCCGTGTTATGCGCAAGCTGTACATTTAGATCCAAAACAATGCGTAACTTACGTTCAAGAACGCGTAATTAAACCATAGAACCGGCTTGTTCATGATCGGTTAGCTATTCATCGTAAATGAGGTCCTTTCGAGACGTGGGCTATTTCACTACCTAATGGAAACGCTATCAGGGTGGCGTGATATAAAAATATTTATCCACTGTATATATATATTATCTTGGCTTCCTTGTTAAATTGATAACTTTAAGCACCTCTGGTATTAACATATGCCACAGCAAACTAAGTAGATAAGATTACCTGTAATATCCATTAACCTCGTGTTACTTACTCGTGCTACTGCTTCTGTTCAAAATTCTGAATAAGCCTTTTCTTATCGGTCAATTTCTTTAAATTCGTGTTTATAAGCCTTCACGATGGATTCAGATTAATAATAATATTCTGGGGCATTATTCACACACGGGGATCTGATCCCAAAGTAAGCAGAGCTGATATACTACATAAACTACTTTTCTTTTGTAAATACATAGTTAATTACACCCAGACTCAGGACGAACAGAGAACACGTTCATGCACACAAAATATCTGTCCTGGGTGGGAATCGAACCCACGACCGTGATAGAAAACCATCTACCAACGACGCCAACCGGCCCGTCAAATATAAAGTCAAATATATCAAGGATATTTCTCAATTTTTGTTTTCCTTTTTTAAATGGATTGTAGTAACTCTACTTGACGTTTAAAATTAATAATTGTGTGGAAACATTTTGGTTGTTTCTGGTTTCATCAGTGTATATCTACTACATTATTTCTCTACCAATTACGAAATAACACAAAACGATTCTCCCACTAATTTCATCTGCAAGATTAGACGTGAAATGTGTAGGTTTAACGGTATCTGTTATTACATAATATTATCTTCATCTAAAGCACAGATTGCCATTATAAACTATCAAGTTTTAAATAGCATAACAATTTAAAAAAAAATATTCAGACTATACCAAATTTTACTGATCCCAAGGATAATATTCCGTATCTAGCAACACTCGACTAAGCCACATCTAGGGAGCATGTGCATTCCCGATTCGTTCCCTGTTGTTTTTGCGGCTAGCTCACTAATGGGTACTGGTTTAGCCTCACCGGGGCCCCTGAGTTGTCCACTCCCGACCACTATGGTGTTTAAACGACATAGCTTGATTGAAGGAACGCAAGTAACATAAATATGTCATGACTGCGTTTTTATTAAACTAGCTTTATACCTTTTGGCCACGAGATACGCAAAAAGACGATATTTGCCTTAAATGGCATCGTAACTACAAACACCGAGACTAATCTCGTAATCACACCTTGTAATTTATCTCATACACGTCAAAAACCTTGGCAATCTGCAATATTTAAAACCCCACCGTATCATTTTGTCATTTGTTCCACATTAAAAAGTTTATTCGTTTTAAACTTTGTGAGGGTCGTATAGCGCACTGCCAACAAAGTTGTTACAAGATTTGCAATCAAGGCGTGAAATTAAAAAAACTGCGTTCATAAATTCGGTCTCTTTCGGTAGGACACATTATACTTATAAACATAATTGACGTTATATCTACATTATCATCCAAATTGATGGTAATTGTAATGAAGTGGTTGAATATCAAAAAGTGCTTCCTAATATTTTTTTTATCTGATTGTTAGATGATTCAGCTTCACTTTGCCTTTTTTGTAACTTAATGGTGGTAAGAACTTTAGGTGTTATGAAACTAGTCTTTATAACTAGTTGCTATCGTTTGAGGTCTATAAATCATAAAGTTGCATAAATATAGAGAGGCTTTAGCGCATGATAAGTAGTCTTAAGATATCTATTGCATAATTTATTTATTAGTGTTAGTTAACTTAAATGAGGAACTACTAGAGCATGGTATGACGGGGTGAATGAAACGCAGGGTTAATAGAAATCACACTAATATTATAAAGGCGAAATTTTGTCAGTGAGTGTGCATGTGTAAAAGTTTTTACGAATTTAAATAAAACGTTCTTGTGGTAAGAGGTAAGGCTGGCCAGATCAGTCAGTGAGGTGAAGTTACAAAAATGGTTTCATGATTGTTGTTTTCTTATATGTATGTTATTCCAAAAAAATAAAGTTCCAGTTAGTTTTTGTATCTATGTATCCGTACGAAGCCAGGGCGGGTCGCTAGTAAGCTATAATTAACAAACTTCTGGTTAGAGCCTTCTGTGCTCACCACTTGCTTGGCGTATCCAAATAGACAAAATTAAGGCTCCAACGACATTTGTGGTAAGACCGACTTAACTAACCCCTTAAAACTAGGTTCATATGACGTACCGTAATACTTACTGTATTAGACTTTACTGCTTGTGAGCTTAACGAGTATCTATACATATAATAAAATCGTAGGAAAGTCAAAACTGTACATTGAATATTTTTTTTAAAGGATACTCGGGGCTTGATCTACAATCGATATCAAAGCCAAAATATAGTTTTTAGAATTTTGGTCTGTTTGTCTGTATGTATGCCGGGCTGAACTCAAAACGTACTGCATGGATTTACTTCAAATTTTGCATGAATATTACTAAGAGGTCGGATTAACTTATAGGCTACATATTATCACGCTATCACCTACGGGGGAGGAGTTGTGATAATTTATAAAATTTAACGCGGGAAAAACTGCGGGGCACAGCTAGTAAGTGTTAATAATCAAGTGATGAATAAATTTGATTATTTAATTTAATTGCATTATTAACTTATTTCCACTATACATTAATATCTTATCAAATTAAAATAACAATCCACATGGTTATGTAGGATTGTTATTGACCTCTCAAACATATGCCATTTGGGGATGAAATTAATTAACCGGCTACAAACGCTTCAACGTGACGTTTACATCTAGCATAAGAGCCTTTCACTGCTTCACCTGAAAATAGTAATTTTTAGGGTTCCGTACCCAAAGGGTAAAACGGGACCCTATTACTAAGACTTCGCTGTCTGTCTGCCTGTCTGTATTTCCGTCCGTCACCAGGCTGTATCTCATGACCCGTGATAGTTAGACAGTTGAAATTTTCACAGATGATGTATTTCTGTTGCCGCTATAACTACAAATACTAAAAAACAAAATAAAATAAATATTTAAGGGGGCTCCCATACAACAAACGTGAATTATTTGCTCGTTTTTATAGATAATGGTAAGGAACGCATCGTGCGCGAGTCCGACTCGCACTTGGCCGGTTTTTTATTTTTTGTATATTACGCGACTCTGTCCGCGTTGTTTGTGAACCATATTTGTTTTTTTTATTTGATTGAAATGTTTAAGATGGCGATGGTGATATAGGTATGTTTAGTTAAAAAGTGACTATAAAAAAAGTTGATGACTGTTGTGTATCATTCCAATTCATTAAAATTGTTAACATTACAATTCAAGTGTCAATAATGGACTCCGATCAAAACAACTTACTATCTACGGGGATAGCTTAAACATAATTTAAATCGCTAAATGTTGTTAACAATAGCTTGATCGCTAGTTCGCTACTAGTTAATTATTAGTTTCGTATTAACTACTTTGATCTTGTTTCTTATTACTGGAATACGAGTTAATCTGAAGGTTGAATCAGATTACTACTAGTAGATCACTTATAAAATTTGTTTCAAGGTTGAGGTATGGACACAAAAAAGCTCAATAGTAAAAAAAAAACATAAAAGCCAGTTAAGTGCGTGGTGCGCCACGTGCAAAGTAAGATTCCGTAGTTGTCAGTAACTATAATAATAAAGTACTCCAGGCCGAATTTCAGCCACGGCGGCCACTCTCAATGGAGACTAGCCAATTGCGCAGGACATATTATATATAGTGCACAAGTGTGTGCACAAACACAGGGACACTTTCTATTCCATCACTCTCATGATCCGATAGGACGATTAGCGACATGGCCGGAGAGAGTTTAGGTACATGACCGACGGCTTTACGTGCTCTTCTCCGAGGTACGGGGGTATAATGCGCGAACTGCAGGTGATGTCGAGAATATTTTTTACAGAAACATTCCTAAATCAGTTTTGGCCCGAGCCTCGTTATTTTTATTGTTGAGATTACCCCACTTTGATAGCTTTTTTTAAAAACTTCTTTATAATTTAGTATAGGTACTAAGTGAATATTTTTCACATATCCAAAACAATGAAAACCTTGGGTGGGAAACCTTGAGTGGGACACGTGATTCTTAAACAAACAATAAGTTCTGTACCAAGAAAAGAAAGAGGGAATGATGATGAAGAAAATGATCTTTCCCAAGTTTGTAAGCATGTTTAATACGCTATGTCAAATTACAATTCATCATCAGTCTGATATCGTCCACGGCTGGACAGAGGCCTGCTCCAAAGTTTTCTATAACGTTACTATTTGGAGAGGTTTGTCGCAATCACCGCGCTTGGCATGCGAGTTGGCGACCGCAGTTAGGTGATAGCTAGTACACAGGTGGCCCTGCTGCCCCGAGTACCTTTTTTTTTGTTATTGGTAATGCAGGGGGGATGCCTACGCATGCCACGCGCAAAAAGTGTCTACGGGTGGGTATGTCGGACTCGCACCGACTAAACCTACCTGCCGTAGACTTCTCGTGGCGCCTAATGGGGGGAGCCCCGGGAACGCGGGTATGCTGCTTGGGATGCCCCGAGTACCTGGTGTACCCCTTAGTCCCTTTTACGACACCCCCGGAATGGTTATTTTCTACCAATAGTAGAAAGCTGCGATAAACAAACAGATTAAGCTAAAGTCATAGGGTTTCTTATTTTATCATGGAACTCTTAAAACGATAAAATCTGGTGACAAGCAGATAAATATGAATTGAGTTATTAAAACGTTTGCTTAGCAGCGCCACAGGCAGCGTAGTTTGGACAAAAGCAAAGCCTCTATCTGTGTTGATTAGGTAACTACTTCATGTTTTAAGAACATAATCATGGTTAATCTTGATTTTCTTTTGTTATTACGATACGTTGAATGTGTGTTCAGACCGGCATCAACTGTACATTTACTTAGAAACTTTTACTACGATTTTTGATGTTTTTGAGTGTCATAAAATCGCTCAACTTCAATAATATACTTTCATTGCATTTTTCAGGTTGTCTGGGAGGTTTTTATTGCTTCACTGGACAATAGAGGAGAGCGTGGCCTCGAGCCGTCTAGCAATATGAAATTCATAGTAAAATACAAGCGCTGGAGGAAACCCCATTTGGAGTTAGAGGTCGTCTCTGGGCGGTCACTGGCGTGGAGTTGCAAAAGAGGGTCGGTTTTTCTGGTACGTTTTATGCAATTGTCGCTCTACGGAAATACGCGATCGAAGAGAGTCTATCGATACGAATGCAAACTCAACTCGAACTAGTATCTCGGTACATAGTCCTATGTCATGGGTTCTTTTCACAGTTTACGTTTGAATGGCAATAACTGGTAGTAAGTACTATGTCAAGATGAGTTAAAATTTTCTATTGAACTGTACAATTAGGTATATGCAATATGCATTCGTTCCTCGCAATTGGTACGCAACGGTGGTAAACTGACTGGCAAGCAAGGCATTGCGCAATATTTAAACTATGGCATTGGAGCAGTTGCTTGAAATGGAAGTACTTAAATAATTGTTACTCATTGCAATCGATATATTTTCATGTTATAAAAGTTAGAATAATGAATTTATAACGTAATATGTTTGTTTATTAAAACAGTAATATAATAATAATGTCCTGGGACATTATTTACACACGGCCATCTGATCCCAAACTAAGCAGAGCTTGTAGGTACTATGGAAACCAGATAACTGATATATAATACTAAATATACATATAATACTTTTCTTTTTTAAATGCATTCATTTTCATCCAGTCAGGACAAACAGATATGTTCATGCACACAAATAACTGTCCTGGGTGGGAATCAAACCCACGACCTCCGGTGTGAAAAGCAAGCATTTGCCAACCACGCCAACCAGGCCCGTCAATATGAAAAACAAGAATAGACGATTCCACATAACATTGGTTAGTTTAGCCTTTTATATATAGATATATATAAAAGGCTATTTTAAGACATTCCTAATATAGTCTGACTTACTCGTCGGTACGAAACGTTAGCGAATTCAATCACAGATAATGAAGTCCTGGGTTAAAATACCGGCTCTGGCGAAAAAGTATTCGCTAGCCGTCTCATCGGATCATGAGAGTGATGGGGTGGAGATAGCCTCTGTGTTCGCGCTCACACTGCCTTGTATCTGTGCACATATGCTAGTCCCCGTTGAGATTGGCCGCTGGGGTCAATCTCAATGGAGACTAGCCATCTGGGAGCAAAATTTGTGCAGTTGTACATTGTTATTATGAAAGTTTAGTTTTATAAAATTATACACAATTCAAAGCGTATTTCTAATCTCAAAAATTTGATATAAGTTTACTCGTCCGGCGGATCTCGAACCCGCATCCTCTACCATTCCAGGGTAGACGCTCTTCATTAAGCTAGGAACGATACAGACTGGCAGATCAAATTTAAGATTCCCTTGCTAATATTCTTTCGGAGGGCGGCCATGTTTCTTGAAACAAAGACGATGCATAACACCTACATAACCTATTTTTGTGATTATTATTATTTTCAAGTTCAAGTTTGATTTGAATTATTATTTTTTAATTTGATAAAGGATTCGAAATGGTCTCATGTATGTAAATGTTGTACAAATAGGATTTTGTACTAAGTTAAATAAAACTCAGATGTATGTTTCTAAAACAGGAAAACACAGTTTCATGCGGGCCGGCGTACCTACTGGCTGGCCGCAGCCCCAGCGCGGTGAAGCTCAGCATTTGTACGGAACTAATTTATAACGACTCGTGCTTAGGAAAAAAAGATTACGCATGAAGCCCGCGCTCTCGTCCGCCCGCGCGTCTCGGACTCTGGCCAAGCGTTCAGGCAGTACACGGGGTCTTCTGCCAACTCACCCGCCTGAACGCGTGTACCTGAGCACTTATATGAAATTGTATACCACTCAATGCTTTTATTAACATCAAATCATCAATAAGAAAGGCCAATTTTTTATACCCCGGTCAAAAAGTGGAGTGTTGTATGTTTAAAGTCTATACTGAATCGGCTTATGTCTATAACCGGATTGTTAAATTGTATTATGAAGATCAGTTTTTAATTACTCAATGAAAATTACAATATTTAAAAAGATTTGCGCATGTTGCAGTTAAAATAATCTTTGGCTAATGATAATCCGTTAATGTTATGTAATATAATTATATTTATTATTATTCTATTTCTCTAGCGGGTTCTTGAAATTAATGTTATACGAGTATATTGATGTTTGAATAGTTTCTTTTATACATTATATTGTACAAGGTATCAATAGTAGTAGATATGACTTTCGTTATATGAAATTGTCTATTGTCAACTGTGTCGAGTTGGGATGACAGTCAGTTTTATGATGGATAGCTGATATTGGCAAGTGAGGAAAGTTTCATTTGTGAATAAAAAAGTGAAAGCTCTTAAAGTCTAGTATAAAATAACGATGTATCATAACCATGTTTACTATTATAAGTAGTAACTTTGCCTGTCTCTCTGTTACCTGAAATATCCGGGACATAACACACGGCGCCATCTAGCACATATAAAAACCTCTTTTGAAAATCAAAGCATCGACTTCACATCGTTATAAAAAGTAAAAAAAATATCTAGTAGGTAATATACTAATTATAACAATTAAAGCAAGTATAAGGAAGAATGCATTTTTTTAAGCGGATGTTTTGTTACCAGAGCTCAACAGTGACTCTCGAGCACAATGTCAGTAAATGCCAAAACCACCTAATTTTCTTCCTATTGTCGTATTCTGTATAAAACATCATAAACTTCGAAATCATATACCCGTAGTAGAAAGAATAAAAAACATGTCTTCTGCATTAGCTTTTTCTTTTATTGTAAAGCTTTGTATAATACACCAGAATTATCGCTAAAAAATCATACGGATAGAAATACGGATCAAATTGAGGACCTATACTCTTGAAGGTGGTCTATAATAATAATGGCAAAGTTCATTAAAACTCAAACGAATTAACATCAACTATTAAGATCTGTAGAGTTAAAAAGAAACTAGTGAATTTCATGGCTTGATCCGATGCTCAAGAGTATAGGTACTATGAATTGAGATTTATATCTGAATACTGACCTAATTATATTCACTAGATGAATGTAGTATTATTGTAAAAAATTGGAACAAGACATTTAAAAAACAATTCAATGAGAACGATGATTTTTAATGATTTATTGGAATTTACAGCAACAGATAGCGTCATTGAGCCGTGGCGTATTGTATGTATAAGTACAACACCATACAAACTCCTTATTGTACACCAGAAATAATAACTTAATTACATAAAGGGCGGTCTTATCGTTAGCTGCAATTTATTCCAGATAATCTCGGGATGGGCAAAGCTATTAAGGAATGATAAATAGGTAGTAGTGTAAAGGTGGAACAAGCTTATAAGAATAATTAAGAAATAAATCAATCCATAAACATAATATTTAAATATTAAACTATTGGAATGAAATAATTTCCACTTCCTTAATGAAATCAGGATGTGAAAAAAAAACCGGCCAAGAGCGAGTCGGACTCACCCATGAAGGGTTCCGTAGCAGCAAGTATTTTAGTTGATTAAATGAAAGCAAATTGCGGTTTACGATTTATGACGTATTAAAAAAAAACTTCTTGCTTGACCTCGTTCAAATCAATTTTCGTTGTTAGTTTACATAGTAATGTACATTATATATATATTTATATATTTTTTTAGTTTTATCATTCTCTTATTTTAGAAGTTACAGGGGGGGGGGGGGGGCACTCATTTTACCACTTTGGAAGTGTCTCTCGCGCAAACTATTCAGTATGTATGGGGACCGCCCAAAATTATTGTTCTTGTTCTTTTTTTGTGTGAAAATCTTAATGCGGTTCACCGAATACATCTACTTACCAAGTTTCAATAGTACAGCTCTATCGTTTCGGAGAAAAGTGGCGGTGGCATACGGACGGACAGACAGACAGACATGACGAATCTATAAGGGTTCCGTTTTTTGCCATTTGGCTACGGAACCCTAATGGTGAAGCAGTGAAATGGTGAAGCAGAGTTTTGCGTTATTATAAGAAAACAATATTTAGCTAAACCTTTATCTGCGATACATCATTTTCTCGAGCTTAGCAAGTGGAACTCATACGCCTAAATTCTACGCATTATTTGGGTTAATTTCGATGTGAGTGCCGCAAATGAACGAGCATAACCAATTAGTATTGACTCAAGTGAATGTTTCGTACTGCAAACGCAAATTTACAAATTAACAGTACACAAATGTAATAAATATTATTTAGCCATTAACTCCATGGTTGTACCAAAATATGGCAAAGGTAAAATAAGGCAATAAAAGTCGTACAACACTTTTATGATGGTAATATCGACAATTTATGGGCAATGTTAAAAGTTACGCGGTAATGGAATTTTCAAATTTCCTCACAATATTTTTTGCTTTATCGTTTTATAATTTGCAACCATCATACATGTGTGCTCATGTTATGTTTGGATTCGTGTACAACATTAAACACACACTTTGTTATTACTGTACAGCCTTACCATAGGAAAAAGAGCTACCTATTTGATACAAATTTTTTTTAGTTCATTTGGAATCCCTGTAGAGGAACTGCACGTTTTGGTAAATTAAATTTGGATTTTTATTTTATTGCTTATAATAATTTAAAAGTCCTTCGAGGCCACTGTGGGGGAGGGTCGACTTTTATTACTTTACTGGTTAAATCATACACAAAAATCTTCTAGAAACAACACTACAACAATAAGAAAACAAGAACCAGTTGACATGTTTCCTTATGACATGTTTTTGTAATTTCACTGTCAAATTTAGACCTCAGTCGTTGTGGTAGGTGTCACAGGTTAGTGTACTGGGAGCTATCCTAGAAGGACATAGAAAAAAGGTAAGGTAACAAGTATTATTAGCTGGTTACTATAAATTAAGTATCCAATGATTTTTAGTCGTTTTTATTAGACATAAACCTTGTAGCTGATTGCTGTAGCGGCTTTATGCGTCGCTTGTGTTACTAACTAACTTACTACTTAATAATTTATTATTGATGATCATTAAGTCTATCATGTCTCTATTAATTTATTTTCTACACATTTAGAGACTGAATTTAGTATTTCAAATTATGAAATTTGTCAAATTGATTAATTAAATTACATGCGAATAGGATAACAAGTAAGGCATCATAGCGATGAGTATTTCGAGCTAGCTACTGTAGAAATCCAAATGCCTAGAAGTCATTTTAATTAGAAAAAAAACTTAGCAACAGATTGGAGCAACCGTTATTCGCACTTTTATGCGTCATTGGTACTAAATATTTTTATTGTGTAATATACTGATAATTGAATGGCATCAATAGATAGTTTTTTTTTAATCTATCATATCTCTCTTTATTTTCAGAATTTAATTAATTAACTGTTTCTTTATTACTGATAGAGTCTTAATTAAGTTCTTGGAGGAACATATTTAAACTTAGAAAATGATCAGTATATTTTGTTATATACTGATCAATTTCTACGTTTAAATATGTTTTTTTTTGTGTTATTGTTTCTTAAATATTTAGATATACAAATGGTTACCTTAATATTTTAGAAACAATATTTAATGTCACATTTTTAAAGTTGTATCAAACTTGATTGATCCATTTATTAAACGTGTCATCTTAGTCATAACTTTATAATTATAATAATATCCCGGATTATTATTCACACACGGCCATCTGATCCCAAAGTAAACAGAGCTTGTACTATGGGAATCAGATAACTGATGTGCTACATACTGCTTTTCTTTTTTAAATACACACTTATACATATAGATAATTAGTCTTAAAAAGTAAAGATATATCATAATAATAAAAAACTGTAAGAAAGACTGATGATTGATATAAAATCCTAGTCTTGACAAGTATGATACGATGACGAGAAGCAATGAGTATGACAACGCGGTAACGAATCTATTGTGTTTTTCTTGGTTTAAAATAAGTGCACTTTCTTCTAAGTAAACTTTCATTTTCATGTGTGGCAGAGTTCACTGCGACAGGGTTATTAAGTCAGGATCAACGAACCTTGGTCTGTGTCGTCCGTGACTTCCTTTTTAACGTGCACTGGGAAAGTGTCGAGGAATTAACAGGAGCGTGGCGAGAGTCTTTGTTCTTCGGCTGTAACGAAAGAGCCAGCCCGTCCTAAACGACGAGTCATTACCGAACCCATTATACTAGCTGAATATATTTGTTTATATTATTAGGTTTGTTCTCTTCTTCAAATTTAAAGCAGCTCTTTTAAAATCAGATGAGACTGTTATTTTTTTGAAGGTGTGAATACTGAATGGCTGAATGGTTTTTTGAAGGTTTGAATACATACATACATACATAGACTCACGCCTGTTTCCCAGAGGGGTAGGCAGAGACAACGGATTTCCATCTGTCACGATCTTTGCACACGTCTTTTGCCTCGATTACTGTCATTATATTCTTCATACATGCTCACCGGTTTAGGGTACTTCTGACCGGCCCTTTCTTCATATAATAAACTCGTAGGAAAGTCAAAACTGTACATTGAATATTTTTTTAAAGGATACTTATGGCGTGATCTACAATCGACATCGAAGCCAAAAATATAGTTTTTGGAATTTTTGTCTTTGTGTCTGTTTGTATGTCCGGGCTAAACTCAAAAAGTACTGCATGGATTTACTTCAAATTTTGCATGAATATTATTAAGAGGTCGACTCAATATATAGGCTACATATTATCACGCTATCACCTACGGGGGAGGAGCAGTGATAATTTATAAAGTTTAACGCGGGTGAAACCGCGGGGCACAGCTAGTGTATAATAAGTGCAAGTGTAACAATGTCTGTCTCCATATGTGGTTCGGTGATGGATCGGTGCGAGTGTGGTATATTAAGATCGCTTATGATGCACTTTCGGTGGGGTCGTGTATGAGGCGGTCTGTGGCGAGTGAGACGATAAAGCCAAGTCATCTGCGCTAATAAGCAGAGTCCTGTTACATCGTACTCGAGCCACTCTGTTGTTAAGGAAACACGACCTTAATCTGCGTAATGTGACGTGAATGAATAAGGGTAACACTCTCCCGTTTTCGATAGATTTAATCGAATTAGGATTTAAATTCAGTTTCTTGTCATACTTAATCTATCGGGTGTTTAATGGTGTAAAGAAGTGAAGGTACGGTATTTTAGAAAATTATTAAATTTCTTGCATTGTAACTTTGTAAGGAAATATTGTCCTATCAATATGATATTTTATGTATGGATTCCAGTCTGACGACAGTGCGACGATTTAATGCGGTAGCCTAGACAGTGCCCCGTTGAAGCAAGCACTTTATTACTCAAAAGTATCGATTTCAAATTAAACCGATTGATATTGAATCGATTGAATACATCAGCTGACAGACGTCCACTGCTGGCCAAAGTCCTCCCCAATGGGATTACGTCCATGGGGGGGGGGGGGGGGGGGTATGCCATAATCACCACGCTTGGCAGATGGATGGCGAATATTGTAGTAAGAGAACCTGCTGTCCTATTCTCTGGAAGTTATAACCTCGGGGTGACACCCACCATGGGATGAGATGTCGTAATAATCGTACCCGTGAACTGCATTTTTGGTGTGTGTAACGTAATATGATTGTTCCCAAAAACTGATTTTGGTGTCAAGAGTGCCTCCTGATTCGGAAATATATCCCTGTTAAGCAGGGGTCTATCTAAACATGCAGTTCATGGACACAAATCACACCCAGAGAGAAAATTATTATTATCTTGTACTTAAAACGGTGACGGATAACATCTTGAAGAAATTTGCGTGACTGAAAGTTCTCTAAACATGTCCCTTATATTGTGAAGTTTAGTGGATGGTGGAATATAAGATAAGACATTTATTTAAAGATGTTATTAAGATTATATTTGTTTAGTTCTCACATTTAACCTTTTACGGCATACAAATATTCACATCTAGATACAATTCATTGCTTAAAGTCCGACCATTATTTACTACGCTATCTTTAACATTGACATGCTGAAATGTCCAATAAATTAATACTTTACATTTAAACTATTTACGAATAATATGACTTTTATTTATTTTGACTTAATAATTTAATGTTTTATAAATAATTCAATATATTTCTTTTATGTCTATACTTCAGAAATACATCTACCGTCTAAAAATATTTGTCGACTAGAAATTTATATATTTAGATTTGTTTTGCTTAAGGACTTAAAACATTCAGGTAGATGATTGTACAATTTAACTGTCATATGGTTTCAAATTCTATCAGTTTTACTTGATATTTTACGTGTTTTATGTTATATTGATTGGGCTATGCCCTCTCGTTATGTAAGGAGGCCTATGCCCTGCAATGGGACATTAATGAGCTGCATCATTATTATAATAAAAGCTGGTATTTGAACAGATTTTTATATTATATGCCTTTATAATCTCATGCGTAAATATTCATTATCAGGTAAGTATCATGTAAATTTATACGTAATTATGCAAACGCTGATGTGTTTATAATTGTAAGATAAGTATAAAACCTAACAAGATCCGCGCAGTCAATTATGTGAGTCAGTATTAAATACACCTGAGAATTTATTTAAACTGAGATATGTTCATACTAAATATCTAATTCTAAACGAAATAATATAAGCGAAAAAATTCGATTTTTGTACGGGTGTTTGTAATAGATAATCATAAAAAATTCGTAACTAATTTTAAAAATTCGTGCACCTGCAGAAATCTCCATTATACAATTCAATGCAACTATTGAATTTCATGGATAATGTTATATTTGAATATCAAAAATTGTTGTCTGTGTATTTATAAAATCACCGAAAATTTAAATACCGATTATATCGAACATTAAAATAACATTAGTTTATATTGTCGAATGAGTAGATAACCTACGTTCAATATATTTAAAATCTAGTTATTTAAAAAGTGCCATCGCTTCTGCCACGCTGCATTGTTGCTGTCACGGCTCCGGCGCTGCGGGGTTTAGGCGGCCCCACACAAGCTTATAGTTGCAGATGCTTGTAACACTCACCACTGCAGTTCAGTTCAGCATCAGTTTGCTGGCTGGCTTCGCCGGCCCTTTGCAAGCTTAAATTATACACTTTGACAAGTCTGCGTGAAGTTGGTTTGGCAGCGATTCGTTGGTCACTAAATTTTGTAGCACAACATTTCAATCTTAGACATTTTAAGCTAAGGTATAACAATTTTCGATATTAAAATACAATCGATAGTTATATGTTCGATGGGACAAACAAAGGTATCAATACTTTGCTTATAATAATTTATCTTTCTATCTATTTATTTACCCGTCCGAAGCCTGGGCAGGTCGCTAGTTCTTGATAAAGACTGATAAGTCTTTTTATTCCCTGACGCAAATATAGTAGTGTTATAAATTTAACTTTAGTAACTATGTGGCGGGACAATTTTCTTTTAGAATTTTTTAACTGAAATATAGATTAAACAAGATGGTCCTTAGCGGATACTTAGTTTAATCTTATAGAACTGTTAAATGTGGATATTATTATGTACACCGTTATTGTCATATGCTTCAGTGACCATTGTTATAATATTTGCTATGTGAATAGTTCATGTTTATGATGTGGCTGTACTCAATAAATAAATAAAAAATAGATATTTGATGGTTTTAATTGCTTTTCGAAGTTGTTTTAAAGGTTATGTGTGTGTGATTACATTATTATTAAGGTACATTAACTATCTGTTCTAGATACAGGCAAGACTATGTGTGGGCATGTGGGCTTAAAATTATTTTAACTATATAATGTGACAAAACCTACCGTCGGGATTTCTCTTGAACAACGTGGAAACTTTTTTAAACAAGCTTTTTCTTCATAAGTAGAGCAAGATTGCAACAATGATACGTAATATCAATATAGTGCATTTCTTGCCATATGTGCTTGTTTAGAACATTCCTATACGTTACATTGGGCTGTACGTTATATAAATAATCATTTAGAAATACCCACATAAAGGTCAGATTTACTCTACATTGCTGTGTGGTGACAGCGGCGAATATCAGAATATCATCACCCCATCTCATCCCGTGGGGGCGTAGAAGTCTGCCCGAGGGAAAATCTACCAGAGGATGGGCAGCAGCTTCATTCTCAGTACTATGGCCATTTTACTGCGATCGTCAACCCGCCTGCCAAGCGTGGTTATTATGGCATATCCCTCCAAGATGATTCTTGGGGGAGGCTTGACCAGCAGTGGACTCCTTTCGGCTTTAGATATTATGATATTAGAATCATTGCCAATGGATACCACTAGTTTTAGTATAATATTAAAACTAATCGGAGGCGCTGATATACAACATTTTGAGAATACATTTCCTAGATAAGCTGCTCTTTATCGACTGAAAGTTTTAGAGAAATTCTAATTACAAGAGCATTGCAAGGTTATTAGAAGATTTTTTTGTTATGAAAGTCTATTTCATAAGTAATATAAATGAACTCTTCGTCGTTCCCTGGATTAGCGTGACAGTGGCGCAGTAAGGCGAGATCACGAGGCGCCCACTTGCACTAATCGAATGCAGCATTGACTCCGGTTTCAACGATGCTTTCATCGATTGACGACCAAGGATACGTTAACCACCCACTCGAACGAGTACAGATTGAATGTCTGTGAATCAGCTTTATACGTCATCTCATTTGATTATTATTTTACGATATTTCCATTTTTACGGTTCCGTACCCAAAGGGTAAAACGGGACCCTATTACTAAGACTCCGCTGTCCGTCTATCTTTCTGTCCGTCTGTCACCGAGCTGTTTCTCATGAACAGTGATAGTTAGACAGTTGAAATTTTCACAGATGTTGTATTTCTGTTGCGGATATAACAACAAATACAGAAAAATAGAATAAAATAATTATGTAAGAGGGCTTGCTCCTTTTATAGATAAGGTACAGAACCCTTGTGCGGGTCCGACTCGCACTTAGCCAGTTTTTTATTGAAGTAGTACAAGACTCAAACAAAAAAACCCTGATTCAATGCGCATCAGACCCTTGAAAAATCTCAGATGGCTTCAAAACATATGTGGGACATATCTGATATAATTTGTTAACCGGTACATATTAAAGATAATAAAGTTAAAGAATGGCGTCAACAATGCCGTTTGCATGATTGCAGCTTAAGAGGTAATAAGTTAGTATGAAAAAAAAATATCTGCATACTTTAACTCATCTAAGTTTTTAGCACGCGTACAATATTTTAAAAGGAAGTTGATTTGATCCAATTTCTGTATAACGTATTCTTTACGGAAAAAAAACTTCAATAAAAGTTGAAACTTGGCAACGATGGCAACTAAGCTGGTGTTGTCCCACATCATGACCCAGGGTGGGATTTAAGTGCAAATTGTTAAAATTATAGAAGTGGAGGCGAGTTGGCGGGCTGCCAACGTCCGTACGATGACCTCGATGTACCGCCTGCCGAGCTCACAGCACTTCCTAATTGGTACCGATTCTTCAACGCTACTGGCTCATCTTCGTCAACTAAATGCACATTATTTACCGCCTATTTACCACCGCTCGTGACTCACAAGTACTTCGCCGCATACACTGATACTACCGTCCGACGCAACGACACCGCGTATTCACATGGTCATGAATTAAGCCGTAACTGTTTATAATTTTTATACCTCTATAATAATCGATGTAACAAATTAAAAATTGAACGTAGACACAAGGTCTCTTGACTTACAACCGCAATATGAAAGGTTTTTTATAAGTTACGCCACTTGAAATCTGGCGCGACGCCAGATGTCCTCCGTTTATTATCGGTGATCGAGATAAAAACGCACTGGTTTAGGCTGTATAACCTGCATGCAAGCATATTCCGATAACCAGTTAAAGATCTAACTTAAATAACTAGCTTAATGAAGCGTAAATTATAGTCGAGTCAAGTTTATAACAGTGATACTGCTTCGATTCATAATTTTCTGTACAACATAATTTTAGCATGTATTTTTTATTAAGAATACGTTTGGTGATGAAGTATACCTGTAGATTTACGACTCAACGGCAACGAGTAAACATGCGCGCACACAGCGGTATTTGACAGAACTGCATGCGTGCGACGCGACGCGACGTTTTGGGAACTGTTTCCTCTTTTAACTGAGACGTTTTTAGGCCTATTCATAGCGACGATCAGATGTTTTTTTGTGTTTATTATAATAGTTTGTATCGCGGTCTGTGTTTTTGGGTCATGGTGTGGTTTTCTTCTGCTGAAGGCGGTTAACCTTTGTTTATTTATGATCAAGAATAAATTTAGTTCAAATGGCTTCTATTATGAAAGACATGAAACATTTCAGGGGAAAGAGGAATGTTGCGTTAATGATATTTAGAGTTACAAGTTAGCCACACATGGTGAATAACTGTAGCACACATTTGACCTCGAGGATTCAATCTGGGGTACAATTTTCTTATAAGTTTTCATTAATATTCTGGGCAATTTAAATGTAAGTAAGGGGTAACTGGCACAGTAACAACATTTAAATCGCTTGCTGGGGCTGATAATTCAAATTTGGATTTATTTAACCTGGCTTTTAATAATGAACTATCTAATTGACCTCATACAGTATGTTACGAAAGTACGTAGTAGGTAAGAAAGTCCTCAAGTACGAATAAGATACTGATATTTACTCCCAATTTAAAATGAAATTACTAACGTATTCCGAATAATTCCATTTCGGACCCAATTCCTTACACCTTTTATACAAAGCGTTTTAAGGTACCAAGTATTAGTTACGTACCGAATTCTTCTTTGGTTATGCACGAGCGTCTTTCACAGGATTCATGATGGTGATTGTAATGGAAACGCACTACTCAGTTTATTCTGAGTGCCGCCGAGCTCCACTCCACGTGTACGTGTATAAATTAGGTTGCGGCACTGGCTGGTTGTTTGAACAACCGTCGCACAGCACAGGTCCACACATTATTGACACAGCGGTGACAGTGTACACACCTAATATTTAAACTAGTTTTTAATTACAGAACGTCTTTAAATATTAAGGAAACCAGAGCACATTTATGTGTTCTAAAACTTCCTTAACAGAATGACATTATTAAACATTTTTGACATAAAACTGTCGTGATAAAAAAAGTTCTCTAGAAGATTTATTAAATATCTTCTAGGATATTTTAGGACAGGCACGATCAATTATATGACAGCAATTTCCAGTTACCAAAGCAGTTGAGTCCCTACAAAGACCCCAGGAAAGTTGATATAATAAAGGGTGTACTAGTTAAGGAATTGCTTCGACAAAGGGAAAGGCAGGGCGTTAGGAAGTCAGCCGACGAAATCTGGGCCAAAAAGAATTTCACCAAACGATTGCGAGGGTTGTCTCGGAATTGGGACGGAGGGCACTGACTGCGAATTTCATTATCGTTCTATTGTTTTTGTTTTGATGAATATGTTTCCTTTTTACGAGTACAAATTACCTTTCACGCTATCTTACGATTAGGTATTTGTTGGTATTTGATTAGAACGTTGTGTCCACACATTTTTAGGAATTGATATGTTAAATAATAATATAGGAGATAAATACTTAAGTGACAGCACGTGTGGCGTAGTGGTTAAGATACTCGCCTTACTTCTACCTCAGCTTCCTCGTATTTGAGGTTCGGTCCCTGCACAGGAATATTTTTACCATGACCCACAAAAAAATTATAAGTTTTCTGATGTGTGCCTCGTGTATATGTTATTACGTGTCTATGTCCAGCAAAAAAACTTCTATGGCGAGCGGACTACCGCTTATCTAATCCCGCGGCTAAATAGGGAACTACCTACCTCCGTACGAAATAAAATAAAAATGCACAACATTAAAACTGTTCTAAAAGAACACATGATAGACCTAGTCAAACATTAAAATCAGTTAAAAGGTTTTTTAAAAATAAAAGATTTGATTAAGTGCTGCCGATTTGGAGGCTAGCTGTATAATGAATAAAAATCTTATTAACTAACGCCTTCAAGGGGCGACAAAACATATCATATATCGTCGGGAACAATATTCTAAGAACCGCGTCCGGTGGCAATGCTGAGCCATCGATAACGGTCACGTAGCATGTATTAATCCAAAACAGATGACGTGACAGGATGCATAACTCCTCCCTCCTCAAGAGCGAAATTATCGGGTTGTTCTTTTTTAATAACTTTCCGATGATTTCGCGAATACAAAATGATTTTATTACGTAAAATATATGATAAAGATAAAAGTATACAAGACAAAACTAGGAATAATGTTACATAAACTAAAACTACACTGATGTTAGAGTCTGTTTGGTAGAAATCACCATTTGGTAATTCACTTTCCTTCAATACACTTGACATATATTTCACTTCGTCTAAGTTCACACCTCTCATGTTAAGTACACGTGCACCGGATAGTGTCGGCAGCATGCTCGCAGGTAACTGTGGCAGGTTCACAACTGGAATTTGCTCTACAACTTCATTTTCGATGAGAATTTGTTTGTGACGAATTTTCATTTGTTGTATCTCAATATCACATGGCTCATCGAGGGTCATAATGTAAGTTCCGAAGACAGGGTGCATACTGACATCATTATTACAGGTTATGACTAGGGTAGTTTTAATCCTCGTGAATAGTATCCAGCTCGTAGCTGTTAAACGTTGCATTCTTACATCCTTGATATTAATCTGGTGTTGCTTACATTGTGTAAAATTTTCCTCAAACTTTAAAAGTTGTTCAATACAGGTGGACTCAGGATATGGTGTTAAGTTTTCTTCAGTGCATAAGAATTGGTTTCTTACAGCCAGCGAGGTGCATGGTTTCACGATCGGCAGATGTTTCATCCCCCTTGCCAAAAGGTTAGGGTATTTGGGAATTATGGAAACGGTTTTATTTTCTGATTGACGGAAAATCGGTAAAGAATAGACTTTAAAATAGTTATATGTATTGTTATCTGTAAGTGGAACCTCTAGTATGAACGTAATCTGGTTTTGCTTTATATAGGTTTTTACATTAAAGGTTTCTTCCAATTTTACTAGATTATCCTCGGTAGAGGGATATATCAAGTTTTCAGTTATAGATATTAATTTTAAGTGTTCCAGTAATTCAGTGGAGTTAATGATGCTCTGATGTAGCACAGATATTTTACTAAATGCAAGAGCGGTCTCTATCTCTCCTAGTTTTATAAAGATAGTACGAAAATTGCTAACGAACACATTAAACAAACTTATAATATATGCACTATAATTCCACTGATTACTTTTAGACACTAATTCAGCTAACGTAGTTTCAACAGCCTTAATTCTTTGATCTAAGACGATAGAATTTTGGTTTATAACTTCGGTTGAATTGATAAAACTGTCAAGCATTTGAGAAACTATAGTTAATTTTCTTTTAACAATCATTTGATTGTGAGTAAGTTCGGACGTTATTTTATCATACCGTAGCGCATCGTCATGGTCTAGGTTTCCAGTGATAACTTTTATGAGGGAACCTAACGGGTTTATAATGCCTCTTTTTGTACGGTATTGTGGTACTAATTGTGAATATTTCTGTGTGGTTATTTTACGTACGTAATCAACATGTGCTACCATAGTTATGAGATAAGGTGGATATGACCCATTTCTCTTAATCATATTGCTAAACTCGTTATACTTAAATATTACGAATTGTAAGTCGTCCTGAATTCTATCCAAGTTAAGAACCTTAATAATAGTCCAATAGTCTGTTTGGAGATAGGCCTGGCCTTCTTTAACAGGAAGGATTCCGGGGTTTTCTTCAAGGGATTGCAGTTGAAGGGCCAGCACCGGCATCGCTATCGTCAACGCGCACCACCTGCGGAGGGCGTTTAACATTTTTAATAGGGACTTTAGTCTTTCTTTGACCTACCTCTATGGGTACTATATTTCGGGTGACTTTACCAATAATTTTCGCTTTGGTGTATCGCGGCTTATCTTTGCTTTTTCTTTTATTGACATCCTTAGCATAAATTACCTTTCCTTCGGGAAGATCAATTTCACCTTCACCTCCTCTCTTTTTCCTAATATTTTCTTTTATTTCTATCATTTTATCTGTTAGATATTTATATAAGAATTTTGTTCGCTTAGCGTGATCTCTTACTAACTTTTGTACATACTGTTTCTCAAACTCTAGAGCAAAAGAACTATTTGAGTCTGTATGCCCAAATACGGTCTCAAATGGCGTTAATCCCGTAACAGAGTGTATTGCGTTATTGTAGGCCATAATAGAGTACATCATTACTGATGCCGCATCAGTACATCTTTCTTCATATTTGGCACATCTGTAAATTTCGTTTATAGTGGAATGTAACCTTTCGATAAGGCCCATCGAGTTAGGGTTATTAGGTGTGCCAATATGGAGTTCTATTTTATGTAAGTTTAAAAATTCTTTTAGTAATTCATTATTGAATTCACTTCCGGGGTCTGAACTTATCTTTTGGGGAATGCCATAAAAAGAGAAATATTTCATGAGTGCTCGCACTACTTCGGGTGTTGATCTATTAGAAATTGGAATAGCCTGCCCTAATTTGCTGAATGCGTCGATGAGAGTTAAATAGTACTGTCCTTCAATTTGGAAAAGGTCAATAAATACTTCTTGAAATGGAGCGTCTTGAGTTTGGGTTAATTGTAGAAACGGTTTGATTGGTTTACGGTCATATTTCATTTTACGACAAATTTCGCAGGCATTTATTATAGCTGAAATGGTTTCTTGCATGTTTTGCCAAAAATAATTTCTACGTATGCGTCCTAGGGTTTCCTTTATACCTCGGTGACATGATTTTCCTTCGTGATATTTGATTACTATGGCTCTCTGTTCTTTTTCATCTTCTACGTAAACAACTCGCTCAGTACACTCAAATAATTGGACAGTGTCTTTTCTAAATAACTCTATCACCTTGGTACTAAACTGTCGGCGATGCTCCTCGTCTTCAAAATATATAAAATATTTGGTTTTTGGCCTAATATACTCTAATAAGAATCTTTTGACTAAATCAGGATTGTTGATAGGTAAGAAAACTTCCAAAATCTTTTGCTTTTCACCTGAAAGATTTCGGACTTGCATTTCATTTCTCAACCACGTAAATACTAGAATTTGGTTAGGTTTAGTGTCAATCGCTTCCTGTAATATTGGTATACCAGATGACTCGACATCTATAGCAGAATGGATTGTATCAGATTTAGTTGTCACAGATGGCGATCTAATAGGATACTCGGGTATTTTTACAGAATTTGTAACAGACATTTTATCCGAATCAGAAGATATTGAAATTGGACTTGCTGATATCGTAGCACTGGAATCAGATACTGTTATCGTGGAGGAACTATTGCGTCTATCTCTAGGTTTTGCAGTTACCTTTTTCACGTTTTGTCTGTCTGAACCTTCCCTACGTTTTTGTTCTGTGTCGTCAATATTAACTTGCATTGATTGTCCCTCATCTTCCGAATGAGTTGCATTGATTTTAATCCGGGATAGGGCGTCAGCATTTAAATTTTGTTTCCCACTTTTGTATATTACTTTATAATCATAATCCTGAAGCCTTAAACGCCAACGAGTAAGCTTATTACTAGCGTCTTTTTGTGAATTAAGCCATGATAACGGTTTATGGTCTGTGTAGATACTAAATTTCTTGCCATAAAGGTAAGGACGAAAATGTTTGATCGCCCAGACTATTGCAAGACATTCCCGTTCGATAGTACTATAGCGAGTTTCTGTATCGCTTAGGGTACGACTGGCATATGCCACCGGTTTATCACCTCCTATCGGTCCTTGCGACAATACGGCGCCTATAGCGACGTTAGATGCGTCTGTAGTCAAGATGAAAGGTTTTTCAAAGTCGGGGTATTGTAGAAGCGGTGCACTTGTCAGGAGTTCTTTACACTTATTGAAGGCATCTATATAATTTTTATCTAAAACTATTTTGTTCCGCTTCTTGAGGCAAGAGGTCAACGGTTTAGTGGTATGAGCAAAGTCTTTGATAAATCGTCTGTAATAGCCAATGAGTCCTAAGAAAGATTTAATTTCAGTAGTCGTTTTTGGTAAAGGGTAGTTTAAAACAGCAGCTATTTTATCGTCATTTGGTTTAAGTCCGTCTCTAGTAATGGTATGACCAAGGTAAATGATTTCCTTTCGTAGAAATTCCGATTTGTCCAGTTGTAATTTTAAATTTGTCTGTCTAAGTCGGTCAAAGATAGTTCGTAGTTTTTGTACGTGTTCGTCTAAGCTGGATGAAAATATAATTACGTCATCTAAGTAAACCATGCAATGGAGGCCTTGCAGCCCTTTGAAAACGCTATCCATTGTTCTTTGGAATGTCGCTGGGGCCGTTTTAAGTCCGAATGGCATTCTTAAAAATTCCCAATGTCCGTTCTGTGTACTAAATGCTGTCTTTTGTCTGTCCTCTACTTCAACTTCGATCTGATGGTATCCGCTCGCCAAATCAAGCGTAGTGAAGTAAAAACTCTTCCCTAGTTTGTCAAATAATTCAGTTATGTTCGGTAATGGGTAACGGTCGTCAACAGTAATGTCGTTCAGTCGTCTATAGTCAACTACCATCCGCCATTTAGCCTCTCCCGATGCATCGGCTTTCTTGGGGACTAAGTGAACGGGTGAATTCCAGGGCGAGTGTGACTCCTGAATGACATTTTCCTTAAGTAATTTTTCAGTTTGTCTATTAATCTCTTCTGCTTGTGTGGGGGCTTGTCTGTAAGGTCTTACGTAGATAGGATCTTCGTTTGTAGTACGAATTTTATGTTTAACCTGATTTGTGAAACTTAAGGGAATTTGGTCACAGTAGAATATATCTTTATATTCCGTACAGAGATTAAATATTTTGTTGCGTTCCTCGTCATTCATGTGGTCAAGTCTAAGTTTTTGTAAATTATCTGTTAGAAGCTTTTCCGTTTCTATTGTAGGTCTTTCGACATTAAAGTTTAATACACATTCGGTCATATTTAGTTGGGTAACAGTAAAAGGTTTGGTTATAGTTATACGTACGGGTTTATCTAAAGTACTTTGTATAATCGTCGTTGCATATCCGTTTACACAATTTACCAATGCGGAAGGCATTCGTAGACCAGGAGTAAATTCTTTAAAATCAATGACGCCTTCGCCCGAATGTAGATCTATCGGAATTTTGACACGTTGTTCACATCGTGGTTGCATATCAATAATATAGTTTAAGTTATGGATTATAGGGATACTAGCAGATTTAGTTTTTAGTTCTAAATGTTTAAGGTCAATTATCGCTTCTAATAGTTGAAGCAGATCGTTACCAATAAGTCCTTCATAGCGGTTATCTACATCATATAAATGGAATTTGTGGAAGTTAGGAGAATTGAAGGTCGGTAATAAGGGAATTTCTATGACTTCATTATGACGGCTAGAAGAATGAGTGCTTACTACCTGAAATGGTTCATGCTTAATGTACTCAGAGAAATATAAATATGCAACGCGTGGACTTATGAACGACCGGGTGCTCCCTGTATCGATCATGAACCTCGCATCTATTTCGGGGATATATATATACGGTAGCTTAAGACTATGGTCACAATTTAATTCTATATTTTCTCCTTCTTGGTAGAGGCATCTATGTGAAAATTTTCCTCTTTAGACGGGTCATTGTTTTCATTTTTATATTCCTCGTCATAATAAAATTCTTCGGCCTGAGTAGGATAACCTTCCTCGTATTCTTCGGTCTCATAGCAAACATTGTCATAGTCATAGTGGTCATAATTATCGACTGTTAGTTCGTTTAGTCTGTAACCATTTTGGGGCTGTGTCCTTGGAATTGCTGTCCTCATTGTTACATCTGGATCGTGCGACCTAGAAGCTTGAACTTGGGGCGGTCTGTAGCCGAATTGTTGGGGTGTCATTCCTAAATTTTGTGAAGGCCTATAGCCAAACTGTTGAGGCATTACGCCTAAATTCTGTGGAGGTTTGTAGCCAAATTGTTGGTTATTACTTTGGAATTGAGGTGGTTTGTAACCTTGGAACTGAGGTCTGTATCCAAATGGCTGTTGTGGTTGCGTCTGAGGACGGAACCCAAATTGCTGTGGGCGGTAGCCGAACTGTGGCCTAACACTAGTATTTTGATATTGACCAAACTGCGGCCTGTTATGCGGAATACCAAAATTAAATTTTTGTTGGGGTGTAAAATTTTGTAGAACTGGTTTATAAGCAGGGTGGGCCATAGGTGGTGAGTTGCCGAATTTAAAATTAGTAGGACTTAATGTATTAAACGGTGGTTTATGTGTCACTTGGTTATTTTGCATACGATTTCGTAATATATATTGTTCGTGGAAGTTTACTTCCTCGAGAACTAGTGATAAAGCTTTCTCTAGCGTAGAGGGGGTCTTTAACCTAACTACTCGTACCATATTTTCCGGTAAGTTGTAGAGGAAAACATTTAAGGCCGTGTTATTATATATAGTAATTTTAGCCCGTTTCATGTCGTCATCTGGCGATAAGTTAGCCTTCGAGATAAGTAACGACCGAATATTTTGTAGCCTATTACAGAAATCTAAGTAAGTTTCCCCTGGTTTAATTTTACATGATTCTAATTCTATATTGATGCACTCCTCGCTACGTGGGTCACCGAAATGTTGTTCTAGTAACTCTTTTAACGCAGACCATGTCGATATATCTTCGCGTTCTGATAGTAACGCGGCTGCATTATCAGTGAGCCTACTAGTTATCGCATGTAATATATATATATTCTGTTCTTCGTGGCCCCTATACCTTTCGATAACGTATTCAGATTTTCGGATGAATAAATTTAACTGTCTTTTATCACCATTAAAAAGGGGTATTAACTTAAGCATCTCATTTGGGATCGGTACTACTCTAATTACTGGTTCCGGTAATGGTATTTCATGTGCTTGCTGCATTTTGTAAAGTAAATGACAGTCACTGAAGTTATTAAATCAAAATTCTAACACACACAATAAAATACACTCTTAAATATAACTTAGTATAAATCGTTTCAATTATTTTAAATCTTAACGTTACATATAAATTTATTTCGTAAATATTTCTAATATAAAGTTACTCTGCGATTTTTATATAAACTGCTTTCTTATCTAAGGTTAGAACTTAACAAATATTGATATTAAGTTTACCAGATTACGTTATACTGAGAGACGTCTAATCTCAAAATAACAATTAAATAAAACCTTTTTGAACAAGTAAGGGAATATATATGGCAAGGAAGGCAAGAATTTTGACTTACCAGCCGACCGCTACTCCCATGCTTGAAGTCCTTGAAGAAGTTTGACAAATTTATTTGGTTCGATGATCGCGTCGAGCGTTTCGCGCCGCGGTCACGTAATCTACGTGAATTTCGACACTTCGATTTTCGCGAGACGGCGCAGCTTTTAACGACACGATCCTGTCCTCAGCGCCAGTCAAACATTAAAATCAGTTAAAAGGTTTTTTAAAAATAAAAGATTTGATTAAGTGCTGCCGATTTGGAGGCTAGCTGTATAATGAATAAAAATCTTATTAACTAACGCCTTCAAGGGGCGACAAAACATATCATATATCGTCGGGAACAATATTCTAAGAACCGCGTCCGGTGGCAATGCTGAGCCATCGATAACGGTCACGTAGCATGTATTAATCCAAAACAGATGACGTGACAGGATGCATAACTACCTATTGTGACTACGTTATGACATTTTCCTGATACAAACAAAGCATTGTGTTTGTATCAGGTTTTAAAACTAAGTCAATGTGTACCTACTTTTGTTTTTGTTATTTTTAGTTATAGATTTACTTAGTCTTGTATATTAAACCGACCAAATTGAGTCGAATCGAATTTGCTGCCACACACAAACCCCCGTGGTTTAAGTGGCAGTAAGAACTGTATTCAAACTTTGTAAATATTTATTTTGGTAATAAATAAATAAAAAATGTGATACAGTGATTGAATTCCTTAGTGAAGGCGTCATCGTATTACAAAAACATCAAGATTTAATGAAGTTTGTCTTTATTTACCAGGTACTTATTAACATTAGATGTCTAAGACGAGGCCAATAATGCCCACACGCCGACGTGTTTAGCCTTAGTACTCGTAGCTCAAATATTAATCATTTGAGACTTATGGATTCAAAATCTGCAATCTTTCTTATAATATTGAGCAACGTTTATTTTTTAGATTCTATAAATGAACATACTACCACCTCAGCCCCCACGAGAGTTCGATATTTCGAGTGGTTTCGCACAACGTCGAATCGGAATCCGTAAAATTACACATCGAGAATACTCGGATCGTATTCCGATATTGCTTTCCGCCGTACCTCCGACCCAACCGACTTCATTTTGTACAAAACCACAACAGAGCGTTCACGTGGTTGAACTTAACTCCTTTCAGTCGACGTAAACTTCAAGTTTTCAGGGATTCGGATTGGACGTAGCGCGCAACACACAGTTACACAGTAGATACAACTATTTGTGTGACTTATGGATGGTATGTACTTTGTGTCTGAGGATCAAAGATCTAAGTTGTGCGCAACGCATCCATACAAAGGATTTTTCTAAAGAAATAAAAACAAGATAATAAGTAATAGTCTACTGTCTAAATGCATGCGTTTTAGTTTACGACTAATAATTTTTATTTTTTTGGATTGTTATTAGTATAAGATAATAAATTCGCAATTATAGCTACAATACTTGAAAAATCCTTGATTTTTTTAATAACAGATAAATAAGAAATATATGGTATCAGATTAAACTATCCCACATATTTATAGGTATAATTTTTTCCCTACTAAACATTTCTAAATATTAGGAATTATGGAAATACGCAAAGAAAAATGTATATCATGTATGTATGTCACATAAATAGTGCAGTAAACTTCAGGAATGATATCTACCCATGAAACTGAGCAAATTAATGAAAACCAGATTATGTTACATGAATAATATTTTTGGTGAAATACAAAATGTATGATGATCACTACTCTCGTACGGGATATCAGTATTTTTTTGTGTATTTTGTATGTTGATATGCTACACGTTTGTAGTTTAAGTTTTGCAGTGTGATGATCGAGCGGCGAAATCATAATATCATCTCTTCCCTTCCTTCGGGGGGCGTAGAAGTCGACCTGATGGAATATATACCAGAGAATAGGTTATTTCTGAATACTATGACCATCATACTGCGATCGACAACCCATCTGCCAAGCGTGGCGATTATGGCTTATCCCCCAAGTTGATTCTTGGGGAGCCTTTTGTCCAACTGTGGACTTCTTTCAGCTGTTATTATGAAGTCCATTATTTATGTTGTACCTTGTACATGCAGTATTGTAGTAGGTACCTACGAGTGATACTAAAAACACAATTCACATTTTTCTTTTGCCCTTAGGTTTAAAGTATTTAAACACTAAACTTGTAAATTATAGATAGAATAGCATCTATACATATAATAAAATCGTAGGAAAGTCAAAACTGTACATTGAATATTTTTATAAAAGGATACTTGGGGCGTGATCTACAATCGATATCGAGGCCAAAAATATAGTTTTCAGAATTTTTGTCTGTTTGTCTGTATGTATGTCAGGGCTAAACTCAAAAAGTACTGCAGGGATTTACTTCAAATGCAAGTGCAAGAATATTACTAAGAGGTCGGGTCAACATATAGGCTACATATTATCACGCTATCACCTATGGGGGAGGAGCTGTGATCATTTATAAAGTTTAACGCGGGTATAACCGCGGAGCATATGCTAGTATGCTATAAAACTAAAATTTAATAGTTTGGTAGCTGTGGTCGATATGATATTTCACGTGCAACTATGAACGTATCAGTCGACCATGTCGATATTTGTGTTTCCTATTGGCGATTTTACGAACAGACTTGGAAATATAGTCGTTTATTTTTATGTTTACCGTTATCTAATATCGATTCTGAACAAAGGATTAGGACGGTAAACATTACCCATAGTTACCTAAAACTCTGTTTCGGGTATCTGTTTCACAGACTAAAATTAGAGACCTTTACCTAATTACTTATACAGCGTGTACAACGCACGTTTTAATTTAAGCAGTAACTGTTAGTGAACATAATTGTAAAACATACCTGTGTGCTGAGGCGTGACTGTACTATTAAAACTACACTTTAATAGCCAACATTTTTACACCTCGGCCCTTGATAAATACGAACCTTTATTAAAGCTTTTAAGCTTGTTACACCTACGTTATGTTTATGTATTTTTGTTTTCTGTAGGAAAACCAACGCATACTCTAAGTTACTCCGAACTATCAATAAATTAATATTAACGAATGTTATTATTAATCAATAGATATCATCGAATTTATATGACCGAATGTTACAATCAATTAAGGACACAATATTCTATTATCAAATACCATCTTCGCATCATAAATATCCTCTTATAAAAATTATTCATTTCAGAATTGGCTAAATTTTATATAACAATTATAATCATAATCATAATAATCTTTATTCACAGAATACAGGTTAAAAGTACAAGTTGTTACAGTGTTGGTATAGTGCTCTATATTCTACCTTAAAATAAGGCAAGCGAACAGAATTTTTTATTTTTACAATCATCTTAAATAGTATTCAAGAATCAGTATATACATTATAACCCCGCATTGCATTGCATTAAAATAACAATTCATTAAATTAAACAGTAAAATAATGTCAAAAGTAAAATGATATCCAAAGTAGCAAAATAATGTCAAATAATTATAATGGGATTGAAAAAATAAGCTCAATGCATAGTGTAAGAGTCAAAAAATATTGTCAGTTTTCTTAATGCTATTATTAGATCAAAGAATGAAAATAATGAAAAATTATAATTTTAATTATTTTCATTCTTTGATTTAATATATATTTAATTTTGATACAGATTGAAATTTAAAATACATACTTATTATATGTTTCTAAATACATAGACCAGTCTGTTGCTAAGTGGACTGCTAAGCGGCCTGGGTTCGATCCCTATCCGGAGCAAATGTTTGTGCGATGAACACGACTACTTGTTCTGTGTCTGGGTGTAATATCGATAGGATATAAATCATCATGTCAGCCAAAGTACGTCCCCACTGCTGGACAAAAGCCTCCCCAAAGTATATATATGTATATGTAATAAGTATGTTTATTTGTTATCATGTTGGCTTTGTCTAGTTTGGGATTCGATGGCAGTGTGTTGCATGTCCCAAGATATTTATTTATTAATTTATATAAGTATGTTAATCAGTAGTCAGGTTGTCATAGAACAGGCTTAGGTAAGGATAAGATGGCAGTGTGTTAGTTGTGCCAAGATATTTATTTGTTTAAATGTATTTAACAAACGAATTAATCCTAGAAACGTCTCACTGTATGTAGTGGCAGAGACTACATTACACGGAACATAATTGGCACAATTATAAAAATACCATATGAACTAAGAAAATGTATTGGATTTTTTCAAAACTTAAAAGAATTATTTAAAAGTACTAGTCTACTTTACATCTTTTAGTATCGATCGACTAATATGTAAGTCAGTGCTAGCCATATGGCAAGATCACAGAGGAATAGGTATTGATTAGTGTCTTTCTAAGGGGAGCGGATAAATGTAGTTCTATCAATAAGTCGACCTAATAAACCAGGCCAAACATTTCCTCACACACCTTGCTGTATTTACACGGTGGCACTTAACCTCATCGTGGCTATTATACGAACATGCCCCTCGGGCATAATAGAACGGTAGCTATATAAGTATGTACCTTAGACAGCTGCTGCTATTGGCATTTTGGCCTGCGGCATTGGATACGATTCAAAGGTGGTTCTCAATTAGACAACGTTATTTGGAAACGTTAGATTCCCCACCTGAGATAAACCAGCCGCAGTCTAAAACACTCCATTCATCGCTGCTTGTAGGGACGCCATAGGATAAAAGCAATTGGATATTTTTTCTTTCCGTAATACTATTTTGGGCACAATTATTGCGTTTTATCCATGGCCGCAGCTTAAGAGAGATTATAATGATTTAGTAGATCAAGATAATAATCATAGTAGACGAACAAGAATTTCTAAAATGTTGTAAGTAACGTAAACTAATTTACATTCAATTGCTGTTTAGTAGTTTGTTAACACGTATAACGCCACGAAATAAAATGATAAATTCCATTCAGGCCATGTCGGACAATGATGGGTGACACGGATATGTTCCGTTCGGGCCGTGTCAGACAATGTTGTCCGACAGTCAGAGCTATGTTTAAACGTCTCTACTAAACTGTCTGTCAACAATACAAGGCAATATTGTACGCAGCGTGACCCGCGCGGCCTCCTAGATTAGTGTAATCACATCAGCACTCTAAAAACGTATATAAAAAAAAAGTTACGTCAGTTTTTCTAAAAATATTATTTTACTAACATACATAAAAAATTGTGTAATGCAAGTTTGATTTGTTTTTTCGATTTTATGGAAAAAATTAGTGTTCGGTTTATAGATAAATTAAAAAATCAGGATAGTAAAAATCTAAATCAGTTTTATTGTTTTAAACTTAGGAAATTGGAATAATATTATCACATTTAAACCTAAAATATTTGAGATCATGGGAAAACGTATATTTTCAATTATGTTTACTAGGTAAATTAACATAAACAGTTTTTTAGGTTTGACCCGCGAACCTAAAAATCTGTTTTTTAACTTTGACCCGCGCGGCTTCAACGGAAGAAAACTCAAATAAATATACACAGCAAGCCATGGTGGACAGTGTTGGGCGACATGAATTATCTTCACATTTATAAAGATTTCTGTAGTTATGTCAATGTTTTGTAAGTTAGAAATTCATATTTAATAACACTAACAATAAAACAAAAATTTGAGATTTTGTTAATTTAAAATATTTTGTATGGCTTATATGGTAAGTTAAGTGTCGCCCAGCAATGTCCGACATGGCGTTGTACGTGTTAAGTAAAGTCTGTTCGGTCGATTTGGACTCAGAAAGACAGATAGGGGAATGAAATTCATCATTATTTTGTCAGTTGAAAGGCCACGGCTGGACAAAGGCCTCTCTCAATCTCCACAAAGGCCGGTCTTCCGCTGTCTGCATCCAACAGCTTCTCACGATGTTTTTAGGGTTCCGTACCCAAAGGGTAAAACGGGACCCTATTACTAAGACTTCACTGTCTGTCTGTCTGTCCGTCTGTCACCAGGCTGTATCTCATGAACCGTGATAGTTAAACAGTTGAAATTTTCTTAAATGATGTATTTCCGTTGCCGCTATAACAACATTTAACAAAGTAAAATAAATATTTCTGTCACCGTAGCCTAGTTGGTAGTGCTTCTGCCTACGAAGCTGGTGGTCCTGGGTTCGAATCTCGGTAAATGCAAATATTTGTGTGATGAGCACAAATATTTGTTTCTGAGTCATGGATGTTTTCTATGTATATAAGTATTCATCTATCTATATAAGTATGTATATCGTCGCCTGGTACCCATAGTACAAGCTTTGCTTAGTTTGGGGCTAGGATGATCTGGGTGACATTGTCCCCAGATATTATTATATTATATTATATATATATATATATATATATATATATATATATATATATATATATAATCCACAGGGTGGCGTTCTTTCTCCATTACTTTTCGCATTATTTATTAATACTATCTCTAATAATCTACAATCTTCGTACCACCTTTATGCAGATGATCTTCAAATTTACAGACACACTGATATAGAAAATTTACCACGTACTATCGTCAACATTAATGAAGATTTAAAACAAATTTGCGAATGGAGTAAGGTATATGGATTAAAAGTTAATCCTAATAAGACCCAGGCAATAATAGTTGGCAGCCCTAGGATGATTTCCAAGTTAGATTTGCAGCTCCTACCACCGGTAGTGCTCGATGGTATTCCTATTCCCTATAGTGACACAGTAAAGAACCTGGGAATCATCATCGATAAAACTTTATCCTGGGTACCGCAGCTACAAGAGGTCAGTCGAAAGCTATTTGCTTCTGCTGGTTCTCTACGAAGACTCCGTAATTTCCTTCCCAGTACCACAAAAATTGCGCTAGCACAGTCTCTCCTTCTTCCAGTTCTTGACTACGCCGATACCAGCTATCTTGACCTCACTGGAGCACAACTTAATAAACTTGAGCGCCTTCAAAATGTCTGCATAAGGTTTATATTTGGCCTACGAAAATATGACCATGTTTCTCATTATCGCACTAAACTCAAGTGGCTTCCGATCCGCCTTCACCGTAATACTCATATTTTAACTCTTCTCTATAACATATTGTTCATTCCCTCTTCACCAAATTACCTCAAAGAACGTTTCGAGTTCTTACATGACACACACTCTAGATGTTTATGGTCTTCGGAGAACTTAATTTTAAAAACACCTACACAGGTAACTAACTTTTATTCTAAATCTTTTACTGCGCAAGCTGTCCGCCTCTGGAACGAATTACCATTAACTACAAGACGTGCGCAATCTTTACTGACTTTTAAAGGAGAGGTGAAGAAGTATTATTTTTCCAAATTAGTATCCTAAACTAGTGTTAATGTCTTTATCATTTATTTATTGTTTCTTTTTCATATAATAGTTACGCAATTTCTGCTACCTTTTACATTAGATTTATAGGCATCAGTTGATAATTACATAGGTATTCTTAATATAAATATTTATTAATATATATCATAGGGATATAAGTATATTTATTTATTTATGTATGTATTTTTATATGTGTTGACTTTTGTTAGTTTAAGTTAGGTTAAGTTTAATTTATTCAAACACCTTCGCTACCCAATTTATTTCTAGATCCTTGGAGTATATTCCGTTTAAGGTTGTCTGGAAGAAATCGCAGCAGCGATAAGACCGCCCATTGTACTTTAATAACTTTATGTTAAATTATTATGCTATGTATTGGTGTACAATAAAGAGTATTTTACTTTACTTTACTTATATATATATATATATATATATATATATATATTATTTAAAGGGGCTCCCATACAACGTACCTGATTTTTTTGCTCGTGTTTATAGATAATGGTACGGAACGCTTCGTGCGCTAGTCCGACTTGGATTTGGCCGGTTTTTTAAAAGCACATTACTTCAGAAAACCTTATTAAAATATAGTTCCACGTAAACCTCTTGGGTTTGAGCGTGACACTTTCCAATATGGGTTCATCCGATAGATAAACAAAACAAACTAACTGACACATAAACAGTACAATAATCCAATTATATCGGACATAATGAAAACCAAATGTTTATTGTTTAGTTTTGGCATGTTTTTCAACAGCACATCGAGCTGTAGAATTCAATCGTCGTGATCACAATCGATTGATGATTCCTGTTGTCCGGTTTGGCCTACGTTAATACCTTTATTAAAAGACCAAAGTTTTAGTGTGAAAGACTAACACACTTGCAAACTAAGGATTTTTAATATTAGTAGGATATTTCTCAAACACAACTACACTACATCACTTATAAAAATATTCAAACCTTTGCACGATTTAAATACATCATGAAAAATAATATTGGTTATTTTTATATTGATATCTAATGAAAATACGCAATATAAGGTTCATTTGAAGTATATGAACCTTAATTTTATATTGATTCAACGCTCCTGTACAGCCGCAAACAAGATGTTAATCCGTGCATTCCTGGTTCGAAGAAGATACCCTTGCACTACAAAAACAGTTCTTACTGCCTACTTAATAAAGACACTGTTACGGCAAAGTTGTAACCTTTGACGCGATGTCAACTGTACCTAGATTTAGAGTTGTAATTTATTACAGTGTTTGTATTGGCCACTTAGAAACAACAAAACTTTGATATACAATAATATTGTAACTTACCTTTAAGGAGTGCAATAGTTAAGTCAGAAGTAAAACAACATGTCTGATGGTGACGGCATAGAATATCATCACCATTGAAATTGGTCATATATGACCAATGAATATATATTATGACCATGAAACTGCGATCGCCAACCCGTCGGCCAAGCGTGGCGATTATGGCATATCCCCCCGTTCTTTGGGGAGGCCCAAAGAATGGGGGGATATGCCATAATCACTTTAGTCCAGCAGTGGACGTACTTCGGCTGACATGATGAAAACAACATGTTAACCAAATCATTGTGCCTATTATGTAGTGAATGGTTTTAGTCTTTTGGGAACGTTCCTGGTCCAGCTATGTGATAAACTCATTGTTAAACAACTATTATTTGTATATATTTATTTGTATTTAAAATGTACATTATCTATCCTTAAGTTATAATATTGTATGTTGCTATCGTTATATTCATTTAGATTATAAGCAGTAAGTGTACATTTACATGCTAGTAACATTTCTTATAATAGTTATACGGTGATATAAGTACGTACCTAATGACGGCACACTAAGTACAGACGGAAGGACGAGGTACGTTATGTACTTTGTATTCTGCTAAGATGTTGAAGCTCCAAAGTTCCCGGAACCTTCGCCATACTTGGCAGGCGACGAACTAACACTAACATACAAAGTGTTTCTTTTCGCCCGATTATTATTTTGTAAAAAGAAGTACTTGCTGTATTATATTATGAAGTTACATTGCCTGGTTAGTTTAGCGGTAAAGTGTGTCATCTCTGGTCACTATTTCCTAGTCTGGCCTAATACTGAACCGATAGAAATTCGATACACAAATAGTCTAGAGCCAGAGAAAGGACATAGACTACATTTTAATGCGAAACAAGGGTTTAAGGCCTGAAAGGGGGGATGAAAAGTTGTATGGAAGTGTCGTCATTTTTAGGTCTAGAAGCTTGAAACTTATTTTTAGGCTGTTGATTCAATATATATATAAATATGACATTCTAAGTTTGTAAAAGTTTTACCCTCAAGGGTGTAAAATAACAAAAATTGTATTGAAATATGTAAGATATATGTGAATGCAAAATATTAGAGATATTCTGATGTAACATTTACGGAGTCATTACAAAATATGTGAACGAAGTCGCGGGCACACCTAGTGGATAAATAAACAGAAAATTTCCTCTGCGTAAGGTAAATGTGTTCCAACCCGTATAAGTACGCAATTGAATAAGTGAGACATACCTAACTTGCGAGAAATTCATCCCTCGAGCCCTCTGAACCCACTTAGCGACGATTTACTGTCACGTGAAGATCAACGCGCTTAATTAAATGGATAAAGCAGAAAATGGAGGTAGGTTGCTATTTATTTATATCCCTTGTAAATAATGATTTAAAGATAGCTTAATGTAAAATATAAAAATAGGGTTATAAGTTTAAAGACTGTACAGGGTTTTAAGTATTTTGTGTTTAGGTCTTTCGCGGAACAGAATTTTTATTAGAAATATAGAATAGAGTCTATTTGAGTCAGATTTTACGCTCTACCTTACGGGATGTAACATTTTCGAGTTTTCGGAATGATCCTATATAAATTTTATATAAATCAGTAGGTATGCGTAAAATTTAAGTTGGTTATATGATTTTTAAAACGGTAATTGTTACTTTGTCATCACAATATCGTTACGAATATGAATATTAGCGTATTTTAAAGCACAGACTGCGGGAATTTAGAGTCCGTTTATGTATTACATTAATTTTACTTGTATTCATGTGTAAATTGCCGTTTATTCTATTAATGTACCTTTTTAAATTAATCATAATGCAAGAATTAGGACCAATAACAGTCAAAATGCGATTTTACTATTATTGGCAGGCGCAATACTGAAGACTCTACCATAAAGAAACGACGTTGATCCCATCTCTATACATTTTTAATTCTCCCCGCGTTCATGAAAATTACGTGTCTTATGTTAATAACACACGGAAAATTTACCGTATTAGTCACAATATTAAGTTAGATTAGAAAATGTCCTTCTCGTCCATTAATGAGTATATCGATACTAAATATACGGAGATATAACACTACAACTTCTCGACTCCGCAGCTTGGGACTATTACGTTATATTTTCTTAATAAAAGCATCACAATAACGTTTAAGATTAGGTTTTAGGGCTGAAAATACGTTTTATTCTGTCTATGTTGTAAATTAATTCTCGGGAAGTTTAAAACGAATATCTTTTTAACTTTGCGTTGCCCTACAAAAACCACTCTTAAATCAAAGAATGTTCACCGATGTGGCAATACTACATAAAATGCTCGTGCACTCTATAGCGCTCTACCCCACCATCGTCCTTCAATACTCTTACGATGCAGGATCAGCGAATTTTCAAAAAAACTTGCCTAAAAACCAACCCTCAGTTTTTTGTAACCGACCCTCAGTTTTGCATCTCCACGACAATATCACCGCCCCGGGCCGAGACTCGAACTCTGAGGGAGGAGCTCTCTGCTACTGGTTAATTAATTTGTAGCCTTATTTGCCTGACCGTTTGAGCACCCGCACGATTTAACTTAAAACATATAAACATCAAATAAAACAGCTGAGAGAGAATTCGGACGTTGGAACTTGATACTGCACAAATATTAAATCAATAAAAGTGGTTTCAAATTGCCGCTTCCTCTCATTTGCAAACTCCCGCGACATCGTCTTTATGTACCAATTGATTACACAATACTCCTATTAAATTATCTAGGTCATATTTTACCAATCATCTCCCTATATAGAATGAGACTTCAAAACGTATTCAGAATGACTGAATAACGTAAGCAATTACAATAATTATTGTAATGGTGGCATGGCAATTTAAACGAATTGAAATGTAATTGCACCTCTTCTCTTGCTATAGCATAATATCTATACTGTAGGACTCGTTTAGTGTCGGAATTTGTAGTATTTATTTGTAAGTATTAAGTATAATAATTATAGCGCTCATGCCCAATTTGATTTGGTCGTCGATCTTTAAGTAATAATAAGAGTTCACGGTCCGAATGGATACTGTTTACATTTAATATTCAACATTTTTATTAATTATTAGCTTATTTTATTTGGGAAGCTAACAGCTACATACAATTGGTTACAAATTCTGATGAATAAATGCCAATAACAAGCTTCCACAACTAGTTAACAAAATGGAGGCATCACCGGTCTACTTAATTAATTACAATAATGGAAAGCAATGACTACCTTACAAATGGTTTTACAAGATTGAGCCAATAGTACTTTACAAGGATTTATACATTATCAATGAAATAAATATCTAGTTAATTTGGGTCTGGTCACATCATCATCATATCAGCCGAAATACGTCCTCCCCTGGACAAAGATCTCCCAGAGATCCCGAGATCTCTCCAATTCCCGGTCCTGCGCAACCCGCATCTAGCGGCCGCCAGTGACCTTCACAAAATCATCGGTCCATCTTGTATGGCGCATGCCCACACTGCACCTTCTTATAGATATAATCAGAACTGTTCTGCCCCAGCGGCCGTCGGTACTAGGAGCTATGTTAATAAGCAATGTAGTTGAAATACTCGTTTATACAGTGAACGGGCATTCCCTTTATGTTAAGTAGCTAATTAAAAATAAAATAGTATCGGAATTATTCTTTTTTACTATATTTAAAAAATAAGTATTGATATACACACATCAACAAAGTCTAGGGATACGTTATTTTGAAATCAAACATGGCTTTATTGTTTAAAACCTATTTAGTTTCCTTAAAAAGTTTATTTACAGATTTAAACCTTGTCTATTCTTTATTCAAAATTTAAAAATTAAAATGAGAAACAAATGAAAACACGCAAAGCACAGCGCAATCTTGAGTTGTATCTAATTTCAAGAAGTTGCATTAAAATTTTTTTTGCGTGTTAATTGAAGAAAACCTGATAAATTGTTTTATTTTCTTTTCTCAATTGGTTGTGTAAGCTTTTTAGCGTCATGCCACGCCATCATTTGAGTCGAGATGAAATGTTACGGGCAGTTGGCATGTTACAAAACGGTGCTATTCAACGCGTCGTTGCTGAGTCTCTGGGCACAAGCCAAAATGTGGTATCCAGGCTGTGGTCACGTTATCGCGCTACTGGAGATGTGGCAGAACGGCACACAGGTAGATATCGTGTTACCACTCAGAGACAGGATCGATTTCTCCAAATGACCGCCAGAAGACTACCCAATATCACAGCGATGCAACTAGTGCAAAGGCTCCAGGAGGGTCAGCAGCTGCTGGTGAGCGACCAAACCGTGCGAAGGAGGCTGCATGAAGTTGGTCTTCATGCTCGCAGACCGCTACGAGTCCCAGCGCTGCGACGTGGCAATCGCGGTAGGCGACTTTTATGGGCTCAAGAACATTTGACATGGAGTGATCAACAATGGTCATTGGTGCTGTTCACTGATGAGTCCCGCTATGGATTTCATCCAGATTCGAGACGAACACGCGTTTGGAGAACTCCAGGCAGGGTCAGCCGTCTCCGACATCCACAGGAGGTCCACTCTTACCAAGGCGGGACAATTATGGTGTGGGCAGGAATACGAATCGGCGGACGAACCCAACTCATTTGGATTCAGGGCAGCATGACTGCCCATAGATACCGTGAGGAGGTAGTAGAACGTGTCATTGTCCCGCTCAGGGCCCTAACGGGGCAAGAATTTCAGCTCATGCATGACAATGCACCTTCCCATACAGCGCGGCTGGTGAGGGCCGCCCTTCGAGAACACGATGTTCAGGTATTAGATTGGCCTCCACAGTCGCCAGACTTAAACCCAATTGAACACGCCTGGGACATGTTACAGCGAAGAGCATTGAGGGATTTTCCGCCCAACTTGACAACAGAAGAACAACTTTTCGAACATTTAAAAAGAACTTGGGACTGCATACCCCAGCAAGACATTGACACCTTAATTTTAAGTATGGAAAATCGTTGCCGCTGTGTGATTAATGTTAGAGGAGGAAATACCGATTACTGATTATCAGATTTGGTAAGATTTTTATTCATTTAATTCGATTGAATAATTTTATAAGAATAAAATGTTTTTGTTCACTCAGTAATTTTCTATGGCTTAATTAATTTAAGACTTTTATTAATTAGAAAAACAAAATCGCATCGTGTTGTTAATGTTTAAATATCGGCCATGAAATTATCTTTAATTCTTCCATTTACAGTCATAACAAAATGTTTATAGTTTTCTAGATAATCAATGAAATGTTCAATATCCCTAGATTGTGTTGATGTGTGTATAATAATGACATAACGATAGACGCGTTGTTTACTAAGTCTTAATTGACTTGAAGTGAGTCATTATATTTTTAAGAGCAAGGTAAAAACTGAAGTGATAGTTTTTAACATTATCCATAATATCGCTCAGTATCACTTGACTGGATTCAATTAACCATATCTACACTTAATTGCTATATTATAATGACAGAGTTATATTACAAAAACAAACAATTTATGTGGAGGTTATACCATATTTATATATATATATATTATATATATATACGAAATTGACAAGTTGCTAGAGTTTTACCGAACTGAACTGACAAAAGAAATAGAGACGATTATTGAAAAAAGTTTCAGCACTGAAGGTAGTAAACGATGTAGCTGGAAGAGCGGTTAATTAAATGCAAGACTTTCATCGATTAATCACTGTTGAGTAGGAACAAAAACAATTTTTATTACGTTGCGTATAGGAACAGTGGAAAATTTATCCTGACTCTAAAAGCCAAACAATTAAAAAAAAATTGTTTCATTCAATTTATTTATTAAGTAAATAATATACTATTTGGGTGTATTGGAGTTTTAATTAAGTAATAAAATTTTATTTCTTAATTCCTCCTACAGTAACTCAGTACAAATTTTCATGTCAAAAGTTTGGCATCAAGTCGGCACGGGTTATCGTTGTCCAATCGCTATGATATTTATTATTTGAGTCCACGAGATCAATTTTTCTAAATCAATAATTCTACATTTTCTGCCGTTGGCAAGGGTCCCAAAATATTGGCGGTATTACCATTAATTAAACAATAACATAAAAAATATCTTAGTTCATATCGGTTAGAATCGGGGCTAATATCTAACATCTGCAGATAAAAATAGAAATAATATAAACAAACATTGGTTCTGCGAATGTATTCTAGAGGGAGTGACTATCTATTTCCCAGGGATGTCCTTACGAGGATACCGTTCCTTACAAAAACACGATAAGATACGCGGCGGATGTGATTCGACACTTTAATCAACTGAGTATTTATTCAAATTGCTGTTTCTGTTTATTTAATTAAGCCAAGATTCCACTGATTATTAACTCGATATTGTAAAATTGAGCGAGATTGTCGTGTATATAGACGGGCCGGTTAGCGTGGTTGCCTTTCACGCTGCATGTCGTGGGTTTCGATTCCCACCAGGACAGACATTTGTGTACGTGAACATGTCTGTTTGTCCTGAGTCTGGGTGTAATTATCTATATAAGTATGTATTTACAAAAGAAAAGTAGTATATGTAGTATACCAGTCATCTGTTTTTCCATAGTACAAGCTCTTGTTAGTTTGGAATCAGATTGCCGTGTGTGAAAAATATCCCAGGATATTATTATTATATAGCTACAGATAAAAGTTTTATTACCGAAGCATAAAAGTACATATAATACATTTTTTTAAACATCTTATGGCTGTGTTGAAGTATTTTAGTTTATAAGTTATTTTTTATTTATTACTGTTTGTACAGTTAAGGTTCTTTGGTTGACATTAACGCATATGAACGCTGACAATAAACGCTCTGTTTTAAGTACCATTAATTTTACGAATACAAGTAAGTACTTTTGCAAAACATTAATACAGTTTCAGCATATAAAAATTTGGCGCCGAGTGAGTGAATTATGATTACGATCGGGTTTATTTGTGTCCATAAAGCTTATTGAACCACAGTTCCATTCGCCGAATTAATGTAATCAATAATTTTGGAGAAACGTATATAAGGTTTTATGTTAAAGATAATAAACGCTGCAATAACACAGTTGATGTATGAAACTTAATGCAACTTTCACTTTAGTAGTCAGAAGGATTCGGATAAAAACATAGTTTGGTTTTTGTGCCAATTGTAAGTACATACCTACGTACATTTAGTAACGTAAGACCTTAATAAGAATAACTGGAAACCCGGTCATGAGTTGTGATTAAATTTTACTTAATGTGGAGAATGAAATCTCTTGGTTCCGAATTCGGGCAAATATCATAGCTAGTTAAGGGGTTGATAACACCCAATTTTACTATTTCACGCCAATCACGCCTGTATAAGCAAAAATTTATGGTCAAAATAAAACGATCAGAAAACTATAAAAACGAGTGGAAAAATGACAAGCGAAGAACAAAATCATTCATCATCATCATCATGTCAGCCAAAGTTCGTCCACTGCCGGACAAAAGCCTCACCAAATAATGGGGGGCTATGCGGGTCAGGACCCGTTGATCACTCGAGTTTCATCTCCTGGACCCGTTGATCACCTGATCTAATATATATATTAAAATACTTATATTTTAATGTTTTTATTGGTCTCTGAAGCTCCTGGGTTAAAATAAAAAATCTTTTGTACAGGTCACATTTATTGTATCATAGATTTCAATATTGTTAAATTAATATTATAATTTGTACCAATATGTTGCTAGTAAAATTACTAATACTAGCAACAACAGCAGTAATTTTAAATATTAATTATTAATTTAGTAATAGGGATGAAACTCGGGTGATCAACGGGTACCGACCCGGCTATGCCATAATCGCCACTTTTTGCAAACGGGTTGACGATCGTAGCTCGATGGTCATAGTTCACAGAAAAACGCCGCTACGCGTTCTGTGGTAGGTATTCCTCGGACAATTTCTACGCTCCCCACGGGATGATATGGGGTGCTGATATTCTATGCCGTCACCACACAGCAAATCATTAATGCGGGTAAAATATAATCTTTAACACAAATCTAAGACAACGGTTTTCTTAATCCTATAAAATAACAAATTTAATGAGTTGTAATTTTCAAGTTTATTTTCTTTTAATTATTTTTTAGAGTTTTATTATATCGAGCCATGAAGTTGGATCGTATTTTAGGATAATTATTCTCATTAAAATATAGTAAACTTTTACATATCGGCCGTACACTGCTTTTAATAGATGCAACTTCTTAATTAAATTAATTAGCTTAATTATTAAATAATATTATTCTTTATTTGATTAAAATTGTACCAAAGTTATTTGTTATCTACTTACCATCGAAAATGAAGCTATTGTTTTTTCTTTTCTGACAAGTAAGCTTGCTAATCTTGAAATTAAAAAGAGTGTGGTGTAAGGAAATACCACAACATTATCTATACTATAAAATAAGATTTATTGCATAAATGTGTACAAGTCTTAATTCTCAATTACTTGATGATTTCAGTCTATACATGTCGGAAATGGAATATATATGAGACAATATGACTACACATGTAAGACAGTTCGGCCTCGCCGCTTCGGGTCCCGGGTTCTACTATTTGTGTGACCCATAAATGGCTGTTCTGAGCCTGGATGTAATTTGTGACCGTCTATTATCTGGGGACTATGACGTTCTGCAGCTTCAGATCGTCTTCAGGATCTTTTTCATATAATAAGTGATACGCTTGAAATCGGGAAAAAGTATTATATTTTCTTCAATTTTACTATGATAGGTAACAGGGCTTGTGTAGCTTAGAGAGCTCTTTCGTAGACTGAATGACTGTTCTAAAGAATTTTGTTATTTTCGTTTGAAATATTTTCAAACGCGTTCTTTTTTAATTATTTCTTTTTAAATGTTTGGACGAACGAAGGTGACAACCAAGAAGGTCGTCACATCTTCCCCGTCTCTCTTAAAAAAATTGTTTATTCTATTATTAGAATGAACAATTTTTTTCTCCGAAAGAACCCTTTACAAGATTATACTAGCTTATTTTTTACCTACCTAGTGGAGGGATAATTACAATGCATGATGGCCTTTACGACTAGACCAGCAGTTTCAATTTTATCCTCATACAATAGATAATTATTGAAAGTGCCTTGTGGAAGCAAAACCTCCAAAAAAACTTTCCACACATCATGTGTGATTCTAAGCCAAAATGTTACAAAGGTCTTATTAATAAGTTTTTGATTAATTCTATTTATACTCTTTGCTCCTATTTGTATTTATGCGTACTGTCCACCATGTTTGACACTTTCAAAAATAATACCAAATATGGAAAGGTCATAAATTAATTTTCATTATGTCACAGATAATACAATACATGGGAGTGTCACAACAGGTCTCGTTGACATCATTGACCATAACATACTATATGGGGTAACCATATACCACGTTTTGTCGATATCAAATACAACCTATATATGGTACAACCATACACTGAGTATATCAGACATCAGCATAGACAACCTGTGGAGAGCATATTTGGTCTTATGGCAGAAAATGACAGACCAAAGAAAAAATTCTACCTGTCATACGTTGGCATTGTCATTTTATTGCAAAGAACAAAAACATGAAACCATTAGATATACGTCCACCTTGCAATGATTAATCACAATGTGTTCGAATAATCCATGATGTACCACAAAATTTGTTCAAGGCAAAATTTTTGTGGCAAGGGCAGCGTATGCTCATGAAGTGTGGGCGTGTGGCTAGACAATATATGCTCATGCGTGGACGTGTGGTGATGACAGCATATGCTTATGTGTGGGCGTATGATGAGGGCAGCGTATGTCTACGTGTGGGAGTGTGGTGTCAGGATCAGAAGTCTCAGTCTTCAGACAACCAGTCTGATGTCCACCATTCCTTATGGAATTTTATGGACCATGGATATTCCCTAGACTTGTCAAGTAAAAACTTGACAAGGTGTGTGTGTGTTCGTGTGAGGAGTTCAGGAGGTCTCCAATATCAGACAACCAGTCTGATGTCCACCATTCCTTATGGAATTTTATGGACCATGGATAATCCCTAGACTTGTCAAGTAAAAACAAGACAAGGTGTGTGTGTGCTCGTGTGAGGAGTTCAGGAGGTCTCCAATATCAGACAACCAGTCTGATGTCCACCATTCCTTATGGAATCTTATGGACCTTGGATACTCCACAAGACTAAGTGAAAACAAGAAAATGTGTGTGTGTTTGTGTAACAAGTTCTAAGAAGAAGACTAAATTATAACCAGAAAAACCTAGCTCCTACTGACCTGCCCGCGACACAAAAGTAATTTATTTAATCCCTATCTATACGTTCTTCCTTGTGTGGACGTATATCCTGCTGTCTCCTTTGGATCTTCAAGCAGATCCGAAGGCTGGTCATCTTCTCCCATCATGATAGCTCTCCAATGGTATTAAACCATACATGAAACAAATTAAATAGTATTAGTGACATTCTTTTAAGTAGAAGCATCCATTATAACATACAACTATATAGAGCAATAACATAAAAATTCAAACTTCTATCGCTGAGTGATAAGCAGATGTGCACAATTTTATCAAGTACATACACCTAACACAAATTACATAACATAAGTACCTAAACTAAAAGTAAATGGTGACATCAGCTTGTCCCTATTGAACCTTACAACTAAAGTGACACTATCACTAAGTAACTAAATGAAAATTAAATGTATAATACAATAATAACACATGAATATTTTATACTTTAACATTAAATAATAACCATAATTTGTTCTAACTTCAACTCAATCTTATTTTACAAGACTTTAAACGATGTTGACTCCAATAGGTTAGTAATACACTATTATTACTCATATATTTTATTAAATTATTATCATTTATTAAACGTTTTATTATTTTATATGGCCCTTTATATGGGCGAGAAAGTTTGTTATATACTCTAGTTACTCTTTTAGGACAACATAATAAAACTAGCAACTTTCGTTTAGACTGGGTTCGATGTAAATTATGTCGAACTTTGCGTCTACAAATTTTGTTCAATTTTAGTGTTTGTACATTTATATTTAAATTTGTGTGTGTATCTTGTATATTATTAACCTTTATGGGCTGCAATGGGACAATATTATTTAAATGGCTATGTACTGTTTTTGGCAGATCATTAATTAAATTAAATTTTACTTTATTTTCTACAATTTCCATACTTACCTACTTCGCATGGAAGTTTATCTGTATTTGTAGTCTTTTGGCAAAAATATAAGTAATCATTCTGTGAAAAAAAATTGTTTATCTGACTGTACATCAGATGAATTATTTTCTAGTAACTACATATTTTTCTTTATTAATAAAATTACATGACATCCTATCAGTAAAAAGTTTACGTTTTTTAAAATCTAAAATAATATTGTGAGAAAAAAGGAAATCTTGTCCTATGACAAAATTTTGTGAAATCTTATCCACAACATAAAAACTATGACTAAACACAACATTCTCTATAATAATGTTCAATTTAATTTCCCCTATCACATCCAATTGCGCGTTATTTATCGATTTTATTCGTGCACTGGAAAACTGCGGCGTTTCGCCTAGTTTTTCTGCGACGTTTAATTTCACGACGGACACGGATGCTCCCGAATCAATCAGGGCCAGAAATGGGTTATCTTTACACTTAATATTTATGAAGGGGACAAACTCACCCTTCTGAGGGATTTCTTCTCTTGATGGCGGTCGATTCGTCCCTCGTAGAACATCAACCGCCTCTACACGTTTGGGTGTGGCTGACGCTGCGATGCTCCTCTCCCAGTTGTAATGTCAGCGCCCCGGCTGTCTGGTTGATTTCTGCCTGTAGGTTTTTCGCGGGGTCTAAAATTGTAAGGGTGCGTAAATTTATTTGGTCGAGGATTAATTTTTAGGCTTTTTAGGCTGGTTGGTCCTCGATGTCGCAGTTCCGGGGTAACGATGCGGAACCGGTTGACGGTCACCAACTCCGCTGCGTCTTGCTGGCGTTTGGGTATTATGTCCAACTCCGCTTGCGTTAAAGGGTAAATTTAGCGGCGTGAGACTTTGGGATAAGAAGAGACTTTTAATTTGTTTGAGACTCATTTTTAAGTCCTTCTTGCTGTTATACACTTGCATTCCTATTTTATTTTTTAAAAATGAGTTACAACTTTTAAGGAAATGGTTAATAAATACTGATTCCGTAACCGCTGTACCCGCTTTGGCCGCCAGTTCATCTAAGGAATAAAAATAGGCAACTGGGTCTTCATTGTAGCCTTGTCGCCTTTCAAAGAAGTCAGCGAGTGAACTGCTTTGCCCGTCAAATTCGTCGGTGATCTTCTTCTGCAGATCAGCAAATGTATCACACTGAGGAATAATGTTTTTATAAAATGATAAAGCGGGCCACAGGGCCCGCTTTATCATTTTATAATTTATGATTTTATCAATTTATGATTTTATAGATGCAAAAAAACTCATTTTAGGGGCATATCTACAGAGATATGCCCCTAAAATGAGTTTTTTTGCATCTTCATCGTATTTGTTGATAGCGGCAATTACTGCGAATTGCCTAAAAAAATCGTTAACGTCAGCCGTCTCCCCGTCGAATTGCTCCATCTGAAATTATTTAGGGAAAAAATACTTCTCGTGATATCCACGATTCTTCTCACGTTCTTCAGGGTATACTTATCAATATACCCGGCGCCTCCACCATATGACGTTCTGCAGCTTCAGATCGTCTTCAGGATCTTTTTTATATTGTAAATAATACACTGAACTTGATTAATACGTCGTATATTTTCTTCAATTTATACTATGATAGGTAACAGGGCTTGTGTAGCTTAGAGAGCTCTTTCGTAGACTGAATGACTGTTCTAAAGAATTTTGTTATTTTCGTTTGAAATATTTTCAAACGCGTTCTTTTTTAATTATTTCTTTTTAAATGTTTGGACGAACGAAGGTGACAACCAAGAAGGTCGTCACAGGACAATGTCACACAGATCATCCTAGGCCCAAACTAAGCAAAGCTTGTACTAAGGGTACCAGGCGACGATATAAATACTTATATAGATAGATAAATACTTATATACATAGAAAACATCCATGACTCAGAAACAAATATTCGTGCTCATCACACAAATATTTGCACTTACCGGGATTCGAACCCAGGACCACCAGCTTCGTAGGCAGGAGCACTACCAACTAGGCTATGTTTGTAAAGTACCCCGCGACACAGGGATTAGATTCCCCAGTGCGGGCGTTGTCTTTAAAAAAATGAAAATAATAAAAATATTAATGTGTACTCGTCTACAGATTAAATAGCAATAAAAACAGAAAACATAATCTATATATTTATGCTATAAGACAGAAATTAAAAAAAGCATTATTGCATTACCATTTTTGAAGTTCTGGCTTAAAACATTCCTACTTAGTTCCTTCATAACTCTACTACTTCATAACACATGGATAAGACATTAAATTATTTGTATTATATTTGTATTGTATACGAATATTGCACTTAGAGTTGATTCCACCGTTATTATTAAACGCGATCAATCGACGCTAAACTCAGTTCAGCATCCTGAAGCTGAGTTTAGCGTCCATTGATCGCGTTTAATTTTAACGGTGAAATCGGCTCTTAGTAAAACTGATTTGATGTCCAAATAGTGAATATTTCTTTCGATAAACAAACACCACTCAAGTATGTAAATACAAGTTAGTGCAAGGCAGCGTTTGTTCTAAACTGTCACAAGACATCTCTTACACTCTGTTATATGCATCTTATAAAATGTTCAGAAGAACTTCTTTTTAAAAATGAATGGTCATTGAATTCCCCCAGTATATATAATAGTATAGATATAAGATTGTGTATATCCTTTAACATATATATTATAAACACCGCAAAGCGCAGCTAGGAAACAACAATTAATTTAATACTTATAATGATACAGCAGTTTACAGAAAGGTATGTACATTGTATCTGATATTATAGAGGTAACATACGAATGCCTGAACCAGACAGACAGCTAAGTTCTATTCCGAGCAGGGCTCTTGGAAAGTCACTACGTGGCAGAAATTTTAAGATGGATATCGTTATAAATTATTGAGACACTAGAGGCTATAGATATAACTTTCGCTATGTTTACTTTCATTGGTAAGTATGTATGGTTTGTCGGAACCAAAAGCGAATCTGTAGTATAATATCAATATTTTAAATACAAATAATTTAAATGGTAATAATTGGAGTATCCTTAAATTTTAGTAGATTGGCCCTTAAATAAAGAATGCTTGTATTATTTGAGATCTAAAACAAGTTCTTAGTGCCGCGCTGGTCGACGCATTTCGAAAAAATGGCTCATCTTATTTTTTCTGCTTCAATTTTGTAACACATGATAACTATAATGATGTAGCACATCATTACCCTCAGCAGGTACCAGACCTCCTCTCACAATGAGAGGGAAATTGCGGCCACCCTGGCCTAGTGCGGATTGGCAGGCTTCACATGCCATGAATAACTGTCAGGCATGTAGGTAGCACGAGGTTTCCTTCACCGTTCAAGTAAGAAATAAGTTGTTTCTAAATGCAAATAAATTTGAAAAGTCAGTGGTATGCGCGTTTGGAATGAATTCGGGACCACTTACTCCAGAATATAACGGTCTAACCGCTATCTAGACTTTTTAAAACTATACTTACTTACTTATTGTATGGGCAGTGGTTACCCTAGTGTCAGAGTTGTTCAAGTCGTCCAGTAACGACGCACGAAGCACGAAGATGCTCAAAATTTAAACCACTTTGGTGGTCACCCATCTATGGACTGACCGCTAGCCTAGTTGCTTAACCTCGCCGATCACTTACGGACCGGTGAGAGCATCTTGCTATGAGCGCCTACTAATAAATTCATGGATCTGATTCAACAGAACGGTCATATGAAGATGTCACAGTGCATGCAAAAACTCCGGGGAATGAAGAACCACTGTCAAGAGTTAAATCCAGTTCAAGAGATAGTTACAAAGCAGTATACCTCGTAAGCAAAACATAAGTCAAAACTTGCCAAGTTGGAAGTAAACATCGGCCTCCCACGACCTTTTGCAAAGTAAACCTCTGTCGTTGACAAAATATTTTGCACACTCATCGCTTTAGCAACCTCCACGCCTCTCGCCCGATTTTATTCCTCTACTCAAGTAGGATGACAAACATTTGATTCGATCTATTTGCCCGCCCTGACCCAAAATAATATAACCTATATATATTAAGTATATATATATATATTTGAAGTGTAATAGTACTAGCGCAAACAGGCCGTATTGATTATGACTCGCGCAAGTAGGGGTTATAGATAGATACAATTTTTATGATTTAATAATCTCACCAATTCATAAACCATTGGCGATGTTAACAGCACAGTCGTTCAATTAGTCCATAAGCATGATCCTATGCACTAACTTCTAAATAAAATAAATTCTTCTATTTGTCATTTGCATGCAACAGCAAACACATGCAAAGCTAACAACTCCGGTTGTAGTCATCTGACAACAATAAATTAGGTCATTTTAGAAGCCAATTGGGCGTCATAAACAATATTTACCCTAGGGAAACCACTTTGAGATTACACCCTATATTTGATCACACCCTCTCTATAGAATTCCGTCTGTTTACTTCAGTGGCCTGAACAGTCGCGCGAACCCCATAAGGATGCTCTCAGGTATTTGTCACTTAAAATAAAATACGGATAAAACCCTGATAAAAACTCGTCGGCGTCTTCGATTTATATTAGACTACTAAATTATAAAAATAAATTCGTTTTATAATAACTTGCTTTTTATTTAAGGATGCCTTAAAAAAATTATCGATACGCATGGATGAACTAGACATAAAATATAGTTTATTTCTGTACTGCTACATTGTGAAATTGACAATTACAAGTGTATGTTAATACCCAAGTGCTGAATCAATTCATCATTTTATAACTCTGTGATTTCAATGCTCACCCGGGTAGGCGGTTTGGTAATGAACTGCGCAATTTCTGTACACTCCAGGAGTGTTGTTTGTGCTGACATTGAACTACTTGGTTTGTCTTCGGGTTCATACACTTATGTGAGTGATAGTCACGGAACCAATAGCTGGCTTGATCATTGTTTAGTAACAGAAGCTACTAAACATACAGTTGTTAATACGTCTATTAATTATAATGTGTTTTGGTCTGATCACTTTCCGCTGGAATTACAATGTGACCTTAATATAATAAGATCTAAAGTTGTAACTGCTGATAGCTGTTATGATAATAATTTTAATTCAATTTTGTGGGGGGAAAGAGATCCATCTCAAATATCGCTGTATACAGAATATTGTAATGAAAAATTGACTTTCCAGAGGATTGTAAAAATTGTGCCGAGATTTTGTGTAATAATCCTTGTCATAATAAGATATTGTTGGATATGTATAGGAAAATTGTTAATGTTTTGACTGAAGCCTCTATTTATAGTGCTAAGAAAACATTTTCTGTCAACAAAAAGAATTACATATGTGGCTGGAATAAGCATGTTAAGGGAGCCCATAGTGAGGCTCGTTTTTGGTTTCAGTACTGGGTTTTATATAATAAACCGCGATCTGGATATATATACGACAAAATGTCCGAATCAAAAAAGAACTTTAAAACTAAGCTTAAATGGTGTCAAACAAACAAACAGCAGATCAAAATGGACATTTTGGCTATGCATCACTCAAATAAAGACTTTTCCAATTTTTGGAAACAAACTAGAAAGCTAAACCCTAAACCTAGTATTCCTGAAAAGTGGAGGGGCTAACTGATCCCTCGCTCATAGCTGAAATGTTCAAGGAGCACTTTAACGTTCAGTCATCAGTGGGGGCAATTGATAGTAAAAATACCGGCTTTTCTGGCATAAGCTGTCTTAGTAAAAAACCAGTTGTGGTTACAGCAAAGGATATAAGATCTGTGTTGAGAAAAATGACTAAGGGGAAATCTCCAGGTCATGACCACTTAAGCATTGAACACCTGTTACATGCTGGCGTACACCTGCCACGTGTCTTAGCCTTGCTTTTTTCCCTTTGCTTAAATCACGGCTACTTGCCAGATAGTATGTTAAAAACATTAGTTGTTCCTATTGCCAAAAATAAGACTGGAGATATTAGTGACAAATCCAATTACCGACCAATATCATTGGCAACCATAGTGGCTAAGGTGCTGGACAGCCTGCTGAACCAGCAGCTTAGTGCTCATATTAAGCTTCACGATGCACAGTTTGGTTTCAGACCAGGACTGTCTACTGAAGCCGCTGTCTTGTGTCTCAAGCAGACTGTCCAGTACTATACAGCTAGGAATACACCTGTTTATGCTGTATTTTTAGAATTATCAAAAGCCTTTAATATGGTCCCATACAATATTATTTGGGAAAAACTATCTGAGGACACAAATACGCCACCCGAGTTTATTGCCTTATTAAAATACTGGTATGAACATCAGAAAAATTATGTTAAATGGTCTGGAGGGATATCATGCCCTTACAGCTTAGAATCTGAAGTAAGGCAGGGGGGGATTACCTCGCCTGCTCTTTTTAATGTATATGTCAATAGGTTGATTGATGAGCTCAGCAGCGCTGGAGTTGGTTGTTCTGTTGACGGTACCTTTGTGAACAACATAAGTTACGCTGACGATATGGTGCTTTTGTGTCCATCAAATAGTGCACTCAATAAACTTTTGGGCATCTGTGAGCGATTTGCTGTGGCTCATGGTCTTAGGTACAACACAACTAAGAGTGTTCTTCTTGTATTCAAGGCAGGTAGCTTTAAGTACCTGGGACACTGGGTTACGGAGTCGCTGAAGGATGACCTGGATATGGAACGGGAACGCAGGGCTCTGTGCATTCGAGCTAATATGCTTTCCCGCAGGTTTGCCCGCTGTTCTAAACAAGCAAAAATCACGCTTTTCAAAGCATATTGTCATTCTTTGTACACGTGCAGCCTGTGGATGAATTACACTCAAGGAGCACACAGGACCCTGCGTACCCAATATAATAATGCCTTCAGGGCGCTGTTGGGGCTGCGACGCCACTGTAGTGCCTCAGGGATGTTGGCCGCAGCTTGGGTTGATAGCTTTTCGGCTATCATCAGAAAACGTATAGCGTCCCTATTACAGTGCGTTCGTGGCAGTTCCAACATCCTCCTGAAGACTGTGGCCAACAGACTTGACGTGGACAGTGCTATTATGCAGCACTGGACACGCGTACAGATAATTAAGGATACCGCAATTACATATAATCGGTATGTGTAATAGTGGTATCCTGTTATGTTCTTATTTGAATGTAAATCTTAATATATTACTAACATAGTTTTTTAAGATTACTGTTACTAACACTATGGATTCCGGTCAGAAATAAAAGATGTTTTTTTTTATTTTTATTTATTTTATTTATAACTCCGCGGGCAGTGGGGATAAAATCTTTGTGAAGAGTAGCCAATACTCCCTGTATTAACATTTAAAGAGGACACACTACCCATGGCTATGGGACGATATCTTCTTATAGTATCTTAGACAAAGTTTATTATGAGCCTCTCATCATCCTCCAATTTACTGTGATAAACTATTCAGCCTCACTGTCCGATCAATCCGGCAAAGGAATTTTTGTTAAAATCGACTTTTGATATGTTAACAATGGATGGAGTTTTGCTCGTGCGGGTCATGGATCGCTGCTGGCGATAAGCGATGGATTGATGTGATAAATGTGCGCTTTGTCGCATCCGTTACATACTATTGGTTTTTTCTATTCTGCACAAAAATGAATCTTAATAGTATGGTAACAGAGCCCAATGTAAAATGAATTTAGAGTGGTTGATAGATTATTTGAGAACTTAGTTGTTACGTTCTGTCGGCGCCAGGCAGTCTCATTCCAACGAGATTCGTTCGATATATTGGACTCTATCATAACTTCATAACAAATCCTATTTGACGATATCGTTTTGTGAAAAAAGGGAACAATACGCAGAAGAGTTAATCTCGTACTGAGTATAGAACATAATGACTGTGTATAAAAACGTTAGGAACACTTGGTAAAATCGTTAGGAAGAATGTAAGCTGGTTGAAAAAGTAATTACTACATGTCCAAGGAAATAAATTCAATTTTAGTCGCATTGGAGCACTCGAGTACTTATATAGTTAGTGGAGGAATGAAACACGTGTTGAGTATCGTACCAGCGCTTGTAATTTGCATGTTTATATTGTCCTCCTTGCATGTGCATATTTTAAGCGGGCGGGAGGATGGTGCATATTGCTTCCCGGCTTGATTAAACTGACAATTAGCGGAATTAACATTACATATTAATTTTGTAATTTGAAATAAATGTATGCCAATTTGTGTCTATCAGTCTGTTTGAACTTCGTTGTTTGTTGTAAATAAATATTAATTCCAAGGATGGGTTTGTTTATTTAGTATAAGTACATTACCGCGCTTACAATCGGGAATGTGATTATTGTAATATTTACGCCTTCTTATACATCAAGATAACATTTAAACGAAGACGCGGGCACGGCTAATAGTAAACAAACCATTAAGGACCAGTGCCGAGTTTTAATTTACATTTCAGATGGAAGTCGTGAGTTTGAATTTAATTAAAGTAATGTAGCGAATGAGAACTTGCAGAATAGTTAAAACATTGTTGGCCTGTAACTAGGCTATTGGTCACGCACGAGTAATACGGGGAGTGAGTGAGCAAATAACAAATATTTTTCAGGAGTAATAGGTAGAGTCAGCGAAAGAAATTTCGTTATCAGGTCAAATGCTTATATATAGTAAGCTAGTAGTGTTTGTAAGCAACACAGCTAGGGATTACTATTTTCAATAACAAATATGTAGAAGATTTATTATCACTACATGATATAAGTCGGCAATGGCGTCTGAAACTGCTTCTTGTTTTCTCGTCGCTACACAATGCAGGTTAAGTTAATATCAATAACAGATCTAAAATATAAAATAGGTATCGTTCTTTTTTGTTTTTTAATTCAGTTTTACATCTCTGGCTTCTTCGACCTTATGAGCCTTCAATAAAATATATTTTTATTTCATTCATTTTCGTCATTAAGTCAATGTCAAGTCAAGTCCGCCACAGTCAAGTCATACATACATACTCTTTATCCTACACCTGTAAAGCAGTGGATATTTTACTAGAAGCTTATATGGAGTTTTAGATTCAACACAAAAAAGCACAATTCACGGGAATATCTTCCATTTGTGTGCGTTGTCGAAGATGTTATGTCTCCACCATATTTACACATAAAAACTGGAACTTACATCAGTTTTTGAAAATGAAACAATGCCCCGATGCGTCTTTTTGCGCGTTATTTCAATGTCCCTCTATTTGATATTTGTTTTCTGTCATTAATATTGATGTTCTGAGTCACGCCACCTAGCGGAATACTACGCCAATTTCCGAGGCAATTGACTGGCAATAAAGGGGCTACTCATATCCTTTGCTGACTGATAATACGGATATCTACTCTATACGCTTGAAAAACATACAGTGCCTATCAAGACAAACATAAGGGAGGAAGAGGGTATTTTAAGAGTCCGGCAATACCCTTTGTAAGTAATAAAATAATATTTTCGTAATATTGTCGATTTTAATGTCTACATGACTGACCCGACTCATCTCATGCTTGACCTCGGACACTGTTTTTTGATATCCATATTCCTTACAACGGTCTAAGGAATATGGAACTGTGCCTAATATGAAACGTTAGAGTTAATTGGAACCACTGTTTAAAGATTGATGAACTCTTACCACATTACTAGACATTTCATGAAATTCTGTGGTGAATTAAACTACGTGTACTACGAGTATATTCATTATTTTAGTATTTATGAGATTTTTTCACATGACTAACCGGACGGAACTGACGATGGATGGTGTCTTATAGGATAGAACATTTTTTTATAGTATTACACTAAATATAAATGGATGCGAGATTGTAAGATATAGCTCGTACAGACACAAAAATCTTATTTCCTCATGATGTCGATGATGACTACTATCTGTGTCTTATATCTCAAATATACTTAAGGCAAGCTTCGTGAGGAATATTTGTTAACAAATCACTGTTAAGTATTTTATTAAGAATTCGTTTATTTTAGCATTATTTCTAATGAAACAAATATATCAAGGTAGTCGACATAATTATTGGCAGGAAAAAAGATTGTTGTCAGGAGGAGGTTATGTATTCAACTCGATATGTAGCTTTAGATTGATTTTATTTACATGCGTTTAGTATTGAGGTAATAATAATCAACTGCGAACAATGCCCGCATGCCGATATGAGACAGCCTATTAGGCTTTCACTGTTTCACCGGACTATAGATGTGAGCGTGGAAATGTGTAATATAGACACTCTTACGCACACTCACATACTTTTATATACCAAAAAGTAACAGAGAAAGAGAGTGAGACTAAGAAGGAAAGTCACATGGAAGGCACATAAAACTTTAGCAGTGATGTTTCATACCGATCAACTCCTACATCTATGTTAAAGAACTTCACTCCGGTAACCAAAAGACAGTAAAGGAATGGTTACGGGTATTCTAAACTGAATGCGACTTAAGTACAGTTAGGAACGTAGTAACAACATAATTATGGCAGTTTAGTACACTTCATTTAGAGCCAAATGTTACGATAACTCATAAGTTTAACCGTTGATTTAACATTTCTTCGAACGGATGTCCTAAATTCAGAGAGAAATACACAAACGTGCCTGAACGGCATGAAGTACCTACTTTATTTGGGACACCACCCGTCATCCCAGGAATATGAGTTTGCTTAGACGTTATTACGTAACTAGATACAGGGAATTAAATTGTAAACATAAACGCCTATTAACATACGAAAATAATTTAATAAAAGCTACCGCCGACGTGTTATCATTATGTTAATGTTTAATAATATTTTCACGAGGTGAATTAATGTGGAGCATTTTCATAATGTTGGTGCGTGTGTGTGTGTGTGTGTGTGTGTGTGTGTGTGTGTGTGTGTCTGTGTTTATATATGTTTGTAAGGGAAATTGGAAAATTTACACCTGCCACTTTTTGTGACAAGCATAAGCTCAAATAAAGAAAACTACGATTCTCTCGCTTCCATTAGGTGAAGCAATCTGGAATTTTTATACGTCTGGGTCACACAATGTTGGTGTGTGTGTATGAGTGTATTTGTGTATACTGTGTGTGTGTGTTTATGTGAGAGGAAGCGGGTGTGTGTGAGAGAGAGAGGATACATACGCATCTTTATTTTTTAATCATAAGCGCAAATAAGGAAAACTGTCAAAGAAGATCTCGCTTACATATAGAACTCCTCTTGTGTTTTAAGTTGCCTCTCACATTCTGTCTGTACCTACTTACGTGTACTGAATTTATAAATTTTCTTCGCAAAAGTTGTATGAACTTGACTGCATAAAAACCAAGCTCCTGTTCGAAAAATCATAATTTTTTCCTAACCGAACTCGGGCTTTTAATGGATGAACAGATTTGCTTAAAATATAGTACAAGTATTTCGATTAAATATTTTTATATGAAATAAACACGTTGAAATTAGTTGACACGCGGACATAGGCTTCAAACTAATGGCACCCCTGTTTATGCGTCGGAGATAAAATAATCTTTACGTACCGTGTCGATATAACCTTATAAAGGAAACCCTCATATCAAATACGTGGCTTCGTAATGGAACTCCTTGTGTTTAGAGTTTCATCTCACGTCGACTCTCTACTTACGTGTATTAAATAAGCCCCTCAGGGAGAATGAGGAACTAATTTCAACGCAAGAGACATAAAAATACTGTTAAAAACTTTTGGGTGCACATAAATCTTTGCGAAGTTAAACTTTTGGGTAGGCTTAGCGAATTCGAGAGTGTTATCAAAGTGGATGAAAGTTGAATAATCAGGCAAAATATTTACGGATCCTTCAGATTATATTTTTGGCACCTCGGACAAGAATTGTTTTGTTGTTGTTCTAACATCGTAATAATAAATGTTCTTCGAAACTCAAAACTAATCCACATAGTTACATGAAGAATAATGATTTTAGTAAATAAAATAAATAAAAAAGGTTTTTATTCACGTAGATTTTCAAAAAGCGCTTGTAATTACATAATCATTTCTAGTTTCATAGATATTTAGGTATACGGATTTTGTATGAAAACATTTATAAAATTTATTTTATAATAGCAATGATATTTAGTTAGCTTGTATTAAGTTATTGTCAACGAGATTATGTTTAAGTTTAATTATCGAAATTTATAGTTCATCATTTATCATTCCCGTTACGTGATTTCCCCTTTGTTTCCATGCGTACACACGGCTACATATCAAGCTATACATATCCACTATAAGCTGACATCTCATTGTATGGAAATCCTATACAATGAGAGATCAGCTTATACTGGAAATATCTAGCTTGATATGTAGCCGTGCGTAAATCATTAGCCTGATATCGTCCACTGCTGAACACAGGCCTCCTCCAAAGGTTTCGATAACGTTACCATTGCAATCATGGCTGCAATCGCCAAATCGCATGCGAAGCGCGTTGACTACGGCAAACCCCTCCATTTGCCGTAGTCAACGCGCTTCGCATGCGAGTTGGCGATTGCAGTTAGGTGGTAGCTATAGCACACAGGGGCTCTACCGGCTAAGTCGCCGAACAACGATTTCTTAAATGCTGTTCAAATAAATAAAGGTTAAAAATGACTTAATCAATCGTTAAATCAATCGGCTTCAACGTTGACAATCGATTCCGCACCATTTATGACGTCACATGTGCTCATGAAAGCCGATTTAACGATTGATTAAGTCATTTTTAAACTTTATTTATTTGAACGCCATTTAAGAAATCGAAGTTCGGCGACTTAGCCGGTAGAGCCCCAGGTAGCGCTGCTGCCCGACTACCTGGTGTATCCCTTAGTCGCCTTTTACAACACCTACGGGATGGTATAGGGTGGCCCTGTTATTCTTTCTAGCCCGGAAACCACACGACTAACCACACCACTTTGTTTACGGACCGATTTTTCGATATGCGACCATCTCGAATATAATTGAACAGATTATAATTGTATAATAAAATTTTGTTCAATTATAATGAAAGGTTACAGTCGCTTGTTTGTTTTTACAACATGTATATTTATTGCGCTTATAAAACATATTTTTAAAGGCAGCTTAAAAGTATCAGAATAATTGCTTTGGTTATTATAGGATAGCAACTTAGTGGTACAATGAAAATTATAGTGATCTATATAAAGCGACCATCATGAATCCTCTGGTCATTTGAGATTTTACTTGAAACTGGAAACTTTATAATTATAGTAAGTTGTACACTTTAAACTTTCATGTAATGTAATTAAACAACATTGTTTAAAGGTATTAATGCGATTAACTAAAAATAATTTAATACCTGTAAACAATGTTGTATAATAGTAAGTTCATTTGCAATAAAATATCATACTTACACACTTTTACCTTGCCGTAACACAGTCTTGTTGACTAGCACGGGAGGTAATGTACTTCATTGTGTATACCGTCAATTGGAGATTATAATAATATAATTATAGCTAATTGGTAATGTGCTTTAATTTTGTATACCGTCAATTTGGAAATTATAAATGTACAACAAATTTGTATTGTATATGTACTTCTCTCAGCACATTATTGACAAATTTATATGGCCAAAAATAATGTAACTAATGACTTGTTAGCTATTAAGAAATTTAGTAAATAAGTTGAGCCGGTGTACTGTTATCCATTTTATGCTAATAAAGATCTAGAGGTATTCCTCGAAGCGCTACCATTTTGAAGCGCTACTAATGAAGCGCTCCTGTTTTATTCCTCGGAGCGCTACTAAAAGTAGCGCTCCCAATAGCAAATAAAAATATTAACTTTTATTTCCTCGAAGCGCCACTATGATTTACTTTCGAATAGAGATAGGATACTAACTGAAACTATCGATATGAAAGAAACAATGTAATCGAAAATATATTATATCAATACGTGACTGGCTCTATCTCTATAGGACATTGTCTGGAGATGTTAAGATTTTAATATGTTTATAGCTTGTAAGAAATTATTATTATTCAGTACTAATTGAGATATAACAATCTGTGATTTTTAATATTAAAGCTTTTTTCTTTTTTATATACTTACTCTTAATGTTGATATTGTTCTTAATGTTATTTTATGTATCCTATTTGGAATTGTTAAACATTGCAAATAAAAATGAACCATCTGTGATTATTTATTATATTTAGTTAAGCAATAACTTTTAAGACAACGAAACAATCTGTGTTATTTTGTAATTTTACTGTTTCTCCCTACTAGTAATTAATGTGATTTTTACCCGTTCTAATAATTATGAATCTGTTATTATTTATATAACTAAATAATACCAAGCAACAAAACAAAGAAAAAATTAAATTAGATATTTTAATTATTTTTTTTTTGTGATTGAGTCGTTAAAGAGAATGTATGATTTAATATATAATAGTTAACAGTGTTAAGAGTAGTAAAAATTCAAATTAATAATCAGCAACAAAGTCTTATACAGATTCATTCCCTAAGCGGCAGCTAGATGTCACCTTACATTATATAATGTGCCTTCTCCCCGCTTACGCACTCGTTTTTGGTTTGGATACATAACATACATAACATAACAAAACAAACATAACATATCATACAATACAAAAACAGCCGTCTACATGGCGGCTTACAGCAATCCAATCCAAAAACGAGTGAGTAACAGTTACATTTTCATAATTCATTTGTAATTTTTTTAATGATGTAGCAAAATGTATTTACAATAACACCACCCAAAGTAATCTTGTAATTATTACGTAGGTCCTGTCTGCTGCAATGTGATTATTATACGCATATCATTTATATCTGTGCTTTTTATTTATTAATAGCATCCTCTTTGAATAACATTTACTCTTTGAATACACAATAACATTGGTCATTATTTCATTATAGTGCCGAAAGCAATGCCAAAGCAAGCTCAATTTTGTTAAACCAATCTATGTTCAAGGAGTTTGCAAATTGTATAAAATAACGTGTTTTACTTATTATCGATAGTTTCAGTTAGTATCCTATCTCTATTCGAAAGTTAATCATAGTGGCGCTTCGAGGAAATAAAAGTTTATATTTTTTATTGCTATTGGGAGCGCTACTTTTAGTAGCGCTCCGAGGAATAAAACAGGAGCGCTTCATTAGTAGCGCTTCAAAATGGTAGTGCTTCGAGGAATACCTCAAGATCTATTCTATTCTTCTATTCTATGCTAAATAGCATTCATTGCATTAGGTTTCCCTGTGTTACGAGGGTTTGAAGATTCTAATTGCGGTTTAAACTTAGATGAACACAGTTCATTATGATAATCATTATGAGAATCTTTGAATCTTTAAAAATCACACTATAATATTATAAAGGCGAAAGTCTATGAGTGTATGTTTGTTACTTCTTCACGTCAAAACGGCTGGAGCGATTTTAATAAAATTTGGTATGGAGCTAGCTGAAACCCTAGATTAACAGATAGGCTATGATTTATAAAGTTTAACGCGGGTAATACCGCGGGGCACAGCTAGTGTTATATAAATATGCTAAATAAATTTTTTAAGGAATATTTAACCAAGACGTATATGTTGAACTAGCTGTGCCCGCGACTTCGTTCGCGTGGATGTCGGAACTTAACAATATATTTTTTAGTGTAAAGCGCTGTTGGAGGATACCGTTACAAATATTTTTTTTATTTAATTTAGTGCTTCTTTATAAACAACATTCGCTATGGAACCATCTGGAGTGTACACAAAAAGGTTATTGGGGTTGTTTACGCGTGAAAGAGCTACGTATAGTTGACCATGGGAAAAGCATCCAATACTTAGGTCCACCCCCGCAACGGATAATGTCTGGCCCTGAGCTTTATTAATAGTCATGGCATAACAGAGACTGACTGGGAATTGCACTCGTTTGAAAGAGAAAGGAAAGTTGTTAGGAATTATAGGTATCCTTGGAATAAAAATAATATCACCGGCGCCGCAACCTGTTAATATTTCAGCTTCAATAATGTTTTGCTGCAGATTTGTGACTTTGAGCCGAGTGCCGTTACAAAGTTTAGGAGGACATAAATTTCTGAGGAGAATGATTGGTACACCGATTTTCAAAACTATTTTGTGGGCTGGAAGTCCGGGTGTGCTGAGGGAATCCAAAAATTCTACTGGGTAGTGCGTGGCGTCATCTTCTTCCATAACTGAAATTAATTATTATTATGTATTAGGATTATTTTTGGTAATAAAGAGAATGAAGCCAGACTATAATTATATGCTTACATTTGTGAGTTAATAATATGTATGTGAGACTTAGCGTTACCTTAAATGTAGGTACCAATATAAGTAGTTGTAAGAATTATGTCATAATTTAACGCGTGTTTGGGGTGGTGAAATTAGAAATGGTAAATAGATAATGGTAAATGAAAAATAGGTGGTAAATAGAACGACTATTTGTCTTACCAATTTATATCCTTTCTGCAGTATTAGAACTTTCTATTATTTGCCTTTTTAGTTAATAGGTTAAACAGTGACAAAGTTATCCTATAACTAACAAGCTGAACCATTTGTTATATTGGAACACGTGTCTGTTAATCCATGATAATTGAATCTGAAGTGATTGGAGATCGCCAGAAAATATCTATATAAGAATCTATGGTCCTGGGCTCAGGAAGATAATTGAGTTCTTTATTAGTAAGCTGTATAAATTTGTAGGTACAATTTTACAGGCCTTATTTTTTTTTAAAGTACCTCGCTGATCCTCAGCAAACATTTTCACGGAAATCGGTTTTTCACTATTATTCTTTTTAGTTCTAGTTGTTCAAGTTTTAAAAAAAATTGTTTTACTAGCTCAGCAATGACAGTTACTTATAAGTCTTTAAACACGCGTTCCCTCTTCCTTTGCTCTGGCAACATTAAAATGATAATAAAACAACCAAATATGAAATAATATGGTGCATACCCAATCCACCTATTCATAAATTTATTTAGATACATACATAGACTCACGTCTGTTTCCCGGAGGGGTAGGCAGAGACAACGGATTTCCATTTGTCACGATCTATGCACACCTCTTTTACCTCGTTTACTGTCATTACATTCTTCAAACATGCTCGCCGGCTTAGGGTACTAAACTATTTACCTCTTTGTTATTACTCAATTAAACTCATTGTTCTACTACACTTCGATATAAACATGTATAATATTATAGGTCTACATTATACTAAAGAATTGCATAACTGAGGTGGCAGTGAGCGGGGCACATACATATGTAGCTCGTAGAATCGACGGTCGGGCCGTTGGGGCAGAAAGGTTCTCGAGTGGCGAGCATGAACCGGAAAACGCAGCGTGGGCAGGCCCCCGTACAAGATGGACCGATGATCTTGTGCGGGCGCTGGAAACCACTGGATGTGAATAAATAGTAGCGCAATACCGGCAATTGTAGAGACCTTTGGGGAGGCCTTTGTCCAGCAGAGGACGTCTTTCAGCTGATATGATGATGATAATGATACTAAACCATAGATAACTTCCAAAGCTAAGCTGTTTTCCTCTAGTGATATATTGTTTACTGGCAAAATCTATTCCGAATCTGTGATCTTCCTACGAAATTTCACGCCATTTAGACTGGCAATGTCGCCAACACGCTGGCATGATTTATCTATAGGTAGTATGTGTACTATGTAGTCACCGAAGCTCGCAAGAAATCGACTTCCGATTTATTTTGTCGAGGCGTGTGTCCCGTGGTCCGGATATCACGTATGTGTTACTTCCCGGCCCGAGTCAGCTTTTTGCGTACCAATAACTCGATACAGTGACAAACTGGCGTGTGCCAAATGTACTCCACGTGCCGACGATGTAGAACGAGCACGAGTTTGTACAACATTCGCTTGTTACTAATGTACCTAAGTTATGTAACCAATTTTATAACACGAAAAATGCGTGTTGTTATTTTTAAACTGAGAACCATTTTCTTTATATAACTGAAATTAAACTTGCAAGTACTTAGAGATAGATAAAGCTTTTCTGGCCTAAAATATTTAAATTAATAACGTAGGGCCGTTTGCAACACCAAAAAGAAGGGAAATTATAAGTTACTAGCTGTGCCCCGCGGTTTTACCCGCGTTAAACTTTATAAATTATCACAGCTCCTCCCCCGTAGGTGATAGCGTGATAATATGTAGCCTATATGTTGACCTGACCTCTTAGTAATATTCATGCAAAATTTGAAGTAAATCCATGCAGTACTTTTTGAGTTTAGCCCGGACATACATACAGACAAACAGACACACAGACAAAAATTCTAAAAATTATATTTTTGGCTTCGATATCGATTGTAGATAACGCCCCAAGTATCTTTAAAAAAAATATTCAATGTACAGTTTCGACTTTGCTACGATTTTATTATATGTATAGATAAGGAACATACATATTTGTCTATTAATTCGTTGATATATTCCAAAGGTCTTAAGTGCATATTTTTTACAAACTTATACGAAAATAAATACTTACCTTACCCTACAAATTCCCTTTGGTATTTTTATAGCAATATTAAAATTAAAGCCGCTAAAGTCATCACCATGGCGATTATTGATGGCTATATGCCGTCAGTGTTAGCCGTTCTCGTCGTTCTTTCAAGACGATTTGTACACCTCCCACGGGATGATATGGGATCGTCATATTCTTCGCCATCGCCAGACCCCCACACAGCAAAATACATATATGTATATATTTATATCCTGTGTACCTGAAGTGGGGATATTTTTCATTTAACCTAACATATACAAATGTTTTGCTAAATAAAATAAAATTGAAGTTTGTAAGACAGCTCTGCGATATAGGTCCTAAGGGTGCATTTCAAATTCCCAAATTTGGACTGGATATTCAAGATTCGTTCCTCTGAAACTTGAGACCTTATAAAAATAGTTATGCACTTAACGCATTATTCGCCCCTATAAGCTCCCTTTCATTATATTCGGTGCCAAAAAGGGTGACTTACAGACTAATATATCTGAGCAATACAAAGGTCGTGTTTTCAGTAAAAGTAAACAACTTTATTACAAGTCTGGGGGAAGATAAGACGTACTATAGGTACATTGTCTAGCCACTCGGTAGTTAAGGGAAAGGTACAGACGCTAGCACATCAAGCAACCCCAATCTGTCAAATTTCCGCAATTGAAAATGAACCTTAGACTTATGTGATAAAGTTGAAAATCTATAAAAGAAATTAGACAGTTTGGAATAGCTGGATGTGCTGGCTTCTGTACCTAAACAAAGAGCAACGACCGGCTTAACACCGCACACCTGATGCCACCGCGGCACCGGAGCGTTTGTTTACTAAACTTTTACGATACCTACCCTAGTCTGGGAATAATAATAATGTCGTCCTAGCCGGCCACAATCCACAATCAATAGAGATTAGCCATCTACGCGGGACATATTATAGTGCACAAGTGTGTGCAAACACAGGAGCACTTTCTATACCATCACTCTCATGATCCGATGGGATGCCTAGCGACACGACCAGACCGAAATCAGGTACAAGACCGACGGCTTTAGGTGCTCTCCGGGGCACGGGGGTACAATACCGCCCACCCGCAGATTTCAGGCTGATGCTGAGAAATATTTCTTTTTACAGTAACGTCCCAAAATCACTTGTGGTCCGACCCGGGATTCAAACCCAAGACCTCGTTCTCTGCGGGTGAACACGCTACCGCTAGACCAACGAGGCAACGAAGCTGATGACTACCGCAATATGATAATCTATATATGATATATCTATAATATCTATATAATATATATAAATACTTGCTCTCGTGGCTAGTGACCCTTATTGCCAAGCCAGAGGTCGTGGGTTCGATCCCCACCCAGGACAAATATTTGTAAGATGAGCAGGAATATTATTGTTTCCTTGATCAGCCGTCGCCATAGCTGCCTAATAATAATATTTCTTAATAACTTCGTCGTAAAGATGTTTATAAATGTGTTGAGATTTCACTGGTTTCTAAGTTTCAATACAATTTATAATAATAATAGCCTGGGACATTATTTACACACGGCCATCTGATCCCAAACTAAGCAGAGCTTGTACTTAGGGAAACCAGATAACTGACATACTACATTTCTTTTGTAAATACATACTTTATAGATAAATACACCCAGACTCAGATCAAACAGACATGTTCATGCACACAAATATCTGTCCAAGGTGGAATCGAACCCACGACCTCCGGCGTGAAAAGCAAGCATTTGCCAACCACGCCAACATTTTATTTTATGGTGTGTATAAATGTTGCTGTTGTTGTTTTCTAGGTGTAATATAAAGGGAGGAAATTTAACGAGCGCTGTCTACCCATGTGAAACTGAACAAATTAAATAAAACCAAGTTGTGAAATACGTAAAATATTTCTTTGGTGCCCCATACAGAATGCCATAGCTGGAGGCTGACACCCTGTATTAACGCATAGGTTATAATTTATAAAGTTTAACGCGGGTAAACCGCGGAGCACAGCTAGTTTAATACAAAAATCGTGTGTGCTGTAGACCATACGACTGACCTAAAACTTTGATATATGAAACATCACTGGCTATTTGTGAAATACGTAATATATTTTTTTGGTGCCCCATACAGAATGCCATAGCTGGAGGCTGACACCCTGTCTGTATTAACGCATAGGTTATAATTTATAAAGTTTAACGCGGGTAAACCGCGGAGCACAGCTAGTTTAATACAAAAATCGTGTGTGCTGTAGACCATACGACTGACCTAAAACTTTGATATATGAAACATCACTGGCTATTTGTGAAATACGTAATATATTTTTTTGGTGCCCCATACAGAATGCCATAGCTGGAGGCTGACACCCTGTCTGTATTAACGCATAGGTTATAATTTATAAAGTTTAACGCGGGTAAACCGCGGGGCACAGCTAGTTTAATACAAAAATCGTGTGTGCTGTAGACCATACGACTGACCTAAAACTTTGATATATGAAACATCACTGGCTATTTGTGAAATACGTAAAATATTTTTTTGGTGCCCCATACAGAATGCCATAGCTGATAATAATAATATCTAGGGACAATGTCACACAGATCTTCCTAGCCCCAAACTATGCAAAGCTTGTACTATGGGTACCAGGCGACGATACACATACTTATATAGATAGATTACTAAAATATATAGCAAAAATACATGACTCAGAAACAAATATTCGTGCTCATCACACAAATATTTGCACTTACCGGGATTCGAACCCAGGACCACCAGCTTCGTAGGCAGGAGCACTACCAACTAGGCTACGGTGACCGTCGCTGATAGTTATGCTTGTAATCGTTTTTTATATAATTTACATAATTATGTTAGACAGTCGCCTCGCCACTTCGTGTCCCGGGTTCGAATCCCACGCCGGACAACTATTTGTGTGGCCCATGAATAGTTGTTTTGACTCTGGATGTAATTTGTGTCCGTCAATTACATGTTATTAAAGTACCCCGCGACACAGAAAATAGATTCGCTAGTGCGGGCTTCTTTAAAAAAAATGATCTTACACGTTGCTTTTAATTAATAAATTAGAAGCAACGTGTGTTTACGTTCCGTCCACTATTTATGGTACACCTTGTATATGATATAAATTTGAACAAATCGATTTTCAAATGACGGATTTTTGAAGAACAGTTAGAAGTACAGTAAGAACAATAGAAGTAGTGTCTCGAAATATTAATTATTTGCAATTGTTTTGAAGAGAGTAAATGAGTTGCAACTTCATTCTGAAATGTCAAATTCCATTAAATTAATTGCGCATAATTAATATTTTGAAAGACAAAACAGGATTTATGAAGAATGTTAATTTAAAACTCTTTGTGTACGGACTATGTGCCTATCACACTATTATTATAAAGGCGAAAGTTTGTGAGTTTGTATGTTTGTTACTCCTTCACGTCTAAACGGCTGAAGCGATTTTAATATAATTTGGTATGGAGTTAGCCGAGACCCTGTATTAACGCATAAGTTATAATTTATAAAGTTTAACGCGGGTAAAACCGCGGAGCACAGCTAGTTTAATATAAAATTCGTGTGTGCCTTAGACCATACGACTGACCTAAATTTTGATATATGAAACATCACTGGCTATTGGTTTCTAACCTTTTTTCATTAATCCTGTCTTTCATCATTTTAATTTTTCGCAATTGTTTTGAAGAGAGTAAAGGATTCAAATGTCAAATTAATTATTCGCACAATTTAATACGATTGTTTAAAATGTCAAAATATAACACGTCATATCTACCGTGTGGTTATTTTAGCAAATAGGGAGGGATTTAAAGTTTCCAGACGAGTATACCCCCAGGACTGAAATACGCTCTGATAACTCACACATTTTCTTTCACTTATAGAGAAACCGAGAGATTTTTATAAGTGGAGATTATTTGGAATGAACGCAACTCGCCCCCATCTATCTATATATGTTCAACCCTCGCATGACCCTTTGATCCTCGTCCAGTCCTAAACTTTTATGTTCGTACATTGACCGCTTTGATGTTCGTTTAATCCTGGGCTTCATTAATCAACTTTTACAATACCAGTAGGTAAGTGCTCTCGGTGCATGCATTAGGGATCCGTCATAGTAAAAAGGAAACCTTTATGTGCAAGTCATTCACTCCGTCGCATCTGTTCTAGCGAAACTCACTTTTTATTTCTATTCCTATTTAGTATTTGCCTTAGTACTTATACTATGGCAATCGGGAAATAATATATTAATATTTTTGAAAAAATAAAGGCCGATATGTATCTGATAGTAGTCCTTCAAAATTTTGACATACCGCTTATGTCAAAATTTTAAAGGACAACTATCAGATTCATATCGGTCTTCATTTGCTCATTCTAAAATAATTTTGAATTTTAATTCTAACTACTGTTACATTGTAAAGTAACGCTACCAGTAAATAAATAAATAAATATCGTGGGATTGCTAACACACTGCCATACAATCCCAAACTAGGTAGTACCTGTACACACAGCTACACATCAATCTATACATATCCAATATAAGCTGACCTCTGATTGTATGGAAATCCTACACAATACGAGATCAGCTTATACTGGAAATGTATAGCTTGATATGTAGCCGTGTGTACTATAGCCACCAGAGACCTGAGAAACTTACTTATACCTATATAATATATATTATTTCTACTGATATGTTTTACATCTATATGATTGAGCCGTTTGGTGTTGAAACGAACGTTTTAATAATTAATAATTGTAAATATAATATAATAATTATTACCGAAAAAGAACATTTACTTCTAAATACATACATATTATAGATAAATTTTACCCAGACACAGTACAAATACCCTTGATCAAATCTCACAAAGATTTATCCCGGCTAGTGATTAAACAGGCCCTGGCTTAACAGTCAGGGTCATTAATAACTAGACCAACAGTATAATCAATGAAAATGAATTAGTGACTTTTCCTTAAATTATCAAAAAACCTTTAAACTTACGCTGACTAAGTATATTTTATACGAATAAAAAAGATACAGAACTTTTAGTTCGCAAGACAGACTTGCACGCACATTGCCGGTTTTACTTTTGTTTTGAAATGATCGCAGTCACCGAAAATTTAAATTAATCAGTGAAACTTCACAGGAGTTCTACTATCGAACATCCATAATAGATAACAGTAATATAAAAAAAAATTGTTTCACGTTAAGTGTTAAAAAAGATTGAAAGTACATTTTTAATGACAGTACAATATCTTACTTATGGGTTTGAATAGAAATGTTACCCTAGGAGCAATCACGGTTACTAAATATTTCAGTAGGGTATTAGTTTTATTAGTGGCACTGAAGTCGTTATGTGTATGTGGAGACTAGGAGACACCCAAAGCTTAAACTATTATTACTGCATCGGTTGCCAACCATATTAATATATTTTGAAACGGTAACCTAACACAAAATGTTGTTTTTAAACTAATACGAAAGTTCAGAATTTGTGTAATTTAAGCTTATGTTTGCACCTTGTACATTTTATGAAAATTATTTAGCAATTACACTAAAAGCCTTCACGCCGTGCAAATTTTATATTCTAAATATTTTTACTTCCAACCGCACCAGTGCATATAAAAATATTAGCTGTTCCGCGCGACTTTGTCCAGACGCCAGCACATCAAGCTACCTCAATCCGTCAAAATTTTCCAATTGAAAGTGAACCTTATGCTTTTGTGATAATGTTGAAAATCTATAAAAGAGATTTGACAGATTGGGGTAACTGGATGTGCTGTCGTCTGTACATTTTTAACCTTTTTCATATGAAAATTTACCAGTCACCAGAGTTTACATAAACCGGTAATATAAAATACTGCAATCATACGCGTGACCTAATTTTGGATTCACTTGAGTGGTAAGCAGTCTACTAAAAGTGTTGTCCCCTTAATTATTTATCGAGTTGTGTTAATTTCCACATTCTTTTTATGCTCGAAAGTGTGGGATTTCAGAGTTACTTACAAAGCAAAACATAATATTTTTATCGTAGTATGGCTTGATATGTAACAAGAGAAGCCAACTACAAAAGCACCGACTATAAATTATATGTAAAGATAATATTATCACAACTAATATTATAAAGGCGAAAATTTGTGAGAATGTATGTGGCTGGAGTGGTTTTAATAAAATTGGAGTAACACATACGCTATATGCAGTTTATACAGTAAACGCGGGTAAATACGCTCCAACCGTTTTAACGTGAAGAAGTAACAAACATACACACTCACACAGTCACACACTCACAAACTTGGCTATGGTAAAAATATGATACTGCCATCAAAATATCCAAATTCATAATTACGAATAATACCATAGTAGATATAAAACTTGCATCTTATATGACGGTGACAGTAAAAACATTGGACTTTCTCAGAAAATGATTGGAATGGTTATTGTTGTCGGTGCTTCTGAAAATAATAAGCAATTTATATCATCTCGTTTACAATGTATATTAATAATTTACTAAAATATACCGTATATTTTGTATGTTTATTTTTTCTTCTCTTCTCTTTCTATCTTTAGATTTTATGACTTTTTTCTCATAATTCTCAAAGTGCAGCTTCCATGTTGTTCTCTGCATCATCCCAAGATTGTCTGCCAGGGAATGCCGTAGGCATTAACCCCGCCTCTGTAAATTGTTGTGCATAAAGTTCAAATAATAAAAAAAAGTACAAGCTTTGCTTAGTTTGGGGCTAGTATGATCTGTGTGACACTGTCCCTAGATATTATTATTATTATAATTGACTTGACACTACATTTAAATACTGCGCTGCAAAAGCTATTGAAAATGATACCTATGTTTTGATAGACATTTAGAGCGATTAAAGTCATATGTGTATACATATAATACCTACGTATAAAGAATACCCATATAGATCATAAATTCTTTGGAACAAAGGGATATTAGATAAGGGGAGGTTCTCTTAATCCATAATAATAATAAGAAATATTTTAAAACAAGCACACATGCAATCAAAGTCTTACTTATGATTTATGGGACTATAATATACAGACTAACATCCGGTTGTAAGATTGTTACTTTGCTAAATTAATTACGACTTTACTTACAAAGGAAATACGGTTTCTTGACTTACGCCATTAGGTTCGGTACTTGCATACAATCAAAGAATGCGCACTATTTTCTACTATATTATGCTGAACTTTACGTTTTTTACGACGCGGAGTGACGGAGACGAAGGGTGACGTATACCCACACCTCCTTTTTTACACACTCTATGTTAGCTTCATTTATATGTTTGTTTCTAACCGACTCTTTTGGGCGCGATTTTGACCCGCTTTAAATGGTCAGATTTCATTAAAACTTTGTTAATTTATCGAGGACTAATGACAATACGCTAATTAAAACTCTAAGGTAAAGAGGCTAGCACATCCAGCTACCTCAATTTGTCAAATATATTTTTTAGATATGCAACTTTATCACATCAGCATAGGGTTCACTTTAAATTGGGAAAATTTGACAGATTGGGATAGATAGATGTGCTGGCATCTGTACGAATCAGACGGTATGATAAAATCAATTGGCATGTGAATTATTCTTTGTTTTTGCTCAACGTCCTTTAGCGAATATGAACAAGCCGCCCACCACATATGTACTGTGGGAGTGTGATCTCTGGCAAAGCGAGCGTGATATTATGTTAAATAACTTCCAACCAATAACTGGAGTTGTTTATTATACAGATCTTAGTAACAAGGAACAACATCCGTTAGTTTAAGCGCTTTTGCCATACCTACTATTGGAACTAAATATAACAGCTCACTTGATAGGATCCTTTAAATAAATTTAAGCTTGTTTCTTTCGTAGTTGACTTCTCTAGTTGCAATTCTCTAGTTTTAAGAGGCTCCACATTCTGTCTCCCAATTATGATTATATTCGTTGCGGTATCCAAGACAGTTAAAGCGATTCTACTGGACATGCTTGAGCCTCACCGCTCAGTGTCATTTAATTGGGTGCCATTGTTGATCGTGGCTTACAGGAGTTGCAGTGGTGGGTACGAGGGAAGGTCTAGACTAGCAAATGTATAATATTTAACAAAGTAAAGTAAATTTAAAATACCTTTATGTGAAATATGCCATTTCGTAGTTTTATTACTATGAATGTAGGTACTCTTATTTGTCAATGAAATGAACAAAGTACATTGATGTTTACAAGCAGCGCGTCACCGCTGCATACTTTACTAGACTAGGAACTACGAATTAAGGCAATTTTGCAAAAAAAGATTCATCATATAGGAGAAAATATTAACCTAAATCAATTATGCTTGAGGATACATTGGGCAGGCCCCCTACAAGATGGACCAATGATCTTGTGCAGGTCGCTGGAAACCGCTTGTTGAGATCTTTGGGGGGGCCTTTGTCCAGCAGTGGACTTCTTTCGGCTGATACGATGATGATGATGAGGATATGATGGAAAATGTTAAATAGTCCTAAGTTATCCTTATTTTAGACTACCTTAGATAATCAAGACTGTAATTTTCCCAAATAAAATAAATAAAATAAAAATAAATAAAATGCATTCCAAACTATGCATTTGACTACATATTTTAGGATCCACTGTATTATTTTTGCTTATAGTTATAGAATATCAAAAAAACACGGTGTATACATATGTATAGCTAAAGCATAGTCCGTATATCACAGGCTCTAAGGCACATGTAGTCATTACCCACTCCATATTTCCATCATTAACAGGCATATTCAAAGAATCATTAGCATGCTAGTGCAAGCTGATAAACAAAGTAACTGTGTCAAACAAAAACACATTCAAGAGTTAACTGTAGGTTAGTCTATTCAGATAGATACATTGTACCCTTTTTGACACAAATTACTTTTAGTACCTAAAAGGGTGACCGACCTTTATTCAGTGAATGGTCAAAAGAGTGATGAATAGAATAGCATTTATTTCTGCGTATTCAGATACCTACGTATACAAGTTTAAGGTTATTACTTTTAGTGTCACCGCTCCAAATTTAACCTTTAGAATATTTATTAGATCTAAGTCTAAAAAGGCCAGGTCAGAAGTATCTTATACCGGCGAACATGTATAATAGTAATAATAATATTTTTGTTAGCACTTCACTTTTTACATGGTTGATAGCCTGACTAGGCAATGCTTGTATCGAGGTTACCATACGAAATACGGTTGCCTGGTAGGACTAGCTCACCATTCATATCATTATTAATAATAACTGTAAAATAAAAGTGACAGTCCATTATTATTACTTGATGTTGACTAAGGATTATGATAGTTAATTAAGTTATTAATATATTTACATACAGAACATGTATGAAGAACATAACGCCAGTAAACGAGGCAAAAGAGGTGTGCAAAGATCGTGACAAATGAAAATCCGTTGTCCCCTCTGGAAACAGGCGTGAGTTTATGTATGTTTTAGAACTAAGTCTTAAGAAAAATAGGCTGCCGTTAACTTGGACTAAATTTCCCTTAAAACCCTACCTTCTCTTGCATCTTCGTGATATTAACCGCCTTGATTATAGTCTTATTTACTAGACCTTGAGCCCTTTGTTGTCCGATGATGCTGTGAAAGCATTCATAACAATACCATTTCTGTGAAGGGAGGGAAACCGGTGGAGTTTAAAGGTACTTTAATTCAGTAAATTGGTTCTGAAATACTGTGTATCGTACAACGTTTTTTCCGACTCACGGAGACGCTCAGAAATTAAACCACTTAGGCGGTCACCCATCTATGGGCTGACCGCGAGCCTTATTGATAAGAGCATCTAGTTAAGAGCGTCTCTTTTCAGCTCTGTAAGGTATTGGTACTAAACCCCTGATAACAATTTTCATTACCCATGTCTGTTACATCTGGTACAACATTTTTATATTTAAGTTCAGACGTATTTGTGTTTAACATTCAAAGGTGCTCCCTCCAATAAGTCAGACGATTCATATCACGGCGTGGAGTATAAAAGAGCAGACGGATATTTGGGACTTAGGGTTGTAACAATTTAATATTACCCGTTTTAATATTACTGCTCTGTTAAGTCAAATAATTTCAAACGACCTTTTTGAACTCATTTCATCATATTGTGCAATAAATCCCTTGGTAAATACAGGATTTCCGTATCTATCAGTAAATTAAGCCGAGGATTGAACCGAGTGAATTCTGGTGACTGTTACTTATAGTTTTATTTTGTTTCACAGTTATATCATTGAAAACCTCCTAGGCTAACTGCAAACGTTATAATAATATTAATCCGTCGTAAGTATACCTATAAAAGCGTTGTATTCCTATATAAATGACCTCAAAATTCTTTAACAAGTATAAGTATTAAAGAGTATGAGAGTTTGGATGTAGGTAATCCAATTAAAATAGAAGCCGAAATATTTTCTGTTCAATAACGCTTACTAAACAATAAATGAATTTAGGTACAATTTTTTTCTAGTCTTAGTATCCGTTAAATAATTGAGAATTATGATTGACAACCGACGCAGTAATTATTTAAGCTTTTGGCTTTTCCCTACCCAAGAACGAAAGCATATAAGTATGACTCTTGAAAGTCCCAGGAATTAACATACAGATCCAATTTTCCACTATTTCATGGAGTTAACATAAAACTTCGTGCGGCGTTAGGAGTGTGGGCGTAGTTAAATTAAATTAAACCTTTGTGCATTGATTATAATTGCTGGATCATTATCGTTTGTGAAGATTAAACCATCAACGCGAAGAGGGCCCAACCGAGCAGTTATGCAGTTTATAAAAACTTGAAATGTCCGGTTTATTGTTAACCTGACATTTACAGCTAGCATATTTATACCAGGATAACACCACACAGCAAAAGCTTGATTTAAATAAATGACTCGTAAGATAAAGCGAACAGCAACCCTAGTGGCGGCCAGTTGGTGCACCGTACACAGCATCGATCCGTCGCGACGCAGTCTCGGCGCGACGCGACGCCCGCGTCGACCTTGCATTATTTACTATCATACTGTTTTTCTATACCATGATCGCCGGTTTGAACTTGCTAAATTAAACGAAGGTCATTCACCAAAAGCTGTTTCAGGATACCTTGCGTCTATAGTTGCTTTGCAGAAGAAGAAGATAGCAAGTACAACAAAATATAAAATAACATTAAAAATAAAATAAAAACAAAGAGACTTGTTGTCCGTGCAAGACCGAAATGGCACCACCTTTGCTAGAACATTGCATTGTTCTTTGCAGTGATGGGTGATGGGATTACTCTCTTTAAATAATAAAATCTCATTACCATCGTTTTATCAAGTTATCTTGGAGCTAGAAGTTTCATAGAAATAAAAATCTGCACTCTGTTGAATTTATTTAATTCATACAGGCCGGTTGACTTGTAGATACTTGCTTTTCGATTTCCACTCAGGACAGATATTTGTATGCACGAGCCAGTTTGTCCTGGGTGTATTTATTTATATAAGTATGTATTTACAAAAGAAAAGTAGTATATGTAATATATCAGTTATCTGGTTTCCATAGCTTCTGCTTAGTTTGGGATCAGATGGCCACGTGTGAATGTCCCAGGATATTATTATTTACCGGCAACGAGAATAAAGAAACAAACAAGACTTGTTAATGGCCTTTATTTAATACATAAAAACGTTTCAGAAGCCGTGTAGTAACTGTTGAAGTCATTAATCTTTAAATTGCCTCTTAAGGTTGTTTTTGTTTATTGTGCGGCATTTTTTAGATTTCTATTAGAGATATTCTGATGTGTTTTAAAGACTGTTGTCCGTTTACTAACTTAACCATAGCACAGATATGCTCAGGAATTAAAGTCATACGGTGTCAGTCTTTATATGTACATGACCGGATCACGTGGCTATGCGATATATCATAAAATGATGTACTAGATCCGATTTCTAGGTCTGGCCAAAAAGTACAGACGCCAGCACATTGAGCTACCCCAATCTGACAAATTTCTTTTATAGATTTTCAACTTTATCACATATGCATACGGTTCACTTTCAATTGGGGAAATGTCACAGATTGGGGTAGCTTGATGTGCTGGCGTCTGTAAATACTTTTCGCAAAATAAAACTGAATAACTGCACCTTCGGGTCCTAAAATCAGTATCCCAAACATATTCGTAATTTAAAAAGGCGGTTTCACTGCGCAGTGTTACGCAACGCAGGTATCTATAATTTCTCCACTAACTTAGATAAAAAGATTTAAAGAGTTAAACGCGGCACCGTAATTTCATTAAATGCAGTAATTAAACATTTAAACCCTTTAATCCTTCTGACGAATAATCTCGTCTATCATCTAGTCGTGTTATGCTTAGTTCACACTCTTCGCGAAACTTAGAAAACGACGGCTTTTACCTTGCACTTACTTTCTGGCGTTAAACAGCAAATTTGCTCTGCAAGGTCAGAAAGTAAGAGAAAGAAAGGTTAGAAACTATCAAAACGATAAACAAAAAATCATTTACTAAAAAAATAATTAATAACGATGATGAAACAAATATCTATTGACTATCATTTCACGAGTAGTACTTTCGTTTTCGATTGGTCAGCATTTTCTAAGATATAGATATTTAAAATGTTTAAAAAAATGAAAGGGCTAGCTAGGTAGCCCCTTGATAGCTTAAAGATTCCCCGACATAAACTTATGAGTAGGATAAGCGTTGGTATCGTCAGCATATAGTTAATATAACATTTTATCATGGACCAACCAATGAGGTTTAGTTGCTTAATCCTAAACTAGAACGAAGTTTATTTATAGCAATAAATTGATTTCGTTCAGTAATACAATACGTAAGGAGCTAAACACTTACTATACCTTCTACGAAGTCATTCAATGTAATAGTGTAGAACTAGCATTATGCTGAGCTTGCTCTCATCTCCGACCACTATCCTGTCATCACTTAGCCAGTGGATTATTTATTTGTTTGGTCGCAGATGTAATTACACCCTTGCCACAGCATCAACACACAGTAAGAGAACTTACAGTATTTAATTCAAATAATTAATTTTGCTATATAAATTATTGCAAGGGACTGTATTGGTACTTAAATAAAAAATAACAAACTTATTGTAAGAGTATGGGGATGTGTCTATGGTTTAAATAAGAATGGAGCACGAAAACGATGACGCCCATGGGCACACAAAACGGAGCCCCAAGTGCAATGCCGTCCTTTATTCAAGGCTCTCTTTTTGAAAGCTGTCATGTCATGCCGGATCGATAATTTAATATATCCACAGTTAATTGCTTCCACAAAGTGGTCATGTATGGTAATAAGTTTCTTGTGAAATGCACGATGGTAGACACCCATTCATCCAGATGATGTGGATTAAATCTTCGTTTCTGCGGCGGGAGGATCTATGGAGCATAGTGGTAGATATCAGATTTTTATAAAATATATTTGTTCCAGGCTAGAGTGAACAGGCATCTCAAAAGTACGCACGGTTCAGCATAGATTACATGTTCACTTACCATCAGGTGAGATTGTGATCAAGCGCAAAACCATCAAGCATAAAAAATGTATTATATAAATTCGAACCATTTCCCAGAAAACGGACCGAAACAACTAATCATTATTTATTTCACAGGTCGTTGTAATGTCATATGGAAACACTACTAGAGCGCTGTCTGGCTAGCACTTATTCAGTGTTTAATAACAATATGTCCTTCTCATTGAACTTGGTTTTTCTATGTCGTCGCGGAGACACGCCGCATCCAGATCCCGTTTAACTGGTCTCGGTAATATTAATCTGATTAACTATAATGCCAATACAGAGTCTATAAACCAAATAAGTTAGATGAATACATCAATAGCTGTTACTTTATGTATAGGGTTAAGATCTATGTTGTGTAAAAGCATTCAAATGGTTGATTTACTACATAAGTGATGAATGACTTAGAGATTAATTTTTTGTCAAAATTAAATAAAATTGAATATTAAAAATATTTTTGTGTTTGTGTTTGCATCGTATAAACTCTTAAACTACTAAATCTATTTAAAAAAATAAAGATTCCTGCTAAAATTACAATAATGTAGCCTAAGGTATACAAATGTAATCATCAAATGTAATACTCGTAGCATTACAGTTAATTAAGTTGCAATAACCGTTTTTTATTCACAATACTACTTTATCTTTCTACCTGTCTACCCATCTGAATTAGAATATCATTTCTTTTTAGGCCTCTTTATAATATACTAGCTGTCCCCGCGGTTTTACCCGTGTAAAACTTTATAAATTACTGGCTTTGTCCCGCGGCTGAAACGCAATACTATACACTTTATAAATTATAGCCTGTGTTATTCGGATATATAAACTATATTACTATAAAGTTTCATTAAAATCCGTTTGATAGTTTTTTTGTGATAGAGTAACAAACAACCATACATCTATACATTCACACTTACAAACTTTCGCATTCATAATATTAGTAGGATATAGGATTAAGCATAATATTTACTATTCATTCGTTCAAAATAACCATATTCCTAATACTACTTCATTTAATGTTTAGGCAGTGGAAATCCTTATTAATACTTGTTAGACGAATTGTTGAAGCTGCCCATTAACTCTCCTGCAAGGCTTGGCTACTGTTGGCTTTTTAAAATTGGCATCCCGAAGCTGGAATACACGTACTAGTCCAAGAGCTGACACGCATTTTTAGGTAGGTATTTGAGGCAAGCTGAAAACTTGTCCTATAGCTCTTCAGACCCACCCCAACACGGAACTGCAGACCTGGCTGGCGGGTAGCGGGTCTAAACCAACCCCTAAATTTTTGATTTTTTTTTATCCAAAAAATTTATTTGAGGCAAGCTGAAATTTTGATATGTTGTAGTTTAATGTTTATACAATACATAAATAACATTCAAGTTGCCTCAAATACATTTTTTCGATTTTTTTGCAAAATATTTTTGCACACGCCTGGCAGTGCTAAAGACCCGACAGAATCGCCTGTCTTTTTTTTTGTATTGTATAAACAACACTAAAACACCAACATATCAAAATTTCAGCTTGCCTCAAATACATTATTTGGTTAAAAAAAAAAAAACAGAAATTTAGAGGTTGGTTTAGACCCGCTACCCGCCTGCCAGGTCTGCAGTTCCGTGTTGGGGTGGGTCTGAAGAGTTATAGGACAAGTTTTCAGCTTGCCTCAAATACCTACCCAAAAATGCGTGCCAGCTCTCCTACTATACAGCACTACATAATTATATATCACTAGCCGATTGCTTATGGGGCCTAACATGCGTACATCTACTAACAAAAACATATACCGGCTTATAATGTATATAGAGGCCAATACATCCAGCTACCACAATCTGTCAAATTCCTTTTATAGATTTTCAACTTTATCACATAAGAATAAAGTTCACTTTCTATTGGGGAAATCTGACAGATTGGGGTAGCTTGATGTGTTGGCGTCTGTACATATCTAGAAGCCATTGAGAGCACTTCCTGATAAAGAGTTGCTTATAATAACTTTGATGGTTACTGTTGATCTGATAATTTGCTATATGAGTAAGCTGATAGACGTCATAATTGACTTGATGCGTTTCATCCGAAGCTTGTCTGACAGTCAGCATATCAAAGAGTCTATGATAATAAAAGGAGATCGGACATTTTAGTATGGACTTTGGTCCAAGTGGCGTCGGATGATGAGATATGCTTTATTTATTTGATAATTTAATATTATAACACTTACTATACCCGCAAATAAATCGACACATGGAGAAAAAAGTAATTGACACATAGGTATATCATCCATATTATTTTAATGAGTAGTTGGAATATTTTTTTTTTACTGTTTATATGCAGTTTATTAGAAAAATACGATATATGTTATAGGTATTCATAAAAAATACATGCATTTGCTGTATTTGGAGCACGAGATAACTCCGACAGATTTAATGACTGAAGTAAATCAGGTTGCTGTAGCTTCGTCCTGATCTATATTTTCAACTTCATCATCCCGTGGTATCGAAGGTTCTGGCAAAGGATCTTGCATAGCACCCTGACCCTGAGCCCTTTGACTCCTTAACCAGCATGGACGACAGACGTATTCTCTGCCGTTGAATATAACCTACAACAAAAAACAAAAAAGTTGTAATGACTTTTCACGAGCAATACCTACTAGTAGGTTCATTTTATAGATTTTTTCCGTTATCATGTGAATTCCCAACCTACCAAGTAAGTAGAGTTACTAAACTAAACCATTAACATTGTAAAAATCAATTGTTAAGCTGTAAATAACTTGCTCACGGATCTTTGTAAATCTAAGGACAAAGATTTTTTGTCAATAATAAATACGAGTAAGTACTTGGATGTGAGAAATAACTCTTTCACTATAATAGTACTCTTTCTTATACTTATACCTAATAAATAGCTCTTCCATAATTACCAGCTCTTTAAATAACTCTGTCACGGTAACTATAGAAAATGCTAACCAGTTTGATATTATCTATTGCACCAACAATCAACAGCAATATGGCTTAAAAGGTACATACCTGTCACGGTGTAATTGATGCGAGTATATGTGCTGAGATGGCTGGGTGTGACTCGAAAAGATTTTGGGTAACATTTTGCCTTTCTCTTCGTAACACTGAACGATTACACACTAAACACACAATGCCAGCACTAGGCAACATCTTGAAAGCCAAATCCAAAAGCAATATCACAAGTCCGTTTAAACGCGCCAAAGTAATCGAGTAAGTAAATCAAAATATGTCCAAAAAGAACGAACAAAATTAAGAAACCAAACGATGTCCTTGCTGAATAATAGCGAATGACTCACTGACCTGTGAACAATACGCGCGGCGCAGGAGCATCACCCCCCGCCACCCCGAGGGGTAGCGGGCGCATACGGGCGGCGGGGAGTAAGTGCGAGTACTCGGTACTCGGCCAATAAGTTTTGACCGAACAAAAGGCAGCTTTTTCAATTATTCGCCTATAATAGGTAGATACTTTCTGAACTGTATAACTTTTTTCTCCGTGGGCCGATTTTATGGTGTCCATAGTAAAAAAATATCCTACATTCACGAACTATTATATAGACTAGGTTTCATCAGCCGACGCCATTTGGACCACTTCCGCCCGTTCTCTTTTAAGTACTGAAATAGTATTTAGAGCAAAGCTTTCATTACTTACTTTATATCAGAATACACTTAAATTGTCTACACAATAACCATATTGGTATATTTATTTGCGCCATGACCACATGGCGCAAATATATTTTATATCTACAACTCTATCACCACAACAGTGAGTGTGTGAGGCTTTGTTATGTACATCCAGCTACTCCAATCTGTCAAATTTATTTTATAGATTTTCAACTTTATCACAAAAGCATAATATTCACTTTCAACTGGAGAAATTTGACAGATTGGGGTAGCCTGATGTGCTGGCGTCACAATCACAATATATAATAAGGCCTCACAATCCCTACGAGAACTCCTAGGAATATACAAAAATAAAATAAAATAAATGGCAAATACAAAAATGTTTATCTGTGGTTTAAGAAATCTTTAATTATGATTAAATATAATTTACCCTCTTAATTATAATATTGTTAATGTAAACTATATATTTTTTAATAGTTGTGTATTAAAAGAAATGTAGAACAAAATATGAATAAGTATAAAACACTTATTTTAATTTTAACGTAAATCATGTTTGATGCAAATAATAATATTCTTGTTCTTTTAAAATAATATATTTATTCATTCGTTTTATATTATTATTGAAAAATTGGCCCTAACATATAATATATTTAACTAATAATAAAACGAAAGAGCTATTAAGTGTTTCGCTTAATCCATCATTAGCTTTTGAAATAATTTATTTTATTACTACACGTCAACTATAAAGAATCTATTTACCACTTGTAAAACTTTTGGTATCCAAAAAGATATCATTGTCCGCAGACCGACCGAAAAATGAAGGCGCAAAGGCTATAAAATTACTGTAAGTGTCGTAAAAAATAGCTATAATATTTTTACGTCCCAATTTAGGCACTTTACCGGAGCCTGGGTGTATAAGGTATGGATAAATTGTTCATATGTGAGCATTCAAGGCATTTACTGCTTCAGTGACATTACAGGGTGTAAGCTTAGTCGTATTTATGATTTACTTCTGATAAGACTTAACACAATTTTGAATAAAACATACAAATTGCTTCATAACATATAATAAAAATTCACGTAGACTAAAACACGCACTTGTTGTAAAAAGTACTTATATATTATTATTTCTATGTAATGTAGATATTTAGATTTATGATTTGTATCAAACACAAATCGAAATATATATTTATGATTATTATATATGATTAGATAGCTTATCTATGTTATTGTCGAAGTGTTTACTTTTAACTGTCGATTTTTATAGTTTTGTGCACTTTATGATTAGCAAAACCTTTTTTGCCCTAGATTTGTCTTAAAGATTATATTATTCTCGCAATTAATTATATTATTATAATCACCTTGCTTTTTTACGTGTTTTTATGGTTTCCTGTTCACTCTATTTTGACCCGTGGTTTAAATAAAAATGGGTGTTGTCAGCCTCTTAATTCCAAAGGCACATAAAATATCAATCTTAAGCAAGCAAACAAACTCTATAAAATGTACTTTATTTTTTAACCGACTTGAGAAATAAGGAGTACTATATTTTTTGTATGTATTTTATGCTATTCGTCCGTTGATACCTAAGTAATAAAAAAATTGGCTAGGTAATAATTTTGTTAATCAATCAAATGCTACTATGTACTTTTAGTATGGTCTCATATTTATTTAGATGGTTTTAATAATTTTTAACAATATATTATCCATGTAGGATCCATAGACTAAAACAATTTTTTTTTCTCATGAATACTCTGGTCTAATAGACTCGTAAGACTATGAAAACAATTATGCTATTTTATGTAAGCATCGTAAATAGATATTGTATCAGATTATAAGGTCTGTATAATACTTGTCTGATTAGCACATTCACAAAATAGTACGCAGAGAAATGTATAAAGCGGGTTGTTATTTTACGAGGCACCTATTAGATAGGTGTTCGTGTATCTCATTCAGTGTATTAAGTGCGGAGGCACACAACATAAAATAGTGGCAGGTGTTAAGCTATCGTAACTCGCAAGTAGGTAACCATAGCCAGATTATATTTAATGTTCGTAGCCATTCGTGAAGGTTTAATAGAATACTTAATCTCTTCTTGACTCGGACATCTTAGTGTAAATATTCGCTACGGTATATCGATTTTATTTCTTCTGAGAGATAGAGTGAGACCTAATCGTATTATGCATTAACTAGCCGCGTTATCTATACATATAATAAAATCGTGGGAAAGTCAAAACTGTACATTGAATATTTTTTTTAAAGGGTTTTTGGGGAGTGATCTACAATCGATCTCGAAACCAAAAATACAATTTATAGAATTTTTGTCTGTTTTCTGTTTGTCTGTATGTATGTCCGGGCTAAACTCAAAAAGTACTGCATGGATTTACTTCAAATTTTGCATGTATATTACTAAGAGGTCGGGTCAACATATAGGCTACATATTATTACGCAATCACCTACGGGGGAGGAGCTGTGATAGTTTATAAAATTTAACGCGGGTAAAACCGCGGGGCACAGCTAGTTCTTTATAAATGATAGCCTATGTATAGTTAAGATATATAACCTATATTTACATCTACAAAGTTTCATCAAAATGCGTTCGGTAGTTTTGCGCGAAAGAGTAACAATTCCGCTTATTGGCGCGGTTGGCAATTGCTTGCATTTCACGCCGGAGGTCGTGGGTTCGATTCCCACCCAGGAAAGATATTTGTGTGTACGAACATGTCTGTTTGTCCTGAGTCTGGATGTAATTATATATATAAGTATGTATTTACAAAAGAAAAGTAGTATATGTCGTATATCAGTTATCTGGTTTCCATGGTACAAGCTCTGCTTAGTTTGGGATCAGATGGCCGCGTGTCACAAACTTTCGCATATGTAATATTAGTAGGATTTAAATCTAGACTTGAACATGTGAAATAAATGAAATACGTCATTCATAAAGTACTGTCAACTACCGCTGTGTCGAAGCGTTATGCGATTAGGCTTCAAGTTCATGCCCGTGTAGCCGTGGGTTTAATTCCCGAATCATAAAATCTTTTGCGTAAAACATAGATTCGTTCCGAGTCTGATTGGCCATTACAATATTTATGACAATCATTACTGATCGTGGGATGTCTAATAGAATTTGGCACGTACTCTAACCATCTTAGGTACCTGTTCCCACCCAATGGATTACAAGACTTAATACATGAAATTTTGGTAGTAAGCCGCAAAAAGTTGGAGTTGGCGTTGATCCCAATAGAAATGAAAAAAAAGCCAGTATGCTTCTGACCTGGTAGTGGTGGTCTGACTGGTGGCCAACCAGTATGGCTTAACGGATGTAGTCTAAATGTAATTGTGTCTGCGTATAATTCATTTTGCTTTTTATTGACGGAATAGGATATCATCACCACATCTCATCCCGTGGGGGGCGTAGAAATCCTAGGGAATACCTACCAGAGAACGTTTTCTGTGAACTATGACCATTAAACTGCGATCACCAACCCGTCTGCCAAGCGTGGCTATTATGGCATATGGACGTACTTTGGCTGACATGAATGTATGAATGATATATATATTTAGTAATATACACACATCAACACAATCTAGGGATATTGAACATTTCATTGATTATCTAGAAAACTATAAACATTTTGTTATGACTGTAAATGGAAGAATTAAAGATAATTTCATGGCCGATATTTAAACATTAACAACACGATGCGATTTTGTTTTTCTAATTAATAAAAGTCTTAAATTAATTAAGCCATAGAAAATTACTGAGTGAACAAAAACATTTTATTCTTATAAAATTATTCAATCGAATTAAATGAATAAAAATCTTACCAAATCTGATAATCAGTAATCGGTATTTCCTCCTCTAACATTAATCACACAGCGGCAACGATTTTCCATACTTAAAATTAAGGTGTCAATGTCTTGCTGGGGTATGCAGTCCCAAGTTCTTTTTAAATGTTCGAAAAGTTGTTCTTCTGTTGTCAAGTTGGGCGGAAAATCCCTCAATGCTCTTCGCTGTAACATGTCCCAGGCGTGTTCAATTGGTTTTAAGTCTGGCGACTGTGGAGGCCAATCTAATACCTGAACATCGTGTTCTCGAAGGGCGGCCCTCACCAGCCGCGCTGTATGGGAAGGTGCATTGTCATGCATGAGCTGAAATTCTTGCCCCGTTAGGGCCCTGAGCGGGACAATGACACGTTCTACTACCTCCTCACGGTATCTATGGGCAGTCATGCTGCCCTGAATCCAAATGAGTTGGGTTCGTCCGCCGATTCGTATTCCTGCCCACACCATAATTGTCCCGCCTTGGTAAGAGTGGACCTCCTGTGGATGTCGGAGACGGCTGACCCTGCCTGGAGTTCTCCAAACGCGTGTTCGTCTCGAATCTGGATGAAATCCATAGCGGGACTCATCAGTGAACAGCACCAATGACCATTGTTGATCACTCCATGTCAAATGTTCTTGAGCCCATAAAAGTCGCCTACCGCGATTGCCACGTCGCAGCGCTGGGACTCGTAGCGGTCTGCGAGCATGAAGACCAACTTCATGCAGCCTCCTTCGCACGGTTTGGTCGCTCACCAGCAGCTGCTGACCCTCCTGGAGCCTTTGCACTAGTTGCATCGCTGTGATGTTGGGTAGTCTTCTGGCGGTCATTTGGAGAAATCGATCCTGTCTCTGAGTGGTAACACGATATCTACCTGTGTGCCGTTCTGCCACATCTCCAGTAGCGCGATAACGTGACCACAGCCTGGATACCACATTTTGGCTTGTGCCCAGAGACTCAGCAACGACGCGTTGAATAGCACCGTTTTGTAACATGCCAACTGCCCGTAACATTTCATCTCGACTCAAATGATGGCGTGGCATGACGCTAAAAAGCTTACACAACCAATTGAGAAAAGAAAATAAAACAATTTATCAGGTTTTCTTCAATTAACACGCAAAAAAAATTTTAATGCAACTTCTTGAAATTAGATACAACTCAAGATTGCGCTGTGCTTTGCGTGTTTTCATTTGTTTCTCATTTTAATTTTTAAATTTTGAATAAAGAATAGACAAGGTTTAAATCTGTAAATAAACTTTTTAAGGAAACTAAATAGGTTTTAAACAATAAAGCCATGTTTGATTTCAAAATAACGTATCCCTAGACTTTGTTGATGTGTGTATATGAATGCTTTTCAGTTACTACTTACTTATCATATGGGCAGTAGTTACCCTAGTGTCAGTATTGTTCCTACCGCCCAATCTGACAAGGCTTAACACAACCGGGACCTACAACTTAACGTGCCATCCGAAGCTCGATCACATTGGTGGTGATATATCTATGGACTGACCGCGAGCCTAGTTGCTTAACCTTGCCGATCACTTACGGGCCAGTGTGAGAGCATCTAACTTATCAGTTGTCTGGTTTCCATAGTACAGGCTCTGCCTAGATTGGGATCAGATGGCAGTGTGTAAGTTGTACCAAGATATTTATTATTATTATTTATTATAATGATTACAACCGGGACCGACAGCTTGTAGTTCCAGAGGCTCAGAAATTAAGCCACTTCGGCGCTGAGAATAAATGGCTATGAATAGTTTCAAAGCTGTTGGAGGCAACTATTTTTTTATACGACAACACCCGCACTAGGGAATCTAAACTCTGTGTCGCGGGGTACTTTACAAACATATAATAGACGGACACAAATTACATCCAGACTCAGAACAACCATTTATGGGTCACACAAATAGTTGTCCTGCGCAGGACTCGAACCCGCGACACAAAGCGGCGAGGCGACTGTCTTAGCCGCTGCGCCACACGTGCAGTCAAAGGCTATGAGCGCCTAAGAGGAGCGGTTGTTGGTAAAAATATGAAATACTTGTACAAACAAGGTTTCAAGGTATTTGAAGCCATAACCGCAGCCAACAAAATATTACTTTACATGTTTGCCTGCCTCTACCACACACTTCATTTATTTTTACTTCGCCGTTGTACGCATGTCATAGTTATAGGTATTATCTTATATGGGTGCCACATCGGCTTAGCTGTAGCGTATTCAATCGGCAATAAAGATTAAGTGCCGGGTTCTATTATTGGGTTGGAGCAATAAGGGTTCTGAGTATGTTTTGGACGAGGTAAATTCTCAGTAATAGTAATAATAGAGCTGCTAGCCGAATTTCGGATACGCCAGCCAATCTCAATAGTGACTAGCCAACTACGATGGACGTTCTATGTATAACAAGAAACGGACATATTTCTTTCTTAAAGGCCAACGAAGTTGCGGCCTTTCTGGTGTTGCGAGGGTCCATGATCACTGACCATCGGGTGACCCGCTTGCTCCTTTACCTTACTATAAAGTAAATAAAATATTTAGTGGATGAGTCTATGCACAAAAAAGGTGCACTGTCTCACTGACTTTAACCAATGGATTGGCTTTTCGATACGATTTTGGGGAAGCCATGCGCGCGAACCGATAGATCAGTTGTAGCTTTGGAGTCAGGAGGTCGGTGATATCACACCTGTCTCCAGGAGAGTACGTAAGCTCTTTGACTTTTTACCTAACTTTTCCCGTGTTATATTGGCTAACCTGTCCTTTTATTCTATTCAGTTTCTTTTGTTTATATTTTAAATTGTTGTTGCCGATTTTGGTAACAAAAAGAATATCTTTTACACACATTCAGCTTATATAACGCCCTTAACTACCTCAAAGCCCTGTAAGATAAGGTCTCAAATCGCGTCACATACTTAAAAGTTACGCCGTTTTAAAACATAAGCAGCAATATTTAGGTATTGCTCATTTGAAGACTGCCTTCATTTCATTAGTGCGCTTGACTTTAATAATCATTTAACTTTCCCTATTTACTGCACGAAGCGTAACGTTTGCAGGTTTATGTTAGGTTGAAATTTGTAACACTGCAATAGTAATTGACTTAACACCGGTGAGCTATAAACATAGCTTGGCGTGTAACTGCGTAGCCGACGGTACTGAAATAGACGTAGAATGCAAAACGCCGCTCAAAAGTTCATCATCCTCACAGCTATTCCAAATATGTCTCATATGAAACACCTTAGTGGCAATGAATGTGGGGACATGAGTGGTTTATTGGACAACTTTGAAGAGTAATTGCGCTCGCATTATATCTAGAATTACCTGCAAAAATGCGCCTTTGATAATGCCACTTATTTGAGTGAGAACGAAGAACGGGCTACCTGGTCGAGTTGAGACTTGGTTTCCTCATCGGTCTTGCTGTAGAATATTGCTCAGCAAATAATGAGGTCTCGAATTCAATTCCCCGTCTCGGTACAAAAGTATTATTATGATTTTTCTGTAACGTTTAAAATTAATAATAGCATTCCGGAATCTGAAAATAAATAAACGCTCATAGCTAGATGCTCTCAACGGTCCATAAGTGATAAGCGACGTTAAACAACTAGGCTCGCGGTCAGTCCATAGATGGGTGACAACAAAAGAGTTTTAATTTCTAAGCGTCTCCGTGCTTCGGACGGCACGTTAGGCTGTCCCGTGCCTCTAGCACGAGTTCCTGCAGTTTACTTACTCGATCACACGTACAGTTTCCTACCATACATTGAGCACCAGCGCCTCTCGCGGAAACTATTAAGAACTAAAACTCTGGTGCTCAATGTATGGGACGAAACTGTACGTGTGCTCGAGTAAGTAAACTGGAGGAACTCGTGCTAGAGGCACCGGTTGTAGTTATTAGACTACAATCGTTAAGCCATGTCAGAGGCCTTCTGGGTGGCTTGAACAACTCTGACACTCGGGTAACCACTGCCCATATCGTAAGTAAGAAAAGCGAAACATAACAAGCGTGTGATCAAGACTTATGTCTCTCTATAGCGTTCAACCAACCCAATGCTCTTTTTATATAATTCCATTGGTTGAATGTTCTAGAAAGATAAGAATGTTTGTCACCATGCTAGTTACAAAGCGGCGTACAACGAGAGCATGTTAAGCGCAGTCTAACTGCTGTTCTGCATCTCTCTCTGATTGTATTTTGAGGGGTGGCGCCATACGGTGATAATTGAGGCATTTGTCTGGCCTGTTGGCGTCGTTGGCAAATGCTTGCTTTTCACTCCGGAGGTGGTGGGTTCGATTCCCACCGAGGACAGATATTTGTCTGTTTATCCTGAGTCTGGGTGTAATTATCTGTATAAGTATGTATTTACAAAAGAAAAATAATATATATAGTACATAGTACACGCTCTGCTTAGTTTGGGATCCGATAGCCGTGTGTAAATAATGTCCCAGGATATTATTATTATTATTATATTTGTGCACAATACATACATCTCCGTTGAGATGTCATTGCTAGAATTTTTTAGCTCTGTGGCGATGGGACAAATTAGGTATTTTAATGCTTATTGAAAAGTACAGCTACAACAAGTTGGTTTGCAACAATGTTAATGACAACGACTCATCCGGACACGAGGATGTAAATGAACAGTTATACGAGATGCGCAAGAGTTCCCGCCATCAAATAGAGTTTTATAAACCCAGATTGTCTTGCGTTTCCTTTATACAATGAAGTTTTATGAACGTTGGCGTTGGTTAAAGTTTGTGTTATGACCCTAAATAAAGTAATCCGACTTATATTACAAAGCGAAAGCTTGAGAGGATTGTTGGATGTTGGATACTTATTCACGCAAAAACTACTGAACGGATTTTGTTGCTACTTCATAGTATTATAGCTTACATATCAGAATAACACGTAATAAAGATTTTGTGTATTTTAGCCATAATTAGTATCAAGTGTGTCGGTAAAATTCGAGCGGTTATTTATTTATATTGTTTTATTATAATTGAAATTAGATATGGTTAGTTAGATTTGATTGATGCCTGGGGAAAGACATAGACGCTTTATCTACACATCACGCAGGCGAAGCCGCGGACGGAAGCTAGTATAACATAAAGAAGACTTTACTTAAGTTTATTTTTTTTTATAAGGTTATAATTTCTATTATAAATATATTGATAGGACTGACTTTTAAATCACACATATTCTTCTTATTTTTAATACCACTTCTTATTTCTTTTGCTGGTAACGGAAGAACTAAAAATATTGTAATGTAGATAGATAATACGATACCTAGACGATAGAAGATACACGAGTTTACAATTCAATATTATAAAAGTTTTTTTTTTTATATTTAGATATCAGCCACGCTTAAACAAGTAGTCGCACATACGCCATTTATTTGTTAAGAAACAAAAATATCTTGCCCAACTAACAAAGTGCCATCTGATCTCAAACTAGCTAAAGCCGGTACTGTGCCAGCCAGACATTTTATAAACATTCTCACATATTTTTTCTAAATACAGAACAAATAATCATGCTCATGACACAAAGATATGTCCTGGGTCGGGATCGAATCCACGACCTCTGGCTTAGCAGTCAGGGTCACGAACTACTAGACCGACTAGTCAATGTCAATAAATGTACCTCTTAGCGTAATAAAAAGAATCCAATGTGCCATTAAGTTTTATTAAAAGTTACACACAACCTCAACCTCACGGGAACGCAACATTAAGATATTATAACTACATGCATTATGTAACGAGATACTTTACCAGTCGAGCTCATTAAACAAAAACACTCTATGCGTACATTATGTCTAACAAATGTAAAATATACGCTTTATGCCCCACTTTAGGTTTGTAAAACCGTGTTCATCACAAACATACCATATTATAGTGTTGTAAACTGATTTTAATTTGATTTGATTTATTTCGTAGAACTGACGGCCGATGGGGCAGAAAGGTTCTCGAGTGGCGACCACGAACCGGAAGACGCAGCGTGGGCAGGCCTCTTACACGGTGGACCGACGATCTTGTGGGGGTCGCGGGAAACCGCTGGATGCGGGCAGTGCAGGACCGGCTATTGTGGAGATCCTTGGGGGAGGCCTTTGTCCAGCAGTGGACGTCTTTCGGCTGATATGATGATGATGATGAAACTGATTTGCAAATCAGTGTAAGCTATTATAAGTTGTGTGATTTCCCTCGATTATGTGACTGAGCCATGTTTACAGCAAAGTTTTGTGTCTACCTCCGTTACAAACATGTGCGTGGAAACGTTTTGAATTAAATGCGGAAGACTGTGATATGCTTAGCTTAATGACTCAGGGCTATAATGCTACCGTCTGGTGTTAGGTAATAGATTTAAAGATAGGTTACTTGCTGTGTGGCTAACGGCATAGAATATCGCCGACCTATCTCGTGCCGTGGCGGGCCTAATAGTGTTCTGAGGGAATATCTACCAGAGAGTGCGCAGTAGCGTCTCTCTGTGTACTATGACCATCATCTTCCGATTGCCCGTCTGCCAAGCTTTGCGATTATGGCATATCCTTCCATATGATGGACACAACTCTATTGTGCAAATCTTTTGGCTGACATGATGACTTGTACATGTACAGTTGAGGCCATGTCATCACTTGTATTAACAACACTGCTCTTACTGCCTACGTAGACGGTGTCAAGATCAGGGTGTATCTACCAACGTGGCCACAGTACACTCAGTACAATAATAGTACAGACGACGTACTATTATTGTACTGAGTGTACTTACTCGGTTATAACCTAAAATTGTAGTGATTTACCTCCTACTAATATGGAATCGCCCTAAAGAAAAGAGTTCTGTTTTTAAAATGAAAAGAACAGACATTCACTAAACATACACAGATATTCATATCTGTGTATGTCGGTACGCCGTACATTGTACGGTAAATAACATGAAATAAAAGATGATTTAACCAACCTAAACTTTTTTGTATGCAAAGAGTTAATAGAACATCTTCTATTATATTCTACTATTCTAAAAACATGTAAAAAAAATCAATATCAATTTATGATCGTTAATAATGACTCGGAGCTACTTATGGATTCATAACTCGGGCTACGTTATACATTTAGACACTCAACATCTGTCTGCTAATTTGTTTCAAAATCCCTGTGTAAGGTAATATTTTTGAAGTTATACTTCTTTTGGCGCGATGGAGAAAAATGATGAGAGTGAATTTTTACGATGCTCGCGCACACCGACACCAAAAAATTTAACAGCATGAAGTTAGTTCTAGGTGGTATGACAGTGAATCTGCGCGCGCATCGTAAAAATAACAGCATGAAGTTAGTTCTAGGTGGTATGAAAATTGATAGCTATGTTCAAGTTGTATATTAAGAAGTATAACTTCTAACGCGTGTACATAAGTACACACAAGTTTTTTTTGTACCAACATACAAAGCTTTTAGATAACTAAGTCCTCAGGCCGAGCGATCACGCAGGAAAGCATATTTTTACGGAGAACAAGTGAAGAGCGTTTTTACAAGAATAGCGCTGTACCCAGGTGAAAGGCCGTCCGTCCGCTCGCGCGCCCTCTACTGCAGTTATCACATTATATATCGTATAAGAAAATAACTTTCGAATGTCTCCTTACTTACAGTGGCTCGGCACAGTCGGCACAAAAAGGTCTCTAATCAAACATTTCAACCAATCTCCTACCTTAGTGAATATCGAGTACAATGACATGATCCCATTCATCACAAATAGAATAATATCAATAGAATTAAATGAGTCCATTTTAAACTTGCTGAATAATGCAACTATATAAAAACTAAACCTGTTTTGTGCAGTTGTTTTTGCAACGTACACTTTGAAAACTTTGCTTTCTGTGTATTTCAAACGTTTTAAATAGATACAATATCATGATTATTGTAAAATTGCTTCAAATAATTTCAGTGGTAACAAATAATAAAATAATATATTTTAAGTGTTTTCACCATTCCTTTAGATATTGTAGTAAAAATATTAATGAATCGCTAGTTGAGAAACCACCGCTAAGAATCTAAAAATTAACGAAGAATGAAAGAATTACTGAAGGTATAATAACAATTTCATCACACAATTGTGATAAAATTTAATAATAAAAACAATATTAATATCCTGGGACCTTATTCACACACGGCCATCTGACTACAAACAAAGCAGAGCTATGGCTATGGAAACCAGATAACTGATATACTACTTTTTTTGTCAATACATACTTATATAGCTAATAACACCGAGACTTAGGACAAATAGACATGTTCATGCAAACAAATATCTGTCCTGGTGCTCTACCGGCTAAGTCGCTGAACTTCGATTTCTTAAATGGCGTTCAAATAAATAAAGGTTAAAAATCACTTAATCAATCGTAAAATCGGCTTCCATGAGCATATGTGACGTCATAAATGGTCCAGAATCGATTGTCAACGTTGAAGATTGAAAGTATCTACTAACCGGCCCGTCAAAATATTAGCAAATATAAGGAGATTTGATCATATTTGCTTAAATTTGACAACAACTCAACAACTACTACACCACTACAGCAACTCGGCAACATTGGTTGATATTCTCATAGGTATATGTAGTATTTATCACCATCTTTCAGTCGGTGATTAATTTAGAGAAGAGATTGGTATTTCCAGCTGTAAATAAGTGGTCAGGTTTGTTGTCAGATGGCATTTCACGATCTAGGAAAACATTCCGATATGGATTGTCACGAGCACGCGCGCCAATAAAAAACAAACAACCAATTAGCTGTTCCACTCCAAGTCTTTGGTAATGCTTAAAACCAATATGGCAACCGAGAAACTGCCCTATCTGCAAACAATTGGCGCAGATAATTAGAAAGTTGCCTTCATTAAAAAACGGCAAAGTGCGAGTCGTTACAAAACACTACTAACTGATTTATTTTTAAAGTCCGTTAAAAAGCAAGGGGGTAACATGCACAGTAGGCCATTGCACTCTACAGTATCTACTTATTATTGTAATCTTATCATCAGCATCATTTACTTACTTATCGTAGGGGCAGTGGTTACCCTAGTGTGAGAGTTGTTCAAGTCGCCCAGTAGCTACAACAGGGACCGACAGCTTAACGTGCCCAAGCACGGTGAAGCTCAGAAATTAAACCACTTTGGCGGTCACCCCTCTATGACTGACCACGAGTCTAGTTGCTTAACCTCGCCGATCACTTACGGACCGGCATCTAGCTATCAGCATTACTAACACACATTAAGACGCCTCGCCACTTCATGTCCCTGGTTCTATTCCCGCACAGTACAACCATTTGAAAGTTGTTCTGAGTCTGGATGAACTATGTGTCCGTCCGGCCTAATGCGGGAATGTCTAAAAAAACCAGCCAAGTACGAGTCGGACTCGCGCATAAAGAGTTCCGTACCATTATCTATAAAACGAGCAATAAATTCACGTTTGTTATATGGGAGCCCCCTTAAATATTTATTTTATTTTGTTGTTATAGCAGCAACAGAAATACATCATCTGTGAAAATTTCAACTGTCTAACTATCATGGTTCACGATATACAGCCTGGTGACAGACGGACACACAGACAAAGAAGTCTTAGTAATAGGGTCCCGTTTTACCCTTTGGGTACGGAACCCTAAAAAAAACAGCGTATGACACGAGTATAAGAGTCGGACACGGCACCACGCACGTGTCGATATAATGTCATTTAGTACCAAAACGTGCAATAAAAAAAGTTTCGAATAAGGCGTCATGTTTACTTCCTTCCTGTTCATTTGCATTTAGGTAATGGAATTAATTTATAATCAGCTACCTTATATAACAAAGGAAGTCAAGTAATCAAACCTCTCAATCAAAAATTATGAGTAGTACAGAAAGTGAATGTAAACCGTAGACGGAGCTGCAGACGCGACAGAGAAAAACAACATCTCGTTATTGTAACAACACAGAGTACAGTACAGTAAAGTTGGGGTGCAGAAGCATAAAATTTACATTCAGTACTAGCCCACACGTCTACTTTGCATTTTTATTCTCGAAGGGAACCAACGTGTTTTGGGCGTTAACGAGATCAAACTGAGGCAATTTTGGGGAACAGGGAGTACCGCTATAAGTTTTTAATTCGTCGTTTGTCTACATTATCGTTATCTATGGACATTAAGGTATTTAAATGTGATTATTTTGTATATCAATTGACCACAAATGCGTGCTTTTATTTTAATGCAAGCTTAATGTTATTTACACTTTCTTCCGTGCGCTGGTATAAAGCTGTAATTCTGCCTTTGTCAGCTTTCTGTTTTATTTGATATGTTTCTTGTTATTGTATTTTCCTCTTTGGTGATACTTGAGTACACATAAATTAAGTTATTAATACTTATTTATTTAAGAAATAGACATGGTAAACTAACTACTAGCTGTGCCCCGCGGTTTTACCCATGTTAAATTTAATAAATTATAGCCTATGTGTTAATCCCGGGTGTCAGCTAACTCCATATCAAATTTTATTAAAATCGTTACAGCCCTTTAGCCGTGAAGACGTAACAAACATACACTCACAAACTTTCGACTTTATAATATTAATGTGATTATATATTTAACTATCTTCTTAAGCCTAATACAGCCTAAAAACCACTGGAAACCCCTTTGTTGTGTGTTTTGAAATCAGCTACAAACAGAAATCAGAAACTAAATATTATTTCAAATTTCATATTTCCGTTTAAACGGGTATTATAAACGATGTGTTAATGTTATTCTGTTAATTATATCTTCCTGTGGGCTTTGGTGAGATCGTAAAATATAAGCTATAGAAGGGACATCCAAAAATAAACTAACTGCATAATATGTTTACGGAATTAATGTATCACGTGTTAGATGCATTTCAGGGTTGCCCTGAGATATTAAGTTAATCATACTGTCGGAACTCACAGCACACTCCCAAATCAATCCAACTGACTGCAATCAAACACACATGTTCGCAATGCTAAGCATAAATAATGATATAAACTAAAAACACCACTACAATGAACCTAAGTTCGGTAGTTATTATCAATGTGATGCAATATAATGATTTCACATGCAATATAATGATGCAGCCCATTACAGTCCCACTGCGGGGCAAGAGTCTCCTTTTACAATGAGAGGGACATAGGCCATAGCCTCTCTCGCTCTCTCACAACACGTCTGCCAACCCGCTCTAGCCATACTCCACCTCGCTGACCTAGTGCGGTTTGGCAGACTTAACAAGCCATCAAGAACATTTTGGAGGACTTTTTTAAGTACGAGATAATAGATTTCTAATATAAATATATATATATATATATATATATATATATATATATATAAATAGACACATGAATTTGAAAAGTCAGTGGTTGTGGTAGGAATCACATTTTTGGAGATTATGAAATTGCAGTTATCCTAGTAGAGGCGTACCTGTCTTATTTGTAAACAATTATGTTGCCATGACAACACACTAAAATCACCTCGCAATACCTATTTTTTTATAGCTTTGGTATCGGATTTCGTTCAGTAAATGCATGCTCGTTTAACATGAATCAGTTTTCAATCAGCTTAAAACGATCACTAAACGTCCCACCTTCTCAGGCATCCCCACGTCTGTAACCACCCAACGTTGAGACTCGACCCGCAAAGAGGGTGCCCTGCAGGAACTTACTTAGTTTGTCTATTTGGCTAGAGGGTTTGAGCCCTGCTCGCCTCTATAGTCCGGTGAAGCAAGGAAGTAGCTTCCTAGACTAACTGTCTGACTAATAAGTAGTAGGAATGTTTGCTATTTGTGGGGATGCTCACGCATTGCTTACCCAGAACCCAGTATGGGTTTTGGGTAACCACTGAGCTCTGGGAAACCTGACTTAAACACAATCGTGTTATTACGACTGCACGTATCTTATAAAGTAGAAGCACCACCTCTCTGCTCCTTGAATGGAGTACGTAAATAAATCCCTGTATCACGAAAACTTTACCAAGATGCAAGCAAAGGGCACATGTGTTCTGTGCCCTTTGCTTGTCCAGAGTCAGGACAACCATTTATAGGTGACACAAATAGTATTTTTTTAGGAGACCGAACCCGAAACATAGCGTGGCAGCGAAGCGACTACCTTAACCACTGCGCCATAGGTGAAGCCAATAACTTATAAATTATAATAATTAGTATGGTAACATATAAAAAATATTAACAATTTATACAAAATATTTATGTATTCCTTTCATAATATTCAACTTTGAAACTAATTCGGAACACAAAGGAGAAAGAAACTACGATATAATATAGTACAAAAATGAGTATAACAATATAAGGAACAGATTTCAAGTATAAAACTAAATTTAACCATATGCGGGTGGGCAAAAAGCTGGTGACGTTACCTCGTTGTATATCTAATCTGATACTGGGGCAGAGGTATACTCCAGCCTTTGTTATGTCATGTACAAATAAATATAATTTAAAATGAATATCTCTTAATTTTTTATTGAAGGGCACACGAAGGGGGCCATTAAATTGGTAACAGTATAAATTTACACAGCACGTTGACAGTTTTGCCATCTACGCATAAAATGTGAACATAATTTTATAGCTTATTCATGTACATGGCATGTATAGAGCCATCATGTCGCGAAAAAACTGAAAATACGAACTTTTCGAACATTACAATTTTATTACAGTAGAGATAAGGATTACACCTACATTATATTTAATGACGGGCTCAGGATAGAAGCATCGCTTACAAAAGCGAAACTTCAATTAGGTAATATATTTAAAATATTGCTATTATACATAGACTGATTGGCTGACGGCGCCCAATATCATCATCTCTTCTCATCATTGGGAAGAAGCCGTCCCAATGGAATACCTACCAGAAAACGGGCATCTATGAACTATTTTCTTTACATTGTATTATATTATATTATGGCATATCAAAAATAATGGACACCAGCTCTGGACGTCATGTGGTTGACATATATAAAATATGAAAGAGATGTCTATACAAGAATTACAGCCTGGCTGCACCTGCCTTACACTGTATCTTTACAGTGTTTAGTCCATCACGACCCTTGCAAGCCTAGTCGCCTTTTTCTTTGGTTTCATTGGACGAATATGTACACTATCTTCGTAACAACCATTTCTAAAAACATCTCTTACATACATTGCTCAAATGAGTATTATTTTGAATAAAGCGATTAGTAATGTAGACTTTTTGTATTATAATCTAGTCTAGACCTATATAAAAATTTTATATTTACCTAAATTCTACCTTCACATTGAAACTGAGAATCAGTCTATGTATCTGATAAGACAGATAACTAAGGAAAGTTACATGGTCACGTGACTGAAATTTTAATAATAATAATATGCTGTGACATTAATTGCACACGGCCATCTGATCCGAAACTAAGCAGAGCTTGTACTTTGGAAACCAGATATACTACACTTTTGTAAATACATACTCATATAGATAATTACACCCAGAATCAGAACTAAGAGACATGTTCATGCACACAAATATCTATCCTGGGTGGGAATCGAACCCACGACCTCCGGCGTGAAAAGCAAGCATTTGCCTACCACGCCAACAGGCCCATCCTTTGGTTTAATCATTATCCGTAATTCTCTATATAGGCAAGTCTCGCATATTTCGATATGCGTATACGACTATCAGCCCTAATGCACATAGTAATATCTGTGACAGTCATTACGTCCGTCAAAAGCTTGAAAAATTGAGCTTTGTCTTTGGTGAGGTCATCGGCGCGGTGGTTTCATTAGGTGGCTTGATTCCGATGGCTAGAAATGTTACCCATCGTATTCTTAATTGAGTAAAGACTAACAAAAATGAATATAGCTACAGCCAAATTTATACTGGATTAATCTTAATAACAATAGTCTTATAGGCAGCATTCAATTTCAAAACCAATTAAGAAGAGTAGGTATACAAATTTGTAAAAAAAACGAGCAGTTTTTTTTATGTAAATAGCTTATGTTAGTCTATACTTGAAATTTGTAAACACCACCAAAATAAAAGCTAATATTGAACCCTCGGAGTAGGGAGAATTTTCCAATTCTTAGTAAACTGTTTACAGTACACTGCGAACTCAACCTCCCTGGGGTTGAAATGTTTATATTCTAGTACTTAGGCAGATTTTGATTTCATTTCCCTTGACTTCTCTTGCAACGACGATAGAAATATTCTCTTAATAATTATTTATACTTTCAATAAACTAATAAAGTACCCCGCGACACAGAGATTCATTTTCCTAAAGCGAGCCTAGTCTTCAAAAAAATATTTTCTGTCATTTTGAAACATAGGTACTCCCATATTATGTATGTAAGTTGTAACGAAAACTTCAAAAAAATTAAAATAAAATAACGTAAGAAATATTTAAAACTTATAATAATAATAATAATATCTAGGGACTGACACAGATCATCCTAGCCCCCAAACTAAGCAAAACTTGTACTATGGGTACCAGGCGACGATATACACACTTAAATAGATAGATAAATAGATAAATACTTATATACATAGAAAACATCCATGACTCAGAAACAAATATTCGTGCTCATCACACAAATATTTGCACTTACCGGGATTCGAACCCAGGACCACCAGCTTCGTAGGCAGGAGCACTACCAACTAGGCTACGGTGACCGTATTAAATGTTTATTTCAAATCGCTAGAACAGTAGTAACACTGCGACAAAAAGACGGACGGAGAGAGTAGGTCCATCAAAAAGCCATTTTACAGCACACACAAACTTGAACAAGAGCATTTGTGATAAAATAATATGAATTTGATCTTCAGAGGGATTTTTAATGTAAACAGCACAACACGCGCAGCTGAAGCTACAGTTGAATGTGTTTTTTTCTACTCCGGTCACAATCCGGTATCGGCATGTTACAAAATACCTACAATAAAGATACGCTGTCATTCAGCTCTGACTTGTAATTATAATCGTCCATAGTGTCCGTTCAAGTTAGGGATTTGTCGGTCTTAGGCTCCCCGCAGACAACCGTGTTTCACCATTCTGCCAATTATAATAGCCGGTCTTGACCGATGTTCTATCCTGATAAAAATCGGAGTAATTATGATTTTAGCGCCTCAAAAGGAATTATTCGTGACGTTCTCTGTTGTTGTTTTTTAGTTTCCATAATTCTAAATAGATCTCATGTGCTCTAAAATATATTTTCACTGTGTAACTTTACACATATAATAATAATAAATAATTTTTTTTTTAAGTATTCGTTATAACTTACATAAATAATATGGGAGTACCTACGTTTCAAAGTGACAGAATATACACGGTAATATCAACGATATACTCCGTCGGGCTCTTTCCAGTGGTGGCGTCCCAGCTGTACTTGAGCCAAGTGGTCTGGCTCGGAATGATGGGAAGAGACCAGACGGTATGTCTTTGTTACCGTGGAAGATGGGAAGGCCTTTGGTGTGGGACGTGTTGACACCCTTGCACCTTCTCATCTTCCCCATACATCGGGATCTGCGGGCGCTGCTGCTGCATCAGCAGAAACCCTCAAACGGCGCAAATACACCAACCTCGTTGGAAATTATGTATTTGAGCCTTTTGTGGTCGAAACGCTAGGGCCGTGGGGACCTAACGCACGTTTATTGATTCGGGAAATTTCGAAACGTTTGATTGACGCTTCCCGTGACCAGAGAGCTGGTCTTTTTTTTGGTCAAAGAATCAGCATTGCCATACAGCGTGGCAATGCGGCCAGCCTTCTGGGCACGTTACCTCCCAACGATGCGGAGGAATTCTTCGACGCCCTATAACTTAGTTATAGTAGTTAGTTATTATAGTTAATTTAGCTGATATTTTTCTGTTTCTTATAAGTTAAGTTAATTATTTGAATATGTATTTCTTTATTTTCACATAATAATTGAACAAATAATAATTTCGAGATCACTAAAATGGTATACATACAAACATATTTAAGCATTATCTTGTTTGAAGTAATATTAAAGTAAAACGAATTACCTTTTTGAATTCTGAAAATGTAATATCAATACTTTTTTAATTTATTTATTTTGGTAGATATAAAATCAAAGATTAATGGAAGATATCCGGATATGCTACCTGCATTTGTAATTTTTTAAGTAATGAATTTATACCTAAATGATGTCTATTTAAATATACTTTTATATATTGTCTTTTACTAATTCAACATACGTTTGCACTTTTACGGTGCGTACCTATACTATTTCTATGTTAAACACGCTGTAAAACTAAACTTATAGGTTGGCCTTTTCATAACTATTAATTGTTTTATAACAAACAACACACTGCGGTATTTGCCATTTAAGACTTGTTTCTTCGCTTTTATTCTACTGGTATACGAGTATATGTAGGTCATAATATGATTTTAATCGGTATAAAATCGGAGTCATATTCTATCCTGCAAAAGTCAGGTGTAGTTGGACTCAAATTGGTAACCGATTACGACCATTCTGGTCGTCTGCGGAGGGCCTAAAGAATACTAAGGATACACAATTGTGTGAGCAATGCTTTAATGAGCTCGAGTGACTCGGAGCCGCCACTTTGTTTATTGTGACAAATACAAAGTGAGGAAGTGCTACTGCTAGGCACCATTGATTTGTACGCGATTTCCTTGACCCCGTCGCTCGTAAATTACACCGTAATACTTCATACTTCATTGAATTGGTTAATAATGGTAACTTTTGATTCATTGTTATGAAATGACAGCGTTAAATCTTGGTTTTACAATATGAATAACCTATTATAAAAGCAAGATTTAACGTCTCTCCATGTAATACAAGCGGGCGACGGCTGTGTCCGAGCGGTGTAAGCAGTCGTCCCTAGCGGTTTTAAACACCGAACAGTATTTATGTAATAAATACGTAGAAAATAATAATTTATATTTAAGGACATAAAACCGACTTCAAGTTATAGTACAAAATTTATAAGAGACCATTCTAAAAGCATTCACTATTGATTCAAAAATCGGTTCTCAAAAATATCGAGAAATCTAGTTACATATCGAATGTCGAATTAATAACCTCCTTCTTTTGAGGTGGCTAAAAAGATACAACCAATTTGAACTTTTTTATAACAACGTATTTAAAGAAAGTTTGTATAGGACGGTCCTAAAAGCATTCCCTATTGATTCAAAAATCGGTTCATATAAAATGGAGTAATCGAGTTACATATCGAAGGTCAAATTGATAATTTTCTTCTTTTGAAGTCGGCTAAAAACATACATCCAACTTTATTTTTTTTAATAACCTACCGAAATAATTTGTTTGGAGCCATTTAAAAAGCATTACATATAGAATAAAATTATCAAAATTGCTTAACAAACATCGGAGAAATCGCGTTACATACATACATATGACAATTTATGTTCATACAGTCGTATTCATAACCCTTTTTTGAAAGCGGGCTTTAGTTGAAAGACTTCCCTCCGTGACGCGGCTGGTTAAGCAAGGCGTTGCTTCGGTCCTAGTTGTCATGAAAACATCTATACATCATCATATGATAGTATCATATGACACTCATTATGCAGTTCGCTTCATTTGAATAATATCGTTACGTAAAAACGACTTCGAGTATTACGTGAGAATAAAGCGTTCGATGATCGGCTGTTGTTTCAATGCTGTCATACGTTTTCCCAATCACAAGTCGTTGTTCGTATATTTTACTTTTATTACCACGATCATTGCAAACATCCTCCGATTTGACGTCCGCATATCGGACGTCGAAAGCAGGTTGAAGCCACATTATATGCGATATTAGCCATATAGGACGCACAAAGAGTTAAAGGATAACCTAACATTTTTCTTCCTAACAATCACAATTCCTAACTACTCTGTCTCTAATGTTCATAATTCCGAAGCATTCAACTTCATAATGTCAGTGGCAATAAACATCTATTATACTTTTATTTGTTTTCCTATATTTTCACAACATAACCATTTTTTACACTATTATTCAAAATCATATCTTTTTATGTACTTCAATGAAATAATTTGAGTTAGGTCAGGTTAGAACTGCGATCATTTAGCGCGCGAAGGCGAGCGAGCGTGCCGCGGCAGCGGCCGCCGAGCGCTAGTTACTACTCTGTCCGTCATCTTCCCACCCACATATATTTTTTATTACACTTGGTAAATGTTTCTTTCTGATTATGGTTTAAAATATTATGTTTAGGGATAAAAGTGATATGATAAAAAACAGTAGGAGTTTAAATATATTTACATTAATGATAGTATTAAATACAATTTTCGGAAACATGATTGTTATGAACATCGCCGAATTATAACTTTAGGATGAAACATTTCAGGAAGAGTGATCATTGGAATTACAAATCGTTAGGAAGAACAATTTCGGGTAAAAAACTTTAGGTGAGCCAATATGGGTCCGTATTGGCTCACCTAAAGTTTTGATATACTATTATTTTGTAAATAAATACTTTTATAGATAATTAATTACACCCAGACTCAGGACGAACAGAAATCGTTCACAAGTTTAATCTTCTAATGTGATTTGGAATAAGTAATTGCGAGATCTTCGTTCGTCACCGTATTTAGACAAAACTATCCGTGAAAATAGTTTATATAGATAAGTACGTAGGTAGTTAAATGAAATGGTTTTTAAAGTCCGTGCAGAACTAGTGCAGCAATATTACCTTTTTATGTTCTCTATTTTTATATCAAGGCAAACCTTGGAGACATGAAATTTTATGTTTCTTAGGTAAGACTTATTTTATCATTACAAATTTCTGATTGATGAATTGATATTTTACATCATTGTGAGTTACAGAGACTAATTAAAAGAAAAGTCCGTATAATTTAGACTAAGGGAACTGGAGTAGGTCCTATTGTTAGGTATACTTCAAATGTATTAACATTAGAAGTATACCTGACTTGTGTGAAGGGTACAAACGGAAGCGGAAGACTTCTTAGGTAATTCTCTGAAAAGCAGAGATGTTCTCAAGAAAGGCCAGGTAAACAATACCCTAAGCCGGCGAGCATGTATGTACGTAGAATATAATAACAGTAAACGAGGCAAAAGAGGTGTGCCAAGATCGTGACAAATGGAAATCTGTTGTCTCTGCCTACTCCTCTGGGAAACATGGCGTGAATCCATGTATGTATGTATGGTGTAATTTGTTCTATTGAATAATTAATCTGAGACTATTAACTATTAAAATACAACCGCAACAAATAACTTGTATTATGCTAACCTTACAACAGCGATATATATTCAATATAAAATCTCATAAACTTTTAATATATATTCAGGGTTATATCTTAAACTTAGAGTTTGTTCTTGACATTCAAAAATTTAAAAATCCCAGTACTTGTCTAGTTAAATCTCATTGAAAATTAACTTTCAGTCAAGTTCAACTTTCACACCCAAATATTAGGGTTTTCTCTCCATAGCGGACGCCTCTCTAAACATAGGATTGATGGAGGTAGGAAAAAGATCCCGCGAAAAGAGTACAGCGGCAATTTTTGTGGAGTTCATCTTGATTCTTCACTTGCTGAACCAAATAATAAGGGTGTCAAGTATGTCACGAGGCATTGATAGTGGAACGATGTGAATCGTAACACTCTAGTTTCAACCTAGCCCTCTTTTTATACGATAA